>CM060937.1:390328071-400328071 GCA_030765085.1 Allium cepa | reverse complement strand
AGGCAAATGACAGTGGGTAAGCCAGTAACAGAGGCTTGTTGGTATGGGAGATATGAACAGTGATGAGAACAGAGACTGCAACAGAAAATGTAAACAGTGCAGAAAAATGCAATGTAACAATGTCCTTTTTTTAATTGTGATTGGAAAATGTAATTGAAAAGGAAATGGAATAAAATTGAAGATGAGTGCAATGTTCTTTTTTTTTTAAGTATGATATGCAATGCAAATGGAAAATAAAATAGAGAACAACACACAACACAATCTCACCAAAAATCACAATAGACAAACACACACATATACATATGTGTATATATATATGTGTGTGTATACATATATATGTTAGTAGTCTAGTATACCAAAACAGAGAATAACCGATTATAAACTTATCGCACAAGTTTATAATTCAGATTTCCACTACACTGGAATTCTGTATTAATTATTATAACAATATGAATGTTGTAAATAAGTTACAACAACAGTGTTATACTATTTTGAATAAATAGTATAACCAGAATAACGGATAGAATATAGAATAATGTATATAAATATACAAACAGACTAGAATTCTAACCGGATTATGTCTGAGGCTCGTCGTAACGATTTCCTTAAGAATTTTATTTCAAAATTCTCCCAAGATACAACAGACGAATTTTGCTCGAAATTGTAATGAGTATATCACTCTGTGATTTGAATATAAGAACAGCAGTTACTAGAAGAGAAGAGATTCGGATTGGAAATTCAGTGAGAAAAGTGATCAGTTTTCCTCCTTATTTATAGTTGGTTTGTATCCCTTCGAACGGTCGCGTCCGTTTCTGCCTTTTGCTGCTGCTGTTTATTGGTTGCGCCTCCTCAGTCGAGCCGCACTCGCTTCTTCAGTCCGGTCGCACCTGCTCGCTTCAAAAGTCGCACCTCGTCAGTAACCCGCGTCCGCTTATGAACAATCGCGTCTGTTCATTAGCCTGCAGCTGTTAAAAAACCCGGCCCAGTTTTGCAGTAAAATTAGGGACCTAAACCCGGTCGGACGGCGGCGGCGGCGCGCGCGCGTGTGGTGGAGATGCATGATCTCCCTCCTCACAACGAAGCATACATTTGGGTGCCCATAGGCCCCAACACCTTCATTGCAAAGCCATATATATATTGGAATAGATTTGCAAATTTGACGATGTGGGACAAGTGTATTTCATTTACATTAGGAATTCCAACAATCCCCCACATAAATGATAATATACTTTTCCCCCACACAAAGCGAAACACAGAGTATATATGAAATTAATGCTTTATCGTGAATAAGTAGATATTTCACTTTGAACTTTCCCTAATTAAAACTTATCGGATTTACTTGGCTAATCGGTGAAATATTTCATCTTGAACCGTCAGCCTTTATTGTATATCCAGACAATAAGCTTTACGAAGCATTTATTCCCTTCTCATTCAATTTCTTGGTTGTATTCATTTTGGTCCTGAACATTACTTGGTTCTGCGAGTGTTATAGAGAATTTAAAGCCTTGTAAAATTCTCATAGAGCCGACCCAGCTCACACTTACATAGGTGATCGCAACCATTAAGAGTATCCTACAAATACCCCACTTGTTATTTCCAAGATATGATCATCATTAAAAAACATAGTTTTAACCTATTAATACTTCTGTAGGCATGCATTTATATTTTGCACCATAGGAATGGAATAGGACTATGTCCAAACAAATGCATTACGTTTTGAGTTATTCAGAACTGGTTTGCCTATTGATCCTAGTCCGTGGGATCTCCAGTCGCTAGGATAGGTTTCCGTATAAGATAATTCTTTGTGGTTTAGGCTTTTAAACCCGTTCCCCTCGATGCGCAGTCAATTTTCTCTCTTGATAAACCTTTAGTAAATGGATCCGCTAGGTTATCATTTGTTCTCACATAATCTATGGAAATAGTTCCATTTGAGAGTAACTGCCTGACCGTGTTATGGCGTCGACGAATATGTCGTGACTTTCCATTATACACAAAGTTGTGCGCTCTGCTTAGCGCAGCTTGGTTATCACAGTGTATGCATATGGCCGGTACAGGTTTAGGCCAGAACGGAATATCTTCTAAAAAGTGACGAAGCCATTTTGCTTCTTCGCCTGCTTTATCTAATGCAATGAACTCTGATTCCATAGTGGATCGAGCTATGCATGTTTGTTTAGTAGATTTCCATGACATTGCTGCCCCTGCTAAGGTAAAGACATAACCACTCGTTGATTTTGATTCCTCTGAATCAGCAATCCAATTTGCATCACTATATCCTTCTAAGACGGCAGGATATTTTCCATAATGTAAGGAATAGGTAGTGGTATTTTTTAAATTTCCAAGCACTCTCATTAGTGCTTTCCAGTGTTCTTTCCCTGCATTGCTTGTATACCTGCTCAATCGACTTACTGCATAAGTTATATCTGGTCTTGTGCAATTCATGAGATACATGAGACATCCTATTACACGAGAATATTCCAGTTTCTTTACACTCTCATTAGTGTTTTTATGCAGTACTTCTGATGGATTAAAAGGTGTATTTACTCCTTTAATTCCAAAATTTTGAAATCTTTCAATCACTTTTTGTACATAATATGATTGAGATAACTCAATTCCATTAGGTGTTCTTATTATTTTTATTCCCAAAATAACATCTACAACATCCAACTCTTTCATGTCGAAATTGTTGATCAACATTTTCTTTATGGTCTCAATTACCTGAGTATTTGGACCAGGTATTAGCATATCGTCCACATATAGACAGATCATCACATATGATTTTCCAAGTTGTTTATAATAAACACATTTGCCGCTTTCATTTATACGAAAACTATTTCTCATCATGACACTATCAAATTTTGCGTGTCATTGCTTTGGAGCTTGTTTTAGTCCGTATAATGATTTGACTAATCTACAGACTTTATTTTCATTTCCTTTGGAAATAAATCCCTCAGGTTGCTCCATGTAAATTTCCTCATCGAGATTTCCATTTAAGAATGCTATTTTTACATCCATTTCATGAATCTCTAGATTATAGATGGATGCAGTTGCTATTAACATTCTTATAGAGGTTATTCGTGTTACCGGCGAATATGTATCAAAAAAGTCTACTCCTTCTTTTTGACGATATCCTTTGGCTACTAATCTGGCTTTATACTTATCGATAGAGCCATCTGCTTTCATTTTCTTCTTGAAAATCCATATGCAGCCAATAGGTTTGATTCCAGGTGGAATATCAACAATTTCCCAAGTTTTATTACTTAGAATTGAATCAATCTCACTTTGGATTGCTTCTTTCCAACATGAAGATTCAGAAGATGACATTGCTTCCTTGTACGTTTGAGGTTCGTGTTCTAACACATAAGTGAAAAAATCCGAACCAAATGTCTTGGAAGTCCTAGCCCTTACGCTTCTTCTTGGTTCAACTTCCTCAATCTCATGATGAGTTTCATCTTCATGTGAATTGCTTAATTCTTCTCTTGTTCTTTTAGGAACATTATTTCCTTCATTCCTTTTGTGTGGAAACACGTCTTCAAAGAATGAGGCATCTCTAGATTCCATGATTGTATTTACATGAATATCTACTATATCAGACTTGAATACCAAAAATCTGTAGGCACTACTATTTTGGGCTGGCCCAAGATAATAACAGTCTACTGTTTTTGGTCCAAGTTTGACTCTCTTGGGAGGCGGAACTGGAACTTTTGCCAAGCACCCCCACACTTTGAGGTATTTAAAACTTGGTTTATGTCCTTTCCATAACTCATATGGAATTGTTCCTGTTTTATTGTGAGGGACTTTGTTTAATATGTGATTAGACATATTTAAGGTTTCCCCCCACAAGTTCGTCGGTAGACCAGAAGTTAAAAGCATTGCATTAATCATATCTTTTAACGTTCTATTCTTTCTCTCGGCTACACCATTTTGTTGTGGTGAATATGGAGCTGTTGTTTGATGAATTATTCCATTTTGTTCACAGAATTATTCAAATGGTGATTCATATTCTCCACCTCGATCAGATCTTAGCATCTTGATCTTTTTATTTAACTGATTTTCTACCTCAGCCTTGTATTTTATAAACGTTGTTATTGCTTCATCTTTACTATTTAAAAGATATATATAGCAATATCGCGTATAATCATCAATAAAAGTAATGAAATACTTTTTTCCACTTCTTGTAGGTAGTGATTTAAAATCACATAAATCTGTATATACCAAACATGATGGTTCGGTGCTTCTGTCAACAGATTTAAATGGTTGTTTGACCATTTTTGCTTCTACACATGTCTCACATTTGTAGTTCTTATCTACTTGGAATTTTGGAATTAATCCCAAGTTTGATAATGTCTTCATTTTGCGAAAATTTATATGTCCAAATCTATCATGCCATAGTAAAATTTCGTGCTCAAGCAAATAAGAAACTTCAATTTATTAATAGCACAATCAGAATACATATTTTTGTTGCCGACAACGGCTACATTTGCCTTAAATAGGCCATCACATAAATATCCCCTTCCTATATACATTCCAGCTTTGGACAGAACCATCTTGTCTGACTCGAACACCATCTTGAATCCCTTCTTGATAGGACTGCACCAGAGATGAGATTCTTGTGTATGTCTGGAACGTGGAGCACATCATTCAACTTAACAGTTTTTCTAGAAGTAAACTTGAGGATTATTGTGCCACTGCCTTCGATCATGGAAACTGCAGAATGACCCATGTAGAGTTTTTCTTCGTGATCGAATTTCTGATATTTAGAAAACATGGATTTGTCAGAACAAACATGACGAGTAGCGCTTGTATCTACCTGCCATTGGTTAGGATTCTGAACCAGATTGCATTCAGATACCACCGCCGAAAAGTTGGACTCGTCTACTTCCATGTTATCTACTATATTTGCCTCTTTATTGCGTTCCTTCTTGTGTCTGCAATCTTTAGCGGCATGTCCAACTTTTCCACAAACCCAACATTCGCCATTAAACTTCTTGGTTAGTTTGTTGTCTTTTGGTTTGTTGTCTTGAGCTTTCCTTTTCTTCTGGAAATTCTTCTTTTTGTTTTTGGTCTTTGACCCTTCAGCCACAAATGCCTCATCGCTTGGTTTTGTAACTGCACGGTTGTCTGCCTCAATTTTCAATCGGACTATGAGATCTTGTAAAGAGAGTTCCTTCTTCTTATGCTTTAGATAATTGTGGTAATCTCTCCATGACGGCGACAGTTTTCCCGTGATGGCTTCAACCAAAAACGATTCTCCAACCTTATGGCCTTCCGCTTCGAGTTCATGAATGATGATCTGCAGTTGAGCAGTCACCGGTTTGGAGTCAACCATCTTGTACTCTATGAATTTGTCTACAATGAATTTCTTAAGACTGATATTCTGCGTCTTATACTTCGTGGTAAGTGCATTCCAGAGTGCTTTCGATGTCTTTAAAGGCTGATATACTTTGTATAGCACCTTGTCGAGACAATTCAGAATATAGTTTCTGCATAAAAAATGGGAATGCTTCCACGTATTCACCTCTGCTTCCTTGCCTGGTGCAGGAATCGGTTCGTCCTCCTCGAGGTACTTTTGCAGACCGAGTGTGGTGAGATAAAACAACATCTGATTCTGCCATGTCAAGAAATCATCACCATCTCCCTTGAACGGTTCAGGTCTGTTGTGAGTAGTATTCTTTGAAAATTCTACTGTTGTCATCTCTGTTTTAGTAAGAAAACAGAAAAATTCTTAAGATGTTAGTAGTCTAGTATACCAAAACAGAGAATAACCAATTATAAACTTGTCACACAAGTTTATAATTCAGATTTACACTACACTGGAATTCTGTATTAATTATTATAACAATATGAATGTTGTAAATAAGTTACAACAACAGTGTTATACTATTTTGAATAAACAGTATAACCAGAATAACGGATAGAATATAGAATAATGTATATAAATATACAAATAGACTAGAATTCTAACCGGATTATGTCTGAGGCTCGTCGTAACGATTTCCTTAAGAATTTTATTTCAAAATTCTCCCAAGATACAACAGACGAATTCTGCTCGAAATTGTAATGAGTATATCACTCTGTGATTTGAATATAAGAACAGCAGTTACTAGAAGAGAAGAGATTCAGATTGGAAATTCAGTGAGGAAAGTGATCGGTTTTCCTCCTTATTTATAGTTGGTTCATATCCCTTCGAACGGTCGCGTCTGCACCCGTTTATCCAAACGGTCGTGCCCGTTTCTGCCTTTTGCTGCTGCTGTTTATCGGCTGCGCCTCCTCAGTCGGGCCGCACTCGCTTCTCCAGTTCGGTCGCACCTGCTCGCTTCAAAAGTCGCACCTCGTCAGCAACCCGCATCCGTTTATGAACAGTCGCGTCAGTTCATTAGCCTGCAACTGTTAAAAAACCCGGCCCAGTTTTGCAGCAAAATTAGGATCATATTAGACCCGAACCCGAGCCCGGCCTGGCCCGGTTCGGTCCGGTCGGCCGGACGGACGGACGGCGGCGGCGGCGCGAGCGCGTGTGTGGTGGAGATGCATGATCTCCCTCCTCACAACGAAGCATACATTTGGGTGCCCCTAGGCCCCAATACCTTCATTGCAAAGCCATATATATATTGGAATGGCTTTGCAAATTTGGCGATGAGGGACAAGTGTATTTCATTACACTAGGAATTCCAACAATATATACATATATGTATGTATATTTATATATTTACATATACATATATATGTGTGTATGTGTATGTGTGTGTGTGTATATATATATTAAAAAAATGCAAACACACACAAAATAAAAACACACAAAAATCAAAGAAAACTAATTCGAGGAATAGAGAATTAAAATCAAAACAATTCCCCGGCAACGGCGACTATATATATATACACACACATACATACATACATATATATATATATATATATATATATAAATGCAAACACACATAAAATAAAAACACACAAAAATCAAAGAAAACTAATTCGAAAAATAGAGAATTAAAACCAAAACAATTCCCTGGCAATGGAGAAAAAAACTTGTTAATCGGCTAATTTTCTATCGGTTTAGAAAATAGTCGAAAAATCTCAAATTAAATTTACCACTAATGCACGGCGTAAAATAGTTAGTACGTCGCGAGTACGGGTCAATCCGCAGGGAATTGTTAGAGTTTAAAACTCTATTCAATCAAATTAGACCAAATGGAGGAGAAATTGTTAACTAGAAACAAAATGAGGCTAAAACTAGAATTAAATTGAGATTAGAAACAATTTAGAGGCAAATCCACTCTCATATTTTTGTAAATCAACAAATAAATAATTTATGATCTCTAACTTTGATATTAAATGAAATAATCATTGCATTTATCATAAGTATGGTTTGTTTATGTTATTAATTAACATAACTCAAACCATCAAACTATATATAACACTAGTATCACTTCTAATTCTCATGAAAATGAAGCCAAATCAAAAGCTATTTTATGAATGATCTATTTACTATTGTAACTAGTAATATAGATCATAAAATTTTATTTTTACTTTCATTTCAAAATCAAAAATGGATTAGCAAATGATGATGCAAATTGTGTTTATGTTGAATAAGAATAGCTCATTTGCAAGAGCAACATACTTGTATAAACTGGCATTAAAATTCACTCTCATGAAGCATAAAAAAATATCATAAATTAAAGAAATGTTGATATTACATAATATTTGAGAGCTTCATTAACCCTAAATTGAAGGGGTTTAGCTACTCGTTTGTGTTATCAAATCAACACATGTAAGTTTCAACATTAAAAAGCAAAGAAATTAAAACTAAGCAAAGGAAGAAATAGAGATTAACTACTAACTGTTTGCATAAAAATTAAAGCTACACTACTTGCATAAATGTAAATCCTAACTATGAATATTAAAAGAAAGAGAGCATGGAAATAAGCATTACATAAAAGCAAAGAAAAGCTTGTAGAAAAGAGAGGAGAAAGAGGCTTGAAAGCCATTTTTATTTCATTCAACATTGAGCTTACAACTTACTTTCTTAATTTCCTAACAAATATGAAAGAGTAGAATTTGATGTTCATGTACATAAGAGGGCTATTTATACATGCATAAAACCCTAATTCTACTTTTAGAGAGCCTTTTAAAATGCCCTTTAGGAAGTGTGGTCACCAAGTAACCATTAGCCACTAGTTAATCCATCATTTGATGTGCATAAAGCTTTAACCTCCACTTAGTTGTCAATTAGCTCCTAACTGTTCATTTAGGTAAGTGGGTAGGGTCCTCCATTATCTTGAACTTGAATTATTTCTTCTTCATTCTTTTGTATTTTCTTATGCATGCATATATCATCATGAATCCCACTTCCATATGCCTCAAAATATCCTATAAAAGCCATAAAAATTGTCCAAGTAAAATGCCCAAATATGATGTTTATTTAAATAAAAAGAGATAAAATATGAATGCAAATATATGCATATTTACGTGCACAACACCATTTGAGATTGTGAGGTTTTCGAGTGTTAAAATTTGTCTCGTGAAGAAGAATATCTTTGTCAAAAAATTTCTAAGTTGGAATGTTGAATTATTTTGATTATAATTTTTAAACAGTTAATAAATTTCCATGATTTTATGTTTTCTAGAAAGCTGAGAGTATAAGAAAAAGACTTTTGTTTTAACTGTCTTATAAAATTTTCAGATTTGTTTTATGGAGTGATGGTTTAATGTGAGGACTAGTTTTACATAAAAACGGCAGTTTTTTAGAATACGAAAATTTGATATTTTTGAATATTTTGGTCCTCTATACTTTATGTATATACTAGAAGAGTTTTGGAAGAAAAAAAAGTAAATCTATGAACAATTTTACATCCTTATTATTGTAAAGTATTAATGAGTTGTATATTTAACAACTTAAAGTGTTTAATATTTTTAAATGTAAAGGTGTTTGTTTTGAAATGGATGTAACATGTTTGTATTATTGTCGTGTGTTGTGAATTTTCAGAATACACTTCGTACTATAGAGATTGCTTCGAAGTTTTTATAAAATTTTCGACATCTGAAGTGTGTTTTGGTTCCGTATGAACTCCTATATGAGTTTAATCAAACTCATAGCACATGATCATAGATGATAGGGAAGAGATGGCAGTCTTTTGTTTTAGGTAAGCCACCTAAGGGTCTAACAGCTGATGAGTAGGAGCCTTAGAAGGTTTTTTATTCGAATATTTTAGAGTGTTGGTTGTGTTGTTCTATTTAATACTTGACAAGTTGATACATATCACTCTATGTGTAACCTGATAAAGTAAATAAATAGCTATATGTGAAATGTTTGTGATTGGTTTTGATTGATTACGATATGTTTTGGTAATTGTACATTTTGTTTTGTGTTTAAATTATAGATGGGTATTGTAACAACCCACCTCGAAATAGGTCTAATATTTGACCCAGCAAATGACTATCGAACCTTATGGCCCATTTCAAAGTCGATCGTCGCTATGCTATTAGAATCTCACAGCGCAAAAATAAAATATAATAATAGACATAAGTACCCATTTCATAATAAATTCAAATCTAAAAAATATAACATATCATTATAAGAATCTAAAATACAATATCCCAAAAATAACATCAACATGTCTGAAACTAGGTACATCAAAATATATGAAAAACATAAAAAGATAGATAAACTACCACAAGTCTTCACATACGCCTTCATCTTCTTAATCAGCATCGTTTCCCTAGCCCGTGCGTTCTAACGAGAAAGGAGTCAGAACAACAATGTCTGGTAAATGAAAATATCAAGCCTTACCATAGTAGTATTTGGAAAGTATCATTTAGATAAGTAATATATCTTATACATCTTATACTATACCCTACCAAGAATACCTCCAACTGTAAGCTCAATGGCTCTTCTAGTCTATCTCCATAACTACCTTATTCTGTAGGCCAAAGACCCTCTCCGGTCAAACGCAACTACCGTAAATCATGTCCTAATAATGTGAGAGAAAGTACTTGAGCCATTTAATACCTCTTTAACCGGAATTAGACAAATTCTGACCATGTAATACCTCTATCCTAGGCATATCCCCATCATTTAATACCTAACCAAGGCAGACCCATATCTGGCACTCCCTAATTGACATCGCACGAAATCTCATTAGGCCACTTAATACTTCTTTATGGAAAAAGGCGGACACTGCAATAGCCACTTAATACATCAACCCTAAAGCAGACCCCACCCAAGATTCACCACTACTGTGGCTAAACGACGATCTCAACCATTTAATACTTTTTAAGTGGGAGGAAGGAGGCGGGTCCTACAATAGCACTTAATACCCCTACCTAGAAGCAAGTTCTGCGTCTTATGACCTATAACCCAAACTGTGATATCTCATATTAGTTTGACTATCCATTGGTGCTAGTAGTAAGATTAGCTGAGTGGATTTATCCTATAGAATTGAGGCTAACCTCGCGTTCTCCATAGATACTTATTATAGATGATGTCTCGTATCAATCCCAAAGTTACACTCCTCGTAGTTAGATAAGCTAGGCAGACTTCAATGTGCTTTTGATAGATCCCTATAACTTAGTCATAATTCCACTCCCCTAACATTCCACCAAAAAATATCTCACACCATTTTTCATTAAGGCCATATAAGAAAGACTGGTTATTCTGCCCTTAATCATGGATTAATTTTCATTATTATCATTGCTTCCTTCCTATGAGGTTAATGCTAATTACTAACCTATTTATTTTATATGATGCGATTATTATGTTACTAACTAAAAGTCAATACTATATATTTATATGCTAATATAGTTATACGCACGTAATTTAGGGCAACTAAATATTTTTAAACATGCAAATATTTTCGCTTCCTATATTAATCGTTTTAAATGTCAAAACTTCAAATTCATACAAGTTTAACTGAACTTCCAATTAATGCAAGTTTAACTACATATAATGACTTACAAATTCGCTAATATCCTTAGCCAAACAATAGACTTGCATTAATAAAATATAGTCGAATACTAAACTTATATATATATATATATTAATATAGTAGAATCGGCACATCTATTTCAAGGAACCAAACCTACAATATAAAACCATTATATTCTATTCAACCTTTACATATACAATGAAAAAGAGATTCATATCTAAATTACGAAAATAGATAATGCAAACTATGAATAGGAGAATTCGTACTTTACACATTATTTTCTAACTTATTTCTTTTTAGAACCCTTTGGCACAGCAATAGAGAAAAGTTAGAAGTAAAATAGAATATAAAATATTCAAATCGCAATAACAAAACAAATTCGACTATCTTAATATAAAAAATTGAGATTATAATAAACATAAGAACTGACATTTCATTAGAGGGAATTTTGGGGTTTTAGTTTAGGGTTTCAAGTACAAAATTCCCTAAGGCATAAAACAAATCCAAACATCTACTATACATATGCTAAAAATTTGAAAAACTAAGGTTTCCACTCACAGATAATTTGCTTGCCTTCCTTTGGATTTGATTCAGGCCTGCTCTTAGATTCTCCTTTAGGCTTTTTTTTGAAATATACAACAATTGGCTTGTATATAAATTAGATTTAGAATTTAGGGATTAGGGAAGAATACAGATAGAAGAACGAATGTATATAAACTTATTACCGTGTTTCCTTGAATTTGAATTCCTGAATCCTATCGAGGAAGAAGATTGATGGGATTTCACTTGCATTTTTAATATTTTTGTGAATAAAAATGAGAGGGCTGGCCTTCTATTTACATTGGTAAGAAAGCATTCAAACCGTAGGATTTGAGGTGGTTTAAAATAATAAAATCCGAGCCGTTCATGCATAACAAAGTCCTAGCCGCCACTCAGCCAATGGTTGATCGCTCCTCCTTAGGTACTCGACCGTTAATGGTCGACTGACCGATGGGAGGCGATCGACCGGTCTATAGAATTGAGCATGTATGTATTTTATCGTTTTTTATTAATTCCTTTCCCATTTTAGTACTAATGTTAACATTTTTCCGAACATTAATTTGCCATAACGTTAATTTATAGGTCAACTTATGTAGATTTCAAAATTCGAATTAGTTTAAATTTGAAAACTTCAAACGTTAAAAAAATTTCGGGTTTGAAGTCCAATCGCAAAACTTTATACATGAAAGTTGATCGGAAAATTCCATGAATAAAATAGTGTTTTTTCCATGTCCAAATTCCGACATGAACAAAAGTATCCCCTTTAAAATGGATTTCGTCCCCAAAATCCCTAAGGGACAGATAGTGTAATGCGCACTCAACATCCATGTTGTATAACCAAGTTATCTACTCAACCAAAAGTGCAATGTGATTATGCATGCAACATATTATAGTTGAGCACAGTTCTGGAATGAATGCAAGATCATAACTTATAGGCACGTATGCAAGCATTCTAAATTTGCATAAGATTCTACATAAGTGCAAAAATAACAGTAAGAATCGTGGCAACAATCCCCTATCATCCAATCCGGTGACCATAATGCAACCAAAAACCTAAATTTTGGAGAGAGAAAGTTTACCAGAGAAAAGCTCAGGATGAGAAGCCTTCATCTTCTTTTTGGTTTTCTACATGCTTTCCACTAGATTATCTCCCCACTGTACTCAGACTAGCCGAATATTTTTGTTACGAAGCTTCCAGTTCCTTGCTCCACCATACATGCAATGGCATGAGGTTCTATTAGATCCGTCTCAATATCTACTTATTGATCAGGCTCTAATATGGTGGCTGTGTCATGAAGGTATTTCCTCAAGTGCGAAACATGAAAGACATTATGGACTCCCGCTAACTTATCCGGAAGCTCTACTCGATATGCAAGTTTCTCTATTTTTTCGAGATTGGGAAAGTCAACTTCCCCGACATTCCAAACCTCACAACCTTCCTAAAAGGGGAAACCTTAATAAATACCATGTTTCCAACCAAAAATAACAACTCTTTCCTTCGCCCATTAGCATAGGACTTTTGACGTTCCTGTGTGGCCTTCATTCTTCGTTTAATCATCTTATCTTTTATGAGGTCTCGCGAATCAAATCTGGTCCAAGTATAATTTTGTCAGAGATTTTCCACCAACAATTAGGCAATTTGCATGGCCTCGTATATGATGCTTCATAAGGTGTCATTGTCACTTGGTAACTTTTATTGTGCGCTAACTCAAATAAGGGTAAATGGTTTTCCCAATGTCCTCTGAAATCCATGATGCAAGCCCTCAACAAATCCCCTAAAATCATATTTACCATTTTCGTCTGACCATTGATCTGTAGGTGGTAAGCGGTGCTAAAATTCAATATCATTCCTAAAGCTGGCTGCAAACTCCTCCAAAATCGCTAGTGAATAAAGGGTCCATATCACTAACAATGCTAATCAGAACTCTATGCAATCGTACTTCTTCCTTGATATAAATTTACCATAGAGATGCTACAGTCCTATTACTCCTAGTGGCAATAAAGTTGGTGCTTTTAGCGAGTCTATCCATTATAACCCAAATAGATTCATTGCCTCTTTGACTCCTTGGCAACCTATCTATAAAGTTCATCGATATATGCTCCCACTTCCAAGTCAGCGCCTTTAATAGCAATAACAATCCTTCAGGTGCTTGCAACCAGATTGGCCACAAAACCTTAAGAATAGATTTAAATAGAAATAAATGAAGAAGTTAAATTAAAATAGAGGGAAATCACAAAATAACAAGAAAAACACAGCAGAAAGCAAAAACAACAAGATTTATAGTGGTTCAGCGTTGATTGCCTACGTCCACTTTGAATATTCTCTTTACTTTTCAATTAACACGATTACAATTAGAAACAGCAAGAAACAACAAGAGATAAGAAAATAATGGAGGGAGTTGATTACAATAATGGTGTTATCTAACCAATAACGTAAGAGTCCCTAGAATGACCCCCTAGGCATGGATATATATAAAGGCGGCCTCCAATCTGACTGGAACTTCGATAATAAGACCTTCTCAACCATATGGGCCCACTATAGGGAGGGCTAGGCCCAACTCCCAATGGATAGGGATCGATACCGATCTCTTCATATGTTGAGTTTGGGGATAGCGATCCCTGTGGCGGCTCCCTTATACTCATATATGACGGTGTTTCAAATATCAAGGTGTTTGGATGTGTGGAGCTCTTGCTTTTCCTCAATTCTTGGTTAAATTTCATAATAGTCTGAAGAATACCGACCCTTCCATGGGTTGACGTGTTAAACCCTCTCACTGTACTAAGATAGGCCGAACCATCCATCATGCGCAAAATCGATCCCTTCATTTGTTGCACACAATGTCGATCCTTGACATTTGTAAGATATATATCGAACCCTCTAGTAACACTTCGCTATACCGATCCCTTCATTCTTTGCAAGTTATGCTGATCCTTCCATTTCCACCCAAGTTGACTACCTAATCGAGTGACCATACCGATCCCTATAGTCTCTTTATGTTATACCGAACCCTACATCTCGTCCGTATCTCTAAACCACTATGCCGATCCATATAGCACATAAGATAACTTCCATCTTTCTAACATCCAGCCTTGTCTGTCTATCAACTCTGTCCAATTCAAGCTCCGTATGATTGTCCGGACATTATATCTGGGTCATGCAGTCGTTGCCTCACGATTATCCTCCTCATTAACAATCGAGTTTAGCCTGCGCAAACAGCCCAATAAAGTCGAGTCAAGGCACTGGGTAACACTTGCTCCCCGAAGTATGTCTTGTTAGTAACATGACGTGCTTTGAATTGAAAAAAGGTCTAAGTTGCCGAAAAGAAGTCCATCTAACTTCCTGGTTGATTTTTGTTCCTCTATTGGTCTTTAATGATGTAAGTCTGATGTCGTACTCCATTAGCATATGCAAATTTGGTCATGTGGAACCTATAGGCTTTCTTCTCATTCAATCTTGAACTTGACTGTTTCAGGCTAGACCACAACTTTAGTCTATTTCAAAAGGTTGAATCCTTGAATCATTTCCGAGCATATTCACATACATGTTTCTGTTTTTGGCTCCGGGTCATGTTCGAACGTCCGTTGGTTGTTGCCAACTTTTAAAGTGTCGTGTACACTTATGTTTACAACTGAATCTTCACGATAACAACTATCTGCCACTTCCTATTTGTCCGTCACTTTTCTATTTTCTTTTTTTATTTCACTCATACCCATCATTTTCTTTATTTTTATTTTTTTAGAGGGATCGGTATTCTGCTTACCGATCCTTCATGAGAGATACATGAGTAGTGTTCGGCATGCCTCAATTCCAACCCTTTCTCTTCTCTCTTTTTTATTTGACTTGATCACCCTTAACAACCAGTTAGACGTCCCTATACAAAGGCACATATATAAGCACATTCCTCTTATGTCCTTCCTTTTACTTTCCTACTCTCACAAACTTTACCGCTTTCATCTGTCTTGGCATTTTCAAGCTCCTCTTCCACCAAACCCATAATATCACGAACCCCTTGCCATAAACAAAATTCCTCAAACAAGACCTTAACATCAAACATGAATTCGAGCGTCTTCTTCACAGTCACTGCGCTATAATCTTTGATTCTCAAGTCCAAACTCTCCCATCCCTTTCAATTCAATCTGACTTACATATAGGTATGAACTCTCCCTCCTTTATTTGTGTCATTGGGTCATGAGTTTTGGATTTGTATGAGTTGGAATGATTTCTAGGCGAATGGTTTAGTGAGTTGCGATAGGATACGAGAACGAGGAGGTAAAGGAGATGGAGAAGGAAGGGTTTAATACGAAGTACTTTTAGTAATGGGATGGAGAGGAGTTAATATTAGGGATCGGTGTAAGAAGGGGATTTACGAGGGATCGGTAGGAGCTTATATCCGATGAGGGTTTGACAAGGCATGCTAGTGAATGAAGGATAGGTGTTACCGACTTAAGTGTAGGATCGGTATTTGTAAATAAGTTATAGGGATCGGCACCGAACAATAGGGGTCGGCTTAGACTTGGGTAATGGATCGACATAGGGGGATAGAGATCGGTATTTACCAAAAAAGGCTAGTTTATCTTATGTCCTCCAACACTTAACTTCACACTGTTTCGCTTGAATACATAATGATTATGAATAACATGACTTGCATATTCGGACCATCGAACCTAAACTTAAATGAACATACTCCTGGACTAAATAAAGAACTGGTTAACGAACTCAAGCAATGGAATTTATAATTCAAAATGTCGACAATCGATCCTAAAGCTCCTGCTGATCAACTTCCGTTTCGTTTGAGACGATCAGTGATGACGGTCTTTATTGATAAAACTCCAAGTCTTATCATTTTATTCTTGCTTTTTTTATTCCAAACTGTTTACACTTGTTTCACACTGCACTTCACTAGCTCGCACACATCAAGGGGGAACAAGTTATTGTTTCTAATGTTAATTGTCTACTGAGTATAGTTGAATAATCTCCAATCGCACGAAGCGCTCAGTCAAAATGTCTTCTAAATCGGCCGGAAGATGCATCAGTTCTGAGGCAAGATCAAGCTCTGCCACTATATCTGAAAAACCTTCATTGAGCCACCATACAGAACAAGTAGAGGCATCTAACCCACAAATGGATCTGTTTTCCGACATTCTGGTCTTACCTACGGAAGCTATTAGTCCAGCTCCCGATGCCGTCAAGGGCGCCATCATTCTAGATAACCCTGTCGATTCACAGGCTTCTATAATCGGCGAAGCCACCCTTCGTCTATTGTGCTATATACATGGAATTCCATTTGAAGATGTTTTAGTTCCAACGAAAAAAATAAACCTCACTTGCCCCCAGTCGGATATACAACTTGCAACAAGTTTATGTGCTGGGACGGATGTGTTCCACCCTTCAACTCCTTCATTCGGGAAATGTTGAGGTACTTGGGGACCGCTCCTACCCAGTTGCATCCCAACAGCTATGCCTTCATCCATGCGACCTTCCTTCTCTTTATGAACGTTCTGTTCCGACCTTCGATCCCTGGAGATATCATATATATCTACAACTTCAAAAGATGGTCAGTTAGTCCCTTATATGTCTTCCTTGAACCCTCGCCTAAATGCCAAGTTCTGATGGGTGCATGGAACAAGCTCTGCCTTTTCAAGCACGAGTGGTTTTAAGTACGGCATCCTCTTGGCTTCGCAGGTAGATAGGTAGAAGGACATAAGTGTTACTCCTTCCTTCGTCTTTAGTTCAATGATTCAAGCCATAATTCACCTTTGGATATACTAACATCCCAAGTTCTTTTAGGTATTCATCTTCGACCCTAAAGCGTCAAGTATTCTAGAGTCATCGCTACTATTCGTGCCAGTCCCATTGAGAATCAGGGCATTAAACTCCTCATCACTGATGAGCTGCTTTCATTTTTCGGGTTGATGGAATGCAGCTGCAAAATTGGACACCTGGGAGCAAAGCAGCCTCGAAATTTTTTGCCGAAGAAAGAGTAAAAACAAGCGACCCCGTTGTGCCCCCTTCCAAAGGAACTCGGGAAGACACTAAAGAGGGGAAGATCAAAGAATCTTAAGACGTAAGGCCGAGAAACGAAGATGTAGGCCTTGGAAAAGTGTCGGTAGTCAAAACGCCGTAGGTCGGTCAAATGCGAAAACCCCCGAAGAGGTAGAAAAGGTTGGCGTACTAGCTCGGAAAGAGTAATGCCGGGGAAAATCCGGAATTCTTCATTACTCCACTCGAAAAAGAGTCATCTTCCCAACAAAGGGAAAGCTCATTGAAGGGATTCTCTGAACTTCCAATTCCAGATGATATACTAACTTATGACTTTCCTAATATCAACATAGAAGGGCTCAACTCCTCCATCAAAAGTGGCGAAGGCATCCAACCTTACAATAGAGGGGTGAATACTCCGATGAGTAAAGCCACCATTAACGGTCCGTCGCGGGGAGCACTAGGACACACACAAACACTTCCACTCCACTATGCACATGTTATTAATTCTTTGTTTGATGGCTTTTAATGTGCTTTTATTTGCTTCTTCATTGGTACAAAGTCATAGTCCCATGCCTTCGACCGTCTTCGGGGTTCTTCTACTTGTTATCACTCGAGCTAAGATTCCAAATTCAGGAGACGTAGAGAAAAAGATGATAGGCGAAGCAAAGATTATTATTCACGAGAGCCTTCCTCCTCATCCAAATAGAAGTCTCAATCACACGCTCCTCATCTTGACGATCATTCAAACCTTCCCACTCATAGCAGAGATAAGTCTTCTCATCATGGCTCTCATGTTGTCGTGCCTCATGACCAACATTCTAGGTCATCTAGTTTAAGACAGTCACGCGAACGTCGCTCCGGTAAGCATCCACTTGTTACTTTCAACCCGCCTCCGTCGGTTCCTGCTCCTGACTCTACAATAGCGGAGAACTTAGCTAAATTTAAAGCTACCTTTCCAAGAATCAGCTTTGATGGACTTAAGTTCCTCCCTTCTATACACGTCATTCCCAGAAGCACCAAGGAGAGCTCACTAGCATGCATGAACGACATGTACGTCTAGCATGAATCATTTATTCACTTGGCCGAGAAAATCTCTGAAGTCTCCATCGAGTGCCAATATGAAATTGACCACCTCAAGTTGGAGGTTATTCGTGACAAGGACATCATGAATCACCAAGACGCTGAGCTGCTTGAGTATAAAACCCAACTTGCTGAACCAGAGCAAAATACAAAAGAAACAGCAGAGGCAATAAATCGCCTGGTGACATAACACAAAAAAGAACTTGACGCGGCACTTCATTACAGTGACGCTCTGGCTCTAGAAAAGGAATCCTTGCAAAAGGAGAAAGATGCACGAGCTCCCCGCGTTGAAGAGCCTAAAAAATTATTAAATAGAGAGAGGGAGGAAAAGATTGAGTTGTAAGATGAATTGCGGAGATAGCGCGAAGAGATCGTCGAGGCAAGAAGCTTAGGAACAAAGCTCAACGAATAATATGCCAAGATCGAAATTTTAAAGGAAGAGGCCCACGAGGAGGGCAGAAAGGAAGTGCTTGATGAGGCTACCTCTTGGGTAGAAGTTGCTACTGAATCCGGTAGGAATGAGATCAAAAACTTGATCAATCCGCTTATCGTCAAATATAATGCGAAAGTTCTTATTCACCATGACTTGACCTTTCTTGGCGAAGGTTATCTTAAATCACTCGCTGAAGCCTGGGAGCTCATTGTCAAAATCAAGAAGGAAGAATTGGAAGAAGCAGAGCTTAATGAAGAAACACTTATACGAGAAGTGCTTCGAGGGAATGAGCCATCCGATCTGGCCACCTCCAAACTTTAATTCTTTAAGGCTCCTGCACCGGCTAAGGAAGGAGAGGATATTGTTGAATCTTCTGGAACATTTCCTAAGGGTTCTTCTCCTACCCAGTAGCCGAACCATCATCTTCTCACACTTCGAAGCGACTATGATCCGGACAGACTCGGCCTTGGTCCATAGATCATGTCCCCCATCCTAGAAGGAAACACTCCCTTAACTACCAAGAATCAATCGGATGTCGGTATTGTACTTAATTTCTTCAGATTTGCAAGATCTTGTTCTCTACGTGTAACACCCTTCAACTAATGTTCATGTTTTAACAAATTTTTGCAGGTCATCCTAGTCTTGAACAAACTCCGAGGAGCGATGTTTCCTTGGAGCAATAGGAGAGAATGGCCGAAGTTCTGGGCACATTTGATGTTCCAAGGCTTGATTCTCAAGTCATCGGAGCACTTGACGAAGACAAGCCTGAAGACCCATCTCTTGCTGAGGAGCTTGATGACGTGATGATCACAGGTGCTTCAAGGCACACCGCTAAATCAGCATGAAGAAGCAGATTGAAGAGGAGAAATCGAAGCGTGAAGTCAAAGGCAAGCCCGCTGAGGAGGTAGTTGGAGATCATGATCTTGTACCTCTGTAGGTCATTCCACCCGGCGGGTCGATCCTCGATGAAATTCCTCCTACTTCTTCAACAATGCCAACTAAGAGTGGCAAAGGGTCCCAAAAAGACGCTTAACTGATTCTACTCCTTAGAAACCGAAGAAGGAGAAAAAGTTGAAGAAATAGTTGCCACTTTGTGTCATTGTACATAGCTTGAATAATTTAAACGTGTGGTGCTTTTTTTAGTAGTAAGTTTACGGGCACGAATCTCGAACTTTTGGAACAACTTGTAATGGACTTTGCATCAAGTGAATAATTTTTTTTGCTTTTGTCCAGTCATCGTGTGAGTCGTTACTTTGATGGTTGAATAATTGCTTTCCACTCCATGTACTTGTAATTTTTCGATTGCATATCCTGTTAATAATTCACCATCTTCATCTCAAGGCCTCTCAACAGTCGTTGCCTTAAGTTGTAAGGGATGTCAACCCGGAATTATAATAAGCTGCCATATCCAGCCTTCACTAATTTGAATTTCTTCCATTGATTTCAGATTAGAACTTGTGGGATAGAGAACAGTTGAAATCCATCCATTCACCCAATGAGTTTATGAGTCAGTCCGCTCTTTGGGGACCTAGTGCTGTTTCGCGAGCAATCGGTTCATGCTCCACTTATGCTTTTGCTTCAATCCACACCCCGGGAACTTAGAATTTTCTCATGGGCAGTCGTGTTTCTACCCAAGGTAGTCGTTTTTCCGCCTAAATTTTTTATACTCTAGTTCGCACTCTAGAGACCGAGAGTTTTCTCGTGGGCAGTCGTGTTTCCACCCGGGGCAGTCATTTTTCTGTCCGAATCGTTTATACGCCAGTCCGCACTGTAGGGACTTAGAGTTCTCTCGCGGAAAGTCGTGTTTCCACCCTAGGCAGTTGTTTTTCCGCACGAATCGTTTACACTCCAGTCCGCACCCTGGGGACTTAGAATTTTCTCATGGGCAGTCGTATTTCCACCCGGGACAGTCGTTTCTTCACCCGAATCATTTATACTCCAGTCCGCACTCTGTTGACTTAGAGTTTTCTCGTGGGCAGTCGAGTTTTGCCTAGGGCATTTGTTTTTCCACCTGAATCGTTTATACTCCAGTCCACACTCAGAGGACTTAGAGTTTCTCAATCTCCAAATTGTCGGTGACCTTCATTCCTTATTGCGAGTACCGCCCTTTGGTTCGTCTACGGGAATCTTCAACCAAGCAAATTTACAGAGCTCACCTTGTTCGATCCCATTGGGGATTGATATGATTAATCGATTTTAAACTCCGTGAATCTGTTCACACATCACACATATCGATATCAATCGATCTTATTATATACTTAACATAAAATGCAATAACAGTTGTTTAAAAGAAGTTCAAGATTTTATTTATCGCATGAAAAGGAACAAACTAACATTTCTTATCACACATCCAAAAGATCACATTCTAAAGCAAATGTCAAAAGTAACTAGTACTGAAGTACAAAGGAAATATTCTAAGTGAAATAGCATCGTAGATGCTCGTTATTCCACGCTCTTAGGAGTGTCGTGCCATCAACAGTCGCAAGCTTGAAAGTTCCTTCTCCAAACCTATGTTCAATGACATATGGTCCTTCCCATGTCGAATGCATGTGCGATGGGACCGGAAAGACTCGTTTCAGGATAAGATAGCCAACTTCAAAGGTTCTTGTTTCATGTTGTAATATCGGGGGAATCGATGTCGGTGTGTAGTTGCTCTCAAATCGGCCTCCTCACATTTCTCATCGATAAAGTCCAAAGATTCCAAGAGAAGATCTTGGTTCATTCTGGGGTCGTAGTAAGTCACTCGTTGAGAAGGGACTTCTAGTTCTACTGGAATAACTGCTTCGGCTCCGTAAGCAAGAGCGAATGGAGTATGGCTAGCTGTGGACTTGTGAGTGGTCATGGAGGCCCAAAGTGTCATAGGAAGTTAATCCACCCACTTGCCTCTAGCCTTCTCCAAACACTTTTTCAAAATAGATTTGATAATCTTGTTTAGAGCTTCAACCTATCCATTCGCCTGAGGATTAGCGACCGTCGTAAACCTCTTTTCAATACGATATCTCCAACAAAATTCTTTAAACTCAACATTATTTAATTGATTCCCACTATCTCTCATGATAGTTCGTGAAAGACTGAAGCGACATATGATGTTTCGAACAACGAATTTGATAAATTTCTACGTTATGATCGTGGCTAACGGTTCCGCTTTGGCCCATTTGGTGAAGTAGTCAACCGTGACAATCGAATACTTCATTCCACCTTTAGAGATTGGTAAAGAGCCAATGATGTCGACACCCCACATAGCAAATAGCCATGGACTGACCATTTGCCTGATCTTTGTCGGCAAGGCTCTTGGGACTTTTGCATATATCTAGCTCTTGTCGCATCGCTTCACATAATCAGTAGTATCCCAGTTCACAGTTAGCCAATTATATCCGTAATGGAGTATCATCTATGCTAAAGTTTTCCCCCAGTGTGATTGCCACATGCTTCCTTATGGACTTCTTTCAAAACGTGCTTTATCTCGTCATGAGCGATACACCATAGCAAGGAAACGGAAAACCCCTTTCTATACATAGTTCCTTCTTGCATAATATACCGTGAAGCTTTACGAAGGACTTGCCGCATTTCTTTTCTCCTCTTAGGCAAGATTCCATGCAACAAGTAGTCTTTAAATGGAGTCATCCACGATTCCCTTTCGGGCTCCACGTCCAGTGCTTGATCAACTTCTATCATATTTATGCTTGGGGTATGCAACAACTCGACTGGAACCAAGCCCATCTGTTGTGCATCGCTAGTACTACGAACTTTGCCAATGAAACGGCTTCTCCGTTCTACTCATGAGGGATATGTAAAATGTCATAGTATTCGATATCCGCCAGCAGCTCTTGAACTTGGGTAAGATATGAGGCAAGTCGTTTTCCCTTAGCCTGATAGTCTTCTCTAACTTGATACACCACCAGTTCTGAGTCGCAAAAGATTTCAAGCGACTTTACTCTAAGCTCTCTAGCAAGTTTAAGTCCAGCGATCAACGCTTCATACTCGGCTTCGTTGTTTGTAAAAGGAAAATCAAGCTTCAAAGCACAGAAAATGGACTGGTTCTCAGGGGTTGCAAGAAAAATCCCAGCTCTGTAACAATGATCATTAGATTCTCCATCAGTGTATAGCTTCCATTGCACAGTAGGGATTATGCGACTTCCTGTAGACTCATCCTGCACGATAAATTCCACTATGAAGTCTACCAACGTTTGCCCCTGGATAGCTCTTCGCGGGAGATATGTAATGGCGAACTGGTTGAGCTCGATGTTCCATTAAGCAACCTCCCAATTGTCTCAGGCCGTTGTAGGACCTATCGTAACGGTTGGTCGGTGTAAATGTTGATCGGATGTGCCCGGAAGTATGGACGAAGTTTGTGTGATGTGGTTAACAAGTCGGATGCCAATTTATCTATCTTTGAGTAGCTTCTTTCCGCACTAGTTAATCGCTTACTGACATAATACGCCAGTCTCTGAGTCTAGTTCACCTTGCTGATCATTGAGGCACTTATAGCATGCAAAGATGCAGTCAAGTAAACATATAGCTCCTCGTGATCAATCGGCTTCGACAAGACATGGGATCTCTCCAAATGATTCACCAGAGCTCGAAATGCGTCTTCACAATCCTATGTCCACTCAAAGTTTCTCTTTCCTTCCTTATCACGTCAAAGAAAGGAATGCATTTATCAGTTGCCCTGGAAATGAATCGACTTAAAGCAGCAACCTTACCATTCAGACTCTGAACTTGTTTGATAGTTCTAAGCGCCTGTATATCTCAAATGGCTTTAATATTTTTTGGATTAACTTTAATTCCTCGACCATTGATAATATAGCCTAAGAACTTCCCTGGAGCAACACCGAATGAGCACTTCAAAGGGTTGATTTTCATGTTATAGAATCGAAGGATGTCAAACATGTAACACCCCTGATTTTTAGTAACATTATTTAGGGGATATAATTAGATAAATTAAGTAGAATAATGTAAATGTAAAGTGATAAGAAGATTGAGATTTGCAAATAAACCTAAAGATCATGCTTGTTAACTCTAATGGGATAAAAATAGTTATAAATGATAATTAAATTAACATAGGAGCAATAAGGTAATTGTCCACCATAATTTCTTTCCCTTATACTCTTATCTATACCATTCATGTTCATTTTATCACAAACAAAATAAACTTAAGAAAGAAAAGCGGAGCCGACCATTAAGGAGTAAGAAGAGAAGAGAAAAATTCACGGTTAAAGCTTAGGATTCAAGCTAGGGGAATCAATCTCAAATAATATCCAATTTCCTTATCCAAACTAAGGTGAATAATAATCTTAATCATCTCTATTTTGTTTTCAATTATATGCTTTTGAATTTATGAATTAATCCATATTATGATGATTTGATGATGATATGCTTGGTTTTGTAATTTGTTTGATTTAATATCAAATTATTTAAATATGTATATGCATGGTTTTGAGGCAAGGTTGATACAAACTAATTTATAATGCCATGGGAAAGTTTTATGTTAGGGTAAACATGATTTTGGAGTTGGGTTTCAATTTTTAGAATTTTCTAAGCCGTGGAGAATTTGTTATGAATTTTTAAAGGAGTATATTATTATTAGGTTTAGAAATTAATTTTGGTTATTATATAATGAATTTGGATCTCAAATTTATATACGTTAAATAACATATTAAAAGTGAATTTCTGCGATTTTTGAGGATTTTTACTAATAGATTTATTATGGAAATTAAATTATTTTAAAGGAGGACCTAAATAATTTAATTATTGTTAAATGCAAAGGACTTATTTATTAAAATTAACCATGTTTTAGATCTGAAAATATGCGACAATTATCTGTGAAATAATTTGAAAAGTTTAAGGCAACCAATCAAGTGTTTACATATGGGCAAGTAGTTACAAAGAAATTACTTTATTTGGTAAAAATAGCCTTTACTTATAAAATTGAGTTCTTCCTCCTTTAGAGGTAGCTTTCGACCGAGTGCTTCCGCCTTCGACCAGGTCGAAACCATAAAAGCCGAAACCAATACACATGGTATCACTTAGGTTGTACACAGTGGATTGGAGAAAGGCGAAAGGTAGGGTGTCGAAATGTCGCTTTCGATGGGGTCAGTACAATGGTTTTGTTTTCTAAAGAAAAGCACTTCCCAACTTCTTTATATGCTTTCAAAAGGGTCGAGACCGATGCTTTCAAAAGTAACTTTTAACTAGCTTTTGAAAGAGAGTTGCCGCCTTAGTTTAAAGTAGTAGCTTCCGAAGAGGCTACTTTGCTTTCAAAATTAAAATGTTCGGAAGGGGTAGTTTCGACCAGGTCGAAACTCTTCTGCCGCTTTTCCTTTCGAAGGCATTGAAGATATCGTTGCTTTCAGAAGGTAACCTTTGTTTTAAAAGCGTAAGCCACTTCCTATTGCTTTCAGAAGGAAACCTTTGTTTTAAAAGTGTAAGCCGCTTCCCATAGCTTTTGAAGTGGGTTAGGGTTTTCAAAGGCAATGGTTTCGAGAGGTGTTTTGAAGCCAACTTTCAAGTATTTTACCCAAACGGCTTATGCTTTTGAAAAGATGGTGCCGACGCTATCAAGTTTTCCCCAATGCTTTTAAAGCATAAAGAATGGTTTTGAAAGCGATACTTTCGTTTATTTCACTTGACCTAAATTATATTTTAAGTTAAACCCAATGTTTTCGAAAGGGATACTTTCAATGGTTTTGAAAGGGGTACTTCTAATTGGTTTCGAAGCTATGCTTCTAAATATTAAACGTGAATGCCTTAATACATTCGAAAGGTTTTGAAAGTAAGTTTTAAAGTGTTCGAAATGCAGGGGCCAAATGTTTTGAAAATATATTTTTATGATTTCGAAGGAGGGTATACATTGAGGTAGAAAGCAAGGTTTCGAAAGAGTCGAAAGGCTTTGTTTTTCAAAAAAAAAAACGCAAACTCAATTTTAAAAGGAAAAACCCATGGCTAAATTAAAGGGGTTATTGTAATGGTTTCAAAAAGAAGCTTTCCTTGATAAAATAATATGTTAAAGGGATTAACTATGTTTTATATTAAACCCGCAAGAGTAGTATTGTTATGTTATTTTGTTTGCTTCCTCAAATATATATATATATATACACACACACATATATATTCATATTATAATGGACCCATAACTGCATTTTGGGGATAAAGGGCAGAAAAACCAGCTGGGTTGACCAAGTAGTGAATATAAATTAATTAAACTCCTAGTTGAGTAGAATTGCATCCAAGAGGTCAGGGAGACTAGAATATATGATGCCTAAGTATATTGAAGTTATTAGGGATACAGGTTCATAGTGCACCTATGAAAACTATGATTAGGAAGTTATTGGAGTTACCAATGGCTTCTCAGTAATCCTATGAAAACTATATTATAAAGAGTGGTTGGCAGAGGCCAATTGGTTTGTAGTGCACCTATGAAACCTATATCCGGATTAAGTTATTGACAGTTGTCAATAGGTTTCTAGTCAACCCATGAAAACTAGGATAAGAGAGAAGTTATTGGAGTCACCAATAGATTCGAGGGAACCTATGCATCAATTAAAACCACAAGAGTGGTAGTGTTAAGTTAATTGGCAGGGCCAATAGATTCATAGTGCACCCATGACAACTATTGAATAGGAAAGGGAGTCCAAACATTAAATAAAGGTTATTAGTAAGCCCATGAAAAATTAATAGCTTAATAGTGACCCTAGAAACTATAAATATGACAAGGAGTCAATTAAACAAGGGATGGGAAATTCCAAAATGTTTTAACTTGTATGCATATCATCATAATATTTTGAAATGACTATGTTTATAACCATTGTGGATGCAGGAGCACAGTAGATGGCTTTATAAAGGTTTTAAGATACTAGTGAGGGGAAAACCCATTCACCGAGCGGCATGGTCTCACTAGATATCTAAGTGGTTTGAGATGTTAGATTATTATTCATAATAGGCTTTATGTCTGACTCAAAGTTTATGTGTTTTCCCTTAAACTCTCGGGTACTCAATTGATTTTGAGTAGTTTGAGAGTTGAGGTTTTCAAGTACCGCATTAGACGAATAAAGCTTCCTGAGATGTGCAGGAGGCATAATAAATATTTGGAGTTCTCTTTTATTTGAATCCGCTATGTTGCTTGTAATGGAAAAGTTGTTATATTGCCTGCATATACTCTGATCATCCAAGGGCACATCTTCATATGTTGCTCTTGGCGTATGTTGTAATTAATATATTTTCTCTGATTGTGGTTTACGATTATGGCATTATGTAATGAATTGGAAATGATTTGAAATGGAATGTGATCTTGTTTGGAGTTTTAAAAAATTTATATATTCATGTGTTTCTGTGTATCGATGAATCTAGGACCGCCGTATTTGGTCGCCGAGGATTAATAACTATGGATGACTGCATCCATAGCCATTAATTTTGGGTCTCTAAGTAGGGGATGTTACAAGTTGGTATCATAGCATAGGTTTATAAAACTTTAAAAGAAAGTTAAACCTAAAAGCTTTTTCAAACATAATCCAATGAATCCGAAATATGATCGGGGTTTGGGTTAATGCTATGGTAACATACTTGTATTATATATATAAGTACGTATTCCCCTCTCTCTTAGACCGTTCTTTCGTATCTTACTAAGGCTCGTATGCAAATCTATGAGAAGGAAGATATGGAAGCAGGAAACGGTAGAGGAAATATCAGTGGAGGAAGCACTACAACTAATGCAAATGCTCGACCTAATACTCGGAGGAACCAAGGTTGATAGGCTAATGCCAACCAAAGTGATCAAGCCAATGTGGATGCTGGAATTCACCAGCAGATATATGGGCGATGTTTCAGTTCTTAGTTAATCTTATGTAAGCAGGACTTGCTGTTGGCGTTGCTGGAAATGTTGGAGGAGCTAATCCTGTTTCTCCAACTGGGAATGATTATGCTAAGTTGAGCAGAGACTACACCAGTCTGGGTGGAAAGCTGTTTGTAGGAACGGAGGATGCTATTGAAGTTGAGAATTGGTTATTGCACTATGAGAGAATCTTTATCGATTTACGTTTGGATGGTAGGTAAAAGAGAAGGCTAGCCTCTAGGTAGTTGCAAGGGGCATTGCTTCACTGTTGGAATAGTGTGACTATCGGGGTTCCGGAGGAAGAGCTGACATGGGTTGATTTTAGAAGGAGATTTGAGCAGAAGTTTTTATCTGAGGTTGCTAAGTCGGCGTTGATGAGGAAGTTCATGGATCTAGTTCAAGGAGAGATGTCATTAATCGAGCAAGCTGCTAAGTTTGACGAGCTATCTCGATATGGATATGCCACTATAGACACTGACATGAGAAGGAATGAGAGGTTTATTCAAGGATTAAAGCCCGAGCTTGCTAGAATGACCATGACCCATATACTTGTAATGTGGTAGTGGAAATGGCCATTCACCATGAAGAGATGCTTGATGGTTATGCTAAGGAGAAGACAGTTGATTCCCAGGGTCCTCAGGGAAAGAAGAGGAAGTTCTTTAAAAAGAAGAGAGCCCAAAAGGGAGATGCTTCCAAGAAGGCAAAGGATGATTTAGTGTGCTTCAAGTGTTACAAGAAGGGTCATTATGCTCATGAGTGTCGGCCGGGCAAGGGAAAGAAGCCTGTAGAAAAGAAGAATGTGAAATGCTTCAACTATGACCAAGTTGGGCATTATAAGAACCAGTGTCCGGAGCAAGTTGGGACGGATAGAGGGAAAGTTTTTGCTATTGGGCCACCGTCTTCTTCTAGGCCTACAGCTGTAAATAAAGGAAAACTATGATGGAAGGTACGCTTTTGATTTAGAGTACACCAGTTACGGTACTATTTGATACCGGTGCATCACATTCATTTATATCATTGTATTTGGTTGATAGGTTATGCATAGAACCCACATACTTTATTACTTCCTTAAGGGTTGCGAATACAATAAGTGGGTATGCAAATATAGGGAAGAGATGTGACCGGTTAGAACTTGATTTACTAGGTCATAAGTTCGCATGCAGTCTGTATGTTTTCGATTTTGTAGTTTTCAGAATCATTTTGGGTATGGATTGGTTGAGAAGGTATGACGCCAGGATATTTTCCCACGATGGGGAGATATCATTGAGACACTATGATAGTCATAACCAAATTATATTCTCGGTAGAGAATTTTGACAAGAGTAGTTGTGCTTTGTTAAGTGCAAGGGAAGTGAGAGAAGATCTAAGTCAGGTTCGTGTAGGAAGAGAGTTTGCAGATGTTTTTGAACCAATCATAGGGCTACTACCGAAACGAACTGTTGAATTTTGGATAGATCTTGTGCCAGAGCTGAACCTATCAATAGACCGCCTAGTAGTATGACACCAACTGAGATGAAGGAATTAAAGATGCAGCTAGTGGATCTAGAAGGGAGAAATTTTAATAGACCAAGCAGTTCGCCTTAAGGAGCGGCCGCGGTTTTTTGTGAAGAAGCAAGATTTGTCGTTAATGATGCGCATCAGTTATTGTAAGTTGAACGAGAGAACAATCAAGAATAGGTATCCTTTTTCATGAATAGATGATCTGTTTGATCAGTTGAGTGGAGCCAGAGTGTTTACCCAATTGGATTTGGCGACGGGGTTCCATCAGTTAAGAGTGGAAAAGGACAGTATTCTTTTAACAGCATTTCAAACTAGGTATGGTTCGTACGAGTGGTTAGTAATGCCATTCGGATTGACAAATGCACTTGCTTGCTTCGAAGATTTGATGAATCGAGTCTTCTGAGATTATTTGGATAGATTCGTGTTGGTTTTTATTGATGACATTTTAGTATATTCGAAAGATGAAAGGGAGCATGAGGATCGTGTTAGAGCAGTGCTTGAGATGCTGAGACAGTATTAGCTAAATGTGAAGTTTTCCAAGTGTCATTTTTGGAGGAAAGAGGTTAAGTTTCTTGGTCACGTGGTTTCAGAGAAAGGGTTGTCAGTCGATCTAGATAAGATCGAAGCTATTAATAATTGGAAAAGACCAGAGATGGTGACCGAGATTAGAAGTTTTCTTGGATTTGCTGGCTACTACCGGAGATTCATCAAGGATTTCTCATGGATAACAGCGCCCTTGAATAAGCTTACCAGGAAGGAGGTGAAGTTTGTTTGGTCTGACAAATATGATGAAGCATTCCTTAAGTTAAAGTCTTTGTTGACCAATGCACCAGTGTTAGTAGTTCCAAACGGAAACCAAGGGTTGGTGGTGTATACTGATGCATGTGGGACTGGATTGGGAGTTGTGTTGATGCAAAAGGGTAAAGTGATTGCCTACGCTTCACAACAGCATAGACTGCATGAAGTGAGATATCCTATTCATGATTTGGAGTTGGCTGCGGTGATCTTCGTATTGAAGATTTGTAGACATTATCTCTTAGGAGAGAGTTTGAGCTATACATAGATCATAAGTCTTTAAGATACTAATTCTCTCTGAAGGATTGAATAAGAGATAGTAGAGGTGGTTGGAGTTTTTGGTTGCTTATGATTTTGGTATAGAATATACCCCGGGAAAAGGTAATAAGGTAGCGGATGCTCTTAGCAGAAGACATCAGAGTATGGTGTTGGCTATGTTGGCGGAATGGAAGGATCTAGAAGTTTTGGCTAGTTATGGAGTGCAGTTAAGATCGTCTACTAGTTCTAATCAGAGTACTACCATGTTGTCCTATTTAGAAGTTCGACCAGTGTTGATCGAAAGAATTGCTTCTAAGCAGAAGGAGGATCCATTATTAGTCGATAAGATCAGAATGCTTAAGGTTGGAACTGAGATCGATGATTTGATATATTTTTGTCTTGACTATAGAGGATGGTTGAGAAAGTAGGGGCATATGTGTTCCAGATGTTGAGAACTTGAGAAAAGAAGTTCTTGGAGAGTGTCATCATTTCAAGTTTATGATTCATCCTGGAGGGACCAAGATGTATCAAGATATAAAGAGGAGCTTCTATTGGAAAGATATCAAGAGAGATGTCGGCTTGTGGGTTAGGCAGTGTGCAAACTGTCAACAAGTGAAGGCCGAACATCAGAAGCCGAGTGGGTTGCTTCAGCCTTTAGAGATTCCAATTTGGAAATAAAGTTCGATATTCATGGATTTTATAGACGGGTTGCCAAGGTCAAATATAGGACATAAAAGTATATGGGTTATAGTGGACGGGTTGACCAAGAGTACCCATTTCATTCCAGTTAAGTCAACCAGGACGACACTTGTTTTAGCAAACTTGTTCATGAAGAACATAGTTAGACTACATGGAGTTCCTGGTAGCATAGTCGGTGATAGAGATGCTTTATTCACTAGTGAATTCCGGAAGAGTCTACCGGATATGTTAGGCATTAAGCTCAAGATGAGCACTGCATATCAGCCTCAAACGGATGGACCGACAGAGAGAGTCAACAAGGTACTCAAGGATTTGCTGAGAGCTTGTGTATTGGACTTGGGTGGATCTTGGGAGGATCACCTACATTTAGTTGAGTTTTCCTACAATAATAGCTATCAGACTAGTATTGGAATGGAGCCTTTTGAAGCTTTGTATGGAAGGCCATGAAAATCACCAGCATGTTGGTTGGAGACTGGAGATAGATTAGTCGTAGGTCCAGATTTGGTTAAGGAGGCATCCAAGAAGATTGAGATGATCCGAGAAAGGATAGATGAAGCTCAATCCAGGCAGAAGAGTTATGTAGATAAGAGGGGTAAAGACCTAGATTTATTAGTTGGAGACAGGTTTTCGTTAAGGTATCATCGATGAAGGGTGTGGCACGGTTCGAAAAGTCGGAAAAACTAGCACCAAGATATGTTGGTCCATACCATATTATAGAGAGGATTGGAAAGCTAGCATTCAGAGTAGAGTTGTCAAGCGGTATGGCAGTTGCCCATAATGTATTTCATATGTCTCATCTTTGCAAGTATGTGCATGATCTAGAGACTATTATTCCTCCAACAGGGTTGGAAGACTTAGTAGTAGAGCCTAATTTTATTTTTATTAGAAAACTAGTTCGGGTTGTAGCGAGAGATGAGAAAAGATAGAGGAACATGACAGTCAAGTTGGTGAAAGTTCAGTGGATCGTCAACGAGAAGGACTACATGGAAGACAGAGGACAACATTCGAGATACTTATCCTGATCTGCTTTGAGGGTACACCTACATTAGATTTATATAGATATTAGCTAGTCAGGTAGACTAGTATGGATGTTAGGAGTCATTAAGATGATTGCTATGTTTGGTATTTAGTCCTTACTGAATTTCGAGGACGAAATTTTTTAAGGGCGGTAGCCTGTAACACCCCTAATTTTTAATAACATTCTTTACGGAATTTAATTAGATAAATTAAATATAATAATGTAAATGTAAAGTGATAAAGAGATTGAGATTTGAAAATAAACCTAAAGGTCATACTTGTTAACTCTATGGGCTTAAAAATGGTTATAAATGATAATCACATAAACATAAGGGCAATAAGGTAATTGCCGCCCGTAATTCCTTACCCTTATACTCTTAACTATACCGTTCACGTTCATTTTATCGTAAACAAAATAAACGCAAGAAAAAAAAAGAGAAGCCGGCCATTAAGGAGTAAGAAGAGAAGAGAAATATTCAAGATTAAAGCTTAGGATTTAAGCTAGGGGAATCAATCTCAAACAATATCCAATTTCCTTATCCAAACTAAGATAAATAATAATCCTAATCATCTCTATTTTGTTTTCAATCACATGCTTTCGGATTTATGAATTAATCCATTTTATGATGATTTGAATGATGATATGCTTGGCTTTGTAACATGTTTGATTTAATATCAAATTGTTTAAATATGTATATGCACTGTTTTAAGGCAAAACCGATAGCAAATGATTTTAGAATGTCATGGGAAAGTTTTATGTTAGGGGTAAGCATGATTTTGGAGTTGGGTTTCAATTTTTAGAATTTCCAAGCCGTAGAGAATTTGTTATGAATTTTTAAAGGAATATATGTATTATTGGGTTTAGAAATTAATTTCAGTTATTATATGACGAATTTGGGTCTAAAATTTATATATGTTAAATAACATAATAAAAGTGAATTTTTATGGTTTTTAGGGATTTTTACTAAGAGGTTTATTACGGAAATTAAATTATTTTAAAGGAGGACCTAAATAATTTAATTGTTGTTAAATGGGAAGGACTTATTTGTTTAAATTAACCATGTTTTAGAACAGAAAATATGCAACAATTATTTGTGAAAGAATTTGAAAATTTTGAGGCAACTAATCAAGAATTTACACGCGGGCAAGTTAGATACAAAGAAATTACTTTATTTGGTAAAAATAGCATTTTACTCAAAAAAGTGAGTTCTGCCTCCTTTAGAGCTAGCTTTCGACCCAGATCTTTTGTCTTCGACCAGGTCGAAACCATAGAAGCCGAAACAAATAAACATGGTATCACTTAGTTTGTACGTAGTGGATTGAGAGTGGAGGAAGGTAGTGTGTCGAAATGTGGCTTCCGATGGGGTCGATGCAATGGTTTTGTGTTTAAAAGTAAAGCACTTGCCTGCTTCTTTATATGTTTTCGAAGAGGTCATGGCCGATGCTTTCATAAGTAACTTCTAACTAGCTATTGAAAGAGAGTTTCCGCCTTAGTTTAAAGTAGTAGCTTCTGAAGAGACTACTTTTTTTTTCAAAAATTAAAGTGTTCGGAAAGGGTAGTTTCGGCCTGGTCGAAACCCTTCTGCCGCTTTTCCTTTCGAAGGCATTGAAGATCATTGCTTTCGGAAGGTAAACTTTGTTTTAAAATGTAAGCCACTTCCCATAGCTTTCGAAGGGGTTAGGGGTTTCAAAGGCAATGATTTCGAGAGGGTTTCGAATCCAATCGTCAAGTATTTTACCCAAATGACTTATGCTTTCAAAAAGATGGTGCCGACGCTATCAAGTTTTCACCCATGCTTTTCAAGGATAAAAATGGTTCGAAAGAGATACTTTCGTTTATATTCACTTGATCCAATAATATTTTAAATATAAACCCAATGTTTTTGAAAGAGGTACTTTCAATGGTTTCGAAAGGGGTACTTACAATTGGTTTCGAAGCTAGGCTTCAAAATATTAAATGCTAATTCCTTAATACATTCGAAAGGTATTGAAAGTAAGTTTCAAAATGTTTGAAGGCAGAGGCCTAATGTTTTGAAAACAGATTTTTATGCTTTCGAAGGAGCGTATCGAGTGAGATCGAAAGCAAGGTTTTGAAGGAGTCGAAAGGCTTTGTTTTTAAAACAAATAACCCAAACTCAATTTTTAAAGGAAAAACCCATGGCTAAATTAAAGGGGTTTTTGTTATGGTTTTAAGAAGAAGCTTTCCTTTATAAAATAATAGGTTAAAAGGATTAACCATGTTTTTTTATCAATCCCACAGGAGTAGTATTGTTATTTTATTCTATTTGCTTCCTTAAATATAAATATATATTCATGTTATAACGGACTCATAATTGCATTTTAGGGATAAAGGGCAGAAGAATCAGCTAGGTTGACCCAGTAGTAAATATAAATTAATTAAACACCTTGATCGGTATAATTGCATCTAAGAGGTCTGAGAGACCAGAATATAGGATGCCTAGGTGTATAAAGTTGTTAGGGAGACAGGTTCATAGTGCACCCATGAAAACTATGATTAGGAAGTTATTGGAGTTGCCAATAGGTTCGTAGTGATCCCATGAAAACTATCTTATAAAGAGTGGTTGGTAGGGGCCAATTGGTTTGAAGTGCACCCATGAAAACAATATCCGAATTAAGTTATTGACAATTGTCTATAGATTCCTAGTCAACCCATGAAAACTTGGATAAGAAAGAAGTTACTGAGTCACCAATAGGATCAGGGGAATATATTGAACCCAATAGAGTGGTAGTGTTAAGTTAATTGGTAGGGGCCAATAGGTTTATAGTGCATCCATGAAAACTAAGAAATAGGACAGGGAGTCCAGAAATTAAATGCAGGTTATTAGTAAGCCCACGACAAACTAATAGGTTAATAGTGGCCCTAAAATCAATAAACATGACAGGGAGTCAATTAAATAAGGGATGAAAAATCTAAAATGTTTTAACTTGTATGCGTATCATCATAATATTTGGAAATGACTATGTTTCTGACCATTGTGGATGCAGGAGCACGGTATATGGTTTTATAAAGGTTTTAAGATACTAGTGAGGGGAAAACCTATTCCGCTAAGCGGATTGGTCTCGCTAGATATCTAAATGGTTTGAGATGTTTGATTATTATTCATATCAGGCTTTTTTCCGACTCGATGGTTATGTTTTTCCCCTTAAACTATTGGGTACTCAATTGATTTTGAGTAGTTTGAGAGTTGAGGTTTTCAGGAACCTCATTAGACGAATAAAGTTTTCGGAGATGTATAGGAGGCATAATAGATTTTAGAGTTCTCTTCTATTCGATTCCGTTGTATTTCTTGTAGTGGCAAAGTTATTATATTGCATGCATATACTCTGATCATCCAAGGGGACATCTTCATATGTCGCTCTTGGCGTATGTTGTAATAAATATATTTTCTCTGAACATGGTTTACGATTGTAGGATTATGTAATGAATTAGAAATTATTTGAAATGGAATGTGATCTTGTTTGAAGTTTTAAATTTTTTCCATATTCATGTGTTTCTGTGTATCAATGAATCTAACACCACCGTATTTGGTCGTCGAGGATTAATAACTATATATGACTGCAACATTCATAGCCGTTAGTTTTGCCCTCAGAGTAGGGGGATATTACAGAACATCTTCACCAAGTCTTGAATGTGATCATTTCGTCGTCGTGACTTCACAAGCATATCATCCACATATACTTCCATCGTCCTCCTAATTTGATCTCTAAACATTCGTTTAACCAAGCGTTGATTGGTTGCTCCGGCATTCTTTTATCTGAACGGCATTACCACATAACAGTATATCCCAATATCCTGATAAAGTTGGTATGTTCCTGATCTGGTACAAGCAACGGGATTTGTTTATACCTCGAGTATGCATCCATAAAGGATAGAAATTCATGCCCTATAGTTGAATCAACTAGTTGATCTATTCTAGGAGGAGGGAAACTATCTTTAGGGCACGCCTTGTTCAAATCCGAATAGTCGATACACAATCTCCACTTCCATTTGCTTTCTTCACCGGCACGTGGTTATATATTCATTCGGGATAGAGGGCGTCATGAATAAACCCATTGGCTTTAAGTTTTTTCATCTCGTCTTTAATAGGAACGGATCTCTCCGGATCTATGCCGGCCTTTTCTCCTTCACTGGAACATACTTCGGACCAATGTTTAATGCATGGCTCGCAATAGCAGGCGAGATCCCACACATGTCAGAATGAGTCCAAGCGAATACATCCAGATTTGCTGGGAGAAAATCAGTAAGTTCTCTCATGATTGAAGGGCTGAGTTGTGATCCAATCTTCAACACCCGCGATGGGTCATCGTAGCTGAGTGTTATATCAATCATCAGCTCAATCGGCACCGCCTTGGTTTCCTTGGGTTACTCCTCATCATCCCTCGGATCTATATCTCTATAGAACCGACTGTGGTGCCCAAACCAAGCCTTAGGCGCCATTTGTCAACCTTCAATAACTTGGACGTAGACAGACTTATCCACTCACTTTCCCTTCTCTTTACGTTGAGCATCTCTCAGCTCACTACATAGCAGGCACGTCTAGTTGCCTGATCACCATGCATAACACCTACTCTGCATCAGCCGAAAATTACAAAGTCAAACACCATGGCAAGAGCTGCCCGAAATTCAGCCAGGGCCGGACGACCTAGAAAAACATTGTACGACGATTCAACATCTAAAACAATGAACGACATGATCTGCACTCTCCTACGTTCACTTTACCCCAACTCAACCGGCAATTCCACATCACCAACTACCTCAGTAGCCATACAATTGAGACCATGTATACGAGCTTTAGATGGTTTCAAATCCTTGGTCTCCATTCTCATTTGGTCATAAGCTTTATTAAAGATAATGTTTACAGAAATTCCACAATCAATCAAAATTCTTCTCACCGGAGTAGGGCCAATCATAGTTGAAATGACCATCAGATCAATACTCTACTTTATCGGCATCACTACTCATGAACACTATATCATCAGTCGTCGTTTGATGTTGCTTGGCCAAAGTTCTATCCTCCGTATATGAACAAGATTCAAAATCCACATGTCTCATTGCACTAGCATAGAGCTCCATTTCTTGCCAACCTCTATCCATGGGTGTGGTCCGCCAACTATCGTGTTTATTACCAATCTTCCTCCAGTCCGTCCAGGCTCCTCAGCCTACGCTGAGCTTGCCCTCGATTGGGGTCAGATGTCTCATATCCACCGTCCTACGGATTTTTCACAAACTGCTGTAACTTTTTCTCCCGAATAAATTTCTCAATAGCATCCTAGAGATGCCTGCACTCGTTCGTGTTGTGCCTATAACATTCATGGAACCAATAATACTTTCCAGTTTGCTTGTGTCTCTGTCGACTCCTTCGAATGCGGATTCAAATAGTGAAAAGTATTACAGGTGGACAGATATATGTTCTCCATGGATGCATTCATAGGTGTGTAGATGTCATATGTAGGAATCCTTGGCTCCGGCCTTCCAGGCTCCCTCTTTCGATCTCGATTCCCTTCAATACTTCTTTTTTGCTGATTCGACTTGGTTTGAACATTGACCTGAACCTCCCCAAAACTCTCGTCAAACTGCTTTATGGCGATGTTGCTTTGCACTGCTTCCCTACTTGTCCCTATATCATACTCTTTCTGAATAATCTATCTTCTTCCTTCCTCATAAACTGGGTCGCCTTTAAATAGAACATTCCAACATGACTGGCGGTTTTCCAGCCAGCCAATCACCGAATTCAGATTCTGGGTCAAACCCTCTCATCACAACCATGAGTATCACATGGTCATTTGGGTTACTAACTTTAGTGGCAGCAACATGAAATCTCTATAAGTAGTCCTTTAGTGATTCACCCGGAGCCTGGATTGCACTGGACAATGAAATCACATCTTTAAGGCTAGTAGCATGGATCCAGAACTGCTCTACAAACCTTGTTGCCAGTTCATCAAATCTTGAGATTGATCGTGGGGGTAATCTTGTGAACCACATCGTGGCGATCCCAGAGAGAGTTATATGGAAGCATATACATTTGGTGGCATCGATCGTTCTTGCTAAGTCCATCAACCATTCGTGCCTCATGATGTGCTGCCTGGGGTTGGTTTTTCCCTCGTAAGTAGGCATCGTGGGCATGTTAAACCTACTAGGATACTTTGCACGTAAAACATTATCAGTAAATGTGGTGTGGCTCCTCAAGATTCCTCAATCATCATTTGTCAAACCCTGGTTCTCCTCACCAACTATCTGACCATCGCTGATTAGTCTGGTGTCTGGATAGTTGGTACCAAGTGGTGGTCGCGCTCCACCTCGCGTGAAATGTTCTAATCGATGTCTACGGGCCATCTCACGCCTCATTGGCCTATCATCCTCCTGATATGCACCATGGGTATTCATCTTGTCGTTGTTCCTAAGAGGTGGTTGGTTAGCATCCAAACGTACTCCAACATCCAAGTTTCCAGACCTAGCTCCAGCACGGCTCCCCAATTGCACTTGAGGGACAACCCCTCTGGCTGAGGGATTGGTACCGATCCCTAGGGAGGGATCAACACCGATCCATCTTGGCAGGCCTGTTAGTCTGCCAATCATTTCTCTAATGACCCCATTCGCGTCGCTTTAACTCTGTGATGCCTGCACCTATGATGTTCATCTGATGAGGCTAAACTATCCAACGCCGAGTAAGAAGCAAGATCCCTTGTAGCGCCTTGACGTTGCTATTGAGAAATCTGGTTCATCAAGTTGGCAATAGTCTGGATTTGCTTGTTCAGCTGCCTATGACTCTCCAACAGCTCCCTCATTAGGTTTTTGAATCCAGCTCTACTTATGGAATCAGTCGAATTTTGGACTTCAGTAGGCTCCACAATCACATTAGCAGGTAGGTTGTTTGAAGCCCCTTGTTGGGTGTTGGCAGTTTCATTTGCATCAACATTCTAGGAAGTAGATCTGATGTGCCTCACCATTTTGGATTTCTTTGTTTAAATTCAGGTAAATCTGAGTAGTATTTGTAAGTTTCTAAACATGAATCTAGATCTCATTTGCGGGATTTCCTTAATCCAGTAGCAACAAAGGGGATCCTAACAGGCTGAGAATCAAGTTCTCAGTGAAAGCACCGAAATTTTTGCAACCAAATTGGCCGCAAACACCTGAGAACAGATTTAAGTAGTGAAATAAATGAAGAAATAAAATGAAAACAGAGGGAAATCACAAAATAACAAGAAAAATACAGCAGAAAGCAGAAACAACAAGATTTATAATAGTTCAGCGTTGATTTCCTACGTCCACTTTGAATATTCTGTTTATTGCTTTTCAATTAACTTGATTATAATTAGAAATAGCAGGAGATAACAAAATAATGGAGGGAGTCGATTACAATAATGGTGTTATCTAACCAACAGTGTAAGAGTCCCTAGAATGGCCCCCTAGGCTTGTATTTATAGATGAACGTGGCCTCCAATCTGACTGGAACTTCGGTAACCTCCAATCCGACTGGAACTTTGGTAACAAGACCTTCTCAACCATATAGGCCCACCATAGGGAGGGCTAGGCTCAACTCTCAATGGATAGGGATCGGTACCGATCCCTTCATATGTTGAGTTTGGGGTAGAAATCCCTATAGCGGCTCCCTTATACTCTAATATGATGGTGTGTCAAATATCAAGGTGTTTGGATGCATGGAGCTCTTGCTTTTCCTTAATTCATGGTTCAGTTTAATAATAGTCTGAAGAATACCGACCCTTCTATGTATTGACGTACCGAACCCTCTCATTATACTAAGATAGGCCGAACTATCCATCATGCACAAAGCTGATCCCTTTATTCATTGCATACAATGTCGATCCCTAACGTTTGTGAGATATATGTCGAACCCTCTAGTAACCCTTCACTATGCCAATCCCATCATTCATTTCATGTTATGCCGATCCTTCCATTTCCATCCAAGTTGACTACCTAATCGAGTGACCATATCGATCCCTGTAGTCTTTTTATGTTATACCGAACCTTACATCATCTCGTCCATATCTCCAAACCACTATGTCGATCCCTTTCTCACATGAGCTAACTTCCATCTTTCTAACATCTTGCATTATCCATCTATCAAATATGTCCAATCCGGGCTCCGTATGACTGTCTGGACTTTATATCTAGGTCATGCAGCCGTTGCCTCATGATCATCCTCCTCATCAACAATCGAGTCTGGCCTACAAGATCAGCCCAATATAACCTGGTCAAGGCACCGGGTAATAGGTTCCTATTATTATACCTTTACCTTTTTGCATGCCAAATAATTTGAGACAAATTATGCTATCCTTTTCTTCACCCCTGGCCAATAGAAAATCCACTTAATATCCCTATACATTTTATCTCCATCGAGGTAAATGGTCATCCGAGAACGGTGACACTCGGCTAGAACTTTCTCTAAAACATCCTCCACCGTAGGAACACAAGATTGTCCATATCTTCTCAAACATCCTATTTTTTCAATTGCACACCTATTAACATGAGGGAAATGCTCTCCTCTACTAAGCTTGTCCAAAATAACTACTATCGTCGCATGCTCAATGCGGTCCATCAATGCTGGTCCAACCTCTATTGCTACATATATCCTAGAGTGGATAATGTTAGTGGTTAGAAATTGAAATTTAAGAGGAACTCCAAATGCCTCTACTCATATATAGCTCGTAGAGTAGTATGCCTCCAACTTAGGCGTCGTTGTTCCCTTTTTTGGGAGTATATTGTATCTCAAAGTCATATGATGCTATAAATTTCATCCACCTCTGCTACCTAAGATTCGATCTTCCTAGGAAAATAGGTATTAAGTGATTTGTGGTCGGTAAGTAACTCAAACCTTTCCCCCAAAAGATAGTACATCCATATCTTCAAAGCAAAAACGATAGCCACTAACTCCAAATCATGAGTTGGGTACCTCTTCTCATGGTCCTTCAACTGCCTACTTGCATAGGCTATTGCCTTTTCCTCTTGAATAAGAATAGCTCCTAATCCCATACCACTTGCTTCGGTGTAAATGGTGAAAGTCTTCGTCCCGTCGGGAATAGGGAGTACTGAAACAATAGTCAACAACTCCTTTAGCTTCTCGAATGCTTCCATGCATTTCTCATCCTATGCAAATACTAGTTTTTCATGGTTAAGCGATTTAGTGGGACTACTATCTGTGCAAAATCCTTGATGAATTTCCTATAGTAACCTGCTGGCCTAAGAAAACCCCTAGCTTTTATGGCATTCCTCAGAATCTTCCAGCCTTGAATAGCTTCCACCTTTGCAAGATCCACAGACAATCCCTTCTCGAAAACAATATGACTAAAAAATCTTACCTTCTCCTTCCAAAAATGGCATTTTGAGAATTTGACTTTTAGCTAGTACCTTCTCAATGTCTCTAGTACCTCCCTTAAGTGATTTTCATGCTCTCCTTCACTTTTTGAGAATAATGGAATATCTTCTATGGATACTACAATGAACTTGTTTTATTGCCTCCTAAAGACTCTACTCATCAAATCTACAAAGTACATATGTGCATTTTCAACCTGAATGGTATCACTACCCATTCATACAATCTATCTGGAGTGCAAGAAGTGTTCTTCTACTTGCTATCCTCAATTATCCTTAATTGATGGAATTCAGTAGCTAAGTCGAATTGGGAAAATATTTGGCTTTAATAAGCTGATTAAACAAATCATCTATTCTGGGTAAAGCATGCATATTCTTCTTGATCAACTTGTTGAATTCTCTATAGTCAACACATAGCCTTAAAAAGCCATTTGCCTTGGTAGCAAAGGAAACTAGTGCTCCCTATTCAGAAGTATTGTGGTGAATAAATCGTTTCTACAGTAGCTCCAAAATTTTCTTATCCAACTCTCACCTTTATTTAGGAGCCATAACTCTTAATGGTAGAGTGATGGGTTTTGCGTCCTTTTCTAAATCAATTCTGAACTCTATCTCCCTTTAAGGTGGGAGACCGGAGACTTCTTCAAAAATGTTAGGAAATTCTCAAACTACGGACATAGATGAGAGCTCATCTTGTGATAGGCTCAGTGAATATAAATAGCTTAACTCGATTGAGTTTGGGGTGCATAACGAACATATATCTCTCCCTCCTTAATCATATAATCCTCCTATCACAATCTAAGATAGCCCCATAGTAAGATAACTAATCCATCCCTAGGTAAGTCAGTACCCTCTCAAAACCAAGAACATACGCTTACATGTAAAGTCGACATTACATATATCCACAAATAGGCCCTTTACAAATCAAAGAAAGATGTGTACACTCCCCAATATGATTTGACATGACTATTGGGTCAGTGACAACTTAGGTTTTTAGACTTAAGGACTTAACTATATTTCTGCTATGAATGAATGTGAGATGCTTCCGAGTCAATAAGATATGAATAGCATTCCCGAAAATAACATTTGTACCTTCCATTGCAGCTTTTCCTTGATCACTAGGAGGTGGTTTATTCGAGGGAGGTACAACCTTAAAGGCATAAGCTTGCCCACTTTGTCCCTTCTTAGCTAGCTTTGGACACTGATTCTGGTATCATCCATCCTTATGGCAGTGGTAGCATCTCCCTTTAAACTCCTTTCTCATCAAGCTCACATTGTAGTCCTTAGCAACATGTCCCTTCTTATGTCATCTACAACATGCTACACTTCTCTTTTTAATATATTCCTTTTGAGCTTCTTGTCTGTCCAAAATCCTCTATTCTTAGCTCCACCTTGATTTTGCATCGACCTCACCTTCTCCTTCTCCTCGTTACCCGTAGTTTACAATAGGGCCAATTCAACTATCATCTCATAAGTGATGCTTATGGGTACTTGGGTCAAAAGCAGCTCCTTAAGTGAGGAATTCAGGACTTTAACAAACTTTATATCCTTCTTCATCGGGTGTCGGTCAAACTCAATACAAATTTAGCCAATTCCATAAACTTACTTATATACTTCTTCAAAGTGGAGTCTCCTTGCCAAAGTTGTATAAACTTCTCTAATTGCAAACTTACTTTTGCTCTAGACATGAATCGTGACTCAAAGCAGGTTCTGAATTCAGCCCAAGTGATTCGCTCCGCAACATTCTTCTCTGCCACTATAGTCCAACAATCTAGCACCTCTACTTTTAGATGACATGTAGCCATGCAGCCATGCTCCTCTTGATCCAATCTTCCCATCTAAGCTCTCAAACTATACGTTCATGGTTGTTAATCCAAGCCTTCATTTCAATAAAATCTTCAACTCCTACATACACCCATCCTTCCATTTTCTAGAAATCTTCACATAATTTAGGAATTTTAGTGCATGAGGTGCTGCTTAAGTAAGCGGTACAGCGAGTGTCACTGGTGCAGCTTGCTGAGGAATGGGAACTTGCCTAACATGCCTTAGGTAATGCTTGGACCATTCTAACATCCCTTAAAGGTGAGTATTTCTTGGGTGGAGGGGTTCCCAGCCTTAGAGGAATGGTTTTCTGTCATAATCAACTATCTGTAGGTTCCCAGCCTAGCGTGTTTGCGTATGTTCAAATAAGAGTGTGTGTGTGTGTGTTTAGTAGAGTTTTGAAAAATACTTTCAAAATAACAAATATGCATCTTACGTATACTTACTCCTGTTAATCAGGTAACCCGATTCTAATATCAAATGTGACAACTTGCCGAAATGGGTCTAATTTTTGATTCAATAAAAGCCCATCGAACCTTAGGCCTATTCCAAAGTTGGTATTTGGTTGGTAAAATAGGTTCCATGAAAAATATATGGAGCCATCTATCTATGCCATTAGAATCTCGTAATGAAAAATATTAAATATAATAAAAGAAATAAATACCCATTTCATAAAGAATTCAATTCACAGAAATATAACATGTCATTCCGAATATCTAAAATAAAATATCCTAAAAATAACATCAACATGTCTAAAGCTGGGTACATCAAAATATACCAAAAACATAAATAGATAGATTGACGGCAATAAGTCTTTGCCTCTGCCTTCATCTTCTTAATCAGCATCGTTCTCTCTAACCTATGCTTTATAATTATGAGGGGGTCAGAAAAAAATGTCTGGTGGATAATAATCTAGTCTTAACATAATAGTATTTGGACAGCACCATTTAGACAAGTAATATGACCTACATACCCTGTATTATACCATACCAAGAGTACCTCCAATTATAAGCCCGAATACTCTTACAGATGTAACACGCCGTAATTTGGCATTAGCTATTTAATTAGTTAGTTAGTCAATTAATGAGGCTCTGAAAATAGATTTGGTGAAAATGATTAGATTTGACTATGAAACTTGCACCATGGCATTCGTAGCAAAATTTTGAGCAACTTTCATATTTGGAGTTTTGCGGTCGGAGTCCAAATGAAGAAGTTACGGATGAGAAATGAATTTAGAATGAAAATAATTAAAAATGAAGAAATTAACACTTTCATATTAATTAACCGGACCACAGGCCAACCCATCATTGGGGACTGTCGACCCTTAGCGGTCGATTGGTCACCCAAGGGTAGTCGATCGGTGGCGACCTGGCGGGTAAAGCTAGGCCACAACGGCCCGGATCTAATATATTTCGATCTAACGGTTCTGGTTGATTCTAGCGCCCATAAATTCAGGCCCGACCCTCTGTTCTCTTTACATATTTTTATGGAGGCGGTACCGAAGCCCTACCATTTCTTCTTCTTCAATTGCTTTCTAAATTATAATGATAAGATATTTATAACTATATTCATACAAATCGGAGAAGAGTAAAAACCTAATAAAAAGAAGAAGATAAGAGAATCAATCATATGTGTATTTGAGGTAATCAATATATTAATATATATTTGTACCTATTTTCTCTTCCAATCCCAAATCTCTTCTCAAATCTATAATTCTAATGTATGTATATACCCTTTTATACATATCTCTTGGACTAAAAAGGATTTGGAGATGAATCGAAGGTTCTACTTCAGATCTGGAGATTTGGATTGCTTTTAAAAGGTGAGTGGCAATTTTATAGATTGTAATAATTTGAAAATTATCACATTGGTGTTTTTTGATTTTTATGCCTAATTGGATAATTGTATATAAGTTGTAGACAACGAATTGAATACGATATAAATATAATAAATATCGCCTATATGTTCTTGTTTATGAATTGATTTGGCATTGTATACAGCCTGATTTGGAATCAGTCCCAAAAGTATGAAGTTAGAATATTGATTTGAATGAAATTTGTTCTAGATCTGAAATCGGTTGTATAATAATGTTATAAATTTGGATTATTACCCTAATCTTGTTAGAATGTAGATTTTTCTACGTTTATAATTATTGGATTTTAGATCCGTTTAATATTTATAAATTAGTTTGATTTCTTTCCTTTTAGAAAGATACATCGTTTGATCTAACAAGGAATAGATACAAATATAGAGAATGAGATGTGTAAAGTATGAATTCATTGTAATTTACACTGCCTATGTCAATAATAAAAAGAACAAGTTATTCCTTGTAATTTCAAATGATGCAGCCTTTTATTTTTAAAGTTAAATCTTCCCTTTTGGACTAATTAATGGAAATTATAGCAGATTATCTTTTTAGATATGATTTCAATAATTTAACATGGAAAAGTATATTCTAGTAAAGACTAGAACATATTTGATAAAAGTAGATTAATTGTACGTAATTATCGTACTTATAGTAATTACATAAAAAGCTAATAACGACCTTTACATGTAATATTCACGTTTAGGATAATTAATCAATGAGAAAAGAATTTAAAAGGTTGTAACTCCAATAAATGGTAATAAATATGGGAGTTGCAATGATGGGCTATATGAATTAATGAGACTGGTAAAAATGGAATAAATATAAAAGGTTACTAGTAATCATACATTAATGTCATAGAAAACCCCATTAGGATTTATGGACAAATTAACATTTATGAGCATTAAATGGACATTTATAGGTAGCTAAATATTTAAGGTAAATCTTATTGTCTTAAATAAAAAGGGAATTAATATGCTAAGTCCAATATCTACCTAAGATAATATAAATAAAAACTTAGGATGGTTAATTGGATTTAATAGGTTAGTGATGCAAGGTCAGTAGAGTCACACGATGGAAGACTGCCCTTCACTTTAAGGCTACCAGCAGTTGGGTGTACTTACTGCTGATGTGAGATGTCACTAACCTAAGGACCTATGACGATGTGAGAAATTAATCTTGCTTTCTTAATTGGAAAGTATTAAATAGTCTAAATTTGGAATTAGGAGCGGTGAGGGATATCTCCATAGGGGTTTGCTTCCGGTTTGAGGTCTTAAGTGGCTAAAGAGTCTGCCTCTCTCCTAAATGGAATTATTAAGTAACATAGTAAGATTCCAAATAAATAAATAAGGATGTCTCTAAATAGGGTTTACTTCAGTGTTGAGGTCTTAAGTGGTTGATGGGTCTACCTCCCTATCGAAAGAAGTAACAAAATGAGATGCCATTTTATTAAAGAGTGAAAGTGGATATCTCGGGAAGGGTTCGCTTCAGGTTTGGGGTCTTAAATGACTGTAAAGTCATCCTCTTTCCTTCAATAGAAGAATTAGATAGCCCAATGAGATTTCCAAGCAATGACGGCTAGATAGTACCAATGAGGAGCACGCTTTTGGAAGTAGGTCTTAAACGGCAGGTTCTGCCTATTTTCCACTGGAAGTATTAAGTAGCTTAGGTACAATCTCTTACATTGCTAAAGTTATAATAATAATAATAATAGTACCATTTAAGAGCATGCCTTGGGGATAGGTCTTTAATGGTGGGGTCTGCCTTAGTTAAGTTCTTAAATGACCAAAGTCTGCCTATTTTCTAATAAAAGGTATTAAGTGGCTTGGGCACTATTTATTACATGACTACGATTTTATCAGCGATAAATGCAATAATAGTTGGACATTAAATGTCGAAACCTTAAATAGCGGTTAATGGTCTTGTAGCTAGGACCCATCAACCATTGACAACATTGTTAGGAAACCGTCTTGGGAATAAGTCTTAAATGATGGGGTCTACCTCAATTAAGGTCACAAATGACAGAGTCTACCTATTTCTCTTTTAAAAGTATTATAGAAGCCCGCTTCACAGAAGTATTAAGTATCAAACGGGTTTGGAAGTATTGGATGGTTGATATGGCTTCATTAGTATTTCATACCTTGGGAAGGGGTAAGTAAGTAATCGTGTGTGTAATGCAAGTTAGATTAGAATCGCTAACCTTGATAGACGTAATAATTAAATGGAAACCTATCGGTTTAAGTTTATGTTATGGATAGTTTATGTTTTTCTAGTCACCAAAACATTGTTCTGACCTCCTCCTCGTTACAACCCACATGATAGATTTAGAGGAACAGGTCACTAGATCTGAATGTGCTTTGTTGGTGGAGAGTCTTCTTTCTCTCATGCTCGATGATGATGTGACAATCTGTTATCTAAAGGATACCACCAAGGTAGTAGTTATAGTCATTATTCTTGTCGTATTATTGTTTCCACTGGGGGTTTAGATTTCTATCAATTTTTGATAATGCTCATGCTTATTTGCATGTACCAAATCTAACTATCTGTGCTTCGATGGACTTGGATTTCGAGTTTTGTCAAAATTTAGGCCCATTAAGATGCGGGTTGTTACATTTAGTATCAAAGCCTAGATTACTAGATCGAAGGGATTAGGATAAATAGAGATAACATATTTGCACTTTCCTATCTAGTAATATTATATTTTTACGCTAGATTCTAAGAGTTTCGACTATAAAAGTAGTTGTCATTCTACTTTGAAGGAATAGGGAAAACAACTATGAGTTGGAAATATCTTAGAGCTGATTTTTCACGCGACTTTGAAGTACCCCACGGAGTGCTGGCAATGCATAAAGGCGCTGTTAACGGAGAGCATGAGTACGACGTATGGTTGAATCCCAGAGATTGGAGGTGTTCGACTTGACGATTGAGATTCTAGCCACCTTGTGATTTTTTATTTTGAGTTCTAGTTGGAGATACGCAATTATTCCAGATGGATGGGAAATTAGATTTTACATGTTATAATTGTCCAAAAGCAAGTTTTATTAGGGTGCATTCATCGATTACGTCTTTGATGGCAAATCGGATTTTTATTTGAATAACTAATATCAATTCCTTAGTCTAAAACCTATGAGAAAATTTCTAAACTATATTTTGGAATTGCCTTAGATTTTTGAAAAAAGGTTTTCGAAGGATTTCTTTTCCCAAGAACTTATTTGGAAATTTTGTTTTGGGACGGTTTTTGAAATTTTAATTTTCAAAGAAACACATATACCACTAGATTGGTCGTGTTAAGACATTTTTGGTTTATAAAAGATTAGTTCTTTAAACACTAAAATATTTGTACATATATATCAATAAAGACTTGATATTGATTTTGGCAAGAAAAAGTCTTCCAATATGGGAAATTTGTGCTTCAAAAAAATGTTATTTGATACCTTGAAATATTTATAAGCTTGACTTTTAGGGGAAGCTTTGGTATGAAATGGTTTCTGTTATTTAGAAACAAGTAAAAGGAGCATATACTTAAGTTTTTTTATTTTTCCTCTTTAAGGTACAGACAAAATAGGAATGACATCAACTTTATTGGGGTATGTAGTTTGAAGTATTGTTGAACCCACCAGTTATTGGAAGAAATAGCAGGGAATAACAGCTAAAATATTTTTGGGTTTTTGGAAGTGTTGTTGGTTGCAACAGTTTCGCTGAGACTACTGCAATCTTGCCAAGGAAGGGTCTATACGGTAAGGTGGATATCGTTATGTGGAAGGTAGAATTTTTTTGGACGGGTTAAGCAGAAGATGGTGTGCAGAATGGAATTATAGTATTAATTAATTTAACCAGTCCTATTAGGTCCAGTTCATGCCCAATCTGGGCTAGCGGTCGACCAGTTGAGCTAATAACGGTCCACCGCTTGGTGGACTCGGGCAAAACTCAAACCGGGAATGCGACTATAAGTCATATCCAAACCTTCAGCCGCCACACCTCCTTCACTCTCTTCCTCCTCTTCAATTTTTTTAGCAAAACACATTTCCATCTCCTTCTTCCTCCGCTTAACCAAAGCTCTCTCTCCTCCGTTCCTCCACCAACCAACGCCAAAATCCTTGTGCATCAAATCTTGCTCCACCACTACTCCGGATCTATACCCTTTTCTCCCTTTTCCAACCGCCTCTCATCCCATGGCACGGCCATGTACCAACGGCTATTCCTCTCGTCATCTCGGCCTCACTCCGTAAGATGTTGCTTGGCTTGACTGGAGCGAGCAGAAGATCGCCACCTACCTTAAAACGGCGGACTTTGATTTCCTTCATGGGTGACCAGTGAAGTTCAAAGATTTTGCCACTCTTGGGCTTGAAGGGCTTTTCATCATGGCAGGACTTGGACCAATCCTCCGCTTCAAGACTTATGAGCGGGAATATTACGCGCACTACATCCGTCTTTTCGATGCACAAACGGTGTAGAATTTCGATGATGGCGACAGTTACATTGAGTCTGAGGTGAAGGGAGCTCAGATTGAGATGTCAGATGATGATCTCTCTGAAATTTTGAAGATATCTACAGTAGGCGCAGATTTGGATGACACAGAGATGATTGATCCTGAGATTCTACGGTGGATCTTTTTTGAGAATGTCAGTGATTGGAGAACTGACAATTTGTGACCAGTGGCCCATCTCATTGTGTGCATCACTCAGCACAACATCATTCCAAAGATAGAGAGCCTTGACCAGATATACATTTTAGTGTAAAAAGCCGCCTATGCTATAATTGGCAGTGTAGCCATCAATTGGGCTCGTGTCTTGATGCTCCATATGGTCGATTAGGAGCCCCAAGTACTCACTTTCCATATTGCCAATTGCTCGAGTGTTTAGGCATTACATGGTGAAATTGAGCAAAGAGTCAATAGTGAGGAAGGTCCTTCCTGCCACCGACCGGACCACCATGAAGAGGATGAATATTCCTTTATCGCCTGCCACACCATCTGTAGAACCACTAGAGCTGCAGCACCAGCAGTAGAGGAAAGCGCATGGTGTCGAGGGATACATGAGTTCTGAGCTTGTTGCTATTCGTTGGGTTCAAGTAGAGCTTCGAGAAATTAGGATAGAGCAGCAGTGCCAAGAGCGTGAGATTGGGCGCATGGCCGCCATGCTAAGACCATTCCGCGGTCCCGGCAATGGCTCGAGCTCCAACCGCGGAGCGAGACCTTCTCATAGTTCTAAGGCAACGTTTAATTTATGATTGTTGTAGCTTTTATTTCTAGCATTTTTTTGGGTGATGGGGTTGTAAAACTGTTAGTTGTCCCTCATAAAAGGCACACATATTATGAGTTTTTATTCATTTTCTGTGTTATTGTTTCTAGATATGCGAACTGCTCATATACATACATACATACATATGCATAGTGGAGAAATGGAATAAATATGGGAATCTCATAAAGACACTTAACTAACAGTAAATACAATATAAGACTGGAAGTTAGAATAATTGAAAATTTTAGTGAAGAACATGATAAAGTTGTTTTGATATCGTAGGTGATCGCTCATGTTCCTTAAAAACTAAAAAATTTGTATAATAAATGTGTTGACATTTTTGTCCAAATTTTGGGTAAAAGTTAACTGTAGAATTTTGGTATTTGGTCTGTACGTTTAGCGCATGACCGACTTCCGACTACGCTGAAAGAATGACTTGATTTATCAAAAAAATTAAGAAGGATAATATTTTGAAAATTTTCCCCGTGATTTGAAAAGTTCTCATTCAAAAAAACGAAATAAAAGAGAGAGAGGAAAGTATGAAAAAGTTTTGTATTTTAGTTATTTTTGACTCTTAAATTATTTTTAGAGTTTTTGTTCAAAATTTTATTTTAAGGGAAAATGTGCATTTAAATATTTTAGGATTTTATTTTCCAAATAACGTACAAATTTGAAAGGTGAGATAGATTTTTGTGAAAACATTGATTTTGAATGTCTATATTAGGCGTAGGGAAGACAAATAGAGTTATAATTTGTGAATTTAGCACTGCATTAGGGTCGACGATGCAATAAATGCAAGCGATAATAAGGGAAAAGCTGTTTTCGTCTTGTGATTTCTATTTCTATACCTTATCGACGATGCACACAAGTCTATTTTTAGACTTAATTCCGTTTTAGAGCTTGAAAATAAGCCTCCTTGTGTATTTTATGCATAGAAAATTTGAAGTAAATCCGAGGCAACGAAGAAATTTCCATTGTACTACAGGAATAGAAAGATTATATTATGGTAAAAATGTCAAATTCTCCGCCTAAATTTCTTTCTTCAGGATAGGAGTAAAGTTTAGAAACCAATTTTTCGATGCGTTAGATTATTGGATGATAGAAATTGGATGCAAAATTGGTTACTTCGTACTTCTATTTGTAGGAGTATGGGGATTTGGTTGAAAAGATTGTTCAAGAAGCTGCATGCATGTAGAACTACCAGTATATATGTTGGTTGTTTGCATCATATTTTTCAAAAATGTTTTCAATAAAAATGCATTCATATAGGAGGATCCAATATAGAATCATTCTTCATACATATTTTCTATGTAGTGATACCGTAATACATTATGCTCCAGTGCATTTTTGGTTGCAAAATTTGTTGTACATTCATCGGTTGTGTAGTTTAGGAAATTTGGAGCCAAAATCTTGACTTAGCATTGGTGAAATTTTGGGTACGAAATTCTTTTTAAGGGGAAAGAATGTAACACCCTATAATTTGGCATTTGTTATTTAATTAGTTAGTTAATTGATTAGGCTCCAAATTTTTTTATGCAAACGATCGAATTTGACTGTGAAACTTGCACCATTGCATTTATGGTGAAATTCTAAGCAATTTCGTAATTGGAGTTTTGCGATCGGAGTTCATACGAAGAAGTTGCAGACAAAAATGAATTCAGAGCCGAAATAATTAAATAAGAAATTTACGTTTTCATATTAATTACCAAGGCCCACAAGCCGACTTGTCATTGAGGACGATCGCCCCTAGCAGTCGACCGGTCACCCAAGGGCGGTCGACCGGCGACAGCCCGACAACTATAGTAAACCTAGGCCACAACAGCCCGGATTTAATATATTTTGATCTAACGGTTCTGGTTGATTCTAGCGCCTATAAATTCAAGCCAAACCCTTCCTTCTCTTCTCATATTTTTATGGAGGCCATAGTGAAGGTCTGTCGTTTCTTCTTCCCCATGTTCTTTATAAATTATAAAGATAAGATATTTGTATATATATTCATGTAAATTGGAGAAGAGTACAAATCTAATAAAAATAAGAAGAGAAATGAATCAACCATATGCATATTTGAGGTAATCTGGATATTTGTATCTATATTCTCTCTCAATCCTAAATCTCTTCTTAGATCTATAATTCTAATATATGTATATACCCTTTTACACATATCTCTTGGATTAAAAAGGATTTGGAGATGAATCAAAGGTTCTACTTTAGATCTGGAGATTTGGATCGCTTTAAAAAGGTGAGTGGGATTTTTATAGATTGTTACAATATGAAAATTATCCCGTCGGTATTTATTTGATTTTTGTGCCTAATCGAATATTTGTATATGAGTTATAGGCAATGAATTGAATACGATCTAAATATAATAAATATCACCTACATTTTGTTGTTTATGAATTGATTTTGCATTGTATACAACCTAATCTGAAAAACAGTCCCAAAAGTATGAATTTAGAATATTAATTTGAATGAAATTTATTTTAGATTTGAGTATAATAGTGTTCTAATTTGGATTATTACCCGAATCTTGTTGGAATGTAAATTTTTCTACGTCTAGAATTGTTGGATTTTAGAACTGTTTAATATTTATATAAATTAGTTTGATTTCTTTTCATTTTAGAAAGTTGCAGCATATGGTCTAACAAGGAACATATACAAATAAAAAGAGAAAGAGATATGTAAACTATGAATTCATTGTAGTTTACACTGTATATTTCAATAGTAAAAAGAAATGATTTTTCCTTATAATTTCAAACGATGCAAATAAAGTGGATATCTCGAGAAGGGTTCGCTTTAGATTTGGGGTCTTAAGTGACTATAAAGTCGTTCTTTTTCCCACAAAAGAAGAATTAAGCAATGACAGCTAGATAGTACCATTAAGGAGCACGCTTCTGAAAGTAGGTCACAAATGATGGGGTTTGCTATTTTCCACTGGGAAGTGTTAAGTGGCCTAGGTACAATCTCTTACATTTCTACAACCATAATAATTATAGTACCATTTAGGAGCACACCTTGGAGATAGGTCTTAAATGACGGAGTCTGCCTTAGTTAAGGTCTTAAATGACCAGAGTCTGTATATTTTCTAATAAAAGGTATTAAGTGGCTTAGGTACTGTTTATTACATTACTATGTTTTAACGACGATAAATGCGGTAATAGTTGGACATTAAATATCAAAAGACTTAAACAGCGGTTAGAGGTCTTGTAGCTAGGACCCGCCAACCATTGACAACATTGTTAGGCAACCACCTTGGAAATAGGTCTTAAATGATGGGGTCTGCCTCAATTAAGGTTGTAAATGACAGAGTCTGCCTATTTCTCTTTTAAAAGTATTATAGAAGCCCGCTTCATATTTAAAAGTATTAAGTGGAAAATGGGTTCAGAAGTATTGGGTGGTTGATATGGCTTAGTATTTCATACCTTAGGAAGGTTTAAGCAAGTAATCGTGTGCATAATGCATGGATAGATTAGAATTGCTTATCTTAATGGACATAACAATTAAATGGAAACATATCGGTATAAGTTTATGTTATGGACAATTTATATTTTTCAATCATCAGAACATTGTTCTAACCCCCTCCTCATTATAACCCAAAGGATAGAATTAGAGGAACAGGTCACATGAACTAGATGTGCTTTATTGATAGAGGGTCTTCTTTCTCTCAAGCTCAATGCTGATGTGACAATCTATTATCCAAGAAGTACCATTAATTCCAACATAGTAGTCATAGTCAGTATTCTTATCCTATAATTGTTTTCGCTATTAGTTTAGGTTTTTTTCAATCTCTGATAATGCTTATTCTTATTTACATGTACCAAATCCAACGATCTGTGCTTTGATGTACTTGGGTTTTGATTTTTGTCAAAATTTAGGCCCATTAAGGTGAGGGTTGTTATAGTCCAATTCCATAACATATCTTATTCTGTAGGTCAACGGCCCTCTCCAGTCCAACGACACTACCATAAATCATGTCCTAATAATGTGAGAGAAAGTTCCCAAGCCACTCAATACCTCTTTAATGGGAATTAGGTAGACTCTGACCATTTAATACATATATCCTAGGCAGATCACTGTCATATAATACCTAACCCAAGGCAGACCCTGCTTTAGTACTCCTTAACTAACATCGCATGAAATATCATCTGGTCATTTAATACTTCTTTGTGGGAAGACTTAGACCATACAATAGCCACTTAATACCTCGACCCCAAAGCAGACCTCTCTCAAGTTTCCGCATTCCCGCACCTAAATGATAATCTCGTCCAATTCATTAATTCTTAAGTGAGAAGGAGGTGTTCCCTAAAACAGTCACTAAATACCCCTACCCAGTAGAAGGTCCTACATCTTATGGCACGAACTATGATATCTCACATTTGTCCAACTATTTGTAGGTGTGGCAGCCTAATTAGCTGTGTAGACTTACCCTATAGAATTAGGACCAACCTCGGGTCCTCCGTGTTTACTTATTATAGGCAATGTCTCACATTAGTCTCAAAGTTACGTTGTTAGCAACCTGGTTAGCTCAGCAGACTTCTGTGAACTTTTGACTAACCTTACATCCCTATAACATAGTCATAATTCCACTCCCCCAACATACCACTATATATATACCACCAAGGATAGCAATGGAGCGGGTCAGGACGGGTTTTTTATGCCCAGACCCGCCCTTGGTTTTTTAAACCCTGCCCCAGACCTGCCCCTTAGACACAATTCGAGTCTGGACTTTCGCCCCATACCCAAAACCCAAATATATCGGGGTAGACATGACCCGCTGCAAGACTCGGTGAGGCTTTACATATTCACTCAAAACCATGTATTAATGTACATATATTTATTTATTTTATTTGTAAGAGAGATTGTCATTAAGTTATACAATAAATATAGATATCAATGTGTTTACAATGATAAGTAAGATAATGAAAATAAGGTGTATGATAACGATTCAAAAAATATATGCATATCTTAGTATATAATTATTAGTGATGTAACATAATATCATAAAAATTATATACTTACTGAATAGAGTATTAGAATATCCATGTTATAATTGCTTATGTATAGAAGCTTTATGAATCATCGTCGTAGTAATAAAGCGATTTTATGATATCTCCGTAGTGCAGGTCGGGTTGGGGCAGGTCAGCTAAGCCCCGACCCAACCCTAGAACCGGAGCTTTTTTGAATTGATCATGCGTCAACCCATCCCGATGACCTAATGGGGCTAGTCTTAAAGGGTCAAAATAGGGGCGGGTCTACTGGGTTCAGACCCACTCCAAAGCCATCTCTATATACCTTATCGCATTTAGGCCACATAAGGAAGACTCTTTATTCCACCTTCAAACATGGATTGATTTCTAGGATCATCCTTACTACCTTCCTATAGGATTGAATGCTAATTATTAATTCTATACGATATGATTAATACATTATTAATTATACGTTAATAATATTTTTATACGACAATATATTTATACGCATGTATATGCGAAGATTTTTGCTTCTATACTAATAGTTCTAAATGTCAAAATTTCTAATTCATACAAGTCCACCTCCATATAATAACTTACAAATTAGCTAATATCCTTTGGCAAACAATAGACTTACATTAATAAAATAGAATCAAATGCCAAACTTATTTTATATTAAATAGTAGAATCTACACCTCTACTTCAAGGAATAGAACTTAAAATTTAAATCTTTTATATTCTATTCAACTTTTACATATACAATGAAAAAAGGATTCAAAATTGAATTACGTAAATAGGCAGTGCAAACTATGAATAGGAGAATTCATACTTTACACGCCATTTTCTAATTTATTTTTTTAGAACCCTCTAGCACAACGGTAAAAAAAAGTTAGAAATGGGTTAGAATATAAAATATTTAAATTGCAATAACAAAACAAATTCGACTATTTTAATATAAAACAATTGAGATTCTAAAAACATAAGAATTGGCATTTCATTTGAGGGAATTTTAGGGTTTTAGTTTTAGGAATTTTGTGTACAAAATTTCCTAAGGCATAAAGAAAATCCAAACTTCTACTATACGGATACTAAAAATATGAAAAACTAAGATTTCCACTCATAGATAATTTATCTGCCTTCCTTCGAATTTGATTCCCACCCACTCCAAATTTCTCTTTCAGACTCTTTTTTTAATATACAACAATTGGATTGTATATAAATTAGATTCACAATTCAGGGATTACGGAAGAATAAAATTAAAAGAACGAAAATATATACATATATAAACTTATTACCATTTCCCTTAAATCTTGAATTCTTGAACACTACAACAAAAAGACCCTATTACAACTGTATTTTTACAACTGCCAAAAACTGCCAGTTGTAATAAATGTTTTTTACAACTCTTTTTTTCAAAAAGTTGCAATAAACTTATTTTCAACAACTCTTTTACATTGCCAGTTGTTATATATGCCTATTACAACCTTTCTTTTTTTGCCAGTTGTAATAAATGCGTATTTTTAACAACTGTTCTTTTTGCTAATTGTAGTAGATGCCTATTACAACCTTTTCGTTTAATAGTTATAATATATACATATTTTTAACAAATCTTCTTTTTTGCCAGTTGTAATAGATGTCTATTACAGCCCTTTTCTTTTGCCCATTGTAATAGTTAATTAATGATTATAATTAAATAATAAATAAAAAAATTATTCATAATTAATAATTACTATTAAATAATAATAATTAATCTGAAAATAAAAAATAATCAATATTAATAATTACTATTTAATAATTAATAATTAATAAAATAATGAATAAATAATAAATATTATCAAGTAATTAATAATTAATAATTAAGAAGTAATAATTAATATTAATAATTAGGAAGTAATATTTAATATTTAGTAATTAAACTTTGATAATTCATAATTAATAATCAATAATAAATGAATAAATAAATAATTAATTAACAATTTATAAATAATATTTACTATTAATTAACCGTAACTAATAATTAAACATAAATCTTTATAGTAAATAATAATTATTTAATAATATTTAAAAGTTAATATTAAATAATAATAATTAATAATTAAATAGTAATAATTGATAAAAAGTTAATAATAACAATAATTAAATAAATAATACTTAGAACATAATAAATAAATATTAATATTAAATAATTAATAACTATTATTAAATAATAATAATAATTAATAATTAATTTGAAATATGAGATAATTCTTATTAATATTTAATATTTAATATTCATAAATTTTTGAAATAAAATTTTGAAATTTTAATAAAATTCAAAAATAATAAGTATTGAAATAAACTGAAAAATATTCATAAAATATCAAACAAAAATTTTGAAATTTTCGTAAAATAAAAATTTCTATAAATTTAATTTTTTATAAAATATTCCAAATTTTAGAAAATTCTAACGCCATTATTATTTCGGTCGGGTAAATAATATATTTATAATTTATTTATTTTAAAACATAATATTACATAATTTTGAGCATATTATTTTTGGAATGGAGATTTCGTAGCACTGTTCCTTGTAAATTCACACATATTATGCAGATGGCAATCCATAGCAACATACAAAAGCTAATCTCAACCATCAAACCACCATATTCAAATATCATAACTATTTAGGTGCGGATGCTCAGTGTTTGCTCGACCTTTACCGCTAAAAAATTTATCCCAATTTTTCATTTTGCCGCTGAAACATTTGCCCGAAGTTTTCTTCGTTGAATTTTTCTCATCAAAATAGCACCCAAGCACCATCTCTATCTTCCAAAAAAAACAATCCTAGATCTAAAACAAAAATTCGGATCTATAGTTGCTATTCTCCGATGCTTAGAAATTGAAAAGAAGCTTTTCTGCTATGCTCCAAAGATCGATGCCGCTTGATGCTTCTCCTGGAGCTGCTCGTGAATCCGAGATCCCAAATCTTACTGTTTTGAGCCGTTGGTGTCAAATTTGGAAATGAAGGTGAGGTGTCGAATATGAGATGCTGAATCTGAGATGCTTCGCCCGGAGATGCTATTCGTGACGAAACAGGTAGATATGGATCTAATGGGGACCACTCGAGTGATGAAGCGAAGAAGGTGGCTCTATAGGCTTGATATTATATTGAAATATTTCAAAAGGAGCGTGGACAGTCTTCTGGAAGTTATGTGGACAGGCTTGATATCAGATCGATATATTTCAAGATGGAGGTACAACCTTGGACGGAAAAAGAATTTTGAACAGGTTTGTGATTCCTAGTCTTGGATTAAAATAATCCACACAAGCAACAATTTGAAAGGAAGTTTTGGCTGAACAAACTACTATAACATTGGTTATTCCTGATAGCTAGAATATATAAGTCTCTGACATTAAATCTTAAACCAATATACATTATGTCCTTAATCGGTCACTTCATTTTATTTGTGTCTGGTAAACACACTAGATTTATTTGAACCACACTAAAATTTGGAAAACAGTGTTAAGGCAATGACAAAAGAAATGGTGAATATTTTACATTTTCGAGATAACCTCGTGGATTATTTAGGATTAGGGTGGTTATTTATTATAAAACATAGATATATTTTTTATTATAACCATCAATAGTACACTTATAATATATTCTTGTAGTGAAAGGTAGCAATAATCAGTTTTCTAAGGAATATACCAACAAGGCATAACATGATTGATTTTACTGCCATGCTTACTGTTGGTGAAAACTATGATGAAGATAAATGCTACGTAGTTTAGTTGCATGAAGGATTCATTGTATAAACAGTGACTAACCATATTCCTCTGTGTTAAAATTTAAGAGCATTCTAATAATAATCTATAACGAAGTGTTGCTGCCTGCTGCAAGAAGCAATGAAAAAAAACTTTAACCATTTATGAATTGGACTAGTCTTTAGAAGGACAACGAAGCTAGCACTTTTAAAATAGAGCATGTTCACTTTGTTTAGGCTTATACTGTATGTTCAATATTTTTTAACTCATATAAACATCAGCACATAAGAATGTATTCAAATAAAATTATAACTTACATCATAAATTTAATGTATATGCTTTATATGTGTGTGCACTGATTCATAATTTTGTGTTATTTGATTATGTGAATTGATTATTTGTCGTGAATGGATCATTATTTGCTGAACTGATTTGTGTGTTAGGACTTGATTCACTAAACAACTAATTTTATTTTGATTTAAATTAAATGTTCACCATATGTTTATGTTCATTTTTTTAGGCTGCATATGAATTGCAAAAAATTTGAAGCCACACTGAATGAATAACGGTTAAATTAGCTTCCAAAGCAAGGAAATATTAAACCTTGAATTAGAAAATGATGGACAATATGCCATTCATCATACAAACTTGGACATATAAATGACTTTTGTCGTCACTTATTATCATTAATTTTTAACTTATAGTTCTAAGTTCTTACATGGATATGATACTAAATTAAACGATGCACATATACTTGGTCTTTGAAATTGAATACAGCATGGTCATGGTTTGAGTAGTAAATAGAAAACTGTAACTTTCACACATGAAACTACATTCATTTTCAATTTGCATTGCAAGAGCTTTTGGTTCTGCTCACAACATCGTTGCTGCTTCTCTTGATTTGCTAGGTACATCTGTACATGTTAATTAATCTTGATTATTAGGCAGATTGATTTTTCTTCATATGCATACTAGTCATGTGTATACACATGTTAGGTATAATAATAAGTCTGTGCAGATATGGTATTGAACAAATACAAAGATGCAGGATCCAACTTGCGAGAACTAACGAGATATGGAGCAACGGTTTTGTTTGGAATTGACGCGAACTACATGCGACTTCACTATGATCTGAAGTTGCGAAAATTTGATAGAATTATATTCAATTTTCCTCACGCTGGTTTCAAAGGCAGTGAAAGCAGTCAGCATATGATCAAGTGTGCTTCCATCATTCGCTTCTCTTGTTCATAAATATTACTATATTTGTTATGATTTTCTTTGCTCACGTTTTGACATGTTATAGTTTGCATAGGCAGCTAGTTTATGGGTTTTTCTACAATGCAAGATGTATGCTGCGATCAAATGGAGAAGTTCATGTTACGCATAAGGTTACAGATTCTTATTGCAAGTGGAATATTGAAGAATTTGCTAATTTGAGTTTTGTGGTCTTAGTGGAATTCGTTGATTTCGATATCATGTTACGCATAAGCTTTTTTACAACTGCTCCTGCAACTGTCGACAACAGTTGTAAAAATATTCAACTCTATACAACTCTGGATATTAAGACTGGCGGCCGTCCGTTGTAATAGACCTATTACAACTGTTTTTAGCAGTTGTGAAAATGTATTTTTGTTGTAGTGGAATCTAATCGAGAAATAAAATCGATGGAGTTTTACTAGCATTTCAAATATTTTTATGAATAAAAGTGAGGGGGCTAGCCTTCTATTCATAGTGGTTAGAAGGCATTTGGATTGTAAGAATTAAGTTGATTTAAAATAATAAAATATGGGCCATTCATGCCTAACAAAACCTTCGATGTAACACCCTATACAATTTACCATAAATAAATGGAGTAAATTGAACTAAATGTGATAGGGAAGAAAACGTAAATTTTATAAAATCGAAATTTGATAATGAAAGTTATTATGTTGCGTTCGTGGTGAAATTATGATCTGTTTCCATATATAATATATTGAAAATGGACTCAAACGAAAAGGTTATGAGCATTTGAAGTTTTCAGATTTAAATTAATTTAGTTTGAATTCAAATTCAAACGAAAATTGAATTTAGGGTTTAAATTTCAAAATTGGCTTAGGGATAAGTGAACCTTTTATTTATTGTTTAACATTAAGAATAAATAGGGTAAGAAATTAATTGAAATTAAAATGCAATGGAAACGAATTACTATTGCCCAAAATAAGGTGGAGCAGTTGGCCTACATGGGTCAACCAGTTAATCATAGCGGTCGACAGGTCAAGCTTAGACGGTCGACCGTATCTTGATGGTGGCGGCTAGGGTTTTGCGTTGTTTAACACTCCAGATTTGTCCGTTTCTTTTCCAATTTGATCCTACAGTTTTGATGCGTTTCAACCCCAATAAATAGAACCCTGCCCTCTTCACTTTTTATTCATATTACTTTGGGGAATACAATGAAACTATGCCCATGTTATCACTCCAAATTAGATTCACAAACTCCATAGACAATTCAGGTAAGAATTCAATCCCTTTTCAAGTATTTCTTCTTCCTCCTCCAATCTTTTATTCGTTCTCTAATTGTTCCGAATCTAATAAAAATATATGCATCGTCCTTGTCGTGTATATATCAAAACAGAGAGATTATGAGGGAGATTGAAAGGCATGGAAATCCAAGAAAAGTGAAGCTAAGGCAGTTCTGTGAATGAAAACCTTAGTAATTCATTTTTAGTAATTGTTTGATGTATCTCTATGGATCTGAATATACTTAGGGATTTTAGGATTGCGATAGTACGATAGATAAAATCCTTCAAAATTCCTTCTTATTTCAAAATGTCAATTCTATGTTGGCATTCTCAATTATTTATATTAATTTGATGGAATTTATTTTTTATGCAATTTTGATAATTTCATAGTCTACTCCACTTCTCCTTCTTCTCTGGTTTAGTTTGTGATTCTTCAATGAAATAAGGGGTTTAGATTATGGATTTTATTCATAGTTTACAATAGTTTTCCACACAAATTTCCTTTTTATCTACTTCTTTGTAAAAGGGTAGTTGAATAAAATACAGAGTTTAGATTGTAATTCCTATTGTTTAGGATATTTCATTGGATTGGCGTAATAAATTAAGTTTCTATTTTATATATAAGCCTGTTATTGCAGTTTAGGGTTATGAATATATATTCCCTGTTTTATTAGAATCCCTTATTTGCTATGTTGAAATCTTAGGAATTTAAAAAAAATACTTATAACAGTATTTGGTTAGGAAATCAACATTTAACTCTAGTTTAGGGTGTAAAATCCATGCGTTTAGAATTTATAGGCTAAAATACTTATTTGTCTCTATTAGTGTGATTAATGTATAATTATTGCGTATATGGCGTAGTTAATTAGGTATTTATTTTCACTAATTTCTCCCATTAGGAATGTAATTGATTGTTAGGCAAAAATAAGAGAAAACTCTTATATAGCCTTATTATTATTCTAAGACATAATAAGGAAGATTCTTTGTAAGGCTTTATTTATGATTATTATATATATGAAGTTTATTTAATTTATGGCTAAATCATAAGGATGCGAGATCAATAGAGTTACATGACGGAGGTCTGCCCTTCACTTTGAGGCTACCAACAGTTGTGTACACTTCCTATTGATGTGAGATGTTTTTATGGTAAATAATTATAATGACGCGAAGTCTTAAATTCTGTAGGGAAAATCTACCCAGCTAATATGGCTATCAGTTCCAATGACTAGTCGGACTAATGTGAGATGTCATTATGAGTATGGGCCATAGAACGAGGAGCCTGCTTCGAGGTCTTGAGATATTAAGTGGTTGTTTGAGGGCCCGCCTCTTTTCCTTAACAAGGTATTAAATGGCCTAGGAGACATGTTAGGTGGTATCTCTACAGGGATCCGCTTCTGGATAAGGTATTAAGCTATGGATTGAGGTCCGCCTTTCCAAATAAAAAAGTATTAAGTGACTTGAGATTTCATTTGTTGGAAGCTAGATAGTACCATTGAGGAGCACGCCTTGGGAATATGCATTAAATGATGGAGTTTGCCTTTATTAAGGTATTAAACGACCGAGATCTTCCTATTATCCAATAAATGGTATTAAGTGGCTTGGGTATGATCTTTTGCATCGTAATTTAATTATAACTTGGGATATGGGTTATGGAGTTTTGGAGGCTAGCTTCTTTCCTTGAAAAGAAGTATTAAACAATTTTAATGGTTCAATGTTCATAGATATATTCTTATTTTGAAATATACTTCCCAAGTACTGAAAATGTAAGATTCGAGGTTTTTATTCACCGACACTTGTTGTTCTGGCTCCATTCTCATTATAATAAAGGTTAAAGGACGTTGATGGCGATGATGATGCTTAGAGGTGGTTATCTTGTGGTGGTATTTATCAATTTCACTTGCTTTTATGTGTACCATGTATCTAGACTATTATTGTAACGGATTTATGATATGATTTAATGGCATTTTGTATTTTGACATATTTATGATTTTGAAATAAATGGGTACACTTTTCTACTATATTTTGTTCTATCTGCTGTGAGTTTTGAAAGTCTAGTTATGGCTCTATACTCTAATTTTCTTCTTTCTACCAACAGCTTACCTTAATGGATCTAAGTTTCGATGGACCTTTTTTGGATCGAAATTTAGACCTGTTCTGGGATGAGTTGTTACATTTTGTATCAGAGCCTAGGTTACCCGATCAACGAGGAAAAGTATATGTATGAGTGGCATACTTGTTATTTTAAAAAGGTTTTTCTGAAACTCATATATATATATATATTGAATTTATGCTTAACTTTATAAATTCCGACTGTAGAAATAATTGCTACCATATTCCAAAAGGGTGGACGAAGCAATTATGAGTTGAAAAAATAAATAGAGTTAAATTTATACTTCTTAGTTGGACCTAGGCTTCCTTATGATTGTATACCCTATAAGTATTAAAGTAATAGGGATAGGAATCGTAAAAGGAAAGAAGTAACTCTAAAAATTAATAGGTGATAAATGGGCATCAAGTAGGAGTTAAAAAAATTAAATAGATTAATGAGACCATTAAGGTAATTATGGGGAGATAAGGAAGAAGTTAAATAGGTAAAGTTGGATAAGCAAACAAATGTCTATAGAAATATCTAAATGAATAAGAAATAACCATTTAATACAAATAAAGTGACATTTATGAGAATACTAAGTATGAATGCTAGGTTATAGTAAGATATTATAAGGCATAGTATTCATATGGAAGCAAGGAATATAGTAGTGAAACTAGCTTCCGTAAGAAGGTGAAAATTAATCACCACAAGAAGATAAGTAGATTAGATGATTAGGGAGTTCAAAAGGAAGAACAATCAAAGCCAATTTTTATATCATACCTCGTGAGAAAGGAAGTGGAAAAAAGGTTTTTTTAAAACTACTTGAAAGTCTTGAAAGATTTTTTTAAAAGATTATTTAGTGAAAATCTTATGTATTATACGTTGGAAATTTTTGATAGAAAGGGATTTTTGACAGCTTTAGAAATATACCACCATTTGTTAAAAGTTTAGAAAGAAGTGGTGAAACATTTTAAAAACAAAATGGTGTACGATTTTTAATTATTTGAAAATTTAGAGAAGAAAAAGAAGGCTCTTAATTAATAACTTCTCAATTTAAAGTTTGTTGAATTAGAGGTTTTCAAATCTTGGGTTCTTCGTCTTTGGATTCATCTATTTTTATGATTTCTACTATTTTATAGATTTGGAAGTTTTTATTTTGAAAAAAAGCAAGGATATTTGGAGATTTATAATTTCTAAATAGTTATAAAGTGCTAACTTAAAAGTATTTTTCACTCTTAGAGTTCTTAGTTTAAATTTATTAAGCCAAGTGTTTTTGGTCCGAAGATTTTTAATAAGGGATTTTTCTTTTAAAATGCATGAATTCTCCTGCCTTATAAAATTAGTGATTCTTTTGCTTAAATTTCTTTTGAAAGGGTGTACAATTTGGAAAGGCACTTGATTAGCATGGGATAGAAAGAATAAGAGGAAAACAATATCCGATAAGGTTCTCGTATAAGGAAATGCAGAGAACGATAGCTGAATTTTGGCAGTGATAGAACAGGGAATTATTATCCAGTAATAAATGGCATATGAGAGGAGTATTAGGAATAAGATAGCATATCTTTGTCTACTCCATTTTTCATCATTTGAAGTTACAAAAGGTATCTTTGATAATTGAAAAAGAAATTAAGGACTTGGATTTTTTTGGAAAAGCATTTGTGTAGAGATGGTAATTTTGTACATATGTTTTTCCTATTTATTTTGAATAAGAAAATTATTGGAATGAATAAGAAAAGGATGCAAGGTATTTTAAGAGATTGGGCAAAATAACAAAAAGTATTTTGTTAAATAATAGTATATTTTGAGTAATAAAGCAATATATATTAATCTATATTTTAGAATGATATGTTATTATTCTCAAATGGTAATTGAGGAAAATATATTATTTTGGAAATGATAATTTATGTAACTAGAAAACTCTTTAGAATAATAAAAGTATAATTTATTGTTTTAAGATGATAATTGAGATTTGAATGTTTTGTGTTACAAACCCTGTTTTCAAAAGGATAAGTCCTTATCTAGCAAGTCATTGAAAAGGGAAAGTTTTCCATAGTTTCTTTTTTTTTAAAACCATGTAGTCTTTAAGTTATATGAGTGGAAAGTCTAACCTTTGGAGGTTGAATCTTTGATGAAGAAAGTTTTAAAAAGGAGAATTATTTTTCTCCTATTTGGAACTAAGTAATTTTGAATTTTTTGTAAAGGATTCTAAGTTTATATTTTAAAAGTTAGAGATTTTGAGTTTATTACTTCATGATGATGAGATTTTAAGTTTTACAAGCAATGAGGTAACAAATGCTGATTTTGAATTTGATGAAAATGGTTTATTTAAAACTATTTTGTATGATTACTAACATTCTGGTTTTTATGGAGTAGATAGACATCAAAACATAGGTAGGACAAGCTAAGGTTTTTAGGATATGAATGAAATCGGCACAGAGCGTACAACCTGATTTAAAATTTTTGAATGCAGCCCAAACCTCTATTTGAAGAAGTTGGTAAAGTGTAAAGGTATTCCAAATTTGTAATTGGGTTGTAAATTTGGTTGCCCGTAGAATGTGAATTTTTATATTTTATTTTTGAAGCAGTTTCCATGTAATTTCCATAAATTATCCCATTCCACATACATATAAAAGTGTGCTGTTTGAAGTAACAAGAAATACACTAAAAAGGAAAGAGATGTGTAAGAGATGGATATTTTTTTTCCATAGTTTACACTGTCTATTTCAATAAAAAGAAAAGAAATAATTATTTGTAATTTCAAATAAAGCAAAATATCACTTGTGGTTAATTTATGAGAACATATGACGGTGATCATAGCTTCAGTAAATTAAAATATGAAAATAAGTATTCTAGTTGTACAAATTAGTAGTTAGATATATAGCCATATGGCTACGCTCAACGACTAGAATATATATAGATAGCATAGATTACGACTATATGCGTATTAGTTAGTAATTGACAGATTAGGATTTATGGGTATTAAATACAAATTTAACAGGCAATAAATTTGTAATTAATGATAGGAAAAATGAAACTAATGGGGACTGGTTAAGGAAACTTGATATGACATTTATGAAAGAAAGAAATTTGTGTGATGAATGGACTTTGGAGACCTAGAGAAGGTTAAAAAAGGATTATTAGGGAATGGTCCAATTTTAACAGTATTGATCGACTGCTATGGACATATTAATTGAAGCAATGGATGGACCACATTTATTAAAGACTGAAAAGGAAAATTAAGGAAAATGATTAATTATGGAATGATATTTAAGAAATAGCTATCTTAATTTAGAAAGGAGCGTTAGGGCCTCAACACCATTTATATTAGTTGATAATAAATGGTAGCTTCTAGTAAAAATTTCTTTTAGTGTTCTTGGATTGTAGTCGCTAGTTGTCTCCCTTAATTATTGGAAAAGTGTATAATGTGGTATAAGATATATCCCTGTTCTATTCTTGTGTTGACTTTATGAATGGGATTTAAACAACTTGATATATGTTGGGAAGTAAAGTAAGTAAGGAAATTATATGGGAACACTTAACTAGCGATAAACCATAGGTAAAACTGAAAGTTGATGATGAAATTGGGTTAGTAGTAAAGTGAATGGACGTTCCAATCCCAAAACCTTAGAGTTTTGGAAAGATAAGGAATTTAGCTCATGGAATGCCGCCATTCAAGGAAAAGATAAAATGTATAGGAATATGAATAGAATTTCCTATTGAACAAGGATTAATGAGATGGTGTCAAAAATTTCCATGTGAAGCAGTGGAACCGAAGCATCTCCAACACAACTTCATGGAGCTACGGTTAGCATCATTAGTGATATGGGCTCTTAATTTAATAGCAAATTTTGTAAGCAATTTTGTCAGAACCCGATTCTTCGTCTTTCGAAAATTCAACATCGACACTCACTTTATCGACTGCCGAGTAATCGAACGACGGAAAACCGAACACTGAAGGTTTAAGGAAAAGAAAAGGACAGAAAAGAGGTAGAAGAAGAGATAAGAAGATAGAAAATAGAGGGAAAAGAAAATAGAAGAAAGAACGGAACAGAAACAGAATAGAACGGAATAGAAAACAACAGAACAACAACAGAATCTCACAATTCGCAGCGGAACAACATATAATAATAAATGAATAATCTTTAAACAAAGAACTATATCAGTTATTACATTATATACATTACATTTCATTACATCATATCATCAGAGTGTACAACAACAACAACAACAAACAGTGCAGGGGAAAAAAAATATACTATATACTAGTAATTACTCCATGCCATCCAGCTTTCCTCCTGCAACTCCAGAATATCCAGAATATCCTGATAAACCTTAACTCTTGACTGCCCGTGTGGAAATTGGTGGGCACCCAGAGTTTAGGAAGGAAAACAATAAACTCCGAGTCAGTCATGTGACTGGTGTGAGAACTCAAAACAGTTTATTTATCTTTAAAATCAAAATAGAAGAATATTTTTAAAGTCAATTCGCAATGCTTTTAAAAAATGAGACTACCATAAGGCCTCCCGCACACACACACAATGCAAACGCAGAATCGGAGGAGATTTCTCCTTATGATAGTCAAAGATGCTTGATACGCATTTAAAAAGAACATTTTATATTAGTACTAGTGTATAGTGTAGGAAAATTCATTTCGAAAGTAGAATATAAATCTTAGCCAGCATAGACATTCCGAACTATGCCTACTATAGCTAACTACGTTCAATAGCAGGTTACCGCCACATTCCATAGCAGGTTATACATCTAAAACCGTACAAGTCTCGTATTGTTTCTTTGGATTTCCAACGAATGATCAGGCCAAGGAACTTCCCATTGCCACATGAGAATGCCTCTGGATGGACATCCCCGAGAACCAAACCGGATCTCTACCAACACAAGGCCGGGTTACCCCTAACTGAGAAACAACTGACCGAATATGCCATCCCCCGGTCCTTTGGGACCTTTTCACCGAGCGCTCGTAATCAATTCACACAATCATAACAAAGTGTTTTCAACATGAGTAAGTATCTGGGCTCCATACCATGATACCACCCTTTTCCAGAAGGAAATGCACACATCCTAAAGGGCGCTACCCCTCATAACCTTGCCGCATCTTTCCTGTTTTGACCATTCACGGGGTGTGAGGCTCGACGAAGTCACGTCCACAAAAACATACTTTATACAAAAGCCATGCTTTGGGTCAACAAATGATCATAGAAATGATCACCAGGATAGACGATCAAATAAACGATCCTATCACAAATAATCAACACAATGATCATTTACAGCAACACTCAGCATGTCACATTACCAAATTGGGAATATATCGCTGATAACATTCAACTACATAACCTCTAAGCTCGTACGTCTCAGAGAAGGGTGTTAAGCTAAAAGAATGAATTCTCCGCCACCAACAGAAATATATTTGAAAGAAATCTGCTTTATATCTCAACTTGTAATGTCAGACATACAATCCATACAAGTCTGTTCCGGGCGCGAACAGAACCGAAGGCACTTCTTACGAAGCCCTTGCAATCCGGGTATTCACAATCCCGATCGAATTTTCCATCACTTAGGAAATCTCTATACCAGGAGCTACCCAGTGCAGAGACAATCGATAGGTCATCCTATCGCTTTCGCAAATACTCGGTCTTCAACACCGGTCATCAATGCAATTCACAACGACGTATCACATATTCGGAATGGGTTATACGACCCCATGGTCCTTTCCCGGTTAACCCGAATAGTGAGCGCTTATTCAAAAATAAGTGTGGCATTCAAATTCAAATAAATCACATCAATTACCCATTCAAAGGGAAATATTGATAGTCGGTTATTGAACTATCAAATGGATATGCACACATCACCAGATTCCAAATAATTTTCCAAATTATTTATCTTCCAAAATATCTTTACAAGATATATAATTCAATATCTCAAAAATAAATCAATATTTATTTTAAACAAATTCCCCTTTCTTTTATAAATTCCATAGTGGATTTTCATTTCAAAATATTTATGAATAACGATTTCAATTATTCATTTCAATTTATCTTCAAAAAGATAAATTCTCAAAGTATTCACTTTATATTGGAAAACATTTCCATACTTATTTATTCATAAGTAATTCACAAATTTTATTTATTTTCAACACTTTAGAAAATATTCAATATACTTAAATCGAGATTAAGTATATATTTCATTCTTTAAGGAAATCATTCTCTTAAACATATTTATTTGGGCCAAAACGAATGTTGCGTAAAACATCGTTACGACGTCCCAAAATCACTAGTATAGGGATTCGAAATTAAAATAGATATATAAATCCCAATACTATACAAAACATTTCCTTTCGGAAATCATTTACTATAACAACAGTGTTATAGTCCACCATTTCCTTTTATTTCTCGAAAACGTCTATTTCAACAATAAATGTTGAAATCTATGGTTTCGAATCTCAACACATTTTAAAACATCGTTAGATCGTTTTAATTCTATTTCAAATATCACATTCAAAACAATTTCTTTAACATATTATTCACTATTCAAAAACGTGAATATACTGCGTTAATCAATTTCATCATTTCTATTCATTTTATTTTAAAGGATTATTCACAGTTCAAAAACGTGAATATAACTCCATTAATAAGTTTCAACAATTTACTTATCAAAATAAGTCGTTTGCGAATTTATAAAACAACGTTTATAAATTCCTTTTATTAACCTATTCAATTTATAACTCAATTATAAACTAAAGGTTCATATTATAAGTTAAATGCTTATAAAACGATTATTTTACAAAATCGTTTCTTTGAACTTCATAATGATAAATCTTATAACTTATAAGATTCTATTATTCATCCAAATATATTCTTTAATAATTTCACAAAATTTATAAATCTTACTATTTATAAATTTCATTTATAACTTCACCATTTATAATTTTATAAATTCCATTTATTTACAAAATTCATTTTCACTTCATTTCAAACACTTATAAAAACTCGTTTTATAATGTCAATATTTCAATTTATAAATATCCATTTATAAATCTCTTAATATAAATCAGTTTATATTATTCTTTAAAACGTCTTTAATCTCCTTTATTATTTCACCATTTTGATTTATAAAATAATTAAATTTTATAAATCCTATATTTAAACTTTTCACAATAAATTCTAAAATCCCGATTAAACTATTTTATAAAATCATTAGCATCATATTCTCAAAAATCAGTTTTTAACTATATTTCTCAAAAACCATAATTTTTATAACATTAAAAATTTTAACGTTTATTTATTTAAAATGGATCGATTCCAAAAATATTTTATAAACGTATACTTTCAAAAATCACTTTAAAATCATTTTAAAATTCCAAAATTTGGTCCAATGATGCTACATACCAAATAGTCAATCACGACAACAATGATATCATATGTCGATATGATAATCCATCAGATATCAAAATATCCATAATCAAATAAAAACTGTTGAGGAATCCAGTTGGATCCCCCCAACCTGTTTTCCTGCATCCAAAAACATTAGCACAATACCAATTCCGCTCCAGTACGGAATTATCGCGGTATATGGGATTTAAAATATTATCCGCTTAATAGACGGCGCAATAGGGTCTCATCCGCTAAACAAATAAATGCGGGAAATCAATAACTCCAATATATACATATGCCAATATATATATTGCTATTATATATAATACCAATTTCACTGTTTATGAAATATTCGCGGTATATGTTTTTAATAAATAACATCCGCTTACTAACGGCGTATAATGTCTATTTTAACAATCAATAGATAACAATCATCATTCAAACATGCATTCAAATATTTTAAATTTAACTATTTAAAATAAAATCGAAACTGATTCGATTGAGTGAGAAGTTCTCACCTTGATTTTAATTTCGTTTTAGCGATTTATTTCGAATAAAATTAAACGCGCGTTTAATTTTATCCGAAATTCTCACTAACTCCAAACGACTCCAATCCAATTCCATCGCGTAGTGCTCGTCCATACGATTCCAACGCAACTGGTTTCGCGCATTTTCGACCTCGTATGAAAAAGTTATGAATATTTGAAGTTACACGATTTTATAAAGCATATAAATTACAATTTTTATTATTCTTTTAAACCACAACAAATCTCACCCCTCAGATTCAAAACCCCTGCATCTCAGCCGTCCACTCCATCTCCCTCTCTCCCTCGTTCACGCACGCGTGCAAGCTGAATCGGCCGAACCCAACATTTAGAATTAGGGTTAAATATCACCACCTCCACGTCGAGCTTGAACGCGATCAGGATACTCCATGTCGTGCGCCTAGCCTAGCACTATACTCGTCCCAAGGAGCTTGAAGCTCGGCCATACGTAGGCTTGGAAATTCGTGCCCAAATGTGTGTACTTCATCTCCAATTTGCCGCGGATCCATGAAGCTATTCGCGATCTTGACCGTTGATATTAAAGATCTCATCGAGCTCTTCAATCTTCTAGTTGGAAGATTCTTGAATCGTTGAGTGGATTGGAAGATAACTGAAGGAGAAAGTTGGAGTTTTTCGGCCGTTCATGGGGGTGCTGGCGGCTACGTGATGAAACTAGGGTTTTACCTTTTTGTTTTATTTTTTAGAAATTTAGGTCTATTTATAGAGAATTATTCAAACACTATTCATCCCGGAAATTCCGAACTCCGATTTACGCGCCGTAACCAGCGTTTCTAGGGTTTACCCCGCGTTCCGGACACAATGGAACAGGTTTCGAAAGCTAATTCGGACATCTATGCGAGTTATGGCAATAAACGCTCAATTTGAATTAAACCGATTTAAACGATTTTCTAGGCGTTTTAATTCGTACCGGACAAACGGTTAATCCAATTGACACGAAATTTGAAACCTTACAATAATATCACATTATGGATCCGATGAAACTGGTTTCGTCGAAATCCGAGACTTTTTGAAAAATGGCTATTTTAACTCGCTAAATTAATAATTAAAAATAAATCGATGCGTTTCGAGCTGCCACGATCAAACGATAGCTCCGATTGACACGAAAATTGAAATCCGGTAATAACTAACTATTACGGATCCAATGGAACTGGTTTCGTTCAATTCTGAGACTGTTCAAAAATTGACTATTTTCACTAGTCGATTTAAATATTAAAATATTCAATTTTCACAAATTAACTCTTAATTCGATTTTAAAAGTTCTAAAATATCATTCTAACTTCAATATGATAAAATAAAATTTTACAAATCATTTTCAATCATATTTAACTCAATTTTCAATTATTTCCATAATTTAACATATTAAATTATCGATTTAAAAATCCAATTAAATTCAATAATTCAAATAAAAATTTATTTGACTTAAAAATTCACTCATTAATATTTAAAATTAATTACTAAAAATCCTGGGTCGTTACAATCTTCCCCCCTTAAAAGAATTTCCTCCTCGAAATTACAAGTAAGAAAAGTTACAGAATCTATTAACTTTCCAAAATTTATAGTTAAATTTCTTACAATACTTTACTAAGTTTTTCAAATCATACTTAGTTATCTTTTCAAAAACAACTACTATTGTTTAACTTTCAATTCCAAATCAAAGTTATAGTTTTCAAAACTTTCCAATTTACTCAAATTTTTCTAACGCCTTAAATTTTCGGAAAAATTCGCCATAGTCTCCTTTGCGCGGCTCGATCCGAAAAAAAAATGACAGTATATATATCACAAATATACATCTCATCAAGTAATGAGGCATCCCGAAGGGAAAAAGTATAAAAGTACGGTATGTAATCCGAGATATGTACCTTATATTTTTATTAGCGAGCATATACGGCTAATATAGCGCGAAAGCGAGCTCCAAATGCGAAGCAAACGCGATCCGCACCTACTAAACACTCAACAAACAACATGAGAATCATGTATATAGACAATAGTATCGATATACAACATATAGCAACAAAATAACTATATATGCCAACATAGCAAATGCAACAAAAGCAATATATTCAACCATCAACCAACTATCATCCATAACCAATAAATATTCATTCATATTCTCATTAATATTTAATGAAATAGGTTTTCAATTTAATCATATTTGATTTATTAACAGTGGATGTTCTTACTAACATTCATTTTCAATTAGTTTATATTCACTAATTCATATTCAAGTTGGTTCACTTCCAAATCAAATTCAATCTATTTAAGATTCATTTGACTTCCAATTGGATTTCAATTACTTTAGCTTTCAATTTCATTAATTCAATTTCATTAACACTTAATGAATTATATACAATCAATCAACTAACAATCATATAACAACCAATGTATATCAATTACAACCAAATTCCTTTGCTTATCAATTGGTTTAATTAAATTGATCTTCATTCAACTTTTCAATAACATTAAGATTTTAATGAATTAACACTTATATCCATTATTTCATACCAACTAAATTCATATTTAATTGATTAACATTCAATCCATTCATTCAATTCAATTACAAAAGTTGAATTTCATTACTTAACTCAAGTTCAAATTTATTTAATCCACTTGATTATTTACTTCGATACCAAAATCAATTCCATTCAACAACACTTAAGTTATATTTCATTTAAACATCACTTAGTTTTACATAACTTAAATTCCTACTTATAAATAAATTCAGATTCCAAATTCTAAAGTAAATTTTCATTTAACTTTAAATTCATTTTTTATTTCAACTCATATTTATAAATATATTCATATAGTTTCACTTCTTATATATATAAGTTTATTTCACAATTGTAAATCACTTTAATTATAATTCAATTCTTATAATTCTTTTGCTTATACAATAATTCTTTTATTTAGATTATTCAAACAACTAAACAATCCACTTATATACTTTAATAATTTTGAAAAATTATTTCTTCATATATAAAATATACTCAAGGTAAAATTATTTTATTTACCCAATTTTAAAACAATACTGTGCCAAATTGTTCTATTCAAGTGTTTAGAAACCCCTTCGGCATAGTCTTGCGGACCACGCTGACGAAAGTTCATATGCCACTCAATAAACCAATCATCACAATATAAAAAAAATTTCATATTCACTAACAAATACGCTCTCATAGCTATTATTACACTCAAACTCATTCTAGAGCACTACTGACTCTATCTCTAATGAGTAATACCCAACAGAACCATGGTTGTCGCTTAACCATATGCTCTGATACCACATTGTCAGAACCCGATTCTTCGTCTTTCGAAAATTCAACATCGACACTCACTTTATCGACTGCCGAGTAATCGAACGATGGAAAACCGAACACTGAAGGTTTAAGAAAAAGAAAAAGACAGAAAAGAGGTAGAAGAAGAGATAAGAAGATAGAAAATAGAGGGAAAAGAAAATAGAAGAAAGAACGGAACAGAAACAGAATAGAACGGAATAGAAAACAACAGAACAACAACAGAATCTCACAATTCGCAGCGGAACAACATATAATAATAAATGAATAATCTTTAAACAAAGAACTATATCAGTTATTACATTATATACATTACATTTCATTACATCATATCATCAGAGTGTACAACAACAACAACAACAACAATAAACAGTGCAGGGGAAAAAAATATACTATATACTAGTAATTACGCCATGCCATCCAGCTTTCCTCCTGCAACTCCAGAATATCCAGAATATCCTGATAAACCTTAACTCTTGACTGCCCGTGTGGAAATTGGTGGGCACCCAGAGTTTAGGAAGGAAAACAATAAACTCCGAGTCAGTCATGTGACTGGTGTGAGAACTCAAAACAGTTTATTTATCTTTAAAATAAAAATAGAAGAATATTTTTAAAGTCAATTCGCAATGCTTTTAAAAAATGAGACTACCATAAGGCCTCCCGCACACACACACAATGCAAACGCAGAATCATAGGAGATTTCTCCTTATGATAGTCAAAGATGCTTGATACGCATTTAAAAAAGAACATTTTATATTAGTACTAGTGTATAGTGTAGGAAAATTCATTTCGAAAGTAGAATATAAATCTTAGCCGGCATAGACATTCCGAACTATGCCTACTATAGCTAACTACGTTCAATAGCAGGTTACCGCCACATTCCATAGCAGGTTATACATCTAAAACCGTACAAGTCTCGTATTGTTTCTTTGGATTTCCAACGAATGATCAGGCCAAGGAACTTCCCATTGCCACATGAGAATGCCTCTGGATGGACATCCCCGAGAACCAAACCGGATCTCTACCAACACAAGGCCGGGTTACCCCTAACTGAGAAACAACTGACCGAATATGCCATCCCCCGGTCCTTTGGGACCTTTTCACCGAGCGCTCGTAATCAATTCACACAATCATAACAAAGTGTTTTCAACATGAGTAAGTATCTGGGCTCCATACCATGATACCACCCTTTTCCAGAAGGAAATGCACACATCCTAAAGGGCGCTACCCCTCATAACCTTGCCGCATCTTTCCTGTTTTGACCATTCACGGGGTGTGAGGCTCGACGAAGTCACGTCCACAAAAACATACTTTATACAAAAGCCATGCTTTGGGTCAACAAATGATCATAGAAATGATCACCAGGATAGACGATCAAATAAACGATCCTATCACAAATAATCAACACAATGATCATTTACAGCAACACTCAGCATGTCACATTACCAAATTGGGAATATATCGCTGATAACATTCAACTACATAACCTCTAAGCTCGTACGTCTCAGAGAAGGGTGTTAAGCTAAAAGAATGAATTCTCCGCCACCAACAGAAATATATTTGAAAGAAATCTGCTTTATATCTCAACTTGTAATGTCAGACATACAATCTATACAAGTCTGTTCCAGGCTCGAACAGAACCGAAGGCACTTCTTACGAAGCCCTTGCAATCCGGGTATTCACAATCCCGATCGAATTTCCCATCACTTAGGAAATCTCTATACCAGGAGCTACCCAGTGCAGAGACAATCGATAGGTCATCCTATCGCTTTCGCAAATACTCGGTCTTCAACACCGGTCATCAATGCAATTCACAACGACGTATCACATATTCGGAATGGGTTATACGACCCCATGGTCCTTTCCCGGTTAACCCGAATAGTGAGCGCTTATTCAAAAATAAGTGTGGCATTCAAATTCAAACAAATCACATCAATTACCCATTCAAAGGGAAATATTGATAGTCGGTTATTGAACTATCAAATGGATATGCACACATCACCAGATTCCAAATAATTTTCCAAATTATTTATCTTCCAAAATATCTTTACAAGATATATAATTCAATATCTCAAAAATAAATCAATATTTATTTTTAAACAAATTCCCTTTTCTTTTATAAATTCCATAGTGGATTTTCATTTCAAAATATTTATGAATAACGATTTCAATTATTCATTTCAATTTATCTTCAAAAAGATAAATTCTCAAAGTATTCACTTTATATTGGAAAACATTTCCATACTTATTTATTCATAAGTAATTCACAAATTTTATTTATTTTCAACACTTAGAAAATATTCAATATACTTAAATCGAGATTAAGTATATATTTCATTCTTTAAGGAAATCATTCTCTTAAACATATTTATTTGGGCCAAAACGAATGTTGCGTAAAACATCGTTACGACGTCCCAAAATCACTAGTATAGGGATTCGAAATTAAAATAGATATATAAATCCCAATACTATACAAAACATTTCCTTTCGGAAATCATTTACTATAACAACAGTGTTATAGTCCACCATTTCCTTTTATTTCTCGAAAACGTCTATTTCAACAATAAATGTTGAAATCTATGGTTTCGAATCTCAACACATTTTAAAACATCGTTAGATCGTTTTAATTCTATTTCAAATATCACATTCAAAACATTTTCTTTAACATATTATTCACTATTCAAAAACGTGAATATACTACGTTAATCAATTTCGTCATTTCTATTCATTTTATTTTAAAGGATTATTCACAGTTCAAAAACGTGAATATAACTCCATTAATAAGTTTCAACAATTTACTTATCAAAATAAGTCGTTTGCGAATTTATAAAACAACGTTTATAAATTCCTTTTATTAACCTATTCAATTTATAACTCAATTATAAACTAAAGGTTCATATTATAAGTTAAATGCTTATAAAACGATTATTTTACAAAATCGTTTCTTTGAACTTCATAATGATAAATCTTATAACTTATAAGATTCAATTATTCATCCAAATATATTCTTTAATAATTTCACAAAATTTATTAATCTTACTATTTATAAATTTCATTTATAACTTCACCATTTATAATTTTATAAATTCCATTTATTTACAAAATTCATTTTCACTTCATTTCAAACACTTATAAAAACTCGTTTTATAATGTCAATATTTCAATTTATAAATATCCATTTATAAATCTCTTAATATAAATCAATTTATATTATTCTTTAAAACGTCTTTAATCTCCTTTATTATTTCACCATTTTGATTTATAAAATAATTAAATTTTATAAATCCTATATTTAAACTTTTCACAATAAATTCTAAAATCCCGATTAAACTATTTTATAAAATCATTAGCATCATATTCTCAAAAATCAGTTTTTAACTATATTTCTCAAAAACCATAATTTTTATAACATTAAAAAATTTAACGTTTATTTATTTAAAATGGATCAATTCCAAAAATATTTTATAAACATATACTTTCAAAAATCACTTTAAAATCATTTTAAAATTCCAAAATTTGGTCCACTGATGCTACATACCAAATAGTCAATCACGACAACAATGATATCATATATCGATATGATAATCCATCAAATATCAAAATATCCATAATCAAATAAAAACTGTTGAGGAATCGAGTTGGATCCCCCCAACCTGTTTTCCTACATCCAAAAACATTAGCACAATACCAATTCCGCTCCAGTACGGAATTATCGCGGTATATGGGATTTAAAATATTATCCGCTTAATAGACGGCGCAATAGGGTCTCATCCGCTAAACAAATAAATGCGGGAAATCAATAACTCCAATATATACATATGCCAATATATATATTGCTATTATATATAATACCAATTTCACTGTTTATGAAATATTCGCGGTATATGTTTTTAATAAATAACATCCGCTTACTAACGGCGTATAATGTCTATTTTAACAATCAATAGATAACAATCATCATTCAAACATGCATTCAAATATTTTAAATTTAACTATTTAAAATAAAATCGAAACTGATTCGATTGAGTGAGAAGTTCTCACCTTGATTTTAATTTCGTTTTAGCGATTTATTTCGAATAAAATTAAAGGCGCGTTTAATTTTACCCGAAATTCTCACTAACTCCAAACGACTCCAATCCATTTCCATCGCGTAGTGCTCGTCCATACGATTCCAACGCAACTGGTTTCGCGCGTTTTCGACCTCGTATGAAAAAGTTATGAATATTTGAAGTTACACGATTTTATAAAGCATATAAATTACAATTTTTATTATTCTTTTAAACCACAACAAATCTCACCCCTCAGATTCAAAACCCCTGCATCTCAGCCGTCCACTCCATCTCCCTCTCTCCCTCGTTCACGCACGCGTGCAAGCTGAATCGGCCGAACCCAACATTTAGAATTAGGGTTAAATATCACCACCTCCACGTCGAGCTTGAACGCGATCAGGATACTCCATGTCGTGCGCCTAGCCTAGCACTATACTCGGCCCAAGGAGCTTGAAGCTCGGCCATACGTAGGCTTGGAAATTCGTGCCCAAACGTGTGTACTTCATCTCCAATTTGCCGCTGATCCATGAAGCTATTCGCGATCTTGACCGTTGACATTAAAGATCTCATCGAGCTCTTCAATCTTCTAGTTGGAAGATTCTTGAATCGTTGAGTGGATTGGAAGATAACTGAAGGAGAAAGTTGGAGTTTTTCGGCCGTTCATGGGGGTGCTGGCGGCTACGTGATGAAACTAGGGTTTTACCTTTTTTTTATTTTTTAGAAATTTAGGTCTATTTATAGAGAATTATTCAAACACTATTCATCCCGGAAATTCCGAACTCCGATTTACGCACCGTAACCAGCGTTTCTAGGGTTTACCCCGCGTTCCGGACACAATGGAACAGGTTTCAAAAGCTAATTCGAACATCTGTGCGAGTTATGGCAATAAACGCTCAATTTGAATTAAACCGATTTAAACGATTTTCTAGGCGTTTTAATTCGTACCGGACAAATGGTAAATCCAATTGACACGAAATTTGAAACCTTACAATAATATCGCATTACGGATCCGATGAAACTGGTTTCGTCGAAATCCGAGACTTTTTGAAAAATGGCTATTTTAACTCGCTAAATTAATAATTAAAATAAATCGATGCGTTTCGAGCTGCCACGATCAAACGATAGCTTCGATTGACACGAAAATTGAAATCCGGTAATAACTAACTATTACGGATCCAATGGAACTGGTTTCGTTCAATTCTGAGACTGTTCAAAAATTGACTATTTTCACTAGTCGATTTAAATATTAAAATATTCAATTTTCACAAATTAACTCTTAATTCGATTTTAAAAGTTCTAAAATATCATTCTAACTTCAATATGATAAAATAAAATTTTACAAATCATTTTCAATCATATTTAACTCAATTTTCAATTATTTCCATAATTTAACATATTAAATTATCGATTTAAAAATCCAATTAAATTCAATAATTCAAATAAAAATTTATTTGACTTAAAAATTCACTCATTAATATTTAAAATTAATTACTAAAAATCCTGGGTCGTTACAAATTTGCTAGTAGATTTAGGAAATAGCTTTAGGAACTTTGTTAAATTTGAGCATCGCTTACCAGTTGAAGGCCAACGGACATACTGAAGGAATGAACAGGAGCTTGGAGGATTTGTTGAGAGCTCGCATGGACTTCGGAGGACATCAGGAGTAGCACTTACCTTAGTCGCATTCGCATTAGTAGTAGTCATCAATAGATGATTGATATAACACCCTTGAAGCATTTTTTAGAAGGCCACGCAAATCTCTAAATTATGGTTGGGAAACCACCGATAAATTATACTCGGACCAGATTTGTATATTGAGATTTTGAAAAATCAGAGTTGATTAAGCAATGTGTGAAGGTCGTAAAATTTAGATAATTGGAAAACTTGGCACTAGATTTATTGGGCCTTTCCTAATATGAGGAAAAACAAGAAACTATTATGTTGGCTGGAGTCCATAACATTTTTGCATTTGAGGAAATACCTTTATAGCATAGAAATTGTGGTAGAGCCTAATCAATTGAGGGATTTTCAGACGGAGCCACTAACGTCCGGTGCAACTACAGGCATTGTGGAGCATGAAAATATGAAGCTCTACAACAAAGAATTAGATTGGTCCGAGTATAATGGGGAGAAAATCCAATTGAAGGCATAAGGACTTCTTCTCCTAAGCCTTTCTTTGGTAAATTTTCTCTTCAAAGTTAAGATGTTGGTTGCATCGTGGTTGTTAGTTTGGATAGTAGGAGATGGTTGCTATACTTTTTCACATCACTTTACACTCATATAGCAGTTTCATACATGTTTAGGGTATTTGCATACATATTTGCATGACACTTACACACCTATGCTAGGATCAAGCTCATTTTAGTATGTCTGCGGTATATAATCACATTGCATTGTGGTTGAGTAGATGGTTGTGTAGATAACTTGGTTATATAACATGAATCTTATAGCGCATTACATAGTTCGTCCCCTAAAAGATTTCGGGACGAAATCCTTTTTTAGGGTAGGAGAATGTAACACCCCATAAAATTTACCATAAATAACTGGAGTAAATTGAACTAAATATGATAAGGTAGAAAATATTTTTTTATAAAAATTGGAATTTGACCACGAAAGTTATTCCTTTGCGTTTATGGTGAAATCCTAATCTTTTTCCATATATAATATGCTGAAAACGATGCTCAAACAAAGAAGTTATGAGCGTTTGAAGTTTTAAGATTTAAATAAACTTAGTTTGAATTCAAATTCAAATGAGAATTTAAATTTAGGATCTGATTTCTAAATTAGCTTGGGGGCTAAGTAAATGTTTTTATTAACGTTAAAATTAAGAATAAATAGAGTAAGGCTTTAAATAAAATCAAAATACAGCGGAAACGAATTATTATTGCTCAAAATAAGGCAGTGTTGTCAACCAACATGGGTCAACCGGTCGACCGTCTTTTGATGGTGGCGGTTAGGATTTTACGTTGTTTAACACTCCAGATTTGTCTGTTTCTCTTCCAATTTGATCTTATGGTTCTGTGTTTCAATCCTTATAAATAGAACCCTACCCTCCCCATTTTTTATTCATATTATTTTAGGGAGTGCAGTGAAACTCTGCTATTGTTATCCCTCCAAATTAGATTTAAAAACTCCATAGATAATTCAGGTAAGAATTCAATCCCTTTTCTAATTATTTCTTCTTCTTTAGTACTTTCTCAAATTGTTTTGAATCTTATAAAAATATATACATCTTCTCTATCGAAAAGAGAGATTCAGAGCAGATTGAAAAGCGTGCAAATCCAAGGAAAGCGAAGCTAAGGCTATTTTGTGAGTGGAAACCTTAGTATTTCTCTTTTAGTAATTTTTTGGTGTATCTCTACGAATCTGAATATGCCTTAGGGATTTTAAGATTGCGATAATACGATAGATAAAATCCCCCAAAATTCCTTTTCATTTCAAAATGTTAATTTTATATTGAGATTCTCAATTATTTACATTAATTTAATGGAATTTGTTTTGTTTATGCAATTTTTGATAATTTCATAGTCTATTCCACTTCTCCGTCTTCTTTGGTTCGTTTTTTGATTCTTCAATAAAAAAGGGTTTAGATTATGGATTTTATTTGTATTTTACACCACTTATTCCACACCAATTTCCTTTTTATCTATATCTTTGTAAAAGAGGAGTTGAATAGAAAATGGAGTTTAGATTTCAATTCCTATTGTTTAGGATATTCTATTGAATTAATGTAATAAATTGAGTTTTTATTTTGTTTATAAGTCTGTTATTGCAGTTTTGGGTTATAATATTTATTTTCTGTTTTGGATATTAGAAACCCTTATTTTTCTATATTGAAATTTTGGGAATTTGAAGAAAAGGGACTTGTAATAGTATTTGGTTAAAGAATTGACATTTAACGCTAGTTTAGGGCATAAAATCTATGCGTTTAGAATTTATTAGGTGCAAATATTTATTTATCTCTATTAGCATAATTAACATATAATTATTGCGTATATGGTGTAATTAATTAGGTATTTATTTTCATTTATTTTCCCCATTGGGAATGTAATTGATTATTAGGGGAAAATAAAAGGAACTCTTGCATAGCCTAATTATTATTTTAAGGCTTAATAAGTATGATTCCTTATAAGGCCTTATTTATGAAACAGTGAAATGAGTATTATATAAATATATGGAGTGTATTTAATTTATGGCTAAGTCATAAGGATGCGAGGTCAGTATAGTTATATGATAGAAGTCTGCCCTTCATATCATGCTACCAGCAGTTGTGTACACTTCCTATTGATGTGAGATATCCTTATGATAAATATTTATAATGATGTGAGGTTAGTCTCAAATTCTATAAGAAATCACCCAGCTAATCAAGCTACCAGTTCCTATGAATAGCCAAACTAATGTGAGATGTCATTCTGAGTATGGGCCTAGTATGAGAGGCCTGCTTTGGAGTCTTGAGGTATTCAGTGGTTGTTTGAGGGCTCGCCTCTTTTTCCCAAATAAAGTATTAAATGGCTTAGGGATGCATTAGGCGGTATCTCTATAGGGATCTACTTCTGGATAAGGTATTAAGTAATTGATTGAGGGTCCACCTTTCCAAATGAAGAAGTATTAAGTGACTTGAGATTCCATACGATGCCAGCTTGATAGTACTATTAAGGAGCATGTCTTGGGAATACTTACTAAATGATGAGTCTGCCATTATTAAGGTATTAAACGACCGGAGTCTGCCGATTCTCCAATATGGTATTAAGTGGCTTGGGTACTACCTCTTGCATCGCTAGTTAATTAAAACGTGGGATTTGGTTTATGGGATTTTGAAGACCTGCTTCTTTCCTTAAAAAGAAGTATTAAATTATTATGATGGTTTTATGTTCGTAGACATATTCTTATTTTGAAATATACTGCCCACGTACCGAAAAGGCAAGACTCAAGGGTTTTATTTACCAAACACTTGTTGTTCTAACTCCCTCCTCATTACAACACGGTTTAAAGGATGTTAATGGCGAAGATGATGCTTAGAGATGGAGATGGTTTGCTTGTGGTAGTTTTCACTTTCTTTTATATGTACCCATGTATCTAGACTATTGTTGTAATGGATTTACTATACAATTTGATGGTACTTTGTATTTTGACATATTTATAATTTTGAAATAAATGGGTACGTTTTGCTATTATATTTTGTTCCATCCGCTGTGAGTCTTAAAAGATTAGTTATGCATCTATTCCGTTATTTTCTTGGTTCTACTAATAGATTACCTTAGAATGGATCTAAGTTTCGATGGGCCTTTTCTGGGTCTATTTAGGCCTATTTCGGAGTGGGTTGTTACATTAGCCACTACTCACCTAAAGGTCAATCTCTCCTTTCTAGGCTGTCGACTGGTCTATTAAATTGAGCGTGTATTTAGTATTGTCATTTTTAATTAATTTCTTTCCTATTTTAACACCAACGTTAACGTTTTTACCAACATAAATTTGCCCTAACGTTAAAATATTAATTACCTATTTTAGCTTCCACGACAACATAATTTAAATGTCAAAAATCGGATTATTTTGAATTCGAATTATTTTAAATTCAAAAGCTTCGAATGTTAGTAACTATTCCATTTAAAGTCCAATCACACTTTATATATTTAAGTTGATAAGAAAATCACCATGAATGCAATAGTATAATTTTCGTGACCAAATTTCGACGTTTTACAAAATATTCATTTTTTGCCTTTCTATTATTTAATTAATTTTTTATCAATTTTTATGGGGTGCTACCGGTATAGTTAAATTAGAAATTTATTAGCTCATTATGGATTCACTAAGGAGAAATTGCAAGGATGCAATTTTCACTAGGGGGAGTCTGTAACAACCTGATGTTGAGAAGCAATTAAAAAAAGATAATAATGATTTTTTAAATAATTAGATAAGTTTTAAATATAAAAATTTGAATAATTCGAGTTTGAATGCAATATTTGGAGTTTGAGATGATTTAGAGATATAGAAATTTATTTAGAATTCAATCGATGAAGTATTATTATGAAGATAGCGATTTTAATACTAAAATATTTATTGCTAAGATTTGAGTAAAATATAACTAATTAAATTAGCGAATTTATTTACATTGGCAGAGATTATTTGTTAAAGTGACTATTAAATGAATTATTTTGATGGTAATTATCTTTGAATTAATAAATTATCAATAAACGTTATTTACAGTGGCCTGAATGCAAGGGTGTTCCTCGAATCTATGACATACCATATGATGTATATGACTGAGAACCAAGTCGGAAAGCCACCACCCCTATGTCACATGGGCCTGTAGTCTAATACCATTTGGGGCAATTACAGGATCATGGCCATTACATTGCATAATCATGTAGCACGATGGTGTAAGATGGATATTATGCCCAAGATGGTCGTCGAGGTAAATTAAGTCTGTATGGGTAGTATTAAGAGAAACCAAGGAAGGCTCCTATAGTAAGCTGAGTGCTAACAGTCTCCCATCTGGTTAAGGTGGATATATGATACTACGATTATACCTCTATTGTACTATTACTATTATTTGTGGCTGAGAGCTAGTGGAAGGATTTATCGCACTAAAAGCCAATATATTCATTGATGAGCTGATGTCGAAATAGTATTTATGAGGTTGAAAGCCAAGCATTATTCAAGGGATCAAGAGTCCAGATGATTACCTATATGACTGTGAGTTGAATGGGCTAATCGAGGAGTTGAGATCTCATTCGGTTGTTCACAAGGCTGAGAGTTGATTAACTAGCTATGAGGCTAAGTATTAAGATGATTACTTTGATAGAGGATATTCATGTTGCCAAGTGTTCATGAATTTGTGTGACCCTTACATACCGATTATATGGCTATTTAAGAGATAACCTGGTTATTTAGAGCACACCTTGTTTGTATTTTATATATATTTGGCTTTGATGTGTCTAAGTTCTTTATTTTGTATGTTGAGCATGATGGACCACGGGTATATCTACTTTATGATTTCAAAGAGATAATCTTGGCATTATTGAGCACATGCCACACGGTATTTAATGTTACCTGTACGTAGATATGTTTGATATTATGTTTGATTCATCAATCTGATTATATGCCATTTTATGTATTCATTAAATATACTTAGTGATGGGTGATTTCTAATGTGCATGGTTTTGTGATATATTGAAACACTGGAGATGTTTATATGCCACCTTGAGATATATTTGGTTAAACTATGCTAGTTATTTTTAGATATTGATATCCACATTCTAGACATAGTCAAACCCATTTATTATCCATATAATACTCGAGTTAGTTCGACACATTTCAGTTTCAGGGACGAAGTGACCATCTTGTGGTCGAGCATAATTGGAGGCAGGTTAATTAGTAGGGTTGTATACCATATATGTACTTGAGTTGTGACGACCAACCTTTCTAACCCTTGAGAATGACACTTAGCACATCCTTGGTGTTCGTGTGCCATTGCCAAGCAACCAAAAGGCTAGTTGCCATTAGGTAAAATAAATGAACATAATAGAAAATCTCACAATTGAACAGTTAAATATAATATAACAACAATATAGTACATAAGGTTACTCCTTAACGTGGAGTTATCAGAGTTACATAAAAGTACTACAACTATCAGCCTAGGCAGTTATACGCCCTGCCTTTACACTTGCTGATCCAAAGTACACATACATGGATAAACATAACAGTGGAAATAGATACTGAGACTCTTGCTCATCCTTCATCATCTTTAAAGATCCCAAACAAACCTGCTACGCTTGGATTATACAAAAAAATTGAGTACCCGAGGGTTTAGGGAAAAATAACACTCGGGTCAAGCAATAAGTCTGGTATGAGTAAATTCTAAACAAATGGTGGAAATAAACAACATGTGAGACAATGCCGTCAAATGAGGAATGGGTTTCCCCTTACATCTAAGCACTAGTGTTGGAAACAATTTAGAACAAAACCCCACTTGAAAGAATGGGCCTAACTAAGATCAAAATCTAGATTTAGAGAGTGGACATAAATAATTAAACATCAAGAATCCAGTCACTTCCGATGTAATTAAGAAAACATATTCAAAGGTTTGAATTAGAGTCAAGGAAAGGGAAAATTTCCAACAATGACTAGGAAGGTACTCCCCCTTACCAAAAGTATGCCTCTAAAATATACTTGAGAACTACGATGGCTCTAGGAAACCTCCAAGCTGGAATCCCTCAACCTTTACCGAGAATCCGAGTATTTCACATCTTAGTGTGCATATAACCAAAACCAATCTAGAGTAGACTGTGACGATACCCAAATGAGAGCAACCCCACACAGCTTGGCCCCTACTCGTGCTTTTGTTTTAGTCATTTCTAGTAAAGGATATCAACACTCAAAATGAGCAACAAAACATCTTAAATTGATGATAAATAAGAACAAAAGCTGAAGCGATAGTCAATAAATCAACTATCGAGAATATTTAAAACGATCGTATATGGAAAATAAATCTCATATTCTTACCACCGCTCATCAATTTCAAACTTGTACTATTTCTCAGATGAAAATGAAGTCGGGAAAGTGAAGGTAGTGTTACCTCTAGACATTAACTTGATGATATTTTAAACTTTTGAGATAGAGAAGTTTTCATACCTCGACGTTTAGTGCTAAGAGTATGTCTAAATCCTTTCCATTTAAGTGATATCGTTTACGGAAATTAAATTCCTTATCCTTTCAATAACCGAATCTAATTTTAACTTTAAAAACCAAACTTGTGTCGGGATTTCACATTTAAAATATTAACTTTAATCAAAATTATAAAAAAAAAATGATTAATTAACTTTAATCATGATTTATTCCTTGAACATCATTATTTAAAATGATCAACCAACTTTAATCAATGATTAGTTACTTCAACATCTTTATTTAAGATAATTAATTAACCTTAAAAAATCATTATCAGAATGATTAATTTATTTTTAAATATATTTATTAAAGTGATTAATTAACCTTAAAACTTCATTAATTAAATAATTAATTAATTTTAAAACATTGTTATTAAACTGATTAATTAACCTTAAAACATCATTATTAAAATGATTAATTAATCTTAAAACATCATCAATAAAATAATTAATTAACTTTAATAAATTATTATTTAAATTATTAATTAACCTTAAACATTACTGGTTAAAATGATCAATTAATTTTAAACATCATTGATAAAATGATTAGTTGCTTTAAAACCAGCGCTATTTAAATAATCAATTAACCTTAATCGTCATTACTTCAAATGACTAATTTATTTTTAATATCATTTTTAAAATGATTAATTAACTTTAATCATATCATTATTTGAATAATTAATTAACTTTGCAAAAACCCAAGCATAAGAGTAAACCAAAAGATTGCAAAGGAGTATTTTTCAAAGTGTCGATATAGCGACAGTCGCTATACGGACACTTCCATACACACTTTCATATGTCATTTATTTATCCAAACATCACATAACATAAGTATGGACATATATACTAACAGCAAATAACATTCATCAAACATGGAGAGCATCACTTATGTCATTTACTTAAACATTTCGACTAATCTCATGTCTCTTACTAACTACCAAATGATGTCAACTTTTTAAAGAGGTAATCAAGCCAACAATCAATCACTTTTTAACGCATACAAACACATGTAATTAACATATATTTTTACCACAACAACAACTTTCTTTTAAAAAGCGAGATTTACTCACATAAACGGGCAAGAAATTCAACCAAACTTTCAACCGACACTAGAACTTGGATTCTCCTTGCAAAAGATGGATTTTTGGAGCCCTAAAGGGCCTAAATGGTTCGACGAAGGGTGTTTGGGCTCGGCCTAGGGGTGTTTGGGTTTGGCCTAGATTTAAAATGGTGGAGATGGGTCTTGTTTTGAAAAGAAGAAGGTGTAGGAAGGAAAGAGAAGTAATTTTAACTAGTGTTTAGGATTTTAAAATGGAAAAAGATGAGATTTTTATTTTTGAAAACCATGAAGAGGCCATGAAATTATGAAAATAGGATGATAGAGTTTGAAAATGAGAAATAAAATGAAAATTTTGAAGGGAAAGAAAAGTGAAATTACTTTTATACAAAATGAAATATGCAAATTACCTAAATATCCTTAGATCCACAACTTCCATTCTCCTTTTGCCACATCATCACCTCTCCCCCCCAACCCATTCCACATGCAAGACCACCTCCCCTTCATCATGTCCATCACTTTATCCCATGATGTTATATTGAAATGTGACACCTCCTTTCTATTCTCTTTTTATTTAATTTTTAATTTTTGAGAAAAGTCACATCTTACTTTTCTTTTTACTTAAGTAAATAAAGTTCCATCATGTATGGTTTAACCATACATATATTATTTGTATATATATGTGTATATTTACACTAGAGTGTACATAATATTTCCAGTAACTTTTATACGATGAAAAATCAAAAATTTGAAAACCGATAGTCACATTTTTGATTTTTCTTCGAACTAATTGTTCTTGTAAACTATATTTTAAAATAGCATAACCATTATTAATTGTTACTTAAAAGAGGTTTATTTGGGATATAAAATCCATTATTTAAATAATTATAAATATTTTAAATATTCAAATTCAAAGTGATTAAATTATGGGTCGTTGCATCATCCCCTCCTTATAGGAAATTTCATCTCCAAAATTTATCATTCACAATTAAAGATTTTAAAGGAAATCCAAATGATACCATTCAATCAAACATGCATAAAGAAAGTGACTCTAACACAGTCGGCGAGTACACTAGAAAGATATAACATACAAACGACTATGACAACAACTCAGGATTCAAATCTCTAATATAATCCTCGATTTCCCAAGTACAATCTCGATCATCCACACTCCACTGAACCTTAACAAGGTTCACTTCCTTCATCCTTAGTCGCCTTTTATCTCAAGCGATAATACGAATAGGCCGCCTAAGAATGGTTAAGTTAGGCTGAACTTCAAAATCCTCTTCTTGTGCCGGTTCTACTATCATCGAAGGGTCATGTACGTATTTATGCAAATGAGATATGTGAAATATGCTTTGCGTATCTAATAGTCGATCCGGTAACTTCACTTATATGCAAGTCTACCAATCCGGTCCAGTATAGAAAAAGGGCCAATATATTAAGAGGCTAGCTTCCCTGATCTTCCATACCTCACCACACTTCCCAACGGAAAGACTTCACAAAAACTGAATCCCCAACTGAGAACTCAAGATCATTGCACCTTCGATCCGCATAACACTTTTTCCGATCCTGCGCTTCCTTCATCTTCCTTCTCATATCAGCTACCTTCTCGCTGGCTTCAATGAACATGTCGGGACCAAGAACAATTCTATCATCAGACTTAACCCAACATGAAGGAGAAAGGCATGGAAGTCCATAAAGAGCTTCGAAAGGGGCCATGCCGATACTTTCCTGATAGTTGTTGTTGTAAGTGAATTTGACTAAGGGTAAATGATCTTCCCAAGAACCTCTGAAGTCGAGAATGCTCGCCCGCAATAAATCTTCCAAGATCTTATTCACTCTCTCTGTTTGTCCATCTGTCTAAGGATGGTAAATTTCTCAGACGTGGCTTGTCCCTAATGCAGTTTGCAGTCCCTCCCATAACGTGCTAGTGAATATCGGGTCTCGGTCACTTACAATACTATAAGGAATACCATGGAGCCTCACAATCACCCTCACATACAAACTCGCCAGACTTGCAGCAATCCTATGGCTTGACCGGAATGAAATGAGCACTCTTGGTCATCCAATCGACTATAACCCAAATGCCTTTGTTCTCTTTTCTTGACCTTGGAAGTGCATCAATAAAGTCCATAAAGATCTGCTCCCACTTCCACTTTGGGATCTCAAGTGGCTGAAGCGGTCCAGTTGACTTCTGTTGGTCACTTTTAATTTGCTAGCATTTTACACATTGACTCACGAAGATCGAAACATCTCGCTTCATCCCCTTCCACCAGAATTCCCTCTTCATATCTTTGAATACATTAGTCACTTTTGGATGGAAAGATGACCTTGAACAGTGGCATTCGGTTAACACTTCTCTCCTAAGCCCATTAGCATTTGAAACACATATATGCTTGTTCATTTCCAATACCCTGCTAGGATCAATCTCAAAGCTAGAAACAATACCTTCTTGAACATCCTTCTCAAATCGAGCCAAAAATAGGATCTACCTCCTGACTAGATGCAATCCTCTCCATTAATATTGGCTTAAATTCTAAGTTTGCAACCATCGCTACATTCCTACTTAACTCATCCGCAATAATATTTTCTTTCCTAGGAGTATACAGAATCACCAGATCATCATAAGTGAGAAACTCCAGCCATCTCTGCTGCCTCAAATTCAAAGCTTTCTGGGTAAAAAGACATTTTAAGGATTTTCACCTAGAAGATAATTCCTCCACATCTTAAGTGCGAAGACAACATCGAAAAGCTCCAAATCATGCGTAGTGTAATTTTTCACATATGGCTTCAACTGTCTATACGCATAGGTAATAATCTTCCCATGATGCATCATAACTGCTCCCAAACCAGTACTACAAGCATCCGTATACATGGTCAAACCTCCGCTCCCATCCGAAATAGACAAAACAGAAGCGCTAGTCAACTTCTCCTTCAATTCATTCAATGCTTGAGCACACTTAGGCATCCACAAAACTAACATCTTTTTTCGTTAGCTTCGTTAGATGAGAAGCAATCTTCGCGAAGTCTTTGATGGGACTTCAGTGAGAACCAGCCAATCCTAAGAAACTTCTAACTTCCGTCGCACTTTCGGCCTTCTTCCAATCTTGAACTACAACAACGTTAGCCGAGTCAACTGATATTCCTTCTCCCGAAACAACATGCTTCAAAAAACTAGCTTCGAATTTTCAAAAATGGCACTTAGAAAACTTAACCTTCAACACTTGGCTTCTCAAAGTATTGAGTATGACTCAAAGATGATACTTGTGCTCCTCCTCTGTTTTTGAATAAACAAGAATGTCATCAATAAAGGCAAGAACAAATTTATTAAGAACATTTCAAGATACTCGATTCATTAAGTCAATAAAGTTAGCGGGTGCATTAGTCAGCCCAAACGGCATAACTAACCACTCATAGGAACTATCTGGGGTCCTAAAAACTATTAAGGGCATACTCTCCTCTACTACCCTTAGTTGGAGAAAACTGGGGACAAGCTCTAATTGAGATAATATTCGAGCACCGTGTAGTTGATCAAACATGTCGTCATCCATGGTAAAGGATATTTATTCCCGGTAGTCCTTTTATTCAGCTCCCGGTAGTCTACACATAACCTTAAAGAATCGTCCGCTTTTGTAACAAAGACGACAGGAAATCCCCAACTTGAGGTATTACGTCTTATCAATCCTTTCTACAACAAGTCAAATGTCCAGCTTTCCCAATCCTCTTCACTTTCGGAGCCAATCTTCGCCGGGGCTGTACAATAGGTCTGGTTCCTGAAATTAAACAATACAAAACTCCACTTCACAGTGAGGGGTAAACCTTGCACTTCATCAAAAATATCCATGAAATCCTGAACAACCGGTACATTCCTAAGCTCCTCTTTTGCTACTTCGTGTACATAAAGAAAACTGCTCATTAGCTCATTAGGCTTCACATAACATATATCTACACCAACATCCCCAGCATCACTAACTCTGATAATACTTCAATCACAATCCAAGATCACTTTAAACTTAGATAACCGTCCATTCTCAAAAACACTCCAAAAACCATGAATCTAGAAACAAACAAATCAAAAAGAAAGAGGTGCTTTCGATAAGAAATAGGCACTTTTGGAAAAAAAATTAAGCTTGGTCAAACCCCCTATAGGGTTTGAAACTTAAAGAGGATTACTCATAAGGATGGATTTAAGGTTAAGTTTATCAACAAGATCAACTGAAATAAAACTATGGAAAGTGCCTATATTGAATAATACTCTTACAGGAATATCATAGATGAATATTGTACACCTGCTTCCCCTTTTGTGACGAGGAAGTATATGGTATCTCCTCTATAGCAAAAGCCTATATCCTTGAGACCCCTTCTTTAGAAAAGGGCGCTCATTCTTCACGTGTCCTTGCTTATGACAAGTATAATAGGTGGTAGTCGAGCAATTGGATGCAAAGTGAGCCATGTTGTTGCACTTGAAACAAGTAATATTAGCCAAGTCAAGTGGCTTCTTTTGTGCTAGAGCACCACCTCTAGGTTTCTTTCCTGCCCACTACTTCTTCCCTTTAAACTTAGGCTTGAAATTTGGCTTACCTCAAACTGGTATAACTAATAAAGCCTTAGCATTAATTACTGGCGCTACTCCCTTTTGGACTCCTTCCTTAATATCGAGAGCTTCAAACCTTAAAGCCATGCTAATAAGATTGGTGAATGTACTTGTAAGATGATTTTACATTTCTCTTTGGAACTCTGGTCGCATCCTATTCACAACCATTTCATTCCTTTTGAGTGGTATGTCTATCAATCCAAGTCCGAAATGAGATAATGCATTAAACTTATGCTCGTACTATGCCACTGTTATATCACCTTGCTTCAAATCCAAGAAACTCCTAAACAACTGAGTCCTTCTGGCTTTTGAGATAAATCGTGCTTCAAAAACTTCATTAAATTGATCCCAAGAAAAATCCTTCTCTGGGGTGTTAGCTATTACTGAATCCCACCAATCCCACCGACTTTTGAAGTTGTCGTCATGTCAATAGTCGTTTCTCTGCATCCGCTACTTGAAGATCTCTAAATATCCTTTCACTAGAACTAAGCCATATCTGAATTCCAAGAATACCTTTAGTTTCATAAAACAGTTTCCAACCAAAAGTGGTAAAATTCTTGCACATAGCTGTAAAGTTTATAGGAGGCTAAACTTGTGCTACCACTTCCTCGATCGATCGGATCAACAACTCGCATAGTAGCATTTCTAGGTATCTTGCCATTAGTAGCCATGCTAGTTTTAGATCCTCTCCTTCCTCCCCTTCTTGTATCCATCTACTATTACTTCAGAAAATAACAGGTATCTTTAGAATACAAGAATGGAGTTAATATGGTTTAAGGAAACAACACCAAAGGATCTAAAATGAGACTTCAGTGGATATATATATATATATATATTATAAAAATTATAAATATGTTGTCTCAAGATTAACTCATTTTAGGGCCTTACATACCCCATCTGTAATGAGTTGTACCCCAATCAGGCTAAGGTGTTCGCTCAACCGAAGCTTTGATGCCAACTATGACGACCCACCTTTTTGACACCTGAGAATGACACTTAACACATCCTTAGTGTTCTTGTGCCATTGCCTAAGCATCCGAAAGGCGAGCTGTCATGGGTAAAATAAAAGGAAAGAAAATATCATAACAGAATGGTTAAATATAGTACAAAAAAATATAGTACATAAGGTTACTCCTTAGTATGGAGTTATCAGAGTTACACGCAGTACTACAACTATCAACATAGGCAGTTATACACGCTGCCTTTACATTTGGCGATCCAATATGCACATACATAGATAAACATAACAGCGGAAATGGATAATTAAATAGATATAGAGCCTCCTGCTCATCTAATATCATCTTCAAAGAGCCTAAAAAAACCTACTGCTCTCAAAATACTCAAAAAAAAATTAAGTACCCAAGAGTTTAGGAAAAACAAATACTTAGGTCAGACAATAAGTCTACTATGAGTAAACTTTGAAAAAATAGTGGAAATAAACAACAACACGTGAGACCACACCACCAAATGCGGATGAGTTTCCCCTCAGAATAACAACATCCAACCATAAGTAATGGAACAATTTGGAACAAAACCCAGCTTGAAAGAGTAGGCCTAAACAAGATTAACATCCAGACTTGGAGAATGGAAATAAATAACTAAACATCGAAAAGAGCTCCAGTCACTTCTCAATGCAATTAAGAAAAAAATTCAAAGGTTTGAATCTAAGGCAAGGAAAGAAATTTTTCGAACAATGACCAAGAGGGTGCATTCCCCTTACCGAAAGTATACCTTTAGAATATACTTGAGAAATACGATGGTTCTCGAAAACCTCGAAATTGAACCTCGCCAACCTTTACCTTGAATCTGAGTATTTCACATCTTAATTCACATATAACTAAAACCAATCTAAAGTAGATGTGATAATACCCTAATGGGAGCAACCCCACGTGCGCTTTGGTTTTAGTCATTCCGGACAAAGGATACGACGTTCAAAATGAGCAACGAATCATCTTAAATTGACGATAAACAAAGAAGAAAGCTGAATATCTAGTCAATAAATCAACTGTTAGGAATATTTAAAGTGATCGTATATGAAAATTAATTCTCATATTCTTACCACCACTTGTCGATTTCAAACCTTTACTATTTCTCGGTTGAAAATAAAGTCGTGCAAGTGAAGGTAGTGTTACCTCAAGACATTCCTTGACATTTTTTACTTTCGAGATAGAGAAGAGTTTCCATACCTCAATGTTCAGTGCTAAGAGTATGTCTAAATCCTTTTCATATAAGCGATATCGTTTACGAAAATTAAATTCCTTATTCTTTCCGCAACTGAATCAATTTTTAACTTTAAAAACCAAACTTGTGCTTAGATTTCACATTTCAAATACTAACATTAATCAACATTATTAAAAATGGTTAATTAACTTTAATCATGATTAATTTCTTAAATATCATTGTTTAAAATAATAAACCAATTTTAATCAATGATTAATTACTTCAACATCTTTATTTAAGATTATTAATCAAACTTAAAACATAAATTATTAATATGATTAATTTATTTTTTAATATCATTATTAAAATGATTAATTAACCTTAAAACACATTAATTAAATAATTAATTAATTTTAAAACATTATCATTAAAATGATAGATTAACCTTAAAACATCATTATTAAAGTGATTAAGTAATCTTAAAACATCATTAATAAAATAATTAATTAACTTTAATAAATTTTTATTTAAATTATTAGTTAACCTTAAACATCATTAGTACAAATGATTAATTAATTTTAAATCCATAATTATTTGAATAATTCATTAACCTTAATTGTCATTATTTAAAATGGTTAATTTATTTTTAATATCATTATTAAAATGATTAATTAACTTTACTCACATCACTATTTGAATAATTAATTAACTTTGAAAAAACCCAAGCATAAGAGTAAACCAAAAGTTTACAATTGAGTGATATTTTTCGAAGTGCCGATATAGCAATAGTCATTATACGGACACTTCTATAAACACTTTCATATGCCATTTATTCATCCAAGCATCATATAACATAAGTATGGACATATGTACTAAAAGCAAATAACATTCATCAAACATGGAGAGCATCACTTATGTCATTTACTTAAACTTTTCGACTAATCTCATGTCACTTACTAACTACCAAAGATGTCAACTTTTTAAAGTGGTAACCAAGCCAACAGTCAATCACTTTTTTACACATACAAACATAAGTAATTAACATATATTTTCACCATGATATAATTAAAGTATTCTTTTAAAAAGTGATATTTTCTCACATAAACCGGCAAGAACTTCAACCAAACTTTTAACCGACACTAGAACTGGGATTCTCCTTGCAAAAGATGGATTTTTGAAGCCCTAAAGAGCCTAGATGGTTCAATTAAAGGGTGTTTGGGCTTGGCCAAGGAGTGTTTGGGCCCGGTCTTTATTTAAAATGGTGGAGATGGGTCTTGTTTTGAAAAGAAGAAGGTGTAGGAAGGGAAGTATTTTTAACTAGTGTTTAAGACTTCAAAATGGAAAAAGATGATATTTTTATTTTTGAAAACCATGAAGAGGCCATGGAAGTATGAAAAAAGGATGATGGAGTTTGAAAATGAGAAATAAAATGAAAATGTGAAAGGAAATAAAGAAATTACTTTTATACAAAATGGAATATGCAAATTACCTAAATACCCTTGGGTCCATACCCTCCATTCTCCTTTGCCACATCATCGCCTCCCCCAACTCATTCCACACACAAGGACCGCACCCCTTCATCATGTCCATCACTTCATCCTATGATGTTACATTGAAATGTGACACCTCCTTTTTTATTCTCCTTTTATTTTATTTTTAATTTTTGAGAAAAGTCACATCATACTTTTCTTTTTTACTTAAGTACATAAAATTTCACCACGTATAATTTAACCATACATATGTTATGTAGTATATGTATGTGTATCTGTACGCTAGAGTATACATAACATTTTCGACAACTTTTATGCGATGAAAAGTTGAAAATCCGAAAAACGATTTCTAGTCACATTTTTTTGTTTTTCTTCGAACTAATTATTTTTTTAAATCAAAATTTAAAAAAGGATCACCATTATTAGTTATTACTTAAAAGTGGTTTATTTGGATTATAAAATCAATTATTTAAATATTTAAAAATGTTTAAATATTCAAATTCAAAGTGATTAAATTACGGGTCGTTACATGAGTGGTTTCATGCTTATTTGATGATGCTATGTTTAGTTGTATGTGTTGAACATATGTTATGTATATTTCTGAGAGATAGATATTTTACATTTGTAGACCTACTCAGCGTTGTATATTTCACTTACTATATTGTATCGCTACATTTAACGACTTTATATTCTCTATTATTTATTACATATCGTGCATTGTTCTATCCAAGAGAAACATATGTGTTTTTATTTGGTGTCAACACTGATTATTTATAGTGACTTGTACATGATTTTGAAATACGTATCGGTGTTAGCCCAATGGAATATTTATGTGTGACAACCCAATTTTACCTCATCATCAGATAATATTACCTAGTAATACTCCTTGATGTTGATAAACGAAGATTTTTGATCAATGACAATATATAAAGGAAGAGATATATGCACGATAGAGGAAGATCAATGAAATATAAACTTGAGTATGATTTTTATATATATAGGTTTATTTGTTAAAATCTATCCTCAAGAGTTGCACAAACACAAGAACACATTCATTATACTTCAATTTTTCACTGAGCATACTTCAATTCTTCATAATGCATAAATTCATATGTCAGTCGACTGAACTGAATTTACCAGTCGACTGAACTGACAAACATGTACAAATATGCACAGTTTCAGTCGACTAAATTTTCTGCACAGTCGACTGAAAATTTTCCAGAAAGATTCTTACTATAATTTCAGTCGACTGAAATTCCTGTACAGTCGACTGAATTTGAACCTGTGAATTTTGCATGAAAGGACACCTTCTTCTTCCCAAGAGTTGCGACCATTCCTCAATAGAAATGGAAGCTTCTCTTATCTACAACCCTTGGCAATACATGCATCCTTTTTACAACTATAAATATATGATTCAAACATCATTCAAATCATCGAATTCTCTTACTCTAATCTATCTATTTCTTGATCATATTTTCTAAACATTATCAAAGCAATCACTACTCTCTTTGCTTGAATCACTATTTATATTTAATATATTTGATTCATAGCAAATTCATAATTCCTTAATCTTCACAAACATATTTCATATTCTTGAGGATAAGATTATAGGAACATTGTACTACAATAGACTCATTCGTGTTATAAAGAACAAACTAGTCAAAACTTGTTTAGCATTGAGGTTTGAAGTCCTCTTAGGTAGTTTGAGGCAAAGAAATCCCGTTCGGTTGTTCGGGTAAGTTGTGAACCTATTCCTCCAGGTTAAGAGAGGGTTCTGTAGTTAGTGAAATACCTAAGTGAAGCTTAGGGACTGGACGTAGGACAAGTGGTCCGAACCAGTATAAAATCTTGGTGCGTTTTTTACTTTCCATATATACATTAACCATATAGCTATTCCATATTACACGATCCTACCGTATAGCCTCTTTCAATTGGTATCGGAGCCTGGCCGTCCTATAACCATAACACCGTTATTAGACATATTGATAATATGGAAAATAACGCAAGTACAAGTACAACTTCTGCCTATAACTCTACATTTGCCGAAGGACAATCTACTCAAAGACCTCCTCTTTTCAATGGACCTAACTATAACTATTGGGCTACAAGGATAAGGATTTATATGCAAGCAACTAGCTTCGAAGCATGGAACGCCACTCAAGTAGAGTTCGTTGTACCCACAACCGACTATCCTACATGGACACAAACTCATAAGAATGAAGCTAGTGCAAATGCCAAAGCAATGAATATGCTATTTTGCGCCTTGGATAGAAATGAATTCAACCGAGTTAGCATATGTACTACTGCACATCAGATATGGGATACACTTAAAGTCATACATGAAGGAACAAACAAGGTTAAACAAACAAAGATATCCATGCTGAAGAATCAATTCCAAAACTTTAGAATGCGACAAAATGAATCCATCAGTGACATGTACTCAAGATTTCAAGACATTCATCATGCTCTAATCGGACTAGGAGAAAGATACACGGACTTTGACATTGTGTCTAAAGTTCTAAATTCACTCACTGATGAATGGGAGAGAAAAGTACTAGCAATCGAGGAAGCAAACGATTTATCTACAATGAAACCAGAAGAATTGATTGGAAATCTTATGTCGTATGAAGTAAATATGCAAGCTAAAAAGGATCAAGCTCAAGAAAGAAAGAATATTGCTTTTCATGCGGAAAAGGAAGAATCAAAGTCTGAAGATGAGGATCTAGTTTTGATAGCCAAAAATTTCAAGAAATTCCTAAAGTATAGAAAAGGAAACAAAAACGGATTCAAAAAGAATTTCTTGAACAAACCATCATCCTCAAATATAGAATGCTTCAATTGTCATAAGAAAGGACATATGCAAAAAGACTGTCAAGAACAAATGAAGGAAAATCAGAAAAACTTCAACAACAAAAACAAGAAGGATAAATTCAAAAAGAAGGCATTTTCTGTAACATGGGATGACTCAGATTCATCATCATCCGAAAGTGATAGTGATAGCGACAATGAACAAGCAAATGTATGCTTCATGGCTCAAGAATCTGAGGTAAATAATTTAACTTTCGACGATTTAATCGAAGTAAACACTGAACTCTTAAGCACAATAAAAATTCTTAAAAATAAAATTAAGGAAATTCGTGAAAATTAAAACAAAGCTGAGTTTGAGAGAGATATGTTAAATGATGAAAAGAAAATTCTTGAAGAAGAACTTGAAAAAATTCAAGAATCTTATTCAAATTCGGAAACTCAATTATCACTTTTAAGTCAAGAAATTGAAACTCAAAAGACTAAGAATGATATAATTGCTTCTGAAAATCATGAGTTAAAACCAAAAATTAGACAAGTTGAGTTAGAAAACAATGGTCTTCAAGCTAGATTAGATAACATTACTAAAAATGTTTCTAACTTTAATAAAGGAAGAGAAAATTTATCTAAAATTTTAGAAAATTCTCAATCCTCTTCAAACAAACATGGATTAGGATATAAAAAGGAAGTAAAAATTTCTAAAAATAAAAATTTTAAAAATTCAAAACAACAAATATTACTTCAAGAACCTATTCAAACAAAAGTAGAAACCAAGATAGTCAAAATTTGGATTCCAAAGACTAACAATATTTTAATTAGGAATAAATATATTAAAACATTTATAGGTAATGTTCACCATAATAAAAACTATATTTATAAAAAGGATACTAAACCAAATTGGGTTTGGTTTCCTAAACTCTAATTTTTCTTTAGGACCCTATTAAAAGGTGGGTACCAATAATTTCATATCTATTTTCAGGTCCCACTCAAAAAGAAAAAATGGATATTAGATAGTGGTTGTTCAAAACACATGACCGGAGACAAAGATATGCTTACAAACATAACATACTTTGATGGTGGCTCGGTTACCTTCGGAGACAATTCAAAAGGCTATATCATTGGCAAAGGAGATGTGAACAATTACGGTACATCAAAATTACCTTTTATAACAAATGTTTCATTAGTTAAAAATTTAAAACATAATCTACTTAGCATAAGTCAACTATGTGACAAAGGCTTTAAAATAATTTTTCGGATAATAAATGTAGTATTTTTGATCAAAACCAAAATCTTGTTTTTGAAGGAAATAGAGATAGAAATATTTACATTTTAAATATGAATATTAATCATAATACAAGTATGTGTCTACTTGCCAAAGACAATGATCCTTGGTTATGGCACAAAAGATTTTGTCATATAAATTTTAAAACTATTAGAAAACTTTCTAAAAATGATTTAGTAAGAGGTCTACCCAAGATAAACTTTAAAATAAATAATCTTTGTGATGATTGCCAAAAAGGTAAATTAACAAAATCATCTTTCAAATCTAAGAAAATTATTTCGACTTCACAACCATTAGAATTACTACATATGGATTTATTTGGACCAACACAAGTTCAATCCATTAATCATAATCGATACGTATTTGTAATAGTTGATGATTTCTCAAGATATACATGGACTATTTTTATGAAAAATAAAAGTCATACTTTTGAAAATTTTAAAACATTTTTCAAAAGAATTCAAAATGCTAAAGACTTAAAAATTAAAAATATTCGAAGCAATCATGGAGGAGAATTCGAAAACGAGGATTTTGAAACATTTTGTAAAAAGAAAGGAATAAATCATAATTTTTCATTTCCTAGAACTCCTCAACAAAATGGAGTTGTAGAAAGAAAGAATAGAACATTACAAGAATGCGCAAGAACATTATTAAATGGATGTTCCTTACCAAAACATTTTTGGGCAGAAGCCGTTGCTACTGCATGTTACGTATTAAATAGAATATCAATTAGACCACTAACTAAAAATACTTCTTATGAACTATTTAATAACAAAAAGCCAAATATATCGTATTTTAAAGTATTTGGATCAAAATGTTTCATTGTAAATACAAAAGATCAATTACCGAAAATTCGATCCAAAAGCTAACGAAGGAGTTTTCGTAGGATACTCAGAACGAAGTAAAGCATATCGAGTATTTAATAAACATACAAACATAATTGAAGAAACTTTACATATATCTTTTGATGAAAATTTTAATAGAAATTTAAGTATAAAAGATGATGAAGAATTAATAAATATAGAAGAAACAAATCTTGAAAATAATAATTTAAGATCCCCTCCTAGAATATTACGAGATCATCCAACTCAAAATATTATAAGAGAAATAAATTCTCAAGTTAGAACAAGAAATCAACTAAATCAAATGGGTCATGTAGCTTTCATTTCATCAACAGAACCTAAAAATCCTAAAGAAGCATCAACAGATGATTATTGGATTATTGCTATGCAAGAAGAATTAAATCAATTTGAACGTAACGACGTTTGGAAATTAGTTCCCTGTCCTAATAATCAATCAGTAATAGGAACAAAATGGATTTACAAAAATAAAGTAGATGAATTAGGTAATATAACAAGAAATAAAGCTAGACTAGTAGCACAAGGATATAATCAAGAAGAAGGTATTGATTTTGAAGAAACATTTGCTCCCGTCGCAAGACTTGAAGAAATTCGTATACTTTTAGCTTTTGCATGTTTTCACAATTTCAAATTCTATCAGATGGATGTGAAAAGTGCATTTTTAAATGGTTTTATTAAAGAAAATGTATATGTAGAACAACCTCCTTTATTTATACACGAAAAGTATCCAGATCATGTCTATAAATTAAAGAAAGCACTATATGGTCTTAAACAAGCACCTCGTGCTTGGTATGAAAGACTTAAAAGTTATTTATTAATTTCGGGATTTAAAATTGGAAAAGTCGATCAAACACTCTTTATTAAAGATACTTCAAAAGACATTTTAATAATTCAAATATATGTAGATGATATTATATTTGGATCAACAAATGAAAATTTATGCAAAGAATTTTCAAATATAATGACTAAAGAGTTTGAGATGTCTCATATGGGAGAATTATCATACTTTCTTGGACTTCAAATAAAACAATTATCAAATGGAATTTTTATAAACCAAGAGAAATATTGTACAAACTTAATTAAACGTTTCGGAATGGAAAACACTTCAGCTAAACCTACTCCTATGAGTACTACTACTCATCTCGATCGAGATGACAATGGCAAAAGTGTAGATCAAAAATTATATAGAAGTATGATAGGCTCCTTACTTTACTTAACCGCAAGTAGACCAGACATAATGATGAGTGTATGCTTATGTGCACGTTTTCAATCTAATCCTAAAGAATCACATTTAAGAGCAGTTAAACGAATTATACGATATCTTAACTACACTAAAGACTTTGGACTTTTTTATCCAAAAGAGTGTACATTTGAATTAGTATCATTCAGTGATGCTGATTTTGGTGGATCTCAAACAGATAGAAAAAGTACAAGTGGTACATGTCATTTTATTGGAAAATCACTTGTATCATGGTTTAGTAAGAAACAAAATTGCGTCTCACTTTCCACCTGCGAAGCAGAATATATATCAGCCGCATTAGCTTGTACTCAAGTTATATACATGCAACAAACACTCAAAGAGTTTAATATAAATTTAACAAATTCTACAATATATTGTGATAACACTAGTACAATAAACTTATCTAAAAATCCAGTTAATCACTCTCGTACAAAACATATAGATATTCGTCACCATTTTTTACGTGACAATATCGAAAAAGGTATAATTAATCTAGAACATATTTCTACCGAAAATCAAATTGCCGATATATTTACTAAACCCTTATTAGAAAATTCCTTCATAAAACTTCGACGTGAATTAGGGATAATATCCTTTAAAGATATCAATTAAATTTACAGTAGATATATACATATTTCAGTCGACTAAAATTTTTTTTTCAGTCGACTGAATACAAATCAAGAGTTATTCTCAGCTATATTATAAACCTCACATTTTTTTAACTGATTTATTAATAACATCCTTACATTTTTAACAAAATTTTCCTTAATCATTGAATATTTATGTGGTTACAAATCTTAGCTAAACAATAACCATTAATTGTTTAGTCAAATTCTTTTATAAATTCTTAAAAAAATTAGTTTTTAAAACATCTAAATTTTACAATTAAAAACTTAACAAGCTTAAAATGTCGTCTAACAACTCCTACTCTCCAATCAACATCACATCGTCAAGCAAAAACTCTCCAACATCACCAAAACTTCCCACACCAACACCACCACATGAGCCGATGTATAATTGGAAAAATTATCGTACTGGTTACACTCCAGAAACCAAGAAGGCTAAGTGCGGACTTTTTATTTCTCCGGGCACGAAAAGAAAGATTGATGAGATTCATCACTTTCAACAACAACAGATTGACCTTCAACGAGAACTATACTTCGAGCAAAAGATTACAGCTAGACGTTTGAACTTCCTAGAGCAAATTGGCTTACGTTTCTGTGGATCAAAGAAGAACGAAGTGGCTGAGCCCCTACCTCGACCCGTCAGTTCATTTGATCCATCTTCATCTTATCGTACACCAAACGATCCCGTCAATCCATGGATGTCTCCTAAGACACCACAATATAGTCCGAATTCATGGGATAGAAATTACATGAAGAATGAAGGAAAGAAGAATCCAAGTCCTTCTCAAAAGAAATAATTCAATTTTGAAATATATTATTTGTAACTATTTTTCTTAAAATAAATTGTTTAAATTCAAAAAGAACCTGAAACACCAAAAGTACATGATTCGGTCGACTGAACTTATAAGCCCAGTCGACTGAATGTAAACAGAAAATATTTTTTTCATATTTTCAGTCGACTAAATATTTCTGCACAGTCGACTGAAACTTAACAGAAACTCTCGGGAAAATATTCAGTCGACTAAAATCTCTGTTCAGTTGACTGAATTCAAACCTACAAAGTTTCGGTCTACAATTCAGTCGACTGAACAGACATTTTCAGTCGACTGAACGGCCTTTTCCAGGTAAAATTCCCTTTATTTACATCAGTTTTTCACTTCCAAAATCACTTTTTACATCTTCTTCCCCAAATTTCCCCAAAACCCTAGATCTCAAATACTTCCAAATCTCCCTCAAATCAAAAGCAAATGGCACCAAAACAATCTAGAGCTTCATCCTCTTCATCCTCCGAGCCCATTGATGCTCAAATTGCTCAATGGCTATATGATGAAGTCGCGATAACCCGATGGAACAAGATGAAGAACTCAAGAATATTCGAGCATTCCTTTGTAGATTTCCAAAGTCTTCACACCTACAATTTCCAAGAGCTCACTGATCGAGCAGGCTTAACTCCTCTTCTTGATTTGAAACGGAATGACATTGCCATAAATCATATTATGGTCAAATTGTTCTACGCAAATCTCAATCTTGGACACCAAACTCCAAGGAATCCAAACGACAGTGTTTGGAGCATGGTCTGCGGAAAGAAGGTTTGGTTTTCTTTGGATCGAATAGCTCACATTTTAGGGTCAACTAATATCGGAAGGAAACTAGAAGAAATAGAGTTCAATCCACAAATTCGTGATAACATAAATCACCAATTTATGGATGATAATATAAATTTCCGAGATTTCAAATCTACTTCTCTTCGTCCTCGAGCAAGAATTCTACATAAAACTCTAATGAGAACGATCACTCCTCGCACGGGCTCATATGAAATCGTTTACCCAATTAACTATCGAGCTTTATATGCCATCTTTGGCAATATTAAAGTCAATTGGGTACAACTAATCCTTGATGAGTTTCTCTCGTTTCATAATGGTAAAATGCGCACAATTTACTTTGAAGAATATATCATGCGACTTCTCCTCAATGTTGATACACCATTACCGGATTCAGAAAACACAATGGTCCATCAAATAAACCATCAGACCATAAGCCTTATGCAACTCCCTACTCGACCTCCTCGATTTATATCACTTGCCGAATGGGAAGCTAGGCATCAAGAGCAACAACAACAACCTCCGCCACCTCAACACGAAGAACATTTCGAACAAGAAGATGAAATTCGTCTTGTTGACCCGACCTACTCTACCAACCAATCCTTAGGAATATTATCAAGAAATCAACAAATTCTTGATAATCGTCTTAAAAAGGTGGATAATAAGCTTGACAAAATCAAAGGATTTTTTAATAAGCTTTGGGACGCTATCTCGTGCTCAAGCACTACTACCGCTTCAACATCTCGTGGCAAGCGTCCTGCACCAACATTTACATGGACGTCATCCGAGGAGCATACCAGTAGCAGCACAAGCGGAGCTAGTGGTGGACAAGGAGGAAGACCTTATCGACTATCAACAGGAGGACCAGTCATTAGAGAACCAGGAGACAGAGAAGGTTCTTACGATTGGGATAAGGATCAGTAATTTATTTGAGTTATTGTTCTATTATGTTTCTTGCAACTATGACATTTGAACTATTATATTTTATGCAATTCTAAGATTCATTCTTCTTTGTTTAAAGTGATTGTTTTAATTCCATGCAACTACGGTTATTACTTCCTTTTTGTCGATGACAAAGGGGGAGAAAATCTATGGTACTAACTTTGTTTTTGTAGGAAAGATAGGTGTACACGTTCAGGGGGAGAAAGTTTAAATATCTTTAGAAAATGAAGTATTGTCATCAATCAAAAAGGGGGAGAATGTTGATACACGAAGATTTTTGATCAATGACAATATATAAAGGAAGAGATATATGCACGATAGAGGAAGATCAATGAAATATAAACTTGAGTATGATTTATATATATATATATAGGTTTATTTGTTAAAATCTATCCTCAAGAGTTGCACAAACACAAGAACACATTCATTATACTTCAATTTTTCACTGAGCATACTTCAATTCTTCATAATGCATAAATTCATATGTCAGTCGACTGAACTGAATTTACCAGTCGACTGAACTGACAAACATGTACAAATATGCACAGTTTCAGTCGACTAAATTTTCTGCACAGTCGACTGAAAATTTTCCAGAAAGATTCTTACTATAATTTCAGTCGACTGAAATTCCTGTACAGTCGACTGAATTTGAACCTGCGAATTTTGCATGAAAGGACACCTTCTTCTTCCCAAGAGTTGCGACCATTCCTCAATAGAAATGGAAGCTTCTCTTATCTACAACCCTTGGCAATACATGCATCCTTTTTACAACTATAAATATATGATTCAAACATCATTCAAATCATCGAATTCTCTTACTCTAATCTATCTATTTCTTGATCATATTTTCTAAACATTATCAAAGCAATCACTACTCTCTTTGCTTGAATCACTATTTATATTTAATATATTTGATTCATAGCAAATTCATAATTCCTTAATCTTCACAAACATATTTCATATTCTTGAGGATAAGATTATAGGAACATTGTACTACAATAGACTCATTCGTGTTATAAAGAACACAACTAGTCAAAACTTGTTTAGCATTGAGGTTTGAAGTCCTCTTAGGTAGTTTGAGGCAAAGAAATCCCGTTCGGTTGTTCGGGTAAGTTGTGAACCTATTCCTCCGGGTTAAGAGAGGGTTTTGTAGTTAGTGAAATACCTAAGTGAAGCTTAGGGACTGGACGTAGGACAAGTGGTCCGAACCAGTATAAAATCTTGGTGCGTTTTTTACTTTCCATATATACATTAACCATATAGCTATTCCATATTACACGATCCTACCGTATAGCCTCTTTCACTTGATAGTATGGATGTAGAAGTGGGGTGTTACAATATGTAATTGTCATCCAAAATCCGTGGTGAATAGTAATAAAGTAGTTTTTGTTTCTATTCAATTAATATCTCAATTATGTCGTGCCTTTAGCAGTTTATTCACCATAGTATTTTATATTTTATTTTTATTTAGATATTTTACAACTTTAGATGGATTTCTGTGTCAATTTAGAAAGAGATGTCAAAACGGTTTCATGCATAGATTTTAAAAGTATTAAAACTACACTATAAATAAATCAAAGGAACAAATGAGCTTAAGGACAAAACTAATGGTTTCTCTACCTCTTTGAATTAATAATCGTTATCTTCATAGTCTCTAATACTTTTATATTATATATATCTACATCGTAGATACAACGTATATTTCTTGAAATCCTTTGCCAAGTAGTGGTAGTAGGTTCATCAATTCATTTTTCTCAACAATTAAGAAAAAACTATGATAAAATACGATGAGTTAGACTAACATTAGAAATTGTAAAATAAATGATTATTCTGGTTTTATAATTTTTCTTCCATGTATTAATTTTCTTAGGATAGTTTCGTTGAAATTTGGTACGTGTTCTTAAAACAAAAAGCCTAAGTAATAGAAAATATCCCAAATAATAAGAAATGTTCTTTAAAGAACGTTCATAATAAACATTACACCATCAGTTGATTCGATATTTCAACAATTTGTTGGCCTTTGTGAAATATAGTTGAATGAATTGCTTGATTGAGCAATAATTTTCTGTAATTTTATTGACTAAATGCATGTGAATTGTAGATAATTTTTTTGGAGTAATGAACCATAAATTTCGAATTCACTTTGACCACCTAAAATATTTAATGTTGAATAACTTAACTATGATGAATGCAAGTTGATCTTAACTAGAATAATGCAACACTAGTAAAAAAATTACGTGTATGAATATTAGAATAAATGACTCTTTTGATTAAATTCATGTTGATGATTTCAATCGAATTTCTATTTGCACTTCCATGAGTAGACATTAGTATTTTATTAAGAGGAAATATTAGAACCTAAAGTCGAAAACTCTGTGTTTGATTCATTTACACATTATTGTGCATCAACCTTTTAGAGTTACCAAAAGATGTTATAGGCTATACATTCATTCAACCCCCATTATTACTAACCTTTATTTGTGTTCTTAGATTACAGCTCATTTATTGTCTACGAAATAATATTCCAACTTACAAGAGCTTAGCGAATACATTTTACATACGTTAACGCAGTATATTAAGTTATCCTCGAGAGAATAAGTCTTTGTAATAGGTTATCATCAGGTTGAGCATGTGTAAATATGTTATCATCATCTTGAATTTCGAGAATATATGTAAACTACATGCTTATAACTATCAACAATTATACTAAACTATAAGTTTACATAAAAATAGAAACTAAAAAGAGAAAAGACAAGATTTGGTCAAGTTGAAGCACTTAGAAAAACTTGGTGAAGTAATGAGGAGTATTTCACCTTAACTAACCAATGTATGAAAGATAATGGCTCTTGATGATAAATGTGGTTCAATGTAGACACAAGGAATGGTGTATTAGTCCATCAACGAATGAAAGAGAGCAAAGCGAAAGGCAACAGAAGGAGAAATACTTTCACAAGAGAAAGTAGGTAAAAGGAGAAAGCCAAGTGAGCAAGGAACTCGAAGTAAAATTTTGGAAAAATTAAAAGAAATGCGTTTGTGAATTGTTTTAAATTGCCATAATAAACATTGCCTGCATATGAGATGTTCAAGTTTAAAACTTGATGTATTATCGAAACAAACCAACCAATAACCATGGACATTTTATTATTACAAGAAAGTTTTGGTTGTCTTTTCTTTTTCTTTTTCTTTTTATTTGGTGATTTGTAAGTTTTTGGTCAACAAGGTTTTAGTCTAGCAAGCTTCTTTTGTTAAATACAATTCTAATTGGTTATGATGAACTATCTAAATTTACTTTTCGTTATCACAGTTGTACTACAGTTGCAATTTACTCAAAAAAAAAATCTCTGTACGTGTAATGCACGTACCATACAATGATGATATTAACTTAAACAAATTAGTAGTTAAAGTAGGTTGTTATGCAAGGGGGACTGGACGAGGTTGTTCTGAATATTGTAAGAGATAATAGTTTGAAATGTACACACTATTTTGTCAGCTCTCATACTATACATAACTATTGTAATTGTTTTCCATACCAATGTTTTCTCCATCAATACAATAATGCCCAAACTTTAGCATTTTCCCGCTAATTTAGTATATGATGAGCCTTACTATTAATGATGTTTTTCCCATCAAAACTTCATAAATGATCAAATTATGATCAAACTTCCGTTTGCGTACCGCGGATTTACCGCCGTAGGCATATGTTGTTATTTCTCGTTTTTACTTTTAGTGTCGAAAGTAAACCGTGTGCCACGACTCTAGTTCTTTTATAAAGTTGTATATAAAAGTAAAGAATTTAAAAAGGGAAAGAAAAAAAGGAAAATAGACACAGGGAAAAAGTTACAAAAAAATTTAGTCTCAGGGACGATAAGTTTAATTTTTAGTCTGAAGGACACTTTATAGTGTAAACAAAAAATGATAGCTACGTCTATCATTCTGTGTTTTACACTACAAAGTATACTTCAGACTAAAAAACGAACTTGCTGTCCCTGAGACTAAATTTTTTTGCAACTTCTTCCCTGTGCCTAAAAAACACAAAAAAAATTTGCTCCAGCTAGCATCATGAATTTAAGTTTAAGTCGGAGAATATTCCAAAATGAATTTAAATCCATTTGTAATTAGCAATTCATACTTATCTTCTTCTTGCCCCTTTCAGTTTTTCTAGCAATTCAAACTATTTTATTTTGCAAATCGAATCCAATCCAAGCAAAATAATTAACGAAAATTTTCTGACAATTAGGTTACTTAAAGATGATGTCAAGATCGTACACAAATCTTCTAGATCTTGCGTCGGGTAATTTACCAGTTGTCCCCGGCGGTGGAAGCAGCTCATTGCGCGCCAAGCGGATGACACGAGTCATGACAGTGCCAGGAACTTTAACCGAAATCGACGACGAAGATAGACCTAACAGCGTTACGTCCGATGTCCAAAGCTCGATCTTAAGCGATCGGATAATAATCGTCGCAAATCAGTTGCCCGTTAAGGCAAAACGAAGACCCGATAACAAAGGATGGCACTTCTCTCGGGATGATGATTCTTTACTTCTTCAGCTTAAGGCTGGTTTGCCTGATGATATGGAAGTTATTTATGTCGGATCTTTGAATGTTGATGTTCCAAGCGATGAGCAAGATGAGGTATCTCAAACTTTGTTAGAGAACTTTAAATGCGTACCTGCTTTTTTGCCTGCTGATTTGCATGAGAAATTTTATCATGGGTTCTGTAAGCAATTATTGTGGCCTTTATTTCATTATATGTTGCCTTTTAGTGCTGACCACAGCGCTAGGTTTGACAAGAATTTGTGGGAAAGTTATGTTCTTGCCAATAAAATGTTTTCACAGAAGGTTATTGAGGTTATTAACCCAGAGGATGATTATGTTTGGATTCATGATTATCACTTGATGGCTTTGCCATCATTCTTGAGAAGGAGATTCAACAGACTAAGAATGGGTTTCTTCCTGCATAGCCCATTTCCAAGTTCTGAGATTTACAGGTCACTTCCAGTTAGAGCAGAGATCTTGAAGTCCTTGTTAAATTGTGATTTGATTGGGTTTCATACGTTTGATTATGCACGGCATTTCTTGAGTTGTTGTAGTAGGATGCTTGGTCTTGAGTATGAATCAAAGAGAGGGTTCATAGGGATGGATTATTTCGGTAGGACTGTTGGGATCAAGATAATGCCTGTTGGAATTCACATGAATCAGATAGAATCAACATTATCTTTGCCAGATATGGAACAGAGAGTTAATGAATTGAGGCAAGAATTTGAAGGGAAGACCGTTTTTCTGGGCGTAGATGATATGGATATTTTCAAAGGAATTAATTTGAAGTTAATTTCATTTGAACGTTTGTTGAAGTTGCATACTGAGTGGCAAGGACAAGCTGTTTTGGTTCAGATTGCTAATCCACCTAGAGGAAGAGGAAGGGATCTTGAAGTGATCAAAGCTGAAATCTTAAAAACTGTAGAAAGGATCAATATGCAATTTGGGGGTGAAGGTTACACCCCTGTAGTGTTTATTGATCAACCATTGTCGGCTGTTGAAAAAGCTGCTTACTACACTATTGCAGAGTGTGTTGTGGTTACACCTGTTAGAGATGGCATGAATTTAACGCCTTATGAGTACATTGTCTGTAGAAATGGTATTAGTAGACCAGAGGCTTCAAATCCTGAAAATGCAGGACCAAAGAAGAGTATGTTGGTTATTTCTGAATTCATTGGCTGTTCTCCTTCCTTAAGTGGGGCCATACGAGTAAACCCATGGAACATAGAAGCTACAGCAGAGGCATTGAACGAAGCTATATCAATGTCTGAGTCGGAGAAGAGGTATAGGCATGAGAAACACTATAGATATGTGAGCACACATGACGTAGCATATTGGGCTAGGAGCTACCTTCTAGATTTGGAAAGATGTTGCAGGGATCATTTTAGAAAGATGTGTTGGGGTATTGGGTTGGGGTTTGGGTTTAGAGTTGTGGCTCTTGATCCTAACTTTAGGAAGCTCAAACATGAAGCTATTGTTTCAGCTTATGAAAGATCGACGAGTAGAGTGATATTGTTGGATTATGATGGGACTGTTATGCCTCAAACATCTATTGACAAGGCACCAAGTAAAGAGGTCATATCAGTCATTAACATGTTGTGTGCTGACAAGAACAATGTTGTATTCATTGTTAGTGGAAGGGGAAGGGATAGTTTGGCCAAGTGGTTTGCTCCTTGCAAAAAACTGGGCATTGCAGCTGAACATGGTTATTTTATGAGGTAATATAATTCTTTTCTCACTTCGTGCTACTATAATGATTCCTTTCAATTTTCTTTTAGCATTTGGAACGATTACTTGTTTAAAGATATAACAATAGAACCAACAGGTTGTATTGTATAAGGTGAAAAGACCTCGTAAAGAATGAAGGGTGAAAAATCTGTAAAGCCTTGGGATAGAAAGATTTATTTCTTAAATGTTCTGCTACACACATTTAACATTGTCAAATGTCATGACATATATAGAAAACTTATCCGTACTGAAACTTTCTACCTTACTCTGAGTTAGAGGAACCTCGGTGGGTATTCTGTTAAACAAAACAGTGAAAAGTGAACTAAGACTTTACTGCTGCATGCAGATGGAATAGGGATGAAGAGTGGGAAACGAACAACAAAGGAAACGATGATTTTGGTTGGATGCAGACTGCAGAACCCGTAATGAAGCTGTATACAGAATCAACTGATGGTTCCTATATGGAAACAAAGGAAAGTGCACTAGTATGGCATCACCAAGACGCTGACCCTGGCTTTGGAGCTGCTCAAGCTAAAGAGATGATTGAACATTTAGAAAGTGTTCTTGCTAATGAACCTGCCACTGCCAAGCGAGGCCAGTTCATTGTTGAAGTCAAGCCTCAGGGCATAAGCAAGGGCGTTGTAGCAGAGAAGATATTATCGTACATGTGCGAAAGAGGGAAGAAAGCAGACTTTATTCTGTGTGTTGGAGATGACAGATCAGATGAAGATATGTTTGAAGGGATAGCAGAAGTCAGAACAAAAGATATAGTGTCCTCAAACACATCAATATTTGCATGCACTGTTGGTCAGAAGCCAAGTAAAGCAAGATATTATCTCGATGACACCATGGATGTTATAAACATGCTCCAAGCTCTTGCTGATGTGGCAGACATATCTTCTCCGCTGCCTGACCCGTTATCACCTGCTACATCTGAACCCGAATCCGAATTGTAACCAAGGTCTAAATATTCACTTGTCCTTCAATGAAAGAAAAGGGAATCAATCAGAGGATGAATAGGTCATGATACAAAGAGGTCACCTACTGTTCATTCGTATAACTGGGAATATGGTAGTAGCAGCAGCTTAGCTTCATGTTAGATTGAATCGGCAGAGAAATAATTTCAGGTTTGATATTTGTTGGATGTTAATTCATAAAAAAGTTGTGTGATATTAGTGAGTATTGCAACCCTAGTTCCATAAATATTTTAATAATGATTCATTTAATTTGTTTCTCTCAATTCTTTTCTTTCCCAGAAAGTATTGAATGACTTTTGACTTGTATTTTCTTATATCCTTTGTGGTCTTATAGCACCTGTATTTGTTACCCATACATTTTTCTCATATTCTTACTGATTTTCCGATGGGAGTAAAGAAAATACATACCATGCGAACTCTAATTAATTTTGTGAAATCAAATCCTAGTTTTAAATGGTACCGTAAATGAGCTTAAATCAGATTGAAATTTGTTTTGATTGTTTGAGAGTTAGGACCATAGCTCCCACTTGATCTATACAATATCTGTACTTATTTGTACAAGAGCATGATCAGTTTTTCAACTATAATATCTTTCAGTTCTCAACTCTATAAAAAGTCAGTCCTCCACCGATTTTTCCTTGTTCTTGATTTTTCTTATTTTATAAGCATTACCACGTTTCAAGGAAGAGTTCTCACGATTTTCCCTTTTTATGATTCTGTTTCAGCTGTCTGTTAAGTTAAAATTTCTAATCAATGTGGCTGAATATAGTGAGATTTGCGTTCATTATCCGAGTCTATTGCAGTTTTATTTCAGCATTCACAAATAATTTATGCCTGCTCTATTCTTATTCGACCGCTTCTTTTCGTCATTGAAGAATTGATAGGTTAGTTCCTTCCTTTTTTTTCCCTTACTTTTTCCCTTATTTTGGTTGTTCTTACTCACAATTTGACTGCTTCTGTGCATTTCAATGATTCATACTGCTAATTTTTGTGATGACATTTGAAATAACCAAACCCTAATTAGTTTCTTTAGGCATATCATATATGTTCTAGTTTGTTCTCTGGCGATCTCAAATTTACGTAGTTGAATTGTTCATCTGATTCGATAGAATATTTTGGTGTGATTTACCTTTTGAAACTGAGTAAATTCTGTTGTTTGCTATTTTGTCCTCAATAACTATTGCTCACCTTACTTTGAGATTTGAATTTTGCTCTGATTTGACACCTTTACTAACTCAGACTGCTCAATTGTTTTAGTTGTTGAGGACCCATTTTGTTACTTAAAATGGAATTGAATTCTAATATAAACTTTGAAATGTCATTTTATATATTTTACAATTTTGGATGTTTGGTGTTAGCGTCAACTGTATTGCATCACTTGGTATAAATTTGAACAGTGTGTGCTTTAGTTTATATTCATGAAAATAACTAAGTTATTGTGATACCGAAATCGTACTGCAATACAAAATTTAACGAAGCATTTAACTGCTTTTGCAGAATTGCTTTTTTCAAATATGATTTTCTAGTTGAAAAACGTGTTTAACATCGTTTGTGTATAACATCGTTTGTTTCGAATTAGTTAAGGGTCAATTTAAAGCATATATGTTTATAATGTTTTCTTATTCCAGCTATACAATTTTTTCAAACGTTTGTGAGGTTTTGAAGCAATTTGGTTTCGGACGTTTTTTTTTTAATTTTTCCCTCCGTTTAATTTAGAGTTTGATTGCAATGTGGTTAATATATTGTTTTGGATTAGTTTAGGAAAAATTCAAAGCATATTTGTTATCTTTTCTTATCCCAGTATACAGCTTTTAGGTTTTGAAACAATTTTTTTTTTTTGATCTTTTTCCCCTAGATTTAGAGTTTGATTGCACTGTACTTGATATTTGTATTACATACAACATTTAATCAGATGTCTTTTCTTAGAAATTTATATGACTCCATTACCATTTGGCCTTCACTCAAACTATTATTTTCTTTGGTTAATTAGATGTGTATTTCGTAAATATTTGTATGTTTGATTATTTATTATTATTATTTTTTATTATTATTACTCTTTTTTAAGAAAAGAAATCGATGTATTGGAGATCTCTCCAATGGGTGGACCTAAACATATCTTTTTTACTACATTTCAGTGCATTATTGAACTCAACTTTTTCTGCACACACGATAAGGATCAAAATTTTGTACTTGTAATGGAATCGACCTTTAATATAAGTGTTGCATGCTTTGTGATTTGTGAACCAGTACAAGCTATCATGGGTCCTGCATGCTGTCAAAAGTGCTATCCTGTTTTGTGCTACTTGACTCGATGCACCTCATCACATATAAAATCATCCTTTTTAGTTCCATGTAAGCCATTCTTGTTTAAAATAACAATGCACGGACATAGCATTTACAAACCAGCATAACGTTCGTCATTTAATAACGAACGACGATAAAATATTAGTAGTCATCGTTGTTTATTAAAGAATTTGGTAGAAGTTGGTAAACTTGGATTAGAACGTTGAATAAAGTTTGGCTTGGTAGCCTTTGGCAGTTCGATACTTTGACCGTTTGAAGATAGAGGATTTCATCATGTGATTATTAGTCTTATTTATATTTGAAAAAAGCAACCTGGTTCTTTTTTTTATTTTATTTTATTAATTTTTTTTTTTTTTTGGGATCATGCGGATCAAAATAAATTTAGATTGGAGGATAAAATCATTCTATATACGAGTATATACGCACGTCCAAGTGGACCTGCATCTAATCACAATGTGCATGCATTAATTCAACAACACGCTTTTAATCAAAATATTTACTTAATTTTATAAATCTATTTACAATTTAAATATTGAAAATGAGATTACATTTAAAAATTAGTTTCTACATGGATGTATGATTAATTATTAGTGGAATTTCTCACTATTTAATATTTCCACTTTCTGTCTCCGTTTTATGTAACTTAAGTGACTTTTCTAACTGGAATACTAACTTATTTTGGAATTATTAAGACATATGTCATTATATTGTTTTATTTAGTTGCAACTTTTTGACTACTTGATTTTTTATTAAAATTTATTTTGTTCTGAAGGCACTTTAATAGAACTTCATGTATATTATTCATCTTTTTTGGCTCCTCTCAATCCTAGAAATAAATTCCCTTCTCACTTTTGTTCTCCTTTCTCACCTCCTTCCATTTTTTATATGTAAACACCTTTTGTTTTGTCCTAAAATGCACCTAAAACGTATTATTTTGTTTGTCTCAAAACCCTACCCGCTTTTTTATATGTTAGGAATTTGTTTGGCATTCTTACAAAAAATTAATTCTGTTAGTGACAGAGGTTGCTTTGGTGTAGTATGTATGTATGTATGGTTCTTTTTCATGTCTTAATTTTGTTTATCAGGATCTTCGTTATGTTGCTTAAATGTTAGTAACAATAATTGTGTACACTTCTTTGAAAGAAAATTCATATGTTTTGTATTAGACCTCATCCCTATACAAATGTATATTATCTTGAATATTAGATTAGATGTGAAGAAGCAAGGTGAGTCGTGACCATACTCTTTTCAAAGCTTAGAACTGATAAACAAAATGCCCAAAGTATCCTTCAAATTTTTTCTAGCAAGTTAATATGCAGCGGCAAGGTAACTATGTTGTCACGTATAAAATCCGTGATCAAATGTCTCAACAATAAAATCAAAAATATATATCCACTTGGTAAAGTTTTCATAGTGTTGTAGTATCAGCATTTGAAAAATAATTTTTTAACATTGTTTCCATGTTTTAAGGAAACAGATTTTACTACACTTGTATTACCAAATTAAAACTGAAAGTGAAGTGTTTTTGCTTACTGGTAAAAAAGTTGATTCATAGGTCTAAAAAAAGCAAATCACAATAACATCACATAATGAAACAGACATTACCAACACCAAAGTGCAACATCCCAACTTGGCGTGATCAAACATCTAATGTAATCTCTTTCTTCTTTCTCCGGGGATGATGGGCTGCAATGAACATACAAAAAATTAGTTGGCTATAAATAATAACAATCGAGTTTTGAACAACAGAGATGATATATATACCTGCAACTATTGAATATCTTGTTTTCAAGACTCTCAGAGTTCTTATAGTTGGGACTATGACTGTCATTTTCTTGGTGCTTACTATATAGACTCCTCAGATGGACATGATCAAGGCTAGCCTTCTCTTCTTCTATAAGGATTTGAGGACTACCCATGATCATGATTTTTTTTGGTGATCGATTTCTTCCTTTCCTATCAAGTTTGGGGGTCCCCTCTATTCCTCTCCTTTTAATTTCCAGGTATTTATCCCTTCCTCTTCCATCAGGCACTTGGGACATATCCTTTCCTCTTCTTTCAGTTTCTGGGTACCTATCTCTTCCTCTCCTAGAAAGTTCTGGGGACCCCCCTCTCTCTTTTACCAGGTTCTAGAGACATATCCGCATATCAGGTTATGGAGACTTATCCCTTCCTTTTGTATCAGGTTCCAGCCTTTCTGGAGACGTGCACCTTACTTTCTATCAGGCTATGCAGACTTATCCCTATCCTTACCTCTCCTATTAGGTTCATGGGACTTATCCCTACCTCTCCTATCAGATTTAGGGGACCTTTCTATTCTTTTTCTGTAGAATTGGGGGACTTATCTCATCTTGTTCTATCAATTTCTAGAGACCTACCTCTTCCTCTAGCCATTCTGGAGACCATTCTCGGCTATCAGATTACAATTAGTGACCATTTCTATTTACATCGTCATCTCTAACAATGTTATGACACGCTTCGCGCGTGAGTTATTCTACAAATTATAAATGTATCAAAACACTTAAAAATAATAATTTTCAAAAATATTTAGTCATATTTTGTGTTGAACACGTGCATAGTTTGTTTGAATTTTTTATTTTAAGTTTCAGTATCTAATTTTTTTGGTAGCTTGAATTTATATTTCTGTTATTAGTTAATAAAGAAAGAATTTATAAAGGAATTTCATTTGTTATATCCTATTTTAAAGTGACATTAAGATTTGATTATATTTGAGTGATTTGAATTTGTTAAAAAAGCTATTTATCGGGTCCTATTTTCAAGTAATATTAATGTTTATTGATATTTGTAAAGGCACCTGTTGAATTTGTAAATTGAGTTTATTTGTTAGATCCAATTTTTAAGGGATTTGGTAACATATATAGATGAGCGTTGAATCATATAAAGTAAAGGGTATTTTCGGAAGTATGCGATCAGATCAAAAGTTTGCGCTTTCAAACCAACTATTAATAAAAATATTGACGTGTTTAAGGTATATAAAAGTTATATTGACTATTAAACTAATGAATTTTTTTTAGTAAGGGATTGTTGATTATAGCAACATGAAAAAAAGTTGAATTAATTTAGTTAAGGTGACGGGGCAAAAAATTAGTTTACGGATGATTGATTTAGTTTTAATTCGAGTCAAGACATTTGAAATTAACCGTTTGTTGATTAATTTTATTTCAACTAAACGTAAGCATTACATGTCAACATAAGTTTATAAACTAAAATGAAAACGCATGGCTATTAAAAGCGTTTCTATGTCAATTCTTTTGAATCACGGCTTGGAAAATCATGTCCATAAATCCACAATCCACATATGATGCTAACCTTCAAACTCATGACCAACAGTGTCAAAATGTCAATGATTCTTACAAATTATTCTGCATACTTCTTTGTGATTCATACAAATTGAATAGTTCAATATGTGCTACGGCTGTACGACTTCTCCATAATTCGTACAAAAGTTCAAGTCGTGTTATGACTATATTAGCTTAAACTTTGAAGCAATGTACGACTCGTTACGTTCATTAATTAATTGTGTGTACATTTAGTTCAACCTCAAATACGTTCAACTCCATTGTTATATCAACAACTCCGCGTGCCAAGTGAAGTCTTATCCGACGGACGTGGCTGCAACAAAGATCAGATAGTTGCCGATTTATTTATACAGCAATAATTTGATGCTTGAAGCCTTGAACTGATTACATTCATACAACAAATTTTCATTTTAGCTACTTATTTAATTATACGTCTAGAAGAGAATAGTATTGAATAGTCTGCAAAATCATTATTTGGTAGTGACATAGAATTGGTCAGATAATTTAGGTACACCTTCTGAAAAATAAAAGAACATGAATGAAATAGCGTTAACACTAAAATAGTACCATGATCTTTTCTTCCCTTTATAAAATCCGCTATTTTATGAAAGTAGTCCTTATTCAGTTTTTCTTGCATCATTAAACTTTGAATTATTGAACAAATGTAACTTTGGAATAATAATTATTATTATTATAATAATAATAATAATTAGTTTATCACAATGAAAAAGTGCCTAATTCTTGTCCGTACTTACTTACTGATCATGTAGCGAAATTATTACTGATCATTAACACTTAAATTGAAAAATCTTTACAACATCATCCACCCCCTCTTATTGCATCATAACATATAGCGTCAAACATTGTTAAAAAAAGAAAAAGAAAAAAAAGAAATCAACACTTCTTTGTTTCTTATTTTATTTCGCTCACGCTCCAAGTCTTCATCAATAATGAACATCTGAAAGTGGTGGCGGATATGGCGGTGGCAGCATAACAGGCACAGGCACAGGCACATAACAGTCTCCCTACGCCTTACACTTTACAGGCTTTTCCAAAAATGCCTTACACTCCATCTCCGACCTCTGCCTAGGTCTATCCACAATACAATTCTTCATATCAGCAACCCTCTTAATCTTCATCATACACTTCTGGGGCGACACGCAGAAATAATTATATGAATAGGTAAAATTCTCCAACTTCAGCAGCAATAATTATAATTCTAATCAGAAATAATTATACTCAAATGGGTCTTATAACCACAGATATGTGTATACTTGCGTATGTATGTATGTATGTATGTATGTATGTATGTATGTATGTATGTATGTATGTATGTATGCATGCATGCATGCATGCACAATCTGGTGTTTCTTCCCTCTTTTTTCAGGCACATTAGAGCGTCAACAATCACAAACGGAGTTGACACTCCAACTCAAATCCGTTATAGGCTTCACCATCCCTAACTCACCAATCACAACTTACAATCTCTAAAACATTACAGGCTTGACCTTCCCTAGCTCACCAATTGCAGCTTGCATACTCAGCCCAGCAAACTGCAGTTTCGTAGAATACCTTCTTGCATCACATTCTCCAACAGACAGTAACATGTATATGCAGTACACCCCACCATGCAACAACATGCAACCTCACTGTGACTTTCATCAACTATTAGGTGGATCTCTTCATTGCTACTTGCAGTCCAACCATACTCTGCCTAGCATCATTGCTACTGTCGGATTACAGTGCATCACATGATCGTTGTTGCAGCTCAATATTCATCAACATCATGTCCTTGACTTGAAGCATCGCCAGTACCAATTCTTGCATAGCAGCAACCTCTAAAGTTTCACTACTTGTCTCAGCCACTTGTCTCAGCCAGCATATATAAGCTAAATGGTTGAAGATCTAATAGATGCCTACAAAGTTTGTTGCTTTCTTACTTCTTGTTGAACATCTATATAACAAAAAATATAAAGGAGGAAGATGCCAAATGTTAGTCATACATGTATTGTTTTTCCAGTAAATTTGCTTGTGTTTCTTGTTGAGTTGAACAGATAAATCCACTTCAAGACCTTGACAAAACTGGCAAACCATGAGTAATTGAAACCGATCCACTTCTTGGACAAATCCAAGATAAAGAAAATAAATAACAAAGAAAAATGTCTACTTAAAATAGCACAGTTGAAAAAAAAACTATGATTACCAATTGCATATAGTACAAATGATAAAGCAAAGAAAAATGGTAAACGAAAAACTGATATTGGTCACCTCTGCACATAGCTCACAAATACCATGAGTGAGTTCAATGAACTAAGTAATGTCAACATATTTTGACCAAACTTGAAGAAAATTGTATCTCATTTTATTTTTACTCAAAATTCAGATTCCAAACCTTCTTGCATTACAGTATAGTTTGGTTAACCACAATATTTTATTGCATTGCCTCGATATAAAAGACTTTAACTTACATCTACTTCAACGGTTTCTGACCAGCAAGCTTTCAACCAGTTTCTGCCTGCTGCAGCTTTTCACCTGTCATGTCTAGTTGCTACTTTTCATTTTGTAACTACTTTTCTGAGCCTAAGCACCGATTTCTGTCCAAATAATCGATGTTACTATAGCTTGTCATAACTCAACAGCCCAAGCATTGGTTTTGTAGCAACTATTGTGAGCCCACTTGCTCCTCCTTTCAGCAAACATAGCCTGAAGTATATGTTTTAGCAAACACAATCTTCGTTTCTACTTTTCATTCATTTTACTTTCTGTTAAGAGCTAAGATGTATAATTTCTAATTACTTGTTCACAACTTCGTTTGATTGGCTATCTATTGATCTGAATGTATTATTATCATTTTTTGTTGGGCCATTTTATTGTTTAGGGCCTTTATTAAACTATTTCTATGACTCTGTTTCATTATTGATAATAACTCCTGAGCGGTCTCCTTGCTTTAAGGATCACTCATGTTTTAAAAAGGTATTTAGAGTAATCTCTCTCTCTCTCTCTCTCTCTCTCTCTCTATATATATATATATATATATATATATATATATATATATATATATATAAATTATAGGCCAAACTTGGAAATAAGGGAATGAAATTTCTATAATTAATCCACTGAAACTTCTTATGTCAATAGTTGGTTCATTCAATGTTGATTCGGTGGAATCAATTTCGTTTACTAATCATATATTTACTTCACTCTAACCATAGTAGTTCATAAATGATCTGACTATCTATTCTATTCGCTTAACTCATGGAAATTACTTTTTTGAATGTAAGTGACACACGATTTCTTTATTTGAATCTATTTTGGGAAGTGCCATTTACGTCGTTGAGATGGATAAACATGAAAACCGAAAAATAAATCATGAAACTTCAATGTGCTAGGTACTTTTCTTTAATGGAACATCAACATGTTGGAGGGTGGTGTTATTAATAATATTCAGTATGTTTGTTTGTTATAGATTCTGCTGAGATATTCTTTATTAGTAATGGAGATGTGCATAACCTAAACATAAGTTAAATTAGTAACCATGACAATTAGTGGAGAAATGAAACTATACTAAAAGTAGATGAAGTGTTTACTGAAAATAAATGAAGGGTATGCTAAAAATATTTGTATAATCGGTAACTGTAGCAATAATCAATACCATTACGGTATTAAAAATATTCAATATCTTTGTAATAAATTTCATTTCGCCAATCGCAAATCAGGTGAAAAAATTATCTATTACGTGGGTTCACTAATCGGATTAAATAGTGTAAAATAATGAGTAACGATGTCAAATCTTGTATGGGTTTATAACAATGTTCGTTTCCTGAGTCATAATTCAGATTGGAGAAACCATGTTCAATATCCAAAAATCAGATCAATAAGAACAAAGAACAGTGAGTGACACTGTCAAAAAGTGACAGTAATTGAAGCATGTAAACAATTCAACCAAAATATATACATTGTATACAATTATACCTTAAAGAGAAAATAAAAGGTAAATCACCTACTGCCTAAGCTATTAAATCGCAGAGTAATGAGCTATCTCTTCCGGCTCATCCAGTCACCTGCCGTGGATGCTACGTCGCTAGTGATACTGCCATTGTTGATTTGGAAGTAAGAGAGATTGATTTGGAGGGAGGTTGGGTAGCTTGTATGACTTGTAGGATGGTGATGAATGGAATTGGGAATTCTGAGAAAGTGGGAATTTTGAGGAACTGGATCAATCCTACTGATGTTATTCAGAGAAAGTGGAATTGGGTAGCTTGCCTGCGTAAATCAATCCTTTCGAGCTCGAGCACTTAGGCCGTGCCCTAAGATCAACTATTGTAGTTTAATGAAGTAACCATTGTCGATAATCGGTAATCGACACTCAAAGTTGGAGAAGACAGTGGATGTGGAAGGGAAGGAAACTCGATGAGCCGAAAGATGGTGGCGATAAATCGAATTGAGGATTTGAAGAACTGAATTGGGAATTTAACGAATTGGAGAAGAAATCAAATCGAGGCTGGCATAGGAGCTACACGTTTACGTGTGACAGTGAAACACAAAGGACACGGAGGGCATTTTAGGTAGTTCGTAAAGACACGGTTGAAACAGTGGACTGAACTTACATTATTAGTAGTAAAGATGTATATGACATATATGGTATTTGCTGTAAATATTCTATTAGTTTAATTATTAGTCTTATTTATATTTGCAAAAATACATCATAGAATATGGCTAGGAGCAAAGATCTATATTCTTAAAGTTCATGTACAAAAGGTCTCTCCTCATAGATCAATGTAATTTATGTCTCTGTTTTGTTAATTTTTACCCAATTACCGTCTTTTAAAAAATCAGTCCATCAAGGGCAAAAATGATACAAATTAGTCAAAAACTAAAAATATGAACTTAATTTTCGTAACTTTTTCACGATGAACTATGCTTTCATCATCTTCTAATTCTAGGTAGTTGACAGTCCTTTTCTTTTTAATCAATGAAAATGTCGAAAAATTTAGAAGAATAACTATATATGCATGTACTGAACATATGACGCTAATTTAGCGATTAGGATATATTAATATAACATTTTGTTACCATTTTATTTTTTTTCAGACTCAGCCTTTGCCGTGTAATTCAGTCAGAAAATTTCCCCGTTTTGGGTATTTTTGGACTAATTCACTCTTTATATTCTATACATAAATCAGCTTCCATGGTATACTTGGGTACTGTGTGGCTTCTATCATCACGCGATATGTTTCTAGGGCTTATGTGTAAGGCAGCTGCTATTTTTTTCGAATTTCAATGGCAGGGATTATATGCTATTTATTAGAACATAATCCGAAGATTATGGCCCTTTTACCTAGGCCGCCTCCAACGAACGTGAATTTAGCCTTGAATGTTCACGAAATGGAGGACCGACGATTTTGAGAGTTTAGGTGCAGTGCAGCTTAATCTGTTTCTGACTCTAAGAAAACTGAAACAGGATTACACACAGGATTAGACTTCTAAGTCAGATAATAACAATAATAATAATTGAGCTTGCTCCATTCGTATGAATCTGGAAATATTTGTATAATGGTGTGAGTTCATTTTAGTTGGAACCCGTCAGCACTAGAGAATCTGGTCGATTGGCATGCCAAAGTGAAGGAATTTTTTTTTTAATGAAAATTGACGAGGTTACGGGTACGGAATGCCCAGAGAAGAAAAGACGACAACAACAACGGAAGCAAAATGTGTAACATAATTCCATTTACAGTAAATGTGAATATATAGCTCTTGTTATTATTGGTAATGGCATTGGACGTGATGCATAACGTTTTCAAATGGATGAGGGTTCTAATAGCGAACCGACGAACCTCTACCTCAAAGAGCATTAATACGCTAAAAAACTATAACTACGGGATAAGTTGCGTTACAAATTCAACTACTTTACTCGAACTGATCTAAAATTATGAGTTATTAGGTAGATGAAGCAACGAATCCATGACGATAGATGTATCTTTGCATCGATGTATCTTTATTACTTTATATCAATGTTGTTTATTTTTCAATTTATTTTGTATTGGTTCATTATCTATAGTTTGATCTATCTTAGAACGCAGTTTGGAAACAAATACATGTTTAGAAAACATACGTACTTTGAAAACATATACGAAGGCGCACACGATTGCTGCTAAAATACATACTTAGAAAGTAAATATAAATAAAAATGCATCAACAAATACAAATGGAATCGATGTTACATTACTTTACTCTCTTTTGCGTAAGTGGTCCCGATGCGGTGAAACTCGTCCTCTGTAGATTCATTGATATTTTTACTGTATCATCTACGTGCTCGAGTGAAACTGGTTAAAGTGCTTCTATTTTCTAGGTTTGTACCGCTAGCCCTATATAATTCATTTAATGTCAGTTAATTTATTTTTGCACATTGGTTCTCGATGCGTGCCTAACGGACAAACCAAGATCTGTAGCAACAATTTAATCAAAAAGTCTTGCCACTTGAGGTAAGTAGTCATCGGATATGAGCAGAAAAATTTGATTTCAAAGTCCTCTATTGATCCTATGCTATAAATCGTATGCTATGCCATGATGTGAGATTAAATGTTAATTAATAAATCGGTATAATAGTTCGAAAATAAAATAACTGTTTTGAAAAATTATTAATAATTAATTAGATTAATGAAACGAATAATTAATTTTATTAAATAACATAGATGTCTTTAACCACTATCTTTAAATGTTAAAGTTACACACACTTGTATGCATGCATGCGAGTGTTATATATAGGAGTTAAACTTATACAATATAAATGTATAATAAAAGATGCAACAACAAGAAATCCACTCAGATATAAGAAATAAATACATACGTATAGTACGTAAAACAAGATGTCAGATGTGTATACTTGAACCGCGAGAGTAGTTTATAATGCATACGTTGATATTACTCAGTAATATATATTACAGATTACGAATCTTTAATATAAATATCTTTTATATATTAATAATTTATCTACATACTCTCTGGTTGTTGAGTAAAATCAAGTGAAAAATGTTATGTGTAGTATCATTAATATATAGACTATACTAGGTAAGATAGCTACATGTATTTGTTGAGCAAACTTAACGTACATATACTAGACCATCACAAAATGGTAGGTACAAAAGAACATCTCTTTCCATTTGTTGAGCGAACTCAAGGTTAAAATGAGTTTAGGACAAAGATCACTGGTTAGAAGCTGTAAATGATATAATCGATAAAGTGTTATCCATTGTTTGTGGGCTTATAATTTGTTGAGCAAATTCAAGGTTAAAATCCCAAAGCAAGCTATACTAACACCCGTTAGATGCATTAAAAGATTCCTATGTTTTGTCATAGAATTTTGGAAAACATAAAAGTCTAGTGGGTCCTTGTTAAATGAATGAAATGAAAACATTTAACATTTGCTGTGTATAAACTAAACTAATATCGATAATTTTTTGCAATTAATATAATTAATAAAATATTTATCAATTAAAATACACAAATGAACTTAACAGTATTGATAAATAGAAATATAAAATAAATTTACCAATAAATTTTGCGTGTTGTTAGTTTAAGCCCCATGCAAGTGCCTAATTATAAATCTACATGAAACAGTCGTAAATCGGCCACTAACGTGTTTATTTGTCCCAAGCCGTGTATTGTTTTTTGTGAGTTTCGAACTTTAAACCCAATACAAGGATATGAATATTTGATCCATATTTAATCACATATAACTATCATATGATGAACGGTTGTAACTCGTAATGCACGAAACCTACTGAAATAAGTTTATTCAAAATAAGCGGATAAACTATAATGTGAGATTGTATATTCAGTATGGTTGAATACAATAAAGATCTTATGTGTTAAATGTAACGCTAAACCAAGAGCTACAACATGTATTCAAAAATTCGAATCACTGAAATGTCAGTTTAATCAGTTTACGTATAGTGCAACTCATTCAAAATCCTTAAACGTCAAGGACGACCGAATGTAGTAAAGATTCCTTCTGAATGGTTCGACCATTTAGAAAGAAAAGCAAATGTACGAGAGTGGATGCAACTTAAGGCATAATCGAAATGAGTAGAGTGAATAGTTACTTCTACATCATGAAAAGACATCGGAACCAAGAATTGTACAATAATAGTAGATATTTGATATGGAATGAGAAATTTGAAATCTATTTCAAAATGCATTTCACATTGAAAATTATTTTCTGTGAGGTTTATTTCTTTGAGTTTTAAACATTTAATCTAAAAAAAATTTAACTGTAAACTGGCTGACTACAGTACATGAAATAAATAGCCTTAAATGGTTGAATGGAGCTTCGTATTTTGTACGTTGTTATAGCGATGACATAAATAGTATTAGCATACCATATAACACTTTTCGGCAATATCATCAAGTTATGAACTTGTTTTCGAAAACTTACTAAATATTATTTATGACATCATAACTATTGTCAGTGTTGACTGAGAATATACATACTATTTTAATATGAATATTTTAGATATTCATTATAAAATAAAACTATATCAGTCGTATTTGTCTTCATAAAGTGATGCATTGGCAAATACAGAAGTATCTGAAATTTTATGCAATTATTTTGAAATTAGGGCCTAAGCTACAATTTTGAGAAATAATTCTTTAAATGTATAATTATGAATCATATGGTGCTAATGAATTCTATCTTAAATGATAAAGAACAAAGCGCCCATTTAGTGGGAGCGCTTAAGAGTTGGTGAACTCTTGAAATTGATACATGCAGATGTATGCAATCTTAAGTCTATAATGCCAAAAATGGTCTATCATACTGTTAAATTCGCCAATGAATTATCGTAGCATTGGCAATTATATTAGATACACATGTAATATGCCTACGGTGAGCTCATAGAATATAAAACAAATGTAATAACATAACATGCAAGAGAAAATAATACGATTTGATTTGATCAAATAGGTAAGTATATTGGAAAAAGTTGCGAATGTATCCTAAAATGAATAAAGATTAGTGAGAAATGCGCATTACGGATCTTAAGACTAGAATAACACTAGAAGGGGTGAATAGTTTTTATAGATTTTCTAAATCTTTTCGAAACTTATGCAATTTTATCATCAACAAATGCAATTCACAGACACAGATGTAATCAAAAAATAAGACACAGAAGCAAATACTAAATAAAAGCAGTAAAGGAAAGAACACACCAGGATTTTACACTGGTTCGGAGTTACCCTACATCCAGTCCCATATAATCGTACGGTTTTATTTTCAAAACAGTCTTCCAGATTACACCTTCGGTTTCAAGGCTACGAGGTACACCCTCTTGTATTCGAGTTCAGGGCAACTCTCTTGATTTAACTAGGCTACAAGATCACCTAATTGATTTTCGAGACTACAATCACACCCAATTGATTTCAAAGCTCAACCGCACCTTTTACTCAACAGTTTGATTTACAAAAGATCTTATAATTTTGAAGCACTGAGATCTTATGGAGAGAGTGGCAGAGAATCAAACAAGAAATAATCAAGTTTGATTCACTTGGTATTTCGACAAAGTATAGCTTGAGATTCTTTAGAATAAATATGGAAGATGAAGAGGAGAGAAAACAAGTGAAATCTGATGAAAAATTCGTTTAGAACTACTGGTATTTATAGAAGATCAACAGCCATATCCATTCGTGAAAGATACGGCGAATACACTTCTTTTGAAAATTTAAATTTTGAATTTAACGGACACCATGTCGACATAGGGTGTTGAAGGATGTCGACATGCTCAAGGTAAAAATTGATATTTTGATTTTCTTATTAAAAATGGTTTCTATAATTTGTCAAAACAATTTCTAAACTTTATAAATATATTTGAATATAGTTTAAACATATAAAAGAGTTTAGAAATATATATAATCTTAATCTATAATGTGATTTAAAATCTGAGTATATAAATATTTCAAAGCTAAATATTTAAAACAAGAGATTGTCTAAAAACAAGGACAATTTTGAAATCAAAATATTAAAAACGATAAAAATAGTTTTATGGCTAAAATATTTAAAACCAAGATAGATGTCTTTTTGAAAAGAAACTTTTGAAAACATTTTTTAAAAACAAGAGATATATTTTTGAATTTTTTTAATAAAATTAGTGGATATCAAAATAGGACCATTATATGTTCCACTAGATATTGTCGTGCGTTCCATCCCACTAGGGGTCCATCCCTTTAACAGACTCGATGTGGATTCATTCCACGAATAAACTTCGAATAAAGATGTAAGTGCTTTCAAGAAGTTTCAACATAATTCTAGACTCAATACTTATCTTGTACTCTTGAAATCTTGAACTCTTGATATCTTGATACTCATGAATCTTCAATCTTGATATCTTTGGTCTTAAATCTCTATACTGTACAGTCTTCATTCTTGGTACCTGCATGTTTATATCCTACATATATATATCTAAACTATAATGTTAGTATTTAAATTTCATAACAAGTTCTAAGGTTGTTGTCATCAAAACCATCATCTCAAGGACTAATAATCTCCCCCTTTTTGATGATAATAACCTATGTTTATAAAATACACTCCTCCTTTACAATAACTCCCCCTAAAACTAATAACTCTCCATTAGTCTAATACTAGAGTACCTGTGACAAAATATGATAGAGTATATATTTATATAAAATAACATGAGTTAATAATAAAGACATGAAAAATATGAAAGTTTAAAACCCAATATATACTATGTTGCATATAATGTTACACAAACTGTTCAAACCAAATCAATTCTAATCAAAGCAAATCAAATCAAAAAATTCAAAAACAAGCAATTCAAACCATAAGGAGGTCTAATATTTCTAGGAAATTCAACCCATCTTTCTTCTCCAAAGATAGGATCCTTTTTAATATCTTCCCAATCTTCATTATCTTGAATCAAAGTTCCTACAGGATTTGCATCGAGATCATCTTTGTTTAAGGCAGAAATCATCCAACGGAGGGCATCGAAATGCTTCTCTTGTTCTTTTAGCATCTGCATTTAACTTACTTCTAAGTCCCTTTGATTGCGGAGAATAAAAGTAGGTATATTCTTGAATGAATTGAGAGTTTCTTCAAGATTATCAAAGTTTGAAAAGAGGAAGCCATTTTTGATAAGTAGCGAAGAGATGCAAATAAAGTTAAATAGAAATGAAAAGATTACAAATTTTTGGAAGAAACAGGTGTTTAAATAGGTAGAATTCGTTTAAAATGAATAGACATGAGTTAGTTATTTTAATTTTAAAATTTTAAAAATAACTAAATCATACAATTATATGTCGACACAGGGGGTAGAGGTATGTCGACGTGGGTATGTTAATCTATGTGTCTTATTTATTTTGTGAATAAGTATGTGTATATATATAAACTTATATACTATACTAACATTTATTCCAGAGACACGATAAGGTAGAAAAATATAAGATAGATGATTTTTATTAATAGATGAGGTGATACACAAGACACTACATAATATGAGAAAAAACAATACAAGCTCATACTAAACAAACTAATACATCACAATCTAGTTCTTAGAATGTGCTAGAGGATGAGGAGGATGATGATAAGCCAAATTTTCGACCAACTTTAGCAAAGAATTTGTTCATATTAGTGAACATTTTATCCAATTTCTTACTAACGGATCTTTTGAGAATCCGTTGATTTTCCACTATGATCTTTTAATTTTTGAGGAGAGTTTTGTTGGAAGGGTTGTTAGTATTGGTAGGATATTCAATACTTTCCAAGGAGATTTCTTCATTATCTTCTTCAATTTCCGTTTCCTCCCCTTCTTCTTCTTCTTCCACATTTTCTTCATCCATATCTTCATGTGCCAATCTTTCATCTTTTTCGGCAAGAGATTCATACTGTTGAAATATGAAAGGAATTTTGATGATAAAAATGTTGGCATGATTAAACACTTTTCTTGAAACAAATTCTTCCCTTTTGTAATCAACACCAAAATAATTAAAAATCCGAGTGAGATAGATTCCATGATACAAAGTATTCTCACCCATTTTCAAATTCTTAGGACGAAGTTCATCCATAATCACTTGTGCCCAATTAATGTCATAATGACCAAAAACAGCAAAAAGAGCTTTACAAACTTTTAAAGTCGGGTTATTGAAATTTCTCGATTTAGCAGTGATAGTATGTTGCAAAAGAAAATTGGCAATATGTGCTCTTGGAGAAAGTTACGATTTTTATATTCAAAGTTGTCATCTCCTTTGAAAATGTGATGAAATGTCTCACGATCATGTTCATCAAAATTAAAAGTAAAAAGATCCATTCCCGAATTCTTGCAATTGAGGATGTTGCCCAAAATTTCACAATTTAAAACAATTTTAGTGCCCTTAACACTACTCCAAATTTCACCTTCATTTCCTTCATGAAAACTGCGATTCAAATTCGCATAAAACATTTTAACAAGATTTGGGTAACAAACAAAATCATTTTCAAAATTGTCAAAAAGACCAAGAATATGGTTCTCTTCAAGAAGAGTATTGATTTCATATCTAGAGAAATCGCTAAAGATAGCAAACTTTCCCGTATGAACTTTTCCATAATTAGCATGGCTTATATAAGCCTTGATTGCTTCCGGATCATTATAGAGATACTCTTTAAGGATTTAGACAACCTCATTGTGGATGGAGTGCTTGAAGAATCCATTTTTGAAGAGATTAAAAAGTTTGAAGGAGTGAAAGAGAGTTTGAATTTTGAAATGAAAGTGAAAAGACATGGCAAGATAAAAGAAATAAATAGATATTTAATAGACATGTTTTTTGGTCAAGAGGTACCTTTCCAGAACATTGAATTTGGTGAATATGTGGAGGGAAGTTCAAAGATTTGAATTCAAATTTGAATTTCAAATTTCTGACAGGGATGTCAACATCATGGGTAGGGCCATGTCGACATGGGTCAGAGAATTCATGTGACTTATCTTTTCTTATATACTTTAATATCTATATATTTATATTATTTTTAATATCTATATATTTTCTGGAGTAATTATTAAATATAATAGTACTCTTTTAGTAAAACATATTATAATATTAAAAATAAAAATAAATATAATAAAAAAATAAAAATTCAAACAACACATAATTTCAAAAACAATCAAACAATCAAACAATTTTAAGCAAAATAATTTCAACCAATATATTATAAACGTGTACCTTTTTCTAGATTCATATATTCGAGATCATCAGAATCATGAAGAGCCGTAAAGCACATATTTGAATTTTCCGTCTTCTGATCATCATTGCTTGAAGATAAGTCTAAGTCCGAGTCATCTAGTGTAGCAGTATACGCTCTTTTCCTTTTCTTTGTATAATCATTGTTTGCAGGAAACTTTTGCTTATCAGGATGCGGACAGTCTCTTTTGAGATGGCCTGATTCGTCACAGTTGAAACATTTGACGTGGTTTAGTACTTCATTATGATTTCTAGAATTCTTGTGATCATTCTTTTTGAAGTTCTTTGTCTTTCTGTATTTCAGAAACTTTCGTAAATTTTTGTCATGAAAGCTATTTCTTCATCATCAGCACTTTCCGAGTCTGATCCATCTGTTAATGCGTTGAACGCAATTGACTTCTTTTCGGATGCCTTGCTGTCTCTTCTCACTTGCATTTGTACTTCGAACGACATTAGATTTCCAATCAATTCTTCAATCTTTAAGGTACTGAATCATTTTCTTCTTCGATAGCAAGGGTTTTCTAATCTCATTCCGGAGTAAGAGAATTTAGAATTTTTATGAGTTGATCGTCTTTGGAAAAAAAATTCCCAATGATATTAGAGAATGCATAATATCCTGAAATCTACTATACATATCAGAAATGGGCTCATTAGAATTCATTTTGAATAATTGAAACTGATTTGTGAGTATGGATATTTTGGTCTGTTTGACTTTGCTTGTTCCTTCATGAATGACTTGGAAAGTTTTCCAGACATCATGTGCAGACTTCCAAACAGACACTCTATTGAATTCATTTCTATCAAGTGAACAAAATAGAATATTCATGGCTTTGGAATTATTCTGTGCAAGAGTCTTTTGCTTAGTAGTCCAATGTGCAAAACTAGTTGTGGGTTTAGAATATTCAGTTTGTGTAATATTCCAAGTGTCTAATCCTATTGACTATAAATATATTTTCATTCTACATGCCCAATATGCTTGGTTACTGCCATTAAAAAGTGGTGGTCTCGCAGTAGACTGATCCTCTACAAATGAACTAGTGATAGTGCTAACAGTACCAGTGTTGGTAGCCATTTTTAAAACTTTTCAAATTTCAGATTATGAAAACTTTGAAAACCAATGCTTTGATCCTAAATGTGAGAAATGTGGATTACGGATCTTAAGGCCGGAATAACACTAGAAGGGGGTGAATAGTATTTTATGGATTTTTTAAATCTTTTTGAAACTTATGTAATTTAATCACCAACAAATGCAATTCCCAGATACAGATATAATCACAGAGTCAGACACAGATGCAAATACTAAATAATATCAGTAAAGGAAAGAACACACTAGGATTTTATAGTGGCTCAGAGTTACCCTACACCAGTCCCATGCAATCGTACAGATTTATTTTCAAAATAATCTCTCAGATTACACCCTCGGTTTCAAGGCTACGAGGTACACCCTCATGTATTCGAGTTCAAGACAACTCTCTTGATTTAACCAGGCTACAAGATCACCTAATTGATTTCGGGGCTTCAATCATACCCAATTGATTTAAGGCTCAACCGCACCTTTTAGTCAACAGTTTGATTTACAAAAGATCCTACAACTCTGAATAGCACTTAGATCTTATAGAGAGAGGGGCAGAGAATCAAACAAGAGATAATCAAGTTTGATTCACTTGGTATTTCGGCAAAGTATAGCTTGGCATTCTTTACAATAAACGTGGAAGATGAAGAGGAGAGAAAACAAGTGAAATTTGATGAAAAATTCCTTTAGAATTACTGGTATTTATAGGAGATCAACATCCATATCTATTCGTGAAAGGATATGACGAATAGACACGCCTTTTGAAATTTTGAATTTTGAATTTAACGGACACCATGTCGACATGGAGGGGTTGAAGCACGTCGACATGATGTTTTGATTTTCTTATTAAAAATGGTTTCTATTATTTGACAAAACAATTTCTAAACATTGTAAATATATTTGAATATAATTTAAACATATAAAAGAGTTTAGGAAGTAATTTGTAATATATATAACCTTAATCTATAAAGTGATTTAAAATCTGAGTATATAAATATTTTAAAGCTAAATATTTAAAACAAGAGATGGTTTAAAAACAAGGACAATTTTGAAATCAAAATATTAAAAATGATAAAAATAGTTTTGAGGCTATGATATTTCAAACCAAGAGAGATGTCTTTTTGAAAAGAAAGTTTTGAAAACATTTTTTAAAAACAAGACCTATATTTTTGAATTTTTTTTATAAAATTAGTAGATATCAAAATAGGACCACTATATGTTCCACTAGATATTATCATGGGTTCAATCCCACTAGGGTTCCATCCCTTTAACAAGCTCGAAGTGGATTACATTCCACGAATAAATTTCTAATAAAGATGTAAGTGCTTTTAAGAAGTTTTAACATAATTCTAGATTCAATACTTATCTTGTACTCTTGAAATCTTGAACTCCTGATATCTTGATACTCATGAGTCTTCAATCTTGATATCTTCAGTCTTAAATCTCTATACTGTACAGTCTTCATTATTTGTACCTGCATGTTTATATCCTGCATATACATATATATCTAAAATATAGTGTTAGTATTTATATTTTATAACAAGTCCTAAGGTTGTTTCATCAAAACCATCATCTCAAGGACTAACAAGATTCAATCTCAAAAGTCAATTTATCCTATGATACGTAATGATGTATCCATAAAGAGTAATTGAACTTTGTTGAACAAAGTACGATTGATAATTGGTGAAGTTAAGTTAACATTTTTCTATGAGGTCATGCACTTAAGAGTGGTACATAAGGTTAAAATTAAGTTAATCTAATACATAATTTATGAAACCATAAAAGACAAGGGTTTATAAGAAACATCAACATATCATAGGCCAAGAAGTTGACAGGTTGTGCGAGTCGAAAGACTATACATATAATTATTTGTGAGGGATCTTGTACGAACCACCCTAAAGGAATTTGAGATATGATCAATAATAATCGATTAATTTATGTTTTGAACGTATGTTTTAGTAACCAAAACAAAATTGATTATATATATATATATATATACATATAAGGAGATTCATAAAATGTTTATGAATACCTAAACTACTATTATTTCAATAAGTACAAACTTTGAGGCGATGGAATTTCTTTTAAGAAATTATTAGCAATATAATGATTTAGATATGGTCTAAATATAAAACTGATTATGAGGGTTGAAATTAAATTAACTAAATCTAAAGGAACACAATGCATTTGAAGGTTTAATAAGTATTCTCGTACATTAGAGAGAAACTTGATTTTATTATCAATGTCGAGAATAGATATTTCTCGGTTGTCAATAAAACCATTAGAAGTATTAACTCTACTATATGGTATGATACATAAATCTGAAAAGGATTCCAAGTATATTACCAAAGTATGATTGATAGTTGTATTCGAAGGGAAATGATCCACCTACTGCAAATCTAGCTTCGAGAGAAATTCTAATGTTGTTGGAATATAATGAGCAACATCGATAAGAATAATGTCGTAAATTTCAATTGTTGACATTAGCATAATAAATTCATCATCCAACATGCTTAAGTTAATTCAGATTTTACTCACAAAATTATTGTCTAATATGACTTTGGATTTTGGTATTTATGTGTTGAAATGGAAAACTCTAAATAATTATTTAGAGTAGATTGTTTACATATAACAACTAAATTGCATCGAAGTCAGTGGGAGTGTTATTGAGTTTATGGATTTTCGGATATACTCGAAGGACGAACACGAAAGTATCATTCGAAAAGCATCAGAGTAGAGCAAGTATTTTGATAGCAAATAAATTGATTTCCAATCAAAACTCCAAGGAAGCGTGTTTCTTTAAAAAATAATTTTAAAAAGGACACATATATTTCTAAAATATATGTAAACAACATATTGCTGATTGTTAACGATGTACCTACATTAAAATCAATTCTAGTTTGGTGTTTTAATTCTCGATATAGGATTTGAAAAACATTTTTTTATAGTCAGTATAAAAGGATATTGGAAATGTCTCAAACGATATGCATAGACACTATATTAAAATGACTAATATGGAATATGCAAGATGGATTCCTTATGCATTGGAAATAAAATTATCATACATGCTACATTGTCTATAATATCGTGTTTTGGTTATGTACTTGATTCATAAAGTGAATATTATATCCAAATTAAGATCACAAGTGGTAGTTTACAATGTTCTCGAGTATTTACGAAATACTACAGAATTGTTTATAAAAACAATGAGCTCCTTATGGAAGAATATTCGGACTTGAACTTCACAAATAATATCAAGAATATGATGTCAATATTAAATTCATGTTTAAACCTTAATTAAAGAGTTTTAAGATGCAATTATTTTAAATCAAAGGTTGTGGATGGTTCAACGAAAAGGCTAAGTACATCGCCTTGAATAGCACCACAATAAAAATAATATATAAATATAAATGGACAAATTTATAACCAAGCTTGGGATGATCCCAAGTATTATGAATATTGCCTCATTGTTATATGATAACAATGTAATGTAAGAGCTCACAATAAGTCTAGAAACCTGACAGAGTTAGGGGTATGCTCTAAGGACATTATATAATTTGTTAAGTGTATTTAACTCGATAATCAATCTTGTTCAAATAAAAAGTGTTTTCGTTCCACTATATAGTTGATATAATGTGTTACAATAGTTAATTAATTTAACTAAAAGTGTATTTAATAGAAAATCCATAAATGTTATTTTTTTGTTAGTAGTTACAATACATTGTCATTAAGAGTGATTTATCACAATAAAATAAACATGCCGTTTTTAAATATTCCTAGTCAAGATGTGTCGAAACTAGATATTGATACATTTTTTGAGACTAGAGTATGTATCTTTTTTCAAATGTTGGGTAGTGTATAATTCATGGCTGTTGGTGGGGCATTAAGGGTTATATACTGATATTTCTTAGATAGCAACGGAATGACTCACTTGATAGTTTTCTGTTGGCTAATATAATTATGGTCAACCAGAAAATATCAATGTGACGGTGTTACATAGCTCTCTTGACTTTAGAATACTACTAATATTTGATGTGGAAGCTCCTCTTTAATGAAATCATGGCATAGAATCCATCGAGCAACTATAGTTGGATCGAGTGGATGCATTAGAAGTGAAACACTATTCAAGAGAGAGTTCATCTCTTCGGTTATGTGAGGTTAGTATCCCGATCAACTGAACTGACTCAAAATCAAAGTCTCTAGGCAGAGCAGGTGGTTAATAATAATTTTTTTTATTGAACCAAGGACTTTATGTTTGGACTATAAAGTTGAATATGTACAATATTGGAATTTTGAACATTACCAAATTCCATAGGTCCTAATATGGTATAGTTTTGATGAGAGAATTGGTGTAAATCATTGTCACTACGGGTAAAACTTAAATAAAGTAAAACTCGATTTTACCGAAGCTATATAAGCAATAAATTTGGTCATAATGTCGCACCACCTACTGTATGACATGTGAATAGTAATATATGAATTGTGCGACATTAATTGCTGATCGAATGTACACCTAAGATCACACAACCGAAATGTTGAATACTCCTACTACCCCTTGATTTAATTAGTCGTAACTGTTGCAAAGTAATTAATATTAATGAAATATAAATTATAAAAAATTACTTAATTTGTATTGATCAATATTAAATAGTGTGTATATAATAGTTATAAACATACGTATCAATATACGATATCGATGTGCATTTGAATTAAATTTAAATGTGTGTTTTTTTTTCAATTGGGCATGAAGTGATTTTAAGGCCCATAAAGGAGCCTATCATGGCTGGTTATAGGAGGCTAAAAAGGAGTTTGAATTTTGATTCAAAAGGAGGTGAATTGGTAAGAGAGAAAAAAGGATATGGATCCTCCTTTTACTCAGATCTTTTAGCCCTCTCACACTTTCTCCATTTTAACCAACTATAGCCAACCATATTGCCTCTCTCCACCTCAAATTCAAGCTTCAAAAATTTATAGATTAAATTAAATTCTAAGACCGATGGTTGCTGCACTCAGATTGGTAGCTACATTTGAAGGTTTGGATACTGATTCAAGGCATGATCGGATTAACCATTACATGTTGCTTGTAGGCCATGGAAACGTATAATCTAATTTAATATCATATATATACACACATTTCGTTTATCATTTCATTATGCCACCTTTAGTTATATGTACACTCTTATTAATCTATATACGTTATTGTCATCAACATTGGACGTATAAGTTTGTTTATATGTGTGTTGATTGATTTTTTACATATATATACTCATATATTATTTAGCTTAAAAAAATTGTTTTTTGAATTTTCAAAAATATTGATTTAATAATATTTGAAACAATTTTTATTATAATATATCATTATATATATATATAATTTTTAATATACATTTAAATTTTATCAATACATATAATATGATATCGTATTAAAATAATAATAACTTTAAGTTGTATGTATGTGTGTCTATATACATACATAAATACATACATATGAATATCATGTACAATTGATTTAAACATAAAACCTATGTTTTACAATATTTATATATTTATATAATATGCTAATATTTATTTGCACATGTTTAAAAAAATTATATATGTATATATAAATGATTTCCGTACAAAAATCAATATATAAAAAACCATTTTTTTTACAATCGAAAACTTTTAAAAAATTATGTCGAATGTGTGTGTGTACTTAACCATACATATACATCAAAATATATTACATATGTATATATATCTTAATATTAATTTAATATGCTTACATTATAATGTGTGGATGTGTGTCTAATAATTTTTTTTAATTTTTCCACATTTTGAAATGTACATGTATAACATACATACATACATATATATACACATACATACATAGATATACCTATTTAAATTCAAATCGTTAGCTATTTATTATATAGATCTATATCTAAGATTTAGCATTTCAATTTACCATTATTTATATTAAATTGCAATCACTACATATTATAATATTAACTATTTATACACACACACACACACATATATATATATATATACACACACACACACACATAAATATATGCACCTATGTATGTATGTACATAAATTCATACATTTTACAAATATTATTTTATAACACACATATAAATGCGCACATACACAAGCAAATAAACAGACACATTTACATGTTAGACGACACACATCTATATGAAGGAGCTAATATGTCTTTTGTAGTGTAAGTCTCAATATCTATACATAGGCATATTAAACCATGTGCACCTTTTATGTTACACATGCATGTATACACATATTTGTGTACATGATACGCATATTATATTATATATTAATTGTAACATCATTATAATAGTACTTCATTATAAATAAAATGAAATATTGTTTTTATTTAAAATAAATTTAGATAAGATCTAAATAAATTTAAACTTCGTAGGCCAAATAAGGTTCAAAATGGAATAGATTTTTTGAAATTTACCCATTTACTCTGTTGAGTGCTGGTCGCACTCCAACAAGGGTATCAAAGCCCAATAGCCTATGTGGTTTAAATTAGTATTATCATGGCTAACCCATTAAAGCTTACACATATAGTAGGATATCTAAAATAATTAATGTCTAAGGTTAGATTTGGGTAATCAAGTACTATGCCCTACCTAGCTACTGGCTTGACTTGAAATGATGGGGGTAAGCCTAAAGGTTTTCTCTAATATAAAGGCCTAAATTGAATTGGGCCTTGAGCTAATTTTCAATATCTATTTTGAAATTAAACTTAAAATTTAAAATGTTAAATTAAAATAAATAAAAACAATATTTTAAATTTAAGAAGTTAAATTTAAAATAAGTAATGATTTCATACATGTTGCAAAATAATTTTCAAAATTGTTTTGAAAATTAAATAATTATTTTCAAAAAATATTACTTATTAGTTGGATTAACAAATCGAATAATTAACTAAAATTTAATTAATTAAATTAAATAACATATATATTAATATATGTAAAATTATCTCAAGATGTTAAGGTGGTGTCGATGTATAATTTTCGAAATTAATTATAACTAATTAAAATGGTTTTATTTAAATAAATTAATTAATGTTAATTAATAAACAATGCAATACATACATATATAAGATATATGTGTATAACTATAAATGTTACAGTGCAAATATTTAATATAAAATGTTTAATTATATGATACAAAATTAATTAAAATGTTAATTAATGCTCTCCTCTAATCGTAGAGGATCACACATTTTTCTCAAAAAAAATTAAAATGTTAATTAATTTAATTTAATTTAATACGGTTTAATTAATAAAATTAATATAAAATTATATATAAGATTGTTATATAAGTTAATTATATTATAAATAAAATGTTACATAAGAATTCTTATATAATCTAAATATTTAATAAAAAAGTGGAATACTAAGAAACCCAAATAGACTTAAAGGATAAATACATACGTATAGTATGTATACCATGATTTTTGATGTGTTTGATACTTGAACCACGATGGTATTTCATAAGAGATGCATTATTCCACAAGTTGATATCACTCAATTAAATATAAGAGTTGCCATCTACCATTTGTATATTAATAAATTACTTGCAAACCCTCTAGTTGTTGTGCAAACTCAAACTAGAGATGTTATGTGTAGTATTATTAATATATAGAATAGCCAAGGTAGGGTAACTATATATATTTGTTGAGAAAACTCAGAGTACATATACTATACTTAGGCTGTCGTGAAATGTTAGATATACGGGTGAATAATCTTTTTCGATCTATTGAGCAAACTCAAGGTCGAAATAAGATTAGGACAATGAACCATGGGTTAGGATTTGTACATGATACAACTAATAAAGAGTTATATATTATTTGTTGGGCTATGACTTGTTGAGCAAACTCAAGGTCAGAATTTCAAGACACACGAGTCCTAAACCCATAAGTGAAGTTGAAAGACTTTTATGTTTTGTCTTAGCATTTAGAGAAACATAAAAGACTAGTGAGAGCCTAATTAGAAATTTAAAATTGTACTATTTAGTCTTTTTAATATTTTAAGAACATCTACTGTGCATAAACTAAACTAGTCTACATTGATAAGTTTATGCAATTAATATAATTGATAAAATACTTATTATTTGATATACAGAAATGAACTGAATTAATATTAACAAATAGAACTATAAAATATATTTACCAAATAAACTTTGCATGTTGACCCATGCAAGCACGTAATTGTACAACTAATAGATATGTTCATAAATTGGTCGCTTGCACGTTCGCTTGCCCAAGTCTATGTATTGCCTTTTGTAAGTTATTGATTTATGAAAGAAAATACAAGAATATTGATAATTGATTCATAATTGATCACATATAAAGATTATTTGGTGAACATTCATTATTCATAATGTATGAAACTTCGATAAATTTAATTCAGTCAAATAACCAAGTAAACCACAATATGAGATCATGTATTCAATATAATCGATTACAATGATGTTCTTGTCGTGTTAAATATAATATTAGACCAAGAGCTATAAGATTGATCTAAGAATCAAACAATTTATAAGTCTTTTTGATCAGTTTACATAAAATGCATCTTATTTGTTATCGTTAAAGGTTAAATACGACCGAACGCATTTTTTATATTGAATTCGTTGTGATCATGTAGTAAGGCTTTTCTTTTGAATGGATTGACCATTTAAAAAAGGAAGCGAATGTACCAGAGTGGATGTAGCATATGGCATAGTTATGATGAAGAGAGTGAACGACCACTTCTGCTTCATAAAGAAACATCAGAAATGAGAATTATAAGATAATAATGGATAGTTAACAAGTAATAAGAAATGTAACACCTATTCCAAATGTGTTTTCACTAGAAAATTATTGTCTATGAAAATTATTTCTATGAATTTAAGATATTTGATCTGAAAATTCTCGGCTATAGACTAGTTATAGGAAATGATATAAAAAACCTATATTAAGTAGTTCAACGGAGCTTCGTTTTTTATATGCTATTACAGTAATGGAAGGAATAGTGGAAGCTTGTCATATAACACTTTTTAGTCACATCAACTTACCAAAATTATTTTCATAAAACATACCAAACATTGTTTATTAAATAATAATTGTCTTTCAGTGTTGACTAAAAAACTGACATAGTCTTGTTTCAACATGAATATTATGAATATTCGATACAAAATGAACTATTAAACTGGTATTTGCGATGCAATCGAAAATACAAAAGTATCTGAAAAAAATTGTACAATTATTTTGGAATTATGGACTAAGCTGCAGATTTGATAAATAATTTTTGATTATATGACTATGAATCATGTTGTACTAGTTAATTATATCGTAGGCAATTAAGGAAAAAACTCATTCCATGGGAGCATCATAAGAGTTGATAAACTCTATTGATTGTTACATTTAGATATATACAATTGAAAGTCTATTAGTCTCAAAATGGTTCCACGTACTTTATTGTATTCACCAATGAATTATCATAAACATAAAGTGGTGTGTTAATGACGATTTCATTGAAGATGAAACAGAAGTAGATAAAATAATGTATAATAGAAATAAAATGATTCGATTTAATTGAAGAGGTGAGTATACTGGAAAGAGTTTCGAATGTAGCTAAAATTGAATAAAGATTCATTCTCAAAAGTCATTCCTCCTTATGATACATAATGATGTATCGATAATGAGTAATCTAACTTTGTTGAGCAAAGTATGGTAATGGTAACTGTAGTTGAGTTAACTTCTTTCTATAAGGTCATATACTTAAGAGTAGTATGGAAGATTAAAATTAACTTCATTTAAAAGAATAGTTTACAAAATCATGCAAGATAAGGATATATAAGAAAATAGTAACATCCCTCACTCGAAACCCGAAGATAAACGTCGATGATGCTATAGTCGTCATCAGAATTATTTTCAGCGATGAAAGCGACTTCAGTATAACATGAATAAAAAGATAAATAAACAGTGCAAACTAACATTGTTTTAGCGGATTCTTTTTAATTTTCATTACAATTACTTCGGTCAAATTTCTCGAGTCACGTGCCCACGTATGGGTCAAATATAATAGAAAATAACATCATAAAGAGTCGGGTCCATATATGAAGATGCAGCCCGCACTCCATCACGGAAATAAAATATATATTAGATAAAGAGCCTCCTACTCCTTGTTCAGTCCTCGTAACAGCCACTGTTCCAAATCTGCCTAAATCCATAAATTAAGCTTACCCAAACGAGTACCCATGAGTTTACGGGGAAAACAATAATAAAAACACGAGTCAGATAAAAAGTCTGGTGTGAATAATACTGTCCTAAAAAACAAATAGTGATACTAACCTGCACCACACATGTTAGGTTTTTCCCACACTATTCAACCAATCATATGTGAAATGCTTTAAACTTCTGATGCAAATTATGTCTTATTTACCTCTTCAATTAAATGCTTCCTTATTTCTTCATTATTGTGCACCCTGTGTGTTGGGCGTGTTCTCACCCAGGAGATCTCAAGAAGCACCAGCTTCATCCAGGTTTACCTAGGTTTTATTCGGCATCCCTACCACTGCCGAACTAGATTCACAACCGTGGAAGACCGAACCAACTCGAACCAAAGTAAATACTACCGAACCACTCACTACCGAACCAAGGACCTACCGAACCACTCACTACCGGGCCAGACTACCTACTCCCACTACCGAACCACCACTACCGAACCACCACTACCGAACCAAAACCACTACAACCACTACCGAACCAAAACCACTCCATCCACTACCGAACCAAAACGCTACTCCAACCATCACCGGACCAAGGCGTTACCGAACCAACATTGCCGGGCCCGATTACATCAGCCCAGGCCCACCAGCAGCTATATACATCCAAGACCCCTACCCCCAGCCTCACTCTATAAATAGAGGGGTAGGGTACAACAATGGAGGACAAGTTTGAGAGCTCAAGCACGGACAGAACTTTCAAACAACTTTCATACAATTGTGATCAAAGCTTTGTACTTGTAATCTGAATAGTGAAAGAGAATAACATATGAAGTGGACGTAGACACATTCTGGCCGAACCACTATAAATCCGTGAGTCTTTTACAGTTTAGTCTCTGCTTTTTACATATTTGCATAAATCACCCAAATCGCTAAGAACAACATAAAATCGACTAAGTCATATGACTTGGAGGTGTTTGCCCATTTTTTGTGCAAACATTTTTGGTGCTTCCACTGAGAGCTCGAGCTAGAAGCTTCAGCTTCTCCCACTTAACCTTCTTCCCGACAGCATCGCTCATTGCTTGGAAGACATGCCTCCCAAGCAAAAGAAAGATGTTAGCAAAGGAAAGAACATCGCAACTAGCAGCGTTCCAGATCCAGTGATCACAGATCAAGAGAATCGTCCCGTTCCAACAGTAGTACAAAATGGAAATCAGGCAAATCCGACAGCCCCTACCACAGAACAGCCGGCAGCAATTACTAGGGCAGATCTAGATAGGGTTGTGGCTGAAGTGACTGACCACTTCACATCCCAACAAGAAGCCTTGGTGAACCGACTCATGTCACGCTTAAGGGATGCTGAAGAATCCAACCGCAACACTGAATCATGGGGTGAGTCCCAGTCTGGAGGATCTCGGAGGTGACAAAGATCTTTCTTCTTCGAAGAAGCTAACAAAAGAAACAACAATGGTAGGAGCCGAGCCCGAACTCAACCCGAACTCCAACCCGAGGAAACGCTTGGAATCGAACCCAGAGGGGGAGGTACCAGGCGAGGGTCGGCTGTAGCTGAGCCTGTCATGCTACCTAGCCATGAAAACACCAATGAACGGGGCCGAGCTAGAGTCCAGCCCGAAGATGGACCTGAGTAAGTGCTCGGAACAAAACCCAGTAGGGGAAGATCAAGGCAAGGGCCAACTGTAGCTGACCCTAGCATGCTCCCAGAAGACCAGAGACAGCCACTGGAAAATATTAGGAGTGATAGACGATACCACCCCTACAGATCATCTGGACGGAATCAATCCCGCAGAGAAGAACCAAACTCGTTTCTATCTGCTCCAAATTCTGATGAAAGGATGGCGCGATTGTTCAGAGAGTGCGTCCAATGGGATTAAAGAGATCGAGGGATAGGCGTTAGGGTAACCAGCCCTTTCACCCGCAATATCAAAATTGCCATCACCCCCCGAGAATGGAAAATGCCAACAATGGAACCTTACAAGGGAATCTCTGACCTCGTTGTACACTTGCAGAGATACACACAATATATGCTCATGAGCGGAGCCACAGAAGGAGTATTGTGCAAATGCTTTCCACTATTCTTGGCAGATCTAGCTACCTCCTTGTTCTGCCATCTACCCCAAGGATCCATCAGCTCATGGGAAATGTTGAAGGAAAAGTTCATCAGCCAGTTCCGCATTCATGTGGAACAACCCAAGGACGCTTATTCCCTATCTAATATCAAACAGAAACCCGGAGAGACAATGCAGCAATATCTAACCCGATTCTATGCTGCAGCGACCGCAGTCCAAGATGCCGATGAGAAACTCATCTTAATGGCCCTCTGTAGTGGTGTGCATCCGGATACTAAGTTTGCTAGAAGATTAATGAAAGAAAAACCAGCTACCTTACCCGATTTCTTCCATGAAGCAGGAAGATATATGAGACTTGAAGACGCTGCCACTGAAAGACAGACGGGGCAACAAACTAAGGCAGCTCATGGCAGCACACCCACTGTAGCGAAGGACGTCCAAAGAAATGACTCTAGAGACAATGCTGGGGGCAAGAAAGGTGAAAAGCGTCTATATCGGCCAGGACCGAGATTTGACGCTTACACTCCCTTGAATGAAACAATCGAAAACATCTACCTGGCTACCCAAGACGAAGTTAAATACAAACGCCCCTCGTACAAGAAGGAATCAGATAACGCAATTAAGTCTGGAAAATTCTGCCGCTTCCATGAATCTCATGGGCATGATACCAATGAATGCCGTCATCTCCGGGACTTAATTGAAGAACACATCAGAAGGAAGAGACTGGAACACTATGTAAAGGGTCAGAACAGGACTCCAGCTCCTGCCAATGAGAACCCAAGGCTACCCCTCCTAGAAACAGGAGGGGGAAATCGCAACCCCAGCAGCTCTAGTCAAGAGAAGATAGTGGTCCATACCATATCGGAAGGACCACACATCACCGACAGAAACTGGGCAGAGATGGAAAGATACGGAAAGTCACTTAGAAACAATGAAGGCTGCATTAATTCTGTTATGGAAGAACGCCACTCGAAGCGAAAAGAGAATGATGACATTACATTCAATAGGTGTGACCTAGAGGGAAGACAGTACCCTCACATGGATCCTTTGGTCATCTCTGCCTGGTTCGGTCCAGTCGAAGTTTTTCGAATTCTAGTAGACACTGGAAGCTCAGTAAATATCCTATTCAAGCATGCTTTCGACAGAATGAAGCTGTCAATGAAGGATGTGTCTCCCTGCAACAAACCACTACACGGTTTCATTGGAGATGCGAAGATACCCCTCGGGCAACTGGACTTCTTTGTTTAAATAGGAAGTCACCCCCGCTCCGTTGTACGAAAACAAATATTTGTGCTAATAGATAACCACTCGGCCTACAACTCCTTTTTAGGAAGACCAGCCTTGTCTGACTTCCAAATTGTCCTGGCCCCGTGGTGCCTGAAGATGAAATTTCCAACAGACAATGGAATATGGGAAGCAGTGGGAGATCAAGACGCCTCTCGAGATTGCTATGTAACTGAACTTCGCAATAACCGCAGGAAGGATAAAGGGAAAAATGCGGAGACTACTCTCTACATGAAAAACTTGGAAGCATAACAACTAAAGAAATCCCCTCCTCTTCGATATACCAGTGATCCTTTCAATGAATTAGACCCCAGGGACAAAGAGGAGGAGGCCACCGCCGAGCCTGCATAGGCTGTGGAGTTTGTATCTGTAGACAAACACGACTCAAGTAGGCTGTTGAAAATCGGATCTCAGCTAAGAGCGGAATTGAAGGATCAACTCATTGATTTTCTCCGCCACAGCTTCGGTGTGTTTGCATGGACGCACGCTGACATGACTGGAATCTCTCCAGACGTAGCATGCCACGTACTAAACATCAATCCTACCAAGGTGCCAGTAAAGTAGAAAAAGAGAAGTATGAGGGCAGAACGATCAGCAACCCTCGATAAAGAAGTAAAGAACTTACTTGCCAATAACTTCATACGATAAGCCATCTACCTAGAGTGGATCGCTAACCCGGTACTAGTAAAGAAGGCTAATTGGAAGTGGCGAACATGCATTGACTTCTCCAACTGAAATGACGCTTGCCCGAAGGATTGCTTCCCACTCCTCCGAATCGATCAGCTTGTGGACAGCACAGCAGGGCACGAACTCTTATCTTTTATGGACGCATACTCAGGATATAACCAAATTCCTATGCACGCCCCCGGTCAAGACCACACTAGTTTCATCGCTGACCGGGGATTGTACTGCTATAGAGTAATGCCTTTTGGACTTAAAAACGCCGGAGCTACCTATCAGCGCCTCGTCAACAAGATGTTTGCGGAAATGATAGGACGAACTATGGAGGTTTATGTGGATGACATGCTAGTAAAATCAAGGAAAGCCAACAATCACGTAAGCCAACTAGGCAAGATGTTTCAAGTACTTCGCCAATATGGAATGAAGCTGAATCCTCTAAAGTGCTCATTCGGAGTATCATCAGGAAAGTTCTTGGGATTCATCGTCCATGCCAGGGGGATTGAAGCAAACCCCGAACAAGTCTGAGCTCTGAGAGATATTAGGATACCTTCCACTTGAAAAGAAATGCAAAGCCTAAATGGGAAAGTGGTCGCCCTAAGTAGATTCATCTCTAAAGCGACTGACAAGTGCATCCCCTTCTTCGAAGCTCTAAAGAAAGACAAAGGAAAGTTCGAGTGGACTGACGAATGCTTAACAGCCTTCCTTAACCTAATCAAACACCTCCAGAGACCACCAGTACTCTCAACTCCGAACGAAGGCGAAGAGCTATACCTATACCTTGCTGTGTCATCTCATGCTCTAAGCGCCGCTTTGGTGAGAGAAGACAACTGCGACAACGGCCAGTATACTTTGTTAGCAAGAGGTTTACGGGGGCAGAAGCCAGATGTCCTAAACTTGAGAAGCTAGCATACTGTTTACTGATCACATCATGGAAACTGCGACACTATTTCCAATCCCATTCCATCAGAGTTCTAATCGATCAACCGCTAAGACAGGTACTCCATCGTCCTGACACTTCTGGGCGACTACTTAAATGGTGCATTGAACCGAGTCAATATGATATCACCTACCATCCTCGCACCGCCATCAAGGGACAAGCCCTGGCCGATTTCATTGCTGAATTCACTACCAATGAAGGTAAGGAGCAATCTGAAATAGCAGAAGACATCAAGTGGAATCTCTTTGTGGACGGAGCATCAAACGAACAAGTCTCGGGGGCAGGTATTGTAATAATCACTCACAGGGGAAGATAGCTACATTATGCTCTAAGGTTGTAATTCGCTGCCACCAACAACGATGCACAATATGAAGCAGTAATAGCTGGATTAGAACCTGTCTTAGAGATTGGAGTCAGTTCTTTATGTCTTCATAGTGATTCGCAACTTATTGTAAATCAAATATTAGGAGAATTTCAGACTCGAGGAGAACGACTCACATCATATCTAAAGAAAACCAAGCTGCTACTCGATTGATTGGATCACTATTTAGTCAAACACATCCCTCGAGAAGAGAACCAAGAGGCCGATGAATTGGCAAAGCAAGCTAGCATGAAAGACGGCACCATTTCCGGAACAGTAGTCATCTCAAGGCAACTAACCCCGAGTTTCGGGCAAGTGAATCTGATAGCTGCAATCGAAGAGGAAACTTAGATGACTCCAATCTAAAAATACTTACAAGATGGCATACTGCCCGACGAGCGTAACGAAGTCAAGAAAGTCTTGAGGAAAGCTTCCCGCTACACAGTACAAGAAGGCATCCTCTATCAGCGCGGCTTCTCTAACCCTTTATTAAGGTATGTCATTGGAAGGGAAGCAAGGAAATCTTATCCAACATCCATCAAGGAAGCTGCGGAGTTCACACTGGAGGGCAGACTCTGGCAAAGAAGATACTCCGATATGGATATTTCTGGCCCACCTTAAACAAAGACGCCTTAGACTTCGTCAAAAAATGTGACATATGTCAGAAATTTGCTAAGATTCCTCGACTACCAACAAATGAGATTACTCAAATGACCAGCCCGTGGCCCTTTGCAGTATGGGGAATTGACTTGATTGGCGAACTGCCATTGGGCCGAGGCAGAGCCAAATATGCTATAGTGTCAGTCGACTATTTCACCAAATGGGTGGAAGCGGAACCTCTAAATAAAGCATCTTCGGCAAAAGTTATTAACTTCTTGATCAAAAATGTTCTATGCAGGTACAGAGTTCCGCTCAAAATCATGTCGGATAATGGACTCCAGTTTGACAGCGAGGAGTTCGCTGACTGGTGCCAAGAGCATGGAATTCGCAAGAGCTTCTCATCTGTAGCTTATCCCCAGGCAAACGGACAAGTCGAAGCTGTCAACAAAATTCTCAAAACTCTAATCAAGAAGAAACTTAAAAATTCAAAAGGCGCTTGGGTGGATGAACTTTCTACGGCACTTTGGGCCTACCGCACATCTTTCAGAACATCAACGTGGCATACTCCTTTCTCTTTGGTATACGGATCGGAGGCCATGCTCCCAGTCGAAACTATAGTGCCTTCCCACCGTAGGATCCATTATAACCCAGAAGAGAACGAAGAACTCCTTCACATGTCTTTGAATCTAATTGAAGAGAGAAGAAACGATGCAGCGCTCAAAGCAGCAGCTCATAAGCAAAAAGTGGAAGCGCAATACAACTCCAAAGTCAAGCATCGTAGCTTACAAGAAGGAGATTTTGTCCTCAAGTGAATCTTACGCACCCCGGTGCACTAGATCCAATCTAGGACGGACCATATGTAATTCATAAAGATCTCCACAATGGAGCTTATATTTTGTCAACAGTGGACGGAGAGGTGTTCCAGAGGGCATGGAACATCCAACACCTTCGTCGATACTTTTCTTAACTTGTACTGCCCATATGAAGTGAATTAACAAAGAGAATCAGTGGACGTAGGAATTTTCATGCCGAACCACTTTAAAAACTTGTCTCTTTTTTAACTTGTTCCTTTATATCTTGGCTGCTTGTTAACTTTATCCTTTTCTGCTGAACAAAATCCTGTGTAATGGCATTTGCATTCAAGACACATCACGGTGCAACTTCACCTGGGCAAGACTTAACAGGTATTATACGAATCTATGCCCTCGCCAATAAGACACTTTTACTCCAGCATCCCTCTGCTGCGGGTTAACTCATTTCCCACGATCGGCCTTTAAAGCCAACTGTAATGAGCCGATTATAAGCCACTGAGAAGGCCGACTATAGCCGAGGCAGCTTATTACGGCGTTCGGCTCGCGGGCAATCGTGAACCTACTTTAAACCCCAACATAAGGTGTGGCCAGCCAGGGGTAGTTCACAGTTGACGATCGACACCCGCGCTATCCGGCCACAGTAAATCGAATAATACCCACGATTACGGGCCATAATGGCCCGGGTAGTTACTGTGCGCGATCTCGGCTCCGAGTGTCTTTAGTACGGCTGTGGTAAAAAAGAGAAACTCCCCACGGAGGCGTAAGATGAGTGACAAATGTCTCCAAGACCCACAGCTAGGGAAAGTGACTACAAAACCTGTTTGCCACGAACTTAAGCACATTGCCGGCCTTCCGTAAGTTTACTATTTCTTATATTTCTATTTTATTCAAAAACTTTCCTCCTATCCTCTATAACGATCTCTAAAGTACAAGACACAAAATAGGAGACATTCGCTAATGGGAATAGGAACTCACAACTGGATGACAAGTCACTCAGCTGTATTCCATACTCAGTCATATAAGACATTCAAAGCTACCATCTACAACTAAAACATGAAGGGCGATACTATCTTCTTTTGTATATGAATACGTAGCTGTAATTTATTCACACATCACACTAACATTGCAAGATATGAAATTAAATTTTAAGCAAGAGCTTGGCATCAAACACGATCGAATCACAGGAATGTGCATAGCTATATTTCTTATGCAACACACCAAAATAACGACAGCATTCAAATATGACAGAATCAGCTTAAGTTAAAAATTATATGCCAAGAATAAAGTCGTTCGTTACGAATAACATAATTACAGCCTAAAAGTTACATTAATGTTTTGGGACTAGCATAGACAGTAATGTCAATTAAACCAAAGGATATCCTGATCAAGTCAAGGAGTCGGCTGCATTGGAGCTTTACCTCTATCCTACTGGCCCTCCGAGATCTACTCAACCGCAGGATTGGAACTCTCAGCATGTTGACCAGAGGTAGTTGGTGCTTCACAGTCCCGCCTGTCCAATTCAGGAGAAGAATCCATTAAATAAACAATAAGCAATCAAGTTACGAAAAGATAAAAGGGAAAACTTACCAGCATCTGCTCCTTGATCATCATCCTCTAACTGCACACCATCCTCCTCAGCAGTAAGCAGCCGCATACCCTTCTTCGCCGCCGCTTTCTTCTCCTTGGTGAATGAGCCGTAACCACGTCCATTCTAAAGGCCGCGCCACCCTCCTTATCTGCATCGGCCTTAGCCTCCTCCAGGGCCTTGAGATAAATCATGGCCATGACTCGGGGATAATCATCCATCCAAGATAAGTTGCCCTGTTTTCAAGTACGAAAGTATATATCCTGAAGTATCTCATCCATTATCCCCTCATTCTCCTCGAACTCCCTTACTCGGTCCTCAGAAGCCAACAGCTTTGCAATGGCAGCATCCCTCTCCAATTAGTATCGCGAGCAGTCAGCCTGAAAGGATTTCCTCATCGCCTCCATCTTCTCCTTCAGCTTGGTTTGAGCAAGCTCTGCGGCTTTAAGTTTCCCGGATAACTCCTGTACCCTCTCGAGATCGGCTTTCCGAACCTCATCTACCGTTGCAATAGCCATATCAATCCGTTCTTTACAAATAGCCTCCATTTTCCGTAACCCTGCCCTGCTGGCCTCTTTCATGGTTTTCTTTAATTGCCTAGAAGCGGCCTCATGTTGAGAGATCCGAATGGCCTGATCAGCGAGTTGTTTGGCCTGGTCGGAAGCCATTAACCGCAGTCAAATGTTAGCACTCCCGATTTCTTCTCCAGCCTTGACCAATCGGGCATGATGCCCCATCAGCTTCCTGGTTTCCTCAACAACCCGGTCAATGTTTGCCTTAGCTTCATCCCCCAAAGTTACGACCCGAGTGGTAAGCAAATCAAGGTCCAGGGACTTAGCTTCATCTAGTACTCTTACCATAGGATTACGAGGGAGAAGGTGCTCACAGGTAGCCTCATCAAAGGTAATATCACGAGAACCCGGATGCAGATCCGGATGAACCGCAAACGGATTACGAGCCAAGCCGGGATGATCTATTTGGGTAACGGTAGGATTTTCAGACGAGTGCGGAGAAGGTATAAACTCAGTATTCTCCTCCGTGTTATCCTGAAGAGGCTGAGTTGGGGGCTGAGGACCAGGTGAAGATTCAAACAAGGAGCGACTCCTCTTCTTCTTTTGGATATCCTCTTCGATAACTCCAAGAAGAGGACGGTAGCGACTACGTCTCCAGGGCGGTTAGTCGGAGGCTTTGGTTTAGTAGAATCCTTGAGAAGTTTGTATTGTTCAAGATGGTGCCGAACATCTGATGTCTTGGCCACCTTACTCGTTTCTGTGATAAAAACCAAGTGTTACAAGCATACATTGAGCTATAATTCAAGAAATATATCAAGTTAAGAAGAGTAAAGAGACGCTTTTGTTATACAAACCCTAGGGAGGAGTAGGATACTGCAATAAGTCCTGGATCTCATTCCAGGATGGGAGCTGACCATAAAATATTCCTAAATCCTTATCATAAATGGAGTCGGCAGGAGTCAAAAATTCACCTTGAATCGCAGGAATTGCCTTAGCTGAAGCTCTCTTAGAAGATGAATCGGCACCGGTCCCATTTTTGTCAGCTTTCTTAGGCTTCTCCACTAAAGCTGATCCTTCCTCCAACCCTTCAAAAGCTAGGCCGAAAGCGTCATCTGTCCATTCCTGAATCACACCTGCTTGCTTAGATGACAAAGCCCCAGCATCATCATCGCTATGACCATCACCATCACCTTGTCCACCACTTTCACTCTCCGCCTCACCTCCTTCATCCTCGCCTCTTTCCTCCTCCACATCTTCCTCCTCGGGGATGTCTGGACATGTGCTGGGGGAGGGTCCATCAGACTTCTTAAGTTTTTTCCCCCCGGCAATTGGAGGTTTCGAGAAGGGTTTCCTTTTGCCGATCTTTGCTGTAGCCCCTCCTTTAGCTTTGGCGGCCCTCTTCTCAGCTGTGTCTCTTTGCTTGACCACAGATTGGCGTGGCAGAATCAAGTTAAGCCCCAAAAGAGTAGCATTTCTGATCAAATAAAAAGCTGCCATCTCGTTTTTCGGAATGGCTTCTATTTCCGCAGCCATTTGAACCAGACGATCGTTCCCTACAACCGCAAAGCCACCTGTCGCTAGCAAGAAACAAAGCACATAAGGAGGAGCATTGCAGTCAGAACAGAAATTATAAATGAGATTCAACTTACAGCCAGAGGTGAAGCGGTGGAAAGAAACAGAGTCATCCTTGACAAAGAACCATTCCTTCTTGAACATGCTAAAATTTGAATATAAGTCCAGGACCGGCTTGAAAGACACGGCCGATTCTAAGCTAAAATATGGAGACCCCTTCTTGTAGCCTCTCAAGTTGTACATGTACCGGATCTCCCGGTTGGAAGGGGGACCCCCATATTTTCTCTGGAGTATAACGAACAGACTCACCAAGATGGCATAGGAGTTGGGCTGAAGCTGGAAAGGGGCCACCTTCAAGTATGTGCTAAAGCTAACTATCCAAGCATTGATCGGAGGGATGGCCCCGCACATGCAGTGATACCTACTGTAAGCAAAATATCCTTCAGGGGGGTCATACGGCATCACTCCTTCCCCCGGCAACATCATGTGCGCTCTGTCAATTCCAAAAGATCGAGATATAACGTCAAGCTACTCATCTTTGAGGTAGCTGGGAAAGCAGTCAGGCGGTGAGTTCAAGAGCTCCCGAGGGCCGTACCCGTCTACTAATGATCTCGGGGTTGGTCCATGACGTTCTGGTTCTGCCCAAACTGGGGGCACTATGAGGGACTCTCCTTTGTCCTTGGATTTCTTCTTGTCAGGACGAGTTTCTACTTTATGAGACATTAACCGCAACACGAGGAAACATATTGTTAGGACAAGGAGTGAAGAGATATAAACAAGCAAATACCTACAGTCTGGAATCTCATTCATAATTCAAAACATAAAGGCTCATTCGGTAGTTCGAGGCTCAAAGACCATTCGACACTCGTACTCCCAAGTTCATTCGGTAGTTCGAGACTCAAAGACCATTCGACACTCGTACTCCCAAGTTCATTCGGTAGTTCGAGGCTCAAAGACCATTCGGCACTCGTACTCCCAAATTCATTCGGTAGTTCGAGGCTAAAAGTTCATTCGGCACTCGTACTCCCCGGACTCAATCGATAGTTCAAGCATAAAGTTCATTCGGAGAAAGAAGACTAAATCACCTAGACCAGCAGTCAAATTTGGTTCGGTAATATGGTTGATTCGGAAGACCAAAGTTTGGTTTGGCTATTTCAAAAGGTAAGGAATAGCAGAAGCGTAAGGCCCATACTTATAGGCAAACATAGACGATTGGACCAACTGGCTTGGCATTTGGGCCGAATGGGAATATCCAAGCTAACGTCATTGATTTAAAACAAAGAACGGCATATACCGGCATATGCCCCACTTTGGGGGGCAAATGTTGGGCGTGTTCTCACCCAGGAGATCTCAAGAAGCACCAGCTTCATCCAGGTTTACCTAAGTTTTATTCGGCATCCCTACCACTGCCGAACAAGATTCACAACCATGGAAGACCGAACCAACTCGAACCAAAGTAAATACTACCGAACCACTCACTACTAAACCAAGGACCTACCGAACCACTCACTACCGGGCCAGACCACCTACTCCCACTACCGAACCACCACTACCGAACCAAAACCACTCCAACCACTACCGAACCAAAACCACTCCATCCACTACCGAACCAAAACGCTACTCCAACCATCACCGGACCAAGGCGTTACCGAACCAACATTGCCGGGCCAGATTACATCAGCCCAGGCCCACCAGCAGCTATATACATCCAAGACCCCTACCCTCAGCCTCACTCTATAAATAGAGGGGTAGGGGTACAATAATGGGGGACAAGTTTGAGAGCTCAAGCACGGACAGAACTTTCAAACAACTTTCATACACTTGTGATCAAAGCTTTATACTTGTAATTTGAACAGTGAAAGAGAATAGCATATGAAGTGTACGTAGGCACATTCTGGCCGAACCACTATAAATCTGTGTGTCTTTTACAGTTTAGTCCCTGCTTTTTACATATTTGCGTAAATCACCCAAATCGCTAAGAACAACATAAAATCGACTAAGTCATACGACTTGGAGGTGTTTGCCCATTTTTTGTGCAAACACTGCGCTAACCGCAATCAAGTCGTGGTTTCGATTGTTTTTGGATCTGAGTATAAATTACTGCACTCTCTGCACTGACCCCACCCAAGTTTTCGTTTAGAATGTTTTTGAATCTAAATGTAAAATACTGCACTTCTTTCCTGACCCAACCCGAGTCCTGCTGTAACGACTCGCAAATTAATCACTTAGATAATTATATTTATTTTTAAAATATTTAAATATAGGATTAAAAGTAAGAAATAATCATGTTTTAATTGGTAAATAATAATAGTTATTTTTTTGGAAAAAAATATTTACGGACAAATTATTGTGGTAAAATATTGATAATTTGTAAATATCGTCCTAAGTAAAATATCGATAAAACAGCCGAAAATCATTTTATCAATATAACTGCTTTTGATATCATCGGTTTTATATATTTCTTTGGAAATTCAAGTTAAGTTTAAAGAATAAATAAATGGGTTTGTATTTACAAATAAACCTATTTTAGTTATTTAACAATGATGGTAAAATCTTTTTTGAAATTTGTTTACAAAATAAATAGTTCGTAGAAAAATAGAAAATGTGACCGAAGAACGTTTTCCATAATTTAGACTTTTCGACACCGAAAAGTTGTCGGAACCATTGTTCTCCTTTATACACTATATGCACACATATATAAAAGATAATTAACCATATAATGATATACTTAATTACGTATTATCTTATGTTAATTATGTTTAGCAAGTAATGTGGAAAAACATGGTTTTCAAATAATAACTCATATATACCAAATCATATCATTATCTCTTATAATTTCCTTAAGTACCATCATCATTACCCATAATGGTTTAAGAGACGTGACTAGAGAGGGAGGAGATGCGACATATGAGCGGGAGGAAGGTGGTGATGTGACTTTCCAAAATAACGACATGTTATGATATTTTAAATTAAGGATAAAATGGTAATTCTTTTACTTTCCTTCATCTATAAACACACACCTGCACACACACATTTTCATTTACATTCAAACTTCATTTTTTCTAGACTTTCTTCTCTAAAAATTCCATAGCTTCCATAGTTCAAAATTTTTAGAAAAAGCTAGCTTTTTGTGTTGTAACTTGCTTTCATACCTTCTATATTTCTTATACTTTCATTTCATCATCCTCTTTTCCAAAACCAAGGCCATCACTACCCCCATAAAGCCCTAGCCAAGCCAAATCACCTCCAACCGAACACATTCTAAGGTCTTAGCCTCTCCAATGTTACAAATTTTTAAGCTAGACTTAAGCGTAGAGGCGTTGCCGAGTTATAGTCGAAGTTCGGGCGAAGTTAGTTAGCATAAAGGTGAGTAAACTACTTTATTTTGAAAAAGTTTTTAACTTTACTATGATGTGTTATTGTGGTGATAATATGATGAGAAAACAGAATGGTTATTGTGTTGTTCGATGGTGCTTTGATGGATGTTTGCATTTGGTGTTGAATTTGAGATTTGAATGTGATGTTGTCGAATTAGTATGCATATAACCTTATGTTTATATATATATGTATTTCATTGTGATGTTAAAGTATGATAGTATGGATGTATGGTCGTGATCTAAGAACCAAAGTATGTTGATTTGAAATAAAGTTAACAATTTTGCGTGATGCGGTAGACGTGAGATCGGATTCGAAATTAAAAAGTATGTTTTCTTATTTTAAAGTTTGGAATTTATTTTAAAGTTTCTATCTTTGTTTCTATGTCTCAAAATCTTTAAAATTTATGTTTCTAAACATGAAATAGAAAATAATAAGCAAGTGCTTTCGCTTAAAGTGTGTTAGAGCGAACTGCAATCATAGCGATAGTCGCTATGGACTCAGTTCGATAAAATTTTCGATATTGGTTTTAATACGTTTTCTTTTGAAATGGTTTTACTAAAGTTTTTAAAAATTCACTAGTAATATAAAAAGTGATTATGTTTAGTTAAATTAATATTTTATTATTTAATAAAGTAATTAAAGGTGATTAGGACTTAATTAGTAATTAATAAGTGATTAGAGATTAAGTAACACTTAAGGAAGGTTAATGACTAATTATTGATTAATAAGGTTTTAATTAGTGATTAATGAAGCTAAGAAGTAACATAATGATATACTATTATTCAATTAAGTTGAACAGTAAATTAATTATTATTTAATTAAGTTGATTATTTAGTTAATTATTATTTAATTAAGTTATTATTTAATTAATTAAGATTTAAATAATAATGAACTGTAAAAACCTTAACTAAGATACATTATAAGTTAATTAGGGCTTAACCAAGTTCATTAGTTAATTAAAGTTTAATTATGAATTAATATTGATTTAATTAGGATATAATAAGGGTTTAAGCTAATTGAATATATTTTAATCTTTTCAAAGCTATTTCAAACTTAATCGATTATATTTTAAATCAATCTCCTTTTCAAGTTAATTGATTTTAATCCAAAAGATATCTCGTTTGGACCGTTAGGTAGCCAAATGAATTAAAGTAGCGATTATAAAATGCTGACACATTTTATGGGAAGTAAGTAACTTGTATTTAGCACAAATGTTGAATATCGGTAACGTGATGAACACAAGGAAGTTAATTTCAATAAGCGGGTCATGGTAGCTTAAGAATATATAATATACTTCTATATGTACAATTTTCACCAATAATAGATGTACCTATATTTATAGCTTAGACATCTACCTATGATTGATTGTGCGTTATGTGTAAATCCCTTATATATCTGATGTTCGGCAAAATCTATGATATAACTTAGATAAGTTTAACACAAATTTAATGATCCATTTCAGTCGTTGAGCCTCCGTTTGGTTTTGTAAAGTAAATATTTCATTTTCTTTTGAATTGATCTTCAAAGTTTTTCTATTTTGAGCAAGATATTTGAAGAATGATTTGACAATCGTTTGAAAAGTCTATAAATGATTTTGGCTATTCAGAAAAGGAGTTTTTGAAATGGTTTTTTAATTTTTATACAAAGATTTTATAATGGATTTGAATGTCTATAAAGGAAAGTTTTATACAAGGTTTGAAAGTTTATAAAGAAGTTTTATAATTAGGTTTGAATAATTATATGGAGTTCATAAATGAGTATGGAAGTTGATAAATGTTTGTAAATGGATTTGGGTTAAAGCAAAGAGGATTTCATGGATTAAAAAAATTTATAATAGGGTTTATTTAAGATAAATAAAATAGGATTTTGAGGTTTGGGTTTCTCGTGGCTGACCTTTTAAAAATGATGGCGTGGTATATCCATTCCACACTTAACACCAAAAGAATAGTGCTTAGAGTTATCCTTTCTCCAATTTAATTAATGTAGTTAGATCCTTTTTAGAGGTTTAGGAATGGAAAATCTGACAAATATTTAATGAATGTACTTATGTCAGAAAGATAGTATATGAATGTTTCAAAAGAGATTTATTAAACAAAGATATGTTGAGGCATAATGGTTGCTACGGATAAATAAATATCAAATGGAATTGGTTGTTGTTTGTTTATTTGATAGTTAAATAACGACTATCAAGTTTGATCCAATTTGACTTTGGATGTATGAATGTAAATTCAAGTTCCCTGATTAGTACTCGAGTACTTACTTCCAAAAGTACCAGGAATGATTCAGCCGAAAATTATCATTTGTTGGTACGAAGAGACCGGGATCAGATTGATATATCTGAAAACCACTAAGAACCAACATGTTTGTTCAAATGGAAGACATCTTGATGATGATTGAAGATGGTACTCTTTGAAATGCAAGTGCTACTGCTACTAATCCTAAGGGTGATTCCAAAATGGATGTAGTAGAGTTAGTGTCTTTGGTTTCTTTCAGACCCAAAGCGAACTTGTATGGATGAATATTGGCATTGCATTAATGCCTGGAGAGTAGTGTTAGCATTCCAAGATGGATTGCTATTTAGACAGGTAGCGTGTAGCCTAAAGCCCTCACAACCAGGTGGAATAGCAAAAACAGGGCATGCAACATAGCTATGTGGTAAGCTACCATTAGGAGCTGTCATCCAATTCTAGATGTCCCTTTCAGAGTTGGTTTGCACACAAACAGCGTGGTAGTATAAGGCCTCGGTGTCAAGGGAATGAGGTAATCCGGTCTGCTATGTTAAATGGGCAGCAGACTCTGTGTTAGCATCAGTGCATTTTCTAGAGGTATATCATTGGAAGGTAGTCCCTTACTTTGCCATTGTTGGGATCTAATCTACAATACATACCTTATGGTTTTGATTGTAGATCCTAGTATGTTGGAATGTGAGATGCAAGCATTTCAGCTATTTTATCTATTTACTTTAAACTTATACACTGTGATAATATCATTGGATTTTTATATAAAATGTTTCGGTTATCGTACGGTAAAAAACCATCTGTTTTATGTGCACTGTGGTTCTACAAGATACCCTTTGTTTGAAAGGTTTTCAAATGTAGAAATTAGTTTAGTTATAAATTGTTATCGAGTTTTACTCACGCTGGTTTACCAGACTGACCCGGACGTTATTCCATATAATGCTCGGGTCAAACCAAGCATGTTTTCCTAAGTTTAGCTAGATACTTTGGAGTTAGAGAGGATCTGGATGGTCAAGACGTATTCACGTATATTTTTCTTCCGCTATATTATAGAGTCAGTATGTTTTTCAATGTAAGGATATGTTTCTATAACTGTCCAAATTTAGGATATGTCTAGTGTACTCTGATGCTGGATATATGAATAAAGATATTTTCTTTTTATAAAGATCATTGTTGTATTATATATTAATCGATGCATCATGTGATTCTATGTTATTTAGGTTTATTCTATCTTCCACTTTCTTCTTCCATCCTAACAAATCGGCATTTTCGACACTTGAATGTTCGGCATTTGATACAATGGACATATTAGTGTCGATTTTTTAGGATCGAAAATATGGTTTGTTACATTTGGTATCAGAGATGACGGTTAAGCGAGAACCTTGGCCCTGGTAGGTGAACTCATTTGAAATTGGGTAAGTGAGACCTTAGAATGAGCTTGATGTATTATAAATATGAGTGCATATTTTTTAGTGAGTAAAAATGCTTTATATTGTGTTGTTTGATCCGTTGAATGGTTTAAGAATTCTGGTCAATGCGTTTGGCCAACTTTATTAATAGAGATTTTCTAAACACTTGATGTGACGACCCGAACTCGATGTCCGACAAACAACATCAGATTCGTATCGCCGGAGCTTGCAACAACATTAGATGATAAATAACACAGCAGAAATAAAAAATGATATCACTGATACAACATGAATACAATATCCAATACATCAATTTGATACAATGATAATCATCAATATCATAGAATATACAACACGAAATACAATGGAACACGATACAATATGAGATGAGCCTTCAACAGAATCCAATACTGCAACTCCAATCAAAAACTCCAAGCCAGAGCTCCAAAACTTCAAGCTCGATCCACCATCAAGGTTTCACAAAGATAAGCAAGTCCGGTCCATGGACTCCAAAGACTCCAAAATGTATCAAACAGAAAGCTGAAGGCTACCAAAACGATATCTACTATCTGACTATCTGAAAAACCAAACTCTAGACTACCCGTGTGGAAAATTATGGGTACCCTGAGTTTAAGAAGGGAATAATAAACTCCAGGTCAGTCATGGGACTGGTATGAGCAAACGAAAACATTTGGTCTTTAAAATAAAAGGATTTAAATTTGAAACCCGCAGTGCTTTTTGGAAAATGAAACTACCATAAGGCCTCTCACCACACACACAATGCAAATGCAGACTTGGAGGAGATTTCTCCTTATGATAGTCAAATATGTTTGATACGCAAAAGTCATTTGATATTATTATTAGTGCATAGTGCAGAAAACCTTTCGAAAGTATAATATTAATCCTAGCCAGCATCGGCATTTCACACTTATGCCTACTATAGCCACCATGTTCAATAGCAGGTTGCCACCACATTTCATGGCAGGTTATACAACTAAAACCGTACAGGACGCGTATTGTTTTGTTTGGATTTTCCAACAAATGGTCAGGCTAAGGAACTTTCTATTGCCACATGGGAACGCCTCTGGAGGGACGCCCCGAGAACCTACCCGGCTCTCTGCCAACACAAGGCCGGTTATCCCCTTTCCGGGAAGTAAAACCTAAGATATGTCACCCTCGGCCCTTTGGGACCTTTATCCGAGGATCCTCTACACCAACAACATCACACAGTAATAAATATACTACAGTGTCCACATGAGTAAGTATCTGGGCTCCATACCATGGTACCACCCTTTTCCAGAAGGAATGGTCATACCCTAGGGGAGCTACCTCTGAAACCTTACCGCATCTTTCCTGTTTCGACCATTACCCGTTTGTGATGATCGATGAGGTCTCATCCACAAAGCTACGCTTTTTCACAAAGCCATGCTTTGATCAACAAATGATCAGCAGCACTTCGTATGCCACATTACCAAATTAGGAATGTATCACTAGTAACCATCAACTACATAACCTCTGAGCTCGTACGTCTCAGAGAAGGGTGTTAAGCTAAGAGAATAAATCTCCACCACCAAGCAGAAATGTATTTGATAGAAATCGATTTTACATCTCAGAGTGTAATGTTAGACACACATCCATACAAGTCTGTTCCGGGTTCGAACAGAACCGAAGGCACTTTCGAAGAAGCCCTTGCAAATCCGAGTATTCATAATCTCGATCGGACTTCCCATCACTTAGGGAATCTCTATACCATAGCTACTCAGTGAAGAGACAGTCGATAGGTTATCCTATCGTTTTCGCAAATATCCAGTCTTCACCACCGGTCTTCAAATGCAATCCATAACGACGTATCATTATTCGAAATGGGTTATATGACATAAGGGTCATCTCCCGGCTAAACCGAATAATGAGCGTAAAATTTAAAACATATGGATATGGGATTTCAGTTAAGTCACAACTTTAAAGTTCAAATCTTTCTTTCAAATGGTTTAAACAAATTACCATTTCAAATCTTTAAACAACAAGATTTATTCCACATAGTTCACCCAGTTTCACAAAGATCCACTCACGGATTTCAACACAATTTCCATTTCAATTAGATTAATTCAGTTAATCTTTAAATCAAAGACTTAACTTATAGCTTTCAAAACCGTTTCCAAAGATTCATTCATAACTTGGAAAATCGTTTTTCAATTAAAGCTTGAAATTCCTTTAATACAAATTGGAAATTCATTTCTTATATGAAAGCTTTTATTATTTGAAAACAAACAGTTTTTATTTCGGAAAAATCTAATTTCATTTATACAAGTTAAAATTTTTCAAACTTGGGTTAAATTCAAATTCCCAAAACAACACTTTTGAAATGGTTTAAATTCAAGTAACTTGTATAACCTTCTTAAAATCATAAGTTCTCGACATAGAATTCAATTTCATTTTTTTTTTTGAATTCAAATTTACATCAAATTATTAAATTTCAAAACTTTATTAAGTTATTCAAAATAACTTTTGTCTTTGAAATACCTTTTCAAAAGCTTTTCACTTTAAATCTGATCCATTTCCTAAACCATTTAGATTCAAAAATTCAATTTCAAAACTATTTTTAAAAAAAATCTGTGACTTAACCAATTTCTACGTGCAATCCATATTTGTGTGTGTATAAGTGTGGTCCAGGGGGATTTTTACACAACAGTGCACAACATCAATCATCACAGATTCAATATCGATAAGCGGTATAACCTATAATGCTTATCTTCATTTACAGATTCATAGATAGTAAATTTATCAATCACAAAGGTTCATCATTACGATTCGATGTGGGTTTCGGATAACCAATTGGAATCCGACTCCCTGTCGCATCGAAAATTCAAATGTCGTTTTACGGGCCAAGGGGTTTTGATATCCAAACAATAGTATATTTATCACCGATAAAACAGCTCAGCTTAAAGCAATACATAGCATCACATCACATATCAAGTATATCAATCCATCACACAACATTCAATAACAATCAAAACACCTTCAATTGAGGTGAATAAATTGTGTGGTTTTAAATTTATTACCCACATAATTACTTTCGTTAGAAATCTTTAATCAATGATTGACTATCATCAACTACAATTGATTAAGTCTTAATTACCTTCATTAATTAATCATTTCTCAATTAATTATCTAAATTAATTAACCCTTAATTGTAATTAATTAAATCTTAATAAATTATTCCTTAATTAATAATGATTTCTTAATCACTTTAAGTTAATTAACCTTTAATTAATTATTATTAATTTAATTACCTTAATTAATTAACCATATTAATTAATTATTCTTTAAAGTAATTAACCCTTAATATTTGATTAATCAATCTTTAATATTTAATTATCTTCTCTTAATTACTTTCACTAAGTAATCATTATTTTTAGTTAATCATTCATTAATTGCTTGATTAATTAACTTAAATTATTAATTAATTTACTTTAATTACTTACATTACGTAATTTACTTCAATTAATAAGTTTCCTAACTAATAAAATTTAGCTTAACCTTGAAAGGTTAATTAATAATTATAAAGCACCCTTACAGTTAACTTCTTGAAATATCATTAAGTTTGTTTAAAATAAACTTTAAAAATAAAAGCTATGTTTATAAAAAAAACCGTTTTAAAACTTAGTTAATTAAAATTATTATTTAAAACCCTCTTAACTAATTCTTAAACTTGGAAATCATTTAATATAAGAAGAAAATTGATTAACTAGATTTAACAAAACTTAAATTTCAAAACTTTATTTTTCTTTGAAATTTAAAACTGTTTTGGCCAATATCAATAAACTCGAGAAAAACCCCTGTCTACTTCGAATTGAACCCAAGCAAATTGCTCCACTGCTTCGGGTTTTCCCAAAATTTAACCCAAGAGCCCCAAATTTTCAATTTAAAATTTTTTCTAAGTATTTTACCCTCGCCCAAACATCCTACTTCAAGTTAAAACTCGAGCTACCCCTCTTCTCCCCGAGCCTTGCTTCGAGTCGCACCTTTCTTCCCCAAACGCCTCAGATCGCCGATACCCGTTGATGCACGTATACGTGCACAACCACGATTACCTTCTCCGATCAACGACGAACTCACCAGAACGTCACCAACGATCCCCGCCTCGATTCGAACAACCCAATATACCCAGACACCCCTGATTCGAAAATCGAGCTTCTTGCTCCATCAGAGCCAACTAGCATTGACAAACTGCGATCGCCACGACGATCCAAGCGACCGGAATCCTCGCCTCTATGACCTCGGCCTCTTCATCGACTCAAGTGGCTAATCCCCCAATCGCGATGACTTCCGATGCCACGTTAATGATGCAGTAACCAAGAAACCCCAGCTGACCGAAACTTGCTTCGAAACCCTATTTCGACGACGTCCATCCACCACGGTAAAACTTAATACCTCTCGCCATTTTTCCCATAATCCTCCAACCTCCCTCCTCCTTCAGGCTCAAGCACAACATACGGCTCATCGCCATTCGACGGCAGGCGACCAAAATGTCGAAAACGTTCATCTCAGAAATTCCAATTGAATACAAAATTAGAAACTATGAAACGTAAAAAAATCATGATTTTTGTTCACGAATCCATTCATGCAATTCAAAACAGGAATTAAATTGGTTGATTTTTAACATATATATGTATTTTCACTGTTATTCCCCAAAAAAAATTTTTGTTAAGTTTGAATCCCTGAAACTATTTTTAGAATCATCTTTACACTTAAACATAAAAATTTCATTTAAATATCAAAGGATAATACTGACCAGATTAAGAGATTTTTTTTTCTTGAAGTTTACTTTTGCCTGTAACAATGAACAGGAACTGATTTCTTCTAGTTTTCCAGGTATGCATAGACCAATATAATCAAATATCCACACAGTCATGCATGCACATTCACAAACATACAACAACTTCAAAAATATATGAGAGTTTAAAGGTTTGCTCACATGCTTTCATGAAAGAACAGAGAAGCTTTAATTTTTTTTCCTGAATATATTTGAAAATCCTGCTTGATTTTGTTTTTCTGGGTTGTCCTTCTTGATGATGAACTGCTTTTGCTTGCTGTGATCCTGACCTTTGTTTTGCTTTGATCTTTTTTCCAGATTTTTGAAGAACAGATTGATTTCAGTTTTTTTGAATTGGATTTGCTTCTTTGATCTGAAACTCACTTTTGTTTCAGAATTTTGAAGATTTGTTGGTTTTTTCTTTTCCAGGTTTGAAGTTTGTTTCAGCTTTCCAATTTCTTCTTTTGTTTGCCAAAACCGTTTCTCAGGTTTTGGTTGTTGTTTTGATTTTGGTTTCAGATTTTTGGAGAGAAGGGATTTTCAATTTTTTGAGTTGAAGATGAATTTATTTTCTTCTTTTATTTGCTGATTTCAGATTTCAGATCTTGAGAAGTTAAATGGCCTGGCTTCTCTTTTCTTTTTGTTTTATTTTATATTTTTTTCAAAAGTTGAATGCCACTTGTAAACTTTCATTTGCATGTTGTACACTTGTTACACATAGGGAAAATTGGTTTAAATCCTTGCTCTAAATTATTTTGTAAATTTTTGTTTTAAACCTTTATGTCAATGTATTTTCATGTACAACCTATGTTTACATTTTTAAAATATATATGTTTTCTTTTATATTTATGTTTACACAAATAAAAATTCCTATTGTTTTTCACATTCAAACTTTAATTTAGCTCACTGTATTTATATACATATATTTTTGTACATTTTTCATTCATACATATTTTTATCATTTATTTTTGTACAAATTTTTTTAAAAGAAAGGAATGGTCTAAATATTTTGATTACATATTAACAATTAATCACCTTTATTTATATAAGAAAATTTAACTTAAAATAATATTTTGAAAATTAGTACACTAATTCTTTCAAATTACCACTTCCAAATATTAATATATTTAAAATTTAGAAAACAACATTTTATTAACTTTTTATTAATCTCAAAGCTTTTAAATTTCTATTTATTTTTAATACATTTTTTTTAAATTCAATATTTGTTTAAAAAATACTTATTCATAAATTTCAAATTAAATTTCCATTTATCTTTAAATCAATATTTATTTTAAATCCAATTTTATTTTTAAAATTACTTATCCTTAAATTTTAAACCAAATTATACTTATAATCTAAAAATTATTTATTCATTCTAGAAATTTTCTAATTAATTCACAATCTAATTCCATAATTTAATTTCAAAATTAAATTAATTTTCAAATTAAACTTGGTAAATTTTCAGGAATGTTACACTTGAATAAGTCAAATTGACATAATTTTGTTTTAAAATTGGTAAATGAAATAATTTTACCTAGGATATATTTTATATATAAAGGAATGATTTTAAAAAGCCTATATAGTTATTGATGAGATGTAAGGTTAAAACTGGAATTAGAATAAGATGTGTTTAGTTAAAAGACAATATTTAGATGGCCTTATAAAAATGAAAAGTATTGTAAGAATATTAATCCCTGGTGGCTTTGACAAAGATTTAAATGATTTTGGGAAAGTTGTAGTAATTACACTTAAAGAGATTCTAAGATATAAATATTTTAAAATGATTTGAAAGTAAAGTTTTCTTTGGACAGTTCGGGAAGGAGTTTCGATTTGTTTTGTGATAATCCGAATAATCTTCTAAGTGACAATTGAATGTTTGCTTAGGCAGATAAGATAGTGCACTTAGTAAATTATCCTCTTTGTCATTATATAATTGAAAAGAGTTCAAATCCAAATGAATCCAATGTTAGTGATTTTATTGAAAGAACAATTTATCTATAAATAGTGTTGTTTCAAAAGGGAGTTTGTAAAGAAAGAAATATTTTTATGATTAACTAGTTCGAGTGTCTTGAAAATAACTAAAAATGGGTAAGAGATGTGTTCGTATGGTAAACGCTTCTCTAGAGTATTTCCCTACTTAGTAAAAGGTATATATATAATACTGTTTGGTTGTGCCCGGTTCCTTGACATCATATTAAAGTTACTCGGGCCATATATTTTGTTTTCAAAATGGTTAAATATAAAGTATCATTTCGAAAGGTTTTTGAAATAAAACCCAGATATTGTGTTCTTGAATCCCTTAAAAGAATAGAGTTTTCACAATAAAAGATGCCTTGATTAAGAGCGTGTTAATAAATAAAGTTTTAGATTTGTTGAAGTAAAACCAACTTAAGATTTGAAATTGCACATACTCTTCTGGATATAGAAGATTATCATACTAAAATGAATTTGAGTTATAGAATTTTAATAAACTTAAGAAGCATTCTTATGTAAATTGATGATTCTTTAAAAGGGATAATTATAAACTTCGGAAATAGGAACCAGTGGGATTAGTACGTAGGTTGTACGTAGGACATTTCTCCTTTTCATATAGTTATTAATCCAAGATTCGGGTACATGACTTGAGGTGTTTCACATCATTTCGAATAGGGATTTATCGCCTGTGACGACCCGGAATTTTTGGATATTTGAAATTGGAATATTTACTTGATTTTAAATATTTAAAAGTTAATTTCTAACTGGAATTTTTCAAATGCCGCTATTTATTGTGTGATTTAATTGTTTAATTAAACAATTGGAAATTGGGTAAATTGTTGAATCTGAAATTTTATGCTTGTTAAAATTATTTCAAAAGATTATAAAATTTATATTTATAATCCTGAAGGTACCAAAAGCTTTAAAATTGAAATTTGAAGTGTTTTGTTCAGTTTTAAAAATATATTGTTTAAATTGGTATTTAAAATAGCCTTCTGTGGCACAGTCTCGGATTTCAATTAAACCAGTTCTATTGGATCCATAATAGTGTATTATTATTGGATTTCGAATTTCGTAGCATCTGGAGTTGTTATGTGATCGTACGGTAGATAAACGCGCTAATTTTATCGAAATTTAATATATTAATTGGGTCCAAAAAGCTATCTTCTCCATACGATCGAATTAGGACTCGAAACCTTTTCCTTTGCGTTCGGAATAGGGGTTTAACATTATAAACGCATATCGGCATGTCTCAATAGGAGGTCAATATTTTTGGCTTGTTTTCGAGACGTTTAAATTCGATTTTAAATTAAATTTGATATTCTGACAAATCAAAGACAAAAAATTTATGATTCAACACGTAGCCTGTGTTTTATAACATTTGTACCTCCTGGAGACACACGTCTCCTTTTTTTCGTCATAACCGTGCGTTTTTAACGTAAATCGAATTCTTTTAAAAAAACGGAACCCTTTTTCATTCAAAAGCAAACATAGTAACTTCAAAAATTAAATGGTCGAACGGCAACAAGGTCGTAAACCTTGTTTCTCCTCCCCAAATCAAACCATTCTCCTTCATTTTCCCTTTTTTTCTCCGATTTGCAAAATCAAATCGCGAAATCGATTCTCATCGGCATCGAGGGATGAGCCCGTGCGGCCGTGTGGGTTTGGAGGGGATCATGGGTTGAGGGCTCAACTTGTTCGAGCAGCGGTCTGTGAGAGGATAAGCCTTTTTTCGCGTGTCGACAACTGCGCGCATGCATGCGCGATTTAGCGTCTGCGATGGCGAACTGAGGGGACCGAAATCAATTTTGATCCAAAGCTTGAGACCGAGCAAGTCATGATGTTGTAGGTTGTGTCGTGATGGCGATAAGCCGGGTCAGGCGCGAGAGCTCATGATGAATAGGGCAGTTAAGGTTGGTTCGTCAAAGTCAGCAAGAGGGTTTGGGAGAGGCCAAAGGTGGAATATGGAGGTCAGGCAATAAGTAAGTTACGAAATTCTATACTTTAATTTATCAAAATTCTCTATAAATATTTTACTTAAAAATTCTGTCTTTTATTTTCCTTCAAAAATAGTTTGTGGCTTAAGTTTTACTTGGAAAATTGTTACAGAATTTCATAACTATCATTTTGAGTAAAGTAATTTAAGTAGTTTTAATTTTAAATTTTTTAAGTATATATTTTTAGATAAAGTGATTTAAATTATAAATTCTAATGAGACTTGGCGATTTTCAGTGGTACCAGAGCGAGGTTGATGATAACCTTGGCTCTGATGGGGATTACTCATTAAAAATAGAGTCCGTAGTACTCTAGAATGAGTTTGAGAGTATTAACAGATATGAGCGTGTATTTATCAGCGAATATAAAATCGTTTTTATATTGTGTTGATTTATCGGTTGAGTGTTTATGGATTCTAGTCGATATGTGGGATGCCGTGTCATTGATAGGTGTTTCTAAACTCTTAAACAAGATAAACCAAAAAGTATTATTTTAAAATAGGGTAAATGAAATAATTTTAACAAAATTATTTTTGTTTATAAAAGAAATTGCAAACGTTTATTCGAAGAGACCGGGATCGGATTTGAGATTCGAAAACCACTTCGATCCAACGAGTACGTTTTCCTAAGGAAGACAAGAGCTTGGAGTCGAAGATGGGGTAGTGAAGTGCAAGGGCTAATCGCTGCTAATCTTGAGGGTGGTTCCAAAATGGATGTAGTGGGAGTAGTGCCTTTGGTTTTGTTCAAACCCGAAACAGACTTGCATGGATGAATGCTTTCAGAACATCGTCAGGAGGACGGTGAGCATTCTAAGTGAATGTTCTAAAAAGGTAACGCTGAGCCTCAAACCTCATCAACCGGGAACGACTAAAACAAGGGGGCGCACACAAGGCTAAGTGGCTAGTAACCAATTAGGATAAGGTCAACCCTGTCTAGAGGTCCCTTTTTATTCGGCTGTGTGGGCGGTTGCTGATCCCAACCGTGGGGTGATCTTACTCGGACTATCCGGTAAGGGGTAGCTCCGATCTTGTGTTCCAGGGGATCAGGGTGGATCGTCGGTATGCTGATCTAGACCAGGTACTGTGATGAACAACACCCTAGTAGACCTTCCATTGATGGGAATCCATTCTCCCTATGTGCCTTTACGGTTTTGTTTGTAGAACCTAGTATTGCTGGAATTTAATAATGGTAACAATTTCGGCTATTTGAATAAGTATTTGTGTCGATTTTTCGAGGGTTGAGAAAGGGCGGGTTGTTACAATGGAATCAAATCGCGAAATCGGATGAAAAAATAATAATTGCTGAGGGTATAAAGTAATTCTGTTTTAAATATATATACATAGATTCACATACATATTCTTATACAAGAAAACCAGAGAAGTTTATGAAATCGGGAATTTCGTTTGATTAGATGTGTATATAAACAGGAAATATATTTATATATATATAAGATTTGGGTGAATATAGAAAATTAAAAAAAGTTATAGAGTTTATAAAAATTAGATTTTTAAAAGGTATATAGGTTACTTTAAGTATATATAGTTTCAAAGGAAAATAAAATAAATATACATATATAACTATTTTCACTTAACTAGTTTATTTTAAAATAATATATTAAGGAGATTAGTTAGAGTAACTAACTTATTTTAATTATTTTAGTTAACAAAGGATTTTTATTGGAAAGCACTGGTTAAATTAAATGAATAAATAATAATTAATTGTTTGATAAAATCAAATGTTAATAACCTGTGAATGTTTATACAAGGTTTAAAATCATAGAGAGACAAGCCGGAATGGAATTGGTTGCAAACAGTAAAATCAAAGTTGAGTTAATCCTGCTCATTCGGATTACCTTTTTTAAATTTATATAGTTAAATTTGAATTATTGGTTAAATGTTTGAATGGTCTGGATGGTATATTATATATAGTGTGTGTGTCTATATATATATGTATACACACACACACACACACACACACACACACACACACACACACACACAATGGAGTGATTGATTTCCCGCATTATATAGCGGATGAGACCCTACGCGCCCCTTATAATAGCGGATGACCCTTTATACCGCGATATCCCGCCTTGACGCGGGATTGGTATTTGAATTATTGTGCTAACATCTTTGGATGCAGGGAAAACTGGTTTGAGGGATCCAACTAGATTGCTTAAAATATTTAGATTGTTTTAATGTTCTGTGATATGATTTATTTGATAATTTGTGATAAATTATATTCGTAATTGAAAATATTGGATGCTATGATTTAACTAAATATATTTGGGCATACTGAGTTATCAAAAATATATAGATTGGATTTTTAAAGGGAAGTAAAAGAGAAATTCTTAAGTAATTAATTATAGAGGATTTGGATAAATGAATTGGAAAAGGATAAAAGTTGATTTTTTAAATTCTAGTAAATAAATTCCAAGTATGGGAAAGGAGATTTATGAATAAATGGGAATAAATGAATTTTTAAACTTAAGTGATATAATTTAAAAGAACAAAGGATTTATTTTTATATTCAGGATTTAAAATGGTTTGGGAGAAATAAAGAAAGAATTTTAAAATTTTGTATGAAATTAATATTTCAGATTTTAAATAAGATTTTAAATCTAAATAAAGGAGTGAATATGGAATTAATTTAAAAAGGAAGTAAATTTGGAAATCGATTTGAAAATTGATTTAGAATTTGAAACTGTATTTTAAGAAAAGAGAATGAGACTATGGAATTTATAAACTAGGTTTATAAAGTGAAATAAGATATCAGTGGATATTTGAAAATATAAATTCACGATGGGAATTTATAAAGGAATGGAAATTTATTTTAGAAATAAATGGTGGTTTATTTTTAAAGGCATGGAAAGAAATTTACGTATTTGGGATGTAAATTGGGATAAATCGAGAAGGATTTGTTAATTGATTGAATTGACTATTTTGGAATGGAATGTGTACTTTCCCTAGAAAGCCAAGCATGTTTTCAGAGTAGCTTTTAAGTATAAATTAAAAGTTTTAATTTTTTTTAAAGAATGTTTTTGAGATATTATTATTTAAGTTGTTTAAAATTTTAATGGTAAATATTTATTAAATTAGTTATAGTAGTATTATTTTAAAAGGGTATTTGGAATTATGATTTAAAAAGATAATTATTAATATTTATATTTTATAAAGTAGTTTTATTTTAAAGATAGTTTGGCTGAAGTTTTTGATTGAAAAACTTGTATAGAATTTCATAACTTTTATTTTAAGATTTATTTTTGCTTAAGATTTACATGAGAAATTATTTTAAAATTTCATAACCAGTATTTTAGATAAAGTGTTTTAAATAGTTTTATTTTAAATATTTTTATGGTATATATATATATATGGATAGAGTGATTTAAATTATTTTAAAATCTAAAGTATTTAGACTTTGTGATTTTCAATGGAATAAGTAATTGGGTGGAAATTTAATCCGCGAGAGGAAAGGTGATTTGGGAGCTGTTTCGAAAGACTAAAATGTAGAAAGATATCTTGCGAAGATATTTCGAATAATAAATAATTTTGAAAAATTGTTAAGACTGATGGATGTTTGTGAACATTATTTGATAGTTAAATAACCGACATCAATATTGGCCGATGCGCTGATCGTTTCGAAGAGACGGGGATCGGGATTTATTTACCGAAAACCACTTCATCCGATTTGAACGTTTCCGTGAAGAAGAAAAGATCTTGGAGTCGAAGATGGAGCAGTGAAGTGCAAGGGCTAATTGCTACTAATCCTAAGGTTGATTTCAAAATGGATGTAGTAGGAGTAGTGCCTTCGGTTCCGTTCGAACCCGAAACAGACTTGTATGGATGAATGCTTTCAAAACATCGTTAGGAGGACGACATGCATTCTAAGTGAATGTGTGATAAAAAGATAACGCATAGTCTCGAGCCTCATCAATCGGGAATGGCTAAAACTAGGGAGGTGTGCGCAAGGCTAAGTGGCTAGCAACCAATTAGGGTAAGGTCACCCCTATCTAAAGGTCACTTTATTTCGGCTGTGTGGGCGGTTGCTGATCCTAACCGCGGGGTGATCTTATTCAGACTATCCAGTAAGGGGTAGCTCTGGTCTTGTGATGCAGGGGATCGGGGTGGATCCTGGTACGGTGATCTAGATCACGTACTGTGGCGGGTGGTACCCCAGTATCCCTACCATTGATGGAAATTCATTCTCCATAGGTTGACTGTAGAACCTAATATTGCTGAAATTTAATAATGGTAACAATTTCGGCTATTTGAATAAGTATTTCTATATAGAAACTACTATGATATCCGAGGATTTTATAATAAATGCTTTGGTTATCGTAAGATAAAAACCCGACTTGTTTATTTGTGGCGTGGTCTTTCGAGGTACCTTTGATTCCAAAGGATTTTGAAAACTTTAAAAATCCAATTGAGTGTGTTTCTCACGCTGATTTTCCAGATTGACTCGGGTGTTATTTAACTATAATGCTCGGATCAGACCGAGTATTATAGAGTACAGATTTTGGAATGGACTACTGTGGAGCTCAGGAGACGAGCTGGATGACAAGGCGTATTTCCGTAGATTTATATTCTTTTATGCAGTGTAAGCTGTATATTCAGCTTTGGAAGGGAAAGTTATTATAACTGTCCAGTTGTGTGTTATGAATTTTGTTGTACTCTGGTGATGTAATGTATAAACAGATACAATTCTTTTTGTTTTAAAGATTAGTCATTTATTTATTATATATTGTTCCGCTGCGACTATGAGATACAGATATTGTTTTCTGTTTCTTCTTCTACCTCCTTCTTCTTTAACCCTAATGGTTCAGTTTTTCGGCATTCGATTATTCGGCATTTGATACAGTGGACGTATTGATGTCGATTTTCAGGCTTCGAAAAATCGGGTCGTCATAGTTGGTATAGGACTGAAGGTTAAGTGAGAACCTTGTCTCTAGTGGGGATTACTCATTAAAAATAGAGTCCATAGTACTCTAGAATGAGTTTGAGTGTATTAATAGATACGAACGCGTATTTGTTAGTGAATAAAAAATTGTTTTTATATTGTGTTGACTTATCGGTTGAGTGTTTATGGATTATGGTCGATAGATGGGACACCATGTCATTGATAGGGGTTTCTAAACTCTTAAACAATATAAACCGACACAGTATTATTTTAAAATAGGGTAAATGAATTAATTTTACCCAATTTTTTTTTGTATATATAAATTTTTTTGTAAATTATTATAATATACGGTTGCTTGGTTGTTAGAAAGTGATAATATTAAATTATTATCACTGTTGTTATGGTAATTGAAATAAGGAAATAATGTTATAACCAAGGTTAAGGAATAATTTATATATAACAGAATGAGGTTTGTAAATGTGTTTATAAATATGATTTATAATTGAAATGAGATAAAATTCCAAAGTAATGATTGAATATAGATTGGAAGGATTTGAAAATTTAAAATTTTAGGAATGGTTTAAATTCCTTTGGGTTTGAAAATGGTTTTCAAAGGGTTTTGGAGAAATAATGGTGATATTATTTCGAAATATTTTTGAATTGGATTTGAAATCTGGTGGGATTTGGATTTAAAAATATAGGAAATGTTTAAAGAGGTAAAAGAACTGAACTCTCTTCGATCGCTGGAAAATAACTTCGGTGATGACTGTAGCATCATCAATGTTCATTTTCGAATTTCTAAAAGAGGGATTGCTACCCAGATGTTTTGGATTGGTGTTTGTTTGCGAAGATTGAGTTTGAATTTGAAAATGCAAAAGAATAGTTGGATTTTGATATATTGTTTTCAAAATTTATTTTGAAATGTCGAGGAATTGCTTAAACTCTGGAAGTTAATTTAAAATATTAATGGAATTTAATAAGTTGGAAACTTAAGGAAGTTTAAAAATTTAAATGGAAATTGTAGAATTTGTTTAAGGGAACTAAAGAAGTAAAAGTTTATAAATAAACTTTATATAGATTTGAGATTAAATTTGAAAATAAAGTGATAAATGAAATTAGTAAGTTAAATTTGATTGAAAACTAATTAATCTAGTGAAATAAACCAACTAGATGAAATAAATTAGAAAGATTAGTAAATGAATGAGATTATGTTGGACAACTTATATAAGTTTTAAAAAAAATTGAATGGAAATGGAATTGAATTAAGTGAAGAAAATGAAATTCAAGCTGAAGATTGGAAATTTAATTTGAATTGTGACAAACAAAGCGAAGTAGAAAATTTGTCAAGTTAGACTTAATAAAACGAAGGATTGAAAATAAAATTTGTAAGTAAATGGAGCTGGAACTAAATACTCGAATTCAAATTTAATTTGGGTTAAGTAAAGTAAAGTTAATGAGTTGGTTCAAGGTGGACTAAAAGTAAATAAGGTTTGTAAATAAAAATTGTTTGAATTTAAAATAAATTAGTAAAGTGAAACTAATTAAAGAAAAGACAAATTAAATATGGTTTGAAATGAACTGAATTCAATATTTTATAAAGAAGGTAAATTGAATTCAAATGGAATTGAAAATGTAAAGTGAATAAAATTGGATATTAAACCAAATGGTGAAGTGAAGATAAATATGTAAGTGTATAAAATATTTATATTGAACTTAAGAAGGAATGGTAAATTCTTAAGTAAAATTTGGTACTGGAAAATATTCTAAGTTAATGTGAGTAAAGGTTAATGAGGGTATGTGAAATGATAATTGTGAATGAGTGAATGGAAATCAAAATGAATGCGAGTAAAAAGAAATTGATATAGTTATTAATCAATTGAGATAAATACGTGGATGTACGTATATTATTCGCATAGCGATTCAATCCAGAATTCAAGTACAGAATTTCGAGATAGTTATATCGATCCGAGTTGGAATTTTTCACTCGATTTTCGACGGCGAACCATGGATATGGATTTTTGATGGATTTTGGAATTCTCTATCATAGTTTATGGCTATGCAAGGCGCATAATGTTTTCTGATCCAGAAAGCAGATCTGAGTCCACACTAGGAAGTCGGGTGGATGGTACTAGTTCAGAAGTGAAATTGTGTGATCGAGTGAGCGATCAAATTTGATATTGCATAAGGATGATATAAGTATATCGTACAGATTTGAATGAAATAGATATTGAAACTTTGATAAAGAAATGTATAAAATGATGTTGGATTCTATAATTGGATATTATTGCTTAGTAGCATACAGGTATTTAAAAAACAAAAGGAAATTGGGATTTTTTTGATTTCAGAAGTCAAATGAAATTGCTCGACAAAAGGTATGTATTTAAATTTCTGTATGAAATTTGATGGTTTTCTGATCTAGCCACTTGGTGATTTGTTTACTTTTGAATTTTGAGGTCCCATAGAGGTATTTCGTAGTTGTACCAAGCTAGCCGCGCAAAGGAGACGCTGGCGAAATATTTTCAAAATTAACGGAGTTACAAAAATTTTGAGAAAATTTTGATAATTTAAATTTGGTTTTAAAATTTAAATTTGAATTATTGAGAAAATATTATTGTTTGGAACTTATGGTTGAGTTTGGATAGTTAGTAAGAGAGATAGTGTCTTTAATAAAAATTGTTTTGGAAAGTTGAAACTGAAGGGTTTTAGGAAGTTGTTAAAACTTTTTGGATTGGAAAATAGTTAACGGGCATTGGACCATTCTTCTTAACTAGTAATTTCGGGGACGAAATTCTTTTAAGGGGTAGGATGTGATGACCTGAATTTTTTGGATATTTGAAATTGGAATATTTAATTGATTTTAAATATTTAAAAGTTAATTTCTAACTGGAATTTCAAATGCCACTATTTATTGTATGATTTAATTATTTAATTAAATAATTGGAAATTGGGTAAATTATTGAACCTGAAATTTTATGCTTTTTAAAAATATTTCAAAAGATTATAAAATTTATATTTGTAGTCCTGAATATAATGAAAGCTTTAAAATTGAAATTTGAAGTTTTTTGTTCAGTTTAAAAATATATTGTTTAAATTGATATTTAATATAGCCTTCCGAGGCACAGTCCCGAATTTTGACGAAACCAGTTCCATTGGATCCGTAATAGTGTATTATTATCGGATTTCAAATTTCGTAGCATTTGGAGTTGTTGTTTGATCGTAAGGTACATAAACACGCTAATTTTATCGAAATTTAATATAATAATTGGGTCCAAAAAGCTATCTTCTCCGTATGATCGAATTAGGACTCGAAACCTTTTTCTTTTCATTCGTAATAGGGGTTTAACATTATAAACGCCTAGCAGCATGCCTCGATAGGAGGTCGAGATTTTTGGCTAGTTTTTCGAAACGTTTAAATTCAAATTTAAATTAAATTTTATATTTTAACCAATCAAAAACAAAATTTCTATGATCCAACACGCAGCCCGCCTTTTCTAACATTTGTCCCTCCCTGAGACACACGTCTCCTTCTTTTTTTTCTTTTTTTGCCCTAACCGAGCGTTTTTTAAGGTAAATCAAATTCTTTTAAGAAAACGAAATCCTTTTTTGTTCGGAAGCAAACGTAGTAACTTAAAAAATTAAATGGCCGAACGACAACAAGGTCGTGAACCATGTTTCTCCTCCCCAAATCAAACCACACTCCTTCATTTTCCCTTTTTTCTTTCTCTGATTCGCAAATCAAATCGCAAAATCGATTCTTATCGACGCCGAAGGATGAGCGCGTACGGCCGTGTGGGTCTAGAGGGGATCATGGGTTGAGGGCTCGACTTGTTCGAGAGGTAGTCTATGAGAGGATAAGACTTGTTTCACGCGTCGACGACTGCGGGCGTGCATGCACGATTTAGGGTCTGCGATGGCTAACTGAGGGGATCGAAACCAATTTCGATCCAAAGCTTGAGACCGAGCAAGTCACGATGTTGTAGGTTGTGTCGCAATGGTGATAAGCCGGGTTAGGCACGAGTGCTCGTGATGAATAGTGCTGTTGAGGCTGGTTCGTCGAAGTCGGCGAGAGGGTTTTGGAAAGGCCGAGGGTGGACTCTGGAGATCAGGCAGTGAGATAATTCTATTTTCTAATTTTGGATATATATGTGTGTGTGTATATATACATGGATTTGGGAAAATTTATGACTGTAAAGTATATAAGCATATTTTTTCAATTTATATATATATGTATGTATGTATATATATATATATATGTATATATATAGTAAACAAAAAATATAATAATTGCTGAGGGTATAAAGTTATTCTGTTTTAAATATATATACATAGATTCACATACATATTCTTATGCAGGAAAACCAGAGAATTTTATGAAAATGGGAATTTCATTAGATTAGATATGTATATAAACAGGAAATATATATATATATATATATATATATGTAAGATTTGGGTGAATATAGAAAAAAATTAAAAAAAAAGTAATAAAGTTTATAAAAATTAGATTTTTAAAATGTATATAGGTTACTTTATATATAGTTTCAAAGGAAAATAAAATAAATATACATATATACCTATTTTCACTTAACTAGTTTATTTTAAAATAACACATTAAGGAGATTAATTAGAGTAATCAACTTATTTTAATTATTTTAGTTACCAAAGGATTTTTATAGGAAAGCATTGGTTAAAATTAAATGAATAAATAATAAATAATTGTTCGATCAAGTCAAATGTTAATAAACTGTGAATGTTTATACAAGGTCTAAAATCGTGGAGAGACAAGCCATAATGGAATTGGGTTGCAAACAGTAAAATCAAAGGTGAGTTAATCTCACTCATTCGGATTATCTTTTTAAAATTAAAGTAGTTAAATCTAAATTATTGGTTGATTGTTTGAATGGTTTAGATGGTATATTATATATATATATATATATATATTGAAGTGATTGATTTCTTGCATTATATAGCGGATGAGGCCCTATGCACCCCGCATAATAGCGGATGATCCTTTATACCGTGATATCCCGCCTTAAAGCGGGATTGGTATTTAAATTATTGCACTAACATCTTTGGATGCAGGGAAAACAGTTTGGAGGGATACAAATGGATTCCTCAAAATATTTAGATTATTTTAATATTCTGTGATATGATTTATTTGATAATCTGTGATAAATTATATTGGTAATTGAAAATATTGGATGCTATGGTTTAATTGAATATATTTGGGTATACTGAGTTATCAAAAATGTATAGATTGTATTTTTGAAGAGAAGTAAAAGAGAGAATTCTTAAGTAAATAATTATAGAGGATTTGGATAAATGAATTGAAAACGGATAAAAGTTGATTATTTAAATTCTAATGAATAAATTCCAAGTATGGGAAAGGAGATATTTGAATAAATGGGAATAAATGAATTTTTAAACTTAAGTGATATTATTTAAAAGAATAAAGGATTTATTTTTAAATTCAGGGTTTAAAATGGTTTGCGAGAAATAAAGGGTGAATTTTAAAATTTAGTATGAAATTAATATTTCAGATTTTAAATAATATTTTAAATCTAAATAAAGGAGTGAATATGGAATTAATAGGTTTTAAAATAAATTTGGATAATTAAAGGAATTTATTGTAAAAAGGAATTAAATTTTGGAAATCGATTTGAAAATTTGATTTAGTATTTTTAAACTGTGTTTTAAGAAAGAAGAAAGAGACTATGGAATTTATAAACTAGGTTTATAAAGTGAAAAAATGTATTAGCGGATATTTGAAATTATAAATTCACGATGGGAATTTATAAAGGAATGAGAAATTTATTTTAAAAATAAATTATGGTTTATTTTTAAAGGTATGGAAAGAAATTTACGGATTTGGGATGTAAATTGGGATAAATCGAGAAGGATTTATTAACTGATTGAATTGACTATTTTGGAATGGAAAAAGCATTTTCCCTAGAAAGCCAAGTATGTTTTCAAAGTAGCTTTAAGTATAAATTAAAAGTTTTAAAGTTGTTTTAAAGAATGTTTTTGAGAAATTATTATTTAAGTTTTTAAAAATTTTAAAGGTAAATATTTATTAAATTAGTTATAGTAGTAATTATTTTAAAAGGGTAATTAGTATTATGATTTAAAAAGATAATTATTAATATTTATATTTTATAAAGTAGTTTTATTTTAAAGATAGTTTGGCTGAAGTTTTGTTTTGAAAAACTTGTATAGAATTTCATAACTATTATTTTAGGATTTGTTTTGGCTTAAGCTTTACATGAGAAATTATTCTAAAATTTCATAACCAGTATTTTAGATAAAGTGTTTTAAATAGTTTTATTTTAAATATTTTTAAAGTATATATATATATATATATATATATTTGGATAGAGTGATTTAGATTATTTTAAAATCTAAAGTATTTAGACTTGGGATTTTCATTGGAATAAATAATTGGGGTGGAAATTTAATCCGCGAGAGGAAAGGTGATTTGGGAACTGTTTTCAAAGACTAAAATGTAGATAGATATCTTGCAGAGATATTTCGGATAATAAATAATTTTGGAAAATTATTAAGATGGATGGTTGTTTTTGAATGTTATTTGATAGTTAAATAACCGACTATCAATATTGACCAACGCGCTCATCGTTTCAAAGAGACCGGGATCGGGATTTATTTCTCGAAAACCACTTCGATCCGGTTTGAACGTTTCCATAAAGAAGACAAGAGCTTGGAGTCGAAGATGGTGTAGTGAAGTGCAAGGGCTAATTGCTACTAATCCTTAGGGTGATTCCAAAATAGATGTAGTAGGAGTAGTGCCTTCGGTTTTGTTCGAACTCGGAACGGACTTGTATGGATGAATGCTTTCAAAACATAGTCAGGAGGACGATGAGCATTCTAAATAAATGTGTGCTAAAAGGTAACGCATAGCCTCGAGCCTCATCAAGCATGAATGGCTAAAATAGGGGAGGTGCGCGCAAGGCTAAGTGGCTAGCATCCAATTAGGGCAAGGTCACCCCTGTCCAGAGGTCCCTTTATTTCGGCTGTGTGGGCGGTTGCTGATCCCAACCGCGAGGTGATCTTATTCGAACTATCCAGTAAGGGGTAGCTCCAGTTTTGCAATGCGGGGGATCAGGGTGGATCCTCGGTATGGCGATCTAGACCACGTACTATGACGGGCGGTACCCCAGTAGCCCTGCCATTGATGAAAATCCATTCTCCATATGTGGCTTTGCAGTTTTGATGGTAGAACCTAGTATTGCTTGAATTTAATATTGGTAAGAATTTCGGATTTTTGAATAAGTATTTGTATATAGATACTACTATAGTATCAGAGGATTTTATAAGAAATGTTTTAATTATCGTAAGTTAAAAACCCGGCATGTTTATTTGTGGCATGATCTTACGAGATACCTTTGATTTCAAAGGATGTTGAAAACTTTAATAATCCAATTGAGTGTGTTTCTCATGCCGTTTTTCTAGACTGACTCGGCTGTTATTTATCTATAATGCTCGGGTCAGACTGAGTACTATAGAGTACAGATTTTGGAATGGACTACTGTGGAGCTCAGGGGATGAGCTGGATGACAAGGCGTATTTCCATAGATTTATGTTCTGTTGTGTAGTGTAAGCAGTATATTCAGCTTTGGAAACACAAGTTATTATAACTGTCCAGTTGTGTTATGAATTTTGTTATATTCTGGTGATTAATGTATAAACAGATATAATTCCTTTTGTTTTAAAGATTAGTCATTTATCTATTATATATTGTTCCGCTGCGATTGTGAGATTCTGATATTGTTATATATTTCTTCTTCTACCTCCTTCTTCTTTAACACTAACAGCTCGGTTTTTCGACATTCGATTGTTCGGCATTTGATACAGTGGACGTATTAATGTCGATTTTCGGACGTCGAAATATCGGGTCGTCACATCGCCCGATTTTTTATGGCGAGCGTTGGTCAAAGTCCGTACTTGAAAGTCGGGTGAATGATACTAGTTCAAAAATGAAGTTATTTATTTAATTATGTGATCGAACCAGATTTTTACGTAGGAATGATCTATTTATATCATATAGATTGATGAATAGCTTTAAGTATTTCTAGGAATAGGGTTGTGGAATAATTTCGGGGACGAAATTCTTTTAAGGGAGGAAGAATGTAAAGACCCACAAATTTATCACTTAGATAACTATATTTATTTTAAAAATATTTAGATATAGGATTGAAAGTAAAAAATAATAATGTTTTGCGTGGTAAATAATAACACTTATTTTGTTTGGGAAAAATATTTGCGGACAAATTACCGAGGTAAAATATTGACAATTTGTAAAGATCGTCCTAGGTAAAATAGCGATAAAGTAGCCTATTTTAATTAAGTATAATAATAAAATAAATGGGTTTTATATATTTGTAAACATCGACAATTGATATCATCGGTTTTATATATTTCTTTGAAAACTCAAGTTAAGTTTAATAATAAAATAAATGGGTTTTTATCTACAAATAAACCTATTTTAATTATTTAATAATGATGGTAAAATTGTTCTTAATTTTTTTTTACAAAATAGATGTTCATAGAAAAATAGAAACTATGACCGAAGAACTTTTTTTGAAATTTACATTTTTCGACACTGAAAAGTTGTCAGGAATGTTGTTCGCCTTTTTGCACTATATGTAAATATATATAAGAGATAATTAACCATATAATAATACACTTAATTATGTATTATCTTATGTTAATAATGTTTAGCAAGTGATGTGACAAGACATGGTTTTAAAATAATAACTTATACATATACACATACACACACTAAATCATATCATTATCTCTTGTCACTTCCTTAAGTACCATCATCATTACCCATCATGGCTTAGGAAATGTGACTAGAAAGGGGGGAGATGTAACATATAAGGGGGAGGAAGGGGGAGGAAGGTGGTGATGTGACATGTCAAAATAATGACGTGTTATAATATTTTAAACTAAGAATAAAACGATAATTTCCCCACTTTCCTTCATCTATAAATACACAGCCTCACGCACATTTTCATTTACATTCCAACTTCATTCTTTTCTAAAACTCTTCTCCAACGACTTCATGACTTCCGTAGTTCAATTTTTTTAGAAAAAGTTATCTTTTTGTGCGGTAACTTGCTTCCATACCTTCTGTACTTCTTATACTTTCATTTCAACATCCTCTCTTCCAAAATACAAGGCTGTCACTACAGCCACAAAGCCCTAGCCAAGTCAAATCACCTCTGCCCGAACCAACTCTAAGGCCTTAGCCCATCCAAAGTTTCAAATTTTTATGCTAGAGTCGAGCGCAGAGGCATTGTCGTATGGTCGAAGTTCGGGCGATGTTAGTTAGCATAAAGGTGAGTAAACTACTTTATTTTGGAAAGATTATTGACTTTACCATGATGTGTTATTGTGGTGAAATATGATGAGAAAATCGAATGGTTATTATGTTGGTCGATAGTGATTTGATGGATGCTTGCGTTAGGTGTTGAAGCTGAGATTAGAAAGTGACATTGTCGAGTTAGTAAGCATATAACCTTATGTTTATATATGTGTTTCATTGTGATGCTAAAATTATTGTAGTTCGCGTGTATGGTCATGATCTAAGAACCAAAGTATGTTGAGCTGAAACAAAATTAACAACCTTGTGTGTTGCGACGGACATGTGATCCGATTTGATATCAAAAACTTTGTTTTCTTGTTTTAAAGTTTCAAAATTATTTCAAAGTTTTCTGTCTTTATTTCTAAGTCTCAAAAAATTTAAAAGTTATGTTTCTAAGCTTGAAATGGAAACTAATAAGCAAGTATTTTCACTTAAAGTACGTTAGAGTGAACTGTGCTCGTAGCGATAGTCGCTATGGGCACAGTTCGATAAAATTTCGATTATTGTTTTAAAACGTTTTCTTTTGAAATGGTTTTACAAAAGTTTTTCAAACTTCACTAATAATATAAAAAGAGATTAAGTTTAGTTAAATTAAGATTTTATAATTTTATAAAATAGTTTAAGGTAATTAGCACTCAATTATTGATTAAGTAAGCGATTAGAGGTTTAAGTAACACTTAAGGAAGGTTAACGACTAATTATTAATAATAATGTTTTAATTAGTGATTAATGAAGCAAAGAAGTACTTAATGATTAATTATTATTTGATTAAGTTGATTAGTTAAATAATAATTATTTAATTAAGTTGATTAGTTTATTAATTATTATTTATTAATTGATTATTTAATTAATTTTTAATAAATTAGGATTTAACTAATATTGAATTGTTCAAACCTTAACTAAGATACATTAGGAAGCTAATTAGGGCTTAACCAAGTTCATTAGTTAATTAAAGTTTAATTATGAATTAATCTTGATTTAATTAAGATATAATTAGTATTTAAGCTAATTGAATATATTTTAATCTTTTCAAAGCTATTTTGAAACTTGATCGATTATATTTTAAATCGGTCTCCTTTTCAAATTAATTAATTTTAAATCAAAGGATCTATCGTCTAGACTATTAAGTAGCCAAATGAATTAAATTGGTGATTATAAAATGTTGACACGTTTTATGGGAAGTAAATGACTTGTGTTTAGCATAAATGTTGAATATTGGTAATGTGATAAACACAAGGAAGATAATTTCAATAAGCGGGTCATGGTAACTTAAGCATATAGAATATACTTCTATATGCACATTTTTTTACCAATAATGGATGTACCTATATTCATAGCTTGGACATCTACCTATGTTTGATTTTTTGTTATGTGTGAATCCCTTATATATCTGATGTTTGGCAGAATCCATGATATAACTTATATAAGTTAAACCCAAATTTAATGATCCATTGTAGTCGTTGAGCCTCCATTTGGTTTTGTAAAGTAAATATTTCATTTTCTTTTGAAATGGTCTTCAAAGCTATTCTATTTTGAATAAGATATTTGAAGAATGATTTGACAATTGGTTTGAAAAGTTTATAAATGATTTTGGGTATTAACAAAAGGATTTTAAGAAATGGTTTTCAATGTATATACAAAGATTTTATAAATGGATTTGAATGTCTATAAAGGAAAATTTTATACAAGGTTTGAAAGTTTATAAAGAAGTTATATAACCGAGTTTGAAAAATTATATAGAGTTCATAAATGAGAATGGAATGTTGAATATGCTAGTATTTGATTTTTGTTTGATGATAATAAACATATATATATATATATATATATATATATACATTTAAATGTATTTGTTAATGTACTATTTTATTTTTCACATAATTAAATAAATATTTGCTGAATAAAATAAATAACGCAGAATTTAAATTCAAACGGATATTTTATTCAAACAAATATTTATTACAATTTTGAATAGTACGAATTTGAGCTTCCACTATATATACAATCTTTGATTACAATACATTGATTACATCTCATTTCAATTTACACAATTGTCCTCACTACATATCGCTCGCTCACTCGTATTTAATCTTCAACTTGAATCCAACATCTGAGCAATCTGCAAAAAATATACACTGCATAGTAAAATTGAAAATAAAATATTTTTGCAGTATAAAATAAAATGTAATTTTGAAAATATTATTTGCCTCGGTTATTTGGGTTGTTCTTCATCACTTAATTTTGAATTCATCATATACGAACAGCTTGGGACATGCACATGGTATCACTGTACATGCCACAAGGCTATGCACAACCGATATACACTTGATAAAAGCTACAGGGATAGGTGAGCACAAGGTCAAACCCAAATGAAAAGCCGGGTTCAACTCAAGTGCAATAAAAATAATGTCACAATATCAGCACAAGGTCAAACCTGAGCATTAAGCTGGATTCAACACAGGTGCAATCCAAATGTACAGACTCAATGATACAACGCGCATATGACACAAGACTACAAACAAGTCTTGAAATCAGACTCAATGGAACAACACTACTACACTGTAGATGCAAGCAGACTCGAGTCACAGTGCAACTTGAACCAAAAGGAATACAACAAGTAGATGAACTATGCAACAGAGAGATGTACACATGACTCAAACCAGCACCTAAAGAAGGCCACACAAGCAACCAGACTACATAATGAATGCAATAACAGGTACAACATGCATGCATACAATGCACAGTGAAGACTAACAGGCACAAATGGACAACAACTCAATATGCATCAGTTTCAAGTCATGTACAGTTTCAATTTTACAAGACCAACAATGCAACTGTATGCAAACTGCCCGAATGGTACAAGTTAAAGACCGCAACACTACGGAAACTACAAGTGACAATGTCAGGCCGAGTCAAAACCAAAACATCAAAGGCAGAGAAACCAGAATGCAAGCTGTATCACTGCAACTTGAACCAGACTTCAAATTATACAATGATGTGAAGATAAACAGTGCACAACAGCCAATATATACAACAAGCACATATAGCAGTAAAGTACACAAACTAATCCAAACACCAAATGAAGACTCAAAACAATGAACACTGAGCTATCAATTGAACACAATTAATGGTTCAAATTGTTAAGAAAAATGAAGACAATGACATCGAGTATGCCAGACCTCACATAAACTGTACACATGAATAAAACTGAAAATAGCACAGACTCGAAGACAAAGAAAAATGCAATGCATTAATGAGACAAAAGGCTACACCAGCAATGTGAACCAGACAAGTACTTCAAGTACGAATGCACAACTGGAAACATGAATAAAACAACATACATACACAGTGCAAAGTGATGATCTACAACTCAGTGCAGCACAACCAAACTACCCAAGCTCAATGTCACAAATACTACAACACAATACAACATGGCAGTATGGCAGCAGACAGTGTAAAGTGGTGCGCATGTAAACAGAGCCAAAACATGAACGAGACTCAAACTCATAACAAGTATATAGGTTAATGAAGATTCAATGAAGACAGAAGCAACAGAGTTTCAAATGAAGTCAAAATATCAACACAAAATCACCATGACCGAAGTCAACCACAAATACATGACAGTGAAACAAAACCAAGCAGGAAGGTTCAAAAATGACCGAAGTCAATTTGCAGCATCAACTCAGAGCCGTGATAACCAAGGCAACAATGAATGAAATCGAACGAAGTCAGAAATCAACACCGTGGGTATCAAGTAATCAAGCAACGAAAGTCACAAATTTGAACAAGTCTGGAATCATCACAAACATTCAACTTAAATCAAATGGCCGAGAAGAATTCAAGCAAATTATCAGATGAACGAAAATTAAGGAATTCAAACCATATATAGACATTAATATCATCGGCAGTTTTCATCATTGAGTTCAAGCATTCAACCACGAGAGCAAAAGTCATAAATTATATATCGGAATCAAAGTCGAACTCAATCATCGAGAAGCAGCCGAGCGCAACTCAAGGAGACGAACGATCGACAAAGCAAACATGTGAATATCCATTCGATCGATCAACATTCAAGCGGCAGCTTCGAAGATTTTCACAAGCCCTAATTTTTTATCAGAGAGGAACGATCGAAGAAGCCATTTTTACAAACCAAGGAGAAAAGGGCTAGCAAAGTTTTCTCTGTTATAATTCATTTTGGGCCGGCTAATTAAAGAAAGGGATTGGGCTTTAGTATATTTATATTAGGGATTTATTGTTTAAATTGTTTTAAATTGTTTTTTCCTTTTTAACCTGTGCAAATTCTAGTCGTATGACTAGAGGACAAACTACGTGGCGTGGTTTAAGAATTCACAACTCAGTGGCTGAGTTGTGGTAGGGTTTTGAGTGTAGAGTTAAGGCTAATCGATAGCGGGTGTTGCGAGTTTACGTGTGTAAGCGTCTGACTGCTTAATTTCTAGTAGAAACCTTGAAGGCGGCACATAGGTAGGGTTTCGCCGAAGCTGGGTAAATTATGTGTCGTTTTATTTCTGCATTTATTATTCTGCTATTACCTGTGCTGCTATTTTGATATATCTGTGTTGAAAATATTTTATAAACTTCCACAATAATTTTTATAATTAATAGCATCACCCTATTCACCCCCCCTTAGGGTGAATTCGATCCTACAAGTGGTATCAGAGCTTGGTACAAAAGCCATTTTCATTTTAAAAAATTGGTTTTTCAACGACCAATTTTGTTTTACAAATTTAAAATTTTAAAACGGCTTCTTTTAATGTGGGTCAGTTCTATATTATTCCTCCTGTTTTTGATGGAACAGATTTTTTGAATTGGAAATTAAAAGTGGAATTTTATTTAAAATCTATTTATTTTAAATGTTGAAATATTATTGAAAATGGGTGTAATATAACAGATAAGAAAATTATCTCGATTAATGCTCTTGCTATGCATATATTATATTCTCACATTAATCCAGATAATTTCAACTTTATCTCTCATTGTGAAAATGCACATGAAATCTGAAAAACTTTTTGATGTAATATATGGTGCAAAAGTCAACAAAAATTAGAAATCCTCCTCAATCGACTCAGTTAAAGAAACGAGCTTAACAGGATTGGTAAAAAGTAGTAGAGGTTGATGATGATGAAGCAGTTGATCTGGCTCTACTAATAAAGAGATTCAAAAAGTGGAACCACAAATACGGAAATCTAGCTCCAAATCAACAATTGAAAAGCAGAATAATCAAACCACCAGACAACTCAGAAGAACACGGGATCATTTGTCATAAGTGCAACAAACCCGGTCATATCAAGCCCAATTATCCTCGAATTCAACTCGACCAAGAAAAGAAATTAAAAAGGAGAAATTCTATAGCCACGTAGAATAAAAGCGATAGCAGTGAGAGTGAGAAAGCTGATCGGTGCCTTTGAAGTGATATAACTAATAGAGATGATGACGAGCCAAGCGGGGTATCAAAACTTACTCACTCAGAATTACTCATATATTTCCACGAAGTAAATGGTTGTTTCAAACGACTTAGGGTAAAATATGCTAAAATTGAATCATAAAGAGATAGTTTGATAGAAGTAAATGAACAGAATGAACAATTACTTAAAAACTATCAAAACAAGTGCCCTAAGTGTGATAAGTGTCCAATATTTAAAGAAGAGATTAAAAAATCAAAAATCAAAATTAAATTGCTTGAAAATGAAATCCTGATTTTGAAAGAGAGTGAAAATACAAGAAGAGAAATTCTATTAAAAGGTGCATATAATTGTTAAACGAAAATGAATCTCTCAAAACACAAGTCCAACAACTGTCAACGACTTTAGATAAATTTTCAAAAATTAAGAAATTGTTGAACATGCTATTAGGAAAACAAACTGTTAATACAGTTAGACAAGGACTTGGGTATAATCAATCTAAAAATGTTAGAAAAGAGATTAATCAAGTAATTCAATGTGCACAATCTATAGAAATTTTGACACAATCAACATATTTGTTGGTATAGACCCAAACACGTGAAAACTATACCAATTTGGGTTCCAAAAGGCACAAATATAAAATCTCTCAAAGTTAAACAAATCTGGGTGCCGAAAAGAACATATATAAATAGTTTTGGGTCTTCATAAAATTATTTTCCAAAATATTATGCCACTATCAATCGTGGACCTAGAAAAACGAATAGTCACAAAAATCTTCCATCGTGTATGTGTGGTGGTAGGCTAAGGAACAACTATAGTGTTACTTGGATTCTGGCTTTTCCAAGGACATAACAAGCGTCAAAGCAAAGTTCCTTAACCTAGTACAAAGGCGCCAGAATCACAATGGACAACAACGAAAAAAAATATCATAAAGGTGAAAGAGGTAATGGTATATTCATCTTGAAAAATATATTAATGTGATAATCTGCACCATATCAGATTTGAATTAAATCAGCCAGTAATGTGATGATGAATGAATGATGACTTTGATTCTGACTTATTCAAAATCATTGGCCAATTATATTCTTATGCCAAGAACACTATAAAAATTTCTTGAATCTTTGAACTACTTCATATGCATTAGTTTGGATCAATGACAATGTTTGTAAATGATAATACATTTGGCTGACTCTATATTCACAGTTTTTTGTTTATTGGCACAGCTTCAATTAAAAACGAAAAGAATTTCATTCAAAAAGGTTTTCAAGAATTTGTTGCAACTTCACGGTTTGGTCTAGAACATTCAATGATAATCTTGAGTGAAAGAGAAATTTAGATGTAGATCACACTGGTAATCTAGTTGATAGAAAAATTACTAGTGGAACATGATTTATATTGAGACATTTAGTAACTGCATCATTTTCCAAAGAAAACATCTGCATATTTTTCATTTCAAATAATTTTCAAAAAGCATACATTTTTCTTATAAAACCCCTTCTAGAAAATCTTTTTTTTTTACCTTGTTTCAGATTAGTCATTTTGAAAATTTGATTTGATAATTATTTTTGAATTTGAGCTTAAATGACTACATTGACTAATCTGACTCCCTACTAATTATCAAAAAGATAAATAGCGATTAAAAAGTGACGAGTGTTGATATTTATTATATATTATAACTTGAGACGGTATAATTAGTAAATTTCTTTAGAAATTTAAACAAGGTTTATAGAACTTTTTGTTGGTAAAAATTCCATGACCATTTCTATTTATATCATATTTCTATCAACCATCACTCATCAAAATCTATTATAGTATGTCAATATGTGGTGATTTAAACAGGAATCATTCGTTTTTCTTTTTAAAAAAAAACCAAAGTAGTCACTTTCATTTCAAATTCCTCACGGTTATGTATGGGTGAATTACGTGGAATTTTTAATTATGTGCTTCCATGCTCATTTAAAGGTCCTCATGGTTATGCATGTATGGAACGCATATCAAAATTAATTAATTAAATAAACAAGTTGATTCTAATCCTATTTAAAAGTCCTTACGGTTATGCGCGGTCAGAAGATACTTGAATTCACTTTTTTTAAAATAAAATTGGAATACTACTAATCTCATTTAAAAGTCCTAACGGTTATGCATGGTTGGTAGATATTTAAATTTCTAATATAAATATACCACAAATAGACACAACTGTATGGATTTATATGATGACATCATTCCCATCATTCTAAAAGTGGAATATGCGCATAACAGAGTATTTATGATTTTTGTTTGATTTTTTATTGAAATTTAATATTTATATTCGATTGGGTATTAATGTTGTATTGATGTCTATCACTTTATCTCTATTTTTATCACACTATTACTCTTTTGCTGATAACAAAAAGGGGAGAGAAAAGTTAAAATTTTGTCAAATAAAAGCAAATAAAGGTCAAATATTTTCTATTTGCATCTAGGCTCATTTGCATATTTTTAATTACATGCATATATGAATTTGCATATTTTTAATTACATGCATATATGAAGCGGGAGCTTTGTGTAGAGAGGGAGCATTCAAATAGAGGGAGCAAATTGAATGATCAAATACATTTAACAAATTCAAAATCTGAAATATATGTTGGTCATCATCAAAATGGGAAGATTATTGAATATGCGAGTATTTGATTTTTGTTTGATGATAATAAACATATATATATATATATTCATTTAAATGTATTTGTTAATGTACTATTTTATTTTTCACATAATTAAATAAACATTTGCTAAATAAAATAAATAACGCAGAATTTAAATTCAAACAGATATTTTATTCGAGCAAATATTTATTACAATTTTGAACAGTACAAATTTGAGCTCCCACTATATATACAATCTTTGATTATAATACATTGATTACATCTCATTTTGATTTACATAATTGTCCTCACTACTTATCGCTCATTCACTCGTATTTAATCTTCAACTTGAATCCAGCATCTGAGCAATCTACAAAAAATACTGGCATAGTAAAATTGAAAATAAAATATTTTTGCAGTATAAAATAAAATGTAATTTTGAAAATATTATTTGCCTCGGTTATTTGGGTTGTTCGTCATCATTTAATTTTGAATTCATCATACACGAATAGCTTGGGACATGCACAATGTATCACTGTACATGCCACAAGGCAGTGCACACCGATATACACATGATAAAGTTACAAGGACAAGTGAGCACAAGGTCAAACCCAAATGAAAAGCCGGGTTCAACTCAAGTGCAATAAAAATAATGTCACAATATCAGCACAAGGTCAAACCCAAGCTTTAAGATGGATTCAAGACAGGTGCAATCCAAATGTACAGACTCAATGATACAACACGCATATGACACAAGACTGCAAACAAGTCTTGAAATCAGACTCAATGGAACAACACTGTTACACTGCAGATGCAAGCAGACTCGAGTCACAGTGCAGCTTGAACCAAAAGGTATATATGAACTATGTAACAGAGAGATGTACACATGACTCAAACCAGCACCTAAAGAAGGTACAAGCAACCAGACTACACAATGAATGCAATAACAGGTACAACATGTATGCATACAATGCATAGTGAAGACAAACAGGCACAAATGGACAACAGCTCAATATGTATCAGTTTCAAGTCAAGTACAGTTTCAATTTTACAAGACCAACAATGCAGCTGTATGCAAACTGCCCGAATGATACAAGTTAATGACTGCAACACTACGACAACTAAAAGTGACAATGTCAGGCCGAGTCAAAACCAAAACATCAAAAACAGAGAAACCAGAATGCAAGCAGTATCACTGCAACTTGAAATAGATTTCGAATTATACAATGATGTGAAGATAATCAGTGCACAACAGCCAATATATACAACAAGCACATATAGGAGTAAAGTACACAAGCTAATCCAAACACCAAATGAAGACTTAAAACAATGAACACTGAGTTATCAATTGAACATAGTCAATGGTTCAAATGGTCAGGCAAAATGAAGACAAAGACATCGAGTATGCCAGACCTCACATAAACTGTACATATGAATAAAACTCAAAACAGCACAAACTCGAAGACAAAGAAAAATGCAATGCATTAATGAGACAAAAGGCTGCACCAGCAATGTGGACCAGACAAGTACTTCAAGCACTACTACAAAATACGCATGTTGCTTCGCCTCATTTGCATCGGTTGTTACAACAACCGATGCTAATAGAAGTATTTGCATCGGTTACGCTTTAACAACCGATGCATTTGGTATGTGGAAAGCAGTAGATAGTAAAAAAATATAATTTGCATCGGTTATCATCGACAACCGAAGAAAATATACCGATGCAAATAGTGTTAGTTGCATCAGTTTTATTTACAACCGATGCAAAAATACCATTCCCAAAACCGTGCTAATACCTTAGCGGTAAATTATTTCGTCTCCCTCTCATTTTCACCGCGAACATTTCTTTTCGTCCTTCACTTGACTAAATCCCTCTTCCCCTTTTCATCTTTCCCAAAATCGGCAAAACCTGATCTAAATCTAAATCCAAGCTCCGTCCCCGTAAATAATTTCCTCTATCACGAGCTCTCCCCACCTCTCTTTCTTCCTCTCCATTCTCCTCTCCCTCAGCTCTGAATCCAAGCCCGAACCCTAATCCACTTACAATGAAATTGGAAATTCGTTGTTTTCAGAATTCGTGAATTAAAATATAAGCAAGCACCCAAAACTAATATTTTAACCCATTACACACTCTACCCTATTCATGTTCTTCATCTTTAACAAAACGCGAAACAAAAAAAGGCAAATGCGAAAAAAAGTTCAACAGCGATTTGGGATCGTAGCTGTGAGGTTCCGATTGGGTATTTCGGGTTTCAACCGAAGGGATTGAAGTGGTGCGTGGAGTTTGAAATCAGATTTGGATTTAAGGATGGTTTCATATTTTGGGTGTTGGGCGATTGATGATTGGTCGATTGTTGAGGCATTCGAGGGTGGAGGAATAGTTGGGTCGGAGCTGCTTCGATTGCGTTGTTTAGGTTGCAGCGCGTTGTGGTCAAGGTTCGCTTGCGACTGGAAGTTGTTTGATTGAGAAAATGAAGGTTGTTTGGGATGGTGAAGATTATAGGCAGTGATTGGATTAGAGGTTGTAGTTCGATTAGGTTGTGGATTGGGAGGTATGGCAGGAGTAGTGTACCAGGCGGATTGCAAGAGTTTGGGTGAAGTATGCAGTGAGTTGAATGAGATGGTTGTAGGTAACTGTTATCATCGTTTGGTCCTGGAGAGCTGTTATCATCGATTTGAAACACCGCCTCATTGACTTCATTCATTTCAAAAGGTGCAAAAGAATATCATTCCTTGTTTATTCCGAATAGAGCAAGTGATATATTGTTCATTTTCATGAATAACAGACACATACCATCCTTTTTTATCCCATAAAATCATTATTCTACCCTTTTCTTGTTGATCTTTATTATACGTGTATCTGTTCATTATTAAGATAATTAGCTACTTTTTTAATTTTATCCTCTGTTAATTTGTGTTCTAATAGTACAACTATGGAGGCTTGTCTATATTTTAAGGTTTGTGCAACATTAAGTTGTTTAGAAGGGGAATTTAAGCCACTTATATTCCACACCATCATATTCATTAAGCTAACTGAGATAGGTTGCTCCCTAAATCTATATGAGAAGGAGTGCTCATGTTTGCCTTTGTACATTTCATTATTCCCCTTTGATTCTAAATGTGAAATCATATTATGCCACGTAGGGTTTTCGATCACATCCACTGACTTTGTAGCCATGAATTTAAAAGGTGTGTCCTCCCGACATTGCTTCCTATGTTATTTGGCTCTGGTATGTATACCAATGTTTGCCTCTGACTGGTCATTGCTAAGTTCATGTTATGTTGTTTGTCCTTGGTTTTCCTCTATCAATGCTTTAGTAAGCTACGGCTCATTACATTCATGTATATGTTTGGATATGCTTATATTACCTTCAGACTCCTTTATATACTTTAATGTAATTTTTGTAGGCTGAGTATTATTCTTTAAAACCGAGACTATGTTTTGAATTTGTAATAACCTACTATTTTGTTGTTTATGTTTGAACTGCATCTAAGAATATATTTGATTTGTGTCATCAGAATTTGACAATGTTTCATGACATTCTTGTTTAGTTTCAGCAGTGTTATGAGGTAGTTATGTATGCTGCTTTGTTGTGTAAGTTGAGTCTCCATTTGTATGTCTGTTGTGCAATTTTTGAGGCAAGGATTATCTATTGTATGGTCATTTGAATTAATTTGTGAGCTTGTTCTTTGTTTTGTTTGCATGTCACAGTATTATTTTGTATGCTGTGTGAGTTTTCGCCACTCCAGATTTGATTATGTTGCACTTGTTTTGAATTCATTGAGTTATCCATGCCCATGCAATCATTTGAGCCATATTTTTCATCTGATGGCACTGTAATAATATGTAAAATTAAATTAGTAAACAAATAAGCGATAAGTGTATAAGGTAACGTAAAATGTCATTACAGTCAGATGATATTAGTGATTACAGCTTCACATTAATAGTTTTGCTTATAGACAGTTGGGAACCAATTTGAAATTTCCGAGCCATCTAAATATGATTACTACTTTATTGCCAACCTAAACCTTTTGGAATAAATCAACTTTCTTTTCAAGTAATCTACATTAGTTATTAAGCTCGATTGTCAATTTATCCTTTTTGCATTGAAGCTAACTTATAAATTTGACAGTGAACAGACTCGAGTAGTATTGACAAGTGCCGCATTTGTTCACCTGAGGTACTTTTACTACATTTTTTTTTGTAAAATAGTTAGAAGATTTTTCTCTTTGCAGCTAGCAATCATAGTTGAGTTGCTTGTGGTTTTGAATAGATCCATTGCTTCTGTGAAACCAAGCCTTTTTTTTCAAGTTCAGTAGCAATTTTTTGCTAATTCAAAGTTTTTACTCGAACAGATTAAAGAAGCTACATGAAACCAAGGGAAAATTTCCCCACTTATTTCTTTCCTTTGATGTTGTACGTGAAATGGAAAAAATAAAAAAATTTACTATTATTTACACTTCTAATTAATTTGGATTATGCATTTATCAAGACTTGTTTGCCTTCTAGTGTTTTGCTCATTTACCAAGATCTAACTGCTTATATAATACTTCAACAATTGAAAATATGTCTGTTGAGATAACTAATAAACTAGTTGATGTTAGGACATCACATGTGCTCATTAATCGCATATTTTCAACAAACAAAAATGAAGCAGCATAAGTTCAAAATTGAACTTGCCTTGATTAAAAAAATTAGTTAAACTTAGTATGTTAATTTTTCTTCTGTAGTCTTTCATGTGTAGATTATTTTATTTCTGCCCCAACACTTAATTTTCTTGAAAGCCTCATCATTACAATTCAAATAAGATTTATGAATTTCCTTTTCATTTTGTTTTTTCCCCCAACTTTCATTATATATTTCGTACTTTTCACTGGCAAACAAATAAGAAGTAGAAAACCTTTATGTCTGTGTTGAACATGGCTAGTCTTTTATTGTTAAATTGCTTATTTTCTTATACGAAGACATTGTAGCCTAACAACTATTATTTGTGTCCCTAGGTACTCCAAAGTCGCGACTTTCAATCATTTTATTTGAAACAATGAAGTATGTTAGCTGAGGCACACTATGAATTTAATCGGTTTTCTTTTAACCGGTTAACCGGCAAAGGCCACAACCTCCAGGGCGGATTGTCAAAGCAACCCAAAAGTGGACAACTGATCGGCTGTTGGAGGTCGGTGGCTTACCAACCCACGGTTGGAATGCTATTAAAGGACACTCTTCAACAACCCTTGGTAATAAAATGATCAGCTAGTTGTTTATTTTTATTGTTAGGTAGGCAAATGCATATTGGATTGTACTGCCAATATATAGTGTGTGATATTACCAGGAAAATGATTGGAATGGAATAAATAGTACCCATCAGTACAACAGGACGAAATTGGAGGACAAGTTAAAGCCAATTTACTTTTAATGGCAGACGTTGGGAAGAGGAAATTAATTGCAGGTTGACACTATATATTTATAATTTAGAATTAGTATGTTGTTTTACTTGGTTCAGAATCAGTATGTTGTTTTACTTGGTTGCAGGTTAAATTGGGCCTACATGTAATGGAGGACCATAAGTACATACTACATAGCTTTGATCAATTTACTATTATTAATTACATGTTGTTAACCAAAGTTAATTTAGTGTTCGGACATATATATAATTCCTCTATGGGTATGCTCTGTTACGTCTCATAGAATATGATATTTGATGTGTGGCCTAGCATCGCATTTTCTGCATTTCTACAGAATATATATATGCTACTGAAATCATGCATTGGAAGTTTCCATCTTTTGACATCTACAATATTGCACAAGACTTGTATATTATACATATTCTATTAATCTCACACTGTTTATTTTATTAAAAATAAACCTTCTGCGAACATGTAGGGTTCATCCATGTGCCAGAGACAATATTAGGTTTATTTTTCTTCAGTCCATCATGTGATTTTGGATACAAACCCAATATGCAAGGCACTTAATTCATTATTCAAGAGTTTAAAATGATTGTTCTGATTTAATGAAAATCAAAGGGAATTGGCCTTTTTTAATATAATTAAAATCATAATATTCATCAAATAAAACTTTTATTATTATCGCCATTATGGAACTAGAAAAGTAAAGATAAAGGTCATTAAGATAGTGATGTATGAAAATGATATTGTGCAAAGTTAAATAGATATTGGTAGGATACGTGGAAGATGACATAAGAACCAGTTCTAACAGCAAAGTTAAATAGATATTGGTAGGATACATGGAAGATGAGATATTATACTGTATGTTGTTTATGTTCTAATTTTCATCCCCTTTCATTTTTTTCTGTTTTATTGTTCACTGTTTATTGTTTGACAGTTAAATGAATAATTTTAACAATATCAGCCTCTTACCAAATTTGCCTTTCTTGTATGTTAATGTTATGCAGCTCTATTGCTGGGTTTTCGACAACTAGTTCCAGCCTATGCAAATGCTAGAAGAACTGAAGTACTGAGAGGCTTCAACTTTGCTTCTGGGGCTGCAGGTATCAGAGCAGAGACTGGAAACAACCTGGTAATTGCCATTATATTCAAAGTTGAATAGTAAAGCATTCTCATAATATTAACAATATAACAATATAACATCAATATTCAGCATGAATTTTGAGTTAATAATTTCGAATAGCAATATAACAATGTTTGTATACCTTTGCTTCACAGGTGGGTGCCTCATCAAAGATGTGTATTTCACTTCTTTTACATGGTTGGAACTTGTCTTCCAGGCATCTCGGTATGCAAATTTTTGAAATTGGTTGGCTTGCCATAGTAAGCAATAGAGTCATGAGTCCCAAATTCCTCAATTCTAAATCCATTAATTAAGGTATTATACGAATATATTGAATGTGAGTTAGATTCAGTGCACTTATATACAATAGAATGAAAGCATATTTTATACTTGCCTGTCATGACATCATTAAGTGCTTGATTAAGGGTCTTTCTCTTCCGTTTCTCAAGAAACTAGTACATAAAAAAACCAGAACTAGTTAATAAGACATGAGTGCATGTCAAAAAATAGTAAATGGCTTGTATTAAAGTAAAAGGTTAACATGAGATAGAAGATGTAGAATATGCTCAAAGAAAAGGGAGATAAGAATTAAGCCTGCAACTACTGTTGCAACTGCCCATGTTGCTGTGGATTCAAGTGAATTTCCCTGCTCCATATGTCTTATCTTAACTGAATCTGCTCTAGTGTTTATTATATAGGCATACTGGGCTTGAGGTATTATTCCAAATTCCGAATCTTAGTGCATACTAATACATGCCGTACTCCTTTACACTACTCCCTTACACTTGATACGTTGACAGCATTATCAAAGTTTGGGTTACTGTTAAGGTTTATTTGTTACGCCAAGGAAGGCTTTTTTCCAACAGAATTTAAAAGTTCTATTTTTGTCATTATGTATTAAATCAGCAAGTAAATAAAGATGACCTAAGATATTACAGACTTAATACATAAACTGAATTCTGAACTGAACAAGTCTTGGTTCTTAAGGTAGGACTTTTAAAAATCAATTGATGATTGTAGCATTAGACTTTGAATAAAAAGAACAACGTGCAGAGTTGAAACTTCTGAAGTCATGCAACAAAATAACATTGAAATGCCCAAATAAACAAGTAGCTCAAGTTCGGTTGCTAATAATGTTTGACTAAGTCAACCCTCGCTTTCTTCAAGTTCAAAGTTATTAAGGTGTGGTGTTTGCTGAAAGGTGATGTTCGGTAGTGGGTGGATATTGGGAGGAGTTACTAATTGAATATTGTAACAGTGTAAAGTGATGGTGGGCAGAACAGTGTGGTGTTTTTTTTGGTATGGTTAATGAGTTGCAGGCAGATGTGCTTAGTTTTTCAGGTGAGGACAGTGGTGCATATACTTGCAGTGGTGTGCTTATTTGTATATCTCAGTTGCTTTTATTCAAATGCTCAAAGCTTTGAGTGAGTTGCTGAAAGGATCATTTCAATTCATGTTTTTGTTATGTTATTAATAATAGCCTATTATCTTGATACTTGTTTCTTCTGTAGTGCCTGTAGCAACATTTGTTATGGCTGTTATTTGTGGCACGGATATATTGAGATGTGATGTGTTTTTGAATATGCTTCTAGTTAGCATTGGAGTTGTAATTTCATCTTATGGAGAAATTCACTTCAACACAATAGGGACCATTTACCAGGTTACCGGTATTTTTGCTGAAGCACATAGACTGGTTTTGAAGCTAGCAGGTATGAAATCACCTATTTTCCTGGAAGTGCAGCCTGAACATATTTTCCTTTCCATCATACGTAGGTTGAAGATCTTGGTGTGTTAGTTGAGGATGTTGAACAAACAAACTACAAATGGACATTCTTGTATCCGGTTAATTCATTCAGGTTAGGTTCTATTAGGAGGTGTTGTTTGAAGCGATTGAGCGTGATTTAATTTGTAAAATTTGTAAACCAAAGCAGAATTTGTAAATGATAATGAAATAACATTTTTTATTTATTTTTTGTGTATGTTTTTTCTTTTTTATATATATATAAAGATTAGCAATAATATATATATATATAGTCTATTTGAGTACTGTAATAATGGTTTCTGAGGGATTAGTTTGCATCGGTTGTTATAAAAAACTGATGCAATAGAGGGATTAGTTCGCATCGGTTTTCAACAACAACCGATGCAACAAGTTCCTTTGTTGCATCGGTTTTCATTAGAACCGATGCAACATGGGGGCTTGTTCAAGCAACCAACTATGATATTTTGCATCAGTTGTTAGTAACAACCGATGCAAAAAGGACCTTTTTGCATCGGTTTCAGAACTGATGCAAAAGTGTTAAGCCTGTTGCATCGTTTGCATATGCATCGGTTGTTGAACTGATGCAAAATGGGGGTAAACAACCGATGCAAATGGCCTGTTTTGTAGTAGTGAAGTACGAATGCACAATTGGAAACATAAATGACACAACATACATACACAGTGCAAAGTGATGATCTACAACTCAGTGCAGCACAACCAAATTGCCCAGGCTTAGTGTCACAAATACTACAACACGATATAATATGGCAGTTGAATATGCGAGTATTTGATTTCTGTTTGATGACAATAAATGTATATATACACACATTTAAATGTGTTTGTTAATGTACTATTTTATTTTTCACATAATTAAATAAATATTTGCTGAATAAAATAAATAACGTAGAATCTAAATTCAAACATATATTTTATTCAAACAAATATTTATTACAATTTTGAATAATACGTATTTGAGCTCCCACTATATATACAATCTTTGATTACAATACATTGATTACATCTCATTTCAATTTACATAATTGTCCTTACTACATATCGCTCATTCACTCGTATTTAATCTTCAACTTGAATCCAGCATCTGAGCAATCTGCAAAATATACTGACATAGTAAAATTGAAAATAAAATATTTTTGCAGTATAAAATAAAATATAACTTTGAAAATATATTTTTCCTCGGTTATTTGGGTTGTTCGTCATCATTTAATTTTGAATTCATCATACACGAACAGCTTGGGACATGCACAGTATATCACTGTACATGCCACAAGGTCGTGCACACCGATATACACTTGATAAAGTTACAGGGATAGGTGAGCACAAGGTCAAACCCAAATGAAAAGCCGGGTTCAACTCAAGTGCAACAAAAATAATGTCACTATATCAGCACAAGGTCAAACCGAGCTTTAAGCTGGATTCAACAGAGGTGCAATCCAAATGTACAGACTCAATGATACAACACGCATATGACACAAGACTGCAAACAAGTCTTGAAATCAGACTCAATGGAACAACACCGCTACACTGTAGATGCAAGCAGACTCGAGTCACAGTGCAGCTTGAACCAAAAGGTATAGAACAAGTAGACGAACTATGCAACAGAGAGATGTACACACGACTCAAACCAGCACCTAAACAAGGCCACACAAGCAACCAGACTACATAATGAATGCAATAACAGGCACAACATGTATGCATACAATGCACAGTGAAGACTAACAGGCACAAATGGACAACACCTCAATATGCATCAGTTTCAAGTCAAGTACAGTTTCAATTTTACAAGACCAACAATGCAACTGTATGCAAACTGCCTGAATGGTACAAGTTAAAGACTGCAAAACTATGGCAACTACAAGTGACAATGTCAGGCCGAGTCAAAACCAAAACATCAAAGACATAGAAACCAGAATGCAAGCAGTATCATTGCAACTTGAACGAGACTTTGAATTATACAATGATGTGAGGATAACCAGTGCACAACGGCCAACATATGCAACACGCACATATAGTAGTAAAGTACACAAGCTAATCTAAACGCCAAATGAAGACTCAAAACAATGAACATTGAGCTAACAATTGAACATAGTCAATGGTTCAAATGGTCAGGCAAAATGAAGACAACGACATCGAGTTTGCCAGACCTCACATAAACTGTACACATGCATAAAACTCAAAAGAGCACAGACTTGAAGACAAAGAAAAATTCAATGCATCAATGAGACAAAAGGCTGCACAATCAATGTGAACCAGACAATTACTTCAAGTGCGAATGCACAACTGCAAACATGAATAAAACAACATACATACACAGTGCAAAGTGATGATCTACAACTCAGTGCAGCACAACCAAACTACCCAGGCTCAATGTCACAAATACTACAACACAATACAACATGGCAGTATGGCAGCAGACAGTGCAAAGTGGTGCACATGTAACCAGAGCCAAGACATGAACAAGACTCAAACTCATACCAAGTATACAGGTCAATGAAGATTCAGTGAAGCCAGAAGCAACATAGTTTCAAACGAAGTCAAAATATCAACACAAAATCATCATGACCAAAGTCAACCACAAACACATGACAGTGAAACAAAACCAAGCAGGAAGGTTCAAAAATGACCAAAGTCAATTTGCAGCATCAAGTCAGAGCCGTGATAACCAAGGCAACAATGAACGAAATCGAACCAAGTCAGAAATCAACACCGTGGGTATCAAGTAATTAAGCAACGAAAGTCACGAATTTGAACAAGTCTGAAATCATCACAAACATTCAACTTAAATCAAATGGCCGAGAAGAATTCAAGAAAATTATCACACGAACGAAAATCAAGGAATTCAAACCCTATATAAACATTAACATCATCGGCAGTTTTCATCATTGAGTTTAAGCATTCAACCACGAGAGCAAAAGGCATAAATTACATACTGGAATCAAAGTCGAACTCAATCATCGAGAAGCAGCCGAGCGCAACTCAAGGAGACGAACGATCGAAAAAGCAAACACGCGAATATCCATTCGATCGATCAACATTCAAGTGGTGGCTTCGAGGATTTTCACAAGCCCTAATTTTTTATCAGAGAGGAAAGATCGAAGAAGCCTTTTTTACAAACCAAGGAGAAAAGGGCCGGTAATTTTTTCACTGTTATAATTCATTTTGGGCCAGCTAATTAAAGAAAGGTATTGGGCTTTAGTATTTTTAAATTAGGGATTTATTGTTTAAATTGTTTTTTTCCTTTTTAACCTGTGTAAATTCCAGTCGTGTGACTAGGGGACAAACTACGTGGCATAGTTTGAGAATTCGCAACTCGGTGGCTGAGTTGTGGTAGGGTTTTGAGCATAGAGTTAAGGCTATTCAATAGCGGATGTCACGAGTTTATGTGTGTAAGTGTCTGACTGCTTAATTTCTAGTAGAAACCTTGGAGGCAGCTAGGCAGGGTTTTGCCGAAGCTGGGTAAATTATGTGTCGTTTTGTTTCTGCATTTATTATTCTGCTATTATCTGTGCTGCTATTTTGATATATCTTTGTTGAAAATATTTTATAAACTTCCGTAATAATTTTTATAATTAATAGCATCACCCTATTCACCCCCCTCTAGGATGAATTCGATACTACATGGAAGTTGATATATGTTTGTAAACGGGTTTGTGTTAAAGCAAAGAGGATTTCAAGGATAAAGAAAATTTATAAAAGGATTTATTTAAGATAAATAAAATGGGAATTTTTGGTTTGTGTTTCTTGAGGCTAACCTTTTAAAAATTGATGGTATGGTATATCTGTTCCACACCTAACATCGAAGGAATAATGCTTAGAGTTATCATTTTCTCCTATTTAAATAATGTAGTTAGATCCTTTTTAGAGATTTGGTGATGGAAAATCTTACAAATATTTAATGGATATACTTGTGTTAGAAAGATAAGTATATGAATGTTTTTGAAAGAGATTTGTAAACAAAGACATGTTTGAGGCTTAGTGATTGCTGTGGATAAATAAATCTCAAATGAAATTGGTTGTTGTTTGTTTCTTTGATAGTTAAATAATCGATTATCAAGTTTGACTCAATTTGACATAGGAGGTATGAATGTAAATTTGAGTTCCCTAATGAGGACTCGAATACCTGCTTTCAAAAAAACCAGGAATGAGCCAACCAGAAATTATCGGCTGTTGGTACGGAGATACAGGATTCAGATTTATATATTTGAAAACCACTCCGAACCAACGTGTACGTTCGAGTGGAAGACATCCTGATGATGCTTGAAGATGGCGCTCGTTGAAATGCAAGGGGCACAACTACTAATCCTGAGTGTGATTCCAAAATGTATTTAGTAGAGTTGGTGCCTTTGGTTTCGTTTAGACCTAGAATGAACTTGTATGGATGAATGCTGGCATTGCGTTAACGCCTGGTGGGCAGTGTTAGAATTCCAAATTAGATTACTATTTAGACACGCAAAGCGTAGCCACAAGCCTTACAACCGGGAGGAATGGCAAAAACAACGCCTGCAACAGAGCTATGTGGTTAGCTACCATTAGCAGCGGTCACCCCATTCTAGATGCCCCTTTCAGAGTTGGTTTGAGCGCAAATACCAGGCCTCCGTGTCAAAGGGTTTAGGTAATCCGGTCTGCCATGTTAAAGGGGCTGCCGGCTTTGTATTAGCATCAGTACATTTCTAGAGGTGTATGATCTGAAGGTAGTCCCTTAGTTTGCCATTGTTGGGATCCAATCTCCTATACTTACCTTACGGTTTTGATTATAGAGCCTAATATGTTGGAATATGAGATGTATGCATTTCATCTATTTTATCTATTTACTTTAAACCTAAACACTTTCGTAATATCACTAGGTTTTGATATAAAATGTTTTGGTTATCGTTAGTAAAATCCCATCCGTTTTTTACGTGTGGTGTGGTCCTAGGAGATATCCTTTGTTTAAAAGGTTTTCAAATGTAGAAATCGATTTGGTTTTTACTAGTTATCGAGTTTTACTCACGCTAGTTTTCCAAACTGACCCGGACGTTATTTCATGTAATGCGCGGATTAGACCGAGCATGTTTTCTTAGGTTTAACTGGATACTTTGGAGTTGGAGAGGACATGGATAATCAAGATGTATTCATGAATATTTTTCTTCTGATGTATTATAGAGTCTGTTTGTTAATGTAAGGACAGGTTTCTGTAACTGTTCAAATTTATGATAAGTCTAGTGTACTCTGATGTTGTATATATGAATAAAGATATTTCCTTTTTGTAAAGATCATTGTTATATTATATGTTATTCGCTGCGTTATGAGATTCTGTGTTGTTTAATTTTCTTCTATCTTCTACCTTCTTCTTTCACCCTAACAAATCGATATTTTCGGCACTTGAATGTTCGGCATATGATATAGTGGACGTAGTAGTATCGATTTTCGAGGGTTGAAAATCCAGTTCGTTACACCTGCTTTTGATTGTTTTTGAATCTAAGCATAAAATATTGTGATCCCTACATGGACCCCACCGAAGTCTTGCTTTAGATTGTTTCCGAGTCTAAATATAAAATACTACGTCCCTATGTAGGTCCACCTAGTTTCCTTTATAATTGTTCTTTGATCTATAAAGCATTCTTTTAAAGTATTTGATGCGGTGCTCCCGCGCAATCCTTATATACCCTACTTTAGTATTTGGTAATGCGCCCTTATATAGAACTTACTTAGCTTCCTATTAAGGTTTGTCTCTTAACTCATACTGCTTGAAATTGCTATCGTAATATTCTTTTAAATTCGTTCTTTAGAAATTTATCTTATCTAATATCGTCTAGAATCATCCGCCGCAGTATCCCTTTAAATTTATTCTTTAGTTCGAACTGCATAAAACCAGCTCTCATCGGCAATATTCAGCTATTTAGGTGGTTAAGCCTTGGACTACAAACAATCATCCACCTACAGTCCTTGTACATTTATTTTCTTTATTTTTTGAAACTGCTTGGAAACTCCACTATGGTAGACCACAAAGGAACTTACATGCAGTCTTTAAACGTTTATTTAATTTAGAACTACTTGGTATTCCCCACCATAGTTCCTGGAAGTTGAATGCCTCTACTAACCTTTCCTAGGTGTACATTCAAGTGAGCGTCCCAATCTGATGACAATAGACCTTCTAACACCTTGCCTTTATGTAATGCAGGATCTCTTCTCTTATTCTGTCCCAGCATCTCCCCGAGTCCCATTGACTTATCTTTTATAAGTCTTGTCTGTTTATCCTTTTAGCATAGAATCCTCCCAACCCACACAATAAGCGCTACACTTTACTTATTAAGAGACCTGTTCTAAGTTTTGGCATAGTATGATCCCTTCATATTCAATGCAGTACACTTACTTATAAAAGTAGAGCTGCCACCCTAGTGCCGCACTCTGATAACTCTGACATTCCTAACAACGCCTTTACATGTATCACATACTATTTATTCTTATTTTACTTTCTGTTATTTGTAGCATCTTATCCCCTTTTTACCGATCCCAGTTGGTATATTGTTACATGGAGTTTATTTTACTTCATTCCCTTGCACTACCTATCTAACACAGCGTAGTTTTTAGCTAAACTGATCTCGTACATATATAAGAAATCGAATTAGAAGGGTTAAGTATTACGCACCTAGATCTTTTATATGTACAGCTTTAGTCTTCATTAGTCTCTACTAACTTACGTTTTTTATCTTCTCCTTATTTGCCTTCTTATGCTCCCACCATTAGAGAGTTTCTCTAGCCTTTTATTTTAGTTTGAATAGAATAAAATGAATGAATGAAAATAATTAATGTATATTGTCCCATGATAAGTTGGGCCTGGTCCCTTAAACCCGCTTCTATCAGCGCATTGTGATAACCTGGAATTTTAGGCAATATCAATTTAATAAGCTGCATTAAAAATTTAAATTGATTCGATAAACTTTGTTAATAAGATTTGAATTTATTTAATAATCTTCTTTTAGTATAATTAATTAGTGAATTTTATCTTTTTAAATTTTTTTCCTATTTATAATGTATATATTTGTATATATTATAAATAGATAAGCTTTGTTATAAATTTAATAAATAAAGTATGTTTTCAAATTCTAATATATTTTGATAATTTGGAAATTTTGATTTAGTTTAATATATAACTTTTCAAAGCTATTTAATAAATAACTATATGGTTTTAAATACTTAAGGTAAATGTTTAATTGTTTAAATTTATTTTAGTTTAAGTTTAAATTTAAATTAATTAACAAAAAGGGTTATTTTCTTTTCTTTTTAAATATAGCTTGATAAATATGATTTGAAATATATATAAGCTTAAAATACAATTTTACAAATGATACATTAATTCATTTAATGTAAGATAAGTAATTTATTAATAATGAGATAATTTCCTTTACAAATTTATTTAAAATTAGCAAAATTGATATTTTTAAATATTAATTATAATGTATTGTTTTTATAAAAATAAATAGATTTTAATGAAAATAGAATTTGTTATTTTCAAATTTAGTATATTGTTATAAATATATATAATTGGCTTTGATTTATATTTTCAAATTTAATTTGAATTTGAATTTGGATTTAATTTCGAAATTCCACAAAAGTAGACATTCTAAAATATTTGGATTTAAATTATATGTATAAATTTTTATTTATATATATAACTGATTTTTCTATATTTTCTTTATGAAAAAGTATATATAAATTTAGATAAGAAATAATAAATTAAGTAAAAAAATTTTATTAACACTTAATAAATAAATAAATAAATATAACAAATTACAAGTGTAAATCTCTAAGGCCTAATGTAACATGTGTTAAGTAAATATTAATTCAAGATGACAAATGTTACTATATTAGACATGTGTCATTTTTAATTTTTGATTTTTTTCTTTTGTTTTAAATAAATCATTTTATGCTTATATAAACACATTGCTTCTCAACCTCATCTCTTTTCTATTTTTTTCATAACTTAAGAAATCTTCAGCCTAAATTCAAGCCAAAATAACTCATAACAAATCTGAAATTCAATCATCTTCCTCAAATCAGATCCTGCAAACATCCTTCTCAAACCAAATGTAAATCAAAGGCCGCATTTTCTTTAAAAGCCTGAATTCAATTTTTTTAAATCTATAATCATCTTCAACCAGAGATCAAAATACCAGTAGCTTCATTTCAAAATCTGTAATTCATTGCCTCAAACTAGAATAATCAAGTTCAAACCTGTAATTCATTTTAAGCCTAAACTTCTTCAAATCTGAGATGAAGATCATCAAGCCTGCATCCTTCAAACCTGAGTTTTAACAAAGCAAGTTTAAAATCAAGTCTTAAATCACCTTCAACAAGTTTCAATAGCATGTAGTTTTTAAATCAAAAATAAAGGGGCTACTCAAGTTTTAAAGGCAAAGGCATATTCCAGTTTAAAGTTTTCAAAGCAAAAAGGGCTCTGTTTTCAAAAATTAAATCAAACTCTCTGTCCAATTTCTTTCAGGCGAGTAACAAATTTTATAAAAAAAAGTTAAGTAGAAATCTGGTTGCATGTTAGCCTCTGAAATGAATATGTTTGTGTGAATTTATATAAGAACATTTTCTGTATGAATGTATGATGTGTGCATGCCTGTTGTTTCTGTGATATCACTGTTCTTTGTTTTCATGCTCAAATTTTAATCAAAATTCATTATCTCCTTATCTGATCTCTGTTAGGACTTAGATTTTTAACAAAACTTGTTTGTTTCATCATGAAGTAAATTTTAAAATTTTATTTATGTTAAAATAAATTAGAAATTTATCTGGAAACCTGGTAGAATAGGAAAGTTTAAAGTTATGTTAAAATTCAAACATTCTAAATCATTGATTCGGTAACATAATCTGAATACCTAAACTAAATAATTAACTTTAAGAGTGAAATTACAATTTTTTGTTTTGGATTAAGGGATCAGTTTGAGTTTTATTATAAATGGTATTTCTGGTAATTTCTGGTGATCTAAGTAGTCGGGGTGGTTGCGATCATCGTTGGAGATAGTTGAAAGACCGGTGATTGGGGGAAAAATGTTAGGTCGGGGTTCAAGGCGCTGTGGCGGCGATGGGAGGTCAATGATACCTGTAAACCTAGTTTTGGGGTTGATCGAAATTTCATCATTCACGGCATCTCTGGTGGACCGAGCTCCACCAGATTCTGGGAGATTGTAGCTTGGGTGACGACGAAGTTATGGCCGGAAGCAATGGTACTCTGGTGAACGGTGATACATGGTCGAGATTGTTTTCTGGTGATGTCTGCACTTCCAGGTTTAGGCCTAAATTCTTGAATTTGATTTCGAGTACGTATGGGAAATCTTATGGTCGGATTAGGATTAGGGGAAGATCACCGTTTTGCTAGTGGTTGTGGTGATGCCCAGGGATGGTCGGAGCCACCGTGCATGTGCACGGTGCACTCTTGATTTCCTGGTGAAGTCTGGGAACTGAGGAGAAGTGGTACTTGAGATTTCTCGAGTCGCTTGTGTGTGTTTCCTGAAGCAGTGAGGGACTTTGCTCGAAGATTTTGAGGAATGGCTCGGGTAGCTATTTTGTTTCAAGTTTTAAAACCTGTCAGGGTTAAATTTTAAAATGAGTTTTAAAATTTAAAGCAAGGTTTAAACAAAGTTTTAAATCATTTATTAAGCATGGATTCAAATTAACTTTTGAATCATAGTTTTGAATAAATAAAGTTTTATAAAATTAAATTGTGTAAACTAAATTAAGATTTAAAGTATATTTGTAAATAAATTTGATTTCCAAATAAATATGTAAAACTTATTTATATAAATTTCTTTTATAAAAGTTCTTTAATATTTGAATGGAAAGATATATAAATCTGTTTAACTTAAATGATTAACTTATTTTTAAAACTTGATTTTTAAATATAATTAAGCAATTTAGTTTAAACATCTATATAAGTTTCTTTATAAATGATAAATGTTTCTTTAACATTTGATTTAAAAGGGTTAATAAAATTGATTCAAATTTGGTTAAAGTTTAAATTTATTAATCATTTTGAATTTTAAATTTGAAATGAAATTTAAAATTAAATATAATGGTGAAATGTTTAAATGCGTATGTTAATGAAAAATTAAGTCATTAATAAAAGAATGATTTATCTTAAAAATGATTTAGGTTTCAATGAATAATGATTAATTTGGTTAATTAATTAATGACTTAGAATTAAGTAATTAATAATTATGGATTGTTAGTTAACTAATTAAGGGTAGATTAATGAGGTAATTTAGGGTTAAGTTAATTAATTAAAGATTAATTAATTTGAAAATTAAGGATCATTAATTAGATAAGTATAGTTTATTAATTAATGATTTGAAATTTATTTATCAAGTAATTAAAGGTTAATTAAGTTACAGTTAAGCACTTAATTAATGATTTAATTAAAGATTAATTAATTGGTAATTAAGATTAATTAACTTGTAATTAATAATGACTAATTTAAGTTTAATTACTTAAGAGAAGTAATTAAAGAATTGTTAATGGTTAACGAATATCATTAACTCGAGATTATTAAATAATTAATTAATGTGATTAATTTAATAATTAACTAGATTAATTAACTAAGGATAATCATTTATTGAATTGTGAAAGTATAATTACTTAATGAAAGTAATTAAGGAATTAATTACTCATTGTAATTAATCGAGTTTAATGTGATTAGTTTAAGTTAATTAATTAAGTTTAATTAATAAATATAATCATTGAATGATTTGTTAAGTATAATTACTTAATGTAATTAATGAAGTGTAATTACTTAGTGAAGTAATTAATGTGTAATTACTGAATGTAATTAACTGAAGGGTGATTTAGTGGAAGTAATTTGAGTTTAATTACTCAGTGTAATTAATCAAGGGATTAATTAAATATAATTAATTAAGGAGTAATTAATTTATTCAATGAAGTATTTAAGGGTAGTTAATTACTGGATGGGATCAATCAAGAGTGATTAATAAATATGGTTTAATTAAAGATTAATTACTAATGTAATTAATTTAAATAGAGCAATTAAATTAAAATGTAACTAGAAATCATTAATTAATATGATTAATGATGTAATTAAGGGTTGATTAATTAGGATTAATTCATCAATGATAAGTGACTATAGAGTAATTAATTAATGTAATTAATTAAGGATTAATGTATTTAATTATAATTAATTAATTAAAGAAGTAACTAAAGGTTAATTACTGCATTTGGTTAAGAATAATTAATTTGTAAACTTAATTAAAGGCTAATTACTTGAATGTAATTAAAGGATAATTAATCAAGGATGATTAATTAAGATGAATGATTAAATGGTGATTAATTAATTGATTTGTAATTAATTAATGGTTATGTAAGCAAGATTTATGTGATGAAAGTAATTAATTTAATTCATTTTAAATTAATTAGAGATAGTATGATTAATTAATCCTTGCTTATGTAAGGATGGATGATATTGATTGCCTTGAATGGGTTGAGATCTCAAATATGAGATAAGTAATGTTGTGTGATATGGATGTTTTGGTTGAAGTATGATCATAATGTGAATTATCTGTTTTTGATGATAATGTGGATTATATGTTGTGATATTGTGAATTATCTATCTATGCGAATATAGATAATAGAATTGAATTGTTTTAACTTTAAAATAGCTTGGACCTAAAAGATGGCATTTTGGATTTCGATGAGACCAGGATCGGGTTTCCAGAATTGGATATCCGAAAACCACATCGATCCAAATTAATGATAGGTCGTGAATCTCAAGTGAAGATGAAGATTCAGAGTGCAAGGATTATCGTCATTAACTTTGAGGGTGATTCTAAAGTGAGTGTAACGAGATAATGCCTTCGGTTTCGTTCGAACCCGGAACGAACTTGTATGGATTGAATGCTTTCAGAACATCGTCAGGTAGACGATGAACATTCTAAGATAGATGTGTTCTATAATGGTTATCGTAGACTCAAGCCTCATCAACCAGGAATGGCTAAAACAGGGGAGGTGCGGCAAGGCTAAGTGGGTCGCACTCAAGTAGGACAAGATTTTCCCTTGTCTAGATGACCCTTTTATTTGGCTTAGTGGGCAGTTGGATATATGCACCAACTGCGGGGTTGTCTTGTTCGGGACTATCCAGTAAGGGAAGGTTACGGCCTTGTGTTGCAGGGGATTGGGAGTAACCCTCGGTACGGTGATCTAGGCCCCATACTGTGACGGGAGGTACCCCAGTAACCCTGTCATTGTATGGAATCCAAACTCCAACAAGTGCCGTACGTTTTAGTTGTGCCCAACTATGTTGGAACGTGAGATGTAAGCATTCGAGCTATTTCTGTATTTTACTTGAAAACCCTAGACCCTATTATAATATCACTGGATTTCCTATCAAATGTTTTGGTTAGCGTAAGGTAAAACTTACTCATGTTTATGTGTGGGGAGTCTTACGTGATACCTTTTGTTTTCAAAGGTTTTTAAAAAGTTAAGCAACTTTAACCTGTTACTCACGCCAGACCCATGTATGACCTAGACTTTATCTGCTGTTTTATTAAACTCTTGGGTACTCATATTTTTACGAGTAGCCAAGGGATTCAGGTTAGCTTTGACGAATTGGGGCGGAGCAATAGAGCAGGAGGCTTCAGCGTTATAATTATATAGTATTCCGCTATGTTGGTATCTCTGAGTTATCTGTTTGAGTTGTATTTGAATTGTAATAACTAGATAGGTGTTTATAACTGTCCAATATGTGTTGTACAAGCTGTGTAACTCTGATAATGGTTGTATATTATGTAATACTTATGTTATTAATATAATTTATTTGTTCCGCTGTTGAGATTCTGATGTTGTTTAGTTCTTTCTTCTCTATCTTTTCTCTTCTATATCCCTTTCTTTTCTTAATAATGATGCGTCATTCTGTGGAATGAACGGCAGGTCATTACACGCATTTACTTTTACCCTTCTTTTTTCCTTTAATTAGTTTATTTAATTAATTATAAAATTTTAGGGCTATTATAAAACCCCAACATGTCATAAGCTAAGAAATCGCCAGGTTGTAAAAGTCAAAAGACTACGCATAATAATTGTACGTAAGGAATCTTGAATGAATTACCCCAAAATAAGTTTGAGAACGATAGTCATTAGATTACCAATTTATATTTTGAACGTAAGTGTCGAAAACTAAAACCAAATCAATTCTATATATAAGGCAATTCATAAAATGTTTATGAATACATATTCTGTTGCACTAAGAAATAAATGTTGTTGCAAGAAATACCAACTTTATAGCAAAGAATTTCATTTGGAAATTTATGACAATAAACTGGATTTGGATACAATCCAAGGATAAAAATGATTAGGAGAGATGAAATGAAATTAACCAACCTAAATGAACGCAATGCATTAGAATGTCTAATGAGTATTCTTGTACATTAAAGAGAAACTATGAGTTCTTTTATCAATGTTGAGAATAGATAATCCACGGTTGTCGATTAAATAATTAAGAGTATTGACTCTATAACATGGTATGTTACACAAATCCAAAAGCAATTCAAATACGTCATCAAAATATGATTTTGATAGTTTTACCCAAAGAAATATGATCCATTGGTTGCAAAAGTGTATTTAAGAGAGAGTAATACATTTGAATATTGCGAGCATCGTTGATAAGAATAACATCTTAAATTTCAAATGTTGAAGTTTACGTGACGGGTTCTTCATTCGATGTGTTCAAGATAATTTAGATTTATCCATGAAATTAACCCCTAGTATGCTTTATCTTTTGGTACATATGTATTGAAATGGAAAATTCTAAACAATGATTTAGAATATACTATTTCCACATAATAATCAAAATGTCTTAAAGTAAGTGGGAGCGGTATTGAGTTTGTTGGTTTTTCAGATATGATCAAAGAACGGATATGAAAGTAACAAGCATCAAAGTTGAACAAATATTTTTATAGAAATATCATATAGTTTGATTTTTAGTCAAAATGCAGAGGAAGCATGTGCCCATAAGAAAGAACCATTAAAACGTACATAGATATTTTTGAACTATAAGTAAACAGCATACTATTGATTGTTAACAATGTACTTATGTTAAAATCATTTATAGTTTGGTCATGTAATACTCGATATTAGATTTGTAAATTGTATCTTTTATAATAAGTAGAAAGAATGTTGGGATGTCCCAAACAATATGCAAAGATACCTTATTAAAATGTTTAATATGGATCATGTAAGATGTATTCCTTATGCATTGAAATACATGTCTTATTGTCTACAATATAATAATTTGCTTATGCATTTGATGCATGAAGCAAATATTAAATCCAAATTAGGTTTATTAAATAGTAGTTTAGAGTGTTCTCAAGTAATTACGAAATACTAGAGGATTGTTTATTAAAAATGAACTCCTTTTGAAGGGGTACTCGAACTCAAACTTCAATAGTGATATTGAGTATAATATGTCAATATTAAATTTATATTCAAACCTTAGTTAAGGAGCTTTAAGTTAGAAATGTTGCAAACAGAAGGTTATGGCTAATTTAATGATAAGGCTATGTACATCACATTGAATAGCGCCACAATAAAAGCAATTTTTAAATATAAGTGTGCAAATTTCTAACTGAGCTAAGGAGGATTCCAAGTACTAAGAATAATATATTATTATATAACAATGTAATGATAAGAGTTTACTAAAAATCGGGAAACATACTCCAACCAGTTCCACATGATAAATATAGTTTATCAACATCAAAGAGAGTTGATTGACATGGTATTAAAATTATATATGTAACGACCCGTAAAAATTGATAAATAAAATTGGTTAATTTAATTAGATTTTCGGAATTTAATTTAGAAAGGAATAAAAATTTAGTGAATAATTATTAAGATTGGTAAGTTAATTTTTAATAACTTGGATGTAATTCCAATAAGTGAAACAGAATAAATGTTAATTATATGCTTATTGTAATAAAAGAATGTTACCAAGATAAAATGATTAAATTGATTTAAAATCTTTATTAATGTGTGCATTAATTTAATTTAAAATCTTAATTAATGGGTGCATTTATTTATAATGGCATATAAAAGGTAAATTAATAATTTAAAATGTTGGCTTACTAGTAAAATAATGTATAATGAATGGAAATGGAATGAATTAGTGTATGAACTAATGGTAGCACTTGTTGTAAGCTAATAAGTAAATTAAAACGTAACAGTTCTAATTTAGGTTAATAATTAATAGGTTGAATGACATGTCAATTAATGTATTTATTAAAATTGTAAAGTTATAATAATAAAGGGTAATTGGTTGGGAATAATAAAGATAACTAAATATACTTTAATGAAAATCCTTTAGTGATAATTAATAAAATAATGGAAAGGGTGAATGTAAATTTAAAATAGAGAGCGTAAACTTATTTTAAGATAGTAATTGGCGTAATAGAAAGCATGAGACCAAGTAAGTAAATTTATTGGGAATATTAAATGTAATTGGATGTAGATTAATGGAATAACGTTAATGCAAACTAATTTAGCGCAATCACTATTAATTGAAACCTATTGCAATAAATGGAATTAAATATTTCGTTAGGGTGGATTTAAGGTAATATTTGGTAATAATGGTTTGTTAATGGCTTATGAATAAATTGATAATTAAAAAGAAAGGTAGTGATGATAATATAAATTAACTATAAATAAGTAGAATGGAATCCCAATAAAGGAAGTAATGCAAATGTGTATTTAGCAAAAATTTCAATACTAGTGGATAATTTAGTTAACACACAATAAATAAAGGAAATTGAGTATATTTAAGTAATGTAATGTAAAACCAACATTAACTATGTTATTTGAAATCAGTGGATGGGTTATAAAGATTGCAATCAAATAAAAACAATTTATTTGGAATTTAAATTGTAATCATAGGATTAATTGCAACTAAAGGTAATTTAATTGTACGTTAACTGGAATTAAGTTAAAATGGGTAAATATTAAGAACCAAGATTTAAAAGCAATGTTAACTATATTCTTATTGTAATAAGACTCGAATAACAAGGGTTAAGAATTTAATAAATGAATTTTGGAGTTTTATTTTATAATTTCTAAATTTAATGAAAATGAAATTAAATACTGAAATTGAGGTTAACATTGGAATTTATGAATTAATCAACTGAAAATTGACATTTAAATTTGTTTAAATCATTGTGAATGGTTGAGAAATTAAAAATGATGAAATTGATTAATTGTAGAGTTGAAATTGAATATTTGATTTAAATTTGTTAATTTAATAATTTAATTAATTAATGTAAAAATAGCCATTTTGGCCACTGACTCGGATTTCAACGAAATCAGTTTCATCGGATCCGTATCAGTGAATTATTGTAGTATTTCAAGTTTCATAATGATCGGACTTGTCGTTTGATCGTATGGGCTTGAAACGCCTTGAAATCGATAAATTGAAATCAATTTGAAATAAATTGATTTTAGCGTAACTTCTTCATAGAATGGAATTTAGACTTGAAACCTTTTCCATTGCGTTTAAAATATTTTAAAACATCTATTTTGATTTATGGGTTGACCCAATTTCATTCCGGGGTCGAAATGGGCTTTTTGGGCCACTTTGACGTTAGCGTGTAAATCTATCTTATCCATCTATTCAAATTTCAACCCTGCCTATAAATACTATTTTATAAACCCTAATTTCGTTTCTCATTTGTCTGTGCGTACCATTTCTTTCACCTCCTCAGTTCAATGGCACACAAACACCTAATTCCATTTGCAATTCAAAATCAAAGCCAAATTTCAAACTCCACAAAATATAGCAAATTATATATGGATCGAAGCTCTCGAAGAGCGTAACTCAGATCTGCAACTTGTTTTTTAGTTCGATGCATTGGTTGTCTAGAAATTGATGAACAATGTGCGGCCGTTCACCGTGTGACGATCAATGTCGATGGATCGTAAAATTTATGATACCACCGGGTAGAGGGGGCCTTGCGGAGTTCATAAGCATATCTGGCTTGTCGTTTCATCGGTTAGATTGACGAGTTTAATTCGATTAGAGTTTGAGCAATAGGTAGCGGCTTTTTTGGGGTTCGTCGGTGTCGCGTGTGGTGCTCGGAGGTGGTCGCGAGGTCTGGGGAGCGAGGTGTCGTCGGCGGCAAAGGTTGTGGACGTCGGCTTCAAGTGTGGAGGTCGCGTTTTCTTCGGCCTGTAGGGTTTGGGGCTAGCGCTGTAGTGCGTGAAGGGAGAAGGAGGAATGTCGACGTGGCAAAGAAATTTAAGTGGGTAGGTTTATTTATTCTGTTTTAATTTAATTTTGACTTCAACATGTTCTAATCGCTATATCTTTCACATACGTGATCCAATTTACGCGTGGTTTTCTCCGCTAGGTTCATATTGGGATTTCAGACACTTTGGCACTGGTTTGACGGATTCTGAGGCAGTTTTATTTTTTGGCTTAAATTGGATATAAATTCAATTTGAATTCCAAAGGTGAGTGTTTTAACCCACTCACAACTTCTAAAATTTCTTATGTTTGTTAAATTAAATTTTGTTTTGGTTATGCATTTATTTATGACTTTTTCGTATATTTTAATCATCAACTCGGTTATTGCATTTATTTAAATTCAACCGTTATTTAATTTATTATTGATTATAACTACCAGTTAATTATCTGTTATATATTATCAGTTATATATTTATATTGATTGATTGTTTTGTATGATGATTTTGATGTATGTTTGATTTTATGATGGATGAATGGATGTTTTATTTATATCATCATAATCTGCAAGTTGTTAGGCATTTATTTTGATTCGGGATTGCGGTTTGAAATGATATACAACCGCATTTTTATTTTTAAATTGCAGATTGAAATGATAAATAACTGTATCACTTGACCATATGATAGAAAATTATATACAGGCATCGCGGTATATATAGATATTGATTTTAGATGTTATATAAATGCTATTATATTATTGATTTAGCAATGTATAAATTTGTTTGAATTATAAAATAAGCTAAATAATAAAGTTTGATTTCTTTTATATAATATGGTTAAGTATCTTTTTAAATTCTACTGTATATAGAGTTTATAATGACTCTAATAAAATTAAGGTTGGAAGATTAATGATTTAAATTCAAGATTTAAGGATTATCCTTGAAAAATTTGATTTGAAATATAAATAAATTGAGATTTAAAAGGTATGATTTTATAGCTTGATTTTTGTTTAAAGGATTTAAATGAATATCAAATTTGTTAAATGATATTATCAAGTTAATGTAATTGGAAGAATATCCCGTTATTTGAAGTCTAAAGGTTTTACTAAAATGATATTTGATTTATTAAGTAAACATTTCAAATCTAAATAATAGTAGTTAAAACTGATATATATGAAATTATCAAAGAATAAATTTTGAAATGGTGGAATAATTAAAGCTTTGAATATATGGAAATTATATTGGTTTATTTGGGAATTTAAAATCCATATTGGAATTGATTTGTGGAGGGGAAGAAGCAGAATTTTGTCTCGATAATTAGATTTGTTTGATTGGATGAATCGGTTGCTATGCTTGTTAGCATATGTTTGATATATGCTTGTGTTTTAAAATTAAATTTTTTAATAAGATTATTAAATTATCTTTGTTTTAAATTTCGGGGACGAAATTATTTTGAGGGGGGAGGATTGTAATATCTCGTAATTTTTAACAATATCAATTTAATAATCTGAATTAAAAATTAAATTGATATTGATATTTTGTTAATAATAATTCGAATAGATTTAATAATCTTCTTCAATAAATATTTAATTGGTTATTTTACTATATAAAGTGATTAAATATTTAAACCATTTAAGTGGTGTAGTATGTTTCAAAGTCATAAAATTCAAATTTTTATGTTTTGAAAGGCTATATTTCAAGTTTTGGTTTCGAAATATTATAACTTTGAAATGTTATAGTTTTAGAAAAGGATATATTTGAAAATGATATCAAATTTTTTTGGGTTTTTTAAAAAGAGGAAATGATATCGTATTTATATGGATTTGAAATGGATACTATATTCTAGTTTTAAAAGTGTAAACTATTTTGATAAGACCGCGGTGTTATAATAACGTTTGATTATTGAAGAAACCGGAATCGGAAGTTTTCATACTCTCTGCCAACTCCGAAAACCACTTAAACGATCATGTACATGGTGGAGATTTCGGACCGAAGTATGATGGTGGCGGCGTTTCCTTTGAGGCAAATACGTGGACCCGACTCCCGTGAGTTGGCATAAGGTGGCTAAAACAGGAGTGATTCTCTAGCCAATGAGGTAGCACCTTTGATCGGACACATCCCTTCGATATTATACTTTGACTTTTGGATTGATTCGGTGGACACTTTTGATTTTCTTTTTATTTAGGGGTGTGGCTCGAGGTGGGCGGTAGCTGCGCGCTACGTGTTGCCACCAGCCCGGATAGTAATTGGTATATCTACCCTGGCATTGCTTAGTTATGCCGTGTCACCTGCCCTAGCGCGCCTTGTACGAGTTTCTATTTATGTCGTACCTATGGAGTATCCTCTGGTAGCCTTTCGATCAGAAGGTATTACGGTACTGTATATACTATTGGAATTATTTATGTTAAGGGGAATATTGGGTCACTTCTTAACGCTATTTAAAAGTAAGTTTATTTTACTATTAGACACCATTATAATAGCGAAATATTACTACATAGTAAATAGTTTAACGGATCCTTAGGAGATGTGAATCCCGAGCATCTCATGAGTTACTGCACTCACGTTAGACACTGGATAGGAGATGTCAAATCCCGTAAACATCTCTGATGCCGTTACACTCATATTTATTTCTGTTGATTCAACTCACATAAGATCTTTTAGTTTTGACTCGAGTGTTTTGTCATTTCAACTCGCTAGAGTCAGCCTGAGCATTTCAGGATTCGAAGACTTTAGCCCTGGAGGGCGAAGACGAAGATTTATATATTATTACTTATTATAGTATTCCACCGCATTCCTACTGTTTCCGCTGCATAAATTATTATTCTCTGGTATGTGTAACTCTGATATGTGTTGTATAAGTAAAATCGAATATTTTGTAAACAGCTTCATGAAATGTATATTTGATTGTTATATTTTATCGTTCCTTTGCAAGATTTTATTTTGTTTTTATCTTTCCCTGCTTTTTCTTATTTACCCCATAACAATCCGCCCTTTTGTATGGTTTAAGTCTGACGTGTGTAATTTATCGTCGATTTAAAGCGTGCGATAAGGTGGGATGTTACATCTGTTATCAGAGCTTTGGTTTAGTGAAAACCTTAGCTTTGTGGGGTCTGACTCTTATTAATAGGGTAGTAATACCCTATGATGAGTCACTGAGAGTATATATGAGAGAGCGTATTTGTTATTGTTATAAAAAGGTTTTAATATTGTGTTAATCTGTTCCGTTTTGTATTTATAAATTCTGGTTGATGCATGGGACGCTATGACATCAATAGGAAAATTCTAAACACTTAATAGGACAGGCCGACATAATATTTGTTTTAATATAAGTTAATGAAATAATTTTGCCTATTATATTTTCTATAGATATAAAACAAATTTTTATAAAGATTTTATTTGGTTGTAACATATTGGTTGTTAGGTAATGAAATCTATAAATAATAGTCGAAATAAGATTGAAAATTAAATAAATGAAATTGAAAATTAGAACTTAAGTTCTGGGCTTTTGAAAAAAAATTCAATTGATTTTGGAATATAATAATATTATTATTATATTTTCTGATATAAATATTTCAATATAATTTGAAAGAATGGTTTTAAAGAAATTTTGGAAAAGAAATAAGTTGTGCTACCTTCTCTATCGCTAGAAAATAATTTCGGTGATGGTGGCTGCATCATCGACATTCGTTTTCGAGTTTCGAAGAGGGAAGACCACTGTAGTAGTTTTACTACGGATTCATTTTGATAAACATATATAAATTTTAAATTGTTTTCAATATGATTGGATATATAGTGTAAGTACATACACTTATCTATTATTTTAAAACGATTTATGAATAAAACCCAGTATTTAAATTCTGAAGTTTCTGTTATTTTACAGTTTCAATTAGTGTAGTAAAATGGAAGTTAACTAATAATTGGAGCCTTTAATTTAAATAAGAGTTAAGTTAATGTTTAAAGTATTTATAACTAAATAAGTAGAAAAGATGGATAGTAAGTAAAACCTCATGAGTTTAAGATGAGTATTTGAAACTCTAAATAAATTAAGAGATTTAGTGCTAAGTTATAAATGAGATTAAAGGGAATTTGAAATTGTAACCTATTAAATAAAGAATAATATTATTGAACATTAAGTTAATTAAAAGAAATAAAGTAAACTTGTATAACTTTCAGTTACATCCTTAAAAGCATATATATAACTTACCCAACAATAAAAGTTACAATGTTTAATAAGAAATTGTAATAGAATATTATACAAGTAAAAAATTTGAAAAAAAATGAAAGTATTCAATAAAATTCTTTAATAAATAAGAATTTGATGTTGTAATTGTATAAACTTAAGTTATAATGGAAATCAAACAACAAATAGTATGAAATGAAATTAAAAAGAATGAACTTAATTAATGGTTGGATTTGTTGTTTGTTTTGGTTATGGTTGTTTGGGTAAGGATACTTTAAATTTGTTTGGATGTATGAATAATCTATTGTGTTTCATCTATGACTGTTGAGTAAATGATGCACTTGATAGTTTATTTTTCATTCTGTACAATTTAAAGTTCTGAACCCGAACAACTATTTGTTTTGTTTGGTATGAATGAATGTTTTATTTGTGTTGATTCTATGTGATGGTTGTATGTTTTGTTGCAAATGAATTATGGTTGTATTGATTGTGTTGTTGGTGGTTGAAACAAAATTAAATATTTCATTTTATATAATTATTGACTCTTTTGGATTATATAAGTGAAATGCAGGTTATGGAAGCAATTGCTACTGCTTTTGGTTTCATAATTAAGCGTAATTTCTCGACAAATAGGTACATTTTCGGATTACGGTTTTATAGCGCTATTATATTATTTTTCCTACGTTGGGATATATTATTTTGGAAGGTACATGTTGTATATTGTCATATTTGATATTATATTTTTCTCCAGAGCCTCTCCGTACAAAGGAGACTCTGCCGAAATTTTTCGTAAATTTTGGACTTAGAAAACATTTTGAAAATGTTTTCCAAACCATATTAATTTGAATATATAAAGATTAAATTGTTTATAAATCTATATATTTTATCCAATTCTGTAAACTTATTATTATGAATATAATTTTTTGAATAATATATATTGATTTATAAATTCTTCTTTTCCCTTCTTTCCTTTTCGGGGACGAAAAGTTTTGAGTGGGGGAGAGTGTAACGACCCGTAAAAATTGATAAATAAAATTGGTTAATTTAATTAGATTTTCTGAATTTAATTTAGAAAGGAATAAAAATTTAGTGAATTATTAAGATTGGAAAGTTAATTTTTAATAACTTGCATGTAATTCCAATAAGTGAAACAGAGTAAATGTTAATTATATGCTTATTGTAATAAAAGAATGTTACCAAGATAAAATGATTAGATTAATTTAAAATCTTAATTAATGTATGCATTAATTTAATTTAAAATCTTAATTAGTGGGTGCATTAATTTAATTTAAAATCTTATTTAATGTGTGCATTTATTTATAATGGGATATAAAAGGTAAATTAATAATTTAAAACGTTGGCTTACTAATAAAATAATGTATAATGAATGGAAATGGAATGAATTAGTGTATGAACTAATGATAGCACTTGTTGTAAGCTAATGAGTAAATTAAAACATATCAGTTCTAATTTAGGTTAATAATTAATAGGTTGAATGACATGTCAATTAATGAATTTATTAAAATTGTAAAGTTATAATAATAAAGGGTAATTGGTTGGGAAGAATAAAGATAAATATATATACTTTAATGAAAATTAAATGTATTTTAATGATAATTAATAAAATAACGGAAAGGGTGAATGTAAATTTAAAATAGAGAACGTAAACTTATTTTAAGATAGTAATTGGCGTAATAGAAAGCATGAGACCAAGTAAGTAAATTTATTGGGAATATTAAATGTAATTGGATGTAGATTAATAGAATAACGTTAATGCAAACTAATTTAGCGCAATCATTATTAATTGAAACCTATTGCAATAAATGGAATTAAATATTTCGTTAGGGTGGATTTAAGGTAATATTTGGTAATAATGGATAATGGCTTATGAATAAATTGATAATTAAAATGAAAGGTAGTGATGATAATATAAGTTGACTATAAATAAGTGGAATGGAATCCCAATAAAGGAAGTAATGCAAATGTGTATTTAGCAAAAATTTCAATACTAGTGGAAAATTTAGTTAACCTACAATAAAGAAAGGAAATTGAGTATATTTAAGTAATGTAATGTAAAACCAGCATTAACTATGTTACTTGAAATTAGTGGATGGGTTATAAAGATTACATTCAAATAAACACAATTTATTTGGAATTTAAATTGTAATCATAGGATTAATTACAATTAAAGGTAATTCAATTTGTACGTTAAATGGAATTAATTTAAAATGGCTGAATATTAAGAACCAAGATTTAAAAGTAATGTTAACTATATTCTTATTGTAATAAGACTCGAATAACAAGGGTTAAGAATTTAATAAATGGGTTATGGAGTTTTATTTTATAATTTCTAAATTTAATGAAATTGAAATTAAATACTGAAATTGAAATTAAATACTGAAATTGAGGTTAACATTGGAATTTATGAATTAATCAACTCAAAATTGACATTTAAATTTGTTTAAATCATTGTGAATGGTTGAGAAATTAAAAATGATGAAATTGGTTAATTGTAGAGTTGAAATTGAATATTTGATTCAAATTTGTTAATTTAATAATTTAATTAATTAATGTAAAAATAGCCATTTTGGCCACTGACTTGGATTTCGACGAAACCAGTTTCATCGGATCCATATCATGTGAATTATTGTAGAATTTCAAGTTTCATAATGATCGGACTTGTCGTTTGATCGTATGGGCTTGAAACGCCTTGAAATCAATAAACTGAAATCAATTGAAATCAATCTGAAATAAATTGATTTTAGCGTAACTTCTTTATACGATGGAATTTGGACTTGAAACCTTTTCAATTGCTTTTAAAATATTTTAAAATATCTATTTTGATATATGGGTTGACCCAATTTCATTCCAGAGTCGAAACGGGCTTTTTCGGCCACTTTGTCGTTAGCGTGTAAATCTATCTTATCCATCTATTCAAATTTCAACCCTGCCTATAAATACTCTGTTATAAACCTAATTTTCTTCATTCTCATTTGTTTATGTGTACCATTTCTTTCACCTCCTCAGTTCAATGGCAGACAAACACCTAATTCCAATTGCAATTCAAAATCAAAGCCAAATTTCAAACTCCACAAAATATAGCAAATTATATATGGATTCGAAGCTCTCGAAGAGCGTAACTAAGATCTGCAACTCATTTTACAGTTTGATGCATTGATTGTTCAGAAATTGATGAACAATTTGCGGTCGTTCATCGCGCGACGATCAACGTCGATGGATCGTAAAATTTATGATACCATCGCGTAGAGGGGGCCTTGCGGAGTTCATCAGCATATCTGGTTCGTCATTTCATCGGTTAGATTGACGAGTTTAATTCGATTAGGGTTCGAGCAATAAGCGACAGCTGCATTTTTTGGGGTTCGTCAGTGTCGCGTGTGGCACTCGGAGATGGTTGCGAGGTCTGGGGAGTGAGGCGTCGTCAGCGGCAAAGGTTATGGACGTCGGCTTCAAGTGTGGAAGTCGCGTTTTCTTCGGCCTGTAGGGTTTGGGGCTAGCGCTGTAGCGCGTGAAGGGAGAAGGAGGAATGTCGACGTGGCAAAGAAATTTAAGTGGTTAGGTTTATTTATTCTGTTTTATTTTAATTTTGACTTCAACGTGTTCTAATCGCTATATCTTTCACATACTTGATCCAATTTACGCGCGGTTTTCTCCGCTAGGTTCGTATTGCGATTCCGGACACATTGGCATTAGTTTAGATGGATTCTGAGGCTGTTTGATTTTTGGGTTTAAATTGAATTTAAATTCAATTTGAATTCAAAAGGTGAGTGTTTTAACCCACTCACAACTTCTAAAATTGCTTATATTTTTTTAATTTTTTTTTTTGTGATTATGCATTTATTTATGACTTTTTCATATAATTTAATCATTAACTCGGTTATTGCATTTATTTAAATTAAATTGTTATTTAATTTATTATTGAATATAACTGCTAGTTAATTATCTGTTATATATTATCAGTCATATATTTACACTGATTGATTGTTTTGCATGATGATTTTGATGGATGTATGATTTTATGATGGATGAATGGATGTTTTATTTATATCATCATAATCTGCAAGTTGTTAGGCATTTATTTTGATTCGGGATTGCGGTTTGAAATGATATACAACCGCATTTTTATTTTTAAATTGCGAATTGAAATGATAAATATCCGTATCACTTGACCATATGATAGAAAATTATATACAGGCACCGCGGTATATATATAAAATTCTTTTTGAAATTCTTTTATTGGTTTTGTAAAGAAATATATGGGCTATACAGATATTGATTTTAGATGTTATATAAATGCTATTATATTATGGATTTAGCTATGTATAAATTTGTTCGAATTATAAAATAAGCTAAATAATATAGTTTGAATTTCTTTTATATAATATGGTTAAGTATATATTTAAATTCTATTGTATATAGAGTTTATAATGACTCAAATAAAATTAAGGTTGGAAGATTAATGATTTAAATTCAAGACTTAAGGATTATCCTCGAAAAATTTGATTAAATATAAATAAATTGAGATTTAAAAGGTATGATTTTATAACTTCATTTTTGTTTAAAGGATTTAAATGAATATCAAATATGTTAAATGATTATTATCAAGTTAATGTAATTGGAAGAATATCCCGTTATTTGAAGTCTAAAGGTTTTACTAAATTGATATTTGATTTATTAAGTAAGCATTTCAAATCTAAATAATAGCAGTTGAAATTGATATATATGAAATTATCAAAGAATAAATTTGAAATGGTGGAATAATAGAGCTTTGAATATATGGAAATTATATTGGTTTATTTGGGAATTTGAAATCCATATTGGAATTGATTTGTGAAGGTGTAGTATGTTTCAAAGTTATGAAATTCAAAGTTATGTTTTGAAAGGCTATATTTCAAGTTTTGGTTTTGAAATATTATAACTTTGAAATGTTAGTTTTAGAAAAGGATATATTTGAAAATGATATCAAATTTTATTTGGGTTTTTAAAAAAGAGGAAATGATATCGTATTTATATGGATTTGAAATGGATATTATATTCTGGTTTTAAAAGTATAAACTATTTTGATAAGGTCGCGGTGTTATAATAACGTTTGATTTTGAAGAGACCGGGATCGAAAGTTGTCATACTCTCTGCCAACTCCGAAAACCACTTTAACAACCATGTACACGGTGGAGATTCCAGAATGAAGTAGGATGGTGGTGGCGTTTCCTTAGAGGTAAATACATGGACCCGACTCCCGTGAGTTGGCATAAGGTGGCTAAAATAGGAGCGATTCTCTGGCCATTGAGGTAGAACCTTTGATCGGACACATCCCTTAGATATTATACTTTGACTTTTGGATTGATTCGGTGGCCACTTTTGATTATTTTTTATTTGGGGGTATGGCTCGATGTGGGCGGTAGCTGCGCGCTACGTGTTACCACCGGCCCGGATAGCAATTGGTATATCTACCCTGGCATTGCCTAGTTGTGCCGTGTCACCTACCCTAGCGCGCCTTGTATGAGTTTCTATTTGTGTCGTACCTCTGGAGTATCCTCTGGTAGCCTCCCGATCAGGAGGTATTACGGTACTGTATATACTATTGGCATTATTTGTGTTAAGTGGAATATTGGGTCACTCCTTGAAGCTATTTAAAAGTAAGTTTATTTTACTATTAGACACTATTATAATAGCGAAATATTAGTACATAGTAAATAGTGTAACAGATCCTTAGGAGATGTGAATCCCGAGCATCTCTTGAATTATTGCACTCACGTTAGACATTGGATAGGAGATGTCAAATCCCGTAAACATCTCCGATGCCGTTACACTCATATTTATTTCTGTTGATTTAACTCATATAAGATCTTTTAGTTTTGACTCGAGTGTTTTGTCATTTCAACTCGCTCAGGTCAGCCTGAGCATTTCAGGATTCGAAGACTTTATCTCTGGAGGACGAAGACAAAGATTTATATATTACTACTTATTATAGTATTCCACCACATTCCTACTGTTTTCCGCTGCATAAATTATTATTCTCTGGTATGTGTAACTCTGATATGTGTTGTATAAGTAAAATCGAATATTTTGTAAACAACTTCATGAACTGTATATTTGATTATTATATTTTATCGTTCTGCTGCAAGATTCTATTTTTTTTTCTTTCCTTGCTTTTTCTTATTTACCCCATAACAATCCGCCCTTTTGTATGGTTTAAGTCTGACGTGTGTGGTTTATCGTCGATTTAAAGCGTGCGGAAAGGCGGGATGTTACAATATAGTAGTTCCATTCACGAAAGGTCTAACTCGATATTGTATTTGTAAATTATATCTTTAATAATAAGTATAGAAGATATTGATAATGTCTGAAAAGATATGCCAAAACACCTTATTAAAATATTTGATAGGGAACATGTAAGTTGAATTCCTTATGCTTTGGCATACATGTTGTATTGTCTATAATATCATAATCTTCTTATCTATTTGATGCATGAAGCTTATATCAAATTCAAAGTAAGATCACTAAATGGTAGTATAGAGTATTCTCAAGTATTTATGAAATATTAGATAATGGTTTACAGAAACAACGAACTCCTTATGATGGAGTATTTAGGCTCAAACTTCATAAGTGATATTAAGCATAATATATCAATATCAAATTCATGATTCAACCCATAATTAAGAAGCTTTAAGTTGAAAATGTTCCGAACAAAAGGTTGTGGCTAATTCAATGAAAAGACTAAGTATATCACCTTAAATTGCGGCAAATAAAAAGCAATGTATATAAATATAAATGCATAAATTTATAACTTGCTGTGGCGATTTCAAGTATTAAGACTACTACACCATTGTTTTTTTTTGAACTGGTACTTTATATACAACAAATCATTGGGACAACATATCCCTTGTCAAATAAACGTTCGAAAGCAAGTTTCGAACTTGTGACATCCTGTACCAAAGCCGGATCAATTAACCACTTGGACAAATGTGCTTGTCTACTACACCATTGTTATATGATAACAATGTAATCATAAAAGCTTACCAGAAGTTGAGAAACATACTTTAATAGTTCCACATGATAAAGCTAGTTTATCAGCATCAGAGAGAGTTGATTGACATAGTAGATAATTAAACAGCATAGCAGATCTATTTATGAAGGGTCTAACTCAGTTAGTTCTCATTAAACTAATCAAAGGGACGGGATAGAGATTCCATAATTAGTCCAAAGTACAAGTTGAAGATTGATAAAGTTAGGGGTATACCAAGGAGCAATTCTATAATTTTTTACATATATCTAACCAATCATTTTCAAAATAAAAGATGTTTTCTTCCTATCATATACTTGATATAATGTGTTTTATTAATTAATAAATTTAATTAAAAGTATATGTAATAGAAATTTCATAAATGGTAAGTTTTTTTAAGTTATAATATGTTATAATTATGAGAGATTTACGCAATAAAATAAACATACTATTTTAAATATTCTTAGTCATGATATATCAAGACTGAATATCGATACATCCGTTGAGAGTAGAATACGTTATGCTCTTCAAATTTTAGGTAGTGCATTACTCATGGTTGCTAGGGGCACCAAGTGGTTGCGTACTTATAGTTATTGGATAACTATGGAATGACTCACTCGATATATTTATTATTAGCTGATATGACTAAGATCACGAGAAAATATTGATGTGACAATGGTACATGATTCTCTTGACTTACGAACACTATTAGTCTTCAATGTGGAAACCCCGCTTTGAGTATAGTTAAATCATATCACAGCTTCCATCAAGAGACTATAGTTGGATCAAGTGGAAGCGTTGGAAGTGAAACACTACTCAAGGGAGGATTCAACTCCTCGGTTGTATTAGTTTAGTATCAGGGTCAACTGAAGTCAACTCAAAGTTAAAGTCTCTAGCCAGAGCATTTTGGTCAATAATAGTAATTATTATTGAACTAAGGACTTTGTGTTTAGATTACAAAGTTAAATATGAATGATATTGGAATTACGACCATTAGCGAATTCCATAAGTTCTAATATCATATAGTTTTGACGAAAAGAATTATCACTATAATATAGTGCTTGTATAAAGTAAACCTAGATTTTACTGAAGCTCTGTAAGAGATAAATTAGGCTATAATGTCATACCACGTACTATGTGACATGTGAACATTAATATTTGAATTGTTTAATATTAATTGCTGACCGAATTTACATCTAAGAGTCACACAACTGAAATGTTGAATACTCCTACTATCCCATGATTTAATTAATTATAATTGTTATAAATTAATTAAATTAAATAATATTTGTGAAATATTTATTATAATGTATTAGTGAATGCTGAATAGTGTGTATGTAATAGTTATAAACATAAGTAACGATATACAATATTGATGTGCATCTAAATGTGTATTTTTATTAAACGGGCTTGAAGTGATTTTGAGGCCCATAAGGGGCCGGCTATAGAAGGCCAAACGGGGTTTGAATTTTGATTCAAAAGAGGGTAAATTGGTAAGAGAGAAAGAAGGATATAGGTCCTCCTTTTACTCCTCAGATCTTTATTATATATTCATCTCAACCCATCTTTTAGCTCCCTCACACTTGCTTCATTTCAACCGGCCATGGCCAACCATATTACCTCCCTTCTCCTCAAATTCAAGTTTCTAAATTTACAAATTAAGTTAAATTCAAAGACCGTGACTGTCGCATTAGATTGGTAGCACCATCTGAAAGTTCAAATACTAATTCAAGGAGCGACCGAATTCAAGATTATAAGGCGTTATTTGTAGGCCATAGAAAGGTAATAATCCAATTTATATTCATTTATATATTATATGTAACAACCCAATATTTTCAACCATTCGCATCCACACATGTCGGACTTGAATTGCTCAAAATACCGCGTTGTAAATAAAATTTGGCAAATCTCAGAATATACAGTAAATAAATAGTCACAAATCACAGACACAGAGTAAATAATAATGCAGTGGAAGTAAAAGGGATAGTAATTCATGAAGCTACTATAAAAAAAGAAGATACATCAGGGTTAAACAAAATACAACAGAAGGGTAACAAGATACATCAGGTACAAATCAGAATAAATCACCAAAATCACTTAATACTGAAAGCAGAATATATGGCTGTATCTTCAAGAAAAGCTCCAACTCCGAAGGTGAGTCTTGAATGCTGAATCACTCAATCTGACTCGAGCGTAAAACAAAACACAAAATACTCGAGTGAGGACATAAATACTTATGAACTGTAAATCAACTCAAGTGAACAGTAACAAAATGCATCAGTAACTTAAAGGATGCTAGGGATCGCCCATCCTCTAAGAATCCGTCAAACTATTTACTATGTAGTAATATTGCGCTATTATAATAATGTCTACAGTAAAATAAACATACTTTTAAATAGCGTTCCGGGTTACCCATATAGCCCTTCGCACATAATAGTCCCAGTAGTCCATCCAGTATCAGCACATCTCTAGATCGGGAGACTACCCTAAATACTCCATGGGCTAGGGGAGAAAACCAAACTCGTAGTAAGGCTCGATATGGTAGGTGATACAGGCACACAAGGCAATGCTAGGGTAGATATACCAATTACGCACACAGGCTGGTGGTAACGCAGCAGCCACTACACCCACCTCGGAACACACTCCCAATCAAAATCGGAGGATGACCATCTAATCAACCACAAGTAAGAGTATGGTATCGAAGGAATGTGTCCGACCAGAGGAGCTACCCCTTTTGGCCCGAGATAACTCCTGTTTTAGCCACCTTATGCCAACTCACGAGAGTTGGGCCCACGTAATAAACCTCAAGAACGACGCCTCCATCCTACTTCATTCTGGAAACTCCACCGCGTACACGGTTGTTAAAGTGGTTTTCGGAGTTGGCAGAGAATATGACAACTTCCTATCCCAGTCTCTTTAACAACCAAACGTTATTATAACGCCGTGTTCATTTCAAAATAGTTTATACTTCAAAAAGATCAAATCATTTCATTTCAAACTATATTCCTTTCAAAATAGTTTATACATCGAAACCAAAACCATTTTTATTTCAAAACTATTTATTCAATCAAATAGTTTATACTTCCAAACCAAAACCATTTTTATTTCAAAACTATTTATTCAATCAAAATAGTTTATACTACAAAACCAAAATCATTTTTATTTCAAAAATATTTATTCAATCAAAATAGATTATACTTCAAACCAAAAACATTTCAAACATATATTCATTTCAAAATCATAATACTTTCAAAGTATAACTCTTTTGAAACCAAAAATATTTTAAAACAATTACACTTTGGAAGTCATAACATTTCAAAATCATACATTTCAAATCATGAAACATTCTTTTAATTCTTTACATTTTACAAATTTATTCAATTAAACCAAAATTTCAAATTTCCAATTTTATTCAAATCAAACCATTAGTTTCAATTCAATTCAGTTTCCTTACAAAACATTTTAAATATTATCAATTTAAATATAGATTTGATCCACAAATTAAACTATTAAAATTTTAATATTCTTCAAAGCTTTAATATCCCACATTTCAAAATTAAATTTTATAATTTCATATATCTCAAATTTAACTTCATTATTACATAGTTTTGAAATATTCATTTCATAAATCCAATATCATTTAAATAAACTTGAATTCTAAGCAAACCAAATATCTTTTCATACAAATATAAACTTCAAATAATCATTTATCAAAATCAAATATCATTCTAAATTCATATTCTTTCTCAAAATAAAGATCAAATCATTTCCAAACCATTTAAATCATCAAAATATCATATCCTTTCTACACTTCATTATCAAATCATTATTTGAATTCAATTTCAAATATTAAAATTTAAATATCATTTTAAAACTTAATTATGTCATTTATTTATTATTTCAAATATCATTGCAAAATACATTTCAAAATTCCATTCAAAAATTCAGTTATCTCATTTCATTCAAATTAACACATAACCAGTAAACCTTATTTAAATTCAAATTCAATTTAAATTCCTTAAAAATTCAAATTTAAATATTAAATATATATTCAAACTTCTTAAATTTCACAAATAATCAATTCCAAAAGTTAAATCATTTGACACTTCAAAATATGACTCAAATAGTGTTAAAATCTATAATATTTCAAACATTGTCAAAACATAGCAACTACAACATTTATAAAGTGCAATCATAGCTTAAAGTTTTCAAAATAGTTTAGTTTAGGAACAACGATATTTATAAAATGCTGTAATGGATATTTAGTTACTTCAAACATAGTTAAATTCAAAACAATGACATTTTTAAAGTGTTGTCATAAAACTACAGCATTTTAGAAATGCTATTGATAAAATTCCAGATTTTATTATAACTTCAGAAACATTAAACTTCAAAAAATTTCTATTTTAAATTTTTAAATCATATTTCTATACTTAAAAATGTCATATGTAAATCAATTTAACATATGATTTATCACAACAAAATTTTATAATTAAATATCCAATTAAAACTCACATTCATTCGTTAAGTCAAAATTTCACTGTTTCTTAACTTATAAATTTCAACAAAACCTAATATTTTTCTTCAAATATCATTTCAAAACTTTAATTTAATTTCCATTATTTTTACATTTTTAAAATAAAATTTAATTTCAAAAATCACATTTACTTCAAATTTACGTACTTAAATTCACAATTTCAAGATTTGATATTTAATTTTTTTAAAAGCATAAAATATATATTTTCAAATCAAAATTCATACTTTTAAAAATACATATTTTAATAAAAATCATTTAAAAATATAACACGGGGTCTGTATATTATTTTCTAATCTAGGTCAAGTGATACAGATATATATCATTTCAATCCGCAATTTAAAAAGAAAACCAGGGTTATATCATTTCAAACCCGCAATCCCAAGTAAAATAATTACAATAAAAATCACTCAGGCCTATCATTTCAGCCCATAATGATTTGGCGAGTCGAGCCAATTCCGCACATTTTGCGATTATCTCATTTAATAATAGGTCCACCTCTTGGGGGGAAATTAAAAGACTCGTTTTCTAAAAATCTTGTTTTTAGTCTGCTTTTTGATGTAGTTAGTGTATTAGTGTATTAATATTTGTTGTTTTCACTATTTTAATGTCCGTTCGGGTATGTACCATTTCAACCCATAATGATTCTATTCTAACAGGGAACTTGCAGTGTGAATATATGCATAAATAATATAAACAATGTCAATGTCACAATATAATGTCATATATCAAATGTCTGGTGATAATTAATAGTTTTAACATGTTAATAACATGGCATAGCATTTCATATGATCATCATTAACTTGCATAAACATTTTACATTACTATACACTTACCATCAATTTACTATTTCATAAGTAAATATTTCAGAGTGAGAAAGACTCACCTTTTACGAAGCTAGGGACCAAAACAACACACAAGCACGATTCCAAGGGCATGACAAGCACGATTCAGCATGACATTGGATTCAAATGAGAGAGATAGCCAAGATATGATATTGTATGCAACAACCAAAACAAGACATTGAAAACATGAATATTCAATAAAAACAATGTTGAGAAAGTTGAAATATAAAAGCGATAAAGACAAGATAGCTTAACCTTGCCTTAACCATCCAAGTGCTTGGCCATAATGGAACATATGCTAGGCTAAAGTGATGTTTTGGTGGTAAATGGATCAGGTTTGGATTCACATATGCATCGCAACATGAAGTGAAGGGATAGGAGAGTTGCAAAGTGAAGAATGCAAAGAACAAGGCAATAAGGAAGGGTTTGTTCAACTTTTTAGCTCGGGTATGGGTAAGTGGGGCTCGGCCAAAGCATGATATTGGTTTGGACATGTCAGGTGATGGCTAGAGTGATGGCCAAAGGAGGTGAACTTGTTGGTGGTGGCGGCTAAGGGGGTGGCCAAAGTGAAATAGGAAGGGTATGTTATGTTATGTGGTCTAGGCATTGTTTTCAAGGGTTGGAGCTTGCAAATTTGTGGAGCTATCATCATAAGGAGGCACGGCCTGAACTTGGTCAGAGGAGGAGGAGGTGGAGTTGCTGTAGATGGTTGTGGTGTGGTTGTTGGTTAAGGTTGAGAGTGGAGCCAAGCAAAGCCTTGAAAAGAGGAAGGAAAAATCAATGAAAGAAGAAGAGAAAATGAGGTAAAAATGGAAGAAGCCATTAGTAATTTTTGTTTCAGAAATGAATGGCCAAACTTGTGATGGAATGAGAAGTTTTTCTCACGTGAATTCAACATAAAATTCATGGAAAAGCATAAGGAAGTGGACGGCTACTCAATGAAAGGTCAAAAGAATGTGTAAAGCCAAACGTAAGTGAAAAGTCACATGCAAATGAAAGGGTTTTGTCTCTTAGAATTTCGTTTTCTTTTATTCAAATTAAACAATAAAAAATTTCGTAAATAAAAATAAAAAGCTGAACAAAATAAAGTAAAAAATAAAATAAATAAATATTTTGTAGCAAAATATAAAATAATTAAGAAAATAGCACAACAATAGAAACTAGGGTGAAAAATTGTAGATAACATACAATAAGCTTTATAAAATTAAAATCACACTTTTAAAATGTTTTAAAAATAAAATAAATACATAATATGGAATATTACACATATTAAAACATGTTTTGACAAATAAAAATATTATTTATATAAATTAGACAATTTTGTTAAACAAATCAATTTACATACAATATTGTAAAAGGCATAACTTTCACAAAAATAAAAATTTATTTTAATAAAAATAAAAATAAAAATTTACATAAAAATAAAAATTTATATTGTAAATCACACTTTCTAATTTACATAAAAATAAAAAATTATATTTAAAATAACAAAATTATTCATTTTAATAAATAAAAATAAAGTTTTTAAATCAGGAGTTTAACAATTAAAATAATCACAAAATACAGGATTGTTACACTCTCCCCCACTCAAAACTTTTCGTCCCCGAAAAGGAATGAGGTACGAGAAAGCATAGAAAAAGATAGAACGAAATAGAATTAAGACAAGATGTCAAGAATATTGAAATTATGCCTGATAACTATTGTTATAGGTAGTTTAACAATGTGAAGATGATCTTCCCAAGATCCTCCAGAATCAAGAACACAAGTATGAAAAAGATCTTCTAGAATCTGATTCACCCTTCCTGTTTGACAGACGGTCTGTGGATGGAAAGTAGTTCCAAAGATTATAAAAAGATTTCTAAACAGACTGGTATAAGCAATAGCCTCCCATTCTGTAGCAAGATAAGGAAAATAAGGACAACCAAAAGATAGTTTGAAAAGCAAAATAAGATAATAAATTTGAAAGCATGTGTAACAACCCAAAAATTCTAACAAGTATTTTATTCTTTTACTTATAAACTTTGGGGTTTTAATTTATAAAAAAAGTTGAATTTTTTTATTTAATTATAAATAGTCACCAAAATTTTATTAATATAAGCCAATTCTATAATTCTTATTTTTGGTTGAAGTTTAACATTTATTGGAATTTAAAATCTTTTAAATTCTAACTTCCAAATCTTTTTTACTTAACTGAATATACTGGTAACAACATTTTATTTCCACTTTTGTTCTTTTAAAAATTGGTTATACACCTTTAAATCAAGTAATTAATATTCTGTAAAAGAAATAAACTTTATGCATATACACATTTGTTTCTTAGTTAATTGATTAATAAATAAAATTTTAAATTGAATAACATATAGGAAATAAAATTTACGTTTTTTTACATATATACATCAGTTATGTGTTAAATGTTAAGTAAATCTGTAACGACCCGATATTTTCAACCATTCGCATCCATTATAAGTGTATAGGTAGACACTCATGCTGGAATTGAATTGCTCAAAATACCGCGTTGTAAATAAAAATTTGGCAAATCTCAAAATATACAGTAAATAATAATCACATATCACAGACACAGAGTATATGATAATGCAGCGGAAGTAAAAAGAGATAGTAGTTCATGAAGCTACTATATAAAAATAAGATACATCAGAGTTAAATAAGATACAACAGAAGAGTAACAAGATACATCAGGTACAAATCAGAATACATCATTGAAACACTGGATACTGAAACAAAATAGATGGCTGGATCTTCAAGGAAATCTCCAACTCCGATGGTGAATCTTGAATGCTAACTCAATCAATCTGACTCGAGCGTAAAGCAAAATACAAAACAATCGAGTCAGGACATAAATATTTATGAACTGTAAATAAACTCAAGTGAACAGTAACAAAAATGCATCAGTAACTTAAAGGATGCTTGGGATCGCCCATCCTTTAAGGATCCATTAAACTATTTACTATGTAGTAATATTGCACTACTATAATAATGTCTACAGTAAAATAAACATACTTTTAAATAGCGTTTCGGGCTACCCATATCACCCTTCACACATAATAGTCCCAGTAGTCCATCCAGTATCAGCATATCTCCAGATCGGGAGACTACCCTAAATACTCCACGGGCTACGGGAGAAAAACAAACTCGTAGTAAAGGCTCGGTATGGTAGGTGACACGGCACACAAGGCAATGCCAAGATAGATATACCAATTACGCACACGGGCTGGTGGTAACGCAGCGGCCACATACACCCACCTCGGAACACACTCCCAATCAAAATCGGAGGATGACCATCTAATCAATCACCAGTAAGAGTATAGTATCGAAGGAATGTGTCCGACCGGAGGTGCTACCTCCTTTGGCCCGAGATCGCTCCTGTTTTAGCCACCTTATGCCAACTCACGGGAGTTGGGTCCACGTAATATACCTCAAGAACGTCGCCACCATCCTACTTCATTCTGGACTCTCACCGCGTACACGGTTGTTAAAGTGGTTTTCGGAGTTGGCAGAGAGTATGACAACTTCCGATCCCGGTCTCTTTAACAACCAAACGTTATTATAACGCTGTGGTCATTTCAAAATAGTTTATACTTCAAAAGGATCAAATCATTTCATTTCAAAACTATATTCCTTTCAAAATAGTTTACACTTTGAAACCAAAACCATTTTTATTTCAAAACTATATTCAAATCAAATAGTTTATCATTTCCATTTTAAACATATATTCACCTTTAAAAAAATTCATAATACTTTCAAAGTATAACTTTTCCGAAACCAAAAAACTTGAAATCGTTACACTTTGAAAATCATAACATTCCGAAATCATTCATTTGAAATCAATATTTTAATTCATTACTCTTTACAAATTTATTCAATGAAACCAAAATTTCAAATTTCCAATTTAATTCAATTCAAACCATCAGTTTAAATTCAGTTTAGTTTTCTAACAAAACATTTCAAATCTTACAAAGTTCAAATATAGATTTGATCTACAAGATAAAAAAATCCAATTTGATATATTTCCAAACTTTAATATCCCACATTTCAAAACTAAACTTTATAATTCCGTATATTCATATCTCAAATCTAATTTCATTATTATGTAGTTTTGAAATATTCATTTCATAAATCCAATATTATTTAAATAAACTTACATTACAATTAAACCAAATATCTTTTCATACAAATATAAACTTCAATATTCGTTTATCAAATAAATCAAAATCAAATACCATTCCACATTTACATTCTTTACTAAAATAAAGATCAAATCATTTCCAATCATTTCAAAATCATTAAAATATTACATCCTTTCAAAACTTCATAATCAAATCATTATTTGAATTCAAATCCAAATATTCAAATTTAAATATCGTTTAAAAATCGAATATTTCATTCATTTATTATTTCAAAAATCATTACAAAATACATTTCAAAATTCCACTCAAAAATTCATTTATCTCATTACATCTCATTCCGTTTAACACATAACCAAGTAAACTTTATTTAAATTCAAATTCAATTTAAATTCCTTAAAAATTCAAATTTAAATATTCAAAACTTCTAAAATTTCACAAAAAATCCATTTCAAAAGTTAAATTATTTAACACTTTAAAATATAGCCCAAACAGTGTAAAAATCTATAACATTTCAAAACATTGTCAGATTATAGCAATGACAAAATTTATAAAGTGTTATCGTAGCTTATAGTTTTCAAAATGGTTTAGTTCAAGAATAACGACATTTATAAAATGTCATAATACATATTTAGTTATTTCAAACATTGTTCAATTCAAAACAATAGCATTTAAAAATGCTGTCAAAAGACTACAGCATTTTGAAAATGCTATAAAATTCCAGGTTTCGTTGTAGCTTTTCCAAAATAATAATAAAACTCCAAATTTTTATTATTACAACTTAAAAATCATATTTCTAGACTTCAAAATTTTACATTAAAAATCATTTTAACATATGATTTAACACAATAAAATTTTAAGATCAAATATTCAATTTTACAAACTTCATTCATTTATTAAGTCAAAATTCACTGTTTATTTATTTATAAATTTAATAAGCTTAACATTTTACTTCAAATATCATTTCAAAACTTTAAATTTAATTTCCATTATTTATTTACATTTTAAAATAAAATTTAAAGTCAAACATCACATTAACTCCAAATTTACATACTTGAATTCACTTAAATTCACAATTTCAAGATCTAATATTTAACTTTCTTAAAACCATAATATATATATTTTTAAATCAAAATTTAATACTTTTAAAAATACATAAAAAAAATCATTTAAAAATATACCACGGGGTCTGTATAATTTTCTAAGCTAGGTCAAGTGATACGGATATATATCATTTCAATCCGTAATTTACAAAGAAAACCGGGTTTTATCATTTCATACCCGCAATCCCAAGTCAGATAAAATACATTAAAAATCGATCAGGCCTATCATTCAGCCCATAACAATTTTTTTCTATTCTAAAGTTCGTTCGGATATGTATCATTTCAACCCATAGTGATTCTATTCTAACAGGGAACTTGTAGTGTGAATATATGCATAAACAATATAAACAATGTCAATGTCACAATATAATGTCATATATTAGATGTCAGGTGATAATTAACAGTTTTAACATGGTATAGCATATCATATGATCAACATTAACTTGCATAACATTTTATATTACTAATCACTTGTCATCAATTCACTATTTCATAAGTATAAATCTCAGAGTGAGAAAGACTCACCTTTATCAAAGTTAGAGACAAACAACACACACAAGAGCGATTCCAAAGGCATGACAAGCACGATTTGATTTGAATAGATGGAGACCCTTGTATACAACGCAAAATATAACATACATAAGCACAAATATAGATATCGACATACAAATATAATTAACAACTTTAGTTTGCGAAACAGATGCAAAACAAGAGAGATGACCAAACCTTAGAAGCAAAAGACCTGCACACGACAACATAAGCTTGTCACATGATCAAATGGGCTTGCTCTCATCACACTAGGCTTAGCCTAGATGCCAACATGGCTCAGGTTTGGGTCAATATGGGTTCATATGGCTTGGCCTAACTTGGATATGAAGGAGTGGAAGTTGTGACATGAGAAATACAAAAGTCAAGGCAATTAAGTGGATTTTTGGTGCAACTATAGGTTCGGCTTGCCATGGCTTGGGCTTGGTCATGCAAGGGGATGTCAGGTGGTGGCTGGAGTGGTGGCCAGAGGTGGTGGAGGGACTGGTGGCGGCGGCCATGGAGGTGGTTTAGGTTAAAAATGAAGGCTATGGCCTTAAGGGTTTGGCTAGGCTAGATTGGTGGAACTTTTGTGCAAATTTTGTGGTGCAACATCAATGGATGGTCATGGCTACTGTCTTGGTCAGAGGAGAGGCTTATGAGCTGCTGGAGATGATGGTGGAGAGGATGGTGGTGGTGGTGGTAGAGGCTAGGCCTAGCAAAACACAAGAAGGATCAATGCAAAAATCAATAGGAAAATCATAAAAACAAGAAGAAAGATGATAGAATTTACCAAATTTTTGTAAAACAAATGGCCGTGAGTTTTTCTCTCAAGAAAGATGATAAAATTTTCGTGAGAAAGAGTGAGGAATGTGGCTGAAAGATGGAGTAAGGTACGGCCAAAGCATTGATGAATGGAGTTTGGAAAGTGAAAGGTCGGAATGCAAAAGGACTAAGCATACAAAAGATTTCAAACTCTTCATATATTCACTATTTCTTTTTAAATTTTTATATAACTGAAAAACATATATAAATTCAGTTAAAATACGAAAATATAGTAAATGAACAAAAATAAATTAATTAACTATTAATTATATAGTTTAATTAAATAAAACAGTAAAATTTGCAACTAGTCTTGAAAATATGAAAAATAAGTGCAATGAACTTGGGAAATTTTTTTATGTACTTAAAAATATTTATAAATAAAGATAAGAACAAAAAATAAATAAATTTTAATTTATATATAGTTTAGATGAAGAAAATAGCAGAAAAATAGAAACAGCTTTAAAAAAAAAGGAAATAAATACAGTAAATTTTTGGAAAAATTCTGTTATCATTTTAAAAATATTTAAAAGTCAAAATATACATAATATAACATATTAAAACATATTAAAATAAAATATGACAAAGGAAATAAAATTTATACAATTTAAAATAACAAAATTGCAAAACAAACAATTTATACTCAAAATTGAAATGTACATATCTTTTGCAGTTTAACTCTGTTTTCAACGAAACAAAAAGTAGTGTTCAAGTTATTAAATCTATTTTCATAATAAAATATAAAATTTATAATTTCAAACTTTTAAATTTTTAAGTTAAAAGTCAAAGTTTGACTATTTTGACCAAAATCAACATTTCAGGAAAATATTCAACTTACACAAGTTTGGAATTATAATTCGTATAAAATCAAGATTTATATTTAATTAATAAAATTTAATCATTTAAAATAAGTAAAATAAGTTTTTAAATCAAAATTTAAATAAAAAAATTAAAATATACAATTAAAATAATTACAAAATACAGGGTTGTTACACTCTGCCCCACTCAAAACTTTTCGTCCCCAAAAAGGAATGAGGTACGGGAAAGCATAGAAAAAGACAGACTGAAATAGGATTTATACAAGGTGACAAGAAGATTAAAATTATACCTGATAACTGTTGCTACAGGTAAGTTTAACAATTTGGAGATGATCTTCCCAAGATCCTCCAGAACCAAGAACAAAAGAACGAAAAAGATTCAGATGAGTAAGCAGTGCTCAGATCCAGATGAGTACCCAAGATTATCAAAGATCATAGAAAGATTTCTAAACAGACTGGTATAAGCAATAGCCTCCCCATTCTGTAGCAAGATAAGGGAAATAAGGACAACTAAAAGAAAGTTTGAAAAACAAAATAAGATAATAAATTTGAAATTATAATGCTTTGGAATCATAATACTTTAGAGATGTTATTATTTGGAAATCATACTACCAAAATCATAACACTTTTAAAATAATCTTTATTTAAACCATTTAAATTCAAGGTCAAGTAATATTCATTTCAAAGTTGTAACATTTCAAGTTCATTTATTTAATTATAAAATTCCCAAAACATTTTATTTTAGAAACAGCAGCACTTATAAAGTGCTACTGTAGATATATTAGTATTTCTATTAGTTCAATTTTAGAACTATTCGTTTGGATATCGTTTACTTATATTTATTAAAACAAACTTTTATGAATGGAATATCCAAATCAAACTATACTTCCTTTATTAAGTCAAAAGTTCACTATTTTACTTAACTCTTAATTTAACAAATAACCTAACACTTTATTTGAAATACCCATTTCACAAACAGATATTCCTTCAATAAGTTACACTAAAAATTCCATTTGAAAACCAAATTCTCAATTATCAAATTTCAGTGGTATTAAAAATACACCTTAACTATAAAAATCAAAATTATTCACTTTTCACAACATGCCTATTACAGAAATAAAATATTTATCATAGCAAATATAATGATCAAATTTCTTTACACATTTATTCATTTAGACATCAATTAAACTATGATTCCAAGTCAAATAAACTTTATTACAAAATGTCCCATAAAATGTATTTTATTTTACCTATTCAGAGATACATTATTTATTACACAAACATATTCATTTCAAGAGATAACCTTTATTAAACTTCCTAGGTTAGACTTAAGGTTCCATATTAAATCAAATTTGATTATTAAGTTATTTAATAAAACTCTTTAAATTCCCTTTTTCACTATTTACCTCTGTTAATCTTTTATAACTAAAATTTAAGTGTGTAACATTTATTATAACCACTCAAATTTTATTTATAAAAATCTTTTTATATTGTATATTATCTAATTACATTGTTAACTTTTTAAAAGTTAAGGTAAGTTATATTGAATGCAATTGTATTATAGAATTAAAACTTTCCAATTCAATTATCTCAAGTTTGAATCATTTATCCAAATTTTTGATTTTCTTTTTATAATTGAAATTATTCTTGAAGATAGAGTTTAAAAATTTAATTTCTGATTCCATTCAAAGCATTTAGAGATAAGTAATAATATATACATAATATATCAAATCAATTTTAAATCTTATATCTATATATATAAAAAAATCAAATCATATTTGAGAAATTCAAATCAATTAAATTCCCAAAACAAAGCTGTAGCACGACCACAGAACTGTCTCTTCACTTAGAAACTCGAAAATGAACGTCGATGATGCTGCAGTCATCGCCGAAGTTATTTTCCAGCAACAAAAAGAAGAGCACTAATTTTTAACTTTAAAATTCTTTGGAAACAAATTTCTATTTGGAAATACTTTACATAATATATCCTTTTTAAAACTTTAAACCAAAGTTTGAAATCATCGAAAATTTAAATTCTCAAATTCTTGTTCTAAATTCATTTCGGTTCCCAAATAAATTTATAAACAACTATTTATAAATTCATTTGTAGAACAATAAATGATAAATCAAGTATTATCATTTAAAATTATCAATTTAAATCATTAATTAAGTTCCATAAACTTCCGTATCAAAATTTATTTCATTAACCAAATTTTAAAATAATATTGTGTCAGTTTGCTCTGTTCAAGTGTTTTGAAAATCTTATCGATAGCGTTGATCAGACGAATCGATCGGAAACCCAAATCAACATCAACAACTCAAACAACATAATATATAACAAAACATCTATTTTAAGTATTTGTTCACAAATACACTATACATGAATAGATTTTTTAAAGAAGGATAGAGATTCAAATATGATTAACTCAAATCAAAGGAAATTCTGATTTGAAAATAAGTTGGAAACAAGGATGAGATGATTAAATAACAGAATAGGAAGATGGATAAGCTTATATAAATCGCAGGCAACCTTAACCGTCAACAGTGACTTAAAGTATAAGTTCGATGTGGATTTCTGGGTAAATCTACATTCGACCTCAAGAGATAGAGTTTAGGATAATAAGAGATACTAGCATCTAAACTGAGGATATAAAATCTTTGATGAATCGATGCTGTTGTAAAGGAGTTTCATCCCTTTACAAATCAATTTGAGATTGGCGAGACCGCCGACTCATTATAAAGATCCTTTTGAAGTGGAGTTATGGGATACTTCAAAATCAAAAGAAGATGAATAGTGAGGGACACAAATGGATTTTGGACCCGCAGGCAATGTTCCAAAAATTCAAATGAATCGAGTCAAAAGGAAGAGATTTAAACTCGAATGGAAGTGATTTCTGCAATTTCATTTACCCTATATACTGAGTTTTGCCTAGAGCTACCAAAGCTCCGATACCAACTGTAACGACCCGATATTTTCAACCATTCGCATCCATTATAAGTGTATAGGTAGACACTCATGCCGAAATTGAATTGCTCAAAATACCGCGTTGTAAATAAAAATTTGGCAAATCTCAGAATATACAGTAAATAATAATCACAGATCACAGACACAGAGTATATAATAATGCAGCGGAAGTAAAAAGAGATAGTAGTTCATGAAGCTACTATATAAAAATAAGATACATCAGAGTTAAATAAGATACAACAGAAGAGTAACAAGATACATCAGGTACAAATCAGAATACATCACTGAAACACTGCATACTGAAACAAAATAGATGGCTGGATCTTCAAGGAAGGCTCCAACTCCGAAGGTGAATCTTGAATGCTAACTCAATCAATCTGACTCGAGCGTAAAGCAAAATACAAAACACTCGAGTCAGGACATAAATACTTATGAACTGTAAATAAACTCAAGTGAACAGTAACAAAAATGCATCAGTAACTTAAAGGATGCTTGGGATCGCCCATCCTTTAAGGATCCGTTAAACTATTTACTATGTAGTAATATTGCGCTACTATAATAATGTCTACAGTAAAATAAACATACTTTTAAATAGTGTTCCGGGCTACCCATATCACCCTTCACACATAATAGTCCCAGTAGTCCATCCAGTATCAGCATATCTCCAGATCGGGAGACTACCCTAAATACTCCACGGGCTACGGGAGAAAAACAAACTCGTAGTAAAGGCTCAGTATGGTAGGTGACACGACACACAAGGCAATGCCAGGATAGATATACCAATTACACACACGGGCTGGTGGTAAAGCAGCAGCCACATACGCCCACCTTGGAACACACTCCCAATCAAAATCGGAGGATGACCATCTAATCAATCACCAGTAAGAGTATAGTATCGAAGGAATGTGTCCGACCGGAGGTGCTACCTCCTTTGGCCCGAGATCGCTCATGTTTTAGCCACCTTATGCCAACTCACGGGAGTTGGGTCGACGTAATATACCCCAAGAACGTCGCCACCATCCTACTTCATTCTGGAATCTCCACCGCGTACACGGTTGTTAAAGTGGTTTTCGGAGTTGGCAGAGAGTATGACAACTTCCGATCCCGGTCTCTTTAACAACCAAACGTTATTATAACGCCGTGATCATTTCAAAATAGTTTATACTTCAAAAGGATCAAATCATTTCATTTCAAAACTATATTCCTTTCAAAATAGTTTACACTTCGAAACCAAAATACTTTCAAAGTATAAATTTTCCGAAACCAAAATACTTGAAATCGTTACACTTTGAAAATCATAACATTATGAAATCATTCATTTGAGATCAATCTTTTAATTCATTACACTTTACAAATTTATTCAATGAAACCAAAATTTCAAATTTCCAATTTAATTCAATTCAAACCATCAGTTTCAATTCAGTTTAGTTTTCTAACAAAACATTCCAAATCTTACAAATTTCAAATATAGATTTGATCTACAAGATAAAAAAAATCCAATTTAATATATTTCCAAACTTTAATATCCCACATTTCAAAACTAAACTTTATAATTCCGTATATTCATATCTCAAATCTAATTTCATTATTATGTAGTTTTGAAATATTCATTTCATAAATCCAATATTATTTAAATAAACTTACATTACAATTAAACCAAATATCTTTTCATACAAATATAAACTTCAATATTCGTTTGTCAAATAAATCAAAATCAAATATCATTCCACATTTACATTCTTTACTAAAATAAAGATCAAATCATTTCAAAATCATTAAAATATTACATCCTTTCAAAACTTCATAATCAAATCATTATTTGAATTCAAATCCAAATATTCAAATTTAAATATCATTTAAAAATCAATATTTCATTCATTTATTATTTCAAACATCATTACAAAATACATTTCAAAATTCCATTCAAAAATTCATTTATCTCATTACATCTCATTCCGTTTAACACATATCCAAGTAAACTTTATTTAAATTCAAATTCAATTTAAATTCCTTAAAAATTCAAATTTAAATATTCAAAACTTCTAAAATTTCACAAATAATCCATTTCAAAAGTTAAATTATTTAACACTTTAAAATATAGCCCAAACAGTGTAAAAATCTATAACATTTCAAAACATTGTCAAATTATGGCAACGACAGCATTTATAAAGTGCTATCGTAGCTTATAGTTTCCAAAATGGTTTAGTTCAAGAATAACGACATTTATAAAATGTCGTAATAGATATTTAGTTATTTCAAACATTGTTAGATTCAAAACAATAGCGTTTAAAAATGCTGTCAAAAGACTACAGCATTTTGAAAATGCTATAAAAATCAAGGTTTCATTTTAGCTTTTCAAAAATAATAATAAAACTCCAAATTTTTATTATTAAAACTTAAAAATCATATTTCTAGACTTCAAATTTTACATTAAAAATCATTTTAACATATGATTTAACACAATAAAATTTTAAGATCAAATATTCAATTTTACAAACTCCATTCATTTATTAAGTCAAAATTCACTGTTTATTTATTTATAAATTTAATAAACTTAACATTTTACTTCAAATATCATTTCAAAACTTTAAATTTAATTTCCATTATTTATTTACATTTTAAAATAAAATTTAAAGTCAAACATCACATTTACTCCAAATTTACATACTTGAATTCACTTAAATTCACAATTTCAAGATTTAATATTTAACTTTCTTAAAACCATAATATATATATATTTTTAAATCAAAATTTCATACTTTTGAAAATACATAAAAAAATCATTTAAAAATATACCACGGGGTCTGTATATAATTTTCTAACCTAGGTCAAGTGATACGGATATATATCATTTCAATCCGTTATTTACAAAGAAAACCGGGTTTTATCATTTCAAACCCGCAATCCCAAGTCGGATAAAATACATTAAAAATCGATCAGGCCTATCATTTCAGCCCATAACGATTTTTCCCTATTCTAAAGTCCGTTCGAGTATGTATCATTTCAACCCATAGTGATTCTATTCTAACAAGGAACTTGCAGTGTGAATATATGCATAAACAATATAAACAATGTCAATGTCACAATATAATGTCATATATCAGATGTCAGGTGATAATTAACAGTTTTAACATGGTATAGCATATCATATGATCAACATTAACTTGCATAACATTTTATATTACTAATCACTTGTCATCAATTCACTATTTCATAAGTATAAATCTCAGAGTGAGAAAGACTCACCTTTATCAAAGCTAGAGACAAACAACACACACAAGAGCGATTCCAAAGGCACGATAAGCACGATTTGATTTGAATAGATGGAGACCCTTGTATACAACACAAAATATAACATACATAAGCACAAATATAGATATCGACATACAAATATAATTAACAACTTTAGTTTGCAAAACAGTTGCAAAACAAGAGAGATGACCAAACCTTAGAAGCAAAAGACCTACACACGACAACATAAGCTTGTCACATGATCAAATGGGCTTGCTCTGATCACACTAGGCTCAGCCTAGATGCCAACATGGCTCAGGTTTGGGTCAATATGGGTTCATATGGCTCGGCCTAACTTGGATATGAAGGAGTGGAAGTTGTGACATGAGAAATACAAAAGTCAAGGCAATTAAGTGGATTTTTGGTGCAACTATAGGTTCGGCCTGCCATGGCTTGGGCTTTGTCATGCAAGGGGATGTCAGGTGGTGGATGGAGTGGTGGCCAGAGGTGGTGGAGGGACTGGTGGCGGCGGCCATGGAGGTGGTTTAGGTTAAAAATGAAGGCTATGGCCTTAAGGGTTTGGTGGAACTTTTGTGCAAATTTTGTGGTGCAACATCAATGGATGGTCATGGCTACTGTCTTGGTCAGAGGAGAGGCTTATGAGCTGCTGGAGATGATGGTGGAGAGGATGGTCCTGGTGGTGGTAGAGGCTAGGCCTAGCAAAACACAAGAAGGATCAATGCAAAAATCAATAGGAAAATCATAAAAACAAGAAGAAAGATGATAGAATTTACCAAATTTTTGTAAAACAAACGGCCGTGAGTTTTTCTCTCAAGAAAGATGATAAAATTTTTGTGAGAAAGAGTGAGGAATGTGGCTGAAAGATGGAGTAAGGTATGGCCAAAGCATTGATGAATGGTGTTTGGAAAGTGAAAGGTCGGAATGCAAAAGGACTAAGCATACAAAAGATTTCAAACTCTTCATACATTCACTATTTCTTTTTAAATTTTTATATAACTGAAAAACATATATAAATTCAGTTAAAATTCGAAAATATAGTAAATAAATAAAAATAAATAAATTAATTATTAATTATATAGTTTAATTAAATAAAACAGCAAAATTTGCAACTAGTCTTGAAAATATGAAAAATAAGTGCAATGAACTTGGGAATTTTTTTATGTGATTAAAAATATTTATAAATAAAGATAAGAACACAAAATAAAAAGGAAATCACAAAATAAATAAATAAATTTTAATTTAAATATAGTTTAGATGAAGAAAATAGCAGAAAAATAGAAACAACTTTTTTTAAAAAAAAAATAAGAAATAAATACAGTAAATTTTTGAAAAAATTCTATTATCATTTTAAAAATATTTAAAAGTCAAAATATACATAATATAACATATTAAAACATATTAAAATAAAATATGACAAAGGAAATAAAATTTATACAATTTAAAATAACAAAATTGCAAAATAAACAATTTATACTCAAAATTGAAATGTACATATCTTTTGCAGTTTAACTCCGTTTTCAACGAAACAAAAAGCAGTGTTCAAGTTATTAAATCTATTTTCATAATAAAAGATAAAATTTATAATTTCAAACTTTTAAGTTTTTAAGTTAAAAGTCAAAGTTTGACTATTTTGACCAAAATCAACATTTCAGGAAAATATTCAACTTACACAAGTTTGGAATTATAATTCATATAAAATCAAGATTTATATTTAATTAATAAATTTTAATCATTTCAAATAAGTAAAATAAGTTTTTAAATCAAAATTTAAATAAAAAATTAAAATATACAATTAAAATAATTACAAAATACAGGGTTGTTACAAAATCAAACCAATGTAAACAAATCAAAAGTTAATTAAGTAATAAATTTTAAGTTAATAGAGTATAAATAGGCTATTTAAAATACACATTTTAATTTGTACGTTATATCCGTTTTGATTTATTTAGTTAGCATATAAATGGTATGTAGCTAATGAATGTTCTTTAAAACGTATATATTACTAAAATAGGTAAACAATAAATAAGTAACGTATAAATATAGATATGTTACTGTTGTTATAAATTTAGCGTATAGTGTACTAACTATATAAGAAATAAATAAATAAGAAACGAATAGTTTCTAATCACGTTACTTTTGTTAATTATCTGAGCGTATGTTTCAATTAAAATTCTGCATCTATTACACGCTCATAAATTTCATACCTTAGGTACTTAAAGTAAATCAGTAGCCGCGATTTTTGGAAAATTTTTTTTGACAGTTGCTTCTAAAACAGCTCATATTTAATTTGATACGTTTCATTTCTATTTGTTCCGTTCTTTTCCCTATTGCCTTTTTCATTCCTTGATTTTGGTGCTATTGGCTTCAACAAACGTATCATATTCTGTACAAAATTTATATACATATTCCTTACCTTATCTGTGTTAGTTTAAATTGTGAACGGTACCAAAATTTTTGACCCTTCAATCTCCTTCTGTTTAAATTTTTAACTGTACAAAATTCAAAATGTGTTGTCCAATCAATTTGTTGCTTTAATTAACCTTCAGCAAATCAACGGATTTGACGGTTGCTATTTGTTTATCTTCATCTGACTATTCATTTTTTGAAATTATTCAATTTGATTTAATATTCGCATTTATTTATGAGATCTTCCATTTTGTTTCTTCCCTCGGCGCAAAGTTCTCCCTTTATCTATTGTTCTGCACGATCACTGGAAGAAACGTAAAACGTACGTACGTTTTTCCTCTTTTCATTATTTGATTTGCCTACAGCTCATAATTTATTTACGTGTATAAATCAATGTGAATATTTATTGCCTAAAATCCTCACCTGCTACTTTATATTTATTTTTTGTGTGATACGTTTCCCAATTCGTGCCTATTCGTTTTTCCTAAGTTACTTGTTTTAACCGCTGAAACATTTTTTTTCTTTCTTTTAAATTTTGACAGTTCAGTTTTTCCATTTTTTATTTCTTTGCTTCTCCCCTCCCTGCCCTTTGCTTCCAATATATTTGACAAATCCATCTTCATATTTCACTCGGCAAGAAGAGAAGGGAAAAAATTTAGAATAAAAAAATAAAACCATCGATGCATTCCTTACCTCTAAAACCGCGCACAACCACCCTTTTCCGAGCCATCAACAGACCTGCCTCCAACATCTTCTCCCTACCTCGCTATTTCCTCAGCCTCTCCCATCACATGGCCACTTTTTTCAGCTACAAGCTCCTTTCTTTTGACGTGCCATCAAACTGTAGGGAGTTGATGCATGAAGCCTGTTGCGTTTGAACTTGCGTGCATATATGACTCTATATGTGTATCATATGTCATGTAAGTATTTGATAACTTAGTTATTTGTCAAGAAAATTTTGAATTCATACAGTGGCATGCATTTTAGTAGGAGATATATTAAAATTTTATATAGGAGTAAAATTTTCTAATAATAATAATGTAGCGACCCGCTATTTTGGACCATTCAAATCGACAATAAAACTATACTTGTCTGACTTGAATAATTCAAAATACCGCATTGTTAATTTAAATTTGGCAAAACTTATCATTTACAGTAAATACATCAATCACAAATCACAGACACAGAGTAAATAGTGCAGTGGAATAGATAAAGAATAGTAGTTCATAAAGCTATTATATACATATCAGAGTTAGAAATAAAATACAGCAGAACTCTCAGATGCAGTGAAGTCTCCAGTACGAGTAGATGACTTCTCTGAACCAATCAACTGGAAAAGATGAAAGAATAGATAGCTGGATCTTCAAGCTAAACTCCAACTTCGACAGTGAGTCTCAAAAGCTATATCACTCGGTCTGACCCGAGCGTAAAGCAAAACACAAAACACTCGAGTCAGGATTAACATTCCTATATCAATAAATCCAACTCAAGTGAAATATCAACTGAAATATAATTAACCTAAAGGATGTGTAACAACCCGATATTTTCAACCGTTCGCATCCGCACATGTCGGACTTGAATTGCTCAAAATACCGCATTGTAAATAAAATTTGGCAAATCTCAGAATATACAGTAAATAAAAAATCACAGAACACAGACACAGAGTAAGAAATGCAGCGGAAGTAAAGAGATAGCAGTTCATGAAGCTACTATGTAAATATATCAGAGTTAAATAAAATACAACAGACTAAATAAAGTACAACAGAACTCTTAAGATGATAACCAAGTACAAGCTGAATAGAACAACAGAACTGGAATAGATAAAACTAGATAAGCAGATAATCTCCAGCGATTCCAATCTCCAGAAAGTGGAATCCAAATCTGTGAATAACTCAGGCTAACCCGAGCGTAAATAAAAATACAAACACTCGAGTCAGGACAATATATACTTATATAATGTAAACCAACTCAAATGAACTGTAATAAGGTACAAGTAACTTAAAGGATGCCTGAGACCGCCCATCCTTTAAGGATCCGTTAAACTATTTACTATGTAGTAATATTTCGCTATTATAATAATGTCTACAGTAAAATAAACTTACTTTTAAATAGCGTTCCGGGCTACCCATATCACCCTTCACACATAATAGTCCCAGTAGTCCATCCAATATCATGCCATCTCCACTCCGGGTGACTGTCAGAGGATACCACACGGGCTACGGGAGAAAAACAAACTCGTAGTAAAGGCTCGGTATGGTAGGTGACACGGCACACAAGGCAATGCCAGGGTAGATATACCAATTACGCACACGGGCTGGTGGTAACGCAGCAGCCACGTACGCCCACCTCGGAACACACTCCCATATCAAAATTGGAGGATGGCCATCTAATCAATCACCAGTAAGAGTATAGTATCGAAGGAATGTGTCCGATAGGAGGAATGACCTCACTTGGCCCGAGATCGCTCCTGTTTTAGCCACCTTATGCCAACTCACGGGAGTTGGGTCCACGTAATATACCTCAAGAACGTCGCCACCATCCTACTTCATTCTGGAATCTCCACCGCGTATACGGTTGTCAAAGTGGTTTTCGGTATCGACAGAGAGTACGCCAAATATCCGATCCCGGTCTCTTTGCCAACCAATCGTTATTATAACCCGTAGTTATAACTTTTAAAATAATGTTTATACTTCAAAATAGGATATCATTTCAAATCCAAATCTTTATCAAAATAATGATTAAATTAATTCCAAACCATTTTAAAACATCATATCTTTCCAGAAATTCTTGTCAAATCATTTTAATATATCAAAATATCATATCTTTACAAAACCACATTTCAAATCATTTTAATATATCAAAATATCATATCATTTCAAAACCACATTTCAAATCAATTTAATATATCAAAATATCATATCATTTCAAAACCTCATTTCAATCATTTTAATATATCAAAAATATCATATCCATTTCAAGTCATTTCAATCATTTTAATATATCAAAAATATTATATCTTTCCAAAACTTCATTTCAAATCATTTTAATAAACCAAAATATCATATCTTTTCAAAACCACATTCATTTCAAATCATTATTCATTTTATTCAATTTAAAATACCATTTCAATTTACATTTCCAAACAGTTTATATTTCAAAAATCATTTTAAATCATTAAAATGAAGTTATTATATTTAATAATTAAATTATTAAATTTCCAAAAATTTCAACTTACAAAGTTCATTTATTCACTTAAGTTTATCAAAACAGTGAAAATTCACCTTTCGCAGCATTTAGAAAACGCTACGAAAAGTTACATTCAAAACAGTTCAATTTAACAAAAGACAGCATTTTTAAAAATGTTGTAATAGGGTTTACTTAATATTTCAAATAAACTTAGTTAAATTCAACAATTATAGCACTAAAAAAGATTGCTATAATAGCCTTTAATTCAATTTAGCTTTTTAGTTCATTATCATCAACTACATCATTTACAAATGCTGTAATATCATTTAAATTGCAATTAATAGCATTTCAAAAATGCAGTTAATTAACTTCAAATATTCAATATAATTTCACAACCAATTATATTTTTATTTAAAACATTTTTAACTTATAAAATCATACATTTTCACATTTATAAACAACATTTAATTTTCCTTAAGTTCATGATTTTATAAAGTTAAATTTCCATTCAAAAATCAAGATTTAATAATAATTCACTTATTAAATTTCAACATTCAAATTTAAATTCATTAAATTAAATTTCAACTTAACACTTAAGTTTAAATTTCAAAATATAACTTAATTTCAATTTTATTCACTTAACTTAAAATTCACTTTTAAGCCAAATTCACAAATTCCCATTTGGTTATATTTCAAAATTTCAACTTAAATAATCATCCCTTTTATTTTTTTTAACTTTACTCAAAAATCATTAATATATTATAAAATCATTTTAAATTCATTTTAAATTCAAATTATCATAAATTTATCATAATTTCATATTTTTCCAATTATAATTAAATTAAAATTTCCAAAATAACTTACATTTAAATTTTTCTAACTTTTCCATAATTTATTTAACCTATAAATTTCCAAAAAATCAATAATACTTTACAAAAATCATTTTAATTATGTTTTAAATCAAAATATTATAATATTTACATTTCAAACATATTTTTAAAAATTTTAGAAAAATATATTTTAACTACGGGTCTGTATATAATTTTCTAGCCTAGGTAAAGTGATACGGGTAATGTATCATTTCAACCCGTAATTTACAAAGAAAATCCGGGTTTTATCATTTCAAACCCGCAGTCCCAAGTAAATGAAATAAAATGAAAATCGCTCAGGCCTATCATTTCAGCCCATAACGATTTTCCCTTATTCTAAAGTCCGTTCGGGTATGTATCATTTCAACCCATAGTGATTCTAATCTACAGGGAACTTGCAGTGTGATAAACTGATAAAAATAACAGAACAATATAATATAACAGTAACAGATGTTATAATAGGTGTTTAAGCATCGGTGAACATCATATAATCATAATATAGCATATGTAACATGATAATGCATTTTACAGATTCAAAAGGGGTCAATTCACTAGTTATATATGTACATATTGTCTGGTGAGGATAACTCACTTGTTTGAGCTGGAGATTGCAATACAACTGACACAAACTGAGATCTTCAAAAGCACGATGGCACGACAAAGATTTTATATTGAGAGAGCCAAAGATAATTGCCTTGTTCACATTTACACAAAACAATGCAACATATAAGTTACAAAACAATGTAACACTTGAACAACACTAGAAATCAATGTTCAAAACAAGTTAAATGGTTTGCACTTGTTCTCAACTTCACATACTTCAGTTATGAACTGAAATAGCATAGTCAAGGCATGGATTAAGGTCTGGTTTGGGTCCAGTATAGGCTCGGCTACAAGGTGATAAGGTGAGTGGGAGTTACAAGTAGAGAAGACAATGGAATACAAAGGGTTCTAAGGCAAATGGTGGCTTTTGTTGCACCATAGGGTTCGACCCTTGCTGTTGTGGGTCTAGCCATGCAATGTGAAGGTCAGGTGGGGTCTGATGTGGCAGCTAGAGGTGGTGGAAGATCAGGCGGTGGAGGCTATTGGTGATGGCCATGGTGGAAATTGAAGGTGATGGACATAGGGTGCAACAATCTACACACAAGGCAACATATCATCATTTCTAAGCTATACATGGGATCGGCCTCAAGCTATAGGGGCATGGCCAGGTGTCCAGATGGTGGTGGGTGAGGTGGTAGTGGGTGGTGGTCAGGTCAGAGCAAGGGGTGGTGGAGGAAGTGGTGGAAAAGGTGGTGGAAGTGGTGATAGAGGAAGGGTATGCTCGGCCTAAACTATATGGTGATGGTTTGTGTAAATGGAGGGTGGATCTCTTGCCTAGGGCAGGTCGGCCTGATGGGGTGGTGATCTGGAGGTGGTGGTGGCTGGTTATGGTGGTGATGGGGTCGGCCTAGCAGCTGGAGGTGGAGGAACAAAGCTATGAAGATAGAGAACATATACAAAATTCAATAGAAAACAAGAAAAATAAGGAAGAAGGAGATGAATTTTACCCAAACCTTTGAAGCAATGGCCGTGCAATTTTTTTATGAGTTTGAGAAGGTTAGAATACGTGAAAAATGAGGGAGATGCAGCTAGATTGAGAAATGAAAGCACGGCAAAAAATCATTAAATAGTGGAGTTGAGAAAAGGAAAGGTCGGAATGTAAAAAGGCTTTGGAAGTTAAAGTGTTTAAAACCTTTAAAATTTCCATCAATTTATTTTAATTTTTAAATAACTGAAATATATATATAAATTCAGATAAAAGTACGAAAATTTATTAAATAAACAAAAATAAATAAATAAATATTAATTATATATATAATTTAATTAATAAAACAGCAAAAATTGCAAACTAGTCTTGAAAATATGAAAAATAAATGCAATGAACTTTGGAAAATCTTTATGTACTTGTAAAAATATTTATAACAAAGATAATAACATAAACTAAAATGCATTCACAAATAAATATATAAATTTTAATTTAAATATAATTTAAATGAAGAAAATAGCAAAGAAAATAGAAACTAGGCTTTAAAAATAGAAAATAAATTCAATAAGCTTTAGAAAAATTATACTATCACTTCAAAAATATTAAAAGACAAAAATATACATAAAATAAAAGATTAACACATATTAAAATAAAATATGACAAAGAAAAATATAATTTATATAATTTAAAATAGACAAAATTGTTAAATAAATCAAATTACACCCAAAATTGAAATGTACATAACTTTTACAGTTTAACTCCGTTTTCAACGAAACAAAAAGCAGTGTTCATGTTATTAAATCTATTTTCATAATAAAAGATAAAATTTATAATTTCAAACTTTTAAATTTTTAAGTAAAAAGTCAAAGCTTGACCAGTTTGACCAGAATTTCACTTTTTAGTAAAATATCTAATTTATACCAGTTTAAAACTATAATTCACTTAATAATCAACATTTATAAAAAAAATGAAATGTTTGAAAAAAAGAAAAGAAAAAAGTTTAAAATAATTGCAAAATAAAAAAATAAAGTCAAAATTAAAATATATGTAAAATCTAGGGTTGTTACACTCTCCCCCACTCAAAACTTTTCGTCCCCGAAAAGGAATGAGGCACGGGAAAGCACAGAAAAAATAGAGTGAAATAAGATTAAGACAAGATGACAAGGAGATTGAAATTATATCTAATAACTATTGTTATAGGTAAGTTTGACAAGGTAGAGATGATCTTCCCAAGATTCTCTAGAATCAGGAACACAAGCACGAAAAGATCCTTTAGAATCTGATTCACTCTTCCTGCTTGACCGATGGTCTGTGGATGGAAAGCAGTGCTCAAATTCAAAATGAGTACCAAAGATTATTAAAGATTATAGAAAGATTTCTAAACAGACTGGTATATGCAATAGCCTCCCATTCTGTAGCAAGATAAGAGAAATTTGGACAACCAAAAGATAGTTTGAAAAACAAAATAAAATAATAAATTTGAAACCATAAAATTTCAACTTAAACTGAAAATTAATTTTACATAAGTCAAATAAATCTTAAGCATCTCTAATTTCACTATCTTATCATCCAATTATCTTAAACTAACAATTTTCAAAAATCATGGATTTGAAAAATCATCATTTATTATATTCAAAAATGTACTTAATAAATTTAATTCTTCTTTATTCCTAAATAAAAATTAAATTTATTCCTCTCAATATGTTTTATCACCTATGTTAAGATACTTACATTTATTGTAACTGTTTTAATTTATTTTTGATTCCTTTAACATCATTTATATTGTAAATTATTCAATTAACCCCTTTTTCTATATTTACCTCTGTCAATCTTTTATAACTAAAATTTAAGTGTATAAAATTTATTATAATCACTCAAATTTTATTTATAAAGCTTTTTATATTGTATATTCTCCAATTACATTGTTAACTTTTGAAATTAAGGCAAGTTAAATTTGAATGCAATTGAGTATTATACAAATAAAACTTTCCAATTCAATCATCTCAAGCTTGAATCATTTATTCAAAAAATTTGAATTTCTTTTTATAATTGAAATTATTCTTTAAGGTAAAATTTAAGAATAAAATTTTCGACTCCCTTCAAACCATTTAGAGATAAATAAATATATGTACATAATATGTCAAATCAATTTAAATCATATATATATATATATTATAAATCAAATCATATCTTATAAATTCAAATCAATTAAATTCTCAAAGCAACACTGCAGCAAGACTATAGAACGGTCTCTTCACTTCGAAACTTGAAAATGAAAGTCGATGATGCCGCGGTCATCACCGAAGTTATTTTCCAGCGACAAAGAGAAGAGCCCTAATTTCTTTAAACTTTAAAATTCTTTGGAAACAAATTTCTTATTCGAAAATACTTTAAATGATATATCCTTTTAAAACTTGAAAACACAAGGTTTGAAACCATCGGAAATTAAATTCTCAAATTCTTGATTTAAATTCATTTCAGTTCCCAAATCAATTTATAAACAACTATTTATAAATTCATTTATAGAACTATAAATGTTAAATCAAGTATTATCATTTCAAATGATTAGTTTAAATCAATTTATTAAGTTCCATAAATTTACTTATATCAAAATTTATTAACCAAATTTTAAAATAATATTGTGTCAGTTTGTTCTGTCAAAGTGTTTTAGAAATCCTATCGATAGCGTTGATCAGACGAATCGATTGGAAACCCAAATCAACATCATCAACTCTAACAACACAATATATAAAACATAGATTTACAAGTATAGTTCAAAATGTTTGGAGATGGTTTAGAAACAAAAGACAAGATGGTTAAACAGAGTAGGGAGATGGATAAGCTTAAATAAACCGTGGGTAATCTTAACCGGGTCAACCGTGACTTATAGAATAAGATCGATGTGGATTTTCTGGGGTAAATCTACATTCAATCTCAAGATGTAGAGTTCGAAATTATAAGAGATACTAGCATCTAAACTGAGGATATAGAATCTCTGGTGAATCGATGTTGTTGTAAAGGGGTTTTCCCCTTTTACAAATAAATTTGAGGTTGGCGAGACCGCCGACTCATTATGAAGATCTTTTGAAGTGGAGTTATGGGATACTCCAGAAACAAAAGAAGATAAATAGTGAGGGACATGAATGGATTTTGGAACCACAGGGAATGTTCCAAAATTCAAAGGAATCGAGTCAAAAAGGAAGAGGTTTAAACTCTAATGAAAGTGATTCTGTAAATACATTTACCCTATATACTGAGTTTTGCCTAGAGCTACCAAAGCTCTGATACCAACTGTAACAACCCGATATTTTCAACCGTTCGCATCCGCACATGTCGGACTTGAATTGCTCAAAATATCGCATTGTAAATAAAATTTGGCAAATCTCAGAATATACAGTAAATAAAAAATCACAGAACACAGACACAGAGTAAGAAATGCAGCGGAAGTAAAGAGATAGCAGTTCATGAAGCTACTATGTAAATATATCAGAGTTAAATAAAATACAACAGACTAAATAAAGTACAACAGAACTCTTAAGATGATAACCAAGTACAAGCTGAATAGAACAACAGAACTGGAATAGATAAAACTAGATAAGCAGATAATCTCCAGCGATTCCAATCTCCAGAAAGTGGAATCCAAATCTGTGAATAACTCAGGCTAACCCGAGCGTAAATAAAAATACAAACACTCGAGTCAGGACAATATATACTTATATAATGTAAACCAACTCAAATGAACTGTAATAAAGTACAAGTAACTTAAAGGATGCCTGAGACCGCTCATCTTTTAAGGATCCGTTAAACTATTTACTATGTAGTAATATTTCGCTATTATAATAATGTCTACAGTAAAATAAACTTACTTTTAAATAGCGTTCCGGGCTACCCATATCACCCTTCACACATAATAGTCCCAGTAGTCCATCCAATATCATGCCATCTCCACTCCGGGTGACTGTCAGAGGATACCACACGGGCTACGGGAGAAAAACAAACTCGTAGTAAAGGCTCGGTATGGTAGGTGACACGGCACACAAGGCAATGCCAGGGTAGATATACCAATTACGCACACGGGCTGGTGGTAACGCAGCAGCCACATACGCCCACCTCGGAACACACTCCCATATCAAAATCGGAGGATGGCCATCTAATCAATCACCAGTAAGAGTATAGTATCGAAGGAATGTGTCCGATAGGAGGAATGACCTCACTTAGCCCGAGATCGCTCCTGTTTTAGCCACCTTATGCCAACTCACGGGAGTTGGGTCCACGTAATATACCTCAAGAACGTCGCCACCATCCTACTTCATTCTGGAATCTCCACCGCGTACATGGTTGTCAAAGTGGTTTTCGGTATCGACAAAGAGTATGCCAGATATCCGATCCCGGTCTCTTTGCCAACCAATCGTTATTATAACCCGTAGTTATAACTTTTAAAATAATGTTTATACTTCAAAATAGGATATCATTTCAAATCCAAATCTTTATCAAAATAATGATTAAATTAATTCCAAACCATTTTAAAACATCATATCTTTCCAGAAATTCTTGTCAAATCATTTTAATATATCAAAATATCATATCTTTTCAAAACCACATTTCAAATCATTTTAATATATCAAAATATCATATCATTTCAAAACCACATTTCAAATCAATTTAATATATCAAAATATCATATCATTTCAAAACCTCATTTCAATCATTTTAATATATCAAAAATATCATATCCATTTCAAGTCATTTCAATCATTTTAATATATCAAAAATATTATATCTTTCCAAAACTTCATTTCAAATCATTTTAATAAACCAAAATATCATATCGTTTCAAAACCACATTCATTTCAAATCATTATTCATTTTATTCAATTTAAAATACCATTTCAATTTACATTTCCAAACAGTTTATATTTCAAAAATCATTTTAAATCATTAAAATGAAGTTATTATATTTAATAATTAAATTATTAAATTTCCAAAAATTTCAACTTTCAAAGTTCATTTATTCACTTAAGTTTATCAAAACAGTGAAAATTCACCTTTCGCAGCATTTAGAAAACGCTACGAAAAGTTACATTCAAAACAGTTCAATTTAACAAAAGACAGCATTTTTAAAAATGTTGTAATAGGGTTTACTTAATATTTCAAATAAACTTAGTTAAATTCAACAATTATAGCACTAAAAAAGATTGCTTTAATAGCCTTTAATTCAATTTAGCTTTTTAGTTCATTATCATCAACTACATCATTTACAAATGCTGTAATATCATTTAAATTGCAATTAATAGCATTTCAAAAATGCAGTTAATTAACTTCAAATATTCAATATAATTCCACAACCAATTATATTTTTATTTAAAACATTTTTAACTTATAAAATCATATATTTTCACATTTATAAACAACATTTAATTTTCCTTAAGTTCATGATTTTATAAAGTTAAATTTCCATTCAAAAATCAAGATTTAATAATAATTCACTTATTAAATTTCAACATTCAAATTTAAATTCATTAAATTAAATTTCAACTTAACACTTAAGTTTAAATTTCAAAATATAACTTAATTTCAATTTTATTCACTTAACTTAAAATTCACTTTTAAGCCAAATTCACAAATTCCCATTTGGTTATATTTCAAAATTTCAACTTAAATAATCATCCCTTTCATTTTTTTAACTTTACTCAAAAATCATTAATATATTATAAAATCATTTTAAATTCATTTTAAATTCAAATTATCATAAATTTATCATAATTTCATATTTTTCCAATTATAATTAAATTAAAATTTCCAAAATAACTTACATTTAAATTTTCTAACTTTTCCATAATTTATTTAACCTATAAATTTCCAAAAAATCAATAATACTTTACAAAAATCATTTTTATTATGTTTTAAATCAAAATATTATAATATTTACATTTCAAACATATTTTTAAAAATTTTAGAAAAATATATTTTAACTACGGGTCTGTATATAATTTTCTAGCCTAGGTAAAGTGATACGGATAATGTATCATTTCAACCCGTAATTTACAAAGAAAATCCGGGTTTTATCATTTCAAACCCACAGTCCCAAGTAAATGAAATAAAATGAAAATCGTCAAGCCTATCATTTCAGCCCATAACGATTTTCCCTTATTCTAAAATCCGTTCGGGTATGTATCATTTCAACCCATAGTGATTCTAATCTACAGGGAACTTGCAGTGTGATAAACTGATAAAAATAACAGAACAACATAATATAACAGTAACAGATGTTATAATAGGTGTTTAAGCATGGGTGAACATCATATAATCATAATATAGCATATGTAACATGATAATGCATTTTACAGATTCAAAAGGGGTCAATTTACTAGTTATATATGTACATATTGTCTGGTGAGGATAACTCACTTGTTTGAGCTGGAGATTGCAATACAACTGACACAAACTGAGATCTTCAAAAGCACGATGGCACGACAAAGATTTTATATTGAGAGAGCCAAAGATAATTGCCTTGTTCACATTTACACAAAACAATGCAACATATAAGTTACAAAACAATGTAACACTTGAACAACACTAGAAATCAATGTCCAAAACAAGTTAAATGGTTTGCACTTGTTCTCAACTTCACATACTTCAGTTATGAACTGAAATGGCATAGCCAAGGCATGGATTAAGGTCTGGTTTGGGTCCAGTATAGGCTCGGCTACAAGGTGATAAGGTGAGTGGGAGTTACAAGTAGAGAAGACAATGGAATACAAAGGGTTCTAAGGCAAATGGTGGCTTTTGTTGCACCATAGGGTTCGACCCTTGCTGTTGTGGGTCTAGCCATGCAATGTGAAGGTCAGGTGGGGTCTGATGTGGCAGCTAGAGGTGGTGGAAGATCAGGCGGTGGAGGCTATTGGTGATGGCCATGGTGGAAATTGAAGGTGATGGACATAGGGTGCAACAATCTACACACAAGGCAACATATCATCATTTCTAGGCTATACATGGGCTCGGCCTCAAGCTATAGGGGCATGGCCAGGTGTCCAGATGGTGGTGGGTGAGGTGGTAGTGGGTGGTGGTCAGGTCAGAGCAAGGGGTGGTGGAGGAAGTGGTGGAAAAGGTGGTGGAAGTGGTGATAGAGGAAGGGTATGCTCGGCCTAAACTATATGGTGATGGTTTGTGTAAATGGAGGGTGGATCTCTTGCCTAGGGCAGGTCGGCCTGATGGGGTGGTGATCTGGAGGTGGTGGTGGCTGGTTATGGTGGTGATGGGGTCGGCCTAGCAGCTGGAGGTGGAGGAACAAAGCTATGAAGGTAGAGAACATATACAAAATTCAATAGAAAACTAGAAAAACAAGGAAGAAGGAGATGAATTTTACCCAAACCTTTGAAGCAATGGCCGTGCAATTTTTTTATGAGTTTGAGAACGTTAGAATACGTGAAAAATGAGGGAGATGCAGCTAGAATGAGAAATGAAAGCACGGCAAAAAATCATTAAATAGTGGAGTTGAGAAAATGAAAGGTCGGAATGTAAAAAGGCTTTGGAAGTTAAAGTGTTTAAAACCTTTAAAATTTCCATCAATTTATTTTAATTTTTAAATAACTGAAATATATATATAAATTCAGATAAAAGTACGAAAATTTATTAAATAAACAAAAATAAATAAATAAATATTAATTATATATATAATTTAATTAATAAAACAGCAAAAATTGCAAACTAGTCTTGAAAATATGAAAAATAAATGCAATGAACTTTGGAAAATCTTTATGTACTTGTAAAAATATTTATAACAAAGATAATAACATAAACTAAAATGCATTCACAAATAAATATATAAATTTTAATTTAAATATAATTTAAATGAAGAAAATAGAAACTAGGCTTTAAAAATAGAAAATAAATTCAATAAGCTTTAGAAAAATTATACTATCACTTCAAAAATATTAAAAGACAAAAATATACATAAAATAACAGATTAACACATATTAAAATAAAATATGACAAAGAAAAATATAATTTATATAATTTAAAATAGACAAAATTGTTAAATAAATCAAATTACACCCAAAATTGAAATGTACATAACTTTTACAGTTTAACTCTGTTTTCAACGAAACAAAAAGCAGTGTTCATGTTATTAAATCTATTTTCATAATAAAAGATAAAATTTATAATTTCAAACTTTTAAATTTTTAAGTAAAAAGTCAAAGCTTGACCAGTTTGACCAGAATTTCACTTTTTAGTAAAATATCTAATTTATACCAGTTTAAAACTATAATTCACTTTATAATCAACATTTATAAAAAAAATGAAATGTTTGGAAAAAAGAAAAGAAAAAAGTTTAAAATAATTGCAAAATAAAAAAATAAAGTCAAAATTAAAATATATGTAAAATCTAGGGTTGTTACAGGATGTTTGGGATAACCATCCTCTAAGGATCTGTAGAACTATCTACAAGGTAGAAATATACACTATAACACCATGGTCATTTTAATTTATACTTCAAAACCAAATATCATTTTTACTTCAAATATCTCTATATTTCCCAAAATAGTATTTATTAAATAATTTATACAGTAAAGTGTTTTCAATTCCCTCAACTTAACAAATCGTTTCAACATCAACCCGACCTTCCCATTCAAATTTTATTCAATCTCAATTTATTAATTTAAATTCAACTCAATTCCTAAAATAACCACTTAAATTTTATCGATCTCAAATTCGGATTTGAACTCACAAAATACCCCTTTATATTTCAATATATTTCAAAACTTTAAGTATTCAATGTTTCAACTAAATTTTTATTCAATCTAGTTTTCTAAGTAATAATTTAAAATTTAGTTCAACCTAAATTTTAACTTAGTTTATAAATAACAAATTCAACTATTATTGATTTCAAATACAGATCCGAATCTTAAAATAAACCATTTAAATTCCAATGTAGTTCAAGGCTTTAATATTTAAATGTTCAATATAACAGTTTCATATAGATCTCGATTTAACCTCATTATTGTTTAGTCTTGAAATACTCCCTCGTTAGATTCAATATCATTTAAGTAAACTTAATTTACATTTTACTCAATATTTTCTTTAATTTATTTAAACGCGAAATATTCATTAAATCACTTAAATCAAAAATCCAGTTATAAAATCATACCTTTTAAATTTCCCATTCAATAATTTCAAATCCATTTAATTAAATAAATCCTTATTTAAATACCATTTTTAATAAACCCAATTTATCTCCCAATCTTACTTATTCGATTTATTACAAGAAAATCTATTAAAATATAGATTTACAAAAATACTTAACCGTGTATATGTATTAAATCCATCTAATTTATATCAAATATTACTACTAAATCTATGTATAAAATTTCCATTTATATAAAATCTTAAGAATCAAAATTTATTAAACCGTATATTTCTTTCCAAAATCATAGAAATTATTATCAAAATATTTATATATGGACCAAGGGTGTCTGTATATATTTCCTATCATATAGTCAAGTGCTACGGATATTTATCATTTCAATCCATACACTAAACATATATACGGGTGGATATCATTTCAACCCGTAATCCCAAATTCAATTAAATGAAAATCGCTTGGGTCTATCATTTCAACTCATAACGAAATTCTCCTATTCTAAAGTCCGTTCGGGTATATATCATTTCAACCCATAGTGAATTCTAAACTACAGGGAACTTGCAGAGTGATAGCAGATATGATAATAATAATAACAGGCATATACCATCAATAATAATAAACAACAGGATATGGTGTCATATCCCACAAGTGAACAATTATAGATAATAGCATATATAGCAATGTAAATAACTATCAGCAGTATATTTCAATTGTCGTTTCAATTGAAATCAAATTTAATAAATATAAAAACATTAATCGTGAGTGATTGCTCACCTTTCGAGCCTAAGGAGAGGGCGGAATGAGAAGAGATACGAATCCAAGCATAGATTTCGAAGCAAAGCAATATTGGCAAGAAATTTAACGATCAAAGCTGATAAAGAGGAATTGACGAAATCAAATCAGAGTTGGGTCAAGGAAGATAAATAGGATAAGTGAGCTATATAGTTGTATATATAACTATATATAAATAAAACTGTTTTCTAAATTTAAACATATATTAAATTAAATACATATTTTCAAAAATCATTGGTTTAAACAAAACATATCTATATGTAGTATTGTTTGAAATAATGTATATGTTTAAACCCATATACAAACCAATATCCAAACACAATCTAAAATTCAAAATCTTTATAAAAGTAACCTTTATAAATAAAATATTGAAATCAATATTAAAACATATAACATAAAGTCCATATATTATATATCAATACCAAATCTAACTCCGGTATATGTAAACTAATATAAACCCATGTAAACTTTATAAAATCTATATGCTGCTAAAACAGATTATATATAAAATAAACCAATATAAAATACTAACAGTAATATATGTTAGTTAAAGTCGGTACATAGATATACTCAACACCTTCTATACTTTACAATGCTTTAAACATGCTAGCACTGCAACTATACAAAATATACATAGTACTGTAAAACAATTATATACAGTAAAACAAAATAAAATAAAAACACACACACCTTATACAAAACACATACAACAAACAATACATATATATATTTCTTCTTTATAGCCTTATATGCATAGACTAAGCCTTACCCAAGTTTATACTGTATAATATTAGATAAAAATAGGACACAGTGTATGATATTATCACCTTTACAAAGTTTCTTTATAGTTTATACATACCTAAGTTTAATATATATATATATATATATATATATATATATATATATATATATACGCAGACAAGATATAGAACCAGAGAAGAATCAAGGAAGAGGACAACAAAACTCACCGTGGCAAGGTAGTGGCTCGCCGAACAACGTCAGCATGGAAGAGGAGGAGATGGAGGGCGGAGATGATCAGGCGGAGGTACGGCAGTTGAGACGGAGAGGCTAAGGGTGCAAGCCAGAGGAGGAAGAGTGTGTTCGTTTCCTTTTTTTGTTGTTGTTGGGTTTCAAAATAGAAGGGAGCAATTTATGTAGAGGGAGTAAAATGTGTGCAGGTGAGTAAAAGAAGGATGCAAGCATGAGGTGCAAAGTGAAAGCAAAGTGAAGTTGCAAAAGTGGAAATTGATTTATAAAGGCAATTGAAATATGAGCCTTTGCCCAATCAATGTAAAAAAACGTACACAAATAAATGAATATGGGACAAACGAATATAAAGGGGGAAAGAAATAAACTATTTATGGGCGATGAATTTATAAAAGGAACCATGATGTGTACAATAATTAAAATGAAAACGTACACAAATAAATGAATATGAGACAAATGAAGATGAAGGGGGAAAGAAATAAACTATTTATGGACGATGAATTTATAAAAGGAACCATGAGGTGTACAATAATTGAAATGAAAATGTACACAAATAAATGAATATGAGACAAATGAAGATGAAGGGGGAAAGAAATAAACTATTTATGGGCGATGAATTTATAAAAGGAACCATGATGTGTACAATAATTGAAACGAAAACGTACACAAATAAATGAATATGAGACAAACGAAGATGAAGGGGGGAAGAGATAAACTATTTATGGGCGATGAATTTATAAAAGAAACCATGAGGTGTACAAAAATTGAAACGAAAACGTTCACAAATAAATGAATATGAGACAAATAAATATGAAGGTAACCTTATATATAATAAAAAAAATCAATATTCATTTAATATTATGTATATTCTTTCAAAATGTAAAGGCTATGTATGCATGAATTCATATATTCTTATCTTTGTACATAACAAACATGCAGACTACCAATTTTAATGCCGACCTTAAATCAACCCTTAAAACATATACTTCATATATGTAGTTAAATATAGTATATACTTCTCTCCTTCTTCGGTTCATATGATATATGAAACCCTTAACTATCATATTTATAGCTAACGACATATGTATAGATATACTAAATATGCACTAAAATAAACTGGAAATGGAGACACAAAAACCCAAAATCACATACATATATATATAACATGACTAGAAATCAAAACTTCAGTAAAACTATATACTATTATCAAGACTAACATATATATATATATATATATATAGCTATTATAACACATATAAATAAAATAAAACTCGGTATAAATATGCTTTACTATATATACACTTCAAATAGACCATCATACATATACAGTGGTTTTCCAAAATAAATATATATGGAACGTACTCAATATACTTAAAATTTACACACCTTGCTGAAAAGCAAAAGGACACCGTAAATTTATTACCCACATTATTGATATTTATACCCAACAGAAATGAACTATGCTATCCAATTTACATCAAACTTAACTTATATTATAATATAAATAATAGTTTATAAAGTTTTTGTACTAGATCTTATAGGTATAACCACAACCAATCTTTAAAATATATGTACACAGCTCGCTCTACAAATCATTAATATACATAACATATTTTCTTTTCTTTTTCAAAATTTTATTATTAATAATTTCTCAAAAATCCAATTCAATACGTTATAAAACCAATTAAAAATTAATAAATTTTTATGGGTCATTACATTCTCCCCCACTCAAAACTTTTCAACCCCGAAAAGGAAGAAGGTAGGAGAATAGAATAACCAGAAATAAAGGTAGATTGAAAGTCAAGGGTAAATAATTAATTTAAAACTATATAAATTTTACTTGAAATATTCATTTCAAAACTTCATTTGCGATTCAGTTATCTTTAATACTTTAAAATTTTCAAAACTCATTGGAATTTAATATGTTTAACTAACACCTTTATACATATATGAAAGCTATTTGAAAACAATTATTTGCATCATTAGTTATATTTACAAAGAAGCTATTGAAAACATTAAATCCATAATTCATAAATTTATAAATTTGTCTTTAGATACTTTTCAAACATTATTAATAAATCATTCACTTTAAATGTTTTATTTAATTAATAACTTCAAAAATATTTATAACACTAAAATTTTCTATTAAACAATGTAGTATACAAATAAGCAATATTTAAAAGATTATATTCAAAAAGGAAAGAAGGTAGATTCGGAAAAACAGAATCAAGGTGAACAACTAAAGCTGAGAAAATATGGTAGATTTAAAGAATAGAATCGGGAACGAATCGTAAATTTCAAACCATAAGAGTTTCAATTTCAAATATTAACACAAAATTTCTTTGTTGAAAAATACCTTTATAATAAAATACCTTTATATTGAAATAAAACTTTCTTTCAGAAATATTTTTATAACTCGATGTTTCAACAAGTTTATCCTCGTTCTTGCAGACTCTGGCCATGCGTTGATCAGGCGCAAAGCTAGAATTCTTCAAGTACTTAGTAGACTTGTTTCAACACCCAGTGAAAATACTTGAAAAACCTTTAAAACAGATATGGAAAGTACAATCCAAACAAAACAACCAAACCAAAACCTTTGTCCAACCATGGTTCACAGATACACAATGGTTACACCTGGATCTCGCAGGAAACAATCCATATCCGTAAGCTTTCTCAGCCCTGCGAGTTACGCCATGATGACTAGTGGAGTGTAGGATATACAATGGTTACGCCTGGGTCCCCCAGGAAACAATCTGTACCCCTAGGCCGTCTCAACTAGGTAGTTTCGCTACTAATTGCGACCTACACAGATTGCAGGATACATAATGGTTACGCCTGGATCCCGCAGGAAACAATCCGTACCCCTAGGCCAGACTCAACCAGACAATTTCGCTATGCAGCCGCGAGAGAAAAAAAAACCATGGGTTATGCCACGGTGGGAACACTCGAGTATCACATCCGGAAAACCAAAAATTAAAGAGAATAATATCAATAGAATGAATCCACAATGTGACCACAGAGCGGATATCAAGCAGAAGGCACTTTCCATATCATTGCTTCGAAAATATATATCATATAGTACCTTTTCAAATACCTTCAAATATCATACTTATATAAAGTCCATTATATATAGGATTCTTTTTTTCAAATCGAATACTTTCCAAATCAATAGTATATCAAATCATACTTATATAGACTTCGATTATATAAAATTGTCTTTCCAAATTGAGTACCTTTCAAATCAATAGATTTCAAATCAACTTCATACTTATACAAATCCATTTTATATCAGCCCGACCACTCCCAAATCAAGTGCTTAATAATATAAGGTTCTTAATTTCAAATCATTTAAATATCAGTTCAGTTTCAAAATCATATATGATTTCACCAAATTATCTTCCAAATTAAATATCTAAATTTCAAAGTTCCTAAAATAATATGTTTAGAAAATTAGCCCAGTTTCCAAATTAAAATAATTCAAGTCAAACAAATTCATTTCCAAAATCACCATATAAGTACTGGTTTTTAATTTCAAAACCAAATATTTCCTCAAAATCAATTATACTCAAAATGGTTTCCAAATTTATAATTATCCCTTTAAAACTTTTAAACTATCTATTTCTATTTGAAATATCCAATTTACCTTTCTGAAAACTATTATTCAAAACTATTTTTTTTTCAAAACATTTCAAAACTAAATTTATACTCTTTATCAAACATTTTATACTCTTCGAAATTTCTTAGCTTTGAAAATTTAATCTCGATTTGGAAGTGTTCGAACATTCAAAATAGTTAGGGAAATCAAATTTCCAAATTCAAGAGTTGGAAATCAACATAAATCAATAAATCAATTTCAATAGATAGGATTATACTAAATCAAATCCGAAACTCGAGGGCTGAACACCGGTCTCACTTTAAATTGTTTCAAATATATACATATATCTTTCGAAAATATCAAATTATACTTCGGAATTTGAAATCAAAAAGGTTTTACAAAATCACTCGCATAGCGAAGCTATTGAAGAGGCCTCTCCCCCACTCTGAAACTCGAAAATCAATGTCGATGATGCGTGCACTCATCACCGAAATTATTTTCCAGCGACATAAGTGAGTTCTGGACTTCTATTTTCTTGAAAACTTCTTTGAAATTTCTTCAAAATTATTGGAATTCATTTGAACTCATTTGAAACATTTCTTATTCGAAAAATACTTTTAAATCGTATTATTTTTATATATTTTCCAAAATCTTAAAACCAATTTCAAAATACCGGAATTCAATTCTCGAATTTCAAATTTAACCCTTCAGTTATAAATCAATTTCTTATAAGTTTCCAAAATTTTAAATCCTTTCAAAACTTTTATATATAAAATAACATTTCTTATTTGTTTTATATATAGGTATATAATCCTTATCGAAAACATTTTTACTTTTATATATAGAATAAAATCATAGTTGTCAAAATAATAATTTCGGTATAAACAATTTCAAAAATACAACATACCCGATTTTTCAAAGGGTGATTCAAGAACGGATTTCAAAACAAAGATAGAGATTTAAATTAGAGGAACTCCAATCAATAGAATCCTAATTCCAAGATAGACTCGATCGAAGATGAGATAACTAAATTACAAAATAGAAGATGGATATACTTCTATAAATCGCAGGCGACCTTAACCGGGTCAACCGTGACTTCAGGAATATAATCGATGCGAAATTCCAAAACAAATCGGCATTCGATCACTAGAGATAGAATTCAGCATATCAAGATATAGCAGCATCGTAAACCGAGGATACAGAAATCTTCAGTGAACCAATGTCGATTGTAAAGGAGTTTTCACCCCCTTTACAAAACATTCAGTGGAGTTATGCGATACTCCAGAATCAAACGAATATAAATAGAAAGAGACAAGAATGAATTTCGGAACCGAGGGACATTCTGAAATTCAAAGGAAATCGAGTCAGAAAGGAAGAGATTCAACTCGAACGAAAGTGATTCTGTAAATAAATTTACCATATATGCTAAGTTTTGCCTAGAGCCAAAGCTCTGATACCAGCTGTAACGACCCGCTATTTTGGACCATTCAAATCGACAATAAAACTGTACTTTTCTGACTTGAGTAATTCAAAATACCGCGTTGTTAATTTAAATTTGGCAAAACCTGTCATTTACAGTAAATACATCAATCACAGATCACAGACACAGAGTAAATAGTGCAGCGGAATAGATAAAGAATAGTAGTTCATGAAGCTACTATATACATATCAGAGTTAGAAATAAAATACAGCAGAACTCTCAGATGCAGTGAAGTCTCCAGTACGAGTAGATGACTTCTCTGAACTAATCAACTGGAAAAGCTGAAAGAATAGATAGCTGGATCTTCAAGCTAAACTCCAACTTCGAAGGTGAGTCTCAAAAGCTATATCACTCGGTCTGACCCGAGTGTAAAGCAAAACACAAAACACTCGAGTCAGGATTAATATTCTTATATCAATAAATCCAACTCGAGTGAAATATCAACTGAAATATAATTAACTTAAAGGATGTTTTGGGATAACCATCCTCTAAGGATCTGTAGAACTATCTACAAGGTAGAAATATACACTATAACACCATGGTCATTTTAATTTATACTTCAAAACCAAATATCATTTTTACTTTAAATATCTCTATAATTCCCAAAATAGTATTTATTAAATAATTTATACAGTAAAGTGTTTTCAATTCCCTCAACTTAACAAATCGTTTCAACATCAACCCGACCTTCCCATTCAAATTTTATTCAATCTCAATTTATTAATTTAAATTCAACTCAATTCCTAAAATAACCACTTAAATTTTATCGATCTCAAATTCGGATTTGAAATCACAAAATACCCCTTTATATTCAAAACTTTTAAGTATTCAATGTTTCAACTAAATTTTTATTCAATCTAGTTTTCTAAATAATAATTTTAAATTTAGTTCAACCTAAATTTTAACTTAGTTTCTAAATAACAAATTCAACTATATTGATTTCAAATACAGATCCGAATCTCAAAATAAACCATTTAAATTCCAATGTAGTTCAAGGCTTTAATATTTAAATGTTCAATATAACAGTTTCATATAGATCTCGATTTAACCTCATTATTATTTAGTCTTGAAATACTCCCTCGTTAGATTCAATATCATTTAAGTAACCTTAATTTACATTTTACTCAATATTTTCTTTAATTTATTTAAACGCGAAATATTCAATAAATCACTTAAATCAAAAATCCAGTTATAAAATCATACCTTTTAAATTTCCCATTGAATAATTTCAAATCCATTTAATTAAATAAATCCTTATTTAAATACCATTTTTAATAAACCCAATTTATCTCCCAATCTTACTTATTCGATTTATTATAAGAAAATCTATTGAAATATAGATTTACAAAAATAATTAATCATATATATGTATTAAATCCATCTAATTTATATCAAATATTACTACTGAATCTATGTATAAAATTTCCATTTATATAAAATCTTAAGAATCAAAATTTATTAAACCATATATTTCTTTCCAAAATCATAGAAATTATTTTCAAAATATTTATATATGGACCAACGGTGTCTGTATATATTTCCTATCATATGTCAAGTGCTACGGATATTTATCATTTCAATCCATACACTAAACATATATACGGGTGGATATCGTTTCAACCCGTAATCCCAAATTCAATTAAATGAAAATCGCTTGGGTCTATCATTTCAACTCATAACGAAATTCTCCTATTCTAAAGTCCATTCGGGTATGTATCATTTCAACCCATAGTGAATTCTAAACTACAGGGAACTTGCAGAGTGATAACAAATATGATAATAATAATAATAACAGGCATATATCATCAATAATAATAAACAACATGATATGGTGTCATATCCCACAAGTGAACAATTATAGATAATAGCATATATAGCAATGTAAATAACTATCAGCAGTATATTTCAATTGTCGTTTCAATTGAAATCAAATTTAATTAATATAACAACATTAATCGTGAGTGATTGCTCACCTTTCGAGCCTAAGGAGAGGGCGGAATGAGAAGAGATACGAATCCAAGCACAGATTTCGAAGCAAAGCAATATTGGCAAGAAATTTAACGGTCAAAGCTGATAAAGAGGAATTGACGAAATCAAATCAGAGTTGTGTCAAGGAAGATAAATAGGATAAGTGAGCTATATATAGTTGTATATATAACTATATGTAAATAAAACTGTATTCTAAATTTAAACATATATTAAATTAAATACATATTTTCAAAAATCATTGGTTTAAACAAAACATATCTATATGTAGTATAGTTTGAAATAATGTATATGTTTAAACCCATATACAAACCAATATCCAAACACCATCTAAAATTCAAAATCTTTATAAAAGTAACCTTTATAAATAAAATATTAAAATCAATATTAAAACATATAACATAAAGTCCATATATTATATATCAATACCAAATCTAACTCCGGTATATGTAAACTAATATAAACCCATGTAAATTTTATAAAATTTATATGCTGCTAAAACAGATTATATATAAAATAAACCAATATAAAATACTAACAGTAATATATGTTAGTTAAAGTCAGTACATAGATATACTCAACACCTTCTATACTTTACAATGCTTTAAACATGCTAGCACTGCAACTATACAAAATATACATAGTACTGTAAAACAATTATATACAGTAAAAAAAAAACACACACCTTATACAAAACGCATACAGCAAACACTATATATATATATATATATATTTCTTCTTTATAGCCTTATTTGCATAGACTAAGCCTTACCCAAGTTTATATTGTATAATATTAGATAAAAATAGGACACAGCGTATGATATTATCACCTTTACAAAGTTTCTTTATATATACATACCTAAGTTATATATAAATATATATATATATATATATATATATGCAGACAAGATATAGAACCAGAGAAGAATCAAGGAAGAGGACAACAAAACTCACCGCGGCAAGGTAGTGGCTCGCCGAACAACGTCAGCATGGAAGAGGAGGAGATGGAGGGCGGAGATGATCAGGTGGAGGTACGGCAGTTGAGGCGGAGAGGCTAAGGGTGCAAGCCAGAGGAGGAGGAGTGTGTTCGTTTCATTTTTTTGTTGTTGCTGGGTTTCAAAAGAGAAGGGAGCAATTTATGTAGAGGGAGTAAAATGTGTGCAGGTGAGTAAAAGAAGGATGCAAGCATGAGGTGGAAAGTGAAAGCAAAGTGAAGTTGCAAAAGTGGAAATTGATTTATAAACGCAATTGAAATATGAGCCTTTGCCCAATCAATGTAAAAAACATACACAAATAAATGAATATAAAGGGGGAAAGAAATAAACTATTTATGGGCGATGAATTTATAAAAGGAACCATGATGTGTACAATAATTAAAACGAAAACGTACACAAATAAATGAATATGAGACAAATGAAGATGAAGGGGGAAAGAAATAAACTATTTATGGGCGATGAATTTATAAAAGGAACCATGAGGTGTACAATAATTGAAACAAAAACGTATACAAATAAATGAATATGAGACAAATGAAGATGAAGGGGGAAAGATATAAACTATTTATGGGCGATGAATTTATAAAAGGAACCATGATGTGTACAATAATTGAAACGAAAACGTACACAAATAAATGAATATGAGACAAATGAAGATGAAGGGGGAAAGAGATAAACTATTTATGGGTGATGAATTTATAAAAGGAACCATGAGGTGTACAAAAATTGAAACGAAAACATTCACAAATAAATGAATATGAGACAAATAAAGATGAAGGTAACCTTATATATAATAAAAAAATCAATATTCATTTAATATTATGTATATTCTTTCAAAATGTAAAGGCTATGTATGCATGAATTCATATATTCTTATCTTTGTACATAACAAACATGCAGACTACCAATTTTAATGCAGACCTTAAATCAACCCTTAAAACATATACTTCATATATGTAGTTAAATATAGTATATACTTCTCTTCTTCTTCGGTTCATATGATATATGAAACCCTTAACTATCATATTTATAGCTAACGACATATGTATAGATATACTAAATATGCACTAAAATAAACTGGAAATGGTGACACAAAAACCCAAAATCAAATATATATATACACACACACACACATATATATATATATATATAACATGACTAGAAATCAAAACTTCAGTAAAACTATATACTAGTATCAAGACTAACGTGTATATTTTTTTTGTAAATGGGTAAATTTTATTAAGGCAATCTTTCAGCCCATAAGGATTACATTAAGAACCATTACACGTAAACTGAATCCTTACCAAATACAAACAGCACAAACATTTCATTTTCTCGAGTTCATAAATCATGGCGGCTGAAGGTGATTCTTATCTCGGCTTTCTATCAATGGATGAGAACAGCCCTCTTCTCCAGTTCGAGCTCCGCTTAGTTCCCTCTTGGTAAGTTGAAGGTTTCCGACTCTTTTCAGAACTAGATTCAGATCTCCTTTTGCAATTTTGCTTACTTCTGACTGGTTTCGTTGTTTATTCTGGAAAATTCTTCGATTCCTTTCCTTCCAAACAGTTACACTGATGACAATTTTATGCGCTTTGGTTTTGAGGTCTTTGCAGTCGGCATTCGACGTCAGGTAATTCATTTGTTCTTCCAATTTGTCTGAATGTGCCTTTAGATTTAGAAAATTATTACATGCATTCCATATCGAGTTAGAGAATGAACAGGTAAAAAAAAATGTTATGAGTTTCGGTTTCTTGTCCACATAATATGCATTCTGTTTCATTTACCACTCCCCATTTCGCTAGTCTGTCTTTCGTTGCTAGTCTTTTCATTATCGCTTTGTAAGCAGTGAAAGCCATTTTAGGGTTGTTGCTTCGATCCCATATGATATTGCTCCATGTAACTTTGTTATCTTTTTCTCTGATTTCATTCCACGTTGCTTTAAAGTTGAAATCTTTCCCTGTAGGTTTCCAATCCCAGATGTCTTTGTCTCTGCTGTGAAAAATAGGCGTATATTGTATTTCTTGTTTTATGTTCTGTGTTATTGGGAGTGATGCACAATTCCACTTCTTATTATTTATCACATCCTGAACCTTTTTGTTGGGACAACCAAAATCTGAAAATGTATGTAATCCCAACATGTCTATTAATGATTTACCTTGTATCCATGGATCTCTCCAGAGATCAGTCTCTCTTCCATTTGCTATTTCTCGTGTGCAAAGGGATGCTAAGATATGTCTGATTCTCAGTATAGCCTTCCAGTTTGCTGATGCATTATTATCTATTGCCATTTGCCAGAAATTATCTCTGATGTATCTTTTGTTCATCCATTTTCCCCAGAGTCCTTTGCCATTTATTATTTTCCAGGCTTGCTTGAGGGTGTGAACTGTTCTCATATCTTTGAGTCTTCTAAGTCCTACACCACCTTCATCTTTTGGTCTACATAAATTTTCATATTTTATCTTGTGAAGCCCTCCTTTCCAGATGAAATCTGCGCATACCCTTTCAATTTTCTGAATAGAAGCATCTGGGAGTTGAAAAGTTTGCGGCCAGAAATTGACTTTTGAGTGAATTACAGTATGTACCAACTCTATGCGGCCTGCAAGTGACAATAGTTTGGATCTCCAACCCTGTAGTCTATCTCTGATAGAAGATATAAGGACTGCACATTCTCTGTCAGTGATTTTATTAGAAGACAGGGGAACTCCTAAGTATTTGACTGGGAGATTTCCTTCTTTGACATTTAAAATTTCCAGCACCTGTGTTCTCGTGTTGCAGGTTTTATTAAAGTAGCACTTGGTTTTCTGTTCATTTAGTTTTACCCCAGTGTACTTTTCTAACTTGTTGAAAATGTCTCTAATTGTTGTTGCTGATTCATTACTAGATTTTATACAGATGAGCAAGTCATCTACATATAGTAGGTGACTCACCGTAGGCTGGAAGTTAAAAATAGTATGAATTCGCTTGTGATGAGTAGCCAACTCCATTTGTAGTGTAAAGTACTCCATGGCGACTGCAAACAAGTAGGGGGATAGAGGGTCACCCTGCTGTATTCCTATATTGGACCCTATGTAACCTTTTAGTATACCATTAATCAGTATAGAGAAGGTAGGTGTAGATATGCATTCATTTATAAGTCTAACAAATTTTGTGGGAAAACCCATGGTATTGAGCATATGAATTATGAATTGCCTATTGATTTTGTCATATGCTTTATGAAGATCAACCTTTAGACAAAACTTATCTGCTCCTGGTTTGTTGAAATTTCTCACCAATTCGTGTGCCATAAGTGAGTTTTCGAAAATGCTTCTTCCTTTTATGAAGGCACTTTGACACTCCGATATGAGGCCAGGTAATACCTTCTTCATTCTGTTGCAGAGAATTTTGCTTAGAATTTTGTAGATCACATTACAACATGCTATAGGTCGATAGTCCTCAATTTTGGAAGGGTTATCTTTTTTAGGAATGAGGCAGACAAATGTGTGATTAATTTCTTTGACAAATTTGTCTGTTTGGAATATTTCTTGCATTGCTGATATAATATGACTTTTCAGGTCTCTCCAGTGGAGAATATAGAATTTAGAGCTGAATCCATCGGGTCCAGGACTGGAGTCGGTGTGAATAGTGGTCAAGGCGTTGAAGATTTCAGTTTCTGTGATTTGCTTGGAGAGCATTCTTCTTCCTTTGGAGTTGACCAACCTCCTGCATTGGATGATTGGTAAATTGTTTTCAACTTCTCCGTTAAACATTTCACTGTAATACTTAATTGCTTGCTCCTCAAATTCAGCTATATTTATAGTACATCCCCCTCCCTGATTTATGTTTTGTGTAATATTATTCTTGTTGCTACGAATTGCCATCTTCGCATAAAAGAATTTAGTACATTCATCTCCTTCAGTAAACCATTTTTCCTTTGCTTTTTGTTTAAGTTCTATGGATTTCAAACTGAGAGCCTCTTTTAGTTCATTTTGGCTTTGATAGTAATTTCTCCAAGTATTATCATCAATAGCACCATTATCAATTTTAGTAAGCATTTCATCGCATTTGGTTTGTAATCTGAAGATTTGATCATTTTCCTTGGGTCTGCATCTATTCCAATTTTTAATGTCTTTTTTAACATTCTTAATGATGTGTAAGAGTTTATAGCATTGAGAACCTTCAACAGTTGGTATATTGAAGTTAACTGCTTATTTATAACCCTCAATTTCATGCCAATGGTTGCTGTATCAGAATGGTTTGCCTTTTTTTGCCAGTCCTTTATCTACTAATTCAACCATTATAGGGCTATGATCACTTGTAGATGGAGATAGAATGTTAACTTTAATATTAGAAAACATGGATATGCATTTCACATTTATCAAAGCTCTGTCTAATCTGCATGATATCTTTTTATTCTCTCCACTTCTCCATGTGTACTTCAGGCCAGTATGGACAGGTTCTATCAGTCCAGCTTCTAGTGTGCAGTTGTTAAATTCTGTAAGCTGGGAAACCTTGATTGTGAGTCCTCCTTTTTTCTCTTCTGCTTTAAGGACTGAGTTAAAGTCACCTAGCACAATCCACGAATTAGTAGTAGATTTGCTTATTTCTTTTATAGTTTGCCATAATTGTGTTCTTTGAGAAGCCAAATTGCTAGCATATACACAAGTAAGAGTCAAGGTCAATCCTCCTGTATTTGTAGCCTCCACAGTTATTTGTTGTTCATCTTTTCTCTGAATGTTGATGTTCCAGATTGTCTTATTCCATAATAATAGTATACGACCTTTACCTCCCACATCATTATTGTGTATGTGTTGCCATTCATCACCCAAAGAATCGGTAAAAAATATCAAGTTTTCATTATTAAATTTATTTTCCAGTATACTTATTATAGAAGGAGAGTAAATTCTCCTTAGATTTAAGAGGTCTAAACGCCTAATGTCATTGTTTAGACCTCTTACATTCCAGCTCAAGATTGACATTTAGAATTAGAGGTCCTACTCCTCAATTTCATAGGAGGAACCTCACGATTTGTATTCATCTTTCTGTCGGCCTCTGAGTTATTAAACTGTTTGGAATAGTCCATATTGTTTTTTGTATATTTGTTGGGACTACTTTCCTCTTTATCTGAATCTGAATCACTACTGTTTAAAACCAGTTTATTTATTTCATTTATCTCTTCTGTTGAAACAGACTTTTCCACATATGTATCCTCTGATGTGTTATGGACAATTGAGCCTTCAGCAGTATCCAGTGGTGGAGTATCTACCTTTTCTTCCTTTTCCAATGCATCAGGAGGGACTTCATCTGTTTGGTAACTAGTACCTATGTTGCTTTGTTCTGTACATATGATGCTAACTTCAGATGTTCCAATCTGAGTCTCTTTTTGCTGTATATTTTGTGTTGACTCATTTTGGGAAACCTCTGTAATATTTTTTTTGTCTCCACACCTGTTTAATGGGTCTTATTACTGTTTCACATTGCTCTATAGAATGTTCGAAGCATTTACAGTTAGTGCAAACTGGTGGGATATGATCATATTCAATGTCTTGAATGTATATGTTTCCACTTTTATCTTTAGCACATACTTGTTTTTTAATTGTGTCACTCGCCTTGATTTCAACAAGAACTCTTGCATATTTCTATCTTTTAAGTTGTCTAGTATACTCATCCATGGCCAAAGGAGTTCCAATTAAACTTGCTATTTTACTGATGCCTCGGGCATTCCATAAGGATAAATCTAGGTTAATAAGTTTGATCCATACCGGGTGCGTTTCTAGCATATCTCGTTCTAAACGCAGATTTGGTTCCCATTTCTTAATAAAAATAAGTTTACTATCAATGAACCATGGTCCGCCTTCCAACACTTTTTTACAATCCATTTCACTGCTGAATTTAATTAAGTAAAAACCATTTTCCCTAGGAAAAATGTCCCACTTACCTGATGGTTTCCATTCTCTTTTGATGTAAGCATTGAGATGAACATAGTATGGTTTTTTCCCTGCCACATATATATAGATAGATGATCCCCACATGCTTTTTGCTTCTGAGAATACGTCTTCATCCAGATCTGCAAAGGGTCCCTCCGCATCTTCTAGTGGTGAATAATTATTGACCCCACCTTCTATATAGGTATTACCTGCAATCGCTTCTGCCCATGATCTTTTCGTTCTTTGAATTCAACTTTATTAGGTCTCGGCCCCAACAAACTCGGTCTCTGATTGGTAGCGTCTCTCCTCTGTATATATTCCCTGATTGGATGCTTTCCTTTATGTTTATATGTTACCGTTTGCCAACCAGTATCATCCGCTTCTTCAGATTTTGATTTTTCGCCATTAGGGTTTTCGCCATTAGGAGTCGCCATTAGGGTTTTGAAGTTATGATAAGTTTTTCATTTATATATCAAGACTAACATATATATATATATAGCTATTATAACACATATAAATAAAATAAAACTCGGTATAATATGCTTTACTATATATACACTTCAAATAGACCATCATACATATACAGTGGTTTCCCAAAATAAATATATATGGAACGTACTCAATATACTTAAAATTTACACACCTTGCTGAAAAGCAAAAGGCGACTGTAAATTTATTACCCACATTATTGATATTTATACCCAACAGAAATGAACTATGCTATCCAATTTACATCAAACTTAACTTATATTATAATATAAATAATAGTTTATAAATTTTTTGTACTAGATCTTATAGGTATAACCACAACCAAACTTTAAAATATATGTACACAACTCGCTCTACAAATCATTAATATACATAACATATTTTCTTTTCTTTTTTCTCAAAATTTTATTATTAATAATTTCTCAAAAATCCAATTCAATACGTTATAAAACCAATTAAAAATTAATAAAATTTTATGGGTCGTTATAAATAAAGTAAGTTATTTGGATTACAATATTATATTTAAAGGGTTAAATAGCTTGTTGTTGGTTATATTTAAAGTTATCGGGTTAATATGTAATGTGAGTTATTTGATTTACAACATGATGTTTTCATATTATATAATATATTATAATCGGCAACACTAGATTGCTGTTTTATATAGAGTTATGCGTTAAAATCTTTGGTCTATAAAGTTAGTATAATATATAAGCTATTATGTATATATAATGTCTTTGTGTTCTGGTACAGTTAGATATAAAAGTTTATAAACTATATATATTTGTGAATATATGTGCAGGTTATAAAAGTTCATTTGTTTTAAGTGTGAGGCTATGCTCTGCATGTTGTATATCTAGCTATATAATATATACAGTAGTTGCATATGTTCGGTCTACATAATCCAACATATATAAGTATATATGTGCTTATATATTCATCCATATAGAAGAGTTTGAGGTGTTGCTCATAAAGAACAGAGGGTCAGATTTTAAAAGTAACATATTTTGTTGTATTATGGTCAATATTGTGTTTCGATCAATGAGTTTTATAGATTTCTATTTACTCTGTTTATATGTGGTCTGTGAGTCTACATATAATATATTATACTTTTTAATTTTTAAGGTATGCTGTAGTGCATAAAAGTTATTTACCTATTCATACTATTATATACGTGTCCCATTGGGTTTAAGGTAAGATGTTATATATAGTAGTTTATAAATGAGATTTGAACAGTGTAATCTGTTGAGATTTTATATATTTATCTTATTTATAAATATAAATCTTAATGATATTATATACATAGGTCGTATGTGGTGGTTGGGTCTTAGATTTGTAAACAGAAGTTTTGATCTATGTGTAAAAATTAAAATGGTTTGAAAAATTATAAAGATTTTTTTAACATATATGTTTTATTTCATATGTTAAAACTACTGGTTTATGTATCGAGTAAAAAAATGTAAATTATATATATCTGCTTCGACTTTAAATTTTCTTAGAGATGCAATATTGATTTTATTAAAATAGCAAACATTTTTGTATATATCAGACTGATTCTGATTCGGTTCATCAATTCTTGATTTTTAGACTCGTTCGTCCAATTCGTGCCAATCCTACTTTGCTTTGAAATTCATACTCGAGTTTATAATTCAATTTCAGTGTCCGTATCAGTGTGCGTATCCATGTCATCTTCTGTATTCTGTATCCTCGAACGGTGAGCAATCACTCACGATTAACGTTCTTTTATTTATTAAATTTGATTTCAATTGAAACGACAATTGAAATATACTGCTGTTAGTTATTTACATTGCAATATATATGTTGTTATCTGCAATTGTTCACTTGTGGGATATGACATCATATCCTGTTGTTTATATTATATTGGTATTGATGATATATGCCTGTTATTTCATTTTATTATCTGTTATCACTCTGCAAGTTCCCTGTAGTTTAGAATTCACTATGGGTTGAAATGCTACATACCCGAACAGACTTTAGAATATGAGAATTTCGTTATGGGTTGAAATGATAAATCCAAGCGATTTTCAATTAAATTGAATTTGGGATTGCGGGTCGAAGTGATATCTACCTGTATATTTAATTTCGGATTGAAATGATAAATATTTGTATCCGTTGACTATAGGGTAGGAAATTATATACAGACACCATTGGTCCACATATATATATAAATGTCTGAAAATAATTTCTATAGTTTGAAAGGAAATATATGGTTTTTAATAAATATCGGTTCTTAAAATATTATATATAAATGGAAATTTTATATATAGATTTAATAATAATATTATCGCGATTGAATCAATCCATATAATATATTTAAGTATTTATTTAAATTTATATTTCAAAATTGATTGTTGTAATAATTTGAATAAGTTAAGGTTGAGAAGATAAAGTTGAATTTATTTGAAATGGTATTTAGTTAAGAATTCTACTTAATTGGATTGATTTGAACTATTGAATTTGAAATTTAAGATTTGATTTATAACTTGATTTTGATTTAAATGATTAAATGGAAGTTTCAAGTTTAAACAAATCGAAAGGAATATTTAGTTTAAAGGTAAATTTAGGTTATTTAATAAATATTAAATTTATTAAGTTAACATTTCAAGAGTAAATAATAAGGTTAAATCGAGATCTATATGAAACTGTTGAATTAAACTTTGGAATGTTGAATATTAAAGCTTTGAAATATACTGGAATTTAAACGATTAATTTGTGATTTAGATATGTACTTGAAATATATATAATTTGAATTTGTTTGGTCAGAAACTGAATTGAATGGAAATTGATAAATTGAGATTGAATTTAATTTGAATAGGGAAGTCGGGTTGATTTTGAAGTGATTTGTTAAGTTTGAGGAAATTACAAATATTCTACTTTATAAAATATTTATATATATTTTGGAAATATATATTTGAAATGAAATGATATTTTGTTGTGGAGTAAAAATTAATTTGAAATGACCTCGGTGTTATAGTGTATATTTCTACCTTGTAGATAGTTCCATGGACTCTTAGAGGATGGTTATCCCAAACATCCTTTAAGTTACTTGTATTTCAGTTGATATTTCACCTGAGTTGGATTTATTGATATAAGAATGTTAATCCTGACTCGAGTGTTTTGTGTTTTTGCTTTACGCTCAGGTCAGACTGAGTGATACAGCATTTGAAACTCACCTGTGGAGTTTGGAGCTTCATTGGAGATCCAACTATCGATTCAGCTTTCAGCTTTTCCAGTTGGTTGGTTCGGAGAAGTCGTCTGTTCATACTGAAGACTTCGATGTATTTGAGATATTCTGTTGTATTCTATTTCTAACTCTGATATTTTTGTAGTAGCTTCATGAACTACTATTTATTTATTCCGCTGTGTATTATTGTATTACTTTGTGTCTATGATTCCGTGATTGATTTATTTACTGTATATGCTGAGTTTGCAAAATATAAATTAACAATATGATATTTTGAGCAATTCAAGTCCGATATGTGCGGATGCGAATAGTTGAAAATAGCAGGTCGTTACAGTTGGTATCAGAGCTTGGCTCTAGGCAAACTTAGCATATATGGTAAATTTATTTACAGAATCGCTTTCGTTCGAGCTTGAATCTCTTCCTATTTGATTCGGTTCTCCTTTGAATTTTGGAACACCCCCCTCGGTTCCAAATCCGTTCTTGTCTTTCCCTATTCGTGTTTTCTAGATTCTGGAGTATCCCATAGCTCCACTGGATAATTGTAAAGGGGTGAAACTCCTTTACAATAGCATCGATTCAACGAAGATTTATATACCGTCAGTTTAGATGCTGCTATCTCTGGTTATGCCGAATTCTATATCTGGCGATCAAATGTCGATTTGTCTTGGTATTCTGCATCGATCATATTCTTGAAGTCACGATTGACCCGGTTAAGGTCGCCCGCGATTAATATCCATCTTCTATTTTGAAATTTAATTATCTCATCTTCGTTTGGGCCTAGCTTCAAATCAAAATTCTATTTGATTGGAGTTCCTCTAATTTGAATCTCTATCTTTGTTTTGAAATCCATCCTTGAATCATCCTTTGAAAATCGGGCTTTTTTTGTACTTTAGAAACTGTCTTATATACTGAAATTATTATTTTGATAACTATGATTTTATTCGATATATGAAAGTGAAAATGTTTTCGAAAGGATTATATACCTTTTAAAAAATACTAGAATTTGAAATTTCAAAAGTATTTGAAATTTCGAAAATTTTATAAGAAATTTGATTTATATAAAAATGATTTATAACTGAAGGGTTCCGAATTTGAAATTTGGGAGATTGAACTCCGGTATTTTGAAATTGGTTTTAATATTTTTGAAAATATATAATAATACGATTTGAAAGTATTTTTCGAATAAGAAGTATTTTAAATGACTCAAACGAGTTCCAATGATTTCAAAGAAACTTCAAAGAAGTTTTAAGAAAATAGAAGTCCAGAACTCACTTATGTCGCTGGAGAATAATTTCGGTGATGAGTGCACGCATCATCGACATTGATTTCCGAGTTTCAAAGTGGGGGAGAGGCCACTTTAATAGCTTCGCTATGCGAGTGATTTTGTGAAACCAATTTTGATTTCAAATTTTGAAGTATAATTTGATATACAAAGATGTGTGTGTGTATTTAAAATGATTTAAAGTAAGCCTCTGTTCAATCCTCGAGTTTTCGATTTGATTTAGTATAACTCTATTTATAAAATTAATTTGCTGATTTGTTGCTGATTTCCAACTCTTGGATTTGAAATTTGATTTCACCGATTATTTTGAAGGTTCAAACACTTCCAAATCAAGGTTTAAAATTGTAAAGCTAAGAAATTTCGAAAAGTATAAATTAATGGATAAAGTATATAAGTTTAAAACTACTTTGTTAAGTAAATGGATAGGACTAATTTGAATTATACTAATATGAAATCTGGTTTTGAATGCTTTATAAATAGTTTAAAGGTTTCAAAGGGGTGGTTATAAACTTGAAAATCATTTTGGTATAATTGATTTTAGAAAATATTTGGTTTCGAAAAATAAGATTTGGAATTTAAAACCCAGTATTTATATAATGATTTTGGAAATGAATTTGATTGACCTAAATTATGTTGATTTGGAAATTAGGATTATTTTCTAAACCTATTATTTGGAAATTTTGAAACTAAAGATATTAAATATGGAAGAAATAATTTGGTAAAATCATATATGATTTTGAAACCGAAACGATATTAAAAGAAATTGAAATTAAGAACCTTGTTTTACTAAATACTTGATTTGGGAGTTATCGAACTTATATAGAATTGATTTGTTTAAGTATGAAGTTGATTTGAAAACTATTGATTTGGAAAGGTACTCAATTTGAAAGGTGTAATCTTATATAAGCGAAGCATATATAAGTGTGATTTGATATATTATTGATTTTGGAAAGTATTCGATTTGAAAATGAAATCTTATATATAATGGACTTTATATAAGTATGATTTTTGAAAGTGATTTGAAAAGGTACTATATGATATACATTTTCGAAGTAATGATATGGAAAGTGCCTTCTGCTTGATATCCGCTCTGTGGCCACATTGTGGATTCATTCTATCGATATTATTCTCTCTGATTTTCGGTTTTCCGGATGTGATACTTGAGTGTCCTACCGTGGCGTAACCCACGGTATTTTTTACTGGGGTAGCGTAATCCGCAAGGCAGAGATTGCTTAAAGGGTATGGGTGTTTCCTAGGGGATCTAAGCGTAACCATTGTCATGTATCCTACGGTCTATCAGTTTTGTTGTCGTGGCGTAATCCGCAAGGCAGAGATTACTTAAAGGGTATAGATGTTTCCTGGGGGATCTAGGCGTAACCATTGTTATGTATCCTGCGGTCCACGGGTTTTGTTTATCATGGCGTAATTCGCAAGGCAGTGAATGCTTAAAGGATATGGATGTTTCTTGGGGGATCCATGCGTAACCATTGTTATGTATCCTGCGATCCAGGTGATTTTTTTTGGATTGTACTTTCCATATCTATTTTTAAAAGTTTTCAGTATTTTCACTGGGTGTTGAAACAGGTTTACTAAGTACTTGAAGAATTCTAGCTTTGCGCCTGATCAACGCATGGCCAGAGTCTGCAAGAACGAGGATAAACTTGTTGAAACATCGAGTTATAAAATTATTTAGAAAGAAAATTTTGTTTCAATATAAAGGTATTTTATTATAAAAGTATTTTTCAACAAAGAAATTTTGTATTAATATTTGAAATTGAGACTCTTATGGTTCGAAATTTATGATTTATGCCCGATATTATTCTTTTGGATCTACCTTATCTGCTCAGCTTATTTATTCACCTATATTGTGTTTCCTGAATCTACCTTCCTTTCCTTTTTTGAATATAATCTTTAAAATATTGTTTATTTATATACTACCTGAGTAAAAAATTTAGCGTTTTATATAAATAATTGATCTCATAAATAATTGAATGGATTTAATAAAATGAGTTTAACCAAACTATTAAATAAATTAATAAAAAAATTATATGGTTTTAAATAAATTGTTAATTTGTTTTCCAAAGTCTAATTTTTTATCTGGTTGTTTCTATTCTCCTACTTTGTTCCTTTTTGAGAACGAAAAGTTCTGAGCGGGGGAGAGTGTAACAACCCAAAAATTCTAACAAGTATTTTATTCTTTTATCTATAAACTTTGGGGTTTTAATTTACAAAAAAAGTTGATTTTTTTATTTAATTATAAATAATCACCAAAATTCTATTAATATAAGCCAATTCTATAATTCTTATTTTTGGTTAAAGTTTAACATTTATTGGAATTTAAATCTTTTAAATTCTAACTTCCAAATCTTTTTTACTTAACTGAATATATTGGTAACAACATTTTATTTCCACTTTTGTTCTTTTAAAAATTGGTTATACACCTTTAAATCAAGTAATTAATATTCTGTAAAAGAAATAAACTTTATGCGTATACACATTTGTTTCTTAGTTAATTGATTAATAAATAAAATTTTAAATTGAATAATATATAGGAAATAAATTTTACGTTTTCTTTTTTTTTACATATATACATCAGTTATGTGTTAAATGTTAAGTAAATCAAACCAAGGTAAACAAATCAAAAGTTAATTAAGTAATAAATTTTAAAGTTAATAGAGTATAAATAGGCTATTTAAAATACACATTTTAGTTTGTACGTTATATCCGTTTTGATTTATTTAGTTAGCATATAAATGGTATGTAGCTAATGAATATTCTTTAAAACATATATATTACTAAAAATAGGTAGAGAATAAATAAGTACCGTATAAATTTAGATACGTTACTTTTGTTATAAATTTAGCGTATATTGTACTAACTATATAAGAAATAAATAAATAAGAAACGAATAGTTTCTAATCACGTTACTTTTGTTAATTATTTGAGTGTATATTTCAATTAAAATTCTGCATCTATTACACGCTCATAAATTTCATACCTTAGGTACTTAAAACAAATCAGTAGCCACCATTTTTGGAAAAAAAATTTGACCGTTGCTTCTAAAACAGCTCATATTTAATTTGATACGTTTCATTTCTATTTGTTCCGTTCTTTTCCTGTTGCCTTTTTCATTCCTTGATTTTGGTGCTATTGGCTTCAACAAATGTATCATATTATGTACAAAATTTATATACATATTACTTACCTTATCTGTGTCAGTTTAAATTGTGAATGGTACTTTTGACTCTTCAATCTCCATCCGTTTAAATTGTGAAATGTACAAAATTCAAAACGTGCTGTCCAATTAATTTGTTGCTTTAATTAACCTTCAGCAAATCAAGGGATTTGACGGTTGCTATTTGTTTATCTTCATCTGACTATTCATTGTTTGAAACTATTCAATTTGATTTAATATTCGCATTTCTTTATGAGATCTTCCATTTTGTTTCTTCCCTCAGCGCAAAGTTCTCCCTTTATCTATTCTTCTGCACGATCACTGGAAGAAACGTAAAACGTACGTACGTTTTTCCTCTTTTCATTATTTGATTTGCCTACAGCTCATAATTTATTTACGTGTATGAATCAACGTGAATATTTATTGCCTAAAATCCTCACCTGCTACTTTATATTTATTTTTTATGTGATATGTTTCCCAATTTGTGCCTATTCGTTTTTCCTACGTTACTTGTTTTAACCGCTGAAACATTTTTTCTTTTTTTTTTAACTTTTGACAGTTCAGTTTTTCCATTTTTTATTTCTTTGCTTCTCCCCTCCCTGTCCTTTGCTTTCAATATATTTGACAAATCAATCTTCATATTTCACTCGGCAAGAAGAGAAGGAAAAAAAATTTAGAATAAAAAAATAAAACCATCGATGCATTACTTACCTCCAAAACCGCGCACAACCACCCTTTGCCGAGCCATCAACAGACCCGCCTCCAACTTCTTCTCCCCACCTCGCCATTTCCTACGCCTCTCCCATCACGTGGCCATTTTTTCAGCTACGAGCTCCTTTCTTTTGACGTGCTATCAAACTATAGGGAGTTGATGCATGAAGCCTGTTGCGTTTGAACTTGCGTGCATATATGACTCTATATGTGTATCATATGTCATGTAAGTATTTGATAACTTAGTTATTTGTTAAGAAAATTTGGAATTCATATAGTGGCATGCATTTTAGTAGGAGATATATTAAATTTTTATATCGGAGTAAATTTTTCTAATAATAATAAAGTAAGTTATTTGGATTACAGTATTATATTTAAAGGGTTAAATAGCTTATTGTTGGTTATATTTAAAGTTATCTGGTTAATATGTAATATGAGTTATTTGATTTACAACATGATTTTTTCTTATTATATAATATATTATAATCGGCAACACTAGGTTGTTGTTTTATATAGAGTTATGCGTTAAAATCTTTGGTCTATAAAGTAAGTATAATATATAAGCTATTAGATATATATATATATATATATATATAATGTCTCTGTTTCTGGTACAGTTAGATATAAAAGTTTATAAACTATATATATATTTGTGAATATATGTGCAGGTTATAAAAGTTTATTTGTTATGAGTGTGAGGCTATGGTCTGCATGTTGTATATTTAGCTATATACTATATAATATATACAGTAGTTGCATATGTTCGGTCTGCATAATCCAACATATATAAGTATATATGTGCTTATATATTCATCCATAATAGAAGAGTTTGAGGTGCTGTTAATAAAGAACAGAGGGTCAGATTTTAAAAGTAACATATTTTGTTATATTATGGTCAATATTGTGTTTCGATCAATGAGTTTTATAGATTTCTATTTACTCTGTTTATATGTGGTCTGTGAGTCTAATATAATATATTATACTTTTTAATTGTTAAAGTATGTTGTAGTGTATAAAAGTTATTTACTTGTTCATACTATTATATATGTGTCGCATTGGGTTTAAGGTAAGATGTTATATACAGTAGTTTATAAATGAGAGTTGAACAGTGTAATCTGTTGAGGTTTTATATATTTATCTTATTTATAAATATAAATCTTAATGATATTATATACATAGGTCGTATGTGGTGGTTGGGTCTTAGATTTGTAAATAAATTTTTTTATCTATGTGTAAAAATTAAAATGGTTTGGAAAATTATAAAGATTTTTTTTAACATATATGTTTTATTTCATATGTTAAAACAATTGGTTTATGTATTGAGTAAAAAAAAATGTAAACTATATATATCTGCTTCGACTTTAAATTTTCTTAGAGATGCAATATTGATTTTATTAAAATAGCAAACATTTCTGTATATATCAGACTGATTCTGATTCAATTCATCAATTCTTGATTTTCAGACTTGTTCGTCCAATTCGTGTCAATCCTATTTTGCTTTGAAATTCGTACTCGGATTTATAATTCAATTTCAGTGTCCGTATCAGTGTGCATATCCATGTCATCTTTTGTATTCTCTAGCCTCAAACGGTGAGCAATCACTCACGGTTAACGTTCTTTTATTTATTAAATTTGATTTCAATTGATACGACAATTGAAATATACTGCTGTTAGTTATTTACATTGCTATATATGTTGTTATCTGCAATTGTTCACTTGTGGGATATGACACCATATCCTGCTGTTTATATTATATTTTTAACATCCCGCCTTTTCACACGCTTTAAATCGACACACGTGCCAATTCAAACCATACGGAAGGGCGGATTGTTATGGGGTTAATAAGAAAAACGAGAAAGAATAAAACAAAACGAAATCTCACAGCGGAAGGATAAAATATAATAATAAATATACAGCTCATAAAACTGTTTATAATTATTTGATTCTTCTTTATATAATAAATATCAGAGTTCACATACCAATAATATTAATGCAGCGGAATATAGTGTAGTGGAACCATATTATATATAATAATAATAGTAATGAAATCTTCGTCTTCTTCCTCCAGAAAAATCTTCAAATCCTGAAACGCACGGACTGACCCGAACGGGTTGAAAAGACAAAACACTCGAGTCGGAACTAAAAGATCTTATGTAAGTTAAATTAACAGAAATGAATATGAGTGTAGTAACTCAAGAGATGCTCAGGATTTACATCTCCTAAGGATCTGTTAAACTATTTACTATGTAGTATATTGCGCTATTATAATAGTGTCTAATTGTAAAATAAACTTACTTTTAAATAGTGTTAAGGGGTTACCCATATAGCCCTTAACACAAAATATATTCCCATGGTCTATACAGTACCGTAATCTCCCCCGTACTGGGCGTCGTCAAAGGTCACTACATAGGTATGGTACAAAACAAAATCGTATAAGGCGCGCTAGGGTAGGTGACACCGCACAACAAGGCAATGCCAGGGTAGATATACCAATTGCTATCCGGGCTGGTGGTAACGCGTAGCCGCAGCTACCGCCCACCTCGTACAAACTCCCCACTAAAATCAAAAATCAAAAGTGGCCACCGAATCAAATCCAAAAGTCAGAGTATAATATGGAAGAGGAGTATCCGATAAAGGGCGCTAACCCCCTTGGCCCGAGAATCGCTCCTGTTTTAGCCACCTTATGCCAACTCACGGGTGTCAGGTCCACGTATTTACCTCAAAGGAAACGCCGTCGCCATCCTACTTCATTCTGGAATCTCCACCGCGTACATGGTTGTTGAAGTGGTTTTCGGGGTTGGCAGAGAGTATAACAACTTCCGATCCCGGTCTCTTCAACAACCAAACGTTATTATAACACCGCGGTCTTTTCAAAATAGTTTATACTTTAAAACCAGAATATAATATCCCTTTTCAAAACCATTTAAATACGATATCATTTTCCTCTTTAAAAACTAAATCAATATGATATCATTTCAAATATATCCCTTTTTCTAAAACCATACCACTTTAAAATTTATAACATCTTGAAACCATACATTTGAATTATAATTCTTCAAAACATAATACTTCGAAATCCATAGCATTAAAACCATAACTTCCAACTTAAATGGTTTGGATGTTTAACAGTACATAAAATAAAAATGGTTTGAATTTAAAATTTCTTTATAAAGTAAATAATTTCCACGCCTTCACAATTTTATTTACTTTAAATTCAGTCTAAACCCATAACCTTTAGATTCACTTTCAGTTTGAATAAAAACACTTCGATTTCAATATTTTCAAACTTTGAGTATTTAATGAATTTCAAAACTACGGTTGGGAATTTCTATTCAACAATTCGTTGTCCTATTATTTAGTTTTGAAACGTTTACATAATAGATCCATAACCATTTAAAATAAAACCCAATTTATTAACACTAAATATTTCCTTCCATTTATTTATACTAGAATTATTCATTTAATTTATCTTGAATAAAAATCCAGTTATAAATATCATACCTTTAAAATTTCCAAGATTAATAAGTTTACACCAACTTGTGGAGTTTAATTTTTAAATAAGCCCAATTCCAAATAAATTTCCAATTTAATTTCCAACCTTAATTGATTTGAACTATTTAAATCTCTATATATATATACACACAATATCTTAAACCTGTACTTAATCATAAACATAAATTATCAAACTCCATTTTTCAACTTATTTATTTCCATTTAATAAATTCATACATAGCTTAAATTCAATAATTTAACTATATATGTATATATAAAATAAGATTTTATATAAGATCAAAATTAATATTTATTAAACCGCATCCTATCCAAACCATAGAAATCATCTCAAAAATAATTTTATATATATACCGCGGTGCATGTATATAATTTTCTATCCTATGGTCAAGTGATACAGATATTTATCATTTCAATCCGCAATTTAAAAATAAAAATGCGGTTGTATAACATTTCAAACCGCATCCCGAATGAAATGAGAATGCATAATAACTTGCAGTTTATATAATATGGAGCACATCATCCATTCACCCAATATCAATCATCAACCAATTTTATTTCAATCATCGTCAATTTAAACAAACATCAATAGAGCATATAAAACATATCAGGTATCAACGAACAGTTTATATTCAAAATAAATAAATAAATAACTGTTTAACTAGCAGTTTATATGCAAAATAAATAAATTTTAACTGTCAATTTACATGCAATAATAAAATTAATTAACAGTTAAATCAAATAAATGCGATTTAACTGAGATGATGAATAAAATTGCAAAACAGTTATAAATAAATTTCTACTCATATCTTAAATCGATTTAACAAACATAAGATAACTTAGAAGTTGTGAGTGGGTTAAAACACTCACCTTTTGAATTTAAATTGAATCTAAATTCAATTTAAACCCAAAAATTTGACAGTCTCCAAATCCGCCCAAACCAATGCCAAAATGTTTGGAATTCCGATACAATCCCAGCAAAAAAAACCGTGCGTGAATCCGAGCTCATACGCAAAACTTATGAATATTTGAAAATTGAAAAATTCTGGTCCTGTGTCGACTTCGGGTTCGACTTCGGTGCGCCGCCTCAAATCACCGGTGCTTGCTTGGAGTTTTTGCCAAAATGACCCGGAGCGACCCGAATCATTTTCTTCCTGACCCGAAGTAGATACAGCGTTTTTGCCTCTGAAACTCGAAGCGTGACTCGAAGTGGCTGCAGATCTGAATTTTTTTTTTTTTTTTTTTTTTTGCAATTGAATTTAATTTTTGGAATTTGGGAATTAGGTTTTCTTTTCTGCCATTGGAATGACGTGTAACAACCCGAGATTTCCGAACCCGAAAATTCCAGATAGTTATGAAAAAGAAGAAAGAGATAGAAGAAGAAGAAGAAAAGAAACATCAACAACTCACATTCGCAGCGGATAAAATATAATAATAAATAATAGTTTACAAAAGAATACTATATTTGTTGATTACATTTAATATACATCAGAGTTTCACATATATATATACAGACACTAGACATATAAATCATGTCCCAGATACACAATAATATACTGCAGCGGAAATACTCCGTACGTACTTGCCATCTAGCTCGCCTCCTGAGCTCCAAACGCACCTACCTGAAAATCTGTAATACTCGGTCTGACCCGAGCATTACACCAAAGTAACACCCGGGTCAAGCTGGAAACCAGCGTGAGTAAACCCAACTAACATGAAGCATAGAATACCAAACAAACCACTTATATAATCCCGGGGTAACTTATAACAATTTAACCAGTTCACAATTTGCTATAGACACTGCTTATTTCACAAATAACTTTCTAAGTACCCAACTTAGATAAAATAATCCAATTCACTTAAACATTTCATTCCAGTTTATCGATTCCACAGATAAATTTATAAAATTCGAAGTGGTTTCGGGTTTTTCCAAATACCCGACTCCGGTCTCTTCGAAACTCATGTTATCCCATTCCAAATTATTCAAATGAAATACAACATTTCATATCAAAGATGTCAACCCCATTCAAAGCACCCAATATCATTCAATCATTCATAAGCAAAGCTTAATCACACACAAATTTAATTTAATTAATCCGGATTGGATTACTATCTCAACCATTTAGGTTTCCTTATTTAACGTTAATTGATTTCAAAACAATTCATCAATCATTCCCTTATTATTCTTCTTAATTAATCACTCCGGATTAATTATCTTTCAATTACATTCAAGTAATTATCTTCAACTAATTTTCTCGATATTAATCATCCTTAACCAAAATAAATAAGTATTCTTTAATTACCTCTTAAATTTATTGACTATATTAATTTCATTTATTCTTTATTGCTTATATGAATTAATTCTCATAAGTCACTTATTATGGGTTAACAATCGTAATTTACCAATCTTTAATTTCATCATTAATTATATAAATTAATGATTTCCAATTATATTTCAATTTATCCTAATTCCAGATTAATTACTCCATTCAACCACAATATAAATCTTTCTTGAGTTATCTCAACCTATAATTAGCTACCCATTTATTTACTTCATTAATTAAACCAATTTCTCTTTAATTAATCATCTTGATTAGTCCTTTGATTTGTTACACAGGAAATCATCTTATGTTAATTACATTAAGCTATTACTTATCAAACTATCCATTGATTATTTTATATTAATTGAACTCAATAGATTAACTTAACTTTAATTAAATAAATAATTCAATCCTTTAATTACTCAATTAATCACCCCAAATCATTTATTGATTGAACTAATTAATTATCCATTTTAATTACCCTACAAATTTAATGAATCGCAACTCGTTAAATCTTTATTAACATTAAATTGAAACGATTCATTTTTTTTTATGATTTTAGTTTAAACAACTTAAACCCCAATATTTCGAGTCACATTACAATTAACTCGAGAATCATCCAAAATCACAATCACAGGATCATCAATTCACAATGCATATCAAATTTGTTCAGCCCTTCAACCAAATATTTAAATTTAACCATTTAAATTTACATAGAAACTCAACAGAGTGAGATTTACTCACCTTTGTCTATATTCGCCATCCATTTCATCCTCGATTTTGATTCCACGATTTCCAACCTTGAATAAACATTTACATGATTTATTGACACTTGGATACATAGATTTAGTCAATCATTTAATTTAAAACTAAATTTCTTAAAATAAAATCAATTAATTAACGGTTCGATCTTAACTAAATAATTTATTTCTTAATCTTATCTAAAAATAATAATTTCTTAAAACCATTAGATTGAATTAGGTTTTAGATTAAAGTACTGTCAATTTTATAAGTGCTCAAAATAATTTCCTATTGTATTGCAGTTTATATATTTGTGCATATTGTCAATGGTACCATGATAATTGAAGCAATAGGAATTATACCTCACAGTAAACAACGAACCAGGCTCTCCCTCTCGCAACCCTCACGATCGGGCTTTGGAACCCAGTACGATTCCCAAAGCAGGCCTTGCTCAGTCGCCAAACCCCACGTAGCCGCCTCCTTCCTCAAAATCACAGCCTCGCTCGATCGAGCCGATCACATCGCATCATCGCGATGCTCTAACAAGCCCTATCTTCGTCTCCCCTTCGAGCCGCCTTTGCTAAATCCAGTGCGCCCGTGTCCACCTCGCGAATCTTGAACCGTGCGACTTCGGCGACCATTGATTTTGGTTTTTTTTTTTTTTAAAGGTACAGGCTATGCTGGAATGAAGAACGAGGGAGAGGGAAAAACGAGTTGAGTTGATCAGCCATTATCCCCCTTTTTTTTTCTTAAAAGTTCGATCTGTCGTTCACAATGAAGAGGGGGACGGAAATGAGGGGTATAAGTGTGAATGATGTCGTATAGAGCAAGCTGAGGCGTTGATTTAACAGAATAAAATATTTAATTATAAATATCTCACTTTACCCCGCTCGAAATTTCGAACCACCATCGTGGCGTGCCGCTAGGCTATTATAAGGTTTTACCCGCGTTCCGAATACAATGGAACATGTTTCGGAGGCTAATTTGAAAGTATGTGCGAGTTACGGAATTAAACGATCAAATTTAAAATTAATTGATTAAAATAGTTTGAAGCGTTTCGAGTTGACAGGGTCAAATGACAACTCCAATTGCTACGAAAATTGAAATCCGATAATAACTAACTATTACGGATCCAATGGAACTGGTTTCGTCGAATTCCGAAACTGTGTCTCGGAAGGCTATTTTTAAATTCAATTTAAACGATGTATTATTTAAAACTGAACAAATTACCTTTAAATTGAAATCCAACCATTTTATTATCCCCAGTATTATCATTATAAGTGTTATAAGCCTTCAATTTATTTTAAATAGGCTTAGAATCTCATATTCAACAATTTACCCAATTTAAATTATTAAATTCAATATTTAAACTATACAATTCAATGATTTAATTATCCAGTAAATATGGATATCCAAAAATTCAAGTTAAAATTAACATTTAAATATTTTAAAAATAATTAATTATTCCAATTTAATTCGTTAAAATTTTCGGGTCGTCACATTCCTCCCCCCTTAAAAGAATTTCGTCCCCGAAATTACTAGTTAGGAAAAATTGACCAATACCCGTTTATCTTTTCCAAAATTCACAATTCAACATCCTACCACTTATCTTTTATCAAAGGTCCACTAACACCTTATTCAACTTTCCCAAAACTTTCTATAGATTCAATCAATACTCTTCTTTTCAATCAATTAAATTTCAATTTAAAACAAATATTTTGAATTATCAAAATTTCTCAAAAAATTTCTAACTCTCTAAATTCCCGAAAATTTTTGCCAGCGTTTCCTTTGCGCGGCTAGCTCGGTACTACTACAAAAGGCCTCTACGGGCTTCCCAAATTCCAAAAAGAAAACAAAAGCCAAGTGGCTACATCAAAATCCCAATCCAATATCATACAGAATCAAAATACTTACCTGTTAGTCGGGCAATTCAAATTTATCATATGGAATCAAATCCAATTTCCTTTAGTACCTGCATATTCTATTTAACAACAATATCCAATTGTAACCTTCAAATCACTGTATACATTTCCTTACAGAAATTTCATATCCACTTCTATACAAATTAGCTTCCACCATTTCATATGAATTCAATTTATTTTCAAATTTTAGTACTGAGTTGTATCTTTCATTTAAACTGATTCATATTAATTTTATTTACTAGTTTACTTTGATTTTCAATTTGAAATTGTTTTGTCGATAACCAAAAATTTCCAAAAATTTTCTAACTCCCAAAATTTTTAGAAAATTTTGACAGAGTCTCCCCTGTACGGAGGAGCTTTTGCAATTTGACAAGAGATATAAATATGTATACATCGACCCACCCGGTCGGAAAAAGCAAAAACAGTTCATATTTCCTATTTTTATTGCGTAGGCGTACCTTATTTAGCAATTTAAGCAAGCAGCTTATAAATTTTAGCAATTAGCATACCCCAAATCTAGCCAAACGGCTTCCCTGAACCTGTACTTACTCAATTTGAATATGTAAGTGTCATATATAGAAAATCTATTAACACAAACATTACATAAATAACAAGCACCAAACACTTCCAATAAGCAATTTATATGTTTTAAAGCACATAATTATTTCCAACCAAATTTATATGCCTTTTCATTCAATTTTAATGGTTTACACACAATTACTTGCACTCAACTCATTTTAAGCGAAACAATCTCATATTCACTTCAATTGATTCAAAAATCAGTTATATCGCTTCCACTAATTCATAGCATTTAATTTGATTCAATCTCACTTACGTTAAACGATAATCATTTCTACGCAATTTGATAATATCCATGTGAATAATTAATTATTTAAGTTTTATAACCAATTAAAATTGATTCCAACTCAGTTTTATTTAATTCAATTCCATTTTAAATTATAATTTCAAATTCACTTCTCAATATATCAAAATAATACCCAAGCACCTACTTAACTCATTTATACTTCAAATTAATATGCCACCGACTTAAGTCCAGTCTAATAATCCAATTCCAATCACATCTTTGATTTAGTCTTTTATTAAATCAGACTTCATCCATTATTATCTAATTCAATTATCTCATTTTAACTTTTTAATTTACCATTTAATTCATTATCGAATTTATTTTATTAATACAAGGCCATTCTCAATTAGTTCTGCTCACCTGGGTTTTGTTTGCAACTTTAAACATTTCTATTATCATCCAATTCCATTTTATTCGACAACTTACCTATTTTTCTTCCATAATATCTAAATTTGCTTGCAAATTTCATTAAATATTATTCAAATCACTTGAATTTTATTTGTAATTCAAACTATCACCTTCCAATACAACACAATTTTATTTTTACACCATCTCTTCTTATTTAATCCATTATCAAACGCAAGTCGAATTCTATTTATAAATCGAATTCATTTTCAAACTTCATTATCAACTTACAATCCATTTTAGTTAACCGAGTTAAATTTTATTAACATATTCAATTAAATAATTATTTTATTACTTAGCTTACTTCCAACTTTTAAATCAATATTCGATTTTTAATTACAAAGAATCATTTCATTAAAATTTCCCGAGTTTCAATTTTAGAAATGTCTATAAAATCTCATAGTAATATTAAAATAGCTTTTATAAAATATTTCTTATAACTCGATGTCTCAACCAGTCCATCCTTATTCTCACAGAAATTCAGTCATACGTTGATCAGGCGTAGGACCGAAAATCTATAAGTACTTGGTAAACCCGTTTTCAACACCCAGTGAAAATATTTGAAAAATAATTTTATTGAAAATATTGAAAGTATTTTGAAATAAAGGAATTATCTTTGGTGACAATGCTCTGAAAATCATCACCCCCATTCCATGGTCACAGTTACATACCAGGGTTACGTTGCAGTCGCAACAAAAGTCCATGTAACTGCAGGCTCTCCGCGGCACTCTCGATTACGCCATGGAACCCACACAACAGATCACAGTTACATCCAGGGTTACGTTGCCGTCGCAGCAAAAGTCCATGTAACTGCAGGCTCTCCGCGGCCTCTGATTTCGCTGTCGAAATGAAACTTCTCCACTCTTACATAGGTCGCAGTCTACCGAGATAAACTCAACCGCAGACTGTTGGCTCTCAGCGGCACACACGACTTTCGCAATGTTACCATAGGTCGCAGTTACATCCTGGGTTACGTTGCAGTCACAACAAAAGTCCATGTAACTGTTGGCTCTCCGCGGCACACATGACTTTCGCTATGGTAACTCAACTCATAATCCTCAGGAACTAGTTTTGTCCGGACTCCTCACAGGATCAACTTTAGAACCCCCCTTGGGGCTCAAGGCAGCACCACCCAGTGGCACTCCTGAGAAGTCCATTTCAAGGAAGCGCCTTTTTCCCCAGAGCTATCATCAAAACATTTTGTACTACATATATATAGTATCTTTCAAATCATACACCTAGTATGAATTTATACAAAGCTTCTTTACACAAAATCTATTATCCAAAATCGATAATTTTCAAACTAGGCTTTCCAAATTCAATATTGGTTTTACCCAAAAATCAAAAGCCTTTTCAAATTTAAAGGTTTTCAAAACCTTTTCCAAAATCCACATAAGATCCTTTATATATATATGCAGATATATAAAAATTTTAAAACTTTGGATCCTTTCAAACTTGTATAAAACTCATTTTTATACTTCAAACACTTCCAAAATCCTTTTCTTCCAGCAATAGATTCAACAAGGGAAGAATATACATATACAAAGATATAACTTTGTTTACCCAAAATCAAATATTCAAATTTGATTACTCTTTCCAATATCAATTTCCCTTCTATTCATATTCACTTATTCACATTTGTCTTTATCCCCATTTGGATTATTTCCTCAATTCTCATCCCAGTTGGGTATTTTAATCAATAACAATTTGAACTCCGACCAATTAAGAAAAATAGCTTGAAAGTCTTAAAAATAGGTAAGTAGTTGAAAAATAATCAATAGTTTGCAAAATAGTTATAAAATGGTTAACTAATAGTAAATAGTTGGAAAATAGTTAAATAGTTTCAGAAATTTTAGTTAATTGCAAAATAGTTGTAAAATAAAAATTAACTCGTAACTTAGTTGAAAATTAGTAATTAGTATATAAAACGGTTGTAAAATAGGTAAAGAGTTCTAAAAGTAGTGGCAAAGACAAATATAAAATAGTTTGGTTCTTAAAAAGAAAGTTGTATAGTAAATAGATAAGAAAATAGTTTTAAAACTATTTATATTAAAACAATTTACATTGAAAATGGTCTAGAGTCAAAACTGTTCACTTCCCCAACAATTCAATTTAAATCTCCCCTCCATTTACATTAACCCATTCCCAATTTAATTTACTCCAATTTCCATTGGACTTGATTCATTCCCTATTCAAATTGAATTGATTCTCAATTTCCTTCCAACTTCAAATCAAATTCCATTTGATCTTAAACCAATTCCACTTTAATTACAATTCCAAATTATTCCGATAAATCTGGACTAATATCAATCGAACTCTCTTCAAGTTCAATACCACTTTCCAGTTAATCCAATACAAATTTTCCATTTGAATTTTAACCTTGTACAACTTTAATTATAATTTACATTTTTCAACTTCTATTTCAAATCAATTGTATTCACATTTGCTTTTAACTTTGGAGTTATACATTTTATTTAGCCTACATATTTATTATTCCATAAACATTTTGAATCCAGATTCCAGAGTTTAAACAAATTTCCAAAATTTCAATATCACCTTAGAATGCAATTATATCCAAAATTCTTTTGCAAATTCAATTACCCCTTTGAATTTCAAAATCAAACCCAATTCACAAACAATCCCAATTTTAAACAATTTGGTAGCAATTTCTCTTTTAGAAACTCGAAAATGAACTTCGATAATGCTGCAGTCATCACCGACGTTATTTTTCAGTGACCGAAAGAGTTCAATGCTTTTATCTCATTAAAACATTTTCAAATATTTTTAATTTCAATCTCCCAGATTTCAAATTCAACACAAAATATTTTTGAAATAATACTATTATTTCTCCAAAACCTTTGGAAACCACTTTCAATCCAAAGGAATTTTAAATTTCCCAAAAATTCCAAATTCCCAATCCATCCAATTCATATTTAAACATTGCTCTAGAATTTCATTTTACTTATTCAACTTAACTACAATTTCAAAGTTATTCTAATTACTTTGGATTAATCCATTCAATTGAACCCACTTTAATTTTAATCATTACAATTTAATCCAATTCAAATTTTCCATTTAAATTTGTAAACTTTTACATCTTCAATCATATATTCAATTAATTCAAATCAAATTCAATTTGAACTAATTCAATTCCAATTTCACATTTAAACCATCTCGAATTATATAATTCGAGCTAAATTCTCAAAGATTGGTTTAACCTTTTTAAACCAAATTTAACTTTGTTCATTTAAAGTTTCAAACAATTCTAATTTCTGAGTTCTAATTCTAGAATTTCATTTTTATTAATTTAATTTTAATTTGGTTGTATTATAGTCCTTCTTAACTTAATTCCAATAATTAACAACCAATCACCTGAATATTTATTAGAAGGAAATAATGTTTTATACATCAAAATATACTTTTATATAAAACCATTTAAACCTTTATATAAGAAAATAACAAGTACGCGCTCATATATATATATATATATATATACACACACACACACACACACACACTCAACTCATTCTAGAGTTCTACGAACTCTATTCAATGAGTAATCCCCACCAGAGCCAAGGTTCTCGCTTAACCTTTCAGCTCTGATACCAAATGTAACAACCCGAGATTTCCGAACCCGAAAATTCCAGATAGTTATGAAAAAGAAGAAAGAGATAGAAGAAGAAGAAGAAAAGAAACATCAACAACTCACATTCGCAGCGGATAAAATATAATAATAAATAATAGTTTACAATAGAATACTATATTTGTTGATTACATTTAATATACATCAGAGTTTCACATATATATATACAGACACTAGACATATAAATCATGTCCCAGATACACAATAATATACTGTAGCGGAAATACTCCGTACGTACTTGCCATCCAGCTCGCCTCCTGAACTCCAAACGCACCTACCTGAAAATCTGTAATACTCGGTCTGACCCGAGCATTACACCAAAGTAACACCCGGGTCAGGCTGGAAACCAGCGTGAGTAAACCCAACTAACATGAAGCATAGAATACCAAACAAACCACTTATATAATCCCAGGGTAACTTATAACAATTTAACCAGTTCACAATTTGCTATAGACACTGCTTATTTCACAAATAACTTTCTAAGTACCCAACTTAGATAAAATAATCCAATTCACTTAAACATTTCATTCCAGTTTATCGATTCCACAGATAAATTTATAAAATTCGAAGTGGTTTCGGGTTTTTCCAAATACCCGACTCCGGTCTCTTCGAAACTCATGTTATCCCATTCCAAATTATTCAAATGAAATACAACATTTCATATCAAAGATGTCAACCCCATTCAAAGCACCCAATATCATTCAATCATTCATAAGCAAAGCTTAATCACACACAAATTTAATTTAATTAATCCGGATTGGATTACTATCTCAACCATTTAGGTTTCCTTATTTAACGTTAATTGATTTCAAAACAATTCATCAATCATTCCCTTATTATTCTTCTTAATTAATCACTCCGGATTAATTATCTTTCAATTACATTCAAGTAATTATCTTCAACTAATTTTCTCGATATTAATCATCCTTAACCAAAATAAATAAGTATTCTTTAATTACCTCTTAAATTTATTGACTATATTAATTTCATTTATTCTTTATTGCTTATATGAATTAATTCTCATAAGTCACTTATTATGGGTTAACAATCGTAATTTACCAATCTTTAATTTCATCATTAATTATATAAATTAATGATTTCCAATTATATTTCAATTTATCCTAATTCCAGATTAATTACTCCATTCAACCACAATATATATATTTCTTGAGTTATCTCAACCTATAATTAGCTACCCATTTATTTACTTCATTAATTAAACCAATTTCTCTTTAATTAATCATCTTGATTAGTCTTTTGATTTGTTACACAGGAAATCATCTTATGTTAATTACATTAAGCTATTACTTATCAAACTATCCATTGATTATTCTATATTAATTGAACTCAATAGATTAACTTAACTTTAATTAAATAAATAATTCAATCCTTTAATTACTCAATTAATCACCCCAAATCATTTATTGATTGAACTAATTAATTATCCATTTTAATTACCCTACAAATTTAATGAATCGCAGCTCGTTAAATCTTTATTAACATTAAATTGAAACGATTCATTTTTTTTTATGATTTTAGTTTAAACAACTTAAACCCCAATATTTCGAGTCACATTACAATTAACTCGAGAATCATCCAAAATCACAATCACAGGATCATCAATTCACAATGCATATCAAATTTGTTCAGCCCTTCAACCAAATATTTAAATTTAACCATTTAAATTTACATAGAAACTCAACAGAGTGAGATTTACTCACCTTTGTCTATATTCGCCATCCATTTCATCCTCGATTTTGATTCCACGATTTCCAACCTTGAATAAACATTTACATGATTTATTGACACTTGGATACATAGATTTAGTCAATCATTTAATTTAAAACTAAATTTCTTAAAATAAAATCAATTAATTAACGGTTCGATCTTAACTAAATAATTTATTTCTTAATCTTATCTAAAAATAATAATTTCTTAAAACCATTAGATTGAATTAGGTTTTAGATTAAAGTACTGTCAATTTTATAAGTGCTCAAAATAATTTCCTATTGTATTGCAGTTTATATATTTGTGCATATTGTCAATGGTACCATGATAATTGAAGCAATAGGAATTATACCTCACAGTAAACAACGAACCAGGCTCTCCCTCTCGCAACCCTCACGATCGGGGTTTGGAACCCAGTACGATTCCCAAAGCAGGCCTTGCTCAGTCGCCAAACCCCACGTAGCCGCCTCCTTCCTCAAAATCACAGCCTCGCTCGATCGAGCCGACCACATCGCATCATCGCGATGCTCTAACAAGCCCTATCTTCGTCTCCCCTTCGAGCCGCCTTTGCTAAATCCAGTGCGCCCGTGTCCACCTCGCGAATCTTGAACCGTGCGACTTCGGCGACCATTGATTTTGGTTTTTTTTTTTTTTTTTTTAAAGGTACAGGCTATGCTGGAATGAAGAACGAGGGAGAGGGAAAAACGAGTTGAGTTGATCGGCCATTATCCCCCTTTTTTTTTCTTAAAAGTTCGATCTGTCGTTCACAATGAAGAGGGGGACGGAAATGAGGGGTATAAGTGTGAATGATGTCGTATAGAGCAAGCTGAGGCGTTGATTTAACAGAATAAAATATTTAATTATAAATATCTCACTTTACCCCGCTCGAAATTTCGAACCACCATCGTGGCGTGCCGCTAGGCTATTATAAGGTTTTACCCGCGTTCCGAATACAATGGAACATGTTTCGGAGGCTAATTTGAAAGTATGTGCGAGTTACGGAATTAAACGATCAAATTTAAAATTAATTGATTAAAATAGTTTGAAGCGTTTTGAGTTGACAGGGTCAAATGACAACTCCAATTGCTACGAAAATTGAAATCCGATAATAACTAACTATTACGGATCCAATGGAACTGGTTTCGTCGAATTCCGAAACTGTGTCTCGGAAGGCTATTTTTAAATTCAATTTAAACGATGTATTATTTAAAACTGAACAAATTACCTTTAAATTGAAATCCAACCATTTTATTATCCCCAGTATTATCATTATAAGTGTTATAAGCCTTCAATTTATTTTAAATAGGCTTAGAATCTCATATTCAACAATTTACCCAATTTAAATTATTAAATTCAATATTTAAACTATACAATTCAATGATTTAATTATCCAGTAAATATGGATATCCAAAAATTCAAGTTAAAATTAACATTTAAATATTTTAAAAACAATTAATTATTCCAATTTAATTCGTTAAAATTTCCGGGTCGTCACAGACGAGTTGAGAAGGAGATGTACGTATAGACAAATGAAAATAAGGAGTGGCTAGGGTTTATAACGTGTTATATATAGACAAGGCTGAAAAATAATAGATGGATCAGATTGGTATACGCGTTGAACGCTAAATGTCCCGAAAAGCCCGTTTCTACTCCGGAACGAAATTGGATCAACCTATATATCAAAATATATGTTTAAAAATATTTTAAACGCAATGGAAATGGTTTCAGGTTCAAATTATGTCATATGAAGAAGTTATGCTAAAATCAATATTTTCAAATCTATTTCAATTGATTTCAATTGCATAAATTTCAAGGCGTTTCAAGTCCGTACGATCAAACGACAAGTCCGATCGCTACAAAACTTGAAACACTATTATAATTCACCGTTATGGATCCGATGAAACTTGTTTTGTCGAAATCCGAGTCAGTGGCCAAAATGGCTATTTTTCCATTAATTAAATAAATTTAAAATAAATTGATTAAATCAAATTTCGCGTTAAAATTCTGAAATTTGAAATCTTTATCACTTTATAATTCTCAAACATTTACAATGATTTGACAATTTTTAAATGTAAATTTATTAAAGATTAATCAATATAAATCTTCAATTTCATAAAATTCAAATAAATAAATAAATCTTGATTTACAATCTTTTCATTTACCAATAGTCATATTATAAATGGAATTTACATTACCTTCAATTATTAATTATTATCAGTTTAGATCTTAACATTTGTTCCATAAATTTTATTTGCCCTGAATTAGTTACTGCATTTATCTAATTCCAATTTCGTAACCACATTCAATCCATTTACTGGTATTGCATTGACATTTAACTTATTAGCTTATATCAACACTATTGTCATTAATTGCATATGGATTACCAAATTTAGTCACTACCCTAAATAACTAACGTAAATTAATCTCCATTAATTACACTGGTTTAACTTTCATTCAATTAATTAATGATTCCCTCAGTTAGCAATAACGTAACATTTTCTGTATTTGTATTGCAAATAATTCAAAATTCAATTCCTAATTCTTAATATCCTCTAAATTACAACTTCCAAACATGGTATTAATCATTATTTACGTACCTCTAATTATTTTAATTTACATTAACATAATAATAAATTACCTTTAATGAAATTTATCCCCAATTTATTATATGCAATAAATTTTGACCTTACAACAGTTTCAATTAATTATTTATATTTATTGCGATTGAATACCAAAATTTATTTAACACATCAAATGAACAATCTATATTCATTGTCACCTATTTTCTTTTAAATTCAGTTATAAGTTTGTTACTTACCAACCAGGTTATAATAACACTAATTTTTTTATTCCACTGCTATATATGATATATTTACATCACATACTTGAATTTTTCAATTTCATCTTAATTCCAATTTACGGTAGTATAATTTCTTACTATAAACTCATTTATAATTTGCATACCAATTAATTAGTTTCAACTAAATAGATTGATTCAATTCAACTCTTTTATTAAATCTATATAAATCAATATACTATTTCATTGGTAAATGTTTATTTCAATTATTCCTTTATTACTTACAAATCTTATTTCATTCATGAATGCCATCATTTATCAATTATTACATAATTTCATTAATTTACATTCAGTTACGACTAAATTAATACACTGATTTCATGTGTAAATTAAATGCTTACAATTTATATGCTTTCACTCCAAACAATATTTCACTTTGTACCGGACACTGACTTAGTTCAATTTACTATTTAATATTATTAATTCGTTAACTAAATTCACTACTTACCATTGTTCTCTTATATGCAACTCTTACCCTAGTATAACAATTTACATCACTTTAATTTATTCGTCATTTTGTTTCAACTATAAATACTTAGCCTTATATTCCCATGGTTTCATTTCATTCTAAGCATTTACTTCATTATTAATTATAAAATCTTTATTTCTTCAAAATTAAATTTACGTAAATCTTATTAAAATGAAAAATTTAATTAACGAAAATTATGGGTCGTTACAATATTAGTATTGATGATATATGCCTATTATTTCATTTTATTATCTGTTATCACTCTGCAAGTTCCTTGTAGTTTAGAATTCACTATGGGTTGAAATGATACATACCCGAACAGACTTTAGAATGGGAGAATTTCGTTAGGGTTGAAATAATAAACCCAAGAGATTTTCAATTAAATTGAATTTGGGATTGCGGGTCGAAGTGATATCTACCCGTATATTTAATTTCGGATTGAAATGATAAATATCCATATCCCTTGACCATAGGGTAGGAAATTATATATAGACACCGTTGGTCCACATATATATATAAATGTTTGAAAATAATTTCTATAGTTTGAAAGGAAATATATGGTTTTTAATAAATATTGGTTCTCAAATTATTATATATAAATTTAAATTTTATATATAGATTTAATAATAATATTATTGAGATTGAATCAATCCATATAATATATTTAAGTATTTATTTAAATTTATATTTCAAAATTGATTGTTGCAATAATTTGAATGAGTTAAGGTTGAGAAGATAAAGTTGAATTTATTTGAAATGGTATTTAGTTAAGAATTCTACTTAATTGGATTGATTTGAACTATTGAATTTGAAATTTAAGATTTGATTTATAACTTGATTTTGATTTAAATGATTAAATGGAAGTTTCAAGTTTAAACAAATCTAAAGGAATATTAGTTTAAAGGTAAATTTAGGTTATTTAATAAATATTGAATTTATTAAGTGAACATTTCAAGACTAAATAATAAGGTTAAATCGAGATCTATATGAAACTGTTGAATTGAACTTTGGAATGTTGAATATTAAAGCTTTGAAATATACTGGAATTTAAACGGTTAATTTGTGATTTAGATCTGTACTTGAAATATATATAATTTGAATTTGTTTGGTCAAAAATTGAATTGAATGGAAATTGATAAATTGAGATTGAACTTAATTTGAATAAGGAAGTCGGGTTGATTTTGAAGTGATTTGTTAAGTTTGAGGAAAGTACAAATATTCTACTTTATAAAATATTTATTTATATTTTGGAAATATATATATTTGAAATGAAATGATATTTTTGTGAAGTAAAAAATTAATTTGAAATGACCTCGGTGTTATAGTGTATATTTCTACCTTGTAGATAGTTCCATGGACTCTTAGAGGATGGTTATCTTAAACATCTTTTAAGTTACTTGTATTTCAGTTGATATTTCACTTGAGTTGGATTTATTGATATAAGAACGTTAATCCTGACTTGAATGTTTTGTGTTTTTGCTTTACGCTCGGGTCAGACTAAGTGATACGGCATTTGAGACTCACCTATGGAGTTTGGAGCTTCATTGGAGATCCAACTATCGATTCAGCTTTCAGCTTTTCCAGTTGATTGGTTCAGAGAAGTCATCTGTTCGTACTGAAGACTTTGTTGTATTTGAGATATTCTGTTGTATCTATTTCTAACTCTGATATTTGTATAGTAGCTTCATGAACTACTATTTATTTAGTCCGCTGCGTATTATTGTATTACTCTGTGTCTGTGATTCTGTGATTGATTTATTTACTGTATATGCTGAGTTTGCAAAATATAAATTAACAATCTGATATTTTGAGCAATTCAAGTCCGACATGTACTGATGCAAATGGTTGAAAATAGCAGGTCGTTACATCATGAAAATTTCAACTTAATTGAAAACTAAATGTTAAGTTAAATAAATCTTAACTACCTCTAATTTCATTATCTTATCGTCCAATTATCTTAAATTAACAATCTCAAAAATCATGGATTTGAAAGAAAAATCATTTAATATACTCATAATGTACTCATAAAATTTAATTCTTCTTTATTCCTAATTAAAATTAAAATTATTCCTCCCAATATATTTTCTCACTTATGTTAAATATATTTACACTTATTATAACCGCTTTAATTTATTCTTAGTTCCTTTAACATCATTTTATATTATAAATTATCTCATTACCCCTTTTTCTATTTACCTCTGTAATCTTTTTATAACTAAAATTTAAGTGTATAATATTTATTATAACCACCCAAATTGTATTTATAAAAATCCCGTTTTATATTGTATATTATCCAATTACATATTCAACTTCTGTATAATTTAGGTAAGTTATATTAGAATAAAATTGTGTATTATGCAGATAAAACTTTCAAGACAATCATTTCAAGCTTAAATATTCATGCAAATCTTGAAATTGTCTTTCAAGAAAAATTTAGGAATTAAATTTCCGATAAATTCCAAACTATTTAGAGATAAATAAATGCACGAATACTGTACATATATATCCATTCAAATTTTAAATCATATATCAGCATGTGTTATAAATCCAGTCTTATTTTAGAAATTCAAATCAATTAAATTCCCCAGAACAAAAGTGTAGCAAGATTACAGAGCTGTCTCTTCACTTCAAAACTCGAAAATGAATGTCGATGATGCTGCAGTCATCACCGAAGTTATTTTCCAGCAACAAAGAGAAGGGCACTAATTTTAAACTTAAAATTCTTTGGAAACGAATTTCTATTTGAAAATACTTTAAATAGTATATCCTTTTAAAACTTTAAATACAAGGTTTGACACCATCGGAAATTAAATTCTCAAATTCTTGTTTTAAATTCATTTTAAATTTCCAAATAAATTTATAACCATGTTTATAATTCAATTATTTATGTATGAAACAAGAGATAATGGTATATAAAATCAAATATTATTTCTTAACAATCAATCCAATAAAATCCAAAAAAATATTTATAATATAGTTACAAAATTTATTTCATTACTGAATTTGAAAAACATATTGTGTCAATTTGCTATGTTCAAGTGTTTTGGAAATCTTATCGATAGCGTTGATCAGACGAATCGATCCGAAACCCAAATCAACATCAACAACTCAAACAACACAACATATAAAACATTTAAATATTTGTTTACAAATACACTTCAATAATGATTTGAAGATAAGTTGGAAACAAAGATGAGATGATTAAATAACAGAATCGGAAGATGGATAAGCTTATATAAATCGCGGGCAACCTTAACCGGGTCAACCGTGACTTAAAGAATAAGATCGAAGTGGATTTCTAGAGTAAATCAACATTTGGTCTCAAGAGATAGAGTATGGGATAATAAGAGATACTAGCATCTAAACCGAGGATATAAAATCTCTGGTGAATCGATACTGTTGTAAAGGAGTTTCCCCCTTTATAAATAAATTTGAGATTGGAGAGACCGCCGACTCATTATAAAGATCCTTCGAAGTAGGGTTATGAGATACTCCAAAATCAAAAGAAAATGAACAGCGAGGGACACGAAATGAATTTTGGAACCGCATGGAACGTTCCAAAGTTCAAAGGAATCGAGTCAAAAAGAAAGAGATTCAAACTCGAATGAAAGTGATTCTGTAAATACATTTACCATATATACTGAGTTTTTCCTAGAGCTAGCAAAGCTCTGATACCAAATGTAATAACCCGATAGTTTCAACCATTCGCATCCACACATATCGGACTTGAATTTCTCAAAATACTGTGTTGTAAATAAAATTTGGCAAATCTCAGAAGATACAGTAAATAAATAGTCACAGATCATAGACACAGAGTAAATAATAATGCAGCGCAAGTAAAAGGGATAGTAGTTCATGAAGCTACTATAAAAAAATAAGTTACATCAGAGTTAAAAAAATACAACAGAAGAGTAAAAAGGTACATCAGGTACAAATCAAAATAAATCACTGAAATCACTGAATACTGAAAGCAGAATATATGGCTGGATCTTCAAGAAAAGCTCCAACTCCGAAGGTGAGTCTTGAATGCTGAATCACTCAATCTGACTCGAGCGTAAAGCAAAACACAAAACACTCGATTCAGGAAATAAATACTTATGTACTGTAAATCAACTCAAGTGAACAGTAACAAAATGCATCAGTAACTTAGAGGATGCTTGGGATCGCCCATCCGCTAAGGATCCATCAAACTATTTACTATGTAGTAACATTGCGCTATTATAATAATGTCTACAGTAAAATAAACATACTTTTAAATAGCGTTCCGGGTTACCCATATAGCCCTTCACACATAATAGTCCCAGTAGTCCATCCAGTATCAGCATATCTCCAAATCGGGAGACTACCCTAAATACTCCACGGGCTACGGGAGAAAACCAAACTCGTAGTATGGCTCGATATGGTAGGTGACACGGCACACAAGGCAATATCAGGGTAGATATACCAATTACGCACACCTGTTGGTGGTAACGCAGCAGCCACTACGCCCACCTCGGAACACACTCCCAATCAAAATTAGAGGATGGCCATCTAATCAACCTTAAGTAAGAGTATAGTATCGAAGAAATGTGTCTGACCAGAGAAGCTAGCTCTTTTGGCGCGAGATCACTCCTGTTTTAGCCACCTTATGCCAACTCACGGGAGTTGGGTCCATGTAATATACCTCAAGAACGACGCCACCATCCTACTTCATTCTGGAAACTCCACCGCATACACGGTTGTAAAAGTGATTTTCGAAGTTGGCAGAGAGTATGAACACTTTCGATCCCGACCTCTTTAACAACCAAACGTTATTATAACGCGTGGTCATTTCAAAATAGTTTATACTTCAAAAAGATCAAATCATTTCATTTCAAACTATATTCCTTTCAAAATAGTTTATATTTCGAAACCAAAACCATTTTTATTTCAAAACTATTTATTCAATCAAAATAGTTTATACTTCGAAACCAAAACCATTTTTATTTCAAAACTATTTATTCAATCAAAATAGTACTTAGAAACCAAAACCATTTTTATTTCAAAATAGTTTATACTTCGAAACCAAAATCATTTTTATTTCAAAACTATTTATTCAATCAAAATAAACTATACTTCGAAACCAAAAACATTTCAAACATATATTCATTTCAAAATCATAATACTTTCAAAGTATAACTCTTTCGAAACCAAAAATACTTGAAACACTTCGAAAGTCATAACATTTCAAAATCATACATTTGAAATCATGAAACATTCCTTTAATTCTTTACATTTTATGTAACGACCCGTCTTTCATTCCATAGAAAGACGCATCATTAAGAAGAAAGAAAGGGATAGAAAAGAGAAAAGAAAGGAAAGAAAGAAACATACAACATCAGAATCTCACAGCGGAATCGAATAAATTATACTACATCATATAAACATTACATAGTATCATATACATCAGAGTTAAACAGCTAATACAACACAAACTAGACAGTTATAAATATCTGTCTAGCAATTACAATTTAAGTACATCAGAGAAAACAGATACAATTCAAAACACAGCAGAACCACTAAATATATCTACACACTGAAGCCTCCTGCTCCATTATCTCCTCCAGAACTCGTCAAAGCAACTCCTGAAACACTTGACTACTCATACGTAATATGAGTACCCAAGAGTTTAATAAAACAGAAAATAAACACTCAGGTCAGACATGGGTTTGGTGTGAGTAAATGGGGATAAAAGTTTCTTAACTTTTAGAAAATCTTTTGAAAACAAAAGGTATCACGTAAGACTTCCCACACAGAAACATGGAAAAGTTTTTACCTTACGCTAACCAAAACATTGATAGGAAATCCAGTGATATTATAATAGTGTCTAGGGTTTTCAAAATAAAATACAAAAGTAGCTGGAATGCTTACATCTCACGTTCCAACATGGTTGGGCACAATCAAAACCGTACAGGCACTTATTGGATTATGGATTCCATCAATGGCAGGGCTACTGGGGTACCGCCCGTCACAGTACGTGGCCTAGATCACCGTACCGAGGAGTACGCCCGCTCCCCTGCAACACAAAGCCGGAACCATTCCTTACTGAACAGTTCCGAACAAGACCACCCCACAGATTAGCTGTGACGCCCCACCTCTATACCCACGCTAGCCAAGAACACTACGGAGTAATGCTGTCAACTAGCATGAAGAATAAGGCTGTTGAGGAGCGACCATCCGTGTAATTGCTTTGTGCAAGCACCGATATGCCAGATAAAATATAACGAAAATCCGACATACCGACGCAAACTCAAAGCTACTACACAGTGGCTATATATAATCTTTGGAAACAAATATAGAAATAAGCATAACATAAATCAGTCACAGGCAATTCATATCACAAAGGCGGAAATAGATATGAATATATAACTAACACATGAAAGTGTACATCAGAGTAGTGGTCTAACAAGATCCACAATATCACAAAAGAATAGATACAAGTGCAAGACAAAAGAATATGTATACATTAAGGAGTCTATATCTCAAGTGTATACAACAAAAACAGCTAATATAAATAGTTAGCCAAAAGTCAGAGTAGCAAATCCCAGAAGAGGAGTCAAACAGAAGCACCTGTAACATCTCGGTCTGACCCGAGTATTATTTATAAGAAAATAATAAACGGATCAGTCTAGCTATAAATATCAGATGACATTATATAAAGTAAAAGATATGGCATGAACATATCCATAATGGCATACTACTATAAGCATGCAAATGATGATCAACAAAAGATCGTTCAATACCACAAGAATCGTCACAAAGATCCAAAAAAGGTTTCACACCAAAAACTTGTATTCACAGCAAGTCAATGACACACGAATTCACCAATGCACAAAAATTGATAAAACATATCAATGAAAATCACTAAAATTGGTGAAGCATAAATTCCAGAATTCAACACACGAAATCTAGAAATCATAGAAAGGGGGGGAGAGGCCTATCACACGAACGGGAGTATGAAAACTCACCAACATATGTATCACACGAACGAGGCGCTATCTCATGGTAGCTAGCCATTAATTTTTGACACACGAACGGCCCGAAGACTATGGGGCGCTACCCCACATGTATGAGTCGAAATCACACTGAAACGGGGTTTAGTCTCCCTCGCAGACAAAGAGACATCGCACAATTGCTAGTCTAAATCACAAGAATGATCTTCATGACCATCAAGAAGTGTCAATTACAGTAAGCTAGTAAATATATGAGCTTAGCTTCATGTCCCATAACCACTAGCTTAACTTAAATATTTACGAACAAATTGTAGATCTCCACTAGAAAATTGTCACAAGAAATTCAATCGAACAAGTCCAAGAATTAACCGACGAAGTAAACACAAGCGTTTCATACCACTTGTTTTACTAAGTCGTTTAATTAGATTTCTCATACGAGTGAGGTAAAGGTTTGTATATACTAATATATTGGAAAACGGTTTAAGAGAGCGAGCTTTGTAACAAAATAGTATTGAAAATCATTTTGATGAAGGAGTTTTGATATTTACTGCTAGTATTGAAACCTTTATATTTTTAAAGTGACAAATCATAGAAATGATTTTAGAAACAATCAATCATCAAAATTCACATTCGAAGACGTGAATAAAATCCAAAGAAATCGATACCGAATCCATCAAAATGGATATTCCCAAAAATCACGAAGAAAATGTCATCAAAGTCCATAATAAGTGATAATAACAAAAGGGAATCAACACGAATCGATTAAAGTTGGAATTCTTAAACAAATAGGCAAAAAGGCAAAAAGAGTGCAGATTCAGATGTCTGAAATCAAGGATTCAGACGTCTGAATTTGGAAAATAAAAAATTTTCCAAAATAGAATTCAGACGTCTGATACTAAGTAGCTAATGGATTTGGAAGTATTAAATGGTTGATATCGCTTCCTTAATATTTCGTACGTTGGGAAGGGATAAGTATGCAATCGTGTGTGTAATGCAAGGTTATATTAGAATTGCTAACTTTAATGGACATAACAATTAAATGGAAACCTATTGGTATAAATTTATGTTATGGACAGTTATATTTTTCCAATCACCAAAATGTTGTTCCGACCCCCCTACTCATTACAACCTACATGATAAATTTAGATCAACGGGTTATTGGAGCTGGATGTGCTTTGTTATTGAACAGTCTCTTTCTCCCATGCTCGATGCTGAAGTGAAAATCATTTATCCAACGAATACCCTTAGTTCTAAGCTAGTAGTCATAGTCAGTATTCTTATCCTGTTATTGTTTTCGTTATGATTTTAGATTTTTATCAATCTCTGATAAATATTCATGCTTATTTGCAGGTACTAAATCCAACGGTCTGTATTTTGATGGATTTGGTTTTGATTCTTGTCAAAATTTGGACTCATTAAGGTGCGGATTGTTACGGATAAATTACATATTAACATCAATCAATCATAAAGAAAAGCAGAAAAGGGGATAAAGATAAAAGAATCTCAAAATTGAGGACAACCCTAGCTTTATAACTCTGCAGCTTGTCCATGATAACATGAGTGGATGAATCGGCTTCCATAATAAGTTTGTTAGCATAAGGATTGATACAACAATCTGAATGGAAGATCATAAAGGCACGAAAATTCTCTTAAATTTCACAGCCTATAATTTAGTACCTGCATTTAAAGCAACAACATATTATACGGTGCATGCATTCATGGCATTAGCATATAAGTAGAATTGCACTATCGTTATGATTATGTTACTCTGTGTGTGCATTAATGAGGACCATTTAGTGATATTGCAGTTAAGGAGTCATGTCGATTGGTAAATGGTCAAATTGTCACGTCTATGGGCTTATAAAGGAGAGAACAATATTTGTAGGAGGTTATGAAGTGAATATATAAATTAGTATTGGAAGCCAAATCCCCTTGAAGTGGTCTTAATCTTGTTTTTTTGTTCAATATATGTTTCATTGCGTGCAATTACCTTGCTGATCCTATCATTGTGGTATCAGAGCATCATCCCGGTGCATGACTTTGACCTATCGACAAAAGAAGTTGCTTGGTATATCAAATTTGGAAAACTACACCATGGGTTCTTCATATCAATTGAACTCATCCATTGAGTCGCATTTGGAATCACGGATTGAGGCCAAAATTTTGGCATACGTTGTTCGAAAGCTTGAACAACTCCACCTATCCCTTCAAGAGTCAATTGAACACTATAGATAGAAGTCGTCAAGAACAAAGCTCTAACATTAGTCAGTCCACTTGTCCTAACCCATTGGCCCAACATAATCCACAACCTCAGCCAGAATATTTATTTCCTCGCTGGGAAGATGGAAACCCATCCAGATGGATCTCTCGAGCATAAAAATATTTTTGGTTCTACAGAACCCCAGAAGCATCAAAGGTCAAGATAGCAGTAATTAATCTAGATGGAGATGCTACTCAACGGTATGATAGCTTTGAGGCTAGCAATGGAGTACCTATATGGGAAAGATCTATTGAAGGACCGCTTGCAGGGTTTGGACCTTCTGAATAAGAAAAAGATGACGGTGAGCTTGCCAAACTTCAGCAAACAACTAGTGCTCGTGATTATCAATGTCGCTTTGAACGGTTGTCGAATCAAGCACGCGATTGTACTATCTGACAGTTGGTAGGGATTTTTATTGAAGGACTTCACATAAACATTCCTCATGAGGTAAAGGTAGCAAGCCCAAGAACAATGATTGCAGCAATTTCCTTAACTAGAATGCATGAGGAGAAACTTAAAGACAAACATGGACATCGAAATAAATATGTAAGTAAGCCACATAGCCTTAAGAAATAGCGAAACACACCTAAACGACTCACCGAACAAGAGCTAAAGGAAAGAACTGCTAAAGGCCTTTGTTGGTACTATGATGAAAAATAGAAGTGGGGTCATAAATGCAAGGAAAAGTGTATTCTAACAATTGAACCAGCAAAAGACATGGATGATGAAGAGGAATTAGAAGGAGATAGTGATAACAATGAAGAGGAAGAATTAAGTAATAAGGCTGGCGAGCATACAATATATTTTCATTCATTAGCTGGCTTATCGACTCCAAAGACTGCGTGTATAGCATGCTACATTAAGAAACAACTTGTCACCATATTAATCTATTTAGGCAGCACCGACAATTTCATTGCTCCAAAACCTCCAAAAGAATAGCATGTTCAACTAACAATTGCAAAGAATTTAAAGTTAAAGTTGCAGAACGGAGGACATTATTTGTAATAGCAGATGTTATAATATAGAAATGACCATTCAAAATCAGAAGTTTGTTGTAGATTTGTTCTTTCTCCCATTAGATGGTTATGTTGCTGTTTTGGGTGCCAGATGGTTTCAAACGCTGGGAGACATAAGCTAGAATTTTGCTAAGCTCGTTATGAAATTTAATCTGAATGGTAAGGAGATTTGTATTCAAGGCAAAAGATTTGCTGAAGTATCAATGGTTAGCACTCATCAAACGGAGAGGATGTTAAAAAAGCAACCTGATAAATCTAAGGACATGGAGATATACCAGCAGAATTTGAAGATGTGTTTGCGACACCAAAAGGAATTCCTTCAAAGAGAGAACATTACCGTAGAATTTCGTTGCTACAAGGAAGCGGACTAGCTAATTTAAGGCCATACTGCTATCCTTATATTCAGAAGGAAGAAATTCAGAAGATATCAAAGTAATGCTTAATGCTGGGCTAATTCGTCCAGGTGTTAGCCCTTACTCTAGTCCTGTTCTACTCGTTCGCAAGAAAGATGGTTCATGGCGTATGTGCATTAACTGTTGTCGACTAAATAAATAACAATCAAAGATAAATGTCCCATACCAGTTGTGGATGAATTGCTTGATGAATTAGGAGGAGCTCGCTATTTCTCCAAACTTATCCTACAGCCCGGATACCACCAAATTCGTGTGCATGAAAAAAAACATCTGAAAAACAGCATTTAGAACTCATGATGGCCAATACGAGTTTCTTGTAATGCCATTCAAACATACTAGAGCGCCGATCCACTTTTCGTAGTCTCATAAACGACATTTGTATCCATATTTACGTAAGTTTATTTTGATATTTTTTGATGACATTCTCATTTATAGCTCATCATGGGAAGATCATCTAAATCATTTGCGAATAGCTCTCACCCTTCCACGGAATAGTTTTTTGTATGTTAAAATGTCAAAATGTAGTTTATGAACGTTTGAGGTTGAATATTTTGGTCATATCGTTTTAAAACATGGTGTAGCCGCAGATCCATCAAAAATTACGGTCATGCTTAACTGGCCAACTCCGAAATATGTCTGCACTCTTTATGGGTTTCAGGATTAACAGGCAACTATCGTAAATTTGTTAAAGACTATGGAAAGATCAATGCACCACTAACGTCTTTGCTTCGTAAAGATTCCTTCAAGTGGGATTGTGGAGCGGATGAAGCTTTTGGTAAGACAAAGGCTGAGATGACTGGTGTTCCAGTTTTTGCTCTACCCAACTTTAATAGAATGGACGTGATTGAAAGTGATGCTTCCAAAATCAGAATTGGCACGGTATTAATGCAAGACGGTCGGCCTTTACCCTTCAATGGTAACGCTTTGTCCCCCCAACACCAAAAAATGTCAGTATATGATAAAGAAATGATGGCAATTGTCTATGCTATCACTAAATGGAGGCCTTACCTTCTCGGGAGACATTTTCAGATCAAAATTGATCACAAAAGCATTAAATTCATATCGGAGCAGTGACTTTCCTCTACGGAGCAGCAGCGTTGGGTGTCTAAATTAATGGGTAATGACTGAAATAATTCACAAAAAGGGGGGTGGACAATGTAGTTGTAGGCGCATTATCTCGTTTCCCGGAATATGCAGAAGTATCTATCATTTATCCTCCTATTTTTGTTGGGCTAGATGATGTTAGAAAAGAATGGACTATGTAATTTCATGAGATGTCTATGTGGCACAAGTAGGTAGACTACATTACAGTAAAATAAATTAATATTCTCCAATGCAAATATTTTTATGTATTGAAATTTACTTAGGTGGCAAAATATTATTAGCAATTACCCTTTCACATTGTTAATTACAATGACATTTCAATTCACAATGTCTAACAAAAATCATGTCACGTCATATTCCTCAATCTAGTTACTTTAACATTTAAGATTAAAAATAAAAACCACAATGTCTAGCATATATGTGGCATGCACTTTACATTGAAAATGCGTAAGGGTTGGAGATGCTCTGAAATACGGAACTTGATTCACAAGATTCAAAATGATCTTGAACCTGTTAAGCATTACAAATGGGATGCAAAAGATATTAAGTATAAAGGTCGCACGGTACTACAAGCAAATTCTACACACGAGTGTATATGCACGCCCCGATAGGTCTGCTTTAATCACAATGTCATGCATCAATTCAACAACATATTTGTATGAAGTGTAGAGTAAATATAGATGGTTATTGTCGCGTAAAAGGTAAATAATTAGAAGATAACAGTTTAATACATGCTCTATAGCCAGCTCAACTCTTGCACCAACAAACATAATATTTTGGTACCAAGAAATGCATCATTGCTAACATTAAGCTTAAACGTTGACATCTTGCTATATACCAAACTGTAAACAATAAATTATTAATCAACATAAAAACTACTAATTCAATATATAATTTATGCCTTCTGATAGTTAATAGAATAACCAAGGATGAATGACTAATGACGAATGGGGAATGAAGACAAACAATGATAATTATAGATATGCGTTTGTGCCGATTATTGATTATAGAATAATAAATGTTCCACATTCATGAAGTGAAACTGATTGTGATACAATGACACGGATGTGAATTTTAAAAACTTCAAGTAATATAACAGTTCCAATTTTCCTCAAAATACAAAAAACAAAGGTATAATTTCATAAGTGCATACTTAAATTTGAATCAAGAGTAAGGCACCAACCAAACATTAGGATTAGGTGAAACAATTGCATCATACTTATGTTTTCTACAAATGTTGGTCAACCAATTGTGATTTGTTTGTATAAATATTTGTGATCCCAAATAATTAGGTGTGTCAACTGTTGAATCTTCCACCTCTCCATTGAGATAATCTCAGGGAAACAATAATCAAAGATTCATCTTTAATAAATATTGATGCGCACCTCCCCATTGACATAATTTGTTGGACAAAATTACCCAAGATTCATCTTAACCAAATAGTGATATCACACCAACAACATGATTGAATAAAATCATTTCCACTATTGATGATCAACCTTTGAAAATGAAATATATTTGTGCAAATAATAAGTCTATGATGGTAAAGTGGATAAAACACTTGAAATTTGTTCTAAATTCATTACAGTAAGCAGAAGTTTGAGCATCATATGCTACATATATTTCAAGGTATATGTTAGCGGTCTAAATTTAGTTGTAGCGTATGTTCAACATATAATCGTTTTGATGTTTAAAAGAAAGTCTCCAAAACACTATTATTTGATAAAGAGTAATTTTAACTTGTTATGCACAGTTTTCCTTTGTACTTGATGAGTCTCAATCTAAATAATAACCTTCAACAATTGCGTTTAAAGTGTTCAGTTTAGTTAGTGGAATGTGCTTGCACAAATACTTTATTGATTATTTATGCAATCATACATTTGTATGGCATGTAAACAATATTTATAACCAAGGTTAAAACATAAAGGTCATTGGTAGAAGTTTTCATCTATATCTTTGGGCACTTTGTTTTAGATATTATTTACATGTAAACAGTTTGTAAATACTCAGAGTTATATTCTTGATTTTGTTGCTAATAAATAAGGTTATGTTCTTTTGTAGATTCAAATTGGGAACTCTGATGATGCCAGCATACTCTGCTCTTCTCTAACAATATGATGCCAGACCTAGAGTGTTTAGGAAATTTAAAAGAAGCAAAGTAAACAGTGTTTTATTTGAATTAACTGATGAATTCAAAGGTGAAATCATAAAGAGAGTCAGATTTGATATTCTGAAGAAGCTGAGAAACTTGGTGATAGGATGTATAAAACCATCAGTTCATTACTTGATGGAAAAAGTTGCAAATTATATGGTGGATTCGGAGATGCAAGTGAAGCTATATGAGCTCTTACCAAGACATAATATGCAACTAGAACGTTAGGTCCATGGGAAGTCGATGATGGTGATCAGGCAACTAATTTGATATATGAGTTAATTATATATCTCAACATCGATGGCTAGTCGTAAAATCATATACTCTTAAATGATGCATATGTATTTTTATTATCAAATAGTAAAGGGAAATAACACAGAGTGAACCATCATAGAAAATCCATATTCTCAATAAGAAGTATGTTAGAGTGTAAATTTATATTAGTCATTATGGCATTGCTAAGATATTGTAAGTTACTCACCACCCTAGTGTACTCATTAGTTGACATAATAATGATTTCCTCCATAGTCTTTTCGTGGGAACGATCTAAACGAAGCAATGATAACCCTGGAAGATAAGAAGATAAGTTAAACTTATGCTACTAACTTGAAGATAAGCAATTCAAGAGGGTATGTTTAGGCAATAATAAAGAACTTCAATCCAAAACTTGTGCAAGGATCAATCAACAAACCAATACCAATATGCTCATATTCTTAGGTGATTTGATTTCTTCATAGATATTTGATATTAAAAAGAACAAAAAATTAAAGATAGAAAAGGGAAATGATGAATAAAGTCGTGAAATAGCTACAGTTATAAATTTACAAACAAACATGTTGTATTAGATAGGCTTGGGACTAATAAGTTAACAAACATACCGTGTTAGATAGGCTTGGGACTAATAAGTTAACAAACATGTTGTATGCTTATGAATTGAAGAAACTAATCAGCGGATATCCTTAATGACTATAGAGACCAAAAGATACATGGCTTTCTTCAGCATCAGATAAGCACGTTATGATTTTATTGAATTGTTACAACATTACACTGTACATACAAAAGCATCAAATGCTTTTTCAAGTATAGGACAATGAACAATGCAAAATGTTCTGTTCTGCTAAAATGTTTTCATCGTAAACTTCTCACTTAAACACTACAAATAAAACTGCTGCAGCTAACTAACAATAATATGGTGACCAACATCCACTGTTCATGTATAAAATTTTTGTGGCAGCCGACTCTTCAAAGGTACACTAAATACATCCAATTTACGAATCTTAAGAAAGCCTGTAACAGATGCAATATCACTCTCCTTAAACCTGGCCTTCTTCATTATCATATCAAAAACCTTCGTGAAAAAATCCTCCATTGCCAATGTCCATAATCCCTCATCCAACATCGAGAAAACATAAAAATCAGGCAAAAATCCCTTTTGTATCAGCTCCTCCAAATAATCCACAACTTCTTTGATAAGTCCGCCTCCTCTACATATACCACAAAATACTATCTTATACGTAATTGTATCTAGAGCCACGCCTTTCAGTTCCATCTCTCTAAACAGCCTTATAGCTTTACTTTTTTTCCTTTGTTTAAAAAGTGCCCGAATCACAGGATTATATGCTTTAGGACCTGGTATCATTCCTTTCATTTGTATAGTATGAAGAAGTTTGCATGCAGCTTTTGTTCTTTCTCCCTTGCATAAACCACCGATTAAAGTCCTATATGTAACCATATTAGTACGCATACCTCAACGTAGTTCGGGTTGGAGTATTGTCAAGGCGTGTATAACTTAAGGATCGGATGTAGAAAAACTGAAACAGAACCGGCAGTGAACATAGTAAGAACTAACAGTGAATGTAATCTGACGGATGTTAAGCAAAATTAGTGCAGGTGAATGAAAATTAATGAAAAATTACCATTTGTGGACGTCTAATAGATAATTGCATAGTGATGATTGAGCGTGGTCATCATTAGTTGTCAGTCATCGTTTCTACTGCGAAGAGTAACAAAGGAATGAAAATGCAAAAAATCGTAATTAAGCGATACACCAACCCAAGTTTTTGCATTATGTTTCATTTACCCATAAATTCTAATTGTAAAATATTTGTACATACCTCAAATAATTTGATAATTTTAGTTAGATTTTTCATCATCTCTAGAGAGAACGATTTAGTATTCGAAACTGAAGTTTGGCAGCTTATAATATGTATGATCAAGCAAACAAGAAAATGAAATCTACTATCAATATACAAACAATAGTGATTATGATTAAAGTTTGTATATAATTTTCAAACTTAAATGTAGCAAAATGTAAAACTTGGTGTGATAATAACAGGTTGAGTGAAATATACAATAAGCAACAACAATGTATACCTGATTATTAGGGACAAACCCAACATTCTTGTTGTTGGGAACTTGAATTTTGTTTCCACAGTCTGTTTGGGCATTACATCATTGGGTTGATACATTAGCATATATATAATGAAAAATTTTCCTTATGATACATACTTAGTTTCCCTCTGTTTTCACAAAAAAATTCATGACAAAACTACCTTTTTAATTCATGATTAAAGTTTTGTACTTTCATAGAAAACAATCAAAAGCATACTAAAAATCTATCAAATTCCATATCCATAATTTGGTTAACTATTTTTTGTGACAGTATCCCAAATTTGATATTTAAAGACATGTCCTAATAGATTGATTTAATAACTCATAATGTATATGTACATGATTTAATCTCTAATATACAACTAAATTGTCAGCTTTACTTAACTTAACATTTATATCAAAATCAAGAATAAACATTTAAATTGAAAGCACAAATACTAAAAAAAGTAGAATACTATCTGAAATCTTGTTCGATATGAGGATGCACTATTGAGAAAGGAAGAAAATGCAAATCATATTTAAAAATCTAGGGCATAGGTTTAAAACTAAATCACGTTGAATTTCAATATTGAAGCAACAACTGCCTAATTGATTAGCTGTTAGTGGTTAGGATTACAGTTAGGTTTAGTTTACAATTTAAATAGTACTTATCATTCATTGCTTTCATGCAAACATATTGAATACTATGAGGCTTGAACAAATGATAAATACTATTCAAACGGTAAGCAAATCATCCTTTTGTTCAATTGCCACCAGAAATCCATTAAATGCAACACTCAAATTTAAATCAAGAATCAATAGGTGAATTCAAATAACAGATAGTATAACAAAATAGAACACTACTTGAAATCTTGTCAACTCGAAATTCTTCTGCTTAGAAAAGGAATAATTGTCACAAAATATGTCGACTTCCTTAAAATCGAAGCCGCTATGCTCCGAATCTAGATTTGGTTTGCTCGACGCTTTCTTGCTTAAGATCTGGAGTTTATAACGCTTCTGACAAGAAGTGGTTAGTCAGTATCACGGTCGAACTTCGATCTTGAAGCAATGGCTGCCTAATCGATTAGCGGTTAGCGAAGTACTTGGCTATTGATTGGTGGAAATAATGGATGGACGACGACGATGGTAGTCACATTTAAATTGGGGTGATTACAACTATTAACTGGCGTGAAATGAAATGAAAAACACGAAAGGATATAAGGGTATTTTAGGCATTTCCAAAAGACAAGGTTGAAAATAGTTCAGAGAATTCTTATTATTAGTAGTAGAGATAAGCAATTACTACTCCAAGAGTATCATTCATTCCGTACAACTGGTCATTAAGGCTATCTCCGCACTTACATGCGATTAGCACAAGCATTTTATTGGAAAGGAATGTGCAAAGAAATCAAAAAATTGTCCAAGAGTGTGATGCATGCCAAAGAAACAATGATGAGACAGTGGCAGGCCCGGTCTTCAACAACCATTGCCTATTCTACGGCACATTTGGATTGATATTTCCATGGATTTTGTGGAAGGACTGCCACTATCACAAGGTAAATTGTTATCTTTGTCATTTTTGGCCACTTGACCAAATGTGCTCATTTTTTCCATTAAATCATCCATATAGTGCTGTCTCTGTTGCATATGTGTTTGTTAAGAATATTTTTAAGTTGCATGGCATGCCTCAATCGATCTTTAGTGATTAGGATTCGATATTTATTAGCTAATTTTAGAAGGAACTCTTACATCTTTAGGGGAACAAAGCTGAAAATGAGTACATTATACCACCCGCAAACAGATGGTCAAACAGAAGTAGTAAATTTATGCCTTGAAAATTATTGGCATTGCTTCACTTCTGATCAACCATGGGTTTGCTGGCTTCCTTGCACATAATGGTGGTACAATGCAACTTACCATTCATTAATCAAGTAAACTCCATATGAAGCTCTATATGGAAGGCATCCCACACTAATCACCTCATATACTCATAGAAGCTATAATGTTCATGAAACCGATTGTGACTTACGCAATAGAGATTACATGCTTTTAATTTTAAAGAAGAACTTGGCATATGCACAATAAAGAATGAAATAGCAAGCCGATAAACACTATACCGAGCGACAATTTGAGGGGGGAAATTGGGTGTTCTTGAGACTCCAACCAAATAAATAAATTTCAATTGAAGTGCATGCATCAAAAAAGCTTTCTCCTCGTTTTTATGGACCTTACAAAATTCTAGAGCGATAGGACAAATGGCCTATCAACTTGAACTACCAACCGAATCCAAATTACAGCCGATATTTCATGTATCCTGCTTGAAAAAGAAACTAGTTGATAATGTGGTGGTTCAATGCCAACTTCCAAAATGATCGTATGTGGGTGTGACAAAATTAGAACTTGAAACAATTTAGAATGTCGACTAGTTAAACAGAAAAACCGAGATGATGTGGATTTTTTAATTAAGTGGACCAACATGCCGACAAAAGATGCAACATTGGAACCTTATAGTGCTATTAAAGAAAAATTTCCAGATTTCTTTCTATAGAACCTTGAGGGCAAGGTTGTTTTAGGAGAGGTGGAATGTTAAGATTTATAGCCTATAATTTAGTACCTACATTTAAAGCAACAACATATTATTTAGTGCATATTTTTGATAACCGGACCCGACCATCAGTCGGACCACGGTTAACCGTCGGCCGCTAGCCACCACGGTTGGAAGCTCATTAATACCTCAATTGCACTCTGACCGCATTCGAACCCTAAAAACCGCGGGTTTGCAAACCGATTTAAGCCGTGGAGAAGAGATATGGCATGGAATTTCAAGAAAATATCAGATTTCAAGAAGATGGGTTCATTCAAGAAGCAACGAGAGAAACAAACGCAGGAGAGAGGAAGATATTTCTATTGGGTAAACATATATATTTAGTTTATGCTGCTTTCCATCTCTATTAGCTGTCACAAATTGTCCTTTACTTGACTTTGTTTCTGTTTTACAGAGTCTATACTATATTATAAGGTCCTTTACTTGGCTTTATTTTTGTTTTACAGTGTATGTATCATATTATAAAGTATGGATGTGTGGTGCTAAACAACTTACATTCTAAACGGTGATATATTTTTGTGTACTATTATTATACTATAAAATATAATTTTATTTCTTCAGAAAATTATAAATTTTAATTAAATTAAATGCTAGATAACCATATAGAATCACTATCAATTTTAATGCGGTTTTAACAATTCAACCGGCTCGACCTTCGATCTTGGAAGGTTTGATTGACGGCCGGTTATCAAAACTATGATTTAGGGCCTGCATTTATGGCATTAAAATTTAAGTATAATTGCACTATCATTATGATTATGCTACTCTGTATATGCATTAACGAGGATCATTAAGTGATATAGTAGTCAAGGAGTCATATTGATTGGTAAAAGGTCAAATTGTCAAGTTTATGGGTTTATAAAGGAGAGAATAATATTTGTAGAAGGTTACGAAGTGAATATATAAATTAGTATTGGAGGTTAGACCCGCTTGAATTTGTCTTATTATTGTTTTCTTGTTCAATATATGTTTCATTCTACATATTTACTTGACTAACCTTTATGATCCTATCATATTCAAGCAATGACAAAGCAGTAGCTTAATACGATTAGCACAGGGCTCGATGGTGTGGTGATGAAGATGAAACTGGATAAAATATAGGATTTGGAATAGATGCCGAAAGGTTGCAAGAAAGTAGGATATGAGAAGACTAACCAGTGCTAAAAAATTGGTTAAATTTGATTATGAAATTTGAGAAACAGGGGTGAGAGTAATCAAAAGTGAAAACATTGAATTTGGATAATAGATTCTAGAGGAATGAGAGAAAAGGGGAGCCGTAAAGTCAAAGAGAACATGGAAGCATAGATTGCATGTTTATTTGGGCTTCAAAACAAGGAATAAGTTCCCTATGCCCAAGGTTGTTAGTTTGAATAGTGTTGTGGACAACAAATGGCGCTGCCAAAATATTTAGTCAAACAAGGTGCCGTTCGCATCCAAAAAATGCGTGGACTCATCGAAAAAGAAAGCTTGTCATTTGAACCGTTCGAATGCAAGCTGAAAATAGGACTGTTAGCGTTGGACGCGTCAAACGCATCGTGTTGTTACACCAAACGGTCATCCCATTTCCCAGTCCCTCCTCCCCCCTATATAACCCAGTCACCCTCCTCCACTCCACACTAGCTAAGACTACCTTCCATCCCTTTCTGAATTTTATTCTTACCTATTCAAGCTCTTTTTAGTTAAATTTCTCTCCTACTCTGCTTATTTCTTCTGTACCTACCATATATGCTTTTTTGATTTATTTTTTTTACGTTTTGAAATTTTCATTTTTTAACACTATGGCGCACAACCTTCTAGCTCCGCTATTGCTTCTACTTTCTCCCAAACCATAGCATTATGGACAGATGAACGATTGGAAGTTTTTATTGATTTATGCGTAGATTTCCTAGCGAACAAAGCACATTACGCCAACGAGTTTTATGCGACTGTAGCTGCGAAATTCAATGCGCGGTTTAACCTTTAATGTTCCAAACAAGAATGAAGAACAAATGGAATAGTTTGAAGCATCTCTGGGGTGATTGAAACAAACAGCTAATGGTAGAAGGTAGAGAATGGGATGTAGAGAATGATCGACTTAACGATTCCAAGGAGGGTGAAACGGTCCTGTGTGTAGATACAGAAAATACAAGAGAAAAGCATCGATAAAATTCAAGGAGCTGGATCAACTATTTAGAGGTTGCATAGGAAAGGACACCTGTAGGTATCAAATACCCACAGCTTCAACAGCTCAGCCTTTCACTGTTGTCATACAGCTTTGTACGTTGATTGGATGATTGCAAACACCACACCCATTCAGCCCAAATGTAGCAGACTGGTCGAGCAAAGAAGCTTAAGCAAGCATGTTAATGGACAGTCGTTTATTCGAAGTGACCACTTCACCAATGATGTAGCACGTTGTTATTCTATTTTGCCTATTATAGCAGTTTCAGAGGTAGGAGATTATAAAGGTTTTTCGTGGCGATCACTCAATCTTGGTTGTTGTGGAGATACTCCCTAATGATGAGATATTGTCATTTATAAGTTATCATTTGGGTTTGTTCCGCAATCGTCATTGGTTTGTATCTTTTTAGTTTGACTGGTCTATTTTTCTAGTTTATTCGGTTTGCTAATGTTTGGATTTAAAATGTATTTGTGTGGTTTAATGGAATATCAAGTTTTTATTGGTGTGTTTTATTTACAATTATTAAACACATATTACACAAAAATAATAATCAATTAATTATAAATCAATTCAATTAAAAATCATAAATTAAATACCTTGCTCAAGTGCTTTGCTCAAATACCCCGTTCGTAGCGTTAAACACATACCTTGTTTGACAATCTTCCCCAATCAAATACCCCACAAAAAAACACCGCTCAAATCCTCCGCTTCTATTTGCTGCAAACGCACCCTAAAAGCCATTAACATGCAAGGGAACCCTAGTACTATTTTGTATCAATATATTATTTGGTTATTCTAACTCGTGTTTTCCAAAACAACAGCAATATAATGCATGACATCTCATTAACTATCCAATGGTGTACATTTTATTGATATAATTTCAAATTCAATTGATTCACCAAATAGTGATTCGATTCACTAACTGCAAAATAACAAAAAAATAAGGTGGTTTTTTCTAAAAGACATCAAGTACATGTAACAATGGAAATATAATGAAATTTTATCAACAACGGCAAGTAACAAACAATGACCACTTAGTGGCTCAATAGTAACTTGATTCACTAAGAATAATATGTAAAAAAAACATAAGCAATGTATACATTTTGACTATATGTGCAAAAATGCCATATTAACATTGGTGTTTTCTAAAATAAAGTTTTCATATTAATATCTAAAAATAACAACTAGGGTGGAATCAAAAGTATACATTAGTTTATAGTTTTTGGTCACCAATAGAGTCATATACCAGAGAAACATTACAAAATAGTCATCGAATGCTAGTCAATTCAATGATCCAAAGTAACAATCTGTAAAAACAAGTAAGTTTTAGCAAATATATTCATGAAATAACAATCTAACTTTATTCTTCAAAAGAAATCCCATATTCATTGAGCTAAAAGGAAGACATGTATAATACCCAATGATATTTCACAATATTAATAGTAAACACCAAATATATTTCATCAAAATTAGCTAGCATATACGATGTGGCTGAACAGTTTAATTAGCATTAAAAACATAAATTTCATATTTGTGACTAGTCTGATCATGGTTATTGTGTTAGATTTATTTTATTTTATCCATTTCGATATGTTTTTAGTACTAAATCGAAAATTGTTTTGAGAGTTCGCATAGTGAAACTAGATATAAATTAGCAATGTAAATTAGTTATTAGTGGAAACTCTGTTCGAACCAATGAAGAAATACTCAAGATAAATGTTTAAGCTATTGTGTATATGAGTAGGTAAAAGTATAACTTTGGTCTTTAAATACATTTTAATGTGATGTTAATTTTGACTCATAGTAGTAGCAATTATATCATGCTTCCATTGGTTATCTTCATTTTGTATTGGAGGGTTTGTCTCTAGGGGTAGAAAGTTGAATACTTCAAATTAAGCCGTAAATCCACTCAAGCTTAAAAAATTGATGGTTAGTTGCCTAGCGTTGTTCTAACTTAAAGTTAGAGTAAGGACTATGCTTGAAGTTTCTTATTGTTTATTTTGCAACGATGTTAGCTTCGAGCATAATAGGAGTGCCAACCTTATATCGATTAACAATATGGTCGTAGATGTGTAAAAATATAAGCTGAAAAAAAGACAGTTTACCTAAGAAATCCTATAATCACTAAGCTAAAAAGAAGGCACATATAACCAATGATATTTCGTAGCATTAATAGGAAATACCACATATATTTCATCAAGATTAACTAGTATATATATAGCATGGTTGGATAGTTTAATTAACAATAAATACAGATATTTGGTGTCACCCTTGGTATTTACTATGATCATAGTCATTGTGTTAAATGGATTAATTGTCTATTATTCCTTTAAGTGTGCTTCTAGTAATAAAAACATTGTTTTGAAAGTTTACATGGTGAAATTGGATATAAATTAGCAATGTAAATCACTTAATACAATTCTATAAGAAATTGGATATAAATAGCATTAATAACACGTGTCATTAAAAAGTAGCATAAAGCTATCCCAGCGAGATGCTATGGTGTTAGACCAATTTTCTAATTATTTAGTCTTACAATTTTGTTCTTGCATTTGAAGGTTTATTTCTTTCAATTATGTGGCAAGCTCATCGTTATGCCTTCTTGCATTCTCTTCCCTTAAAATAACATACCTTGAAGCCGAATATCGTAGCATGTCGTGCCCAAGGCCATGTACCCAATACTTGATCACATATATCATTTTTAGTCATTGAAGTGGATTCTTCTAGTGTAGATTGCTTTCAAGGATCCATCATAAGGTTATACAAGCATAATTTTGGTATGTCATAAAAAGATTAGTTAAGAAATTTTAGCATATAATAATAAAATATTTCAGTTACATAATTTGTCTATGCTTTTGGGCAAGTCCACTTATTTCCTTTAGATTGAGATAACAATATAACTCTAAATTGCCAAGCTTTTATTTAGTCTTTTTATCATGCTGTTACGAAAATAATATTCATAAAAGTGGTGACATCAAAATTTTCTATATGATATAGTATGTAAATTTACAACTGCACATTTTATGCTACCAATTCCCCTCCATAACATGCAAATGATTTAGATCCTGTACAATCATTCACCTCGAGTTATTGCTTGCTAATTTTACATTTTGCACTGACTTCTTGAGAATTAAATATTGATGTCATCATATATCATATTAAATAGATAAATGTAACCATTTTAAATACAACTATCATTTTAGATTTTTTCTTCTTAAATACTCAACAAACTATTTCCCACTTCTCACGTGTGGCACCCACGTACGGCTTTTGACGGCTTTATTTCGCATTTCCAATTTAGATAGTGTTTATGAAATCTACACCTAAAGTCTTTGAATTACAACCTCAAATAACGGTCCACGGCCAGCCCCATATGAGAATGTGAAGATCCATGACAAACTTCTCCTATTAAAGATAATAATTAAGCTTTAAAGCCAAATATATGAAATTCAAAATGAAGTCTACATTTGAAATAAAAAGGTAAACTGATTAATAAAATATGACAGTGTAATCTATGAGTATAAGTTCCTTTAAAATGCCTCCAATGGTGACATGTCAAGGTGCATATCTATGACAAATTATTCCAACTTTTGTTGTAAACTCTTTTTCAGATTGTTGTGATGACCACCTTACACCATCGGTACCAAATATATATGTATAGTGCATTGTGGAGATACCTGACGATGCAGGATGGTAGCTAAAGGTGTAAAGTAACAAAAATTCAAACACAAAACCTGTAGAATATCCCACATCACATGGACAAAATATAATAAAATAGATGTAAATAGACGAGACAGTGATGTAATCAAATGAATCATAAATAAGAACATCAGAGTGCAACAAGTTTACAGACTGTAAAAAACTAAAATAGTTAGTTTATACATCCCAAATCTCGAAAATAAACCCTATAACTATGTCCAAGGTAATACAAGTATTGGTATAGCTCCATAGTACTACATGGCAGAATATAAGCGATAGTAAGCTCCAAGTATAGATATATGAAACTATAGACTCTTGCTTATACTCCATACGGCTCATTGTGCTATCTAGACATGTTATCCCTAATCTACACATTTAAGAGTACCAAAGATAATAAAAAGCAAAGCATAAACCATCGGGTCAGACAAGAGTATGGTGTGAGCGATACATCATCTCAAAAGTACTATAAAAATCGTACATGGTAAATAAGGGCACAGGGTATGAAAACCATACCCGACATGTCACTGCATCCAAAGGGTTAGCACAATAACAATCAATATATGATAATCTACTATCATTTCCATATCTACTACAATCGAAGTACACGCTTCTTTGATTTCAGACGCTGAAATAGGCACTTTTTAACCTATTTCCTTTCTGGTTCCAAATGAACCAATTCAGACGTCTGAAATGTAGATTCAGACGTCTGAATACTGGGAATAAAAATTCCCAGTATAATATTCAGACGTCTGAATCTAACGTTTCAGACGTCTGAAATTGGGGTTCAGGGCATTCCCTGAACCTAGACCAAAAATGGCCAAACGAATACCGGAAGCGATCGATCGAGCGACAACGACTAAGGATTTACGCCAAGCGACAACCCAGCCTTAACATCTCTTCGATACGCCTCAAATAACAATGTCCAAATATCCATAAAAGGATTTTCATAGATTTTGATTTCAAAACATCAAAAATTGGAATATACACCAAATCAATCCAAACCAAAATCAATTGCACAAGAATAAGTGTTAGGAATTCATATCTAACAATCAAAGATAATTATAGACTAAGATGTGAGATAAAAATCTCACCTTTTAAACCCAAAAGCACAAGATTGAGAAGCTTGAAAACAAAGGAGGATCAACCACTCTTCAATCCCAACTTAAGAAGCTTGATTCTAAACTTAAAAGAGAAATATTTCCCAAATTAGGTTTAGGAATTTTCTGAAACCAAAGAGAGAATGAGTAGGGGAAGATGAAGAGAAGGCTTACCAATGGGTTCTCTTGAATTTGGAGCTAGAAGTTGGATTTGCTAATGAAGATTAGGGCTTGGAGTTTTAATTTCCCATCTCTCCCACCATTTTTACTTTAGAACTGAAAAGAGGAGGAAGTGAGAGTGAATGAGGAGGGATGGTTCAGATTTGGGTATTAAGTTGGCTAGTGGGCTGAACCCAAACCCAAAGTGAAAAAGGTCAAATTTTTAGCTAGCTCCAAACATATCAATGTTTATACTCAAAAAGGTTGCAAACGACATTTTAAACTCAATGGGAGGGGTCTCGATTCCTAATTCGACTGTTTGCAAAAAGTAGCTTTTCGGACTAAATTCCGAGTATTGATAAAATATATAAATAAAATATTTAAATATAAAATCGACAAATATGCGGGTTGTTACAGACTCCCCTCCTTAAAGAAATTGCGTCCTCGCAATATTTAAGAAGAAGATATATAGTAACAACCATAAAAGCATGTTAACACAATAGAATTTTGAAGTAAGAAGTTCACCTTAAAGAGCATGAGAAAGTAAGTCAGGATGCGTTCGCTCGATGAACTCTCTAGATTCCCAAGAACAATCCTTAGGATTTGAAGACCATTGAACTTTAACAAGCGGGACATTTTTATTTCGAAGGCGTTCGACCTCCGAAGCAATAATTCGAATAGGATGCTGCTCATAAGTTAGATTAGGCGAAACTTCAATCTCTTCCACAATATCAGGCTCAAGAATAGAATCGGAATCTCGAAGGCACTTACATAATTGAGAAACATGAAACACGTCATGCATAGCAGAAAACTGAGCCGGTAATGTAAGGCGATAAGCCATAGAACCAATACGTTCAGTGATAGGAAATGACCCAATATATCGAGGTGCTAACTTTCCCGACCGACTGAAATGTACAACACCTTTCATAGGTGAAACACGAATAAAAACAAGATATCCAACGGAAAATTCTAATTTCCTTCTCCGATTATCGGCATAGGATTTTTGTCTACTCTGGGCTTCTTTCATCCTACGCCGAATAAGTCAATTTTCTCTGTGGAATCCCGAATAAAATCTGGACCTAAAACCAGCTTCTCTCCGGCCTCAAGCCAACAAGAAGGAGATCGGCATGGCCTTCCATAGAGTGCCTCGAAAGGTGCCATACCAATATAGATTGGAAGCTATTATTACAGGAAAATTCAACAAGAGGAATATGATCTTCCCAGCCTCCACCGAAATCAAGCACACAAGCACGAAGAAGATCTTCAAGAGTTTGATTCACACGCTCGGTTTGTCCATCGGACTGAGGATGATAAGCGGTGCTAAAATTAAGTTTCGTTCCTAAAGCTTTTTGAAGACTCTTCCAAAATCCACTAGTAAACAATGGATCTCGATCGCTAACAATAGAAGTAGGAACTCCATCTAATTTAACAATTTCTTTAACAAAGAGTTTGGCCAAAAGAGGAACGGTTCGGTTAGACCGAACGGGAATAAAATGGGCGGATTTAGTAAATCTATCAACTATAACCCATAAGCTATCATGACCCGAACGAGAACGGGGAAGGTCGTCAATAAAATCCATGGAAATTTGATCCCACTTCCAAATTGGAATTTCTAAAGGTTGCAATAACCCACCAGGCCTTTGATGTTCGGCCTTAATGAGTTGGCAAGTCATGCAACACTTAACAAAGTTAGCAATATCAGATTTCATTCCCTCCCAATAATAAAGTCGCTTCATATCCGCGTACATTTTACTACTACCAGGATGAATGGTAAATTTAGAACGATGGGAATCTTCTAAAATGTCCTTTCGAAGATCACTAATATTTGGCACGATAAGTCTACCAAATTTCCGAATGCCGCCACGAGAATCAATATCAAAGTATTTCAAACCTTCAATATCAATTTTATCCTTAATATTTTGGACAAGAAGAGCCAATTCGAGATCTAGCCTTTGAGCTTCAAAAATGCGGTCTAAAAGAGAAGGATGAGCCTCAAGGCTACATAAAACAAATGATGAGCATAAATCGGATACGCGGTCTCGAATCTCACAAGTGGATAAAACCTCGAGATCGTTCCATTCGGATATCATCATAGAAACAACATCTTGTTATTTACGGCTAAGAGCATCGGCGACACGATTACCCTTACCGGGGGTATAAAGAATACCTAGATCATAAGGGGCAAGGAACCCGAGCCAACGTTGTTGACGCAAATTAAGTTCCTTTTGAGAAAATAAATATTTCAAAGACTTATGATCGGTATAAAGAATAAATTTATCTCCCAATAGATAATGACGCCAAATTCGAAGGGCGAAAACAATAGCCGCGAGTTCTAAATCATGTGTGGCATATCTAGTCTCGGCCGGCTTCAATTGCCTAGAAGCATAAGCAATAACACGTTCTTTTTGCATAAGAACGACACCCAAACCAACGCGACTAGCATCGATATAAACAACGAAATCTTGATTCCCCTCGGGAATAACAAGAATAGGAGCATCGGAAAGGAGTTCTTTCAATTTCTGAAAAGAAGCTTCACATTTGTCCGACCAAATGTATTTAACTCCCTTCTTAGTCAATCCAGTGAGAGGCACGGCAATCTTATAAAAGTCTTTAATAAAACGACGGTAATAGCCCGCCAATCCGAGAAAACTACGATCTCTGTCACACTCTCCGGTCTCTTCCAATCTTGAATCGCTTCAATCTTTGAAGGATCTACGGAAATTCCGGATTCGGAAATAATATGACCGAGGAACTTCACATGAGATCGCCAAAAGTGGCATTTAGGAAATTTCGCCTTTAATTGATTACTCCTAAGAGTTTCCAATACAATCCGAAGATGTTTCTCATGTTCCTCCTCGGTTTTTGAATACACAAGAATATCATCAATGAATATGAGTACAAACCGATCGAGGAAATCTTTGAAAACTCGATTCATAAGGTCAACGAAATAAGCCGGAGCATTCGTTAAACCAAATGGCATAATAAGCCATTCATAAGATCCATAACGGGTACGGAACGATGTCAAAGGAATGCTATCCTCTGCAATACGAAGCTGATGAAAACCGGTAGCCAAGTCCAATTGTGAAAAGACTCTAGCACCGCTAAGTTGGTCAAATAGATCATAAATCCGAGGTAAAGGATATTTATTTTTGATAGTAAGATCATTAAGCTTGCAGTAGTCAACGCAAAGTCTAAGTGTACCATCGAATTTCTTCACGAAAATAGCCGAAGCTCCCCAATGCGAGGAACTAGAGCGAATAAATTGCTTCGTTTCCAAATCGGATAATTGTATGCGCATCTCCTCATTTTCTTTATTGGACAAACGAAAAGGAGGACGAGTAATAGGTGGAGCTCCAGGGGTAAGATTAATTATGAACTCAATTGCTCGCTTAGGTGGCAATCCTAAAACAGGCTCAAATATGTCGAAAAATTCACGAACAACGTGCATAAGAGAAATGATGTCCTCCTCATCATCATTATCATCATCACGAGGATTTAAAGAGTATAAAGATGCAGATAAAGTGGAATCCGAATCTTTGAGAATAATAGAAATTTTCTTAACAGATTGAGGATGTCGAAAGTGAATAGTCCGCTCAGGACATAGGATATGAGCTTCATAACGGTTAAGCCAATCCATTCCCAAAATCATCCCAAAGCCTAAATAACGCATGACATGCAAGTCGGCTAGGAAAAGAAAATCACACAAAATAATCTCCACATCTTTACAAAGCAAACTAAGAGTTGCAGATCCACCAACTGGATTCGAAATTCTCAAAGAAGTCATTAAAGCAACAACACTTAAAGAAAAGGTGTCGACAAGTTCCTTTGACATAAAAGAGTGGGATGCACCCGTATCAAAGAGAACTCGAATAGGTAGATCATGAAATATAATAATACCATCAAGGATAGAATGAGATATACCTTGACCACGAGATGTGTTGCCAGGGGCTTGAGCAACATTAAGCTTTCCCTCCTTCCTATTTTGAAGTTTGGGACATACCTGCATAAAATGGTCCGGGCTTTTACAATAGCGACAACGACGGGGCTTTGAACACTTGTTTGCAAAATGGTCTCTGGAACCACAGTTAAAGCATTTCCCTTCAGTAAAGGAAAAAGTCTTCGCAGCAGGAGTTGCCTGTTTACCCTTTTTACAGGAATAAGGACCTTTGAATTTGTTTGGCCTCTTCTTGTTGTTGAAGTTTGGTTTGGAACCCACCACTTCAACATCACTTTCCCTATCCGCCTCTTCAAGACGAAGAGCGATATCAATGAGTTGGTCGAAGGGAACTTCTAATTTTAGAAGTAATGGCTTCTTGAGATTTTTGTTTAAGCCATAGACAAATCTTTGGTTCTTCTTTAATGGGGTGTTGATGTATTCAACCCCATATTTGGAAAGTGACTCGAAGGATGCAACATAATCAGTCGCGGAGGCTTCACCCTGAACAAGGTCTATGAAACGCCGAGCCAATGTCACTCTCTCTGCTTCTAGCACGAATTTTAATTCGAAGCGTTCCCAGAATTTCTCCCAGGTGAGATCCGCTTCATTAATCTCAGAAATAAGAAGTTCGTACCAGTCCAATGCTCTCTCTTGGAGCATACTGGAAGCCACCTGAACACGGTGAAGATCGACGAGATTTATGCGAATGAAGATTCGATCGCAGGTCCTCAACCAAGCCTGGACCTCGATGATAGTTTCAGAACCTTTAAATGGCTTCCCACCCAGGTTGGTGTAATCATTGTACAAACGTGCAAACCCAGATTTAGGGTGAGTACGTTTCGGATTAGAACCAGCTGCTTGAGCATTCGTGACAAGGTCAAGAAATTGCTGGGTAGTCATAAAAAATCCATCTTGGGGTGGAGCACTAGATGGTCCAGCTCTGGGACGACCTGGTCTAACCATTTCTCTTCCTTAAGAAAGAAAGAAGGAAGAAGAAGGTTATTCACAAAATGAATATCAAGCAATCTTGATAGATAAAACAAGGAATCATAAAGAAAATAGGATGAATCGGTACGAAGACTCGAATTAAATCCTAAAGCACGACTCCTAAGATAGACTTAGGATGATGATCCTTGCTAAGTTATTCTACATTGTTCCGAAGTTTGGCTCTTATACCAAGCTGTGACGCCCCACCTCTATACCCACGCTAGCCAAGAACACTACGGAGTAATGCTGTCAACTAATATGGAGAATAAGGCTGTTGAGGAGCGACCATCCGTGTAATTGCTTTGTGCGAGCACCGATATGCCAGATAAAATATAACGGAAATCCGACATACCAACGCAAACTCAAAGCTACTACACAGTGGCTATATATAATCTTCGGAAACAAATATAGAAATAAGCATAACATAAATCAGTCACAGGCAATTCATATCACGAAGGCGGAAATAGATATGAATATATAACTAACACATGAAAGTGTACATTAGAGTAGTGGTCTAACAAGATCCACAATATCACAAAAGAATAGATACAAGTGCAAGACAAAAGAATACGTATACATTAAGGAGTCTATATCTCAAGTGTATACAACAAAAACTGCTAATCTAAATAGTTAGCCAAAAGTCAGAGTAGCAAATCCCAGAAGAGGAGTCAAACAGAAGCACTTGTAACATCTCGGTCTGACCCGAGTATTATTTATAAGAAAATAATAAACGGATCAGTCTAGCTATAAATATCAGATGACATGATATAAAATATAAGATATGGCATGAACATATAATATCCATAATGGCATACTACTATCAGCATGCAAATGATGATCAATAAAAGATCGTTCAATACCACAAGAATCTTCACAAAGATCCAAAAAAGGTTTCATACCAAAAACTTGTATTCACAACAAGTCAATGACACACGAATTCACCAATGCACAAAAATTGATAAAACATATCAATGAAAATCACTAAAATTGGTGAAGCATAAATTCCAGAATTCAACACACGAAATCCAGAAATCATAGAAAGGGGGGAGAGGCCTATCACACAAACGGGAGCATGAAAACTCACCAACATATGTATCACACGAACGAGACGCTATATCATGGTAGCTAGCCATTAATTTTTAACACAAGAATGGCCCGAAGACCATGGGGCGCTACCCCACATGTGTGAGTCGAAATCACACTGAAACGGGGTTTAGTCTCCCTCGCAGACAAAGAGACATCGCACATTTGCTAGTCTAAATCACAAGAATGATCTTCATGACCATCAAGAAGTGTCAATTACAGTAAGCTAGTAAATATATGAGCTTAGCTTCATGTCCCATAACCACTAGCTTAACTTAAATATTTACGAACAAATTGTAGATCTCCACTAGAAAATTGTCACAAGAGATTCAATCGAACAAGTCCAAGAATTAACCGACGAAGTAAACGCAAGCGTTTCATACCACTTGTTTTACTAAGTCGTTTAATTAGATTTCTCATACGAGTGAGGTAAAGGTTTGTATATACTAATAGATTGGAAAACGGTTTAAGCGAGCGAGCTTTGTAATAAAATAGTGTTGAAAATCATTTTGATGAAAGAGTTTTGATATTTACTGCCAGTATTGAAACCTTTATATTTTTAAAGTGACAAATCATAGAAATGATTGTAGAAACAATCAATCATCAAAATTCACATTCGAAGACGTGAATAAAATCCAAAGAAATCGATACTGAATCTATCAAAATGGATATTCCCAAAAATCACGAAGAAAATGTCATCAAAGTCCATAATAAGTGATAATAACAAAAGGGAATCAACATGAATCGATTAAAGTTGGAATTCTCAAACAAATAGGCAAACAGGCAAAAAGAGTGCAGATTCAGACGTCTGAAATCAAGGATTCAGACGTCTGAATTTGGAAAATAAAATATTTCCAAAACAGAATTCAGACGTCTGAATTTTTGATTTCAGACGTCTGAAATAGGCACTTTTTAGCCTATTTCCTTTCTGGTTCCAAAGGAACCAATTCAGACGTCTGAAATATAGATTCAGACGTCTGAATACTGGGGAATAAAAATTTCCAGTATAATATTCAGACGTCTGAATCTAACGTTTCAGACGTCTGAAACTGGGGTTCAGGGCATTCCCTGAACCTAGACCAAAAATGGCCAAACGAATACCGGAAGCGATCGATCGAGCGACAACGACTAAGGATTTACGCCAAGCGACAACTCATCCTTAACGGCTCTTCGATACTCCTCAAATAACAATGTCCAAATATCCATAAAAGGATTTTCATAGATTTTGATTTCAAAACATCAAAAATTGGAATATACACCAAATTAATCCAAACCAAAATCAATTGCACAAAAATAAGTGTTAGGAATTCATACCTAACAATCGAAGATAATTATAGACTAAGATGTGAGATAAAAATCTCACCTTTTAAACCCAAAAGCACAAGATTGAGAAGCTTGAAAACAAAGGAGGATCAACCACTCTTCAATCCCAACTCAAGAAGCTTGATTCTAAGCTTAAAAGAGAAATATTTCCCAAATTAGGTTTAGGAATTTTCTAAAATCAAAGAGAGAATGAGTTGGGGAAGATGAAGAGAAGGCTTACCAATGGGTTCTCTTGAATTTGGAGCTAGAAGTTGGATTTGCTAATGAAGACTAGATCTTGGAGTTTTAATTTCCCATCTCTCCCATCATTTTTACTTTAGAACTGAAAAAGGAGGAAGTGAGAGTGAATGGGGAGGGATGGTTCAGATTTGGGTATTAAGTTGGCTAGTGGGCTCAACCCAAACCCAAACCCAAAGTGAAAAAGGTCAAATTTTTAGCTAGCTCCAAACATATCAATGTTTATACTCAAAAAGGTTGCAAACGGCATTTTGAACACAATGGGAGGGGTCTCGAGTCCTAATTTGACTGTTTGCAAAAAGTAGCTTTTCGGACTAAATTCCGAGTATCGATAAAATATTTAAATAAAATATTTAAATATAAAATCGATAAATATGCGGGTTGTTACATTGGCCGTCGCTAACTGCCACTCAGCCGAACATAAAGGAACCTCTAGACAGGGGTAAATCTTGCTCTCCAGTGGGGGCTACCCACGAAGCCTTGCTGCACCTCCCCTGTTTTAGCCATTCCCGTTTGATGAGGCTTGAAGCTACGATTACCTTTATAGGACATATCAATTTTAGAATGCTCATCTTCCACCTGACGATGTTCTGAAGGCATTCAATCCATACAAGTTCGTTCCGGGTTCGAACGAAACCGAAGGCATTATCTCATTACACTCGTATTGGAATCATCCTCAGAGTCAACGACGATAACCCTTGCACTCTAAATCATCATCTCGAACCTATAAGTACTATTCCGTTAAACTCATTACGGAATCACCCACAGAGTTATACTGACGTATATCCCTTACACCTCGAGTCTTCACTTGCTCCGCTTGGATTCTCGACCTAACGTTTAATTTGGAATCGATGTGGTTTTCGGAATTCCAAATATGGAAACCCGATCCCGGTCTTACCGAAATCCAAACGCCATCTTAATGTCTAAGTTGTACTTAAGGGTTTTAAACAATTAACTCATTTCATTGTTATCTACTTCACACAGATAGATAAGCTACATATCACAATAGATAATCACATTCATATCATAAATAGTTAATCTATATCAATATCACAAACAGATAATCATCACAACCAGATAATCCATCACACATCATCATACCTTAACCAAACATCCATATCATACAAATACAACTCATCTCATTAATGAGATCACAACCATTCAATCAATAACATCCATAAGCAATGATTTATTAACCATCAATTATAATTAATTTAAAATGAATTAAATTAATTACAACCATCTCTAATTAATTTAAATTAAATTAAATTAATTAATACTTCTATAAATCCTGCTTAATATCCATTAATTAGTTAACCCGGATATTTAGTTACTTCCTAAGTATTCAACTTGATTAAACATCTTTGATTAATCATCCTCTAATTACAATAAGTAATTAGTCTTTAATAAATTTCATAAATTAATTAACCTTAATCATAAGTAATTAACATTTAATTACTTCATTTATTAATCAATTATATTTATCCTTATTTAGTTACAATTAATTAATCACTTAATTAATTAATTATACTTAATTAAACAATCATTTATTTTATCATTAATATTAAATAATGATCTCTAATATTTAAATAAATTAATTAATTAAAATTAATTACATTTATTAATTAATCTATTTATTAATCACTTTGATTAATATTCAATTTAGTAATTAACTATCTTTAATTACTCATTAATCAAATTAATTACCCAATAATTAATTATCTTAATTAATTAATCTCTTGATTAATTACAAAAGTAATTATCCAAATTACTTTATTAAAATAAATCACCTTTCACTAATTACATTCCAGCAATTTATCACTTATTACTTCATAAAGTAATCCTGCTCCATTAATTACATTAAGTAATTACTTCCATTAAATCATCAAATGATTTACTTAAATTAATTAAAATAAATTGATTAACTTAAACAAATTACAATATCAAAATTAATTACAATAAGTAATTAATTCCTTAATTACTTTATCAATTAATTATAATTAACAAATTACAATTAATTATATTCAATTAATCTAGTTAATTATCAAAATTAATTACATTAAGTAATTACTTAATTATCCTTAGATAATTATTTTTATTAATTAACAACATTTCCAATAATTACTTACTTAAGAAAATTTATCTTAAATTAATTATCAATAAATCATCTCTAATTAAAAATTAATCTAAACCATTATTTAAAACCAAATAATTAAGTAAATTCTTAATTATTTTAATTATTTCCAAAATAATTTTATTTACTTATCAAATGACTTCATTTACATTCAAAATATATTTAAACAATACATTCCTAAAATTTAATTCAAATTCCATTTAAAGATTTAATATTTAGAATGTTTAACTATTTAAACATTAATCCAAATTTAAATAATTATAAACCTTAAAATAAAAATGAATGTTAAAGAACATTCATTTCTTAAATATAAAAGAAAAGTTTAAATCAAAATTACTTGATTAAAATAAATCAAGCTTTGAAAATAGATTGATTACTTTAATTTTCAATTTTAAATTAACACTTCATATCTTAATTCAAATATTAAAGGAAATAAATTCTTTCAAGTTTAAAAACTTATTTGAAATCAAATTCATTTTTAAATCTTCTTTTAAAACATTTGAATCAGTTCATAATTTTTAAAAAAAAATTACAAAAACTGTTTTGAATTAAAAACTGGTTTTAAAAGTAACCTGAAAACTGTTTTTAAACTTGATTTAAAACTAAATTTAAATCTTGTTTAAATTTTCAAATTTTCATTTCTAAAAACCTTGAATTCAAAATTTCATTTGAATTCAGACTTAACTTACATTTGAATCAAAATACAACTTCAAAATATGAATTCATTTAAATTAAAAAAATTGCATATCTACAGGATTTAACCCTGCAACACACTAACCCGATAAACCCCTATACCCACTTCGAGTCTCCAACCCACTTGCTTCGAGTCAAAATCAAAAACACCCGAGAATTACATGAGACAAAATCACAGAACAACCCAACAATGTTCACTAGACATCCAACATGTACGGTGCATATGCACCGTCACCTTGACGAACTTCAGCCATTCCAACCTACTTCTACAAGTCATCGACCATCCCCTCATACGATCACGACCACCCAAACCCCCACATCAACTTGAAATCAAAAATAGGTAATCAACTACAGCCTGGAAAAACCCATCTGCATCATACCCCAAACCTGTCAACAGCCATAGTCCCTCCTCCGATCATCATCATCACTGCAACTCTGGCTAATGACCCATCTACATCCCCTCTGCAATATCCCAAAACCCAATCCTAATCGATGCAGCAGAGAGCATGTGAAGAAACTAAGAACTGCAACACTTAAAGACAAGGGTTTGAAACCTGGAAATCCCAATCCCTATCTCCTCCTCTCTCTGATCACCAATAGCCCAATTTTCCCTCATTCTTACATCAACACTCCACCTACATGAAGCATCTTAACTTCCAAAATTTACTAGCCAAACAGAAAATTCCAAATTTCCTAATTCTGTTCAAAACAAAAATGCTAACACCACAGTCAATTTAAAAATGTGAAGTTTGCTTTAAAATTACTGATTTTTAACATATATGCATGTTATAAACTTGTTTGAATAATTAATGATGATTGATATCCTTGTTTTATTGAAAAATGTTTACTGATGTATATGTGTCCAGAGATAACAGACTTTCAGTGCAACTAAATTATGATTTAATCAAAATTTTATACTGTGCAACCTACTTTACTATCATGACAAATCCTAATTGAAATAAATTCAAGAGGTCTTTGGTTTTCACTATTTAAATTTTAAGTTTTATAAACAAAATCAAGTATACAGTTTCATGGAAACTTATATATATATATATATATATATATATATATATGTTTATACATATTCACACACGGTATTTATCAAAATAGAATTTCAGACAAGCTTGCTCATTCCTAAGTATTTACATGCATCAGACATTTTTAACCTCTTTGCATTGTGAGGTTACTCACTTCCAAAAGAAACAGAGAAGTTCTCATCCAAACAGTTTAAATTCATGTGAACTAGTACTTTAGTTCTGGAATTTGCATTTAGCTTTGATTTTTAAAGAAAACTGTTTTTAAAATAAGAAGTTTACTCACTTAATTTAGAAGGAGCAGAGCACAAATTCCAGAGATGCAATTGCACATTCCAGGACCTGACTTGAAGCTGCATGTTGAAATCTCGGTTTTGCAAGTTGAATCTGGTCCTACACTTGCTGACTTTTTTTTAATTGATTCTGGTCTTAAATGCATGCAGACCCTATTCTTCTTTGCTTAGATTTGGAGTTGAATTGATCTTCATTTTGCAGTTGATACTTGAAGAAAAAGACTGCAGATTTGCTATTTTGCAGATTGATTGCAGTTTTTTTTAACATGCATTTTGTTTGGGTTTTGATTTTACTTAAATCTAATTCTCAGATTTCAAATGAGAATAAGGGTTGAACAAAAAATGCATTTGTTGTATTTTCTTATTTACAAGAATAAATTTCAAAAAGAAAAAAAAAACAACATGCCACTTGTTAACTTATTATGTTAAATGTTTTACAAGTGTCTTTCTATTAGTTTAAAAACTAAACACATGTGCAATTTAGTATGAAAGAAAATTCTAAATTTATAAATGTATTTAAATTTATCTAAAACCATTTCTAATTTGTTTTAGAATGTTTTTAAATATTTATTAACATTAGCCTTTAAAATGATTACATGTTTACTTCTTTCATAAGATTACACACAATTTTAAATGTTTATTTGAATGTTTTCAAAATAATATTCCTTTAAAACTAATTTTCAAAAGAGAAGAATTTTAAAAGAAAAAATGTTGAATTCATTTTATTCAAGAGTTTTAAATCAAAATACTATACTCTAAAAAAAATGAACTAAATTTATTTCAAAAGAAAACAAATTTTAAAATAAAACAAAACAAACTTTTATTATAAAACAAAATTTAAATATATTTATTTTTATAAACAAAATAAATACTTACTTGTATTTCTATGAAAATATAAGATAGATTTTTAAAACAAACTTTTGAAAAGTTTTCAATACTAATTTTAAATCAATTTAATCAATTTTACAATTTATACATTTATATATAATAAGTTAGAAAATATTCTTTATTTAATATAAATTTAAATTAAAATCAAAATTCCTATTAAAATGTATACACATATATACATTATAAATAAATATTTTTAAATCAGTTTAGAAAGATGAATTTATTACTTAAATATTTTTAACATTTGAAAATAATAAGATTTTCAAAGTAAATTATCATTATTATAAATTTCGTAAAGAATATCATTTATCAAATTAAATAATTATAAATTTTCAAAAGAAAATTTCTGTTTGAATTAAATTATTAAATCAATATTTCACATTTTAAAATAATTATCAATGAAATTATTAAATAATTATTGCCTAAATTTCCGGGACATCACATTCCTCCCCCCTTAAAAGAATTTCGTCCCCGAGATTTAAAAGCAAAGGTAATTTAATAATCTCATACAAATTTTAAAATTTAAAAGAGCAAACATATGCTATCAAGCAAAATACTAGCAACCATAGCAACCAATTCAAACAAACAATTCTATTTATCCAGACAAAATTCTAGATAGAATTCCCTAGAGTTTCCCATGTACAAACACCGGGACACTCGCCCTACAAAATCTAAACTAGCTACACCACTCAGATCTAGAGCTCCAATATATCCAGGTCTACTAATCTAAACAGAACACCGGACCACAGATAAGTCCAGATCAACTTCCAAATCCCCCTGAACTACTGATTCTAAAAACCAGAGATAGATCATACACGTACTCCCTCAAAGATACGTGAAAAACAAAACAAATTCCAGTCATCCGAACTGGCAATTCAATCCTGTAGACCAAATACTTAATCCTTAAGAGAAGACAGAAAGATCCAATCTCTTATCCACACATCTCTCCTGTCGATCCTGGGCTGCCTTCCACTTTCTAGATCAATCAAATCTACCACACAACTCTTCTACCCAAATATCAGAAGACTTCAGTCAAGCTACTCTTATTTGGAAAACAGAACAGATGCACAAGACATCCAAGCTTCCAGATCCAAATGAATTTTCTATAGAAATCCTCTGATCCAAGACAAAACTCAGATTCCTAAAGAATCGGGTGTTGCTCCTATTCTGGAATAGCTGCCACCATGCTTCCACTGCACAACTCTGATTTGAGAATGTTGTTGATGAACACAAGTATAAACTTGATCAACTTATCCCGGAAACATTGTTCATCAAATTCCATAAAATCTCTGTGACCTATCTGATTCGGTCACAACATCACAGCAAAAATTCAACCAGAAAACTGGATCCAATAAATCCTGCCAACTTAAACAGATTTCTTTCTAAAAGAACCTCCTACTATGCTGAACCACCGGTAAAGCTTTAAGAGCCAAGTCCAAACAGAATTCAAACTCTCGACGGATGCCAATCTCAACTCCTTCGAAGATATCCAAAAAATCAAACCACTTCGATAACTCAAACATCCACTAGAGATGCTTCAATCCAAACAAAGATTACTCAGAGAACTTACGAACCATCGCAAGTCACTTTTGCGATCCCACTCAGTTCAGATTCCAAGAAATCGTTCTCACTACAAAAACAGAACAGCTAAAGCCTTCAAATCAAAGGAAGAACTAGTGGTCTACCTCTAACCACAAACATCACACCCAACTGAGCTTCTAGAAGAAATGGACAAGCTTCACCATCTGCCCGGCCTACTGACAAAAGAATCACAAAGATTTCCGAACCATCGAAGAACAGGCCACTCACCGCTGCTACTGCTGCCAAAGACTTCCTAATCCAAAACTCATCGAACCACAAAGCTACACTAGCCTTTTCGAAATAGAGCCTTCAAAAGACAGATATCTCTCAGGAAACTCGATCTCAAACCAAACACAAAACATTCTGCCAAACTGAGTCTCAAACTCAAATATAGACAGAACTCCTTCCTGAAGTTTCCAAGATACCATCTCTGGCTTCAGTACTCCCAACTGATCCAAATTCAAGAAAATCCACTCGCACGAGTGCAAACAAACTTACAATCCAAAGATGAACTCCGAATCTTGAAAAGACTTCCTTCAGAGATTGGTAGAATCCTTACACCAAACTGCAAAACTACTCAAGATGCCCAATACTTCCCTAGCAGACCACTTCCAACCACAAACACTCGAACTCCAACCATTGATAGTTGTGTTACACACACCACTACCCTATCTACCTTTAGAACTTATATTGAAAAACCCGAACAGGTAACCCAATCAAATAGGTAGAAATATATACATATATATATATATATATATTCAAAATTATAAATACGCTCTCTCAAGAAGGACACCACTCCAGAGTCTAGTTATTCGCTCAACCTAGAGCTCTGATACCACAATGTAATGACCCGCCTTTCATTCCATAGAAAGATGCATCATTAAGAAGAAAGAAAGGGATAGAAAAGAGAAAATAAAGGAAAGAAAGAAACAGACAACATCAGAATCTCACAGCGGAATCGAATAAATTATATTATATCACATAAACATTACATAGTATCATATACATCAGAGTTAAACAGCTAATACAACACAAACTAGACAGTTATAAACGTCTATCTAGCAATTACAATTCAAGTAAATCAGAGAAAACAGATACAATTCAAAACACAGCGGAACCACTAAATATATCTACACGCTGAAGCCTCCTGCTCCATTATCTCCTCCAGAACTCGTCAAAGCAACTACTGAAACACTTGACTACTCATACGTAATATGAGTACCCAAGAGTTTAATAAAACAGAAAATAAACACTCAGGTCAGACATGGGTCTGGTGTGAGTAAACGGGGATAAAAGTAGCTTAACTTTTAGAAAATCTTTTGAAAACAAAAGGTATCACATAAGACTTCTCACACATAAACATGGAAAAGTTTTTACCTTACGCTAACCAAAACATTGATAGGAAATCCAGTGATATTATAATAGTGTCTAGGGTTTTCAAAATAAAATATAGAAGTAGCTAGAATGTTTACATCTCACGTTCCAACATAGTTGGGCACAATCAAAACCGTACAGGCACTTATTGGATTATGGATTCCATCAATGGCAGGGCTACTGGGGTACCGCCCGTCACAGTACGTGGCCTAGATCACCGTACCGAAGAGTACGCCCGCTCCCCTGCAACACAAAGCCGGAACCATTCCTTACTAAACAGTTCCGAACAAGACCACCCCGCAGATTGGCCGTCGCCAACTGCCACTCAGCCGAATATAAAGGAACCTCTAGACAGGGGTAAATCTTGCTCTCCAGTGGGGGCTACCCACGAAGCCTTGCTGCACCTCCCATGTTTTAGCCATTCTCGGTTGATGAGGCTTGAGGCTACGATTACCTTTATAGGATATATCAATCTTAGAATGCTCATCGTCCACCTGACGATGTTCTGAAGGCATTCAATCCATACAAGTTCGTTCCGGGTTCGAACGAAAACGAAGGCATTATCTCGTTACACTCGTATTGGAATCACCCTCAGAGTCAATGACGATAACCCTTGCACTCTAAATCATCATCTCGAACTCATAAGTACTATTCCGTCAAACTGATTACGGAATCACCCATAGAGTTATACTGACGTATATCCCTAACACCTCGAGTCTTCACTTGCTCTACTTGGATTCTCGACCTAACGTTTAATTTGGAATCGATGTGGTTTTCGGAATTCCAAATATGGAAACCCGATCCCGGTCTCACTGAAATCCAAACGACATCTTAATGTCCAAGTTGTACTTAAGGGTTTTAAACAATTAACTCGTTTTATTGTTATCTACTTCACACAGATAGATAAGCTACATATCACAATAGATAATCACATTCATATCATAAACAGTTAATCTATCTCAATATCACAAACACATAATCATCACAACCAGATAATCCATCACACATCATCATACCTTAACCAAACATCCATATCATACAAATACAACTCATCTCATTAATGAGATCACAACCATTCAATCAATAACATCCATAAGCAATGATTTATTAACCATCAATTATAATTAATTTAAAATGAATTAAATTAATTACAACCATCTCTAATTAATTTAAAATAAATTAAATTAATTAATACTTCTATAAATCCTGCTTAATATCCATTAATTAGTTAACCCGGATAATTAATTACTTCCTAAGTATTCAACTTGATTAAACATCTTTGATTAATCATCCTCTAAGTACAATAAGTAATTAGTCTTTAATAAATTTCATAAATTAATTAACCTTAATCATAAGTAATTAACATTTAATTACTTCATTTATTAATATAATTATAATTAATTATATTTATCCTTAATTAATTACAATTAATTAATCACTTAATTAATTAATTATACTTAATTAAACAATTATTTATTTTATCATTAATATTAAATAATGATCTCTAATATTTAAATAATTTAATTAATTAAAATTAATTACATTTATTAATTAATCTATTTATTAATCACTTTGATTAATATTCAATTTAGTAATTAACTATCTTTAATTACTCATTAATCAAATTAATTACCCAATAATTAATTATCTTAATTAATTAATCTCTTGATTAATTACAAAAGTAATTATCCAAATTACTTTATTAAAATAAATCACCTTTCACTAATTACATTCCAGTAATTTATCACTTATTACTTCATAAAGTAATCCTGCTCCATTAATTACATTAAGTAATTACTTCCATTAAATCATCAAATGATTTACTTAAATTAATTAAAATAAATTGATTAACTTAAACAAATCACAATATCAAAATTAATTACAATAAGTAATTAATTCCTTAATTACTTTATCAATTAATTATACTTAACAAATGACAATTAATTATATTCAAATAATCTAGTTAATTATCAAAATTAATTACATTAATTAATTACTTAATTATCCTTAGATAATTATTTTTATTAATTAACAACATTTCCAATAATTACTTAATAAAATTTATCTTAGATTAATTATCAATAAATCATCTCTAATTAAAAGTTAATCTAAACCATTATTTAAAACCAAATAATTAAGTAAATTCTTAATTATTTTAATTATTTTCAAAATAATTTTATTTACTCATCAAATGACTTCATTTACATTCAAAATATATTTAAACAATACATTCCTAAAATTTAATTCAAATTCCATTTAAAGATTTAATATTTAGAATGTTTAACTATTTAAAAATTAATCCAAATTTAAATAATTATAAACCTTAAAATAAAAATGAATGTTAAAGAACATTCATTACTTAAATATAAAAGAAAAGTTTAAAGCAAAATTACTTGATTAAAATAAATCAAGCTTTGAAAATAGATTGATTACTTTAACTTTCAATTTTAAATTAACACTTCATATCTTAATTCAAATATTAAAAAAATAAATTCTTTCAAGTTTAAAAACTTATTTGAAATCAAATTCATTTTTAAATCTTCATTTAAAACATTTGAATCTGTTCGTAATTTTAAAAAAAATTTACAAAAACTGTTCTGAATTAAAAACTGGTTTTAAAAGTAACCTGAAAACTATTTTTAAACTTGATTTAAAACTAAATTTAAATCTTGTTTAAATTTTAAAATTTTCATTTCTAAAAACCTTGAATTCAAAATTTCATTTAAATTCAGACTTAACTTACATTTGAATCAAAATACAACTTTAAAATATGAATTCATTTAAATTAAAAAAACTGCATATCTACAGGATTTAACCCTGCAACCCACTAACCCGATAAACCCCTATACCCACTTCGAGTCTCCAACCCACTTGCTTCGAGTCAAAATCAAAAACACCCAAGAATTACACGAGACAAAATCACAGAACAACCCAACAATGTTCACCAGACATCCAACATGTACGGTGCATATGCACCGTCACCTTGGCGAACTTCAACCATTCCAACCTATTTCTACAAGTCGTCGACCATCCCCTCATACGATCACGACCACCCAAACCCCCACATCAACTTGAAATCAAAAATAGGTAATCAACTACAGCCTGGAAAAACCCATCTGCATCATACCCCAAACCTGTCAACAGCCATAGTCCCTCCTCTGATCATCATCATCACTGCAACTCCGGCTAATGACCCATCTACATCCCCTCTGCAATCTCCCAAAACCCAATCCTACTCGATGCAGCAGAGAGCATGTGAAGAAACTAAGAACTGTAACACTTAAAGACAAGGGTTTGAAACCTGGAAATCCCAATCCCCATCTCCTCCTCTCTCTGATCACCAATAGCCCAATTTTCCCTCATTCTTACATCAATTCTCCACCTACAGGAAGCATCTTAACTTCCAAAATTTACTAGCCAAACAGAAAATTCCAAATTTCCTAATTCTGTTCAAAACGAAATGCTAACACCACAGTCAATTTAAAAATGTGAAATTTGCTTTAAAATTACTGATTTTTAACATATATTCATGTTATAAACTTGTTTGAATAATTAATGATAATTGATATCCTTGTTTTATTGAAAAATGTTTACTGATGTATATGTGTCCAGAGATAACAGACTTTCAGTATAACTAAATTATGATTTAATCAAAATTTTATACTGTGCAACCTACTTTACTATCATGACAAATCCTAATTGAAATAAATTCAAGAGGTCTTTGGTTTTCACTATTTAAATTTTGAGTTTTATAAACAGAATCAAGTATACAGTTTCATGTAAACTTATATATTGTTTATACATATTCACACACAGTATTTATCAAAATAGAATTTCAGACAAGCTTGCTCATTCCTAAGTATTTACATGCATCAGACAATTTGAAACCTCTTTGCATTGTGAGGTTACTCACTTCCAAAAGAAACAGAGAAGTTCTCATCCAAACAGTTTAAATTCTTGTAAACTAGTACTTTAGTTCTGGAATTTGCATTTAGCTTTGATTTTTAAAGAAAACTGTTTTTAAAATAAGAAGTTTACTCACTTAATTTAGAAGGAGCAGAGCACAAATTCCAGAGATGCAATTGCACATTCCAGGACCTGACTTGAAGCTGAATGTTGAAATCTGGATTTTGCAAGTTGAATCTGGTCCTACACGTGCTGATTTTTTTTTAATGGATTCTGGTCTTAAATGCATGCAGACCCCATTCTTCTTTGCTTAGATTTGGAGTTGAATTGATCTTCATTTTGCAGTTGATACTTGAAGAAAAAGACTGTAGATTTTCTATTTTGCAGATTTGCTATTTTGATTGCAGTTTTTTTAACACGCGTTTTGTTTGGGTTTTGATTTTACTTAAATCTGATTCTTAGATTTCAAATGAGAATAAGGGTTGAACAAAAAATGCATTTGTTATATTTTCTTATTTAAAAGAATAAATTTCAAAAAAATTAAACAACATGCCACTTGTTAACTTATTATGTTAAATGTTTAACAAGTGTCTTTCTATTAGTTTAAAAACTAAACACATGTGCAATTTAATATGAAAAGAAAATTCTAAATTTATAAATGTATTTAAATTTATCTAAAACCATTTCTAATTTGTTTTAGCATGTTTTTAAATATTTATTAACTTTAGCCTTGAAAATGATTACATTTTTACTTCTTTTATAAGATTACACACAATTTTAAATGTTTATTTGAATGTTTTCAAAATAATATTCTTTTAAAACTAATTTTCAAAAGAGAAGAATTTTAAAAGGGAAAAAATGTTGAATTCATTTTATTCAAGCGTTTTAAATCAAAATACTATACTCTAATAAAAATGAACTAAATTTATTTCAAAAGAAAACAAATTTTAAAATAAAAAAAACAAACTTTTATTATAAAAAAAATTAAACTATATTTATTTTTATAAACAAAATAAATACTTGCTTGTATTTCTATGAAAATATAAGATAGATTTTTAAAACAAACTTTTGAAAAGGTTTCAGTACTAATTTTAAATCAATTTAATCAATTTTACAATTTATACATTTATATATAATAAGTTGGAAAATATTCTTTATTTAATACAAATTTAACTTAAAATCAAAATTCCTATTTACAATGTATACACATATATACATTATAAATAAATATTTTTAAATTAGTTTAGAAAGATGAATTTATTACTTAAATATTTTTAACATTTGAAAACAATAAGATTTTCAAATTAAATTATCATTATTATAAATTTCGTAAAGAATATCATTTATCAAACTAAATAATTATAAATTTTCAAAAGAAAATTTCTGTTTGAATTAAATTATTAAATCAATATTTCACATTTTAAAATAATTATCAACGAAATTATTAAATAATTATTGCTAAATTTCCTGGACATCACATTTTACAAATTTATTCAATTAAACCAAAATTTCAAATTTCCAATTTTATTCAAATCAAACCATCAGTTTCAATTCAATTCAGTTCTATACAAAACATTTCAAATCTTATCAATTTAAATATAGATTTGATCCACAAAATAAACTACTAAATTTTTAATATACTTCAAACCTTTAATATCCCACATTTCAAAACTAAATTTTATAATTTCATATATCTCAAATTTAACTTCATTATTACACAGTTTTGAAATATTCATTTCATAAATCCAAAATCATTTAAATAAACTCAAATTCCAAGTAAACCAAATATCTTTTCATACAAATATAAACTTCAAATATTCATTTATCAAAATCAAATATCATTCCAAATTCGTATTCTTTCTCAAAATAAAGATCAAATCATTTCCAAACCATTTAAATCATCAAAATATCATATCCTTTCAAAACCTCATTATCAAATCATTATTTGAATTCAATTTCAAATATTCAAATTTAAATATCATTTTAAAAATCAATTATGTCATTTATTTATTATTTCAAATATCATTACAAAATACATTTCAAAATTCCATTCAAAATTTCATTTATCTCATTTCATTCAAATTAACACATAACCAGTAAACCTTATTTAAATTCAAATTCAATTTAAATTCCTTAAAAATTCAAATTTAAATATTAAATATATATTCAAACTTCATAAATTTCACAAATAATCAATTCCCAAAGTTAAATCATTTAACAATTTAAAATATGACTCAAATAGTGTTAAAATCTATAATATTTCAAACATTGTCAAAATATAGCAACGACAACATTTATAAGGTGCTACCGTAGCTTAAAATTTTCAAAATAGTTTAGTTTAGGAACAAGGCATTTATAAAATGCCGTAATAGATATTTAGTTACTTCAAACATAGTTAAATTCAAAACAACAGCATTTTTAAAGTGTTCTCATAAAACTATAACATTTTAGAAATGCTATTAATAAAATTCAAGATTTTATTATAACTTCAGAAACATTAAATTTCAAAAATTTTCTATTTTAAATTTTTAAATCATATTTCTAGACTTCAAAATTTCACATTTAAATCAACTTAACATATGATTTATCACAACGAAATTTTATAATTAATTATCTCTCACTTTCATTCGTTAAGTCAAAATTTCACTGTTTCTTAACTTATAAATTTCAACAAAACTTAACATTTTTCTTCAACTGTCATTTCAAAACTTTGAATTTAATTTCCATTATTTACTTACATTTTTAAAATAAAATTTAAAGTCAAAAATCACATTTACTTCAAATTTACGTACTTAAATTCACAATTTCAAGATTTGATATTTAATTTTCTTCAAACCATAAAATATATATTTTTAAATCAAAATTCGTACTTTTAAAAATACATATTTTAATATAAATCATTTAAAAATATACCGGGGGTCTGTATATAATTTTCTGACCTAGGTCAAGTGATACGGATATATATCATTTCAATCCGCAATTTAAAAAGAAAACCCGGGTTCTATCATTTCAAACTCGCAATCCCAAGTAAAATAAATACAATAAAAAACACCTAGGCCTATCATTTCAACCCATAATGATTTTTTCCTATTCTAATTTCCGTTCGGGTATGTATCATTTCAACATATAGAGATTCTATTCTAACAGGGAACTTGCAGTGTGAATATATGCATAGATAATATAAACAATGCCAATGTCACGATATAATGTCATATATCAAATGTTAGGTGATAATTAACAGTTTTAACATGGTAATAACATGGCATAGCATATCATATGATCATCATTAACTTGCACAAACATTTTATATTACTATACACTTGCCATCAATTTACTATTTCATAAGTAAATATGTCAGAGTGAGAAAGACTCACCTTTTACGAAAATAGGGACCAAAACAACACACAAGCACGATTCCAAGGGCATGACAAGTACGATTCAGCACGAAACAGCATGACATTGGATTCAAATAAGAGAGATAGCCAAGATATAACCTTTTATGCAACAACCAAAACAAGACATTGAAAACATGAATATTCAATACAAAACAATGTTGAACAAATTGAAATATAAAAGCGATAAAGACAAGATAGCTTAACCTTGCCTTAACCATCCAAACGCTTGGCCATAATGGAACATATGCTAGGCTAAAGTGATATTTTATGGTAAATAGCTCAGGTTTAGATTCACATATGCATTGCAACATGAAGTGGAAGGGGTAGGAGAGTTGCAAAGTGAAGAATGCAAAGAACAAGGCAAAAAGGAAGGGTTTGTTCAACTTTTTGGCTTGGCTATGGGTAAGTAGGGCTCGGCCAAAGCATGGTACAGGTTTGGACATGTCAGGTGATGGCTAGAGTGATGGCCAGAGGAGGTGAACTTGCTGGTGGTGGTGGTTAAGGGGGTGGCCAAAGTGAAATAGGAAGGGTAGGTGATGTTATGTGGTCTATGCATTGTTTTCAAGGGTTGGAGCTTGCAAATTTGTGGAGCTATCATCATAAGGAGGCACGGCTTGAATTTGGTCAGAGGAGGAGGAGGTGGAGTTGCTGTAGATGGTGGTGGTGTGGTTGGTGGTGAAGGTGGAGAGTGAAGCCAAGCAAAGCCTTGAAAAGAGGAAGGAAAAATCAATGAAAGAAGAAGAGAAAATGAGGTAAAAATGGAAGAAGCCATTAGTAATTTTTGTTTCAGAAATGAATGGCCGAACTTGTGATGGAATGAGAAGTTTTTCTCATGTGTATTCAACATAAAACTCATGGAAAAGCATAAGAAAGTGGAGGGCTACTCAATGAAAAGTCAAAAGAAGGTGTAAAGCCAAAGGTAAGTGAAAAGTCACATGCAAATGAAAGGGTTTTATCTCTTAGAATTTCTTTTTATTTTATTCATTCAAATTAAACAATAAAAATTTCAGTAAAAAAAAATAAAAAGCTAAAATAAATTGGAAAAGAAAATAAATAAATATTTTGTAGAAAAATATAAAATAATTAAGAAAATAGCACAATAATAGAAACCAGGGTGAAAAATTGTAGATAAAATACAATAAGCTTTAGAAAATTAAAATCACACTTTTAAAATGTTTTAAAAATAAAATAAATACATAACATGGCGTATTACACATATTAGAACATGTTTTGACAAATAAAAATATTATTTATATAAATTAAAATAGACAATTTTGTTAAACAAATCAATTTACATACAATACTGTAAAAAGCATAACTTTCACAATATAAATCGTATTTCAATGAAACAAAAAGAAGTGTTCTTGAAATTTTATTTATTTTCATAAATAAAGATAAAATTAAAATTTTCAAATATTTAAATTTTAAATTTAAAAATCAAAGTTTGACCAGATTGACCAAAAATCCGCATTTTTGTAAAATATTCAATCTATTCGTGTTTGAAATTCTAATTTACATAAAAATCAAAATTTATATTTAAAATAACAAAATTATTCATTTTAATAAATAAAAATAAAGTTTTTAAACTAGGAATTTAAATTAGAATAATTTAAATATACAATTAAAATAATCACAAAATACAGGATTGTTACATTATAAATATCATTTATCCTGTCATTATGTTGTCTTTAGTTGTATGTATACCATCATTAATATATATATGTTATTGCGTCAGCATTGGATGTGTAGTTTTCTTGTATGTGTGTTGATTAAATTTTTCTACACACACACATATATATTATTAAGCATTAAAAAAGTTATGTTTTTCCTAATTTCAAAATAATAGTTTAATAATATTTATAGCAAGTTTGGTTATAATATATATATATATATATATTATTTTTAATATACATTTAAAATATATATATATATATATATTATTTTTAATATACATTTAAATTTCATTTATACATAATATGATTTCAAATAAAATAATAATAAATTTTAAGTTGTGTGTGCATGTGTGTGTACACACCTATATATTATATAATTTGTTTAAACATAGAGCCCAAATTTTACAATACATACATATATATAATATGTAAATATTTATTTAATAAAATTATTATATGTTATATATATAAATATATTTAAACGATTTATATGTGGAAATCAATAAATAAATTAAAAAAACTATTTACTGATTTCGAGTTTAATGCGCACAGAAGAGAAATGTGCATAGAAGAGAAGTGTGGCAGTATTGTTTGTATACGGAAAGGAAGAGGGAGAAGTTGGTTTAAAGCTGACGATGTAGGATGGTGGAAGTGGAAAAGATGGAGCGGTGGTTGTTCTTGGTTTGGGTGATGTTTATAGCAAGCTTGTAGTGTTTGTATGGGAAGTGGATGAGCTGAAGAAATTGGAGGAAGTTTAGATTGTAGGATCTGTGAAAGTAGCGTGATAGATTTATGTCGAAAAGGCAGTTCTGGCTATAGATTGGGCTGACGGGAAGTTTGAATTATAGTGGATTATGGGGTCTGTTGGTGGAGGAGGACTGTGGAAGTTTTCTGGCGGGGAGGTTGTCGTTGTTTGCTGGGGTAATGCTTGATGTTGGAGCAGGTTTTGTGGGTTGGAAGGAATATGTTTGCTGTCGAAGTGAGATGTGTTTGGTCATGGTGATTGAGGAAGAGGTGGTGAGTGGTTGGTTGCTGTGATATGTAGAGGAAGGAGATGAATGCATATAACAATAGGAAATGAATTCATAGAAAAATTAGTCGTGAAATGGAACTTGAAAATAGAAAATGCTTGTAAATGAAAATAAGCAATAAATGCCTCAATTGTCTATCTTCTAATAAGCCGCAACTGAAATGAAGTGTGCACTTCTAACAAACAGAAATAAACAAAAATGTAATGTAGACAGAAATGAACAAATGCAAATAGAAATTTCCAATAAGAAACAAAAATAGAAAAAATTCTGCTTTTGTTTTTTGTCTTTTTTTGTTGTTTTTTTCTAGTGCGACTCCACACACAAAATGAACACGTTATAAAATCAAATAAAAATAATCCAAAGAGTAGAGCCAAAATCAAATTGCTTTCCCTTGCAAGGGCACCAAAACTGTTTAATGATGGAATGTTTTATTAATTAGAAAACCGTCAAAAATATATCATCATAAAACCGCAAGCGCACGGCGTACATTCATAGTACATATGCAAATACGGGTCGATCCATGGAGAAGACAAAAATTTTAATATTACTAATCAAATTAGCCTAAAGTTGAAAGAAGATTGTTAACTAAAAACTATTGAAAAATGAACGAAAAGTAGAACGTAAATGAGAATAAAACTATGAGATTAAGGAACAATTTAGAGGCAAATCCACCTCCAATCATTCGTATAAATCAACACAAAATTCATCTATAATCTCTCATTTAAATTTTAAGTAGAAATGTTTGATGTGTTTATTATAAGTATGGTTTATTTGTGCTATTAATTAGCACGACTTAAACCATTAAACTCTAACACACCATTCAAACCCACTTATCAATTCTCATTAAAATGACATGAAATTAAAATTAAAATCTATTTTAAACATGATCTATTTATTATGAACTGGTAACATAGATCATCAAATTTTGATTCTAGTTTGACATTCATCATCAAAATCACTTAGGCAAATGATCAAATAGTTTACGTTTATATTGGATTAACATAGCCTATTTGATATGTCAACATAGACTATCAAATTCACTAAAAAAACATAAACTATCATTACTCATAATTTTTGTTAAGAACAAAAGAGAGATCATAAACGTAACCATATTATGTTGATTTAGTATAATTCATGGGAACTTCATTACCCCTAAATTGAAGGGGTTTAGCTTCTCATATTTGAATTCATATCAACACAAAATAATTTAATCATAAAAAGCAAGAAAAATGAGAGCTAATTAAAAGGAAAGAGAACATGTGCAGTTAATGCCATGCAATTATCCCGCTATAACCGTGTTATATCTCATAGCAGATTTCTACCGCTACGAGTTTTCCATATAGCCCCAAATATAGCCTTTCTGCTTTAAGTCCCGCAATTTCTACTATATCCCATTATTCCTACTATATTCCGCTCTTTCCGCTATACCTTTTTCAAAACAAATGAATTAAAAAATGTATTTATACATTATTAAATTATGAAATTTTTAATATATTTTTAGAAATAAAAATAATCTAATATTCTACTGAATTCAATTATATTATAACAGTTTTACGTTTATTTACAGTATATTCGCACATGTTTTTATTCAAAAGTATTTATGTATTAATTATAATTCAATTAAATGTTAATTTTTTATTAATTAACATTTATATATTTGTAATACCATTAAGTATAAGTTTTATATACTATTTTAGAGTCATCTTCTATATCCCACTATATCCTCATTGTATTATCGCTATGACTTATTGCACCTCCGCCACATTGAATCTACCGAGCGCTTTTAACTGCACAGAAGAGAATTGACTACTTGCATAAAATAAATCTAAATTAATTGCATGAATTAAATCTATACTATTAATATGAAATAAAAGAGACATAAACTAACATAAAAGAGCATGAAATAAAATAGCATAAGAGAAAAGAGCATGTAAACAAAAGAAAATAAGAAGAAGGCTAAGAAGCCATTAAAAATATATTTATTTATCATTAATTTTGTGGCTACAACATGCATAAACATAAACGGTATTTATACATGCATAAAACCCTAATTCCATTTTTAGGGGACTACCAAAAATGCCCTTGAGATTGTGTAACCTTCAAGTAATCATTAGGAAATTAATTAATCCCCACTAACATGCCTTTAAATCTCCATTAAATGCATGTGCTTCTAATTACGGTTCATTAGTTAGTGGGCATGTAGGCTCCTCCATGTTGCATTATTTCTTTTCTTTTCTATATTATTTTGGCCTTGAAGATTTGTGCATGCATATATCCATGAAGTTCCACCCAATTTGCACTCAATTTTCTACAAATAAAAATAAAAATATGCAAATAAATTTTCTCAAAATTTATTTATATACAAAATTACCATTTTGCCCCATATGAAGATGAATGAATAGTGATTTGCAAAAAATTTGGATTTTGGTTTAAACATATAAAATACCCTAATATGATCATTTATTTTAATAAAAAAATATTAAATATGAGAGTAAAAATATACACTTTTACATGCACATTATATATATATATATATATGTGTGTGTGTGTGTGTGTATAATATATTTAAACATAGAACCTAAATTTTACAATACTTACATATATATAATATGTAAATATTTATTTAATAAAATTAGTATACGTTATATATATAAGTGATTTCCATGTGGAAACCAATAAATAAATAAATATTTAAAAAACTGCAAAAGTAAAAAAATTAAGCTGCATGCGTATTGAAATAAATTAATATATACCTTTAGTCATATGCTTACATCAAAATGTATTTCATATATATATATATATATATATATATATATATATATATATATATATATAGGAACTTGGTTAATTTCTATTAATGATATTCAGGCCAAAACCAGCCCAACCTAAAAATTGAAAAATGAAAGGCCTTAAAAGAGTTACAGCTCACTTCGATGCAATAAAAAGTTCGTGTCAGAGAACAGGTAATTACGCACCTGTTAAAGTAAAACTTCCCATCATTTTCTTACTTGTCATATTAACTCTTCTCCATATTTTTGAACTTCAAGCTACAAAAAATACATCAATGGCGGTCGGATATTAACATACCCTACGCCTTAAGAACCTCCACCGATCCACAGCTAGCAAGGAGCTTCTTCTTTATCCTTTTGAGAATAATTTTAACATCACACTCTATCAGCTTGCTAACTTATTCTTACTTCCACTTTTGGTTTTGAATATTCGACGATTACGTTCTTTCCATATGCAATGAACGGAAGTTGTCAGCGTAATTTTCATATATATATATATATATATATATATATATATTGAAGATACTAAATATATATCTTATATTAATTTAATATGTGTTTATATGATAATATGTGTGTTTATATCAATTTTTTTTACCTTTTCCAGGATTTGAAATGTACATACATAATATATATTTATTTACAATTAATATACTAATTTAAATTTGAATCGTTAGGTATTTACTATGTAGATCTAGATTTAAGATTTAGCATTTGAATTTTAAATTTCTATTTGAGTTTACCATTATTTATATAAAATATCAATCACTGCATATTATAGCGTTGACTATTTCTATATATAAATATAGAAACATACATGCACACATATACACACATTTACATAAACTTATACATTTTACAATTATTATTTTATAGTTTATACACACACAAATACACACACACACACACACATACATACATACATACATACATATATATATATATTAGACATCATATATCTATATGTAAGGGCCAATATATCTGTAATGGTGTAAATCCCATTATCTGTACATAGGATGTTAAACCATGTACACCTTTTATGTTGCATCTACACGTACACGTACATATGTGTATATGATGCACATATTATTTTGTATATTAATCATAACATTAATGTAATAATACTTCACTATAAATAAAATAAAGTATTGATTTTGTTTAGAATAAATTTAGATAAGATATAAATGAATTTAGACTCCGTGGCCAATAGGATCCAAAATGAAATAATTTTTTTTAAAATAATTTACCCATTTATCCTACTATGTGCTAGCCTAGTTCCAACAAAATATACTCTGAATAGTTAGATATGATAAAGGTAGTTTATCTACATCGAAAAGATAATTAAAACAATATAGAAGATCCATTCACTAGGGGACTGGCTCGATAAATTCTCATCAAACTGATCGAAGAGGTATGGTAGAGACTCTATAATTGGCCTCCAAGTGCAAGTGGGAGATCAATAGAGTAAGGGATATTTCCTAGAAGCAATTCTGTAGTTTACTAGAAATTATTAACTTTGTAATAAAATCTCTTTCAAAATAAAAGGTATTTTTTCTATTATATACTCGATATAATATGTTATATTGATTATTTATTTAAGTTAATATATTTAATGTAACGAACCGGATTTTCGACCCTCTAAAATCGACCCTAATACGTCCACTATATCACATGCCAAACATTCAAGTGTCGGAAATGCTAATTTGTTAGGTTGAAAGAAGAAGGTAGAAGATAGAAGAAAACTAAACAACACAGAATATCACAATAAAGCGAATAATATATAATACAACAATGATCTTTACAAAAAGAAAACATCTTTATTCATATATACAACATCAGAGTACACTAGACTTATCCTAAATTTGGACAGTTATAGAAACTGATCCTTTCATTGACAAACATATAGATTCTATAATACCCGAAATAAAAATATACGTAAATATGTCGTGACCATCCAAACTCCAATGTATCTAGCTAAACCTAGGAAAAACATGCTCGGCCTGACCCAAGCATTACATAGAATATTGCCTAGGTCGTTCTGGTAAACCAGCGCGAGTAAAACTTAATAACAAGTAACAACCAAACTGATAACAAAGGGTATCTCTTAAGACCACTTCGCATACAAAAAATGAATGGGATTTTACCTTACAATAACAAAAACTTTTTATATCAAAATCCAGTGATATTATCATAGTGTCTAGGTTTAAAGTAAATAGATAAAATAGCTAAAATGCTTGCATCTAACATTTCAACATACTAGGCTCTACAATCGAAAACTTAAGGCACGTATTGAAGAATGAATTCCAACTAATGACTGAGCTACGGGGATACCGTTCCCACAGTACACCTCTAGGAAAATGTACCAAGGCCGTACCTAATGACTCCTGCCAACATAGGACCAGCCTACCCCTTGCTGGATAGTACTAAGTATATCATCACCCTGCTTGCTTTGCAACCTTTAATCGAGTACTCCCACCTATACAAATTCATTGTTGATTGTGTATATATCTAGAAGGGTGATGATATACCCTAATGGGTGCGACCCACACGCCCTACTGCATATCCCCTATTATAGTCATTCTCGATTGATGAGGCTTGAGGCTACGTTTTATTTTTCTGAATAGCAATCCATCTTAGAATGCTAACACTGCCCTTTAGGCGTCAATGCAATGCCAGTATTCATCCATACGAGTTTATTTTGGGTCTAAACGAAACCGAAGACACTAACTCTACAACATCCATTTTGGAATCACATTCATGATTAGTAGCAGTCGCTCTTGCACTTCAAAGAGCACCATCTTCAACCATAATCAAGTTGTCTTCCACTCGAACGTGCATGTTGGTTCGGAGTGGTTTTCGGATACAGATCTGATCCCGGTCTCTCCGTATCAACAACTGATAATTTTCGATTGACTCATTTCCTGTTCTTTTGGAAGTAAGTTTACAAGTCTTCGTCGGGGAACTCGAATTTACATTCATAATTCCTAAGTCAAATAGGGTTAAACTGGATAGTTGGTTATTTAGCTATCAAATAAACAAACAACAACCAATTCCATTTAAGATTTAGTTATCCATAGCAACCACTAAGCCGCAAAACATATCTTTGTTTAATAAATCTCTTTAAAAAAACATTTATATACTTATCTTTTTGACATAAATATATTCACAAAACATTTGTAAGATTTCCCATTACCAAATCTCTAAAAAGGATTTAACTACATTATTTAAATTGGAGAAAAGGATAACTTTAAGCACTATTCCTTCAGTATAAAGTGTGGAACGGATGTTCCATACCATAATTTTTTTAAAAGTTCAGCCTTGAGAAATTCAAACCTCGAATTCCTATTGTAATTACCTTCAAATAAATCCTTTTATAAATTTCTTTGTCCATGAAATCCTCTTTGCTTTAACCCAACCTGTTTACAAAACATTTATCAACCTCCATTCTCATTTATGAGGCTCTTTAAAATATTCAGACCCAGTTATATTTTATAGACTTTCAAACCTTGTATAAAACTTTCCTTTATAGACATCCAAATTCATTTCTAAATTTATTTTATAAACATTCAAAACTATTTCTAAAACTCCTTTTATGAATATTCCAAAATTATTCATGAACTTCTTTACGTAATATTCAAAACAATTATCAAATCATTCTGTAAATATCTTGTTCAAAATTGAATAACCTTGAAGACCATTTCAAAAGAAAATGAAATATTAACTTTCCAAAACCAAATGGAGGCATAATGGCTACAATGGATCATTAAATTTGGGTTTACTTATTCAAGTTATATCATAGATACAGCCAAACATCAGATAGGTAAGGGATTCACACATAACATACAATCAACCATAGGTAAATGTCTAAGTTATAAATATAGATATATCCATTATCGGGTGTAGAATTTTTAATTATAGAAGTATATTCCATATGCTTAAGTTATCATGACGCGCTTATTGAAATCAACTTCTTAGTGTCTATCACGTTACTGATATTTGGTATTTGTGTTAAACACAAATCACTTACTTCCCATAAAACGTGTCAACGTTTTATAATCACTGCTTTAATTCATTTATGTGACGACCCACGTTTCGAAAAGTTTAAATCGATAGTAATCTATACATGTCCAATTCAAACAATCGATAATATAGATAATCAAAGGTGTTAATTAAGAAAATAAGAAAAGAAGAAGGAAACAAACATAGGATCTCGTAGAGGAATGAAAAAATATATAATAATCAAATAAACAGTTCATAAAGTTGTTTGCTATACTTTTAATTATAATTTATACAACATTTATCAGAGTTATATGTAAAACAACAACAAAAATAATGCAGTGGAACAAACAATGATGGAATAATACTAGTAATAATATACAAAATCTTCATCTTCGTCCTCCATAGAATAATCATCGATAAGCTGAAAAACTTAGGATTGACCCAAGTATAATGAATAGACAAAACACTCGAGTCAGGACTAAAATATCCTTATGTAAGGCAAATCAGTATCGCATATAACATGAGTGTAATTGCGTCAGAGATATTTATGGGATTTCACATCTCTATCCAGTGTATAACGTGCGTGCAATAACTCAAGAGATGTTACGGGATTTTCCATTTCTTAAGGATCCATCAAAATATTTATATATAGTAGAATAAGCTACATATATAATGTCTAATCAATAAAATTAATATATTTTTTAGCGTTAAAGCTTTACATTAATCCACCTTAACGCGTTTTTAAGCATTGTCATACAGTTTGCATTTGACACCACCAGTAGTACGCCGATGGTCGGGGATGCGTTGTGATATGACAACACTAAACGAAAATCGTATGGGTCTTATATAGGGATAAAAGTATGACAAGGCACGTGAGGCAATGCCCAAGGTAGGATACTACCACTTTACCTTTCCCAGCTGGGGGTAGCACATCATAGTCATGATCGCCCACCGCGTCCAACGCTCTCAAAATCCAAGGGTGCGCACCAATCAGTCACAAAATAAATGAAGGTAATACGAAGAAGTGTGTCCGCTCGCGGTAGCTAGCCTTCTTGACCGGTACAGCTCCTATTTTAGTCATCTCAAATTCGCACAAGTGCCAGGCCAATCCATCATCGTTCTCTTTCTTCAAATCCAGCAAATGACGTCTAATCCAACCACTTCGTTTTGGACCATCACTCCACGTACATAGTTGTTAAAGTGGTTTCGGTATCGACTGAGAGTATGCCCATATCCGGCCCCGGTCTCTTTAACAAGCAAAGGTCGTTTTACAGACTGGTTGGTACTTTTACATTTCGAAAACAGTTCGTACTTGATACCAAAATATCATATTTGCTTCAAAATGAAATCCATTTAGAAATCATCATATTTACTCAAAATATACCATTTCACTTCAAATCATTTTCGCCTCAATATTTCGATATCACTTCCAAAATCATTTCGAATTTCAATTTAGGTTATAACATCATTTTAACCCAATTCGCACTTAAATCCAAGATATAATGTGACGCCCCACCTCTATACCCACGCTAGCCAAGAACACTCCGGAGTAGTGCTATCAACTAGCACAGAGAATAAGGCTGTTGAGGAGTGACCATCCATGTAATTGCTTATCACACGGTGGCTATAAATAATCTTCGGAAACAAACATAGAAATAATCATATCACAAATCAGTCACAGATATCCATATCACAAAGGCGGAAGAAGATATGAATATATAACTAACACATGAAAGTGTACATCAGAGTAGTGGTCAATAAGATCCACGATAATACAAAAGAATAGCAACACGTGCTATACAAAAGAATACAACTATGAGTCTATATCTCAAGTGTATACAACAAAAACTGCTAATCTAAACAGTTAGCCAAAAGTCAGAGTGATGAATCCCTGGGAAGAAGTCAAGCAGAAGCACCTGTAACATCTCGGTCTGACCCGAGTATTATTTAAGAAAATAATAAACGGATCAGTCTAGCTATAAATATCAGATGACATGATATAACATAAAAGATATGGCATAAACATAAACATCCATAACGACATACCACTATAAGTATGTAAATAATGATCAACAGAAGATCAATCAATAAGAGATAATCAATATCACAAGAATCTTCTCAAAGATTCGAAGGGGGCATCATACCCTAAACTTGTACTCATAACAATTCAATGACATAAATTCCAGAAATCAACACGAGAAATCCAGAAATCATAAAAAGGGAAAGAGGCCTATCACATGACGGTCCGAAGACCAAGGGGAGCTACCCCGCATGTGTGAATGGAATCACACAGATTGAGGTCAAGACTAACCAAAAAGCAGAAAGGTATGTGTGAATGGAGTCACACAAGTGGTGTCTAGTCTAACCTTGCAATGAAAGAGACATCGCGCAATTGCTAGTCTAATTCATAAAGCGATCATCAAGATCAACGAGAAGTGTCGATTACACTAAGCTAGTAAATATAGAAGTTTAGCTTCATGTCCCATAACCACTTGCTTAACTTAAATATTTACGAACAAACTGTAAATCTTCACTAATAAAATTGTCACAAGAGGTTCAATCGAACAAGTCCAAGAATTAACCGACGAAGTGAACGCAAGCGTTTCATACCACTTGTTTTACTAAGTCGTTTAATTAGATTTCTCATCCGAGTGAGGTAAAGGCTTGTATATACTAATAGATTGGAAAACGGTTTAAGAAAAGAGCTTTGTTATTACAAATAGAGTTGAAATTGTTTGTTAAAAGAGTTTTGATATTTACTACTAGTATTGAAACCTTTATATTATAAAGTGACAAAACACATAAGCAAGTGTAGAAACAATCAGTCACAAAGATCGCATACGGAGATGCGAATAAAATCCCAGGAAATCAGCTCAATGTTTTTCAGATAAGATCCCCTACGGAGGGGGGGTCCAGGGGGGGTGGCAACCCCCCAAGGTGGGGGTGCGGGGGCAACGCCACCGCTTACGGGGTTCGACCTAGTGAAGATAAAATGAGGTCTAACGACCTAAGGACTCAAGGGTCTAACGACCTAACGACTCAAGGGTCATACGACCTAACGACTCAAGGGTCATACGACTCAGCGACTCAAGGGTCCAACGACTCAGCGACTCAAGGGTCCAACGACTCAGCGACTCATGGGTCCAACGACTCAGCGACTCAAGGGTCCAACGACTCAGCGACTCAAGGGTCCAACGACTCAGCGACTCAAGGGTGAACGACTCAGCGACTCAAGGGTCCAACGACTCAGCGACTCAAGGGTGAACGACTCAGCGACTCATGGGTCCAACGACTCAGCGACTCAAGGGTCCAAGGACTCAGCGACTCAAGGGTGAACGACTCAGCGACTCAAGGGTCCAACGACTCAGCGACTCATGGGTCCAACGACTCAGCGACTCAAGGGTCCAACGACTCAGCGACTCAAGGGTGAACGACTCAGCGACTCAAGGGTCCAACGACTCAGCGACTCAAGGGTGAACGACTCAGCGACTCATGGGTCCAACGACTCAGCGACTCAAGGGTCCAATGACTCAGCGACTCAAGGGTCCAACGACTCAGCGACTCAAGGGTGAACGACTCAGCGACTCAAGGGTCCAACGACTCAGCGACTCAAGGGTGAACGACTCAGCGACTCATGGGTCCAACGACTTAACTCCGAACGACCTAAAAATGGCCAGAACGACTCAAGTGCAGAAAATTCAACAAAACGCTAAAAATTGGAGTTTTTTGCCAATCCAATCCAAACCAAATGCTAACATGCATGCAAAAATGATAGGGAATCATTCCCAACAGTCCAATATAGTTATAGGCTAGAATTGTGAGATAAAAATCTCACCTTTGCACTAAAATTTATGAAGATGAAGCTTGAAAGCAAGGAGAAGCAATCCAAAGCTTGAATCCAATATCTTCTACTTGAATTTGGAGTTGAATGATGGAGTTGCAATTGAATTTGAGCTTGGAGTTTTAATTTCCCATTCTCTTCACCATTAATGCCAAAGCTTGAGTTAGTTAGGAAATTTATGAAGAGTGAGGAGAAGAGGGTTGGAACTTGGGCTTAATAGGCTAAACTAACCCAAAGTCCAAAGCGGGAAAAGTTAGTGAAATTTCATTAACTCCAAACCTATCGATGTTTATACTTAAAAAGTTGTAAACGACATTTCGAACTCAATGGAAGTGGTCTCGAGTCCTAATTTGACCGTTTGCAAAAAGTAGTTTTTCGGACCAAAATCCGATTAACGATTTAATATTTAAATAAAAATATTTAAATGCAAACTCGATAAATATGCGGGTTGTTACATATAATTATAAACATTGCACTCCTTTGGCCAATTTGAACTGTTAGAAAATAGTTAAAATAATTTTAAAAATATTTTAAATAATTAAAATAGTTAAAAATAGTTTTATATAAAACAGTTTAAGTATTAAAATGGTTTATGTAGCAAAATTGTTTGGAAAATCCAAAATAATTTGAATATTTAAAAAGATAATATAGTTTATATCAAAATAATTTACTTGAAAATAGTTTTAAAGTCAAACTGATTCAATTTTCAAATTTTTCAATTCAAATCACTTTTAAATTTCCATTCCGATTTGAGCGATTCAATTCCAATTTCAAGTCAAATTTTACTTCGATTCCAAATTAATTTTGTCAATTTAAAATTAATTTCAATTCTAATTTCAATTACAATTCCATTTCAATTACAATTCCAAAATAATTTCAATTTCAAATTTTGAACCATTTCGATTTTTATCAATTGCGGGTTCGATTTTCAAAACATCGATTCAAAACACTTAAATCAATTTACTTTTAATACCTAATTTGAAATCCAATCCTCAAATATAATTCAATTCCGAGCTCAATTTCGAAATAGTTCGATTTCCATAAATTCGATTTTCATTTTCTAAAAATCAAATTATTTAAATAAATTTTGAATCAAATTTTTTTAAATCATTTAATTTAACCAATCTAGTGTTCGATTCGAAATAATTCAATTTACACTTTTATATACTGTAAATAATATACATGATGATAACATGATATATAAAAATAAATAAACATCCAATCGTCCAAATATCAATTAGCTTCCATCCATCACAATCAGTCATACAAACAGTCAAAATAATTCACAACAATTTTATAGTTATTAATACTGGTATATTACTAGCAATTAAATTCCAATTTCAAATTTAACTATCAACTTTAATTTTTAACGGTCAATTTAAGTAATAATGTGGATGACAATTAAATTTATCTAACAGTAATCAATAAATTTATATCACTTCATAATTTCAAATTTAACTAGCATAAAAATATTCTAGTACTTGCGAGCGTTATAAAACACTCACCTTTTATTTTTCTATTATTACTTTCGCGTTCTGATTTTCGAATTTAACCGAAAATTTTGCAAGCTTTACAGTTAGCCGATTTGTTTCCATAGCAAAGATCTCGTTAATACGAACCCAACGCGACTAACCGCATTGGATTTGAACCTAAAACGAGTAAGATATCGCTAATATAAGATTTTGATTTTAATTTTATATTTAATACACTAATTACATAACTAAAATAACAAACCACAAATTTAATTCCTAATCCTTCTTCCATTCAAAACCATTGCCGCTCTTCGTACAGAACCCTCCCACCATGACAGCCCCTTTCTCCACCTCTCCCTCTCTCATCCATGCACGAACAATCACGAAACCTCCACCGATGAACTTCTCATCACGAAGGCAACACATTCCACCCTAAAGCAACGCACTCGGCTTCCTTCTTTTCATCGCGACTCCACACTTGTACAGCCGCTACAGTAGAAGGTCGCACGTCCCAAAACTTGAACGGAGGCCGCCACAGTTTCACCTTGTGTGCTTTTCTCCTTCCCACATGCGAATCCATCCTCCAAACTCTGTATCGCTATTCAAAATTTCAAGCCCTAGGTTTCAACTCCACGCTTTTTACTGCGACCCCTGCCGAGCTCGATGAAGTAGACGTATACATATAGATTTACTTTTAAAACAAAATCCAAGACTCATCTCTTTTCATTTATATTTGATTTTGGATTTAAGTTTCTGAAAATTCTTTAATTTCGTTAGTCATTTTCATTTAAATAAGGGAGTGAGGACGGGTCTGAACAGGAAGCGTGAGTTATACATAGATCGGCTGATAAGATGTTAGAGTGGCTTGTGAAGTAAACTGAAAAGAGATATATTATTTAAAATTTTCAAAATATCTAGATGTATATTCTAAACCCCGATCGAGACGTGCCGCTGGGCGTTCGTAATGTATATCCCTATTCTGAATGTAACGTAACTTGTTTCAGAATCTAATTTGATCGTATGCAGAAAATAGCTTTTTGAACCCAATATAATATTAAATTTTTGATATTAATTTCGACGCGTTTCTATCTCATACGACCAAACGATAACTCCAAATGCTACAAAATTTGAAATTCGATAATAGTACACTATTACGGATCCAATGGAACTAGCTCCGTCGAAATCCGAGACAGTGGCATGAAAGGCTATTTTTACTCGTTAATTATAATATGAAATTTTCAATTTCTAATTATTCACTTTTAAATCCAATTTTAAATATTAACAATCTTCATTATGGTTTAAATAAAATTTAAATCAACTTCCGATAACATTTTCAATCATATTAAATTCAGAATTCAATTATTCAAATAATTTCCAATATTAAATTTAAACAATTTAATTATCCTATAAATCAATATAAATAAATCGTTAAGTTCCAAATAAATTTTAGTTATCAACGTCATTTTATTTCTATCTAAATAATTTACAATCATGTTTTAACTTCAGTTATTGATGATAAACTCAATCAATATATAGAATTTCAAATACTTGTTATCGCCAAAACGTCGAAATTAGTTTATTTCAAAATTTTATTCAATTTCATATCCAATAACTTACATTCAAAATCATTAAAATTTTATTTTAAACCATTTTAAATAGTTAAAAATATGGGTCATTACAATTTGGCTACTTGATACTCCAGACGATGAAATTCTTTGATTTAAATTACTTAACTTGAAAAGAAGATTGATTTAAAACATAACCAACCAAGATTAAAAATAGTTTTGGAAAGATTAAATTATATTTCATTAGCTTAAACCTTAATTATATCTTAATTAAATCAAGATTAATTCATAATTAAACTTCAATTAACTTAATGAACTTTGTTAAGTCTTAATTAACTTTCTAATGTAACTTAGTTAAGGTTTAAACAATTCATTATTAGTTAAACCTAATTAATTAAAAATTAATTTAATAATCACTTAATTAAATAATAATTAATTAACCTACTTAACTTAATTAAACAATAATTAAGCATTTAATTACTTCTTATCTTCATTGAACACTGATTAAAACCTTATTAATCAATAATTAGTCATTAATCTTCGTTAAGTGTTGCTTAACCTCTAATCACTTTCTTAATTATTAATTAACTGCTAATTACCTTTAATTAATTAAAATAAATTATTAAATAATATAAACTTAGTCTCCTTTTATGTTATTAATTAAATTTCGAAAACTTTTGCAATACAATTCTAAAATGAATTATTTAAAGATGAAAATCGTGAATTTTTGCCGAACTGCATATATAACGGCTATCTCTATGAGCGCAGTTCGCTTTATCTTATTTTAAGTGAAATAATTCACTTAATTTCTTGCTCCAACATATTTTGAAATAATGTTTAGAAATTTTTTGAAACCTTAAACCAAGATAAAACTTAAAACCATTTCCAAACTTTGAAACTAGAAATCATAGTTTTGATTTCAAATCGGATCTCACGTCCGTCGCAACACATAAAGTTGTTAACTTTGTTTCAAATCAACATACTTTGATTCTTAAATCACAACCAAACATCCATACAGCCATACTTGTAACGACCCAGAATTTCCAATCTCGAAAATTCCAGATAGTTAGAAAGAAGAAGAAAGAGAAAGAAGAAGAAACAGAAAACTCAAACTCAGAATCTCACATTCGCAGCGGATAAAATATAATAGCAAATAAAATAACAGTTTACAAAGAAGAACTGTATCAGTACATTTACATTTTTACATCAGAGTTACAACAATTTCACAACACTGGACAGTTTTAAACAAGATGTCCTAGATAAATAACAATATATATATATCACAGCGGACAAACACTCTATACGTTCCTGTCCTTCATCTCTCCTCCTGAGCTCAAGAACGTCCTTACCTGCAAATCTGTAATACTCGGTCTGACTCGAGCATTACATCAAAGTAACACCCGGGTCAGGCTGGAAACCAGCGTGAGTAAACTCATCTAACATGAAATGCAAAGGCATACAACTTATTTAAACCCCGGGGTAACTCGAAACAATTTACAAATTCACAATTTGATATAGACCACTTATTTCACACACCAATTTCTAAGTACCAACTTAGATTAAATGGTCCAATTTACTTAAATCATTCCATTCCAACTTATTTATTTCACCTAGCAATTTATAAAGAATCAAAGTGGTTTCGGGTATTTACTAATACCCGACTCCGGTCGCTTCGAATCCAATATCATCTTAACCCAAGTTATTCAATTAAATACAATTCAACTTTAGTTATTGGATAACACTTTTACACAGCAATTTATAATTGATAGATAATCACATTATCACCGCCCATCCAACAAATCATATCACAAAGCAATTCATATCAGAGATTTCAACCAATTCAAAGTGCTTATCATCATTGCTCACTTCCATTAGTTACATTAATTAATGACACTCTAATTACTCTCATTAGTTAATTATTCTTAAATTTCATTTAATAATTAACCTTTAACTTAAATACATTCATTAATCAGCCTTGATTAATCTCAACCAGAAATTAACTTTCCTTAATTACTCCATTAATTAAACCAACTCCTTAATTAATTATCAATTAATCCTTTAATTACATTGAGTAATTATCACTTAATTTCTCCCACCAGGTAATTATCCTTAATTACTTCCCATCAAGTAATTTTCTTTAATTAATTACATCCAGTAATTATCCACTAATTACTTCACTAAGTAATTTACCTCATTAATTACCTTCAGAAATTATACTTAACCCAACATTAAATGATTACCTTTAATTAATTAAACTTAATTAATTAACTAGAATTAACAACTTAACTTAATTAATTACACAAATTAATTAACCTTACCCATACACATTAATTACATTGATCCATAATTAGTTACTCGAATTAATTATTCTATAATTACTTACATTGACTTATTATCCTATAATTAATCATCTTTATTAATTAACTAACCCTTTTATTAATTTCCTTAATTAATTAATCCTTTAATTAATTATAGAAAATAATTAATCCTTAATCCCTTCCTTTATGTAAAGATTATTAAATAAATCTTATTTAGTAATTTCCCATCAATTACACCCCCTTAAATAATGATATTAAACCATTATCTTAAATGAGATAATTTTAAGTAAAACAAATTTTATTGTTTTTTTTAAATTAAAAAGAAATTTCTTATATTAAAAAAAACATTTACTATTGGAATTAGTTAACAAACATTTACTTTGGAAGAACATGTTTGCTACTCATAATATTTTACTCTATTACTAGGCTTTTAATCCATCTCCTATTTTACAATTCATTTCTCATTCATCATCATCGTCATTTTTTTTTAAATGGGCCGAAGCCCGAAATTCAAATACCCTAAAACAAATCACCGCTCTTACCTCCTTAACACATTAATCACATTGGCCTGAAGCCCAATCTCCCATTACCAAACAACACGTAACTTCAATTCCATCTGCCTAAGTTTCTTTTACCCCGTCCCTTTTCCACAGCAATAAAACATTGATCCCCACTTCGATCAAACTAGCAACTCCTATAGCCTTTCACCCAGAAATAAGATGCAGCAACCACAGTTCAACAATCTCTCATACTTGAATTCTCGAGAGGAACCGAACCTGACACACCGAGCATCGCGTGCACGTGCACGAGCAGGCCACCCTAGCTTCGGCCAACCGAGACTACCCACCGACGCGCATCTCTAACCCTGACCACCTCCACGATCTGCCTCTCCGCCTATCGCCCCCAGATGCGAACTGATCTAGCCGTGGTGAGGTCAACAGCAGTGCCCCTGAAACGCGTCCGAGATAAAAAAACTTTCCGATCACCCTACGCCACTGCAGCGCCTATCCCTTCCATCATCGTGGTTCCCACGTTACACAACACTCACCAGCCAAGTGCGGCACGGTCCGATCACAATCGCCGACCCCAATAAATAATTTCCAAACCCAGACAAAAGAAATCCTTAAACCCTACGACCAACTTCCATTCCCAAATCCAAGTTAAAAACGAAAATTCGCCATGGTCGAACCTTTCCCCTCGTCTCACTGCTTCTTCCAAACTGGCCGTAACTCCTCTCGAAGATGAGTTTGTCAGAAAATGATTTTTTGAACGAAAATAGTTCATTTATCAATTCCTCGAGACCTAGACCACTAGAAGTTCAAATTTTACTTCTAAAATTCATATTTCTATGCAAGAGTCCTAATTGCATGCTTAGGTACTTGTTTTAATTTTATTGAAATTTCACAAAATATGATATTTACTGTAAATCTAAACTGAGATAGCCACTCAGCATAAATTATTCATGAAATTATTTTTAACTTAAATTTTACTAGAAGATAAACATATTCCTAGTTCACATCAACAACTTTCATGAATCAGGTTAATAGACATTAATTTTTGAACTGTAATGAACAAAATGTTCACTGTAACCAGTGTATGCATACTATCTTTAATTTGAAAATAGAAGTTTCTCAAAAAATATTTTAAAACTTTGCTTATGATTAAACAACCAATTTGTTAGGATTCCTAAGTCAAATCAGAGATCAGATGAGGAGGATTGAATTTTTTTTAAAACTGTAAAATATAAACAGAGGTGATCACAACATCCCCACCTGTATATTCCTTTTATATATTTATATACGCAGATTTTTAAAACAAGCATGCATACATATATTTAAACATGCATCACAAATTTTTGCTTCAAACAATTTACATACAAAATTTAAAACTGTTTAAGACTAAATTTACTCACCTGTACACTGAAACAGAGGACAGAGGCCTGAATCCAGAAAAACTGTTCTGGAATTTGAATTTAATCTTGAACTTAGTTTTGAAACCTGATGTTGACATTTTCTTTGATTCACTTGCCTGAGCTTTGATTTCCTTCAGGATTTCTTACTTTGTTTTGATTGCAAACGTTTACAGTTTAATTGAAAAACATTTGCAGGCTTTTAATCTTTTGATTTAAGAAAATGAATTACAGCCCTTTTGAATTTGATTCTGGTTTTAAAAGTGGATGAGTTTTCAGATTGTCTGGGTGAATTTTACAGGGTATTGTTTCTTAGCCTTGAGTTGGAGAGAATTGAAAAAAAGAAGATGAAGGTGAAAACAATGTATTTGTGTAGGTAATAATGTGATTTATTTTAAAAAGAAAAATTTTAAAAAAATTACACTTGTTTAACATTTGAACATTTGTCATAAAGAGTTGTTTATTAGTTACACATGTTACTAATGTCTCAATTTTTTTTTTTGCACATGTCATTTAAGTAATTCTTATTTATTTTAAAGTTAATAAAAAATCCCTTTTTCTTTCATCTTAATTTACTAATTATAAATACATATCTAAATGCACATGAATTTCTTTGAGATAAATGTTAGTTGTTTAAAAATATATTTTTAAGCTTAGGTTTAAATTTAAATAAGAGAAATAAAAAGATTTGTTTTATAATCAAAATTTATTATTATATGTATATTTTTAAGATGTTTGGATTTCAAATCCAAATTTCATTTACCAATTATTAATATACATTAAAATAGAAATATATTTATCTATAAAAGATAAATTCTGCCAAAATAATTATGGAGATCATTAAACAAATATTATCAAATTTCAATAATTATATCAGGAGATTATTAAATGAACATTTATCCAGATATTTAAAACTTAGTATTTATTATAGTTCAAATTCATCTATACAAATCCAGATGTAAATATTTATTATCAGATTTGTTTGTTTAATTAATAAATCAGTATTTCAATTAATTAGCCCAATTATTTTACCAATTACAGATGTCTAGAAAATTCGGGTTATCACAATACTTTTAACATCACAATGAAACACATATATAAACATAAGGTTATATGCTTATTAACTCGACAACATCATATTCAAATCTTATATTCAATACCAAATATAACATCGACCAAATCACCATCGACCAACATTATAACCATTTAATTTTCTCATCATATTATCACCAAAGTGAACTATCATAATAAAGTCAAAAACTTTTCAAAACAAAGTAGTTTTACTCACTGAAAATCTTTGAAACCTTAAATGCCTTAGATGCACTAAAAATCATCCCAAAAATATGTCAACTCCACTTGATTTTTGGACATATTACTCTCGGATTTTGGAAAAATGATTAAAAGAATTTTTTTTGAAAAGTCTTTTCTCTACAATTTAAAAAATGAATCACTATAATTAAATTATGTTTGGGGTTGATATGGTCAAAAGAAGGAGAGCCATTTTCAGACCTAAATTTCTAAGTTTAAAAGTACACGGTAAAGAAATGAGATTTTGACAAACCTAAGCTTTAAATTAGAAAAAGGGATAAAAAGTAGAGTTATAACTACTGAAATTTTTTACGATTTGAAAAAAATAAAATCTTGATGTGGTGTAAAATAGAGGAAGTTATGGTCAAATAAAGTGGGGAAAAATGGAGAAGAAAGAGTTTAAAAACAAGTTTGCATCTTTAAAGCAATTTAAAACTTTTGATGTTAAAAAGGCTTAAAACTAACACAAGAAGCCATGAAATTATGTGGAAAGCTTTAGGAAAATGGAAATGGAGAGTAAATGAAAATAAGATAAAGGGGATGTGTATTTATAGATGAAAGAATGTAGGAAAATTACCAAACTAACCTTGAATTAAAATATCCTAACATGTTATTATTTTGACAAGTCACATCACCACCTTCCTCCCCCTCATACATCACATCCCCCCTCTAGTCATATCCACTAGGTCATGTTGGATGATAATGATAATGCTAAGATATGATAAGAGTTAACGATATATACTTATATATAAGTTATTATTTTTAAAACCATGACTTGTCACATCACTTGCTAAACGTAATTAATATAAGATAATATACTATTAGTATTTTATTGTCGTTTGGTTAATTAACTCTTATATATGTGTATATATAGTGCATAAAGATGAACAACGTTCTCGATAACTTTCCGATGTTGGAAAGTCGAAATTTCAGAAAATGTTCTTCAGTCATATTTTCTATTTTTCTACGAAATATTTATTTTGGTAAACAAATTTTAAAAACAGTTTTACCATCATTATTAATGTTAGCACCAGAATTGGTCACTTAAACCCTAGAATAGATTATTGTAGCAAGATAAATGAAGAAAGTAAGTGGAAAAGGTGGAATAACATAGTATAATGCAAAATAGAATAGTAAAAATCAAGAACAACAGAATTTATAGTGGTTTGGCGTTAATTGCCTACGTCCACTTTGAACATACTCTTTATTGCTTTATCAACTGCTTGAATACAGATACAATCCACAAAGAGTAGCTTGAATTCAAGTTCGAACAAAATGAAATGAGTATAAAAAAGGGCAGAGTCTCCCTTGAGTTCTTGAAAAAAGATCCCCAAAAATGGACCCCATACCCCTCTATTTATAGATGGAGACATCCTGGCATCTCAGAGCTAGGACTTCTCTTCATTCACTAGGGTCTATTACCAAGACACCTCAACCCGGCATCAATACCAAACCGATAGCACTAATCTGAACTTGCCGACCCCTCACAATCAAACTCACAATGTCGATCTGAATTCCAAACACACCGAATACTCCAAACACACCAAATACTCCAAACATGCCGACCTCAGTACAAGCACAGTGAATGCCGACCTGATATAGGCGTGTTGACCTATTATGGTGATTGTTGACCCGAATGAGCTTTATTGATCCATTATGAACATCCCGACCGCTTCTAGCTATGCTAACCTGGTTCAAGTGCACTGATCCTAGATACAAATGCTATCCCTAAAAAGTTATGCTGAACCGGAGTATGCCGATCCAAAGTAGTTTTCGAGCTCGTCCAAACATGCTGACTTGATTCAATACTGACCCGGGGAAATGCCACCACTAACCCGAAGCTATGCCAAACCCTCCAAGATGCATAGGACCCCAAACTTCATGTTGACCTCAAGTGCTTCAAACATGCCGACCTGATCTCCATGTTCTTACGCCGACCTCTAGTAGGTGATCTACACGGACTCAAAGTTGATGATGAGATGACCCAAAGTAAACACCCCTTTGACTTGAAGCAAACTTCTCAACGACCCGAAGTAGATCATTCCTTGACCCTGCTTCCGTCAATGTTGAACTATAGCTTCTGCAACTACCATTTTGTAGCCGGGTCAAGGCACCGGGTAACATTTGCTTCTCTAAAGTGCGTCTTGTGAATAACATGATGCACTTTGACTAGTTCAAGTCAGTAACTGATCATTGTTTCCCATTAATTTTTTAATGAAGTCTTGTGTCGTTTGGACATATTAGCTTAGCCTTAAGAAAGCCCCGAGGTCCCTCGTTCAACTTTTCAAAAGTTGATTGCATGTAACCTTTCAAAGGTTGGATTCATAACGAGTTCTCCCAAGCTTCTGACCATTTCCCGATCATCATTGTTTCAACTTATCCATTTTAATATTATTTTTTATTTTATTATCTTTTTTTAAAAAAAGGAAGGGGTCGGCATATTAATATGTCCATCCCTCGATTGTTATACGTGGGCTGGGGTCAACATGTTGAATAGCCGACCCCTTGGAATACAACCAGGTCTCCAGGGGAAGACCAGTTCGTATTCCATCCCACATATAAAAGCTTGGGTCCACCACTTTCTTCTTCCCACTTTCACTTCTCTAGTTTATCTCTCCACTGAGCTCTACTAACCAACTCATCCAACACCATTTACACCTCTCCTTTCCCAAATTCGAGTTGCCACACCTTGCAACCTCCAATTACACGCATATTTGAATTATCCTCAACTTGAACCTATTACTATCCCTTAATCCCCAGATATGCTACATAGGTATGAATTTCCTTTCTAATTCACACTCTAACCTTAAGGAATTTCATGGCATCCAGGTGCATAGGTAATTAGGTTCCAGTTTCGAGTTGATATGAGGTGGAGAAGTAGAAGGATTAAGAGAATATGATGGAGTTGTAGGAAATGAAACGGGTTCGGTATGGATAAGGTAGAGGATGGGGTCGGCGTATGTTAGGATATCGGGAGGAGTCGATATAGTTGTGTCAACCATAGGGTCGGCTTTGTATGCTAAGCAATAGGACGACAAAACCAGGGGTCTGTATTCTTAGTTTATACATAGGGATCGGCATGTTTCGTAGAGAGGAGGGATCGGTAATAATTCAAGGCGCAAGGGTCGACATAAAGTAGCTGGATCGGCATGGACAATTAAAACTACCCTAATTCGAGTGATCCAAATATTACGACCATATATCTCTTTGCCCAAGCACGAAGTGATGAATAATGACATGACTTATCACATACAAGCCTATGGACTCAACTCGAACTAGTAAATCCATAGTTAAAAAAACATGACTTAAATGTAATACTAGCCCAATAAATTTAGGAATCGGACTTCATAACCTACAATGTCAATGCCCAATCCTAAGACTATTGTCGCCGACTACCTTCTGCGCTGCCCAGGACGGTCAGCGATGACGATCTCTTTGGGCGAAAATTCAACGCTTTGTCGTTTTACTTTCGTTTTTCCAACCTTAAGCTGTTTGCACCTATGCCAGATCCACTGCACTATTTCACACACAGGACGGGGGGATGTGTTATTATCATTTCTAATATCGATATTCTTTCGAGTGTAGGTTACATAGGTATTCATTCACACAAAGTGCTCTCCTGCGATGTCTTCTAAGTAAAATAAGAAGTCTAGCTCCACTACTCTGTCTGACAAGCCCGGGCCAAGTCAGCAGCAAGAGGTAGTAGAGACATCGAGCCAGCAGTTAGACCTTTTTTCTGACACCCAACTCTTCCTACTGAGGTTATAGATTCGGGTCCTGATGCCGTGGATGATGCCATTATTTTGGATAACCCGATCGATCGGTGAAATGGCCCTTCATTGATAATGCTCCATTAATGAGATTCCTTTCGAAGACGTTTTAGTTCCATCAAGGCAAGACCGCTCCACTTGCACCTAGCTTGGTACACTACATGCAATAAATTCATGTGCTCGGCCGGATATGTGTCACCCTTCAACTCCTTTATCCACGAAGTGCTAAAGTATATGGAAATCGCTCCTACTCAGTTGCACCCTAATAGTTACACATTTATTCATGTCACTTCCTTGCTCTTCAAGAGCGTTCTATTCTGACTGCCAACTCCTGAGGATATCCGATATATTTACAAATTCAAGAGATGATCCGATAGCCCCTCGTACATATTCCTTAAGCCACTACCCAAATTCCAAGTTCTAACAGGTGCAAGGAACAAGCTTTCTCTATTCAAGCAAGAGTTGTTCTATGTGCGTTGTCCTCCCAGCTTCGCAAGAAGGTGGTTGGAAGGACGTAAGTTCTATTCCCGTTTCGCCCTTTATTCCAGGACTTAAATCACATTCTTTTTAAAAATCTGAACTTTTTAACTCTTCCACGTGTTCGCCCATGGCTTGAAGGCACTAGGTATTCCAGGGCGGTCGAGGCTATGGTGCTACTTCAGAAGAAGACCGAGAGATCAAATTGTTAGTTACTAATGAGCTGCTCTCGCTATTTGGGTTATAACAGATGGTCGCAGGACTGGCCTTCCAGGAAGTAGAGCGACTTCAAGGGCAACTACTGATAGGAAAAGAGAACAAGTCAGCCCTGCAGTGCCCCTTGATGAAGGAGCCCACGAAGGCACCGAGGAAGGGGAGATCAAAGAAACAGATGTCCCAGAGCCTAACAACGAAAACATAAGTTCTGGACAAGTGCCAGCAGCCAACGCTCCCTACACTAGTCAGCCGCAGCCTTCCTCGAAAAAGAAAAAGAGCTTGGCATATTGAATTAAAAAGAGGGAAGCTGGGGTGACCCTAAAATTTGTTATAACTCCCATTGAGAAGGGGTCGTCGTCTCAAAAAATGGAAAGCTGCCGAGGGGACTCTTCGACCTTTCTATTCCAAGCGACTTGTTAAATTATGATTTCGCTAACCTTGGTGCAGAAGGACTCAACTCTCCTACGAGTAGCGGAGAAGGCAAGCAACTTCGCAATCAGGGAGGATAAACTCCTATGAGTAAAGCAAAAGCCACCGGTCCGTTGGGGGGATGCACTAGGATACACACAAACACTTACGCCCCATCATTCACTTGCATTCAACTTTTCATATGGTATCCCCTAACTTGCTCTTGTTTAACCCTATTTCAGGTGCAATGACTCGTTCACACGACATCGATCGCCTTTGTGGCTCTTCTATCTTCCACCGCTCAAGTCGGGAATCAAAATTCGAAAAATAGAGAGATAGAGATGAAGGTTGGGAGAAAGGTTATCGCTCTAAAGAATCATCTTCATCCTCCAAAAGTAAAACTCAAGGGCATACTTCTCATCAAAGCGACCCTTCAAATCCTCAAGCGTGTGGCGGAGACAAGCTCACTTACCAATGCTCCCAATTTGATGCTCCTCACAATCAGCACTCCGGCTCCTCCAGTACTAGGCAGTCTCGTGAGCATCATAAGCAAACATTGATTTTGTTAGAACACATTCCTCCAGCCCTTGCTCACGATCCAACAACAATGAAGAAGTTAGCGAGCTTAAGGCCACCTTCCCAAAAATTTGCTCTGATGGCCTAAAGTTCCTTCCAGCCATGCATCCCATCCTTGGGAATGTCAAGGCGGATTCACTAGCACGCATGAACAACTTATATGTGCAACATGAGGTGTTCGTACACTTGGTCGAAAAGGTTTCGAAGGTTTCCATTGAACGACAACATGAGATCGATCGCCTTAAGTTGGAAGCCGTCCACGACAAGGACATCATAAAGCATCATGATAATGAATTACTCTTATTAGAATCCCAAGTTGAGGATGCAAAAAGGAATGTCAAAGAGACGGTCGAGGCGTTCAGTCGCTTAGGATACCCATAAAAAGGAATTAAACGATGCTCTCTAATGTAACGGCACTTTGGATTTGGAAAAAGATTACCTATAAAAGGAGAAAGACACTCTAGCTCGCCGTATAAAGGAGTTGGAGAGAATACTATCTAAGGAGAAAGAGGAGAAAAAAGAAGCGCAAGAGGAGTCGTAGAAATATTGCGAAGTGATCGTCGAGACACAAAACTTAAAGGCGAAGCTCGACGAACAACTTTCTCAGATCAAAGTGCTGAAAGAAAATGCTCGCGGAGAGGGCAAGAAAGTAGCTCTCATAGAAGCTGACTCCTGAATTGAAGCAGCGACTGAATCCAATCGGGAGAAGATCAAGTGTTGTTTGACCAACTCATCACAGAATATAACTCAAGGGTCCTCCTCCATCATCACGACTTAACTTTCTTGGGAGACGACTATCTTGAGTCGCTTGCCGAAGCCTGGGACACTCTCATCAAAATCAGGAAAGTGAAGTCGGACGTGGTAAAGATTGATGAAGAGGCACTCACATAAGAAGTGCTCCGAGGAAATGAGCCATCTGACTTGGCTGCGGCAAAGCTTCTATATGGCGGAGCTCCCCCAACGTCTAAGAAGAAAGAGGATATCGCCGGGCCATCTGGCACTGAGTCCCAGGTTCCTTCTTCTGTTCAACCGACTAAGATCTCATCTTCCCAATCTCTTGAGCAATATGTCGGTTATGACCCGGATAAGCCTGGACTTGGCATTCTCAAAATATCTCCAATCACTGAGGGGAGTACTCCCATGACCACCGAAATTCATCCGAATGTTGGTACTTATCTCGACCTTCTATAATCTATAAGGTTGTTGTTCTTGATGAATAATGGTCGTGATCTAATATTTTCTTTTCATGAAACCCTGAAGGTCATCTGGTCCTGAGCCGACTCCAAGGAGCGATGTTGCCACGGAACAGGAGTGAGAAGAAGCTAATGCATCAACTGTTGGACACATCCCTGGTCCTGATGCTTAAGTAATTGGGGCACTAGATGAAGATAAACCTGAAGATGCATTACTTGCCGAGAAGCACGATGACGTTATGATCACAGGCGCTTCTGAGCACACCGCCAAGTTTAGTATGAAGGAGCAAATCGAAGAGGAGGAAAAGGAGAAACTCAAAGTTAAGAGTGAGCCCAAGGTGATGGAGATTGACGATCTCCTTAATAGGCCACTAAAATTCATTCCTCTTGGAGGGTCTATACCCATGGAGGTTCCTCCTCCTTCCTAAGGTACCTCGTCACAAGGGAGCAATGGGTCTCAAAAGAAACGCTTGGCTAAGACGACTCTCCCGAAAGGCCGAAGAAGGACAGAAAAGTGAACAAATAGTTGGAGCCTTGTAATATTTTGCTTAACTTAAATAAATTAGAATCGTGTAGTCATTTTTCCATATCTTTTCTTTTCCTTTTTAATGGCAGATGTATGGAGTTTGCCTCTAAACTTTCAAAGGGGTTAAAAGGAAAATCTGGAGTGTAAGTAAAAGAGGGCTAAGCAGATTTCACAAAAAATACATTCATCGGGGATTGCCATCGGCATCAGGCTGGAATCGTAGCTAATGGTCGTATTCCGTTGCTAATAGTTTGAGCATCATCTATTGGTCTTGGACCGGAGTCTGTGGGTAGCAAACGATCGAAAATTCTCTCGTTCATCTGCTGACCTGGATATTTGGCATTTTAAAACTTTATCCCTTGGAAGTGATAGACTTTTCTCACATCACTTATAATTTAGTCCGCAACTAGGAACTCGAAGATTTTACGAATCATTTATACTCTAATTCGCGTTCGGAGGACTCGGAATACTCTAATTTATACTCTTGGGACTTAGATATTTTTCAAATCGTTTATACTCTGGTTCGCGCTCTGGAGACTTACAGTATTATAATCCACACTCTGGGGACTTAGAGATTTTTTAAGTCGTTTATACTCTAGTCCGTGCTCTGGAGACTCGGAGTACTCTAATCCACACTCTGGGGACTTATAGATTTTTCAAGTCATTTATACTCTAGTCCGTGCTTTGGAGACTCGGAGTACTCTATTCCACACTCCGGGGATTTATATATTTTTCAAGTCGTTTATACTCTAGTCCACGCTCTAGAGAGTCAGAGTACTCTAATCCACACTCTAAGGCTTAGTGATTTTCAAGTTGTTATACTCTAGTCCGTGCTTTGGAGACTCAAAGTACTCTAATCCACACTCTGGGGACTTAGATATTTTTCAAATCATTTATACTCTAGCCCATGCTCTGGAGACTCGGAGTACTCTAATCTACACTCTGAGGACTTAGAGATTTTTCAAATCGTTTATACTCTAGTCCGCGTTCTAGGGACTCGGAGTACTCTAATCCACACTCTGGGGACTTAGAGATTTTTCAAATACCCGGTCAGTTTTTAGTTTTATGTGTATATTCATACGTCACATATGTCGGTGCTAATTAATCTCGACATGTAATTATATAGCACAAAACAATACTAGTTCACAGAAAAAATAGCTTCAAGCTTCTATTCATCATAGTAAATAGGGACAGGTTAATTCATCTTATTACATATTGAAAACAAACAAAAAATTAGGAAAGAAAATATTGAAAACAACTATGATTGGAATGTAAAAGAAATAAACTAGGTAAAATAGCGGCGCAAATGCTCACTATTCCATGCTCTGGGAGGTGTTATGCCATCAATAGTCACTAGCTTGAAGGTTTCTTTTCCAAGCCTACATGCGATGATGTAAGGACCTTCCCATGTGGGATTCATGTGTGATGGAACCAGAAAAACTCGCTAAGAACAAGGTCGCCCACATCAAAAGCTCTTGGCCGGACTTTTTCATTATAATACTAGCTGACTCGGTGCCGATGTGCAGTCGCCCTTCAATCAGCCTTCTCACGCTTTCCGTTAATAAAGTCCAATGACTCCAGTAAAAGATCTCATTTGTTCTGGGATCGTAATAAGTTACCTTATGGGAAGGGACTTCAAACTCCACAGGTATGACTGCTTCAGCCTCGTAGACCAAGGAAAATGGAGTGGCCATTCGCTGACTTGTAAGTGGTTCTGTATGCCCAGAGTGTCGTTGGAAGTTCATTCGCCCACTTACCTCCAGCCTTTTCCAAATGCTTTTTCAAGATGGATTTAATTATTTTATTTATAGCTTCAACATATCATTCACCTTAGGATGAGCAACTGCTCCAAACCACTTTTCTATATGGTACTTCCGACAAAATTCTTTGAATTCAACACTGCTAAATTGAGTTCCGTTGTCGATGACAACAGTCTGCGGGAGACCTAAACGGCATATAATGTTTCGCACAAAAAAGTTAATGACCTTCTTGATGGTGATCATAGATAATGGTTCCGCTTATGCCCATTTAGTGAAGTAGTCAACCGCGACAATTGCATACTTCGCACCCATTAGGAAGTAGGCAACGAGCCAACAATGTCAATTCCCCATATCGCAAACGACCATGTGCTAACCATTTGCGTGATTTCTGTCGGCGGCGCTCTTGGGACTTTCGCATATTTCTGGCATTCATGGCATCTTCTCACATAATCTGCGGCGTTCTGATTCACGGTCGACCAGTAGTACCCATAACGAAGTATCTTTTTGGCTAGCATATACCCCCAGCGTGGTCGCTACATTCTCCTTCATGGACTTCTTTCAAGACCCTCTTTATCTCATCATGGGCGATGCATCTGAGTAAAGGAATAGAAAATCCCTTCCGATACGTAATCCCATCCCGCATGACATATCGTGAGACCTTGCAAAGGACTTGCCATCTTTCGTTCCTTCTATCAGGCAAGGTTCCGCGCAACAAGTATTCTTTAAATGGAGACATCCATGACTCCCTTTCGGTTTCCATCTTCGGCACATGATCAACTTCCGTTGCATTTATAATTTGGGTATGTAGAGTTTTGACGGGAACCAAGCCCATTTGTTGTGCATCCCCAGTGCTCGCGAATTATGCCAACGAATCGGCTTTCTCGTTTCGCTCACGCGGGATGTGCGAAATGTCATAATATTCAAGATCTGCTAATAACTCCTAGACTCGGGTAAGGTATGGAGCAAGCCACTATCCCTTTGCCTAGTAGTCTCCCCTGACTTGGTATACCACCAGTTGTGAGTCACAAAATATTTCGACTAATTTCACCCCAAGCTCTTTAGCAAGCTTCAATCCAGCAATTAACACTTCATACTTGGCTTCTTTGTTCGTAGCGGGGAAATCAAGCTTCAAGGCATAACAAATCGACCGGTACTCGGGGTTATAAGAACGACACCAGCCCCAAAACAATGGTCATTGGACGCTCCATCGGTATAAAGTTTCCATCATATGGTAGAAACCACATTGCTTCTTTTTGGTTCGTCTTGTATAGTGAACTATGCTATAAAATCTACCAGCGCTTGTCCCCGGATAGTTCTTTGAGGCAGGTAGGTGATGTCGAACTGGCTGAGCTTGATGTTTTATTTAAGTAACCTTCCTGAGGTTTCGGTCATTGGAGTAACTGCCGCAAAGGTTGGTCCGTATAAATTTTGATTGGATGTGCCTGAAAGTACGGGCGAAGCTTGTATGATGCGATCACCACGCAATACGCCAGCTTCCCTAATTTGGGGTTATTTCTTCCTATCCCTTTAACCGCTTACTAACATAGTACACCAGCCTCTTGATTCGTTCCTCCTCGCGAATCAAAGCAGCACTTATGGCGTACAGGGATATGGCTAAATAAATATATAATTCCTCATGGTCCACGGGCTTTGACAAAATAGAGGGTCTCTCCAGATGACTCACTAGAGCATGGAACGCATCTTCGCAATCTGGCATCCATTCGAAATTCCTTTTTCCTTTCCCTATGGAATCGAAGAAAGGAATACACTTGTTTGTTGCCCTCGATATAAATTGACTCAACCTAGCGACCTTCCCTTTCAGGCTCTACACTTGTTTAATAGTCCTGGGTGCTTGTATATCCCGAATGGCTTGAATCTTTTCAAGGTTCACTTCGATTCCTCGTTCGTTGACAATGAAGCCTGGAAACTTTCCTGATATAACGTTAAAGGAGCACTTCAACGAGTTGATTTTCATGACATAAAACCTGAGTATATCGAGCATCTCCGCTGCCTTGACTTCACGAGCATGTCATCCACATAGACTTCCATCATTCTACTGATCTAATCTTTAAACATCCAGTTCACCAGACACTGATAAATTGCCCCTACATTCTTCAACCCGAACGACATTACCATATAACAGTATAACCCAACATCTATGACAAAAATGGTGTGCTCCTGTTTCGGGATGTGCATCGAAATTTGATTGTATCCTAAGTACGCATCCATAAACGACAACAATTCATTCCCCACTGTCGAGTCAACCAGCTGATCAATCCTAGGTGGGGAAAACTATCCTTAGGGCATGCCTTGTTCAGGTCTGAAACCTTCATTTCTCGTTTGCCTTCCTTACCAGTACAGGGTTAGATATCCATTAAAGGTAGAGGGCGTCGTGAATAAATCCGTTGGCTTTAAGTTTATCCACCTCCTCCTTGAGAGCCACAGATTTCTTTGTGTCCATGCCTCGCCTATTTTGTTTTACCGGGACATACTTCGAATCAATATTCAACATACGGCTTGCGATGGCGGATGAAATTCCACACATATCAGAATGGGTCCAAGCGAATACATTAAGATTCGCTTGAAGGAAATCAGTAAGCTCTCTCATAATTGAGGGGTTGAGTTGTGATCGTATTTTCAATACCCGTGGTTGATCATCATGGCTGACTGTGATGTCAATCGTCAATTCAGCCGGCGTTGCCTTGGCCTCTTTGTGTTCCTTTTCGTCATCTCTCAGATCTACATCTCTATAGAACCAACTACGTTTCCCAAGCCAAGGCTCAGGTGCTACTTTTCAATTTTCAGTAACTTGGATGCGGACGGATTTGTCCACACCCTTTGCCTTCTCCCTTCGCTGGGCTTCTCGCAGCTCAGCCACATGACAAGCACGACCAGTCGCTTAATCGCCATGCACAACACCAACTCCATTGTCTGTCGGAAATTTCAAAGTCAAGCACCACGGGGTCAGAGCTGCCCTAAACTCAGTCAGGGCCAGTCTACCCAGAAAAACATTATATGGGGAATCAACATCTAAAACAACGAATGGTAGGATTTGTATCCTGCTACGTTCACCTTCACCTAACTCAATTGGCAACTCAACGAAACCCACTGCTTTAGTAGCCATACCATTAAAGCCGTGTATACGGGCTTTAGATGGTTTCAGATCCTTAACCTTCATCTTATCATAAGCCTTCTTAAAGATGATATTAACAAAACTTATTCTCCTCACAAGCGCGAGTCCGATCATAGCAGAGATAACCATCGGATCGATAGTAGGAACCTCCACTCAATCGATGTCCCTACCCCTGAACACTATATCATCTGTCATCATTCACTATTGTTTTGCCGGAGTCCCATCCTCCGTGTTCGAGCAACACTCAAAATTCGCATGTCTCAAAGAACTAGCATAATGCTCCATTTCCTGCAAACTCTTATCTACAGGGTGCGGCCCACCAACTATTCTGTTTATCACTAATCTTCCGTCGGTTTGAGCGGGCTCTTCTGGTCGGCGTGGAGTTTGTCCTCGATTGGGATCGGACGTTCCCTACCCTCCTCCCTGCGACTTCTTAACAATTGCTGTAACTTCTTCTGGCGAATCAACTTTTCTATAGCATCGTGGAAGTACCTACACTCATTAGGGTTGTGCCCATAGGACTCGTGAAACCGGCAGTATTTCCGATTTGCTTCTGTTCTTCGGTCGATTCCTTTGGAAGCGGCTTTCGGTATTGGAAAGTATTACAGATGGATAGATAAATGTTTTCCAAGGATGTGTTTAGAGCCATATGTTCATTATAAGTTGGAATCATCAGCTTCCGCTTTCTAGATTCCCTCTTCCGACTAGGATTTCCCCCTCCGGTCCCTTTATGTTGCTCCACCTTATTTCGGACGTTAACCTGGACCCTTCCAGAGCTCTCGCCAGATTGCTTCACTGTAATGTTGCTTTGCACTGCTTCTCTCCTTAGTCATGCAACATTGCCCCTTCTCAAAAACCTAGCTTCTTACTTTCTCATGAGCTGATTCGCCTTTGAATAAAAACGCTCCAGGGTGGTAGGTAGTTTTCCAGCTAGCCAATCACCAAACTCAGATTCTAGGTCAACCCCCCTCATCACGGCAATAAGGATGGCGTGGTCATTCGGATTACTAACTTCAGTACAAGCAACGTGAAACCTCTGCAAATAATCTTTCAAAGACTCACCCGGAGCTTGGATCACACGGGATAACGACATCACGTCTTTAGGACGAGTAGCATGGATCCGGAACTACTCCACGAACCTCGTCGCCAGCTCATCAAATTTGGAGATAGACCACGGGGGAAACCTCGTGAACCACATTGTAGCGATTCCAGATAGAGTTATAGGGAAGCACCTACATTTGGTTGCGTCATTCACCCTAGCCGAGTCCATCAACCACTCATACCTCATAATGTGCTGACAGGGGTCAGTTTTCCCTTCGTTAGCTGGCATAGAAGGCACAGTAAACCTCCGGGGGTATTCAACTTGTAAAATGTTATCAGTAAACGGAGTATGACTCCTAGAGATTCCCTAATCGTCATTGGTTAAGCCTTGGTTCTCCCTCATCAGTTGCCTGACCATTGCAGATAAATTCGGAGTTTGGATATGGGGTGCTAGGTTGGGATCCATCCTGCTTGATTGTTACGGCTGGCGTCTCACGGACATTTCGTGCCTTCTTGGCCTGTTATCATCTAGGTGTGCATTCTGAGGATCCGCTTCATTTCCATCTTGGCGAGGCAATTGACCAGCTTCCATGCGCGCCTCAGAGCCTAAGTTTCTCGCTCTAGGTTGAGCACGACTCCCAGGTGTAGTTGAGGAGCCACTCCGCCGGTTAAGGGATCAAGATAAGTTCTGTTGGATTGTCCATGGTGGCTTGCCATAAATTTCCCCTTAGCTCCGGTTTGCGACGCTTCAACCTCGCGACGCCTACGCCTATGTTGCTCGTCTGACGAAGTTGAGCTGTCCGATGATAAGTACGAAGCAGGACTTCCTCCAGTATTCTGACGCTACTATTAAGCGATCTGGTTCATCAGGTTAGCATTCGCCTGGATATTCTCATTCGGCTGCCTTCTACTTTGGATTAGCACCCTCATCAGGTCATTGAACTCAGCCAACGGAATCTGTAAGGTTCTGGATGGCGACATACTTTATTTGGTTGGTTGCTCGGCCCTACTTGTTGGACACTAGCAGTTTCATTAGCATCGACATTATGGGAGGTAGATCTGGTGCGTGGCCTTGTCATCTTACAGTTCTTTGTCTAGGTTTAGAAAACCCTGAATAGAATAAGCAGACTCTTGAAATCAAACTTGGATCTCCTTCGGGCGATTTCTTCATTCCAGTAGCAACAAATGTGATCCTAACAGCCTGAGAATTAAAGTTCTCAGTGAAAACACCAAAATGTTAATACTAGAATTGGTCACTAACACACTAGAATAAATTTGTGTAGCAAGATAAATGAAGAAAGTAAATGAAAAATGAGGAATAACATAATATAATGCAAAATAGAACAGTAAAAAGCAAGAAAAACGGAATTTATAGTGGTTCGGCGTTAATTCCCTACGTCCAGTTTGAATATACTCTTTATTGCTTTATCAATTGCTTGAATACAGATACAATCCACAAAGAATAGCATGAATTCAAGTTTGAACAAAAAGAAAACGAGTACAAAAGTGGCAGAGTCTCCCTTAAGTTCTTGAAAAAAGATCCCAAAAATAGACCATTGTCCCTCTATTTATAGATGGAGACAGCCTGGCATCTCAGAGCTCGGACTTCTCTTCATTCACTAGGGCCCATTACCAAGAGACCTCAGCCTAGCATCAATACCGAACCGATAGCACTGACCTGAAATTGCCTACCCCTCAAGGCCGCACTCACAATGCCGATCTGAATTCCAAACATACTGCATACTCCAGACATGCTGACCCCAGTGCAAGCATAATGAATCCGACCTGATATAGGCTTGTTGGCATGTTATGGTGATTGCCGACCCGAATGAGATTTATCGTTCCATTATGAACATGCCGACCGCTTCTAGGTATGCCTACCTGGTTCAAGTGCACCAGCCCAAGATACAAATATTATCCCTAAAGAGTTATGCCGAACCAGAGTATGCCGATCCGAAGTAGTTGCCGAGCTCGTCCAAACATGCCAACCTGATTCATTACCGACCCGGGGAAATGCCACCACTAACCCGAAGCTATGTCGAACCCTCTAAGATGCATACGACTCCAAACTGCATGCCGACCTCAAGTGCTTCAAACATGCCGACCCGACCTTCATGTTCTTATGCCGACCTGTAGTAGGTGATCCACACCGACTCTAAGTTGACGATGAGACGACCCGGAGTAAACACCCCTTTGACTCAAAGCAAACTCCTCAACGACCCGAAGTACATCTTTCCTTGACTCTGCTTCCATCAATGTTTAACTATAGCCTCTGCAAATACCGTTTTGTAGCCGGGACAAGGCACCGGGTAATAATTAAATAATTATGATAGATTTATTTGTTAATAAAAACCCATTTATTTAATATTTAAACTTAACTTGAATTTCCGTATATAAAATCGATGATATGAACTGTCGATGTCATAAATACATTTTATTTTCAAAAAATAAAATAGTTATTTATTTCATAATCTTGTTTGAATATATATGTCAGTGTAGGTATCTAGAGTCATGCACGATTCTTATTGTTTAAAAGTAGTTTTATTGACAAAACAATTTCTGGTTGTTTTATCAATATTTACCTAGGACAATATTTACAAATTATCAAATTTTATCTCGGTAATTTGTCCGCAAATATTTTTTCCAAACAAAGTAACTATTATTATTTACCACTTAAACATGATTATTTCTTACTTTTAAACCCATATCTAAATATTGTAAAAATAAATATAATTTATCCAGGTGATAAATTTGTAGGTAGTTACATTTAATATAAAATCTATAAATGATATGTTTTGTGATAGTAGTTACAATGTGTTGTAATCATGAACAATCCACAATTGTAAAAAAACATTTTGTTTTAATATTCTTAGTCAAGATGTATCAATATACGATATTTATACATCCATTAATGCTAAAGTATGTAACACTCTCCAAATGTTGGGCAGTATATTACTTATGGTGCTGGGGCACTAGGGGTTACATATTGATAGTTATTGGATAATTGGAACGACTAACACGATAGTTTTTAGTTGGTTTGTATAACTAAGGTCAAACATAAAGTAACGTAGCGACAATAATACACAGTTCTCTCAATTTGAGAATACTGTTGAACTTCATTGTAGACACTCCACTTTGATTATAGTTAAATCGTAGCATGGTGTTCATCAAATGATTATAGTTGGGTCTAAGTTAAATCATTGGAAGTGAAACTCTATGCAAAAGAATTTGTCTCCTCAGTTATATGAGGCTAGATCATGATCAACTTAAAGTCAAAGCCTTTGGTCAGATCAGTTCGGTTAATAGTGATTGTTGTTATTAAGCTGAGGACTTTGATTCTGGACTATGCAAGTTGAATGTGGATGATATTAGAATTTTGACCACTACAAATTTCATTAGTCTCCAATATGATATAGTTTTGACGAAGAGCATTGGTGTAAGTAATAGTCACTACCGGGTACCTCTTAAAACAAGTGAAATTAGACTTTATAAAACTATGTTAGCGATAAATTTGGCTAAATTGTCATACCAGTAGCTAAGGTAACGCGTGAACGTTAATATTCGAATTGTTCATTATTGATTGCTAACCAAATTTACACTTAAGAGTCATACAACCGCAACGTTGAATACTCCGACTACCACATAATTTAATCAAATTATTATTGTTATAAATTAGTTAATACTAGTGAAATATTAATTATAAAATTTTATTTGACTTATGTTGATCAATATTAAAGTAGTGCTTATATAAAAGTTATGTATCCATGTATCGATATACCATATCGATATACATTTGAATTTAATTTAAATGCAAATTATATGATATGATTTGAAGTGGAATAAAAGCACATAAGGGCTCATGGTTTGGCCAACTAAAGCAAGAGGGAAAGGAAGAGGATACGCTGATATGTTCGGGTTTGAATTGATGGAGAAATGGATGGATCTAGATCCACGTTTTCTTCTCTCCCTTTTCTCTTATTTAAACTTATTGCCCCTCGCTTTTAGACTTTAGTTCTAGCTTCTCCTCTCCCTTTAAGTTCTAGCCAAAAAATCCATACCATTCCCTCTTCCATTATTTCCAAACTAAAAACAATTTCAAATCAAATTAAAGAAATGTGCATAGATCTCTCTGGTTACGAGCAATTTCTAGAAGAATTGGAATTAGATTCTAAGATGATTCAACGTTCAAGTGTGACAACTATTAGAAGTGGACAAGCCTGCAGAATTAGGGGTAAATTTCTTCTTTCTCTTTTTACATATTTGGATCTGTAGAATTGGGGGTAAATTTCCATTTTTTATACATATTTAGATCGTTAATAGGACTATGTAGTCTAATTCATCTAGAACTCTTCTAAATTTTTTGTTAAATAAAATCAATATTTTATTACATTTATAAATAAATTTTTATTTTATATAATTTGCATTATATTGCATATATGTAGTGTATTCACGTACAATACAATAATGTATGCATGGTTTGACATGCCCGCGTATAGATATTAGGATTTTCACTACAACGTACATGTTAGTCCCTTGTTTATACAAATGAATTGTCAAAATGTGCATATATGTATACATCAAATTAATATGAAAATGTATTATGTAAGAAATAATATATATATATATATATATATATATATATTTGAAGTAGTAATTATAAATAATTTATTTAAATATTTGTATTTACAAAATATATATATATGTATATATAATAAAATTTATTTTAAATATTATTCTAAAACTAATTTTGATTATTTATATTAATATATATATATATATAAACATATATAATTAATAGTTTAATTAAATATGTATATATAAAAATAAATAATGATAATAATAATTAATATACTAACAAATATTTACTGTAATGTTCACAGCCCAGATAAATTTTTTGATTTTATATATACGTACATATATATATATATTATTTAAAATTCAATAAGTACAAAACCATGCAATGTTAATAATAAAATAAATATAAAAAATATTTTCGAAAAGAAAATTAATTAAAATATCTTAAGTTTTTTACAAAATTATATATATATATATATATGCGTTTTATACATATAATAAATTTTTTAATTAAATAATAGTGTATGTTAATATATATAATAGATATATCCAAAAAAATTAAATATTTTTCTTTGCCAAAGACTTTTTCAACAAATTTTTTTTTTTTTTAAAATACAAATATTTATTGGATTGTATTAAACTTTTAAAATAAATTTAGAATTTAAATTCATTTGACATATTATTATTTGAAACTAAAACGATAATATTTTTTTAACAAGCCGAGAGCATGCACAAGTAAATGAACAATTTTTTTAATATATGTATTTACGTTTATATGCACAATCATCTACATGTAACAATCTAGCGATATACCAATTTATTATGATGTTGTTACCATTGCAATATATTTACCAATGATTATATAAATAATTATATATGATAGTAAACTAGAAGTGCACCTTTCTTCCAATACTTTAAATCATTAAACTCTCTTCAATGAACCACATCTGAGATTGCCTTGGTTGTAACTAGTTGTGTAGCATTTTGTTTTATGAGTTCCGTGCTTTTCTATCAAGGCCGAGTATGGTGGCAAATTAGATGTGCTTGCTCGGATTGATCTCATGGTACTGGCTTGTCTAATCTACTATTGATATATGTTTTGATTTAGCAAAAGTTTGCTTTTAGTGATTTGTCGCTGATCGAAATGTTGGTATTTTGTTGATAATAGAATTAAGGTGATTTCTTAGTGCTTGTAAAGGAGTGTTGCTATTTTACGAGCTATGTAAGCTTGTACTGTAACGTAAGCTATTGAGGTATATTCACCTCACACATGTTCTTATTTTTATAAAAAATTGAATGGTCCACTATAAAACCGGTTTGCCTTACAAAAAAAAGAGTACATTTCACCAAAGCCCAAAGTTCATACATTGAAACGAATAAGTGAACTCCTTGAATCCAATTCCAATTTCGAATTTGCTAGCTCTTGAATTGCCTTGCCACCAAAGACTATTTGATTTTAATTTGTATTTAATTGCTTGAAAATTTAAGGAGAGGGGAGGGTTATATTTCGGCCAGCAAATGGGATGATGGAGGCAGCAAAAGGATCCAGAGAAAATGAGGTTAAGATGTTTATATATGGGAGAGTAGATAGTAAAAGTACAATCAAGATTCTTAATTGTCTCTTACTCATTCTCTTATTTTTAGACATTTAAAACCACTCTCATAAGCCGTCAAATGGCGCACCCCCTATATGGCCGAAATTATCAAGTCATATATGGGCCTCAAATCCACTTCAAGCATGAACGAAATTTATTGCATTTAAATCCAATTTAAACGAGTATCGATATTGTATATCGATTAGTGTTTATATAACTATTAAATGGACACTACTTAATATTGTCTAATACACATCTAATAAAAGTTTATTATTAATATTTCATAAGTCTTAACTAATTTAATTAATCTATAACAATTACAAATTAGTTAAATCAGATGAAAAAAGAAAGTATTCAACATTTCGGTTGTGTGACTCTTAGGTGAATTTGGACAGCGATTAATATCGAACAATTCGAATATTAATATTCACACTTCACTTAGCATGTGGTTTGATATTATAGTCAAATATATCACTTACTTGGTATTGGTAAAATTCACTTTTACTTTATTAAGTGTTCCCTGGTAGTGCCAAGTATTTACACCAATTTTATTTGTCAAATCTATATCAATTTGGACTTACGGAATGTGATAATGATCAAAAATTTAATATCATCAATATTCAATTCTACAATCCAAACACAAAGTCCTTAGTTCAATAATAACAATTATTATTAACTATACTACTACGTCCAAAAACTTTGACTTTGAGTTGATTTTAGTTGACCGCGATACTAACACAATATAATCGAAGAGACGAGTTCCCTTTTGAATAGTGTTTCACTTCTAATGTTTCCACTTGACTCAAATATAGTCATTCGATGGGCGTCACGCTATGATTTACTTATAATCAATGCGGAACTTCCACGTTGAATACCAACCCTATTCTCAAGTCAAGAGAATTGTGCAATTTTGTTACATCGATATTTTTTGTTAATATCGTTTTAATTACTCTTTCAGTAGTAATACACCAACAAAAAAATTATTTTGTGAAGTTCAATTGCTTAGCAAGTCTGAATCAATTTAGTAAAATAAATCACTTCCCCTATCTGATTTGATCGTATGGTATATCGTATTACCCATGTAACGACCCGAAATTTTCGAGCACTTAAAATCGGAATATTTAATTGATTTTAAAAATATTCAAGATAATAATTTTAACTTGAATTACGAATATCATAATTTATTTGATAATTAAATTGTGATATAAATGATTGAAATTGGATAAAATATGAAATCTGAGATTTTAAGCCTGTTAAAATATAATTTGGAAGCTTATAAAATTTATATTGATAACATTGAATATAATAGAAGTGTTAAAATGGAATCTAACACTGAATTGTTCAGTTTTGAAATTTAATCGTTTAAATTGAATTTAAAAATAGCATTCCGACGCACAGTCTCGGAATTCAGCGAAACTAGTTCCATTGAGTCCGTAATATTGAATCATTATCGGATTTCAATTTTCGTAGCTTTTGGAGTTGTTGTGTGAGAGTAAGATATATAAACACGCTGAAAATTTAATTGGTAATAATTTGGTGAAATTTAATTTAGTTAATCAAGCTTCTGGTATACGCCATCTTCCTGTCATCTAATCACATACTTTTCCAATTCTAAGTCGTTCAATCGACAATCAAAATGCTCGAAAAATAATAATAATAATAATAATAATAATAATAATAAAATAAAAGGAGAAGCTTCAAGGGGAAGCTTTAAGTCACGTTAAAAAAAAAGAGGGCAACTCAATAGGGCCGAACCCCTTTTTCTTCTTCCCAACCCCGAAACCTCAGTGATAAAAAAAAAGGGTAGCCGACCCCTCTTTTCTCCTCTTCAGTTTCAAACCCAAATCCCTAATCCCATTTCTAAAAAAAAAAAAATGCCGGCCGTCTTCTTATTCAAACCTAGTCGACTCGATGTCGAGAGATCTTAGTCGCAATGGTAAGGAGGAACGGCGGCTGCGAGGAGGTCGACTTCAGTGCCGACAGTGTGGTGTTGCGTGCGAACTGCATCGATTCGCGTGAAGGCAGTCGCGGCGAGGGAATTCGAGGCTAGCGGCGGCAACTCGAGGCGATCAATCGATGGTCTCGATTCACGGCGGGATGGTCGAGCTGGGGTTTGCTTGGTGGAGGCTTTGGGATGCGATCGTTTTTGGAAAGGGAGGGGGCGACGTTGGACTCGGGCTGGAGGACGCGAGGTAGTGAATTCGTTTTCTTCGAGCGCGAGCAGGCAGCGAGGTATCGATCTTTGTTTTAATAATTTAGGTTAATTCAAATTTTAGATTGCAGTTATTTATTTAAATTTAAATGTAATATATATATATGAACATATATATTACAGAGAAAGAATAGATAAAACAGAAGAAAAAAAATAATATTACAATGATAATAAGTATATACCAACATACATATTTACATTCCAATTAACCAATTTATTAGTATATTAAGGAGAATTAAATTAAATTTATTAAATGGAAATTTTATTTTTTGGAACGGATTTGTTTAACAAACCTATTAAATTTATGGTGTTGCTAAAATATTTTATTAATTTAATCATTAGTTTGAAATAAATCATGGGTTAATTAAATTGTTAGATTGAGAATTAAATTGTAAGACTGATTCGGATATTAATAATTAAATTGTATAATGGTTATTCAAGGTTTGAGATCTGTAAAGAAAACATGCCGGATTGGAATGGGTGCTTGCGTAATCAAAGGTGAGTTAATCTCACTCATTTTAAAATTTAAATTTAAAATGATTAAATTTAAATAATTGTTTAAATGGTTGAATGAATTGATGTGATATAGTATGATATTTTGGAATTGGTATGTCATATTGTGCTGACGTTTGTGGATGCAGGAAAAACAGGTTGGAGGGATCCAACTGGATCCCTCAACATTTATTTAAATTATTTAATACCCCCTGTTGTGATTATTTCATATTCTGTGATGAATATTGTTGATAATTGGAATATTGGATAATATGGTTTATCTGAATATTTTTCGGTGCACTAAGTTATCAAGATATATAGAATTGGAATTTGGAAATAAAATGAAGAGAATTTGTAAGTGAAATAATTATAGAAATTTGAATAAATTTTTAAAGGAACTGGAAAGAAATGAAGCGACTTTAAAATTCTACTAAATAGATCCTGGTATAGAATGGAAATTTTAATAAACAGGAAGTTAATGAATTTTAATCATTAATTAAAAGGATAAAGCATTTATTAAAAATTTAAGATTTAAATTATTGAAGGAATAAAGAAGAAAATGCAAAAAGCCTGAAATTTGTATATTTCAGTTAAAAGATTGAAAATCAAACAGCAAATAATAATAATGAAAATAAAGTCCATAATTAATGAATTTTGAAATGAACCGAGCAAGTTAAGAATTTATTTCAAATAGAATAAATTGGAAATCAATTTGGGAAATTGATTTAAGTGCTTGAAGTTGGAATTTTCTCTGGATGGCCAAGTACACGTTTTTAAAAGTAGAATTGTAAATATAAATTAAATGTTTTAAAGTTGTTTTTAAAGGAAGCAAGTTTTGTAAAATTTATTATTTCTAATATTTAATTTCTAAAGCAAGTATTTCCTTTAATATATTATAGCATTAATTATTTAAAGTGACTTAGTATTTGTTTTAAAAGTGAAAACCTGGTTTTATATTTTATAAAGTAACCTTATTTTCTCAAATTCAGATAGTATGTATTTTTAACAAATTATTTAAGTAGTTTTATCCTAAATGTTTTAAAGTATATATTTCAAAGTAAAGTGTTTTAAATTATTTTAAAAATCTATTTTGTGCTTGGTGACTTCAAAGGAGATAGAAAATATTTGGGAGAGTTTATTCCAAAAAGAAAGATGGTTTTGAAACTATTTTCGAAGGATTGAAAATAGAAATATATCTTGTGAAGATATTTTTGAGATAAATAAATAAATAGTTTGAGAAATTATTTATTGTTTGATGGATGTATGTGGATATTATTTGATAGTTAAATAACCGACTATCAATATTGGCCAACTGCGCTGATCGTTTCGAAGAGACCGGGATCGAGATTAATGTCTCGAAAACCACTTCGATCCGGTTTGTACGTTTCGTGTAAACGACTTTGGATTCGAAGATGGAGCAGTGAAGTGCATTGGCTGGTCGCTACTAATCCTGAGGATATTTCCACAATGGATGCAGTAGGAATAGTGCCTTCCGTTCCGTTCGAACCCGGGACGGACTTGTATGGATGAATGCTTGCGAAACATCGTCAGGTAGACGATGGGCATTTTAAGGAATATGTTCTAAAAAGGTAACGCTTAGCCTCAAGCCTCATCAAATGGGAATGACTGAAAATCAGGGGTTATGCAGCAAGGCTAGGTGGGTAGCACCCAAGCAGGGTGAGGTCATTCCAGTCTAGATGTCCCTTTTTATTTCGGCTTAGTGGTGCGGTTGCTGATCCCAACCGCGGGGTGATCTCACTCGGGATTATCCAGTAAGGGATAGTCCCAGCCTTGTGTTGCAGGGGAGCGGGCGTACTCCTCGGTACGGTGATCTAGGCCCCGTACTGTGACAGGTGGTACCCAGTGCCTAGTCATTAGTTGGAAATCCATTCTCCCTTCGAGCCTTGTACGAGTTTTGTTTGTATAACCCACTCTGTGGCTAGTAGCTGGAATTTAATAGATGTAACAATTTCGGCTATTTTATAAGTATTTGTATATAGACCCTATTGTAATATTAGAGGATTTCTATAAAAATTGTTTTAGCTATCGTAAGGTAAAAACCCGACATGTTTATTTGTGGCGTGGTCTTACGAGATGCTTTTGTTTTCAAAGGATTTTGAAACTTTAATAATCAATTGGGTGTGATTTTCTCACGCTGGTATTCCAGACTGACTAGGGTGTTATTTAACTGTAATGCTCGGGTCAGACCGAGTATTATAGGATACAGGATGATGCTATGGAGCTCAGGAGAAGAGCTGGATGACGACACGTACTCTCGTACTTGTTTATATATATATATATATATATATATATATATATATTCCGCTGTGTTGAGTTGTTGTGTATCCATTTGTATGATATTGATGTTGAGCTGTGATTGATGTACTCTGATGATGTAATATATAAACAGAGATATTTAAGTTTTGTGTAAAGATTATTTATTATCTATTATATTTTATTCCGCTGCGATGGTTAGATTCTGTTGTTATTTTCTACTTTTCTTCTTCTACCTCTTCTTCTTTAACCCTAATGGTTAGTATTTCTGTACAACTTGAGTTGATTGTTGTAGAATAGTGTTGACTCAAGGGGTACGGATTTGCGGGCTGTTACAGTTGGTATCAGAGCTTAGGTTGGAGATAAACCTTGGCTCTGGTGGGGATTACTCATTATTAATAGAGTCTATAGTACTCTAGAATGAGTTTGAGCGTATTAATAGATATGAGCGCGTATTTGTTAGTGAATATAAATTGTTTTAATATTGTGTTGATTGGTTTATCGAGTGGCATATGAACCTTCGTCGACACAGTCTGCGCAGCTGTATCGAAGGGGTTTCTAAACACTTGAATAGAACAATCGACGCGGTATTGTTTTAAATGTGGGTAAATGAAATAATTTTACCCAAAATATGTTTTGATGTAAATAAAGGTTTTGTAAATTATTTTAGCTAATATGCCACTCGATAAACCAAAGCCGAAGGTTTAAAAATCCTGATGAGATAAGGGTAAGCTTATAAATGGAAATGATTATTAAATCAGGGAAATATAAGCTTTGGATGTTGGGAATTTAAATTTAAAGTGAAAGGTTAAAAATTTAATTAACATGGATTAGGAAATAAAAATTTACCTGGATTGACATTAGCTGGATGGGCCGAAAAATAATATCCAGTGGTTTTTTCGAATCAAGTTGAAATCGAATTGAGTTAAATAAATCTGAGTTAAAGTAAAAATTGAATTGGGATGAGAATTCAATTGAATTATTGAATGGAATTATATTCTTACCTGAACAAATGGAAAATAAATTGGATAAGAATTAGATTGAAATAAATAAACCAGAATAACTTATAAAAGAATTAAAATGCATGAATAAAATATGCTTGTGTTATAAAGAAGCATAAGGCTTGAGTTAAAATAAAAGAAGAATATATTCAAGCTTATGATGAATGGAATTGTATAAAATAATAAGTTGTGACTTATAAAATTTGAAAGGTGAGATAGAAAATCCAAATAAATATTTTTTTGATGTTTGAATAATAAAACAAAGGAAAATCCAAACTTGAAAATATATATATATATATATATATATATATATATATATATATATAAATTAAAATAAATTGAACTAAGAAAGGTTAAATGAAGTGATATTTGGAATTAAAAATCAAGTTTTGGATTATAAATTGGGGAAAGACTATTTAGATAATAAATTAGATAATAAAATATGTAATAAGAACCGATGCAGTTAAGTAAAAGCTGAATTGTGAGTTAATAATGAAGTTTGAAAATAAAACTCAAGTTAGAAATTAAATTCGACCTGGATCGATGGTAAAGTAAATGTAATTGAATTGGGGTAAATGAATTGGGTGGTAAATTGAAAATGGATAGTGGATCTAGAACTTGAGTTATAGATTATAATTTAGCTTGAAGTGTTAACAAATTAAATATAATTGAAGTGTATCGGATAAAAGTGTAAATGGATTAAAATGGCAACGGTTTGAATGTGCAAATAAAATCCAAATAAGAGAAGATAACTTGGAAAATAGCCAGGTAATAAATTGAATGAGCTGAATCTAGAAAGTTAAAATGTATAATAACCAATCAAATAAATTTGTAGTTTGAAATGGGATTGGATTAAAATAGAATCAAGTTAAATTGAAAGAGAACTTTGTTTGCAAAATAAGAATGAGCTTAAGTGTAAAAATTGAATAAATTGAGGTTAATTGACTTAAGCTAAATGAATGAAGGAAAGTTGAATTGAATTCAACTTAAACAAAGTTTAATAATATTGGATTGGTTTTAAACCAAGTAAAAATAAATTTGGATCGGAATAAAATTTGGTGGGTTGTAAATAAAATTTAAGAAAATGAAAATTCAAAATGGATTGAGTGAATAAACTAATTATATTGAATAAATGAATGGATGAGATAAATAAGAACCATATGAAGTATGGTTTAAATAAGTTGAGAAATGGTTATTGAATGATATAGCTTGGTTTGTTTTGAGCTAAATAAAATAGTTTGGAATAAACAAATATGGAATAAAACATAAATGAATGGATTGTGAAATGGAATATGTCGAGCTTAATAAATAATTGTGAATGAATTAAAATAAAAGGGAAATTAAATTGGTAATGAAGACGAACCTAAGATGTTAATAGTTTTGTATGAACTAGTTTGGTTAATAGAAGGAAATGCAAGTGAATGGATTCAAATTTGTAATGCAATGAAAATGAGAATATATGAGTTGTGAATAAATTTTTAAAAATGGAATAGAATTAAGTATAAATTGAGTTGAAATCCATTCAAATTGGTTATAAAGCATAAATACTTGTTTATTCACATAGATCTCGTCAAACTGCAAAGAATAAATTATCATTGGATGTAAATGGAAGTAATCAAAATTCTATGAGTTGATAGAAGTAAAATAAATTGATTTTGAAAGCAATTGAATTAAATATGAGTTCAATTTGCTTAAGAATAAATTAAAAGTAAGCGATTGAGTTTTAAACCATTCAAATTGAATGAAAATGGTTTGTAAATTAATTGAAACAGTTGAATTGACATGGAAATTGTATAAATTGCTTACGGAAAATGTTTGATGTGCATTTCTTTTAGAATTCATATGTTTTAACCATTGTAACTAAGTGAAATATAGTTAAACTGCATATATTTGGCACTTACATGTTTAAATTGAGTAAGTACAGGTACCTGGAAGCCGTATGGCTGGATTTGGATTGCATTAACTGCTAAATAAATGAGCTACTTGCTTAAAAATGCTAAATAAGGTACGCCTACGCAATAAAAATAGGAAATATGAACTGTTTTTTATTTTTCCGACCGTGTGGGTCGATATATATATATTTATCTCTTTTGTCAAATTGCAAAGGCTCCTCCGTACAAAGGAGACTCTGCCAAAATTTTGGGAGTTAGAAAATTTTTGGAAATTTTGGAAAATTTTGTTAACGACAAACAAATTCAAATTGGAAACTAAAATAAGGTAGTAAATGAAACCAATTTAAAGTTATGACATGAATTAGTAATAAATGACAAATAAAATTTATATATTCAGAGTTAAAGATAAATTGAATTCATATGGAAATGAAAGAATCGATTTGAATAGAAATGGATATAAACTAATGTGGTAAAGTGAAAATAAATATAAGAAACATATAAAACGTTTATGTTAACTTAAGTAAAGAATGGTCAATTCTTAATTCGGAATTGAATAGTGTAAAATATATTCTGAGTTGATATTTGAATGAATAAATATGGACATTTTGTAAGGAAATCGATAAAATGTTTTTGGAATGCTGTAATTGGATATTAGTGCTAAGCAGGATATGCAGGTATTATGAAAGGGAAAAGAGAATTGGTATTTGATTTCAAGTAGAAAAATTTGAAACGCTCGACAAAAAGGTATGTATTTAAATTTGGTATGAAATTTGATTGGGATTTGTATTGAGCCACTTGGTTTTTGTTTTCTTTTTGGATTTGGGAGGTCGTAAAGCCATTTTGTAGTTGTACCGAGCTAGCCGCGCAAAGGAGACGTTGGCGAAATTTTTCGGAAATTTAGGGAGTTAGAAAAATTTTGGGAAATTTTGATAATTCAAAATTTTAGTTTTGAATTATAATTTGAGTAGCTGAACAAGTAGGTTATTCGAAAACTATAGAAGGTTTTGGAAAGGTTTGGAAAGTTAATAAGAATGATAATGAGTCTGTTATAAATAGGTAGTTGGTAAGATGTTGTATTGTTAGAAACTGTTTGGTTTTGGGAAAGGTAAATGGGTTTTGGACCATTCTTCCTAGTTAGTAATTTCGGGGACGAAATTCTTTTAAGGGGGGAGGAATGTGACGACCCGAAATTTTCGAGCACTTAAAATCGGAATATTTAATTGATTTTAAAAATATTCAAGATAATAATTTTAACTTGAATTACGAATATCATAATTTATTTGATAATTAAATTGTGATATAAATGATTGAAATTGGATAAAATATGAAATCTGAGATTTTAAGCCTGTTAAAATATAATTTGGAAGCTTATAAAATTTATATTGATAACATTGAATATAATAGAAGTGTTAAAATGGAATATAACACTGAATTGGTCAGTTTTGAAATTTAATCATTTAAATTGAATTTAAAAATAGCATTCTGACGCACAGTCTCGGAATTCAACGAAAGCAGTTCCATTGAGTCCGTAATATTGAATCATTATCGGGTTTCAATTTTCGTAGCTTTGGGAGTTGTTGTGTGAGAGTAAGATATATAAACACGCTGAAAATTTAATTGGTAATAATTTGGTGAAATTTAATTTAGTTAATCAAACTTCTGGTATACGCCATCTTCCTGTCATTTAATCACATACTTTTCCAATTCTAAGCCGTTCAATCAACAATCAAAATGCTCGAAAATAATAATAATAATAATAATAATAATAATAATAATAATAATAATAATAATAAAGAAATAAAAGGAGAAGCTTCAAGGGGAAGCTTTAAGTCACGTTAAAAAAAAAAAAGAGGGCAACTCAATAGGGCCGAGCCCCTTTTTCTTCTTCCCAACCCCGAAACCTCAGTGATAAAAAAAATGGTAGCCGACCCGTTTCTAAAATAAAAAATTGTCGGCCGTCTTCTTATTCAAACCTAGTCGACTCGATGTCGAGAGATCTTAGTCGCGATGGTAAGGAGGAACGGCGGATGCGAGGAGGTCGACTTCAGTGCCGACAGTGTGGTGTCGCGTGCGAACTGCATCGATTCGCGTGAAGGCAGTCGCGGCGAGGGAATTCGAGGCTAGCGGCGGCAACTCGAGGCGATCAATCGATGGTCTCGATTCACGGCGGGATGGTCGAGCTGGGGTTTGCTTGGTGGAGGCTTTGGGATGCGATCGTTTTTGGGAAGGGAGGGGGCGACGTTGGACTCGGGCTGGAGGACGTGAGGTAGTGAATTCGTTTTCTTCGAGCGCGAGCAGGCAGCGAGGTATCGATCTTTGTTTTAATAATTTAGGTTAATTCAAATTTTAGATTGCAGTTATTTATTTAAATTTAAATGTGTAATATATATATGAACATATATATTACAGAGAAAGAATAGATAAAACAGAAGAAAAAAAAATATTATAATGATAATAAGTATATACCAATATACATATTTACATTCCAATTAACCAATTTATTAGTATATTAAGGAGAATTAAATTAAATTTATTAAATGGAAATTTTATTTTTTGGGACGGATTTGTTTAACAAACCTATTAAATTTATGGTGTTGCTAAAATATTTTATTAATTTAATCATTAGTTTGAAATAAATCATGGGTTAATTAAATTGTTAGATTGGGAATTAAATTGTAAGACTGATTCGGATATTAATAATTAAATTGTATAATGGTTATTCAAGGTTTGAGATCTGAAAAGAAAACATGCCGGATTGGAATGGGTGCTTGCGTAATCAAAGGTGAGTTAATCTCACTCAGTTTAAAATTTAAATTTAAAATGATTAAATTTAAATAATTGTTTAAATGGTTGAATGAATTGATGTGATATAGTATGATATTTTGGAATTGGTATGTCATATTGTGCTGACGTTTGTGGATGCAGGAAAAACAGGTTGGAGGGATCCAACTGGATCCCTCAACATTTATTTAAATTATTTAATACCCCCTGTTGTGATTATTTCATATTCTGTGATGAATATTGTTGATAATTGGAATATTGGATGATATGGTTTATCTGAATATTTTCCAGTGCACTAAGTTATCAAGATATATAGAATTGGAATTTGGAAATAAAATGAAGAGAATTTGTAAGTGAAATAATTATAGAAATTTGAATAAATTTTTAAAGGAACTGGAAAGAAATGAAGCGACTTTAAAATTCTACTAAATAGATCCTGGTATAGAATGGAAATTTTAATAAACAGGAAGTTAATGAATTTTAATCATTAATTAAAAGGATAAAACATTTATTAAAAATTTAAGATTTAAATTATTGAAGGAATAAAGAAGAAAATGGGAAAAGCCTGAAATTTGTATATTTCAGTTAAAAGATTTAAAATCAAACAGCAAATAATAATAATGAAAATAAAGTCCATAATTAATGAATTTTGAAATGAACCGAGCAAGTTAAGAAATTTATTTCAAATAGAATAAATTGGAAATCAATTTGGGAAATTGATTTAAGTGCTTGAAGTTGGAATTTTCTCTGGATGGCCAAGTACACGTTTTTAAAAGTAGAATTGTAAATATAAATTAAGTGTTTTAAAGTTGTTTTTAAAGGAAGCAAGTTTTGTAAAATTTATTATTTCTAATATTTAATTTCTAAAGCAAGTATTTCCTTTAATATATTATAGCATTAATTATTTAAAGTGACTTAGTATTTGTTTTAAAAGTGAAAACCTGGTTTTATATTTTATAAAGTAAACTTATTTTCTCAAATTCATATAGTATGTATTTTTAACAAATTATTTAAGTAGTTTTATCCTAAATGTTTTAAAGTATATATTTCAAAGTAAAGTGTTTTAAATTATTTTAAAAATCTATTTTGTGCTTGGTGATTTCAGAGGAGAGAGAAAATATTTGGGAGAGTTTATTCTAAAAAGAAAGATGGTTTTGAAACTATTTTCGAAGGATTGAAAATAGAAATATATCTTGTGAAGATATTTTTGAGATAAATAAATAAATAATTTGAGAAATTATTTATTGTTTGATGGATGTATGTGGATATTATTTGATAGTTAAATAACCGACTATCAATATTGGCCAACTGCGCTGATCGTTTCGAAGAGACCAGGATCGAGATTAATGTCTCGAAAACCACTTCGATCCGGTTTGTACGTTTCGTGTAAACGACTTTGGATTCGAAGATGGAGCAGTGAAGTGCAAGGGCTAGTCGCTACTAATCCTGAGGATATTTCCACAATGGATGTAGTAGGAATAGTGTCTTCGGTTCCGTTCGAACCCGGGACGGACTTGTATGGATGAATGCTTGCGAAACATCGTCAGGTAGACGATGGGCATTCTAAGGAATATGTTCTAAAAAGGTAACGCTTAGCCTCAAGCCTCATCAAATGGTAATGACTGAAAATCAGGGGTTATGCAGCAAGGCTAGGTGGGTAGCACCCAAACAGGGTGAGGTCATTCCAGTCTAGATGTCCCTTTTTATTTCGGCTTAGTGGTGCGGTTGCTGATCCCAATCGCAGGGTGATCTCACTCGGGATTATCCAGTAAGGGATAGGCCCGGCCTTGTGTTGCAGGGGAGCGGGCGTACTCCTCGGTACGATGATCTAGGCGCCGTACTGTGACAGATGGTACCCCAGTGCCTAGTCATTAGTTGAAAATCCATTCTCCCTATGAGCCTTGTACGAGTTTTGTTTGTATTACCCACTCTGTGGCTAGTAGCTGGAATTTAATAGATGTAACAATTTCGGCTATTTTATAAGTATTTGTATATAGACCCTATTATAATATTAGAGGATTTCTATAAAAATTGTTTTAGCTATCGTAAGGTAAAAACCCGACATGTTTATTTGTGGCGTGGTCTTACGAGATGCTTTTGTTTTCAAAGGATTTTGAAACTTTAATAATCAATTGGGTGTGATTTTCTCACGCTGGTATTCCAGACTGACTCGGGTGTTATTTAACTGTAATGCTCGGGTCAGACCGAGTATTATAGGATATAGGATGATGCTATGGAGCTCAGGAGAAGAGCTGGATGACGACACGTACTCTCGTACTTGTTTATATATATATATATAGATATATATATATATATATATATATATATATATATATATATATTCCGCTGTGTTGAGTTGTTGTGTATCCATTTGTATGATGTTGATGTTGAGCTGTGATTGATGTACTCTGATGATGTAATATATAAACAGAGATATTTAAGTTTTGTGTAAAGATTATTTATTATCTATTATATTTTATTCCGCTGCGATGGTTAGATTCTGTTGTTATTTTCTATTTTTCTTCTTCTACCTCTTCTTCTTTAACCCTAATGGTTAGTATTTCTGTACAACTTGAGTTGATTGTTGTAGAATAGTGTTGACTCAAGGGGTACGGATTTGCGGGCTGTTACAACCCACTTCAACTTGCAAACAACTATGCAATATAATAAATAAAATTTAAGGTACTCGAAATTTCCATGTCGGTAAATATAATTGATGATTAAATTTAGACCGTGGAACAAAAATTTAAATTTGGAAAATATTAGCTGATTTTCTATGCGTAATTCAAGATTTTAGCGCCTCGGATTGTTGCTTTGTAATGACCTGTAAAACCTGAAAATTCTTCGTCCACGTTTCCAATTGATGGAGTTTCCAAGTTATTGGCTAAGAGACCGACGAGTGCATGTTTGTAAAGTGAAGTTTAGGATTTTGACAAGCATTTAAGATCACTTTATATCATACATCAATTTGGTGACAATTATTTTCAAGGTCCTTGCTCATAAAGAATATTTTAAAATCTTATATCATGCACGATATGTATAGCTTAAAATAATACCATTTTAGCACATATAGAAAACACTAATATCAAGTGCGATACATAGAACAAATTTGTGGATTTTACAGTGATATTTTTCCAATAATCATTGAATGGTTATAATTAGCGATGAATGTTTGTTCGTTATTAAATCGAACTAAAACCAACAAAAATAAAAACAAATCAAACAAACCAAATTAAGTTTGGTAGGTTACCGGATTTAACCAAATCAAAAACAATTCACATTTCATGTTTGGAATATTCATTGTAGGTAGATATAAAACCTAAATATATTATTAAAGTTTTCTTATTTAGCATTTTTATGTTTTCTACTAGTAATTTTGACATACATACGATAAATAAAATTTATTTAGATTGCTAAATTAATCTAAAATAATTATTATAACAGGAATAATTTTGAAAATATAATAAAAGTTTGGTTAATTTAGTTAAACTAATAACCAAACTAAAAAATTTACGGACTGATTATAAGCCAATCTAGTTTCAAACCAAATCAAACCGTTGAAAATAAATTGATTTGGATGGTTTATTTGATTTAACCGAAAATTTCTCGCCCTAGTTATATTAACAACTGTAGCACGGAGAATTGGACTGAAAGACACTCTCTTGTAGCACGGAGAATTAAATATGCTACAGTATGTTAATTGACAATCATGTCCTTATATTCCACTAAAACTTAATGGGAATACAATGGCATTACTGTCAGTTACTACACTATAACAAAGTTAATTCTGCGTATTACAAGTCGAGCACTTCGTACTTTAAAAAGTACTTTTTTTTCAAAATGTAATAATAATCTCTACTACTAATAAAGAAAATTTGTTGAACTGATTTACTCGGCGTTCTTTTGAAATTTCTAAAATGCCCTTGCTTTCGGTTAACAAGGTGAAGAAACAAAGTCCTGCTGCAGATCCGTGATATAACTGTATACAAATTGCCCAGTTCAAAGTTCAGTTTATGCAACTAGGTAAATGCAATTGGATCTCTCCACAAACTTTTGTCTCTGTTTAATTAGAAAATTGAAACAGCATTTCAATCGTGTCCTGCGCAGTTACGTGTATGTGGCATGATGTTCTACAACATCTATCCATTAGAATTAAAATAAATATTTAAAATTCTATTAGGTCCACATCCAAATGATTGTCGGGATGAATTATTTAAAAAGTTGACAAGGTGATTAAATTTTATCTTTTGCTTCTAAAATTTCATGGTAAATTTGGACTTGAATATATATACACATTGATACATACATGTGTTTACGCTTCAAATAAGTGAGGTAGAAAAGAAGCCGTGGAAAATCCTAACAATACACCAAAGTGTTGGAAAAAAGAAAGATAATTTGTGTTAATTTCAAAAAGTGAAGCCTCTTCTCTTTAAGTATACAACAGAAAGCAAAAAACAAAAGCTAGATATTTTAATAACAAAAGTAATACTTTATTGAAGCAGATTTGTCGAGGGAGCAACCCCGTTGTCACCTTGAATTGCTTAAAATACATGGATTTTTTGAGTTTCGTGGAGGATGAGATCCAATAACAGGAGGTCTGTGGTTGAGCGATATTACTCATCATCATTTAGCTATTGCAACTCTTTTCTTGATCGCAGAGCAATCATTATAATGTCTCAGGGGTACGAACTGACGATCTCTATCTCTATCTCTATCATTAATAAAAAGAATTTAACGAACATGATTCTCACGGTGTCTTTTTGAAACTTCGAAAATATTCTCATCCATCAATTGAGTCTCACCACCGGTTTGCAGCTTTCACCACCATTCTCTTTGCGAGTGCCCACAGAAGGAATTTTAATACCAATTTACCACCGATACCACCAACAAAACAAATTGAAATAAAAATATTATGACTACTAAACCATTGCAGTTACGATACACGTCCGTATATTATTTTTTTATTAAATAAAAAGTAAATGTCTCTGCATGTTAGATGCACGTACGTGCGTTTCATACTAGTGTAATTGGAGAAAATTAGGTGGCACTTTGATAATTTGATGGATGATCCATTGCGCTCGTCTTTTAACGAAAATTGCTCATACTTTTATTTGTCTACTAAAACAGAATCAACCAATTATATCTCAATTTAATTTAATTTTCAAGTTTCGAACTTGTGACATCTTGCATCAAAACCGAATCACTTAACCATTGGAACAATGATGCTTGTCGCTATTATCTTAATTAAAATGTATATATGAGTATTAAACCCAATCAATCGGAATCTGGTCTATAACTAAAACCGCTTACGTCTTATTTAAAATGCAAAATGCTTTTCGTTAACATACTAATTTTTCATATACTATAACCATGTAATCAATTATATCTTAGTTTTTTAAATTAAATCTTAATATCATGCATTAGTGTGTGTATATATATTCCATGAACAGAGCACATGCCGTAATGCTAGTAGTTTTTTTTTTTCTTCCTCAATATATAATACTTTCACAATTTAAAGATGTCCTATTGCACAAGTTTATCTTAGACATTTACTATCCATAGTCAAAATATTCATGTGCAGACTAGGTTACAGCAATCATCCAATATAAGTTACTGACTAAAAACAATCATCAGACAGCTCGGACAACATTTGTCAATGAACGACCTGATTAGGCATATGTTCCTGTAAGTGTGTATTACAAAGAAGCTACCCAACTTGTATATGAATATTTCTGTAAAATAAAATTAAATAAATAGAACACAAATACAAAACATGTTGATATACGTTGAAACTGATTAAATTAAAATATAACAATTTAAAATTCTGAGGATGAGCAACTTTAATCTCCAAGGTAAAATGCAGGTACTGATTTCAACCAAAATAAGTAAACTGGACTTTAAACCTAAAATCGGCATTTGCAGCTCAAGATTGGAATTAAAACCAGTAGAATCATTTAGCATTTGCTTCCCAAGAATTTTCATGAGATTTAGTTTTAAGTTGAGGATTACTTGCTCATAGTTGTGGACAGATAAAAATTCCAAAAGATGGAGGCCACAGACATGAATGCCACACGAGAAGAAAGCGGTACCACCCTGTATGCACCAATTATGTAAGTAAAAAATCAATAAAATGTTATCCTCCAGTGTAGAAGAGTTCATTTTCAGTTCGTCAACGTACAGCCTTTGTTAGGAAAAATAAAATAAAAGGACATGTGGAACTAAAAGAAATTAAATTCTATTTATTTTTCCGAAACATAGTTAACCATGTGCTTTGACAATGTCGCTGCTGATTGAAATGTCTTATATATGTTGAAAATGTTGCACATAATCCTACAAATAGGACTGCCTTTTTTATGCCCTATAGGTAAACCATTTGCTTTGCTCTTGACCTAGTTGTTAATGATACGTTGTTTTCATCAAGGTTTGAGATCTCGATTTTTAGGAATTTTGATCTAATTTATAAATGGAAACTTCTTTAAAACACCCTCTTAAATTTCAAAATACACCGTCATCCCTCCTCCAAATGTTAAAAAACACCCAAGTTTTTCGTTTCAACCAAAAAAAAAGGCAAATATTTTCCCAAAAAACTGCAAATAGGTATGTAATTTAAAACGCATATTTTAGGAGGATTTTTTTGCGCTTGAAACTTGAAAATAAGGTACGGATCCTAATTTTCACTATAAATTACAAAAAGTTCGATTACAATTTCGGATTTCGTTACTTTTTATTTGTCATATACATAGATATATGTTTAATTTACTAAAACAAAATATATAATTTATCTTTAATTGCAAAATAAATTATAAATGAACAATATTGATTGTTTACAAATATTTATAACACTGATAAATATTTCTTTACTATTTCATTTTGAATTTTTTTAGTTGCACTAATCGTGTGTGTATCGGACCTGTTATTGAGGCACAAAATTTGAAACAAGAAATATGGACCTTTGGATTTCTGTCTCTCTCTCTCTCTCTCTCTCTCTCACACACACACACACACACACACACACACACACACACACACACACACACACACACACACACATATATATATATATATATATATATATATATATATATACACGCTCGCTCGCTTACACATACACATATATTCATATGTTCAGAACTCGAATTAATTCCGTTTGATTTTATTAAAGTTTACTGGTTTTTATTAAACCGGAATTTTGGTTCGATCTCATTTCGGTCCCTACTGAAACCGAAAAGGAATCTCCGTGTTTCGTCCATGTCGTTTGTATTATATTTATTTTGCGTATAAAAAATGATAAATTTAGTTTTATTTTAAAATTAAATTATAGAGGTCGAACCTTGGCGTAATGGTTAGGTTATCTTTATGGTTATCTGGACGTCCAGGTTCGAGTCCGAAAACAGCCTCTTCGCAATACGAGGGAGAAGCTGCGTACATTATCGCTCTCTGAGAGTCCGCTATCGTGCGGGTGGGAACCTCATGCACTGAGTTCCACCTTTAAAATTAAATTATACCAAATTTCATTTCGCAAACAGTTACCCCTGTGTTTGTATCTGTTTGTAGAGAGAGCGCTGTAAAAGCAGCTATCTACATCACTAAAAAGTTTCAAACTGACATAGGCACCTCACAGAAGGCTAATGAAGTAGATGGGAGGCATATAATTGTACATGACAACATAAATATTATGAATCTCAAGATGGGAGTAACTATTTACCCAAAATTCAATATGCTGACAGGAATCCAGAACCGAAAACCTGGACCAATAGGATACAAAATAAGTTAATGTAAACAGGGCTAACCTCTACCTATTTTTGTTTTATTTAAATAACAATGTGTGTGTGTACAAAAGAGACAAAATTACCATATAGAAGTGTTGGAATGGCATCCTTTTTGTACTTGGAAGGTAAATCCGGTAACTTTCCAAGCCACAAATTATTCCATGCGAAAATCACAGCAATGACACATGGACCAAGAATTATCTGATTTAGTAAAACCTGAGGAGATGAATTCAAATACTCAACAAACAATACTGTCAATGTCAGAGAAAATATATTGGAAATCAGCAAACCTTGGTTGAAAGATTTACAATGGTTGGGTTGGGCATATAATTATCAAGAAGCTTGTACCAAGCATAAGAACCAGGCCCGTAAAACAGAAACCCGTAAGAAGCCATGCGTAATGACCGAAGCCAGTCATGATCTGACCACAGTACCGGTGTGTTATCCTGGAAGCAATATTAGGCTCGAACATGTAAAGAAAAAAAGGCAAGACAATAATACGCAAGTAGGCTAATTAAGTAGAAATATATTATCTTGATAATATTTGATAACGCTACGAGAGAAAAAAAGGCAGGACAAGAATATGCAGGAAGGCCAATTAAGTAGAAATATATTATCTTGATAACATTACGAGGCAATCAAAGTAGATCCCCACATACTCATCTACTCACCGGTCAGACCCCTTCTCTACACTATGGCGATCAAACCATTACTAAATAGCTACTTAATAGTTATTTACTTTTTTTGTGATCTTGACTCTACAAAACTAACAAAAATCCAGATGCTTGTTTAGGTAGATGTAACTTGCTTAACATCTTTGAAATGCACAACACTCGCAAACAACAAAAAAGTGTATCTAACTCGATCGCTTCTGCCACATGGGCAAATTAACAATTAGCTAAGAAGCCTATGATCCATTGGTCGGTTGAGAAATGAAAATCCCACTAAACAAGATCGTAAGTTATGATTTCCATGCGATTATTATGCACAAAGGATTATTTCAGAATTACATCAGTGGCATAGCATGTAGGAAAAGGGGGTACGTCCATGAGTTAACATGGATTTCTTGGGTGTGAAAGAGTGTCAAGGTGAACAATAATTCATGCTGTTTTACTGATTATTTATCTTATGCTAACAAGTTTGTTGCTAGTTAACCCATAAAATAATTTTCGAATAGAGTTTGCTTATCTTAATTGTATTTAGGACATTAAAACCGCCTATTGATGGTATTCATAGGTAAACTACGGTCCACAATTATAATATTACTAATAACACAATTACTTCAGTGATGGTACTTTATTCAAAGAAATTCAAAACATACTTGTTATATTGGATATTTACAATTTTACAATTAAATGTTGTCATTTTTTAGCATAAGAACGGTAGTTTATTCAAGCAGAACACTCAATTTTTCATAATTTTAAATTATCTGTCAAAATAGATTTACTTATGGACCTTTTCTTTTTGTATATGCTTATGTTATTTGTGAAAGAAAAAATAACCTATTGATTTTCATATTGATAGAAAAGAATATCTCATTTTTCATACTGTAAATTCAATCCATGAAATTAACAAATAATAAAATAACAGTACAAATTAATTACCATCAAAAATCAATAATTGAAACCATAAATTCAGATCCCTTAAATTAAGTGCAATAATGAAGATTATATCATATCAGGTTGCTTGCACTTTAAAATGCAAGGTACAATAAAGGTACCAAAAGCGCACAAATGGACCTTATTTTGAACATCTAATATTCATAGCAATCATCTATCATCTATACAAAACATAATATTCTTATAAACAATACAAATTATTTTAGAAAAGCAAATAAATTCAAAATCTCAGTATGGCTTATATTATAAACAATCCGAGACACAAGAATGTTATTAAAATAATACTAATAGACATGCATTTGAAAGCAAACAGTTTATAGCACTGATTTTCACCAAACATGTCATGTGATAAATAAATTCCAAAATTAACGATGACTTGCATTGTAGAAATACAACTCGTAATAAAAGCAACCGAGATTACACAAAAGGTATAATTATGAACGTTTAGTAGTTTATATCATTTGTTGTCATACAACATTACATTTAATTGCATAATGCAAAACATTTTGTACAAAAAGATAGATAAATTTGAAATTTCAAGTAGCTTACATAAGAAAATTGAAAGTTTTCCCCCTCCTAAACAAAAATAAGAACCCGTCCTATGTTACAAACAAAAATAGAATTTCGTTTTAAATTATGAAAGGAGTCTTGGAAACTTAAAAATAAATGATAAACAATCGGATGCAAACATAATTGCCTCTTTAACTTAGTATTCATTTGAAACTGCTGGAAGGTTACTATTAAAGAGTTTCAGATTTTAAACTATAGTTTCTGCCAAACAGGCTCTAACATCATTTTGCAAACTCGAATAAATTCTTGGTTGACTTACGTATAAAATTTCAACATTAATAAAGGTTATCTCTAGTGAAAGGCTGCTATGCATAGAAATATCAAAAGTGGTTATATTTAGACTCTCCACGTTATAAAACGGGCGGTGTAAACTATAGTTGGTCGGTGGAGAGTGGTGCAACTCTGATGTATTAATAACATATGCCTATTCTACAAGATTATTAAAAAATGTCTGACCTTGGATTCACCTTCAATCCCTTGTCTCTTTAAGTATCGATCTCTAAGCTGAGCGATAGTGTCGCCAGTAAGCGACAAACCAGAAGCAATCAAGGATTGTTTAAGTGGAAATTTAGATAAACCCCAATTGCTTCCTTGATTGCTATTTATAGATTTCGACGACGAGGATGAGGAAGATTTTGCTTTTCTGAAGTGACGAGAGCGATTTGAATTGGAGCTGAAACGTAACCAGAAGCAGAAATTCCCATTTCCAAGAGCACCCATTTTAAACTGTTGGAGTAGATCGATATTTTTGATTAATCGAAGTCTGAGTAAAGTGTGAAGAAAACTAGGTGTTTTATCTGGGGAAATTTGGGCAAAGTACAATTTTAAGTAGCAAGTTAATTAAAATCTAATTTCGCTATCCATTCCAAAAGAAAGGATTTCAATCTTAACACATTAATTTGTTGACCTGATAATAATATACGTCAGTGATAAGGTTTGAATATGCTAAATGTTACTGTAATCTTCATTGGATATGAAATTTATAAATAGAGAGTTCATGTGATATCGATGTCTAGATGAATAGAAATGTATTCTCTCCTCAATGATTTCTCTTGTTTATTTCAATAACACGTTATTAGTGCGATACTCTTTTCTATTTTAAAATTAGAAATTCCAGTAGGCCGTATGTATTGTTTCAGATACACAACATATACGTTTCATTTCTTTTTATCTAGTCAAACCGCTAGATATTTTCATATCAATTACGTACTACCTAGTAATTAGCTTGGAACTATTCTCTAGCCACAACTCAACACATATAATCAGTTCTGTTACATATCTATTTCATACGAAAATGTTCTTGTACCTTCTTTTTAACAGCAAAACACAAAATAATACTCGCTTCTTATTATTTTTCAGTTTTCACAAGAGGTGAATGAATACATCACATCTCTCTATTTATATTGTTATTTAACTTTTAGCTTTTGACTTTGAATATAGTCTTCGATTTTTATATTATGCTTTACTAAGAAATCGCATGGATGCTTTATTAGCAAATTTTATCTTGCACATGGTTTCGTATACATTACCGCTTATATTTGCATTTTTTTAATCTTGTAGGTTAAGGTATGACTTGCATTAATACCTTTGTTAATTTTTGAATACAAGCTACTATGACGGGCAGCACTATATTATAGCGAAGTACACTCATATATTTCTTTGATAGATGGTTTGCTGTTATTGTTTTTACTATTATATATATGTATATGTGTATGTGTCAAAATTACCGTGAAATAAATATGAGGTAATTTATTTGTTGTTATTTCATTAACTCAGCTTGCTTGACATTTGCTAGTTGACGTTTTACTATAGATCATTTTCTTTATAGTTACTTTTAGATGGGTGATGAGATTCATACTTTTCCATTGTGTCTTTAACCAATGTTCATTATTAATTGTATATACATTTTAATGATCAAATTTTTTTGGGACCCGGTAATATTCATTAGTTACATCAAAACTCATCATGAATTTATATTAATAATTATTGCACATGGTTCTCCCAGTTTGTCCTGGTAGTATACTTCAAATCAGTCGATATTAATAATCAATAGTTACATGCGTTTTCAATATTCATGTAATTTGTTTTCAATGATGTATTTATAGATGACGTTCAATTCGTACTTATCTACTATAATAATTATTTTTCTTCCTTTGTATCTTCTTTTAATTAACAGTTCATAGCATGAAAACATAGCTAAACTTGAACTCAAAGCTTTGGGCATATCTGGAGACAACTATTTGTCATGGATATTGGATGCTGGGATCTACTTACAATCTCAGTGCTTAAAATGCCATTAAAAATGGTAATAAAGGCGATTAACAAGCTGTAAGCTAGCTTCTCTAACTTTGGATAGTTCTTCTCTGCTCCAACGAACTGGTTTCCGATGCAATATACAGGCCTTTGAATTTAAATTCTTCATGTACTAGGGCAACACTCAACGCATGAACATATACTGCAAAATAAACAAATAAGTCCTCTCCTTCCACAGGCTTTGATAAGACCACCGGTCTCTCCATATTATCAAGTAAGGCCTGGAAAGCTTTCGGAAACTCCTCCGTCCAAACGAACTTCCCTTTCTCCTTTTTGAGGGTATCAAAGAACGACTCAGCACAACAACCTTACCGTTTAGGATTTGCATTTCCCTCCTTGTTCTCTAAGCTTTGACATCTTTCAATGCCTTAATCTGCTTCGGATTAGTTCTATGCTCCTCAAATTCACTATGAAACCCAGAAATTTACCTGATGCAACTCCAAATGAACATTTCAATGGAATGAGATTCATTCCGTATCTCAGAATTGCATCAAACATCTTCGAGAGATCTCTTATATGGTTTACCGATCGCTGGGACTTCACCAACATATTGTCCACATGGACCTCCATTGGATTTCTGATCTTATCTTTGAACATTGAATTTACGAATCTTTGGCAGATAGCTCATGCATTCTTCAGATCGAACGGCATGACACCTTTAGTCCTAAATCAATAATAAAATGTTGTGCTCTTGGTCTAAAACGTGCATTAGTATTTGATTATAGTCAGAATAAGCATCTATAAAGGATAGCAACTGGTGTCCGACGGTTGAATCCACCAGTTGGTCAACCTTTAGTAGCGGGAAACTGTCTTTTGGGATGCTGTCTTTTGGGATGCTTTATTCAAATCTGAATAGTCGACGCATGTCCTTCACTTTCCATTAGGCTTTTTGACTAGCACTGAATTTAATACCAATTCGGGGTATAAAGCATCGCGGATGAAGCCATTGGCTGTCAGCTTATCCACTACCTCTTTCAATGCACCACATCACTCCAGACGTGGGCTCCACCTTTGTTGCTTCATAGGAGGGCATCTAGGGTTCACATTCAATATATTGATGTTATCCTCAATGATATTCCACACATATCAAAATGCATCCACGAAGATACATCCAGATTTTTCTAGAGAAACCTTGCTAAATCCTTCGTATTCACGCTAATCTGAGACCCGATCATTAGGACCCAAGTAGGATTATCCTAATCGATAGGGACTCTAATCGTCATCTCAGTTGGGGTAGCCCTTGCATTCTTTAGCTATTTCCTTAGATTCATAGATTTATAAAATTTACTAAGTTATCCAAGCCAAGCTTAGGTGGTGGTTGTTACGCATCAATCGTTTGATGCAGAGAGTCTTATTTGCACCCTTTCCTTTCTCATATCATTTTGTTTCTCTTAGCTCCACAATGTAACACTCACACCTTATACTCTGATCCCCTTGAGTGGCACCACTCTATATTCTGTTAGAAATTTCATCATCAAGCGCTAGGGGGTTCTAGCCACTCTAAAAGTGGCAAGGGTCAGTCGGCCCATGAAAGTGTTATATGCGGAGTACGTCTCTGTCACCGCGAAGGTCTGAACTTGCACTCTCTTACTGTCACCTTCACCAAGTACCACCAGTAAATCAACACAACCTACATGCTATATAGCCTCTTCGGTAAATCCCTAGATGCGGGACTTACATAGCTTCAGAACTGGCCACCATCTTTATCCGATCGTAATTCTTTCTAGAAAAAATATTTCCCAAGCTCCTACAATCGATGAGAACTCATTCCAATGTCGCCAGCCAAATCATGGCCATAATCACCAAGCAGTCAAGCATCATCACTTCTACCCCATTTACATCAACATTTCTAAACATGGTATCATCAGTCATCAATCTTAGCTGCTTCGTCGGAGCTTTGTTTTCTACAACAAAGCAACTCTCATGCGCAACATGCTTCAACGAACTCTGTACCTTTCCATCTCATTCTATCTTTTCTCGGTCAAATGAGATCCTCCAATTATGGTGTTATCACAAGTCTTCGTCCATGCTGCTTAGGCTCCTCTCTACTAGACCCATCCTTGGGGTCCTTCATGTATTGCTAAAGCCTTTTCTTATCGATCAGGTACTCGATAACATCCCACAAGTGTCGATATTCGTTCATGTTATTCCCATAGGTTTCATGGAAGCAACAATTCTTTCCAAACATCTTCTCTCTCTCTCTTGGACGATTCCTTTCAGATTGGCTTTTTATAATTCTCCATACATCGTGTGGCAAGGTATATGTCCTACACAATGTCATTGAGCGGGGTGTAATCTTCATGCTTCGAGGATCTCGGACATTTCTTAAAGTCTGGTTTACCTCTAGCACCCTAATTCCCTCTTTTCTAATTACTATTTTTATTCCGAACATTGATAGCAACATTCCTGGCACTCTCATCGGTTTGCTTCATAGAGATATTACTCCGAACTACATCAATGACCAACCTTTCCAACGACTTATCCGCCTCTTCCAAGTGCAAATATCGGGTTTCCTTCCTATAAAAATCCTCTACGGCTGGTGGCGATTTCATCTTCAGCCACTTATCGAAAACTGTACTTTGATGAATTCCTCTGATTAATGCCATCAAAACAATGTGCTCTTTGGCATTGCTCAGTTCAGTCACATCTCTATTAAATCTACTCATACAATTTTTCAAAGACTCTCCGGGACTTTGGAAAATATCGGATAGGGACATCACATCCTGAGGACGAGCAGCATGCAACCTGAACTGTTCCCTAAAATTTCTAGCCAATTATTCAAAACGAAGATATGGACTTAGGCAGCAGCTGAATGAACCATATCATAGTCACCCCTTCAAGAATATCAGGAAACATCTACATCTCATAGCGTCTATTGCCCTAGCACCATCCATATACCACTCGTACTTTAAAACATTTTATTTAGGATCTGACGTTGCATTGTAAAACAATATCACGAGCTTTACGAATCACCTGAGATACTCTTCTTGTAAAATCTCCTCAGTGAATGAGTTCCTTCTAAGAGAAGAACACTAAGCATCATCATTTCTATGCTGGTTCTCAGTCACCAACTTCCTCACCATATTAGATAAATATTTTGGTTCAATTAAACCATCTAAACGACGATCACCAAAGCCTACCCAGAATGTTTGCTTTCGTAAACAGTCTTCATTAGTTCCATGATATCTAGGTTCCCATGTCTCTAGGGAAGCGTTCGACCAGTCATTCGACTTCTACGTTCTTTGTGTGATGGCTCAGCAGTAGTTGTCGAACTCCACCACTTTGGCCACCAGCAGCATGGCCAACATTAACGACAACGTCATCTTGCAACTTAATATCTAAATTATCGGTCACAACTCAAGTGCGTGGGTCTGTGTTGGCTTGTAAAGTTGGGTCAGTACCGAGTTGACCCTTGTCGCTTGAGTTTTTTTAATTCCTACTTTTGAAGTCCCAACTTCCTTTCTATTCATCTTTTGTATCCACTCTCTGTGATTTCTGTTCGATGAGAAAGAACTCACTTCTCTAAATTAGAAGATGATAATTACCTTCTTCTCTTCCTACGAATTTGGGATAACTGGGTTAACAAGTCCATGCTCTCCTTTATATGTTACATTATAGCATTTTGTCCCTCTATTAACTTTTTGTTCATCGCTGTCATCATCCTATCCAAATCAACCACAGTTACCATTTATGATGCACTTTGAATTTCTATAATACCAAGTTGATTGGTCTCTTCTCCATGTGAGAGCAATTATTCTCGATTTCATTAGTGGATCTGGAAGTAGTAGACTTCTCTTTGGCATTGTCGGGTGCCACAACTTTCTTAGATCTTGTTGGTGAAATTTTTTGTCTTCACCATAATCGATTGGATCGTGTGACAACATTGCGATTTATCGTCCTCGTAATTAGAAATCAGCAAATTTAAGCTCAGTTAATTTCACCTTTAGGAAGCGACTGTGTTGTTGAATGCTTATATAGCCAAGTAGCCACACTTCAACTATTTGTTGAAATATCTAAAGGATTGATAAAATACGGTTGAATGTAAATTGCAATAATGTAAAAGGACATAGATACTTTTATGTAGTTTGGATTATCGATAATCCTACATCCACGGGGTAATCCACTATTTTTTATTATTTTTTGTACAAGAGATTTCAATGGCCGTGAGAATTAAAATATTTTCCCCCTTTTCTATTCAAGAAGAAGAAGAAGCTGAGAAAAAGATCCTCTTCTTTATCCTTATGCCTTCCCTTGTTTAGTGTAAAAAGTGCATTGCTGATGGTAGTAATCATCTTCCACGTTTTCCTTCAATCTCAGCCCTTGGATTTTTCCACTTGTGACCTATTCATGAAGCTCGTTCTTCGTGTGTGGATTGATGATATGCCTTCGATGGGAAACCCTGAGATAGGATATTGGAATTTTGAAGCTAGATGCTTGAAAAGTGGGTAGGAAGCTTTGGTCTGAAGATGTCAGCCTCTTCTCTCTTGAAGTAGCATGCCGCTCTAAGAGAAATGACAGGAGGCCTTCCTGTGACTTTGTCATGTTGTTGATGTATAGGAATAGGGGAAATAGTGAATGTCGTTTGGCGTTCAAACATCATTGCCCATTACTGTCCTTATTTTATTACTCAATTTGCCTCCATGTCGGATCAGAATGGAGTATCTCTCCCTATCCTATGCTGAAAACTGCCTAGATGTGCTTGAGGCGTACTTGCTATTTGAATAGTTTACTTGGTTGTTACTGATAAGAGATCTAGAGGTGAAGAACTTCGCATTTGTCGTTTTCCTGATTGAGTCTACATTTAAGCATATCTTGGATGACTCTGTATATAACCCTAGTGTAGTGCACTTGGCTTTGTACGACATTGTCTAGTTATAACTAGTGTGTTGTGTAGACATGATCCTGTAGATGTTGATAACATGTGAATATAACTAACTCAAATTCTCACTTGCTAACCTTTATGCTTTGGCCTTGTATTATGGTTTGGCCTCTATTTTTATAGATTCCCATGATGCTATGCCTTTCTACATACTACATCTATTTCGTGTAGCCTTGATTCTGATGGAGAAGGCTTATATATGGTTAAATGCTTAACCTTCAACCTGCTCTTTGCTAAGTATTGCCATTGGGAATTATCGTATGTTTCCCATTAGTTTTGAGTTGTGGTAAGAATGGGTGTAACACTTGCCTCCAAAGTTTGCGACGACCGTAGGTCAGGCTAGACTTGTTGCCTTATGCACCTAGTCTGTATCTTCACTCAATCTTGTCTAATCTATCTTTTCGGAGTTGGGGATAAGTCTTTTTGTAACGACCCGAAATTTTGGTCGTTAGATTTTGAACATTTAATTCATTTTAAATGTTGAATATGGATTATAATTTGATTTTGAAATAAAAAGATTTTGGTTAAATTAATAAGATTAGTTAAAATTCCAAATATGGCAATTCAATTGAAATTAGATAATAGCAATTAAATATTTGGAATTGGGATATTGGTGAATCTGGGTGTAAATAGATATAAAATAGTTTTTAAAATTTATTTTAAGTCTATTTGGATTTAAATAATGATGTTGGACTTTTGGATGGAATCAAAAGTTGATAAGTTTAAAATTTGGAATTTTATATTAGTTTAATAATGGAATTTAATAATATAATAGTGTAAATAAACAGATTTTGATTCGAAATGAATCAGAATGGTTTCTAATGCGAATATAAATTCGATACGATTTATAATAAAGTTAGTAAAGTTTTAAAAGTGAAGTTTTAAAAGGTTTCGACGATTTTGGAAATCGCTCGAATTAATCGACGAGTTAAAATAGCCTTCCGGGGCACAGTCTCAAAATTTGACGAAACCAGTTCCATTGGAGCCGTAATAGTTAATTGTTATCGAATTTCAATTTTCGTAGCGTTTAGAGTTACCGTTTGCTCGTACGGGTGAGAAACACATTGAAATTAAAATCGATAATTTAATATTTTAAATCGCTTTAAAAAGCTATCTTCCACATATGATCAAATTAGCCTCCGAAATACATTCCACTATGTTTGGAAGGCGGGTAAAACCTTATAGTCGACTGGCGGCATGTCTGATTCGGAGTTCGTTTGAAAATATTGTTTAAAAAGTGAATTTAATATTAAAATAAATTTATCAACGTTTATATATACACGTTTTTAGAGAAACCCTAACTCCTTCTCGGCCATCACATAGAATTTCAATGGACGAAGTCGTTCAACATTCCTCCTTCAAAATTCACTTCATCCAGGCGTTTTAAGGTCGAGGCTCCAACTAGGAAGATGGAGAGCTCGTCGAGGCGAGTAGATCTAACGGTGATGTTCGTATGAAGTGCGGAAAGGAGAGAGAAATCTGGTGTCGAACGCCGGCCGTTCACGCACGTGATTTAGACAGCAAAGGAGACCGAGCTTTGCCATACCTAGGCCGAAGGAGGAGGTGGGGATGGCGCACGTCCTGGTGTTGGTAGATTGGGTTCTTCGGCGACGTGGTGGCCGTGTTAGCAAGACCTAGTCGGCGGCAATGGGTTTCGTTCGATCTGGATGTTGCGTGAGAGAAGAGAGCGTGTGCGGCCTTGATTTTTTCTTCTTAATGTATGGTAGATCTGGTTTGAAAATAAAATAAAGAATAGAATTGTTTTTATAATTTTATTCAAACTTTAAACTAGCATATATCTTGCATGCGTTATCAGATTCTGACGAAACAAGAAGCGCCAGAATCGCAACAATGCGATCTACGCTGTAGTGTAGATTTGGAGACAATTGGAGCTAGCGAAATTTTTGGGTTAAATCGATCGTGGTCGGTTTAATTCAAGAATTTAAACGCTCAACGAATTCAAGGTGAGTTAATCTCACTCACATCTGGAATTTTCAGTTAATTTAAATAGTTAAAATTTAAATGAATGATTGATTGGTTGAATGTGAATATTATTATCAGTCTCGATATGATATTTTATCTATTATGCTAACATCTGTGGATGCAGGAAAATAGGTTAGAGGGATCCAACTGGATTCCTCACAATATAGAAATTATTTTCATAATTGATGATGTATTTCATTTATATGCTGTGATAGAGTAATTTGAAAATTAAGCTGTGCTGTGTTATGATTGAATAAGTATAATCTGGTATTTTAAAATATAAATGAAAATAGAATAAATTAAGATTAAAAATGGAATTAAAAAGGAATTTTTAAGTAATGAATTTAAGGAAATTAAATTCAGGAAATTGGTTTGGAATTTGAAGTGTTTTTGAAATTGTGATTTAAAAGGGAATGAGGAATGAAAATTTATAAACTGGGTTTATAAATGAAATGGAATATTTATCGAGGGATAAATTTGAAAGCATAGATTTCCAGTGGGAACTTCTATAAGAAGGTGCAAATTGTTTTAAAGGTAATAGTGGGATTACTTTTAAAAGATGGAAGGTGTATTTTCCTGGAAAACTAAGCATGTTTTCAAAGAAAAGCTTTCGAAGTATAAACTAGAAGTTTAAAATGTGTTTTTAGAATGTTTTAGAAGGAAATACTATTTTTAATTATTTCAAGTGGAAAGTAAATATTTATTAAAGTAGTTATGGTATTTAAGTATTTTAAAGGTAAATTGGTATTATGTTTTCTAAAGAAAATTTTATTATAAGTATTTGAGATAATAACTTTATATTAAAAGGAAATTTTTGATTTAAGTTACCCAAGAAACTTTTATAGATTTTAAAATTACATTTTGAATAAAGAATTTAGCAACTTATTTTAACCAAGTTAAGTATATATTGTGGAAGTGATTTCCAGGAAATGGGAAATGTGTTTAAAAATAAAAGGGAGTTTAATTTTTAAAGTGTGGGAAGAAATTTACGGGATTGAAACGTAAGTTTGAATTGAGATAAATCAAGCAGGATTTATAAAAGGATTCTTTGGTTTATTCAGAAATGAAAGTGTATTTTCCTGAAAAGCCGAGTACGTTTTAAAGCAGATTTTTAAGTAAAAGTTAAAAGTTTTAAATTTGATTTCAAAAGAACGTTTTAAGAAAAAAATTATTTAAGTTGTAAAAAATTTAAAGGTAAATATTTAATAAATTAGTTATAGAGGTAATTATTTTAAAGGGTTGATTGGTATTATGTTTTGAAATGAATATTATTAATATTTATATTTTATAAAACGGATTTATTTTAAAGATAGTTTGGTTGAAGTTTTATTTGAAACTAGTATAGAATTTTGTAATTTATCTTTTAAAATCTTGTTTGAACTTAACCTTTATTTTAAAATTTAGCTTACATTTTATAAAGTAGTTTGCTTTAAATATTTTTAAAATATATCTTGAATAAAATGTTTAAGTAGTTAATGTAAATATTTTAAGGTATATTTAGAACAAAGTGATCTAATGTTTTAAAATCTAAAGTGTTTGGACTTGGTTATTTTCAGTGGAAATAGAAAACGTTTGGGAATTTTATTCCGTAAAGGAAGATGGTTTGAAAACTGTTTTTAAAGGGGTTGAAATTGGGAATATATCTTGTGAAAATATTTGAGGTTAACAAATAATTTGGAAAATTATTTATGTTTGATGGTTGTTTGTGAATGTTAATTGATAGTTAAATAATCGACTATAAATATTGGCCAATACGTTGACCGTTTTGAAGAGACCGAGATCGGGATTAAATTCTCGAAAACCACTTCAATCCGGTCTGTACGTTTTCGCGGAAAAAACGAGTTCGGAGTCGAAGATGGAGCAGTGAAGTGCAAGGGCTAGTCGCTACTAATCCTGAGGATGGTTCCAAAATGGATGTAGTAGGAGTAGTGCCTTCGGTTCCGTTCGAACCCGGGACGGACTTGTATGGATGAATGCTTTTGGAACATCGTCAGGTGGACGATGGGCATTCTAAGTGAAACGTTCTAAATGGTAACGCTTAGCCTCTAGCCTCATCAACCGAGAATGACTGAAAATCAGGGGTTATGCAGCAAGGCTAAGTGGGTAGCACCCATTAGGGTGAGGTCATCTGTCTAGATGTACCTTTTTATTCGGCTTAGTGGTGCGGTTGCTAATCCCAATCGTGGGGTGATCTTACTCGAGATTATCCAGTAAGGGGTAGTCTCGGTCTTGTATTGCAGGGGATTGGGAGTAATCCTCGGTATGGTGATCTAGGCCACGTACTGTGACAGGTGGTACCTCAATGCCTAGTCATTAGTTGGAAATCCATTCTCCCTACGTGCCTTTTACGGTTTTGTTTGTATTTCCCACGATGGTGGCTAGTAGCTAGAATTTAATTAATGTAACAATTTCGGCTATTTTAATAAGTATTTGTAAATAGACCCTATTATAATATCAGAGGATTTTGATAAAAAGTATTTTGGCTATCGTAAGGTAAAAACCCGACATGTTTATGTGTGGCGTGGTCTTACGAGATGCTTTTGTTTTCAAAGGATTTTGAAACTTTAACAATCAATTTGGGTTTATTTTTCTCGCGCTGGTATTCCAAACTCACTCGGGTATTATTTCATTATAATGCTCGAGTCAGACCGAGTATTATAGATTACAGGAAAGGATGTTGTGGAGCTCATGAGAGGAGCTAGAGTTCGAGATGTATTACCGTATTTGTTTATATCCGCTGCTGTGATTGCTTGAAATTGTTCGGCTGATGATTGTTGTTTGTTTGTGATACTCTGATGGTATATTGTATAAAACAGATATAATTTTTATTTAGTGTAATGATCTGATATTATGTATTATATTTTGTTCCGTTGCGATTGTGAGGTTCTGTTATTGTTTAGTTCCTTCTTTCTTCTATCTTCTTTCTTTTCCCTCGACAATCTGTCTTTTCCGGTACTCGAGGGTCGGCATATTATTCTGTGGTGTATTTTTTGTCGATTTTCGAAGGTCGAGAAGGGTGGGTCGTTATACTTTTTAGCTATTTGCACATTTAATGCTTTGGCATACATGTTAGTGTCTTATTGGACCATTTCTTAACAGTTGTATAATATGCCTTTTCATTTTCCTAGGAAGATTTTCATATATCCTTTATACTCATTACTTTCTGCAAAAAACCCACATTTCATCCCATGTTTGATCATTTCAATCATGCAGTTGCAATTCTAACTCATGCGTGTATTTTCCTTCTTCATCTTCCATAAATTTTTATCTTTATTTTCTTACTTACGAAGGATCGGATTGATTTCCAAATTTAGGGATAATCTTGTAAATTAGAAGTAGGATAGGTCATTTTAATTATTACTCAATCCTTCGAAATAGTGTCTGGGGTTTTAGCATGGACTCCTTTGATCCCTCCTCTCTATTTCCTTCTTTTAAAATCACTCGTCTAGAGAATGCCTTCGGCGTCCTCAGGCAATTTGGGTTCCACGGGTATGCATCTAGGATCCTGGAATCTCATGAGCAAATCAATACTCTATTGGAGGGTTACATCGCCATAACCCATAAGCGTATCCGGAATGGGTTGTTTCTTCCAATGCATTGAACAATTCATGAATGGCTTACCAATTTTGGTATCGCTTCAGTTCAACTTGCCCCTAATTCTTGTACCTTTGCTATGGCTATGTTTATTCTTTATGCCAAAAATGGTATCAGCCTTACCAGTGAAGAACTCTGGTTCTTTTTTAAGGTCAAAAGAATTCTCGGAGAAAGGGATATGAGTTTCTTATATATCTAGGCTAAAGACTTGTTTTTGATAGGTTAGTAGGACCGAATCTTGGATCAACTATTATTTCTTTATTTCAAATCATGATGGATTTCCTTATTTTCTCAACATTACTCCACTCACACCATCTCTTCATAGGCCAATGAGTAGTTATATAGATCCCATAGACAACAAATTCTGAATTTTCCAGAGGAGGCTAGGAAGATATCAGGATTGTTTATTGGATTGAAGTTGAAAGATCATGGTTTTTAACATCTAAACCATATATTTCCTAATGGCAGATTTCAGCTCGTATCTCCTATACCTACAATTAGGGGTTTAAACAGTTTGTAACAAACATTAAGAATTTCCATAACTAAGGTTTTAATTTTTGTTATTTCTCTTTTTATAGATAATATGGATAAAAAAAGTTGCTGCTAAACTTCGTAAATCTCTAGAGGCAAAGAATAAGAAGTCTGTTTTAAAGAGGCAGCATGAAGGGTCCGATGATCCTTCTGCTCTTTGAAATTAGTTGTTTCTCCCTCATCCAAGGTCTCTACATCTTTTGGGTCAATTAGCTCTTCCTCTAGAGATGAGTATTCTTCCAATGCTGGTGGCTTTATAGAAGATAATGTTCTTGCTTTGATGAAAAAGGTTGGGAGGTCAGCATAGGGCCCAGTTGTTATTCTGCTTTAGCTCCTGAGATGTCTTCGGTTTCCTTTTTATCAGAATTTGGGAAGCTCTGGTCTTGTGTATGCGATCACGTTCTCCTTTTCCTTTTCCTTCCCTGCATTGTATTTTTTTACGACATACGCTGATTTGTATGTTCTACTCTTATAGTCTACTGCCTTGATGATGAACGAGTGTGATCAGAGAATGTCCAGGCCATGCTTTTGGGTTGGATGGCCATTCTTAAGAGTGATCTTACTCCTACCAATATTGCACCGGTGTCTGCTAAAGCTAAGGTCGCGGAAGAGGCCAGAATGTTCCGTGGGCAGGTTGAAGAAGTAATTTAGGATGCTAAAGAGGCTCGAGCTTCGACGGAAGATAAGCTAAAGGAGAAGGATGAAGAACTAGCTAGGGTTAAAGGGGAAGTGGTTAAATCTATGGAATCTCAACACCCTCACCTCTGGGGTCACCTACGGTTTTTATGTTGCAATCGAGCGTTAGTATAAGGTGGGAGTTAGGTAGACTTGTGGATGAGGAATTTGTGGTGGACTTAATTTTTTAAAATTACTAGAATAAATGAAAGGTAGAAGAAGCTGAAGAGGTGGAGGTTGTAAGAAAGTTTGTTGATCCTAGTTACATTGAACATCTTTCTCAAGAAGAGAAGGAGAGAACTGTCGTGGATCAGGTGAACCTGCAATCTAAAGAGCAAGACCGACTTGCAAACAAGGTTAATTCACCTTCTCTGATAGATATAGACATTAATCCCATATGCCCTTTTGGTTTTTTGTTCTTAAAGTTATGAAACTTATTTTGTTGTTTGTAAGATGACATTGTATCTTTTATGTTTGAACGATTGTGTTCTTTATTACTTTTTTTTAGTATTCTTGAATGAATGTGTTCACAAAATTATTGAAGGAGATTGAGGCTAGGCTTGAAAATACACATTAGTTCGTATTGGGTTAAGCAGTGTAGCAATGGTTAGGTGTGAAACAAAATTAGATCGGATATGCACAGAACTTAGGAGCAAGATTATGGGGTTGTCGGCCCAAATAAATCAAGTAGTTTGCGAAAAGGAAGCTCTCGGTGATTTTCTTTTCATCGATAGCATCACATATTATAGAGTGGTCCTTTTCCACCCGATAGCCCTTATCTAGAATAGTTTAGGCTTAGGATTACAGCTTTGATCGAATAATCTCCCTATGTCTTTTTTATTTAATTTTTAAAGTATATTTTCAATCATGTTGTCAAGTTGGTGTGATGTAATGAGCGTTTCAGTATTATGACATAGCCCGACATGTTTTGATTAAGTTAACAAAGTTTTATTTCAATTAAGATTTGAATTGATTCCTTTAGCTCTTTTCGGTACTAACTGTATTCATCACTAGGATGTTTCTACCTCCACTATTATTCCAACCTTGAAGGATTCTGATGTCGTTGAGGCAGATGATGCTCATGAAGACGAAGTTGCATAACTAAGGTATAATATTCAAAGGCCAAAGCAGAGCTAAAGGTTAATCACGAAGAGCTTGCAAAGGCTTGAAATGCGTTAGAACATTAGTATGGTTGTAATAAGAATTTGCACATATGGTCATGAGATGTCACGTCTAAGCTAGAAGCGGTTGAAAAGACCATACAGACGGGGAAGAGCTTTATGGTATTGTTTATAGGGAAGAAATTTTCATATATGAGAAATAAGTAGAGGGCATGTCAGCTAAGATTGCCGGACTATTTAGCGAGCTGGAAGCCGTTGAACATAGAAGGTTGGTTTAGGTGGATATTGCTCCTGTCCCTCTGATGAGTTTTTATTCTTCTTTTCTTCATAGTGATGGTTTCAAGTTAATTGCTAGGCAATTATTTGGTAATTTCTTGGGTGAGAATTAGAAGACAAAGGATCAATTGATAGAGACTTTAAATGACATCAGAAGGAAAGCAGTGTTGGAGTTGTACATACTTGAGAGTGTATTATCGTCGTTGAATGATAGGTTCACTTCCTATATGAATTAGCTTGAGTAAGAAAAGGCTAGGAATAAGAAGGTTGAAACGTTTTTTCAATGTTCTCAAGATGTTTTAGAATTTTCATCCCTTTACTGGATCAAAAATTTATAAATGATAAGGAGGATTTCAAAATGACAGCCGGTTCGAATGAGGACCCTTGGGCAGGAGCTCGTTATGACCCCCGAAAATTCGCCGCTCCGACTTAGTGCTTTATCATCATAACTTTAGTTTTAGGAAAACATTCTTGTGACATTTAACTTGACTTAAGATAGGGAAAGCACTTTTCGCAATCTGACATTATTTTGTTTCGTAATACCAAAGTCGGTTGGTTGATATTAATCATAGAAATCTATAAGTTTTTTAGTAATTCTAGTTTGCCTATTTATATTGTTATTTAATTGTGAGCTTATTCCACCTTATCTAGTTAATTCATGTTACTTAGGATTCAAAGGTAGGCACTCAACGAAAGAAATTAAACTCTGATCAGCTTAGAATAGGGGAGTTGGAACATTTATTAAGGAATGCTTAGGGCATATATACAGCTATGTATACGATGAGATCAAAAGGCTAAGAGGAAAGATTGTTGAGATGGTTAGAGAGATGGCATTGCATACGAATGCAGAGGAGAATTCTTTGGTAGCCTCAACTTCACGTATCCCCCCTTGGGTTGGGTGTAGTCCCTGAGCTTCCGTTTGGAGCTGACCCAACTGGGATCCTTAAGTGGATAAATGATGTGAATGCTCATTATGAGGCCAAGACTAAAGAGTTAGAGAACTACTTAAAAGGGGAGTTAGGGACACTAGATACTCGAGTTTACCTATTCTTATCCAATGAGGATGAGTTCTTTGGCCCTTCCTTTAAAAATCAAAGAAGTCAAAGAAACAACTCTTGCATGAGATCGATATTGTTAAAAATATAGCTATGAGGTGAATAAATACCTTAGAAAACAAGATATATAGTTTGGAGTGTGAGGCTCGATTGGAGTCCATTGCAGTTTCCCAAGATGGGATGGACAAGCATCCCTTTTGGATGAACTTCATAACGAGAAGGTAAAGACCAGAATAACAGAAATCGGTCAACAACATGCGATTGACGTTTTTATATATTTCTGGCCTAGACTTGACTTGTCCTTTATGTACAATTTGGCTGACTATGAATACAGATATGTTGATTATAGAAACGTTTGGATCGGTGCCAATTATGATCCACGCATGGCATATCTTAGATCAGCTCATGGAAGGGTCTCTTGTTCTCGATCATTAGTGGTGATTATAGAGAGCGATGGCTAAATTTGTCTCGGCTCACCATGATGTATTTTAGTAAATCAAAATGATGTGGTGTGGTCACACTTCGATCAAATTTGTATGTTAACATTTGTAAAAGTAGCGTTTTCTTTGTAATATGACTTGAATGGCAATAAGTGTAAAGTAAGTAATATTATTGTAAGATAGATAGCCAAGTATTGACATCTTAGTTTTCTGGTGTATATCTGGCAGGACTTGATTAGTATTCAGTCTTGTACCTGATTGACGGTATCTTCCCTATGGTGTACTCGTTTGCATTAACCTAGGATATGTTTTTGGGAGTAGCGTATGTGTCCTTGATCATGACTTGATAGGTCGTGACTTCCCGGTATTTGCAGATATGATCTGATCCTTTGCTGAGTTAGTTATAGGTTGGGTACAAGCAGATCACAGTTCTGATGATGCACGCATCATGATCTAATCCTCGTTCCAGGAATGAAGTGTTTGTAGCTGAATGCCGGGATGATTTGTCCCCCTTATCCTGACCCACCCCTATTCTGGGGCGAAATACTTTAGCCATATGTTTGACTAAGTATTTGACCTACCCTTATTCTGAGGCAAAAAGGTCTTTTTGGAGCTACCCTCTGTTCTAAGGTCGAACTGTCTGTTTTGACATACTCGTTATTCTAGGAGAAAAAATGTCCTTAGATATGTGCATGACCGAATATCAGACCTACCACTATCCTAGGGTGAAACGTCTGTTTTGACCTACTCGGGTTATGGGACGAAAATGTCCATAGCTGCGAGCTTGGTATGACCTACCCCTTATTCTAGGGTGAAATGTCATACATATGCCGAGCTAAATTCTTCTTCAATGTCACCATTCTCATGCTGATCATACCTTTGGAATAATAGCGGTGGGCTAGGAAGAGTGAATGTCATGCTCCGGGCTTGGTCATTACCATTGCGGAAGTAGATTTGACTGAGAAGTTAGGTCGTGATACAACATAGATCGCATGCGTATGGTTTTTTTTGAACTAGTTCGGTTGGTCTAATATTCGTACGTCCAATGTGGAATGTCGAAATAACTGACATAAGTGTTTTTTATATTGGTTCAGACAATCTAATATCTCTATGATGAGTCTATGATTTATCATCATAGAAAAGTTCATATCAGATCAGGGAAATTTGTCATCCTGTCTAGCAAAATATTTTGGTTGAAGGGCCAGACCATAAATCTAAGTGTGTAGGGACAGTATCACTATTCTCAGTGTTGAGAGTTCCATTTTCGCCTACTGATCTAGCATTTTACTGAGTCAGCGACTACTGGTAGTGGATGTGAAGGTGCGGTTAAATTTATATATTCTTTTTTTATAGAGAAATAATACAAAGATTTTACACTCGTTCGGGCTGGCTGATATCCCTAAGTCCAGTTTATTACATTCATATTGCACCTTTTGAGTATGTGGTGTAGAATGCTTTACTTCAGACCTAGGCCCCTTAGTGTGGCTTTGGGTAATCGCTATTGTAGTTGCCAGCCAAGGCTTCAATTTTATTTCCTCTATCAGATCCTAAAATTGTTTCTCCCTAGGTCTCTGCTGTTGAGAGCCCGCTATTCCCGTGGGAGAGAAGTAGCAGTCATTGAGTCTTTCTATCAAATAGTGGTAGCTGGTCTCACTGCTCCCATTTTGGAATGCGCTATGACTATTTATCTACTATATGACACATGCAATAAACAAGTAGGGGTGGTGAGCCATGGGCGATGATAAGATGGAAGACGAAATTGGAGGATTGTTGGAACTTGATGAGTGAAGGAATAAAGAGATGGAGGGATGAAGGAATAGAGAGATGGAGGGATGAAGGAATAGAGAGATGGAGGATGAAAGGACATAGGGACAGAGGTTCAGGCTCTCCTTCTAGTGCCAAAAATGTTAGTGAAAATTTTCGTCTTTACCACACTTGACTAGATCGTGAGACAATCTTATAATTTATCGTCCTTATGATTAGGAATTGGAAAATTTAAGCTTAGTTAAATTCACCTTTAGGAAGCGACTATGTTGCTGAAAGCTTACATAGTCAAGTAGCCGCACTTTAACCGTTTGTTGAAATATCAAAATGGATTGATAAATTAAGATGCGGTTGAAAGTAAATTGCGGAAATGTAGAAGGATACAAAGATTTTCATGTGGTTCGGATTGTTGGTAATCCTACGCCCACGGGGTAATCAACTATCGTTTATTATTTTCTGTACAAGGGATTTCAATGGCCTTGAGGGGTATAATATTTTGCTCTGTTTTCTATTCAGGAAGAAGAAGAAATTGAAAAAGAAGATCCTTTTCTTTGTCCTTGTTCCTTTCCTTTTATAGTATGAAAAGTGCATTGTTAATGGTTGTATTCGTGTTCCGCATTTTCCTTCAATCTCCGCCTTTAGATTTTTCCACCTATTTCTTATTCATGAAGTTCATTCTTCATGCCTGTATTGATGACATGTCTTTGATGAAAAATCCTAAGTCTTATGAGATATTGGAATTTTGAAGCAGGATGCTCTAAAAAGTGGGCGGGAAGCTTTATCTACATAGGTTGGCCCCTTCTCTCTTAAAGTAGCATGTCACTCTAAGAGGAATGAAAAGGGACATTCCTGTGACTTTATCGTGTTGTTGATGTATAGGAACAGGGGCGATGGTGAATGTCGTCTAGCACTCAGGCTTCACTGCCTCATTTTGGTCCTTGCTCTTTTACTTAATATGCCTCCTTGTCAAGTTAGAATGGAGTATCTTTTCCTATTTTGTGCTAAAAACTGCGTAGATGTGACTGGGTCTTACTTGTTATTTGAATTGTTTTCTTGGCTGTTGCTAAAGAGACATTTAGAGAAGGAGAACTTCGTATTCATCATTTGCCTATTGGGTTGACACTACGTTGAAGCATATCTTGGATGAACCTATATACAACCCCAATGTAGTGCTCTTGGTTTTGTACGGCGCAGTCAAAGTTGTCCCTAGTGTGTGCTTGTGCAGACCTGATCTTGTAGACGTTTGATAGTATGTGAGTATAGCTAACTCAAATCCTCACTTGCTAACCTTTATGCTTTGGCCTTGTATTACGAGTTGGCCTCTGTTTTTGGAGATGCCCATGCTGCTCTGTCTTTCTACATACCGCATATGTTTCATGTCGCCTTGATTCCGACAGAGAAGGCTTGGGTCTGGTTAAATGCATAACTTTCAACCTGCTCTTTTCTAAGCTCTGTTGCTGTTAGGAAGTATCATACATTTCTTTTTGGTTTTGACTTATGGTAAGAACAGGTGTAACACTTGCCCCTCAAGTCTGCAATGACCGCAGGTCGGGATAGACTTATTGCCTTATGCACCCGGCCTGTATCTTCACTCAGTCTTGTCTAATCTATCTTTTCGATGCTGGGAAAAAGTCTTTTCAGCTACTAGCACATTTAATGCTTTGACAAACGTATCAGTGGTCTTACTAAACATTTTTTAACCGCTGTGTGATATTCCTTTTTGTTTTTCTAGGTAGATTTTCATAAATCCTTTATACTCGTTATTTTCTGTAAACCCAAGTTTCATCCGATATTTGATTATTTCAATCGTCGGTTGCAATTTAAACTCTGGTGCATATTTTACTTCTTCCTCTTCCCCAAATTATGTCTTCACTTTCTTGCTTACAAAGGATCAGATTGATTTCCAAATTTAGGGATAATACTATAAATTAGAAGTAGGATTAATTCTTGCCCGGTCCTCCTTTGAAATAGTGTCTAGGGTTTTAGAATTGATTCCTCCGATTCTTCCTCTTTATTCTAAAGTTACTCATCTTGAGGATGCCATTGGCGTCCTCAGGCAATTCGGGTTTCATAAGTATGCACGTAGGATCTCGGATCTCACGAGCTGATCGATACTCCACTGGAGGGTTGCACCATATAACATCTGAGCATTTTCGAAATGGATTGTTTCTTCATATCCATTGGACAATTCATGAATGGCTTACTACTTTAGGTATCGCTCCAGTTCAACTTGCCCCCAAATTCTTATACCTTTGCTTTGGACATGTTTATCCTTATGTCAAAAGTGGTACCAACCTTATTGGTGAGGAACGCCGATTCCTTTTTGAGGTCAAAAGAAGTCCTGGAAATGGCGATGTGGTTTCTTTTATATCCAAGCTAAAGACTTGTTTCTGATACGTGCCCTCGGTAGGACTAAACCTTGGATCACCTATTATTTCTTTATTTGAAATCACGACGGATTTCATTCTTTTCTCAACATTACTCCATTCACACCATCTCTTCAGAGACCATTGAGCAGTTGTATAGTTCCCATAGACATCAAATTTAGAGTTTTCCAGAGGAGGCTAGGAAGATATCAGGGTTGCTTATTGGATCAAAGTTGATAGATCATGGTTTTTTACGTCCAAACAATATATTTTCTAGGGGTAGATTTAAGCTCGCTCCTCCTGTACCTGCAATTGGAGGTATAAACATTTTGTGACAAATGTTAAAAATTGCCATACCCGTGGTTTTAATTTTTGTTATCTCCCTTTTTGTAGATAATATGGATAAGAATGTTGCTGCTGAACTTTGTACATCTCTGGAGACGAAGGAGAAAAAGAAGGCTACTTTGAAGAGGCCGCATGAAGGGTTTGATGATCCTTCTGCAACCTTAAAGAAATTGGTTGTTCCTTCCTCATTCGAGGTTCCTACATCTTCTGTCTTAATTGGCTCTTCCTCTATGGGTGAACCTAGTTTCGACGCTGGTGGCTTTATTGAAGATAACATTCTTTCCATAATAGAAAAGGTTGGGAGGTCAGCATAAGCCGTGTTGTTAATTGTGCTTTGGATCCAGAGATGTCTTCTGTTGCAATTTTGTCAAAATTTGGGAAGCTCTGGTCTTGTGTTTGTGATCATATTCTCCTTTTTCTTTTCCTTCTCTGCATTGTATTGGTTTATGATCCATGTTGATTCGTATTTTCTACTCTTGTAGTCTGCTGCCTTGATGATGAAGGCGTGTGAGTCAAAAGTGTTCAGGCATTGCTTTCGGGTCGGGTGGCTAAGCTTGAGATTGATCTTGCTTCGGCTAATACTGCATTAGTGCTTGTTAAAGCTAAGGTAGAGGAAGAGGCTAGAACGTTTCATGGAGAGGTTGAGGAAGCAGTTAAGGCCACTGAGGAGGCTCGAGCTTCGAAGGAACATGAGCTAAAAGAGAAGGATGAATAACTGGCCAGGATTAAAAGGGAACTGGTTAAATCTGAGGAGGATCCCAACACCCTCACTTCTAGGGTCACTTACAGTTTTTATGCTCCAGGCAGATGTCAGTACAAGGTGAAAATTAGGTTGGATTTTGTGGATGAGGAATCCGTGGCAGACCCATTTTTTGCCTACTACCAAAACAAATGGAAGGTGGTAGATGTTAAGGAGGAGGAGGCTGTGAGAAAGGTTGTTGATCCTGGTTATCATGCATACCTTTATCAGAAAGAGAAGGAGACTGCTGTTGCGGATTAGGTGAATCTACAATCTAAAAAGCATGATCGACTTGAAAACAAGTTTAATTCACCTTCTCTGGTAGATTTAGACATTTAATACCATATACCCTTTTGGTGTTTTTTCGTGCTTAAAGCTATGAAGCTTTTTTTGTTGTTTGTAAGATGACATTTGTAACAACCCTGATTTTTTTGCTTAAATAAAGATTTGAATTGTAATTTAAATGTGAATTTGGGATTCTTAAGTATTAAGTTAGAGAAATTAGAATATTAATCGTTTTACTTGAAGATAATTGAAGTTAGAGTTGAGACAAGAATATTGGTTGGTTTGAATTTGGTATTCTTTGGAAATATAAATCTATTTTGAAGAGAATGTAGAGATTATATTTTGTTTAGCAAATCTTTTAATTGTTATAAAAATAGTGTTATGAAGTGATCATTTTGTAATAATTTTTAATGGATTTTATTATTAACGGGAACTAATTGTTTTATAATTTTAAATCTTAAAATTATATGAAATAAGTATTATGAATAATCTATAAGTTATATGCGCATTGATAAGTGTTAACAAATTAATTATAATTTGATAAATTAGCATTGGAAGTTAGTGCTGATTTTAATAAAATAAGGATTTGTATTTTATGTAAATGGGCTTAAACTGAACCCATAACAATTTCTAAACAAATAAGAGAAGTACCCTTCTAATTCTTCTCACTTTCATAAAATCTTGTACGTCCACAACTAAAGAGAAAAATAAAACAAGGGTTTGCTTCTCCTTTCTATTACAAGCAAAAAATCAAGCTTTAAAATCAAAATACAATTCTAGAAATTATAGATAGAATCAAGGGTTTATTGAAATCTAGGTGAAAGGTTGATATGAATGAGTTGTAGCAAGCTAATTAAAGAATAAACATGAGTTAATCACTCACAACTATCTCTAGTTTGATTTCATGTTATTGAATCTATTTTTTGGATGAGTTGTTGTTGAATTGATCTCAATTTTGTATTCTATCTATTATCATATGAAACCCTATTTTCCATTTGCTAAAATACTTTATCATATGATCTCTTGAATCATCAAATTGTAGTGGAATATGTGTTTGCATGGCATCAAAATAAATATCCTTGAAGTCAAAACCAATTATAGCCTGAAATTCCCCATCGATGGACAAACCGGGAAGCGGCGAACACTGCCTGGGGCTTGGTCTAGGCAGTGCCACTACTGGACCGGGCGGGCGCATTGGTCATGACATGGGCTGAGCCTTAAGTTGTGTCCGTTGGCTTCCTGATTATCCCGTTTGACTATTTATTTTCCTGATTGTATCCTTAATTGCTTTGTTGCCTTGCTTTGATGTTTTGGTTGATGCACTTGCATGGTTAAGGATTGTTTGGTGATAACTTTCTTGACCATTTCCAGATGTTTAAATCCTCACTTGGATACTCTTGTTTCCATAGAGAGAAGCATAATACACTATTTCATCGCACCGATTTACAAAGTTTCTTACGAGGTGAATTCTTTGAAAGCAAATTGTTTTATACTTATAAATATACATATGTTTAAGAGGAAGTAAATGTGGAACATCATATGCATATTGCTTTAATTACAAATCGATTTCGAAGCGTGTTTTATAAGTATAGTTTAGAATTAAATCTTGTTTTTAGTATATATTAGACCTTTTTAATTAATACTATTGATAAATTTCTTAGCAAAACTATTTTATTATACAAATTCACATCTCACTTAGATAAGAAGTGGATTAAACGGTCTAGTAGAACAATTGGTATGAAACGCTTGCATTTACTTCGCCCGTTAATTTTAGGACTTGTTCAAATGAACATTTATTTACACGAGTGGCATTTACTAGCTTTTAGTAAATATTCGAGCGTCGTCAAGTGATTATGGAACATTAATCGACACTCTTATAACTATCAATCGAAAGTGGATAACACTTATTTAACGAGTTTTCGGACTCATTCTTAGATGATCCGTTTAGGTGGATTAATGGGTTTCCAGGCCCAACTTATGATTACTCAGTTTCAAGTGAGATATAAATTGCGAAGTGCAATTTTTGAGTTGGCGCGCGAAGTGTGTATCTCTTGAATTCACTTGCGAAGTTCATGACTATTGTTTGCATATATGGATGCGATTATCTATGCTTTTATTGTAGTGGTTGCTTTGGCTTTGATGAATGATATAAAGCATAAAACTTAACTATAGACCTAGAATCATTAAATGAAGTATTATCTTGTTGGTGAAATATAATTTTTGCATATTTATCCTTGACATTTATGCAAGTTATTATTATATATATGTCGCCTTTTGAGATAATTATAGATAGTCTAGCCTAGGTGTTATTTTAAAGCTCGGGTCACATCGAGACTTGATAAGTACAGGGACTTAGCAACCTTAGATGCGAGCAAGCTTAAGAAGTCTTTTTTGATGTTGTTTACATTTTTGATATACCATTTAAGTCTAGCTTATATGCTTGATCTGTGTTTGAATATATACGGTAGAATTTCGTAGTCATGTGTACTGAGTTCTGCCAGTGTTTATTTATGTGTATGTATATAAATGCGAGTCTAGTTTTACTTTTGTAGACTCATACTTTTGAGAAGATATTGATGTATATTATTTCCATTACGAGATTTGATTCTATGTTGTAGATTATGTTATGTATTGTTATAAATTATAGCAGACCTCTATACTATTATTTTATGCATGGATCGTATATGTCGAATTACGACTTATGAGAAAAGAAAAGAAAAATATAATCACATTATTCGACGTATTCGATACTCACTCAAAGCAATTTCATAGGTACTCACCCAAAGCAATCATGGGTGTTATAAGATGACCCTTGTGTGATTGACAAAAAAGTATTTATAATCACCAAGTGGAGTCCCTCTATGGACTCTGCTAGAGAGAACGTCCTTTCTATTCCATTTTGGGCTAAGTTTTCGAATATTCCATCTTCGCTAGAATCTTTGGAAGGCCGGGACAATTTGGCTTGTCATATTGGGGATCTTATCTATTTTGATGAACATACGGAGTGTAGAGATAGGCTCGGATTTGCAGGGGCCATGATTGAGATTCCCCCAATTGCCTTCTACCTTCTCACCTATCTGTTGCTCTTTCTGGGAATAGAGTTGGTCGGATTGATATAGAGCACCAATGGTCTATACTTCTGCCACTCCTTTGGGCATAGTTCTCCCGACTGTAGCCATCGACCAGCTCATGGTGATGCCGCCACCATCCCCCCCAAAGATCCCATTTAGAAACCCCATCTCGCAGCTGGCAAGTTAAACCCTTCCCTTCCTCGAAAATCCCATCCATCCTCTAGCTTCTCCCCGTGATCCGAAGGCCATCTCTAGGCTAAAATCCTGTATTGCTTCTGCACCAGCAAATTTGATGATATTCCTGGTATTACTGCTGTTGATGCTTTCCTTGTTGAAGCTGAAGTGGTATCTTTGAATGCGAACGTGAACCCTTTATTGCCATCTTCTCCATCCAAATCTAAGGGTTCTATGGACTTAGATATTGGCATTTGTTAATAAGAAAACTTGTCAACATCCTTAATTCTTTGATGAGATAAACTATCTTGGACATAACTATGTAGATGAGATAAATTCACCTATGAAGGTGTCTCTTTGAACAAATTTCTCTAATCAGATTAATCTAGGAGAAAAGAACGATGAGATGTCATACCTTTCGACCTCTTCGAAAGGTTAGTGGAGCTACAATCACCCTCCATCTTAGGTCGAAAATATATTAGATCGTTGAACCGTTTGACTTTGTTGAAAGGTTTATAGGCATGACCTTCCCAACCTTTCGTCTAGTTGAGGTGGAAGGAATTAGTTTAACTGTTCGACCTTATCGAAATGTATTAATAGGTTTATTCAACCTTTCGACTTTGTCGAAAGGTTGTTAATAGGATTACTCAACCTTTTGATTAGGTTGGAGTAACCCTTAGTCATTTAGCTTTCAGAAATAAGTAATTTGATGAATTTCATCTCCTCTTAGAATCGAATGTAGTTATGGTTGATGTCTACTACCTCCTTCTTAACCGTGTCGAAAGGTAATATATGAAACCTCTTGACATTTACATAAGGAGAAGCTTAACTAATCGCCAACCTTGACTACTTCCAACCTCATTGATGTTCATTTTGTTCCTATGGAATTAATTCGAAGGATTTACTATGCTCATAGAAATAGATTCCCTTTGAATTAACTCCATTGTGAGTGATTACAGATATATATGATCCAGGATTTTGTTAGAAAGTAAACCTTTCGACTAAGTCAAAAGGTTTCCCTTCTTTCAAGGCAGTCCCAGTTTATATCTTTAACCCCCTTCATTTTTACCATATAAGACCAATCTAGTTATTCCCATGATTATACACATAGCATATGACACACCATCATCACTTTATATTAAATGTGGATATTAATGATGACATGTTTCAATAGGGAATATCTAAGTTGACCTTATGTATTCATATAGCATAGATTAAAAGAGATTATGAGAAAAAGGTCGAAATCCTGTGCAATTGATCATTAGTCTAGCTAATATTCTTAATGATTCTCCTTATCGCCAATATCCATTATAACCGAACCATCTCCATTTATTTCATAGAAAAAATGAATTACAAGAAACTGAGCTCTTTCCCTAATTCAATTTAGGGTTTTTCTGAGTACAATTATCACTTTGAAAGTAGAGAAAACAAGATGAATTTAGTTTCCGGAATTCGACCCCTAAAACCGGACCCCATGGTGTTATTTATAGATGCAGGCGGCCTCACTTTCAACTCCATGCTTTTGTCTAAGTTGAATGGTCCCCCTTTTATACCATCTTAAACCTTTCGTCTTCATCAGAAGGTTATAAACCTTTCGACAGTGTTGAAATTTTATAAACCTCTTGTGCTTCTTGTCATTCGCTCTTGCTTCCCTGTTTTCCACCTTGTAGAAAGGTCTCTTCTTTGCGTTCTATGTGAACATTTTGACCTTGTCGAAAGGTCTGCCTCATTATGAACCTTTAGTTATTGTCAAAAGGTTTTTTCTTCATATGCCATTATGAACCTTCCATCTTTGTCGAAAGGTTTGCGACTCTTATACTTTCATTAACCTTTCGACTTCATCGAAAGATTTTTCCTTCGCATCTTTTGTGAACCTTTCGACCTTGTCAAAAGGTTTGTCTTTATTTAAATGTTGTCGAGAGCTGTGCTTCTCTTCAATGTTGTCGAGAGCTTTCTTTCCATTCTTTGCCGACTTTCGAAAGTTGCTTTCTTCATAGCACCTTTCGACGTTGACGAAAGATGTCCTGGAAGTGCCTTAACCGTTTCGAAAGGCTTACTAAGCTTTTGAAAAGGCTACTTTGGAGCAAAACATTTGAATCCGGAAGGTTTGGCATGTAGTCGAAAGGAATGCTATTGATTGCTTCCAGAAGGGCTTTGGAGTCATCATTACTTTCTCATCCATGTTGAATGATTGGCTGTGGCGGAAGGTTCTGTTTGTTTTCGTTTGAGTTGAATGCTTTACACTGTATGAACAATGGGACTTTTCGAACATCCCTTTTTTAATCTTCCATAATAATTTGGATCATCTCTTCATCAAAACTCCAACTTGAATATTCTTCTTTCATACTTCTGCCTTCGAGGAGATTTTATAGTTAACAGTATTGAGTTTGGATTAGCAAATTTGTTCCTGACTTAATTTGCTATCTTATGTTGTACCTTTCTATGTCATCATGACGTGTATCTTGTCTTTATATAGGTTTGTAAGGTTTTATGTGAGTTTGTAGCCATTGAGGTAACATTGCTTCTCACTTGTTCAAAATTCAATAATATCTAGTGGACGGTCCACTACAAAAATCGGCTTGCCTTGCCAAATTTTTTCGTTGAGTTAAATATTCTTTTGAAATGGGATAAATGTTTTGAGAATATATTTGTATGCATGTGTAATGAATTTTGGAAATAAAAAGATATTTTGGGAAAAGCGTTAACTTTAAAAGGAAGTATTTTAAAGATAGATAATATTTTCAAAAGAAATATTGTGAGCTACATGTTTATTTTGGAAAAGAAGATATAACATGGAGTTTTAATAATATTATTTGGATGATTTAGCAATAATAATATTAGAATATTTTTTGGAAGGAAATTTTTTGGAAAACAAATTAAGAATGGAGAATTTATTTTTATGAGTTTGCACCTAGAGTGGTCACAAAACCCAAGAATTGTTTTTATAGAGAAGTAAGTAAAGAAAAACAAAATTAAACCGAGTAGATAAATTAGTAAGCAACAGAGAATGAGAAATAATCGGAGACATAGAAATTTATAGTGGTTGGGCGTTGTATGCCTACATCCACTTTGAAGATTATCCTTTATTAGTCACTTTTATATCTGATTGTAGTGGTAGAAAATAGCAAGTGCTTGATTACAATAGAGTCCAAAGAAGCAAGCAGCGTAGAGATCCTCAGAATGACCCATCAGGCCAGCATTTATAGATGAATACGACCAAATATCTCTCTAAAATCTCGGCTGAAGGACCTTCTAAACCATATGGGCCCACTAAAGGGATCGCTAGGCTCATTTCCCAAAGAGGAGGGATCGGTGGCGATCCCTTATTTGGTTAGGGCATTATCTTTGAAATTTAACTCAGATATGGGCATTAACTTGTGAAGTTTGTAGATTGATAATATAATATTCAGAATCTAGATAGTAATATCCTAGAGTAATTTTATATATGGCATTTCTAAGTCCAAATTCAGGTTTTTATGGTTAATCAAATAAGAATTGGTAGTATGATTCCTATATTGAACTTTGAGTCCAGATCAGGACATATTTGAGTAAATTCTTTTTGCAGAAATAATCCACAGCCCAGATTAGGGCACATGTTTATGTAAGCAGATAGTTTGTTAACATGGAAAAATCTTGCTCGTATTGGGGTATATTTCGAATAACCAGAAACCCATGGGGATTGTCTTCATAATGGATGTTTCGAACTCAGATTAGGGTATTTGGGTGAAATTCGATAATAATTCCGGAACTTAAGTTTGAGTACTAAGAATTGTAGCAACCGATAATATACCATGATTCGAGTTTAGCAAAGGTAGCGGTCGATTAACGTTTCGAAACCCGGATTTGGGTATTAGACGTTGAAATTCATATATGAGAATTTCGAAACTCAGATTTGAGCATTTGAAATGGATAGTAATCCAGAGATCTTATATCCAGATTAGTGTTTAAATAAACAGTAGCCCTGATCCTAGATTCAGGTATAAGAAATTAGTAATTGGTAGTGATCGATAATGTTATCATGCCTTGATTTAGGCTTAGTAAAAATGGTGATTGATAGAATCTCAAGACCTAGATTCGAGTATTAGAAAGTGGAGTTCCATTCTACTCCTATGCCTTCTTTAACGTGCACGAACCCTCCACGTTTTGAATATGTGTAGAAATATTTTGATTGGCAGCCTCTTGAGCTAGGACATCACCATCCATGATTGAACATGCTTCTTCTTAAGTTTGGACATCTTAGTTCAGTATGGATCGAGCCTCATTTGGGCTTGGACATCTTAGTCCATTATTGATTGGGCCTTTTCTTGAACCTGGACATCTTAGTCCATTATGGAATGAGCCTCACTTAGGCTTGGACATCTTAGTACTTTTTTGATTCGGCCTCTTTTTGGGCCTAGACATCTTAATCCATTGTCCGGTTCTCTTGGTTAGCTCATCTTAGAGCCTGGAACCAAGGACTTGCCCAACGTCCCTCTAGGAGGCTCCCTACCTTAGCCCTTTTGCGACGCGGATAGGGGATTTTTTGGTGCTCTACCCTGGCTATCTTAGGCGGATATATAGGCTTACTCCGTCCTCCCTCCAGGAGGCGCCCTATCGTGGCCCTTTTGCGACGCGGATAGGGGATTTTTTGGTGCTCTACCCTGGCTATCTTAGGCGGACATAGAGGCTTACTCCGTCCTCCCTCCAGGAGGCGCCCTACCATGGCCCTTTTGCGACGCGGATAGGGGCTTTTCGTTGCTCTACCCTGGTCATCTTAGGTGCGGATAGAGGCTTACTCCATCCTTCCTCCAAGAGGTGCCTCAACTTGGCCCTTTTGGCGCAGTTAAGGGCTTTTTCACTGCTCTACCCTAACCATCTTAGGTGCAGATAGAGGCTTACTCCATCCTCCCTCTAGAAGGTGCTCCGCCCTGGCCATCTCAGCATGGACAAAGGCTTTTATACCATCTTAGGTAGACTACCATCTTAGTACCAAATTTAAGGAGCATTTCACTCCAAACCATGTAGATTTTCTCTTTTAAAAGAAGCTCTTTATTAATCCATCTTTGGAAAGTACGACCTTAGATGTTTGGTATTCCATGTCCTAGGAACCATATTGCCATCTGGGCGGCATAGTTGTAAGCTCCTAGTGGGATTACTTTGCATATGATTAGTGGCCCCTCCCAGTTTCATCCTAGGGATCCATCTGCTTGATTCTTAGTGTTGGCCATTACTCAGCGGAGAACCAAATCCCCTTCTTTAAAGGACTGAGTTTTTACTCTTGAATTGTAATATTTACAAATTCTTCTCCGATATTCGGCAGTTCTTACCACTGCCTCATCTCTCAGCTTATGTATCAGATCTAGTGATTCTTTCTTCAATTCTTGATTCTTGTCGAATACATAGGCAAATTTCCATGTGAAGGTACTTTAATCTCAATTGGTAACGTCTTCGCACACCCATATGTCAAAGAATATAAGGTATGTCCCATTGATGTCTTAGCTGACGTTCGATAAGCCCATGACACTAATGGTAGTTCTTCTAACCAATTTCTTTTACTTTATTCAGTCGCTTCTTTTGAATGGTTTTTATGGTCTTATTTGTAGCTTCGGCTGCCCCATTAATTTTTGGATGTGTGATAGATGAAAAACTTTTGGTAATCCCATTTTTGTGGCAGAATCGAGAGAATTCTTCGCTTTCAACATGTGTCCCATTGTCAGATATTATCTTTTGGGGAATTCCAAATCTGGTTATGATATTCTTAATGATAAATCTCAATACGTTTCCCGAAGTTATTTTTGGAAGTGGTTCGACTTCGACCCATTTGTTAAAATAGTCAATTGCCATTGCAGCTTATTTAGCTCCTCCTTTTGAAATTGGCAATGGGCCAATCAAATCTATTCCTCAAACATTAAAGGGCTAAGGGCTTGTGACTGGAGTTAATTGACTTGGAGGCAACCTAGGTATTTTTGAAAATTTTTGGCATTTCTCACATCTTTTCACAGAGTCTATAGCTTGGCTTACCATGTGTGGTCAATAAAATCCTTGCCTCATTATTTTCTTTGCAAGTTTTGTTCCATTTGAATGATCACTGCACAACCCTCGTGTGCTTCAGCCATTAATCTTATTCCATCATTTATGCTTACACACCGAAGATAAGGTAGAGCATATCCCTTCTTATATAGAATTTCTTCTATCATAACAAAGGTTGGAGCCTGTCTCCTGATTTTTCTTACTTCTCCTCTATCGGATGGTAATGTTTCCTTAGTTAAATACTCAATAATAGGAGCCATCCATATTCCATCATATGCACTTTTGGACTCAGTTGATCCATTCTTTCTTTTGTTAGTTCTTGACCACTTTCTACCTCTTCTCCTCTCTAAGATTTGGCCTGGAAAAATTTCTTCTTCAATATTCGGCTTTTCTTCATATCCAATGGGAACAATTCGTGTTTCTAGGGTTCCCCTTGAGCTGGCCAATTTTGCTAAAGATTCTGCATGTGCATTCTTGCCTTTGGGACTTGATTTATTGAAAAATCCTCAAATAAAGCAAGCATTGCAATATTCTCTTCACATATAAAGATAACTTGGTGTCCTGTGTTTGGTATATCTGTTTTACTTGACCGACCATCAACTGTGAGTCATTGAAAATCTGTATTCAGGGAATTTTCAATTCTAATGCCAATGTTAGTCCTGCTACCATTGACTCATATTCTGCCATAATGTTGGTTGCAGTGAATCCTAATTTCATGGAATAGTGCAATCGGTGTCCATCTGGGGTTATAATTACATATCATGCTCTGGCACCTTGCTCATTCGATGCCCCGTCCACAAATAGTTGCCACGTAGGCTTCTAATTTTTCTCTTTTTCCTATTGTTCCTTTATAAAGCTGGTGCATTCATTTACAAATTCTGCTAGTGCATCACCCTTGATTGCAGCCCATGGTTGAAACTCTATTTCATATTGGCTGAGTTCAACCCCCCATTTTACCAATCTCCCTGAAGTCTCAAGCTTATTGAAAATTTACTTAAGAGGAAAAATTTCCAATACTCTAATCGAATATGCTTGGAAATATGTTTTGACCTTTCAAGTAGTAAGTATCAAACAATATGCCAACTTCTCAATAACTGGGTGTCGTATTTTCGCATCTTTTTACCACCTACTTACATAGTATACCGAGAGTTGTGCTCCTTTATCTTCCCACATAAGCACTAAACTGACCGCATGTTCTGATGCTGCCATATATAGATATAATGTTTCTCCACTCTCGGGTCTTGAGAGTATCGGCGGTTTCTCCAAATGGCTTTTCAGTTCCAAGAAAGCTTTTCTGAAATCTTTCCCCCATTCGAAGTTCTTCCTTTTCTTAATTACATCAAAGAAAGGTATGCATTTATCGGTTGCTTTGGAGATAAATTTGCTTAGGGCAGCTGCTTGCCATTTAAGCTCATTAATTCCTTGCTAGTTTTTGGTTCAGCCATATCCCTTACAGCTTGAGTCTGACCGGGACTTACCTCTATTCCTTGAGCACTTACCAAGTGGCCTAAGAATTTTCCAAAATGGACTCCAAAAGATAACTTTTACGGATTTAACTTCATTTGATACTTTGCAATATCTCAAACATTTCCTCTAGATCTTTAAGATGGTTCGCAGACTCGCTTGATTTTACCAGCATGTCATCAACATAAACCTCCATATTTCCGTCGATCTCTTCCTTGAACATTCGATTAACCAATCTTTGATAAGTGGCCCCTGCATTCTTCAAACCAAATGGCATTGCTCTGCAACAATAAATTCCCCACTCTATTATGAAACTGGTGTTGTCTTCATCTGGTTTGAACTTTAGTATCTAATTGTACCCTGAATAAGAATCCATAAGAGATAATAACCTGTGTCCACTCATTGCATCTACCAATTAATCTATTCGTGGCAACGAAAAATAGTCTTTTGGAGATGCTTTGTTCAAATCTGTTCAATCGACACATGTTCTCCACTTTCCATTTGTCCCTTTCACCAGAACTGAGTTGGCTAGCCGTTTGGGGTAATATTTCCCGAATTAATCCATTTTCAAGGTGTCTATCGACTTCCTCTTTCAGAGCATCCATTCAAACTTTATCCAATTAGCTCTTTCTTTGTCTTATAGGGGTTGGTCCTGGGTCGTTTTTAAGGGTATGACACATAACGGTCGGGTCAATTTCTACCGCATCGGAACGTGACCAACACATCCTTGTTTTTTTTGAGCAATTGAATCAGACCCCTCTTTAACTCGAAATCAAGACTTTTTCCCACTTTGACCACTTTAGAAACATCATCAAAATCTATAAGGGTTTCCTCAAGATCCTCTATAGGCCTTATTCTTTCTGTCTCGCCCCTGACAATCAAAATCTATTACTATTGGTCCTTCTTCTGCCAAATTAGCATCGACCCTCTTTCTCTTATTCCGACAGGAATATAATTTTGATACATACCTTATTAGATTTCTTATCATTAATCCTTGCTTCGAAAGTTGGATGTGAAGATCCATCATCAGAAGGCTGTAAAGTAATAGAAGAATCAAAATAATCAGAATACTCCCTTTTATATTAATCAAGGGTGGCAAAGTACATTTTATGGGAGCTGAATTGTTCTCCTCGCACAGTCCCCTAGCCACGCCTTGTTAAGAACCTCACCATGAGGTATTTTAGGAAAACAAAAGCATCAATTTCATCCAAGGCTAACCTGCCAAAGAAAGCATTGTAGTAGGAAGATTAATCAATTATCACAATGATGGTTTCAAAGTTTGGCATGTAGGAGGCACCCCCATTTGTACTAGAAGCTTTATTTTCCCCACTAGAGTTGATACCTTATTGTTTAACCCAAATATCGGTTCAGAGCTTGGCTCTAGCTTATGCTTTGGGATATTCACATGATCAAAAGCACGCTTGAAGATAACATTGACTTCACTCCCTGTATCAACCAAAATTTTGGAAACAATCGACAGTCTGATTTGTGTATTGATCATAAGGGGGTCTATTATGTGGATGATGGTCTACCTTGTGCATCTCCTGCAAATTAACAACCAAATTTGGCATCTGAATATTGAGTCGAGGGATCTTTGTTAGAGGCTCTTCTTTAACAGGATAAATTCCTTCCTTAGCTTCCTTGATATATCTATTTCGATCTCCTTTAGTATTTCCTGCCGGATATGACCCACTTGGATCACATCGATTCCGTTAACTAGTGGGCTTAAGTTGATGGGATCTTCTTCTTCTAGAACATTTACAACGTTGCCTGGATGCTTTTGGGGAGCACTCTCAGCTCTTTGGGCTTTGTTCTGATCTTGGATAAATTCTTTAAGATAGCCTTCTTAGATCAGCTTCTGAATTATGTCGGCCAGCACTCGGCACTCATCTATTTTATGGCCATTTTCTTTATGATAAGCGCAATAATTTCCTTCCTATTTATGCTCTAGATTATTCTTAGCTTTGTAGGAGGTCAGAAAGTTAACTCTTTCCTTTGATGTGGCGTATATGTAAGACATCGGCATGTTTAAAGCGAATGCATTAGCAATTGGTTCCTCCTACACGACTCTTTTGTGGGTACGATCAAAGCCAAATTTTCCTTCTTCCTTTCTAGGAAGAGTATTTCTCTTTGAATTACAAAGCTCATCCATCTGGATGAACTTATCTACTTGAAAGCGGAAGTCTTGGAGATCCTTGTAGCTATTGACGAATAGGTGCTTCCAAAAAGGTGTGCTCTCGATCAAACCAGAATGGATAGCTATGAGTTTGTCCCGGTCATTCATGTCCTTGGCCTTCAGAGTCTTTGCGTTGAATCACTTCAAATAATCTCCTAAAGATTCACCCTGCTTTTGTTTTATGTTGGCTAGGACGGTGTAATCAATGGTTGGATCTTTGCAGATATAGAATTGTGCCGAGAGTTCATAAGAAAATCGTTTCCAAGAGTAGATAGTTTTCTCTCTATGTTGTCTGTACCACTTGGCTGCCGCCTCTTGGAGAGTTACAGGGTACATCCGACACTTGACTGCCTCAGAAGCATTGTAAAGATCCATCTGGCTGTCAAAAGCCATAAGGTGGTCATCGGGATCCGTATTCCTATGGTATTTCATGGATGAGATCTTGACATAAGAAGGAATTGCATTTGCCATGATCTCATCAGTAAATGGCGGTATCCTCTCGTTGTCATTTACATTTGCGTCCATGGTTCTGTTGCCTTTTGAATTCATGGCAACTTTGATTGCCTTCTCGGCAGCATCTTTAAGGAAAGCTTTGACATTACCATAATTTTTCCGATTCAGCTGATATTCATTAGAGGTTGAGACACCTGATTGCTCTAATGACTTGTCCAAAACTCTTCCTTGATGATTAGCTTTTGTTGGAGGAAGTTCCTTTTTCATTAAGGAGGTCAAATCTACCTTATCCTTACACTCCTTGGAACTGGTTTTCAAATTTCTTCTAGGAGAAATTACTTCCTCTCCCTGAGTTTGCCTTGGAGTTTTTAAAGATCTTTAAGATAAAGCCATCTTTAACAGATCTTGCATTTCTTGTAATTGTTATTCCAAGCGCTTGATTTTATCTATATTCTCCTCCAGCCGCACAGGTGATGAAGTTTGACCTAGGATAACCCTTTCTGGGTTGAAAGTTGGAACAACATTCTCCTCTAGGTTAGAAGTGTGCACTACCCCCTCATTAAGTCTGCTTAGATGTTTTGATATCATTTTTCATATGTAAGAGAAACGTATCAAAATTAGTCTATATTTAACCACAAGGTCGGAGGTTCAGGTCCTCCTTCTACCACCAAAAATGTTAACATAAAACTTGTCAATATCCTCAATGCTTCGATAAGATAAACTATCTTGGACATAACTATGTAGCTGAGATAAATTCACTTCTAAAAGTGTCTCTTTGAAAAAATTGCTCTAATCAAATTAATCTAGGAGAAAAGAACGATGAGATGTCATACCTTTCTACCTCCTCGAAAGGTTAAGGGAGCTACAATAACCCTTAGGTTAAAACATATTAGATTGTTAATAGGATCACTCAACCTATCGAAAGGTTATTAACAGGTTCACTCAACATTTCAACTTTGTTGAAAGGTTGTTAATCATTCAACCTTTCGACTTTGTCGAAAGGTTGTCAATAGGACCACTCAACTTTTTGAATTTGTCGAAAGGTTGTTAATAGGATTACCCAACCTTTCGACTAGGTTGAAGTAATCCTTGGTCATTTAGTTTTCAAGAATAAGTAATTTGATGAATTTCGTCACCTATTAGAATCGAATGTAGTTGTGGTTGATGTCTACTACCTCTTTCTTAACCATGTAGAAAGGTAATATATGAAATCTCTCGACATTGTTATAAGGAGAAGCTTAATTAATCGCCAACCTTGACTACTTCCGACCCCATTGATGTTCATTTTGTTCCTAAGGAATTAATTCAAAGGATTTACTAATACTCGGAGAAATAGATTCCCTTTGAATTAACTTCGTTGTTAGCGGTTAAAGATATATATGATCTAGGATTTTGTTATAAAGTAAACCTTTCGACTAATTCGAAAGGTTTCCCTGCTTTCGAGGCCGTCCTAGTTTATATCTTTAACTCCCTTCATTTTTACCATATAAGACAAATCTAGTTATTCTCATGATTATACACTTAAAAAATGTAACACACCATCTTCCTTATCCTCGTCATTCGCCGTTGCTTCGCCTCTACCTGAGCCCTCTGCCAAGCCACCGTATAACTTCCTTAGACCTGGATGGCTTCAAGAAATCTTTGATGCCTATGGGCCATCGTTTGCTGATGATGGCTGTCGCCGTGTTGCCGGTCAAGACGTCTAATCTGCCGCCGTCAGTAATCTAGGGCCACAGGTTGATGCATGTGTGCCTCTTGCAGTTACTTCATCTGCTGCAGTCCCTCCAGTTGTTTGCTTGGATGTGGCTCTGGTTTGCATGCTCCGAGTCTGCTAAACCTGGCCCTGTGCTAGTAGCCTCCTCCAACACCATTTATTCTGTGATGTTGCTAACTCAAATGCTCTTTCATCTTGGAAATCTCTGTTCGCATCTAAGCCATGCAATGCGAGAAGGTATATTACCAAACGATTTGCGATTGTTGGAAATTGTGATGAGTTAATTGTTCCTCCTCTTGAGGTTGTCGAGGAAGGAAACTTGTTTTGAAAGGACGCTCTTGTTGGTTTTTTCCTTGACGAGGGGCTCAAGTGCTCTATTGTGAGAAATCTCCTTAAAAACAAATGGAAGATTCAAGGTTCTCTTAAAGTTAGGTTTGATAAAAACCTGTTTTTCTTTGATTTTTATTGCCCTGATGAGAGACACAGGGTGTTAGAAACTGACCCTTGTGTGATTGACAGAAAATTATCTATAATCACTAAGTTGAGTCCCTCCGTGGACTCCGCTAGAGAAAATGTCCTTTCTATTCCAGTTTGAGCTATGTTTTCGAATATTCCGTCTTCTCTACAGTTTTTGGAGGGCCTGGACTGGTTGGCCTATCATATTGGGGATCTTATCTGCTTTGGTGAACATACGAAGTGTAGAGTTAGGATCGGATTTTCTAGGGCCATGATTGAGATTATCCCCAATCGTCATCTACCTTCTCACCTATCTGTTGCTCTTTCTGGGAATAGAGTTGGTCGGATTGATATATAGTACCAATGGTACCACCCCTATATGTACCTTTGGCCACTCCTTTGGGCTTCATATTGATATAGAGTACCAATGGTCACCACCTATCTGTACCTTTTGCCACTCCTTTTGGCATACTTATCCCAACTGTAGCCATCGACGTGCTGATGGTGATGCCATCACCATCCCCCCAAAGCTCCCATTCAGAAACCCCATCCTCGTAATTGGCAAGTTAAACCCTTCCCTTCCTCGAAAATCCCATCCATCCCCATGCTTCTCCCCCTGACCCTAAGGCCCTCTCTAGGCTAAATTCCTATATTTCTTCTGCTCCAGCAAATTTGATGATATTCCTGATGTTACTACTATTGATGCTCTCCTTGTTGAAGCTGAAGTGGTATCTTTGAATGCGAACGTCCTTTATTGCCATCTTCTCCATCCAAATCTAAGGGTTCTACGGACTTAGATATTTGTATTTGTTAATAAGAAAATTTGTCAATATCTTCATTGCTTCGATAAGATAAACTATCGTGGACATAATTACGTAGATGAGATAAATTCACTTATAAAGGTTTCTCTTTGAACAAATTTATCTAATTAGATTAATTTAGGGGAAAAGAACGATGAGATGTCATACCCTTCGACCTCTTTGAAAGGTTAATGGAGCTACAATAACCCTCCGTCTTAGGTCGAAAATATATTAGATCGTTTAAGCTTTTGACCTTGTCGAAAGCTTTATAGACACGACCTTCTAAACTTTCCATCTAGTTGAGGCGGAAGGAATTAGTCTACCTGTTCGACCTTATCGAAATGTATTAATAAAGTTCACTCAACCTTTCGACTTTGTCGAAAGGTTGTTAATAGGATTACTTAACCTTTAGACTAGGTTGGAGTCATTTAGCTTTCAAAAAAAAGTAATTTGATGAATTTCATCTCATCTTGGAATCGAATGTAGTTCTGGTTGATGTCTACTACCTCCTTCTTAACCGTGTCGAAAGGTAAAATATGAAACCTCTTGACATTTTCATAAGGAGAAGCTTAACTAATCGCCAACCTTGACTACTTCCAACCTCATTGATGTTCATTTTGTTCCTATGGAATTAATTCGAAGGATTTACTATACTCGGAGAAATAGATTCCCTTTGAATTAACTCCATTGTGAGTGATTATAGATATATATGATCTAGGATATCATTAGAAAGTAAACCTTTCAACTAAGTCCAAAGATTTCCATCCTTTCAAGGCAGTCCCAGTTTATATCTTTAACCCCCTTTATTTTTACCATATAAGACCAATCTAGTTAGTCTTATGATTATACACACAGCATATGTAACACACTATCATCACTTTATATTAAATATGGATATTAATGATGACCTGTTTCAATAGGGAATATCTAAGTTGATCTTATGTATTCATAGAGCATAGATTAAAAGAGATTATGATAAAAAGGTTGAAATCATGTGAAATTGATCATTAGTCTAGCTAATGTTCTTAATGATTCTCCTCATTGCCAATATCCATTATAACCGAACCATCTCCATTTATTTCTTATCCAAAATGAATTATAAGAAATCGAGCTCTTTCCCTAATTCAGTTTAGGGTTTTTCTGAGTACAATTATCACTTTGAAAGTAGAGAAAACAAGACGAATTTAGTTTTCAAAATTCGACCCCTAAAACTAGACCCCTCGGATCTAATTCATAGATGCAGGCAGCCTCCATTTCAACTCCATGCTATCGTATAAGTCGAATGGTCCCACTTTTATACTGCCTTAAACCTTTTGTCTTCATCCGAAGGTTGTAATCCTTTCGACCGTGTCAAAAATTTATAAACCTCTTATGCTTCTTGTCTTTTGCTCTTCCTACCCTGTTTTCCACCTTGTCGAAGGGTCTCTTCTTTGCGTTCTGTGTGAACCTTTTGACCTTGTCGAAAGGTCTGCCTCATTGTGAACCTTCTTTTTTTGTTGAAAGGTTTTATTCATATGCCATTATGAACCTTCCATCTTTATTGAAAGGTTTGCGTCTCATATACTTTCATTAACCTTTTGACTTCATCGAAAGATTTGTCCTTCACATCTTTTGTGAACCGTTCGACCTTTTCGAAAGGTTTGTCTTTACTTAAATGTAGTCGAGAGCTGTGCTTCTCTTCAATCTTGTCGAGAGGCTGCTTTCCATTTTTTTTCGACTTTCAAGTGTTGCTTTCTTCATAGCACCTTTCGACGTTGACGAAAGATGTCTTGGAAGTGACTTAACCATTTTGAAAGGCTTACTAAGCTTTCAAAAAGGCTACTTTGGAGTGAAACATTTGACTCCGAAAGGTTTGGAATGTAGTCAAAAGGAACGTTATTTATTGCTTCCAGAAGGGCTTTGGAGTCATCACTACTTTCTCATCTATGTCGAATGGTTGGCGGTGGCGGAAGGTTCTATTTGTTTTCGTTTGAGTTGAATGCTTTACACTGTATGAACAATTGGACTTTTCGAACATCCCTATTTTAATCTTCCATGATAATTTGGATCATCTCTTCGTCAAAACTCCTACTTGAATATTCTTCTTTCACACTTCTGCCTTCGAGGAGATTTTATAGTTAACAGTATTGAGTTTAGATTAGCTAATTTGTTCCCGGCTTAATTTTCTATCTTGTGCCGTACCTTTCTATGTCATCATGATATGTATCATGTCTTTATACGGGTTTGTAAGGTTTTGTGTGAGTTTGTAGCTATTGAGGCAACTTTGCCTCTCACCTGTTCAAAATTCAATAATATCTAGTGGAAGGTCCACTATAAAAATCGACTTTCTTTTCCAATTGTTTTGTTGAGTTAAATATTCTTTTGAAATGGGATAAATGTTTTGAGAATATATTTGTATGCATATGTAATGAATTTTGGAAATAAAAAGATATTTTGGGAAAAGTGTTAACTTTGAAAGGAAGTATTTTAAAGATAGATAATATTTTCAAAAGAAATATAGTGAGCTACATGTTTATTTTGCAAAAGAAGATATAACACAGAGTTTTAATTATATTATTTGGATGATTTAGTGATTAATACTATTAGAATATTTTTTGGAAGGACAATTTTTGGAAAACAATTTAAGAATGGAGAATTTATTTTTATGAGTTTGCACCCAGAGTGGTCACAAAACCCAAGAATAGTTTTTGTAGAGAATAAGTAAAGAAAAACAAAATTAAACTGAGTAGATAAATTAGTAAGCAACTAAGAATAAGCAATAATCATAGACACGGAAATTTATAGTGGTTTGGTATTGTATGCCTACATCCAATTTGAAGATTATCCTTTATTAATCACTTTTAAATCTCACTACAGTAGTAGAAAATAGCAAGTGCTTGATTGCAATGGAGTCCAGAGCAACAAGAAGCGTAGGATCCTCTGGATGACCCATCAGGCCAGTATTTATAGACGAAGACGACCAAATATCTCTCTAAAATCTCGACTGAAGGACCTTCTAAACCATATGGACCCACTAAAAGGATCGCTAGGCCCAATTCCAAAAGAGGATGGATGGGTGGCGAGCCCATCTTTGGTCGAGTTTTGGGGAGCAATCCCTACGGTGGCTTACTTATGCAGTAATATGTTTAGCCTCAAATATTTATGTCATTTGGATCATTGGAGCTTGAGTTATTGCTTGATCTTTTATCAACGTTGCTTGCATGCTGCTGTCTACCGATCCCTTCCAAGGATATATACCGACCCCTCCAAATTTGTCCTTTTGATGTGTCATCCCTAGGGTAGGTTTTCTAGGGTCGTTATATCTTTCTCTTTAAATTTCATAAGCATTGGACTTGTAAATCTTGAAATAACGATTGTTTTCCACAGGAACACTCTTGTACTTTGAAACAAGCCGATCCCTGTTGTTAGAGCCAATCTATACAGACCCTTCCTATGCATTAAACCATATCCCATACTTTGAACATTCTATGTTGCACATCTATTAATTCCATTCAATCCTGATTTCATATTACCATATGATCTTGACTTCTGGGCCCTACAATCACCACTCTGGAGTCATCGACCTTGATGGCAGTCGAATCTAACTTACGCAATTAGTTTAATATAGTTGGGTTAAAATACCGGATAACACTTTCCCTCCAAAGTACGTCTTGTGATGAACATGACATGCTTTGAATCAAACCAGGTTAGAGTCATCGACAAGAAATCCATCCAGTTTTCTGAATAGTTGCTATCCATCTACCGAATTATTTTTCCAAGGTGCTGTATTTCTCATCGATCGTCATGATGCTTGGTCGATTTCCAATGGTATAGATCTTGGGCTATATTCCATTAGTTAATATATGTATGTTTGGTTCTGCAAGTCTAACAAATTTTGGTTATTTGGCTTAGCCTCGAACTTGAAGGCCTCAAGTTTGATTTCAATTCTCGTCGATTACAAAAAATTGAAATTTCTAGGCCATATATATGTATGTTCATATATACTTTCTTGTCATTGACTCCCGGCCGTGCTCATACGTTCACGGGTCATCGCCAACTTTCCCTGCATTTTGTATGTTCATGTTTTTTCACAATTTTCATGCTTATATTTACTTATGTGCATGTTCGTAGCTGAACCCTCTCTCTACATTCTTCTTCTTTTTTTAGAGAAGCATTTGTAGGGATCGATATACATTTAGCCGATCCTTTTTTTTGCATGCTAATAGGGATAGGTATACTTTTAACCGACCCCTTACCATCTTGTGTCAAACGTATAGCTAATCCCCTCACTTCCTTATATAAGCTAACTCTAACATTCCATTCTTCTATTGTAATTTCATTCCTTTTCTTTCCATCTATTCTCCCACAATCGAACTTTCTCTTACTTTAAAAAAGAAAACCCGACCTCTTCCCTTCCTCTCAACCATCGTTGTAACCAATTAATCTGTCTTCCCACTTAATCTTAGATCATCGTTGCACTTTCCAATAAAATTGTAGACCAACCCTTGTTCCTTTTCCCAACTCGCCTTCGAAAAATTTAAATAAGCTTGCCATTTTTCTTGTGATTTTAAGATGAGGCAATGGATTCTACTTCATCGATGATAGTTTGATGCATGACATAGTGGATGACTGAGGGCATAGGTTGTTTGGGAAGACAAGGTGTGGAAAGGAGTAGGGCACGCTAAAATGATAAGGGAGGAAGAAGAAGAGGGGGTGAAGGAGGGATTAGTGTTGAAGGTCTGGATACAAACCGATCCCTTGCTTGATGACAAGAGATCGGTATGGAGGCTTGATGAGAGGATGGTAAAGTAGAGGGATCAGGTAACTTTGTTCTACCAGAGGCATTAGTGTAATGGATTGGCTTGGTGGGATTAGGGATTGGAAAACCTTTGCTCAAGTAAAGGGATCGGTAGTCTTTGTTAGCAGAGAGGGGGAAGTCGTGTTGTTTAAATAGAGGGATTAGTAGGATTTGTAGAATGAAAGGGATCGGTACTACTAGGTTAAGGAGAGGGATTGGCTGAAATGCATTGGGATAAGGATCGGTATAAAGGGTTCAGAAAATAGGGATCGACACTCTTTGAACATGAAACTTAATACAAACTTACTTTTTTGAACAGTTGCTACTAATCCACCTCAGTGATCTTGAACATATGATGACAATGAACAACAGGACTTGCATATTCACTATTGAACTTGAGATTGAACAATCAAATCTTTGGAACCTTCTAAATGAACTAAAACCAAGCTTGGAATGATAGATTATGAGAGCACGCTCTAGTTTTTATAGTCTTAAATGCTGAGGAAGTACCATAACAAATGGCCATAGACACAAAACTTCACTGAAAGGTCCATAATTATTCGAAGCACGAATTGGTATTTTATATATTATTAGCTTTGGTAAGTTACACCAATAAGCATACATATAAAGTATGTTGTGTTGGGACAGCTTATTTATAATATATTATGAGTCATATATGGGTTATATATATAATATATAGTAAGTTGTATTTTTTTTTGTTATAAAGTTACAAAGAGTTATAAAGGTTAGTTATAGTATGTATATATATATATATATATATATATATGTCTCTTTGGAGTTGTACATTATAACATTCCTGTTTTTAAATCAAATTCAAATTGGAAATCAATTTAATTTTTGATTTAAAATGTGAATTAAATTGAATTTTTTCCAAAATTAAATAAATTATTTGTTTGTTTATATGTATAAATTGATTTTAAATTGAAAATTTGGATTTGAAATTCAAATATAAACATATTGAAAAATAAGTTGGATTTGGAAAATACTTATAGATTATGAATGAATAATATATATATTTATAAAAAATATTGTTTGTATATTAATTTTTGAATTTGAAATTTAAAAATAAATGTTTTGAATAATATTTAGATTTGAAAATTCAATAAATTAATACTAATAGGAATTAATACTCTATGCTCTAAGAACTAATGTATATATATAGGTATATACATACATACATACATATATATATATATATATATTGATTTGGAATTCAAAAGTAAATATTTTATAAATTTAAGTTAAAAAATCTTTATATTTTAAAGAACTAATAAATATGTATATATGATTATTTATTTATGTATGATTACATTTTTAATCATTTCTTTAAGAGTTGTATAATCAATAGAAAATGTACAAAAACAAAACATATTGATAAAAGAAAACTTAAACATATGCAAATATAAAATAACAAGGGTTTAAGAACATAATTCATTAAACAAGGATTTAAACATAATAATACACATTTTAACAAGTGTAAATGTTTTAAAATATATTGAAACATTTGTAATTAAATAAGCTTGCATATAGATAAGTGGCAAGATAATAAATTTTCTCTTAATTTAGGATTTTAGAAAAATATGTTGAGAAAAGAAAACAAGCCATTCTCTTCAAAACTTTAAAATTGAAAAACAAAACTATAAACCAGAAAAAAATCTGGAAAAAGAAATCAAATCAAAAAACTGAAGCAAAAGCTTCAATCTGGAAATAAATTTAACTCAAACCAGCAAGGATTAAAATCAAACTCAAAGACTGATTTGTGAAACAGGATCAGAAACAAGATCAGACAAATTCAAGCCTGGAAATCAAATTAAAGCCAAGAAAAGGTTTCTTTTCAAACCGAGACAAAGCAACGGTTCAGAAGCCTGGAAATCAAACTGAGGTTTAAAGCTTCAGCTTCAACTTGACTCAACTAAGCATGCAATTCATCTTGGTTTAACAGCAATCAGATGCAACACAACTCAATTTCAGATCAACAAATTTAAAATCAAAATGCAAAATCAAAAAGCATTCCCCAGTTTTTCAACAGTTCTAGGATTTCTCTGTTTCTTTCCACCAAGGTGAGCAAACTACTTTGTTAAAGCTTAAAATCTGATTGAATCTTGCAAGTATGCTGCCGTGAAATTCCAAGTATGAACGTGAATATGCTTGTATGTATATAAATTTAGGTGTGCATGATTGATTTACAGACTATGCTAGCCTCTATTTGATTACAGGCTTTCAAACCCTGTTCATAAAGGAAAACCTCCTTCTCGAATTTATTTTAGGGTTTAGGATCTGAATGAAACATATTTGTTTGATCAAGATATAGCCCTTAAAAATACTTTTAAGAAGAAATGAATTGTGTTTTGTCTGGGAATTTTAAATATACAGTAGAATAGATCTCAAAATTAATCGATTCATATAGCCCGACTGGAAAATTCATGATTTTTGGAACAAAATTCAAGATTTTTAATTCACTAAATCATGAGGAAATATGAGATGAACAGAATCAAAATTTTCACCAAACTCCGACGATCGGTGAAGTATTGACTCCCATGATTGAAGCTGTAACTTATTGGGAGGTCAGAGAGTTTAGGACAATTGTTCGACGAAATTTTTAATCATTGTAGATGGTGATCATGGTCGATCTAGGGTTCAAACCCAATTTTTGGTTGTTCTTCTTCTTGAGACAACTGTGTGGAAAATATGGGAGGGTCAGATGGAAATATAACGTGGATCATTGATGAAGAGGTGGATGAGATAGTAAGAATTCTAATGGTCTAGATGATCGGTATGAGGCGATTTAGCTGATCGAAGCTGGGTTGCAGGTGGAGTCGAGCCACTCGATTGGATTCCGATCAAATCTGATGATACAGCTTGCTGGAGATGATCAGTGAGATTGTCGCCGTTGTGTCGATGACCTTGACGTTGGTCAGGGGTGATATAATCACTTGTGCATGTGCATGAGGTGTCAGAGGTGACTGGGTTGTTCGAGTATGGGGAAGAAAGAAGTAACCCGAAGTCGTTCTCGGGAATATTTGGATTAGGCTCGAGTTTTCTATCGAGTCATTTCACTGGGTGATGGGGTTTTTTAATTTTCATAGTAAAATAGTGGTTTCAGGTTTACTCATGAAGAGCACGAGGAAATTTGCACTTTGCTTCGGGATAGACTCGATACATCTCGGGTTTGAAAATTTTATAAGTTAAAATTTAAAATAAAACAAGTTTTTATTCAAATTTTAATTAAATCAAGTTGTTAACCTTTTATGATTCATTCTTGAAGAATAATAAATGTTTTAATTTAGTTTTGGGATTAGGATTAAAGTAAATTATTTTTAAAGTTAATTAAGTTTAAGCTTGATTAAAAAAATTAATCTAAAAGAAGTTGATGTTTAAAATTTGTTGTTTGATTTTAAAATCTTAAGTTATTTTATGGATTAATATAAATTTTGTTTCAAAGATTTAATATTTAATGATTAAATGTTTTTAAAATTTAATTGATGAACGATTACCTTGTGTAATTAAAATTAAGTTAATTACTTTGTAAGTTGATTTAAAAGCAAAATACTTTGTGTAATTAAATTGAAGCTGTTTTTCTTTATGAATTTTTTTGAGGCTAATTAATTATTGTAGTTAAAGGGTAATTAATCACTTAAAGATAATTACTTAATTTAAAATAATTGATTAACGATTAAAGTAGATTAATCAAGTGATTAAAGAATTATTAATTTAAGGATGATTAACCTATGTGGTTAATTAATTAAGCTAATTAATTTGAGGATAATTAATTAATATGATAAATCAATTAAGATAATTAATTTGGGGATAATTAATTAATGAAGATTAATTAATGATAAGTAATTAAAGAGTAATAATTACTTAAGGATAATCACTTATTGTAATTAATAAAGGATAATTACTTAATTAAAAGTAATTAATTGATGATTAAGGTTGATTAATTAAGTAACTAAAAGGTAATTACTCGAAGTAATTAATTTGTGAATAAGGATAATCACTTATTATAATTAATTAAGGATAATTAATTAATGGTAATTAATTAAGGGTAATTAATGTGATTAATTAAATGATTAAAGGTTAATAAATTATTAAATAAAGGTTAATTCTTTTATTAAAGGATAATTGATTAAATGGGTTGTAATTAATTAATGTTAATTAATCTGGATTAGTGATTAATCTAGTTTCAATTAATCAGATGAATCACTAATCTTACTTATGGATGTTTGAATTGTATGAACTGTTGTGAATTGTTTGTTATCTCTACTGTGTGATGCTGTGTGATATGAATTGTTTTAATTCAAGCTGTGATAAATGCAATTTATTTTATCTGTGATAAATGTATATTATTTATCTGTGATAAATGTATATTATTTATCTATTAATCTGTGAATGGAAGATAAGCGTTATAGGATTATACTGCTTATCGATATTGATATGCTCAAACCTGTGATGATTGATGATGTTGCACTATTGTGTGAAACCCCTGGACTACGCCATACACACACAAATATGGATTTCACGAGGAAATCGGTTAAGTCACATATTTTTAAAATGGTTTTAAAGTTGAATTTTGAATCCAAATGGTTTTGGAAATAGAAAAGTTTTTGAAAAGGAGTTTTGAAGATAGAAGTTATTTTGAATAACTTGATAAAATTTGGAATTTAAATAATTTGATTTGAATTCGATTTCAATATTTGGAATTGAATTTTATAATTAAAAATTATGTTTAAAAAGGTTATATAAGTTATAAATATGTTTATATGAGTTTTAAACCATTTTAAAAGTATTTTTTTTACAAATTTAAATTTAACCCAAGATTTAAGGGCTTTAACTCGTGCAAATGTAATCGGATTTTTCCGAAACAAAAACTATTTGTTTTCAAATAATAATAGCTTTCATATAAAGAAAATATTTCCAATTTGCATTGATAAATTTCAAGTTTGAAATAGAATTGAAATTATTTTGAAAGTTATGAATAAATCTTTGTAAAAAATGGTTGAACTTTGTTTTGAAATTGAAGTGGATTTTGAATGGTGTATCTTTTCTATAAAACATTTGAAATGGGAATTGTTTTGAAAGTTATGAATGAATCTTTGGAAAGGGTTTTGAAATCTATAAATTGAGTCTTCGATTTAATGATTGGATGAGTTAATCCAATTTGAAAGGGAAATTGTTTAAATATGGTGAATGAATCTTTGTGAAAGATTGATGGACTTTGTGAAATGAATCTTTTTTGTTTAAAAGATTAGAAATGGTAATTTGCTTAAACCATTTGAAAGGAAGGTTTTGGGTTTTAAAATTGTGACTTAACTGAAATTCCAATATTCATATGTTTTAAAAATTATGCGCTCGTTATTCATTTCAGCCGCGAGAGGACCTTTATGTCATATTACCCATTCTGAATAACGATACGACGTTATGGATCGCATTTGAAGACCGAATATTTTCGAAAGCGAAAGGATAACTCGTCGAATGTCTCTACACCGACTGGTCCCTGGTATAGAGATCTTCATATGTGATGGGAAGTCCGGACGTGATTAGGGATTATACGGATTTGCAAGGGCTTCTTTGGAAGTGCCTTCGGTTCTGTTCGAACCCGAAACAGACTTGTATGGATGTGTGTCTGACGTTGCACTTTGAGATGTAAAACCGGTTTCTATCAAATACATTTCTGTTTGGTGGCGGAGATTTATTCTCTTAGCTTAACACCGTTTTCTAAGACGTACGAGCTCAGAGGTTTTGTAGTTGATATTTACTAGTGAAACATTCCCAATTTGGTAATGTGGCATACGAAGTGCCGCCGATCATTTGTTGATCAAAACATGACTTTTTGAAAAGTGTAGCTTTGTGGAAAAGACTTCGTCGAGCCTCACAACCCGGTTATGGTCGAAACAGGAATCGTGGCAGCAAGGCTATTTTGGGGTAGCGTCCCCTAAGGGTGTGTCCACTTCCTTCTGGATTATAAGTGGTATCATGGTATGAAGCCTAAATACTTAACTTTGTGGATGCTGCAAACTTATTGCTTTGTCGTTGTTGGTTGAGAGGTACCTCAGATAAAGGTCGCAAATGACCGGGGGATGGCATGCTCGTGTTAGTAGTTACCTAGTTACAGAGGTAAGCCGGCCTTGTGTTGGCAGTGATCCGGTTAGGTTCTCGGGGACGTCCCTCCAAAGGCGTTCCATTTTGTGTGGGAAGTTCCTTTGCCTGATCATTTGTTGGAAATCCAATCAAACAGTAGGAGCCCTTTACGATTGTAGTTGTATAACCTACCACCTCAGGTGGTAGCTATCGCAGGCATAATATAATGGTGCCTATGCTGGCTAAGATTTATATTATACTTTTGAAAGGCTTTCTGCACTATGCACTAATAATAATATCAAAAAGATTTTGCATAGTAAGCATGTTTGACTATCATAAGGAGAAATATCCTCTAAGTTTGCGCTTGCATAGTATGTGTGGCGGGAGGCCTTATGGCAGTTTCATTTTCCAAAAATCATTGCGGATTTCTTTTAAATTCTTTGTTTTGCTTTTGATAAAGATAAACTATTTTTGTTTGTTCATACCAGTCGCATGACTGACCTGGAGTTTATTGTTCACTTCCTAAACTCTGGGTGCCCACAATTTTCCACATGGGCAGTTTAGAGTTGGGTTTTTCAGATAACCAAATAGTAGGTGTATAATTCGATAGCGTCCAGCCTTTGGATTTGGCGATAGCAATTGTTCACTTGGATCCGACTTGCTTAAGTCCAACTTGATTGGGAGTTCGAGCTATCTTTGAATTAGAGATTTGTGATGGAGTTGTAGACATTGGAGTTCCATTTGGAGTTCAAGTTATTTTCGCTGTTGGTGCCTTTGTGTTTCCGCTGTGTTGTTGTAGATCTCTTACATGTATTTCTGATCATTGTTGTATATAATTGGATACTGTATCATTGGAGTTATATGATATATTAATTTTCTTCCACTGTGTTGTTGTACTTAATGTGTGTAAGCTTCGGTGAACCAGATTCGACGTTTGGATCTGCGATATTCGAATACGAGTGATGTATTTGGTGCCGATTTTCGAAGGTCGAGTCTGGGTCGTTATAAGTGGTATCAGAGCTGAAGGTTGAAACTTTAGCTCAGAAGTATAACACATTAAGTAACTCATTAGAGGTAGGGTGATGTATACCCTAGAATGAGTAATCCCTAAGTTATCCGTTCGTATGCCTCAGTAAATTCTCTTACTATCCACGGATAGTGAGTATGAGTGTAAGAAGAGGACGAGGTAGGGGACAGGGAAGTACCACTACAAATGGTCAATACTCTGCAACAATGGAAATATTGTTCTCTATCAATCTCCTTTGATCCAGTTTCAGTTCTTTGATGGCTTCATGACATCTTTAGAAAGAAGTTTCGGTGTTGTAGTGGCCTTGCGAATCATTGCAGAAAGTTTCTATCTCGTATTCTCTTCATCAAATTTCTATCAGCTCTTTGTTTTTAACTTTAACGAAAATGAAATTTTATTGGAATAAATTGGTAAATTAAATATGAAGTTAAATTAATTTGTATCGATAAAATGATTTTGATTATAACCAAATTCGAAATTCTATTGTGATTTCTTATGAAGATCAGAGTCCGAAGAGGGACAAGTTGGTGTATACTTTGGGATATTCCAACCTAAATTAAGTATCCATTGTTTATTCTATTGGGTCCAAATATATTTTACGAACGGTTAGTTATCCCTTCGAACTGACCAATGCTCTGCTTATTTCGTAGATTTGGTGACCCAAATATCTTGTGTAGTATTGAATGAGTTCGTTCTCATATTCATTGATGATATTCTGATTTGGTAGGCAAAATGCAGAATAAATGTTTAGTTTGATCTGAAGAAAAACCATTTCTCTATCTTTGTGTGTCCATCTATTCTCTGTTGTCTCCCAGGCAAATTTCGAGGACAAAATTTTCTTAAGGGTGGAATCTGTAACATTCTTGTTTTTAAATCAAATTCAAATCGGAAATCAATTTAATTTTTGAATTAAATTGTGAATTAAATTGAATTTTTTTCAAAATTAAATAAATTATTTGCTTGTTTATACATATAAATTGATTTTAAATTGAAAATTTGGATTTGAAATTCAAGTATAAACATATTGAAAAATAAGTTGGATTTGGAAAATACTTATAGATTGTGAATGAATAATGTATATATTTATAAAAAATTAATGTTTTTTTCTCATTAAATATTGAATGTGTATTAATTTTTGAATTTGGAATTTAAAAATAAATGTTTTGAATAATATTTGGATTTGAAAATTCTATAAATTAATACTAATAGGAATTAATACTCTATACTCTAAGAACTAATGTATATATATATATATATATTGATTTGGAATTCAAAAGTAAATATATTATAAATTTAAGTTAAAAAAATCTTTATATTTTAAAGTATATATGATTATTTATTTGTGTATGATTACATTTTTAATCATTTCTTTATGAGTTGTATAATTAATAGAAAATGTACAAAAATAAAACATATTGATTAAAAAATACTTAAACATATGCAAATATAAAATAACAAGGGTTAACAACATAATTCATTAAACAAGGATATAAACATAATAATACACATTTTAACAAGTGTAAATGTTTTAAAATATATTGAAACATTTGTAATTAAATAAGCTTGCAAATAGACAAGTGGCAAGATAATAAATTTTCTCTTAATTTAGGATTTTAGAAAAAAAAGTTGAGAAAATAAAATAGGCCATTCTCTTCAAAACTTCAAAACCGAAAAACAAAACTATAAACCAGAGAAAAATCTGGAAAAAGAAATCAAATCAAAAATCTGAAGCAAAAGCTTCAATCTGGAAACAAATTTAACTTAAACCGGCAAGGCTCAAAGACTAATTTGTGAAACAAGATCAAACAAATTCAAGCCTGGAAATCAAATTAAAGTCAAGCAAAGGTTTCCTTTCAAACCTGAGACAAAGCAACAGATCAGAAGCCTGGAAATCAAACCGAAGTTTAAAGCTTCAGCTTTAACTTGACTCAACTAAGCATGTAATTTATCTTGGTTCAAACAGCAATCGGATGCAACGCAACTCAATTTCAGATCAACAAATTTAAAATCAAAATGCAGAATCAAAAAACATTTCCCAATTTTTCAACAGTTCTAGGATTTCTCTATTTCTTCCCGCTAAGGTGAGCAAACTACTTTGTTAAAGCTTAAAATCTGTTTGAATCTTGCAAGTTTGCTGCTGTGAAATTTCTTGTATGAAGGTGAATATGCTTGTATGTATATAAATTTAGGTGTGCATGTTTGATTTACAGACTATGCTAGCCTCTGTTTGATTACAGGCTTTCAAACCCTGTTCATAAAGCAAAACCTCCTTCTCGAATTTATTTTAGGGCTTAGGATCTGAATGAAATATATTTGTTTGATCAAGATATTGCCCTTAAAAATACTTTTAAGAAGAAATGAATTGGGTAATATCTGGGAATTTTAAATATACAGTAGAAAATCAATAAACATGATAAATTTGAATCTCAAAATTAATTGATTCATATACATTATTGGGTTCGACTAGAAAATTCATGATTTTTAAAACAAAATTCAAGATTTTTAATTCACTAAATCATGAGGAAATATGAGATGAACAGAATCGAAATTTTCACCAAACTTCGGCGATCAGTAAGGTATTGACTCTCGTGATTGAAGCTGTAACTTACTGGGAGGTCAAAGAGTTTAGGAAAATTGTTTGACGAAATTCTGAATCATCGTAGATGGCGATCATGGTCGATCAAGGGTTCAAACCCAATTTTTGCTTGTTCTTCTTCTTGAGGCAACTGTGTCGAAAATATGGGATCGGTCTGCACCGTGTCAGGTGGAAATGTAGCATGGATCGTTGATGAAGAGGTGGATGAGATAGTAAGAATTCTAGTGGTCTAGATGATCGATACGAGGCGATTTAGCTGATCGAAGCTGGGTTGCAGGTGGAGTTGAGCCACTCGATTTGGATTCCGTTCAAATCTGACGATATAGGGTGCTGGAGATGATCAGTGAGATTGTCGCCATTGTGTCGATGACCTCGATGTTGGTCAGGGGTGATCTGATCATGTGACGACCCGGAATTTTCGAGCATCTAAAAATCGGAATATTTAATTGATTTTAAGTATTCAATAGAGTAATTTTAACTTGAATCTCGTATATCACAATTTATTGATAATTGAATTATTAAATTAAATAAGTGAAGTTGGGTAAAATGTTGAATCTGAAATTTTAAGCCTGTTTAAAATAATTTGAAGGCTTATAAAATCTACATTGGTAATACTGAAAATAATAAAAATGTTAAAATTTAATTTAACAGTGATTTGTTCAATTTTAAAATTTTATCGTTCAAATTGAATTTAAAAATAGCCTTTCGAAACACAGTCTCGGAATACGACGAAACCAGCTCCATTGGATCCGTAATGTTTTATTTTTATTGGATTTCAATTTTCACATTGTTTGGAGTTCCGTTGGGTCGTATGGTTGGTTAATGCCTACAATAATCAAATTGAATTTAAATTAATAATCGAATCTTCTCTTATACGCCACACCCATACTTTTTATTTCGTCCATCCATATCTTCCTTCAGACGATAAAAAGGGGGGGGGGGGTCAATGCCGAGCTTTTTCAAAATTCATGGCCGATCTAAATTATTCTTCTCATCTCCTCCATTTTCTAATTCAACCAAAAATACTTTTCTAAAAAAAAAACATCGTCCAAGTGTTGATGGCCGCATTGTTTTCTCGTAATCAAAGAGCTCCTCCCTCTCCTCATCTTTCAGTTGGAAATCGAATTAAAAAAAAAGGAAAAAAAATGCCCGAAGCCCTCAACTTTCCCTTTCGTCTTCCTATTTCACCCTTCCAAAAAATTAAAGTAGCTCGATTCTCATAAAAAAAAGGGCACACGGGTTTGCTTGGTTGAGGCTTCAAGCTACGATCGTTTTGGGTGGCTCGGTGGAAGGATGAGGCGAAGTCGCGATGAGTATTGGGGAGCACGAGTTCGTGGCCGCGAGTAGGATTTTCGACGTCGACGTCGACAGGTGGAAGCGCGCGGTTGTGGGTCGCGTGTTCATCTATGGTTTGCGGTGGCTTCTCGTGTGTTCGAAGCCAAGATGTAGGTTGTATGCTCAGGTCTGATTAATAAGGTAACTATATTTTCTTTCAGTTAAGTAAGTTGAACTCGTATTTGTAACTCGGTATTTTTTTTTTAGAAAAAAGAAGAAGAAGGTAATGTTTAGTTATATAAAATAATGTAATTATAATAAGGATAATTTACAGTAAGGTAAGCTTGATAATATATGTATAATAATCAGTTCACTATATTGTTAGTTAATATACTTATTTGAGAAATTAGGATATTTATGTATACCCTAGCATAAACTGGAAAGAAGAAAAAAAGAAAAATTTGTAAACTAGGTTAGTTAAATTGTCGTCTAAAATTTATTAAGTTAAATTTAGCAAACGAAGATTATTTGTTCGATTTATTCGAATATTAACAAAATGAATCCAATGTTTATTCAAGGTAAAAAGTCATGAAAACGAGTCGAGACGGTATTGGATTGCAAACAAAAATCAAAGGTGAGTTAATCTCACTCGGTTGCATTTAAAAATTTAAATGATTAAATTTAAATAATTGATTGTATGGTTGAATTGATTGACATGATATAGTATAGTATAATTTGAATCTGGCATATTATGTGATGCTAACGTCTGTGGATGCAGGGAAAACAGGTTGGAGGGATCCAACTGGACCCCTCAATTTTTATTTAAATTATTTAATATTCTCTGTTCTAACTATTTGATATTCTATGATGAATTATGTAGAAGTATTGAATGCTATGACTTGGTTGATATAATTGGGTATAATGAATTACAAAAAAAAAATTTGATTTTTGAAATGAAAATAAAAGAAGTGAAATTGAAAGTAAAATGATTATAGAATAAATTTAAGAATGACTTGGAAAAGAAATAAAGTGACTTTAAAATTCTAATAAATGAATCTTGAGAATGGAAAGGAAAATTTGAATAAACAGAAAGTTGATGAATTTTTAAAATGCAGTATTATTAATTAAAAAGAACAAACATTTATTTAGAATTTAAGATTTGAATTATTGAAAGAGTAAAGAAGAAATTGGAAAAGGTAATAATAATAAAGTCCATAACTACTGAATTTGGAAATGAACTGATAAGTAAAAGAATTTATTTCAAATAAAATAAATTGGAAATCAATTTGGAAAATTGATTTAAGTGATTGAAGTTGGAATTTTCTCTGGATAGCCAAGTACACGTTTTTAAAGGTAAATTTTTAAATATAAATTAAATATTTTAAAGTTGTTTTTAAAGAAAGAAAGTTTTGTAAAATTTGTTATTTCTAATATTTAAAGTCTAAAGTAAATATTTTCTTTTAATCTATTTTAGCAGTAATTATTAAGAAGTAACTTAGTATCTTGCTTTTTTTTAAAAAAGGGAGAAATCTAGTTTTATATTTTGTTAAGTAACCTTATTTCAAATATTCATATAGTATGTATTTTTAACAAATTATTAAAGTAATTTTAACTTGTATGTTTCAAAGTACATTTTTAAAAGAAAAGTGTTTTAAATTAATTTAGGAATATCTAGTTTTGTGCTTGGTGATTCCAGTGGAAATAGAAATACTTGGAATTTATTCTGAGAAAGGCAGGTAGTTTTGAAAACTGTTTTCAAAGGAATTTGAAAAGTGAAAATATATCTTGTGAAGATATTTTTTGAAATAAATAAATAATTTGGGAAATTATTTATTAATTGATGGTTGTTTGTGAATATTAATTGATAGTTAAATCACCGACTATCAATATTGGACAAAATGCGTTGATCGTTTCGAAGAGACCGGGATCGAGAATTATTTCTCAAAAACCACTTCGATCCGGTTTGTACGTTTCGTGGGAAATGAGTTTGGATTCGAAGATGGAGCAATGAAGTACAAGGGCTAGTCGCTGCTAATCCTGAGGATATTTTCAAAATGGATGTAGTGGGAATAGTGCCTTCGGTTTCGTTCGAACCCGGGACGGACTTGTATGGATGAATGCTTGCGAAACATCGTCAGGTGGACGATGGACATTCTAAGGGATATGTTCTATAAAGGTAACGCTTAGCCTCAAGCCTCATCAAATGGGAATGACTGAAAATCAGAGGTTATGCAGCAAGGCTAGGTGGGTAGCACCCAAGCAGGGTGAGGTCATCCCTGCCTAGATGTCCCTTTTATTTCGGCTTAGTAGGCGGTTGCTGATCCCAACCGCGGGATGATCTCACTCGGGATTATCCAGTAAGGGGTAGTCCCGGTCTTGTGTTGCAGGGGAGCGGGCGTACTCCTCGGTACGGTGATCTAGGCCCCGTACTGTGATAGGTGGACCACAGTGCCTAGTCATTAGTTGGAGATCCATTCTCCCTACGAGTCTTGTACGAGTTTTGTTTGTATTACCCACTCTGTGGCTAGTTGCTGGAATTTAATGAATGTAACAATTTCGACTATTTTATAAGTATTTGTATATAGACCCTATTATAATATCAGAGGATTTCTATAAAAATGTTTTAGCTATCGTAAGGTAAAAACCCGACATGTTTATTTGTGGCGTGGTCTTATGAGATGCTTTTGTTTTCAAAGGATTTTTGAAACTTTAATGATCAATTGAGTGTGATTTTCTTACGCTGGTGTATCCATACTGACTCGGGTGTTATTTAGCTATAATGCTCGGGTCAGACCGAGTATTATAGGATACATGATATGATGCTGTGGAGCTCAAGAGGCGAGCTAGATGACGATACGTACTTCAATACTTGTTTATATATGTATATTCCGCTGTGTTAAGTTGTGGTGTAACAATTTGTATGATATTGATGTTGTGCTGTGATTGATGTACTCCGATGATGTAATATGTAAACAGATATATTTGATTTTGAGTAAAGATCATTTATTATCTATTATATTTTATTTCGCTGCGATGGTTAGATTCTGTTGTTTTTTTCTATTTTTTTCTTCTACCTCTTCTTCTTTAACCCAAATGGTTCGTATTTCTGTACAACTTGAGTTGATTTAGATAGAATAGTGTTGACTCAAGGAGTACGGATTTGCGGGCTGTTACAGTGCTATCAGAGCTTAGGTTGGTGATAACCTTGGCTATGGTGGGAATTACTCATTTAAAACAGAGTCCGTAGTACTCTAGAATGAGATTGAGTGTACTAATAGATATGAGCGCGTATTTGTTAGTGAATATAAATTGTTTTAATATTGTGTTGATTGGTTTATTGAGTGGCATATGAACCTTCGTCGGCACAGTCTGGACAACTGTATCGAAGGTGTTTCTAAACACTTGAATAGAACAATCGGCACGGTATTGTTTTTAATGTGGGTAAATGAAGTAATTTTACCCAAAAATATATTTTGATATAAAGAAAAGTTTTTTTAAACTATTTTAGCTAATATATGGTTGCTTGGATGTTAGAAATGATGATATTAAATTATTATCATCGGTGTATAAAAATTTAACTAGAAATTGAAAATATAACCAAAGTTTAAGAGAATAAATTCATTATAAAATGAAATTTATAAGTATGAATTATAAATGTAATTTATAAATTGAAATATAATCAAATGGAAATTTGTATAAGCATAAACTATACAAATGATTTATAGTTAAAATTGATTTAAGCAGGATTTGGAAATTTAAATCCTGGAGATTTGGAAGTATTTGAAAATAAATAATAGTATTATTGTTTTGGAGGTATTCCTGAAAGAAAATGTGTTTTGAATGGATTTTGAAAGTGATATAGCATTGAAATCACTTGGATTATTGGAAAATAATTTTGATGATGATGGCCGCATCATCAGTATTCATTTTCGAATTTCTAAGTGACGGATTGCTGCAAAAAAAAAGAATTGATTTGCTCAGAAGAGCTAGTTGTTTTTGAAAATTTTAAAAGAAATTTGTTGAGGGTAAAACCAGGGTTTGTTTGATTTTTGATAAATGTGATTTGTGATGTTGAAAATTTCAAGATAATTTGAAACCAAAAGTCGGGTGTATAAAAATCCTGACGAGATAGTTGTAATCTTATAAATGGAGATGATTTTTAAATCAGGAAGGAAATATAAGATTTGAATGTTGGAATTTAAATTTAAGGTGAAAAGTTAAAAATGAAATTAACTTAGACTGGGAATACAAATTTAACTGGATTGAAATTAATTGAATAAGCTGAAAATAATATCCAGTTGTATTTGAATTAAGTTGAAATCGAATTGAGTTAAATAAATCTGATTTAAAATAAAAATGAAATTGGAATTAAATTTCACTTGAGTTATTGAATGGAATTAGATTCTTACCTGAATAAATGGAAAATAAGTTGGATAAGATTGGATTGAAATAAATAAATTAGAATAACTTGTAAAAGAATTAAAAATTCATGAAACAAAAATATGCTTGAGCTATAAATAGGCCTGAATCTTGAGATAAAAATAAAGGAAGAGTATATTCAAACCTATAATAAATGGAATTGTGAAAATAATAAGTTATGACTTATAAAATTCGAAAAGTGGAATAGAAAACCCAAAATAAATATTTTTGATGAATTGGAAAATAAAACGAAAATTCCAAACTTGAATAATTAAATAAATTGAACTAAGGAAATTAAATGAAGTGACATTTGGAATTAAAGATCAAGTATTGAATTTTGACCAAGGAAAGAACTAATTAGATGATAAATTGGTTAATGAAATTAATTGTGAGTTTATGATGAAGTTTGGAAATAAAACTCAAGTTATAAATTAAATTCGACTTAAATTGTCGAGGAAGTAAACGTAATTGAAGTGTGAGTTCACGAAATTGGGTGGTAAATTGAAAATGGATAGTGGATTCAGAACTTGAGTTATAAATTAAAATTTAACGTGAAGTGTTAACAAATTAAATATAATTGGAAATATGTCGAATAAAGGAAAATGAAACAGATTAAATAGCAATGGTAGGAATTGCAAATAAAATCCAAATAAGTGGAAATAAATTGGAAATGGCCTTGTAATAAATTGAATGAGCTGAATCTAAAAAGTTAAAATGTATAATAACTGATCAAATAAATTTGCAGTTTGAAATGGATTGGATTAGAATAGAATCAAGTTAAATTGAAAAGAGAAATTTATTTGCAAAATGTAATGAGCTTAAGTATAGAATTTTTTTTGGAATAAATTGAAGTGAATTAACTTAAAACTAAACAAATGGAAGAGAGTCGAATTGAATTCAACTTAAAACTAAGTGTAATGATATTGGGTTGGATTTAAAAAAAGTGAAAATAAATTTGAATCGAAATAGAATTTAGTGGGTTATAAATAATATTTAAGGAAATGAAAATTTATAATGGTTTGAGTGAGTAAACTAATTATATTGAAATAAATTAATGGATGGAATAAATAAGAATCAAATGGAAGTGAACTTAAGTTTGAAGTGAAATAAACTGAGTAATTAACTTAAGTTGAGAGTAATTAGAAGCTCGACTAAGAGTAAAAAATTGGAAGACCACAAAATGAAGCTTGGTTTGAATTAATTAGGGAATGAGTAATAATATGCATGCTTGGAATGGGTCGAGCTAAATAAATGGTCGTGAATGAATTAAAATAAAAAGGAAATTAATTGGTAATGAAATATGGAGATGGAACTTGAATTGGTTAAATGAAGTCGAATACCAATTTAATGTGGCAAATGTTTAGTTTGCAATTTAGTTATGAAATGAGTATTTGATGTAACCAATATGAAATGTTCCAAGATAAATAAATGGATTCAAATAAAATGAATGAGAATATAGCATGCAATATAAATTGAACGGAATCAATTAAAATGAAATCAAATTAAGTATAGATTGAACTGGTATTAATTTAAATTAGTTATAAACTGAAATAAATATTCTTTTAAGTAAATAGCACTGAATTTGCATAAAATTGGTTTTTGAATCAATTGTAATATATGTGGGTTAGTTTGGATGAATAATAAATTGAATGTAAACAATGAAGTGTAAATGAGTTTGCTTGGACTTAAAATGAATTTAAGTTAAGCAAAAGAGTTGTGAAATCATTTGAATTGAACAGGATAGTTTGAATATTGTTTGGAAGCATTCAAAATAAGTGTCGAAATATTTCATATGTGCTTAAGGAAGTATATAATATGCACTGTTTATAGAATCCATGTTTTAGTTACTTATATATAAGTTAAATGATATAAACTTTGTATATTTGTCACTTACATGTTTAAATTGAGTAAGTACGGGTACAGGAGAGTCGTATGGCTGGATTTGATCACGCAAAATGCTAAGTAAATAACCGCTTTGCTTAAAATGCTAAATAAGGTACGCCTACGCAATACAAATAGGAAATATGAACTGTTTTTCTATTTTCCGACCGTGTGGGTCGATGTATATATATTTATATCTCTTGTCAAATTGCAAAAGCTCCTCCGTACAAAGGAGACTCTACCAAAAAAATTCAGAAATTTTGGGAGTTAGAAATTTTTTGAAAATTTCGGAAACTTTTGTTAACGACAAAACGGTTTCAAACTGGAAGTTGAAATAAGTTAGTAAATGAAACTAACTAAAATAATAACATGAATTAGTTATTAATGAAAAATAAATTTTAAATATTCAGAGTTAAAGATAAATTGAATTCATATGGAAATGAAAGAATCAATTTGAATAGAAATAGATATAAATTAAAGTGGAAGATGAAAATAAATATAAGAAACATATAAAATGCTTATACTAACTTAAGAAGGGAATGGTGAATTCTTGATTGGAAATTGATACTACAAATATAATCTAGGTTAATATTTGAATGAGTAAATATGGACACTTTGTAAGGAAGTCGATAAAATATTTTTGGAATGCTGTGATTGGATATTGCTAAGCAGGATATGCAGGTATTATAAAAGGAAAAAGGAAAATTGGTTTTGATTTCAGAAGATAAATTTAAATTGCTCGAAAAAATGTATGTTTATAAATTTCTGTGAAATTTGATTGGGTTTTTGGATCGAGCCACTTGGCCTTTTGTTTTCTTTTTGGATTTGGGAGGCCGTAGGGCCATTTTGTAGTTGTACCAAGCTAACCACGGAAAGGAGACGCTGGCGAAATTTTTTGGAAATTTAGAGAGTTAGAAAATTTTTGAGAAAATTTTGATAATCTAAATTTGAATTTGAATTTAAATTTGCATGGTTAAACAAGTAAGTTATTTGGAAACTATAGAATGTTTTGGAAAAGTTTGGAAAGTTAGTAAGAAAGATAATGGGTCTTTTATAAAAAGATAGCTGGTTAGATGTTAAATTGTTGGTTTTGAGAAAGGTAAATGAGGGTATTGGGCCATTCTTCCTAACTAATAATTTCTGGGACGAAATTCTTTTAAGAGGGGAGGAATATGACGACCCGGAATTTTCGAGCATCTAAAAATCGGAATATTTAATTGATTTTAAGTATTCAATAGAGTAATTTTAACTTGAATCTCGTATATCACAATTTATTGATAATTGAATTATTAAATTAAATAAGTGAAGTTGGGTAAAATGTTGAATCTGAAATTTTAAGCCTATTTAAAATAATTTGAAGGCTTATAAAATTTATATTGATAATACTGAAAATAATAAAAATGTTAAAATTTAATTTAATAGTGATTTGTTCAGTTTTAAAATTTTATCGTTTAAATTGAATTTAAAAATAGCCATTCGAAACACAGTCTCGGAATACGACGAAACCAGCTCCATTGGATCCGTGATGTTTTATTTTTATCGGATTTCAATTTTCGCATTGTTTGGGGTTCCATTGGGTCGTATGATTGGTTAATGCGTAGAATAATCAAATTGAATTTAAATTAATAATCGAATCTTCTCTTATACGCCACGCCCATACTTTTTATTTTGTCCATCCTTATCTTCCTTCAGACGATAAAAAAAAGGGGTCAATGCCGAGCTTTTTCAAAATTCTGGCCGATCTAAATTATTCTTCTCATCTCCTTCATTTTCTAATTCAACCGAAAATCCTTTTCTAAAAAAAAACATCGTCCAAGTGTTGATGGTCGCATTCTTTTCTCGTAATCAAAGAGCTCCTCCCTCTCCTCATCTTTCAGTTGGAAATCGAATTCAAAAAAAAAAGAAAAAAAAAAGCCGAAGCACTCAACTTTCCCTTTCGTCTTCCTATTTCACCCTTCTAAAAAATTGAAGTAGCTCGATTCTCGTAAAAAAAACGGGGCGCACGGGTTTGCTTGGTTGAGGCTTCATGCTGCGATCATTTTGGGTGGCTCGGTGGAAGGATGAGGCGAAGTCGCAATGAGTATTGGGGAGCGCGAGTTCGTGGCCGCGGGTAGGGTTTGCGACTTCGACATCGACAGGTGGAAGCGCGTGGTTGTGGGTCGCATGTTCATCTATGGTTTGCGGCGGCTTCTCGTGTGTTCGAAGCCAAGATGTAGGGTGTGTGCTCGGGTCTGATCAATAAGGTAACCAGATTTTCTTTCAGTTAAGTAAGTTGAACTCGTATTTGTAACACAGTATTTTGTTTTTCAGAAAAAAAGAAGAAGAAGGAAATGTTTAGTTATATAAAATAATGTAATTATAATAAGGATAATTTACAGTAAGGTAAGCTTGATAATATATGTATAATAATCAGTTCACTATATTGTTAGTTAATATACTTATTTGAGAAATTAGGATATATATGTATACCCTGGTATAAAATTATAAGCTGGAAAGAAGAAAAAAGAAAAATTTGTAAACTAGGTTAGTTAAATTATTGTCTAAAATTTATTAAATTAAATTTAGCGAACGGAAATTATTTGTTCGATTTATTCGAATATTAACAAAATGAATCCAATGTTTATTCAAGGTAAAAAGTCATGAAAACGAGTCGAGACGGTATTGGATTGCAAACAAAAATCAAAGGTGAGTTAATCTCACTCAGCTGCATTTAAAAATTTAAATGATTAAATTTGAATAATTGATTGTATGGTTGAATTGATTGACATAATATAGTATAGTATAATTTGAATTTGGCATATTATGTGATGCTAACGTCTGTGGATGCAGGGAAAACAGGTTGGAGGGATCCAACTGGACCCCTCAAGTTTTATTTAAATTATTTAATATTCTCTGTTCTAACTATTTGATATTCTATGATGAATTATGTGGAAGTATTGAATGTTATGGCTTGGTTGATATAATTGGGTATAATGAATTACAAAAAAAAAAATATAAATTTGATTTTTGAAATGAAAATAAAAGAAGTGGAATTGTAAGTAAAATGATTATAGAATAAATTTAAGAATGACTTGGAAAAGAAATAAAGTGACTTTAAAATTCTAATAAATGAATCCTGAGAATGGGAAGGAAAATTTGAATAACAGAAAGTTGATGAATTTTTAAAATGCAGTATTATTAATTAAAAAGAACAAACATTTATTTAGAATTTAAGATTTGAATTATTGAAAGAGTAAAGAAGAAATTGGAAAAGATAATAATAATAAAGTCCATAACTACTGAATTTGGAAATGAACTGATAAGTAAAAGAATTTATTTCAAATAAAATAAATTGGAAATCAATTTGGGAAAATTGATTTAAGTGATTGAAGTTGGAATTTTCTCTGGATAGCCAAGTACATGTTTTTAAAGGTAAATTTTTAAATATAAATTAAATATTTTAAAGTTATTTTTAAAGAAAGCAAGTTTTGTAAAATTTGTTATTTCTAATATTTAAAGTCTAAAGTAAATATTTTCTTTTAATCTATTTTAGCAGTAATTATTAAGAAGTAACTTAGTATCTTGCTTTTTTTAAAAAAAAGGGAGAAATCTAGTTTTATATTTTATTAAGTAGCCTTATTTCAAATATTCATATAGTATGTATTTTTAACAAATTATTAAAGTAATTTTAACTTGTATGTTTTAAAGTATATTTTTAAATGAGAAGTGTTTTAAATTAATTTAGGAATATCTAGTTTTGTGCTTAGTGATTCCAGTGGAAATAGAAATACTTGGAATTTATTCTGAGAAAGGCAGGTAGTTTTGAAAACTGTTTTCAAAGGAATTTGAAAAGTGAAAATATATCTTGTGAAGATATTTTTTTGAAATAAATAAATAATTTGGGAAATTATTTATTAATTGGTGGTTGTTTGTGAATATTAATTGATAGTTAAATTACCGACTATCAATATTAGACAAAATGCGTTGATCGTTTCGAAGAGACCGGGATCGAGAATTATTTCTCGAAAACCACTTCGATCCGGTTTGTACGTTTCGTGGGAAACGAGTTTGGATTCGAAGATGTAGCAGTGAAGTACAAGGGCTAGGCGCTACTAATCCTAAGGATATTTTCAAAATGGATGTAGTAGGAATAGTGCCTTCGGTTCCGTTTAAACTCGGGACGGACTTGTATGGATGAATGCTTACGAAACATCGTCAGGTGGACGATGGGCATTCTAAGGGATATGTCCTATAAAGGTAACGCTTTGCCTCAAGCCTCATCAAATGGGAATGATTGAAAATCAAGGGTTATGCAGCAAGGCTAGGTGGGTAGCACCCAAGCAGGGTGAGGTCATCCCTGCCTAGATTTCCCTTTTATTTCGGCTTAGTGGGCGGTTGCTGATCCCAACCGCGGGGTGATCTCACTCGGGATTATCCAGTAAGGGGTAGTCCCGGTCTTGTGTTGCAAGGGAGCGGGCGTACTCCTCGGTACGGTGATCTAGTCCCCGTACTGTGACAGGTGGTACCCCAGTGCCTAGTCATTAGTTGGAAATCCATTCTCCCTATGAGTCTTGTACGAGTTTTATTTGTATTACCCACTCTGTGGCTAGTAGCTGGAATTTAATGAATGTAAATTGATCAAAGGATAATTCTTTTATTAAAGGATAATTCTTTAAATGGGTTGTAATTAATTAATGTTAATTAATCTGGATTAGTGATTAATTTGGTTTCAATTAATCAGATGAATAATTAATCTTACTTATGGATGTTTGAATTGTATGAACTGTAATGAATTGTTTGTTATCTCTACTGTGTGATGCTGTGTGATATGAATTGTTTTAATTCAAGCTGTGATAGATGTAATTTATTTTATCTGTGATAAATGTATATTATTTATCTGTTAATCTATGCGTTATAGGATTATACCGCTTATCGATATTGATATGCTTAAATTTGTGATGATTAATGATGTTGCACTATTGTGTGAAACCCCTGGACTACACTATACACACACAAATATGGATTTCACGAGGAAATCGGTTAAGTCACAGATTTTTGAAATGGTTTTAAAGTTGAATTTTGAATGCAAATGGCTTTGGAAATATAAAAGTTTTTGAAAAGGAGTTTTGAGGATTGAAGTTATTTTGAATAACTTGATAAAGTTTGGAATTTAAATAATTGGATTTGAATTCGAATTCAATATTTGAAATTAAATTCTATAATTAGAAATTATGTTTAAAAAGGTTATATAAGTTATAAATATGTTTATATGAGTTTTAAACCATTTTAAAAGTATTGTTTTTGGAAATTTAAATTTAACCCAAGATTAAAGGGCTTTAGCTCGTGCAAATGTAATCAGATTTTTCCGAAACGAAAACTATTTGTTTTCAAATAATAATAGCTTTCATATAAAGAAAGGATTTCCAATTTGTATCAAAAAATTTCAAGTTTGAAATAGAATTGAAATTGTTTTGAAAGCTATGAATAAATATTTGTGAAAAATGGTTGAATTTTGTTTTAAAATTGAAGTGGATTTTGAATGATGTACCTTTTATATAAAAGATTTGAAATGGGAATTGTTTTGAAGTTATGAATGAATCTTGGAAAGGATTTTGAAAGCTACAAATTGAGTCTTTGATTTAATGATTGGATGAGTTAATCCAATTTGAAAGGGAAATTGTTTAAATATGGTGAATGAATCTTTGTGAAAGATTGGTGAACTTTGTGAAACAAATCTTTTTTGTTTAAAAGATTAGAAATGGTAATTTGTTTATACCATTTTAAAGGAAGGTTTTGGGTTTTAAAGTTGTGACTTAACTGAAATTCCAATATTCGTATGTTTTAAAAGTTATGTGCTCGTTATTCGGTTTAGCCGGAAGAGTAACTTTTTGTCATATAACCCATTCTGAATAATGATACGACATTATGGATAGCATTTGAAGACTGGTGGTGAAGATCGGATATTTTCGTAAGTGAAAGTGTAACTCGTCGAATGTCTCTGCACCGACTGGTCCCCGGTATAGAGATCTCCATATGTGATGGGAAGTCTGGACGTGATTAGGGATTATCGGGATTTGCAAGGGCTTCTTTGGAAGTGCCTTCGGTTCTGTTCGAACCTGGAATAGACTTGTATGGATGTGTGTCTGACGTTACACTTTGAGATTTAAAACTAGTTTTTATCAAATACATTTCTGTTTGGTGGGGGAGATTTATTGTCTTAGCTTAACACGCTTCTCAGAGACGTACGAGCTCAGATGTTATGTAGTTGATATTTACTAGTGATACATTCGCAATTTGGTAAAGTGGCATACGAAGTGCTGCAGATCATTTGTTGATCAAAGCATGGCTTTGTGAAAAAGTGTAGCTTTATGGATGAGACTTCATCGAGCCTCACAACCCGGTTATGGTCGAAACAGGAATCGTGGCAGCAAGATTATTTGGGGGTAGTGCCCCTTGAGGGTATGTCCATTTCCTTCTGGATTATAAGTGGTATCATGGTATGGAGCCCAGATACTTAACTTTTTGGATGCTGCAAACTTGTTGCTTTGTATTTGTTGGTTGAGAGGTACCTCGGATAAGGGTCGCAAACGACCGGGGGATGACATGCTCGTGTCAGTAGTTACCTAGTTATAGAGGTAACCCGGCTTTGTGTTGGCAGAGATCCGGTTAGGTTCTCGGGGATGTCCCTCCAGAGGCGTTCCATTTTGTGTGGAAAGTTCCTTTGCCTGACCATTTGTTGGAAATATAGTCAAACAATACGAGCCCTTTGCGATTGCAGTTGTATAACCTGCTACCTCAGGTGGTAGCTATAGCAGGCATAATATAATGGTACCTATGCTGGCTAAGATTTATATTATACTTTCGAAAGGCTTTCTGCACTATGCACTAATAAGGATATCAAAAATATTTTGTGTAGTAAGCATGTTTGACTGTCATAAGAAGAAATCTCCTCCAAGTTTGCGCTTGCATTGTGTGTGGCGGGAGGCCTTATGGCAGTTTCATTTTCCAAAATGCATTACAGATTTCTTTTAAATTCTATGTTTTGCTTTTGATAAAGATAAAATGTTTTTACTTGCTCATACCAGTCCCATGACTGACCTGGAGTTTATTGTTCCCTACCTAAACTCTGGGTGCCCACAATTTTCCACACGGGCAGTTTCGAGTTGGGTTTTTCAGATAACCAAATAGTAGGTGTAGAATTCGATAGCGTCCAGCCTTTGGATTTGGCGATAGCAATTGTTCACTTGGATCGGACATGCTTAAGTCCAACTTGATTGGGAGTTCGAGCTATCTTTGGATTAGAGATTTGTGATGGAGTTGCAGACATTGGAGTTCCATTTGGAGTTCAAGTTATTTCCGCTACTGGTGCCTTTGTGTTTTTGCTGTGTTGTTGTAGATCTCTGATATGTATTTGTGATCATTGTTATATATCATTGGATACTGTATCATTGGACTTATATGATATATTCATTTTCTTTCGCTGTGTTGTTGTACTGAATGTGTTATAAGCTCCTACGAACCAGATTCGACGTTTGGATCTGTGGTATTCGAACACGGGTGATGTATTTGGCGCCGATTTTCAAGGTCGAGTCCGGGTCGTTATATATATATATATATATATATATATATATATATTTGTATAGTCACACATATATCATGTTATTTGCATATTTTGTTGTTTTACAGTCTGCAATGATATGTATGTATGTATAGTATAAAGTTTATTAAGTCACAAAAGTTTATACAGTTATAATTTATAAGGTATATTGATTTTAATATATTGTATATAAATATATGTAGAGTCATATATTTGTCTATATATTTATTTGAGTTGGTTTGTTTCGAATGTTATTATGTATTCTGATTTCATGTTATATAAAGCTGTTTCTATTGGTTTTGAATCTATGAGTTTATAAAGTTGATGACCAGTTTGTTGTATATTAATTTTGTAAGTTGTATTCTGTAATAGTTATTAAGAGTATATATATATGCATTGATTTAAAGAACAGAACATGCATATGTGTATTGATCTTGTATGCGAGTTGATGTATAGAGGTATCTTTATTTTATGCATATCGATTTTTGATTTGGATATGTGTATATATGTTTAAACTTAATATCGATTTATATTTATATATATATTTTGAAGAATTTATATGCGTTTGAATTAAGAATATAATTTTGTGTATATGTATAATTTATATGCTATATCCATATCAGTCCACTTATACCATTTGCCTTCATCAATCCAGTCATCGTGCCTTACTCATCTTGCTAATATCCAAGTTGGTCGCAGCACCTTTTGATTTGTTCGTGTCCGGGTAAGTGTGCGTATCCGTGTCAACTTCTATATTCTATAGCCTCGAAAGGTGAGCAATTACTCACGATTTACATTTATATATTTATTAAATTGGATTTCAATTGAAAGGACAATTGAAATATGTTGCTGCTAGTTATTTACATTGCTGTATATATGTTATTATCTGCATTTGTTCACTTGTGGGATATGACACCATATCCTGTTGTTATATTATATTGTTATTGATGCTATATGCATGTTATTATTATTATTATTATTATCATATTTTCTATCACTCTGCAAGTTCCCTGTTAGTATAGAATCCCTATGGGTTGAAATGATACATACCATAACCATCTGTAGAGTAGAAGAAATCTTTATGGGTTGAAATGATAAACCCAAGCGATTTTCATTGAATTAAATTTGGGATTGCGGGTTGAAATGATATATACCTGTATATATTTAAATTACGACTGAAATGATAAATATCCATATCACTTGACCATAGAATAGAAAATTTTATACAGACACCGCCAGCCTATATATATCTATTTAGAAAATGATTTCTATGGTTTTGAAAGGAAATATATGTATGGTTTTATTTAAATTTGAAAATATTAAGATATGAATAAGCTATGATATAAAATAAAATTAATAATAAGCTTTAAAATCAGTAAAGTTTGATTTAAATATGTTTAAGAGTTATTTAAATTTTATTTTAAAAATAGAATATTGATGATTCTATAAGTTAATGCTGGGAAGATATATTTGAATTTAACTGAAATTGTAATTAATTAAGATTTTTTTAATTAAATCGATTCGAAATTTATTTAATTTGATAATTTAAAGGATATGATTTTATTAATTGATTTTGTTGAATATTTCATGTTTAAATAAATTGAAGGAAACATTTGAAAAAAATGTAATTTAAGATTATTTAAATTATAATGGATCTATTAAGTGAATATTTCAAAACTAAATAATAAGAATTTAAAATGAGATATATATGAAATTATCAATTTAGTTCTGGAAATTGCAATAATTTGGAAATATATTTATTTGAAATGGAAATGATATTTTGGTTTTGAAGTATAAATTATTTTGAAATGACCACGGTGTTATAATGACTTTAGGCTGCTAATAGCGTATATTTCTACAATGTAGATAGTTCCATGGATTCTTAGAGGATGGGTATCCCAGACATCCTCTAAGTTAATTATATTTCAGTTGATAGTTCACTTGAGTGGAATTTATTGATATAAGAATGTTAATCCTGACTCGAGTGTTTTGTGTTTTGCATTACGCTCGGGTCAGACTGAGTAATACAACATTTGAGACTCACCTTTGAAATTTGAAGCTTCGCTTGGAGATCCCACTACCGATTCAGCTTTCAGCCTTTCCAGTTGATTTGTTCAGAGATGTCATCGGTCTGTATTTGAGATATTCTGTTGTATCTTATTTCAAACTCTGTTGTTCATATAGTAGCTTCATGAACTACTATTTATCTATTCCGCTGCATTCTGTTATAATACTGTATCTATGAGTCCGTGATTATTTTATTTACTGTATATGCTAAGTTTTGCCAAATATAAATTAACAATCTGATATTTAGAGCTATTCAAGTCCGGCATGTGTGGGTGCGAATGGTTGAAAATACCGGGTCGTTAAAGTTGGTATCAGAACTTTGGCTCTAGGAAAACTAGAATATATAGTAGATTTATTTGTAGAATCACTATCGTTCGAGCTTGAATTTCTTCCTCTGTGATTTGGTTTTCCTTTGGACTTTGGAACGTTCCATGCGGTTCCAAAATCCATTATCTTCTCTCCCTATTCTTGTTTCCCGATTCTAGAGTATCCCATAACTCCACTTCGAATGATCTCTATAAGAATAGGCGATCCCGCCAATTTTTAAATGATTTGTAAAGGGGTGAAATTCCTTTACAATTGGCATTTATTCACCGGAGATTTATACATCCCTCGGTTTGGATGTTGCTATCTCTTGTTATGCCGAATTCTATCTCTAGCGAACGAATGTCGATTTGCATCAGAATTCTACACCGATCTTATTTTGAAATCACGGTTGACCGGGTAAGGTCGCTCGCGATTTATGTAAGTATATCCATCTCCTATTTTGAAATTTAATTATCTCAACTTCGATCGAGCCTATCTTCGAATCAGAATTCTATCTGATTAGAGTTCCTCTAATTTCAAACTCTATCTTTGTTTTGAAATCCAATCTTGAATCATCCTTTGAAAAAAAACGGGTTTATTTGTATTTTAGAAATTGTTTTATATATAGAAATTATTATTTTGATAAGTATGATTATATTCTATATATAAAAGTGAAAATGTTTTCGATAAGGACTATATACCTTTTAAAAAAATAGAATTTGAAGTTTCGAAAGGATTCGAAATTTTGAAAATTTTATATAAGAAATGGATTTATATAAAAACGATTTATAACTGAATGGTTTCAATTTTAAATTCGAGAGATTGAATTTCGATATTTTGAAAATGGGTTTTAGGATTTTGAAATATATAATAATATGATTTAAAGGTATTTTTCGAATAAGAAATGTTTCAAATGACTTCAAACGAGTTCCGATGATTTCAAAGAAATTTCAAAGAAGTTTTCAAGAAAATAGAAGTCCAGAACTCACTTATGACGTTGGAAAATAGTTTTGGTGATGAGTGACGCATCATCGATATTGATTTTCGAGTTTCAGAGTGGAGGAGAGGCCACTTTAGTAGCTTAGCTATGCGAGTGATTTTGTGAAACCAATTTTGATTTCAAATTGCAAGGTATGATTTGATATTCGAAAGATATATGTATATATATTTGAAACGATTTGTAGTGAGCCGGTGTTCAGTCCTCGAGTTTCGGATTTAACCCTATCTATTGAGGTTGATTTACTGATTTGTTGCTGGTTTCCAACTCTTGGATTTGAAATTTGATTTCACCGACTATTTTGAATGTTCGAACACTTCTAAATCGAGGTTTAATTTTCAAACCTAAATAATTTCGAAAGGTATAAATTGTTTGATAATTATATAAGTTTAGTTTTGTATGTTTAAAGTATGAAGTAATATGATTTAAATAAGTTTGAAACTGTTTTGTTAAGTAAATGAATTAGACTATTTTGAATTATACTAATATGAAATTTAGTTTTGAAATATTTTGAAAAAAATTTAGTTTTAAATGTTTTAACTTAGTACCATCTTTTACAAAATTATACATATATAGAATAATAATTTTCAAAAGGGTAAATTGGACCTTTTAAATAAAAAAATAGTTTAAAGGTTTTAAAGGGATGGTTATAAACTTGGTAATCATTTGGGGTATAATTGATTTTTGAGAAAAATATTTGGTTTCGAAAGTAGACTAGAATTTAAACCCAGTATTTATATGATGATTTTGGAAATGAATTTGTTTGACCTAAATTATGTTGATTTGAAAACTAGGATTATTTTCTAAAACTATTATTTTGGAAACTGAAGATATTTGATTTGGAAGAAGTAATTTGGTAAAATCGTATATGGTTTTGAAACTGAACTCATATTGAAATGATTTACAATTAAGAGCCTTATTTTACTAAATACTTTGATTTGGGAATTATCGAACTTATATAAAATTGATTTGTATAAGTACGAAGTTGATTTGAGAACTATTGATTTGGAAAGGTACTCAATTTGAAAAGCGAAATCTTATATAATCGAAGTCTATATAAGTGTGATTTGATATACTATTGATTTTGGAAAGTATTCGATTTTAAAATGAAACCTTATATATAATGGACTTTATATAAGTATGATATTTGAAATTGATTGAAAGGTACTATGTAATACATATTTCTGAAGTAAATATATGTAAAATGACTTTTGCTTGATATCCGCTTTATGGCCACATTATGGATTCATTCTATTGATATTATTCTCTCTAATTTGGTTTTTCAGATGTGATATTCGAGTGTCCTTTGAATTCCATGGCGTTACCCATGGTCGTTTTAGTAGCATAACCCACAACGTAGAGATTGCTTAAAGGGTACGGATGTTTCCTGGGGGATCCAGGTGTAACCATTTTGTATCCAGGGTCTACCGATTTTGTTGTGGTAGTGTAATCCGCAAGGCAGAGATTGCTTAAAGGGTACAGATGTTTCCTGGAGGATCCAGGCATAACCATTGTGTATCCGCGGTCTACCAGTTTTGTTGTTGTGGCGTAATCCGCAAGGAAGAGATTACTTAAAGGGTACGAATGTTTCCTGGGGGATCCAGGCGTAACCATCGTGTATCTGTGGTCCACAATTTTTGGTTATCATGGCAAAATTCGCAAGATCGTGATTGCTTAAAGGTACGGATGTTTCCGAGGGAATCCAAGTGTAACCATTGTGTATCTATGATCAATGATTCGGTTGATTTGTTTGGATTGTACTTTCCATATCGGTTTTGAAGGTTTTTGAAGTATTTCACTGGGTATTGAAACAGGTCTACTAAGCACTTGAAGAATTCTAGCTTTGCGCTTGATCAACGCATGGCCAGAGTCTGAAAGAACGAGAATAAACTTGTTGAAACATCGAGTTATAAAAGTATTTTCGAAAGGAAAATTTGTTTCGATATAGAAGTGTTTTATTATAAAAGTATTTTATTATAAAGGTATTTTATTATAAAGGTATTTCCAACAAAGAAATTTTGTATTAATATTTGAAATTGAAATTCTTATGGTTTGAAATTAACCATTCATGGCCGATATTATTCTTTTGAATCTATCTTATCTGCTCATCTTTATTTATTCACCTATATTCTGTTTCCGGAATCTACCTTCTTTTCCTTTTTGAATATATCCTTTTGAAATATTGTTTATTTATATACTACATGGTTTAATAGAAAAAATTAGTGTTATAATATTTTAGGAGTATTAATTAAATAAAAGCATATTTAAAGTAAATAATTATTGATTTATTAATATTTGAAAAGTATCTTGAGATAAAATTAATAAATTTATGAATTATGGATTTAATGTTTTCAATAGCTTCTTTGTAAATTTATGTAATGATGTAAATAATTGTTTTTAAATAGTTTTCATATATTTATAAAGGTGCTATTTAAACATATGAATGGTATTTATAAAGGAAGCAAGAAATTTTACAAATGAGTTTGAAAATACTAAAGCATGAAAGATAATTGATTTCAAATGAAGTTTCAAATGAATATTTCAAGTAAAATTTATATAGTTTCAAATTAATTGTTTAATCTTGACTTTCAATCTACTTTTATTTTTGGTTGTTCTATTCTCCTACCTTCTTCCTTTTCGGGGATGAAAAGTTTTGAGTGGAGGAGAGTGTAACAACCCGTAAATTTTAAAAGTTTTATTAACATATTTAATTGAATTTTGGTGAAATTTTAAATATAAAATTTTGAAATAAAATTTTCATATTTGGTATACGTCTATTTTAGTATAGCAACTGGTAAAATTTCATCTGATAATATTGATGTTTAGTTTATTGAGTAATTTTATTTCAATTTGAATACAGTTGAAAATGGATGATAATAAAATATTTTCCAAAATCTAAATATGTCAACATGAGAAAATCTATTTAGAACACTCTGAATCAGACTGTGAAATTCGTTTCGCGGAATTCGGACGTTTCTAACTCCGTTTGGATTTTTCCGTATAGAATAGCAATGTATATCGATACCAATTATCGAATTTTGATAAGATGATTGTACCACTGATATCTGTATACCGTTTTGATCGCCTCATCGTGCTGATCTCTGCAGCATATTCGATTGTGTGTTTCGTTGTCCGAATCATGGCGAAATCTATGAACGTTTTGCCATATCGGTACCCTGCTTGGACCTTTTGTGTTCTGTCACTTTCGTTGTATTCTGAGACAACCAATAGTCAGTAATTATGGATGTTTCACTGAATTCAACTTGCGTGACTAGCATGACTTTTGCTATCCATTATTCAATACTTTTGTTGTTCATCTTTTTCTCTATTCGTTTGTTCAATATTTATTAAAATTAAATTATATAATTTAGTTTCGTTGCACGTCTTTTGGGTTCTTGAAGCAATGTTAAATTTAAAGCTTTTTCATATTTTTCCTTTCTTTCTCCCTGTAGCCTGCTTCATGCTCCTCTTGATCTCCTCTTGTTTTCGGCCATGGCTATATATATAAGTGAAGCGTGCAGCCACGACATGCGCACGAGCAACCCTCAATGATCGCCCAACCACTCACCTCCGTGAGCAACCCATGCTCGGCCGACCAGGGCTCCTCCACCGTGAATAGCATGGCCATGGCAGCCAGCACAAGGAGCCATCTCACCCTCAACCGCCTCACCACTTCAAGCCTTCAACAGCCTGCCCGATCCCTCCTCCTCCACCCGCTTCTCTACCTGTACCGCCTTGCTTTTCTTTGCTTCCACTGTGAACCACCGTAGCTCTTCTAGAGTTATATTTTTCATAAGTATTATATTATATATATTTTTTACGTGTAGAGATATTTTGTTGTATACTATATAAAATAATTGTTGTGTGTAATGGTATATATTGGTATGAGTATGACGGTGTTTATAAAATATAAGCATATATAGGCTGTAACATAGTATATTTTTTATATATACTTTATAAAGGTTGTTTTATTGATTTCTAAAATAGAAATCCTATGTGTGGTTTATTGTATATACTTATATAACAGTTTTTATATATATATATATATATATATATATATATATATATATTTTCATGTCAATGTTATATTCTAGTTTATCTTTTGTTATATATATATATATATGTATGTGTGTGTATTATAAAGGTGGTTTATATATACAAGACCTTTATCTGCCACTTTAATTTGTATTTTAACTAAGCTTGCTTGTTCATTTCGTGATATATATAGTCTGTTATATAGGCTGACAGATTTCCAAATCATATGAAGTACGCTTGTTTATCTTATATATATGTTGTGTCAGAACTTAATATGTTAGTATAAAATTTTTGGATCTGAGAGATTATATATGTTTATTTTATTATCTATAATTAAAATTATGTTATATAAGATTAATATATACCAGTATTTATATAGTAAGTTTGATATCGTACTTTATATTATGTTAGTAATGTATTAGTGAATATATATATATGTGTGTGTGTGTGTGTGTGTGTGTGTGTGTGTGCATGAGTCTGGGTTATATTAGTATTTTATATATTATTAGCTTTGGTAAGTTACACCAATAAGCATACATATAAAGTATGCTGTGTTGGAACAGTTTATTTATGATATATTATGAGTCATATATGGGTTGTATATATACACTAAGTTGTATTTTTTATATCATAAAGTTACAAAAAGTTATAAAGGTTAGTTATAATATATATATATATATATATATATATACATATACACGTTCGTCTCTTGGGAGTTGTATATATATTTGTATAGTCACATATATAATATGTTATTTGCATATTTTGTTGTTTTACGGTCTACATTGATATGTATGTATAAATAGTATAAAGTTTATTAAGTCACAAAAGTTTATACAGTTATAATTTATAAGGTATATTGATTTTAAGATATTGTATATAAATATATGTAGAGTCATATATTTGTATATATATTTATATGAGTTGGTTTGTTTCGAATGTTATTATGTATTCTGATTTCATGTTATATAAAGTTGTTTCGACTGATTTTGAATCTATGAGTTTATAAATGTAACGACCCAAAATTATCAATCCCGAAAATTCCGGATAGTTAGGAAAGAAGAAAATAGAAAGACCAACTCAAAATCTAAAATTCGCAGCGGACGAATATAATATCAACTAATACTTTACACAAAGAAAACTGTATTCAATTAATTACATTTAAATACATCAGAGTTATCACATCAATATATCCCAAATATACAACAATATGTCCCAGCGGATATCACTCCATACGTCCCTGTCATCCAGCTCGCCTCCTGAGCTCCAAAACGTCCTTACCTGAAAATCTGTAATACTCGGTCTGACCCGAGCATTACATCAAAGTAACACCCGGGTCAGGCTGGAAACCGGCATGAATAAACCCATCTAACATGGAATACAACAGCATGAAACTTACATAAAACCCGAGGTAACTCGTATAAATTTACAACTTCGTAATTTGTTATAGACATCACTTATTTCACACATCATTTTCTATGTACCAAAAACTTAGATTAAATGGTCCAATTCACTTAAATCATTCCATTCCAGCCTATCGATTTCACATATCAATTTATAAAGAATCGAAGTGGTTTCGGGTACTAACTAATACCCGACTCCGGTCTCTTAGAATCTAATGACATCTTAACCCAAGTTATTCAAGTGATTAAATTTTAAATAGTGGATGTCACTTTTACACAGCAATTCATCATAGATAACCACATTATCTCTGTTCAACCCAACATATCATATTACAAAAACATTTCATTTCATAAAGCATCACAATCACATATCAAGGATAACAAATAATCCAAGGCATTCAAATATCATTCATGAGAAAGTTGGAACATTCCCAAAATTAATTTAATTTATTTCTAATTAAATTAATTACAAATCTTTAATCACTTAGATTACCTTTACTTAACCATTAATTAATCACAAATCAATTAATTAATCATCCATCTTAATTAATCATCCTAGATTAATTATCTTAAATTATGATAAGTAATTAACAATGATTTATTACATTTATCCTTAATTAATCTAATTATCCTATAATTACTTACATTGATTAATTATCCCTTAATTAATCACACTTCATTAATTAGCTAACCCTTGATAAATTTCCTTAATCTATCAATCCTTAATTATTTACACTAAGTAATTAATTCTCAATTACTTTCCTTAAGTAATTTACATTAAATTAATTACTTTCATCAAGTAATTACCCCATTGTTTAACTATCCCCAATAATTTAACAACCTTTAATTTTACTAATTAATTATCTTCTAATTAATAATTAGATTAATTAACCCTTAATGACTAATCCTTAATTACTTACAGTAACTAGTTATCATTTAAGCAATTAAACTCTAATTACTTAATTAATTTATCCTTAATTATGAATTAATCAAATCTCTCATCAATTATTTGATAATTAATTAAATTCCTTGAAAATCATTAATTCATTAAATAAATTAGTTACTCTTAAATTCTTTATTAATTTAATTAGTCCTTAAGCATCCAAGGATTTAATTAATCATAAGATAAAACATTTATCCTATAATTATCTTACTCGATTAAACCATTTAATTAGAGTTTTAAAATAACTTAAGACTTTTAACTTAACAAATTTAAGTTAAACAAAATACAATATCCTTAAACAATCATTTAAGACATTTATACTATAAAGGAATAAATTTTTAAGAAAGGGTTCAAAACTAGATTTCGTTTTGAATTTATAAACTTATTTAATTTTTAAACCTGAAAATTTGAACAAGATTTACTTCGGATCAAACCCGAAAATATCAATCCTTTACCCGAGTCTGTTGCTTCCTCCTATTATTCTATTATCAATTTAAAACTTGGATAAATTTGAACTGGAAACGTGGTACACAAACTCACAATTTAACCCGAAATGATTTCGAGCTCTATCCCAATTCACTCGTGAACTACATCGTGCAAAACAGCATTCCACTCGAAGATCAACCCTTCTTCCTCAATGGCCCAGAACATCAAGCTTCCCACTGATACAGGAAATGTTGCGTGCACATGCACACTTCGCCGGAGGACAACCCAGAGCCGCCGACACTTCCATGAAGTCAACACGGACCTTCTCGTTCATCCCAGCTACCCAACTTCGCATGAGAAAATCCTAAACGAAATCGAGCAATTTGAACATTCCAGATCCCAAACCACCTCGACAAAAGACGCTCGCCACAATGATCAAGACAACCGGAGTCCACGACGCTCTGATTTCAGCCTCGCCATTGACCCCCTCAACTACCCCATCGCTTGCGATCGAACTCGGTGCTACATTAAAGCCGAGATCATCACGCCATTCCACTTGACAGAACCCAATCCAAAACCCTAGTTTGTCTTGATTGGCCCCCACGACCATCAGTAAAACTCCTAACTATTTTTCCTACCACCATGGTCATCCACCTATCTCCTACCTCAAATCCAATTTTTCCGAGCTTCGAGATCGTCGAAGATCGAAGTTAAACCCAATATGATCATCTCAAAATTCCTCATTATCCACTAACTTAAAAATTATGATATAGTTATCATAATTCATGAATTTACAACACAACTCATATTACATATCCAATATAAGAAATTTAGACATATAAATTTTCCGTTTTTAAAGAATTTTGCTGTATTTTCTTATTTTCACATCTTTTATTTAATATTTCCTACTGGAATTCTTTTTAAAAATGAAATTGCATTACCTTGATCAAACTTCTTTTTAAAATTCTTGCTTAATATTGTAGGTATAAGAGAAATTAGGATTTAAAGACTAAATTTATAAGCCTATGACAAATAACAGAGGTTTACAAACATGTATATAGGCATACTTGTTCAATAATTGTAGATCTTTCTACATGCAGTCCTATCTTCATCATGCAATCAGATTTCCACAGGTTATGTCAATGATAAATCACTAGCATCATTATTAACAGGCTTAAGCATTAACAATAGGAACAGTTTACTCACCTGTAATGTATTTAACAGAGGAATCAGATAATAGGGGATTTATACACATATGTACAGTCATACAGGTTCAAACATTTGCATACTTGTTTATGTACAAACATGTTTTTAACATGCAAACAATTATCACAAGGTTGTTTAAATGTTTATTCACAAGTATCAGTTTCCAAACAGGTTAAAGCATAAAAAAATAGTTTTACTCACCTGTGTTTGAAGACAGGGAAAAGGTTTTAAATTTTTGAAATCTGTTTTTGTTGCTTTAAGAATGATCTGTTCGACCACAACTTGAGGTAGGAAACGCTCCTTGATCCAGCTGAATTTGAATTATAACAGCTTTGCCTGATGATCTGCTTTCTTACAAGGCTTCAGTTTATTTTTATTTTTGAAACTGATCTTCTTTCTTCTTCTTTTTTTCATTTTTATTTTCTGGTTTGCTTCCAATTTTCACATGGCTTTGGTTTTAGAATGAACAGGTAAAAGAAAGAAAAGGGTAGGGTAGAGATAACTTATACCTGGCTTAATCTTTTGATAATTATTTACATACAAATTTAAAAAATCAAAAGTGCCACATGTAAATTTGCATGTTTACCCTAGTTACAAATGTTATTTCAAGTATTGTAAGGCTTACAAATGTTTAAAGCTTTTATTTATGTATTTCTTGTATTTTAGATCATGAATTATGTTTTTAAACTTTTCTTTATATATTTACAAACTATTTTAGTCTAAGTAAATTTTAAAAGAAAGAAAAATAAATCCTTTGTTAAATCTTATTTTAACTATCCTACTTTTAAGTAAATCAATATCTATATTTAGAGTTTTAAGATACATAGATAATTTTAAATAACCTTTGAAAATTGATTACATTGGATTCAAACCCATGCTCCAAATCCCAATATATATATACATTCACATACTTGAAAATATATAAATCCCAACTTTATAGAATTTTGCATATATTTATTTACATATATGTCAATTTACTGCAAATTTTATTATTTCTAGACAATTATATTTCAATATTTATAAAAATTCCAAATTTATTTATATTTCCAGATATCAAAATTTTATCTGTTCAACTGAATAAACCAGTTAATTATTCACTTTTCAGATGTCCAAAAATCCAGGTTATCACACTCCTCCCCTCTTGAATCTTTTCTTCCTCGAAAAGGAACGGAACCAAAATTTATTCAATTTTTAAATCAGATAAATTTTCTTTGATTATTTTTAAAACACTTTTAAAGTCTACATAATATTATAAAATAGTTTTTATAAAAATATTTCTTTTATAACTCGATGTTTCAATTCGTCCATCCTCGTTCTCACAGAAATTCGGTCATACATTGATTAGGCGTAAGACTGAAAATCTATAAGTACTTAGCAGACCCATTTCTACGTCCAATGAAAATACTTGAGAAATAATTTTACTGAAAATATTGAAAACATTTTTTTTTTTGAAAATAAAGAGAATATCTTTTGGTGAGAATGCTTTGGAAATCATCACCTCCATCCATGGTCGCAGTTAACCCGATGGTTACGTTGCCATCCCGACAAAATCCATAGATAACTGTAGGCCTCCACGCCCCTCGATTACAACATGGAACCCACTACAGATCGCAGCTACAACCGGTGTAACGACCCAGAATTTTTGATAATTTGAATTTGAGTATTTAATTAATTTTAAATATTAATAAGTGGAATTTTTAAGTCGAATAATTTATTTTTCGAATATTGGATTTAATGGGATAATTAAATCGATGATTTAATAGTGAAATTCCAAAAATAATTAAATATTGGGTTAAATATGATTGAAAATGATTTGGAAAATTTTATTTTATCATATTAAAGTTATAGAAATATTTTAGAACTTTTAAAATTGAATTTGGAATTAATTTGTGAAAAATTGAATATTTTAATATTTAATTATCGACTGAAAAATAGCCAATTTTTGAACAGTCTCAGAATTTAACGAGACCAGTTCCATTGGATCCGTAATAGTTAGTTATTACCGGATTTCAAATTTCATAGCAATCGGAGTTGTCGTTTGACCGTGGCAGCTCCAAACGCATCGATATCGTTTTAATATTAATTTAGCGAGTTAAAATAGCCATTTTTCAAACGGTCTCGGATTTCGACGAAACTAGTTTCATCGGATCCGTAATGTGATATTATTGCAAGATTTCAAATTTCAAGTCGATTGGATTTGCCGTTTGTCCGGTGCAAGCCAAAACGCCTAGAAATCGTTTAAATCGGTTTAAATTTAAATCGACTGTTTATTGCCGTATCTCACACATACGATGGAATTAGCTTTCGAAACCTGTTTCATTGTGTCCGGAATGCGGAAAAACCTTAGGATCGCCTGGCGGAATGCGTCGTTTGGAGTTCATTTGCAAAAGTGTCAAATTGGAGATTTTAATATTAAAATAATATGGGTATATGTGTCAATTCCTCTTCAAACCCTAGCTACAAGCTACAGCCGCCACTTGCATCATTCATGGCCGAAATTTGTTCATTTTCTCTCCTCAAAATCTTCCAATCCGTTCATCGATTCAAGAAACTTTCAACGTGAAAGTTGTAGGCGACAGCGAGAACTTCGATCTCAACGGTGGAGATCGTGAATGGAGTCACGGATCGCCGGCAATTCGTCTTCAAAGTCGTGCGTTTTTTTTCGTTTTTCGAGCCAAGGGGGCTGCCGTACGTGGCCGGTCTCTGGGCGTGGGGGGAGTTCGTCATGGCGGTCCGGGTGGTGGTTCCTGATCGAAGTAAATGCGTGTGTGGTGGTTGAAAATATTAACCCTAAATTCGAATTGATGGGTTCAATTTGCATGCAAATTTGCCTGGGAACGATGGAATGCGCGCATCAGGAAGGAAGAAGGGAGATGGGGGACCCGCGTGATGGTGGTGAGGGTAGTTGTTTTTATTTTAAATTTGAATTCTATATTTCGTTCAACGTTTAAACTGCGATAACTTTTTCGTGCGAGGTCCGATTTGGACGAATCAAAATGCGTTGGAATCGTATGGTTGTGCATTTCGCGATGAAGCTAATTTGGAGTCGATTGGAGCTCGCTTGAATTTTGGGTAAAATTAAACGTTCGTTTAATTTTATTCGAAACGAACGCCGAAACCGAAAATAAAATCAAGGTGAGAACTCCTCACTCAATCGAAAGGTTTTGTTTAAAATTTTAAATAGTTAATATTGATTGATAATTGTTGATTGATTGTGGTAGTAGATATAATAGGATATATATTATATATAGCAATATATATATATATTGGCATATGTATATATTGGATTTGATTTCCCGCCTCGTATAGCGGATGAGACCCTATTGCGCCGTTATTAAGCGGATATTTTATAAAATCCCATATACCGCGATATTCCACCTTGAAGTGGAATTGATATTGTGCTAACGTCTGTGGATGCAGGGTAACAGGTTGGAGGGATCCAACTGGATTCCTCACATATTTATTTGTTTATAAATATTATGTTGATTGTTGATAATCATATTGATATATGACACTTATTCCCGTGATTGACCATCTAATGCTGTTGCATCATCGGATTCAAATTTTTAAAAATTAAAATAACGGTTTTGAATTTAAAAGGGGTTTTAAATCGATTTTTCAAAGAATATGGTTTATTAAAAAATTTTGAATTGATTAAATTTTAAAATAAATAGATGGATAAATTTTTATGTTTTAAAAATTTATATCTTTATAAAATATAACTTAAAAGAAATTTTTAACAATAATAGGTTTTTATAAAATAGTTAAATTTGGTTTTTGGGGAGTTATTATTATTAATGGTTTATATAAAGGATTTTATAAATGGATGTTTTTAAATTAGATTTATTGAAGTTATAGAATAAATTTATAAAGTGTTAAGTTGATGTATAACATGAATTTCACTAGGATTTATAGATTAATAAATGTGAAATTTATAAACGAATGGTTATTGGAAAATTTTAAGTTTATAAGTTATTAACTTATAGAAATGGATTTGGGCATTAAAAAGGGGAATTTTATAGAAATTGTTAATAAATGAAGATTTCATTAGTTGAAATTATTATAAACCATAAAGAAATCTTGTAAGTGATAAGATTTTAAATTGGTGAAGTTCAAAGGAACGATTTGGTAAATAAATAATATTATAAGTATTTAACTTACAATATGGCTTTTGGGTATGAAATTGGGTTATGTAAATTGCATCGGATTAATAAAGGGATTTATAAAATTGGGGTTTATAATAGAAATGGAATTTATAAACTATGTTTATAAATTTGAAATCCATCGAATTTGATAAATTGAAATATGGGAATTTGTAAGTGGGCTATATTCACTATTTTGAATATTGAATAGATTATTAAATAAAATGGGTCTGTCTTTGGGAAAGGAATGTTTTAAATGGAATTTAAAACGAATTAAAGGTGTTTTGCATAGTATTGGATTTATATATACCTATTTTTAATTTCAAATCCATATACTAGTGTTTTTGGGTTATCGTAACGATGTTTTACGCAACATCCGTTTTGACCCAAATAAATGTGAATAAAAGAATGTTTTCTTAAAGAGAATGGAATAAAATACTTAACGGTAACTTAAGTATGTTGAATATTTTCAAAATTGTTGAAAATAAATTGAATTGTGAATTACTTATTTTTAAATAAGTTTAGAAATGATTTTCCAATATGGAATGGAACGTTTTTGTGAATTCACCTTTTAAAGGTAAATTGTAAGCGAATATTTTGAAATTGATTTGAAATCAAATATGAATGGGTATTTGGGATTTAATTCACGTTGGAATTTAAAATAGGAAGGGAAATTGGTTTAAAAATAAATGTTGATTTATTTTTAAAGATGGAAATAAAATTCACGAATTTGGAGCGTAAAATTTAAAAATAAATCGGTAAGGATTTATATGTTGTTTTGAAATTTGTTTTCAAAAGGGATAAAGGATGAATGGTGGTTTGAAATTTGCTTTCAAATGGTTGAGTTGTGTAATTTGAAATTTGTTTTCAAATGGTTAAGGTGTTTAATTTGAAATGGGTTTTCAAATGGGAAAGTGTGGAAAATTTTATTGTGAAGGTGTTTTGGTAAAGCAAATAAATTGGGAAATTATTTGGAAATTGTGTATATATATCTTGTAAAGATATTTTGGGATTTAATAATTGTGGAAAAAATTATTTGGAATCTGATGATGTGGCGCATCTTTATTGATAGTTAAATAACCGACTATCAGTATTTACCCTTGGATGGTATTTGTTGTGATTGTTGTGATTGAATTGCCACACTTATTTATAAAATAAGCGCTCGCTATTCGGTTTAGCCGGGAGAGGACCTTTGTGTCGTATATCCCATTCCGAATATGTGATACGTCGTTATGGATAGCATTTGAAGACCGGTGTTGAAGACCGGGTATTTGTGAAAACGATAGGATGACCTATCGATTGTCTCTGCATCGTTAGCTACGGTATGGAGATTTCCTTTGTGATGGGAAATTTTATCGGGATTGTGAATACCCGGATTGCAAGGGCTTCTTTGGAAGTGCCTTCGGTTCTGTTCGAACCCGGAACAGACTTGTATGGTTACGTGTCTGACATTACATTTTGAGAGATAGAGCAGATTTCTTTCAAATACATTTCTGTTGGTGGCGGAGAATTTATTCTCTTAGCTTAACACCCTTCTCTGAGACGTACGAGCTCAGAGGTTATGTAGTTGAAGGTTATCAGCGATATTTCCCAATCTGGTAATGTGGCATGCTGAGTGCTGCTGTGTGATGATCATTGGTTGATCGTTTGGATATGATCATTTGTTTGATCATTTATCTTTGTGATTATTGCTTTGGTCATCTGTGGACCCAAAGCATGGCTTTGTTGCACAAAGCGTAGCTTTGTGGACGAGACTTCGTCAGGACCTCACTCCCCGGAAATGGTCGAAACAGGAATATGCGGCAAGGTTATGAGGGTCGCTCCCTTTAGGGTATGTCATTTCCTTCTGGAAAAGGGTGGTATCATGGTATGGAGCCCAGATATTTAATCATGTGGAAACACTATATCTATTTCTGTGTGGTGTTGTTGGTATCGAGCGCTCGGATAAATGTCCCAAAGGACCGGGGGATGACATATTCGTGTAGTAGTTACCTAGTTACAGAGGTAACCCGGCCTTGTGTTGGCAGAGATCTAACCGTAACGTTAGTTCTCGGGACGTCCCGCCAGAGGCGATCCCATGTGGCAGTAGGAAGTTCCTTAGCCTGACCATTTGTTGGAAATCCATTCATCCAATACGTGCCTTGTACGGTTTTAGTTGTAGAACCTGCCATTTAACATGGCAGCTATAGTAGGCATAGCATCATGGTACCTATGCTGGCTAGGATTTATATTATACTTTCGAAATATTTTCCACTATGCACTAGTAATAATATCAAAGAATTTTTCTCGTAGTAAGCATGTTTGACTATCATAAGAAGAAATCTCCCCCATGTGTGCGTTTGCATTGTGTGTGTGCCGGGAGGCCTTATGGTAGTTTCATTTTCCAAAAAGCATTGCGGATTTCAAAATTTAAATTTTCTTGTTGCTTGTTTAAAGATAAACTGTTTTGAGTTCTCACACCAGTCCCATGACTGACCTGGAGTTTATTGTTCCTTTCCTAAACTCTGGGTGCCCACTATTTTCCACACGGGCAGTCTAGAGTTAGGTTATCAGGTTATTCTGGATTCGAGAGTTGCTGTGCAGATTTGGAGGCGTGCTTGGATAGCGTAGTCTATTATCTATTGTATATAGTATTCTTTCCGCTGATTTATTGTTGTACACTCTGATGATGTGATGTAATGTGATGTATGTGTAAAATGTATAGTTCTTTTGTTTTAATGATATTCATTTATCTATTATATGTTGTTCCGCTGCGATTGTGAGATTCTGATATTGTTTCTCGTTCTGTTACTTGTTTTCTGTTCTCTCCTCTCTTTCTTTTCTTTCTTCTTCTACCTCTTTCTTCTTCTAAAACCCTAACGATTCGATTTTTCGGCAACGAAAAAACGCGATCGTTACATTTGGTATCAGAGCATGTGGTTAAGCGACAACCATGGTTCTGTTGGGTATTACTCATTAGAGATAGAGTCAGTAGTACTCTAGAATGAGTGTGAGTGTAATAATAGATATGAGCGCGTATTTGTTAGTGAATATAAAATTGTTTTATATTGTGATGATTGGTTTATTGAGTGGCATATGAACCTTCGTCGGCACAGTCTGTACAACTGGATCGAAGGGGTTTCTAAACACTTGAATAGAACAATTCAACACGATGTTGTTTTAAATTGGGTAAATGAAATAATTTTACCTTGACTATATTTTCTATATAAGAAAATAATTTTTCAAGAATTATTGAAGTGTGTATATAATTGATTGCTTGGTTGTTGTAAATAATAATCATATATATATATATTAGACAATCAAAGTTGTTTGAATAAGTTATATAAAAACGACTATTGTAAAAAGAATAATTGTATAAGCTAATGAATTATAAGTATGGAATTATAATTAAAATGATTTACAATTGTAAAATAATCTTATGTATATAAGAAGTGAAATTTTATAAGTAAGATTTATAAATGTAATTTATAAATAGAAAGAAAACTTTTTGAAAGAATAATTAGCATTGATTTCACTATTGTCACTGGGAAATAATAAGGGTGATGACTGCAGCATCATCAGTATCATTTTCGAGTTTCTATGTGATGGATTTGCTACAATAATGAATTTAAAATTGAAGTTTTGTTGTAATAAACCAATTTGAAATTAAAATTCAATTTGAAATTGTTAAATATACGTGAAAAAGGTTTTGGACTTATAATAAATGTTGGAAGTTGAATAATAAATTGTATAACTTATAGTATGGAAGATGTAAGTGAAACCAGTTATTGAAGTGGTTAAACAATTAAGTTAAGTAAAATGGAATATGAATTTGAATATTGGTATGAATTTGACTTAAGTAAAAATTAAATAGAATTTATTTTAGAATTGTAATCCGAATTGGATTGTTAAGTGTAAACTTAAGTTTAATTGAACAAATGATGTTAATGGGAATATAACTTAAGCAAAGTTGAATAAAAAATTGATATTTGTATCAAAGTTAAATAATCAAGTGAATTAAATGATGTAAATGGAGTTGAAATGGAATATAACTTAAGTAATATTGAAAGAATTGATGTTAATATCAAAGTAAGTGAATAAAGTGAGTAAATGAAATTGTTAAAGATGTGAACTTAGGTTATATAAATGAAATTCAAATTTATTTGTAAAAAGAACTAGCAATTGAATTAAAGCATGGATTGAATGTTATTCAATCGAATATAAATAAGTTGATTTGAAAGGAACTATGTAAGTGTAAATTCACTTGAGAATAATTGAATGAAAATCAACTAAGTGTCAAAACTAATTGGATGTAAGTAAAATAATAATTTGGCTCTATTGGATATTCATTGGATGTTGTTTGTTTGTTGATTGATTATATGTAAATTCATTGAGTGTTAATGGAAATAAACTAGCGCAATTGAAAGCTATGTAATTGAACTCAAATTGAATGTAAAGTAAATGAATTTGAATAGAATTGAATTTGATTTGGGCTGAATATGAACCAATGTGAATTTAATTAGTGAATGTAACTAATTGAAACGAATGAATTGAATATGCAACTTCAATAATAAACCAAAAATGTATAAGAAGCATGTATTGGAAATTTTGTAATTGAATTGGCAAAATGATTTGAATGTTGATGTTGGAATTGGATACTATTACTAGTATGATATACAGGTATATAATGGAATTGGGATTTGATTTTGAAGTAAAAAATTGAATTGCTCGACAAAAAGGTACGTATTTCAGTTTTTTTTGGTGAGATTTGATGATTTCTTTCTCCAGCCACTTGGCTTTCTCTTTTCTTTTTGATTCTGAGGGGCCGTAGTGCCATTTTGTAGTCGTGCCGATCTAGCCGCGCAAAGGAGACTCTGGCGAAATTTTTCGAAAATTTAGGGAGTTAGTAAAATTTTGAGGAAATTTTGAAGGTTGAAAATTTGAATTTAAATTTAAATTTGAATTGTTAAGTAAACAATGTTGTTTGAAACTTATAATCGGAGTTGGAAAGCTAATTGAAATGATAGTAAATCTTTAATAAAAGGATTTGTGTTAAAAAATTGATAAAACTAATTGGTTTTGGGAAAATAGTAAACGGATTAAGAATCGTTCTCCTTAACTTGCAATTTCGAGGACGAAATTCTTTTAAGGGGGGAAGATTGTAACGACCCAGAATTTTTGATAATTTGAATTTGAGTATTTAATTAATTTTAAATATTAATAAGTGGAATTTTTAAGTCGAATAATTTATTTTTCGATTATTGGATTTAATGGGATAATTAAATCGATGATTTAATAGTGAAATTCCAAAAATAATTAAATATTGGGTTAAATATGATTGAAAATGATTTGGAAAATTTTATTTTATCATATTAAAGTTATAGAAATATTTTAGAACTTTTAAAATTGAATTTGGAATTAATTTGTGAAAAATTGAATATTTTAATATTTAATTATCGACTGAAAAATAGCCAATTTTTGAACAGTCTCAGAATTTAACGAGACCAGTTCCATTGGATCCGTAATAGTTAGTTATTACCGGATTTCAAATTTCATAGCAATCGGAGTTGTCGTTTGACCGTGGCAGCTCCAAACGCATCGATATCGTTTTAATATTAATTTAGCGAGTTAAAATAGCCATTTTTCAAACGGTCTCGGATTTCGACGAAACCAGTTTCATCGGATCCGTAATGTGATATTATTGCAAGATTTCAAATTTCAAGTCGATTGGATTTGCCGTTTGTCCGGTGCAAGCCAAAACGCCTAGAAATCGTTTAAATCGGTTTAAATTTAAATCGACTGTTTATTGCCGTATCTCACACATACGATGGAATTAGCTTTCGAAACCTGTTTCATTGTGTCCGGAATGCGGAAAAACCTTAGGATCGCCTGGCGGAATGCGTCGTTTGGAGTTCATTTGCAAAAGTGTCAAATTGGAGATTTTAATATTAAAATAATATGGGTATATGTGTCAATTCCTCTTCAAACCCTAGCTACAAGCTACAGCCGCCACTTGCATCATTCATGGCCAAAATTTGTTCATTTTCTCTCCTCAAAATCTTCCAATCCGTTCATCGATTCAAGAAACTTTCAACGTGAAAGTTGTAGGCGACAGCGAGAACTTCGATCTCAACGGTGGAGATCGTGAATGGAGTCACGGATCGCCGGCAATTCGTCTTCAAAGTCGTGCGTTTTTTTTCGTTTTTCGAGCCAAGGGGGCTGCCGTACGTGGCCGGTCTCTGGGCGTGGGGGGAGTTCGTCATGGCGGTCCGGGTGGTGGTTCCTGATCGAAGTAAATGCGTGTGTGGTGGTTGAAAATATTAACCCTAAATTCGAATTGATGGGTTCAATTTGCATGCAAATTTGCCTGGGAACGATGGAATGCGCGCATCAGGAAGGAAGAAGGGAGATGGGGGACCCGCGTGATGGTGGTGAGGGTAGTTGTTTTTATTTTAAATTTGAATTCTATATTTCGTTCAACGTTTAAACTGCGATAACTTTTTCGTGCGAGGTCCGATTTGGACGAATCAAAATGCGTTGGAATCGTATGGTTGTGCATTTCGCGATGAAGCTAATTTGGAGTCGATTGGAGCTCGTTTGAATTTTGGGTAAAATTAAACGTTCGTTTAATTTTATTCGAAACGAACGCCGAAACCGAAAATAAAATCAAGGTGAGAACTCCTCACTCAATCGAAAGGTTTTGTTTAAAATTTTAAATAGTTAATATTGATTGATAATTGTTGATTGATTGTGGTAGTAGATATAATAGGATATATATTATATATAGCAATATATATATATTGGCATATGTATATATTGGATTTGATTTCCCGCCTCGTATAGCGGATGAGACCCTATTGCGCCGTTATTAAGCGGATATTTTATAAAATCCCATATACCGCGATATTCCACCTTGAAGTGGAATTGGTATTGTGCTAACGTCTGTGGATGCAGGGTAACAGGTTGGAGGGATCCAACTGGATTCCTCACATATTTATTTGTTTATAAATATTATGTTGATTGTTGATAATCATATTGATATATGACACTTATTCCCGTGATTGACCATCTAATGCTGTTGCATCATCGGATTCAAATTTTTAAAAATTAAAATAACGGTTTTGAATTTAAAAGGGGTTTTAAATCGATTTTTCAAAGAATATGGTTTATTAAAAAAATTTGAATTGATTAAATTTTAAAATAAATAGATGGATAAATTTTTATGTTTTAAAAATTTATATCTTTATAAAATATAACTTAAAAGAAATTTTTAACAATAATAGGTTTTTATAAAATAGTTAAATTTGGTTTTTGGGGAGTTATTATTATTAATGGTTTATATAAAGGATTTTATAAATGGATGTTTTTAAATTAGATTTATTGAAGTTATAGAATAAATTTATAAAGTGTTAAGTTGATGTATAACATGAATTTCACTAGGATTTATAGATTAATAAATGTGAAATTTATAAACGAATGGTTATTGGAAAATTTTAAGTTTATAAGTTATTAACTTATAGAAATGGATTTGGGCATTAAAAAGGGGAATTTTATAGAAATTGTTAATAAATGAAGATTTCATTAGTTGAAATTATTATAAACCATAAAGAAATCTTGTAAGTGATAAGATTTTAAATTGGTGAAGTTCAAAGGAACGATTTGGTAAATAAATAATATTATAAGTATTTAACTTACAATATGGCTTTTGGGTATGAAATTGGGTTATGTAAATTGCATCGGATTAATAAAGGGATTTATAAAATTGGGGTTTATAATAGAAATGGAATTTATAAACTATGTTTATAAATTTGAAATCCATCGAATTTGATAAATTGAAATATGGGAATTTGTAAGTGGGCTATATTCACTATTTTGAATATTGAATAGATTATTAAATAAAATGGGTCTGTCTTTGGGAAAGGAATGTTTTAAATGGAATTTAAAACGAATTAAAGGTGTTTTGCATAGTATTGGATTTATATATACCTATTTTTAATTTCAAATCCATATACTAGTGTTTTTGGGTTATCGTAACGATGTTTTACGCAACATCCGTTTTGACCCAAATAAATGTGAATAAAAGAATGTTTTCTTAAAGAGAATGGAATAAAATACTTAACGGTAACTTAAGTATGTTGAATATTTTCAAAATTGTTGAAAATAAATTGAATTGTGAATTACTTATTTTTAAATAAGTTTAGAAATGATTTTCCAATATGGAATGGAACGTTTTTGTGAATTCACCTTTTAAAGGTAAACTGTAAGCGAATATTTTGAAATCGATTTGAAATCAAATATGAATGGGTATTTGGGATTTAATTCACGTTGGAATTTAAAATAGGAAGGGAAATTGGTTTAAAAATAAATGTTGATTTATTTTTAAAGATGGAAATAAAATTCACGAATTTGGAGCGTAAAATTTAAAAATAAATCGGTAAGGATTTATATGTTGTTTTGAAATTTGTTTTCAAAAGGGATAAAGGATGAATGGTGGTTTGAAATTTGCTTTCAAATGGTTGAGTTGTGTAATTTGAAATTTGTTTTCAAATGGTTAAGGTGTTTAATTTGAAATGGGTTTTCAAATGGGAAAGTGTGGAAAATTTTATTGTGAAGGTGTTTTGGTAAAGCAAATAAATTGGGAAATTATTTGGAAATTGTGTATATATATCTTGTAAAGATATTTTGGGATTTAATAATTGTGGAAAAAATTATTTGGAATCTGATGATGTGGCGCATCTTTATTGATAGTTAAATAACCGACTATCAGTATTTACCCTTGGATGGTATTTGTTGTGATTGTTGTGATTGAATTGCCACACTTATTTATAAAATAAGCGCTCGCTATTCGGTTTAGCCGGGAGAGGACCTTTGTGTCGTATATCCCATTCCGAATATGTGATACGTCGTTATGGATAGCATTTGAAGACCGGTGTTGAAGACCGGGTATTTGTGAAAACGATAGGATGACCTATCGATTGTCTCTGCATCGTTAGCTACGGTATGGAGATTTCCTTTGTGATGGGAAATTTTATCGGGATTGTGAATACCCGGATTGCAAGGGCTTCTTTGGAAGTGCCTTCGGTTCTGTTCGAACCCGGAACAGACTTGTATGGTTACGTGTCTGACATTACATTTTGAGAGATAGAGCAGATTTCTTTCAAATACATTTCTGTTGGTGGCGGAGAATTTATTCTCTTAGCTTAACACCCTTCTCTGAGACGTACGAGCTCAGAGGTTATGTAGTTGAAGGTTATCAGCGATATTTCCCAATCTGGTAATGTGGCATGCTGAGTGCTGCTGTGTGATGATCATTGGTTGATCGTTTGGATATGATCATTTGTTTGATCATTTATCTTTGTGATTATTGCTTTGGTCATCTGTGGACCCAAAGCATGGCTTTGTTGCACAAAGCGTAGCTTTGTGGACGAGACTTCGTCAGGACCTCACTCCCCGGAAATGGTCGAAACAGGAATATGTGGCAAGGTTATGAGGGTCGCGCCCTTTAGGGTATGTCATTTCCTTCTGGAAAAGGGTGGTATCATGGTATGGAGCCCAGATATTTACTCATGTGGAAACACTATATCTATTTCTGTGTGGTGTTGTTGGTATCGAGCGCTCGGATAAAGGTCCCAAAGGACCGCGGGATGACATATTCGTGTAGTAGTTACCTAGTTACAGAGGAAACCCGGCCTTGTATTGGCAGAGATCTAACCGTAACGTTAGTTCTCGGGACGTCCCGCCAGAGGCGATCCCATGTGGCAGTAGGAAGTTCCTTAGCCTGACCATTTGTTGGAAATCCATTCATCCAATACGTGCCTTGTACGGTTTTAGTTGTAGAACCTGCCATTTAACATGGCAGCTATAGTAGGCATAGCATCATGGTACCTATGCTGGCTAGGATTTATATTATACTTTCGAAATATTTTCCACTATGCACTAGTAATAATATCAAAGAATTTTTCTCGTAGTAAGCATGTTTGACTATCATAAGGAGAAATCTCCCCCATGTGTGCGTTTGCATTGTGTGTGTGCCGGGAGGCCTTATGGTAGTTTCATTTTCCAAAAAGCATTGCGGATTTCAAAATTTAAATTTTCTTGTTGCTTGTTTAAAGATAAACTGTTTTGAGTTCTCACACCAGTCCCATGACTGACCTGGAGTTTATTGTTCCTTTCCTAAACTCTGGGTGCCCACTATTTTCCACACGGGCAGTCTAGAGTTAGGTTATCAGGTTATTCTGGATTCGAGAGTTGCTGTGCAGATTTGGAGGCGTGCTTGGATAGCGTAGTCTATTATCTATTGTATATAGTATTCTTTCCGCTGATTTATTGTTGTACACTCTGATGATGTGATGTAATGTGATGTATGTGTAAAATGTATAGTTCTTTTGTTTTAATGATATTCATTTATCTATTATATGTTGTTCCGCTGCGATTGTGAGATTCTGATATTGTTTCTCGTTCTGTTACTTGTTTTCTGTTTTCTCCTCTCTTTCTTTTCTTTCTTCTTCTACCTCTTTCTTCTTCTAAAACTCTAACGATTCGATTTTTCGGCAACGAAAAAACGCGATCGTTACAACCGGGGTTACGTTGCTATCACAGCAAAAACCCATATAATTGTAGGCCTCAGCACCCTCGAATTCCGCTGCCAAAAGAATGAAACTTCTCCACTCCACTTGACCATAGATCGCATCCTACCGATGTTACGTTGCCTTCCCGACAAAATCAAGCGTTGACCATTAACACTCACCTCTACACAATTTCCGCTATGGTCCACACAGTAGATCGCAGCGACATTAAGTTAGACTGTCGTCACAGCATAATCCAAATGCCTCTGTAGGAATCAGCGCCCTCGACTTTCGCTACCCAATAATCCTCAGGAACTAGTTTGTCCGGACTCCTCATAGGATCAACTTTAGAACCTCCCCCTTAGAGGCTCAAGGCAGTACCAACCTATGGTACTCCTGAGAAGTTCATCCCAAGGAAGCGCCTTTTTCTCCATAGCCATTTTCAAAACACTTTATGCTATACACATATAGTATCTTCCAAATCATACACCTAGTATGAATCTCATATAAATCTCCTTTCTCAAAATCGATTATCCCAAAATCGATAATTCTCAATAAGGCTTTCTAAATTCCAAAATTGATTTTACCCAAAAATCAAAAACCCTTTTCCAAATTCATAGGTTCCCAAAACCTTTTCCAAAATCATTCTCATAAGATCCTTTATACGTATATATATATATATATAACTACTTAAAACTTTAGATCTCTTCAAACTTGTATAAAACCTCTTTTATACTTCAAAATTTTTCAAAAACCCCTTTCTTCTGGCTAAAGATTCAACAAGGGGAGATTTATCTTATATATAACAAAGATACATAACTTTGTTTATCCCAAATCAAATATTAAAATTTGATTGCTCTATAAAGCCATTAACCCTATTACTTACTTCTATAAAGTAAATTTCTACCATAGAAATATCCAATTTCTGTTTTATTTCATCATATATTTCACAAAATATACCTTTCATTTTAAAAACTATTTCACATTTCTTATCCATAAATTCCCTGTATTGATTTCATTCAAACCCGTACGATGTACACATATCATCCGTAAGTTATACCAATCTGATCGCTCACTCGATCACACAATTTCACTTCCGAACTAGTATCGTCCACCTGACTTCCTAGTGCGGACTCAGATCTAGCTTCTTGATTAGAAACTATCATTCTCCTTGCATAGTCATAACTATGATAGATAATATCCAGAACCAATCAACAATCCATATCCAGGTTCGCCGTCGAAAATCGAGTGAAAAATCCCAACTCGGCTCGATACACTATCTCGAAATTCTGTGCTAGAATCTGGATCAAATCACTATGCGAATAGAATAATATACGTACATCCTACGTATTTATCTTTATTGATTTATTAATCAAATCAATTCCCTTTCTATTCACATTCACTTACTCACAATTGCTTAAATCCTTATTTGGATTATCACCTCAATTCTTATCTCAAATGGGTATTTAATCATAAACAGTTTGTACACTGTTCGGCTTAAAATTAGAAAATAGCTTGAAAAGTTTAAAAATAGATAAGTATTTGAAAAATAATTATTTGTTTGTAAAATATCTGTAAAATAGTTAAGTAATTGTAAAATAGTTGGAAAATAGTTTAACAGTTATAGTAATTTTAAATAATTGAAAAATAGTTGTAAAATAGTAATTAATTTGTAAAATAGTTGAAAAAGCAGTAATTGGTTTATAAAACAGTTGTAAAATAGTTAAATAATTCCAAAAGTAGTTATAAAATAAGTACAAAATAGTTTGGAAAAAAAAAATTATATCAAAACAATTTATTTTGAAATAGTCCAAAGTCAAACTGTTCAATTCCCAACTTTCATTTCCAATCAATTCAAATTAAATTTCCACTTCAATTTAAATTGACTCAATTCCAAATTAAATAGCTTCAATTTCCATTGAAATTGACTTAACCCCAAATTCAAGTTGAATTTATCCTCAATTCCTTTTCTAAATTCAAATCAAATTCCATTTGAATTTACTCATTCAACCTTAATCACAATTTCAATTAATTCAAATAAATTTCAAATTGAACCAATTTCAATTCATATCAATTTCTGTTTGAATTAATCCCAATTCCCGTTTGAATTTGAACTTATTCAACTTCAATTTCATTTCAAATCAATCCAATTCAAATTTTCCATTTGAATTTTTAAACTTATCCATCTTCAATCACAATTCTAATTAATTCTAATTAAATTTAATTTGAACTAATTCACTTTAAATTTCAAATTTAAACCATTTAATTCTGAATCCAAATTCCATTTTATCTTAATAATGGATATATTACCACACCCCATTTCTTCATTCATTTGAACAAATCCACTTTCAGCTTAAAAATTATTAATAACAACAAGATGGTATCATTCAAATCATTTTAAAGCATTCATCCATTTCCAATTTCCAGATCTCAAACCCATTTTGAGATCATACAAACTCCCAATTTAGATCAACCATTTAACTTCCCAAGTTAAATTTCAATTTCGTTTGGAAATTCCCAATTCAGGTTGTTCATACAAACTTACTTAACTTTCTCCAAGTTAAATTCAATTTAATCCCATTAACCTTACCCAAATTTGAATTCTCCATTTCAAATCTCAAAATCCTTTCCCATTTAAGTTTTAAAAACTTACTTCACTTTGGGTTTCAAATCACATTCTAAGGGAAATTCAAACTCAACCTTAGAGTTTATTTCAAATATACATATTAATTTTCTTTGCACTCCAACTTATCCTTAAATTCTTAAACCACTTTTGGTTTAATTCAAAACAAATTCCTTTAAATTTTAAACAATTCTTATTTTAAAATAAGATCACATTCAAAATAGTCTGAATAATATTATTTCCTTTACATGCCAAGTTATCCTTAAATTTTAGACCACCTTTGATATTTTTTTAATTCAAAACTAATTTCATTAAATTTCCAAACAACTCTTGTTTGAAATAGGACATTTTCATTCAAATATATTAAATAATATTTCTTTATCCCTTTGAAATAATTTTCAAATTCTGGACCCAGATTTAAAACCTCATAATTTAGATCACCTTCCGCTCCGATTTATAAGTCATAATTGCCTAAATGTTTTACTTTCCTAGAAAATTTCATTTTGCTTACTCATTAATACACACTTTATTATTAAATACAACAATGATAATAACTTAGGAAACCAATCCATTATTATCTTTTTCTGAAATTCTTTTTTCCAAATTCAAGATTTTAATTTTAGTTTGAATCCATTTCAAACTTATCTTTATTTATTTTAATTTGGTTGTATTTCTATTACCACTTAATTTAATTCTAATAATTTAACAAAACAATTACCATAATATTTATTAAAAAGAAATATTGCTTTATATATCAAAATATATTCTTTTATAAAATCATTTAAAATCTTTATATAAGAAAATAACAAGTACGCTTTCATATATATATATATACACACTCAACTCATTCTAGGGTACCATTGACCCTATCCTTAAAGAGTAATCCCACTAGAGCCAAGGTTCTTGCTTAAGCTTCAGCTCTGATACCAAATGTAACGACCCGAAATTTTCAATCCTGAAAATTCTGGATAGTTAGGAAAGAAGAAAAGAGAAAGAAGAAGGAACAGAAAACCAACTTAAAATCTCAAATTCACAGCGGATAAAATATAATATCAACTAATACTTTACACAAAGAAAACTGTATTCAGTTAATTACATTTGAATACATCAGAGTTATCACATCAATATGTCCTAAATATACAACAATATATCCCAGCGGATATCGCTCCATACGTCCCTGCCATCCAGCTCGCCTCCTGAGCTCCAGAACGTCGTTACCTGAAAATCTGTAATACTCGGTCTGACCCGAGCATTACATCAAAGTAACACCCGAGTCAGGCTGGAAACCAGCGTGAGTAAACCCATCTAACTTGGAATACAACAGCATGAAACTTACATAAAACCCGGGGTAACTCGTATAAATTTACAACTTCGCAATTTGCTATAGACATCACTTATTTAACACATCATTTTCTAAGTACCAAAAACTTAGATTAAATGGTCCAATTCACTTAAATCATTCCATTCCAGCCTATCAATTTCACATATCAATTTATAAAGAATCGAAGTGGTTTTGGGTATTAACTAATACCCGACTCCGGTCTCTTCGAATCTAATGACATCTTAACCCAAGTTATTCAAGTGATTAAATTTTAAATACTGGATGTCACTTTTGCACAGTAATTCATCATAGATAACCACATTATCTCTGTTCAACCCAACATATCATATTACAAAAACATTTCATTTCATAAAGCATCACAATCACATATCAGGGATAACAAATAATCCAAGGCATTCAAATATCATTCATGAGCAAGTTGGAACATTACCAAAATTAATTTAATTTATTTCTACTTAAATTAATTACAAATCTTTAATCACTTAGATTACCTTTACTTAACCATTGATTAATCATAAATCAATTAATTAATCATCTTTTAATCATCCATCTTAATTAATCATCCTAGATTAATTATCTTAAATTATGATAAGTAATTAACAATGATTTATTACATTTATCCTTAATTAATTTAGTTATCCTATAATTACTTACATTGATTAATCATCCCTTAATTAACCACACTTCATTAATTAGCTAACCCTTGATAAATTCCCTTAATCTATCAATCCTTAATTAATTACACTAAGTAATTAATTCTTAATTACTTTCCTTGAGTAATTTACAATAAATTAACTACTTCCATCAAGTAATTATCCCATTGTTTAACTATTCCCAATAATTTAACAACCTTTAATTTTATTAATTAATTATCTCCTAATTAATAGTTAGATTAATTAACCCTTAATTACTTATATTAACTAATTATCATTTAAGAAATTAAACTCTAATTACTTAATTAATTTATCCTTAATCATGAATTAATCAAATCTCTCATCAATTATTTCATAATTTATTAAATTCCTTGAAAATCATTAATTCATTAAATAAATTAGTTACTCTTAAATTCTTTATTAATTTAATTAGTCCTTAATCATCCAAGGATTTAATTAATCATAAGATAAAACATTTATCCTATAATTATCTTGCTTGATTAAACCATTTAATTAGAGTTCTAAAATAACTTAAGACTTTTAACTTAACAAATTTGAGTTAAACAAAATACAATATCCTTAAACAATCATTTATGACATTTATACTATAAAGGAAATTTTTTTTTAAGAAAGGGTTCAAAACTAGATTCAGTTTTGAATTTATAAACTTACTTAATTTTTAAACTTGAAAATTTGAACAAGATTTACTTCTGATCAAACCCGAATAATATCGATCCTTTACCCGAGTCTGTTGCTTCCTTCTATTATTCTATTATCAATTTAAAACTTGGATAAATTTGAACTGGAAACGTGGTACACAAACTCACAATTTAACCCGAAATGATTTCGAGCTCTATCCCAATTCACTCGTGAACTACATCGTGCAAAACAGCATTCCACCCGAAGATCAACCCTTCTTCCTCAATGGCCCAGAACATCAAGCTTCCCACTGATACAGGAAATGTTGCGTGCACGTGCACACTTCGCCAGAGGACGACCCAGTGCCGCCGACGCTTCCGTGAAGTCAACACGGACCTTCTCTTTCATCCCAGCTACCCAACTTCGCATGAGAAAATCCTAAATGAAATCGAGCAATTTGAACATTCCAGATCCCGAACCACCTCGACAAAAGACGCTCGCCACGACGATTAAGACGACCGGAGTCCATGTCGCTCTGATTTCAGCCTCACCATTGACCCCCTCAACTAACCCATCGCTTGCGATCGAACTCGATGCTGCATTAAAGCCGAGATCATCACGCCATTCCACTTGACAGAACCCAATCCAAAACCCTAGTTCGTCTCGTATTGGCCCGCATGACCATCAGTAAAACTCCTAACTATTTTTCCTACCACCGTGGTTCATCCACCAATCTCCTACCTCAAATCCGATTTTTCCGAGCTTCGAGATCGTCCGAGATCGAAGTTAAACCCAAATATGATCATCTCAAAATTCCTCATTATCCACTAGCTTAAAAATTATGATCTAGTCATCATAATTCATGAATTTACAATACAACACATATTACATATCCAATATAAGAAATTTAGACATACAAATTTTTTGTTTTTAAAGAGTTTTGCTGTATTTTCTTATTTTCACATCTTTTATTTAATATTTCCTACTGAAATTCTTTTTAAAAATGAAATCGCATTACCTTGATCAAACTTCTTTTTAAAATTCTTGCTTAATATTATCGGTATAAGAGAAATTAGGATTTAAAGACTAAATTTATAAGCCTGTGATAAATAAAAGAGGTTTACAAACATGTGTATAGGCATACTTGTTCAATAACTGTAGATCTTTCTACATGCAGTCATATCTTCATCATGCAATCAGATTTCCACAGGTTATGTCAATGATAAATCACTAGCATCATTATTAACAGGCTTAAGCATTAACAATAGGAACAGTTTACTCACCTGTAATGTATTTAACAGAGAAATCAGATAATAGGGGATTTATACACATATGTACAATCTTACAGGTTCAAACGTCTGCATACTTGTCTATGTACAAACATGTTTTTAACATGCAAACAATTATCACAAGGTTGTTTAAATGTTTACTCACAAGTATCAGTTTCCAAACAAATTAAAGCATAAAAAAACAGTTTTACTCACCTATGTTTGAAGACGGGGAAAAGCTTTTAAATATTTGAAATCTGTTTTTGTTGCTTTAAGAATGATCTGTTTGACCACAACTTGAGACAGGAAATTCTCCTTGATCCAGTTGAATTTGAATTATAACAGCTTTTCCTGATGATCTGCTTTCTTACAAGGCTTCAGTTTATTTTTATTTTTGAAACTGATCTTCTTTCTTCTTCTTTTTTTCATTTTTATTTTCTGGTTTGCTTCCAGTTTTCACATGGCTTTGGTTTTAGAATGAATAAGTAAAAGAAAGAAAAGAGTAGGGTAGAGATAACTTATACCTTGCTTAATCTTTTGATAATTATTTACATACAAATTAAAAAAAAACAAAAGTGCCACATGTAAATTTGCATGCTTGCTTAATCTTTTGATAATTATTTACATACAAATTAAAAAAAAACAAAAGTGCCACATGTAAATTTGCATGCTTACCCTAGTTACAAATGTTAGCTTCAAGTATTGTAAGGCTTACAAATGTTTAAAGCTTTTATTTATGTATTTCTTATATTTTAGATTATGATTATGTTTTTTAAACTTTTCTTTATATATTTACAAACTATTTTAGTTTAAGTGAATTTTAAAAGAAAGCAAAATAAATCCTTTATTAAATCTTATTTTAACTATCCTACTTTTAAGTAAATCAATATCTATCTTTAGAGTTTTAAAATACATAGATAATTTTAAATAACCTTTTGAAAATTTATTATGTTGGATTCAAACCAATGCTCCAAATCCCAATACACACACACACACACACATTCACATACTTGAAAATTCATAAATCCTAACTTTATAAAATTTTGCATATATTTATTTACTTATATGTCAATTTACTGCAAATTTTATTATTTCTAGATAATTATATTTCAATATTTATAAAAATTCCAAATTTATTTATATTTCCAGATATCAAAATTTTATCTGTTCAACTGAATAAACCAGTTAATTATTCACTTATCGATGTCCAAAAATCCAGGTTATCACAATAAAATTGATGACCGGTTTGTTGTATATAAATTTTATAAGTTGTATTCTGTAATAGTTATTAAGAGTATATATAAATGAGTTGATTTAAAGAACTGAACATGTATATGTGTTTTGATCTTGTATGTGAATTGATGTATAGAGGTATCTTTATTTTATGCATATAGATTATTGATTTGGATACGTGTATATATGTCTAAACTTAATATCAATTTCTATACATATATATATATATATTAAGATTTTATATGTGTCTGAATTAAGAATATAATTTTTTTTTGTGTGTGTATATATAATTTATATGTTATATCCATAACAGTTCACTTATACCATTTTCCTTCATTAATCCAGTCATCGTGCCTTACTCTTCTCGCTAGTATCCAAGTGTAGGATCCATTTCACCCTAGAGGGGGGGTGAATAGGGTGATGCTATTAATTATAAAAATTATTATGGAAGCTTATAAAATTATTTCAACACAGATATATCAAAATAGTAGCAGCACAGATAATAGCAGAATAATAAATGCAGAAATAGAACGACACAGAATGTACCCAGCTTCGGCAAAACCCTGCCTACGTGCTGCCCTCAAGGTTTCTACTAGAAATTAAGTAGTCACACGCTTACACACGTAAACTCGCGACACCCGCTACTGACTAACCTAACTCTATGCTCAAAACCCTGCCACAACTCAGCCACCGAGTTGCGAATTCTCAAACTACGCCACATAGTTTGTCCCCTAGTCACATAACTAGAAATTGCAATGGTTTAAAAGTCAAAATACAAAGTAAAAACAATTTAAAAATAAAAACCCTAATTTAACCCAATGTAATAAAAAATCAGATCCCTTTTCTTCTTATTATTCGGTCGGCTTTCTTTCTGCTTGTTCTCGTTCCACTTTGCTCTGAAATTAGGGCTTTTTGAAGTCGTCGACTTTGGTTGCTTAATCGAAATAGAAGTTTTCTAGTTTGTTGCTTTCGTCGATCGTTTGGCTCTTTGCATTGCCTTCGGCTACTTCAATTCGATCAAGTTCGAATTTGATTCTGGTATGTAATTTACTCCTTTTGCTTTACTGGTTTTGGCTTGCTTGAACTCGATCGATGATTCGAGTTGAATGATTAATGTTCTCTGTTTGGCTCGAACTCCAATGCACCTTTGCTGATGATGTTTAGGGTTTATATAGGATTTTATTTCCTATATTTTCGTTCGTATATGATCATTTGACTTCGTTTGATAATTTTGCTTGAATTCTTTTTGGTTGCGTGGTTAGCTTGAAAGATTGTGATTTTTCTGACTTTGTTAATTTCGTATATTTGTGACTTGATTCCCACGGTGTTGATTTCTGACTTGGTCAATTTCTTGGCCACCACGGTTTCGAATTGATTTTGCTGATGTTGATTTCGTTCTTTGTTTCCTTTGACTCTGGTCAGTTGCTCATGGCTTCAACTTGATTTTTGATATTACCAGACTTTGACTTGATTTTTACGAATTTGATTCTGTTGTGATTTTTGCATCACTGCAACCTGTACTTTTGAAGCTTCATGCTCTGGTCTTTGACTTTGTCTTGTTCAACATGTGTGTTAAGCCTGCATACGTATCACTGCATATGATGTTTACCTTGTTATCGAGTTGCACTACTTGCATATCCACATAAACTTGCTGTATCACCATTTCATGTTTACTTGAGGCTTGCACTTGAATGTCAGTCTGGTCGACACTTGTATTTTGTTGCACTATGTTTGACATGGTCTTGTAGCATTGAAACTGTAACTTGATTTTGTTCCAATTGTCAACTCTAGTACTTGCTGTTAGACTTAATGTAGTTTGTCTGATCTTTGTAGAAGCACCATCTTTGTTCGAAACTGCTACGTAAAATGTTCGACTTTGAACTGTTTGCATATGAGCTGATATGTGTTTGTGTATATATTCTATTTGTCACTGTTGCATTTCATATATATGTTTCCTGATCGTACTGTCCACCAGAGTTCCAATGTATTGAGCGATGGTTCCATTTTCATATGCTGTTTAGCTTGATCTTTGTTTCACTTGAGTTATTGTAGTTTAGTTGCTTCACCATACTTCTCTGATTTCATTTAGTCTTGGTTCCTGTAAGGCTGTAGTTGTCTTTCTGGTCATGTATGATGTCATTTAGCTGGTTTGGTGGCGAACTTTTTCCTGTTCCTTTATGGTCTTGGTCTAGTGTTCTGATGCAATTTTGCACTGACTTCTGTCCATTGTACTTCGAGTCATGTTGCATTTGTGGATGCACTTCAGTTGCTTTTATATATGTATACACGTGTGATGGTCTCTGGTAGTTATAGTAACATGTGATATTTTACTGTCATGTAAACTTGTTGAGTGTGGTTGCATTCTGGTTTCTTTGACCACATGTGCTAGATTGGTTGAAGTTGTTTTGAACATGGTCATTGTATTAAACTTGTACCGGTGTTGAATCCAGTTTTAAGGCTCGGGTTTGACATTGTGCTCGTGTCGTGATTTTATTTTTATTTCACTTGAGTTGAACCCGACATGATTTGGGCTTGACCATGTGCACACCTATTCCTGTAACTTTATCAAGTGTATATCGGTATGCACGACCTTGTGGCATGTACAGTGATACACTGTGCATGTCACAAGCTGTTCGTGTATGATGAATTCAAATTTAAATGATGACGAACAACCCAAATAACTAAGGCAAATATTATTTTCAAAATTCACATTTTATTTTGTACTACAAAAATATTTTATTTTCAATTTTACTGCGTCAATGTATATTTTCGCAGATTGCTCAGATGCTGGATCCAATCTGGACTGAAGTTGCAGATAAATACGAGTGAGAGTGAATTGTAGTGAGGCGCAACTGTAAATTAGAAATTATGATGTAATCAAAATCGTATTGTAATTGAAATTGTATATATATATTGAGAGCTTGAATTTGTACTATTCAAAATTGTAATAAAATATTTGTTTGAATAAAATATCCGTTTGAATTCATATTCTGTGTTATTTTTTATTCAGTAAATATTTATTATGTGAAAAATAAATAGTACATTAGAAAATACATTTAAGTGAATATATATATGTTTATTACCATCAAAAATCATATAATTGCATATTCAACAATCTCCCCCTTTTGATGATAACAAACATATATTTAAGATTTTGAATATATTAAATGTATTTGATGATTCCATTTTCTCCCTCTATTTGAATGTTTCCTCTCTAAATAAAGCTCCTCCTTCATATATACATATAATTAAAAATATGTAAATATGCCTAGATGCAAATAGAAAATATTTGACCTTTGCTTAATTTTATTTGACAAAATTTTGACTTTTCTCTCCCACTTTTGTTATCAGCAAAAGAGTAATAGTGTTAGAAAAAAATAGACATAAAGTGATCGATATTAATACAACATTAAAAATCAATCGAATATAAATATTAAATTTCAATAAAAAATCAAACAAAAATCATAAATATTTTGTTAGACGCATATTCCACTTTTAGAATGATGGGAATGATATCATCATATAAAACCATACAGTTGTGTCTATTTATGGTATATTTATATCAAGAATTTGAATATCTACCAACTATGCATAACCGTTAGGACTTTTAAATGAGATTAGTAGTATTCCAATTTTATTTAAAAAAATGAATTCAAGTATCTTTTAACCACGCATAACCGTGAGGACTTTTAAATGAGATTAGAATCGACTTGTTTATTTAAAAAAAATCATTTTTGATGTGTGTTCCACACATGCAACCGTGAGGACTAAATGAGCATGGAAGCACATAACAAATTCCAAGTAATTCACCTATGCATAACCGTGAGGACTTTTAAATGAGAGTGAATACTTTGGATTTTTTTATTTTTTTTTTTATTAATTTTTTTATTAAAAAATGTAAAATGAAAAAACGAATGATTCCTGTTTAAAGTACCACATATTCACAAACTATATTGAATTTTGATGAGTGATAGTCGTTAGATATATGATAGAAATAGAGATGGTCATGGAATTTTTACCAACGAAAAGTTTTATAACTCTTGTTTAAATTTCTAAAGGAATTTACTAATTATACCGTCTCGAGTCATAATATATGATAAATATCGGCACTCATCGCCTTTTTTTTAAATCACTATTTATCTTTTTGGTAATTAGTAGGGAGTCAGATTAGTCAATGTTATAATTTAAAAATTAAATTCAAAAATAATTATAAAATCAATTTTCCTAAAAATGACCAATCTAAAAACAAGGTCAAAGATGATTTTCTAGAAGGGGTTTTATGAGAAAAAATTTCTGCTATTTGAAAAAATTATGAAATGAAAAATGTGCAGATATTTTCTTTGAAAAATGATGCAGTTAGTAAATGTCTCAACAAATCAAGTTCCACTAGTAATTTTTCTATTAACTAGATTACCAGTGTAATCTGCATTTGAATTTCTCTTTCACTCAAAATTATCATTAATTGAATTTGATAGACCGGACCATGAAGTGTGCTACAAAATATGTCAAAATCAATTTTAACAGCTTTTTAAATGACATTCTCTTTAATTTGAATTGAAACCATGTAAATAATCAAAACCATGAATATAGAGTCAGCCGTAAAATAACCTAATGAATTATTATCCAATAAAACACTATTATTAATCCAAACTAACATATATGAAGTAATTCAAAGACTCTACAGATTTTTATAGTGTTCTTGGCATAAGAATATAATTGGTCAACAATTTTGAATAAGTCAGAATCAAAATCATCATTATTTCATCATCACATTATTGGCTGATTTAACTCAGATTACGGTGCAGATTATCACATTTAATATATCGTTCAAATAAATATACCATTACCTGTTTTACCTTTACGATATTTTTCATTGTTGTCCATTGTGATTCTGTCACCTTTATACTAGGTTAAGGAACTTTGCTTTGTCGCTCGTTTTGTCCTTGGAACAGCCAGAATCCAAGTAACACTATTGTTGTTCCTTAGCCTGCCACCACACCTACACGGTGAAAGATTTTTGTGACCTATTTGTTTTTATAGGTCCATGATTTTAGTGGCAGAATATTTTGAAAAATAATTTTGTGGAGACCCAAAACTATTTATATATGTTCCTTTCGGCACCCAGATTTGTTTGACTTTGAGAGATTTTATATTTGTGCCTTATGGAACCCAAATTTGTATAGTTTTCACGTGTTTGGGCCTATACCAACAATTATTGTGATTGTGTCCATATTTTCTACAAATTGTGCACATAGAATTGACTTGATTAATTTTTCTTTTAACATTTTCAGATTGATTATATCCAAGTCCTTATCTAACTGTATTAACAGTTTGCTTCCCTAATAGCATATTCAACGATTTTTCAGTTTTTGAAAATTTTATCTAAAGTCGTTGATAATTGTTGGACTTGTGTTTTGAGAGATTCATTTTCGTTCAATATGTGTACACTTTTTAATAGAGTTTTCTCTCCTAGTATTTTCACTCTCTTTCAAAATCAGAATTTTATTTTCAAGTGATTTTATGTTTAATTTCTGATTTTTTTTGTTTTTTCTTCGAATGTTGGACACTTATCACACTTAGGGATCCTACTTTGATAGGTTTTAACTAATTGGTCAAGTTGTTTATTTAAATCTATCAAAATATGTTTTTGTGATTTAAGTTTGGCATACTTCTCCCTAAGTCGTTCAAAACAGCCATTTACTTCATGGAAATATATAAGTAATTCTAAGTGAGTAAGTTTTGATAACTCGCTTGGCTCGTCATCGTCGCTATCAGTTATATTTCCTCGAGGGCACATATCTGCTTTCTCACTCTCATTGCTAGTACTTTGATTATCTTCATCATTCGTATTCCACGTGGCTGCAAAACTTCTCCTTTGTTATTTCTTTTCAAAGTCGTGTTGATTTTGAGGACAATTGGGCTTGATGTGTCCGGGTTGGTTGCACTTGTGACAGATGATCTTATGTTTTTCTGAGCAGTCTAGTGCTTTAGCTATTCTGCTTTTTAAATTTTGATTTCGGACTGGATTTCCGTATTTATAATTCCACCTTTTGAATTTCTTTATTATCAGCTCCAATTCTGCTGCTCCATCATCATCATCATCACCATCACTTTCCGTTGTTCCTTTAAGAGCTATTGATTTCTTTTGAGTGTCACCTCCTTCATGCTCTTCCTTGAATTTTATTTCTAGCTCATAAGTGGTGAGATTTTCATTGAGTTCTTCAACTTTCATCTGTTTTAAATCTTTTGATTCTTGAATGGCGATCACTTTGGTTTCAAAACTTCGTGGAAGGACTCTGAGGATTTTTCGGACTATCTTCAATTCTGTGTATGATTTTCCAAGAGCCTTTGATTTGTATAAGATATTGGAAAGTCATCCGTACATTTCTTTGACATTTTCTTTCTTGGCTATTGTGAAACTTTTGTATTCGCTGCTTAGCATGGCAAGACGAGATTCTTTGAGTTGAGATGTTCCTTCGTGAGTCACTTCGAGCGTGTGCCATATTTCATGCGCAGTTAGACAATGTGAGACACGATTAAATTCAAATTGATGCAATGAACAGATGATAGAATTCATAGCTTTAGCATTAGCATTTTGTAATTTATTTTCTAGCTCTGTCCATTGATCCATCGGTTTATCTATTTCCTGATTATCTACAGTTATAGTTGGTGCTCTATAACCTGTCTCAACAATATTCGAAGCGTCAATGGTTTTTAGAAAAATTTCATTCTATTTTTCCAGTAGGCGTATTCACCATTGAACATTGGTGGTCTAACTATGGACTGACCCTCAGCAAAAGCATTATTGAAAGAAGCCATTTTAAAAATTCAAATCTTTAAAAAAAAATTGGTTTTTAAAAAACGATTTTTTTTTTAAAAAAGCTGACTTCTATTCCTAGCTCTGATACCACTTGTAGGATCGATTTCACCCTAGCGGGGGAGGGTGAATAAGGTGATGCTATTAATTATAAAAATTATTGTGGAAGCTTATAAAATTATTTCAACACGGATATATCAAAATAATAGCAGCACAGATAATAGTAGAATAATAAATGCAGAAATAGAACGACACAGAATTTACCCAGCTTCGGCAAAACCCTGCCTATGTGCTGCCTTCAAGGTTTCTACTAGAAATTAAGTAGTCACACGCTTACACACGTAAACTCGCGACACCTGCTACTAACTAACCTAACTCTACGCTCAAAACTCTGCCACAACTCAGTCACTGAGTTGCAAATTCTCAAATTACGCCACATAGTTTGTGCCCTAGTCACACGACTAGAAATTATAACGGTTTAAAAGTTAAAATACAAAGTAAAAACAATTTAAAAATCAAAACCCTAATTTATACTAAAGTTTAATTTATAGGCCAGCCTAATGTAATAAAAATCAGATCCCTTTTCTTCTTATTATTCAGTCGGCTTTCTATCTGCTTGTTCTCGTTCCACTTTGCTCTGAAATTAGGGATTTTTGAAGTTGTTGACTTTCAGTTGCTTAATCGAAATAGAAGTTTTCTAGTTCGTTGCTTTCGTCGATCGTTTGGCTCTTTGAATCGCCTTCGGCTACTTCAATTCGATCAAGTTCGAATTTGATTCCGGTATGTAATTTACTCCTTTTGCTTTACTGGTTTTGGCTTGCTTGAACTCGATCGATGATTCGGGTTAAATGATTACTCTTCTCTGTTTAGCTCGAACTCCAATGCACCTTTGTGGATGATGTTTAGGGTTTATATAGGATTTGATTTCCTATATTTTCATTCGTATATGATCATTTGACTTCGTTTGATAATTTTTCTTGATTCTTTTCGGACGCGTGATTATGCTTGAAAGATTGTGATTTTTCTGACTTTGTTAATTTCGTTTATTTGTGACTTGATTCCCACGGTGTTGATTTCTGACTTGGTCAATTTCTTGACCACTACGGTTTCAAATTAATTTTGCTGATGTTGATTTCGTTCTTTGTTTCCTTTGACTCATGTCAGTTGCTCACAGCTTCAACTTGATTTTTGATATTACCAGACTTTGACTTGATTTTTACGAATTTGATTCTATTGTGATTTTTGCATCACTGCAACCTGTACTTTTGAAGCTTGATTCTCTGGTCTCTGACTTTGTCTTGTTCAACATGTGTGTTAAGCCTGTATACGTATCACTGCATATGTTGTTTATTTGTTATCGAGTTGCACTACTTGTTGTATCACCATTTCATGTTTACTTGAGGCTTGCGCTTGAATGTTAGTCTGGTCGACACTTGTATTTTGTTGCACTATGTTTGACATGGTCTTATAGCATTGAAATTGTAACTTGATTTTGTTCCAATTGTCAACTCTAGTACTTGCTGTTGGACTTCATGTAGTTTGTCTGATCTTTGTAAAAACATCGTCTTTGTTCGAAACTGCTACGTAAAAATGTTCGTCTTTGAACTGTTTGCATATGAGCTGATATGTGTTTGTGTACATATTCTATTTATCACTGTTGCATTTCATATATATGTTTCCTGATCGTACTGTCCACCTGAGTTCACATGTATTGAGCTCTGGTTCCATTTTCATGTGCAGTTTAGCTTGATCTTTGTTTCACTTGAGTTGTTGTAGTTTAGTTGCTTCACTATACTTCTGTGTTTTCATTTAGTCTTGGTTCCTGTAAGGCTGTAGTTGTCTTTCTGGTCATGGATGATGTCATTTAGCTGGTTTGGTGGCGAACTTTTTCCTGTTCCTTTATGGTCCTCGTCTAGTGTTCTGATGTATTTTGCGTTGACTTCTGTCCATTGCACTTCGAGTCATGTTGCATATGTGTATTGTAATTGAAATTGTATATATATAATATAGCGAGAGCTTGAATTTGTACTATTCAAAATTATAATAAAATATTTGTTCAAATAAAATATCCATTTGAATTCATATTCTGTGTTATTTTTTATTCAGCAAATATTTATTATGTGAAAAATAAATAGTATATTAACACATACATTTAAGTGAATATATATATATATATATATGTTTATTATCATTAAACAAAAATCATATAATCGCATATTCAACACCAAGTTAGTCACAACACCTTTTAATTTGTTCATGTCAGGGTCAGTGTGCGTATCCGTGTCAACTTATGTATTCCCTAGCCTCAAAAGGTGAGCAATCACTCACGAATTACATTCGTATATTTATTAAATTTGATTTCAATTGAAACGACAATTGAAATATGCTGCTGCTAGTTATTTACATTACTGTATATATATGTCATTATCTGCATTTGTTCACTTGTGGGATATGACACCATATCCTGTTATTATTATATTATTATTGATGATATTTGCACGTTATTATTATTAACATGTTTGCTATCATTCTGCAAGTTCCCTGCTAGTATAGAATTCCCTATGGGTTGAAATGATACATATCCGAACGATCTGTAGAATTGAAGAAATTATTATGGGTCGAAATGATAAACCCAAGCAATTTTCATTGAATTGAATTTGGGATTGCGGGTTGAAATGATATATGCTAGTATATATTTGATTACGGATTGAAATGATAAATACATGTATCACTTGACTATAGGATAGAAAATCCTATACAGACACCGTCGGTCTATATATATCTATTTTGAAATTGATTTCTATGGTTTTGAAAGGAAATATATACATGGTTTTATTTAAATTTGAAAATATTATGATATGAATAGGCTATGATATAAAATAAAATTAATAATAAGCTTTAAAATTAGTAATATGTGATTTAAATATGTTTGAGGATTATTTAAATTTTATTTTAAAAATAGAATTTTAATGATTCTATAAGTTAAGGTTGGGAAGATAAATTTGAATTTAATTGAAGTTGTAATTAACTAAGAACTTTTTTTAATTAATCGATTTGAAATTTATTAAATTTAAGAATTTAAAGGATATGATTTTATAAATTGATTTTGTTGAATATTTTCACGTTCAAATAAATTTAAGGAAACATTCAAAAAAAATGTAATTTAAGATTATTTAACTGATAATGGATCTATTAAGTGAATATTTCAAAACTAAATAATAAGAATTTAAAATGAGATATATATGAAATTATCAATTTAGTTTCGGAAAGTGCTATAATTTGGTAATATATTTATTTGAAATGGAAATGATATTTTGGTTTTGAAGTATAAACTATTTTGAAATGACCACATTGTTATGATGACTTTAGGTTATTAATAGCCTATATTTCTACGTTGTAGATAGTCTCATGGATTCTTAGAGGATGGATATCCTAAAAATCCTCTAAGTTAATTATATTTCAGTTGATATTTCACTTGAGTTGAATTAATTAATATAAGAATGTTAATCCTGACTCGAGTGTTTTGCGTTTTGCTTTACGCTCGAGTCAGACTGAGTAATATAGCATTTGAGACTCACCTTTGAAGTTTGGAGCTTCACTTGGAGATCCAACTATCGATTCAGCTTTCAGCCTTTCCAGTTGATTTATTCAAAGATTTCATCGATCTATATTTGTGATATTCCGTTGTATTTTATTTCAAACTCTGTTGTTTATATAGTAGCTTCATGAACTACTATTTATCCATTTCGCTGTATTCTATTATAATACTTTGTATCTATGATTCTTGATTATTTTATTTACCGTATATGTCGAGTTTTGCCAGATATAAATTAACAATCTGATATTTTAAGCAATTCAAATCCGGCATGTGCGGGTGCGAATGGTTCAAATACCGGGCCGTTACACGAAAGGTTTGAAAGGAAAGGTTTTCCAATGTTTTTGAAAGGCAATGTTTAAGTGTTTTAAAGATAGGATTTCTAAGGCTTTATAGCGTTCGGATGAAAGGTTTTTAAATAGTTTCAAAAGGTTTATACATATGGTTTCGAAAGGAATGTTTTGGCCTTTTGGTCTAGGTTATAAAGGGTTTACTTAGTTTCGAAAGGAATACTTTCAATGGGTTCGTAAAGGGTACTTTGAAAGGTTTAAAATGTTTTCATCAACATAGATTTGTGTAAAGTATATATATAACATGGCAAGGTTATCTGAGTAATGAACATAATTTATTTTCCTGGTTTAAGTATGATTTAAAGGTTTAAATCAATTTGAGAAGAAAATATTTTCAAGGAAAATTTTATGGGAAGATTACTCTAAGTAAAATGACTCAGATATTAGAATACCAGATGGGACTAGTATAGGGACATGCCCTATACTTTAGTTATTATCCCTTAGCTAATATAAGTTCAAAATTCCAGTGCGTAGGGCTTTGTCATAGGTAAGACTAAAATTATGTTACACACAAAAAGGAGAGATACCATTAGGATCATTAGGATCAGTTGACCTGGGAAAAGTAAGTTATGGACATACCATCCAGAAGAGGAGTATCTAATAGATATTAGACTACTTGTTTATAGTGTTTGGACAGATAGTCCATTTGTAACTTGATATGTATGTTTACATCATAATGCTTTACAGTTTTAACTAGTTTTGGTTCAGGATTACGATTTGCATAAGATATGTTTTAAAAGAATAATAGTGAGGATAAACCTGTTCCGCTAAGCAGCTTCATCTCACTAAATATCAAAATAACTGAAATGTATAGTATTATTTGAAAGTGACTACTGTGTGGCTAGTTATCACTTAGGATAGTGTAATATGGAATGTGTTATAATCTAAATGCGAAAACAAATAATAATAGTAAAATAAATAAGAATAAGCACATCAGAAGTTTTTATACTGGTTCAAACTTCCAGTTCTACGTCCAGTCCCAGACTTCTCTCTGGAATTTCACTCAATAACCCCTCACTTAACCCGGAGGAATAGGTAAACAACACCTGAGCAGCCGAACAGGATTTTTTTGCCTCAACTGCCAAAGAGAACTTTTCCTCCTGATACAAACTAACAGGACTTCCACAATTTCAATAAAGTTATTGGACACTTTGTGTTCTTGATAACACTGATTTATGTTTGATAGTACACCCTTTCTATAATCTTTTGCTCAAGTATATAAGGTGTGTGTGAAGATTAGAAAGGAAGATATTGCTTAGAATCAAAGAATGTGATAATTAATTCGGAGATTCAAGAAATATATAGATTGTGATTGCTTGTAGAATGCAGAGATAGATAACAGAGAATGTAGCAAGAAATCAAAATAAAAATTGGTGTAATATCCCGGAATTTTTGACAATATCAATTTAATAATCTGTATTAAAAATTAAATTGATATTGATATTTTATTGATAATAATTCAAATTGGTTTAATAATCTTCTTTAATAAATATTCAATTGGTTATTTTATATTTTAAAAATAATAAATTGATTTCTATTTATATTATAAATATATGGTTTATATTTTAAAATAGATTAGCTTTGTTTTACTTTTAATAAGTAAAACATATTTTCTAGTTTTAAATATTTGTACTAATTTAGAAAATTTGTTTTATTTAATAATAGCTTTTCAAAGTTATAAAATAAATGATCTTGGCTTAAATTAATAAATGAATCATGATTTAAAATTTCTAATATACATTATAATTTGGAAGATTTGTTTTAAATTAGTATTGAGTTTTTTTAAAAAATATTTCATAAATAAATATATGATTTTAAAATTGATACGAAAAATATTTAAATGTTTAAATTAAATTGGATTGAGTTTTAAATTTAGAATAAATTCAACAAAATGGTTTCATGGCTTAATAAAATGGATATTTTATTGATAAAAATATAATTTCTTGTAAAATGATTTTTAATGTAATAATAAGATATTTATAAAAGCAATATTAATATTGTATTGTCTTTATAAATAAGTTTTGAATAGGATTTGTAATTTTTATTTCAAATTGAATTTATATTTATAACTTGATTTGAAAATAATTGATTTTGAATTTAGTTTGAATTTAAGTTCAAAAGTATAAATTTTAAATTGTTTAATTGTTTTAATTTTTAATATGTATAAGTTTATTTATAAACATGATTTGTTCTTATTTCTTTAGTAAATTCATACACATATCTAATATAAACTAACAATTTGAAATTAAGCTAACACACATGCATTACTTTGTAAATTTAAAAACTAATTACTTTTAAAAGAAAAACAAGTGTGATATCTTAAGTTCATGCTTTAACATCCATTTAACAAGTGTTCAAAACTAACATAAACAATTTGACAAGTGTTGTGTAAATTTGTACAAGTGTAAAATTTAATTTTAATTTTTCTTTTATTTCATTAAATCTGAAAATTCATTTATTTAAACCTGCATTTTTCCTTCATTTATGTTTTTTTTCATTTCCTTAATCAAACACACCACCTCTAAAATCAGTAACTCCTCATTATCAAAATTCCTACATATTCTACACCAAATCTAGATCACCTCTTCAAAAATCTGCATGTTCAAACCTTAATCAGAAGACACCAAAACCATGTTCAAATCTGCATATTTCACTTCCTAAAAATCAAAACACCTCTATCATTTTGGTCTGCACTTCTTCAAAGATCAAATTTTCATCTTCATATCAAAATCAAGATTAAAATAAACCTGCATTTTTATGAAACCTGGAAATGAGCCTGCACTCCATTTTAAACCTGGGAATAAAAAGCATCTGCATGCATATGGGAAATTAGCAACTACATCTACTATCTGCATGCAAGAATTTATAGTCATGGATCATGAGCATTCAGATTTCAACATAGTTGCAACTTATTTTTTTTTAAAAACAAAAAAAGGGGGTCAAGCCTGCATTTTGATGTCTTCTGCAAAATTCAAAACAGGAGCTTTGCATTTAATAAAGTGGGTAACATTTAAACCTTAAATGGTAATTAGGTTGCTTAAGATAAAATATGTTTGTGTGTCTGATGTAATTGTGATTGTGTGTGCATGTTTGTTATATTCTGCAGTATACCCAGATCATCTTCCTATTAAAAGCATCCCCTACAATTGATCTAATTTGAGATAGTATTTGGGTTTTAGAATAATTAAAGGAGTTTGCTTATCATAGATAGAATTAAAAGCTATGAAGTGAAGTGCTTGGCTGCCTGAAGTTTTAATTAAACTTAAAAAAAATATACAGGATGTTATCTTTGTAACACAGGAAAACATCATGTGATCTTTAACAAACTTAAACATGTTTAACTTGTAATGCAGTATCATGGAACAAAAGTAATTACAAAATCATGATTTTTAAACTAATAATTTGTATTTTAGGGTGTTAATTCAAGTGACAGTTTAAATTTGAACTAAAAATGGGTTTTTATTAAATCATGGTGATATATGACTTAAGAAACTTGGGGATTCTTCTGAGTAATAGAGGAGGTATAGGAGATGATCAGAAAAATCATGAATGGGTTTGAAATTGGTTAGATTTGATGCAGTTTGGATATTCATTTTTAAACCCTAGTTTTTATTTGGGTTAAAGAATCGAACATTTCGGGATGTAGGAGTGATCGAGTGTTGAGATATTTTGGGAATCGTTAGATTGGTTGTAGTTAAAGTTGAAGGCGGAGTGGTCGACCTTCTGATGGTCGGCGTGGCAAGCAAGAGGCGTTGTCAGGTATTGAAGTGAAAACCTGATTGTTGGGTTCCAGGTCTTGATTGAAACTCGAATTTGAATTCGAGTTGGGGTGAAGTTAACCTAATGATCGAGATGGGGTAATGAAGTGGTCTTGGATGAGGAACGATCACCGCTGATGATCGGAGGTGACTGGGGGAGTCGTGCATGTGCATGGCTCTGTTTTCTGTTGAAGTTTGGGGAAGATTTGAAACAGGGGGATTTGTTGGAATTTACTCGAAGTTCGTTATTGTTTTGTTCGGGGGAAATGGGTTGTAGACTCGAAGCAGGTGGGAATGTATCTCGGGTTAGTGGAAGCTATCAGGTTTCAACAGAAACCTGGTACCTGTTTTAAATTTTAAACAAAAATTTAAAAACGCTGAGTTTAAAGTTGATAGGTAAGATTTTAAACAAGATTTAAATCCAGTTCTCAAATCTGAAATAGTTTGAAGTCTCGGTTTTTAAAATAATGTCATGTTTTAAATTTGAACTAAATTTACTACTTTAAAAAAAAGATAAGTAGGTTGTAATTTAAAAATTAAGTTTCAAATTGTAAACAGGTTTTTAAATTTTAAAAATTTACCTGGAATTAAATTTTGTTATGCATTTCAATTTTGAAAAAAAAGTAATTTTTCAAATTTGAATATTAAAGTGAATTTTTTACTATGATTTGAATTTAAATAAAACTTGGTTTTAATTTTTTTTTTTTGATCTTATTTATGGTATGAATACTACTTTAACTTGTGAATTAAAGTTTTGAATTGTCTTTAGGATTTTTTAAGTAAATTTGCATTCATTTTTTTAAAATCCCAAATTTAAATGAAATTCGAAGTAAAGTTTAAAGTAGATTGATTTTAAATATATTTGTGAATGACAAATTAATCCTAATGAAGAAATGTTTTATCTAAAATTTAATTAAGATAAATATGTTGAATTTAACTTAATTAATAAGGTAATTAACAAGTAATTAGTTAATTTAACTAATTAATTAGCTAAGGATTAATAAATATTGATTAAGGGAAAATTAATGTGTAATTCAAGAACATTAATTAAATTAATAATTAGTGATTTAAGAATTATTAATTAAGTAATTAAGTTTTAATCAAGTATTAATTAATTAAATAATTAGAAATTAATTAATGGATAATTAAAGATAATTAAATTTGTAATTAATCTCAGTTAATTACTTAATAAAAATAATTAGAGAAGGGTAAATGAAGGTCATTAACCAGGATTATTTATATAATTAATTAATGTGATTAATTTTTATAATTAATTAGATTAATTAATTTAATAATAATCAATTGTGAATTGTAGAGAATAAATACTTAATGAAATAATTAAGAAATTAATTACTTAATGTAATTAATTTAGTTTAAATGTGATTGTTTAATTTAATTAATTAAGTTTAATTAATTTTAAACTTTTTGGTTTTAAAGATAATTATTGTATGTAATTAATTATTTGGAAATTACTTAGTTAAGTAATTGTTTAATAATTACAGGTTGTAATTAAGGGGAGATGTTTAAGAATGAGGTAATTTGGATTAGTTATTTAGTAATTAATCAAGGAATTAATTAAGAAATTAATTAAGAAATAATTAATTTAGTTTAATAAAGTAATTAAGTTAGTTAATTACTAAATGTAATTAATCTGGGATGACCAATAATTATGATTTAATTACTTAAGGTAATTAATTTAAGGAATAATTAAAGATCATTAATTATTTTAATTAATGATGTAATTAAAGTTGATTAATTAAGATTAATTAATCAATGATAAGTAATTAAAGGTAATTAATTAATGTAATTAATTTAGAATTAATGTAATTAATTATGATTAATTGATAAATTGAAGTAATTAAAGTTTAATTACTGCTGAGTGGAGAATAATTAATTGTGTGAAATTAATTGAGGATAATTACATGATGTAATTAAGGATAATTAATCAAGAGTGATAAATTAAAGTGATTAATAATAAATGATTAATTAATTGATTGTAATCAATTAAATGATTGAGTAAGCAAGATATATTTTGATGAAGTAATTAATTTAATTTATTTTAAATTAATTAAAAATGAAGTAATTAATTTAATTCATTTTAAATTAATTAGAAATAAGGATAGTTAATTTAATTCATTTTAAATTAATTATATTATGGTATGAGTGAATCTTTGGTTATGTATGAATGGATGACATTGATTGTCTTGGATGCTTTGAGATCTCAGTAATGAGATAAATGATATTGTGTGGTATGAATGACTTGATTGTATTGTGATGATAACATAGGTTATCTATTGTGATGGTATTATATGGATTATCTATTTTGGTATTGATAATGTGGATTACTTGTTATGTGATAATGTTGATTATCAATTGTGATTGTGTGTTATCTATCTATGTATATAGATACTGTATTGAATTGTTTTAAACCTTTAAAACAACTTGGACCTAAAAGACACGTTTTGGATTTCGATGAGACCGGGATCGGGTTTCCATATTTGGATATCCGAAAACCACATTGATCCAAATTAACGTTAGGTCGTGAATCAAAGTGGAGCTTTGTGAAGACTCGAGGTGTAAAGACTATACGTCAGTATAACTCTGTGGGTGATTCCGTAATGAGTTGACAGAATAGTACTTATAGGTTCGAGATGGAGATTCAGAGTGCAAGGGTTATCATCGTTAACTCTGAGGGTGATTCCGAAATAAGTGTAACGAGATAATGCATTCGGTTTCGTTCGAACCCGGAACGAACTTGTATGGATTCAATGCTTTCAGAACATCGTCAGGTGGACGATGAGCATTCTAAGATTGATTTGTCCTATAAAGGTAATCGTAGCCTCATGCCTCATCAACCGGGAATGGCTAAAACAGGGGAGGTGCAGCAAGGCTTCGTGGGTAGCCCCCACTTGAGAATGAGATTTACCCCTGTCTAGAGGTCCCTTTTTATTTCGGCTGTGTGGACGGTTTTTGAGCTCCAACCGTCGGGGTTATCTTGTTCGGAACTGTTCAGTAAGGAATGAGTCCAGCCTTGTGTTGCAGGGGAGTGGGCGTACTCCTTGGTACGGTGATCTAGGCCACGTACTTTGACGGGCGGTACCCCAGTAGTCCTGCCATTGTATGGAATCCAAAATCCAATAAGTGCCATCGGTTTTGATTGTATTACCCACTTTTGTGGCTAGTAGATGGAATTTAATGAATGTAACAATTTCGGCTATTTCATATTTATTTGAAAACCCTAGACACTATTATAATATCATCGGATTTCCTATCAAATGTTTTGCTTAGCGTAAGGTAAAAACTTTTCCATGTTTATGTGTGGGAAGTCTTACGTGATACCTTTCTTTTCAAAAGAATTTTAAAAGTTAATTAACCTTAACCTGTTACTCACACCAGAACCATGTCTGACCCGCAGTTTATCTTTGTTTTCTTAAACTCTTGGGTACTCAAATTTTTACGAGTAGCCAAGGGATTCAAGTCTGCTTTGACGAATTATGGAGGAGCAATGGAGCAGGAGGCTTCTACGTGTAGATATATATAGAATTCCGCTGTGTAGTTTTCTGAGTCGTTTCTTGTACTGATTTGAGTTGTATAACTAAACAGGTGTTTATAACTGTCTAGTATGTTGTTGTATGTCTGTGTAACTCTGATATTGGTTGCAAACTATGTAATATTTATGTTATTAATATAATTTATTCGTTCCGCTGTTAGATTCTGATGTTGTTTCTTTCTTCTCTTCTTTCTATTCTCTTTTCTATCCCTTTCTTTCTTAAAAATAATACGATTTTCTGTGGTAAGAAAGTCGGGTCGTTTCACTTGGTATCAGAGCATTAGGTTGAGTGAATACCTAGGCTCTGTAGTAGTGTCTTTCTTGAGAGAGAGTACTTGTAATTTTATATATAACTAATTATATATATATATATATTATTTATTTCTACCTATCCATTGGGTTACCTGTTCAGGCTCCCCAATATAAGTTATAAGGTAGATGGGGAAGTAGTGTGTGTAATACGACTACCATTGGTTGGAGTTTGAATGTGTGAGGTTGGAAGTGTATCTGTCGAGACTGTAGACCTAATACCGTCTCGAGTGAGCTTTGTAGTGATGAGGGACTTCATTGATCTCTGAAGGAAACCTGTTAAGGTTCGGAGTTTATTTCTGAAGTTGATGAGTAGAATGTGGATCTGTTGGTTGGGCAGAAGCAAGTAATGGTATTTTGAATACCTCAGGAAGTAGTAGCTGCGTGATGAGATGCAGTGACTATGGATGTTCCCGAAGATGTTTTCTTTGGAACAAGTTAAGGAGGTGAGCCTGCTTCGGTGTTGTGGCTGTGTTCAGCCGGAGTTTCTGTTTGCTTTGAGATTTGAGTTTCTCGAAGAGCTTGTTTTGGAATTCTTTGGCATCTGTGGCAGCAGTGCAGCTTGGAGTGTTCTCGGTATTGGCAAGAGATCTTCTGGCTTAACAGTTTTTATGAAGTGGAGTTCAGAAGCAGTTAAGTGGACCCGTTTCTTTGATGGGTTGGCTAATTAAGTTTAATCTGTTCCGTTTGGTTAAGGGAGAACATATTTTCCTTGGATTTGGTTTGGGTAGTTCGCAAAAGTGACTTGCGATTTTTTGAGTGTTCTCTTTGGTTATCTGAGTTTTTCTGGATGTCTTCTGGAAGTCAGAGGTTAGTTCGCATCTGGAGATTGAGTTTCCTTATCGACTGGAATTCCAAGAGTGCTACCAGTGGTTCAGCTCTATAGAAGAGTGGTTTCAAGGAGATTTAGTTGGTGTAGTAGCTCAGAGTTTTGGAGGAACTTCTGAATTTTTTCTTATGGATTAGTTGAACCATATTCTGTGATGTGTTGTCCAGTTTGTGCTCGTGTTCTTCTTTAGTATTCTCTTCTACTTCAGATCAGAGTTGAGCAGCAGAAGCAGTTTGGGAAGTGTATCTGCTTTTCTTTTCTGGACAGAAGAAGTTGTTGTCTTCTGATGTTGAGGAGTAGAGTTTGAGATCTTGATCTTGGTTGATCTTGAGGTGATCATTTTGTTGTGTTGATTGGTCTAGTTTGTTTCTAGAAGCATCAGCGAATGTTGAGCTGATTAGTAAGTTGTGGACAGCCCAGGACGTTCGAAGAGTTTTGTGGATTTGAGACGAAGGAATATGGATTCCGAATTCGGAGATTTAATTTTGGATAAGTTTTCTCCGATCAAAAAGGAGCTATAAGTTTGAGTAAGGCTGGGAAGCTAGCTCTGAAGAGTTTTGGATTCTTTTCTGTAATTTTGAAGGTTAAGTGATTGATCTACAAAATGGAATTGCCAGTTTGGATAACTGGGATTTGATGAGTTTCACGTATCTCTGAGGGAGAACGTGTATGGTCTATCTCTGATTGTGGAACCAGCAGTTCTAGAGTTTTGGTTGTTGAGTCAGACTCGTCTGTAGTTTGGTATCTTGTCTAGTGTTGTAAATATAGATGAATAGGAGCTTTTATAGTTTCATAGTATTGTTTGTTTGGATTCTTTAGAGCGAGTAACCTGGTATATATATATACTTGGGGAAAACTCGATGAAATTTTATCCAGAATTTGTCTGGATAATTAGATTTGTTTGATTGGTTGAATTGGTTGCTAAGCTTGTTAGCATATGTTTGATATATGCTTGTGTTTTAAAATTAAATCTTTAATGAGATTATTAAATTACCTTTGTTTTAAATTTCGGGGACGAAATTCTTTCAAGGGGGAAGAATTGTAATATCCCAGAATTTTTAACAATATCAATTTAATAATCTGTATTAAAAATTAAATTGATATTGATATTTTGTTGATAATAATTCAAATTGGTTTAATAATCTTCTTTAATAAATATTCAATTGGTTATTTTATCTTTTAAAAATAATAAATTGATTTCTATTTATATTATAAATATATGGTTTATATTTTAAAATAGATTATCTTTGTTTTAATTTTAATAAGTAAAACATATTTTCTAGTTTTAAATATTTGTACTAATTTAGAAAATTTGTTTTATTTAATAATAGCCTTTCAAAGTTATAAAATAAATGATCTTGGTTTAAATTAATAAATGAATCATGATTTAAAATTTCTAATATACATTATAATTTGGAAGATTTGTTTTAAATTAGTATTGAGTTTTTTTAAAAATATTTCATAAATAAATATATGATTTTAAAATGATAAGAAAAATATTTAAATGTTTAAATTAAATTGGATTGAGTTTTAAATTTAGAATAAATTCAACAAAATGGTTTCATGGCTTAATAAAATGGATATTTTATTGATAAAAATATAATTTCTTATCAAATGATTTTTAATGTAATAATAAGGTATTTATAAAAGCAATATTAATATTGTATTGTCTTTATAAATAAGTTTTGAATAGGATTTGTAATTTTTATTTCAAATTGAATTTATATTTATAACTTGATTTGAAAATAATTGATTTTGAATTTAGTTTGAATTTAAGTTCAAAAGTATAAATTTTAAATTATTTAATTGTTTTAATTTTTAATATGTATAAGTTTATTTATAAACATGATTCGTTCTTATTTCTTTTGTAAATTCATACACATATCTAATATAAACTAACAAATTGAAATTAAGCTAACACACATGCATTACTTTGTAAATTAAGACCTAATTACCTTTAAAAGAAAAACAAGTATGATATCTTAACTTCATGCTTTAACATCCATTTAACAACTGTTCAAAACTAACATAAACAATTTGACAAGTGTTGTGTAAATTTGTACAAGTGTAAAATTTAATTTTAATTTTTCTTTTATTTCATTAAATCTGAAAATTCATTTATTTAAACCTGCATTTTTCCTTCATTTATGTTTTTTTCATTTCCTTAATCAAACACACCACCCCTAAAATCAGTAACTCCTCATTATCAAAATTCCTACATATTCTACACCAAATCTAGATCACCTCTTCAAAAATCTGCATGTTCAAACCTTAATCAGAAGGCCCCAAAACCATGTTCAAATCTGCATATTTCACTTCCTAAAAATCAAAACACCTTTATCATTTTGGTCTGCACTACCTCAAAGATCAAATTTTCATCTTCATATCAAAATCAAGATTAAAATAAACCTGCATTTTTATGAAACCTGGAAATGAGCCTGCACTCTGTTTTAAACCTGGGAATAAAAAGCATCTGCATGCATATGGGAAATTAGCAACTACATCTGCTATCTGCATGCAAGAATTTGTAGTCACTGATCATGAGCATTCAGATTTCAACATAGTTGCAACTCATTTTTTTAAAAAAAAACAAAAAAAGGGGGTCAAGCCTGCATTTTGATGTCTTCTGCAAAATTCAAAACAGGAGCTCTGCATTTAATAAAGTGAGTAACATTTAAATCTTAAATGGTAATTAGGTTGCTTAAGATAAAATATATTTGTGTGTCTGATGTAATTGTGATTGTGTATGCATGTTTGTTATATTCTGCAGTATACCCAGATCATCTTCCTATTAAAAGCATCCTCTACAATTGATCTAATTTGAGATAGTATTTGGGTTTTAGAATAATTAAAGGAGTTTTCTTATCATAGATAGAATTGAAAGCTATGAAGTGAAGTGCTTGGCTGCCTGAAGTTTTAAATAAACTTAAAAAAAAAAATACAGGATGTTATCTTTGTAACACAGGAAAACATCATGTGATCTTTAACAAACTTAAACATTTTTAACTTGTAATGCAGTATCATGGAACAAAAGTAATTACAAAAACATGATTTTTAAACTAATAATTTGTATTTTAGGGTGTTAATTCAAGTGAAAGTTTAAATTTGAACTAAAAATGGGTTTTTATTAAATCATGGTGATATATGACTTAAGAAACTTGGGGATTCTTCTGAGTAATAGAAGAGGTATAGGAGACGCTCAGAAAAATCATGAATGGGTTTGAAATTGGTTAGATTTGATGCAGTTTGGATGTTCATTTTTAAACCCTAGTTTTTATTTGGGTTAAAGAATCGAACATTTAGGGATGTAGGAGTGATCGAGTGTTGAGATATTTTGGGAATCGTTAGATTGGTTGTAGTTGAAGTTGAAGGCGGAGTGGTCGACCTTCTAATGGTCGGCGTGGCAAGCAAGAGGCGTTGTCAGGTATTGAAGTGAAAACCTGATTGTTGGGTTCCAGGTCTTGATTGAAACTCGAATTCGAATTCGAGTTGGCGTGAAGTTAACCTAATGATCGAGATGGGGTAATGAAGTGGTCTTGGATGAGGAACGATCATCGCTGATGATCGGAGGTGACTGGGGGAGTCGTGCATGTGCACGGCTCTGTTTTCTATTGAAGTTTGGGGAAGATTTGAAACAGGGGGATTTGCTGGAATTTACTCGAAGTTCACTATTGTTTTGCTCGGGGGAAATGGGTTGCAGACTCGAAGCAGGTGGGAATGTATCTCGGGTTAGTGGAAGCTATCAGGTTTCAACAGAAACCTGGTACCTGTTTTAAATTTTAAACAAAAATTTAAAAAGGCTGAGTTTAAAGTTGATAGGTAATATTTTAAACAAGATTTAAATCTAATTCTTAAATCTGAAATAGTTTAAAGTCTCAGTTTTTAAAATAATGTTATGTTTTAAATTTGAATTAAATTTACTACTTTTAAAAAAAAAGGTAAGTAGGTTGTAATTTAAAAACGAAGTTTCAAATTGTAAACAGGTTTTTAAATTTTAAAAATTTACCTGGAATTAAATTTTGTTATGCATTTCAATTTTGAAAAAAAAAGTAATTTTTCAAATTTGAATATTAAAATGAATTTTTTACTATGATTTGAATTTAAATAAAACTTGGTTTTAAATATATATTTTTTGATCTTATTTATGATATGAATACTACTTTAACTTGTGAATTAAAGTTTTGAATTGTCTTTAGGATTTGTTTAAGTAAATTTGCATTCATTTTTTTTAAATCCCAAATTTAAATGAAATTTGAAGTAAAGTTTAAAGTAGATTGATTTTAAATATATTTGTGAATGACAAATTAATCCTAATGAAGAAATGTTTTATCTAAAATTTAATTAAGATAATATGTTGAATTTAATTTAATTAATAAGGTAATTAACAAGTAATTAGTTAATTTAACTAATTAATTGATTAAGGATTAATAAATATTGATTAAGGGCAAATTAATGTGTAATTCAAGAAGATTAATTTAATTAATAATTAGTGATTTAAGAATTATTAATTAAGTAATTAAGCTTTAATCAAGGATTAATTAATTAAATAATTAGAAATTAATTAATGGATAATTAAAGATAATTAAATTTGTAATTAATCTCTGTTAATTGCTTAATAAAAATAATTAGAGAAGGGTTAATGAAGGTCATTAACCAGGATTATTTAAATAATTAATTAATGTGATTAATTTTTATAATTAATTAGATTAATTAATTTAATAATAATCAATTGTGAATTGTAGAGAATAATTACTCAATGAAGTAATTAAGAAATTAATTACTTAATGTAATTAATTTAGTTTAAATGTGATTGTTTAATTTAATTAATTAAGTTTAATTAATTTTAAACATTTTGGTTTTAAAGATAATTATTGTATGTAATTAATGATTTGGAAATTACTTAGTTAAGTAATTGTTTAATAATTACAGTTTGTAATTAAGGGGAGATGTTTAAGAATGAGGTAATTTGGATTAGTTATTTAGTAATTAATCAAGGAATTAATTAAGAAATTAATTAAGAAATAATTAATTTAGTTTAATAAAGTAATTAAGTTAGTTAATTACTAAATGTAATTAATCTGGGATGATTAATAATTATGAGTTAATTACTTAAGGTAATTAATTTAAGGAATAATTAAAGATCATTAATTATTTTAATTAATGATGTAATTAAAGTTGATTAATTAAGATTAATTAATCAATGATAAGTAATTAAAGGTAATTAATTAATGTAATTAATTAAGAATTAATGTAATTAATTATGATTAATTGATTAATTGAAGTAATTAAAGGTTAATTACTGTTGAGTTAAGGATAATTAATTGTGTGAAATTAATTGAGGATAATTACATGATGTAATTAAGGATAATTAATCAAGAGTGATCAATTAAAGTGATTAATAATGAATGATTAATTAATTGATTGTAATCAATTAAATGATTGAGTAAGCAAGATATATTTTGATGAAGTGATTAATTTAATTTATTTTAAATTAATTAAAGATGAAGTAATTAATTTAATTCACTTTAAATTAATTAGAAATAGGGATAGTTAATTTAATTCATTTTAAATTAATTATATTATGGTATGAGTGAATCTTTGGTTATGTATGAATGGATGACATTGATTGTCTTGGATGCTTTGAGATCTCAGTAATGAGATAAATGATATTGTGTGGTATGAATGACTTGATTGTATTGTGATGATAACAAAGGTTATCTATTGTGATGGTATTATATAGATTATCTATTTTGGTATTGATAATGTGGATTACTTGTTATGTGATAATGTTGATTATCAATTGTGATTGTGTGTTATCTATCTGTGTATATAGATACTGTATTGAATTGTTTTAAACCTTTAAAACAACTTGGACCTAAAAGACACGTTTTGGATTTCGATGAGACCGGGATCGGGTTTCCATATTTGGATATCTGAAAACCACATCGATCCAAATTAACGTTAGGTCGTGAATCAAAGTGGAGCTTTGTGAAGACTCGAGGTGTAAAGACTATACGTCAGTATAACTCTGTGGGTGATTCCGTAATGAGTTGACAGAATAGTATTTATAGGTTCGAGATGGAGATTCAGAGTGCAAGGGTTATCGTCGTTAACTCTGAGGGTGACTCCAAAATAAGTGTAACGAGATAATGCCTTCGGTTTCGTTCGAACCCGGAATGAACTTGTATGGATTGAATGCTTTCAGAACATCGTCAGGTGGACGATGAGCATTCTAAGATTGATATGTCCTATAAAGGTAATCGTAGCCTCAAGCCTCATCAACCGCGAATGGATAAAACAGGGGAAGGGCAGCAAGGCTTCGCGGGTAGCCCCCACTTGAGAATGAGATTTACCCCTGTCTAGAGGTCCCTTTTTATTTCGGCTGTGTGGATGGTTTTTGAGCTCCAACCGTCGGGGTTATCTTGTTCGGAACTGTTCAGTAAGGAATGGGTCCGGCCTTGTGTTGTAGGGGAGTGGGCGTACTCCTCGGTACGGTGATCTAGGCCACGTACTGTGACGGGCGGTACCCCAGTAGTCCTGCCATTGTATGGAATCCAAAATCCACTAAGTGCCATCGGTTTTGATTGTATTATCCACTTTTGTGGCTAGTAGCTGGAATTTAATGAATGTAACAATTTCGACTATTTCATATTTATTTGAAAACCCTAGACACTATTATAATATCATCGGATTTCCTATCAAATGTTTTGCTTAGCGTAAGATAAAAACTTTTCCATGTTTATGTGTGGAAAGTCTTACGTGATACCTTTCTTTTCAAAAGAGTTTTAAAAGTTAAGCAACCTTAACCTGTTACTCACACTAGACCCATGTCTGACGCGGAGTTTATCTTTGTTTTCTTAAACTCTTGGGTACTCAAATTTTTATGAGTAGCCAAGGGATTCAGGTCTGCTTTGACGAATTATGAAGGAGCAATGGAGCAGGAGGCTTCTACGTGTAGATATATATAGAATTCCGCTGTGTAGTTTTCTCTGAGTCGTTTCTTGTACTGATTTGAGTTGTATAACTAGACAGGTGTTTATAACTGTCTAGTATGTTGTTGTATGTCTGTGTAACTCTGATATTGGTTGCAAACTATGTAATATTAATGTTATAATATAATTTATTCGTTCCGCTGTTAGATTCTGATGTTGTTTCTTTCTTCTCTTCTTTCTATTCTCTTTTCTATCCCTTTCTTTCTTAAAAATGATACGATGTTCTGTGGTAAGAAAGTCGGGTCGTTTCAATTGGTTATTTGAGAAGTGACTCTAACGTGTTTATATAGTGAACAGATAGTTACAACTATTCACGAAGAGTTTCAATCAAAAGATGCAGCCATATCTCTTCAATTTGAATCGTAACTCCTCGGAGCTAAAAATGTCTCTTCAGAAGAGTCGGTCAGTCGACTGGGTAAAAACGATCAGTCGACTGAAAATTCAAAGATAGTAAAAAAACAGTGCATTTCTGTGTACTGACCATGGTCAGTCGACTAGCTATTTTCGGTTAGTCGACTGACCTGGTTATCAGTCACAACTTGCTTATTTTCTTAAGAATTTGAATTTTAAAACCAGTTTGATTTTGTGTAAACTACTTGAGGATAGATTTTAACAATTTCAAACTATATCTAAAACTTAATACTTCAATAAATAAACATAATATACTCAGATATTAAGTCTTGTCTCCTTTATAGTTTAATAGCATATCTCATTCTCTTTTTGTCGCTTGATCATTTAGTTTCATCACTGATTGTTCAAGCTTTTTGTCATGAATCAAAACTCATGATTTAACATTCTCCCCCTTTTTGATTGATGACAACCCGTTTTAGATGATACTATATTTTAAGAGTTATATAACAGAAGTTATATATGTCTCGCCCAGAAATTTTGGCGACATATCTAATCCTTCAAAAAAATGGTTAGGCATACAAATGTCTCCCCCTTTGTCATCGATAAAAATGAGATAAACAATAGTTTTATCATCATAACAATCACAAAATAATATAGTTTCAAGTATTACCGAGCTATTTATACAAGCTCATAAAAAAATAAACAGTACTTGAATGTGTGTGAAAATAAAAGAAAAGTAACTTACTATCATCAAACAAGAAATATCAACATCACTCATCAGAGTTAGATTCTGTTTCTTCTTCCACTTGCATTGGCCCTATGCCTCGTGAAGAACTTTCTACAAATTCTCTACCACCCCCCATTTCCGCTAGGTCGGAACTTGTTTATTCTTCGGATGTGGACCAAGTAAAGTGAGGGCCTGGATGTTTGCCCGGATCACGATGTGAAGTGTCCGTAGTTATGGAGGAAGAATAAGAGATTGCATCCCATAAAATCCCAAAAAAGCTTTTTATCTTGTCAAATTTCTTGTCGATCATTTTGTCAAGATTTTTGATACGAGAATCAAAAATGACTTGATTACGAGCAATTAGATCAATGGATTGTCTGGTATTTTGGGATGAGCTTGTGGTGCGAATGTCATCTCTTTGTTGGGTAGTAGCTTGCTGATGAGGTCTTGATTTCCAATCTTGAAAAGACATGATAAGGTCTAGGAGGCAATTTCATTAGACTAATTGTGCAGCTATTTAGAGTTTTAGTAGTGGAGGTATCAGATTCTGGAATAGGAACTTATAGGTTCATAAGTAGTCGAATAATATATTTGCCGTAATAGATGATGTTCATTCGACTTTGATTGAAAGACAAGAACTCGTCAAGAATAAGCATAGGCCAATTAATTTGGACAACTCCCCAAATTGTATATAAAGCCCTATAATTTTCCGGATATGCAAGCTTATAAGAACCAGTACGAGGAAGAATTTATGCTTTAAACCTCGATGCATAATTCGAGTTGTAGGGCGTAAGGCGATAGATATTAATTCAGTCATGTCATCTTCCAAAAACCTGTGACTTACTTCATCTCGTTCACCTATAGGAACAATTAAATCTTCTAAAGGAATACCATTTGTTAGTGTAAGAATGTGTCCAATTCTATCTAATGATAAGAATACTTGTTGACCACAAACTAAACTCCATACACAATTGTCACAATTTTGTGGATTTTGATGACCCAAATTTAAATTTGCGTAAAAGAGTTTTACCATTGTATGATTAATTTTGAGATTGTTTTGATTGTAGTCAAGAAGAGATTCTAGACGACTTCTTTTGCAAGCTCCTGAATTCTATATGAAGTAAAGTCTGAAAAGACAACAAAGATCCTTCGAGAGAATGAGATTCCTTCATTTTGTTCCATCTTTGAATAGCGGTGGCATCATAAAACCATTGAGCTATTTGGGTATCAATAGGTTCAGAGGAAGAGGAAGAGGCTTTTCTAGATTGTTTAGGTTGTCTTGGAGCCATTTGAAAGTGAAATTGAGTAAAGATATTTGAAAATTTTGATAACTAGGGTTTTGAAAATCTGAAGAGGAAAAGTAAAAGTGAAGTGTAAAAGAGAAGAAGGTAGGTGAAACAGTGATAAAAGTACACAGGCGGCCTATTCGGTCGACTGGTCGAATTAAGTCAGTCGACTGAAGTTGTTTCCCGAAACTTTCCGTTTCTAGATTCAGTCGATTGACCTAATTCGTTCAGTCGACTGGATGTTCTTTTGCAACATTATCAGTCTTTCTATTTATAGATTTAGTCGACTGGCTTAATTTGTTCAGTTGGCTGAAGGTTCTTTTGTAGCAATATTAGTCTTTTTATACGAGTTAACAAATAAATTAAAGTATATTCAATATTTCAATCAATGAATCATACAAAATAAATTGAAATAAGTAAAAAAAATAAAGCTAAGTAAGATGAAGAAGAAGCGGATGAATGCGGAGTCTTGTAATCTTCTGGTTCAACCTTAGTCTTTTCTTTGTATGGTTTTAATGGAGACCAGTGATTTCCACGTTCCTATGAATTTGGAGACACGGGAGGAGGTTGTGGTGACCGATGATAAGAAGACATTGTAAGTTGATGAACATTGGATGAAGATGAGCCACAAAATTTCCATCCAAGTTGCCCCAGAAAGCTAAGTCGTTTTGAATTTAGCTTTTGTTCATAGTACATTTGCCGTTGAATTGCGATTGATTCCCTTTGATAATGATGTAAATCATCAATCTTTTGTTTTGTTAATAGAGAACCAAAGAATAAAAAGTGACGTGCCTTATTTTTTCTGGAGTATATCTAGTATGATAGTTGGATGGTCAGGCCGGTTCATCACATTGGGTAGATGTAGGTAAATTAGAAGAATCAAAGGAAGGTGTGGAGAAATTGACAGAGGAATATTCAGAGCCATGTGGAGAGTTATTTTGGGAGGACATTGTTGTAAGTAGTGAATAATATATGATAATGAAAAAAGAGATGAGAGATAAACAGAAAACTCTTCGAGTATATATAATAGTAAGAAGATAAAAAATAGTAATAGATGGATGGAATAAAGGATAAACAGAAAATAATAAGAGGAGGATAAATAGTTAGAATTTTCATGGTTGAGAATTATCCATGAGAAGAGTGAAATAGATAAGGAAAAAAATGTATTATAAAAACAGTTATGAAACAACAGATAGTGAAATGGTAGAGACATAGGATTTCCAAGCTAGAGGTGCCGAGTTCAAATACCAGCAAAGAAGAAAGAAATATTTTTAATTTTTTTTAATTTATTAAAGAAATTTTATAATTCTTTTAAAGAAATTATACCTAGTTCTCTTCTTAGATTTATAAAACAATTTTCATTGAGTGGTTTAGTGAAAATATCAGCTAACTGATTTTCAGAATTTACAAATTCTAAATTTACTATATCCTTCTCAATATTGTCACGAAGAAAATGATAATGTCAATATATTTAGTTCGTGAGTGATTGATAGGATTTTTAGATAAATTTATTACACTGGTGTTATCACAGTATATTATAGATTTATTTAATTTTAAATCAAAATATTGCAGTGTTTGTTGTATGTAGATTACTTGAGCACATGCTAAAGCTATAGATATATATTCTGCTTCATATGTCGATAGTGAAACACAGTCATTTTTGTTTCTTGCTAAACCAAGATACTAAGGATCGTCCGATGAAATGTTAAGTTACACTTTTACTTTTTCTATCTGTCCGACTTCCTCCAAAATCAGCATCACTATAGGATACTAATTCAAAAGGACATCTTTTGGATAAAGCAGTCCTAAATCGTTGGTCTTGCTAAAATAACGAATTATATGCTTTACTGCTCGCATATGTGATTCTTTAGGATTTGCTTGAAATCGAGCATATAAAAAACACTCATCATAATGTCAGGTCAACTAGTAGTTAAGTAAAGTAATGATCCAATCATGCTATGATATAGTTTCTGGTCGACACTCTTACCATTTTCACCTCTGTCGAGATGTATAGTTGTACTCATAGGAGTTGGTTTGGCAGAAGCATTTTCCATACCAAAACATTTAATTAGATTATTACAATACTTTTCGTGATTAATAAAAATGCCATTTTGCAATTGCGTGATTTGTAATCCAAGAAAATATGATAATTCTCCCATACGCGACATTTCAAATTCATTTGTCATGATAGTTGAAAATTCCTGACATAACTTTTCATTAGTTGAACAAAATATAATATCGTCAACATATATTTGTATAATTAAAATATCTTGTTTAGTTTTCTTAATAAATAAAGTTTGATCAACTTTTCCAATTTCAAAGCCAGATTCTATTAGATAGCTTTTAAGTCGATCGTACCAAGCACGAGGTGCCTGTTTTAAACCGTATAATGCTTTCTTAAGTTTGTAAACATGATCATGAAATTTTTCATGAGTAAAATGGGGAGGTTGTTCAACATACATTTTCTTTTATATATCCATTTAAAAAAGAACTTTTAACATCCATTTGATATAACTTAAAGTTATGAAAACATGCAAAAGCCAATAGGATACGCATAGATTCTAATCTCGCAACAGGAGCAAACGTTTCTTCATAGTCTATTCTCTCTTCTTGATTGTATCCTTGTGCGACTAATATAGCTTTATTTCTAGTTACGTTACCATGCTCATCAGCTTTGTTTTTGAAAAACCATTTTGCACCAATGAAAGATTGATCACTTGGTCTAGGAATTAATTCCCAAACTTCGTTTCTTTCAAATTAGTTTTGCTCTTCTTGCATAACTATAATCCAATAGTCATCAGTGTAGGCTTCCTTAATATTTTTAGGTTCTATATTAGAGAGAAAAGCTATATGGCCCATTTAATTTAATTGATGTCTTGTTCTTACATTTGAATTTACATCTCCAATTATATTTTGAACAGGGTGATCTCTAAGAATTCATGGAGGAGATCTTACAAGATTTTCATTGTGAACATTGTTTTCATCTTTTCTAATATTATTAATGTTATTATTTTGAAAAATAATATCATCATCTTTTGAATTATTTATTATGATTTTATTAGAATTATTTTCCAAAGTTGTAAATTTAGAAGAAATTTTGACATTTTCATCGAATGAAACATGAAGAGTTTCTTCGATTACTTTAGTTCTTATATTAAAAACTCAATAAGATTTGCTTCTTTTCGAATATCCTATGAATATTCCTTCATCGGATTTTGGATCAAACTTGCCAAGCTGATCTTTAGTGTTAAGAATAAAACATTTTGAACCAAATACTTTGAAATAGGATATATTAGGTTTTCTGCCATTTAAAAGTTCATATGGGGTGTGTTTTGATAATGATCGAATAGAAACACGATTCAAAACATAACAAGCAATTGCAACAGCTTCTGCCCAGAAATGCTTAGGTAGAGTGCTTCCATTTAATAAAGTTCTTGCACATTCTTGTAATGTTCTATTTTTTCCTTTCTACAATTCATTTTGTCGTGGTGTTCTAGGAAAAGAAAAGTTATGTTTAATTCCTTTCTTGTGACGAAAATGTTCAAAAGCTTTATTTTCAACTTCACCTCCATGATCACTTCTAATATTTTTAACTTTTAAATTCTTTATATTTTGAATTCTTTTTACAAAAATTTTAAAATTTTCAAAAGTATCACTTTTATGTTTCATGAAAATAGGCCATGTATATCTTGAAAAATCATCTACAATGACATACACACGGCTATTGTGATTAATAGATTGAACTTGAGTAGGTCCAAAGAGATCCATATGTAGTAGTTCAAGTGGTTGTGTTGTAGATATGATTTTCTCAGATTTAAAAGAAGACTTTATTAATTTTCCTAACTGACATGCATCACAAATATTATCAATTTTGAATTTCATATCAGGTAGTCCTTTAACAAGTTTATTTTTAGCTATTTTATTAATAGTATTAATATTTATATGACAAAATCTTTTGTGCCATAGCCAAGAATCATTTTCTATAGCTACTAAACACATGTTTGTGTTATGATTTATATTCATATTTAAAATATAAATATTTCTATCTCTTATACCTTCAAAAATTAAATTTTGATTTTTATTAGAAATATTGCATTTATTTTCTGAAAAGGATATATTAAAACCTTTATCACATAATTGACTTATGCTTAATAAATTATGTTTTAAGTTTTTAACTAATAAAACATCAAAAATGAGAGGTAAGTTAGAGATACTGTTATTGCTCACATCACCTTTGCCAACGATATAACCTTTTGAATTATCTCCAAAAGTGACCGTTCCTCCATTTGAGTAGACAATGTTAGTTAACATGTTCTTGTTACCAGTCAAGTGTTTTGAGCAACCACTGTCTAAAATCCATTTTCCTCTCTTTTTAAGTGGTACCTACAAAAAATAAATATTAAGTTAGTACCCACTTTTTTTTAGGGTCCTAAGAGTTAGGTCTTAGGAAACCAAGCCCAAGCAGGTTCAGAATTCCCTTTATAAATATAATTCTTATTTTTATTAACAGTTTCCACAAATGTTTTGGTATGTTTATTTCTAATTAAATTATTATTTGTTTTAGGAATCCATATTTTAATAGTTTTAGGATCTTTAAAAACTGTTTTCTTAATATCTTTCTTAGTTTTATTTTTAAACTTATTTTTAAACTTTCCGTATTTCTTTGGATTTTCAATTTCTTATATCCTAATCCCATTTTATTTGAAGTAGACCGAGAATTTTCTATTATTGTAGAAAGATTTTCTCGTCCTTTATTGAAGTTAGAAATATTTTTATTAATATCTTCTAACTTAGTTTTGAGACTAGATTTTTCAAACTCTAATACTTTAGTGTTAGATTTTAGATCATTAATTTCTACTGATAAATCATCATTTTTTTCTTCTGAATTTCTAATTCCTGAGTTATCATAGAAAGTTGAGATGTAAAATTAGAATTAGATTCTTGAGATATTTCAAGTTCTTCTTCCAGAATTTTCTTTTCATCTCTTGGCATACTAATTTCCAATTCAGATCTATTTAGTTTTCCTTGTAACTCTTTATTTTGCTTTTTAGATTGTTTTACAAAGTCTACTAGTTTTGAAATAATTTCAACCAAATCTTCAAAACTTAGTTCACTTACATCATTACATGTAGACATGAAGCATACATTTGCTTGCTCTGTGTCACTGTCGTTATCACTCTCTGATGATGAAGATGAATTCGAATCATCCCATGTTACTGAAAATGCTCTCTTCTTGAATTTTTCCTTCTTGAATTTATTTTATTTCTCTAGACAATCTTTCTTCATATGATCCTTTTTATGACAATCATAACATTCCATGACAAAGGATGATGGTTTATTACTATTATTGTTGTTGTTAGAGTTATTTTTGTAACTCCTAAACTTGTTATTCTTTTTGAATTTCAAAAAAAAATTGAAATTCTTAGCAATAAGTGCCATATCCTTTTCATCTAAGTCAGAATCATCTTTTTCGGCTTGAAATGCTAGATTCTTCTTATCCAGTGCTTGAACTTTCTTTGTGTGCAAATTTACTTCATATGACATTAGATTTCCTATTAACTATTCTAATTTCATAGTGGAAGATCGTTTGCTTCTTCAATAGCTAAGACCTTTCTTTACCATTCACCCGTTAAAGAGTTTAGGATTTTTGATACTATATCAAAGTCAAAAAAAATTCTCTTAGTGCCAATAGTGAGTGATATATATGTGTGTGTGTGTATATATATATATATATATATATATATATATATATATATATATATATATATATATATCTTAAAATCTAGAGTACATGTGATTTATAGTTTCGTTTGGTTTCACTTTGAAATATTGGAACTGATTTTTCAACATAGAGATTTTTCTTTGTTTGACTTTGTTAGTTCCTTCACGAGTTACTTTTAGAGTTCTCCATATCTCATAAGCAGTTATACAAGTACTGACCCTACTAAACTCATTTTTATCTAATGCACAAAATAACATGTTCATAGCTTTAGCATTTGAAGTAGCATCAGCTTTTTGTGTAGTAGTCCAAGTTGAAAATCTTCCGTTGGCATGGTATATTCCTTTTGGATAATATTCCACATTTCAAAACCATTATCTTGCATATATATTCTCATTCTAGTTGGCCAGTAATTATAGTTAAGACCATTAAATAGTGGTGGTCGAGCAGTTGACTGACCTTCAGTGAAACTAGAGTTAATGTTAGTGCTAGAATTTGTGTTACTATCCATACTACAAAAAATATCAAATAACTGTGTTACGGTTATAGGATGTCCTTGCTCCGATACAAACAAAAGTGACTACTATGTGGCTAGTTATCACTTAGGATCATGTAATATGGAATGTATTATAATCTAAATGCGGAAACATATAATAATAGTAAAGTAAATAAGAATAAGCACATAGGAGTTTTTATACTGGTTCGAACTTCCCGTTCTATGTCCAGTCCTAGACTTCCCTCTGGAATTTCACTCAATAACCCCTTACTTAACCCGAAGGAATATGTAAACAACACCTAAGCAGCCGAACATGATTTTTCTGCCTCAACAGTCGAAGAGGGCTTTTCCGCCTGATACAAACTAACAGGACTTCTACAATTTCAATAAAGTTGTTTGACACTGTGTTCTTGAAAACAATGATTTGTCTTGATAGTACACCCTTCCTATAACCTTTTTCTCAAGTAAATATTGAGTGTGTGAAGATTAGAAAGGAAGATATTGCTTAGAATCGAAGAATATGTTAATTAATTCAAAGATTCAAACAATATATAGATTGTGATTGCTTGTAGAATGCAGAGATAGATAGTAGAGAATATAGCAACAAATCAAAATAAAATTGGTGATTTGAGAAGTGATTCTAACATGTTTATATAGTGAACAAATAGTTGCAACTATTCACGAAGAGTTTCAATCAAAAGATGCAGCCATATCTCTTTAATTTGAATCGTAACTCTTCACAGATAGAAGTGTCTCTTCAGAAGGGTTGGTCATTCGACTGGTAAAAAACGATCAGTCGACTGAAAATTCAAAGATAGTAAAAAATAGTGCATATATGTGTGCTGACCATGGTCAGTCGACTGGCTATTTCCGGTCAGTCCACTGACCTAGTTGTCAGTGCACAGTTTGCTTATTTTCTTAAGAATTTGAATTTTAAAACCACTTTGATTTTGTGTAAACTACTTGAGGATGGAATTTAACAATTTCAAATTATATTTAAGACTTAAAACTTCAATAAATAAACATACTATACTCAGATATGAAGTTTTGTCTCCTTTGTAGTTTAATAGCATATCTCATTCTCTTTTTGTCGCTTGATCATATAGTTTCATACTGATTGTTTAAGCTTTTTGTCATGAATTAAAACTCATGATTCAACATTATTCACACCAGGCTTTTATGTCTGACTCGAAGTTTATGTTTTTCCCCTTAAACTCTCGGGTGCTCAAAATAGATTTGTGTAGGTCGAGGGTTGAGGATTTTTAGCTTTTAGTAGGTTGACGAATAAAGCTTTCAGAGACGAGCAGGTGGCAGATGGATTACTATTTAGGAATAGTTTTATTTTGTTTAATTCCACTGTATTGTATTATGTGAGTTATGACTATATAATATTCTGGTCAACCAAGGGGCATCATCATATGTTGCTCTTGGAAATTTATGTAATAATTATATTTTATTACAACCTGGGAAACCTTAAGGAATTATGTAACTTGGATATGAAATGTTGTTTGAAAAGTAATTAGAAAAATGTTTTTAATCTGTGATGTTTTTATTTCATATTCAAGTGCTTCTGGTATTATGGATACCATTAACATTACCGTATTTGGTCGGCGAAAGTTAATATTATGGATGGCTACAGCATCTGTAGCGCTTAGCTTCGGGCCTCCAGATAGGCGATGTTACATCAATTTTTGGCAGAGGACATCTATTTCTTACCTCTCATTCAGCTTTTGATAGTCTATACATAGTCTGAATGATCCATCAGACTTCCTTACAACATACCGATGCTGCTTCCCAAGGTAAATAATTTCGCCTTATAAAACTCTTTCCTTTTAATTATACCAACTACTTCCTTGGCTCCTTCATATATCCTTCAGAGGTATTCTACTAGGAAGTTGACTAAAAGGTTCGATCCTTGGTAGCAAGTCAATACGAAACTCTACTTCCCTCAGGGGCAAGAACCCCAAAACTGGTTCAAACATATCTTGAAACTCCTTTACTACATGTACTACTCCAAGATCTTCTTTTTCCAAATTTGAAGAAAATAAAACACTCCTACGCAGTTCTCCACATTCTTCCAAGTCCACTTACACTCTATCTCTCCGGTCCAAATGACTCAGAGTAATTATCCTTTCAGCGCGGTGCAATCTTGCACTATACTTCTCCAACCAGTCCATTCCTAAAATAACTCCGAAGCCTATGGAGTCGAACATGTTGGGATCACAATAAATCTTACACCCACCTAACACGATATATAGGTTAGTGCATCTCAATCCGAGAGTGACATACCCTCGTATTGGATTTACTACACATATTGAGGTAACTAAATAGGTAACTCCTAACCCAAGTCTATCAATTAACACTTTAACTATAAATGAATGTGTAGCTCCAGTATCAAGTAGCACTTTGACTAAAATACCAGAAATCAAAGTCATACCTTTCAAGACTTTCCTTTTGCCTCTTTCCTCGGCAGAGGGCGCTTCCCTTGGTCCCTCCAAAGCATAGACCCTCGCTTTAAGCTATGGCCAGTCCTTCTTCAAATGTCCTACCTTGTCACACTTGATGCACTTCATCTTTCCAGATTTTTTGGGCATAGGGCACCTAGAAGCATAATGTCCTTTCTGTTCACAAATAAAGCATATAACCGATGTGTTAGCAACCACACCCACTTCCCCTTCTATTCCTTTCTTGCCTTACGTATATGGGGTAAACTTCTTCTTCAGCTTTGCTTTGGGTCTAGCCTCCTCTCTTCTCTGCTCTTGGTATATCTCACCATACATTCTAGTCTTTTCAATTATAAACTCAAAATGAGTTGCTAGATGAGCCATTACCTTATGATCAAGACCTTGTTTCAAGCTCTTGATAAACTTCTCATTCTTCTTTATTGGGGTATTAATGATCTACTTGCCATACTTAGCCAACGAGTTGAACATCCATCGATGTACCCTCCACTGTAAGGTCACCCTGCTTCAGATCAATAAACTCTCTCAATATCACGCTCTGTTGATATTTTGATATAAACCGTGCCTCAAACTTCTCTTTAAACTACTCCTAAGTGATCTCCTCCTCTAGAGTCTCAGCAACTACTGTCTCCCACCAGTTCAGTGCATCTTCCTGCAACTGTTTCGATGCCAACCTTCTTTTCTATGCATTATTCAATCCTAAGTCTCCAAATATGCGTTCACAACTTCTTAGCCAATTTAGTAAATCTACTACAGGCTCCTTCCTTGTAAATGCCTTCCTTCATATGTTTCTATAATCTTTATTCATCTTTGGGAAATCCACTCTAACTGCCGCAGATCTTGGCTAAAATGCCTCCACTGCAGCTTTCCTCATCATCCGAGCCATGAACTATCTAAATAAGACATTTGCTTTCATTCCTACCTTATATGCTGGTTGTGTAGCTTCCTCTCCTACCACCCATAGAATTCTTTCATTATTCCCTATATTAGTCTATGTACATTTAGCCTCCCTTCTTACACTTGCTCCTCTTATCATAACTCGCTCACTTCTCAAATCCATTTTGCTATTCTATTAAGAAAGTCTTCACCAGAAAGGAAAAGATAGGGAGCAAAACATTAATAGAAGGACAGATATACCTTCCTACATATCTATTTACTTACAAGTATATTTTATATATATATATATATATATATATATATATAGTAGCGCATCCCCTTCTAAAGTGTTCAGTTTATCCTAAGTAATGCTCTTATTTTTTCTTAGCTCCATTTTACTTAAGCATCCCTAATTTATGCTCTGATATCAACTGTAACATCCTGCACTTGCGACTCGAAGATGAACGCCAATGATGCTGCTGTCATCATCTGAAATGAATTCAGTTTATTAATTAACATGGATAAAGTAAATAGAGCAACTAAATATTTTTCATTACATCAAAATTTTCTTTAGCATTCTTTACATATACTTCTATCAGAATCAAACCCAAAGACAAACCTATGTAGGGGTCAAATATAATAGAATATGACATAGTAAAGAGTCGGGTCAACATATAATGATGTGTCCCGCACTCCTCGGTACAGTAGAAAAAAATAGCTACAAGTCTCTTGCTCCATCTTTGATCTTCGTATTGCGACTCTTATTTCATACCTCCCTAATCCCATAAATTTGGGCTACTCAAATGAGCCTCCATGAGTTTATGGGAAAACAATAAAAAAAATATAGGTCAAACATAATATCTGGAGTGAATAATACTTATCCAAAACAATCACATAGTGAGACCAAACCGTACTGCATAGATTGGGTTTCCCCCTCACTATTCAGACATCAAGAGTGGAACATTCAAAATGCTGACGCATTTGGTACTTAACTACGTCTACATCCCGTGCTTCCTTAAGCAATCCTCGTTTACTACTACACCCCTGACACGGTCCCTATTCAATTCACAATTTAGTTCATTCTTTTAAATCAATACAATATTTTACTATTGTGCACCCTGCGCGGTCCCCACTTGGTTCCCCATTTAGAGTATTCTCTAATCTATTGTATGACTTGTTACTGCTCAACACTACACCCTGCGCATCATTGTATCCATTCCTTAATTGTTTAATGTTGCGCCCTGCATAAGTCTTTTTTTCGTTAATGGTTTAATACTATGCTCCACGCAGTTCTTATTTATTTCTCCTTAACAATTATTACTTCGCCCCGCGTAATAGAATGCCTTTCTTTACCTTCCTATGGTGTGCGTTCATGAATGCCTCTCCCCACCTTCCCAAGGTGTTCATTCACTTAAACATTTGTTTTAAGGCGTGGAATTGCCCTATAGTTTCTGGAAGTTGAATGCCACCCCTTATCTTCCCAAGTTGTGCATTCAAGTGAGAGTTCCCACCCGATGTCAATAGCCTTTCCAATTGTATTTCTAGTGTAGGATCTCTTTGCCGTACTGACCTGGCCTCTCCCTAAGTCTCACCTGCTTATCTTTTACTAAGTTTCATATATTACTTTTCTTAGTGCAATACCACCCTACCCCGACGCTGTGTGTTTCCCACCTTCCTTATTAAGTGTTCTCTTCCCAATTATGGCGTAGCATGACTCCTTCAAGTTTTATGCAGATCTTACTTCTACCGTCCAACCACCGTTTCCTGACAATGTCTTTACATGTGTCATTATCTTATATATCCCTACTTTACTTTCTTCTATTTTAGAGTGTCCTTTTCTTTTCTTTTTAGAAAATGATTTGAATCTGGTTTCCCTGTTTTCCAACAACTATTAATATATTTTTTCCCTATAATTTTATTTTCATGCGTCCCGTAGTTACTTCTTGCCCTAGCGTAGTTCTTAGCCCATTTTGCATTATTTTCCTCATCAGAAAATTTGTGAACACTTATTCTAACATTCTTAATCTTTATTTGGACTTTTAAGGGTATTTTCTCTATTTATTTTCTAATTATGCACCTTTAAAAAATTATATGAAATCATAAAGGCTTAAAAAGTTTCTTAAACTTAAAACCTTTCTCTAAAATCATGATTAGAACATCATACAAAATTTTCACTATATTTTGAAATTGTTAAAGTAGGGGAAGCACATGTAAACATCCAATATTTATATATTCTTTCCCAAATCGATCATTAAGCTTTTATGTTTATTAATAGAAACCCGTATGAACCCCATTATACCTAAACACATACAAATCTACATAGAGACCATATACTAGGGATCAATGTAGAACGATTAAGTATTACACACCTAGATTGTTAAGATGTCTAGCTTAGTATTTTTAGTCCCCTTTAACTAGTATTTTCTTTATCTTCATCCTACTTTCCCTCTCTAAATTGTTAAAGTTCTTCTTTAGCTTTTATTTTATTTTTGGTAGGATGAAACGAATGAACAAAAAGGAGTAATGTTTATTGTCCCGCATTAATTTGGGCCTGGGCCCTTATACCCCTTTTCTATTTATTTATTTATTTATTTATTTCCCTTTACTTCTCTTATTTAGCCTGCCCTAGCCTTTTAATTAATTTATTTAATTAACTATAAATCTAGGGTTGTTATAGCTGCTCGGGCCTTCGAGTAGATATGTTACCGACATTGGCTAGCTTGTAATCTTTTCCCTTAAATTAGTGGTTGGCCATGACTTATAGTTCTTAGGAATTTTATTCTGTGGAATGAAATGAAAAGGAAGATGGAATGTTGTGTTGGGACTAAGGATATGGGTTAGTGGGTTTGGGCCATAATAACTTATCCCCTTTATCCTTTCCCTTAGATTTAATTTGTTTTCTTTCATTACACAAGGCCAACAAAATTAATATAATTGCTTTTAGTCCTTTATTTAACTTTTTAAGGAGTTCCACACTTAATTAATTAAATTTCAACTTAGGCAATTCTTGCAATTAAATCACTTTTAACAATTTAATTAACAATGTCTCTTTATTATTAATTTGTTTTAATTTAATTTAAGTTAAATTAGTTTCCCATATTTTGGACACTCCAAAATATAGGGTGTTACAACTTATGACAATCCACATCTAATAAGATTAAAGTGGATGTAAATCATAGATTTTGTCTAACCACTATAAATTCCTTCGTATTTTTACTATTTTCTATTGTTTCAATTAGATATATCTCATTTTTAGTAGATTTGGGGTATGGTGCTAGTTTTTGGTTCAACAATTGATAAAAATGAAAATAGGAGTGGGTCAGACATATGTTTGAGTGAGTAAAACAAATATATCTCACATATACTACAAAACGATTGGTAAAACATCGTTAGTTTCTCCTAACCTGTGTAAACCTACCTTAACCAACCTACTTGCACCCAAGGAGCAATATCAACATTATATCCAGGTTGACTACTTGATTAAAGTCATATTACGTCTATAACTTGCTATATACAAATATATAATCAATCAATATAATCTATCGAATCCAGCTTTCTAAGGTAAGCCAGTTTCCCAAAATTATAAATATGTTATTACCGAGGGAACAACCATTTCCCCAAAACAATTACTTCCCGAATCGCTAACATTGATATTGACGGAACAACCATTTCCTTAGAACAACTATTTCATTTTCGAATACTAAGGGAACAACTATTTTCCCAAAGCAACTATTCCCTATTCTATACGTGCCTCATACATAATACTTGACAAATCAACAGCACATTAGACATGCCCAATATCTATTATTCGATCATACTAGGTCAACAAGATATCAAATCATTAATAACAAACCAAACATTTAAGTTCACACACATATGACATACTTGTATTTAATGATATCCATATATTTTGCTACATAATTATCGTATTGCATTATCTCCTTTGAAATATCCTAATGCATCACACGAAGTCCCGATTCCACAAACGCTTCCAATTACACTTGGCTCAATTGGGTCCCGAGTCGCCATTCTCTTCCTATGTTCTTCGTTTTCATCTTTTGATCATTTCAAGTTTAACTCCATATACTTTATTTATACTATTATTATACTTTATTAGATGAGTCGTTATAACGTCAAGAATTCATATAATTTCATACAACTCTATTTATTGTAAGTTAATCTACTGTTGACTTCCATGACTCCATTAAACACCAAGTTTGTTCATCATTATAAAATCATAATTATCTCCTATCCAGATCCTTAACATTATTGAATCATTTTAATTACATTATATAATCATATAGAAGGTTCACTCACTCAAAATCTCTTGAAATGCTCCATATACCTTCTGCCTTTTGTTGTTCTATTCCTTTAGTGCATAGAAACCTTCATAATTTGCCCCTAATTCTTTCATCAGATCATAGTACTCATCTCCACGACCATTTTCAAGGGTAGATTACCATAATCTATTAAAGATTGAGAGAGTTAAACCACTCTAAAGTTATGAAATAGAAGAGAAATGATAGTGACAAAAAGAGAGGAGAATAATTAATGGCCTAAAATAGGGTTTATATACTATTAAATTCGATTAATAAAAGTTATTACTTCTAAGGGTTAAAATATCTAATCCCACTTTAATTTCAGACAAAAAAATCAGGGTTGGCCATTATATGTTGACATACTCCTAGATGTATGTTGACATACGTGAAATCATTAAATATATGTTAACATATCCTTAGACGTATGTTGACATACATGTCAGATTTTTCACTTGATTATCAATTCATCGGTATCTCCTTCATATGACCTCCAAACTTACAAACTTATATATCATTTTGATCAAAAAATGTGATAGTCGCACTAGTGTAAGTCCCATTGTCAGATTCAAAAGTTGAAAAAATGACCATTTTGTCCATCTAATATTTATTTGTTCAATTAGCCATTTAAATATAAATTTATTTGTTATCAAAATACTAGAGTATTGTAGAAGTGTACCTTGCACTCATATAAAGGATTACCGAGAAGCAAAAAGAAGACGCACGGTGCGTCGAAAGGATTAATGGCCTGGAAAGTGGTGTCGAGCCCGAAGAGTAGAATGATTTTAGATTGATGAGAAAGGCTAGCTTCAATAAAGGGGAAGGTTTTTTGTTCTATATATTCAAGGCCTTTGGAAGTTGGTTTTGGACGAATGCCATCATTCAAAATTTGTTATTCATTCAAGTGCACTAAGATGTAGCGTGACATGAAGTATGGTTTCTACTAAGAAGGGATTAAGAGTGATGTTGGGGAATGTGTAAAGAAATGTTTCACATGCCTATAGGTGAAGGTGGAACATCAAAATTCTAGTGGAATTTGCAGCTTTTGGAAGTTCCAATGTGGAAGTGGGATTCATGTTCAATGGACTTTGTGGATAGCTTGCCGTGGATAAGGGAAGGGAACAAAAATATATGGACCGTAGCTGATAGGTTGACTAAGAGTGCCTATTTCATTCCAGTGAAATCCACATGGACTGCAATAAAATTAACTCCGATATATCTCAAGATTATAGTGAAATTCCAAAACTATAGTTATTAACTGAGACCTTTTGTTTGCCAGTGTGTTTTAGAGGAACCTATAGGGTGCGTTGGGTTTAGAATTGTGTTTGAGTACTGCTTACCATATGCTGACATATGGTTAGACTAAGAGAGTCAACCGTGTGTCGGAAGATTTTCTGAAAGTGTGTGTACTAAACTTTTTTGGATCTTGGGAAGGTCATTTACACTTAGTGCAATTTTCATACAACAACAATTACCGGTTTAGTATTGGGATGGAATCTTTTAGGGCATTATATAGAAGACCTTGTAAGTCACTAATAATTTGGTGGAGACAATAGCTTATTCTAGGGCTAAATTTAGTAAGAGAAGCTACATATAAGGTTAAATTAATTTGATGAAATATGAAAGATGTTAAATCAAAGCAAAAGTGATAAGCCAGAAGGAGGCAGAAGGATTTGGAATTTGATTTAGGGGATTATGAGTCTGTTAAAGCGGCATCGATAAAAGGAACTATCAGTTTTCAAAAGATCAGAAAGATGGCATTGAGATATGTTAGCTTATTGCTAATCCTAGAGAGAATAAGCAAAGTAGCTTATGGAGTTGAAATTTCGAGTGCTTTTATCGAGGTCCATGGTGTGTTTCATGTATCACATTTAAGGAAGTGTGTCCAAGACCCTAGGGATGTCATGGTGCCAAGAGCTGTAGATGATTTGGTGATCAAATCCCATTTAGGTTATAGGCCAAGACGTAAAGAAGTTTCAAAATAAGGAAGCACGGCTTGTACAGGTCTAGTGGAGTTTGGATCGAGAATGTAATATTGGGAAACTGAAAATAAGGTTAGGTGGACTTATCCTGAGCTGTTTAGTTACACTTAGCATAGGAGTTTGCTATGTATGTTATAGAACACATATATGTATTGATATTTATGGTTGATTATGCTATGCATTAGTAAATGCACAAGTAAAATTTTGTTTGTTACACATGGATAGAGATTATGTGTTTATGCTAGATTTGGCATGGGAAGAATTTTGAATCACTATCGTGTCTTATATGAATTTAGAGGACAAAATTCCTATAAGGAGGAAGCTAACACCCTATAAATTAATAGATAATTAATTAAAGAATTGATTATGAGAATAAAGATTTAATGGTTAAATAATGAAATTATGTAACCAAATGAGATAAGTATTTGGATGTATATTTACTTATTTAGATTGTATTTAATGAAGTTAAACTAAAACGAATTAAATGTAAAGAGGGGTAATGGGCCGGTGGCCTAACCATGGAATAAAATTAGTTAATTTCCTCTCTTCAATTTGTTTTGTACTTAAAATCAAAAGTAAAAGCTTTGGAGTATTTTAATGTTGTTTGTAGTCTAAGAAGAAAATAAGAGGGAAGAGAAGATTAAAGATATAGGAACTAGAAACTTCTTTCAACTAAGAGATCCAAGTGAGTAATAATTCTATAATCCCATTATCTTTTTTAATTACTCACGGACGAATTAATAATGAATATTTCTTATGCTTCTTGTAATCTGTTTGATTGAAAATTTAAAATTATGTTCGAAACACATTACTAGAGATGGCTTTCGATTTATAGAATTTATTATAAGTAAATAAATTAATATTAATTATTTGAGAAATGTATACTATTGAAAATTGTTAAAAATTGGGAGTTTGAGAAATTGTAAGAAAGGAAATACAAGTAATTATTTCCAATGATTTTCTAGGAATAAAATAAGTAAATTTTGGTGGAAAATTCGCTAGGATGGAAGAGGATTAATGGGCGATGAAGGGGAAAATAATTAAGTTGGGAGGTAATTTAATTAAATAAAGCATTTAATAATTGGTCAATAGACCAGATCCACATTTTATGCTAAACAAGTTAGGTAAGTACATCAAAATGGTAAGAAGAGATTAAACTAATCAAAAGTCGACATGTGTACAAGTAATATCAAAATGTGCAGAAATAGTTCCCAATATGTGCCTAGAGTCAGTAATGAGGGCAACGAGGTTGAACCGAAGGTAAAATTAAAAAAGAATCTTACGTATACAGATTTGGGTAAGGTAGCTAAGTGATCTAAGTATAAGGCTAAGGTTAATAACCAGAAGGCATTAACTGAAGGCTGAAAGGGGGTGTGGTTAAGGAGGAACTTTAGGTAGATAGGGGCATTTTAGAAATTTAAAGATTTAAATATCATAAGTCACCCAAATCTAAACTAAGACAGGCTTCCCTGGACAACACCAAAGGTAGTAATGGTCAAGGGTAGTGTGGCTTTCGGCAAGATGTTGAAACTGAAATTGATTGACTTTCAAAAGATAAATTATGCTAAGACTTAAGTTGGTCGAAACTAATACCTAGAATATTGATAATAGTATAGAAACATAATGAATAGCTAAGAGAAATGCCTAACGTATGTCTAGTTAGGTAGGCAAGTGATGTCGGGTAGTAAGATTAAGTGGCAATCAAGGAACTGATGACATAAGAGTATGGCCTTAGTGGCATCCAGAAATGAAAAAGGATGTGTAAGGCCTTAGTGGCAACCAAAAATGTGAACATAGGAGTAAGGCCTAATGTTTCAACCGCAAACGAAAGTATTGGTGTATGGCCTAAAGTGGCAAGCATAGTCAGAAATGTTGGAGTAACGCCAAAGGTGGCATCTGAAGCACTAATGAAATCAGGGTAAGACTTTTTGTGGCAACCGAAGGTTCGGTAGAAGATGTAAGACCTGATGTGGCAGTTAAGTACCGAAAGCAAATTAGGTTCAATGGCAGCCAAAATACGTAATCGTAAGTGCAAGGCCTAAACCAAAAATGAAAGATTAGTAAGCATGAGGCTGCGTATGTCGAAATACAAAAGTCAAGGTGTAAGGCCTAATTGACAATTGAAATCGATAATGAGTTTAATGGAATTAGGGAAGCAATGAAGGCATAATCCCTCAGTGGAATTCAAATGCTTAGACTAAAACTTTGCATCTCTTATAGAAGGCACAAGGCCTTGGTGGCAGTGCAGATAGAGTGTTTCGAATTTTGGTTAGAAAAGCAAATGATACTGAATGTCATGTCAAAATAAATGGCTATTGATATAGGTTACGGAAAATTTGTAAGAATGAGACCTATGAGTAGAAAGCATGGACTTCTTCTTTAATTGTTAAAATTTAATATTTGTTATAGTGAGAGGAAAACTCATTCCTTACTTTAGCTACTGGTCTCACTATCTTTTATGTTTAGGGTACTATATTGTTCATACCAAACTTTGTGTCTAACCTGTGTTTTTGTCATCGTTTCCCTATAAACTTCGGGTACTTGTTCGAATAGGCTGAATTTGTGGGTTTAGACATGATGTATTTAGATGGAAGGAATGGGGCAGGTTGGGTGGGTTTTGCCCATACCTACCTCGAGTTTTTTAAACCCCACCCTAGACGTGTTCCGTAGACCTGAAATGCAGGTATGAATTTCGTCTTGAATCTTGAACCAATATGGGTCAGGGTAGAGTCTCCTCACCTCAAGACCCAGTGAGGCTCTATATGCATTCAAAATTGTGTGCTAATGTGTATATAATTATTATTTTTATTTATAAGAGGGATTATCACTAAATGATAAATTAAATGTGACTAACAACATGTTACATGATAATAAAAGATAATAAAAATAAGGTGTGCATAAGAGTTCAAAATGTATACATATGTTATTGTATAATTATCATTGATACTACTTAATTTTACAAAAATCCTATAAATTTTTGAATGAAACATTATAATGTCCATATGATAATCAATATGCGTAAAAAATTTAATAAATCATCACTATAGTCATAAACCGATTTTATAAGATCTCGGTATTACGGTTAGGCTAGGGCAGGTCAGCCGAGCCACAACCCGACCCTAGACCCGAAGCTCGTAGAAACACGTCATGATTCTACCCATCCTGATAACCTAATAGAACAGGTCTTAGTAGGTCAAAATATGGGTAGGTCTATAGGATTTAGAACCTAGAACAACCCCATTGGACGAATATAGGAGCTAAACAGGAAGTAGGAGGCTTAGGAGTATTATTTGTTATTTTGATTATGTTGTACTATGTGATTGTGTTAGCATCTTCATATGTTAGGCATACTACTATATTCATCTCCATATTTTTTCTCTGGATAGTTCACTCTCATCTATAAATATAACCCTCTATGCTCCTTTTCTTTAACTTCAGAAAATCAAAATCCAACCAAGCACATTACTTTGAAATTCAATATAAAATATAATAAATTGTTATAAGTTCCCAAATTTGGATACAGTATCTCGACACTCTTATGCACTTATAGCTGAAAGGAATTTGAGTTTTTGGTAGCTGTGTTGGGTTCTGTGTGCATGCATTCAAAGAGAGAGAGAAAGAGAGGAAGAAAAGCAAGAGCAGGTGAGTTTCTTACTCACGAATCCATATTGATATAATATAATTCGATGTATACATTTTGTATTTGGATTGATATTTACATGTATGATGTTGCATGCATTGAATTGGTCAAGTTAGCAGCAAGTCAATGAAGGAGATCGCTTGAATTGATGAAGTTCAGGTTAGAAAATCCACCTTTAGCGCCTCCGACCGGTCAACGACCTAGGGCAACCGGTCGACCATAGTAGCGACCGATCATGCATAATTTTGTGTACGTCTCTATGTTTGTGAGTTTATTTTGTTATATATATATATATATATATATTAATAACTTATATAAACAAAAATATTTATAAATAAAAATATGTTCTGTGTATATAAATTGAAATGAGAAAAGTTTTATTTAATAATAATTATTCATTTGACTTAGAGGTAGATTATTCAATAAAAATTTATTTTTTGATTGTAATAAATTTATAAAAATCTTATAAAATTTTAGAAATATATGTTTATTTCTAATTGATATTTAATAATTCTAAGATATATTTTACGTAATTTTGAATACAATTAAAGTTTTGAAAAAAAAATGGATTATGAATATGATTAATTGACTTAGATCTTATAAAATTGTTTAAAAATAGTATTTAGTTATAGAAATTTATGAAATGATTGTTATGCGTAATACTTTATTTTACAAACTATTTAAGGGATTTTAAAAGAAAGAAACATGTTTTCTAATGTTATAAATGAATATTAAATTATTATTTAATTGATAAATTAGTTGTTATATTTGGTTTTAATTAATTATCCATTTCTAAGCACGTATTTTAGTGGCAAAGCCAGTGGGGTTGAATAGCCCCTTCCATTTTATTTATAACAAGTAAGATATATTTGTAATCATAAATAAGATTACAGAGAAAATAGAAGAGAAAAAGTGAAAAATAAAGAAGGAAAATACAAACAAAAAGCCAATCAACTCCAGATGAGCAAAGTGGGCCTATTAAATGTAAAAGAAGACAAAGAGATAGCAAAATGAATTTCCTAACAAATGGCGCAGTATAATTCCATGTGTTTCCTTTCTTTGAAAATTCTCTCATTTCTCTCTTTCCAAATTTCATTCACAGTAACCTTGAGAAGGATTAGGAGCACAAAGGTAGATGATTGCTCAAAACAGCCATTGGGCATACAATATATTCTTTAACATACATATTTAAAGCAATGCTATCGGTTGAAGTAGCAATCCTATCACATCGAAAAATTTCATATTCCCATATGCCAAATCAAGAATTAAAAAAAAAATCTTTGAATTTAAGCAATAGATCAAGCCATTCTATAAACAATAGAATATCAACGAAGAATTTCCATGTATTATATCTCAAGGTTAAGAAGAAGAGCATTTCAAAAGGGTTATTTCGTATTTAAGAGAGTAACGGAAAATACCAAGAATCCAAAAAAGGGACCATTGGGACCAAACTAGGAGGGACCTATGAACATTTTGAAGTAATTCCAGGAGGAAATTATCCACTAAGTCGACCTGATAAAAATATGATATCAAGAACAAGAAATACTAAGCATTTATGACCATACTTGACTGCTTTAGATAAATGAAGAGAATATGGATTATAAGAGATTCATTATATAATAAGCATTTGCAAAAAATTTATAAAAGCTTCTTCAAAAAGAGAAGATTTTCAAGGGAAAATGAGCTTTTGAAAACAATAAATTTTTTTGAATCCATATGCCTAAGGTTGAACAGGAAAGGTATTTTCTAAAGAGTTTTGAATTGGTTTACAAAGTGATTTTGCACAACTTTTATCAGTGAAATATTTAAACAAACAACCCCCGCATTGTGATGCATTATGTTCAATAAAGCTCTAGACCTAACGAGGTCAGAGGATTCCTTGTGTAGAAGCTCACCTCATACCCAATAATGTACAAATAAAGCCTTTGGTCCTACTTTCGGACTTAGCCAAAACAACCATCCAAGGGATGATGGTCAATCAAGACTTTAGTCATGCCTTTAGGCTTGGCTAAAGCAACCGCCCAAGGAGTGGTTGTCAAGGTCTTACCTCTGAGTCTAGCCAAAGGAACCACCCAAAGAATGGTGGTCAAATAAAGCCTTTGGTCAAGCTCTGGGCTTGGCCAAAGAAACCATCCAAGGGACGATGATCACTGCCTTTACTCCCACCTCCAAGCCTGGCTAAAGCCCAAAGAGTGGTGGTTAAATAAAGCCGTCAGTCCCATCTCTGGGCCTAGCTAAAGCAACCGTCCAAGGAGTGCTGATCATTTAAGTTTTTAGTCTCGCCTATGGGTCAAGATAAAGTAACCTTCCACAGAGTGGCGGTCAAATTAATCCTCCAATCCCGCCTTTGGGCCAGACTAATGCAACCGTCCAAGGGATGATGGTCAATCTCCCATCTCCAGACCTAGCTAAGGCAACTATCCAAAGAGTGGTGGTCAAATAAAGCCTTTGATTCTGTCCCTGGGCATGACTAAAGTAACCATCTAAAAAATAATCATCCAAGAATGAAGAAATAATATATCAAAAGTCATCCAAGAACCACATCTACCAAAAAGGAGTTTGCAAGAGTAATGAAAGATGGGGTAAGAAGAAATAGTCGTTCAAAAAGAAAAGAAGCGAGCTTAAATTAGAAGTTTGATTAAGCTAAAAGCTAAAGCATAAGCAAACTTCTTATGAAGGGCAAGTGCTACAACCCAAATATTTTTAAGTCCAAACAAAAAGTTATCCTCTGGAAATAAAAAGGCTATCGAATGTGAAAGAATAAAGCTATTGAAGGTCAAGTTGACAAGTTATTGAAGGACAAGGTCTAAAGCTTATGAAGGTCAAAGCAGCAAGCTATTAATGGTTTTAGAATAAAGCCATCGAAGCTCAAAACAGCAAGCCATCAATGGTTAAGGTAGCAAGCTATCAAAGGATAAGGTCTAAGTCTATTGTGAGCCAAGGTGAAGCAATAACATGTTAAACTATCAAACAACAAGGTGGATATCGCATGTTAAAAGAATTATTGAACGAGGAAGCTACCGAAAGGCAAAGGAGCAGAGTTATTAAGGGAAAAGGAAAAGCTATTGCATGCCAAAGAGTAGAGCCATCACATATTATTGTAAGAAGTTAATGCATGTCAAGGAATAAAACTATCGCATGTTGAAGAATAGAGCTATATAATCAAGATGTGAAGCTATCTCATATCAAGATGTAAAGTTATCGAGGCATAAAGCTATCATGCTAAGGAATATTGTTATCAGTGTCAAGAAATACCGTTATCAAATATATAACAATAAGCATAAGACGCACTCCAATTAGCTATATAGTGATTCCTAATTGGCCCAGTTATAACATGTCATCTTGAAGAAAGCAAAAGCAAGCTGTGCCACATGTCAATTGACATTGTGCCATGTCAGCAAAATATCAACCGTTCGCACTCGATAGTTGCCACCTCTCAAGTATCCAAGGGATAATTTCTCTATAAATAGGCATGTACCCTAGTAAGGAGGGGCCAATTTCGAATTTATCATCTCTCTCATTTTCATTTTGTAATCGGGAGATTAATAAAGCTTGATTTGGGACTTCAATGATCATTTAAGTCACCTTAGAATTGTTACCTTTTCATTAAGGACTTGAACATTTATCTAGTTTCATATTTATTTATTTTACTATATGAAGATGAGCATGCTTGTCTTAAAATCGAATCTCTTGCCCAAGCACTTTTGAACTTTTTTGACTACCTGGACCTAAACATCAGTTAGGCCAAAATTTTGGTCTAACACTATACTTAGGTATTTTATTTATATATATCTAAAGCTCGTAATAGCTATTTATATCATAAACATACCACACACATATAAAAGAATACAAAAGCCAAAAAAACTTATTTTTATTTCAAACAAGATTCATTACAGAGTTAAGATTACATAACAAATTACACAATTGATCCCAGGGAATACCTTTAACTCTCCCATTAATTAAGCCCTCGGTAATATTTTAAAAAAATAAATATTAAAGCATGTACGGACTTTTTTGAAGCACGGTTGTGGACAGAAGTTCAATTGCTTACAGATATTCTAGTTGAAATCCAATTTCTTACCTTTTAAAGAGACACCCTTAAGCAATGTATATTTTGCATGTTTTCTCTTCGTTTTCAGCATGTCATTTGATATATAGAGATTGATTAATGGTCAAAACTTTACTAACACACACAAACACACACACACACACACACACAGAGATATATATATATATATATTTAATTGCGAAGTCCATGGTTTAATCCGATAACAATTATCAATTAACAGATATGTTTTGGCCAAGGACTTTGACTTTATGTTGATCACCATATGATGATACTGACATTCCATTTGAAGAAGATGAATCTTCTCTTGAATAGTATTTCACTTCAAATTGTTCAAGTTATACCCTACTATGGCCTTAAATGATAGTTGTTGTCACATGGTTGACCATAATCAAAATATAGTTTAGACATTTAAGGTTCACATTATTCTTAAATCAAAAGACTGATATGCATTGCCAGGTGAGAACTTTTATTTGACATTTAACCTACAAAAGACTCTCGATGAGTCATCATGCAATTGTTCCAAACAACCACATGTACGTAACTACTTGGTGCTCCTAACTATCATGAGTAATTCATTGTCCATCATATAGAGAGAATTACATACACTAGTCTCAATGGATATATCGATATCTTGTTCTCAATACATCTAGACTAGCTAGGAATATTTAAGGATAACTGTTTATTTTATACGAATCAACACCCATGGTTATGCACATTTGTAACTAGATCGATTACATACTTTTCTAAGGGTTTTCTACTTGTATATATTTGATGTACTTAAAACATTAATTATAACAATATATACAATCAAAAAAAACCAAAAGCTTACTTCATTTCAGACAAGATTCGCTATAAGAGGTATGTAATCAAATTACATAATTTCCCCTAAATCAAACCCTCAACTCTATCTGGCGGATGGATTGACGTGCACAAGACCTATACACGAGCCTAAGTATTGAAGTTGAGCATATTGGTTCTCATCTCGCTGATTGGTCCACATGATAGACGGATGACTTTAATAATGATACAGGGGTGTTCGAGGATGGCTTTGATGTTTAGCTCGAGGCCAAACAGGCCATGTTTTTTTGGGAAGATTGAGGTTGAGACAAATATCCAGGCTAAGGTAGAGATTGATTATGGTTTTTTAAACGAGCTTGCTAGAGGAATTTGCTCAATTCTAGATGGAGAATTGGTGGTGGGTGTGGGGAGTGGGGTTGAACTTTCCATTGTAGAAGTGGATTTAGGAGATGAAGTAGGGGCGATTTTTTTTATTTTCAGAAGGGGCGATGTAGTAAAATCAAATGTAGAGGAGGAGTGTTAGGATAGTCTAATTTCGAATGCATGTATGACCAGATGGTTAAGAATAGAGCTTTATGATGGTGTGGCAGTACACGTGTCTTTGAACTCAAATTTTATTATTGATACTTCTTTGGTGAGAGGCTGGGTCAAATGACTTAATCAAATTTGGGTGTGGATTTCACATTCCAGGTAGTTGCTACGACCCCAAAATGTGCAGCCAGGTGAAAATCTCTACAACTTTCCAGTTCACTAGGAAGAGTGCACGACTCCATGGTGCAGCACTATCAATAGCTACTAGAGTCTCTGGTTCTAGCTCAAGTTTGGTTGACTTTTTGGGTAACACCTATTGTTCTACTATTTTAAATGATATATTTACTAGTTTGATGCTTAATTTAGCTAGGAAGTTGGAATATAAACCATTCTAATGTAGAATTTATTAAAAGCATGGAACTTGAGAGGGTCCAATCATTTAGACCGTGTGATACATAAGTTGGAATGTTAAGGGTTTACATGATCTAGTTAAATGCAAAATAATAAGGTCTTTTTTGAAATAATTTAATACTGACATTACTTTTTTGCAAGAATCTATAATAGAGCATTCAGATTGTATATTTTATAGTAGTTTACTAGGGTTTTTTTCCTTACTAATTGGTTTTGGCTCCTTACAAGGGATGACAGGTTGGAAGTAAAACTGTTTTAAACTTATGCAAACCGTTGTTAATGCTAATTCGATTCTTCTAATTCTCATGGATTAAAGAGACGACTCTATTCTCAATGCCTCTAAAGTTTATAAGCCTTATAATAAGATCAATAGAAGTGTTCTTCAGAGTGAGTGTTTCCCATTTAGATCTCTAACTATCGATCAGTGGACTGTTGGGGAGACTGCAATTACTAGGTTTTTAGAGAAACATTTGCTTAGAGAAGACAACATTTTGACTATGGATGAATTTGGTCAGTTTGTTATTAATGGTAACTTGATTGAATTACCACTATATAATGGGCGATTTACATATCAAACACTAAAGAAATCCCCTCGATAGCGCTCCTTAATCATTTCTTCATTAGTGAAGAAATGGTAGATACTTTTCTTGTTTTATTGTTAATAATCTTCCAACTATGAATTCTAATCACTATCCCATTGTCTTCTATTGCGAGAGTCAACATATAACTCATTTGCCTTTTAGATTCGAGAAGATGTGGCTTCTAGAATGTAATTTTACAAACTAAGTTGCTAATAAATGGCTTTCTATAAGCAATAGTAACATTAATATTCAGATAATATAGCAAAAGTTTTTATTAGAAAACATAGGGACCTAAGATATTTTCTTAAAAAATGGAACAAAGATGTTTTTGGCAACATTAGAACTAAAAAGAAAAATTATTTTATGAAATTTTAAAATTAAACAAATTGGAAGAATCTAGAATCCCGAACCACTCCGAGGAGAGTGTTCTTTCAAACCTTAAATAAGAAATAGACAAAGTCATTATGTAAGATGGAAACAAGGTCTAGAGCCTATTGACAGGACGAGGAGACAAGAATACCAAATTTCTCCATAGAGTAACTAATGATCATAAGTGCAGTAATACCATAAACTCCTTACTTATTAACAATGTAGAAATATTTGAACAAAATAAGCTCAATAATGTATTCACTAACTACTTCATAGATATTTTTGGATCTAATATGGCCACAGAATTAATGCTAAATGGAATGATTTATATTCATGAAATAGCATGATTCCTTTAGATGATTAGGACAACTCATTCGTGGAGGAGGGATCTTTAGGGCTATCAACGACATGCCAAGTGAGAAATCGTCAGGGATAGAAGGGTTTCCCATTTTGTTTTATAAGAATTTTTGGCTTGTTTTAAATATGACCTGATAAAGATGTTTAACGAATTTTGTAATGTTCTTTACACCTAGGGAGATTTTACTTCATAAGAAGATATGTGTGATAGATCCTAAGGATTTTAGGCATATTTCATTTATAAACCATTCTCTTAAAATTATCTTAAAGGTCCTAGCTAATTAGTTAAGCACTAAAATGAATAATTTAATCGATATAATGCGATCTGCCTTTATTAAGGGTATAAATATCACAGATGTGGTCGCGATGATCCAAGAATTTATATTTATTACTGTAAGAATAATACCACTTATGCTATTTAAAAATTAATTTCGCTAAAGCTATTGAGTCGACTAGTTATTTCTTAAAAATATTAACGGCTAGGCATTTTAGTTCTAGATGGGTAGGTTGGATTATGTAATTGCTCAAAATTGGTAACTCAAGTATAATGGTTAAAGTTATCATGGTTGATAAGATTCAATCTAAATGTATTTTTATGCAAGAAGATCCTTTGACACCCTTACTATTCAATCTTGCAGCGGAAACGTTCACCAAGGTCGTAAAGCTTTCTATCGCTAATGGGGCTCTTGATAGTGTAGGTAATGATATCATGAGTGATGGCCTTTTGGTTCTCCAATTTACGGACGAATTCCTGTTGTTCACCTCACATTTACCTCGCCACAATACTGCTTGCAAATCTATTTTATAGAGTTTTGAAATGCATTCGTGACCTAAGATTAATTTTGACAAGAGTTCTATTTTAGTATTGAATGATGTTGATAATGTCAAAAATCTAGTTGCAATTATACTTAATTAAATTATGAAATTTCATGTTCACTGACTTTACCAACTAAGCTCAAAATGAAGTTTGATTGATAATAATTGATAGTTTATAAAAAATTATCTAGTTGGAACTATAAATTTTAATCCAAAGCAGTAGAATTATACTTATAACTCTATTTTATCGGTTCTACCAATTTATTAAATGTTATACTACTCATTTTCAAAATAGATAACTGACAAAAATAGATCAAATCAGAAGAAATTTTATTTGGAGTGGTGACAGTTTCTATAACAATATAAATTGCCTTGCTAATTGGGGTATAATTTGTAAATCCAAAGAAGAGCGGGGCTTAGGAATTATAAATAAACATAACCTCAACGTTTCTTTATTAGAAAATGGCTTTGAAAATTTAGCAATAATAATTAAAGTCTTATTTGGAAAGAAATGATATCGAACCAATTTTATGTAAGAACTTATAACCTTCACCATATCATTGTTTCCCCTAATAACATGTCTCACTTCTGCAAATCCATTATATGAAACTTAACGTATTTAACCTTGGAATTAGTAATATACTTCATCATTTTTTGGGCATGATAGCTAGATTTTAGCTATACCATTTAGGGTAGACTACAAAGAACCATTTGATATTAGTAGTCTTAAAAATACATAATAGGTTTATAGACCGTACAATGATTTTCCATAGAACTTCAATTTTAACCGTGCTTTGGAAGGCATTACCTTAAGCCAACGTGTATTACTTTGTTCTAAACTAGAATAGTATAACCTCGATAATGAGAGGATACCAAACTTGAGGCTGAGAAAATAATAAAATGTACTTCTCAAATTTGGTGTATAAGTTTTTAAATTACTTAGAAACCAAACCAAAAATCTTTAAATTTATTTGGAAAGTATACACTCCACCAAAAGCAAAGCTGCACATGTGGTCAATATTACACTAGAAATTAAATGCTATAGGATTTCTAAAGAAAAAGAGTTTGATTTTAGATTAGAAAATGTGTTGTTTGCAACTTAGACTTAAAAGACATAACACACATATATTTCAGTACTTTATTGACCAGTTCTATTCTTGTAAACACTCATAATATTTTTGATTTTAATATGACATACCCCGATCTTAACAATGATTACTACATGAATGACTTTAGAATTAAATATGCTCAGGGGCATAGAATTTTAATTGACACAATTTTCAATATTACTTGATGGTATTTATTGTTTGAAAGGAACCAAAGAATGTTCAATAAAAGCTAGTGCTCGTACGGATAATCCGATCTAAGCCATTGTGCTTTTCATTTATAATTAAGCTACAAATTCTAGCTTTAAATTGGCTAAAAGCGTTTTTTTCTTTAAGGAATTTCTTAAAGGTAAGAGGTCATATTGAAAACTTGAAGGTAAAAATTGTTCATAATACCGGTAAACACAATGTGACATTGAGCAATGACCTAATGAGTGCTTTTACTGAAGATAGCTCACATAATACTTTTCTATTAATTAAAAAGCAAGTTTGATTTTACTTTTAGGTCGTGCTTTACTCTTCAGTCGTGCTTTACGTTTCTCCCATATGCATATATTCTCCTAAATATACACATATATAGGCTGCCCTCATGTTTTTTTTGGAATGATGTGTGATTTGGACTGCTTACGCTTAGGAGCTTTAGCAGGTGGATTGTGGATGGTGTTTTTTTGTTTCCAGCTTCCTTCTTATAATGCACCATGGACTTTACTTATCGGGCTTCTTTCTGGCCCTTCGAGTTTTTCAGTTTAAGGTGATGTTTGATTTGGACTACTTATGCTTAGACACTTACGTAGGTATATTGTTGGGAGGAGTTTTCTACTTTTGCTGCCATGCTTGAGGGGTATTTGGTACCTACTAGGTTTTTTGGAAACTCCTTCTATAAATGTAGAATAAAATTATATATCCAAGGGAGGACCACTTATTTTTCTTAAAAAAAATTACACTTAGTTTAGCGTAGAGGATCTTGAATGAGAAAGTGACTCGCGTAACACCAATGCCGAGATCACCGCTACATAACCACCTTAGACGTTGATGATCACCTTTGATCATCATCGATCTCCACTCATCTTATAATTCTTTGCTCCACTTTGCCTTCCCTTCTCTCTTTCTCATACATCATCAATAAAACATGCCTCAACCACATTGATCCAAGATTCAGTCGATGCCATAACAACCATCATTTTTTTTTCGTTTTACTTTAGTACGAAATGAGAGAAAAGGACAATGGAAGACTGTTTATATGATGCGTGAAGTTATTATATAAGTAAATTCCTCAACTACACCAAATCATTAGCACACATCTCAATGCACTCACATACTCTCCCCAGCCAATGTTTGTTGATCTAATATGCACTTAGGCTTGTCAAGCTCCACTTGGAGCGTCGTTGCTCCAAATTCGAATTTGAGCACTTCACTCTTCTTGAAATTACATATTATGTACAAATTAAGCGCTAATACAATCATATTTTGATGTACACACAATCATTTACACTCATTCATAGATGGAATATATCCATTTAAAAATAAAAGGTTTACACATACATTCAATCTATTAAGAAACCCAACTACCACCATGTTTCAGCGGAAAATCGACTTAGATCATTTAAACAATCTTAATGAAATACGAGATAAAAGAATTCAAAACAAATTAAAAAGTTAAAAAAAAATTCTGTTATATGAGAGTTGTTATCAGCAAAATTTCCACAGTCTTCGAGTAGACTCGAATGTTTGAACTGGACTAGAGAACGATGGAGAAATAGATACAAATTACTTGAGAAGCAACACAACATGATAGATTGAAGAGATACACAAAAGATAGCTGAAAAGTAGAACCCAACTTCTTGGGTCGGATGCTCGGATCGGCACCGAGTTGTGCTCGGAGTGGGCATAGGGAAAAGGGATGAAAATCTCGAAGTAGAAAGTGAAGACACGAAGGAACATAGAAGCAAGTCGTCCTGAAGGCAAATTTGGAGCAAAACACAAAGTGACCTGAAGTTGAGTCCAGGTCAGATCGATGACAAGTTGGGGGTCATGGGTCATCATCGAGTTGTAAAACATGGATCAAGCTATGAGATTTTTATGGAATGACGTGCATAACGTGGAGAACGTGAGCTATTTTCGAGGACTATCTCAGGGATTTTCATTTACAAACATGAGTAGAGATCGCTCGGAAAAGGACTTTAGCCTTCTCCACTTTCCGAATTTCTAATTTCGACGAGTTGTGAAATACACTTTGGAATTACTCTATTGGATTATCACCGACTTGTGAGCACCGAGTTGTTAAAACAGTTTTGTAAAAGCAAAGAATAATTAATAGGAATCGACTAAGTGAACGTAGATCAGAGTATTCGTTAAACCACTATAAAAACAGTGTATTCATTTATTTTTGCTTTTATTCTCTTTTCTTTTTTTAATTTTTATATCTGATATTACATTGCGTGTTTGTGCCATTTTTGATCCAAACAAAAGTTTACTTTGATTTGGTCCGAAAGAAAATAAGAGGTTTAAATATATTCAGCGAAAAAACTATAAATAAATAATAAATTAGAAGAAAAGAGGAGAAAAAAGACCAAGCTTGGGTCTCGCGAGTTCAGCGTCACCTCTGACTATAATATTTATTTTTTTATACAGATTAATTAATTATTAGTAAATCAAATAGAGGAAATTTCGCAACAGAAGAGGGCTTTATTCAGATTTTCACTGTGTAGTGGTCTCTGCTAACCATTTTGAGTCTTTTAGAAACCCTTTTCATGGATACCTCGTCATCGTCAGGAACAACGAACGGAATAATAGTATCCAATAACTCAAATCGGTCGAAACGTCATCTACCTGAAGAGATTGTGACGGACGTAATATCGAGATTGCCGGTGAAACCAGTGTTTCAATTACAATGCTTGTCGACGGTGTTCTCATCCATCGCCGTAGATCCCTATTTCGTTGACGCCCATCTCAAGCATTCTTCTGTCCTTCGTCCATCCATCATCGTCAACAAATGGAACACTGTCTCTTTGATTAGATGCAACACTGGACTGCAGTCAGGGATTACTGTCGAAGAGGTAACCCTTCATCCGAATGTTGATTTTTCAAACTCATCTGATAAGATGATTGAGATGGTAGGTTCATGCAATGGTCTAGTAGTTGTTATTGTTGGTGGTGAAAATAGTGGTGATGTGAATAAAAACGAGTATTTCTTATGGAATCCAGCAACAATCCGGTCTGAGCGGCTTCCGAGTCCTACCAATGTTCCTGGTACAAATTTGGTATCAGAAGCATGGGGATTTGGTTATTGTTGGGAATCAAGGGAGTATAAAATTGTCAGGATTGCAAGTTATTGTTATTTTATCCCTTCGGACGACGACGACGATTATATTATGCAACCCATTTTGTCGGCTGATGTATTCAGTTATAAAACTGATTGTTCGTGGAGAAGTCTTGATTTCAGCAAAATCAATGTAATGTGCATTGGGCATGGAACAACCGTAAAGGGGTTTGTGTATTGGGAACTTGACACCCATATAGGTGCAAATCGTTTACTTTCTTTTGACTTGGCCAAGGAGGAGTTCTCATGGATATTCTGCCCTGTGCCAAAATATAGCCAGATTATGGAGTTTAGAGGATCTCTTGCAATGTCCGTTAAGTCTGGAGTTAACAAAAATTCATTTGACGTGTGGGTTTTGAGAAAAGAACTGTCTGCCTTCGATGGTGTGTGCCGTATTGTTGATGGTAGCTGTTGGGAAAAGATATTCACTACTCCTGAATTTCTTCCATGCATTGAGCCAATACGATGTCTGGATAATCATTATCTTCTTCTTTTAAATGACGGCATGGAACCCAATGAGATGTTGGATGAGATCGAGGATTATAGCTGTTATTTGTATGATTTGGAGTCCAATGAAATCAAGCAAATTCCTGATGTATCACCTTATGGCAGAGCTGAAGTTCATAATTTTGTGGAGAGCATTGTTTCTTTATGATCAACAGTTACATGTAAGATGAACTCTTTCATGTTATCATGCTAGCTTTATAATTAAAGTCGAAAGTTTGTTATATGTGTGGCAGTAATATCATAACTAGTTCAATCTTAATATATGTCTGCATGTTGGTTTTAATTCTTTGTCTCTCATTTCTTAATTCGTCTTCTTTCAGGTGGCAGTTGCGATTTCTATTATGATCATGCCATGAATAATGAAGATGATGCTGACCATGACAATGTGATGTCTCAAATTTGAGGTTTTAAACTTTTCTTATTATAATACATTGTTGGGTGAGCGCTGCTCTTTAGAAATTCAAAACTTTGTTTAAACTCTCCTTTAGCTGACATTGCCAATATGTGTTATTACTGTGCCTATGGAAGTTTTGTACTTTGTTAAAAGGCAATATATAACCAGTAGTTTGAGACAGCAAGTATATCTGCAGCTCTTTTACCATCTGTTAATATATAACTAATGCTTTATGCTGTCAAAGGTTCTGATAGGCTTAAACTTGATGTCCGAACATCTTATAGTGCTATATAATACTTTCTCATGTTTTATGGTGCCCCTTTTTTAGTGCGTTGTATTTGTAGAACTTCAGCATCCGCTCTCTCGCTAACAATTTAACTAATGGTACCTTAAGATTATACTTATTTTACTAGTATAAGTGCGTTGTTCTCGTTCGGTGCCTATTAAACCGTAAATGCGAGCTTCTTTGGTGGTCCAGTGAAAAAGAATAAACATCTAAGGCAAAATATAGCTGTATGAGGCTTTGGACTGTACCCAGTGTTTCGTGATTTTGAAGCAAAGTAATAAAACCCTTATTTTATGCCATGCTATTTCCTTCGGTAAGTTATAAGTGCTATCAAAGGGACACCAACAAATATTAAGTGGGCTAAATTATATGCTAGTAGCTAGTTAAATATTAAAATTGTTACAGGGACATTCAATTCAGTTAAATAAATTTATATGTTTTATAAAGTATTGATTTATCTTCTCATATCAACTCCACCTTCCTGTTTAGACTTCCTTCACTTCTCACTTTCTTTTCAAAAGCACATTCACAAAAGGAAAAAAATATAAATCAGGAGGGAAAAGTGCGTGCAAGATGATTTGAATGCAGAACGCATGTACAAAGTCTAAACAAGGTCCAAAAGCTGTGGAGAAATTTTTGAAGAGATGATTTTTTTTTTTTTTTTTTTAAATTTAAAATTTGAAGATTTATAGCGTATCTACTTTAAGTTTGAATTTGCTTTTCTATTTTAAAGATTTTGACAATGTCAAAGGTTTGATTTGGATTCAGGTATGTATGGTGATCTGGGGTTTAAGGGATATAGGATTTGATAAATCTGCACATGAAGATTCTAGGTTTGGTTCTGTTCTCAGTGTATTTTCATCCTGTCGCTTTCTTTCGTATTTATTATCTTCTGATTCAACATTGAAATAGAAAAAAAAAAGGTTTAATGGGTTTTTAGAATAAAATTATTGAAAAACAAAATGTGGGGTAGTTTCAGGAAAAAAGAAAAGAAAGCAACTAGGATCAAAGGGACCTTCATCAGTTCATTTATTAGCTCCCTCGTGATAAAAAAAACAATTAAATTAATTTTTTTTACCCTCCTTTAATATTCATGGGTGTGGCTTCAATAATACCCCAAATTATTAAGTTTTCAGTTTGTTTTCTTTGTATTAATTTGACGATGATTAGAATTTATAAATCCAAATTATCTTTTCAACACTCATGTACCAACGTTTTATCACGTGTCTAATTAAAAAAAGAATAGCAGACAATTCTTTATTTTCTGACATGGCACAAATAGCAGTTAATATGAATTATACTGACATATTTATGTAGTTATGTAAATTGTCGAAGAATTGTCGTTTTAGTCAGGTTCTTTGAACATTTCACATTGTTAGGCCGGTAGCTTTCAAGCTACTTTGATAAGACAAATATTAAGATTAACAATTATCTGCCACTATTCTGGTGTAATAAAAAAAGTTTCTGTCACTAGCTATGAAATTATATTTTGGTAGTCTTGGAGGTGTTAATCAAGCCTTGAATGTGATTGAAGTCTGGAAGTTACTATTTAAGATTCCCTCTACACAGTGTAATTTGTGGTAGGGTCGTGAAACAATGAACATGTGATTTTTATCGTATCTCACTTATGTGAGCTGCTTCTTCTGATTCAGTACTAATTTTATATCCTGTAACCAGAACTTAGTCCATTTCTACATCCTCAACCCATTCTTCTTATTTACTTTACAATTTACATATTCTTGTATGCTAATGATATGCTATTCTGTCAAGTGTCAGCGCTATTTAACGTTTTTTTTTAACCAACCGACATGGGTTGTGAAAAAATATTTTTTTCCTTTGTTCCTTTTTATGCTTGTTATAGGAACAAATATAGAAAATTAAGGTTTGATGTCACTAATGGGTCTGTTATGTGAACAGTTTTGAATTCTGATTTATAAAATAGAAGCTAACAAGTTTGAGTTTTAATTCTAATTTATAATTATCGAAGCTAGTTAAGTTTATGGTTTGAACAAAATGTTGTTAAAAGCTAGTAAATCAAGTCCACCTTTATTATTTAGCATAGGTTTTTATTTTTATTAAATTTTCGTTCTTTGTTTACTTGCATACAGGCATAATATAATTACACGGGAACGTTTATAATTTCAACTCTGAAATATATAATTTGAGTCAATCCAATAGATATTTATTATATTTACGGAGGTTTATTATATTCAAGCCTGAAATTCTTTGTTATAAGAGGGTCCATATCTTGTAAGATATGAGTAGAGATTATTACTATGTCATGCATAAGGTTTTCCATTATCTTTTGTTTCCCCAAAATGATTGAGGTGAATCACATAAATGTGTAAATTCATATCTTTGGTTAAACTAATGTTTTTTAATGTTTTGGTCGTGTAAATTTAGATCTCTTCTTCAATGTTTTTTTTCCCCCTCATGGATACATCTCTTTGCTTTTTTGTATGTTTGCATGCTATTTAAGATTATTTTCTCCAACTTTCTCATTAATGCGTGCTACTTTTAGTTTCTATCTCGCACTCTAATCTTTTGCACTGCATGTTATTTTAGTTTCCCCTTGACATTTTTTATGTTCACAAAATTTGTCTTATTTTCTTAGGAACATTCTAATCTGGAAAATATGGAAGGCCTAATCACTATTTAATAAAAATAATTAATTTATATTATTCATGCTATAAACAAAGATAATAGCATATGGAGCTGCGTAAATTTGATTCATTAATTAATTTCTTTTTTTTTAATATAAACTTATTAACTAAATGGAACTAATCGAAATGAACCAGTTTGATTAATAATTTTGTTCCAGCTTCATAATGCTTACCCTACGTAACACCAACTTGCCCCTTTTCGAACTGCCTTCAGTACCGGCATTGAAGAGTTAAAAATATGTTTTACATGTTTAATTTCTTGTGTAATAGCTGTATATGCTGTAATAATAATGTTGAATTATTAACCAATATTTCAAATTAAAAAAAAGTATAAGGAAAATGCATAGATAATAGGACCAAAAAGACTTTCCTGTAGAGAACTTCAAGTTTGTTGCCAAAGTCCTCTAAAATGCTTCCAAATTGTCAATCTCGCCTCAGTTGATTTATACAGGTTTAACTTAGTCTGCATGAAAGAGCTAGTTTTGAAGTATATTTTTTTCTCAATTTTTAATTGTTGAAACAATAATTCGTACACTTGATCACGCAGTTGTTGAACATTTTCTTAGGAGAGTTTGTTATACTTTCAAGTGGGGAATTAGTTTGAGAATCCCTTTCTAATGAACCAAAAAAAAAAAAGTGTTCAATTCTATTTTCACTATTAATAGAATTGATGACGATTTGATTTTGCAAATTATTTCTCGTATCATGAGAAGTCTTTGCTATTCTGGCTTCATATTATTTGAAGTGACTGGCTGATTCTAACCGACACATATTTTGGGATGTTCATTGTTTTGGAGCGACAATGATAGTTTGAGCTTTGTGTGCCCAACTATTTTTCTTTGACAGAGGGGTACTCGTTTTCGTACCATTGTATTTAATGATTATGACTTGTTGCTTCTTGTTCGTTTGATGCACATGACTAGTTTTTGGTTTGGTCGGTTTGGTGGCTCTGTATGGAACTATGGATTTGACTGTTCTTGATCCAATTGTCTCCGTTCTTGGTCTAATGTGGAGATGTTATATTTTCGTTATATATTTCATTGCTCGTTTATGAATGACCATTTCATGAGATTATTGAAATCTCTTTTTCATTCGTTATCGTTGTATTTTTTCTTATAGTAACTTCCACGTTTCAGTGTTCAGAAAATTTCAGTGAAACGTTGGCCCTCCGTATCGAATTAAACTTCCAAGCACTCAACCAACATGTCAATATAGAGCGAGCTACTAAACTATTATGTAATCATATAATGCATTTTATAGGATTTGCGTTACACCATTTTTACCAAGGAGTTAAATGCTCTTATTTCTGCCTTGCAAGATATAAAATAAAGTATGTTGCAATATACACTCAAAGTCGAACGCGAGCATTTATTATGGTACCATGCCTAACTTTTATCAAATATTTAGCTTATTATTATTACTATTTTATGTAATGTTGTATTTTAGTAATAAAGCAAAATCTTCTTTACAATGCAAGGCCCATCAACGCACTAAAACAAATAAAACAATACGCTTTAACTATTTACAACGGACTAAAGTCGGTTAAACGAACTAAAACTTAAAAAAGAAAACCCATGGAGTTTCAGCTATTTCCATTTTCTCCATCGCCATTCAAAAACAATCTATTCGTGTCAATTTCTCTATTACCTTCTGACCATGGATGAGATGCATCTGTTACAACCTCGTTAGAAAACACACACGGTTCAAGGATAGGGTTGGATGGTTGGTGGCAGCTGGCATGATATGTTGAATATAATTGCTGAAAATGGCTGAATCGTGGAATTTGTCGCTTTCTTTAAGCTAGTCGGAAGTTAGACTCAACGTGCAAGGTTGACTATCAAGCATTTTGTTATTGGAATAAAACAGCCTTTAAAATTTGGTAGATTTGCTATTTGCACGACAACAAATCGTTCGGAATTTAGCATTTTCATTTGATTGCTTGAAAGAATACTGCAGAGAGAGAAATGACAGATGAAAAACGGAAGAAGAAGAAAATTGTTTGTTGCCTTATATTTTTCCTTCTGCTTATCTATTATTTAAATATGCAAAATGGAAATTGTATGCGTTACTGAAATGACGGATTGTTAACGGAACTGAAATTGACGTTGTTCGTTACGAATTCTATTATCATTAATTTTTGCAACGACTCAATAATAATAACTCATAAATATATTACCGTTATACAATATCGTTCATTACAAATTTTATTATCATGCGTTAATGGTCATGCACGTCTATCTCGGTATCGTGAACGCTCTACAAAACTTTTGCCCTTGAAGTTTCCACAGGAGACGGCCTCATTCCCACATTCACAAAGACGAGTCTATCAGGAGTATTTCTATAGCTAGGTACCACACTCCACATAGAATATATATCTCATTAAGAGTTTCTAATACCTCAATCTCTAATTGCTATAGGAATACATGCATCTAAACATTTTATAATATAGAATGTTCACCTCTTATCGCTTCACAGCTCGTTGTTTAACCATTGAATCTAGTTCTTGGTATCTCCAGTCATATTGGTTGGGTTACTATTATGAGTCTCTAAGGGCAATAGTTCCATCATTTTGGATGTTTTATGAACCTCCTCTCTGGCCAATCTTTCAACAAAAGATTTGCCAAATTTTCATCAGTGCGAATATGATACACTCTAACGGCACCTAAAGGGAGTAACTCTCTTAGAACGTTGTGCTTACAACGTATATGTCATCTCTTACCATTATAATAATGGTTTTGAACTTTTGCAATGGCCAAGGTACTATCACAATAGAACAACACAGGTGGTATCATTTTTTACCATTAAAGAATCTCAGCTAGCAAATTTCTTAAGTAATTCGCTTCTTCATTAGCTGTTGCTAGTGCTTTCATCTCAAACCACACAGTCGACTGAGCCAAAATAGTCAGTTTCTTAGATTTTCAAGCAGCCGGCCCACCAGCTATGCTAAAAATATATTCGCTGGTTGCTTTATAATCATCGAATAAAGTATTTTAGTATGCATCAGCGTATCCTTGAGGTACAGCTGGAAACTTTTCATATTGTAATCTAAAGTTTTTGGCTTGTTTTAGGTATCTCATACCCCTTTCAATAGCACGTCATTACTCAATACTAGGTCTACTAGTAAACTTGCATAATAATCTCACGTCATATGCTATGTCGGGTGTAGTACGATCAGTGACATACCTAAGGCTGCCAATGATGTTCGCATAGTTAGGCTGCCAGTTATACAAACATATGCTAAACAACCCCAAGTTTTAAATTATGACACATTTGGTTTATGATTTTTTTAAAATATTATAGGGAGAAACTTTGCTATTAGATTTAGGAATTATGTTCAACACATAACATATAATTAACAAGATTTTCCCTCACCAATATGATGCTCTGTCCGAAGTAAGTAAAATAGCTACTAGTAATTCAGTTAAAGTCCTATTTTTTCTTTTAGCTTCACCATTCGTTTCGGACGAGTAATGTGCAGTTCGTTCATTTATACCACGTGAATTATAAAACTCAATAAACATATTGGATTCATATACAGTGTCTCCATCACTACGTAGTCATTCAACTTTCTTACTAAATCGATTTTCAATTTCAGTTATATAAATATTTAAACATTTTAAATGCATCGCTTTTATTTTTCATTAGGTACAAACAAGTAAAATCAGAGCAGTCATCAATAAATGTTATAAAATAGCGACGTCCATTTCTAGTCAAAGTTTCATCTAGTTCACATATATCAGAATGAATCAAGTCTAAAGTTTCATGCTCTCTAATTACAGCTTATGTAGAATTTTTGTAATTTCGGCTTGACTACAAAAATCACATTTTTCAAAATCTTTTAAAGACACATTAGAAACTAATTTAAGCTACTCGTATTCTTTGTTATACGTTTGTTAATGAGACAGAGTCTAACATGCAATATATAAAATGAACATAACATATAAGTAGAAGGAGATACTTTGTTACTTTCAGTATTCAACTTAAACATGCTGCAGTACCATAAACCCTACCCACAAACATACCGTGCATGGTGTACAAATCAGCCCCTATAATTTGAGTAAAGCTGTAACGACCCATAAATTTTAATGGTTTTTATAACGTAATTAACTGAATTTTTGTGAAACTTTAAACAATTGAATTTAGAAATGAAAATTTGATATTTGGTATACGTCTATTTAAATATAGCAAATGGTAAATTTTCATCAGATAATACGAAAACAAGTTCTAATGTGTAATTTCAATTTCAATTTAAATCAGTTAAGATTTGATGAAAATAAAATGTTTTTGAAATCTGAATATTTTTGTATAATAAATTTGTAAATCATCTTCTAAGTGAGACGTCATATTTCGTTTCGTCAAATTTGGACTGTTATTGCTCCGTTTATCTTATTTTCGACGTTTTAGCTGCATTTTCGATACCGAATATCGACTTTTGATAGTTCGATCGTATCAATGATATCTATGTACCGTTTTGATCGTCTTGTCATGCTGATCTCCGTAGTATATTCGTTTGTTTATTTCGAAGTTCGGTACACGAGAAATCGATAAAACAATTAATCGTACCGGTAACCAATTTCAACTTTTGGGTTTCTTGTCCTTTCATCCATCTAACTGTTGAAATCAAACAGCCTTTTATTATTTTCAGAAATTCAAACTGTGACTATTACTATTTCCATTGTTTAATTTATAACATTATTGCTTCGTTCATTTTGGTGGCTCTTTCTTTCTGGTTCATGCTTTTATAAAAATAAAAATATATTGTATCAAAGCTTTTGTATTTGTTTGTAGGCCGCTCATCTTTCTACTCCCATCTTCAATTTTGCTTGCACTATTTCCCCATGCCAACACAACCTGCTCCATCCCTTCCCAAGGCATCGACCTTCATTCCCTTTAGCCGCCACCGCCTTGTCCACATCACCCACTGCTCAACCAACGCCAAGCAAAGTCGCCTTTTCCATCTACCCACACCATCAGCTGCCGAGTCTCCTCACCATCCAAATCAGCCTCCACGTGAAGAAACCGCACCCCTCCCTCCTTGCCATGAGTACCTCATCAACCTCAAGACCTCCTCATCGTTTGCTATGCAAGCCTTCCTTAAACCAAACCCAACACCTTCCTATGACTGCACGTGTTGCCTCCAACCTCCTTGCTTCTCACGCCAGCGCCCAACAACACCCTTCCAGCAGCTCCTCCCCTCCCATCCCTTCTTATCCTTAGCCTTCCATTCGCATCACACCCCGCTCGAGCACCACTCACCTCCCCCTTCTCCCGTCCTCCTCCCACGCATGGACGACCCCATGCACACATACCGCCACCTTCATCGGGAATAGCCTCTCTTTGTTTTATATGTAGAAAACAAAATATGTAATTTACATAAGTTGTTCTAGTTTAGCATCTTGGGTTCTATATTTTCCTAGTACAAAATTATATATATGTGTGTTTTATAATTTTTTTTAATATATATATATATATATATATATATGTTAAATTGACACTGTGAAGTATAAGCTACATATAATATGTTGTACTTATATATATATATTTTATAATCTGTCAGTATATAGGTTAGTTTATAATATGTTAACTTGTATATGTTCGTTTATATATAAGTTTGTATAAGAATTATAAGATGTGTATATATTTATATTAGTTATATATATGATTTTTGACTTATATTTATGTTACGGTAAAGTAAGTATGTTTTGAATGTCTACAAATTTATATTAATACTTTAATTGAATTTAGCAACAACTAATATATATATATATATATATATATATTATGTTCTGAATATAAATTTATACTATATCTGTAGCTTGTATTTGGTTCTCAAGTAATATGTTCATCATTTTTTCTATTTCCTAGAAACTGTTTCATGTCATCCTAATATATAAAGCTTATATCTATGAAGGTTTAGTTGTTTATAATATGTAAATTATATATAAAGCTTATACGTTATGTAGTCTTTCCAGTTGCATGCTTTTATTGTATATATATATTATATAAGTGGTATATAATGTTGCTTTATATATAAGCATTTATTTCCTGATTTTTTTTACTTATAACAGTTATATATTAGCATGTCAGTAATATATTAGTTTAGGAAATAATTTTAGGTATTGTGCATGTAATATAATATATATATTTTAAAATATATGTGTTAAAAGTAATAACGATCTTAATATATATATATATATATATTGATTTTTGACATATGTATATATGTTTAAATTTAATATTGATTTTCAATATATATATATATATATATATATATATATATATATATTGGTTTCATTAATCTCTTGTCCGTCTTAACTTATCATCTCAATATCGATTTATCGCAGCAATTGCTAGCTTGTCATGTCCCGTGTCGTGACCATGTCCATGTGTGTATCCATATCATTTGCTTCTCATTCCATGTTCTCTAGCCTCGAAAGGTGAGCAATCACTCACGATTAACATTCTTATATTTAATAAATTTTATTTCACTTGAAATGTTAAGTGAAATATGCTGTTGTTAGTTATTGAATTTTTAAATATGATCTTCCATTATCTGCAATTGTTCACCTGTGATATATGACACCATATCTTGTTGTGTATATTTAATTTGTCACTGATGATATATGCATGTTGCTGATATGTTATATTCTTATCATAATTGTTCTCACCTGCAAGTTTCCTGTTAATTTAGAATTCTCTATGGGTTGAAATGATACATACCCGAACGATATATAGAACAAGAAAATTCGTTATGGGTTGAAATAATAAACCCAAGCGATTTTCATTGAATTTGATATTTTGGGACTGCGGGATGAAATGATATATACCCGTAAAATACTAAATTGCGGATTGAAATGATAAATATCCATATCACTTGACTATAGGATAGAAAATTATATCTGGACACCGTTGGTCTATTTTGAAAATTGATTTTTTTATAATGTGGAAGGAAATATATGGATTTTATTAAATGCTAATTTTTTTTAAAATATAATAAAAGATATTTTATTTTGTAAAATTAGATTTTTAAATTATATGTTTGGAAAGTTTAATTTATAAGTTAGTTTTGAAAATATAATTTTTAAGGTTTTCTTATAATTTTATTATTTTAAAATATATAAAATAGGATTTAATATAAAATAAATTTAATATAAAGATTTAATTTAATAAAATTTAATTTAATTGGTTTATAATATGTTTAAGTATTTATTTAAAGTTATAAAAATATTTTAAAAATAGATTTTCATAACTTTAATAATAAAGGTTGGGAAGATTAATTAATGTTGACTTGGAATTTAAATTGGTTAATAATTGAACTTAAATAAGAATTTATTTGAACTTATTGATTCTGAGATTTTGAAAAATATAATTTATAACTTGATTCCTACAAAAAGTGATGAAATGAATTTCTCAACTTTGAATAAAATTGAGATTGAATATTTAATATTGATTTAAATTCATAAATTGGGATTCAAACAAATTGTTTTGAAAATGATTAAGTGAATATTTTTCAATTTGAAATAAATTAAAGTTAAATGTTGAAATAAAAATAAAATTTATATTGTAAATGTTAGAATGTATAAACTTGAATCTTTGACCTTTAAATTTGAAATGGCTAAACTGCAATTGATTTTAATTGAATCTTGGAATTTAAGCCGATTTGAATCAATTTGTGAAATTTGAGGAAACCATTTTTTTAAAGTATTTATAATATTTGTAAACTATTTTAACAAATAAATTATTTTAATATATAAACTATTTTAATTTATAAGTATTTTTAAATATATACTATTTTCAATACCTAAACTGTTTAAGTCAAAAGTGTTATGATTTCAAAAGTATTATGATTTCTAAAGTGTTATGAATTCCAAAGTGTTATGATTTTGAAAGTGCTACAGTTCTGCTAATGCATATTATTTAAAGTGAACAACGATATCGAAATTGATATGATTTTGCAATTAATAAGATATTCTAAACTATTTAAAATGAAATGACCACGATGTGAAATAAGCGTTTGGTTGTTAAAGAGACCGGGATCGGATATTGTCATACTCTCTGCCAATACCGAAAACCAATCTAACAACTGTGTACGTGGTGAAGATTCCAAAATGAAGTAGGATGGTTCGGTGGCGATTCTATATGGTATTTACGTAGCCCTGACTCCCGTGAGTCAGCTTGATGTGGTTAAAACAGGAGCTATACTGGGCCAAGTGAGGTCATTCCCCCTACCGGACACATTTCTTCGATACCATTCTATTGCTTTCGTGATTGATTGGGTGCACCTTTGATTTGGGAGTGTTTCACAAGGTGGGCGGTGGTAGCTGCTATGTGTTACCACCAGTCCGGAAGTGCAAATGATATATCTACCCTGGCATTGCCTCGAGTGCCATGTCACATGCCACATCGCGCCTTCTACGATTTTGGTTTATACCATAGCCATGGAGTGCCCTTTGATAGCCCTCCAGTTTACGGAGGAATTACGGTATTGTACAGACTATGAGAATATATAAAAATGTGTTAAGGATGATATGGATAACGCCTTAATGCTATTTTAATAGTTTGCTTTAGACATATTATAATATTGTATACTACTACTACTACATAGTGGATAGTTCCACGGATCCTTAGAGGATGGAAATCCCAACATCATTTAAGTTACTTGTATTTCAGTTGACATTTCACTTGAGTTGAATTTATTAATATAGGAATCTTAATCCTGACTCGAGTGTTTTTTGTGTTGCTTTATGCTCGGGTCAGACTGAGTGTTACAACATTTGAGACTCACCTTTGGAGATTTGAGCTGTGTTTGAAAATCTATCTATCCAGCTTTCAGTTATTTCAGTTTATTCTAGTGATTTCTGTTTAGTCTCGGCAGTTGCTTATGTATTAGAGATTCGTTTGTATTTGAGATATTTTGTTTCAAACTCTGATGTTTTATAGTAGCTTCATGAACTACTATTTATCTATTCCGCTAATTCTATTGTAATACTCTGTGTCTGTGATCTATGATTGATTAATTTACTGTATATGCCGAGTTTTTCCAAAAGTAAATTAATAATCTGTTATTTTGAGCAGTTCAAGCCCGACATGTGTGGATATGAATGGTTCGAAATACTGGGTCGTTATAAAAGCCAGCTTTATTGAGAAGATAACCCAAAATTCTTTCTCGTCTCTAGAGTGTGCATCTCGTCATCGGTATGATAGTTTTTCCAAAGGCAAATTTTAGCTCAATGCTTCCAATCCCAGCAATAATAGTGGTTTGAGAGTCTCCCAGAAGCACTCTCTTATCCTCAACATCTTCGTATGTTTTGAACATATCATGGTCATGGCGGACATGGCATGTAGCACTAGTATCTATCCACAATCCTTTTGATCCCCTATAAAGTTAATCTTTGCAATCATAGCAGTTAGCTGTTGCTCTTTGGTCACGTTCGCCTAAGGAGCAGGACAAGGTCTGTTACGACACTTGCGTGCCATATGACCTAATTTGTTACGGTTCCAATAAATAAAATGATCAGAATCATACTTTAGAGGTGCTTGTTGTTGTGATGTAGTATGGTTCCTTAGAAGGTTCCCATTCTTGTTACGGTTTTGATTAGGCTTATGGTTCTGATTCTTAAAGCTTTTGGAATTCAATTTCAGGACCGCATCCTTCTTAGTTTAACCAGAAACAGCAAGTACTTCCTCTTTTATATCCTATTTTCTGGACTCTTCCTTAATTTGGTGGCTAGTAATCAAACTTTCAAGTGAAAATTATTTAGTTTTGTTTCTGAGCTTATTTTTGAACTATTTCCAACTAGTGGGCAATTTATCAATAAATACCTCAACTTGAAACTCTTCGTCAATAGTCTTACCTTCAGAGACGATCCCGTGAGCTATTATCCGAAGCTCATGAGACTACGTCTCTACTGACTTATCATTGGATATCGGATATTTAAGGTACCGGCTGACTGCATATTTTTTTGCTTCAGCTTCCTCCATGTCATACTTCTTCTGTAGTGCCTCCTAGATCTCCTTGACCGATTTGTCCTCTGCATTGCAGTAGTCACATAGGTCACCATAAAGGTAATTTAAAATGAAGTTTTTGCACAAATAGTCATGCTCGATCCAAGATTGTTGCTCCTTGCTCATTGCTTCGATGGGTAGATTAGACAGTGGTGGTTTGTCAGTGGTCAGAACATAGACCACCTTTTCACTGTCAAGAAAAATTGCATCTTCTGCCTCCAACTTTGGAAGTGCAGCCCCTCGAATCTAAAGGGCCTGTTGATATCTTGCAGTTCTATTCCAGTAAAATTATCAGTCGCGATCATTTGTTGTTGGCGTAATCTTCATAAATTATTGGACGAAATGCTCGAAATGGTTGACTCGTATACTTCGTTGCTTTCTTTAAGACGATTGCGGCTGTCTCAAGGTGCAAGGCTAGCTATCAAACGTTATGTTCCTAGGAAAAAAAGACCTCTAAAATTTAGTAGATTTGCTGTTTATACGACATCAAATCGTTTTAAATTTAGCACTTTCTTATTTAGTTATTTAAAAGAATTGTACAGAGAGAGAAATGACAGAGGGAGAAGAAGAAAAAAGATAATCGTCTGTTCTCTTATATTTTTCCTTCCGCCTACCTACCATTTAAATAAGCGGAATAGAAAGTGTATGGATTACTAAAACAAGGGATTGTTAACGTATCTGAAATTATTGCCATTCATTACGAATTTTATTACCATTAATTGTAAATGCTTAGTAATAATGGCTCATAAATATACTACTGTTATACAACATCATTCGTTATGAATTTTATTACCATTAATTTGTTTAAATGAATTCATTTTAAATTTCAATATGGCATATCTCTATTCCTCTCTGTTATGGTGATTGTTTGTTTGGTTTTCTACATGAGGATATTGCAGTGATTATTGATCTTCTCTCAAATTGTCCTCTTATCAGTGAAAATTTGATTGAATCTTATGTTTTTCTTTCGTCTCAAATCAACCAAACTAAAAATGCTATGCTTATTTTAGCTAATTTCACCCACTATTGATTTGTTCTGATACCTTAATGATAAAATGATATACTTCATGGGCTATATTTAAGATTGAGTTGCTTGTTAATGATAGGATTTTTCAGTTTTAATCTCATCTATTTCCATATATAATTACGATAGTCGCATGTAAGGAACACATGTTTTGTTATTTCTTCTTTTCTGTTACACAATGTACAAACATTGCTGATTAACATGTCTTGTTGCATGAGTTTGTTTTTGCTTGGTAATTGCTTTGTAAGAACTCTAAACAAACCAAATTGCATCTTGAGAGATGTTTGTTATTTCAAACTAGATTGTGTCGTTTTATATTTTCTAATTTTATTCTAATTTTTTCCCAAACTTCTTTGAAGGCGAGCATACCATCTTTGTTATTATTGCGGTGTCAAAAATCTTTCTGTTTGTCACTAAATTTTTTAATGTTTATGATTTATTCACCTAATCCTCTAGTTTGTTCCATGTTTTCCAGTCTCCATAAGCAATCATTTATGGTACATCTGACTTTGAGATTTAAGGCCCTCAAGAATGTTAAGGCCATATACCCTAGCCTGTTAATTAATCCAGATCCCTCAATCCAAGGGTTAAATCACGTGTCGGTGTTCATGCCATTGACAATTTTTCCTATCAAACAACAACGATGCTCTGTTTCTTACTTTCATCAATCGTTCATGTTGCTAAAAAATTTCACAAATAAAAGATTACTCAGTCAAGAGTCACTAACCCAACCAATCCAAGTAAATCCAATATGCAAGCAAGCGAACGTCAACGCTGGGCCGATAAGGATTTCTCATCCTAGCCTGACCAAAATCAATTCGCATAACAAGACTCAAGCTATCAAAGATAAGCCAGTCTGTAATTCTAAGCCCATCCCAAATCCAAGCCGGCCAACACTTCTAAGCTTGGCTCAGTTCAAGCCCTTTAACTCGGCAACACTCCAAGCAAATAACCACTCGCTCGACTCATATACAACCAACTTGTTTGACTTGACCTGGCTCACAAATGACCAGTCTTAAGTTAGCTTATCTCAGTCTGCCGATGATCGACCACATATAGCCCATCTTGTCACCACACGATTGGCTTGGCTTGTTCCATTCAGTTTTGTCCATGGTAATAGTTATATTTGTTCTCAGCAAACTTCGACAGTAAGCCACCGATCATTACTGTGCACAAGAAGCTTCACTCCAGCTTTGCTACCTAGAAAAATACGTTAGACGTCAAAATTTATAATATAGAACACGTACTACTATGGCTGTCTACCAAAAGCGCACCCAGTCATGTGTTATGTTACCTTTCTCGACACAAAACACACCCATAGTATGGAATGACGACTGGGTTCCAAATGCCTTTTCAGTTGTCCCCCCATCAACAAAACGACCGGATCCACGATAAGGACAGATTCCCACCAATTTGCAGCACAATCTTGGCCATCCAATGATCTAGCTCAACTCCTATAAATACTCATTGTCATTCAACATATAAGGGTTTGATTTTTATGCTTAGAGTTAATATTTACAGTAAGAAAAACCGTAAAGCTCTTAAATTTAGCAGCAATATAAGGTTAAGTGCTAGATTTCTTATTATTTTTTTGTAGTTCCTTGTAACCATAAAAGATCGATATAGTAAGAAATCTTCATAGTGTATGTAGGCAAGATTAGCAGAACCACTCTATATCTTGTGCTCATTATTGTATTTGCTTGTTTCCTCATCTTTTTTTTTAATTTTAAGCTTAGGGTTAGCAAGTAACCTTTTCTAATAAGAACACACTAGTCTAATTTCGAGGTTGGTTAAATTTTTAGTCAATAATTCCAGACATTGATTTTTTGTTTTGCATTTCGTTACTTGCATTTATGTATCTATTATAAATCTATTTAGCCCACAAAGATTTTCCATTTGTCAAGATCTAAAGTCTTTTAAGATAGAAAACATCATTTTTGTCCCTTAGTTTTTTCAAACGCAAACCCTTTTCCTTAGGGAGTTTTAACTAATTCCCAAGGGATTTTTTTTGCCCCTACCCACATCACATATTTGATTTATCGTATCAATTTTATTGGCAATAATTTTAAAGCATCGAGTCCAATAACTCGCTCTAGGGTATATAATAGCTTTTACTAGCATTAATTTTCCTGACATGCTAAGTGTTTTGCTTTCCCAACCTTCAATCTTTCTCGTGACTTTGTCTATCAAGTTGTTAAAATTATTTTTCTTGACATGGTGACCAGGAGGAGAGAGATTCCTAAGTATTTTATTGGAAGGTTGCCTTCTCACATATCTAGTATTTCCAATATTTGACGTTTGTTACTACAAAACATGTTGAAAATTACCCTGGTTTTATCTGTATTTAATCGTAACCCATTGCGTTTTTCCAACTCGTCGAAGATTTTTTTTTAAACATTTATGCGCCTTTTTCATTTGCCTGTACTAAAATTAACAGATCATCTACATATACCAAATGAGTTATACTTGGGTGCCTTTGGTTATTAGCTGAACTTTCCCCGTTTTCTTTATTATGTCCATCATCGCAGCAAAGTACTCCATCAAAATGGGGAAAGGGTAAGGAGACAATGGATCCCCATGACTTATACATCTATTTGATTTGAAGAAGCCAAAAGGTCTTCCCTAGATATGACTAAAAAACTAGGTGAATCGATTACTGATTTGATGACTCCAGTCCATTTTAAGGGGAAGTCCATTTCTCTTGCGTGTGTAATAAAGCATGGTTCGAAATTCCGGCGGAATTCCGGTTATTCCGTGATTCCGTTCCGGTTCCGTTCATAACCAGAACGGAATCCAGTCAAAATTTCGGTTCCGGTCAAAATTCCGGATTTGCTTTTCATATATTGAAAAACATATATAAAAAATAAAAAATACAGCAAATATATAAAAATTAAAAAAAAAGAAAACAAACTAATACGGAAAATAAATAAATGAAGAAGAAATCGTGTAGTTTCATAAAAAAAGTTTTATACATTTGTTAATTTACATCGAATCATAATAAAAAATTCAAAATTTTCAAAATTGATCAAAGTTTTAAAATCTCAAATGAATAATACAGAATCTTACATAGTGGATTTTTAATCAAAGCATGTATTTTATATGTAATATAAAATATATACTATAAATTTATGATGGTATTAGATATTTATTAGCGTATATATCAAATTAAAGTAAAAAAATTACCGGAATTAAAAAAGCGGAATTAAAGCGGAACTTTCGGGAACAGATCCGGAAATTTTAAAATTACCAATGGCCGGAACGAAAACGGAAAACGGAATTACGAACCTTGTAATAAAGTCCATATCCACACTGTCATATGTCCTTTTCAGATCTAAATTGATGCACATCTTATTGCTACCCATTGCATTAGAATTTCCGATGTATTTATGGGTTAACACAGTACCTTTTGAGATGTTTCTACCTAGGATGAAGACAGTTTGGTTTTCTGACATTAAATCTCTCAAGGCTATTCTCATTCTTGTGGCTAGAACTTTATCCATGATTTTATATATCATTTAACAACATGCCATAGGTCTACAGTCTGCAATTGTTATGGGGTTACTACCTTTGGGAATCATTTTCAAGAAAAGTATGATTTATTTCCTTTATCGTATTCCTTGCTTCAAAGGCATTTTAGGCTACGTCCATAAACGATTCTTGAGTTTTCCACAATGATGCTTACGATAAAAAATAATCGAAACCATCTAGACTAGGTGCAGTTTCATTTGCCACACTGATAAGCAGTTGAGAATTTTTTTCTCATTTTCATTATTCATATTAACAATAACATATGGGAATTGATTTGTTTTGTCTACTGTATTAAATAGTTCCTTATAGTATTTAACTGCTTCGCCCGCTACTTCTTCCCGTGTCTTTACTACTGAGCCATTTTCAGTAATCAATTTTTATGGATTATTGGCAAACTTCCTCATGTTCATTCTTACGTGAAAGGGTTTATCATTTTCATCTCCATACTTCATCCACTTACACTTAGATTTTTGCTTCAAGTCAGATGCTTGCATTTTCAATATGTTTTCCAATTCTTTTTGTGCATTGAAATATTTTGCAACATTGTTTTGACTCTGATACAAATCAATTTTACTTAGCAAAAGCTGTCATCATATTCTACATTCCTCGGTTTTATTACCATTATTTCCATGATTTGATTGCTAGTTCCTTATGTTGTACTTTATTTTCTTCTATGTATTTGAAACATTGGACAAACTAAATTGATTTTATGGAAAATTGAGATGTGGCACTGCAATGCCGTTGTATTCTAGGTTCAAAATCCAATGGTTTTAAATTTAGTTGTTTGGGGTATGTTTTGTTTGAAGAAGTAGCCATGAATAAATTAACGGAGTTTCGAGCACTAGTTTCAAAGGGGAGATATGTTGCTTGAGTTGTAGAGAAATTTTGTAATCGATACGTATTTGTAAAGACCTATCAATTTTAGAAGCTTTGTTTTTTCTGGACCAAATCTCCATGTATTTTTGAGCTCATTGATATTTAACTGCAGTAAGACCAGCATTGAAGACGAATTCATTCAATTCTAGAAATTTGAACGATGTACGTTATTGCGCCTAGTTTCATCATTTACTTGTTTGATATAATTAAAACCCCCTATTAAGCATTATGGGATATTGAAGGTGTTAGTGTAACAACCTATAATTTTACGCTTGGCAATTAATTATAATTAATAGTTTTAATTGGATTAAATGAACTAATGACCTTAAAAGAAGAATTTTTAAAGATGAATGAATTAGGTCTCTAGACCTACTGCATTGCATTCCTAATGTCGTTTATATATGAAAATCATATTAAATTTGCTGAAATCGAATAAGATTGCTAAAATGAGAAGTAAATAAAAGATATGGACAAAATGACCATTTGACCTAAATTGCCTTTATAATTTATTAATGAGAAGTTTCCCCTTATTCTTTTCACTTTCACCACTTTTCCTAAGTTAGAAAATTATTGTTTTTTTCAATCTTTAGATCTTTATAACTTTCACAAATCTCAATGGAAAATTCCAAAAAAATATCTAAATTCAAGTTGAAGGATCCTCTATAAATCTATATATCATCTACTTCACATTTTAGAAAAGTCTAGGGCTAGAATTCGGGAACCAAATAAGGGCTTCAAATTTTGTTCCATTGGAGCATATACTTTTTGTTTTTTTGGTTAGTGAGATATATACTCAATGGCATATGATCATCATGATAAATACTCAAATATTGGTTTAGACTTGAATTATGAGCTTAACTAGGGTTATAAGGACGAGGAACTTATTTATGAGTGTTTTGAAGGAGTTAATTATAGAATTGAATGTGTTAAGTAATTAGGTATGAGTTATATTGTGATTTGTTTGATTGTTGGCTTGATTATTGGTTTACGATTTGATAGAATGCTTAAAAGATGATTTATGACACTTGAAGTTTTCATTGTGAATGAAGTGTTGATTTGAAGTGGTGAATTGAATGGTTGAACTCGAATAGTGGTGAAATCGGTTCATTGCTTCCAAAACGTTTATCGAGTGCGAAGTTGTCCTTATCTGAATGTTGAACAACTTATAACAAGGACGTGAATTCATATTGACCAAATTTAGGTGAAGTATCTCTATGATATGGAGCCATATGTCAAAGACGGGATGGATAAAGATGAATGCTTATAACAATACTTGAATACAAGTAGTGACATGTCATGCGAAGTATTGTGTTTATGTAGCTTACCTGATTGATTGGAACAAAACAACATCAAAAATTATAGGAATTCATAATAAGGTAAATCCTGATTGAAGGTAATTTCGTTATGATCATAATGGAATAAACTATGAGTTGTTTTAAGCTACCGATCAAAAGATATGAATGTTTGAAGGTAATTGTCTCGAAACATCTCGACAAGAAATATTTGAAGCAATATGTTAATTTTTAATGTAATAGATTTCTCATGATTATAACACATTATAATTACTATCACATACCATTTCATTTAAGGATTTTCTATTTAATATACTTTAAATTAATCACTTTATTAAATATATCATAATATAACATGTATATAATAAATTGAAAACACTTTGTATTTTAAACAAGATTGGCTATCGAGTTATATACATATATATATATATGTGTGTGTGTGTGTGTGTGACAAATTACATAATTACCCATTGGGCATACCCTTAACTCTATCAATCTCCTACCTGCACTTACAGTCAATTATGAAATCTTATCCCAACTCGTTTGATTGGTTTTTTCAAAACTAACTGGGTCAGTCCCTTAGTGAAGGGGTATGATATTTTTTTCTTAACTATATACTCTATAAATTAACTCTCTTTGATACTGATAAACTGCCTTTATCTTTTGGATCCTTTTAAAGTGCGTTGGTTGACTTCTAGTGTGCTATCATATAACAATGTCATGAGATTCTCAACATTTGGAATCACTTCTACTTAGTTATATAATTGTGCATATTTTTATACATCTTTTATTGTAATGTTATTCAAGGCGATGTACCTAGTCTTTGGTTCAGTCGGTCATTACTTATTGTTTGGAACATTTCCAACTTAAAGTATACAATTTAAGCTTGAACATGAATTTGGGATTAACATACTATACTCGATATCACTTTTGAAATTCAAGTACATGCATTTCTTCATATGGAGTCCGTTCTTTCTATAAACAGTTCTCTAGTATTTCACAAATACGTTAGAATAATCTAAATTATCATTTAGTGATCTTAATTCGGTTATGATACTTGCTCTATGTATTAAATACATAAGTGAAGTGTGATATTGTAGAAAATATTATATGTATGATAACTCCTATTGTCAATGCATAAAGAGCCCATGTTACATGCTCCATATTAAACAATTTAATATAGAATTTATGTATATCATTTTGGGACATTCCAACAACCTTTTATACTGATTATAAATGATGTCCTTTCAAATCCTATACCAAGAATTAAACAACCAAACTGAAATGATTATGACACAAATACATTATTAGCAATGATAACTTTGTTATTTACTTATAGTTTTAGAAATACTTTAGCACCTATTAATATCCTTTCTTACAGATGTACATTTCCTCTACATTTTCAATGGAAATTAAACTATTTGATTTCTTTATCAAATTATTAGTTGACGCAAATGTTTATTGTATAATACTTTTGTATCATTTCTTAGACCATATCCATAACCTACAAACTCATAATCGCTCCCATTGACTTCGAGAAACTTTGGTTATTAAGTGCAAACAATATATTTTAAATCATTATTTAAAAATTCTACTTCAGCAGACATACATTAGGACTCAAAATCATACTGATTGATTTTTGCGAGTAAAACTCAAATTAAATTAAGCACGTTGAATGAAAAATCTGTTACATTATTTATAATGTTATTTTATCAATGTAGCTTATACTCCAACTGCTTTTGTTTTCGTTTTGAATACACATTTGTAGCCGGCGGATCATATCCCTTACAACTATCAAAATTATATTTTGTTAATATACTTAGAATTCACTAAAGATTTGCATATCATGACATATGATAGAGTCAATACTCATAATGGCTTATTGGCAACTGAAGAATTTTCTACATCGATAAGAGAATCATAATTTCTCTATTAGACATCCTAATAAGTTGTGTTCATTTAGGTTTAGTCAATTTTATTTCATTTTTTGAAATTCATTCAATGTTTATTTCGTATCAAATTCTATTTTACTACTAATGATTTCATAACGAAAATCATTTGTCATGAAGTTGGTGTTTCTTGAAACAAAAATTATTTCTCAGTGCAATAGAATATGTACGCATAAACATTTCATGAATTGCCTATGTATATATAAAAAACTAATATGGTTTTAAGCTTATGAACTTATGTTCATAAAAAAAATTGATTAATCAATATTGATCGGTCCTAAACTGCTTTGGGGTGGTCCACACAAGATCCCCACGAGAAATTACTATGTGTAGCCTCTTAACTTACGCAATCTTTCAACTCCTTGATGTAGGATATATTATGACGTAGGATATATAGAGGTTTGTTATAAACTCTTATCTTATATGATCTCTATTACAATCCGCATATTTTACAATTTTATGTTTAATGTTTTATTTAAATATAGTATCGTCAGTTGAATTTAAAGTCTGAAATGTGACTTTTTATAAACAGTCGAATTAGGACTCGAGACCACTTCCATTGAGTTCAAAATGACGTTTACAACCTTTTTGAATATAAAAATCGATATGTTTGGAGTTGATTAGGATTTTGTTATTTTCATTTGGGCTTTGGGTTTAGTTCTAGCCCACTAACCCAACAAGATAACTAAACCCCTTACCATATACATCCCACTCCACTCCTCTCCTCTTCATTCATTTTCATTTTCTAACACTCTCAAGCTAAAAGAAAAATGGGGGAAAAGATAGGAAATTAAAATTTCTAAACCCTAATTCACTACGAAATTCAAATTCAAGTTCCAAAATCAAAGAGAAGCTTAGGTAAGCATCCTCTTCATCTTCTCCATCTTAATATCTCTTTAATTGCTAGAAATTCCTAAACCCTAACTTCGGAAATATTTGCTTATGATCTTAGATTGGACTTCTAGAGTTGAAGTTGAAGAGTGGTTGATCTTTCCTTGTTTTAGAGCTTCTCGTTCGTTGTTTTTGGATTTAAAGGTGAGTTCTTGAACTTACATCTATGTCTATACTTTTGATAGCTGTTAGGTATGAATTCCTAACATCTATTTCATGTCCATTTACTTTTGAATTGAATTGGTTTGACGAATTTCCAATTTTTGGCATTTTGAAGTCCAAATCTATGAAAATCCTTATATGGATGTTTGGACATGTTGTTCGGAGTGTATTGATGAGTCTATAGGGCTGGGTTGTCGCTTGGCATAAATCCCTAGTCATCGTCGCTCATTCGGACGCTTCCGATATGATTTGGCCATCAATGGCCTAGACTAAATCTTGCCCCGAGCTTCACCTCAAACGTTTGGTAATATGCTCAGACGTCTGAAGCTACAGAATAAAAATTCCAGTCTTTCAGCTCAGACGTCTGAGCGATCTGGAAGAAAATTCAGGACCTTCAGCTCAAACATTTGGGGAAATCACCAGATGTCTGACGCTGCTAAATTCAGGGAAATTGCCTATTTCTATGTGGATTTCTGTTTTATCGATTTTGGTTGATCCCATTAGTTGTTATCACTTTTATCGACTTTGATGACTTGTTTTTTGGATTTTTGGAGTATCCATTTGATGGATTTGATATCGGCTTTCATGGTTTTAGTTCACACCGTCGAATGTGAATTTTTGGTGATAGATTGTTTTTACAATCAATTCTGTGATTTGTCACTTTAAAATACAAAGGTTTCTTAAATATTCAAACTTTTTCACAAAAATAATTTCAACGTTATTTTTAATACAAAGCTTATTTTTAAAACCATTTTTCAATCTATCGGTATATACAAACATTTAACTCATTCGTATAAGAAATCTAATTAAACGACTTAGCAAAACAATGGTATGAAACACTTACGTTTTCTTTGTCGGTTAGTTCTTGGACTTGTTCAATTGAATTCTTGTGACAATTTTCGAGTGGAAATCTATATTCTGTTTGTAAATAATTAAGTTAAGCTAGTGGTTATGAGACATGAAGCTAAACTCATTTATTTACTAGTTTAGTGTAATTCACACTTTTTATTGATCAATGGTGATTATTTTATGGTTTAGACCAGTGACATGCGATGTCTCTTTGTCCATGTGGGGGACTATACACAGTTTTATGAAGCTTCGTCTCATTTTTAGGGGCTAGCGACCCCTAGTCTTTTGACCGTTTGTGGAGCAATCGGCTCAATGAGTTGGTCCATGGGGCGTATCTTTTTATGTGCGTCGATGTTCGGCTCAATAATTATGTGCATGGGCGTATCGTTTTAGGTGCGTCGATGTTCGGTTGTGCATGGGGCGTATCTTTTTAGGTGCGTCGATGTTCAGCTTATTATCCCTAAGGAGGGATTGTACCTCGTATTTTTACGGGTTAGCGACCCATGGGATAGCATCCCGTTTGTGATACACCTGTTGGTGAGTTTTCATGCTTCAATTTTTGATAGGCCTCCCCCTTTGTGATTTCTGGATTTTTGATTGATGATTTCTAGAATTTGCGTTTCACCAATTTTTATGATTTATATTGATAAGCTTTATCAATATTTGTGGTTTGGTGACTAAAACAAAGATTATGACATTCTTTTTGGTGTTTGATAAAATTTGAGATATTATATGATTTTTATTGTTATCATATACGTTTGTTATATCTCTTATCCTATCTCATTTTATACGATATTTATAACTAGATTGACTCGTTTATTATTTTTCTTCTTAAATAATACTCGGGTCAGACCCAGGTGTTTCAGGTGCTTCCACTTGACTTCTTAGCAGGGACTAGCTTTTGACGTTTTGCTAACTACTTAGCTTAGTAGTTTTTATTTTTATACATTCGAGATAGAGACTCCTTGATGTATAAGTATTCTTTTGTCTAGCACTTGAACCTATTCTTTTATGATGTAGTAGATCTTGTATGACCACTATTTTGATGTACACTTCTATGTGATATATTCATATATGTTTCCGCCTTAGTGATATGAATATTTGTGACTGATTTTATGTTATGCTTATTTTATATTTGTTTTCGAAGACCATATAGCCACTATGTAGTAGCTTTGAGTTTGTATTTGATCTGTCAGATTTCCTCTTGAGGTAAAATGCATGCCATACTTTCTGACATATGGGTACTCGCACAAAGCAATTACATAGATGATCGCTCCTCAACAGCCTTATTCTTCGTGTTAGTCGATGGCATTACCTCGTACTGTCCTTGGTTAGTGTGAGTATAGAGGTGGGGCGTTACAGCTTGGTATCAAAGCCAAACTTCGAAACAATATAGAATATTATGACAAGGATCATTGTCCTAAGTCTCTCTTAGGAATCGTGCCTTAGGATTTATCCGAGTCTTAGGACCCGTTCTATCCTATTTCTTTTATGACGCCTTGTTTTATCAATCAAGTTTAATTGATATTCATTTTGAGAATAACCTTTTTCCTCTTCTTTCTTTCTTAAAGATGTGAAATGGTTATACCTGGTCGTCCCATCGATGGTCAATCCAGTGCTACTCCTCGGGATGGCATATTATGTCTTCCCAATAGCTTTTAGATCTTGTAAAGAATGCTCAAGCTGCTGGACCCATTCCTGAGCCTACTCACCCCAAAATTCGGGTTTGCACGCTTGTGCAATGATTATACCAATTTGGGTAGAAGACCATTCAAGGGTTCTGAAAGCGTTATAGAAGTCAAGCTTGGCTTAGAACGTGCGATCGCATCTTTTCTTGCATGAGTCTTTTTGATCTACATCGAGTCCAGGTGGCTTCTAACATGCTCTAGGAAGGAGCATTAGACTGGTATGAGCTTTTGATTTTGGAAATTAAAGAAGTGGATCTTACTTGGGAGCAATTCCGAAAAAGGTTCAAGTTGAAGTTTGTGGCGGAGGTTGAAAAAGTAACTTTAGCGCGATGCTTTATTGACCTTGTTCAAGGTGAATCTTCTATGACGGATTACGTCGCATCTTTTGAATCTCTCTCTAAATATAGGGCCGAGTATATTTATATCGCATTGAAGAAAAATCAGAGGTTTGTCCGTGGGTTGAATAAGAACCTCAAGAAGACTTTACTTCTAAAACTAGAAGTTTCTTTCAATCAGCTTGTAGATATCGCTCTTCGACTTTAAGAGGCCGATAAAGAAGGTGATGTTGAAGTTGTGGGTGCTAAACAGAATTCCAACATCAACAAGAAGAGGCATATTAAGTTCAAACCTAATCCCAGCAAGAAAGGGAAGAATGCAACTTCGGTAGCAAAGACTCCTGCTCCTAATCATGGAGAATGCTACAATTAAGGTTTTAAGGACCATTATGCAAATAGGTGTCCGAAACCCCTTTATTGCTGCTACTGCAAAAGTTCGGGTCATTATATCTCTTCATGTCCCAAACTTCAAAGCAAGAAAGAGGGAAAGCTAAATGTTGTGCAAGCCCCTAGTAACACTTCTCTTGGTCAAGGTATTTCTCATTCTATTCTTGATGGCATTATTATGTCTCTAGATTATCCTATGCGAGTTCTTTTTGATGCGGGTGCATCTCACTCTTTTATGTCAAAAGAACTTGTTGATACTTTGTCTTTAAATGTTATGGGCTTGATGGATTTACTGAGAATTGCAAATCCAGTTGTTGGATCCGCAAAACTCAATTTATTTTGTAAAGATGTCGAGATTATTTTATGTGATTATACTTTCCGATCCGATTTGCATGTTATGCGTTACCGAGGTTTCGGAATGATTTTAGGAATGGATCGGCTTAACCGTTATGAAGCCCATATCCTATGTCCTAAGAGGACTATATATCTTCGAAGTCCTCAATCTGTTAAGTGTTGAATATGCGCTTATATGTTTTTGTTTGATGATAATAAACATATATATTCATTTAAATGTATTTGGTAATGTACTATTTTATTTTTTCATAGATTAAATAAATATTTGTTGAATAAAATAAATTACACAGAATTTGAATTCAAACAGAACAAGTTACACAGATTTTGAATTCAAACAGAAATTTTATTCAAACAAATATTTATTACAATCTTGAATAGTACAAATTCATGTTCTCACTATACATATACATTTTTGATTACATCACGATTACATCACAAATATTTTTACATTGATAACCTCACTACATATCACTCACACTCGTATTTTGTCTTCAACTGCATTCCAGTTTGAATCCATCATCTGAGAAATCTGCAAAAATATTCACTAACGCAGTAAAATTGAAAAAGAAATGTTTTTGCAATATAAAATGAAATATGGTTTTTGAAAATATGATTTTCCTCAGTTATTTGGGTTGTACGTCATCATTCACACTTGAATTCATCACAAACTCGTGCATATAGATATTACAGGGACAGGTAATCATAAGTGGCTGCAATACACACGTGTACAGTCATACACGTGTGCACTGCCTCGCCAACTCGTGTGCGCAGCCAAAAATAGCAAGTGTGCAAGCACAACTTCAACAAACAAGGCAATGCACCATGCAATGTACAACAAGTCCAGCAGCCCAAATGAACAACAAAGGGTCAAAGTTCAATGCACATGAAACCAAAGGCCGAGCAAATTGATATATGGTGATGTAGTCAACAACTACACAACTGCAAGTACAGGTTTCAATATCAAAGAAACAATTCAAGCTCAAAGTCAATGCCGAGAAACAATAAATGATCAGCCATCAAAGTATAGATGCAAGTAAATGCAGCACATATATACATACATAGGTGTATGTATACGCATGGCAGTCAAAGACATAATGACAGAAGTTCTGAATCGAAAAATGCACTTGCAGATGAGCAACTACAAGATGAACAACAGGAATGCATGTACAGCAAAGTCAGTATCAAAGAGACAACATAAGTATACAATATAGCATGTGCAAACAGTCGAAGACATGAATGCAACAAAGTTCACAAGTGCAGACACAAGGGTAGTGGACAGTATAGGTAAACTGGCAACAAACATGAAATGAACCAAATTAGTACAGCATGCACAAAGTCGTACAAGATAACAACAACTTCAATATGCTCAAGTGAATGCAATCCAAAGTGACATAACAGTTACAACTTCGTCAACCAAAGTCAAGGCTGCAAATGAAGACTTCAAGTACAAGGCAACAAGTATAACACTGTACAAACCCAAGCAACAACTACAAAGACCGGCTACTCGATGCAACTCAGTGGTAAATGAAGGCAACATGACTAAAATATGACAATGCAAACTAATCAACAGTGCACAACCAACTCGAGAATATACACGATCAAGACCAAATGCAAACTGCAGTAGTACACTTGAACAAAATGAACAAGTGGAGCATCTATGTAAAGCATGCAAGATCCAACAGTGATACAAATGTAACAACAAGCCCAAATTTACAGAAGTATAAGTATGGCAGTGAAACTCAGTGAAGTGCACAAGCAATATGACAGCAGACCGGTGTTAACAACCAAGTGAAGATTTGAAGATGTGTAACAATAAAGTTCAAGTCCAGGGAACAACAAAAATTCGAACTAACTACTGAAACAAGTACAGTGCATCAAGACAAGTGTGCCAGAGAAAGAAAAGTCACAACACAGCATCATGAATATGCACAATGCAGACATAAGTCAGCTGCAACATGAAACAAGACATGTCAACAGTACATGAAGATAGTTCGAAGAAGACTACAATATCAAGTACATGAAGACCAAGGACACAGTGGAATCAACATCATCAGAGAAGATGGTCAGAGTCAAAGCTCACAGGGATAAACACAAGATGGCCGAAGCTGTGTCAAGTCAGAATTCAACGCAAGTGTATCAAATTCGTATCTTTGAAATAGTCAGCAAAATCAAAAAGAGGAAAGTTTTAATGCCAAAGCCGTGGAAATCAAGACACAAAAATATCAGGAAATTGTGAAAATGGAAAGTAACGAGTTCATATAAATTCAACCCGAAGGTATCATCATCAGACATGAGCTTCAATTCACAATCAAACTATCAATCGCAATCCCAATTTACATCATCGGCATCGAGTTAAAATCGAGTCCAATCGAAGCAAGCAATCAAACGAGCAACAAAAGAAACTACATACCGAAATTATCAACAACTCGATCGAGCGAGCAACAAGCATAAATCATCAGAGAACAAGCGTGAGAAAGAGCAACGCAAGTCAGAGCACCGATCATCAGAAAGCCCCAATTTTGAATCGAAGATAGAAGCCCTAAATTAGTGGCAAAGAGAATCGGCCGACATTATTCTTAGGAGAAGAAAGGAACAACAGTGGATCGGGTTAATGAAAAACAAGGGGCCGGCCTTGTTAGTTTTTAAAAGGGGCTTAAGTTATTTTTTAGGGTTTTAAATTATAAAGGGTTTTTTAGTTTTTATTTTGAGCAAAAATTACGCATTCAAGTTGTATTTTAATTTTTGCTCCGGTTTTAATTTTGAAGTCTGTTTCTCTTTTTTTGAGTCAAAGAATTTGTAAATCACCACCTGTCAGATTGTCTATTTAGAATTAGTTCAGTGAGCAGGGTGTACGAGTTTGCAAAGCTCTATAGGCGGGAGCAGTGTTTGCGAGTAAGCGAAACTCTATAGGCGGGAGTAGGGTGTGCGAGTCTAGTAGAGTGTTTGTGAGCGGGAGCAAAAGGGTCTGCAAGTCTAGTAGAGTGTTTGTAAGCGTGATACTGTTTAATTCTAATAGAAATCTGCGAATGCAGCAGTAGGAAGGGGTTGCCGAAGCTGGGTAAATTTTGTGTGTGATTTACTTTTCAGCATATTTATTTCTGCAATTTATTTCTGTGTTTAATTCGAGAAAATTTGCTATAACCCTATTCACCCCCCCTCTAGGGTTAATCTAGATCCTACAAGTGGTATCAGAGCCTGGTATTTTTCTTTAACTCTAGAGTCATGAATTCATCAAATAATGCTTTTTCTGAGGGGCAATCTATTGTTAGGCCACCCATGTTTAACGGGAATGATTATGCTTATTGGAAAGTTAGGATGAGTATTTACCTTAGTTCCGTTGATTATGATGTTTGGGATATTATTGAATCTGGCTATAAACCTCCCACTATAATCGTTGGTGGTACTGAGATTCCTAAACCTAAGGATAGGTGGGATGCTAACGATAAGAGATTGAAAACGACAAATGCTAAAGCCATGAATGCTTTGATATGTGCTCTTGATAAAAATGAATTTAATAGAATTTCTCATTGTACAACAGCACAGGAAATTTGGCACACTTTGGAGGTGACACATGAAGGAACTTCTCAAGTCAAGGAGTCTCGTCTATTCCTATTCAACAATGAATACGAAAACTTTGTGATGGACAAAGGCGAGAGCATAAAGGACATGTTTGGACGCTTTTCAACTTTGGTGTACAATGCTAGAGCACTTGGGAAGGTATTCACTGAGGTAGAGCTTGTGCGGAAGATACTACGAGTCTTACCGATGAACTTTGAGCCAAAAGTCACGGCAATCCAAGAATCGAAAGATTTGAGTAAATTAAGCATGGAGGAGTTGATTGGTAACTTGATGACATACGAGCTTGAGCTAAAAGCAAAGGAAGAGCGCAACAACTCCGAACCAAAGAAGAAGACGATTGCCTTAAAGAGCAAAGAAGAAAGCGATGAAGAAGGAGAAGATCCAATTGAAGGGCTTGCAATGGCTGTCAATAATCTTAGAAAATGGTCGAGATTCAAGCCACGCAAGAAGAAAACAAATCGTAATAGGCCAAAAGATTCTGACAATTCCGATAATGAACCGACGTGCTTTAACTGCAAGAAGCCCGGACACTTCATACAAAATTGCCCACTTCTCAAAAACAACAAAGGAAAGAAAAAGACGAAGAAGGTATTTGCAGCGACTTGGGATGATGAAGAAGGAGAAGAAGTTTCGGATAGCAGCTCAGAGGAGGCTAACTTGTGTCTTATGGCGAAATCAGATTCAGATTCAAGCTCATAGGAATCTAGTGAGGAAGGTGAGTATTCCTATAGAGATCTTGTTTTTATGTGTCTTGATCTCACTAAAGTAGTTGATGCTCTTGAATCTAAAAATGAAAAACTGAAAACTGATAGGAAAGAACTTTCTCGTGAAAATTTTAGGTTAAAAACTGAACTTGAAAATATTCAAAACCTAGAATGTAAAAGATGTAAAGTTTTAGATTCAGAATTGACAAGACTTAAGAATAACTCTGAGAATCTTAAAAAAGAAAACTTGAATCTTAAGGAAACCATTGACACTAGGAAAAAGGATTTTATAAATCTATGCACCTCACTTGTCACTGAAAACACAACACTAAAAACCAAAGTCCAAAATCTTGAGAAATCTTTGAATAACTTTTCAAGAGGCGAAAAATCTTTCAACATGCTATTGGGAAATCAAATTTTTGCTAACAACAGAAAAGGACTAGGTTTTGGGAAAACACAAGTTGAGGATAATGTAAAAAGGAAGAGTGTCTTTGATAGATGTGAAATAATTGGACATCGTGTTGAAAATTGTAGTCATAGGAACAAGAACACAAAATTTATACAAGTTTGGGTTCCTAAGAATTCTACAAACAAATTTCATGTCTATTGGAACAAGAATGAAAGGTCTAAACAAGTTTGGGTTTCAAAGGGTTTGTTTATTCATAATGCTTCTGCCACTAACAATTATGGACCTAGAAATAGGTCACAAAAATCTTTCATCGTGTAGGAGTGGTGGCAGGCTAAGGAACAACAACGGTGTTCTCTGGATTTTGGCTGCTCCAGAAACACAACGGGCAACATAGCAAAGTTCCTTAGCCTAGTATAAAGGTGACAGAATCACAATGGACAATCATGAGAAATTATCGTAAAGGTAAAACAGGTGAAGGTATATTAAATGTGATAATCTGCACCATATTCTGAATTAAATAGCCAAAATTGCGATAATGATGTGATGTCTTTAATTCTGACTTATTGATATGATTTTTCTTTTGACTTGTTCTTATTTATGACCTTGATTTGTGCTTAAATGATGGCCAATCAGATTTTCAACTTTGAACTAATCCATATAAATTTGTTCGGTCAAATAATGGTATTTTGTTGATCCTTGATTACTCATGCTACACGTAGATATATTTTGACATTTTGGTCACTGCTTGTAAATTTGCACGATTTCAAATTTCATGGGATAGCTGTTAAAAAGGATTTTAAGAAATTGTTGAAACTTCAAGAAATTGTTTTTGAAATAATTATGATGATTGACTGTTGATTACTCATGAATATAATTGTTTATCCTACGGTTTCTGAAATTAACACCATGATATTTGTTTGAGTGTTAACATGGCTTCATTTCAAAATTCATTCTGAAATAGTTTGTTGAAATTTCACAATCTGGTCTTTGACATCCAACGAGTGAATATTGAGTGAAATTTAAATTCAGATGCAGATTACTCTGGTAATATAGTTGATAGAAAAATTACTAGTGTAACGTGATTAATTTTTGAAACATGGTAATTTGCTGCATCGTTTTTCAAAGAAAATATCTGCATATATTTCACTTGAAATAATTTTTCAAATAGCAGATTTTTTTCTTCATATAACCCCTTATAGAAAATAATTGTTTGACCATATTTTCAGATTAGTCATTTTTATTTGATTTTAAATGACAAATTTTGACTAATTCGACTCCCTACTAATTACCAAAAAGATAAATAGTGATTGAAAAGGTGATGAGTGTTGATATTTAACATACATTACTCAAGAGAGTATATTTGGAAAATTTCTTTAGGAACTAAAACAAGAATTATAAAACTTTTTGTTGGGTAAAGATTACATGACCATTTCTATATCTATCATTATTTCTATCGACCATGGTTTATCAAATATTCAATATAGTTTGTCGATATGTGGTACTATAATCAGGAATCATTTGTTTTTAATGTCACATTTTTAAATAAATAAATAAATATCCAAAGTATTCACTCGCATTTAAAAGTCCTCACGGTTATGCATGGGTGAATTACTTGGATTTTTGATTATGTGCTTCCATGCTCATTTAAAAGTCCTCACGATTATGCATGTATGGAACACATATCAAAATTAATTGCTTAAATAGACAAGTTGATTCTAATCCCATTTAAAAGTCCTCACGGTCATGCGTGGTTAGAAGATACTTGATTTCATTTTTTAAAAATTAAATTCGAATACTACTAATCTCATTTAAAAGTCCTAACGGTTATGCATGATTAGTAGATATTCAAATTCCTGATATGAATGTACCACAAGAAGATTCAACTGTACGATTTTATATGAACATCATATCCATTATTTCTAAAAGTGGAATATGCGCCTAACAAGGGTAGTTATGGTTTTTGTTTGATTCTTATTGAAGCTTAATATTTATATTCAATTTGAGTTTAATGTTGGATTAATATCGATTACTTTATCTCTATTTTTCTCTAACACTTTTATTCTTTTGCTGATAACAAAAGGGGGAGAGAAAAGTTAAGATTTTGTCAAATAGAATCAAGCAAAGGTCAAATAATTTTCCCATATGCATCTAGGCTTATTTGAATATTTCTATTTGTATGCATATATGTAGGGAGAGCATCATGTAGAGAGGAAGCATTTAAATAGGAGGAGTAATTAAAGTATATCATTGATCAAATACATTTAACATGGTCAAAATCTTAAATATATGTTTGTTATCATCAAAAGGGGGAGATTGTTGAATATGCGCTTATATGTTTTTGTTTGATGATAATAAACATATATATTCATTTAAATGTATTTGGTAATGTACTATTTTATTTTTTCATAGATTAAATAAATATTTGTTGAATAAAATAAATTACACAGAATTTGAATTCAAACAGAACAAGTTACACAGATTTTGAATTCAAACAGAAATTTTATTCAAACAAATATTTATTACAATCTTGAATAGTACAAATTCATGCTCTCACTATACATATACATTTTTGATTACATCACGATTACATCACAAATATTTTTACATTGATAACCTCACTACATATCACTCACACTCGTATTTTGTCTTCAACTGCATTCCAGTTTGAATCCAGCATCTGAGAAATCTGCAAAAATATTCATTAACGCAGTAAAATTGAAAAAGAAATGTTTTTGCAATATAAAATGAAATATGGTTTTTGAAAATATGATTTGCCTCAGTTATTTGGGTTGTATGTCATCATTCACACTTGAATTCATCACAAACTCGTGCATATAGATATTACAGGGACAGGTAATCATAAGTGGCTGCAATACACACGTGTACAGTCATACACGTGTGCACTGCCTCGCCAACTCGTGTGCGTAGCCAAAAATAGCAAGTGTGCAAGCACAACTTCAACAAACAAGGCAATGCACCATGCAATGTACAACAAGTCCAGCTGTAACAACCCGGTAATTGCATCAATAAATAATCGACATTTAGACGATAAATATTGTTGCAAATTTCCATTTGAAGTTTTTAAATTTGAATTAAAATTCTTTTATAAATTTTTAAAAGGAATTTTGGGCTTTGAAATTAAATAGTGGTCCATATTTTATTGGGCCGTGATAATTCGCTAAGGCTTTTAACCGGTTTCTTTTCCCCCTTTTAATTTATTCTCGTTCGAGACCTAAAACGAACGAAAGAAAATAAAATGGAGGCTGTCTCGTTCGCCCCCTTCTCCAAATTAGGGCTTTGCTTTCGTTCTCTCTGCTCTGGAAATTAGGGCTTGAAGTCGCCGGCTTTAATTCGATCGATCCAGTGATGTTTTGCGTGTCGCCTTGATCGATTGATTCCTCGTAGCTTGCTCCAGCTGCTTCGACTCATGAGAAGGTGAGTTTACTCACATCTAATTCACATCTCGAGTTAATTTAAGGATCGAATTCTGTGATTTCATTCGTATACAATTGTTGGTGGTTGTTGATTCATTTTACTCGCCGTTCGATTTGTGGTGATTGCTTGGGATTTTTCTGACTTCATCAAGTTCGTTTTCGTTTTTGTTTAAATTCGATCGATTGGTTCGTACTATGCCTCCCGATCGATTTTGTGTTGTTGCATGAATTTTGGTTGGCTTTGACTTTATTCGTCACTGGCCGACTATACTTCCGATGATCTTGTTTTGAATTAGGTCTCGGTGTTTGACTTGTTTATTTGTACCACTAGTGTTCGTGTAGCCATTTTATTTTGAGGCTTTGTCACTGATGTTGGCTCGCAATATTCATTTCTCTGATGCATTCATTGGTTGTTAAATACTTAAACAACTGCTATTATTATTGTTGGCACTGCTAACATATTTACAGTGCATACATGTTTTATCTGTGTTCATATCACCCTGTTGGCTTGTGATTTCATCGCGGCCTTGCTGTTTGAGTACTTGTTGGGTTTGATGCATTTGTGCTCCTTCATGATACTTTCAGATGTATGTTGCAGTCTTTAATGCTTTTGAAAAGCATGTTTCCAGGCTGCTATGGGAATTATGTCTCATGTTGTCTGTACTTTGGTTTTGTCTCAATGATGTAATATGTTGTTTCATTTATTGATGTTAGTGTTTCATTGCTTCACTGCTCGATCGTGTATCACTATATGGTTTGTTGTTACACATGTTTATATGGGTACTGCCCATGTATTTTTCACTGTGTTCACATACTTGTTTGTTCATATAGCTCATTTTGCATTCATTGTCTTGCCACCTCTATTTGCATTACTGTTGAGTTGCATTTTTACCACTAATGTGCATGTAGCTCATTTTGCATTCCTTGTGCTCAAGTCTGATATTTTTGGAGGTGGCTCTGTCCTGTTTCATGTTGTACCTCTGTCCTGTTTCATGTTGCACCTCTGTCCTCTTTCATGTTGCATATTTTCTGTTGCCTTGAATTGTTGCCACAACGTTCATGTGCATTTTCTATTTAAGTGAAACTAATTTCGAGATGTATTATTGGACACTTGAGTTTCACTGAGCATTGTGAATATTACTTTACCACTTAAGTCATTTTGCCAATGCCTGCTGTCTTGACCTGTTGCGACTGCATTTCCCATGGTGGAATTCATTCTCTACTATTCTGATTATCATGCAGTGTTCATATATGATTATTTAAAGCCATTTCATTGCTGGGGGCTGTGACACTTGTGGCTGCACTTACTCTACACCCATTCATGTTGAGTATGTAGTGCTCTGTCCAGTATTGTTGAAAGTATATTTCTTATACTTGTTGCCAGTCACTTAAAAATCAGTTGCATGTTCACTTTGTTGCAATACTTATTCTTGTGTGCTTTCACCTCCTTTTTGCTGGCTTTATGTAGTAACAGTGCCTATGTGCACTTGTGTGTCTGGTCAGTAGCTTGATTGTGCTCGACCTGATGCTGCACTGTTGTTTGTTGTCACGATCGCTGTGTCACTTACTTAGTGCATTTGTTTGCGCTGTGCATTCATGTGTATTGGTCTGGTCCCATCTTGTAGTCTTCACTTTAACTTTGAACTGTGCAATTGTATATGCACAGTACTTGTTCATGTGCATTTATACGTTCTTGATTTTTGTTTTAGTGTACATGACTTGCTACTTTGCTCATCGCGTTGTGTTGAGCCTAAAATTCATTGGGCTTGACCTCGCATTTGTCTCTGTAATTTAATCGGCACTTGGCCTTATGATATTCACGGTGATGCTTGTGAATATTCATTGGGTGCATCATCACTGTTGTGGCAAGGCAGTGCACGCAAGCGTGAACTGCAGCCACACGGTATTGGTTTTATTGTTATTTCTTTTGCTTTTGATTTATGGAACTATTTCGTATTCCATATGTTGTGGTGGTGTGGCAGTACACGCTTGCGTATACTGCAGCCCTACTCGAGTTGACGTCTTAATTGATGTTTCAAATTACTTGATTGTTTCCTTTGTCCAATTCATTCTTGTTAGTGATTGGATAGTCGAGATTTATTGTGATTGTCATCTATTCGATATTTGATTATTATTGCTTCTGTGCATTAATAACTGAGTTTGAATTAGACTGACTCGGGTATTATTTTCTTTTGAATGTAATACTCGGGTCAGACCGAGTATTTTCAGGTTGTAGATATTATGCTTTGGGATGCTGCTTGAGCTATGAAGACTTTTCTTATCTTTTGGAGTTGTCGTGTCATAGTATAGGTTGATATGTATTCATGTATATTATATCCGTTAATGTACTTGTATATATAACTTCCTGAGTCGACTGTTGTAGTTGTATCACATGTACCGTGTCAAATGTATTGTAACTGACATCAGTTATTATATATGTATATGAGATTTTCTGTTTCATCTGTGTTCCGCATTTATATTTATCTGTGTTATTAGTTTATATTTTGTCCTAGACTATTATAGCCACTGTGTAGTAGCTTTGAGTTTGCATCGGCATGTCGGATTCCCTCCCGAAATGAAATGCACGTTTTTACTATCTGACATATCGGTGCTCGCGCAAAGCAATTACACGGATGGTCGCTCCTCAACAGCCTCATTCTCCGCGCTAGTTGACAGCACTACACCGTAGTGTTCTTGGCTAGCGTGGGTATAGAGATGGGGCGTCACAGCTTGGTATCAGAGCTTGGGGTTTAGAACAAATATAAAACGTAACTTAGATAGTACATGTGTTACAGCTATTTGTCGATGTTTTCTCTCTCATCTTTGCCTAAGGTCATCTTTGATTTGTTTGGTATGAATTCCTAACTCTTATTCATGAGCATTGCTGCTATTCTCTGTTGCACTTGCTCATTCGAGTATGCACTGCTAAGTATTCTTGTGTATATGCTATACCAAGTTGCATATTGCTGCAACTCGTACCCACTTCGATTTGAACTCGCATTGTTTATTCGAACTGCTGTATATATGCATTCTTATCTCTGATTCGTGTACTTAATGCAGTCTCCATACAATTGGGTTTTGGGTATCAATCTTTGAGACAAATTGCATTTCAATTGTCAACTCTGTCTGTTTATCCATGGTTGGTTGGTTTTCATGTGCCTCTCTCTGATAGTTTTAAAAATTTCTTTGGTATAAAAGAAATTGTCTTGGACTTTGCCTTGTCGATACCGACATTGACTTGACTTTTACTTTTGCTAAAGTCATTCAAGCATTTATGCTCGTTCTGCCTTGTTTTTCCAATTGTTGATCGATTCTTCTTTTCGGATTAATTGTTATCACTTTTGTCGACTTTGATAACTTCTATTTCAGGAATTTTTGGGTATTTATACTTTGATGGATTGGAATCGAACTCTTCGGATTTTATTCACGTCTTCGAATGTGAATCTTAGTGAATTGATTTGGTTTTCGAATTTAATCGATTCTTGATTATTTCCCGATTTGTTGCTATTATTTATTAGCAACTTTAATGACCTTTTCTTCGGGATTTTTGTGAACATACCTTTCGATGAATTCGGTATCGATTTCTTTGGATTCTATTCACGTCTTCGTATGTGAATTCTTGTGATTGATTGTTTCTACAATCATTTTTGTGATTTGTCACTTTAAAAATATAAAGATTTCAATACTAGTAGTAAATATCAAAACTCTTTTAACAAACAATTTCAACTCTATTTTTAATAACAAAGCTCTTTTCTTAAACCGTTTTCCAATCTATTAGTATATACAAACCTTTACCTTACTCGGATGAGAAATATAATTAAACGACTTAGTAAAACAAGTGGTATGAAACGCTTGCGTTCACTTCGTCGGTTAATTCTTGGACTTGTTCGATTGAACCTCTTGTGACACTTTTATTAGTGAAGATTTACAGTTTGTTCGTAAATATTTAAGTTAAGCAAGTGGTTATGGGACATGAAGCTAAACTTTTATATTCACTAACTTAGTGTAATTGACACTTCTCGTTGATCATGATGATCATTCTTATGATTTAGACTAGCAATTGTGCGATGTCTCTTTTTGGTTAGGCTAGACACCACTTGTTTGATTCCATTCACACATACCTTTTCGGTTAGCCTAGACACCACTTGTGTGATTCCACTCACACATAATTTTCTTTTGTTTGCGAGGTTAGACTAGACACCACTTGTGTGATTCCACTCACACATACCTTTTTGATTTTTGGTTAGTCTAGACCTCAATCTGTGTGATTCCGACTCACACTTGTGGGGTAGCGCCCCACGGTCTTCGGGCCATTCGTGTGTCAAAATTAATGGCTTGCAACCATGATATAGCGTCTCGTTATGCGTTGCACGCGTTGATGATTTTTCATGCTCACGTGTAGGTGAGATTCCGTGCTCCCGTTCTCGCTTTGCGTTGCACGTGTTGGTGATTTCATGCTCACGTGTAGGTGAGATTCCGTGCTCCCGTTCTCGCTTTGCGTTGCACATGTTGATGATTTATCATGCTCACGTGTAAGTGAGATTTCGTGCTCCCGTTCTTGCTTTGCATTGCACGTGTTGGTGAGTTTTCATGCTCGCATGTAGGTGAGTTTACGTGCTCCCGTTCTCGTTATGCGTTGCACGTGCTGATGAATTTTCATGCTCGCATGTAGGTGAGTTTTCGTGCTCCCGTTCTCGCTTTGCGTTACATGTGCTGATGAGTTTTCATGCTCGCGTGTAGGCGAGTTTTCATACTCTCCTTCGAGTTTTCATACTCCGTTCGAGTTTTCATACTCTCCGTCGAGTTTTCATACTCCGTTCGAGTTTTCATACTCCGTTCGAGTTTTCATACTCCGTTCGAGTTTTCATACTCTCCTTCGAGTTTTCATACTCTGTTCGAGTTTTCATACTCTCCTTCGAGTTTTCATACTCCGTTCGAGTTTTCATACTCTCCTTCGAGTTTTCATACTCCCGTTCGAGTTTTCATACTCTCATCTTGTGATTTCTGGATTCTTGTGTAGTCTTTTGGAATTTGTGCTTCACCAATTTTTGTGATTTCTATTGATAAGTTTTATCAATTTTTGTGCATTGGTGAATTCGTGTGTCATTGACTTGTTATGAGTACAAGTTTAGGGTATGATATCCCTTTCTATCTTTGAGAAGATTCTTGTGACACTTTTGATGAATGAAAATCCACTTATCGAAGTTTCTACTGATATCGCTGTTTTAATCACGTGTTTTAAAAATTGTTTCAAAATAAAAATCGTTTTCAAAATTTTTATAGTTTACGCTTTCAAAAGAATGAGGAAGCGATTTAAACATTTCAGCAAAATCGAGGACTATGACCCCTTTCTTTTACTGATTCGTTTAATTCCGGACTTGTCCGTTTGAGATTGAAAATTTGTGAATTCCTTTTATGAAATTAAAAGAATATTTTGTGATTGTATTGCCCATTGAGTGCTTTAAGAATTCTGGTCAATGCGCTTGATCAACGTTATCGATAGGAATCTCCTAGACGCTTTGATGAGACAATCAGACACAGTAAATTGAATTTTAAAATGTAAATTTGTCTGAAAAGATAATTACATAAAGTAAATTGTAAATTTCAAAAGTTTTAGCTTTTCGGGAAAGAATATTATTTAAAACAACTCTTTTTCGATACTTCTATTCTTGTGATTCCCGAGGAAACCAAGACTTTATCGTTTGTACAAATGCTAGTCGTATTGGTTTGCATGCCATTCTCTTGCATAAGGGAACGTGCTGTCTCTTGTGTTTCTAAATCATTAGTGCGACTAGATATGTCACTCATGATCTAGTGCTCTTGGCTATTGATTTCGTTCTCCAAAATTTGGCATCATTGTTTTTGGGTGAGAAATTTGTTCTCTACCCTGATCATGAATCTTGGGAATATTTATTTTCTCATAAGGAACTTAATTTGCATCAACCACGTTGACTCGAGTTCCTTACATCTTATGATCTTGATATTATTTACCACTCCCGGATGGGAAATCGTGTTGCGGATACACTTAGTCGTAGGCAACAAGTGGTTGTTTCTTTGATGATGTCCGAATGGAATCATCTTTTTACCAAGTTCATTAGACGTTTCGATGTACTTCGTTTTATTGAGCTTCATCTCATTCCTTTTATGGACTTACGTCTGATGTTCTTTTATGTTGATCGGTTCATTGGACGTACTGTTTTTGTACTACGTCGGCATTCCGAATTAATGAAGCTTTGATTCATCTGGCGTATGGTTATTGTACTACGCTGTTGTTCCAAATTATTCGTGTCTCACCTATGAAAGGTGTTGTGCGTTTCAGTTGGTCGGAAAAGTTAGTGCCTTGATATTTTGGACCATTTCCTATCACCGAACGTATTGGTTTCTTGGCTTATCGCCTCTCATTACCGGCTCAATTTTCTGTTATTTATGACGTTTTCACACGTCTTCCTTCTACGGAAATGCCTTAGGGGTTCCGATTTTTTATTCTTGAGCCCGGTGTTGTTGAAGAAATTGAAGTTTCACCAGATTTAACTTTGAGCAACATTCTATTCACATCAATGTTTCGGGGGTTCAGCACCTTCGAAATAAGGATGTTCTTCTCGTGAAAGTTCAGTGTTCTCTAGTTCTATGGATTTCACTTTGGAATCCAGAGAATTCATCGAGCAAACACGTTCTGGCTTTCTCTTTCATGCTCTATATGGTGAGCTTCTTATTTTCAAATTTCGTCATTTTATGATGACATGCTTTTATGGTTGTTACCTTTTGCCCATTTATCTCTTATGATTGCGAGGACGCAATTTCTTTAAGGAGGGGAGTCTGTAACAACCCGGTAATATTATCAATTAATAATCGACATTTAGACGATAAATATTGTTGCAAATTTCCATTTGAAGTTTTTAAATTTGAATTAAAATTCTTTTATAAATTTTTAAAAGGAATTTGGGCTTCGAAATTAAATAGTGGTCCATATTTTATTGGGCCGTGATAATTTGCTAAGGCTTTTAACCGGTTTCTTTTCCCCCTTTTAATTTATTCTCGTTCGAGACCTAAAACGAACGAACGAAAATAAAATGGAGGCTGTCTCGTTCGCCCCCTTCTCCAAATTAGGGCTTTGCTTTCGTTCTCTCTGCTCTGGAAATTAGGGCTTGAAGTCGCCGGCTTTAATTCGATCGATCCAGTGATGTTTTGCGTGTCGCCTAGATCGATTGATTCCTCGTAGCTTGCTCCAGCTGCTTCTACTCGTGAGAAGGTGATTTTACTCACATCTAATTCACATCTTGAGTTAATTTAAGGATCGAATTCTGTGATTTCGTTCGTATACAATTGTTGGAGGTTGTTGATTCATTTTACTCGCCGTTCGATTTGTGGTGATTGCTTGGGATTTTTCTGACTTCTTCAAGTTCGTTTTCGTTTTTGTTTAAATTCGATCGATTGGTTCGTACTATGCCTCCCGATCGATTTTGTGTTGTTGCACGAATTTTGGTTGGCTTTGACTTTATTCGTCACTGGCCGACTATACTGCCGATGATCTTGTTTTGAATTAGGTCTCGGTGTTTGACTTGTTTATTTGTACCACTAGTGTTCGTGTAGCCATTTTATTTTGAGGCTTTGTCACTGATGTTGGCTCGCAATATTCATTTCTCTGATGCATTCATTGGTTGTTAAATACTTAAACAACTGCTATTATTATTGTTGGCACTGCTAACATATTTACAGTGCATACATGTTTTATCTGTGTTCATATCACCCTGTTGGCTTGTGATTTCATCGCGGCCTTGCTGTTTGAGTACTTGTTGGGTTTGATGCATTTGTGCTCCTTCATGATACTTTCAGATGTATGTTGCAGTCTTTAATGCTTTTGAAAAGCATGTTTCCAGGCTGCTATGGGAATTATGTCTCATGTTGTCTGTACTTTGGTTTTGTCTCAATGATGCAATATGTTGTTTCATTTATTGATGTAAGTGTTTCATTGCTTCACTGCTCGATCATGTATCACTATATGGTTTGTTGTTACACATGTTTATATGGGTACTGCCCATGTATTTTTCACTGTGTTCACATACTTGTTTGTTCATATAGCTCATTTTGCATTCATTGTCTTGCCACCTCTGTTTGCATTACTGTTGAGTTGCATTTTTACCACTAATGTGCATGTAGCTCATTTTGCATTCCTTGTGCTCAAGTCTGATATTTTTGGAGGTGGCTCTGTCCTGTTTCATGTTGTACCTCTGTCCTGTTTTATGTTGCACCTCTGTCCTCTTTCATGTTGCATATTTTCTTTTGCCTTGAATTGTTGCCACAACGTTCATGTGCATTTTCTATTTAAGTGAAACTGATTTCGAGATGTATTATTGGACACTTGAGTTTCACTGAGCATTGTGAATATTACTTTACCACTTAAGTCATTTTGCCAATGCCTGCTGTCTTGACCTGTTGCAACTGCATTTCCTATGGTGGCATTCATGCTCTACTATTCTGATTATCATGCGTGTTCATATATGATTATTTAAAGACATTTCATTGCTGGGGGCTGTGACACTTGTGGCTGCACTTACTCTACACCCATTCATGTTAAGTATGTAGTGCTCTGTCCAGTATTTTTACAAGTATATTTCTTATACTTGTTGCCAGTCACTTAAAAATCAGTTGCATGTTCACTTTGTTGCAATACTTATTCTTGTGTGCTTTCACCTCCTTTTTGCTGGCTTTATGTAGTAACAGTGCCTATGTGCACTTGTGTGTCTGGTCAGTAGCTTGATTGTGCTCGACCTGATGCTGCACTGTTGTTTGTTGTCACGATCGCTGTGTCACTTACTTAGTGCATTTGTTTGTGCTGTGCATTCATGTGTATTGGTCTGGTTCCATCTTGTAGTCTTCACTTTAACTTTGAACTGTGCAATTGTATATGCACAGTACTTGTTCATGTGCATTTATACGTTTTTGATTTTTTTTTTAGTGTACATGACTTGCTACTTTGCTCATCGCCTTGTGTTGAGCCTAAAATTCATTGGGCTTGACCTCGCATTGGTCTCTGCAATTTAATCGGCACTTGGCCTTATGATATTCACGGCGATGCTTGTGAATATTCATTGGGTGCATCATCACTGTTGTGGCAAGGCAGTGCACGCAAGCGTGAACAGCAGCCACACGGTATTGGTTTTATTGTTATTTCTTTTGCTTTTGATTTATGGAACTATTTCGTATTCCATATGTTGTGGTGGCGTGGCAGTACACGCTTGCGTATACTGCAGCTCTACTCGAGTTGACGTCTTAATTGATGTTTCAAATTACTTGATTGTTTCCTTTGTCCAATTCATTCTTGTTAGTGATTCGATAGTCGAGATTTATTGTGATTATCATCTATTCGATATTTGATTATTATTGCTTCTGTGCATTAATAACTGAGTTTGAATTAGACTGACCCGGGTATTATTTTCTTTTGAATGTAATACTCGGGTCAGACCGAGTATTTTCAGGTTGTAGATATTCTGCTTTGGGATGCTGCTTGAGCTATGAAGACTTTTCTTATCTTTTGGAGTTGTCGTGTCATAGTATAGGTTGATATGTATTCATGTATATTATATCCGTTAATGTACTTGTATATATAACTTCCTGAGTCGACTGTTGTAGTTGTATCACATGTACCGTGTCAAATGTATTGTAACTGACATCAGTTATTATATATGTATATGAGATTTTCTGTTTCATCTGTGTTCCGATTTATATTTATCTGTGTTATTAGTTTATATTTTGTCCTAGACTATTATAGCCACTGTGTAGTAGCTTTGAGTTTGCATCGGCATGTCGGATTCCCTCCCGAAATGAAATGTACGTTTTTACTATCTGACATATCGGTGCTCGAGAAAAGCAATTACACGGATGGTCGCTCCTCAACAGCCTCATTCTCCGCGCAAGTTGACAGCACTACACCGTAGTGTTCTTGGCTAGCGTGGGTATAGAGGTGGGGCGTCACACCAGCAGCCCAAATGAACAACAAAGTTTCAAAGTTCAATGCACATGAAACCAAAGGCCGAGCAAATTGATATATGGTGATGTAGTCAACAACTACACAACTGCAAGTACAGGTTTCAATATCAAAGAAACAATTCAAGCTCAAAGTCAATGCCGAGAAACAATAAATGATCAGCCATCAAAGTATAGATGCAAGTAAATGCAGCACATATATACATACATAGGTGTATGTATACACAAGGCAGTCAAAGACATAATGACAGAAGTTCTGAATCGAAAAATGCACTTGCAGATGAGCAACTACAAGATGAACAACAGGAATGCATGTATAGCAAAGTCAGTATCAAAGAGACAACATAAGTATACAATATAGCATGTGCAAACAGTCGAAGACATGAATGCAACAAAGTTCACAAGTGCAGACACAAGGGTAGTGGACAATAGAGGTAAACTGGCAACAAATATGAAATGAACCAAAGTAGTACAGCATGCACAAAGTCGTACAAGATAACAGCAACTTCAATATGCTCAAGTGAATGCAATCCAAAGTGACATAACAGTTACAACTTCGTCAACCAAAGTCAAGGCTGCAAATGAAGACTTCAAGTACAAGGCAACAAGTACAACACTGTACAAACCCAAGCAACAACTACAAAGACCGGCTACTCGATGCAACTCAGTGGTAAATGAAGGCAACATGACTAAAATATGACAATGCAAACTAATCAACAGTGCACAACCAACTCGAGAATATACACGATCAAGACCAAATGCAAACTGCAGTAGTACACTTGAACAAAATGAACAAGTGGAGCATCTATGTAAAGCATGCAAGATCCAACAGTGATACAAATGTAACAACAAGCCCAAATTTACAGTAGTATAAGTATGGCAGTGAAACTCAATGAAGTGCACAAGCAATATGACAGCAGACCGGTGTTAACAACCAAGTGAAGATTTGAAGATGTGTAACAATAAAGTTCAAGTCCAGGGAACAACAACAATTCGAACTAACTACTGAAACAAGTACAGTGCATCAAGACAAGTGTGCCAGAGAAAGAAAGGTCACAACACAGCATCATGAATATGCACAATGCAGACATAAGTCAGCTGCAACATGAAACAAGACATGTCAACAGTACATGAAGACAGTTCGAAGAATACTACAATATCAAGTACATAAAGACCAAGGACACAGTGGAATCAACATCATCAGAGAAGGTGGTCAGAGTCAAAGCTCACAGGGATAAACACAAGATGGCCGAAGCTGTGCCAAGTCAGAATTCAACGCAAGTGTATCAAATTCGTATCTTTGAAATAGTCAGCAAAATCAAAAAGAGGAAAGTTTTAATACCGTGTGAATCAAGCGAAATCGAACGTAGGAAAAACAAAGCCGTGGAAATCAAGACACAAAAATATCAGGAAATTGTGAAAATGGAAAGTAACGAGTTCATATAAATTCAACCCGAAGGTATCATCATCAGACATGAGCTTCAATTCACAATCAAACTATCAATCGCAATCCCAATTTACATCATCGGCATCGAGTTAAAATCGAGTCCAATCGAAGCAAGCAATCAAACGAGCAACAAAAGAAACTACATACCAAAATTATCAGCAACTCGATCGAGCGAGCAACAAGCATAAATCATCAGAGAACAAGCGTGAGAAAGAGCAACGCAAGTCAGAGCACCGATCATCAGAAAGCCCCAATTTTGAATCGAAGATAGAAGCCCTAAATTAGTGGCAAAGAGAATCGGCCGACATTATTCTTAGGAGAAGAAAGGAACAACAGTGGATCGGGTTAATGAAAAACAAGGGGCCGGCCTTATTAGTTTTTAAAAGGGGCTTAAGTTATTTTTTAGGGTTTTAAATTATAAAGGGTTTTTTAGTTTTTATTTTGAGCAAAAATTACGCATTCAAGTTGTATTTTAATTTTTGCTCCGGTTTTAATTTTGAAGTCTGTTTCTCTTTTTTTGAGTCAAAGAATTTGTAAATCACCACCTAGGGTTTAGGTAGTGTCAGATTGTCTATTTAGAATTAGTTCAGTGAGCAGGGTGTGCGAGTTTGCAAAGCTCTATAGGCGGGAGCAGTGTTTGCGAGTAAGCGAAACTCTATAGGCGGGAGCAGGGTGTGCGAGTCTAGTAGAGTGTTTGTGAGCGGGAGCAAAAGGGTCTGCAAGTCTAGTAGAGTGTTTGTAAGCGTGATACTGTTTAATTCTAATAGAAATCTGTGAATGTAGCAGTAGGAAGGGGTTGCCGAAGCTGGGTAAATTTTGTGTGTAATTTACTTTTCAGCATATTTATTTCTGCAATTTATTTCTGTGTTTAATTCGAGAAAATTTGCTATAACCCTATTCACCCCCCCTCTAGGGTTAATCTAGATCCTACATTAAGTAGATTTCTATTATTCTTAAAGATTCAGATTCCAATTTGGTAGCATCCTTATATTCTCTAAATTCACATGACGATGATAATGATGATAAGGAAGATGTCATTTCCCTCATTTACGTTGTTTGTGAATTTCCTGATATATTTGAGCCCGTTGCAGGATTACCACCTAAGCGAGCAATCGAGTTCAAAATTAATCTAATTTCAGGAGCTCTACCTATCACTCTTCCTTCTTATCGTATGTCCAATAAGAAAAATGAGGAGATGCATAAACAATTATCCGAATTGGAAACAAAATAATTTATTTGTTCTAGTTCCTCTCCATGGGGATCTTCAGCTATTTTTGTGAAGAAATCCGATGGTACACTTACGCTTTGCGTTGACTACCACAAGCTTAATGATCTTACCATTAAGAATAAATATCCTTTACCTTGGATTGATGATCTATTCGACCAACTTAGTGGTGCTAGAGTCTTTTCACAGTTAGACTTAGCAATCGGTTATCATCAACTTCGTATTGTAGAGGATAGCATTCCTTTGACATCGTTTCATACTCGTTATGGATCTTATGAATGGCTTGTTATGCCATTTAGTTTAGCAAATGCTCCAGCCTATTTTGTTGACTTCTGAATCGAGTTTTCAAAGACTTCCTCGATCGATTTGTTCTCATCTTTATAGATGATATTCTTGTTTTTTCTAAAACCGAGGAAGCGCATGAAAAACATCTTCGGATGGTATTGGAAACTCTTAGGAGCAATCAATTGAATGCAAAAATTTCTAAGTGCCACTTTTGGCAATTTCGTGTGTAATTTTTAGGACATTATTTCTGAATTCGGAATTTCCGTGGATCTTTCAAAGATTGAAGCGATTCAAAATTGAAAGAAACCGAAGAGTGTAACGAAAATTCGTAGCTTTCTTGGATTGGTGGGCTATTACCGTCGGTTCATAAAAGACTTTTTTAAATTTCCATACATCTTACTAGTTTGACAAAGAAGGGAGTTAAGTATATTTGGTCAGATAAATATGAAGCTTCTTTTCAGAAATTAATAGAACTCCTATATGATGCTCCTATTCTTGTGATTCCCGAAGGGAACCAAGAATTTATTGTTTATACCGATGCTGGTCATGTTGGTTTGGGAGCCGTTCTTATGCAAAGAGAACATGTTATTGCTTATACTTCTAGGCAATTAAAGCCTTTCGAGACTAGATATGCCTCTCATGATTAGAGCTCGCGGCTATTGTTTTCGCCCATAGAATTTAGCGTCATTATCTTTTGAGAGAGAAATTTATTCTCTACAACGATCATAAATCTTTGAAGTACTTATTTTCTCAAAAGGAACTTAATTAGCGTCAACAACGTTGGGTCGAATTCCTTTAATTTTATGATCTTGATATTCTTTATACTCCTGGAAAGTGAAGTCGTGTTGCCGATGCCCTTAGTCGTAAGCAACAAGCGATTGTTTCTTTGATGATATCTGAATGGAATGATCTTGAGACTTTGTCCACTTGTGAGATTCGAGATCATGAATCCGATTCATGTTCATCTCTTGTTTTATGTAGTCTTGAGGCTCATCCATTTCTTTTAGATTGCATCTTGAAGCTCAAAAGCAAAATCCTGAATTAGTTATTCTTAGCCAAAGTTGTAGGGATAAAAATAAGGTTGATGATTTGAAAGATTTTGAAATCGATGCTCATGGAGGTATTCGAAAATTTGGTAGACTTATCGTGCCAAATATTAGTGATATTTGTAAAGACATTTTAGAAGATTCTCGTCATTCTAAATTTACCATTCATCCCGGTAGTAGTAAAATGTATGTGGACATGAAACGACTTTATTATTGGGATGGAGAGAAATCTGATATTGCTAACTTCATTGAGCGTTGCGTGACTTGCCAACTCATAAAGGCCGAGCATCAAAGGCCTGCGAGGTTATTGCAACCTTTAGACATTCCCGTTTAGAAGTGGGATCAAGTCTTCATGGACTTTATCGACGGTCTTCCTCGTTCTCGTTCGGGTCATGACAGTTTATGGGTGATTGTAGATAGGCTTACAAAATTCGCCCATTTTATTCCCGTTCGGTCTAATCAGACCGTATCTCTTCTAGCCAAACTCTATGTTAGAGAAATTGTTAAATTACATGGAGTTCCCACTTCTATTGTTAGCGATCATGATACATTATTTACTAGTGGATTTTTGATGAGTCTTCAAAAATCTTTGGGAACGACCTTAATTTTAGCACCGCTTATCATCCTCAGTCCGATGGACAAACCGAGCGTGTGAATCAAACTCTTAAAGATCTTCTTCGTGCATGTGTTCTTGATTTTGGTGGAAGTTGGAAAGATCATATTTCTCTTGTTAAGTTTTCCTATAATAATAGCTTCCAATCTAGTATTCGTATGGCACTTTCGAGGCACTCTACGAAAGGCCATGCCGATCTCCATCGTGTTGGCTTGAAGCTGGTGAGAAGCTGGTTTTAGGTCCAGATTTTATTCATGATTCTAGAGAAAATATTGACTTTATTCGTCATAGGATGAAAGAATCTTAAAGTAGACAAAGATCCTATGTCGGTAACCGAAGAAAGAATTTAGAATTTTCTGTGGAATATTTAGTGTTCATTCGTGTTTCACCTATGAAGGGTGTTGTGCGTTTCATTTGTTTAGGAAAATTAGCACTCGACGTATTAGTCCATTTTCCATCACCGAACGCATTGGTTCCAAGGCTTATCGCCTTTTATTACTAGCTCAATTTTCAGCTATTCATGACGTATTTCACGTTTCTCAACTATGGAAATGCTTTAGAGATTTCGATTCTATTCTTGAGCCCGGTGTTATTGAAGAAATTAAAGTTTCACCTAATTTGACTTATGAGCAACATCCTATTCGTATCATTGCTACGGAGGTTAAATGTCTTTGAAATAAAGATGTTTCGCTTGTGAAAGTTCAATGGTCCTCAAATTCTAAGGATTTCTCTTGGGAATCCAGAGAATTCATCGAACAAACACATTCGTACTTACTTTCTAGTGCTCCTTAAGGTGAACTTCTCGCTTCAAATTATCTTTGGTATTGTTATGCATTAGTGTGGTTGTTACTCTTTGTTTTCTTCTTAAATATTACGATGATGCAATTTCTTTGAGAAGGAAAGTCTGTAAAAACCCACATATTTTACGATTGTATATATAATGTTTTATTTAAATATAGTAACGTTAATTGAATTTAAAATCCAAAATGTGACTTTTGTAAGCAGTCGAATCAGGACTCGAGACCACTTCCATTGAGTTCAAAATGGCATTTACAACCTTTTTGAGTAGAAATATCGATATGTTTGGAGTTGATTAGGATTTTGGTTTTTTCATTTGGGCTTTGGGTTTGGTTCTAGCCTACTAACCCAATAAGATAACCCAAACTCCTTACCATATACATATCACTCCTCTCCTCTTCATTCATTTTCATTTCTTAACACTCTCAAGCTAAAAGAAAAATGGGGGAAGAGATAGGAAACTAAAATTCCTAAGCCCTAGTTTACTAAGAAATTCAAATTCAAGTTCCAAAATCAAATAGAAGCTTAGGTAAGCATGCTCTTCATCTTCTCCATCTCAATATCTCTTCAATTTTTAGAAATTCCTAAACCTAACTTAGGAAATATTTGCTTATGATCTTAGATTGGAGCTTCTAGAGTTGAAGTTGAAGAGTGGTTGATCTTTCCTTTGTTTTAGAGCTTCTCGTTCGTCTTTTTGGGTTTAAAGGTGAGTTCTTGAACTCACATCTATGTCTATACCTTTGATAGTTGTTAGGTATGAATTCCTAACATCTATTTCATGTCCTTTTACTTTCGAATTGAATTGGTTTGGCGAATTTTCCAATTTTTATCATTTCGAAGTCAAAATATGTGAAAATCCTTATATGGATGTTTGGACATGTTGTTAGGAGTGTATTGATGAATCTATAGGGCTAGGTTGTCGCTTGGCATAAATCCCTAGTCAACATCGCTCATTCCATCTCTTCCGATATGATTTGGCCATCAATGGCTTAGGCTAAATCTTGCCCTGAGCTTCAGCTTAGACGTCTGGTAATATGCTCAGACGTCTGAAACTATGGAATAAAACTTCCAGTCTTTCAACTCAGACGTCTAAGTTTGTTCCCCAGACGTCTGGGCGATCTGGAAAAAAAATTCTAGACCTTCAGCTCAGACGTCCGGGGAAACCACCGGACATCTGACACTATTGAATTTAGGAAATTGCTTAATTTTATGTGGGTTTCCATTTTATCGATTTTTGGTTGATCCGATTAGTTGTTATCACTTTTATCGACTTTGATGACTTCTTTTCTGGATTGTTGGAGTATCCATTTGATGGATTTGATATCGTTTTTCATGGTTTTAATTCACATCGTGAAATGTGAATTTTTGGTGATAGATTGCTTTTACAATCAATTCTGTGATTTGCCACTTTAAAATACAAAGGTTTCTATACTAGCAGTAAATATTCAAACTCTTTCACAAAAATGATTTCAACGTTATTTTTAATACAAAGCTCGTTTTTAAAACCGATTTTCAATCTATTAGTATATACAAACCTTTTCCTCATTCGTATAAAAAACCTACTTAAACGACTTAGCAAAACAAGTGGTATGAAACACTTGCGTTTTCTTTGTCGGTTAATTTTTGGACTTGTTTGATTGAAATCTTACGACAATTTTCGAGTGAAAATCTACAATCTGTTCGTAAATAATTAAGTTAAGCTAGTGGTTATGGAACATGAAGCTAAACTCATTTATTTACTAGCTTAGTGTAATTCACACTCTTTATTGATCAATGGTAATCATTTTATGGTTTAGACTAGCGATATGCGATGTCTCTTTGTCCATGTGGGGGATTATACCTAGTTTTATTAAGCTTCGTCTCATTTTTAGGGGCTAGCGACCCTTGATCTTTTGACCGTTCCTGGAGTAATTGACTCAATGAGTTGGTGCATGGGGCGTATCTTTTTAGGTGCGTCGATGTTCGGCTCCATAATTATGCGAATGGGGTGTATTTTTTTAGGTGCGTCGATGTTCGGTTGTGCATGGGGCGTAGCTTTTTAGGTGCGTCGATGTTCAACTTAATAGTCCCTAAGGGGGGACTGTACTCTGCATTTTTATAGGTTAGCGACCCATGGGATAGCTTCCCGTTTGTGATACACATGATGGTGAGTTTTCATGCTCCCATTTTTGGTAGGCACCCCTTTGTGATTTTTGGATTTTTGATTGATGATTTATAGAATTTGTGCTTCACCAATTTTTGTGATTTAATTGATAAGCTTTATCAATATTTGTGGTTTGGTGAATACAACAAAGAATATGAGTTATATGATTTTTGTTGTTATCATATATATTTGTCATATCTCTTATCCTATCTCATTTTATATGATATTTATAGCTAGACTGGTCCGTTTATTATTATTTTTCTTAAATAATACTCGGGTCAGACCGAGGTATTTCAGGTGCTTCCACTTGACTTCTTAGCAGGGACTAGCTTTTGACTTTTGGTTAACTACTTACCTTAGTGGTTTTTGTTTTTATACATTTGAGATAGAGACTCCTTGATGTATAAATATTCTTTTGTCTAGCACTTAAACCTATTCTTTTGTGATGTAGTGGATCTTGCATGACCACTACTTTGATGTACACTTCTATGTGATATATTCATATCTGTTTCCGCCTTAGTGATATGAATATCTATGACTGATTTTGTGTTATGCTTATTTTATATTTTTTTATATTTGTTTCCAAAGACCATATAGCTACTGTGTAGTTGCTTTGAGTTTGTACTTGATCTGTCAGATTTCCTCTTGAAATGGAATGCGTGCCATACTATCTGACATATGGGTACTCGCACAAAGCAATTACATAGATGGTCGCTCCTCAATAGCCTTATTCTGCGTGCTAGTCGACGACATTACCTCGTAGTGTCCTTTGCTAGTATGAATATAGAGGTGGGTCATCACAATCTCATGAACTATGCTATAGACAAAATTAATTTTAATCTTATGTCCTTACTATTAAGCACACGATCTAAAAAAATGAAGTTAACTCAATTTCACTCATCATCAATCTATCTTCATCCAGTATATTCCAATTATTCCTTATCTATACATCATTGTATATCATTTAGAAGAGAAACTTTTGAGATAGAAACTTATTTGTTTTAGATTAATTGGGAACTCTTTCCAATATATTCGTGTATTTAATCAAATCGAATTATTTTATTTCCTTTGCATGTTATATTTTCTGCTTCCATTCTATATTCAACGAATTTGTCATAAGTACATTTCTTGTATATCAAATACACACGTTCATTTTTATGATAATTCATCTTTAAATTAATGGAAGTAGGTGGATCTTTTTTGGTAACATTAGACTTTTCCATACATCTTTATGTATATTTCATCAACTCTTTTTTCGCTCCTAATGAATGGGTACTTTGCCTTTAATCTTTTGGCATTTAATTCATCAGTACTATATGACTCATAATCGTATAATTTAAAGGATTATTCCTCCAAGATACAGCTTAGTCTATAATCCTAAAAATAATTGTCAAAATTTTAGATACTTCTGTGTTATGCTGTTAATGTAATAAATACCATTATTCTATAATAATGAATATTTAAAATATTCTTGACAAAATAAACTACATTTATTTTCAATCAATACTAAGAAAGGTTATTATTTCATGAATAATATTTGGTATATTCATGGAAACCATTTTCAGTATCTTGATACATCCAATGATAAGTATTATATGACATGCTCCCATTATTTTCGTAATTACTATAATAGCGTATGAAATATGAAATTTCATTTAAATACTTATTATTTACTATTTATTTCTTTTACCATAACCAATTTACATTCAAGTGTTTTTGATCAAATATCATAAACTCATAAAAATAATCTTTATAGAAAAAAATTTCTATATTACAACACAATTTGAATATAAGTCGTATTTATCATTCTATATTAAGTATCTTTTACTATTTTATACATTTTGGTTTCCATGTCCCTTCGGGAAGTAAAGGTGACCATTCATAGCATTTATCTCAAATGTACCTAAGTTACATCCACTCTCGTACATTCACTTTCCTTTCCAAAACAGTCGAATCATTCAAAGGAGATCCATGTTGTAATCAATCATATTGGATGCATGATTTTGCATTATGGTTTATTTGCTTATTTCCAATGAACTAATTTCATTAATGTTTCATACATTTCGAACCATGGTCGTTCACGATATAACATTTATAGGAGATTGAATATGGATCAAATATCCATATTCTTGCATTGCTATAAAGAGTTCAAAATTCATAGAAGATAATACACAAGCTTACAAATAAATAATTAAGCGATCGAGACATGAATTGTTTTAGTGGTCGTACAAATTGGCTCTTGCGTGGGTCTTGAAGCAACAAAATGTAAAATGATTTAAAGTTAAGTATATTTCATGTTTATTTGTCGAATCTTTAATTTAGTTTATTTGTTTGTCTTAACCGACAACATTTTATCAATTTTATTAGTTGCACAAATTATCATTGTAGATTGTTTTAACCTTATACAACATATATTCATACAATATTAAAAATGTCAAATGTTACCATTACATTTCTCTAAGAAGGATCCCATTAGATTTTTATTTTTCTCAAAACTCTAAGAAAACCATAAAAATATTTCAAATCCTCTAGTGGGCATTAGGACTCACTTACCTTGAGATTCTGACCATGATGGGTATTAATAAATTATAGGCACACAAATGATGGATAACATTTTATTGATTGTATCAAATACAACTCCTAACCTGTAATCTTTGTCCTAATCTCATTTCGACCTTAAGGAATATCAACAAATAGAAAGAGATTATTCATTCATACCTACCATTTCGCGACGACCTGAGTATAATGCACTTACCTTGAGGAATATTAATAAATACATGCTTGTATCTTACCTCAAATAATACTATGCATAACATCTCTAGCTTGAGTAATATCAATAACTAAAGAGTATATAAGGAATCTATTAATATACAAATGATAGAGGAAAAATTATATATAAAGGATTCATAATCTTTAATTAACATATATTATGTGATATCTTTATGAAACTCCCTCATGATTCAAGTGTCAGACACATCTGAAATCATGGTATACGTATTATAGGTATGTACTTGTTTCTTAAATCTAATTTGGATTTCTTTCCGGTTCCACTTAGTTCTACAAATATATAATTATATAAATATTCTTATTTATAAATTTTATAATTTACTTATATATATATATCCTATTAATTAAGTCGTATTTAATTAATTAAAATATTTATTGATTGAATCATTCTTATTTGATTAATTTATTTTATGCTACTTAAGATAGTTAATCAATTATACCATTTTAGTATGTTTATGTGTGCATATCAATATATGTATACATCTGTCACGACCCGATTTTTCGATGTTCGATAATCGACATCAATACGTCCACTGTATTAAATGCCGAACAATCGGATGCCGGAAAGACCAGACCGTAAAGGAAAAGAAGAAGGAGGTAGGAGAAGAAGATAAAAACAACATCTGAATCTTACAGTCGCAGCGGAATAAAATATAATATATAACAACAACTTTAAATACAAAGAAATCTGTACTGTCATATATACATACCATTATCAGAGTACAACAATCATCCATCACTTTGGACAGCTTATCATCCGTCCTTACACAACAAAAATAGTAATTCAAGTATGAAAGTACATCTCGTCATCCAACTCGTCTCCTGAGCTCCATAGCATCCTACCCTGTATTTGTGATACTCGGTCTGACCCGAGCATCAAAATAAAACAACACCCGAGTCAGTCCAGAAAACCAGCATGAGAAAATCACACTCAATTGGATTATTATAATTTTGAAAATCCTTTGAAACAAAGGTATCTCGTAAGACCACGTCACAAATAAATATGCTGGGTTTTTACCTTACGATAACCAAAATATTTTTATCAAATCTGTCTAATATTATAATAGTGCCTATAGACAGTAAAATAGAATCTAGCTAAAATGCTTGCATCTCACGTTCCATCAATAAGTGGGCACAATCAAAACCGTACATGCGCTTATTGGAGAATGGACTCCATACAATAGCAGGGCCACTGAGGTACTGCTCGTCACAATAACTGGTCTAAATAGAGTATCGAGGATCACTCCCGATCCCCTACAACACAAGACCGGAGCTACCCCTTACTTGATAGTCCAAATAAAATCACCCCGTCGGGATCAGCAACCGCCCACTAAGCCAAAAAAGGGACACCTAGACAGGGGAATCCTTACCCTACTTGGGTGCTACCCACTTAGCCTTGCTGCACCTCACCTGTTTTATCCATTCTCGGTTGATGAGGCTTAAGGCTATGTGTTACCTTTTTAGACCACAATTCACTTGAAATGCTCATCGTCCCCCTAACGTTGGTCAGATAACATTCATCCATACTAGTTGCCTTGGGTCTGGACAAATCGAATTACCGTCTTTATCATCTTCACGGTCTTCATTCACTAACGTTCAAACCGTATCGAAGTGGTATTCGGATAATTTGATCTGATCCCGGTCTCTTCGAAACGATCATCGCATTGGCCAATTGATAGCAGTTATTTAACTATCAATCAACATTCACAAACAACCACTTTGCCTTAAATAATTCTCCAAATTATTTATCTCAAAATACCTTCACATGATATTATTTTCATACTTCATATTTTGAAAATAGTTTTCAAATCTCTTTTTTTATTCTTATGGAACAAATATCCACCTTTGTCCATTACTTAGCGTATTTTTTCCACTTCATTAGTTGCTTAACACTTGGAAAATATTCATTTATTTTCCATCTCTTTCCTAAAAAACATTTACAATTTCATTTGTAAATTCCAAACCATTTTCACTAGAATTCTATAAACTCCAGGATTCCTTAGTCAATTTCTTTAATATTTTCAAAGCAGTTTTATGCTTATTTAAAATCCCAGTTTCACTTCTACTTCCCTTTGTGAAGTTTTATTTTACCTTCTGAAACTCCTATCTTACACTTCAATAATTTATTTAAGTTCCCATAACCCCACTATAAGACCTTCTCCTAAAATCTTATCCAGTTTAAATAACTTGCTTCTCATCTCAAGAGAATTTTTAATTGAATTAAAACATTTAAAACCATATATACTTATAAAATAAGAATAATGGTTTTGTTTTAAAATTATAGTTTAAGGTAATAATATTTAGTTACTAATAAATTTACAGAGCTGGTTATAAAATTATTAGAACTATTTCAATAAATATTGAGTATATAATAACTAGCTTCAATAGTTTTAAAAGTTAAGTAGTATAGTAACTTAAACAAATTCAGATTCACTTGACAAAAATCTATTGTTAAGAAATTTCAATATTCTCCAATTTTCTTTATAAACCCCTCTTGATTCGTATCACATTGCTTATATCACCATTTCCCATAACCCGAAATAAGTTCACACCATTACTTATATTCTCCACATATCCATTGATATTAATCTATCTCACTTATAAACTCCGTTTATACATTTATAAACTCCTATGAGCTTTTCCATTTATTTATAAAAACATTGCTATTTATAGTTCCATTTTATAGTTTTATCCCTTAATAAAAATCCCATTTTTATTTCAAATCTAATTATGGATTCCAATGTCTCTTTAAGACCTAATATATAATTTGATTCCAAATCTCTACTTACACTAATTTTCAAATAATTAAGTATAACTCAGGCTAATATATTTTTATTCTCCTTAGTTTCCTTTAGAGTAAATCAAAATTTCAATATAAATAATTTTCTTTCAAATTTTCTTTTAAATTCCTTCAATTAATTATTTACGACATTTAAAAATATCAAAATCGATTCCTAGGCTATTTAACCTTTTATAATTCAATTCACACAATCCATATCAATTTATCCATCCTGTCATATATCAACATATATATGAAAATAATAAATATTTTTGAGGAATCCAATTGGATCCCTCTAACCTGTTATTCCCTGCATCCACAAATGTTAGTCAACAAATAAAATACCAATCCTACTTTTATGGGGATATCGCGGTAAATAGGTCTTCCGCTACTATGCGGGGTGCATAGGGTCCCATCCGCTATATAATGCGGGAATATCAATCAACCCAATACACACACACACACTATCATATATAATATTCAACATACAATAATTATTTAATTCAACCAAACATCCAATGATTTAAATTTAAACATTTAAATTAATTCTGAGAATCCAAATGAGTGAGAAAAATCTCATCTTTGCCTTTTATTTTGCGGACCATTTCCATTTCGCCTTGTTCCATGATTTTTGACCTTATATAGACATTATATGGTTTATTATTATTTGAAATAATCAAACAACCAATTACCATTTAATTTAATTAACTGATAATTTAATTTAAACTAATTTTCCTATAGTAAATTTCTTTAAGTGACTAAGATAATTAAATAAGTTAATTTAACAAATTAATCTCCATAACACACTATTTTAAAAAAACTAATAGATTAAAAATGTATACATGTATATTTATTTTGTCTTTTGAAACTACATATATATACTTATACAGATCTCATAAAAATCTAACTTATATAAATTCTTCCAACATTTAAAATCCCTATTTTCCAAAATCCTATATATGTATTTCTAAAAATCAACCAGTACTTTAGAGTATGTATGTATACATTTTAATGCATATATATATATATATATATATTTCCTTTCCAATTCCAGTACATAATAAAAATGTTACCTTCTGTAAATTATATTTTTTTTCCTTTTTTTCTGTTTTCTATACCTATTCATATGTATATTATCAAATTAAAATTGAGACGACAAATTGTATATACCTTACTGCCTCTATCACCAACCCTAACTTGTCGACTTCGCCTTGCCGCCATCATCCACGCGCGCGCGCACCCCTACGCTCCAGCCCGTCGCCCATCGTCGTCCAAGCACCTTCGCGCTCCGCCGAGCAAAACCGAACAACTCCTCGCGTCGTCTTACCCCCAAATCGAACGCCGCTACTCCTCGTACACTACATGCCGCTATCCCCGACCCCAACGCCACTATGGTCCTCAATGTCGGCCCTGAATCTCGAGCTCTAGATTGCAACTGCGGGAATTTCAATCATAGGAATTCCTGAGCGGTTCAATTTTTTTTCCATTGATCTCGGGAGCCGTGTTTTTTTGAACAGAGGGGAGAAGAGGGTGAGTCACTTTTCGTTTGATCTGGAATAGGAGAAGAGGAAGAACGAAATTTATTTGATTTTGTTCGACCATTGTTTATTTTTTTTAAAGTATCGGCTCGATTTTGAACTGAGGAAAAAGGAGAAGGTCGCGTGATTTAAACGAAGAGAAAGGGGCGATGTCGGACTAAAAGGGAGCAAGTGTTGGGAGCATGTTTTCTAGGTCAGCTAGGACGGCATGCACTGGTATAGGGTAGAATGGCTGAGATGAAAGAATGGTGGCTGATGGTAGAGAATTTCAGCTGAATGGAATTTTGACTGGTCAAACAATATATTAATTAAATACAAATTGTCTCGATAAATGCAACTTAAAATTTCGAACTCCTATCGAGGTGTGCCACCAGGAATTTATTATGTTATACTCCTATTTCGAACGCATTGGAAAAGATTTCGGGTCCTATTTCGATTGTATGGAGAAGATAGCTTTCTGGACCCAGTTATTATATTGAATTTTGATATAAATCTCAGCGCGTTTATATATCGTATGACTAAATGGTAACTTCAAAAGCTACAAAATTTGAAATCCGCTAATAATACAATATTACAGATCCAATGGAACTGGTTCCGTCGAATTCCAAGACCGTACCTCGGAAGGCTATTTTTAAAATATCACTTTAAACGATATATTTTTAAAACTGAACGGATCACTTTTAATTTTGATTTTAAAAGTTGCATTGTCTTCTGTATTATTAGTATAAATTGTCCAAGCCTTTAAAATATTCTTAGCAAGCTTAAAACTCAAGATTCAATATTTTACCCAATTCCCAATTATTAAATTCAATGGTTTAATTACCTAATAAATAGTTATATTTGAAATTCAAGTTAAAAACTAACACTTAAATATTGAAAATCAATTAAATATTCCAATTTCAAAAATCAAAAATTCCGAGTTGTTACATTCCTCCCCCTTAAAAGAATTTCGTCTCCGAAATTGCTAAGGCAGAAAGAATGCCCCAAACCCACTAACTTACTAAAACTCACTTAGTGAAAATTCATTATTCACTTTCTAATCCTTTAACTTCCACCTAAAACAATTGGTTTTCTTCTTCTAGTTCAAATCCTACATTTTCATTACAATTTGAAAATCAACTTTTTGTTAACAAAAATTTTCAAAAATTTTCTAACTCTCAAAATTTCTGAATTTTTTTTGGCGTAGTCTCCTTTATACAGAGGAGCTTTTGCAACTTGACAAGAGAGATAAATATATATATATCAACCCACTCGGTCGAAAAACAAAAAACAAAACAATACTTCATATTTCCTATCTTTTATTGCGTAGGTGTACCTCTATTTAGCATTTTAAGCAAGCAGCTTATTTAATTAGCAATTAGCACGACCAAAGTCCAACCAAAGGACCTCCAGGTACCTGTACTTACTCAGTTTAAACACGTAAGCATCATATATATGAAATCTAATAACATTTCACTTATTTGGATAGCTAAACACATGGATTTTTTTGAGCAACGCATATTAAACAATATTCATAAGCAATTTTAAGATTCCGACACTAATTTTAATTGCTTTCAACCAATTTACATTTCATTTCCAATTAAGACAAACGGTTTCAACTCATCTGCTTACACTCAATTTATTTTTAGTTCCAAACAAGCTTATATTCAAATCAGTTGATTTCAAAATCAACTTTATTTACTTTCACTGATCCATAGAATTTTATTTAATCTCTTTTACGTCAAACGACAATTATTTCCAATGCAAATTCGCCGACACATATTAAATGGAATACCCATTTAATCTGTAACCATTTTTAAATTGATTCCAACTCAAGTTATATTAATTTCATTTCATTTCTAATTTATTCACAATCCATACATTCTCATTTTCATTGCATTTTTATTTTAATCCGTTCACTTGTATTTCATTTCATTAACCAAACAGGTTTCATTCAAAACCATTTCATAAAGCTGGAAAACATTCCATGCTATGGCCATTTCCTATTTTAACTTAAGTCGAGCTTTCATTCAAATATTTACTTAAGTTATTTATTTACTACAAGTTATTTTAGCTTCATAACGATTCCATTTCTTCTTGACTTGTTTGTGTCCAATACTATTCCATATTCATTTTAGATTGGTTCTCATATAATCAATTTCATTCCAATCTATAGTTTAATTCAATTGGATACTTTATTTATCCATTTAAAAAATAAAATAATTCACATTCTCAATTATTTTGCACCCCAAATGGATTTTATTTGCAACTGAAACCCTTAATACAATTTTATTAACTCACAATTCAACTTCTATTTAACCAATTTAAATCCCATTAACATATTTAATTAACTAATTTATTCCAAATTAGTTCACTCCCAACTTATAATTCAATATTTGATTTTTATCTTCAAAAATCACTTTAAGTTGTTTACTTGAATCCAAACTATTTTCTATTTCAAGTTTGGATTTTTTTAATTCTTTTTTTCCAAATTGTCAAACTATTTTATTTTGGGTTTCTTAACTTACTTTTCAAATTTTAGGTAAGAATTTAATTCATTCACTATTGTCTACAACCCAATCCAATTCCTATTTAACTTACTTTTTATTTATTTACGTTGGAATTTAATTTCATTTAATATCATCCACCACACACTTCAATTTCATTTCAATTCTACTTCAACTTAGTTCATATTCAACCTCAATATCATTAACTTAACTTAAATTCATTTAATTCAACTCACCTCCATTTACTTAGCTTAACTTAATTTTAATCCAATTTAATTTCTATTTCCTAATTCAATCACATCCAAAATTTAATCCATTTAACTAATCTACTTCACAATTTAAACAATTTAAATTTTCAACAATTTAAATTACTTAATCTATGTTGAACTTTATTTTAATCTCCTCGTTTTTAACTTCATTCTCAAAATTCAAATCTCATACCTTCCTTATTTAAAAAAAAAATACCATTTCAATTTATAAGCTTATAACTTATGTTCTAATGATTTTTAAATCATTTAAATAAGGGTTCCAGAATTTTATTTTATTTTCCAAACTTCCCCGGAATTTAAACTTCCAGCTTCCGGTTTAAGTCCAATTTTAATTATAATTCACTTGTACAATTTATAATTTATACAAATTCTCATATTGGTTACGTAAACTACTTTAAATTTTATAATCTTGTTTGACTATAATATTATCATCCAAACACTCCTATATAAATAATAATTTTCAAAAATTATTTCTTTTACATCAAAATATACTTTTGGGTAAAATTATTTCATTCACCCACTTCAAAACAATATTTTCTCGGTCTATCATGTTCAAGTGTTTATAAACTCCTCTCAAATTAGCGGCCCACTTACTCGATCAGAATTCATATACCACCAAACCAATAAGTCAACATAATATTAAAACAATTTATATTCACTTACAAATACGCGCTCATATCTATCAATACGGTCAAACTCATTCTAGAGTACTACTGACTCTATCTCTAATGAGTAATCCCCTCCGGAGCCAAGGTTCTCACTTAACCTTCAGCTCTGATATCACAATGTCACGACCCGATTTTTCGACGCCCAAAAATAAACATCAATACATCCACTGTACTAAATGCCGAATAATCGAATACCGGAATACCAGACCGTAAGGGAAAAGAAAAAGGAGGTAGGAGAAGAAGATAAAAACAACATCAGAATCTCACAGTCGTAGTGGAATAAAATATAATATATAACAACAGCTATAAATACAAAGAAATCTGTACAGTTATATATACATACCATTATTAGAGTATAACAATCATCCATCACTTTGGACAGCTTATCATCTGTCCTTACACAGCGGAAATAGTAATTCAAGTACGAAAGTACGTCTCGTCATCTAGCTCGTCTCCTGAGCTCCATAGCATCCTACTCTGTATCTGTAATACTCGGTTTGACCCGAACGTCATAATAAAACAACACCCGTGCCAGTCTAGAAAACCAATGTGAGAAAATCACACTCAACTGGATTATTAAATTTTCGAAAATCCTTTGAAACAAAGGTATCTCCTAAGACCACGCCATAAATAAATATGCTGGGTTTTTATCTTACGATAACCAAAACATTTTTATCAAATCCATCTGATATTATAATAGTGCCTGTAGAAAGTAAAATAGAATCTAGTTGAAATGCTTGCATCTCATGCTCCAGCAATAGTTGGGCACAATCAAAACTGTGTCGGCGCTTATTGGAGATTGGATTCCATACAATGGCAGGGCTACTGGAGTACCGCCCGCCATAGTACCTAGTCTAGATCAGAGTACCGAGGACCACTCCCGATCCCCTGCAACACAAGACCGAAGCTATCCCTTACTAGATAGTCTGAATAAGATCAACCCGTGGTTAGGATCAACAACATCCCACTAAGTTGAAAAAAAGGGACATCTAGATAGGGGAAACCTTACCCTACTTGGGTGCTACCCACTTAGCCTTGCTGCACCTCCCCTATTTTAGCCATTCTCGGTTGATGAGGCTTGAGGCTATACGTTACCTTTTTAGAACACATTTCACTTAGAATGCTCATCGTCCTCCTGACGATTGTCTGATAGCATTCATCCATACAAGTTGCCCTGGGTCTGGACAAATTGAATCACCGTCTTCATCATCTTCACGGCCTTCATTCGCAAACGTTCAAATCGGATCGAAGTGGTATTCGGATAACTAAATCCGATCTCGGTCTCTTTGAAAAGATCAGCGCATTGGCCAATATTGATAATCCGTTATTTAACTATTAATTAACATTCACAAACAACATTTTGCCTGAAATAATTCTCTAAATTATTTATCTCAAAATACCATCACATGATATAATTTTGATACTTCACATTTTAAAAATAGTTTTCAAAACTCTTTTTTTATTCTTACGGAACAAATTTCCACCTTTGTCCATTACTTAGCATATTTTTCCCACTTCATTAGTTGCTTAACACTTGGAAAATATTCATTTATTTTCTATTTCTTTCGTTAAAAACATTTACAATTTCATTTGTAAATTCCCAACCCGTTTCACTTAAATTCTATAAACTCGAGAATTCCTTAGTCCATTACCGTTAATATTTTCAAAGTCATTTTATGCTTATTTAAAATCCCAGTTTCACTTCTACTTCCCTTTGTGAAGTTTTATTTCACCTTCCGTAACTCCTATCTTACAACTTCGACAATTTATTTAAGTTCCCATAACCCCACTATAAGGCCTTTTCCTAAAACCTTATCAAATTTAATACTTCTCATCTCAAGTGGATTTTTAATTGAATTAAAACATTTAGAAACATATATACTTATAAAATAAGAATAATGGTTTTATTTTAAAATTATAGTTTAAGGTAATAATATTCAGTTACTAATAAATTTACAAAACTGGTTATAAAATTAGAACTTATTTCAATAAATATTAAGTATATAATAACTAGCTTCAATAGTTTTAAAAGTTAAGTAGTATAGTAACCTAAACAAATTCAGATTCACATGACAAAAATCTATTGTTAAGAAATTCCAATATTCTTCAATTTTGTTTATCAATCCCTCTTGATTCGTATCACATCGCTTATATCGCCATTTCCTATATCCCGAAATAAGTTCACACTATTACTTATATTCTCAACATATCCGCTGATATTAATATATCTCATTTTCAAACCCCATTTATAAATTTATAAACTCTCCTGAGCTTTTCCATTTATTTATAAAAACATTTCTATTTATAGTTCCATTTTATAGTTTTATCCCTTAATATAATTCCATTTTTATTTAAAATCTATTTATCAATTCCAATGTATATTTAAGCCCTTAATATATAATTTAATTCCAAATCTCTACTTAAGCTAATTTTCAAATAGTTAAGTATAACTCAGGCTAATATATTTTTATTCTCCTTAATTTCCTTTAGAGTAAATCAAATTTTCAATATAAACAATTTTCTTTCAAATTTCCTTTTAAATTCCTCCAATTTAATTATTTTTGACATTTAAAAATATCAAATTCAATTCCTAGGCTATTTAACCTTTTATAATTCAATTCGCACAATCCGTATAAATTTATCCATCCTGTCATATATCAACATATATATGAAAACAATAAATATTTTGGAGGAATCCAGTTGGATCCCTCCAGCCTGTTATTTCCTGCAACCACAGATGGAGAATATCGCGATATATAGGGTCATCCGCCATTATGCGGGACGCATAGGGTCTCATTCGCTATATAATGCGGGAATATCAATCACTCCAATATATACTACCATATATAATATTCAACAAGCAACAATTATTTAATTCAACCAAACATCCAATGATTTAAATTTAAACATTTAAATTAATTTTGGGAGTCCAAATGTAATGACCCAAGATTTTAGGAATTTATTTTGAAAAAAAATAAAATAAGTTTAAAACAATTTTTTTTTTTAAACCAATTTTAAAAGGGAAATTGATATGGCTTGATATGGTGTAACTATATAAGTGTATATGTGGGCATAGAGAATACATATGAAATGAAAAGCTAAATCTCTGAATAATATGAATAAGCACATGTGGATGTGTATGGAAAAAAAAATATGTATATATATATATATATATTTACAGATAAATAAAGAAAATCCTCAAGTGTGCTATATGCAGATATATATATGTATATATATATAACTAAGGATACATGTGCATATGTGTGTCAAAAGAGAAAAAAATAATATAAATAAATAAATAAATATATATGAAATAAATTGCTGGAAATCAGATCACACATTTAGCATGCAAATAGACAAGAGAAAAGCATTTTCTGGAAAAGTAAAATTTCTGAAAATAACCAAAGTAGTTAACCACTCTCTTCTTCACCAAATTAAGCCAGGGAGGGTAGAACTTTGGGTTCAAATAAAAAGGCAGATAACATAAATTTTCTGATGGGCAAAAATGTCTTTAGCTAGTGCCTGAAAACCCTATACCCTGCATACATAAGCAGTGATATGAGGAACTTCCTCTTCCCCGGATAGCTCTTGAAGAAAAATATATATATGCATTTTATAAAAATAAAATAAGTGAAGAAAAGGGTTGAAGGCAGAAGCTTACCAATCAACTAGGGAAGTAAAGGAGAACTAGGTGAGAAAACTCACTCAAAAAATTTAAGGCAATAAGTCCTAATGAAGGCAGCCAGTTTATAAATTAATTTTATTTTATTTAAAAAAAAAAAGTATGTAACTGTCTTTCAGAAATTAGAGATACTTTGGTACTAGATGGTTGTTCTGTTTGTTTTATTTTATGTGAATATTTTAGGTATATGATCAGTATGCATAAAGAAGTATCTTAAAAACCCAGATCTCTTCCTGATATGATAATGTTAGAAATATGGATAAATACCCAGAAAATAAAATGTTAAATATAGGCAAGTAGTGATTGGATTTGGCTCAACCCAGAAGAATTAATAAACATGTGAGCTGCAATATACATATGTGTATGTGCTGAGGCTTAAAATAAAAAGGAATCAGGGGTGCAATAGGTTTGCCTATGTGCTGATACTCCTGAATTCAAAGAAAATATACAATACCCATGTACTCAGCAAATGAAATCCTGTTATTTAGAAAGCTTAGTAAATCTGAGTTTAACTGAAACACAGATGTTTGCAAAGCCATATGCCAATATTAGTTGCCTATACTTCCTTGAAAAAAAAAATGTAAATATTTATTTACCTGTGCAGAAGCTTGTTTATTAGACATGTATGTGAAATTGCCTGTTTGTTTCCTTGGTTATGGATGATATGAAATGCCATGAGATGAATGCTTGTTATAGTGAGATGACTCATTGAATAGGTTTGCCATGGGAAAATATAAAAGAGATAGTACCTAATAACCTGATTAGGAAATGGGTCAAGACCACTGCAGGAATGACTTGTATTCTTGAGTAATGCAAGTTGACACATGGCTTGTTTAAGTCCTGAGATCTTTGTGTAATGAAGTGAATTAGTTCATTACAGTGTGTCCACTGATTCATATGTTTGCAGATGAGACCAGGGTAGATAAATATATCAAAGAAGGAATATTTGATATGAAGAGGAACTAGGAATAAAATAAGGGGAGGGAATAAAATGATTTAACTCATGTTAATGATTTTTCTGTTCTGTGGGAATGATTATTTGATTTATGATTAATTTGTTTGCATGAATAAATGTGTTATGTCTACACAAAATCTCTGGAAAGAAAGATTAGTGTGCACCAACACAATGACACAGAACCTGCACACAAGTAATAATTGTTTTCAAAGAGGCAGAACTATAAGTATATGTACTTAATTCAATTTTTACTGAATTAATAAACTGTTTTAGTGGATTTTCTCATACCAGACATGTGTCTGACCCTAGTGTGCTAATGGCATCTGGGGTGTCTCATTTTATATGGGGCAGCTTCAAATGCTTTTTCAGGAACAGCAGCCTCTAAGTAAGAGTAGGAGCAAGGATTTGAGAAGAAGATTATAGCATGCTAGAATTAAATAGATAAGAGCTTAAATGATGAAATGTGCATGTATAGATATTTTTGAATTACTATTTGTATTAAGTACTGAATGTTGGATTGGATATTCTGCCAAGTATTTGGTTAAGGAATTTACTTATAATTAGAATCTGGAAATCTGAATACTTTTGTCTAGAAAGTTGAAGATGTTTATCTATAATTTTATAAGTAAATTGAGTGAGAATTTTATGACAAATAAGAAGGTTATACTTTATAAATGTATTATGTGTCTGCATATCTTTTCTAAAAATGCAAATTTTATACTATGCCAAATTTTTTATATATTATTCTTAAATGAAGAAAGGATCTGAAATATAGGAGTTGAGGACCATGTCCATGAAAATATATATATGAATATGTTTAAAAATGTTTTGATTCAGATACTAGTACCTCAGTACCAAGGTAATAAAGGGATGAATCTGAATCCTTTATTTTTAGATTGAAGTTTTGAAAGAAAGATATGCCTTTTAAAACCCTATGAAGTATGCCAGAACTAAGAGTTCAAGTGAACCATGTTTCCTTTGCAAAGTATTTACAGAACTCAGGAGATTCACCTTAGTTTACATTTCATTTTAGTTTAGCATCATAGCATCAAGGAATTAGGCTTCTGAAATATGTTAACTTACTTAGAAATATTCCAAAAGAAGAAATTATACCTAGTAGATTTTATAGGAGAGCTAATTTAGAAAATGACAGAAGCTTATATCATTTTCAAAGCACATGCACTACACCATTAAAGTTTAAAGATAAATATCACAAAATTGTCTGATTTCTTAGATCCATATTTCATAAGGAATCTACCCTGTAATCAATAAAAATAATAATCAGGCTGATGTCCATATAAATGTAGTTTTATTACATGTATTGAATATAGCTATGTGAGAATTGATTAAATCTAATCAATTAAATTATTCTCTTGTTTTACCATAACTCTGATTTAAACAAGAGGTGCACATGCATCTCCATATGTGTGTGTATATGTTGTGAATATACTGATATGTTTATATTGGTAAACTTGATGATCCTGGATAAAGTTGTTTATTTGAAAAAGGGAAAATGACTCTGGGCCTTAGAAGTATATATATATATGATGATAAATATATGTATATCATTAAAAAAAAAAAAAATTTTTAGGTGCAAATTAGAGAGGGTCATTCCATTTGGTATCAGAGCTATGTTATTAAACATAGCAGAAATATAGATCAAGTTCTCTGGAAAGAAAAATCTAAAGAGACTGAATATATAGCAATGTTTTCAGTGAAAAAAAAACCACTAAAGTAATTAAATTACCTATCAAACTAACTAGCTATGTAAATTATTACTAGCAAACTATGGTTGGAAGACCACCAAGTCAGGGAGCAGGATCTTCCAATGCACCACCAATGGTCAATCTGCAAGACTTGGTGAGGGCATTTAGGGATGGGGCAGGACAAAGGCAAGAAAATCCCCATGAAGAGCTCTCAAAACTACTCAAGACGTATACTCATTTAGGAGGAAAAAGCTTTGAAGGGACAGAGAGTATTATGGAAATTCAAGCATGGTTGAGAACATTGGATAGAATTTTTAATGACATGCAACTGGATGATCAAAGAAAGAGGCAAGTGGCTTCAAGGCGGCTAAAAGGAGTAGCTTTGAGTTGGTGGGAAGTAATCATTGCAGGAAGAAATGAGAATGAACTCACTTGGAACCAATTCAAGGAGATGTTGGAAGCAAGGTTTGTACCAGCATCAGCTAAGGCTACCTTGCTAGAAGAATTCATTAGACTTAGGCAAGGAACCATGACCGTCACAGAATACACTCAAAGGTTTGAGGGACTTTCCACATATGGAGCAATGCTGGTGGCAGATGAAGCATCCAAAAATGATAGGTACATAAAAGGTTTGAACCCAGGACTTAGCAGGGCTATGTTACCTTATGCTGACAGGACCTTTGACCAAGTGATAGACTTAGCTTTGAGATTGGAGCAGCATGACAAGGAAAGGGAAAAATTCAGAAATTTCAAGAATAATAACAGTAAGAAGAGTAAGGGGAGATATCATCCTTATGATAAGAAGAAAGAAGAGGCCAGTAACAAGTCTACTGGGGATATTAAAGCTAAGGAAACCAAGAAGAAAATTGTGTGTAATCAATGTGGAAAAGAAGGACATATCAAACCCAGATGTCCAGAATTGAAAGGAGGAGCTTTCAAGTGCTATTTATGTGGGAAAGAGGGGCATATGAAAAGAAATTGTCCTGACAATAAGCAGCAAGGGAAGTTAGCAAACTTGGGAGAAAAAGGAAAAACAGTGGAGGCCAATGCTGAGGAACACAGACAAGTGGAAGGTATACTATTTATTTGTAATATACCCATAGCAGTAGTATATGATACTGGGGCAACTCATTCTTTAATTTCCTATGAATTAGTTAAAATGCTGAAATTAAGTTGCAAATTGGTTGAAACCCCTTTACACATACAAAGTCCACTGGGAAGTTCTAGTATTTTAAACATGATTTGTGTGGATGTGGAATTAAACATAGGTGGAGATATTTTTATTTCCAATTTATATGTTTTAAATTACCCAAACATAGGTGTCATTTTGGGAGTAGACTGGTTAAGGCAATTCAAGGCCATAATTAACTTAGATTCATCCACCATATCATTGCAAAACCATGGAAGCCAAAGGATCACATTTTTGTGTGAAGTGTCTAAAGGAAGAAAATTGTATCATTTAATTAATTTGGGTAAAGATATCAGTGAGCATATTGTTGAAGAAATTCCCATAGTCAAGGAATACTTGGATGTTTTTGAGGAAGTAAATGGTGTTCCAAACCATAGGCCAGTGGAATTCCAAATTCATTTAGTTCCAGGTGCAAGCCCAGTGATTAAAAAGCCAACAAGAATGGGGCCAAATGAACTAAAAGAATTAAAGAAACAATTAGAAGAATTAGAAAATCAGGGTTTTATAAGACCCAGTAATTCTTGCTGGGGGGCACCAGTGGTATTTGTTAAGAAACAAGATGGTACCTTGAGACTCTGCATAGATTATAGGGAATTAAACAAGGTAACCATTAAAAATAAATACCCACTGCCAAGAATAGATGATCTTTTTGATCAATTGGCTGGAGCAAGAGTATTCTCTAGACTAGATTTAGCATCTGGTTTTCATCAAATGAAGGTAGAAGAATCAAGTATCAAGTACACTGCCTTTAACACTAGATATGGGTTGTATGAATTTTTGGTTATGCCATTTGGCTTGACCAATGCACCCTCATACTTTGTAGATTTAATGAATAGAACCTTTAGAGATTATTTAGACAAATTTGTGCTTATTTTTATAGATGACATTTTAATTTATTCCAAAACAGTGGAAGAGCATGAAAGTCATCTGCATATGGTTTTGTCTAGACTAAGGGAAAAAGACTTAAAGGCAAAATACTCAAAATGTGAATTTTGGAAAGAGGAAGTGCATTTTCTTGGCCATGTCATATCTGCCCAAGGGATTTCTGTGAACCCCAATAAAGTGGTGGCTATTCAAGCATGGAAGAGGCCAAGCACTGTGAGTGAAGTGAGGTCATTTATGGGTATGGTAGGGTATTATAGGAGATTTATAAAAGATTTTTCAAAAATATCCACCCCACTTACTAACCTAACCAGGAAAAACCAAGCTTTTGTTTGGTCAGAAAAATGTGAAAAGTCTTTTGAACAGTTAAAGGAGGCATTAGTGAATGCTCCAATTTTAAAAGTACCTCATGGAAATGAAGAATTAGTTGTATACACTGATGCTAGTGGGTTTGGCTTGGGAGCAGTGTTGATGCAACAAGGCCAAGTCATTGCATACGCATCTAGACAACTTAAACCCCATGAAGCAAGATATGCAATACATGATCTTGAATTAGCAGCTGTGGTATATTCTTTGAAACTTTGGAGACATTATTTGTTAGGAACTAAGTTTAAACTTTACACTGATCACAAGTCTTTAAAATATTTATTTTCACAAAAAGACTTGAACATGAGGCAACATAGATGGGTGGAGTTTTTAGCTGCTTATGACTTTGACATACTCTATACACCAGGCAAAGCAAACAAGGTTGCTGATGCTCTAAGTAGACAGCATGCAAAATTGGCTATGATGATGATAGAAGAATTTAAGGACTTTTCTTTGCTGACTGAGTTAGAAATTGGAGAGAATGGTTGTGTACACATGGATGTGCAGATGCATGGTGGACAAGAAAATAAAGGGAAATTAAGCTTAATAACACTTGAACCAGATTTAATTTTGAAGGTGGGGAAAATGCAAGAACAGGATGCAAATTTATTAGAGAAGAAAACTCTCACCTCAAAAGGGGAGGAAGTGATGAAGCATCATATTGATGAAAATGGTTATTTAAGGTACCAAAACAGAATGTGTGTGCCAGAGAACATAGAATTGAAGAAGGAGATATTAGATGAATATCACCGAAGCAAATACTCTATACACCCAGGCAACACAAAGATGTACCAAAATTTGAAAAAAGACTTCTGGTGGAAAGGGATGAAATCTGATGTAGCTAAATATATTGCCAAATGTATGACTTGCCAACAAGTCAAGGCTGAAACCCAAAGACCATCAGGATTGATGCAGCCTCTTAGTGTACCACAGTGGAAGTGGGAAGATATATCTATGGATTTCATAGATGGACTGCCTAGATCTAAGAAAGGAAATACAAGCATATGGGTAATAGTTGGTAGGCTAACTAAAGTAGCACACTTTATCCCAGTCAAGTCAGAAAGAAAAGCACCAAAATTAGCTCAAGTTTTTATGAAGGAAGTGGTAAAGTTACATGGTATTCCCAAAACCATTGTGAGTGACAGGGATACCATCTTCACCTCAAAATTCTGGAGAAGCTTTCAAGAAGCAATGGGAAGTGAACTATGCTTAAGTACTGCCTACCACCCTCAATCAGATGGACAAACTGAAGTAGTAAACAAGGTTTTGGAGGACATGTTGAGAGCATGTGTATTGGATTTTGGGGGCAACTGGGAAGATTATCTTCATTTAGTTGAATTTACATACAACAACAGCTATCAAAGCACCATAGGAATGGCTCCATTTGAGGCCTTATATGGTAAGCCTTGTTTGTCACCTGTTTGTTGGGTAGAAGCAGGAGAAAGGGCCATTTTAGGGCCTGAGTATATACAAGAAACTAAGGAGAAAATTGAGTTGATAAGGAGAAGAATGGCAGCAGCACAAGATAGGCAAAAGAAATTTGCAGACAGGAGAAGAAAGCAGGTAGAATATGAAGTGGGAAATTTTGTTTTCATCAAAATCTCACCTATGAAAAATGTATTGAGATTTGGAAAACAAGGCAAGTTAACCCCAAGATATATTGGGCCATACAAAATTCTGGAAAGAATTGGTTCCTTAGCATATAAGTTGGAGTTGCCAGAAAACATGCAAGGAATACATGATGTTTTTCATGTATCACAACTAAGAAGGTGGGTACATGACAAGGCAGAAATTTTAGAGACCCCAACCCAAGTGCAAATAAATACCAATTTGGTTTATGAAAAAGATCCAGTGGGAATTTTGGCAAAAGATGTGAAGAAATTAAGGAATAAATCACTGAAACTTGTGAAAGTACAGTGGAGTCTTGATCCCAGTGATTGCACATGGGAATTAGAAGACAAAGTTAAGATGAACTACCCTAAGCTATTTTTAGATTAAAGGTAATTTTAGTTAAAAAAAAAAAATCGTTTTTCCAGTGGATGAATGTATTTTTAGTTAGTATGATAGGACTAAAAGATCTATTTGATTATGTACTTGTTCTCTGAATTAAGTTTGAATTTGATTTAAGCCTAGGAAAATTGTGGGACACAATTTCTAAAAGGTGGGGTGTATGTAATGACCCAAGATTTCAGGAATTTATTTTGAAAAAAAAAAAATAAGTTTAAAACAATTTTTTTTTTTAAACCAATTTTAAAAGGGAAATTGATATGGCTTGATATGGTGTAACTATATAAGTGTATATGTAGGCATAGAGAATACATATGAAATGAAAAGCTAAATCTCTGAATAATATGAATAAGCACATGTGGATGTGTATGGAAAAAAAAATATGTATATATATATATATTTACAGATAAATAAAGAAAATCCTCAAGTGTGCTATATGCAGATATATATATGTATATATATATAACTAAGGATACATGTGCATATGTGTGTCAAAAGAGAAAAAAAAATATAAATAAATAAATAAATATATATGAAATAAATTGCTGGAAATCAGATCACACATTTAGCATGCAAATAGACAAGAGAAAAGCATTTTCTGGAAAAGTAAAATTTCTGAAAATAACCAAAGTAGTTAACCACTCTCTTCTTCACCAAATTAAGCCAGGGAGGGTAGAACTTTGGGTTCAAATAAAAAGGCAGATAACATAAATTTTCTGATGGGCAAAAATGTCTTTAGCTAGTGCCTGAAAACCCTATACCCTGCATACATAAGCAGTGATATGAGGAACTTCCTCTTCCCCGGATAGCTCTTGAAGAAAAATATATATATGCATTTTATAAAAATAAAATAAGTGAAGAAAAGGGTTGAAGGCAGAAGCTTACCAATCAACTAGGGAAGTAAAGGAGAACTAGGTGAGAAAACTCACTCAAAAAATTTAAGGCAATAAGTCCTAATGAAGGCAGCCAGTTTATAAATTAATTTTATTTTATTTAAAAAAAAAAAGTATGTAACTGTCTTTCAGAAATTAGAGATACTTTGGTACTAGATGGTTGTTCTGTTTGTTTTATTTTATGTGAATATTTTAGGTATATGATCAGTATGCATAAAGAAGTATCTTAAAAACCCAGATCTCTTCCTGATATGATAATGTTAGAAATATGGATAAATACCCAGAAAATAAAATGTTAAATATAGGCAAGTAGTGATTGGATTTGGCTCAACCCAGAAGAATTAATAAACATGTGAGCTGCAATATACATATGTGTATGTGCTGAGGCTTAAAATAAAAAGGAATCAGGGGTGCAATAGGTTTGCCTATGTGCTGATACTCCTGAATTCAAAGAAAATATACAATACCCATGTACTCAGCAAATGAAATCCTGTTATTTAGAAAGCTTAGTAAATCTGAGTTTAACTGAAACACAGATGTTTGCAAAGCCATATGCCAATATTAGTTGCCTATACTTCCTTGAAAAAAAAAATGTAAATATTTATTTACCTGTGCAGAAGCTTGTTTATTAGACATGTATGTGAAATTGCCTGTTTGTTTCCTTGGTTATGGATGATATGAAATGCCATGAGATGAATGCTTGTTATAGTGAGATGACTCATTGAATAGGTTTGCCATGGGAAAATATAAAAGAGATAGTACCTAATAACCTGATTAGGAAATGGGTCAAGACCACTGCAGGAATGACTTGTATTCTTGAGTAATGCAAGTTGACACATGGCTTGTTTAAGTCCTGAGATCTTTGTGTAATGAAGTGAATTAGTTCATTACAGTGTGTCCACTGATTCATATGTTTGCAGATGAGACCAGGGTAGATAAATATATCAAAGAAGGAATATTTGATATGAAGAGGAACTAGGAATAAAATAAGGGAGGGAATAAAATGATTTAACTCATGTTAATGATTTTTCTGTTCTGTGGGAATGATTATTTGATTTATGATTAATTTGTTTGCATGAATAAATGTGTTATGTCTACACAAAATCTCTGGAAAGAAAGATTAGTGTGCACCAACACAATGACACAGAACCTGCACACAAGTAATAATTGTTTTCAAAGAGGCAGAACTATAAGTATATGTACTTAATTCAATTTTTACCGAATTAATAAACTGTTTTAGTGGATTTTCTCATACCAGACATGTGTCTGACCCTAGTGTGCTAATGGCATCTGGGGTGTCTCATTTTATATGGGGCAGCTTCAAATGCTTTTTCAGGAACAGCAGCCTCTAAGTAAGAGTAGGAGCAAGGATTTGAGAAGAAGATTATAGCATGCTAGAATTAAATAGATAAGAGCTTAAATGATGAAATGTGCATGTATAGATATTTTTGAATTGCTATTTGTATTAAGTACTGAATGTTGGATTGGATATTCTGCCAAGTATTTGGTTAAGGAATTTACTTATAATTAGAATCTGGAAATCTGAATACTTTTGTCTAGAAAGTTGAAGATGTTTATCTATAATTTTATAAGTAAATTGAGTGAGAATTTTATGACAAATAAGAAGGTTATACTTTATAAATGTATTATGTGTCTGCATATCTTTTCTAAAAATGCAAATTTTATACTATGCCAAAATTTTTATATATTATTCTTAAATGAAGAAAGGATCTGAAATATAGGAGTTGAGGACCATGTCCATGAAAATATATATATGAATATGTTTAAAAATGTTTTGATTCAGATACTAGTACCTCAGTACCAAGGTAATAAAGGGATGAATCTGAATCCTTTATTTTTAGATTGAAGTTTTGAAAGAAAGATATGCCTTTTAAAACCCTATGAAGTATGCCAGAACTAAGAGTTCAAGTGAACCATGTTTCCTTTGCAAAGTATTTACAGAACTCAGGAGATTCACCTTAGTTTACATTTCATTTTAGTTTAGCATCATAGCATCAAGGAATTAGGCTTCTGAAATATGTTAACTTACTTAGAAATATTCCAAAAGAAGAAATTATACCTAGTAGATTTTATAGGAGAGCTAATTTAGAAAATGACAGAAGCTTATATCATTTTCAAAGCACATGCACTACACCATTAAAGTTTAAAGATAAATATCACAAAATTGTCTGATTTCTTAGATCCATATTTCATAAGGAATCTACCCTGTAATCAATAAAAATAATAATCAGGCTGATGTCCATATAAATGTAGTTTTATTACATGTATTGAATATAGCTATGTGAGAATTGATTAAATCTAATCAATTAAATTATTCTCTTGTTTTACCATAACTCTGATTTAAACAAGAGGTGCACATGCATCTCCATATGTGTGTGTATATGTTGTGAATATACTGATATGTTTATATTGGTAAACTTGATGATCCTGGATAAAGTTGTTTATTTGAAAAAGGGAAAATGACTCTGGGCCTTAGAAGTATATATATATATGATGATAAATATATGTATATCATTAAAAAAAAAAAAAAAATTTTTAGGTGCAAATTAGAGAGGGTCATTCCACCAAATGAGTAAGAAAAATATCACCTTTGCTTTTTATTTTGCGGACCATTTCCATCTCGCCTTATTCCATAGTTTTTGACCTTGTATAGACATTATATGGTTTATTATTATTTGAAATAATCAAACAATCAATTACCATTAATTTAATTAACTGATAGTTTAATTTAAACTATTTTTCCTTTAGTAAATTTCTTTAAGTGACTAAAGTAATTAAATAAGTTAATTTAACAAATTAATCTCCATAACACATTATTTTAAAATAAACTAATAGATTAAAAATGTATATATGTGTATTTATTTTTCTCTTTAGAAACTACATATACATACTTATGTAGATCTCATAAAAATCTAATTTATATAAATTCTTTCAACATTTAAAATCCCTATTTTCCAAAATCCTATATATATATATTTAAAAATTAACCAGTGCTTTAAAGTATGCATATATACATTTTTCTATATATATATATATATATATATATATATATTCTTTTCCAATTCCAGTACATAATTAAAATGTTACCTTTTGTAAATAATATTTTTTTTCTGTTTTCTACACCTATTCATATGTATATTATCAAATTAAAATTGAGACAAATAAATTGTATATACCTTACTGCCTCCATCACCAACCCTAACTTGCCAATTTCGCTTTGCCGCCATCATCCATGCACGCGCGCACTCCCATATGCTCCAGCCCGTCACCCATCGTCGTCCGAGCACCCCCGCGCTCCGCAGAGCAAAACCGAACATCTCCTCACGTCGCGTTCCCCCCAAATCGAACGCCGCGACTCCTCGTACACTACATGCCACTTTCACCGACCCCAACGCCAATTTGATCATCAACGTCGGCCTTGAATCTCGAGCTCGAGCTCGAGCTCGAGATTGCAACTGCGGGAATTTCAATTGTAGGAATTCTTGAGCGATTCAATTTTTTTCCATTGATCCCGAGAGCCACCATTTTTTTTCGAACAGAGGGGAGAATCGGGCGATTCACTTTTCGTTTGAACTGAAATAGGAGAAGAGGAAGATAAGGAATTTATTTGATTTTGTTCGGCCATTACTTATTTTTTTCTCTTAAAGTATCGGCTCGATTTTGAACGGAGGAAAATTGAGAAGGTCGCATGATTTAAAAACAGGCGATATCGGACTGAAAGGGAGCAAGTGTCTGGAGCACGTTTCCTAGGTCGGCCAGGATGGCTTGCATAGGTATAGGGTATAATGGCTGAGATGAAAGAATGTTGGCTGATGTGAGAGAATTTCAGCGGAATGGAATTTTGACTGGTCAAACAATATATTAATTAAATATAAATTGTCTCGATAAATGCAATTTAAAATTTCAAACTCATATCGAGGCATGTCATCAGGCATTTATAATGTTATGCCCCTTTCTGAATGCATTGGAAAATGTTCCGAGTCCTAATTCGATCGTATGAAAAAGATAACTTTTTGGACCCAGTTATTATTTTGAATTTTGATATAAATCTCAGCACTTTTATATATTGTACGGCTAAATGATAACTCCGAAAGCTACAAAATTTGAAATTCGATAATAATACAATTTTATGAATCCAATGGAACTGGTTCCGTCGAATTCTGGGATCGTGCCTCGGAAGGCTATTTTTAAACATCACTTTAAACGATATATTTTTAAATCTAAATGGATCACTTTTAATTTTGATTTTAAAATTTTCATTGTTTTCCGTATTTAGTATAAATTTTCCAAGCCTTCAAAATATTTTTAACAAGCTTAAAACTCAAGATTCAATATTTTACCCAATTCTTAATTATTAAATTCAATGGTTTAATTATCTAATATTTGAAATTCAAGTTAAAAACCAACTCCAAAATATTTAAAATCAATTAAATATTCCAATATCAAAAATTCCGAGTCATTACAACATCTTAATTAATTAACTTTTTAACTTTGTGTAGCTTAACAATCTAGTTAAAGATTTTAATTAATTTGAAATTTTAATTTAATTTATCATAAACAGTTTTAGAATAAATAAGTAACTACAACAATTATAGTCATTCATATATATCAATATATATATATATGATTCAATCAATTATTGTTTAATTAGTTATTTAATTTAATTTACGTAATCATATTAATTAAATTTTATTTCACGTTTTCTAAATTAATTATTTATGTTCAAATAATTTTGAAGAATTTGAATGCATTTTATAACCTTTATAGGAATTTACTTTTTATATTTTAAACTTAACATTTATATTTAAGATATCCTTTAGATTTCCTAACTGATTTTAAAATTTTTCCCAAGTTTTAAAATCAATTTGGACCTTCATAATGGGGATAACCTTTAGGATTACTTCATCCTTTCAGCCATGCCAGTAGCCTGGTAAGGTGGAGTACTTATTACCCAATCCGAAGCTTCGACGTTGCCTATTTAGACACTCTACTAAATGGTTAGACCTTAATTAGTCGGCCATAACATTGCTCATTTTGACTGCAAAGACCGTTTGGGCCCTAATACTATTGCAGAAGCCGGGCCAGTCGAAAGCAGACGAAATTGGTTGATTTCAAAAAAAAAATCCATTTTGGATCAATTAGGCTTATAAAGTCTAAAAAGATTCTAGACCCATATAAAATGTTTTAAATAGAATCTTTATTTTATTAACTTATTAAAATGGTATATTCATTTATTTAAGTTTTAATTTTATAGGTGCAGCAAATACACCATTTGTGTAAAATGCACGTGCCATAAATATGAAGTGTACATGACTGATGTGATCGTATGTAGGTGTTGGGATTTACACAGCAACGGACTCATTTGTCCCTTTATATATGCCTTTGTTGCTCTAGTTTTGATTTAGTGCATACGCAAACACATGCATGTGTGTATATAATGATAGATATATAATAAGGAAAGTTTTAAAAATGAATCTCAAAGTTTTTACACAAAAGTCCATTTTATAAAATTGAGTTAAATTAGCATAAATACATATATAAATAATTGTAAACAATGACAAGCATCTTTGTCCCAGTAGTTAAGTGATTTGACTTTGTTGCGAGAGGTCACAAGTTCGAAACTTGCGTAGCGTGATTCAAACGTTTATTGACATGTGATATGTTGTCATAGTGATTTATTGTATATAAAGTACCATTTCAAAAAATAAAATAAAATTGTAAACTATGTTTTGATATTTAAAACGACTTATGTATGCAAAGATTGCAATCTAATATTTACATACATAAAAATTTAAAATCAACAAATTTATAATAACTTTTTACTTAAGAAAGAACTAAGTGACTAAAGATTTTACATAAAAGTACACTTATGGATTTTGAATTGAAATAACTCTTATACTTATGTAAACAACCAAACAAAATATATTCAGACAACAACCATGTAACATATTTCTCCATTTTTTAAAAGTGTGTTTATATTATTAAAGTTGTTTTCAATCAAAAATTGTTTCCAATAAAAGTTAATTAAAAATTACTTAAAAATTGTTTTCAATAAAACATGTTTAAATAACCATGTAATATAGATGTGTGTATGTGTGTTTAATTAAAAGGTGTTCAATCAAAAATGATTCCAAAACAAAACAAAATACATCAAACAACTTAGACACATATGAATTCATTATAAAGATTCAAAACCAAACTATACAAATAATATGAACAAATAATCATACGATATGAAGAATCTAAAATATACATTAACATAATGATTATACAATCAATTGATAAGTGGTAAAAAAGGGATCTAAATAAATTTAACATGACGAAAAATTAATTAATTGAGGAGTGTCAAAAGGAGATCTGAAATATATTAAAAGATGAATGTGTATAGTTTGGTATGAAACATATAAAGGATTAAAACCATATGAACGTTAATTAAATAAATAAAATGGAAAATCACCTTGGATGTAGCTAAAATATAGCACCTTAAATGATGAACAATTCTCCTAGATTCATCTAAATTAATTAAGAGAGATAACAACCATCTTTTATTTTCATTTGGTTTGAATTTTTTTGGGATATTTTTTCTTCCGTGGTGTCATGGAGTTTCCACAATGAGAGGGTGGAGAGAAGAGGGAGAAAAGTAAACTATCAGGAGGAATTCTTGAATGATTGAAACTTAATTTGTTTTAAAAGAAACATTGAAACATTTCAATTCCTTCCTATAAAACCTTCCCTATTTAATTTCTCATTAAATCTCGTCAAATCTTCTTTGCCTTCTTTATATTTTCGATGGAAAAATAGAATAAAGAGAAAAGTGCAAAAATCATTTCATAAATGAGCATTAAATGAGTCATAAAGAAGAGTAAAGGATAGAGATTTATTCCCTTCCTTTAAATGATCCTTTGGATTTTTAAATCACGCTTAAAATATCTCCCCCTCATCATGCATGATTGGCCATAAGCGAGGCATGTGCACCTCAAATTTTTCCAAAACTACTTAGCAATTAATCTATTTAATCCAATTTAAATTTTCTATCTATATTGTATATCAATATGCACATTTATAACTTTTATACATGCACTTTATTAAATTATAAAGTTATTCAAACAAATAAAATAAAATAAATAATTAATGTTTTATAAACATTAATTAATATACAATGATTACAAATCAATAAAATTGTGTTTTTTAGAGTATTCATTAATACGGTTGTGCAACTCAAAGGCTTCAGTCAGCGGTTAATATCTAACAATTCAAATGTTAATATTCACATGTCACCTTAGTTAGTGGTATGACATTTTAATTGAATTTATCGCTAATAGTTCTTTTTGGTACAAATGTTACGACCCGAAATTTCCGATCCCAAAAATTCCAGATAGTTAGAAAAGAAGAAAACAGAAAACAAGACACATAATCTCACATTCGCAGCGGATCAAAATATAATATCAAATAATAACAGTTATACAAAGGAAAAATGTACTTATCCAATTACACTTTAATACATCAGAGTTACACATAAACATAAACACTGGACAGATACAATCATGTCAGATACTACAATATATCACAGCGTAAACTCTCCAAACGTTCCTGCCATCCAGCTCGCCTCCTGAGCTCCAGAACGTCCTTACCTGAAAAGCTGCAATACTCGGTCTGACCCGAGCAGTTTAATGTGATACGCAGTACCTGATAGTAACGTTATTTACACCTATTCTCTTAATCAACAGTATATCACATTATGACTTATAGAATTTGGTTTTGGTAAAAGTTCCAACATTATGCACATTCAACTTCATTAGTCCAAACACAAAGTCCTTTGTTAAATAATTACAATTATTATTAATTGTACTGCTATGGTCAGAGACTTGACTTTGAATTGACTATAGTTGATCATGATAGTAACCTTATATAATCGAGAGATGAATTCTTTATTGAATAGTGTTTCTCTTCCAATGCTTCAAATTATACCCATTTATAATCATTTTGTGGATGTCATGCTATGATTTAAGTATAGTCAAAAGTGGAGTGGTCACATTGAAGCTCGGTAGGATTCTTAAGTCAATAGAACTATGTAATATTATTAGTTCAAGATTCTCTATTTTTGACCTTAGTTACATTAATCAACAGAAACTCTCAAGTGAGTCATTCCATGGTTGTCTAGTAACTACTAGTATGTAATCCTTATTTCCCTTAGCAGCCATGAGTAATACAATGCCCAACATTTAGAGAGTATTGTGTACTTTTATCTAAGCAGATGTATTGATATCATGTCTCAAAACATCTAAACTAGAAATATTTAAAATACCATGTTATTATTTAATGTGATGAATTACTCATGATTACAACACGTTGTAATTACTATCACATAACATATCATTTAAGGATTTTCTATTCAGTATACTTTAAATTAATTGCTTGATTAATTATATCACAATATAAAAAGTAAATAACATAAAGAAAACACCTTTGTTTTGAACAAGATCGGTTATCGAATTAGATATATATAAAAAATTACATAATTGCCTCTAGGACATAACACTAACTCTATCATAAAGTAACCTCCTTAAATAGATAGCCCCTCTTCAATCGGAGTGACGATTGAAAAGAATCTACCTATTCCCTTCTCAAAATCATAGCTAAATCTTCAAATCTCATATTTCCATGAGAACATCCTCCACGTTTTAATACGTGTGAGCCAAAATATCTTTTCCTTGACTCTTCGAACTACTACTCATCAAATTTAATTACTCCATCCTACAAGATCAATTATACATTCTTGTATAAATCTTGAAACTAAATTCACTCAAAGTGCTTTCTATTAACCCGTAAATTGAACTCCGGTACTTCCATTCATCACAATATATAAATGGTGCCTCTTTTCCAAAATTTTCTAATCATCGGATCCCTTCTTAAAATTATGTTATCGACTTAACTCCAAATATCTTTTACAACTGAAAATATAATTGCAATCGTCCCTTTATACAAACGTACTAGTGGTGCTCCTTCCTAATATAACTTTTCCAAATAATAACCTTTTATATACTATAGTGATGACAACTTAATTCCAGATGACATCCTCCCTATGAACCTAATAAATATAACATTCAATAGTCAAAGTAGCAATGTAACCCTTTCATGTCAAATCTGTATCACATCCAAGTAGCAAAACTTTCTTTAGTCTGGTAAACTATACTATACCTAATCCAGATCTAAAAAACATACTTATAGTCACAAAGACAACTCAACTGCCAATATCTTACAATTACCGTCTCAAAACACTTATACAATAAGACAAAAACCTGCCCACGTGGTACTACATAAACTCCCAAGCTAAAACAAACATAAGTAGCATAAAGTTATATGTAAAATTGGATCGACAACACCCATCCACAAACCGCTAAGTCGTCTATCTTCACCAACGACATCAAACAACAAACCATATAGATATTATTCTCCTCCCATGCCAATCATTATCACAATGATACGGGATGAAAGAATGCAAGCACCTACAGTCCTAAATTTTAAACTATGGACCAATCGTTGAAACAGATCTTATAGAAATATTACTGGGTCACCGAGATCCTATCATGTATAACAGACTTTTGGTCCACTAATTAATTTTTCAAGCATATCTTAAAAGACTTTTCAATTAACTGGTTTATGATATTCAATCAATTGAAATTCCAATACATTTATCACTCTTATACTAACCAGCTTTCTAAATGAAACTCTATCTCAACCGGATGTTCAAAAATTCCTAGTATCGTATAAGTTTAAACTTGGCCTAATCTTCTGCACACAATTTGCGATCCATATTTTTTTCGGTTAATATCTTTTCTCTATGATGTTTAAACACAATAAATTTGGATTGAATTTTCTCTCTCCAACCACAGCTATGATCTTTCTTTCACTAACTCAGAAATTCTCTTATCAAACTTTTAACTATCTTCTAGAGATATGTGCCCAAGTGGCATATCTAAAGGTCTTATGGATTTTATTTAACTACGAAGGAAATCAAAATCAAAACAAAATCCTTTCTCTATGATAGCATATGAGGTTCCTATATTATAGGATAAATAATGACTCATCACCATGGGACTATCGAGATCAATAGATCATCCCCAGTCCTCTACTACTCATACAAGTCATATTCCTATCTCCATTTAATATCATCCCAACAAGCCATCCAATCTACTCCAAATCAATCCATAACCCAAGAGACTTAGTGGAAATGTGTTGCTAGTGGACTCTTCACCATATAACCAATTTTCGAATCATAGCAAATCATAAATAGATGGACCGCTCCTTTGGTCGGATTTAACACCACCATAGATTCATGCATTACGTGAGATTTACACCTAAACTTTTGCCATCACATTCTTTACCAAAAATCATAACTCACTGCCTAGCATGATTTGTATTCCCTTCTTTATAGCAAATGGCGATATACTTGAGCTTGGGGCTACTTTCAGTGCTAAGCTGTCACTTTCTTATTCGCTTCAAAAACCATCAAACTATTCTAAACTTAAAAATTCAATTTTTTTTCAAAAAAATTTTACCACTCAAAAATTCTATTATTTTACAAAACATCCTATATACTTAAAAGCGATAAAGTACAATTCTTTCACCAAGTATTTCCTTTGTTTTTATATTTTAATTTAGCACCCATTATTCTTACTTTAATAACTCAATATTAACCATTTAAAATATGTAACACACTGAAATTTTAATAGAAAACTTAAACTAATAATTAAATTTAAATATAATAAGGGGAAAATGAAATTTTCACAAACGTTCGAAGTTGGTTGCGAAACTTGTAACGTTGTGTTCGTAGCAATTTTCTGGACAACTTTCTTGTATAATGTTATGAAAACAGAGCTAGTACGGAAAAGTTATTAACATTTTAAATTTTGAAATCGAAAATAATTAAATAAACAAATTTGGAAATTAAAATTATCAAATAAGGGAATCCACTGGTCGAAACCTACATTAGGACCAGTCGACTGCTCCAATCTATAGCTGTCAACCAGTCTTATGTAATCGGCTTGGGTTTGTCCTAATCGAACAACCCAGGTTTGAAAGGGTTTGTTCGAATAGTTCTAGTTGTTTTTTAGACCTATAAATAAGAATGTAAACCTAACACTAATTATTGGCATTAAATAACACATCCAAACTCTGTCTCTCTGAACTCTAAAATATCTTTCGCCTCAAATAAAAGATTCTTCAAAAATCAAACAATAATTAAGTTAGAGGACTTGTAGAAGTAGATATCAAGTCAAATTAAGAGGAGATATACACCAAGCATAGGCAATTCTCAGCATGCTAGGAAAGGGGACAACTTTTTCTAGGTGGGTAGTTTCATAATTAATTTGAGGGTTCACATATGATTGATTTTTTTAAACCGTAATTGACCCGGAGTTGTTGAATTTGATGAATTAGGAAATTATTAATAATTTAATTTACAAATCTTACCCTTTTTCTTTTAAACCTAGTTTGGTGAAGTTAGATTTGTGAATGACTATTGATTTAAGCTGATTATATGTGTACTTTTGTTATGTAAATAAGAATTGATTCAAGTTAATACATAATTTTTCTCAAATTAAATATGGATTTGTATAATCCTATAGATGACAACCTAAATTAAATATGAACTTTTAGTAAATTATAAATTCACAAGTTGGGTCCATAGAAAATTGTAGGGCCTTTTCTAATCACGGTTAGAGTTGGGAAGTTAGCTTATAGAATGAAATTTCCTAAGAAGCTAGCTAGAGAACATGACATTTTCCGTGTCTCATATCTGCAAAAGTGTCTACACGACACAACCTCTGTAGTCAAGCCGAGTCGGCTAGAGAAGATGGAAGTAGACATGGAGTCACTTGTCCACCGTGCACCCACTCATATTCTTGAGCATGATACCAAGCGACTTTGCAATATAGTTATCATGATAGTTAAGGTTTAGTGAGAAGATGATCCAACGAGAGTACATGGAAGCCTGAGGAGAGGATCCGAGCTACCCATCTAAAATAATTTTATGGTGCATTTGCATTCTAGTTAATTAAGTATAAACCAATTACATATTTAGATTCTAGTTTATTATACCCCATATGTAGGGATAATTGGATGTAAGGAATGGCTGCAAATGCATCAATATGACATGTATTAGTTAATGGATGATAATGGATGTATTTATCAAATTGATTTGTGCACACTGAGGAAAATAAATTTTTGAGGTAGCATACACAAATGTCATCGCTTGTTTTATTTCACTGAGTTATATGCATATGATTGTTGCATATGAATTGAATAGTTGCACATATATATGTAAAATTTCCATTATATTTATATACGATGTTATATACATTTTGGACAAATGACATAAGCACTTGTACTTCAGGAGGTCGACTAGATCAGGGATTGCCAAATTTTCATATTAGTATAGGTTCATATGCATTCCATGCTTACATGTACATATTACATTAGAATTTAAACTAAGGACAATGATTGCCAGTGGTTGCTTGATATGTAGATGGTTGTAGTATTGATTCATGTACATACGAGTTACGTTTTTTCCATCCTTGGAGATGTCGAGAACGAAATCGTTTTAAGGGGAAAGAATGCAACATCCTAAATTTTAACCTGAAATTAGAAATAAGAATTAAATTTAAATAGCCCCTCACTTTGCCAGTTAATATACTGGGGTGACAACCGGGGAACTTAAAGAGCAGAGGAAGCATAGATCAAAGTCTACCTAATAAAGGCAAAAATGGAATTTTCACAAACGTCGAATTTGGCTATAAAACTTGCACCGTTACGTTCGTAGCGATTTTCCAGACAACTTTCATATACAACGTTTTTACAAAGTCGCTAGTACGAAAGAATTATAAATGTTTTGAATTTCAAAATTGAAAATAATTAAGTAAACAAATTTGGAAATAAAAATTATTAAATAAGGAAACCCATAGTGTCGGCACCTAGATTGGGAACGGTCGATTCCTAGCGGTCGATCGCTCTAATCTATAGCGTTCGACCGGTCGTGTGTAATCTACTAGGGTTTGTCCTAGCCAAATGACCTAAATTTGTTAGGTTTTCATTGAACGGTTCTGGTAGTTTTCTACACTTACAAATAAGATGGTAAACCTGACCCTAGTTCCTTAGTAGTAAACAATGCATCCAAACTTTGTCTCTCTAAAATCTAAAATATCTTTCTCCTCAAATCAAAGTTTCTTCAGAAATCAAACAATAATCAAATTCGAGGACTTGTAGAAGTAGAGATTAAGTCAAATCAAGAGGAGATATACACCTAGTGGGGGCAATTCTCGACGTGCTAGGAAAAAGGACATCTTTTTCGAGCTGAATGGGCTCATAATTAATTTGAGGATTTACATAAAATTGATTTTGTTAAACCCTAATTGACTTGGGAGTTCCTGAATTTGATGAATTGAGAAATTGTTAATAATTTAATTTACAAATCTAGCCCCTTTTCTTTTAAACCTAATTAGGTGAAGTTATTTCTATGAATAACTATTGATTTAAGTTGATTACATGCACTTTTTGTTAAGTAAATAAGAATTGATTCAAGGTAATAACCCATTTTGTGAAATTGAATATAGATTGATATACACTACAGAAGACAACCTAAATTAAATATGAACTTTTGAAAAATTATAACTTCACAAGTTTGGGTTCACTGAAATTAGGGTTTACCATATGCCAAAATTAGAAATCAAGGTTACTATAATCGGCAAAGATGATGGTTAATAAACAGACAAGATAATCGAAAAAAATAAAAAATATAGTACCCCGGCCAGTCAACATGCTCACTAGAGCTAAATGACAGCTTGAACCTCGGCCTAAGGCCTAAGTTATAAATTAAGTTATATAGTATATATACAATTGTAATATACATGGATGTTAGAAATAGTAGGGACCCTATGTTGGCAATTCTAGGACCTTACGGGACTAGATAAGTCCAATTTATCCTATAGGGTGGATATTAGATTGGGGCGATTATGTCGTAAATTGCACTCATAGGAGATTCTATAGTAAATGCGCAGCACTAATGATGATGCATAATGGAGTGTGTGGCCCAACACTAACGAAACTTCCTTGAATTCACGGGCACAGCGTGGTACTATATTATCGATGGATCCCGGTATGGTGCGAAAAGAGGCGTTACATTACCACTGAGAGGTGGACATGAATGAGGCAGACCTTAACGTTTTGGCATGATTTGGCATAGCGAGATGCCCCTCAATGCGTAAGTATCATACATGTAGTCTTAATGTAGAAACGTGGTTCCATAGTTGAAATTGTAGGGTAATCCTATGTTGGAATAGTTCCAATATTTATTAGCCAATCATTAGTTGTTTGGAGGTTCGATTAATTGTTCGAGCCTAAGTATAATCCTTTACAAATTATTAGTGTAGGCATGTTTAAGAATGAGCCCCTCTAATAAAAGAAAAAAGTAACTCATGAACCCTTGTAGGGCATCCTCACATAAAGTATTATTAAAGTCAATTGCATGTGATCACCATATATTAATGATGTAACTCATTCACTAGACTTTTTTCTGACCCACCCATTCCTTTCTTTTTTTCCTCACCATAGGAGCACATGGCAGCAAGTGATAGCCTTGTAATAGTATGTGGAGAGGTGAACTTATCATCAAAGCTGCTTTTATTTTTTCATTCACTCTCCGTGTAACTATTATCGTATTTTGTAAATATCAGACTATTTGATATATTCCTGTATACTATGGACTCGACCATGTACTGTTTGAGACTATGTTATTCTTTCTGGATATTTTCTGAGATGACTATTTTCAATACTAATATTTTCTTTCTTCCGTTGAGAGATCTAAACGTGTAGAATGTCTTAGATTTTATCCTTCTATTTTTTGTCTCTGATATGTTAAATAACCCTATAGCTCGTATTTCTTGACATTGATGTGAGTTCAAAAGTCACCATAGGCTTTGGATCGGTGTTTCAAAAGGTGCAGCTTATCAAAAAATAAATTTAAATTTTAAACAAAATATGATTATTTTCTAAAATGCCCTTGCTTTGTTTCAAAACATAATTTCACATAATTTATAATTGTTTTATCATATACATACATACATACATCTGTATGTATGTATTTATAAATATACATCATGTTATTTTAAAAATGGAAAGTTTCCAACACTCTTAAGTAATATATCAGGCATATCAATATAAATCACAAGTATTGTATCTAATTGCTAAATGTATTTACCTTTTATTTAATAAAATCTAATGTGGATGTGTGCTATAAGTGCAAAAAATTTTGTGGTATAACACCTTTATTTCAAGTAATCTTGTTAGTGGTGTCAGATGAAAATCGATAGTGAAATGCCATTGATGGATGGTCGAGAAAGGAGTGATGGTGGAGGGCGCAAACCGATGGTGAGATTTCATTGATGGACGGTCATGAAGGGATATTATCTTGCGTATTTTTGTAACTCCAAAAGGACACGGTGGAAATCCTATCGATTGAATTTTCATTATTAATAACGGAGATAGAGATGTGAAATAAGATTTAAAATTCACTTTGGCTACTGACTATATTCATATCAAATTAGAAAATCATTTCCATAATTTCAAATCATATATTAATAGATATTCAAAACGTTATAATATAAATCTTTCAGTTTCCAGCTAAAAATATGTGTCAAAGCGGAAAAAAATCCCACTTATTTTGAAACAAAATGCTAGATTCTTTGTAAAAGTCCTTCAAATACGTATATAATCTTATATAAATGCAATACCAATTTGTAAATTCTCTTATAAACAAATATTATAATTCCAATTTCTAAAGCTAATTCCTTTTTCAACAATCTCTTAAAAATATTCATCCTTTAAAATATTCGATTTTCAAAACACAATTCTTCTACAAACTTCATCACCTACTTATCTGGCGCATCCATCAAATCAACTCCACAGGATTAAATATTTTCCCACAAACGCTTATCCTTGTTCAGTACTAACGTAGAATCAAGAATCCCTTATAATTAGGTGCAGGTAATGTGTGGTTCATGTTGGTTTGGCTCATTGCTTACAAATATCGAGGAACCAAATGAGAATGTTCACGTTGAAATATTCCTAGTACCGATTCTAGTACCATTTCCATTTCTAGTTTTGACCCCATCAATATTTATCTCTATTCTAGTTTCTATCACTGCTAATTTAATCATCCTCGAATATGCTTAATTAGTATTTAATATCAACTCTCAATAAACAGTTAAGTCAACTGGGACAATAAACTGTGTATACATATAGATTCTACTCATATGCTATATATATATAATACAAATAGGTTCTTTCAATACTTCATAGTCCTTGATTTAAGACAAATTTGCGTGGATGTCAATTGTAAAAACCCAACGTTTTCGAGCCTTAGGTTTAACGCTCGAACCAATGTTAGCACTTTAAAAGTTGAAAAGAATGAACCATTGGTATGATAACAAGAAAAAAAATACAATTCTATCTTTTGAATGTTGAAGTGGAAGAAAATAAGATATAATACCAAGTAATCATTATTTATTCAATAATTGTACCATGTCAACTATATCGTATACACATGTCTGCACAATACCGACTCAATCTCAACCCAATCGTATAAGTCTATTCATTACATCCATTTGCAATATATAAATATATATTATATATTACATATATATAGTTTATATATATACTAAATATATAATAGAACCTTCATCATCCATCCCTTCGCATCATAGAGCTTCATCAACCTAAATGAAATTGATAAAAAGGAAAATAAGAGTGGGTCAGACATAAGACTGAATGAGTGAGTCATGCATATTCTACATATACCATAGAGATAATGTTATAATACGACCAGTGTCTAACCTCTCGAACCCACCTCGTAGTACACTACCAGTCATACCATACTTAATCAAATGTATAAATTCAATCACGTTTCCTGTAGTAAAGGATTGTATAGTTAAACTAAGTGAACTCACATCCTGGAACTGTCTCATACGCTACAGGACTGCCTAATGTTCGCTCCTCATAGCCAAATGGACTTACTACCTGGATCCCACCCTCATACGCTACAGGATCGCTTACTGTCCCCTTATCTCTAGACCCTCTCATTAACAACAAGATAGCAGTTTCTCTAGACCCATCCACTGGGTTATAGGGTCGTCCATTGCACTATAGGTTTCGTATACATTCATATCGATATCGAGCAGTCCTATCGTCACATAAATGTACCAATTCAATGCTAAAAAATAATCAATATCGAACTATTTCACATTGACCCTGTAGCATCGAAATCATTTTCGAAAATAGCTGCAATCATTGCTTGAAATAAAAGGTATAAAGCACCATTAATAATGCTTGGCCCGTGTTAGGTCTAGATTCGAATTTCCACCTATGCCTACCAATCGATCACCATAGGATTGACTAGTCGACTGGTCTAGTTCATAGGTCAACCGGTTAGGTCATGAGGGATTGACTTATGAAGTTGGCTTAGGCGTTGTTTCACGTTGTTCCTCTTCGGTTCTCCTCATTTCTTCCTCCTGGTCACATTTTTTCACTCTACATCTACTCCAAATTGATTTATATTCAATATATTTCAATCATATAATGATTACATATTGATTTATAGTTAGTTTGACATCAAATTTTGTTATAGATTCATTTGGAGTTATTAAAGTATACATTCCTTAATTTTTACACAAATTTCATTATTGTTTCTTCCATTTGCATTCCACTTCATTTCTTAAATCAATGCAAGTTATTTTTGATCAGTAGTTAGCACATAATCAGACCCAAACAACTATTATATCATCGAACTTTGCATCATATTAAAGAAGGGAGAAGAGTCATTCATAAAAACCTCTGACAGAAGAAGAAGCAACACTATCTTGATGTACCGTTTGTTCTCACCCAAGAACCTTCGTATTTTGCCCCAATTTTTTTTCTAGATTGTGATTCTCATCTCCATGGTCATTTCGATCGGTGGACCATCGAATTCCAGTAAGATATGATTGAGATACGTTATTTTGAAGTTTGATGTTTAACATAAGAAATGGTGTACGGGATTTCCATTATGGTGTCTTGCTATCCAACCTGTTGGGCCCAATCCTCTTCCATTTTCACCACTTAACTGGTATGTACACATAGTAATCTTTGCAAAATTCTATTTGCCATTGGTTTCGCTCGATTTTCTTGAGTAGATATCTCTGCTAGAATATTCAGGAGGAAAAGGGAAGAAGAGAAAGAGATGAAATGACTTCAAAGAGAAATGTATGTACACTTATGGGCTAATATATAAAATAAAGGAAAAAAATAACACTTTAAATTTTAAATTCAAACTCGAATTGTTTGGCGCCAAATCATCTCATCGTAAAGACACTTGTATCTTCTTCAAATGACATCCAAATTCAATAAGTTAATATATTGCACGGATTAGAAATACGAGTCAGTCAAAAGACGTATATAATTCATTATCAAATTACAAATTTGTAAAAATACTTTTACCCCGCATTTTGGTCAAGGCTGGGATATCAGCAATATTGGCTAAAAAGGATGGATACCAGGATTGGAGATCAACTAGAAGTAAGATTATGATCGTTATAGTCAGAATTGGACCAAGGTTTAATCAATGTGGGATCGATAGGAAATGATAAATTAGGTTTGGAGAGGCTACATTTCAAATTTCAGGTCAATCGGAGTTCGTATGCTCAAGTAATGGATGAATCAATGTTGAAGAGAAATGGTTAGAATCGATACCTTTGGATCGATATGGTTCGTATCGATCAACATGAATTACTTTAGATCGATGGATGTCATTTATATCGATATGGTTCGCATCGATCAAGGGATATCGACAGATGGATGCGAATATGGATAACACACATGGATTTGGAACGATAGTAGTTCGTATCGATCAGGGATGGACTCAGCAGTTCAATTTGGATCGATGGTTTCGTATCGATCGATATCATGGATAAGGGAAATGCACTTGGAAATTTGCTTTGGATTGGTCGTAGTGCGTTTCAATCATTTTCCTGATCGATACGAAATGCTATGCTTGGGATCAATACGAACAAGGGAGCAGCCGATGGGTACGAAGAAGCAAAGCTCAGATCCATACAAAGGATAGATATGGACTTGATGGATATGAAGGAACGTGTTTCCTAAAGCGGCATTTGATCGATACGAAGAAGGGGAATATGATGGATACGAATAGCATGGTGATGGATACGAATTGATGGAGGTGAAAGAGATGGATACACACTATTCGATTGATACAAAGGTTCCAGCCTACTCACAAACGCAAATTTGGATCGATCATAACTCTCATTCTGCAGCTTCAAGTGCTATGAAATTTTCACAGAAGCTTGCTTATGCACTCAAGAGTGTTCATGATCGATCTCGACTCGATTGAAACTATTTTGTGATCGATACAAATTGCACTTGGATCGATCCCAAATCACACTAGATCGATCATGTGGGCCCACCTACGCACATGAAGAGGTATTTCAGGCTTTGGGGAGGATATTTTTGGATCTTCACCTATAAACATCAGTCGTATGGAAAATAAAAAAAGGATCTTCTTCTACTCTTTACGCCGAAACTCTGCTATATTGTTCATTGATGTTCAAAGGCTTGTAATTGTAATCTTAATACAAATGGACTAAAAGGATTGATTCAAAGTGCCGGAGATAGCCGAACTACTGTAAATCTTGTGTTCTTTTTTGCTTTCTTACATTTCAATTTTTTCTATTTCTTCATTTTCTCTCTCTACTTAGTCGGGATCTGAGATCTGCGTTTGGATATTGAGGATCTGTGTATATACACTGGTGCTTTCACTATTTCTGAGGTTTGTGACCAATTTTGGCACAAACACTATGGTGCTTCTATTGAGAAAGACTAGCACCCGCTATATCGGATTTGGAGTTCGGATTTGGAGTTCAGTTTTGGAAAGCTAAAGGATCAGATCTAAAAGGAACCATGACAAAGCAATCAACAAGGAGACAAAGAGGGGAAGTGAGTCAGCACGAAGGGAGTCAGGAGGCTTCCTCAGGAGCAAATCAAGCCTCAGTTTTCATCACCAGAGATGAGATGGAGATGATGATGGAAGCTATACAAGAAAAATTGTTGAAAAGGCAGAAGGACATGATGCAAAACCTTCTCAGACAGTTTGGACAGGCAGGATCAGCTGGAGTTTCAAGGGTTCAGATCCACGCAGCTGGAACAAAATGACCCAACAGGAAATCGGATGGAGCAGCTCAACAGGGCGCAACCCCAATCAACACACAGTTACCAATTTAGATGGATCCAAACTCGGAAGCACACCACCATGCAATGATAGACCAATTCATGTAGGGATTCCAGGTGACACCACACAACAAGTTGTCGGCAAGAGCACGAGTAAGTGATGAAGAGTATGTACCAGAATTCCCTCAAGGACTCGGGGGGAAACCCTTGGTGGACAACACTGGATTAGCTGAGATTAGCAGGAAAACTATGAGTGGAGGTTTAGCAAACAGAGATCTGGAAGAAGTAAACATGAGTCCGTTTACCCATGATTTCTGAATTGCTAGGAATCCACTAGAGTTCAAGCTGCCTACTCTGGAGGTATACAACGACAAGGATGATCCTACCGATCACTTGATGAGGTACATGAGACTCATGGAAGTGCTAGGGGGCATCAGAGGAAATTATAGCCCAGTGTTTCCCTCTGTACTTGATGGATATAACTGCTATGTGGTTCAGGAAGTTGGAAGATGGATCTATTAGGACATGGACATAATTGGTGGATAGGTTTTTGAAGCATTTTCAGGTTCATGTCAAAAGGCCGAAGAATGTAATGACAGTGACATCAGTAAAACAAAGAATAGGAGAATCGCTCACGAATTTCTTAACTCGGTTCAATGCAGCAGTTGCTTCAGTGGATTGGCTGGATCCATCGATGGTTTTGATGGCAGTGTTGGAAGTCAGGGATAACTCGGATTTCAAGGTATCGTCGATACGAGATCCACCAATGGATCTTGGGGAGTTCTTTCACATGGTCAAAAGATTTCTTCGACAGGAAGATTCATGTTCGGATATGAAGTTAAAGGAAGTAAATGAAGTTGAGGATGGGGAACCATCCGACAAAAGCTCAGGTAAGGATAAGGATAAAGGAAAGAGGAAGTTGGATGACCAATCTGGCAGGGCAAGGAAACGTTGGGGAGAACCAAAATTCTCCACTTACACAGGACTGAATGAAACATTGGTGCAGATATACATGGAAACCCAGGATCGGCTTCCCTACCTAAGGCCGACAAGGAGAGAACCCTCGGAACATGCGAGGGCATCAGGAAGGCACTGTCTCTTTCATGACCTGGACGAGCATGATACCAACAGCTGCAGACAACTAAAGGTTATAATCCAGGAGCATGTAAGGAATGGTTAGCTATGGAAATATGTCGGGGCTCGGAATGTGGCGGTGGAATAGGACCAGCCACTGTATACCTCAAATGACGATGGCGCGAGGTCGGGGAATGATGGTCAATTGGTTATCAACTGATAGAGACGATATGGAGTAACCATAAAACTTTAGGCAAACAGCTAAGTCATTTACTCATGTATAGGGACGGAGATAGCCCCTAGGTATGCTCTAAGATGATGATAAACCGCGATGCTCTAGTTTTTGAAAGCTGTTTTTTCTTTTTTGGTTTGGACATTTGCTTTTTTCTTATTTTCTTTGAACTCCTGGTTTTGTTTGCTTTCTGGTTTGGACTTTGGTTTGGATGTTTGTTTTCTGGTTTGGATATTGGTTTGGATTTCTGGTATGGATTTTGGTTTCCTGATTTAATCTGGATTTCGGATTTTGATTGGATTTTTATCTGGTTTTTGGTAAATGGTCGTCGGGTATGGATTATGTCTGGTAGGGATAAGTCGCTTCATTTGAACATGGCGAATCGGCTTATTCAGGTCGTCAAGTATGGACTATGCTCGACAAGGATCCGAAGAGACCAGGATTCGACCTAGGACTTAGGCCCATTATTATCTATCGGTAACTATTTCAGGTCGTCGGGTATGAACTATACTCGGCAAGGGTCCGTAGCGACCAGGATCCGACTTAGGACTTAAGTCATGGCATTACTCAACGTCCAGTAACACTGAACCGAGAACACCAAGGCATTGCTTAATATAGGCCGTCGAGTGTGAGTTGCTCAAGGCAAGAACCCGAAGAGGTTATGGATTCAGATATTGGCTATGAACAACTAAGGATTCGGCTAAGGGCTCGGAGTGGTCTTGGATTTGGATATTGACTCGGAGAGGTCCTGGATTCGATTATTAGTTATTGGATATGGATGGATTAGAACTCAATTGCCGGTTCAGATGGATATGAAATTGGCTAAGGATTTGGTTACTGGATTCGGAATCGGATATCGGCTTGGAGTGGCCGCGAACTCGGATAAGGATATGGCTACGACACTTGATAGGATGACTTGGTAATTTATCAGATTATGGATCAGATGGTGTGGCAATGGATGGAATATGGACTTTGGATGTCAGATTCGGAGCTAGTCAAAACACGCCTTCTTACCATAAGGTATGTTGTGGGGGGAAAATGTTACCCTGCCTTTTAATCAAGGACGGGATATCAATAAAATTGGTTAAAAAGGATGGATATAAGAATTAGAGATCGATTGGAAGCGAGATTATGATCGATACCGTCAAAATTGGACCAAGCTCCAATCAAGTTGGGATCAAATAGAAATGATAAACAAGGTTTGGATAGACTACATTTCAAATTTTAGGTCAATCGGAGTTTGTATGCTCAAGTTATGAATGGATCAATGTTGAAGAGAAATGGTTAGCATCGATACCTTCAGATCGATATGCTTCGTATCGATCAACATGGATTACTTCAGATAGATGGATGTCGTTCGTATCGACATGGTTCGTATCGATCGAGGGATATCGACAGATGGATGCGAATATGGATAACATACATGGATTTGGACCGATAGTAGTTCGTATCGATCAGGGATGGACTCAGCGGTTCGATTTGGATCGATGATTTCGTATCGATTGATACGAGCGTGGATAAGGAAAATGCATTTGGAACTTTGCTTTGGATCAGTCACAGTGCGTATCGATCATTTTCTTGACCGATACGAAATGCTACACTTGGGATCGATACGAACAAGGGAGCAGCCGATGGGTACAAAGAAGCAAAGCTCGGATCGATATGAGGGAAAGATATGGACTTGATGGATACGAAGGAATGTGTTTCCTTGGGTGACATTAGATCGATATGAAGAAGGGGAATATGATGAATACGAATAGCATGGCGATGGATACGAATTGATGGAGGTGAAAGTGATGGTACGCACTATTCGATGGATACAAAGGTTCCAGCCTACTCGCGAATGCAAACTTGGATCTATCATAACTCTCATTCTACAACTCAAATGCTATGAAATTTTCACAGAAGCTTGCTTATATACTCAAGAGTGTTCATGATCGATTTTGACTCGATTGGAACCATTTTGGGATCGATACGAATTGCACTTGGATCGATCCCAAATCACACTGAATCGATCATGTGGGCCCATCTACGCACGAGAAGAGGTATTCCAGGTTTTGGGGAGGATATTTTCGGATCTTCACCTATAAATAGCAGTTCTATCACAACTAAAAAAGGTTCTTCTACTCTTTACGATGAAACTCTGCTATTTTTTTCATTGATGTTCAAAGGCTTGTAATTGTATTCTCAATACAAAAGGAATAAAAGGATTGATTCAAAGTGGACGTAGGCCGGAGATAGCCGAACCACTATTAATCTTGCATTCTTTCTTGCTTTCTTACATTTTAATTTTTGCTATTTCTTCATTTTTGTTATCTACTTAATCGGGATCTGAGATCTGTGTTTGGATATTGAGGATTTGTGTATATACACTAGTGCTTTCATTACTTCTGGGGTTTGTGATCAATTTTGATGCAAACGAATAACATTTTACCTGTCATTGTTTTAATTAATCAAATTATCACTTTTATTTCAAATATTAATTATTATTATATTATTATTAAAACGTATGGGTATTACAGGGCTAAGGATCATTAAAAAGAGAAAGTTGATATCGCCAAAAAAGAAAGTGATGTGCTAGGATGAATCCGCTGAACAAGCAATGAAGATTCACTAACTTCATCAATCATTCGATTCGCTCAGATATCTAGTGACACAACGCTTAAGGGGTGATGGAATGGTCAGTGCGGGAGATTAAAGTGAGCGATGAGAGATTATTTATGATTTATATTGTGTATATAATTGACTTACAACTGAGGACTGGTGAGTGTTGTTGTATTTGGACTTGCCGGTATAGTATTTGGATTATTGGACTTTGTGAGTATTGTTTCTTGCACTTTAATGATTATAAAACTTCATATTGTTACAAAATAAAGAGAATGGAGACCATTAGAGAGAGAGAACAATTTTATCGAATTTATATAAATACTACAATACAATCAAGCTCCATATTTATAGACTCCTTATGCAGTGCAGATTACAAGAATGCCCTTTCTTATTTAGCATATTCATCCCTATTATTAATCTATATTACAACACTCCCCCTTGAATATGCGTATGTAAAGATGATAAGAGTAATTGCCTCATTAAAAACCTTGTTATGAAAAACCCAATGGGAAAAAATCATAAACAAGGAAAAAAGTACAACATGATTTCATCTTCAAGTGACATATATTTTATAATGTTACTATGATGGTTGATACTTCTGAATCAAGATAATGCCTCACTAAAACCTTACTAATAAAAACCCAGTGGAAAAAAATATTAGTGAAGGAAAAAAAGTACATTATAGTGTATTTCATACGCTCCCCCCGAATTATAACGCATTATTCAATTAGTTTGTTAATGCAGCCGACGCATACCAATTTTGTACACCATCTTCTGAAATGTTGATTTTGGAAGCGCCTTTGTGAATAAGTCCGCCAGATTTTCTTGGGATCGGATTTGTTTCACTTCCATCTTATTATCCTTTTGTAGCGCACATGTGAAGAAAAATTTAGGAGAAATGTGTTTTGTCCTATCACCCTTAATGTAACCCGCTTGAATTTGAGCTACACAAGCTGCATTGTCTTCATAAATAATGGTTGACCCTTCTGTTACTGATGGAAGTTGGCAGCTTTTTCGAATATGCTCAATTAGTGATCACAGCCAAATACATTCTTTACTTGCTTCATGTAGTGCTAGTATTTTAGAGTGATTGGATGATATTGCTACCAATGTTTGTTTTGTAGATCGCCATGAAATTGCTGCATTGCTGTTATTAAACACATATCCAGTTTGTGATCTTGCTTTATGTGGGTCAGAAAGATAACCTGCATCAGCATAGCCAACTAGATTTGGATTATTTTCCGAGTTAGAGTAAAACAAACCCAAATTTGTCGTTCCATGAAGATATCTCATGATATGTTTTATACCATTCCAGTGTCTTTTTGTTGGTTCTGAACTGTACCTTGCTAGAAGGTTTACTGAAAATGCAATATCTGGTCTTGTGCATTCGGCCAAATATAATAATGCACCACTGGCACTAAGATATGGCACTTCCGGGCCAAACACATTCTCATCCTTTTCTTTTGGACGGTAAGGGTCCTTTTTAATATCTAAAGATCTAACAACCATCGCGTACTAAGTGGATATGCTTTATCCATTTGAAAACGCTTTAGAATTTTCTCAATGTAGTTTGGTTGATGGATTAATACGCCATTAGTACTATGCTCAATCTGTAGACCGAGATAGTGCTTAGATTTGCCAAGATCTTTTATTTCAAATTCCTTCTTTAAATAATTTATTGTTTCATCAATCTCTTCTGGAATCCCAATCAAATTTATGTCATCAACATAAACTGCTAAGATAGCAATTCCCTTTACCGGTTTCTTTATAAAGACATATGGACCAATGAGATTGTTTTTGTATCCTTTTTTTACCAAATATATACTAAGACGGTTATACCACATCCTTCCAGATTGTTTCAAGCCATATAGCGACCGTCTTAGTTTAATGAGTACATGGACTTTGATTTTGCTTCAGGCAATTTATATCCATCTGGGATTTTCATGTAAATATTGGTATCTAATTCGCCGTAAAGATAAGCTGACACAACATCCGTTAATCTTATATCGAGTTTTTCAGAAACTACAAGACTTATCAAATATCAGAATGTTATGACATCCATAATAGGGGAGTAAGTTTCCTTAAAGTCAAAACCTGGTCTCTGTAGGAAACCTTGTGCGACAAGTTGTGCCTTGTACCTCACGACTTCATTTTTATCATTTCGTTTTCTAACGAATACCCATTTATAACCTAACGGTTTAACATTTTCCGGTGTTTTCTCTATTGGTCCATATACACCATGTTTTTGAAGTAAATCTAGTTCCACTTGGATAGCATCTTTCCATTTTGGCCAATCGTGTCTTTTTCGACATTCATTTATACTATTTGGTTCATTATCGTCATTCTCATTATTCTCATTATGGTCATGGCTTTCAATTATTTCAGCAGCCACTGCGAATGAGAATACATCATCAATTATTATTTTACTTCGATCCCATATTTCTCCATAGTTCGTATAAAATATTGAGATCTCATTATTATTAGGTACCATTTTATCGTTGGAATCTTTTTTTATCTCTTCTGGGATAATATTTCCTTCCATACTTCTAGAAGAATTGGGATTTTCATTTGAGTGATCCTTTTGATCATTTATAACCTCTTCAGGAGGTTCCTTAATTGATGATTATTCATTAGACTTTCTTTTTCTAGGCGCCAAGTCTTTTGAACCAATTGGCCTTCCACATTTTTGTCTTGCTTTAGATTCATTTACTGCTATATTTACTTTTGGTCCTTCAGGGACATCAATTTTTGCCGGTGCATTTGCTGCTGGAATGTGAGATTTAGTTATTTTTGCAATGTCACTAAATGCATCTGGCAGTTGATTTGCAATATTTTAAATATGCAAACTTCTTTGTACCTCATATTGACATTGTTTGATACGTGGATCCAAATAAGACATAGATAGATTATTCCATGATATTTCACCTCGTTTTACTGGAACGGTCTTTCCTCCCCCTAATGGCGGGAAGATTGTCTCATCAAATTTACAGTCTGAAAATCTTGCAGTGAAGACATCACTTAAAAGGGGTTCAAGGTAATGAATTATCGATGTAGAATCAAATCCCACATAAATTCCCAACCGTCGTTGAGGACCCATTTTAGTATCCATTTGAGTCCATTTGAGTTTTTGGCAATTTTACGCATCATAGTTGATCCAAGATGACCCAAGCGATCATGCCAAAGAATCAATGTCTTTGTATCTGTGAGCTTCTGGCTCATGTTTATAGAGTGAGATTCAACTATGCAATTTTTGTAAAATATAAACTAGTTGAAATTGTACCAAATCTTTCTAGGATAAGCTTCTGGCTTTTAATTCTAGAAATAACACAAAGATATTCTTTGTTGTTTTCATTTATAGTTTCAATATGGTATCCATTCATTCTTATATCTTTGAAACTCAGCAAATTTCTTTTAGAGTTGCTTGAGTATAATGCATTCTGAATAAGGATATGCGTACCAATTGGTAATATTATATAGGCTCTTCCAGACCCGTCAATTATATTAGCAGATCCAGCTATAGTGGAGACTTTAGCTGAGAAATTTTCAAATAGTTCAGAGAAAAACTTCTGGTTTTCTTAAAATTGTATGAGTAGTTGCACTATCTAGTAAGCATATATCATCACCCAAATGGCGTTCCATACCTTAAGAATTAAAGGCAATACTTAGTCAATCATTAAAAATTTGTATGCATAAATAAATGTAATGTAAACAAACAAAGCAATATGATTAAAATAGGCTACTGATTAAAAAACAACATCCACATTACACATTACTTTTAACTAGTACTGCAAAGGGAAATACAAGTAAACGAACACAAACTTCAAACTGATTTATTGATGCAAGATAATGAAATAAAACGAAAGCCACATAACAAATTTCAAGATATTTCTAATTGATCAACTCGGTCATATCGTTGATCATTGCACTTAGATTTTCATCATTAATGAAATTTCCATTGTCATCTTCGAAGAAATCATCTAACTTCAGGCTAGTGTTTTTAGGTAACTTTTCGGCATTATTTGCCTCAATATTCTTCGAGCGATGATATTCTTCAACTGTTTTCTTTGATGATCTACATGTACGTGGCCAGTGACCAGATCGTCCACATCTATAACAAACTTCCTCATGGTGCCTTTTATTTTCTAAAGCTGAATCATTATTTTTTACAGGCTCAATTTTCTTTTGTTGCTTTTTAAAGTTGGTGGTTTTGTTACCTTTAAAACCACCATAACCTCCTCTGCTAGAGTTATCTCCACGTCCACGACCATGTCCTCTACCTCGATCTCGACCCCTACCTCTTTCGGAGTGGGCAAAATTAGCATTAACTTCAGGTAATGCAGTCGAACCAGTTGGTCTTGAGGAGTGATTTTTTATAAGCAATTCATTATTTTGTTCAACAATTAGTAAGCATTCTATGAGTTCAGAATATTTTGTAAAATGACGCTCTCGATATTGCTGCTGCAGGAGTATATTCTAGGCATGAAATGTTGAGAAAGTCTTTTCAAGCATTTGTGCGTCATCCACCTTTTCTCCACATAATTTCAATTTAGAAGTGATTCTAAACATTGCAGAATTATATTCTATTACAGACTTAAAGTCCTGAAACCTCAGGTTCAACCACTCTTGCCTAGTGTTTGGAAGTATGACCGTCTTCTGGTGGTCATAACGCTCATTCAGGGAGTTCCATAAGTGGAGAGGGTCTTTTTTAGTCAAATATTCTGTTTTTAGATCGTCATGGATATGACGTCTTAAAAATATTAGAGCCTTTGCCTTGTCCTGCTGGGATATAGTATTTCCATTTTTAATGGCATTTTCTAAGTATTGAGATTGCAAATGAATCTCAGCATCCAGTATCCATGATAAGTAGTTGTCTCCAGATATATCCAAAGCTTTAAATTCAAGCTTGGCGATGTTTGCCATTTTGTGAACTGTTCATAAAATAAATTGCATAAGGTGAAAATATTCGCCACAACAGCATTCACTATTTGTTTGTTTCCAGCTAAAAAGTAAAAAAAATAAGAATAAAAAATGGAAAGTCTTCATCATGGTATCAAACAACTGTACCCCAAATAATGTATCAACAAAATCAAACATTTGGATTTTACAACTTTCATGTATTTATTATATAAGAAAGAAAAGTTAGCTTTTGCGTATATTCCATTGCAAACTTTTGAATTTTATTTGGCAACAGATCCGCAAAGAATTTTTTTTTTTTTTTTTGAATTTAGAAGCCAAAGAATTAAAATAAGAGTGATACAAGAAAAGACATAAAAAATATAGAAACGAACCCCAAACTAGACAGCTTTATAAAAAAAAACATGATATTGACAATTACCTTTTTGTAGAGAGGAAAAGTAACGAGTTTATAAAAAAATGCAAGAACAATTTCTTTACCTACTTGCTGTTTTAAAGGAAATAAGAAATAGAACGTATGTAGATATATTATAAAAGACTCGTTTGCATCAATATATAATAGGATTTTGAATATGAATAACCTTAGAATTGGAATGGTCAGAAGTGGAACAGTCAGAGTAATTAATATACAATTACTTTTGAGAAGTTGAAAAGTTTGAAGGTGAACAGGTTGAGAACAATAATTGATTTGCATTCCTATGCAGAATATTGAGAATGCAGTATACAGAAAGTTTGTGTTACTCAAAAAAGTATATTCCTAATTGAGCAGCAAGAAAATAAAAATGAATGAAGAACACTTTCGTGCTGATAACGTGTTACAAAATAAAGAGCATGAAGACCATTAGAGAGAGAACAATTTTATTGAATTGAGATAGATATTACAATACAATCAAGCTTCATATTTATGGACTCCTTACGCAGTGCAGATTACAATAATGTCCTTTTTTATTTGGCATATTCATCCCTATTATTAATGTATATTACAACACATATTGTGATATATATAATTTTCTACAACAACATACATTTTAGTGTCGTTGTATGTATGGTTCTACCAGTTTGGTATATATATTATATTTTGGTGATTTGTGATGGAGGAAAGTGAAAGCACCAAACACCAATAAAATTAGTAGTCAAGAACTAGCGAAGTTGCAAACAATTTTTATTATTTTTTCAATGTGGGAAAGGCGGTAACGTAGCATAGAAAAATATGATATAGGGAATGCATAGGCAAAACATAAGCGTTGGCAGTACATGGTCTGGTCCTAGGCAAATCATTATTTTCCTGAAATAATTCGTATCCAGGGAACGTGTAGGAAATAACATACATAAGAAACATGCAGACAAGTGCACTACAAGCTCGTGGATGGTGCTTAGGTAAATTTATTTACGTACAAGGTGTCTATATCTAAGTGGTGTAACAAACTTAGATGACAAGTCATATTTTTGCATTCATTTAATTGATGTATCAAAAACGACAACCATGACAATAAAAAAGCTCAAAGACCCTGTTTGTAAAGTAATTTTTGGTACTCGAGATTAAATTTGACATTTTCAGTTATTTTCTTATTATTACAATCAATAAAGACTTTTGTCGTTAACATGGTCCTGTTTAATCTGGAATACATATAATATTGTTAACGCTGACTGATAAATAAACGGATACAATTTGCACTTCCAAGATATAACGAAGTCAGATACCTGAAACTAAACAAAGATCCTAACTTTGCCATTGATATTGATGACCCTACCTTGTAAGAAGAAAGCAATAAATTTACATTCCCAAAACTAATATACTAAACTTGATATTCACAAAGATTATCAAACCCCATGTACTCATGGCTCTGTATCTTGCTAATTATGTTCAAAATACCAACCCAACCTGTAAAACAGTTTATTCAAAATGAGATCTGTGAAAGAAAAAAAAAAGTAGAAAAAAATATAAATACTCTTCATTTGTAATTTACCAAGTGAGATTGCGCTGACAGCAATTGTTGATGCTAAAATAAAGATGATGAGTGATGCTCTTCCCAGTATTATGATAATCTTTCTCACCACGTGCTGCCCAATAAATGCAGCAATTGTTGCGATAGCAACAAAGAATAGAGCTGCCAAGACCACCAAATATGAAATTTTGTCATATTTATGTGATCTAACTAGGATGTAACTAGCACACGCGTATCTATATGTATATATATGGGCCGGCCGTTTGAACATAACATAAAACACAATTAGTGATACAAAAAATCTGACCGTTAGATTTTTTTGTCCTTATATATAGAAGGCGGTAGAGGTGGAACCTTGACGCAACGGTTAAATCATCCGCATGGTGATCTGATTCGCAATGCGAAAGAAATGTTGCATAGATTATCGACATTTCCAAAATTCGTTATCGTGCGAAAGCCTCGTGGACTAGGTTCCACTTTTTATATATAAAAGGCGGAAATCTATGTCACAAATGGTTACTACATTTTGTGTTCCAAAAGATTTTTCCATATGTATCTTCCGAGCTATCTATGTGATAAAATAAATTTATATATAAGTATTTGATCTACGTTATATTCTTTTTCATTACCATATGGAACGGGAAAACGGCGAAGAAGGTGATATTCTACTACAGACATGGATGCTGAGAATGTCATGGCGAAGGTAGCTGTAGCACTTGACACCTGCCAGGCATATTTCAGTGTCAGTATACAGTATTATCTAGCATGAATCCGATGTGATTCATATTGTTATTTCAGGAAAACTATTACATTTGACTAACTCGAATACAGACAAAGAACTATTTGAATGATTACAGAGAAACTTTAGGTAGGCCTATAGGCAAGATCGAGTATTAAATCCTAAACAACTAAATATACTTGTGATTCAGATGAAATATATATTGTCGGTGCAATCATATATGAAACTTACTGCTACACCAACTTATTAAGTGAACATACAGAAGTGATTTACCTGAGGAGGAATTCCAAGTTCCAAGAAAAGAGGTCCTAAAATAAAGCCTCCCCCCAAACCAAGCAAACCTCCTACTATGCCAGCTACAACACCAGATATGCAGTATAATACTAGTTGATGTACTTTCAACCCTGTTGCTTCATCTCCTTTAGAAGCAATTGTACTTTTACCAGTATATAAATTCACTGCTTCATAACCGCTCACTCCTACAGCAACTGGAATCTAAAACAGAATTCAGAGACAGATCTGGAAACTTCATAAGTTGCCAGAGCAAAATAGATTTACCTGCAGTGCATTCAACAACCAGTACCAACTCGAACAAGTTGTTGTGTAATTCTGTGTATAATCATAATACAAGAGAAGTTGCTAGTAGATGAAGACTAACAATGAATTGAATTTATTGTCTTTTAGAAGATCAGATTACCTTAGCGATCTGCAAAACTAGAAAAACCATCCACACCAAGACAAGAAGGCCAAGTTTTTCCCATTGGACGTTTTCGACAACTGAGACCTGTATTATTTAAGGTTTAGATTAAAAAACTACTCATCTTAGATATAGATATAGACTTGCAGAACAAACTTATTGCAATAATAGATTTTCTTGAAAACTTATTACCGAAATAGGTCTAGTTTCGAATACTATATTTGCGCCCTTTAAAATTGCGACAATTATAAATTCTAACTTTGGATTTGCACACTTTGAAAGTGTGCAAATACAAAGTTGAAAATGTACTTGCTCAATTTAAAAGTGAGCAAATACAAATTCTCAAAAAGACCTATATTTGTAATATGTTTTCAAGTAAGACATATCTGGCTAAGTTTCAAAGTTTGCCTAGTTTTAGATTAACTCTTTAAAAAATCTTGATTACATATATGTCTACAAAAATAATATGCCTTGACCCTAACTAAATTTTATTTGGAGATTGAGATATATTATAGTTACAAAGCGTTATAACTTACATATGTAATTTAAGCATAGTTTTGTATACACGGTATATACTTGAATTACCTCTGCTTCTAAGTTTGACTGCAGATCTTCATGATGAACAGGACCAAGAGGTCCAAGCGGTCCAAGAGGTATAGCACTGTATTCAAATCCACTTTGAGCATCTATAGATTGTGTATATGAAGAAATTAATGTATGCTTTGTTAATCAAAAAGCAAATTAAAAAAAATAAGTTTCAAGAAGAAGGAACGTATAGATCACCTATGTTATCTCTTTCATTAGCTGCCTCCTGTGGATAGAAACAAATAGTTGGTAAGTAAGGCATTGGTCAAAACAAAAGCAAAAATGATGACACAATGTATTTTACCAGCATTGTGATTGTTTCTTTCTTCCATGTATCCACGCCTCTTCTAAATGCTCTATAAGATGTAACTATAAAACACCACAAAAGAAATTTAAGTTTCACTTTCAACCCCTGAAAAATATATGTCTATAAAACCAAGTAAATTACTCACAAGAAAATATAACAATTAGGAGGACCGTAACTAACCAATCAGGGAATACAACATTGAAGATGACTCCAATGCTGATCCCAAGCACAAGCATCGGTTGAATGAGTAGAGCCAAGTTGTAGTCGATAATTGGCAAGTCTAAAGTAGGATGCCTAAGTTTGAGATTATAGTATACAGTTGAAATGGCAGCACCTGTTATCATACCTGAGCACACATCAAATATTAGCTCCTTTTTTTTTCTTTCCCAAATTAGATTTTGTCAGGTAATTGGTGTGTTCGTTTACAATAGAACCATATGATAGTTAAATAATTTCTAATTTAATAAACATTACAAATTTCAACAAGTACAAAAAAAAATGTTTAATCCCTCGCAATAGCTTTTTAATGACATTTTCTTTTCTTTTCTGAAAAAAAGGGAGTGCCCTCCAAAAATTATGGAAAGAACATGAGTAGATATGAAATTCAGCTTGTATTCTAGTGGTCCAGTGGACATGAACTTATCTTCTACTAATACTAGTTCATGTAATGATCCAAACAATAGTCTTCTAATTCTACTGTCGATATCGCTTTATATCAAAATTTACTTGCATACATAACTAGGTAGAAAAGGAAAATAATAAACACCGAGAAATTCACACATTTAGATATAGCAGTTGATGATTTGGGATCAAAGCCAATAACCAAGGCAAGCATTGGAACAAAAATTCCACCACCACCAACTCCACCTACGCTTCCAAACGCTGCTCCTAGAAATCCAATTATTGATCCTACTATTATCCTCCATCCAACTTCCATATCCTTTTATCATTTTTTTTTCAAAAAAATAAATCAAAAGAAATGTTAACTGCAGTGTTAACAATGAAAAAACCCTAACTAACTAAATAAAAGAATCAGTTAAAAGATTACCGGCCAAACGTGCTGATACGAAGATTGATCTGCTGCCCATAAGAATTTAAACAACCTTTTCAACTGATTCAAACTCTCGGCGGGCCCCATTCCGTCCATCTCCACTGCTACCGCCCCCAGAGTGAAGAAGACAAAGATAGAAACTAAGTACATTTATCCCTCTGAGAAAATGGGAGAAGAGATTAATGGAAACAGAGGAAGCTGGCAACCGATGAGCGAGTATGAAATTGAAGCGTAGAACTGAATTTATACTATGTATGTATATATTATGTATATAATGCCTATGATTGATTCGTAGGCTGTGCTCAATGACGGAGATACCCTCAATCAATATATTTTATTGCGAGGGAATTGTGGATTAGATTAATATTTTACTATGCATTTGTTTAAATTGCAAACATGGATAAAAATTTAGGCTAAAAACTTGATTAAGTTTCAAAACTAGTTTTGTGAAAAACAATTTTTCTATCCTAGTGTTGTGTCTGATCCCTAACTCAGTGTTTGATTCGAAAACTAGTTTTGAATTTGCATTTTTAACATGTATTTTAAAATGAATGGAAGAGAAGAAGTAGAAAACAACTGATTTGAAAGATGGTTTTAATTAATAAAATGAAAATGACATTTTTTTGCCTTTTGAAAAATATTAAAAACTATCTTCCCACTTTTCCTTCTACTCTTTGTTGAAATAATAGAATTTCCTAAACCTTAATGTATTTTCTCCATGTCATTCGACCTATATATGAAAACACAAAACATAAAATTTATTTTCAAACCAAACACTACCTTTGTTTCTTGAATCAAAAATCAGGATTTTGATGTGGCGACACCATCGTTGTTTGCAGCAGGCAACGATGATGAAGAATTTGGCTCGGTGGGCTATGGTGGTGGTTATAGCAAGTTTTATTGGTGGTGAGGTAGTCAAGATTGGTGACAGTAGCGGCGATTTGAAGACGGGGAAGTAGTTTTCGATGGAGATGAAGGAAAATATGATGAAGGTGGAGGTGACAATGATGAGATTGAAGTTGGAGCCATGGTTAAGATGGGGAAGAGTTGTAATTAAGATGACCAGAGACGTATAATTATGTGGATAAAATAACATATAATTTTGTTCACAACCGTATTAAAATAACACCGGCAGTTGATTGGTGGAATATAGAGGGTCGCATGAATTCAATTGCATGAGACCCTCTGAATTACACCGTTCACCACCACTGGTGCGAACAAAAATGCGTTCTTGTAGAGATGTGTCCAATTGAAAAATAAGTTCTTAAATTGTGTAATGGAATATTATAGTAGTGTTCTGTGAATTTAATTATTATTTTTAATTAGATAAACATATTTTCAACTCCTAAAACTGATTGTTTTATCATTGTATTACCAGAATTTCATAAAGGTATAAACTTTAGCATGATTTTATGATTTACATATTTTTTTTTATTGAATTTTTTATTTTTTCAATGTTGAAATTATATTGGGTTTGATGTAGACGATAATATAATTAGTTTATGTAATCAAATTTTATCTTGCATATTTTCGATTTTTTTGCATATTATACATGTAATGCTATTTGTAAATAATAAACTCTTTTATGCAGCCATTTCAAGTTTTAGTGCTACATGGAATAGCATTATATGAACTAGAAAATGAATACAACAATTCATATTTTAATGCTATATTGTAATTCTTTATTTTATGTTTTTTTTTTATGAAGTGGATTTGATATGTCAATATATTGTATGTACTTTTATACATTTATGCAATTTTAATTCATTCTTCTGTATTTTATTTATTTTCATGATTGTAATTTTATTATATGACCGAATATAACGTTTGAGTGTCAAATGATACCCACATATAGTACTTTTGTAACATTTCATTTCATTCAATTTTTGTCATAGAACTAAACCCTATCGTAATCTAGCATTCCTTTTTTCTACAGCATTCTATATCATTATTTAATTTTGTTCAAATTATATAACGATACATTACTATAGCACCGTGTACTTCGTTACAAACAATTTTTTGTATATGCTCACTAGCATTTTATACATACTATTAGGGTATGTCGTTGGTGACGGTTGATGACCAAGTGTGGTAAGAGAAGAAGAAGAATAGTGGCACAACAAGATGGCGAGGTGGCATGGTAGGTGGTAAGATGAGATGACTCAATTAAGGGTATTGGGTGAATATGAGGTGGAACTTACCTGCTGTTAGGGTCAAGGTGAAGAAAGTTCGCGACCATGATGACAGAGATGGTCGGGGCGGCTATGGTAAAGAGTGTGACATGGAATGGCAAAAACGGTGTGTAGGGATAGTGATGCATTGATGATTGATGGTGTTGATAAGATGCTATGGATTTTTTTGGTTAAGAAGATGTGTGTTGAATTAGGTGCATTGGTCATAGGATAAAAGTGACAATTAAAAAAAATGATCTTTTATCAGTTTTGCACTAGATCTTTATTTTGTGTTATCATGAATAATGTACTCGTATTAAATCTATATAACATTGTTAAGAAAAGTAATTTTGTGTTTTTATATTACTTTTATTTTATTTTCAACTTTGATATTTTATTTAATGAATTTTATTTTACTTCAGTTTTAAGCATAATCGATAAAATTTATTTTTTATATATTAACCGTGAGCGATTTCATGTACAATTTTTTAATGTGATAGGGTATGCAAATAAAATATACACCAATCTAAAAATTCTAGATTTAAATAGTAATGTATACAATTTATATATGGTGTTACATAATTATAATTTAATATATTTGTGTGTACGCACATAATTTCAATTCGACCAACAAATAAGCTTTTATTAATATTCACAAAGCGCTCTACTTTAATAAAATAATTTTTTCATTTACAAAACTTACTATTTTAAAAAAAGTATTATATATATAATATTTATATAAACATAAATTGTATATATATAATATTATATACCTATATATACATAATAATTATTATATTAAACTTTATATTATAGATATATAATATTATGTTAAGTCATGCATGAAAAATATATTCTTTTCAAGTTTAAGTTCAATATTATATATAAATGCACATATGTGTCTATATATAAAGTTTTGCAACATACACACACACATCTAAAATTTAGATTTAGAATTTTTTTTTTTATAACATGAGTGACACTGTATTCAAGCAGTGCACTTTTTTTGATGTCTTACGGACTCATGCCTATGACCTTTAGAACCTCTTCCTAAAGCGTCACACCACTAGGCACTTGAGCTAGAGGTCCTTAAAATTTAAAATTTATTAACATTGTTAGGTTTTAAATAAATAGCAATATGTATATATGTGTATATAAGTATGCATGTGTGTGTATGCTTGTATGTATGTAAACATATGTATAAACATAGGAAAAATTATTTGGTCGAATGAAATTTGTTGTATTAAGCTTTACTAATACGTGTGTTTGTGTGTGTGAATATTATAATATATGTGACTGTGTATTATTTAGAATGTGTGTGTGTGTCTGTGTGTATTGGTCGAAAGTTTATATATAAAACAATTTTTTTGCTTTCTTATCATATGTACATATTGTATTTAAATTTATATAAATAAATATATATTAAAATTTTAATTTAGTTCATAAAAATTTAAGGCTGAAAATAGATGTATATGTGTATACACGCATGAGCGTACATATCACAATTAGAGGCTTCAACTAGTTGTTAATGGGGTTTAAGGTTTTGACTTTGATTGTCTTTCTAATTGAAATGAGAAAAGGTGGTGGCATTTATAATGCCATGTATCTCAAATATCTCCTTCTTTTGCACCTCTCTTTATTCAAGCTCGCATCTAGTCAAAGAGAAATATTCAAAAACCCATACCCCCATGATGTGGCCGACCCACCATATAGGTTGTTCCATAATGTTGGGCCTAATTCCTATCGCATATATTAATTAAATAAATATTTATTTCAGCCAAAATATTTGACTAAATTAATATAAGAAACACTAGATATTATTTTAATTAAAAGTATGGCCCTAATAAATAATTAAGGGCAATAAAAAAATTTAATATAACATCTTTTCTAATTTTTACTTTTAATTTATAATATTTATAAATTAATTTATATAAGTTAAATTCAGAAAATTGCAACAACACCATTATGCTGATTCCCAGATGTGAATTCAGTCCTCAGCAATATTTTGACAATTTAAATATTAAAGCTCGTATGATCTTTGATAAAGAACAATATCAAGTACAAATTCAGTTACTTACAAATAATTCAAACAAATCCAATTTCTATTCTTTGTCAAGCCATACCATAAATAACGATATTTTATGCACGTTTTCTTTCCATCATCACTATATCACTAAGCTATCTTAATTTTGGTGTAACATCCATATTTAGTAGTGTCATAAATGATAATTAAAGGAATTTAATTAAAAAAATTACCCAAGGGGAATTTAATTAATCAAGTGGGGAAAATATAAAATATTACTTGGGTGAACCAATGGAAGTTAGTGCAAATTAAATTTGGTCATTTATAAAGGAATAGAAAGGAAATGTTACAATAATGAGCATTTTATATTAAGGTAATTTTCTTAATAAGATTTAGCAAGGAGGGATTATAGCACAAACACAAATTATTAACTGTTATACCCTACAACATACCATTATCTTCATTCACATTCATTTCATTAAAACAAAATAAAAGAAAGAAACAATCAGGCTTGGCTATTACTAAGGAGAGGAAGAGAGAAACCAAATCAAATTTTGAACGATGCTAATCATATTTTCATCAATTTCTAAACAGAATTAACGGTTTTCATCAATTTCAAACTTCGATGAGTACTACTCTTAGCTGTATATGTTTATATTTGGATTTAATTTGTATTTGATGTTTTGAATGATGCTAATCATATTTTGATGATGATATAACAAATCCATGCATGTTTGGTATTAAATGACCTTGATTTTATTGTAGATTTAAGAGGAACATTAATTAGCCTTCTCTAAATGCACTGAAACTCTTATACGATGTTTCTAACACGAAAACAAAGTTTTTTTTTTTTTTTACAATTTTCGAATGAGAAAATAATTTATTATGATTTTCTAAGTTGAAAATAGGCTGTTTTAGCTACAAATTAATATTTATAAATATTAAAATATAACATTTTGATCTGATATTTTAACTAAAGGTAAAGAAAAGTGGTTACGAAATTCTGGAAATTTTTGAAATTTCCCCATCATTTTTCAAATTATTATGAATTAAATGGTGTGGTAGAAAATTACCTTAGTCAACCAATTAATGAAAGAAAGAGTTAATTATGGAGTAATTAAGGGAAATAATTATTCATCTAGTAAATATTTCTACTATGTAATATAAGTAAAGAACAAACAAATGATATGTCGCTACAAGAAAAAGACTTTTAACGGTGCTGAAAAACATTGTAAAAAGTTTTAACAACACAGTTATAAATGTTGTATAACGACATCTTGTAATAAATGCTAAACTTTTAACAGCACTTTATAAGAGGCTATAAAAATCCTATTATTTACAACATCTATATTATGTTGTTTTTTCTGACAACATTTGCAGCGTAATTTGAACGTTGTAAATAATTTTAATAGCATCTGCTAAAACACCGATAAAGATATGTTGATCCTAAGGACCTATATGTTTTACAGTGCATTTTGAACCATGTAAATACTTTACCATGTTGTGTTTATTTTCTGTCGTGGATTCTGCTTCTACAACATTTTTTAGGCTTTTAAAAGTTTTTGCTTCTTTACTCGCTTGTTTTCCTAGCATTTTTTAAACATTGTGTTAATCTTATCGCAACATTTAATTGCTTTTTTACAGCATGTTTACTTACTACTGCATTCATTTAAATGCTGTCAAGTATTATCACATAGTAGACAACATTCTATGCAACATTGTCATAATTAAAATCAAATTATGTAGTAATAACATAGAAATCTCGATATATAAGAACATATTTAAACCAAAATCTAACAAAAATCATGTAAACACATTTTATGTTTTAACACATTAATAAACATATCCAAATTTGCATAATATCCGTACACCAAATTTGCACAATATATGTTATAATAAACTATACCAGAGCAAAAGGAAATCATATGCTTATTACATCAAAAAGACTTCGAACACTTGAAAATGCAACATCATGGTAATTGTCTACTCCAAAAGTCTTTAATTATCTATAACAACTAAAAAAATAGCATGAAATAAATACTAATTAAAAGTGTTACAGAGACTATTGAAGTTAAAGAAGATTTAAACATTTGAAAGACAATAGTTATCATTTCTGTTTTTCATAATTGTAAATGTATAAGATTGTATATAACTCAACTTATATTCTAATGTAAAAGTGTGTACCAATAATTATACCGAGTAGAGTAAATTAACAGTGTATAAATCGAAAAAATAATAAAAGCGAGCACACTAGATATTTTACAGTGGTTTGGACCTCCCGTCCTACATCCAGTCCCAAAACTCCCCTTCGGTATTTCCTTTGATGAAATAACCCTCATTTCACCCGAAGGAATATGATAATACAAAAGTAATTCTCTGACAATCGTGTGTTCCAAATAACATGAATTTTGAATGATAGTACAAATCTTCCTATGATATCCTTTGAGTATATGAATATGAATACTTTGAGTTGTAGGGAGTAGTTTAATCAAAATGGTATTTTGATAATGATATATTGAGATTATGTTAGCAAGAGATGCACGAATTTGTAAATAAAATGTTAATAAGAAATCAAGAGAATAGATTTTTTTTTAAATTCTCAATCTTTGAAGTTTATAGGTTTGAATAGATGCATATAAGGAGTTGTTACTCGATATGATCGATGAGAAGCACAACAAAGCTGACTAGAGATCCATTACTCACTGGAAACGAGTAGCTCGACATTACAACCTAAAGGTCAGGAATGGGACTTTTGAAATTGGTGATCGCATTCTTAAACAAATCTTTCCTGGTCTGGTGAACATGGACCCGATTTGGGAAGGTTGGTATGCTATTGAACAAATGCTTGGAGATGGAACATTCAAGCTAGCAACTACTAATGAAACTTCACTTCCAAAGGCATGGATTAGCTAGCATTAATGATGTTATTTCGCTTAATACTATCTTTGTGCATACTTTGTTAATTCAATGTAATAAGGCATAATTTTCCATCATTGTGGATAAAAAGCGAATTAGCTTCGGGGATCGATGAATTTGTATTCTCATTAGCTAAATCTTATGCAGTGAACAATAACATGATCGAATAACTTGCACCTACATAATGCATGAATCCAGATGCTCGGAGATAGGTGCTAGTCGAATTCTATGGTCTGCGACTAGACCTAAAGGATATGATTGATCCAAGGCATCCGGAGTTATATGCTAATTAACTCCTCTAACCCACAGCTTGGCCATTGGAGTATAAACAGGAGGGCCGAATGAGATATTCTGCCCCAAGAACTTTGCCTGTAGATGGCCAAAACATCAAATCATTACCTGGAGTTTGGAAAAAACAATGATCAATGCCCAGAGTTAGGTAGGATCTGACAAAAACATCCAAGATAGACATTGCAATGCTCAAAGATAAGCGTTATGCTAACTTTGCCCCACGAATAGGGCATAAGTGATCGACGCGCCGATTTTGGCAAGATCAGATAAAAAAGTCTAATAAATAGGCTTCCAGAATACCTCTCAAAGTGATTAATCTCACTCGGTGCCCGTAGATTGGCAAGAACAAACTTGGATGACAAGAGTTTGACGCCCAAGTTATAACTCTATCAGCGTAAAGAGTGATAAAATCTCAACTGCTATCGCTAGTCAAACAAAATAATCAAAAATTATATACATCTGATAAAAAATGCACATATATTAGAATGCTTAAGAAAAAAGAAAGGGGCACCCCTTTCTTTTTAGGGACAGGGATAGGCTCAGTTAAAGACAGGAAAAGCAAACTATCAAGCTAGCTAAATGAAAACATTTCTCGATAAATGAACAGGCCAATGCAAGATTTGAAAGAAAAATATATATTCTTTATTAACATACTTCTTTAACAAAAGAGAAAGGGCTGCATTCACACGACATCAACCTATTCACATGATATTTTATATAAAACAAAAACATGAAAAAATATATAAGGAATGCCCCTATGTCTTCTTTTTCCTCTTTTTCTCCTTCTGCCCTTCTCCAGAAGAGTGAGCCAAACAAGCGTAGTTTATTCCTACGCATCCCTTACCTTTGTCTCCCTTGCTAAAATAACCTTTTGGGTCCTTCTCCCAATCATAGCCACTTTTCAGAGACTCAAAAGGCATGCCTTGAATACCCCATGAAGTGGGAATGATAATGGAAGCAAAGATAGACTCTGTGGGCAATGAAAAGGACAATGGAGGAGGAATGTCATCAAAATTTTCTATCTCGGTCTTCTTAGTTTTCATGGCTTGGGTTCATCGCATCACTTGCATAGTTGGCCTTGATGAATGCACCGGGACTCTAGTAATGATGATATCTTCATCCCCGTAGGTCCTGTGAAAGTCATCTACGACCAAGTACTTCTAAAGCATGAATCATCAGCATCATAACCAGGGTGATTCCTATTGGAGGAGCCGGAGTCAATTGAGGGGTAGATACAAGGACAGATTCCATTAGAGTGGCATGTGTCCCCGTAGACAAGGTTACTTCTAGTAAAAGGATAATAGTGGGTTGACCTGAAACTTGAAAAATGAATAAGTAGAGATTATTGACGTCAACCTCTGTCATATGAGTCATCTCAAAAGCAGGCGAGGTTAGGATATACCTCAAGTAGATGTAGACTTGGCATGAGCTGGAGTGCAGCCAGAACCTTCCTCTAGAATAAGGGATAAAATAGATAACTTTGGAAGTTGAGGCTAATCGGGGTTGTACTCAGCATCTAAAGAGGATGCTGAAACATTTGAGACACCAGAACCTGCCCCAACAACAGAAATAGTAGTAAAGCCGGGAGAAGGAGTGACAGTTTCAATAATCGGTCACTCTAAAGTCAAAGAAGGGGCGATGTTAATAGTTGAATCCTAAGGAGAAGATTTAGAATGCTCGCCCTAATCCTTTTGAACCCCAATAGCCAACTCAAGGTGTAATGTAAGCTCACTGACCCTGAGCGCTTCTAGGTCCTCTTCATCCAAAGGTTGAGTTTTAGCTTCTCCTCATCGACCACGACCCACTCGGTGTGCTCTTGCTCCTATCTCATGATCTCTTCCTAGGCCATGGCCTAGGCCGTAGGATATCCCTCATCCAACCATTTTCGGTTTCCAAACATGATAGCGTTTGCATCGTACTGCATTAGAATGGGCTCAATTCCAAGTTTAACCCTCAACCGGTTCTTCAGCACCCTATACTCGACCCTCTATGTCATCTCTCACTTTGTGAGCTTCCAGTAATTCCTTATAGTAACCCTAGGCTTAGGTCAGAGTATCGTCCTTTTCTTTCTTCTTATTTTCCAGCAGCCTTTTGAACTTCACTATTTCTGAGGCTTGCTCTTCCACAGCTTTCTTGAGTTGTTCATTTTCCAATGATAAATTGTGGCTCTTGTGATGAGCAGCTTTGATTTGCCTTTGCTGGTTTTGGCAATCATCCTTAATCGACTTACTTGGATCTTCTAGCTTTTTCTTGGCCTCAACCAATGATGCATTCAGTTTTTCAACCTCCTTATTAAGAGTGGAGATGATGCACTTATCCTATTCTGGCATCTGCTTCACTCCATCAAGCTCCACTTTTCTCATGTAAGAGGCCTCGGTAATAGCTTCAGCTATTCTTTTCCACTTGAAGTATTGATCGCATACATCGTCCACTTGCACAGGAATATCCTTTAGCCGAGTAACAAAGAGGACATCAAATAAAATCTTCAAAAACGCATGCTTCATGGTAGCCACATGAGGACTGGATAAATCTTTCATTTCTATGGTGGTGGTGGAGTTTTTAATTGCCTCCAGTAGGGTCTCAAGTGAAGAGAATCAGAGAGAGTCGACCCTGATGACAAGTAAGAGCATCTTAGCAAGTGAGAGGATGTCATCGTTTGTGTTAATGGAGGTAGGACAGTTAATATTTCACGAGTGTCCGATGTTTATTCGAATCCACGGCCGAAAAAAATTTGTTCGAGTCCATTCGATTTTCATTAGGACATACATCAGGACAGTAAAATTTGTATGAGCGGAAGTCTCGTATGATCTGTGCTCGTTTGAATTCTTCTAGATTTCTTATAATTCAGGATATCCATTATGCTTTTAAAAATATTTACGATAACTATTTGGTTGATTGATTGAGCGAAGATTCATAAAATGCTTATAATTAAGTATATACTGATGAAAATAATATAATTGATAAAAACTCTATTAAAAACATAAAATGAAACGTTGATAGAAATGTCCGTCCATGACCATTTGAGTACGTGGCCTAAAAGTGGTACAGTTTTATTTAGGACAACAAAATTTATACGAGCATAAATCTCGTCCGATCCATGTTAGATCTAATTTCATATAGGACAGAAATTGAACACACCTCCATCCAGTCTGGTCAAACAGATTTGTTGAGACTTGGTTTTGATTAATGACATAAAGCTATCATTACGACATATAGATTTGACTGCTACGTCAAAAAGAGAATATATATTACAAGGAGACAAGACTTCAAAACCGGTGCATCAGTTATATTATTCTATTTTTAAGTCTTAGGTCAATTTTGTTAAAATCTCTCCTCGTTTACCTATATATTAGCTTATATATTTAATCATCTTATTCTCTAATATTTTATACATATATAAGCATATAAAATATATATTATATTATAAAAGTGTTTAAAGTTATGTGTATTACTGTACCTGTGTAAACTGTGCAAATTGCACAGATTTTACCAGGTTAGTCGACTGACCCAGAGGCTCAGTCGACTGACCTTGAAAATTCTGTGCAACATGCACAGGTGCACATATATACAGATATATATTTAAAAATTCGTTTGAATATTCAGTCGACTGACCCAAAGGTTCAGTTGACTGAATTTCTACAACAACTATTTTTGAAAAGACATGACTATTTGTGAAGAGTTACGAACCTCTACGAAAAGATTTGGACACAACACTTCAATCGAAACTTTTCATCAAGCAGTCGCTGCTTTTTAACCTCTATAAATACATACTGTAACTTGATTCCAAAACACCGAATTTTCTTATCTTTCTAATCTAACTCTCTGGAATCTATTTGCTATTATACTTTCAATTATTATGCATTAAAACAATATTATACCTTCATATTCTTCATTAACTTCATACACACACACACACACACTCGAGGAGAAGATTATAGAAAGGATGTAATACAAGTGACGAATCCATTTTATTAGAACATACAAAATTAAAACAATCTTTTGTATTTGTTGAAGTCTTGTTCTGCTGCTCAGGCGTATGAAGTCATCTTCGGCTGCTGAGGCAAATCCTGTTCTACTGCCCAGGTCCCTGTTCGGCTGCTCAGGGGTTGTATAGACCCGTTCCTCCGGGTTAAGTAAGGGTTGTTGTTTTAGTGAAATTCCAGAAGGAGTCTGGGACTGGACGTAGGACGATGCTACGAACCAATATAAAAATTCCTGGTGTCATTTTACTTTACTGCTTTTATATTCCGCACTATTTACTATCTATCATCACTACATTCTGTATTAGCATTTATCCATATTATCCATGTTAAACATGAAAACGAGAAATTGAAAAACGAGAATTTAAATTTAGAAAATCAACTCTGTGTTTTAAAGAATAATTTTATAACTGTTAATGATTTTCTAGATGAACTAAACACCATATTTGAAAAAGAGAGAAATTTTTTTAAAAAGAAATTTTTGATTTGAAAAAACAATATGATTTATTACAATCCTCTTTATGTAATTCAGAATCTCAAAATTTCCTTCTAAAAAATGAGAACTGTACGTTAAAAAATGAGAATTCTGAATTAAATGAGAAAATAGATATTTTGAATAATAGTAATATTTATTTTGAAATAAAAATTGTAAATTTAAAGCTAAATTTGATAAACTTAACACTGAAGTCACAAAATTTAATAAAGGTCAAAACGATTTAAACATGATTTTATCCAGTTCTAGACCTTTACATGATAAAAGTGGTTTATGATATAATAAAACTAATCGTAGAAATTGCACTAGATACACTTTCATGCATAGTAAAAATGTTAGTACTAGTACTCAATTTTGAGTAAAGTCTAAATCTAATTTTTATCAAAATTCAAATATTGCTATGACCAATAATGTCTATAATTTCTTTAGAAGTACAAAATTAGTGACGGTAAATACAAATAAAAATTATCTAAGTATTTGGGTTTCTGTTAATTGGAGAAATAGAGAAAAATACATTGATGATTATTTTGATATGGTAGTTAATAATGAAAATTATATTTATAAAGGTTCAACCACACCCAAATGGGTATGGTTTTCTCTAAATTAAGAAATTATAAGAAACTTAGGTATCGCATGCTTTAAATGTTAATTTCTTTCTGATACCTTACATTATAAGTAGTATTTATTTTGTTCTATATTGTTCATGTTCTTTATTCGTTTTTGTCGATGACAAAAGGCGAGAAAATTATCACCAACATTAAGAATGCAGGATATATAGTGTCAAAGATTCATGAGGAGTAAGTATTTATATTATATATAGAGTCGAAATCTATATCTATTTACAGGTTGTCATCAATCAAAAAGGGGGAGAATTTTGAGACTTGGTTTTGATTTATGACACAATGCTATCACTACGACATACAGATTTGACGACTGCTACGAAAAAAAGAGAATATATATTACAAGGAAACAAGACTTCAAAACCGGTGCATCAATTATATTATTCTATTTTTGAGTCTTAGGTCAATTTTGTTAAAATCTCTCCTCGTTTACGTATATATTAACTTATATATTTAATCATCTTATTCCCAAATATTTTATACATATATAAGCATATAAAATATATATTATAAAAGTGTTTAAAGTTATATATATTACTTTACCTATGTAAACCATGCAAATTGCATAGATTTTACCAGGTCAGTTGACTGACCCAAAGGTTTAGTCGACTGACCTTAAAAATTCTATGCAACATGCACAGGTGCACAGATATACAGATATATATTTAAAAATTCATTTGAATATTCAGTCAATTGACCCAGAGGTTCAGTTGACTGAATTTCTACAATAGCTACTATTTGAAAAGACATGACTATTTGTGAAGAGTTACGAATCTCTATGAAAAGATTTGGAAACAACACTTCAATCGAAACTCTTCATCAACAGCCGCTGCTTTCTAACCTCTATAAATACATACTCTAACTTGATTCCAAAACATCGAATTTTCTTATCTTTCTATTCTAACTCTCTAGAATCTATTTGCTATTATACTTTCAATTATTCCACGTTAAAGCAATATTATACCTTTCTATTCTTCAAAAACTTCAAGTATATATACACACATATACACACACACACACACACATTTATACTTGAGGAGAAGATTATAGGAAGGGTGTACTACAAGTGACAAGTCCATATTATTAGAACACAGAAAGTCAAAACAATATTTTGTATTTGTTGAAGTCCTGTTCTGCTGCTCAGACGTGTGAAGTTCTCTTCGGCTGTTGAGGCGAAATCTTGTTTTGTTGCCCAAGTCCCTATTCGACTGCTCAGGGGTGTTATAGACCTGTTCCTCCGAGTTATGTGAGAGTTGTTGTTTTAGTGAAATTCCAGAAGGAGTCTGGGACTGGACGTAGGACGGTGCTCCGAAACAGTATAAAAATTCCTGGCGTCATTTTACCATACTGCTTTTATATTCCGCACTATTTACTATATATCGTCACTACACTCTATATTAGCATTTATCCATATTATACGATATATAGCACACTTTAATTAAATATTATTATTAACGTTAAGAATGCAGGATATAGAGTGTCAAAGATTCAGGGAGAGTAAGTATTTATATTATATATACAGTCGAAATCAATATCTATTTGCAGGTTGTCGTCAATCAAAAAGGGGGAGAATGTTGAGACTTTGTTTTGATTCATGACACAAAGCTATCACTACGACATACATATTTGAAGATTGCTACGACAAAAAGAGAATATGTATTACAAGGAGACAAGACTTCAAAACCGGTGTGTCAATTATATTATTCTATTTTTGAGTCTTAGGTCAGTTTTGTTAAAATCTCTACTCGTTTACGTATATATTAGCTTATATATTTAACCTTCTTATTCTCAAATATTTTATACATATATAAGCATATAAAATATATATTATATTATAAAAGTGTTTAAAGTTATATATATTACTATACCTGTGTAAATGTGCAAATTGCACAGATTTTACCAGGTCAGTCGACTGACCCAGAGGCTCAGTCGACTGATCCAGAGGCTCAGTCGACTGACCCTGAAAATTCTATGCAACATGCACAGGTGCATAGATATATAGATATATATTTAAAAATTCGTTTGAATATTCAGTCGACTGACCCAGAGGTTTAGTTAACTGAATTTCTACAACAGCTACTTTTTCAAAAAACACGACTATTTGTGAAGAGTTACGAACCTCTACGAAAAGATTTGGACACAACACTTCAATTGAAACTCTACATCAAATAGTTGATGCTTTCTAACCTCTATAAATACATACTCTAACTTGATTCCAAAACACCAAATTTTCTTATCTTTCTAATCTAACTCTCTGGAATCTATTTGCTATTATACTTTCAATTATTCTGCATTAAAGCAATCTTATACCTTTCTATTCTTCATAAACTTCAAATATATATTTATACTCGAGGAGAAGATTATAAGAAGGGTGTACTACAAGTGACAAATCCGTGTTATTAGAACACACAAAGTCAAAACAATCTTTTGTATTTTTTGAAGTCCTGTTCTGTTGCTCAGGCATAAGAAGTCCTCTTCGGTTACTGAGGCGAAATCTTGTTCTGCTGCGCAGGTCCTTGTTCGACTGCTCAGGGGTTGTATAGATCTGTTCCTTCGGGTTAAGTGAGGGTTGTTGTTTTATTGAAATTCCATAAGGAGTCTGGGACTGGATGTAGGACGGTGCTCCGAACCAGTATAAAAATTCCTTGTGTCATTTTACTTTACTACTTTTATATTCCACACTATTTACTGTCTATCATCACTACACTCTGTATTAGCATTTATCCATATTATACGATCTATAGCACACTTTCAAGATTTACCTAAATGGAGGGACTAAAAAAGGAGTGATCGGTATCTCAATGGATGGGATAGGATTGGGTCTTGTCGAGTGCTTATCCAAGCTATGTAGAAAGGGTGTACAAGACCTGCATCGTGGAGATGACTCACAAAATCAATAACCTCTACCCGACTCCTTTAATCTCAGCCTGAGTGCCTTCATGACATCCTCTATCTAGAGGCCCAAAGCTAAGCGCTATAGATGTTGCAGTCATCCATAGTATTAACTTTCGGTGACCAAATACGGTAATGTTAATGGTATCCATAATATCAGAGGCACATGAAAATGAAACAAAATCACAGATTTCTAAAGTAACCTTTTTGATTACATTTCACAAAACATATTTCATATTCCATTACATAATCCCAATCTTTTCCCAGGTTTAGATCAAATATAATTATTACAACATGCGCCAAGAGTGACATATGAAGATGCTTCCCTGGTTGACCAGAGTACTATATAGTCATAACTGGCTTAATACAACATAGAGGAATTAAAACATAAAAAAATAACAACTCCTAAATAGTTATCCATTAGCCTTCTGGTCGTCTTTGGAAGCTTTATTCGTCAACCTACTAAACCTATAAACCTAAACCCTCAACCTACTCAAATCAATTTTGAGCACCAGAGATTTTAAGGGAAAAAACATAAACTTCGAGTCAGACATAAAGCCTGGTGTGAATAATACTATACATCTCGGTTGTTTGATACTAAGTGAGACTATGCCGCTTAGCGGAATGAGTTTTCCCTCACTAATATCCTTTTAAAACATATCTTTTTCAAATTTTAATCCTGCAACCAAAACTGGTTAAAACGATAATATCATATCATGAAAGCATATAAATCAGGTAACAAATGGACTACATGTCCGAACAATGTAGTTTTTTTTGGCTAACTACTAACCTTTGGTGGACATGGTCCAACCAAAAAAATAAACATATAATCTAATTTTTGTTAGATACTCTTCTTTTGGATGGTCTGTCCCTAGCTTAATTGTCCTAGGGTAAATGATCCAAATGGTTTTGCATGCTCACCAATAACCTATTTTCTCTTTTTATATTCCTTTCTATGTGTAACGTCATTTTAGTCTTACATGTGACATAGCACTACACACTAGAATTTTGGACTAAATTAGCTAGGGGCTAATAGCTAATGTATAGGGCGTGACCCTATACCAGTCTCATTTAGTATTCTAATATCTGAGTCATTTTACTTAGGGTCATCTACCCAAACTTTTCCTTAAAAACCTTTTCTTATCAAAATGATTTAATCCTTTTAAATCATACTTAAGAAAGGAAATATTCTATGCTTTACTCAAAACACTTCGCCATGTATATATACTTTACACAAACCATTGTTGGTGAAAACATTTAAACATTTGAAAGTACCCCATTCAAACCCATTGAAAGTATCCCTTTCGAAACCAAGTAAACCAAGACCAAAAGGCCAAAACTTTCCTTCCTAAACCATTCATAACCACCTTTCGAAAACATTGAAATCATCCCTTTCAGAAGCTTTAAACCTTAGACATCCTATCTTTCTAACACTTAAACATTACCTTTCAAAAACATTGGAAACCTTCCATTTAAAACCTTTCGAAATCATTGGGGAATCACCTCTTCGAAACCATTAACTCAAACCTTTTGAAAGTATTAAATCCATCAAACCTTTCAAAGAATTTAGGTTCAAGTAAAACATGTGGAAACCTTTTGAAACCATTAGGAACCTTCCCTTTTGAAACCTTTGGGTTCTACCTTCAACAAAATAAAAGGGTCATAAAACAACTAAGTCGAAATCATTCTTTCGAAAGCATTTCCTAAATAAAGAAGTGACGGTGTCGAAACCAACTCTTCGAAAGCATTGAAGAAGGGGCTTTAAATTAAAAACAAAGGAACCTTCCAAAAACACTGCTTCGAAAGGAAAAAGGTGGCAACAAGGGGGTTTGACCCAAGCATTTATTAAAACAAAGGCGTAACCATTTCTTTAAAACAACTTAGCCCAATCGAAAGCTAATCGAAAGCCAATTAAGTTAAAAGCAAAGCAGGCACATTCTCTTTTAAACACAAAACAAAGCTTCGACCCCTTCGGAGCCCCATGTCTCGACCTCATACCTTCCGCCTTTGTCCCATTTTCTATGTACCAAGTATTGAAACCATGCGCATTGGTTTCGACAGATATGGAAGCGGAAGTACCGGGTCGATAGCAAAGTGGCGAAACATGTAAAAAGCATGTATAAACTGATTTTTAGCTTTTTAAAGTAATCTTTTCAACTAACTTGCCTTATTTGTCAAAACCTGATTCGTTGCTAATTTTATTTTCTAAAAGTGCTGCCAAAAATTTCAAAAGTAACAATTTAAAAATATTTACAAAATACCCCTTCTCCTTTTATAAATATATAAAACATTTAAGTCCTTTACTTATAAATATTCCTATAAATCATTTTTAATATGTTTTCTGACATATATAAATTTCAGACCCAAAACATATATAATTTAGCCATAAACTATTTTAAACCCAAATATCCATTTTATTCACTAGAAAATTAATATAAATTCCATATTAATTCAAAAAACTATGAAAACCGAAACCCATCTCTAAAATATCATTTCTGATCTAAATCTAAAATCGCAAGGCATTTGGAAGTTATTTAGTAGGGTTTCACATTAAAACATATCATAAAATCCATATGAAATATCATAAATCTTTAACAAGCATATATATCCATTTTAACAATTAAAACATGGCAAATAACTTTGCAAAATAATCCAGATTTCATCGTAAAACCAAATAATAGAAAACATGAGATATAGTCATCATTCAGCTTAGCTATGAGATTAAGGAGTTGAAATTTAAGAATGGATTATTGTTGATTTAGCCTCTTCCTTTGGCTTATCTTCCTCTTGTTCTTGCTTAATGGTTGCTGGTCTCTTATGCTTTTGATTGTCAAAATGAACGTGTAAATGAATGTGGTTTAAGAGTTTAGGGCACAAGAATATGCTTATTCCTATATTGCCCTTGTCTACTTACCATAACTTAATTCATTTTAATTCCCTTGGTTTATTTGTTTAATGGGCACAAATACCCTTCTATTAATCACAAATCTCAATCCCCTAATCATTGCATTATTTTATTTAATTTAACTAATTAAATATCCTAAATAATGTTACTCAAAATTAGGGTCGTTACAGACTCCTCTCCTTAAAAAAATTCATCCTCAAAATTACGATAAGGTACACAACAAGTCAATCAAAAAGGTAAAACATACCATCAAACAAATCAGGATAAACGTCTCTAATTCTGCTCTTAGTCTCCCAAGTATAGTCTCTCTCATATTCACTCCACTAGACTTTAACTAATATGACTGTCTTGTTCCTTAGCCTCTTCTCATCTCTCGCGACTATACGAACTAGCTTTCTAAGCATAGTCAAATTCAGCTCTACTACTAAGTGCTTTAACATAGTCGGTGCTATAGTAGTCTCGGGGTCTCAAATATACTTCCCTAGATGAGAAACATGGAAAACATTGTGAAATCCTGCCAAACTATTCGGTAACTCTACTCGATTGCGAGTTTCTCGATCCTTTCTATAAAAGGAAATGGTCCTACAAATCTCAGTGCCAATTTCCCTGATTTCCCAAATAGAATAACACCCTTCATCGGTGATACCTTAACGAAAACATGTTCTCCAATAAAAAACTCTATGTCTTTCCGTCTTTTATCAGCATAACTCTTTTACCTAGACCGAGCTTCCTTCATCCTAGCCCAAATCAACTCAATCTTCTCTGCAGCTTCTCTAACTAAATCCAAACCAAGAACTAACCTATCCCCGGTCTCTACCCAAAAAATTGATGAGTTGCATGGCCTTCCATACAAAGCTTTAAATGGTGCCATCCTATACTAGCTTGATAACTGCTATTGTATGAAAACTCGACTAAGTGTGGATTGTCTTCCCATGATCCTCCGAAATCTAACACACAAGCTTGTTACAAATCTTCCAAGACTTTTGTTTAATCTTCCATTTGCCCATCGGTCTGTGGATGGTAAGCGGTACTCATCTTGAGCTTGGTTCCTAAAATCTCCTATAGACTCTTCCATAACTCGCTAGTGAACAAGGAATCTCTATCGCTTACAATACTATTAGGAATTCCATGTAGTCTAACCATATTCTTCATAAATAAATTAGCCCAAACAGGTGCCGTCCTAGTTGATTTAACTGGAATGAAATGGGCACTCTTAGTTAAACTATCTACCATGACCCATATACTTTCATTTCCTCTATTAGATCTTGATAATCCATCTATACAATTCATAGAAATAGAATCCCATATTCATATCGGAATATCTAACGGCTAAAGTAACCCACTAGGTTTTTGATGTTTGGTCTTTACTTGTTGACAGTTCAAACACTGCTTCACCCATATGCCTACATCCCTCTTTATACCTTCCCAGAAGAAACTCCTCTTCATGTCCAAATACATCTTAGTTCCTTCCGAATGAATGGTGAACTTCGAATGATGGCATTCCTCCAAAACTTCCTTCCTAATGTTTCCCACATTCGAATCACACAATCTTCCTTTCTTTCTTTCTTTCTCAACCATCCATTTTGGTCAAGACTAAAATCCTTCAAGTCATCGCACTCCATTCCATCCCTTAACTTCTTGATCCATTCAACTAATACTGGATCCTCCATCTGTTTAGAAGCAATCTTTGCAATCATAACTGGTTGAACTTTTAAACATGAAAACATAGCAGTTTCCATACTAGATCTAGCTTCAGATCTCCACTATACTCTACATGTCGCCAATGCTTCCAAATCTTTCCGCTCAGTTATCATTACCAACACTGAATTCTGACGTTTTCGGCTAAGCGCACCAGCAACCTTATTTCTTTTCCCGGTGTATATTCAATTCGAAAGTCATAAGCAGCTATAAATTCCAACCATCTCTACTGTCTCATATTCAACTTCTTCTGAGAGAACAAAAAAATTAAATGACTTATGATCCGTATATAGTTCAAACCTATCTCCCAAAAGATAATGTCTCCACATATTCAATGCAAATATCAATGCAGCTAATTCCTAATCATGATTGGATATCTAACCTCATGCAGTCTAAGCTGTCGAGAAGCATAGGCAATCACTTTTCCTCTCTACATTAACACAGCTCCTAATCCAGTTCCACACACATTTGTATATACTACCAAATCCTAATTCCCTTTTGGAACAACTAGTACAGGTGCATGAGTCAATAAACGTTTCAAGATCTAGAATGCTTTCTCGCACTTATCGGTCCAAACAAACTTCACATCCTTTCACGTTAACTTGGTCAACGGTGCCACTATCTACAAAAAATCCTTAATGAACCTCCTATAATACCCAGCTAATCCAAGAAATCTCTTTATCTCAGTCGCGTCTCAGGTGTCTTCCAAATTATCGCCGCTTTAATCTTAGTCGGATTTACGGACAACCCTTTCTCTGAGACTACATGACCAAGAAACTTCACTTCCTTCTTCCGAGAATGACACTTCGAAAACTTCGCTTCAGTTGATGCTGCCTCAGCATCTCAAGCAGCACTCTAAGATGAATTTCATGCTCATCCTTAGAGTATATCAAAATATCATCTATGAACACCAATACGAACATATCCAAGTGCTCTCAGAAAACTCGGTTCATTAAATCTACAAAGAATGCTGGCAGATTAGTTAGTCCAAACGACATCACTAACCATTCATATGATCCATATCTAGTTCTAAACGCCGTCAAAGGAACGCTATCCTCTACTACTCTAAGCTTATGAAAACCTGCTGCCAAATCCAACTGAGAAAATACCTTGTCTCCACTCAACTGATCGACCAAATCATCAATTCTAAGGGATCGATATCGATTCTTTATCATCTTCTCATTCAATTTAGGATATTTGATACATAACGATCCGTCCGGCTTCTTAGCAAACACTACGGCTGCTCCCCAAGGTGAACTACCTGGCCTAATAAAATTCTTGCCTTCCAGATCCACCAACCGAACCTTCAACTCCCTCATATTAGTAGGCATCATCCTGCTTGGAGGTCTACTCACTAGTTCTGCTCCAAGCACCAAATCTATCTAAAACTCAATGGACCATTTCGGTGGCAATCATACTACAGGTTCAAAAGTATCCACGAATTCTCTAACCATGAAAACTCGATTCAACTCGTCTTCTACCTTCATAACATCTAAAAAAAGCATTCACCTCACAACTAGGGTTTTCTACGGTATATATAATCCGATCACTATAGTCAGGATGTCTAAGAGATATTTTCCTATCATGGAAAAATATCCTAGCATCATACTTACTTAACCAGTCCATACCTAAAATAATTCTAATCCCTACAAAATCAAACACATGCAAACTGCAAATAAATGTATGGCCTAACAAATCAAACTCTAGGTGGTCACACTTCATCCCAAGTGTCGCAAACCCTCCTATCGGATTTGTAATCATTAAGGAAGTAACTAAATATGAGGATTCTAGGTTAAGCTTATCTACCAAACAACTAGATATAAAAGAATGCGATGCACTAGCGTCGAACAAAACGCTAACTGTCATACCATGAATCTGAAGCGTACCTCCCAACAGTGCTTTCCCTTTTTCCACCATCGTTGGCCTCGTGGTAGCTGGCTCCAATGCAAACAAATTGCCTTTTCCATCCTTAGCAGGCTCCTTGTACGTTTTCTTATAATGACCAATTTGATCGTAGCTGAAACATCTCACCTCTTTATTGTCCGCAACTTTCTTTTCTTTGCCTGTCCGGCACTCATGGTGTAGTATCCCTCCTTGTCACACTTGTAACAGACCACTTCCGCCTTTCCCATCTTAGCAACTCCACCTTTCCGCGCTCCTTTCTTATGGAAAAACTTTCTTTTCTGATTCTGCCCCATCTGGATTTTGCCTTGTTTTTCTCCAAAAAAGAAAGCGTCTCCTCATTCCTCAGAGCCATTTCCACTACAACATCACAAGGGTCTCTGATATGCGGTAATGTAGCCTTTGTCAACTCAGGCTTCAACCCCCTAATGGACTTTTCATTTCTCTTAATATTAGTATCAACCATATCATAACCATATCTTGCTAGCTCTTCAAACCTCCTCACATACTCAAGTACAGTCATGTCTCCCTGCTTCAATTTAGCAAACTTAATAAGCAGAGCAGACTTAGCAATTTCTGACATAAACCTTTCCTCAAATCTCCTTTTGAACTTGGCCCATGTCTTCGTCTCTTTATTCACTTCAACCGTCACACTATTCCACCAGTATAAAGCTACTCCTTGAAGCTTTCTCGAAGCAAGCCTTCTCTTCAGCTCATCATTGAGCTCCAAATCTGCAATGATTCTCTCACAATGCAGCAACCAGTTTTCTACTTCAATGGCATCTTCAGTTCCGATGAATGGCTTTCCTCCCAGCCTAGCATAGTCTCTGCTCAAAATAACGTAATTCTTGACCACCGAAGCTTCTTGATTCACTACTCTAGCATTTCCTCCAACCATTTCAGCAGCAACACTCGCGTGCATCATGTTGACAAAGAACTGATACATAACTTCTATGTCAACCTGCGAGACTTCAGCACCCACATTCCCAGCTTGTGCCTGACCTTGGTCTCTCCTGGTATTTGGCCTGGCATTTCCATTTGTAGTAGTGCTTCCCCCAAGGTTAACCTTTTCACTTCTTGCATCCATATATATATTCAAGCCTCGTAAGATATGGAAGTATAGCCTAAGAGAGATAGGATAATAGAGATATAGTGTATACTTATATATAGCAAATACAAGTACGTTACTATAGCGTTATCCCATACCTCGATCTTATCTCTAATTTCTTAGGATTATGTTTTCAGAAATCATTTTAGCTTAAAGTTTTTTATAAACCTATGCTCCGATTCCAAGTTGTAACATCCCCTATTTTGAGGCCCAAAGCTAAGCGATACAGATTCTATAGTCATCTATAGTATTAACTTTCGATGACCAAATATGGTAATGTTAATGGTATCCATAATATCAGAAGGACATGAATATGAAACAAAATCACAGATTTCAAAAACAACTTTCTGATTACATTTCACAAAACATGTTTCATATTCCATTGCATAATCCCAATCATTTCATAGGTTAAACAAAATAAAACTATTACAAAATACGTCAAGAGAGACATATGAAAATGCCTCATTGGATGGCCGAAGTACCAGAAACAAAAACAGCCACTCCTAAATAGCTATCCATCAGCCTCATGCTCGTCTTTGAAAGCTTTATTCATCAAACTACTAAGCCTATAAACGCTCAACCCTTAGCCTACTCAAATCAATTTTGAGCACCCAAGAATTAAAAAGAAAAAAAAAACTTTGAGTCAGACATAAAGCCTGGTGTGAATAATACTATACATCTCGGTTATTTGATATTAACTAAGATCACGCCGCTTAGCGGAATGAGTTTCTCCTCACTAATATCATTTTAAAACATATCTTTTGAAAATCTTAATCCTACAACCAAAACTGGTTAAAACAATAATATCATATCATGAAAGCATATAAATTAGGTAACAAATGGACTATTTTTCCGAACAATGTAGTTATGTTTGGCTAACCACTAACCTTTGGCTGACTCAGGCCTACTAGAAAAAAAACAAATAATCTTACTTCTGTTAGATACTCCTCTTCTAGACGGTCTGTCCCTAACTTAATTCTCGTAGGGTCAACTGATCCTAATGGTTTTGCGGGCTCACCAATATCCCATTTTCTCTCTTTATATTCCTTTCTACGTGTAACATCATTTTGGTCTTACCTATGACAAAGCCCTACACACTTGAATTTTGGACTAAATTAGCTAGGGGCTAATAGCTAATGTATAGTGCATGACCCTATATCAGTCCTATTTGGTATTCTAATATTTGAGTCATTTTACTTAGGGTCATCTACCCAAAATTTTACTTGAAAACCTCTTCTTATCAAAATGATTTAATCCTTACAAACCATACTTGAACAAAGAAAATATTCCACGCTTTACTCGAAACACTTTGCCATGTATATATATACTTTACAAAAATCTTTGTTGATGAAAACATTTAAACCTCTGGAAGTACCCCTTTCGAACCCATTGAAAGTACCCCTTTCGAAACCAAGTAAACCTAGGCCAAAAGGCTAAAACATTCCTTTTGAAACCATTCATAACCACTTTTCGAAAATATTGAAATCAACCCTTTCAGAAGCTTTAAAGCCCTATACATCCTACCTTTAAAACACTTAAACATTTTCTTTCAAAAACATTGGAAACCTTCCATTTAAAACCTTTCGAAACCATTGGGGAACCACCCATTCGAAACCATTAACTTAAACCTTTTGAAAGAATTAAATTCATCAAACCTTTCGAAAGCATTTGGGTTCAAGTAAAACATGTGGAAATCTTTCGAAACCATTAAAAACCTTTCCTTGGGAAACCTTTGGGTTCTAGCTTCAACCGAAAAAAGGGTCATAAAATAACTAAGTCGAAAGCATTCTTTCAAAAGAAATTCCTAAGTAAAGAAGTGATGGCATCGAAACCAACCCTTTGAAAGAATTAGAAGAGTGGCTTTAATTTAAAAACAAAGGAACCTTCCGAAAACACTGCTTCAAAAGGAAAAAGGTGGCAAAAAGGGGTTTCGACTCAAGCATTTCTTAAAAAGGCGCAACCATTTCTTTAAAACAACTTAGCCCAGTCGAAAGCTAACCAAGTTGAAGCTAATTAAGTCGAAAGCAAAGCAGGAGCATTCTCTTTTAAACCCAAAATAAAGCTGCGAACCCTTCGGAACCCTATGTTTCGACCTTATACCTTTCGCCTTAATCCAATTCACTATGTACAATGTATTGATATCATGCGCATTGGTTTCGATGGAGATAGAAGTACTGGGTTGAAAGCAGGTGCCGAAAGTGGCGAAACATGTAAAAAGCATGTATAAACTGATTTTTAGCTTTTTAAAGTAATCTTTTCAACTAACCTGCCCTATTTGTCAAAACATGATTGGTTGCTAGTTTTCTTCTCTAAAAGCGCTGTCTAGAATTTCAAAAGTAAAAATTTAAAACATTTACAAAATATCCCTTTTCCTTTTATAAATATATAAAACATATACGTCCCATATCTTAAATAACTTTATATCTATTAAAACACTTAGGAAAAATTTACAAAAATTCTCATAAATCATTTTTAATATGTTTTCTAACATATATAGAATTCAGACCCAAATCATATATAATATAGTCGTAAATTATTTAAAACCCAAATACCCATTTTATTCACTAGAAAATTGATATAAATTCCACACTAATTCAGAAAATTATGAAAATTGAAAATCATCTCTAAATATTTTTTCGGATCTAAATCTAAAATTGCAAGGCATTTGGATGTCATTTAATAGGGATTTCACATTGAAACATATCATAGAATTCATATGAAATATCATAAATCATCAACAAGCTTATATATCCATTTTAATAATTAAAACATAGCAAATAACTTTGCAAAATAATTTGGATTTCATCCTAAAGTCAAAACAATAGAAAACACGAGATATAGTCATTATTCACCTTAGCTTTGAGATTAAGGAGTTGAGATTTGAAATGGATTATTGTTGATTTTGCCTCTTCCTTTGGTTTATCTTCCTCTTGTTCTTGCTTAATGGTGGCCGGCCTCTTATGCTTTTGTTTTTGAGAATGAACGTGTAAATGATTGTGGTTTAAGGGTTTAGGGTATAAGAATATACTTATTCCTGAATTGCCCTTGCCTACTTACCCTAAATTCATTTTTATTCCCTTAGTTTATTTGTTTAATGCGCACGACTGCCCTTCTACTAATCACAAGTCTCAATCCCCTAATAATTACATTATTTTATTTAATTTACTTTATTAAATATTTTAAATAATATTACTTAAAATTAGGGTCGCTACAACCTTCTCAAATAAGAGTGATGGGACTAACTGTAGGAACGGCCGAATGATTTGAGCCTATGTATTTACTCCCTTGATTCTGGATAGTGTCATATACATTCCTATACTCCATGCAATCTATAAATAAAAAATGTATAAGTTAGCACAAACTAGATGAAAACGTAGTGCAAACAGAGTAAGAACGTAATGTTAGGTAAGTGTAAATTTATCCTAGTGTTCCCCAATAGGCCATGGACTTAGAGCTTGCTAACTAGGGTTATTTCCCTCACAAAGTAATAGGTACTTGATCGAGCATACAGATAGGATATCCAATATCCCCAATGTTGATATTTCCAAGACCAAAGGACCTAATGTCATATAAGATACTCCTAAAGGACCCAGAGATATTTACAAAAGACGGGATAGGCGTCTCTGCTACCACAGTAATTGGTGGGAGTTGCACAAATATCTGAAATGAAATGATCTTTATTTCGAATAGTCGAGTTATGAGGAATGCATGATCATCGTCGCTCCTATTACTAGAGGACTTGCAGCTAATGTCGGCATCATCATTGCCTCTTCCCTCACTTTCACTTCCCTTAACATGTCCACTCTTGTCTCTGCTATCTTTGCCCCTTTGACTTGTTTCCATATCAATAATGGTGTTCAGGATAAGGGGCACCTCATAACTTATTTTCACATTTGTGGTGGCATCGTGTTCTTGCAAGGAATCATCACCATCGTCATCGTCCCCAACTTTTAGAACATAGCCAACACTATGGCCTACACCTAACATGCTGTAAACACGTAGTTTTTCATCTGTAGGAAGTGTACTCATTTTTATTTCTTCGAGTGGGACTTGATGGAGATCCACAAGGATAATCACTAATGCCATATCGTAAGGACTTTATGGATTTCTGCAATCATAAGAAATGACAGTGTGAACAGCCGATGCTATGACACTCGTATCAAAAAAAGGTAAAAAAAAGACTTATGTCTAGACAACCACCTTTTTACAAATCAAGACAAACAATATACAAAAAATAATTCATCTTTGAATTAAGTTAACTTATTCCAAAGGCCCAATACTATTCGGCAGCCTCTTGATGTTCCAAGAAGATAAGAAAGGCAGATCCTTTTCAACACTTAAAGCGATACAAATAACGGATTTCCGAGGCACTGGGCTCATGATTCAATCGGCGAACAAAAATTACATACATGCTGTTTAAAAAAGCATAGTTGTTCGGATGTAGTTGGCTTATGCTAACTTTATAAATTGTAGAATCATGCAAATGAAGTAGTTACATAGTGGAATGCAACTAGTGATGCACATGTATCAGTTGTAGGCTGTGTATCCTACATGCGGAAGATGTGCCCATTGATAGTTTGTAGGAACTAGTACATCTTTGAATGAAATACCATATGTTTTGCATCTTTTGATGGATAGTTCATCAACTTTCAAAGGTGGGGATCCTCAAGATCTTCCAAATTAATGGCGTCACCCATATTAATGTCAAGAGAAGCCCTAACTATAAGCCCTTTAGTCGGGGAAAAAGGGATTATTTCTAGAGTTGTGATGTTTGATGACTGGTTGACTAAGATCTCGATGGTGTGGAAGTAGGTCTCATTGTAGGTAATGTAGTAGAACTGGATTCTATATCGAATTGAGCATTTATTGATGTCGAAGGTCCTGTGGCCATGATTGAGAGACATGAGGAGTGTCTACGATCCCTAACTATAAAAGATTCATGCATAAATGATATCAAGCATATTAAAAGTTTTAGTCTTCATGTTGGAAAAAGAGCCCAACGTAGTCGATGTATCAAACCCGATAGGTACAAACTTGTGTTGATCGATCAGATCTCGTACATTGATGGGGCAATCGTGTTAAGTTAAAGTTGTGCAGCATATGCATTTGACATTGCACAATGCATGCATTTAGCGTTGTGCAATTCAAATCCTTCATTTGGTAAAAGGACCGATGGACAATTCACTCAATCGTCGATTTATATTCGAAGCAAATGTTATCAGTAATAGTCCCAACAAATCGTGAGTCATCGATCATGGTTCAACAATGTCCGCTATGGAACTGCACTTGAACATTTTAAAGGTTGTTTAGTCGATCTTACACTACACGTTGAGGATGCTGTGAAAAACTCAGGTTTGTTGTGGGTAAAACTCGAGGACGACTTAGGTCAAAGCTTGTAAAATTCCAACTCGATCATGCCCGAGAAAAAAGATATTTTCTTTGAGTGAAACCATAAGTTTTCCAAGGCACCATCGCCACAGTCCAATCTCTACTACAAAGTCCTAAGTCTAGGGTCGGTGTCTATCCTTAAAAGGGTAGAAATGGGGCACCATCAACTTTCAAGCATGGCTGGAATTCCAATCAGCAATGAATGCCGCCAATCAACACCACCACCTTCCTAGAGTTAAAGACAATAATGAGTTCAAAGGAGGTTGAGTTAAAAATGCCAAATCATTCAAATTTGGTTCGACATTCTTGAGTTAAGGCTGCAAATCAGTGACTCTAACACATTAGCAGCGAAGAGAAGGCAATTGTTCGGAGTCAAGGACCGGCACAGTGATGTAAAGATGGAAGCCATGTCTATATTTTTGAGGTGCAATAATGGTAGCTCTAGTAGCAAGAGTCTTAAGACAGAATGAAAACAACAAATGAAAATAACATAAGTACGGGTTTGCCTTTATGTATAAGCTGACCCATGGGAATAGGAAAAGGAATCACTATGTTTCAAGCACCATGGATCAGTATCGAACCATAAAATATAAAAAAAGGGAGATACATATAAAAAAATAATGAAACGATAATAGACATAATGTATGCGCATGTGTGTACGCATGCATGACAATAGACAGCCAAAGATCCAAGAAGTCAAAGTCCTACCTGACTGATTCGAAGAAGGAAATTGTGGGAAACTTTCTAAAATTAGAATGACGAAATCAAAGAACAAGCTACATCTCTTATACACCTCAAGAATTACTATTTCAAAACCATCCAAAACCATATAGCAATTGCTAAAAGACACAATGCTTTGTGAAACAGCTCAAACGAAAGGTGGCATTTATTCGAAGCAGGACCTGGTACAGATGATAGAAAATCCATGTTTGTCTAGTTCTAAAGCATATCCTATTAAAACGAGATATACTTTAGGAGGACAATGTTATCCAGCCTTATGACCAAGCCATGTCCAGATATGTCAAATAGATTAAACAAAAGAATAAGCAAGGCTAAGAGGTAAAGTTATAAGCCAGCCAAGAATTTTCAAAAAAGACCTACACCTCACCCACGACAATTACCAAGCCCAAATATGTAAGATCAAATAAAGTCATGGTTCGATACCGAACTATAGTCAGGGTTTGGAACCGATCCCTAACATTATCCCAAACCTGTCGTGTAACTCATGCCATGCAATGTTAAAACAATTATCATTTAGCATATGCCAATATGGGATGGTTAGTTTGCTCATCATGACCCGAACGATTGATGGATAAATCCAATGGTTTTGTCTAACCTCTGAACCAAGGAATTCGCTCAAGTTCAAGCTCATAAAGATGCAATCGAATGTCAAAGAAAAACATACAAGCCAACTAAACATCCATAAGAGATAAAGGAAGGTTCATGGAACAATCTTATTGATTGGTACCGATCCATGGAGAAATGTTCGATACTGATCCTTAACATTGTTAAGCTGGTCACGATCTTTTGATCCTTTAGGACATAAGGAACGTGGTGGAGAGAACTACGTCGACCTGTCGCTACAAATAGAGGCGGAAGGGCATTGTTTAAAGGATTTTTGGCATATTTAACAAATTCTGTACTTTTTCTATAATCCTATAGATCATACCGATCTATAGCTACCAAACAATAAGATCAACTTTGTAAAAATCATCAAAATCATAAACAAAGTTCAAGTGGATGTAGGATTTTGATTAACCGAATCACTATGATTGTTATGCATTAACTTTTTCCTCATTTTTAATTTATTTTCATCATTTTATTCTCCTTTATTGATCTTTGGTTGTTTGTACCAATTTTTTCTTTACGTATAGAGATAGCTTGGCGTCTTTAGTCCGATACACTTGCTTTACTTGATTTATCACCTAAAGATGGAACCCCAATGTGCTGCGGTCGACTTGGAATTTTTGTTTAACAATGGAAGGAGTTCAGTATACGTAAAACCATTAAGTAAAGAAAGCAACTACATATAGTTCATTACAGTCATATTTTTTCCATAAATTCCCAATCATGCCCATGAAGGGGTAAAATATAAATCATTACACAGTAGCATCGAGGACCCAACAGATTATAACACCCCGCAATTGTAATGAACGGATATTTAAATGATTAATTTAAATATTTAATCATTAGATAATGAAACGTCCGTATACTCAATTTTTCAAAGATGGATGAATTGGATCTCGAGACATCCGTAACTGAGACTGCTTTTTCAATGCCAGAAAAATGCACATAAACTTAGCTTTGTTTGAAGTCGATAAACTTTTAGAGTGAATAGTGATTTTTAAGAAATAAATAAATTGGTCTAAGCCCATAACTTGCCTATAAGTGGCTATTCCTCTTCATTATTTCATTTCACGTTTTCATTCATGTTACTTTCATCTTCCTCTTCCCTAATCTTTCCCTACACCTCTCTTTATCCTCTTTCTTCAATTAGCTAATCTAAGCCAAAATAAATTTTACTAATTCAAATAAAAATACCATAATTCCTCTCATGCAATTCTCTACAAAACCCATGGAGAAATTGGCTTAAAACGAGGTATGGGTAGAGATCTCGAATTTAAAGAGAGCAAAATGATGAGTTTTGGTGGTTTTGAGGTTGGTTTGGAGAATAAAAGGTGAGTAGGATGATTCTCCTAACTTATTTAAATGCTATACTTCATATATTTATTTATTAATAATTATGGAGTTTTGTGTAGTGATTTAGAGAATTTATGTGATTATTTAGGCTTATATTTAAATTATAAACATGATTATATCACCATATTATTTGTCCGAGACCTTAATTGGTAATTTTATAAAAATTAGTAAGCTTGGAGATTTGATTTGGGCTTAATTGGATGCTTGTGTGACGCCCCACCTTTATACCATCGTTAAAAAAGGACATTACAAGGTAATATCGTCTGCTAAGGTAGAGGTTAAGGCTAGTTATAAGCGACCGTCTATATTATTGCTTTGTGCAAGTATTGATATGTCGAATTGAGTGCACATTTTTATTTTTCAAGAGAGATTCGTCATAACCAATCCAAGCACAATACAACAATAAGGTGGCTTAATACAATTCTAAACAATATAAAATATTATAGATCACAAAAATCATAGAATACACAAAGGAATATACATATATCATAAACTGATGGAGACATGTATACAATACATAGAGTGGGCAACAAAATAGTGGATATAAGAGAACTACAATATGCATATGAGATACATAAACAACCCATAAGAATATATACACAACAAAATGAGTCTCTAACCAGAATACAAGATATACTACACACTACTAGACTAATATAGCATGCAAAATATCACAAAGTCCAATCCTAAAGTCATCATGTGAAAGTACCTAAAACACCTTACCTGACTTGAGTACTACATAAAAATAGTAAACGGGCCAGTCTAGTTATAATTCAAGTAAATGTAAGATAATAATGATAATGGTATAATAAATATCGAAGAAATCACATATCCATATTGTGTAAGAACTCAAAAGAATATTATCATTCTTAAATCTTATTCACCAAATTCCCAAAACCAATACTAGCTTATAAAAGCAATTCAAAAAGAAACATTTAGTGAAATACAAATCTCATAAAATCTAGAAATCAATAAAATAAATCCAGAAACATAAAAGGGGAGCTTCTAAATTACCCAAGATTGGTGACTATGTAAACTCACCCAATATGCATGTTTTTCCCATGATGGTCCTTAAAGGTCCATAATCCCACGATGGGTGTAAAACCTATAATCCCATGATGGTCTAAAAAGATCAACAAATCCCATAATGGTCTATAAAATCCATAAATCCCATGATGGTCCATAAAGGTCCAAAAATCTCACGATCTGCCCATAAACAAATAGAAATAGAAGACAAGTCATTAAACTTGTCTTAGTAAGTGCTATCTACTTCCAAATAGTAACTAAACGATTAACGCCAGTACATCCTATACCATACTTGTTTACTCAAATGTTTACTACAATTTAGTAAACACCACTCTTGAGGAAGTAGGGTTTCAATCAAATAATTCCGGAAATTAACTGACAAAGTAAATGCAAGCGTTCCATACCACCTATTTTACTAAATCGTTTAATTAAATTCCTCAACCGAGTGAAATAGTAATTTATATATTAATAGTTTTGGAAATTCTTTTCTAAAATGTTTGCTTTGGAATATAGAGTTGAAAATCCATAAAATGAGATTTATACACACACACACACACACATATAATATAAATGTTTTATTAAAATAGGATATAAAAATCGAGTTGAAATATAATTGACTTACTCTAAAAATCCTTCTTGGAAACTTTTGAAATCTTTTTAAATATATATAATTGATATATATTTGAAAAACTATTTCTCAAAAAATTATATCATCAATATCATGGAAATTCGAAAGCAAGTGAATCCAAAAAACTCTCAAAAAAACAAGGCTATAGAGTCAGGTTCAGTCAACTAAACCAAGTGATTCAAGTGAATAACTGGAGATATGTGCTCGAGGGAAGTCGGTTCAGTCGACTGAACCACTTGGTTTGGTTGACTGCTTGGAGCTATACACTCAAGGTTTACTGGTTCAGTCGACTGAACCACTTTGTTCAGTCGACTGAATGCGAATTTTGTAGCTGTAAGGCTCTAGGTCATGCTTCCTGCTGCAATAGACGAATATTTCAACGAGATTTCTCTATTCTGACCACACAGTATGACTAAAAACATTTACATACTTGCATGCGGTACCCATATATTCATGCGCAAAGAATCTATAGCAATTTGATAAAGATATCATTGATGAAAATAGTGAACATCAATATTAGAGAATTAAACCATCGATTAAACACAACACCAAGACCAAAATAAACTATTTTTCTCAACAATTCAATCACTTACTCACATGCAGTGAATTAGAACTAGAAATTGAGAGATTACTATTCTTATTGTTAAGAAAAGAAGCTGTTTACTTCCTCTAGACCGCTGCTCAACTCATCATAACCACCGCTCCTAATATTCTTAGAAATATACCAAAATACAAAGTTCAATTGCTAATATAATATTGAAATAAAGGAACAATTGGATGTATCAATGGTTAGCATAGATTACCTGAGATTATTAGCTTTAGAAATTAGAGATTTCACTTTCTATTTGATTGATTTGGGGAAGAACTAGGGTTTCCTTAAGAAAGAGATAGTAAAATGTTTATTGTAATTTTCTTATCGTGGATGAAAGTGAAAATGATGAAGTATGGAAAGAAAACTAACGTTAATGATATAGCTTCTCAATTATTAACACAATTCTAACTCTAATTGGGCCTACACTTCTATTTTCTTAGCAAAAGATTTAAATCAGTATTCTAATTTTTAATTATAAAAAGAAAACTAAACAATGTTTTAAGTTATACTTCAGAAATTAACAACAATTTATAAAATCAATGTTAGTCTACTTATTGCATTTTAATTTCAGTAAATTGAAATAAAATTTTCAACCTTATAATAATAATAAACCATTATTTTTAATCTTAATATAACTAGAGAACTACTATTAAGTTATAAATTCTCCAATTTAAACAAGAAATTAAAAATAGTCCAATTTGAATATATTCACATTAATCCACTACAATGATTTTACTAGTGATAAAATAAATCACTAAGTTAAACTTAAATATAATGATTCCCAAATCCTTATTTCATTAATAAAATTACACATTTTCCTTTATTATAAAATAAAAGAATTAATTACATAGAAATTATTCTCATTATTTGCTAAATTTTTTAATTACCCATTTTGTTAGAAAATCATTTACATGAACCCTATATACATATTTTTGCCCAACTCTAATTCAATTATCAATAAAAATCCCTAAATCTCTTAATTATTTAATTATCACTAAATTAAATTATTATTTTAATTTAATTTCAGGTAATCTACACCAGGGATGTTATAGATTCCCCCTTATGAAAAATGAATCCCCACAATTCTCTATGGAGGAAAGTCAATAACAAATCACTAATGATAAATCTTTCAAAGGATAATTATGGAATCGACATGGGATAATTTAAATGAAGGACTCACCATTAATGAGCACTGGAGAATAATTTAGGATGCATTTGCTCGATAAATTCTTTGGTTTTCCAAGAATAATCCTAAGGATTAGCGGACCATTAAAACTTGACAAGCAAAACATCTCTATTTTGAAGGTGTTTGACCTCCTAAGCAACAACACGAATAAGATATTGCTCATAAGTCACATCTGGTGAGGTCTCAAGATCTTTAAGGACTCTAGACTAAAGGATAGAATCGGAATCTCTAAGACATTTCAGAAGCGAAGATACATGGAAGACATCATGAACACTAGAAAACGAAGCTGGAAGAGAAATATGATAAACAACTAGGCCAACATGTTCAGTGATTTGGTAGGCTCCAATGTAGCGGGTGCTAATTTCCCAAATCAACTGAAATGCATAGCACCCTTCAAAGGTGAAACATGGATAAAAACAAAGTCTTCCACATAAAATTCCAAATCATGTCTTCTATTATCAGCGTAGGACTTTTTCCTGCTCTGCGCCTCTTTCATCCTTTGCAAAATATGATCAATCTTCTCAGAAGTTTCTTGAATAGAATCAGGACCTAAAAAAAGTTTCACATCGGTCTCAAGCCAACAAGACAGTGATTGGCCTACCTTCTATAAAGAGCCTTGAAAGGTGCCATTGCGATGCTAGACTAAAAGTTGTTATTATAAGAAAACTCAGCAAGATGAATATGATCCTCCTAACTCTATCAAAATGAAGAATACAAGCATGGAGTAAATAATCTAACACCATGCAATAGTGCTAAGATGGAGCTTTGTACCCAAGGATTTTTGAATCCTCCAAAATCCATTGGTAAATAATAGATCCTTGTCAGCGACAATGGAACTGGGAACACCATGCAATCTGACAACTTCTTTCACATAAAGCTTAAACAACCAAGGAGTGGTCCGATCGGACTCGATAGGAATAAAATGTGTTGATTTCGTAAGCCTGTCGACAATTACCCATATGCTATTATGACCAGAACGAGAATGAGGAAGACCATTAATGAAATCCATGAATACTTGACAAGAATACGATAAGGCGAGATATGATCACTACTGGATCGATACAAGAAATTCGAATATGAACTTAATTCTTAAGTCCACAATATCTAATCCCACTTCCAAACTGGGATATCTAATGGTTGCAACAAACATTGGGTCTTTGATGCTCCGCTTTAACAAGTTGACAAGTCATACACTCTTCACAAAGCTAGCCATGCCTCACTTCATCCCTTCCCAATAGTAAAGTCGCTTCATACCCGCATACATCTTACTACTACTGGGGGGATGGTAAGTATAGAGCGATGATAATCCTATAAAATGTCTCTATAGAGATTTCCAATATTGGGTACTATAAGCCTTCCTCTTCTCTGAACTACCGCGGGGATCCATTTCGGATTCCTTTACTTCATCATTTCCTCTACTATCTCTACAACTTTGAATAAGATAAACCAAATCAGGATCTTGCTTATGTACCTCAACTATACGATCTAAAAGAGAAGGATGAGCTTTCGAAAGGCACAACAACAAAGAAGAAATAAAATCTAGATCGTGGCTTCTACTCTCACAAGATGATAAAATCTCAAGGTCATTCCATTCGGCCAAAATCATAGAAACTACTACCTGCTGCTTATGACTAAGTGCATCAGCCCTCGATTCCCTTTCCCCAGAGTATATAGATATCAATATAATAAGATTCATGGAACTCGAGCCATCTCTGCTCATGCATATTAAGTTCTTTTTGTGAAAATAATTATTTCAAGGACCTATGGTCGGTATAAAGCACAAATCTCTCACCTAATAACTAATGTCACCAAATCTTAAAGGCGAAAATAATAGCAGCAAGCTCTAAATCATGAGTCGCATATGTAACCTCATTCGGTTTTGGCTACCACTAAGAAAAAGCAACAACTTGGTCTCTCTATATAAGCACGACCCCTAATCCAAATCTACCAGCATCAATAAAAATCACAAGATCTTAGCTCCCTTCTAGAACTACAAGAATTTGAGCGTGAGAAAGAAGTTCCTTCAATCTTTGAACAGCTATTTCACACTTATCTGACCAAATATACTTAACTCCTTTCCTTGCCAAAGTAGTAAGAGGTAAAACAATCTTAGAAAAGTCTTTTATGAATCGAGGGTAATAACCTACCAATCCAAGAAAACTATGAATCTTCGATACATTCTCCGGCTTCTTCCAATTCTTAATAGCCTTGATCTTAGAAGGATCCATTGAAATTCAAGCTTCAGAAATCACATGCCCTAAAACCTCCACTCGACTCTGCCTAAAATGACACTTAAATTTTTTTCTCTCAATTGATTCTTCTAAAGGTCTCCAAAACAATTAAAACTCATGCTCCTCCTTAGATTTGAATAAATCAAAATGTCATCAATGAAAATTAGAACAAACTTATCCAAATATTCCCCCCAAACTCTATTCATAAGGTCAAAAAAATACGCAAGGGCATTCATTGGCCCAAAGTGCATTGCGAGCCACTCATAAGAAGCATATTTGGTATGGAAAGCAGTTTGAGGAATGCTATCCTCTGCAACTCTAAGCCGATGAACACCAGCTGCTAAATTAGGCTGAGAAAAGACCTTAGTGCCACATTGCTAATCAAACAGATCGTCAATCTTAGACAATGGATACTTATTCTTTATCGTAAGATTAATCTTACGATAATCAATGCAAAGCCTAAGGTTTCCATCTGCGTTCTTAATAAACATAATGGTTTCTCTACATGGAGAAGAACTAGACTAGATAAACTACTTTGCTTCCAACTTTGAAAGTTGCTTCCTCAATTCTTTGTTATATTTCGCTAACATCCTCATGGGAGGATGACTCATCGTACAAGCACAAGGAACCAATTAATTTTGAACTCAATTGCCCGTTTAGGAGGTAATCCTAAAATGGGTTCAATGGTATCAAGCAACTCACACATGACGGGGATTTAGGATATATCTTGTTCTCCTAAAATTTCTAGAGAAAACAAAGAGGCTTCCGAATCAGAATCGACAACTTGAAGAGTTACTAAAATTCGCCCTTCCAAATCAGGATGCTTAAGACAGATAATTAGACATAAGATATGAGCTTCATACTTACTGAGCCAACCCATTCCCAAAACCATTCCAAAGCCAAGATATTGACTCGCATGCAAATCAACAAAGAAAGCATATCTACCCAAGAAAAGTTCAACATTTTTACAAAGCACACTAAGATTTACAAAACCACTAATAGGGTTCACAATGGTAAGTGAAGTAACCAAGCACACAACCTCCAAAGAAAATGCATCAATAATCTCTCTCGATACAAATGAGTGAGAAGCACCCTTATCAAAAAGGACACAAATGTGAAGATTCTAGAATAAAATAGAACTCTCCAAAACAGAAGGAAAGATACCACTACGTTGACCAGAACCACCAGGAGATCCTACTGCATTCAATTTCCCATTATTTCTACGCTGGATTGCTCTAGGGCAATCGGCAATGGCATGACCCTCTTGCTTACAATTACGACACTTAGAAGGCCTCAGACAACTCTTTACAAAATGCTCATTCGAAAAAAAATTGAAACATTCATCATGAACAAATGTAGTACTCTTGAACCCTAAACTTTGCTCCTTAGTCTTCTTATTGGAATTGAAGGAGTTAGATTTGTTGAAAGGATACTTCTTCTTATGATTGAAGTTCTTGTTTACACTTCTAACCTCATCACCACAATCTTTATCTTCCTCTTCAAGTCTAAAGCGGTATCCATTAACTTCTTGAATGATGCTTCCAACTTTAATAGCAAGGTCTTCTAAAGATTCTTCTTCAATCTATAAACAAATTTTGATTCTTCTTTAGCAGGGTGTTAATGTCCTCGACCCAGTACTTAGATAATGCCTCAAAAGATATTACATGCTCCGCTATCGAAGAATCCCCTTGCATAAGATCTATAAACCTTCAAGCAAAATACGCCTTCTATGCCTCCGGCACAAACTTAAACTCAAACCTCTTGTAGAACTATTCCTAAGTAAGCTCTGCTTCCACTACCTCAGAAATTAACAACGTAAACCAATCTAATGCACGCTCTTATAGTATACTTGAAGCCAATTGAACCATGTGCAAATCAGAAAGATCCATGTGAGTAAAGATGTATTGGCATGTCCTATAAGCTTGGAACTCCATAACTACTTCGATGCCTTTAACGGGCTTCCCTCCTAAATGTGCAAAGTCACTGCATATGTGTGCAAATACCGACTTATGGGGAGAAGGATCAAAAGTAGAACCGGAAGTTTAGGCGTTCTTCACAAGATCCATAAGATGCTAGACAAACATGAATACACCATCCAAGCCATGCCCACTAGACAGTCCAACATCCGAATGCATAGCTCTATCATCGACCGTCATTTCTGCTCAAGATAGAATTAGATGAAAGATCATTCTCAAGGGTAGATTCAAATAAGTTTGATTATAAGATAAGATGGAATACTAGTTTGAATTAGATTTTGGGGAATAATCTCTAAGATACACTTAAGATATGATTCTTGTCTTAATACTATATATTGCTCTGAACTTAGCTCTGATGCTAAATTGTGACGCCCTACCTTTATACCTTCATTAGCAAAAGGCATTACAAGGTAATATCATCTATTAATGTGGAGAATAAGGCTGGTTAGAAGCAACCAACCATATTATTATATTGGGCGAGTATCGATGTATCAAATTGAGTGGACATTTTTATTTTTCAAGAGAGGATTCGACATAACTGATCTAGGTGCAAAACAACAATATGGTGGCTTAATACAATTCAAAAAATATAAAATATCATAGATAAAAAATCACAGAATACAAAGAGAAATATACATATCTCATAAGCTGACGGAGACATATATACAATACGTAGACTGGACAATGAAACATTAGTCAGAAGAGAACCATGATATACATAAGAGATACATAGACAATCCAAAAGAATATATACACAACAAGTTGAGTCTCTAACTCGAATACCAGATAGACTACACACTACTAAACTAATATAGCGTGCAAATTTTCACCAAGCTAGTCCAACCCTAAAGTCATCATGTGGACATACCTAAAACACCTCGGCCTGACCCGAATATTATATAAAAATAATAAACGAGCCAGTCTAGTTACAACAAGTAAATGTGAGATAGTAATGACGATGGTATAACAAATCTCGAAGAAATCACATATCCATATAGTGTTAGAACTCAAAACAATATTATCATTCTTAAATGTCATTCACCAAATTCTAAAACAAATACTAACTTATGAAAGTAATTCTTAAGAAATACCTAGTGAAATACAAATCTCATAAAATGTAGAAACCAGTAACAAAAATCCAAAAACACAAAGGAGAAGGCGCCTAAATTACCCAAGATTAGAAAGTATGAAAACCCACCCAACATGCCTATTTTTCTCACGATGTTCCTTAAAGGTCCATATTCCTATGATGGTCCATAAAGGTCCATAAATTCCATGATGGTCCATAATGGTGCATAAATCCCACAATAGTCCATAAAGGTCCGTAACTCCCACGATCCATCAGTAGACGAATAAACACGGAAGACAAGTCGTTAAACTTGTCTTAGTAAGTGTTATCTACTTTGGAATAATAACTAGACAAATAACAGCTTTACGTCCCATGTCATACTTGTTTACTTGGACACTTGCTACATGTTAGTAAACTCCACTGAAGAGGAAATAGGGTTTAATCGATTAAATCTGGGAATTAACCAACAAAGTAAACACAAGCATTCCATATCACTAGTTTTACTCGATAATTTAATTAAATTCCTCATCAGAATGAAATAATAATTAATATATTAATAGTAGTTTCTGAAATTCTTTTTTAAAATATTTTCCTTGAAAAATAGAGTTGAAAATCCATAAAATTATATATATATATATATAGCATAAAATGTCTTATTAAAATAGGATTTAGGAATCGAGTTGAAATATAATTGAATTACTCCAAAAATCCTTTCTGAAAACTTTTGAAATCTTATATATATAATTGATATATATTTAAAAACCAATTTATCACAAAATTCATATCACCAAGATCAGAGTTAAAACACAAAAATTCAAAGGTAAGTGAATCCAAAATAACTCTCAAAACAAACAAGGATCCAGACTCAGGTTCAGTCGACTACCTAGAGTTATATGCTCCAGGTTAGCCGGTTCACTCGACTGAACCAAGTGGTTCGATTGCCAGGAGCTATACGCTCTAGATTTGGTAGTTAATTCGATTGAACCATTTGGTTCTGTCGATTGAACATGAATTCTTAGAGTTATAAGGCTCCAGGTCACGCTTCCAACTGCAACTAACAAACATTTCGGTGAGATTTCTCGATTCTGGCGATAAAATATGACAGAAAACATTTGCATACTTGCATGCATTTCCTATATATTTATATGTAAACAATCTATAGTTATTTGGATAAAGATATCATTGATGAAAAAAGTGGACAATGATATTAACATAGAAATAAGATCAAAATCAACTATTCTTCTCAACCATTCAATCACTTACTCACATGCAGTGAATTAGAACTAGAAATTTGGAGATTACTCACCTTAATGTTAAGAAAAGAAGTTGTTTACTACCTCTTGGCCTCTGCTCAACGACTCACAGCCGCTGACCTAAATACAAAGTTCAATTGCTAATATGAAACTGACATAAAGGAACAATAGGATATATCAATGATTAGCATAGATTACTTGAGATTATTAGCTTTAGAAATTAGAGATTTCACTTTCTATTTGACTGATTTGGGTAAGAACTAGGAATTCCTTGAGAAAGAGATAGTGAAATGTTTACTGTAATTTCCTTATCTTGATTGAAAGTGAAAATGGTGAAGTATGGAAAGAAAACTAACATACATGATATAATTTCTCAATTAGTAACACAATTCTAACTCTATTTGGGATAAGACTTGTATTTTCTTACCAAAAGAATAAAATCGGTATTCTTGTTTTCAATTACAAGGAGAAAACCTAACAATGTTTTAAGTTATATGTCATAAATAAACAATAATTTTTAAAATCAATGTTAGTCTAGTTATTGCATTTTAATTTCAACAAATTGAAATAAATGTTACAACTTATTATAATAATAAACTATTCTTTTTAATCTTAATACAACTAAAAAACTAATAGACTACTAGTTTACTAATTCTCCAATTTAAACAAAAAATTGAAAATACTCAAATTTTAATATAATCACATTAAATCCATTACATTGATTTTACTAGTGATAAAATAAATCATTAAGTTACACTTAAATAAATTGGTTCTCAAATCCTTATTTCATTAATAAAATTTCACATATTCCTTTATTATAAAATACAAGAATTAATCACATAGAAATTATTCTCACTATTTCTAAAATTTCCTAGTACCGATTTCTATTAAAAAGTCATTTACATGAACCCCACATATATGTTTTCCCAACTCTAACTTAATTATTAATAAAAATCCCCAAATCTCTTAATTATTTAATTATCACCAAATTAAAATTTTCTTTTAATTTCATTTCAGTTAATTTAGGGTCTTTATAGTTTGTGAGTGATTTTATGATATATTGGAGACCAATTAAGTTATGTAATGATGTGTATATCAATAGTTACTAAAGATTAAAACATTTGATTTGACATAGAAAAGTTGGTAAGCTAATTAAGTAGTTTAATGACTCTAAACTTACCATTAATGTAATTAGAGGCCTAATAGATCTTAGTTAGTACTTATATATATTAACGTAAAAGAATGCTTTTTGTAAGTGAATGGTTTATTTATAAATATTATTTATGTAAAGAAATAATTTTATATATAAAAGTGATATTTTAGAAAATATTCATTTTATGAAATAGTGATTTTGTAAAATAATGTAAAAGTGGTATTTTATAAAATAGTGATTTTATAAAATACTATAAAAGTGATATTTTATAAAACAGTGTAAAAGTGGTATTTTACAAAATAGTGATATTTATAAAATAGTATGAATGAGATATTTATAAAGCATATGAGATATTATAAAATAATATAAAAAGGTGTCTTACTATTATTGAAAAGATTTAGTAAATAAAAGTAAGTTTTGTTTCAAGTAATAATTGAATTACTTATTCAAATCTACGTACATACATATGTGCAGGAGTGGATATGCATATACATGCATTTGAAGTAGTATAATAATCAAGATAATTCTTATGTCGTAACTAAAATTGTTGAACGTATTTTTCTATATATTCATATATGTGTATATGTGAATATCTAAATTTCTACATAAGCACATGGTGAGTTTCTCTTACATCAAAATTTGTATATAAGCATATAGTGAGTGTCTCTTGCATGAAAAAGTACCAGGTACAGTAATTGCTTCGGTGAAGCCCGAAACTTGATTTATATACTGGTGGTGTATTTTCATGTACATATATGCATAGCATGCATGAATGAGGGCATCAACACAAGTGCGAGAGACCAACAATATAGGAACTTCGGTTAAGTTCCATTTGGCTGACTAAAGGAGATTAGGTCATTATATTCTCTCATTGAACACTATGTGTGCAAAGAGTGGATTTCATTTCGAAATCGATTTTCGAACACATAAGGAACCACTTACAAAACATCAACCATTGGACTCCAAAGGAGATCTAATGGGGTGGAGGTAGGCTCCGGAAGATAGGTGGCTCATCGAGCGAAGAAACAGAGGAAACGTCACATGAAACGACAGACTTGGTGGTCGAGTGACACGTACCCCGGGCTTTACTACCTAGGACTGGCTATCACGGTGGATCGGTGGTAGACCTCTAATGCACTAGTGCTGCACCATCCTAGGCAGGGTGTGTTTTAATAAGGGTTTCTTTGCGGTTTCGGGTGTGGGTTCGAGAGCTTTGGCGCAACTTTGGGGAAAACCATGGACTACTCAGGGAGGCAGAATGCAAGGTAATGCTCGGATCTGGATGCAAATTTTAAATGTTTCATTTGGAATCAACAACAATCGGGCATAAGAACGGTGCAGTGATTGATTACACGATCATATTCGACGAGCATGTACGATCGAACGAAGCAAGTTCGTACCTCTTGGCTTTGATCTTGAGGAATATATGTTTTGATTAATGCTATTGATCTTACTTTAGTGACCGTACCCAGTACTGGTCTTATATTAGTGACCGTACACCATGTTGGCCTTATATTCGTGGCTATACCTATTATTAGTCTTATAGTAGATGCCATCCGTATTGATAGATAATGACAAGATATCGGTCTTCATTTATGATAGACGTATTTGATTACATGATGTTATATTTGATATATATATATGACATCTGTATTCCTTATTCTAATGGATTATATTCACTCAAACAATCTATAAATAAACCATTAAACCTAAACCTAATCTCTTATTCAGCCGTTGCCGTAATTCTACAATTAAATTATTCTTCCTGCTTTTCTCTACAAGATAAAAAAATCTCTATCAAATTAAATTATCTATATATATTCAAGCAATTTGGGAAATTTAGAAGAATCAAAGGGAGAAAGATTAAAGCAAAGAATTTTCAAATTTATACATGCTCAAGTGCCAGGTGAGTGGGAATTAATATGAAATAGAAAAATAAAATAGTTCAATTTTAGTTCTTTTCTACCACGTTAATATGATTTAATTTATGGTATTAGTTAAGAATAAATGTAAATTATTGCAATTTCTTATCCTTCTACCACTTCTCAATTCTAATTCATGTTTGGATTGAAATTTGGAACAAACAAATTCTTATTATGTTTCATAGTGTAAATAAGATTGGTTTATTTAAATTGAATAAGAATTGTTATTCATTTTCTAATAGTAGAACATGTTAGTTGAATAAATTCAGAATTTGTTACTTGAATAAAATTATGGTTTTGATTGATATTACATAATTTTGAATATGGTTTTGGAACAAAATTAGAAAGTCTAATTGGCATAATTGTTTGTTTCATATGTGACCTAAAAATGTAAAAGTGGAATTTTGTCTAATTAAATGGTTTGCGGCTATTGGATAAATTTTTTGTACAGATTAAATATCTAAAAGGAAAATGTAAACTAGGGAGGAAAAAAACGTAAATTAAATGGACTTTAAAGGCTAGTGTAAATCTAACAAAATGACATAAAAATTACAGACAAACCATACAGACTGAACGGATGTGAAATTAAAATAACATTGATGTAAGAAAAAGGGAAATTGTGAAATAATTAAATCGGATGTACAAACGGCCTAAAGCCGATTAATGGGAATAAACAGTATGTAAACTGTAATCGTAAAATTAAATTTGGAAGCGATTTGGTAGGCAGATCTTGTAAAGGTCTAGATAGGTGTTTCATGCAGTTAAGTCCAAAATATAGTTTTGGCTGTACGTATTAGGAGCTGGCAAGTAGGTTCACAAGGATGTTTGTTACCTTTCATAGGTTGATAGTACATATGATAGATAGCATCCGCAATTGTAGGCTTCTTTGGGCAGATCGACGCAGATGGAATAGGACAAGTGTGCTTCGACATAGGCTTCTTTACGTAGATCGTTGGAGGATTTTGCGCAGCCGACCCAGCTGCGGGTGCTCTTTTGGAGGACCGAAACTTTGGATAGGGGAAATTCCACGTTGGTGATCAAGGAAACATGAGGATAAAGGTCCAGTTGGCGGAGCTTGAGCACAACTTTGGGGTCCTGTGAGGTTGTTTGAGTCGGCGCCGGTCAGATGTAAGAGGCATTTAGTCACAGTGCATGAGTGAAGAGCATGACTTTCACGCTGTAGCACGTGGATAAGCAAGGGCAGCAAGTCTGATATGTTGATTGACATTTAGTATTACTGCATGGTTGACTTCCCTAGAGTAACCATGGACTCTGGCTTCTTAGGAACTGTGTCTAAGAAGGATTCAATGCATTATATTATTCACTCTCTGCGATATCCGAAGAAAACTTGGAATTAAACTATTTTATTCTTTCGCTTCATTTTATTTCTCATTCATCAGACTCTATGTCTAATCCATTTCTATTTTTCCTATTTTTTCCAAATCACAGGAGGGCAGGTCCAGGTTGCTATTCTTTGCAGTTTGGAGGATCATTGGAGCAGCTGTTAACTTTAGCTTTTATTTCTTTTCTTTCATGTACTTCATTTCTCTTTTCCGTACTTTACTCTATAATGGGGAGCTATATTGTGAACATTGTTATTTTTTATGATTTGGTGTGGACTACTTGGTACTTTTGGTTTCAGAAACAAATTTGGGATAATGTTGTTTTTAATGAAGCTGTTTTGCTATTAATTTATAATTAGTGAAAATTTTCTTTCGCTATAATATTTTAATCATTTTATGCTATTGCCTTAGTCTCTGTGCTATTTTATGGACTTTTATTTCATCGACCACCCGTGCTTCAAGTCATGTATGATTTTCGGCGTGTCTAAAGGTGCGGGGTGTCACATTTGTAGAGAGGGCCAACTGTACCTTTGTTGTTCCTATTCTATTTATATATAATTTTGATATTTGGTATATTGAGATAGTTTCCCGCACACTAGGCTTTATATTTGATCTGAATTTTTGTCTTTGTCTGTTTATGTCATGGCAACTCTAGGGTACTTGATCGAGTAGTTTGAGAGTCGGGAGATTTAGGGATAAGATGTTAAAGTGACACAGTTGGAGCTTTAGAGGCGAAGACGATACTTTGGGTATATACTTGATATTGTTGTAGTACATGACAGATATGTTATTTATAAATGGGATTTGTATCAGATATTTTATTCTAAAGTGCTATATTGATATTTAGTCATCAATTAATTTCACCAATGTAGTCTCTCATATATTTTTCATCCAATTATGTTTACGTATATTTAGTAATTATTTGTTATCATTCTGCAGTAAGATTATACTGTTATGCCTTGGTATAGTGTTTAGTTCTTTTCATTCTAATTTTAGCCCGACGATCTATCTTTTGTGGTATTTGAAAATCGATCGTTTATGTAAAACAATGATTTTTGGTATTTCGAAGGATGGGTTATTGCATTTTGTATCATAGGTTCTGCTTAAAACTCGAACCAAGTAGACTGATTTGAATTAATCAATCTAGTAAAATTATATATGTTGAGCGTACTTGGTTTTTCTTCTATATTATACTGCATACACCATTTTTTACGGACTTTGATTAGTTTTTATTGTTGGTCACTAAGGTATCTTCATCAAGCTATTAGTATGAGCAGATGGAGTATGCAAGCGCGACTGTGAATAGGTAGTTTGAGATGCTTGATTAGTTAAGAGACTATTTAGCTATTGCCAGTGATGTTTCACCACCTGCGAACATTTCCTATAAAGGCAGTTGGCATCAGAGGTGATGTTGCCTTTGGGGCACCAGTATTTCTAGCTCCACCAACTTTAGACTCTTTAAAAGTTATGTCAGGATTTCCTTAGTGTCAACAGGGATTTTAACCCAACAGTATTCAATAGGAGTTAGAACATCCAGACTAAGCAAGAATGACTTAAAACTTGAACAAGGCATCTAAAAGAACAAGCCAATGGAACTTAAGAGAAACAATCCAAAAATCCACTAAGTAGATAGATCGCAATCGATCCATCATCCATGGATCACAAGCGATCCAAAAGCAAGCATCATAAGTTGTCAAAGTCTCTTTCATCATGATCTACTACCTCCTCTAAGAATACTTGCAAAGTTTCATAGCATGCCAAACAACCTAACTCGAGAAGTGAAGACTCATCTGATTCAAGCTATTTTACCAAAAGCAGCTAATTTAAAATGGACCTTGAGAACTGAATTGGATGTTGAAATTTTGGAAGAACACTTAGAAGATATAAAAGAAGGATCACGGAAAAAATGGGATCATTTGGAGGTCGTTTGGTGGATCGCTAGCAACCTAACTAGATTGATTGCTTATGATCCATGTTGGTTGGGCCCACAGCCTGAAATTTATAGGGTAGGTCTCACACGCCCTAAAGAGAGTACCCATAAAATTTTGTCTGGTTTTGTTATGTTTTGAGCGAGTTATGGATGATTCTTCTATATTAGATGACCCATGAAGACGGATGATCAAACAAACTCCAAACAACTTGATATTTGGATAAGGTACTCAAGTAGAAGAAAGAAAGCAATCAAATAGAGATCACTCCAATAGACTAAGTATATGGATCTCCGGCGATCCATCACCTATAGATCGCTAGTGATCCATCAGGTTAGCTCGGGTCGCCTCCAAATTTTCAGAGCTCCTTTATGATGCTGAGTGCATGCTTCTAGCAAAGAGGCTTTGACCTAAGTGCTCTCCAACCCTTATAAATTCAATCCTAACTACAATATGAACAGGATCTTCTAGACTGGCTATTAGAACTCTATAGGGATTATTCTTCACTCTTCTCCTCCCACACAATAGTCATCTATAGGTTTACTATGATTCTCCGGTGAACTCTTGTACTTGTGATTTGATCTAACTTAGAAGATTCAATCATATTGTAATCCGATTCAACTTGTAATAGCAGCCAGTTAATAGAAAGTTATAAAGTAGACATTGGATTCATTAACAGCCGAAACCACTGTAAAAATCTTCTGTTCTTTTTTACTATTTCTGCTCTTTTTACATTTATTTTCTATATTATTATTATGTAAGAAAAGGGCTAGTGCTTTCACACTCAATTCAGGGAGTTGATCCATTTTTTGGGTTAACATTTTGGTGCTTTCACCGAGAGCCCAACATAGGCTTAGATATAGCTATCTACTTTGGATTAGATAGATTTAAAAGTTTGATCCTTGATCTCTGCTTAGAAGATTTGCTATTGAGAATCAATGGTACTAGGAAGAAAGAGAACTACCTTTGGAAGATCCATAGAACCTACCGTTGCTGGAGAAGAAACAAAGCCTTAGCAAATAGAAGTCAACAACCCCAAAAACTTGCTGTTAGGAGCTAATTTTGGAGATCAAGTTCCATGATCCTCCACACAGCATGAAGTTGTGACTAAGGGAGAATTGAACAAGATGGTTGATGAAATTAACCTAAAATGACAAATAGTCAAAAGGATCTTATGGAAAAGATAGATGGTCTCTTAGCGCTTCAATCACTAAATACTCCCAGAATGGTGCCTGAAGCCGTGGCTGCTACGGAGCAAGATCATTCTTCTGTTTCTAGCTTGAAACAGAAGAAACAGAAGGAAAAAGCAAAAGGAAGTAGTGGGAGGAGCTCTAATAATCATGATGGAAGAAAATATTAACACTCCACCCACTGCAAAAGCACATGCTACAAACCCAAACTTAGGGGTGAAAAACTTACGGGGAGATATAACGATGGCTCTCTTTGGCTCTGAAGATGACAAATATTTTAAGGAAGACAAACTAGATGAAAATGATAACGTGAAAAAATGCTATAAGAACCTCTAAAACCCATGCTGCAGCAAAATGCCAAGCAATGGATGAGGAACAACTACTCAAATGGTACTCCCGGAGGCAGAAAAATCAAGAAGATATGTCACAAAGCGGGATCGATCACAAGGCCAAGCTCCAATGGTATATTATGACTGTTTGCACCAAAATTGGTCACAAACACCCAATTGTCGATGAAAGCACCCGTTTACAATCATAGATCATAGATAATAAGTATGTAGAGAATTAAAAATGAAGAACACTCAGAAAATTAAGAAGAAAGCAGTAAAGAACACAGAATTTATAGTGGTTCGGCAATCCTGCCTACGTCCACTTTGAATTTGATGATTTTATTGATGTATACTTGCTGGTTATGACAAGTTACAACTGATTACAATAGCAAATTTCGAGTACAATGGTGAATCCGGCATACTTTGGATGTAGAAGAACAAAATGTCCTTTCTCGGTAGGCCTTGGGGCTCTATCTATAGGCTTAAGAGGCTGATATCTCGCTCAGATCTCGGGAGACTTCTTCTAGCACGTGAGTGGGCCTACGCGATCGATCCTATGAAATTTTGGCTCAATTCGTGATTGATACGAACATAATTCGTGTCGATCAAGATTTTTTCCAATGGAGTCGAAATTCGGCATGAACATTCCTTAGCTTATCCGTGAGCTCCAGTGAAAATTTTATAGCATTTGGACTTGTAGACTGTGATATATGATCGATGTAATTTCATGTTTTTCGAAGGTTGTCTCCTTCGTATCGATCACTGTTGCACTATTTGTACTCGATCGATGTTGCATTGTTTGTACTCGATCGATGTTGCACTGTTCATACTCGGCCAATGTTGCACTTTTTGTACTCGATCGATGTTGCACAGTTCGAGATGTTGCATTATTCATACTCGATCGATGTTGCACAGTTCGTACTCGATCAATGTTGCACTGTTCGTACTTGATCGATGTTGCACTGTTCATTTCGATCGATGTCGCATAATTCGTACTCGGTCTATGTTTCACTGTTCGTATCGATCGATGTTGTACAGTTCGTATAGATTACTATTGCTTTGATGGATACGAACAGTGGAGGCCTGATGGATACGAACAGTGGAGGCTTGATGAATACGAGCAGTGGAGGTTTGGTGGATACGAGCAGTGGAGGCTTGGTGGATACGAACAGTGGAAGCTTGATGGGGGATTGATGGATACAAATAGTGGGGGCTTGGTGGATACGAACAAGACCTTCAATTGATGGATACAGACCGTTGATTGCTTGAATTGCATCGATCATATCTTGAGTATACAAACTCCGATTGACCTAAAATTTGAAACGTTGTCTTTCATAGTTTTGCTTGTCATGTCTTGTCAATTGTAGCCCGATCCGGACTCGGACAAAATTCATTGATATCCATAGCGAAACTGTGTATAACCAATCTTTGGGACGAACTTTTCTTGATTCCCAGTCAACATTTTGGTGTCACGGCCTTGCCAAAAGGTGGGATAACACTTGCCCCCCAAAACATGCCTTGTGACAGGAAGGTGTGTTTTGAAGTTCGATAAGTTGGATGTTCGTATCCTGTTAATGATCTGCAAAGAAATTGATAATCTTGTCTGAGCGTGAATAGTGATCGTTCATGATCGGATGCCGTTCGAGGCTAATGATGATCGTTCGAGGTCGGCGAATGGTGACCATTCACGGTCAGGGTGCTATTCGAGGAGATTTGTGACCATTCATGGTCGAGTGTCGTTCTAGACAAATTGTGACCGTTCATGATCGAGTGTCGTTCTAGACGAATTGTGACCGTTTGCGGTTGAGTGCCTTATGAGGCAAATTATGATCGTTCGTGATCGCGTGCCATTCGAGGCGAGTGTGCTCGGAGGGGACTTATTATCATTATTTTTAGATTTCATGTTCGAGTGGTTTTCTGAGTTGTTGGTTATGGCTCTTTATCGCCATCTTAGAGCGTGCCTGAGGACCGTTCGCGATCCCTTACATGTGTTAGTGGCTTAGCCGTTATGGAATCACAAATAGCATATTTACATTCAAAATAAGTCTTTCAACAGAAATGTATAACAAAATCAAGTCCAAAATGAGAAATGAAAAAAAAACAGGGACGTCAAAGTGTAAATACCCACACTGATTCGATTTGTAGTCGTATCAGAGCATGCCTGGGGACTGTTCGCGATCCCTTACATGTGTAACATGACTTAATCGCATTGATATGGAGTTTTCCACTTATTCGTCATTATTTCAATCAGTTGATGATAAGATGACGCCTTGATCCTGAGTCGTCCGCAGTTGGTGCAGGCGGTGGTCGTTCTTGTTCCACCGTTGTGGCTCCCTTTCTCACATAACGCAATAGCAGACCATTCCGGATATGCCCCTCAACCTCATCCTTCAAGTGCCTGAAATCATTCGTGTTATGACCATTCAGCTCGTGGAATAAGCAATACTTGTCGGATCTTCTTTCATTGCTGGTCGGATCCTTTCTCATTGGATTTCGATAAGAAATCTACCCCCGGTATCTTGGTAGATTCGCTCCAAACTCTCATTCGACTATAAATAAGTGGTGAAATGCGGCTCCTTCCGCGGTCCCTTTGACCTATCGTCATTATCTTCTGTTTCGTCATTATCTTCTGTTTTCCGCTTCCTTTTATCCTTGCCAGAATCCTTCTTGGGTGGGTCTCCACCTTTTACTGCATAAACATCAACTCCTTCTCCTTTCTCTCTTTCAGCATTAGCATCCTCCAATCATAAAAACTTTTCGGCTTCATGATAGAACTTTCCTAGATCCATTGGTGGATCTCTAGTCAATGAATTCTTGAACTATGTGCTATCAGCTATTTTGGATACAGCTGCCATCATAACCATGAATTGATCTGGTCGATCCACTGATGCTGCCACTGCATCGAATTGTGTTAGAAAACTTCTTAAAGATTCGCCTGCCTTCTGCTTCAATGTTGTCAAACTCATCACATTCTTGGGTCTTGAAATATGAACTCTGAACTGTCTTATAAATTTTTCAATCAACTCGGTCCATGTTCTAATGGAACCTCTCTCTGACTTCCTGAACCATAGTGCCGCTATGTCTGTCAAATATAATGGGAAACACCGAGCCATGATCTCCTCCGATGCCCCCATTACCTCCATGTGCCTCATGTATCTGGTCAGATGAACTGCATGATCTATCCTCCCATCATACGTTTCCAATGTTAGTAGTTTGAATTCTGGTGAATTTCTAGCCATTCTAATCATAGGAGAGAAAGGACTCCTGTTCACATCTTCTAGATCTCTGCTTACTAATCCGCCTCTCATGGCTCGTCTGACCATTTCCGCCAAGCTATCACTATCTCCAAGCTGTAATCCTTGTACATTGCCTCCGATCTGCCCCCCGATTTCATGAGGGTTTACTAAAATATACTCTTTTGGACGAGCATTTGCTCCTCTGTTTGCTTCTTGTAGTCTAATCTCAACCGGTATTCTGTCTAAGGTTGGATCAACACGCTCCTGGGAGATGCCACCTAATTCAGGGGCTGTCCCAGATGGTCATGCTCTATCTGGTTCCAAGGTTTGGTCCTTCCGGTCTTGCTTCGTTGGTCTGAACTCCAATCGCTCCAGCTAATCCCGCTTGCTCAATTCATTTGAGAATGTTTTGCATCATCTCTTTTTGCCCTTTGAATAGCTCTTCATGCATGGCTCCCATCATCATCATCATCTCCATCTCATCCTTGGTAATGAAAGCTAAAGTCTGATTATCCCCTGAGGAGGCTTCTTGACTCCCATCACGATGACTCCTCTCCGTTCTTTGTCTTCTTACTGATTGCCTTGTCATAGTTGTCCAGATCTAAGCCTCCAAGCCTTCAAATTTGAAGTCCAAGCGGTAGAATTCTTGAATGCTAGCCTTCTCAGTGAAAGTACCAAAATGTTTGCACCAAAATTGGTCACAAACACCCAATTATCGATGAAAGAACCCGTTTACAATCACGGATTACCGATAATAAGTATGTAGAGAATTAAAAATGAAGAACACTCAGAAAATTAAGAAGAAATTAGTAAAGAACATAGAGTTTATAATGGTTCGGCAATCTGGCCTACGTCCACTTTGAATTTGATGATTTTATTGATGTATACTTGCTGGTTATGACAAGTTACAACTAATTACAATAGCAAAATTCGAGTGCAATGATGAATCCGGCAGACTCTGGACGTAGAAGAACAAACGGTCCTTTCTCTATAGGCCCCAGGACTCTATTTATAGGCGTAGGAGGCTGATAACTCACTCATATCTTGGGAGTCTTCTTCTGGCACGTGAGTGGGCCCACGCAATCGATCCCATGAAGTTTCGGCTTGATCCGTGATCGATACAAACGTAATACGTATCGATCAAGATTTTGTCCAATGGAGTCGATATTTGGCATGAACATTCCTTAGCTTATACGTAAGCTCTAGTTAATATTTCGTAGGATTTAGACTTGTAGATTGTGAGATATGATTGATGCAAGTTCATGTTTTTGAGGGCCGTCTCCTTCGTATCAATCGATGTTGCACTGTTCGTACTCGATCGATGTTGCATAGTTCGTACTCGATCGATGTTGCACTGTTCGTACTCAATCAACGTTGCATAGTTCGTACTCGATCGATGTTGCACTATTCATACTCGATCGATGTTGCACTGTTCGTATCGATCGATGTTGCATAGTTCGTACTCGATCGATGTTGCACTGTTCGTATCGATCGATGTTGCACGGTTCATATAGATCACTATTGCGTTGATGGATACAAATAGTGGAGGCTTGATGGATACGAACATTGGAGGCTTGATGGATACAAACAGTGGGGGCTTGATGGATACGAAAAAGACCCTTCAGTTGATGGATACGAACATTTGATTGCTTGAATTGCATCGATCATATCTTAAGCACACGAACTCCGATTGACCTGAAATTTAGAACGTTGGCTTTCATAGTTTTTCTTGTCATGTCTTGTCAATTGTAGCCTGATCCGGACTTGGAAAAAATTCATTGATATCCATAGTGAAACACTGTATAACCAATCTTTGGGACGAACTGTTCTTGATTCCCAATCAACTTTTTGGTGTCACGGCCTTGCCAAAAGGTGGGATAGCAGTGACCACTCCCAACTGACTAGCTTTCAATCCCATCATGAAGCTCCCATTGTCGAATCATGAATGGTCATCCTCAAAAATCATCAAAATGGTCGTTGAAAAACTCATTTTGGGGTTACTCGAAGTCGAGCTTGGGTAATCGCCTATTTGACTCGAAGCAAATTCCGAAAGTCCTTATTTGAAGTCGAACTCTGGTAATTAGTCATTTGACTCGAAGCAAATCTAAGAAATTCTGGCCTGAAATTAGACTCGGGTAAAACCAAGATTTTCTCAAAGAAAACATGCAAATGACTCTAAGCACCATTCTTTGCCAACCCAAGACTTCAAACTCTATTACTCCAAGCGAACCATGTGCCGACACCAAGCAAATGGAAAATTTTCTCTGCTTGAACTCCAAATAAAGTACCACGGATCCTTCAACGCTGATCCTTCTTCTTTTTCCCATAACTCAAACATGCAAACTCCAAATGCCTTGATATTTGGAATGCAACCTTATGGGGCCTTCCTTGTCACCCTAAACTGATCTCACCTAATTTGAATTTTTTTTGGGAATCGTCACTAATCCATGACCCTGTACTAAGTGATTTACCATCCAATCGGCATTTCAATCATTCAAGCATAGGATAATCATGCATATAACATTCTCAAGCATTATAAAATAGCCGTAACTTTAAAACAGACCAGACTGGCAACGGTTTGAGCATCTTCCTTAATTGAAACCCATTCACCAAAGTCGTTAAACATGTAGAATATCCAAAGACGTTTACAATGCCAACTGTACCTTCCTACAACTGTATAATTGATTCAAAATTGCTCTTTTATAGGTATGACTATCATGTAGACAAAGCGAGGGTGACGGATGTAATCTACTGTAAGGCCATCAGGAATCATTAAAGGATGAAACAATCTACTACCCTAGAAGAATTATGAGGGAAGGCAAACTAGTTCTATAGGCTAGATGTAGTGCAATTGGCAAAAGGCAAACCCGAAAAATTTCCAAAGAACATACCAAACAGTGAAAGAGCACAGGATCTCAGGGACCTTCTTCCGAAGCAAGACCACTAAGTCCTAGTAGGAAAGTGCCCCAGGTAACTAGCAAAATCATACGAAATGATGATTACTAAATAACACTCTGGCTGGCTAGCTATTAAGGAATGGGGCAACAACATAAAGTGATGCCTTCTCATCCATCCTTTTCACTTTCCTTTTCCAAACGAGCAGCACCGGGACACTCGAGGCATTGCAAACAGCATGGCAAAAGACATGCTTTTATGCCCTCAACGAGTCAGGTCAATCCCCCTTCTGAGAACCGGTGTCGCTCTGGTAGCTTCGAGAAGGATTGTCCAAAGGATCGTGGAACAAGCAGATCTAACCCCTAGTCCCTGGGAACCAATAAAACTGTGTTCCCATGAGCCGAATTCCAAAAATTTCTCCTAAAGTCGAAGAATCATCGCTTTAGTACTGTTGGGCCATTGGACATATGACCCATAACTCTTCTTGGAGTCGATGAATTATCGTCCCAAGACCGTCTGATCGTCGGACATCTAACTAAAATTTCTCTTGAAGTCGATGAATCATCGATTTAAGACCACCGGATCGTCGGACACACTACCCAATACACTTCTTGGAGTCGATAAATTATTGCTCCAAGGCTATCTGGTCACCGGACATCCGACCAAAATTCCTCTTGAAGTCGATGAATTATCACTTTGAGACCGCCTGACCGTCTGACACACGACCCAAAAATCTTCTTGGAGGTAATGAATAATCGATCTAGGGCCGTCTGGTTCTTGGACATCCAAACCAAAATTCCTCTCAAAATTGATAATTTATCATTCCAAGGCCATCTGGTCGCCAGAAATCCGACCATAAAAATTCCTTTACGAACTAAAGCACCGTGAAGGTCCTTCATGAACTAAAGTGTATTATAGGCGAATAAGTAGATCTGTATTCATCTGATCCAAAAATGCTTCACGAACTAAAGCATCGCAAAGGCCAACTGGAAGATCGGTGCTCATCTCATCAAGAACTGCCTGAAGTTAGTGAAGTCATGCTTCGGGGCCATAAATCGACAATGACATCAATTACTCCCTAAAATTAACAGAATCACTTCTAATGACCAATGAGACAAATAGTGCTAAATTCTAGAGCTTCAAAGTCACTCAAAGAAACTAACCCAAAACTTAATCGTCCTTTTTATCAATCAGAGGACGACTCGACTCAAGCAAAAGTTTGGCATCTGGGAGAACCAAGTATGTCAAATCCCTGATATATAAGTCTTCGAAGATAGAGGGCTTTCCGATGCTTTAATAATCTAGATGACATAGTTGCATCCACTATAATGTGTGCAACCAAACGGGTTGTGGGGAAACCTCAGATATTGTTTAAGCGCGCGAATAGCCCTGTTGCATTGGGGGCACAAAACATACTTAAACAGCTTCAAGGAAAGCCAAGACAAATCATACCACAGTTCTGTTACGCCCGATCAAAAATTCTGGCATTCTGACAACTACGTACTTAACGTCATAGCTAGCACAACAAACGAAATAGAAACATAATACTTTCTTACTTCTTCCCAACTCCTTCTTTACCACCTTCGGTGACCAGTTCCTTTTCCTCTTAGACTATATGCCAATTGAAGACCAATTCTTTAAAGGCAGTTTGGACCAAAAATTGAGAGTCTTGCAATGAACTCCTATAATTTATTTCTTCATAACTATCTCCATGCGGTTGGCTGTAGATCTCTCCCCCATGGCAACCTTATCTGTTTGGCTGTGCACATCTTCTTGAAATACGGGAGGATCATCCAAGCCATGGTTACTCGATCCAAAAACCATTTATCTCTCAAAACTGACGAAATCACGTTCTAGTGAAGTCAAATTGTCGGGTTGATGGGAAAACTCGGTCCTTAACTTTTAAGAACTAGTATTGCTCCTCCATTACCAGGAAGGCCCAAACCATTGTGTGCATCCCGTAAGCAGTGCTTAGCTTCTTTAACCGATAAAACCATGTTCAAGCAAATAACCTGCTAAGTCGACAGGGTCAAATTGATTTAAACCACTAAATCGATGATATTTGATCCCTGTCTCCTCTAAAAATAGTGTCGCTCCGGTAGCACTGAGAAGTTCCAAAACTTTCTGGATTGATGGGTTGTATCGATCCCATAAGCCATGCACTGCCATAAACCATGCATAACTACTAGATCCATGGAAGCACGCTCTAAAAGCATGAACTACTACGCTCCCCGAAGATTGGCAACGCCGAGAAGTTTGAATCCATTCTAGATCGGTGGGTCATATCGATCCCATTTCCATAAGCCGCACATCACTTCTTGTGCCGTGGAACCGCGCTCTCAAAGCACGAACTCCTTACATTACCTGAAGATTGGCAACATCAAGAAGTTCCACACTATTCCTGATCGACAGGTCATATCGATCTCATAAGCCGCACACTCCCATAAGCCACGCATCACTTCTTAAGCCATGGAACCATGCTCTCAAGCATAAACTCCTTAGGTTCCCCAAGATTAGCAATGTCGAGAAGTTCCAAACTGTTCTAGATTGATGGGTCATATCGATCCCATAAGTCGTGCATTCCCAAGAGCCATGCATCCCTTCTTGAGCCATGGAACCAAGCTCTCGAAGCACTAACTATTTACGTTACCTGAAGATTGGCAATGACAAGAAGTTCTAAACCATTCTTGATCGATGGGTCACATCGATCTCATAACACACATACTCCCATAAGCCGTGCATCACTTCTTGAGCTTTGGGACAGTGTTCTCAAAGCATGAACTTCTCACGTTGTCTGAAGATTGGTAAAGTCAAGAAGTTCCAAACCGTTCCGTATCAACGGGTCGTATCGATCCCATAAGCCATGCATTTCATAAGCCACACATTATCAAAAGCCACGCATTTCGTAAGCCACACACTCTCAAAGGCCGTGCATTTCATAAACAGTACATTATTAAAAGACGAGCATTTCATAAGCTGTGCACTCTTAAAAACCATGCATTTCATAAGCTGCATAAGCACTCCATGATGTTGCTCAGGCATTATCAGCAAACCGTTAAGATTTTCTAAGTACCAAATTGTCCCGACAACACCAAGAAACTTGTCTATTGCAGGATTAACAGGAATCAACTCCCGCTACCCAAAACAACCAACATTGCTATGGTAGTGCTGGTAAGTTCAAGAAGTCGCAAAGAATTCAGATCTTTGACCAAAGTTAATATACAAGATGTCTAAATTCAAGACATCCAAGTCATGAGTTCCTGAAGATAGGCACGGAGATGCATCTTTGACTGAGGGCATCTAGGAAGCTGCCCAGAACATCAAGTCTCGCATCAATTGTTCAAAATGATTAGCCATTTGGACAAAGGGCACATAACACATTAACACTTGGTCAGGGTATAAAATCGCTCCAAGTTCCAATAAAATGAGAAATTTACCGTTGTCCACGGATAGACGATAATGGAAGGCATTTCCATCATCAAATCATCAATGCATCAGTTTCCAAAGATAGAAGCAGGTGCTCGGCTGAGGTCTATAATCCCAACTTGCAGAAAATCAGCTGTTATCCGAAGATAAACAATGGCAAGGAGAGAATGCTCAAAATCGAGTACTTAAAACATTGATTCTCGAAGATTGGAACCAAAGAACAAGGTTGATATCCACAATAATGCTATAAGCCCAGCATAATACAAAGGGCGGAAATAAGCAAGGTTAAGTGTCACAGTTTCAAGACAAACACTACCGAACTCTACCGGTCCATGATCAGGATAGGAATGATTATGATCGTACCGAGGGTAATGTGATGAATCGCCCTACAATTTCTATTTTTCTATAGGAACCTTGAATTTGACACTTAGAAATAAAGGATTTGGCCAAGAAATGAAGGGTTACAAGAGAGAAGTCAGACCATAACAAAAACAGGTTGGATGAGACCCGGTTTTTTGTGAATAAAAAATACCATGGAATTGGTTAAGCAATAACCCTGCATTTCCAAGGGTAACTCTTGACGGTGATAAACAAGGCTAGGCAATGGAAACGCCTGGGACTTCCATCCTTCTAGAACATGGCATATCCTGAAGTTAAGTAATGTTGAGAAAACAGTCACACTGGGGTGAAAGGGGTCTACTCAACTATACAGGATCAGACGAATGATTCAATCCTAATCAGCATGACTTTACCATTTCCTAAAGATAGGCAACACTAAGGAAAGACTTTTGCAATCCAATCATCAAAGTGCAAGCTTTCAAAAGTAAAAACTAGTACACATTTGGATTAAAATCATTATCGGATCGATGGGAAAAATCGATCCCAACCTCCTGAATGTCATTTCTTCCCCGATAGTGCTAGGGCCTTTTCTCATTTCCTAAGTACCGGTGTTGCCCTAGCAACGTCGAGAAACTTTCTATTTCATAAGTATTGGTGTTCCCCCGTCAGTGCCAGGAAACCCTCTATTTCCTAAGTATCGACATTGCGTCGGCAATGCCAAGTAATTTTCTATTCACTATATACCAGTGTTGCCTTGGAAACGCCAAGAAAACTTTAATCTACAGGTTCGGTGAGAAACAATCTTCATTGTAAACCATCAATGTACTAGCTTCTGGAGATTGAGGTTGGTCCTCAACTGAGATTCTACCATTGTTTTCACAAAACCATCATTGCCTAAAATTAGGAAACAATGGGAAGACATAACCTTTCGTAGGCCGACAGGATGGTTTGACCTTTGACCACAGGAATCGGCCACTGTACAGGAATAAAGCAGTGCCGAAAGAAAATCCCATGATTGAATTGCTCGTTCGCTAATTTCTAGGGATGAAAGCTGGTGCAAAACCGAATTCCCTAATTCAACTTAGAAAGAATTTAGATACAACCAAAAAATAGGCAGCCTCGAGCAAATTTTTCTTGGAATCAAGCAGCTAGTTAACAATTCTTGAAGACAGGAATTGGCTTATGAACAGAACTTCCATGACGACAACAATCAAGCAAAGCATGCACAACTAAGGACATGTAGGGACAATCATGGAAGGTCGAAACTAAAACCATTGGACTTCCTCAATCCTAGAGTAGGATTGATAGCTAGACCAGGGGAAACCGAATCATTTGTCCCAAACCTCTCCATCTCACACAATCGCCTAAATATAGGCATTAGAAATAACTAGTCCCCCGAGCAGGGATAAACGCGTTGCAAAGTCCAAACATGAATAACCATGAGGTTGGTTAGATAATGGTTCTGTATCGTAAAATAGAGCATTCTGGAAAAAAATCGCTAATAAAGGAAATGAAGGATTTAATGTTCAAACATGAACTATCGCTCACAGTCTGGCAATGGTGAGAAGGGTTGATGACCTACTTATGGTCTAAATAGATTTTTTGGTTCCAAATTGCAGGAATATGCTCTTACCCAAAGTTCGGTGATGCTAACAAGAAACCTCTAGAATGAAACTATGGATACATTAGCTTTTGAAAATAGAAGCATGAGTTTGATTGAATCTTCTGCCCTACCTTCTATCATCTCATGCTATCCGAAGATTAAAAACATCAAGAAAAAATCCACAGAGTTGAGTCATCCGCGCATGAGTTTCTAAAGATAGAAACCAATATGTAATTAGGGTCTCAACACTAAACTTAGAAGTATTCACTCTATAAAAAAATGATGGCGACACGTCTTTCCAACAAATGTACCCAGAATGACATTGGACGACAATGTCAACTTGGAGGAATTTGGTTACAGTCAGGAAACAAACGTCATTGAAAAAATCAGAGCTTGTAATCAAGTAGCAAAGTCCCTAGTTCTTAGAGATAGGAGCTACCGTATCAATCAAACTAGGGTAATCGAGCATATTGCCTTGGAGGCTTAGCCGCCCGAAAATATATTGACTTAATATTCAAAGAAATCAGCCCTATGGACAAGGGCATATACATCAACACTTGTTGAAATGAAACCAATCAAGCATAAGTAAGGATTAGCTACAGAACTAGCTAGACCAAGCTACCTCATAGTTCTAACGAAGCTATGAAATAGAATATGCCAAAATGGCCATAGAAGTATTACTTAAATGTATAGAATCATAGCAAACAAATATGTTGCATATGAACACAAGAGGTGCAACAATGAGAATAGGCAATGCTCAAAATCGAGCAATTAAACCAATAGTCCCCGGAGATAGAGGCTGTTGTGTAGTTTGAATTTCGAAAAATGCAAGGGAAGATTAATCGCAATCGAACAAGTCATGGGCTAGTTTACGAAGACTAAAACTATGCCTGATCAAACTTCAACTATAACTCTATGAGCAGCCATGCCTTGTAATTTAACTATAACCTGTCATCCCATTATGATACGAATAATAAGTGAAGCCTAACTTGTGAAGGACCCGGCTTTTGGAGGAGTGGAAATCCCTTCGCCAGACTAAAAGAATAGATGATCAAAAAGTCATTTTAAACAATAAAAATTAGCATGCAACCTTGTCGAGTATGTTTTACTTTAAATAATATCCTTGTATAACCAATGTCCGAAATCTAAGGGAAGTCGATGTATATTGATCGGTCGGGTTTTTAGTGTTGACCGGGGAAGATGTAATGTGTTATCTATATAAGAAGTGTCCAGTATCCCAAATAGTGCAAACGAACAACCTGGTGTAGATAGCTTGCTTTCATTTGAAAAACTATCCATATCATCCTTGAAGTTATATTTTTCACATTTACTCGTTATCGATCAACAATCGATAACGGAGCCACTATTCGAGTGACGTGGGAAGCTTTTCTTTTTAGGATCACTAGAGTACAGAAACGAGGAGGGTTCTATGATTGAATCATTCACTATATCCGATTTTGGAATAAATCATCGAATTAAAATTCAAAACGGCGACCGGAACATAACCAAGTCCTCGGAAATAAATAGCTAAAGACAAAGAGCAAGACTTCGCTCCAGAACCGCATACAATCGTTCAAGTCAAAACTAAGTTTCACCATCGCCCAAGTTAAAACTATATAGCCTGACTCCAAACCTGTGTCGTGCACCCACGTACCGACCTAAAACCTTGTGCGAACTATGGGGCAAAGATCGCATCATCAATAACAGGAATTAATATGAAGATCGGAATCAAAAAACGAATGGCTATCAAAATTTAGTCAATTGAAAGCAACATCTTGAGATGGACTCCGATGATTCACTGAAATTCACATAATAGTAATCTAATACTTGTCTTTTTCTAGATCGCACTTTGTTTTCAATGAAAGCATACTCTAAGGGGCAAATATTAACTGGGTTTTTAATCTAGCAGAATTCGACAGCAGTTACAAAAGCCAGACTAAGCCAAAATGACTTGAAACTTGAACAAGGCATCTAAAAGAACTAGCAAATGTAACTTAAGAGAAACAAGAAAAAATCCACTAAGTAGTTGGATTGTTGGCGATCCATCATCCATGGATTGCTAGCGATCCAAAAGGAAGCAACATGAGTTGTCAAACCCTCTTGCACCATAATCTACTACCTCTTCTAAGAATACTTGCCAAGTTTCATAGCATGCCAAACAATATATCTCGAGAAGTGAAGATTCATATGATTCAAGCTATTTGACTAAAAGCAACTAACTTAAAATAGATCTAGAGAACTCATATAGAGTCGGATTGATTTGAAATTTTGATAGAACACTTAGAAGACATAATAGAAGATTTGTATAGAAAATAGGATAATTTTAAGTTAGTTTGATGGATTGCTAGCAACCTAACTAAATGGATCATTAATGATCCTTATGGGTTGGGCCCTACAATTTGAAATTAATAAGTTAGGTCCTATACACCCTAAAGGGAGTACCTGCAAAGTATTGTCTGGTTTCATTAAGTTTTGAGTGAGTTATGGATGATTATTCTAGACCAAATGACCCATGAAGATGGATGATCAAAAAAACTCCAAACATATTGATATTTAGACAAGGCACTCAAATAAAAGATAGGAAGACAACCAAATGGAGATCACTCAAAAATAGACTAAGTACATGGATCTCTAGCGATCCATCACCTATGGATCGTTAGCGATCCATCAGGTTAGCACGGGTCGCCTTCAAATTTTTTGAGCTCCTTTATGACGTTGAGTTCAGGCTTCTAGCAAAGCGGCTTTAGCCCAAGTGCTCTCCTACCCCAATAAATACAATTTTACCTGCGACATAAATAGGATCTTTTGAACTGGCTACTGGAACACAACAGAGATTATTTTTCACTCTTCTCCTCCCACACAATAGTAATTTAGGGGTTCATTGTGATTCTCCATTGAACTCTTGTACTTGTGACTTGAACAAACTTAGAAGATTCAATCATATTGTAATCCGATTCTACTTGTAACAGCAGTCAGTTAATAGAAAGTTAAAATGGTTGTAGGCTTCATTAACAGCCGAACCGCTATAATAATCTTCTTGTCATTTTACAATTTATGCTCTTTTTACATTTATTTTCCATATTATTGCTCTGTAAGAACAGGGTCGGTGCTTTCACACTCAATCTTGGGTGTCGATGCATTTTTTGGGTTAACACTTAACCTTGGAAGGAATCCATAGCTAAGTCTTGACATTGTTTCTAAGACACATCCTTGGACACGTACGTGAGAGGAATCCATCAGTATAGGTCTGGAGAATGTTCTCATGAGGAAGATTTCTTCTCGCCATTTAGATAGGGGAAACATCAGCTAGGTAGGACATAGTGTTTGTGTGGATGACAAGCATACTCATGGCTTGGAATGAATCTTGGCATCACTTTATTTCTTAGTTTATCTTGGAGATCTAGAAGGGAAAATAGCTGTAACATTTCATCCATCTTGTTTATGGATGCTTGTCAGTGAAGGAGTATGTTGGCCAATTCAATCTTTTGTATTTAGGGATTGTGATGGTTGGTGCTCCATTGGTATAGGCAAAGGAGTTTACCTTGGGTCTTATAACATCAGTTGTGGATTCATTGCTTAGTCTTATCCCTATTTAGGGCTACTTTAGATAGTCTTATTACGATTATTCTCCTCTGTTGGAACACCCATGAGGTACCGTTGGAGGTAATGAAAGTGGGAAGCAAACCAAAGCACAATAACCAATATACAATGGAAGATCAAGCTTATGCACAAGAGAGCTAGCCTAATATGTCACTCTTGTGACATATGAGGACATTTTGCTACGAAATTTCATCCAGCAAAAGCGAATAGTAAGTGCTTCCATTGCGGTTAGCTTGATCACTTGAATAAGGATTATCCCGCGTTGCTGAAGGGTGGGTAAGTGATGATGACTTATGCCTTACGGGCGTTACCGTATTCTAGCAGGCCTACTGCTCAGGAAAAATGAAAAGAGCTTATGTAGTGTGGTATGCTTCATTTTTGGGGAACTCTCTTCTATTCCTTCCGATAATTGAGCGGTATATTTTTTATTGCTAGCTAATTGGTAGATAGGCTAAACTTGACACCTTTCATAATAGGTGAGTCCTTTTGTAAAGATAAACCTTGTATGAGTAACCTTAGTTGCGAAGCTAAGGTGAAGTGACCGAGAGTACTACCATTCGAACTTAACGCATGACCTTTTAAGTTGAGTGGGGTTGGTCAATGAAATGAGACTTGCATTTATATTTAGTAGGGTCCAGCGGATACCTGGTAATGAGCAAAGACCCAGCAGATGACTTGTAGGTGCTTTCCTAGAATCGTTCATGTCATAACTGTTTTTTGTGTTTGTGAACCTTAGGCGATGGGAATATTCTTATCCGTTGAAAAGATGTTTTTTAAGGAATGCTGCATTCACATGCAAGTTCTTATCCCCTAGTTCGAGCGTAGAGTTTCTAGGTGATTTGCACTAGTTAGGAAATGGGTTTTCACTTGATTCTTATAGGCGAGCATTTGAGTTGGACTCTTAAGGTGATTGAGAGAAGAATCTGGTGGCTGACCCTAATTAACAAAGAAATCTTACGAGCAAATAAAGGGTTGGAATAGGTGTCGTGCCATTTCGGGTGATCTTTAGTCATTGTAAGTTCTAAGTATAGTAAAGTATAATTAAGGTTGCTCGGTGTATTTTGGGGAAGGATTTCTCAATTGGTTTTGTAGTGATTCAGATAATCTTCTAGGTGATGAGATGATACTTGTCTATGTAAGCATTATAATGCACTTACTGTAATTTTTCTTATTCATATTGTATGGTTGAGGTGAGTTTGAACTCAAGAAAACCTAACCATTTGTAGATCATCATTTAATAATGATTTAATCGGTAGAGTTTTCTCCTTTGGAGAATGAGTTCTCTTTGAAAGAAGAGGAATGTTGAGGCTTAGATTACTGGATTTATTTGAGAGTTTCAAGACTTGATGACCTACATATCATGTAAATTTTCCCTTTCGTAGCAATGGATATAATACTTTTTCATGTATTGTATTCGCGAAAAGGGTTGCACCACTTAAGCATTTTTTTCATCTTGAATGTCGAATGGACTCATTGGAGTTTATAGTTTGATATACACGCTTCACCGTTGTTGGCTACCGTGCATGTTTTATAGACTCTTTTTGTATGTTAGTTATTTTTGCTTATATTTCTTGTTGTTACTTGATGATTGATTATTTTTGTTTGTTGACTGATTATTTGATTGTTGATGTTTGTTATTGCTTTGTATGCTTTTTTGTTTCTTGTTAATTGGTAATTCGAATGTTAATTTTATGCTAATTATTTATTGTTGATTGTTGATGGTCATTGTTGCTTGCTGTTGTTTGCCTTTACTTATGTTTGCTTGCTGTTTGATGTTGTTTATTGTTGTTGATTTTTTTTTTCATGCTTGCATGTTTGATAGTTTGTATGCTAGTTATTGTTTCTTATTATCTTTTGTGTATTCAATTTCTTGTATGGTACTTATAGTTTCATTATTAAAGCACATTTGGAAAGTGGTAGTTATAGCTATCTGAAATCGATCGCATATCATCCATGCACACTAGTGGGGTCGAGATGGGATCCACATGTGTCTATTGCCTTTGGATGGAACTCGGATTATGTGATATATTTTGATACTGACTTATTTGAGTTTACTCTCCAACTAATTGATTTTTATGATTTTGTTAGTATCGGTTACTACTCTAAGGTTATACATGTTTGAATTACGTGTGGCTATTGTATTGGTACATAATCCTATTGGCATAGTAAAATTAGGTACTTGAGAGCTAGAGCATGAATGTTTAAATTCTAATTATTTAGATTTACAACGGTGAGAATCTTTTTTAAAAAGAAGTATGTGTTTTTGGGAAAATGTGGGATAACATAGGTTATCGCATATTCCCTAGTTGCATGATGTCTTCTAATTTAGGATTTCCATAATGTTGGTAGCATAAGGGAACATACTGTTGAAATTTTCAAAATTGAGATTCGAAAATTTTGGTCAATCCTGCTACTTTCTCGTACTCATAGGATATCAAAGATGAAATTATTTTAAGGAGAGGAAAATGTAATACCAAGCAATTGTAACAATCAAATATTTAATAATTAATTTAAATATTTAATCGTTAGTTAACAAAATGCCCATTATACTCAATTTTTCAGAGATGGATGAATTGGGTCTCGAGACATTGGTAGTTGAGACCGCTTTTTCAACTTGAGAAAAAGGAGTATAAACTTGGCTATGTTTGAATTCGATGAATTTTTGAATTAAATAGTGATTTTTGACAAAGAGATGAATTGCGCTAAGCCTACTACTTGCCTATAAGCGGCTAACCCTCTTCATTATTTTATTTCACTTTTTCATTCATGTTACTTTCTTCTTCCACTTCTCTAATATTTCTTTAATCCTATCTTAATCCCCTTTATTTAATTAGCTAATACACGCCAAAATAAAAATCTGTAATTAAAAAAGTCACGATAATTCCTCTCATGGAATTCTCTGCAAAACCTGCCAAGGAATTGGCTTGAATCGAAATATAGGTGGAGACCTCGAATTTAAAGAGAGAAATGATGGATTTTGATGATCCTGAGCTTGATTTGGAGAAGAAGAGGTGAGCGGGATGTTCCTAACTTATTTACATGTTATACTTTATATATTTGTTTACTAAAAATTATGGAGTTATGTCTAGTGATTTAGAGAATGTATGTGATGATTTAGGTTTATGTTTATCCTATTAACATGATTTTATCACCATATTATTTGTATGAGACCTTAATTACTAATTTTATAAAAATTAGCGAGCTTGGGTATTTGATTTGGGCTTAATTGGATGTTTGTAAGCAATGTTATGTTAGATTAGAGACTGATCAAGTGATATAATAATGTGAATATCATTAATTAGTAAAGATTAAACCATTTGAATTGACTTTATAAAAGTCGGTAAGTTAATTAAGTAGTGTAACGGCTGTACACTTATCATTAAGTAATTAGAGGCGTAATAGAGCTTATTTAGTACTTATAAATACTATTTAAGTAAAGGAATGATTTTTATAGGTGAATGGTTTTTTTATAAGTATTATTTATGTAAAGAAATAATTTTATAAATAAAAGTGATATTTTATAAAATGGTGATTTTGCAAAATAATGTAAAAGTGGTTTTTTATAAAATAGTGGCTTTATAAAATACTATAAAATTGATATTTTATATTAAATATTGATATTATAAAATAATATAAAAGCATTATTTTATAAAATAATGATTTTGTAAAATAGTGTAAAAGTGGTATTTTATAAAATATTGATTTTATAAAAGAGTGTAAATGAGATATTTTATAAAGTATGCGAGATTTTATAAAGTAATATAAAAAATGTTTGCTTTTATTGAAAAGATCTTGTAAATAAAAGTAGGTTTTGATTTAAGTAATAATTGAATTACTTGCTTGAATATATGTGTACGCATATGTGCTTAAGCGGGTACGCGTATACGTGTACTTGAGTATAATAATCAAGATAATTTTTTTTCATAACTACAATCATTGAATGTATATGCGTGTGTATGTGAATATCCAAATTTGTATATAAGAACGTGGCGAGTGTCCTATTTAGCCATAGCGACCATCCTGTGCTAAGTTGCGTGAAAATGCACCAAGTCGAGTAATCGCTTCGGTGAAGCCCGATACATGATTTATATAGTAATGGTTTGTTTACATGTACATATTTGCATAGGCATGCACAAATAAGGGAATCAACACACATGCTAACAATCCACAAGGTAGGAAGGCCCATTGAGTTCCTTTTGGCGTACTAAAGGCGGTCGGATCGCTAGATTCACCCATTGAACTCTATGCATGCAAAGAGTGGATTTTGTGTTGAAATAGGTTTTTGAACACATAAGAAATCATTTTCAAAACATTAATCAATGAACTCCGAAGGAGGTCCGATGGGCTAGAGGTAGGCTTCGAAAGCTAAGTGGCTCATCAGGCAAAGAAATAAAGGAAATAACATGTGAAACGACGGCTATAGTGGTCAGGTGGCACCTATCCTGGGATTTATTTCTTGGGATAGGCTACCATTAGTGCACCGGTAGACCACCAGTGCACCGATGGTGCATCAGCTTGGGTAGTAAAGCCAAGGTAGGGTACGCTTAAACGCAGGTTTCTCTCCAGTTTCGGGTGTAGGTTTGTATGGAGCTTTAGTGCAACTTTGAGGAAGAGTGTAATGACCCAAATTTTGAGTAACATTATTTAGAACATTTAATTGGATAAATTAAGTAAAATAATGTTAATAGTTAAGGGATTGAGATTTGTTAACTAATAAGGGGTCGTGCCTTAATGAATGTCTAAATAACAGAAAATTGAAAATAAGTAGGAGGAATATGATAAGGGTAAAATGGGAACATCCTTCATTCTAATACCCTAAACTCTTTCATTCTCCATTCCTTATTCGTTCTAATATCCACAGACAGAATTAGAACCCCTAAGAGCTCGATTGGCCACCATTAAGGAGATTCAGGAAGAAGAAAAGCTAGGATTCAAGTAGAAAGCTAAAGCAAATCAATGAAAAGGCAAATCTCCACCTTCTTAACACCAAGTCAAGGTGAATAATTAACTTACATCTCACTTTTGATAATGATTTTAGTTTTAAGGTCTGATCCAAACTATTTTGCATGTAATATGCCATGTTATGTACGTTTAAACGGATATATATATGCTTATTGATGATTTATATGATTAATATGGATTTATGATATGTTTATATTAGAAAACCAATTGAATGACATCTAAATGAGTTGCATTTTTAATATATGATCAAAAACATTATTTTAGTAGTGGGTTTCAAGTTTTATAATTTTCTAAATAATTGTGGATATATTATGAATTTTCTATGGGAGAAAATAGTTAATATTGGGTTTAAATTATGTAAAGCAATCATATAATGATTTCGAATATGAAATTCATACATGTTAGAAAACATAATAAAAGTGAATTGTTGTGATTTTGGGGATTTTTCCTAAGTGTTTTACTCTGGTTATAAAATTATTTAAGTTAAGTGTCTTAAACGTTTTACATGTTTTGTGAAGGAGGAGGGCTTATTTGTTAAAATGTTTTTTTTTTGTAAATTTTGAATTCGACAACCTTTTTAGAAACGGATTTCAAAAAAGAGTGGTCAGCCAATCACATTTTGACAAATTGAGCAAGTTAGGTAAAGAGGAATTACTTTGAAAGGAAATAAACTAGTTTTGTATTGAATTACAACTTTGCCACTTCATTAGCTTGCTTCCGTCACCGTGCCCAGTTAGACCTTTCGTACCTATTCGAAACCAATGCACATGATATCAAGCAATTGGTATATATTGTATTAAAGAAAGGTGAAAGGAATGACGGTGTCGAAGGCATGCTTCCGAAAGGGTTGAAGCCACTCTAATTTTCTTTCGGATCAATCAACTTACTTTTGTTTAAAAAGAGGCTTTTAACAAGTTGTCGCTTGCCATTGTCTTTAGAAAGGCGCTTTCGAAAGTGTTGCCGCTTACTTTTTTTTAAAAGAAGCTTTCGAAAGGATAATCGCTTTTGAACGTATTCGATACACGTGCTATCGGATCCGTACCTTTCAAATTAGTTAAGACCACTTTTCTTTATAGCCTTAAAACAATGTATTCGAAAGGGGTGCTTTTGCCTATCTAAATTTGAGGCCGCTTTCTCAATGCTTTTGAAAGGGTCGTATAGCCACTTTCAAATGGTTTCGAAAGGGTGTGTTTTCAAAACTATCCTCTTTCTTTTACTTGGCATCAACGCTTTTAAAAGTAATTCTTTCGCCTCTGTTCGTTGTGACCATTTAGTTATATTAAAGGCCGAACCAATGGTTACGAAAGGAACAATTTTAAATGGTTTTGAAGCAACTTTCCATAGATCCTTACTTGAGCCCAATGGTTTGGAAAGGTATGTTATAAGTGTTTTGAAGGGGAAGTCCCCAATGCTTTCGAATGGTATATTTGAAGTGTTCCGAAGGTTTGGTTTGAGTGATTTGAAAGGAAGGTTTCTAATGCTCTCAAAAGATAATTTTAAACGGTTTCGAAAGGGAACATCTAAGGTTTTATATAATGGTTTTGGAAGGGACACTTTTGATTAATTTGAAAGGGACTTTTTAAGGTTTTAAACAAGGGTTTCGAAGGTATTGCTTTGGCTTTAAAGCCTAAAGTTTTCTAAGTTAAAAGTGGATTTAACTTATTTTTAAGGGATAGATAATCCCATTGATTAGATTTCATCAACATTATTTTCTGTAAAGCATGTATCACTGCACAAATATTTTGAGTAAAGCAAAGAGTATGATTTCTTTGTTTTATAAATATACGATTTCTAGGGTAAATCATTTGCAATGATTGTTTACAAGGAAATGAAATTTGAATAGGGTAGTAAACCCTAAGTTTATGAATCAGATATTAGAAGACCAAATGAGACTGTTATAGGGTCATGCCCTATAACTTTAGCTAGTAGTCCCTAAATAAAATGAGTCCAAAATTCCTATGTGTAGGGCTTTGTCATAGATGGGACTAAAATGATGTTACACATAGAAGGGAATATACAGAATACAGATAGGTTATCGGTGAGCCCGTAAAACCATTAGGGTCAGTTGACCCTAGAAGAAGATAGTTAAGGGCATATAGCCCAGTTTTGTGTCTAATAGAAGTTAGACTACTGATTATGTCTGGTAGACCCGAGTTAACCAGTGGTTAATAGTTAGCCAGATAAAACTATAGTATGGACAGAGAGTCCGTTGATTAATTGATTTATATGCATATATGTTATTGTTATATTCAGTTTGATTGTAGGTTTTTGATTTGCAAAAGATATGATTTTATAAGGATATTAGTGAGGGGAATCACATTCTGGTAAGTGGCGCAGTCTCACTTAATATTAGTAAATCAAGATGTAATAGAATTATTCACATCAGGCTTTATGTCTGACTTAAAGTTTATGTTTTCTCCTTAAACTCTTGGATTCTCAAAATTAATTTTAGTAGATTGAGAGTTAAGGACTTTTCGGTTTAGTAGGTTGGACGAATAAGCTTTCGAATACATGCAGGAGGAAAAGATAGCTATGTAAGTGTTATTTCCACTGTGATGCATATATGACTGATATGTTTATCTATTTAGTACTATGATCGTTCAAGAAGCATCTTCATATGTCACTCTTGGCATAATTTGTAATAATTATATTTGATCAAAACCTGGGTATCATTTTGGGATTATGTGATTGAATATGAAATATTGATTTGAAATGTAATCAGCCAAGCTATTTTTGAAATATGTGTTGATTTTATTTTATATTCATGTGCTTTTGATATTATGTATACCACTAATGTTACCATATTTGTCATCGAAATTTAATACTAAAGATGACTACAATATTTGTAGCGCCTACTTCGGGACCCAAAGTAGGGGATGTTACAACTTGTTATCAGAGCGTGGGTTTATGAAAATTTAAAAGAAATTTTAAAAATTAAAATGATTTTTAAAACACAATCCTAAGTAATTAGAGAAAAGATTGGGGTGTGAGATAATACTATAGTAACATATTTGTATTTGCTATATATACGTATATGCTTTATCTCTATTCTCCTATCTCTCTTAGTCAATTCTTCTGTACCTTACAAAGGCTCAAGTGCAGACTTTAAGGAAATAAGATATGGATGCTAGGAATGGAAGAGTTAACCTTGGTGGAGGAAGTACCATTACTAATTGAAATGTAGACCAAACACTAGAAGGGTTCTAGGTCAGGCACAAGCAACTAATGTAGGAGATGGAGCACCCAAGTCGATATAGGAGCTATATATCAGTTTGTTAACATGATGCAAACTAGAGCTGCTGCGAGATTAGTTAGAGGAAATTTTGAAGGCAGAAATCTGGAAGCCGTTTATCGGCACTGAGGATGCAGTTGAAGTGGAGAATTGGTTACTCCATTGTGAAAGGATTTTTGCTGATTTGGAACTCAATGATGAGCAGAAAAGGAGATTGGCTTCCAGACAGTTGCAAGGAGCAGCATTGTACTGGTAGGCAGTGTTGGCAGAATTCAGAAGGAGGTTTAAGGAAAGATTCATGTCAAAGATTTCCAAGTCAGCTCTGCTTAGAAATTTTGTTGAGTTGGTGCAAGGAAACATGATAGTGCTAGAGTATACTACCAGAATTGAGGAGCTATCAAGATACGGATATGCTACAGTAGATACAGTTATCAAAAGGAATGAGAAGTTCATCCAACGATTAAAACTTGAGCTTGCTAAAGCAACTTTACCACATATTGGGGATCTGTGTGATGTAGTTGTTTAGATGGCTTTGAGGCATGAGGAGATGCTTACTTTACTTGATAGTAACAAATCAAGGGAAACTCAAGGAAGGTAGAATTAGAAGAGAAATTTTTCCATAAGCAAGGCGCTCAAAAGGAGGAGCGGCCAAGAAAGGAAAGGCCAATGTAGTCTGCTACATGCGTGATAAGAAGGGATACTATGCTCACGAATGTCGGAAAAGCAAAGCAAAGAAGGCTAACAACAAGAAAAAAGTGAGGTGCTTCAACTGTGATCAGATATTATAAGAACCAATGCACAGAAGTAGCCAAGGATGGAAAAGGTAAAATGTTTGCATTGGAACTAGCTACCTCAAGACCAACATCAGAGGAGAAAGGAAAAGCTGTGTTGGGATGTACGCTTTTGATTCGTAGTGTATAAGTTAGAATTCTATTTTATACCGGTGCATCGCATTCTTTTATATCTCATTTTTTAGTAGATAAGCATAACCTACAACCCTCATACTTAGTTACATCCTTAAGGGTTGCAAATCCAATAGAAGGGTAGGTGACTCTTGGGTTCAGATGCCACCACTTAGAGTTTGAGTTGTTAGGTCATATATTTACATGTAGTTTGCATGCATTTGATTTCGTAGGGTTTAGATTTATTTTGGGTATAAATTGGTTAAGTAAGTATGATGCTAGGATATTATGCCATGATAGGAAAATATCACTTAGACGCCCTAGTTGTAACGATCGAATTATATACTCTGTAGAAAACCATAGTTTTGAGGTTAATTCTTTGTTGTGTGTTATGGAGACGAAATACAAGTTGAACCAAATATTCATTGTTAGAGAATTTGTAGATTTCTTTGAGCCCGTGATAGGACTACCGTCGAAAAGAGCCTTTGAGTTTCGGATAGATTTAGTACCAGGAATAGAACTTGTGAGTAGAGCGCCAAGTAGAATGATACCTATCAGGATAAAGGAGCTGAAAGGGCAGTTAGTGGATTTAGAACGTAAGAACTTTATCAAACCAAGTCATTCACCTTGGGGAGCAGTCGTAGTGTTTACGAGAAAATGGATGGATCATTAAAGTTGTGTATCAATGTCGTAAGTTGAATGATAAGATGATAAAGAATTAGTTTCCATTACCTAGAATAGATAATTTGTTCGACCAATTGAGTGGAACCAAAATATTTTGTCAATTGGATTTGGAAAAAGGGTTCCATGAACTTAGAGTAGTAGATGATAGTATTCCTTTGACGACGTTTAGGATAAGATATGGATCGTACGAATGGTCAGTGATGCCGTTTGGACAAACTAATGCGCCAACATTTTTAGTTGACTTGATGAACAGAATCTTCCAAGAACATCTAGATAGATTTGTGTTAGTATTCATAAATGACATTTTGATATAATCTAAGGATGAAAGAGAGCTTGTAGTCCATGTTGGAGTGGTGCTTGAGATGCTGAGGCAGCACCAACTGAAAGAGAAATTTTGGAAGTGTCATTTCCAGAAGAATAGTGAAGTTTCTTTGTCATGTAGTCTTAGAGAAAGGGTTGTCAGTAGATCCGGCTAAGATTGAGGCAGTTAATATTTGGAAGAGACCCAAGACAAAGTCTGAGATAAGGAGTTTTCTCAGATTAACCGGTTATTACTAGAGATTCATTGAGGATTTCTTGCGGATAACCGCACTGATGACTTTGCTAACTCAAAAAGATGCGAAGTTTATTTGGGATTATAAGTGTAAGGAGGCATTCCGAAAACTAAAATACTTATTAACTAATGCACCTATATTAGTTGTTCCAGATGGAAATCAGAACTTAATGGTGTACACGAATGCATATGGTACAAGGTTAAGAGCCATGTTAATGCAAAGAGGTAAGCTAATCGCCCATGCTTCTCGACAGCTCAGACCGCATGAAGTTGGGTACCTAACTCATGATTTGGAATTAGCTGCTATGATTTTCACATTGAAGTTTTGGAGACATTACCTTTTGGGAGAAAGATTCGAGTTGTATATGGATCATAAGCCACTAAGATATTTATTCTTCTAGAAGGAGTTGAATATGAGACAACAGAGGTGGCTGGAGTTTTTAGCTGCTTATGACTTTGGTATTGAGTATACATCGGGAAAAGGCAATAAAGTTGCAGATGCACTTAGTAGAAAAATCAAAATTCAGTTTTGGCAATGATAGTTGCGTGGAATAATTCATAAGCATTGACTATATGTGAAATACAATGGAGATCAGAGGCCGATTCTAGTCGAGAAACCGCCGTGTTTAGAAGATCAACTAGTGATGATCGAAAGGATTGCATCTAAATAAGGAGAGGATCAATTATTAGCCGAACGGATCAAAAAGTTAAGGAGTGGAACATAGAACAATGACTTGAAAGATTTCAGTCTTGACCAGAATGGGTGGTTGAGGAAGAAAGAAAGATCACGTGTTCCGAATATAGAAAACATTAGGAAGGAAGTTCTAAGAGAATGCCATCGTTCGAAATTCAACATTCATCTGGGAGGAACTAAGATGTATTAGGACATGAAGAGGAGTTTCTTCTAGATGGTATAAAGAGAGATGTAGGTAGGTGAGGCATTGTTTAAACAGTCAACCGGTAAAAGTTGAACATCAGAAACCGAGTGGGTTACTTCAGCCTTTAAATGTTCCAGTCTAGAAATGAGATTCTATCTCAATGGATTTCATAAATCGGTTGCTAACATCGAATAGAGGAAATGAGAGTATATGGGTTATAGTAGACAGATTGACAAAGAGTGCACACTTTGTACCCGTTAAGTCGACCAGTACAGCACTAGATTAGCAAAGTTATACATGAGGAATGTAGTTAGACTACATGGAATTCTAGTAGTAAAATAAGTGATAGAGATTCCTAATTTATTAGCGAGTTCCAGGAGAGTCTAAAGGAGACTTTAGGTACCTAGCTCAAGATGAGTATCGCTTACCATCCGCAGACCAATGATTAAACAAAGAGAGTTAAAAAAGTCTTAGAGGATTTGTTAAGAGCTTGCATTTTAGGTTTTGGAGGATCATGGGAAGACCATCTACACTTAGTCGAGTTTTCCTATAAAAACAGTTATCAGACCAGTATAAGGATGGCACCATTTGAAGCATTGCATGGAGGGCCATGCAAATCTCCCGTTTGTTGGTTAGAAAATAGGGAATATGCTAATTCTTGGACTGGATTCGGTTAAAGAAGCTACATAAAGATTGAGTTAATTCGAGCTAGGATGAAGGAAGCTCAGTCTATGCAGAAGAATTATGTGGATAAAAGATGGAAAGACTTAGAATTCTTAGTTGGAGATCATGTTTTCGTCAAGGTTTCACCGATGAAAGGTGTAACCAGATTTGGAAAATTAGGAAAATTTTCACCAAGATTCATTGGACCATTTCCTATTATCGAAAGGATTGAGAAACTCATGTATAGAGTAGAATTACCGAATAGTTTGGCATGACTCCACAATGTTTTCCATATTTTTCGTCTAAATAAGTGTATTCGAGATCCAAAGACTACTATTGCATGATTGTGTTAGATGATTTAATAGTGAAACCAAATATGACTATAGTTAGAAAACCAGTTCATATAGTTGCGAGAAATGAGAAGACTAAGGAACAAGACAAGTCCGATTAGTCAAATCCAGTGGAGTGACGACGAGAGAGACTGTACTTGGAAAACCGAGAGCAAGACTAAAGATACTTATCTTAACTTGTTTCATGGCATGTTTTACCTTTATATTTGATTTTTGTGGGTACCTTATCGTAATTCCGAGGACCAAATTCTTTAAGGAAGGGAGTCTATAATGACCCAAATTTTGAGTAATGTTATTTAGAACATTTAATTGGATAAATGAAATAAAATAATGTTAGTAGTTAAGGGATTGAGATTTGTTAATTAATAAGGGGTCGTGCCTTAATGAATGTCTAAGCAAAAGAGAATTGAAAATAAGCAAGTAGGAGTAATATAATAAGGGTAAAATGGGAACATTCTTCATTGTAAAACCCTAATAAATTCCATTCTTCATTCCTTATTCATTTTGACATTCACAAACAAAATTACAATCCCTAAGAGCTCAGTCGGCCACTAGATTCAAAAAGAATAAAAGCTAGGATTCAAGTAGAAAGCTTAAGCAAATCAATCAAAGGGTAAATCTCAACCTTCTTAATACCAAGCCAAGGTGAATAATTAACTTACATCTCGCTTTTGGTTTGATTGGAACTATTTTGCAAGTAATATACCATGTTATGTTTGTTTAAAGGGATATATATATATATATATATATATATATGGTTGTTGATGATGTCTATGGTTTATATGGATTTATGATATGTTTAGATTAAGATACCTATTGAGTGACATCCAAATGAGTTGTGGTTTTGATATATGATCAAAAACATTATTTTAGAAGTGCGTTTCAAGTTTCATAATTTTCTAAATAGTTACGACTTTATTATGAATTTTTTATGAGAGAAAATAGTCAATATTGAGTTTAAATTATTTAAAGCAATAATATAATGATTTCAGGTCTAAAATTTATATATATTTGGAAACATATTAAAGGTGAATTGTTGTGATTCTCAGGGAATTTTCCTAAGTGTTTTACTATGGTTATAAAATTATTTAAGTTAAGGGACTTAAATGTTTTACATGTTTTGTTGAGAAGGAGGGCTTATTTGTTAAAATGTTTTTAGTAGTAAATTTTGAATTTGGTAGCCTTTCTAGAAAGGAATTTTGATAAAGAGTGGGCAACCAATCATATTTTGACAAATTGGGCCAGTTAGATAAAAAAGAATTACTTTGAAAGGCAATAAACCATTTTTATTCCAAATTACAACTTCGTCACTTCCCTAGCTTGCTTCTGCCACCATGTCCAGTTAGACCTTCTGCACCTATTTAAAACCAATGCATGTGGTATCAAGCAATTGGTATGTAGTGTATTGGAGTAAGGCAGAAGGAATAATGGTGTCGAAGCATGCTTCCGAAGGGGTTGAAGCTACTCAAATTAGCTTTCGAATCAATCAACTTACCTTTGTTTAAAAAGAAGCTTTCGAACAAATTTCCGCTTACCTTTGTATTTAGAAAGGAGCTTTCGAAAGAGTTGCCACTTACTTTTTCTTTAAAAGAAGCTTTTGAAAGAATAACCACTTTTAAACCTATTCAATACTCATTCTACAGCATTCATATCTTTTGAATTAGTTAAGAACGCTTTTCTTTATAGCCTTAGAGCAATGTATTCGAAAGGAGTGCTTTCGCCTTTCTAACTTTGAATCCGCTTTCTCAATGCTTTCGAAATGGTCATATAGCCAATTTCAAATGGTTTCGTGGGTAGGTTTTAAAACTATCCTCTTTTGTTACTTGGGATCAATGCTTTCGAAAGTAATGCTTTCACCTCTGTTCTTTATGATCCTTTAGTTATATTAAAGGATAAACCCAATGGTTTTGAAAGGAATAATTTTAACTGGTTTTGAAGCAAAGTTTCCCTAAACACTTACTTGAGCCCAATGGTTTCACAAGTTATTTTATAAGTGTTTCGAAGGGGAAGTCCCCAATGCTTTCGAAAGGTATATTTTAAGTGTTTCGAAATGTTTGTTTTAAGTGTTTTGGAAGAAAGGTTTCCAATGCTCCGAAAGAGAAGTTTAAATGGTTTCGAAAGGGGATGTCTTAGTTTTATATAATGATTTTGAAAGGGACGCTTTAAATTATTTTGAAAGGGATTGTTTATGGTTTTAAGCAAGGGTTTTGGAGGTATTGCTTTGGCTTTAAAGCCTAAAGTCTTCTAAGTTAAAAATTGGCTTTAACTCATTTTGAAAGGATAGGTAATCCCATTTATTCGATTTCATCAACATTGTTTTGTGTAAAGCATAAAACATGACATAAGTAATTTGAGTAAAGCAAAAGGTATGATTTTCTTGTTTTATAAAGATACGATTTTAGAGGTAAATCATTTGCAAAGATCGTTTACAAGGAAATGAAATTTGAATAGGGTAGTTAACCCTATGTTTATGACTTAGGTATTAGAAGACCAGGTGGGACTGTATGGCGTCGCACCTTAACTTCAGCTAATAGCCCCTAGCTAATATATGTCCAGAAATCCAATGTGTAGGGCTTTCTCATAGATGAGACTAAAATGATGTTACACACAGAAGGAAAGATACAAAGTAAAGATAGGTTATTAGTGAGCCCGCAAAACCATTAGGACCAATTGTCCCTAGAAGAAGATAGATAAGGCCAGATAACGCAATATTGTTTCTAACATAAGTTAGAGTATTGATTGTGTCTGGTAGTCCCTAGTCAGCCAGGGGTTAATAATTAGCCTGATAAAACTATAGTGTGGACAGAGAGTCAATTGATTACCAAATCTATATGCATATATGTTATTGATATTATTATTATAATCAGTTTGATTATAGGTTTTTGATTTGCAAAATTATATGATTTTAAAAGGATATTAGTGAGGGAAATCCGTTCTGCTAAGCGGCGTGGTCTCACTTAATATTTGTAAATCGAGATGTAATAGAATTATTCACCCCAAGATCTACGTCTGATTTGAAGTTTATTTTTTTCCCTTAAACTCTCGGTACTCATAATTAGTTTGAGTAGATTGAGAGTTAAGGACTTTTCAGGTTTATTAGGTTGGATGAATAAGCTTCCAAACATGTGTAGGAGGCAAAGCTAGCTGCGTAGCTATTTAGTGCTATTTCCATTGTGATGTATTTATGACTGATATGCATATATATATCTAGTACTCTAATCTTCCAATGGGACATCTTCATATGTCGCTATTGGCGTAATTTGTAACAATTATACTTGATTAAATCTAGGAATCGTTTTGAGATTTTGTAATTGTATATGAAATATAATTTGACATGTAATCAGGAAAGCCGTTTCTGAAATATTTGTTGATTTTATTTCATATTCATATGCTTTTGATATTATGGATATCCATAACATTACCATATTTGTCACTGAAAGTTAATACTGTAGATGATTGCAGCATCTGTAGCACTTAGCTTCAGGCCTCAAAGTATGGGATGTTACAAAGACCATGGAATACTTGAGAAAGCAGAATGCAAGGCAAAGCTTGCATCCAGATGCAAATGTTAAGTAATTCATTTGGAATCAACAACGATCGGGCATGAGATTTGTACGGTGATTGATCACATAATCATGTTTGAAGTGCTTGTATGATCGAATAATGTAAGCTCGTACCTCTTGGCTTTAACCTTGGAGTATAAATGTTTTGATTAATGGTCTTTTTCTTACATTAGTGATCATACCCAGTATTGGTTTTATATTAGTGGATGTACACCATATTGGCCTTATATTAACAACCATGCCTATTATTGGTCTTATAGTAGAGGCCATCCGTATTGATAGACTATGATGATATATTGGTCTTCATTTGTGATAGACGTATCTGATTACGTGATGTTATATATATATATGACATCGGTGTTCTTTGTGGTTTCGATAGCATATTATATAAGATACGCCCATCGTTCTCTTTTTTCGAGACATTATGCGAATTTGTTCAAAAATCGATGATGGTTATGCGATAGATGATGTCGATAATCTATGAGTGGGCTACATATCACTTATGCTTGAAGTAGGAGTACGGTGACGTCCAGGCATATTTCACATATCTAGAGTAGATCATATATCACTTGTGCTCGTTATAAGGGTACAGTGAGAGCCATATGAGTTCCATCAAAACTTGATGTGGCTTAGAGTCTATGGTACATTTTGGTACCGACTCTATTTATTTTGGATCCTCAATGGAAATTATTGGATCATGATAATTTGAAATATAGATGGATGTCCAACGAAAACTCAAGTTTTATATTTCTAGGGTAGATCATATAACACTCACACTCGTTATAGGACTACCGCGAGATCTACATGAGTTTGATCACACTAGATGTCGCTTATGGTCTTTGGTGCATTTAGGTAATGACTTTATTTAGCTTGGGCTTGAGTCTACAATGGACTTCGCTCCTCAGAATGATGAGTACCAATTTATAATATATATACGAGTACATATGCACGCCAAAGTGGGCTTACGTTTAATCAAAATGTGCATGCATTTTTAGTTGTACCTGTGGAAGTAGATTTGATAGTAGCATCCCCATATTTGAACTCCGCTAAGGTAGAAGCCGCTATTTTTTTTGTTCAGAATGCAATAACATCTTTATACTAACTCGGAATCATGCAAAACACTGACCGATGAACTCCACTAATACAGACAATATGGTACACTCGAATACTTCATCTTGTGAACGCACACTGTAGTTCTCCATGATGACTGACAGTTGTACTTAGAAAATAATAGGCTACCATATGCATATATTTGAACTCCGCCTAGACAGAAGGAGTTATTTTTTGTCCAGACTGCAATAACTTCTTCATACTAATACAGAATCCGGTAAGACTTTGACTTATTAACCCCCACCTAAATTACCGACAATACGGAACACTCGAATATTTCATCTTGTGAACGCACACTGTAGTTCTTCATGGGAACATACAGTTGTACTTAGAAAATAATGGGCTACTACATCGCCGTATTTGAACTCCGCCTAGTGTAGAAGCCTTTATTTTTTTGGGTTCATACTACAATAACATCTTCATACTAATTCGAAATACGACGGGACTTCGATCGATTAACTTACACATAAATTACAGACAATATGGAACACTCGGCTACTTTATCTTGTGAAGGCACACTGTAGTTCTCCATGGCGACTGACATTTGTACATAGAAAATAACAGGCTACCACATCCCCATATTTGAACTCCGCCTGGTGCAGAAGTCGCTATTTTTTTGTTCAGACTGTAATAACTTCTTCATACTAACTTGGAATTAGGAAATATTTTGACAGATGAACTCCCACCTAAATTACGGACAACACGGAACACTCGGATACTTCATTTTGTGAACACATGCTATAGTTCTGCATGGGGACTAACAGTTGTACTTAGAAAATAACAGGCTACCACATCCCCATATTTGAACTCCGCCTAGTGTAGAAGCCGCTATCTTTCTTGTTCAAAATACAATTTCTTCTACATACTAACTCGAAATTAGACGATACTTTGACTGATGAACTCCCATCAAAATTACAGACAACATGGTACACTCGGATACTTCATCTTGTGAACGTAAATTGAAGTTATCAATTATGGATAACAGTTGTACTTAAAAAATAACAGGCTGTATCCACACTTCAACGCTCACTGCAGTTCTCCATGGTGACTAATAGTTGTACATAGAGAATAACAGGCTATATTCTCATATTTGAACTTCGCCTAGGCAAAAACTGCTATTTTTTAGACTGCAATAACTTCTTCATACTAACTTGGAATCAGGAAAAACTTCGACTAGTGAACCCCAACTTAAATTATGGACAATATGCTACACTCGGATACTTCATCTTGTGAAGGCACACCGTATTTCTCCATGGTGACTGACTGTTTACTTAGAAAATAACATGCTACCACATCCCCATATTTAAACTCCGTCTATTACAGATGCCACTATTTTTTTGATCGGACTGCAATAACTTCTTCATACTAATTCGAAATCCGCTGAGACTTCGATAGATTAACTCCCACCTAAATTACGGACAATATGGAACATTCGAAAACTTCATCTTGTGAACGCACATTAGTTCTCCATTGGGAGTGGCAGTTGTACTTAGAAAATAACAGGCTGCCAAATCCCCACTTTTGAACTCCGCCTAGAACAGAAGCCGATATTTTTTTGTTCAGACTACAATAACTTCTTCGTACAAACTCGGAATCCGACAGGACTTCGACCGATTAACTTCCACCTAAATTACCGACAATATGAAACACTCGGATACTTCATCTTGTGAACGCACACTGTAGTTCTCCATGGGGACTAAAAGTCATACTCAAAAAATAAACAGCTACCACATCCCCATATTTTAACTCCGCTTAGTGAAAAAGCCGCTATTTTTTTGTTCGGACTGCAATAATTACTTCATAATAACTAGGAATTAGGCGATACATCGACCGTTGAACTCCCACCAAAATTACAAACAATATGTACACTCGGATACTTCATCTTGTGAATGCACACTGTAATTCTCCATGGTGACAAACGTTTGTACTTAGATAACCGGCTATATCCAACTTCAACGCTCACTGTAGTTCTCAATGGTGATTAACATTTGTACTTAGAAAATAACAAGCTATATCCCCACTTCAACGCTCATTGTAGTTCTAGATGGTAACTAATAGTTGTATTTAGGAAATTACTGGCTACATCCTCATATTTGAACTCCGCCTGGATAGAAGCCACTATTTTTTCTTCTGACTGCAATAACTTCTTTGTACTACTCGGAATCAGGTAAAACTTCGACTGATGAACTCCCATCTAAATTACGGACAATATGGTACACTCGGATACATCATCTAGTGAACGTATACCGTAGTTATCCATGTTGACTTACAGTTGTACTTAAAAAAAAGGCTACGTCCCCGTATTTGAACTCTGCCTAAGCAAAAACGGCAATATTTTTGTTCATACTGCAATAGCTTCGTCATACTAACTTAGTGTAGGGCGAAACTACGACCGATGAATTCACACCTAAATTACGGACAATATAGAACACTCAGATACTACAGCTTGTGAACGCATACCATAGTTCTCCATGGTGATTAATAGTTGTACACAGAAAATAACAGGCTATATCCCCACTTCAATGCTCACTATAGTTCTCCCTTGTGACTAATAGTTGTGCTTAGAAAATAACAGACTGTGTCCTCATTTTTGAACTCCTCCTAGGCAGAAGCCGCTATTTTTTTCTTCAGACTGCAATAATTTCTTCATACTAACTCGAAATCTGGCAAAACTTCGACCGATCAACTTCTACCTAAATTACGGACAATATGGTACACTTGGATATTTCATCTTATAAACACACACTGTAGTTCTGCATGGTGACTAACAATTGCACTTATAAAATAACATGCTTCAACTCCGTATTTGAACTCCGCCTAGGCGGAAGTCGCTATTTTTTTGTTTATACGACAATAACTTCTTCATACTAATTCAAAATCAGACGAAACTTCAATCGATGAACTTCTACCTAAATTACAGACAATTTGGTACACTCAGATACTTCATCTTGAGAACGCACACTGTAGTTCTCCGCGATGACTAATAGTTGTACTTAGAAAATAACAGGCTATATCCCGACTTCAACGCTCATTGTAGTTCTCCATGGTGAATAATAGTTGTACTAATAAAATAATAGGCTACATCCTCCTATTTAAACTCCGCCTAGGCAGAGGCTGCTATTTATTTTCTTCAGACTGCAATAACTTCTTCATACTAACTCCGCATCAAGCAAAACTTCGACCGATGAACTCCTACCAAAATTACGGAAAAAATTGGATTCCTCATCTTGTGAACGCACAGTGTAGTTCTCCATGGTGACTAACAGTTGTGCTTACAAAATAATAGGCTACATCCCGTTTTGAACTCCTTCAATGCAGAAGCCGCTATATTTTTTTTATACTGCAATAACTTCTTCATACTAACTCGCAATTGGACGAAACTTCGACCGAATAACTCCTACCAAAATTACGGACAATATGGTACACTCGGATACTTAATCCTGTAAATGCATACTGTAGTTCTCCATAGTGACTAAAAGTTGTACTTAGAAAATAACAGGCTAAATCGCCATTTGAATGCTCACTGTAGTTCTCCATGGTGACCAATAGTTGTACTTCCAAAATAAGAGGCTACATCCTCATATTTGAACTCTGCCTAGGCTGAAATCTCTAATTTTTTTCAGACTGCAGTAACTTCTTCATAATTACTCGGAATCAGGCAATACTTGGACCGATGTACTTCCACCTAAATTACGAACAATATAGTACACTTGTATACTTCATCTTGTAAACGCACACTATAGTTTTCCATGGGGACTGACTGTTTATTTAGAAAATAACATGCTATCAAATCCCCATATTTGAACTCCACCCAGTGCAGAAGCCGCTATTTTTTTATTTAGACTGCAATAACTACATCACACTAATTCAGAATTCACCGAGACTTTGACAGATTAACTCCCACCTAAATTAAGGACAACATAGAACACTCGGATGCTTGATCTTGTAAATGCACACTGTAGTTCTCAAGGGGGAGTGCGAGTTGTACTTAGAAAATAACATGCTACCACATCCCCATATTTGAACTCCGCCTAGTGCAGAAGCCGTTATTTATTTTGTTCCGACTGTAATAACTTCTTCATACTAACTCAGAATCAAATGAAACTTCGACTAATGAACTCCTACCTAGATTATGGAAAATATGGTACACTCGGATACTTCATCTTTTGAATACACAGTAGTTCTCCATGGTGAATAACAGTTCTACTTAAAATAACAGGCTATATTCTCACTTCAACGCTCACTGTAGTTCTCGATGGTGACCAATAGTTATACTTAGAAAATAACATACAACATCCTCATACTTGAATTCCACCTAAGTAGAAGCCGCTATTTTTTTTCCTTCAGTCTACAATAATTTCTTTATACTAACACGGAATCAGGCAAAACTTCGACCTATAAACTCCCACCTAAATTACGGACAATATGGTACACTCGGATACTTCATCTTATGAATGTATACCATAGTTCTCCATGGTGACTAACAATTGTACTTAGAAAATAACAGGCTACATCCCCGTATTTGAACTCCGCCTAGGTAGATGCCGCTATTTTTTGTTCATAGTGCAATAACAACTTCATACTAATTCGGAATAGGGAGAAACTACAACCAATGAACTCCCAACTAAATTACGGACAATATAAACACTTGGATATTACAGCTTATGAATGTATATCGTAGTTATCCATGGTGATTAATAGTTGTGCTTAGAAAATAACAGTCTATATCCCCACTTCAATTCTCACTGTAGTTCTCAATGGTGACTTATAGTTGTATATAGAAAATAACATGTTACATCCTCATATTTGAACTCCGCCTAGGCAGAAGCCAATTTTTTTATTTAGATTGCAATAACTTCTTAATATTAACTCAGAATCAAGCAAAATTTCGACTGGTGAACTCCTACCTAAATTAAGGACAATATGGTACACTCGGATACTTCATCTAGTGAACGCACACTGTAGTTCTCCATCGCGATTAACAGTTGTATTTATAAAATAATAGACTACATCTCTGTATTTGGGCTCCGCCTAGGCAGAAGCCGCTATTTTTATTGTTTATACTGCAATACTTTTTCATACTAACTCATAATCGAACGAAACATGGACCGCTGCACTCCCACCTAAATTAAGAACAATATGGTACACTCGGATACTTCATCTTGTAAACGCATACTATAGTTCCCTATGGTGATTAATAGTTGTACTTAGAAAATAATGGGCTATATCCCTACTTCAACGCTCGCTGCAGTTATTCATGATGACTAATAGTTGTGCTAAGAAAATAACAGGCTACATCCTCTATTTGAACTTTCCCTAGGCAGAGGCTGATACTTTTTTTCTTCAGACTGCAATAACTTCTTCATACTAACTCGGAATTAGGAAAAACTTCGACCAATGAACTCCCACCTAAATTACGGACAATATGACACACTTGTATACTTCATCTTGTGAATGCACACTGTAGTTCTCCATGGGGACCGACTTTTAACTTAGAAAATAACATACAACCACATCCCCATATTTAAACACGGCCTTGTGCGGAAGCCGTTATTTCCTTTGTTCATACTGCAATAACTTCTTCATAATAATTCGGAATCCAGCGAGACTTCGACCAATTAACTTCCACCTAAATTACGGACAATATGAAACACTCGGATACTTCATCTTCTAAACGCACACTGTATTTCTCCATTGGAACTAATAGTTGTACCTAGAAAATAATAGGCTACCACATCTCCATATTTGAACTCTGCCTTTTCTAGAAGCCGCTTTTTTTGAGTTCAGACTATAATCACTTCCTCATACTAATTCGAATCCGACGAGTCTTCGACCAATTTGTAACGACCCATAATTTTCGATTATTAAAATATTAATTAAATAATATTTTATAATTTTATATTGAAATAAAACTAAAAAAAATTGATGTTACAAGGAGAAGAATAACTAGAATGTAATGTTAGTAATGTTAATATAAGGTAATTGCTAACTATTTTAATCTAATTTCCAATTAATTGAAGTGACTTTAAGGTTATAATTAGTTATAACTAAAAATAAGGAAATACATTGAACGTTGAAATTATATGTAATCAATTAGAATTGGCTAATATTGAATATGAAATCAGTGCTGTTGTCTGAACGCTACTGATAAATATTGAAAGTAATTTCAAACTAATTGAAATACATTGTAGGTTGACTTGGTTATGATTGTAAGTAATGAAATAAATTAAATGATGTAGATGGTGAACTTGTATGTAGTTAATTGAAATAGGTTAATATTGAATATAAAACCTTTTTGGGTAAGCAAATTATAACCCTTGTTGTAAAGAATAAGATAAGGGGTATGAATTATTATTATAAACGATTGTATTAACTATTTTCTCATTAATTTATCGTTTTAATATTGAATGGGTAATTAATTGAAATAAGGCAATTGAATGTTGCGTTTAATGTTGGAATTGTATGTCAGTGATTAAAATAATTGTAACGTTATTTGATGATAAGTTGAAATAGGGAAATGAATTAAATGTTATATAAAAGGGAAAATTATATGAAATTAATGGAAAATTGAGTATAATCAGGATTGTGTAAGTAGTCATAACATTTGTTGTTAATAATAATCTTGTAAATGCGATTAAGTAAGTAAAAGGTAACATTTGTCATTCATCACCTATTTATTTAATCCAATGAAATTAAATTGAAAATCAATTGCAGTTAATCTAATTACCTACTACAGTTAATATGAACTAAAGTGATAAATATAGAAGATTGAGGTAATGAAATGGAAACCAACGTTAAGTATATATATAATATGATAATTGATTGAATAATAAGATTAAAAAAACAAAATAAGTACATGTTGGAATTTAAATTAATTAATGAATTTATTGCCGTTAATTTGACTTGGAATCTTCTAAGAAAAGGGAAAGAGGATTTATTTGAAATTAATGGCGTTTAATGAAAGAAATGTACGTTTGTTATAATCCGTTATAAGTGTAATTTTGAAATTTATTACAATTATGTCGATTTGGGATCTTTCAATTTTAAAAAAAAGAAACATTAATATTAAATTTTGGATTTAACGAAAGAAACATACATTATTGTAAAAAAATAAAAAGAACATTTTAATGAAAATAAAACGAACATTTTCATTTTTAAGGTAAAAATAATTCAATATAAAGAAGAAAAAATTGAATTTTAAAACAATATTTTACAGTCATTAAGTATACATTTGAGGCTGTATATAAGTGATTTTAACACTAATCTTGAAGTTTAAATTTAATTGACTTTTTAGGTTGTGCAATTCCTCTATGAGAAAAACATTATTTTGAAAGAAAAAATACTTGAATTTGAGTTCTAGATCATCTTTTAATTTTTTGTAACGTTACACCGGTTATTGTATTCAAATTTATTTACTATATGTTAATTATGTGTAAACGAGTGTGAAAAAGGGTATATTCAGTGATAATATATTTAATTGAGTGGATCATGCAATTAACTAGATCCTAAGTGGTCCCTTCATTTCCTTATTATTCAATACACCTCCACCATTTCCACATTTGGTTTTATTGCAATTCTTTGATGTAATTGAAACATGAATTTATATCCTTTCTTATTCTTCCATTTTGTTTATTTATTTCCCAAAGCATCTACTTAGATCATACAGTTTTGTTTTATTTGTCCCTTCCATACATATTTCATTTGTCACTTCCCTTTCTTCTTTTGCTTTATATCATATATCATTCTTTCCCCTAGAAATTTCTTATTTTTCAAACATCAGACCTCTATTTGTTTCCCTCAAAGTCTCAATGTCAACATAGCTTTATACCTCTACTTAATTGTTGCCAATTCATTTTACTGAAGCTATGTTTAGAAAAAGAAAAGAATAAAAAGTGTGAGCATCCATTTCTTCCTTAACCACATCCGTACCTTTCCTCCTCGCCTTGCCTTCTTTTGCAAGAAGCCTTCAAAAAAATTGAACAATGAGAATTAGCCTTAATTGTTTTGGCTTTCCACTTCTTGCCTTTGTTTTGGGTACATCAAATTTGAAAACGTGAGTTATTAAAGTTTCTTATTTTAAGAATTAAATATGTATGTATTTTTATTTTATTTTATATCCTTATAACCTGAATATCTTCCTCATACAAGCTTTGATACATGCGTAGTTTCTTCCCTTGGACTCGTGTTGGAATTCATAATAACATAAAATAGGTTTGGCTGAGTTTGGAGACTATTGGAAAAGGCATCTTGGTTTGGATTTTTGCGTTCTAAATATCAAAGGTGAGTGTTTTGACCCACTCACGAATACTAGATTATCTAATGCTAGTTAAATTAATTTTATAATGTGATTAGAAATTTATTAATTGCCTTTGGTATTATTAGATTGTCATTTAAGTTAAATTTGAATTTATATTGAATTGAATTTGCCATTTATTTAATAATGAATATAAATTGCAAGTTATACACCTGATAATGAAAATCAATTGATTGTTGTGATTTATTGGCTGATTTGGATATTGGATTGTGATGGATGTTATTGGTTGTCATTTTGGATGATTGGATGTTTATTTATGTATATATCTTTGTTACCATTATGGATTGAAATGATAACTCGAGCGGTTTCCATTGATTTGGAAATTTTGATTTGGATACTGGTTGAAATGACATATAACCGTGTAATTTCTTTAATTTGGATTATTTATTAGAATTGAATTATTTGAAAGATTTAAGTTTTAAATTTAAAATTCAGATCTATTTTAATTAAAATGATTAAGATTGGTATTTTTGAATCGTTTGAAATCTTTTAAATAATTAAATCCATATTGTACACTTGATAGGAGATGAAATTCCTGTTATACATCTCTGAATCCATTATAGTAATATTTCTATTCTACTTATTTTGATTTGACTTACATAAGATCTTTTAGTCCTGACTTGAGTGTTTTGTCCTTTTATTACGCTCGGGTCAGTCTGAGTTTTTTTTAGTGTATTGAAGACCATTATATTTTGGAGGATGAAGACGGAGACGAGTCTACTATTTATTATTAATTATTCCACTACATCATGTGTTCCGCTGCATTATTTATTTATTTCTACTGTATGTATAACTCTGATTTGTATTATAAAGGTGTAATCAAATGTTATCTGTAAAACAGCTTCATGAACTGTTTATTTGATTTTTATATTTTGTCATTCCGCTGTGAGATTCTGTGTTTTATCTTTCCTTCTTTTCTATTATTTTCTTATTTACCCCATTAACATTCTTACCTTTTGAATGATTTTAGTTGACATGTGTGGTTTATTGTCGATTTAAATCGTCCAAAAGGGTGGGATGTTACAGTTGGTATCAGAGCTTTGGTTTAGACATACCTTAGCCTATTGGGGTTAACTCATTAGAGATAGGGTAGTAATACCCTAGAATGAGTTGTCTAAGTGTATATATGAGAGCGTGTATTTGTTAGTTTTATAAAAGTGTTTTATATAAGTTTTGAAATGAATTCTTTTCCTAATATTATATGATATGCAGAGGATTAAATTTTTATAACTAATATAGTTATTTGTAATGTGTTTGATTTATGAAATGGTAATATTTAGTTATTATCATTTGTTGTTGATTAGTTGCGTTTTATCAGTTTAAAAGCATTGGCTAATTATTGTTGTTGTGAATTTTGTTGTTTTTGACCGTAGTTCAACTATTGAAAAATGAAATATTTGGATATTTTGGATAATCAAAACCTTCTGAATTAGTATGAATTTAATGTGAATTGATTATAAATAAAACCATGACTTGTAAATTTTATGAAATAAATGGATGTTATAATAAATGGTTATAAATAAAGTTGTGATAACTTTAAACCTGAACAATGTCTTGTAAAAAGGAATTATGTTTTTATAATTTGGTTATAAACTTAAGAAAATTCCTTATGAAATGATTTGGTAATAAATGTAATATTAAATGAGAAATATTACATGTGGAATGAATGTAATTTAAATTGAAGAGAAATATAAGCAATATTATGAGAATGAATAAATTAATGTTATATGCTAAATGGAGAAATTATGTGAAACTAATATTAAAGTATGAAATGATACTTTCATTAATCAATGAGATTAATAATGAATTTAGTTGAAGTATAATTGTGATGAATCAAATTGAAATAAATACGTAAGTTGTGCGTATGTTATTTTATTCGCATAATTAATTTGATCCGGATTTGAGTACGTAAGTTTGAGGTGAATTACACCATTTCGCATTAAAATTTTTCATTGGATTCTTGATGGTGAATATTGATATGGATTTTTGGTTTAATTCTAGAGTTCTCTATCATAGTATATGGCTATGCAAGGAGAATGATGGTTTCTAGTCAAGAAACCATATCGAAGTCCGCATTAAGGAACTTGAATGGACAATACTAGTTCGAAAGCGAACTTGTGTGATCGAGCGAACGATCGAATGTAATGTTGCGAAATGATGACATGTGTACATCTTATGTTCTAATATTATTGATATGCTTTGCATTGAAATTGAAAGTTGTTGGGTTGGATATCTTTGTAATTTAAATTGGGATTTTCTTTTATGAAAAACTACTATTAATTTAAAACCATTTTTCAAACTACTTTCTTTTATTTTCCTTATACGAACTATTTTCTTAATTTTTCTTATACAAACTATTTTATTTTCAAACTATTTTACAAACTATTTTATTTACAAACTATTTTCCACAACCATTTTATATACCAAACTATTTCACAAAATGATTGTATATATATAAAAAAAGAACTATTCTAAATTCAAAACCTTTTGCAAAGCAAAAATGTTCAATTCCATATGGATCTTCATGCAGCGTAATTGATTTGCAAATTTTTTTATTCTTGCATAAGACAGACTTTATATAAGTATAAGGAGATTTTTAAAAATGTTGATTTTGGAAGGTTTTTGATCTGAAGAGATAAATCTTATATATAACGGAATTTATATAAGAATGATTTGATATATTTGAGACTATTGATTTTGGAAAATACTCTATCTGAAAATGAAATCTTATATATGATGGAATTTATATAAGTGCGATATTTGAAGCTATGATTCTGAATGGTGACTATATATGGTATGATATATTTTGAAATAAATAATATGGGAAGTACCTTCCATCGGACCCCTTTGGTGGGTCATTTGTTGGATCCCTTTGGTGGGTCATTTATCGGATCCCTTTGGTGGGTCATTATCGGATCCTTTTGGTGGGTCATTATCGGATCCCTTTGGTGGGTCATTATCGGATCCCTTTGGTGGGTCACTTATTATATTCATTTGATATTATTGGATAGCGTAAATTGAGGGGTGAGATACCTACAGCTACAATTGATTCCGCTGGGATAACGGCATAACCATTGCGTAACTGCAATCCATGGGGGAACGTACTTTCCATATCTATTTTCAATGATTTTAAGTATTTTCATTGGGTGTTGAAACAGGTCTGCTAAGTACTTGGAGAATTCTAGCCAAGCGTCTGATTAACGCATGGCCAGAGTCTGCAAGACCAAGGATAAACCTGTTAAAACATCGAGTTATAAAAGTATTTTGATAAAGTATTATATAAAATATATTTTGATCATTTTTCCTTTCTAAATACTTTAAAATGTTTAAATATTGTTTATTTATGTACAATATGGTTTAGTAGTAAATTATTAGTGTTCTGAATATTGTCAGAAGTTATTAGTTAAATAAAACATTTTAAAGTTAATGATTATTGATTTATTAATGATGTTTAAAAGTATTTTGAGATTTAAAACTAATAAAATTTAAACATAATGGATTTAAGGTTTTCAATAGCTTCTTTTTAAATATAAGTAATGATGTAAGTAATTGTTTTCAAATAATTTACATATATTTAAAAAGATGTTATTTAAAATTACTGAAATGGTATTAATAAATGAAGCAAGAAAATTTATAGAATTTTTTTTGTAAAGTATTAAAACATTAAAGATGATTGATTTGCAAATGAAGTTTTCAAATGAATTTTTTTTTTAAATTTTTTTATACGTTTCTTTGAATGTATAATTTGAAGATATATTATATAAATGGAAAATGATTTGCGAAGTTTTAAATATACTTGGAAAATAAATTAGAATCTCAATTTTGGAGGTATGGTTTTAAATAATTAGTTGATTTCGAAGTACTAGTAGTAAATTTATAGGGTGAGTTACTATTTGAATTTTGTATTAAACCACGATAAATGTTTTTTCCATTACTTGAATATTCATTTTAGACCAAGTGTGTAAAATTAATCATGAATGTATGAAAATTTATACTTTTATTTAGATATTTAGTGCAAGATTTGAGTATGCTATTAGTTTCACTTTAATAATCTAGACTTTATAATTATTTTGGAATATTGAGTCTAATAAATTATCAGATTTAAGGAACTTTATTTTTAAAATCTTATCATAATGTTTTAATATAAATTTTTGATACAAATTTCTAACATTATTTAAACTTTGGGAAAGTCCTTTCATAATGCTATAACGATGTTTTAAATTTATCTTATATTCCTACTAAGTGAATGAGGTTAAATGTTTTAATTGAATTTTTAGATATATTGAAATATTTCTTTTCTCTTTAAGGGCGAACACCAAAAACTTAAATTTTTATTCTATAACTAAATTAAGATATAAAATTAAGTAAGGCTGTAGAAGCTTAAGTAATATTTTGTGAAATGATTCATTAATGGCTTAAATCTTTAATGGAAAACAAATCATGTAAGTGATTGGCCTTTATATAAATAATAATTAATTAAATAAATAAGAATGGAAATTTACAAATAAAATATATAAGAAATTGGAAATTTGTAACTTGTAAATCAAAAGATATAAAAATTTAGAATATGTAATCATTGAATATTTTGTTAACTAACATGAATAAAATAAACTTGTATAACACTCAATTACATTCTTAAAACACATGTATTTACCAAAAATGTTTAATAAGTTGAAATGTTAATAGAATATTATACAGGTAAAACTTAAGTAATGGAAGCGTTCAATGAAATTATTTCTAAATAAGAATTTTGATGAACAAGAAATGTTATGTATGTAAGTTAATATTGTGAAATAATTTATATATGTACATGTAAGAAAAAGAAAAGGACGTTATATGAGAAAAAAAAGAATAGTAATGATGTAAAAAGAAAAGAAACCAATTGAATAAACTTAAATATTGTGTTGAAATTTTTGGTTATTTTGGCTTTTGTGATGATAGGAAAGGACACTTCTAACTCTATAAGGATGTATAGAAAATATATCAAGTATTTATCTAAGGCTATTGAGCATAGGGTACACTTAATAGTCTATTTATCATCTTGTATGACTAAAAATGTCTGAACCTGAACAAGTCATCAGTTTGGTTGCTATGGACATATGATTGATTCCTTTGTTACATATGATGGTCATGTTGTTTGTTTGCATGTGACTATTATTATATTGTGTTGATTTGTTTGTTATTAATTGAAGCAACTTAAATATATCTCTTTTCACGTATTATTAACTTCTTTGGATTTTACAAGTGAAGTACAAGTTTATGGAAATAATAGCTACTGCTTTTGGTTTCATAAATTAAGCGTTCTTTTCTCGACTAATAGGTATATTTTTGGATTACAGGTTTCTAGCAATATTATATTGTTTCCCATGGTTTGGGATGTTTATTTTTTTTAATATGATATATATTTGATGATTATAGATATTATTATTTCTCCGCGACCTCTCCGTACAAAGTAGACTCTGTCGAAATTTTTCGTAAATTTTAGACTTAGAAATTTTATGAAAAGTGAAATATTTTCAAACTTTGGTAGACTTGAATATGAAGAATTACTTGTAATTAATTGTATAATCTATTTAAATTAATTAGTTATGAAAATTAATTGTTTATGAATTGAATACTTTGAATAAAATATAATGATTCCTTATTTTCTCCTTTTCCTAATTTGCTCCTTTTCCCTTTTCGAGGACGAAAAGTTTTGAGTAAGGGAGAATGTAACGACCCATAATTTTCGATTATTAAAATATTAATTAAATAATATTTTATAATTTTATATTGAAATAAAACTAAAAAAAATTGATGTTACAAGGAGAAGAATAACTAGAATGTAATGTTAGTAATGTTAATATAAGGTAATTGCTAACTATTTTAATCTAATTTCCAATTAATTGAAGTGACTTTAAGGTTATAATTAGTTATAACTAAAAATAAGGAAATACATTGAACGTTGAAATTATATGTAATCAATTAGAATTGGCTAATATTGAATATGAAATCAGTGCTGTTGTCTGAACGCTACTGATAAATATTGAAAGTAATTTCAAACTAATTGAAATACATTGTAGGTTGACTTGGTTATGATTGTAAGTAATGAAATAAATTAAATGATGTAGATGGTGAACTTGTATGTAGTTAATTGAAATAGGTTAATATTGAATATAAAACCTTTTTGGGTAAGCAAATTATAACCCTTGTTGTAAAGAATAAGATAAGGGGTATGAATTATTATTATAAACGATTGTATTAACTATTTTCTCATTAATTTATCGTTTTAATATTGAATGGGTAATTAATTGAAATAAGGCAATTGAATGTTGCGTTTAATGTTGGAATTGTATGTCAGTGATTAAAATAATTGTAACGTTATTTGATGATAAGTTGAAATAGGGAAATGAATTAAATGTTATATAAAAGGGGAAATTATATGAAATTAATGGAAAATTGAGTATAATCAGGATTGTGTAAGTAGTCATAACATTTGTTGTTAATAATAATCTTGTAAATGCGATTAAGTAAGTAAAAGGTAACATTTGTCATTCATCACCTATTTATTTAATCCAATGAAATTAAATTGAAAATCAATTGCAGTTAATCTAATTACCTACTACAGTTAATATGAACTAAAGTGATAAATATAGAAGATTGAGGTAATGAAATGGAAACCAACGTTAAGTATATATATAATATGATAATTGATTGAATAATAAGATTAAAAAAAACAAAATAAGTAAATGTTGGAATTTAAATTAATTAATGAATTTATTGCCGTTAATTTGACTTGGAATCTTCTAAGAAAAGGGAAAGAGGATTTATTTGAAATTAATGGCGTTTAATGAAAGAAATGTACGTTTGTTATAATCCGTTATAAGTGTAATTTTGAAATTTATTACAATTATGTCGATTTGGGATCTTTCAATTTTAAAAAAAAGAAACATTAATATTAAATTTTGGATTTAACGAAAGAAACATACATTATTGTAAAAAAATAAAAAGAACATTTTAATGAAAATAAAACGAACATTTTCATTTTTAAGGTAAAAATAATTCAATATAAAGAAGAAAAAATTGAATTTTAAAACAATATTTTACAGTCATTAAGTATACATTTGAGGCTGTATATAAGTGATTTTAACACTAATCTTGAAGTTTAAATTTAATTGACTTTTTAGGTTGTGCAATTCCTCTATGAGAAAAACATTATTTTGAAAGAAAAAATACTTGAATTTGAGTTCTAGATCATCTTTTAATTTTTTGTAACGTTACACCGGTTATTGTATTCAAATTTATTTACTATATGTTAATTATGTGTAAACGAGTGTGAAAAAGGGTATATTCAGTGATAATATATTTAATTGAGTGGATCATGCAATTAACTAGATCCTAAGTGGTCCCTTCATTTCCTTATTATTCAATACACCTCCACCATTTCCACATTTGGTTTTATTGCAATTCTTTGATGTAATTGAAACATGAATTTATATCCTTTCTTATTCTTCCATTTTGTTTATTTATTTCCCAAAGCATCTACTTAGATCATACAGTTTTGTTTTATTTGTCCCTTCCATACATATTTCATTTGTCACTTCCCTTTCTTCTTTTGCTTTATATCATATATCATTCTTTCCCCTAGAAATTTCTTATTTTTCAAACATCAGACCTCTATTTGTTTCCCTCAAAGTCTCAATGTCAACATAGCTTTATACCTCTACTTAATTGTTGCCAATTCATTTTACTGAAGCTATGTTTAGAAAAAGAAAAGAATAAAAAGTGTGAGCATCCATTTCTTCCTTAACCACATCCGTACCTTTCCTCCTCGCCTTGCCTTCTTTTGCAAGAAGCCTTCAAAAAAATTGAACAATGAGAATTAGCCTTAATTGTTTTGGCTTTCCACTTCTTGCCTTTGTTTTGGGTACATCAAATTTGAAAACGTGAGTTATTAAAGTTTCTTATTTTAAGAATTAAATATGTATGTATTTTTATTTTATTTTATATCCTTATAACCTGAATATCTTCCTCATACAAGCTTTGATACATGCGTAGTTTCTTCCCTTGGACTCGTGTTGGAATTCATAATAACATAAAATAGGTTTGGCTGAGTTTGGAGACTATTGGAAAAGGCATCTTGGTTTGGATTTTTGCGTTCTAAATATCAAAGGTGAGTGTTTTGACCCACTCACGAATACTAGATTATCTAATGCTAGTTAAATTAATTTTATAATGTGATTAGAAATTTATTAATTGCCTTTGGTATTATTAGATTGTCATTTAAGTTAAATTTGAATTTATATTGAATTGAATTTGCCATTTATTTAATAATGAATATAAATTGCAAGTTATACACCTGATAATGAAAATCAATTGATTGTTGTGATTTATTGGCTGATTTGGATATTGGATTGTGATGGATGTTATTGGTTGTCATTTTGGATGATTGGATGTTTATTTATGTATATATCTTTGTTACCATTATGGATTGAAATGATAACTCGAGCGGTTTCCATTGATTTGGAAATTTTGATTTGGATACTGGTTGAAATGACATATAACCGTGTAATTTCTTTAATTTGGATTATTTATTAGAATTGAATTATTTGAAAGATTTAAGTTTTAAATTTAAAATTCAGATCTATTTTAATTAAAATGATTAAGATTGGTATTTTTGAATCGTTTGAAATCTTTTAAATAATTAAATCCATATTGTACACTTGATAGGAGATGAAATTCCTGTTATACATCTCTGAATCCATTATAGTAATATTTCTATTCTACTTATTTTGATTTGACTTACATAAGATCTTTTAGTCCTGACTTGAGTGTTTTGTCCTTTTATTACGCTCGGGTCAGTCTGAGTTTTTTTTTAGTGTATTGAAGACCATTATATTTTGGAGGATGAAGACGGAGACGAGTCTACTATTTATTATTAATTATTCCACTACATCATGTGTTCCGCTGCATTATTTATTTATTTCTACTGTATGTATAACTCTGATTTGTATTATAAAGGTGTAATCAAATGTTATCCGTAAAACAGCTTCATGAACTGTTTATTTGATTTTTATATTTTGTCATTCCGCTGTGAGATTCTGTGTTTTATCTTTCCTTCTTTTCTATTATTTTCTTATTTACCCCATTAACATTCTTACCTTTTGAATGATTTTAGTTGACATGTGTGGTTTATTGTCGATTTAAATCGTCCAAAAGGGTGGGATGTTACACAATTAAATCCTACATAAATTATGGACAATATAAAACACTCGGATACTTCATCTTGTGAACGTACACTATAATTCTCTATAGGGACCGACAATCGTACTCAAAAAATAACATGCCGCCACATCCCCTATTTGAATCCCGCTTATTGCAAAAACCACTACTTTTTTGTTCAAACTGCAATAACTTCTTCATACTAACCCGGAATTAGGCAATACTTCGACTGTTGAAATCCTACCTAAATTACGGATAATATGGTCCACCTGGATACTTCATCTTGTGAATGCACACCATAGTTCTCGATTGTGACTAATAGTTGTACTTAGAAAATAACAAGCTATATCCCTACTTGAACGCTCACTGTAGTTCTCCATGGTGACTAATAGTTATACTTAGAAAATAACAGGCTACATCCTTATATTTGAACTCTGCTTAGGCAGAAGCCGCTATTTTTTTCAAGACCACAATAACTTCTTCATACAAACTCTGAATCCGCCAAAACTTCGAGGGATGAACTCCCACCTAAATTACATAATATGCTACAATCATATACTTCATCTTGTGAAAGCACACCATAGTTCTCCATGGAGACTGACTGCTTACTTAGAAATAACATGCTACCACACCCCTATATTTGAACTCCGCCTATTGCAGAAGCTGCTATTTTTTTATTCTGACTACAATAACATCTTCATACCAATCCGGAATCAGGTGAGAATTCGACCAATTAACTCCCACCAAAATTACGGACAATGTGGAACACTCGGATACTTCATCTTGTGAATGCACACTATAGTTCTCCATTGGGAGTGACATTTATACTTAGAAAATAACAGGCTACCAAATCCCATATTTGTACTCCGCCTAGTGCAGAAACCACTATTCTTTTGTTCAGGCTGAAATAACTTCTTCGTACTAATTCGGAATTCGATGGGACTTCGACCGATTAACTTCCACCTAAATTACGGATAATATGGAACACTCGAATACTTCATCTTGTGAACAGACACCGTATTTCTCCAAGGAAACTGGAAGTCGTACTCAAAATATAACAGGCTACCACATCCCCATATTTGAACTCCGCTTAGTGTAGAAGCTGCTATTTTTTTTGTTTGGACTGCAATAAATTCTTCATAATAACTTAGAATTAGGCGATAATTGGACCAACGAACTCCCACCGAAATTATAATCAAAATGGTACATTCGGATACTTCATCTTGTGAACGCACACTGTGGTTCCCCATGGTGACTAACAGTTGTACTTAGAAAATAATAGGCTATATCCCTGCTTTAACGCTCGTTGTGGTTCTCCATGGTGATTAACGCTTGTACTTAAAAAATAATATGATATATCCCCACTTTAACGATCACTGTTGTTCTCCATGGTTACTAATAGTTGTACTTAGAAAATAACTGGCTACATCCTCAGATTTGAACTCCGCCAAGGCAGAAGCCGCTATTTTTTTTTCAGACTACAATACCTTCTTCATACTGACTTGGAATCAGGAAAAACTTTGAATGATGAACTCCCATCTAAATTATGGACAATATGGTACGCTCGGATACTTCATCTAGTGAACATTACCGCAGTTCACCATGATGACTAACAATTGTACATAGAAAATAACATGCTACATCCCCATATTTGAAATCCGCCATGGCAGAAGCTGCAATTTTTTTGTTCATGCTGCATTAACTTCTTCATTCTAATTCAGAATCGAGCGAAACTATGATTGATGAACTCACACCTAAATAATGAACAATATATAATAACTCGGATACTTCAGCTTATGAACATACACCATAGTTCTCCATGGTGATTAACAGTTGTACTTAGAAAATAACAGGCTATATCTCCATTTCAAAGCTCACTGTATTTCTCCAAGGTGACTAATAATTATACATAGAAAATAACAGCTACATCCTCATTTTAGAATTCCACCTAGGCAGATCCACTATTTTTTCTCTTCAGACTATATTAATTTCTTCATACTAACTCAAAATCAGGCAAAACTTCGACTGATCAATTTCTACCTAAATTACGGACAATATGGTACACTAGGAGACTTCATCCTGTAAACGCACACTGTAGTTCTCCGTGGTGACTAACTATTTTACTTATAAAATAACAGGCTATATCTCCGTATTTGAACTCCATCTAGGCAGTAGCCGCTATTTTTACGTTCATACTACGGTAACTTCTTCATAACAACTCAGAATTGGACGAAATTTCGACCGATGAATTTCCACCTAAATTAAGGACAATTTGGTACACTCGGCTACTTCATCTTGTGAACACACACTGTAGTTCTCCATGGTGACTAATTGTTGTACTTAGAAAATAACAGGCTATATCCCCACTTCAACGCTCACTGTAGTTCTCCATGGTGAATAAAAGTTGTACTAATAAAATAACAGGCTACATCCTTATATTTGAACTCCGCCTAGAAGAGGCCGCTATATTTTTTCTTCAGACTGCAATAACTTCTTTATACTAACTCGCAATCAGGCAAAACTTCGATTGATGCACTCCCACCTAAATTACAGACAATATGGTACACTCAGATACTTCATCTTGTGAACGCACACTGTAGTTCTCCATGGTGACTAACAGGCATACATATAAATAACATGCGACATCCCCATATTTAAACTCCGCCAATGCAGAAGCCATAATTTTTTTGTTTATATGGCAATAATTTCTTCATACTAACTCGGAATCGGACGAAAATTCGACCGAAGAACTCCTACCTAAATTACGGACAATATGGTACACTCGGATACTTGGTCTTGTGAACGTATACTGTAGTTCTTCACAGTGACTAACAGTTGTACTTAGAAAATAACAAGCTATATCCCCACTTTAACGCTCACTGTTGTTCTCCATGGTGATTAATAGTTGTACTTAGAAAATAAGAGGTAGCATCCTCGTATTTGAACTCCCCCTAGGCAGAAGCCTCTATTTTTTTACTTCAGACTGCAATAACTTCTTCATACTAACCCCCACCTAAATTACGGACAATATGGTACACTCAGATACTTCATCTTGTGAATACACAATATAGTTCTCCATAGGGACCGATATTTTATTTAGAAAATAACAAGCTACCACATCCCAATATTAGAACTTTTCCTAGTGCAAAAGCCGCTATTTTTTTGTTTAAGCTACTATTACTTCTTCATACAAATTCAAAATTCGTCGAGACTTCGATCGATTAACTCCCACCTAAATTACGGACAATATAGAATACTCAGATAAACGCACATTGTAATTCTCTAAAGGGACTGAGAGTAGTACTTAGGAAATAACAAGCTACCGCATCCCCACATTTAAACTTCGCATAGTGCAGAAGTTGTTATTTTTTGTTTAGAGTGCAATAAATTCTTCATACTAACTCGAAATCGAACGAAACTTCGACCGATGAACTCCTACCTAAATTACTGACTATATGGTACACTCGGATACCTCATCTTGCGAACGCACACTGTAGTTCTCCATGATGACTAACAGTTGTACTTAAAAAATAACAGGCTATATTCCCACTTCAACGCTCATGGTAGTTGTCCATGGTGACCAATAGTTATACTTAAAAAATAACAGGCTACATCCTCATATTTGAACTCCGATGAGGCAGATGCCGCTATTTTTTCCTTCAAACTGCAATAATTTCTTCATACTAACTCGAAATCGGGCAAAACTTTGACCTATGAACTCCCAGCTAAATTGCAGACAATATGGTACACTCGGATACTTCATCTTGTGAACTTATACCGTAGTTCTCCATGGTGACTAACAATTGTACTTCAAAAATAACAGGCTGCAATCCCGTATTTGAACTCCACCTAAGTAGATGCCACTATATTTTTGTTCATACCGCAATAACTACTTTATACTAACTCGGAATCGGGTGAAAGTATGACCGTTGAACTCCCAACTAAATTACGAACAATATAAACACTCGGATACTACATCTTATGAAAGCAAACCGTAGTTCTCGATGGTGATTAACAGTTATACTTAGAAAATAATAGGCTATATCCCAACTTTAACGCTCATTATAGTTCTCCATGGTGACTAATAGTTATACTTAGAAAATAAAAGGCTACATCCTCATATTTGAACTCCGCCTAGGCAGAAGTCGAATTTTTTTCTTCAGACTTCAATAACTTCTTCATACTAACTTAGAATCAGGCAAAACTTCGACCGATGAAATCCTACCTAAATTACAGAAAATATGGTATATTCGGATACTTCATCTTATAGATGCACACTGTAGTTCTCTATGGCGATTAAAAGTTGTACTTAGAAAATAATATACTACATCCCTGTATTTGGACTCTGCATAGGCTGAAGCCGCTATTTTTTTTTCATATTGCAATACTTCTTCATACTAAGTAGGAATCGAACGAAACTTGGACCGATGCACTACCACCTAAATTAAGGACAATATGGTACACTTGGATATTTCGTATTGTGAACGCACATTGTAGTTTTCCATAGTGACTAAGTTGTACTTTGAAAATAACAGGCTATATCCCTACTTTAACACTCATTGCAGTTCTTCATGGTGACTAATAGTTGTACTAAGAAAATAATAGGCAATATACTCATATTTGAACTCTGCCCAAGGCAGAGGTCGCTATTTCTTTTCTTCAAACTGTAATAACTTCTTCATACTAACGCGGAATCAAGCTAAACTTCGACCAATGAACTCCCACCTAAATTACGGACAATATATTGCGCTCGAGTACTTTTTCTTATGAATGCACACTATATGTCTCCATGGGGACTGACCGTTTACTTAGAAAATAAAAAGAAACTGAATCCGCATATTTGCACTCGACCTGGTGCAGAAGTCGTCATTTTCTTTGTTCATACTGCAATAACTTCTTCATACTAATTTGGAATTTGGCGAGACTTCGACCGTTTAACTCCCACCTAAATTAAGGACAATATGGAACACTCAGATACTTTGTCTTGTGAACACACACTATAGTTCTTCATGAAGATTGACAGTTGTACCTAGAATATAACAGGCAACCACATCCCCATATTTGAACTCTACCTAGTCCAGAATCTCCTTTTTTGTTCAGGTTGTAATTACTTCTTCATACTGATTCGGAATTGGCAAGACTTTGACCAGTTAAATCCTACATAAATTATGGACAATATGGAATACTCGGATACTTCATCTTGTGAATGCATACTGTAGTTTTCTATGAGGACTGACATTCGTACTCAGAAAATAACATGCTACCACATCCCCATATTTGAATCCCGCCTGTTACAAAAGCCGCTATTTTTTTTCCAAACTGCAATAACTTCTTCATACTAACTCAGAATTAGGCGATACTTCGACAATTAAACTCCCACCTAAATTACGAACAATATGGTACACCTGGATACTTTATCTTGCGAACGTGCACTATAGTTCTCCATGTGACTAACTGTTGTTTTTAGTAAATAACAGGATATATCCTCACTTCAACGCTCACTGTAGTTCTCCATGATGACTAATAGCTATACTTAGAAAATAACTGCCTACACCCCCATATTTGAACTCTACCTAGGCAGAAACTGCTATTTTTTCTTCTTCAGACTGCAATAGCTACTTCATACTAACTCGAAATCACGTAAAACTTCGACCAATGAACTCCCACCTAAATTACGGTCAATATGGTACACTCAGATACTTCATCCTATGAACGAACACTGTAGTTCTCTATGGGGACTGACAGTTTACTTAGAAAATAACATGCTACCACATCCCCATATTTGAACTCTGCCTATTGTAGAAGCCGTAATTTTTTTTCAGACTGCAATAACTTCTACATACTAATTTGAAATTCGAAGAGATTTCGACCGCTTAAATCCCACCTAAATTGTAGACAATATGGAACACTCGGATACTTTATCTTGTGAACGTACACTGTAGTTCCCCATGTTGACTACTACATCCCTACTTTAGTGCATAATGCAGTTCTCCATGGTGACTAATAGTTATACTTAGAAAATAAAATGCTACATCCTCATATTTGAACTCCACCTAGGCAGACGCCATTATTTTTGTCTTTAGACTGCAATAACTTCTTCATACTCACCTAGAATCTAGCAAAAATACGACCGATGAACTCCTACCTAAATTACGAATAAAATGGTACACGTGGATACTTCATCTAGTGAATGTATACCACAGTTCTCCATAGTGACTAACAATAACACTTAGAAAATAACATGCTACATCCCCGTATTTGAACTCCGCTTAGGTAGATGCCGCTGTTTTTTTGTTTATACCGCAATATCTTCTTCATACTAACTCGGAATCGGGCGAAACTTCCACCGATGAACTCCTACATAAATTATGGATAATATGGAGCACTCGGATGCTAGAGCTTATGAACGTATATTGTTGTTCTCCATGGTGATTAACAGTTACACTCAGCAAAGAACAGGTTACATCCTCACATCAACGCTCACTGTGGTTCTCCATGTTGACTAATAGCTGTACCTAGAAAATAACAGGCTATATTCTCATATTAAACTCTGCCTATGCAGAAGCCGATTTTTTTCTTTCGACTATAATAAATCCTTCATGCTAACTCGGAATCAGGCAAAACTTCGACCGATGAACTGCGACCTAAATTACGGACAATATGGTACACTCTGATACTTCATACTTTAAATGCACACTGAAGATCCCCTTGGTGACTAATAGTTTTACTTAGAAAATAAGAGGGTATATCCCCGTATTTGAACTCTGCTTGGGCATAAGCCGTTATTGTTTTTGTTCAGACTGCAATAATTTCTTCGTACTAACTCGGAATTGAACGAAACTTCGATCGATGAACTCCCACCTAAATTACGGACAATATGGTACACTCGAATACTTCATCTTGTGAATGCACACTGTAGTTCTCCATGGTGACTAACAGTTTTACATAAAAATAAAGGGCTATATCCCCACTTCAACGCTCATTGAAGTTTTTCATGGTGACTAATATTTGTACTAAGAAAACAACATGCTACATTCTCATATTTGAACTCCGCCTAGGCAGAGGCTGAATTTTTTTTCTTCAGACTGCAATAACTTCTTCGTACTAATTCGACATCAGAAAAAACTTCGACCGATGAACTCCCACATTAACTACGGACAATATGGAACAGTAGGACACTTCATCTTGGGGACGCACACTATAGTTCTCCTTAGGGACTGACAGTCGTACCTAAAAAATAACAGGCTACCATATCCCCATATTTGAACTCTGCCTAGTGCATAAGCCGCTATTTTTTTGCTCAGACCGTAGTAACTTCTTCATACTAACTCAAAATTAGGCGATCTTTGACCGATGAACTCCTACCTAAATTTCGGATAATATGGTACACTCGGATACTTCATCTTGTGAATGTACACTGTAGTTCCTCATGGTGACTAACAGTTGTACTTCGAAAATAACAGGCTATATCCCCACTTCAACGCTCACTGTAGTTCTCCATGGTGACTAATAGTGGTACTTAGAAAATAACATGCTACATCTTCATATTTGAACTCCTCCTAGGAAAAACCACTATTATATTCTCTTCATACTACATTAAATTCTTCATATTAACTCGAAATCAGGCTAAACTTCGACCGATGAACTCCCACCTAAATTACGGACAATATGGTATATTCGGAAACTTCGTCTTATGAATGCACACTGTAATTCTCCATGGGGACTAATAGTTTACATAAAAAATAACATGCTACCACATCCCCATATTTGAACTCCACCCAGTGATGGAGCTACTATTTTTTTGTTAAAACTGCAATAACTTCTTCATACTAATTCGAAATCCGGTGGGACATCGACTGATTAACTCCTACCAAAATTACATATAATATGGAACACTCAGATACTTCATCTTGTGAATGCACACTGTAGTTCTCCATAGGGACCGACAGTTGTACTTAGAAAATAATAGGCTACCACTTCCTATTTGAATTCGGCATAGTGTGGAAACCGCTATTTTTTTGTTCAGACTGCAATAACTTCTTCATACTGATTCAGAATTCGGCGCGACTTCGAACGATTAATTTCCACCTAAATTATGGGCAATGTGGAACACTCGGATACTTCATCTTATGAATGCACATTGTAGTTCTCCATAGTGACTAACTGTTGTACTTAGAAAATAATAGGTTATATCGCCACCTAAACGCCCACTGTAGTTCTCCATGGTGACTAATAGTTGTACTTTTAAAATAACAGGCTACATCCTCATATTTGAACTCCACCGAGGCAGAAGCCGCTATTTTTTTCAGACTTCAATAACTTCTTCATACTAACTCGGAATCAAGCAAAACGTCGGTCGATGAACTCCCACCTAAATTACGAACAATATGGTACACTAGGATACTTAAACTAGTGAACAACCGTAGTTCTCCATGGTGACTAACCGTTGTACTTAGAAAGTAACAGGCTACATCCCTATATTTGAACTCCGTCTAGGTAGATGCTACTATTTTTTTGTTCGTACTGCAGTAACTTCTTCATACATACTTGGAATTGGACGAAACAACGACCGATGAACTCTCATTTAAATTACAAACAATATAGAACACACGGGTACTACAGCTTATGAACGTATACTGTTGTTCTCCATGGTGATTAATAGTTGTACTTAGAAAATTTGAAGTTATATTCGCACTTCAATGCTCACTGTAGTTCTCCATGGTGACTAATAGTTGTATTTAGAAATTAGCAGGCTACATCCTCATATTTGAACTCCGCTAGGAAGAAGCCGATTTTTTTTGTTTTCAGACTGCAATAACTTCTTCATACAAACTCAAAATTAGGCAAACTTCTACCGATGAACTCCTGATAAAATTACGGACAATATGGTACACTCGGATACTTCATCTTATAAACGCACACTGTAGTTCTCCATGGTGAGTAATAGTTGTACTTAGAAAATAACAGGCTACATCCCCGTTTTTGAACTCCGCCTAGGTATAACTGCTATTTTTTTGTTCATACAACAATAGTTTCTTCATAATAACTCTGAATCGAATGATATTTCAACCGATGAACTTCCACCTAAATTACAGACAATATGGGTCACATGGATACCTCATCTTGTGAATGCATACTATAGTAATCCATGGTGACTAACAGCTGTACTGGCAAAATAACCGGTTACCACTAGAACGCTCACGGTGGTTCTCTATGTTGACTAATAGTTGTGCTAAGAAAATAACAGGTTACATCCTCATATTTGAAGACCAGTTTTGTTCCAAAACCATATTCAAAATTATGTAATAATATCAATCAAAATTATGCAATGACCGATGAATTCCAATCTAAATTACGGACAATATAGAACACTTGGATACTAGAGCTTATGAACATATGCCGTAGTTCTCTATGGTGATTAACAGTTGTACTTAGAAAATAACCGGTTACATCCCCACTTCAACGCTCACATTAGTTTTCCGTGGTGATTAATAGTTGTACCGAGAAAATAACAGGCTACATCCTCATATTTGAACTCCATCTAGGCAGATGCTGGTTTTTTCCTCTGACTGCAATAACTTCATCATACTAACTCGGAATCAGGAAAAACTTCGACTGATGATCACCTACCTAAAATGTGGACAATATGGTACACTCGGATACTTTATCCTTTAAATGCACACTGTAGTTGTCCATGACGACTGAAAGCTTTACTTAGAAAATAATAGGATACATTCCCGTATTTGAACTCTGCCTAGGCATAAGCTGTTATTTTTTTGTTCAGACTGCAATAACTTCTTCATACTAACTCAGAATCAAACGAAACTTCGACCGATGAACTCCCACCAAAATTACGGACAATATGGTACACTCGGATTCTTCATCTTATGAACGCACACTGTAGTTCTTCATGGTGAGTAACAGTTGCACTTAGAAAACAACAGCCTATATCCCCACTTCAACGCTCACTGTAGTTCTTCAAGGTGACTAATATTTGTACTAAGAAAATAACAAGCTACATCCTCATATTTGAACTCCGCCTAGGCAGTGGCTAGTATTTTTGTTAGACTGCAACTTCTTTGTACTAACACGGAATCGGGCAAAACTTCAATCGATGAACTCCCACCTTAATACGGACAATAAGGGGCACTTGTGTCTTCATCTTGGGAATGCATACTGTATTTGTCCTTAAGGCTTGACAGTCGTACTTAGAAAACAACAGGTTACGACATCCCTATATTTGAACTTTACCTAGTGTAAAAGCCCTTTTTTTGTTCAGTCCGCCGTAACTTCTTCATACTAATTCAGAATTAGGCGATACTTCGACCGATGAACTCCCACCTAAATTACAGACAATATGGTACCCTCGGATACTTCATCTTGTGAATGCACACTGTAGTTCTCCATGGTGACTAACAGCTGTACTTAGAAAATAACAGTCTATATCCCCACTTCAACGCTCACTGTAGTTCTCCATGGTGACTAATAGTTGTACTAAGAAAATAACAGGCTACATCCTCATATTTGAACTTTGCTTAAGCAGAGGCCGCTATTCTTTTCTTCAGATTGCAATAACTTCTTCATGCTAATTCGGAATCCGGCAAAACTTCGACCGATCAACTCCTACCTAAATTATGAACAATATGTAACACTCGGATACTTCAACTACGAACGCACACTGTAGTTCTCCATAAGGACTGATAGTCATACTTAGAAAATTACAGGCTACCACATCCCTGTATTTTAACTCCACCTAGTGTAGAAGCCGCTATTTTTTTGTTCAGCCCAAGACCCACCTTAGTAAAGAGAATTAACAAGTGATTCCGTCTACCAAAGAATTGGGCTTGTTAGGAGCGACCAGCTATAGCTTTGTCTTAAATATCTATTGAATAAATAGGTTTTATAAGTATTTTCAAGTATAAAACCTATTTATTCAATAGATATTTAAGACAAGGCTATAGTTGGTCACTCCTAACAAACCCTATTCTTCACTTTGGTAGACGAAATCACTTGTTAATTCTCTTTATTGAGGTGGTTCTTGGGGTCATACTAACTCGTAATTAGGCGATACTTTGACCAATGAACTCCCACCTAAATTATAGATATTATGGTACGCTTGGATACTTTATCTTATGAACACACACTGTAGTTCTCCATGGTGACTAACAGTTGTACTTAAAAAATAATAGGCTATATCCACACTTCAACGCTCACTGTAGTTTTTCATGTGACTAATAGTTGTACATAGAAAATAACATACTACATCCTCATATTTGAACTCCGCCTAGGCAGAAGCCGCTATTTTTTCTTCTTCAAATAGCAATAACTTCTTCATACTAACTCGAAATTAGGAAAAACTTTGACCGATGAACTCCCACCTAAATTATGAACAATATGGTACACTAGGATACTTCATCTTATGAACGCACACTATAATTCTCCTTGAGGACTGAAAGGTAGAAAATAACCTGCTATAACATCCCCATATTTGAACTTCGCCAAGTGCAGAAACCGCTATTTTTTTGTTCAGACTTCAATAACTTCTTCATACTAATTCGTAATTCGGTGTGACTTCGACTGATTAACTCCAACCTAAATTACAGAAAATTTGAACACCTAGATACTTTGTATTATGAGAGTACAATGTAGATCTCCATGGGGACTGATAGTTGTACTTGGAAAATAATAGACTACCACATCCCCATATTTGAACTCCGTCTAGTGTAGAAGCCCCTATTATTTTGTTTAGACTGCAATAACTTCTTTTTACTAACTCGGAATCAAGCAAAACTTCGACCGATGAAGTCCCACCAAAATTACGGATAATGTACCCTCGGATACTTCATCTTGTGAACGCACACTGCAGTCCTCCATAGGTACTGACAGTTTACACAGAAAATAACTGGCTATACCCCAACTTCAATGCTCACTATAGTTCTTCATGGTGACTAATAGTTGTACTTAGAAAATAATAGGCTATATCCTCATATTTGAACTCACCTAGGCAGAAGCCGCTATTTGTTTTTCTTCAGACTGTAATAACATCTTCATAGCAACTCGGAATCAGGCAAAATTTTAACCGATGAACTCCCACCTAAATTACGGACAATATAGCACAATTGGATACTTCATCTTGTAAATGCACATTGTATTTCTCCGTGAGGACCGACAGTTTACTTAGGAAATAACATGCAAGCACATCCCCATATTTGAACTCCGCCTAATGGAGAAGCCACTATTTTCTTTGTTCTAATTGCAATAACTTCTTCATACTAATTCGAAGTACGGCGAGACTTTGATCGATTAATGCCCACCTAGATTACGGACAATATGGAACACTCGGATACTTCATCTTCTGAATGCACACTGTGCTTCTCCATTGGGACTGATAGTTTTACTCATAAAACAAAAGGCAACAACATCCCCATATTTGAACTCCACCTAGTGCAGAAGCCACTACTTTTTTGTTCAGACCGCAATTACTTCTTCATAATAATTTGGTGTAGCGACCCTGAATTGACCTTCGAAAATCGGCACCGAATACGACACTCGTATTCAAATGCCGCAGATCCGAACGTCGAATCTGGTTCGCTGGAGCTTATAACACATTAAGTACAACACAACGGAAGAAATGAAATAGAATAAATATCAATATACAACATTGATACAATAACTGATACAATTGAATGATACAATGAATATCAATATACATTAGAGATATGATATAAGACAATAGCAACGGAAAGAAAAGATAACACCAGCAATGGAACAATATCTCCAGTAGAGAAAGTAATCTTCAAAGGAGAACCAGTATCGGTGATCTCCATCTCCAAGGCACCAATCCAGAAATAGATCAAACTCCCAATAACGATGCACAAAGATAAGTAAGTGCAGTCCTGATCCAAAGACTGAACTAGCTCCAGATAATCTACAAAACCAGACTATCTGAAAAACCCAACTCTAGAATGTCCATGTGGGAAAATTGTGGGCGCCCAGAGTTTAGGAAGGGAACAATAAACTCCAGGTCGGTCGTGGGACTAGTATGAGCAAACAAAGCAGTTTATCTTTAAAGCAAACAAGAAAGGAATTTAAAATTTAAATGCGCAATGCTTTTTGGAAAATGAAACTACTATAAGGACTCCCGCCATACACACAATGTAAACGTAGAATTGGAGGAGATTTCTCCTTAGTCAAATATGCTTGATACGGGAAAATTTCTTTGATATTGTTACTAGTGCATAGTGTATAAAACCATTTCGAAAGTATAATATTAATCCTAGCTAGCATACAACCATTATTGTATGCCTACTATAGCTACCATGTTCAATAGCAGGTTACCGTCACATTCCATGGCAGGTTATATAACTAAAACCGTACAGGGCGCGTATTGTTTTGTTTGGATTTACAACAAATGGTCAGGCTAAGGAACTTCCTACTGTCCATGGGTACGCCTCTGGCGGGACTTCCCGAGAGCTTAACTAGCTCTCTGCCAACATAATGCCAGGTTACCTCTGTAACTAGGTAAGTACTACACGAGCATGCCATCCCTCGGTCGTTTGGGGCCTTTATCCGAGGCGCCTCTCAACCACAAAGTAATAACAAAGTAATAGATTTGCAGTGTCCACATGAGTAAAGTATCTGGGCTCCATACCATGATACCACCCTTTTCCAGAAGGGAAAGACACACCCTAAAGGGAGCGACCCTCATAACCTTGCCGCATCTTTCCTGTTTCGACCGTTTTCGAGGTGTGAGGTCCCAATGCAGTCTCGTCCACAAAGCTACGCTTTATACAAAAGCCATGCTTTGATCAAATGATACACAACAACACTTAGCATGCCATACTACCAAATTGGGAGTATATCACTGATAAATATCAACATCATAACCGCTGAGCTCGTACGTCTTAGAGAAGGGTGTTAAGCTAAGAGAATAAATTCTCCGCCATCAAGTAGAAATGTATTTGATAGAGATCAGTTTAATATCTCAAAGTGTAATGTCGGACATATAACCATACAAGTCTGTTCCGGGTTCGAACAGAACCGAAGGCACTTCCGCAGAAGCCCTTACAATCCGGTTATCCACAATCCCAATCGGGCTTCCCATCACTTAGGGAATCTCTATACCGTAGCTACTCGGTGAGGAGACAATCGATAGGTTATCCTATCGTTCTTGCAAATACCCGGTCTTCAACACTGATCTTCAAATGCAATCCATAACGTCGTATCACTATTCGGAATAGGTTATATGACACAAGGTCCTCTCCCGGCTAAATCGAATAGTGAGCGCAATATTTAAAAATATGTGGATATGGGATTTTAGTTAGGTCACAACTTTTAAAAACCCAAAATCTTTCTTCCAATGGTTTAAACAAATCACCATTTCAAATCTTTTAACAAAAGTTTTATTTCACAAAGTTCACCCAGTTTCACAAAGATTCATTCATAGATTTCAAAACAATTTCCATTTCAATTGGATTAACTCATTATATCTTTAAATCAAGGGTTTAACTTATAGCTTTCAAACCGTTTCCAGAGATTTATTCATAACTTGGAAGACCATTTTCATTTTAGACTTGAAATCCCTTTTAACACAAATTGGAAGTTCATTTGTTAGGTGAAAGCTTTTATTATTTGAAAACAAATAGTTTTCATTTCAGAAAAATCCGATTTCATTTATACAAGCTAAAATCTTCGAGTTAAATTCAAATTCCCAAAACAACGCTTTAAAAATGATTTAAAACCCATATAAACTTGTATAACATCTTTAATCCCTAGCAGAAGAAATGAAATAGTATAAATATCAATATACAACATTGTTACAATAACTGATACAACTGAATGATACAATGAATATCAATATACATCGGAGATATGATATAAGACAATAGTAGCGGAAAGAAAAGATAACACCAATAGTGGAACAATATCTCCAGTAGAGAAAGTGGTCTTCAAAGGAGAACTCCAATTGGTAATCTCCATCTCCAAGGCACCAATCCAGAAATAGCTCAAACTCTCAATAACGATGCACAAAGATAAGCAAGTGCAGTCCTGATCCAAAGACTGAACTAGCTCCAAATAATCTACTAAACCTGACTATCTGAAAAACCCAACTCTAGACTGCCCGTGTGGGAAAATTGTGGGCACCCAGAGTTTAGGAAGGGAACAATAAACTGCAGGTCGGTCGTGGGACTGGTATGAGCAAACAAAACAGTTTATCTTTTAAAGAAAACAACAAGGTAATTTAAAATTTAAATCCGCAATGCTTTTTGCAAAATGAAACTACCATAAGGCCTCCCGCCACACACACAATTCAAACGCAGAATTGGAGAAGATTTCTTCTTATGATAGTCAAATATGCTTGATACGAGAAAATTTCTTTGATATTATTACTAGTGCATAGTGTATAAAACCATTTCGAAAGTATAATATTAATCCTAGCCAACATAGAACCATTATTGTATACCTACTATGGCTACCATGTCCAATAGCAGGTTACCGCCACATTCCATGGCATGTTATACAATTAAAACCGTACTGGGCACGTATTGTTTTGTTTGGATTTCCAACAAATGGTCAGGCTAAGGAACTTCCTACTGTCCATGGGTACGCCTCTGGCAGGACGTCTCGAGAGCTTAGCTAGCTCTCTGCCAACACAAGGCCGGGTTACCTCTGTAACTAGGTAACTACTAGACGACCATGCCATCCCCCGGTCCTTTGAGACCTTTATCCGAGGCGCCTCTCAACCACAAAGCAATCACCAAGTAATAGATTTGCAGTGTACACATGAGTAAAGTATCCAGGCTCCATACCATGACACTACAAGGGAATGACATACCCTAAAGGGAGCGACCCTCATAACCTTGCCACATCTTTCCTGTTTCGACCATTTCCACGGTGTGAGGTCCTGATGCGTCTCGTCCACAAAGCTACGCTTTATACAAAAGCCATGCTTTGATCAACAAATGTTACACAATAGCACTCAGCATGCCACACTACCAAATTGGGAGTATATCACTGATAAATATCAACTACATAACCTCTGAGCTCGTACGCCGTAGAGAAGGGTGTTAAGCTAAGAGAATAAATTCTCTGCCATCAAGCAGAAATGTATTTGATAGAGATCAATTTAATATCTCAAAGTGTAATGTCGGACATATAACCATACAAGTCTGTTCCGGGTTCGAATAGAACCGAAGGCACTTCCGAAGAAGCCCTTGCAATCCGGGTATCCACAATCCCAATCGGACTTCCCGTCACTTAGGGAATCTCTATACCGTAGCTACTCGGTGCAGAGACAATCGATAGGTTATCCTATCGTTCTTGCAAATACCCGGTCTTCAACACCGATCTTCAAATGCAATCCATAACGTCGTATCACTATTCGAAATAGGTTATATGACACAAGGTCCTCTCCCGGCTAAACCGAATAGTGAGCGCAATATTTAAAAATATGTGGATATGGGATTTTAGTTAGGTCACAACTTTTAAAAACCCAAAATCTTTCTTCAAATGGTTTAAACAAATCACCATTTCAAATCTTTTAAACAAAAGATTTATTTCACAAAGTTCACCCAGTTTCACAAAGATTCATTCGTAGATTCAAAACAATTTCCATTTCAATTGGATTAACTCATTAAATCTTTAAATCAAGGATTTAACTTATAGCTTTCAAACCGTTTCCAGAGATTTATTCATAACTTGGAAGACCATTTTCATTTTGGACTTGAAATCCCTTTTAACACAAATTGGAAGTTCATTTCTTAGGTGAAAGCTTTTATTATTTGAAAATAAATAGTTTTCATTTTAGAAAAATCCGATTTCATTTATATAAGTTAAATCTTCGGGTTAAATTCAAATTCCTAAAACAACGCTTTAAAAATGATTTAAAACCCATATAAACTTGTATAACATCTTTAATCCCTAGTTTCCAAACATAGAATTCAATTTCAACTTTTGAATTTAAATTTAAATTAAGTTATTCAAACTTCAAAATTTAGTCAAGTTATTCAGAAATAACTTTATCTTTGAAATTCCTTTTCAAAAGCTTTTTATTTTAAATCCAATCCATTTCCAAAACCATTTGGATTCAAAAATTCAATTTCAAAACCATTTCAAAAATCTGTGACTTAACCAATTTCCTCGTGCAATCCATATTTGCGTGTGTATAAGTGTGATTGAGGGGTTTTACACAATAAAAGTGCAACAACATCAATCAGTACAAATTTTCCAATACAGCCATATATTTGATAAGCGGTATAAACTATAATGCTTATCTTTCATTCACCGATCACAGATATATATCACATATAATAGACTTACATTAAACACAGCTCAAATCAAAACAGAGCAGCACAATCAGGGATATCAAACAATTCAATCATCCAATAGAATCCAAACATCCATAAGTAAAATCAGCTAATTGTCTGATTAATTCAAATCAGATCTAATTACTTATGAATCACTAATCCTGGTTAATTAACATTAATAAATTACAAATCATTTTGATTAATTATTCTTTAATCATTTATTAATTAACCATTTATTAATAAACTAATTAACCTTTAATTAATAATTAACTAACCTTAATTAATAGATCAATTTAACTTTAATTATTAAATTATTCTTAAATTAATTACATTGATATAATTAATCACCTTAGTTAATTATCCTTAAATTAATTATTGTTTAATTACTTGATTAATCAACCTTTAATCATTAATTAATTATCCTTAATTAATTCTATTAAGTGATTATCCTTAAGTGATTAAATAACCTTATTTTATTATCCTTAATTTATTACACTCAGCAATTAGCTTTTAAATCAATTACACAAAGCAGTTAACTTTAATTTAATTACACAAAGTAATTATCTTTTAAATCAATTACATTAATAAATTAAACATCAATTAATCACATTAACAATTATTCTTTAAGTAATTAAGAAGCAACCTTAAATTAATTACCTTATTTAATTAATCAAATAATTATACCTTTAATTATTTATCTAAATAAATTAAAGATAAACCTTTAATCTTAATTCATTACTTAATTACATTATCTAAATTAAATGCTCGAAATTATTTTATACAAAAATATTGATTAATGAAAGTTCAATGCGCTTACCATAATCACCTTCTTAATTCAAACATTATTAAACTCCATTTGAAAATACTTAGAAATTTATTCATTATCATCATATCATTTAAAATCAATTTATTTTTCACAAAAATTTACAACATTTAGCCTTAACATTTAACCCTTGAAACTTGTTTTAAAATCTTATTTAATAATTCTAATTTGAAACTTATTTGATTTCTTATACTTTAAAAACTTTGAATAAAAATTGCTTGAAAAATTTGTACACTTTCTATTGCCTTTAAAACTGAACGAAATTTACATTATAACTTAAACTTCTTGTATTTTAAAATGCCTATATAATCACCCAAAATTCCCGAGTCCACAACTCCAAACACCCGAGAAAAATTCCTATAAACTTCGAGTCACCCCCGTGTAACATTCCAAGCTTCTTTTTTTCTTTTAGCTCTATTATACCTGGCACTAATTTTTGCAAACACTCATGCATACTCGAGCCCAAAGCAGGAAATACTCGAGCCAAAGCTGGATTTTCTCGAGACGAAACTCGAGAGCTACTTCGTCTTCTCCAACCATCAAATATTCCTGACATCGAGGATACCACGTGCATGTGCACAAATCAACGATGACGTTCTAGTCCACTTTGCCGATGCCAACAGATCGTTGATCATCCCCTGAGTCGCCACGAACACCCAAGTCTCCAAACATCACAGTCAATCGAATTCGAACAATTTAAAGCACCTGGAACCAAAAACTTAGTCGAAGAAAACCACCATGCGCCATTGCTTCAGACCACCAGAAAATGCACGATCGCTTCGCCAGATGATAACACACTCATCCTCCCTGGTCCGATCGACCAAAGCGCTATGCCGAACACGATAATGCTTCATGAATTCAATCGATTAAATACAGGGTAAAAACCCTAGATCGATCCTAATCGCCTTCCGTAATGAATTAAATTTTTTTTTCGCATTTTTCTCGAGGTAAACCATTGTTCCAGCACTTGCTGACACAATCCCGAGGGTCAACATCGTGTTGATCATCAGAATTTTCCACAAAACACATTTCCATTCATTTGACAAATGCGACCTTAATTCAAAATTAAAAATCCTGATTTTATCATTAAAAATCATTTTTTCCTATCACAAATCATATTATGATATCCAAATTTGAAAACCCGAACATTGATTTTCAACTTACATATGAATTCTACTGTTTTTCTTTATTTTTCTGAAACATATGTATAACAGAAAAACAGGGAATAAATTTTAACTATGATATTATATTGTTTTATTCATTTCTCTTTTAGAAATCGTGGCTTGAATTTGTATAAATAAAAAGATACGAGGTTGTATATGAATTTTAGGACCTGTCATTCAATAGAGATATGGGTTTGAACATGCCCAGACATTCACACTCACAAATATAAGTAAATTCAAACATGCAGGCATTTAAACCTTCATTCTTCAAGTATAAACCAGAATAAAGGCACAAGGGTAGATAAGTGAGTTTGCTCACATGAAGGTTGAAGAAAGACAGAGGCTGGAATTGAAATAGAGAAGCAAAATACTTTGCTTTGAATTTGAAAAACTGGATTTTGATTCTTGTTAGCTAGACTTTGTTGCATGCCTTGATTTGTTTCAAGAATTTCTTGGTCCTTAGCTCCTTTGCTGTTTAAATCTTCTCTCCCTTTTGTTTTGATGCTGTTTTAATTTCTTCATTCTCAAGCTTGAAGAATTTTTTTTGAAAGCATGCTCACTGCCTATAGATCTTTTAAGTTTGAGCAGATTTGTTTGAGCTTGAAGTTGTTTGAATTTGCCTGAGTTGAATTTTTTTGCTACATGTTTTGAAGTTTTGTTTGAAACTGAAATGATCTTCAGGTTGCAGTTTTCTCTCCTTTTTTTTCTCATTTTGCTTTAGGAAATTTCAGAGTTGAAGAATTGAAGATGAAGACAGGTTAATGAAGGATGTTCAGGGTTTTAAGAATGATTGCAGACTCTGGTTTGAGAGGATTTGAAGTTCATTTGCAAGCTTTCAAATTGGCTTTGTTTTTTTCAGATTTGAGGGAGAAGTTTTGCACAGGGGAAAATGAACAGCCTGCATTCTCCTTTCATTTGATTTTTTTTATTTACATTAAAATTTTAAAAGAAAACATTTTGCCACTTGTATTTTGCATGGTGACATTGTTTAACACTTGTCAATTTTTTTATTGCATGCCCTACACTTGTCCTTTGCTTGCATTTTTATGTTGAAACCCTTTATAAAATTTTATTTTAAAATTTTGCTTTAAACCCTCTTGTTATCATATTTACGAATTTATATCTTTGTACATTTACAAACTATTTTCAAATGAAAATGTTCAAATCTTTATAACCAATATTATTTTAAGCTTAGTTCATTATACTTTTTGAATTAAAACTACTATGCCTTTAAATAAATAATTATCTACATATGTATTATTTTAAATTTTTATTTCTTGTTTTATACATTTTGTTTATTATTTCTACATATACCAATTTAAATCAAGAAATGATTTTAAACTAATTATGCTTTTAATACATAAAGACATATATAATAGTATTTATTTTTAAACAATTGTTTTGAAAATCATTTATATCTAATTCAAAATATAACTTTCAAAATAAATATTACATATGTCTCTTGAAATTAGAAAACAAATTTCTACTAGTATAAAATTATATAGTTTTCAAATCCAAATTTTCTTTATTTATAAGATATTAAATATAGGATTTCAAATCCACAATTAAATTTTAAAATCAATGTCCAAATAAACAAATATCCTATTTAATCATGGAAAATCAATTTAATTTACAATTTAAATTCACAATTTTATACCAATTACCAAATTTAATTTTACTCAAAAATCGGGATCGTTATAGATTCCCCCTCTTAAGAAAATTTCGTCCCCGAAATTTGCAAGGGAGACGAGAAAGAATAGATGATAGATAAAGAAATGATTGATCAGATCAGATCAAAATATTTATTCTGCATTAAGTTTACCAAATCAGAATATCAACAATATGAGAACAAACTCATACAATTATTTCACAAGGTACTCGGGTCCACCGGTCTACGAATGTGCAAGGGCATTGATTAGTTCGAAGGGATAACTAATCGTTCGTAGAATATATCGGTCCATAGAGTATAGATAGATAGATTCAATCTTCTGCAATTTCTCAAACACTAGATATGGATTCCAACCTACGTCGAAATACCCCAAAGTATATACCAACTTATCCTTCTTCGGACTTCAGTTTACAATAGAAATTACAATAGAATTTCAAATTTGATTTTAACCGATACCGTTTTATTGATACAATTCAAATTTAGCCTTATATTTGTTAACCAATTTATTTCAATTTAAATTTTCAAATTCATTAGTGTTTAAAATGAAAAGCTGATAAGAAACCGATGAAGATACAAAGTAAGGATTTTCTACGACGACTCATAGGGTCACCATCGCAGCGAAACTTCTTTCTGGAGCTGCTACGAAGCAATCAAAAGAATTTGAAATCGAATCAAAGGAGATTGAGAAGAAAGTCGTTTCCACTATTGCAGAGTATTGACCATTCATAGTGGTACTCCCCTGTCCCCTATCTCGTCCTCTTCTTACACTCATACTTACTACCAATGGATAGTAAGAGAATTTACTGAGGCGTTTGTACAGATATCTTAGGGATATACTCATTCTAGGGTATACTTCACCCTATCTCTAATGAGTTACTTAATATGTTATACTCCTGAGCTAAAGTTTCAACCTTTAGCTCTGATACCAAATGTAGCGACCCTGACTCGACCTTCGAAAATCGACACCGATTATGACACTCGAATTCAAATGCCGCAGATCTAAACGTCGAATCTGGTTCGTTGGAGCCTATAACACATTAAGTACAATACATCGGAATAAATGAAATAGTATAAATATCAATATACAACATTGTTATAATAACTCATACAACTGAATGATACAATGAATATCAACATACATCGGAGATATGATGTAAGACAATAGCAGTGGAAAGAAAAGATAACACCAGCGGTGGAACAATATCTCTAGTAGAGAAAGTAGTCTTCAAAGGAGAATTCCAGTATCGGTAATCTCTATCTCCAAGGCACCAATCCAGAAATAACTCAAACTCCCAATAACGATGCACAAAGATAAGCAAGTGCAGTCTTGATCTAAAGACTGAACTAGCTCCAGATAATCTACTAAATCTGACTATCTGAAAAACCCAACTCTAGACTGCCCGTGTGGGAAAATTATGGGCACCCGGAGTTTAGGAAGGGAACAATAAACTCCAGGTCGGTCGTGGGACTGGTATGAGCAAACAAAATAGTTTATCTTTTAAAGAAAACAACAAAGTAATTTAAAATTTAAATCCGCAATACTTTTTGGAAAATGAAACTACCATAAGGCCTCCCGCCACACACACAATGCAAACACAGAATTGGAGGAGATTTCTCCTTATGATAGTCAAATATGCTTGATACGAGAAAATTTCTTTGATATTATTACTAGTGCATAGTGTATAAAACCATTTCGAAAGTATAATATTAATCCTAGCCAGCATACAACCATTATTGTATGCCTACTATAGCTACCATGTTCGATAGCAGGTTACCGCCACATTCCATGGCATGCTATACAATTAAAACCGTACTAGGAATGTATTGTTTTGTTTGGATTTCCAACAAATGGTCAGGCTAAGGAACTTCCTACTGTCCATGGGTACGCCTCTAGCGGGACGTCCCGAGAACTTAGCTAGCTCTCTGCCAACACAAGGCCGGGTTACCTCTGTAACTAGGTAACTACTACACGACTATGCCATCCCCTGGTCCTTTGGGACCTTTATCCGAGGCGCCGCTCAACCACAAAGCAATCACAAAGTAATAGATTTGCAATGTCCACATGAGTAAAGTATCCGGGCTCCATACCATGAAACCACCCTTTTCCAGAAGGGAATGACATACCCTAAAGGGAGCGACCCTCATAACCTTGCCGCATCTTTCCTGTTTCGACCATTTCCATGGTGTGAGGTCCTGATGCGTCTCGTCCACAAAGCCACACTTTATACAAAAGCCATGCTTTGATCAACAAATGTTACACAACAGCACTCAGCATGCCACACTACCAAATTGGGAGTATATCACTGATAAATATCAACTATATAACCTCTGAGCTCGTACGTCTTAGAGAAGGGTGTTAAGCTAAGATAATAAATTCTCCGCCATCAAGCAGAAATGTTTTTGATAGAGATCAGTTTAATATCTCAAAGTGTAATGTCGGACATACAACCATACAAGTCTGTTCCGGGTTCGAACAGAACCGAAGGCACTTCCGAAGAAGCCCTTGCAATCTGGGTATCCACAATCCCAATCGGACTTCCCGTCACTTAGGGAATCTCTATACCATAGCTACTCGGTGCAGAGACAATCGATAGGTTATCCTATCGTTCTTGCAAATTCCCGGTCTTCCACACCGATCTTCAAATGCAATCCATAACGTCGTACCACTATTCGGAATGGGTTATATGACACAAGGTCCTCTCCCGGCTAAACTGATCAGTGAGCGCAATATTTAAAAATATATGGATATATGATTTTAGTTAAGTCACCACTTTTAAAAACCCAAAATATTTATTCAAATGGTTTAAACAAATCACCATTTCAAATCTTTTAAACAAAAGATTTATTTCACAAAGTTCACCCAGTTTCACAAAGATTCATTTATAGATTTCAAAAAAATTCCATTTCAATTGGATTAACTCATTAAATCTTTAAATCAAGAGTTTAACTTATAGCTTTCAAACCGTTTCCAGAGATTTATTCATAACTTGGAAGACCATTTTCATTTTAGACTTGAAATCCCTTTTAACACAAATTGTAAGTTCATTTCTTAGGTGAAAGCTTTTATTATTTGAAAACAAATACTTTTCATTTTGAAAAAATCCGATTTCATTTATACAAGCTAAAATCTTTGGGTTAAATTCAAATTCCCAAAACAACGCTTTAAAAATGATTTAAAATCCATATAAACTTGTATAACATCTTTAATCCCTAGTTTCCAAACATAGAATTCAATTAAAATTTAAATCAAGTTATTCAAACTTCAAAACTTAATCAAGTTATTTAAAAATAAATTTATCTTTGAAATTCCTTTTCAAAAGCTTTTTATTTTAAACCCGATCCATTTCCAAAACCATTTGTATTCAAAAATTCAATTTTAAAACCATTTCAAAAATCTATGACCTAACCAATTTCCTCGTGCAATCCATATTTGTGTGTGTATAAGTGTGGTCCAGGGGTTTTAAACAATAAAAGTGCAACACCATCAATCAGTACATATTTTCCAATACTGCCATATATTTGATAAGCGGTATAAACTATAACGCTTATCTTTCATTCATCGATCACAGATATATATATATATATATATATATATATATCACAGATAATAAATTTACATTAAACACGACTCAAATCAAAACAGAACATCACAATCAGGGATATCAAAAAATTCAATCATCCAATAGAATCCGAACATCCATAAGTAAAATCAGCTAATTGTCTGATTAATTCAAATCAGATCTAATTACTTATGAATCACTAATCCTGGTTAATTAACATTAATAAATTACAAATCATTTTGATTAATTATTCTTTAATCATTTATTAATTAACCATTTATTAATAAATTAATTAACCTTTTATTAATAATTAACTAATCTTAATTAATAGATCAATTTAAATTTAGTTATTGAATAATTAACCTTTAATTATTAAATTATTCTTCAATTAATTACCTTGATTTAATTAATCACCTTAATTAATTATCCTTAAATTGATTATTGTTTAATCACTTGATTAATCGAGCTCTAATAATTAATTAATTCTATTAAGTAATTATCCTTAAGTGATTAAATACCCTTATTTTATTATCCATAATTTATTACACTCAGTAATTAGCTTTTAAATCAATTACACAAAGTAATTAACTTTAATTTAATTACACGATGTAACTATCTTTTAAATTAGTTACATTAATAAATTAACCATCAATTAATCACATTAACAAATTATTCTTTAAGTAATTAAGTAAGTAACCTTAAATTAATTACCTTAGTTAATTAATTAAATAATTATACCTTTAATTATTCATCTAAATAAATTAAAGCTAAACCTTTTTATCTTAATTCATTACTTAATTACATTATCTAAATTAAATGCCCGAAATTATTTTATACAAAAATATTGATTAATGAAAGTTCAGTGCGCTTACCATAATCACCTTCTTAATTCAAACATTATTAAAATCCATTTGAAAATACTTAGAAATTTATTCATTATCATCATATTATTCAAAATCAATTTATTTTTCACAATAATTTACAACATTTAGCCTTAACATTTAACCCTTGAAACTTGTTTTAAAACCTTATTTAATAGTTCTAATTTGGAACTTACTTGATTTCTTATACTTTAAAAACTTTGAATAAAAATTGCTTGAAAACTTTGTACACTTTCTATTGCCTTTAAAACTGAACGAAATTTACATTATAAGTTAAACTTCTTGTATTTTAAAATGCCTATATAATCACCCAAAATTCCCGAGTCCACAACCCCAAATACCCAAGAAAAATGCCTATAAACTTCGATTCACCCCCGTGTAACATTCCAAGCTTCTTCTTTTTTCTTAGCTCTATTACACCTGGCACTAATTTTTGCAAACGCTCATGCATACTCGAGCCCAAAGCAGGAAATTCTCGAGCCAAAGCCGGATTTTCTCGAGACGGACCTCGAGAGTTACTTCGTCTTCTCCAACCTTCAACTATTCCTGACATCGAGGATACCATGTGCACGTGCACGAATCAACGATGACGTTCTGGTCAACTTTGCCGATGCCAACAGATCGCCGATCATCCCATGAGTCGCCACGAACACCCAAGTCTCCAAACATCACAGTCAATCGAATTCAAACAATTTAAAGCGCTTGGAACCAAAAACTTAGTCGAAGAAAACCACCACGCGCCGTTGCTTCAGACCACCAGAAAACTTGCGATCACTTCAAGAGCTTCGCCAGACGATAACACACTCATTCTCCCTGGTCTGATCGACCAAAGTGCTATGCTGTCCGATCGACCAAAGTGCTATGCCGAACACGATAATGCTTCATGAATTCAATCGACTAAATAACGGGTAAAAACCCTAGATCGATCCCATTCACCTTCTATAATGAATTAATTTTTTTTTCGCATTTTTCTCGAGATAAACCATTGTTCCAGCACCTATTGACACAATGTCGAGGCTCAACATCGTGTTGATCACCAGAATTTTCCACAAAACAAATTTCTGTTCATTTGACAAATGTGACCTTAATTCGAAATAAAAAATCCCGATTTTATCATTAAAAATCATTTTTTCCTATCACAAATCATATTATTAAATCCAAATTTGAAAACCCGAACATTGATTTTCAACTTACATAAGAATTCTACTGTTTTTCTACATTTTTTTTAAACATATGTATAACATAAAAACAGGGAATAAATTTTAACTATGAAATTATATTGTTTTAGTCATTTTTCTTTTAGAAATCGTGGCTTGAATTTGTATAAATAAAAAGATATGAGTTTGTATATGAATTTTAGGACCTGTCATTCAACAGAGATATGGGTTTGAACATACCTAGACATTCACACTCACAGATATAAGTAAATTCAAACATGCAGGCATTTAAACCATCACACTTCAAGTATAAACCAGAATATCAAAGGCACAAGGGTAGATAACTGAGTTTTCTCACCTGAAGGTTGAAGAAAGACAGAGGATGGAATTGAAACAGAGAAGCAAAATACTTTGCTTTGAATTTGAAAAACTGGATTTTGATTCTTGTTAGTTAGACTTTGTTGCATGCCTTGATTTGTTTCTGGAATTGCTTGGTCCTTAGCTACTTTGCTGTTTAAATCTTCTCTCCCTTTTGTTTTGATGCTGTTTTAATTTTTTCATTCTCAAGCTTGAAGATTTTTTTTTAAAGCACGCTCACTGCCTTCAGATCTTTTAAGTTTGAGCAGATTTGTTTGAGCTTGAAGTTGTTTGAATTTTCTTGAGTTGAATTTTTTTGCTTCATGTTTTGAAGTTTTGTTTGCAACTAAATTGATCTTCAGGTTGCAGTTTTCTCTTTCTTTCTTTTCTCTGATTTTGCTTCAGGAAATTTCAGAGTTGAAGAATTGAAGATGAAGACAGGTTAATGAAGGATGTTCAGGTTTTTAAGAATGATTACAGGCTTTGGTTTGAGAGGATTTAAAGTTCATTTGCAAGCTTTCAAATTGGCTTTGTTTTTTTTTCAGATTTGAGGGAGAAGTTTTGCACAGGGGAAAATGAACAGCCTGCATTCTCCTTTCATTTGATTTTTTTTATTTACATCAAAATTTTAAAAGAAAACATTTTGCCACTTGTATTTTGCATGGTGACATTATTTAACACTTGTCAATTTTTTTATTGCATGCCCTACACTTGTCCTTTGCTTGCATTTTTATATTGAAACCCTTTATAAAACTTTATTTTAAAATTTTTCTTTAAACCCTCTTGTTATCGTATTTACAAATTTATACTTTTGTACATTTCCAAACTATTTTCAAATGAAAATGTTCAAATCTTTATAACCAATATTATTTTAAGCTTTGTTCATTATACTTTTTGAATTAAAACTACTATACCTTTTAAATAATTATCTACATATGTATTATTTTAAATTTTTATTTCTTGTTTTATATACATTTTGTTTATTATTTCTACTTACACCAATTTATAGAAAGAAATGATTTTAAACTAATTATGCGTTTAATAAATAAACACATATAATAGTATTTAGTTTTAAACAATTGTTTTGAAAATCAATTATATCTAATTTGAAATATAACTTTCGAAATAAATATTACATATGTCTCCTAAAATTAGAAAAAAAAATTATACTAGTATAAAATTATATAGTTTTCAAATCCAAATTTTCTTTATTTATAAGATATTAAATATAGTGAAACGACCCAACTTCCAAACTCCAGGAAGTCGCATCACTAATAAGAAAGAAAGGGATAGAGAATAGAAAGAAAGAGAAGACGAAGAAAACAACACATCAGAATCTAAACAGCGGAACGAATAAATTATATTAATAACATGAAATATTTACATAGTTTACAACCACTATCAGAGTGCGCAGGTAATACAACACATACTAGACAGTTATAAACACCTGTCTAGTTATAAACACCTGTCTAGTTATACAACTCAATACAACACCACACATAACTCAGAGATACCAAACACAGCGGACTACTATATAACTACAACGCAGAAGCCTCCTGCTCCAATTGCTCCTCCACAATTCGTCAAAGCTAACCTGAATCCTTTGGCTACTCGTAAAAATTTAAGTACCCAAGAGTTTATGAAAAACAAAAATAAACTACGGATCAGACATGGGTCTCGTGTGATTAACAGGTTAAAGTTGCTCAACTTTTGAAAAAAAACTTTGAAAAGAAAGGTTTCACGTAAGACTTCCCACACATAAACATGGAAAAGTTTTTGCCTTACGCTAACCAAAACATTTGATAGGAAATCCGATGATATTATAATAGTGTCTAGGGTTTTCAAATAAATATGAAATAGCCGAAATTGTTACATCTATTAAATTCCAGCTACTAGCCACAAAAGTGGGTAATACAATCAAAACCGTTGGCACTTATTGGATTTTGGATTCCATACAATGGCAGGGCTACTGGGGTACCGCCTGTCACAGTACGTGGCCTAGATCACCGTACCGAGGAGTACGCCCACTCCCCTGCAACACAAGGCCGGAACCATCCCTTACTGGACAGTTCCGAACAAGAGAACCCCGCAGTTGGCCGCGACCCAACTTCCCACACAGCCGAATAAAAAAGGACTTCTAGACAGGGGTAAATCTCGCTCTCAAGTGGGGGCTACCCACGAAGCGTTGCTGCACCTCCCTTTTTTATCCATTTCCGGTTGATGAGGCTTGAGGCTACGATTACCTTTATAGAACATATCTATCTTAGAATGCTCATCGTCCACCTGACGATGTTCTGAAAGCATTCAATCCATACAAGTTCGTTCCGGGTTCGAACGAAACCGAAGGCATTATCTCGTTACACTCATTTTGGAATCCCTCTCAGAGTTAACGACGATAACCCTTGCACTCTAAATCACCATCTCGAACCTATAAGTACTATTCCGTCAAACTCATTACGGAATCGCCTACAGAGTTATACTGACGTATAGCCCTTACACCTCGAGTCTTCACTTGCTCCACTTAGATTCACGACCTAACGTTAATTGGAATCGATGTGGTTTTCGGATATCCAAATATGGAAACCCGATCCCGGTCTCATCGAAATACAAAGCGTGTCTTTTAGGTCCAAGTTGTTTTAAGTTTAAAACAATTCAATCTAATTATCCATATACACACTGATAAATAATATCATCACCACAGATAATCCATATTATCATTATCAGAAGATAATCCAATTCATCATCACAATGCAACCAATGCATCCATACCACATATCATTACTAATCTCATATCTGAGATTCAAACCATTCAAGGAAATATATCATCCCTATATATAAACAAGGATTAATAATCACACCATCTATATAATTAATTTAAAATGAATTAAATTAATTACATTATATCTAATTAATTTAAAGTAAATCAAATTAATTACCTCAATCTATAATCCTGCTTACAACCATTGATTACAAATAATCAACTAATTAATTAACCACTAATTAATTCTCTTGATTAATCACCCATGATTAATCATCTTTTAATTACATTCAAGTAATTAATTTCATAAATTAATTTTCCTTAATCAAATATTGTAATTAACCTTTAATTACTTTTATTAATTAATTAATCACATTAATCCTTAATTAATTACATTAATTAATTTCTCTAATCACTTATCATTAATTAATTAATCTTAATTAATTAATCCTTAATTACACCATTAATTATATTAATTAATGATTCCTAATTACATTTAAATTAAGTAATTAACCCTAAATTATTAATCACCTTTGATTAATTAACTTCCCTAAGTAATTATCCCTCATCAATCACTTACTAACCCATCAATGATTATTATAAATTAATTAAACTTAATAACTTAATTTAAACTAATCAAATAAATCAATTAATTATAATGAGTAATTAATAACTTTAATTACTTCACCAAATACCATAATGATTATTTGAATTTAATTAATCTAATTTATTATCAAAATTAATTAATAAATAATCTCAAGTTAATGATCTTCACTAACTTATCATCAATTTCTTTAATTACCTTACTCAAGTAATTAAATTAAATTAATCATTATTAATTCACAAATTTATTAATCCTTAATAATTATTTAATTAATCGCTAATTATTAAATTTATTAAGTTGTTCACTTAATTAATTCTAACCTCTTGATTTATTTCTAATCATTAATTAAAATCATAACTAAATTAATTAATGATCTTATTTTCAAGTTAATTAATCTTAAAAAAAATTAACTCAACCTTAATTAATTAATTCAAAATACTTATTTAATTGATTAAATAAATTAATTAATTATCCCTCTAATTACCTTATTATTTTAATAAACCAAATCATCTAAATCTTTGTTTTATTATAAATAAACATTTCTTATTAATACTTACATGATCATTTACTAAGAAATATTCAAACAACTTACTTTAAATTTGTTTCCAAATTCTATTTTTTAAAAAATTCTAAATTTTAAAAAAATGAAAACACATTTAACCTTTAACAAAGTTTTTAAAACATTTTAAAACTCTTTTTTTTTTAAAAAACTTATGCAAAAGAATTTCTTATTTTATAAAGAAGTTCAAAGGAATTTAAACCCATATTAAATTTTAAGATTCAAATCATATTTAAATATGTTTCAAAGTTGTTTAAAACATTTAAAGATTCCTTTATTTTCAAACATGAATCAAATTTAATTCTTTTGATTTTCAGATTTAAACTTATGCTTAAATCTTCTACTTTAAATTTAAAGCCTTAACTTTAAATTCAATTATTTAAATCCTTTAAAGGTTGTTTAAACATTACAAGATTTAAAAACTTCTTTTCTTTTCAAAACCTGATTCAAATCTGAATCTTGTTTCCAGATTTAAACTTATATTTAAATCTTCTATTTTAAATTTAAAACTTTAACTCTAAATTCAATTACATAAACCCTTTAAAGGTTCTTTAAACATTTTAATTTAAATAGTTTAAATTAAACTTAAAACTTGAATTTAGATCAAATTTTAAAATTCATACTTTGAATTTTTAAGTTTAAATTCCTGTTTTAAAAACCCTGCTCCTGATTTTTTTTTTAAAAAAAACTTAATTTTCTGAAAATGTGCAGGTTTCCCCTGAAACCTGTAAACATTTTAATTTGAATAAGTCTGAATTAAATTTAAAAATTAGAATTAAACTTGGATTGAAAACCATACTTTTAAATTTAGTTTTTTTTAAAGTCTTGTTAAAAATCTGCATTCAGTCGTTTTTTTAGAACAATTCTATGCATTGAAAATAGGTTTCAAAACCTGCAAACTCAGAAAATATAACCCAGTGTTTTCCCCTATTTTACTTCGAGTAAAACTGGATTGAACTTCGAGTAAAAACTCGATTTACTCGAGTTATGATTCGAGTCAAAATATACTGCATACCCCAAAACTTCCCTGTCACCATCTTCTTCATCGTCCACATGCACGGTGGTCTTGACCACCTCCGGCCATCACATAGATAACAAGCAGGTTGACGCTTGCTCAAAGATCATCAATGATCATCCAAAACTCCACAAACATCAATAAATCAAATTTTAGTTCAAAACCTGAACATACAGGAACACTAACCCCATCAAATTTGCAAATCTGTAAAACTTACATCCTCTCTCCTCCGGCCATCGGAGGCTCTGGTACTCCGGCCATCTCCTCTTCATTACCCCAGCATCCATCTTTCCAAAACTTATTGCACCCGATCCACTACAACACCCTGCTGATCAAATCACTTCCTGCCCCCAAAACTAGGTTTACAAATACTACAGTCCTAAATCCAAACTAAACACTATGATTTTAATTTTAAAAATCATTTTTTTTAGTTTATAATACTAAAATTTCTAATTATCATGTTTGATATTTTACCTATATTTAGCATACCCTGATGTTTCAAATCTTACAGAGTCAATCACCAATTTAGTTTTTACTTAATAAGTTATAAACTAAAACTAAAGTATAATCAACAAGTGGGTTTCAGGACTTAAAGCCTTAACAAGAATATTGAACAAGAGCAAGAGGATTTCTTTTTACAAGAAACTGAACCTGGTACTAAAATCAGAGGAAGTACAAATTTATGAATGAGCAGGCAAAGCTCACTGATGAATTCAATCATAACATACCAATTTTATACATGAACAGGCAACATAAGTATTTATGTAAATCTAAATACTGTAATTGTTACTTACAGACATACCTATTTCAGTCATAAATCATGCAACAAATTTATTTTTAAGTAAACAGAAGTTGCTCACAAAACACACCATTCAATCATGCTATCAAGTATATAAACACAAGGCATACTCATTTAAATCATAAAACAAGCAACATATTATACTTAGGTTTAAATTTAAAGAAAAAGAAGTTACTCACTTGTCATTTAAAAGACAGAGCACAAATTTGAGTTGCAGAAATTTGCTTTAACTTGCATGTTTGCTGTTGCCTTGCACTTAGATTTGCATGCAGACTATACTTTGATTTTGCTCAAACTTGCATTGCAGAATTGATTCCATATGTATTTAAATCTTTAATTTGTAAAATTTGAAAATGCAGGCTTTGATAGTTTAAGGCTTGATTTCCAGATCTTAAAAGAATGCAGAGGCTTTACATTTGATTCTCAGATTAAAGGAAAATGAATTTCAGGTTGCAGAATGATTTTCAAGTTGATGAATATGAAGAGGACTTCAGATTTTTGGTTTTAAAAACAATTTCCAGATTTTGATTTTGAGGAAGGGTTGCATTGCATTTGAAAACCAGATTTTGAACATGATTTAAATTTTGTTTTTGAGAGTTTGAAAACAAATTTGTTTTCAGCTGAGATTTATCTTTGGAAAATGAAGATTAGAAAAAAAATGGGAATGAAGGAAATATGCTTTTATAAGATAAAAATGATTTATTTATAAATTAAAAGAAAAACAAAGTGAAAAGGACACTTGTCTTTTGCAAGAGTTCATTTACTAACACATGTATTTAAAAGGTTAGAATCTTAACACTTGTCATTATACATCTTAATATAATAACATGTGTTTTATAAATGAATTTTATTTGTTTTTATTTTATTTTAAAAGTAAATAAAACTCTTTCTTTATTTATTAATACTTATGTGTATAAATCATTTTCATATATAAATGTTTATGCATTTCTTTTTAAAGAAAATGAAATGAAACAAATTATAAAAATATGAAAGCTTACCTATAAAATTTAAATATGTTTATTCATTTGAATTCAAAATAAATTCAAAATCAAATTCTATTTATACATTTTAAAAATCCAATTTAAACTAGTTTATATTAACATATTTTTAATTTTTAAAATAATAATATTGCCTTATGAAAATCTATCTATATTTATACATTTATCACTATTATTTGAAAATAACATATTTATCGATTTAAATCATTTATAAAAGAAATTATAAATTTCTTATCTTATTTATCTTAATTATATACATTAATGTTTAATGTTTAAATGGTATTTTAAATTTTTAAATAATTCCAAATTATAATTATTAAGCTATATTTAAAACAAATAAAATAAACTTTTATTTATCTTATTAAAATTTAAACTATGTTTAAAATGCAATTATACAATTTAAAACAATTTCTTTAAGTATTTTAAACCAAATAGTTATTTATTAAATAAAATAAAAATCTTCAAATTATCAAAATGAATATTAAAATAAAAACAAGATTTTATTTTTTCATTAACCTAAAATCAAAACTTATCTATCCATAATATATATATACATATATATTATAAATACGAAAATATTTTATTAGTTTTTAAAAGATAAAATTCACCAATTAAACATTTATTTAATTGGATTATTAAATCAAGTTAAATTTTATTAACAAAATTTTATCAATTCAGTTTAATTTTAAATATAGATTATTAAATTGATATTGCTAAAATTTCCGGGATATCACATTCCTCCCCCCTTAAAAGAATTTCGTCCCCGAAATTTAAAAATCAAAGGTAATTTAATAACCCATTTAAAATTTAAAATTTTAAATCACAAGCATACATCAATCACATGCTAACAACCATAGCAACCAATTTATCTATTCAAACAAATTTAATTATCCAGACAAATTTCTAGATAAAATATTCTTGAGTTTCCCTAAGTGTATATATATATATATATATATACCTGGATACTCGCCCTACAGAATCCAAACAATCAAAACTACGAAGCTACAGAGCTTCTACTCATCTAGATCTATAGAACTAGACAAGATATCAGACTACAAACGAGTCTGACTTAACAACCAAACCTTCCTGAACAGCTGGTTCCATAACCAGAGATAACTCATACACGTACTCCCTCAGAGATACGTGAAACTCATTAAATCCAATTATCCACACTGGCAATACAACTCTTGAAAACCAAACACCAATCTAACCAAACACAGAAGAGATCCAAAACAAATCTCCGACTCCGGAATCTACATTCCTTAGTTTCTTATCCATAAAAATCTTCTGACGATCCTGGGCTGTCTACATCCAAACTGATCAGCTCAACTCTTGCTGATGCCCCAAAAAGAAACAATCCAGCACAACGATCTTCTCAAGATCAACCAAGACTAAGATCACCAACCCCACTCTTCAACCATTAGAAGAACAACTTACTTATTCTATCCGGAAAGACAAAACAGAAACATTTCCAAACTGCTTCCGCTGCACAACTCTGATCTGGCACAGAAGACACTGCTGATGAAGAATATGAGCACAAACTGGACGTCACTTCCCAGAAATATGGCTCAACATATCCAAATAAACTCAGATGTTTCACAATCCTGAGCTGCCTCACCAAACCTATCTCGAGAAACCATCCTTCTACTAGCTGCTTCACCGGTAGCACTCCTGGAATCCAGACGATAAGAAAACTCAATCTTCAGAAGTGGGCAAACCTCCGACTTCTCAAAAGACAACCAAAAATTCTTCATTACCTCAAAAGAACACTCAAACTATCGCAAGTCACTTTTGCGATCAATAGAGACCAATTCCCAAAGAAAACTGTTCTCTCTTTACCAAACAGAACAGCTTACTCTTAATTAGCCAATCCAATAAAGTATTGGCTCCACTCTACTGCTTCTGAACTCCACCTTCAGAAACTACTCAGCCAGAAAACTTTTGTTAACATAGACACTCCGAGTTGCACTGCTGACATCAATGCCAAAACTTCCTTAGCTGAAGTTCTTCGAGAAACTCGGCCCTCAAAGCCAATCACAAACAACCAGCTAAACTCAGCCACATTACCGAAGCAGACGTATCTCCTAAAACTTGTTCCAAAGAAAACATCTTCGAAAACCTCCATAGTCACTGCATTTCATCATGCAGCTACCACTACCTGAGGTATCAAAATACCATCACACACTTCTGCCAACCAACAGATTCAAACTCTACTCATCCATCTTCAAAGATAGACTCTAAACCTTAACAGGTTTTCTTCCAGAGATCGATGAAATCTCTACACTCTGCACAACTCACTCGAGACGGTATTAGGTCTACAGTCTCGACAAATACACCTCTAACCTCAAACATTCAAACTCCAACCAATGGTAGTAATCGTGTTACACACACCGCTACCTTATCTACCTTATCTACCTTTATAACTTATGTTGGAAAACCTGAACAGGTAACCCAACAGATAGGTAGAAATAATAAATATATATATAGATATATTTCAAAACTACAAATACGTTCTCTCAAGATAGACACCACTCCAGAACCTAGGTATTCACTCAACCTAATGCTCTGATACCACTGAAACGACCCAACTTCCAAACTCCAGGAAGTCGCATCGCTAATAAGAAAGAAAGGGATAGAGAATAGAAAGAAAGAGAAGAAGAAGAAAACAACACATCAGAATCTAAACAGCGGAACGAATAAATTATATTAATAACATGAAATATTTACATAGTTTACAACCAATATCAGAGTGCACAGGTAATACAACACATACTAGACAGTTATAAACACCTGTCTAGTTATACAACTCAATACAACATCACACATAACTCAGAGATACCAAACACAGCGGACTACTATATAACTACAATGCAGAAGCCTCCTGCTCCAATTGCTCCTCCACAATTCGTCAAAGCTAACCTGAATCCTTTAGCTACTCGTAAAAATTTGAGTACCCAAGAGTTTATGAAAAACAAAAATAAACTCCGGGTCAGACATGGGTCTGGTGTGAGTAACAGGTTAAAGTTGCTTAACTTTTGAAAAAAACTTTGAAAAGAAAGGTTTCACGTAAGACTTCCCACACATAAACATGGAAAAGTTTTTACCTTACGCTAACCAAAACATTTGATAGGAAATCCGATGATATTATAATAGTGTCTAGGGTTTTCAAATAAATATGAAATAGCCGAAATTGTTACATCTATTAAATTCCAGCTACTAGCCACAAAAGTGGGTAATAAAATCAAAACCGTTGGCACTTACTGGATTTTGGATTCCTTACAATGGCAGGGCTACTGGGGTACCGCCCGTCACAGTACGTGGCCTAGATCACCGTACCGAAGAGTACGCCCGCTCCCCTGCAACATAAGGCCGGAGCCATCCCTTACTGGACAGTTCCGAACAAGAGAACCCCGCAGTTGGCCGCGACCCAACTGCACACACAGCCGAATAAAAGGGGACTTCTAGACAGGGGTAAATCTCGCTCTCAAGTGGGGGCTACCTACGAAGCCTTGCTGCACCTCCCCTGTTTTAGCCATTCCCGGTTGATGAGGCTTGAGGCTACGATTACCATTATAGAACACATCTATCTTAGAATGCTCATCGTCCACCTGACGATGTTCTGAAAGCATTCAATCCATACAAGTTCGTTCCGGGTTCGAACGAAACCGAAGGCATTATCTCGTTACACTCATTTTGGAATCACCCTCAGAGTTAACTACGATAACCCTTGCACTCTAAATCACCATCTCGAACCTATAAGTACTATTCCGTCAAACTCATTACGGAATCACCCACAGAGTTATACTGACGTATAGCCCTTACACCTCGAGTCTTCACTTGCTCCACTTAGATTCACGACCTAACGTTAATTGGAATCGATGTGGTTTTCGGATATCCAAATATGGAAACTCGATCCCGGTCTCATCGAAATCCAAAGCGTGTCTTTTAGGTCCAAGTTGTTTTAAGTTTAAAACAATTCAATCTAATTATCCATATACACACAGATAAATAATATCATCACCACAGATAATCCATATTATCATTATCAGAAGATAATCCAATTCATCATCACAATGCAACCAATGCATCCATACCACATATCATTACTAATCTCATATCTGAGATTCAAACCATTCAAGGAAATATATCATCCCTATATATAAACAAGGATTAATAATCACACCATCTATATAATTAATTTAAAATGAATTAAATTAATTACATTATCTCTAATTAATTTAAAGTAAATCAAATTAATTACCTCAATCTACAATCCTGCTTACAACCATTGATTACAAATAATCAACTAATTAATTAACCACTAATTAATTCTCTTGATTAATCACCCATGATTAATCATCTTTTAATTACATTCAAGTAATTAATTTCATAAATTAATTTTCCTTAATCAAATATTGTAATTAACCTTTAATTACTTTTATTAATTAATTAATCACATTAATCCTTAATTAATTGCATTAATTAATTTCTCTAATCACTTATCATTAATTAATTAATCTTAATTAATTAATCCTTAATTACATCATTAATTATATTAATTAATGATTCCTAATTACATTTAAATTAAGTAATTAACCCTAAATTATTAATCACCTTTGATTAATTAACTTCCCTAAGTAATTATCCCTCATTAATCACTTACTAACCCATCAATGATTATTATAAATTAATTAAACTTAATAACTTAATTTAAACTAATCAAATAAATTAATTAATTATAATTAGTAATTAATAAATTTAATTACTTCACCAAATACCATAATGATTATTTGAATTTAATTAATCTAATTTATTATCAAAATTAATTAATAAATAATCTCAAGTTAATGATCTTCATTAACTTATCATCAATTTCTTTAATTACCTTACTCAAGTAATTAAATTAAATTAATCATTATTAATTCACAAATTTATTAATCTTTCATAATTATTTAATTAATCGCTAATTATTAAATTTATTAAGTTGTTCACTTAATTAATTCTAACCTCTTGATTTATTTCTCATCATTAATTAAAATCATAACTAAATTGATTAATGATCTTATTTTCAAGTTAATTAATCTTAAAAAAATTAACTCAACCTTAATTAATTAATTCAAAATACTTATTTAATTGATTAAATAAATTAATTAATTATCCCTCTAATTACCTTATTATTTTAATAAACCAAATCATCTAAATCTTTGTTTTATTATAAATAAACATTTCTTATTAATACTTACATGATCATTAACTAAGAAATATTCAAACAACTTACTTTAAATTTGTTTCCAAATTCTATTTTTTAAAAAATTTTAAATTTAAAAAAAATGAAAACACATTTAACCTTTAACAAAGTTTTTAAAACATTTTAAAACTCTTTTTTTTGAAAAAAAACTTATGCAAAAGAATTTCTTATTTTATAAAGAAGTTCAAAGGAATTTAAACCCATATTAAATTTTAAGATTCAAATCATATTTAAATATGTTTCAAAATTGTTTAAAACATTTAAAGATTCCTTTATTTTCAAACATGAATCAAATTTAATTATTTTGATTTTCAGATTTAAACTTATGCTTAAATCTTCTACTTTAAATTTAAAGCCTTAACTTTAAATTCAATTATTTAAACCCATTAAAGGTTGTTTAAAAATTACAAGATTTAAAAACTTCTTTTCTTTTCAAAACCTGATTCAAATCTGAATCTTGTTTCCAGATTTAAACTTATATTTAAATCTTCTATTTTAAATTTAAAACTTTAACTCTAAACTCAATTATATAAACCCTTTAAAGGTTGTTTAAACATTTTAATTTAAATAGTTTAAATTAAATTTAAAATATTTAAATCAAATTTTGAAATTCATACTTTGAATTTTTAAGTTTAAATTCCTGTTTTAAAAACCCTGCTCCTGATTTTTTTTTTAAAAAAAAAACTTAATTTTCTGAAAATGTACAGGTTTTCCCTGAAACCTGTAAACATTTTAATTTGAATAAGTTTGAATTAAATTTAAAAATTATAATTAAACTTGGATTGAAAACCATACTTTTAATTTAGTTTTTTTTAAAAGTCTTGTTAAAAATCTGCATTCAGTCTTTTTTTTTAAAACAATTCTATGCGTTGAAAATGCAGGTTTCAAAACCTACAAACTCAGAAAATATAACCCAGTGTTTCCCCCTGTTTTACTTCGAGTAAAACTTGATTGAACCTCAAGTAAAAATTCAATTTACTCGAGTTATGACTCGAGTCAAAATATACTGCATACCCCAAAACTTCCCTGTCACCATCTTCTTCACCGTGCACATGCACGGTGGTCTTGACCACCTCCATCCATCACTCAGATAACAAGCAGGTTGACGCTTGCTCAAAGATCATCAATGATCATCCAAAACTCCACAAACATCAATAAATCAAATTTTAGTTCAAAACCTGAACATACAGGAACACTAACCCCATCAAATTTGCAAATATGTAAAACTTACATCCTCTCTCCTCCGGCCATCGGAGGCTCTAGTACTCCGACCATCTCCTCTTTATTACCCCAGCATCCATCTTTCCAAAACTTGTTGCACCCGATCCACTACAACACCCTGCTGATCAAATCACTTCCTGCCCCCAAAACTAGGTTTACAAATACTACATTCCCAAATCCAAACTAAACACTATGATTTTAATTTTAAAAATCATTTTTTTTAGTTTATAATACTAAAATTTCTAATTATCATGTTTGATATTTTACCTATATTTAACATACCCTGATGTTTCAAATCTTACAGAGTCAATCACCAATTTAGTTTTTACTTAATAAGTTTTAAACTAAAACTAAAGTATAATCAACAAGTGGGTTTCAGGACTTAAAGCCTTAACAAGAATATTGAACAAGAGCAAGACGATTTCTTTTTACAAGAAACTGAACCTGGTACTAAAATCAGAGGAAGTACAAATTTATGAATGAGCAGGCAAAGCTCACTGATGAATTCAATTATAACATACCAATTTTATACATGAACAGGCAACATAAGTATTTATTTAAATCTAAATACTGTAATTGTTACTTACAGACATACCTATTTCAGTCATAAATTATGCAACAAATTTATTTTTAAGTAAACAGAAGTTGCTTACAAAACACACCATTCAATCATGCTATCAAGTATATAAACACAAGGCATACTCATTTCAATCATAAAACAAGCAACATATTATACTTAGGTTTAAATTTAAAGAAAAAGAAGTTACTCACTTGTCATTTAAAAGACAGAGCACAAATTTGAGTTGCTGAAATTTGCTTTAACTTGCATGTTTGTTGTTGCCTTGCACTTAGATTTGCATGCAGACTATACTTTGATTTTGCTCAAACTTGCATTGCAGACTTGATTCCATATGTATTTAAATCTTTAATTTGAAAAACTTGAAAATGCAGGCTTTGATGGTTTAAGGCTTGATTTCCAGATCTTAAAAGAATGCAGAGGCTTTACATTTGATTCCCAGATTCAAGGAAAATGAATTTCAGGTTGCAGAATGATTTTCAAGTTGATGAATATGAAGAGGACTTCAGATTTTTTGTTTTAAAACAATTTCCAGATTTTGATTTTGAGGAAGGGTTGCATTGCATTTGAAAAACCAGATTTTGAACATGATTTAAATTTTGTTTTTGAGAGTTTGAAAACAAATTTGTTTTCAGCTGAGATTTATCTTTGGAAAATGAAGATTAGAAAAAAAATGGGAATGAAGGAAATATGCTTTTATAAGATAAAAATGATTTATTTATAAATTAAAAGAAAAACAAAAGTGAAAAGGACACTTGTCTTTTGCAAGAGTTCATTTACTAACACATGTATTTAAAAGGTTAGAATCTTAACACTTATCATTATACATCTTAATATAATAACATGTGTTTTATAAATGAATTTTATTTGTTTTTATTTTATTTTAAAAGTAAATAAAACTCTTTCTTTATTTATTAATACTTATGTGTATAAATCATTTTCATATATAAATGTTTATGCATTTCTTTTTAAAGAAAATGGAATGAAACAAATTATAAAAATATGAATGCTTACCTATAAAATTTAAATATGTTTATTCATTTGAATTCAAAATAAATTCAAAATCAAATTCTATTTATACATTTTAAAAATCCAATTTGAACTAGTTTATATTAACATATTTTTAATTTTTAAAATAATAATATTGCCTTATGAAAATCTATCTATATTTATACATTTATCATTATTATTTGAAAATAACATATTTATCGATTTAAATCATTTATAAAAGAAATTATAAATTTCTTATCTTATTTATCTTAATTATATACATTAATGTCTAATGTTTAAATGGTATTTTAAATTTTTAAATAATTCCAAATTATAATTATTAAGCTATATTTAAAACAAATAAAATAAACTTTTATTTATCTTATTAAAATTTAAACTATGTTTAAAATGTAATTATACAATTTAAAACAATTTCTTTAAGTATTTTAAACCAAATAGTTATTTATTAAATAAAATAAAAATCTTCAAATTATCAAAATGAATATTAAAATTTAAAAACAAGATTTTATTTGTTCATTAACCTAAAATCAAAACTTATCTATCCACAATATATATACATATATATTATAAATAGGAAAATATTTTATTAGTTTTTAAAAGATAAAATTCACCAACTAAACATTTATTTAATTGGAAAATCAAGTTAAATTTTATTAACAAAATTTTATCAAATCAGTTTAATTTTAAATATAGATTATTAAATTGATATTGCTAAAATTTCCGGGATATCACATATAGGATTTCAAATACATAATTAAATTTTAAAATCAATGTCCAAATAAACAAATATCCTATTTAATCCTGGAAAATCAATTTAATTTACAATTTAAATTCACAATTTTATACAAATTACCAAATTTAATTTTACTCAAAAATCGGGATCGTTACATTTGGAATCTGGCGAGACTTCGACCGATGAACTCCCACATAAATTATGGACAATATGGCACACTCGGTTACTTCATCTTATGAACGCTCAATGTAGTTCTCCATGGGGACTGGCTATCATACTCAGAAAATAATAGGCTATCACATCCCCTTATTTGAACCCCGCCTAGTGCATGAGCCGTTATTTTTTTCGTTTAAAATGCAATAACCTCTTCATACTAACTTGGAATTAGGAGACTAACAGTTGTACTTAGAAAATGACAGGCTATATCCCCACTTCAATGCTTACTGTAGTTCTCCATGGTGATTAACAGTTGTACTTAAAAAATAACAAGTTGTATCCTCACTTCAACGCTCACTGTAGTTCTCTAAAGGGGACTGACAGTTGTATTTAGAAAATAATAGGCTATCACATCCCCATGTTTGAACTCCACCTAGTGCAGAAGCCGCTATTTTTTCTATTCAGATTACAATAACTTCTTCATACTAATTCGTAATAAAGCAAATCTTTGACCAATAAACTCCCTCCTTAATTACATACATTATGGTGCACTTAAATATTTCATCTTGTGAACGGACACTGTAGTTCTCCATGGTGACTAACAGTTGTACTTAGAAAATAACAGTCTATATCCCCATATTTGAATACTATTTCTCTATAAGATGTAAAAGAGTATATTTGGAATTTCAAAAAGACACCTAGTAAATCTATCAAATGAATTCTCTTTACTAGTAGTAAAGACACACACACACACACACACACACAAATATATATCGCTTATCCTTATATTACGTGTGCTATATAAGTTGGTTGATAGTATTATCGTGTACTCTAGGATGCACTTATATTGTGATATTTATATTGTCTTTGCATTTGTATGTTGAGTTACCTTATCATAATATACTGTTACGTATCAGTTATGTTACATTATTTTTGCTAATTCTTTGTAATAACCAGCGCCACAATGAGCCTAAATTTTTGCTAAATCGAAAATACAAGTCGACTAAAATGCAGATCGTTGGTTTGGTATCCTGCAAATAAAATAAATGAATGCATACCAGAGCACTAACGATATAAGTCGCTGTGGAATAACAAAATATAATAAGTCACATAGTTATTAACCAAGATTTAACACTTCCAAAGTCTAAAGTCCTTGTCAGCACCAAACAGCCAAGTACTAGCACTTGCCCGTTAAAATATCCTGTGGGTTGTAATGATAAGCGGGTCAGAACAACATTTTGTTAACTAGTAAATTATACACTTTGTACATAATATTAGCATATGTTGATTGCCTTCTATCTCTTGTTATATCTTTTCATTTCAATTAGTCGTCTTGACTTTACATATGCCTACGATACATTGCATCTTCTCGTAGTAGACTATAGCTATGTACATATAAATAAATATAAGTACCATGGTCCCGCACTGTACTTAGATACTATCTGCACTAGTATCTCCACATCAGAATCCCATCATGATCCATCACACCCTTGTCGTATCACAATATCATCATGACGCATATCGAGAAGCTCTCGTAGTGCCTACTAATGGCTTAACAATAGTCTAGCCGTACTCTAACTTGCAATTTTGGAGATTTTATTATTTTCTTCCTGGTTGTGGACTCAGCTTTGTGAACTATAAGTATGGTGGATTCAACCCCACTGGCTGTGGACTCAGCTCCACAGATTACCCTATGCACGATTTTAAAGATCTCTTTATAGGGTTAACTATCCTTGCCTCCTAACAAACTAACTAACAATGTGGTGTTGCATGATCCAATGTGGTCCGTACACTAGTAGGCAGTGTAGCACATTAGGTGTAACTCATGTCTTCCCCATTGACCGCTAAGGACTGTTGACGTCCTCGACCTATATATAGCCTTATTCCTTTATTTGGTACCAATACGTGCTGACATAGTGACATTCTTCGCTTATCATATAATTTTGATTGCCTATTATAATCAAGGTAATACCCCATTTCCCATTATTGAAGTAGACTCCTCTATCTACTAGGTTTCCTTCATATATACGCCGACGTATACTCTTCACAGGTCCTATGGTTAGATATATCTCACATCGGTATAATGCACACAAAATTGTTGGTAGCCATTTGCGGTGGACAGACTTCTATTGTGTAACACTACTGCCCTCACATTCAAGCCCTTACCAATGACTATTGTCATTCTATTCATAAAATCGTTTATTAACTTCAATAGTTCACACCCATTATAAATGCATACTCGATGCTACGTATATATAACAAATATATTTATATAGCCTCTACAATTAACTATTGACCATAAGTTCTTACTTCATTATATGTTTATATCTTGCTTACTTTAAGGTTATTGACCGCTTTCTTTTTAAAAGAATTATAATGTCTTTTCTACCCTTAATCCTTTTTCACGATTTTCTATTTCTATTCTCTTTTTACCCTTTTATTTGTCTTCCCTACATTACATTCCTTTTTATTCAATTCGCACCTTTATTTATATCATGCATCTATTCTCTTAAAATATTTTTATCACATTTATATCTCTTTATTTAAATTAAGGAATTTTTTGCATTTTAATGCATTGGAATTACGTCTCTCCCAACGGAAAGATTTACACTGTAAATTTCTATACATTATCCAAAATTTATGTCATGTTTGGAATTACAAGAAATTAACTCTTTCTATAGTTATTGAGATAGCCAATATGAAATAAGGGAAACACTCCTGTTTTATACATCTCTTTTTTTGGTGTATTCCTTGCCATTTCAAAAGATGCACTTTTATTTATTTTTAAACTTTATAATGTATATATAGATTCACACTGCATCATCTTAGATTCGAACGAATCATAATAAACACTTAAAATCCTAAAATCTTATTATAATTTCTGTATTTTACATACTTATCTTTCAGTGCACATTTAAATAACAAATTTGGAGTTATTACATCATTTGTAAATTCATGATCTACCATTATTCAATAATAAATTTAGGGATTGCTAATACCGAAGAATTTTCCAAATTTACATTCATATAACATATAGATATATGAAGTTAACAATTATATAATATATAGGCAGAGTTTATAATTTCATTGCATGTGCATAGGTTTAGCCTACAACTCCAATTTACATTTCAAGCGTATAAGAATAGATCTACAATGACATAATATTATACAAAAGTATATAATTATTCTCACTCGCCTTTTTAGAATTTCAAATCACTGAATTTAATCTGTGCTATTCCACTTTGAATACCTTTTTCTCCCTATTTGGATACACACACACACACACAGGTCTATTAGAAATCTAGATTAGAAAAGAGATTTGGAATTGATTTGTATTTCCGAATCGGATTTACCGTTGACCTCGGCTTTGATGATTTTATTTGACCTATTCTCCTTCTCTATCATCTTCTATGATTCTTCAATTGTATGTATAGGTATAACTAGAACTAATTAAAAATTAAGAAATTGGTGAAGAAGAGAAAGTGGCAGAGCTTCCATGTCCATTAGAAAATATGAGTTTGAAAGTATGGGTCTAGGTTTATATTTGTAGGGGTTCAAATAAATACAAGTCATTCAGTTAAACTGTTTAAATTCTGGGCCATTTACGCCTCTGTTTACGGTCGATTCAATGCTGGCAACAGTCGACCACCCATGCCCTTCAGTGGACTGCTATCAGTCGACGTGGGAACATTTTGTGTCGACCGTTCCTGTTGTTTTACGGTGAATTCACTTCCATGTTAATTTGTTTAGTTTTATACTTTGTTTAACTGGTTGTTATAATTTGTTCCTGTTAACACTTTCTTAACGTCTAAAAAATAGTTATGTTTAATTATTTTCAATTAATGTTGTTTTCTTAATTACATATAGTTATTTTTGATTCCAAAACATCAAACGTCGATAGTTTTTTCATTTGAACTCTGATCGAAAAATTTTATATATGAAATTTGATCAGAAAATTGTAAATTTCATAGAAAATTTTGATGTTTGTAAAAATTCTATTTTTTGATATTATTATTTATTAATTAATTTCTTTTTAATTATATTTCATAAAATCACGGGGTGTTACATTGTTCTCTCTTAAAAGGATTTTGTCCTCGAATTTCCTCAAGGACCGAGCAATGTAATATAGCGTATAACCATTCTAAACTAACCAATCATTTAATGTGCAACCAATTTCACAATCAATCGTGTAAAGGTGCATGGTGTATCACGATATATACGATATCCATATTGAGTAATTCTAAATCTGCACCTCCTATATGAATGCTTCTTTTTTAAATCTATTTAAAAAATATGGTGCAAACATCCTAAATGTATTGGTAGTTTTATATGCATGCAACTTTTGAAAACCAAATACTTGTTTTTATAATTAAAATTTTCCATTCTTCTATGAATAGAAGTATTGTTCAATCAAATTTGCATCTAATACCTACCATCCAAAATTCTGATAAACCGCTGCTAACATCCAAATTTAGAAAATTCCAATTTTTGAAAACTATTTTCTTTAGGTCGGGAAAAGGGTTTAGATGGAAAATTCCATATTTTATCTTTTTTCACTTGGGTACCCAATTTCCTACTGTAGTTTAGAACCTTTTCTTTTGTCCCTAATTTTTTTCCAGCTTTTTCAAGCACAGCTTCCATAGTTAATTTTAGCTTAAAGTTTAAAATAGGGTTTATTTCAAAAATCAACGTTTTGTACGCCTATCGACAAGGTATATAGGCAAAGGTTCCACATCTAAAATAGCTTTCTCATCACTAATGTGTTTTATTTTTCTACCACTTCTGTTGCATAATAAAATATGTACTTACCAACCTGTTGACTATTCCTCCATCTCAAGTATGTGGCATTTTCAAAATTAGAAACTTTCTTCGTTTTCAAGAATATTTTTAAATTACTTTATAAAATATCAATAAAAAATTTCCTAAAACAATTTTTTTTAAAAAAAAAATCACATCTCTTGAAATCGAGGTTTAGTCGACCTTTTAGCATCCATAATGCACTCTATTCGATTATGCTATATATTTCTAAAATTTCAAAATCCTTTCTTTTCTTTTATAATATCAACCAACACATAATTTCAATTATAAATTTCAGTCTTTAAGGTGTAGGGGTGTTGACCCATAGCCACGCCACATCCTTTCCCTATCCTTCGTTTACTGAATTTTTCCTTTTTTTGGGACTTAAGATCTTATTTCTTTTTATCTTAGTAGTTAGTTAAATAAATTTTCTTAATTTATTTGTTAACTTGCAGTCTCTATTATTTTCTTTTCCTCTTCATAAGTTAAGTGTCTTTTCTGAAATTTCCTTGTTATTGTTGTTTTCCTATAATATAGCAGTCATTGCAGAAAACACATAAAAAGGAACATTTCCATTACATCTTACGCAATTTTACGTAACAGAAACAATTAATGCTTACAACCCAACTAAAGGAAAAACAACTACTGGAAGAAAATACAACTACTATTACTAGCTACTAATTACTACTACTTATGGATCTTTCTAACGTATCATCACTCTCCAACCCATATATCTTAACTTTTCTTTATGGGTTTTGATGAATAGGGTACATCCATTACTTCCATTACCACACCTAATTATGGAATAAACTGTGCATCCTCCTATACTGTAAACGGTAAGGAATAAAAACTATACACCTTTTGAATAACTTATGAGCAACTTGCTTGGTGGAATAACTTTTCTACACTCTATCTTTCCTTCCTCAACTTTGAGTCTACCATTGTCTTCTATGTGTGTTTGCCACCTCATTACCCTATGTTCTATCTTCTCTTAATCACCCTCTTAATAGTATTCTTAAATCTTGGTATTTTCTTCCTTTACTCTTGATCTTTCCTATGAGCATGCTCTAGAACTCACAGAAGTGTACTTTAATATCATTTATCATTCCTTTGCGATTCTTCTTATGGCTTGCACACATGTCTAAATAAAACATCCCTAAGTTCTCACTGGTATTCTTACATTCTATAGGGATTCTTTGTTGCTATACTATGGGTCACTATCATTATCTTCTTCTAGCCTTATTTTACCCCGTCTTATCTAGGAAATCATTCATATCTACTCCATATTTAAAATTTTGGTTTAGGTTTTGTAAATCTTTTAAAAATTAAAACTTAAATTTTTGATGTATTCAATCCCTAAAGTTTTATCTTTAAAAGTACAACTTAGAATTTTTTAGCAAATTCCAAAGATAACTTAGTGCCTTAACTTTTAAAACTATATTAAATTTTTAAAATTTCTTTTCCTTTTAAAGACCTTAATTATTTTTGGAACAAATGCACTTTATAGTGTTTCTAAAACAAATTTTATAATTTTAAATAATAAAAAAATGGAGTAGATAAGAACATCTCTCACTCTATAATTTTCTTATCACTCATACCATCTCCACTTCCAAACCTTGGTGGAGTTTCTAATATCATATGAGGGGGAATTTAAAAGATACTTGCAATAAATGTGCACAAAAAAGAAAAAGGTTCATTTTTCCCCTTAATTTTCTATGTTGCTTCTAATTGAATTGCTAGCATCATTTTTAATATAATCTCCTAATGCTATTTCTAATTACTAACATTATTTTACATAAGTTCCTAACATTATTTCATAATGTCACTACTATTTAAATTTCTTCTTGAAAATGTATAGGATCATGTATAATGCAACTTATATACTAATGTGAGAGTATGTACTAATAATTATACTAAGTAGAGTAAATTAACAGAGTATAATTAAGATAGATAATAAAAGCGAGCACACCAAATATTTTATACTAGTTTGGACCACCCATCCTACATCCAGTCCCGAATATCCCCTTCAGTATTTCCTTTGACCAAATAACCCTCATTTCGTCTTGAAGAATAGGCCAATACGAAAGTAATTCTCTAACAATCGTGTGTTCCAAATAACACGAATTTTGACCGATAGTACAATTCTTCCTATGATCGCTTTTAAGTATGTGAAAGTGAGTACTTTAAGTTGTAGAAAGTAGTTTAATCAAAATGGTATTTTAATTATGATAGATTGAGACTATGTAAGCAAGAGGTGCATGAATTTGTAAAAAGAAAGTTAATAAGAAATCAAGAGAATGGATTTTTTTCAATTCTCGATCTTTTAAGTATTTATAGGTTTAAAGAAATGTAGATGAGGAGTTGTTACTATTAAACAAACTCTATTCATTTTAATGGCTGCAACCATTAAAGAAGAAATGCTATTATCCAATATGAAATGAAACATCCTTTTATATTAGAGCAGTTGCCAGCTGGCAGACATCTAGAGATTTTCCATAGACGTCTATGGCTTCAGGAAAGAATTTCCTAAAATTATTCATTAACAGTGTGGCTTTTCCATGGATGTATGTGGATGACATTTTAAGGTTATAAAGGTTTTTAATGCCAATTTTGAATGTTTTTAGTGCTAAATTTATATATAAGAATTCGTGCATGCATATATACTCAAGGAGACATTACAATGTTTATCTAAGACTCTTAATACACTAGTATAACCTCACTAATCATAGCATGGTCCATAAGTCTATGTTTGTCTTCAAGTCCCAATATCTTTGAGCATGATGATCTCTTGTAGTATATACCAGTAATCTTGATAAGATATATAATATATGTGATTTTATAGTTATTGCCATTGAAACCACAAAATGGAGGTTCAAACATTCTTGCCCTTTTTGATGATGACAACTATACAATTATTAGTTATATAAAATAACTCCTTCTTAGTTTTGTCTTCTCCTATGTATATGCATATATTTCCTCCCCTTTGTCATTATGAAAACAAAAGAAAAGAAATTATGCACACATAAAATGGATATATAAACATAGGCATGTCAAACAAAAATAGAATATAAGATAAGTTAAGAATAAACACGAGCTTTAACAAGAGACATAAGTAATACAAAACGAAATAGAAGTTAAATAACATAGCTCAAAAAAGGAAGAAAAGAGAAAATACTTGAAGCTAGTTATACCAGTTTGAAGAATAGGATAATCCGCCGTATCTTTCATAATATTCCCAGTTTGCGGATGGATCTTGTTTGTATTCGTTTGGCCATTGAGTTTGATCATTATATTATTTATTTTCTTGAATTGAAAGCCCTTGGAAAGTCATGTAATGTTGATGGTGAGAATGGTGAGGGTCGAACAAGGACATACCATCACTATCTTCTTCCTCCTCTTCAGGTTGTTCCTGCTCAATGTTCATGCCTTTATCTTAAGAAGTTCCTTCATGAGAGGTATGAGCATGATAGACTGGTGTTTATGTTTGAGGTGGTAGTGTAGGTGAAGGAGAAGACGATGATTGAGAAGATGATCTACCTTGTACTTTTCTCATCACTTTTCCTAAAGTGGAGCGACCTTTTCTAAAGTTTTTTTTCCATATTAGTCATTCTTGTTGGAAAATAATCGTTCCAAACCATTTATTTTATTGCTCAAGGCCCATAGGTTGCCCGTGATTAATTTTTGATTTCTAAGTGTTAAATCAGGGATGTATTCATTTTGCATTGGTTCAATGTGAGCTTCTTAAATTTCCAAATCGGAATAGTATTTGGTAGTACGACCAGAGGAGCTAGGTTGTTGTTAAGGACGTGCTGAATGAGTTTGTTGAGGAGTGGAAGGAGGTCGAGGACCCATATACATTTGCTACTGCTGTTGCATGGTCCACTATGCCAGCGATACGATTGGTGGTGGTCTTTCGGGAAGGTGCGTTAAAGATAAAAATCTTATACTGCTCTCTGAAATAGGGATTTATTCAAAATGAGAAATATAAGAAGGTAGTCTGAGACTATGTAAGAGACACATAGTATATGGTGCATATATAATTGTGCGTCGGTGGTGAGACCAAAAGATTTTAATTTCATCATGAATAAATTTAGCCCAATTTACTTGTATCTCACCAAATATAGCATAAAGGATTTTGTGATCATTTTCGTATTTTTTTTCATGACTTCCTAAATGGGAAATTATCGTATTGATTATCATATGATTTAAGAACCTAACTTTTGGACATAAATAAACGGATTTCCACTATGGCAATCTATACTTCCAAATTTGATATGTTATTTCATCACGTGGCAAATTTCTTTGGTTAAGAATTTCTTCTTCCAATAGAGGAACAATCAAGTATATGACCATTTGTGTTTATGCTAATTTTCAAAACGCTATTGTAAACATGTCCATAACCAACCACCGTCATTCTCAGGCATCCAAATATCATTACTACATAAGTTTGTGTAAAAAAGAAAGATGATCAATTGATCAATTTGTACCTTTTTCGTCAAAATTCATTAAATCTCGACAGCTAGAGGCGATGATGAGTTCTTGAATTCCATATTCTTCAAACTTGCATAATCTTTAGAATGGATTGGAAAGAAGGATTTTTTTTGTTTTAGCTCTTTAAATCTCTTATTTGCAATCGTGCTGTTTCAAAGCCACTCTTGAATATGGGCAGCGATGACAAGAGCGGTTTGAGAGGACGAAGATTGACCTTTCTTTGATCTTTTACTAATGGGAATTATTGCCTTGGGAGCTATTTTTGAGCAATTAGAGTTTTAGAAATTTGGGTTTTAGTCTAGATTTGAAGATAGTTTTGTAACTACCTAAAAATTAAACTATAATAATTAATTTAAAAATTAATCAAATAATAAGATAAGTTTTTCAAATATTCATAATTACGCTATGAGAGTTGCGCCATTGTGTCCGTGGCAATTTTCTGATTAATTTCCATAGATAGTTTGTCAAAATCCAAGCTAAAACAAAGAAGATACGAATTAAACAAGAATCAAGAATATATATATATATACACACACACACACACACACACACACATATAGACACACACACACACGGTCAGGTCGACCCTCACCATTGCAAGGTTGATCTATAGGTCGACCCCTAGCATGCATGGGTCGACACCAAGGTCGACCCACCCTTGTATTTAAGCGAGCATTCGTCTAGATTAAAAGATGACATATTTTTCAATTTCTCTCCAATCCCGTGCATTCGTGTTTCCATCCAACGGTTCCCAGCGAGAATATGACATGGTTACACAAGATTTAATCTTCAAATCCAATGGTCTGAGATCCCTAAACCACATTATAAATAAGACCCCAGGCCTAGTTATTTTCCTCGTTCAGATTTTCTCCTATTTGGCTTCATTGCCCGAGGCTGGACCCTAAATAGAATATTTTTCTAAGAAGGAAATCTTTTTGATAAAAACATTCTAGCTCTAGAAGTGGATAAAGGAAGACCGAGGACTAGAGCCAAGGACCATAGGTGAGTGTTAAATAATTATTTTAGATTTTTTAAGTAATTTAAGATATAGGGTTCTCAATAGTTGTAATTTTCTGCAATTCGAAGACAATTTTTATATGTTATTTACAGTTAATTTTTAAAGTTCTTTTCATTCTATTTTATTCAGTTATTTTTATTTAGCTATTTTATTCAGTTATTTGCAGTTATTAACATTTATTTACGTCTATTTTACATTAGATTCAACCTGTAAATGTTAGTTTCTTCTTATTCCTTTCTACGTGAATAGAATAATAAAAAGAGAATAATTCACAAATATGGATTAAAATACAAAACAATAAATTTACAGAAATTAGATGTAAAATAAGAAAAACTGTAATAAAAGACGATAGACTGAAATAGGAAAATTTGAGATATTTGCAAGCATATTTATAATTAAAGATTATAACTAAAAAGATAAAACAGAAGAGTAACAATTATAACGTAGGTTATAATTAAGCAGAAAGAATAGAAAAGCTTATTTTAAAACTTTGACTAAGCTAACTAGCAAATTATAACATAGGTTATAATTATAAATAAAAGAAAAGGCTTATTTTAGAGGCTTATAATTAAGTTAATAAGAAAATATAGCAGAGATAACAGAAAAGCCTTATTTTAAGGACTTAAATTAAGTTAATAAGAAAACAAGAGCAGAAATAACAAAAGAGACTTATTTTAAGAACTTACACTAAGTTAATATGCAAGAACATATATAAGGCCCGTACCAACAACATTCCCTTTAAGACTAGGATTGATGGTCTCACAATAGATTAGTTGAGGCTGGGATGGACCCTTTCAGACTTGGAATGTTGGTCTCACAATATTTAGGTGAGGCTGGGACATAGGGTAAATAAGTGGCCAACGGATAGAAGCTCAAATCGGGGGATTTGGGCAAGGGGAGCAACAAGATTTTGTTTGTTAGGACCCGTACCAACAGCATTCCCTTTTAGACTTGTAATGATGGTCTCACAAAACACTTAAGTGAGGCTGGACAGGACCCTTTCAGGCTAGGACTGATGGTCTCACAATAGATTAGGTGAGGCTTTGCATGCTTATGCTGACAGGGGGAGTAAGAGGTCACAAGAGCACAAGAGCTGGCGACAGTGAGTGTGTACCAATAGTGGCCGAGCATGCGGCATCGATTAGGGTTGTAATTCACTACTGCGTTCCAATCACTAAACAAGTGTCTTTTGCTATAGGATCTATAAGATGGGACTAGTTCAAAGTGGCACAATAGATATAGAAGGCCGATCAATGGGTAGAATAAGAATTTCAACATAATTAAAATAGGATTAGGTTTTCAGCCTAATCACAGCAATCTAAGACAAGTGCAAACGATTAGGCTAGAACTGTTGCTTAGTCTATTTCCTTTTGTTCTAGTTTTACCTAGTTTTACCTTTTTTGTGTTTTCCTTTTGTTCTAGAACTGTTGCTTAGTCTATTATCTTTATCTTGCTTAGAAATACTAGTATTTACTTATGCTCAAAATACTTTTAGTCTGATCCACTCCTCTATTTCACCTATACCCCCTTACGCCAGCAAAGGCAATGACAGTAGATTTGGATTTCTTGAAGACCCATTTGCAGAACTTTCTCATTCTTCAGGTATTCTTCTTCTTTTCAGTTTTTCTCTGGGGTTTGGACGTACTGGTACTTTATGAGAGGGATGAATTCTATTTTTATGTACTCTGATGATGTAAGACTAAGATGTATTTTTCATAAGACATGATAATTTGGTTTTGAGACATATTCTGTTTTGAAATGAAGTTTAATTTTGAATATTAAGTTATTATTTTAATGTTTCCGCTGTTGTCATTATTTATTTGTCTTGTCAATCTTAGTCTCTATAATGCTTTAGCAATACCTATAACGCACCACATTCACTAGTGTGCCTTTTTGGGTATACTAAGAGGTGTGGAGTGTTTCACTTGGTATCAAAGCTTAAGGTTATAGGATTCCTAAAAACATGTTTTAAAAGATAAAGTATTTTTTCAAAGGTAACATATTTTAAAAGTATTTTTCAGAAAGAAACTCTTAGGAATAGTTTTCAGGTATAAAAGAATTTTTATAAAAATCCCCTCAAAGTCCAGTTCAACCTTCTTTCTATTCTTTCGAGCTTAAATTTTCTTTTCTTTGCAAAGAATGGTAAACGCGCCAAACATTCCAGAGGGTGTCCAAGTCCCTGGCTAGTTTCGTTGATACCCACAAGCTACGACACCTGAGGTGCAAGGGCAAGCGTCCAATCCCGCACCAGCGGGTGGAGATCCCATTAATCCATCTACAACAGCCAATTTTTCTAAGCTATGCAAGGACTTTGCCAGTCTAGGAGGCAGAACGTTTTTCGGCACAGAGGATTTCATGGAGGCACGAGTTTGGTTAAGGGATATGGAGTAGATATTTGGGCTGTTAAGATTTAAGGACCGATAGAGAGTTCTGCTTGTGTCTGGACGGCTGAAGGGAGAGGTTAAGGAGGTCCTTAAATCAGGAAACTCTAATAAGCAATGGTGGAAGAATAAGAAGGATAAGGACAAGAGGAAAGGAGGAGGACCTCAAAAGCGAATCAGGAAAGACGGGAAATGTCATAGTTGTGGATTGATTGGGCATTTCGGAAAAGACTATAGGAAGGGCTCGATGAAGGGCAGGTGTCACAATTGTGGGCAGCCTGGACACCTTAGTAGAGCTTGTCTTAGAGGCCGAGGCAGAGAGCAGGCGCACCTACAGCGTAGGTACAGGCTTTGGATGCAGCACCTCCTAGTAGACCAGCTTGAGGTAGGAAAGTCTCTTTAGAAGGTTTAATCTCTATTCTGGATTTTCCTATTCATACTCTTTTTGACTCCGGAGCATCGCATTCTTTCATTTCTAGTTCCTTGGTTGATTGTTTGCACTTAGATATTTCTCTAGTAGTAGACCCTCTAGTTGTTTCAAACCCCGTAGGAGGATTGGCACATTTCCATGATTTTTAGGGGTTTGAAAATTTTCATACTAGGCGTAGAGTTTGATTGTGATGCCTATGCACTGGGATTTTTGGGATAAGAGATAATTTTGGGGATGGATTGGCTATCCACTTGTGGAGCGATATTGGACTACGAGAGGAGAGCCGTTAGACTTGAGACATGCAGCAGTAGGACTCCCGAGGTTTCTTGCGGCCCACAAGGGTCAGTCATGTTGAGCGTCCTTTATTCTCTTGATTCATCACTAGGAGAGTTAGATACTATTGTAGTCGTTAGAGATTTCCTAGATGTTTTTGAGGAGGTCAGGGGACAAACCCCTAAGAGAGAGATTGACTTTAGGATCTATCTAAATGAAAATGCTAAACCAGTGGCATTACCCGAGAGACATATGGCTCCTAGGAAGAAGAGAGAGAGTTAAGCAAGAAGATCGCTGAGCTATTAGAGAAAGGATTCATCAGACAGAGCATATCTGAGTAGGAAGCACCAATCGTCTTCGCTATAAAGGCGAATGGTTCCCTTCGACTTTGTGTAGACTTTAGAGAGTTGAATAAGCTCACGAAGAAGAACCGTTACCTACTTTCTAGGATAGATGATTTTTCGATCAATTGGTTGGCTCTTCAGTATTTTCTCAACTTGATTTGGCCACTGGATTTCATCAGCTTAGGGTCGTTGATGATATAGTCGATAAGACAACCTATAGGACACCCAATGGATTCTTTGAGTGGTTGGTTATGCCATTTGGGATGACCAATGCCCCAGCCTATTTTGTAGATCCAATGAGCTGCATTTTTCGAGATTTCCTAAACAAGTTCGCAGTAGTATTCGTGAACGACATTTTGGTGTTTTCCAAGAGTATGAAAGAGCATGCTATTCGTCTTGAGGAGGTTCTTCATACACTTCGTGTTCATCAATTGAAGGCTAAGTTCTCGAAGTGTCACTTTTGGCATAAGGAGGTGCGTTTCTTTGGGCATGTAATCTCAAGAGAAGGTTTAGCTATTGAACTCGCTAAGGTAGCAGTAGTGGAAGATTGGAAGGCCCCCAAGAAACCTACCGAAGTTAGAAGCTTCCTAGGTTTGGTTGGTTATTATAGGATGTTTATTAGAGATTTCGCTAAGATTTCAGCACCGCTTACTCGCCTCACTAAGAAGAATATGGCATTCGTGTGGGTCGTACTATATGGGAATTCCTTCACGATACTAAAGAAACCCCTTACTAGTGCACCAGTGTTAGTTTTACCCGATGGAGCCAAGCCTTTTACAGTATACACTGATGCGTGTGGGATAGGTCTCGGAGTAGTATTGAAGCAAGAAGGGAGGGTATTATGTTATAAAAGTAGATAGTTGAGAACTCATGAGAATAACTACCCCACTCATGATTTGGAGTTAGCTGCTATTGTTTTCACGCTCAAGTCTTGAAGGCATTTCTTGCTAGGAGAGAGGTTCGAGCTTTTCACTGATCATAAATCATTGAAATACCTTTTCTCACAAAAAAATTAAACTTGAGGTAGCAGTGATGGATGGAGTTATTGGCATCTTACGACTTTGAGATAGCCTACACCCCTGGTAAAGGGAACGTGGTTATGGATGTGTTAAGTAGGAAAAAAGCAACCCTTAGTCCAATGTTCGTGGAGCGAAAATGCCTGGAGTTTATTTCCACCTTTGATTTTAAGCCCTTTACGGACATTACCCCTGAATTATTGGTATCACTTGAGGTCAGGCCTACCTCATAGATCAGATTGGCTCAAGGCAGTGAGAGGATTCAGAGCTTATGGATATTCCAGAGAGAATTAGCAGAGGAGAGGTCTCTAGATCTCTTCAACGTTATTCCATAGATAGTAAAGTGTGGCTAAGGAGCGATGGAAGACTTTGTGTCCCACGCACTTGTGATTTGATGAGAGATGTTCTAGAAGAAGCACACCATTCATGAATGACTATTCATCCAGGTGGTGATAAGATGTATAGTGACATGAAGAGAGTGTTTTATTGGAGAGGCGTCAAGAAGTATATGGAAAATTTTGTAGCTAAGTGTCTTGTTTGCCAAAGAGTTAAGGCAGAATAGAAAAAGCCCGGTGGATTTCTTCAACCATTGGATATACCCGATTGGAAGTGGGATAGTGTTTCGATGGACTTCATAGATGGTTTACCCCCGATCTAGGAAGGGGAATACTAGTATTAGGGTGATTGTAGATTGTTTGACTAAGAGCGCCCACTTCATTCCGGTTAAGAGTAAGAGGACATCACCTTATTTGGCATCCTTATATGTTCATGAGATAGTCCGACTTCATGGAGTTCCCTCTAGCACAGAGAGCGATAGAGACACTATCTATACTACCAAGTTTTGGAGGAGCTTGCAAGAGGATTTAGGGACGCAGCTTAGATTGAGTATGGCCTATCACCCCCAGACGGACGACCAAAGGAGAGAGTGAATATATTTCTTGAGGGTTTGTTGAGGATGTGCATTCTTGATTTTGGAGGAACTTAGGAGGAGCATCTTCCTTTAGTGGAGTTCGCATACAATAACAGTTTTCAAACTAGAATAGCTAGGGATGGCCCCTTTTGAAGCTCTTTATGGAAGACCTTACAAGTCGCCTTCATTTGGTTGGAATCTGCAGAAAGATTTCTATTGTCGTGACATGGTTAGGGGGACTTTGGAAAAGAATGAATTTAATAGGAGGAGAATGAGGACGGACCAAGATAGGTAGATATCTTATGCAGATACGCGGAGAAAGGATATTGAGTTTGAAGTGGGAGACTTGGTTTTCATTAAGGTATCTCTGCTAGGAAAGGTAGTGAGATTTGGATCACGTGGGAAACTTGATTCCAGATTTGTAGGACCGTTCCCTATTATAGAAAGAGTAGGGAAGATGACGTATCGGATAAAGCTGCTTGAGAGGCTCGCGGGAGTTCATGATGTTTTCATGTTTCACACTTGAGAAAGTGCTTATATGATTCAGCTGACGTAAAGGAACCTAATTAACTCGAGAAAGTTGTAGTGGAGAAAGAAGTATTGGTCCGTCGCATTCCCACTAAGAATGTTGGGCATGATATCAAGAAGCTTTGAAATAAGAAATTCCCTTTGGTTAAGGTGTAGTGGGAAGATAGTATTGAGAATGCTACGTGGGAGGATGAGAAGAAAAATTCGTACCTCTTATCCATATCTTTCGATAGTAGGTTTTGAATTTCCTATTTCCATCTTTAGTTTTGAATAAGTTCTTTCCTTTAGTATCCTTTAGGATCGTAGATCTTAGGATTTAACCTATGGATGGTAGGATTGAATGTAAATATGTTACTAGAACATGTTATGTATGATGGACGCTAGTGGTTGCAAGTGTTTGCTAGTGGATGCTAATGGATGCATATATATATATATACACTAGGCACTATTATCTCTTAGGAATCGGTCTAACTAGGTCACTAAAGCATATTCATATGGATGTGTGCTCATTTGCATTCTTATTTTATTTCCATGGTTGGCATAAAAGGATGATTATCATATGAATGTTGCATTTGGATGATGATTGAAGTACGCATATAGAATTATTAGTTGTCGTTAGGAAATTTGCATTCATTTGGCTACATGGCACAAACATGATTGCATAAAAAGGAGGTCGAATGAATTAGTAGACCGTCTAATCTTTTGCATTAGTCAGAGACATTGACACTACACTATTGCATATAACATAAATTACATTAGAAAGATTAAGGACAATGGATGAAATGGATGATGGTTGAGTATATGGTTATAGAATTTGGACGAAAATAATTATTTCATTCTTCTATCCACAGAGATTTTAGGGACGAAATCCTTTAAGGAGGGGAGAATGTAACAACCAAAAAATTAAACTATAATAACCAATTAACAAATTAATTAACTAATAAATTTTCTGATTAATTTCCATATATAGTTTGTCAAAATCGGAGCTAAAACGAAGAAGATACGAATTTACCAAGAATATATATATATATATATATATATATATATATATATATATATAAGATCAGGTCGACCCTCACCATTGCTAGGTCGACCTATAGGTCAACCCCTAGCATGCATGGGTAGACACCAAGGTCAACCCGCCCTTGTATTTGGACGAGCATTCGTTCAAATTAAAAGATGATGTATTTTTCAAATTCTCTCCAATCATGTGTGTTCGTGCTTCCATCCGACGGTTCCCAGTGAGCCTATGACGGGGTTGCACCAAATTTAATCTTCAAATCCAATGGTCTAAGATCCTTAAACTACACCATAAATAAGACCCTAGGCCTAGCTATTTTTCTTAATTTTCTCCTATTTGGGTTTATTGCCTGAGGCTAGACCCTAAATATAATATTTTTTCTAAGGAGGAAATCTTTTTGATAAAAATATTCTACACTCTAGAAGTGGATCAAGGAAGACCAAGGACTAGAGCTAAGGACCACATGTGAGTGTTAAGTAATTATTTTAGATTTTTAAGTAATTTAAGATAATAGGGTTCTCAATAGTTGTAGTTTTTTTGGAATTCTAAGACAATTTTTATATAAATTATTTACAGTTAACATTTAAAGTTCTTTTCGGTCTATTTTATTCAGCTGTTTTTATTTAACTATTTTATTCAGTTATTTACAGTAATTTAAAGTTATTAACATTTTTTTACATCTATTTTGCATTAGAATTCAACTTGTAAATGTTAGTTTTCTTCTTATTCCTTTTTACATGAATAAAATAATAAAAAGAGAATAATTCGCAAATATGGATTAAAATAGAAAACAATAAATTTACAGAAATTAGATGTAAAATAAGAAAAACTGTAATAAAAAGAAGATAGATTGAAATAGGTAAATTTGAGACATTTGCATGCACGTTTATAACTAGGGGTTATAACTAAAAAGATAAAACAGAAGAGTAACAATTATAACGTAGGTTATAATTAAGCAGAAAGTATAGAAAGGCTTATTTTAAAACTTTTACTATGTTAATAAGCAAACTATAACATGGTTATAATTAGAAATAACAGAAAAGGCTTATTTTAGAGGCTTATAATTAAGTTTATAAGCAAATATAGCAGAGATTACAGAAAAGGCTTATTTTAAAGACTTAGATTAAGTTAATAAGAAAACAAGAGCTGAAATAACAGAAGAGGCTTATTTTAAGAACTTACACTAAGTTAATAAGCAAGAATAGATATAGGGCCCGTACCAACAGCATTCCCTTTCAGACAAGGATTAATCGTCTCATAACATATTAGTTGAGGCTGGGCAGGACCCTTTCAGACTAAGACTAATGGTCTCACAATAGTTAGGTGAGGCTGGGACATATGGTAAATAAGTGGCCAATGGATAGAAGCTCAAATCGGGGGATTTGGGCTAGGGGCGCAACTAGATTTTATTTGTTAGGACCCATGCCAATAGCATTCCCTTTCAGACTAGTACTGATGGTCTCACAAAACACTTAGGTGAGGCTGGACATGACCCTTTCAGGCTAGGAATGATGGTTCACAACAGATTAGGTGAGGCTGGGCACGCTTATGCTAACTATAATGATCCAATTTTTTGACGTCTGAAAGTCGACATTAATACGTCCACTGTATCAAATGCCGCACATTCGAATGCCGGAAAACCGAACCTTTAGGGTTAAAGAAGAAGAAAGTAGAAGAAGAAACAGAAACAATAAACAGAATCTCACATTTCATAGTGGAACAAATATAATAGATAAATGAATAATCTTTAAAACAACAGAACTATATCAGTTTATACATACAACATCAGAGTTTACAACAAGACAATACAACACTGACAGTTGGTATAACTTGACTCACATGGAAAATTTACTTTGCACCAACCATACGCAGCGGACATAATATAAGTGATACGCCTTGCCATCCAGCTTGAACTCCAGATCTCCATAGCATATTTTCCCGACTTTGCTCCAGAATAATGATAACTTGACTCTAGGCAGCCCATGTGGAATATTATCGGCACCCAGAGTTTAGAAATGGAACAATAAACCCTAGGTCAGTCATGGTACTGGTGTAAGATCTTAAAAACAGTTATTTTCATAAAGAAAAATAAAAAGAATCTGCTATGCTTTTGGAAAATGAAACCACCATAAGGCCTCCAGCCACACACACAATGCAAACACAGAATTAGAGGAGATTTTCTCCTTATGATAGTCAAACATGTTTGATACGCAAAATATTTTTAAATATTATTATTAGTGCATAGTGTGGAAAACATTTCGGAAGTATAATATTAATCTTAGCCAGCATAGACATTTCAAACTATGCCTACTATAGCTATCATCTAAACAGTGGGGTGCCACCATAAGTAAATGGCAGGTTATACAACTAAAACAGTACAAGGCACGTATTGGAGATTGGATTTCCAACAAATGGCCAGGCTAAGGAACTTCCTACTACCACATGGGTACGCCTCTGGAGGGACGTCTCGAGAACTTAACCAGCTCTCTGCCAATACAAGGCCGGGTTACCTCTGTAACTAGGTAACTACTACACGAGTATGCCATCCCTCGGTCTTTTGCGACCTTTATCCGAGGATCCTCAACCATAAAGCAACAACCACAAAGTATAATAAATTTGCAGCAACCACATAGGTTATATATCTGGGCTCCATACCATGACACCACCCTTTTCCAGAAGGAAATGACATAACCTAAAGGGCGCGACCCTCATAACCTTGCCGCATTCTTCCTGTTTTGACCATTTCCAGGGTGTGAGGTCTGATGAAGTCTCGCCCACAAAGCTACACTTTTCACAAAGCCATGCTTCGATCAACAAATGATCGGCAGCACTACGTATGCCACATTACCAATTCGGAAATATATCACTAGTAACCATCAACCACATAACCTCTGAGCTCGTAAGTCTTAGAGAAGGGTGTTAAGCTAAGGTAATAAATTCTCCGCCACCAACAGAAATATATTTGATAGAAACCAGCTTTACATCTCAAAGTGTAACGTCAGACACACATCCATACAAGTCCGTTCCGGGATCGAATGGAACCGAAGGCACTTCAAAGAAGCCCTTGCAAATCAGGCTATTTACTAATCACATCCGGAATCTCCATCACAAAGGGTGATAAAATCTCTATACCGAAGCAACCCGGTGCAGAGACATTCGATAGGTAATGCGTTCGCTTTCGAAAATACCCTGTCTTCAACACCTTCTTCAAATGTAATCCTATTTCGCCGTATCATTATTCGGAATGGGTCCGAATAACGAGCGCTTACTTGAAAAATAAGTGTTACATTTAGATTTCAAACAAATCACAACAGATTTCCACTTCGATCTTTTAAATAATAGATCCATCACAATCACAAAGGTTCGATGTGGTTTTCGAATATCCATTTGGAATCCGACCCCCGGTCGCATCGAAATTCCAATGCCATTAAAAAGCCAATATTGATAGTCGGTTATTTAACTATTAATCAACATTCACAACCATTACCAGATTTAAATAATTTTCCCCAATTATTTATCTTCAAAATATTTTCGCAAGATATATTTCACACTTCAACCATTTGAAAACAAATTTCAAATTACTTTCCACGTTTCAATCCTTTGAGAACAAATTAAAATCATTTTCCACATTTCAATACTTTGAAAACAAATTTCAAATCACTTTTGCTTACGCAGAATAAATTTCCAAATATTTATTCATTTCCACTAAAAATCTACCGAGTTCAAATATTTTAAAATACTTATCCAAAATATACTTGGAAACATTTAAGATAAAATCATTTTAAACGCCTACCTGAATATTAGTTATGAAAATATTATACTAATATCTCATATAAAAACTCAATTCCAAACTAATTTTTTTGAAATAAAATTAGTAGATAGGATATAACTATTTAAATATCCATTTTCTAAAAAAATATCAGTTAAAACTTTAAATAATCACTTCTATAATAAATTAAAATAAGTATTTACTTTAAAGATTTTCAAAATAACCTAAGTAAATAATTTCTCCAAAATATTCTTTCCTTAAAACCATCTTTACAACCTCAATTTATATTTATAAACTATATTGAAAACGTACTCGGCTTTCCAGGGAAAGTATACCTTCCAATTCTAAAATGGTTCATTCAAATCAATTTATAAATCTTTCTGGATTTATTTTAAATTTACGTTCCAAATCTACAAATTCCTTTCCACACTTTTAAAAATAAAACAATATTTATTTTAAAACAAATTTCCCTTTCTTTTATAAAATTCCTATAAATTTAAATTTTCAAATATCCACAGATATACGATTTTCAAATCGATTCCCAAATATTCACTTCCAACACCGAATCAAATTCCAAATTTATTTTCTTTTAAAATAAATTCCTTTATTTCTTTCAAACTATTTAAAATCCGTATTTTAAATGAATTCCTCATCTATTAAACAATATCACTCGAAATCCATGTATTAAAACCTTTTTCCCATAATTTGGAATTTTACAATAGGATTACAAAAATCGATCTTTATCCTTTTTAAAATTCCTTCTAAATTTATCCAATTCTCAAAAATTAATTTTAATATAAACTTTCTACTTAAATTTCAAAAGTCAAATTTTATTTACTTTTCGTATCCTACGATACCAAAAATATATTCGGCTAAACTATAGCCTTCAACGATTTGAATCACAAATATAATTACACACAGATTATAAGTAAATCAACACACAACATATGAAACAAATTCAAATGTTTGAGGAATCTAGTTGGATTCCTCCAACCTGTTTATCTACATCCACATACGTTAGCACAATAATTAAATACCAATTCATCTTCGAGGTGGAATATCATGGTATATGGGATTTATAAAATATCATCCGCTATTATGCGGCGCATAGGGTCTCATTCGCTATGTAATGCCGGAAATCGATCACTTCAAATACATATATAATACCAATTCCACATCAAGGTGGAATATCTGGTATATGGGATTTATAAAATAGCATCCGCTATTATGCGGCATATAGGGTCTCATCCGCTATATAATGCGGGAAATCAATCACTCCAAATACATATATAATACTAATTCCACTTCAAGGTGGAATATCGCGGTGTATGGGTTTAATATAATATCATCCACTATTATGCGGTGCATAGGGTCTAATCCAATACAACTGATAATAATAATTTATCATCCAAGCAATAATCAACAATTTTAAATTTAAATATTTAAAATTAAAGCAGAAAAATCTGATTGAGTAAGAAGATCTCACCTTTAATTTGCAATCCATTTCCATTCCAGTTCGTTTCCTTCATAATTTTGACCTTGAATAAACATTATATGAATTTATTAATATACGAACAAATCGAATAATTAAATCTCTATTTGATAATTTAAATTAACCAATGATTTTATTTTCAAAATTAAAAATTGATTTTTTTAACTAATTTATTTTTAACAAAATATTTCTTTTTTCCATATAATCTTCCAAACAATTTAAACTCTATTTTTTTTCCAAAGTCTCATATATATAAAATTTGTTTCCCTTTCAACACAAATTACTTAACTATTAAATTTTTGATAAATTAATTATTAACCAGCAAAGTTATTTAAAAGTTTTTACTCAAATTAAAATTAAACTGTTAATACCTTATAGTCTTGTATCATCACATTTAAATTGGAATGAGTATATCTTACAACTATTATCAGCATGAATATTACATTTAAATCTTTAAATCAATGTTTTATAAAACTTACTGTAAAAAAAATTCTCTACTGTAAGTATATACTTTTTCGAAAAATAAAACAGTAAAAATCGATTTACCTATTCGAATGCGAGCAATACATCACCAATCAGCCACCTTCAAAGCCTTCATCGAACCTTACTTCATCGACAAACCCTAGAATTGCCTACTACCATGCGTGTGTACAAGCAGCACGTCTGAGCTTCATCCATCTTTCCCTAACGAATGAAACCCTAACCAAATCCTCAAATTCCCACCGCCTTCTCCACTTCTACGACGTACACTTCCAATGCTGAGCATCCTGGCTCAACATACTCCAGCATCGACTCCAGAATGTCCACTTCGATCCACCGACGAACCCTATCGAACGCTCGGGACAACGAACCTTCCTTCTTGACGCAGCGGATAATTGACTAAACGATATAACGATGAAAGTAGCAATCGATGGATTGGAGATACTGAAATGCCCAAATTCGTTGATCACAAGGATATCGAATTCTAGCTATCTTCGACACGTTGATCGCGCACGATACCGTGAAAGAAGATCTTCAATTCTTCAAGCGTTGATCAAGCGCACTTGATTCTGCGAATCGGCTTCAACAATCGTTGATTCGAGCGCACTCGAATAACCGAAAGTGGAGATAGGAGATTACACTCAACTACCAATTTAAATTGAAAGCACAAAGCTAACAAAAGAGAATTTTATTCAAAAATCAACAACCTTACAAAATGACACAACACTGCTATTTATAGTTTTTACAACCCCCAGCACTAGGTCGTTCACGACCTTACAACACACACTAGGTCGTACACGCGACCTACGACTTACCCAAGGTCGTTAGCGACCTAACCAGTTACAACACATCACAACACAACAATAGTATACGACTTACAGTAGTTCGCGACCTAACCATCCAGTGACTCAACAACTACCAGTTACAACATGTAGCGACCTAGCAGTTGCCAACGACCCACGACTTAAGTATTAACAACATTTCACGACCTAACCCAGGCCCGCGACTTACGACTTATCATAGGTCGGTAACGACCTAACAACAGATGCCCCTCAAACATTTAAGTCGTTCACGACTTAAACACTCGACCCATATTTACAACACTCAGGTCGCATACGACCTAATTACTCACGCAACTTAAGAAAGAAACGATCTACGACTTAACAATTACAAACATATTACAACCCAGCACTCACATGTTAACCTCGTTGCGACCTACGACCTAAGTTAAGTCGTTAACGACTTAAACTCTTAACGACTCAATTTCCTAGGTCGTAACCCATTTCCGTTAGGTCGTGAACTCGATGCATCTTCCCCTTCTGATCTCCAGTTAGGTCGAAAATGACCTAAATTCTCCTCCTTAGGTCGTGGACGACCTATGCTAACTTTCCCCCCGGTCTCCAGTTAGGTCGGAAACGACCTAAACTGTCCTCCTTAGGTCGTGTACGACCTAAGTCTTCTCCTTGCTTAGGTCGTGGACGACTTATGCCTTGGAAAATGATAGTTTGCAATCCTTCACCACTAGTCTGAGCTGCATCATCCTTCCCTGGTTGAGAAAAATTCGTCCTCGAATTTTGTAAGCTCTTCCACATCCGACTGTTCATTTCCATAATATGGCACAAGATGCTTAACATTGAACATGTCAGAAGTGTACACATCCTCTGGCAGCTTCAACTTATAAGCATTTTCATTAATTCGTTTCACAACTTCTACAGGACCAATTTTTCCGGCTTTCAACTTGTTATAAGCGCCTACTGGAAAACGATCCTTTGTTAACACATCATATACCAAATCTCCTTCATTAAATTCAACATTTCTTCGTTTCAAATCTGCAGATCGTTTATACTTCTCATTTGCCTTCACTAATCATTCCTGAACGATTTTATGACATTCAGTTAATTCATCAACAAAATCAACAGCCCCTTTAACCGTCTCCTTCGGTTGTGGTACCACCGTCAAATCCAACGGTCCTCTTGGCAAATTTGAATATACAATCTGAAATGGACTGAACCCCGTACTACGATTCACTGCATGATTATAAGCAAACTCTGCCTGGCATAACTTCATATCCCAACATTTCAGACTGTCCTTCACAAGACATCGCAACAAATTTCCTAATGATCTGTTAACAACTTCTGTCTGTCCATCTGTTTGCGGATGATAAGCGCTACTAAATTTCAACTTCGTTCCAACCATCTTCCACAAACTTAACCAAAAGTGACTCAAAAAACGAGTATCCCTATCCGACACAATGGATTCTGGCAATCCATGAAGTCGATAGATTTCCTTGAAAAATAAATGAGCAACACGAACAGCATCCGCCATCTTCTTACAAGCAATAAAATGTACCATCTTCGAAAATCTGTCCACCACTACAAATATAGAATCATTTCCCCTTTGAGTTCTAGGAAAACCCAAAACGAAATCCATGCTGATATCAATCCACGGTTTAGTCGGTACAGGTAACGGCATATACAATCCTGCATTTGTCGCTGTTCCCTTCGAAACCTGACATATATGAGATCTCTCCACAAACCTTTCAACCTCTCTCCTCATTGACGGCCAAAAGTAAGATTGAGAAATCAAATGCAATGTACGATCACGGCCCACATGTCCTTCCTCATGCAACTCTTTGATAATCTTCAATCTCAAACTGCTCTCTGGAATACATAATCGATTTCCTTTAAACAAGAATCCATCAACCAACATAAATTCATCAGTATCTCCATCCTTAACTTTCTCAACGAACTTTGCAAAGTAAGGATCTTCGTCAATCAACTCTGGCAATAATTCAAACCCTATCACCTCAACTTTCATTGTAGTCAACAAATGACTCCTCCTACTCAAAGCATCAGCCACACGATTCGTTGCCCCAGATTTATGTTTCACGACAAAAGTAAACTGCTGCAGATAAGCAATCCATGGAGCATGTCTCGCAGAAATCTTATCCTGCCCTTGCAAATGCTTCAACGCCTCATGATCAGTGTAAAGAACAAACTCTTTTTGAAATAGATAATGTCTCCAGTGTTTAACAGCTTGCACAACAGCATAAAACTCAACATCGTATGTACTGTATCTCATCTTTGCCCCTGATAGCTTCTCACTGAAATATGCAATAGGACGTCCCCTCTGACTCAACACTCCACCAATCCCAACCTTGGATGCATCAGTGTGTAACTCAAACAACAACTGAAAATCTGGTAATACAAGAATTGATGCTGTCGTCAAAAGTTCTTTGATCCATTCAAAAGCAACTCCTGCTTCCTCTGACCAAGAAAACTGCTTTCCTTTCATACAATCGGTAACTGGTGCCATCACGCTACTGAAGTGTGGAATGAATCTTCGGTAGAATGATGCCAATCCATGAAAACTTCTAACTTCAGTGATAGTTCTCGGTTGTGGCCAATTTCTAATAGCTTCAACTTTACTCTGGTCCACCTGGATTCCCTTCTCAGATACAACATATCCCAAAAATAATACACTTCGAGTCGTGGACACACATTTCTTCATAGCTGCATAAAATTGTTCCTCACGAAGAATAATTAACACCTTTCTCAAATGTTGAACATGCTCCTCCGTACTCCTGCTGTATATCAGAATATCATCAAAATACACCACCACGAATTTCCCAATGAATGGTCTAAAGATTTGATTCATCACCCGCATGAACGTACTAGGCGCATTTGATAAACCAAATGGCATAACCAACCATTCGTATAACCCCTCTCTCGTCTTGAAGGCTGTCTTCCATTCGTCTCCAGGTCTAATCCGAATTTGATGATACCCGCTTTTCAAATCAATCTTTGAAAAGATAGTAGCCCCACTCAACTGATCTAGTAAGCCATCCAACCTCGGCATAGGAAACCTGTAACGAACAGTAATCTTGTTCAATGCTCGACTGTCAGTGCACATCCTCCATGTCCCGTCCTTCTTTGGTACCAACAAAGCTGGCACAGCACATGGGCTCAAACTTTCCTGCACACGTCCCTGCTCAAGTAACTCTTCCACCTGCCTCCTCAACTCTTCATGTTCCTTCGGACTCATTCGATAATGTGGTCTATGTGGTAATACTGCTTCCGGAACAAGATCGATTTGATGTTGAATGTCCCTCAGTGGCGGTAACTCCTTAGGCAACTCTTCTGGAAATACATCTTCAAATTCTTTCAAAACTGGCTTTGCTTCTTCGGGAATTTCAACCTCTTCACCGCTTTCACGCCCTATCAACACATAGACTTCAGGCTCCTCTTCAACTTCTTTAACAAACTCCTTCAAAGATAGCAAAGTTTTCAGCTCTTCAATCTCCTCTAGCTTGCTTTCCTTCTGTTGCTGCTTCTTGGGAACTAAAGTGATCTTAGTACCTTCGAACATAAAACTGTAACTATTGGCACGACCATCATGTTGTACTGCTCTATCAAATTGCCATGGTCTTCCCAACAACAGATGACACACATCCATGTCCACAACATCACACCAGATTTCATCTTTGTACTTCTTTCCAATAGAAAAATTCACACAAGCTCTTCGACAAACTTTCACTTCACCACCCTTCCTCAACCATGCTAACTTGTACGGTTTAGGATGCTTCTCAGTTTTCAAGTTCAACTTCTTTACTGCTTCTGTAGAGATAATATTGTCACAGCTTCCAGCATCAATAACGAACTTGCAAACCTTCCCCAGAATAGTACATGTAGACTGAAAAATATTGCTCCTCAACCAACTAGAATCTTCCTCTTGCTTTGGTGTAAGACAAGATCTCCTCATCATCAAATTACAACCTTCATCCCCGGACAATAAGTCTTCCTCCTCAACATAAGGTGCATTTGAACATTCAGCTTCTATTTCCTCATCTTCAGCTTCCGCAACCATCACTCGCTTCTTAGGCTTTGGACACTCATTGCTTTTATGACCTAACTCTTGGCAATTGTAACATTTGAAACCACTGCTAACCTTTGCCTTCTCACCCTCCTTCACTACTGGCTTACTGACAGGTTTAGGAACATTAGAACTCCCACTAGCACCCTTCACTTGATTATTGGAATTAGTAAACACACCACCTCCATGCCTTCCTTGCTTCTCCCAAGCCAACGCTTTCTGATGTGCTTCTGCAACAGATCTTGGATCGAACATATTAACCATATCCTGGATCTGCATTCGCAACCCTCCAACAAATCTAGCAGTTAGCTGTTCTTCCGTCTCCATAATATAATTTCTGGCAATGAGTTGGTAAAATTCATCTGCATAATCATTAACTGACTTCGTCCCTTGCCTCAGATTCTGCAACCTCTGGTACATGAGTGATTGATAGTTGTAAGGTAAAAATGTAGCTCTCATCAACTTCTTCATCTTCTCCCATGATTCAATCTTTGACTTTCCCATTCTCTCCCTTGTAAGTTTAGTTTGCTGCCACCACGCCAAAGCTCTTCCCCTCAACCTAGTAGCAACCAACTTTACTCGACGATTCTCCGGAACTTCCTTGAAATCAAAGATCTCTTCAACATTAGACAACCAATCAAGAAATTCTTCGGCCACCATTCCACCTTTAAACTCTGGAATTTCCATCTTCATACCCGATTCCCATCGACGATCATCATCTACATCCCGATATGAATTTCGAACTAGGTCTCGATCTCGATAATGCATGCTAGCTCTATCACCCTCTTCATCAAAATCAAATGTACGTCTATATCGATCTCGACCATTATCATCCCTTCGATCACGCATGTCTCTTCTACTATGTCTCTCTTCATCTCTATATGGCTCATCTTCAAACTCACGTGGAGTTCTCCTCTCTTCATGTCCATAGTCATGGTGATCTCTTCTTGACGAAATTGATGTTTCTCTTCTTTCTCTAAAAGATTGCGGTGATACCCTCCTCGCTTCCGTAACCGATGGCGAAACTCGGTTTCCTCCATGGTTCGAGATTGGTGATCTCCTCCTTTGAGTTTGATTCAAATCATTCATCAACTTCTCTAACTTTCCAATGCCTTCATCAAATTTCTCATTAATACGTTGTTCCATAAGCTCGGCTTCTTCTCTTCTATACAACGCTTCAACATTTTGATGACGATTAGCTCTCCTTGGTGGCATGATTGAAAACTTCTCAAAAACTTCAACAAATACTTCAAGACTTTCAACACAAGTCAAACAAATCTCGGCTCAATTCAACTTGGCTCGGCTTAACACTTCAAACAATGATACCAAAAAATGATGCTCGGCCTATACTTAACACGATGTTATGCTCGGCCTTCACATTTCATCACAAATCAAATTCAAACACCTTCCAACACTTTGATCCAAAATGGAATGGATCGAAAGTCTCCCTCTTGTTGCAACTTCAAGATGAACACGATGAACAACTTCAAACTTCAAATACTTGGTTCCAAGAATCAACTTAGCTATGATTGGCTAAGTATGGCTCTGATACCAAAACTGACGCAGCGGATAATTGACTAAACGATATAATGATGAAAGTAGCAATCGATGAATTGGAGATACTGAAATGCCCAAATTCGTTGATCACAAGGATACCGAATTCTAGCTATCTTCGACACGTTGATCGCGCACGATACCGTGAAAGAAGATCTTCAATTCTTCAAGCGTTGATCAAGCGCACTTGATTCCGCGAATCGGCTTCAACAATCGTTGATTCGAGCGCACTCAAATAACCGAAAGTGGAGATAGGAGATTACACTCAACTACCAATTTAAATTGAAAGCACAAAGCTAACAAAAGAGAATTTTATTCAAAAATCAACAACCTTACAAAATGACACAACACTGCTATTTATAGTTTTTACAACCCCCAGCACTAGGTCGTTCACGACCTTACAACACACACTAGGTCGTACACGCGACCTACGACTTACCCAAGGTCATTAGCGACCTAACCAGTTACAACACATCACAACACAACAATAGTACACGACTTACAGTAGTTCGCGATCTAACCATCCAGCGACTCAACAACTACCAGTTACAACATGTAGCGACCTAGCAGTTGCCAACGACCCACGACTTAAGTATTAACAACATTTCACGACCTAACCCAGGCCCGCGACTTACGACTTATCATAGGTCGGTAACGACCTAACAATAGATGCCCCTCAAACATTTAAGTCGTTCACGACTTAAAACACTCGACCCATATTTACAACACTCAGGTCGCATACGACCTAATTACTCACGCAACTTAAGAAAGAAACGATCTACGACTTAACAATTACAAACATATTACAACCCAGCACTCACATGTTAACCTCGTTGCAACCTACGACCTAAGTTAAGTCGTTAACGACTTAAACTTTTAGCGACTCAATTTCCTAGGTCGTAACCCGTTTCCGTTAGGTCGTGAACTCGATGCATCTTCCCCTTCTGATCTCCAGTTAGGTCGGAAACGACCTAAATTATCCTCCTTAGGTCGTGGACGACCTATGCTAACTTTCCCCCCTGGTCTCCAGTTAGGTCAGAAACGACCTAAACTGTCCTCCTTAGGTCATGTACGACCTAAGTCTTCTCCTTGCTTAGGTCGTGGACGACTTATGCCTTGGAAAATGATAGTTTGCAATCCTTCACCACTAGTCTGAGCTGCATCACTTCTCATCACAGTCGCGACCCCAAATGAATGCGACTTCGCTGCTTCGATCGACCCCTCAAACCCTTGCAAATCGAACGGCTCCACCTCTGCCTCAACTCGCGATGTCATCACATTCCTAACTCGAATCTTCGCCACGCCGATGCTAAACCACCTAGGTCGGGATTAAGAATGGAAAAGAACACGATTTATTTGGGAAGGAAACGAACTCACAACCATGCTTTATATTTTTTTCTTCGAACTGATATTGAAAAAAGGAAGAAAAATCGGCTTTGTTTTAGATGAAAAGGGATCTAATCTTCTTTTTATTTGCGGCCATGTTTTGATTTTTCCACTGGAAGTGAAGGATTGCTAAAACTATTTTTTTTTATATCTGGTTTCGATTTTCAAAGAGGAGGATGGGACAAGTGTTTAAAAGGTAACATGTGTTATTAAACGAAGGACAAGTGTTTGAAAAGGGAAGATGTGTAACAATTGCCCTGAGAAATTATATCAAACACATATAAAATTTAAATTTAAATTTAAATTTGAATCGTTTCAAATTATGCAATTCAAAATCTCGACCTCCAATCGAGGCATGCCGCCGGGCGTTTATAATGTTATATGTCTATTCCGAACGCAATGGAAAAGGTTTCGAGCCCAAATTCAATCATATGGAGAAGATAACTTTTCGAACTAGTTATTGAATTGAATTTCCAACTTAACTTTCAGCACGTTTTCAATCCGTAAGACCACACGATCATTCCAAACACTACGAAAATTGAAATCCGATATAATATAATATTATGGATCCAATGAAACTGGTTTCGTCGAATTCCGAGAATGTGCCCCGTAAGGCTATTTTTAAATATCGATTTAAACGATATAATTTCAAAACTTAATAAAACATTTCCAAATTCAATTCTGAAGCTTCCATTATCTTCAGTATCATTAATATAAATTTTCCAAGCCTTTCAAATATTTTAATCAGCTTAAAAATCAAGATTCAATATTTTACCCAACTTCAACAAATTAAATTCAATAATTTAATTGACAAATCCATAGTTATTTTTGAAATTCAAGTTAAAATAACTTTCTAATATTTAAAAAATCAATCAAATATTTCAATTTCGAATGTTCAAAATTCTAGGTCGTCACACTAACAGGGTGGGTAAGAGATCACAAGAGGGGAGGGCGACAATGAGTGTGTACCAACAGTGACCGAGTGTGCGACCTCGATTAGGGTAGTAATTCACTACTGCGTTCCAATCACTGAGCATGTGTCTTTTTCTGTGGGACCCATATGATGGGACTAGCTCAAAGTGGCACAACAGATATAGAAGGCCGATCAATGGGTAGAATTAGGATTTCAGCCTAATTAATATAAGATTAGGATTTTAGCCTAATCACATCAATTTAGGACGAGTGCAAATGATCTAAACAGCCAAGCAATAAAGCAAATAGTCTAACAGAATCAGAAACAGTATTTTTTCCCATTTTTATCTTTTTTGTGTTTTCCTTTTATACTAGAACTGTTGCTTAGTCTGTTATCTTTATCTTACTTAGAAATGATAGTAATTACTTTCACTCACTAGACTTTTAGTCTGACCCACTCCTTTCTTTCCCCATTTCCCCCTTAGGACAACAGAGGCAAGGATAGTAGATTTGGATTTCTACAAGACCCATTTGCAGAGCTTTCTCATTCTTCATGTGTTCATTTTCTTTTCAGTTTTTCTCTAGGCATTGGATGTACTGGTACTTTATGAGAGGGATGAATTTTATTTTTGCATACTCTAATGATGTAAGATTAAGAAGTATTTTTCATAAGACATGATTATTTGGTTTTGAGACATATTCTATTTTGAAATGAAGTTTAATTTTGAATATCAAGTTATTATTTAAATGTTTCCATTGTTGTTATTATCTATTTGCCTTGTGAATCTTTGTCTCTATAATTCTATAGCTATACCTATAATGCACCACATTCTCTAGTGTACCTTTTTGGTTACACTAAAGGATGTGTGTTGTTTCGAGTTTGGTAAATAGTTGAAAGGGGAATAAAATATGAATGTGAATATTAGCCTCAAGTCCTTGAAATCAAACTTAATACATGAAAACTCCTCCCTAAAAAAGATTGTAAATTAGGTCTCTAGAATTAGGCGATCGAATAATTGCATATATTTGTGCAATTATTCAGTGAATAATTGTATATATTTATGCAATTATATCCAAAATTGCATAAATATCTGCAATTACTCAATGAATGATTGTAGAAATTTTCATAATTTTTTGGTAAATAATTGCAAAATTTCTACAATTTTTCAGTGAATAATTACGAAAATGTCTGCAATTATTTACTAAATAATTGCATAAATTTATGAAATTAATTAGTACTTATTTCTAGGGACCTAATTTACATACTTGTTTTGGCAAGCTTGTTTGGTGTATTTTGAAACTTAATAGGGACTTTAGCCAAACTATCCCAATATGAATATATAGGGGCTGTTGTATGTTGAACCCAAGGCAGATGATAGACGTCTATGGGGTTATCACAGACGTTTGTGGTTTTAAGAAATATTTTTTCGAAATCAATGACAAACATCTACGAGGTTATCATAGACGTATATGGTTTCAGCAAATATTTTCACAAAACCAATAACAAACGTCTGTGATTTTGTCTAAAGACATCCATGACCCGTGTTTGCAAAATATACTTATTGTTTTTTAAATATAAGATGTTTAAATTTCATTAAAAAATTTAGATAATTATCACATGAAATAATATATACACATGTGTATGTATATAACTTATAATATCAAGTAAATATTTTAGATGAAATGCTATCATAATTTTAATCTTTGCTCGAGGAGTTGAACTTTCAAATATGTTGCAACTTCCATGAATTTGGCTCAACCTTTGTTCCTTCCATTAACGGCCTTAGTGGATACCAACTTGGGCGAGCTGGAGTATCAAACCAATCTTGGTCTGATGGTCCGGGCTAATATAATTTTTGTGGAGTAATGTTACAAGCTTTTACAAGAGTTTCTTGTAAACAAGGAGATTATTGATGCACGCAATCTTTTGTTGGTGAATGACCTCAAATTGCTAGAATGCATTATTTGAGAAAGTTAAGATGAGATCCTTGACATCGCTGCTTATAATACATTTTCCATTGAACTCCCATCATTTCTTGTTGATTGTTATATATTGTATCAACTTTGGTGTTGAGAGATGTCCATTCTAGATTAATTGACTGTTTGCTTTCTTTAAGATAGTTTGATACGTAGGTGATGCAATAATGTTCAGAGAGACTGAACGAATAGATGGAGGTGCTGATTGAGTTGGTGATACATAGGTTCTATTCGATGAAGGTGAGATAAAGTTAATAGTTTAATAAGTGGAGTCGTGATCGGATGAAATATTGAATTGAAGTGATTTGCAAACGGAGGTTGGTAAATGTATATGTATTTACTTTGCAAAATAATTTCTTTATATAAAAGTTGTTTACTATTATCAAAACTAAACAACGTAGAATCTCACAACGCAACGAATAATATATAATACAACAATGATCTTTACAAAAAGGAAACATCTTTGTTCATATAATATCAGAGTACACTAGGCTAATCCTAAATTTGGACAGTTATAGAAACATGTCCTTGCATTGACAAACTATGGACTTTATAATACAACAGAAGAAAAATATACATGAATGTGTGTTGACCATCCATCTCCTCTTCAACTCCAAAGTATCCAGCTAAACCTTGGAAAACATGCTCGGTCTAACTCGAGCATTACATGGAATAACGCCGGGGTCAGTCTATAAACCAGCATGAGTAAAACTCAATAACAAGTAATAATCAAAATGATTTCTACATTTGAAAACCTTTCAAACAGAGGGTATTTCGTAAGACCACAACGCATATAAAAACAGATGGGTTTTTACCATACGATAATCAAAACATTTTATATCAAAATTCAGTGATACTATCATAGTGTCTAAGTTTAAAGTAAATAGATAAAATAGCTGAAATGATCGCATCTCAAATTCCAACGTACTAGGCTCTATAATCAAAAACTTAAGGTACATATTGGAGATTGGATTCCAACTAATGACAGGGTTACTGGGATACCGCCCGCCACAGTACACCTTTAGAAAAATATACCGAGGTCGTACCTAACGACCCCTTCCAATACAGAACCGGCCTACCCCTTGCTGGATAGTACCGAATATGTCATTACCCCGGTTCCTTTGCAACCTTCAACCGGATGCTCCCACATGCACGAATTCATTGATGATTGTGTATATATCTAGAAGGGTGATGATATACCCTAATGGGTGCGACCTATATAGCCATGCTGCATATCCCCAGTATTAGTCATTCCTGATTGATGAGGCTCGAGGCTACGTTTTACCTTTCTAAATAGCAGTCCCTTTTGGAATGCTAACACTGCCCTCCCGGCATTCATGCAGTGCCAACATTCATCCATATAAGTTGTCTAAGAATAGGACAAAACAAAGGCACTACTTCTACTACATCCATTTTGGAATCACCCTCAGGATTAGTAGTAAGTAGCCTTTGTACTTTAATGGCCTCATCTTCGATCACATGCTTCAAGATGTCTTCGTTACAAAACACTTGGGTTGGATCGAAGTGGTTTTCGGTTAACATATCCAATCCTGGTCTCTTCGAAACAACTTTCAAATATTATTCGGTAAACTTAACCCCCGTTCTTTAGGAAATAAACAGACAAATGACAAGAGTGGAGTTCACCTTATAACCGTTTATGGATGGATTTCCTTACATTCATCCTAGAAGAACAAAATGATTTTATATGTACAGTATAGAACCTTCGACTCTAACTATACCATATAATTCTCGTGTTCTCCTAGATATTTTCAAAGTTATGTTTTGGGTCCAGCTTTGATAGTCGGTTATTTAAATATCAAATAAACAAACATCCAATCTTAATTTAATTCCATATAGGATCCCCTAAGCCTTTATTAATTCTCTTTAATTAATGAAATCACTCTATAAAATTTGATCAAAAGATCTTTTCAAAAACACTATTCCCAAATCCCTTACATTTCCTTTATACTTGGAAACCTTTATATACTTATCTCAACGGTATAAGTATATTATCCAATCATTTTATTTTCATGCCTTGGAAAAAAATCATATATTTATCTTATCAGTATAAGTATATTTACAAAAAATTTAAAGTTTCCTTCTCTCCAAATCTAAACATTTCTTCCAAATAAAACATTCCGCTTATCATTTATCAAAAATTCCTTTTTTTAAAAGCTCATCTCATATTTCAATTAACTTAAAGTTTCAAAATAAAGTTATACCCACTTTTATAAGCCTTTAAGTTAAATTATAGACCTCTTTCCAAATCACTGAAATGTTTTTATAAACCTCTTTCCTATTTTAAAAACTTTTTATATAAACCTTTCTATAAACCATTATAAATACCATTTAGAAAACATCATTTGTAAAACACCTTAATAACCCTTTTAGTTAGAAAAACCCCTTTCTATAAACAATTTATAATTTATGAATACCTTTATAAGAATTATATAACTTGAAAAACCATTTATAAACCTTTAGCCTCAAATTGATCAAAGAATCCAAGTAAATTCAAACCATAATTTATAAATTCCAAATGAGGCATAACAGTCCCAATGATACTAATTTAAGTTACCATTTAATTTCAATTCAATTTCCAAATCACATAACAATAATTTACATAGGGTGCCATATATGTAAATACAGTTCATATCGAATCAGAGAATAACACGTCAATATAACTAATTGGCATATACAAGTCCAAATAACATAACAACAGGATGGTGATTTATCCTGCTAAATAGATATCCAAACAATTCAATAAATTTATATTTGAACATGAATTTATTCTGCTTAACACTTGTCCTCACAATCAAATCGCTCACACTATAGCAGAATGGTGTTTTGTTCAGCTAACGGATGTCATTTAATTCTCCTAATCATATAGGTTACCTAAGGGTCCAGACTAGAGGTCCTTTGATATGGAATCGTTTTACTTTGAAAAAGAAAATTGATTAAAACGCTTTCTATTTAGTTTAAAATCACCTTTGAAAAGTTAAAAGCATATTTAACTAGCTTAAACCCTAACTAAATCTTAATTAATCCAATTTAAATCAAGATTAAATCATAATTAAACTCTAATTAGACTTAATGAACTTGACTAAGTACTAATTAACTTCCTAATGCAACTTGGTTAAGATTAAACCAAATTGTTTAAGAGTTAAACCCTAATTAATAAAATATTAATTAAATAACCATTAATTAATTAATTAAATAATTAACTATTAACTTTAATAAAGAATTATTAATTACTTAATTACTTCTTCGCCCCATTATCACTAACTAAAACTTTAAAAATCAATAAATAGTCACTAACTTAACTTAAGTGATGATTAACCTCTAATCACCTTATTAATTACCAATTAGGTGCTAATTACCTTTTAATTAGCTAATTGATTAATTAAATAAATAATTATATTACAACTTAATTACTTTTTAATATTACTAATTAAGTTTGAATGATTTAGTAAACTAATTTCAAAATAAAAAAAAATTAAAATCAAAATTCAAACCTTTGTCGAACCGCATCCACAACGACTGTCGCTATGAGTGCAGTTTGCTCTAACCCACCTTTGAGCAAAGCTACTATACTAAAACCATAGTATTTCATGATTGAAAGAAACCTTAGTCAATTTTCTCACTTTAAAACCAATTGCGCAAACTTTAACCACAATCTAAATTTTAAACTCTTGAAACAAGTTTGATTTCAAATCCGACCTCAGATCCATCACGACTGCATACAAAGTTTCAACTTTGTTTTCAACCCATCATGACTATAGTCAAGTTCATCATCAACCCTTTATATTCACACATCACATTCATACAACAAATTGTATACATGTACCAATATATATACAATTACTAACTTTCCAATAACACATCCATTCGAGTGCTAATACTAACTCATAAATTTGCACTTATCATCACATTTCAAACAATCCAAGATCCAACATATATATAACATACATATAGTTAAGGATCAACACAACATGTAAATAAAATTTCTTTCCAAATATTAGGAATTTACTCACCGAAGGCTATCCAAATTCTTACTAAGTTAGATTACGACGTAGCTCTTCCATTCGTAAGCAACAAGATGGAGTCTTTAACCCTGAATGCACTATGTAGGCTTAGACTTGAAGGGAAGAGGAAGCAAGACTTATTTTTATAAGGTGGAGCGACTTCGGATAAACATTGAATTCTCAATATTAAACCCGAAAAAAGGTCATTTTCCAACTAATTTTTGGGCTATCTACTCATAGGATTTCACAAAGTAGTCAAAGAGAAAGTTATTAAAATTCCTTTTCCCTATCATTCCAAAAATAAGAATCGCTCTTTTTCAATTTATTTAGAAGAAGTTATAATCAAAAGAAGAAAGGTAATTTTCAGACTTGAAATTTTGGGTGAAAAATTTCTTTGCAAAGATAGTGTATATTGACATAGCTATGATCGAAATTTGAAAAAGTGGTCAACTAGAATGTTGTAGCCATTAAAATTTCAAACGGTTTCAAAAAATGGAAAACTTCATTTGAGTTAGAAATAAGGAAGAAAAGGTTGGTGGAAAGAGGAGGAAAAATAAAGAAACATGTAAGCTATTTATAGGAAAGATCACCTAATCAGTTTGTCAAGTCACATCACTAATCTTTTTTAATATATATATATATATATATATATATAATTACGTTTAATCACATCGCTCTTTTATATATATATTATTGTGCTTAGTCATATCACTTTCTTATATATATATATAATTATTATGTCTAGTCACAGCACTTTCTTTATATATATAATTATTATGTTTGGTCACGTTACTATATATATGTATAAGTTTAATTATTAATTAACTAAGATATGACAAGAGATAATTGTGGTTAATGATTACAAATCTAAGATATGAAAATACTTAATATATATGTTTATATAGAATGTTTATTATTTTTAAAACTATGTCTTGTCACATCACTTAATAATCCAAATTAACATAAGATAATTTATTTCCAAGTGTATTATTATCTAGTTAATTAACTCTTACATATGTACATATAATGGATAAAGAGGAACAACGTTCTCGACAACTTTTCGATATTGAAAGGTCGAAATTATGAAAAACGTTTTTCGGTTACATTTCCTGTTTTTCCACGAACTATTTAATTTGGTAAACAAATTTTGAAAACGAATTTACCATCATAATTAATTAATTAAAATGAGTTTATTTTCTTTGTAAAACCTATATGTTGAATATTTAAAATTATTTAAATATTCAATAATCAAAGCAGTGAAATTCTAGGTCGCTACATTCTTCCCCCTTAAAAGAATTTCGTCACCAAAATTACACCTTGACCTGTCCTAGAAAAAACTTAACACTCTACATCAGCTCGTATGATGTACAAAGATCATTTTTATGATAGAAAAATTTATTCCCACACCATGAACCCTCATCAAATGCTCACCGTCAAAACTCGAGCAATAGATCCTTATTCTGAACGGTGCAACACCTCAAAGCTATGTACTCGAATTTTGGATCACTCTATATGGAAAGAGAAATGATCTACGTCCAACTTACGCACGTACTTAATTGGTCCTCCCTAACATCAATTCTATTTCCACCAAATTATTTATGTAAACATTTCATAAACTACAATTGTTCAACTTGGATGCTATTCCACTACATCCTAAGGTCATATATCCCTATCTAATTCCATTATTCCATTCCGAATTTATCTCTCAGAGAAAACTCAAGATCCAAATATCCGGCTTTTATTCAAAACTTTTTCGAAAAACTCCATATTTCAATCATAAAAATATATATCTATAGCCCGATTAACTCCAAAATTATGACGCCCCACCTCTATACCCACGCTAGCCAAGGATACTACAGGGTAATGCCGTCAACTAACACGGAGAATAAGGCTGGTTAGGAGCGACCATCTATAGCCTTTCTCTATCTATCTATTGAATACATCGACAATAATCATACTAACAGGTCGACATACCAAATGAATACTTAAAACAAAACCATAGGTGGTTGAAGGATCTATCAGAACAGAATATAACAACTCAAATGTAATATACATCACAGAACAGTAGATCATCATATACACATATACAGATACATAACAGAGTATACAAAATAATACATGTCAAGTGGTATAGCAAACCACAATATACAGACGAGTTCACAAGAATAAATATAAGAGTTACAACATAATAGGACTACACAAAAGCTATGACAAAAAGAAGCTAGCAAAGTAGTCCATGCGGAAGCAAAATAGGCTAAGTCCAAAAGCACCTAACCTGAAATAACTCGGTCTGACCCGAGTATAAAATACACGAATCAGTCTAGCTAAACAAATCAGTTAGATAAACTGAACAACAATAAACCTGCAAGGTCACAAAGTATATCGAATATCTCTAAAAGAGATAACACAATCATCAACAAAAGATGAATCATATAGAACAAGCCTCATATCATCGGCAACATATAGAAACAAAGGATAAGAATATCCCAAAGCAAGCCAAAAGGCAATAACAAATACCAATAAGGTATACAAGTTCCACAAGGTAAACGCTACGCATCGTGCTGCTCAAAATGACCAACATCGAAGGGCGATACCTAGGGAATATACATATGAATGAAACATCAGAAAATTTGCTCGAGCTCAGTACTGTACAAACAAGGATTCATGAGCCCGAAGACTCCAAACCCAATATCACCCATGCGGCTCATAACGACCAACATTGGAAGCGATACTAAAGGGCAACCCAATATCAACCATGTGGCTCATAACGACCAACATCGGAAGCGATACTAAAGGGAAACAAACCCGAAGGCACAAACCCGAAGGTACAAACCCGAAGGCAACATACCCGAAGGCAACAAACCGTAGTGGTGAAGGTCAGAGACCCAGTACTGGACACCACTAACTGGCGGAATGTGTCGCAACTCTCGAAAAGGAATCCGAAAAGTGTTAACGTATGTCCCATAACCACTCGTTCGCACTAAATGGTTTACTATCCGTCAGCCACTTTCACACTCAAAGCAGTACAAAGTTTACCTCATATCATCGATAAACCAAACCCGAAGGTCAAAACGATCAATTGAATAGGTCGGGGATTAATCGGAAAGATAAACGCACAAATTCATAGTCCGTGTTTTGCCCAACCATTTAATCACCCTTCCACGCTCGAAGTGCGAAATTGTGCGTGTTTTAAATAGAATTTATAAATTGGAGAAACGAGCTTTTAAATGTGATTCGAGAGATTATTTTATAAAAACCCGTGGATGAAGTCAAAAATAAGTTATCAAAGTCAAAAAGGCAATAACAACCACTAAGAACCAACATGAATCGAAAAAATCCGGAAAAACAATCAAAACGAACATAAATAGGCAAAACAGGAGCAGGTCAGTCGACCGGAATCCCTGTTCAGTCGACTGAAAATTGTCCAGAAAAATTTCGGGCTTCAGCTCAGTCGACTGAACAGAGAATCCAGTCGACTGAACCCAATTTCCTGCATTTCCTACTTATAACAAATGAAGTGCAAACTCTCCCAACTTTCAACCGGACGAGCACGGACGCTAGGGGTTTATGCCTAACGGCTACCCGGCCCTATAAGCACTTCAATGCATCACCAAAACATGATAAAAACATCAAAGTTAGGATCTCTAAAGAATTAAACCCAAAACACTAAAAATTTGGGTATTCACTAATTCAATCCAAACTAAAAGCAAGTGCATATGAACAAGTGCTAGGAATTCATACCCAACCTCAATGAAATCAAGAGACGTAGATGTGAGTTCAAAACTCACCTTTAACCCAAAACAAAGAAGATGAAGGAGCTAAAACCCAAGAAGAAGACCAACAATCACTACTACAACCCGACAAGCTTCAATCTAAGATCAAACAAGCATTTTCCTAAGTTAGGATTTAGGAAAACTTTCTGAAATTGAAGAGAGAAAGAGATAGAGGAGATGAAGAGTAGCTTACCTATGTCTTCTCTATGAATTTGGTGCAAGAAATCAAGTTGTAAGAGGAAACTAGGGCTTGCAAATTTCTATTTCTCTTTCCCTTCCACCATTTTCAGTTTTAAGCTTAAGTTTTAAGAAATGGAATAAGTGAATGAAGAGAAGGGGTTGGGTTAGGGTATTAGTTAACTAGTGGGCTGAACCCAAACCCAAAACCCAATAGAAAAAGGGTCAAAATTTCACAAACTCCAAACATATCAAAGATTATACTCAAAAAGATCGTAAACGCCATTTTGGAACCAATGGAGGTAGTTTCGAGTCCCAATTCGGCCGTTTGCAAAAAGTAACATTTCGGACCCAAAATCCGACTAACGAGGCTATATTTAAATTAAACATTTAAATATAAAATCGTTAAATATGCGGGTTGTTACAGATCTCCCCTCCTTACAAAATTGCGTCCCCGTAATTCCAAGAGACGATATTTGTAACAACTACATACATACAAAATTCAAAAGAGAAGGAAATAAGCTAGAGACGAAAAGATAATCTCACCATCAACACGCAAAGATAGAAAACCCGGATAAGATCGATCGATATACTCTCTGGTTTCCCAAGTACAGTCATTGGGATTAGCGGACCATTGAACTTTAACGAGCGGCACGTCCTTGTTCCGAAGGTGTCGCACCTCCGTGTCAAGCACGCGAATAGGTTGCTGTACAATAGATAAGTCCGGTGAGATCTCAAGCTCTAACAAATCAGGAGAAGTAATAACAGAATCCGACTCCTGAAGACACTTCCGAAGTTGCGAGACGTGAAACACGTCATGAATGCCAGATAAATGAGCTGGAAGTGAAACTCTATAAGCCACTGGGCCAATACATTCAGTAATAGAAAATGGTCCTATAAAGCGAGGAGCCAATTTCCCAGTCGTACTGAAACGCATAACCCCCTTCAAAGGAGAAACACGAATAATAACAAGATCGCCGATCGAGAACTCGAGAGGCTTCCTACGGTTGTCCGCGTAGGATTTCTGACGACTCTGTGCCTCTTTCATTCTCAATCGAATAAGATCAATCTTCTCGAAAGAATGACGAACAAAGTCTGGACCAAGAATAAGCTTCTCCCCAGATTCTAACCAACATGAAGGTGATCGACATAGCCTTTCGTATAAGGCTTCGAAAGGAGCCATACCGATACTAGACTGAAAACTATTGTTGTAGGAGAACTCTACAAGAGGTAGGTGATCTTCCCAACTACCACCAAAATCAAAAATACAAATACGGAGAAGATCTTCCAAGATACGATTCACCCGTTCGGTCTGTCCATCAGACTGCGGATGATAAGCTGTAGAAAAATTAAGCTTTGTTCCCAAAGCTTGCTGAAGACTCTTCCAAAAATGACTCGTGAATAAAGGATCACATTCACTCACAATAGAACTAGGAACACCATGAAGTCTCACGATTTCCTTGACATATAACTTAGCCAAATGCGAAGCAGTCCTATTAGACTTAATAGGGATAAAATGAGCAGATTTAGTGAGGCGATCAACAATAACCCAGATGCTAGAATGGCCCGATCTCGAACGAGGTAGGCCATCAATAAAATCCATAGAAATTTGATCCCATTTCCACAATGGAATCTCTAAAGGCTGAAGAAGACCCGAAGGACGCTGATGTTCGGCCTTAATACGCTGACAGGTTATGCAATTACTCACATAACTTGCCACATCGCGCTTCATGCCTTCCCAATAATAAAGACGACGCATATCGGCATACATCTTACTACTACCAGGATGAATGGTATACTTAGAGCGGTGACAGTCATCAAGAATGTCATGCCTAAGTGCAAGATCAAAAGGCATAAAAAGACGGTTCTTCTTGCGAAGACACCCATGAGAATCAATGCTGAAATCCCGCAACGCCTCATCACAGGATCCAGACTCACTAAGCTGAATAAGATGCAACAAATCAGGATCACGCCGCTGAGAATCGGCAATACGATCCAACAAAATAGGTCGAGCTCCCAAACTAAGTAATAGAATAGGAGAATCATAAGATGAACCTCGATCACGAATTTCACAAGAAGATAGAGTCTCAAGAACATCCCATACGGCAAGCATCATAGAAATAACAGCCGAATGTTTGCGACTAAGCGCATCTGCAACACGATTACCCTTACCAGGGGTATACTGGATATCAAAGTCATAGGAAGCAAGAAACTCGAGCCAACGTTGTTGTCTTATATTGAGTTCCTTCTGAGTGTACAAATACATCAAGGATTTATGATCGGTATAAAGAATGAAGCGCTCGCCTAATAAGTAGTGTCGCCAAATCTTCAAGGCGAAGACAATGGAGGCTAACTCAAGATCATGAGTGGCATAGCGAACTTCATTCGGACGCAGTTGCCTAGAAGCATAAGAAACTACCCGATCCTTCTGCATAAGAACAGCACCGAGACCACTACCACAAGTATCGGTGTAGACAACAAGATCATGATTCCTCTCGGGAACCACAAGAATAGGAGCATTAGTGAGAAGTTCCTTCAATGTCTGAAAGGAAGCTTCACACTTGTCGGACCAAATAAAACGAATGCCTTTCCAAGTAAGGGTGGTGAGAGGAAGCACAACACGGTAAAAATCCTTAATGAACCGACGGTAATAACCCGCCAATCCAAGGAAACTGCCAATCTCATGCACATTCTCGGGCCTCTTCCAATTCTGGATGGCTTCGATCTTTGAGGGATCGACAGAAATGCCATCGGAAGATACAACATGGCCTAAGAACTTAACCTTATTCTCCCAAAAATGGCACTTGGAGAATTTGGCTCTAAGCTGATGATGACGGAGGGTACTCAAGACAATCCTTAAGTGATTAGCATGCTCGGCTTCAGACTTAGAATAAATAAGGATATCATCAATGAACACAAGGACGAACTTGTCGAGATATTCCCGGAATACTCGATTCATGAGATCGACAAAGAAAGCAGGAGCGTTCGTCAAACCGAACGGCATAATGAGCCACTCAAAAGAACCATATCGAGTGCGGAAAGCTGTAAGAGGTATGTTATCCTCTGCGACTCGTAACTGATGACAACCCGTGGCAAGGTCGAGCTGAGAAAAGACCTTAGCACCACTCAATAGATTGAACATATCATTGATCCTAGGCAATGGATACCTATTCCTAATGGTCAACTCGTTAAGCTTGCGATAATCAATGCAAAGCCTAAGAGTTCCATCAGACTTCTTCACAAAGACAACCGCGGATCCCCACGGAGAAAAAATGGACTGAATCAACTGCTTGGACTCAAGCTCCAAAAGCTGCTTCTTGAGTTCCTCATTTTTCTTTGTAGACATCCTCGTGGGAGGACGACTAACTGGCTGCGCGCCTGGAATGAGATCAATGCGGAACTCAATTGACCGCTTGGGTGGCAAACCCGATACAGGCTCAAAAACATCAGAAAAGTCACAAGCAACAGGAATACGAGATATATCATCTTCATCTCGCGAGTCAAGAGAATATAAAGCCATCTCGGAATTATCCACATTCCGAAGAACAAGAGATAGCTGAGTAGGCGAATCCGGATGTCGAAGATACAAAATCCTCTCCGAACAAATAATCCTGGCATCATATCTCACTAGCCAGTCCATTTCCAAAATCATATCAAATCCCAGACAAGAAATAACGTGCAGATTCGCACGAAAAGAAAAACCACATAAAACAATCTCAACATCATCACAAAGCAAACTAAGGGTCGCGGATCCCCCAATAGGATTCGCAATCCTTAAAGAAGTAACCATACAAGAAACATCCAAATAATAAATCATCAACGAGCTTTTCGATACCAAAGAATTTGATGCACCCATTTCGAAAAGAACTCGAATACTATGATCATAAAATAAAATAGAACCTTCCAAAATGGATGAAGATATACCTTTGGGCTGAGAGGGACCTATAGAAGCCTTGGTAGCATAAAGATTGCTAGACTTAGCACCAGCCGGAACAGTAGGGCAAGCTGAAACATGATGACCTTCCTTCTTGCAATAACGGCAGAAGAGAGGCTTAGGACAAGCTCGAATAATATGATCAGGAGAACCATAATTGAAACACTTTCGAACGAAAGGTGTTCCAGGAGACTGAGGCTGAGAACTAGAACCACCAGTCTTCTTCTTCTTAGAAGGAAAAGGCTTCTTCTGAATTGGAAACGGCCTCTTGTTGGGGTTCTTGGAAACCTTAACATCAACATCACTATCACACTCCTTCTCGACGGTCTCGAGATGAAGTGTCGAATCAACCAACTCCTCAAAAGAAAGTTTAAGCTGGAGCAACAAAGATTTCTTAAGATATTTCTTAAGACCAGAAACAAACTTCAAATTCTTCTTATAAGAAGTGTTGTTGAATTCAAGACCATACTGAGATAAAGCCTCGAATGATGCAACATACTCAGAAACAGAAGATTTCCCTTGCTTCAACTCAAGGAAGCGACGGGTCAATAAAACTTTTTCAGATTCAGGAACGAACTTGAGTTCGAATCGTCCCCGAAACTGAGTCCAAGAAAGAGTAGGCTCATCAATCTCGGCTACAAGAAGCTCATACCAATCAAGAGCATGCTCTTGTAATAAGCTAGAAGTCACAAGAACCCTATCATGGTCGGAAAGATCCATGCGAGAGAAGATACGCTCGTACGTGCGAAGCCAAGCTTGGACTTCAAGAACGGATTCAGAGCCTTTAAACGGCTTCCCTCCAAGATGAGCAAAATCACTGCACTGGCGTGCAAAGGCAGATTTGCGAAGTGGAGATACTCGAGGAGGAACTGGAGGCTGAGTGCTCCTAAACAATTCCAAAAACTGATCGGCAGACATATAAACGCCATCCGGATGTGAGCCGCTGGATTGCCCAGCATCCGAACGTCGTCCTCTGCCTCTTCCAGCCATACGTTGAAAGTAATATAAGAAAAAGATTATTCACAAGGTAGATACTTCATTACGGAATACTACGGAATAAAATGCATTCCTAGACGTATTCCCCAAATTCTATCTAACCTTGATGGAATAAAGAGACACGGTGATTCAAAGATCTGTATCACTTGTACACTTTGATGTATCGTAACGTGTTATATTCTGTGTTTATCATACTTTGTTCTGAACTTAGCTCTGATACCACGCTGTGACGCCCCACCTCTATACCCACGCAAGCCAAGGACACTACAGGGTAATGCCGTCAACTAACACGGAGAATAAGGCTGGTTAGGAGCGACCATCTATAGCCTTGCTCTATCTATCTATTGAATACATCGACAATAATCATACTAACAGGTCGACATACCCAATGAATACTTAAAACAAAACCATGGGTGGTTGGAGGATCTATCAGAATAGAATATAACAACTCAAATGTAATATACATCACAGAACAGTAGATCATCATATACACATATACAGATACATAATAGAGTATACAAAATAATACATGTCAAGTGGTATAGCAAACCACAATATAAAGACGAGTTCACAAGAATAAATATCAGAGTCACAACATAATAGGACTACACAAAAGCTATGACAAAAGAAGCTAGCGAAGTAGTCCATGCGAAAGCAAAATAGGCTAAGTCCAAAAGCACCTAGCCTGAAACAACTCGGTCTGACCCGAGTATAAAATACACGGATCAGTCTAGCTAAACAAATCAGCCAGATAAACTGAACAACAATAAACCTGCAAGGTCACAAAGTATATCGAATATCTCTAAAAGAGATAACACAATCATCAACAAAAGTTGAATCATATAGAACAAGCCTCATATCATCGGCAACATATAGAAACAAAGGATAAGAATATCCCAAAGCAAGCCAAAAGGCAATAACAAATACCAATAAGGTATACAAGTTCCACAAGGTAAACGCTACGCATCATGCGGCTCAAAATGACCAACATCGAAGGGCGATACCTAGGGAATATACATATGAATGAAACATCAGAAAAATTGCTCGAGCTCAGTACTGTACAAACAAGGATCCACGAGCCCGAAGACTCCAAACCCAATATCACCCATGCGGCTCATAACGACCAACATCGGAAGCGATACTAAAGGGCAACCCAATATCACCCATGCGGCTCATAACGACCAACATCGGAAGCGATACTAAAGGGCAACAAACCCGAAGGCACAAACCCGAAGGTACAAACCCGAAGGCAACATACCCGAAGGCAACAAACCGTAGTGGTGAAGGTCAGAGACCCAGTACTGGACACCACTAACTGGCGGAATGTGTCAAAACTCTCGAAAAGGAATCCGAAAAGTGTTAACGTATGTCCCATAACCACTCGTTCGCACTAAACGGTTTACTATCCGTCAGCCACTTTCACACTCAAAGCAGTACAAAGTTTACCTCATATCATCGATAAACCAAACCCGAAGGTCAAAATGATCAATTGAATAGGTCGAGGATTAATCGGAAAGGTAAACGCACAGATTCATGGTCCGTGTTTTTCCCAACCATTTAATCACCCTTCCACTTCGCTCGAAGTGCGAAATTGTGCGTGTTTTAAATAGAATTTATAAATTGGAGAAACGAGCTTTTAAATGTGATTCGAGAGATTATTTTATAAAAACCCGTGGATGAAGTCAAAAATAAGTTATCAAAGTCAAAGAGGCAATAACAACCAATAAGAACCAACATGAATCGAAAAAATCCGAAAAACCAATCAAAACGAACATAAATAGGCAAAACAGGAAAACAGGAGCAGGTCAGTCGACTGGAATCCCTGTTCAGTCGACTGAAAATTGTCCAGAAAAATTTCGGGCTTCAGCTCAGTCGACTGAACAGAGAATCCAGTCGACTGAACCCAATTTCCTGCATTTCCTACTTATAACAAATGAAGTGCAAACTCTCCCAACTTTCAACCGGACGAGCACGGACGCTATGGGTTTACGCCTAACGGCTACCCGGCCCTATAAGCACTTCAATGCATCACCAAAACATGATCAAAACATCAAACTTAGGATCTCTAAAGAATTGAACCCAAAACACTAAAAATTTGGGTATTCACTAATTCAATCCAAACTAAAAGCAAGTGCATATGAATAAGTGCTAGGAATTCATACCCAACCTCAATGAAATCAAGAGAAGTAGATGTGAGTTCAAAACTCACCTTTAACCCGAAACAAAGAAGATGAAGGAGCTAAAACCCAAGAAGAAGACCAACAATCACTACCATAACCCGACAAGCTTCAATCTAAGATCAAACAAGCATTTTCCTAAGTTAGGATTTAGGAAAACTTTCTAAAATTGAAGAGAGAAAGAGATAGAGGAGATGAAGAGTAGCTTACCTATGTCTTCTCTATGAATTTGGAGCAAGAAATCAAGTTGTAAGAGGAAACTAGGGCTTGCAAATTTCTATTTCTCTTTCCCTTCCACCATTTTCAGTTTTAAGCTTAAGTTTTAAGAAATGGAATAAGTGAATGAAGAAAAGGGGTTGGGTTAGGGTATTAGTTAACTAGTGGGCTGAACCCAAACCCAAAACCCAATAGAAAAAGGGTCAAAATTTCACAAACTCCAAACACATCAAAGATTATACTCAAAAAGATCGCAAACGCTATTTTGGAACCAATGGAGGTAGTTTCGAGTCCCAATTCGGCCGTTTGCAAAAAGTAACATTTCGGACCCAAAATCCAACTAACGATGCTATATTTAAATTAAACATTTAAATATAAAATCGTTAAATATGCAGGTTGTTACAAAAATGGTACTAAGGAACTGGGTACAACCAAATAGTATCCTATATTCCCTTACCAAGAAGGGTAATACTCAAGAGAAGTGTTTACAATCTGAACACATTCCTTCCCCAATTTTAAGTTATTTTCGAGCCACTCAAACCAGTTAATTTAAAAATAATCCTTTCATTTCAAAATCTATTTTTTGGAACAATACTTTGCATTTTCCAACAAAATATCTATTTCCAACTTACTTTAGGTTCATTCAGGTTGAGCTTATTTCGATTGTACAATGATAAAGAGAATAATTTACTAAGTGCATTACAACGTTCGCCTAGGCAAACATCTGATCGTCACTTAGAAGATTATTCTGATCATCACAAAACAATAAAGACTTGTTCCTCATACCAATCCCAAAATAACAATTCTTACTTACATTTTTATCCCCAAAAATTTATACTTAAACCAAATTTGTTTCAAATATTGTGATCATTATTTTCCCAAAATCTTGGAAATCATTTTTCCAAAAGCACCAGGATTTAGGTTCTCAAGTTTTCCACCTAAATTCTTCCAACTTAAATAGTACATTTTAATGAATCAATTTGTTAAATCACTTCTATTAAATCATTTTAAATGTTTATCTCAAAATATTCTAGGTTTTAAATCAATTTTTACCTCAACATTAACGTCGAACGCCCTATTGTCAAATTGTGAAACTTAATTCATAAGGTGTTCATTGCCATATTTTTCCCAATCCTTATCTCCCTAACCCATATCTTAAAAAGGGAACATACTAACAATAGTCAATGCTCAACTAAACGAGCATGACTGAACAAACCCTAAATGATAATAATAATAACATGTTATTATCTCCTAACACCCCAACCAACTATACTAGACTATTTGTGAAAATCATTCTTTTTTTATATATAAAATATATTCTAGGTAAATTTATTTCATTTACCTAGTTTTAAAACAATACTATGTCAATTGAACTTGTTCCATTGTTAAGGAAATCCCTATCGGTAACAATGGCCAGACGTATTAACCAGAATTCTTAAGCCACTCAACAACTCAAACAACACAATATAAAACCTTTTTATAGCACTAAGAAATACATCCTCTTATATAATATACACTCAAACTCATTCTAGATACCTATCACAAATGAGTATACCCCACCAAGGCCAAGGTTCTCGCTTAACCTTCAGCTTTGATACCAAATATAACAAATCGGATTTCCCACTCTCGAAAATCGATACTAATACATTCATTATATCACATACCGAACATTCAAGTGCCAGAAATACCAATTTGTTAGACTGAAAGAAGAAGGTAGAAGGTAGAAGATAGAAGAAGAATAAACAACACAGAATCTCACAACGCAACGAATAATATATAATACAATAACAATCATTACAAAAAGGAAACATCTTTGTCATATAATATCAGAGTACACTAGGCTTACCCTAAATTTGGACAGTTATAGAAACCTGTCCTTACATTGACAACATACGGACTCTATAATACAGTGGAAGAGAAATATAATTATTATGTTTAGTCACATCACTTCTTATATATATGATTATTATATTTAGTCATATCACCTTATATATATAAGTTAATTAATATTTAACTAAGATGTGACAAGAGATAACTATGGTTAATGATTACAAATCAAAGATGTGACAAAACTTAACATATATGTATATATGAAGTGTTTATTATTTTTAAAACTATGTCTTGTCACATCATTTAATAATCCAAATTAACATAAGATAATTTATTTCTAAGCTTATTATTATCTAGTTAATTAACTCTTATATATATGTACATATATTGCACAAAGACAAACAACATTCTCGATAACTTCCCGGTGTCGAAAGGTCGAAATATGGAAAACGTTTTTCGATCACATTTTCTGTTTTTCTATAAACTCTTTAATTTGGTAAAAAAATTTGAAAATGATTTTACCATCATTATTAATTAAATAAAATGAGTTTATATTCATTATAAAACCTATATATTGAATATTTAAAATTAATTAAATATTCACTAATCAAAGCAGTGAAATTCCAGGTCGTTACAATATATTTTACTTGAGCACAGGCTAAGACTGCTGATATATACTCCGCTTCACATGTTGAGAGCGAGACACAATTTTGCATTTACTAGACCTCGAAACCAAAGATTGACCAATGAAATGACATATGCCACTTGTACTTTTTCTATCTGTCTTGCAACCACCAAAATCTGCATCACTATATGATACGAGTTCAAAAGAGCTTGCTTTAGGATAGAAAAGTATGCGTTCTTTGGAGTAGATTAAGTATCGTATAATTCTTTTAACCACTCGATGATGTGACACCTTAGGTTGGGCTTGAAATCTTGCACATATACATACGCTCATCATACTGGTCTACTTGCCATTAAGTATAACAGAGATTCTATAATAATTCAATATAATTTTTGATCGAAATCTTTTCCATTTTCATCTTTATCTAAATGTAGAGTAGTATCATCGGAGTCGGTTTACTTGAGATATTCACTATTCCAAAGTGTTTTAATAAATCTTGACAGTATTTTTCTGGATTTATAAAAATTCCATTTTCTAATTGTCTTATTTGCATACCTAAAAATAGTTTATTTCACCCGTATGTACATTTCAAATTCTTTTTTCACATGTCTGGATATTCATTACACAAATTTTCATTTGTTTATCCATATATATTGTCGTCAACATGTATTTGTACAATTAATATGTCATTGCTTTCGCTTTTTATAAATAAATTATAGTCTATTTTACCAACTTGAAAATTGAAATTTTGTAAATGAGTTTTTAATCATTTATACCAAGCACGAGGTGCTTGTTTTAAATAGAGCCTTTCTAAGTTTAGATACATGATCGTGATATTTGTCATGAACAAATAGCAGAGGTTGTTCAACATAAACCTTTTCTTTTATAAAGCCAATTAAAAAAGCACCTTTTTACGTCCATTTGAAAAATTATAAAATTACGATGACATGCGAAAGCAAGTAATATTCGTATTGCTTCGAGACATGCTACCGGAGCAAATGTCTCTTCATAACCAATTCCTTCTTGTTGATTACATCCTTGAGCTACTAATATTTCTTAATTTCGAACGATGTTTCCATTTTCATCTTCTTTATTTTTAAAAACCCATTTTGTTCTAATTACACATTGATCGTTTAGTCTCGGTACAAGTTCTCATACGTCATTTCTTTCAAATTGATTAAATTCTCCTTGCATTGTAATAATGTAAAAATCATCTTTTGATGCTTCTTTACAATTTTAGGTTCAAAATTTGATATAAATGCAACGTGACTCATTCGATTTAACTGTTTTCTAGTTGACACTTTTGTATTCAAATCACCAATAATATACTTGATTGGAAGGTCCTTTAATATCCTAGGTGGTGAAGTTATCACACTATCATTATTGTTATTGATATTACTATCATTACTTTCATGTATAGATACATTAGTTTTATTTTTAACTTCTTCATCATCATCATTTTTATTATTTTCGAAGTTTTTGTCAAACGAAACATGAAGAATTTATCCTATAATATATTTTTTCGTTTATTAAAAATTCTATATGCTTTACTTCTATCCGAATAGCCATCATCAGCTTTAGAACCGAATTTTTCTAGATAGTCTTTTGTGTTTAAAATAAAACATTTTGATCCAAACACTCGAAAATACGATACTTTAGGTTTCTTTTTGAAAAACTTCCATAACATATGTTTTTAGTCATTGGTTTAAATGTTACATGATTTAATACATAACATGCAGCAACAACAGCTTCAGCCTAAAAAAATTTTGGTAGGTTGCTACTATTTAGTAAGGTTGATGCACATTCTTGTAAAGTTTGATTTTTCCTTTCTACAACACCATTTTATTGTGGTGTATGTGGAAATGAAAAATTATGACTAATTCCCTTTTTGTTGTAAAAGATTATAAATAGCTCATTTTCAAATTCACCTCCATGATAGCTTCTTATACTTTTAATTTTTAAGTTCATCAAATTTATAATTCGTTTAGAAATTTTTTTGAACATTTCAAAAGTGTCGCTTTTATATTTTTAAAATAATGTCCAAGTTATCTTAAAAAAATTTCAATAATTACAAAAACATATTCGTTATGATTTATTGAACGTACTTGAGTTGGTTTGAATAGATCTAGATGAAGTAGTTCAAGAGATTGCTTTGTGGAGATTTCCCTTATAGATTTAAAAGAACTTTTCTTTAATTTATTAAATCGACAAGCATCACACAGGGTTTTAACCTTGTAGTTGATTTCTGGTAATCCTCTAGCTAGTTTGTTGATATTTTTAAAATTTATATGACAAATACGTTTATGCCATAACCATGGATCATCATGATTTGCGGCTAAGCATAAATTAGTGTTGTTTTTGACATTCATGTTTAAAACATATGTGTTTCGATTTCTAAATCCTTCAAAAATTAGATTTTTATTTTGGTCAAAGATATTGCATTTGTTTTTCTCGAAATCAATTTGAAATCCTTTATCACAAAATTGATATACTTTGTAAGTTATGTTTCAAATTTTCTACCAATAAGACATTAGTAATAATAGGGGACATAGAAATACTGATATTGATGATTTCTCCAATACCGATGACAAATCCTTTAGGATTATCTTCAAATGTCACAGTGCCACTATTGATATATGTTATGTGGGATAACATATGAACATTTCTAGTCATGTGCTTGGAGCAACCACTATCAAGTATGCATTCTCTTTACTTTTAATTTTAATTTTGGGTACCTGCAAAATAAGAAAATTTTAAGTGGTACGCACATTCCTTGTTCACGGTCCTACGTGGTAATGGAAGAAGGTAGCCTTATCCCCCAGGATTTGGTTCCTTTAGAAATTTAATTACTTTATATACAACTTTCTTTAAATATTCATCAATATACTTTTGTCTAATTAGTTTATTATTTGTTTTAAGAATCCATATTTTTATCATACTTTTGTATGAATTCTTAATCTTAGATTCTAACTTTGGCTTTTGGTGTATAATGTGCTATAATTCTTTGATTTTGTTTGCTTTTAATGCCTAATCAATTTCGATTTCCAGAAGGTTTGGTTACTTTAATCAAATTTTCAAAATTTTGTTTTCCTTTATTGAATTTTGTCACAATATTTGTTATTTCATTAACTTACTTTTAAGATCACAAATTCCAATATTGCTAGAATCTAAACTTGCTTGTAATTCTACCTTTTCTTTTTCAAGATTAGCTTTTTCTAACTTATAATTTTCTAAATCATGTAATAAGATGTCATTTAGAGATAATAATGTTGCACATTTTTTTGAGTAATTTCTATTTTTTCTTAAAGTTTTTTGTCTTTTAATAATCCATTTCTAATTATGCTCTAGTTAACTTTCTACATGTTCATTATTTGATTTTTTTTTAGTTCTCTATATTTATCATCTATTTCAATGCTAATGTTCATTTTTTCATCGTGAGTAAGTTCAGGACGTACCTCATCAGTGTTAGCCATAAAAAATACATTTTCTTGGTTTGAGTCGCTTTTACTATCACTATCAGATGAAGAAGGAGAATTTGAATCGTCCACATTACTTGAAAAGCTCTTCTCTTTTCTTTTTTGAATTTTTCAACATTGCTTTTCTTTTTATCATTATTGTTGTGGACAATCCTTCTTCATGTGACCAAATTTGTTGCACTCATGGCATTTAATTGATGTTTGATTTGAAGAGTTTGGTTTGCCACCATTTTGAAATATGGTCATCTTCTGAAATTCTTGAATTTATTGTAGTTTTTGTCAATAAAAACAATCTCATATTCTTTTAAGTCCGAATCTTATGCATGGAATGCTATGTTTTTCTTTTCATGATTTTGATTCTTTCTAGCCTTCAAGTTAACTTCATATGACAGATTTCTTATTAGACCTTCAACTTTGAGTTGACATAAAACGTTGGCTTCTTCGATGGCTAAATCTTTTCTTTTCCATTCATTTGTGAAAGAGTTTAAAATTTGTGTGACTAAATCAAAATCTATGAATTTGACTCCAAGTGTCTTGATATCATATTAAATGGTTGAAATATAGCATACATATCAATAATTGAGTCATTTGCTTTCATTTTGAAAGATGAAAACTGGTTTTGTAAAATTGAGATTTTAGTTTGCTTGAATTTAGTTGCGCCTTCATGTGTGACTTGTAAAGTGCACCATATATTATATGCAGTGGTGCAAAGCATGACACGTGAAAACTTATCTTTGTCAAGTGAGTAAAATAGTACATACAATACTTTGGCATTGTTAGATGCCACTGCTTTTTGTGCATCAGTCCAAGTGCTAACGTTGGTGTTAGGTGATTCATATTTGTTTTGAGTTGCTAGCCTTATTTCTAACCTATTTTCTTCTATAAAAATTCTCATACTAATTGACCAGTAAACAGTGGAGGACGTGCAGTTGGTTTACTTTCTTGAAAAGTGCTAGCCATATTAATGATTTTTCAACTACGTGTTATTGTAGATTGAAATGTTTTGGCTCTGATACCAAATGTAAACGTATAGGATCTTATATAATGCAACTTATATACTAATGTAAAGTAGGTATTGATAATTATACTAAGTAAATTAATAGAGTATAAATAATAAAGATAATAAGATCGAGCATATCAGATATTTTGTACTAGTTCGAACCTTTCGTCCTATGTCCAGTCTCAAAGCTCCCCTTTGGCATTTTCTTTGATCAAATAGCCCTCACTTCTCCCGAAGGAATAGGCTAATACAAAAGTAATTCTATGACAATCATTTATCCCAATTAACATGAATTTTGACTAATAGTACAATTCTTTTAATGATCTCCTTTGAGTATGTGAATGTGAATACTTTAAGTTGTAGGAAGTAGTTTAATCAAAATGGCACTTTGATTATGATAGATTGAGACTATGTAAGCAAGAGATGCACTAATTTGTAAATAGAAAGTTAGTAAGAAATCAAGAGAATAGATTGTTTTCAATTCTCATTCTTTGAAGTACTTATAGGTTTAAAGAGATGCAGATAAGGAGTTGTTACTATTAAACAAACTCTATTTTTTTTAATGGCTGCAACCATTGAAGAAGAGATGTTGTTATTTAGAATGAAATGAAACATTCTTTCATATTAGAGCAGTTGCCAGATGATAGATGTCTATGGATTTTCCATAGAAATTTGTGGTTTCAGGAATGAATTTCCCAAAAATATTCACAAACGACTGTGCTTTCCACAAACATATATGGATGGCATTTTCAAATTATAAAAGTTTTTAATGCCAGTTTAAATGTTTTTAGTGCTAATTTTATGTATATGAATTTGTGTGTGCGTATATACTCAAGAAGACCTTACAATGCTTATCTAAGACTCTTATACAATAGTATAACCTTACTAATCACAGCATGGTCCGTAAGTCTTTATTTGTCTTCAAGTCCTAATATCTTTGAGCATAAAGATCTCTTGTAGTATACACTTGTAATCTCGATAAGATATATAATATATGTGATTGTTTAGTTATTGTCATTGAAACTTTAGAACGGAGTATCTAACACTTTTACCTAAACTACTCTTGTATAAATGGATTATATTTATATAGTTCTACTCTCAATTGATTATCTTCTTAATTAAAACATTGTAATGCATTCGCTTACTGCTTTATTTTCTTGTTCTAATCTTCTTTCCTGTTCTTCTTACCCCATTTCAAACTTTTACCACTCCTATTGTCTATACAAAAAAGAATTTTTCAACTTAAAAAAAAATTTCAAATAAGAAAAATCAACGAGCTACATATGCCTACTATATTTTTCAAACCAAATAAGTTTTCTTTTTATAAAAACCATTTTTACTAAAATTTTAGTTTTTAACAAATTTTAATTTTCGCTAGAACATTATATTTAAATAAAATACAAGTATTTTATTTTTCTGAAAATTTAACATTTACTTGCTCTTCGAAACTAGGGTTTCTCCATTTTAAATAAATACTTTGAAAATCATTTCAAATATATTATTTATATGTTTTCTCTAACTTTTATATTAATATCATTTCAATTTTTATAGTAAATTCTTCTGTAAGTGGTCGGACTCATAGTGGATTTTTATTAGTCTCTTCTTTTGGACTTTTTTCTTTTTACTTACCTTTTAACTTATCTTTTTTTCCAAATAATAAAATCCAGCTTTTATCTTGGAGTTACTACTTCACACCTTCCTTCAGGAACTCAATTGCTTTCGGATATTTATAACATATGGATTCTTAAATTCCCCTTGTCATGGTCTTTAGTACATCATCAATTGGCATTGAAACGCCTCACACCCCTTAATATACCAAAATAGATACATTAAAAGGCACGGTGCACTATAGGTATAACTGAAACTAACAAAGATTAAGATTCACAAGAAAAAAATAGGTAAGAAAGTATGAAAACTAAATTAATAACTTTATTAAAACAAAGCTTCATAATTTCTTCATAAATAAGTCATATACCAAATACTACATCCATAGCTTAAAATCCATCATGTTTTATGAAATAAAAATTCATAGTCTCAAAATCAGAGTACATAATATCCCATAAAATAAGCCAGTATATAGAAGGAACAAAAGCTAAAATGAAAGAAATACATAAAAAAATCTCCTCCAAGAGAACTCTAAGCTTCAGCAATCTACTGATATCTCCCTTGATTTCCTAAGGGGGAAGGGAGAAAATAGAGGAGTGGATCAGACTAAAAGTCTGGTGAACGATAGTAATTACTAGAGTCTTTAAGCAAGATAAAGTAATTGACTCTATAATAGTTCTAGCATAAATAAGGGTAATAAAGGAAACAGGAAAGAGATAAATCGGAAATAAGTACGATTAAATATTGTTCAATTTATAAGATAGGTTAACTTTGATTGCTTGCACTTGTCTTTGATTTCTGCTTTAATTAGGCTAAATTCATAATCCTGTAATTAGGATGCAACCCTAATTTTACCCTTTTTGATCGGCCTACTACTCCATAGACCTTATTATGTACCACCTGCTATATAACTCTCTGTACAAAATTTTACTATGGCCAAGACGACATATATTACCCCCTACATAGAAGGTAATGGTGTCTACGGAAGACATCCACTCTAAGCGCTTGGAACTCATAAGTATTACTGAGCACCCGAATGGAAGACACACCGTAACTATCACCATGCCCATGCTACCTTTTGCTCCACCTATTGGGTCTTCTTATTACCTCAATACCCAACATAAGCATGCCCCTCATCCCACTTTAACCTAACGTGAGATCACCGTGTGTCCATAGAATCTATAGGGGAAACGCTGTTAGTATTGGCCCTTTATTCAAACAATATTTAATTGCACCCCTTATCCAAATTCCCCATGATTTGGACTTCTATTTGACCAATTACTACCATTCTTAGCATAAGCATGCCCTAAGAAATGTTATTTGGTACAGGTCCTACTTTCATCTTTGCTTATTCACTTAGATAAATTATTTTAAATAAGCCTTTATAATTTATCCTCACTATTTTTCACTTATTAATTTATCCTAAATTTTAAAATAAGCCTCATGTTGTTCCATTTCTTATTATAACATATGTTATAATCATGCTTATTACTTAAACTCTAGCTCTAAGTGTGAAAATAAGCTTCTTTCATCTTTTACTCTATTTATTTATAATCTAAGTTATAACTATGTCAATTATCTTTAATTAGTCAAATTCTAATTATGCGTAATTTCAATTAAATTCAATTATTTATTATAGTCCAATTTCATTATTTATTGCAGTCTTTATAATTTACATCTTATTTTCTTCATTCAATATTCTTACTTATATAATCCATATTCACGTTTTAATTTATTCTAATCCATACGTGAAAAAATGGAATGAAGAGAATAGACGCTTGCATAAAATCCAAAATGTCGAAAAAGATGTAAATAATAGTAAATAAATTTAAGTACTGTAAATAAACAGTAAATCAACAAAAAGATATGCTTAATAGAAATAACTAAAATTACTGAAAAGAATAGCTGAAAGGAAATAGACTGAAAATAACTCTAAAAACTGTAAATAAATTACTAAAAAGGCTATTCCAAAAATTATAGTAAACTACAACTATTGAAAACCCTATTATTTTAAATTATTAAAAGAAATCTTAAAATAATTACAATCACTCACCTTCAGTTCTAAGCTTTTCCTTTGGTCTTCCCGGATCCACTTGGCATTATAAAATAATTTAATTTATATCGATTTTCTCCTTTTAAAAAATTATTCGTTTGGGGTACTTCTTAGAAAGGTAAACCCAATTGGAGGAAACCTAGAATGAGAAAAAGTATTAGGTTTAGGGGTCTATTTATAGGTGTAGAAGTGGATCTCAGACTGTTGGATTTGGAGATTGAATAGGATGCAACCACGTCATAGGCTGAATAGGAGCCATCGGATGCTAAACTGTAAGGACCGAATTAAAATAAAGGATGCAAATGACATGCAAAAGGAACGTTGGAGCATACTGGAACAAAGGAACAATTCTTCGTTCCTTTACCTATGGTGGGTCGACCGGCTTGTCGACCTCCCCTTCCCCAGGTCGACCGACGGATCGTTTGGATCTTGCTCATATTAGCTTAGTTTCTGACGTTCTATATATGGAAATTGACCAGAAAATTACCATGGACACAATGATGCAACTTCCGTGGCTTGATTCTGATAATTTCAAAAGGATAGTTTATTATTTAATTAATTAAAAAATTAGTTATTATGGGTTGAATTTAGGGTTGTTACAGGTATCATACAGGGAACTACAATCATTGGGCTATCGGAAGCCGGACTAGGGAGTCGGTACTATCCAGCTTCAAGGACCTTCCATATGTCGCACTCATGTTCCTCTTAAGTCAACACCTTTCCATATGACCTATCTCTCATAGGTTAATCTAGGCAGGTGTATATTTTTAATTTCAACCATTATTCTGACTAATAATGTGATATCTCCGAAATTTTGGCAATATCAATTTAATAATCTGTATTTAAAATTAAATGGATTTGATAAATTCTGTTAATAAAAATTAACTTGATTTAGTAATCTAATTAAATGGATATTTAATTGGTGAATTTTATCTATTAAAAGCTAATAAATTGCTTTCTATTTATAATGTATATGTGTGTGTATATATATTGTAGATAGATAAGTTTTGATTTGAAGTTTAATAAAAAAAATCTTGTTTTTAAATTCTAATATTCATTTTGATAATTTGGAAATTATTATTTTATTTAATAAATAACTGTATGGTTTTAAGATACTTAAAGAAAATGTTTTAAATTGTTTAAATATATTTTAAAGCACGGTTTAAATTTTAAATAAGATAAACAAAAGTTTATTTATTTTCTTTTTGAATATAGCATAATAAATACAATTTGGAATTATATATGAAAATTTAAAATACCATTTATATATTAAAACATTTATGCATTTAAACAAGTTAGACAATTGATAAGTAATTTATAATTTCTTTTATAAATTATTTAAATTAATAAATATGTTACTTTCAAATAATAATAAATGTATAAATATAGATAGATTTTAAAAGACAATATTATTATTTTTAACTTAAGCATGTTAATATAAATTAGTTTTAAATTGAATTTTTAAATGTATGAATAGAATTTGAATTTGAATATAATTTTGAAATTTCAAAAGAATAAACATATCTAAATTATATAAGTAATCTTTCATTTTTTTCTATAATTTGTTTCATTTCATTTTCTTTAAAAAGAAGCATACACATTTACTTATGAAAATAATTTATATACATATATATGTATATGTATTTAATAAATAAAAAAAAGAGGGTTTCATTTACTTTTAAAATAAATAAAAATAAATAAAATTACTTATAAGACACATGTTATTATATTGAGTGGTATAATGACAAGTGTAGTTAAATCGAGTAACTAATAATACATGTGTCATTCTTGTTTTTAATTTTTCTTTTATTTTTAAATAAATCAATTACACTTAAAAAACATGTTTTCTTCAATCTTTTCCTTTACTAATCTTCATTTTTCAAAGTTAAGAAGATATGATTTCAGCTGAAACAAATCAATAACAAACTCTCCAAAACCAAAAATAAATCATGTTCAAATCTGAAAGTTTTCTCCTCAAACCAAAAATCTAAAACTCTTCCTCAAAAATAAAAATCAAGCCTGCATGTTAATCCTGTAATTCCTTTCAAAAGCAAAATGAAAAGCCTGCCTGCAAACATTATCAAAATCTGAAACACTTCCTTAATCAAAGGCTGCAATCCTCTGTAAAATCATTTTCAATTGCAAAAGCATATGCTTGCATGCATCTTTCAACTTGGGAATATAAGGAGGAATCTGTAATTCAAGTTTAAATAAATTGAATCTGGGTTGTCTTCTACATCTGGAATCTGTTCAAGCCTGCAACTCAACTTCAAAAACAATCTACAACTCAGTTTGTAATCAGGAAGTAAAAGCAACTTCAAATCTTGTGCTCTGTCTTTCAAAAAAATATCAGGCGAGTAACGCTTTTTTTAACTTAAGTATAAATCTGTTGCTTGATTGATGTCTGAAAAAAAAGTATGTTTTGTGTATGTTTACCTGGTTGCATGTTGATTAGTATGTTTGTGAGTAACATTATAGTATAAAATCTAAGTAAATAATTTTGTTGCCAAATCATCTATGAAACAAGTATGTTTGTGAGTATCCTCACAAAATTAAAATTTAAGTATGGTTATGATTACATGCTTGCTTTTCTGTGATAAAAATTGTATTGTGTGTATGTGTCTGAATATGAAGTGATTTTGATCATAGATACTGTTTCATGTTATTACAGTTTTTTTCAAAGTTCCAGGTCCAAAATTTAGTAAAACTCAAGTGCTCTTGAATCAATCTTTAATAGTACATGAGCCTCAAACAATGTATGTTTAATTTATCATAAATTATAGTTTAAGATTTTGTTCAAGTTAAAAAGAACCTGCATTTTTACTGGAAAAATAATGAAACAACAAAGTAAACTAAAAACAGGTAAAATTCAATTTAATAGTTTCTTAGTTTCAGGTGCATGAATCAAAATCTAAAGCTTAAATTTGATTTTTGAAACAAAAATTTCGATTTTTAGTATTGGGATTTAAGAGCATTGCTGTTTTACTGGAAAATGTAATTTGAGGAGATTCTGATGAACTTGATGGACTTAAGGGCCGTAATTCTTTCTGGAAGAAGGGAAGTGGTCAGTGATTTAGGGAAAAATGGTGGAGGTAGTGGAAGATCATCGTGGTGATGGTGATTGTTGGATTAGATTTCTTAACCTAGTTTTTGGGCAGTGCAGTGATTTGATCGGCATGGTGGCTGTAGGGGATTGAGTGCCTCAATATTTGGGGAGATGGTTGCTTGGGTGTTGAAGAGATGTTGGACGGAGTTTCAAAGCCTCCGATGGCCGGAGGAGAGTAGATGGGGTTTTTTTTTCAGGTTTTGGATCAGAGGTGATAGTGGTTCCAGTTTCTTCTTCCATGTTTTGGCTTGGGGGAAACTCGAATTTGATTTCGTGTTGCTTGTGAGGTTTCGATGATCGTGGATGGATCTGTGGGCAAGCGTCGACATGTTCGTCGACTTAGTGGTGACTGGAGGCGGCCAGAACCACCGTGCATATGCACGGTGAAGAAATGGTGTCAGGAATGTTTGGGTTTTGCAGAATATTTTGTAATCGAGTTATACTCGAGTAATTCGAGTTTTTGCTCGAGGATATTCAGGGTTTTACTCGAAGTCAAAGAAGGGGAGACTCGGGTATTTTCTGTAGTTACAGGTTTCTTTGAAACCTATATATTTTCAATTCAAAATTTGTTTAAAAAACTGAAGCAGGTTTTAAACAAGAATTTAAACCTAAATTTAAAGTATGGATTTAAACTAGGTTTGAATTCCAGTTTTAAAATTTAATTTAAACTATTTAAATTAAAATGTTTAAACAAAAGAGTTTAAATAATTGAATTTAAAGATAAAGCTTTAAATTAAAGTAGAAGATTTAAACATAAGTTTAAATCTGGAATCAAAATCCAATTTGAATAAATGTTTTGAAAATAAAGGAAGTTTTAAAATTTTTAAATGTTTAAACAACTTTGGATATTGAAACATATTTTAAATAGGATTTTTATTTTAAAATGAATATGAGTTTAAATTTCCGTTAAAACTTCTTTATAAGATAAGAAATTATTTAGTATAATTTTTAAAAAGGTTTTTAAAATGTTTTTAAAACTTTGTTAAAGTTAAATTTTGATTTCATTTTAAATTTAAATTTAAAATGAAATTTGGAAACAAATTTTAAAGTAAGTTGTTTTAAATTTCTTTGTTAATGATAATGTAATAATTAGTAAGAAAGGTTTATATTTTAAAATCAGTCAAGGATTTAATGATTTTGATTTATTAAATTAGTAAGGTAATTAGATGGATAATTAATTAATTTATTTAATTAATTAAGTAAGGATTTTGAATTAATTAATTAAGGTTGAAGTTAATTAATTAAGATTAATTAATTTGGAAATAAGATCATTAATTAAATAAGTTAAGATTTTAATTAATGGTTAGAACTTAATTTATCAAGAAATTAAGATTAATTAAGTTAAAACTTAATTAATTAAACAATTAGTGATTAATTAAATAATTATTAAAGATTAATAAATTTGTAATTAATAATTACTTTAGAAAGGTAATTAAGGTATTGTTGATAAGGTAATGAAGGTCATTAACTTGGGATTATTTATTAATTAATTAATGTGATTAATTTTGATAATTAATTAGATTAATTAAATTAGATAATCATTATGGAATTTGGTTAAGTATGAGTACTTTATGAAAGTAATTAAAGTTATTAATTACTCATTGAAATTAATTAATTAATTTGATTAGTTTAAATTAATTAATTAAGTTTAATTAATTGAGAATAACCATTTGATGGGTTGATAAGTAATAAATGAAGGATAAGTACATAAAGAAGTAATTAAGATGAGAAATTACTTAATGTAACTTGATGGAAGAGTTTGGGGTTAATTTCTTGTGTAATTATTATGGAGGATAATTACTTTGTGAAAGTAATTATAATTAATTACTTGGTGTAATTAATTTAAGCATTGATTGATTAAGTCATTTGGAAAAAATTAAGTAATGTAATTAATTACGGGTAATTAATTACTAATGAAATTGATCAAGGATGATTAATAAATATAATTAATTATTAAATATAATTAATTTAGGGGTAATCAATTTACTCAATGAAGTAATTAAAAATAGTTAATTACTGAAGTTAATTAATCAAAGGTGATTAATAATTAAGGTTAATTACTTAATGAAGTTAATTTTTGAAATGTAATTAGGAATCATTAATTAATATAATTAATGATGTAATTAAGAATTAATTAACTGAGATTAATGAATCAATGATAAGTGATTAAAGTAATGAATTAATGTAATTAATTAATGATTAATGTAATTAATCATAATTAATTAATTGATGGAGTAATTAAAGATTAATTATTGTATTTGGTTAAGAATAATGAATTTGTGAAATTAATTACTTGAATGTAATTAAAGGATGATTAATCAATGGTAATAAATCAAGGGAATTAATTAGAGGTTAATTAATTCGTTGATTGGTTTGTAATCAATAGTTATATAAGCAGGATTTATAAATTGAGGTAATTAATTTAAATTACTTTAAATTAATTAGAGATGATGTAATTAATTTAATTCATTTTAAATTAAATATATATGGTGTGATTATTAATCCTTGTTTATGTATGGATGATATAAATTTCCATGAATGGTTTGAATCTCAGATATGAGATCAGTATTGTCGTGTGATATGGATGCATTGTTTGCATTGTGATGATATATGGATTATCTTCTAATAATGATAATAGGAATTATCTGTGGTGATGATTATCTATTGTGATGATGTGAATTATCTATCTGTGTATGTATAGATAATTTAATTGGATTGTTTTAAACTTAAAACAACTTGGACCTAAAAGATGGCGTCTTGGATTCGATGAGACTGGGATCGGGTTTCCATATTTGGATATCCGAAAACCACATCGATCCAAATTAGCGATAGGTCATGAATCTCAAGTGAAGATGAAGATTCAGAGTGCAAGGGTTATCATCGTTAACTCTGAGGGTGATTCCAAAATGAGTGTAACGAGATAATGCCTTCGGTTTCGTTCGAACCCGGAACGAACTTGTATGGACTGAACGCTTTCAGAACATCTTCAGGTGGACGATGAGCATTCTAAGAGATGTGTTCTCTAAAGGTAATCGTAGCCTCAAGCCTCATCAACCGGGAATGGCTAAAACAAGGGAGGTGCAGCAAGGCTAAGTGGGTCATGCCCAAGTAGGATGAGATTTTCCTCTGTCTAGAAGTTCCTTTTTATTCGGCTGTGTGGGCGGTTGGGTCGCGGCCAACTGCGGGGTTGTCTTGTTCGGGACTGTCCAGTAAGGGATGGTTCCAGCCTTGTGTTGCAGGGGATTGGGAGTGATCCTCAGTACGGCGATCTAGGCCCTGTACTGTAACGGGAGGTACCCCGGTAGCCTTGCCATTGTATGGAATCCAAAATCCAATAAGTGTCGTACGTATTAGTTGTGCCCAACTATGTTGGAACGTGAGATGTAAGCATTCCAGCTATTTCTGTATTTTATTTGAAAACCCTAGACACTATTATAATATCACCGGATTTCCTATCAAATGTTTTGGTTAGCATAAGGTAAAAACTTTTCCATGTAGTGTGGGAAGTCTTACATGATACCTTTCTTTTTAAAGTTTTTCAAAAGTTAAGCAACTTTAACCTGTTACTCACACCAGACCCATGTCTGACCCGAAGTTTTTTTTGTTTTTCTTAAACTCTTGGGTACTCAAATTTTTACGAGTAGCCAAGGGATTCAGGTTAGCTTTGACAAATTATGGAGGAGCAATGGAGCAGGAGGCTTCTGCGTTAAAGTTATCTAGTTTTCCGCTGTGTTGGTATCTCTGAGTCGTTTGTTTGAATTGTGTTGTACTGTGTTGTAATAACTAGACAGGTGTTTATAACTATCTAGTACGTGATTTATAATCTGTGTAACTCTGATAGTTGTTGCATATTTATGTAATACTTTTGTTATTAATATAATTTATTCGTTCCGCTGTTGAGATTCTGTTGTTGTTTCTTCTTTCTTCTCTTTCTTTCTCTTTCTATCTCTTTCTTTCTTAATTCATGATACGTCTTTCTGGTCAGTGGAAGACAGGTCGTGACAGTTGATATCAGAGCGTTAGGTTGAGTGAATGCCTAGGCTTTGGAGTGGTGTCTATCTTGAGAAAGCATATTTGTAATTATATATATATATATATATATACATTTAGCTATTTCTACCTATCTGTTGGGTTACCTGTTCGGTTTTTTCCAGCATAGGTTATAAAGGTAGATAAGGTAGTGGTGTGCGTAACACGACTACTACCTTTGGTTGGAATTTGAATGTTGAGGTTGGAAGTGTATCTGTCGAGACTGTAGACCTAATACCGTCTCGAGTGAGCTTTGCTGCGGTGAAAGGATTTCATCATTCTCTGAAAGTAACCTGTAAAGGTTCGGAGTCTATCTTTGAAGTTGGATGAGTTGATTTTGGATCTGTCTGTTTAGCAGAAGTGTGTGATGGTATTTTGATACCTCAGGAAGTAGTAGCCGTGTGGTGAGATGCAGTGAATATGGATGTCTCCGAAGATGTTTTCTTTGGAACAAGTTTTAGGAAGTGTGTCTGCTTCGGTGTTCTAGCTGGATTCAACTGGTTGTTTGTGTTTGGCTTTGAGGTTCGAGTTTCTCGAAGGGCTTTGGGTTAGGAAGTCTTTGGCATCGGTGTCAGCAGTGTAGCTCGAAGTATTCTTTGTTGGTAGGAAGTTTTCTGGCTTAGCAGTTTCTGAAGGTGGAGTTCAAAAGTAGCAAAGTGGATCCATTTCTTCGATGGATTGGCTAATTAAGTGTAAGCTATTCTGTTTGGTAAAGAGAGAACAGTTTTCTTTGAGAATTGGTCTGGATTGATCGCAAAAGTGACTTGCGATTGTTTGAGCGATCTCTTGGGTTATCAAAGATATTCTGGATGTCTTCTAAGGAGTCAGAGGTTTGTCTGTATCTGGAGATTGAGTTTTCTTATCGACCGGATTCCAGGAGTGCTACCGGTGGATCAATTAGTAGAAGGATAGTTTCTCGAGTTAAAGTTTGGTGAAGCACCTCGGGTTTTGGTGGAATTTCTGAGTTTTCTTTTATGGATCTTTTGAATCATATTCTGGGATGTGTTGTCCAGATTGTGCTCATGTTCATCATCAATATTTTTCTTCTTTTCCAGATCAGAGTTGTGCAGCGGAAGCAGTTTGGGAGTGTTTCTGTTTTGCCTTTTCGTAGAAGAAGTGAGTTTGTTCTTCTTATGTTTGAAGAGTAGAGTTGAATTTCCAGTTGGATAATTGGATTCAATGAGATTCACGTATCTCTGAGGGAGTACGTGTATGAGCTATCTCTGGTTGTGGAACCAGCTATTCAGGAAGGTTTGGTTGTTGAGTCAGACTCATCTGTAGTCTGATATCTTGTCTAGTTTTGTAGATCTAGATAAGTAGGAGCTCTGTAGTTTCGTAGTTTAGATTGTTTGGATGCTGTAGAGCGAGTATCCCGGTATATATATAATTGGGGAAACTCGACGAAATTTTATCCAGAATTTTGTCTGGATAATTAAATTTGTTTGATTAGATAAATTGATTGCTTTGGTTGTTAGCATATGATTGATGTATGCTTGTGATTTAAAATTTAAATCCTTAATGGGATTATTAAATTACCTTTGCTTTTAAATTTCGGGGACGAAATTCTTTTAACGGGGGAAGAATGTGATATCTCGGAAATTTTGGCAATATCGATTTAATAATCTGTACTTAAAATTAAATGGATTTGATAAATTCTGTTAATAAAAATTAACTTGATTTAACAATCCAATTAAATGATTATTTAATTGGTGAATTTTATCTTTTAAAAGCTAATAAATTGCTCTCTATTTATAATGTATATATATATATATATATTTATATATTGTTGATAGATAAGTTTTGATTTGAAGTTTAATAAACAAATAAAATCTTGGTTTTAAATTCTAACATTCATTTGGATAATTTGGAAATTATTATTTTATTTAATAAATAACTATTCAAAACTATTTAATAAATAACTATATGGTTTTAAGATACTTAAAGAAAATGTTTTAAATTGTTTAAATATATTTTAAAGCATAGTTTAAATTTCAAATAAGATAAACAAAAGTTTATTTTCTTTTCTTTTGAATATAGCTTAATAAATATAATTTGGAATTATATATGAAAATTTAAAATACCATTTATATGTTAAAACATTTATAGATAAGTGATAAGTAATTTATAATTTCTTTTACAAATTATTTAAATTAATAAATATGTTACTTTCAAATAATAATAAATGTATAAATATAGATAGATTTTAAAAGAAAATATTATTATTGTTAAATTAAGTATGTTAATATAAATTAGTTTTAAATTGAATTTTCAAATGTATGAATAGAGTTTGAATTTGAATTTAATTTTGAAATTTCAAAAGAATAAACATATCTAAATTATATAAATAAGCTTTCATTTTTTTTCTATAATTTGTTTCATTTCATTTTCTTTAAAAAGAAATGCATACACATTTACTTATGAAAATAATTTATATATATGTATTTAATAAATATAGAAAAGAGGGTTTCATTTACTTTTAAAATAAATAAAAATAAATAAAATTACTTATAAGACACATGTTATTATATTGAGTGGTATAATGACAAGTGTAGTTAAATCGAGTAACTAATAATACATGTGTCATTCTTGTTTTTAATTTTTCTTTTATTTTTAAATAAATAAATTACGCTTAAAAAAAACACGTTTTCTTCCATCTTTTCCTTTTCTAATCTTCATTTTTCAAAGTTAAGAAGATATGATTTCAGCTGAAACAAATCAATAACAAACTCTCCAAAACCAAAAATAAATCATGTTCAAATCTGAAAGTTTTCTCCTCAAACCAAAAATCTGAAACTCTTCCTCAAAAATAAAAATCAAGCCTGCATGTTAATCCTGTAATTCCTTTCAAAAGCAAAATGAAAAGCCTGCCTGCAAACATTATCAAGATCTGAAACCCTTCCTTAATCAAAGGCTGCAATCCTCTGTAAAATCATTTTCAAATGCAAAAGCATATGCTTGCATGCATCTTTCAACCTGGGAATATAAGGAGGAATCTGTAATTCAAGTTTAAATAAATTGAATCTGGGTTGTCTTCTACATCTGGAATCTGTTTAAGCCTGCAACTCAACTTCAAAAACAATCTGCAACTCAGTTTGTAATCAGGAAGTAAAAGCAACTTCAAATCTTGTGCTCTGTCTTTCAAAAAAATATCAGGCGATTAATGATTAGAACTTAATTTATCAAGAAATTAAGATTAATTAAGTTAAAACTTAATTAATTAAATAATTAGTGATTAATTAAATAATTATTAAATATTAATAAATTTGTAATTAATAATTACTTAAGAAAGGTAATTAAGGATTGTTGATAAGTTAATGAAGGTCATTAACTTGGGATTATTTATTAATTAATTAATGTGATTAATTTTGATAATTAATGTGATTAATTTTGATAATTAATTAGATTAATTAAATTAGATATTCATTATGGAATCTGGGTAAGTATGATTACTTTATGAAAGTAATTAAAGTTATTAATTACTCATTGAAATTAATTAATTAATTTGATTAGTTTAAATTAATTAATTAATTTGATTAGTTTAAATTAATTAATTAATTTGATTAGTTTAAATTAATTAATTAAGTTTAATTAATTGAGAATAACCATTTGATGGGTTGATAAGTAATTAATGAAGGATAACTACTTAGAGAAGTAATTAAGATGAGAAATTACTGAATGTAACTTATTGAAGTATGGAAGAGTTTGGGGTTAATTAATGTGTAATTATTATGGAGGATAATTACTTTGTGAAAGTAAATAATAATTAATTACTTGGTGTAATTAATTTAAGCATTGATTGATTAAGTCATTTGGAAAAAAATTAAGTAATGTAATTAATTAAGGGTAATTAGTTACTTATGAAATTGATCAAGGATGATTAATAAATATAATTAATTATTAAATATAATTAATTTAGGGGTAATCAATTTACTCAATGAAGTAATTAAAAATAGTTAATTACTGAAGTTAATTAATCAAAGGTGATTAATAATTAAGGTTAATTACTTAATGATGTTAATTAATTTAAATGTAATTAGGAATCATTAATTAATATAATTAATGATGTAATTAAGAATTAATTAATTGAGATTAATGAATCAATGATAAGTGATTAAAGTAATTAATTAATGTAATTAATTAAGGATTAATGTAATTAATCATAATTAATTAATTAATGGAGTAATTAAAGATTAATTACTGTATTTGGTTAAGAATAATGAATTTGTGAAATTAATTACTTGAATGTAATTAAAGTATGATTAATCAAAGGTAATAAATCAAGGGAGTTAATTAGTGGTTAATTAATTAGTTGATTGGCTTGTAATCAATAGTTATATAAGCAGGATTTATAAATTGAGGTAATTAATTTAATTTACTTTAAATTAATTAGAGATGATGTAATTAATTTGATTCATTTTAAATTAATTATATATGGTGTGATTATTAATCCTTGTTTATGTATAGTTGATATAAATTTCCTTGAATGGTTTGAATCTCAGATATGAGATTAGTATTGTTGTGTGATATGGATGCATTGTTTGCATTGTGATGATGATTTGGATTATCTTCTGATAATGATAATAGGGATTATCTGTGGTGATGATTATCTATTATGATGATGTGAATTATCTATCTGTGTATATATAGATAATTTAATTGGATTTTTTTAAACTTAAAACAACTTGGACCTAAAAGATGGCATTTTGGATTCGATGAGACCGGTATCGGGTTTCCATATTTGGATATCTGAAAACCACATCGATCCAAATTAACGATGGGTCGTGAATCTCAAGTGAAGATGAAGATTCAGAGTGCAAGGGTTATCGTCGTTAACTCTGAGGGTGAATCCAAAATGAGTGTAACGAGATAATGCCTTCGGTTTCGTTCGAACCAGGAACGAACTTGTATGAACTTAATGCTTTCAGAACATCGTCAGGTGGATGATGAGCATTCTAAGAGATGTGTTCTCTAAAGGTAATCGTAGCCTCAAGCCTCATATCCCGAGAACGGCTAAAACAGGGGAGGTGCAGCAAAGCTAAGTGGGTCATGCCCAAGTAGGACGAGATTTTCCCCGTCTAGAAGTCCTTTTTTATTCGGTTGTGTGGGAGGTTGGGTCGTGGCCAACTGCAGGGTTGTCTTGTTCGGGACTGTCCAGTAAGGGATGGTTCCGGCCTTGTGTTGCAAGGGACTGGGAGTGATCCTCGGTACGGTGATCTAGGCCCCGTGCTGTGACGGGCGGTACCCCGGTAGCCCTGCCATTGTACGGAATCCAAAATCCATGCCCAACTATGTTGGAACGTGAGATGTAAGCATTCCAGCTATTTCTGTATTTTATTTGAAAACCCTAAACACTATTGTAATATCACCGGATTTCCTATCAAATGTTTTGGTTAGCGTAAGGTAAAAACTTTTCCATGTTTATGTGTGGGAAGTCTTACGTGATACCTTTCTTTTTAAAGGTTTTTCAAAAGTTAAGCAACTTTAACCTATTACTCACGCCGGACCCATGTATGACCCCGAGTTTATTTCTGTTTTTCTTAAACTCTTGGGTACTCAAATTTTTACGAGTAGCCAAGGGTTTCAGGTTAGCTTTGACAAATTGTGGAGGAGCAATGGAGCAGGACGCTTCTGCGTTATAGTTATCTAGTTTTCCGCTGTGTTGGTATCTCTGAGTCGTTTGTTTGAATTGTTTTGTACTGTGTTTTAATAACTAGATAGGTGTTTATAACTGTCTAGTATGTGATGTATAATCTGTGTAACTCTGATATTTGTTGTATATTTATGTAATACTTTTGTTATTAATATAATTTATTCGTTCCGCTGTTGAGATTCTGTTGTTATTTCTTCTTTCTTCTCTTTTTTTCTCTTTCTATCTCTTTCTTTCATAATTCATGATACGTCTTTCTAGTTAGTGGAAGATGGGTCGTGACATATAATCAACTTATCCATATTGCAGTGTATGGTTGCAACTGCTCTATTGTGGGAATTTGTGTGATTCAGCATATCATATATTTATAGGAAAAATACAGATAATTCACTCGACATTACCTAAATTTTAAGGTCGACTAACCTCGTTCTGATACTAAATGTAATAACCAGCACCCAAATGGGCCTGAATTTTTACTAAATCGAAAATCCAAGTCTACCAAAGTGTGGATCGTCGGTTTGGTATCTTGCAAATAAAACAAATTAATGCATATCAGAGCAGTAACGATATAACTCATATCGGAATTACAAAATATAATAAGTTATATGGCTATTGACTATAATTTGGCACTTCTAGACTAATATCCCTTTCAGCACCAAACATGCCTAGTACTCCTTCAAGATATCATATGGGTTATAATGAGTAAGGGTCAGATTAACGTTTTGATGACTAGTAAATTATAAACTTTGTACATAATACTAGTTTATGCCAACTGCCTTCTATCTCTTATTATATCTTTTTATTTCAATTAGTCACCTAGACTTTACATTCGCGTACGGTACGTCCTATCTACCCGTAGTAGATGCAGCTATGTACATAAATATAAATATAAGTACTATGGTCCCCCAGTGGACTTAGATACTATTCCCACTAGTATCTCTACATTGGCACCTCATCAGGACCTATCACCCTCGCCGTATCACGATCTCATCACCGCGCATGCCAAGGAACTCCCATAGTGCCTATTAACATATTTATAGTACTTTAGCCGTACTTTAACTTGCATTTTTGGGATTTTCTTGTTCTCTTCTTGGTTGTAGACTAAGCTCTACGAACTATAAATATGGTGGATTCAACCCCACTGGTTGTGGACTCAGCTCCATAGATTACCCCATGCACAATTTGAAAGAACTCCTTAATAGGTTTAACTAGCCTTGCTTCCTAAAAAAAACTAGCAAACAACGTGGCGATGCATGACCCAACATGGTCTGTACATTAGTAGGTAGTGTATCCCATTAGGTGTAACCCCTATCTTTTCCATTACCGTTAAGGACTGATGATGTTCTCGACCTATTTATAGCCCTAATCCTTTATTTGGTACCAACGCATGCGGATACAGTGTCGTTCTTTGTTCGTCATCCGATTCATATTGTCTATTGCAATCAAGGCAATACCTCCCTTTCAATTATTCAAGCAGACTCCTCTATCTACTAGGGCTATTCCATCATTTATCTGCAAGTGCATACTCTCAACATGACCTATGGTTGGATAAGTCTCACATTCGTATAATGTACATACAACTGCTAGTAGCACCTTGCAGTGGGCAAACTTCTATTGTGTAGCACTACTGACCTCATATTCCAACCCGTACTAATGACTAATTTCATTCTATTCATACAATCGTTTAATAACTTCAATAGTTCACACCCGTCATAAGCGCAAACTAGAAGTACATATACATATACATATACATATACATATACATATACATATACATATACATATACATATACATATACATATACATATACATATACATATACATATACATATACATATACATATACATATACATACATGCATGCATACATACATATATATTCATTCTTATTTTCCTAATCATTTTCTTTTACAAATTACTATTGCCCATAAGTCCTTACTTTATTGTTTGTTTATATCTTTCTAACTTTAGGGTAATTGGCTGCTTTCTTTTTAAAAGATTTATAATGCCTTTTCTATCCCTTTACCCTATTTCACCATTTTCTATTGCTATTCTCTTTTTACCCTTTTATTAGTTCTTGCCTATGCTTACATTTCTTTTTATTAAATTCCTACCTTTATTTATATCGTGCATCTATTCTCTTAAAATATTCTTATCACATTTATATTTCTTTATTTAACACTTAGGGATTTTTTGCATTTTAATGCATTGGAAGATTTTGCACTATAAATTTATATATCTTATCCAAAAAGGAAGGTTTGTGTTGCATTTGAAATTACAATGAATTATCTCTTTCCTTTTAGGTGTATTCCTTGTCATTTCAAACGATGCATTTATTTATTTTTATACTTGATGATGTATACAAATTCACATTGCATCATCTTAGATTTCAACAAATTAAAATACCACATATCCTTGAAATATTATTGCGATTTCTTTATTTTACATTCTTATTTTTCAATACTCATTTGAATAACAAATCTAGAAATATTACATCATTTATAAATTCATGGTTTACTATTGTTCAATAATAAACTTAGGGATTGCTAATACCTAATTCTTTTCTATATTTACATTCATATAACACACACACACACACACACACACACACACACACATATATATATATAAAGTTAAAATTATAGAGTATATAGGTAGGGTTTAACATTTCATGCATGTGTATAGGTTTAATCTACAATTCCAATTTACATTTCAGGCATATAGGAATAGATCCACAATAATATAAATCTAATATTATACAGTATATAATTACTCCCACTCAACATTTTAGCATTTTAGATCTTTGGATCTAATCCCTGTTATTCCAATTTGACACCCTTTTTCTCCCTATTTGAATATATATACTGAAAGCATAAACATATACATTAGAAATCCAGATTAGAAAAGAGTTTTGGATTAGAGTTGTATTTAAGATCTAGATTTATAGTTTACCTCGTCTTTGACGATTTAATTTGACCCTATTCCCTTTCTATCATCTTCTACATTTCTCAAATTGTATGTCACATATAACTAAAACTAATTTAATAATTTATAAATTTATGGAGAAGAGAAAGTGGCAGTGCTTCCTCGTCTATTCAAAAATATGAGTTGGGAAATGGGGGGCTAGGACTATATTTATTAGGGTTCAAATCAATGTAAGTCGTTCGATTAAATTGTTTTAAATTCGAGCCGCTTAGGCCTCTATTTACTGTTGATTCAACACTAACAATGGTCAACTACAAAGGCCTTCTCTCAATTGCTATTGATCAACCTAGGGACATCTTGGGTCGACCGTTCTTGTTGTTTTACAGTGAATTTGTGTCTACATTGATTTGTTTAATTTCATACTTTGTTTAACCGATTGTTGTAATCTGTTTCCTGTTAACACTTTCTTAATATCTAAGCTATAGTTAAGCTTAACTATTAGCGATTAACTTTAGTTAATTATTATTTGTTTCCTTAATTATATATGTAATTATTTATAATTTTAATGCTTCAAATGTCAATAATTTTTCGTTTGAACTCCGATTAGAAAACTTTATATATGAAAATTGATCAAAAAATCGCCATGAGCCCAACAGTGTAAGTTTCGTTGCCGAATTCTAACATTTATAAAAATTATATTTTTAGAATTATAATTATTAATTAATTTCTTTTTAGTTAATTGCCATAAAATCATATGGTGTTACATTCGTTGATTATGAGAGGAGCATGTTATGGTATGATTCCCTACTTTTGTGACTGATTTACTTTACTTATTTATTGGCAATCCGAATTATCCGTGAGTCATGTTTGTGGAGAGGACCGACTGTACCTTAGTTTTTCATATTCTACTGTACATGATTTTGACATATGTTATTTTGAGATAGTTTCCCTCACACCGGGCTTTATGTTTGACCCGTGTTTTATCTTTGTCTATTTATGTCTTGAAAACTCTTGGGTACTCGATTGAGTAGTTTGAGAGTCGAGCCAATTTGAGATAAGCTATCAGAGTGGTGCAATCGAAGCTTTGGAGGCAAAGATGATACATTTGATATATGCTTTATATTGTAGCAATACGTGATAAATATGTTATTTTTGTATAGGACTTGTACCAAATATTCTATTCTGACTTTATGTATTGATATTTAATTATCAGTTGCCTTTTCTAGTGCAGTCTCTCATATATTGTTCATCTACTCTGTTCATGTATAATTAGCATATTATAAGTACTATCCTGCTAAGAGATTATGTCTTATGCCTTGGTATAGTGTTTGTTTCTTTTCATTCTAACTTTACCCTAACAATCTATCTTTTATGGCATTCAAAAATCGGTCGTTAATGTAAGATGATGACTTTTGGGTATTCCATAAGGATGGACTATTACACATATGAGTTTGTTAAACCCTAGTGGTCTTCAGTATTTACGTTACATGATGGAATAAAAGCTACAATAAAATTAACACTCTTAAGATTGGATGAGTAGAATGGTTTTCCCCTTACTATTATCTTAACAATCAAAATGTCAAACATAACATTCTTAGGATCGAACGAGACTGGTCGGCACAATATGCTCTCCTCATCCACCTATAACCATAATGGTTAGAACAAGATATAACATTTTTAATTATATAAGACCAATTCAACTGTACACCAAGGGAAAAATGTTGTTAGAAGGTGTAATAGGAAGTTCCATTCTCCAAAGGATACAATCATTCTCTCACTGATAGAGAGAGCGAATATTGCATTATTCATTATGACGATCCCCTTTATTCCTAACGAGCTAAGTCTGAAATGGATTCAATGTACACGAATAAAGTTTGGACATGGGTCAAAGATGAATAGGCTAATATTTAATAAGGTCGAAGGATACATATTTCATACATCTACCCATCCCATTAATTTCCAATACATCGGTATACTTTACCAAGGATCACTATAAACCTATTAGTTTTCATAGGCCAATTAAAATCCTATAAGACTGACTTAGGCCATAAACAAAATAATCCATCAGCTTTCGTTTCTATAAAATTACCAAGATACTCCCTTGATAGAAGAAAAATAATAATTTCTTCCATTAACATACGGGTAATAAGATATCCACATCATAGAAGATAATGATAGTGAGCATCTGTATCACCCACACTTTAGTGGGCCAGATTTTCAACTAAATCAAAAGCGCAAGTCCACCAGGGTACGGATCATTGATTTTGGTCACTTGAAATAAACATAAATATATCAGAGAGATGGTCTATATAAACTTATAGTGGAACAAAAAAATATAGTAGAGCATATATACTAACTAAGGCTAATAACTTGGAATCAACATTATTCCTAAGATATCTAATTTCCTTGTTCATGCCGAGTATGAATGAGAAGACATGTCTGCATACTAATACTGCCATGCACCAGCATCTTCTCCCTCTAAATCTATTCAGTGGATTGCAATAAAGAGGGATTCAAAACAACATTCTAGTGACTGGTAAATTATATACTTTATTTATAACATTAGTTTATGCCAATTGATTTCTATTTAAGTGTTATACCTATTACTCTTGGTTTATCTGTTTAATTCCACTTGGGTGCATGATATATCCAACCCTCTCCGAGCTATATATATACATACACATACACATACATATATATATATATATGCATATATATATATACATATATATATATATATAATATATGCATATATATATATATGCATACATATATATATATATATATGCATATATATATTGTGACGCCCCACCTCTATACCCACGCTAGCCAAGGACACTATAGGGTAATGCCGTCAACTAACACGGAGAATAAGGCAAGTTAGCAAAAACAGCATATTCAGACGTCTGAAAGAAGGGATTCAGACGTCTGAAACTAAAAATAAATTTGTTTTTCAAAACAGAATTCAGACGTCTGAATCCAAACTCCCAGACGTTTGAAATAGGCAATATTCAGCCTATTTCCTTTCTGGTTGAAAATTAGCCAATTCAGACGTCTGGAATATAAATTTCAGACGTCTAAATCTGGGGATGAAAATATACTCGTGTGAGACCGAGATGTTTCAGGTTAGGTGCTTTTGGACTTAGCCTATTTTGCTTCCGCATGGACTATTCAGCTTGTTCCTTTTTGTTAAAGCTTTTTGTGTAGTCCTTTTTATTGTAACTCTGTTATATGTATTCTTTTGGGATTCGTCTGTATATTGTGGTTTGCTATACCACTTGACACGTATTATTTTCTATACTCTGTTATGTATCCGTATATGTGTATATGATGATGTACTGTTCTGTGATGTATATTACATTTGAGTTGTTATATTCTATTCTGATAGATCCTTCAACCACCTATGGTTCTGTTTTAAGTATTCATTGGGTATGTCTACCTGCTTGGTAGGTTTATTGTCGATGTATTCAATAAATAGTTAGAGCAAGGCTATAGATGGTCGCTCCCAACCAGCCTTATTCTCCGTGTTAGTTGACGGCATTACCCTGTAGTGTCCTTGGCTAGCATGGGTATAGAAGTGGGGCGTCACACATATATATATATATGCATATATATATATATATATATATATATATATATGCATATATATATATATGCATACATATATTTATACGTATACATAAATATAGGAACTTAGGCAACTCGCGGTAGAAGTAATGTCGAATTTCAAAAAAAAAAAATCCAGGTTGGTTCAATACTGGGCCTATGAAGTCTGATTCGATTCTAAAGCCGATGCAGGAATTTTTGTTGGCTATTCGGATCGAAGTAAAGCATACGGAATTTGTAATAAATAAAAAAGCGTTATAGAAGAAAGTCTTCATGTATCATTTGATGAAAAATTTACAAATAACAAAAATGATAATGATGACGAAGTTACGAATAAAACTAATATACATATACATGAAAATAATAATATAATAATAATATCAATAACAATAATGATAATATGATAACTGCACCCCTAGGATATAAAAGGACAATCCAATTAATAATATTATGCCCGATTTAAATACAAAAGCATCAACCGAAAAATAGTTAAATCAAATGAGTCAACTTGCATTTGTAACAAATTTTGAACCTATAAATTATAAAGAAGCATTAAAAGATGATTTTTGGATAATTTCAATGCAAGAAAAACTTAATCAATTTAAAATAAATGATGTATGGGAACTTGTACCAAGACCAAACTATCAATCTATAGTTGGAAGTGGGTTTTTAAAAGTGAAGTGGATAAAAATGGAAACATTGTTCGAAATAAAGCAGGATTAGTAACTCAATGGTATAATCAAAAAGAAGGAACTGATTATGAAGAGATATTTGCTTTGGTAGCATGTCTTGAAGAAATACAAACACTACTTGCTTTCGCATGTCATTATAATTTTAAAATTTTCAAATGGATGTAAAAAGTGCTTTTCTGAACGGCTTTACAAAGAAAAGGTTTATGTTGAACAACCTTCGCTATTTGTTCATGAGAAATATCTCAATCATGTATTTAAACTTAAAAAGGCTCTATATGGATTAAATAAAGCACCTCATGCTTTGTATTAAAAAATCATTTGCAAAATTTCGATTTTCAAATTGGTAAAATAAACTCTACTTTATTTATAAAACGAGAAAATAATGACATATTAGTTGTACAAATATATATTGGCTACATTATTTTTGGATCGACTAATGAAAAGTTATGTAAACAATTTTCTGACATTATGAAAAATGAATTTGAAATGTCACATATGGGTGAATTGAATTGTTTTTTAGGTTTACAAATAAGACAACTAGAAAATGGAATTTTCGTAAATCAAGAAAAATACTGTTGAGATTTTTTAAAGCGCTTTGGACTGGAAAATATCTCAAGTAAACTGACTTCGATGGTTACTAATCTACATTTAGATAAAGATGAAAATGGAAAAGATTTCAATAAATAATTATACCAAAGTATGATAGGATCTTTGTTATACTTAACGACTAGTAGATTGGATATTATGATGAGCATATGTTTATGTGAAAGATTTCAAGCACAACCTAAGGAGCCACATCATCGAGTGGTTAAAAGAATTCTATGACACTTAACCCACACCAAAGAATATGGACCTTTCTATCCTAAAGGTAGCTCTTTCGATCTTGTATCATATAGTGATGTAGATTTTGATGGTTGCAAGACAGATCGAAAAAGTACGAGTGGCATATGTCATTTTATTAGTCAATCTCTGGTTTCATGGTTTAGTAAAAAGCAAAATTGTGTCACCCTCTCAACATGTGAAGCTGAGTATATATTAGCAGCCTAAGCTTTTGCACAAGTAATATATATGCAACAAACTCTTCAAGATTTCGGTAAAATCATAACAAATTCTCCTATATATTATGATAATACTAGTGCTATAAATTTATCCAAAAATCCTCTTAATCATTCTAAACAAAGCACATTGATATTCGTCACCATTTCTTAAGAGATAATGTTGAAAAGGGAATTTTATCACTTGAATTTGTAAATACCGAAAATCAAATTGCAAATATTTTTACCAAGCCACTGAGCGAACAAACTTTTATAAAATTAAGAAGGGATCTAGGAATATATTCTTACAATGAATTGGCAAACTAAGATATATAATTTATTTAACTCATATAAGATGCACAAAATAATTTTTGTAAAATTAATTAAAAATAATTTTACCCTCATAAAAACTAGCTTACTTCTGCTAAAATTCTATGGTTAAAATTTTACTCTTACAAATAAACTTCTAGATATAGTAAAATAACTTTTATATAAACCAATTTTGTGCAAACTAAATACATATATTTTTATGAAGTTCCATTTGCAAACCATTTTTATTTAAAATGTCTTCCGATCATGACTCCATTTATTTGACTATCGACTTTAGCTCTCCTTCATCGAATAGCACCTACATATCACCAACTAAATCCATACCTCCATCAATTCGATCAGCCTCTATAAACATTATTGCATCACCTACGCATCACACTGGTTTTTTTCCTAAGGAATAGAAAGCCAAATGGTCAATTGATCTAAAATTAACATCTCTCAACAACAAAGTTGATCAAATATATCGCTATCAGTAGGAAATGATGATAGCTCAACGAGAAATATATTATGAGCAACGACGTCAAGGATCTCATCTTAACTTTATCAAAAAAATGCATTCTTGCAATTTGTGGAAATTCACCAACAAAAAATTGCATACATAAAAAATTCCCTCGTTTAAAACAAACTCCTTTTAAAGCTTATAACATTACTGTAAATAACCAAGGTTGAGCCAAATTCATGGAATTTACAGCAAATTGGAGGCCGACCCCTATAAAAAAAACTAAGATTATGATGGCATTTCGTCTAAATTATTTACTTGATATTGTAATTTCATATATATATTTATGTACGAATTTTTTTTAAAAGTTAAACATTTTTTATTTTCAAAAACTAGCATATTCTGCAAACAAAGGCTATAAACATCTGTGGACAAACTCATATACTTTTATCAATGATTTTGGTAAAAAATTTCCTAAAATCACAAATGTCTGTGATGACCCCACTGTGGAAATTCCCATCCGAACTCGATTTCGAAGAAATTCCCGACTTGAGAAATTTGCCACATGATGAAATAACACATCAAATTTAAAAGGATAGAATGCCGCTGTGGAAATCCATTTATTTATGCCGAAATCTAGGTTATTAAATCATATGATAATCAATACGATAATTCCTCATTTAGGAAGTTGTGAACAAATATATGAAAATGATCACAAAACCCTCTATTCTATATTCGGTGGGATATAAGTAAATTGGGCTAAGTTTATTCACGATGAAAGTACTAGCTTTTAGACACACCATTGATGCATAATTATATATACGCTATATATTATGCAACTCTTACATGGTCTTGAGGTACCTTCTTATATTTCTTATTTCGAAGAAATTCCTGTCAAAGAGGGTGGTATAAGATTTTTATCATCATTGCACCTTCCCCAAAGACCACCTCCAATCATATCATTGGAACAGTGGCCCATGCAACAGCAACAAAAAATGTATCCGAGTCCTCAACCTCCTCCTGCTCCTCAACAAACAAATTCACCACGTTCTACATAGCAAACTGCTCCTCTAGTCATACTACCAAATTTATCTTGATTCGGAGATTCAAGAAGCTCGCATTGAAACAATGCAAAACGAATCCATCTATGATTTAGCACTTAAAAATTAAAAGTTAATCACGGTTGGCTTTGAACAATAAAATGACTGGTTTGGAATGATCTTTTACAACACAAATGACTAAGATGGATTTTTTTTATAGAAAAAGATCGTCTCCACTTTAGGAAAAGTGATGAAAAAAGTACACGCCAGATTATCTTCTTGATCATCATCTTCTCCTTCATCTACAACACCTCCTCGAATACAAACACCAATTTACCATGCTTACACCACTCATGAAGGAACTTCTCAAGACAAAGGGAAGACTATTGAGCAAGAACAACCTGAAGAGAAGGAAGAAGATAGTGACGATATGTTCTTGTCCGACACTCATCAATCTCACCATCAACATTACATGGTTTTCCAAGGGCTTTCAATTCATGAAAATGAAGAATATAATGATCAAACAAATTGGCCACCAGCATACGAGCAAGATCCTTCAACATACTGGGAATATTATGAAAATTATGGCGAATTGTCATATTCTTCAAACCAGATCACTAGCTTCTTTTATTTGATCTTTTCTTTCTTTCTTGAATTATGCCATTTAACTTTTCTTTTATTTTGTAGTAGTTATGTCTCTTGTTAAAACTCATATTTGCTCTCCTTAACTTATGTTATATTCTATTTTTTTGACATGTCTATGTTTATATATCTATTTTATGTGGGCATAATTTCTTTTCTTCTGTCTTGATAATGACAAAGGAGGAGAAATATATGCATATACATAAGAAGCGATGAAATTAAAGATGGGTTATTTTTATCATAACTAAAGATTTTATATTTGCCATCATAAAAAAAGGGGAAGATGCTAGAACCTACAATCTAATTTTAAATGACAACAACCATATTATCACATACATTATATATCTTATCAAGATTACAGGTATATACTACAGGAGATCATCACGCTGAAAGATATTGGGACTTGAAGACAAACAAAGACTTATGGACCATGATATGATTAGTAAGGTTGTAATTGTGTATAAGAGTCTTAAATAAACATTATAATGTCTCCTTGAGTATATATACACATATGAATTCATATACATAAAATTAGCACTAAAAACATTCAATAGTGGCATTGGAAACTGTATTAATCTAAAAAAGCCATCCATGGACATTTGTGGAAAAGCCATGGACGTTTGTGAATAGTTTCTGGTAATTCTTCCTTGATGCCACAGATGTCTATGGAAAATCCACAAACGACTACCATCTGGAAATTGCTCTAATATGAAAGAATTCTTCATTTCATATTGAATAATAGCATCTTTTCTTCAACGGTTACTTCCATTAAAACAAATAGAGTTTGTTTAATAGTACTCTAGCAGGAGATTACATTCCTTTTACGATTGTAATGGATCTTTTGATGAGATTGCACTTCTAACTTAATTGGGAACACGACCTCTGATCTATAGCGATCGAATGAAGTGGGACCGGTTGTAGATTTGTAGGTTATTTGATAGGCCTAATGTAATGACCTGCCTTTTGACCATCGAAAGTCGACCCCGAACACATCCACAGTATTCAACTGCCAAACATCCAATCGTTGGAAAGGCAGATTGTTAAGGTAGAATAAAAAGAAAGAACAAAGAATAGGGAAAATAGAATCTTATAGCGGAAACGACAACATAATACCACTAAGATAGTATAAACAGCCACTCCAAAAATATAGAGTACAGCAAAGTCAAAATGAACCTTATCAACTGAACCGTTATAAAATCCCGTTTTTACAATTGCTGATAGGAATACTATATAATGCAGCGGAAATTGGAACAATACGATAGGTGTACATCCAGCTCCCCTCCAAGAACTCCATACCACCATAGCCAACCTGGGAAAATACTCGGTCTGACTCGAGAATTATAATAAAATAACACCCGGATCAGTCCGGTAAACCATCATGAGAAAACTCAAGTAATACGGTAAACATGTAATAATTCTATGAGACTGCCGCTAAACGTGGAACGGGTTTTTACCACATAAGAATAACATCCATAGACGAAAAAATAGGAAACAAATCAAAACAACAATCCAATTAAGAAAGAATGGAGATAAGCAATAAAAACAAATCCAACTAAAAATGATGGGTATAAGTAAGAAAAATCCCATAGTTCATGTATGGGCATAAATAATATCAAAATTCAGACTTAAAAGAATGGACACAAATGATTAAACGTAGAGAAGAGCACAAGGCACTTCTTAATGCAATTAAGGGAATAATTCAAAATTTTGAATTAACAACAAGGAAAAGAGAAGTTTTTCCAACAATGAATAGGAGGGTGCATCCTTTACCGAAATTATACCTCTAGAAATATATTGAGAACTCCGACGGCTCTCAAACACGTCCAAGCTAGACCCTACCAAAGGTTACCGAGAATTTGAATATTTCACAACTTAATGTGCAAAACCGAATCAAATCTAGAGTGGATGTGAAAATACCATAGTGGGAGCAGCAACTCATAGCTTGGCTTCCACTCCCTCTCTGGTTTTATTCATTTCCGACAAAGGATAACAAAGATTAAATGAGCAACACATCATCTTTGAGTGACGAAATATAAATAAGATAGAAGAATCAAAATCGATAGCCGATAAATCAACTTTCGAGAATAACAAAGTGGTTTGTTTATAGGAGTTAAATCAAGCACACTTACCACCAATAAATGAATCAAACTTTTAAAACATTTGATTCACATTTGGGCTTAATTTTCACAATCAGATACCGTAAAACACTTTAAAAATACTATTTGAAATATTCTTTTAAAAGGACAAATTATAGTACTAAATGAACTAAAATAAGGGTCAGAAACAAATGTCATTAAAACATTACTTACTGTAAACCCAAAAAAATTTACACTTAGTCTTATTTTTAAACAATCGCGGGTAATGGATTTGCTCATATATATACTATCATTAACAAATTCAAACAACATTATTATCCTACAAGATAATAAATAAATTTAAATTACTTTTATAAATTTTATATCAAATGCTAATATCTAGAATGATAATTTATAAAATCTTTTTATAACTTTAAAACCACATTAATATTCCCCAAAATAAAATAAATCAAGTTTGAAATCTTTTCAGTAAATCAATTAGTTATATTTATTTTTGTTAAATTAATTAATTAACTTAAACATATTTATTAAGTCGATTAACTAACGTTAAAACACTTCCATTAAATTATTTAATTAACTTCCACATTATTAATTTTAAAATGAATAATTAAATTTAAATACCATTAATTAAAATAATTAATTAAACCAAATATCATTAATTAAAATGATTAGTTAAATCAAATTTCATTAATTAAAATGATTAACTAAATTCAAGTATCATTAACTAAGATGATTAACTAAATCAAATATCATTAATTAAAATTATTTATTACTTTAAAAATCATCAAACAAAATGATCAACAAATTTTAAACGTCTTTTTTGTGAAAATACAAGCTCAAGTTCAATACACACAAAGTTTTAGGGAGATGATATTCAACAAGTGACGGTATAGCAAAAATCGCTATGCTAACACTTAAACAATTCAAATAAAATGTTAAAATTATTTTCAATCCAACATCAATATAACAATGTAAGGATGTAAACAAATTAATACATAGCGAGAAACCCTTAGGATCTCTCTATAAATGTCCGCTGCAAAACAATGGTTATGAACAACATAAATAGTTATGTGGGTTCATTGCAAATTAGATAATATGTCTCCGTTTTCCAAGCCGAGAATCCTACTAAACAATCAATCAAACAACAATATACTAACATCCAAGCATATAACAAAATCTATATCGTCACAAATATTATATAGTTTATTTAAAGGTGAGTACACTCACCGAAATTCCAGTTATGTCGAAGCGTTTTGGTTCTGTCTATTTTAGCATAGATTCTACAAGCTTAAAACTCCATCAATCCAATTCCAAAATGTAGATAATGATCTCATGAGTCCGACGCGACCGACCGTGCTCGAAGCGAACCTCATATGAGCAAAATATGCAATTTATAAGGTTTCAAATTAAATAATTTTAATTAAATCAACTTAATTAAAAAATTAAGTTAACGACCCCACCTAAAACCTTCTTCCACAATTCACAGATGTGCACAGGTGATACCAAACCCACCAATGACGTGCATGAATCTCCAGCGACGTGGAGCATCTCCTCGCCATTCGACGAACGGACTTCAACATCACACTTATCATCTCGAACTCGATGCATCGACCACCATAACACCACCTATGCCTCCCTCGGGTGAATTGCAACACATTCCCCCTCTTCCTCGCCTGTAAATTTTGCACGTCTCCTTGGCCATCTCTGGCTGCTCCACCTATCACCAAACACTATCACTTCGCACCCAAGTCCAAATCCATCACCAATTTTACCTCTGGCCTTCAACAGAAAATAGTGACCTGCTCCTAAATCCATGCAGCCTTATTAAGTCACCCTCTAAACGTCTACCATCCTCCACTAAACACTATCCAGAGATGCCCTTGAACACGAGAAAGCCAATGCCCCCAACCCAGTCATCTATCTCACTTTCAATCACCCAAAAATGCGAACCCTAGCTCCATTGCAAACTTTTAGCCATCACCAATTGAAGCCATACATGACTAAATGGGTATAGATTTGAGAATGAACAGACACAAGTCCAATAAAACTTGTTTTTATGATTTTAGTGGGCTAAATCAATCGATTAAGATTTTAAAAGAGGGTGGCCAATGATTGGTTTATAGCGAATAGAATAACAAAAGGTGAAAGGGAAAATTGAAAATGATTATGTTTTTTTACCAAATCAAAGACCATTTCCTAGCAAGACACAAGGAAAGAAAACATGTTTGTGCGCGGTTGTATACTTAAGTGTTTTTTTAAAGTAAAAATTTTTAGTTTACGACACAGCTCAATATAACGTTAGCGTATGAACCATGAATGACATAAATAAAATTACAGTCGCACAAACAATTAACTGGGTTCGAGGACAAAACTTACTGAGATGACTGGGTGGTGCATAGCTGTAACAATTCTTCACCTTCACTCTCTTGCAGTCTTTTGCGTAATGGCCAACCATTCTGCAGTGTTTACATTTGCTACTTTTCTTGATTATGCTTTTGAGGGCCTCCCCCCTTCCTCTTATCCTTATCCTTATCTTCCTTCCACCATGGCTCCTTAGAGCTTTCTAACCTAGGAACTTCTTTAAGCTCTCCCTTCAGTTGCCAAGATGTAGGCTGAACTCTCTGTCTGTCCTTCAAATCTAATAGCCTAAACCTTCGTTCCATATCCTCCAACCTAGCTCGTGTCTCGTCGGAATCCTCTATGCCAGAAAACTTTTTGCCTCCTACACTAGCGATGTCCTTGCATAGCTTAGAAAAATTGGCTGGTGTAGGTGGATCAAAGGAATTTCCACCTACCGGTGTTGTATTGGGCACTTGCCCATGCACCTCTGGTACCGTAGCTCTACGGAACCAGTCGGCCATACTATGAAAAGAAAAGGAAACTTAGGCTTGAAAGAATCGAAAGAAAGTTGAACTGGACTTTGAGGGGATCTTTGTAAAAAATATTTTATACTTGAAAACTATTTCTAAGAGTTTCTCTTTGAAAAATACTTTTAAAACAAGTTATTTTGGAAAAATACCTTAGTTTTAAAACAAAATTTTAGGAATCCTTTAACCATAGGCTCTGATACCAAACTTAACACCCCCACACCCCTTACTATACCCAAAAGAGCGCAATAAAAGGAATGTTGCATTGTAGGTTAACTGAAACTAGCAGATACTAAGATTCATAAGACAAAAGTTTATAAACAGTGGAAACAATTATAATAAAAATAATTTATTTAGAACAAAACCTCAAAATTACTTTATAAATCAAATATGTCGCAAAATACCAAATACATCAAATATCAAAATAACCTTATGTGTCTTGCAAAATAAAATCCATAGTATCGATAACATCAGAGTACAATACATCCCTCACAAAATGCCAGCTCAACAAAAAGAACTAAAAACTGAAACTGAAGAAAAGAAATACATGATAGAATCTCCTCCGAAGAAATCTCCAAGCAACCGTTGTCTGCCGTCCTTTCCCCTGATTAAATATGGGGGAAAATGGAGGAGTGAGTCAGACTAAAAATCTGGTGAATGATAGTAATTACTATAATCTTTAAGCAAAGCAAAAGCAATAGACTTTATAACAGTTCTAATATATAAAATGAAGCAAAGGAAATAGAGAGAAGGAATAAGATGGAAATAATTACGAATTAACTAGATCAACATAATTGCTTAACTTTGATAGTTTGCACGTGTTTTTTATAGCTACTAAGATTAGGTTGAATTCCAAATACTACCCTTTGATCGGCCTTCTACTCCATAGAATCTACAATGGACCGTATGCTAAAGCTCCCTACACAGTAGACGTTGGTGCCTACGAAAGACACACACTAAACACTTGGAACTCATGATGATTTGTAACGACCCGTAAATTTTTGATAATTAAAATAGCTAATTTAAAAGATTTCGTGATTTAGTGTTAGAAAATAATTTGTAAGTCGTTTGGAATAATAATAACTAGAATGAAATGCAACAAATTTTATCTAAGTTAATTATTTATGAATTGAATGAAATCCCAAATCAATTGAAATAATATGTAGTCAAAGGTAATTGAATGAATTTGTATTGTACAGGTAATGTGACGCTTGTTTGTAAATAATAAACTTATAAGTAATTAAAAGTTAACGGTGATAATTATTTAAGTTACCTATTCATTTAGTTAGTCAAATTGAATTTGTGAACCAACTGCAACTGAAATGAAAGTTTATATATTAGTTGAGTGCGTTATCTCTAACTGTAGTTAAATAATAATGTGGAATACATTTGATGTAATATAGTAAATCGACTGAAAATAAAAAATTTATTTAAAAATCCAATATTGAAATCCGTCAAATATTGAACAATTAAATTGTTTAAATTTAATATTTGGAATTTATTGAATAATTGAATAACGGGAATTGAATAACTGTTTTAATGAAAATGGTTGTTCTATAATTTGAATTTGTTAAATTTTATAAGTTCGTTTTGAATATTTCAAAAGATAGTGATTTAAGAATAATCAAATTTGTTTAAATTTAATATTACAAATGTTTGAATAATTAAATTCTGAATTTGATATGATTAATTTGATATTGAAATCTTATATATGGAAATAGAGTGAATAATTGAAATTTGATTTAATATGATTCAAATTGGTTTCCAAAGTTAATGTAAGTTATATTGGGATTATAATAGAGTTAATAAGATTTTAAAAATTGGAATTTATTGGATAATTGAATAACGGGTATAATATGATTAAAAATGATTTGTAAAATTTTATTTTATCATATTAAAGTTAGAATGATGTTGTAGAACTTTTAAAATCGAATTAAAAGTAAATTTGTGAAAATTGAATATTTTAATATTTAATTGACGAGTTAAAATAGCTATTTTTCAAACAGTCTCGGATTTCGACGAAACTAGTTTCATCGGATCCGTAGCGTGATATTATTGTAAGATTTCAAATTTCGTGTCAATCGGATTTACCGTTTGTCCGGGGCGAGCCAAAACGCATAGAAATTCGTTTAATCGGTTTAATTTAAATTTGATCGTTTATTTCCGTAACTCGCACATATGATCGAATTAGCCTCCGAAACCTGTTCCATTGTGTCCGGAACGCGGGATAAACCCTAGAAACGCCGGTCAACGCGCGTAAATCGGAGTTCGGAAAACCCGGGATGAATAGTGTTCGTCGTTTTCTATAAAAGCACTTCATTGTTTTCTTTTTCAAAAAAAAACCCTAACCCTAGAAATAAATGGGCGGCCGCCACTTATCTTCCAATGGCCGAAATTGTGCCATGTTCTTCTTCATTTTTCTTCCAATCCACAAGTTAATTCCAAAAACTTTCAACTGGAAATTTGTAGAGCACATCACGAATTACGAGATCAACGGTTGTGATCGGATTTGGAGCAGCGGGGTGGTTGCTCTTCCATGCTTAGGCCGATGATGGAGTAGGAGATGCTCTTCGATATGGTGTATCCCGATCGTCCTGGAAGTCGATGTATGGGTTGCGAAAATTTGGGCAAGAGCGGCGGCTTTGTGTTCATGTTCGAACCTGGAAACGCGATGGGGGAAGAAGATTGGGGCGGCCTGGATCTAGGGCAGGAAATGGACGGCTGTGATAGGGTTAGAAATGAAAATAAAAATGTAAATTTTATTTATATTAATTCGTGTAACCTTTAAAATAACATATCTTGTTCGTGCGAGGTCGGAATTCGATGAAACAAGTTGCGTTGTCTTCGTTTCGTCGAGCACTACGCTATGGAGCTGGATTGGAATCGTTTGGAGCTAGTGAAAATTTCGGGTAAAATTAAACACTCGTTTAATTTTATTCAAAATAAAACGCTGGAACTACATTGAAATCAAGGTGAGTGTTTTATAACGCTCACAACGTACTGAATATCTTTATGCTAGTTATATTTGATATTATGAAGTGATGAATTTTATTTGTCGTTGTTGATAGAATTTAATTGTCATATAGATTGTCATGTGAATCAACCGTTGAAAAATTAAATTGACAGTTAAATTTGAAATTGAAATTGAATTGCGATCAAATTACCTGACATGGATAACTATGAAATTGCCATGAATTGTATTGTCTATTAAATGATGTATTTCGATGGATGCTATTGGTTGATATTTAAATGTTTGGATGTTTATTTGCTTATATATATCCTGTTATGCATACATATGAAACTGTGATTTGATTTAAGTGATATATATTCATCCCTGACATTTAATTGAAATAAATAATTACTTGGCCATAGGATAGAAAATTATATACGGACACCGGATTGGCTAAATTAATAATTTTTATAATCGTCGATTTGAAATTTATTTAAATGTTTTGATTTAAAAGTTATAAATAGAAATCAATTTATAGAAATCGAATTTATCGAAAAATTGAGTTTGGAATGTTGAAATAAATTTTGGTTAAAAGAAATTGTTAAAAAATTTAAAGTGAAGACTTTGGAATTTTAAATCGGGATATGATTAAATTTCGAAAATTGATTTGTTTAAAGACCTAAACTTAATTCGAGCTTTGAATATTACTAAGTAGAAGTGATATAAAAATGATATTTTGAAATCGAGCTTGGAATTGAATCATATTTGAAATTTGGATTTAAACTTGAATATTGATGGAAAATTTTGTTAAGTGTTATAAATGGATATTTTGAAAACCAAGCTCCAAATCGATATAAATTGAAATTGAATTAATTGAAAGTGAGTATAAAATTTAATAAATTTGAAGTCAAAGTTGACATTGATTGAATCGAAATTGAAATCGAATCGCTAGAATGGAAATTGAAACTGTTTTTAATTGGGAAGTTATGATTGAAATGGTTTGGTTTTGAAGTAGTTTTATTCTGTTTTTCCAAATTACTTTGTTATATAAACCATTTTTAAATACTTAAACTATTTTAATCTATTTTAAATCTACTTAACCCAATTTAAATTGTTTTAAACTAATTTATCTATTTCAAATCCATTTTAAGATTTTAAGTATTTTAAACTATTTTAATTATTTAAAACTACTTTTAAACTACTTAAAACTATTTTCTAAAATTCCAAACTGGTCAATAAGGTGAAATGTTTATGTTTAAATCTTGAATTTAAATACGAATTGGGTTAAATGAAGTTGCAACCTAAATTGAAATTCGAAATGATCTTGAAATCGAAATAAGATATTAAGGCGAAAAATGATTTTTGGAACGGAATCTTACATTTTGAATAGCTATGATGATGTTTTGAAATGGATTTGATTTTGAAGCGAATATGATATTTTGATATCAACTATGAATCGATTTGAAATGTAAAAGAGCCACCCGTGTAACAATACGTAGTTATTAAAGAGTCCGGGATCGGATATGGACATACTCTCTGTCGATACCGAACACCACTTTAATAACTATTATGCACGGAGTGTTGATCCAGAATGAAGTGGATGGTTTGGTGAACGCGTTGACTGAAGAAAGAGAACGATATTGGATGACCCCTGGCATGACTAAAACAGGAGCCGCGTCGGGCCATTGAGGTTTGCCATCTCTAGCGGACACACTTCTTCGATACCATATCCATTACATTTGTGATTCGATTTGGGTGCACCCCTTGATTTAGGAGTGTTGTTTCGCGGTGTTGTGGTAGCTACTGGCTATGCTCAACATCAGTCCGGATCACGCAACTACTAGTATCCTAGTTGGTATCACCTCATGTACCTTGTCATACTGATTATCCTATTCGCGACCACTACGTTATGTTTTTTGTTATACCTATGGGGTACCCTCTGATAACCACCAGTTTACGGTGGGGCTTATGGTGCTGTATAGACTATGGCATTATAAAAATGTGTTAAGGGGGATTATGGTAACGCCTTAACGCTATTTTGATACTTTATATTACTGATATGCATTATCTACTTAGTGTACATTACTACATAGTAGATAGTTTAACGGATCCTTAAGAGATGGAAAATCCCGTAACATCTCTTGAGTTATTGCACGCACGTTGACACTGGATATGAGATGTCAAACCCCGTAAACATCTCTGACGCCGTTACACTCATATTTATTTATGATTGATTTAACTTTCATAAGGATATTTTAGTCCTGACTCGAGTGTTTTGTCTTTTCATTACGCTCGGGTCAGGCCTGAGTTTTTCAGATTTTTGAAGATCTATTCTGGGGGATGAAGACGAAGATTTGGTATACTATTACTATTATTACCCTTGCATCATGCTATCTGCTGCATTATTTTAATTGTTCTGTTGTATATGTATAACTCTGATAAATGTTGTATAAATAATTGTCAAAGTATAGTAAACAGCTTCATGAACTGTTTATTTGATTATTATATTTTATCGTTCCGCTGCAAGATTCTGTGTTGTTTCCTTTCTTTTATTTCTCTTTCCTCTTCTTTTCTTATTTACCCCAATAACCATCTGCCCTTTTGAATGGTTTGGAATCGGCATGTGTATTTGATCGTCGGTTTAAACTGTCCAAAAAGGTGGGTCGTTACATGATTACTAAGCACCCAAATGGAAGTTTTACAAGTAACCACCAACAGGCTCATGTTACTGTTATTCCACCTATTGGGTCTTCTTATTACCTCAAGCTCCAGCATAAGCGTGCCCCTCGAATCACTTCAGGATTATGTGAGATACCTCATCTCATTTTAGGGTTATGTGAGACACCTCGTCCCACTTCAAAGTTATGTGAAACACCGTGTCCATAGAAATAATAGGGGAAATGCTGTTGGCACTGGCCCGTCATCCAAATAATATCTAGTTGTGCCCCTTGCCCAAATCCTCATGATTTGGTCTTCTACTTATTGACCATTTACTACTGCTATTAACATAAGCGTGCCCCTCGTCTCACTTCAGGATTATGTTAAACACCGTGTCCATAGAAATAGGGGAATGTTATTTGATATAGGTCCTACTTTAATTCTTTGCTTATTAACTTAGTTAAATTATTTAAATAAGCCTTTACTTTTGTTCTTACTATCTGTGCTTATTAATTTATCCTAAGTCTTAAAATAAGCCTCACTATGTTCTATTTCTTATTATAACCTACATTATAATCATGCTTATTACTTAACCCAAGTCCAAGTGTAAAAATAAGCTTCTTTCATCTTATACTATTTTTAGTTATAATTCTAAGTTATATCTAGGCCAATTATCTTTAATTAGTCCAATTCTAACATCAATATCATAATTAGGCTCAATTTCACTCTTAGTTCCATTTTTATTATAGTCTTTACAATTTACATCTCATCTTTCGTTATATCAGTATTCTTATAATTTTAAACTATATTCGCGTTTAATCTATTCTAATACATACGCAAAAAAGAAGGAGAAATAAAAGAAAATTGAAAATAGAAGAAAATTCAAAGCATATGAAAAAGATGTAAATAACGCATAAATAACAATAAATAAATTAAAATACTGTAAATATGCTATAGATAACTGGAAAAGATATAATTGATAGAAATAAACTACAATTAATTGAAAATATTAGCTAAAAGAAATAGGCTGAAACCTAATGTAAAATTAATGGAAAATCCAAAGCCTAGGAAAAAGATGTAAATAATGCATAAATAATAATAAATAAATTGAAATACTGTAAATAAACCGTAAATTAATGGAAAACCTATAACTAACGGAAATAAACTAATATAAACTGAAAAGTACAGTTAAAATAAATAGACTGAAAATAATTCTAAAAACTATAAATAAACAAAAAAGGTTATTTCAAAAATCGTAGTAAAACTACAACTATTGGAAACCATATTATTTTAGATTACTTCAAGAAATCTAAAATAATTACAATCACTCACCGGTGGTCCTAAGCTCTTCCCTTTTGGTCTCCCTAGATCCACTTGAGGGTATTAAAATATTTTTATTAAATATATTCTCTCCTTGAAAAAATATTCCTTTTAGGGTCCTTCCTGAAAAGGTGAATCAAAACATAGAAAATCTAGAATGAAAAAAAGTGTTAGGCCTAGGGCCTTATTTATAGGGGTAGAAGTGGATCTCAAACCGTTAGATTTGGGGATTGAATAGGATGCAACCATGTCATAAGCTGAATACGAACTATCAGATGGAAGCACGAAGGGACCAGGTGAGCTGAAAGAACGAAAATGATGTATAAAATTGGCCACGAACGTTACAGGAACGAAGGAAAAATTCCTTTATTCATTACCCAAGGCGGGCCGACCGAGTAGTCAACCGCCCCTCCTCTTAGTTCGATCGCCCAGTCAACCTAGGGCATGGTTAGGTTGACCTTGTCCAATATATATATATATATATATATATATATATTCGATTTCATGTTCGTCTCGTATCTTGCTCATATTAGCTCGGATTCTAACATTCTATATATGAAGATTGACCAGAAAATTACCATGGACACAATGGTGTGACTCTTGTGGTTCAATTCTGATAATTTCAAAAATTAATTTTATTATTTTATTTATTAATGAATTAATTATTATGGGTTAAATTTCGAGTTGTTACATTCTTCCCTCCTTAAGGGATTCGCCAAAATCTCTAAGGATAAAAGAATGAACTAAATGTTTTCATCCAATATCTTCAACTAACTACTCATTCATCAACCATTCATCCTTTTTTCTTAAGTTTTCTAATGTGATTTTTGTTACTTATGCAGTTATTGTAGTGTTAATGTCTCTTACTAATGCAAAAGATTAGGCGGTCCACCGATTCACTTGACCTCCTTTTATGTAATCATGTACGTACTATGTATCCAAATGAATGTAAACATTCCTAATGATAACTGATAGTTTTGTATGCATGCTACAATCACCATCCAAATGCAACAACCATGTGATAAACATCCATTTATAGCAACCATGGATAAAATGAAAATGCAGACACATCCATATGTGTATGCTGTTGTGTTCCAGTTAGGCCAATCCTAAGAGATAATAGTGCCTAGTGTAAGTATATGCATCCATTAGCATCCACTAGCAAACATTTGCAACTACTTGCATCCATCATTCATAACACGTTCTAGTAACATGTTTACATCAAATCCTGTCATCCCTAGTTTAAATCCTAAGTTCTACTCTTCCAAAGGATAATAAAGGAAAGAATCTATTCAAAACTAAAGATGGAAAGAGTAAATTCAAAAATTCAAAAATTCAAAAACTTAATATCAAAGAAATGTGGATATGAGATATGAATTTTCTCCTAATCAAACCAATCTTCTTCGAGTCTCCTTAACCATGTCAGAACCACGACAATCCCTCTTTAGACCCTATAAAACAAGAAGGTGACTTGCACGGTCTTTCTTAAAGAGCTACTTCTAATGCTATTTTCATATGAGAATCCCATTAAAGGAAAATGTTTTCCCTAAGTTTCTTCAAAATCAAAAATACACATCCTCAACCATGTGTGCCTTACAATCTTACTAATTTTACTTTACCGTTCTTCCTTAGCATGCTCACTTGAATCAACATTCTTAGGTTCTCATTAGGGTCCTATATACTTTATGGAAACTCTATTATTACTTCCAAAAGTAATTACTGCTTTCTCCTCTATAGCCTTACACCTTTTTCGTTACACCAAGGAAATGATTCCTATCTACTTCATATTTAGAAGTTTGGTATAATTCCATTTTAAAAATTAACGTTTCAAGATTTTTAGAACATCAAATCTCAAAACCTTTGTCTTTAAAAGCATTATCTTTAAGTTTCCATTAAATTCAAAAATACTAGGTTACTTAAAATCTTATCTTCCTAGACTTGCATCTTCACAGCTTATTGAATTTACATTGTTTCCCAAACCTGGAGGGAAAAACTTTCAAATTCTAAGTCTCAAAACTTATTCCTCATTTTCTTTTAATGACCTTTTTGGTTTTCTATAAAAATTTGAATTCTCGGATTTCTCTTTTATTAAGTTTTCCAAACATTTGTCTACTTTTTCGCCAAACTATTTTCTTTTAGAATATCTTTAAAATGTCCTTATATGTTATTAAAGCGTTTCTTATTACACCTAACGGTCTCGTACCTTAATGTATTGGAACTGCTCTCTCTTATAAGAAATTACTAAAACTAAAATCTTCTATAAACCTTTTAAAAGAGGTCTTCATGTTTATGTGAAATTACAAGGAACTTATTTTATATTTTTCGAAATAGGCTATACAAAATATGATGCTCCCATACCTTGTATATCTCTTTCATGCATTCCTTGTAACTTGCACAAAACATTTTTATTGGTTTCGTAGAAAATTATAGCATTAATCTTTTCATTCCAATAGATTAAAGTATGTTTACTTTATATTCTCTTCTTATAGACATCTTCTAATATCTAACTTACTCTTTTCTTTCCAAAAAACTCATTTTAAAAACTGTTTTAATATATCCATAGAAAGAAAACATTTTCTTATACTTATTTAAATAATAAATGTATTTTACCAATCACTTTCATTTATACTCTTAGAAATTATATTTTAAAATTCATTTTTATTTGGGTTTAAAATAGATGTTGCATAAAACACCATTACCACAACCCAAAAATGCTAGTGTATGGATTTAAATAAATACTAGTAAATCTCATATACTATGTAAAAACATGTACTTTAGGAGTCCCTACTATAATAGTAACATTATAGCCTATGCTCCCTTTATTTTCACGAAAACATCTATTATAACAATAAATGTGGTAATCTACGTTTTCGATACTTTATACATTTTAGGTTTTTATATTTAAAATCTCTGTTTACTTACAAAGAAACTAGTGGCTATATACGTTCTATAATTCTTCAAAAAGAATTCCACTATTAACAAAAATTTATATCATATAAAAACCAATTTAAATTTCTTACCATATTCCCAAAAAACCAGTATTTACTTTTTTAATAATATTTACAGTTCATCTTTTCAATTCTAATAATTTTATTTTATCAGGTTAGACATAAAGTGGATTTTCCTACTTACTACCCTAGGAGTATCCTTTCTAAACCTTGGAAATCTCATTCCTTACTTAAAGTCTTTTGTTCCTATACTCATATTTATTCTAAGGTGCTATAGTTAAATCCACTTATATGAAACAATTATAATTTCTACAATTATCTGCACATGGGTTTTCTTCTTTCCTTATCAACTGAATCGATTATACATCTCCAATCTTTGCCTACCTCTCTTTGGATTTTCACAATCTGAACCTAATTGTACAAAATCGTTTCTCAAACTCTTTCTATGTGTAGACCTTCTCTATTCCCCAAGAATCATGCTTCCTTATGCCAAAAGTGATACTTCAAGGACTTTGCTTTCAATTGAAGAATGTGAAGTGTATGAAGATCCTCCTTTATATGAACAGCATGCTCCTCTATACTCTTGGAAATCACCAAAATGTCGTCCATGAATACCACTACAACTTATTTAGGATACCTATAAAAACAAGTCTCATCAAATCAACAAAATAGGTTGGGCCATTGGTTAGCTTAAAAGCCCTAACCAACCACTCAAAGAATCCATTGGGTATCCTAAATGCGGTCTTATTAATGTTGTGATCAGAGACCCTAAGCTGATGAAATTCTGTGGCTAAATCAAGATGGAAGAATACCGAAGGGCCAACTAATTGGTCAAAAATATCATCAATCCTAGGGAGTGGACATCGACTCTTCTTTGTGAGCTTATTTAATTCCCTATAGTCCTTGCAAAGTCAAAGAGAACTATCCACCTTTGTAGCGAAGACGGCTTGCGCTCCCCACTCCGAAATGCTCCATCTTATGAAACCCTCCTCCAAAAGCTCATGGATTTGCTTGTTCAATTCCATCCCCTTCATAGGTACCATGTGCCTAACGGGTAATGCCACTGGTCTAACATTATCAGTCAAATAAATCTTGAAGTTAATCTCCCTCTTAGAGAGTAGTCCCCTAACCTCCTCGAAGAGGTCTAGTAAATCACTAACGACAGGAACCAAATCCAACTCTAATGATGATGAATCGAGGGAATAAAGGAAGCTCAACATAACTGATTCGAGTAGGTCGCATGAAATCTCAAAAGTCCTACCGCTGTATGTCTCTAGTCTAACGACTCTCCTCTCATAGTCAAATATAGCTCCAAATGTGGATAGCCAATCCAACCTCAAAATCATCCCATACCTTGAAAATCCTAATACGTAGGTGTTGCAATCAAATTCTAGGCCTAGGATAAAAATTTTCAAACCCCTACAAACCATAGACAAGCATACAGATCCTCCTATAGGGTTTGAAACAACAATGGGGTGTACTACAAAATAGATGTCTAAGTGCAAACAATCTACCAAAAAACTAGAGATAGAAGAGTGTGATGCTCTAGGATCGAAAAAAGTCCAAATGGGAAAACCGGAAATCGAAACCAAATTTTCATACCTCGATCCGGTACGCTGCTGGAAGGTGTTGCATCCAAAGCCTAGATCTGCGCTGTAAGTGCACTCACTCTTGCCCCCATCTTCTGAGGAAAAAACTTACTAAGATGACCGGGTTGTCCATAGGTATAACACTTCTCCACCTTCTCTCTCTTCAGTCTTTTTCGCAATGACCAACCATTCTACAGTGTTTACATTTCCCACTTTTCTTGATTCGCTTCTGAGGGCCTCCCTCCTACCTCTTTTCCTTATCCTTATCCTCCTTCCACCATGGCTCTTTAGAGCTTTCTAACATAGGAACTTCTTTAAGCTCTCCCTTAAGTTGCCATGATGTAGGCTAAACTCTCTGTCGGTCATTCAAATTTAATAGCCTAAACCTTTGCTCCATATCCTCCAACCTAGCTCGTGTCTCCTCGGAATCCTCTGTGCCAGAAAATGTTTTGTCTGCTATACTAACGAAGTCCTTGCATCGCTTAGAAAAATCGGCTGATGTAGGTGGATTAAAGGGATTTCCACCTACCGGTGTTGTATTGGGCACTTGCCCATGCACCTCTGGTACCGTAGCTTTACTGAAGTCAGCCATACTATGCAAAGAAAAGGAAATTTAGGTTTGAAAGAATTGAAAGAAGGTTGAACTAGACTTTGAGAGGATCTCTATAAAAATAGTTTATACTTTAAAACTACTTCTAAGAGTTTCTCATTGAAAAACACTTTTAAAAACAAGTTATTTTGGAAAAATACCTTACTTCTAAAATAAAATTTTAAGAATCCTGTAACCTTAGGCTCTGATACCAAATGTAACACCCCACACCCTTTAGTATATCCAAAAGAGCACATTAAAAGGCATGTTTCGTTATAAATATAACTAAAACTAGCAGAGACTAAGATTCACAAGACAAAAATATATAAATAACAGAAATAATTATAATAATAATAATTTTTTTAAAACAAAACCTTAGAATTACTTTGTAAATCAAATACATTGCCAAATACCTAATACATCAAATGTCAAAATAACCGTACGTGTCTTGCGAAATAAAATCCATAGTATCAATAACATTAGAGCACAACACATCCCTCACAAAATGCCAGCTCAACAAAAAGAACTAAAAATTGAAACTTAAGAAAAGAAATACATGATAGAATATCCTCCGAAGAAATCTCTAAGCAACTACAGTCTACTGTCCTTGCCCTTGATTGCCTATGGAGGAAAAGGGAAAAATTGATGAGTGGGTCAGACTAAAAGTCTAGTGAATGATAGTATTTACTATAACCTTTAAGCAAAGTAAAAGTAACAGACTTACAACAGTTCTAGTAAATAAAAGCAAAGTATTACTACACTTTGATTGGCCTGCTACTCCATAGAATCTACTATGGACCAGATGTTAAAGCTCCCTACACAGTAGACGTTGGTGCCTACGAAAGGGACACACTAAACACTTGGAACTCATGACGATTACTGAGCACCCAATGGAAATCTTACGAGCAACCACCAACATGCTCATGTTACTATTGTTCCACCTATTGGGTCTTCTTATTACCTCAAGCTCCAGCATAAGCGTGCCCTTCGAATCACTTCAGGATTATGTGAGACCTCATCTTACTTTAGGGATATGTGAGACACCTTGTCTCACTCAGAGTTATATGAAACACCGTATCCATAGAAATAATAAGGGAAATGCTGTTGGTACTGGCCCGTCATCCAAATAATATCTATTTGTGCCCCTTGCCCAAATCCCCATGATTTGGACTTCTACTTATTGACCATTTACTATTGTTACTAACATAAGCGTGCCCCTTGTCTCACTTCAGGATTATGTGAAACACTGTGTCCATAGAAATAGGGGAATGTTATTTGGTACAGGTCCTACTGTAATTCTTTGCTTATTAACTTAGTTAAATTATTTAAATAAGCCTTTACTTTCTTTCTTACTATCTCTTATTAATTTATCCTAAGTCTTAAAATAAGCCTCACTATTTTCTATTTCTTATTATAACCTACGTTATAATCATGCTTATTACTTAACCAAAGGTTTAAGTGTAAAAATAAGCTTCTTTCATCTTATACTGCTTTTAATTATAATTCTAAGTTATATTTAGGCTAATTATCTTTAATTGGTCCAATTCTAACATCAATATCATAATTAGGCTCAATTTCACTCTTAATTCTATTTTTGTAACAGTCTTTACAATTTACATCTTATCTTCCGTTATTTCGGTATTCTTATAATTTTAACCCATATTCATGTTTAATCTATTCTAATCCATACGCAAAGAAGAAGGAGAAATAAAAGAAAAATGAAAATAGAAGAAAATCCAAAACGTAGGGAAAAAGATGCAAGTAACGCTTAAATAACAATAAATAAATTAAAATACTGTAAATAAATGGAAAAGCTATAATTGATAGAAATAAACTAAATTAATTGAAAATATTAGCTAAAAGAAATAGACTGAAAATAATTCTAAAAACTGTAAATAAACTAAAATGGTTATTCCAAAAATGGTAATAAAACCAACAATTGGAAACCCTATTAATTTAAATTACTTAACGAAATCTAAAATAATTTCAATCACTCACCCATGATCCTAAGCTCTTTCCTTTTGGTCTTCTCGGATCCACTTGAGGGTATTAAAATATTTTTATTAAATGACTTTGTCCTTGGAAATTATTCCTTTTAGGTTCCTTCCTGAAAAGGTGAACCTAAGTGGAGAAAATCTAGAACGAGAAAAAGTGTTAGGCCGAGGGCCTTATTTATAAGGGTAGAAGTGGGTCTCAGACCGTTAGATTTGGGGATTGAATAGGATGCAACCATGTCATAGGATGAATAGGAGCCATCGAATGGAAGTATGAAGGGACCAGATGAGCTGAAAGAATGAAAATGACATATAAAATTGGCCAAGAACGTTACAGGAACGAAGGAAAAATTCCTTCGTCCATTACCTAAGGCGGGTCGACTGGGCGGTCGACTGCACCTCCTCCTCGGTCGACCGGCTGGCGACCTAGGGCATGTGCGTGCATGTATTCTTTTTGAATTCTTGTTCGTCTCGTATCTTGCTCATATTAGCTCGGATTCTGACGTTCAATATATGGAAATTGACCACAAAATTACCACGGTCACAATGGTGCAATTCCCTTGGCTTAATTCTTTAATTTCACAAAATTATTTTATCATTTCATTAATTAATGAATTAATTATTATTTGTTAAATTTAGGGTTGTTACAATCTCTGTATCTATGTTGTATTCACATAATCCAAAAGAGAACCATGCAAAGAGAAGAGAAATGCACAAGCTATTTCTATCATAAGCAATAGCAATAAAAAAATATAACAACCAAATGCAATCAAGTTATATGATGCAACCAAAAGCAATATAACAATCATATGCAATGAAATACAGAGAATATTCTGTAATAAATATTATGCATCCAATATTTTCAAAAGATAAATTTAGAACTAAATGCCTAGATTTTATATTCAAATTATTTTCAAATTTCTCCAAGGAGCAATATATCAAAACCACAATCAATAATGACAAGGAGGGTCTACTCCTACCAAAGCATGGTAGAACTCTGGAATCAAAATAGTATGGGCCATCCAGTGATATTTTGGTTTCTCCTAAAACAATAACCAGAGTAAACAAATATGCCTAGCAAATCTCCCGAATCAGAAAACCCCTATGTACCCAACTTTAGTCATGACAAAACATCTGGAAAATCATTTTAAAAAGATTCTTTCCTAACTTTCTGAAATAATGACATCTCATCAAAATTTTGTTATTTCTTTCACAAATTATTCCAAAATCACTTTTCAAAAGCATTAGGATTTAAGTCCTTATAAACAACAATCCAAAAACCTTTATTTATAAATTCAAACTTTATAAACTATAGTATTTAATCACATTACCAATCAACCAAATCCAATTAAATCAAATTCTGTATAGGAATACACTAATACTTAACATTATTTAAAATGTTAAATGACTAACAAACAAATCTTAGCTTAGGTTCAAAAACTTTCTTCATTGCCTAAAATATAAATAATTTCCTAAGCGTACCATTTTGCTCATCGACCTTTAGTTATTGCTTCAAAGATTATCTAAGCTTCCTAGGATAAAATTAGAAGTCACTTTCTAGAATTATTGGTTTCTAAACTATACCAATTCTTCTAAACCACTTATATTTTCTATTTAGTATTTCCTTCAACACTAACATTATTTATGAACTATTTCATAAATTTTCACCTAAGTTTATAAATTTTTTATAAAGATATATCTTTATAAAACAACAATTAAAAACTTACTCCATTATCTAATTGTATAATAATCCTCTATATCCTAACAGTACATACAAAATATCAATTATATTTTGATCTTTAAAAATTTAGATGGAGACCTAATCAAAATATGGGTCTTTTAAAACATAGTCAACCTTGCGTCCTCTTAAACTTAGAGTATTATAGGAAAAAATGTTTATGGGTTGGCCCAATAACATCAAATAGTTTACATGGTTAGGATGTTTTAACAAAAGCTACGGTTTTAACAAAACAATTTCTACTAAAACGTCCCTATCGAATTTATCCCATTTTAGAATTTGAGTCAAAATACCTTTTTTCTATCTAATAGTTTGAATTTTCATTTATCGAATTATTATTCAAAATAACTTTAATTTTAAACCGGTTTCCTTTAAGGAAACTTAAGACTAATTAACGGGTTTTTGTTTCAAATCTCCTTTTTGAAAACATTCCATAAATATTTCTATATGAAATAACTTTAATAATTTATTTATTAAAACTCACTTTAGGTTCCGGATTTGAACACATTTTGATCACACGGTGATAAAGAGAATAATTTACTAAATGCCTCCATACATTTACCTAAGCAAACATCCAATCATCACTTAGAAAATTATTCGAATTATCATAGAACTAATCGAGACGATTTGCTTCGAATTATCCTGAAGAAAATGCATTCCACTTAAAATTTCTCTTCCAAAAAATTTATATTTCAAAAACATCCAAATAACAATCTTATTACTTTTTTTCTCAAGAACCTTTTGAAATTATTTCAAAAAACTCTGGGATTTAAATTTAGAAAAAAAATCCTTTTTTAAAATACATTTTACCAATCAAATTTATATAAAATTACCTTAGTATAAAATCATTTCATATTATAATAATTCTTCTTTATTATAATAAAATTTTCTCAAATATTTATTCTCTAAATGTCTTATTCTACCATTTTGATCATATTAAACAGCTATTATCAAAAGTTTATTTTTTACCGCACATTATAACCATACACCTTATCGTCAAATTGTGAAACTTAATTCAAAAGGGGTTTGTTTGTATATTCAAACCATAAATGCTTATAAATAAGCTAAACACAAATAATCAGCAATCAACATATGAAAATCAATACTACTAATGTAATCGAGCATGATTGATCAACAAAAGTGGCAATTAATAAGTACTATAACATTCAAATAAACAAACACACTGTATAACTATATAAAGTTTGAAATTTATTCTTTATATATATATAAATATAAACCAAGGTAAGATATTTCATCTGCCAATTCTCAAATATAAATATCGTGCCCATTTTCCATGTTTAAGTGTTTAGAGATCCCTATCGACACTGTGGCATCCTACATCTCGACTGGAATTCATAACAACTCAATATACCAATTAAAACAATATGTTTTTACAACATTAACAAATATGCTCTCATATATATAATACTCTCAAACTCATTCATGGGTGTTAGTTACCCTATCTCTAATGAGTCATACCCTACCAAAGACAAGGTTCTCGCTTAATCTTCAGCTCTGATAACAAGTTGTAATGACCCGCCTTTTTGACCATCGAAAGTCAACACCGAATGCATCCACGATATTCAAACGCTGAACATCCAATCGCCAGAAATGCACATTGTTAGAGTAAAATAAAAAGAAAGAACAAAGAACAAGGAAATATAATCTCATAGTGGAAATGACAACATATAATACAACAAAGAAAGTATAAATAACACCCCTGAAATATAGAGTACATCAGAGTTAAAATGAACAATATCAACTAGACAGTTATAAAATCCTGATCTTACAATTGCTAATAGGAATACTATAAATATAGTGGAAAATAAAATTCTACGATAGGTGAACATCCAGCTCTTCTTTAAGAATTCCATATCACCAAACCGAACCTGGGAAAATACTTGGTCTGACTTGAGCATTATAATAAAATAACACCTGGATCAGTCTAGAAAACTAGCGTGAGAAAACTCAAGTAATATAGCAAACATGTAATAATCCTATGAGACCACGCCGCTAAACGCGAAATGGGTTTTTACCTCACAAGAATAACATCCATAGATGAAGAAATAGAAAACAAATCAGAACAACAATCCAATCATGAAAGAATGAAAATAAACAGTAGAAACAAATACAAATAAAAAGGGTGGGTACAAGTAAGAACAAATCTCATACTTAATGAATGGGCATAAATAATATAAAAATCAAGACATGAAAGAATGGACACAAATAATTAAACATAGAGAAGAGCACTAGGCACTTCTGAATGCAATTAAGGAAAGAATTCAAAGATTTGAATTAACAACAAGGAAAAGAGAATTTTTTCCAATAATGATTAGGATGGTGCATGCCCTTACCGAAAGTATACCTCTAGAAACATACTTGAGAACTCCGATGGCTCTCGAACACATCCAAGCTGGATCCCACCAGCGGTTACCGAGACTTCGAGTATTTCACATCTCAATGTGAAAAATCACATCCAATGTAGTGTGGATGTGAAAATACCCTAATGGAAGCAACCCCATATAGCTTGATTTCCACTCGCTCTTTTGGTTTAGTCATTTTCGACAAAAGATAACAAAGATTAATTGAGCAACGCATTATCTTAGAGTGAAAAAATACAAAGAAGATAGCAGATTTGAATCGATGGTTGATAACTCAACTACCGAGAATAACAAAGCAGTTTGTATATAGGAATTAATCGCATACACTTAGCACCAATAAATGAATCAAATTTTTATAACATTGGATTCATATTTGGGCTCGATTTTCACATTTCAAGTATTATAAAACACTTTCAAAATACTCTTTGATATATTATTTTAAAAGGACAAATTATAATACTAAGTGTATTAAGACAGGGGTCAGAAACAAATGCCATTAAAAAATTGCTCATTAAAAACCTAAAACAATTTACACTTAGCTTTATTTTTAAACAATCCTTTTAAAGGATTTTCTCATTTATAATCTATCATTTATAAATTCAAACAACATTTATTATTCCGGAAGGTAATAAATCAATTTAAATTACTTTTTATAAATTTTAAATCAAATGTTAATAAACCTAAGGATAATTTATAAAATCCTTTTAGAACTTTAAAACCACATTAATATTCCCCAAAAGAAAATAAATAGAGTTTGAAATCTTTTTAGTAAATCAATCAATTACCTTTAAACTCTTTCATTAAATTTATTAATTAACTTCACACATCTTTATTAAATCGATTAATTAACATTAAAACACTTCCATTAAATCAGTTAATTAACTTCCACATTATTGATTCTAAAATGATTGGTTAAATTTACATATCACTATTAAAATGATTAATTAAATCAAATATCATTAATTAAAATTATCGATTAAATAAATTATCATTAATAAAATAAAATATCATTAATTAAAATGGTTAATTGTTTTAAACATCATTGATCAAAATAATCAATGAATTTTAAACCTATATTTTGTGAAAATACAAGCTCAAGTTCAACAATGCAAAGGTTTGAGGGATGATATTCAATAAGTGATGGTATAGCGAAAATCGCTATGCCAACATTTAAACAGTTCTAATAGAATGTCACAATTATTTTCAAACAAACAACAATATTGCAATGCAAGGATGTAGATAAATTAATATTTGGTGAGAAACCACTTGGGATCTTTCTACAAATGTCCCCTACAATGGTTACGAACAACATAAATAGTTACATGGGTTCAATGCAAATTTGATAATATGTCATTTGTTTTCCAATACGGGAATCCTACCAAACAATCAATTAAACAACAATATACTAACATCCAAGTATATAACAAAATCTATAGCATCACAGATGTTATATAGTTTATTTAAAGGTGAGTGCACTTATCAAAATTCCAATTATCGCCGATGCGTGTTGGTTCCATATAAAATGGAATAGCTCCAAACTCCACCAATACAATTCCAAAATGTAGATAATGATCTCACAAAATTCTAAAACCTCCAAACTCTACCAATCCAATTCCAAAACTCCAAAACAATATTCTAGCGCTGAAGCATTCTGCTTTTGTTTCAACCCACTTTGTGAAATTATCAACCATAATGGTAGCGTATTTCGCTTCCCTTTTTAACATCGACAGCACACCAATAATGTCGATTCCCTATACCACAAACGACCATGGGTTGACGATTTGTGTAATCTTTGTAGGCAGGGCTCTATGAACGAATCATTGACATTGATCACAGCTCTTGGTGTAATCGGTACATCTTTATTGATAGTTGGCTAAAAACATCCATAGAGAAGAAACTTTTAGCCAATGTTTGCCCCCTCCCCCAGTGTGATCACCATAGGCTTCTTGTGAATTTTAGCAAGAATGATTTTAGCTTCTTCGTTAATGGTATACCGCGGTAGGGGAACAGAGAACCCTCTACTATATAATAACCCATCCTGAATAATAAATCGCGAAGCCTAGCGTTGGAGATTCCTTTGTTCACTTCTTTCGTTCGGAAGGGTCACTTTGGTAGATACTCCCTAATTAGACTCATATATGATTCTCTCTTAGATTCAGTCACTAAGATTTAATTTAAATTCATTCGGTCTATTTGATAATACCTTCAATGGAACTAAAACCATGAGTTGCGCATCTCCGGAGCTAGGAAGCTAAGTGAGGGAATTAACTTCCACGTTTTTCCTCCCTAAAGATATGCGTTATCATGTAATACATAAAATCATTGAGCATTTCAAGAACCTTTGTCAGATAAGGGGCTAGCCCTACTCCTTTTTCATGGAATTACTCCTAATTCTTTCACTATCTTGTATCCATGATCAATCTTCATACTCGATTTCATTGTTCGTTGCGGGGAACTCATGCTTTAGAGCATAGCAAACTCATTGCTCCTCGAGTGTTACCAAAATCACTTCTACCCTCGAGCAACATTTGTTAGATGCTCTGTCGATGTCTAACTTCCATCAAGCCCTTTGCTCATAAACATTTTCTTTCCTTCATCTCGAGTGGTGACCTCAATAATGAAATCGGCTAGAGCTTAGCCTTGGATCGCTCTCCTAGGATGACACAATATATCATATCGACTCAGTTCGATGTTCAATTTAAACAATCTTCCATAAATCTCAGGTCGTTGCAGGTTCTGTCTTAAGAGCGGATCGTTAGGACATTAATTGGATGAGCTTGAAAGCAGGGCCGAAGTTTCCTTGATCTGATCAACAAGCAATAGGCTAGCTTTTCCAACTTTGGATAATTTATCTCCGCTCCTGCTAATCCCTTGTCGATATAGTATATTAGCCTTTGGATTTTGGCATCCTTACGAATGAAGGCAGCATTCAAAGCACGAACAGATATAGCTAGTTAAACAAATAAATCATCTCGCTGCAACGGCTTTTAAAGAACATGCTGCCTTTCCATATTATCAACCAAGGCATAAAAAGCATCCTTCATTCTTATGTCTAGGCATATTTTCATTTCCCTGCTTCGAGAACATCGAAGAACGGTATACATTTGTCTATAGCCTTTGAGATGAATTGAATTAGCGTAACTACTTTCCTATTGAAACTCTGTACTTACTTTGTTGTCTTTAAGGCTTCAACATTCCTTAGTGCTTCAATCATCTCTGGATTAGCCTCAATTTCCCTTAAGTTCGCAATAAAACCCAAGAACTTCCTTAATGCAACTCCAAATAAGCATTTCAGTGGGTTGAACTTCATGTTGTATCTCCATAGCACACAAATTTTTTTGACAGGCCCTTTAAGTGGTTCGTCGATCACCGCAAAGGTCAGAACCCACATTCCCTTATGGTCACCTTCTCCTAAAACCATCGGTAGGTCTACTTAACCCACAATCTCTATAGCCTCCCTTGTAAATCCTTGAATTTCGAATTTATAATGCTTCAAATCCTGACCATCCATCATCATCTGGTCATAAGCTTTTTAAATAGTATATTGATAGAACTTCCACAATCAACAAGCTCTTTCTTTTACAGTGGCTAACCAAATTATGGCCGTTATCACCAAGGGATGAAGCTTAAGTGCTTCGACCCCATCCATGTCATGACCTTTGAACACAATGTCATCCTTCATATTCTTTAATTGCTTTGTCGGCGCTTCATTTTCGATGGAAAAGAAACTTTCCTATACAACATGTGTTAAAGAACTCTCATAGCTTTCCATCTTATTCCTGTACAACATCGTATTGATAACAAGTTTTTCATAAGTTGCTTAGGCTCGTCATTGCTAGGCCTAACCTGGCCCTATTGGAGTGGTTGCTACTGAGGATAAGCATTCCCTTGCCATCATCTAGCAGGGCTTTCAAATATTGTTGGGGTTTATTTTTCCAAATTAGGTCTTCAGTCATATATCGCAAATGTCTACGTTCGTTTGAATTATGATCGTGAGTCTTGTGAAAGAAGTGATACTTTCTAGACCGTTTCGCTCTCTCGGTCGACTCCTTTAGAGCCGGTTTTTTATAATGCTCGGTGCCCTAAGTCACAAGGTACATATTTTCAATTGAATTGTTCAATGGCATGTAATCCTTATATTTCGAAAACCTGGGCATTTCTGGAAATTCGTCTTCCTACCTCCATCACCCGATTATTACTTTTCTGGTTATTGCTATTCTTTCCTAAATTAACAGCATAAAACCTTCATTGGATTGCTTCAAAGCCATATTACTTTAAATCACTTTAGTCGATTGTCCATCATCGTCTATACCGGCAGTCGTACTTGCCTCTTCCAAGTACAAGAATTAAGTCTTCTTTCTACAAAAAATCATCTATAGTTGATGGTGCTTTCATCTTTAACAATCCTTTGAAATCAGTTTTTGGATGAATCCCCTGATCAAAGCTATTAATATTATGTCCACTTTAGTGTTACTTACTTTTGTCATTGCTATATTAAATCTACTCAAAATGTCCATCAACGACTCTCCGATAATCTGGAAAATTTGATAACGACATCATATCTCGGACGGGTAATGACCAAGCAAAACCGTTTGATAAACTTTCTTGCCAATTGATCGAACAACTATATTGAAAATTGAGAAGCATTGACAGCTGACAACGTTCGTTGCCCTAGTCATGTCCATATGCCATTCATATTTCAACAAATTCTACCTAGGAACCGTTGTTCCACTATAGAATGGTGTCGTAGGCAAGTGAACCTTCAAGGATATTCTTCACGCAATATCTCTTCTATGAACGAGTTCCTTCTGGGAGAAGAGCCCTATTCATCATTGTTTCTGTAATGGTTTTCTTTCACTAACTTTTTCACCATATCAGCCGAAGATTCTTGTTCAATTTGATCTACTGGATAGCAATAACCATGGCCTGCCTCAAATTTTTGGCTCTATAAATAGTCTTGGTTAGTTCCATGGCTTTTCAAATTGATCTGTTTCTATGATTTTTGTACGACAGACCAACAATAGTCGTTTGAATTTCAACATTTTGGTCACCGGCAACAAGACCATCTCTCCCCAACATCAACATCTAAGCCAATAACTCCCTCTGCATCTACATTGACAGGGTTTGGTATCGATCCTAGAGTATGGGTCAATACCGACCCATGCTCTTGTACTTTGAGCATTGTCCAATTTTCTTTTTGAGGTTTCGGTTTCCTTTCTCTTTCTTTTTTGCTTCCTTTCTCCATGTTTCTCGTTAGATAATAAGGAATTATATCCATCTTCAGAATCAGAAGGCGACAGCTCTCTTCTATTCCTTTTACAACTATAAGATAACCAATTTAGCAGATTCAAATTTTGCTTCATTTGTTTACTCGTTTCTTCCTAGCTTTCATGCAACAGGTCATTCAACTTCTTCGTCATTTATCTATCTTAACCTGTGTTATCATGTCTAAAGGGCTCTGAATTTTAATAACATTGGCTTGGGCAACTTCTTTAACATGTTGAGATCCAACATTCTCAACACCGTTAGCCGGTTTGAAAGTGGCGAATTTGTCTTTGGTGTTTCATGGAGACATTACTTTGATTAAACCTATGCTAGATTTTGCAAAAATCTAAATAATCGTGAATTATAAGAATGAAACCGATGGATCTATCTCATGGACTAAAGTACAAAAGTAAAAAATAGATCCAAATAACTTGAGATCGATACATTCCCAATAAAATCACCAAACGCCAAAAGTTGGCACAAACCCCTAAAGATTAATAAACGAGAATAAAATGAAGAAAATAAATTAAAAATGAGGAAAAGTAAACATACATCAATTGCAGGGGTTCAACTAATCAAAGGCATATGTCTACTTGAACTCTATTTATATTTCTATTGAGTTTTACAAAGTTGATCTTATGTTTTGGTGGCTTTGAATCGGTGATGATCCTTGGGATTATAGAGAAAGTATAGGAATTTGTTAAACAAGCCAAAAGCCCTCTAAACAGTGCCCCTTCTCTTCTATTTATAGCTGTCGATCGACGGAATTTTCTCCATCTCATTCTTGCCTACATTCCCACGTCCTAAAGGAGCCATTTTCAAAAGATTGTGCCGTAACACTAATGTTCAAAGTTCCGTATCGAACCATTCTCCATGGATCGGTATCGGTCCATAAGATTGTTCTATGAACCTTCCTTGCTCTCTTATGGAGGTCTTGTTGGCCTGCACTTAGTCTTCGACATTCGATTACATTATTATGACTTTTACTCGAGTGAATTCCTTGGTTTGGAAGTTGGACAAAAGCACCTGATTTATCCATCAATCGTTCAAGTCATGATGGTCAAACTAAACATCCTATATTGGCATATGTTAACTGACAATTGCTCTAACATTATAGGGCATAAGTTATATGACAAGTTTGGGAAAATTTTGGGGATCGGTACCGAACCGCAACTTTGCTTTAGTGCTGCACCAAGATTTTACTTGGTCTTTGCATTTTAGGGCTTGGAACTTGTAGTAGGTGCAGGTAGGTCATTTTTGAAGATTCTTGGCTAGCTTATGACTTTACCTCTTGGCCTTGCTTGACACTTGATATTGGTAGTTATCGCTTTGGATTTCTACTCGGCTATTCCTTTATTTGATCAATCAAACATATTTGGACATGGCTTGGTCACAAGGCTGGATAATAATGTTACAATGGTATTAAGAAAGGTTGGAGGACACTTAAGTAAAACAGAGCTAAAATAGTTAATTAAGTACTTAGAATAAAATAAACGACTTGGTGAGTGTATATGCTATTAAATAATGTATTTGTATTTTGATATATAGAAATATAGGTAAATATATCTATCTTTCTTTTATTCTTCTATTCCCTTTCTTTTGTTTTTGATGAAGACTTGCTTAATAGAAAAGAAGAATGGAAATGAGAAGTGGACAAATTATGCTCGAAGCAGGAAATATAATAAGGGAGATCGAAAGTACCCAAACTAATGGAAGAAACAACGGTGAAAGGCCATGAGTAGTAAAAACAAATCAAAGAAATGTGATCGATCCTCGGACATTTCGATTCGATCCATGATCGATACGTATCAAATTCGTATCGGTCCAAAACACCTTCTTTTGGGATGAGATCGATCATCAGCATTCTTGGGATGGCACGCAAGCTCCTGTAAATATTTAGTGGCATTTGGTCTTGTATATTTTGAGTTATGATCGATGCAAGTTTGTGTTTTCTATGTATAGTCGAGCTCATATTGATACGTTATATCGCTTCCATTCGTATCCACGGGACACACGTGGTTGCAAGATGATGCGACGCTATCTTCCAGGATCGATCCACTTTTCATGCCGAGTGACCGAGTCTTCCTTCCTTCTAGGCCTTGTTCATATCGACCAATATAGCTTCATTCGTAACCATACGCTACATTCCATTTCGTATCGCTTGTGGATAGCCTCTTCATATCGATTGATAAGTAATCGTTTCGTATCGGTTATAGAATGGTTGATTTCATATCGGTAACTAACGAACTGTACGAATCAAGCAAATAAGGGACCAATACTATAACGATCCGTACTTTTGACTGTTGTAAGTTATTAAATACAATAATTTTTTTTGGATAAATACGGGTATGAATAAAATATAATGATTTTTAATATTGATTTATTAGAAAATTTAATTTGTCTCAATTGAATATTGGAATTGAATAATTGAATCCAGGAGTTAATGAGAATTTAAATGGCTTCAAAAATTGATTTAAATTGATTTAAATACGAATGAAGATGGTTAACATTAAAAACTGGATTTAAATATGAATAATTAAAAAATTGAAAATTTTATATTTCAACTAATAAGTTAAAATAGTCATTTTGGCCACTGTCTCAGATTTCGACGAAACATGTTTCATCTGATCAGTAATAGTGAATTATTATAGGATTTCAAGTTTCGTAGCAATCAGATTTGTCATTTCACCGCGTGGGCTTGAAACGCATAGAAATTTGTTTCGAAATTAAATTAAAATAAATTGATTTTGAAACGCTATCTTTCACATACGATCGAATTGACTACCAAAACTACTTCCATTGTGTTCGAAACGGGGGTAAAATGTTATAAACGCTAGGCTGCATGCTTCGTTTGGAGTTCATGATTTCGCGAACCAATCGAATCAGATATTTTCTTATTATATTAATATAATATAAATAAATATCTCAACGATTCATACGTTTTAGCCGTATACCACTCCTTCTTTCCCCTTTATTTCAAATCATTTAGAAAAGAAAAAAATCAAAATCGATCGAAGTAATAAAAAAATTATATCGCATGAAAAATTGAAGCGATTTTGAATCAATCAAGGATGCTAGGTCGGTGCGGCAAATAGGTGATCGAATCGTGTCAACTGCGAGGCCACGCGTGTGAACGACGGCTGGAGCGACCGAAGCAACAGGAGGCGATCGAAGATAGGTCAGCAGTGGCGTGTTGAGGCATGCATTCTAGTTTTTTGGCATCGTCTACTACGACGTGGGTGAGAGATGGTCGACAACAATGCTTGAGTGAGCGACGGTCGACGGCTAGGCTTAGGGCGGTATTCGTTCAAAAGAAAAAGTGGATCGAGTTGAAGTCATGTACGATGGAAAGGAGGAGGATTGACGTGATTTTAGTTGTTAATTTGTTAAGTTATTTAAATCTAGTTAATCTTTGAGTGTTTACTAATTCGAAATACTTTCATACGAGGTCGAATTTGTATATAGTTTTTGCATGGAGTCGTATCGACAAGTTGTACGCTATGGAGCTAATTTTGTAACGATGATCTAGTTTGAATTTCCAGATTCAAACGAAGGTGGGTGTTTTTATGCTCATAGTTGACTAAAATAAATTTTTGTCAGATAAATTTATATTCTGAATTGATATGAAATTTATTGGCTGTTGTTTGGTAGGTTTAATTATCATTTATATTAATATATGAATTAATTGATAGAATTTAAACTGACCGTTTAATTAAATTTAAATTCAATTGGCAATATACACTCCATATTGATAATTAAAAAAAAATTATGAATTATATTGACTGTATGGATGATTGGTTGTGATAGATTCCATTGGTTGTTAATTTGGATGTTTATTTATTTTGATCCTTCATGTTATCATCCTGTATATAATTTATAGTATATAAAATTGTAAATTAAATTATTTCGAATAAATTAAGAAATAGGTCAAAATAATACATACCTACGACATTATTGAATTGAAATGTTATATATCCGTCCTTGGAATTGAATTGAAATAATTGATTCACTTGGCTATAGGATAAAGAATTATATACGGACAACGGTTTGGTTAAATGAAATGATTTTAAAATTTGGATTTGAAATTATTTATATGATTTGGTTTTAAGAAATAAAAAAATCAAATTTATGGAAATCAAATCATTTTCGAATTGGAACTCGGAATGTTAAAATTTAAATTTGAAATGAATTTGTTTAATTAATCGAAGTTGAGATTTTTAAGTTATAATCGAAATATGACGTAAATTTTAGAAATTTATTTGTTTAAGAATTGGACTTTTATTTCGGACTTTGAATATTGCTAAGAAAGGTGATATAAAATGATATTTTGAAATTGAGCTTGGATTTGAATTATATTTAAAGATTTGGCTTTTAAATTGGATGCTGAAGGAAAATTTGATTTAAGTGTTTTGAATTGATATTTTTGAAATGAACTCGGAATTGATATAAATTGAAATGGTTAAAATTTAGAGTTGAGATTAATTTGAAATTGGAACTTAAATTAATTTGAAATTGGAAATTAATTTGAAATTGAGATTTAAATTAATTTGTAATTGGAATTGAAATTCAAAGAAATTTGTGAATTGAAATCGAAATTTATGTGGAACCGAAATTTATTCGAGTTGAAATCGGAATTGAATCGATTAAATCAAAATGGAATTTGGAATTGACTTGGGTAGGAAATTGGGAAGTTGATCGGTTTGACTTTGGAATTTTTTTTAAAATGAATATTTTAGTATAAATGATTTAAAATCCATATTATTTAAATATTCAAATTATTTTTATTCTTTTAAACTATTATACTATATAAACCATTTTATATTCAAATTATTTTTGATCAAACTATTTAAATATTTTCTGTTAAACATTTAACTATTTTAAACTATTTAAACTATTTTCAAAAATTCAAACTGGTTAAAGGGTAAATTGTTTATGTTTAGATATTGGATTTAAATATGAACTATGTTAAAGTGAAGAATATACCTAAATTGAATTCGAATCAAATTTTGGAAGTGGAATCGATTTTTCGGATAAAATTGATATTTTTAAATATATGATAATTTCGAAATGGAATTGATGTTAAAGCAAATATATGATGATTTCGAAATGGATTTGATTTTAAAATGAATATGATACTTTGATATCAAGTGCATATTGTTTTCGAAAGGTAAAGAACCAACCGGTGTGTAAAATGACGATTGGTTGTTAAAGAGACCGGGGCCTCTTATTGAAATACTCTCTTTCAATATTGGAACCACTTTAACAACTGTGTACGTGGTGGATGATATTTAAAATATAGAGGTTGAATTGGCGATGTTTACTGGAATGAAGTAAGAGAACGATGATGGATAGCCTTGACATTCGTGTCATAATTAAAATGACTAAAACAGGAGCCTATGTGACGACCCGCTCTTCTCAACCCTTGAAAGTCGGCACAAAATACACCATAGAATAATGTGCCAACGGTCGAATACCAGAATAGACAGATTGTTGAGGGAAAAGAAAGAAGATAGAAGAAAGAAGGAACTAAACAATAACATAATCTCACAATCGCAGGGAAACAAAATATAATACATAATATCAGATCTTTACACAAAACGAAAACTATATCTGTTTTATACAATTCATCATTAGAGTATCACAAACAAACAACAATTACTTGCCTGACAATTTCATACAATCATAGCAGCGGATATAAACAAGTACAGATAATATGTCTCGGTCTCCAGCCCCTCTCCTGAGCTCCACAGAATTCTTTCCTATAATCTATAATACTCAGTCTGACCCGAGCATTATAATAAAATAACACCTAAGTCTGTCTGGAATATTAGCGTGAGAGAAATACACCCAAATTGATTATTAAAGTTTTCAAAATCCTTTGAAATGAAAGCATCTCGTAAGCCCACCCCACAAATAAACATGTTGGGTTTTTACCTTACGATAGCCAATACACTTTTTATCAAATCCATCTGATATTATAATAGTATTTATAGAAAGTAAAATCGAATCTAGCTGAAATGCTTGCATCTCATGTTTCAGCAATAGTTGGGCACAATCAAAACCATATAGGCGCGTAGGGAGAATGGATTTCCAACTAATGACTAGGCACTGGGTACCACCTGTCATAGTACGTGGCCTAGATCACCGTACCGAGGACCACTCCCGATCCCCTACAACACAAGGTCGGGACTACTCCTTACCGGATAATCCTGAGTAAGATCACCCCATGGTTGGGATCATCAACCGCACCACTAAGCAAAAATAAAAAGGTACATCCAGACAGGGATGACCTTACCCTAATGGGTGCTACCCACTAAGCCTTGCTGCATATCCCCTGATTTTCAGTTATTCCCGGTTGATCAGGCTTGATGCTAAGCATTACCTTTTTAGAACGTTTCACTTAGAATGCCCACCGTCCACCTGACGATGTTCCGAAAGCATTCATCCATACAAGTCTATCTCGGGTTCGAACGGAACCGAAGGCACTACTTCTACTACATCTATTTTGGAATCATCCTCAGGATTAATAGCGATTAGCCCTTGCACTTCACTGCTTCGTCTTCGACTCTGAACTCGTTTTTCCCACCTTGGATTCACAGGATTAATAGCGATTATCCCACGTTTTTCCCACCTCAGGAACCTGTTTTTCTGCATCCACAGATGTTAGCACACATAAATACCGATCAAATCTGATAATAATTATCGTATTCAGCTAATCAACCAATCAAACATCTAAATATTAGCTATTTAAAACTAGCTAGCATTCCAGATGTGAGTGAGATTAACTCACCTTGGATTCGATGAGCATTTCAAATTTTAAATTAAATCGAACCATTCGATTTAATCTAAAATTTCCACTTGCTTCAATCATCTCCGGACTTGCTGCAGCACGTAGATCGCGTCACTGAGATTCCGACGCTTCTTATTTCGTTTGAATCTGATAATGTATGCAAGAGTTATGGGTCTTTAAACGTTTGAAATTAAATTATATAGAAAAATTCTTTTCTTATAATTATTTATTACCAAAACAAATCATGACCGTCAGGTAACATCAGAAAACCACGGCCATCCGTGCCTTCTTCCAAATGCTCATTGCCCAGGTTTTACAAAACCCATGCCGTCGATAATCCTACAATGACCACAACCAAATCAAAGCCTTAGGAGATGATCGAAAACTGCCATAATGAAGCGCGTCCTGAACTCCATCGTCGACCAGAGTATCTTCACACTTGGTAGCCTCTACGCGACGCGACAACCCATCATTCGTGCGATGAACGTGGTGGCCTCCTGCCATCTATGCTCCACAAAACTCGATCACGTCCATATGGATTGAAAGCACTCGACAAGCTCTACGATCTTCATGTTGGGGAAAATTGCTAAAACTCGATGGATGGTGGTAGATTTGAGGTGGAAGGCGATTAAATTTTGGCCATTGGTTTGTTTGAATGGCGGCTGGAAGAAATAGGGTTAGGGTTCGGTCTTATACGTGTATATATACGTTTATAAATATTATGTTAATATTAAATCCATTTTAAAACAACTTTTTCACACGATCTCAAAGCGACGCATGCCGATAGGCGATTATAATGTTTTACCGGCATTCTGAACACAATGGAACATGTTTCGGAGGCTAATTTGATCGTATGTGGAAGTTAGCTTTTTAAATCAATTTAAAATATGAAATAATCGATTTTAATTTCAATGCTTTCTCACCCGTGCGGACAAACGGTAATTCCAAACGTTAAGAAATTTGAAATCCTATAATAATATACTATTACGGATCCAATGGAACTAGTTTCGTCGAATTCTGAGGCTGTGCCATGGAAGGCTACTTTAACTCGTCGATTAATTCGAGCGATTTCCAAAATCGTCGAAATCACTTAAAATTTCACTTTTAAAATTTTACTAACCCTATTATAAATCATACAGAATTTATACTCACATTAGAAATCATTCTGATTCATTTTGAATCAAAATCTAATTATTTACATTATTATATTATTAAATTCCATTATTAAATTAATATAAAAATTCCAAATTTACTTATCGACTTTTGATTCCATTCAAAAGTCCAATATAAAAATTCAAATCAAACTGGTCTAAAAATAAATCTTAGAAATGATTTCCATAACCATTTATATCCAGATTCACCAATTATTCCAATTCCAAATATTAAATTATTCTTATTCAAATCGAATTAAATTACCATATTTGAAATTTTAACTAATTTCATTAATTTAACCAAAATATTCTTATTTCAAATCAAATTATAATTCACATTCAACATTTAAAATGAATTAAATGTTCAAAATCTAACGACCAAAATTCCGGGTCGTTACATTCCTTCCCCCTTATAAAAATTTCGTCCCCAAAATTTGTTAAGGTAGGAAAAATACTTCCAGACTCACTTACTTACCCCAAAATTCATTTAATTAAAGACTTACATACATTTCTCAAACCTTTTAGCTCAATTCCAAAACCATTTGCTTATATATTCTAACTCAAAAGCTTTTGTTTCCAACATTATTTCAAAAATCAACTTTCCAAGTTAACCAAAATTTTCAAAACTTCTAAAAAAATTCTAACTCCTAAAATTTTTGAAATTTTTTGACGGCTTCTCCTTTGTAAGGATAGCATTTTACAATATTATAATAGATATAAATATATATACATCGACCCACACGGTTGGAAAACAAAATATACCACAATATATATATATCATTTTTCAATTTTATTGCGTAGGTGTACCTTTTGATTAGCATTTTAAAAACAAGCGGCTAATATATTAAGCATATATGCGCTTCAACTCTATCGATTGCCTTCCATACCTATACTTACTCAAACATACATATCATATGTTTCAACAATATAAAAATTTTAACAACCGTCCATACATTAATCGTAGCCAAACACTACAATTACATAGCCCAAACAACAAATTTCCATAATCCCACATGTTAACCATAATTTATAAGAATCACAAGGTTCAACAATATTTCTATTTTCTTTACCAACCCAAACTTCATTTTTATTTCACTATAATGATTTACATTCAAGTTTTCTATATACAATTCATATTTACCACAACCAATTCATTTTCATTTCAATATGATTAACCCATGCTTTACTTACATCAATTTACTTCAATTCAATTCCAAATTGATTCACAATCAAATTTTTGTTTCAAATTTGATATATTTGCATTTCTTTTATGATCCACTTTCATTTATATACAAAACCACTTAATTAGATTTCATTTAATCCAATTGATTCAAAAACCAGCTGAATTTGCTTCTTTAAATCAGTTCAATTCCGTTTATAACAAACAACCAATTTCCATGCAAATTTTAAAGTTATCCATGCAAGTAACCATCACTTAAGCTTATAACCATTTAAAATTAATTCCATCTCAATCTATATCAATTTTATTCCATTCTGAATTATTCACAACCTATACATTCTTATTTCATTACGATAAGAAATTATAATTCTTTCACTTGCATTAAAATTTTATTATCTAAACAAATTTCATTCAAGACCCCTTATAAAGCTCGACCACAATCATTATCCAATTTTCTTAAGTTATTTCAATAACAAAATAACTCCATTTCTTCTTACCTTAATCTTATTTCCATTTTAATTTGATTCTTATTCAATCAAATTCCAATCCATTACAAATTTTAATTCAATTTGTTTACTTACTCAATCCATTTTAAATTTATTCACCTTCTCAATTCATTTCTGAATTTATTAATAACATAACCATTCCAATTATTCTAAACCAGAACTAGGTTTTATTTTGCTTTCTAAATTTTACAAGCTACCAAAATTTATTCATCCCATTACTCTTTTACTTAATTTAGCCTACGCTAAATTCATCTTCAAACAATTCCTTTGAATTTAGTTGAGTGAGAATTTAATTCATTCAATATCATTTCAATTAAACTAAATTTTCTATCAATTCATTTCTTTTCCAATTCTAATTCAAGTTCAACCAAATTTTATTTAGCCAACTTAAATTCATGCCATTTCCTTTACTATTTTAAATAAGAATTTAATTCCATTCATTATTATTCATAACACATTGAATTTTGAATTCAATTCAATTCAATTCATTTCCTTTTTAATTTAAGTTTAATCCAATTTTTGTTTCTCCATTCAATTTAAAAATTTTACTCTCTAATATATAAGTTTTAAAACTTATTTAGTAACCTAAGTCCATTCGTCCTTTTATATTTCGCTTTGCCTTATCTCACTTTACATTTAATTTAGGATTTAAATTTTGAATTTATCATATCATTCAACCATTACCTATTTATGTTTATAATTCCATTTTCTATTCATAAATTTCCCAACTTATTTACTTAAAAGCTCATATTGCTCATTTTAGTCATTTACATCTTATAATCACAATTCCAAATATAGATATATATATATATACACACACACACACACACACACACACCACCTTATAGCTTAAGGTTATAAATTTTCGTTACACAATTATAGTCATTTTACATTTCAACTTTATATCCAATTTAATTCAATTCCAATTCCAATTTATTTAACTTATCCTGAGTTAAATTCAAATATATTTTATTCACTCCCATTTACTCAAGTTAAATTTTAATTTCAGGACTAAATTTTCATTTTTCCTTTCTTACTTAAATCAACTTCATTTTATAAGTTCAATAGTTGATTCATCTAAATTTCACATTATTTAAATAGAATTCCTAGAATTCAATTGCCCTGTTTTATTCCAAAACCATTTTGAAATAATATTTTGAAAAGCAAAGAGCTATAAGCTCATATTATTGACTAATATCAAATTACAACTCACACTTACAAACCCAAGGTACAACACTAATACAACACATACACTACAGGCACTGAAACACAATACAACACAACCTACAGGCACTGAAACAAAAGAAAAACACATACACCACAATACCCACTTTGTCAATAATAACTATAGAACTGACAACCAATTACCACCACCCTTATTCTTAAACATGGATTATAAAGTTTCAAGAAACAACTCTGAACCAACAATCAGTTACAACATCAACCTGAAGACAGACTTCAATATTATCACATGCTAGGAAACCAGCAATCATCAAACTTCCACATCAAACAGAGGTTTTAAAATGGAATTCAGGGAGTAGGCATTTCATCAGTAACAACTTGATTTTATTTCATAAAGAATACTGCCATGTATCAAGTTATAGAGTTGAGAAGCATTTTTAACATCAATTCCAAAAACTCTATTATTTCTCTCAGACCACACTGCATGTATCAACTTCTTGAGCAACTTTAGGAGCATAAAAGTCTTTCTTGTTTTCCATCTAGTAGCTTTGAAGACATTAAACCATTCAGTAGCACTAACAGTAGAAGGTCTATAGTATCCACCATTGGACAAAAGCTTAAACCAAATTTGATATACAAAAGAACATTCAAAAAACAGATGAGTATTTGTTTCCTTATCAGCTCTGCATAAAACACAGGTATCTTCTGATATTAAACCCAATCTACACAGTTTTTCTTTAGTATTCAATGCATTTGCCATCACCTTCCATAAAAGTAAATTCTCTTTAGCACTTCCTCCACATTTCCAAATTCTTGAATACCAAGGAAAATATGAACCAACTCCAGATCGAGATTTGTATACAAGTTTAATAGAATGTGGCTTTCCTTTATCAGACCAAATAAGGAAATTATCATTGTTGATAATTTGATTGTTAGTAATAACATTCCAGAGCTTCCTGAGAAGACAAGAAATAGAGTATGGTAAAACAATATTATCATCATGGATAAACTCATCAACTATAGCTGAATCAGAGATGCCAGAGTTTCTTCTGAGATTATAATCCACAACAGTACTTAAAATTAAACCTTTCCTAGCCCAAGGAGAATGCCAGAATGAGAGTCCTTTAATTTGTGTATAGTTACATTGTAAAAAGGGGATAAATGTTTGCCTAAGCTTAAGAATACTTCTCCAACTCCAGCTGCAGTTCTGTGGAATTTCCATAGTCCAAAAATTCTTATGACCAATCAAGTGATGGTTTACCCATTGAGACCATAAGCTTTTATCAGATTGAAAAATTTTGTTGAAGTAAACTGATATTGCAGCCTTATTCCAAAGAAAGATGTTAGTTATACCAAGACCACCATTCTTCTTAGTTTCAAACAATTTGTAAAATGAGATTGGGATTAATTTCTTGGAAAAAGGGTCTCCATGCCATAGAAATTTATTAAGAGCACTAGAAATCATTTCAATCAGTTTAACAGGAAGAATGTAATGCCTTGTCCAGTAGTTGGTCATGGCAACAGCAATGGATTGAATAATTGTTAATCTACCTGCTTGAGAAAGTTTGTCAATGGGCCAAACAGTAAGCTTTTCAATGATCTTCTCAAAAAGAGGTAAGCAATTATGCTTTGTAATTCTTGAACTCAATATTGGTAAACCCAAATAAAAGGAATTCTTTGGTAATTCAAGCAATCCAGAAAAATCAATGATATCTTTCTTCTGAGATGAATTTAAGCCAGCAATGTAGATATTTGATTTCTGAAGATTTATTTGTAATCCAGTAATAGAATGGAAAAGATCAAGAGATGAAGTAATAGATTGAATATTTTGGAAAGTGGGTTTTGTGAAGATAATAAGGTCATCAGCAAAAAGCAAATGAGTGATTAATGGATTATTACATTTGGGATGTAGTTGTAACTTATTTTTAACAACCAGATCTTTCAATAGAGAATTTAAAAGCTCCATGACTAAAATGAACAAGTAGGCTGAAATTGGATCACCTTGTCTTACACCTTGTTTGCCTTTGAAATAACCATACAAACCACCCTCTCTAGTAATAGAATACTTAGGTGATGAAATACATGAGTAGATCCATGCCAAAAAAGGTTTGGGGAAATTCATTCTGGACATAATAGCTAAAATAGAAGGCCAAGCAATGGAATCAAATGCTTTTTTAATGTCAAGTTTAAGCATGCATCTTGGAGAAATATTTGATCTCTCATATCCATACAACAATTCTTGTGTCAAAAGAATATTATCACTTATTGATCTACCAGATATATAAGCAGCTTGGTTATTTGAGATTATAGAAGGTAAAACAGCTTGCAATCTATTTGACAAAATTTTTGAGATTATTTTGTAGATGATATTGCAACAAGATATAGGCCTGAAATCTGAAACAGCAGATGGATTAATTTTTTTGGGAACCAGAGTGATAGCTGTTGCAGCAAGACAATCAGGGAATTTGTTATGCAGGAAAAAATATTGAATGGCTTTAATAATATCAGATCCAACTATATTCCAACTTTTTTGAACAAAATGAGCATTAAATCCATCAGGTCCTCCACAACTATTAGAATCCAGGCTAAAAACAGCAGATTCAATTTCATTTTGAGAAATTGCAGTAATCAAATCATTTGATTGAGAAATAGTAATTGTAGGGAGATTAATATGAAATAGAGGATTACTATCAGGAGTGAATAAATTGGATGGAGCCAGAATGGATTTGAAGTACTGAACAAAAGCCTCATTGATTCCCTCAAAAGTATTAACCATGTCACCAAACATATTCTTGATCTGATGAATACATTCATGATTCCTTTTTACTTTAATAAAATTATGATAGTACCTAGTATTCCTATCAGCCTCCTTCTCCATTCTCAAGTGAATCTTTTGTCTAAGTGAAGAGACTTCCTTTTGAATAGCATTGTCTAGAGAATTTTTTAATTGTGATTCCAAATGAATTAAGGAAATATCAAATGGTCTCTCGGACAACATAGTTTGAATTCTATGAAGCTCATTTCTAATTTGAGTGGAAAGATTAAAATCCTTACCAAAAATGGTAGCAGACCACTTCCTAAGATGAAATTTAAGAGCCTTTTGAAAGTAATATTTGACAGAGGATCTCTTCCAAATTGTAAGTTCCACACCTGCTTCAAAATAACAAAATATTCATCTTGCTTAGTCCAGAAATTAAAAAATTTAAAAGAGTGTTTTGTACCATGTATATCATCGATTCCACAATGAAATAATAATGGGCAGTGATCTGACAAAGATGGATTTAAGATATTATAAAAGGAATTTGGCCATAGTTGAAGAAGAGAAAAGTTTAAGAAAATATGATCAAGCTTACATAAAGTAGGATTACCACTCCTATTATTAGACCATGTAAAGTCAGGACCAATGCTTTTTGCAGATAAAAGATTAGATTGAATTAGTGCACTGTTTAATGGAGAAATGTCTTTAAGAGATAAAGGGGTGCCACCAAGTTTCTGATTACTAGCATACATGGAATTGAAATCACCACCAATCAGCCATGGAGTAGTATCTGATTTTAAAGAAGGAAGGAAATTAAGAAAATCTTGTCTTAAAGATAAAGAGTTGTGAGCATAGACAGAAGTAAGATGAAAAGAAACATTTGAAGGCAAGTGCAAACAAAGATAGTGAACAAATTGATCAGAAGCATTTAATCTGGAAACTTTGAAAAAATTTGGATTCCATAAAGTAAGCAATCTTCCATGTTTGGCTTCAAGAAAATTATCATCATATAACCATGATTGAGCAATCAAATTCCTAGCCTTCAAAGAGGCATTTGTATCAAGCTTAGATTCAGATATACACATAATATGTATATTGTTTCTAAAAATAAGATTTCTAATGTCAACTTGCTTTGAGGATAAATTAGCCCCTCTAATATTCCAAAAAGCAATATTAATCATTTAGAAGGAAGAGGAGGAAATATAGTGGTAGGATTTTTCCTAGTATGTGTATGATGAGAATTGCTTTTGGAAGAGGATAAAGGTAAGACTTCATGTGGCTTAAAATTTTTGCCTTTATTTAGATCATCAGAATTACCTACAATATTTTTCACAGATTGTGAATCAGAAAGTTCAATAGAAACAGAGGGTGGTGGTAAGACAATATTATTTGGAGGGGACAAATGAAGATAAGGTGAATCAGGATTAAGGATGGAAGATTTAGCACTAAACTGAGAGGAACAAGAAGTTGAAGTGGATGTTGATGAGATTGGAGGAACAGAAGAAACTAATAAACTAGCAGATGGTGATGATTTTCCATTTATTATGAAGGAAGCAGATGGTTCAGAGACATATGACACATCATTATTAGCAGGAAGATTATTAAGAACAGAAGCAGAAGATCTAATGGATTGAATTAGAGTAGATTTGGAAGAGAGAACTTCACAGGCACTATTATTATTAGCAATAAGAGAAGTATCATTCAAAACAGCAAAGGAATTATTATTATCAGAAGAACATGAACTATTATTATGAAGTACTACAGATTCAACTTCTTTGCCTTTTTTCAACTGATTGCCAGCATCATAAGTAAAATTATTTCTATCCATTGAAACCACTTTCTTCTGTTTCCAAGCTCCTTTATTCTTTTTATTAACAATTCTCCAATTAACATCAACTGCACTACCATCCTTAATACCACCTTGATAATTATCTACCTTCATACCCACCATATGATTATTATCATCAGCAGTAACACAATCAACCCTCCCAACACTCTGCTTGCTCACAAACTCACAGGATAAAGTATTGTGCCCAAAGACTTTACAATGAGTGCAGATACTAGGTTTCCAGTCATAAGACAGTTGTACATCAGGACAGTTACTTCCTAATTGCGGAATATGAATAGAACTTGGTAAATCACAATCAGGAGAAATCTCCACAAGTGCTTTAGCGTACTTAAATCTTTGTAATTTTTCAGTGGAACTATCAAAACATATCAATCTACCAACGTGACATGCAAGCCAATTAATACCTACTAATGTCCAAAGAATGATGGGTATCCTGTGAAAATGGATCCAAATAGGTACCTTCTTGATCTGAGCTTGCGTTAAACCTATCGAAGGATCCCATTTAGTTATAATGAACATTCTACCTCTAATGAAAATTGGATCCAACTCAAGAACAAGATCTCTATCTTCATGATTAGAAAACTTAAAGTAAAAATTATAACCATCAGATTTAAAATCAACATCACCTTTGAGTTTCCAGAATCTCTTCAAGAAATTGACCACAGATAAAAAAGAGAGAGTACCATCCAGAAAGAAACCAACCAGGTGATCATTCCAATACTTAATACCTTCCTCCTTAACTACATCAGGCAAAACAGTGTTAGGCTTATCACGAGAGATATCAAAATGAATCGGTTTATAAGATCCAGCATTCCTAGGTAAAGATTTGAAGAGCGAAGACCAATTCGAATTCAAAGAAGGAGGAGCAAAAGGAACAGATGAATTCAAAGCAGACTCAGAAGCATGAGTAGAAGAAGAAGAAGGAACAGAAGACGAAGAAGTTGAAGCGGAAAGATGAGAAGAGACTAGAGGTGGAAACGAGGCGGAATCAAGAGAGAAAGAGGGGGAAGAAGGATCAGGCGCCATTAAGATTTCAAACGGAAGCGGACAACATTTTGAAATAATAATCAACACATAAATCAAATCTCTGAACTCCAAAACACTTGGTTTTACCAAAACAAATTTCCTTTTTGAAATTTCTAAAACCACTTGTATACCCAACAAGTCCAAATAAATATCATAACCAATCACCACGGTAGCAATCCATCACCTTAATAAATCTAAAATGAATTCTGATGATGTGGCGATCATCATCAGGATTATTTTCCAGCGAGTGAAGTGAGTTCAGTGCTTCTTTACTTCCACAAATTCATTTCAAAACAATTTCCATTCAAAAATATTTCCCAAAATAATACTCTATTATTTCCTTCAAATTTATGGAAAACATGTCCACCATTTTCAAGATTGCCAAACCTTTGTTTAAATACACTTAAAACGCTTTTCAAAATTTCCGGGATTTAAATTCTGGTTTGAATCAAATTTTAGTTATTCTCCTTTTGGATAAGTCATGCTTATAGAATTTTATTTGGTTATAACCATTTCAAATTTTAGATTCTTATATTTGATTATAATACTAATAACCAAACATCCAAATATATATATATATATATAATAATTTCAGAAAATTATCCCTTTTATATCAAAATATAATTTTGGGTAAAATTATTTCATTTACCTACTTTAAAAACAAAACTATGTCGGTTTATCTTGTTTAAGAGTTTAGAAACCCCTATTGGTATGGTTGTACTTCCCATACAGACTAGAATTCATAAACACTGAACCGATAAGTCAACACAGTATAAAAACAGTTTATATTCACTAACAAGTATGCGCTCATAGCTATTATTACACTCAACTCATTATAGAGTACTATTGACTCTGTTTCTAATGAGTAATTTCCCTACCAGAGCCAAGGTTATCGCCAACCTGGCTCTGATACCACGTGTGACGTCCCGCTCTCCTCAACCCTCGAAAGTCGGTACAAAATACACCATAGAATAATACGCCGACGCTCGAGTGTCAGAAAAGACAGATTGTTGAGGGAAAAGAAATAAAATAGAAGAAAGAAGGAACTAAACAATAATAGAATCTCACAATCGCAGCGGAACAAAATATAATACATAATATCATATCTTTACACAAAATGGAAACTATATCTGTTTTATACAATTCACCATCAGAGTATCACAAACAAACAACAATTACCAGCCTGACAATTTCATACAATCACAGCAGTGGATATAAACAAGTACGGATAATACGTCTCCGTCTCCAACCCCTCTCCTGAGCTCCATAGAATTCTTTCCTGTAATCTATAATACTCGATCTGACGCGAGCACTGTAATAAAATAACACCCGAGTCAGTCTAGAATACCAGCGTGAGAGAAATACACCCAAATTGATTATTAAAGTTTTCAAATTCCTTTGAAATCAAAGCATCTCGTATGACCACGCTACAAATAAACATGTCGGGTTTTTACCTTATGATAGCCAAAACACTTTTTATCAAATCCGTCTGATATTATAATAGTGTCTATAGAAAGTAAAATAGAATCTAGCTGAAATGCTTGCATCTCACGTTTCAGCAATAGTTGGGCACAATCAAAACCGTATAGGCGTGTAGGAAGAATGGATTTCCAACTAATGACTAGGCACTGAGGTACCCCTTGTTACAGTACGTGGCCTAGATCACCGTACCGAGGAACACTCTCGATCCCCTACAACGCAAGGCCGGGACTGCCCCTTACTGGATAATCTTGAGTAAGATCACCCCGTGGTTGGGATCAGCAACGCACCACTAAGTCGAAATAAAAATGGACATCTAGACAGGGATGAACTTACCCTAATGGGTGCTACCCACTTAGCCTTGCTTCATATCCTATGATTTTCAATCATTCCCGGTTGATGAGGCTTGAGGCTAAGTGTTATCGTTTTAGAACGTTTCACTTAGAATGCCCACCATCCACCTAACGATGTTCCGAAAGCATTCATCCATACAAGTCCGTCCCAGGTTCGAACGGAACCGAAGGCACTACTCCTACTACATCCTCTTTGGAATCATCCTCAGGATTAGTAGAGATTAGCCCTTGCACTTCACTGCTCTATCTTTGACTCCGAACTCGTTTTTCCCATGAAAACGTACAAACCAGATCGAAGTGGTTTTCGAGAAATTAATCCCGATCCCGGTCTCTTCAAAACGATCAGCGCATTTCGCCAATATTGATAGTCGGTTAGTTAACTATCAATTAACATTCACAAACATCCATCAAACAATAAATAATTTCCCTAAATTATTTATTAACCTCAAAATATCTTCACAAAATATATTTCCATTTTCAACCCTTTGAAAACAGTTTCAAACCACACATTCATTAGGGAATAAATTTCTAAATATTGATTTCCACTAAAAACATCCAAGCCAAATACTTAGATTTATAATAATTTAAAATAAAGCTATTTACATACTTTATTTGAAATATATACATACTTTTTAAATGTTTCAAATAAATTTGCTTTGCAAAATATAAACTATTTTTCTTCAAAATAAAAGTTAAGTCATACTAAATTTTAAAATAAAGTTATGAAATCCTATATAAGTCTTCAAATAAAACTTTAATCAAACTATCTTTACAATAAAACTATTTTATAAAATATAAATATTAATGATATTCTTTTAAAGCATATACTAATTAACCCTTTAAAATAATTACTACTATGACTAATTTATTAAAAATTTACTCTTAAAATTTTTACAACTTAAACAATAATTTCTTAAAAAATTCTTTTAAAAACAAATTTACAACTTTGATTTTTACTTAAAAAATCTTTTTGAAACGTACTTGGCTTTTCAAGGAACTACACTTCCATTTTCAGAATAAACTAAAGAATCTTTTTATAAATCCTTCATGATTTACCTCAACTCAAATTTACATTTGAATCTCGTAAATTTCTTCCCACACTTTAAAAATAAAACTCCCTTTTATTTTTAAACACATTTCCCATTTCCTGGAAATCACTTCCACAATATATACTTAACTTATATAAAATAAGTTGCTAAATTCTTTATTCAAAATATACTTTTGAAAATCTGTAAAAGTTTCTTGGGTAACTTAAATCAAAAATTTCTTTTAATATAAAGTTATTATCTCAAATACTTATAATAAAATTTCCTTTAGAAAACACAATACCAATTTACCTTTAAAATAATTAAATACCATAATTACTTAATTAAATATTTACTTTTTCACTTAAAAGTAATTAAAGATAATAATTCTTCTAAAATATCCTAAAAATGCATTTTTAAACTTCATGGTTTATACTTTGAAAACTTCTCTTTTGAAACATGCTTCATTTTCCAAGAAAAAAATACACTTTCCATCCTTTAAAAATAATCTCACTAAACAATTTGCACCTTCTTATAGAAGTTTCCACCGGAAATCTATACTTTCAAATTTATTTCCCGATAAATATTCCATTTTATTTATAAACCCAGTTTATAAATTTGCATTACTCAGTTCCTTTCAAAATCATAATTTCAAAAAAAAAACACTTCAAATTCCAAACCAGTTTCCTGAATTTAATTTCCATAAATTCATTACCTAAAATTCCCTTTCATTTCCTTTTAATCCCAATTTATTTTATTTTCATTTATATTTCAAAATGCCAGGTTATACATATTCAATCACAACACAACACAGCTTAATTTCTAAATTAATCTATCACAGTATATAAGTGAAATACATCATCAATTATGAAAATAATTTCTATATTGTGAGGAATCCAGTTGAATCCCTCCAACCTGTTTCCCTGCATCCACAGATGTTAGGACAAATAAATGTCGATCAAATCTGATAATAATTATCGTATTCAGCTAATTAACCAATCAAACATTTAAATATTAGCAATTTAAAACTAGCTAGCATTCCATATGTGAGTGAGATTAACTCACCTTGCATTTGATGAGCGTTTCACATTTTAAATTAAATCGAACCATTCGATCTAATCTAAAATTTCCTGTCACGACCCGAACTCGATGTCCGATAGCAATATTGAATTCGTATCGCCGGAGCTTGCAACACCCATTAGATGATAAATATCACAGCGGAAAAAAATAAGATGATATCACCGATATAACATGCATACAATATCCGATACATCAATATGATACAATGATAATCATCAACATCAGAGAATATACATATACAAAATACAACGGAACATGATACAATATGAAATAAGTCTTCACAGAATCCTAATACTGCAGCACCAAACCAAACTCCAAAGTTAAAACTCCAAAACTCCTAGCTCGATCCATTATCCAGATTGCTCCAAGATAAACAAGTGTAGTCCATATCCAAAAGACTGAACTAGCTCCATATAATCTACTGAACCTAACTATCTGAAAAACCAAACTCTAGACTGCCCGTGTGGAAAATTTGTGGGCACCCAGAGTGTAGGAAAGGAACAATAAACTCCGGGTCAGTCATGGGACTGGTATGAGCAAACGAAAACGGTTTGTCTTTTAAAAATAATCAAAGATTTAAATTTCAAAATCGCAATGCTTTTGTAAAATGAAACTACCATAAGGCCTCCCGCCACACACACAATGCAAACGCAGAATCGGAGGAGATTTCTCCTTATGATAGTCAAACATGCTTGATACGCAGAAAAATTTCTTTGATATTATTATTATAAGTGCAAAGTTCAGAAAAGCATTTCGAAAGTAGAATATAAATCTTAGCCAGCATAGACATTTCGAACTATGCCTACTATAGCTACCATCCAAACAGTGGGGCGCCACCATAAGTGAATGGCAGGTAATACAACTAAAACCGTACAAGGCTCGTATTGGATGAATGGATTTTCCAACAAATGATCAGGCTAAGGAACTTCCTATTGCCACATGGGAACGCCTCTGGCGGGACGCCCCGAGAACCTAACCGGATCTCTGCCAAACAAGGCCGGCTACCCCCCTTCCCGGGGAATATACAGAACCTCAGATATGCCACCCCCGGTCCTTTGGGACCTTTATACGAGAGCTCTCTGACCAACAACATCACACAGTAATAAATAAAGTGTGTCCACATGAGTAAGTATCTGGGCTCCATACCATGATACTACCCTTTTCCAGAAGGAATGGTCATACCCTAGGGGAGCTACCCCTGAAACCTTGCCGCACAATTCCTGTTTCGACCATTACCGGGTTGTGAGGCTCGACGAAGTCTCGTCCACAAAGCTACGCTTTTCACAAAGCCATGCTTTGATCAACCAATGATCAGCATCACTCAGCATGCCACATTACCAAGTTGGGAATATATCGCTGATAACCTTCAACTACATAACCTCTGAGCTCGTACGTCTCAGAGAAGGGTGTTAAGCTAAGAGAATAAATTCTCCGCCACCAACAGAAATGTATTTGAAAGAAATCTGCTTTATATCTCAAAATGTAATGTCAGACATACAATCCATAAAAGTCTGTTCCGGGTTCGAACAGAACCGAAGGCACTTCCAAAGAAGCCCTTGCAAATCCTGGTATTCACAATCCCGATCGGACTTCCCATCACTTAGGAAATCTCTATACCGGCGCGACTCAGTGCAGAGACAATCGATAGGTCATCCTACCGTTCTCGCAAATACCCGGTCTTCACCACCGGTCTTCAAATGCTATCCATAATGACGTATCACATATTCGGAATGGGTTATACGACACAAAGGTCCTCTCCCGGCTAAACCGAATAGTGAGCGCAACATTTTAAAAACATATGGATGTGGGATTTCAATTAAGTCACAACTTAATGATTCAAAACTTTCTTTCAAATGGTTTAAGCCAATTACCATTTCAAATCCTTTAAACAAAAAGATTTATTTCACAAAGTTCACTCAGTTTCACAAAGATTCATTCCCGGATTTCAAAACAATTTCCGTTTCAATTAGATTAACTCAATTAAATCTTTAAATCAAAGATTTATCACGTAGCTTTCAAAACTCGTTTCCAAAGCTTCATCCATAACTTGGAAAATCATTTTCAATTCAAACTTGAAATCCCTTTAATATAAATTGGAAATTCATCACTCATATGAAAGCTATTTATCACTTAGAAACAATAGTTTTATTTCGGAAAAACCCCGATTCCATTTATACAAGTTACAATCTTTGGTTTAATTCAAATTTCCAAATCAACGCTTAAAAATAGTTTAAACCCATATAACTTGTAAAGTCCTTTTTAAATCATAAGTATTAAATATAGAATTCAATTTCAGATATTTAAATTTCAATTTAAATCCGATTATTAAATTTTCAAATCTTTATTAGTTACTCAAAAATAACTTTTATTCTTAAAATAGCTTTTTCAAAAGCTTTTCATATCAGACTTGATTTATTACCAAAACTATTTGAATTTAAAATTCAAATTCAAACTTACTTAAAAATCTGTGACTTAACTGATTTCCACGTGAAATCCATATTTGTGTGTGTATAGTGTGGTCCAGGGGTTTTACACAATAGTGCACAACATCAATCATCATAGATATATCAATATCGATAAGCGATATAATCAATAACGCTTATCTTTATTTATAGATTCATAGATAAATAAATTTATAAATCACAAAGATTAATTATTACGATTCGATGTGGGTTTCGGATAACCAACTGGAATCCGACTCCCTGTCGCATCGAAATTTAAATGCCGTTTTACGGCAAAAGGGGTTTCATGTATATACAGCAACAATCACAGCTCACAGTTCAGCATAAGGCAAATCACATCACAAAGTATCACGATCACAACATGGGTATGAAGCAGCTCAAGGCACTTCAATAAGAATCAATCATCTAACGATGAGATGAATTAACAGTGATTATAATTAGTTAATCACATAATTATTATTTTTATTGATCATTCTAAATCGATGATAAATTAAATCCTAATTAACTTGATTAATAAATCACAAATTTCAAATTAATTACTTAATTAATCAGTTATAAACTCTTAATTGATGAACTACTAATTATGAATTAATTATTATAAAAAAAATCAATAATTCTCAATTACCAATTTACTAAATCCTTAATTTGTTTATCTATATTTCTTAACTAGGACATTTAATTAGTAATCATTTTACCTTACTTTAAACATTAACCATTTCTTTACAAGTTTAAATCTTTTATGTCCATTCTAACTTTCATCCCACCCGCAACTTAAGACAACTACATTTAACTTACTCTATATTATCAGTAGTTAAAGTCGAAACATTTAAACTTTAAGATGGCTTTGGGTTTTTTTTTCTAAAAAAAAAAAAATTTTGAGTAACTTAAATTCCTAAATACAGAGCAGGCCCATTGGCCCACACTCCACTCGAGTTCGGCCTATCTTCCTTCCCCAAATCCTATCTTCCCAAAACGCTACTGCTACCTGATACATCTCGCACGGTGCACGTGCACAAATCGCCAACGCCGATGCTATCTCCGGCGACACCACAAACATGTCGCCGACCATCCTCACGTGCAACCCCAGCCTTCGAACGAGCATCACGAAGTACGATGCGAAAATTGACCAATCATTCGAAACTGAAACATTCAACCATCCAATAGATCTCCTCGTCCCAACCTGCTCTGACCATCGGAGGTGCTGCGGCTCTGGCCTCGCCTCGCCGAACCCTTGTACTACCCACCCCTAAAATAGCACGCAGCTCGATGCACCATAGGTGGAGGAAACACCTCGTCTCCGAACTCAACTAAAATGACTGCTAAACCCTATAATTGCTTCGATACAACATCGCTCTCATTAGAAAAATTGTTTATCATTTTTCCTGATATGATTGATTACTAATCTTACTTCATGCCAAATTTCAAACTTCAAAAATTAGCCGATCCTCAGAAAATCACCAAAACCCAATTTATGTTCAACTCGCAGCCACTCGTGATTCCCAATCTTAAAAATCATAATTTCTTTTTCTAAATTCACTATTCACAAGCATAAATCAGATTATAGAATCAAAATGTGAATTTAAATTGTTTGATTTTCTGACAAATATTGATTATCACTGTAATATCTAATTTTTGGATTATTTACTTAATATAATTGTTTGGGATTATTTTTAAAATTTAGATTAGAGTATTATGAACAACTTTTATTCAAACATCATGGTCTAAATGTTATTAGTTGATGAACTATGATTTTTCTTGAATTGAGTTTAAAACCTGAGACTTTGAAACCAAAGACATATGCCTGTAAACAGTATCCACAATCATATATACTTATTCAAGCATTTCACACTCATACTAACATATTACTCAAGCAACCATCTAACACTGATCGCATACAAATCAAAGTACATATGGGTTTTAAAAATTTGCTCACTGTTTTGAGAAGAGGAAGAATAGAGGTGGTTTAAAACTTGAAATGACATGCACAGGCTTATATATATTGATATGTGAACAAACAGGCATTTTTAACATCTACTCAAGCATATTTTACAACGAACTTCAGATATCAATCACAAACAATTCATATATAAACAGATTCTACTGTTTTGAATGAAGGTTTACTCACAAAAATTTGAAGAATAGAGGACAAAACAGAGGCCTGGAACTTGAAATCTTGATCCTACTTGCTTTTGAAACTGAGCTTTGATTTTCCTTTGAGTGACTTTGAGTTTATGACATAATAATACTTATTTTTTTCTTTTCCTGGTTTTGTTACACTATGAACGAATTGAGGTAATGATGCATATAAAAAGAAGTTACAGGGTGACCATATTTTCTTTGTACCAGTGATGTTATATTTTTGTACAACATCAGATATTTTTTCTTCATTGTTGACCAAACAATACTTGTTCGGCTGAGAAGATCTTTTACATGCTGAAAAGATTTGGCATTAAATGCATGAGCTATTAGGTGTACAAGCTATACTAATCTTTTTATTTTATCTTCTTTTACAAGCTTGTGCTTTGCATATCTTATTTCGGCTGAAAGATATGTTTTGTGTTAAGGAGATGAAAGCATTAAATTTAATTGTCTTTATTTACAACTAGGCTATGTGAATCATGCATTTACAGTTTTGTGGATATTATATTTTGTTTGTTGTATTCATTTGCAAGCCTAAATACATTTTGTTTCTCAGCTGAAATGATTTTATGGTGGCTAAAGATCATGTTTTGGGGGCTGATAAATACATTATGGCATGCTAAAGATTCAAGCATTAAATGCAGGTGCTCCCTCTCTTAGTTACAGCCTATTCTATTTGTATGTACTTATGCTTGTATAAAAATTCATTTGATTTTATTTAGTTTCATATGTTTGCAGTTTTATATTGTAGACAATTGTTTACTGCGATGACCTTTTTTTTCTTGTTTAAATTATGTATGTTTGCAGTTTTGTGTTTCTCATTTTGTTCACTTACTTTTCATATTTGTTTCATGCTTTGTATTCTATTTTTTTTCCTCTTACTCTATATTTCATATGTACTTAGGTTTTTCTTTGTATTTCTTTTGTTATTATCCTATAGTTTTATTATTAACATAAATGCTTAAATTTGATTTCTATTTATGGTTTAACTATCAGGTATTAAATTTATACATATATTTTATTTTACACTTTATATTTATATTCAATATTGATAAGTAGTTTTAGTCTATTTTATTTTAAACACTTTACTTATAATTCAATTCAACTGAAAACATTTATTTTGAGCTTCAAACCCAAAATTTTAAAACACATTAGTATATACATCCTATTAAATTTGAAAATTTCAAACAAATCCATAATTTAATTCAAAAAATCGATTAAATTATGAATTTAAATTTGTCATTAAACTGGGATCATTACAGATTCCCCTCCTTAAGAAATTTCATCCCCGAAATTTGCCAAGGAGATAACAAAGATAGATGAAAGATAGAGAAATATCTTTCCAAATCAAACTGGATATCAATTCTGCATTTGGCTTACCAAATCAGAATTATCAACAATAAATGTGAAAACAACTCAATCAATTACGAAAAAAATTGGGTTATCTGATCTACGAAGTGTACAGAGTATTGGTTAGTTCGAAGGGATAACTAACCGTTCGTAGATAATATCGAAACCCAATGAAATAGGCAGAAATAGATTCGACCACAATCTTAGATTCAAGATTTAACTTATTTACGATTTACTGAAAAACTAAGGATAGTTTTCCATGTCGAACAAAATTCGAACAATTTAATCGTAAACGAGAAGGTTACCTTATAAAATTTATTTCCTTAATTAGCTTTTGAGGTTGAAGAATCGTCTTTGATTGCATATACTTTTCTAGAGTTGCTTATAAGCTGGACAGTTGTTGATCCTGTGTCCCGGCTTGCGGCATTTATAGCACCCCGTAGATTCCTGATCTGGCCTCATAAATGGTTCTCTCATTCTTGGCTTCCAATCACTCTTGCATTTATCTGAGTAGTGACCTTTCTCCAAACAATTGAGACAAGTAACATCCTTCTTTTTCTTCTGTACATCCTTCTTTCCTTTATTTTTCTTCGATTTCTTACCACCAAACTTCCTTTTTCTCCAATTCAATTTACTTGTACTTCCATTCTTCTCCGGATCTTCTTGCTTTTCCAGAGTATCATATCGATAGCCCATATCGATTAATTCAGAAAAAGATTCCTTGACGTGAGTAGTCATCCGTTCCAGAAACTCCTGGTTCATTCCCCGAATAAACTTTTCATTCTTCTTTAACGGTGTATTCACCAATTCAGGACCAAATCGAGATAATTCAATAAATTTGTTCAAATATTACTCAAATGATAAACTTCCTTGCTTTAAATCCACAAACTCCTGGTACACTCTAGAGATACCAGCAGACAGCATATATCGCTGCTCGAATACTTCCTTGAAACGACACCAAGTAAATTGATCTGCCGACTCATCCAAGGTAACAGTTTCCCACCAAATTAAAGCATCTTCCTGGAGTTGCCAAGAGGCTATCAATCGCATCTGATCATCTTCTAACTTTAGTCCTTTGAAAATCTTTTCACACGATCGAATCCAGGCTTGTGCTTCGATAATCGTTTCTTTGCCAGTGAATGGCTTTCCACCAAGTCTAGAATAATTTTGATGTAGATCAGCCAAATTTGATTGAGATTGAATGGGAATATCTGTCGTTGCAGGGCTTTGACCAGCTGAAGTGGTACTCTCTTGTCTCCTATTTCGTCCTCTTCTTCCACTCATTCTTATTACCGTGAATAGTAAGAAAATCGATTTAGGCATTCGGACGAAATATCTTAGAGAATAACAACAGATAAAGAGAATAGATTAAGAAATTTAGATTGGTTCCACTGGTTGTACTCATTCTAGGGTATACTTCACCCTATCTCTAATGAGCCATCTAATGTGTTACACTCCGTAGCTAAAGTTCTTACTCAACCTTCAGCTCTGATACCACTTGTCACGACCCGAACTCGATGTCCGATAGCAACATTGAATTCGTATCGCCGGAGCTTGCAACACCCATTAGATGATAAATATCACAGCGGAAAAAAATAAGATGATATCACTGATATAACATGAATACAATATCCGATACATCAATATGATACAATGATAATCATCAACATCAGAGAATATACATATACAAAATACAACGGAACATGATACAATATGAAATAAGTCTTCACAGAATCCTAATACTGCAGCACCAAACCAAACTCCAAAGTTAAAACTCCAAAACTCCTAGCTCGATCCATTATCCAGATTGCTCCAAGATAAACAAGTGTAGTCCATATCCAAAAGACTGAACTAGCTCCATATAATCTACTGAACCTAACTATCTGAAAAACCAAACTCTAGACTGCCCGTGTGGAAAATTTGTGGGCACCCAGAGTGTAGGAAAGGAACAATAAACTCCGGGTCAGTCATGGGACTGGTATGAGCAAACGAAAACGGTTTGTCTTTTAAAAATAATCAAAGATTTAAATTTCAAAATCGCAATGCTTTTGGAAAATGAAACTACCATAAGGCCTCCCGCCACACACACAATGCAAACGCAGAATCGGAGGAGATTTCTCCTTATGATAGTCAAACATGCTTGATACGCAGAAAAATTTCTTTGATATTATTATTATAAGTGCAAAGTGCAGAAAAGCATTTCGAAAGTAGAATATAAATCTTAGCCAGCATAGACATTTCGAACTATGCCTACTATAGCTACCATCCAAACAGTGGGGCGCCACCATAAGTGAATGGCAGGTAATACAACTAAAACCGTACAAGGCTCGTATTGGATGAATGGATTTTCCAACAAATGGTCAGGCTAAGGAACTTCCTATTGCCACATGGGAACGCCTCTGGCGGGACGCCCCGAGAACCTAACCGGATCTCTGCCAAACAAGGCCGGCTACCCCCCTCCCCGGGGAATATACAGAACCTCAGATATGCCACCCCCGGTCCTTTGGGACCTTTATACGAGAGCTCTCTGACCAACAACATCACACAGTAATAAATAAAGTGTGTCCACATGAGTAAGTATCTGGGCTCCATACCATGATACTACCCATTTCCAGAAGGAATGGTCATACCCTAGGGGAGCTACCCCTGAAACCTTGCCGCACAATTCCTATTTCGACCATTACCGGGTTGTGAGGCTCAACGAAGTCTCGTCCACAAAGCTACGCTTTTCACAAAGCCATGCTTTGATCAACCAATGATCAGCAGCACTCAACATGCCACATTACCAAGTTGGGAATATATCGCTGATAACCTTCAACTACATAACCTCTGAGCTCGTACGTCTCAGAGAAGGGTGTTAAGCTAAGAGAACAAATTCTCCGCCACCAACAGAAATGTATTTGAAAGAAATATGCTTTATATCTCAAAATGTAATGTCAGACATACAATCCATACAAGTCTGTTCCGGGTTCGAACAGAACCGAAGGCACTTCCAAAGAAGCCCTTGCAAATCCGGGTATTCACAATCCCGATCGGACTTCCCATCACTTAGGAAATCTCTATACCGGCGCGACTCAGTGCAGAGACAATCGATAGGTCATCCTACCGTTCTCGCAAATACCCGGTCTTCACCACCGGTCTTCAAATGCTATCCATAACGACGTATCACATATTCGGAATGGGTTATACGACACAAAGGTCCTCTTCCGGCTAAACCGAATAGTGAGCGCAACATTTTAAAAACATATGGATGTGGGATTTCAATTAAGTCACAACTTAATGATTCAAAACTTTCTTTCAAATGGTTTAAACCAATTACCATTTCAAATCCTTTAAACAAAAAGATTTATTTCACAAAGTTCACTCAGTTTCACAAAGATTCATTCCCGGATTTCAAAACAATTTCCGTTTCAATTAGATTAACTCAATTAAATCTTTAAATCAAAGATTTATCACGTAGCTTTCAAAACTCGTTTCCAAAGCTTCGTCCATAACTTGGAAAATCATTTTCAATTCAAACTTGAAATCCCTTTAATATAAATTGGAAATTCATCACTCATATGAAAGCTATTTATCACTTAGAAACAATAGTTTTATTTCGGAAAAACCCCGATTCCATTTATACAAGTTACAATCTTTGGTTTAATTCAAATTTCCAAATCAACGCTTAAAAATAGTTTAAACCCATATAACTTGTAAAGTCCTTTTTAAATCATAAGTATTGAATATAAAATTCAATTTCAGATATTTAAATTTCAATTTAAATCCGATTATTAAATTTTCAAATCTTTATTAGTTACTCAAAAATAACTTTTATTCTTAAAATAGCTTTTTCAAATGCTTTTCATATCAGACTTGATTTATTACCAAAACTATTTGAATTTAAAATTCAAATTCAAACTTACTTAAAAATCTGTGACTTAACTGATTTCCACGTGAAATCCATATTTGTGTGTGTATAGTGTGGTCCAGGGGTTTTACACAATAGTGCACAACATCAATCATCACAGATATATCAATATCGATAAGCGATATAATCAATAACGCTTATCTTTATTTACAGATTCATAGATAAATAAATTTATAAATCACAAAGATTAATTATTACGATTCGATGTGGGTTTCGGATAACCAACTGGAATCCGACTCCCTGTCGCATCGAAATTTAAATGCCGTTTTACGGCAAAAGGGGTTTCATGTATATACAGCAACAATCACAGTTCACAGTTCAGCATAAGGCAAATCACATCACAAAGTATCACGATCACAACATGGGTATGAAGCAGCTCAAGGCACTTCAATAAGAATCAATCATCTAACGATGAGATGAATTAACAGTGATTATAATTAGTTAATCACATAATTATTATTTTTATTGATCATTCTAAATCGATGATAAATTAAATCCTAATTAACTTGATTAATAAATCCCAAATTTCAAATTAATTACTTAATTAATCAGTTATAAACTCTTAATTGATGAACTACTAGTTATAAATTAATTATTATAAAAAAATCAATAATTCTTAATTACCAATTTACTAAATCCTTAATTTGTTTATCGATATTTCTTAACTAGGACATTTAATTAGTAATCATTTTACCTTACTTTAAACATTAACCATTTCTTTACAAGTTTAAATCTTTTATATCCATTCTAACTATCATCCCACCCGCAATTTAAGACAACTACATTTAACTTACTCTATATTATCAGTAGTTAAAGTCGAAACATTTAAACTTTAAGATGGCTTTGGGTTTTTTTTTCTAAAAAAAAAAAAAAATTTGAGTAACTTAAATTCCTAAATACAGAGCAGGCCCATCGGCCCACACTCCACTCGAGTTCGGCCTATCTTCCTTCCCCAAATCCTATCTTCCCAAAACACTACTGCTACCTGATACATCTCGCACGGTGCACGTGCACAAACCGCCAACGCCGATGCTATCTCCGGCGACACCACAAACATGTCGCCGACCATCCTCACATGCAACCCCAGCTTTCGAACGAGCATCACGAAGTACGATGCGAAAATTGACCAATCATTCGAAACTGAAACATTCAACCATCCAATAGATCTCCTCGTCCCAACCTGCTCTGACCATCGGAGGTGCTGCGGCTCTGGCCTCGCCTCGCCGAACCCTTGTACTACCCACCCCTAAAATAGCACGCAGCTCGATGCACCATAGGTGGAGGAAACACCTCGTCTCCGAACTCAACTAAAATGACTGCTAAACCCTATAATTGCTTCGATACAACATCGCTCTCATTAGAAAAATTGTTTATCATTTTTCCTGATATGATTGATTACTAATCTTACTTAATGCCAAATTTCAAACTTCAAAAATTAGCCGATCCTCAGAAAATCACCAAAACCCAATTTATGTTCAACTCGCAACCACTCGTGATTCCCAATCTTAAAAATCATAATTTCTTTTTCTAAATTCACTATTCACAAGCATAAATCAGATTATAGAATCAAAATGTGAATTTAAATTGTTTGATTTTCTGACAAATATTGATTATCACTGTAATATCTAATTTTTGGATTATTTACTTAATATAATTGTTTGGGATTATTTTTAAAATTTAGATTAGTGTATTATGAACAACTTTTATTCAAACATCATGGTCTAAATGTTATTAGTTGATGAACTATGATTTTTCTTGAATTGAGTTTAAAACCTGAGACTTTGAAACCAAAGACATATGCCTGTAAACAGTATCCACAATCATATATACTTATTCAAGCATTTCACACTCATACTAACATATTACTCAAGCAACCATCTAACACTGATCGCATACAAATCAAAGTACATATGGGTTTTAAAAATTTGCTCACTGTTTTGAGAAGAGGAAGAATAGAGGTGGTTTAAAACTTGAAATGACATGCACAGGCTTATATATATTGATATGTGAACAAACAGGCATTTTTAACATCTACTCAAGCATATTTTACAACGAACTTCAGATATCAATCACAAACAATTCATATATAAACAGATTCTACTGTTTTGAATGAAGGTTTACTCACAAAAATTTGAAGAATAGAGGACAAAACAGAGGCCTGGAACTTGAAATCTTGATCCTACTTGCTTTTGAAACTGAGCTTTGATTTTCCTTTGAGTGACTTTGAGTTTATGACATAATTATAATTATTTTTTTCTTTTCCTGGTTTTGTTACACTATGAACGAATTAAGGTAATGATGCATATAAAAAGAAGTTACAGGGTGACCATATTTTCTTTGTACCAGTGATGTTATATTTTTGTACAACATCAGATATTTTTTCTTCATTGTTGACCAAACAATACTTGTTCGGCTGAGAAGATCTTTTACATGCTGAAAAGATTTGGCATTAAATGCATGAGCTATTAGGTGTACAAGCTATACTAATCTTTTTATTTTATCTTCTTTTACAAGCTTGTGCTTTGCATATCTTATTTCGGCTGAAAGATATGTTTTGTGTTAAGGAGATGAAAGCATTAAATTTAATTATCTTTATTTACAACTAGGCTATGTGAATCATGCATTTACAGTTTTGTGGATATTATATTTTGTTTGTTGTATTCATTTGCAAGCCTAAATACATTTTGTTTCTCAGCTGAAATGATTTTATGGTGGCTAAAGATCATGTTTTGGGGGCTGATAAATACATTATGGCATGCTAAAGATTCAAGCATTAAATGCAGGTGCTCCCTCTCTTAGTTACAGCCTATTCTATTTGTATGTACTTATGCTTGTATAAAAATTCATTTGATTTTATTTAGTTTCATATGTTTGCAGTTTTATATTGTAGACAATTGTTTACTGCGATGACCTTTTTTTTTCTTGTTTAAATTATGTATGTTTGCAGTTTTGTGTTTCTCATTTTGTTCACTTACTTTTCATATTTGTTTCATGCTTTGTATTTTTTTTTTCTCTTACTCTATATTTCATATGTACTTAGATTTTTCGTTGTATTTCTTTTGTTATTATCCTATAGTTTTATTATTAACATAAATGCTTAAATTTGATTTCTATTTATGGTTTAACTATCAGGTATTAAATTTATACATATATTTTATTTTACACTTTATATTTATATTCAATATTGATAAGTAGTTTTAGTCTATTTTATTTTAAACACTTTACTTATAATTCAATTCAACTGAAAACATTTATTTTGAGCTTCAAACCCAAAATTTTAAAACACATTAGTATATACATCCTATTAAATTTGAAAATTTCAAACAAATCCATAATTTAATTCAGAAATTCGATTAAATTATAAATTTAAATTTGTCATTAAACTGGGATCGTTACATTTCCACTAGCTCCAATCATCTCCGGACTTGTTGCAGCGCATAGATCGTGTTGTTGAGATTCCGGTGCTTCTTGTTTCGTTTGAATCTGATAACGTATGCAAGAGTTATGGGTCTTTAAACGTTTGAAATTAAATTATATAAACAAATTTTGCTTTTCTTATAATTATTTATTACCAAAACAAATCACGATCGTCAGTTAACATCAGAAAACCACGGCCATCCGTCCCTTCTTCCAAATGCTCGTTACCCAGGTTTAACAAAACCCATGCCGTTGATAATCCTACAATGACCACGACCAAACCAAAGCCTTAGGAGATGATTAGAAACTGCCGTGATGATGCGCGTCCAGAACTCCATCGTCGACCAAAGTATCTTTGCACTCAGTCAACTCTACGTGATGCGACAACCCATCATTCATGCGATGAACGCGGTGGCCTCCTGCCCTCTATGCTCCATAAAACTCGATCACGCCCATATGGATTGAAAGCCCTCGACAGGCTCTACGATCTTCATGTTGGGGAAAATTGCTAAAACTCGCTGGATAGTGGTAGATTTGAGATAGAAGGCGATTAAATATCGGTCATTGGTTTGTTTGAGTGGAGGCTGGAAGAAATAGGGTTAGGGTTTGGCCTTAAACGTGTATATATACGTTTATAAGTATTATTTTAATGTTAAATCCATTTTAAAACAACTTTTTCACATGATCTCCAAATGACACATGCCAACAGGCGATTATAATGTTTTACTCGCGTTCCGAACAATGGAACGTGTTTCGAAAGCTAATTTGATCATATGTGGAAGTTAGCATTTTAAATCGATTTAAAATATTAAATTATCGATTTTAATTTCAACGCATTTTTCACCCGTGCGGACAAACGGTGATTCCAAACACTACGAATTTTGAAATCCGATAATAACATACTATTACGGATCCAATGGAACTAGTTTCGTCGGATTCCGAGACAGTGCCCCGGAAGGCTACTTTAACTCGTCGATTAATTTGAGCTATTTCCAAAATCGTCGAAATCACTTAAAATTTCACTTTTATAATTTTACTAATCCTATTATAAGTCATACATAATTTATGCTCACATTAGAAATCATTCTGATTCATTTTGAATCAAAATCTAATTATTTACATTATTATGTTATTAAATTCCATTATTAAATTAATATAACAATTCTAAATTTAACTTATCGACTTTTGATTCCATTCAAAAGTCCAATATAAAAACTCAAATCAAGCTGGTCTTAAAATAAATCTTAGAAACCATTTCCATAACTATTTATATCCAGATTCACCAATTATTCCAATACCAAATATTGAATTATTCTTATTCAAATCCAATTGAATTACCATATTTGAAATTTTAACTAATTTCATTAATTTAACCAAAATCTTCTTATTTCAAATCAAATTATAATTCACATTCAACATTTAAAATGAATTAAATGTTCAAAATCTAACGACCAAAATTCCGGGTCATTACAGCCTATGTATTGCAATTGAGGTTGCAACCTCTAGTGACGTTGATCCCTCGTATTACTATTGTGATTTTATATTCGATGGTGCATCTTTTTTCGTTTGAATTGATTGTCGCGGTCGGCCAGGGATGGGTTACGACCAGCCAGAAAGGGTAAACTGGTAGAATCCTACCTTAGGCATTGCCTTATGTGCCTTCTCATATTTATCCCTATACGAGCCCATTACGACTTCGGTTTAAAACTGTAAAATGAATTAAGGTGGATCAATGTAAAGACTTAACGCTATTTTGATATTTATTTTACTGATTTACATTATCTATTATAGCGTATACTATTATATATAAATAGTTTAACGGATCCTTAGGAGATGGAAAAGCCCGTAACATCTCTTAATTTATTGCACTCATATTTATGATATTGATTTGACTTACATAAGAGTATTTTAGTCCTGACTCGAGTGTTTTGTCTTTTTCATTACGCTTCGGTCAGTCCTGAGTTTTTCATCGTATTGAAGACTATTATCTAGAGGACGAAGACAGAGTTTTGGTACATTACTATTATTATTATCCTCTGGATCATGCTATTCTGTTGTATCTATTATTTACCCCTGATGTATAGATATAACTCTGATAAATGTGTATAGATTATAATCAGATGTAGAGTAAACAGCTTTTTAATTGTTTATTTGATTGGTATATTTTATCGTTTCCGCTGTGAGATTCTGTGTTTTGTTTTCTCCTTCTCTTCTTATTTTTCTTATTTAACCCCATTGATTATCTACGTTCCGGATTATTTAAGTTGGACATGTGTGGATTATTGTCGATTTAAACTTTCCGAAATATGGGTCGTCATAGTTGGAATCACAACCAGGTTTAGCGATAACCTTGGCTTTGTGGGGTTTGACTCATTAGAGATAGGGTAGCAATGCCCTAGAATGAGACAATTTGAGTGTATACATGTGAGAGAGCGTATTTGTTAGCTTTATAAAATGTTTTATATTGTGTTTACTAATCCGTTGGGTTGTTTATGAATGTTGGTCGATGTACGGGATGTCGTATTATCGATAGGGGTTTCTAAACACTTAAACGAGGCAAGTCAACAAAATATTATTTTTAAAAAATCGGGTAAATGAAATAAATTTTACCTAAATTACATTATATATATAAGGTTAATTATTAGTGAAATTATTGTTGGGCAATAATAATATTTAATTATCATCGATTATTGGTTGAGCTAAAATAAAACGAGTAGTTAATGAATTATATTTTAGGAGGAATTTAATGATTAAATTAAATTGAAATAAAATTAAAATAACAATCGATTAAAATGACCAATTGTAAATCAATGAAATATTTTGGTAATAAGTTAAGGAAATTTTTATAAGTATATTTATAATATAGCTTATATATGGATATGATTTTTAAAATTTGAGAATTTTAGAATTAAAATCTTTTTGTTTCAAATTTTTTCCAAAGCCTTCAAAATTAAAATTTATATTATTTGAAAGAGTTTTTACTATAAAAACATTTCAAAAAGATTTTTTTGAAGAAAATAAAAGCATTAAACTCGCTTGGTCGTTGGTAAATAATTCTGGGGATGACTGCAGCATTACCAGTATTCATTTTCGAGTTTCTAAGTGAGAATTGCTACCAAAAGAAATGTATTTTCGATTAAAACAAGTTTTGGTGTGAAAAATATTCTAAGTATGACTTAATAAATATGTGAAATATTTTGGCACTTATATTTGAAAATAATGCTTAAGAAATGTCTTTGTAATTTATAAATTTGAAAAGAAAAAAAATAAGTTATAACTTGTAGACTTGAATAGAAAAGAAATTTTTTAATTTTAAACTGTTGGATAATTTTGATTTAAGAAAATAAAGAAATTAAATTCAAGAACTGGAATAAAATAATTAACTAAAGAAAAGTTAAATTAGTTGAATGAGCGAAATGAAGTAAATAAAACATAGTTTAACTCATGAAAGCTTAAATAAAAATAAATTGCATTTAAATTGAATTAGATAAAACGAAATTTTGAATGAAAAAACTGTATAATTTATAGATTTGAGAATATTAAGCTAAGACAAATTTTAAATATGTTGAATTTGAATGATAAGGAAATAAATTTTGACTTCAATAAGATTAAATAAAATGAGTAATAGATTAAAATAAATTGAAGTTTAACTTAATAAATTGAATTGGATATTAAATGAAATTAGATAAATTAGTAAAGTTGATAAATTTCATTTGAGCTACAAAATGACTTAAGAATGAATAAGGACTTGAATTTTTAAATGAAATGTAATTTAAGTGTGAAGGAGATTAAATGAAATAAATGAATGTAAGAAAAATTTAGTATGAATAATTGGATTTGATTTAAAATTGGATAAAGGAAATTTTAAATTGCAAGTGGAGTAGTTTAAATTAAAATTTGAATGTTAACTAATATAATATGGAATAAGTTGTTAAATAAAAATTTATAAGTTAAAGTGGACTTAAGAGAAGCTGAATGAATTAATTGTGAAAAAGGGGTTATTAATATGATCCGAGTTATAAAATAATTTTTTTAATAAATAAATAGTATGGATTTGAATAAAAGAAGTGAATTGATGAATTAATAATAACTTAAGATATGAAATAATAATAATAATAATAAAAGCTAGTTGTGTTGTATAAAATAATTAAAATAAACCAAGCTAAGTTATAAATAATGTTAATATAATAAAAAGAAGGATATACTAGGCGGAAAAATAATAGATTTAACTTAAGCACGGTTAAGTGGAATAATTTTTACAAATGATTCATAAATGAATTTATGTGAAATAGGTAAACAAAAAGTGAAACAATTGAAATTTCACAAATCGAATTGAATAAATTGAATATAAATGAAATAAATTTGAATAAATTAAAAGAAAACCAAATTATGAATATGGCTAAGCAATTGGATAAGCAAAAAACTATCAATGGAATGTAAATTAAATTTAAATGTGGATGAAACGAACGGAAAAAGAAAAAATGGAACAAATAGATTGAATGCAAGCATATTGAATTGAAATAAATAAAAAGGGAATGCAATAAATATTAATTGAAAAAAATGAACTGAAATCAAATTTGTTGAATGTAAATTAATTAAAAACGGGTATACTGATTATAAATCCATTGTATGATTAACGAAATAAATAATTAAGTTAATGTGAATCAATTTTAAATATATGGAATGTGGTATGGAATTTAATTACTTAAGTGTACTTAATTGTATGAATGATTGAAATGAAATAAGTAGATGTGAGCTTAATAACATTTAAATTAATGAGAAAGAATTTGGAAACAAATGAGCTTCAATATAAGTCGATTAAATGTTAGGAATAGATGGAAAATGAGCAAATAAAATGTTAATAAAAATTCAATGTTAATAAGAATGAGAATGTATTAATCTAAATATTGACGTTAAAATGTAAATTTTGATAGTTCTGAATTGAATTGAATAAATATTGATTATTCAGATGATTTGTTTTGTTGTAAACCCTTGTTTAATTGTTTTAAATGCATATGATGATTGTATGGTTGCATATTCGTGCTCATGCTTGAGATTTGGATTCAGAATGCATGTTTTATAATTATTTGAACTTATGCATGTTCTACATCTTCTTATAAGTAACTAACATTCCAAATTGAGTTGAGATAGGTACATACGAAGACCATTTGGGGCATATACGAAGATTTATATTCTTTTGCTTGTTTAATACGAGCGAACTCGCTCGTATTATTAACAATAAGGTACGTATCTCGGATTACGTAGCGCGATTTTATATTTTTGCCCTTCGGGATGCCTCATCATTGAGATGAGATGTATATTTGATATATATTGGTATATTTGTGTCAATTGTAAAATATTTTTCGATCGAGCCACGCAAAGGAGACTCTGTTGGAATTTTTCGTAAATCCGGGAGTTAGAAAATTTTTGAAGTTTTAAAATTTTTTATAATTTTTTTTCTATATATATTATATTTCCGTAAACCGATCAGAGTGGCATAGTTGAAATGTAGTATAGTTTGTAAATAAGATTTTAAAGTTTTATAAGTTGATAGTTTTGAATTAAATATATTCGAGTGTTAAATTCCGTACTTAGTTCCTTTTCGAGGTTGAAAAGTTTTGAGTGGTGGAGTATATAACGACCCATACTTTTGACTATTGTAAGTTATTAAATATAATAAATTTTTGGATAAATATAGGTATAAATAAAATATAATGATTTGTTATATTGATTTATTGGAAAATTTAATTTTTTTGAATTGAATATTGGAGATTGAATAATTAAATCTGGGAGTTAATGAGAATTTAAATGGCTTCGAAAATTGATTTAAATCTATTTAAATACGAATGAAGATGGTTAACATTAAAAATTGGATTTAAATATGAATTATCGTATAAATTGATTAAATTGGATTTGGCCATTGTCTCGGATTTCGGCGAAACCAGTTTCATCGGATTCGTTATAGTGAATTATCGTAGGATTTCAAGTTTCCTAGTGATTGGATTTGTCATTTGACCGTGCGAGTTTGAAACACGTAGAAATTTATTCCGAAGTTAGATTAAAATAAATTGATTTTGAAAAGCTGTCTTTCACATACGTTCGAATTGACTGCAAAACTAGTTCCATTATTTTCGAAATAGGGGTAAAACATTATAAACGTCAGGTGGCACACTTTGTTTGGAGTTCGTGATTTCGCGAACCAATCGAATCAGATATTTTCTTATTATATTAATATAATATAAATAAATATCTCAACGATTCATACGTTTTAGCCATATACCACTCCTTCTTCCCCTTTTATTTGAAATCGTTTAAAAAAGAAAAAAATCAAATCGATTAAAGTAATAAAAAAATTATATCGCATGAAAAATTGAAGCGATCTTGAATCGATCAAGGTAGCTGGGTCGGTGTGGCAAAGAGGCGATCGAATCGCGTCGATTGCGAGGCCACGTGCATGAACGACGGCTTGAGTGACCAGAGCGACCAGAGGCAATCAAAGATAGGTCAGCAGTGGCATGTTGAGGTGTGTATTCTAGTTTTTTGGCATCGTCTGCTACGACATGGTAAAGTGATGGTCGGTGGCAAGGCTTCGGTGAGCGACGGTCTGCAATGAGGCTTAGGTGGTATCGTTCAAAGATAAAAAAAGAGTGGATCGAGATGAAGTCACGTACGATGGAAAGGAGGAGGATTAACGTGATTTTAGGACGTGATTACGGTAATCAAAATTTAACTATTAATTTGTTAAGTTATTTAAATCTAGTTAATCTTTGAATGTTTACTAATTCGAAATTCCTTCCTATGAGGTCGGATTTGTACATGGTTTTTACATGGCGCAATATCGACAAGCTGTATGCCATGGAGCTGATTTTGTATTGATTGGCTAGTTTGAATTTCCAGATTCAAACGAAGGTGAGTGTTTTTAAACTCACAATTGACTAAAATAATTTTTTTAGTTATAAATCTGAAGTGATATGTAATTTACTGGTTGTTGTTTAGTAGGTTTAATTATCATTTATATTGATATATGAATTAATTAATAGAATTTAAATTGACCGTTAAAATAAATTTAAATTTAATTGGCAATATTATACTCGAAATTGATAATTAAAAAAATTGTTGTGAATTATGTTGACTGTATGCATGATTGATTGTGATGGATGCTATTGGTTGGTAATTTGGATGTTTATTTATTTTGATACTCCATGTTATATCCTATATATAATTTATAGTATATAAAATTATAAATTAAATTATTTCGATTAAATTAAAAAATAGGTTGAAATGATACATTCCTATGACATTATTGGATTGAAATGTTATATATCCGTCCATGGAATTAAATTGAAATAATTGATTCACTTGGCCATAGGATAGAGAATTATATACGAACACTGGGTTGATTAAATGAAATGATTTTAAATTTTTATTTGAAATTATTTATATGATTTGGTTTTAAGAAATAAAAAAAATTGAATTTATGGAAATCAAATTATTTTTGAATTGGAACTCGGAATGTTAAAATTTAAATTTGAAATGAAATTGTTTAATTAATCGAAGTTGAGATTTTTAAGTTATAATCGAAATATGATGTAAATTTTAGAAATTTATTTTTTTAAGAATTGGACTTTTATTTCGGACTTTGAATATTGCTAAGAAAGGTGATATAGAACAATATTTTGAAGTTAAGCTTGGATTTGAATTATATTTAAAGATTTGGCATTTAAATTGGATATTGAAGGAAAATTTGATTTAAGTGTTTGAATCGATATTTTTGAAATGAACTCGGAATTGATATAAATTGAAATGGTTTAAAATTTGGGGTTGAGATTAATTTGAAATTGGTACTTAAATTAATTTGGAAATTGAGATTTAAATTAATTTGGAATTGGAATTGAAATTTAAAGAAGTTTGTGAATTGAAATCGAAATTTATTCGAGTTGAAATCGGAATTGAATCAATTAAATCGACATGGAATTGATTTAGGTAGGAAATTGGGAAGTCGACCGGTTTGAGTTTGGAATTTTTTTTAAAATGAATATTTTAGTATAAATGATTTAAGATCTATATTCTTTAAATATTCAAATTATTTTTATTTTTCCAAACTATTTTACTATGTAAACCATTTTATATTCAAATTATTTTCGATTAAACTTTTTAAATATTTTCTATTAAACTGTTTTAACTATTTTAAACTATTTAAACTATTTTCAAAAATTCAAATTGGTTAAAGGGTAAATTGTTTATATTTAAATCTTGGATTTAAATATGAACTAGGTTAAAGTGAAGAATATAACCTAAGTTGAATTCGAATCAAATTTTGGAAGTGGAATCGATTTATCGGACAAAAATGATAATTTTGAATATATGATAATTTCAAAATGGAATTGATATTGGAGCGAATATATGATGATTTCGAAATGGATTTAGTTTTGAAACGAATATGATATTTTGATATCAAGTGCAAATTGTTTTTGAAAAGTAAAGAACCAAATGGTGTGTAAAATGACGATTGTTTGTTAAAGAGACTGGGGCCTCTTATTGAAATACTCTCTTTCAAAATTGGAACCACTTTAACAACTGTGCATGTGGTGGATGATAGTCAGGATGTAGTGGTTGAATTGGCGTGTTTACTGGAATGAAGTAAGAGAACGATGATGGATAGCCTTGACATTCGTTTCATAATTAAAATGACTAAAATAGGAGCCTATGTCTGGATATTGAGGTTATCTAGCTCTAGCGACGTTGATCCCTTGTATTACTGTTGTGATTTCGTATTCGATGGTGCACCTATTGTCATTTGGATTAATTGTCGCCGTCGGCCACGGATGGGTTACGACCAACCAGAAAGGGTAAATTGTTAGAACCCTACCTTAGGCATTGCCTCATGTGCATTGCATATTTATCCCCATACGAGCCCATTACGACTTTGGTTTAAAACTATAAAATGTGTTAAGGTGGATCAATGTAAAGCTTAACGCTATTTTGATATTTATTTTACTGATAGACATTGTCTATTATAGCGTATACTATTGTATTAAAGAGTTTAATGGATCCTTACGAGACGGAAAATCCCGTAACATCTCTTAAGTTATTGCACTCATATTTATGATATTGATTTGACCTACATAAGAGTATTTTAGTCTTGACTCGAGTGTTTTGTCTTTTTCATTACGCTCGGGTCAGTCCATATTGAAGACTATTCTCTGAAGGATGAAGATGGAGTTTTGGTACATTACTATTATTATTATCCCCTACATCATGCTATTCTGTTGTATTTATTATTTACCCCTGATGTATAGATATAACTCTGATAAATGTGTATAGATTATAATCATATGTAGAGTAAACAGGTTTTGAATTGTTTATTTGATTATTATATTTTATTGTTTCTGCTATGAGATTCTGTGTTTTGTTTTCTTCTTCTCTTCTTATTTTTCTTATTTAACCTCATTGATTATCTATGTTTCGGATTGTTTAAGTCGGACATGTGTGGATTATTTTCGATTTAAACCTTTCGAAATATGGGTCGTCACAAATACGAAATGTGCCAATCATGTTGGATACAGAATGGCTCTAGATTGATGGGCACGAAGGATTGTAATGGGCGATCGATACAAACCAAATTGTGTCTGTTTGATGGATACGTGCTCAAACTTCTTAGGCGGTGGATACGAAATAAAGGTTCACGAGTTTATGGTTAAGAAGACCTCATGGATACAAACGTGACTAGCCTCCTTGAATTTGATGGATATGGATGTGCATGGATACGAATGGAGTTGTTTTCCTTAACCTTGATCGATCAATATCTTGAGCATATGAAACTCCAGCCGACTTGAAATTTGAGATGCTGGTTCCCTTAACTTTGCTTGACATGTCTTGTCAATTGTAGCCCGATCTGGACACAGACAAAATTCACCAGTTTCCATGGTGAACCTGTGGATATTCAATCTTCGAGACGGACCATCCTTGGTTTCTAGTCAAGTTCTTGGTGTCACAGCTTTGCCAAAAGGCGGGATAACATCGACCTTAATAAATCCTACTCCAAATATAGATTTCCTTTAGCTCGCATCGATCAGTTGGTAGTTGTAACCAGTGGGCATGAGCTCCTTACTTTCATGGATGCATACTCTGGTATAATCAGATTCCCATGCACCACCCAAACCAAAATCACACCTCCTTCATCATAAATTATTGACTTATATTGCTATCGTGCCATGTCTTTTTGACTACAAAATGCAGGCAGCCCCTATTAGTTCCTCGTTAATTGAATGTTCCTTGAACAGATCGGCCATTCTATCAAGGTGTATGTGGATGACATGATAGTAAAGTTCTAAAAAGCTAGGAGGCATGTACAAAATGAGGTTGGGACTTTTGTCATACTATGCCAATAAAACATGAATCTGAACTCGAAAATGTGCTCCTTTGCCATCCGATTCGAAAAATTCCTTATTGATGTTATAAGCGATAAGGGTATTGAAGCTAACCCTAAAAAGATCTAGGAAATCCAAGGTATGCAAGTCCCTAGAAGTATGAAACAAGCATGAAGCTTGAATGTGATGCTTGCAGCATTGAGCTCGTTCATATTAAAGGCAACTTACTGATGTCTTCCTTTCTTTGACCATGTGAAGAAGTGAAAATCGTATAGGATCAAATTAATCTTTGGGGATGAATATGGTTTATAAAAAATTCGTAGATATATATAAATTGTAGCACAGATAATTATAGAGTAAATATGGAAATTAAAAGCGTCACACTTGTTTACCCAGCTTCAGCAAGACCTGTCTACTACTGCACCTAAGGTTTCTACTAGGAATTGAACAATCTGACGCTTGCAGACCCTGTAAACTCGCGACACTCACTAAGATGATTGTTTTAACCCTACTTCAAAATCTTGCCACAACTCAACCACCGAGTTGCGAATTCTCAAACTATGTCCCGTAGTTTGTAACCTAGTTAACATAGAGTTTTATAATTAAAAGGAAAATATAATAAAAATAAAATGAAACCCTAATACAATTACACCCAATATAAATTCATTCAAATAATAGATGCGGCCAAATTAAAAACACATTCTCCTTTTCTTCTCTTTAGCCTGCTTCAATTTTATTTCATGCTATCATCCTTTTTCTTTGTTCTAAAATTAGGATTGTAAATTCTAAAAGCCACTACTTTGATTTGTGATTTGAATCATCTCCATCTTCATTGATGCATGCGTTATTCAGTTTGAAGCGATTTATTGGTCGACTTATCCCTAACAGCCAATGACGACATCGGTTTTTACAGGAGTTGATTTCCTATATTTTCGAGAAAAAATTGATTTTTGACTTTTATGTTTTGGCCATAGTTCTTTTGTTGAATGGTTCGATAAGTTTTTGACTCGTTCTACTAAAAAAATATTTCCCTGGTAGAATTAATATTTGATCTCGGCCATGACTTATTAATTTGAGTATTCTCCAAATTTGTTTTATTAATCGAATGTTTCTCTAGTTGAATTCAATCTTGGCCTTGACTTGATCAAACAAAAACTGCCCTAAATTTATCTTGAATTGATTATGTTAAGTATTCAGTATATGTTTTTATGTCACCCGTATATGCTCAGCCTTTGTGTTGCGTATGCTATAGCCATTGATGGCTTGTTGTTCATCTTGTTTCACTTGAGTCTTTTATTGGTGCTCCTTGCTATTGTGTAACCATATAGTTGTTTCTTTATCCACTTGTTCATGCCTATCTTGTACATGCTTGAGTTGACGATGCTCGATGCACTTAATAGCTTATTGTTATTTGTAATGTGTATATCCCTGAACCTATTGCTCCTTGCTGTTGTGCTTGCAATGTTACTGTTTGTGCACCCTTATTGAATTGGTTTATACATGTGCCTTATAATTGTTTCATGTACGTGCACCGACCTGTATTTGTATATGTGCACCTGAGTTGGGCTGAAATTTGCTCGGCCTGACCTTGTGTGTGCATGCACTATGTTAGCCTTTGGACTTGATCTTTGCACACGTCCTGAAATTTGAACTATGTAGGTATGTTTTGCATATGTGTACAGCCCTATGGCATGTGATAAAATGTACATATCATATATTTCTCATGCAAGAAGGCAAAGTCCAAAAGTATTCTAAGTGTATGGATCGCCAGCGATCCATACCCTCTCATTGACTTGCTATGACCTTCATGGGGTGAAATAGAGATAGGTTCTAGTAATCAGCTCACATTCAAGCACAAACTATGGATCGCTAGCGATTCATCATTTTTGTTCGGGTCGTGGTGCCCTCTCCGAAGAACCTTCATGTGATCGTCTGCAAGCATTTAATGGACGGTTTTGGCCCAATAGCTCTCTAACCTCTATAAATACTATCATATCTACAACATAAAGGGGATCTTCTGGACTGGTTGCTGAAACTCCGTAGAAAGTTTTCTTCACTCTTCCCCTTCCTCGCAACGATCATCAAAAAGATTCATTGTGATTCTTCAGTGAACTCTAACATTGGGGACTTGATCTAGCTAGGGATATTCAAGAACTTTGTATTCCAGTTAACTTTGTAACAGCAATCAATCGATAATAAAAACTATAAAGTGGACGCAATCATTAAAAGTCGAACCACTATAAAAATCTTCTTGTCTTCTTTCTATTTCCGCTCTTATACATTTATTCTCTATGTTATTGCTCTATAAGAACAGGGCTGGTGCTTTAACACTCAATCTAGGGTGTTAATCCATTTTTTAGGTTAACATTTTGGTGTTTTCATTGAGAACCCAACTCGGGGTTTAGATCTAGCTATATACTTTGGATAAGATAGGTCTAGAAGTTAGATCCTCAATCTTTATTTGAAAAATCTATTGCTTGGAACCAATGGATCCAGGAAGGAAGAGAACTGCCTCTAGAAAGTCCACAGGTGCAGTAGTAGCTGGAGAAGATATAAATCATCAGAAAAATAAAGTGAATGGTGCCAACGTAAGAGATCAGGTTCCAGCATCTTCCAATCAACGCGAAGTCAATACAAGAGACGAGTTAAATAAGATGGTTGAAGAAATCAACCAAAAAATGGAAAGTAGTCAGAGAGATTGATGGATAAGCTCAATGCTCTCTTAACCTTACAGCTAAATCCTGCCCTAAGAAATATGGCTGAACTCACAGCGGTCACAGAGCAAGAAAATTATTTTGTTTCTAGCCTGAACAGAAGAAACGGGAAGCAACCGCAAAGAAGGATGACGACAGGAACTGTGGGAATCAACGCAGTAGGAAGTACAAGCACTATGCTCGCTGCAAGTCATCCAATTTTGAACCTGAACCAAGGGGTGAAAACCCCATGAGAGGATATAGCCATGGACCTCTCTGATTCAGAAGATGGAGAACAATTCAATGATGATAAGTTGGAAGAAAATGCTAATGCATTCGATAATCCTGGAAATGTCCAAACTGCCCAAGTCATGCCAACTGCAAGCCAATTGGATCTCGAGGGAGTGGTTCTCCCAAAGACAGGAGTGCCTATACCTCAGCCCACTCACCAAGACCATTTGCAAAGCCAAACACTTAGTGTAGTGACTGACAGCTGTCCTCAAAACAACCAGACATCAAAGGCATTTATCCTGAATATGGTAAAACGATTGATGGACAGGAATAAAAATAGATTAGATGATGAATGGGGATCCGCACCAAGCCAGACTCCCTTTACCGATGAGATCTCAAATGAACAATATCCCAAAAGTTCATGATGCTAACTATTCCATTCAATGATGGGACAAAAGACCCAAAACCCCATTTGTACAAGTACAGTTGGTACATGGATGGAGCAAATGCTTCGGTGGTTGTTCGGTGTAAATGTTTTCCCACCTTTCTGGAAGGAATTGCTTCCATGTGGTTCACTAGGTTTCCGCCGAGATCCATCTCCACTTTCGACCAACTAGCAACAAGATTCCTCGACCAGTTCAGGCTCCATACTATGCACCCCAAAGGCATGATGTCCCTATATGGACTATTCTAGGTATGAAATGAATCACTGAAGTCTTTCATGAACATGTTCAATACCGTAGTGACAGAGGTGAGCGATCCAAATGAGGACATGGTTTTTATAGCCTTGGTCCCAGCCATTCATCTCAAAACTAAATTCGAGAAGTGGATCAAAATGAAGCAACCCACTATAATGAAGGATTCCAACCACAAAGCAAGTCAATATTTGAGACTGGAGGAGGTGTAGGAGCTAGAAAGGAAGTCACTGGCGTGCAACCGATGAACATTGGGCAGAGTGATGTGGGGATGAATTAGAATACAAATGCATCTGGGTCTGCTGAAGGAACCACGAGAAAAGATGGAAATCAAAAAAAGAAGAATTAGAATTCTAATAAAAAATGAAAAAAATAAACACCTTAAAGGTTTCAGGCTGGAAGATTACACCCCTCTCAACGATACGTCGGAAAACATCTATCTCGCGACATAGGGGACTGAGGAATATAAGAAACCCCCTAAGAAGGAGGCAACTGAACAACAAAAGTGTTCGGGGAAGTTCTGCCATTTCTAGGAGATGCAGGTCACAATACAAATGAATGCCGCCACCTAAAGAACTTAATTATAGAACTTATTCGGGAAAACAAGCTTCAGCAATACGTGAGAAAATCATAGAATCCTGACTAGCCTGTGGCTCTTCAAGCCCCTAGAAATCTAAGAAACCAAACCAGAAACGGTGAAAGGGGATTAAAGCGAACTGATGAGAGGCGCATTATTGGAATAATATCTAGAGGCTCGCATCCTACACAGAGAAGTTTGGGAGAGATGGAGCGATATGTAGGCTCACCAAATCATGCACCGAAGGAATTATGTCGCACAATCTAAGATGGGGCTCCAACTAAGTAGCAGAAAACTTTGAATGATGAAATGGTGGTGGCGGTAGGAATCGGATGTGCTATGGTCCGACGAGTTTTGGTCGATAGCAGCAATTTTGTCAATATTCTTTTCAAACGTACCTTTGACCAAATGAAGATCGGCATGAAAAACGTGTCTTCATACCAAACAAAAATCCAAGGGTTTATTGGTGAACACAAACACCCGTAGGGGCAACTGACTTGCCAATGGAACTTGGAGAGGGTGATCGAAGAGTTACCTTCTCTCAGACTTTTGTAATTGTGGACGAAAGTTCTGCATATAACGCCTTCTTGGGGCGACCTGCCTTAGCCGATTTCAGAGTCGCTCTGGCCCAATGTTGCATTACCATGAAGTTGCCAACATCAAACAGAATCGAGGTGGTCAAAGGAGATCAATGCACCGCTAGAGAATGTTATGTTGTAGAGTTATGTGAATCTAAAAGAAGGGAAAAGGGTAAGGATGTGGGGAGAACTATCCACATTCGTGGACCTTCTACGTAGCAACTACAAAGCCGCCCATGGCTCGGGGACCATAGTCAATTCGACAAGGATTTGGACCCTAGAAAGAAGAGTTCGGGGAAGGATTGGGCAGGACTAGTAGAATTGATGATGTTTGTCCCAGTCGATATGGACAACCTAATAAAATTCTTGAAAATTGGATCTCGCCTTGGAAATAAGATGCGTTGGAACTTACTAAATTTCTTCATGCCAACTTGGATGTGTTTGCATGGCATTCCGATATGTGTGGGGCGTCATCAGAAACTGCATGCCACGCGGTCAACATTGATCCTAAATTCATGCCAGTAAAGCAAAAGAGGCACAGCCTGGGTCCTGAATAGTCTAAGGCGTTAAGAGAAGTGGTAGACAAGCTAATGGCCAACACCTTTATCGTGACGCAACTTATCTTGAATGGGTATCTAACTTGGTCTTAGTCAAAAAGTCCAATGGGAAGTGGCGAACCCGCATCGACTACTCGGACTTAAACAAAGCTTGCCTGAAAGATAGCTTCCCTCTACCTAGCATAGACCAGTTTGTGGACAGAACGGCAGGACATGAATTGCTATCATTCATGGATGCATACTCAGAGTACCACCAGACCCGGATGCACAAACCTGATTAATAGAACACCAGCTTCATTACCGATTTAGGACTATACTGCTATAGGGTAATGCCATTCGGTTTAAAGAACGCTGGGGCAAAGGTCAGTAAATACCATGTTCAAGCACCAAATTGGGAAAATCATGGAGGTTTATATGGATGACATGTTGATCAAATCGCAAGTCGATGTCAATCACTTGGATAATCTTGCTGAAATGTCTAAAATACTTTGAAAGTATGGAATGAAACTCAATTCACTTTAATGTTACTTCGAAGTAGCCTCCGAAAAGTCTTTGGATTCATCGTAAGTACCATGGGCATTGAAGCAAATCCAGAGAAAATAGCAGCTCTACGAGAAGTTCAAGCCTCGAAGAACAAGAAATAATTGCAAAGCTTGAATGAGAAGGCCGTAGCATTAAGCCGATTTATCTCGAAAGCCACCAACAAGTGCATACCGCTCTTTGGTGCATTAAAGAAAGGAAAGAAAAACTTCGAATTGAATGAGGCATGTCAAACTTCATTTGAAGAATTGCTGCGACACATGCGCACTAACTTTTCAAGCCATGGAATCGTGCTCCTCAAATATAAACTCCTCACATTGCCCGAAGATAGGCAGCATCGAGGGTATAAAAAGCCGCACATCCCACAAGCCGCGCACTAACTTTTCGAGCAGTGGAATCACGCTTTTAAAACATGAACTCCTCACGTTGCCTGAAGATAGGCAACATGAGAAGTATCAAAAGTCGTCATGTCCCGTAAAGCTACGCACACTTTTAAGCACTAGAATTTCCCTAGAAATACCGAAAAACTCATCCATCACAGGAATAACGAGGATCAACTCGCTTCCATTATCAGGGGTAACGGGCACGAATGCAACAAAACCGAAGTGCTACAAACCGGTAGAAAACTCCAATTGCTGACACCCAATGATTAACTATAACACTTAATGTTGATAACGTTTAGCTATCTATAGTTAACTCATATAATGTGCATGCTCTAAGCAATGAAGCACATGTTTGAATATTGCAAAATTCCCAAGAAATAATGTGCATAAGTATTTACTCATGTTCTTGAGGAGCGATAAGTGGTTTAACTTCCAAAATATGCAAAGATTATTCATTTACGCAAAAAGTTTTTCTGAATTCTATAATTGCTAATATAATATTTGTATACCCTGCACTCAAGTTACATTTTCATGCACGTTTCGAACATATATATATATGTTACAACCGTATAATGCATATCAAAGTCATGAAACTTACAAAAAAATCAAATCGTAACTTTGTTTTGGTTCCAAGTTTTGGTATGCAGACTATTCAAACGATAAGTTACCGTCCATTTGTCAAGTGTTCGAAGTAAACAGCCCTGTGAACTGGAGGCATACACTGGTATTCAAATAGAAATACACAAAAACAAAAGCACATCACAAGTTCTATTACTTCAAACAAAGAATTTTGGCAGTAATCACAGGACTAGATAAAATAAGATAGAAGTAAGTAAAGTAAATATAAGTGCACAGAACACAGATAAGCATACAAGTGAAGTTACGGTCAAAATATCAACAATGTATTAGTTATAACTTTCTACTGTGCAAGGTCAAAATATAGGGGCCATACCCACAAAATATCGACCAACAAAAGGAAAAGTACAAATGCCATCCAAGCACAAAAAAGTATTAAGTGCAGACTCTGCACTTGAACAAAACAATGCAAAATGAACCAAAACCAGATCAGCTACCACCCAAGCTTCTTAGCGCCTGTTTCCACCACTCCCCTTCTCACCTTTTGTTCGAAGTTTTTTCTCTGCCTCAAGAGTGGTGTCACTACCAGTGATGTCGACGATCTCCTCAGTACTGATATCCTCTTCATGCTCTAACATTCTTAGAATAGTCGCCTTTTGTTTTGCGCTTCCAAGATCTACAGGAGCTCTTAGAAGCCTTTATCTCTTTAACTTTCTCTTTTCTAATGGCAACTAGTTGTTCTTGAGATTTGTGTGGCTGCTCAATCTGAATTTCTTGCTACTGAACTTTGATCACCGCAAAGTTACCCTCCAAAGATATGGATGGGTCATCCAAATCATGTTGTGCGGAGTTCTTCTTTGATTCTGGCCCCAACTACAAGCCAGACATGGACATGGCAACCGGAACAGATGTAGAAACGAGCATAGAAGCAGTAGAGATAGCAACAAGCCTAGGCATTAAGGAAATCAGTGGATTGGCAGATAAGGAAGAAAGACCTATAAGATCAAAAATGAAAGTGTTAAATTCATCTTGCTCTTGCGGCGTGAGTTGAAAGTGCTCAAACTAGGGAGAAATAAGTAGATTACCTAGGCCAGAAGAGTGATCGAGAATGTCAAACTCATATTCACCGCCTTCACCCTTCTTCAACTATTCCATAATTCGAAGGGAAGCTTCAATCCCAGAACTTGTTAACAAAACGCGAGGCTTCCCCGATGGTTCGCCGAGACTGGAAATAAAAGGCTCCGGTAATGCTTCGGCAGTTGCCTCCATGGCAGCATCGGCAGCTTCCTTCTCTCTTTCAATCCATAAAATCTCCTGGCCTTCTAGCAACGCCTTCTTTGGTTCTTCGTTGAGATAGGCATTTTCTAGCTCTCGCTCGGTATAAACATCCCCGCTATCATAGAAAAGGGTCTAGATTTCCTCCCAAACCATAGTAAGAATGCGCGGGAATTTAGGGCCCAAGTAACTGAGACTCCCCTAGTGCAATAGGGAGTGTACATAAAAACTGAAGATGGTCTCATCCATCTTCTCCATCTTTCTCTTGAAGGCATTCTATAGCTCCCAATAATCAACCGTAACCGCGGCCTTTTCAACTTTGGCATCAGCTTTATTGGCGCTAAGTTATGCAACTCGATCCATGAGCCTGGCAATTGTCTCAGCCTGGTTGGAGATGGTCTCATCACGTGACTTCATGACTTCTCCATATTCCACGATCGTTTTTGTAACATCTCAATATTTTACTAGAAATATAATTAAAAAGAAATTAAAAGTGCATTTGGTGTAGTGGTAAACGCGCATGTTGACTTCCTTAGTGACCAGGGATCAAGTCCCGTTGTTGTTCAAAATATGGAGCGATGTTTTTTTAGTTGGTTCATTTCCAATGATTTTCCTACGTATTTCAGCGTTGTTTCTGACATGAGGAAGTTTCCCATTCGCTCCAGTGATGTAATCGGATGAGATGGCTAAATTTTATTGGTTGAGTGATGTGTATGGACTAGAATGGATAACTATTAAGTGTATGAAATAAACAGATTTAATCTAAAATAATCCAATGGATTATATTCACTCAAACAATCTATAAATAAACTATCTAACCTAAACCTAATCTCTTATTCAACCGTCGCCATAATTCTACAATAAAATTAGTGTGTATTATTCTTCCTCCTTTTCTGTACTAAACAAACAAATCTCTACCAAATTAAATTATCTATATATATTCAAGAAATTTGGGGAATTTATAAGAATCAAAGAGGGAAAGATTAAAGCAAAGCTTTTTTTAAATTTATGCAAGCTCAAGTGCCAGGTGAGTGGGAATCAATATGAAATAGAAAAATGAAGTAGTTCAATTTTAGTTCGTTTCTGGAACGTTAATATGAACTAATTTCTGTTATTAATTGATAACAGATATAAATTATTTCAACCTTTTCTTCTTCTTCTTCCACTTCTCAAAATCTAATTCATGTTTGGTTTAAAATGTAGGACTTATAAATTGTCTACTCGTATTTTATGGCATAAATAAGACAAAAATTTATGTACATTATTGTACCTTCTTCTTCTTTCTTTTCCCAATTCCAATTCATGTTTGGGTTGAAATTTGAAACAAAAAATTTTTTATTCACGTTCCATGGTGTAGATAAGATTGGTTTAATTGAATTAGAATTATTAATCAATTTCTAATGGTAGAATAGGTTAGTTGAATAAATTCAGAATATGTTGCTTGAATAAAATTATGGTTTTGATTGGTATAATTACATAATTTTTGAATATGCTTTTGGAACAAAATTGGGAAGTCTAATTGGCATAATTATTTGTTTCATATATGGCCTAAAAATGCAAAACATGAATTTTAATTAAATGGTTTGTGGCTATTGGATAAAAATTTGGTATAGATTAAATTTCTAAAAGGAGAACGTAAAGTAGGGTGAAAAAAATGGTCAATTAAATGGACCCTAGAGGCTAGTTTAAATCTGTAACAAAATGGCATAAAAATTAGAGACAGACCATATGGGCTGAATGGACATGAAATTGAAATACTATTTATGCAAGAAAAAGTGAAATTGTGAAATAAACAAATCGAATGTAAAAATGGCCTAAATCATATAAATGGAAATAAATATTATGTAAAATGTAACGTTGAAATTAATTAATCTGGAAGCGATTTGGTAGGTGGACCTTGTAAAGGTCTGGATAGGTGTTTCGTGAAATTAAGAGCAAAATATTATTTTTGCTGTATGTATTAGGAGTAGGAAAGTAGGTTTGCAAGGATGTTTGTTACCTTTTATAGGTTGCTAGTATGTAGAATAGATAGCATCCGCAATCGTAGGCTTTTTCAAGTAGATCGACGTGGATGGAAGATGACAAATGTGCTCCGACATAGGCTTCTTTAGGCTGATTGATTGAGGATTTTACGCCGCCGCCTAGTTGTGGGCGCTCTTTCGGACGACTGACACTTTGGATAGGGCAAGTCCATGTTGATGATCGAGGAGACAGGAGGATAAGAGTCCAGTTTGGCGGAGCCTGAGCACAACTTCGGGTCCTACGAGGTTGTTTGAGTCAGAGCCGGTCTGACGTAAGAGGCATTTAGTCACAGTGCACGGGTGAAGTGCATGACTTTCACACTGCAGCATGTGGATAGGTAAGGACAGTAGGTCCAACAGACCAATTGACGTTTAGTATTACTGCATGGTTGACTTCCCTAGAGTGACCACGGACTTTGGCTTCATAAGAACTGTATCTTAGAAGGATTCAATACATTATATTATTCACCCTCTGTGGGGGAAGACTTAGAATTAAAATATTTTATTCTTTCTGCTTCAATTTATTTCTCATTCACCAAACTTTATGTCAAACACATTCCTATTTTTCCTATTTTCCCTAAATCACAAGAGGGTGGTCTTGGTTGTAGTTCTTTGTACCTTGGAGGGTCATTGGAGCAGTTGTTATCTTTCAACTTTTATTTCTTTTGTTTCATGTACTTTGTTTTTCTTTTTCATACTATACTCTATATATAGGGACCTTATTGTGAATTTTTCTATGTTTTATGTTTTGGTGGAGATTACTTAGCACTTTTGTTTTTATAAATAAATTTGGGATATTGTTGTTTTTAACGATACTGCTTTGCTATTAATTTATAATTAGTGAAAGTTTTTTTCCTCTGTAATATTTTAATCATTTTATTTTGTTGCCTTAGTCTCTATGCTATGTTATGCATTTTTATTTCACTCGACCATCTATGCTTCTAGTCATGTCCAATTTTTAGGGTGGCTAGAGGTGCGGGGTGTCACAGTTAGTATCAGAGCTAAGGTTTCGATAATCCTAAAAATATTATAAAAATATAAAGGTTTTCGAATAATTTTTAAAGGATATTTCAAATAATACTTTTAAAAGTATATGTATATATTTTGAAAAAAAAAGAAATTTTAGAAATGGGTCCCTCATATCTCTTCCTCCCTAACTATTGAACTATTTGTGGAGTACATAATCCCATCTTTTTAATATCCATAGATAGAAATGTCTAAACCACAAGATATCCCCGAAGTTATAGGCCCTAAATGACTTCTTGGTTCAGAGGTTATTTGCAGGCTACTGCACGAGCAGAGCCATCAGTTAGGGATGCCGCTTTGGTGGAAGGGGCTCCATCCCATCCACCAGGCATTACTAATTTTTCCAAGTTATGCAAGGACTACACCAGCTTAGGAGGCAAGCCGTTTCATGGCACTGAGTCATATACTGAGGCGAGAGCTTGGATCCGTAGTTGTGAGCAGATATTTTTAATTATGGGGTTGGAGGATTTGGCTCAGAGGTAATTGGCTTCATGGCAATTCCAAGGAGAGGCTCTTTGTTGGTGGGAGACTGTGGAGGCTGAGGCTGATAATTTGACGTGGGCAGATTTTCATACTAGGTTCGAGAGGAAATTTTTATTGCAGGCTAAAGCAGGAGTGTAGTTAGAGAAATTTAAAAAAGCTTAAGCAAGGGAATATGACAGTTAAGGAATTTGTTAATCAATTCAATGAGCTTGCCAGATTTGGACTAGACCTAATCAATACTCCTCACATGATGGCACTAAAGTTCACTAAGGGTTTGAGTCAACCACTGCAGAGTTTGGTGGAGAGCCACATTCGGATGGGAGCCACTTTTAAGGGATTAGTAGAGATGGCTTTACTTGCTGATACTGTGAAGAAAGGAGATGTGGCGTAGAAGAGAGATGGGAAGAAGCTGTGGAAAGGAAAGAGGATAAGAGAAGGAGGGTTACGTGGAAAAGGAAAAGTTCCATGGAAAGACTGGAGGTGCAATACTTGTGGGAAACCAGGTCATCTTACCAAGGATTGTAGAGGGGCAAGAGGGCGTCTGAGACCAAGGTGCCATCTTTGTGATCACATGGGGCATATGAAAAAGGACCGTCCATCGAAGCCCAAAGACAGTTCACAGACACCTTTACAGCCTGCTGAGGCTTATGCTTTAGAGGCAGCTCCTTCCTCTAGTACTCATTCGATTGTGGACAAGGAAAAGAAGGTGATCATCGAAGGTGTGTTATCTATGTCTAATTTTCCTATTTATACACTATTTGATTTTGAAGCTTCGTACTCTTCTATATCTAGCACTCTGATAGAGGGTCTTGGTCTTGATGCTTGCTTATTGACCGAACCGGTAGTAGTATCAAATCCCATAGGATGATCAGCCAATTTATCCATGTTATGTTGGGATTTGAAATTGTTTATTTTAGGAGTTGATTTTGACTGTAGTGTTTTTGTATAAGGCTTTTCTAGGTTTGGGTTGATTCTTGGTATGGATTGGTTAAGGTGCTGTTATTGATTGCAATAAGAGGGTAGTGAGGTTAGGCACTTGTAGTGGACGTACCTTGGAGGTATCTTGTGATACAAGAGGATCGGTCATGTTGAGCTACCTTTATTCTCTTGACTTATCGCCCGATAGTTTATGTTTGATACCCGTTATTAGAGACTTTCCAGATGTGTTTAAGGAGGTTGTTGGCCTTCCACCTTGAAGAGAGATAGAGTTCAAGATTTATCTTGTTGATAATGCCGAACCAGCTGCTTTACCGGTAAGGCATATGGCACCTAAGGAACATCGTGAGTTGAGCAAGTAGATTCAAGAGCTTTTGGAGAAGGGCTTCATTCGTAGGAGCAATTCTGAGTGGGGCACACCTGTCATCTTTTCCATTAAGGTGGATGGCTCTCTCAGGCTTTGAGTGGATTATATGGAGCTTAATAAGCTGACGAAGAAGAATCGTCATCCACTTCCCCACATAGATGATCTCTTCGACCAGCTAGTCGGAGCCAAGGTATTTTCGCAGCTCGATTTGACCACAAGATTTCATTAGCTGCGTGTATTGGAGGATAGCATCGAGAAGACTGCGTTTAGGACTCCGAATGGGTTATTTGAGTGGTAAGTCATGTCGTTTGGGCTAACCAATGCTCCGAAATATTTTGTGGACCTAATGAGTCGAGTATTTCATGAATCATTGAACAAGTTTGTGGTGGTGTTCATCGACAACATTTTAGTTTATTCGCGAAGCAAGGAGGAGCATAATGTTCACTTAGAAGAAGTGCTTAGGACCCTGCGAGCACATAAGTTGAAGGCGAAGTTCTCCAAGTGCCACTTTTGGAGGGATGAGGTTCACTTTTTGGGACACATCGTTTCGGAGGATGGACTTGTAGTAGATCCAATGAAAGTAGTGTAGGATCGATTTCACCCTAGAGGGAGGGTGAATAGGGTGATAGTGTAAATTACAAAAATTAATCGCGGAAGCTTATAAAATATTCAATTCAGATCACAGAATAGCAGCATAGATATCGCAGAATATAAATAACAGAACAACACAGAATTTACCCAGCTTCGGCAAAACCCTGCCTACGTGCTGCCCCCAAGGTTTCTACTAGAAATTCGATAGTCCCTCGCTTACACACGTAAACTTGCTATACCTGCTATTGACTAATCTAACTCTACGCTCAAAACATTGCCACAACTCAACCACCGAGTTGCGAATTCCCAAACTACGACACGTAGTTTGTACCCTAGTCACACAACTAGAAAAATTAAACGGTTTAAAAGAAAATACAAGATAAAAGCAATTTAAAAATAAAACCCTATTTATAGCCCTTAATAAAATAGAGGTCCTTTTAGAGGAATAAGGCCGGCCCTCTTTAGTAATTCAACCCATCTCTTTTATTTCCTTCGTTCGTAATGGCTGCCGTGTTATTCTCGTTCCTCCTGATTAAAATTTGGGCTTGCGTCCTTGATCCAAATTAGGGCTTTCGAAGAGCCGTTATTGCTTCAATCAAATCTGTGGTTGTTCGACAATTTCCTTGCTCGATCGATTTCTCGTTGCTCTCTCTCTGGCTACTTCGAGTTGATGGAGTTTTAACTTCGATTCGGTATGTGATTTTTGTTTATGCTGTTCTGTTATGCTTCATTGAACTCCATACCTATTGCCGATGATGTGAATTTGATTATATAGGGTTTGTAACCCTAGATTTGCGTCGTATATTCTCTATTTGAATTTGTCATATTATTCACCTCGGCCACTTGATTTCGTTTCGATGATTGAGATGTTTTCTGACTTGTTCATATGAATATACTTTCTTTGCTTGATAGTCACGTTGTTGATTCGTGACTTGGTCAATTACGTTTGCTACCACGGTTTTGACTTGCGGCTTTGAATTGGTTATATATTTTGATTTTGCGAATTTCTAATGACATTCTCTCGGCCATCACTGTGTTCATGTAGTCTTGTTCATGCTGTAGCTTGATTCATGTATACATTCATGAATTCTCTAGTTGACTTCCTGCAGTTGCATACACTTTGTCATTCTGGCCTTGAACCTGCACTTGTAGTTGTTCAACCTGGTTTTGATACTTGCAGTTGTATCGCTTGATATTCATTGCATAGTATATTTGTGCATTTTGAAAATGTTGCATTGTACTCTGACTTCTGTATATTTGGGCTTGTTGTTGCATTTGTATCACTGTTGGGTTGCTGTTCATATGAACTTGCATTCATTCGAGTTGTATTTATATTCTGGTCGTTGTAGTATGTTGTCACTTGTTGTCTGCATTTCATATGCTTGCAACCTTGCTACTGCATTCATGAATTTTGATGCTTCATGTAGCTGTTGGATCTTGCATGCTTTACATACTGTATTGTCTTCAAGTATGTTGCTGTTGGGTTGTAGTTTGCATTATGTTGGTCGAGCTTGCATTTGGGTTTGTTTCATGTAGCTGTTGGTCTGTGCACATTCCTGTAGCTCCATCTTGACTTGGGCTGTTGATTCATCTCTTTGCATTTGGTCTGAATGCTTGTGGTCTTTGACATGTTATCTGAATTGTGCTGCATTGTTGTGTTGAATAACAGCTCGACCATATGCATATTACAACTTGTACATGCTTTGATTTTCATTTTACATCACTTGAACTTGCTTTTGTCTAGGCCTGAACCTTTGCATTACATACTTATGTATATGCTCACTGTCTTTGTACCTGTGTATATATGTTTACTCTGTCTTGTGTTGATCTTGAGCATTTCTGAGTCTTTTCATTGCCTTGTATTGTCCGGTAGAGTTGATTTGGGTTCATATCCATGATGTTGAGCATTGGATTTTTGAAACTCTGTTGATCTTGCTTGCATTGTCACTTGTACTTGCACACTGCTGCTTGTTGCAGTTTTGGTTTGGATTGAAGTTGTAGTCCAGTGCCCCCATGCCTTGTGTCTAGCCATTCTTTGTTGCCTTGAGTCTGTTGTATTGTGTTAGCTTGTAGTAATTTGTGCATTGTTGCTCGATTCTGTTTTCGCTGTAGTCTTTGTTTGTTTCAATCCAAGTTGCATTTGTTCCATACTTTAGTTCGAGCCTTGTGTTCTTCATACCATGTGTACAGACTTCATTTATGTGCTTGTTGATCTCTCTTGTGGTTCATGTGTTCACATTGATTATGCTTTGTCTTCGTTCGCTGCTTGCTTCATGTTTGCATTTGAGCTCTTTGAGTTGCAGTGCTTCATCACTTGAACTTGCTTGCAAACTGTCTTGTAATCTGCATCCATGTATACTTGGTGTGGTAGCCTTGAGACTGTTGAAGTTGTGCACTTGCCTGCTGCCATACTTGTTCACTGGTGTACATTATTTGCTGTGCATACTTCATGCTTGCACTGTTCATTTATGTTGTCCAGACATTGTTGAGTTCTTGGCCACTTCTTGTTGATTTTTGAAATTTTACTTGAGTTGAATCCAGTTTCAAAAAAACTCGGGTTTGACCTTGTGCTTGAGTCGTGATTTTGAATATACTGCACGTGAGTTGAACCCGGCTTTTCATTTGGGTTTGACCTGTGCTCACCTGTCCCTGTAGCATTATCAAGTGTATATATCGGTGTGCACGGCCTTGTGGCATATACAGTGATACACTGTGTATGTCACAAGTTGTTCGTGTATGATGAATTCAAATTTAAATGATGACGAACAACCCAAATAACTGAAGCAAATATCATTTTCAAAATTCACGTTTTATTTTATATTGCAAAAATATTTCTTTTTCAATTTTACTGCGTTAGTGTATATTTTTGCAGATTGCTCAGATGCTGGATTCTAACTGGAATGAAGTTGAAGATAAAAATACGAGTGTGAGTGATATGTAGTGAGGTGAATGTGTAAAATAGTGATGTAATTGAATTTGTATCAAAGTTGTATAGTGAATAGTGAGAGCTTGAATTTGTACTATTCAAAATTGTAATAAATATTTGTTTGAATAAAATATTCGTTTGAATTCAAATTCCGTGTTATTTATTTTATTCAGCAAATATTTATTTAATCTATGAAAATAAATAGTATATTATCAAATACATTTAAACGAATGTATATATGTTTATTATCATCAAACAAAAATCATATAAGCGCATATTCAACAATCTCCCCCTTTTGATGATAACAAACATATATTTAAGATTTTGAATATGTTAAATGTATTTGATCATGGATATATCCTAATTGCTCCCCCTATTTAAATGCTTCCTCTCTACACGATGCTCCCCCTACATATATGCATACAAATAGAAATATGCAAATGAGCTTAGATGCAAATATAAAGTTATTTGACCTTTGCTTGATTTTATTAGATAAAATCTTAACTTTTCTCTCCCTCTTTTGTTATCAGCAAAAGAATAACAGTGTTAGAGAAAATAGAGATAAAGTGATCGATATTAATCCAACATTAAAACTCAATTGAATATAAATATTAAATTTCAATAAAAAATCAAACAAAAATCATAAATATTTTGTTAGGCGCATATTCCACTTTTAGAATGATGGAAATGATGTCATCATATAAAACCATACAGTTGTGTCTATTTGTGGTATATTTATATCAGGAATTTGAATATCTACTAATTATGCATAACCATTAGGACTTTTAAATGAGATTAGTAGTATTCCAATTTTATTTTTAAAAAAAATGAATTCAAGTATCTTCTAACCACGCATAACCGTGAGGACTTTTAAATGGGATTAGAATCAACTTGTTTATTTTAAAAAAAATCAACTTTTGATATGCGTTCCATACATGCATAACCGCGAGGACTTTTAAATGAGCATGGAAGCACATAACAAATTCCAAGTAATTCACCCATGCATAACCGTGAGGACTTTTAAATGAGAGTGAATACTTTGGTATTTATTTATTTATTTACTTTTGTTTTTTTTTAAAAAAAATGTAAAAATGAAAAACGAACGATTCCTGTTTAAAGTACCACATATCGACAAACTATATAGAATTTTGATGAGTGATGGTTGTTAGAAATATGATAGATATAGAGATGGTCATGGAATTTTTTACCGACAAAGTTTTATAACTCTTGTTTAAATTTCTAAAGAAATTTATTAATTATACCGTCTCAAGTCATAATATTTGATCAATATTAACACTCATCACTTTTTCAATCACTATTTTTCTTTTCGATAATCATTTGGGAGTCAGATTAGTCAAAATAGTCATTTAAAATCAAACTCAAAAATAATTATGAAATTAATTTTTCAAAAATGACTAATCTGAAAATATGGTCAAAATGATTTTCTCCAGAGGGTTTTAAAAGAAAATTTTCTGCTATTTGAAAATTATTTGAAATGAAAAATATGCAGATATTTTCTTTGAAAAAAAATGATGCAGTTACTAAATGTCTCAACAAAAAATCACGTTTCACTAGTAATTTTTCTATCAACTAGATTACCAGTGTAATCTGCATCTGAATTTCTCTTTCACTCAAAATTATCATCAATTGAATTTTATAGACCAAAACATGAAGTGTGCACCAAAAATTTCAAACTCAATTTTTACAGCAATTTAAATGACATTCTTTTGAATTTGAATTGAAGCTGTGTAAATAATCAAAAAACCGTGAATATAGAGTTAGCCAAATTATAACCAAATGTATTATTATCCAACAAAACACTATTTTTAATCCAAAATGATATATATGAAGTAATTCAAAGAATCTAGAGATTATTATAGTGTTTTTGGCATAAGAATATAATTGGCCAACTATGTTGAATAAGTCAGAGTCAAAATCATCATCTTTTCATCATCTCAATATTGGCTGATTTTAATTCAGAATATGGTGCAGATTATCACATTTAATATATCGCTCAAATTAATATACCTTTACCTGTTTTACCTTTACGATATTTTTCATTGTTATCCGTTGTGATTCTGTCACCTTTATACTAGGCTAAGGAACTTAGCTTTGTCGCCCGTTGTGTTTCTGGAACAGCCAAAATCCAAAGAACACTATTGTTGTTCCTTAGCCTGTCACCACACCTACACGATGAAAGATTTATGTGACCTATTTGTTTTTATAGGTCCATGGTTGTTAGTGGCAGAAAATTTTGAAAAACAATTTTGTAAAGACCCAAAACTATTTATAATTGTTCCCTTCGGCACCCAAATTTGTTTAACTTTGAGAGATTTTATATTTGTGCCTTTAGGAACCCAAATCGATATAGTTTTCACATGTTTGTGTCTATACCAACAATTATTTTGATTGCGTCCAAATTTTCTACAAATTGTGCATATAGAATTAACTTGATCAATATTGCTTTCAACAATTTTCGAATTATTATATCCAAGTCCTTGTCTAACCGTATTAACAGTTTGCTTTCCTAATAGCATATTCAACGATTTTTCACTTTTTGAAAATTTATCTAAAGTCGTTGACAATTGTTGGACTTGTGTTTTGAGAGATTCATTTTCGTTAAATAATTGTGTGCACTTTTTAATAGAATTTTCTCTCCTAGTATTTTCATTTTCTTTCAAAATTAGAATTTCATTTTCAAGTGATTTTATTTTAGTTTCTGATTTTTTAATTTCTTCTTCAAATGTTGGACACTTATCACATTTAGGGATCCTACTTTGATAGGTTTTAACTAATTGGTCAAGTTGTTTATTTAAATCTATCAAAGTATCTTTTTGTGATTCAAGTTTGACATACTTATCCCTAAGCCGTTCAAAACAGCCATTTACTTCGTGGAAATAAATAAGTAATTCAGAGTGAGTAAGTTTTGATACCTCGCTTGGCTCGTCATCGTCGCTATCGGTTATATTCCCATGAAGGCAAGTATCTGCTTTCTCACTCTCACTGTTATCGCTTTTATTCCACGTGGCTGCAAAACATCTTCTTTTTTATTCCTTTTCTTTGTCGAGTTGAAAACGGGGATAATTGGGCTTGATATCACCGGGTTTGTTGCAAATGATCCCGTGTTCTTTCGAGTTATCCAGTGCTTTGATTATTCTGCTTTTTAATTTTTGATTTAGAGCTGGATTTCCGTATTTGCGGTTCCACCTTTTGAATTTCTTCATTATTAATGCCAGCTCGGCTGCTCCATCATCATCATCCCCATCACAACTGCTATTTACCAATCCTGTTAAGCACAATTCTTTAACCGAGTCGGTTGTGGAGGACTTCTCATTGCTGTTGACTGTTGCACCATATATTGCAATTAAAGTATTCCAGATTTCCTGTGCATTTTCACAATGAGAGATGAAATTAAAATTATCTTGATTAATACGAGAATATAATATATGCATAGCAAGAGCATTGATCGAGATAATTTTCTTATCTGTTATATCACACCCGTTTTCAATAATATTCCAACATTTAATATTAACAGATTTTAAATAAAATTCCATTTTTAATTTCCAATTCAAAAAATCTGTTCCATCGAAAATAGAAGGAATAATATTGGAGCGACCCTCAACAAAAGTATTAGTAAAAGAAGCCATTTCAAAAATTCAAAATTTTAAAACAAAAACCAATTTTTAAAATACGAATTTTTAAAACAAAAATTGATTTTTGTAAAAAAAAAATTAAAACAAAAACGGCTTTTGTTCCTAGCTCTGATACCACTTGTAGGATCGATTTCACCCTAGAGGGGGGGTGAATAGGGTGATAGTGTAAATTATAAAAATTAATCGCGGAAGCTTATAAAATATTCAATTCAGATCACAGAATAGCAGCATAGATATCACAGAATATAAATAACAGAACAACACAGAATTTACCCAGCTTCGGCAAAACCCTGCCTACGTGCTGCCCCCAAGGTTTCTACTAGAAATTAGATAGTCCATCGCTTACACACGTACGCTCGCTATGCCCGCTATTGACTAATCTAACTCTACGCTCAAAACCTTGCCACAACTCAACCACCGAGTTGCGAATTCCCAAACTACGACACGTAGTTTGTACCCTAGTCACACAACTAGAAAAATTAAACGGTTTAAAAGAAAATACAAGATAAAAGCAATTTAAAAATAAAACCCTATTTATAAATTAAAAGCCCTTAATAAAATAGAGGTCCTTTTAGAGGAATAAGACCGGCCCTCTTTAGTAATTCAACCCGTCTCTTTTATTTCCTTCGTTCGTAATGGCTGCCGTGTTCTTCTCGTTCCTCCTGATTAAAATTTGGGCTTGCGTCCTTGATCCAAATTAGGGCTTTCGAAGAGCCGTTATTGCTTCAATCAAATCTGTGGTTGTTCGACAATTTCCTTGCTCGATCGATTTCTCGTTGCTCTCTCTCTCTGGCTACTTCGAGTTGATGGAGTTTTAACTTCGATTCGGTATGTGATTTTTGTTTATGCTGTTCTGTTATGCTTCATTGAACTCCATACCTATTGCCGATGATATGAATTTGATTATATAGGGTTTGTAACCCTAGATTTGCGTCGTATATTCTCTATTTGAATTTGTCATATTATTCACCTCGGCCACTTGATTTCGTTTCGATGATTGAGATGTTTTCTGACTTGTTCATATGAATATACTTTCTTTGCTTGATAGTCACGTTGTTGATTCGTGACTTGGTCAATTACGTTTGCTACCACGGTTTTGACTTGCGACTTTGAATTGGTTATATATTTTGATTTTGTGAATTTCTGATGACATTCTCTCGGCCATCACTGTGTTCATGTAGTCTTGTTCATGTTGTAGCTTGATTCATGTATACATTCATGAATTCTCTAGTTGACTTCCTGCAGTTGCATACACTTTGTCATTCTGGCCTTGAACCTGCACTTGTAGTTGTTCAACCTGGTTTTGATACTTGCAGTTGTATCGCTTGATATTCATTGCATAGTATATTTGTGCATTTTGAAAATGTTGCATTGTACTCTGACTTCTGTATATTTGGGCTTGTTGTTGCATTTGTATCACTGTTGGGTTGCTGTTCATATGAACTTGCATTCATTCGAGTTGTATTTATATTCTGGTCGTTGTAGTATGTTGTCACTTGTTGTATGCATTTCTTATGCTTGCAACCTTGCTACTGCATTCATGAATTTTGATGCTTCAAGTAGCTGTTGGATCTTGCATGCTTTACATACTGTATTGTCTTCAAGTATGTTGTTGTTGGGTTGTAGTTTGCATTATGTTGGTCGAGCTTGCATTTGGGTTTGTTTCATGTAGCTGTTGGTCTGTGCACATTCCTGTAGCTCCATCTTGACTTGGGCTGTTGATTCATCTCTTTGCATTTGGTCTGAATGCTTGTGGTCTTTGACATGTTATCTGAATTGTGCTGCATTGTTGTGTTGAATAACAGCTCGACCATATGCATATTACAACTTGTACATGCTTTGATTTTCATTTTACATCAGTTGAACTTGCTTTTGTCTCGGCCTGAACCTTTGCATTACATACATATGTATATGCTCACTGTCTTTGTACCTGTGCATATATGTTTACTCTGTCTTGTGTTGATCTTGAGCATTGCTGAGTCTTTTCATTGCCTTGTATTGTCCAGTAGAGTTGATTTGGGTTCATATCCATGATGTTGAGCATTGGATTTTTGAAACTCTGTTGATCTTGCTTGCATTGTCACTTGTACTTGCACACTGCTGCTTGTTGCAGTTTTGGTTTGGATTGAAGTTGTAGTCCAGTGCCCCCATGCCTTGTGTCTGGCCATTCTTTGTTGCCTTGAGTCTGTTGTATTGTGTTAGCTTGTAGTCATTTGTGCATTGTTGCTCGATTCTGTTTTTGCTGTAGTCTTTGTTTGTTTCAGTCCAAGTTGCATTTGTTCCATACTTTAGTTCGAGCCTTTTGTTCTTCATACCATGTGTACAGACTTCATTTATGTGCTTGTTGATCTCTCTTGTGGTTCATGTGTTCACATTGATTATGCTTTGTCTTCGGTCGTTGCTTGCTTCATGTTTGCATTTGAGCTCTTTGAGTTGCAGTACTTCATCACTTGAACTTGCTTGCAAACTGTCTTGTAATCTGCATCCATGTATACTTGGTGTTGTAGCCTTGAGACTGTTGAAGTTGTGCACTTGCCTGCTGCCATACTTGTTCACTGGTGTACATTATTTGCTGTGCATACTTCATGCTTGCACTGTTCATTTATGTTGTCCAGACATTGTTGAGTTCTTGGCCACTTCTTGTTGATTTTTGAAATTTTACTTGAGTTGAATCCAGTTTCAAAAAAACTCGGGTTTGACCTTGTGCTTGAGTCGTGATTTTGAATATACTGCACGTGAGTTGAACCCGGCTTTTCATTTGGGTTTGACCTGTGCTCACCTGTCCCTGTAGCATTATCAAGTGTATATATCGGTGTGCACGGCCTTGTGGCATATATAGTGATACAGTGTGTATGTCACAAGTTGTTCGTGTATGATGAATTCAAATTTAAATGATGACGAACAACCCAAATAACTGAGGCAAATATCATTTTCAAAATTCACGTTTTATTTTATATTGCAAAAATATTTCTTTTTCAATTTTACTGCGTTAGTGTATATTTTTGCAGATTGCTCAGATGCTGGATTCTAACTGGAATGAAGTTGAAGATAAAAATACGAGTGTGAGTGATATGTAGTGAGGTGAATGTGTAAAATAATGATGTAATTGAATTTGTATCAAAGTTGTATAGTGAATAGTGAGAGCTTGAATTTGTACTATTCAAAATTGTAATAAATATTTGTTTGAATAAAATATTCGTTTGAATTCAAATTCCGTGTTATTTATTTTATTCAGCAAATATTTATTTAATCTGTGAAAATAAATAGTATATTATCAAATACATTTAAACGAATGTATATATGTTTATTATCATCAAACAAAAATCATATAAGCGCATATTCAACAAGTAGTAGCAGTACAAGATTGGCAAACCCCTAAGAATGCCAAGGATATAAGGAGTTTCCTTGGCCTTGTGGGTTACTATAGGAAGTTCATTAAGGACTTCGCTAGGATATCAGCTCTACTTACCCGCCTTACCAAGAAAAATTCAGCTTTTTCTTAGGATGCCAAGTGTAAGGATGCCTTTGGTTGATTGAAGGAAGCTTTAACTATCGCACCTGTATTGGTATTACCGGTTGCAACCAAGCCTTTCTCAGTTTATACGGATGCTTGTGGTACGGAGCTAGGGGCGGTACTAATGTAAGAGTGTAGGGTAGTGTGCTATGCGAGTAGACAGTTGAAAATGCATGAGAAGAACTACCCGACGTATGATCTTGAGTTGGCAGATATAGGTTTTTCTCTCAAGTCTTGGAGGCATTATCTCTTAGGAGAAATATTTGAGCTTTTCACGAATCATAAGTCTTTTAAGTTTCTATTCTCTCGGAAAGACTTAAATTTGAGATAGAAAAGATGGATGGAGTTTTTAGCCTCTTATAACTTTGAGATTTCCTATACCTCTGGAAAGGAGAATGTAGTGGCAGATGCATTAGGTAGACATAGAGTGGTTTTAAGTCGTCTATTTTTGGAATGGAAGCATTTGGAGTACATTCCTACCTTTGATTTTAGACCTCCATCGGACTTATCTCCAGGATTGTTAGCAGCCCTCGACATCCAGCTTACTTTGATGGAGCAGATTGGAGCAAGGCAAGGTGAGGATGAAGAGTTAAAGGACATTTTAGATAAGCTGGTAGACGAGAGTTATCAACACATCTTAGGCGATATACCATGGACACTAGGGGATGGCTTAAATGGGATGGTAGACTTTGTGTTCCCCGTACTGAGGATTTAGTAGATGCACTGTTGGTCGAGTCACATCATTCTAGGATGATAGTGCACCTCGATGGTGATAAGATGTACCGGGATATAAAGAGGGTATTCTATTGGCCCGGAATGAAGAAGTGGGTGGCGGAGTATGTATCGAAGTACATCACTTGCCAAAGGGCAAAGGTGGAATAGAAGAAACCCGGAGGATAGTTGCAGCCATTGGATATTCCATTATGGAAATGTGAGAGTGTCCTATGGACTTTATGGATGGATTACCAAGGTTATGGAGAGGGAACACGAGCATTTGTGTCATTGTGGATAGACTGACGAAGAGCGCTCATTTTATACCCATTAAGAGTAATAGGACGACATCTTCTTTGAGGATTCTTTATGTAAGGGAGATATTTAGGCTTCATGGAGTTCCCGTCAGCATTATGAGCGACAGAGATCCATTATTCACCAGTGAGTTTTGGTGGAGTCTTCAACAAGCCTTAGGAACAGAATTGAGTCTGAGCACGGCATATCACCCTTAGACAGATGGACAGACTGAGAGGGTAGATAGGGTTTTGGAAGATTTGCTCAGATTGTGCATCATTGACTTTGGAGGCTCTGGGGAAGACCACCTACCTTTGGTGAAGTTTCCATATAATAATAGTTATCAAGCAAGCATTGGGATGGCACCGTTCGAGGGATCGCCAGCCTGTTGGTGGGATACCATCGATAGGATCTTACTTGGACCAAACTTGATGATGGAAACTTCCAGGAAGGTGGATTTGATTCGCAAGAGGTTAAAGACGGTACAAAATAGACAAAAGGTTATATGCCGACAGAAGACGTTCAGATTTGGAGTTTAAGGTTGGAGATATGGTTTTTCAAGGTTTCTCCTCTGAGAAACGTTATGAGATTTGCCTCATTGGGTAAGTTGGCACCGAGATTTGTAGGACACTTCCCTATTACCGCATGGATTGGAAAAATGGCATACAGATTTGATCTTCCATATCAGTTGGCAGGAGTTCACAATGTTTTTCATGTTTCGCATCTAAGGAAGTGTCTACATGATTCCGTAGTAGAAGTAGAACCCGATCAGCGAAGAAAAGTAGAGGTAGAGCGTGAATCACTTGTGCGTCGTACACCCACCCGTATATTGGAATACGGCGTTAAGAGATTACGCAACAAGGAAAATAGACTAATGAAGGTTCAGTAGGAGATGACCCCAAGGAGTGCACATGGGAATCTGAAGAGAGAATTCAAACTTCTTATCCTTTTCTATTTGACGTTACACTTTAAATATCCTATCTTTGATCTTTGATCTTTCCTTAGTTAGGGTCTTTTCGATAATCTTTAGGTGAAACCTATGGATGGTAGCATGGTTGTAAACATGTCATTAGGGCATGTTATGTTTGATGGATTAAAATGATTGCAAGTGGATGCCAATGTTTGCAAATGGATGCATTGCATGCACTAGATAGATATTTATTAGGATAATCGGCCAACTGGGTACACACCTACATATGCGTGCCTGTTATTTACTGCATTTGCACATGGTTGTGTGTATATGTGTGTGTGTGTATGTGTGTGTATAAATGGATGTTGCATATGGATGGTGCATTTGGGTGAATGATTGAAACATACATATAGAATTATCAATTATACTAGGGTAATTGCATACATTTGGTTGCATGGCATAAGCATACTTGCATTATAGGAGGTCGACTGAATCGGTAGACCGACTACCTTTTCGCATTAGGTAAGTTAATATGCATTTCACTTTGCATAAACCATAAATTGAATTAGTTAAAAATATGGACAATGGTAGAAACGGATGATGGTTGAGTAGATGGATATAGTTCTTGGATGCTGGTTGTTAATTACGTTCTTCCATCTTTGGAGATCTCGGGGACGAGATCTTTTAAAGGGGAGAATGTAACACCCCGATATTTTACGAGAAATATAATCAAAAAGAATTTAAAAGCGCATTTGGTATAGTGGTAAAGGCGCGTGTTGACTTACTTGGTGATCAGGGATCAAGTCCCGTTGTCGCCCAAAATCTGAAGCGATTTTTTTTAGCTAGTTCATTTTCAGCAATTTTCCTATGTATTTAAGCATTTTTTTGACATGTGATGGCTTCTCATTCGCTCCAGTGATGTAATAGGATGAGATAGTTAAATTTTATTGGTTTAGTGATGTTATGGACTAGAATGGATAACCATTAAGTGTATGAACAAACCAGATTTAATCTAAAATAATCTAATGGATTATATTCACTCAAACAATCTATAAATAAACCATCTAACCTAATATCTTATTCAGTCGTCGCCATAATTCTACAGTAAAATTAGAAGAATCAAAGGGAGAAAGATTAAAGCAAAGCTTTTTTCAAATTTATGCAAGCTTAAGTGCTAGGTGAGTGGGAATTAATATGAAAGAGAAAAATAAAATAGTTTAATTTCGGTTCTTTTCTGGCACGTTAATATGAATTAATTTTTGTTATTAATTGAGAATAGATGTAAATTATTGCAACTTCTTCTTCTTCCACTTCTCAAAATCCAATTCATGTTTGGTTTAAAATATAGGACATATAAATTGTCTATTCACATTTTATGGCATAAATAAGACTGAAATTTATGTACACTGTTGTATCTTTTTCTTCTTTCATTTCTCAATTCTAATTCATGTTTGGATTGAAATTTGAAACAACCAAATTGTTATTCGCGTTTTATGGCGTAAATAAGATTGGTTTAATTAAATTGAATTAGAATTGTTATTCAATTTCTAATGGTAGAACAGGTTAGTTCAATAAATTCCGAATATGTTGCTTGAAAAAAAATTATGGTTTTGACTGATATAATTACATAATTTTGAATATGGTTTTGGAACAAAATTGGAAAGTCTAATTGGCATAATTGTCTGTTTCACATGTGGTCTAAAAATATAAAAGTGGAATTTCATGTAATTAAATGGTTTGTGGCCATTGGATAAAATAATTATACAGATTAAATCCCTAAAAGGAGAACGTAAATTAAGGTGGAAAAAATGTAAATTAAATGGACCTTAAAGGCTAGTGTAAATCTATAACAAAATGACATAAAATTACAGACAAACCATACGGATTGAACGGACGTGAACTTGAAATACCATTTATGTAAGAAAAAGAGAAATTGTGAATTATCCAAATCGGATGCAAAAATGGCCTAAAGCAGATTAATGGACATAAACAATATGTAAACTATGACTATAAAATTAATTAATTCAGAAGCGATTTGGTAGGCAGACCTTGTAAAGGTCTGGATAGGTGTTTCATGTAGTTAAGACCAAAATATAGTTTTGGCTGTACATACTAGGATTAGGCAAGCAGGTTCACAAGGATGTTTGTTACTTTTCATAGGTTTCTAGTACATAGGATAGATAGCACCCGTAATTGTAGGCTTCATCAAGCAGATCGGCGCGGATGAAACATGACAAGTATACTCCGACATAGGCTTCTTTAGGCAGATCGTTGGAGGATTTTACGCAGCTGATCCAGTTGCGGGCGCTCTTTTGGAGGATCGACACTTTGGATAGGGACAATTTCACGTTTGTGACCGAGTAGATAGGAAGATAGGAGTCCAGTTTGGCAGAGCCTAGCAACTTCAGGGTTCTACGAGGTTGTTTGAATTGGCGGCGGTAAGACATAACAGGCATTTAGTTACAGTGCATAGGTAAAGAGCATGACTTTCATGCTGTAGCATGTGGATAGGTAAGGACAGCAGGTCCGACAAGCTGATTGACGTTTAGTATTACCGCATGGTTGACTTCCCTAGAGTGACCACGGATTTGGCTTCTTAGGAACCGTATCTAAGAATGATTCACTGCGTTATATTATTCACCCTCCACGATATCCGAGGAAGACCTGGAATTAAACTATTTTATTCTTTCTGCTTTATTTTATTTCTCATTCACCAGATTTTATGTATGAACCATTCCTATTTTTCCCAAATCACGGGAAGGCAGGCCTAGGTTACAATTCTTTACAGCTTGGAGGGTCATTAGAGCAGTTGTTATTCAGCTTTAGTTTCTTTTATTTCATGTACTTCGTTTCTCTTTTCCATACTTTACTCTATATATGGGGACCAATATTGTTAACTTTGTTATTTTTTATGTTTTGGTGAAAACTACTTGGTATTTTTGGTTCCATAAATAAATTAGGGATAATGTTCTTTTTAATGAAGCTGTTTTGCTATTAATTTATAATTACTGAAAGTTTTCTTCCACTGCAATATTTTAATCATTTTATATTGTTTCCTTAGTTTCTATGTTATGTTATGGATTTTTATTTCACAAAGACCAAATGTGCTTCTAGTCATGTCCAATTTTCAAGGTCCTAAAGATGCGGGGTGCCACAGTTTTATTATTCCCGTCTACGATAAGGTCGTGGTTGGAAATGGTCTTCTTTTGGGCATTAATTGTCGCACTGCAAGCTACCACCTCCTCTTTTAACTTGACTTCTTCTGCATGAGCTTTCTTAATTTCATCCCTGTAGACGATCTCTATTCTCTCATGAGCCTCTTTTAGCTCTTTCAGCAAGCCGGCGGCTGTTCTTGCTTTCTCAAAGCATTGCATCCTTTTTTCTTCCAACTGTTTGATTCTGGCATCGCGTTCTGGCAACTCTCTTTTGAAGTCATCCTTCTTCTATTCAAAGGAGGGGATTTGTTGATAGTTGTTGCGGTTCATGTCCGCCAGCTGTTTACATAATTTTTCCCACCCTTTGGCCTGTTCAAAATTGCTATGGATTGCCTGAAGGTAGGGCATGTATGTATCTCTACGAACCGGATAAAGACCACGATCAAATTTAACTCCCCCTTAAAAACCACACACGGGGATCACTGCCTCAAGCCTAGGAGAACCAGATGGAAAAACATAGGCAGATCTCCTGTGGAGGTGTGAAGAACCGGGGGCAAGAGCCATATGAGATGGCGGAACTTGAGTTGAAGATGGAATGTGGATAGAAGAAACCTAGATTCCAGGACTGATTGAGGCGGAGGCCGGAGCGAAGGCATGTTGTTCCACAGAATGAGAACCATGATCAAATGTTGACTTTTTAGGCGGCTCCACTCGCTTATCAAAAGTCTTTCTTTTCTCATATCCTCCTTTATATACTATGCCCCGTTCCCTCTCGTTCCGGCGATAAGCTTCAGCCTTTGGGTCTTTTCTCCTTCTCCATTCCTTCCTTTTTTCATAAGGCTGGTGACGGCCAGAAGATCACTTCATCCAGCGTTAAGAGTTGGTAAATTCATTAAGATCGTCGTAAAGGCCACGTCCTCTCATGGTACCTAACTTGAAGAATAAATAAAGAGTTTTAGAAACGAAGAATAGGCATGAAAAGTATGCATATAAATGAGTGTTATCCTAGTGAAAAGTGTGTATGTTTGCGGGGAAAGCCTAAAATGACATCACAAACCAAATCGGGTAGGCATTGTGAAAGTAATCGAACTAACTTCGGGTACAACATGGCCCGAATGAGAAGACAGCTCCTCAAACTTGAATTCTTCTGCCATGAGCACAGCAAAATCGACGTAAATATTGCTCAAATCTCCGAAGTCTACACCAGCGTCTTTAGTCGAAGAATCCCGATGTTGTCTGACTTTAGGAGCATCATCTTTATCACTTATGTCTGGAGGAGGCAAGCTCGAAACAACGGGACTCATCCTGGGAGTCTCGTCGCATGATTCAGAATCTCAAATGCCGAATTCTACATAGAAATCATCGTCATCATTTGAGTAGGACTCATAACTACTGCTCCCAATCTTACCCTCCTCTTTTTCTATGTCTATCACGGCTTTGCCTTCTCTTTGATTAAACTCCTCTTCCTATTCTTCTAGAACCGGAGGCATTCTAGCCGGGCAACTAGCTTCGGTCGCATCGTCTTTTCCCTCATGAATCTCTTCGGCCGACTTGCTGGACAAGCCTCTCCTCTCTTGAAAAGAACCCTCTTTGGAACCATGAGATGAAGAAGTGGATCACGTACATATCCTGGATCGAGAAGGGGATGGGACTTCAACTGGGCTGTAGATCATCCTGGGTTCAATAGCCCATACTAAAACAGATTTTCATTTATCAGCAAGAATTTAACTGATCTTTTCTCCATGTCGAAGCCTTCAGGGTTTGAAAAGTTTTTTCGAGAAATCGGTCCTTGTTTGGCCTCGAAATAACTTTAGAAAGCATTTGACTCGTTAGAAATCCCGTGTCAACATATTACAGCTCTATAAGTGGGAAAATGAACTTACCCTCCATTGTCCAGAGGCGATTGAATCCCTTACGAAACCTAAAAAAGAAGTATTGAGTCCTGAATTGAGAAAAGTTGCTCTACAGTCACAACACAATTTTACGGTTCCTATGGGACTCAATCACAACTAAGTATGGACACTCGTCTCGTCTTTTGAATAAGGGAATGTATCTGAACTCATAGAAGCTCGGGGCATGATTGAGAGTCTACACGAAAAGAGCGTGTAGGCAGGTTAGAATAACGTATCCGTTGGGATGAATTTGAAATGGGGTGATTCCTAGGTTCGAGAGGGTTTCTCTTAAGAAGTCGCTGAAGGGGGCAGTGCTCCATTCAAGCACATATATCGATGACAAGCAGCATATCTCAGAGGCGGCATATGAGCAAATTCATCTTTCTTTGGGAGGAGCACGTCTTCCTCTAGAATGCCATGTTGTAGGTAGATGTTGTGCAAGACTTTAGAAGAGATCACGTAGGAAGCTCTCTCCGACGGATTTAGGACTCTGGAATTAGGAGAAGTCCAGTCCAAGATCGAACCAAATGGAACAAGCTGGCCGTACTCAGCCTGTGAAGCAGAAAAAGGAGGTGCGACAAATGATGACTCGGCCTCCGAAAGCGTAGAACTTCCTTCGATAGACTTCCGGTGAGAGGACGGGTACTTCATTCTAAACAATAGAACTTATGTCCGAAGTGTTTAGGTAATTCTACTCCGAAATAAGAATTCCCCATACTATACTAGAATTCCAAAGAAATATCGGTTCATAACGATGTGTTAGACTTCAAGTATGTACTAGGGCAACTGCGGTGTGTTATCTATCGGCACTAGGCTCGATGTTTGAACACTACAAATGCTCTATCCCGTGCAGATAGTACACTGCAGCTGAGAGGGAAAAGGACTTTCGATATCATTTTCTTTTTTAAATTACTTCTCCTACACTTGCCCGTTATCGATTAATGATTAGTAATAGATCCGTTGTCCGAAACGACGCAGAAAGTCCCTTTCAGCACGGGTAAATCATGCATGCAAAAGAAAGAAAAACCAATCCAAATCCTCCGAAAGGACGAAACCAATTCCTGATGTGCCGTGTGATATCGACAAAGGGACCTGGCACAAGTCAATTTTGGCTCAATGAACGAAGATAGCAAAACATGTCAAGTACTCGTCCAAGGCTCGAATGTTGTTCCATGAAGAACTCAAGACTTGATTTACTATCTTCCACCATTAAGCCATAACCGACTCAGAATCTTCACGACTAACACCACAAATACAACTCCATTGCCAAATTGATAAATCAACACCATAATCAGAAAACCCACCTAGGACTAACGGTCTAAACACAAAGATGGTTGAAGCTTTAAAATTAGCGAGCTAAAAAATGGATCGGCAGTGATCTAAGGCAGTAGGCTAACCTAGGGTTTGGTTGACGATGGAAAAAGAAGACTGGAAGCTATGGCGAAGTAGCGGCGATAAGGCTATAAAGTCGATGTCAGGATGGTCGACGATGGCGCTGGAAGATTGGACGAACTTAAGGATCGATCGAAAGATAGGTTGAATCGCTGGGTGCTTAGATCAAGTCGTTGAAGGAAGCTTGGATCGCAGAAAGAAGTAGGAAGGCTCGAGTCATATGATAAAAGTGGAGTGGATCGGCTCGAAAGGCTTAAATAGGGACGAACAAAAGATGTCTAAAAAGATCCTAAGTAATTGGATCACAAGCGATCCTTAAGGTTGCATGCCTTTGGCCTCAAATTTTCCTAGCGACATCTACCTAATACTTCGAGGCATTCTAGAAAGCTTGTGTGAAATTTTGTCTTTTCTAGCAAGCAATGGCAGTCCAGGGCAAAATTTAGCAAGCGACGGTCTAGTCTAATTCAAATTCATGCGGTCGTAACACGATGACTTGAAATTGAACAAGCAGAAATTGAAAAGTGATTAGTTCCAGAGCATGCCTTGTTTTCAATGAAGATTTACTCTAAGGGGCAAATGTTATTCGGGTTTTTAACCAGTCAAAATCCAAAAGATGTTGGAATAAATTGATCAAGTCAGAATAGCACAAAAAACAACCAAAAGAACTAGACTAACAAGCCAAAGGAAGTCGGAAGAAAATAGTGAAAAAATACACAAAGGACATGGATCACTAGCGATTCACGGACTATGGATCGCGGTGATTCATGGGATTAACCCAGGAGTTTGTTGAGTTTCTTACATCATGGTTCAATCCATGTTATATGAGCAATGATTAAGTTAGACTCTGAGTTAGTTAAATCAAGAGATAAGCATTTGTCTAGTCCAATCGGCAGCTATATACAACTAGCAAGTAAACCATCATCAAAACAAGGCAACGTGCTACGAGACTACATGAACAACATCCGCAAAAGACAACGGAGGCAAACCGAAAGGCAAAGTCCAAAAATATTCTAAGTTTATGGATCGCTAGAGATCCATACATTGTGGGTTTCCAGCGATCCATACCCTCTCATTGGCTTGCTACCACCTTCATGGGGTGAAATAGAGATAGGTGCTAAGTAATCAACTCGCATTCAAGTATAAAATATGGATTGTTAGCGATCCATCATTTTGGCTCGGGTCATGGTGCTCTCTCCGGAGAACCTCCTTGTGATCAATTGCAAGCATATGATGAACGGGCTTGGCTCAATAGATCCTTAACCTCTATAAATACTCTCCTATCTACAACATAAAGGAGGTCTTCTGGACTGGTTACTAAAACTCTGTAGAAAGCTTTCTTCACTCTTCTCCTTCCTGACAACGGTCATCCAAAGGATTCACTATGATTCTCCTGTGAACTCTAACATTAGGGACTTGATCTAGCTAGGGTTATTCAAGAACTTTGTACTCTTATTAACTTAGTAACAACAATCATTCGGTAATGAAAACTATAAAGTGGACGTAAGCTTCATTAACAGCCGAACCACTATAAAAATCTTTTTGTCTTCTTTCGGCTCTTTTACATTATTCTTTATATTACTACTCTGTAAGAACAGGGCTGGTCCTTTCACGCTCAATCCAGGGTGTTGATCCATTTTTTGAGTTAATAACGAGTATGTGGGCCAAAGTCCAAATAATTGTGGGACAATAAACATGAATCTTTTTCATTCATTCATTCCATTATATTAAAAATAAAATAAAAGCCTAAAAGATAAGTTAATGGTGGTGGCTCAAGGAAATGAGAATAAAAAGAAAATAAAAAAACACAAGCTAAGGAAAAGAGAAGAAAATCTAAACAAGATTTCTCAAAGAGGTGAGTAATACATAACCTTTTATTCAGTTCATTTTGGTTGATTTGGATCATGTTATTTTATTGGTATTCATATGAATTTGTGTCAAAATGAAAACCCGATACTATTTTTTAACCTTTTTTCTATGATGGGTTAGTAATTTGAGAAGCTCGTGGTTTAGGAATAAATTTTTATGAATTTATGAAGTAAACATTTAGAAAATATACAAGGAAAATAATTTGCAATTCAAATGAAGATAAGGTAGGAATAATGGAATTATTTATGAATTTTTTGGAATTTTGTAAGACTTTCTATGTGTAAAATAAGCAAAAACTAATGAAGAACTATGTTGGTGAAAGAGGGATCTGTGCTAAGAGTCGATGATAATGTAAGGGAACAATATCCATGAAAACAGCCGAAAAGATACAGAAAAAGAGTGTAAATATTAAAAAAATATCAAGGTAGCTTATCTAATTGCGACATGTGCAAAGGTAGTAACGTGCTTTTTCAAAGGTGTCAGATATTGTCAGGTACTGAGCTAAGGAGGTGGAAGGAGAACTGGGCCAAATAAAACTATGTTGGGTAGCGGGTAGTGATTTGCTAAAGGAATGTAGGGACTTTCTGCGAATGTAGTTCTGTTCCACTATTTTTATGAAAAGTAAAGAGCGCCGCATATGAAGAGAGTAAGACAAATTATGCCACCATACGGATCGGTAATTTGGGAGAGATCACGCTCGATAAGCAAAGAGTGTGTTGCCCATATGAGTCTAGGTAGGGTGTACTATGCCGAAGTATTATGAGCGGAAGAAAGGAATGAAAGGGCTATTGACACCAAGTAAGGACGCTTTCTCAAATGCACACCTGAAGGAACTTTGAGTGAGGAGAGGCATTCAACTTCCAGAGGTTTGCAAGGGGTTGATTCTATGCAACCTCAAATGAAAATAAAATAATGCTACAGGGGACTGTTTACATGTAATACAGGACTACAAGTGGCTGATTCTTTGTAGTCCAGAATTGAATAATAATTAAGTGAGACCTGTAGGTGGCTAATTAATAGTAGGTCAGAAATAAATAAATAAATATTTAATAGAGGACTATGGGTGGCTAATTCATGGTGGTCTCCGATTTAATCAAATAATATAAAAGATTAGGGAAGGGAGAATCTACCAATGGCTATATCATAGCAGATTTGAACTTAATAAGTTTATAGGAATGGGGCTACGGATGCGTTAGCGTAGTATCCTGGAGCTAAATAAAACAATACAATAGGGGAGTGATTCCATGCAGTTTAAATAAATAGACTAATAAAGTAATTCCACAGAGACTGGGGTAGTGCAGTATGAGTAAAACAAAGAGAAGATTATAAAAGGTCGTCGGGGGGTGATTCCATGAAGTAGACAGTCTTTATATGGTCTGTTTGGAATAAGATAGGAACTGCATATGGGCATAGTAGTAAATTGTATTAAGTGAAACTTAGAAAGTTTACAGGATATGTAAATATGCCCTTTATTTGTGTATATTATTAGGTATGCTATTTTGTAACTAGTGAGGGGAAACCCCTATTCGCGTTATGCGGTGTGGTCTCACTATGTATTTACGTTATGCTTTCATGTAAGTATTATTCATACTTGACTTTATGTCTGACTCGTGTTTTTACCATTGTTTTCCCCATAAACACATGGGTACTCATTTGAGTAGGTTGAGTTTATGAGATAAACATGTTATTTTGGACCCAGCCCAAAGATCTAAGACGATGTTGAAGGCCTTGTTATTTGTTAATGTATACTAATTCCACTATTTTATGTGTTTGGGTGGCATCATCATATGTTGAGCCGACAATCTTTTAGGTATTCTTGTGTTAAATTTTGATTCCTGCGTGGGACGACTTGGGATTAAATTTGAACATGTATGTAAAGAATATTAGGGAAAACTTGATTTAATGAAAGTAGTTTGTTGTTCTATTTAATTAGACTGTTATGAATAGTATGGAACTCACTCTTGGTTGCTTGAAAATAATTTTGGTGATGACTGCATCATCATCGACATTCATTTTTGGGTCTCCTAGTGAAGGATGTTATATTTGGCACCAGAGTCTAGAGTTAGGGTAATCTAAGTAAAACAGAGTTAGAAGTAGGAATAAGAACATTTAATAAGAACACTCTAGGGATGGGATGCGCTATTTTATAAACACACACACACACACACACACACACACACACACACACACACACACATATATATATATAACTATTTGCAAATTGATGTATAGATATCGCTATATCTTTTTCTTTTCTAAGAAGACTTGCTTAACAAAAAACCAAGTTGGATTTGAGGAACACACAATTGCATTAGGAGGGGCAAGTGTAAAAAGAGATGAGGAAAGTGAGCAGACCAATGAAGGAAGCGGGTAGAAGTCCCAAGAGCAGTAGGGGTAGATGCTATGCAGCAAGTAAATGCGATAGGCATTGATGTGCCATGTTTAGAGAGTTTATGGCTCAGATGATGATGGAAAATATGCTTGGGGCGGTTGACCTAAGGTCCATTGTTGTAAGAGAAGATTTTCTAAAGATGTGTAAAGCCTATAAAAGTTTAGGAGAAAAAGTGTTTGCTGGGAGAGAGCCCGCAGTTGAAGTGCTGAATTGGCTAAGAAATTGTGAATAGATATTTAGAGACCTAGGATTGAATGATGCGCAAAAGAGGAGGCTGGCGTTGAGACAGTTGTAGGAAGATGTGCCAGATTTGTAGAAGACGGTTATTGCTGGAAAACCTAAGGATGAGATTACCTAGGAGTAGTTCAGAGAAGGATTCGAGGCTAAATTTATATCTGAGCCTCAACAAAGCGTGTTACTACGTGAGTTCATAGACTTGAAGTAGGGAGATCTTACTGTGGAAGGGTACATTTTATAAGTTTAATTCTTTGGCCACGTATTGGAGGGAGATCATCAACACTCCAAGGAAGAAGAAAGAGAGGGTCATCATAGGCTTGAAGAAAGGGTTAGATCATAAGGTGATGGCTCACTTGGCGTCACCTTTTGAATTTGTGGCTGACATGGCCATGAGGTATGATAAAATGTGACAGGGGAAGAGAAGAGTAAAAGCAAAGCCCAAAGCTGAGATGAAGAAGAAGTTGGTTCTTTATACCAAAGGAAAAAAGGAATGCCGAAGGAGAGGAGCAGAGAAGCTGCTACAACGGGTTCATCTGCTTCAAATATGAACAAAAGGGACACTATACTACTAAGTGTTCAACGTTGAAGAGTCTTAGGAGGGCTAAATGCTTCAAGTGTGATAAGGTAGGGCATCTGCAAAAGGACTGCCCAAAGCTTAAGGCATGGGTTTATGCGTTAGAAGGACCATCTACCAAAGAGAAGGGAAAAAGGGAAGGCCTTGAAAGGTATGGCTTTAGTTTTTGGTATTTTAGTTAGAGTACTGTATAATACTAGTGCTACATATTCATTTATAGCAATATATTTGGTTGATTGACTTGGGTTAGGAGTTACCTATTTAGTCACCACCATAAGTGTAGCTAATCCGATAGGGGGATATGCCACTCTCAGACTGAGATGCATTGAGCTAGATATTAAGTTGGGTGAGTGCAAGTTTTCTTATGATCCTTTGACTTCATAGACTTTGGAGTTATTTTAAGGATGGATTGGTTGGAGAGGTATTGCGCAAATGTGCACTATGCTGAGAGAATTATTACTCTTCCTGACCGTAAGAATAGAATGTATGTGGTCTTAGATGTGTGCATAACTAGGTGTAAGGGTGTTTTGTTTGCTTTAGTTTCAGAAACAAAAGAAGAGCTGGGAGCAGTAGGGTAATCAAGGAGTTTCGAGATGTATCTAAACCAATTCGGGGTTGCCACCCTCCATAGCAGTAGATTTTCATATAGATTTGCTACCAGGGATTGAACCATTTAGACGAATTCCTAGTAGAATTCCTTTGAAGGAGATGGAGGAGTTGATAAAGCAGCTAGTTGAGTTAGAAGGTAAGAGCTTCGTTAGGTCAAATAGCTTGCCATAGAAGCGACGATATTTGTGAAAAAGTATGATGGATCACTAAAGCTATATATAGACCATCGAAAGTTGAACGAGAGGATAGTGAAGAATGGATATCCTTTACCGAAAATTGATGATCTTTTTGACCAATTGAATAGAGCTAAGGTATTTTCATAGGTAGATTTAGCTATGGGGTTCCATCAGTTGAGAGTGGTGGAGGACGGTGTTCCTTTGGCTGCGTTCACGTCAAGGTAAGGTTCATGTGAGTGGTTAGTGATGCCATTTAGGCTGACAAATGTGCCAATGTTCTTAATTGATTTGATTAATAGAGTTTTTTGAGATAAGCTTGATAAGTTTGTCTTGATGTCCATAGATGGCATCTTAATGTACTCCAGAAATGAGGAGGAGCATGTAGTTCACCTAAGGCATGTGTTGGGGACATTGAGGGAGCATGGGTTAAAGGAGAAGTTCTCCGAGTATCATTTGGGAAGAAGGGAAGTTAAGTTCTAGGCCATGTAATTTCAAAAACAGGGTTAGTCGTGCATCCTTCAAAAGTTGACACAGTGAATGGGTGGAAGAAGCCCGAAATTGTTATCAAGGTACGAAGTTTCTTGGGATTGGCTGGCTATTACTGGAGATTCATTATGTACTTTTCTCATATAGATGCGCCAATGATGAGGCTGGCCGGGAAAAGTGAGCAGTTATCTGGGCACAAGAGTATGAAAAGGCATTCTCGAAATTGAAGCATCGATTGACAGATGTGCCTGTGTTAATGATAGTTGAAGGGAATGATGGTATGACTGTGTATGTTGATGCTTCATGAGTAGAATTGAGTGCAAGATTAATGCAGAAGGGCGGTGTGATTGCCAATGCACCTAGGCAGTTGCGGCCACATGAAGTTCAATACCCAACTCATGATTTAGAGTTGGTAGCAGTTGTCTTCGCATTGAAGATTTGGAGACATGATCTGTTAGAGAAATGGTTTGAGTTGTATACTAACCACAAGACACTAGGATATTTTTTCTCTTAAAAGGAGTTGAATATAAGACAATAGAGGTAGTTAGGGTTTCTAACATCGTATGATTTTGCGATAGATATACCCCGAAAAAGGCAACAAAGTAGCTGATGCCTTGAGCCGAAAACAACAAAATTTTGTTTTGGTTATGATAGAGGAATGGATGATTTTAGAAACAATATCTATGTGTGATATGCAGTTTTGATCTAGTGCAATTCGGGCAGTGCATTCAGAATGCTAGCTTGCCTAGAATTCAGGTCTGCATTGGTAGAAAGAATAGTTGAACTATAGAAGGGAGATGAGTTATGCAAAAACATAGCAAGGCAATTGGATTCAAGAGTTCGGGCAATAGAGTTAAAGGGATTTAGTGCTGATAGAGAGGGCAAGTGCGGAAGAATTGAAGGTTGTAGAATCCGAGGGTAAAAGGACAAAGGAGACAAGTATTGGATGAATGTCATTATTCAAAGTTTAACATACACCCTGGAGGTACAAAAATGTACCAATATATGAAGAGTAGTTTCTTCTACGAAGGGGAGAAGAAAGATGAAGGAGAGTATGTGAGAATATGTCTTACATGCCAGCAAGTGAAGAAAGAACATCATAAGGCAAGTGGGTTCCTATAGCCTTTGGATGTTCCAGTTTGGAAATTAGATTCGGTATTTATGGATTTCGTAGATGGATTACCAAGATCGAGGGCAGGGAATGAGAGCATATGGTACATAGTGGACAGACTAACTAAGTGTGCCTATTTCATTCTAGTAAAGAAACAAGAACTGCGCCGAATTCAGCAGAGATATATGTGAGGCCAGTAGTGAGATTGCATGGGTGCTTAGCACTATTGTTGGTGGCCGTGATCCATTTTTCACTATTGAGTTTTAGCATAGCTTGCAGAGTGCTATGGGGACAAAATTGTGCATGAGTACTACATACCATCCACAGACAATGGATAGACCAAGAGAGTTAACAAGATCCTAAAAGATTTGCTTAGGGCTTGTATTTTAAACTTCGATGGATCTTGGGAAGATTATTTACACTTGGTAGAGTTTTCATACAACAATAGCTACCAGAGAAGTATTGGGATGGCTTCATTTGAAGAATTGTATGGAAGACCTTGTAAGTCACCTGCATGTTAGTTAGAGGTGGGGGATAGGATCATGTTGGGTCTAGATGTAGTCGATGGAGCTACTAAGAAGGTGGAGTTGATCCGAGCTAGGATGAGAGCAGCGCAGTCAAGGTAGAAAAGTTATGTCGATGCTAGGAGAATAGAGATGGAGTTCGTAGTTGGCGATCGGGTGTTCGTAAAGGTTTCTCCTATGAGAGGCATGATGTGCTTTAGGAAGGTTGGGAAGCTAGCACCCACATATTAAGGGTCATTTGCAATCATAATTGGAAAGGTGGCGTATAAGGTGGAACTGCCTAGTGTTTTTGTAGGGATCCATAATGTATTTCACGTATAACATCTGCAGAAATGCATTAAAGATCCAAGTGTAGTAGTTAATTCGAGCGTAGTAGAAGATCTGGTCATCGAGTCAAATATAACATACGTGCGAAGACCGATTCTAACAGTGGACCGAGATGAGAAGAGGATTCGGAACAAGGCAGTGAAGTTAGTTTATGTTCAATGGAGCGTAGATCGGGAGGACCACACATGGGAAATAAAGGACAAGGTCTAGAGGACCTATCTAGAGTTGTTTGTTGTTGATTAACATGTGAGCTACGTATTATACTATGTTGATTGCAAACTGTATATACGAATATTATGGTTGATTATTATATTATAGATAGCAGTGGTACATTTGTGGATTGAGAATTCATGGTTGCGCTTACGGTAAGCATGGGATAGTTGGAAAATCATTACCAAGCCTTGATTAAATTTCGGGGTTGAAATTCTTTAAGGAGAGGAGACTGTAACAATCCATAGATTACGAGTAGTTTAATTAAGTAATTAAAGTGCTAAGAGGGACTAAGTAAGATAGAAAAGGAGAAAATGAATTAATGAAAATGAGTATGTGGGCCAAAACCCAAATAATTATAGGACAATAAACATGAACCTTTTCATTCAGTTTACTAAAAGTAAAAAAAAAAAAGCTCAAAAGATATGTTAATGGTGGTGGTTTAGGGAAAGGGGAATAAAAAGAAAATAAAGAAAATACAAGCTAAGGAAAAGAGAAGAAGATCTAAACAAGATTTCTTAAAGATTTAGGTAAGTAATACTTATTAACCTTTTATTCAATTTGTTTGGTTGATTTAGATCATGTTATTATGTTGTTATTCATATAAATTTATGTCAAAATGGATGCCTAATATGATGTTCTAACCATTTTTCTAAAGATGGTCTAGTAATTTGAGAAGCTTATGGCTTAGGGATAAATTGTTATGAATTTTTGAAGTAGACACCTAGAAAATATACAAGGAAAATAACCAGTAATTAAAATGAAAGACAAGGTAGAGATAGAGGAATTATTCATGAATTTTTTGGAATTTTATAAGACTTTCTATACATAAAATAAGCTAGAACTAATGAAGAACTGTGCTGGTGGAAGGGTAACCTACGCTATTAAAAAAATAATGTAAGATGAAAATATCCATAAAAACAATCGAAAAGAAACAAAAAAAGTCTATAAATCTTAGAAAATTGTAAGATAAAATATCTAATGACGACATGTAAGGCGGTAATGTGCTTTGTCAGAGGTGTCAGATATCGTCGGGTACTGAGCTAAGGAGGCGGTGGCCAACATCTTGAAGCGGAACCATGCCAAATAAAACTATGCTAGGTAGCGAGTAGCGAATTTACGAAGGAATCTAGATACTTTCTCGGGAAAGTTGTTCTGTGCCACTATTTTTATGAAAGATAGAGGGCGCCGCAATTATGAAGAGAGCAAGACAAATTACACTGCCATATTGCACCGTAATTTGGGAGAGAACACTCCCGATAAGTAAATAGTGTGTTGCCTACATGGATCTTTGGGTAGGGTCTACTACGTTGAAGTATTATGAATGGAAGAAAGAAAATGAAGGGCTATTGGCACCGAGTAAGGATGCTTGCTTGAATGCACACCTGAAGAAACTTCAGTTGAAGGGAGGCATTCAACTTTCAAAGATTTGCAGGAGATTATTCTATGCAACCTCAAATTAGAATAAAAAATACTACAAGGGGCTGATTCCATGTAGTATAGGACTACAGATTGTTGATTCTTTGTAGGTTAGAATCAAATGATAATTAAATGAAACCAACGGGCGACCGATTCATAGCATATCAGAAATAAATAAATATAGGTAGGAGACTATGGGTAGCTGATTTATGGTGGTCCTAGGTATAATCAAATAATATAAAAGACGAAGGAATGAAGAATCTACGGGTAGTTGTTTCATAGCAGATTTGAACTTATCAAGTTTATAAGAATGGAGCTATAGGTGAGGTAGCATAGTTGCCCAGAGCTAAATAAATAATACCGAGGGAGAGTGATTCCATGCACTCTAAACAAATAAGCAAATAAAGTAATATTGCGGAGACTAGGGAAAGTGCGGTATGAGTAAAACAAAGAGAAGAATATAGAGAGTTTATTACGGGGTGATTCCATGCAGCATCCAATCTTTATTTGGGAAGTTTGGAACAAGATAGGAACTGCGTAGGGGCGCAGTAGTGAGTTGTATTAAGTGAAACTTTGGGAGTTTGCAGAATATGTAAATATGACCTTTATTTGTGTATGGCATTAGGTATGTTGCTTTGTAAGTAGCAAGGGGAAAACACATTCCGCATTATGCGTTGTGGTTACTACGTATTTATATTATACGTTTAGGTAAGTATTATTCACACCAGACTTTATGTTTGACCCATATTTTCACCATTATTTTTCCCATAAATTCATGGGTACTCATTTGTGTAGGCTGAGTTTATGAGCTAGAAAAGTTATTTTGGGCGCAAGCCGAAGGTCGAAGACGATGCTGAAGGCCTAATTATTTGTTAATGTATGCTAATTCTGTTATTATATGTGTTTGGGTGGCATCGTCATATGTTGACCCGACATTCTTCTATGTATTCTTTAAAAGTCTATGCGAATTGAGTAATATGATTAATATCTACTAAATAAAACTTATATCAAATTGGTAGTATACAAATTGTAATAAGTATAAAGTGCATCAGAGATTTTTATACTAGTTCGTACTCTCATTCTACGTCCAGTCTCAGACTCCTTCTGAATTTAACTAGCGACACCCTTGCTTAACTCGGAGGAATGGGTCTTGCAACCGCCTGAGCTACTAAACAAGATTTCATGCTTGAAGATCTCTAACAGGACTTCGTCTACAAAAAAGTAGAATTGTTTGTGATTGTGTATGCTCTTGTATAACATAGATTAGGCAATAAGTACAACCTCCCTGTAATCTTCTTCTGAGTGGTATATTGAGTGCATGTGAAGAAATGGAAAAGTTATGACCACAAGAATTGTATTCTTAAATGAACGTGTGATCAAAAAGTAATATAAGATTGTATGAATGCTTTAAGAATTCAAATCAAGATAGTGATAGAAAGAATTGTTAATTGAATTTGAAAATCGAATTCTTTATATAGATAACCGATGAATGCAACTATTGGTAAAGAGCAATGAACACCGAAAAGAGTTGCAGCAATTGTTGAAGAGAAATGTCTTTTCATGGAGAAGTGCATTTCTTCAGTAATTTAATTTGAAAATAGATGTTACAACATCCAGTCGACTGAATGAAATTAAGTAGCCGATTGAATTTGATCAAATATTGTTTTTTAAAAATAGAATAGAAATAGTGTAAAAATGTGTAGCTTTAGTCGATTGAAATTCTTAATTTAGTCGAATGAACTAGTGGTTTGTCGACTGAATTGGAATTTTAGTCGACTTACTAATGTCAGCGTATATATGTGTGTGTATGTGCATAGATTCAGTCGACTGCGATGGTTTACTCAGTCGACTGATTGATGCTGCTTGATATGAATTTTGTTTTTAAACTCTGAAATCGATTATGTGATCAAATATGTGTTTGTGAATACCACTTAGAAGGGATTTTAACAAATTTTATAACTATAGACTAAGACACTGAGTTATATTACATAATTGTATTATCATGGTCTTCTTTTTGTCAAGTACTTCTCTTCATTGATTGATATTTTTTCCTATACAAGTTGTTAGTATACACGATATGCTCTTATTTAGTTGTCACTATCAAAACATAAAAGTATGAGGTTTTAACATTCTTATATTATATTTTGACCGCTACATGGATACGTCCTAGAGTTAACTTTGAATATGTATGTAAAGGATATTATGGCAAACTTGATGTAATGGAAGTAGTTTGTTGTTTTGTTTACTTAGACTTTTTTGAATAATACGACACTCACTCTTGATCGTTCGAAAATAATTCTGACGATGACTGCAGCATCATCGACGTTCATTTTCGGATCTCCTAGAGGGAGATGTTGCATAGATCTTGGAAATACCCAACATATGGGGTGACACATATAAATATGAAATGCGCGCAATTATAAACAAACCTTATAAAAGTGATCAAATAAAACATTTTAGATATAAAGATGCAAGTGTCATGGAAATAATGCATAGAGACAGGAGTAAATTTTCAATTATTGAAGGATCAAATTGAAAAATATCACACTATTTATACATGAGATTACGATCCTCAAATTACATAAATTCTATTTTTTCTCCCCGTCGTCTTCTAAAGAAAAATACATATGTAGACTTGCACTAATTTGGAGCATGATATCCATATCTTTTCTCTTGGATTTATCTCCATCGCGTGGCTTCAGTGATTACTTTTTTTTCTTCCACGATTCCTTTCGTTGAAATCATACGGCGCATTCGTTTTACAATATGGATTTGATCAATAATTCATTGTAAATTGATTTGAAATCTCTAACATATGATAGTTATCCTCATCAAATTATCAAACCGACCATTAGGGAGCTTTGCTTACTGTCACTGGCCAAAATCAATTTTTCTGAAGCCAAAAAAACGTGAATCTTGTCTCATCGCGGTTTCCCTAAAAATGTGGATCTTATCTCATCGCGGTTTTCCTAAACTTCCTCCTTTTATTTCGCGCATCAAAGATTCCAAATTCAAATATATTATGATTTTCAAATTCTAAAATTTCAATTTCAAATCGACAATTTTGAATGCTTTGATTAATATTTAAATTTGAAATTCATATTTTCAGATTCAAATCTCAATTTATTCTTTTCCAACACATTATCACTTAATCTTTAAGTAATATTAACAAAAATTTTAAATGTATATTTTTTATCAAAGTTATACAATCGAACGGTCGGTTTCTCCACTGTTGTGCGGTTATACTAGTAGAAAATAATCTTATTTTATTCCTATCAATTCTAGTGTGTGACATTCAAAATTAGTCAACGAATTAATCATTCAAAGCAGGATGATACTATGTACATTCAATTTTCTCCTTCCGACCCTCCTTTTTGTTCACTCATTCATATTTTGAAAAAATACTTTTTTATCCTTATATATCCACCTTTCATTTTAGTGGATTAAAGAAAAAACAAACATTCATTTATTAATCTTCTTCAATAGATAACCATAAATAGCAATTGTGAAATTAAATTTCATCAAATCCAACCATGTTCCTACAAATTTCCATCAATTCAAAATTTGATTTCAACTAGTTAAATTGATAATTTTAGAACCTTAATATACTAAAATGTTGATCAATTTCATTTGAGATCTTTTTTCAAGCGACAAAATTATAGATATGGCAAGGACGACCTTAAGGAAGCAATTATTCACGTTTAATAAATAAATTGCAAGTGATGCTCTACGTAAAGTTTGTAAAAATATAAATCTTTTGGATTAACAATAGTCTATTTTTGAAGCCGTTTATTTTCTATTTTTTAGTATCTCTGTAAGAAGCAATACGAAGTACATTGATGGACCTATATGCTAGTGCCATTCGAAAAAAACAGTTTAAGAAACATCAAGGATTTATCAAGCAAGAAACAACACCTAGACACACAGGAATACGTTGTTTATCCATGTTTTCAAAAAAAGGAAATTTCTCATTGCAGAATGAATAGTAAAATATTGTATTTTACATGATCATCACCAGTGTCATTGATCCGATCCACTAAGTGGGTTCAACTGCTTAACGGTCTGAGTTACGAGATAAAAATTCAAGAATTTGAACATCAAAACCGGCAATCATCATATGATAATAACAAGCGTATGTGTTTGAAGGCGTCCCAATTTCATGAAAATATTTTCTTACTACCAAACAAACGACGACACTGCCGTTAAAGCATGATAGCGACTTTTCTTTACCTTTGGTTTACTGTGAGTAGGAGTACCAACCTACCAGCCAGCATTAAATATAACGTCTGATTTAATTCCAAAAGCCAAAACTAGGTAGGCCCGACCTATTTGCAAATTCCTACCGCTCATAATTTCTAAACTGGATGAAGCAGGGGCAAAATAGGTATAAAATTAAGACTTAATTTTTATGAAAAAGAAAAGTGGGTGTGAAAGTAGAATCTTGATGCGAATAGAATTGGCGAATTAGGTATTAACGGTCGCTAAGTAGCTCACCATAATAAGATTCGTCAGCCCACCATGATAATATCTTTAGATTTACCTATAAAATTTACTAACGTTTGATGCCTGTACGTATATATCAAGTTTCATGTTTCACTTTGTAGGGATCAGAAATGGTACGAACGTTTATTCTCTTTCAATGAATATTACGATGCTCCCATCTCAATGTAGCAGTAGGGAAGAGTTTGTTTTAAACCTAATTTACTTTTTAATAAATGTCCTTTACATTTTGAAATGCAAGCACATTGTCGTAATGAAAAGTCATGTAACATTATCCTTAAAGGTGAGTTGTGCAATTCATGCGCGCATGGGTTACGTGCAAATGGGGTTGTGCTCCTAATATATATTGATCACCGGGCTATTTTTCATGGAGGACAAATTTTGCTTTTTAACTTATAGGCACCAAAGACACACAAAACAATTTATAGACGTAGAAAGTGTTATTTTCAAACCGAAAGTAAAACAGAAAAAATCAGCTTTCCGCGAAAGTAAAAGTTTCAACAAAAGAGAAATGCGTTGCTAAAAAGACAGCAAAAAATAAAATGATTGCTATAATATACATTAATAATAGGGATGAATATGCTAAATAAGCAAGGACACTATTGTAATCTGCACTACATAAAGAGTCAATAAATATGGAGCTTGATTATATTATAAGATCTATCTCAATTCAATAAAATTGTTCTCTCTCTAATGGTCTCCATCTCATTTATTTTGTAACACGTCATCAGCACGAACTTTCTGTATATTGCATTCTCAATATTCTGCATAGAAATATGAATCAATTATTATTCTCAACCTGTTCACCTTCAAACTTTCCAACTTCTCAATAAGTAATTATATATTAATTACTCTGACTGTTACACTTCTGATCATTCCAATTCTAAGCTATTCATATTCAAAATCCTATTATATGTTGGAGCAAACGAGTCTTTTATAATATATCTACATACGTTCTATTTCTTATTTCCTTTAAAACAGCAAGCAGGTAAAGGAATTATTCAAGCATTTCTTTATAAACTCGTTATCTTTCCTCTCTACAAAAAGGTAATTGTCAATATCATATTATTTTTTCTTTTCGATAAAGCTGTCTAGTTTGGGGTTCACTTCTATATTTTTCATGTATTTTCTTGTATCATTCTTACTTTAATTCTTTGGCTTTTAAATTCAATATTTTTTTCTTTGCGGATCTGTTGCCAAATAAAATTCAAAAGTTTGCAATGGAATATACACAAAAGCTAACTTTCCTTTCTTATATAATAAATACATGAAAGTTGCAAAATCCAAATGTTTGGTTTTGTTGATACATTTTTCTGGGGTATAGTTGTTTGATATCATGAATGAAGATTTTCCCTTTTTTTTACTTTTTAGCTGGAAACAAACAAATAGTGAATGCTGTTGTGGCGAATATTTTAACCTTATGCAATTTATTTTATGAACAATTCACAAAATGGCAAACATCGCCAAGTTTGAATTTAAAACTTTGAATATATCTGGAGACAACTACTTATCATGGATACTGGATGCTGAGATTCATTAGCAATCTCAATGCTTAGAAAATGCCATTAAAAAAGGCAATACTATGTCCCAGCAGGACAAGGCATAGGCTCTAATATTTTTAAGACGCCGTATCCATGACGATCTAAAAACAGAATATTTGACTGAAAAAAACACTCTCCACTTATGGAACTCCCTGAAGGAGCGTTATGACCACCAGAAGACCGTCATACTTCCAAACACTGGGCAAGAGTGGTTGAACCTGAGGTTTAAGGAATTTAAGTCTGTAAGAGAATATAATTCTGCAATGTTTAGAATCACTTCTAAACTGAAATTATGAAGAGAAAATGTGGATGACGCACAAATGCTTAAAAAGACTTTCTCAACATTTCATGCCTCGAATATACTCTTACAGCAGCAATATCGAGAGCGTCATTTTATAAAATATTCTGAACTCATAGAATGCTTACTAATTGCTGAACAAAATAATGAATTGCTTATAAAAAATCACTCCTCAAGACCAACAGGTTCGACTGCATTACCTGAAGTTAATGCTAATTTTGCCCACTCTGGAAGAGGTAGGGGTCAAGGTCGAGGTAGAGGACATGGTCGTGGACGTGGATATAACTCTAGCAGAGGAGGTTATGGTGGTTTTAAAGGTAACAAAACCACCAACTTTAAAAAGCAACAAAAGAAAATTGAGTCTGTAAAAAATAATGATTCAGCTTCAGAAAATAAAAGGCACTATGAGGAAGTTTGTTATAGATGTGGACAATCTGGTCACTGGTCACATACATGTAGATCATCAAAGAAAACAGTTGAAGAATATCATTGTTTGAAGAATATTGAGGCAAATAATGCCGAAAAGTTACCTGAAAATACTAACCTGAAGTTAGATGATTTCTTCGAAGATGACAATGGAAATTTCATTAATGATGAAAATCTAAGTGCAATGATTAATGATATGACAGAGTTGATCAATTAGAAATATCTTGAAGTTTGTTATGTGGCTTTCGTTTTATTTCATTATCTTGCATAAATAAATCAGTTTGAAGTTTGTGCTCATTTACTTGTATTTCCCTTTGCAGTACTAGTTAAAAATAATGTGTAATGTGGATGTTGTTTTTAATTGGTAGCCTATTTTAATCATATTACTTTGTTTGTTTACATTACATCTATTTATGCATACAAATTTTTAATGATTGAATAATTATTGCCTTTAATTCTTAAGGTATGGAACGCTATTTGGGTGATGATATATGCTTACTAGATAGTGCAACTGCACATACAATTTTGAAAAACGAGAAGTTTTTCTCTGAACTATCTGAAAATTTCTCAGCTAAAGTCTCCACTATAGCTGGATCTGCTAATATAATTGAGGTCCGGAAGAGCCCATATAATATTACCAAATGGTACGCATATCTTTATTTAGAATGCATTATAGTCAAGCAACTCTAAAAGAAATTTGCTGAGTTTTAAAGATATAAGAATGAATGGATACCATATTGAAACTATAAATGAAAACAATAAAGAATATCTTTGTGTTATTTCTAGAATTGAAAGCCAGAAGATTATCCTAGAAAGATTTGGTATAATTTCAACTGGTTTATATTTTACAAAAATTGGTATAGTTGAATCTCACTCTATAAACATGAGCCGGAAGCTCACAAATACAAAGACATTGATTCTCTGGTACAATCTCAAGTACAATTTTAACTAGTTGGGAATTTATGTAGGATTTGATTCTCCATCGATAATTCGTTACCTTGAACCTCTTACAGGTGATGTCTTCACTGCAAGATTTTCAGACTGTAAATTTGATGAGACAATCTTCCCGCCGTTAGTGGAAGGAAAGACCGTTCCAGTAGAACGGCGTGAAGTATCATGGAATAATCCATCTATGTCAATATGAGGTACAAAGAATTTTGCATATTCAAAATATTGCAAATCAACTGCCAGATGCATTTAGTGACACTGCAAAAATAACTAAATCTCACATTCTAGCAGCAAATGCACCAGCAAAAATTGATGTCCCTGAAGGATCAAAAGTAAATATAGCAGCAAATGAATCTAAAGCAAGACAAAAACGTGGAAGACCAATTGGTTCAAAAGACTTGGCGCCCAGAAAAAGAAAGTCTAATGAAAAATCATCAATTAAGGAACCTCCTGAAGAGGTTATAAATGATCAAAATGACCACTCAAATGAAAATCCCAATTCTCCTAGAAGTATGGAAAGAAATATTATCCCAGAAGAGATAAAAGAAGATTCCGATGATAAAATGGTGCCTAATAATAATGAGATCTCAATATTTTATACGAACTATGGAGAAATATGGAATCGAAGTAAAATAATAATTGATGATGTATTCTCATTCGCAATTGCTACTGAAATAATTGAAAGTCATGACCATAATGAGAATAATGAGAATGACGATAATGAACTAAATAGCATAAATGAATGTCGAAAAAGACACGATTGGCCAAAATGGAAAGATGCTATCCAAGTGGAATTAGATTCACTTTAAAAACATGGTGTATTTGGACCAATAGAGAAAACACCAAAAAATATTAAACTAGTAGGTTATAAATGGGTATTCGTTAGAAAACGAAATGATAAAAATGAAGTCGTGAGGTACAAGGCACGACTTATCGCACAAGATTTACTGTAGAGACCAGGTTTTGACTTTAAGGAAACTTACTCCCCTGTTATGGATGTCATAACATTCCGATATTTGATAAGTCTTGTAGTTTCTGAAAAACTCAATATAAGATTAACGGATGTTGTGACAGCTTATCTTTACGGTGAATTAGATACCAATATTTACATGAAAATCCCAGATGGATATAAATTGCCTGAAACAAAATCAAAGTCCATGTACTCATTAAAACTAAGACGATCGCTATATGGCTTGAAACAATCTGGAAGGATGTGGTATAACCGTCTTAGTAAATATTTGGTAAAAGAAGGATACGAAAACAATCTCATTTGTCCATGTGTCTTTATAAAGAAATCGGTAAAGGGATTTATTATCTTAGCACTTTATGTTGATGACATAAATTTGATTGGGACTCCAGAAGAGTTTGATGAAACAATAAATTATTTAAAGAAGGAATTTGAAATAAAAGATCTTGGCAAATCTAAGCACTGTCTCGGTCTATAGATTGAGCATAGTACTAATGGCATATTAATCCATCAATCAAACTACATTGAGAAAATTCTAAAGCGTTTTCAAATGGATAAAACATATCCACTTAGTACGCCGATGGTTGTTAGATCTTTAGATATTAAAAAGGACCCTTACCGCCCAAAAGAAGAAGATGAGAACGTGTTTGGCCCGGAAGTGCCATATCTTAGTGCCATTGGTGATTATTATATTTGGCCCAATGCACAAGACCAGATATTGCATTTTCAGTAAATCTTCTAGCAAGGTACAGTTCAGAACCAACAAAAAGATACTGGAATGGTATAAAACATATCATGAGATATATTCGTGGAACGACAAATTTGGGTTTGTTTTACTCTAACTCAGGCAATAATCCAAATCTAGTTGGCTATGCTGATGCAGGTTATCTTTCTGACCCACATAAAGCAAGATCACAAACTGGATATGTGTTTAATAACAACAATGCAGCAATTTCATGGCGATCTACAAAACAAACATTAGTAGCAATATCATCCAATCACTCTGAAATACTAGCACTACATGAAGCAAGTAAATAATGTATTTGGCTGAGATCACTAATTGAGCATATTCGAAAAAGCTGCCTACTTCCATCAGTAACAGAAGGGTCAACCATTATTTATGAAGACAATGCAGCTTGTGTAGCTCAAATTCAAGCGGGTTACATTAAGGGTGATAGACGAAACACATTTCTCCTAAATTTTTGTTCACACATGAGCTACAAAAGGATAATAAGATAGAAGCGAAACAAATCCGATCCCAAGAAAATCTGGCGGACTTATTCACAAAGGTGCTTCCAAAATAAACATTTCAGAAGATGGTGTACAAAATTGGTATGCGTCGGCTGCATCAACAAACTAATTGAATAATGCGTTATAATTCAGGAGGAGCGTATGAAATACGCTATAATGTACTCTTTTTCCTTCACTAATATTTTTTTCCCACTGGGTTTTTATTAGTAAGGTTTTAATGAGGCATTATCTTGATCCAGAAGTATCAACCCTCATAGTAACATTAAAATATATGTTACTTAAAGATGAAATCATGTTGTACTCTTTTCCTTGTTTATGATTTTTTTCCCACTGGGTTTTTCATAACAATGTTTTTAATGAGGCAATTACTCTTATCATCTTTACATACGCATATTCAAGGGGGAGTGTTGTAATATACATTAATAATAGGGATGAATATGCTAAATAAGAAAGGGCATTATTGTAATCTGCACTGCATAAGGAGTCTATAAATATGGAGCTTAATTGTATTGTAAGATCTATCTCAATTCAATAAAATTGTTCTCTCTCTCTAATGGTCTCCATTCTCTTTATTTTGTAACAATGATCGATTTTATGTATCTTTGTTTTTATTTATTTTAAATCGTTTGAAGTATTTTAACTAACGTCGGTAATTGATATTAAATGAGAAACTAATGTAAAAGCTGCAAAATTAAAAGGTAGATACACCAAAATGAAATTGATAAATCAAGATTATGAGGGGTAGGGGTGGAGGGTGTTTCCAAACTGGGTGACAACTAGGTGGGAATGCGGAATGCAATACCCTATGGACCATGGTCGATCTGGACAGTCAGTTCACAGGGTCTAAGGAGCATCATCACCCAACGAGATGTATAGTAGCACTCATCGAAAAAAGGTGTGTGTTATCAGTGTCCTTTTTTTATATGAAACATATCATCTTAATATTAATTTTTTTTATTTAAAAGAAAAGTATGTTCATTAAAAACATTCATAATTTTTAAAATCTTATTATTTATTAGTCTTTTGTTGCTAAAGTTGAAATGAAGCTTTGTCGTCCAACGCGTCGGTCTTCGGTCCCAAACTGATCATTTTTCTCACGTGGAACGAAGGAGGAAATAGAAGCTTTGCCCTGACTGATTTAGAACGCACCCTTAAACTCTTACTCATTTCATTTAAAATCATATTTACAAATATATATTGGAAAAAAAGAGCAGTCTAAACTGGCTAGGACAAATGACACTCACGTGCAAGGTAGAACATCCAATCCTCATCGACTACATTTCCTGTGAGGTACTCGAAGTATGTAGAAGGGTTTAAATGTATAATTCTTTGGAGTTTGCGAAACCTGATTATTTGAGTAGTTATATACATAAAGAAGAATAACCTATAATTTCATAGAAAAACAATTAATAAAACTAATTTCGTAAATGTTTAAATTGACCAACATGGGCATAAAAAAAGGATACATATAGTACTTTTTAGTAAAAGATTAGAGAATACAAGTTTATGAATTAAATATAATATAGCTCTTGAATGCTAAATGAGCATAGATTTGCTATTTAGAATAGAATTCTTTTGTAAATACTAAGTGTAAATAGCTTCGTTTAATATATTTTTGTTATTTTCTTTACAAGGCTGGCGAGGTAGAATGGTCCCCTACCATTTTTATAAAATAAGGTAAAACAGGTGTGGCACAAACGACCTCAACAATTACAACTCACACAACACGTTGCATACCTAACTTTTAATTCTACAAAAGTACTACTAGCGAGGTAACAGCTATATCGGCACTTTCAACACCATAATACATAAAGAAACATTTACCTATGACGGTAACAAATTAGAGATATTGTACTCATGATGTCATCTAAGTCATTAGGATCTGGCTGCCTACATAAACTCGTAAGAGGCATACATGTACTTGATGTAGGGATGTCGACACTCATAATAGTAGAGGGAGCAGTTACATGTCAAAAATGACGGTAGACTTCCTGGTCTAGGAAAAAATTGGTATTATGGAACAAAGTTTATTATTAGGGGGCGATCCTCGAAAATTGAGAGTGGTGGTGTAGAGGAAGCAATCAGAGCTTCGGCCAAATCTGGATTCGGTATGCCTAGGAGATGGTTTGTGGAGGGGCACTTTGGGACAAATTGGAGGATGAGGACCAACGACTTCTAATAGTATTAGGGGTATGCCCTAGGGGAAATTATGTAATTTATTACATATATCTAACTTGATAACCAATCTTGTTCAAAATAAAACGTATTTCCTTTTTATTTTATACTTGATATAATGTGTTATATTATTAATTAATTAGATTAAAAGTATATTTAATAGAAAATAAATAAATTGTATGTTTTGTGATAATAGTTACAAAGTGTTGTAAGTGCGAGTAATTTATTGCAGTAAAAATAAATATATCATTTTAAATATTCCTAATCAAGATGTATCGAGCTAAATGTTAATACATCCATTGAGACTAGATTATATAACACTCTTCAAATGTTGAGCAATTCATGACTGTTGGGGCACCAAGGGATTACATATTAATAGTTATTGAATAACTATGCAATGACTCACTCAATAGTTTCTATTGGTTAATAAAACTAATGTTAAACAGAAAATATCAATATGACTAATTTACACAGTTTTATCAACATGAGAATAACATTGATCTACAATGTGGAAGCTCCGCTTTGATTATTGTTAAATCGTGGTACGTCGTTCATTGAACGACTATAGTTAGGTTGAATGGAAGCACTGGAAGTGAAAAAATATTTAAGAGAGGATTCATTCTGTGACGCCCCACCTCTATACCCACGTTAGCAAAGAGTATTGTATAGATAATACCGTCTGCTAACACGGAGAATAAGGCTGGATAGGAGCGACCATGTGTAATCATACCTTAACTATTCACTAAACACGTCGAAAAGTAGAATCACAAATAGTTCGACGTATTCAATAAATATTTAAAGCAAGACTACAATGGCTATAGGATCTATCAGAACAGAATATAACAACTCAAACGTAATATACATCACAGAATAGTAAATCATCACATACACATATATAGATACATAAAAGAGTATACAAAATGATACATATCAAGTGGTATCGCAAACCACAATATACAGACGAGTTCACAAGAATACATATCAGAGTTACAACATATAAGGACTACAAGAAAGCTAAGACAAAAAGAAACTAGCGGAATAATCCATGCGGAAGCAAAAGAGGCTAAGTCCAAAGCACCTAACTTGAAACATCTCGGTCTGACCCGAGTATAAAATACACGGGTCAGTCTAGATAACAAATCAGTTAAATAAACTGAACAACAATAAACCTGCAGAGTCATATAGTATATAACAAATATCTCTATATGAGATAACACACTCATCTAACCTAAGATGAACAAAACAAAACAAGCCTCATATCATCGGCAACTCAAGTAAACAAAGGATATCATATCCCAAATCAAGCCAAAAGACAAATAACAAATACCAATAAAGGTATACAAGTTCCACTAGATTATCGCTACATATCAGGCGGCTCAAAGAGACCAACACCGAAAGGCGAAACACTAGGGAATATACATATCAATCAAAACAACAAAAGATGCTCGAGCTCAGTACTGTATAAACAAGGATCCATGAGCCCGAAGGCTCCAAACCCAAATATCACCCATGAGGCACATAAGGCCAACATCAGAGCGATACTATATAGGGCAACAAACCCGAAGGCACACACCCGAAGGTACAAACCCGCAGGCCACATACCCGAAGGCAACATACCCAAAAGCAACAAACCCAATATCACTCATGCGGCACATAAGGCCAACATCGGAGCGATACTTTATAGGGCAACAAACCGTAGTGGTGAAGGTCCGGAGGCCCAGTACTGGACACCACTAACTGGCGGAATGTGTCACAACTCTCGAAGAGGAACCCGAAAAGTGTTAACGTGCGTCCCATAACCACCCGTTCGCACTAAACGGTTTACTATCCATTAGTCATTTTCACACTCAAAGCATTACAAAGTTCACCTCATCTCATCGGTAAACCAGACACAAGGGTCAAAACGATCAATCGAATATGTCGGGGATTAATCGGAAAGGTGAACGCGTGGATTCATGGTCCGTGTTTTACCTAACCATTTAATCACCTTTCCACTTCGTTCGAAGTGCAAAATTGTGTGTGTTTAAATAGAAATTTATAAAGCGGAGAAGGGAGCTTTTATACGATTTAGAGGGATTATTTATTAAAATCGTGAATGAAGTCAAAAGCAAGTTATCAAAGCCAAAGATGCAATAACAACCATTAAAAACCAACTTGAATCGATAAGGTTTGGAAAATCTATCAAAACGATCAAAAACAGGCAAAACAGCAGCAGGTCGGTCGGCCGCCTACAGGGCTCGGTCGACCGGACACTGTTCATAAAAACTCTCGGGAAGCAGGTCGGTCGACCGGACTTCCTGGGTCGGTCAGCCGAAGCCAATTTCCTGCACCCAAAACAGAAGCAAAGAAGTGGTCTGGAAGCAGGTCGGTCGACCGGAGCCTGTGCTCGGTCGGCCGAATGCTGTTTTCCAGCACTTCTTGCCCTTAGCAAATGAATTCCAAATCTTTTTCAAATCAAAGCAATAGCACATGAATATTTGTTAGGAAATCATACCCAACATCAATGATAGCAAGAGAGGTAGATGTGAGTTAAAAACTCACCTTTTTACACAAAAACAAAGGAGAAGAAGCACAATTGCAAGGAGAAGATCAACCAATCTCCACTTCAACTCAACAAGCTTCAATCTAAGATCAAAACAAGTATTTCCTAAATTTAGGTTTAGGAATTTCTGAGATTGAAGAGAGAAAGAGATAGAGAAGATGAAGAGGAGGCTTACCAATGGCTTCTACTTGATTTTGGAGCAAGGATTCAAGCTTTGCAAAGGAAACTAGGGCTTGGAATTTCCTAATTCTTTTTCTCTTCCCCCATTTCAGTTTTAACTTAAGAAATGAAATGAAATGAGAGTGAATGGAGAGGAGAGGGCTGAAGTAGAGGGGTTAAGTGGGTTTAGTTAGCTAGTGGGCTGAACCAAAACCCGAAACCCAACTAGAAAAAGTAGCCAATTACGACTTACTCCAAACATATCGAAGCTTATACTTAAAAAGATTGCAAAAGACATTTTGAACTCAATGGAAGTGGTCTTGAGCTCCAATTCGACCATTTGCAAAAAGTGACATTTCGGACCCCAAAATCCGAATAACGACGCTATATTTAAATCAAACATTTAAATATGTAATCGTTAAATAGGCGGGTTGTTACACATTCCTCAGTTATATGAGATTAATATCATAGTACACTAAAGTCAGCTCAATGTCAAAATATTTGGCTAGAGCATTTCGGTTGGTAATAATTGTTATTATTGAACCAAGGATTTTATGTTTGGACTACAAAGTTGAATATGGACGATGCTGAATCTTGACCATTACCAAATTCCATAAGTCTAAAGTGATATAGTTTTAACGAAGAGGATTGATGTAAATAATTTCCACTATCAGATACCGCTTGTAATAAGTAAAATTAGATTTTTCTGAAAGATTTGTAACAATAAATTCAGCCAAAATATCATCCCACTAGCTAAGGTGACGTGTGAACGTTATCATTTGAATTGTTCAATATTAATCGCTGACTGAATTTACACCTTTGATTCGCACAACCGTAATGATGAATTCTTCGAAAAATCACTTGATTTAATTAATTTATAAAATGTTATAAATTGATTAAATTAATTAATATTTAAGAAATATTAATTATTATTATTTTTGATATTTAGGAGTTGTTTGTAATTATTTGAATGCATTCATAAAATTTATATTTGCACCCATTTATATACAATATTGATGTAATTTAAATAACATAATAATGCACATAGTGATTTACGGAAATTTTATGTCATTTAATGGTATGCGATTTCAGTCATATCATATGAAAAGAAAGGAGTGTAACGAGAGTGAAGGGTAATCAGAAGAATTAATTAAGGAAGTTTTAAGTAAAGAACATGAAAGGTTTCATTCTTTTAATTAAAACATCCATTGATTTATGTCTACAAACAGCTTATTTTTTCTAGGTATGGTATTGACACTTCAATTTTGGATATGATGGGGACAAATTTTATGAGCACTCCATACAAAATTAAATTTCTTTTAGAGTTAATAAGACATATATATTTTTTGCCTTTTTTGCCCTTAGTCAGGACATCAAAACCTTAAACACTTTCATTTACTCTCCCTTTCTCTGTCTTTGTTAAAAAAAATGGCGAGAATAAAATTCATCTCGATCTTCACAATCAGGTCCAAACTTTGATGAGAAGATGATGAAAAGATAATTTCTTAACTCAATATATTACACATTTTTTAACAATGGTAAATACTAGGATTTAAAATTACCGTGTTGGACGCTTTGTTAAGTAAGAAACAACCTTGTCACTTTCCTATTTGCAATTCCTCTCTAGATGTGAGCTTGAACTCTCTATTATTTAATTAATAATTTTGGATTGAATGTTAATGGTAATTAAGGAAAAAATAGGATAAACAAAAGGAAGGACAATTAAGTCAATTTGATAGTAATTTTACGAGAGGGCCAGTTTGATCAGTACTCCTCATAATTAAAAAAAAAATTGGCCCTCCATATCCAAAGCTAGAGCGTCAATAACAATGCCCATTTTTTTCTCATTCATTCTTTTTTTCTCCTCCTAACTTTTTATGACAGAAAACAAAATAAATTTTCCTAAATCTTTCAACTCTAAATGACAAAAACATCAAAAAAGTGGGTCATACATCACTTGCAAGGATAGGATGTGGATCTTGAATATCTCAAGAGACATCATTATTCTAGGTATGATTTCTTGGCAACATCCTACAATGATTCTCTGATTTATTTATTTATATGTTTTATCATTTATATGTTTGGATATGAATGGTTCATTATGTGCTTAATTGATTAATTTTAAACATGTAAATCAAAATCCTTTTATCTCGTTTAAAAGCATGTCTATTATTTGATTCAACTCAGATCTGCACATGTATTTCATTCCTTATTTATTTATGTTGATTATTGTTAATATTGTTAGATCCATTGTCCCTTTTACTCTTTTATTCATATCATATGTGATGTTCAGATTTGAATCTTATTACCATGAATTTATAGTTGCCTTAGTTGTCTAATTCTTTTCTGTTTTAGAAATTATTGTTCAAACAATATTTTGTTTTGGAAATTGTTTCGATTGATTGATTTAATTTTATGTTACAACTTTGAGAATTGAATATATTTTTACAAGTTATTTTGGAACAACTTTGGTCATTATTTACATTAGAAAAAAAGTTAATTCATTCTAAGATTTATATATGGACTTTCCTATTTAATTATAAAACTATTATTTAAGTTAATAATTAGATCTAAGATTGTTATTTTCACTGTATGTATATGTATTTTGTACTATAAATTACTTAAATACTACACTCTGTTTTATTATTGTATACATACATATATAGACATACATACATATCTGTGTGAATATACATATATGCGTACGTTCTTAATTCAAGTTTTAAAAAATGGGTCCGCGGGTGGGCGCAGTGGTAAAGAGGCTTGGGTTCTAGTAAAAAGACACAGATTGGATTCCTACCATGCGATTTCCTATCTTATATAAATTTACCGGGGGTATGAGGGATTGAATCAGCGGACAACTTTACTATACCCTCCTCAAGAGTTTACCGGCCCACTGTGATCTCCTAGGTTTTCAAAAAAATTACAAAGCGGACTTTTATGAAAATTACAATTTTGGTATTAAATTATCCATTAACTAAAACTAGTTCTAAACTGTAAGCTTTACTTTAAAACATGTAAAACAACCAAAATCAACTTTAGTATAAACAAGAATATATATATATATATATATATAAAATAAAAGTTGTTTTGTTTAAAAAAACATGGACAACAAAGGCTTATATGTAAAGGCAATCACTAATTATGTACACTTCATATATTTGCACTTGCACAATATTCATTGTGAATATATTTGGATATACTTACATTTCATGCCATATTTAAATTGATCATTAATGTCATTTAATCAATCACTCAATCAACTTAATTAGAGGGAAAGAAATGAAAATTTTTTCTCTCTCCAATTAAAACATATACTCCCTCATTAATTGAATAAGTTAAGCGAAGGAAATGAAAAGTTTCATTCTCTAACTTAAATTGAATAAGTAACAGTTACACACAAATATGTATATAAGAATATATTTGATATATTCTAATTTATATACACTTTAAATTAAAGAAAAACTTTATTTATGAAATTAAATAAATATTGATTTGGTTAAAAGAAACAAAAAATTTCTAAATGAATTTAGACTTCATAGGCGCACTAAAGATCCAATAAAAGAAACTTTTTTGAAATTTACCTTTTAACTCCACTATAGGATGGCCAAGTTCCAATAATGTTATTGGAGCCCAATAGCATATACAGTCTAATTTAGTCATGCTATGACTAACTAATTAAGCTTGGTCACTTAGTACGGTGTTTAGAAAGGTAATGTCTAGGATTGGATAATCAAGTACATTGTCCTACCTGGTTACCAGCCCGACCCGAAAAGGTGAAGGGAGCCCAAAGATTGCCCCTTATATAAAATGCCCAATTTAAACTGGATCTTGGGTTAATTTTTAAAAATTATTTCAAAAATCAAAATAAAAGATTTTAGATTTAAAAGTTAAATTAAAATTAAAATATGTTTATTATAAAAGTTATAATACAACATTTTTTTTTTCAAAATGTTTGAAAAGACAACAATATTTGCAAAATGTTTGAAAATATTTACATTCTAATTTCAAAATTTAATTTTTTCTAATAAGATCAATAAAGTGAATTAATAAATAGGTTATTAATTAATACTTATATATTATATATATAATATTGATATATGTTATGCTACGGTGTTTAGGATAACATAACTATAAGTGTATGTATATAAGATTAAATTTTAAAATTAATATAATTTAATTATTGTATAATTAAATTAATTAATTAATTAATTAAGGTTAATTAATTGACATAAATTAACTAAACGTTAACTAATTGAACAAATTAATTAAAGGTTAATTAATTAAATGATAATAGGCATATATATGATATATATGTTATACTATAAAGGTTATAGAATGTGTTTATATATGATATATAGGTATTGCTATACAGTTATAGTGGACATGTCTAATATAGGAGCTGTATTGGAATACTAATATAAATTTAATTAAAGGGTTAATTAATTAAATATTATTTAATGAATATAGTATTATACATAAGACTATTATATAAGTAATATGAATATAAAAGTTATATAATAATAAAATTTATATGATATGAATGAATGAAAAAGGTGGAACATTTAAGAAACCCAACCAGACTTAAGGAATAAAGACATATAATACATGTACGAATACTATGATTTCTGATGTGTCCGATGCTTGAATCACGAGGGTATTTCATAAGAAATACAAATACATTATTCTATAAGTCGATGTCACTCGGTATAATATATTGAAGATTATGAATCTTTAATATACAGTTGTCTTCTATCATTTATATATTAATAGATTACTTGCATACCCTTTAGTTGTTGAGCTTTCCTCAAGCTAGAGATGTTGTGTTAGTACTATTAATATATTGAATAGACGATGTAAGATAATTACACATATTTGTTTAGCTTTCCTCAAGGTACGCATATTATACTTATGTTATTATGAAATGATAAGTCCGAATGAATAGTCCTACTTTACTTGTTGAGCTTTCCTCATGGTAAAGGTGGGACTAGGACAATTAACCATAGGTTAAGAGTTGTATGTGATACAACCGATAAGGGGTTATCCATCGTATGCGGGCCTATGATTTTTTGAGCTTTTCTCAAGGTCAGATTCCCAAAGCACACAAGTCTTAACATCCACTAGTGAAGTTGAAATTCACTTAGAGTTCGAAGAAACATAAAAGATTAGTGGGAGCCTTATTAGAAAGATAAAATATAGCATTTAACCTTTCTATATTGTAAGAACATATGCTATACAATGTTATAATAATCTAAAATTAATAAATCTATGCATTTAAAATGATTGATGAAATTTTTATCAATTAAGATAAATAAAGGAACTGAATTGAAGATTGAAAAATAAAAATATGACATATATATTTACAATAAATACTCCTTGCATGCTAATTTTTTCTATATCCATGCAGGTGCCTAATTTTACAACTATTTAATATGTTCATAATATGGTCGCTTACGTATTTATTTGGTCGAGACCGTATATTGCATTCTATGAGTTCCAAACTCAAAAGTGGTATGAGACTATGGATATTTAATCCATATACTATCACATATAAGTTCTATATGGTAAACAGTCGTAGTCTGTAATGTATGACACTTCGATGAAATTAGTTCATCGAAAAAACAAACAAATAAACCGTATTGTGAGATTGAGTATTTAACTTGATTAATTACAACAAAGATCATATTGTGTTAATGTAACACTAGACCAAAACTACAAGATAGATCCTAGAACTAAATCACTAAAATGTCAGTATATACAGAATGCATCATATATGATATTCTTAAATGTTAAGGATAATCGAGTGTGGTTTTTTAAAGAGTTCGTTATGATGTTGTAGTAAGGATATTATTTCAAGTGGTTTGACTATTTAGAAAGAAAAATGAATCTACAAGGGTAACAACCCACACTGGACCTGAATTTTTGCTAACTCAAAAACCCAAGTCCACCAAAATACAGATCATTGGCTTGGTATCCTATAAATAAAATAATGAACGCATATTAGAGCACTAACAATACAAGTCATAGCGGAATAAATAAAATATAATAAGTCACATAGCTACTGACCAAAATTTGACATTTTCAAAGTCTAATGTCCTTATCAGCATCGTATATGCCAAGTACCAGTACCTGCCCTTCAAGATATTCTATAGGTTAAAATAAAGAGGGTGGGAGGTCAGAACATCGTTCTGGTGACTGGTAAATTATACACATTGTACATAACACTAGTTTATGCCGATTGTCTTCTATCACATGTTATGTCATTTATTATTTAATTAGTCATCTGGACTCCTCGTCCGCATACGATATGTCCCATCTACCCATTATAGATTATAGCTACGTATATAGATACACATATACGTATGCACACATACACACACATATATATATATATATTAAGTACTAGTTTGTACTGATTGTGTTGTATCACATGTTATGTCATTTATTATTCAATTAGTCACCTCGACTCCTCGTCCGCGTACAATACGTTCCATTTACCTATTGTAGATTATAGCTACGTATATACACACACGCACGCACGCACGCACGCACGCGCACACATATACATACATACATAAATATACATACATACATACATATATATATAAACACACACACACACACACATACATACATATACATATACATATATATATATATATATACACATACAGTGGAAATTAGGTTGCAGGGATTCCATTTGCAGGTAACAAGTTTTAAGGACAGCACTTTTGAATAATTAGTTTTAAGGACAATTTACAGCATAATGATAAATTCATTTACCTTTTTAAGTTTTACAGAAAAATGATAAATTAGTTTATCATTATTTCTGTATAACTGAAAACGGTAAATTCTTTTATCTTTTTCCTGTAAAATGTCCTTAAAACTAATTTTTTAGAAGTAGTGTCCTTAAAACTTATTACCCTGCACAAATAAGCCCTTGAAGTAAAAAATCCCCTATACATATATATCTACGCATACACACACACACATACATATATGTATGTATGTATATGTATATATAAGCATCATGGTCCCCCATTGGACCTAAATACCATCTTCGCTAGTCCGTAATTCTGCACTGTTGGGCATCATCATCAATATCAAGGCCAAATTGCCCGCGTACAAAGTAGAACCTCCAGTTAGTGCCTAATGACGGCACTATAATTTAGCTGTATACTATCTCGCTTTATTTTGAGGATTTATTATATGCCTACTTCCTATTACGAACTCAGCTCCATGGACTACCCTATTCATTTCCGAAAGAACTCTTTCATGGATTAACTAACTTTGCCCTAACAACAACTAGCAAAACTGTGATTGTGCATTACCTAACATGGCTTATCCTAGTAGTAGGCATAGCCTGTAAGGTATAACCATGTCTTCCTTGTTTTAAATGCTCTAGATCGATGGCGCATTCAACCTATGTACCTCCTACTCTTAATTTGCTGCCTACACCTGATAACATAGCATTAAGCTGCCCACTATCCTATTTAGATTGCCTAATGCAACTAAAGCAATACGCCCTTTCTTATTTTATTGAAGCAGAATACCTTTTTTATTGAGGTATTTCTTTATTTATATACAGGCGTATGCTCTCCACCGGTTTCATGGTTGGACATGTCTCATATCAGTATAATGTATACACAACTGTTGGTAACCCCTTGTAATGGAAAGACTTCTACTGTGTAACACTACTCACCTTGCATTCCAACGTACACTAATGACTAATGTCATTCTTAACTTTAGTAGTTCGCAGCTGTCATAAATGCATACTTTAGGCTACTTATATATATATATATATATATATATCTTATATATATATATATATATATATATATCTTATATATATATATACACACACACATTCATTCTAACTTAATTATCTTGCTTCTACGGTTCACTGTTGACGCTAAGTCTTTTGCTTCAATAGTTGTTTATATCTTTCTTGCTTTATGATATTATCGCTTTCCATTTTAACAGGCTCATAATATCATTTCTCATTCTTTTTATCGTTTTCCCATTTTTTATCTCTATTCCCCTTTTACTCTTTTATTTACACTTTCCTATTCTTCAATTTCCATTTATTTAATTTCCATTTCTAAAATTTTCATTTTTAGTAGTATCACATTTCTTTTCATTTTAGCATGTTCTTATTATGTTTACAGCTCTCTATTTAACGTTTTGGGGTTCTCTACATTTCTATGTGGTGGAACTACATTTTTATCATAAAAATGTTAACACTATAAATTTCTATCCAAAAAGAAAGATTTATTTGTTTTTGGAATTACAAAGAATCATTCTTTCATTGTTTGAAATAGATAGTACAAAATATGCTAAATATCTCTATTTTATAGATCTCTTTCTTTTTAGGTGTATTTCTTATCATTTCAAATGAAGCATTTTTATGTGTTTTAAGCTTGGTGAAGTATAGAAATTCAGCTTGCAACATTCTAAATTTCAATGAATTAAGATACTACTTAAACACCTAAAATGTTAATGTAATTTCTTTATTTTACATTCTTATTATTCGTTTAAATACCAATCTATTATTATCATATCACAAAAAAAAAATCGTAGTTTTATATTTTTCAATTATGAATTTATTAACTGCAAATATCAAAAATATTTTCCAGGTTTACATTCAAGTAACATGTAAATATTACAAATTAATGGATACAGAATATGTAGGCAGGGTCCTCCAATTTTATTTTCATATTTATAAATTTAGCCTACAACTTCAATTAACATTATAGGAATAGATTTACATGATATAATTAAATATTATATAAAAGCATGTAATATTCTCACTCACATTTTTTAGCACCGATTCTCTAGATCTAGATCCATTTCCTTTTTAGTTGACTCTCTCTTACTTTAGACCCAAATATAAGAAGGGTATATAGCTATTAGAATTATAGATCTAGGGAAAGGTCTGAATTACATTTAGATTTGAGTTTAAGATTCATGATTTACCTTTGTTTATGCATTCTAAAACGATTATATTCTTATATATATATATATATATATATATATATATATATATTAGCTTTACTACTTTAGTATTCTAGAGATTGTAGAGAAAAGAGAATGGCAGAGCTTTACTCTATGATCTAAAAAATATAAGAAGAAAAGTGAGAAACTAGGTTTATATTTATAGGGGTTTAGTGTTAACTTAGAGCGTTAGTTTACTCTATGCAATCTTTATTTTAATCAGAGGCGCATATCAAATATTTGGCATGAAAAAAATATATTTGATTGCATTATATTGTTCAATTTACACTCTAATATCTCTAATTTAGACGTCAATGGTGAATTAGTTAGCACGCTTTGATTTTGCGTATTCTATTCTTTGTTTAAATGATTTCTCTTGTTTGATTCCTTTTCAATTGTTGTAATAATTTACTTCCACTTATATATATTTTCTTATATTTAGTCTGACGGTAATATTTATTAACTTCTAAGTTTCCATTAACATTACTAATTAATGTTAGTTATTACCATAATTACATATATGATTATTTCCGATTCTAAAAGTTCAAATGTTAATAACTTTTCGTTTGATCTCCGATTGTAAAACTTTACATATGAAAATTTATCAGAAAATTAACACGAATCCTATAGTGCAAGTTCCGTAGCCGAATTTTGTTATTTTTAAAAGTCCTATTTTTTAGCGTTTACTATTTATTAATTAATTTCTTTTAAATTGATTATTGTTAAAACTATGGGTGTTATATTCTCCTCCTTAAAAAATTTCATCCCTGAATGATATGTATGTTTGAATGGTTGATATAAAAGCTTTTGAATTATCTTTTGTTTTAAATTTCGGGGACGAAATTCTTTTAAAGGGGGAGGAATGTGACGATCCGAGATTTTGGCCATAATATTTTAATAAATATTTAATCCAATTAAATAAAATGTAAACTTATCAATTTAAAAATGAATAAGGCTTTTGGAATATTTGCCATTTTTTTAAATACATATGTATTTTGAAAAGGAAACTTTGATTTGAAAATTTAAAATAAAGTCTCTTAAAAATATTTAAAATAAAATCTATCTTATATAATTAAATTAAAATTCTCTACCTTATTAGCATCTGGTGTGTGTGTGTCTATATATATATAAATGCAATATAGATGATAATGTTTAAATAAAATCAAATCCTATCAATATTAAATATAAGTAAAACATATGAATATAATTTAAATGTTGATAGTTAAAATAGAAATAAAAATAAAAACAAGGATTAAATGGTTATTGTGTGTAAGCAACATAAGATAAATACATATCAATAACTATAACAATTTTAAATGAAGCACAAGTGTATAAAATAAAACCAGACAAATATATGTATATGAATTGTGAAAGCAAGAAGTTAATAAAACAAATATCTTCACACAAAAGCCAAATATAATAAGTATGTAAACAAAATAGGAAACCATTACATTAAATGCTATCATCTCAGCCAAAAAAAAAGTCATTTCAAATTTTTACAAATATTTTCATTTCAGAAAAAAAAATCTGATCAAAGCAAAAGAAAGCTAAACCAGTTAAAACCTTCCCTGTACAAACTGTTGTTTAATATATATACATCTCTCTATTCCAGTTCATTCATAAAAAACTTAGCACAACCAGAAGAGTAAAATAAGAAGCATCTTCATTTTTCAAAACTCAAAACATCATTCCATTCAACAAAAACAAGACAGAATTTAAAGGCAGATTCAAAATTGCAGTTTTCATAAACAGGAAGTGTTCACTGTTCACAATATTTTCAGGTAAGTAAACATATTTTAAAAGACTTAAACGTATTTAAATCTGTGCAGGATATTCATGAGAAATACTGTGTTACATATGTAATTTTTTTTTTAAAATTCTGTATAGATATAGGAAGTGTTCTGTGAAAACTTTATCTAACTGTTCTTCTCTGTTGTAGTTACAGAGTGAAATAGTTAATGAAAATTCAAACTTCTTCATCAAGCCATTTATAGTCTTACAGTTTAAAGCAAAATAAGTTGCTTAAACACAAATCAAGATGTATAAATTTGTTTTATACATGTTAGTGAAGTATATCAACTGGGAAGTTTGTTTTACAGCACAACATATAGTTATATGTTGAATTCAAATGTCATGGAATGCTAATTAAATTCCATAACTTGAATCCACACTGCAAAATAAGATTTCTAAAAAAATTGGAGATTTTTAGTTTAGTATTTTACGAGCAGTTCGTATTTGAACAAAATAAGCATTTTTACCATTTTCTGATGATCGAATCAATTTTAAATGTTAAGATTTTTCTTGAAGCAAGTTTGAACACTATGATTCGAGAAAATTGTTGAATAATTTTTATATTGCATGAATGGAAGGGACGAGGCCATTTTAGGGTTTAATGTTCGATTTTGTTGTGGTTAGAAAACGAGATTAGTTCGTCTTCTTGGTTTGATCGAGCTTCTTGAAACTCAAGGGAATGGAAGAGTAGGGTGTTATCGTGGTGTGGACGAAGTCGGGGTAGTTCCGGTGGTCTGAGCAACTACGACGAAGTGGTTTCGTGGGATGGGTGAGTTACAGTTTTTCGAGCGAAATGCTTAATCTCGATTTGAAAGTTTTGGTGTTGAATCGGGTTTCGATTTCATATTTTATGGTGGTTTGCGACTTGCCTGAGATAGTGGGGTTCGCCGGAGCGGCGGCGCGACGCCGTGCACGTGTACGGTGTAGGTGGTGTCAGTGTTGTTGATGGTGATCAACTCGAGTTGTTACTCGAGTATAAGGATCGATCGCTTCGAGTTATAACCGAGTACGTGAGAGAGTTTACCTGATACGTTAGTTTAAACTTAAACTAAACTCAACCTAACTGGAAATATAAAAAAAAAGAAGAGGGAGAAGAAGCATACGTGAGGGTGTCTCGGGTGAAATGGTGAGAAACTCGAGTGTTACTCGAGTAAAAAACTGGGGTACTCACGGGTTGTTTTCAAAAAGGGGTTAAGCCTTAAAAATTTAAAGTTAATGTTGTAAATAAATTTTAGCACTAATGAAGTAAGTTAAGCAAACTTTTTAAACAATTTTAAGTAATGATGACAATTAAAGTTTGACAAATTGAAGTTAAGACTTTATTACAAGTTTTAATTATTTAAGTATTAAATTTAATTAACATTAAAGTTTTGTAGTTAGTAATAATTTGATTTTCAAAGTTTAAGGAAGATTTTTAAATGTTAGTTAAGATAAATAATTAATATTAATTAATTATTTTGTGAAATAATTAAGAATGATTAATTAATACTTACAATTAATTTGTAATGACCCAAAATTTTCGAACCCGAAAATTCCAGATAGTTATGAAAAAGAAGAAAGTGATAAAAAGGAAGAACAGAAACACCAAACATCTCACATTCGCAGCGGATAAAATATAATAATAAGTAGTAACAGTTTACAGAAGAATACTAAATCTGTCGATTACATTTAAATACATCAGAGTTATACATATATTCAACACTGGACATATACAAATCAACATGCCTCGGATTTACAATATTATAATACAGTTGAATATTCTACACGTTCTTGCCATCCAGCTCGACTCCTGAGCTCCAGAACATCCCTACTTGAAAATCTGTAATACTCGGTCTGACCCAAGCATTACATCAAAGTAACACCCGGGTCAGGCTGGAAACTAGCGTAAGTAAACCCATCTAACATGGAATTCAATAGCATAAACTTACATAAAACCCGGGGTAACTCGCATCAATTTTACAAATTCACAGGTTTGGTGTAGACAATACTTTATTACACCCATCAATTTCTAAGTACCAAACTTAGATTTAATGGTCCAGTTCACTTAAATCATTCCATTCCAGTATATAGATTTCACATACCAAATCTGAATAGAATTATTATAGATTACAAATCGAAGTGGTTTTGGGTATTTACTAATACCCGACCTCGGTCTCTTCGAACCCAATGTCATCTAAACCCAAATTACCCAATTAAATACAATTCAACTTTAATTACCGGATAACACTTTTACACAGAAATTCATATTGATAGATAATCGCATTATCATCGTCTATCCAACATATCATATCACAAAGCAATTCATAACAAAGATATCAACCAATTCAAAGCACTCATCATCATTCAATCATTAATAAGCAAGATTGATCACTTCCATTAATTACATTAATTAATGATCCTCTAATTGCTTTCATTAGTTAATTATTCCTTAATTTCATTTAATAATTAACCTATAACTTAATTACATTCGTCAATCAATCTTGATTAATCAAAATCAGAAATTAACTTTCCTAAACTACTCAATCAATTAAATCAACTACTTGATTAATTATATTAATTAATCCTTTAATTATACTGAGTAATTATCACTTAATTCTCGCCACCAAGTAATTATTCTTTAATTACTTCCCATCAAGTAATTTCCTTTTAATTAATTACATCCGGTAATTATCCACTCATTACATCACTAAGGAGTTACACCTCATTTTTTTACCTTAAGTAATTATACTAAATCTTTAATCAATTATATTTATTAATCACCTTGATTAATCTCATTCTGTAATTAATTACTCATAATTAATTACATCAGTTAATTAACTTCCCATAACTCTTATTAGTTCATTCTTACATTAATTACAATAAGTAATTAATTATCCATTACTTCTACTAAGTAATTATTCCTTAAAATAATTACACAAGATAATTAATCCAAAACTACTTTAAATCTTCAATTAATTACACCCTGTAATTTCCATTACTAATTACTTCACTAGTAATTGCACTTTATAAATCTCATTAAGTAATTATACTCAATCCCAACGTCAAGTGATTATTTAAATTAATTAAACCAATTAATTAACTTAAACTAATCATATTAATTAATTACATTGAGTAATTAATCCCTTTAAATTAATTACTCTAAGTAGTTAATCCTTAATTACTTTCATTAAGTAATTTACCTTTAATTACCTTCATCAAGTAATTATCCCATTGGTTAATTATCCTAACTTAATTCACCTTTAATTATTAATTAAATTAATCCTTGACAAAATTTATCCTTTATTTTAAGTAATTATTATTAAATTAATTAATCACTAATTACTTATATTAATTTATCCTTAACTATGAATAAATTTATCTCCAATTAAATTAACTCAAACTAAATTTAATTAATTATCTATCCCTTTTCTCTTTAATAACTTTATTAAATTTAATCGATTCATAATCATCTAAGGTCTAAATTAACCTTAAGATAATCTATTTATCTTTATTTAATTTCATAACTATCAAAATCATAGTTATGTTTTGGAACATTTATTCTTAAATTTTACTTAACGAATTAAAGTATTTAATTTAAGTTTAAATAACTTACACATCTTACTTAATAATTTAAGTTAAACAAATTCCATAACTTCCTTAAATCTAATATTTAAAACCATTATCATATAACAGTTAAAACTGAATTCATCTAAATTTTTTTTAACTTGTTTATATTTAGCTTAAAATTGTTCAAAGATTTTGCTTCGGGTCCAACCCATAGTACTCGAGACTTGACTCGAGAAATCACCTTCCCTTCTTCTTTTCAAAGAAAAGCTTAGTTTAGTTAAAGCATTAAATCTGGAAACGTCCCACCAGAAAACCCAAAGTCCAACACGAGCAAATCATCAGAATTCCCGAGCAAAACCCGCAACCTGATTCAGATACTTAGGATATACGTGCACGTGCATTTTTGATTTCTCCACCTCCGGCCCCTAATCCGATCGCCGATAAGTCGGCGGCAACTTCGCCGATGCTTCCCCCTACCCAGAATCATGAAATTTCCTTCAACACGAAATCGATCAAATATATTCAACACAGCCCAAACCTGCTCATCGAAATTCCCTCCGCGCCACCACCTCAGGTCGTCAGAGAACCCGGCACCCTAACTCGAACTTCGCCGTCGACCAACACTCCTTTGCCCCTCTTCCTGACCAAGTTCGATGTACCCCAGCCATCGCGACGAGCCAAAAAACAACGACGCCCCACCCAGGTCCTAAACCCTACAATCATCTCATCCAGTCACCACTGCCATTACAAAAATGCATCACCATTTTTCCTGAAAACCATGACCTCCAAACTTGCTTCGACAGAAAACTCAACCCCTAATCCTTCGCCGTTCGCCAAAAATCGTGCAATTTTCCGATTTCATTCAACTGGGAATTACTCTCGAATCATAAGCCTAAAAATATTGATTTTATTTTTAAAAATCATCATTTCTAATAACAAAACAGAATATGCAATTGAATCATTCAATTATAAAAATCGAAATTTTGATATAGTTCACATCTCACTGTTCTTATTTATTTTTTAGATAATATCTCTATTTATTTTACTTAAAAAAAATATCATTAAACCTTAGTTCAGTTTAAAACAATCATGCTTTGTTTAAATTCCCAAGCCCAGAAGAGATTAGAGTGAAAATAATTGGGATTTTAATCCGAGTTTATTCTCTGAACCTAAAACAGAGATGAACCATGTATAACCAAACATTCACACAGCATTCATATAAACATGGTCAGGAACTAAAAAAAACATGCATTCAAATTTTAAACAGTCATCACATACTCACTTCAAACATTTATCACTTATATCAAATTTTTTAATTTTTTTTAAGCTTTAGTTTACTCACCTTTGATGTTAACAGAGCTTGAACTTTGGGTCTTTTGAAAGCTAGAACTTGGAACTTGAACATATCTGGAAACTTGTAAGCTGAAAGTTTAGATGACTCTGCTTAGATCTGGAACGAGATTATTTGGCTAGTAGAGATGATTTTTGAGTTATTATAAACTGATTTTACAGTTTGATTTTGGGTTCTGAAACTTCTTTTACAAAATCTGTTTCAGCAGTTTGTTTTTAGAAGAGAAGAAAGGTTCGAACTAAAATACATTTATTAATAAAATGTTTTCAAAAATAATCTAGAAAATGCCACTTGTTATCTTAAGTTATTAGACCGATTCCAAGTGTTTTTATATGAACTAATATCCTTATACATGTTACATTCCCAAATATTATAGTAATTACTTATTTTTATAAATGTTTTTAAATTGATTTCTTAATTACACTAATAAATGTTTATTTCAATTTAGCTTTAATGTTTATATACAAATCATCTTTATTAATTATAAACTATGCTTAGTTCATTGATATATTCTTTAAAAAAAAATATATTTTCAAGCTAAATTTAAAAAGAAAGAAAATCTAATAGAAAAGAATATTAAATTAAATTTTATTTCAAAGTTTCAAACTAAATTATTGTACTTTAATATATGAACTAAATTTATTCCAAAAGCCAATTTTTAAAGAAAAAAACTAGACTTTTATTATAATATATTATTTAAGCTATTATATTTTAACAAAATAAAATTTTACTTTAATTACTTTTGAAATTAAGATAGATTTTTAAATAAGCCGTTGAAAAGTTTCTATATTAAATTCAATCACAATCTTTCAATTCACAATATATATACATAGATATATTGTAAATTTGAAAAACAATTTTTATTAAATTTAAATTAAACCTAAACTTCCTATTCACAACGTATACACATATATATACATTATAAATAGAATATATTTCTAATTAGCTTAGAGTGATAAATTTTATCAATTAAATATATTATTAACTTTGAAAAGAGTAAAATCTCTAAATTAAATTATTATCATCATATTTATTTATTCAATCTATAAATCAATATCCTATTAATTAACCCAATTATTATCAATTACAGATGTCTTAGAATTCCGGGATATCACATTCCTTCCCCTTTGAATCTTTTCGTCCTCGAAAAGGAACGAAGCCAGAATTTATTAAATATTTTAAAACCGGTTAAAATATTCTTTGATCATTTTAAAACACTTTTAAAATCTATAATATTGCCAAAATAGTTTTATAAAAATACTTTTTATAACTCGATGTTTCCATAAGTCCGTCCTCGTTCCTATAGAAATTCGGTCATACGTTGATCAGGCGTAGGACTGGAAATCTATAATTACTTAGCAGACCTATTGTCAACACCCAGTGAAAATATTTGGAAAATAATTTTATTGAAAATATCGAAAATATTTTTGAAAATAGAGGAATTGTTGGTTCTCAGCGGCACACACGATTTTCACTGTCAAAATGAAACTTCTCCACTCCTACATAGGTCGTAGTCTAACGATATAAAATCAAACGCAGACTGTTGGCTCTCAATGGCACACTCGACTTTCGCTATGTTACCAGAGGTCGCAGTCTACCGATATAAAATCAAACGCAGACTGTTGGCTCTCAGCGGCACACACGACTTTCGCTATGGTATACTCTACTCATAATCCTTAGGAACTAGTTTTGTCCGGACTCCTCACAGGATCAACTTTAGAACCCCCCCTCTTAGGGCTCAAGGCAGTACCACCCGGTGGCACTCCTGAGAAGTTCATTTTCAAGGGAGCGCCTTTTCCCCCAGAGCCATCATCAAATCACTTTATACTATACACATATAGTATCTTCCAAATCATACACCTAGTATGATCTCACACAAAGCTCCTTTTCACAAAATTGATTATCCCAAAAACGATAATTCTCAAACTAGGCTTTTCAAATTTCAATATTGATTTTACCCAAAAATCAAAAGCCTTTCCAAATCCAAAGGTTCCCAAAACCTTTTCCAAAAATCCTCATAAGATCCTTTATATATATATAGATATATATAACTTTAAAAATCTTTGGATTATTTCAAACATGTATAAAACACCTTTTATACTTCAAGCACTTTCAAAATCCTTTCTCTTCTGGCTATAGATTCAACAAGGGAAGATTTATCTTATATAACAAGGATATATAACTTTGTTTATTCAAAATTAAATATTCAAATTTGATTACTCTATAAAGTCACCTACTTACTTCCATAAAGTAAATTTCTACCATAGAAATATCCAATTTCCACTTTTACTTCATCATATATTTCACAAAATATACCTTTCATTTCAAAAACCATTTCATAATTATTATCCACAAATCCCCAGTAACAATTTATTCAACCCGTACGATGCACACATATTATCCATACGCTATACCAATCTGATCGCTCACTCGATCACACAATTTCCCTTCCGAACTAGCATCGTCCACCCGACTTTCTAGTGCGGACTCAGATCTGGTTTCTTGACCAGAAACCGTCATTCTCCTTGCATAGCCATAACTATCATAGAGAATATCCAGAACCAATTAACAATCCATATCCAGGTTCGCCGTCAAAAATCGAGCGAAAAATCCTAACTCGGATCGACATACTATCTCGAAATTCTATGCTCGAATCTGGATCAAATCACTTTGCGAATAGAATGACATACGTACACCCTACGTATTTATCTTTATTGGTTATTAGCCAAATCAATTCTCTTTCTATTCACATTCACTTTAATTCTCATTCACTTAATCACAACTGCTTCGATCCCATTTGGATTAACACCTCTATTCTTATCTCAATTAGGTATTCAATCATAAACAGTTTAAACTCTGTCCAGTTTAAATTTAGAAAATAGCTCGAAAAGTTAAAAATATATCTGTAATTGAAAAATAATTATTAGTTTGTAAAATAGCTGTAAAATAGTTGGAAAATAGTGAAACGGTTATAGAAATTTTAAATAATTGCAAAATAGATATAAAATAGTAATTAGTTATAAAGTAGTTGAAAAACAGTAATTAGTTTATAAAACAATTGAAAAATTGTTAAATAGTTCAAAAATAATTGTAAAACAAGTATAAGATAGTTTTAGGTTTTGGAAAGAAAAGTTGTATAGCAAATAGTTTGGAAAAATAGATTTATATTTAAAACAATTTATTTTGAAAATAATCCAGAGTCAAACTGTTCAATTCCCAACCTCCATTTCCAATCAATTCAATTTAAATTTCCACTTACATCTAAATTGACTCAATTCCAAATTAAATAACTTCAATTTCCATTGAAATTGACTTAACCCCAAATTCAAGTTGAATTATCCTTGATTCTTTCCAAATTTAAATCAAATTCCATTTGAATTCAAATCTATTCAACTTTAATCACAAATCCAAATTATTAAAATCAATTTCAATTTAAATTAATTTCAAATTCAACCTCACTTTAAATCGTCTCGAATTATATAAATTCGAGTTAAACTTTCAAATGTTGATTTAATTCTCTTAAATCAGCTTAACCTTTACTTCTTCATAAACCTATTTCTAGGTTCAAATAATAATTCAAATCCAATTCCAGTTTAAATATTATTAATAGGATAATATTATCCAAATTATTATAAAACACCCATACATTTCCAATTCACAGATCTCAAACCCATTTTGAGATCACACTAACTCCCAATTCAATTTAACCATTTAACTTCTCGAGTTAAATCCCAGTTTCATATTGAAATTTCCACCTAAGGTTGTTTGTTCTATACTTATTTAACTTTCCCAAAGTTAAATTCAATTTACTTAATCCAGTCAACCCTACTCAAATTATCTTTGATATCATGTATATCCATACATATATACATATTTATTTCTTGCCCTCCCAGCCATGCTTTAAAATTTTAAACCACCTTTGGTTTTAATTTCAAAACAAATCCTTTAAAAATTTTCCAAACATTTCTTATTTTAAAATAAGATGTATATTATTTCCTTTAACACTTTGAAAACAATTTCAAATGTTTAGATTTAGAATTCAGAACTTCACAGTTGGAAACCCACTTTAATTTACATCCTTTCAAATTTACAAGTTATTCTCTTATTAAATGGTTACTTCCTTAAAACATTTTATTGTTTATTGGAAAACAATCATCCCATTATTAAACACAATAACCATTTTATTTCTCCGGTTCGAAACCAATTCTAATTCATCTTATTTAGAAATTCTTCCCCAACTTCAAGATTTAATTTCAGTTTGAATCCATTTCAAACTTATCTTTATTTAATTTCAATTTGGTTGTAATTCTATTATCACTTAATTTAATTCTAAAAATTTAACAACCAGTTACCTTAATTTTATTAGATAGAAATATTGCTTTATATATATCAAAATATATTCTTATAAGATCACTTAAAATCTTATATAATAAAATAACAAGCACGCTCTTATACACACACACACACACACACACACACACACACACTCAACTCATTCTAGGGTACCATTGACCCTATCCTTAATTAGTATTCCCCACCAGAGCCAAGGTTCTCGCTTAATCTTCTGCTTTAAAACCAAATGTAACGACCCGAAATTTTTGAACCCGAAAATTCCAGATATTTATGAAAAAGAAGAAAGAGATAAAAGAAGAAGAACAGAAACACCAAACATCTCACATTTGCAGCGGATAAAATATAATAATAAGTAATAACAGTTTACAGAAGAATAATAAATATGTCGATTACATTTAAATACATCAGAGTTATACATTATTCAACACTGGACATATACAAATCAACATGCCTCAGATTTACAATATTATAATACAACGGAATATTCTACACGTTCCTACCATCCAGCTCGACTCCTAAGCTCCAGAACGTCCCTACCTGAAAATCGTAATACTCGGTCTGACCCGAGCATTACATCAAAGTAACACCCGGGTCAGGCTGGAAACCAGCGTGAGTAAACCCATCTAACATGGAATTCAATAGCATAAACTTACATAAAAACCGGGGTAACTCGCATCAATTTTACAAATTCACAGGTTTGGTATAGACAAACTTTATTACACCCATCAATTTCTAAGTACCAAACTTAGATTTAATGGTCCAGTTCACTTAAATCATTCCATTCCAGTATATAGATTTCACATACCAAATCTGAACAGAATTATTATAGATTACAAATCAAAGTGGTTTCGGGTATTTACTAATACCCGATTCCGGTCTCTTCGAATCCAATGTCATCTAAACCCAAATTATCCAATTAAATAAAATTCAACTTTAATTACCGGATAACACTTTTACATAGCAATTCATATTGATAGATAATCGCACTATCACCGTCTATCCAACATATCATATCACAAAGCAATTCATAACAGAGATATCAACCAATTCAAAGCACTCATCATCATTCAATCATTAATAAGCAAGATTGATCACTTCCATTAATTACATTAATTAATGATCCTCTAATTGCTTTCATTAGTTAATTATTCCTAAATTTCATTTAATAATTAACCTATAACTTAATTACATTCGTCAATCAATCTTGATTAATCAAAATCAGAAATTAACTTTTCTAAACTACTCAATCAATTAAATCAACTCCTTGATTAATTATATTAATCAATCCTTTAATTATACTGAGTAATTATCACTTAATTCCCTCCACAAAGTAATTATTCTTTAATTACTTCCCATCAAGTAATTTCCTTTTAATTAATTACATCCAGTAATTATCCACTCATTACTTCACTAATGAATTACACCTCATTTTTTCACCTTAAGTAATTATACTAAATCTTTAATCAATTATATTTATTAATCACCTTGATTAATCTCATTATGTAATTAATTACTCATAATTAATTACATCACTTAATTAACTTCCTATAACTCTTATTAGTCAATTCTTACATTAATTACACTAAGTAATTAATTATCCATTACTTCTACTAAGTAATTATTCCTCAAATTAATTACACCAGATAATTAAATCCAAAACTACTTTAAATCTTCAATTAATTACACGCTGTAATTTCCATTACTAATTACTTCACTAGTAATTACACTTTATAAAACTCATTAAGTAATTATACTCAATCCCAACATCAAGTGATTATTTAAATTAATTAAACCAATTAATTAACTTAAACTAATCATATTAATTAATTACATTGAGTAATTAATCCCCTTTAATTAATTACTCTAAGCAATTAATCCTTAATTACTTTCATTAAGTAATTTACCTTTAATTACCTTCATCAAGTAATTAATCCATTGGTTAATTATCCTCACTTAATTAACCTTTAATTATTAATTAAATTAATCCTTTACAAAATTTATCCTTTATTTTAAGTAATTATTATTAAAGTAATTAATCACTAATTACTTATATTAATTTATCTTTAACTATGAATAAATTTATCTCCAATTAAATTAACTCAAAATAAATTTAATTAATTATCTATCCCTTTTCTCTTTAATAACTTTATTAAATTTAATCGATTCATAATCATCCAAGGTCTAAATTAACCTTAAGATAATCTATTTATCTTTATTTAATTTCGTAACTATCAAAATCATAGTTATGTTTTGGAACATTTATTCTTAAATTTTACTTAACGAATTAAAGAATTTAATTTAAGTTTAAATAACTTACACATCTTACTTAATAATTTAAGTTAAACAAATTCCATAACTTCCTTAAATCTAATATTTAAAACCATTATCATATAACAGTTAAAACTGAATTCATCTAATTTTTTTTAACTTGTTTATATTTAGCTTAAAATTGTTCAAAGATTTTGCTTCGGGTCCAACCCATAGTACTCGAGACTTGACTCGAGAAATCACCTTCCCTTCGTCTTTTCAAAGAAAAGCTTAGTTTAGTTAAAGCTTTAAATCTGGAAACGTCCCACCAGAAAACCCAAAGTCCAACACGAGCAAGTCATCCGAATTCCCGAGCAAAACTCGCAACCCTGATTCAGATACTCAGGATATACGTGCACGTGCATGTTTGATTTCTCCACCTCCGGCCCCTACTTCAATAGCCGACAAGTCGGCGGGAACTTCGCCGATGCTTCCTCCCACCCAGAATCATGAAATTTCCTTCAACACGAAATCGATCAAATAGATTCAACACAACCCAAACCTGCTCATCGAAATTGCCTCCGCGCCACCACCTCAGGTCGTCAGAGACCTCGACACCCTAACTCGAACTTTGCCGTCGACCAAAACTCCTTTTCCCCTCTTCCTGACCAAGTCCGATGTACCCCATCCATCGCGACGAGCCAAAAAACAACGACGACCCACCCAGATCGTAAACCCTACAATCATCTCATCCAGTCACCACTGCCATTACAAAAATGCATCACTATTTTTCCTGAAAACCATGACCTCCAAACTTGCTTCGACAGAAAACTCAACCCCTAATCCTTCGCCGTTCGCCAGAAATCGTGCAATTTTTCGATTTCGTTCAACTAGGAATTACTCTCGAATCATAAGCCTAAAAATATTGATTTTATTTTTAAAAATCATCATTTATGATAACAAAATAGAATATGTAATCGAATCATTCAATTATGAAAATCAAAATTTTGATATAGTTCACATCTTACTGTTCTTATTTATTTTTCAGATAATATCTCTATTTATTTTACTTAAAAAAAATATCATTAAACCTTAGTTCAGTTTAAAACAATCATACTTTGTTTAAATTCCCAAGCCCAGAAGAGATTAGAGTGAAAATAATTGGGATTTTAATCCGAGTTTATTCTCTGAACTTAAAACAGAGATGAACCATGTATAACCAGACATTCACACAGCATTCATATAAACATGGTCAGGAACTAAAACAAACATGCATTCAAATTTTAAACAATCATCACATACTCACTTCAAAAATTTATCACTTATATCAAAATTTTTAAAAAAAATTTAAGCTTTAGTTTACTCACCTTTGATGTTAACAGTGCTTGAACTTTGGGTATTTTGAAAGCTAGAACTTGGAACTTAAACATATCTGGAAACTTGTAAGCTGAAAGTTAGATGACTCTGCTTAGATTTGGAATGAGATTATTTGGCTAGTTGAGATGATTCTTGAGTTATTATAAACTGATTTTACAATTTGATTTTGGGTTCTAAAACTTCTTTTAAAAAATCCGTTTCAGCAGTTTTTTTTAGGAGAGAAGAAAGGTTTGAACTAAAATACATTTATTAATAAAATGTTTTCAAAAATAATCTAGAAAATGCCACTTGTTATCTTAAGTTATTAGAATGATTCCAAGTGTTTTTGTATGAACTAATATCCTTACACATATTACATTCCCAAATATTATAGTAATTACTTATTTTTTATAAATGTTTTTAAATTGATTTCTTAATTACACTAACATGTTTAAATGTTTATTTCAATTTAGCTTTAATGTTTATATACAAATCATCTTTATGAATTTTAAACTATTCTTAGTTCATTGATATATTTTTTTAAAAAAAATATATATTTTCATGCTAAATTTAAAAAGAAAGAAAATCTAAATAGAAAAGAATATTAAATTAAATCTTATTTCAAAGTTTCAAACTAAATTATTGTACTTTAATATATGAACTAAATTTATTCCAAAAGCCAAATTTTAAAGAAAACAAACTAAACTTTTATTATAATATATTATTTGAGCTATTATATTTTAACAAAATAAATATTTACTTTAATTACTTTTGAAATTAAGATAGATTTTTAAATAAGCTATTGAAAAGTTTCTATATTAAATTCAATCACAATCTTTCAATTCACAATATATATACATAGGTATATTGTAAATTTAAAAAACAATTTTTATTAAATTTAAATTAAACCCAAACTTCCTATTCACAACGTATACACATATATACACATTATAAATAAAATATATTTCTAATTAGCTTAGAGAGATAAATTTTATCAATTAAATATGTTATTAACTTTAAAAAGAATAAAATCTCTATATTAAATTATCATCATCATATTTATTTGTTCAATCTATAAATCAATATCCTATTAATTAACCTAATTATTATCAATTACAGATGTCTTAGAATTCCGGGATATCACATAAGTAATTAGGGATTTATAATTATAATTAAAGATTGGTTAATTAATATTTAAGTGGAATTGTTAATTAAATAATTAAAATTAATTAATTTATAATTAGTAGTTAATTAAATAAATAATTAAGGATTAATCAATTTGAAATAAAGTTTATTAATTAATAATTAGGTTATTAATTAATAATTAAGGGTAATTAATAAAGTAATTAAGATTTAATAAATTGTTTAAGATTAAGAAGTGATTAATTAATTAAATGATTTGAAATGGAATAGTTAATTAATTAATGATTTATTAAACAGGATTAAGTGATTAATTCTCAAGTAATTAATTTAAATTGAATTAATTATAATATGGATTAAAGATACTTGCTTATGGATGATTGTATAAGTAGAATATCTGAATTTTGTGATATCTAATTGGTGGTGTTATGTGATACTAGATGATATGCCTTGATATATCTATGATGATTGTGTATGATTTATCTGTGATAAATGCTATGTGAATTCAAAGTGTGGAATTAAACTGTTTAAACTATTTAACAACTTGACCTTTCAAATGGCGTTTGGATTTCGATGAGACCGGGATCGGGTGTCAATTATGATTATCCGAAAACCACATCGATCCAAATTAAACGTTAGGTCGTAAATTTCCAAATGAAGATCGAGATGGTGTTTCAGAATGCAAGGGTTATTGTCATTGACTCTAAGGGTGATTCCAAAATGAGTGTAACGAGATAATGCCTTCGTTTCGTTCGAACCCAGAACGAACTTGTATGGATTGAATGCTTTCAGAACATCGCAAGGTGGACGATGAGCATTCTAAGAGATATGATCTATAAAGGTAATCGTAACCTCAAGCCTCATCAACCAGGAATGGCTAAAACAGGGGATATGCAGCAAGGTTAGGTGGGTAGCACCCAACGAGATATACCCCTGTCTAGATGTCCCTTTTTATTCGGCTGTGTGGGCGGTTGCTAGCTACAACCACAGGGTTATCTTGTTCGAAACTATTCAGTAAGGAATGGTTCTGGCCTTGTGTTGCGGGGGGTCGGGAGTGATCCTCGGTACGGTGATCTTGGCCCCGTACTATGACGGGCAGTACCCCAGTTGCCCTGCCATTGTATGGAATCCAATCTCCAATGAGCGCCGTACGTTTTGATTTCCAACTACGTTGGAATGTGAGATGTAAGCATTTCAGCTATTTCAGTATTTTACTTGAAAACCCTAGACACTATTATAATATCACTGGATTTCCTATTAAATTGTTTTGGTTAGCGTAAGGTAAAAACTTACCCGTGTTTATGTATGGGGAGTCTTACGTGATACCTTTATTTTCAAATGTTTTCAAAGTTAAGCAACTTTAAACCGTTTACTCATAGCAGACCCATGTCTGACCTGGAGTTCATTTCTGTTTTCCATAAACTCTTGGGTACTCAAATTTTTATGAGTAGCCAAGTGATAGGTTTTGGATTTTGGTTTCTGGAGGAGCTTGGAGCAGAAGTCCAGACGTATATATCTATCTAGTTCCGCTGTGTTAGTTGATGTATGTTGTATTTTGGGATGTATGTAGCGACAGATGTATATATGACTGTCATGTGTATGATGTTGTGTAACTCTGATATATGTAAAACTATGTAATAGCTATGTGATGTATTATTTTTTTTTCCATTTCCGCTGTGAGATTCTGATGTTGTTATTCTTTCTTTCTATCTTTTCTATTTCTATCTCTTTCTTTTCTTATTGATGATACGTCTTTCTGTGAGTAGAAAGGCGGGTCATCACAGTTGTTATCAGAGCATAAGTTGAGATGATACCTAGGCTCTAGAATAATATCTTTCTTAAGAGTACGTATTTGTATTTTTATATAATTATATACCTATCTAAATTTGTTGAGTTACCTGTTCAGGAGGCCAACATGAGATCTGGAAGAAGACGCAGAGGTAAGGGCAGTACCTCGGCTGATAATGGACGAAGTCAAACTGCTAGTGAGGCTGTAGATCCAGTACCGCCTCAGGTTTGTTTTGCTGCTTTATGCAAGGACTTCATCAACCTTGGAGGTAAACCATTTAAAGGGTCAAAGGCGATAATTGAGGTCCAAGCTTGGCTACGCTCTTATGAGCGCATCTTTAAGAGTATGAAGTTGTCTGATGAGCAGAAAAGGGAAATGGCTTCATGGCAATTGCAGGAAGGTGCTGCAGCGATAGAAAATATCTCCGAGGACGACATTTCTTGGGAAAGATTTAAAGAGCTGTTTGAGGAGAAATTCATGCCAACAGCAGGGAAAACTCGTCTGTATCAGGATTTTCTGAATTTGAAGCAGGAAAGCATGACTATAGCGGAGTATGAGACCAAATTCAATGAACTTTCTTGCCATGGACTTGGACTCATAGACACTCCTCTCAAGAAGAACGAAATGTTTGTGCAAGGATTGAGGCCAGGATTTCATGAAAAGATGACGGCACATTTGAAAGGATTTTTTGTGGAGTTAATTGATATGGCACCGAGATATGAGGATTTGATGAATAAGAGATCAGTGGCACCCGTAGTAGCATCGGGAGGGAATTTTGCTAATCCAAATAAGAGGAAGTTCAATCCCAATTGGAGGAAGCAGAACAAGAAGAAGCTTGGAAGTAACAAGGGACCTCGTAAATGCTATATATGTCAACAAGAAGGTCACTTGGCGAATAAGTGTCCTAGGAAAGGATTTCAGCAACAGCAGCAGCAGTCGCATCAGAGTGGACCGGGTTCGGATATGGTTCAGAGATCTCTGTGCTTCAATTGCCACCAACCAGGTCATATGATCAAGGATTGCCCGCTTCTTCATAAAGTTCAGCAGAATAAGGTATTTGCTTTGGAGGGTGCACCATCTACTTCATCTAAAGGCAAGGGAGTATTGGAAGGTACATTAATTTTAGATGGAAAGTATATTAAAGTTTTGTTTGATTCGGGTGCTTCTTTGAGTTTTATTTCTTTGGAATATGTAGAGAAGTTCTTTCTTAACCCTAGTACTGTTGACCGTCCCATCTTTATATCTAATCCTATAGGAGGGGTGACCAAATTAGATATGATCTGTAAAGACTTGAGAATTTCCTATCTCTCCCATAGTTTTTCTTGTGATCCTTTTGTGTTGAATTTTAAGGGGTTTGACCTTATATTGGGGGTGGATTGGCTCGATAAGTATAAGGCTGTTCTAAATTGGGATGAGAGAACAGTTTCGTTGGAAACTGATCTGCGTAGAATTGCTAGAGTGACGTGTGATAATTCTGGGATTCACTTGAGTAGTGTTTTACATGGAGTTGAGACTTCTCAAGGGAAGGTTGAAGATGTCGATGTGGTCCAAGATTTCCCTGATGTATTCGAGGAAGTCAAGTGCTTACCTCCGCATCGAGAGATAGAGTTTCGCATTGATCCGGTTCCAGGAGCAGTACCAGTGATTCAGCCTAGTAGGAGGATGGCTCCAAGGGAGATGGAGGATTTAGTTAAGCAGACTCAAGATCTTTTGCAGAAGGGATTGATTAGGCCCAGTTTTCTTGTTGGGGTTCTGCTGCGATGTTTGTCACTAAATCGGATGGATCTCTAAGGTTATGTGTTGATTATAGAGAATTGAACAAAGTGATTATCCATAAGAAATATCATCTTCCTCATATTGATGATCTTTTTGACCAGCTGCATGGAGCTTCTGTCTTTTCTCAACTAGATTTAGCTTCAGGTTTCCATCAGTTAAGGGTAGCTGAGGACAATACCCCTTTAACTACATTTAGGGGACCGAATTATTTCTATGAATGGTTGGTTATGCCTTTTAGATTAACCAACGCTCCTGCTTACTTTGTCGATCTTATGAACATATTCTTTCGGGATATATTGAATAAGTTTGTTTTGGTGTTCATCGATGATATTCTGGTCTATTCTAAGTCTAAAGAAGAGCACAAACAGCATTTGAGAATAGTGTTAGAGACACCGAGGAGGCATGTTTTGAAGGCGAAGTTCTCTAAGTGCCATTTTTGGAATCGGAAGTCAAATTTTTGGGGCACAATGTCTCTGGTGAAGGTATCTCTGTAGATCAAGTGAAGGTTGAGACTATTCTGGAATGGAAGCAACCGAAGACACCGATCGAAGTTCGTAGTTTTCTGGGATTAGGTGGCTGCTACAGAAAGTTTATCAAGGACTATTCCAAGATTTCTTCACATTTGACTAAGCTAACAAGGAAAGGAGCCATATTTAAATGGACATCCCAGTGTGAAGAGGCTTTCCGAGAGTTGAAGACGAGGCTAACTAGTGCGCCGGTACTAGCTATTCCGGATGGGAAGAGCAAATTTGAAGTTTATACAGATGCTTGTATAGTTGGTCTGGGAGCAGTTCTGATGCAAAATGAAAGAGTAATTGCGTATGCGAGTCGGCAATTAAAGCCACATGAAAGGAACTATGCTACGCATGATCTTGAGTTGTTAGCCATTGTTTTTGCTCCGAAAGTCTGGAGACACTATCTTTTGGGAGAGAAGTTTGAGATATTCACGGATCACAAACCGTTGAAATATCTTTTCTCTCAAAAGGATCTTAATCTAAGGTAGCAGCGATGGGTCGAATTTCTGGCATCATATGATTTGGATATTCTATATACTCCAGGAAAGGCGAATGTTGTGGCTGATGCTCTTAGCAGGAATGCAGTTCTGTCTCTCTTGGAAATTGTTCCATCTCTCCAAGACAGAATCATAAGTAAGCAAATGGAGGATAGTTCTTTTGAGGAACTGATTCTTGGAACCAAGGATGGTCGATATTCGGATTTCAAGGTGGACGATCAAGGTGCTTTGAGGATTAATGGTCGTTTGTGTGTACCTAATATAAATGGATTGAGGCAAGAAGTCTTAACTGAATGTCATCGCTCCAGACTGAATATTCACCCAGGAATTTCTAAGATGTATAAAGATATGAGAAGAGTTTTCTGGTGGCCGAGCATGAAGAGGGATGTAGCTACTTTCGTTAATAGTTGTGCTATCTGCCAGCAAGTGAAAGGAGATCAATAGAAGACGGTAGGTTTGTTGCAGCCTTTGGAAGTTCCAGAATGGAAGTGGGAGATGATTTCGATGGATTTCATCGAAGGTTTGCCAAGAGCCAAGAAAGGAAACGATGGTATATTGGTGATTGTGGATCGTCAAACTAAGAGCGCCCATTTTATACCCGTTAAGGTAACTCGTACTGCAGCTTCTCTGGTAGAGATTTTATTAAGGGAGATAGTTAGATTGCATGGTGTTCCTGTTAGCATAGTAAGTGATCGTGATCCTATCTTTACCAGCAAATTTTGGGAGGCTCTATAATCGGCTATGGGAAAGAGTTTAAGGTTGAGTACAGCCTATCATCCTCAGACGGATGGACAGACGAAGAGGCCAAACCGTATTCTAGAGGATATGCTACAACCTTGTGTTTTGGATTTTGGTGGATCTTGGGAAGACCATCTTCATTTGGTAGAATTCTCCTATAATAACAGTTACCAAGCGAGTATTAAGATGGCTCTTTATGAAGCTCTATATGGAAGATCGTGTAGATCCCCACACTGTTGGATAGAGTCGAAAGATCGTCTTGTGCTTGGACCGGATCTGATTCGTGAAGCTTCTGCGAAATTTGAGCTTATCAAGAAAAGGATGAGAGCTGCTCAGGACCGTCAAAAGAAGTACGCGGATAAGAGGCGAAGGCAATTGGAATTCGAGATCGGAGATTTAGTTTTTGTCAAAGTTTCCTCGATTAAAGGAGCTATTAGATACGAAAAGATGGGAAAACTTGCCCCGAGATATATTGGCCCATTTCGGGTATTGGAAATGATTGGTGCGGTAGCTTACAGAATTGGATTGCCAGAATGGATGTCTGGAATTCATAATGTATTTCACGTATCCCATTTAAGGAAATTTGTTCATGATCCATCACTGGTTGTGGAACTAGTAATCCAGGAAGATTTGGAGGTCGAGCCGAATTTGACTGTGGTCAGGAATCCAGTTCGGATTGTTGATCAAGACGAGAGGCAACTCAGGAGCAAGGTAGTGAAGCTCGTCAAAGTGCAGTGGAGCGAGAATCCCAGAGATTGTACCTGGGAAACTCTGGATAGTTTTAGGAAAGCCGATCCGGATTTGTGTCCGGATAGCTAGGGATGTTCGTTAGGATAAGTTGTTTGGTTGTTTCCTAATGTATGAATGATATATATGTTTGAATGGTTGATATAACAGCTTTTGAATTATCTTTTGTTTAAATTTTGGGGACGAAATACTTTTAAGGGGGGAGGAATGTGACGACCCGAGATTTTGGCCATAATATTTTAATAAATATTTAATCCGATTAACTTATCATTTTAAAAATGAATAAGGCTTTTGGAATATTTGTCATTTATTTAAATACATTTGTATTTTGAAAAGGAAACTTTGATTTGAAAATTTAAAATAAAGTCTCTTAAAAATATTTAAAATAAAATCTATCTTATATAATTAAATTAAAATGCTCTACCTTATTAGCATCTGGTATATATATATATATATATATATATATATATATATATATATATGCAATATAGATGATAATGTTTAAATCAAATCAAATCCTATCAATATTAAATATAAGTAAAACATATTAATATAATTTAAATGTTGATAGTTTAAATAGAAATAGAAATAAAAACAAGGATTAAATGGTTATTGTGTGTAAGCAACCTAAGATAAATACATACCAATAACTATAATAATTTTAAATGAAGCACAAGTGTATAAAATAAAACCAGACAAATATATGTATATGAATTATGAAAGCAAGAAGTTAATAAAACAAATATCTTCATACAAAAGCCAAATATAATAAGTATGTAATAGGAAACCATTACATTAAATGCTATCATCTCAGCCAAAAACAAAGTCGTTTAAATTTTTTACAAATCTTTTCATTTCAGAAAAAAATCTGATCAAAGCAAAAGAAAGCTAAACCAGTTAAAACCTTCCCTGTACAAACTGTTGCTTTATATATACATCTCTCTATTCCAGTTCGTTCATCAAAAACTTAGCAAAACCAGAAGAATAAAATAAGAAGCATCTTCATTTTCAAAACTCAAAACATCATTCAATTCAAAAAAAACAAGGAATTTAAAGGCAGATTCAAAACTGCAGTTTTCAAAAATAGGATGTGTTCTCTGCTCATAATATTTTAAGGCGAGTAAACACATTTTAAAAGACTTAAACATATTTAAATCTGTGCAGGATATTCATGAGAAATATTGTGTTACATATCTAATTTTTTTTAAAGTTCTGTATAGATATAGGAAGTGTTTTATGAAAACTTTATCTAACTGTTCTTCTCTGTTGTAGTTACAGAGTGAAATAGTTAATAAAAATTCAAACTTCTTCATCAAACCATTTATAGTCTTACAGTTTAAAGCAAAATCAGTTGCTTAAACACAAATCAAGATGTATAAATTTGTTTTAGACATGTTAGTGAAGTATATCAACTGGGAAGTTTGTTTTACACTACAACATATAATTATATGTTGAATTCGGATGTCACGAAATGTTAATTAAATTCCATAACTTGAATCCACACTGCAAAATAAGATTTTTAAACCAAAAATGGAGATTTTTAGTTTAGTATTTTACGAGCAGTTCGTATTTGAACAAAATAAGCATTTTTACCATTTTCTGCTGATCGAATCAATTTTGAATGTTAAGATTTTGCTTGAAGCAAGTTTGAACATCTATGATTTCGAGAAAATTGTTGAATAATTTGTCTATTGCATGAATGGAAGAGACGAGGCCATTTTAGGGTTTAATGTTCGATTTTGTTGAGGTTAGAAAACGAGACGAGTTCGTCTCCTTGATTTGATCGAGCTTCTTGAAACTCAGGGGAATGGAAGAGTGGGGTGTTTTCGTGGTGTGGACGAAGTTGGGGCAGTTACGGTGGTCTGAGCAACTACAGCGAAGCGGTTTCGTGGGATAGGCGAGTTACAGTTTTTCGAGCGAAATGCTTAATCTTGATTTGAAAGTTTTGGTGTTGAATCGGGTTTCGATTTCGTATTTTGGGGTGATTTGCGACTTGCCTGAGATAGTGGGGTTCGCCGGAGCGGCGGCGCGACGCCGTGCACGTGTACGGCGTAGGTAGTGTCACTGTTGTTGATGGTAAGCAACTTGAGTATATGGATTGATCGCTTCGAGTTATAACCGAGTACGTGAGAGAGTTTACCGGATACCATAGTTTAAACTTAAACTAAACTCAACCTAACTGGAAATAAAAAAAGATAAGAGGAAGAAGAATCGTACACGAGGGATGTCTCGGGTGAAATGGTGAGAAATTCGAGCGTTACTAGAGTAAAAAACTGGGGTATTCACGGGTTGTTTTCAAAAAGGGCTTAAGCCTTAAAAATTTAAAGTTAATGTTGTAAACAAATTTTAGTAAAAATGAAGTAAGTTAAGCAAACGTTTTAAACAATTTTAAGTAATGACGACAATTAAAGTTTGACAAATTAAAGTTAAGACTTTATTACAAGTTTAATTATTTAAGTATTAAATTTAATTAACATTAAAGTTTTGTAGTTAGTAATAATTTGATTTTCAAAGTTTAAGGAAGATTTTTAAATGTTAGTTAAGATAAATAATTAATATTAATTAATTATTTTGGGAATTAATTAAGAATGATTAATTAATACTTATAATTAAATAATTAGGGATTTATAATTATAATTAAAGATTGGTTAATTAATATTTAAGTGGAATTGTTAATTAGATAATTAAAATCAATTAATTTATAATTAGTAGTTAATTAAATAAATAAGTAAGGATTAATCAATTTGAAATTAAGTTTATTAATTAATAATTAGGTTATCAATTAATAATTAAGGGTAATTAACTATGTAATTAAGATTTAATAAATTGATTAATAAGTGATTAATTAATTAAATGATTTGAAATGGAATAGTTAACTAATTGATGATTTATTAAACAGGATTAAGTGATTAATTCTCAAGTAATCAATTTAAATTGAATTAATTATAATAAGGATTAAAGATACTTGCTTATGGATGATTGTATAAGTAGAATATCTGAATTTTGTGATATCTAATTGGTGATATTTTGTGATACTCGGTGATATGCCTTGATATATCCATGATGATTGTGTATGATTTATCTATGATAAATGCTATGTGAATTCAAAGTGTGGAATTAAACTGTTTAAACTATTTAACAACTTGACCTTTAAAATGGCGTTTGGATTTCGATGAGATCGGAGTCGGGTGTCAATTATGATTATCCGAAAACCACGTCGATCCAAATTAAACGTTAGATCGTAAATTTCCAAGTGAAGATCGAGATGGTGTTTCAGAATCAAGGGTTATTGTCATTGACTTTAAGGGTCATTCCAAAATGAGTGTAACGAGATAATGCCTTCGGTTTCGTTTGAACCCGGAATGAACTCGTATGGATTGAATGCTTTCAGAACATCGTCAAGGTGGACGATGAGCATTCTAAGAGATATGATCTATAAAGGTAATCGTAACCTCAAGCCTCATCAACCGGGAATGGCTAAAACAGGGGATATGCTGCAAGGCTAGGTGGGTAGCACCCAAGCAGGACGAGATATACCCCTGTCTAGATGTCCCTTTTTATTCGGCTATGTGTTCAGTGAGGAATGGTTCCGGCCTTGTGTTGTAGGGGATCAGGAGTGATCCTCGATACGGTGATCTAGGCCCCGTACTATGACGGACGGTACCCCAGTAGCCCTGCCATTGTACGGAATCCAATCTTCAATAAGCGCCGTACGTTTTGATTGTGCCCAACTATGTTGGAATGTGAGATGTAAGCATTTCAGCTATTTTAGTATTTTACTTGAAAACCCTAGACACTATTATAATATCACTGGATTTCCTATTAAATTGTTTTGGTTAGCGTAAGGTAAAAACTTACCCGTGTTTATGTGTGGGGAGTCTTACGTGATACCTTTATTTTCGAATGTTTTCAAAGTTAAGAAACTTTAAACCATTTACTCATACTAGACCCATGTCTGACTCGGAGTTTATTTCTGTTTTCCATAAACTCTTGGGTACTCAAATTTTTATGAGTATCCAAGTGATAGGTTTTGGATTTTGGTTTCTGGAGGAGCTTGGAGCAGAAGTCGAGACGTATATATCGATCTAGTTCCACTGTGTTAGTTGATGTATGTTGTATTTTGGGATGTATGTAGTGACAGATGTATATATGACTGTCATGTGTATGATGTTGTGTAACTCTGATATATGTAAAACTATGTAATAGTTATGTGATGTATTATATTTTGTTCCGTTTCCACTGTGAGATTCTAATGTTGTTATTCTTTCTTTCTATCTTTTCTATTTCTATCTCTTTCTTTTCTTATTGATGATACTTCTTTTTGTAAGTAGAAAGGCGAGTCGTCACATACTTTCTGTTCTACATGTATGCAACTTTTGAAAACCAAAAACTTGCTTTTGCTTCCAAATTTTCCGATACTTCTATGAATAGAAGTATAGTTCAACCAATTCCGCATCTAATACCTACGATCCAAAATCCTAGGACATCGTTTCTAACAACTAAATTGAGAAAAATCTAGTTTTCTAAACTTATTTTCTTTATGTTGGGAAAAATTTTTAGAAAGAAAATTCCATATATTTCCATCTTTTTCTCTTAGGTACACAACTTCCCATTGTAATGACCCAAATTTTATTGTAACAGCCCAAATTTTAGCAATATTTTATTCTTTATTTATAACTCTTGGGTTTTTTTTCGAAAATTTGATTGTCTAAATTTAATTATAAATAATCACCCAAGATTTTTATTAGTGTGAAAATTCTAAAATTCTTATTTTGGCTAAAACTTAACATTTTTTTTTTGAAGTTATAAATCTTTAAATTTTTAATTCTTAATCTTTTGGTTTAATTTAATATGTTCGTAACAACGTTTATTTCACCTTTTGTTCTTTAAAAAAATAATTGATTTTATACTTTTAAAATTTTAAAATTTTATATTTTACTTATATACATTTTTGAATATAAATTTCTTAGTAAATGTGTAAACAAATCGTATTTTTATATAAGTAATAAATTTCCAAAACTTTGTGTATAAATAAACTGTTTAATTTCGCGTTTAAAATGCGCGTTATTTGATGGAATAAATAATGTATATATACATACAAGAAAACGTATAAAATTTAAATCCGTTATTTTCATTTTTTTGGACAAAAAATCACTGCGTCTGTTGTACGCATTCTATGTTTTCTTTTACACGTACATACAATGGTTTATTTCTTAAATGTTAAGTAAATCAAAAAGATATAAACAAATCATATTTTAATTAAGTAATAAATTTTAAGTTAATAGTGTAAATAAGCTATTTAAGATGCACGTTTTAATTTGTACAATTTAGTTGGCATACAAATGGTATGAATTTGATGTAATATTATAACCTATATTACTACATAAGAAAAACGTACAAATTTAAAAGCGTTTCTTTGTTATAAATTGGGCGTATATTTTTACGTCAGTTTTACGCATACCTCATTTTCTTACCTTGGATAATAATTAAATTTATCCGTAGGCGTATTTTTTTAAGTGGGAAAGAAATAAATTCCCTAACCATTCAATTAGTTTAAAATGTTTGTCTTGGATTCATGCGGAAAATTTTCTACTCTTTCCAATTTCCTCTCGTTTAAAATTGGTATAAAATCTTTAAAATCCAATCCGGTTCAAAATCAACTTTCCTCCTGCCTTTTTCTTTCACCATTATCAACGCGTGTTTGATTATAAAACACGATTCATTTCATACTTCTCTACCATTCCTAAAGCAATTTATTTCATACCGTTTCCTCCACTCAATCAACGCAAATTACCCCCTTTAAATATAAAATGTGCCTCAGCATTTACCCGCAAATTATATTCACTTTCCTTTTGCCTTCTGATTTAATAGGAATGTGATCCACAAATTACTAACCGTTCCAAAATCTTTAAATTTCTTTCCATTTTTCCCTTGATGCACGCATGCTTTTCTTTAAATGCTAAACACATTTTCTTCCTTGCTTTAAAATTTGCATGCCTTGATTTTTGCTTTCCCACTTTAACAATTGTGTTGTCACAAATAAATACAAACCACGTATCAAACTTCATCTGCATCTCATTTTGGGTTCCTCTCCTTCTTCTTTGCGTGTGAGGAAAGCATCAGGTAATGACCGAATTATTTTTCCTCCTTTTTTTTCTTCTCTTTTCTTCATTGTTCTGTTCAAATTTTTGGCTCTACTATTTCACCACATGACACCTACCCTCCTCCACAATCAAGACCACCTTCCACAGTATAGACAAATTCTTGCTTATATCATTTATAAACACGTTGGAAAAGGATGTAGGTGGCATCGCTGTTTTACTTCAGGTTTTAAATCAGTAAAAATATTCTCCTCAGCTTTGTTCGTTCAGGGTCTTAACGTTAATAAGTATTTTGGTTTGAGAAAAAATGCATTTGGCTAAGGCCTTGAAAAAAAATCATTTGCTCCACTTGTACTCTAAGATAGAGTAAATATGTTTGCACCACTTTTATAAAAATAGAAAATAAATGTTATCACATGTTAGACCATACGTGTTTTGTTAGTCACCTATGCTCTAGGAGAATGAGAAAATATTATTCAGGCACCACTTTTCTTTTATATATATATATATATATATAAAGCAATAACAATAAGAATAAATAAATTAGATATATATAATATGTATAAGGAAGCATATATTTTTTGTGTGGGTTAAAACATTCGTATGATGTATATTTTAAAAGTTATTTTATGATGATAAAGTTTTTAAAAAAAGTTTTAAAAGTTATTTTAACTGTTCAGTGTATAAAATATATATATAATGATAAAGTTTTAAAAGTTATTTTATACTTGTTGTTTCATATAAAAATGCATGACCGCTTATATATATAGCTCGTTGTTGAGTATATTAAGTGCATAAGAAAGTATAAAAAGGTATTATATATTCTCAACTACATATACGTTTGCAGTATAGTTATGTTATTAGCTTTTGAATATAAATATATAGCTAGAGTTTTTATATAACTGAATATTAATAAATATATAAGGTTGTTCTCTGTGTTTATATTAAAATTGAAATTTTATAGTCGCATATTTTGTTATAAGTGTATTGTTAAATATTATATTTATAGTCTTAACGTGTATTGTAATAAGTGTACTGTGTACTATATTACATTACTATACATAGTATAATTTAAATATAGTCTAGTTTAAATGTATAATGGATATATGTTGATTTTACAGAACGTATGGTCAATAGTTGTTTCTAAACTATTTATATTTTTGGAAAACGTATGTATATAATTTTAATGAGTCTCAAAGTTAATATTAGTTAAGTAAATAATATTTTGGGATTTTATATATTTTGTTTCGGTCTACATCAAGGAGTTTCTAATCTATTTTCATCGATCTCTATTTATCAGCTCTGTTCGTCCTATTCATGCCAATCTTGTTCATTTTGGAAATTCGTTCTTGGATCCATAACCCATTTCAAATCTCTCTAGCCTCGAAAGGTGAGCAATCACTCACGATTAACATTCTTTTATTCATTAAATTTGATTTCAATTGAAACGACAATTGAAATATGCTGCTGTAGTTATTTAAATTTGTTATATATGCTATTATCTGTAACTGTTCACCTGCAGGATATGACACCATATCCTGTTGTTTATATTATATTGTTATTAATGATATATGCCTGTTATTTTATTGTATTTTCTTTTATCACTCTGCAAGTTCCCTGTAGTTTAGAAATCACTATGGGTTGAAATGATACATACCCGAACCGACTTTAGAATAGGAGAAAATCGTTATGGGTTGAAATGATAAACCCAAGCGATTTTCGTTCAATTGAATTTGGGATTTCGGGTTGAAATAATATCTACCCGTATATATATATATAGTATACGGATTGGAATGATAAATATCCGTAGCACTTGACTATATGATAGGAAATATATACAGACACCGTTGGTCCATACAAATATTTTGAAAATAATTTCTATAATTTTGGAAAGAAATATATGGTTTAATAAATTTGATTCTTAAGATATTATTAAATGAAAATTGTATATATAGATTTAGTAGTAATATTTGATTTAAATTAGATTGATTTAATACATATAATATGGTTAAGTATTTATGTAAATCTATGTTTCAAATAGATTCTCTTGTAATAAATTGAATAATTAAGATTGGGAGATAAATTTGGGTTTATAAAATGGTATCTAGATAAGGATTTATTTAATTAAATCGATTTGAAAATTTTGAATGGGAAATTTAAAGGGGTATTTTTGTGATTACAAATCCGAATTTGAGATCGATAAATTGAAGTGTTTATTTTAGGAATTGAGTTGAATTTAAATTGATAAACCGAGATTGAATTTAATTTAAATGGGAAGGTTGGGTTGATGTTGAAACGATTTGTTAAGTTGAGGGAATTGAAAATACTTTATTGTATAAATTATTTAATATATATAAATACTATTTTGGGAAATATAGAGATATTTGAAGTGAAATGATATTTGGTTTTGAAGTATAAATTAAGCTGAAATGACAACGGTGTTATAGTGTATATTTCTACCTTGTAGATAGTTCCATGGACCCTTAGAGAATGGTTATCCCAAAATCCTTTAAGTTATTTGTATTTCAGTTGATATTTCACTTGAATTGGATTTATTGATATAAGAATGTTAATCCTGACTCGAGTGTTTTGTGTTTTGCTTTACGCTCGGGTCAGACTGAGTGATATAGCATTAGGGACTCACCTTCGGAGTTTGGAGTTTCATTTGGAGATCCAACTATCGATTCAGATTCCAGCCTTTCCAGTTGATTGGTTCAAAGAAGTCATCTGTTGCATTAGAGACTTCATTGCATTTGAACTATTCGGTTGTATTTTATTTCTAACTCTGATGTATATGGTAGCTTCATGAACTACTATTCTTTATCTATTCCGCTGCATTATATTACTCTGTGATCTGTGATTGATTTATTTATTGTATATTTTAAGTTCTGCCAAATTTTAAATTAACAATTCGGTATTTTGAATTATTCAAGTCGGATATGTATGGTTTTATTGTCGATTTGAATGGTCCAAAATAGCGGGTCGTTACATTTATTCATTTGAGATTGGAATATTTAGTTGATTTTAAAAATTGAAAAGTTAATTTTATAGGTTAAATAACTTGAATTTCAAACATAGCGATTTATTTGATAAATTAATTATAGAATTTAATAAGTGAAATTGTCTAAATAATGGAATCTTGGGTTTTAAGTTGGCTAAAATGATTTCAAAGCTTATTTAAATTTTATTTAATAAGTATGGTAATAAGAAACTTTTAATTCATATTTATAGGTGATTAATTTGATTTTTAATAATAATTTGTTTTATTTGACGAGTGAAAATAGCCTTCCGAGACACTATCTCGGATTTTGACAAAATCAGTTTCATTGGATCCACAATAATAAATTATAATACGCCCTTAAATTTCATGGCAATCGAATAATCGTCTAGTCATGCGAGATCAAAATATATATAAATTAAGCTTAAGAATTTATATTATAACTCGATTTAAAAAGCTATCTCCTGCATACGATCGAACTAGGCCTCAAAACAAGTTCTATTGTGTTCGAAATAAGGGTATTACATATAGAACGCCACGCGTCACGTCTTTTTTGGAGTTTGAGATTTTCAAATGTTTTATAGCTTGATAATTTAAATTTAAACAATAAACATATTACTTTATAATCACCATATCAAACCAACCTTCCAACTATTCCCCTCATACCTTAGCCCATGCACACATGTTCTCAACCCATGCCTTAGCATTGTTCACCACAACCCTCTTATACATATGTCATTGCCTAACAAACGAGCTCCCTCCTATATAACAAAAATTATTAATCAATGGCAGCCTCATCTAACTGCTGGTATCGATTTGGACCATCCAAGGCCATACCGGGGGAAAGGGCCAACTAGGGAATTGTTCGCAGCAATGAGTGGGACCTATTCAACAGTCGAATGGAGGTAGCTCGTCGCATGGAGGCGGCGAATCCTAGATGAAAGGCGAAATTGTTTTTGGTTGATTTTGACAATTACGTTCATCGATGGATCAAGGCTTGTGAAGGAAATTTGTAGCGCACGACATGGGTTAGGTGCAGTCAGAGCTTGGTGGCTTGTCATCGTGTGATGATGGTGCAGTTCGAGTATGAATGAAATGGGAATTGGGTTTTAGCATGGCGACGGAGGCGAGTTTTGGGCCATGGCTAGTGTCATTAGGATGGGGACATTGAGGCGAAGCAAATGTGAAGAGGTGGCAGCGGCGCAATGGCTATTGTGGCGACGGTGAGCAAAAGAAGATGGCAGCCCGGTTGGTTTCCTTCGTGAGAAGATGAAGGAGATTAGGGCAGGTTTTGGTTTGAAATGGTAACTAATTAAGATAACTAAATGTAATTAGTGATTTAGAAATGATTATAAAATACTTGAACTTATAATTGTGATATCTAATCCATGTTAGGCCGGAATTGAACATGGGTTTTGCATTACGTTCATAAAGACAAATATTACGATATGGAATAAAATTGATGACAACTGGAGCATGTTGGAAATTGTGCTAAAATCGGATATCGTTCGGTTCTAGTTCCACATCGGTATGCCTCGGCAACAACAAAAAATTTCGATGAGTTAAACTCTCCTTTTTAATTAACTAGTATGGCATATAGTCGATAAAAATTGTTAGATGATTGTTTAAATGAATTATCATATTTATGTTAGTTGGATTGAATATTCTTTGAAATTCAATTTATTTCCAAATTTAAATTATGAAAACAATCCTTAACAATATGAACTTCCAAGTTCCTTTAAACATCCAAAACTTAAGTTCAAAGTGATTAGAGAAAATAATTTAATTTATTCAAGTTAATTGGATTGGTGAGACAAATTAATCTTGATTATGAATGGTTGAATGATATTGAAGGACTTGGATTATTAAATGTTACTAATATGAAATGTTTGTGTTATGATTGGATTGAACAGTGGTAATGTGGTCATCTATTGACGTTGAATTGATGTATAAATGTGACATCCTGTATTTGTAGTTTGAATTGCTTTTCATTTGAATAATTTGGGTTAAGATGACATGGGACTTGAAGAGACCGGGTTTGGTATCAGTAAATACCCGAAACCACTTCGATTCTTTATAGATTTGGTATGTGAAATCAATAGGCTGGAATTGGATAAATTTAATGATCGGACCTTTTAAAACTAAGCAAAGGTACTTAGAAATCGATTATGAATAAGTGTTGACTATAACAAGATGTGAACTTGTAGAGAAGGACGAGTTATCCCGGGACTTAAATTATTACATTCATTGGTATTTCTTGTTAGATAGGTTTACTCACGCTGGTTTCCAGCCTGACCCGGGTGTTACTTTGATGTAATGCTCGGGTCAGACCGAGTATTACAGATTTTCAGGTAAGGACGTTCTGGAGCTCAGGAGGCGAGCTGATTGCAGGAAAGTATAGAGGGTTTCCGCTGAGATATATTGTAGTATCTGAGTCATGGTTGTATCTGCCCTGTGTTTGTGTTTATGTGTAACTCTGATGTATGAAAGTGTAATTTATAAGTATAGTTTCTCCTTCGTATAACTGTTATTATTATTTGATATTTTATTTTATCCGCTGCGATTGTGAGATGTTGGTATTTCTGTTCTTCTTTCTTCTATCTCTTCTTTTCTTTTCCTAACTATCTGGAATTTTCAGGATCGAAAATCTCGGGTCGTTACATTTGGTATCAGAGCCAAACTCAAAGATTCCCGAGCATCTCCCCGTGTACTTCACAACCCAATTTGCTTCGAGTCAAACTCGCAACCAACTCGAGACCGACCCCTGCTCCTTTTCTTCTCCGATGACCCACAATCCCATCTAACAAGAAATATCAATGCGAAAAGAACTATTTAAAACCTGGGGTCACGCATACTTCCCTACAAGTTCACAATTTGTTACTCAATGCTTATATCACAAATCAATTCCTTAGTTTCAAGGTCTATATTAGTCCATTTCAACCTATTGATCTCACATATCAATCTATAAAAAGTCATCATATGAGCGAAATCGAAGTGGGTTCGGGAATTTACTGATACCCGACCCTGGTCTCTTCGAATTCAATATCATCTTAACCCGAGTTATCCAAGTGAAATACAATTCAACATTAAATACAGGATGTCACTTACACTGGAATTCATCAATGATAGATAACCACATTATCACTGTCCATTCAAACATATCATATCACAAAACATTCATATCGGAGATATCAACCAATTCACGACATTTATCATCATTTGATCATTCATAAGCAAGGTTGACTACTTCCAAAATTAATTTAGTTTATCTCTAATTAAATTAATTTCTAATCTTTAATCACTTAGATTACCTTTACTTAACATTTATTAATTACAAACCAATTAATTATTCATCTTTTAATTATCCATCTTAATTAATCATCCTTGACTAATTATCCTTTAATTACAATAAGTAATTAACTCCTAATTAATTTCACAAATTAATTAACCTTCACCCATTACATTAAATGATCCTTTAATTACTCTTATAAAGCAATTAACAATGATTTATTACATTTATCCTTAATCAATTATACTCATTAATTAACCTCTAATTACTTTCACCAAGTAATTACCCATTGGTTAATTTAATTAATTACCTTAATTAATTACATTGATTAATTAACTTTAATCAATAATTAATCACTATTAATAATTATTCTTCCGCTAATAATTTATTACTCTTAATTTCTCATTAAATTAATTAGTCACTAATCATCAAAATTTTAATTAACTTAAGATACAACTTTACCTTTATTTATAACCTAATCATAATTTTAAATACATTTTAAAACATTCCATCTTTAATCCAAACTTTGAAATTTGAATTTAAGATTTAAAATAACTTACCAATTCAGCTTAACAAATTTCAAGTTGATCAAATTTCCAAAATTCTACGTCAATGTTTTTTTTAAGAAACATTTAATTTTACAAAATAGTTTAGAATTAGGTTCAATTTCAAATTTAAAACTTGTTTTCTTTAAAATCTGCATTTAAAACTACTTTGGGTTCTACCCGAGAATAACTCGAGTCCAGACTAATTTTTTTTCCTTTTTGCAAAAACTTTGCAAAATTCTAAAACTTAGATTGGTTTAAATTTTTAAAAACTGGACCGTGCTTTCCCCTTGCAAATAACTCGAGAATGCACTCGAGCAAACGACTCTCATACCTGATCAACTCACCCTCAACAATTTCCCTTCAAGTTATCTCTCAACTACAACGAGCCACGCACGCAACTGTTACGAGAACGACTCGTGCCCAAAAATCATAATTTTAGTTTAAAGATTATTAATAACAACAAGATGGTATCATTAGTTTAAGACATCCATCCATTTCAAAATTTTCGGATCTCAAACCCATTTTGAGATCACTCAAGCTCCCAATTCAAATCAACATTTAACTTCCCAAGTTAAATCTATAAGTACTCGGTAAACCCACTCTGATCGAAAAAAACGAAAACAAGGCGAGAGTCAGAATTCGCAACCACCCAAAAATGCCTCGACCAACCTCCTAGTGCCATTGATCAACCTCCAACCTCACCTGATGTTCCATCACCATCTTCCCTAACTTTCCCAAAGTTAAATTCAATTCATTCATTTGGTCAACCTTATTAAAATTTGAATTCCCACTTCGAATTTTCAAATTTCTAGCAATATTATTTCTTGCTTATAGGTTCAAAACTATTTTTAAATGAAGATGTTTTTAAATTTTGATTAACTATTAACTCTGTAACTAAACACGGAGAAGAACAGGTAAAGTATTTTTGCTCAGAACAACACATATAGATATACAGAGTTACATCCAAAAATACACATGCAAACACAATATTCTTCATGGATCAGATGCTCAGATTTATATTTTAAAATGATGTGTTTTACTCACAAACATCAATTTCAAACAGATTTAAGCATTTAACCAGAGTAGTAGATTACTCACCAAACAAACTTATTTTTCAAAGATGGGCATGCCACAGAATTTTATACTTAAACATTTAAATGGTGATGTTATTCACAAGCACTTCAAACCAAATCAGGGGAAAACAAGTTGGAATACTCACCTGTAACAAGAGTTTGAACAGAGAATAAATCGTGGATGCTCCAAGCTTGATTTCCTTTGATCCTTCTTTACTTTGTTGTTGAATTGATCTGACCCTTGCTTTAAAATTGAAATGATTCAAGCTTTAATAATTTTTCCTGGGTTTGAAAAATGTTTACAGGCTTCCCTTTTTTTTTTCTTAAGCCTTTGTTACTTAAAATTAAAAAGAAAAGTAAAGTTTTTGCCACTTGTTCTTTTTCTAAGCTAACACTTGTAAATGCATGTTATATTTATTTTACAAATGTCTTAATTATGAATTTTATGTTTAAATCTTGCTAAATTTTTATTTATATGGATTATTTATTTATGTGTTATCTTTATATATGTGCATTATGTTTACATATGTTATATATTTATATAAATTATGTAATTTAGAAAGAAAGAATATTAACTCTTTTATTAACTCCTATTTAAATTTTATACTTAAGTTGTTATTATACTTAAATTGATAACAATACATAATTACTAGTGTCCAATTTACTTTAATTAAATTATTTTTATTTTTGTATATATTTTTATATTCAAATCAATGCTTCCAAATTATTTTACATATATGTGTGTGTGTATATATATGCACACCTATATACTTGTATGTGTATACTAAAATATTTCAACGTTATAAAGTTTATACACATCTATTAACATATTTTAATCTACCATCAGGTTTATCATTTCTAGATAATTATTTATTATACGTTTAAATTCATACACATATATCCAGAGATTCCTAAATTATCAGAATTCCATTTATTAAAAAATAAAGATTTATAAAAGAAGATCATTAAATAAATATTATCAAATGAATATTTATCTAAATATTTATAAGTCAATATTTATAGTTCAAATTCAACAATATGCATATCAGATATATTCTAATTATCATAATTTCATTTATTAATCCCAATAAAATCAGTATTTCTATAATTAACCCAGTTAATTATCAATTAACAGATGCTTAAAAATTTGGGTTATCACATTCCTCCCCCCTTCGAATCTTTTCGTCCTCGAAAAGGAACGAAGCCAGAATTTATTAAATACTAAAAATCAGATAAATTTTCTTTGATCATTTCTAATATAATTTAAAATCCATATAGTATTACTAAAATAGTTTTTATAAAAATACTTTTATAACTCGATGTTTGAGCAAGTCCATCCTCGTTCTTACAGAAATTCGGTCATACGTTGATCAGGCGTAGGACTGAAAATCTACAAGTACTTGGTAAACCCGTTTCAACACCCAGTGAAAATATTTTGGAAAATAACTTTATTGAAAATATAGAAAACAGTTTTTGAAAATAGAGGATATATCTTTGGTGAGAATGCTCTGAAAATCATCACCCCATCCATGGTCGCAGTTACATCCTGGGTTACGTTGCCATCGCAGCAAAAGTCCATGTAAATGTAGGCACTCCGCGCCCCTCGATTATGCCATGAAACCCACAACAGATCGCAGTTACATTCCAGGGTTACGTTTGTTGATACGCTAAGATTTTGATCACGCTAAGATTTTGATCAATGACAACGTGCTTCAACAAAAAGGAAGAGATATGTGCAAAGCTAAAGAAAGAATGATGAAGACCAAGGATAAACATAAGTATGATTTTTATATAGGTCTTGTTTAAATTTATTGTTAAAATCTATCCTTAAGAGGCTTGCACACACACTAGAACACATGTTATAAATTTCATTTCTTAACACACATTCACTGTGCACAGATTAATAGTTCAGTCGACTGAACAGGGATGACCAGTCGACTGAACCTGTTACACATATACAAACATATACAGTTTTAGTCGACTGAAACACCCTGCTCAGTCGACTGAATTTGTTCCTGAAAATTTTCCTTCATATTTTCAGTTGACTGAACTCTGTTCAGTCGACTAAATTTGAACCTACGAATTTTCTATGAATGGACACCTTCTTCCTCCCAAGAGTTACAACCATTCACCAATGGAAATGGAAGCATCTCTTGTCTGCAACCTTAGCCAACAGATGCATCTCTTCTATAAGTATAAATACATAATTTTAACATCTTCAATTAATTGAATTCTCTTGCTTTAATCTTACTATCTTCTTGAACATATTATCTAGAAATTCTAAAAGCACTCACAAATCTATTTCTTGAATCACTGCTTTGTTTTCAACATTCTTTTGATTCATAACAATTCACATTTCCTAAATCTTCACAAACACATTGCATACTCTCGAGGATAAGATTATAGGAATATTGTACTACATTAGACTCATTAGTGTTGATAAGAACACAACAAGTCGAATATTGTTTTTGTAATTGAGTTGAAGTCCTCTTCGGTGTTTGAGGCAAGAAATCCTGTTCGATTGTTCGGGTAAGTTGTAAACATATTTCTCCGGGTTAAGTGAGGGGTTAGTTAGTGAAATTCCTAAGTGAAGCTTAGGGACTGGACGTAGGACTAGAGGTCCGAACCAGTACAAAATCTTGGTGTCTCCTTGCTTTTACTTACTTTATCTACCCAGACTATTCCGTACATATTACATGATCCTACTGCATAACCTCTTTCAATTGGTATCTGAGCAAGGTCGTCCTATAACGATAACACCATTATTAGACATATTGATAATATGGAAAATAACGCAAGTGCAAGCACAACATCTGCCTATAGTTCTACCTTTGCAGAAGGACAATCTACCCAAAGACCTCCTCTATTCGATGGACTAAACTATAACTATTGGGCTACAAGGATGAGGATTTATATGCAAGCAACAAGTTTCGAAGCCTGGAATGCTACTCAAGCAGAGTTCGTTGTACCCACAACCGATTATCCTACATGGACACAAATTCAAAAGATTGAAGCTAGTGCAAATGCCATAGCTATGAATATGCTATTTTGCGCCCTGGATAGAAGCGAATTCAATCGTGTTAGCATATGTACTACTGCATATCAAATTTGGAAAACACTTAAAGTCATACATGAAGGCACAAACAAGGTTAAACAAACAAAGACATCCATGCTGAAGAATCAATTCCAAAACTTTAGAATGCGACAAAATGAATCCATCAATGACATGTACTCGAGATTTCAAGACATTCATTATGCTTTAATTAATCTAGGAGAAAAATACACGGATTTTGACATTGTTTCTAAAGTTCTAAATTCACTCACTGATAAATGGAAGAGAAAAGTACTAGCAATCGAGGAAGCAAATGATCTATCTACAATGAAACCAGAGGAATTGATTGGAAATCTTATGTCGTATGAAGTAAATATGCAAGCTAAGAAAGATCAAGCTCAAGAAAGAAAGAATGTAGCCTTTCATGCAGAAAAGGAAGAATCAGAGTCTGAAGATGAGGATTTAGCATTTATAGCCAAAAATTTCAAGAAATTCTTAATATATAAAAAAGGAAATAAAACGGATTCAATAAGAATTTCTTGAACAAAGCTACATCCTCGAATATAGAATGTTTCAACTGTCACAAGAAAGGTCACATGCACAAGGATTGTCCAGAGCAAAAGAAGGAGAATCAAAAAGCTCTCAACAACAAAAACAAGAGAGAGAAATTCAAAAAGAAGGCATTGTTTGTGACATGGGATGATTTGGATTCATCTTCATCCGAAAGTGAAAATGATAGCGACAATGAACAGGCAAATGTATGCTTCATGGCTCAAGAATCTGAAGTAAGTAATTTAACTTTCGATGACTTAATTGAAGTAAACACTGAACTTTTGAACACAATAAAAACTCTTAAAAAGAAACTCGTGAAAATCAAAACAAAGCTGAATTTGAAAGGGATATGTTAAAAGACGAAAAGAAAATTTTAGAAGAAGAACTTGAAAAAGTTCAAGAATCTCATTCAAATTTGGAAACTCAATTATCACTTTTAAGTCAAGAAATTGAAACTCAAAAGACAAAGAATGATATAATTGTTTCTGAAAATCATGAGTTAAAAACTAAGATTAGACAAGTTGAGTTAGAAAATAATAGTCTTCGAGCTAGATTAGATAACATCACCAAAAATGTTTCTAACTTTAACAGAGGAAGAGAAAATTTATCTAAGATTTTAGAAAATTCTCAATCCTCTTCAAATAAACATGGATTAGGATATAAAAAGGAGTCAAAAATTCCTAAAAAGAAAAATACAAATTTTAAGAGGAATATTGATTCAGAACAACAAATATTACTAAAAGAACCTATTAAAACAAAAGTAGAAACCAAGATAGTCAAAATTTGGGTTCCAAAGACTAACAATATTTTAAATAGGAATAAATATATTACAACATTTATGGATAGTGTTCATAATAATAAAAACTATATTTATAAAAAGGATACTAAACCAAATTGGGTTTGACTTCCTAAGTTCTAACTTTTTTAGGACCCTATTACAAGGTGGGTACCAATAATTTAGTGTTTATTTTCAGGTCCCACTTAAAAAGAAAAAATGGACATTAGACAGTGGTTGCTCAAAACACATGACCGGAGACAGAGATATGCTTACAAACATCACATACTTTGTTGGTGGCTCGGTTACCTTCGGAGACAATTCAAAAGGCTATATCATTGGCAAAGGAGATGTGAGCAATTACGGTACATTAAATTTACCTTTTGTAACAAATGTTTCATTAGTTGAAAATCTAAAACATAATCTACTTAGCACAAGTCAACTTTGTGACAAAGGCTTTAAAATAACTTTTTCGGAAAATAAATGTAGTATTTTTGATCAAAACCAAAATCTTGTTTTTGAAGGAAAAAGAGATAGGAATATTTACGTTCTAAATATGAATATTAATCATAATACAAGTATGTGTTTACTAGCCAAAGATAATGATCCTTGGTTATGGCACAAAAGATATTGTCATATAAATTTTAAAACTATTAGAAAACTTTCCAAAAATGAATTAGTAAGAGGTTTACCCAAAATAAACTTTAAAATAAAAAATCTTTGTGATGATTGTCAAAAAGGAAAATTAACAAAATCATCTTTCAAATCTAAGAAAAATATTTCAACTTTACAACCATTAGAATTACTACATATGGATTTATTTGGACTAACACAAGTTCAATCCATTAATCATAATCGATATGTGTTTGTAATAGTTGATGATTTCTCAAGATATACGTGGACTATTTTTATGAAAAATAAAAGTGATACTTTTGAGAATTTTAAAACATTTGTCAAAAGAATTCAAAACACTAAAGATTTGAAGATTAAAAATATATGAAGTGATCATGGAGGCGAATTCGAAAATGAAGCTTTTGAAACGTTCTGTAAAAAGAAAGGAATAAATCATAATTTTTCATTTCCTAGAACTCCTCAACAAAATGGAGTTGTAGAAAAAAAGAATATAACATTACAAGAATGCGTAGGACATTATTAAATGGAAGTTTTCTACCAAAATATTTTTGGGCAGAAGCCGTAGCTACTGCATGCTATGTATTGAATAGAATATCAATTAGACCGTTAACTAAAAATACTTCATATGAACTATTCAACAACAAAAAGCTAAATATATATTATTTCAAAATATTTGGATAAAAATGTTTTATTTTAAATACAAAAGATTAACTAAGTAAATTTGATCCAAAAGTCGACGAAGGAATTTTTGTAGGATATTCAGAACGAAGTAAGGCATATCCAGTATTTAATAAACGAACAAACGTAATCGAAGAAACCTTACATGTATCTTTTGATGAGAATTTCAACAAAGAATTAAGTATAAAAGATGATGAAGAATTTATAAATATATAAGATACAAATCTTGAAAATTGTAATTATGAACTAAGATCGTCACCAAGAATATTACGAGATCACCCTACTCAAAACATAATAGGTGAAATCAATTCTCAAGTTAAGACAAGAAATCAATTAAATCAAATGGGACATGTAGCCTTCATTTCTAAAATAGAACCTAAAAATCTTAAAGAAGCATCAACAGCCGATTACTGGATTATTGCAATGCAAGAAGAATTAAATCAATTTGAACGTAACGATGTTTGGGAATTAGTTACCCGTCCGAATAATCAATCTGTTATAGGAACAAAATGGGTTTACAAAATAAAATAGATGAAAAAGGTAATATAACTAGGAATAAAGCTAGACTAGTAGCACAAGGATATAATCAAGAAGAAGGTATCGATTTTGAAGAAACTTTTGCTCCGGTTGCAAGACTTGAAGCATACGTATTCTATTAGCTTTTGTATGTTTTCACAATTTTAAACTTTATCAAATGGATGTTAAAAGTGCATTTTTAAATGGTTTTATAAAAGAAAATGTATACGTAGAACAACCTCCTTTATTTATACATGAAAAATATCCAGATCATGTATATAAATTAAAGAAAGCACTATATGGTCTTAAACAAGCACCTCGTGCTTGGTATGAAAGACTTAAAAGTTACTTACTAAACTCGGGATTTCAAATTGGAAAAGTTGATCAAACGCTTTTCACTAAAAATACTACTAAAGATATTTTAATAATTCAAGTATATGTAGATGATAATATATTTGGTTTGACAAATGAAAATTTATGTAAAGAATTTTCAATTATAATGACTAAGGAATTTGAAATGTCTCATATGGGAGAATTATCATATTTTCTTGGACTTCAAATTAAACAATTAACAAATGGAATATTTATAAACCAAGAAAAATATTGTGCTAATATAATTAAATGTTTCAGAATGGAGAACACTTCTGCTAAACCTACTCCTATGAGTACCACTACTCATCTCGATCGAGATGGAAATGGCAAAAGTAAAGATAAAAAATTATTTAGAAGTATAATAGGTTCCTTACTTTACTTAACCGCTAGTAAACCAGACATAATGATGAGTGTATGTTTATGTGCACGTTTCAATCTAATCCTAAAGAATCACACTTAAGAGCGGTAAAACAAATTATGCGATACCCTAATGATACTAAAGATTTTGGTCTTTTCTATTCAAAAGAGTGTCCATTTGAGTTATCATTCAGTGATGCTGATTTTGGTGGATCTCGAACAGATAAAATAAGTACAAGTGGTACGTGCCATTTCATCGGAAAATCACTTGTATCTTGGTTTAGTAAGAAACAAAATTGTGTCTCACTTTCCACCTGTGAAGCAGAGTATATATCAGCCGCCTTAGCATGTACTCAAGTTATCTACATGCAACAAACACTTAAGGATTTTAATATAAATTTTACAAATTCTACAATATATTGTGATAATACAAGTACAATAAATTTATCTAAAAATCCGGTTAATCACTCTCGTACAAAACATATAGATATTCGTCACCATTTTCTACGTGACAATATCAAAAAAGGAATCATAAATTTAGAACATATTTCTACCGAAAATCAAATTGCCGATATATTTACTAAACCTTTATTAGAAAACTCCTTTACGAAGTTACGACGAGAATTAGGAATAATCTCCTTTAAAGATATTTTATAAAGTTATCATATTTTTTTTTCACAATTCAGTCGACTAAATCTATATGCTCAGTCGACTGAACAAAGAAAACTATGACTTTAACTTTATATTTTCAAAATAATGATACATTATAAATAATAATATAAGGGTTATCTCCAATCCATACATTTCTAACTGAATTATTTTAACCATTAAATATTTGTTTGGTTAAAAACATTGATAAATTATCACCACAATATTTTTAGAATGTTCATCCTATAAATACACATTTAACTTATTTTCATTCTCACAACTCATTTTCATTTGCAAAAAGATTGAAAAGTTGATATAAAAATGTCCTCAAACAACTCATACTCCCCAATCAACATCACCTTTTCGATCGATAACTCACCAACATCACCAAAACTTCCTACTCCAACACCAAAGCATAAGCCAGTCTATAACGGAACAACTATCGAACTGGCTACACACCGGAATCGAAGAAAGCTAAACGTGGTCTTTTTATCTCACCAGATACGAAAAGAAAGATTGATGAGATTCGTCACTTTCAACAACAACAAATTGATCTTCAACGAGAGTTATATTTCGAACAAAAAGTAACGGCAAGACGATTGAGCTTCCTAGAGCAAATAGGTTTACGTTTTCATGGCTCAAAGAAAAACGAAGTGATTGAGCCTCTACCTCGGCCAGTTAGTTCGTATGATCCGTCTTCGTCTTATCGTACACCAGCCGATCCCGTGAATCATTGGATGTCTCCAAAGACTCCTCAATATAGTCCAAATTCATGGGATATAAACTATATGGAGAATGAAGGATGCAAAAAGAAAAAGAGTCCATCTCCAAAGAAATGATTATTTTGGTGGCCAAATCATGTTATTACATCATATTATATCTATACTATTGTAATCATTTATTGAAATGTATTTTAAAAATTTGAAATTCCAAAAACTCAAGGTTCAGTCGACTGAACCTTCCTGCTCAGTCGACTGAACACTAAGCAGAAAACAAATATACAATAGTTCAGTCGACTAAAATTTCTGTTCAGTCGACTGAATTTATCACAGAAAATTTCGGCCAAAAATTTAGTCGACTGAACGCCAATTTCCAGGCAACTTTTCCCCTTTATCAACCAGTTTTTACCCTTTTACCTTCACTTTTTACCTTCCAAAAGTTCTCTCTTCCCCATTGTTTTCCAAAACCCTAGCCCCCAATTCACAAATTACTCGCAAAACTCACGACAAATCGCCCCAAAAAATCAAGAGCTTTTTCTTCTTCATCCTCCGAGCCAATTGATGCTCAAATTGTACAATGGCTCTATGATGGTGTAGCTGTAACAAGGTGGAATAAAATGAAGAATTTTCGCATTTTCGAGCACTCCTTCGTTGATTTTCAAAGCCTTCAGACATACAACATTCAAGCATTAACGGATCGGGCAGGTTTAACTTCTCTTTTAGATTTGAAAAGAAATGACCATGCAATAAACCATATCATGGTCAAATTATTTTATGCAAATCTTAATCTTGGTCATCAAACTCCAAGAAATCCAAATGATAGTGTTTGGAGTATGGTGTGTGGGAAGAAAGTTTGGTTCTCCTTAGATCGTATGGCACACATCTTAGGATCACCTAACGTAGGGAGAAAGCTTGATGAGGTAGAATTCAATCCTCAAATTCGTGATAACATAAATCATCAATTTCTGGATGATAATGTTAACATTAGAGATATTAAGTCCACTTCCCTACGACCTAGAGCTAGAATCCTTCACAAAGCTCTTCTGAGAACTATTACTCCACGAACGGGTTCATATGAACTTGTCTACCCAATCAATTATCGAGCTCTATACGCCATTTTGGGCAATATTCAAGTGAATTGGCTCCAAGTAATCCTTGATAAGTTTCTCACATTTAATAATGGCAAAATGTGAACTATATATTTTGGAGAATATATCATGAGACTTCTCCTCAATGTTGACACGCCATTACCCGAGTCCGAAAATACAATGGTCCATCAAATTAACCAACGGACAATAAGCCTTATGCAACTCTCGGATAGACCTCCTCACATTATATCTCTTGCCGAATGGGAAGCTAGACATCAAGAACGACAACAACCTCCACAAGCGCAACAACCTCCACGAGCTGCACATGAAGAACCCTTCGACTAAGAAGATGAAATTCGTATCATTGAGCCAAGTTTTACTACCAATCAATCGTTAGGAATTTTATCAAGAAATCAACAAATTCTTGATAATCACCTCAAGAAGGTAGATCACAAACTTGATAAAATTAAAGAATTCTTCAATAAATTATGGGATGCCATCTCATGCTCAACTTCCACTACCGCTTCAACATCACGCAGTAAACGTCCTGCACCTACCTTCACATGGACATCGTCCGAAGAACATACAAGCTGCAGCACGAGTGGCACTAGTGGTGGTCAAGGAGGAAGTTATAGACCTCCATAGGTGGACCCATTATCCGCGAACCAAGGGGAGGGAGAGAAGCATCATATGATTGGGACAAAGATGAATAAACTCTTTTATGGCTTCTTATTATCACAAGGCTTGTATAAATAATCTTTAATGTTTTATTCATGCTACATTTTATGTTTTATTCATTCATGCAATATTTTATTTCTCATGCTACATTTTTATGCTATATTCTATGCTACATTATTAAAAATAGACATGCATATCAGTGATTGCTTTGTCAATATATTTCTGTGATTATTACTTCCTTTTTGTCGATGACAAAGGGGGAGAAATCTATGTGACTAACCTTGTTTTGTAGAAAATATAGTGCATATATTCAGGGGGAGGAAATAATCTCTATACACATGAGTGTTGTCATCAATCAAAAAGGGGGAGAATGTTGATACGCTAAGATTTTGATCACATTTAAAATTTTGATCAATGACAATGTGCTTCAACAAAAAGGAAGAGATATGTGCAAAGCTAAAGAAATAACGATGAAGACCAAGGATAAACATAAGTATGATTTTTATATAGGTCTTAGTTTAGATTTATTTTTAAAATCTATCCTCAAGAGGCTTGCACACACACTAGAACACATGTTATAAATTTCATTTCTTAATACACATTCACTGTGCACAGCTTAATAGTTCAGTCGACTGAACAGGGATGACCAGTTGACTGAACCTGTTACATATATATAAACATATACAGTTTCAGTCGACTGAAACACCCTGCTCAGTCGACTGAATTTGTTCCTGAAAATTTTCCTTCATATTTTCAGTTGACTGAATTCTCTGTTCAGTCGACTAAATTTGAACATGCGAATTTTCTATGAATGGACATCTTCTTCCTCCCAAGAGTTGCAACCATTCACCAATGGAAATGGAAGCATCTCTTTTGTACAACCTTAGCCAACAGATGCACCTCTTCTACAAGTATAAATACATAATTTAAACATCTTCAATTAATCGAATTCTCTTGCTTTAATCTTACTATCTTCTTGAACATATTATCTAGAAATTCTAAAAGCACTCACAAATCTATTGCTTGAATCACTGCTTTGTTTTCAACATTCTTTTGATTCATAGCAATTCACATTTCCTAAATCTTCACAAACACATTGCATACTCTCGAGGATAAGATTATAGGAATACTGTACTACATTAGACTCATTAGTGTTGATAAGAACACAACAAGTCGAATATTGTTTTTGTAATTGAGTTGAAGTCCTCTTCGGTGTTTGAGGCAAGAAATCCCGTTCGGTTGTTCAGGTAAGTTGTAAACCTATTCCTCCGGTTACTTGAGGGGTTAGTAAGTGAAATTCCGAAGTGAAGCTTAGGGACTAGACGTAGGACTAGAGGTCTGAACCAGTATAAAATCCTGGTGTCTCCTTGCTTTTACTTACTTAATCTACCTAAACTATTCCGTTAATCCATATTACACGATCCTACTGCATAGCCTCTTTCAACGTTGCCATCGCAGCAAAAGTCCATGTAACTGTTGGATCTCAGCGGCACACATGATTTTCGCTGTCAAAATGAAACTTCTCCACTCCTACATAGGTCGCAGTCTACCGATATAAAATTAAACGCAGATTGTTGGCTCTCAGCGGCACACACGACTTTCGCTATGTTACCATAGGTCGCAGTTACATCCTGTAATTATTCGTAATTAATGTACTAAGTAATTATACCTCATTAATTTCCTCAAGAAATTTCACTTGACCCAACATCAATGATTACCTTGAATTAATTAATCTTGATTAATCAACTAGAATTAACCACTTTAACTTAATTAATTATACCAATTAATTAACCTTACCCATATACGTTGATTACATTGATCCATAATTTATTACTCGAATTAATTATCCTATAATTTATTACATTGATCGATTGTCCTCTAATATCATTAACTTGATAATTTTCCTAAAAATTCCATTTCTCAACTTAAATTTAAATTCACCTTTAAATTTACTAAATCAAGATTCAATTTACCAAATTTCCAAATTTGTTAATAACATGTTAAAGAAAATACTTATATTTAAAGAATAGAATTCAAAAACCAGATTTATTCTAAAAGTTAAAAAAAACTTTCTTTATTTAAATTTAAAACTTGTTTATAAATAATTTTTAAAACTTTTGAAAATTTTCTTTTAAATCATCTGCTTCATATTGAATCTGAGAACACACAAACCATTCCAAGTTAAATTCTTCCTTAAATCTCAAAAGTTTAGTTTAGAATTTTTTTAAAATTTTAAAACCTGGAATTCAATCAAACAGTTACAGGTTGCAACTATACAGGCAACTCGAGTTCAAACGCGAGCCAAAAACTCAAAAGCACGAGCAACTCTTCGAGTCTCAACCTAACTCAACCACCAATATTCCACTGACACCAAAACACCCTCGTGTACATGCACCAGCGCCGGAGTCGCTACCCATCAACGATGATCCTTCCAACATATCGAATAGCAACGCTGCAACCATCCCTGGTCACCAGAACATCCACACCTGCCTTGAATCACAAAAGAGCTACCCAGTTAAAACGGGAACCCACTGCCATGGCTAAATCCACCTCAAAGTAGCATCTCCGACCACCAGACGACAAGAAACTCCGGCCATTTCATCTTCATCCATCCACGAACCCACCTCCAAAACTTCATTGAACTCGATCACCCTGAGAAGTGGCGGTGATCTCGTTTTCCTTGGCCGACCCAAAATTAGGTTTAAAACCCAAATCACCTCACCGCAATTGCCACGGCGATCGTTCAATGCTTCCATCATTTTTCCCATACTTACTGATACCACCTCCACCTTCACCAAAGATCCCAACCATCAAAGACCTCGTGATCATCAGATATTTCCCAAAATCCCATTCCTAGTAAATTCCCAAATCCTAATTCATATCAATATTAAAATTTGAGTTTTATGTTCTAAAAATCCTAACTTTTGAAGGTGATTCAAGATATAGAATTGAATTAACAATTTATAACATTCGAATTTAACATAAATCTAAGTTTTGTTCTGTAAAACTAAATTTACAGCTGTAATATTTCACTAACATGCTTAATACAATTTTTAGACTATAATTTAAGTTTAAACCAACTTATTTTGTTTTAAACTGTACATCTATAAATGGTTGAAATGAAAAATACTGGGATGTTTGTTTCCTAATAATGCTAAAGCAAAATGAAATGTTTTAAGGAAGTAAACTTTTACATAAAGTATAACTTGGTAAGCTCTGATACCAAATGTAATGACCTGAAATTTTTGATCCAGAAAATTCTAGATAGTTAGTAAAAGAAGAAAAGAGAAAGAAGAAGAAACAGAAACAAGTCACAGAAACCTCACATTCGCAGCGGATCAAAATATAATATCACATAAATAACAGTTTACAAAAGAAGAACTGTATCAGTACACTTACATTTTTATACATCAGAGTTACAACCATTACACAACACTGGACAGTTTAAAAACATGTCCTAAATAACTATAATATATACAGCTGGATACACTACATACGTTCCTACCATCCAGCGTGCCTCCTGAGCTCAAAAACGTGCTTACCTAAAAATCTGTAATACTCGGTCTGACCCGAGCATTACATCAAAGTAACACCCGGATCAGGCTGGAAACCAGCGTGAGTAAACCTATTTAACATGGAATACAAAGCATACAGCTTAAATAAAACCCGGGGTAAATCGTATTAATTTACAAATCCACAATTTGTTATAAATATCACTTATTTCACACATCAGTTTTCTAGGTACCAAAGTTTAGATCAAACGACCCAAATTCAATTAAATCATTCCATCCCAGCCTATTTATTTCACATATCAATCTATAAAGAATCGAAGTGGTTTCGGACATTTGCTAACACCCGACTCCGGTCTCTTCGATTCCAATGTCATTATTAACTCAAGTTATTTAAATGAAAAACACTTCAAACTTTAATACACAGGCTGTCAAACATATTATATTGCATAGCATCACACATCACATACCAAAGATATCAACTAATCTAAGGCATACATTGTCATTCAATCATTCATAAGAAAGTTAAATCAACCACACCATCTCTAATTAATTTAATTAACCATAATTGAATTAAATTAATTACGCCAATTACTTTAAAAACCTGCTTATTTATTAATTACGAACCCATTTATCACCAATAATTATTCATCGTAATTAATCATCCTTGATTAATTATACTATCATTACATTAAGTAATTAGCCTTTAATTAATTACACATTAATTATCTTCAAACAATTTGTAGTAATTACCTCATTAGTTAATTACAAATGTAACGACCCGGGATTTTGGATCCCAAAAATTCCAGATAGTTAGGAAAAGAAAAGAAGAGATAGAAGAAAGAAGAACAAAAATACCAACATCTCAGAATCGCAGCGGATAAAATAAAATATCAAATAATAATAACAGTTATACAAAGGAGAAACTATACTTATCAAATTACACTTTCATACATCAGAGTTACACATAAACACAAACACTGGGCAGATACAATCATGACTCAGATGCTACAGTATATCTCAGCGGAAACCCTCCATATGTTCCTGTAATCAGCTCGCCTTCTGGGCTCCAGAACGTCCTTACCTGAAAATCTGTAATACTCTGTCTGACCCGAGTGTTAATTTATAAGTTTGAATGTGCCACTGAGAGCCAACAGCCTGCGTTTGATTTTATATCGGTAGACTACGACGTATGTAGGAGTGGAGAGGTTTCATTTTGACAGCGAAAATCGTGTGTGCCGCTGAGAGCCAACAATTACATGGACTTTTGCTGTGATGGCAATGTAACCCTGGAATGTAACTGCGATCTGTTATGGGTTCCATGGCGTAATCGAGGGGCGCGGAGTGCCTACAGTTACATGGACTTTTGCTGCGATGGCAACATAACCCAGGATGTAACTGCGACCATGGATGGGGATGATGATTTCCATAGCATTCTCACCAAAAGATATTTCCTCTATTTTCAAGAATGTTTTCTATATTTTCAGTAAAATTATTTTCCAAGTATTTTCACTTGGTGTTGGAAACGGGTCTGCTAAGTACTTACAGAAATTCGGTCATACGTTGATCAGGCGTAGGACTGAAAATCTATATAATATTTAGAATAGTTCCAAAAATAATGGTAAAACAAGTATAAAATAATTTGGCTTTAAGAAAGAAAGGTTGTATATATTAAATAGCTTAGAAAAATAAGTTTATATTAAAACAATTTATATTGAAAATAGTCAAGAGTCAAAACTGTTCAATTTATTTTTAATGCAAACAAGCTCATATTCACTTCAAATGATTCAAAATCAATTTTATTTAACTTGACTCAATTCTAATTTGAAGAACTTCAATTAATTACACCCTGTAATTACCATTACTAATTACTTCACTAAGTAATTACACTTTATAACCTCATTAAGTAATTATACTCAATCACTTAAATTTCAATTTAAAACCAAATTTTGAATTATCCTTCACTACTTCGAGACACACATGCGTATGCTTCGAACAACAACCCGAGGCGCTCTCGTCTTCACCAACGCTAAAAATCAAAGCACAAACCAGACTCAACTAACGTGCATGTGCACATGCACATGGCCATGGCGGTGCTTCGACGATCCGCTCCACCCCCGGCAAGTCATCGATCGCCTCCCCTATCGATTCCACCCACCCAGACATCGTCACAAACCCAAAATCAAATTCGAGCTTCCAAGATCAAACTAGTTCCTGGGGATTATGAGTAGTGAGTACTATAGCGAAAGTCGTGTGTGCCGCTGAGAGCCAACAGTTACATGGACTTTTGCTGCGATGGCAATGTAACCCAGGATGTAACAGCGACCTTTGGTAACATAGCGAAAGTCGTGTATGCCGCTGAGAGCCAACAGTCTGCATTTGATTTTATATCGGTAGACTGCGACCTATGTAGGAGTGGAGAAGTTTCATTTTGACAGCGAAAATCGTGTGTGCCGCTGAGAGCCAACAGTTACATGGACTTTTGCTGCGATGGCAACGTGACAACCCGGATTTTAAGGGGAAGGAATGTGATAACCTGGATTTTAAGGGGAAGGAACCTTCTGCTCTGATACCAAATGTAACGACCCGAGTTTTTCGATCCCAAAAATTCCAGATAGTTAGGAAAAGAAGAAAAGAGAAAGAAGAAACACGAACAAGTCACAGAAACCTCACATTCGCAGCGGATCAAAATATAATATCACATAAATAACAGTTTACAAAAGAAGAACTGTATCAGTACACTTACATTTTTATACATCAGAGTTATAACCAATACACAACAATGGACAGTTTAAACAAACATGTCCAAGATAAACTATAATATATACAGCGGGATACGCTCCACATGTTCCTACCATCTAACGCGCTTCCTGAGCTCCAAAACGTGCTTGCCTGAAAATCTGTAATACTCGGTCTGACCTGAGCATTACATCAAAGTAACACCCGGGTCAGGCTGGAAACCAGCGTGAGTAAACCCATCTAACATGGAATACGAAATCATACAACTTATATAAACCGGGGTAAATTATATCAATTTAAAACTTCACCAGTTGTTATAGACATCAATTATTCCACACATCAATTTCTAAGTGCCAAAACTTAGATTGAATGGTCCAATTCACTTAAGTCATTCCACCTCATCCTATTGGTTTCACATATCAAATTACAAAGAATCGAAGTGGTTTCGGGTTTTTACTAATACCCGACTCCGGTCTCTTCGAATCAAATGTCAGCTAAACCCAAGTTATCCAATTAAATACAATTCAACTTTAATTACCGGATAACACATTTACACAGCAATTCATAATTGATAGATAATCACATTATCACCGTCCATCCAACATATCATATCACAAAGCAATTCTTATCAGAGATATCAACCAATTCAAGCATCTATCATCATTCAATCATTAATAAGCAAGATTTATCACTTCCATTAATTACATTAATGAATGATCCTCTAATTACTTTCATCAGTTAATTATTCTTAAATTTCATTTAATAATTAACCTTTAACTTAATTACATTCATTAATCAACCTTGATTAATCATAATCTGACATTAACTTTCCTAAATTACTCCATCAATTAAACAAACTCCTTGATTTATTATATTAATTAATCCTTAAATTACACTGAGTAATTATCACTTAATTCCTTCCACCAAGTAATTATTCTTTAATTACTTCCCATCAGGCAATTCTTTTTAATTAATTACATCCAGTAATTATCCACTCATTACTTCACTAAGGAATTTCACCTCATTAATTACCTTAAGTAATTATAATTAATCTTTAATTAATTATTTTTATTAATCACCCTTGATTAATCTCATTCTATAATTAATTACTCTTAATTAATTACTCACTTAATTTATTTCCATAACTTTTATCAGTTAATTCTTAAATTAATTACACTAAGTAGTTATTATTAGTTACTTCTACTAAGAAATTACTTTTCATATTAATTACACCAGGTAATTAACCCAAAACTACTTCCAATCTTCAATTAATTACACCCTGTAATTACCATTACTAGTTACTTCACTAAGTAATTACACTTTATAACCTCATTAAGTAATTATACTCAATCCCATCATCAAGTGATTATTTAAATTAATTAAACCAATTAATTAACTTAAAAAAATCATATTAATTAATTACATAGAGTAATTAATCTCTTTAGTTACTTCCATTAAGTAATTATACTTAAACAATTCCATAAATGATTGTCTTTAATTAATTAATATAATTAATTATTAAAATTAATCACATTAATTAATTATCTGATAATCCCTAGTCAATGACCTTCATTAATTAATTTTTTTATAATTCTTTAATTACTTCTCTTAAGTAATTAAACTTAGATTAATCATCACTAATTATTAATAAATCTTTAAAAACTTATTAATTAATTAATCTTTAATTATTTAATTAATTAAGTTTTTAAAGATTTATTAATAAGTAGTGATGATTAATCTAAGTTTAATTACTTAAGAGAAGTAATTAAAGAATTATAAAAATATTAATTAATGAAGGTCATTGACTATGGATTATCAGATAATTAATTAATGTGATTAATTTTAATAATTAATTTTATTAATTAATTAAAGACAATCGTTTATGGAATTGTTTAAGTATAATTACTTAATGGAAGTAATTAAAGAGATTAATTACTCTATGTAATTAATTAATATGATTTTTTTAAGTTAATTAATTGGTTTAATTAATTTAAATAATCACTTGATGATGGGATTGAGTATAATTACTTAATGAGGTTATAAAGTGTAATTACTTAGTGAAGTAATTAGTAATGGTAATTACAGGGTGTAATTAATTGAAGATTGGAAGTAATTTTGGGTTAATTACCTGGTGTAATTAATATGAAAAGTAATTTCTTAGTAGAAGTAATAAATAATTAACTACTTAGTGTAATTAATTTAAGAATTGACTGATAAAAGTTATGGAAATAAATTAAGTGAGTAATTAATTAAGAGTAATTAACTATAGAATGAGATTAACCAAGGGTGATTAATAAAAATAATTAATTAAAGATCAAGTATAATTACTTAAGGTAATTAATGAGGTGAAATTCCTTAGTGAAGTAATGAGTGGATAATTACCGGATGTAATTAATTAAAAAGAAATTGCTTGATGGGAAGTAATTAAAGAATAATTACTTGGTGGAAGGAATTAAGTGGTAATTACTCAGTGTAATTAAAGGATTAATTAATATAATAAATCAAGGAGTTTGTTTAATTTATGGAGTAATTTAGGAAAGTTAATTTCTGACTATGATTAATCAAGGTTGATTAATGAATGTAATTAAGTTAAAGGTTAATTATTAAATGAAATTTAAGAATAATTAACTAATGAAAGTAATTAGAGGATCATTAATTAATGTAATTAATGGAAGTGATAAATCTTGCTTATTAATGATTGAATGATGATGGGTGCTTGAATTGGTTGATGTCTCTGATAAGAATTGCTTTATGATATGATATGTTGGATGGACGATGATAATGTGATTATCTATCAATTATGAATTGTATAAATGTGTTATCCGGTAATTAAAGTTGAATTGTATTTAATTGGGTAACTTGGGTTTAGATGACATTTGATTCGAAGAGTCCGGAGTCAGGTATTAGTAAATACCCGAAACTACTTCGATTCTTTGTAATTTGATATGTGAAACCAATAGGATGAGGTGGAATGACTTAAGTGAATTGGACCATTTAATCTAAGTTTTGGCACTTAGAAATTGATGTGTGGAATAATTGATGTCTATAACAACTGGTGAAGTTGTAAATTGATATAAGTTACCCCGGGTTTATATAAGTTGTATGATTTCGTATTCCATGTTAGATGGGTTTACTCACGCTGGTTTCCAGCCTGACCCGGGTGTTACTTTGATGTAATGCTCGGGTCAGACCGAGTATTACCGATTTTCAGGTAAGCACGTTTTGGAGCTTAGGAAGCGCGTTGGATGGCAAGAACGTATGGAGCGTATCCCGCTGTATATATTATAGTTTATCTTGGACATGTTTGTTTAAACTGTCCATTGTTGTGTATTGGTTGTAACTCTGATGTATAAAAAATGCAAGTGTACTGAAACTGTTCTTCTTTTGTAAACTGTTATTTATGTGATATTATATTTTGATCCGCTGCGAATGTGAGGTTTCTGTGACTTGTTCCTGTTTCTTCTTTCTCTTTTCTTCTTTTCCTAACTATATGGAATTTTCGGGATCGAGAATCTCGGATCGTTACATTTTAATGTGATTACCCAAACTTTAGAGTATTTGTTAAATTGATTAATAACTGGGTTAATTAATAGAATTACTGATTTTTTTTAGGTTGAACAGATAAATCTAATAATAAATATTTATTTGGTCATCTCCTTTATTTATTATTTAATTTTTTTTGTAAAATTGGTATTTACAAACAAAATAATAATGTGTTATATATATATATATATATTCAAAATTATTTTGTTAGATAAATAAATTTCAGATAATTAAAGAATATCTGAAGGTATATAAATGAATTTGGAATTTTGTAATAAATATTGGAATTATAAATGATAAACATTAATTATGAAATTAATGAATTTTTATAAGTATATATATGCAAAACTTAATTAACTATTAATTACTTAATAATTAATTTCCAATCATTAATTAATAACCAAATATTATCTAATTAATGATTCTTAATTACAAAATTAATTATTTCTTAAATTTCATTTTATATCAACTTAATCTTTCAAAACCCAATTTATTGCCTAAAGTTAAATTCAAATTACTTAATCCAGCCAACCTTACCCAATTTGAATTCCATTTCAAACTTTTAAACTTCACATTAATAATCTTATAAGTTTAAAAACTTATCACTTCGATATCACATCTCATTCCAAATTTTAAACTCAACATTTAGAGTTTATTTCAAATTATCTTTGATATTATGTATATCCCTTATATATACAAGGTTATTTCCTTGGCACGCCAAGTTACACCTTAAAATTTTGAACCACTTTTGGTTTTTAATCCAAAACAATTTTCTTTAAGGCTTTCAACAATTCTTATTTTAAAATAAGATCACCTTCAAAATATTCTGAATGATATTAATTATTCCTCTTAACATTTGAAAATAATTTCAAATGTTTCTAGACTTAGAATTCAAAACATTTCGTCTTACATCCTTTCTAATTTACTAATGATTCTCATCTAATAGTTACTTCCTTAAGACATTTGTTTGTTTATTGGAAAACAATCATCCCATATAAACATAATAACCAATTATTGCTTTATATATATATATAATATAAGCTTTTATAAAAATTCATTCATTAAAACATTTTTTTTAATTTTATATAAGGAAAATAACAAGTACGCTCTCATATATATATATATATATATACACACACACTCAACTCATCCAAGGGTAACACTAACCCTATTCTTGATGAGTAAACCCACCAAAGCCAAGGTTCTCGCTTAACCTTCTGCTCTGATACCAAATGTAACGATCCGAGATTTTCGATCCCGAAAATTCCAGATAGTTAGGAAAAGAAGAAAAGAGAAAGAAGAAACAGGAACAAGTCACAGAAACCTCACATTCGCAGTGGATAAAAATATAATATCACATAACTAAAAGTTTACAAAAGAAGAACTGTATCAGTACACTTACATTTTTATACATCAGAGTTACAACCAACACACAACACTAGACAGTTTAAACAAACATGTCCAAGATAAACTATAATATATACAGTGGGATACGCTCCATACGTTCCTGCCATCCAGCGCACTTCCTGAGCTCCAAAACGTGCTTACCTGAAAATCTGTAATACTCGATCTGACCCGGAATATTCGAACCCGAAAATTCCAGATAATTATGAAAAAAAAGAAAGAGATACAAGAAGAAGAACAGAAACACCCAACATCTCACATTCGCAGCGGACAAAATATAATAATAAATAATAATAGTTTACAGAAGAATACTATATCTGTCGATTACATTTAAATACATCAGAGTTACACATATATTCAGACACCAGACATATACAAATCAACATGTCACAGAATTACGATAATATAATACAGCGGAAATACTCTACACGTTCCTGTCATCCAGCTCGCCTCCTGAGCTCCAGAACGTCCTTACCTGAAAATCTGTAATACTCGATCTGACCCGAGCATTACGTCATTTAATCAATAATTAATCACTATTAATTAATTAAATTAACCAATGGATAATTACTTGGTGAAAGTAATTAGAGGTTAATTAATGAGTATAATTGATTAAGGATAAATGTAATAAATCATTATTAATTATTTTATAAGAGTAATTAAAGGACCATTTAATGTGATGGGTGAAGGTTAATTATTTTGTGAAATTAATTAGGAGTTAATTACATATTGTAATTAAAGGATAATTAGTCAATGATGATTAATTAAGATGGATAATTAAAAGATGAATAATTAATTGGTTTGTAATTAATAAATGTTAAGTAAAGGTAATCTAAGTGATTAAAGATTAGAAATTAATTTAATTAGAGATAAATTAAATTAATTTTGGAAGTGGTCAATCTTGCTTATGAATGATTAAATGGTGATAAATGCCGTGAATTGGTTGATATCTCTGATATGAATGTTTTGTGATATGATATGTTTGAATGGACAATGATAATGTGGTTATCTATCATTGATGAATTGCAGTGTAAGTGACATCCTGTATTTAATGTTGAATTGTATTTCACTTGGACAACTCGGGTTAAGATGATATTGAATTCAAAGAGAGCGTGGTCGGGTATCAGTAAATTCCCGAACCAACTTCGATTTGACTCATATGATGACTTTTTATAGATTGATAAATGAGATCAATAGGTTGAAATGGACTAATATAGACCTTGAAACTAAGGAATTGATTTGTGATATAAGCATTGACTAACAAATTGCGAACTTGTAGGGAAGTATGTGTGACCCCGGGTTTTAAATAGTTCTTTTTGCATTATTATTTCTTGTTAGATGGGTTTACTCACACTGGTTTCCAGCCTGACCCGGGTGTTACTTTGATGTAATGCTCGGGTCAGACCGAGTATTACAGATTTTTCAGGATAGGACTTCTGGAGCTCAGGAGGAGAGCTAGATGGCAGGAGCGTATGGAGTGTATTCCGCTATGGTATTGTTGTTATCTGGACAAGATGTTATACTATCCAGTTTTTATGGGATATTGTAACTCTGATGTATATAACTATAAATTGACAGGTACAGTTTTCTTTTGTATAAGTGTTATTATTATTTGCTATTATATTTTATCCGCTGCAAATGTAAGATATGGGTATTTCTGTTTTTCTTTTCTTCTTTCTCTTTCTTCTTTTTCATACCTATCTGGAGTTTTCGGTATCGAAAATTCTGGGTCGTTACATTATTCCCTTCTATTGGAGTGGATGAGACCTATTATGTTTCCCGTGTAAGTGACGATGACCCATTGTCTATGAATCCTGCCTCGAAGTGGTTGATTTATATTTTATGATTATATACTATTGTGATGTAGGAGGATAGGTTGGAGGGATCTAACTGGATTCCTCGCTATTATTGAATTGTTTAGATAATATTCCTTTTACATGGATTAATGAATAATGAACCTGATTGTGGACACTGTGGTTATAACATCATTCTATGTTTAAAAACGAAAAGCTAGTGATTATAGAAAATCAATATCAATATTGGTTGATGTTTGGGGGCTATTGGCTTGAAATTAGTATTTTGGAACACTAAAAATTGCCAATTGAATTGAAACTAAGACAATAAATGATTTTAAATTCGAAAATGGTTTTCAGTAATATATATTTATATATATTTTCAAAAGATGATCTATTTACATTTAATATTGTTTTAAAATTATTTAATTAAATTAATATTGTTTTAAAATTATTTAATTATAGTAATATTGTTTTAAAAGTATTTAATTATATTAATAATTTTTTAAGTTATTTAATTATATTAATATTGTTTTAAAGTTATTTAATTATAGTAATATTGTTTTAAAGTTATTAATTATATATTTATTATTTTAAAGATTATTTTTTTATAACTAATATGGTTTGAAAGAATTTATCAAAATGTTAATATTTGGAAAGGTTAAGTATTCCATGAATAATTATGGTTTGGAATTAATAATAAGAATTATTGGTAAGGTTTCGAAAATAAATTATTAGTACGAGTGTATATGCACGCCCAGGTGGGCCTGCAAATCACAATGTGTGTGAATTTATAGTTATACCCCTAAAATTAAATTTGATGGTATCATTATCTGCATAAACTGAACCAAAAGCAGCATTTGAGAAAACCAAAACAACTGAAGAATAGCCATGAACCAATTTTTTTTTAATAATACTAACGTTTTATTATTTGTTTATTTTGTTTTAGTTTATTTTATACTACTGAAAATGAAAATGATACTTGTACCTATACATCCATATGCTCTTTTAGCTAATATGAAAACATATTATATGCATCATCACTTCACAACATGGCTTCATCTCTTCTATCTAGTCTAGTAATAGAGAAAATTAAATGCATAAGACTTCAACCAAGGATTTTGTTATACATACGAACTTCTATCCGTGGTTTTGACATTTGACTCTTTTTTATAAAAATACTTTTAAAAAAATGGAAAACAAAAGAAATAGCAAAACTAAACTACTATCTGACTTTACATCAACAAAGTAGTTGAGCCTTAATAATTAAGAAAGGTCAACTCGTTGATATATTTCTAGGAAAACTCTACATTTCGTTGTATTGTCCTTATTTTCCAAATATGAAAATTCTCAATTGTTTTATAAAGCATATATGACCATGAAAGTATATTTGGTAACAAAATATACACGCTCAGGTGGGCCTACTCTAATCACAGTGTCCATGCATTACTTCAACAACACATTTATATAAGATTTAGAGTAAATATAGATGGTTGTTGTCACATGATAGGTAAACAATCAGGAGATATAATAGTTTTATACCTACTGTGTAGCCAGCTCAACTTTTGCAACAACAAAAATAATAATTTGGTACTAAAAAATGCATCGTTCTTTACACACGGTCTACACATGCACATAAGAAGATTTGTATGTGTACGACTCAACTATAATCTCATTAGCTTGAATCTAATCTCATTAGGTTCAAGGATTCAGATGTTAAGGGTGAAAAAGGTGAATTATTCATGTAAGACAATGGTACTAAGCTAAACTTGAATCCTGATTTAACCACAATGTGCATGCATTTATAGTTGCACCATTGAAAGCAAATTTGACAATACATTTTCCAACATAAACTTAACCTAAAGCAGCGACTAACAAACTGAAACAAATGAAGAACCGTCAAAGAACCAATTTCTTATAATACTAAAGTTTTATCATTTGTTTCTTTTTTTTTAGTTTATTTTATACTATTGGAAATGGAAATAATATCTATACTTATAAATGCATGTGCTCTTTTAGCTGATGTGGGCTATGAGCAAAAACGTACCTAAATACATCATCACTTCACAACATGGTTTTATCTCTTCTTCTTCTATTAATAGTTGTGAGAATTTAATGAATATGATTTCCACGATGGCTTTCTGAAATTTCAAATTTGAAAGATGATTCCGATATACAACCATGTTTATATTTTGAAATTTGAAAGTTAGCTTCCAATAAATTATTATTATTACCAGTTTAGGATGCATCACTTAAAGATCCCCTCGGAGTCTTTAACGGCTTTATTGGAATTTGTAAAGCATGCATAAAACCATAAACCCTTAGTTGGAATCTGTGAAACATGCATAAATAGTAGGAGACATGTCTCTAGTATCATACCTCATATAAGACTCTGCAATTTCTCAACGATTGACTGATAACAGTAGATTGGTTACTGCTTATTAAACTCAACAACTAAATTCATATAATCCTTTTGTTACATTAACGGTCTGATGCATTATGAAAGTAAATGATAGAAAGTTCCATTGGAATTTCAATTCTCGAAATACAGTAAAGAAGTTACAGTCATGGAATTAAACTTGTGTCACAATAGTCTTAATGCAACCACTCATTGCTATCCAAGCTGCATATGACTTTGTGTATTGGTTGGAAGATTAAGTTCGGTAAAATATACCATAGACATTTTTCCTTTGTCATCATGTGAACCTGTATATTAATTCAAGAATACTTGCAGTGAGATATAATTATGCAGAAAATGCCTTTGTTTTCAATTTTCATATTAAGGGGAACCAAATAAAATGTGCTGCTATATTTGAGAAGTTAAAATTTATATATATAAATGAGTGGGATGGATGGTGTATTTGTGTTGTATACAGAAAAGAAACTCACCACCTAGGAACATGGGTTCCTTTCCTTCATATCCAAGCTTGTTTAAATTATATGTCTGGAACATTATTTTTTGTGTCTACACAATTCATGCGAAGAAGACTGGATCTAGTTATAAAAAAAAACAATTTCAAGTTTATAAAAGATAACTTGTTTTTTAACTTTGAAGTCAGTGTAGAGGGTTAAAACCATGAAAACAAATGGATTTTATGACTAAAATTATTGCTACATATCATTACACATTTGCAAACTTAATAAAGAATCTTGACTAAAATAAAAATTAATGCACAGGGGTTCACACTTCTCCCTGTTATATTAAAAACTTTTATGACATCGAATACGTACACTCATCTTTTTCACTATTCCAGCGGAGAAGAAAATTACATTGTGAGTTCATTTGCTACAACAATCAAGCATATGCCACCTCCTAACATAGGGTTTGCATTAAAGTCCAGGCAACCTGCTTCTGTACCAGACATACTCAAATGAAGCATATGCTAATGCCTATATTTTATCATTATTCCTGGACCATTAAAATTTACATTAAGCTGCTATCTTTTGATTTGAAAACCGCTTGGTGATTATGCGACGGATGAAAAATCGTTGATCTAAAAACATGTTTTCAATATTTGAAATTGAAAAACAATTTTTTCTTGTTTGCATTTTGGTACATATCAACAATTTATCTTTCCTCTTGGTCTTCTTCTCTTCGAGGCCCATGTCATTTAACATAATATTGAAACCACAAAACATAAACTCATTTTCAATTCATTTTTACTGCGAACTTTGTTGAAAAATAAAAGAAACTGCAAATATAGAATTATTGACAACAAAAAAAATGTTACTATTCTAGTAAGATAAAATCAAGGATAAACAAATTATATAGCACAAACTGAAAGCTTGATTACGTGGAATACAACAAATCATATAACACGGGAAACTATATAATTGCACCTTGTGGACACAAAATCAGAGGTAGAAAAATCTACCACTGGAAAATGAAAGCAAATATAACATGATTATACATGAATGACATGCATTTTGAATACTCTCAAAACTCAAATATTATATAAATGGCTGCTGCTACAAAGCAGCGGCACGTTGAAAAAGAAGTAGTGGTAGTTACTGGACTCTCAAAACTCGCATATTATATAAATGGCTGCTGCTTCAGCTTTCCAAGTGATCTCTTGATGATTCGTCCCTCATAAAAAAAAGAATGAATTATTAACCATAAATTCTTATGAAGTTTGCTTAGAAGAAATGGTAGATACTGAATACTTCAACCGTGTGAGAAGTTGCAAGCTTGTACGCATGCATTGGGTGAGTTTTCCCTGTGCTATAACATCTATCCATTGCTTGCAAATTCATTTGAGAATTCTATATACAAAAATCATAATATGTTAAAAAAAGGCAGGAAGCGCTGTTGACTTCAGTAGGTTAGATTGATTACCCAGTTACTATCATAGACATTGCATGTATCAGCAGCGGTAAATTAATACCCAACCCACCAACTTAGGCACTGAGAATAAATACACTGATACTGTTGTTCAAGTCATTGAACTCATCCATCTTAAATGTAAAAAATAAAGAAAATCAAAATCATAAAGAGTTAGATTGTGTGGAGATAAACTTGTAATTATATCAGGAAAAATAAAGTATTAGCAAAGCTTTACTTGTCATTTCCTTTCAGCCAGCTTAACACCACCATCAAGTCTGCAAGCTTGAAGTCCATTCTCAAACTCAGTTTAAAAACTGAGTACAAACTCTGTTAAAACTGAGTTTAAAAAAACTCAGTTTTAAAACTGGGTTCAAACTCAGTTTTAATACTGGGTTCAAACTCAGTTTTACAGAGTTAAAAACCTCTGTTAAACTAAGTTAAAAACCATTGTTACACCGAGTTAACCAACTCAATTTGACCTCATCTGTTACTTAAAACATGTTGGAACAAATCTTTGTGTAAATTAAATATATATTTTGTACATTTAAACATAGAGTACGAACGCAACTTATCAACATTTTAAATTAGGCATATACTACGATGAAAAATGGCAATGTTTTGCATTTAAATTAAGCAAAATAGATTGAGTGTCCATCTTAAATAGCTGTCAAAAACTAAGTCCATAGTCGAAATTAAATGGCATATGAGTCTAGAAAGTAATTTGAAATACATACAATATCAATCCTTGTCATGAACTTAAATGTAGACAGCACAAAACCTTAGGGTGATTATTTTATCCACCACGACCTATCAAACAACATATACAATAAGAATTAGACTTGATTCATATAGAATTTAATAATTGAAATAAGGTTGTCCAACAAACTTAAGTTAAGTATAGACATTTTAAGGAAATATCCACAATTTTATTCTTGGAAGATCAAACTATAGGATTAGATTGATTCAAATCGGATAACCGGGTAGCCATTCATGCATATGTATTTAGTACAACAACATTGGTTAGGAGATGACGTCAAGATAGTTGAATCAATGCTCTATTGTTATTATTGATCGCTGGGTAAAAGTTGACTGAAGCATGGAAGCTTAGTTTCAAATGCATTGAAAGTGTCAAAGTGATATCATTAAATTAGAGAGATTAAGGTTTTCTTTATGAACTCAGTTATAAAAATATATATGATATTAAAAAAGGCATATGTGTAATTAAAAGAAAATCATGCATGTACATAAATACACGTTTACTTCACCTAATGCAATTATAACTTCTGATCAAAATATTATTTAAAATTCATGCACTAAATTTATTCCTAAAATATTTCTTATGCACTTGTATAAATTTTCTATACATTTCCAATGAAGTGTCATCGGTATATAATGAGTTAACCATGAATCTATAACACTTGGCCGTGATGAAAGAAGAGTATGGTAAAATTCCTATAGCTCAATATAATTGTACACAGCTTGGCTTAACCTACTCATGAATATACATTATTTTAGCTAACATGATGGGATATGTTTCTTGTATGGACTTATAACCATAGCTCAATAGTAACTATGATTAGTGAAGTTAACATTACTAAGGCCTTTTTAAAAGGGTATAAGTATAATTAATATAATAACCGATACATGAACTATTATGTAGCAAAAATGAGTAGCTTGAACTAATATATGAACAGATCAACACAATATTCCTTTTGTATACCTAGTATCGATTACTTAGGCTCCGTGATATTGTTACTTATTCATAATGTCTATCATCACGTGCAGGTACCCTTCACTATACAACTGCATCAATAAAAATGTTGTCAATAAATAAGAATGCCATAAAACCATCTTCAAACAACCTAAAAATTGGTGCAATATTTATTATCATCCATATTTTGCAAGTTGACAAAGATTCTTGTTAGTTTAATAAAATATGGTTATACATGTCATCTTATCCTATGATGAATAACATTTTAGTAGTATCAAGCTCTATTTTATATGATATGGTGACACTCGATTAAATTCATTACTTCTAACTGTGAATATATGCATTGAGCCTCAATGGATTTCCATCAAACGGTAAAAAGGAAAATATAAATTCTTGAGCACAAAATTCAAAAGTTAATATAACTGAAACAACTACACCATTGTAGAATAGAAAAAGAAATTGGATCATCCCTCATCTCGTATGCAAAAATGGAGAGAAGTTGGCATAAGTTCATAGTGGTAACATGAAATAGTATTCGTAGTAAGATCATGTTTTCATAGCAAAGCAATAAACATTGGCTTCCTTTTATAAATATTTTTTGTAACTTTGAAGTAAGCACAAATCTTCAACTTCAAATTATTACTATACTGACTAAATTAATCAAATTGTCTGATTGCCAATTCAAATTATAATCAAAGTGTTTTGAACCTATTTTTATATAAGATAAAAGCGATGGAAATCCAATACCTTATTTATCATCAAGCTTGACTGGCCATATCTTTCATTTGACGAAATAAGTTGAAATAAAATTCAACACTGAAGTACTCATTTATTGAAATGTCTAGAATTTTTGTGCAAAAGCTTATATTCAAATCAACATGGTTGTAGCTGGAAAATGTTATATCTTTGTATCAGAAAACCGTAGCAACGATTATTTGGTTTCGAAAATAGATCCATCTGTGAGCCTCAAAGGTCGTGCCGGAGAGCCGAACAAAACTGATCCAACCGTGAATCTGAATGGTGGTGGTGGATAGATAAACCGATCCAACGTTTATTCCAACTACAAAAGAAACCAATCACTAATTGGAACCTTTTTTCCAGCTATATTAAACTCTAGCGGACTTCATATGAGCATGTTTTGGATCTGTAGTCTACTTCTGTACAACCAAAACATCTTTCATCAATAATGCAAGTAGAAACATATGTTGTGTGTAGAGGCCTTTGCTATAGAGAACCCTATCACCTTGAAGGCAAACAGGTTTGATTTAGTGTATGGGTAGAAATATTTTAAAATTTTAAAATTCTAAATAATATTTGGGTATATTACTACCATTCAGATATATAAACAGGCAAAGTGAAGTAGCATATGAGCTCAGGAAGCAAGGAATGCTGACCATTGACAAAAATGAGTGAAGCTTATGCAGGCAGCAAGAACTTTAAAATAATATGGTACTCTATAATCTACTTGTGTTCGTTTATGACAAATGCTATTTTATATAAACTGGATGAACTACTTATATACCTTAAAAGTAGTTGGTTTTTGTCAAACTCAAAATAACTTAAAGATAAAATTATAAGAAATGCTTTTCTCATTCAATCCATACTTATATGCGTCCAACGTAGACATATTTATTTATTCTCAATTTTAGATTGGATTATTGTGTATATATTAATCAAGCTGTAATTCTAAAGAAAAGTGGGTAAGTTTTACTATTCCTAAATTAGTTTGCGATATTAGCTGTATCCAACAATGTGGCTATTTTTATAGCAAGAAAACAAAATTAGAACTAAAAATGGTAAGAAATAGTTGTTAAAAGCAATATGTAAATCTGATATCAAATGTTAGAGATCAAAATCAAAATCATTTTAAAATTGTTTTATGGTAATATAAGTCAGAAGTAAAATCCCTAAATTAAAAGTTGAACAATCACACAAAATTCATTAAATTTAACTTATGAGGTAAAACTTAAGATCAAAACAAATATATGCATTTGTGTGATAAATCTGATACTGCAAAAATAGTCTAAAATTAGGGATTCTGGGTACGATATGTGTTAACGAAAAAATTTAAACGCTAACACCCTGGTGTATAAGATGTGATTGTGAAAGCACCACCCGTTTGTACGGGAAACAGAAATAAGCAGAAAGTATGTAGAAAAACGGTAAGAGACACAGTATTTATAGTGGTTCGGCTTATAATCCAGCCTACGTCCACTTTAATCTTTTTATCACTAGTTTGATTACAATTCTTTACAAGATCTTTCAATTACAACACACTTCAAGTGATAGGATATGTGAAACAAGTAGCTCAAGCTTTGATGTTGACAATCATCTTCAAATCCATGGTGAATGTGGATGATTCCTTCATGGAGTTCCTTTAGAAGTTTGTTGGATCTAAAAAGCTTTGAAGTCGTCTGGAATTCAGCAGAGTAATGGCGCTTGAAGAGAATGAGCCCCAAAAGGTCCCCTCCACATTGAATGTGGCCATGTATTTATAGGCAAATTTTTAGGCTGGAACTTTCAAGTCATGAGTCGTGACCGACTCATCATGAGTCGTGAGTCGTGGCCGACTCATCGTGAGTCGTCTGCGAGTTAAAAGTTGCCGTCTAAGATGAGGCGACCCTGGTCTTCTACACAGCAGCTTCAGGTTGAGTCATCAATGAGTCATCATGTACGACTCATCTTAAGTCGTAAGTCATCAACGAGTCATCCCCTTGCAGCATGATTCTGAGCTTGTCTCTGAGTCGTGTGTCGTGAATTGACCTATCTTTTGAGTCGTAGCTGCCTTAGGTCATAGACTCCTTAAGTCGTAAGTCTTTTGAGCCATAAGGTTTTATGACTCGGATCTCTCCTTGGGTCGTTGAGTCGTTAATGAACTTGAGTCGTAAGGTTTTATGAACCGTTCATCTCCTGAGTCGTAAACCCAATGGAATACTTAAGGGCCTCGAATGGATGAGTCGCGACCAAATGAGTCGGTCTTTGATGAGTCGGAGCCAGGTCAGATGAGTCGGTGATAGAATGAATCGTGAGGTTTCTTGAGTCGGCAGCTTAATGAGTCGGCCTGTATCATTGAGTCGCTACTAGTTGAGTCGGGGATTCTTTGAGTCGGTCCTTTCCTTAAGTCGTGAGGTCTCCTAAGTCGTTAGGCACCTTAAGTTGTAGGTCGTTTCAAGTCTTAACCCGTTGACGCCTCTAACTCGTAGGCCTTTTAGCTCGTATGCTGGAACGGGGTTAACATTTGCCCCTCGAAGCACACGCTTAAGTCGTAAGTCGTGTGCTTCGACTCATCATGACCCGTGCCGAATCGAGTCCCAACATTTCCAGGTATAAAAATGCTTGAGTCGCTTCTCCTCTTTCTCACTTCTTATTACTTATCCCAGAGCCGCATCTGCCATTAGAGACCTTTCAACCTTTCGAAGGCGAATCCAAGTTAGCTGATCATCAATCCATCCTTTCCACTACATTGCGTAAGTGATTTCGAACTTCAATCCAACAACGTCCATTGCTAGGGCACAAATTTTCGCTTCCTGTTCCCAAATCACCGCCGCATGTCTCACTTGGGCTTTGATTTGAGTTGTGAACGATTCTGATCATTGTTGGCTACGTTGTTGTTGTGATCCTCTAGATTATAGCATCGCGTTTGATTCGCCGTACACTTGAAGCGATTCGAATTGGTTTTTTGGGTGCTTTCTGATGATGTGAGGAGAAGATGATGAATTACAATGTCTTGATTTGACTGGCCCGTGGGTTCGGAGGAGATGAGGAAGTTCTTAACGGGTTAACGGGTTAGAAAGGGGTTGACTGGTTGAGGAAACGACTTAGGATCTCACGACTTAGTTGGTTTTGCTTTTCGGCCACTGATTCTGAAATACCTTGCAATCACAACCGTACACGACTTAATGCTTTTAGCCATAAACCACAAACGACTCAAGCTATAAGTCGTGAACGACTTAAGCCATAGGCCGTGAATGATTCAAACCATGAGCTGTCAACGACTCAGTACTTGCTACTTTCCCGTGACTTATCTTTTAAACCGTGCACGACTTAAACCATAAGCCGTGTACGACTCAGTGGCTTCCATGCGACCCAGTAGCCTTTACTATCGACTTTAATCCGACTTAGCAAATTTTACGACAAAATCCATGAGTCGTGACCGGGTTAGAACTTAGAAGGTTTCTTATTGCTTTGATCTGGAGCCTTCCTCCTGTTCTTTGACTTACGACTCATAATGCTGCCGACTTATAACATCAGCGGTTTAGAGTTGGAGTAACCTAACTTAACTCGCCTCACTTTCCTTAGGTCGTAGTCGAGCCACCTAAATAGCCAACGACTTAGCTTAACCCGTACAAAGAATCCTTGAGTCGTTTACGACTTAGTACTTGTAAATTTTGTTTGAACTCCGAATTATTGCATGGACTCTGAACTGCTATACTGCTGCATTCTTTTACAGATTACTTCAACTTGTAAGCTAATAATCTGTTAATACAACATTCACAGAAAACTGGGACGAATATACTGTCATTGATTGTCCACATCGAACGACAGATTAGTTAATGATATATAATTAACTTAAATAAATCGTGTGAACGAAGTGCTACCAATTTCAAGTGGAATATTAAAGCAGCACTGGATTAGTCAATTGAAACTGACCAGCCTGCATTAATATTATGCTTGAGCTTTAAATAACAAGTTCCGAAATTACCATAGTCAATCAATCGTCAACCAGTTTAATTCCAGTTATCTTTACTTGTTATTATTATTATTTTATTAGCTTTGCACGACACTTCACACTTTTTAGGAAACGTGCACCTTCGCATTTGAACATCCAGTTGCTTGTGTAGAATGACCTCTCATCAAGAAGAGCCGATGGGTCAGGCTGAAGATGTCTTTCCAGTAGCCATCCCTATAGACAACCCTCCGGAGAGGACATCCACAACTTTGAATCAGCGGGCATTTAACCAACTGCGCGTCCAGTTTGGCATTGATGATGCCGACATCTTATTTCCGGGGCCAAATGACACTGCTGACAATCCTCCCTACGGCTTTGTTGCAGTCAATCGCCAAATGTGCTTAAGTGGGGCGATTCCTCCTTTTAACGACTTTCTCCAACAGCTTCTGCTTCGGTTGTCTATCTCTCCATTCCAATTACACCCCAATGGCTACGCCATTTTGATGGGGTTATGTGTTCTATTCAGGAGAGTTTTGGATCGGTTACCAAGCTTCGAGGAGATCTGCTATTTTTGCTCATTCACGAAAACTAAAGACCATCCCTCCATCGTGGTTGTAAGAAGCGCTCGAAATCGCAAACTTATTACTGATCTCTCCGAAAGCGCTCACGGATTTTTGAATCAGTTTTTCTTCGTTCGCTGCCCTCCAGGGTTTTATGCCATCTGGAGAGTGGGAAGTAAGATTTCCTGTCTCTACTTTTTCCGTTTTGAAACTTTCTCGAGATCTGAACTCTCAGCTGCTAATTTCATTCTTTTTCTGTTTTTAGCACTACCACCCCCTGCTAGGGACCCAAGTCTCAAGCAAATTTTTGAAAGATTAAATGCCGTGCCGGTAGAAGAGAGGAGCATAAAGTTTCTGCTAAACGATGAACTTTTACATCAATACGGACTCCTCCATCTCTCTCGCTTTACTCGGCCTCGTGAAGCTCCAACGGAGGTTCCTGACTCTCCGGTGAAAACTCCTGATCTTCCGATCTCCACTAAAGAGCACATACGAGGAGAAATTTCTGCAGAAACCTTATTAGTAAAGTGCTCTACTCCCAGAGATGATACGGGACCCTCCGAAAAGCCCGCACTTGCTCCCATTATTGAAGAAGAAGAGGAGCCCCTTTCCCAAACCAGGGAGAGTGCTGACAAAGGAGATGATGGAGGGAATCAGGTTGGGCATGCCGGTGATGACGTCTTTGGGGATTTAAGTGACATAATTATTACTTCCCAAGAGCTCTTTAAAGAAGACCCTGCTCATGGTAAAGCTATACCTCCGACGATTGAAGCAACATCTGCCCTCCAACAGACTCTTACTCCTTCATCTCGAGAATTGTCATCAACAGTGAAATCTATCACTTCCCCCCAACAGAGGAGTGGTTCGTTAGTCCAACGCGAGTAGCTTGCACTTCACACACAACTAAGGATTTTCCAGCACATTTATGCACTTATCTTCTTATACTTTAGAGATTTCTAAAGCTTATCTTTTCTTATTTCAGATTCTTCGTTTGTACAAATTTCTGTTTGAATTTGAGAATGCATTTACTATTTATTTTTGCACAAGTTTGTTCATATAGTATTGTAGCGGGCTTATGGTATGTTGCTTGAGTATTACTTTACTGATGCAGCTATGCTACTATACCATGTTGCCCCCATACCTTAAGCTTGCTACAATATTTTATACTTCGAGGGGACTTGCACTCTTATTTGTTAAAGAATAATTATTTTATTCTTTAAAGAAAATTTTTATAGAGTACAACTCCCTTCGTATAAGTTTTTACGCTTTGTCGTACGAAGAAATCACTTTTTTCTTTTGCTTATGTGCATATTTTACCAAGTGAATTCCTCTATGTGGTAAAGCGGACCTCTGAAGGGTACTTTAACTTCCTTTTTTTTTTTTTTTTTTTTTACGATCATTTTCCATAGTAGGCAAATTACTTTTCCTTTGAAAGTTAAAGTACGCTTTTGATGAGGATTTTTTTTTATATATATAGAAAGTTGTACCTCTGAGGAGGGATTTTTCACGTTTCAACACTTGGAAGTTTTATTTCAATCTCGGTGAAACGTGTACCTCCAAAGAGTTATGCTTTAGAAATCCTTTTCACGTTTCAACACTTGGAAGTTTTATTTCAATCTCGGTGAAACGTGGGTTTCCAAAGAGGTCTTTCTTCTTAATTGTGTTCCCGGGAGGGGGTTGTACCTCTGAGGAGGGATTTCTCACGTTCCAACACTTGGAAGTTTTATTTCAATCTTGGTGAAACGTGTACCCCCAAAGAGTTGTGCCTTTGAAGAAAGCCTTTTCACGTTTCAACACTTGGAAGTTTTATTTCAATCTCGGTGAAACGTGTGCTTTCAAGAAGGTCTTTGTTTTTGCATTTCAACTTTGGTGAAGTGAAATTCCGAAGAGCGGTTGCTACACTTCAACTCCTGGCGAAATGTGCCTCCGAAGAGGGCTTTTATTTTGTTTACATTTCAACTCTGGTGAAGTGAAATCCCGAAGAGCGGTTATAACACTTCAACTCCTGGTGAAATGGGCCTCCGAAGAGGGCTTTTATTTTGTTTACATTTCAACTCTGGTGAAGTGAAATCCCGAAGAGCGGTTATAACACTTCAACTCCTGGTGAAATGGGCCTCCGAAGAGGGCTTTTATTTTGTTTACATTTCAACTCTGGTGAAGTGAAATCCCGAAGAGCGGTTATAACACTTCAACTCCTGGTGAAATGTGCCTCAGAGAGGGTTTTCATCGCCTGGAAGTTACTCTCTCATGGTTGGAGGGTCATGACTCCTCCAATCTTTTTTGTTGAGTAGAGAACTTTCTTTTTTGTGGCGTATGACCCATTAGAGGTCTTTTATCCTCCGAAGAGTTGCGCCTCCGAAGAGGACTTGTGCCGCTGATGGTAGCTTTGGTTGTTCCTCTGTTCACTTGCTTATGCCTTTTCAGCGATCCTCTTTTTTTTTTTTTTTTCCTTTTCAAGTTTTCATTCCCCTTTCTCTCACAAGTGGCTTGTTTAATCCAAGGAAGTGTACTTCATTGCCAGGCAAGTTCGTGAGAACGGGCACTAGCTTCCTAATTGGATGTTTGTTTGTTCAAACGATCTCAATTTATCAGCAAGGGCTCGTTTCTATCGAAATCATTAGCCGTTCAATTGAAGTATTTCCTATCTAGGATTTGAATTCGGGGTCTTTGTGACTTGAAATTTGTTTGTTGAATGATGGTGAGAATCGCTCGGTCTTATTATGCGCAAGTTTTATCTCCACTGTCTGCAAAAATTTAAATCGATATTTCAGCAATACATTTTGTGTATTTTTATATCGAAAACAAAGCAAACATATAATGATAATAAGGAACACAAGATTTATAGTGGTTCGACCATGAAATTGGGCCTACATCCACTTTATATTCTTTCATTATTTACTTGCATCAGTTTCACAATTGCTTTCAATTACAGGAATCATACATTCATAATTCTTTTTACAATGTTTCAACAAAATTTTCAAGTAAAGTATGGACGCAAGTGATTGCTGTTCCATGCCCTTGGAATTTGATCTCCATCAACTGTGGTGAGCTTGAATGTGCCGTCAAGAAGTTTCTGACCTATCACATACGGTCCTTCCCAATTTGGCCCAAACACACCTGTCGCAGTCATAATTCTTTTTAGGACTAGATCTCCAATTTCAAAGCTGCGTTGACGAACTTTGGAATTGAAATGTCTGGCTATCCTTTGCTGATGAGCTGCAACTCTGAGGTTAGCTTCATCTCTTTTTTCATCAAGGAGATCCAGCGCTTCAAGTTGCAGCTTTTCATTTTCTGCTTGATTGAAATGGATTCTTCTGTGTGAAGGGACCTCTGTTTCAACCGGGATCATTGCTTCCGATCCGTATGCTAACGAAAAAGGAGTATGCCCAGTTGCAGTTTTGTGAGTAGTTCTGTATGCCCATAGTGCAAGTGGTAGTTTATCGACCCAACCACCTTTTGCTCTTTCGAGTTGCTTTTTGATGGTTGATTTGATGATCTTGTTCACTGCTTCCACTTGCCCGTTTGCCTGCGGATGAGCTACTGCCGAAAAGCTTTTCTGGATTTTGAATCGTTTGCAAAAATCCTGGAATTCCTCACTTTCAAACTGAGTACCATTGTCTGTGATTATTTTTTGAGGCACACCGTATCTGCAAATGATATTCTTGGTCACAAAGCTTATCACTTTCTTAGAAGTGATAGTAGCCAATGGTTCAGCTTCAGCCCACTTAGTAAAATAATCAACCGCAACAATAGCATATTTAATCCCTGATTTAGCGGTTGGTAGCGGCCCAATGAGATCCATTCCCCAAATTGCAAATGGCCATGGACTGATCATCTGTGTGAGTTCGGTAGAAGGTGCTCTAGGAATTTTGGCATATCTTTGGCACTTGTCACATTTTCGGGAGTAATCTGCGGCATCCCGATTAATTTCTGGCCAAAAATATCCGTATCGGAGAATTTTCTTTGCTAATGTTTGACCACCTGAATGATCACCGCATTCTCCTCCATGCACTTCAGTTAGGATTGTTTTGGACTCTTCCCGGGATACACATCGAAGCAATGGCATTGAGAATCCTCGTCTGTATAATTGACCATCCTGGATTATATATCGAGAAGCTTTTCTCAGTAGCTTTTGTCGTTCTTTAGAGTTTTCTGGTAAAGAGCCATTGAGTAGATACTTTGTTATTGGAGTCATCCATGATTCTTGCTCTTGCGACATACTCATAACCCAATCGATATCCATTTCATCAATGCTCGGATTTGACAAAACTTCCACTGGAACTAACCCTAAGGATTGGGCTTCGCCAGAACTTGAGTATTTTGCGAGAGAATCTGCTTTCATGTTTTCTTCTCGAGGAATATGACTTATCGTGTAATGGTCGAATTCACATAAAAGTTCCCAAGCCTTTGACACATAAGCGGGCAGATTTCCTCCTTTCGTTTGAAACTCCTTCTTGACTTGGCATACTATAAGCTGAGAATCACTGAAGATCTGTAACGCTCGAATGTTTAGTTCTTTAGCAATTTTCAAACCAGCGATCAGAGCTTCATATTCTGCTTCATTGTTTGTTGAAGGAAATTCTAATCTTAGCGCATAGCATAATGACCGGCCTTCAGGAGTTTCAAGAACAATTCCAGCACCTGAACAGTAATCATTTCTTGCGCCATCTACAAACAACTTCCATTGGGTTGGGGAGTTCTCGATTGTTTCTTCCTCGCTGTTACCCTTGTCTGTAAATTCTGCAATAAAATCTGCCAAAGCTTGTCCGTTGATCGCTTTTCTAGGATGATAAGTGATGTCATATTGGCTCAATTCAATATTCCACTTTAAAAGGCGGCCCGAAGTCTCAGGGCGAAACAAGACTTGCTTTAAAGGTTGATCAGTGAGGACTTTGATAGGATGAGCCTGGAAATATTGCCTCAACTTTCTTGAGGCAATCAATAGACAATAGGCGAGTTTTTCCAACTTGGAGTAATTCATTTCTGCCCCAGTGAGTCTTTTGCTGATATAGTAAACTGGATGTTGAATCCTTTTGTCTTCCCGTACCAGCGCTGCACTTAAAGCATGAGATGAAACTGCCAAGTATATAAGAAGATCCTCGCCATCGCCGGGCCTGGAAAGTATTGGAGGCGTTTCCATATGTTGAATCAATTCTTCAAAAGCTTTCTGGCATTCGGGAGTCCAGTCAAAGTTTTTCTTTCCTTTCTTTAGAGCGTCGAAGAATGGAATGCATTTATCAGTAGCTTTGGATATGAACCGACTTAAGGCGGCAATTTTTCCATTGAGACTTTGCAATTCCCTCTTTGTTTTAGGAGCTTTGACTTCTTTTAGAGCAGTGATTTGAGCTGGACTAGCTTCAATGCCCCTAGCGCTCACGATGAAACCCAAGAACTTCCCAGATTCTACCCCGAAAGAACATTTTAAAGGGTTAAGCTTCATTCCGTATCTTCGGAGAATTGCGAACATTTCTGCTAAGTGTTCGATGTGATCCACTGCTTTCTTAGATTTTACTAGCATGTCATCAACGTAAACTTCCATAGTCTTTCCCAACTGCGGTTTGAACATAGCATTAACCAGTCTTTGGTATGTTGCCCCCGCATTCTTCAACCCAAAGGGCATAACTCTGTAACAGTAAAGACCGACATCGGTGATAAAGCTTGTGTCCTCCTGATCTGGCTCATGCATCATGATCTGATTATATCCGGAGTAGGCATCCATAAAAGACAACAATTCATGACCCGCTGTTCCATCTACCAGTTGATCGATCCTGGGTAATGGGAAGCAGTCTTTGGGACAGGCCTTGTTTAGATCTGAAAAGTCGATGCACACTCTCCATTTACCATTGGCTTTCTTAACTAGCACTGGATTTGAAACCCAATTTGGATAGGTAGATTCTCTGATGAAATTATTCTCCATGAGCCGGTCAACTTCCTCTTTCAATGCTGTCGACCTTTCTAGACCTTGGATTCTTCTTTTCTGCTTTACTGGCGTGAACTTTGGGTCAATATTCAGAGCATGTACCGCAACTTCTGGGGATATTCCGCACATATCGGCATGGGTCCAAGCGAAAACATCCAGGTTTGCTTTCAAAAAAGATATCAAGGCATTCTGAACTGACACATTAAGTTGTGAACCCACATTCAGCACCTTGTTTGGGTCCTTCAGATCAACGGGCACCGGTATCGTTGTTTCTGCTGGTACCACCCTACTCTCCCCCGCACTGGCCTTTCTAGGATCCATCACTTTTCGTGCCCCGCTATGCTCGCCAGTGCAGGGTCCGCCCTGTAGTTGCTATAGGGTTGGTGTTTTGATGCGGATTGGGGTTGCCGCATCTTTCCCCATTTCTCTCTTCCTTGTTTCTCGCAGCTCTGTCATATAACATTCTCGCCCAGCGTTCTGGTCTCCTTTAATAACTCCTACCCCATTGTCTGTAGGGAATTTAATAGTAAGACACCATGGGGCAAGGACAGCTTTGAATGCAGCAAGAATAGGTCGACCAAAGAAAGCATTATAAGCAGAAAATTCATCTACTATCACAAAAGTCTGCTTGCGAACTACTTTTCTTTCTCCTTCTCCGAGTTCCACAAGCAAGTCAATGGTTCCTACTGGTTGCTTTGGCTCCCCAGTGAAGCCAACAATCTTCTGAGATGAGGCTTGCACATCCGCCATCGGGATTCTCATCTGGTCAAACGTTTTCTTGAAGAGGATGTTGCAAGATGCGCCGCAATCAATAAGAACTCTTCTGACAATAGCCGGTCCAATACCGGCCGAGATGACTAACGGGTCCAAAGTAGGGGCCTCAATGCCCGTGGAATCTCTAGCCCTGAACACAATATCATCATTAAAAGTCCTTTGTTGTTTCAGGGGTGTAGAGTCCTCTAAAACAAAGACATTCTCTTCAGTTGGCATATGTTTCAGAGCTCGAGTGTACCTCTCCATTTCACCCCAGCTTCTGCCTGCTGGGTGGGGTCCTCCTGTGATGACATTAATAACTGGCCTTCCAGATTCATGTCCTGCGGCCTTCTCATTTGTCCTGGGCTGATGAGCAAGAGCTTGTTGCCCCTGACTTGACGAAGCAGGATCATTACCACTCTTCTTCACAAATTGCTGCAGCTTATTTTCTCTTAGCAATTCTTCGATTATATTTTTCAATTGACGGCAGTCGTCTGTGTCATGACCAGGCTGATTATGGAAGCGACAGAACTTCCCACTTTGTACAGCTTTTCTTCCGGTTCTGAGAACAGGAGGTTTGGGATACTCAAAAGAATCTTTTGTAGCCAGGTAGATGCGCTCTGGTGTTTCTAACAAAGGAGTATATTCTGATGGCTTGAAGGATCGAGGCTTCTTCGAATTGTGTTGTTTCCTTCCATCATTATTTTCTCTTTTCTGTCCCACAGATCCATTCTTACGTGGCGCAGCAGTGTTGTCTTCAGCTTTCTCTACTGTTGCCTTTGCCGGGACAGGACGGCTTTCCAAACGCATGAATTCATCCGCCTTTTTGTAGAACTTTTCCAGAGAATTTGGCTCTTTCATGTTCAGCCACTTTCCGAATTCACTTGACTTATCAATAGCTCTCATCAAATAGGTCAAGACCATGCGGGGTTCTGCATTATCCACCTCAGCTAACGCTATATTAAAGCGATTTAAAAAAGACTTGATAGTTTCCCCCGGATTCTGTTCCAAACCGGATAACGACATGATGTCTTTTGCCTTTGAAGCATATAGCCTAAATTGCTCTTTAAATTTCCTGGTTAGGTCTGAAAACTGATCGATGGACCGGACAGGTAGTTTTGTGAACCAAAGCAGAGCTACCCCTTCCAAATACACAGGAAAATAGCGGCATTTTATCTCGTCAGAAGCTCTGGCACCTGTCATGTGCCAATCATATTTGTACAGGAACTCATTTGGATCACTTGTCCCTTTGTAAGCTGGAATGGTCGGAGGGACGAACTTCCTTGGGAATTCAGCTTTTAGGATCTTTTCAGTAAACGGAGTCTTGCTCGGAGCGAAACCCCACTCTTTCTCATCTTCGACCCTTTGCATACTTTCTTTCATAATCTGTCGAACCATACCAGAAAGATATTCTTCGTCATTCCTATTTCTGGATCCTCCAGCCTCAGGCAATGTCTGTTCAAAGGGGCTAGCAGCCCTTTCGGGAATGTTTCTAGTTTCAGCATCATGGACATTACCGACAAAGTTCCTTTCATTATTCGCAGGTTGACGGTTTGCCCCGAGCAGATCGTTTAACCTATTCAGAATTAGAGCATTCTGAGCATTCTGAGCTTCCAATTGCGCGTTCTGGGCATTTATTTGCTGATTCAACCCAAAGATAGCAGCGTCCAATTCCGCTTTTGAAACTCCAACAGCTGGAGTGGCTTGATTTGGTGTTGGGGAAGTGGAGGTTCCCTCTTGAATGTTTGCAGATCTCACAGATTTACTTTTCCTTCCAGGAGCCATGATTTCGGATAGACTTCTGGTTCTTAAAGAAACTCTATCTACAAATCTTTCTGAAACAATGATGATAGATGTCCTGAGTTCAATTCTCAGTGAAAGCACCAAAATGTTAACGAAAAAATTTAAACGCTAACACCCTGGTGTATAAGATGTGATTGTGAAAGCACCACCCGTTTGTACGGGAAACAGAAATAAGCAGAAAGTATGTAGAAAAACGGTAAGAGACACAGTATTTATAGTGGTTCGGCTTATAATCCAGCCTACGTCCACTTTAATCTTTTTATCACTAGTTTGATTACAATTCTTTACAAGATCTTTCAATTACAACACACTTCAAGTGATAGGATATGTGAAACAAGTAGCTCAAGCTTTGATGTTGACAATCATCTTCAAATCCATGGTGAATGTGGATGATTCCTTCATGGAGTTCCTTTAGAAGTTTGTTGGATCTAAAAAGCTTTGAAGTCGTCTGGAATTCAGCAGAGTAATGGCGCTTGAAGAGAATGAGCCCCAAAAGGTCCCCTCCACATTGAATGTGGCCATGTATTTATAGGCAAATTTTTAGGCTGGAACTTTCAAGTCATGAGTCGTGACCGACTCATCATGAGTCGTGAGTCGTGGCCGACTCATCGTGAGTCGTCTGCGAGTTAAAAGTTGCCGTCTAAGATGAGGCGACCCTGGTCTTCTACACAGCAGCTTCAGGTTGAGTCATCAATGAGTCATCATGTACGACTCATCTTAAGTCGTAAGTCATCAACGAGTCATCCCCTTGCAACATGATTCTGAGCTTGTCTCTGAGTCGTGTGTCGTGAATTGACCTATCTTTTGAGTCGTAGCTGCCTTAGGTCATAGACTCCTTAAGTCGTAAGTCTTTTGAGCCATAAGGTTTTATGACTCGGATCTCTCCTTGGGTCGTTGAGTCGTTAATGAACTTGAGTCGTAAGGTTTTATGAACCGTTCATCTCCTGAGTCGTAAACCCAATGGAATACTTAAGGGCCTCGAATGGATGAGTCGCGACCAAATGAGTCGGTCTTTGATGAGTCGGAGCCAGGTCAGATGAGTCGGTGATAGAATGAATCGTGAGGTTTCTTGAGTCGGCAGCTTAATGAGTCGGCCTGTATCATTGAGTCGCTACTAGTTGAGTCGGGGATTCTTTGAGTCGGTCCTTTCCTTAAGTCGTGAGGTCTCCTAAGTCGTTAGGCACCTTAAGTTGTAGGTCGTTTCAAGTCTTAACCCGTTGACGCCTCTAACTCGTAGGCCTTTTAGCTCGTATGCTGGAACGGGGTTAACAATATGCGAAACTCAAAAGGAAACAATAGTCAAACAGTGGATTAGCTCAATCCAAATGAGTTCGAACATCATCTGTAATTTAGAAAAAAGGGAGACAAATCGATATCTAAATAGCAGTACAAAAATATGTACCTAAATCATGCTTGAAGTTCGTTGTCGAAGCGACAGCTGCCTAATCGAATAGCGGTTAGCGAAATGTTGGAATCGGAAGAGAATAAGGTAACCATAGTAAAGAACTTCGATTGCAAATTACAGACGAATAGAGTAGGTGCAATGTCCGGCAAGGGATAGCTTCGATGGTTAGGTAGGATGTGGTAGATTGGCGATGGTGGATTATTGATGATGACGGAATTGATGTTTAAGTTATGGTGGTAAGGTATTTTTAACTGGCGTGGAATAAAAAATGGATAACGAAAGGATACAGTGAAACGATAATAGATAAGGACAATATTGGAAATCCAAAAAGACACGGTTGACAATAGTTAACTGAATTCTTATTATTAGTAGTAGAGATATGAGAGTACATTCGTTAGGAATTATAAACTATGTGGTTATAGATTTACAACAGGTGCTAAGTACTTTTTACACTGTAGACTGTTTAAGTGGAACTTGTTGGTTTGAGTTGTAATCCAATTGCAGTTCCACTTTGAATGTTAGTTAAAAAAAAAGGTATAGATTTAGGTATTGAAGGACCTAACTGCAAGTCTATAGCAAGATGTACCTTTTTAACAGATATTTATACATAGCATATATTTTACTAAAGCATTTTTACAACCGCAATTGTGGTATACAATAACAAATAGGTTAGTTAGCAAAAAGTTTAATATGTGTATGCTGTATTCCTAAAAAAATTTGGATGAATGATGAGTAGGCAAAACATGCTACTGAGCCATATGATGTGTAAGAGTTATTTTAGTAACTCAAACAGTGATTCGACTGTGAGCTTATAGAATGATAATTATAGACAAAGTAGTTGATGTTGACAGAGTACATAAATAGTAACATATTTCTAGAGACCGTTTAGTCTGATCAATTAAGCGATATTATACATGCTTATATGTAAATCAAATCTGACATATTGGAACTGAGTTTCAACTATCTGTAGTTCCATATGGTGTGTCAACACTGGGTCAGAAACCAAAAATAAATATCTATGTCAAGGGAAGGTTCTCGCAACCTTAGCATTAGTTTGTTTGTATATTATTTATAGTATCAAGTCAAAGACTTTAATCAGACAATGATTTTTTGATTTTGTTCTTGTTAAAGCAACAAATAGTGAACCAGCATTTTATACATTCTTTGTGATTGAAAATATACTGCTAATGTACCTGATCAAGGGATCAGAAGAATTGTAAGAAATCATCATAATTTATGAAAATATTTACAATAAAATTTCAAATGAAAGTACATGATCAAGGGATTAGAAGAATGAGCTTTTATATGTCCTAAAGTGTGAAGCTCCTGCACAGACAGTAGCATTTAATTATGGCACCCTTGCCTTAAACTTATGTACATATATAATTGCAAAAAGGTGAGCTAATGTAAAAATAATAAAAAAGTGAACAAAATGAAGTCACTTACTCTTGATATTTGACACAAAATCATGTGATAAAACTAATAAATAATTGCAATTATTGTATGGAACAAAGTTAAACTGAACACGTACAACCATGGGCTTGGTTATAGGCTGTGTCACTCTTGCATGCACCAAACTCCTAATCCAAAGCAAAATACATATTATTGGTGAAAAGATGAGCAATTATCGACAAAGTAGTGCTATTTAAGAGTAATATTAGTTCAACCTTTTCATATTGTGCATGAAATTGGACATTGGTACATCTCACACACATAAATTGTGCAAAAATACATCATATTCACATTGTGCATATGAATATTGATATTAGTATATCATACACAGACAGAAAATTTTGACTATTGTACATAAATGAGAAATACTTAAGCAGCATGGTGAACACCTCTTAATATATACATTAGTAAACAACATGTTATGCCTTGATTTGGCATGAGTTCTGAAATTTGGTTCTTGCTATAGCATCTAGTTACTATCAAGTACATGAAAAAATAATGAATACAAAATGATCCAAGAAGGAATGCATCATCGTCAAGTACTGTATTAATCTAGTTACTATGAAGAGCAGATGTGAAGAAATAGAAATCAATTTTGTTTTATTTAAAAAAGGAAATAGAAATGGAATATGCATGTCAGAGAAAATTATTTTGATATGTACAAATGCAATCTGGCAGCTAAAGTCAAAACAGGGAATAAAATAGCTTTGATATAATTTGATATAATCAGAGCAAAGTTTTGTACTTGACCTTCCAAAATGGAAGTGCGCGTTCATGCCTTGTGTTCAAATTGATGCTTCCATTCTCAAAGGTATGCTGCCATTCTGTTGTGTACCTCCATTGCCAGTATAGAGATGTGCAGTAACAGAAACTTTGTATAAGCATGAAACAATCTGTTCCATAGGAAACAAATCATATGGAACCGTTGAATAGAATTATTACCACGGTTCGATCAAGTTAGACAATTTTTATACGACTCAATGGAGAAAAATTCCTAATCCATATGAATTAAGTAAAAAAACAAACTAAAAAAAGTTTACCTTTGAAAAGGAGGAGTCGCAATTTTATGTCGTTGGTTGAGAAGGTACCAAGCCATCACTGGATAAGAAGGTGAATTTCCATTGAAACAATAGCCACCACCGCCTGCATAACTTATCCAAACTATGAACGATCATGATTGTTACGCATATGAAGAGCGACATAAACCATAAACTTTCCATATTGCTCAACTGCATTTCACGAAAAAGAAATGTTAAATGTTCTTGCTATGTATGCATAGATTTTGTTTTATTCTATACAACCATGTTATTTGCATTGTTAGTTAAAATGTGTTATGAATGGTAGTTACCTCAGGAGTAATGAACTTTCCAGTAAGCAAGCAAACAACGGGCAAAGTACAGTAAGCAAGAAGAGGAATAGATGTCAAAGGATAAACCACTGAATTAATATATAACAACCTTTCCAGCCATTTCAATCCACCACCATAACCATACCAAAGAGAGCAATGCCGTGACAGTAATATTTCAACAGAACCCAAAGCCCATCGAATAACTTGATGTTGAGGATTTGAAAGATTAAGTGGAGGAGATCCTTTAAAAGAGGGCCTTGAAGGAATACAGTATATCAATCTCCATCCAAGGTGGTGCATTTTGAAACCAATTAAAATATCTTCAGTAACTGAACCGTAGATCCATCCAACCTTAGGATTCATGAAAGGTTTGGTTAGACAATTATTTTATGTATTTATGCAGTATATTCATATTCAAGCAAAATAAAAAATAAAATACTAAATAAGTAAACTGACCTCTTTACCCCAGTCGGTTTTGTCTTCATAACCACAGCCAATTACATGAACGACTTCTTTTAGTAAATATTCTGATGAAGCACTCTTCAATATTCCACCATCTTCTAGAAGGGTAGACGCAACAAAAACAGGAGACCAACCAAATTTCTTTTCCAGCTTTTTGTCGGACATAAATGGCATCTTGCTCTCTGCGCCGTGGTCGATGAATTGTTTAGGTCAGTTAAACAAAATAAAGATTATGAAAAAAATTTCGTGTCTTTATCAATTTCTCACCTTCAATTCTCTTTAAAGATATGGCAGGTGCTTCATCGGTTCCTCTACCAAAAAATTTCTTTTCTTTCCTTGCTTGTTCTTTATGTTCTTCCTCTTTGTTTTTGAACAGCAACAGCCACAATAAACCCACTGTGGCAAATAATTGCAAAAACGACCGCGACTATTTGTTACCTCCATGCAGTCATGGCAATGGCATCCACCACATTAGTGTCTACCTCCTTGTTTATGTCCGGGTTTATGTTGAGCACAAACAGAAAATGGAAGTTACTTTACTCGTGCAACTTGGCTGCTATTTTGACTTATTTACCATTTCCCATTGTAGTTTTGGACTTGAGTCAGAATCTGTATCTGTTCCACTATAGACGAATCAAGAGTTTTCATTATCAGATGAGCTTTCAACGGTAGTTTTAGCCCTTACTGCAGGTCAATAGGCCAAAATATGTGTGGAAATAATCAGTTGAAGTTTGCTACACTTCAAATATCATCTTACATTGCCATTGCAACTTCGGTTGCGATGGCAAGTTGCATTTAAATTGATGATTTATGGTGGTATTAATTCCAAAAACAATGATAAATTGAGGCGGGAACATCATCAACCCATATATATATTCATCATATATCATTATTAGTATGTTCGTTATTAGAATGTAAGAATTTGTCTCGCAGCATCTGTTGTATTTGTTTGCAAAGTCCATACAGTACTTCGCATAATTCTGCATAGTCCAAGCATGACTCAACAATCCTGATTCTATAAACAGAATGCATGTGTTTTTCTTCATGAATATCAATTTATTTTCATGATTTCTCTCTACTACTTAAATTTCCAAGTTTTCCTACAGATTATGGCTCATCTAGTTTGTTTCTTGTTATATAAACAGTTCCATACTTTTATTTAACCATCCTGATATTGTAGTTTTATTTGTATATGCTTACAGTAATGCTCATAAATAGCAGAAAACTTAGTCATATTGAACGATTACTAAAGGACCACTTTACTGTACGTTAATTGAATTGTTTTTGTTTGAATATACTTGGCCAATGCTTGACAAATATGATCAAAAGTGTAAATAGTGCGTGTATTGTCGGCGAACAAAAAAAAAGAAAAAAACATTAGTAAGAGCTTTTGTTTTTTTCCATTGGCCCTGTTATTGATTGATATTTCCCGATATGCGAACACCCATTAAATCAAAATACTTTTCTTTTAAAAAAATATACTTGTTAAGTGAAAAAGGTGCTAAGTGAATTTTATTTTAATAGGTTGTGGATAGTCAGGGATAAATTAAGTGCACTTGTAAATACAGTATAGCTAATCCAATACCCCTGCTTGCTTCATCATTCCGTTCTCTCCTGCTAGTGATTTTTATCATCTAAATGACATATTTATTACGTAATCTGATGCAAAAAACATCAAATTCAAAGTCAAATGTTTACCAAGTTACATATTTATATGTTATAAGTAGATATATGTAGATAAAACCAAGTCACACAACATAGTAAAGCGACAAAAGCCATCCAACCGTAAGTATACAATGTCAGTAGATTAGGAATAAAAAATACACATACTTCATTAAAGAGCCCAGATACTTCTCAAAATCCATAGTAATAAATGAAATGAATGAATACTTACCAAAAACAACCTGGATCTTCATTGAATTAGGAAACCGAAGTTACTTCCGTGCATTGTTGACAGTTGAAGTTGGAGAAGATATTAGTCGATAATCTATCGATGACAGAGCCTGCTAACTTCATACTAATGCATGTTCATGACGGAGCCAGCTAAATCATATAGAAAACATTTTGATCCAGTGAAATTTTGTCGTGCGTTGCTAACATGAGTGTTTACATTTTCGAGCATGATATACGTAAAATGTCTTTATGAAAAATATCTTCAAGTTAACCATAAAAAGTAAAGGTACATGCAACCATAGGTATCGTTGTCAAAATCAATATTTAATAACAGCTACCTACAAAATCTTAAATATCATGGTTTTTTGAATTACTTCTTCTAGAAATCATGCCGATACATATGATTTGTAAGTAGAGAAAGAAACATGAAAAAAATGAACAAAAGAACTACCGATGAAGACATTATACTGATAGATACTTCTTAAACGAAACACAACCAAAATAAAGCATCTATATCGTAAAAAAAACGCGAAAATCAATTATAAAGGAGGATAGGACAAATAGGGGATATCACCGTAGAAGACATGATGATGACTATGAAAACTTTGTGTCCTAAAATGAAATGCAGAGAGAAGCCTAAGGCGGAACCAATGCTAAGAGTCTAGCCTAATCGCCTTTTACTTCTACCCAACAACGTACCTAATCATGTTGCATTGCTGTTAAAGAGGTTAAAAGGCCACAATATGCCATAACTCAAGGAAGACTGAAATAACTAATATTGATTATTTTAGGTATTTAGGCCGTTAAATTATATTTTTATGTTCTATGATAAGCACTTACAGTAATATGCCTTCTATTAGCCTTAGCATACATATGTCTCATAGGAATTATGTTATTGATAAGTTTTTTTAAAATGACACAAATTTCATCAGATAAGATACTGATCATGCCTGGGGAAAACTCATAAAACCTGGTTTACAAACTCAATTTGTCGGAAACATTTGAATACATGTGGTTACATTACCAAAATTAGGGTAATAAAAACATGTTGAATATAAAGTTTCATATTTCAGTTTTCTAGACAATAAAAAAACGCTGCTTTAATTGTCTGTTAATATGCTTTAAATCTATATCCAACCAATCATCCAACTTCAAATTTGTATCACTTTAAATCTATGTGATGTAAAGTTGAGGAACATTGCTCAAAAAATACAGCTACAGAAGTAATCCATGGACAAATCCAATTATAAGAAAAAAACCATAGTTATCAATAAGCAGATAAGGAAATAACAAATAATCTTAAATATTATTTAAAAAAATCATTAACTCAAAATTCGAAGGAACTGATGAAAATCAGCGAATATTTATCTTACAATGATGAATGAGGTTTGTCCATAGTTGAACTCGAGAACTACAATTTAACGGTTTGATCCTTCGACAATTGATAATAGGTGACAGATGTTGGAGAAGATCGCAGTGAATTAACCCTAGCTTGTTTGCGGAGCCACGATGGTGAAGAAATTGACTTGCATCCTTTTGCAATTAGGTAGGCTGGAGAGTGAGGTTTGCTTAGTTTTGGGCAGACATGCGGAAGCGAGCGAGACACGAAGGAAAGAAATGAGAAAAGGGTATTATGGGAATTCCAAAAAGACACGGTCCATTTCTATTGATTGAACTATTATTATTAGTAGTAGAGATATTTAAAAAGGATAAAGATTAATTATTATTGTTTCTTAAACAATATTTTAAAATTATTAATTATTATTTTTAAGATGTTTTATGTTAATAATTTTCATTTATTTATAATGTTTTTTGTTAATAATTATTATTGTATAATGATGTTTTGAAGTAAAATGATTTTTAATTATTTATAAAATTTTTGACACCCATGAATAGAGTTGAAAGACTTGGATTTTGTAAAGGAGTTTATACAACAGTTAGAAGATTTAAGAGAAGGTTATTTACAAGGCGAAGAGTTTATAAATGGTTTGATATTTATAAACGGACTTAAGAAACGGGTTTATAGATTTATAATTTTTTTTTATAAATGGTTTAGAGATTTATAAAGGTTTTATAAATGAGTTTTAGAAATGTACAAAAAGAATTTATAAATGGTAGAAATTTATAAGTTTTATAATGTTTCAAAAGTTTTATAAAATGGTTTATAAATGGTTTTTGAGAATTATAAAGAGTTTATGGATGATTGTTGAATCGAATAAAAAGAAAATCTTTCTCGGTTTTTTAAATATACTTATACCATTGAGATAAGTATATGGATATTCTCTAAGTATTGAAAATATAGGGATTGGTGGATATACCTTTGTAAAAGTATTCTTATACGAGTAATTTACAAAGTGTTTTTTTATATATGAAAGACTTATAAAAGGAGGCTAGTGATTGCTTATATGCTTAACTAATATTGGTTTTCTCTATGGAATAAATTCTTGACTGAATGTTGTTATTCGATAGTTAAATAAACGACTATCGAAATTGGATCCAAAAAAGTAATTTTGGAAATATCTAGGAGAAACACGTGAGTTATATGTCATAGTCATCTCTAATGATGCTGTACTTTGCGTATAAATCTCGTTTCATTTTCCTAGGACTATTATAAGGAAATCCGTCCACTAATCGTTAGGAGGTGATATTCGATCTTATCTTTGACTGTTTATTCTCTAAAAAAATGGAGTTGAGTTTACTGGAAATTATCGAAAAGTTGTTTCGATGAGACCGAGATCAAGTATGTTATCCAAAACCATTTCGATCCGACGAATGTGTTTCGAAGTTAAGACATCTTGAAGATGATGGAATTAGAGACGGAGCTTTCAAATTTTTCGTTCAGTCCCAAAACGAGCTTGTATGGATGAATGCCGGTACTGCATTGTTGCCTGGAAGGCAGTATTCGCATTCCAAGTGGGAAGTGCTATACAAAAGGTAAAACGTAGGCTTAAATCTCATCAACCGGGAATGACTAAAACATGGCAGATGCAGCCGAGCTAAGTGGGTTGCTCCCAAGTAGGTTATGATTATCCCTATCCATAGTCACTATTATCTCTTATTTGTATGCTTTGGGGCTCATTAACAGAGGGGTGATCATATTCGGTACTATCCCGTAGCCCAGTCATTATATGGAATCCATTTTCCAATAATAGCGTTTATGGTTTTACTAGTATACCTATTATGATGGAATTTAATTATTATAATAATTTCGACTAAGATTACTAAGTATTTGTATCTTAGACACTATTATAATATCAGAGAATTTCATATGAAATGTTTTGGTTATCGTAAGGTAAAAACTCGTCCGTGTTTATATGCGGAGTGGTCTTATGAGATACTCTTGATTTTTAAAGGTTTTCTATAACTTTAAAATCCAGTTGTGTGAGTTTTCTCATGCTGGTTTTCCGGACCGACTCTAGTGTTATTTTATTATAATGCTTGGGTCAGACCAAACATATTACTGATTTAGTTGGATGCTTGGAGCTTCAAGAGACGAGTTGGAAGCCTAGAGACATATTCACGTAGATGTTTATTTTTCCACTGTATTCGTGTTGTATTTATCAACAATTGTGAGGACTGACAGCCATAACTATCCAGGCTAAAAAAATGTTAGCATACTCTGATTGATGTCTGTATATATATACATATTACAGTTTTGCTTTTGCGTAAAGATTTGTGGCAAATTATATATTATTCGTTTTACTGTGAGATTCTGTGTTGTTTAGTTTTCTTATTACCTTATTCCTTCTTTCTTTTTTCCTAAAAATAGGGTTTTCTGGCATTCGATTGCTCGGCATGCAATACAGTGGACGTTTTAGTGTCGATTTTTGAAGGTTGAAAATCTTCGGTTGTTACATTTGGTATCCGATCTGAAGGTTAAGCGAGATCCTTGGCTTTGGTCGGGTATTCATTAGAGATAGGGCCAGTAGCACCCTAGGATGAGTTTGAGTGTATATATATAAGCATGTATTTGTTAGTGACATTAAAATTGTTTTATATTGTTTTGATTGGCCAGTTGAGTAGCTTATGGATTCTGGTCAATATGAGTAATTAACGTTATTAATAGGGATCTCAATACACTTGAACAGAGCAATTCGACATGATTTGTTTTGAAATTGGGCAAATGAAATAATTCTACCTTGATTATTTTCATATGTAAAGGAATAATTTTCATAAAATTATTATGATATATATGGTGTGTTTGGTTGTTAGGAAATGATAATGTTATACTATTATCATTTGTTTTTTGTTGTTTATCGTTTGTAATCAAATAAAAGTTGATATTATAATGTAAATAAGATAAACAATTAAGAAATAATTTTAGATAACCAAATAGAATTATATAAATATGTGATTTATAAATGGAAAGGAAATGAAATTTCATAAATTTATTATAAATATGATTTATAAAAGTACTTTATAAACTAAAAAGAATTTAAAAACTAGGATTTGAGAATTTAAAACCCATAAAATTTGAAATAGTTTTTCAAAGTTTTGGAAAATAATAATAATGTTGTCTGGAAAATATTTTTGAATGAACATATTTTTAAAGGATTTAAAAATGGTAAAAGCATTGAACCCACTTCGGTCGTTGGAAAATAATTTCGATAATGACTACAGCATCATCGACATTCATTTTCTGGTTGCCAAGAGAGAAATTGCTACCATTGAAGCTTTGTTTTGGTAAAACTTGTTTTGATTTTAAAATTCAAAGAATGATTTGATGTACTAAGAGGATTATGTGTGTGTGTGTATGTATGTCAAAATGATTTGAAATGAAGTTTTAACTTAAGTTAAATGAAATTGTTTTTGGAAGTGAAATGATTGTGATTTAAAATGAAGTAGTGAATGAACTGAATATGGTTCAGAATGTTGAGTATTGAAATTAAACAATGAATTGAGTTAAAAGAAATTGAGTTTGATTGAAATAATTGATGAAATGTTTATAAACTTGGGTAAAATTCTATGAAATGATTCATAAATAAATTTAGTATGAAGTGAAATGTTGTTAAACATAGAGTTTGATAGGATAGTTCTTAAATGATAATGGTTCTACAAGTAAAACATGGTTATTTTTGAAGTTTTTTTTTGAAATATTTACTTGATTTCAAAGTACTAATAATTGTATGTGATGTTTGTTTGATAGGAAGTAAAATTTTATAAATATTGAATTCAAAATAGGATTTATAAATAAAATGAATTTAATTGGAAATTTGAGAACTCAAGTTCCGGGATTTTGAAATTATTTTTCAAGTGATTTCGAAATATAATACTATTATTGTTTGGAAGTATTTTGGAAAAAAATTCTCAAATATTATTTGAAAGAAATGTTTTAAAAGAATTTTTAAAAGGAAAATAAGTTATGTACTCCCCTCTTTTGTTGTTGGAAAATAATTTCGATGATGAGTGCATGCATCATCGACGTTCATTTTCGAGTTTCAAAGTAGGTAAACTGCTGTAGTAGTTTTATTGCACATTAGTTTTGATAAATAGATCCTAATTTTGTATTTCTAAATATGATTTGATATATAAAATCTATGAGTATATACATACATACATACAAACATACATACATACATACATATATATATACACATACATATATTATTTCATATGATTTGAAATGAACCTGACATTTAGTTCTTTAAGTTTCATTAAATTAGAGATTTCAATTATTGTGTTGAAGGAAATCTTGACTTTATTAATAATTGAAAAGTTCTAAATTGAAATCGAGGAACCAGATTCTAAATGATTAATGAAATATATGAGAAATTGAAAATAACTTGTAAATATGAAAATTTAGAAGATATAATTATTGAAATTTTGTTAAATGAAGTGAATAAGATAAATTTGCATAATATTGAAATTCATTCTATAAAACATATATATAACTTATCAAAATATTAAAAGTTGAAAATGTTAAATAGGAATATGTAATACACTATTATACAAGTAAAACTTAAGTAGTAGAAGTGTTGAATGGAATTATTTCTATAAATAAGAATTTTGATGTACATAAATGTTATAAACTTAAGTTAATATTACAAAATGCTTGTAGTTAAATTAAATAGTAAAAAGGTAAATACTATTTAGGTCAATGATTATAAACTCAACAAAATGGCTGAATACCGATGAATATTAATGTTAAATGGATATCAAACATTATAAGTAAATAAATGTGAATTTAACCGTAATGAAAAGTATGTAATACTTAAATAATGAATTATTTGATTAGTTTAGATATTGAATGTGAAATAATTTATGTAAGTACATGGAAAAGACATTGTATGAATGAATGAAAATAAATAAAAGGTAAGTGAGGTAAAAAGAAACCAATTGAATAAACTCAAATAATGTGTCGAAATTATTGGTTGTTTTGGCTTATGGGATGTTTGAAAAGGATACTTTTAATTGTTTAAGGTTGTATGGATAATCTGTTGAGTAACTATCCAAGGCTGTTGAGCGTAGGGTACACTTGATGGTTACTTATCACCTTGCATGATTAAAAGTTTCTAAACTAAACAAACCATTGGTTAAGGTTACTATGGATATATGATGAATTCTTTGGTTGCGTAAACGGTTGTATTGTTTGTTTGTATATGTTTTATACTAATTTGCTTTTGTTGCAAATTGAAAATGACTAAATATTTCTCTTGAATAAAATCTCACTATTTTGAATTATGGTTTATAGAGATATTATATTGTTTTTCCATGGTTCGGGATGCTTATTTTTGAAATATGATATATATGTATATATATTGTAATTATTGATATTATTGTTTTTTCGGACCTCTCTGTATAAAGGAGACTCTGCCGAAATTTTTCGTGAATTTAACACTTAGGAAATTATGTGAAGTGAAAATATTTTCAAACTTTATTAAACTTGAATATGAAGATTTAATTGTTTGTTAAATTTAATTGTTTATAAATTGGTTAATTGAATAAAGTTGATTTAAGCTTCTTAATTTCTTGTCGTTCCTTTTCAAGGATGAAAGGTTTTGAGTAGGGGAGAGTGTAAAGCCCCGTATTATTTCCAATAACTAAAATATTGAATTTAATAATATTTTAGGATTTAACATGTATGAAATTATAATTTATGATTTGTTAGTAAGAAAACAATTAGAATGTAATTTAATAATGTGATTTAATGTAATTGATAACTATTTTAGTGTAATTTCAATTTATTTATTAATTGTTCGAATGTAAGTTCCATTGATTGTAATAAAAGATGTTAATATAAGAATGGAATAATTTAAGAAATAAATGTTGGGCTATATGAAATGAAAAGAAAATAGTTGTGGTATAATGAGAATTCATTTGAAATCTGATATTGAATATAAACTACAATAAGAGTTGTTGGAATCCTTTAATTGAAAACAAAAGACAAATGCATTATAATTAATAAGTTCAACATACGAACTTACATTTTAAATTAAATGAAGATAAACATTTATGAAATTTAAGCTTTGACTTGAAAAGAATAAATTGTACATTTGTCTCTAATCAAAATAGCAAATGTTGAATTTGAATAAAGGAAGGAGTGAATGCTTTAATGAAAGAATAACATAAGTTGTTATTTGAAATGCATCTTGGAGAAGTTGATTTTCAATAAGATAAAACATTTACTTGTAGTAGTGTATAAATTTTTTTGTATAGGAAATTTTATAAAACATGTTTGAATTGGTATAGATGAAAAGAAATCAGTGTTATATAATTAGAATTTGTTTGAAATTAGTAATGAAATGAGTTGGAATTAGGTTAATTGAAATGTTTCAATTAAAAGGAAACATAAATGAAATTGTAATGAATGAGTTAATATTGGAACTTGCATTTTTGTGTTAATGTGGAATGAAAATTTTAATTAAGATAATTGCATGTTTTGAGATGTACAAAAATAAAACTTTCATTTTAAACAAAGATGATTTTGGAAAAAAAATTGAATTTCAGAATAATCTATACACACATACATTAATATTCAAATTTTAAAATATATCAGAGGGTTCATGGTTGTATAAAATTTGTTAAATCAATTAGAAATACCTTTTATTAACAATTGTACATTAATTACCATGTTTACATATATTTATTTTTCTATTTCATATATGGTTAAACTTGTAAATTTGTTTCATTAATGTGACCGTTACAATAATAAAAAAAGTAAAGTAAATCATTTTATAATGCATAGATAGATTTGTATTCATTAATCAATAAAATTGGTTCGCATAACATAAATAAATGAATAGATTAATTGGTTGATTAATTGATTGATTGATTGTTAATTAATTGGTTGCGTTAATGGAGTGTGGACATATATTAACATAAAGTGAATGTTTTAATAAAGAAGTAAATGTTAAATATGTTTACATTTGGGTTTGTTGAAATCAATTAATAGGAGGAAGTTTTTAATTTGGATCCCAAAGGTTTGTTTACAATATATAAGTGGTCCCTTCATTTAATTTACATTTATTATCACATCTACATTCTCTTTCTTTTCATTTTCAAGTTCTTTTGTGTAGGTTTCATTTGAGCATCCATTTAATTGTTAGAGTACTCATTTGTTTCTTATTAATTAATATTTGCTTCATTTGATTTATTTATAACTAATAATTTCTGCATTCTTTTCATCTGTTTCTCGTTTGTTTGTTTGCTCCTTTCAAATGCTTTACTTAAGTTTTTTTCCTTTTCTTTTTCTCCATTTTTAATGTGAACATCTAAATTAATATTCAGGCCATCTAATTAGCGTTTACTATTCTTCGTTTTTAAAGTTTATTTTGTGTATGCATTATTAGTTCTTAAGGCTTTCTTACATTGGAAATTTTTTCTCCTGAAGTTTCATATTTAAAATGGAAGGTTTTTTATCCTTATTCATATATTTATTCATTTAGTTCACATCTTTCAATACACGTTTTAGGGCTGTTCATATTTTTATGTTATTTCAATTCCTAGTTTGTTTATATATACCTTATTAGCTTTTCATTTCTTTCCATCTTCATTCCTGTAGCCTTGTTTCATTTTATAATCTCATCTTTTGGAGCTTCTTTTTTCAAATAAAACTTCCATCTCATTATTTTCTCTCTTCACCTTCCTCCTTCATTTTTCATTTTTTTCCTTCAAATCTCCTTTTTCTCTTTTTTTAGCTTCATTTTTTATTTTTTCCTTATCCTTCAAATTTTCTCCTTATTTTTCAAAAGCTTCCTTTTCTTTTTAAATTCTTCTTTTTCTTTAATATTTCTTCTTCTTTTCTAAACATTCTTCCATTTTCATATCATTTTCTTCAAATACAGATATATATAAAATTCTTTGTCTTTTCCAAAACATTTTGATAAAAATATTAAGATAGAAAGGAAACAAATCAAAAGGAGGAAGCAGTAGCGGATCCAAATCCGATTACAAAAGGGAAATTCATAAGGTGAGTGTTTAAACTCACTCATCAAATACTAAAACTTTCTTGCAAGTTAAACCAGGTCATTTAGTGATAAATTTTTGGTTGTTGGTTTGGAATTTTAATTGATATTTAATTTGAATACCTAAACTCCAATATGTGATAACTAATAATTATTGTGACATGTTGTTATATTGGTTGATTTGTTGAATTGGTTGGTTTGAATGTTGATTGTATGTCATGATGGATGCTATTGTGATTGAATGTGTATTTTTTTAGTTATTTTGATATATCCTTGTTATCACCCTACAGTTTATTGTAATCATATAAATTTTCATATTGATTATTTGAGCACTAAATAAAGACATAAAACCCATGACTTCTATATATTCACATGAGAAAAAAATTAGTATGTTTAGATTTACCATTTGAACCATAAAAACGATTTTGAGAAATAAACCGTCGTTACCTTATTTGAAAGTTTTCAAAATTAAATTTTGAAACATCAAGAAGTTTCCATAGAATTGAATGTTGAAACCTTGGAACATTTTTTTTTAAATCAAATCTCTTGCACTATAAAATTTTATTTGGAATTTTTCTGTAAATTTGTAAGTTACCAGAAAGGATCTATTGTGAAATCTATTGTATTTTGAATATGGAAACAATAAATTTTTTGAAAAATTTGAACCTTCAAAAATGTAGTTATCTGCTTTCCTCATTTCATCTAATTTTGATTTAATTTTCATAAGATTATTTTAGTTCTGACTCGAGTGTTTTGTCTTTTCATTACGCTTGGGTCAGTCTGAGCTTTTCATTGAATTGAAGACTATTTTCTAGAGGACAAAGACAAAGACTCAATATATTATTGCTATTTATTATAATTATTCCACTGCATTATTTGTTTATTCCTACTATATAAGTCTGATTTGTATTGTAAAGTGTAATCGAATGTTATTTGTAAAACAATTTCATGAACTATTTATTTGATTGTTATATTTTTTTCAATCCACTGCGAGATTTTGTGTTTTGTTTTTCTTTATTTTCTTTTATTTTCTTATTTACCCCATTAACAATCCTCCCTTTGAATGGTTTGAATTAAACATGTGTGGTCTATTGTCGATTTAAACCGTCCAAAAAGGTGGGTTGTTACATATTATTTTTCCATAACATTGCAGTCTACACCAAAAACACATAAAAAGAAACATTTCTTATAATATCGTATGCGCTTTAACACCCGAATAAAGACAACTGATGCTTATAACTCAACCTAAAAAGAACAATTGCTAGAAGCTGCCTTCAACAACAACCAACACTAACAATGTTGTTACACTATCACTTTTGACTTGAATGGACCTTTCCAACCTGCCATCCTTTTACAATCTTCATATCTTAACTTTTCTTTTATGGCTTTTGATGAATAAGGTCTACTCATAACTTGCATCACTACAACTAATTATGGAATAAACTGTGCATACCTCCACTGTAGTGGATAAGAAATACAAACTGTACACATTTTGAGTAACTCATTGGAAACTGGCTCAGTGGAATAACCTTTTCAACCCCTATCTTTCCTTTCATAACTTTGAGTCTACCAATATCCTCTATGTTGTTTACTACCTTATACTCCCCTGTTACCATCTTATTTTAGTCTAAATCCATTGATGGTATTCTTAACTCTTCGTATTTATTTCCTTTATCTTTGACCCTTCATAAGAGTACATGCTAGTACTCGTAGAAGCGTACTTTAATACCATTTATCGTCCCTTTACGGGTTCATACTATGGCTTGCTCACATGTCGAACAAAATATTTCTAGGTTCTCACCATTATTCTTTTCACTCTATGAGATTTTTTATTCCTATTCCATGAGTAGTCAATGCTATCTCTTAGGAAAAATAATAAGGAAATTCATCCACTAATGGCTAGGAGGCGATCTCCGCTCTTATCTTTGACTGTTTTTTTCTAATAAACCAGGGTTGAGTTTACCAAAAACTATCGAGTGTTATTTCGAAGAGACCAAGATCAGATATGTCATCCAAAACCACTTCGATCCAACTCAAGCATTTCAAAAGTGAAGATATCTTAAAGATGATGGAATTAAAGACGGAGCTCTCAAGCATTTCGTTCGGTTCCAGAATGAAATTGTTTGGATGAACGCTGGCATTGCATTGTTTCCTGGATGGGCAGTGTTAGCATTCCAAGTGGGAAGTGCTATATAAAAGGTAAAACGTAGCTTTAAGCATCATCAACTCGGAATGACTAAAACAGAGGAGATGTAGTCGGGCTAATTGGGTCGCTCCTAAGTAGGGTATGATTATCCCTATCTAGAGTCGATGTTATCTCTCATTTTATGCTTTAGGGCCCATTAACGGAGGGGTGATAATACACGGTACTAATAATAAAGGGTAGATCGGTTCTTTGTTAGCAGGGGTTGATAGGTTTGACCTCGGTGTTATTTTATCTAGAAATGCACCATGACGGGTGATACCCCAGTAGCCTAGTCATTTTATGGAATCCATTCTCCAATAAAAGTCTTTACAATTTTAGTTGTATATTTATTTTGTTGGAATTTAATTAATGTAACAATTTCGACTATGATTAATAAGTATTTGTATCTAGACATTATTATAATATCAATGGGTTTTCTAAAGAAAATGTTTCGATTATCGTAAGGTAAAAACTTGTCCATGTTTATATGTGGCATGTCTAAAGAGATACCTTTATTTTCAAATGGTTTTTGAAACATTATAATCCAGTTGGGTGTGTTTTTTCACGCTGGTTTTTCAGACTAACTCGGGTGCAATTTTATTATAATGCTCGAGTTAGACAGAGCATATTACATATTTATTTTTAATGCTTTGGAGCTTTAACAGACGAGCTGGAGGCCCAGAGACGTATTGTGTATAATGTTATATTTTGGGTGCATTCATTGTTGTATTTATAGGAAATTATGAGGACAAGTTGTTATTACTATCCGGGCCGAATAGGTTAGTATACTCTGATTGATGTCTGTATATACATATATTACAGTTTGTTTTAATGCAAAGATTCGTTGTATATTATAGATTTTTGTTCCACTTTGAGATTCTGTGTTTATTAGTTTTCTATCTCCTTCTTTCTTCTTATCTTCTTTCTTCTTTCTTATTGCGAATCATATGCTTTTCCATTCAATTTAAGTGGGACATGTGTGGTTGATTGTTCGTTTAAACTGTATGGAAAAGTAGAACGTTACAAAGGGATTGATCTAATTGGTTTTGAGGAAATTGATTTGAGAGGTTGGAATAAGAATCCATAATTGACCCCGAGTGCAAGTAGGAGATTGATAGAATTAGATTTATACCGTAGGGGAAATTATGTAATTTGTTATATATATATATCTAACTTGATAACCGAACTTCTTCAAAATAAAATGTGTTTTTTTATTATATACTTGATATAATGTGTTATATTAATTAACTAATTTAATTAAAAGTATATTTAATAGGGAATCCATAATGGTAGTTTTGTGATAGTAGTTTTATAACCGTGAGTCATTCATCACAATAAAAAACAATTATAACATTTTAAATATTACTAGTCAAGATGTATCGAGACGGGATATCGATACATATTTTGAGACTAGAGTATGTAGCGTTCTCCAAATGTTAGGCAGTGTACTAGTCAATACTATTATGTACTGATAGTTATTGGATAACTATGTAATGACTCACTCGATAGTTTTTTGTCAGTTAATATAACTAAGATCGGATAGAAAATATCGATATGACTAGTTTACACAGTTCTCTCAACTTGAAAATATGTTGATCTTCAATGTGGAAGCTCCGCTTTGATTATAATTAAATCATGGCATGACGTCCATGGAATGAAAATAGATGGGCACTATTCAAGAGAGGATTCCTTTCCTCAGTTATTTGAAGTTACAATCATAGTTAAAGTCAACTCAAAGTTAAAGTCTCTAGCCAGAGCATTTCGGCTAATAATAATTGTTTTATTGAACTAAGGATTTGAGTTTGAACTATAAAGTTGAATATGGATGTTAATGGAATTTTGACCATTACCAAGTTCCATTAGTCCAAAGTAATATAGTTTTGATGAAGAGAATTGGTGTAAATAATTGTCATTATCGAATACCGCTTATGATAAGCCAAATTAGGTTTTACAAAAGATGTGTATGTGATAAATTTAGCCAAAATGTCACATCATCAGCTAAGGTGATGAGCGGACACTAACATTCGAATTATTCGATAATAATCGCTGATTGAATTTACACATTTGAGTCGCACAACCGTAGAATTCTCCAAAAAACCACTTGATTAAATTAATTTATAAAACATTGTAAACTAATTAAATTAATTAATATTTAAGAAACATTACTTATTATTTAATTTACTTGATGTTTTAAGGGTTGTTTCTAATTATTTGATTGCATTTATAAAAGTTTTATTTGCACGCATTGATATACGATATCGATGTAATTTAAATAAAAAATAATTGCATTTAGTGATTTATGAAAATTTTATGTCATTTGTTGGCATGTAGTTTCAGCCATATCATATGAAAAAAAAGGCGTGGAGAGAGAGGGATAATTAAGGGAATTAATTATGGAAGTATTAGTTAAAGAATGAGAAAGTTTCATTCTTTTAGTTAAAACATATCCAGTAATTCATTTCTACAAACAACTCATTCTTTCTCATTTATTCTTTTTATTTCTCTCCTCCTAACTTTTCATGGCTAAAGACAAAATAAAATTTCCTAAATCTTTTAACTTGAAATAAAAATACATAAAAAAAAGAACAAAAGTGGTTCATCTATCTCTTGTAAGGATAGGATGTGGATCTTGAAAATCTAAGGAAATATCATCATTCAAGGTGTGATTTCTAGGCAAATCCAAGGTGATTTTTTGATTTTTTTGTTTATAAGTTTTATCCTTCACATGTTTGCATATGAATGGTTCATTACGTGCTTAATTGATTAATTTTAAATATGTGAATCAAATCCCTTTTATCTGAATTAAAACCATGTCTATTATTTGATTCAGCTCAGATCTGCACATGTATTTCATCCCTTATTTATTTGTGTTAATTATTTTTAATATTGTTAGATCCATTAAACCTTTTTCTCTTTTGTTCATATTATATGTTTAGTTCAGATTTGAATCTTATTACCATGAATTTATATCTACAGTAGTTGTCTAATTCTTTTCTATTTTAGAAATTATTGTTTGAACAATATTTTGTTCTGAAAATTATTCTGATTAGTTGATTTAATTTATTTTACAACTTTCGGAATTGAATATTCTGTTACAATTTAGTTTGAACAACTTTGATCATTATTTACATTAGAATACAAGTTAATTCATTCTAATATTTACATATGGACTTTCTGTTTAATTATAAAACTATTATTTTAAGCTAACAATTTGATCTAAGATTGTTATATGTATTTTGAACAACAAATTAATTAAATACACATGTTACACTTTATTTTTAATTTGAAACTTTTATTCAATTATTGTATACTTATACATGCATGTATATATATACATCCGTGTGTACGAATTTACATATATGAATATGTTCTTGATTCAAGTTTTATAGAATGGGCTTTTATGAAAATTACAGGTATTAAACTATCCATTAATTAAAACTAGTTTTAAATTGTTTGCTTTACTTTAAAACATGTAAAACAACCAAAATGAACTTTGATGTAGACAAGAATATATATATATATATATATATATGTATATATATATATATATATATATATGTTAGTGTGTTCTATTATAGAATAAGTGTTATTTTGTTAAAATAAATTGGATAACAAACGGATATATAAAGGCAATCACTGACTATGCATGCTTCCTATATGTTTCACTTAGACATTCATGTCATGTTTAAATTGATTATTAATGTCATTTAATTAATTAATCAATCAATTTAATAAGTAACAGTCACACATAAATATGTATATAAGAGTATATTTGATAAACTTTAATTTATATACACATTAAATTAAAGCAAAACTTTATTTATGAAATAAAATAAAATATTGACCTTATTTAAAAGAAACTTATAAAAATTCTAAATGAATTTAGACTTCATAGACCTATTAAAAATCTAATAATTTTTTTTTAAGTTTACCCTTTTACTTTGTTGCGGGCTAACTAAGTACTAAAAGCTTCATCTGAAGCTCCAGTGGTCTATGAATTCTGGTGGTGCCTATGTGAGTATATGGCCCAAAGGTCGACAAAAGGTATAGATGGAGGCTTCAAACGGTAAGAAACATTAGTACGTCCAACCTTGTTCCTAGAAAGGCCTACAGTCGGGTGGAAAGGCCATAGATGAGCAGAAGAAATCTATGCATGAGCATACTCGAGCTATCTCTCCTCTCAGTAGACACATGAAAGCAATTAAGCTCTCCAATATGACTCTTTAACCAATCATTTGCTACCAAACGCTAAAGGCAGGAGGGATGCATAAAAATTTAACCAACCTAGAGGTGAAAGCACTTGGTCGCAAGCCGAGTCTATGTTGGTCTTCACTGTGTGTTAATAAAATCATTATTTGGAACCACGATAGGATCCGCTTCTAGCATGTTATGTCCTTCCTAAGGATAGGAAAAATGAAAAAGAATATATTCTTATCAAATCTCATTTTCAATGATCATTTTAGACACCATCTATGTAACACCTTGTAATTTAATTGATAATTAATTAAAAATAAATAGTAATGCCAAAATATAGAATTTTTTCTGATATCAAAATTTTGTTATGAAACATATACTGTTGGATTCGTGGCATTTTTCTGATCAATTTTCACATATAAAGTTTTCCGATCGGAGTACAAATGAGATAGTTATGGATGTTTAAAATTTTTGAATCGAGTATAATTATATATATATAATTATACAAAACAAATTAATATTAATTAATGTTAGCATTTACTCAGCATTTAAGTAAGTTAACTTTAACCAAAAGCTAAAAGAAATTACCTCTAACGCACATATAAGGTAGGAAGTTAATGAAAGTTAATATCAAATATTAATTAACTAAATAACCAATGATAGGTCGACCCCTAACTTAGGCCGGTCGATCGGTATATGGATGGTGGTCGATCGATTGGAGATTTCGATTGTAAATTTTGATGTGGTTGAATGATCCGGATTTAAAATAATTAATGTATCGGCTGGTATTAATACAAACCCCTACAAAAACGAGCCTAACCCCTCATTTTTCTTCTTATATTTTCTGAAGGGATGACGAAGCTCTGGATTTTCTCTTCACAATAAATTTTTCATTCTAAATAAAAATCATAGTTTATATATTATATACAAGTGGGAATAACAAAGGATAATTAAGAAGAAGAATATGGTTGAATCAAATCATCCAAGCTAAGGTAAATTATAAATCCATATCTAAATTTAAATTAAATCCAAATCTCTTTTCAGATTAAGATTTCTGATATATATATATATATATATATGTGTGTGTGTGTGTGTGTGTGTGTGTGTGTGTGTGTGTGTGCTTGCGGTACATGTATTCAAACAGGAAGAATAAGGAGAGTCAAACTAGAATAACATGGATTAGATCTAAAGATTTGAAAAGCTAGAAAGGTGACTGAGAAATTATCCATTTTGATATAATATTGGATTTATGTTATTGCAAATATATTCCTACATGCCCAAATATAATTTTGGAGTTGTAGGCCTAATAGTATACATATAATGAATTTAAAAACCCTGCCTACATATTCTGTGATTGATAACTTAGATTTAATATTACATGTATTTGAATCTAGAAAGTACCCGCTTTTTAATCAAGCAGATTTCAATCAGTCATAGAAGCTCAAAATAAGAAAAAACGATTCATAGACTTGGAAGCACACTTAGAAGCACTAGAGAAACAACTCGGAGAAGTTTCAGACGGATTGGAACTAAGGGTATAGTTCAGTACCGAGCTATATAGGTCTGCATCAACCTACCATTTCTCCTTATTCCACTTTCTGAACATCATACACCTCTTATACTACCTAATGACTCGGTACCAAGTTGTTCTCATGGAGTTTGGATGAGCAATTCCAAGAATTGGTGAGAAGAAAGCAGCTATCAGAAAGATTGCAAAATCCAACCAAAAGCCAATGAAAAGAGCTTGGAACCTATCAACTAGGAGATAGTAGAGTAGAGCAAGAGTTGAAGTTAGATTAGTGCTAAGACTATAGCTCGGTAGCGAATAGGCGGTACTGATCTATCTTATTTGGTCGTAGTGCTTTGATTTCTCTTATACAACATTGGGCCTTCATCTGAACTTCCGTACAAGCGGGCTTCTGGGCTTGTACACATGTTTCCCTATAAATACAAGCCAAGGTGCAGCCAAATCAAGAATCGATTTCTCTACCATTAGAGACTCCTTCTTCTTCTTCTTCACATCTTGCCTCTCCTCCATTAAAGTCGCCTAGGAAGCTACTATTTGTTGTTTTAGGACTTAGATTGGCAGATCTCTAGTACTATTGACTCTCAAATTCTCTAGAAACATCATTGTAAATCTAAGATCACTAGATTATGGTTAGATATGAGATAATTAGTTGTAATCCAGAGAGAGAACAACTATTAAAAAGATTAAAGTGGATGTAAGTCGGGGATTACGTCAAACCAGTATAAGAATTCTTGTGTCTCCGTTTACCTTTTTGCGTTTTCTTTTATTTTTTACAAGAACCGGTGCTTCTGATTTTTGGTTGTTGATCCATATTTTGGCTAACAATGCGATTCATGACTTGGATTTAATATTGCATTTACTTGAATCTGGAAAGTATTAGGTAATAATAGTCCCTGAATTTGATAAACTATGTAGTAATTCTAGATTAGTCGGTTAAATGGTTTATGAAAGTATATGTAAATTAGAAGTTGTCACAATAAATTATTGGGATTTAAGTAGTATTTTAATTCGTTGGAATGTTAGGTATTAGGATGTAAATTTCTATAGATTATAAAGTTCAAATTAATAAATAAAAATATATCATTTGAAATAATAAGGAATACGTCTAAAAGAAAAAGATGTAGAGAATAGGGATATTTACTGTATTTTGTACTCTTATTTCAATAACTACAAAAATATAACTTTTTATAATTCTAAACGTAACACAAATTTCCTGAGTGTTATCCTTTCCTTTTGGGGGAGATGTAATCCAATACATTAAAATGCACAAATCCCCATGTATGAATTAAAGAATCATAGCTGTGATAATAAAATTAGTTAAACTATAATATACATACATATATATATATATATAATAAGGACGATGGAAATCAAATAGTAAATGACAAATAGGTAAGGAAGTATATAAAATATGTGGGTATTGGAAGTTCACTGAACAAGGAAGGATAGTAGGGGTTAAAAAGGATAGAAATGAAGATTCAATAATAAGAGAAGAAAGTAAGTAGTAAAAGATACTTAATCTTTTTAGTTCAAGTAAAGTGGTAAATAATGATAAACCAAGATTAATGAAGTAAGAGTTAGTTAAATAAAAATAACTGAAAATGAGTTGATGAACATTGGAGGCGTAATAATGAAATAAGAATGAACACACACACACATAGCCTCGGGTATATGTTTATGATAGCCGTGAATTATTAAAGTTAGCTAAAGCTTAGCTTAGATAAGAATGACATAGTCATTAAAATGGGTTGGAGTGTAAGGTCAGTGGTATTACAAAACAGAATTCTACCGACATAATAGGGTACTAGTAGTTATGTATATATAATACTAACGTGGGACATATCCAATTATAGGATCCATGAAATTGTACATTCATGTACAACTGAAGGAATACCTAAGTAGATTCCACTTCAATCATTTAGGGGTTATTACCTTGATTGCATTAGGCTATCTAAATGGGATGGTGATCCAGGCTCGGTACAATGTCAGTGTGTTTGGTTCCATATTAGGGAGTAGGAGTTGTACATAGGTCGATAATATCATCGATCTTGAGCGGTCAGCGGAAAGACGAGGATTACAACTAACAGGCTACACCTCCCGCCAGTGTAGATCATGTTAATATCATGTACCGCCACAGTTGTTTGTTAATTTGTTTGGGAGGAGGCAAGGATAGATAACCTTTAAGAGAGGTCTTTTAAACAATTAGGTTAGTCCGAGGAGCAGAGTCCTCAATATCCATGGAGTTGAGTCCATAATATGAATCATTTAGATAAATCCCCAGGATGAGATAGAATACAGCTAAAGTATTATGACCACCATTATTATGGACTACAGGAGTTCCTTGGTGTGCACGACGATGAGGACATGATACTGCATTCATGATGGATCCTGATGATGTGCTAAGTTACAGATACTAGCGGGGAAGTATCTTGGTCCAAATGGGGACTGTGGTACTTACACACACACGCACGCACGTATGTAGTTATTGTCTACTTCGAGTAGATGGGATGTATGGCATGTGTATGTGGAGTCGAGACGAGTAAGCAAAACAAAAAACATAACATGTGATGGAAGGAAATCGACATAAAATAGTGTTATCTATAAACTGTGTAATTTACCAATCAGCAGAACGTTGTTCTAACTCCCTCCTCATTACAACCCACATGACAGCTTTTAAGGGACATGTATCGGTGCAAGGCAGGAATGTTGGAAGAACATATTTCCGTATGCATGATAGACACTAACGTGGACTCTTGATCTCAAAAGTTTCATCCTTGGTTAGAAACTATACTTTTTATTATACTTTACTATTCTACTGTGAGTTATATTGATAATGCTCTGATATGCATTTTTTTATTTGCAGGATACCAAAAGCCAATGATCCGCACTTTGGTAGACTGGGTTTTTTGATTTAGAAAAAAATTGAACTTGTTGGGGTATGGGTTGTCATCATATATTCCTAAGAAATTTCCTAACAACCAAATAAGGAAGACCATTGTCCAAAAATAATACGACAAGAGTGCCTTCCCAAAACACCACATTCAACAATTTCTTAAGGTGCACTAGAATCTTATCAATTTCCCTAACAAATTTAAAATGTTTAGAAGTATACCTTCGTACTTTCTTTGCATGTTTTTGAAAAGGACGAACAATTTGGTATGTTGTTTAGAGGGATTTTATTCTGGGTATAAGCTTGTTGAGGAGCTAGTTGTCCAATAGGCGCAGTGGGCATGAGCACAAGAAAGGGAACATCAACAAGCGATGCGGAAAACGTAGGCTTAGGGGAGATCAACGTAGACAGAATAGGTGAAGCAAGAACAATAAGAGTATCAAAAGTTTCAACTAAGGTAGCAGGTTACTGAGATAATGGAGTGTTGTTGTTTTGCTGTAAGAGGTCTAGGTTGTGCAATGCTAGATTGATGTGGTTGTATGGAATAAGGCATAACCGCTTCATTTGGAGGTTGGGGATAGTAGACTTGCATGTATTTTCCGAAAGTGAGAGAAGCGCATATTGTTGGGGAAAAAAACGGCAGGTGATGTCTGAAATACCACTTTACCATCTTGGTAGAAAGTTAGGAGTTGGTGACACGAGCTTGTCAAAGAACCCAAATTTCGTCGATATAGGGAAGAATATGGCATGAAAGGAAGAGAAAGGAAGGGGTAGGCTTGCCGATGATGATGAGGAGCAGAGATGAAGGGGATCTATTTCGAAAGAGGAGAGCGACGATTGTAATTTCAGCAACCCTAGGTCACGAGATCTCTATTGAATTAGGGAAAATTATCTAAGCCCTTTGAATGGCTCATAAATATCTTCATTAATTAGAAGTATATAATACTTCAATAAGTTCTAACTAAAAATAGTATTATTTGTTAAAATTAGCATAATTTCTCAAGTATGAAGTGAAACTAGTTTTATATTTATGAATCAGTTTCTTAATGTTTTTTGTGCTAGTCTTACAAAAAATGTAGCTACACTTAGAAGTTCTTAAATAAAACCTAGTATAATTTTTTAACGCTACATATAACCAACCTTATCAAAAACTTGTTCATTTTCCATTTGTTTGTGATGTCAATGGATTTTGAGCTTAGAATTTCTAAATCAACAATTTAAAATATTACTATTACCTGATGTTCATTGGCAACTTTATAAAAGAACCTAACTTGTAACGACCCATTATTTTGCACCATTCAAATTCGACAATAAACTAAAACATGTCAAACTCGAATAGTTCAAAACAATAGATTGAAATAAAAATTGGAGCAAATGAAATCAAATCACAAAATCACAGACACAGAAATCAGAATACTCGCAGTGAAAATAAAATAATATAGTGGTTCATGAAGCCACTATCACATAGTCTTAAAATAAGTACAAATTACATAGTCTTAAAACCAATACAGTTTGAAACAACCATAGAAAAATCCTAAATTCATTTGTCTCAATTACATAGGCTAAGAAAAAGACAGAATAGAAAATAGACAGAAGCTCGATAAAGATGATCTCCAACAGTCCCAGCTCCGGGGAAATGAATTCTGAACTGATACTCAGGCTGACTCGAGCTTAAGAAATAAACACAAACACTCGAGTCAGGACATACATACTTACACAGTGTAAACTAACTCAAGTGAACTGTAATATAAAGTACGAGTAACTTAAGGATGCTTGGGACAGCCCATCCTCTAAGGATCCGTTAAATTATTTACTATGTAGTAATATTTCGCTATTATAATAGTGTCTATTAGTAAAATAAATTTACTTTTAAATAGCGTTAAGGGGTTAACCATATAGCCCTTAACAAATAATAGTGCCAATAGTCTATACAGTACCGTAACACCTTCTGATCGGGTGGCTACCAGAGAATACTCCATAGGTACGACACAAATCAAACTCGTACAAGATGCGCTATGGTAGGTCACACGACACAACTAGGCAATGCCAGGGTAGATATACCAATTACTTTCCGGACTGATGGTAGAAGCTACTACCGCCCACCTCGAACAACACTTCCAAAATCTAAGGTGCGCACCAAACAATCACAAAGTAATAGAATGGCATATGAAGAAGTGCGTCCGATAAGAGGTGCTACCTACTTGGCCCGAGAATCGCTCCTGTTTTAGCGACCTTATGCCAACTCACGGGAGTCGGGTCCACGTACATACCTCAATAGAACGTCGCCACCATCCTACTTCATTCTGGAATCTCCACCGCATTCACGGTTGTCAAAGTGGTTTTCGGTATCGACAGAGAATATGCCCATATCCGATCCCGGTCTCTTTAACAATCAACGTTATTATTACCCGTGGTTATAAATTTCAAAAATAGTTTATATTTAAATCAAGATACTTCATTTTCAACTATCTAAAAGTGAATTTATTATACTTACAAATCAATTATTCAAAAATCTCATTTCATCCAACCGCAGCACTTAACACATGCTACTGTAGCCCTTTTATTTATTTCAAGTTTTAGTTTAGTTCTGCAACCACAACACTTAACAAGTACTGCAATAGCCTTTAGTAAATTTTAGCCTTTAGTTTATTTGCATCAACTACAACACTTACAAAGTGCTGTAATATCCCTTACAATAGATTAAGTTAAATTAAATTTCCAGGTTTCAAAACAACTTCAGCAACAATTAAACTTCAATTTAAACAAATTTAACATATAAAATCATATTTTTCCATTTAAAATGGTAATTTAGAATATCCAATAATTTATGATTTATAAAGTAAATTTGACAACAAATGCCAAATTTCTAAATGCTTCACTTATTAATGTAAGGTGCACAATTTCTATTCATTGTATTTAAAATTAACTTAATAATTAAGTTTAATTACCGTTTCAAATATAACCTATATCCAATTTATTTCTTAACTCAAACCTTTATTCTTAAACCAAACTTCACATTTCTGAATCAAGTTATATTTCAAATTACATGTTTAAGTATTTATTTATTTAACCATTAAATTCATAGAAAACTCAATAATACATTGTTAATTCACTTTAAATTCAAATTTATATCAATTTATCATATTTTATTCACTTAACTCGAATTCCATTTCTTTTACAAAATCAAAAATTTCCAAAATAAAATTATACTTCAAATTTCAACTTAACCGTTCATTTATTTACATGTCTAACTTGTAGAAATCACCAAACCTTTATCAAATTTTATTTTTAATCCAATCTGAATCAAAATATTATAATATACAAATTTAAAAATACTTAAAATTTCTAGAAAAATATATATAAAATAACCACAGCTCTGTATAATATTTCTAACCTAGGTCAAGTGATACGCATAATATATCATTTCAATCCGTAATTTACAAAGAAAAATTCGGGTTCTATCATTTCAAACCCGCAATCCCAAGTTAAATAAATAAATAAAATAAATAAAAATTGCTCAGGCCTATCATTTCAGCCCATAACGATTTTACTCTACAAGGAACTTGTAGTGATAAACAGAAATAAATAAACAGTGTACAATATATAATATAACAATATATAATATAACGGATGATGTGACAAATGTATAACAGGGTTTAACATCATAAATTTCGTGTCGTAGGTGAGTAAAATATTATATAACAATCCTACAATTTCACTTGCTATCAATTTACAATTCTATAAGTATGAATGTCAAGCATGAATACTCACCTCTACGACGCTGGAGATTTGGTTCAAAAATAACGATATCCACACCAAAAACACAAAGAAGGCACGATGAAATTTTAGAGGAGGCGACGACCAGATTCAAATATTGAAACAAAATAAATAAAACAAATCTAAATATGCGAATTCAAATACGATAATATCAAATTTTAAATAAAGCAAAACTGGAACTAGATTTAATAAGAGGATATTGACAAAAGTGGCTCGACCACTTCACCGTACGACTCAACCCATACCCATATAGCTCGACCATTGCCCAGATTTTAGACTTGAAACATGCAAGGCAGCGGGAAGTCGAGGCATATAGGCTGCGCTTTTCAACAAGCAGAAGTGGTGCAAATGAAATGAGTTCATTTTTTGGTTCAAATCATCAAGTGGCAATGCCACTGCATGGGCTCGCCACAGTTTGTCCATCATCTCAGGGGTGCGGCCAATTGTTTGAGGAGGGGTCACATCTGGAGTCGATGGATGTGGTGGTGTAAGCTGCGACTGTGGTGGAGGAAGTGAAGTAAGGGAATCGGCAAGGCTATGTATATAGGGTTTTGTGGTGATGAACTACCCAGGATTTACGGCCAGGTTTGGACGCATCATAGGGAAGGGGAGGAGGTCGTACTGGTGGTGGTGGAGGGGCTGTTGGCCGGTCGTGCAAAGGGGAATGGCCGAGCATTTGTTGGAGCAGAACAATAAAATAAAGAAACAAAGAAAGAAGAAAAATAAAAATAAGAAAGAAGAGAAAAAAGTTGCAGCCATTACTTACTGGGAAGAGCTTTACGTGAGAAGATGGAGGCCAAAGATATGGGGTATTGTGTACGTGGGGTTTGAATATTTATCAGGGAAGCTTGCGTTGGTAAAGTGGTAGAAAAAGAAAGTAAGAAATAATTGATTTGAACATTAGGGAAATCAATGGGTTTTATTCCTATTAAAACAAAGAAGCAAAAAGGGAAGTGTAGAAAAATCTACACGTGAATTTGCAAGGCAAGGCATTGAATTCTTTCATTTAGAAAAGGCATGGCTGTTGATTGATTTTTAATAGCTAAGGTAAGAAATTAAAGAGTGCGTATTATGGAGGCAATAATTTAATTGAAACGTGCGCCCAAAATTTATAACAAAATAACGTACTTTGAATTTATTTGTTTCTAGTTTATTTAGTACAATATATGCTAAAGTATATTACAGAAAATAACGTACCATTTATACAACGTCAAATAATTAAACAAGAACAAATATAAACGTACCAAATAAAATGTATAATTATATAGCTATTTGCACATTATTTATTACTTAATTTAAAATTTGATTTGTTACATCCATTTGATTTGTTTATTATTTAACTAAGGAAACGGATGTATATACGTATAAAAGAAACGTGTAAATTTATTTCTTTCTACACAATATTTATTACTTAATTTAAAAACTATATAACCAATTTAAAAGAAACAAAAGTGGAACAAATGTTTTACAAATATATACAGTTTAAATAAAAGATTTGGAAGTTAGAGTTTAAAATTTTAAAATTCCAATTAAAGTTAAACTTTAACCCAAAATCAAGATTACAGAAATTATTTATGCTAAATAAAATTGGGCAAAAGATTAAAAACCGATTCAAGAAAATTTTCAAAATTAAATTTTTAAATAATAAATCAACAAGGTCTTTAAATAAAATGAATAAAATATTTATTAAAAATTTTAGTCTGTTACACTCTCCCCCACTCAAAACTTTTCGTCCTCGAAAAGGAATGAAAGAAGGGAAAACAAAAGAAGATAAGATAGTAGAGCAAAGTACCTGAAACAAACAATTCCTGATTCGAAGCACGTATGCTCTCCTCCGTCTCCCAGGTGCAATCCCGTTCATCAGTGCTCCACTGCACTTTGACCTGGCGGACAAATTTCCTTCTTAGCTGTTTCGTTCCTCGATCGACGATACGAAGTGGCTTCCTCTCAATAGTTAGATTAGGCTCGATATCCAAACTATCAAGAGCGAAAGGCTGGATAATAAGAGATGGATCATGCAAGCAGCGACGAAGGTGTGATACATGTAATACATTGTGTACCCCAACAAATTTCTCAGGCGAATCTAGACGATAAGCAAGAGACCCAATCCTTTCCAAGATGCGGAAAGGACCGATGAACCTAGGAGCAAGCTTTCCCCTACGCCCAAAGTGAACCACATTCCCTAAGGGAGAGACCTTAAGGAAAACCAGATCACCGATTGCAAACTCCAACTCCTTCTGCGACGATCAGCGTACTTCTTTTGCCTATCCTGAGCAATCCTTAACCTCCTCTTAATGTCCTCAACCATCTCCGAAGCTTTCAAAATCATCTCAAGACCAAGAATCAAACGATTTCCGGATTCAATCCAGCAAGATGGAGATCTACAAGGTCGTCCGTAAAGAGCAGTAAATGGAGACATCTTAAGACTAGTCTGAACAAAATATAGAATGAGATAGATAGAGGATTAAGATAAGATAAGAACAGAGGATTCGAATTTTACTTGATAACTATTCTTATAGGTGAATTCAACCAGATGGAGATGATCTTCCCAAGATCCTCCATAATCCAAAATACAAGCACGAAGAAGATCCTCTAGAATCTGATTCACCCTTTTCGTTTGACCGTCTGTTTGTGGGTGATAAGCAGTGTTTAGATTCAGACGAGTACCCAAAGATTCCTAGAAAGCTTTCCAAAATTGACTGGTAAAGATAGGGTCTCGATCATAAACAATGCTTAGGGGAACACCATGGAGGCGAACAATCTCCCTCATATAAATCTCAGATAAGCTCGAAGCTGAACGGGTAGACTTGATCGGAATAAAATGCGCGGACTTGGTCAGTCTATCCTCAATAACCCAGATGCTCTCATTTCCCCTCCTAGATCTCGGTAACCCATCGATGAAATCCATAGAAACTTGCTCCCACTTCCAATTGGGAATCTCAAGAGGCTGCAACAAACCAGGGGTCTTCTGATGATCCACTTTGACTTGCTGACAAGTCGCACATTTATTAACAAAGATAGAGACAACACGCTTAAAACCCTTCCATCATAGAGCTTCTTCAAACCTGATACATCTTCGCCACACCAGGATGAATGGAAAGTCTGGATTGATGATGTTCCCGTAGTAACTCCTGCCTCAAGCCATTTACATTCGGAACACAAATCCTATTATTAATCCTCAAAATTCCTCTATCATCAATCTGAGCTCCACTACCACTAAGACTACTACCACCAACTCTGCTACGGACACTTCCCTTCATACGCCTAGGCATCTCATCCTCATCCTGCTTGGCTTTGATACGGTCCACAAGAGGGGAAGAAACAACCAGCTGACACAACAAGGACTTCTTCCTACTCAAAGCATCCCCCACAACATTAGCTTTCCCAGGGGTATAGTTAACCTCAAGATCGTAAGAAGCGAGAAACTCAAGCCACCGAACTTGATGCTGATTCAAATCCTTCTGGGTGAAGATATACTTCAAAGACTGATGATCAGTGAAAAGGTCAAATTTAGCACCCAAGAGATGATGTCTCCAAAGCTTCAATGCAAAGACAACAGCTAGGAATTTTAAATCATGAGCGGCATAGTTGGCCTCATGGGTCTTCAGCTGGCGACTAGAATAGGCAATCACCTTCCCGTCTTTCATCAATACAGCTCCCAAACCCTCGCGACAAGCATCCGTGTATACCGTTAATATCTCATTTCCATTCGGAACGGTAAGCACTGGTGCGGAAGTAAGCTTATTCTTTAACTCTTGGAATGCCGCTTTACACTTATCGTCCCATATAAACTTAGCATTCTTTCGAGTTAGAGTAGTGAGGGGTGCCGAAATCCGAGCAAAATTATCAATGAACCGCCGATGCTAGCCGAAAAGGCCCAAAAAACTAGGAATATCAGTTGGAGTCTTAGGAGTTTCCCAATCATTGATCGCAGCGATCTTGACTGGATCAACAGAAACTCCATCCCTAGAAACAATATGTCCGAGAAATCGGACTTTCTCTTCCCAGAAATGACATTTCAAGAATTTTGCCTTCAACTGATGATTTCGAAGAGTCTTTAGAACATATCTCAAATGGGATTTATGCTCTTCCTCAAACTTGGAGAACACAAGGATATCATCAATAAAGACTAGAACAAATTTATTGAGCACATGACGAAATACACGATTCATCAAATCGACAAAGAAAGTAGGAGCGTTAGTCAACCCAAAAGGTATAACTAACCATTCAAAGAAGCCATTCTCAGTATGGAAAGCGGTTTTGGGAATGCTCTCCTCAGCAACTCTAAGTTGGTGAAAACTTGTGGCAACATAAAGCAGAGAGAAAACAGTAGCTCCATAGAGATGATCAAACATATCATTGAAGCGAGGCATAGGATATCTGTTCTTCATAATGAGCATGTTCAGCTCCCTATAATCAACACACACCCGAAGGAAACCATCATACTTGGTGACGAAAACTATGACAGCTCCCCATTCTGAAAAGCTAGGTCAGATCAGACCTTTAGAGGACAAATCCTGAATTTGCTTTCTTAACTTAACCTTCTCGCGGGTTGCCATTCTTCTGGGTAGAAGAACTACAGGTCGAGGTCCAGGGATAAGATCAATATGGAAATCAATTTCCTGCTTTATAGGTAGAGAAGTGACTTCACCAAATACGTCGGGAAACAGTTTGACTACAGGAGTCGAATGGATATCACTGGGGAGTGTATCAAGAGAATAAATGAAGCTACCAGCAAAATCTTGGGGCAAACCACACTGAATCGCTAAAGAATTACCAAAATCATCCTTAAGGGAAATAGTTCAAAAACTACACGAGATATGGGCATCATGCCTATCCAACCAATCACCCCCAAGCAATAAATCAAAAGCGTCAAAACCCAAGATATAAAAATCACCAGTGAAATAGTGCTCAAAATAGAGAAGCTTCACTCGCTTATAAATTGTACTAAAATTTGCAGGACCCCCAATAGGATTTGAAACACATAAAGGTATAGAGGCAAACTCGGGAGAAAGGAGATGCTCAAATTTATTACAAAGATTCGATGAAATAAAGCTATGGGAAGCTCAGGTATCGAATAAAACACGAACAAGAGATTTAAACAAAGTAAAAGTGCCCTGAAGTGTACCTTGAGAATCACTAGGAGCAAAAGCGGGTGTATTGCAGGCGGTGGAGATGGGGAGGATGCAGAAGTCACAGCAAAAATACCTGATGCCTTGCCCTTCTTCTGAGTAGGGCAGTCCTTCTTGAAATGTCCCGACTGAAGACAAATGTGGCAAAGGTCTCGCCTAGCCAACTAAACTGGAAGGGGAATAGCAGCACTTAAGGTAGGACATCTATTTGCATAATGTCCCTTCTGATCACATCGGTAGCAAGTAATGGACGATAGGTCAATCGGCTGCCTCTGAGATGAAGAAGACGATCCAAACCCTGGAGTCCTATTCTTATTCTTCTGTCGATGCTGAAAATGGGTCTTCCTCTTCTTGGAACTACCAGAATATTGGGATGGGGCAGACTGGGCAGGTGGAGGATCCTTAGAGGTAGGATTCTTATATCTAATGGCTATGCCCATCAGAGCGATGAAAGTACCATGCACGTGGGTAATGAGGCGATCGTAATACTCGGAACATGCACCGGCAATAAACTTCTCATTTTTCTTGAGAGGGGTGTCTATCAAATTAAGGCCATATTGCGATAGCTCATTGAATTTCCTCTCATATTCGGCAAATGACAATTCACCTTGCTTCAAATCCATGAATTCTCGATACAGCCGAGACTTTCCTGCTTCGGGCATCCATTTCACAAGAAAAGCATCCCTAAAGCACGATAAGAGATATAAGACATATTTCAAAAGGGAGGAAACTGAACTAAACTTGAACGACTGAAGAAGATACCTAAATTGTACCAAAGTAATGTCAGCCTCAACGGTGTGAGCTGTAACTGACAGCCACCAATCCAAAGCTGCTCGTTTCAGTTGCCAAGCTGCCAACTGACACTGTTGGGCATTCGTGATCTCAAAATTGAAGAAGATTCTCTCCAAGTCCCTCAACCACGGTTGAGCTTCAATTATGCTCTCAGATCCGGTGAACTTGGTGCCGCCAAGCTCGGTATATTCCTTGCAAAGCTTAGTAAACCTAACTGGGGCAGCGGGTGCAGGAGCTGGGGCAGCACCACGTCCCCTACCTCTGCCATTTCCTTAATTCATCCCGAGAAATCAAGAATGAATTCACGGACAGAGGAAAAATAGAGACATGACAGATTTGATAAGACAAAGTTCAACTAGAACAGGCATTCAACAGAGGTCTAATTACATAAGGGGAGAAGGGAAAAGAAGTAGTTGGAAAATTTTGATTTCAAAACAAGAAAGTTTTATATGAAAATACTTCTTTGAAAATCCAGAAAAAATCATTTTATACTTTAAAATACGTTCTCTCACAAAGAAAGGATTCTAAGATTGACTTCACTCATTATAGGGTATTTCTACCCTATCTCTAATGAGTTTTTGCTGCGCAGGCTATGGTTTGCCTAAAAACCAAAGCTCTGATACCAACTGTAATGACCCACTATTTTGCACCATTCAAATTCGACAATAAATTAAAACATGTCAAACTTGAATAGTTCAAAACAATAGGTTGAAATAAAAATTAGAGCAAATGTAATCAAATCACAGAATCACAGTCACAGAAATCAGAATACTTACAGCGGAAATAAAACACAATAGTGGTTCATGAAGCCAATATCACATAGTCTCAAAATAAGTACAAATTAAAACCAATATAGTTTGAACAACCATAGAAAATTCCCAAATTCATTTGTCTCAATTACATAGGCTAAGAAAAAGACTGAATAGAAAATAGACAGCATCTCGATAAAGATGATCTCCAGCAGTCCTAGCTCCGGGGAAATGAAGTCCGAACTGATACTCAGGCTGACCCGAGCATAAGAAATAAACACAAACACTCGATTCAGGACATACATACTTACACAGTGTAAGCTAACTCAAGTGAACTGTAATATAAAGTACGAGTAACTTAAAGGATGCTTGGGATCTCCCATCCTCTAAGGATCCGTTAAACTATTTACTATGTAGTAATACTTCGCTATTATAATAGTGTCTATTAGTAAAATAAACTTACTTTTAAATAGCGTTAAGAGGTTAACCATATAGCCCTTAACACATAATAGTGCCAATAGTCGAATTCACTTTAAATTCAAATTTATATCAATTTATCATATTTTATTCACTTAACTCGAATTCCATTTCTTTTACAAAACAAAATATTTCCAAAATAAATTTATACTTCAAATTTCAACTTAAACGTTCATTTATTTACATGTTTAACTTGTTGAAAATCACCAAACGTTTATCAAATTTTATTTTTAGTCCAATTTGTATCAAAATATTATAATATACAAATTTAAAAATACTTAAAATTTCTAGAAAAATATATATTAAATAACTATGGGTCTGTATAATATTTCTTACCTATGTCAAATGGTACGGATAATATATCATTTCAATCCGTAATTTACAAAGAAAAATCCGGGTTCTATCATTTCAAACCCACAATCCCAAGTTAAATAAATAAATAAAATAAATAAAAGTCGCTCAGGCCTATCATTTTAGCCCATAACGATTTTACTCTACAGGGAACTTGCAGTGATAAACAGAAATAAATAAACAGTATACAACATATAATATAACAGTGTATAATATAACGGATAATGTGATAAATATATAACAGGGTTTAACATAATAAATTTCATATCGTAGGCGAGTAAAATATTATATAGCAATCCTACAATTTCATTTTCTATCAATTTACAATTCTATAATTATGAATGTCAAGCATGAATACTCACCTCTACGACGCTGGGGATTTGATTCAAAAATAACGATATCCACACCGAAAAACGCAAAGAAGGCACGATCAAATTTTAGAGGAGGGGACGACCAGATTCAAACCTTGAAACAAAATAAATAAAACAAATCTAAGTATGTGAATTCAAATACGATCATAACAAATTTTAAATAAAGAAAAACTGGAACTAGATTAAATAAGAGGATATTGACAAAAGTGGCTCGACCACTTCACCATACGAGTCAACCCATACCCACATAGCTCGACCATTGCCCAGATTTAAGACCTGAAACACGCAAGGCAGCGAGAAGTCAAGGCATATAGGCTGTGCTTTTCAACAAGCAGAAGTGGTGCAAAAGAAATGAGTTCATTTTTTTGGTTCAAATCATCAAGTGGCACGACCACTGCATGGGTTCGGTCTAGCATGGGCGAGCCGCAGTTTGGCCATCATCTCAGGGGTGCGGCCAAGTGTTTGAGGAGGGGTCACATCTGGAGTCGATGGATGTGGTGGTGTAAGCTGCGGTTGTGGTGAAGGAAGTGTCAAGGGAATCAACAAGGCTATGTATATAGGGTTTTGTGGTGATGAACTACCCAGGATTTACGGCCAGATCTGGACGCATCATAGGGAGGGGGAGGAGGCCGTACTAGTGGTGGTGGAGGGGTTGTAGGTCGGTCGTGCAAAGGGGAATGGCCGAGCATTAGTTGGAGCAGAACAATAAAATAAAGAAATAAAGAAAGAAGAAAAAAAAGAAGAGAAAAATTTTTTGCAGCCATTACTTACTGGGAAGAGCTTCACGTGAGAAGATGGAGGCCAAAGATATGGGGTATTGTGTACGTGGGGTTTGAATATTTATCAGGGAAGCTTGCGTTGATAAAGTGGTAGAAAAGAAAGCAAGAAATAATTAATTTGAATGTTAGGGAAATCAATGGGTTTTATTCCTATTAAAACAAAGAAGCAAAAAGGGAAGTGTAGAAAAATCTACACATGAATTTGCAAGGCAAGGCTTTGAATTCTTTCATTTAGAAAAGACACGGCTGTTGATTGATTTTTAATAGCTAAGGTAAGAAATTAAAGAGCGTATTATAGAGGCAATAATTTAATTGAAACGTGCGCCCAAAATTTATAACAAAATAACGTACTTTGAATTTATTTGTTTCTAATTTATTTAGTACAATATAAGCTAAAGTATATAGCAGAAAATAACTTACCATTTATATAACGTCATATAATTAAACAAGAACAGATATAAACGTACCAAATAAAGTGTATAGTTAAATAGCTATTTACACATTATTTATTATTTAATTTAAAATTTTATTTGTTACATCCATTTGATTGGTTTATTATTTAACTAAGAAAATGGATGTATATACGTATAAAAGAAATGTGTAAATTTATTTCTTTCTACATAATATTTATTACTTAATTTAAAAAGTATATAACCAATTTAAAAGAAACAAAAGTGGAACAAATGTTGTACAAATATATACAGTTTAAATAAAAGATTTGGAATTAGAGTTTAAAAATTTAAGATTCCAATTAAAGTTAAACTTTAACCCAAAATCAAGATTACAGAAATTGTTTATGCTAAATAAAATTGGGCAAAAGATTAAAAACCGATTCAAGAAAATTTTCAAAATTAAATTTTTAAATAATAAATCAACAAAGTCTTTAAATAAAATGAATAAAATATTTATTAAAAATTTTGGGCTGTTACATAATTTTTGGAAATGCCATGTAAAGTTAATTATATGTATAGTAAAGTTACCATTCTAGATGTTATGTAAGTTAATAATACGAAGAAGCTATCTTTAGTAAACAGTTTTAAATTCTGGCACTCTGCATGCATCTCCACTATAATCGCTTATCACTTAGTGTAGGTGGTGGTAGACTATTGAACGAAGCTCTCTTATGTCAACATCCAAATTGAACATCCCAACATTGCTTTTGATAAGGCATACACATGGACTTGGTAATATTTTGTTTGATGAACAATTTCCTAGTGTTACATGCTACCGGTCCCATATATATACTTTTGGATCAAGTATATAAAGGAAAGGGTAAATGGGGGAAAATTTCAAAAAGTTACTTTTAATTCATTATGCACTAGATCTTTTGGTGTGCCGCATTATATCATAATTAGAATCTATAAGAACTACTTTTAAATTATTATTATTATGTTATATATCAAACATTATTTCCATTGAATATAATTTTATTTCAATTTTCGTTTTCGTGCCATAACCGTCATATGCTCCACAACTCATATACACACACACACACACACACATACATACATACATACATACATACATACATACATATATATATATATGAGTATGTATACATTTATTTCAAGCGTCTAAAATATAAAGGCATATGTGAAGAACATGTAAATATATAAGTGCTCATATAACTATATACCATTAAATATGTGTATGTGTATGTGTATGTATGTATGTATGTATATACTTTTACACATATACACATAAAATAATGGTTTCATATTACTTTATGTTAAATAAAAAGGTTTATATTATATTATATAATATAATATTATGTCCACGAGCATAGCTCAACTGGTTGAGGACTACCTTGCAACCATGGAACAAAGTTCCTAGAGGTTGCGGGTTCGAGTCTCGCGGCCGAGATATGTTTCCCTTAAGGCTTGGAGCGGTTATCCTTAATAAAACCTACAACCTGGTAGGGGATTGATGCTCTGGGCTGGGCTAGCAAAAAAGGGGATCAGTGTGGTGGATAGCTGAATTCCCTAGCTCTACTCTCCGTAGTAGGGTTTTATAAAAAGGTTTACATTATAATATAATTCTTACCACACACACAATGTTCCAAAAATATGTATATATAGTTTAATTAAATGAAAAATTATTTATCTAAAATTATGTGTATACATATACATACATACATACATATATAGATACACACACACTCTATGAACTATGATCTTAGACTTAATTATATCTCCCATATATTATGCATATGATTTCTTTTAAAATTAGGAAACATTTAATTTTTGAATTTCCTTAAATAATGAATTTGACATCAATTATCAAAAGAACCATATCAGAATATAAGTTAAAATACATATTATAACAAATAAGATCTTATGTTATTTTAAAATATAAAATGAAGCAGACTATAGGTCAACATTAATTAAAATTATGGTTATATAGTCTATACAATATTTAACGTATGTCAATCACAAATTTATGGCATCTAATACGTATATACATACATACATATGCACATACATACATATGCACATACATACATATATATGTGTATATATAATTATTTCTAAAATTATTTACTATCAATACTTCATCCGGTCGAACTTTTTTATATGCATATGTGTATGGTTTGAAAATATACAATATACATGTGCATTAAATGTTAATCTAATATATGAGTGCCTGTGTACGTTTTTTCGTACTAACTGATATAATTAAGTTTTAATCAATTGTTTGTTCAGGTCGAACTAATGTAAATATGTATGTGTGTATATAAGTATGTATGTTTATATTTATATGTATGTATGTATATATAAATGTATATGAAATTAAAATGAAGATAATTAAATAGAGTTTGTACTTAATTGTGTTGTCGGTCGATTGCACTATACTCTTCTTCGCTTCTAGAGAATATCAAGATATCTCCAAAAATACCATAAAAACTTAATCAATTACTTCTGGGAAACTCTTCGTTAAATCCATAAAATAAGCAGGAGCATTAGCCAAGCAGAGGGAATGACTACCTATTCTAGTATTCCATTAGGAGTTCTAAACATAATTTCAGTAAACTATCCTACGCTGCCCTCAACTGATGGAATTCAGTAACCAAATCAAGCCAAGAGAAAACTTTTTCCCCTACTAACTAATTGAAAAGGTCGTCAATATAAGGCAAATATATCAGTTCTTGCTCGTTAGTTTGTTCAACTCTCTATAGTCGACAAAAAGTCTAAGGGAATCGTCAGCTTTAGTGGCAAAGATGATAGGGGCTCCTCACTCCAAAATATTTCTCTGAATAAAACCTTTCTCTAGTAATTTTATGACTTTCTTATCCAATTTCTTCCTTTATTTTAGAGCCATAGGCCTAAATGGTAATACTACAGGCCTAATGTCTTTAACAAGATTGATTCTACACTTGATCTCTCCTAGGGGTGAAAGACCAGAAACTTCAGCAAAGATATCTTGAAAATCTTGCAATGTAGGGATTAAAGATGATCATCTTGTGACATACCAAGAGAACACTAATAGCAAGTCATCATGGAACCATCAGGCCTGCAAAAAACAATAAGGTCGTTCCCTCCACCATTCCTCAATCATAAAAATCTCCTATCATACTCCAAAATTACCACATTGTGTGTCATCAAATCCAAACCCAAAATCAATACATGCCCCAAGAATCTAAGTACATACGCATCACAAAGATACTCCGCATCGTGAATGACAAACTTCAGGTTTTGAGAAACCATGGATAGACGATTCGATCCCTAAAAAAGATTTGACACCGAGATAGATTCGTAGATAATCTGGGATCTAAGGCTTGGCTTATCTACTAATGCATGACTAATGAATGAATTCAATGCACAAGTATAAAAAATATTTCTAATCTAAATAGAGATAACACACCTTCCATAACAATATGCTTCCCCTTCTCCTCAATAGATGGTAAAATTCAAGTAGTGGAACCATCTCCAATACATATGCCTTTACAACTTGCCCTTCCTTTTTCTACTGAGCCGGTCAGCTATTCTTGAAGTGTCCAAATCATCGATGTCCGTAACTTTAACATCAGAGATATCCATCCTATAATGCTTCATTATATGATCCTTCTTGTGGCACCTCCTACGCATGATGGCCTATTTCTTTCTCTATCCTCCTAAGTGTCCACTCTTGTGTTTATTTCGATTCTTTAGGTTCCCTTCTTTAGTCCGTCTTCCTTAACTACAACAGTTATCTTTTCATCAATCGAGTTCAACAATACAGCTTCAACAAATCTTTCAAATGTTTCCCCCAAAGGTGTACGATTCAATGCCAACTCTTTTAGTGGAGAATTAAGACCCCTATCAAATCTCAACGACTTTTTCTTTAGGGTATTGATCAATTCAAATCTGAACCTTGCTAACTCATTGAACTGACTAACATATTCAGTAATAGTTGAATTCGCTTACTTCAAATGGATTAAATTTTCTAGTAGTAATCCCTTCTCCACTCTAAAGAGGAATTTAACCTTAAATCTCCTTTCAAAGTTTTCCCAACTAATGTGTCTTCATCCACTTCTGAAGTAATCACTTCCCACCAATTATTTGTGTCTCAGCAAAGATGCCCTATATCCAACTGCCTCCTAGTGATGTCACTTTGACCTAATAAGTTGATCTCACACGAATTTAATCATGCCTTGGTCACCGAATAAGGTTGGTGACCACATAAGGTTTTTTGCCCAAACTCGAGAAATCCCTATGGAGCTTTGAGAAATCCACTACGATGCTAGTTGGATGGAAATTACTCCCAGAGTGGAAGTACTATTAGGAATAAGAGTCAAGGTGGAGTTTCGACCAATCACTTGCAAGTTCCTTCGGAACCATAAAGGAATGTTCACACTAGGGTTGTCTATGGTATCAATCCTAGTGCTAAAACCAGCTTTGATCTCCACCCCATTGGGGTTGGTAGTAATGGCCCTTGTGCCAATTAAATTGCTCCTTTTCAACTATTTGAAAAGAAAATGAGATTCATTAGCAACTCCTTAACAGATTATGAATAGAACTGGAATAGTAAATGGTGTATACATATATACTCAACTAACCTATATAAACAAATATATACAGTAGTAAAAATATAAATTCGCTCTCTTAATACGTTCTTAATGCTTAGTTCAAGGAAACTTTTTCTTTGAAATAAATATTACAACGCACCACTTTCAACCGTTTGATTTAGCACAAGTCGCGATGTGTAAACCCCAAAACCAAAAACAACATGTCATTGGTGATTAAAAATAAGAGATGAACAATAAATATGTTTTATCTATCTCTTTCTAAACTCAAAGAGGAAGGTAACGATATATAATATCGTCAAATATCACTATGTTCCAAACTGGTAGATTCAATGTATATATATGAGTCACACATAGTCAAATCCAATCCAGATACACATATAATTCCAAACCAATATCAGACAATTATTTATATACAGATTTATATACACAAGCAATGCCATCAACATCTGCACCTTCAAATATTACTTCACCGAGCATATAATGTTCCATCTACCTCGTGTGAAAACTAAAAAGGAAAATATAGAGAGCTTCAGACTATAGTCTGGTGAGTGATGTACGTCTACATTACTACATACTCCATTCCTTCCCAAATAATACTAAGACAACTGTGGTAAACACCATATCTTAGTCCTATTTCACCCGATCCGATCAAACAATATAACAAACATGGCTAACTCGTAAAAAAAGATCTTAGCCTAATCCATTACAAAGGTCAATTATATGGTTTAACATATATATAAAGCCAAGCCCAACCTATTGCATTAACACACGACTATAGTTGCATATATGGCTTATAGATCCATTTCTATACTACAATACGCACTTTAGAAAATACTCATATAATTAAGCGATTTTATTACTATGATAACCAATAGAGGTCTTACAATAAATAGTCAAACAAATAACTAATATGAATTGAGTACCTATACGAATATTTCCATATATATATATATATATATATATACATATACATACGTACAAATATATAAATACATGTACATACACACACACATAAAAACATACTCTAAACGTTACAATTTAATCAAGCCATAAATTCACTTCAAAATGTCACATCGCTTGGAAATCCAAGGAAAGAACCCCAAAAAATCAGGTAAACACACACAGATTAGCGATTGACCTATGCCACCGTCGACTTATGATAAACCTCTGGTCGACCAGTGGTACGCGTTTGATAGGAGAAGTGGCTTCTGTCAAATTTTATGAAATTATTTATTTTTCTTTTGAGTTATTTATCCTATTATCTTAGTCATTTTACACTCGATTTTTGATCCATATTCTTTTAAATTTTATTATATTTATCCATTATCTTTATACTTTAATTTCAATAAAAGATTCAAGTTAAAATCATTTTAAAATTGATTCAAAAGTTAGAATTATAAAACTAGTATTGGAATTTTATAGAAAAACATTTCCTACTTATAAACCTTAAAATATACATAAAGTCATTATAAATTCGAGATAAAATATAATATTGCCTGAAATGGAATTAGACATTTTATAAATATTTTAACATAATTTTGTATGCATTTTATATCATATTTTCGATATAAACTAGTTTCTTCCATTTAAACTCTATATTTCTAATTTTTATTTTTATTCATATAAATTATTAATTTCGTATAAAGTCATTTTTAATCTCTAAAACATATTACCTTATTTTGAAAATTATTTCATAACATATTTATATGAATTTATCATAATATTTACATATATTACCGTAATATATATGTCAAATGCTCATTTGTTCATCGTCTTTATACAAACCATTAGATATGTGATATATATATATATATTATGGATTTCAAATTCATTCTTTGATTCATATAGTTTTTTGTTTCCAAATTTCATATTCTATAGATCCACTCATTTCATGTGAATTTGAAACCAATATTACCAAACCATAATTCCAGTTTTCACTGTTAAGTCACTCGTTTGGCCATCTTCATTAACTTACCAATTTCTTTGATATATAAATCTGCTTCCCATTTTTATTTTAGGTTTTCACCATTTATTGTTGAACAATTTCAGTAACCATCCATATTAACCCTAAACTCTAACCCTAAGCCATAATCATCTTAGAACTAAAAGAGACCGACTAGTTATGTAGTAAATTAGGAAAAAAGCACTCATTTCCGTTAGAAATAGGAAAAAATACTCCTTATCGGATGTGAAGAAATAGGAGAACGAAACACTATGGCCGTACTCAACTTGCTTCAATGGTGCAGCTGCCAACGTCCTGATTGACGATAAACAGTTGACACTTATAACATTGTGTAGTGGTATTCATCTTGACATAAAGATGGCTCATAATTGACTAAGGAGAAACTAGCTACTCTACAGGATTTATTCTACGAAGCAAAAAAAGCACATGTGATTGGAAGAGGTGGTAGTGGGACAGTAGACAGGAACGATTGTTAAACCATTGGAAGCTTCTAATAGCGTGAACACTATGGTTAAGAACAATAAGTATAATAGTGTAGAGAAGAAGAAAAACAATAATTCAAACAACTTCGGTGGGAAGAAAATGGATCGAAGGAGGTTTAAGCCTAGCATAAGGTTTGTTACCTAAATAGAGTTGACTGACATGATAGGAAATGTCTACCTAGTCATGCAAGTGAAGCTCCGATACAACAGCCCAGCACCAAAGAAATAAGCCAAAGCTAAAATGAACATAGATAAATATTGCAAATTCCACGAGTCCCATGGGCATAATATAATGAATGTTGTCATTTACAGGACATAATTGAAGAATACATCAGGAAAAGGAAGCTAAAGCGGTATGTCAGGAGCCTAAATTGTAACAACACTGGTTTTGGTGATTACCTAGAAATTTAATTATAATAGTGGTTACAATTTAATAATGGAGAAATACAAATAAATTGAAGATTTAAAATTGTTTATTTTTAACAAACAATGAATTTGGAAAGAATAAAATGGAGATAATATGATAATGCTGGTAATAAATGGTGAAAAATGGAAATATGTTAATTTGGTGATTTATTGAATTAAAAAAAGAATAAAAAGAATTAATTCTAAAATAATTTGTATAAATAAATGTAAAATATTGAAAATAAGGTTTTAAAAACGTTATTGTGTTATTTTGGAAGAAATGAGAATTATAGGATTTTAATTTGATAAAATGCAAAAGTATTTGCATATTATTGCTAGATATTGGTTTCTGTAAATTTTAATGAAGTATTAAAATTTTATATGTTGTATAATGAAAAATAAGAAGGTGAAATATTGGTTAAAAATAATATTTGAAGGTAAAAATAATGTTAGAATGGATTGCATTTAATTGTACAAGAAAATGATTTTTATGTAATTTTTGGTATTAAAAATAGTGTTTTGTGTAAATTATAGTGTAAATTGTGTATTTATTTAAAAACATTTTTATAGATAAATTATCTTTTTATTTGTCGTCAAAATATTTTTTAACCTTGAAATATGATGGTATGATTTTATTGTGTTGAAATCTTGTAAAAATATGTTGATTTGCTATTAATATAAGTACATATGTGATTTAGTGTTAATTAGATTTTATTAGGCTAATTAATCCTTTTTATTATTGGGTCTAAGCCCATTTGTAGCTCTAACGAGAAAATAAAAAGGGAAAACTTCTTTCTCTCCTCATTTCTTTTGTACATACTATAAAAGTTAGAAACCAGAAAAGAAGAAAACCTTTCCTCTTTCAAAACAAAAATCAAAATCTACAAATAAATCCAATTGTTTGTTGAAAATAATCAAATTGAAGCTTTCAAATACAGGTAATCAATTCCAAAACAAAGACTATTTCATCAAACTCCGATTTTTAGATTGTGCTTTGCCTAAAACTTTGTTTTCTTGCTTTGCGTGTCCTATTTACTTAATTTACATGTGTTGAAGGGGAAAAGTAAGCCACCAAGCATCGTTTTTGGTCCGGATTCATGTAGTTTTGTGCCAATCTTTTGCTGCTAATCCAAGGTGAGGTTTCCCTCACACATTCTGGCTCGATTCAAGTTTGTAGTGAAGATTTTGGGTTGTTTAATTTGTAAATTAGTTTTTTGTAATGTTGATTTTCCGAGCTGCTGCAAACATGGACTGAGTCCATGTTTGATACAACATATATCTTTCATCCCTTGCCAGAATCGATCGATTCTTTATCCAGTTTAAAGTATGAGTGTTAAACTTTATGCGTGCCAAATTTCAGGTCATTCCGACCTTTTTGGCTTATAGAAATCTGCTGCCGAACTTTGATTTGGAGAATGTTTTTGCTCCAGATTTTCGCAGTGAAATCATTGCCAGGGTACAATTTTGAGACATCATAATTTTCTCATACCTTATCCAAATTGCATTCTTTTTTCAATTTAAAGTATAGTTTTTGAACGTTATGCGTGTCAAATTTCAGATCATTCTGACCTATGTAGCCTATAGAAACGTTCTATCAAACTTTGAATTGGAGCACGTTTTGCTCCAGCTATTGACGGTGAAATCTGGCTGTGAGTCCAACTTTGAGAGAATATCTCTCTTGTTTCTTGTCGAATTGTGTCCATCCTTTTTTTGATAGTATTGTTGTTGAACTCTATGCATGTCAAATTTTAGGTAATTTCGATCTCTGTAGCTTATAGAAACTTAGTGTCAAACTTTGAATCGGAGCATGTTTTGCTTTAGCTGAAAATTTGAGTTGTTTTTACATGGGTTTCTGAGACAAATATTGATGTTGGTTTCTAAAGGCTTTGATCCTATATGTACAAGCCAATATTATACTAAATCCATACATTGGATTAGTAAGGTTATGTGTGTATTTTAATGTTGATTTCATGAAGAATTTTGTGCATTTTCCGACACCGTGCACATTTTATAAAATAATTTCTATAAGAGACTTTTATATATATAAATATCTATCGCTTTAGGAAAAATTCTTTTTATGGATTTGTTTTAAAAATGAAATTTCCTCAAAGCTATATGAATACAGTATTTTCAATATAGAGTTTTTCGAAGAAAATATTCAAAGGATTTCAATTTTTTTATAAACTCGTTTTCTCAAACAAATTATTTTCTATATAAAATACACATTTTTGCACTCTTCGAGCGTATAAGAAAGAAAATTAAACGATTTAGTAAAACACATGGTATGGGACACGTGCGTTTGCTTATCGGTTAATTCCAGACTTGTTCGTTTGAAGCTATTCACCTTGGGGTCATATTTGCCAATGAGATGAGGCAATTGTTGCGATTTAGATGATTTATTTTCTAGTGTGGCATTGACTATCAGTTAGTAAACTGATAAGTGAGAACGTGCGGTATGGGACGCACTGTTACCACTTTTTAGGTTTCTATTTGAGAGTTTGTGACACATTCACGATGTTGTTGCCGATACTTAGGCTATTGGGCCACTTATTGACTGTTAGGTTCTATGTGTATATATAGCCGTTGGGCAAATCATGGACCGTTCGGTCCTATTGAGACTGTTGGGTCTCTTATACACTGTACTTGGCAGGCTTTTGAGCCACTTATTGGATTGTTGGTTCCTATTTTCATATAGATGTTGGGCTAATTTTTGGACTGGTGGGTCCTATATTTTGCATTGTTGCTTTTCTAGATTTCTTTATGTTGATTTATAAATGTTTTCAATATAGTTTCCTTTTGTTGCATTGTTTATATAGCCTGAGTGCTATCGTGTGGATTATATGGTGATTACATTTTTGGAGTTTTGAACTCTTTGTTGAGTTCTATATATTGTGATTCATCGTTGCCATTCTTTGGCCTTTTAAAGATTTTTAATCTCCTATTTAGGAGTTGACGTTGATGAATGCCATTATCTTGGCTATTGTTATGCCGATGATATGAGGCGTAAATTTGTGACATTTGATGTTTGTTGTTTAACTTAGACATTATATTGGCTATTGATTTTGTCAATGTTATGAGGCGTACATTTGTGGATATTTGATTGCTATTGAACTCGCCTCTTTCAAGAAACTCTTATGATATACATTTAGAGTTGCTTTATCTCTTTCGAGAAGAATTGTTATCATTTATCCTTGTAACTTACTTATCTCATACTAATCAGTTGTTTAAGCTGGACTGACCCGTGTATTTTTATATACTTAGGTCAAACCGAGTTGTTTCAGGTTAGTTACCTGCTATAGGACTTTGCTATGCTGCTTCCGCCTTGGATATTCTACTTATCTCCTTTTGTGTAGTTTTGTAGTCGTTTTATATGACTCTGATATGTATCTATTGTTTTGACTTTTTGTATATTTTGTGGTCCTTGTGCCACTTTTAATGTATCATTTTGTATTGTACTGGGATGTATCTGTGTATATGTGTGTGTGTGTGTGTGTTTGACTACTGTTCTATGATGTGTTGTATATATTGTTGTTATATTTTGTTCCGATAGATCCGTTAGCCACTGTAGTTTTTTATTAAGCATTTATTGAATATGTCGATCCACTTGAGAAAAGAAAAAATTAGATCACTAAATCAACGTATTTAATAGATGTTTAAGACAAAGCTATAGATTGTCGCTCCAAACCAGCCATATTCTCTGCATTAGCAGAGAGTATTGCCAGGTAATACTCTTTGTTAATGGGGTCTCGGGGTAGGGCCACACAAATGCTCTTCTTGCTCCTAAGAAACAGGCCAAGAAGCAGCTCCTACCAAAAATAGGGGCGAAGGTTCCAACATTAATCATGGAAAAGATGGAGGTAATGATTAATACCATAGCAGGAGGACTGCATCTAGCCAATAAAAGTTAGGCTGAAATAGAACGATAAGCCTAGTCCTTAAAGAACGGAGAAGCTTACATGAGCGCCATAAGCGAGGAGCAAAGATCTAAGGCCCCACTTCTGGAGAAGGAGGTGATAACCTTTAATGATAATGACTTGCGAGGAAAGAAACACCCATATACAGACCCATTAGTAATTTCAGCTATACTTGGCCCAACAGAAGTGCATCGGATTTTGGTAGATAATTCGAGTTCAGTAAGCAATCTGTTCAAGGAAGCATTTGATAAGATGAGATTGTCCATGGGAGATGTCACACCCTACAACCAGCGGTTACATGGTTTCAAAGGAGAGGGCACAATGCCCTTAGGAATGCTGGATTTGGCTATTGAGATTGGAACACCTCCCTGATCATCCATATTAAAGTAGACTTTTGTCTTGGTGAACGGATTCTTGGAATACAATACATCCCTAGGTTGTCCGGCCTTATCTAACTTTCGCATAGTGGTGGCTCTATGGTGCTTAACCATGAAGTTCCCTACAAGGAATGGAGTAGGAGCGATGGAAGGAAATCAAGATGTTTCCAAGGAGTGCTATGTAACGAAACTCAGGGAAAATAAATGATCGGGAAAGGGAAGGGTGTAGAAGTCGCATTCTGCACCAAGAATTCTTTCGCATAGTAATTAAAGGAAGATCCCCCACTCGGGTTCACAAGCGATCCACATAATCAACTTGACCCAAGAGATGGAGGAGAAAGGGCCACAACTTGGACTTGAGAGGTTATGGAATTTATGGATATAGATAAAAATGCTACGACGAGACTCATGAAAATCGAATCCAGGTTGAAACGAAATCTTTAGATACAACTAATAAAATTCTTATAGGACAACCTGGACGTGTTTCCCTGATCTCATGTAGAAATGTGTGGAATCTCTCACTCGATTGCATTCCATGCTTTAAATGTTAACCTAGGAAACCCCCCGTGAAGCAAAGAAAAGAAGCACGGGTCCAAAACGATTGACTGCTCTAAATGAAGAAGTGAAAATCTTGTTAGAAAATGACTTCATCAGAGTGTCTCTATACCCAAAATACATTGCAAAACTAGATTTAGTCAGGAAGTCGAAGGGAAAGTGGTGAACGTACATTGACTTCTCCAACTTGAATGATGCTTGTCCTATAGACCGATTACTGCTCTCAAGGATTGAACAGCTAATAGATGGAACTACAGGGCACATGATTCTATCTTTTATGGACGCATACTCCGGATACAACCAAATTGCAATGCATGTCCACGATCAAGAACATAGTAGCTTTGTTATCGACATAGGGCTTTATTACCATGCATAAGGATTAAGAATGCAGGAGCAACATACCAATGCTTAGTTAATGAGATGTTCGCCGGCCATATTGGAAATACTGTGGAAGTATACGTTGACGACGTGCTTGTAAAATCAAAAAAGGTTGAAGATCACATTTTTCTCTTGAAAGAGATGTTCCAATTCTATAGTAATTTGAAATGAATTTGAATCAGTAAAATGTTCCTTTAGGGTGCCCTTTGAAAAATTCTAGGTATTTATCATGCAAGCTAGGGGAATCAAAGCCAACCTGGAGCAGGTCGTTGCTTTGAAAGACATAAATATTCCTAAAAATCGGTGGGAGATGCGATGTCTAAATGGGAAGGTAGTAGCATTAAGCATGTTCATATCCAGGGCGATAGGTAAATGTATTCTGTTCTTTGAAGTGCTCAAGAAAGAAAAAGACATGTTTACATGGACAAACGAGTGCTTAGTCGCTTTCCTAAACTTGTTCGAACACTTATAGAAGCCACTAGTTCTTTCTACACCAGTTGAGGGAGATGACCTTTATTTTTTTTTATTTTTTTTTTGAAAAGCAAGAGCGAAAAGCTCACTTTATTAACTAATGAAGAATTACAACCAAAGAAAATGACCAACAAGCAAAAACAAATACACCCATGACCAAGATTACAAAACAAAACCAGGATATACCCATGACCACACTATGTCCAGATTAACATCTATGACCATAATACAATTAGAGAATTGACTAACAACCCTGACCAAATTACAAACATCAAACGACAGCTACATAACAACTAATGAAGTAACAAGGCAGCAGCTTTGAACCAAGAAATCAGAGATGGCATCAGGAAGAAGAAAACAAATGCAAGCAAACTTCTTAAGCCACCAAAACATACATAACCATCAGCATATAAGGTTTCACTCTGTAAAAGCTTCACTCTGTAAATGCTTCACATTGAAAATTCCTCACTCTGTAAATGCATCATCAAGCAGACATAACAAGCAACCTTCATATGAACAACAGCATTAACAGTGAAAGCTTCTCATGTCAATGCATCCAGAAACCTCTCTAGCCAAACTTAAAAAAGAAACAGTAAACAGCAAAAGAAAATAAGAAATAATCTTAACAAGAATCAGATCTTAAAAACCAAAGTATATTCCTGTGTATCTGATCAAACAATTGTGAGGAGCTCCTGATACTGTTACCAAATATTCTATTATTTCTCTCTTGCCAAACTTCATAAACCAATCTTTTTAACATTTTTAGCAGAAGCCTTGTCTGACATGATTTCCATCTAGTAGCTTTGAAAATATTGAACCATTCAATAGGACTTACAGTTGAAGGTTTGTAAAATCCACATGATGATAATAATCTATACCAGATTTGAAAGACAAAAGGACACTCAAAGAATAAATGTGTGTTACATTCTATATTAGACTTACAAAAAACACACATATTCTCTGAGATGATTCCAATTCTACAAAGTTTATCCTTGGTATTTAATGCATTAGCCATCACTTTCCATAACAACAAATTTTCCTTAGCACTGCCACCTATTTTCCAAATTCTTGTATACCATGGAAAAAGAGAACCATCATCACAGAGAGATTTGTAAACAAGCTTGATTGAAAAAGTCTTCCCAGACCATACTGGCATATTATCAGAACTTATTGTAGGATAATTTGAAATGATGTTCCATAATTGTCTTAATTGAAAAGAGCTTGTGTAAGGCAAAACTAAACTGCCATCATGAATAAAATCAACAACTCTAGCTTGTTCAGCTATACCAGAGATATTTCTCAAATTGTAATCAACAATTGAACTCAGGATTAAGCCTTGTTTAGACCAGGGAGAGTGCCAAAAAGACAAATCCTTAATCAGATCATGATTACATTGAATTAAAGGAATAAAAGTTTCTCTAAGCTTTAAAATACATCTCCAACTCCAACTACAACTTTGAGGAATTGACATAGTCCAAAAAATTTTCTTACCAATAAGATTATGATTAACCCATTATGACCAGAGATTGTTGTCAGATGTAAAAATTTTATTGTAATAAACAGATATAGCAACTCTGTTCCATTGACAGATATTAGTTATTCCAAGACCACCATGTTTCTTAGCTACAAAAAGTTTATAGAAAGAAATTGGAATTAACTTCTTAGTAAATGGATCATCATGCCATAAGAATTTATTAAGAGCACTAGTAATCATATTAATAAGCTTAACTGGAAGAATATAATGCCTTGTCCAATATGTTGTCATGGCTACAGCTATTGACTGAACAATGGTTAGCCTACCAGCTTGTGAAAGTTTACCAACTGGCCATAAGTGAAGTTTTTCAATGATCTTTTCAAACAGTGGCAAGCAATCTTGCTTAGTAATTCTAGATGTGATCAAAGGCAGACCCAAATAGAAAGAATTTCTAGGCAGTTCTTGTAGACCAGAAAAATTAATAATAGCATTCTTATCCAATGGACTTAAACCAGCAACTAAAATATTAGATTTAGCCAAATTAATTTGAAGTCCAGTTATAGAGTGAAAAATCTTCAGAGTTGAAAGAATGCATTGTATGTTATCTAGAGTGGGCTTTGTAAAAACAACCAAGTCATCAGCAAAAAGGAGATGAGTAATAAGTGGATGCTTACATTTTGGATGCAACTGTAAAACTCCATTAAGAACAAGTTCCTTGAACATAGAATTAAGAAGCTCCATGACAATTATAAACAGATAGGCTGAAATAGGATCACCTTGCCTAACACCATGTATACCCCTAAAATAACCATATAGACCACCATCTCTCAAAATAGAATACATAGGAGAAGAGATACAAGTGTAAATCCAAGCTAAGAATGGTTTAGGAAAATTCATTTTGGACATAACTGCTAAAATAGAATTCCAATGCACAGAATCAAAAGCCTTCCTAATATCCAATTTTAACATACACCTTGGAGAAATGGTTTTTCTTTCATATCCAAACAGCAATTCTTGAGTCAGTAAAATATTATCACTAATAGATCTACTTGGCCATGTCATTCCATGCCCAGAGTGTAGCACTAGTTAGGGAGGAAGATCAAGTGCAATGTCTAGTATCGAGAGTAAGAATTTCATCGGGGCAAAATTCGAGGCATCCTAAGTTGGGGAAGTTGGCAAACTTCCTATTAATTACATCCTAGAAGTTGAGGCAATAGTTCCAGTTGCACACCATTCGAGTGCTTACGTATCATCCCATGAGACAAGTTCTGCACACCGATACTTCGGGGAGACTTACCAAATGGAGTATTGAGTTAAGCTAGTACAAGATAATCTATCATCCACGAACTGTGATTAAAGGGCAAGAGTTGGAAAATTTTATCGCAGAGTTTACCATTTGAGACGATGAAGTAAAATACCATGAGGAAGAAGCTCATAAATGGTTGATGTATGTAGATAGGGCATCGAATGATCATGATTTCAGTGTAGGAGTGATATTGTTAACACTTGAAGGAAAGAAGTTAAGCTACGCAATATGGTTTAGGTTTAAGGCAACAAACACTAAGCAGAATATGAAGCTTTGATCGTAAGTTTAGAAATGGCACAGGAGTTGAAAATCAGGTCATTGTGTCTGCACACAGCGACTCGCAGTTGATCGTGAACTAGATGCACTGAGAATTCTAGACTAAAGGAGAGTGCTTAAAGTCATATTTGGAGAAAGTAAAGATCTTACTTCATGAAATGGAGACACGTCCCTTAGGAAGAGAATCAGGATACAGATGAGTTGTCAAAGTCAGCAAGTTCTGGAGTTAGGCTTCTGTTGGGATCGATATCCATTGTGACCCTACATAGCCTCAGCTTTAGGGAGGTTACCGTTACATTATAGTAGAATGAAATTTCAGCGGAAGGCATCTCATTTCATTATTTAGGATGGAGTGCTATATCGGAGAGGATTTTCTAACCCACTACAAAGGTGCATCATCAGAAGGGAAGCTAAGGAGGCTTGAAAGACAAACATCAAAGGAGATACATAGACCACACTGGGAGGCAAACCTTAGCGAAGAAAGTTTTGCGTTATAGATAGTTCTAGCCAACATTGAACCATAATGCGATGGATTAAGCGAGGATGTATAACAAGTGCTAACGATTAGCAAAAATTCCTAGGTTTGCCCTAATCGAGTTGACTCTCATGGTTAGTCCTTGGCCCTTCATGATTTGGGAAATAGATCTAACTAGAGAACTTCCAATGGCGTGTTGTGGAGCTAAGTCATAAACTTTTTATTCAGGAATGTGATATGCATGAATGGAGTTCCCTTTAGATCATCTTGGACAATGGATTGCAGTTTGACAATGAAGAGCTCGCCTATTTCTACCAGACCATGGAATAAAGAAAAGCTTCTTTGCTGTGGCACATCTGTTTGCACCAAAACTTGGCACAAATACTCAATATGGGTTTTGTAGAGAAATAAATGAAGAAAAGTCAATGAAAATAGAGTAAACAAGCAATTAAATAACAGAAAATAAGCAATAATAAGAACACAACGATTTATAGTGGCTTGGCATCGAAAGCCTATGCCCACTTTGGAGAAATAACTTTATTAATTACTTGAATTGCTGAGTATAGAGGGATGTACTGAGTTTGATCTGAAGTTACAATGGAGTACTAAGGAAACAGCAGCCTAAAGATCCCGAAAATGAACAATCAAGTCTATATTTATAGGGTAAGATGGTGGAATATCTTCCTGAAATTTTGGTAGCCGAGTCTCCAGATCTAGAAGAAGTAACAATATCGATCACATGCCCTACTTCCATTAAAATAATGATCGGCACTAATCATTTTTTGGCTCCTTTTGGCATACGATCGATAAGATGGGCTCCACCCTCAATATATTGATGTTCCCGAAGTTTCATATGTAGTTGACTTGTAGATTTTGAGATATCGATCATTTTCAACTAAGTTATACCGTACGATCCCCAATTGGTGAATATGGATCGTGCCCGATCCATTTTCAATAAATGGTATATTTTCATACTTTTATCGTTCTATCAAGTCCATTTTTTGCTTTTCCTTCACCACTGCTTCATAATATCATCAATGCTCGATCTCTGGACTTCGTGATTGTTAACTTGACTTGTCAATTTGATGATAGTCGAGTATAACTTGTCTAGTCAGTTCGAATATAGCTAGGCCAAAAGGCAGGATAACCCTTGCCCCCTATAATACATCTTGTTTCAACATGACATTCTTTGAATCGATGCAAGTTAGAGCATTAGAAAGGAATCCATCTAGTTTCTGAACAATAGTCATCCCTTCAATGAATTGCTTTCCTTGAATAGTCGCATCTCTTTCTGTTTGTCATAATGATTGGTTAATTTCCATTAGTATAAATTCTAGGTTACGTCTCGATGGTGATCATTTAAGTCTTTGTTTCAGTGATTCAGTAAGCCTTGGTTGTCTAGTTCAAATTCTCCTTCAACTAATACAGGTGGGAATTCAATTTCTATCGATTTTAGGAAACCGAAAATTTTGAGACGTACACCGGCACGCAAACGTATACATCTTTGACTCCTGATCATGATTGCACGTTCATGGGTCATTATCAACTTTCTGCATAAGTTTCCATTTTTTTTGGACAGATTGGCATGAATCCATCAACAGCGGATCATATTTTATCCATTATTAATTCCTAATATGGATCGAGTCAAATCTGTTGGTATTGGGTCATGTCCGATCGTATTTTTAGAAAATGATGGACCTTTCCATAGCCATTAGTTTTGGATTGTACATGATCCAAATATACATTCAAAGAACCAAATGCAATACGTACTAAAGAGAAAGATCGGTATACCTTTACCATAGAACGGTCGCATTCGATCATTTCTTGATTTGGACGTTCGATTGAATTGCAGGCTTTGTTGGTTCAGTCCACTCTTTCATACACACACACACACTTGGACACTTAGATTATTTTCCCACTTTATTTCAATAGCAAAAGTATACTAACCAAACCAAAAAGAAAGTAAACTCCATCTTGTTCCTCCCCTTCGCTTTCGATCTAAATTCTCGAATCCAAATTGTTTCCCAAACTTCATTCATCCCTTAATCGATCAACTCCTTCAATATATCCGCCATCACCACCTTCATATCCTCATATCTAGCTTCACAATCCATCCAAATCGCTTCCGTATTCCACTTTTACATAAGGTAGGTTTGATCCTTTTCATTTTTTTATTTCTGTGATGGGACATATGGGGTCGACTTGAGTTGGTCGAAGTGAATCAAGGCATTGTGGCAGCATTTGTGTTTCGAAATGGAAGACGAAAGCAAGTTTTTGGTAGATAGTGATGGACCAATTGAAACGATCATTGTTGTGTCGGTCGTTTACTTTAGTGGTTGGTTGTGGAAGATCGATTTTATCTGATTGTTCCTGTAGTTCTAAAAGGTGGACTGTTAGCGATTGTTTTGATTGATTAGTACTTGAAAGAATGACAAGAAATTGAACCGATCGTTTTTTGGTAGAGTTTTAGCCGATTGTTTTTTGGATCGGTGGTTGGAGATATGAATTAAAGTGAAGTATGCAACAGGAGCTACAGGTTGGATCGATCGCAAAATCAATAAGGATAACGATCAGTTGGAGTTGCTAGAATGATCGGTTGTGAAATGATCATGCATAAACGATCAGTTATGTTCATTGGGATAGATCAGTCATAACATCATTTTTGGACCGGTTGTTGGGTAAATTTTGATGTACACACTCAAATCTTAATTTGAACTTAGTGATGAGCTTCGGCCTTGAACACTTGAATGGACATATATAACTTGCATATGAAATGGATTGCATATTCAGATGTATATGATAATCGAACCGTGGAATGAACTTGGCCAATCTCCTGCATATTTATATTTTTTTTGTTTAAGCCTTGGAAAAATATTTTGAGGCTCATCCACTTCTGAACACACAATTGGAACTTCAACTTACCAACAACTGATCCCAACGCTTAGACTAAATCATTGGCCAATTATGTAGAGAACCGATTGAGACAGTTAGCAATGACAGTCACTCTGATCGAAACTTGGAGTCTCGTCGCAGTTGTAGACTTTAATTCTAAATTATTTTTCCCTGCATTACACGACACTGCACCACTTTGTACTAGCGCACACTTTGCACGGGGGAAACAGGTTATTTTTCCTAATGATCATTATGTACTAAGTTTAGTAGTCATGGGTTCTAGACGCTCAGGGAATTTAGCTGCCATGTCTTCTGGATAGCCTTTGCAACACAATAGTACAAGTGCCGAATCGAGCTCCGCAACTGCTTCCGATAGACTCTCCCTGGACATCAAGTTGAACAACCAGAAAGCTCATTTCCGTCACTCGACATTTTCTCTGTCGTTCCTATCCTTTCAGTAGATGTAATAGACCCTTCTCGAGCCACTCTAGAAGACGCGATATTTTTGGAAGATCCAGAGGATTCTATGTCTTTGAAAATTAATGAAGCCTCACTTTGATGAATTTATGCCAGACACTGGATTCCGTTCGATAACATGCAGGTTCTAACTCAAAATGGCAGAGCTTATATGCCCCTTGAGGCGTTCACTACATGCAACAAGTTCATGTGTTAAACAGGATGCATTCCACCATTCAATTCATTTATCTGAGAGATGCTACATCATATAAGGTTAGCACTGACACAACTGCATCCAAACATCCATTCCTTTTTTTACTGTACCAACATTGCATTTACGGATTTTTTATTTCATCCTCCAACTCCTGAAGAAATTCGACTTTTTTCACCTTCAAGCGACGAAAGGGAAGTCTTTCGATAACATTTCTCGGGTCGAGCAAGAAGTGCCAAATCCTGATTGGTGCTTGGAACAAGTTGAGCGCTTTCAAAAGTGAGTAATTCTATATTCATTACTTGCCCGGCTTTTCTAGATGCTGGTTAAAAGGATGTAAGTATCACTCTTTGCTTCATTTATTGAGTGTTGTATCCAGGTTGTATCCTGAATTAAGAAACTTTTTTGGTTTGTGTAGGTTCTTATCCATGACCCAATGGAAAACAATACACAGACATAGGCTTGGAACTCAAAAGGGTTCCATCAGAAGATAGGGACATTGAGAATCTCCATATTGATGAATGCCTCTTCACCTACTGCCCAATGGAAGAGGTTCCTAGCATAGGGATGTAGGTCACTGCTGGAGTTATACTGACTAAGCAACGGGATGCAGATGATGATGAAGGCTATCAAGCTAATCCTATTATGCCCTTGGTTGAGGGGGCTCAGGAAGCTATCAATAATGATGTAGTAGGAGATAAGGGTGACAATCTTGGTGGCGATGATGTGGGTTCTTAAGTTTGGAGGCTGCGGTAGGATCCTCGCAAACCTCACAACCCTTGCTCTCGAAAAAGGAAAAAGGAATAAGCTCATTTGTAGGTTCCCTTAGAGTCGCCTCTTCAAACAGCCCTAGCTATCTATCACCCCTTAGGTCATTCTGGATCAATCCACTTCTCAACCTTCTAAACACTTAGACAAAACATTTAAGGCATAATCTGATCTTTCGATACCGGATGACATTGATGCCTTTCATTTTACTGACATGAGTATCGGAAAATCAAAATCTCCTTCTAGTGTTGGGGTTGGAATCCCTCCACTACTAGTGGAGAGGTTACCACTTCCAGTAAAGTTTCAATAACTGGTCCATTAAGGGGATACAAGGACAAGCACATTCACACGCGCTTCATAGTATTACATTGCACTTATCTCATGTCCTTTAATACTTAGAGCTAATTCATTCTTTGTTTTTCTTTGCTGAAACAATGCTGAGGAAGAAGCACATGTTTCAGTTTCCATAGGAAATATCATGCCAGAATCCGGATTATCGTTTGGGCCTATACTGCCAAGATAGTGGCCATAAATACACCCTAGCTATTGCTCCACCCGGGAGAAGTATTACCAAAATAGAGGTGATAAGGACAGGTCTTCCCATGATAAACATCGATTCAAATCTAGATCTTCTCCTCCTAAAAGTTCTGAAAGGCAACAAGAATGTTGCGATGGCGTTCCTCCTATTGACACCTCTCATGGTCCCCCTCCCACTTCAATATCTTCACATTCTATTTTCCCATCTCATCCTCAGTGACCCAGTGATCGTCGGCGTCATAGTGAGCATGATGTTCGCCAATAAAGGTCAGGCAAAGAAAGCACTGACACCCAAGTTGTCACTGAAGCTCAACAAGTCGATGCAGCCGCTCGTATGGCCCAACTTAAGTTAGATTTTCCAAATGTATGTCTCGATAGATTTTTCTTTGTACCTAATCTTAAGTAAATTCCTGAAAAAGTCCAGCAAATGACTATGGACTATGTGAATGATTTCCACAAGTAGTATAATGAGTGGATGAGATCAGCGGAGAGGATTTGTAAAGTATCTTAGAAGAGAATGGCAGAGATTGTGAAATTGAAACTTTAAGAGACCCAAGACAGACCGATCATCGAAACTCTACCCAATGATTTAGAATCTTCAAGGAGCTCATAGGAAAAGCTAAGAAAAAAGCTGAAGCAACCATCAAGGCACTTGAGGATGAGAAAGCCAGGCATTTGATCGAGGTTGAAGCGCTTCATCATCAGAAATGTAAAATGGTGTTAGAAAGGGATGCGACCTAAAGAAACGCAGCCGAATACAAAACTAAGTTCGAGCGCGAATCCAAGGATAAAGAGGAAGCATTGAAAATACACCAGGATGCATATGATGAATTGGTTACTATCAGGCTTGAAAGAAATGCGTTTATTGAAAAGGCCAAAGGCATTGATGCCATCGTTAAACGAGAAGTGGAGACCATGAAGGAAAAGGCTAGGGAAGAGGTTATAGAAGAACTAGATCCACTGCTTATTCTTTACAACACCAACGTCCTGAAGCATAGAAACTTGGAGTGGCTCTGGGGTGACTACCCTTACTATCTTGTGCATGCTTGGGAGCATCTTGTTTAGGAGAAGAAAAAGGCTATTGGCATCGAAAAAAATCAATCTATTGAGGCTGGAAGGCAAAATTCTATTGGGTGATGAACCCAAGGTTCTACATGTAACCCAGCTTATACTCCAAAAAGAGCACGCCGCAACTTCTCAACATAAAGTTGGTGGAGGTTCTAGGTCCATGTCACATAATGTCGCAAATAGCCAGAATCCAGTGACCCAAGCTATTCCCAACATCAATGTGGATTCTTCTATCGAGTCTAGTCATAATCCGAAAAAGATGTTGGAAAAGCGGATTGCAGATCTTAAGGCTGGATTAACATTAGAAGTTGGGTGAATAGTATTTAATCAGTTTTATGGAATTTTTGAAATCTTTTGAAATTAAACACGGATAAATGCAATTAACAAACACAGAGACAATCACAGAATCAGACACAGATGCAAATAGTAAATAAATAGAAGTAAAGGAAAGAACACACCGGAATTTTATACTAGTTCGAAGTTACCCTACATCTAGTCCCACACAGTTTCTTGTGTAGATTTCTTTTCAAATATAATGTCAATATTACAACCTCGATTTCAAGGTCACGGGATACACCACCCTGTCTTCGAGTCTAAGGATAACTCTCTTGATTTAACTAGGCTACAAGATCACCTAATTGATTTACGAGCTACAATCACACCAATTGATTTGTGGGCCACAATCACACCGTTTCCAATCACACTTTGATAGAAAGAGACTCGATGCACTTCAATCTTTCGATCTTTGATTATAAATGATCCCATAACTCTAAATAGCACTAAGATCTTCGAGAGAGAGTGATAGAGAATCAAACTAGAGATGATCAAATTTGATTCACTTAGGATTTCGGCAGAGTTTTGTTAAAATATAAGAGAATACTTGAGTGGAGAAGAAGGAGTGAAGAAGTAAAGAAAAACTAACTTAAAATTCGTTGAAAAGAACTGGTATTTATAGAAGAGCAACAGTCATGTCCATTCGTGAAAGGTTATGATGAATATACACTTCATTTGAAAATTTGAATTTTAAATTCTACGGCTACCATGTGACATGGTGGATGGGGTATGTAGACATGCCTATGTATTTTTTGAAAATTTATTTTTGTTTTTAAAAGAAATTTTCTTTCTAAAACTTATCAAAACAATTTCTGAAGTTATAAACCTTTTTAAATATAGTTTAAACTTTTAAAAGAGATTTAAAAAGTAACCTTAAAAATATATAATCTATAATATAAAAGTAATTTAAAAACTAAGTATAGAATATATTTTTAAGATTTAAAGCATATAATATTAAAACCAGGAGATAGTTTAAAAACAAGAGATGATTATGGATTTAAAATAAAATTAGTCTAAGGCTAAAGTGTTTAAACTAAGAGAGATGACTTTTAAAAAGTTTATGGAAAAATATTTAAAATAAATCATTTTGAAAATTTCGTGGATTCCATTCGACTAGAGAAGATCGTGGGTTCCATCCCACTAAAGAGGTCATAGGTTCCATCCCACTATTAAAGTGAGAATGTGGATTCCATTCCACAATTAAAATCCGAATAAAGATTTTAGTGCTATTATGAAGTTTTAACATAAATCTAGACACTAGTACTTATCTTGATATCTTTAACACTTGACCTCTTGATACTCATGAGTCTTCAGTCTTGATTTCTTTAGTCTTGAACTCGTCCGTCTTGAATCTCTGTACTCAGTCTTGAATCTTTACACTATATAGTTTTCATTCTTCTGTACATGCATATATATCCTGCATATACATATATATAGACAATGATAATAGTATTTATATTTTATAACAAGTCCTAAGATTTTTGTCATCAGAATCATCATCTAAGGAACTAACAATCTTCCCCTTTTTGATATGACAACCTTTGTTTATAAAATCTACTCCACAAAACTCTGGTTGTACTCTAACTCCCCCTTACTCCATCAACTCCCCTTTAATCTAAGCATATCTAACCTATTTTATGATTCTCCCCTTTGTCATCAACAAAAACTAGTCCTAAACTACATAACTCCCCTTTAACTAATACTATAGCACTATATAGGATAGTGATATAGTATAGTAGAATATAAATGAGATAGATAATAATATGAGTACAATATAATAAGGTAAATGTGAGAGATGTGAAAATTTCAAACATAATCAATCAATATTTTATCAAACCACACTATTTCAATCATATAATGCATATCATGTTCAAATCAATTAAACAATTCAAATCAAGTCAAATCAAACCAAACAATTCAAACCAAACAATTCAAACCAAATCGAAGTAAATTAAACCATACAAGTCAAATCAAACATTTCTTGGAACTTCAACCCATCCTTGTTCATCGAAGATAGGGTCTTATCTTATAGCATCCCATTATTCATTATCCTCGTTCTGAGTCCATTCTAGATTCGCTTCGAGTTCTTCTTTGTTGAGGGCTAAAATCATCCATCGAATGGCATCGAAGTACCTTTCTTGTTCCTTTATCATCTACATTTGGCTTACTTCTATGTGACGTTGATTGCGAAGGGTAAAAGTAAGCGTGTTCTTGAAGGAATTGAGAGTTTCTTCAAGATTCTCTCTTAGATTATGAATAGGAGAGGCCATTATTTGATAAAATATGAAGAAATTCAATAGAAAATAAGGAGAATTGAAAATATGCATTTTTTGGAAGAAACAGGTTTTTATAGGGTTACAAAGTCGTTTGAAATGAAAAGACACAAGATAGTTATGTCAATTTCAAATTCAAAACAAAATTACTTTCTGTCCTTTACATATCGACATGGCGGGTACGAGGGTGTCGACATGCCCCTATTGATTTTGACAATATGCTTTATTTCTTTATATTATGTACCGGTCTATATATAAATGTATATGATATAAAAGCAAGCATTCCAAAGATATTTAAAGCTAATGAACAGAAATAAATGATTTTCATTGATAAATTTTAGTTAACAATACATTACATTAACTAATCGAAAGATTCAAATTAATACAACATGAAATGAAAACAAGAATTCGATGGAGGATAATGAAGATGATGATAATCCAAGTTTGCGACTCACTTTCCCAAAGAACTTGTTCATTTTGGTGGAAATTTTGTCCAACTTTTTGCTAATGGATCTTTTGAGAATCCATTGGTTTTCCACTATTATCTTTTGGTTTTTGAGAAGTGTCTTGTTGGATGGATTGTTAGGAGTGATAGGGCATTCGATACTTAATGATGTCTCTTCCTCCTCCTCTCCTTCTTCTTCAATCTCCATTTCCTCCCGTTCTTCCTCCACCTCTTCTTCTTCTTCCATTTCTTCATGAGCCAACCTTTCATCTTTTTCTATAGGTGTTTCATATGGTTGAAACACAAATGGGATTTTCAGAAGAGAGATATTTTCATGGTTAAACACTTTTTGAGAAACAAACTCCTCTCTTTCATAATCAACTCCAAAATAGTTAAAAATCCGAGTAAGATAAATTCCATGATACAAAGTGTTTTATCCTAAATTAAAAAATTTGGGTTGAAGTTCATCCAAAATTACTTGTGCCCAATTATGTCATAGTCCCCATAAATAGTAAAAAGAGCTTTACAAACTTTTAAGGTCAGGTGATTGAAATTTCCTGATGTTGGAGTTATGGTATGTTACAAAAGAATGTTAACAATTCTTGCTTTAGGTTGGACATTTCAATTTATAAATTGAAAATTATCATCTGCTTCAAAAATGTGATGAAATTTCTCACGATCATATTCATCAATTTGAAAATCTAAAAGATTCATTCCTGTATACTTACAAGGAAAAATATTTCTCAAAATCTCACTATTTTAAAACAAATTGTGTTCCTTTAACACTACTCCAAACTTCCCCTTCATTACCATCATAAAAAACATGATTCAAATTTTCATAAAATATTTTAACAAGATTTGGATAATAGACAAAATCATTTTGAGAATCATCAATTAAACTGAGAATTTGATTCTCTTCGAAAAGAACATTGAGTACATAAGAAGGAAAATCATTAAAGATAGCACATTTTCCCGTATGGACTTTTCCAAAATTTGCATAGCTTATGTAAGATTTGATAGCTTTTGGGTCATTGTAGAGGAATTCTTTGATGGATTTGGACAGCCTAATGGTGGAGGGAGTGCTTGAGGAAGCCATTTTTGAAGAGAGTAGAGAGCTTGAGAGTTTGAAAGAGAGTTTGAATTTTAAAATGAAAGTGAAAAATAGGATAAAGTTAAGGAGATAAATAAATATTCAATAGTCATGTTCTTTGGTCATGAGACACCTTTCTAGAACTTTGGAGTAACTGAAAAGGTGGAGGGAAATTAAAAGTTTTGAATTTAAATTTGAATTTCAAAATTCTGGTAGGGATGTTGACATAAGGGATAGGACCATGCTAGATGGGTCCTATAATACATGTGACTAATTTCTTCTATTTTGTTTAATATATATATATATATATATATATATATATATATCTTATAATCTAATTTATATTTTACCCGAAACAATATAGATATAATAACACTTTAATATAAATATTTCAATATTAAAAATATTATTAAAATAATATTACCTTGAAAATCAAAATTTTAAATTCAAACAAGTAAAAACAATCAAACATTCAAACATTCAAGCAAACCATTTCAGTCAATATAATTTAAATGTGTACCTATTTTTGGATCCATATTTCCAAGATCATCAGATTCGTGAATAGCTGTAAAGTATATATTTGAAATTTCCATCTTTTGATCTTCATCATTGGAGGATGAGTCTGAATCGTCTAGAGTAGCAGTATACGCTCTCTTCTTTTCTTTGATGGATCATTACTTGGAGGAAACTTTTGCTTATCCGGATGCGAAAAATCTCTTTTTAAGTGACCTGGCTCATCACAATTGTAGCATCTGATGTTGTTGAGAGTCTCATTATTATTTTCAGAATTCTTGTAATTATTTCTCTTTTATTTATTCATCTTTCCGTATATCGGAAACTTTCTAAACTTTCTTGTCATCAAGGCTATTTCTTCATCATCGTCACTGTTTGAGTCTGAACCATGTGTTATTGCATTGAACGCTATTGACTTCTTTTCTGAGGCCTTGTATTCTCTTCTCCCTTGCATTTGTACTTCAAACGACATCAAAATCCCAACTAATTCTTCAATTTTCAATGTACTAATATCATTAGCTTCTTCAATTTCTAGTGTCTTCTGATCCCATTCCGGAGCGAGTGAATTCAGAATTTTTCTAACTTGATCTTCTTCAGAGAAGTTCTTTCCTAATGCAATTAGCGAGTGTACAATGTCTTGAAACCGACTGCACATGTTTAAAATGGAATCATTTGGATTTATCTTGAATAATTGAAACTGACTGGTCAAGATGGATATTTTGGACTACTTAACTTTACTTGTTCCTTCATGAGTAACTTGTAAAGTTTTTTAGATTTCATATGCGGACTTACAAACAAACACTCTATTAAACTCATTCATGCCAAGTGAATAGAGTAGAATATTCATGGCTTTGGAATTGTACTATGCAATAGTCCTTTGCTCAGCGGTCCACTGTCCAACTTTGTTGTGGGTTCAATGTACTCAGTTTGTATGATATTCCAAGTGTCTAATCCTATTGATTCTAAATAGATTTTCATCCTACATGCCCAATATGCATAGTTACTACCATTAAAAAGTGGTGGTCTGGAAGTAGACCGACCTTCTATAAAAGAATTAGTGATAGTGTTGACATTACCAGTATTGGCAGCCATTTGAAAATTTTTCAAAAATCAGATGATGAAAACTTTGAAAGCCAATGCTCTGATACCAAATGTTGGAAATGCGGATTACGGATCCTAAGACTGGATGAACACTAGAGGGAGGAGTGAATAGTGTTTAATCGGTTTTGTGGAATTTTTCAAATCTTTTGAAATTAAACACAGACAAATGCAATTCACAAACACAGAGACAATTATAGAACCAGACATAGATGCAAATAGTAAATAAAAAGCAGTAAAGGAAAGAACACATCTAAATTTTATACGGGTTTGGCGTTAGCCTACATCCAGTCCCACATAATTTTTTGCAGATTGCTTTTCTAATATAATCTCGATATTATAACCTCGATTTCAAGGCAACGAGATAAACCCTCCTATCTTCGAGTCCAGGCAAACTCTCTTGATTTAACCAGGCTAGAAGACCACCTAATTGATTTACGGGCTACAATCACACCCAATTGATTTACGGACCACAATCACACCGTTTCCGTTCACACTTTAGTAGAGAGAGACTTAATACACTTTGATCTTTCAATCATTGGTTACGAATGATCCTATAACTCTAAATAGCACTGAGATCTTTGAGTGAGAGTGACAGAGAATCAAACTAGAGATGATCAAGTATGATTCACTCAGGATTTCGGCAGAGTTCTTTAAAATATAAGAGAATACTTGAGTAAAGAAGAAGGAGTGAAAAAGTGAAGAAAAACTAACTTAAAATTCGTTGAAAACAACTGGTATTTATAGAAAAACAACAGTCATATCAATTCATGAAAGGTTATGATGAATAGACACTTTATTTGAAAATTCGAATTTTAAATTCTACAACTACCATGTCGACATAGGGGATAGGTTATGTCGACATGCCTATGTATATTTTGAAAATTGATTTTTGTTTTTAAAAGAGGTTTTATTTCTAAAACATATCAAAACAATTTTTGAAGTTTATAAAACTTTTTGAATATATTTAAACTTATAAAAGGGATTTAAAAAGTAATCGTAAAAATATATAATCTATAATATAAAAGTAATTTAAAAACTAAGTATAGAATATATTTTTGAGATTTATGGCTTATAATATTAAAACTAGGAGATAGTTTAAAAACAAGAGATGATTATGGATTCAAAACAAAAATAGTTTAAGGCTAAAATATTTAAACTAAGAGAGATGACTTTCAATAAGTTTTTGGAAAAATATTTAAAATAAATCTTTTTGAAAATTTCATGGATTCCATTTCACTAGAGAAGGTTGTGGTTTCCATCCCACTAAAGAGGTCGTGGGTTCCGTTCCACTATTAAAGCAAGAAGGTGGATTCTATTTCAAAATTAAAATTCAAACAAAGATTTTAGTGCTATTATGAAGTTTTAGCATAAATCTAGACCCTATTACTTATCTTGATATCTTGAACTCTTGAAATCATGAACTCTTTATATTCATGAGTCTTCAAACTTGATTTCTTCAACCTTGAATTCGACAGTCTTGAATTTCTATAGTCAGTCTTGGATCTTTATACTGTACAACCTCCATTCTTTAGTACTTGCATATATATCCTATATATGCATATATATCTAGACAAGTATATTAGTATTTATATTTTATAACAAGTCTCAAGGTTGTTGTCATCAAAACCATTATCTCAGGAACTAACAGAAGTCGCATATTGTTACATCTAGTGGGCTCTCTCGATAATGGAAGGAGGTTATGGTGGCACTCTAGCTCATGTGGGTGACCAATCAGGAGAAGATATTTCATTAAACTCACCTATCCTTTAGAAAGCTGGACTATCGTCGGTCGATATATCTAATCTCTTTACTTATGTTTCCTCAACTTTAGTTTTCTAGCTATAGTTCCACCTCTTCCTTAAGAATCTCAATCAAGACCTAAGGTGCCTACTATGGAGTACGTACTATCACGGCTTCGACAACAAATAGGGATGTTCCCCAACGAGGAAGCTTTAATGATCGACGAACACTTGGTAGACGCTTTGTTGAGGGAAGAAAGAAATCCGCGTTAAGAGATTCTTGTTGATGACGATGCAGTGATTATTGGAGTGTAACAACCTTCTATTTTGAACCATTCAAATCGACAATCATCCACACATGTCAGACTTGAATTTATCAAAACAATAGATTATTAATTTTCATTTGGCAAAACTAAACATATATAGTAAATAAATCAATCACACAGATATTTAGCAATAAGCAGTAGAATAAATAAATAGTAGTTCACGAAGCTACTATAGAACATCAAAGTCTAAAATAAATACAACATAAATCCCAAATACAAGTAGTCTCAAATACAAAGCAGATGACAAGTTTGAACATAAAACTAGAAATAACTGAAAGCTGAATAGATAAAAGACAGATCTTCAAGCAAAGCTCCAAGCTCCAAAGGCGAGTCTCATGAATGCTGTGACACTTAGTCTGACCCGAGCATAAACCAAAAACAGAAAACACTCGAGTCAGTATTAACATTATTATGCAAGTAAATCAACTCAAGTGAAATGTCCAACTGAAATGCAAATAACTCAAAGGATGTTTGGGATTCTCATTCTTCAAGGATCCATTAAACTATCTACACACATAGTACAATACGCTACATAGACAATGTCTACAGTAAAGTAAAATATTAAAATAGTGTTAAGGCGTTACCCATATCCCCTTAACACATTTTTATATATTCCCATAGTCTATACAGAAACTATAAGCTCCACTAAACCGATGGTTTACTCAGGGAGCACCCCAAAGGTACGGTACAAACCAAAGTCAAAGAGGGCGCGATAAGGCATGTGACAAGGCATGCGAGGCAATGCCCAAGGTATAAACTACCGTTTTGCACTCTCGGACCGGTGGTAAAGCATAGCAGCTACTACGGCCCACCTCAAGACACACTCCCAAATCAAAGGTGCACCCAATCAAATCACAAAGTAATAGAATGGTATCGAAGAAATATGCCCGATCTAGGGAGCAACCCCATTTGGCCCGGTATAGCTCCTATTTTAGCTACATCAAGCTGACTCGAGCGAGTCAAGGCTGCGTTCATACCTCATACGGACGTTTGACAAACCATCCTACTTCGTTCTGGATTCTCCACCACGTACACTGTTGTAAAGATGGTTTTTGGTATTGGCAGAGAGTATGACAATATCTAATCCCGGACTCTTTAACAACCAAATGCTTATTTCCCACCATGGTCATTTTCATTTCAAACAGTTCATACTTCGTATCTAAATATCATATTCATTTCAAAAATCATATTACTTTCGAAATCATATTCACTTTCGAAATCATATCACATTACATCATATTTATTTCCAAAATTGTAACCACAAGATAGTTTAAACTATCATATCAAAATATTTGCATTTAAATTCATTAAATCTAAATCATGACAGTTCCAACTTAAACCATTGAATATTGAAAGTATTTTAAATATAGGAAAAATGATACCTTAAAAGTAGTTTATATTTGAAATAAGTTAAAGATTAAAATAGTGTATATATTAAAAATAGTTTATATATTACAAATAGTTTATATATTAAAATATATATTTAAAATTGTTTATAATTAAAATAATATATATTAAAATAGTATATATATTTAAAAGATTTTATATCAAAAGTAGTTTCACATTAGAGCTGTTTTTTCCTATTTCACAATTAGTCCAAATCATCTTTGGTTCCAAAATTCAATTTAAATCAATCTAAGTTAAACAATTTCAATTAAAGATTAAAGGTTCAATTCAAATTCTCATTAAAACCATTTAATTTATATTGATTTTAAATCCAGACTACAAATTTGAACTACATACAAGTCGGTAGGTTTCAAAGTTTAAATACTCAAATAGTTTACAATAACTCAATTTGGTACATTTCATTTACATTTCAAAATTCAACTTTAGCTTTATTTAAATTTGAAAATATTCGCTCAATCATTTTTAATTAAACATTTATATAAAATCTTACATTACAAATTTAAATCAATATTAAATATTACATTTCAATTTCATTAAAATTTGAAAATATTCATTTAGTCACCTTTAATCAAAAATCTAGTTATCAAGATATAAAATCATATTTTTAAAATCTAAAAATAAATAAGTTTCAAATTAATTTTTATTTAAATACAATTCTTAAACAAATAAAATTCCAAATCAATTTCAATTTATCTTTTCAACCTTAATTTATTAAAGTTATTACAAAATCTATTTTAAAATATTAATATAAATTTAAAATAAATAGCTTAAACTTATTATATATGTATTAGTTAAATTAAATTTTTATTAAATTAAATCTTATTATTAAATATATTTTTTATATTAAATCATATTTTTTATATTTAAAAATAATAAAATTATAGGTAAAATCTTAAAATTTATATTTTTCAAAACTTAACTTATAAATTTAAAATTTCCAAAACATATAATTTTAAAAGTCTAAATTCCACACATATATTAAAATTAAAATATCTTTGTATTATTTTTAAAAAATTAGTATTTAATAAAACTCGTCAATCTCCTTTCAAAACATTGGAAATCAGTTTGAAAATAGACCGACGGTGTCCGTATATAATTTTCTATCCTATGGTCAAGTGATACTGATATTTATCATTTCAATCCGCATTAAATTAATATTTACGGGTATATATCATTTCAACCCACAGTCCCAAAATTTCAAAATCAATAAAATCGCTTGGGTCAACCATTTCAACACATAAATATATTCCCTAATCTATAAAATCATTCGGGTACGTATCATTTCAACCAATAGGGAATTTCTAAACTATCAAGGAACCTGCAGAGTGAGAACAAATAAAATAATGGCATAAATTGACATGCATATCAATGGAAAATATGATCATAAGTAACAATTTAAATATAATATGCATACAACATGGTTGTGGTGTCATATGTCAATTAACATAGGTAAACAATTTGAAACAATAACATATCATATCTAACAATTAAATAACTAACAATTCAAATTTAACGGTATATTTCCATCATTTCACGTGAGATCAATTTCCTAAAAATATGAATGCTAATGTGAGTGATTGCTCACCTTTCGATGCTAGAGAAATTAGACACACAACAAGCTACGAATCCAAGCACAAATTCCAAAGCACAGCAAGATGAACACAATTTGATGAACAAAGCAAAGCACGACGGACTTGAATCGATGAAACAAAATATATAATTTTAAAAGTCTAAAATTTACACACATATTTAAAATAAAAAATTTATAATATATTTTAAAATCAATATTCAATTTAAAACACATATTTAAAATAAAATCTTTATACATACATACATACATACATACATACATACATACATATACATACATACATACATACATACATACATATATATATATATATATATATATATCAAATCACAACTTCTTAAAACACTTATCAAAATGTTATATATTATATTTATAATCATGATTTCTTAAAACACATATCAAAATCATTATGTATTATATTATATTTTTAAAATCAATATTTAAAATTGATACTCGTTTTTTCTTTAAAAAAAAGCTAATGCTGCGAAGTGAGGGGAGAAGCGGCACTCGGATGGCGAGCTTTAGTTGTGAAGGGGTTGCGAGTTGTGACTTACAACATGCACAGTAACCATGGATCGTGACAAGGATAGCAATTCGATGTTGGAATGTAAGACAGTGAACCTGACATTCCATATCCACCTCAATCTAGATTTGATACTTTGAGGTTGTTATTAGCTTTGGGAATTTCATTTCAAAGCAATTAACAAATTGCCAAGGATTTAGGAAGACGAAGGAAAAATATTGCCTGAGAAGAACATATTCACGTAACCAGAATGTGAGGTGGATTAATGATTCAAAACTGTTGCTATGTGGGTTCGGGTGTTGGTCGTTGGATGAGGATGGTGGAGGAAAAGGAGGTGGTTTGGTCGCTGTGCTCATTTACGGTAGAGAGGCGGGTTAAGCCGGCTATGGGCAGAGCAAATAGAAGTTGAGGTGGTGGGTTCGAAGGGAAGGGCTGGGGGAATGAGGTTGGATGTGAGTCTGCTCGAAAAGAGAATGACAGCGATAAAGGAGGGATATGGCATAGGTTTAGCAACAAGGAAGTGCGGTAGGTTTTTAAAATATGAAAACTATATATATTAATTTTATTAGAGAGGAGAAGAGGGTTTGGATTCAAAAGAAGGATGAGCAGCTTTTCTCAGAATTAATTATATGCAAACCTATTTTATAACATATTTTTTTCAAAAGCATGAATGGGCATAAACGAAGAGACAAAGGCAAGAAAACGAACAAGTATAAATATCAAAACAATGGGAAGATAAAAGGTCAATTTAGAATATCAGGGAATATTAAAAGCAAATGGCTGTTTGTTTAGCCGGTGGATAACTGAATGGACACAAGGAAGCCCAAAAAGGTTCAAAACGGAACCGAGACGGAGAATTGTTTTATCGATTTCGCTGCGTACCAGACATCAAAATGCATAAATGAATATACTGCGGAGATCACCACGATGAGACAAACAGAACGGTACACAGTTATAGGCCATACGAGCATCCTATTAAAATTCGATATTCGCTGCCAGAATGTTGCTAAAACGCAGAAAATAAGAAAAACGGTGCTAGAGCAGTCTAAATTTGGCAAAACGAATTATGACATCTCACTTAGAAAATGATTTACATTTTTCTTATGTAAAAATATTCAGATTTCAAAAATATTTTATTTCTGTCGATTTAATCGATTTAAATTCAAAATTGAAATTTTCACAACCAAACAAACATTCAAAATTTCTAACGAAAATCTGACACTTGCTACGTTTAAATAGACATATTACAAATATCAAATTTCATTGCAAATTTTTTATAATTTAATTTCATGAAAAAATTAATTAATTACGTTATTTAAAATCGTTAAAATTTCCTGGTTGGTTCACTCTCCACCGCTCAAAAGTTTTCGTCCTCGAAACGGAAAATGATAGGAAAATAGAAACAACAGAAAGGAAAGATAGATTTGAAATACATAATGAACAATTATTCAAAACCATATAAATTCATTTTTGGACATCTTATTACTTATATTTTAAATTGTATACTATTCAATTACATATTCATGTCACATTCAAACTTTTTTCCGGGTAAGTTTTAGTAATGTTTCCATATGTAATTGATAACTATACAAATTTAACTTTTATTCACAACATTTCTATTAAGCAAAATTTAGTTTTAAACAATTTATTACTTATCTCTTATATAACTTTCAATTACATATTCACATTAACACTTTAATTTTTCGAATATTTCAGGTAAGTTATATATATGTTTTAGAATGCAATTGAGTATTATACAAATAAATTTAATCCTAATTCAACAGTTTCAAGTTATTTTCAAGTTATTTCAATTTCATTTCTCATTTTAGTCACTTCAATTATTCAATTTTTTGCTTCATTTCAATAATTGAAAACAATAACTTAACATAAAACTTAAGAATTAAATTTTCGTTTTCACTTCAAACCATTTTGAAATACATACATACATACATACATACATATATATACACACACACATACATACATACATACATACATACATATACATATATATATATATATATTATACATCAAATCATACTCAAGCAATTCAAATCAAATTCATTTTCCAAAATAAAAGTGTAGCAAAGCTACTAAGTGGTCTCCTACATTGAGACTCGAAAATGAATGTCGATGATACTACAGTGATCACTGAAATTATTTTCCAACTACAAAAGAGGAGAGTACTGACTTACTTCTCTTAAGTTCTTTGGAAACAATTTCCATTTAAAAAATACTTTTAAATAATATATTTTCAAAACTTGAAAACCATATTTTAAAAAGAACCGGAAATTTAATTCTCAAATCCTAAATTTAAATTCATTTCATTTGCAAATCAGATTAATAAACCATGTTTTAAAATTTTCATTTCCTTATAACTTATAACAATAGTTAATGGATTAGAGATGTTGACAAACAATAAATGATAATCTAGTATTATCATTTCTAACAACCAATTCATTTGTCTATCAAATTTCATAAAATAATACTTTATATAAAATATAGTCATATACAAATTATTTCATTTACAAATCTTGAAAACAATATTGTGTAAGTTTGCTCTATTAAGTGTTTTAGAATTCTTATCGATAGCGTTGGCCAGACGAATCGATTAAAACCCAAAATTCAAACTTACCAACTCAAATAATACAATATAAAACATTTTATATCAATTACAAATACACTCCCTCACAAAATGATTCAAGAATGGATCCTAGTACAAGGATAGAGATGCAAATTTAAAGGGACCCTAATCAAAGAGAATTCTAGCTAAGAAGACAAGCTTGAAAGGAAGATAAGATAATTAATATTACAAAAGATGAAAGATGGATAGACTTATATTAATCGCAGCGACCTTCATCAGGTCAACCGAGACTTAAAAAACGAGAATATCTTAAATGAAAACCAGGAAAAACTTGTTGAGAACATCATGGAAAGCGCGATTCAAGAGATCGACGAAGAAGGTGGGAGTATTGGTTTATCCAAAGGGCATGATTAACCATTCATAAAAACCATTCTCAGGGAGGAAAGACAACAGGTCGAGCTCCAGAAATAAGATCGATATGAAATTCAATTTGCCGCTTAGAAAGTAAGGAATTGACTTCACCAAAACATCAGGATAATCCTTGACTATCGGGTTAAGTCAAGATCACTAGGCTGAGAATCAAGCGAAAAGATAAAACTGCTTGCATAATCCTTAGGCAATCTATATTCGATCATAAGAGAATTGCCCTGGTCATCTACTAGAGAAATGATTCGGGCTTAGCAAGAGATAACAACATCGAAATTGAGGATACAGAAATCTTTGGTGAATCGACGCTTGTTATAAAGGAGTTTCACCCCTTTACAAATCATACTAAGGTTGGAGGAACCGTCGATGTGATTAGTCACACAAAAGGATGAAGTTGCCAATTGAGGTTGCAGGATGAGATCAAATATATTATATATAGATCAACAGAAATAAAATATAGGATGCTTCAGTTAAGAAGAACAAAAAAGGGAAAAGACGAGAATGGATTTTAGAACAAAGGGGATAGGTCCAAAATTCAAAAGAAATCCAAATCAAAGAGGATTCTAACAAAGAATTGAAAGCTCGAACGAAGATGATTCTGTAATTAATTTTACTTATTCTAAGGTATTACTACCCTATCTCAAATGAGTTTTTACTCCATATGCTAAGTTTTGCCTAAACTGGAGCTCTGGTACCACTTGTAATGACTGCTATTTCGAACCATTCAAATCGACCATCATCCACACATGTTAGACTTGAATTGCTCGAAACAATACATTATTAATTTTCATTTGAAAAAAATTAGCATATACAGTAAATGAAATCTATCACAAAATCACAGACACAGAATAATATAACAATAAGCAGTGGAATAGATAAATAGTAGTTCATGAAGCAACTATAAAACATCTAAGTCTAAAATAAAATACAACAAAAATCCCAAATACAAGTAGTCTCAAATACAAAGCAGACGACAAGTCTGAACATAAAACTGGAAATAACTAAAAGCTGAATAGATATAAGACAGATCATCAAGCAAAGCTCCAAGCTCCAAAGGTGAGTTTCAAATGTTGTGACACTCAGTCTGACCCGAGCATAAAGCAAAAACACAAAACACTCAAGCCACGATTAACATTCTTATGCAAGTAAATCAACTCAAGTGAAATGTCCAAATGAATTGCAAATTACTTAAAGGATGTTTGGGATTCCCATCCTTCAAGGATCCGTCAAACAGTCTACATACATAGTCCAATATGCTACATAGATAATGTCTACAATAAAGTAAAATATTAAAATAGCATTAAGGCTTTACCCATATCTCCCTTAACACAATTTTATATGTTCCCATAGTCTATACAGATACTATAAGCTCCACCAAACTGGTGGTTTACTCAGGGATCACTCTATTGGTACAGTACAAACCAAAGTCATAGAGGGCACGATCAGGCATGCGACAAGGCATGCGAGGCAATGCCTAGGGTAGGATACTACCGTTTTTCACTCTCAGACTGGTGGTAAAGCATAGCAGCTACTACCTCCCACTCGAGACACACTCCCAAATCAAAGGTGCACCCAACCAAATCACAAAGTAATAGAATAGTATTGAAGAAATGTGCCCGATAGGTGGAGCGACCCTACGTGGCCCGGTATAGCTCCTGTTTTAGCCACATCAAGCTAACTCAAGGGAGTCAGGGCTGCGTTCATACCTCATACAGACATTTTCCAAGCCATCCTACTTTATTTCGAATTCTCCACCACATACACAGTTGTTAATGTGGTTTTAGGTATTGGTAGAGAGTATGACAATATCCGATCTCGGACTCTTTAACAACCAAACGCTTATTTCAAACCGTGGTCAATTTCATTTCAAACGGTTTGCACTTCATATCTAATATCATATTCATTTCAAAAATCATATCACTTTCGAAATCATATTCACTTTCGAAATCATATCCCTTTAAATCATATTTATTTCTAAAATCATAACCACAAAATAGTTTAAACAATCATATCAAAATATTCACATTTAAATTTATTAAATCTAAATCATGACAGTTCCAACTTAAACAGTTGAATATTGAATGTAGTTTATATATTGGAAAAATGGTACTTTAAAAATAGGTTATAGATTAAAATAATATGTATATTAAAAATAGTTTATATATTAAAATATATATAGTTAAAATTGTTTATAAATTTGAAATTAAATATATTAAAATAGTATATATATTTGAAAGAGTTTATATCAAAAATAGTTTCACATTAGAGTTGTTTCTTCCAATTTCACAATCAATCCAAATCAACTTTAGTTCCAAAATTATTTAAATCAATCTCAGTTCAAAAATTTCAATTAAAGGTTAAAGGTTCAATTCAAATTCTTATTAAAACAATTTAGTTTATATCGATTTCAAATCCAAGTTGAACTACAAATTTAAACCACATCCAATTCAACAGGTTTCAAATTTTAAATATTCAAACAGTTTACAATGACTCGATTTGGTACATTTCATTTATATTTCAAAATTCGACTTTAACTATATTTAAATTTTATAATATTCACTTAATCATTTTTAATTAAACATTTATATAAAATCTAACATTACAAATTTAAATTAATATTAAATATTCAATTTCATTTAAATTTGAAAATATTCATTTAATCAACTTTAATCAAAAATCCAGTTATCAAGTTATAGAATCAAATTCTTAAAATCTAAAAATAAATATGTTTAAAATCAATTTTTATTTAAATATAATTCTTAAACAAATAAAATTTCAAATCAATTTCAATTTATCCTTTCAATTTTAATTTATTAAAGTTATTACAAAATCAATTTTGAAATATTAAAATAAATTTAAAATAAATTGTTTAAAACATATTATACATGTATTAGTTAAAATAATTTTTTATTAAATTAAATCTTATTATTAAATAAATTTTTATATGTCATGATCACATTGGTTTACCCTTTTTTGGTAGTTCAACAAACGGTCGCCCCTCCAACAAGAAAAGGTAGAAATATGGAAACTTCTCTGCCATTTGGATCAGAGAATTTATGGAGGAATTCAGGTTTTCAATTCCCAGAAACCACACGATTATATAGCCAAAGGGAATGCGCCGCAAATCTTATTTTATATATTTAAGAATAATAAAATTATAAGAAAAATCTTAAAATTTATATTTTTCAAAACTTAACTTATAAATTTAAAATTTATAATACATATAGTTTTAAAAGTCAAAATTCCACACATATATTTAAATTAAAATATCTTTATATCATATTTTTCAAAATCAATATTTAATTAAACTCATATATTTTCTATCAAAACATCAGATTTCATTTTCAAAATAGACCAACGGTGTTTGTATATAATTTTCTATCCTATGGTCCGGTGATACAGATGTTTATCGTTTCAATCCGCACTAAATTTATATTTGCGGGTACATACCATTTCAACCTACAATCCCAAAATTTCAAAATCAGTAAAATCATTTGGGTTTATCATTTCGAGCTACAAAGATTTTTTCTAATTTACAAAATCATTCGGGTATGTATCATTTCAACCCATAGGGAATTTTTAACTATCAGGGAACTTGTAGAGTGAGAACAAATAAAATATTGGCATAACCTGACATGCATATCAATGGCAAATATGGTCATAATTAACAATTTAAATATAATATGCATACAACATGGTTATGGTGTCATAAGTCAATTAACATAGGTAAACTATTTGAAACAGTAACATATCATATCTAACAATTAACTAACAATTCAAATTTAACAATATATTCCAATCGTCATTTCACGTGAGATCGATTTACTAAATATAAGAATGATAATCGTGAGTGATTGCTCACCTTTCAAGGCTACAGAAATTAGACACACAGCAAGCTATGAATCCAAGCACAAATTCCAAAGCACAACACGATAAACACAAATCGACGAACAAAGCAAAGTATAACGAACTTGAATTGATGAAACAAAATATAAAAATTTTAAAAGTATAAAATTTACACATGTGTTTAAAATAAAAAATTTATGTTATATTTTAAAATCAATATTCAATTTAAAACACATATTTAAAATAATATATATATATATATATATATATATATATATATATATATGTATACACACATATTTCAAATCACAATTTCTTAAAACAGTTATCAAAGTCATTATATATTATATTTCAAATCTTAATTTCTTAAAATACATATCAAAATAATTATATATTATATTATATTTTTAAAGTCAATATTTAAAATCCATACTCAATTTTTTTTCAAAAAGAAGGCTGCAGCTACAAAGTGAGGGAGAAGCGGCACTCGGATGAAAGGCGAGCTTTAGTTGCGAAGGGGATGCGAGCAGAGACTTACAGCATGCGCAAGAGCCGTGGATCGTGACAAGGATAGCAATTCGATGTTGGAATGTAAGACAGTGAATCTGGCATTGCATATCCACCTCAATTTGGATTAGATACTTTGAGATTGTTATTAGGTTTGGGAATTTCAATTCAACACGGTTAACAAATTGCCAAGGATATAGGAAGACAAAGACAAAACATTGCCTGAGAAGAACATAGTCACGTAACCAGAACGTGAGGTGGATTATTGATTCAAAACTGTTGCTACGTGGGTTCGGTTGGTGGTCGATGGACAAGTAGGGAGGAGGAAAAGGTGGTGGTTTGGTCGCTGTGCTCATTTATGGTGGAGAGGCGGGCCGAGTAGGCTATGGGCGGAGCAACTAGAAGGTGAGGTGGCGGGTTCGAAGGGAAGGGCTGGGTAGAGGAAGTTGGATGCGGGTCTGCTCAGAAAGGGAACGAAGACGATAAAGGAGAGGTATGGCATAGGTTCGGCAATAAAGAACTGCAGCAGATTTTCAAAATATAAAAACTGTATATATTATTTTTATTAGAGAGGAGAAGAGTGGTCGGAGGCAAAATAAGGACGAGCAGCTTTTCTCAAAAATAATTATATGCAAACCTATTTTATAATATATTTTTTTCAAAAGCATGAACAAGCATAAACGAAGAGACTCAGCCAAGAAAACTAACAGGTACAAATATTAAAACAATGGGAAAATAAAAGGTCAGGGTTAAACATCAGGGAATAGTAAGAGCAAATGGTTGTTTGTTCAGCCGATGGATAACCAAATGGACATAGAGAAGCCCAAAAGATTTAAAACGGAACCGATACAGCAAGTCGTTTTGTCGATTTCACCATGTACCGAACACCCAAATGCACAAATGAATATACTACGGAGATCAATACGACGAAATGAACAGAATAGTACATAGATACGGACAATACGAGCATCCTATTAAAAGTCGATATTCGCTGCCAGAATACTGCTAAAACGCCAAAAGTAAGATAAACGGAGCTAAAGTAGTCCAAATTTGGCGAAATGATTATAATATTTCCCTCCGAAAATGATGTACATTTTTCTTATGTAAAAGTATTTAGATTTCAAAAATATTTTATTTCTATCAATTTAACTGTTTTAATTCAAAATTGAAATTTTCATAACCAAACAAACATTCATAATTTCCAACGAAAATCTGACACTTGCTACGTTTAAATAGACGTATCACAAATATCAAATTATCATTGCAAAAATTTTATTATTTAATTTCATGAAAATTTTAATTAATTAACTTATTTAAAATCGTTAAAATTTTCTAGTTCGTTACACTCTCCCCCACTCAAAACTTTTCGTCTTCGAAAGGGAATGGGATATAAGAATAGAAATAACATAAAGGAAAGATAGATTTGAAATACACAACACACAATCAATTCAAAATGATATAAATTCATTTTTGGATATCTAATTACTTATATTTAATATGTATGCTATTCAATTACATATTCTCAGTACGTTCAAACTTTTTTCCACGTAAGTTTTAGTAACATTTCCATGTGTAATTGGTCACTATACAAATTTAACTTTTATTCACAACATTTCTATTAATAAAAATTTAGTTTTAAACAATTTGTTACTTAAGTTATCTCTTGTATAATCTTTAATTACATATTCACATTAACATTTTAATTTTTTGAATATTTCGGGTAAGTTATATACGTATATTTAGAATACAATTGAGTATTATACAAATAAATTTAATCCTAATTCAACCGTTTCAAGTATTTCAATTCCATTTTTCATTTTAGACACTTCAATTATTTGAAAAAAATTCTTCATTTCAATAATTGAAAACCATACCTTAACCTAAAACTTAAGAATTAAATTTCTAATTCACTTCAAACCATTTTGAAATATATATATGTATGTATGTATGTATGTATGTATATGTATATATATATACATATAAATATTATACAACAAATCATACTCTTGCAAATCAAGTCAAATTCATTTTCTTAAACAAAAGTGTAGCAAAGCTACTAAGTGGTCTACCACTTTGAGACACAAAAATGAATGTCAATGACTGTAATCATCACCGAAATTATTTTCCAATGACAAAAGAGCAGAGTACTGACTTACTTCTTGTAAAATTCTTTAAAAACAATTTCAATTTAAAAATATATTTTCAAATAATATATTTTCAAAACTTTGGAAACCAAATTTTGAAAAACACCGTAAATTTAAATCTCAAATCCTAAATTTAAATTCATTTCATTTGCAAATCAGATTAATAAACCATGTTTTAAAATTTTCATTTCCTTATAACTTATAACAATAGTTAATGGTTTAGGGATGTTGACAAATTGTAAATGATAACCTAGTATTATCATTTCTAATCATTCAAGTATCAAATTTCAAAAAATTATACTTTATATATAAAATATAATCATACAAAAAATTATTTCATTTACAGGAAATGGCGTAGAAACTTGGAGCAGACATTACCCTTGAGACAAAAATCAAGCAGGAGAAAATGGAGATCGTTTCCCCTTCCATCTCCATCGTTTTGCCTGGAGAAATTGTGGATGCTCTTGCTCCTCGGTCAGAACTTGCTCAAGATGCACTTACTAGGTTAACCCCGACTACTCCATAAAAGGCCAAGGGATCGGGAAGAAAGGTGTTTGCGCCAAAATTGGTCACAAACATCCAATTGTCGATGAAAGCACCCGTTTACAATCGTGGATCACAGATAATAAGTACGTAGAGAATTAAAAATGAAGAACACTAAGAAAATAAAGAACAACGTAGTAAAGAACACAAAGTTTATAGTAGTTCGGTAATTCGGCCAACCTCCACTTTGAAGTTGATGATTTTATTGATGTTTGCTCGCTGATTACAACTGATCACGGTTGATTACAGTGACGAATTTCGAGTACAACAGTAGCCTTGAAGTACAAAAGCGAATTCGATAGAGCTTGGACGAAGAAGAATAAAAAAAGTCCCCTTTCCTATAGGCCTTGGGTTGCTATATATAGGCGTAGGGTGCAAATATCTTGCTCAGATCTTGGGAGACCATTTCTGGAACATGAATGGGCCCACGGATCGATCCCAGGTGATTTCGACTTGACTCGTGATCGATACGAACGAATTTCATATCGATTAAGATTTGATCCAATCGTGTCGAAATTTGGCATGAACCTTCCTTAGGTCATACGTAAGCTCTTATGAAAATTTCATAGCATTTGGACTTGCGGATTGCGAGTTATGAACGATGCAAATTAGAGTTTTTCGGTCACGGTCCCCTTCATATCAATATTGTTCGTATCGATCATTTCGAATCAATGTTGAGCATGTGCCTACGAGTTGATGTGGCTCTTCATTTTTTGATCGCTCCACTTTCGATGCCTAGTTGACCGAGTCACCCTAAGGTTTTCCCCTTGTTTGTGTCGGTCTTAACCGTTCTGTTCGTATCGATCGGGATGGGTCTGTTCGACTCGATTCACCATGGCTTTGTTCGTATCGATCGAAGTAGTTCCATTCATAATGGTTTTGCTTGGTCATATCAGCTGAAGTCGTCCTATTCGTATCGTTGGACTTGGTCTTGTTCGTATCGATCGGAATTAGCTCCAGTTTATCGATATGAAGTTAAACCAACAGGATGGATACGAATAAACCATAGCACGAGGGGTACGAACAATAGGTAACATGATGGATACAAACAAATGGTAACACAATGGATACGAAAAGATGGATGGCACGATGGATACGAACTACCGATGACGCGATGAATACAAAAAACGCATTCTTTTGACTTGTATCGATCATATCTCGTGCATACGAACTTCGATTGACCCAAAATTTGGAACGTTGGCTTTCATAGCTTTGCTTGTCATGTCTTGTCGATTGTAGCTCGATCCGGTTTTGGACAAGATTCATCGATATCCATAGTGAACCTGTGCATAACTGATCTTCGGGACGAACTTTCTTTGATTTCTAGTCAATTTCTTGGTGTCATGGCCCTGCCAAAAGGCGGGATAACAAAAGGAGAGAAGTGGAGTGGGAAAAGTTATAGTGAAATCTCCCACAATTCCAAGAAGAAGAAGAGGAAGCCAAGGAGGAAGTGATTCTTTGTGTGCACTCATGCTCCCGAGCCTTTTGGGTTTTGTTGGCCGAATTTGTACGTGATCGGTTCCCATTTTTTGATTCTTTTGTTGTGAATACTTGCACTTGACTTTCCAAGATGTAAATAAAGTTCTTTTACTTTTGTCAAACTTTTGTGTGAATTTGCTTAAGCAGTTGAGCTATAACATTTTCCATTCAATTTACTTGTGATTCATCGCGCATTGCCTCAGATCATAATCCATTAACTTTTTCAGGCCACCTTATGGTCGTGGCCTCAAGTTATACTAGATAATGGGCTTAAGCCCAAGTGTTACGCTATCGGATTCAACGGTTTAAGTGATTACACTCCTGCCCCTAGTTCTCGAGTTAAAGGAGTTAGATAATGGATGGTCGAATTCCATCTTTAGTGAATTTATACTCCTCCTGTCAATTTCAGGCCATAATTGATGGAATAGTGTGTAGTTGAATCACACTCATCTATTTGTTTATACACATATCCGCACTTTGGCGATAAGAGTTCATTGGCGGGTGGCCGAATCGTGCCAAATTTATGTTTTTACCCCGGTCCATGCTCTGGAGACTTAGAGTTATTTTGGAAAACAGTCAAACCGCATTTTTCTTGATTGATTGACTTGCCCTCAAGCCCGGGGTCTAAATTGGAGAGCAATCAGTTGTGTTACGACCGTTTTTTGATTATTCCCATTGCTTGGTGGGATTAATTTAATTATCAGATGGTCATGTCATATCCATTTCTCATCAGGTACTTTACCCATCGGGTTGTATGCGAGAATCATCGAATGAATGGTCAAACTGTTCGTTTTGTTTAGTATGATCTCAAAATTATGTAATAGGTTAGTTCCAAACTTTAGGAATCTGTTCGGACATGTCAGTATTAGTTAGTCTAGTATCATAACTAACATGTAATGCTACAACAATCATAAATATGAAAGAAAATTCAAATTTTATTTGCCAAATTGAAAGAATTGATATAATTTGCCTAATTACATATCTGGGAAATCAAATTCTTAAGAAAATTCAGAAAGTAAATATAACTGAATGAAAAAGAATAAACTAAGTAAAATAACATCGTAAATGTTCGCTATTCCACGCCCTTGGGAGTGTAATGCCATCAACAGTCGCTAGTTTGAAAGTTTCCTCTTCAAGCCTCTGTTCAATGACGTGTTGTCTTTCCCAAGCAGGATTCATGTGTGATAGGACATGAAAAAGTTGTTTTAAGATGAGATCGTCGATTTCAAAAGTCCTAGGTCAAACATTAGAGTTGTAGTATCAAGCGACTCAATATCGATGTGAAGTTGGTCACTCGATGAGAAGGGACATTGAGTTCAACAGGAATGATGCCTTCGGACCCATAAGCAAGGGCGAATGGTGGATGGTCAGTCGTGGACTTGTGGGTGATTCTATAAGCCCATAATGCTATTGAGAGTTCATCCACTCACTTGCCTTTAACCTTTTCCAAACATTTCTTCGGAAAAGACTTTATGATTCTATTCACAGATTCAACTTGTCCATTTTCTTGAGGATGAGCAACTGCCACAAATCTCTTTTTAATATGATATCGATGGTAGAAGTCTTTGAATTCAATGTTATTGAATTGGGTTCCATTATCAGTTACAATGGTTCGTGGAAGGCCAAAATGTTAGATGGTGCTCCAGACAATGAAGTTGATTACTTTCTTCATTGTAATCGTGGTTAAAGGTTCTGCTTCAGCCCACTTGGTGAAGTAATCAACAGCTACAATGGCATACTTTGCACCACCTATAGAGATGGGTGAGGAACCGATAATGTCTATGCTCATGTGGCAAACGGCCATGAACTGGCCATTTATGAAATTTCCATTGGTGGAGCTCTTGGAACTTTGCATACATTTGGCATTTATCGCATCACTTAGTGTAATCTGCAGCATCTTGATTGACAATTGGCCAGTAATATCCATAATGGAGTATTGTCTTTGTTAGGGTTTGCCCCTTAGTGTGATTGTCACATTCCCCTTCATGAACCTCCCTTAGGACTTGTTTTATTTCATCATGAGAGATACACCAGAGCTACGGAACGAAAAAATCCTTTCTATACATAATCCCTTCCTAAACGATATATCATGAATCTTTGCAGTGGATTTGTTGTCTTTCATTCCTCCATTCGAGAAGGACTCCCGGTAGGAAATAATCTTTAATCGGAGTCATCATCAATTCCTTCTCAGGCTTCGTCTCTAGTAACCAATTGATTTCCAACTGTTTTATGCTCGGAGCGTCTAGTACTTCGACTGGAACTGAGCCCATTTGTTGTGCATCCTCGGTGCTAGAAAACTTTGCCAATGAGTCAGTATCTTTGTTTTGATCCCGAGGAATGTGCATGATGTCATAGTACTTAAAGTCGGTTATAGCACTTGAACTTGGATAAGGTACATAGAAAATCATTTTCCTTTAGTCTGGTAATCTCCCTTGACTTGGTATACCATCAACTAGGAATCGCAAAAGATTTGTGGAGATTTTATTCTCAGTTCTTTGGCAAGTTTGAGTTGAGCAATCAAAGCTTCATACTCAGCTTCGTTGTCCCTTGCAAGGAAGTTACGCTTTAAAGCATAGGAAATTGATCGATCCTATGGAGTTACTAGCACGACTCCGGCTCCAGAACAAAGATCATTGGATGCTCCATCCATATACATTTTCCATCGAATGGTAGAGGCTCCACCGCTCTTTGGGAGATCATCCTGTGTAGTGAATTCTGATATAAAGTCTGTCAGTGCCTACCTCTGGATGGTTGTTCGAGGAAGATAAGTGATGTCGAATTGGCTCAGTTAGATGTTCTACTTTAGTACCTTCCAAACGTCTCATGTCGCTATAAAACCTATCGTGATGATTGATCGGTGTAAACGTCGATGGGATAAGCCTGAAAATAAAGGCCGAGCTATCGTGAAGCAATCAACAAGTAGTACGGTAATTTATCTATCTTCAGAGTTTCTTTCAGCTCTTGTTAATCGCTTGCTAACATAATCGACCGGTCTCTGGATTCGATTCTCCTCGCGAAGCAGTGCCACACTTATAGCATATACTGACATGGCCAGGTAGATATACAAGTCTTCATGATCCATTGGCTTTGACAAGATAGGAGGTCACTTTAAATGGTTCACCAAAGCTTGGAATGCATCTTCATACTCCCGTACCCATTCATAGTTACTCTTCTCTCTTCTTATTAGGTCGAAGAAAGGAATACATTTATCAGTATCTTTAGAAATAAACCAGCTTAGAGAGGCAACCTTCCCATTAAGGCTTTGTACTTGTTGATGGTCTTTGGCACCTAGATATTGCGAATATCTCGAATCTTCTCGGGATTAGCTTCGATTCCACGAGCATTGACATTAAACCAAAGAATTTTCCTAATTCGGTGCCAAAGGAACATTTTAGAGGATTGATCTTCATTTTGTAATATTGTCGAATATCAAACATCTCTGCTAAGTCTTTAACGTAGTCACTTGATTGTCATGACTTCACTAGCATACCATCCATATATGCCTCCATCGTCTTTCTAATCCGATCTTAAAAATTTGGTTGACCAGGCACTGATAAGTTGCTCCAGTATTCTTCAACCCAAATAGCATTACTACATAGAAATACAATCCCACGTCGGTAATAAAGCTGGTGTGCTCCTGGTTAGGTATGTGCATGTTAGTACCTTAGGTATTAGTTTTGATGATAACAACTATATGAAATTGTATAAAATATAAATATTAACGTTTTATCAAGATATATATAGTATATAGTGCAAGATATTAGATACGTATTGATTAAGAAGACTGTACAGTATCAAGATGCTAATATCAAGAGTAGATTCAAAGTGCTAATATAAAGTTTCAAGAGTTCAAGAATGAAAATTCATGAGTAATGAAGAGTTCAAGATTTCAATATATTTCAAATAAGTTATAGAGTCATAGAATTTATGTTAAAACATTGATAGCACTTTCGTGATCTCTCTCACCTTCTCTAATTTTGTTTAAATTTTATTTCAAATATTATGTTTATAAAATAATCTTTTCAAAATATTTCTCAAAATGATTTTAAATCTCTTATTCTTGTAAAGATATCATTTTAATGTTTTTAAGTTTATATATATTGAATTTTTGTTTATATGTTAATAATTTATAATTTTATTAGTTTCATATATATTACTTACATTATATTGAATATTCTTATTAAATCATTTAAAACTATTAAAAAGATTTTTTACGTTTTGATATGATTAAAATATATATATAAACTATGTTTAAATTCTTGTATAAAGTTTCAAAATATTTTACAAAAGTTAATATTTACAAAACAATTTTTATTAAGTAATTTTTCAAAATATAAAAGGATATGTCGACATATCCTCTGCAAGTATGTCAACATACAAGCCGTAAACTTCAAAATTTAAATTTAAATGGAAGTGTATTTTCGTCGTATCTCTTCGCGAATGGACATGACTGTTGTTTTTCTATATATACCAAACTTCCAAACGAATTTTCAATAAATACTTTCTTATTTTTTCTCTCCTCTTTTCACTCTTTTGATTTCTAAATCAATTTCTATCGGAACTGCCAAAATTCAACCAGAATCATATTCAGTCACTTTTAGTTTGATTCTCTTTCATATACTCTCTGATTTCTCTCATCTCTCTCAAGATCAAAGTGCTATTCAAGAGTTATAGGATCAATTGTCATTAAGATGGAAGATCTAACTCTGTAAACTCTATAAAATCAAAATCTTACACTTTGTGGTGTGCTTGGTAACCCTAAAATTTAAGTAAGTGTGATTATCGCTTATGAAAACCAACTGGGTGTGCTTGTAGCCCATAAATCAAATAGCTCTACCCAGGGGCCGGGGTTTTGGAGGGTATGTCTCGTAGCCTTGAAATCGAGATTGTATTTGCATTCACTACTTAAAAAGAAAACCGTACAAGGAATTGTGGGGGATAGAATGTTGGGTAACTCTAAACCAGTATAAAATCCTAGTGTGTTCTTTCCTCTTTACTTTTACTGTATTTCCGATTCTCTGTACTTGGATTCTGTGATTGTTAATTACATCATTCAAAGTAGAATATTAAAGAATTTGGAAAATATTCATCCATTAAATACTGTTCACCCCTCCTCTAGTGTTAATTCAGTCTCAATCTTCCTATTCCGCTGACTCGCATTTGGAACAAGAGCATTGGTTTCAAAGTATTCATCATCTGATTTTTGGAAAAGTTTAAATGGCTATTAACACCAGTAATAGTACTGTTAGTAACACTATTAATACACTTGTTAGCAACTCATTTGTTGGAGGACAATCCACTCCCAGACCACCACTTTTTAATGATAGTAATTACATATATTAGTCTTGTAGAATGACAATTTAATTGTAGTCAATTGGTTTAGACACTTGGAATATCACACAAACTTACACTGAACCTGAGCCAAATTTTTTGCCCAGTGGACTGCTAACCTAAAAGCAGTTGCACAAAGTTAATCTAAGCCTATGAATATATTATTTTATTCACTAGATAGAAGTGAAATTAATAGAGTATCTATTGTAAGTTTGCATTTGAAATTTGGAGAACTTTGCAAGTTACACATGAAGGACAAGTATGGTCAAACATATCAAAATTTCCATGTTAACAAATGTAATGACCAGGATTTTCCGTCGTTAACTTTGAATATTTAAATAGTTTTAAATGTTTGATTTGGATTATGAATTGATTTCGAATATGAATAAACTTATTGTAGTTGTAGAATGAAATTAATTTCAAATATAGCGATTTATCGTAATACGAGAACGGCGAATAATTTGAAATTTTAGTTGAATACGAATCAAAATGATTTCTAATGTGGATTTAAATTATTTTTGAATTAGAATTGATTTATTATGTTTTTAGGAATGAAATTTCAAGCGATTTCATCAATTTTTGAAATCATCGATTTAATCGACGCGTAAAAATAGCAATCGTGGGCACAATCTCGGATTTTTGCGAAACTCATGTCATTAGATCCATAATAATAGTACACGTCAAATTTCATAGTGATCAGATGCACCGTTTGGTCATACGGGATAGAACGCATTGAAATTAATATTGAAAAATTTAACATTCAAAAAGCCCAGCTTTTGTATACAATCGAATTAGGTCTCAAAACTTAATCCATTGCATTTGGAATAGGGGTATAACATTAGGAATGCCAGGTGGCATGCCTCGATAGGAGTTTGGGATTTCGAGATATGCTAAGCGAGATATTTTGAATATAAAATAATAAAATCAAATCGAACGCCACCCTTTATGTCTCAACGCCACCTTAGGCATCTACACGTGCTGCCTCCCTAGTTTTAAAACCTACGCGAGCCTTCCCTCTCTCTCTCTTCTTTAGTTTGAAATCACGAAGAAGAAGAAAATTCATGGTAATAAAGAATCGTGCGTGTGGTAAGAGGCGCGGCACGAATATTGGAGGTGGTGGTTGCAAGGCGCGAGCTTGGCAGTGAGCAGGCAGAGGAAGGCGAGGTTCATTATTGGATTAAGGCTTGGGTTTTTGCGAATTTGGAGTCGAGTTAGATGATGGGGTGGATGGTTTTGAGTTCATCGGAGGAGAGGGCACCTGCGATGAGAGTTTGGTGGAAGCCGACGTTGTCTTGGGGGTTGCAATGGTTGTATGGCAGAATGGAGGAGGGGCTAAGTTGTGATTTTCTATAGTAGTTTGAGTTGACAATTTAGGGCATGGTCGAAAAGAGGAAGTGACGAGGAAGAGTTTGGTGGTGGTTGCTTGGCGTTTCGTGGAGGAACGAAAGGCATTTGGCCATGGAAATCGCGGCCATAGAGTAGTGAACTGGAAGCGGGCACGATTGGGAGGAGGAGGGAATTTGAAATTATATTGGTAATTAACTAATTGATGTAATTAGTTTAATTATATTTTTATTTAAATGGCAATAACTTATTAATTTGATAACTCACTCATACAAGGTCCGATTGGGACAAAACAAGGGGCTTCATAATCGTATTGACAAGTGCTACATAACAAAATTGGTTTGGAATTTTACGGAGTCAGCTGAAATGTTAGATTATTTTCAAAATCTGGACGTTTGGCAAATTAAAAATAAAGGTGAGTAAATCTCACTCATTTTGGATAACAGGTTTTAATTTATAATGTTAAAATTTAATTATTGGTTGATTGGATGAATTTATAAACTATTATCAGTTGGATGTTATATTATATATAGTAGTATATCTATTAGTATTTGGGTATATTTCCCATCAATTAGAGTGGACGAGAAATTATGTACCCCGCACAACAGCGGATGGCCCTTTTTAACACGATATCCCGCATCAAAGAGATGATTATATATTTGTGATTATATGACATCCGTGGTTGCAGGGAGAATGGTTGAAGGGATCCAACTGGATTTCTCATAAATGTTGATTTTAATTTCATATATAGTGATATAAGATGTGTTTGAATAATCTATGATAGAATATGATATGATTTGATTTACTGGATGCTATAGTAGCACTAGCCCAAATTTTAGTATTCTAAGTGCCATAAATATCATTTTTAATTTGAAAAAAAATTAAAAGGCGACTTTGGAAGTGAAATATTTATATTGAATTTTTGGATTAAATAAAAAGGAATTAAGTTGGATAAAATAAATGATTTGATTTTAAATTTGTACTTAACTGTTTCATGAAATATTTTAAATAGAGATTTTGAAATAATGTATATAAAGGATTTTTAAATAATAAATTTTAAGTGATATTAGTTAAACGTAAAAAGGTTTTAAAAATCGATATTCCAATAGATTGGGAGAATAAGGGGAATTTATAAAGAATTATATTTATAATTGGAGCTGTTTAATACGAATCTGGTATTGACAGAGAAAAACCGAGAGCGAGTTTATGGATTTATAAACAATGTTTATAAATAAAATAGGATGATTATCATTCGATAAATTTAGGAATATAAATTCACAGTGTGTGAATTTAAAATGAGATATGGAAATCGGGTTAGAAAGAAATAGTGGGTTCTATTTTAGAATTTGGGAATAATTATGAAATTGGAAATGATATATCGATTTGTGATAAATCGAGAGAAGTTAAGTTTTTTTTAAAAGGTATTTATTATTTAAGCTTTGTAGTTTTCAAAAACTGTTATTTGTATTTAAATTATTTAAAAAAGTTGGTTATTATATATTTAATATTGGTTGAAATGAATTCTAATTTTTATAATAAGCTTGAAAATCGATTATTATTATTTATGAATGAATTGAAAATTAGCCATCGTTGTTTATTTAAAAGGGATTGTGATATTTTAAATAATTACTTAAATGTGTTTAAAAATTTATTATTATTCTTTAAAATACTAATTTTATAAGATAGAGTTTTGGAAATTGATTGAAGTTATTTATAAATACTCTTGAGATGTATAAATGGGTTTTTTTTAGTGGATGTCATTTATAAGAGGAAATCTTATAATAGAATTCTGGAAACTTAGGAAAAATTCCAAAATGGCAGATGGAAGAACTTCGAAAAATGAATCTGAATTCATAAAAGAAGTTATAAATTGTTAGTTGGATTAAAAATAAGTATAATCGATATTTTTTGGAAATAGTAAAAGAATAATATAAATTCCTGAGATCTATGAGATGAGACACAAAGTATTTCCTAAATATTGAATATTAGAAACGATTTTGGAGAGTATGCTTATAAATATTTCCTAAGTATTGAAAGGAGGGTATGGAAATATTTTAAGTGTGAAATGATTGATATAGAAATATTTTTCTAAGTGGTATAGATTGAATGCGGAAACGTATTTTTAAAGAGTTGATATGGTTTGAAAATATCCTGTTACGGATATAAGAATTTGAAATTGTTTTCAAATATTGAAATACCGGAAGAGATTTGGATTATATCATTATAAATATATTTTGAAGTAAATGTTTTGAAATATTTATAATATGAACTAGTGATTGCTTATAGGTGTAATTTGATAGCTAAATCACCGATTATCAAAATCTGGCCAATTTCCTTGATCGTTTCGAAGAGACCAGGATCGGATTTAATTATCCGAAAACCACTTTGATCCGATTTGAGCGTTGTGAATTTAGACATCATGAAGATAATGAACCGGTGATTTTGGAGATTCGGTTTGTTTAGACCTAGAACAATTTGTATGGATGAATGTTATCATTGCATTATTGCCAGGAAGGCAGTGTTAGCATTCCAAGTGGTATTGTTATTCAAAAAGGTAAACGTTGCCTTAAGCCTCATCAATTGGGAATGACTGAAAAATAGGGGAGATGCAGCAAGGCTATGTGGGTCGCATCCATTAGGGTATGTTGTCACCTTTCTAGATACCATACATCTACATATTTATGGATTGGTTGTCCATGAGCTCTCAGTAAAAAGGTTAGGAACAAGCAGGATGATGAGATATTCGGTGTATAGCTTCAATCTTGGTACAATTTTCTCGAGGTGTACTATGATAGGTGGTACCCCAGTGTCTAGTCATTGTATGGAATCCATTCTCCAATAAGCGCCATATTTTAGTTGTGTACCAATATGTTGAAACGTGAGATGCAAGCATTTCAGCTATTTTACAGTTTATTTTGTATAGGCACTATTATAATATGAGATGATTTTGATATAAAAGGTTTTGGTTATCACAAGGTAAAACCCCATTGTATTTTTGTGTGGCGTGGTCTTACGAGATACCATTGTTTTTCAAAAGGATTTTTTTGAAAATAATTAAATTCAAATTGTATGTGATTTCTCATGCTGGTTTTGCAGACTGACTCGAGTGTTATTTTAGTATGATACTCGGGTCAGACCAAGTACTACAGATTCAGTTACGATGCTATGGAGCTCAGGAGATGAGCCAGAGGATTTCAAGCGTATTACACATACTTTGTTATTTCCGTAGTGTGTATTAAACTGTATATTCGGTACTTTGAGGACAAGTTATTATAACTGTCCAGATTTGCTATGTTGACTATTGTACTTTGAGGATTGTATGTATATTAACAGTTACAGTTTCTTTTTGTATAAAGATTTGAATTTATCTATCATATATTGTTCCGCTGTGATTTTTGAGATTCTATGTGTTGTTTCTATTTCTTCTACCTCTTCTTCTTCTTCACCTTTAGCAATCGGCATTTTCGACACTTGAATATTCGGAATGCTATACAGCGAACATATTGATGTCGATTTCGAGGGTCGAAAAACCCGATTCGCTACAACAAACCAATTTCAATCATTCAAAATGAGTCCATATTTGATATGTGTAGTAGATTCCAAGATATAGTACACTCACTCATTACACTGGTTAAAAGATATTCTTAAGTATTAAGTTAGAAAAATCCTCATTCACTTACTCTTGAATGGGATCAAAAGACTCTTGCAATCAAAGAGGCTAATGAAATTAGCACTCTAAGAATTAAAGAGTTAGTTGGCAATTTAAATTCTTTTTGTAGCGACCTGTAAACTTCTGATCCACGAAAATTGACATAACTGCATTCACTATATGACATGCCGAATATTCAAGAGCTGGAAATACCGATTGCTAGGAGTGAAGAAGAAAAGATAGAAGAAGATAGAAACAACAATATAGAATCTCACAATCGCAGCGGAACAAAATGTAATATATAATAACAGATTTGATAAAAAGAAGCTGTATCTGTTAATATATATACAATCATCAGAGTACAACAATCAACATTTAGTTTGGATAGTTATAATAACTTGTCCTCACAAATACTAAACATTCAATTTAACACATACAACGAAATATAAATCTAGTACGTGATATACATCTGAGATCCTCCAACTCGTCTCCTTGACTCCATAACACTCTAACCTAAATCTGTAATACTCGGTCTGATCCAAGCATTATAATAAAATAACACCCGAGTCAGCCTGGAAAACCAGCATGAAAAAACACACTCAATTTGAATTATTACTATTTTCAAAATCCTTTGAAAACTAAGGTATCTCTTAATACCATGTCACACATAAACATGACGGGTTTTTACCTTACGATAACCAAAACATTTTTATCAAAATCATCTGATATTATAATAGTGTCAATAGAAAGTAAACAGAAAATAGCTGAAATGCTTGCATCTCACATTTTAGCATAATTGGGCACAACCAAAACCGTACAGGCTCATAGTGGATATTGGATTCCATACAATGACTGGGCTATCTGGGTACCACACATTAATATACACCTCTAGAACAACGTACCAAGATCGTACCTAATGACTCCTGCTAACATAGGAACGGCCTACTCCATACTGGATAGTACCGAATATGTTATCACCCTAGATGTTCCCACCCTAAGCGAGCGCTCTCTTTTCCATGCACAACCATATCCATAAATTTTAAATATAATATTGCCGAGGGTATCTAAAAAGGTGATAACATACCCTACTTGAGTGCGACCCACTTAGTCCTGCTGCATCTCCCCTATTTTAGTCATTCCCGGTTGATGAGGCCTGAGGCTAAGTTTTACCTTTAAACTAGCATTCATACTTGGAATGCCAGCACTACCTTCCAGGCAAATAGTGCAATGATAGCATTCATTCATACAATTTGTCCTGGGTCTGGACAAACCAAATCTCCTTCAATGTTACCATCTGCATTATCTTCAAGATATCACAATTTGTAACGCACAAACCAGATCGAAGTGGTTTTTGGATAATTTAAATTCGATCTCGATCTCTTTGAAACGATTGATGAATTTGGCCAAATTTGATAGTCGGTTACTTAACTATTAAATAGCATCCATAAGCAGTCACTAGTCCTTATTTATTAAATCTTCTCAAAAACATTCCTTTCTAAATATCTTTATACGATATATACTTAAATCTCTTCCAATATTTCAAAAATTAAAAATTAATTCTAATTCTAATTCCCATAATAGGATTTTCCCAAACTATCTCAATATGTTAGAAATATTTTCCTTCGATTCCATTTATAATTCAACACTTGAAAATAATTCTATAATAATAATAATCTTGTAGAAGAAACATTTGAAATCCTTTCGGTTCAATACTAAATAAATAATTATAAGTATATTTTCCAAAAATCGGTTTATCTCCAGTGCTTAGGAAATATTCCATTTATTTCATATTTCACAAATCCTTTACAAATTTCATTTTTAGATCCCTTAACTCATTTTTAACGAATTCCATAAGTTCCGGAATTCGTCAATTAACTTTCTTTTAAATTTTCCCCAGTCAATTTCACTTGCCTCAATCCCTAATTACCATTTCAAACTTCTTTTTTGAATTCTAAATTCATTTTGTAATTGTATATTTAATCACATTGGAAATTAACTTAAATTTTCAACATTCCACTATAACATTCCTTTTACAAACCACTCTCCATCTACCGACTTAACTTAAAAATTTTGAGGTAATTATTAATCACTTCAATCTTTCGCCTTCAAACCAATACATATAATAAATATTTTAAAGAAAAATAATTAAATTTCAAAGCATGGTTAAGTAATAATTAAAAATATCAAAGCATTTAAAAAATTATTGATAACTCATTTTCGATTCATTTTAAACAAAACCAATTCATTTACAAGCTTATTAATAAAACTTAAATTTTCTTTGAATAATATAAAATACCCAAATAACCAACTTATGAAGTATTCCGATACTACAAATAGTGTTAAAGTTTTCACTGCTAAATAATTTTTTTTTTTTTGAAAAGTAAACTTAACTTTTTAATAAAGCATATCATTAAATTTCCAACATAACTAGTCTCAGTTTATAAATCTCTCTTGATTCATTACAAATCGATCACATTTCCAATTCCATAATCATTCTCACATTCAAATATAGATTCCACTATTTTATTTTCAAAAACAATTTCCATAATTCAATATAAATCCACATTGTAAATTTATATTTACAATTTATCAACTGATATTATTTTCTCTTACTTATAAACATCATTTATAAACTTATAACTCATTTGAGTTCCACTTGTTTATAAAACTAATGCCATTTATAAAATCTCATTTTATAAATCTATTTCTTAATAAGTTCCATTTATTTCACAAATCTACTTAAAATATCGATTTCTTTTCATATTTTCTAGAAATATCATTTAGAAATCTATCGTTGAAAATCCTCTATATAAATTTAAAATCTCCATTTAAAATATTTTTACGAATAATTAAATACAACCCAAAATCAATTATAGTTTTATCCAAAGCAATTTCTTTAAAATAATCCAAATTTTGATATAAATATTCTTATGTTCAAAATCTCCTTTTAATTCCTTTATATTAAAAAAATACTATTTGTGGTATTTAAGATACCAAAAGTTAGGCTAGTGCTACTATAGCATCTAGTAAAATAATTCACACAACAATCCATAATAGAGTATCAATTCACATCATATATCACCATATATATGAAAACAATCAATATATGTTTGAGGAATCTAGTTGGATCCTTCCAACCTATTTCCTTTCTTCCACAGATGAAAATACAACATAAAAATACCAATCCCGCTTTGAGAGGGGATATCGTAGTAATATAGGATCATCAGCTATTATGTAGGGTGCATAGGGCCTCGCCCTCTCTAATAGGCGGGAAATATATCCATTTACTAATACATACATACATACATACATATACATACATATATATATAATAACATTCAACCGATAATAAAAATTTATCAATTCATCCAATTAACCAGTAATTAATTTTCAACCTTTCAAATTATAACTAGCAATCCAAAATGAATGAGATTTACTCACCTTGATTTTTAAATTTGCCGAGCATTCCAATTTTAAATTAAACTTAATGGCGTTTAGTTTAATTTAAAATTTCTGGTAATTCCAAATGATTCCAACAAATTTCCAGAATGTAGATGATATCCATGTGAGTGCAACACAACCTCGATACCTAATTCTAACCTCGTATAACAAGATTATGGAATTTTTAATTATCGATTTACAAAATAAAATTAGTTTAATTAATTACTAAATTTAAAAAAAATTACCAGGAATTTTGGTCGCTGCTTTCTTTTTTTTAACATAAGATCGCTACCGCCAAACTTAGCTGCTAACCACTGCAAATCGTTGTTGTTGTCACCTCATTGTAGGCCATCAATGCCAAAACCCTAAATGACGACCACAGCTCAAATCCGTAACTTCACCATCGTCCACAAGACTCCATGCGACCACCAATTGCTGTCGAGTCGAGCCTCTCTAAGCCATCGATCAACTCGCCCCTTCCCCTTGCGCGTTACCTTCCATCGCGATTTCACGTTCCACCTCCAACATCATGGCTACCTAGGATGCGTGACATTAAGTTTCCTCACCTAGCAGTTATACCAAATCATCACTCCTTCATCGTCGATCTTCACTCACGACCGCCAATTACTTCATCTCCATGCTCGGCCCTATAGCCAGGCATCGTCGTGCACCTCTCTTTACATTGCGTTCCTCCCCTCCAAGCTGGCCTCGGCCACATTGCGAGTTACGATTCCCTTGCGTGCGATATATATATATATATATATATATATATATATATATATATATATATATATATATATATATATATATATATATATATATATTCTTTGATTCGATTTGGTTATCTCGGTTTGAAATCCTGAAGAGAATAGGAAGGTCATATTTTTAAAATGGGAAAAGTACTATAGCGAATAGGTTAGGGTGACTCGAGAATATAGGGGTAGACAAATATTTTGTGGCTGAAATGATATTTGATAATATACATACATACATACATACATACATATATATATAATCCCAAAAATATCTAGATATTTATTTCGAACCCCTATTGTAATGTGACGCCGGGCGTTTCTAATGTTATACCCTATTTCGAACGAAATGGAACAAGTCTTGAGTTCTAATTCGATCGTATGGAGAAGATAGCCTTTTAAATCGACAATTTAAATTAAATTAAATTATTTCTATGCGTTTTCAGATCATACGACCAAACGGTGAATCCAGATGCAACGAAATTTGAAATCCAATAATAATACACTATTACGGATCGAATAAAACTAGTTTTGTCAAATTTCGAGACTATGCCTTGGAAGGCTATTTTAATGTGTCGATTAAATTGACGATTTTCAATTTTTTACGAAATCGCTTAAAATTTCAGTTTTGAAATCTTAAAAACTAAATTATAATTCCAAATCCAACATATAAAACCATTTATATATTCCAAATCCAATGTTGAAAAATCTGGATCGTTACACATTTGGAGCACAAATGCGAGGCAGGAGAAAAAGCAAAGAAATAGAAAAGAAATCGATAGCTTTTAATGCAATGACGAATAATCTGAATTTAGACAACAATGACGATGAAGAAATTGCCTTCATGATAAGGAATTTTAGAAAATTTATAAAATTGAGGAAGTTGAACAATTTCAAAAGAAATTATAATAAAAATCCAAGCAACGGATGTGAAAACGGAAATGGCATTAGATTTTATATCTATGATGACCTGGTTAACTAAAACGAGACTGTCCACATCCCGATAAATTAAAAACTACACCAAACGCTGATTTATTCAGAACATGGATAAGAGCCTATACTGCAGCATTAGTTGAATTCTCAAGTTATAATGAATTAGCTACAGAAATTACTAACATGTGCTTCACAACAATACATAATTTAGAAAAAAATGGTGAAAAGGATCGAAAAAGGTATGCTTCTAATGTATCAACAGTTTTTCAAATTTCTTGAATGAATTTTTCTTTTCTTTTGGTTTCTTTATTGGTTGTTAGGAATATCCTATGGATTAATAGTAATATTGGTTGAATATTGTGTGATTACATTTTAAATACAAATATTTTATATATTTTAATAATAGAATAATAATATAAAATATATTTAAAATTATTTTAAAATTATTTCTCTTAAAATAGAATAACTATAAATAAATCTATATAATAAAGTAGGATATAGTTAAATAAAAAAAAAATTGAAAATTTCGACCTATATGTCGACATACCTTATGAGCATATGTCGACATATGTAGATAGATTTTGAATTCAAATTCAAAATTTGAATTTCCCTCCACATTTTCACCAACTCCTATATTCTGAAAAGTTTCCTTTTGAACAGAGACACATCCTTTGATTTTTCTATTTACTTACTCTATCTCCATCCATTCATTTCTCACTTTCATTTTCAAATTCAAAAGTCATAAACACTCTTATCTTTTCAAACTATTCTTCAATGGCATCCTCAAGCAATATTAAGGCAACCATGAGGCTTTCTAAAGAAATAAAAGAATATGTTTTCAATGATCAAGAAGCCATTCAAGCCTATATTGAGTATTTACCTTCAAAAAGGTCTTTCCTGAAAGAATTGCTATTTTTGAAGATATTCCTACTTATGCTGTTTTCAAACTTTGTTTGCAAAATGAAATTCTTGGTTTAATCATTGCTTCTCAAAGCGATTTTATTTTTTATCCAAAATTATTAAGATATTTTATGCAAATTTAAAAGGAAAGTTTTATAATGTTAGAGAAGGAGAAATTTATAGAAGTGTCAAAGAGACACAAATTGTTTTGAATTATGAACTTTTGGGTCACATTCTTGGATGCAAATCTAGTGGAATGGATCTTTCATATTTTCAAATTGATTTTCAAAATCGTGAAGTAATTCATGATATTTTTGAAAGCGATGATGATTTTGAATTTAAAAACAGAAAATTGCATCCAAAAACAAGAATTTTAAGTCTTCTTTTGCATTAAAGTATCAAACCTAGAATGGGTAATTATAATAGCCTGACGTAAAAAAAATTCAAAGCACTTTTCGCAATTTATGGTCAATACGACATAATTTGGTCTTAAGTCATTTTGGATGAAATTTTTCCTAATAATCTTTCTAAATATGAAAACACATTATTTCATGGGAAGTATCTTACTCATTTATTCAATTAGTGTTGACCTTAAAAGAGATGAAATAATTCCTCGAAAAATATTTGACAAGGCTAATATTTCACTCATGCATATTTCATCCTTTTTCGAGCCTTACTAAACGCTTACGGAAAAGGAACAAAGGTTAGCTTAGGAGGAAGAGCATGAAATAAGAGAAAAGGAGGAGGAGGAGGAGGGAGAGAAGGAGAGGAAATGAAAATCGATGAGGAAGAACAAGAAGAGTAGGAGGACATTTCTTTGGAAAGTATCAATATGCCACCAAACCCATTCAACAAAGATCTTTTCAAAAATCAAGAGACGATCATCCATAACCAAAGGAAGCTTAAGAACTCATTTTCAAAGAGATTTACTCCAATTTCCAACAAAATGGATGAATTCTTTGAAAATATCTTCCACAAGCTTGGGGCTCTTCTTCTTATTCATCTGTGTCCTTCTAGTTGTTTGTTTAAACTATCCTTGTATTTGGATTTTCTAGTTTTAATTTATGTTGAATATCATGTATCTTTCTTTTATTTTCTATACTCATCATTATTATCAACGAAAATTATATTTCTTACTGTTATATATTGTCAACTATCTCTGGAAAGTCATACGAACATAATAGCATAAGCCAAATACAATAGAAAAGTAAAAAAAGTTGTTCTGAAAATTTCTGCATCTATGTCGAACATACCTAGGTATGCATGTCGACATACAATGGTAATTTTTCAAAACTTTTTAATTTTGAAAATTGAATAGACAACAAATGTCTATTCATTTCCAACGAATTCCCACCCCTCTAAATATTTGTTAAGACTAGAGAATCTTTATTTTCTACTCTCACTTCTTCCTTTTCATCCCTAAACTCCAAAACCTAAATAATGGCTTCTCCTATCCAAAAACTAACCAAAACCTCGAACAAACTCTTGAATCATTCAAGAACATTCTTACTTTCATCCTAAGAACCAAAGGTACTTAGAATTAAGTCAACTTCAAATGATCAAGGAGCACGAAAAGCATTTTGACGCAATTCGGTGGATGATTTCTGCTTTCAACAAAGTATAACCAACCACCAATCAAAAGTGTATCATCAACAAAGAGGATGAAGATTGGGATGCTAGCAAATCGGATCCAATCTTTGGCCCTGATGGATGGGTTGAAGTTCCTCAAATTTTTTAGTTTAAATAGATTTGATTGTGTATAAATAATAATGCTTGATTTGGTTTGGATTTGATTGGTTTTGATTTATGTTGATTTGTTTGAATGTTGTATGACATATACTTTGTTTGATTGGATGAATACTTAGATTGATTATTTCATGATTATCTAATCACTTATTGTTTTTATATAATCTTTCTCATCGTCATTATACATAATAATTAGTATTTTATTTTGGGAAGTTAGAGTTAGGATTATAGTAGAAGTTAGCATTAGAGTTTTATTTTTAGGAGGATATTTTTTGTTGATGACAAAGGGGGAGGAATATATAAAATCTAGGCATAGATTAAGAGAGAGTTTTGTAACTTATAGGGAGCTATATTATACTTTATATACAAAGTTGTCATCATCAAAAATAGGGAGATTGTTAGTACCTTAGGTATTCGTTTTGATATTAACAACTATAAGATACCATATAAAATATAGATACTAATATTTTATCAAGATGTATATAGTATATAGTGCAGGGTATTAGACAAGTATTGATTAAGAAGACTGTATAGTGTCGAGATGCTCATATCAAGAGTAGATTCAACATGCTAATATAAAGTTTCTAGAGTTCAAAAACAAAGACTCGTGAATATTGAAGAGTTCAAGATTTCAAGATATTTCAGGTAAGTTATAGAGTCATAGAATTTTTGTTAAAACCTTGATAACATTTTCCTGATCTATCTCATCTTCTCTAATTTCGTTTTAAATTATTTTTTAAATATTCTTTTTTTTAAAATAATCTTTTCAAAATATTTCTCAAAATGATTTTCAATCTCATATACTTATAAAGATATCATTTTAATGTTTTTAAGTTAACATATGTATATATATTAAATTTTTGTTTACACTTTAATAATTTATAACTATATTGATTCATATATATTACTTACATTATATTGAATATTTTTTTAGATCTTTCAAAATCATTTTATAAAGCTTTATTAAGTTTTAATATGATTAAAATATGTATAAATTATATTTAAATGTTTGTATAAAGTTTCACAATATTTTACAAAGCTTAATATTTTCAAAATAATTTTTATTAAGTGATTTTTCAAAATACAAAGGGAAATTTCGACATATCCTCTACAATGTCAACATACTAGCTGTAAATTTGAAAATTCAATTTTTAATGGAAGTGTCATTTTGTTGCTTCTCTTCGCAAATGGACATGACTGTTGTTTTCCTATATATACCAGACTTCCAAACAAATTTCCAATAACTACTTTCCTAGTTTTCTCTCCTCTTTTCACTCTCTTAATTTCTAAATCAATTTCAATCAAAACTCTGTTGAAATTCAACTAGAATCAAATTCAATCATTACTATTTTGATTCTCTTTCATATATTCTCTGATTTCTCTCATCTTTCTCAAGACCAAAATGCTATTCAAGAGTTGAAGGATCAGTTGTAATTAAGATCGAATGATTCTGTAAACCCTATCAAATCATACTCTTATAATTTGTGGTATTCTTGGTGTCTATAAAATCCAAGTAGGTGTGATTATAGCCTGTTAAAATCAATTGGGTGTGCATAGTAGCCCGCAAATCTGGTGGGTGTGATTGTAGCATAGAAAATAAATGGCGCTACCCAGAGGTCAAGATTCTAGAGGGCATGCTTCGTAACCTTAAAATCGAGATTGTATTTGCACTTATAGTTGAAAATAAATCCGTATAAAAAATTATATGGGACTGGATGTAGGCTAACTTCGAACTACTATAAAATTCCAGTGTGTTCTTTCCTTTTTACTTTTACTTCGTTTACTTTTATTTGTACTTTGATTCTGTGATTGTTTCTATGATTGTTAATTACATCATTCAAAGTAGAATGTTAAAAAATTTGAAAAATATTCATATAACCCATTAAACGCTATTCACCCCTCTCTAGTGTTAATTTAGAGTTAAGATCCCCATTTCGCTAACTCATAGTGCATTGGGATTTGATTATATTGGAGTACGCATCCATGAAAGATAACAATTCGTGTCTTGCGGTTAATTCCACCAACTAGTCGATCCTTGAAAGGGGAAAACTGTCTTTCAGACACGCCTTGTTTACGTCCAAATAGTCAATGCATATTCGACACTTTCCATTCCTCTTTCTCACAAGCATAGGATTAGATACCCATTTAAGGTAGAGGGCGTCGTGAATAAACCCATTGTATTTGAGCCTATCCACCTCCTCCTTAAGGGCGGCAAATCTCTCCGAATCCATGCCAAACCCTTTCTGTTTCACAGGGACATGCCTCGGGTCGATATTTAACACGTGGCTTGCAACGACAAGCAAGACCTCACACATATCAGAATGAGTTCAAGCGAACACATCAGGATTCAGTTGCAGAAAACCAACAAGTTCTTTCATCATCGGGGAGTTGAGTTGTGATCCGATCTTTAGGACCCATGACCGGTTGTCGTAGCTGGTCGTGATGTCGATCAGTAGCTTAGCTAGTGCTGCCTTGTTGTCTTTGGGCTCCTCCTCATCATTCCTCGAATCTATATCTTTGTAGAACCAAACGTGGAATCTGAGCTAAGGCCCAGGCACTGGTTGTTAATCTTCGATGACTTGGATGTAGAGTGACTTGTCCACACCGTTACCTTTCTCCTTTTGCTGAATGTCCCTCAACTCAGCCATATAGCAGGCACATCCGGTTGCTTGAATTCCATGCACAACTCCCACACCATTATCATTTAGGAATTTAAAGGTAAGATACCAAGGGGCAATGGCTACGCAAAATTCAGTAAGGTCCAATCGATCCAGAAAAGCATTATATAATGAGTTTGCATCCAATACAACAAATGGCATCATCCGCTCTTGTACGGTCGCCTTCTCCCAACTCCACGAGAAATTCAACATAACCGACAACTTCAGTTGCAGCACTATTAAAGACATGGATGTAGGATTTAAAAGGTTTCAAGTCCTTAGCTTCCATCCTCATCTGATCGTAAACATTTTTGAAAATAATATTCATGGATCTACCATAGTCAATCAAGATCTTCCTCACTAAGGTGGGGCCGATCATGGCCGAAATGACTATTAGGTCGATCATCGATGCCTCCACCTTATATACATCTCCGTTTCTAAATACAATTTCGTGTTCCATTGTATGCTGTTGTTTGGCTGAAGCCCTATCTTTTATATTCGAACAACACTCAAAATTCATATGCTTGATTGCGCCAGCATAGTGTTCCATCTCGTGCCAGCTCTTATCAGTTGGGTGTGGTCTTTCGACTATTGTATTGGTAACTAATCTTCCACCAGTCCTCGCAGGCTCTTCAGCCCTACGCAGCACTTATCCTCAGTTGGGGTTGGATGCCCCCTGCCCACCATCCTACGGGGCTTTAATCAACTACTATAGTTTTCTTTCCTAAATCAGTTTCTCGATAACATCCTAAAAATGTCTACATTCATTTGTGTTGTGCCATATCATTCATGGAACCGACAATATTTTCCACTCTGCTTTTGTTTCTCCATCAATTCTTTCAGAGTTGGCTTCCTATACTGCATGGTCTTGCATGTAGACAAGTAGAAATTCTCTAGAGATGTATTCAGTGATATGTAGGTATCATACAAGAATCCTTGACTTTCCTCTTCCCAAATCCCTCTTTCGTTTACAATTCCTACCACCATATTTCTTTTTCTGATTCGGTTTATTTTGGACATTTACTCGAACATTTCCAAAACCATCCCCGAATTGTTTTACTGCAATATTACTATAAACTCCCTCTCCACTCGGTCCGATAACATTCTTCTTTCTATAAATCTAGCTTCCTCTTTCCTTATATACTAACCACTTTTGCATAGAAGCACTCCTACATTGCGGGTGGTTTGCCAGCTAACCAATCGCCAAAGTTAGATTTTGGATCAATCCCTCTAGTTATAGCCATCAATATTGAATGGTCATTCGGATTACTGACATCATTGACAGCTGTATGAAATGTCTCCATATAGTTTTTTAGCGATTCTCCCGAAGCCTGGATCATACTTGATAAGGAATAACATCTTTGGGGCGAGTTGTATGCATATGGAACTACTTCACAAATTTTGTTTCTAAATCATCAAATCTAGAGATTGACCTTGGGGGTAATCTCATGAACCACACCATTGCTATGCCTGAAAGAGTGATGGGAAAGCATCTGCATTTTGTTGCATCATCTGCTTATGGGAGTCCATCAGCCAGTTAGATCTCAAGATGTGTTGCCTGGGGTCAGTCTTTCCCTGGTAGGCTGGCATCGATGGCATGCTGAACCTCCTTGGATATTTCGCCTGTAAGGTATTGTCAATGAACGGGGTATGACTCCTCAAGATCCCCCAATCATCATTGGTCATGCATTAGTTCTCCCTTACTAGCTGCTTGATCATTGCTCTCAAGTCCGACGTTTGGATAGTTGGAGCTAAGTGGTGGCCATGCTCCACCTCACGTGAAGGGTCTGGTCGATGTCTACGGGCTGTTCCACACCTTCTATGCTCAACATCATCTTGATGTGCATACACATCCTCATCTTTATAGAGAGGTAACTAATTTGCATTAACTTGACTTCTAGCATCCAAACCAACCGCGACGGTTCTAGCTCGAGTTCCATTAGAAAAAGGTATGGCTCCTCTCCTGAAGGAAGGATCGACCTCGATCCCTACAGATGGATGGGGTCCGATCGATCCTGGATGCCCGGGATTGGCTGTGTGTTGATGTCCTTATGCTTTCTGATGAAGTTGAGTTCTCCAACGTAGAATATGGAGTTGGCTCCCTCCTAATTTTCCGGCATTGTTGATTCTTGAGTTGATTCATTAGATCGATATTGGCTTGAATCTGCTAGTTCAACTATTGGTAGCTATTCACGATCTCTCTCATCAAATTCTAAAAATTAGATCTTGTGACGGAATCATCTTGCTTCTAAACATCCACTGGATTGATAGCATTAGCATCTACTAGTAAATTGCTTTAGCCACCTTGCTAGATGTTGGCGTTCTCATTTCCCTCTATGTTTTGAGCAATAGATCTGATGATCCTAACCATTGTTGATAGTTTCCCTTATAGCTTTCTTCTTCAAATCTAAATTGAAATGAAAGCTTATCGGTAGAAAGCTATATCTATCTCGTGAATATGGAAATCCACAAGTAGACGATGAGATCCAATCGAGTTGATAATTCTCCCTTCTTAGTGAAAGCACCAAAATATTTACACCAAAAATTAGCACAAACACCCAATAGAGATTTTCCAGCGAAATAAACGCAGAAAATTCAGTGAAAACGCAGAAAATAGAGAAAATAAGCAATTAAATAATAAAAAATAAGCAATAACAAGAACATAATGATTTATAGCGGTTTGGCGTTGAAAGCCTATGTCCACTTTGGAGATATAACTTTATTAATCGCTTGAATTGCTGAGTATAAAGAGATAGATCAGGTAGGATCCATAGTTACAATGGAGTACCAAGGAAATAACAACCTAAAAATCCAAAAAAATGAACAATCAAGTCTGTATTTACAAGGGAAGACGACGAAATATCTTTCTGAAATTTTGCTAGCCGAGTCTTCGGATCTAGAAGAAGTCACAATATCGATCGTAGGCCCTACTTCCATCAAATTAACGATCAGCACTAATCATTTTGTTGGCTTCTTTTGGCATACAAATGGTAAGGTAGGCTCTACCCTTTAATATATTGATGTTCCTAAAGTTTCATGTGCAATTGACTTGTAGAGTTTGAGATATCGATCGTTTTTTGCTAATTTGAACTGTAATATCGATAGGGTGCGATCCATAATTAGTGAATATGGACCGTACCCGATCCATTTTCAATAATATTTTTATATTTTTATTGTTCAATCGAGTCCATCTTTTGCTTTTTCTTCACCACTGCTTCATATTATCATCTGTGTCTGATCTCCAGGCTCTATGATTGTTAATCCGACTTGTCGGTATCGATGATAGTTGAGTCTAATTTGTCTAGTCAGTTTGAATATAGCCAGGTCAAAAGAATGGACAACAATATCCTCGGGCTAAAGGACAAATGAAGGCTGTTAACAAAGTTTTGAAGACACTCATAAAGAAGCATTTGGAAAAAGTGAAGGAGTAAGGGTTGGCAAACTTAGATTTGTGAACTTCCTCTTGAATTGTGGGCCTATTCCACTTTCTTCTAGACGGAAAAAGAATATCTCCATTTTCATTGGCTTATAGATCAGAGGCAATGTCACTAGTGGAGACATCAGTGCCATCACATTGGAGGATTCACAATGATCCAAACAAAAATGGGGACATGCTGAACATGTCACTAGATTTGATTGATGAAAGGCATGAGGAAGCCTCCTTGAAGGCCGAAGCACACAATCAAAGGATAGCCACATAATACAATGCTAAGTCAAACACCACCCGCTCAAGAAGGGGGACTTGGTGCTAGAACGAATATTCTCTAAATCGAGGACACTCAACCTAGGATGGGAGAGATCATACGTTATCCACATGGACTTGGATAATGGAGCTCAATATAGTAGATGAGCTATATTTAGAAGGGCTTGGAATTCACACCATATACATCGCTATTTTGCTTAAGTATCTACTGTTTTACTAAATGTATTATGATCCTATAATTGAAATAGCTATGAAATGGATTCTAACAACGTGTGCTTTTCCTTGTAATCTTGTCTTGACAGGTAATGATTAGGAAACAAAACTTTGTATTACTGCTCGAACGTGTTGGACTAAAGTTAATACAGTGAGGAGATATCACCCAAGCCCAAAGAGCTAACTCCTCAACTCGAGGGCAAAACTATGTTATCATGATACTCCTCTCAACCTTCTCACCAGCAATGTGGACCAGAATGATCCTAACTAGGTGTCCATCATTGACGATTAACTCGAACTTCTTATCGACAGTGATGGACAAAAGTTATCCTTAATCGGGTTTCTATCGTTGATGATCAGCTTAAACTTCTCATAGGTAGTGATGTACCAGAGTGATTCCTCATCGAGCATCCACCATTGACGACCGGCTCAAACTTCTTGCCGGTAGTGATGGAATAAAGTGATCCCTAACCAAGTGTATGTCATTGACAATCGGCTCAAACTTCTTACTGGTAATGGTGGACCAGAGTGATCCCTAACTGGAGGTCCATCATTGATGATTGACTCAAACTTCTCGTCTGAAGTGATGAACCAGAGTGATCCATAACCGGGTATCCATCATTAACGATCGGCTCAAACTTCTTATTGGCATTGATGGACCAGAGTGATTCCTAACCAGCTATTCATCGTTGATGATTGGCTTAAAATTTCCCATCAGCCACAGTGGACCACAGTGATCCTAGCCGGGCATTCACTATTGTCAATAGCTTTAAACCTATGGATGGCAGTAGATAACCTGACTTACCAGCGGCCCGGACATGATCGCGACCTAGTCGGTTTTCCCCTTTTGCGGTTAGGTCTAGGCCTTGCCAACACTGAACAGCTAAGTCCGACATTGGTAAACAATAGCCATCAGCTCAAACTCACCTAAGGCATGCATGAACTACATAATAACTAACGAACAGAAAGGGGAAAACACAAAATATGCCATGATGGTTGACACACAGATCATATTGTCAGACGACCAGATATTTACAATCCAAATTCACAAGTATCAAAAAATATCATGTGCTTAACCTTACCAATACATAAAAATTGGTCGATCATAAATAACAATGTTTAATACTGAGAAAGAGGAACTACTTATAGTAGTCTATCCTAAGAATGAAAAACGGAGAAAGTGCGAGCTTAGCATTCACTTTGGCTTGGAGACCTTCTGCTTGTCGTGGGGCTTGGAGCCCTTCTACTCACCGCCTTACTTCTCTTCCTCTTACTCGGTGATGGCAGCCACATTGAGTTCTGCTTGTTTCTTCTTTATATGTTTTAGCTACTCCAAGGCCTCAATCTTGACCCTTGCCAACTCCTTGAAAAATTTCTCTAGGACTAGTTGTTTCAAAGCCTCATACTTGTTAAAGTCCTCGGTAGGCTCTATGGCACCCAATATCTTGATGTTGGTACCATCCTTGAGGGCAGTAGTGATCTTGTCTTGAGCTGCATCAGCTGGAGGATCAGAGGAGCCTAGGGCATGACTGCAAAAGGTGGAACTTTGGAAGTGATACACAAATCAGATGAGCCCATCACCAAAGAACCACTGTAAGAAAATGAGGAAGTTTGTCAGTTATGGCTTTCCTAAAGTAACCTCAAGCGTACTTAGCGATGGCCCATGGAATGTAAAGAAGAATCCTACCTCATTTAGAAGAGTTCAGGATATCGCCGAGAGGCTAAATATGATTCGAAGGTGGTGGCACTTCCCGAAGCTGATTGACATAATATGCATCTGAAGAAATGTGGTAAACGTTTGAAGGGAAATCATGCATGGGAGCATAAATGATCGGTTTTGAAATTTGACCTTACACTGTTGCTCCAGAGGTCGAGCCACCATCTTTTCCCTTCTTTGCTTCTTTTTTTGGGCCTTTTCAACTTCAGCCTACTTGATGTAATCTAGGCATGAAAAACTTCCATCTCATCTGCTGAGAAGCAAGTATCGGTGACCTCAAGGTTAAAAGAAAGACCTCTCTTCTCACTAGCAGCTTTTGCCTCTTTGATTAGCCGCCTGTGGGTAGAAGCCATAAGTTCCTTGTAACCACCCATTCATACCGTTCTCTTCTTTATGAACATTCTAAAATAAAGTTCATTCATAAGTTGCTCCACCTATTCAAGCTGGCTATTCAGTTCATCACAGTCCGCTTCCAACTTCTTGGTCTTGGAAGTTTCGACAGCCTTTCCAGCAGATAAGGCTTTGACCTCTATTTGAAGAGAAACCCTCTTAGCTCTCCATTCCATAACTCTCTTCTTTAGATCACCAAAACCAAGCTCTACTCTCTTAGATACCACATAGAGCTTGTCTAACATTTTAGTGAATTTAGTCATGACATTCTTGTAGTCGTTAAAGAGCTGCCCGGCCTTATCATTATACTCCTTCTTGGCAGCTTTAATATTAGAAAAATGATCCCGTCTCCTTTTCTCCAATTCTTCAGTGTAAGCAGCCTTAAGCCTCTTAATCTCTCTGACTTTCCTATCAATCTCTTCAATATGAGACCAGTCTAGTGCATCTACCACTCTCTTGTGGTCTAAATCCTTTTGTTATAGCCGCTTCCCCAAATCAAAAGTCTTTGTATTCTGTTCAATGTTTTTCTTGTTGATCTCCTCTCCGACCTTGATGACTTTGCCATGAAAATATGACAGGGCCTTTACACTATCTACTCCATCCGCAAGAAGATCAATGACCTCTGAAGAGGAAAGAGGGACTGCCTCAACAAGCAAGCAAGCCAAGGGATCTCTCGGTTGATAGGGTTGTTGCAGCTTATCAAAGTTTGGGTCCATTGGGTCAGTAATGGTAATTGCTCCCTCTTCCCCATTCCTCTTATCTTTTCTCTTGGGGGTAAGCACTACCATTGTAACACCCCTAATTTTGATTCAATATTTAAGAGATTTAAGTAAATAAATTAAATAGAATAATGTGCGGTGTGATAAGAGGATTGAGATTTGATAATTAATTGGGTTAGGCCTTAACTAATCAACTAATAAAATCGTTTTAAACTAACCATAGAGAAGAATAAATGAGAAGGCAAAAATAGGAGTAGAGCTTTGTTTCACCATTAAGCTCTCACCCTCTCATTCATTCCCATTTTACTACACCAAAACAATCTAAAGCTAAAGAGAAGAGTTCGGCCATTACTAGGGAGATTAGAAGAGAAAAACTAAAGCAAATCAAGGGAAAGAGCATAGGTAAACAAATCAATATCAAATCTCAAACTTTTTATCCAATCAAAGGTGAATAATGTAAACCATCTCATATTTATGTGTTTTATTCTTTGATTTTTAATGAATCTGAATTGTTGATGACTATATATTATGCCATAATTGTTTATACCATTGTTTATTAAATAATGATTTACTAAAATTTTTATAGAATTATTATGATAGGTTTTAAGAGCAAAACCTAAGTCTTTGGTCTCCAATTGATTTGATTTTCAGATATGTTGTGAAAAACATAATTTTGGAGATGTGATTTTATATTCATAATTTTCCAAATTAATAGGAATATTTTATGAATTTCTTAAGGAGGAAAGGCATTTGTTTTAAGTTTTAATTATTAAAAATAATTAAATAATGATTTTAGAACTACAGTTTTTATATGAGAATACGTGAATTATTATTTTTAGAGATTTTATATGTTAAAGAATATGTTGTGAAAAACATTCATATCACCACTAAAGAATTCGACATCAATGCGAATGGATGCATGCGATATCAACTATGTTGGTATGAAAAGAATCTATTTAGATTGATGTCATATAGTATAAGCTCTTCAGCATCCAATCAACGTTGACATGGTGATCTCGTAACACATTAGAACTATTCCAACCTCCCTTATTTCTTTGTTTTGAAATCTATAACATGTGACATTGATGCCGCAAGTCTTCACTCGGGTTTTAAATAATGCCACGTACCATTATTTTCCACATCAACTATACTGTGACAATGATGCTGGATGCTTCCTAATTCGATGCCATAGCCTAAGGAGTGATGCCGCAAGTATTATTTTTGATTGTAACTATTTTGTTGCAATGACACCGCTATATCATCGTTTCAATATACCTTATACTCAACATAGTAGCTACTATTGCAAAGCATCCGATATCAATGGTTTTATAATATTGATGTTGTATGCCATCAATGTTGGCATCCATATATCTTGCATATAAAAGGCTATATTTAATAGGTTCGGCAACCTATATATTTCTATGTTACAATAACAATGATTTTGACATTATAGTCTTAAGTTATATAAACCAAAATTTATTATTGAAGCTTTTATAAGAAGGGACGTGACATCCCATGCCAGCAATATTACGGGTGGGCATGGTCGGTTAACTGAACCAAATGATTAATTTGAATGGTTAATTACTGAAAAATAACGGTTCAGTTAACTGTTTCATTGGTTAAAACTAGTTGCATCTATGGACCGAACAAGTTAAATTTAGCTGTGGTTAACAAGTCAGATTAACCAGTTAGGTTAACCTTTCGAACCAATCGGTTAACTGCTGTATGATTGACTATTTCATAGTAACGATTAGACCATGTATAGTTAACCAATGGTTAACTGCAATATTGCAACATATCACAAACATTAATAATTTCACGACCAATGCAATATGCAACTACAAGTCTATAATTCATAAACATAAACAACAATGCTCAACAGTCCACAGCTAACTTACTAAGTCTACAAGTTTACAGTCCATCATAAACATAAACAACAATCACAAAGTCCACATTTATAACAATAGTCCACACTGCATAGTCCACACCATAATACATAGTTAATAGTACAAATAATACAAGTCTACAATACTAGATTGTACATACAATATAAATACATTCGTTTTCCACTGCAAATGCAACGAAAATTAAAATGATAGTTTGGAGATTGAATTTGAGCTTGATATAGTGAGCTTCAGCCTTCAAATCTACTCCATATCTCCATCCATATTCCACTATAAATTAAAATGTAATGCACATTGTCACTGTAATTGTCTGAAACTACATATTGAGTAAATGAGTGTAGATAGTAGATATAATGTTTTCAAACATAATTAGTTCTCAAATAGGTAATTCAATAAAGTGTGCATGGTAAATATATAAAACATTAATCACTTTATATGTTAATTTCCTATGGTAAAATAGGTAATTCAATAAAGTGCGCGTGGTAATATATAAAACATTAATCACTTTATATATTAATGTCCAATGGTAAATTAGGTAAAATCATTGCCGGTTCTATTTTATATTTACTTGGCATAAACATTATAATCAGTCCTATGGCAGAAAGCATTACAATCACTTCTAGTAATAGTTCAATATATTTACTTAGCATAAACAGGTAAAATAAGTAGTTCTGCATATTATATTCAAACATTGTAATCAGTTTGAAAACAAGGGATGGGTTTGTGGAACTCCATTAGGATCCGATTTTTCAAATATGACAATAACAAAGAGATGATAAGTAATACTCATCTAATACTGACATAAGAAAATATAATATTAGCAGCAGAGTTAATATTGTAAAGCATGGCAGTGAAAAAATGTAAAGCTAGCAATAAAGAAAGTTCTAAATCTAAACAGTCCAAACTACATATAAGGAAAGCTCAAAATATTTTCTATGTTTAACCTGAGTGCTCACAATGAAAAAATGATGTTTACTCCCTTAAAAGAAAACATCATATATGAACTCCCTTAAAAGTGAAAACAGGTAACATGTTTCAAGCAAATTTATACTAACATGTATATATATTTAATCATTTTAACATGGTGAATTATTAAGATGTAGCCATTAACTTTACAAATACACTCATACCTGAAATAACAATGATAATTCTGAATTATAGGTCATTATTCATATAAAATCCACCTATCATTTGAAACAAACAATCAAACATATTCTATAACCAATTAGAAATATGCTAGTTGCATGAACAAAATTCTACTACATGAACATGGTGAAGGTGAATACGGCGATGGCGAACATGGACTATCCTTGTTGAACATAAAAGATAATGGCGACTCACATTGACATCCATGTACAAAATCTACACGGCAAACAAGTAAGTTAGAGTATTGTATTTAAATCAAAAAAATGTGGAAATATATTATATTACAAATGCTAATACCACATGGGAGGAGTTAATCATAATAAGAAACATCATCGACAGGACCCTCAATCTGGTGATTGACAAAAATTGGTTTGGATCTTAACTAAATTTGAGTACAGCCTTAGCCATCCGTGAACTCAAACTACCACGAAAAGGATCTACGATTCTTCCTTTAGTGTTAAAAGCGGATTCAAAAGCAACCGTGGATACTGGAATAGCAAGAAGATCCTGAGGGACTAAAGATAAAACATGATATTTTGAACTATTTACCTTCGACCAATATTATTTAGTGTACCCTCAATCAGAGCATTTAGATACTTTTCTAGTTTATTTCCTTCATTATCGTATTGTTGAACTATTCTTAGAAAAGTATTCATTCTTTTATAAAGAACATCAGTAACATCCTTAACACGTTCACTAGCTACAGACGTACTAGGTTGTGGTTCATCACACATTTGTGTTCCAAATGTAGAATCATTAACATAGAATTCAAACAACCTTATCAAAATATTCTTCATACTTTTTAATATGTCTTCTACAAAAAAAAATTCATACATGTCTTCAAGACATAACTTCAAAAATTGGAATTAGTACTTTGGGTCAAGCATACACGTAACAATCAAAATTTTGTTCATGTTACCTATGCTTTCCCAATATTTATCTAACTTTGCTTTCATTCTAATTGCCATTTTACCAAGAGAAGGATTTTGTTTTCGCAATCAATCCTCTAAGTTTTTCTTGAATTCGACTAAGTTTGGAAAAATAAACATTTGCACCAATGGATAAAGTTTTTCTAAATTTTAAAGTAATATCATAAACATACTTCAAGAATTTAACATAAAATTCGGCATTTTTCCAATCCATAGAACTCGGAGGATGAATTTCATCATCAAAGTTGGAAACAAAAGTACCATAATTTTCTTTTATATCATCAAAAACCCTTTTGTATTTTAAAGCTGCTTCCAAAATCATATACGTTGAATTCCACCTAGTCGGTATATCCAAAATAAGAAAAGATTTATTCTCAATTCCCAAACTTAAAAACAACTCTCAAAATTTAGTTAATTGTGCTGGAGATGATCGCACACATCTGAATACGGTATAAGTTCCAACTATAGTATTACTAATTTCGTTAGTCCATCATTAACAATTAAATTGGTTATATGAGCACAATAATGAACATGCATGAAATCATCATTCAAAACACAACCACCATTATAATCATTCAATTTTCTTTTCACATAATTAATTACCACTCCATTTGCACTAGCATTGTCGACCATGATAGACACTATTCTTTTGATTTCCTCTTTTTTGATACAATGGAAAATAAGTTTTCCAATATTTTCTCCTTTATGACTAGTAATCACACAAAAATATATAAGCCCTTTATGTAACTTTCAATTTCCATCAATAAAGTGTGCAATTAAAACCACATACTTCACATTTTGAATAGATATCCATGTATTGATAGTTAGAAAAACACCATGCAATGAGTTTGAGAACATTTTTTTAAGAGAATCCATCGAATCCCAATATAATTGAAGCATATCCCTACAAATTGTTCTATGTAAAGGAACTCCAAAACTAGAACACAATCCAGACAAAATAAAAGAAAACCTTCACCCACCACAAAACTAAAAGGGAGTTCATCAATAACTAGCATTTGAACTAATGCTTTTCAACATTCCTCTTTATTAAATGATCATGCGATAAGATTGCAACTACCAGTACCTTCACTATTGCTATTTGTTCCAAAAGCTAAAGTTTTTTGTCTCTTATCACTATCACGTGGAATGGATACAGGAATGTATTGTATGATAATATAAATGTGTAGTGCCATTTGATTTAGAATCGTATGCAAATTGTTGACCACAATAGCTACAAGTACATTTCTGAAAATTGAAATTAGCTTCTTTAATAAATGTTCCCATACCAAGGAAGGCTTTTTGGAAGAAGGCCTACAATTCAGGTGTAGAGGAGGTTTTCTATAATTGATTTCTTCTTCACCGATTTCCTCATCATCTGCTGCTTCCACAAACTCTTCGTCATCACTTATTTTTCTAGAACTACCTTTTTGTACCTGTTATAGTGCATGAAAACAAATATACATTTTGAAATATATATTATAAAATGTAATCCAATTACTAATGCAGTTCAAAACTGAATACACACAAAACTGTCTATTATTTTCCTTCTACAATGCAAGGAAGATGAATACACACATTACAGGTTGCATCTATTTGAATTATTGCTACTTTCTAGCATATTGGAGTGTGCATCAATCATTAAGGTTACAAGCATTGTTAGATTTTTAGCATAGAGTTTTTTAATCACAGAAATAGTTACACATTAAACATTCATCTTAATGTTCACAACTCTCAATTAATGCTCAGAATTCTTAATTAAACATTCATCTTGTTCAAGTCTTAACCTAGATCATTCATCCTAATGCTTAGAGGATTATAAGACGGTGAAAATAGTTTTATAATTAAACATGTGATAACTTTCGGCTAGTATTCATTTAAATAAATCTAATAATTAAAAACAGAATAATTTAATAAAACAGGTAAAAATGAAAACAAACTCATATTCTCCCTATTTCGGCTAGTATTCACCATATCAAAATCGATTGTTTTGCTCGAAATCGATTATATATTGCTCGAAATAGGTATGTATTGACAATCTAGGGTTTTTTAATTGAAGAGAGGAAATATGAAAAACGAAAGAAGGCGGCGTTCATATGTTTTACTTTAGGATTTATGGAAAAATGTGATGGGTCGGTTATGGTGGTAATAGTATGAGTACAAATCAGATCCAATGGTTCATTTGGTTGCTTCAAAACTTTTTGGTTAATGGTAAACCACGGTTAGCAATTGTGTTAACTGTTAATCGAATTGAATTTAGCGGTTAAGGTTGGTTGATTAATCGATAGTTTAGTTAGCCGAATCGGTTAGAACAGTTGATAAGTCGGTTAAATGCCTACCTCTAGGCCATATTGATGCTGCAAGTTTATAATTATGAACATACTCTAATAACAGGATAATAATATGAAGGATAAAATTCATCAATTTTTTGGCTTCAAGGGCATGCTTTCAATTTTTTAGTTAGAAGAACAAACTTTTCAATATAATATAGCAGAAGGATAAAAATTTGGTGAGAAGGACAGTGCTACTATGTGGTATCAGTTTTATGAACTGCAATAGCAGTTTTAAAGTATTTAACATTTTTTGATTCGTACTAGTATTTTTTGTTTGTAATATCATTTTGTAGGAGGAGTGTGTAATCTTGAACTACAATACTATTTTGTAGTAACATTGTATGAGTTGTAATAATGTTTTTAGTTGAACTAAATAAGAATAAAATAATACTATATAGTATCGATATGGTCCAACGTTGTTTGTTGTCTTTTACTTGTAATAAAAATTACAATGTGGAAATTAGCCACAAGGGCTTCTTTAGCAAATGGAATTAGTTTCTAGGACACACAACTGAAATAATTACTTTCAAGGATAAAACAAAAAATAATTAGTTTCTAGGGCCTAAAAATCTACGAAATTATGTCCTTGAAAGTAGTTGGACTGCTGACTTTGTCCTTACAAGTAATTATTCTGCCGACTTTGGCTTTGAAAGTAATTTCTTTGAACGTGTGTCCTAGAAACTAATTCGAATGCAAAGTTTGTCCTTCGGGTGAAATGCCCCCAATTACGATTGTGTTATCATTTATTTTCTTTTTTAATACTTATTATGCTTGTAGCAGCAGTTTCTGCATTGTAGAAGTTTTTTTTGGAATTGTAGTAGTAGTTTGTAAAACCTAAATAATATGTATGAATTATATTATGAATTATAGTAGTAGTTTATGAATTTGAGTAGCAATAGTTGAACAAATGTACCATTTTATAGATGAAATGTGCATTTATTATATTTGTAGTACCAGTTTATGAATTTTATTTCCTGTTGAATTATAGCAGCTATTTATACAAAGTTAATAGTATTTATGGATTATAGTTGTAGTTTATACACATTTCATAGTAACTATGAATTATAGTAGCAGTTTTATACACATTTTACGTTTGTTGATAGTAGTAGTAAATGATACTATATATACAATTTGATAGTAGCAGTTTTATAGTAGCATTTTTATAAACATTTGATAGTAGAAGTTTTATATAGATTTGATTGTAGCAGTTTTTTGATACATATAAATTTGATAGTAGCAGCTTTATACACATTTGATAGTAGCAGTTTTATACACATTTGATAGCAGTAATTTCTAATAGATATACACTTAATAGTAGCAGTTTTTTGATAGAAACACATTTGATAGTAGTTGTTTTATACACATTTGATTGTAGCAGTTTTTTGATAGTAGATATAAATAATATTGTGAGTTTTTCTGTTTCTCTTTAAAGAAATTTAATGATGCACCTTTTCTTTATGTATAGTTGAATATGTATTGATGGTGATTACGAAGGAGTAAATATAAATGTATATCCTACATCGTAGCCGTGTCGAACCTACTACTAAATTTTCAGATTTTGCGATTGTGGTGGTGTTGGGAGCGATGACGAGGCTGGTGGTGCAGGTGGTGGTGGTGGAGGTGGTGCGAGGAGTGGAGGTTGATAATTTTTAAGGTTTGTCCTTATGACTTATTTTGGGAGAATGTATATCCTTGTGACTAAAATACGGAGGTTGTGTTCTTAAGGCTAAAAAACGTAAATTTTTGTCCTTTAAACAAATTCCCCCTTCTAATAAATAGTGGTATGCCCTATAATAAGGAGGTGCGATCCATATATCGGTACCGAAAACCAGCATGGCTGTTTTATATTAGATTATAAATTGGCATGAGGGATTGGTAAAATAACGGGCTAGGTTTTCCTAATATGAATTAAGTGTACTATGCATATAATGATAAATGCTTTCAAGGAACAAATTATTGTTTAACCCAAGTTTTTATATGAAATTACTAAAGGGAGTTATTACTTAAGATTAAGTAATTATATAATACCAATGACCATTGATTGAACATATTTGAGTGATGGATGCCATATGTTTTTATTATCATTGATCAGTTGTATTTGCATGTTTATTATTGTTATATTCACATTAACATGACCCATAACTGCATTTGGGAAAAGTTTAAGGAAAGAAAAAATAGTATGGTAATCCCAGTAGTAAGTATGGACAGACTAAATTCTCAAGTGAGTAGAATTGCATCCAGGAGATTGAAAAGATCTATTGTGTTATAATGCCTTAGACGGATCAACATATATGATTAAAAAAGATAATGATTAGAAAGTAGGACTGGTGTAGGGTCATGCCCTATGCTTCAACTGTTAGCCCCCGGTTAGCAGAGATCCGCGACTCCAATGCATATGACTCACTGAGATAAAAGGATGTTGATGCACATAAAGGAACTCGTAGCTCTATATGCTCACACAAGATTGATGAAAGAGTCGTAATCGTATCTGGAGCATTGTTGGTAACTCCTAACCATATTTAGAGTATTAGCTGTTTGCCTGAAGTATCTGGAGACTAATATTATTATTTGATTCTCCTTACCATGGCTGGAGACTTTGGTATATCTGGTTAAGCTTAATTAAGGAAAGGCCATCTCGATACCTCCTAACCGTATTTGGAGACCTCCTAACTATATCCAGAGATAGGTTGTTAGTTGGCCTATGAAAACTAATAGGTTCTTAATAACCCTTGGGAAAATTATGATTAGAGATAGTTGGTCCATTTTGGGAGATTGGGTAAACCACAAGAATGCATAACCTTATGTTGACATATTATTCAGACTTATCCACGTTGTATGCATGCATACGATCACATTCAGTTTCCACTCTCATCATTGTGGATGTAGGAGCATGATTTATGGTTGATATATGTTAGTAAGATACTAGTAAGGAGAATACCCATTCCGCTCAAAGTCATGGCCTCACTAGATCTCTATTTGGTTTGAGTTGAAATATTATCATTCACACCATCTATTTGTTTGAACTAAGTTTTTGTTTCCCCCTCAAACTCTCGGGTGCTTATTTGAGCAGGCATAGAGTAAGGATTTTCAGGATTTTAGTTTGATGAATAAGCTTCTAAAGACATGAAGGAGGCAAGATAGTTATTTAGAAGTTTATTTTATCCACTGTGTTGTGTTCATTTTGCTTAATGGATGTAATGACAAACTGTATAATTGCTAAGTATTAAACTCTGATTAATCAAGGGGGCATCTTCATACATCGCTGTTGGAGTATTTTGTAATAATTATATTTTCTCTAAACAAGAGATCGAATGGGATTATGTAATGAATATGAAATCTTATTTTGAAATGAAATGTGAAAGTTTATTTGATGAATTAAGTTTTGAAAAATTTCATATGCACGCTCTTCTGAGGTTATATATGATTAATATAGCTGCATTTTATTGCTATAAATTAATAATATGGATGACTGTAGCACCATTGCGCTTATTTTAGGTCTCAAAATATGAGATGTTACAATTTGGTATCAGAGCATAGGTGTATATAAAACTCAAAAGAATTTTAAACTGAAACGAGTTTTGAAAACATAATCCAAATGAATCAAAGAATATGACTGGGGTATGGGATAACGCTATAGTAACGTACTTGTATTTTGCCTCTCTCTTGGACTATTCTTTTATGTCTTACTAAGGCTCATATGCAAATTACGAGAATGTTGGATATGGAAGTAAGGAACGGAAGAGTGAATCTTGTTGGCGGAAGCACCATGACCAATGCAAATGTTCGCCCAACACTAATAACAATCCCAGTCGATAAGCAAATGCTAAAGTGTGTGCTAGAACCCTACCAGTAGATATGAGGATTATGTATCAATTCTTTGTCAACATGATGCAAGTTGGACCAGTCGCTGGTTTGGCTGGAGGTAATGCTGCTAATGCAGGAGGAGCTAATCCCGAGGCACCTATTGGCAACAACTATGCTAACTTAAGCTGGGATTATTTTAGTCTTGGAGGAAAGCCTTTTTTGGAACTGAGCAAGCGATTGAAGTAGAGAATTGGCTACTACATTATGAGATAATCTTTTCCGATTAGCATTGAACGATGAGAAAAAAGGGGGTTGGCATCATGGCAGTTGCAGGGAGCTACTTTGTACTAATGGAACAATATAACCATAGGAGTGCAAGAAGGGGAATTGACTTGGGCAGAATTTCGAAGGAGATTCGAGGAGAGATTTTATCCAAGGTTGCCAAGTCAACCTTTCTTAGGAAGTTTGCTGATCTAGAGCAAGGAGAAATGTCAATGTTGGAATGTGCCACTAAGTTTGAATAGCTCTCTAGGTATGGATGCGCCATCACAGATACTATGATTAAGAGGAATGAGAAGTTTATCCATGGGTTGAAGTCGGAAATTTCTAGAGCAACAATGCACATCTTAGAGATCATGTAATGTAGTGTTGGATATGGCGATACAAAATAAGGAAATGCTTTCGACTTTTGGAAAGGAGAAGTTAGTGGAGATTCATGGTTCTCAGAGTAAGAAGTTGAAGTTATTTAACAAGAAGGCAACTTGGAAGGGTGGTGTGCCAATAAAAAGAAGGCTAATGTTGTTTGCTATAGCTACAACAAGAAGGGGCACTTCGCTAATGAGTGTCACTTTAAGGATATGAAGAAACCCTTAGGAAAGAAAGTTGCGAGAATGAAGATGTAACATGTCATAACAGCAACCAGGTTGGGTATCTAAAGAATGAATGTCCAGAACCAATCAAAGCTGATAAAAGAAAAGCATTTTCTCTAGAGCCACCTACATCGAGACCGACTATTGCTAAGAAAGGAAAGTCTATAATGGAAGGTATGCTTTTGATTCATAGTGTAAGGACCGTAAATATATCACTCTGATAAATGGTATTTAATTTTGAAATATTCAATTACAAGGTTTTTTAACACCAAATATAAAGATTTAAACCCTAAAATTATGATAAGAAACTTGTTTCAAAATATAATTGTGGAATATAGTTTCATAAATAAAGCACGTGCTTCCTACATAAATTTTCATCAATAAATTAATTTTCGATAAAAACAAAGTTTTCTCAGTATTTGAGTGTAGGAGTCTAGATACATAAACTAATATATCTATTAAAACAAGATTATGAAATAAAAAATTTATTTTATTTTAAGACATAAAACGTATTTATGACATCACAAGAGATGTCATCGCTTTTATATAGTTCTTCGAAAATTCAAGTTAAGTTTAAATAATTTGTTTTAATTAGTTATAAAGTGATAGTAATTCATTTATAATAGTTTTGAGCTGCTATATACCTGATTTGAAATTATAAGAAAATTCAGAACACTTTATCGATAACATAGCGCTTTTTGTAAACATTTGCTTAATATCAATATATATGGTTTATAATTCAAGTGAGATCGTGTTAATTCATTTAAAATGATGAGAAATATATTCTTAAGTTTTTTATCAAAATATATAGTTAAACTAAAAACTGGAAATGTGACCGACAATCGAGATCAAAATTCGTAACAATTTAATATATACAGTTGTACAACGCTGCTTATATCACTTGAACACATGTCTAACATAGACATGCATACATTAACACATACATATGCAATTAACATATGTAAAAAAATAAAAATATACTTACCATTTACATTAGGATTTACATATAGTAAAAAGCATATATATCCAAGATATTTTCTACTTTAAAAAGCAAAAATTAACTCATTTACACACGATCATCACCACACACATGAAAATAACATGGGGAGGATGACATGGGGACGCCATGTACCTTGATGGGAGAGGAGGAATGTGGGAAAGGGGCAAAAGAGTAATTACACATTTGGATATTTACTTCCAAATTTTTTCCTATAAATGCTCATCATTCTCTTCATAATTTAACACACTATTCTACTTCATCTTCTTTCTTATTCTCAATTTTTTCAATGGCTTCCTACCTTGAGGAAACTACAAAGAAAAATATTGAAAAATGAAACTAAATTAATATAGTATATATACATTAGCCATCCACTTCAAAAACAAGTTCAAATCACTCCATTCCTCCTTCACAACACCCGGCCAACACCATCCATCACTTTTTCCGAGCACTCTACCTCCTTCGAAGCTAAGGCGAGCTTTCCTAAGGTCTCGGGCTTGACTCCATAAACTTTGGTTCGATCGTAGCAAAGTTATAGTCTGTTTTTCTAAATTTGATATCCAATGAAGGTTAGAAAACCCTATAAAACTTCATATACGTATATATATATATATATATATATATGATAATGATGATGTGATATGTTTTCCATGGAAGTTTACTATGCTTTGATCATTAAGTTTTTTTAATATGGTTGTTTAAATTGTGTAATTTAGTCACGTTAATATAGATCGAATATCACAAAGGAAATGACTTTTCTTTATTAAATAAAATGGTGTATTAAGCTTGTTAAACCTCCTTAAAATAGTTTAAAATGATTTAGAAATGCTTTATAAACATTTAAAAGTGTTTTGACAAAGTTTGGAAAGAATATGGAAATTTATCAAAAACAGGCGTGTCGCATGGCTGTTCGCGATTTCGCGCCACAGAAAGTTAAATCCATTTATATGACAGATTTGAAGTTGGAATTCTTTAGAATAATAATTTTTCAAACTCTTATAGTCATAGTTTAAAAAAATAAAGATTTCATCTTGTAGATTCTCAAATAAGTCCAACACAAGTTTTCAAAAAATATCGCCTTAAAACCAAATTTTGAAACTAATTTAAAATGGATATTTTAAATGTTTAAAAATATGAATTTAATAAATTCTATAACTATATTAAAATGGTTTAAAACATATTTAAGTTATAAAAATGGACATTTATGAAATAAATTGGTTGTTTGGTTCAATATAGTCTTAAAACACTATTCCAGCATTTTCTGCAACAGTTTTCTATAACATCTACATATCATGTTTTAACTCAACTATTCTTCTCCAATCTTTTTTTAAATCTTTTAAATAAATAGTTAAGTGTTTTAAAGATGATTTTGAAGTATTAATAAATATTTTAAAGGAAATTTTATTTATAAAACCGTCTTTAAGTGAATGATTTAATCTTGACTCTAAAAGCCGATGAGTAGACTGGACTTTTCTATTCATGAGATCTGAATGTGAGGTGCTTAAACTAAGTAGATGTTTAGGAGCAACCAGTGCCCTGGCTCACCTAGCCCCTTTCCTAGGCAAGAGATAGATAAGTTCGTAATGCCAAAAACGAGACAAGTATAAAAGGTTTAATTTTTATAATTAATTAATTGCAACTTGGATTAAATAGAGATAATCTTCTTATACTCGGTGTTAAATTTCGAGGAGGGAACTTATACTAATTACATGAATATAAAAAGTGATTCTATCATTATTCGATGGATAGCACAAATTGAATACCGAAATTAGTATCGAGTAAAATTAGTATGATTTCTATGGATCCACTTTACTCGAATACTAACTAATTTGGATTTTCCATCTTAGATAACATGATTTCAACCTATTAAAAGTTATGATTTGAAAATAAGAAATCTTTTGTCAATATTTAAATAAATTACTTGGAATTATTTCAATTCCTATGGATCCTTTTACTTAAAATTAATTTTTTTTAGGTTTATAGTAAACGATGTCTTAAAAAACATTATTATCGACCTGTTTAAAAGTTATGATTTGGAAATAATAAATCTTCCTTAAGATTTAAATAAATGATTTGGAGATATTTTCCTAAGTAACGGATGAAATGAGTTGGAATTAATCCAAGATTTAAATAGGTTTTAATTAAACAAAGATTGATAAATGAGGTTTAAGAATCCTCAGTATACTGAAAAGAAATGATTTTAAAAAGATATATATCTCTAAGTAGATACTTTGGATAAAAAGATACTAATTAATGGATATTAATCACCTACCTACTTAAAATCTTTTTATCAATGATTGGTTTGATGGAATCGGGATCGGATTTGGGCAAATTCCTATCCGAAAACCACTTTGAACCAATTTACGAGTTCGAAAGTGAAGACATGTTAAAGACTATGAAGTTGAAGGCAGGGATCTTCACAATGGAAGGGGTATTCTTTAATAATTTTGGAGTAGCTCCCAAGACAAATAAATAGCAGTGATCCCTTCATTCTGGGATCTTCATATGCAAGGACTACTCGTTAGTAATCTAAGGGAGGATGTCGACGTGATATGGTAAGCGAGTGCCTTCGGTTTGTCCTGTTCCTTAACAAATTGTATGGATAAATATCTGACATTGCATTTCTAAGAACACAGTGCATTGATCTCTACAAACGTACATACGTTTGGTGGTGTAGGACGTAACCCCTCTTATACTTAATACCCTTCTTAGATACGTATGAGCTCATAGGTTGTACTTTGGTTGAAATCAGTAGTGTGTTGTTGTAAATGGTAAATGCGTCATTTTAAGTGAAAATGTTCTTAGAAAGGTAAACGTTACCTCAAGCATCACACCCGATGGATTATGAAACTGGAGATGCTTTAAGTCTAAGTAGTTCGCAACCATTAGGGTATGATATCACCTTTCCAGATCTATTTATTTCTACCAGCTATGACTTGGGTTTAAATAATGTAGCGTATGCTATGATATCCAGATAGGTCGGTAACGGCCAGGGTGATATCGAAATCAATGCTATCTGTACCATATATTGGTCTCGGATAGACTGGTCTTAATTCGCACAGGTTTCGAAGATGTCGATTCTCGGTACATTCCTCTAGAAATGTAATGTAAGGGAGGTAGTCCCTTACCTCGCTATTCATTAGAAATCCATTCTCCAAAAAGTGCCTTTGGACTTATTTGTAAACCTATTATGCCGTCAAATTTAACCAATGTGACAGTTTCGGCTATTTGAATATGTTTATTTGAATGGTTTTCAAAGAATGTGATTAAAAACAATATCACTGGATTCTATGTAGAAATGATTTGGTTATCATAAGGTAAAAACTCGTTCTGTGTTTATGTGCAACGTGGTCTTATGAGATACCCTTTGTTTTCAAATACTCATATTTTGAGTTTCTCACACCAGTCCTATGACTGACACGGAGTTTATTTCCTTTCCCTTAAACTCCAGGCGCCCTATTTTTTCGGAAAGCCTAATAATCAGGTTTAGTTTGGAGCATTCTGAAAGAGCTCGGACCATGGAGCTTGAAGATTCTTCTGAAGATTGTTATCAATTTCTACCACACTTATGTACTATTGCTCATTTGTAAGGACAAAGATTTATAACTATTCATGCTGATGTTAAGTTAAACTCTAGTAATGTATTTAAAATTTGTCCCTGTAAAGATTATATGTTCCAATAACATTTGTTATTTCATTCATGTAAGATTTTGTTCTATGTCTTTATTTTCTTTTCCCCATAATTATCCATCTTTTCGTTCAAATTAAGTTGGACATGTGTCGTTTATTGTCAACTTAAATGTATGGAATTATGGATCGTCACACATAGCATACCGATTAGAGTATTGTTTATACTAGTTCATCTCATTCATTTAGCTCTTAATGTCTGGTAGATAAGTTAAGTTTAGAACCATCGTACCTTGTTACTTCCTTAAGGGTTTTGAATCTGATAGAACGGTATGTAACTCTTGGGATGAGATTCGTGTTGGTATCTATTGATGACATTCTAATATATTCTAAGGATGAAAGAGATCATAAGACTCATCTTGTAATAATGCCTTGAGACGTTGAGGCAACATCAACTAAAAGGAAAGTTTTCAAAGTGTCATTTCTAAAAGAAAGAAGTGAAATTTCTTGGTCATGTAGTTTTAGGAAAAGTTTTATCTATGGATCCAGCGAAGATAAAAGTTGTTAATAATTGGAAGAGACCTGAAACGATGACTAAGATGAGAAGTTTTCTTCGATTAGTTGGCTATTATCGGCGATTCATCAAGGATTTCTCTCGGATAGCGGGACCTTTGACTATACTAACCAGGAAGAACGTAAAGTTTATTTGGTCCGATAAATGTGAGGAAGCATTCCATAAGCTAAAACATTTATTGACCAGTGCACCCATGTTAGCAGTACTAGATGGTAATCAGAATTTGGTGGTGTATGCTAATGTATGTGGAGTAGAGTTAAGAGCTATGTTAATGCAAAGAGGTAAAGTGATTGCTTACGCTTCTTGACAGCTTAGACCATATGAAGTTAGGTATCCGACTCATGATCTGGAGTTGGAAGAAGTGATTTTTTCTTTGACAGTATGGACACACTACCTCTTAGAGGAATGATTCTAGTTATTTACGGATCATAAGTATTTGAGGTATTTATTCTCTCGGAAGAAGTTGAATATAAGACAGTAGAGATAACTAGATTTTTTTAGCAGCTTATGATTTTGGTATTGAGTATACGCCAGGAAAAGGAAATAAAGTTGCTAATGCACTTAGCAGGAAGCATCAGAATGCGATGTTAACTATGTTGGTAGAATTGAAGGATTTAGAGGCGTTGACTACTTGTAGTGTGCAGTTGAGGTCGACTACTAGTTCTATTTAGAATACCGCCCTATTATCTTGCTTGGAAGGTCGACCAGTATTGAGCGAAAGGATTGCTTCTAAGCAAAGAGGCGATCCATTACTAGCCGAAAGAATTATAAGGCTTGAAGGTGGAACTAAGATTTATGATTTAAAGGATTTTAGTATTGACCAGAATGGGTGGTTAAGAAAGAAAGGATAATTGTGTGTTTCAGAATTGGTGACCTAAGAAAAGAAGTTCTTAAGAAGTGCTATTGATCGAAGTTTACTATTCATCTTGGAGGAACTAAGATGTATCGGGATATGAAGAGGAGTTTGTTCTGGGAAGATATAAAAAGGGATGCAGGCTTGTTGGTAAAGCAATGTTTGAATTGTCAGCAACTGAAAGCCGAGCATAGGAAGCCAAGTGGATTGCTTCAGCCTTTAGATACACTGGTGTGGAAATTGGATTCCATACCTATGGATTTCATTGATGGGTTCTCAAGGTCGAATAAGGGAAATGAGAGTACTTGGGTCATAGTGGATAGACTAACCAAGAGTGCACACTTCATTCCCATTAAGTCAACAATGACGACACCTGCATTGGTCAAGTTGTTTGTGTGCATATTGTTATACTACATGGGATTCCAAGTAGCATAGTCAATGATTGGGATAATTTGTTTACTAATGAATTCTGGAAGAGTCTGCAAGAGGAATTAGGTGCCAAGCTTAAGATGAGTACCGCTTATCATCCATAGACGGATGTGCAGATAGAGAGAGTCAGTAAGATACTTAAATATTTGTTGAGAGCTTGTGTATTTAATTTTGGTGGATTATGGGAAGACCATCTATAGTTAGTCGAGTTTTCCTATAACAATAGTTATCAGACTAGTATAGGAATGGCGCCTTTTGAAGCTTTGTATAGGAGGCAGCGCAAATCAACATCATATAGGATGGAGATCGAAGACAGAATGGTTCTTGGTTCAGATATGTTGAGAGAAGCCATAGGAAAAATTGAGTTAATCCGAGCAAGGATCAAGGAAGCTCATCCTAGGCAGAAAAGTTACGTGGATAAGAGGTGTAAAGATTTAGAGTTCCCAGTTAGAGATCATGTTTTTATTAAAATATTACCAATGAAGGGTGTGGTACGATTTAGAAAGACAAGGAAGTTGGGACCGAGATATGTTGGTCCATTCCCAATTATAGAGAGGATTCCGAAACTCGCTTATAGAATATAGTTACCGAATAGTCTAGCAGGAGCCCATAATGTGTTCATATTTCTCATCTTAAAAGTATGTGCATGATCTAGAGACTACTATTATTCCAACTGCATTGGGAGATTTAGTAGTGGTGCTAGATATGACTTTTGTTTGAGAACCAGTGTAAGTCATGGCAAGAGATGAGAAGAGGTTAAGGAACAAAACAACGAAGTTAGTGAAAGTCAAGTGGAGAACAACGAGAAAGACTGTATTTAGGAGATGGAACATAGGATTTAAAAGACCTATGATGCATTGTTTTGATGGTTTGTTCTATATTTGTTGTACATATGCATTTTGCTAACCAGTTAGGCTAGCATTTCTTGTTACAGATGTTTGCATGGTTGATATGCTTGTCTGTCGTCTATATCGAATTTCAAGGACGAAATTCCTTAAAGGGGAAAGCCTGTAACACCGCAAAATTTGATTAACATTATTCAAGAGATTTAAGTAAATAAATTAAATATAATAATATGTAGTGTGAGAAGGGGATTGAGGTTCGATAATTAATTGGGTTAGGCCTTAATTAATCAATTAATAAGATTGTTTTAAACTTACCATAGAGAAGAATAAATGAGAAGGCAAAATAGGAATAGATCTTTGTTTCAACCTTAATCTCTCATCCTCTCATTCGTTCTTATTTTACAGCACCAAAACAATCAAAAGCTAAAGGGAAGAGGTCGACCATTACTGCGAAGATTAGAACAGGAAAACTAAAGCAAATTGAAGGGAAAAGCTTAGGAGAACAAATCAATATCAAATCTCAAACTTATTATCCAATGATGGACAGTAGTAAAACATCTTATATTTATGTGTTTTATTCTCGGATTTTGATCGATTCCAAATTGTTGATGATCATATGTTATGTCATGATTGTTTATGCCATTGTTTGGTTAAATAGCGATTTATTGGAATTTTTATGGAATTATTATGATAGGTTTTAAGAGCAAAATCTAAATTTTTGGTCTTCACTTGATTTGATTTCCGAGTATATTATAAAAACATAATTTTGGAGATGGGCTTTTATTTTCATAATTTTCCTAATTAATAGGAATATTTTGTGAATTTTCTAAGAAGAATGTACATTTATTTGGGTTTTAATTACTAAAAATAATTAAATAATGATTTTGGCCTCGAAATTTTTATGTGTTAAAGAATACATGAATTCTGATTTTAGAGATTTTTGTGGATTTTTTCCAAGTGATTATGATTTTATCTGAATTAATTAAGGTAGAAAAGCTTATAAGTAAATATTAAATGTTTAATATTATTTATTGGGTGCGATATGGGTTTTGGGGAAAGAAAACAACTTGCGGTAGTTTTTTAAAAGGAAATTGATATAAAGTTGTTTTTAACCAATATAAAATTTATAAGGGTTAGGAGTTGGTGAAAAGTAATTGCTTTTAATAGAAATAAAACAGTTTTTATATTAATTATGATATTTCCATGATGCCAATATGGATATCGAAGCTCAGGAAATGGCCGATATATATGTCACCACCATAGAATTTGACATCAACGTGAATGGATGCATGCGATATCAACTATGTTGGTGCAGAGTGAATCTGTTCAGGTTGAAGTCGTATATTATAAAGTCTTCAACATCCAATTATTGTCAACATGGTGATCTTGTAACAAACTAGAACTATTCTTACCTCTCTTATTTCTTTGTTTTGAAATCTATAACATATGGCATTGATGTCGCAAGTTTTCACATGGGTTTTAAATGATGTCGCATATCATTATTTTCGATATCAACTATACTGAGGAAGTGGCCGCATGCTTCCTATATTGATGCCATAGCTCAAGATAGTAATGTCGCAAGTATTATTTTCGACTTTAACTATTTTTTGCCAATGATGCCGCTATATTATGGTTTCAATATCCCTGATATACGATATAGTGCCACTATTGTAAAGCACTTGATATCAATGGTTTTGTAATATTTATGTCGGATTGGCGTCCATATATTTTATGTATAAAAGTCTATATTTAATAGGTTTGACAACCTATATATTTCTATGTTATGATAAAAATAATTTCGGCATTATAGCTTTATGTTGTATAAACCAGAATTCTTTATTAAAGCATTTATAAGAAGGAACACGACTTCCCATGCCAGCCATATTGATGTTACAAGTTTATAATTATGAACATATTCTAACAAATGGTGGTATGCCCTATAATGCAGAGGTGTAACATCCTCATATTGATACTAAAAACATACATGGCTATTTTATGTTGGATTATAAACTGGCATGTAGGATTGGTAAAATAATTGGATATATTTTCCTTGTTTTAAAATATAAATTAAGGGGATTAAGCATATAACGATAAATGTTTTCAAAAATTTAATTATTATTTAGCCAAGTTTTTATATGAAATTACCAAAGGGAGTTATTACTTAATATTAAGTAATTATATGATGCTAATCACCATTGATTGAACATATTTGGGTGATGGATGCTATATGTTCTTGTTATCATTAATCCATCATATTTGCATGTTTATTATTGTCATACTCATATTATCAAGACCCATAACTACATCTGGGAAAGTTTAAGGGTAGAAGAACTATTTAGGTTATTCTAGTAGTGAGTATGATCGGATTAAAATCCTGAGTGAGTAGAATTGCATTCAGGAGATTGAAAAGTTCTAATTGTGTTAGGATCCCTTAGACTGATCAAAAGATACGATTAAAACTAGTAATGAGTAAAAAGTGGGACTGGTGTTTTGTTGTGCCCTATGCTTCAACTGTTAACCCCCAGTTGGTGAAGGTCCGCAATTCCAGTGCATATGGCTTAGTGAGATGAAAAGATGTTTATGCACACGAAGGAACTCGTAGCCCTATATTCTTACACAAGATTGATGAAAGACCCCTAATCATATCCATAGCATTGTTGGTAACTCCTCACCGTATTTGGAGTATTAGTTATTTCTCCTAACCATGTATTTGGAGATTAGCATTATTATTTGACTCTCCTAATCGTGGCTGCAAATTAGGTATATTTTATTATGCTTAATTAAGGACAGGCTGTCCCGATACCTCCTAACCATATTTAGAGACCTTTTGACTGTATCAAGAGATTGGTTGTTATTGGCCTGTGAAAACTAATAGGTTCTTAGTAACCCATGGAAAATTTTGATTAGGGACAGTTAGTCCATTTTGGGAGATAGGGTAAATCATGGGAATGCATAACCATATATTGACAGATTATTCAGACTTACCCATGTTGCATGCATGCATATGATCATGTTTATTTTCTATTTTAATCATTGTGGATGCAGGAGCATTATATATGGTTGACATAATTTGATAAGATACTAGTGAGGGGAAAACCTATTCCACTCAACAGCGTGAACTCAGTAAGTATATGCTCGCATTGAGTTGGAATAATATTATTCACACCAGAATGTTTGTCTAACATAAAATTTTAGTTTTCCCTTAAACTCTCGGGTGCTCATTTGAGTAGGCCAAGATAAAGGTTTTTAGGATTTTAGTTTGACAAATAAGCTTCCAAAGACTTGCAGGAGGCAAGATTGCTATTTAGGAGATTTATTATATCCACTGTGTTGTTTTAACTTTACTTAATGGACTGTATAATTGCCAAGTATTTGACCCTGATCAACCAAGGAGCATTTCATATGTCGCTCTTCAAGTATTTTGTAATAATTATATTTTCTCTAAGCGAGGAAATGAATGGGATTTTGTAATGAACATGAAATCTTATTTTGAAATGAAATGTAAAAGTTAACTTAAAGAACTGATTTTTGAAAATTTTCATATTCATGTGCTTCTAATGTTATATATGATTAATATAGCCGCATTTTGTCATCCGTAATTAACACTCTAGATGACTGCAACATCCGTAGAGCTTAGTTGTAGGTCTCAAAATGTGGAACGTTACACTCCTCTCTTTTTCGTATTCTCTTGCTGTTTGGAAGCTTCAAAATTTGATAAAGTGAAAGGTGAAAGACGAGAAGATTTAGAAGAACAAACTGGATTCCAAGATCTCTATTTGCTGCCAGGGAAGTGGGATCTTTTCCACTAGCTATCCTTAAGATCCTGGTCGCTTTCATCTCCTATTAAACTGTAGTGAACAGTCTCCTCGGTCTTCAACTCCGTAGCTGGTTGCTTAACATTTTCACTTGAGCCAAATGAAGACACTGCCGTTTTGAAATCCTTGGGAGGCACTTTCCGCCCCAGCTGCTTCATTTTAGATAGCAGCTTCTCCCTTTTCGAACTCATGTTGCCTGAGATTGCAACATAACATGCAAGGATCAGAACAGAAATTCAAAAGTGCATGACAGTGGCATGAATATGTGACTATGTGAATGTGTGTGCAAGAGTGCATAGCAACTGCACGAACCCTTGGGGTCCTCATGAGTCTCTAGCTGCTATTAGATTTCCGCTATAGATAAAGAGTCCCTTAATTGACCCAAAGCCCCATATCTTGAAGATAGCTAGAAACGGAAATGTCTCCAGGAACAAAAGTTCCCTCCTCCTCCTCAAAACCAAAAACACGGTAGAGGGCTTCCTCTACATCTAAATTAAGCGAGCTGTCTAAACCAATATGTGTGGGGGAATGTGCTTCACTATAGTCTGAGGCGGTACGATCACTGTCATGGGAATGAGGGTTGACTTTTCTACTGTCTTTATACGGATGCTGTCATTATCCTATTTTCTTAAAGTCTTGTGCCAATCATTTTTTCGAGGTGAAACCCTGAAGGAGCCTAACTCTTGCTCCTTCAAATTCGTTAAGACTGTGAGGACAACTTCGGATGGATCCATATTTAGGATGGCATCGAAAACAGAGGGCTGAGAAGATGGACTTTCATTTATTTCACCGGTAGCCAAGTCTTTTTCTTTCTTCTTCTTGGCGGGCTTATGACTGGAGGGTTGCTTGCCTTTCTCGATTGAGCATCCTATGGCTAATAGCCTGAGCTACCTTAAATTATCATCGTTTACTAAATGAGGAACTTCTTGGAATACCTTCAGGATTTGCTGGAGTCTACAAAACTTGTCCTCGAAATCATCCCTAGTTGCTGCTTTTACTACACTTGGAAGAAAAACCCAAAAGGGGGAGAATTAGTATTTAGCATAAGGTGTCGAAAGAAAACTGCAAATATAGAAAGGAATGGGTGAAAGAAAGAGACTCACATATGAAATGCCATTGGTGGAAGCATGAAGAGTCATCCTAGGTAATGAAGTACTCACGTTTGAACATATTGTATTTAGAGTACAAGTTCTCAGTCGGCTTAGATTTAATCCCTGCTTCAAGATAGATAAAGAAGGAAACTTCCATTTTTCTCTTCAAAACATAGAGGAACCTAATTTGATGATGAGCAGGGGCACCTAAAACTTCCTCACGAAAATTACATATAGGCTAGTCAGGATAAGGTAGCCACTGCGATGCAACTGGAACATAGCAATCTTCAAGTACACAAGGCAGCCTATGATCCATTAGGGAAAAGGATGTAGGAACCCAGACATGCAATGATATCAAGAGTAAACCATGTATCCTTCTGGTGGAGCATGTGCTCGATGTTCGGAGATGGTAAAAGGATCTCCTATCTAAGGATACCGTGAGTCGCGACGATAATATAAACTACAAAATTAAAACAGTTGATAATAATTATTATGAGTACACGAAAGAAAACGAATCATATTTTGGCAGTTCCTATGATGCATTTGGGGCTTATCGGTAGAAACGAATCAAATTAGACAGTCCCTTTTGGCTCCGGTGGCGACTAGATCAATGTGGTTAGAAGTCAAGATGGAGGGCTAAAAATTGATAGGATCCACAAAAAGTTCGGATGGCCCATATCCATACATGAGAGAACGTAGAACGAGGATGATTAGAGCGACACCCCGACGACATAGGATCTTGAGGTATGGAAGAAGAAGGACCCTGATCTCAGAAGATCGTCTGTGAAAGCATCTTGTGACAGTCTGACATATGTATCTGATATAATAACTCATCTCACGTATTATTGTAAAAGACTGAAAGTGTTCATGTATGTGCATGGGTGTGTACATATGCATTGAAAAAGAACTAAGACAAGGTTAACATACACATTTTGACACCAGCGAAAGCTATTCCAAATTCACACTCTGCTCGGTAAAGCCTAAGCAAAATCCTACCTAATAACCAAAACCAAAACAATAGGTAGAGATAAAAAAATGGCCAACTTCTCCTTTATCAAGAGGCTGAACCTAGCAACAACCATACCCTAGGCTTTGATCCAAAGGTCCTACTGGTCCAAAGTAATTAAACAGTCCTCTTAATTATATGTTTATCTAGAACCGAGCAATCCAAGACCCCAAATCCTAACCTAAATGGGTTAAGCCTGAATCATGGCATACACACCAGTAACATGGATGCAAAGATGGGTAGATATGCTTACCAGAGCGAGTGATGATCTTGGATGGAGATTGCATTTATCTAGGGGCGTTTGGAGCAAAGATCAGCACTTTCAGCTCGAAGGAGGTGAACGGTCTCGAAATGTTGGGAAAGGCATAAAAGTAAACTAACATGTTCTATGAGAGGAGGCGCTAGAGAGGAGCCAAGGGAAGGGTTTGGGAAGAGGAAACAAAGGCATGGGAAGGGTTCGCCAAGGAAGAACTCCCCTATTCAGTACCCTTAGTACCAAACATGAAATCCTATTCGGCCCACTTGGGTACCAAACATAAAATCCTATTCGGTATTCAAACTATTGAACAAGAAATCCTTTAATGTGGGTTGGGTGCCGTATAGGGGTGGCTACATGTGGGGACCAGACTAAAAGGAGATAGGAGACGCTGAACCAATGAGTGTAGGAAATTGGCCAGCATTATGGCCACAAGCATTCCTGCCAAACTAAACAAGCTATATATGGAATGAAATCTGAGTATATTTCGAAATTGGTAATCATATCTTTTGTATATGGAAATATTTGATTTGGGCGAGCTAAACATGAAATTCCTTAATTTATCAGATTAACCACACCTTCTCTTCACCCCTATAAATATCCAAGTATTTAGCGTTCATAGGGATAAATTTTTGGAGCTTTAAGACATTACGCTACAACAAAAACTGCATCGAGCTTCCTGATTCCTATATTCAATCACATTATATTTCATATCAAAACTCTTATAAAAGCTGAATATAAAAAAACAATAAATATGAACAGTGGATGTTGGTCGTTACAGCTGAACCACTATAAATATGTGTGTCTTTCACTTTCTTTGCATTCATTTTTTTACTAAATATTTTGTTATTGATTCGATTGGAGATGTTTGTCCATTTCTTGTGCAAACACTAGCTATCCTAAACTGAGAGAAAGAATATACAATAACATAAGTGAATAAGAAGTTAAATTTTAAACTTCCTAAAATCGGTCATCTATTTATAAGCAAAGGTAACTATATGCTCATCTTAAATGAATTCAAGTTTTTGAAATATAAAATCATGATATCTCTCATATCAATGACAAAGCAACACTGGGAGCAACAGCTACATGCAGATGAACAGCAAAGGATCAAAACTCAATGCAACAGACAACAACAGAGCTCAATGCAACACGACATCAAAGCATATGTATGCAAATCCAAAAGTACAAGATGACGAAGTCAAAAGATCAAGTACACGAGCTAATGAAGAATGCATCATGATGCAAGGCCAGAGACTACAATATCATGTGCAAGTGCACCTGAAACACAAAGATGGCCAGAAAATCAAAGTCGTAATTCACAGTGAAGTCGAAGATGACAGAAGACTAACAGTGCAGAGATGAACAAGTTCGAAATCAAGTGTGTGTACAATTTGAAAAAGTCATAAATTAAAAGAGGAAAGTCTCTACCGTGTTAATCAAGGTAAATCAAATGCTTCAAAAACAAAGCCATGCGCATCAAGTCACAGAACGCAGAAATCAGGAAAGTGTAATTTAGGAAAGTATCGAATTGATTAGTATCTCGAATTCATATAAATATCAAACCCAATTATTATCATAGGCATCGAGTTCAAGCAATCAATTTAACCAGCAACGAAAGAAAAAATTACATACCGCAACAACGAACTCGATCAACAGAGGAGCAACGCAAACCAGAGAATTAATCATAAGCGAAGCAGCGAGCAAGAGCAACGCAAATCAGAATTGATCATCAGAGAAGCCGCGAGCAAGCGCGACACAAACCAGAGAATCAAAGAAAGCCCTAATTTTTGCAAGGGAACAAAGCCCTAATTCAGATCGTACAGAGCCGACAATATCTCTTCACAAGGCAAAAGGAAAAGGAACGGGAAAAACAAAAGGGCCGGCCTTAATTATAAAGGAAGGCTTTGTTTTATAAAAGGGGTTTTTTAGTTTATATTCAAATAGGGTTTTAAGTTTTTAATTGTTTTTTATTTGTTATTTTCTTTTCGAATCAAGTCTTGGTAAATCACCACCTAGGTTGTAGGTAGTGTCAGATTGTCTAGTTAGAATTAGTTCAGTGAGCAGGGTATGCGAGTTTGCAAAACTCTATAGGCGGGAGCAAGGGTTTGCGAGTTTGCAAAACTCTATAGGCGGAGCAGAGGGTGCGAGTCTATTAGAGTGTTTGTAAGCGGAAGCAGGGTTTGCGAGTCTCTTAGAGTGTTTGTAAGCGGGAGACTGTTTAATTCTAATAGAAATCTGGGAATGCAGCAGTAGGCAGGGGTTGCCGAAGCTGGGTAAAATTTGTGTGTGATTTACTTTTCAGCATATTTATTTCTGCAGTTTGTTTCTGTGTTTAAATCGAGAAAATTTGCATTAACCCTATTCACCCCCCCTCTAGGGTTAATCTAGATCCTACAAGTGGTATCAGAGCCCAATATTTTTCTTTGACTCTAGAGTCATGAATCCACCAGATAATACTTTTGTTGAGGGTCGTTCCAATATTATTCCTTCTATTTTCGATGGAACAGATTTTTTGAATTGGAAATTGAAAATGGAATTTTATTTAAAATCTGTTAATATTAAATGTTGGGATATTATTGAAAATGGGTGTGATATAACAAATAAGGAAATTATCTCGATTAATGCTCTTGCTATGCATATATTATATTCTCATATTAATCGTGATAATTTTTATTTCGTCTCTCATTGTGAAAATGCACTGAAAATCTGGAATACTTTCGATGCAATATATGGAGCAAAAGTCAACAACAATGAGATGTCCTCCACAACCAACTCAGTTAAAGAAATGTGCTTAACAGGATTGGTAAATAGCAGTTGTGATGAGGATGATGATGATGGAGCAGCCGAGCTGGCATTACTAATGAAGAAATTCAAAAGGAGGAACCGCAAATACGGAAATCCAACTCTAAATCAAAAATTAAAAAACAGAGAGCACAATATGAAGCCAAGCGAGGTATCAAAACTCACTCACTCTGAATTACTTATTTATTTCCACGAAGTGAATGGCTGTTTTGAACGACTTAGGGAGAAGTATGCCAAACTTGAATCACAAAAAGATACTTTGATAGAATTAAATGAACAACTCGAAAAATTAGTTAAAACCTATCAAAGTAAGATCCCTAAGTGTGATAAGTGTCCAACATTCGAAAAGGAAATTTAAAAATAAGAAATCAATATAAAATCACTTGAAAATGAAATTTTGATTTTAAAAGAGAATGAAAATACTAGGAGAGAGAATTCTATTAAAAAGTGCACACAATTGATAAATGAAAATGAATCTCTCAAAACACAAGTCCAACAATTGTCAATGACATTAGATAAATTCTCAAAAAGTAAAAAATCGTTGAATATGCTATTAGGAAAGAAAACTATTAATACAGTTAGACAAGGACTTGGATATAATAAATCTGAAAATGTTGAAAGCAAGATTAATCAAGAAAATTCAGTGTGCACAATTTGTAGAAAATTTGGACACAATCAAAATAATTGTTGGTATAGACCCAAACACATGAAAACTATATCAATTTGGGTACCAAAAGGCACAAATATAAAATCTCGCAAAGTAAAACAAATTTGGGTGCCGAAGGGAGCAATTATAAATAGTTTTGGATCTCCACAAAATTATTTTTCAAAATATTCTGCCACTAACAACCATGGACCTATAAAAACAAATAGGTCACATAAATCTTTTTCCGTGTAGGTGTGGTGGCAGGCTAAGGAACAACAATAGTGCTACTTGGATTCTGGCTGTTCCAAAAGCACACCGAGCAACAAAGCAAAGTTCCTTAGCCTAGTATAAAGGTGAAAGAATCACAATAGACAACAACGAAAAAAATATCGTAAAGGTAATACAGGTAATGGTATGTTTTGAACGATATATTATGTAACGACCCAGAATTTTTTATTTAATTAAAATTTGAATATTTAATTAATTTTAAATATTAATAAGTGAAATTTATAAGTTGAATAAATTTTATTTCGAATAATTGGATTTAATTGAATAATTAAATCGATAATTTAATATGTGAAATACAGAAATAATTGAAATTAGGGTTAAATATGATTGAAAATGATTTGTAAAATTTTATTTTATCATATTGGAGTTAAAATGATGTTTTAGAACTTTTAAAATCGAATTAAGAGTTTATTTGTGAAAATTGAATATTTTAATATTTAATCGACTAGTGAAATTAGTCAATTTTTGAACAGTCTCAGAATTGGACGAAACTAGTTCCATTGGATCCGTAATAGTTTATTATTATCGGGTTTCAATTTTCGTAGCAATCGGAGTTATCGTTTGATCGTGGCAGCTCGAAATGCATCGAAATTGTTTTAATATTAATTTGGCGAGCTAAAATAGCCATTTTTCAAACAGTCTCATATTTCGACAAAACTAGTTTCATCGGATCCGTAACGTGATATTATTGTAAGGTTTCAAATTTCATGTCAATCGGATTCACCGTTTGTCCGGTGCAAATTAAAACGCCTAGAAAATCGTTTAATCGATTTAATTTTAAATTGAACGTTTATTGCCATAACTCGCACCGATGACCGAATTAGCTCCCGAAACACGTTCAATTGTGTTCAAAATGCGGGGTAAACCTTAGGAACGCCAACCGGCATGCTTCGTTTGGAGTTCGGAAAATCCGGGATGAATAGTGTCGCGTAAATTTTCTATAAAAGCCCCTAAATATTCATTATTTTCACAAAAAAATTAAACCCTAGGTCAAACATCAGGCCGTCGCCTCCAATAACAATGAATGGACGAAAATTATCAACTTCTTTCTCAAATTTTTCTCAATCCATCAACAATTAGCGAAAACTTTCAACATGAAAGTTGTAGACGACAACGAGATCTTCAATCTGAACGGTCACGATCGCGTTTGGGTTAGCGGATTGGTGGCAAATCGTCCTCAAACGGCCGAGTGTCGCGCGCGTTTTTCTAGGCAGGAGGCTGGCCGAGCTTCGAGATGCTCGGGGCGTGGGTAGCTCTGGGCGATGGCGTTCGAATGGCGGTGGTATGATGGAGTTTCGAGCTTTGAGGTGGCCGTAGTTGTTAACCCTAGTTTGCTCTAGATGGGTTCTTGCGTGAATCAATTCCTGTAGAAGAAACGTGAACGTGGAAAGGAGATGGAAGGAGAACGTGCGGCTACGATTGCAGGGTGATGGATCTATGGCTGTGATTTGGTGGAAGGTTTAGAAAATATAAAAATTGTTGTAAATTGATATATAAATTCGTGTAAACTTTGAAAATTCATATCTTTTTCATACGAGGCCGAAAACGCGCGAAACCAGTTGCGTTGGAATCGTATGGACGAACACTACGTAATGGAATTGGATTGGAGTCGTTTGGAGTTAGTGAAAATTTCGGGTAAAATTAAAGGCGCGTTTAATTTTATTCGAAATAAATCGCTAAAACGAAATTGAAATCAAGGTGAGAACTTCTCACTCAATCGAATCGGTTTCGATTTTAATTTTAAATCGTTAGATTTAAAAATTTTGATTGAATGCTTGGATGATAAATTGTTATCTATTGATTGTTAAAATAGACATTATGCGCCGTTAGTAAGCGGATGTTATTTATTAAAAACATATACCGCGAATATTTCATAAACAGTGAAATTGGTATTATTTATGTACTTGGAATTGATTTCCCGCAGTATATAGCGGATGAGACCCTATTGCGCCGTCTATTAAGCGGATAATATTTTAAATCCCATATACCGCGATAATTTCGTACTGGAACGGAATTGGTATTGTGCTAACATCTTTGGATGCAGGAAAACAGGTTGGAGGGATCCAACTGGATTCCTCAACAGTATTTATTTGATTTCAGATATTTTGATATTTGATTGATTACCATATCGATATATGATGTCGTTGTTGACGTGATTGACTATTTGGTGTGTAGCATCATTGGGCCAATTTTGGAATTTTAAAAGGATTTTTAAAGTGATTTTTGAAAGTATACGTTCACAAAATATTTTTGGAATTGATTCATTTTGAATAAATAAACGTTATAATTTTAATGTTATAAAAATTATGATTTTCGAGAAATATAGTTAAAAGTTGATTTTTGAAAATACGGGGTTAATGATTTTATAAAATAGTTTAAATTGGGATTTTTGAATTTATTATAAAAAGTTTAAATATAGGATTTATGAAATTTGATTATTTTATAAATCAAAATGGTGAAATTATAAAGGAGTTTAAAGTCGTTTTTAAAATAATAATATAAATTGATTTATACAAAGAATTTATAAATTGATATTTGTAAATTAAAATATTTGAATTATAAAATGAGTTTTTATAAGTGTTAGAATGAATTGTAAATGAATTTCAATAAATAGAAATGAAATTTATAGAATTATAAACGGTGAAGTTATAAATGGAATTTTATAAGCAGTAGGTTTATAAAATTTGTAAAGTTATTTGAAGAATAGATATGGGTAAATAAATGAATCTTATAAGTTATAAGATTTATAATTTGGGAAGTTAAAGAAACGATTTTGCAAACAAATAAATTATAAGTATTTAACTTAAATTATGGACTTTTGGTTTGTAATTGAGTTATAAATTGAAATAGATTTATAAAAGGAAGTTGTTATAAAATAAATAGAAATGGAATTTATAGACGTTATTTTATAAATCCGCAAACGACTTATTTTGATAAGTAAATTGTTATAACTTATTAATGGAGTTATATTCACGTTTTAGACAGTGAATAATCCTTTTTAAATAAAATGTATAGAAATGATGAAATTGGTTAACGTAGTATATTCACGTTTTTGAATAGTGAATAATATGTTAAAGAAAATGGTTTGGATGTGATGTTTTAAATAAAAATATAAACGATCTAACGATGTTTTTAAAATGTGTTTAGATTTGAAACCATAGATTTCAACATTCATTGTTGAAATAGACGTTTTCGAGGAAAAGAAGGAAATTGAGGACTATAACACTGTTGTTATAGTAAATGATTTCCGAAAGGAAATGTTTTATTTAGTATTGGGATTTATATATTTATCTTAAATTCAAATCCCTATACTAGTGATTTTGTGTTGTCGTAACGATGTTTTACGCAACATTCGTTTTTGCCCAAATAAATATGTTTAAGAGAATGATTTCCTTAAAAAATGAAATATATACTTAATTTAGATTTAAGTATATTGAATATTTTCCAAGTATAGAAAATAGAAAGATTTGTGAATTACTTATTAATATATAAGTATGGAAATGTTTTCCCAATGTGAAATAAAACGTTTTGAGAATTTATCCTTTTGAAGATAAATTGAAAATGAATAATTGAGATCATATATTCATAGATATTTTGGAATGTAAATTCACTATGGAATTTATAAATGAATAGGGGAATTTGTTTAAAAATAAACGTTGATTTATTTTTGAAATATGGGAATTAAATTTACGGATTCAGAACGTAAATAAAAAGTAAATCGTTAAGGATTTATTTAATTGATTTAAATGAACCATGTTGAAATGAAAGTATTTCCATGTAAGGAAAATATTTGAAATTTGTTTTCAAATGGTTGAAGTGTGGAAATTATATATCTTGTAAAGATATTTTTGGGAAATGAATAATTTGGAAAATTATTTGGAATCTGGTGATGTGTGCATATCCATTGATAGTTCAATAACCGACTATCAATATTTACCTTTGAATAGGTATTTGTTGTGATTTGCCGAATTTGAATGCCACACTTATTTTTAAATTATTGCGCTCGTTATTCGGATTACCCATTCCGAATAGTGATACGACGTAATGGATAGCATTGAAGACCGGTGTTGAAGACCGGATATTTTTGAAGGCGAAAGGACAACTCGTCGAATGTTTTGCATCGACTGGTCCCCGGTATAGAGACTCCATATGTGATGGGAAATCCGGTCGTGATTAGTGAATATCCGGATTGCAAGGACTTCTTTGTAAGTGCCTTCGGTTCTGTTCGATCCCGGAACAGACTTGTATGGATTGTATGTTTGACGTTACAAATTGAGATATAAAGCAGATTTCTTTCAAATATATTTCTGTTGGTGGCGGAGAATTTATTCTTTTAGCTTAACACCCTTCTCTGAGACGTACGAGCTCAGAGGTTATGTAGTTGATGGTTATCAGCGATATATTCCCAATTTGGTAATGTGACATGCTGAGTGTTGCTGTGAAATGATCATTGTTTGATCATTTGTGATATGATCATTTGTTTGATCATTTATCTTTATGATTATTTCTTTGATCATTTGTTGACCCAAAGCACAGCTTTTGTATAAAGCATGGCTTTGTGGACGTGACTTTGTCGAACCTCACACCCCGGAATGGTTAAAACAGGAAAGATGCAGCAAGGTTATTGGGGGTAGCACCCCTTAGGGTATGTGCATTTCCTTATGGAAAAGGGTGGTATCATGGTATGGAGCCCAGATACTTACTCATGTTGAAACACTTTATTTATCATTGTGTGATGTTGGTTACGAGCGCTCGGATAAAGATCCCAAAGGACCGGGGGATGGCATACTCGTGTCAGTAGTTACCCAGTTAGCGGTAACCCGGCCTTGTGTTGACAGAGATCCGGTTTGGTTCTTGGGGACGTCCTTCCAGAGGCGTTCTCATGTGGCAATGGGAAGTTCCTTGGCCTGACCATTTGTTGGAAATCCAAAGAAACAATACAATCCTTGTACGGTTTTAGTTGTATAACCTGCTATGGAATGTGGCGGTAACCTGCTATTGAACATGGTAGCTATAGTAGGCATAAGTGCGGAATGCCTATGCTGGCTAAGATTTGTATTCTGCTTTCGAAATCGTTTTATACACTATGCACTAGTAATAACATAAAATGTTCTTTTTAATACGTATCAAGCATCTTTGACTATCATAAGGAGAAATCTCCTCTGATTCTGCGTTTGCATTGTGTGTGTGTGCGGGAGGCCTTATGGTAGTCTCATTTTTAAAAGCATTGCGAATTGACTTTAAAAATATTCCTCTATTTTGATTTTAAAGATAAATAAACTGTTTTGAGTTCTCACACCAGTCTTGCTTTGTCTAGGTGAAACGTGATGGGGGGTTCTCGCTTCGCGGTTTAGTGGCGAACGGGAGACTCTTGCCCCCACACGTCCTCTTTACGAGGTTGGTTAGGCGTAAGCTGAGATAGTCGAGAGGCTGGCCGTAAAAGCAAGTTTGGGATATCAGTGTAAGCCACGGTGGGGCTGGGATGGTTGAAAAGCCTACCGGTTGTGACCGCAAACGTTACAATGTGGTATCCGAGCATATGGTTAAGCGACAACCATGGCTCTGTTGGGTATTACTCATTAGAGATAGAGTCAGTAGTACTCTAAAATGAGTTTGAGTGTAATAATAGCTATGAGAGCGTATTTGTTAGTGAATATAAAATTGTTTTATATTGTGGTGATTGGTTTATTGAGTGGCATATGAACCTTCGTCAGCACGGTATGCACAACTATGCCGAAGGGGTTTATAAACACTTGAATAGAACAATTCGGCACAATATTGTTTTAAATTGGGTAAATGGAATAATTTTACCTTGATTATATTTTATATATAAAGGAATAATTTTTCAGAATTATTAAAGTATTTATAAGTTGATTGTTGGTTGTTGAATAAGATGCTTGAATAATCTAAATAAGAGAATACTTGTATAAGCAAATGAATTATAAGAATTGAATTATAATTAATGTGATTTACAATTGTGAAATAAACTTATATATATAAGAAGTGAAACTATATGAATATATTTATGAATATGAGTTGTAAATAAAAAATGAATTTAAAGTTAAATGGAAATTTACTTTAGAATTGGAATTTGAATTGATTTATAAGTGGGAATTTGAGTTATGTAATGAAATTCAACTTTAGAAATTGAATTGAATTAATGGATTAAATGTTAATCAATTGAATGTAAATTAAGTTGATATGAAATAATGAATGTAGATGTTAATTCATTAAAATCTAATGTTATTGGAAATTGAATAATTGAATGAAAATCAATTTAATTAAACCAATTGAAAGTAAAGGTGTTAAACCAAATTGAATCAATATAAGCAAAGGAATTTGGTTGTAATTAATATACATTAGTTGTTATATGGTTGTTAGTTGATTGTATATAATTCATTAAGTGTTAATGAAATTGAAAGCTAAAGTAATTGAAATCCAATTGGAAGTTAAGTGAATCTTAAATAGAACTAAATTTGATTTGGAAGTGAACCAACTTGAATATGAATTAGTGAATATAAACTAATTGAAAATGAATGTTAGTAAAAACATCCACTGTTAATGAATCAAATATGATTAAATTGAAAACCCATTTCATTGAATATTAATGAGAATATGAATGAATATTTATTGGTTATGAATGCTAGTTGGATGATAGCTGGTTGATGGTTGAATATATTACGTTTACTACATTTGCTATGTTGGCATATATAGTTATTATGTTTCTATATGTTGTATATTGATATTATTTTCATATATACATGTTCTCATGTTGTTTGTTGAGTGTTTAGTAGGTGCGGATCGCATTTGCTTCGCATTTGGAGCTCGCTTTCGCGATATATTAGCCGTATATGCTCGCTAATAATAAATAAGGTACATATCTCGGATTACATACCGTACTTTTACACTTTTTTCCCTGCGGAATGTCTCATCACTTGATGAGACGTATATTTGTGATATATATACTGTCATTTTTTTTCCGGATCGAGCCGCGCAAAGGAGACTCTGGCGGATTTTTTCAAAAATTTAAGGCGTTGGAAAATTTTGAGAAAAATTGGAAAATTTTGAGAAAAATTAATTTGATTTAGAATTGAAATTTAAACAATAGTAATTGTTTTCGAAAAGATAACCAAGTATGATTTGAAAACTTAGTAAAGTTATTATAAGATGTTTAACTATGGATTTTGGAAAGTTAATAGATTCTGTAACTTTTCTTACCTGATAATTTCGAGGACGAAATTCTTTTAAGGGGGGAAGTATGTAACGACCCAGAATTTTTTATTTAATTAAAATTTGAACATTTAATTAATTTTAAATATTAATAAGTGAAATTTATAAGTTGAATAAATTTTATTTCGAATAATTGGATTTAATTGAATAATTAAATCGATAATTTAATCTGTGAAATACAGAAATAATTGAAATTAGGGTTAAATATGATTGAAAATGATTTGTAAAATTTTATTTTATCATATTGGAGTTAGAATGATGTTTTAGAACTTTTAAAATCGAATTAAGAGTTTATTTGTGAAAATTGAATATTTTAATATTTAATCGACTAGTGAAATTAGTCAATTTTCGAACAGTCTCAGAATTGGACGAAACAAGTTCCATTAGATCCGTAATAGTTTATTATTATCGGATTTCAATTTTTGTAGCAATCGGAGTTATCGTTTGATCGTGGCAGCTCGAAACGAATCGAAATTATTTTAATATTAATTTGGCGAGTTAAAATAGCCATTTTTCAAACAGTCTCGGATTTCGAAGAAACCAGTTTCATCGGATCCGTAATGTGATATGATTGTATGGTTTCAAATTTCATGTCAATCGGATTCACCGTTTGTCCGGTGCAAATTAAAACGCCTAGAAAATCGTTTAATCGATTTAATTTTAAATTGAACGTTTATTGCCATAACTCGCACCGATGACCGAATTAGCTCCCGAAACATGTTCCATTGTGTTCGGAACGCGAGGTAAACCTTAGGAACGCCAACCGGCACGCTTCGTTTGGAGTTTGGAAAATCCGGGATGAATAGTGTCGCGTAAATTTTCTATAAAAGCCCCTAAATATTCATTTTTTTCACAAAAAATTAAACCCTAGGTCAAACATCAGGCCGCCGCCTCCAATAATAATGAATGTCCGAAAATTATCAACTTCTTCCTCAAATTTTTCTCAATCCATCAACAATTAGCGAAAACTTTCAACATGAAAGTTGTAGACGACAACGAGATCTTCAATCTGAACGGTCACGATCGCGTTTGGGTTAGCGGATTGGTGGAAAATCGTCCTCAAACGGTCGAGTGTCGCGCGCATTTTTCTAGGCAGGTGGCTGGCCGAGCTTCGAGATGCTCGGGGCGTGGGTAGCTCTGGGCGATGGCGTTCGAATGGCGGTGGTATGATGGAGTTTCGAGCTTTGAGGTGGCCGTAGTTGTTAACCCTAGTTTGCTCTAGATGGGTTCTTGCGTGAATCAATTCCTGTAGAAGAAACGTGAACGTGGAAAGGAGATGGAAGGAGAACGTGCGGCTACGATTGCAGGGTGATGGATTTACGGCTGTGATTTGGTGGAAGGTTTAGAAAATATAAAAATTGTTGTAAATTGATATATAAATTCGTGTAAACTTTGAAAATTCATATCTTTTTCATACGAGGCCGAAAACGCGCGAAACCAGTTGCGTTGGAATCGTATCGACGAACACTACGTAATGGAATTGGATTGGAGTCGTTTGGAGTTAGTGAAAATTTCGGGTAAAATTAAACGCGCGTTTAATTTTATTCGAAATAAATCGCTAAAACGAAATTGAAATCAAGGTGAGAACTTCTCACTCAATCGAATCGGTTTTGATTTTAATTTTAAATCGTTAGATTTAAAATTTTTGATTGAATGCTTGGATGATAAATTGTTATCTATTGATTGTTAAAATAGACATTATGCGCCGTTAGTAAGCGGATGTTATTTATTAAAAACATATACCGCGAATATTTCATAAACAGTGAAATTGGTATTATTTATGTACTTGGAATTGATTTCCCGCAGTATATAGCGGATGAGACCCTATTGCGCCGTCTATTAAGCGGATAATATTTTAAATCCCATATACCGCGATATTTTCGTACTGGAACGGAATTGGTATTGTGCTAACATCTTTGGGTGCAGGAAAACAGGTTGGAGGGATCCAACTGGATTCCTCAACAGTATTTATTTGATTTCAGATATTTTGATATTTGATTGATTATCATATCGATATATGATGTCGTTGTTGACGTGATTGACTATTTGGTGTGTAGCATCATTGGGCCAATTTTGGAATTTTAAAAGGATTTTTAAAGTGATTTTTGAAAGTATACGTTTATAAAATATTTTTGGAATTGATTCATTTTGAATAAATAAAACGTTATAATTTTAATGTTATAAAAATTATGATTTTCGAGAAATATAGTTAAAAGTTGATTTTTGAAAATACGGGGTTAATGATTTTATAAAATAGTTTAAATTGGGATTTTTGAATTTATTATAAAAAGTTTAAATATAGGATTTATGAAATTTGATTATTTTATAAATCAAAATGGTGAAATTATAAAGGAGTTTAAAGTCGTTTTTAAAATAATAATATAAATTGATTTATACAAAGAATTTATAAATTGATATTTATAAATTAAAATATTTGAATTATAAAATGAGTTTTTATAAGTGTTAGAATGAATTGTAAATGAATTTCAATAAATAGAAATGAAATTTATAGAATTATAAACGGTGAAGTTATAAATGGAATTTTATAAGCAGTAGGTTTATAAAATTTGTAAAGTTATTTGAAGAATAGATATGGGTAAATAAATGAATCTTATAAGTTATCATATTTATAATTTGGGAAGTTAAAGAAACTATTTTGCAAACAAATAAATTATAAGTATTTAACTTAAATTATGGACTTTTGGTTTGTAATTGAGTTATAAATTGAAATAGATTTATAAAAGGAAGTTGTTATAAAATAAATAGAAATGGAATTTATAGACGTTGTTTTATAAATCCGCAAACGACTTATTTTGATAAGTAAATTTTTATAACTTATTAATGGAGTTATATTCACGTTTTAGACAATGAATAATCCTTTTTAAATAAAATGTATAGAAATGATGAAATTGGTTAACGTAGTATATTCACGTTTTTGAATAGTGAATAATATGTTAAAGAAAATGTTTTGGATGTGATGTTTTAAATAAAAATTAAAACGATCTAACGATGTTTTTAAAATGTGTTAAGATTCGAAACCATAGATTTGAACATTTATTGTTGAAATAGACGTTTTCGAGGAATAGAAGGAAATGGAGGACTATAACACTATTGTTATAGTAAATGATTTCCGAAAGGAAATGTTTTATTTAGTATTGGGATTTATATATCTATCTTAAATTCGAATCCCTATGATTTTGGGTTGTCGTAACGATGTTTTACACAATATTCGTTTTTGCCCAAATAAATATGTTTCAGAGAATGATTTCCTTAAAGAATGAAATATATACTTAATTTCGATTTAAGTATATTGAATATTTTCCAAGTATAGAAAATAGAAAGATTTGTGAATTACTTATTAATATATAAGTATGGAAATGTTTTTCCAATGTGAAATAAAACGTTTTGAGAATTTATCTTTTTGAAGATAAATTGAAAATGAATAATTGAGATCATATATTCATAGATATTTTGGAATGTAAATTCACTATGGAATTTATAACTGAAAAGGGGAATTTGTTTAAAAATAAACGTTGATTTATTTTTGAAATATGGGAATTAAATTTACGGATTTAGAACGTAAATATAAAGTAAATCGTTAAGGATTTATTTAATTGGTTTAAATGAACCATGTTGAAATGAAAGTATTTCCGCGTAAGGAAAATATTTGAAATTTGTTTTCAAATGGTTGAAGTGTGGAAATTATATATCTTGTAAAGATATATTTGGGAAATGAATAATTTGGAAAATTATTTGGAATCTGGTGATGTGTGCATATCCATTGATAGTTCAATAACCGACTATCAATATTTACCTTTGAATAGGTATTTGTTGTGATTTGCTGAATTTGAATGCCACACTTATTTTTAAATTATTGCGCTCGTTATTCGGATTACCCATTCCGAATAGTGATACGACGTAATGGATAGCATTGAAGACCGGTGTTGAAGACCAGATATTTTTAAAAGCGAAAGGACAACTCGTGGAATGTCTTTGCATCGACTGGTCCCCGGTATAGAGACTCCATATGTGATGGGAAATCCGGTCGTGATTAGTGAATATCCGGATTGCAAGGACTTCTTTGTAAGTGCCTTCGGTTCTGTTCGATCCCGGAACAGACTTGTATGGATTGTATGTCTAACGTTACAAATTGAGATATAAAGCAGATTTCTTTCAAATACATTTCTGTTGGTGGCGGAGAATTTATTCTTTTAGCTTAACACCCTTCTCTGAGACGTACAAGCTCAGAGGTTATGTAGTTGATGGTTATCAGCGATATATTCCCAATTTGGTAATGTGACATGCTGAGTGTTGCTGTGAAATGATCATTGTTTGATCATTTGTGATATGATCATTTGTTTGATCATTTATCTTTGTGATCATTTCTTTGATCATTTGTTGACCCAAAGCACGGCTTTTGTATAAAGCGTGGCTTTGTGGACGTGACTTCGTCGAACCTCACACCCTGAAATGGTCAAAACAGGAAAGATGCAGCAAGGTTATTGGGGGTAGCACCCCTTAGGGTATGTGCATTTCCTTCTGGAAAAGGGTGGTATCATGGTATGGAGCCCAGATACTTACTCATGTTGAAACACTTTATTTATCATTGTGTGATGTTGGTTACGAGCGCTCGAATAAAGGTCCCAAAGGACCAGGGGATGGCATACTCGTGTCAGTAGTTACCCAGTTAGGGGTAACCCGACCTTGTGTTGGCAGAGATCCGGTTTGGTTCTCAGGGACGTCCTTCCAGAGGCGTTCTCATGTGGCAATGGGAAGTTCCTTGGCCTGACCATTTGTTGGAAATCCAAAGAAACAATACGATCCTTGTACGGTTTTAGTTGTATAACCTGCTATGGAATGTGGCGGTAACCTGCTATTGAACATGGTAGTCATAGTAGGCATAAGTGCGGAATGCCTATGCTGGCTAAGATTTATATTTTACTTTCGAAATCGTTTTATACACTATGCACTAGTAATAATATCAAATGTTCTTTTTAATACGTATCAAGCATCTTTGACTATCATAAGGAGAAATCTCCTCCGATTCTGCGTTTGCATTGTGTGTGTGTGCGGGAGGCCTTATGGTAGTCTCATTTTTAAAAGCATTGCGAATTGACTTTAAAAATATTCCTCTATTTTGATTTTAAAGATAAATAAACTGTTTTGAGTTCTCACACCAGTCACATGACTGACTCGGAGTTTATTGTTTTCCTTCCTAAACTCTGGGTGCCCAACAATTTCCACACGGGCAGTCAAGAGTTAAGGTTTATCAGGATATTCTGGAATTCAGGAGTTGCTGGAGGCAAGCTGGATGGCATGGCGTATTACTAGTATATAGTATTTCTTTTTCCGCTATTTGTTGTTGTTTGTTGTTGTACACTCTGATGATGATGTAATGTAATGTAATGTATAAAATGTAATAAGTGATATAGTTCTTTGTTTAAAGATTATTCGTTTATTTATTATATGTTGTTCCGCTGCGATTGTGAGATTCTGATATTGTTCTGTTGTTATTTCTTTCTGTTCTTTTCTATCTTTTTCTTTCTTTTTTTTCTATTTCTTTTTTTAAAACCCTAAGTGTTCGGTTTTTGGGCATTCGATTGCTCGGCAGTTGATACAGTGAACGTATTGATGTCGGTTTTCGGAAGTCGAAAAATCGGGTCCTTACATATTAAATGTGGTAACCTGCACCGTATTCTGATTTAAATCAGCCAATATTGAGATTGTGAAGAGATGATGATTTTGATTTTGACTTGTTCAGCATAGTTGGTCGATTATATTTATGCCAAAAACACTATAAAATTCTCTAAATCTTTTGATTATATTAGGTTGGATCAAAAATAGTGTTTTGTTGGATATTAATACATTTGGTTATAATTTGGCTAACTCTATGTTCATGGTTCTTTGATTATTTACACGGCTTCATTTCAAATTCAAGAGAATGTCATTTGAAAAGCTGTTAAATTTGATTTTGAGATATTTTGTTGCATACTTCTTGGCCTGGTCAATCAAATTCAATTAATGATAATTTTAAGTGAAAAAGAAATTCAGTTGCAGATTACACTGGTAATTTAGTTGACAGAAAAATTACTAGTTGAACGTGATTTTTGAGACATTTAGTTACCGCATCGTTTTTAAAGAAAATATCTGCATATTTTTCATTTCAAATAATTTTCAAATAGCAGAAAATTTTCTTATAAAACCCCTTCAAGAAAATCATTTTTTTACCATATTTTCAGATTAGTCATTTTTATTTGATTTTAAATGACGATTTTTGACTAATCCGACTCCCTACTAATTATCGAAAGATAAATAGTGATTGAGAAGGTGATAAGTGTTTATATTTAACATTACTCAAGACAGTATAATTGGAAAATTTCTTTAGGAATTCAAACAAGAGTTATAAAACTTTTTGTTGGGTAAAGATTCCATGACCATTTCTATATCTATCATATTTCTATCGACCATTTTTTATCAAATCTTAAATATAGTTTGTCGATATGTGGTACTATAATCAGGGATCATTTGTTTTTCATTTCATTTTTTTTGTAAAAATAAATAAATATTCAAAGTATTCACTCTCATTTAAAAGTCCTCACGGTTATGCATGGGTGAATTACTTGGATTTTTGATTATGTGCTTCCATGCTCATTTAAAAGTCCTTACGGTTATGCATGTATGGAACGCATATCAAAATTAATTGATTAAATAGACAAGTTGGTTCTAATCCCATTTAAAAGTCCTCACGGTCATGCGTGGTTAGAAGATACTTGATTTCATTTTTTAAAATTAAATTGGAATACTACTAATCTCATTTAAAAGTCCTAATGGTTATGTATGATTAGTAGATATTCAAATTCCTGATATAAATGTACCACAAGTTGATACAATTTTATGATTTTATATTAGAACATCATTTCCATTCTTTCTAAAAGTGGAATATGCGCCTAACAAGGGTAGTTATGATTTTTGTTTGGTTTTTATTGAAGTTTAATATTTATGTTCAATTTGAGTTTAATGTTGGACTAATATTGATCACTTTTTCTCTATTTTCTCTAACACTATTATTCTTTTGCTGATAACAAAAGGGGGAGAGAAAAGTTAAGATTTTGTCAAATAGAATCAAGCAAAGGTCAAATAATTTTCCATTTGCATCTAGGCTTATCTATATATTTCTATTTATATGCATATATGTAGGGGGAGCATCGTGTAGAGAGGAAGCATTTAAATAGGGGGAGCAATTAGAGTATAGCATTGATCAAGTACATTTAACGCAGCCAAATCTTAAATATATGTTTGTTATCATCAAAAGGGGGAGATTGTTGAATATGCGCTTATATGTTTTTGTTTGATGATAATAAACATATATATTCATTTAAATGTATTTGGTAATGTACTATTTTGTTTTTCATAGATTAAATAAATATTTGTTGAATAAAATAAATTACATAGAATTTGATTTCAAACAGATATTTTATTCAAACAAATATTTATTACAATTTTGAATAGTACAAATTCAAGCTCTCACTATACATATACAATTTTGATTCTAATTACATCACAATTAAGTTTACATAATTTCCACACTACATATCACTCGCACTCGTATTTTGTCTTCAACTGCATTCCAGTTTGAATCCAGCATCTGAGCAATCTGCAAAAAGATTCACTAACGCAGTAAAATTGAAAAAGAAATATTTTTGCAACATAAAATGAAATTTGAAAATATGATTTGCCTCAGTTATTTGGATTGTTCGTCATAATTCACATTTGAATTCATCATACACGAACAATGTACAGTGTATCACTGTACATGCCACAAGGCCGTGCACATCGATATACACTTGATCGATTTACATGGACAGGTGAGCACAGGTCAAACCCAAATGAAAAGCCGGGTCCAACTCACGAGCAATATATTTAAAATCACGACACGAGCACAAGGTCAAACCCGAGTGTTGAAACTGGATTCAACTCAAGTGAAATTTCAAAAATCAACATGAAATGATCAAGAATCAGATCAGAGACCAAGTACAAGGCACAGTGTACCACTGATCAGAATACAAAGACAGGAAAACATGCATGCAACATGGTAAACAATGACACAGCACAAAAGCTCAAGTTCAATCCTAAAGCAACCAGCAATGCATGCAAGTGCCAACCAGAATGAAGAACAAGTGTACAAGTGACTCGAGCAAATACATATGAAATAGTGAAAGCAAGCTATCAAGACTCAGTACAACAATGCAAACTGACTCGAAGAACTCCACTAACAAACTGACTCAAAGGACAGCAATGACCAGACAGTAGACATAACAGATGAGCAACAAAAGATCAGAGACAAAGCATGTACACAAGTATTCAACTACAGGTCTCAATGTCAAAGAAACAACTCAGCATTGAATTGAATACATGGAGACAAGACCAACTACACAAAAGAAAGCTGTTGTATTCAAGTAACCAGAAATGCAGACCAACTACATGAAGCAAACAACAAATGAATGCAACAAGCATGAATCAAGTTCAGTGGCAAATGCATATATATATCAGAGTGAAACATTTGAAGTAAATGCATTGAACAAACATTAAACCAGTTGCAACATCACTGATACTAATGAAACAACAAGCAGCAGTGAACAAGTGTCACAGCAAACAATGTGCACCAGTGATGCAAGCTACAGATACAGTGTCAACTAAATGAAACTGGTAAATGCAAAGACCAGTAATGCACAATTCAAATCAATGACAAAACAACACTGGGAGCAACAGCTACATGCAGATGAACAGCAAAGGATCAAAACTCAATGCAACAGACAACAACAGAGCTCAATGCAACACGACATCAAAGCATATGTATGCAATCCAAAAGTACAAGATGACCAAGTCAAAAGTTCAGGTACACGAGCTAATGAAGACTGCATCATGATGCAAGGCCAGAGACTACAATATCATGTGCAAGTGCACCTGAAACACAAAGATGGCCAGAAAATCAAAGTCGTAATTCATAGTGAAGTCGAAGATGATAGAAGATTAACAGTGCAGAGATGAACAAGTTCAAAATCAAGTGTGTGTACAATTTGAAAAAGTCATAAATTAAAAGAGGAAAGTCTCTGCCGTGTTAATCAAGTAAATCAAACGCTTCAAAAACAAAGCCGTGCGCATCAAGTCACAGAACGCAGAAATCAGGAAAGTGTAATTTAGGAAAGTATCGAATTGATTAGTATCTCAAATTCATATAAATATCAAACCCAATTATCATCATAGCCATCGAGTTCAAGCAATCAATTTAACCAGCAACGAAAGAAAAAATTACATACCGCAACAACAAACTCGATCAACAGAGGAGCAACGCAAACCAAAGAATTAATCATAAGCGAAGCAGCGAGCAAGAGCAACGCAAATCAGAATTGATCATCAGAGAAGCCGCAAGCAAGCGCGACACAAACCAGAGAATCAAAGAAAGCCCTAATTTTTGCAAGGGAACAAAGCCCTAATTCAGATCGTACAGAGCCGACATTATCTCTTCACAAGGCAAAAGGAAAAGGAACGGGCAAAACAAAAGGTCCGGCCTTGTTTATAAAAGAAAGCTTTGTTTTATAAAAGGGGGTTTTTAGTTTATATTCAAATAGGGTTTTAAGTTTTTAATTGTTTTTTATTTTTTATTTTCTTTTCGAATCAAGTCTTGGTAAATCACCACCTAGGTTGTAGGTAGTATCAGATTGTCTAGTTAGAATTAGTTCAGCGAGCAGGGTGTGCGAGTTTGCAAAACTCTATAGGCGGGGGCAAGGGTTTGCGAGTTTGCAAAAATCTATAGGCGGAGCAGGAGGTGCGAGTCTATTAGAGTGTTTGTAAGTGGGAGCAGGGTTTGCGAGTCTATTAGAGTGTTTGTAAGCGGGAGACTGTTTAATTCTAATAGAAATCTGGGAATGCAGCAGTAGGCAGGGGTTGCCGAATTTGGGTAAAATTTGTGTGTGATTTACTTTTCAACATATTTATTTCTGTAGTTTGTTTCTGTGTTTAAATCGAGAAAATTTGCATTAACCCTATTCACCCCCCCTCTAGGGTTAATCTATATCCTACAATACATTGGATAATAGGGAGTTTCACGTACTTTAAGTTGATTTTTAAACTTAAAGAATATCACATTAATTCAAAATCAAATATAAATATATAAATATCTTAATATTATGTTAATCATGCATATATTATTACTAATACAATTGTGCATATGTTTACTATAGTGTTTTTGTAAGGACCCGTTTCTTCGACTCTCGAAAATCGACACTAATACATTCTCGGTACTTACGTGCCGGAAATCCAAGTGCCGGAGAAGAGGATTCTCAAGGGTAAGAAGGAAACATACAGATAGAACAAAATCTCACATATGTTATTTCAATAAAAGCTTTACAGCAGAAATTGAAATACATTTATCAGAGTTAAACATGGACAGTCATAAATTCTTATCCTTACAAATTCGGAATACTATAGTTCAAGAGTGTAGTGGAAATAGATAAAGATCTTCAGGGAAATCTTCTGACTCCATGCTTCGCGCTCCCTTCGAATTTCTTCTAAACTAAAACCGACTAATACGCTGCTCGAGAAAATTAGGGCACCTAAAGTTTAAAGGAAAAATAAAATCTAGGTCAGTCATGGGGATGGTGTGAGAACTCAAAATGCGCATTTTGAAAACCAAATAGGTATCTCATAAGACCACGCCGCACATAAAAACGGATAGGGTTTTTACCTTATGATGACCAATTCATTATTATGTAAAATCACTTGATATTATTTTTAATGACATACCTTTAAAAACATTTGCAAGTAAACTTATTAATCTTAGCCGAAATTGTTACCCTTATTAAGTTCCAGCATACTAGTTTCTATAAACAAAATGGCAGGCTCTTATTGGAGAATGGATTTCCATACAAATGAGCAGGTGAAGGGACTACCTTCTAATAGTACGTCTCTAGAGGAATGTATCAAGGCACGTAATATCTGCTCTCTACCAATACAAGACTGGCGTACCTTTCTCACTAGATAGTACCGATTATGCCATCACACTAGTCCTTACCGACCTATCCGAGGACCCTCACAGCATACATCCACAATAATTTATACCCAAACGTTATAGTGGGTAGAAATATATCTAGAAGGGGATGATCATATCCTTCATCAATTAATATCAACTGTGAAAGCATTCTTTATTTATTTAAACTTCCTTTATCAATTGATATTCCTTTATTAATTAAACTTTATTTATATATATTCCCTTTACTTATACTAGTTTTAATACGTAAAAAGTATTTATATACTTATTCAAATGTTATAAGTGTGTTTAATAAGTTTATTTCTTCTTCTTGCCTTTAAAATATGATCAAAGATATTAAAACGATTACTACCAAAACATTATTAAAATGAACTTCTCCTTTTATAACATGTTAATTATAATATTTTCTATCTTTTTATAAAAGACTGTAATACTTGTTATTATCTTTAAAATCACATTATTGAAAATCTAAATATACCCATAAGATTTCTTCCAAAGTGCCATTTAAGGGTTTAAAAACAAATGTCGCTAAAACATTATTTACTATAAACCCAAAATCATTCGTTAATAACTTTGAATATTTATTTTAAAGATCCATACTAAGGACAACATCATACTATACATTCTTGTATACTTACATTATTTAAATTTTTTCGAAGCTTGGATCCAAAAAAAATCCCCTCCCTTCCTTACACTAATAAAATTCAAAACATTAAATTAAAAATAAACATCACATCCATACTCATACATAGTAGAATTATCCTTAATACCCCAAACGTTGCTCCTATTCTTCCGAGTCCGAAGATGATGGTGAACTTTAATTACCAAGGTTTATCATCACGTCACCTTCTCCTTCTTCATCACTGTCCAGCTCGTCGTCAGCCTCATTGTTGTTCTCTTCTGTATCTCTCCTATTAACCGGGGTAACCTTGGTTGGTTCCATGGGACATGTCCCATGCCTACTGGTATTCCATGAATGGCGCCTCCTTCTTCTAACTCCTCCAAGCCTTGCACATTTTCCTCCCAAGGGTTCTCAAATTCTTCGACCCTCTCCTCTTCTTCTTCTCTTGCTTCTTTGTTGTTGCTTTCTATCTAATTCTTGTTTATGTATGAACTGGATGATCCCTCCTGTCGTACGACACGCTTCCCGTCCATATACTATATTACATTGCTACATTCGCTTGATATGATAGCATTTGGGTCTTCCATCGGCTCTGATTCTTCCTCCATGGGCTCTATTTCCTCTTCCATGGGTTCTGATTCTTCTTTCATCGGCTCAATCTCTTCTATTGGCTCAAAAATGGAGCTAGCGGGATCTGCTATCCAATTTCCCTCTGAGGCCTGCTTGGGTTCATCATCGCTAGAGATCATGATTATTTCTGGAGCTGGGAGCGTTATAAGCATTCCGGCCATACGGTATCCATCTTAACCCCTTCAAGTGTATGGGGCATATTCTTCCTCAATGGAAACCCATTATTGCTAGGCGAAATTCTGGTTGAACCTCTTCGTCGCTATAGAGAAAAATGAGGTTATCCTTCTTTCCCCAATTTGCTGTAGAGGACTTCCCTTTCTAGTAATTTCCCCACACGGTTTCTACAAGGTAAACAATTATTCTTTTAGACATAAGTAATAGGTAATTGCTAGAGTATTTTTTGGTTTGGTCAATACATAGAAAATGTTTATGAGATTATTTCTAAAAGATAGCTTTACTAATTCTTTGTACAAATATTTCATTGTGTCAAAAATTCTTTTAAAATTTTACCAAAATATTCTTTTCTTTTCAAATATATATATTTTTAGGTAAAATGATTTCATATAAAACAAAATTCATTTGTATAAGATTTTTAATAAATATGTGCTCATATATACATAGACACACACACATAGACTCAAACTCATTCGAGGGTGTTACTAACCCTATCTACTGAGTTACTCATCCTAGGGTATTACTAACCCTAACTTTGATGTGACTTTACCATTGCCAAAGTCAGGGTGTTCGCACAAGCTAAGCTCTGATACCACATTGTGAGGACCCGTTTCTTCGAGTCTTGAAAATCAAGATTAATACATCCTCGGTATTCATGGGCCGAAAATCCAAGTGCCGGTGAAGTGGATTCTCAAGGATAAGAAGGAAAAATAAAGACGAAACAGAATCTCACATAGGTTATTTCAATAAAAAAATTACAACGGAAATTAAAATACTTATATCGGAGCTAAACATGGACAGTTATAAATTCCAGTCCATACAAATGTGGAATATTATAGTTCGAGAGTGCGGTGGAAAGAGACAAAGATCTTCAGAGAAATCTTCTGACTTCATGCTTCGAGCTCCCTCCGGATTTCTTCTAAACTAAACCTGACTATTAGGCAGCCTGGAAAAATTAGGTCACCCAAAGTTTAAGGAAAGGAAAAATAAACTCCAGGTCAGTCATGGGACTAGTGTAAGAACTCAAATACGCATTTTGAAAACCAAAATGGTATCTCATAAGATCACGCTGCACATAGGCACAGAACAGGTTGTTACCTTATGATAACCAAATCATTATTACCTAAAATCATTTGATATTACTTTTATTGACATATCTTTAAAAAAATTTGCAAGTAAACTTATTATTCTTTGCCAAAATTATTGCCATTATCAAATTCCAGCATACTAGCTTCTACAAACAAAATGGCAGGCTCTTATTTGTCAATGGATTTCCATACAAATGACCATGTGAAGGGACTAACTTCTTGCAGTACATATCTAAAGGAATGCACCAAGGCACAGAACATTCGCCCTCTACCAACACAAGACAAGCCTACCTTTCTCACTAGATAGCACCGAATATGTCGTCGCCCAGGTCGTTACCGATCTATCCAAGGGCACTTATAGCATACATCCACAATACTTAAATCCGAACGTCATAGCAGGTAGAAATATATCTAGAAGAGGATAATCATATCCTAATGGTTGCAAACCACATAGCCTTGCTGCATCTACCCTGTTTCGATCATTTCCAGGTGTGAGGCTTGAGGCAACGATTACCTTTTACTTTGCATATTTCACTTTGAAGGCCACACTACCATCCCATGGTCATATAACTGATTTCTACAAACGTATAACTCTTGAGCTAGTACGTTTCAGAAAAGGGTATTAAGCCAAGAGAAGTTGCCTTCTCCAGTACCAAACAGATGATATGTTCATAGATATCATTTATGTAACTAGAAACACAACATCGGACATTCGTCCATACAAGTTATCCAAGAATAGGACAAACTAAAGGCACTCTTCTACCACATCTTGTCAGGTGTTACTCATAGGATTGGTAGCGAGAATTCCTTGCAACCAAAGAGTTCCAAAAATGAAAGGACCACTGCGACTTAAGTATTTGGTAGCTAACCCGAATTATCAACAAGTAGTCCTTTCACCCTCTTAAATCTTCGGTCCTCATCCTACATTTTCTTCATTAGGTCTTCATTTTTCGAACCTGTACATTGGTTCAAAGTGGTTTTCGGATAGGAGTTACCCAAATCTGACCCAGGATCCTTCGTACCAATCACCAATAAAAAGAGGTTTTATATTTAGGGAATCATTCTTTAATTGATTAAGTTCTTCTTATCAAAATCTCCTCTGAACTAAATATATTTCTAACACATTCTTTCTGGTATATATTGAAACATCAAAACCTCTCTTATCACATTCTTTGATTATTTATATCCCTTTTTAAACTAGGAAAAATTCGAAATCATTTCATTTTTCACTCAGGAAATCATTTCCAATTCGTTCCACTTAAATCTTAAAAATAATTTCTTAATTCAAAACTCATAATTCTAATTGATTTAAAACCATGTTATCTAGGACGTTAATGCCAAAACCAGTAAATATTAAAAGAGCAGAATCTATATAAATCATCCAACTCTACCCAATATCAATTCCCGTATTCGACAAGTAAGATGGGAAGAATAACGGCGAAATCACCATTTAAATTCCATGAATATTATGTGTTCCCTCTTTAGAGTTTAACACCTAGTGTAAGAAGATCATCGCTATGCAATCAAGCTTTATTAAATTTAAATTTGGAATATTTAAATCTTTTTTTTATACTTAACTCATTTCCAACATTTCAACCTTATATATCCCTCGCCTAGGAAAGAGGCAGGTGAGGCAGGGAACTGGTTGCTCCCCTAAGTTTATGCACCTCACATCCGGATCTCACGAATAGAAAAATCCAGTCTACTCGTTGGCTTTTAGAGCCAAGATAAATTCACTTAATTTGTGATAGCTTTTCTTTATATTGTTTATTTAAATTCCTTTTAAACTAACAATAAAACTTCCAAATTATTATTAGAACACTTAGTTATCAATTTAAAAGAATTTATAAAAGATTTGGATAAGAATTTTTATGTTTAATGCTATATTTCAAAGGTTATAGAAAAGTGTTGTGGAAAAGTGCTCTTTTAAGCTATATTGATCAAAACAACTTTTCTATTATTTGAAAATTCATTTTTACTACTCAGATCACTTTTCAAACATTTTAAAAGATGTATATAATTTACTCCACATTTTTAAACAATTTTAAAGTATCATTTTCAAAGAAATACTGTTTGGACTGCGAACTGCAAAACCCGATTTTTCAAAAAGCTTGTTTTACTCATATTTTAAAATATACAAGTCAAAATCTCGATTTTCTTTCTCTGTTGGAAAATCATGAAAATAATAGTTCAGAAAATTATTATCTTGAAGAATTTTGAGCTATATTCCATCTTTTACGCTCATTTGACTTTTATGGCGTGAAATCGCAAACTGCCGTTACGAGACGTGTCTATTTTTGACTAAATTTCCAATTATCGTTCAGACTTCACCAAAACACTTCCATATGTTTATAAAACATTTCAAACTCATTTTTTACCCTTTTTAAAGAGGTTTAATGTTCCTTATACTCAATTCATTAATATAAAGGAAAGTGATTTCTCTTGTGCTTATCGCTGTGTATTTCCATGACTTGCATATATATTCAACGTTCATATTTAAACAACCAAACTTGATGATCAAAGAATAATAACATCCATTGTAAACATCATATCACCATCCAAAATATAATATAACAGTTTAGGATTTCTCGCCATTATTTTCCCTTTAAGCTAGTATAAAATTAGGTATAGCTCAGCTATGATCGAACCAAAGCAAATGAAACAAAGCTCACGACCTATAGGAGAGCTCAGCCCAGCCTTGATGATGAAGGAGCTCATGGCCTAACTAGGGAAGGAGAAGAAGCTCAGCCATGATGGGATATGGTGGTGGCTATGAGTTTGCAAGAGGAAGAGGAATGGATTTAGCTTGGTTTTGAGAAGTATGAATGTGTATTTCATATGTTTATAATATTTGCACTATTTTGGCAAACTCTCTTACTATATTTTTTTTATGAAGAGTAGCCATTAGAGAGGCCATTAGAGCTTGAAAATAAGAGGAAGAAGAAGTGGAACGGTATTAAGAATTTTTGAGAAGAGGGGTGGCATTTATAGAAAAAAACCTAGGAATAAAATATTCAAATGCATAATTACCTAAATGCCCCTAGCACACACCGCCTAACCTGTACATCCTCGGCTCCCCCCCAAAACCATGTGATGGTGATGTGAGGTGATGGTGTGGTATAATGAAGTGATGTTTACTTTATGGTTACTTAAAGATTAAGCTTTAGGAATTATTAAACCACTTTTGTAATATATATATATATATATATATATATGTATGTATGTATGTATGTATGTATGTGTATATATATGTGTGTGTGTTTATCTATACATGTACATGTTATCATGTGCATGTGACATATATGTATGTACATGTAGGTGCATAACACTTCGAACGTCTTTGTACAACTTTTGTTTGTTAAATCGTTGAAATCCGTAGAACCGATTATCGGTCACATTTCCACTTATTTATCAACGTACATATATTTGTAAACAAAATCCAAAGTTAAATTTCTTATTTTTTTTAAACTAACTAAAAAGATCCTATTTGAATTACAAGACCGTATAAATTATTATTAACAATTATTACTATTATACCGATAAGGCGTTATCGATTTCTCCGCATATTTTCAAATCAAATATATGATTTTATTAAACTATTATAAATAATTTATCGCCACTTTATAACTTTTCAAAATGAATTATAATCTTTTAAAATAATTATTTTGATAATTAAAATAATTATTAGATCATTAAATCTCCATTTAAATTCATAAATCTATGTGATGTCATTTTACCGATATAAATTTCGAGGAAAATATTTTTGTAAATATTTATTCAAACAAGATTATTATTTTTATTATCACTTAAAACACTTTATCTAAATTATCAATATTTTATTTGCATAAATTTAAAATAAATATAATTTATCAAAGTAATAAATTGGCGGGTCGTTACAGACTTCCCCACTTAAAAGAATTTGTCCTCGAAATTTCCCAAAACAAAAGCCCAATGGTTTTCCCAAAGTATTTATTTTTCAACTTACTCCCATGTGATGTATATAGATAATCGATATGAAATATCTGATTCGATCTTCTATTCGAATTCACAATTTTACTTCCAAACTAGTATTGATCCCCCGATCCTTTAGTGCTGACTCTGACCAAGCTTTCTGATTAGAACTTTAGTTTTCCTTGCATGGCTGTTAACTAGGATAAAACTTGTAGCGACCTAATTTTTCGACGCCCGAAAAATGGACATCAATGTGTCCACTGTATCAAATGCCGAACAATCGAATGCCGAAAAACCGAACCATTAGGGTTAAAGAAGAAGGAGGCAGAAGAAGAAAAAGAAAACAACATCAGAATCTCACAATCGCAGTGGAATAACATATAATATATAACAACATATTTTTATACAAAGAATATGTAACCGTATAATTCTTACAATCATCAGAGTACAACATAATCATCACATCAAATCTGGACAATTTAGTAAATTGTCCCTAAATGGCGGAAATATAAATCTATGGAAATACGCCTTGACATCCAGCTTGTCTCCGAATCTCCACAACATCTTATCCTGTATCTGTAATACTCGGCCTGACCCGAGCATCATAATAAACAATACCCGTGTCAGTATGAAAAATTAGCATGAGAAAGCTGACTCGATTTGATTATTAAAGTTTCTAAAATCCCTTTGAAATCAAAGGTATCTCGTATGGCCATGCCACAAATAAATATATCGGGTTTTTACCTTACGATAACCAAAACATTTCTTATCAATTTCTCTGATATTATAGTAGTGTCTATATACAAATACTTATTCAAATAGCCGAAATTGTTACCACTATTAAATTCCAGCAGTACTAGGTTCTACGATCAACAACCGTAAAGGCACGTAGGGAGAATGGATTTCCATCAATGGCAGGGTTATTGGGGTACCGCCCGTCACAGTACGTGGTCTAGATTACCGTACTGAGGATCCACCTTGATCCCCTCCTACAAAAGATTGGAGCTACCCCTTACTGGATAGTCCGAATAAGATCACCCCGCGGTTGGGATCAGCAACCGCCCACACAGCCAAAATAAAGGACATCAAGACAGGGATGACCTTATCCTAATTGGTTGCTAGCCACTTAGCATTGCATGCACCTCCCCTGTTTTAGCCATTCCCGATTGATGAGGCTCGAGACTATACGTTATCTTTTTAGCACACATTCACTTAGAGTGCTTCTTGTCCTCCTGACGATGTTCTGATAGCATTCATCCATATAAGTACGTTCCGGGTCCGAACGGTACCGAAGGCACTATTCCTACTACATCCATTTTGGAATCACCCTCAGGTTTAGTAGCGATTAGCCCTTTCACTTCACTGCTCTATCTTCGAGCCCTTGTCTTCCTCACGAAAACGTTCAAACAGGATCGAAGTGGTTTTCAGGAAATTAATCCCGATCCCGGTCTCTTCGAAATGATCAACGCTTTGGCTAATATTGATAGTCGATTATTTAACTATCGTATAACATCCACAAACAACCATCAGACCTTAATAATTTCCCGAAATATTTATTTCAAAATATCTTCGCAAGATATTTTTCCCACACTTCAACCCTTTGAAAATAGTTTTCAATTCACATCTTCTCTTACATAATGAATTTCCACCCAATTATTTTATTTCCACTGCAAATCACCTAGTCTTAATACTTTAGATTTTAAAATAATTTAAATAACTTTATCCAAAAATATATACTTTAAAATACTTAAAATAAAAACTACTTCAACACTTTATTTAAAATAAAGGTTATGAAATTCTATAAAAAATTTCAAAATAAAAAATTTAACCAAACTAGTTTTAAAAAATAAAGCTACTTTATAAAATATAAATATTAAATAATTATCCTTTAAAACATAATACCAATTTATCCTTTAAAATAATTACTACTATAATTAATCTTAATAAATATTTACCTTTAAAAATTTTAAACAACTAAAATAATAAATTTAAAAAAAACATTCTTTTAAAACCACTTAAAAACTTTTGACTTATACTAAAATCTGCTTTGAAAACATGCTTGGCTTTTTCAGGAAATTACACTTTCTCTTCCAATATAATCCATTTAATCAGTTAATAAATCCTTCTCGATTTATCCCAATTTAATTTACGTCCCAATCCCGTAAATTTACTTTTTCTCACTTTTTATAATAAACCATTATTCATTTTAAAACAAATCACCTTTTCCTTATAAATTCCCATCCTGAATTTATATTTCCAAATTATCTTTTGATAAATATTTAACTTTATTTATAAACCTTGGTTATAAATTTCACAATCTCATTCTCTTTTAATCACAGTTTCAACACTTAGTCGGTTTTCAGATCGATTTCCAAAACCAACTCCATTTTAAAATAAATTCCTTTACTTATTCAAATTTATTTCAAAATCTATTAATTTCAAATTCTCTTCCTTATTTATGATTTAAAATCTTATTTAATTCTGAAATATTAATTTCATAATTAATTTCAAAATTCTCCCTTTATTTCTCCTAAATCGTTTTAAATCCCGAATTTAAAAATAAATCCTTTATTTCTTTAAACAATATCGGTTAAGTTTCAAAGTTCATTTATTCCCATTTATTTAAAAACCTCTATTTTCCCATTCCCTAGAATTTATTAAATAGGATTCAAAATCAAACTTTTATCCTTTTCCCAAATTCATTCCTTTAATTTATTTGAATTCACTAAAATTATTTACTTAAAAATTTCCCTTTTTATTTCCTTTAAAAATCCAAACATCATATATATTTCATTCTCTCAAATACTAATATATATTCAACCATGACATAGCATTCAATAATTTTAATTCCCAATATAATCAATATAATCATCACAGATTATCACATAAATCAGATCGCTAGACATAAAATAAAGTCAACGTTTTAAGGAATCCAGTTGGATCGCTCCAATCTGTTTTCCTGCATCCATGGATGTTAGCATAATATAAAATACCAATCCCACTTTGAGGGGGATATCGCGGTATAAATGGTTATCTGCTATTATGCGGGGGGCGCATAGGGTCTCATCCACTATATAATGCGGGAAATCAATCACTCCAATGTATATATATGCTATATATAATATCGCATCCAGTCAATTAAATCATTCAACCAATAATTTAAATTTAACTATTTAAATTTAAAAGGTAATCCAAACGAGTGAGATTAACTCACCTTTGATTTTTTTTGCAATCCATTTCCATCTCAACTGGTTTTCTTCATGATTTTGACCTTGTATAAATAATTCATAATTTATTACTATTTGAATAAATCAAACAATTAATCACCATTTACTTATTTAAATTTAATTATTTATTTTGATTTAACTAATTTTCCCTTTGAAATCTCTAGTATCTAAAAAAATAGTTAAATAAGTTAATTTAAATAATTTAATCTCCAAACCTATTATCTTAAAATTTAACTAGTAGATTTAGAATATATATATCTGCTTTTCTTTTTGAAACTACATACTTATATAAATAACTAGTAGATTTCAAATGTGAATATGTATATTTAACTACCTTTTAAATAATATATGAAATAAGTTTTAGGTGTCAAAAATCTACTTTTATATAGACTTCCAAATAGTTTCAAAATTCCCAGTTTCTTTCCAAAATCTTATCGATATAAAATTTCCATTTATCTAAGTATATTAAAACATTTAAGTGTACTTCTTTTCTTTAATAGCAAAAATGAGATTAACTTACTATACAACTTTCCTTATATATATATATATCTGATTTTTAAAACTCTTCCTCATAGTAAATTATTTTTCTAACTTATATATATTTACCTATTAACAGAATATTTATACCTTCACTATAGTTATTATATTTTTTTTTCTGCAAATATATTAAAATTTCCAGTCTTTATATATACATTAAAACAAAAGCCGTACTATAATAAGCTTTCCCAGATCTATGTATATAAATAAATAAAAATATACACGAAAAAAATTTACTACCTCACAGCTGATGACGATTGCGATCTAAGAACGCTCGAAGAGCAACACCGCCGTGCCGACCCAATTCTAAATCGAGATCGCGACCCAAACGAGCCATAATGCTTCGACCTTCCCTTGTCTCGTCGTCCTTCAGTCGTCGCCTTCGCCGCGGACCTCCATGCATAAACGCATGCGTCGAACCTCATCGAACACATGAACATTGGCCGCCGCTCTGAGTTTGTTCCATCTCGATCGAACGAAGTCGCCACAGCCTACTCGATTTCGAAAATAAATTGATTCGATTTCGAATACACGAGTTCAATCTGAAATCTCGTGAATGAAATTGGAATAGAGGGAGAGGCTCGTGCTTAATGGATTCGAATTCAGCCATCTATAATTTGAATTCGAGTAAAAAAGAAAGGGAAATAAAGAGATAAAGAATGAGAGCTTGGCCATTGTTTTGATTTTCCCTGGAAGAGAAGAATTGCTAAAACTATTTCGTTTCCTTTTTATTTATCTTATTTGGCTTTGATTTTACAAAGAGGAAAGGGGACGCGTGTTATACTAGCGAGCACGTGCTTTAAAATTTTCTTTACGTGTCAGTGCTTGCTATATATTCCAATGCGATAATAATTTTATTTCTATTTAAATTTAAATTCAAATTTAAATCATCTCGATTTTCGCAACTCACAATCTCAATCTCCTATAAGGCATGCTACTAGGCGTTTATAATATTATACCCCTATTATGAACACGATGGAAAAGGTTTCGAGGCCTAACTCGATCGTGTGGAGAAGATAGCTTTTTGGACCCAATTATTATATTAAATTTTCGTTATAAATTTCAGTGTGTTTATCTATCGTATGATCACACGACAACTCTGAATGCTACGAAAATTGAAATTCGATAATAATACACTATTACAGATCCAATAGAACTAGTTTCGTCAAATTCCGAGACTGTGCCTCGGAAGGCTATTTTTAAATATCAATTTAAATGATATATTTTCAACACTTTTAAATTCAAGTTTAACGCTTTTACTACCTCAAATTTTACAAGTCTTTAAATTATTATCTTTACAAGCTTAAAATTTTAGATTCAATATTTACCCAATTTCAAATTATTAAATCCAATAATTTAATTACCAAATAAATAGTGATATTTGAAATTCAAGTTAAAAATTAACGTTTAAATATTTAAAATCAACTAAATATTCCAATTTCAAATATCCAAAAATTCTGGGTTGTCTTGCTCATAAAAACGTTCAAACCGGATCAAAGTGGTTTTCGGGAAATTAGTACTGATCTCGATCTCTTCGAAACGATCAGCGCATTGGCCAATATTGATATACGGTTATTTAACTATCGTATAACATCCATAAACAACCATCAGGCCTTAATAATTTCTCAAATTATTTATTTCAAAATATCTTCGCAAGATATTTTTTCCACACTTCAACCCTTTGAAAATAGTTTTCAAATCACCTTTTCTCTTGCGGAGTGAATTCCCACCCAATTGTTTTATTACCACTTAAAATCACCAAGTCTTAATACTTTAGATTTTAAAATAATTTAATTCACTTTATCCAAAAATATATACTTTAAAATACTTAAAATAAAAACTAATTAAAAACTTTATTAAAAATTAAGGTTATGAAATTTTATAAAAAATTTCAAAATAAAAACTTTAACCAAACTACTTTTAAAAAATAAAGCTACTTTATAAAATATAACTATTTAATAATTATCCGTTAAAACATAATACCAATATATCCTTTAAAATAATTACTACTATAATTAATCCTAATAAATATTTACCTTTAAAATTTAAATAACTTAAATAATAAATTTCAAAAAAAAACATTCTTTTAAAACCACTTAAAAACTTTTAACTTATACTAAAATCTGTTTTGAAAACATACTTGGCTTTTTTAGGAAATTACACTTTCTCTTCGAATATAGTCCATTTAATTAGTTAATAAATCCTTCTTGATTTATCCCAAATGTCCCAATCCCGTAAATTTACTTTTTCTCACTTTTTAAAATAAACCATTATTCATTTTAAACCAAATCACCCTTTCCTTATAAATTTACATCTCAAATTTATATTTCTAAATTATCCTTTGATAAATATTTCACTTTATTTATAAACCCTGTTTATAAATTTCACAATCTCATTCTCATTTAATCACAGTTTCAACACTTAGTCGGTTTTTAAATCGATTTCCAAAGCCAACTCCATTTTAAAATAAATTCCTTTACTTACTCAAATTTATTTCAAAACCTATTAATTTCAAATTCTCTTCCTTATTTGTGATTTAAAATCTTATTTAATTCTGAAATATTAATTACATATGTAATTTCAAAATTCTCCCTTTATTTCTCCCAAATCATTTTAAATCCCGAATTTAAAATAAGCCCTTTATTTCTTTAAACAATATCACTTATGTTTCAAAGTTCATTTATTCCCATTAATTCAAAAACCCCTATTTTCCCATTCCTCGGAATTTATTAAATAGGATTCAAAATCAAACTTTTATCCTCTACCCAAATTAATTCCTTTAATTTATTTGAATTCACTAAAATTATTTTACTTCAAAATTTCCCTTTTTATTTCCCTTAAAAATCCAAACTTTATATATATTTCATTTCTCAAATACCAATATATATTCAACCAAGCCAGAGCATTCAATAATTTCAATTCCTAATATAATCAATATATTCATCACAGATTATCACATAAATAATATCGCTAGATATAAAAAAATTCAACGTTTTGAGGAATCCAGTTGGATCCCTCCAACCTGTTTTCATGCATCCACAGATGTTAACACAATATAAATAACAATCCCACTTCGAGGGGGATATTGCGGTATAAATGGTCATCCGCTATTATGAGGGGCGCAAAGGGTCTCATCCACTATATAATGCGGGAAATCAATCACTCCAATATATATATACACACTACTATATATAATATCGCATCCAGTCAATTAAATCATTCAACCAATAATTTAAATTTAACTATTTAAATTTAAAAGGTAATCCAAATGAGTGAGGTTAACTCACCTTTAATTTTGTTTGCAATCCATTTCCATCTCGACTGGTTTTCTTCATGATTTGGACCTTGCATAAATAATTCACAATTTATTACTATTTGAATAAATTAAACAATTAATCACCATTTACTTATTTAAATTTAACTATTTATTTTGATTTAATAATTTTCCCTTTCAAATCTTTAGTATCTAAAAATAAGTAAACAACTTAATTGAAACGATTTAATCTCCAAATCCATTATTTCAAAATTCAACTAGTATTAAGAATGTGTGTATTTTTTTTTCGTTTTGAAAATGTATACTTATATAAATAACTACTAGATTTAAAATGTGAATATGTATATTTATCTTCCATTGAAATAATATATAAAATAAATTATACGTTTCAAAACTCTACTTTTATATAGACTTCCAAACAGTTTCAAATTCCTATTTTCTTTCCAAAATCATATCTATATGAAATTTCCATTTATCTAAGTATATTAAAACATGTTAGTGTACTTCTTTTCTGTAACAACAATAATGAAATTAACTTACTGTACAACTTTCCTTCTTTAATATATATATATATATATATGTATGTATATGTATGTATATGTATATGTATATATATATATGTATATATGTATGTATATATATATATATGATTTTTAAAACTCTTCCTCACAGTAATTATTTTTCTAACTTATATATTTACCTATTAACAGAATATTAATACCTTTACTATAGTTATTATATATTTTTTCTGCAAATATATTAAAATTTCCAATCTTTATATATACATTAAAACAACAGCCTTACTATAATAAGCTTTCCCAGATCTATGAATACATATTGGTCAGATAAAATAAATAAAAATATATATGAAAAAAACTACTACCTTACAGGTGACGACGAACGCGATCTAAGATCGCTCGAAGAGCAACACCGCCGTGCCGACCCTATTCTAAATCGAGATCGCGACCCAAACGATCCATGATTGTTATAACCCACAAACCCGTACCCCTTGATTCGACGCTATTCTACATCAATCAACTCAAGATGTACAGAAATACGTACCACTTGGGTTAAAGAAGAAGAGGTAGAAGAAGAAAATAGAAAACAATATCAGAATCTAACCATCGCAGCGGAATAAAGTATAATATATAATAAATGATCTTTACACAAAAATAAATATATCTGTTTATACATTACACCATCAGAGTACATCAATCACATAACACACAATTGGGCAGTAATCATAACCTGTCCTCATACAACTGAGTACACAGCTAAACAACAGAGCGGAATATATAAAACAAGTACGGAAGTACGTATCGTCATCCAGCTCATCTCCTGAGCTCCACAACATCATATCCTATATCCTATAATAGTCGGTCATACCCTAGCATTATAGTTAAATAATACCCAAGTCAGTCTGGAATACCAGCGTGAGAAATCATACTCAAATTGATTATAAAAGTTTCAAAAATCTTTTGAAAACAAAAGCATCTCGTAAGACCACGCCACAAATAAACATGTCGGGTTTTTACCTTACGATAGCTAAAACGGTTTTATATTAAAATCCTCTGATATTATAATAGGGTCTACATACAAATACTTATTAAAATATCTATACATCTATTAAATTCCAGCTACTAGCCACAGAGTGGGTAATACAAACAAAACTCGTAAAAGACGCGTAGGGAGAATGGATTTCCAACTAATGCCTAGGCACCGGGGTACCACCTGTCACAGTACCTGGTCTAGATCAGCGTACCGAGGATCACTTCCGACCCCCTGCAACACAAGACCCGAACTATTCCTTACTGGATAGTCCCAGTAAGATCACCCCACGATTGGGATCAACAACCGCAGCACTAAGCCGAAATAAAAAGGGACATCTAGACAGGGATGACCTTACCCGGAAATGGGTGCTACCAAGCCTTGCTACATAACCCCTGATTTTTAGTCATTCTCGGTTGATGAGGCTTGAGGCTAAGCGTTACCTTTAAGATCGATTCACATAAAATGCTCATCGTCCACCTGATGAAGTTCTGAAAGCATTCATCCATACAAGTCCGTCCCGGGTTCGAACGGAACCGAAGGCACTATCCCTACTACATCCATTTTGGAAATATCCTCAGGATTAGTAGCGACTAGCCCTTGCACTTCACTGCTCCATCTTCGACTCCGTACTCGTTTCCCCACGAAACGTACAAACCAGATCGAAGTGGTTTTCGAGAAATTAATCCCGATCCTGGTCACTTCGAAACGATCAACGCATTTGGCCAATATTGATAGTCGGTTATTTAACTATCAATTAACATTCACAACAATCAGCAAACAATTGATATTTTTTCCCAAATTATTTATTAATCCCAAAAATATCTTCACAAGATATATTTTCACTTTCAAACCCATTTGAAAACAGTTTCCAACTATCTTCCTTTCTCAGGATAAATTTTCCCAAATATTTCTATTTCCATTGAAATCACCAAGCACAAAATTTAGATTTTTAAAATAATTTAAAACGCTTTTCTTTGAAATATACTTTAAAACATTTAAGTTAAACTACTTCAGTAACTTGTTAAAATACATACTATATGAGTATTTGAAAATAAGGTTACTTTATAAAACATAAAACTAGGTTTTCACTTTTTAAAACAAAATACTAAGTCACCTTTTAAATAATTACTACGATAATAGATTTGAAAAATATTTACTTTAGTATTTATATATTTAGAAATAATAAATTCCTAAAACATGTTTTTAAAACAACATTAAACTTTATATCTTATATTTAAAAATTTACTTTGAACATACTTGGCTATCTAGAGAAATATACTTCTCTTCACATTCTTCTTTAAATTTCCAATTTCAAACACTTGAATCAATTTCCAAATTGATTTCCAATTTACTCCCTTTTATTCCAAAATCCATTAATTTCAGATTTTATTCCTTAATTATGATTTAAAATACTTTAACTGAAAATACCAATTTTAGATTTCTCAAATTACTTCTTAATCCTTTTAAATAAATTTAGACTTTAAATTTAAAAATAATTCTTTATCCCTTTAAAATAATATCACTTAATTTTACAATTCATTAATTTCTGTTTATTCAAAATCCTTTTTCCTTTTCATACTCGAAGTTATTTATTAGTATTTTAATATCACTTCCATTTCTTTTCAATTCATTCTTAATTTATTCAAATTTCCTATAATTATTTCGCTTACAAATTCACTTCTTTTATTTTCTTTCCAAAATCCAATTTATATATTTTTGGTAACTCATTATACCCAAATATATTCAATCAAACCATAGTATTCAATATTCCAATATAATTTATCATAGAATATCAAATAATCACAATAGAAAATGTTAAATAATTTAAATAAATGTTGAGGAATCCAGTTGGATCCCTCCAACCTGTTTTCCCTGCATCCACAGTCGTTAGCACAACATAAAATACCAATTCTACTTCGAGGTGGAATATCACGGTATATGGGATTTAATATAATATCATCCGCTATTATGCGGCACAAAGGGTCTCATCCGCTTTATATAATGCGGGAAATCAATCATTCCAAGATGTATTATATACTATAGTATAGCACATCAAATCAATTCAATCATCCAACCAATTATTTAAATTTAACAATTAAAATTTTAAATTAAAATTCAGTCGAGTGAGATTAACTCACCTTATTCCGTTTGCAGTCCATTTCCTTTACGACTTGTTCTTCACGATCATTGACCTTGTATAACATTGTATGATTTATTAATATTCGAAATAATCAAATAACAAATTTTCATTTGGAATTTTTTTTAATTATCCAATGATTTATTTTAAACCAACTTTCTTTTAATAAATTTTATTTAACTAAGAATCAAATTTAAAACTGAATTTCCTTTTCAAAGATCCTTTAGCTACCAAGATAGTTAATAAGTTAGTTAAACATTTATTTTCTCTTTCCAAATTCAATATTTAAAATAACTAGTAAACTAAAATAGGTATATGTATAATAATTTCCTTTTAGCTTTATCTATATGAATAAATTGTCTATTGCATTTATAACTTACTGTATTTATAAATATCTTCTGAATAAAACCTGTAAGTTGAAAAACAGTGATTATATAAACCTTACTGTACATTTAAATCTTGTCTATCTATATAGTTTCTTCTTAAACCATATATTTTAATCCTTACATCTACATGTTTATATGTAAAATCAAAATTAACTGGGGAAAAAGAAAATTCGAACCTCACTACAAAACCAGGATCACCAAAACCCTAGCGTGCTGCCAACGAGCCCTGTTCTCTTAATCCAATATCATCGGATCAAGTGAATTACCGTGAGAATTGGCCAGAAATACTTCGGTCCCACTTCACAAACTCCACGCGTGTCTCAGCTTCAATGAGAACTTTCTTAGGTATTTAACAACCCGATCACATTACCCTGGTCTCGTCCTCCCCTCCTTCCATTAGCACGAAACGAAATCAAGTCGGTCACCTTAACCTCGGCTTCGACCGCGAACTCGATCAAGCCAATCGCGACCTCGAGCCTATCGCCGATGAAACTGCCCCCTTCGATTGTCGCCGCACCCCCTAGAAATCCAAACCCTAGTTCGTCTCTCTCGCCCCTGAATGAGCTCGTGCTCGACTCGAAAATGCGGCGAAAAGAATCGACAAAGTCGATTTCATGAAATTTGGGTTTCGATCTTTAATTTTTTTTAATTTAAGAATCGACTTTCGGTCGAATATGAAAACGAGGGAGATGAATGATTTTAGATCGACCATTATTGTTTTGAACGAAGGGAGGGAGAGATTATGCGTTTGTTTTTCTGAACGAAGAAAATATCTCCTATTTTTAATTATTAAACGAAGAAGCGTATTGGAGAAGGTAACGCTAGTTTTTAAATCCCTATACGTGATGCTAGCTACAGTATTCAATGCAATTTCATTACCCATCTTTAAATTTAAATTCAAATTTAAATTGTTGAGAAAACGAAGCCAAGAATCCCGATCACCAAACGAGGCATGACGCTAGGCGTTTATAATGCTATACTCATATTCTGAATGCGATAGAAAAGGTTACGAGTCCTAATTCGATCGTATGGAGAAGATAGCTTTTTGGATTCAGTTATAATATTAAATTTTGTTATATATTTAAGCGCGTTTGTAAATCGTACACTCACACAACAACTTCAAACACTACAAAAATTGAAATCCGATAATAATAAAATATTACGGATCCAATGGAGTTGGTCTCTTCGAATTCCGAAACTACGCCTCGGAAGGCTATTTTTAAATTCAATTTAAACGATGAAATTTCAAAACTGAACAAATCACTGTTAAATTCAATTTTAAAACTTCTATTATTCTCAGCACTATCAATATAAATTTTACGAGCCTTCAAATTATTTTTAACAGGCATAAAACTCTAGATTCAACATTTTACCCAACTTCAAATTATTTAATTCAATAGTTTAATTATCAAATAAATAGTGATATTTGAATTCAAGTTGAAAATTAACTTTTAAAATTTTAAAATCAATTAAATATTCCAATTTCAAATGCTCAAAAATTTCGGGTCGTCACATTTCTCCCCCTTTAAAAGAATTTCGTCCTCGAAATTACTAGTTAGGAAGAATGGTCCAATACTCGTTTACTTTTCCCCAAAACCCAAACAATTCAACATCTAACCAACTATCTTTTTATAAAAGACCCATTATCATTCTTATTAACTTCTCAACTCTCCTATAGTTTTCAAATATTATAACTTGCTCAATCATTCAAATTTCAATTTGAAACCAAATTTTGAATTATCAAAAAATTTCAAAATTTTTTCTAACTCCCTAAATTTTCGAAATATTTCGCCACCGTCTCCTTTGCGCGGCTAGCTCGGTACAACTGCAAAAGGCCTCTACGTGCTCCCAAATTCCAAAAGAAAATAAAAGGCTAGTTGGCTAGGTCGAAAAAACCCAATCAAATTTCATAGAAATTTAAACACATACCTTTTTGTCGAGCAATTCAAATTTATCTTCTGAAATCAAAATCAATTTTCCTTTTCCTTTGTAATACCTGCATATCCTATTTAGCAATAATATCCAATCACAAACATTCCAAAAACATTTTATCGACTTCCTTACAAAATGTCAATATTCATTCATTCAAATATTAACTTAGAATATATTTGTAATATCAATTTCCAATTAAGAATTCACCATTCCTTTCTTCAGTTTAGTATAAGCATTTTATATGCTTCTTATATTTATTTTCACCTTACCGCTTTAGTTTATATCTATTTCTATTCAAATTGATTGTCCCATTTCCATATGAATTCAATTTATTCTTATCTCTGAATATAAAATTTCATCTTCCATTTATAATTGATTCATATCATTGTTTTAAATTAGTTTCATTCACTAATTTATTTCAATTTCCAGTTTGAAATCGTTTTTTCGTTTCCAAAAATTTTCTAACTACCAAAATTTCCGGAAAATTTTGGCAGGGTCTCCTTTGTACGGAGGAGCTTTTGCAATTTGACAAAAGATATAAACATATATACATCGACCCACCAGGTCGGAAAAACAAAAACAGTTCATATTTCCTATTTTTTATTGCGTAGGCGTACCTTATTTAGCATTTTTAAGCAAAAGGCTTATTATTTTAGCAATTAGCACGACCCAACCCAGCCACACGACTTCCAGGTACCTGTACTTACTCAATTTAAACATGTAAGTTCCATATATATGAAGTTTAACAACATTCCACTTATTTGCAATAGTTAAACACATGAATTCTAACAGCAATGCACATTAAACAATTTCCGTAAACAATTTATATAGTTTTAATACTAATTCAACTGTTTTCAATTAATTCATATACCATTTTCATTCAATTTGAATGGTTTACAACCCACTTACTTACATTCAATTCATTTTTAATTTTAAACAAACCCATATTATTCCAATTGATTTAAAAATCAATTCTATCCACCTCTGTTAATACATTTACTTTTGTTTACGTTAAAATGATTAATTTTCCGTACGAATTTGATTTTATTCATGCAAACAGCAATTACTTAAGCTTAAAACCATTTTAAATTGACTCTAACTCAATTTACATTTATTTCCTTCTATTTTTAATTCATTCACAACCATTTTATTTAGCTTGACACATTCCATTTCAATTTTATTCACGATCCATTCATCTGCGTTTCATTTCTTATCCGCATTCATTTAAAACCATTCTATATTTCTTATTGTCTCTAAATTATTTCAATTCCTTAACAATTTAAATGGTTTACAATTATTTATTTAAGAATTTCATTCCATTAAATATTATCTATAATTCACCGAATTTTATTTCGATTAAAATTTATTTTCACTTGATTTATTTCCAACCCAATATCATTAAACTTAGTTTAAGTTGACTTCAATTCAACTTTCCTCCATCTATTTAGCTTAAGTTAATTTACTTCAATTTATTCAAATTTTATACTTAAGCTCATTTTCATTTTACAAGTAAAATTTTCTTTTCTATTCAACTTAATTCTATCTCAATGAAATCTCATTCTAAATCTACAATTTTATTTGATTAGTTATTATAAATTTTAAATTTTCAGATTCAATTCACTCAATTGATTATAAGGACATTTTCGATTTTATTGCCACTCATCTGGTTTTATTTGCAACCAAAACAATCCTTACTTTAATCTATTTCCATTCATATTTACTGCACTAACAATACATGTCAAATTTAATTTATAACTTGAGCTTTATTTCCAAACTACATTATTCACTCACAAATCCAACTTCTATTTGACTACATTAGGTTCCATTTACACATTTTATTAACTAATTTATTATCTAGTTAGTTCTCCCCCTGGTTAAAATTTAATACTTGATTTTTAATTCCAAATATCACTTCATTTAATTTTCTTAAGTTTAATTTATTTTATAATTCAAGTTTGGATTTTCATTTTATTTTCCAATTCATCAAAAATATTTATTTTGGGTTTTCTATCCCATTTTTCAATTTTATAAGCCACAGCTTATTATTTTGCACATTTCCATTCATTCTAGGCTTGAATATATTCATTTTTTATTTTTAACTCAAGATTTACGCTTATTTATAGCCCAAGTATATTTTATTCTATGGGTTTTTAATTCTTTTATAAGTTATTATAATTCATTTATTTTAACTCGGATTTATTTAATTCAATTCGATTCAATTTTTCTTCATCAATTCAAGTTAATCTTATTTTTAACTTTTCACTTTAAATTTAAATTCCAACATTCAAAGCTTATATTTCCTTCTTGATTTAAAAATCATCTCAATTTATAAGCTTACAACCTATCTCATCAGGATTTTTAAACACCCGGCTTTTGTTTTCAAATCATTTTGAAATCTCCAACATCTGAAATCACACTTCTCAAAAATTTAAACTAATCGTGGTTTTTATCCCCAACAAATTTCCTTTGAAATTTTCAAAAACTACTAGCTTTTCTGAACAAATCAATTTTTTTTGACAGCAATCCGTCACTTAGAAACTTGAAAATGAATACTGATGATTCTGCGCAGTCATCACCAGGATTATTTTCCAACGATTGAAGTGAGCTCAATGCTATATCCCCTCCCAAAATTTAGTTAAAACAAGTTCCTTACAGAAATACTTTCAAAATAATAATGCTATTATTTATCTTCAAAACACTTGGAAAAAAAACTCTTCCAAAATCTCCGGGATTTTAAATTTTCAATTTCTGTCTTAAATCAAATTTAACTATAATTCATTTGTATAAATTCCCATTTGATCATATTTTAGTTTATAAATCACGTTGCTAAATTAATATTTATAAATTTCTTTTTATAAATGAATTTATTTCCTTGACCTTTGGTTAATTTTCAATTTCTAATTAAATTTCCACTCAACAATGATAATACTTTAATATTATTCTTCCTAACATCCAAGCAACCATATATTAACTAAAATAGTTTACAAAAACTTTTCTTTATATCAAAATATACTTTTGGGTAAAATTATTTCATTCACCCACATTTAAAACAATACCGTGTCGAACTGTTCTATTCAAGTGTTTAGAAACCCCTTCGATACAGTTGTCCAGACTGTGCCGACGAAGGTTCATATGCAACTCAATAAACCAATCAACACAATATAAAACCATTTTTATATCCACTAGCAAATACGCGCTCATATCTATTAATACGCTCAAACTCATTCTAGAGTATTACGGACTCTAATTTAAATGAGTAATTCCCACCAGAGATAAGGTTATCACCAACCTAAGCTCTGATACCAAGTGTAAGGCCCGCAAATCCGTACCCCTTGAGTCGACGGTATTCTACATCAATCAACTCAAGATGTACAGAAATACGAACCATTTGGGTTAAAGAAGAAGAGGTAGAAGAAGAAAATAGAAAACAATATCAAAATCTAACCATCGCAGCGGAATAAAATATAATAGACAATAAATGATCTTTACACAAAAATAAATATATCTGTTTATACATTACACCATCAGAGTACATCAATCACATAACACACAATTGGGCAGTAATCATATCCTGTCCTCGTACAACTGAGTATACAGCTAAACAACACAGCGGAATATATAAAACAAGTACGGAAGTACGTATCGTCATCCAGCTCGTCTCCTGAGCTCCACAGCATCATATCATGTATCCTGTAATACTCGGTCTGACCCGAGCATTATAGTTAAATAATACCCGAGTCAGTCTGGAATGCCAGCATGAGAAATCACACTCAAATTGAATATTAAAGTTTCAAAAATCCTTTGAAAACAAAAGCATCTCGTAAGACCATGCCACAAATAAACATGTCGGGAATTTACCTTACGGTAGCTAAAACGGTTTTATATTAAAATCCTTTGATATTATAATAGGGTCTATATACAAATACTTATTAAAATAGCCGAAATTGTTACATCTATTAAATTCCAGCTACTAGCCACACGGTGGGTAATAAAACAAAACTTGTAAAAGGCGCATAGGGAGAATGGATTTCCAACTAATGACCAGGCACTGGGGTACCACCTGTCACAGTACCTGGTCTAGATCAGTGTACCGAGGAACACTCCTGACCCCCTGCAACACAAGACCCGGACTATCCCTTAGTTGATAGTCCCGAGTAAGATCACCCCACGGTTGGGATCAGCAACCGCACCACTAAGCCGAAATAAATAAGGGACATCTAGGCAGGGATGACCTTACCTGGAAATGGGTGCTGCCCACCAAGCCTTGCTGCATAACCCCTAATTTTCAGTCATTCCCGGTTGATGAGGCTTGAGGCTAAGCGTTACCTTTAAGATCGTTTCACTTAGAATGCTCATCGTCCATCCGATGATGTTCTGAAAGCATTCATCCATACAAGTCCGTTCCGGGTTCGAACGGAACCGAAGGCACTCCTCCTACTACATCCATTTTGGAAATATCCTCAGGATTAGTAGCGACTAGCCCTTGCATTTCACTGCTCCATCTTCGATTCCGAACTCGTTTCCCCATGAAACGTACAAACTGGATCGAAGTGGTTTTCGAGAAATTAATTCTAATCCCGGTCACTTCGAAACGATCAGCGCATTTGGCCAATATCGATATTCGGTTATTTAACTATCAATTAACTTTCACAACAATTTTTCCCAAATTATTTATTAATCCCAAAAATATCTTCACAAGATATATTTTCACTTTCTAACCCTTTTGAAAACAGTTTCCAACTATCTTCTTTTCTCAGGATAAATTTTCCTAAATATTTCTATTTCCACCGAAATCACCAAGCACAAAACTTTAGATTTTTAAAATAATTTAAAACGCTTTTCTTTGAAATGTACTTTAAAACATTTAAGTTAAACTACTTCAATAACTTGTTAATATACATACTATATGAATATTTGAAAATAAGGTTACTTTATAAAATATAAAACTAGGTTTTCACTTTTTAAAACAAAATACTAAGTCACCTTTTAAATAAGTACTACGATAATAGATTTGAAAAATATTTACTTTACAATTTAGATATTTAGAAATAATAAATTCCTAAAACATGCTTTTTAAAACAACATTAAACTTTATATCTTATATTTAAAAATTTACTTTGAACGTACTTGGCTATCCAGAGAAATATACTTCTCTTCGCATTCTTCTTTAAATTTCCAATTTCAAACACTTGAATCAATTTCCAAATTGATTTCCAATTTACTCCCATTTATTCCAAAATCCATTAATTTTAGATTTTATTCCTTAATTATGATTTAAAATAATTTAACTGAAAATACCAATTTTAGATTTCTCAAATTACTTCTTTATCATTTTAAATAAATTTAGACTTTAAATTTAAAAATAATTCTTTATTCCTTTAAAATAATATCACTTAATTTTACAATTCATTAATTTCTGTTTATTCAAAATCCTTTTTCCTTTTCATACTCGAAGTTATTTATTAGTATTTTAATATCACTTTCATTTCTTTTCAATTCATTCTTAATTTATTCAAATTTCCTATAATTATTTCGCTTACAAATTCACTTCTTTTATTTTCTTTCCAAAATCCAATTTATATATTTTTAGTAACTCATTATACCTAAATATATTCAATCAAACCATAGCATTCAATATTCCAATATAATTCATCATAGAATATCAAATAATCACAATAGAGAATATTAAATAATTTAAATAAATGTTGAGGAATCCTGTTGGATCCCTCCAACATGTTTTCCCTGCATCCACAGTCGTTAGCACAACATAAAATACCAATTCCACTTCGAGGTGGAATATCGCAGTATATGGGATTTAATATAATGTCATCCGCTATTATGATGCGCATAGGGTCTCATTCGCTATATATAATGCGGGAAATCAATCATTCCAAGATGTATTATATACTATAATATAGCACATCGAATCAATTCAATCATCCAACCAATTATTTAAATTTTAAATTAAAATTCAGCTGAGTGAGATTAACTCACCTTATTCCGTTTGCAGTCCATTTCCTTTACGACTTGTTCTTCACGATCATTGACCTTGTATAACATTGTATGATTTATTAATATTCGAAATAATCAAATAACAAATTTTCATTTGGAATTTTTTAGTTATCTAATGATTTATTTTAAACCAACTTTTTTTTAATAAATTTTATTTAACAAACAATCAAATTTAAAACTGAATTTCCTTTTTAAAGATCCATTAGTTACCAAGATAGTTAATAAGTTAGTTAAACATTTAATTTCTCTTTCCAAATTCAATATTTAAAATAACTAGTAAACTAAAATAGGTATATGTATAATAATTTCCTTTCAGCTTTATCTATATAAATTAATTGTCTATTGCATTTATAACTTACCGTATACATAAATATCTACTGAATAAAACCAGTAAATTGAAAAATAGTGATTATATAAACGTTACTGTACATTTAAATCTTGTCTATCTATATAGTTTCTTTTTAAACCATATATTTTAATCCTTACATCTACATGTTTATATGTAAAATCAAAATTAAACGGGGAAAAGGAAAATTCGAAACTCACTACAAAACCAGGATCACCAAAACCCTAGCATGCTTGCCAACGAGCCCCGTTCTGTTAATCCAATATCATCGGATCAAGTGAATTACCGTGAGAATTGGCCACAAATACTTCGGTCCCACTTCACAAACTCCATGCGTGTCTCAGCTTTAATGAAGACTTTCCTTGGTATTTAACTACCCGATCACATTACTCTGGTCTCGTCCTGCCCTCCTTCCATTAGCACGAATCGAAATCAAGTCGCTCGCCTTCACCTCGGCTTCGACCGGGAACTCGATCAAGATAATCGCGACCTCGAGCCTACTGCCGATGAAACTGCCCCACTTCGATTGTCGCCGCACCCCCCAGAAATCCAAACCCTAGTTCGCCTCTCTCGCTCCTGAACTAGCTCGTGCTCGACTCGAAAATGCGGCGAAAAGAATCGACAAAGTCAATTTCGTGAAATTTGGGTTTCGATCTTTATTTTTTTTTAATTTAAGAATCGACTTTCGGTCGAATATGAAAACGAGGGAGATGAATGATTTTAGATCGGCCATTATTGTTTTGAACGAAGGAAGAGAGAGATTACGCGTTTGTTTTTCTGAATGAAGAAAATATCTCATATTTTTAATTATTAAACGAAGAAGCGTATTGGAGAAGGTAACGCTAGTTTTTAAATCCCTATACGTGATGCTAGCTACAGTTTTTAATGCAATTTCATTACCCATCTTTAAATTTAAATTCAAATTTACATTGTTGAGAAAACGAAGCCAAGATTCCGATCACCAAACGAGGCGTGCCGCTAGGCATTTATAAAGCTATACCCATATTCTGAATGCGATAGAAAAGGTTACGAGTCCTATTTCGATCGTATGGAGAAGATAGCTTTTTGGGTACAGTTATAATGTTAAATTTTGATATAGATTTAAGCGCGTTTGTAAATCGTACGCTCACACAACAACTCCAAACACTACGAAAATTGAAATCCGATAATAATAATATATTACGGATCCAATGGAACTGGTTTCATCGAATTCTGAGACTACGCCTCGGAAGACTATTTTTAAATTCAGTTTAAACGATGAAATTTCAAAACTGAACAAATCACTGTTACATTCAATTTTAAAACTTCTATTATTCTCAGCACTATCAATGTAAATTTTACAAGCCTTCACATTATTTTTTAACATGCTTAAAACTCTAGATTCAACATTTTACCCGACTTCAAATTATTTAATTCAATAGTTTAATTATCAAATAAATAGTGATATTTGAATTCAAGTTGAAAATTAACTTTTAAATATTTAAAATCAATCAAATATTCCAATTTCAAATGCTCAAAAATTTCGGGTCGTCACAATGATGCTTCGACCTTCCTTTGTCTCATCGTCCTGCTGCCGTCACCTTCGCCGCACGAACATTGGTCGCCGCTCCAAGTTTGTTCCATTTCAATCGAACGAAGTCGCCCCAGCCTACTTGATTTCGAAAATAAATTGATTCTATTTCGAATACACGAGTTCGATTTGAAACTTCGTGAATGAAATTAGAATAGAGGGAGAGGCTCGTGCTTAATTAAATCGAATTCGGCCATTTATAATTTGAATTCGAGAAAAAAAAGAAAGGGAAACGAAGAGATAAAGAATGAGAGCTCGGCCCTTTTTTTGATTTTCCATGGAAGAGAAGAATTGCTAAAACTATTTTGTTTCCTTTTTATTTATCTTATCTGGCTTCGATTTTACAAAGAGGAAAGGGGACGCGTGTTATACTAGCGAACACGTGCTTTAAAATTCTCTTTATGTGTCAATGCTTGCTATAGATTCCAATACAATAATAATAATATTTAAATTTAAATTTAAATTTAAATCGTCTCGATTTTCGCAACTCACAATGTCGATCTCCTATCGAGGCATGCGGCTAGGCGTTTATAATGTTATACCCCTATTACAAGCACGGTGGAAAAGGTTTCGAGGCCTAACTCGATTGTGTGGAGAAGATAGCTTTTTGGATCCAATTATTAAATTTCATTGCGTTTATCTATCATACGATCACACGACAGCTCTAAATGCTACAAAAATTGAAATTCGATAATAATGCACTATTACGGATCCAATGGAACTGGTTTCGTCAAATTCCGAGACTGTGCATCGGAAGGCTATTTTTAAATATCAATTTAAATGAGATATTTTCAAAACTGGACAAAATACTTTTAAATTCAAGTTTAGCACTTTTACTACCTTCAGTACTATCAATATAAATTTTACCAGCTTTTAAATTATTTTTTTACAAGCTTAAAATTTTAGATTCAATATTTACCCAATTTCAAATTATTAAATCCAATAATTTAATTACCAAATAAGTAGTGATATTTGAAATTGAAGTTAAAAATTAACTTTTAAATATTTAAAACCAATTAAATATTCCAATTTCAAATATCCAAAAATCCAGGATTGTCACAAAACTCGAGTATCTAACCACAAACCCTCATCAATGTTTGTCATCAAGAACGAGTTATAAATCCTCTTTCGGATAAGTGTCAAACACAGCAAAGTTCTTCACACGAGTCTTAGATTAAATCATGCGATAAAATAATCCATGTACTTCACATGAATTGATTAGCCTTTCCAAAATTCTTATGAAAATACTTTATAAAACTTTCATCTTTTATTCAAACTATATAAAAATACATCTTTGTACATAACCATTTTACATTTTTATTTCCAAATATTTCTACTTAAAAACACATTTCTTTTCAAAAGATAAATGTATTTTTATTATAATACATTTCTAAACGTATCTTAATGGTTCTAGAAACTTATTTTCAAAATAATTCATTAAATTGATAAATCACCATAAACTATGATTTGCTATTATCAACTATGAAAATATTTTTTATTTATTTAAAACTTCCTTTATCAATTAATATTCATTTATTAATTAAACTTTATTTATATATATTCTCTTTACTTATATAGTTTTAATACATAAAAATTATTTATATACTTGTTCAAATGTTATAAGTATATTTAACCAGTTTTTTCCTTCTTACCTTCAAAATATAATCAAAGAGATTAAGATAATTACTATCAAAACATTATTATAATGAACTTCTCCTTTCATAACATGTTAATTATAACCTTTTCTATCTTTTTTATAAAATACTCCAATACTTGTTATTATCTTTAAAATACCATTATTAAAGATCTAAATATACTCATAATATTTCTTCCAAAGTGTCATTTAAGGGTTTAGAAACAAATGTCGCTAAAACATTGTTTACTACAAACCCAAAAGCATTCATTAATAACTTAATATTTATTTTAAAGATCCATACTAAGGACAACATCATATTATAAATCCTCATACGCTTATATCATTTAAATTTTTTCGAAGCTTGGATTCAAAAAGAAAATTCCCCTTCCTTCCTTACACTAATTCAATTCAAAACACTAAATCCAAAATAAACATCCCATCCATACACATACATACTAGAATCATCCTTAGTTCCCCAAACGTTACTCCTATTCTTCCGAGTCCGAAGATGATGGTGGACTCCAATTACCTTGGTTTATCATCACTTTACCATCTGCTTCTTCATCACCGTCCAGCGCGTCATTGGTCTCATTGCCGTCCTCTTCTGGTATCTCCCGTTATCTGGGGTAACCATGATTGGTTCCATGGGACATGTCCTATGCCTACTGGTATTCCAAGAATGACTCCTCCTCCTTCTAACTCCTCCAAGCATTGCATGTTTTCCTTCCAAGGATCCTCAAACTCTTCGACCCCCTCCTCCTTTTCTTCTGTTGTTTCTTCATTGTTGCTTTCTATATCGTTCTGGCTTATATATGAACTAGATGATCCCTTCTGCCATACGACACGCTCCCCGTCTATATCCCACACTACATTACTACATTCGCCTAAAATGATAGCATTAGGGACTTCCATCGGCTCTGATTCTTCATCCATAGGCTCTATTTCCTCTTCCATAGGTTTTGATTCTTCCTCCATTGGCTCCATCTCTTCTATATGTTCCCAAATGGAGCTAGCGGGATCTTCTCTCCAATTTTCCTTCGAGGCCTGCTCGAGTTCATCGTCGCTGGTGATCATAATTATTGCTAGAGTTGGGGGCGGTACAAGTATTCTGGCTATAGGGTATCCATCTTCACCCCTTCAAGTGTATGGGGTATATTCTTCCTCGATCAGAAACCCACCATTGTTAGGCGATATTCTGGTTTCTCCTCTTTATTGCTAGAGGGAACAATGAGGCTGTCTTTCTAGACCCAATTTTGCTCTAGAGGACTCCCCTTTCGCGTAATTTCCTTCATACGATTTCTACGAGCTAAACAATTATTATTTTACATATAAGTAGTAGCTAATTGCTAGAGTATTTTGAAGTTTAGTAAATACTCATAAAAATTTTCGAGATTATTTCTTAAAGATAGCTTTTCAAATTCTTTGTACAAAATATTTCATTTTTTCAAAATTGCTATGAAAATTTTACCAAAATATTCTTTTCATTTTAAATATATATATATATATATATATACTCTTTTAGGTAAAATGATTTCATATAAAAAATTCATTTGTATATGATTTTTAATAAATATGCGCTCATACACACACACACATACACACACACACACACTTAAACCCATTCTAGGGTGTTACTAACCCTATCTTTAATGAGTTACTCAAACTAGGGTATTACTGACCCTATCTCCGATGAGACTTTACCCCTACGGAAGCCAAGGTGTTCGCTCAACCTAAGCTTTGATATCACGTTATGAGGACCCATTTCTTCAACTCTCAAAAATCGACACTAATACATCCTCGGAATTCATGTGCTGGAAATCCAAGTGTCGTAGAAGCGGATTCTCAAGGGTAAGAAGGAAAATTAAAGATAGAATAGAATCTTACATATGTTATTTCAATAAAAAAATTATAGTGGAAATTAAAATACATTTATCAGAGTTAAACATGGATAATTATAAATTCATATCCTTACAAATGTGTAATACTATAGTTCAAGAGTGTGGTGGAAATAGACAAAGATCTTAAGAGAAAATCTTCTAACTCCATGCTTCGAGCTCTCTCCATATTTCTTCTAAACTAAACATGACTTATAGGCTGCCCGAGAAAATTATGGCACCTAAAGTTTAAGGAAAGGAAAAATAAACTCCGGGTCAGTCATGGGACTACTATGAAACTCAAAATACGCATTTTGAAAACCAAAATGGTAACTTATAAGACCATGCTTCACATAAACATGGGTTTTTACCTTACGATAAGCAAATCATTATTACGTAAAATCATTTGATATTATTTTTAGTGGCATATCTTTAAAAACATTTGCAAGTAAACTTATTAATATTAGCTGAAATTCTTACCATTATTAAACTCTCGCATACTAGGTTCTACAAACAAAATGGCAGGCTCTAACTAGAGAATGGATTTCCACGCAAATGACTAGGTAAAGGGACTACCTTTCGGCAGTAATTCTTTAGGGGAATGTACCAAGGCGCAAAACATCTGCCCTCTATCAACACAAGACCGGCTTACCTTTCTCACCACATAGTACCGAATATGTCATCATCCCGGTCGTTACAGACCTATCAAAGAGCCCTCACAACATACATCCATAATAATTTAAATCTAAACGTCATAGCGGGTAGAAATATATCTAGAAGAGGATAAACATATCATAATGGTTGCAAACCACGTAGCCTTGCCGGATCTACCCTGTTTCAATCATTTCAAGTGTGAGGCTTGAGGTAATAATTGCCTTTTACTTTGCACATTTCACTTTGAATGCCACACTATCATTCCATGGTCACACAACTAATTTCCACAAACATATAACTCCCAAGCTCATACATCTCAAAAAAGGGTGTTAAGCTAAAAGAAATTGCTTTTTCCGCCACCAAACAGATGATGCTTTCATAGAGATCACTTATGTAACTAGAAATGCAACGTCAGACATTCGTCCATACAAGTTATCCAAGAACAGGACAAACCAAAGGCACTCCCTTACCACATCCTGTCATGATTACTCCTAGGATTAGTAGCATGAAGTCTTTGAAACTCAAAGAGTTTCAGAAATAAAAGGACCGCTGCTACTTAAGTAGTTAGGAGCTAACCAGAATTATCAACAAGCAGTCTTTTCAGGTCCTTAAATCTTCGGTCTTCATCCTTCATTTTCTTCATCGCATCTTCATTTTTCGAACCCGTACTTAGAAAAACATTTTCACTTTGTTTGCGCCAAAATTGGTCACAAACACCCAATATCACGAAAGCACCCGTTTGCGTATTCAACTTGATAATAATCAACACAGAACTCAGCAACAATCAATATAGAACTTAGCTCAAAGTAACAAATCGCAGTAATTCACAAACAACAATCACAAACACAGGATTTATAGTGGTTCGGCGTTCGCGCCTACGTCCACTTTGAAGGATTTCTCTTTATTGCTTTGCTCGATTCAATCGATTACAATGGATTACAGTAGATGATAGCTTTGAAATCTGAATACAACAGTGATTCTGATCAATAGACGTTAATCCGGCAGAGTCTCAGCGTTCAATGGCAGAAGTTCTCCCAAGATCCCCCTTTCTGAAGGCTTCAGGGTGCTATTTATAGGCGTTGGAGGCCCAGATCTGGCTGAAACTTCGGGAGACCTCTTCTGGCACGTGAGTGGGCCCACGCGACCGATCCCACCAAGTTTCGTCTCGATCTGACATCGGTTCGAAGTGATTTCGAACCCATCAAGAAATGGTCCAATCGAGCTGAAACTTGGCAGGGACAATCTTTACCTCATATGGAAGCTACTGTGAAAATTTGGTTGCATTTGGATTTGTGGTTAAGGAGATATGCTCGGTTCGAAATGGTGTTTTCTTGGTTGGCTGTGTTGTTCGAACCCATGATTTCGAACCCAAGCATTCGAATCGATGGAAGCACGTGTTACCCAGTGACGTGTCGCGCACTCCTCGCATCGATCCTACTTTCTCTCCGACCGCTTCGAACCTGGGGATTTCGCCGACTTCGTATCGATGACCGTTGCGTAGTTTGAATCGATCAACTGCATCTGCCTACTTCGAACCGAGGGGAGGGAGCTCCCTTCGTATCGATGTCAAGCTCGTATATGTGATGGATACGAAATGGAGCCCCGCGATGGATTCGAAGGCAATCGGTTCGAAGTAGATGGAGGATGATGGATTCGATCACATCCATCCGAAGGGTCACAAACCGATCGATTCGAAGTGACCAATATCATGCCTGATCGGTTCGAATCGATCGGTTCGAATCGATCGGTTCGAAGTTAGCGGAGTGATGGGTTCGAAGCAGTGAGTATTGGATGGGTTCGAAGTGGATGGGTTCGAAGGAGATGGTTTCGAAGGTGATGGGTTCGAAGTACTCCAATGCGATGGGTTCGAAACAGACAGTGACCACTTTTCTCAATTTGAATCCATCCTATCTCGAGCATACGAACTCGGATTGACTTGAAATTTGAAATGACGACTCATACGATCTTTATTGTCGTGCTCTACCAATTTTGGCCCGTTTCGGACTCGGACAAAATTCATCGATATCCATAGTAAAGTGAAGTATAACCAATCTCTGAGACGAACTGTCTTTTGTTTTCGACCAATCTTTTGGTATCACGGCTTTGCCAAAAAGCGGGATAACATTTTGCCCCCCAAAACATGCCTTGCGGTAGGAAGGTGTGTTTTGTAATGCTTCGAGTTGGATGCTCGTATCCGTTCATCAACCTGCAAAGAACTTGATAGTTTTCATATGGCCTCAAATGACGATCATTCGGGATCAAGCCATTTGGGATGAAGCGCGGCCGTTCATGGGCGAGCGCTTAGCGTCAAATGACGATCGTTCGTGATCGAGTCATTCGAGGTGAAGTGCGACCGTGCGCGGTCGAGCGTATAAATCCATGCATCGATCGTTCGGGATCATATGCTGTTTGAGGTGAATCGGGACCGTTCGCGGTCCGTGCCGTTCGTGGCATAGGATGAAATAAGACCGTTCGCGATCGATGCCGTTCGCGGCAAATGATGAGAATAGGAACGTTCGCGGTCGATGCTATTTATGGCAAAAAGATTGAGTGGGACCGTTCGCGGTCGATGCCGTTCGTGGCAATTGATGATCGTTCGCGACCAAGTGCCGTTCAAGGCGAAGGGTGACCGTTCGGGGTCGGATTTTATGATTAGTGAATCATGACCGTTCGCGGTCGGTGCCGTTCAAGGCAGAGAGTGATCGTTCGCGACCAAGCCATTTGAGGCGTGGTGAGTTGTGACTGTTCGAAGTCGAGTGCCGTTCGAGGCGAATTGTGTGCCCGGGAGGGCTTGATGTTATCGATGTCAGGGTCACGTTCGGGTGAGATCCTGGATCGTTTGTCAGGGCGGTTCATCGCCATCTCAGAGCATGCCTAAGGATCGTTCGCGACCCCGTACATGTGTAAGTAGCTTAGCCATTCCAGAGTTATCAGAATCAAATATCTATTACACGGATGGGTTTCAAAAACAATGTCCAAACAAACAGAGTCTAAATGTTCAAATTGAAATGACATGAAAGCAAAGCATGGATGTCAAAGTGTAAGTTCCCACTACGAAACGGTCAATGATCATCCAGAGCATGCCTGGAGATCGTTCGCGATCTCGCACATGTGTAAATGATTTGATTGCGTTAGTGGAAGCTTACAACTTGTTCATCGTTATCTCACTCAATTGATAACCAAACGGTGCCTGGATTCGGGGTCGCCTCTAGCTGATGTGGACGGTGGTCACTCTGGTTCCGCCGCAGGAGCTCGCCTCCTTACATATTGAAGGAGCATACCGTTCCTGATATGCCCTTCCACCTCGTCCTTCAGGTGCCTACAATCATTAGTATTATGACCATTTAATTCATGGAATACACAGAACTTATCTGATTTCCTTTCGTCAGAGGTAGGGTCCCTTCGCATCGGCCTTCGATACGGAATCTGCTCTTTGGTATCCTGATAAATTCGTTCCAGGCTCTCGTTCAGCTCAGTGTAGGTGGCGAATCGCGGCTCCCTCCGTTGCCGCTTTGATCTGTCTCCGTTATTCTCAATCCTTCTTTTACCTTTATCCTTGTCTGAATCCCTTCTAGGGGGCTTTTCGTCTTTGAGTGCATAAACTTCTATCCCGTCTCCTTCTTCTCTTTCTGCACTCGCATCCTCTAATCGTAAAAACTTTTCCGCCTCGTGATAAAATTCTCCTAGATCCATAGGTGGATCCTTAGTTAGCGAATTTTTGAACTCCGTTCCGTCCGCTATTCCGGACACAGCCACCATCATAACCATGGATGGATCCGGTCTATCCACGGAAGCTGCCGCTGCATTGAACCGTGTCAGGAAACTTCTCAATGTTTCTCCAGCCTTCTGTTTCAAAGTTGCCAGTGTCATCACATTCTTAGGTCTTGTAATGTGAACCCTGAACTGCCTCATAAACCTCTCAGTTAAATCGTTCCATGTTCCGATGGACCCACTATCTAATTGCCTGAACCATAACGCCGCAAGATCCGCCAAGTACAGTGGAAAGCACCGGGCCATAACTTCCTCTGATGCCCCCAGCACTTCCATATGCCTCATATATTTTGTCAGATGGACCGTGGGGTCCGTTCTCCCGTCATACATGTCCAACGATGGTAATTTGAAATCTGGTGGGTTTCTAGCTCGTCTGATTGCCGGAGTGAAAGGACTCCTATTAACATCCTCTAGGTCTTTGTTCACCAAACCGCCTCTCATTGCTCGCCTAACCATCTCTGCCAGCTTGTCGGTGTCTCCAAGATGCAGCCTTCGTTCGTCACTTTCATCCTGCCCCCCGAGTTCACGAGGGAATTCTGAGATGTGCCCCCTTGACTGAGCGTTCATTCCTCTGCTGTCTCCAGGTTGTGCAGATATTCCTCTTTCTCCTTCCAAAATTGGACCAACATTCTCCATGGGTGTGCCCCCTAATCCGGGTGCGACGCCAGATGGTCCTGCTTCGTTCTGAACTCCATTGGTTTCCCTATTCGACGCTCCAAGCTGTCCTATCTGTTGAAACAAACTCTGGATCAACTCCTCCTGCTTCTTCATCATCGTCTCCATCTCGTCCCTAGTGATGTATATTGATGGTTGATTCGCTCCCGAGGAAGCCTCTTGACTTCCTTGTGGTTCGCTTCTCTCGGGCCTTGGCTTTCTACTCGATTGTCTCGTCATAACTTCTCAAATTTAAACTTCCAAACTTTCTCTGAATCAATTATCAACTGGTAGAACTCCTGAGTTCAGTTTCTCAGTGAAAGCACCAAAATGTTTGCGCCAAAATTGGTCACAAACACCCAATATCACGAAAGCACCCGTTTGCGTATTCAACTTGATAATAATCAACACAGAACTCAGCAACAATCAATATAGAACTTAGCTCAAAGTAACAAATCGCAGTAATTCACAAACAACAATCACAAACACAGGATTTATAGTGGTTCGGCGTTCGCGCCTACGTCCACTTTGAAGGATTTCTCTTTATTGCTTTGCTCGATTCAATCGATTACAATGGATTACAGTAGATGATAGCTTTGAAATCTGAATACAACAGTGATTCTGATCAATAGACGTTAATCCGGCAGAGTCTCAGCGTTCAATGGCAGAAGTTCTCCCAAGATCCCCCTTTCTGAAGGCTTCAGGGTGCTATTTATAGGCGTTGGAGGCCCAGATCTGGCTGAAACTTCGGGAGACCTCTTCTGGCACGTGAGTGGGCCCACGCGACCGATCCCACCAAGTTTCGTCTCGATCTGACATCGGTTCGAAGTGATTTCGAACCCATCAAGAAATGGTCCAATCGAGCTGAAACTTGGCAGGGACAATCTTTACCTCATATGGAAGCTACTGTGAAAATTTGGTTGCATTTGGATTTGTGGTTAAGGAGATATGCTCGGTTCGAAATGGCGTTTTCTTGGTTGGCTGTGTTGTTCGAACCCATGATTTCGAACCCAAGCACTCGAATCGATGGAAGCACGTGTTACCCAGTGACGTGTCGCGCACTCCTCTCATCGATCCTACTTTCTCTCCGTGTTGACCGCTTCGAACCTGGGGATTTCGCCGACTTCGTATCGATGACCGTTGCGTAGTTTGAATCGATCAACTGCATCTGCCTACTTCGAACCGAGGGGAGGGAGCTCCCTTCGTATCGATGTCAAGCTCGTATATGTGATGGATACGAAATGGAGCCCCGCGATGGATTCGAAGGCAATCAGTTCGAAGTAGATGGAGGATGATGGATTCGATCACATCCATCCGAAGGGTCACGAACCGATCGATTCGAAGTGACCAATATCATGCCTGATCGGTTCGAATCGATCGGTTCGAATCGATCGGTTCGAAGTTAGCGGAGTGATGGGTTCGAAGCAGTGAGTATTGGATGGGTTCGAAGTGGATGGGTTCGAAGGAGATGGTTTCGAAGGTGATGGGTTCGAAGTACTCCAATGCGATGGGTTCGAAACAGACAGTGACCACTTTTCTCAATTTGAATCCATCCTATCTCGAGCATACGAACTCGGATTGACTTGAAATTTGAAATGACGACTCATACGATCTTTATTGTCGTGCTCTACCAATTTTGGCCCGTTCCAGACTCGGACAAAATTCATCGATATCCATAGTAAAGTGAAGTATAACCAATCTCTGAGACGAATTGTCTTTTGTTTTCAACCAATCTTTTGGTATCACGGCTTTGCCAAAAAGCGGGATAACACACTTCATTCCACTTAAGTCTTAAAAATGATTTCTTAATTCAAACACATAATTTTGATTGAGTTAAAACCATGTTATCTAAGGCGTTTATCCCAAACCCAGTAAATATTAAATGAGTAGAATCCATAGAAATCATATAACTCTACCCAATATCAATTCCCATATTCAACAAGTTTTATAGGCGAAATAACGGTGAAATCAACTTTTAAATTCCACGAATAGTACAAGTTCCCTCTTCGGGATTTGACACCGAGTGTAAGAGGATCATCTCTATACAATCAAGTTGTATTAAATTTAAATTTGGAAAATATAAATCTTTTGTTTTATACTTAACTCATTTCCAGCATTTCGACCTTATCTATCTCTCACCCAGTAAAGAGGCTAGGTGAGTTAGGACACGGGTTGCTCTTGAACATCTCATTCGTTTAAGCACCTCACACCGGGATGTTGCAAACAGAAAAATCCAGTCTACTCATTGGTTTTTAGAGCCAAGATCTATTCACATAATTTGCAAATGCTTTTCTTTATATTGTTTAAACGAACTACAAAACTTCCAAATAATTAAAAAAGCGCTTAATTATCCATTTAGATACATTTATAAAATATTTGGAGAAGAATTGCTGAGTTTAAAGCTATATTTCAAAGGTTATAGAAAAGTACCGCGGAAAATGCTTTTTTAAGCTATATTGATCAAAACGACTTTTCTTTTATTTAAAAATTCAGTTTTATTAAGAAAATCACTTATAAAACATTTCAAATGATTTATAATATTTATTTTACTTTTTTAAAATATCATTTTCAAAGAAATCCTGTTTTGGACTCCGAACTGCAAAACCTCGATTTTTCAAAAAGCTTGTTTTACTGATATTTTAAAATCTACCCATCGAAATCTCGATTTTCTTTCTTCATTGGAAAACTATGGATATAATAGTTCAAAAAATTCTTATCTCGAAGAATTCTAAGCTATATTCCATCTTTTACACTTGTTTGAATTTTATGGCGTAGAATCACGAATTGTCGTTATGAGACGCGCCTGTTTTTGACTTAATTTTCAATTATCATTCAAACTTCACAAAAACACTTCCATATATTTATAAAACATTTTAAATTCATTTTTAACCTTTTTTAAAGAGGTTTAACATTACATATACACCAATTCAATAGTATAAAGGAAAGTGATTTCCTTTGTGCTTATCGACGTGTATTTCCGTGAATTGCATATATATTCAACATTCATATTTAAATAACCAAACTTGATAATCTAAGCATAATAAGCATCCATTCCAAAAATTATATCACCACCCAAAATATAATATAATAGTTTAGGAGTTCTCACCTTCGTTTTTCCTACGAGCTACTATAAAATTGGCTATAGCTCTGCTACGATTGAACCAAAGCAAATGAAACTAAGCCTGCAACTTATGGGAGAGCTCAGCCTAGCCTTGATGATGGCGGAGATCATGGCCTAGCTAGGGAAGGAGAAGAGGCTCAACCATGATGGGAAATGGTGGTGGCCGCGAGTTTGCAACAGGAAAAGCAGTGGATTTAGCTTGGTTTTGGGAAGTATGAATATGCATTTCATATCTTTATAATATTTGCACTATTTTGGCTTAATTTCTTAATATATATTTTTTATATGAAGAGTAGCCATTAGAGAGGCCATTAGAGCTTAAAAAGAAGAGGAAGAAGAAGTGGAATGGTATTAGGAATTTTATGAGAAGGGGGTGGTATTTATAGAAAAAACCGTGGAATAAAATATTTAAATGCATAATTAACTAAATGCCTCTAGCCCACACCCCCGTCCTACATGCACGACCTCCTCGCCCCCCTCCCCTCCAACAAAGCCACATGACGGTGATGTGAGTTGATGGTGTGGTGCAATGAAGTGATGTTTGCTTTATGATTACTTAAAGGTTAATTTTTAGGAATTATTAAATCATTTTTGTAATGTGTATAAATATGTGTGTGTATTTAATGATCATGTGCATGTGACATATATATATATATATATATATATATATATATATATATATAAGTATGTATGTATACACAAGAACATAACACATCGAATGTCTTTGAAAAACTTCTGTTTGTTAAATCGTTGAAATCCGGGGAACCGATTATCGGTCAAATTTTCACTTATTTACCAACATACATATATTCGTAAACAAAATCCAAAATTAAATTTCTTAGTATTTTAAACTAATTAAAATGATCATATTTAAATTATAAAACCATATAAATTATTATAAACAATTATCTACAATAATTGATATTATATCGATAAGGCTATCAATTTTTTCGTACATTTTCAAGTCAAATACATATTTTTATAAAACTATTATAAATAATTTATTACCACTTCATGACTTTTTAAAATGAATTACCATCTTTTAAAATAATTATTTATATAATTAAATGATTATTAGATCATTAAACCTCCATTTAAATTCATAAATTTATATGATGCCATTTTATCGATATAAATTTCAGGGAAATATTTTTGTAAATATTTATTCAAAACAAGATTATTTTTTTATTATCAATTAAAACACTTTATTTTATTATCAACTTTTTATTTACACAAATTTAAAAATAAACATAATTTATTGGAGTGATAAATTTGCAGGTCGTTATAGTTGTACAACATTTTCCACAACTTTTAGTTGATCAAAAGTTAGAAATCCAAAAAAGATTTTTGTCATATTTTCTATTTTTCATCGAACTACTTATTTTTGTAAACATATTTTTAAATCATTTCACTGTCACTAATTAATATTTAAAAATTGGTATTTTGAATAATAAAATCCATTTATTACTTATTTAAAAATATATTAAATATCCGTATTTAAAATAATTAAATTTTGGATTACATTCTCCCCACTTAAAGAAATTTCCCCTTAAAATTCCACAATAACCCAATCCTTGAAAGAAATATCCAATTTATTCATAAGTCTGCATAATGTTCATTGATCATTCCTATGCAAAACCCAATTCGATCTCTACTTGAATACATAACTCCTTTTCCGAACTAGTATTGCTCACCTGATTTCCTAATGCGGACTCCGATTAGGATCCTTGATCAAGAACTATCATACTTCTTGCATAGTAATATACTATGATAGAAAACTTTGATTCCATATCAAGAACCCTCACCAGGTGTTCGCCATCTAGAATCGAGTAATAGATCCTTATTTGGAATGGTGCGAAACACCTCAAAACCGTGTACTCGAATCTTTGATCAAAAATTATGTGAAAAAGAGAAACGACCTATATCCAACTTACACACATATTTTATTGATTCTCACTAATACCAATTCTTTTCTGCTAAAATTATTTACAAGAATATTTCATAAAGCTAACTTAAGCTTGAGTTTTTTAGTACTCTACTACATCATGAAAGTGTATAACACTATTTGGTCCAAACATTTCCTTTTTGAATTTATTTCTCTTAAGTAAATTCGAGATTCAAATACCCGATTTTATTTCAAAACTCTTTTGAAATGGTTTTTATACATTTTAACCATAGAAAATATATTTATATAGCTCAAGTAAACCCAAAATGATACTATGGAACTGGGTACTACTAAATAATATTATACATTCCCTTACCAAGAAGGGTACTATTTAAGAGAATTATTTGCCATCCGAACACATTTCTTTCTCCATTTCTAGCTATTTTCGAGTCACCTGAACTAGTTAACTTAACTCTAAATGCCTTTGATTTCGTAAGTTAAATGAGAGAACATCCTTTAAAGTTTGAAGAGTTTGTTCAAGATTTTCACATAATTTCTGATGTGGAGAAGACATATTTGTAAAAATATGTTTGAGAATGAAAGTGAGCATAGAATAAAATGATTAGTGAGTTTTCTAGAAGCAATAGGCTTATATAGGAGTAGAAAGTCGCTTGTAATGAGTTGAATAGGTGGTAGTTATTTAATTTCGAATTTAAATTTTTTTTGCCTTCTGGCCAATATATGTTGACATATAAGGTACATGTATTTGACATGCATGTCATAAATTGTAAAATTTATTTTTTGTTATATTTTTTTGAACTTATACCATTATATTTTTATAACTTTCAAGGACTACTAAACAATATAGGATAGTAAGGGACATATTTCATTACTTAGAATTGGAAAAGTACATGGATTTCAAAGATTAATAAAAGAAAATGCATAAAAACAACATTAACTTAAACTAAAGCACACAATACAAAGCTAGATATCAAAAGGAAACAACTAGATAGGATTAGAAAGATGTAGATGATGATGATAAAGAGAGGCCAAGTTTGTGAATGATCTCTCCAAAGTATTTGTCCACTTTATTGGAAAGAGAGGTGAACTTTTTACCAAATGATCGCTTAAGCTTCTTTTGGTTTTTAAGAAGCTTTTCTTGGTTCCTCAAGATTTCTTTGTTGGAGGGGTGTGGTTTATTAAAACTATCCAAGGAAGTATTCTCTTCTTCTTCCTCCTCCTCCTCATCTTCCTCATCTTCCTCCTCCTCATCATCTTCCACTTCCATTACATCGCCTTCTTCTTCTTCTTCTTGGAACTCTTATTCTTCTGCATATTCCAACCTTTGTTCTGTTTTTGGAAAGTGTCTCGTATGGTTCAAAAAATGGTGGAATGTGCATAAGAGAGAAGATGGCCTTGTCCAAAATTTTTTGAGGAATTGATTTTTCTCCTCTTAAATCAACACTAAAATATATGAAAATTCTAATAAGGTACACACCATAGAAGAGTGTGTTCTCATGTCTAAAAATGTTCCGTTGAATAAAGTCATCTAAAATGACTTATGCCTAATTGATGTTATAATGACCATAAATAACAAAAAGTGCTTTAAAACCTTTCTGAATAGGGTTATTATAATTACCCGCCCTTGATGTGATACTTTATTGTAAAATGAGACTCATAAGTCTCAATTTTGGTTGACGATTCTTGTATTTATAATCATATTCTTCATCACTTTCGAAAATATTATTTTTCACGATTTTGTTCATTAATTCGAAAAGTAGATAGGTCAATTCCATTAGATTTTCAACCAAGAATAATTTCCAAATTTCAAATTTAAAATAATTTGAGCACCATTAACACTACTCAAAATTTGTCCCTCTTCTCCTTGAATAAATTTTCCTTTTAAATTCATATAAAACATTTCGAATAATTCTGGATAAAAACAAAATCATTTTGAGAAGAGTCAATTAAACCAAGAATTTCATTTTCAAACCAAAGGTCTTGTAAATATAAGAGCAAAAAATCTTTGAATTCAGCAAATCTTCCGGGAGAAATTTTTCTGGAAGTAGTATACTCCATGTAGGCTTCAATGGCTTTTTTCCATTAAAGAGAAATTTTTAGTTTTATTAAAGAGCATGGTGATCTTAGGATTTTTACTCGAGGAAGCCATTTTTGAGTTTTTAAGGAGATGGGATAATGAAGAGATATTTGAAATTTGAAATAAAGTGAGTGAAGGAATGGATATAAATAGATTTAATTAATAAAGAGTGAAGAGTTATGTTCTCTGATCAAAAAGGTTCTTTTTTAGAACATGGGAGTAAAACAAAAGAGAGGAAATTTTGAATTTTGAATTAAAATTTCAATTTTTAGTCTTCTAGCATGTACGTCGACATATGACTTGTGGGTCTGTCGACATATAGCTCGAAATTTTCAAAAATAAAAATAAGCTAATATATTCCTATATATATACACTTATATATTTATATTCATCCAATATTATATTAATCTATATGTTATTCCTAAAAATAATAATCAACCAAAAAAATGAAATAAAAATTAATATAAAAGGTACCCTTTTTGCAGCTTTCTGTTGATTACTTTCGACTACTACATTATTACCGTGAAACAAATATTCACATTCTCAATTTCTGGTTCATTATCACTTGAGGAAGTTTCTGAATTATCTAACTTTGTTGTATAAGCCCTTTTCTTTTTCTGGATGAATCGTTAACTGGCAGGATATTTGACTTATTCGGATGCGAGCGGTCTCTTTGGAAATAACCGAGTTCATCATAGTCGAAGCATTTAGTTGCAGTTTAAGAAGTTTTTTTTTCAAATTTTTAAAAGTTGTTCATTTTTCTATATTTTAGGAATTTTCTTAAATTTCTAGTCGTGAATTCAATTTCTTCATCATTATTATCATCAGAATCTTGATCGTCATTTATTGCTTTGAAAGCGATGGATTTTTTCTATTGCCTCGCTTTCCTTCTTCCTTGCAATTATGCTTTATAGGACATTAAATTTCCTATTAACCCTTTAATTTTTAGAGTACTAATGTCATTAGCCTCTTTTATTGCTAGTTTCTTTTGATCCCACTTTAAAGAGAGTGAATCGAGGATATTCTAACCTGGTCCTATATTGAAATTTTTTACCTAATGCAACTAATAAATGCACTATATCTTAAAATCTATAGTACAAGTCAAAAAAAGACTCATTTGGATTCATTTTAAACAATTGAAACTAATTAGTTAGCATGGAAATTTTAGTCTATTTCACTTTATTAGTGCCTTCATGCATAACTTGTAGTGTTCTCCAAATTTCATATGCGGACTCAAATAGAGACTCTATTAAATTCATTTTTATCTAGTGAACAAGATAAAATATTCATGGCTTTAGAATTATTCTATAAAGGTGCTTTTTGGTTAGCAGTCCATTATGCAAAATTAGTCTGGGGTTCAGTGTACTCATTTTGTGTAACATTTCAAACCATTAGATTGTAAATAGATCTTCATCCTACATGACCAATAAATGTAATTACTGTCATCAAAAAATGGGGTCTAATAATAGATTGTCCTTCAACAAAAGTATTAACAAATATACCAACAGTGTGTCTAGCCATCAAACGTTTTGAAAAATTCAAATTACGAGTTTTTGAAAAACTAATGCTCTGATACCAAAAGTGAGTTGTGGAATTATGAATCTTAAGGCTAATTAAACACTAGAGGGAGTGGAATTTTCTTTTCTAACTTTTGTAAATCTTTTTAAATTTCTATCAATTTAAGATAAATCATAGATTTTCAACAAAGAATTTTATCAATAATCAATCACTGTTGCAATCACAAATAAAATAACAGATACAAAGTAAAGTAGGGAGTTAGAGAGATGACACCAGAGATTTTATACTGGTTCGAATTTCTCCTACATCCAATCTCAAATAATTGCTTGTACGGATTTCTTTCAAATGTCAATCTTTAAACGAGCAGAAGGAAAACCTAATAACAATCATGATTACGAGGCTACGAGGCACACCCTACTGATTGTTCGGGCTCAAGGTGCACCCACTTGATTTAGACGGGCTACAAGCACATCCACATGTATAGCTGGGATACCAAGCACACCAACTGATTTAAACGGGCTATAATCATACCCAAGAAAATGCAAATATAGTTTGATGGGTTTTCCAACGACAATTTCTTAAACTTTGGATACAATGGATCTTATAGCCTCTTGAACAGCACTTTGATCTTTGATTTGAGAGAGAGAGATGATTCTGAAATAGTAAGAAAGTAATATTAAATCAATACAGAAAGGCATGAATTAATTCTGTTTGATTTTGAAGAGAATTTTGTATATTTTTAATGGAGTTTTTGGGAGAATAAGAAGAGGGAAGAAAACAAATAATAACTAAGAAAACATTCATTTGAAACCTCACATATATAGTGTATAAAATGATGTGTCTGTTGCAAAAAGTTGCGACGAATAGACCCTTTAATTCAAAATTTGAAAAACAACTTTTCGGAATGTATGTCGACATATCTACATCATGTATGTTGACATATACATGAAATTTTTGAAAATAATTTTCTTTTAAAAAATGTTTTGAAAAATCTATATTTTGTAAAATAATTTGATACTTTGTAAACATTTAAAACATAGTTTATAAACATTTTGATCTTTAAAAATCTTTTATAAAATAATTTTAAATATATTTACTATTAAAAATATAAAAGATAAAAAAATAAGAGATAGTGATCAAAGATTGCTACTAGGGACTTTAACAATATTTGATGACTCTGTACGCTATATTATAGTCTTGAGATCTTCATATCTTGGTCTTTATACTCATGAGTCTTCTTGTCCATTTCTTGAGCCTTTATACTGTACAATCTGTGATTCAATACCTATGTAATATCCTGCATTATATACTATATAGCTTAGCAAAACATCAGTATCCATATTCTATATAAGTGTATATTGTTGTTATTAAGGTTGTTATCATCAAAATCAATAATAAAGGTATTAACATTATTAACTTCGGACCCTGAGAAATGTTTTGAGATATATGCATGTGTATGTATAAATTATATACATGAGCTATATAATATTTTAAGGCCTTATTGATTGTTAAACTTTATTTAGTTCGAAGAATTAAGTGAAAATAAGCTATAGCATGATTAATAAGCAATTGCATTATTTTATATAAGTTTGAGACTTCTATAAAATAATACGAAGAAGATATATTTGTTAGATTGGTTACTTAAGTAAGTTGAATTTTGATGAATTATTTTTATGGTTGTATATGTGAATTGTCATTGATATTGAGATGATCGATTTGTTACTTTGGTTGTGTATTTCCTTATTCGTATGCAAATGTGCATGATATATGTTCATTAGTTCTGTAGTTGGACTGGTTATATATGTATATATGCATGTATGTATCTACATGTAGTTTGTGTGATTTATATATGTTTATATGTATAAATATAGTTTTGGTATGTCCAACTTGGGGATACTGGGAGATACGTGAAATATTATATATATGTGTGTGTGTGTGTGTGTGTGTGTGTGTGTGTGTGTGTGTGTGTGTGTGGTTTATAGCATTTATATATAGTTTTGGTATGTTTAATTTGGACTACCAATTGGAGCAAGGAATCCATTGTACCATTGAGACACATGACCTGTAGATGTGGTTCCAGAGCAGCGATAGAGAGAGATTGGGATGCCAATCTAAAGTAGTTCATATACTGTTGTCTTGTACAAATGGGTGTTGCGACAGGACCTACAAGCCAACTTCTTTTAAGGTGTTGGTTTTTAGGGGAGTTCATAATATAGTTGTGGCTCTCAATAGGCCTCTTTGGTTGCTAATGGAAATTAGATGCGATTAACCGATACACAATTTAAGCCTATGTATAGTTTCGGTATGTTCGACTTGAGGTTACCGAGTGGTGGATGAAATATGTTATGCGTATATATATAAATATGTGGTTCAAGTGATTTATATATATATATATATAATTATAGATGAACGGTATGGACGGTTTGTGTAATGACTTGCCTTTCTTATACCTAAAGACAACACTTAATACATTCACGGTATTCGTGTATCGATCATTTAAGTGTCCAAAGATTGGCCAATTGGGGTGAAGAAAGAAAAAGACAGAACATAATCTCACATTGTGATGAGTAATATATAATATGAACAAGTCTTTACAAAAGAAATCATCTTTATTATACACAACATCAGAGTACACAACCTATTATCAGCCTGCCCTTACAATTGCTGATAAAAATAGATAAAAACAAAATAAACAAAAATAGTTGAAGAATAGAAGATATGTGAATACATCTTGGAGAATTTAGCTCGTCTCCTAAAAGCTCCAAAGGATCCAGCTAAATATGAAATAATATGCTCAGGCTGATCCTAGCATTATAGGAAAACAATAACCAGGTCAGTATGGTAAAAATAATGTGAGAAAAGCTCAAAACAAATTATATGGATTACTATATTTGAAGAATCTTTAAAAATAAAAAGTATCTCGTAAGACCACGCCACACATAAACACAGACGGTTTTTTACCTTACGATAACAAAAACATTTTATTGTAAAAAAACTCTAGTGATATTATAATAATTTCTAGGTTTGAAAAAAATACGGAATATAGCTGAAATGCTTGCATCTCACATTTCAACATAGTTGGCACGTCTAATTCCATAAAGGTTCGTAATGGAGAATAGGTTCCAATAATGGCTAGGTAAGGGACTACCTTACGATGGTACACCTATAGAAAATATACCTGAGGAATACAGACGCATCTATCCTTCTGCTACACAGAACTGGCATGCCCCTTTAACATGGAAAGCCAGATTACCTCACCCCTTGAACATCGAGGCTGCTTTACTTTGCCCCTCGATGCCTGCATGCAAAAAAACTATAAGGGATAATCTAGAATGGGATCACGGTTCCTAATGGTAACTAACCACATGGCTCTGTAGCATACTCTGTTTTAGCCATTTTTCTAGATTGTGAGGCTTGAGTCGACTCTTTTACCTATTCTACTAACATACAACCTTGGAATGCTAACACTGCCCTCCAAGCAAAGATGCAATGCTAGCAATCATCCATACAAGTTGTTCCAGGATCGAACAAGCATTCAAAATTTTACCATCTTCCATTTTGGAATCACCCTCGGGAAGAGTAGCATAGCTCCATATCATCCTTAATCACGAACGTAATTAATTTGGAGTTGTTCGGATAAATTCTAAAGAGCAGCATCTCCAAAACTAAGCGATAATTTCCAGCTAACTTAATTTTGGTTCTTTGGAGGTATGAAACTAGTATTCGAGTCCTCATTGGGGAACTCGAATATGCGATCATACTTCTTGAGTCAAAATAGGTCAGGATTTGATAATCGATTATTTGACTATCAAATAAACAACCAACGAAAAATCAGAGATTTAATTACTCATAGCAACTACTAAGCCTCAAAATAATTCTTTCATTTATGAAAAATCTCATTTTAAACATGTTTATCAAAAACATCCATATACTTATCTCACTGACATAAGTATATTCACAAAACATTTGTGAAAGGTTTCTCATTTACAAATCATATTAATGGAAAAAACAAAATGTTATTTAAATTGAAGATAAAGATAATCTTAAAGAATATTCCTTTAGCGTTGAGTGTGGAACAATTGTTCATACCACCAGAATTAAGAAGGTCAGCTAAAGGAAATCAAATCTCCAGTTCTTTATAAATTTCCTTCAACAAATCCTTTTAACAAAACTTTTGTACATAAAAGCTAGCTATTCTTCCTGAGGTTGATTCCAAAATGAAAGATAGAAATTTTTTGAATGCTTGTTCAATCCTAGAACAACTTGTATGGATGAATACTAGCATTGCATCTCTGCTTAGAGGGCATGCAATGTTAGCATTCCTTATTCCTATCATCTATTCTTTCGCTGTTTTTGTTTATTTTATTTTTGTCTGTATTTATCAGCAATGTAAGAATAGGCTGATAATAGGTCAGTGTACTCTGATGTTGTATATAATAAAGATGGTTTCTTTTGTAAAGACTTGTTCATATTATATATTACTCGTCACTATGAGAGATTATGTTCTGTCTTTTTCTTTCTTAACCCTAGATGACCTATTTTTCGGACACTTAAATGATCGGCACACGAATACCGATGATGTATTAAATGTCGTTTTTAGGTGCAAGAAAGTCAGATCGTTACAATTTATATATATATATAGGTTTGGTATGCCTGACTTGGGGAATTGGATAATGTGAGGCACTTCAAGAACGAATCACGACCGATAATGGGACGACAATACTTCGGTGTTGTGCATATGTGTGGGAAGGGTGTACGTGGAGTAGCTTGTATCTAGATTGTCTATCCATAGACAATTAGATGATATCGGTTTTGCAAATGGAGTCCACTATACCATTAAGATGCATGAACCGTAGACACGGTCCAGAGCAGGGGTGGAGAGAGATTGGGATACCAATCTTGAATATGCTATATACTGTTGTGTTGTATGGAAGGGTGCTGTGTTATGACCTACGTGCCAACTTCTTTTGATGTGTTGGTTTTCAAGGAAGTCTATAGTAAAGTTGTGGCTCCCAATAGGACTCTTTTGTAGCTAATGGTTATTCATGAAAAGTATTAGTTATAGGTATCCGTATTTCGATTTTGGATATGGAGATGCTATGTTAGTAGCATCGTTATATCGCTGTATTTTTTCATTTCAGATGCATTATTGAATCAATTGGCATCCGTAATAGACTGTACCCATCAACAATGATGAGTATCAACCAATTTTATAGGTGTCTCTTATCATTATGATTATGCATGTAATATTGGTTAGTTGATTATTGTTATTGAGCATTGTGTGTTAGACTTACAATGTGATGTTTACATTACTCCTACATTGGTACATTGGGTTACCTCTATCATTGTATGTTGTTACATTTCAGTCAAATTATATTAATTGTACTGACTCATTGATTACAGGAGAAGAATGGTTGTTTCATGATTCCCTGCCTTTGATTTGGGTTTACTTTACTTGTTAATGGGTGGTTAGAATAATCCTTGAGCCGCATTTGTAGAGAGGACCGACTGTGCTTCAGTAATTTCATGTTTATTTGTATATGGTTTTAGTATTTGATATTTTGAGATAGTTCCACTCTTATCGGGCTTTATGCTTGATCCGCATTTTGTCTTTGTCTATTTATGTCATGACAACTCTCGGGTGCTCAATTGAGTGGTCTGGTAGCCAGGTGCTTTTGGATTATGCTTTCTGGACAACTGAAGCACTTTGGAGGCGACGTCAATACTTTGGGTATATACTTGATGTTTTGGTAGCACATGATAGAAATGTTATTTATGTATGAGACTTGTTGTATCAGGTATTGTATTCTGATTTTTTGTATTGATATTTATTTGTCAGTTACTTCCATCAGTGCAGTCTCTTACATATTGTTTATCATGTTCACATATATTTAGTGTATTATATATTATCATTCTGTTGTGAAATTCTATCCTTGCACCGTGGTTAGGTGTTTTTTTTTGTTTTTTAACCCGGACAAGCTATCTTTTGTAGTATTCGGGGATTACACATTTTCATTTGATGTGGATTTAGGATATTACGAAGTGCGGGTCATCACGATAACTTTCAAAATTTACTTAGATAAAATCTAGAATTTTAAACCAAGGATGCTCATTACATTTGTCAGACCGCCAATGGTTATAAAATAGAACCATGAAGGGGATATGGATAAGTATAGGATACTAAGGTAAACTCCATGGTGGTAGAGCAAGTGGAAACTATGTCAAAATATAGCCAGTGACATCCGCTAAAAGTTGATCTAAGTGGGAAACTTCAAGGCAAAATCTACATCAATCTATAGCAAGTGGGATGAGCGACCACCATTAATGAATTCCATAATCAAATGAACCAACCTATACCCACGACTTGATCGGAAAAGCCAAAATTTAGTCGGTACATGAGCAGGCATCGATTCTTCATAAAGAAATTTGCTCTAATTGGCATGTCATTTCGAAGATTGGCCCACGTTAACAGAATGTACTCATTTATACAAACACAACAATATGTTCATATCATTGACTAGATGCATAGATTAGAAATTTCATAATGCACACACATAATCGGCCATATTTATTCATGAAAATCCAAGTGGTCGTAACTTTTTTCGAAATTTGCGTCGTTGGGAAGACCATAATGGAGAACACCGTTCATGCATATCTAACTGTATATGTGAGAAAATTCCGTTTGAAGAAGTGGTCGGTTAATAAATTAGGGAGGTCGAAAAGTCGGAATTTGATGTGATCGAATGAACTGTGAAGCATGAAGTGAGGCATATCGAATGGATAGCACTCGATGTTGGAGTGGTGTAACGATCCAATTTTTCGACGCCCGAAAATCGACATCAATACGTCTACTGTATTAAATGTCGAACAAATCAATGACGAAAAACCAAACCGTTAGGGTTAAAGAATAAGAAGATAGAAGAAGAAACAGAAACAATATCAAAATCTCACACTCGCAGCGGAACAATATATAATAGATAATTGAATAACCTTTAAACAAAGAACTATATCAGTTTATACATTACATCATCAGAGTATATACAACACAACATAAACACTGGCAATCATTATAACTTTCTCACAGGAAACTAAACTTGCACCAACCCATACGCAGCGGACACTAAATAATATAAGTGATACGTCTCGCCTTCCAGCTTGCCTCCTGATCCCCACAGCATACTTTTTTCTGACTTTGATCTAGAACAACTGATAACCTGACTCTAGGCTGCTCGTGTGGAAAATTATAGGCACCCAGAGTTTAGAAAGGGAATAATAAACTCCAGGTCAGTCGTAGAACTGGTGTGAGATCTTAAAACAGTTATTTGCACAAAAGGAAATAGAAAGAAATCTACTATGGTTTTGGGAAATGAAACTACCATAAGGCCTCCCCGCACACACACAATGCAAGCGCACAATTGGAGGAGATTTCTCCTTATGATAGTCAAACATGCTTGAAATGCAAAATCATTTTTATATTATCATTAGTGCATAGTGTGGAAAACATTTCGAAAATATAATATTAATCTTAACCAGCATAGGTACCATTATATTATGCCTACTATAGCTACCTCCTGAGGAGGTAAGTTATACAACTGCAATCGCAAAGGCTCATATTGTTTTTTTTGGATTTCCAACAAATGGTTAAGGCTAAGGAACTTCCTCTCCGAATAGGAACGCCTCTTGAAGGATGCCCCGAGAACATAACCGGATCTTTGCTAATACAAGGCCGGGTTACCTCTGTAACTAGGTAACTAACTGTCATGAGTATGCCACCTCCCGGTCTGGACCGACCTTTATCCGAGGCGCCTCATCAACCAACAACCACATAAGTAAATGATATGGGCTCTATACCAGAATACCACTTTTTTCCACACAAGTTAAATATCTGGGCTCCATACCAGATACCACTTTTTATCCAGAAGGAAATGTACATGCCCTAAGGGGCATGACCCCCACAACCTTGCTGCATCCTTCCTGTTTCGACCATTTTCGAGGTGTGAGGCCCGACAAAGTCTTGTCCATAAAGTTACGCTTTTCACGAAAGCCATACTTCAATCAATAAATGATCAGCAACACTTAGAATGCCACATTACCAAATTTGGAATATGTCACTAGTAACCATCAACTACATAACCTCTGAGCTCGTACGTCTCAGAGAAGGGTGTTAAGCTAAGAGAATAAATTCTCCGCCACCAACAGAAATGTATTGGATAGAAACCATCTTTATATCGCAAAGTGTAATGTCAGACACACATCCATACAAGTCAGCTCCGGCTTCGAACAAAATCGAAGGCGCTTCCTCCAATTAAGGAAAAAAGCCCTTGCAAATCCGGATGTTCACTAATCACGTGCGGACTCCCCATCACAAAGGGTGATATAATCTCTATACCGGAGCAACTCAATGCAGAGGCATTCGACATGTAATCCTTTCGTTTTCGAAAATACCCGGTCTTCAACCACCGTCTTCAAATGCAATCACAAAGGGAGATATAATCTTTTTACCGGAGCAACTCAAATTTCTAGATATTTATTTATTTCCACTAAAAATTTGCCGAGTTCGAATACTTTATAATAATTTAAATCACTTATTCAAAAGCACATACGTGGAAACATTTAAAATAAAAATTACTTTAAACACTTTATTTAAAATATTAGTTATGAAATTTTATAACAATATTTCATATAAATCACAAGTCTAAACTAATTTTAAAAATAAAATTATTAGATAGAGTATAACTATTTAAATAACCATTTTCTAAATCAATTATCAATTGAATCTTTAAAATAATCACTTCTATAACTAACTTAATAAATAATTTCTTTAAAGATTTAAAATCAATTTATGAAAGTAATTTCTCTAAAAACATTCTTTTACAAACCAACTTTAGAACTTTAAATTTATAATTTAAAGGCCACTTTGAAAACATACTCGGCTTTCCAAGGAAAATACACTTTCCATTCTAAAATGATTCATTTAAATCAATTAATAAATCCTTTTTGATTTACTTTAATTTACATTCCGAATCCGTAAATTTCTTTCCACACTTTTAAAAATAAACTAATATTTATTTTTAAAACAAATTTCCCTTTCCTTTATAAATTCCCAATGTGAATTTAAATTTCCAAATATCCACTATATGATTTTAAAATCAATTTCCAAATATTCACTTTCAAACACCAAATCAAATTCCAAATTGATTTCCAAGTTTATTTTCAAACACCAAATCAAATTCCAAATTGATTTCTAAAATTTATTTTCAAATACCGAATCAAATTTCAAATTGATTTCTAAAATTATTTTCAAACACGAAATCAAATTCCAAATTGATTTCTAAAATTTATTTTCAAACACCAAATCAAATTCCTAATTGATTTCTAAATTTGTTTCAAACACTAAATCAAATTCCAAATTGATTTCTAAATTTGTTTCAAACACTAAATCAAATTCCAAATTGATTTCTAATTTCACTACCATTTAAAATATATTACTTTATTTCTCCCAAACTATTTAAATCTGAGTTTTAAATAAATTCACCAACTTTTAAACAATATTACTCGAAATCCATTTATTAAAATCTTTTCCCATATTTTGAAATTAATTCGATGGGATTGCAAAGATCAACTTTTCAAATCAATTTTTATACTTTTAAATTTATCCAATTCTCTAAAATTAGTTTACTCAAAAAAAATTACTTTAATTCCCAACATTCCAATTATATATTTCTGGTATCCTACAATACCAAAAATATATTCGGCCAAACCATATGCTTTAATGATTTCAATCACCAATATAATCATTCAAAGATTATCAATAAATCACAACACAACATATAAAATAAATTCAACAATTTGAGGAATCAAGTTGGATCCCTCCAACCTATTTCCCTGCATCCACAGATGTTAGCACAATAATTAAATACCAATTCCACTTCGAGGTGGAATATCGCGGTATATGGGATTATATCATCTGCCATTATGCGGCGCATATGGTCTCATCCGCTATATAATGCAAGAAATCAATCACTCTAATATATATATAGACACACACACACACACACACTATCATATATACTATCACAACTAAACAATTGATCAATAATTTAAATTCTATTAATTTCAATTGAGTGAGAAGATCTCACCTTTGCTTTTGTTTCGCAATCCATTTCCATTTTTATCATTTCTACTCGGTTTCAGACCTTGTAAGACAATTATATGATTTTATTAATATTCAAATCAATCGAACAAATTAAATTTCCATTTTAAAATTTAATTAACTAATGATTTGTTTTAAACTAATTTCCTTTAATAAATTAGAATAATTAAAAAGGTTAACTTTCAAATAAATCATCTTAATAAATTATTTTAAAATAAACTGGTAAATCAAAATATCTATACGTATATTCATTTTCTTTAGGACTAAAAAAATATTTTTATGTATTTCGAAATCAAATTTTTGAATAACCTTTCCAACATTTAAAATTTCTATTCCTAAAATCTTATATACACATATATTTCTGTTTACTAATAAAATTTGTATGTAAATGTATGTATGTGTGTATATATATATATATGTATGTGTGTATTTAAATTAAAAAGGTATGTATATTCATATTTGAAAATCTTTTCTATTTTTTCTTTCTTCCTATTTGTTCTTACTGCATATATACATTATACATATATATTTATTATTAAATTTAAATTAAATTGAAACAAAACTACATACCTACTGCCCCTTCGCGACCCCATCAACTTGAGCTTGCCTTCGCGCACACTCCACTGCCGAACCCTAGCCTTATGCGTCGCTACACCAACTTGCCTCGATTCGCATGCCACCTCCAACGAGCCTTGAGCTATCGTGACGCCACTCCGAAGATGATGCCAGAAACCCACTTCAAACTAGCCCTACCTAGCCCAGACGACGCGCTCAATCCTTGCCGTCTCGAATTTCCCGATTCAAGTCGAGATGAAAGTAGAAAGAGGAAACATCGGCCATTTATGTAACAACCCACATATTTTACAATTGTATATTTAAATATTTTAGTTAAAAATAGCATCGTTAGTCGGATTAAAGTCTGAAAAGCTACTTTTTGCAAACAACCGAATTAGGACTCGAGACCACTTCTATTGAGTTCAAAATGGCATTTGCGACCATTTTGAGTATAAACATCGATATGTTTGGAGTTAGTTGGAATTTTGATGTTTTCACTTAGGGCTTTGGTTTAGGTTTGGGTTTCATCCCACTAACCCAACTCAACTTATATCGTAACTCCACTTCCTCTCCTCTTCATTTATTCTCATTTCCTAACACTTCAAGCTTTAGTAAAAATGGGAAAAGAGATTGGAAATTAAAATCCTAAGCCTCAATTTCTTTTGCAAATTCAAGTTCTAGCTCCAAAATCAAAGAGAAGCTTAGGTAAGAATCCTCTTCTTCTTCTCCATCTCAATCTCACCGCAATTTCAAAAACCTCCTATAACCTAATTTAAAAAATATTTGCTTATGATCTTAGATTGGAGCTTTTAGAGTTGAAATAGAAGAGTAGTTGATCTTCCTTTTGTTCTCAAGCTTGTCCTTCCTTATTTTTAAGAAAAAGGTGAGTTTTTGGACTCACATCTATGTCTATAACTTTTTTTATAGTTAGGTATAAGTTCTTAACATCTATTCTTGTTCATTTTCTTTGGATTGAATTGGTTTTATGAATATTCCAATTTTTGGTGTTTTGAAGTCAAAATCTTTAAAAATCATAGCTTTGATGTTTGAATTTGGTGTTGCATTGTAACGACCCAAATTTTTTAATTATTGTAATAACATATTTAACCGAATTTGGTGAGATTTTAAACAATCAAAACTGAAAATAAAAATTTATTATTTGGAATATGCCTAATTAAACACAGCAACTAGTAAATTTTCATCTGATAATAATGAAGTTTATCTTCTTGTGAAATTTTGTTTCAAAATAAATCAGTTAGAAATTCACGATAATAAAATGTTTTTCAAACTTGAATATTTTTATATAGAAAATTTCTAAGTCATCTTCTGAGGAAGACGTCATCTTTCGTTTTTCCAAATTCGGACTTCTTTAGCTCCGTCGATCTTATTTTCTGCATTTTAGCTGCATTTTCCGCTAGTGGAAATTCGAATTTTTTTTATAATTCAATCGTACCAGTAATATCTGTATACCGTTTTGATCGTCTCATCGAGATGATCTCAGCGGTATATTTTTTTGTATTTTAAGGTTCGGTTCGCGATGGAAACGATAAACTGTGCATTGTATCGGTACGGTTTTAAGCCTTTTTGAATTCCTGGTGTCCATTCAATATCTATCTTAAATCTTATAGCCGTGACTTTTATTATTCCTGAGAGAAATTACTTTCTATTCGTGCATTTATTCGCACGTTTATTTTTCAATTTATTCCCATCTGCCTTTCCATCTTTTATCGCGTCCTCTGGTTAAATTACCAATTAATATAACATATTCCTCTTCATTTTTCTTCAACAAGCACTCTCCTTCCCCCATCATTCTTTTGTTCATGTCAGACGAGAAAGAAAAAAAAAGAAAAAATTCGTGCATCCTCCTTCTTGCGAGTAGCCTGTCACCGTCCAGGCACCGTACCTCATTCCCTCTCTCTCTTCCTCACGTAACTAAGTTTTTCCCCTGATTGGCCCTCCTCCTACCAAAACACTGCCCATCAGGTCCTTCGCCTATCACCTCTTTGACCTTGTCTCCGTGCTCCACCTATGGCCGAACATGGCAAACTCGCCACTTCCTCCACCGCTGAAGCTCCTCCGTGCTACTCGTGCTTACTCGCCGAAAGCCCGCTTACCCATCACTTCCGGGCCGCTTGGGGAGATGAGCCTTCGCCCATGGCTGTGCCTTACAGCAGTATACTCCGCCATGATCTTTGTCATTCCACAACTTTTCCTTTGTCTGAGTCACCTACTGCCCTCTCCCGTTGAACGAGGCAGCTTACATCACCTCCAATGCACCGGCCTCAGCCACCACGTCTTCCCACTTCGCCACTACCCTGTCGTTGCCGAGAGCAGCAGTTCGCGCACCACTCCTGCAGCACCGCACAGCCTCCCCAATCACCGGGCCCACATCGTCGATGGCAGATCGTTTTCCCACCTCGAAGCCATCAACTCGTCCTGACTTTCTCTGTTGCTTGGTGTAACATCCTGCCTTTTCGCACGCTTCAAATCGATACACATGCCGATTCAAACCATACGTAAGGGCGGATTGTTATGGGATAAATAAGAAAAACAGAGAAGAAAAAAAACTAAACAGAATCTCACAGCGGAAGGATAAAATATAATAATCAAAATATACAATTCATGAAGCTGTTTTACAAAACCTTTGATTATATTTATACAATACATATCAGAGTGCACATACCATATGACAATGCAGCGGAACAGTATGAGTGTAGTGCAATAGAATAAATAATAATAATACGAATCTTCGTCTTCGTCCTCCAAAGCTAAATCTTCAAATCCTGAAACGCTCGGACTGACCCGAGCGAATTTGAAAAGACAAAAACACTCGAGTCAGAACTAAAAGATCTTATGTGAGTTAAATTAACAGACATAAATATGAGTACAGTAACTCAAGAGATGCTCGGGATTTACATCTCCTAAGGATCCGTTAAACTATTTACTATGTAGTATATTGTGCTATTATAATAGTGTCTAATTGTAAAATAACTTACTTTTTTCCTAGCATTAAGGGGTTACCCATATAGCCCTTAACACGTAATAGTCCCAGTAGTCCATCCAATATCATAGTCCCTCCTGATCGGGAAGCCACCAGAGGATACCACATGGGCTACGGGAGAAATCCAAACTCGTACAAGGCGCGATAGGGTAGGTGACACGGCACAACTAGGCAACGCCAGGGTAGATATACTAATTGCTATCCGGGCTGATGGAAACGCGTAGCCGCAGCTACCTCCCACCTCGAAACAACTCCCAAAAAAATCAAAGTAAAAGTGGCCACTGAATCAATCCAAAGTCAAAGTATAGTATCGAAGAGGAGTGTCCGATCAGAGGAATGACCTCATTGGCCCGAGAATCGCTCCTGTTTTAGCCACCTTATGCCAACTCACGGGAGTCGGGTCCACGTATTTACCTTGCAGGAAACGCCTCCACCAACCTACTTCATTCTGGAATCTCCACCGCGTACACGGTTGTTAAAGTGGTTTTCGGAGTTGGCAGAGCGTATGACAACTTCCGATCCCGGTCTCTTTAACAACCAAACGTTATTATAACACCGCGGTCATTTAAAATAATTTAAACTTTAAAACCAGAATAAAATATCCATTTTAAACCCATATAAATACGATATCATTTATATTTTAAAACACCAAGTCAATACGATATCATTTAGACCCAAAATCATATAATGTCATTTATTTTCCAATATATATTCTTTTCCAAAATCATAGGGTTTTCAAAGTAAAATATTTAGAAATCAAAACTCTGGAATATAATTTTTCCAAATTATACTACCTTGAAAATCATAACTTTGAAACAAATTTCCATATCTCAAATGGTTAAATATAAATTTCCTTTATAAAACAAAATAGCTTCTTTACATTTCACAAATCAATTCCAAATATCGATTTAAACTTCCAAATACCATTTTTAATTCTTATGTTTCAAAGCTTTAAATATTTCACCATTTCAAAAACAAACTCATTTGACAAACTCATATATATCAAATTCAATTACTTATTATTTAGACTTGAAATGTTTACTTAATGAATTCAATATAATTTAAGTAAAACCTTTAACTTCACATAATTGAAAAATCTTTCAATTTATTAAACTTGATATATTAATTTAAATCAACCTGATATTCATTTAAATCACTCAAGAAAAAATCAAGTTATAAAAATCATATCCTTTAAAAAATTTAATTTTTATTAAATTTCAATTTAACTTAATATTCATCTTCCAAATCTTACTCTTTTTTTTTTAGTCATTAAAACTCCAGAAATTTAATTTTAAATAAATTCTTAATCGTATTTGATCTTGAAAATCAAACTTTATTTTATACTTCAAATCAAATTTATACAAAGCTTAAAAACCGAAAATTTACTATATGTATATATAAATAACCAAATCAATATCCCATAAACCATATATATATATATATATATATATATATATATATATATATATATATATATATATATATAGCTTTACACTACCATAGTAAAACATTTCCAAAAATAAATTTATATATATTTACCGCGGTGCCTGTATAAAATTTTCTACCCTATGATCAAGTGATACGGATGTTTATCATTTCAATCCGTAATTTAAAATAAAAATGCGGTTGTATATCATTTCAAACCGCAATCCCAAATGAAATGAAAATGCATGATGACTTGCAGTTTATACAATATAAATATAGCATCCATTCATCCAAATATCAATCATCAACCACTATTTGCAATCATCATCCAATTTAAACAATCATCGATATAGAGCATATAAATTATACAGGTAATAAATAACATGTATTAACTACAGTTTATATTCAATAATAAATTTAACAACTGTTAAACTAGCAGTTCATATGCAAAAATAAATGTAAATTTAACTGACAGTTAATATGAAATAAAAATTTAACATAACTATGACTGGCAGTTAATATGCAAATAAATAAATTCTAACTGTCCAATTTATATGAAATAAATAAAATAAATTAACAGTTAAATTAAATAAATACGAATTAACTGAGATGATGAATAAAACATGCTAAACGATCATAAATAAATTTTTACTCATATCTTAAGTCAAATTAACAAACATAAGGAATTCTAGAAATTGTGAGTGGGTTAAAACACTCACCTTTTGAATTTAAATTGAATTTAAATCCGATTTAAACCCAAAAATTTGACGGTCTCCAAATCTGTCCAAACAAGCGTCAACGCGTCTGGAATTTTATTACGATCCTAAAAAAAAAATTCGCGTGAAACGGATAACGTATGAGGAAGTTATGTCAAAAATTGCGATTGGAAACAAAATTAAATTTAAAATAGAAATAAATTAATATAACCTACAGGTTGTCGCGTCAGCCGTTGACCAACATCATCTTCACGCAGTTCCCTTTTTTTTTCCTTCGGCATAGGATTTCGCTCGAACCCACTGTCCAACGCCACACTGCCACGGTCGCACCCCCCTTGGCGCCGTCACTGGCCATCGCAGCCCACCCTCTCTCGTCGCCGACCTCCCCGGTCCCCTCGAACACCACCGTTCAACCCGACCGAGCCCCATATCCAACAACCGCCGCCCCTATTTTTTTTAACCCTAATCAATTTTTGCGCTAAATCAAGCCGTCAACATTACGAACGAACCACACCGATGGGCCATGCTCATCATTCTCTACGCCCCTGTATCGTCAATTTGATTATCAGACGAACTCGATCTTCGCGAAATGAACGGCCATTATTAATTCGCCTATTTCTGGCCACACAGGGACTCAAATCGAAAAACGAACTGTAGATCTAGGTTGCGCTCGTCGAGAGCTTCAAATCCATATAAAATTTGCTATGGTTTGAGGAGATTGAATTTTTGCTTTGGATTTGATTTTCTTTTTGAAATCGAACATGGATCTACGGTTTCTAGCCATTGGAAGAAGAGAATGAACTGATGAAATAAACGCACAAACAAATGAGAATAGATGGGCTAGGGTTTATAACTGGGTTTATATAGGTAGGTTAGAGATTTGAATAGATGGATCGGATAAACAAACGTGCTAACGCTAACGTGGCCCAAAAAGCCCGTTCTGACCCCGGAACGAAATTGGGTAAACCCATATATCGAAATATGTATTTTAAAATATTATGAACGCGATGGAAAAAGTTTCGCGTCCAAATTCGATCGTATGAAGAAGTTATGCTGAAATCAATATTTCCAAATTGATTTCAATTAAATCGATTTCAGGGCGTTTCGAGTCCGTACGATCAAACGACAAGTCCGATCGCTACGAAACTTGAAACCCTACAATAATTCACTGTTACGGATCCGATGAAACTGGTTTCGTCAAAATCCGAGTCCGTGACCAAAATGACTATTTTTATATAATTCAAATAAATTAAAAAATTAGTCAATTAAATCAAATTTCCCATTTCACTTCGAAAATTGACGATTCTTATCATCATAAATTTCTCAAATCATCTTTACTAACTTAAACAAAATTTAACCGTCGAATTAAAGTCTATAAATTCTAAATTTCATTAAATTCACAAATTATAAATTAAATTTACTTTCCATATATTTTTGTCAAATAGATAAATTTATCATTGGATTCATACTCCACTACGTAAATCTCTCAAATTTCATCTAAATTTATATTTGCATAATACCTAAATATTAAATTTCAAATATTACTTCATTATCGTTAATGTAATAAATATATTTTTAATTATTGCAATTAATTATCCGTTATAACTTAATATACTAAATAGATGGTAATCTTAAATACTTGTTCTCATTAACGTTTTGTTTCTACTTACAAATTAATGTAATCAGTATATATCCCTCCCTTAGCTAAAAACCTTCCTATTTCCATCTTTATTTCCATTAACGTAAAATGTTATATTCAATTTCCATTAATTTTAATAGATTCAAATCATCATATCTCAAATCCAAATGAATAAATAGAGCTTGATTCCCGTTCTTAATTTCACTAATTATCATATTACCATCCTGGGTACTATTTATTTTAATATATATATACATATATCCAGATACTTTAACATATTCCAATTGTTTATCTCAATTGCATAACATTGAATTTATATTTATTGCAATTGTTTCTGGTTTAATTGAACGAACTAAGTATATAACTCATAACAATTTGTAAAACTCTCAATCCCCCATTTATAAATTTGTTATTTCCACTCACATATTAGATATTTACAGGTATAGGGTTTTTATCCAATAATTATTTATTATATATAAATTAGATAAATTCACTATCTAAGTCCGTTATAAATTTATTACTAAATATCCCTTTACCTTTCCCATCAAATTTGAATTCCATCAAATTAATATAACCAATCAAAATCTTATTCACACTTTATTATAAACCTAAAATTTGTAATTCATTATCTTGTAGAAATGTCATCCAATATCTACCAATTATTATAACTTTACAATCTATACACATTCAATTACTATTCAATGCATATTTATTCATCAATCAATTCGATATTTACTTTTCTTTCCTTCTATTTGATAAATAACCTAGAATGCATTTATATTCATTCATTTCATTCCATTCATTTATGGGTATTCAATTAAAATTTAATTTATTAGCTAATACCAACGTTATTATCATTCACTACAATTAGATTCCAAATTTTTATTCAATACCCTGAATGAATAACATATATATTAGCCAAATCCTTACATTTGTTTTTCTTCATATTCCATTTAAATCAATCATAACATTTAAATGATTTCATTGAACTGGAAGTTCATTCAAGTCATAAATTATTAACTTGCATCAACATAATTCCTTAATTTATTCCAATTTCCGTTTACACTTTTATTGCATTAAATCAAATTAATATTTTCATAAATTTCTCATATTAAATTTTTATATCCAGGTAAGAATCCTTTTTCTACTTAATTCATTTGGATTTTATTCAAATTCCTATAAATGGGTTTTAAGTCACCATTTACATAATTAAATTTTAGCCTTCATTTTAACATTTATTTATCCCTTTTATTGCTTCTACTAAAATAAATTACAAAAATCCTATTAAATAAACAAATTAAATTATCGAAATTTACGGGTCGTTACACTTGGTATTGTACGTGAGTACTTATCTATAATTTATTTTATCGTACAGATTTTATATAATTGATATATGTAAGTGTGTGTGTGTGTGTCTATATATATATGTAGATTGCAAATTGTATATACTGGGTTGAGTTTAACTTATAAGTTTCTTATAAAATGTTAATCATATAAATTTTGTATAAAACATTATATTTCAGTTTGTGCACATTTTATTTTAAATTTTTTTATATAGTTTTGGGTTTACAGCAGTAGATATGTATATATGCTGCCTATATAGAGTTAAATATGGTATCTATTGATATCTTGATTTAAAATGAGTGTATATATATAAATATGATTTCGTATACTTTTGTTTAAAAATACATTTTGCACATAATTGCTGTTTATAATCTATATATAGTCTGCATGTTGAGTTGATATAAAAAGTTTATTTTATGTATATATAAGCGGCTGTACACACATTAGTAGTTGTTTTAGTTGACAATAATAAAAATATAGTCTGTGTTAATTTATATGTCTAAACTGTCAAGTTTATATGGGTATAAATGATTCGGTCAAAGTGCATATATACGCTATATAGATTTTATCGATTTTTGATTATAAAATATAAACAGTATGTAAGTATACTCTGTTTGATATATATATATATATATATGTATGTATATATATATATATATTTGAGGTTACATTTCATATTTGTTGCATATACCTTTGTGTAGTTGCGTATGAGTTTATATATTAATGTTAAAGTATTATATATATGATATTGCAAATGGTAATATATTTGTTTTATTAAACATTGGTGTTAAAATTGTATGCGTTTTAAAGTTATATTGGTTTTCAAATATGTATTTTATTTTAAAATACTTGTTTTGATTTGACCAATTTTTTTAAAACGAAAGTATTATAATAATAATAAATAACATACATTTTTTTGTTATGTCAAACTGATTTTGATTCATGACTTCCTATCTACCAGCTTTGTCCATCAAATTCGTGTCCAATCTAGCTTTGCTTTGAAATTTGTGCCTGGGTGCATAGCTCATTTGATCGTCAGATCATTCCTAGTCTCGAAAGGTGAGCAATCACTCACGATTAACGTTCTTATATTTATTAAATTTGATTTCAATTGAAACGACAATTAAAATATTGTGTTGTAGTTATTTTAATTGTTATATATGCTATTATCTGTAACTGCTCACCTGTAGGATATGACACCATATCCTATTGATTATATTATATTGTTATTGATCGATATATGCCTGTTGTTATATCTTATATCGCTCTGCAACTTCTCTGTTAGTATAAAATTCACTATGGGTTGAAATGATACATACCCGAACGGACTTTTGAATAGGAAAAAAATCGTTATGGATTGAAATGATAAACCAAGCGATCTTCATTAAATTGAACTTGGGATTGCGGGTCGAAATGATATCTACCCGTATATATTTAATTTGCGGATTAAAATGATAAATATCTGTATCACTTGACCATAGGATAGGGAAAATATAAATAGACACCGTTGGTTCATATATAAATGTTTTGAAAATAATTTCTATGGTTTTGGAAAGAAATATATGATTTTACACAAATATTGATTCTTAATATATTATATATAAATGGAAATTATATATATATATAATAATAATAATATTTTATTTAATTAAGATTGATTTAATACATATAATATGGTTAAGTATTTATGTAAATCTATATCAAATAGATTTTTTTAATAATAATTTAAATAAGAAAGGTTGGAAAGATAAATTTGGATTTAGTTGAAATGGTATTTAATTAAGAATTTTATTTAATTAAATCGATTTGAAACTATTGAATGAGAAATTTAAAGACATGATTTTACAACTGGATTTTTGATTTAAGCGATTTAATGAATATTTCACGTTTAAATAAATTAAAGAAATATTTAGTAAAATATAATGTAAGGTTACTTAAATGATATTGAATTTAATGAGGGAATATTTCAAGACAAAATAAGAATGAAATTAAACCAAATCCATATGAGATCGTTAAAATTAATTTGAAATGTTGAATATTTAAAGTTTCGAAATATATTGAAGTGTAAATGGTTTATTTTGTGATTTAAATTCGGGTTTGAGATCGATATAATTTGAAATGGTTATTCAGGAATTAAGTTGAATTTAAATTGATAAATTGAGATTGAATTAAATTTGAATTCAGAATTTGAGTTGATTTGAATCGTAACTGTGAAAGTAATAAATTTGGAAAATAGATATATTTGAAATGAAAGTGATATTTTGGGTTTGAAGTATAAATTAATTTGAAATGACCACGGTTTTATAGTGTATATTTCTACATAGTAGATAGTTCCAAGGATCCTTAGAGGATGGTTATCCCAAACATCCTTTAAGTTAATTATATTCCTGCTGATATTTCAATTGAGTTGGATTTATTGATATAAGAATGTTAATCCTGACTCGAGTGTTTTGTGTTTTGCTTTACGCTCGGGTCAGACCGAGGGATACAACATTTGAGACTCACCTTTGGAGTTTAGAGCTTCGTTTGGAAATCCAACTGTTGACTCAGCTTTCAGCTTTTCCAGTTGATTGGTTCAGGAAAGTCATCTATTCGCACTGGAGACTTCGCTGTATTTGAGATATTCTGTTGTATTTTATTTCAACACTGTTGTTTTTATAGTAGCTTCATGAACTACTATTTATCTATTCCGCTGCGTTATTATTATATTACTCTATGTCTATGATTCTATGATTGATTTATTTACTGTATATGCTGAGCTTTGCCAAATTTAAATTAACAATCTGGTATTTTGAGCAATTCAAGTCGGACATATGTGGATGCGAACGGTTGAATATATCTGGTTGTTACAGTTGGTACCAGAGCTTTGGCTCTAGGCAAACTTAGCATATATAGTAAATTTATTTGCAGAGTCACTTTCGTTCGAGTTTGAATTTCTTCCTCTTTGATTTGATTTTTCCTTTGGACCTTGGAACGTTCACTGCGGTTCAAAAATCCATCATCTTCTCTTCTTATTCATGTTTCTTGATTTTGGAGTATCCCATAACTCCACTTCGAATGAACTCTATAAGAATAGGCGATCCCACCGATCTTTGAATGATTTGTAAAGGGGTGAAACTCCTTTACGATTGGCATCGATTCACCGGAGAGTTCTATAACCTCGGTTCAGATGCTGCTATCCTTGTTTTGAATCCATCCTTGAATTATCCTTTGAAAATCGGGTTTGTTTGTATTTTTGAAATTGTTTAAATATATCGAAATTATTAATTTGATAAGCGCGATTATATTCTATATATGAAAGAGAAAATGTTTTTGATAAGGATTATATACTTTTTTTAAAACAAGAATTTGAAGTTTGAAAGGATTTGAAATTTTGAAAATTTTATAAGCAATTGATTTATATAAAAATGATTTATAACTGAAGGGTTAAATTTAAAATTTGAGAATTGAATTCCGGTATTTTGAAATTGGTTGTAAGATTTTGGAAAATATATAATAATAATAATATTTAAAAGTATTTTTCGAATAATATATGTTTCAAATGAGTCCAAATGAATTCCAATGATTTCGAAGAAATTTCAAAGAAGTTTTCAAGAAATTAGAAGTCCAGAACTCACTTATGTCGCTGGAGAATAATTTCGGTGATGAGTGCACACATCATCGACATTGATTTTCGAGTTACAGAGTAGGGGAGAGGCCACTCTAATAGCTTTGCTATGCGAGTGATTTTATGAAACCAATTTTTGATTTCAAATACAGAAGTATAATTTGATGTTTGAAAGATATATGCATGTATATTTGAAATGATTTAAAGTAAGCCGGTGTTCGGTCCTCGAGATTCAGATTTGTTTTAGTATAACCTTATCTATTGGAATTGATTTACTGATTCTTTAGTGATTTCCAACTTTTGGATTTTAAATATGATTTCTTCGACTATTTTTAAAGTTCGAGCACTTCCAAATCAAGGTTTAATTTTAAAAGCTAAGTAATCCTTAAAAAAAAAAAATCATTCGATTAGGTAAATGGGTTGAAACGGTTTTGTTAAGTAAATGAATAAGACTATTTTGAATTATACTTATATGGAATTTAGTTTGGAATGTTCTGAATAGAATTTAGTTTTTAAATAGTTTGAAAAAGGTAAATTGATCTTTTGAATAGAAATAAATAGTTTAAAGGTCTTAAAGGGACTAAACTTGGAAATCATTTTAGGAATAAATTGATTTTAGGGAAAGATATTTGGTTTTGAAAATAGATTGGATAGTTAAACCCAGTATTTAAATGATGTTTTGGAAATGAATTTGTTTAATCTAAATTTTGTTGATTTGGAAATAAGGATTATTTTCTAAATCTATTAATTTGGAAACTTTGAAACTGAAGATATGTAAATTGGAAGAAATGATTTGGCGAAATCATACATGATTTTAAAACTGAACAGATATTGAAACAGATTGAAGTGAGAACCTTATTTTTCTAAATACTTGATTTGAGAGTTGTCGAACTTATATAAATGGATTTGTATAAGTATGAAGTTGATTTGAAAATTATTGATTTGGAAAGGTGCTCAATTTGAAAAGTGAAATCTTATATAATCGAAGTCCATATAAGTGTGATTTGATATATTATTGATTCAGAAAGTATTCGATTTGAAAATGGAATCTTATATATAATGGACTTTATATAAGTATGGTATTTGAAAGTGATTTGAAAAGGTACTATATGAATATATTTTCAAAGTAAAGATATGGAAAGTGCCTTCTGCTTGATATCCACTTTGTGGCCACATTGTGGATTCATTCCATCGATATTATTCTCTCTGATTTGGATTTTCCGGATATGATACTCGAGTGTCCATCGAATTCCATCGCAATCTCCATGGTCTTATGAGCGCGACTGCACAGAGTAATTTGCCTGGCTGAGATGGCCTGGGGGTAATTATGTTTCCTGGGGGATCCAGGCGTAACCATTATGTATCCTACGATCTATGTAGGTCGTATTTAGTAGCGAAATCCGCTGGCTGAGATGGTTTAAGGGTACGGATGTTTCCTGGGGGACCCAGGCATAACCATTGTGTATATAAAGTCTACTAGTCATCATAGCGTAATTCGTAGGGCTGAGATAGCTTACGGATACAAATGTTTCCTGGGGGATCTAGGCGTAACCATCGTGTATCTACGACTCATGGTTAGACAAATGTTTTGGTTTGGTTGATTAGTTTGGATTGTACTTTACATATCTTTTTTTAAGGTTTTCCAGTATTTTCACTGGGTGTTGAAACAGACCTACTAAGTACATGAAGAATTCTAGCTTTGCACCTGATCAACGCAAGGCCAGAGTCTGCAAGAACGAGGATAAACTTGTTGAAACATCGAGTTATAAAGGTATTTTCTAAAGGAAAATTTGCTTCGATATTAAAGTATTTTGTTATAGAATTATTTTTCAACAAAGAAATTTTACATTAATATTTGAAACTGAAATTGTTATGGTTCTAAATTAATTATTCATGCATGGTACTATTCTTTTGAATCTACCTTATCTGCTCAGCTTTATTTATCCATCTATATTCTGTTTTCCGAACCTACCTTCTTTTCCGTTTTGAATATATCCTTTTAAAATATTTTGTTTATTAATAAACTATATGGTTTAATAGTAAAATTATTAGCGTTATAAATATTTTAGAAGTTATTAATCAAATAAAAGACATTTAAAGGATATGATTATTGATTTATTAATAATGATTGAAAGTATCTTGAGAAAACTAATAAATTTATGAATTATGGATTTAATGTTTCAATAACCTCTTTGTAAATATAACTAATGATGTAAATAATTGTTTCAAAGAGTTTTCATATATTTATAAAGGTGTTATTAAACATATATAATGGAAATATTTGATTTGCAAAGTTTATAAATGACCTATTTATGGATATAATAAATGGGTTTAACCAAATTATTAAATATCAATTAACTTAAAATGATATCTAAATGGTTTTAAATTAATTGTTCTATTGTATATTTAAAAAAATCTATTTCTTTCTGATTGTTTCTATTCTCCTACCTCCTTTCTTTTCGGGGATGAAAAGTTTTGAGTGGGGGAGAGTGTACGGACCCGAATTTTTTTAATTATTGTAATAATTTATTCAACTGAATTTGGTGAGATTTTAAACAATAAAATTTGAAAATAAACATTTATTATGTGGAATACGCCAATTAAAAATAGCAACTGGTAAATTTTCATCTGATAATAATGAAGTTTATCTTCTTGTCAAATTTTGTTTCAACATAAATCAGTTGGAAATTGACGATAATAAAATGTTTTTCAAACTTGAATATTTTTATATAGAAAATTTCTAAATCATCTTCTAAGGATGATGTCATCTTTCGTTTTTCCAAATTCGGACTTCTTTAGCTCTGCCGATCTTATTTCCTGCGTTTTAGCTGCATTTTCCGCTAGTGGAAATTCGAAATTTTTTAATTATTCGATCGTACCACTAATATCTATATACCGTTTTGATCGTCTCATCGAGCTGATCTCCATGATATATTTATTTTTGTATTTTAAGGTTCGGTTCGCGATGGAAACGATAAAATGTGCATTGTATCGGTACGGTTTTAAGCCTCTATGAATTCCTATTGTCCATTCAATATCTATCATAAATCTTATAGCCGTGACTTTTATTATTTCTAGAGAAATTACTTTCTATTCGTACGTTTATTTTTCAATTTATTCCCATCTGTCGTTCCATCTTTTATCGCGTCCTATGGTTAAATTACCAATTAATATAACATATTCCTCTTCATTTTTCTTCAACAAGCACTCTCCTTCTCCCTTCATTCTTTTGTTCATGTGAGACGAGAAAGAAAAAGAAAGAAAAAAAAATTGTGAGTCCTCCTTGTTGCGAGTAGCATGTTACCGTCTAAGCACCCTACCTCATTCCCTCTCTCTCTTCCTCACGTAACTCAGTTTTTCCTCTGCTTGGCCCTCCTCCCACTAGAGCACCATCCAGCAGGTCCTCCGCCTATCACCTCTCTAACCTCGTTTCCGTGCTCCACCTATGGCCGAACACGGCAAACTCGCTCACTCGCCGGAATCCCGCTTACCCATCACTTTCGGGCCGCTCGGGCAGACGAGCCTTCGCCCATGGCTGCGCCTTACAGCAGTATACTCCACCATGATCTTTATCATCCCACCACTTTTCCTTTGTCTGAGTCACCTACCGCCTTCTCCCCTTGAACGAGGCAGCTCACGTCACCTCCAATGCACCGGCCTCGGCCACCACGTCTTCCTACTTCGCCTCTACCCTGTCGTTGCCTAGAGCTGCAGTTCGCCCACCACTCCTGCAGCCCCACACAGCCTCGCCAATCACCGGGCCCACATCGTCGATGGCAGATCATTTTCCCACCTCGAAGCCATCAACTCGTCCTGACTTTCTCTGTTGCTTGGTATTGTATGTGAATACTTATCTATAATTTATTTTATCATACAGATTTTATATAATTGATATATATAAGTGTGTATATATATAGATTGCAAGTTGTATATACTGGGTTGAGTTTAACTTATAAGTTTCTTATAAAATGTTAATCATATCAGTTTTGTATAAAACATTATATTTCAGTTTGTGAACATTTTATTTTAAAATTGTTTATATAGTTTTGGGTTTATAGTAGTAGATATGTATATATGCTGCCTGTATAGAGTTAAATATGGTATCTATTGATATCTTGATTTTAAAATGAGTGTGTGTGTGCGTGTATATATATATATATATATATATGATTTCGTATATTTTTGTTTAAAAATACATTTTGCACATAATTGCTGTTTATAATCTATATATAGTCTGCATGTTGAGTTAATATAAAAAGTTTATTTTATGTATATATAAGCGGCTGTACACACATTAGTAGTTGCTTTAGTTGACAGTAATAAAAATATAGCATGTGTTAATTTATATATCTAAACTGTGAAGTTTATATGGGTATAAATGATTCGATCAAAGTGTATATATAGGCTATGTAGATTTTATTGATTTTTGATTATAAAATATAAACAGTATGTAAGTTATACTCTGTTTGATATATATATATATATATATATATATATATATATATATATATATTTAAGGTTACATTTAATCTATGTTGCATATTCCTTTGTGTAGTTGCATAAGAGTTTATATATTACTGTTAAAGTATTATATATATGATATTGAAAATGGTAATATATTTTTTTTATTAAACATTTGTGTTAAAATTGTATGCATTTTAAAAGTTATATTGGTTTTCAAATATGTATTTTGTTTTAAAATACGTGTTTTGATTTGACCAATTTTTTTAAAAAGAAAGTAATATAGTAATAATAAAATAACACACATTTTTCTATTATATCAAACCAATTTTGATTCATGACTTCCTATCTACCAGCTTTGTCCGTCAAATTCGTGCCCTATCTAGCTTTGCTTTGAAATTCGTGCCTAGATGCATAGCTCATTTGATCGTCAGATCATCCCTAGTCTCGAAAGGTGAGCAATCACTCACGATTAACGTTCTTATATTTATTAAATTTGATTTCAATTGAAACGACAATTGTAATATGCTGTTGTAGTTATTTAAATTGTTATATATGCTATTATTTGTAACTGCTCACCTGTAGGATATGACACCATGTCCTATTGATTACATTATATTGTTATTGATCGATAAATACCTGTTGTTATATCTTATATCACTCTACAAGTTTCCTGTTAGTATAGAATTCATTATGGGTTGAAATGATACATACCCGAACGGACTTTAGAATAGGAAAAAAATCGTTATGGGTTGAAATGATAAACCCAAGCGATCTTCATTGAATTGAATTTGGGATTGCGGGTCGAAATGATATCTACCCGTATATATTTAATTTACGGATTGAAATGATAAATATCTGTATCACTTGACCCTAGGATAGGAAAAATATATATAGACACCGTTGGTCCATATATAAATGTTTTGAAAATAATTTCTATGGTTTTGGAAAGAAATATATGGTTTTAAATAAATATTGGTTCTTAAGATATTATATATAAATGGAAATTAATATATATATTTAATAATAATATTTAATTTACTTAAGATTGATTTAATACATATAATATGGTTAAGCATTTATGTAAATCTATATTTCAAATAGATTTTTTGTAATAATTTGAATAAGTAAGGTTTGGAAGATAAATTTGGATTTAATTAAAATGGTATTTAATGAAGAATTTTATTTAATTAAATCAATTTGAAACTATTGAATGAGAAATTTAAAGATATAATTTTACAACTGGATTTTTGATTTAAGTGATTTAATGAATATTTCACGTTTAAATAAATTAAAGAAATATTTAGTAAAATATAATGTAAGGTTACTTAAATGATATTGAATTTAATGAGGGAATATTTCAAGACAAAATAAGAATGAAATTAAACCAAATCCATATGAGATAGTTAAAATTAATTTGAAATGTTGAATATTTAGTGTTTTGAAATATATTGAAGTGCAAATGGTTTATTTTATGATTTAAATTCGGGTTTGAGATCGATATAATTTGAAATGGTTATTTAGGAATTAAGTTGAATTTAAATTGATAAGTTGAGATTGAATTAAATTAGAATTTGAAATTTGAGTTGATTTGAATCGTACTGTGAAAGTAATAAATTTGGAAAATAGATATATTTGAAATGAAAATGATATTTTGGGTTTGAAGTATAAGTTAATTTGAAATGACCACGGTGTTATAGTGTATATTTCTACATAGTAAATAGTTCCAAGGATCCTTAGAGGATGGTTATACCAAACATCCTTTAAGTTAATTATATTTCAGTTGATATTTCACTTGAGTTGGATTTATTGATATAAGAATATTAATCCTGACTCGAGTGTTTTGTGTTGTGCTTTACGCTCGGGTCAGACCGAGGGATACAACATTTGAGACTCACCTTTGGAGTTTGGAGCTTCGTTGGGAAATCCAACTGTTGACTCAGCTTTCAGCTTTTCCAGTTGATTGGTTCAGGAAAGTCATCTGTTCGTACTGGAGACTTCACTGTATTTGAGATATTCTGTTGTATTTTATTTCAACACTGTTGTTTTTATAGTAGCTTCATGAACTACTATTTATCTATTCCTCTACGTTATTGTTATATTACTCTATGTCTATGATTCTGTGATTGATTTATTTACTGTATATGCTGAGCTTTGCCAAATTTAAATTAACAATCTGGTATTTTGAGCAATTCAAGTCCGACATATGTGGATGCGAATGGTTGAATATATCTGGTTGTTACAATTGGTATCAGAGCTTTGGCTCTAGGTAAACTTAGCATATATAGTAAATTTATTTGTAGAGTCACTTTCATTCGAGTTTGAATTTCTTCCTCTTTAATTTGATTTTTCCTTTGGACTTTGGAACGTTCACTGCGGTTAAAAAATCCATCATATTCTCATCATATTCACATTTCTTGATTTTGGAGTATCCTATAACACCACTTCGAATGATTTCTATAAGAATAGGGGATCCCACCGATCTTTGAATGATTTGTAAAGGGGTGAAACTCATTTACGATTGGCATCGATTCACTAGAGAGTTCTATAACTTCGGTTCAGATGCTGCTATCCTTGTTTTGAATACATCCTTGAATTATCCTTTGAAAATCGAGTTTTTTTGTATTTTTGAAATTGTTTAAATATATCGAAATTATTATTTTGATAAGCATGATTATATTATATATATAAAAGAGAAAATGTTTTCGATAAAGATTATATACTTTTTTTAAAACAAGAATTTGAAGTTTGAAAGGATTTGAAATTTTGAAAATTTTATAAGAAATTGATTTATATAAAAATGATTTATTACTGAAGGGTTAAATTTGAAATTCGAGAATTGAATTCCGGTATTTTGAAATTGGTTGTAAGATTTTGGAAATATATAATAATAATATGATTTAAAAGTATTTTCTGAATAAGAAATGTTTCAAATGAATCCAAATGAATTCCAATGATTTCGAAGAAATTTCAAAGAAGTTTTCAAGAAATTAGAAGTCCAGAATTCACTTATGTCACTGGAGAATAATTTCGGTGATGAGTGCACTCATCATCGACATTGATTTTCGAATTTCAGAGTAGGGGAGAGACCACTCTAATAGCTTTGCTATGCAAGTGATTTTATGAAACCAATTTTAGATTTCAAATACCGAAGTATATTTTTGTTCGAAAGATATATGCATGTGTATTCGAAATGATTTAAAGTAAGCCGGTGTTCAGTCCTCGAGATTCAGATTTTTTTAGTATAAACTTATCTATTGGAATTGATTTACTGATTTGTTGGTGATTTCTAACTTTTTGATTTTAAATATGATTTCTTCGACTATTTTTAAAGTTCGAGCATTTCCAAATCAAGGTTTAATTTACAAAGCTAAGTAATCCTAAAAAAATCATTCGATTAGGTAAATGGGTTGAAACTATTTTGTTAAGTAAATGAATAAGACTATTTTGAATTATACTTATATGGAATTTGGTTTGGAATGTCTTGAATAGAATTTAATTTTTAAATAGTTTGAAAAAGGTAAATTGATCTTTTGAATATAAATAAATAGTTTAAAGGTCTTAAAGGGATTAATCTTGGAAATCATTTTGGGAATAAATTGATTTTTGGGAAAGAATTTGGTTTTAAAAATAGATTGGATAGTGAAACCCAGTATTTATATAATGTTGTGGAAATGAATTTGTTTAATCTAAATTTTGTTCATTTGGAAATTTGGATTATTTTCTAAATCTGTTAATTTGGAAACTTTGAAACTGAAGATATGTAAATTGGAAGAAATGATTTGGCGAAATCATATATGATTTTGAAACTGAACTGATATTGAAAAAAATTGAAATTGAGAACCTTATTTTTCTAAATACTTGATTTGGGAGTTGTCGAACTTATATAAAATGGATTTGTATAAATATGAAGTTGATTTAAAAATTATTGATTTGGAAAGGTGCTCAATTTGAAAAGTGAAATCTTATATAATCGAAGTCTATATAAGTGTGATTTGATATATTATTGATTCGGAAAGTATTCGATTTGAAAATGGAATCTAATATATAATGGACTTTATATAAGTATGGTATTTGAAAGTGATTTGAAACGGTACTATATGAAATATATTTTCAAAGTAAAGACATGGAAAGTGCCTTCTGCTTGATATCCGCTTTGTGGCCACATTGTGGATTCATTCTATCGATATTATTCTCTCTGATTTGGGTTTTTTGGATATGATACTCGAGTGTCCATCGAATTCCATGGCAATCTCCATGGTATTATGAGCGCGACTGCATAGCATAATTCGCCTGGCTGAGATGGCCTGGGGGTACGAATGTTTCCTGGGGGATCCAGGCGTAATTATTGTGTATCCTGCGATCTATGTAGGTCGTATTTAGTAGCGAAATCCGCTGGCTGAGATAGCTTAAGGATACAAATGTTTCCTAGGGGACCCAGGCGTAACCATTGTGTATCTGCAGTCTACTAGTCATTATGGCGTAATTCTTAGGGCTGAGATAGCTTAAGGATACGAATGTTTCCTGGGTGATCCAGGCGTACATTGTGTATCTGCGATCCATGGTTAGACAATTGTTTTAGTTTGGTTGATTAGTTTGGATTGTACATTCCATATCTTTTTTAAGGTTTTCCAATATTTTCACTGGGTGTTGAAACAGGCCTACTAAGTACTTGAAGAATTCTAGCTTTGCGCCTGATCAATGCACGGCCAAATTCTGCAAGAACGAGGATAAACTTGTTGAAACATCGAGTTATAAAGGTATTTTCGAATGGAAAATTTGTTTCGATATAAAAGTATTTTATTATAAAAGTATTTTTCAACAAAGAAATTTTGCATTAATATTTGGAATTGAAATTCTTATGGTTCTAAATTAATTATTCATGCCCGATGCTATTCTTTTGAATCTACCTTATCTGCTCAGCTTTATTTATCCATCTATATTCTGTTTTTCAAATCTACCTTCTTTTCCTTTTTGAATATATCCTTTTAAAATATTTTGTTTTTATAAACTATATGGTTTAATAGTAAAATTATTAGCGTTATAAATATTTTAGAAGTTATTAATCAAATAAAACACATTTAAAGGATATGATTATTGATTTATTAATAATGATTGAAAGTATCTTGAGAAAACTAATAAATTTATGAATTATGGATTTAATGTTTCAATAACCTCTTTGTAAATATAACTAATGATGTAAATAATTGTTTCAAAGAGTTTTCATATATTTATAAAGGTGTTATTAAAAATATATAATGGAAATATTTGATTTGCAAAGTTGATAAATGACCTGTTTATGGATATAATAAATGGGTTTAACCAAATTATTAAATATCAATTAACTTAAAATGATATCTAAATGGTTTTAAATTAATTGTTCTATTTTACATTTTAAAAAAAAACTATTTCTTTCTGATTGTTTCTATTCTCCTACCTCCTTCCTTTTCGGGGATGAAAATGTTTGAGTGGGGGAGAGTGTAACGACCCAAATTTTTTTATTGTTGTAATAACTTATTCAACCGAATTTGGTGAGATTTTAAACAATAAAATTTGAAAATAAAAATTTATTATTTGGAATATGCCTAATTAAACATAGCAACTGGTAAATTTCATTTGATAATAATGAAGTTTATCTTCTTGTGAATTTTTTTTTTCAATATAAATCAGTTAGAAATTGACAATAATAAAATGCTTTCCAAACTTGAATATTTTTATATAAAAAATTTCTAAATCATCTTATGAGGATGACGTCATCTTCTGTTTTTTCAAATTCCGACTTCTTTAGCTCCGTCGATCTTATTTTCTGCGTTTTAGCTGCATTTTCCACTAGTGGAAATTCGAATTTTTTTTATTATTCGATCATACCACTAATATTTGTATACTGTTTTGATCATCTCATCGAGCTGATCTTAACGGTATATTTATTTTGTATTTTAAGATTCGGTTCGCGATGGAAACGATAAACTGTGCATTGTATCGGTATGGTTTTAAGCCTTTTTGAATTCCTGGTGTCCATTCAATATCTATCTTAAATCTTCTAGTCGTGACTTTTATTATTCCTAATAGAAATTACTTTCTATTCGTTTGTTCGTACGTTTATTTTTCAATTTATTCGCATCTGCCGTTCCATCTTTTATCGCGTCCTCTGGTTAACTTACCAATTAATATAACATATTCCTCTTTGTTTTTCTTCAACAAGCACTCTCCTTCTCCCTTCATTCTTTTGTTCATGTCAGATGAGAAAGAAAAAAAAAAGAAAAAAAATTCGTGTGTCTTCCTTCTTGCGAGTAGCCTGTCACCGTCCATACACCCTACCTCATTCCCTCTCTCTCTTCCTCACGTAACTAAGTTTTTCCCCTGCTTGGCCCTCCTTCCACCAGAGCACCGCCCATCAGGTCCTCCGCCTATCGCCTCTCTGACCTCCTCTCTGTGCTCTACCTGTGGATGAACACGGCAAACTCGCCACTTCCACCACCGCCGAAGCTCCCGTGCGACTCGCGCTCACTCGCCAAAAGCCCGCTTACCCATCACTTCCGGGCCACTCGGGCAGACAAGCCTTCGCCCATGGCTGCGCCTTACAACAGTATACCCCGCCATGATCTCTGTCACCCCACTACTTTTCCTTTGTCTGAGTCACCTACCGCCCTCTCCCCTTGAACGAAGCAGCTCACATCACCTCGAACGCACCGGCCACAGCCACCACGTCTTCCCACTTCGCCTCTACCCTGTCGCTGCCTAGAGCTGCAGTTTGCCCACCACTCCTGCAGCACCACATAGCCTCGCCAATCACCGGGCCCACATCGTCGATGGCAGATCGTTTTCCCACCTCGAAGCCATCATCTCGTCCTGACTTTCTCTATTGCTTGGTATTGTACGTGAGTACTTATCTATAATTTATTTTATCGTACAGATTTTATATAATTGATATATATATATATATATATTTGCAAGTTGTATATAGTGGGTTGAGTTTAACTTATAATTTTCTTATAAAATGTTAATCATATCAGTTTTGTATAAAACATTATATTTCAGTTTGTCAACATTTTATTTTAAAATTGTTTATATAGTTTTGGGTTTACAGTAGTAGATATGTATATATGCTGCCTGTATAGAGTTAAATATGGTATCTATTGATATCTTGATTTTAAAATGAGTGTATATATATGATTTCGTATATTTTTGTTTAAAAATACATTTTGCACATAATTGCTGTTTATAATCTATATATAGTCTGCATGTTGAGTTAATATAAAAAGTTTATTTTATGTATATAAGCGGCAGTACACACATTAGTAGTTGTTTTAGTTGACAGTAATAAAAATATAGTCTGTGTTAATTTATATATCTAAACTGTCAAGTTTATATGGGTATAAATGATTCGGTCAAAGTGCATATACAGGCTATATAGATTTTATTGATTTTTGATTATAAAATATAAACAGTATGAAAGTTATACTCTGTTTGATATATATATATATATATATATATATATATATAAGGTTACATTTAATCTGTGTTGCGTATACCTTTGTGTAGTTGCGTATGAGTTTATATATTAGTGTTAAAGTATTATATATATGATATTGCAAATGGTAATATATTTGTTTTATTAAACATTGGTGTTAAAATTGTATGCGTTTTAAAGTTATATTGGTTTTCAAATACATATTTTATTTTAAAATACGTGTTTTGATTTGACCAATTTTTTTAAAAAGAAAGTAATATAGTAATAATAAAATAACATACATTTTTCTATTATATCAAACCGATTTTGATTCGTGACTTCCTATCTATCAGCTTTGTCTATCAAAATTCATGCCAATTCTAGCTTTGCTTTGAAATTCGTGCCTGGATGCATAGCTCATTTGATCGTCAGATCATCCCTAGTCTCGAAAGGTGAGAAATCACTCATGATTAACGTTCTTATATTTATTAAATTTGATTTCAATTGAAACGACAATTGAAATATGTTGCTGTAGTTATTTAAATTGTTATATATCTTATTATCTGTAACTACTCACCTGTAGGATATGACACCATATCCTATTGATTATACTATAATGTCGTTGATCGATATATGGAAATTATAATTGTTATTTAAATCGTTATGGGTTGAAATGATAAACCCAAGCGATCTTCATTGAATTGAATTTGGGATTGCGGGTCGAAATGATATCTACCCGTATATATTTAAATTACGGATTGAAATGATAAATATCCGTATCACTTGAATATAGGATAGGGAAAATATATATAGACACCGTTGGTCCATATATAAATGTTTTGAAAATAATTTCCATGGTTTTGGAAAGAAATATATGGTTTTAAATAAATATTGATTCTTAAGATATTATATATAAATGGAAATTATATATATATATTTAATAATAATATTTAATTTAATTAAGATTGATTTAATACATATAATATGGCATAAGTATTTATGTAAATCTAAATTTCAAATAGATATTTTTTGTAATAATTTAAATAAGTAAGGTTGGGAAGATAAATTTGGGTTTAATTAAAATGGTATTTAATTAAGAATTTTATTTAATTAAATCGATTCGAAACTATTGAATGAGAAATTTAAAGATATGATTTTACAACTGGATTTTTGATTTAAGTGATTTAATGAATATTTCACGTTTAAATAAACTAAAGAAATATTTAGTAAAATATAATGTAAGGTTACTTAAATGATATTGAATTTAATGAGGGAATATTTCAAGACAAAATAGGAATGAAATTAAACCAAATCCATATGAGATCATTAAAATTAATTTGAAATGTTGAATATTTAAAGTTTTGAAATATATTGAAGTGTAAATGATTTATTTTGTGATTTAAATTCGGGTTTGAGATTGATATAATTTGAAATGGTTATTTAGGAATTAAGTTGAATTTAAATTGATCAATTAAGATTGAATTAAATTTGAATTCTGAATTTGAGTTGATTTGAATCGTAACTGTGAAAGTAATAAATTTGGAAAATAGATATATTTGAAATGAAAATGATATTTTGGGTTTGAAGCATAAATTAATTTGAAATGACCACGGTGTTATAGTGTATATTTCTACATAGTAGATAGTTCCAAGGATCCTTAGGGGATGGTTATCCTAAACATCCTTTAAGTTAATTATATTTCAGTTGATATTTCACTTGAGTTGGATTTATTGATATAAGAATGTTAATCCTGACTTGAGTGTTTTGTGTTTTACTTTACGCTCGAGTTAGACCGAGGGATACAGCTTCTGAGACTCGCCTTTGGAGTTTGGAGCTTCATTTGGAGATCCAACTATTGACTCAGTTTTCAGCTTTTCTAGTTGATTGGTTCAGGAAAATCATCTGTTCGTAATGGAGACTTCACTATATTTGAGATATTCTGTTGTATTTTATTTCAACACTGTTGTTTTTATAGTAGATTCATGAACTACTATTTATCTATTCCGCTGCATTATTATTATATTACTCTGTGTCTATGATTCTGTGATTGATTTATTTACTGTATATACTGAGCTTTGCCAAAATTTAAATTAACAATCTGGTATTTTGAGCAATTCAAGTCCCCCATGTGCGGATGCGAATGGTTAAAAATATTTGGTTGTTACATGCATCGAAGAGCCTATAGGGCTGGGTTGTCGCGTGGCATAAATCTCTAGTCGTCATTACTCGTTCAATCACCTTCATTTGGTTTTCGCCCTTCATTGGGGCTAGGCTGAAATACTAGAAATCCAGTTCAGTCGACTGAACTAGGAAGTCAGTCGATTGAACAGAGCCTGGGAATTTTCTTGAGCAAGCATCAGTCGACTGACCCATATGGTCCAGTCGAATGAACCTGGAAACCGAAAGTTTCCAGGTATAGTTCAGTCGACCGACCACTATGGTCCAGTCCACTGAATCTGCTGTTTCAGCCAATATTGCTTTTTGTGTGGGTTTCCTATTTTTAATCAATTCTAGAGAATCCAATTTGTTTTTATCCCCTTTGTTGACTTTGATAACTTCTTTTTCGGATTTTGGGAATATCCATTTTGATGAATTTTGTATCAATTTCTTTGGATTTAATTCACGTCTTCGAATGTGAATTTTTGGTGATTGATTGTTTCTACAATCATTTCTATGACTTGTCACTTTGAAATACAAAGGTTTCTGTACTAGTAGTAAATATCAAAACCCTTTCATCAAAACATTTTTAACACTATTTAAATATAAAGCTCGTTTATTAAGACCGTTTTTCAACCTATTAGTATATACAAACCTTTACTCATTCGTACGAGAAAATTTAATTAAATGGCTTAGCAAAACAAGTGATATAAACGCTTGCGTTTACTTCGTCGGTTAACTTTTGGACTTGTTCGATTGAAACTCTTGTGACAATTTTCGAGTGGAGATCTACAATTTGTTCGTAAATATTTAAGTTAAGCCAGTGGTTATGGGACATGAGGCTAAACTCATTTATTTACTAGCTTAGTGTAATTCACACTTTTATTGATCAATGATGATCATTTTTTGATTTAGACTAGCGATATGCTATGTCTCTTTGTCCATGTGGGGGACTGTACCTCGTCTTATTGAGTTTCGTCTCATTTCTTTTATTGGCTAACGACCTATGGGTTCTTTGGAATTTTGACTCATTTTTGTGGGCTAGCGACCCATGTTCTTTTATGGAGTTTGGCTCATCGGATGTACCTTTATTGTACTACGTCGTTGTTCTGAATTATTCGATTTTCAGGTTCCTCGGGAGTACCGATATTGTACTACGTCATTGCACTGGCTCTATGGTTAGCGACCATCGGTTAGCGACCTGTTTGTGATGCACATGTTGGTGAGTTTTCATGCTCCCTTTTGTGATAGGCCTCCCTCTTTGTGATTTTTGGATTTATAATTGATAATTTCTAGAATTTATGTTTCACCAATTTTGCGATTGACATTCATATATGTGTCAATATATCTAGTTTGGTGAATAAAATAAAGAATATGACATTCTTTTTTATCTCTGAGATTTTTGAGATATTGTATGATTTTCGTTGTTGTTAAATGTATACTTTTCATAGTATGGCATTATTGTTATCATATGTTTTGTTATAACTCTATCCTATCTCATTTTATCTAATATTTATAGGTAGACTGATCTATTTATTATTTTCAAATTAAATAATACTCGGGTCAGACCGTGATGCTACAGGTGCTTCTGCTTGACTCCTTATCTGAGACCATCAACTGATTTTTGTCTAACTACTTAGTTTAGTATTTTTTGTTATTATACATTCGAGATAGAGACTCCCTGATGTATACATATTCTTTTGTCTAGCTCTTGTACCTATTCTTATGTGATGTAGTGGATTTTGTCTGGCCACTACTTTGATGAACCCTTTTATGTGATATATTCATATCTGTTTCCGCCTTTATGATATGGATATTTGTGACTGATTTGTGTTATTCTTATTTCTATAATTGTTACCGAGGTTCACATAGCCACTGTGTAGTAGCTTTGAGTTTGTATTTGATATGTCGAATTTCCTCTTGAAATGAAATGCGTGACGTACCATTTGACATATCAGTACTCGCGCAAAGCAATTACACGGATAGTCGCTCCTCAACAGCCTTATTCTTCGTGCTAGTTGATGGCATTACCTCGTAGGTCCCTTGGCTAGCGTAAGTATAGAGGTAAGGCTTCACAGCTTGGTATCGGAGCCAAACTTCGGAACATTGTAGAATAATCTAGCAAGGATCATTGTCTTAAGCCCTTCTTAGAAATCGTGCCTTAGGATTTAATTCGAGTCATTGGATACGTTCTATCCTATTTTCTTTTATGATGCCTTGTTTTATCAATCAAGTTTGTTTGATATTCATTTTGAGAATAACTGTTTTCCTCTTCTTTCTTTCTTTGAGAAGAAGAGATGGTTAGATTTGGCGGTCCTAACGCTGGTCAATCCATTAGTCCTTCTCTAGATGGCGCACCCATGTCTGCCCAACAACTTTTGGATCTTGTAAAGAATCAAAGGTTTATCTCTGCTTTGAGTAAGAACCCCACAGTGGTTTTACCTCTGAAACTAGAAGTTCCTTTCGATCAGTTTGTAGATGCCACTCCTCTACTTGAAGAGTCCGAAATGGGAAGCGATGGTGATGTTGGAGGTTCCAAAAAGTGCCTCAATAACAACAAGAAGAGTCATATTAAGTTCAAAAGCCCTTATCCCAACAAGAAAGGGAGACAGCCAACTTCGGTAGCAAAGACTCCAACCTCTAGTTGTGGACAATGCTACAATTGTGGTTCCATGGACCACTATTCAAAGGAGTGTCCGGAACCTCTTTATTGTCGCTATTGCAAAAAATTCGGGTCACCATATATCTACGTGTCTCATACTTCAAAGTAGGAAGGAGGTAAAGCTCAATGTTGTGCAAGACCCTAGTAACACTTCTCTTGGTCAAGGTATTTCTCATCTAGTCCTTGATGACATTTGTTTTGTGATTATCCTATTCGAGTTCATTTTGATATGGGCTCATCTCAATATTTTAAATCAAAAGAAATTGTTAATTCTTTTTCTTTAAATATTTTGGGCTTGATGACTTCACTAAGATTTGCTAATCCGGTTGGTGTATCCGTAATGCTCAGTTTACTTTGTAAAAATGTCGAGATTATTTTATGTGATTATTCTTTCCAGGTCGATCTGCATGTCATGCGTTACTTAGGTTTCGGAATTGATTTTTGGAGAAGGATTGGCTTAATCATTATGAAGCCCCTATCTTGTGTCCCGAGTAGACTATCCATCTTCGACATTTTCTATCTGTTAAGCAGATTTCTATTTTTTCTAAATGATTTCGATTCCAATTTGGTGGCACATCTTATTCTTTAGACCCATTTGTTATGGAAGATGTTATTCTCCTCATTCAAGTAGTTCGTGAATTTCCCGGTACCTTTGAGCTTGTCTTAGGATTATCACCTAAGCAATCTTTTGGGTGGTGCTAAGGTCTTTTCATCTCGACCTTGCCACCGGTTTTCATCAGCTACGAGTTGCGAAGTATAGCATTCCACTTACTGTATTCCACAGTTGTTATGATTCTTATGAGTGACTTGTGATGTCATTCGAGTTGTCTAGCTTATTTCATCCATCTTAAGAATCGAGTATTCTGTGAATATTTCGATGAGGCCATCCTTGTATTCATTGATTTTGGATGAAAAACAACAATTTAAATTTGCACATCTTTTTCATAAGATATTTGTAAGTATAATCAGATTTTGTTCTTAAAACGAGCAAAGAATATTCGTAAAGTTTTTAAGAGATATTTTTATCATATGGAAGATGATTTTGTGTTGTATTGCCCATTAAGTGCTTTAAGAATTCTGGTCGATGCGCCTGATTAACGTTATCGATAGGAATCTCCTAAACACTATGATGAGACAATTTGACATGGTAAATTGACTTGGAATAAGTAAATTTTTCTAGACATATTATTACAAAAAGTTAATTGTAATTTTGAAAGTCTTAGCTTTTTGGGGAAAAAGGATCAATAAAAAGAACTCTTTCCTGATACTCCTATTCTTATGGTTCCCGAAGGGACCCAAGACTTTATTGTTTATACCAATGATAGTCGTGTTGGTTTGGGTACCATTCTCATGCTAAGGGAACGTGCTATCACTTATGTTTGTATACAATTAAAGCCTGCCGAGACTAGACAAGCCACTCATGATTTAGAGCTCGCGGCTATTGTTTTCGCCCTTGAATTTAGCGTCATTATCTTTTGGGAGAGAAATTTGTTCTCTACACCAATCATAAATCTATGAAGTATTTATTTTCTCAAAAGGAACTTAATTTGCGTCAACAATGTTGGCTCGGGTTTCTTGTATCTTATGATCTTGATATTCTTTATACTCCAAAAAGGGAAGTCGTGCTGCCAATTCCCTTAGCCGAAAGCAACAAACGGTTTTTTCCATGATGATATCTGAATGGAGTGATCTCGAGACTTTGTCCACTTATGAGATTCGAGATCGTGAATCCGATTCATGTTCATCTCTTGTTTTATGTAGCCTTGAGGCACATCCTTCTCTTTTAGACCGCATTCTTGAAGCTCAAAAGCATGATCCTGAATTAGTTCTTCTTAGCCAAAGTTGTCGAGATAGAAATTGTGATGGTTCAGAAGACTTTGAAAGCGATGCTCATGGCGGCATTCGAAAATTTGGTAGACTTACCGTGCCAAATATTAGTGCTCTTCATAAAGACATTTTAGAAGATTCTCATCGTTTTAAATGTACCATTCATCCTGGTAATAGTAAAATGTATGTGGATATGAAGCGACTTTATTATTGGGATGGAATGAAATCTGATATTGCTAACTTCATTAAGCGTTGCATGACTTGCCAACTCATAAAGGCTGAGCATCAAAGGCCTGGTGGGTTATTGCAACCTTTGGACATTCTAATTTGGAACTGGGATCAAGTCTCCATGGACTTTATTGACGGACTTCCCTGCTCTCGTTCGGGCCATGATAGCCTATGGGTGATTATGGATAGACTTACAAAATCCTCCCATTTTATTCCCGCTCGGTCTAATCCGACCGTACCCCTTTTGGTTAAATTTTATGTTAGAGAAATTGTTAAATTGTATGGAGTTCCTACTTCTATCGTTAGCGATCGTGATCCATTGTTTACTAGTGGATTTTGGAGGAGTCTTCAAAATACTTTAGGAACGAAGCTTAATTTTAGCACCGCTTATCACCCTCAGTCTGATGGACAAACTGAGCGTGTGAATCAAACTCTTGGAGATCTTCTTTGTGCATGTGTTCTTGATTTTGGTGGAAGTTGGGAAGATCATATTTCTCTTGTTGAGTTTTCCTACAATAATAGCTTCCAATCTAGTATTGGTATGACACTTTTTGAGTTACTCTATGGAAGGCCATGCCGATCTCCTTCTTGTTGGCTTGATGCCGGTGAGAAACTGGTTTTAGGTCCAGATTTTATTCGTGATTCCACAGAAAAGATTGACCTTATTCGCCATAGGATGAAAGAAGCTCAAAGTAGACAAAAATCCAATGTCGATAACCGAAGAAGGAAATAAGAATTTTATGTGGGAGAATTGGTTTTTATTCGTGTTTCACCTATGATGGGTGTTGTGCGTTTTAGTCGATCGAGAAAATTAGCGCATCGATATGTTGGTCCATTTCCCATCACCGAACGCATTGGTTCCATGGATTATTGCCTTTTATTACCGGCTCAATTTTCTGCTATTCGTGGCGTGTTTCACGTTTCTCAATTACGGAAATGCCTTCGAGATTCCGATTCTATTCTTGAGCCCGGTGTTGTGGAAGAAATTAAAGTTTTGCCTAATTTGACTTATGAGCAACATCCTATTCTTATCATTTCTACGGAGGTTAAACGCCTTTGAAATAAAGATGTCCCACTTGCGATGGTTTGATAGTCCTCAAATCCTAAGGATTGCTCTTGGGAATCTAGAGAATTCATCGAGCGAACACATTCGGACTTACTCACTCGTGGTTTTTAAGGTGAACTTCTTATTTCAAATTTTCTTTTGTGTTAGTATGCTTTTATGGTTGTTGCTCTTTATTTTCTTCTTAAGTATTGCGAGGACGCAATTTCTTTTAGGAGGGGAGTCTGTAACAACCTGCATATTTAACGATTGTATATTTAAATATTTTATTTAAATATAGCATCGTTAGTTGGATTAAAGTCCGAAAAGCTACTTTTTGCAAACAGCTGAATAGGACTCGAGACCACTTCCATTGATTTTAAAATGGCATTTGCGATCTTTTTGAGTATAACCATTGATATGTTTGGAGTTAGCTGGAATTTTGATGTTTTCACTTAGGGCTTTGGTTTGGATTTGGGTTTTAGCCCACTAACCCTACTCAACTTATATCCTAACTCCACCCCCTCTCCTCTTCATTTATTCTCATTTCCTAACACTTCAAGCTTTAGTAAAAATGGGGGAAGAGATTGGAAACTAAAATTCTAAGCCCTAGTTTCTTTTGCAAATTCAATTTCTAGCTCCAAAATTAAAGAGAAGCTTAGGTAAGAATCCTCTTCTTCTTCTCCATATCAATCTCTCTCCAATTTCAAAAATCTCCTATAACCTAACTTAGTAAATATTTGCTTATGATCTTATATTGGAGCTTTTAGAGTTGAAATTGAAGAGTAGTTGATTTTCCTTTTGTTTTCAAGCTTCTCCTTCCTTGTTTTTGAGAAAAAGGTGAGTTTTTGGACTCACATCTATGTCTATAACTTTCTTTGTTGTTAGGTATGAATTCCTAACATCTACTCTTGTTCATTTGATTTGGATTGAATTGGTTTTATGAATATTCCAATTTTTGGTGTTTTGAAATCAAAATCTTTAAAAATCCTGGCTTTGATGTTTGAACATGTTTTTGGTGTTGCATCGAAGAGCCTATAGGGTTGGGTTGTCGCGTGGTATAAATCCCTAGTCATCATTGCTCGTTCAATCGCCTCCATTTCGTTTTCACCCTTCATTGAGGCTAGCTAAAAATACTGGAAATCCCAGTTCAGTCGACTGAACTAGGAAGTCAGTCGACTGAACAGAGCCCAGGAATTTTCATGGGCCAGTATCAGTCGGCTAACCCATTTGGTCCAGTCGACTGAACCTGGAAACCGAAAGTTTCCAGGCATAATTCAGTCGACTGACCACTATGGTCCAGTCGACTGAATCTGCTGTCTCAGCCAATGTTGCTTTTTATGTTGGTTTCCTATTTTTAATCGATTCTAGAGGATTCGATTTGTTGTTATCCCCATTGTTGACTTTGATAACTTCTTTTTCGGGATTTTGGGAATATCCATTTTGATGGATTTTGTATCGATTTCTTTGGATTTAATTCACGTCTTCGAATGTGAATTTTTGGTGATTGATTGTTTCTACAATCATTTCTGTGACTTGTCACTTTAAAATACAAAGGTTTCTATACTAGTAGTAAATATCAAAACCCTTTCATCAAAACGTTTTTAACACTATTTTAATACAAAGCTCGTTTATTAAAACAGTTTTCCAACCTATTAGTATATACAAACCTTTACTCGTTCGTACGAGAAAATCTAATTAAACGGCTTAGCAAAAAAAGTGGAAATGCTTGCGTTTACTTCGTCGGTTAATTTTTGGACTTGTTCGATTGAAACTCTTGTGAATTTTTCGAGTGGAGATCTACAATTTGGTCGTAAATATGTAAGTTAAGCCAGTGGTTATGGGACATGAAGCTAAACTCATTTATTTACTAGATTAGTGTAATTTACACTTTTATTGATCAATGATGATCATTTTGTCATTTAGACCAGCGATATGCTATGTCTCTTTGTCCATGTGGGAGACTATACCTCATCTTATTGAGTTTCGTCTCATTTCTTTTATAGGCTAATGATCTATGGGTTATTTGGAGTTTCGACTCATTTTTGTTGGCTAGCGACCCTTGTTCTTTTATGGAGTTCGGCTCATCGGACGTACCATTAATGTACAACGTCGTTGTTCCAAAATTACTCGAGTTTCAGGTTCCTTGGGCGCACCGATATTGTACTACGTCGTTGCATTGGCTCTATGGTTAGCGACCATGGGTTAGCGACCCGTTTGTGATGCACATGTTGGTGAGTTTTCATGCTCCCGTTTGTGATAGGCCTCCCCCTTTATGATTTCTGGATTTCTAATTGATGATTTTTAGAATTTGTACTTCGCCAATTTTGCGATTGGCATTGATATATATGTGTCAATATTTCTGGTTTGGTGAATAAAATAAAGAATATGACATTCTTTTTTATCTCTGAGATTCTTGAGATATTGTATGATTTTTGTTGTTGTTAAATGTATACTTTTCATAGTATGGTATTATTGTTATCATATGTTTTGTTATATCTCTATCCTATCTCATTTTATCTGATATTTATAGCTAGACTGATCCATTCATTATTTTCTTATTAAATAATACTCGGGTCAGACCGAGATGCTACAGGTGCATCTGCTTGACTCTTTATCTGGGATCATCGTCTTATTTTTGACTAACTACTTAGTTTAGTAGTTTTTGTTATTATACATTCGAGATAGAGACTCCTTGATGTATACATATTCTTTTGTCTAGCTCTTGTACCTATTCTTATGTGATGTAGTGGATTTTTTCAGACCACTACTTTGATGTACCCTTTTATGTGATATGTTCATATCTGTTTCTGCCTTTGTGATATGCATATCTATGAATGATTTGTGTTATGCTTATTTCTATATTTGTTTCCGAGGTCCACATAGCCATTGTGTAGTAGCTTTGAGTTTGTATTTGATATGTCGAATTTCGTCTGAAATGAAATGCGTGACATACCATCCGACATATCGATACTCGCACAAGGCAATTATACGGATGGTCGCTCCTCAACAGCATTATTCTTCGTGCTAGATGACGGCATTACCTCGTAGTGTCCTTCGATAGCGTGAGTATAGAGGTGGGGCATCACAATTTATTTTTCTCTTTCGCCATTTCGATTTTTTTATTTACTGAAGGAGATTCGATCGGCTTTTGATTTAGATTATATAATGAATCACGATTTTTTTATAAAACTGATGATCGGCTGCATAAAAAATGAAGAAGCGACCATTAATTTTTTTTCTATTTGAACGAAAGAGTATTTGCTTTCGTCATTTTTTTAGTTTAGGAAAAACGAACGCGTGTCCTCAATTTTGCCAAGTGTTTGAAGGGAGATAAAACGTGTAATTTGCCTTGTGAAATAGTTTCATATTAAATATATATATATATATATATATATATATATTATTTTTAAATTCAAATTTAAATTTAAATCGTTTTGATTTTCGCGATCCAAAATTTCGATTTCCTACCGAGGCATGCCACCAGGCATTTATAATGTTATACCCTATCTCAAATGCAATGGAAAAGGTTCCGAGTCCAAATTCGATTGTATGGAGAAGATAGATTTTTGGACAAGGTATTTGTTTTAAATTTCGATATAATTTCAGCGCATTTTCCCATCGTGCGATCAAACGATAAATCCAAACACTACGAAAATTGAAATCCGATAATAATACACTATTACGGATCCAATGGAACTGGTTTCATCGAAATCCAACACTGTACCTCGAAAGGCTATTTTTAAATACCGATTTAAATGATATAAATTCAAAACTGAACAAACACTTCAAATTTCAAATTTCAACACTTCCATTATCTTCCGTATTATCAATATGAATTTTCCAAGCCTTTAAAATATTTTTAACAGGCTTGAAAATTGAAGATACGATATTTTACCCAAGTTTCAATAATTAAATTCAAAATTTTAATTTCCCAAATAAACTCTGATATTTAAAATTCAAGTTAAACTAACTTTCAAATAACTAAAGTCAATTAAATGTTTCGATTTCAAATGTTCAAAATTCTGGGTCGTCACATTCTTCCCCCGTTAATAGAATTTCATCCCGAAATCACTAGTTAAGAAGAATGATCCTTAACCCGTTTATAATTTTCCCAAAACCCAGTAGTTTTATCAACTTGCCAAAACAAATCTTACTATTAAAGACACATTTTCACTTCAACTAATTTTCCAACCTTAACAATAAGTTCCAAACAATATTTTTTTCTTAACAATTCAAATTTAAATTCAAATTCAAATTCTAAATTTTCCAAATTCTCAAAAAATTTCTAACTCCCTAAATTTTCGAAAAATTTCGTCAATGTCTCCTTTGTGCAACTAGCTCAGTACGACTACAAAATGCCACAACGGCCCCCAGATTTCAAAAGAAAACAAATGGCCAAGTGGCTAGACAAGAAAATCATCAAATTTCATATATAAATTCAAATACATACCTTTTTGTCGAGCAATTAAATTTATCTTCTGATATCAAAAATCCAATTCCATTTTCCTTTATAACACTTATATATCCTATTTAACAATAATATCCAATTACAATATTAAAAATCATTTTTCACATTTCTTTACAAAAGTTTGAATATTTATTTCATTCTAATCCATACGATGTCCATATATCATTCGTACGCAATATTAAATCTGATCGCTCACTTGATCGCACAATTTCACTTCCAAACTAGTATCGTTCACCCGACTTCCTATTGCGGACTTAGATCTAGTTTCTTGATCAGAAACCGCCATTCTCCTTGCATAGCTGTAAATTATGATAGAGAATTTCCAGAATCAACCAAAAATCCATATCCAGGGTTCGTCGTCGAAAATCGAGTGAAAAATTCCAACTCGGATCGATATAACTATCTCTGATATCCTGTGCTCGAATTCTGGATCAAATCGCTATGCGAATAAAATAATATACATACATCCTACATATTTATTCCAATTGATTATTAGCTGTATCAATTTTCTTTTCTTTTATCCACATTGATTTTCATTCCCTTATTCACAATTACCATTTCACGACTTCCGGTTTAACTTTCGCTCACTTTATTAATTTAGATTATTTTCTCAATTCCAAATTTACTTAAGAATTTTTCCATTCATTTCTTAAGCTCCATAAAAGTATTCAAGTTTTCATTTTCAAATTCATTTGAATTCAATTCATTTCGAACCAAAATTATTTTGTGATTCCTTCAATTAGTTTCATAGATTTCAATACTTTGTTTTATTTAGTCCACTTGACTAATTTCCCTTTACTTACAAATCCAAAATGAATTTCAACATACAGTTTCAATCCAAATTTTAAGCTTTGATAAGTTTTTTCCAACCTTTTTACATTTCACACTTATTTTAATTTAACTTTTCTTCAAGTTAGATTTTATTCTAACAACTTCAAATTTTACAAGTTATCACACTCAATTATATTCCATAAATATTTTAAATAGGATTCCAGAGTCTTTCCAACATTTAAAAATCATTTTTGAAATCAATTCAAATTATCTTTTGAATTTCCAAAACCAAACCTAGTTTTCAAACAAATTCAATTTTAAAACATTTTAGCAGCAATTCCTCTTCTTGAGACTCGAAAATGAACACCGATGATATCGTGGTCATCGTCGGAATTATTTTCCAACGACCGAAAAGAGTTTAGTGCTTTCATCCCTTTAAAACATTTTCCAAATATTTATAAATTCCAAATCCCACCAGATTTCGGTTCCAACTCAAAAATATTTTCCAAATAATTTCACCCAATTTTTCCAAAATCGTTGAAAATCGTTTTCAAACTCAAAAGAATTTAAATTCCCAAATCTCAAACCCCAAATCCTTTCAAAAAAAATTCAAATATTTCTCTGGAATTCTATTTTAAATTATAAATCACAATTACAATTTATATATACAAATCCCACTTATATATGAATTTATTTCTTAACCTTTGGTTATGTTTTCAATTTCCTTTTCAATTTCATACAACAATGATAATATTTTAATATTATCACTTCTTAACAACCAGCAACCATACACTACTATAATAATTTGCGGAAAATTATTTCGTTTACATACAAAATTAATTTGGATAAAATTATTTCATTTACCCTATTTTAAAAACAATATCGTGTCGAATTGTTCTATGCAAGTGTTTAGAGATCTCTATCAATAAAGTTAATTACTCGTATTGACCAGAATCCATATACCACTCAAAGCCAATCAACACAATATAAAACATTTTCATATTCACTAGCAAATACGCGCTCATATTTATCAATACACTCAAACTCATTCTAGAGTACTACTAACTCTATCTCTAATGACTAATCCCCACTAGAGCCAAGGTTATCGCTTAACCAATTGCTCTGATACCAATTTGTAACGACCCGATTTTTTCGACGCCAGAAAGTTGACATCAATACGTCCACCGTATTAAATGTCAAACAATCGAATGCTGGAAAATCTAGGGTTAAAGAAGAAGAAGATAGAAGAAGAAACAGAAACAATATCAGAATCTCACATTCACTATAGAACAATATATAATAGATAAATGAATAATCTTTAAACAAAGAACTTTACCATTTTATACATTACATCATCAGAGTATACACAACACAACATAAACACTAGCAATCATTATAACTTGCCCACATGAAAATGAACTTGCACCAACCCATACGCAGTGGACACTACATAATATAATACGTCTTGCCATCCAGCTTGCCTCCTGATCTCCACAACATACTTTTTTCTGACTTTGCTTCAAAACAACTGATAACCTGACTCTAGGCTGCCCATGTGGAAAATTATGGGCACCCAGAGTTTAGAAAGGGAACAATAAGCTCCAGGTCAGTCATGGGACTGGTGTGAGATTTTAAAACATTATTTTCACAAAAGGAAATAAAAAGAAATCTACTATGCTTTTGGAAAATGAAACTACCATAAGGCCTTCCGCACACACACAATGCAAGTGCATAATTGAAGGAGATTTCTCCTTACGATAGTCAAACATGCTTGAGACACTAAATATTTTTTATATTATCATTAGTGCATAGTGTGGAAAACATTACGAAAATATAATATTAATCTTAGCCAACATAGGTACCATTATATTATGCCTGCTATAGCTACCTCCCGAGGAGGCAGATTATACAGCTGCAATCGTAAAGGCTCGTATTTTTTTGTTTGGATTTCCAACAAATGGTCAAGGCTAAGGAACTTCCTCACCGAATGGGAATGCTTCTAGAGGGACACCCCGAGAACCTAACCGGATCTCTGCCAACACAAGGTTGGGTTACCACTTTAACTAGGTAACTAACTGTCATGAGTATGCCACCTCCCGATCTAGACCGACCTTTATCCGAGGCACCTCATCAACCAACAACCACATAAGTAAATAATCTGGGCTCCATACCAGAATACCACTTTTTTCCACACAAGTTAAATATCTAGGCTCCATACTAGATACCACTTTTTATCTAGAAGGAAATGTACATACCCTTAGGGGTGCGACCCCCATAACCTTGCTACGTCCTTCCTGTTTCGACCATTTTCGAGGTGTGAGGTCCGACGAAGTCTCATCCACAAAGCTACAATTTTCACAAAAGCCATGCTTCGACCAACAAATGATCAGCAACACTTAGCATGCCACATTACCAAATTGGGCATATATCACTAGTAACCATCAACTACATAACCTCTGAGCTCGTACATCTCAAAGAAGGGTGTTAAACTAAGAGAATAAATTCTCCGCCACCAACAGAAATGTATTGGATAGAAACCAGCTTTATATCTCGAAGTGTGATGTCAGACACACATCCATACAAGTCAGTTCTGGGTTCGAACGGAACCGCAGGCACTTCCTCTCATTAAGGAAAGAAGCCCTTGCAAATCTGGATATTCACTAGTCACGTCCGGACTCCCCATCACAAAAGGGTGATATAAACTCTATACCGGAGCAACTCAGTGCAGAGACATTCGATAGGTAATCCTTTCGTTTTCGAAAATACCCGGTCTTCGACCACCATCTTCAAATGCAATCAAATTTCGTCGTACCATTATTCGAAATGGGTTTTATGACACAAAGTCCTCACCCTTCTAATTCGAATAATAAGCGCTTATTTTAAAAATAAGTGTTACATTTAGATTTCAAGTAAATCACAACAGATTTCCACTTTGATCTTTTTTAAACAAAAGATCCATCACAAAGATTCGATGTGGTTTTCGGATAACCGTTTGAAATCCGACCTCCGCATCAAAATTCAAATGTCATTTAAAGGTCAATATTGATAGTCGGTTATTTAACTATCAATCAACATTCACAACAATCACCAGATATTAAATAATTTTTCCCAAATTATTTATTTTCAAAATATCTTCACAAAATATATTTTCACACTTCAACCCTTTTGAAAACCAATTTAAAATCACTTTCCTCGCTTGGAATAAATTTCTAGATATTTATTTATTTCCACTGAAAATTTGCCGAGTCCGAATACTTTATAATAATTTAAATCACTTATTCAAAAGCATATGTGGAAACATTTAAAACAAAAATTACTTTAAACACTTTATTTAAAATATTAGTTATGAAATTTTATACCAATATTTCATATAAATCTCAAGACCAAACTAATTTAAAAATAAAATTACTTAGATAGAGTATAACTATTTAAATAACCATTTTCTAAATCTATTATCAATTGAACCTTTAAAATAATCACTTCTATAACTAACTTAATAAATATTTTCTTTAAAGATTTAAAAACAATTTACGAAAGTAATTTCTCCAAAAGCATTCTTTTACAAACCAACTTTAGAACTTTAAATTTATAATTTAAAGGCCACTTTGAAAACATACTCGGCTTTCCAGGGAAAATACATTTTCCATTCTAAAATGATTCATTTAAATCAATTAATAAATCCTTTTTGATTTACTTTAATTTACATTCCAAACCCGTAAATTTCTTTCCACACTTTTAAAAATAAACCAATATTTATTTTTGAAACAAATTTCCTGTAACGACCCGACTTTCATACCACAGAAAAACGCATCATTAGGAAGAAAAAAGGGATAGAAAAGAGAAAAGATTAAAAAGAAAGAACCAAACAACATCAGAATCTCACAGCGGAAGGAATATATTATATTAATCAAATAAAACACTACATAATATCATATAAATCAGAGTTATACAGCTCCAACAACACAAACTAGACAGTTATAACACCTGTCTAGAAATTACAACTCAAGTACAACACACAGATACAGATACAACTCTAACACAGCAGAACACTACAAATATCTACACGCTGAAGCCACCTGCTCCATATCTCCTCCAGAACTCGTCAAAGCAAACATGAATCCCTCGACTACTCATACATAATATGAGTACCCAAGAGTTTAATAAAATAGAAAATAAACACTTGGGTCAGACATGGGTCTGGTGTGAGTAAACGGTTTAAAATTGCTTAACTTTAGAAAATCCTTTGAAAACAAAGGTATCACGTAAAACTTCCCACAAATAAACATGGGTAAGTTTTTACCTTACACTAACCAAAACATTTGATAGGAAATCCAGTGATATTATAATAGGGTCTAGGGATTTCATAAATAATACAAAAATAGCTGGAACGCTTACATCTCACGTTCCAACATAGTTGGGCACAATCAAAACCGTACATGCACTTATTGGAGTTCGGATTCCATACAATGGCAGGGCTACTGGGGTACCGCCCATCACAGTACGTGGCCTAGATCACCGTACCGAGGATCACTCCCAATCCCCTGCATCGCAAAGCCGGAAACATCCCTTGCTGGACAGTCCCGAACAAGACAACCCCGGCAGTTGTCATGATCAACCGCCCACACACCCGAAATAAAAAGGGACCTCTAGACAGGGGTAAATCTCGTCCTACTTGGGCATGACCCACTTAGCCTTGCTGAACCTTCCCTGTTTTAGCCATTCCCGGTTGATGAGGCTTGAGGCTACGAGTACCTTTATAGAACACATCTATCTTAGAATGCTCATCGTCCATCTGACGATGTTCTGAAAGCATTCAATCCATACAAGTTCGTTCCGGGTTCGAACGAAACCGAAGGCACTATCTCGCTACACTCGTTTTGGAATCACCCTCAGAGTTAACGACGATAGCCTTTGCACTCTGAATCTTCATCTCGAACCCGAAAATACTACCCCCGTTAAACTCGTATTGGAATCACCCTCAAAGTATTAACGACAATAGTCCTTACATCTCGACTCTTCACTTTTCACTTGAGATTCACGACCTAACGTTTAATTTGGATCGATGTGGTTTACGGAATTCCAAATTTGGAAACCCAATCCCGGTCTCATCGAATCCAAACGCCATCTTAATATCCAGGTAATTTAAGTTTAACAAATTAATTCAATTTAAAACATTGAATTCACACAGCATCATTCACAGATAAATATCACACATTTATCACCGATTTATCAAATATCATATCACAGAATATCACAGCATATCATCCAATAGATATCAACCAATCCAGATATTCCACAAACAGGCATTATTAAAACCCTTTTATAATTAATTTAATCATCTTAAATTAAATTAATTACTTGGGAATTAACAACTAATCCTGCTTAAACAATCATTAATTAATTACAATTAATGAACCAATCACTCTTTAATTACCTTCATAATTTAATTAATTAATCTTCAATTACAGGTTAATTATCCTATAATCATATTCTTAATTAATCACCTAGATTAATTATTCTTTAATTACATAATGTAATTTAGCCTTTAAATTAATTACACAAATTAATTTATCTTTAATCATTAATTAATCTTAATTAATTTTCTAATTAATTAATTAACAATAATTAATTACATAAATCCTTAATTAATTACATTAATTAATTATTACTTCTTTTCTCACTTTATTAATTAATTATCTTATAATTAATCACATTTATTAATTAATTAAAAAATTAGTTATTTGTTAATTCCATTAATTAATGACCCTCTAATTACTTAATTAATCAATTTTTCTCAAAATTACATTTAATAATTAATTATACACTTAATTACATTTATTAATCAAACCTGATTAATCACATTCACTAATTAATTTCCTTTAATCACTTCACCAGTTAAACCAACACCTTGATTAATTACATTAATTAATCCTTTAATTACACTGAGTAATTATCCCTTAATTACTTCCCTTAAGTAATTATCCTTTAATTACATTCATCAAGTAATTTCCTTAATTAATTACATTCAGTAATTATTCATTATTTACTGCACAAAGTAATTACACCTCTTTAATTACATTAAGTAATTATACTTAATCCCATCATTAAGTAATTCTTTTTAATTAATTAAACTTAATTAACTAAAATTATCCACAATAACTTAATTAATTACACTGAGTAATTATTTTCTTTAATTACTTCATTAAGTATTTATCTTTAATAATTCTTCTTAATCATTAAGTAATTAACTTCTTAATTACTTATTACTTAATTATTTCTTAATAAATTTACCTTGATTAATTAAATTTTAATTAAGTAATTAATTACACTTAATTAATTACACTAACTAATTTATTTTAATTTAATTACTTATATTAATAATTTTAGTTAATCAAGTAATTATACTTTAATTACCTTTATAAATAAAACTTGATTGAGGAAACCATACATTTTCATTTACTCTTATCAATTATTTTAAAAATTAAAATTTTAAATTCAAAAGCTTGTATTTGGTTTTACACAAAATCATCATCTTTTAATTTATCATTAGCTTTAATTTATGTAAGTTAAATACCTTACTTTAATCATATTTAAATCACTCCAATAACATTTTATTTGAAAACATTATTATATAATTTAACAAAGCAATATTTATAACCAAACTATTTTTAAACAAAAGTTTAAATTTTGAAAATCCAAACTTTAAAACTAAAATTCTTTTTAAGTTGACATTCATTCTTATAAACTAATTAAACATTTTGTTCAAAATTCAATTTGCTTTCAAATTTTGGAAATTCATTTTATAGTACAAAATTCGAATAATACTAAACTTTTAAATACAAACTATTTTTAAAACAAGATTAACTTAAACTTGTTTAAACGCAAAGTTTTAATTTAAACATTTCAAACATTTTAAAACTGCTTTAAACTTTGTTTTAAAACTTAGTTTGCTTTCAATTTTCAGAAATTCATTTTATAGTTTGGAAACTAACAGGATACAAATCCTGGAACCGACTACTCGAGACAAATACACGCGACACCCTGAGTCACCCCCGATAATACACGAGACCAACTTCGAGAATACAAGGAAAAAACCATGGCCACACTCTTTCTTCCCAAAACAAAAGCAGATGCACCGATTCGAACTCGTGCACGTGCACGCTGGACTTGGTCGACGGCGACCATCGTCGCGACACTCCACAAGTCATCCCTGACCCCTTCGACCACCTCGTACCCCTAGATTGACGAAATCGCCACTGATTCAAAAAAATGTGCTTCAGCACTTCACTAGGAAATGATATCGACCAAAGAATTCGCTGTCGTCGGCGAATCCCATCACCGGAAGTCCTGCCACCTCGTCCACAACCGCGTCACGAACCACACAAACTATTCCCCCTCAAGCGATTCAACCCGAAGCATCAACGACGACGAACTGAACTCGTTTCCGATCCAAACAAAAACAGGTATAAAAACCCTACTGAGCCATTTTCTGATCACCGTGACCATCGTTAGCATCTCACACCATTTTTCCTACATTCCCAGGTACCATGGCCACCTCCATGTGGAAACTCGTGCACCACCTCAACTCCGATCAACGTCAAACGACCAAGGACCCAAATTCGAACCCTTTTCGAATTCACGTTAAATACAAAATTAAAAATCACAAATTTTATATTAAAATTCATAATTTGATAATACGATTCAGATTATCTAAGTGAATTCGAAATTCATCATACTTGAATTTTATTCATTTTCGGATGTCCACTGTATTTCTATATTTTACAGAGTATTATCCAAATACATTCACTTGTAATTAATTTTAAAAACAGGAATAAAATGTTATTAACATCTTCACTTCAGTAATCAATGTCTAATTGTGATTATACATGGAGATTTGAATTATTGTAGTTGATCTTGCAACAGATTATTTACAGAGAACACAAAATATACATATACAGGTATGTATTCAAGTTTGTACAACACAAATCAGATTAAAGATGATAAATCTTAGCAACAAACATGATTATAACATCATCACACAGATCAACAACTATCAAAAGATTTTATTTTAAAATGTTTACTCACTGATTTTTAGAGGCAGAGAACACAGAATTTGACAGGCATTATTTAGTTTTCCTGGAACATTGAATCTGATTTGTATCTTGCTGTATTGAATTGCATTTGCTTGTAGTTGATTACTTTGAATCTGAAGTTGTAAATAGCTTCAGTTTTTTTATTACAGTTTTTGAATGATCTTTGGTTTTCCTCTTTAAAGGCTAAAGAAAGTTTGAGCTGAAGAAAATATACAAAAACAGACCTTTTCTTTTTTTAAACATTAATTATAAACAAAGTTTTCTTTTAAACAAGGATTTGCTACTTGTTATCATGGATTGTCCATAAGCTTACTAGTGTGTTTTCATAAATTCCTACGTTGCTAAGTGTTTTTAGATTTGATTATTTAATTAATTTCTTATTATTACTAATTATTTAAACCTTAATTACAATATTAACCCAAATACTTATGTTATATATAACTATGAAATGTATTTATCTCTTCATGTTTTACTTATTTATATTTAAAATCCATTTCCTAAAGATAAGTTTAAAAGAAATAAAATAAACATTTATTTAAATTTTATTTAAAAGTTTAAACTTAAGTTATTATATCTAACAATGATATTATATATAAAAACTAAATTTATTTTCAAAAACCAATTTAAAAGAAAACAAAATAAGCTTTTATAATAATGTACTATTGTCAAGCTATTATACTTTTAATAAAATAAACTTTTATTTAAGTGTTTTGAAAATAAAAGATTAATTTTAAATAGCTTTTGAAAAGCATTTTATTAAATCAAATCAAAATCTTCCAAATCACCATATATATATATGTATATTATAAATTTGAAAACACATTTTCTGTTTAAGTTTAATCCAATATTTTTCTATTTACAATATATATATATATATACACAAATATATTTATACATTATAAATAGAACATTTTAAATATTAACTTCAGAAATTATTTGAATTTTAAAACAGAACTCCAAATCACAATATATAAACATATATATTATAATTTGAAAATATTTTTATTAAATTTAAATTGAAACCAATTCGCTTTTTACAATGTATACATATATACACTACAAATAGAATTTTTACTAACTTAGAAAGATTAATTATTTTAACTATGTATATATTATTATCTCTTGAAAAGAATAAACATTCCAAATTAAATTATTATTATTAAGTTTTGAAAAGATAACATTTGTTAAATTAGATTAATTATTAGTTTAGAAAATATAACATTTGGTTAAATTAGATTATTAAATCAATATTATATATTTTAAAATAAATTATAAATGGAAATTATTAAATAAGTATAGCCCGAAATTCCGGGACATCACATTTCCCTTTCCTTTATAAATTTCCATTGTGAATTTAAATTTCCAAATATCCACTGATATATGATTTTCAAATCAATTTCCAAATATTCACTTTCAAACACCAAATCAAATTCAAAGTTGATTTCCAAATTTATTTTCAAACAACAAATCAAATTCCGAATCGATTTCTAAAATTTATTTTTAAACACTAAATCAAATCCCAAATTAATTTCTAAAATTTATTTTCAAACACTAAACCAAATTCCAAATTGATTTCTAAAATTTATTTTCAAATACTAAATCAAATTCCAAATTTATTTCCAAAATTTATTTTCAAACACTAAATCAAATTCCAAATTTATTTCCAAAATTTATTTTCAAACACTAAATCAAATTCCAAATTGATTTCTAAATTTCACTACCTTTTAAAATAAATTCCATTATTTCTCCCAAACTATTTAAATCTGAATTTTAAATAAATTCACCTACTTTTAAACAATATTACTCGAAATCCATTTATTAAAATCTTTTCCCATATTTTGGAATTAATTCGATGGGATTACGAAGATCAACTTTTATACTTTAAATTTCTTCCTTTAAATTTATCCAATTCTCTAAAATTAATTTACTCAATATTTTCTATTTTAATTTCCAACAATTCAATTATATATTTCTGGTATTCTACGATACCAAAAATTTATTCGGTTAAACCATAGCCTTCAATGATTTCATAGATTATCAATAAATCACAACACAACATATAAAATAAATTCAACAATTTGAGGAATCCAGTTGGATCCCACCAACCTATTTCCCTGCATCCACAGATGTTAGCACAACAATTAAATACCAATCCCACTTCGAGGTGGAATATCGTGGTATATGGGATTATATCATATCATCCGCTATTATGCGGCGCATAAGATCTCATCATCTATATAATGCGGGAAATCAATCACTCCAATATACACACACACACACACAAACACACTATCACAACTAAACAACAATCAATAATTTAAATTCTATTAATTTCAATTGTGTGAGAAGATCTCACCTTTGCTTTTGTTTCGCAATCCATTTCCATTTTGATCATTTCTTCTCGGTTTCAGACCTTGAAAGACAATTATATGATTTTATTAATATTCGAATCAATCGAACAAATTACATTTCCATTTTAAAATTTAATTAACTAATGATTTATTTTAAACTGATTTCCTTTAATAAATTAGAATAATTAAATAGGTTAACTTACAAATAAATCACCTTAATAATTTATTTTAAAATAAATTGGTAAATCAAAATATCTATATGTATATTCATTTTCTTTAGGACTAAAAAAAATATCTATATGTATTTCGAAATCAAATTTTTAAATAACCTTTCCAACATTTAAAATTTCTGTTCCTAAAATCTTGCATATACATATATTTCTGTTTACTAATAAAACTTGTGTGTGTGTATGTGTATGTTTAAATTAAAAGGGTATGTATATTAATATTTAAAAATCTTTTCTGTTTCTGTTTTTTTCTTTCTTCCTATTTGTTCTTACTGCATATATAATATACGTATATATTTATTATTAAATTTAAATTAAATCAAAACAAAACTGCATACCTACTGCCCTATTCGCTACCCCATCGACTTGAACTTGCCTTCGCGCACGCTCCATCGCCAAACCCTAGCCCTATGCGTCGCTACACCAACTCGCTTCGATTCGCACGCCACCTCCAACAAGCCTTGAGCTATCGTAATGCCACTCCGAAGATAATGCCAGAAACCTACTTCGAACTCACCCTGCCTAGCGCCAGATGCCGCGCTTGTTATCCTATTTTTTGGTCAAAACTGGAATATCAACAAACTGGTAAGGAACGTTGGATATCGGGGTTAAGCTCCGATCAGGACGAAATTGATTGGAGATGATGATGAGGATTAGGAGAGGCTATGTTTCAAATTTCAGGTTAATCAGAGTTCGTATGAAGGAGATATGATCGATGCAAGGTAGGAGGGACATACTATTCGAACTCCTCATGGCTCATTCGGCATTCCCAACACAAGAGATCATTCGGCATTCTCAGTATAACATCCATTCGGTAGTACCGAGACCTCACCACTCCACTACCTGCCGAATCAAACCCAAAGTGCCACTGCCGAACCAACTCCTCTACCCTCCACTGCCGAACCAAACTACTTCCCTCCACTGCCGAACCATCCTACTTCCCTCCACTGCCGAACCAACCCTACCGAACCAACTCCATGCACTACCGGACTAACTACTACCGGACCAACTCTATGCCAAGCCAAGCCACTCACCGCCGAACCAAGGCCTTGCCGAACCAGTACTGCCAGGCCAGATTGCTTCAGCCCAGGCCCACCAGCAGCTATATACATCCAAGACCCCTGCCCCCAGCCTCACTCTATAAATAGAGGGGCAGGGGTACAACAATGGGGGACAAGTTTGAGAGCTCAAGCCTGGAAGGAACTTTCAAACAACTTTGATATACTTGTATTCAAAGCTTTGTACTTGTAATCGGATCGGAAAAGGAGAATAACATATAAAGTGGACGTAGGCACATTCTGGCCGAACCACTATAAATCTGCGTGCCTTTTACAGTTTAATCCCTGCTTTTTACGTATTTGCATAAACCACCCAAATCACTACGAATAACATAAAATCAACTAAATTGCTGAGATCTGTGATTTGTGTTTGAATATTGCTGAGTTGTATTCATACACTGGTGCTTTCACGGTATTTGGGGTTTGTGGCCAATTTTGGCGCGAACATTTTGGTGCTTTCACTGAGAAGAACCAGAACCCGCTACATCGGATAGAAGTTTGGATTTGAAAGACAATGACTAGGCAAAATAGTAGAAGGCTAAGGGCTGAGAGAAGCCAACATGGAGGAAGTCAACAAGCATCCTCCGGAGGTGAGGAAGTACCAGCTTCGATCTACATAACCCGGGATGAAATGGAAGCCATAACAAATTCACTGCAAGAGAGGTTGTTGAAGAGTCAACACGAGATGATGCAGATTTTCTTGGAGCAAATGAGAGCTGCAGGGACCCAGAACTTAGGAACAGCTACAGCAGCCGTGGATGCAGGACAAGAAGCTAGGGTTATGGAACCCAATGGAGGACAGGATGCAGAGCCAGAGGGCAATCGACAAGGGCTTGGGGGCAGGCCCGCAGGATCCAACACAGGAGGACCTTTGGAAGGAGTTCAACAGGCTAGAACCAACGTTGCTGCTAGCGAGCCACATGAAGAGTATGTACCGGAATTCCCTCGGGGGCCACCCCCGACAGACAACGCTGGATTGGTAGATATAATCAGGAAGACTGTGCGAGGTGGTTTGACCAACGGAGACTTGGAAGGAGTGAACAGGAGTCCGTTCACTCGGGAAATAAGGATGGCTCAGAATCCACCTAATTTCAAGCTACCTAGCGTGGAGGTATATGATGGCAAGACAGACCCTACGGATCACTTGATGAGGTACACCAGACACATGGAGGTGCTGGGGGCATCGGAGGAAGTGATGGCCCGATGCTTCCCCTTGTACTTGACGGACTTAGCTGCGATGTGGTTTAGGCAGCTGGAAGAAGGATCTATTAGGACTTGGAGGGAATTGGTGGAAAGGTTATTGGAACAGTTTCGGGTTCATGTCAAGAGACCAAAGAACGTGATGACATTGACATCGGTAAAGCAAAGGATGGATGAATCGCTTAGAGCTTTTCTAACTCGATTCAGTGCCGCAGTTGCTTCGGTGGATCGGCCCGATCCATCGGTGGTTTTAATGGCAGTAGTATCAAGAGTCAGGGAGAATTCAGATTTCAAGGTATCTCTGATACGAGATCCCCCACGGGATCTCGACGAATTCTTTCACGAGGCAGAAAGGTTCCTTCGGCAAGAAGATGCGAGCACGGATTTAAAGTTGAAAAAGGTTAATGCAGTTGAGGTTGGAGGACCATCCAGCAAAGGTTTGGATAAAGACAAAGGAAAAAGGAAGTTGGACGATGGTTCTGGAAATGCTAGGAAGCAATGGAAGGATCCAAAGTTTTCCACATACACAGGATTGAACGAGACGCTAGAGCGGATATACCTGGATACTCGAAATCGCCTTCCCTACCGGAGGCCGGCTAGGAGAGAACCAACAGAACGGGAAAGGACATCAGGAAGGCACTGTCTCTTCCATGATTTGGATGGACACGACACCAACAGCTGCAGGCACTTAAAGGACATAATTGAGGAGCATGTAAGGAATGGACAGCTTCCACAATATGTTGGACCTCGGAATGCAACGGCGGGGCAGGAGCAACCGCCGCCTAACTCAAGCTACGATGGTGGGAGACCCAGGAATGATGGTCGGTTGATCATTCATTGACCAGGTTAATATGAAATAAGTAGCGAACTATTGGCAAGCAACCAAGTCATTTACACATGTACGGGGACGGAGATAGCCCCTAGGCATGCTCTGAATGATGATAAACTGCAATGCTATGGTTTGTGAAATTTATCTCTTGCTTTTGGATTGGCACTGCTTTTCTTTTTGATTTTCGGTTTTGGAGCTTGGATTGAGCTCCTGGTTTTTCTTGCTTTTTGATTTGGATTTTCCTTTGGATGATTGTTTTCGGTTTTGGATGCTGGTTTGGATTTCTGGTTTTCTGATTTTGGATTTGGATTTTGGATTTGGATTTTGGATTGGATTTGGATTGAATTTTTATCTGATTTTTGATAAACGGTCGTCGGGTATGGATTATGCCTGGCAAGGGGTGAGTCGCTTTGCCCGAACATGGTAAATTGACTCATTCAGGTCGTCGAGTATGGACTATGCTCGGCAAGGGTCCGGAGTGACCAGGATTCGGCCTAGAACTTAGGCCCTATATTATCAATTGTTATTTTCAGGTCGTCGAGTATGGACTATGCTCGGCAAGGGTCCGGAGAGACCAGGATTCGACTTAGGACTTAAGCCACGGCATCGTACAGTGTCCAGGGACACTGGACCAAGGTCGTCAAGTGTGGATTACGCTTGGCAAGAACCCGGAGAGGTTAGCTCAACGTCCAGGGACACTGGACCAAGGTCGTCAAGTGTGGATTACGCTTGGCAAGAACTCGGAGAGGTTAGCTCAACGTCCAGGGACACTGGACCAAGATCATCAAGTGTGGATTACGCTCGACAAGAACACGATGAGGCTAGCTTAACATCCAAGGACACTGGATCACGACCGTCAGGTGTAGATTGCACTTGGCAAGAGCCCGAAGAGATTATGGACTTTGGATATTGGACTCGGAACTATTCAAAACACGCCTTGTTATCATAAGGCATGTTTTGGGGGGCAAAGTGTTATCCCATTTTTTGGTCAAAACTGGAATATCAACAAACTGGTAAGGAATGTTGGATATCGGGGTTAAGCTCCGATCAGGACGAAATTGATTGGAGATGATGATGAGGATTAGGAGAGGCTATGTTTCAAATTTTAGGTTAATCAGAGTTCGTATGAAGGAGATATGATCGATGCAAGGTATGAGGGACATACCATTCGAACTCCACATGGCTCATTCGGCATTCCCAACACAAGGGATCATTCGGCATTCTCAGTATAACATCCATTCGGTAGTACCGAGACCTCACCACTCCACTACCTGCCGAATCAAACCCAAAGTGCCACTGCCGAACCAACTCCTCTACCCTCCACTGCCGAACCAAACTACTTCCCTCCACTGCCGAACCACCCTACTTCCCTCCTACTGCCGAACCAACCCTACCGAACCAACTCCATGCACTACCGGACTAACTACTACCGGACCAACTCCATGCCAAGCCAAGCCACTCACCGTCGAACCAAGGCCTTGCCGAACCAGTACTGCCAGGCCAGATTGCTTCAGCCCAGGCCCACCAGCAGCTATATACATCCAAGACCCCTGCCCCCAGCCTCACTCTATAAATAGAGGGGCAGGGGTACAACAATGGGGGACAAGTTTGAGAGCTCAAGCCTGGAAGGAACTTTCAAACAACTTTGATATACTTGTATTCAAGGCTTTGTACTTGTAATCGGATCGGAAAAGGAGAATAACATATAAAGTGGACGTAGGCACATTCTGGCCGAACCACTATAAATCTGCGTGCCTTTTACAGTTTAGTCCCTGCTTTTTACGTATTTGCATAAACCACCCAAATCACTACGAATAACATAAAATCAACTAAATTGCTGAGATCTGTGATTTGTGTTTGAATATTGTTGAGTTGTATTCATACACTGGTGCTTTCACGGTATTTGGGGTTTGTGGCCAATTTTGGCGCGAATAGCGCTCAATCCTTGTCGTCTCGAATTTCCCGATTCTATTTGAGTAGAAAGTAGAAAGAGGAAATATCGGCCATTTATTTTTCTCTATCACCATTTTGATTTTTTGTTGTTGTAGGAGATTCGATTGGCTTTTGATTTAGATTCTATAATGAATTACGATTTTTTTATGTAAAAATAAGGATTGGCTGCATAAAAAATAAGGAAGCGGCCATTAAATTTTTTTTCTGCTCGAACGAAAGAGTATTTGCTTTCGTCATTTTATTTTTTTATTTTAAGAAAAATGAACACGTGTCTTCAATTTTTCCAAGTGTTTGAAGGGAGATAAAACGTGTAATTTGCCTTATGAAATACACACACACACACAAACACACACACACACACATATATATATATTATTTTTAAATTCAAATATAAATTTAAATCGTTTTGATTTTCGCGACTCAAAATTTCGATTTCCTATCGAGGCATGCCGCCAGACGTTTATAATGTTATACCCCTATTTCAAATGTAATGAAAAAGGTTCCGAGTTCAAATTCGATTGTAAGAGAAGATAGCTTTTTGAACAAGTTATTTGTTTTAAATTTAGATATAATTTCAGTGCGTTTTCCCATTGTACGATCAAACGATAAATCCAAACACTATGAAAATTGAAATCCTATAATAATACACTATTGCGGATCCGATGGAACCGGTTTTGTCGAAATCCGAGACTGTGTCCCAAAAGGCTATTTTTAAATAACGATTTAAATGATATAAATTCAAAACTGAACAAACACTTCAGATTTCAAATTTCAACACTTCCATTATCTTTCATATTATCAATATGAATTTTCCAAGCCTTTAAAATATTTTTAACAAGCTTAAAATTGAAGATACGATATTTTACCCAAGTTTCAATAATTAAATTCAAATTTTAGTTGTCCAAATAAACTTTGATATTTAAAATTCAAGTTAAACTAACTTTCAAATAACTAAAATCAATTAAATATTTCGATTTCAAATGTCCAAAATTCTGGATCGTCACAAATGGCCAATGGGATGATTGCCCAATACCGTACTTGATAGTGCTTAGTGTTCGATTATATTATTTTGGGTGATGGAAACACTTGGGATTCGTTAAGAGGTTATATTTTTATTCGTAAGTTATTGTGTTTCACTTTATTATTCGCATTCGTATATGATTTATCAAAATGAGTTTATAAGTCTAATATGTGTATACTCTATAGAGCAAAAAGGAACAAGGGATACAATTCCTAAGTAATAGTCTGTATGATATGGATAAAGTCATATTCCTTTATATTTATGAAAATTTCACTTTTTAAAGCTAATGTCATTTTAAATCCATGATTTTCACTTTATAAAGTTATTTTCTCTTAGTACTTATTAAATTAGGTTACCTTTAACTAATAAAGCCTGTTGCACTTGGATTTTGGAAAATGCTTTTTGATTATTAGAGTTGTTTTCAATTAACCTTTGTTAAAATACAATAATTCTAACAATTAAATTATATTTGCACTTAATTTTTGCAAAAATATTATTTAATAATAAAACCTTTTCACTTAGTAATCATATAAATTTATTAAAGAATAAAGCTATACTCGTTTAGACTTCTGAACTGCTTCTTCTATACTTTTATGCTAACATTAATCAATTAAATTATTTTTGAAATCACCTTTATCATTTGTTTTTGAATGTCAATCATTCTTTTTGAATTAATTTCAGTGGCAGTAATTAGGATGGATTGGGTGTTTATATAATATGATGTGGTCTTTGTCTTTAATCTACTAATCAAAGTTCATTGTCCTTGATTAATAACCAGTACCTCAAGTGGTAACTGGTGGGATGCTCCAAAACGAGCTTATGGAAGTATTGGGTTCGATTCTTGTAACGTCAAATGTTAGGATTTCAACATACTTTAGGTTTGATTAATCATGAAATTCTAGATCTGAATAGGTGACTTAGATTGATTAGATTGAGAAGAAATCGGAGAAAAGTAAACGAATTAGTGGAAGTCTTACCTAAATTCAAAGTTGCTGATTGGAAAAGTAATTTTGGTTTAGTTTTCCATATTGACACAAGCCTTAGATCTTATATTAGATCTGAATCCATATTTGCTACGTTTATAAACATATTAAGAGAAAGAGATAGATTTAAAACATAAGAGTTGGATCTGATCTTGTAAATTGACATGAACCCTAGATATGAATTATTTCCATAGAAGAGATTAGGAGAATAACCAGAGCATATGTAATGTGGGGACCATAACTCTTTATTTATAATGTTTTCATTTTCTAATTTGGCCCTTCAACAAATGAAAATTTCCCTGTTATCTACGCATTAATATCATGACAATTATATCTTTAGGTCTTTTAGTTTTAATTCATAATTTGATCACTTAATTAGGCTTTACACCAAAATAGCACAACACATTTTATTTTACATGTGTGGCCCACGTGTTGGAATTTTCCAACAATCTCCCCCTAAGCCATATATATAATAACCTTATAAATATGTATAACTATATGAGCTCCAAAATCTGCTATTTATATGACATAAGGCATATCCGAAACAATCTCGTCCATTAATTATGCTAGCAAAGGATCAACACGGCTTTTGTTACTTTAGCGTAACAAAACCCATCATTGGTCAAATATACCAACATAATCAAATGACATAGATCAATCATGAATGCATAGCATGGAAATTACATAAGATATGATCTATACATGTCTATTTCAACTGGTCCTTCTTTAGTGAGATCGATACTTTCAATATTTGAATAACCTAGAGCCCAAATAAAACTTTATTACTTTATTTTTAATTAAAAAACTTAATATTATCTATAGCTAAAGTATAAAGCAATCTATCATATGACAATATCAAATACAAACTCCCACTGAACCAAAATATTCTTATATAAAAGTTACACCAATTGAGCAAGATTCTCATGAAAGACTTTGGGTGATAATCCTTTTGAAAGTGGATCCGCCATAATGGGTTTTGTCACATTATGTTCTATGAATTGCAATCTATTTTTCACCCTCCCGTTATTAGAAAATAATATTTTATTTATTATCACAATATTACTTTAATAGTCTTTCAATTTTATTCAATAGTCCATGACTTTTTGACAAAATTTTGCAATTATTTTCCATCGTTGGATACCCCATAACAGAAAATAGTAAAGAAGACTATAAGTGTCTATTTGACAACTTTCCTTATATAGTTTCATCTAAAAATAACAAAAACAATAATATTATTATCATCTAAAGTGGATCTTTTGTGCTCTTGGCATACGAAATATTTGGATTGTAGTGCTTTATGATCTCCAACTAATCCAATCTTTTATCTGTAAGCATATAATTTGTTTTTCCTTAAAGACATCTCGTAACCATTTTGGTTACTAATCATTGATGCACTTTCAATGTCAATAAGATATCTGCAAAACAATACACCCAATATACATATGTGTATAAGCCTTAGTATTCATTAGACTCCACACCACAAATGCATAAGCAAACTTTTGCATCATGTTCTTATATTACTATTTAAGCAAACGTCTGTCTATTTTGGCAAAAGAGAATCGATAGATATGCAGATTTCATACCAAACCCCTTTTAAGCCTTATCTGTCTATCTCTTTTGTGATAATCCAAATATCACCCCATAAAAAATAATGGTGTATTTGAATCCCTAATACAAAAAAGTAAACCCTAAGTGGTTTTCTGAAGTTGTTTCACTAATATCTCCATTGAGAAACACAACTTCAATATCCTTTCGATATTGCTTAACATCATAATCTACAGCAAGTTCCAAAATGATTCTAAAGAGTCTTTCGGTAAAACAAAAGAGAAAGCCTCTTTATAAATAAAATATTGTTTTTCTTTTCAGTATAATCTTTTCTATAACAAGCCTTATACCTTTCCACATTACCCACTTGATCTTTTTTATTCTGAATAGTTATTCATAACCAATGATCTTGTTACATTAAGGTGGTGGGAAAGATCTCAAAATTTATTGTCCTTATATATTTACACTATATATTCATACCTTAAATCCATATTTCAAATTAGTACCTTGTGCGGATTGATGTAAGTCCAAAGAATCATCTTCACCAATCCAATATTTATCTTTGTGGATAAATACTACATAGCCATCTGAAATAGTATTTTTTTTCTTTTCAAGTGGATTTCCTTAGTGACCTTACACTTTGAGGTTGTTGAGGTTTTTTCTTAAAAAATAATCTTAACTTGAAGAAAATTTTGTTTCACTGTTTCATTATGGTTCCTAATTTACTTTTTGTTAATGAAAGGAAACAAATCCTGTACATTATCCGAAGAAGTAACTATAGTTGAATCAAAGATAATGTCTCTTTTTAAAGACAATGATCCATACTATTTTCCTCCCCCCAAACTCAACATCCTCAAAAAACTATTGCATTTCCCGTCCTAAAACTTTTCCTTAGTGGAGTTCATAAAATTATAACTTCTAAGTCACTTAGAATATGAATAAAGTATTCTCTACCTTTAATGCCTCAATCTAGAATTATTTAGTAAGCTAAAACTAATAATCATATTAATCACCAAATAAAAATTTAATACTTCATTATAAAAGGTATTTAGCATAGGTAGATATATATAAGCTATATTTTAAACATTAAGAGCTTTAATTCCAATAATGTTTGAATTTATTCGTAAATCGATCATATTATTTATAAGTGAACAATAGTAACCTAATTTGTTCATATTAGAAATAGAAAACCAAAATCTATCTAAATGACAACACAACAAAAATGTCAAATAAATCTAAAAAATATAACTGAAATCTCAATAATATCTTAGAAAACATCTAGCAAACTTTACTTTATATGTATCTATATCTGATTAAAGAAACAACTACAAATATATTTATATGTTATTTCATTTCTTCTAGATCCTTAGCGTCTCCTTTATCCTTATTTATACATTTGTTTATCATGTATGTTAAATGAGTACTTTCAACCTTACATGCTTCAACCTCTCTTCTTCTTACCATAATGCTAAATGAACTCAATAAGAGGCCATTTTATCCTTAAAAAAATAATTTAACAATAATCCTAAAATGTTATATTGTGAATAAAGAGAGTACCAAAAATTAACAATAACTTGAGTGCCTTTAACTTTTGAAGTGACATCTTTCCATATAATACTAATTTATTTTTCTTTTACTTTGACTTTATGGAATCAAGCAAATAAAACGTGATTGTTCCCCTTATCATTTTTTTAAAACGCTTTTTGTTTGTAAAGAACTCATTTAAATTGATTCTCCTTATAGATATCACACCCTTGAAAATGTTTGAAATACTATACGTTATGATCATTTGACTCTTGCAATTTGAATTATCAAATCTCTGAATTCCTTCATAACATTATAAGAGCATTCAACCATAATATGGGTGGGTGTGACCCCCCAAATTGCAAGAGCTAGATCCATGCAGTTAAGAACAAACAAAATTTTCTCTTAATAATCATTAGAGGTAGTCCCAAACAAGATGAGAATATTATTTAAATTGGTAGATACTTTAGTCAAATTAGTTGAAAATTGAACAAAAATAAAGATTCATCGTATATGCTAAATATCCGCCATAGTAAATTCAAATAATTGGTAAGTCACTTCTTAAGATACCTAGAACAACACTAATATAAAGTTTTTGGATGGTAATATTAAATGTAAGTGGTTCTCTTATTGTAATGATCAAACAGTAACAATAATTCAAGTCAAATAATAATCTTCCTTTGGACGAATTAGTTATTCACTTACAAAACCTAAAACTTGTCACATATTTATCATCACATATGTGTAAGTTATTTGGCTAAATATTAATCTTTTTTTGGGCCGGCTAACATCCACGTGAATAAATATACATAAGTATCAAACATTTTCATAAACAACTAAAATAAGAGAGGTCATTTTGGTGACATGCTATTTCAATTAGCTCACTTGGAATATAGGATATTTACAATTAGTTTGCAAAAGGACACCAAAAATATATTTGAATTTATTTCTTAGTGTATGTACAATATTTTGAGTGCTATAAAATGCTTCCAAAAATAGTTTAAGTCTGCACGACACATGAAAATATCAAAATTATAACTGTGCCACAACATGTTTTATTCATGGCTGTAATAATCTTTTACTTTAAGTGTGTGGCTAGATTCATGAAATTTCCTATATAAATATGATATAAGGCATCATCAATAAATCACATAACAAATGTCGTGGATGAGCACAAGAATTGAATGCCACATAAATGACATAGTAAATGTCGTACTAAATAATATGAATGAATGTAGTAGCTATGATGTATATCTAAACTATAATATAGCTATACGGAATGCTATTATATCACTTTACCTTTAGTTTATTATCTGAATACTTAATTGAGGTTGGTTCCATGAATTTTGGCATAATATATGATCCTTTAATTTTATGCTAACCAAAGCATGAAAGGAAAACATATTTTCAATGAGCATGGGTTATACATATAAAAAACGTTTATCTACCAAACATAATGCACCAAAAAATAAACTATAATTCTTTTTAATTCCAAATACATACATGTTGCATCAATAAATTTATCGTAACTGACATGTTTAGTGCATTTTTGATAATAAATTAATTCATTCATTACCATAACAACCGCATTTAATGCATTTATGATAAAAGTAAATGCAGTTGACCATTATATGGTTCAAAATATAAACTACTGTCATGTCAAAATTTATTTCAATAATAAAATTAACATAAACATTTTAAAGGACCGCCCTTTATCTATATATGTAGTAGGAATACTTGGTTTTTAAGCTTTTGAAATGTCTACTTTATCCTTTAATTTTTTGAGCTACACCACAAGGATATTTTGGTAATTCGTTACCACCTATGTTGCTAGTTAACTAATGCGGTACATGGAGGAAAAGTTTGTCATTTTCCACCCACGTTTCCCGTTTCAGCGCCAAATTTCCAATTTCAAAACGCAAAAACAACACTTTTCTTTCTTTTTAGCACACATCAAAACATAAAATGGTGAAATCCTTTATTTATTCATTTCAATTTCTAATCGTTACCTGTTTAGAATCTAAAGAAATGAAAAACTTTAGAATTAAGAGCTTTTAGGGAGAGATACATGGATGACGACTGATTTCGATAGACATTTGAGGTTTGAAAACTTATGTCTTTAGATTGATTATGTATCATCTTAAATCCTATAAAAATTTATTTTACTTTCTTCCTTTAGTATGTCTTCAATTTTTTTTGTTCATGTTGGTCTGCTGCTACTTTTTTTGCTGACCGCTTTCGTTGTGGAGGGCTTAAGACATGTAATTGTTTAGGGTTTAGGTTTGGCACTCATTTGTTTGATGAAATGATTAATAAGTATTGGAAAATAATTTTAATACAAATAATGAATTGACTTTTTGATAGTATTAACAAAGGAACTGCAAATATAGGAAAGGATCGTTTCGAACTTAGATTTATAGTTGATCGTTTTATTTGACGTTTTTAAAGATTTAAAACAGTTTTTTATGTTTGGATGTAGTTTGAGTCACTCCTATTGTCCGATGTTAATTGAATGAATCTCTGATAATGGTATAAGTGTTGGAAAATTTCAATATATGGGCCATATATGTAAAATAAAGTGGAAATTTAAATCGCATCCTTAAAACAGAAGAATATTGCAAAGTGGGTACCTGTATAAGTTTCATTATAAAGCGGGTCCCTATTTTTGCTGCAGAATAATTGCTAACATTTTAGCAACTATTCAGGAATACTTGCAGATAGTAAATATTGTTGCTTAAATGTCGGCAACAATTGAATATTATTGCTGATAATCATGCAATTATTGTTGAATAATTATATATCAAGTAAAATTTGTATTAGTGCAACAATATGTGCAATTATTCTACATTGTTGCTGATATGTGCGCAGCTATTCCATAAAATAAGATACTTTTTGCTTATTATTGCTGATTTGTATGCAACTTTCATTAATTATTGTTTTTTCGCTGCAATTATTGGGAATAAGCTGTGTGTTCTACGCAATATTGATTATTTTTCAATTATACGCAATTTCATCATTTTTTCCTTGATTGTTGAGAAATAATGTGTTGTTTGAATAAATGTAGAAAGTAAATTTGGAAGATTGAACTAAACAGAAAAAATTGCATGAAACAATGCAATTTTTTACTAAAGTTGCTGAAATATCGGCAATTTCGAGAAAAATTGCAGAATTTCCTGAAGTGCAAATTTTGTTGTTTTATTGGGTTTTGATGAATTTTTTTGTATTTTTCTTGCATTGATATGAAGATGATTATATGTTGAAATAAGTTGAAGTTTGGCAATTTTTTACGATGTTTTTTGTTGTTTTTTTGTTGATTTTCGAAAAACAGGGACCTAATTTATAAAGTTTTAAGACAGGGACTTTTCATGTATTTTGAAACCTACCAAGGACTTGTGCCAAAAGTACACTAAAATAAATGTGTCATGCTATTTTGGCGTAAAGCCTAATTAAAGTGATCAAATTATAAATTAAAGTTAAAAGACTTACAGGTATAATTGTAATGGTATTAATGTGTAGATACTGGGACAATTCTATTTTGTTGAAGGACCAAATTAGAAAATTTTAACATTATAAATAAAGGGTTATGGTCTCCAAATTACATAAGTACCAGTTATTCTCATATCTCTTCTATGAGAATAATTCAGATCTAGGGTTTATGTCAATTTGGAAGATCAGATCTAACTCTTATCTTTTAGATCTAACTCTTTCTCTTAATCAGTTTATGAAAGCAACAACTATGAATTGAGATCTAATATAAGATCTAGGGTTTGTGTCAATGATGGAAAACCAAACCAAATTTACTTTTCCAACAGCAACTATGAATTCAGGTCGGCTTCCGCTAACCCGTTTACTTTCCTCTATTTCTTTTCAGTTAAATCAATATGGGTCACCTATTTAGATCTAGGGTTTCATGATTAATCTTTTCTAAAGTATTTTGAAATCCGAACATGTAACAACCCAGTATTTTGTGATTATTTATATTTGTTTATTTTAATTATTTTAAAATTGAATGGTTGATTTAAAAATTTTATTATATGGATAAATTTTGTTATTTTAATTATGAATTTTGATTTTTGTGTGAATTATAATTTCAAACCTGAATAAATTGAATATTTTCAGAAAATGTGGATTTTGGTCAATCCGGTCAAACTTCGACTTTTAAATTTAAAATTTAAATATTTGAATTTTTGAATTTTATCTTTTATTATAAAAATATATTAAATTTCAAGAAAACTGCTTTTTGTTTCGTTGTAATCCGATTTATATCGTGAAAGTTATGCTTTTTACAATATTGTATGTAAATTGATTTATTTAATAAAATTGTCTATTTTAATTCATGTAAATAATATTTTTATTTGTCATATTATGTTCTAATATGTGTTATATGACATTTTAGGTATATATTTTTATTTTTAAATATTTTAAAGTGATGTATATTTTTCCAAAGCTTAGTGTATTTATTTTCAATTTTTATAACCTACTTTCCATTTTTAGCTATTTTCTTAATTTAATTACATTTATTTAAAATCTATTTAACTATTTTCATTCATTCATTATATTTCTGTGTTTTATGTTACTTAAATCCATTTTTATATGTATTTTAAAATGTAAAAAGAATTTGGTGATATAAATTTTTTTTGAAACCTTTTGTATGCCTTGACTTTTGGTATCCTTGCCTTTTCATTTCAACCACCACTTGCTTTCATTTTGGCCGATCCTTATCTCATTCTTTCAGCAGATCTCATTTCCTTTTTCATGCACAGTCAAAAGACTTCTCAACCCTAAAAAGTTCGGCCATCATCTCCTAAGAAAAAGTTTGGTAATCTTCTTCTTCTTTTCTACTAAATTTCTTCTTGTTTTCTTATTTCATTTGCACTTGCCTTCATCTATGTAGCTCGGCCTTCCTCCTCCATCACCAAAGCTGCCTCCACCATCACCACAACCCGCCACCACCTCCTCCATTCTACTCTCAAGCCATGGCCGTGCATTTGTGTTGACCAGATCCATCAAAAATTGAGCAAACATCCACCTATGCATACATAGCCGACCACCAGATTGCTCCACCACCTCAAACACCACATTGGCCGCCACTTACACCACCATCTCTAGCCACCTACCTGACCTGAGACCTCTGACACATCACCTCCTGACCCCACCAGGCCTGGCCGTGCCCATGCTTGCCTATGGCCGAGGCTTTGGTTGCATTGAAACCTTGTTTTGTTGCATTGGCTTGAAGTTTCATGCATCACCACTTGTACACCATCTTTTCCTTGCTAGGCCGACCCTATTGAACCCAAAATCAGATCCAAACTCTCACCTTAGCCATTTATTCTAACCTATAGCCAAGCCTAGAGGTAGTTGAAAGCAAGTGCAAGGAGATTTATGACTTGTTATGCATATATTTCTATGATATTTAATTTTTATTAAGTGTATATTTATGTTGTATAGTTGTTTTGTTTGATAATGTGACAAGGCAATTAGCTTTGGCTCTCCCATACTCAAATCATAGTTGTGCTTTCGTGCCTTTGAAGATCTTTGTTTTATGTATTTGGTTGTCATCTCCAGCTTGTATAGGTGAGTTATTCTCACCAGACAGTTTTATACTTATATGACTAGTAAACCGATCACATTTGAATCTGTAAAATGCATCACCATGTTACACATGATATGTTATGATCATATGATGTTCACCCATGCTTATTTACCTGTTATATTATCTATTACTGTTATATAATGCTATTCTGCTATGTATATCAGTTTATCACACCGCAAGTTCCCTTTAGATTAGAATCACTATGGATTGAAATGATACATACCCGAACAGACTTTAGAATAGGGGAAAATCGTTATGGGCTGAAATGATAGGCCTGAAGGATTTTCAATTATTTCATTTTACTTGGAACTGCGGGTTTGAAATAAAACCCGAGTTTTCTTTGTAAATTACGGATTGAAGTGTTATATCATCCGTATTCACTTTACCTAGGCTAGAAAATGATATATAGACCCGTGGTTAAAATATGTTTTTCTAAAAATTTTAAAATATTTTACAAATGTAAATATTATAATATTTTGATTTAAACTTAATTAAAAATGATTTTTGTGAAGTATTATTGATTTTTTGAGAATTTATAAGTGAAATAAATTAATGGTAAAGTTAGAAAATCTAAAATGTAAGTTATTTTGAAAATTATAATTTGGTGATAAATGGAATTTATTAAAAATGAAATATGATAAATTTATGATATTTTGAATTAAAATGAATTTAAAATGATTTTATAATATATTAATGGTTTTTGAATAAAGTTAAAATGTAAAATGAATGAATGTTTAAGTTGTATTTTGAAATATAACTTAAATTGGAATTTATGAATTTTGTTTAAAAGTGAATTTTTGAAGGTAAGTAAATAAAATGAAAATAAGTTATATTTGGAGATTTTAACTTAAGTGTTAAATTAAAATTTAATTATAAAGAATTGAAATTTAATGTTTGAAATTAATATGTGAATTATTATTAAATATTGACTTTTGAATGGAAATTTAACTATATAAAATCATGAATATATGGGTAATTAAATGATTGTTTTAAAGTAAGAAATTATGATTTTTATAAGTTAAAAATGATTTAAATTAAAATATAATTGTTTATGAAACTGTATTGAAAACCCTGAATTTTAATTAACAGCATTTCTAAAATGCTATCATTTCTTAAGTAAAGGATATTACAGCATTTGTAAATGTTATAGTTGATACAATGAACTATAAGGAAAAAAATGAACTAGGGGCTATTATAGCACTCCGTAAGTGCTATAGTTGCAGAATTGAACTAAAGCTTTTATTTGAAACTAAAACCTATTACAGCATTTTTGTAAATGCTATCTTTGTTAAAATGAATTGTTTTCAAATGTAAATTTACTGTAGCATTTTCTAAATGCTCCGAAAGTTGAAATTTCATTGTTTTAATAAATTGAAGTGGATAAATGAATTTTGAAAATGGTAAAATTTTGAGAATTGAATATTTGATTATTAAAAAAATAGCTTCATTTTTAAATTATTTAAATGGAATATTTAATTGGTTTAATTGGAATATATAATTGGTTTAAATGGAGTATTTTGATTTGAAATATAAACCATTTTGAAACGTGATTTGAAATGGTATTTAAATTAAATAAAAATGAATGAGGTTTTGGAAGAATATGATATTTTAATATTTTAAATGATATTTGATTTAGAAGTATAAGATACCAATTTGAAATTTTAACCACGGGATGTATTTAAATTTATAGTTTGACTGATCCTTAGAGGATGGGCGATCCCAATCATCCTTTAAGTTATTGTACATTACTACTACAGTTCACTTGAGTTGGTTTACACTATATAAGTATATATGTCCTGACTCGAGCGTTTTGTGTTTTACTTTACGCTCGGGTCAGCCTGAGTATTTACAGCTTAGCCTTGGATTTCTTTTCTGGAGCTAGGAATCGCTGGAGATTTTTCTTGTCTAGTTATCTATTCCCTTTCAGTTTCAGTTGTTCTATTTCAGCTCTGGTACTTATAAACTTCTATGTATTTGAGATTTCTATTGTATATGTTTCAGACTGATCTTATGTATTTTGTTTTGAGAGTTTGTTATAGTAGCTTCATGAACTACTATGGTATTTTAATTTCCGCTGTGAGTTATTCTAATATATCTATGTCTGTGATTCTGTGATTGTATTTCATTTACTCCAAACTTATTTAGAAAGCGGTATTTTTAGCAATTCAAGTCTGGCATGTGTAGATGGGAATGGCTGAAAATATCAGGTTGTTACAGTTGGTATCAGAGCTTTGGTTTTAGGCAAACCTTAGCCTGCGGAGAAAAATCTCATTAGAGATAGGGTAGAAATACCTTAGAATGAGTGAAATCAATCTCAGAATCATTTCCTTGTGAGATAGCGTATTTTCGAAGTATAAAATAATGTCCAAATGATTTTTGAAGGATTTTCAAAGATTATTTTGGTACAAAAATTTTCTTATTTTGAAACCAAGATTTTCTAAACTTCATTCCTTCTGTATCCACCTTGTTAGAAATCTCTTGGTTAGGATTCTTATCGATTATAATTCCTTGAACTTTGGAACGCTCTCACTTGTTCTGATGTCTAGTCTTGTCTTCCCTATTTTATCCTTTTGATTTGGAGCATTCCATGATTCCACTTTGGAATGACCTCTATAAATATCGGTGATTCGGCAAATCTTTGAACGATTTGTAAAGGGGTGAAACTCCTTTATAATTGGCATTGATTAACCGGAGATTTTTGTATCCTCGGTTTACGATGCTATCTACCTGTTGCTATATCTGGATTCTATCTCTACGAATCGAATGTTGATTTTCCTTAGATTTTCGAATTGATTATATTCCTGAAGTCTCGGTGGACCGCTCATGGTTTCCCGCGATTTATATATGCTTATCCATCTTCTATTTGGTCATTAAATTATCTCATCTTAGTTCAAGCTTATCTTCGAACCAGAATTCTATTTGATTAGAGTCCTCTAAATTTGAATATCTGTTTGTTAGAAATTCAACCTTGAATCATTCTTTGAAAATTTGTGTTTGATTGTATTTTGAATTTGTGCATACATTGAAATTATTATTTTGATAAGGATGACCTATTTTGTATATAAAAGTAAAATATTTTCGAAAAAGATTTTATATTTTTTGAAAATGGAAATTTGAAATTTCGAAAGGATTTGAAAATTTTAAAATTTATAAGAAATTTGACTTATATAAAAATGATTTATAACTGAAGGGTTTTGAATTTCGACGAATCGAACTCCGGTGTTTTGAAATATGTTTTAGGATTTTGGAAAATATATAATAATAATAATATGATTTAAAGATATTTTTCTGAATAGATGTTTCAAATGTATTCGTGCGAATTCCAATGGTTTCGAAGAGATTTCAAAGAAGTTTCAAGAAAATAAAAGTCCAGAACCCACTTATGTCGTTGGAAAATAATTTCGGTGATGAATGCATGCATCATCGACGTGGATTTTCGAGTTTCTAAGTGGGAGAGACGCCACTCTAGTAGCTTTGCCATGAGAGTGATTTTGGGAAACCAAATTTTTTGATTTCAGATTTCGAAGTATGGTTTGATGTTCGAAAGATATATGTGTGTGTATATATATATTTGAAATGATATAAAGTAAGCTGGTGTTCAGTCCTCGAGATTCAGATTTGTTTTGGTATAATCCTATCTTTTGAAATTGGTTTACTGATTTTTTGGTGATTTCCAACTCTTGGATTGAAAATATGATTTCTTTGACTATTTTGAAGGTTCGAGCACTTCCAAATCAAGGTTAACTATTCAAAACTAAGAAATTTTGAAAGGTATAGGGTATTTGATAAAGAATATAAGTTTAGTTTTGTATGATTAAAGTATAAAGTAATATGATTTATATAAGTTTGAAACTGTTTGTTGAGTGAAATAAACAGGACTATTTTGAATTATAGTGGTATGAAATATAGATTTGAAATGTTTTTAATAAAGTATATATATAGAATAATAATCCTTCCAATGGTAAATTGGATTTTTCATATAGAAATAATTAGTTTAAAGGTTTTAAAAAGAGATGATTTTAAACTTAGTAACCATTTTAGATATTTTGACGATTGAAATGGTTTGGAAATGATTTAATCTTTATTTTGATAAAGAATGTGAATTTGAACTGATAATTCATTTTGATAAATGAATATTTGAAGTTTATATTTGTATGAAAGGATATTTGGTTTACTTTTAATTTGAGTTTATTTAAAAATGATGGATTTATGAAATGTATATTTTAGAACTAAGTAATAATGAAGTAAAATTTGAGATATATGAAATTATAAAATTTAGTTTTGGAATATGGTATGTTTAAGCTTTGAAATATATTAAAGATTTAATAGTTTATTTTATGGATCAAATCTTTATTTGAAATTTGATAATATTTGAAATGGTTTTGTTGAAAAACTAAATTGAATTGAAACTGATGGTTTGAATTGAATTAAAATTGGAAATTTTAGATTTGGATTTAATGGAATAAATGTAGAGAATTAAAGGAATGTTTTATGATTTCAAATGTATGATTTCGAAATGTTATGATTTTCAAAGTGTAATGGCTTCAAGTATTTTGGCTTCGAAAGATTTATAACTTTGAAATTATTATGATTTTTTTAAAAGTGAACATATGTTTGAAATGGAAATGAATTTGTTTGACATAAATTTTATTGATTTGGAAATTTGGATTATTTTCTAAACCTATTGTTTTAAGAAACTTCAAAACTAAATATATGTAATTAGGAAGAATTAATTTGGTGAAATCATATATGATTTTGAAACTGATTTGATATTGAAATGGTTTGAAATTGAGAACCTTGTTTATTTAAAAACTTTGATTTGGGAGTTATCGAACTTATATAAAATTGATTTGTATAAGTATGAAGTGATTTGAAACTATTGATTTGTAAAGGTACCCAACTTGTAAATTGAAATCTTATATAATCGAAGTATATATAAGTGTGATTTAATATACTATTGATTTTGGGAAGTATTTGATTTGAAAATGAAATCTTATATATAATGGACTTTATATAAGTATGATATTTGAAAGCGATTTTGAAAGGTACTATATGATACATATTTTCAAAGTAAAGATATAGAAAGTGCAATCTGCTTAATATCCGCTTTGTGGCCACACTGTGGATTCATTCTATCGATATTATTCTCTATGATTTGGGTTTTTCGGATATGATACTCGAGTGTTCATCGAATTCCATGGCGATCTCCATGGTCTTACGAGTGCGACTGCATAGCGCAACTGTCTGGCTGAGATGGCCTAGGGGTATGGATTGTTTCCTAGGGGATCCAGGCGTAACCATTGTGTATCCTGCAATCTATGTAGGTCGCATTAGTAGCGAAACTGCCTGGCTGAGACGGCCTAGGGGTACGGATTGTTTCCTGGGGGATTCAGGCGTAACCATTGTGTATCCTGCATTCTACTAGTAATCATGGCGTAACTCGCAGGGCTGAGAAAGCTTACGGATACAGATTGTTTCCTGAGGATCCAAGCGTAACCATTGTGTATCTGCGATCCATGGTTAGACAAATGTTTTGGTTTGGTTGATTTTTTTGGATTGTACTTTCCATATCTTTTTTTAAAAGGTTTTTCAAGTATTTTCACTGGGTGTTGAAACAAGTCTACTAAGTACTTGGAGAATTCTAGCTTTGCGCCTGATCAACGCATGGCCAGAGTTTGCAGGAACGAAAGTAGAGTTGTTAAGACATCAAGTTATAGAAGTATATTGATAAATTATTATATATAAAGAATATTTTAATCATTTATTTTACTTTCCTAAATAATTTAAAATGCTTTAAATATTTTTTACTTCGGACTATCATATTTGAATCAAATGACCATTCATCATATTATAAAATGTTTAAAATGTTATAAATATACAATTTTTAAATTGAAATGTATATGGTTTTAAAATAATGTCCATCCTTGTCTTTCAACCTACTTTCCCTTCTAACTATCTCTACCTTCTCCTCTTCGAGGGTCCTTTCCAAAATTGTGGAAAGAGTCGGTTCTTTGGCTTATCGTCTGAATTTGTCGAGAAGATGTCTGGAGTGCATGATGTATTCCATCTCTCACATTTTCTCTAGTATCTTCATAACCTATCTCTTTTGTTCAGCCTTCTGCTCTTGATGGTTGAGATATTGAGCCTAATCTGACTGTCGAGCGTAAGCCACTTCGTATTGTCGACAGAGGCACGAAGCAGCTAAGAAGGAAATTTGTTAGTTTAATCGAAGTACGATGGGGTACTGATGATCGAGATTTTACCCAAGAAACGGAGGAGAGCATTTGTGCTTCGAATCCAAAAAAAAAATTCCTGGTATTATTTGTTGTTTATCTTGCTTTTCTTTATTTTCCTTACTCATTCCTTTTCGAGGACGAAAAGATTTGAGTGGGGGAGAGTGTAACAACCCAGTATTTTATGATTATTTCTATTTGTTTATTTTAATAATTTTAAATTCAACGGTTGATTTAAAAACTTTATTATATGGATAAATTTTGTTATTTTAATTATAAATTTTGATTTTGGTGTGAATTATAATTTCAAACCTGAATAAATTGAATATTTCTAGAAATTGTGGATTTTGATCAATCCAGTCAAACTTTGACTTTTAAACTTAAAATTTAAATTTTTGAATTTTTGAATTTTATCTTTTATTATGAAAATATATTAAATTTCAACAATACTTCCTTTTTTTTCGTTGAAATCCGATTTATATCGTGAAAAATATGCTTTTTACAATATTGTATGTAAATTGATTTATTTAATAAAATTGTCTATTTTAATTTATGTAAATAATATTTTTATTTGTCATATTATGTTCTAATATGTCTTATATGACATGTTAGGTATATATTTTTATTTTTAAATATTTTAAAGTGATGTATATTTTTCCAAAGCTTAGTGTATTTATTTCCAATTTTTATAACCTACTTTCTATTTTTAGCTATTTTCTTAATTTAATTACATTTATTTAGAATCTATTTATTTATTTTCATTCATTCACTATATTTCTATGTTTTATGTTACTTAAATCCATTTTTATATGTATTTTAAAATGTAAAAAGAATTTGGTGACATGAAATTTTTTTGAAACCTTTTGTATGCCTTGACTTTTGGTATCCTTGCCTTTTCATTTCAACCACCACTTGCTTTCATTTTGGCGGATCCTTATCTCATTCTTTCAGCCGATCTCATTCCATTTTTCATGCACAATCAAAAAACTTCTCAACCCTAAAAAGTTCGGCCATCATCTCCTAAGAAAAAGTTTGGTAATCTTCTTCATCTTTTCTACTAAATTTCTTCTTGTTTTCTTATTTCATTTGCACTTGCCTTCATCTATGTAGCTCGGCCTTCCTCCACCATCACCACAACCCGCCACCATCTCCTCTAGTCCACTCTCAAGCCATGGTTGTGCATTTGTGTCAACCAGATCCTTCAAAAATTGAGCAAACATCCACCTATGCATACATAGCCGACCACCAAATTGCTCCACCACCTCAAACGCCACCTTGGCCGCCACTTACACCACCATCTCCAGCCACCTACCCGACCTGAGACCTCTGATACATCACCTCCTGACCCCACCAGGCTTGGCCATGCCCATGCTTGCCTATGGCCGAGGCTTTGGTTGCATTGAAACCTTGTTTTGTTGCATTGGCTTGTAGTTTCATGCATCACCACTTGTACACCATCTTTTCCTTGCTAGGCCGACCCTATCGAACCCAAAACCAGATCAAAACTCTCAACTTAGACCTGTATTCTAACCTATGCCCGAGCGTAGAGGTGGTTGAAAGCAAGTGCAAGGAGATTTGTGACTTGTTGTGCATATATTTCTATGATATTTAATTTTTGTTAAGTGTATATTTATGTTGTATATTTGTTTTGTTTGATAATGTGACAAGGCAATTAGCATTGGCTCTCCCACACTCAAATCATAGTCATGCTTTCATGCCTTTGAAGATCTTTGTTTTGTGTATTTGGTTGTCGTCTCCAGCTTGTGCAGGTGAGTTATTCTCACCAGACAGTTTTATACGTATATGACTAGTAAACCGATCACATTTGAATCTCTAAAATGTATCACCATGTTACACCTGCTATGTTATGATCATAAGATGTTCACCCATGCTTATTTACCTGTTATATCATCTGTTACTGTTATATAATGCTATTCTATTTTGTATATCAGTTTATCACACTTCAAGTTCCCTTTAGATTAGAATCATTATGGGTTGAAATGATGCATACCCGAACGGACTTTAGAATAGGGGAAAATCGTTATGGGCTGAAATGATAGGCCTGAACGATTTTCAATTATTTCATTTTACTTGGGACTGTGGGTTTGATATGATAAAACCCGAGTTTTCTTTGTAAATTATGGTTTGAAATGATATATCATCCGTATTCACTTTACCTAGGCTTGAAAATGATATATCATCCGTAAAATATGTTTTTCTAAAATTTTTAAAATATTTTATAAATGTAAATATTATAATATTTTGATTTAAAATTAACTAAAAATGATTTTTGTAAATTATTATTGATTTTATGAAAATTTATAGGTGAAATAAATTAATGGTAAAGTTAGAAAATCTGAAATGCAAGTTATTTTGGAAATTATAATTTGGTGATAAATGGAATTTAAATTAAATATGAAATATGATAAATTTATGATATTTTGAATTAAAATGAATTTAAAATGATTTTATAATATATTAATGATTTTTGAATAAAGTTAAAATGTGAAATGAATGAATATTAAGTTGTATTTTGAAATATAACTTAAATTGGAATTTATGAATTTTGTTTAAAACTGAATTTTTGAAGGTAAGTAAATAAAATGAAAATAAGTTATATTTGGAGATTTAAACTTAAGTGTTAAGTTAAAATTTAATTATAAAAAATTGAAATTTAATGTTTGAATTTAATATGTGAATTATTATTAAATATTGACTTTTGAATGGAAATTTAACTTTATAAAATCATAAATATAAGGGTATTTAAATGATTGTTTTAAAGTGAGAAATTATGATTTTGATAAGTTAAAAATGATTTAAATTAAAATATAATTATTTATGCAACTGTATTGAAAACCCTGAATTTTAATTAACATCATTTCTAAAATGCAATCATTTCTTAAGTAAAAGATATTACAACATTTGTAAATGTTGTAGTTGATACAATGAACTAAAAGGAAAAAAATGAACCAGGGGCTATTATAGCACTTCGTAAGTGCTGTAGTTGCAGAATTGAACTAAAGCTTTTATTTGAAACTAAAACCTATTACAGCATTTTTGTAAATGCTATCTTTGTTAAAATGAAATGTTTTCAAATGTAAATTTACCGTAGCATTTTCTAAATGCCGCGAAAGTTGAAATTTCGTTGTTTTAATAAATTCAAGTGGATAGATGAATTCTGAAAATGGTAAAATTTTGAGAATTGAATATTTGATTATAAATATAATAACTTCATTTTTAAATGATTTAAATGGAATATTTAATTGGTTTAATTGGAATATTTAATTGGTTTAAATGGAGTATTTTGATTTGAAATATAAACCATTTTGAAATGTGATTTGAAATGGTATTTAAATTAAATAAAAATGAATGAGGTTTTGAAAGAAAATGATATTTTAATATTATAAATGAATTTGAAACGATATTTAATTATTAAATGATATTTGATTTAGAAGTATAAAATACCATTTTGAAATTTTAACCACGGGATGTATTTAAATTTATAGTTTGACTGATCCTTAGAGGATGGGCGATCCCAAGCATCCTTTAAGTTATTGTACATTACTACTACAGTTCACTTGAGTTGGTTTACATTATATAAGTATATATGTCCTGACTCGAGTGTTTTGTGTTTTACTTTACACTCGGGTCAGCCTGAGTATTTACAGCTTAGCTTTGGATTTCTTTTCTGGAGCTAGGAATCGCTGGCGATTCTGCTTTTCTAGTTATCTCTTCCCTTTAAGTTTCATTTGTTCTATTTCAGCTCTGGTATTTATGAACTTCTATGCATTTGAGATTTCTATTTCATATATTTCAGACTGATATTATGTATTTTGTTTTGAGAGTTTGTTATAGTAGCTTCATGAACTACTATGGTATTTTAATTTCCGTTGCGAGTTATTCTGATATATCTCTGTCTGTGATTCTATGATTGTATTTCATTTGCTCCAAATTTATTTACAATGCGGTATTTTTAGGAATTCAAGTCCGGAATGTGTAGATGCGAATGGCTGAAAATATCGGGTTGTTACATAACAAGTGGTATCAAAGCCACCCACCATTGATTTCAATGGATTTTTTTTAATTATGAGTAAGTTTTGAATTGAAATTTTTTAAGGAATCCTGTAATAATCGTACTTAAGTTTTAGATCTGCTTGATCTATGCATCAAGGACCTTTTGATGATGATTTTGGACTTGGTTTATGTCAATTTTTTGTTGTAAATTGAAAGGCTAATTTATGAAATTATTTTGGTGTAGAAAGATAGATAGAACTAAATGATCTATATGTTATTTATGAAATAGGGTAGAATTTTGAAATCCTTAAATTATGAGAAATAATCTGACTTCCTCCAAATTTTGAAAAATAATTTATATTGGTTAAAGCATTCACATGTTTATTATTGTATATTTTATAAATAATTTATGGATTTTAAGGTGAGGAATGTTTTGGATCTGATATGTACAGTCATTTTCTTTAATGTTTATAAATGGTATAAATAGATTTGTATAATTTAGAACCATTTATGCAAGAAATATAGATCTGATTCTATGATTATTTTACCTTGCTTAACTTTTGATTAAGTGTTTTAGATATTTATATATGGTATGGGTTATTTCAGAAATTTTAGAAAATTAAAAATAAATTATGCTCCTTTAATGTGTTTATGTTTATTTTTTAAATTAATTATAACATGACACTAATTTACATTTTGGACTACATAACGGTCAGTGTCATTTAATTTTATCATAATTGCATTAAATGTGGTTGTTATGGTAATAAATTAACTAATTTATTATCATAAATGCAGTAAATGCATTAGTCGTAATAAATGCATTAGTCGCAATAAATTTAATAAAGCAGCATGTTTGTATTTGGAATAAAAAAGACATATGTATTATTATTTGATGCATTTATGCTTAATAGTTACATATATTTTACATGTTTGACCAATGCTTGTTGAAAACTATTTTACCTTCATGCTTGGGTTTTCATGAAATAAAAGAAGCAACAGTTTTCATATTATGCCAAAATGCATGGTTACTGATCTTAATTATGTATTCAAATAATAGACTAAAGATAAAGTGATATAGTAGAATTCTGCATAGCTATATTGTGGTTCAGATATATATATCATAGCTACAACATTTATTCACGTTATTTATTACAACATTTGCTATGTCATTTATGTATAATTTTATATAGCATTAATTATAGCGTTCATCCATGGCATTTGTTATATGATTTATTTATGATATCTTCTATCATACTTATTTAGGAAATGTCGTGAATATAATCACATATCTAAAGTAAAAGATTATAGCAGCTTTGATTAAAACAAGTTGTGCCACAGTTGTAATTTTGAGATTTTCAAGTGCCATATGGACTTTAAATGCTTTTGGGAGTATTTTATAGCACTTGAAATATACATACACTAAGAAACAAATTCAAATATATTTTTGATGTCTCATTGCAAACTAATTGTAATTATCATTCATTCCAGGTGAGCTAATTGAAATAACTTATCACCAAAGTGGCCTCTCGTATTTTTGTTGTTCATGAAAATATTTGATATTTGTGTATATTTATTCATGCGGATGTTAGCTAGCCTAAAGAAAGACTAAAATTTGGCCGAATAACTTACACATGTGTGGTGATAAATATGTGATAATCATAAGGTTTTACAAGTGAATAACTAATCGGTCCAAAGGAAGATTTTTATTTGACTTGAATTTATTATAGTGTTTAATCATTACAACAAGAGTACCACTTATAGTTAATATTACTATCCAAAGACTTGATATTAATATTGTGTTAGGTATCTTGAGAAAAGACTTACCAATTATTTGAATTTACTATGGATGATATTTGGATATGGGTATATACGGTCAATCCTTAATTTTTGTTCAATTTTCACCTAATTTGACTAAAGTATCTGCCAACTTTAACGTTCTCATCTTGTGTAGGACTAACTCTAAGGATTATTAAGAGAATAACTTGTTTGTTCTTAACTTCATGGATCTAGCTCTTGTAATTAGGAGGGTTACACCCACCCATATTATGGTTGAATACTCTTATAGTATTATGAAGAGCAGTCGGAGTTGAGATAATTCAAAAAAAATAGCAAGAGTCAAAAGATCATAAAGTAAAATATTTCAGAAGGTTTCAAGGATGTGGTACCCATAGGGATAACCAATTTTAAGGAGTTTTTTTTATTGAGAATAAAAAGCGTTTAGTTAAAATGGTAAGGAGAAACAAGCACACTTTATATTGCTTGCATAAAGTCAAAATAAAGGAAACATAAATAAGTACTATATGGAAAAACATTGCTTCAAAAATTAAAAGCACTGAAGTTGTTGTTATTTTTTTTCTTGTACTCTCTTTATTCGCAGTATAACCATTTTGAGATTTTTATTAATTTTCTAAGAATAAAATGACCTTTATTGAGCTCATTTCAAATCGTGGTAAGAAGAAGAGAGATTGAAGCATGGTAAGATAGAAAGTACCTTCTATCATACACTGTACATGTACATAAATGTATAAATAAGGATAAAGAAGTCGCTGAGGATCTATAAGAAAAGAAATAACACATAAATATATTTATAGATATTTCTTTAATAAGATATACAGATACAGATATATAAATTAAAGCTTACCAGATATTTTTAAGATATTATTGAGATTTCAGTAGTATTTTTTGGATATATTTGAAATTTTTGTTATGTTGTCATTTAGATAGATTTCAGTTTTCTATTTCTAATATGAATAGATTGGGTTATTACTATTCATTTAGAAATAATAAGATTGATTTATGAATAAATTCGAACATTGTTGGAATTAATGCTCTTAATGTTTAAAATATAGCTTATATATATCTACTTATGCTAAATACCTTTTATAATGAAGTCTTAAATTTTGATTCGGTGATAAATATGATTATTTGTTTCAGCTTACTAAATTGTAGAATGAGGCAGTAAAGATAGCAAAACTTTGTTAGTATTCTAAGCAACTTAAAAGCTACAAGTTTTATAAATCCACACCAAGAAAAAAATTATAAGATGGAAAATGCTACAATGTTTGAGGATGTTGAGTTTGAAGAAAGAAATAAAGTACGAATCATTGTCTTTAAGGAGAATCATTATCTTCGATTCAACTACAGTTACTTCTTCAAATAATGTATGAGATTTGTTTCCTTTCATTAACAAGAAGTAAATTAAGAACCATAATAAGAAAATGCTAAACGAAATTTTAAGGTATGTATCATTGTCTTTAAGGAGAATCATTATCTTTGATTCAACTACAGTTACTTCTTTGGATAATGTATAGGACTTTTTTCCTTTCATTAAAAAGAAGTAAATTAAGAACCATAATAAGACAATGTCAAACAAAATTTTCTTCAAATTAAGGTTATTGTTTTAAAAAACAGACTCAACAACCTCGAAGTGCAAGGTCACTAAGGAAATCCACTTGAAAAGGAAGAAATACTATTCTGGATGACTACATGGTATTTTTTTCATAATTATAAATATTGGATTAGTGAAGATAATTCTTTGGACTTGCATCAATCCACATAAGGTACTAATTTGAAATATGGATTTAAGGTATGAATATATAGTCTAAATCTATAAGGATAATAAAGTTTGAGATCTTTTCCACCACCTTAAGGTAACAAGATCATTGGTTATGAATAATTATTCAAAACAAAAATGGATCAATTGAGTAATGTGGAAAGGTATAAGGCTCATTACAGTAAAGACTATACTCAAAAAGGAAAACAATGTTTTATTTTGAAAGATACTTTCTCTTTGGTTTTACTCAATGAATATTTAGAATTATTTTGAAACTTGTTGTAGATTATGATTTTAAGCAATATCTGAGGGATATTAAAGGTGTGTTACTCAATGGAGACACTGATGAAACAACTAAGCACAACACCAGAAAGGCAATTTCCTCACGGTTATAAGCGTGAAAAAACTAATTTGTTACGGTTATAACCGTGAAAATAGGTACCGTGGGCAAATTCAGTCACACTTTTGCTCACGGTTATAACCGTGAAAAAAATAGTAATTTCTCACGCTTATAACCGTGACAAATTTAGATATTATCACACTTATAACCATGACAGAACAGTATTTACTCACGGTTATAATCGTGATAAAATGGTTATTACTAACGCTTATAACCGTGGAAAATTTAGATAGTATCACACTTATAACCGTGACAGAACAATAGTTTCTAACATTTATAACCATTAACAAAAAGGAAACTCTAACACTTATAACCGTGACAAATGCAAATTATATCACAGTTATAACCATTACGAAATGTTATTTTCTAACACTTATAACCGTGATAACTAAAACAATATCAAACAAACTATATAGCACCAATATTTTATTACAGCTACAAAAAATCTATACAAAAAATATAGTATTAACATTAAGAAAACATATGATCAATAATTAGAACAACACCAAACATTTATGTTTCATACAAACACCACAAAGGATACTTCATACCAACACCACAAATTATAGCATACAATCATAGTATATATAACAAATTTTAAAACACAGTTTCAGAATATAACTTCACTGCATCTATCAACTGTTTCCTCTGCCTTGCAACTTCACTGCATCTGTCAACTGTTTCCACCCCACTCCTCTCTATAAACTGATCCACAGTCACCTCTATCACATAAAAACTGTGCATATATCAACTGACCACACTCTATCAACACACTCCACCACTGTGCACAGTTATTTAACTTTCACTACCCTCTGCATTTGTTGCTTTGTGCACATTTGCATTCTGGCAATTGCAAAAACTTGCTTTCCCCTGCCTGCTCTTGCCGAACACCATTACAACCCTCCATCGTAAATAGTATCACCTTCATCACCTAACCTTTGCTTATCATCAATATTTCTATACATCAAATAGTCAACTCCTCTCTTACTATACATTGCAACTCCCTAATTCCCCCAATAACAACTTTCTACATCTCACTACTAGAAAACAAGTGCCAATACTACTACCATCCACCTGCACATCTTCACACTTTATCACTTCCCTGACATAATACCAACACATAGCAACAACCTAGTGTAAACAACATCCTCCCGCCACCAAACAACTGCCAATATCATTGTGTCATCTAACCACACTAACCATCATCAGCAAGCCCCACTACCTCATCATATACTTTCACACCAACAACACTTCATTGTGCATGACTATGCACCTTCTTCCCATACCGGTTCAGCGGCTCATATAAACTCTCCTTCCTAAACCACCATCAAACATACATACCAAACCACCATCAGACATACATACCTGACCATACACTGCATACATACCAGACTAAACCAAATTTCCATTGCATCAAACAAACATACCATCGAACTATTGCATTTCTGCCACCGAACAACTCACTGCAAACATTCATTGTTGGAAATCTACCACAACACCAGAATTGTCAATTCACAACAGTTATAACCATTACATGTACTCGTATAATTATGCAGGGAAAAAAAATGAAAATCAGACATATGGGTTTCCCTTCAAAACATTTTAGGTATGCGAACAACAAAGAATCAATGTTTCAAACATATTAAAATTTACCTTTTAGATATGTGACCAACAAAGAATCATTTGTCATCAACAACAATACTGAATTGACCCGCTGAAGAAGGTTGAAGTGACATTAGCATTAAAATGATGAAAACACACTTAGACAAGATAAAAGAGGATAAAAAACATGAAACCATATGTATTTTCTATTTTTAGACCCTTAGTAGGAACTTAATCATCTAGCTTAAGGCCAAGAAACCTACAATGAAAGAGTAAAGCTTTTATTATCTGAAGTGTTGTTTATTTATTTATATACAGTTGTATTGTTCATGCTTTTATTGTATTATAGATAATCGGATTATAGGTGGTTATGCAGAATTATATCATATTTGGTTTTGTTCAGGGTAAATTTTGCCTCTTAACCAAGGTGTAATTAGATATAGCAACCCTTTTGTTTTATATAAGATAGAAATTTTTTCATACCAGTAGCTACGTAGCATGAAGTCATTCGAGCCAACTATATTCATCGTCCCAAGCATCATCATTTTTTATTTCCATCTATTTGGTAGTCCTTCATTGCCGCAAATGTTCTATCAATAGCTATTGCTTCCTAGCATTCATTTTAAATAAAGTGTAATTATAGTATATATAATAAGATCAAGAAATTAAGTTAAACATTTAGATCTGATGCTTTCACTTTCCACCTTGGTATTCAGCCACATAGTAGTTGTCAAGGGTAAGTGCATGTTTAGTAAAGTGAAACGTTCAAAATAGTAACTTCATGCATTTAAAAATATAGCTCATTACTGCGCTAAACATATATTTAATCATCATGCAATATTTGTCACGGTTAACATATCAGTTTTCTTCTTTGTTTTAGTTTTGTTTATGTGCAACATTTCATTGAAAATTAAAAACATACCTTGTCTTTTATTATGTTACATTGGAAGTGCATAGAACTTTGATTGAAGTAGTCTATTGAAAACAGTTTTGAAATTTTTAAATGTAAACTCTTAAATTTTCATATGCAAGCCAATGTCTACTTATCCAAAAACCTATGATTTGATTCATGCAGCTTCTTTGTTTACCCTGTAGAAAGACAAGTATTGTTTTGTCATTTGATAAGATAAAACAAATTAATAACTTCATGCATGTGATTTGATGGTCTGCAGGTTAGGCTATGTGTGTCCTGTATACAATTTCGAACTACTATTTTAAAAAACATCGGAGCTCGCAAGCCAAAATTGTAGCGAAATTTCGAAATGGAACCAAAATTTTAGATTTTTGCAACGACTGGAATGGAAATGTAAAATGTAACATTTATTATAAGCTATGTATACTTGTATCAACTAGCCATAATTCTGAAGTTAAACAAGTTCAGGTTTATAATTGAGCTGTGTTATTACCATAAAAGATCTCTTATTATGTCATAGTACTATTATTTTACTCGTGAAAATAACTTCTGGTAGAATAGCCAAAGGAAGAAAAGGAAATTAAAAAATAACATGGGAATTATGGGATTTGGTGCTAAATTTTGTTCTCTGCTGCACTAACAGTCTAACAGTGTGCATGTTCTATGCGTAGAGTGGTACCCATGTAGTAAAAATTCTTCACTATTGATGCTAATATTTATTTATGATTCATTCACGTGTGCATGCAAACATACGAAATTTAGGCTGATTTGAAAAACTTAACATACATGGTCAAAGTGTTCCAAACATCAACAGGCTAGTGTTGTACTTACAATCATTTAGCAAGATATGGCTTCTAGCAACTCCTAAGCATTCATTGCACAGCACTGTTATACCTTTTAGCACTTGATAGTTCCTGCATAATGTATAATCGATTTTGGTCGTTGATGCTCGATATTAAAGTACAAAATAAATATACTTCAGTAAACTTTATGAAAGACAAAAAAAGTATACTTCGGTCTCATTGATACATAACACATAATGGAGTTCAATAGAACCAACTAAGATGACGGTTGGTAAAATTTATGTATTACCATCAAGCAAAAGAAAATTTTAATATATATTACAATAAACAAGGAAATGAAAATCAAGAGAAAATTTGCATTTAGCATTTATAATACTAGTTCAAAATCAGTTTAGAACTAACAATACTAAATTTGGTTAAGCTGTGACCATGGAAAATCTATAAACTAGTTCAGAACTAACAAAAAGTATGCAAGTGCAATATTGAATCAAGTACAAACAAATACGACAGAGCTGAACCTTTTAGTCCTTCTATAGTTTAGATTATTTCATATAATTTATATGACTATGTGATGGAATAAGAAATAAAATTGTATGGATGGTAATTACATGGAATATCACGTTAATATATAACAAGCTTTTTACACATGTCCAACCAGTGGCGAAGAAACTAAGCAGTAGTGACATGATAAAAAATACATTTAATTTATATGAACACTAATTCTTATTACACTGGAAAGCTAATTTATGTAGTCTTTTTTTGTTGCCATTTAGTGGTGTACTTTCAAATAATTAACACATAGTCAATAAACTCCAAAGAATCCTAATGTAGTTGTACATACTGTAAAAAGTATGCTGCATATTACACTAAAATTTCCTAAGCATAATAAATTATATGTCTCAACAGGTGTGATAAAAATGCAACTATATGATGCTTTTCTTTAATGACACAAAGTTTATGATTGTAAAAATTACAAAAGCGTATAAACTGAAGTTTTAGGGTAAAAAATATTCATTCATTAAATTTACGATTATACCTTGACTAGTGAAAAAAAGTTACTTGATAAGTGTTTAATGTGTTTCCTTTATTTGACTAATTATGGGCACTGTATAAATCACATTTTATTCAGACTAATGAGTTTGAATCTATCGAAGTGAAGCATATATATTTTGACCTTGCTGCAAAAATGTCTCTATCAGTTACTAATCCATGAAATGACCCAGTTATTCTAAAAAGTAAAATAACTCCAAACTTACTTGAATTAACACTCTATTTTAGCCAAACTTCTCCCTTCAGACGTTCAGACCAGACAATAAGACCAAGAGTTCAACCACACTTGCCTTCCATCAATCCTAGAATGACACTCAGGCCATATTCTACTAAAATGCGATGCTTCGAAAATGGTAGCCACATTATGACTTCAACTCAAACCTCTGGGAAAAAACCTATAGACAAATCATATTTAGACTTAACCATCACTAAACGATGATAACAGAACCCTTCAAAATTTAAACAATAAAAATAAAATAAAATATAAGATAAATAATCAAACCACTTTTGAATGTAATAAATGAAACTAAGAATCCATAACCTAATGTATAATGCTTCACATCATGTAATTTACTACTGACTTGGATAAGCTATACCCATTTGATGTCATTTGTCATATCAAATCTCACCAACCTTTGCCTCTGTTAAGACTACAAATTTTGTTATATAGATGTTTAAAAGAGTTTGGATCCATTACATGCCATGAAATTTTAATTATATACTAGTGTCAAATGATGGTTATACTAGTGTGAAGTTCTTCTATTATTTGGACGATATCTCTAAATTTAATGAAACAAAGCCGATGAAATAAAACGACTAAAATAATAACATGTTGAACAATCCATTGTCAGTTAATTCATTGCTCGCATTTAACAATCTAGCTCATTACTGCACTAAACATACATTTAATCATCATGAAATATATTTCACGGTTAAATATATCAGTTTTTTTTTCTTTGTTTCAGTTTTGTTTATATGCAATATTTCACCGACCATGAAGAAGCTCTAGTTATGCGGTACTATTAACAAACAAACATAAAAAAACATAGCAGTATTACATAGTGGACATGCACACAGTATCTAAATGCATCAGGAGATGATTTAATAACATAGATGAATCATATGTTTTGCTCTGTAATCAACAAATTAATACAAATCGGCATAGCATTGAGATAAGGCACTCACCTATATTAATTATATGTACATTGATACTAACAGTAGTAGCAGCAACAAACACCTATATATTCACACATGCACAATCAGATTATATTTTCAAACATCAATCTCGGTTCATGCTTATGTGTACATATGTATGATGATTACTCAATCATCCTATATATATATATATATATAGCAAAATATACTATCACTTATTGTAGAAAATTTCCTAACTATTTTGTAATAAAATTAGTAATTTTCTTGTATATAATAAAAGTCTACCTTCTAACAATACAAAACAAAGCATTTAAATTTTTAATATATATTTTTGATATATATACACATGTGTACACATACATAGGTACACATATGTATATGTTCCAGAAAAATTATATTACACACTCCGACTTTTCAAAACCGTTTACTTTTATGAAATAAACTTGAATTTATTTTAACAAAACTCGCATTACTTTCACAGTACCAACATCAATTTCCTAGGTATAGAGAGTCATTAAGTATTTGCTACACTTGATTAAAGGATGACAAAACTAACACAAGGTAGATACCTTACAGTAGTAATATATATGTATTTAATTTCAATATAGCTAATATTTTTTCATTTACATTTCAATATTATTTTCTAATTGAATTAGCTGAAAACTATTGACCAAACCAACAAAAATCATAGATCAAATTAAACTAAAATCAAATCAATTATAGACCGAATTATAGTGGAAAAAAGATTAATTGATCTAAAAACTTACAACGAATTTGAATAAATTAACATTAATCAAATGGTTTTCGTTTATAACATATTCCCATATTATAGTTGAATAAAAGGTTTGATTCCCATATTCGCTATTAGTTTGGGTTCCAAAAACCTAAAAATAAAATCGAATAGCTGGCATGTTTAAACATACGGGAATAATAGGTACTAAAACCTAAAATCGATTTGTTTACAACTGGATTATATTACAGAAAACCTAAAAGTGAAAATCGAAACTAAATTTCAATATGTCAAAAGCATTAGTTTTGTAAAACTGAAAACCATTGTAAAACAACAATAATCAAATCGTAAAACCGACCAAATAATCTTAAGTACTTATTTGAATTTGACGAAGAAAGAAATTTACCTGAATTTTCGAAACCCTAGATTGTGCTGGATCATAGAAGGAAATGAAAAAAGAGGATGAGAATGAAAGTGTGTAATCGACAGTCGCAGAAATAATAAAACGGCTAATTACAGTCCGCTCCCATGTACTTTGAATTATTTACAGAGTTGCCTAATTTTGTCACGGTTATAATTGCTATAAGGGCTTGTAACGAAAATATCTGTTAGCAATTACTAACGGTAATAAGCAATACAAAATGCAAAGGAAAATGTATTACAAAATTCCTCTTTTGGTGTAGTGAAGAAAACCGCTTATGTATTACCCTTTTGTATTAGGGATTCAAATACACTGTTATCATTCATGGAGTGCTATTTGGATTATCACAAAAGTGCTAGGCAGATGAGGCTTTAAAAAAAACAAAAGAAAAAAGGGGGGTTGGTATGCAAACTGCAAATCAATTCTCTTTTGCCAAAATAGACAAATGTTGTCTTATATAGTAATATAAGAACATCTTTGCAGCTAAAGAAATTCAAAAGATTCCTCATGCATTTGCGGTGTAGAGTCTAATGCATGCTAAAGCATATACACAGATGGATATTGCAAGTATTATTTGGCAGATATCTTACTGACATTAAACATGGATCAATTGTTAGTAACCAAAATGGTTATGAGATATCTTTAAGAAACAAAGGATTATATGCTCAAGACGGATTGGTTGGAGATCATAAGGGACTACAATTTGGATGCCAAGAGTAAAAATATCCACTTCAGATAATAATAATATTTTTGTTGCTATTGTTATTTTTTTGGATGAAGCTATATAAGAAAAGTTGTCATACAGATACTTATAGCCTTCTTTGCTATTTTCCGTTATGGAGCATCCAACGATGGGAAATAGTTGTATAATTTTGTCATAAAGTAATGACTATTGAATAAAGAAATTGAAAGATCGTTAAAGTAATATTGTAACAATAAACAGTATATTATTTTTCAGTAAAGGGAGAGTGCAAGATTGTAATTCATAGAGCATACTGTGACAAACTCCACTATGGCAGATCTGCTTACAAATGGATTATCACTCAAGGTCTTGCATGAGCATCTTGCTCAATTGGTGTAACTTTTATGTAAGGATGTTTTATTTCAGGGGGATTTTGTATTTGGTATTGCCATATGACACATTGCTCAATACTTTGGTTACAGATATATATCAAATTCTTTATGATCAGAAATAATATAATAAAGTTTTGTTTGCACTCCAGGTTGTTCAAATATTAAACGTTTTGATCTCACTAATGTAGGACCAGTTGGAAATAGACACGTATAAATCACATCTTATGTAATTTCCATGCTACGCATCCATAATTGGTCTATGTCGTTTGATTGTGTTGATATATGTGACCATTGATTGGTTTAATTACACTGAGGGTAACGAAAGCCACTTTGACCCTTTATCAGCATAGTTAATGGATGAGATTGTTTTAGAAATACCTTATGTTATAAATAACAAATTTTGGAGCTCATAAAGTTGAACACATTTATAAGGTTATTACATATATGGCCCAGGGGAAGACTGTTGAAAATTTCGATACATGGGCCACATATGTAAAATAAATGTGTCGTGCTATTTTGTTGTAAAGCTTAATTAAAGTGATCAAATTATGAATTGAAGTTAAAAGGCTTACAGATATAATTGTCATGATATTAATGTGTAGATACTTGGGCAATTCTATTTGATTGAAGGGCCAAATTAGAAAATGCCAACATTATAAATAAAGGGTTATGGTCCCTAAATTACATAAGCTCCAGTTATTCTTCTAATCTCTTCTATGGAAATAATTCAGATCTAGGGTTTATGTAAATTTAGAAGATCGGATCCAACTCTTATCTTTTAGATCTATCACTTTTTCTTAATCAGTTTACGAAAGCAACAACTATGAATTCAATCTAATATAAGGTTTATGGTTTGTGTCAATGATGGAAAACCAAACAAAATTTACTTTTCCAACTGCAACTATGAATTCAGGTATGGCTTTCGCTAACCTATTTACTTTCCTTTATTTATTTTCAAATAAATCAATATAGGTTTCCTATTCAGATGTATGGTTTCTTGATTAATCTATCCTAAAGTATATTGAAATCCTAACAATAAGTGCTTGGGTATTTTTCTTCTTCTGTCTCACTACGAAAGTTCATTTTTCAACATAGCTCCACATACCAAAACTGCTTTTGTGCTTATCAATTCCAAATGTGCTTCTTCATGTCTTTTCCTTTGGAATTTCTTGAATTTCCAGACATTTTCAACTTTCAAGTGCTAATATGGATAAGTTTCGAGTATGATGTGTGTTAGTATTGCTCTATAAGTACATTAGGAAATGATTGACAGGTCGGTATTTAAAGAACACGCTATTTTTTGTTTTATGCTTTATGTGATTTTATTTTGGTAAACATTATTTTAATAATCTTATACTATGGACCTTTATCATCCACTACAATAAGGTGGTGCATGTAAGCTGAGTACATCATTTTTTCCATGTTTTTTAGTTTTGTTTCCACATTGAATTTAACTCTTTGCTAAAATATTGTAACAGCCCAATTTTTTTACAAGTATTTTTCACTTGTATTTTTTTTTTTTTTAAAAAAAAAAAAAAAAAAAAAAAACTTTGGGGTTTATTTAAAGTGATTAAAACAAAATATGAAAAAAAAATTAGGACTAACTAATAAGATCTCTGAAAAAATCAAGTTTTAATTAAGAAAACATTTATAGCTTAGGTGGTTAAGACATCTGGGCTATTCACGACAGGTCACGAGTTCGAGTCTCAGCACGGTCAGAATTTCGAATTTTTTTTATGTATAAATGAACTGGGTAATCACGCGTTAAAAAGGACGCGTAAATCTAGGGAATAAGTACCGTGTATATATATATATAAAATATGAAGAATGTAAACCAATTTAAATTTTAGTTAAGTATTATTTTTGAAGGATTTAGTGTATTTATAAACTGTTAAATATCGCGTTTAAAAGGACGCGTAAAATTTATGGTAAGTAATGTAATAAAACGTGTAAAATTTAAAACGTTATTTTATATATATATTTTTGATGTTTTGTATTACGTTAGTTTGACGTACTTTTAAAATCATATATAAACACCTTTATGGATTAAAACATCAGTTAGTGATTTTTAAGACGAACGTTACTTTTGGTTGTAACTGACAGTTTGGTTTTAAATAAAATGTGTATATACGTTTCCATTTCCAAAAGCTTTGAAAAATTCTTGCCGTCATTTAATTAAATCAAACTAAAAAAAATAATATATCAATTCTCATATAATTGGAACGGTTCATATTTTGTCATTCCTCTGATCACGAAACCTTATCTGCCTAAATCTACAATCACGCATATATCATTTGAAAGAAAATCAATTTTGCCTTCCTTTGCGCGTGACACAAAATTTTATTCTTTTAACATTTTTGGCATTTGCCTCTTACCTTTTTGTTTCTTGAGCATGTCACTGTATTCATTTATTCACGCAACCTAAATGGACTAATATATTTGATTGCCTAAAAATCAACTCATGCATTCAAATTTAACCTTGCCTATCTTTTCAAATTCTCACATTCCTATTTATATCTCTCTGTTTCCACTGCCTTTATTTTGCAAGATAAATTTTTTTTCGTTCCTATAATCACGCATATAAAGTAAAAAATCGTATTTAAATATCTTTATGGAGAAAAATATCAGTCAGTGATTTTAAGACGGACGTTATTTTGTTTTAAAGGACCGTTTGATTTCTTTTAATAAATGGTATACGTTCTTTGCCTAAAGCTTACATAAATATTCACCTTTTCATTTATGGGTATCAAACTAAAATCAAGATTTTAGCTAAAATAAAATGGATCACACGTGAGCAACATTAGTGCATTTGTATATATGTAACGTTCGCATTTTTGCTTATTCCTCTTACCCTCTGTTGTCATCAGCTTTACCAAACATCACGCTTGCCCTTCCTTTGATCAATATTCCCCTTAAGTAACGTACAAACTTTATAAATCAAACCATGTATCACGCAAGTCATTTATTTCCCATAATCCAAGCTGCCATTTTCTCTGCCTTTTTGTTTACAAATTTTCGAATACTGATCAAACTTTATACGTTGGAAAAAAAAAATTTATCCTTTTGCAAAACTGAAATGAGTTAATCACGCCACATCCCTTGATCACTGCCTTGCCGTTTCACAAATTCGTGTATAAATATGCCAGAGATCCACATCTCAAAAAAAAAAGAAAAAAAAAACTCACCACTCTTCAAAGCATTGCAAATTTTCCTCTGGCAATTTCGTTCGAAGCATCAGGTAATTGTCTTATTGTTTTCTCTTTCTTTTCCTTCCAGTTTTTCCTTTCCTCAGTTTTTTTTGTTCTCATTTGATATGCTCGGCCACTCCAACCCATCTACTTCACCCGATCTAGTTGACAAACTTTGGAAATTTATGAGTCATCACATCTGTAGAAATCTAATATGTGTGTGCAAAGAGATGGTGTAGTTGACCCAGATTTAATTTAATGCTAGCTTAAAGTTTACGCGTACTATCACTACGGAAAAATGGGTTATTCGTTGTATATATCATACTTAGTTTTGGGTCAAACAAAATAGAAAGTCAATAATGTTCATTGAAAAAAAAAAAGAAAAAAAAAGAAAAAAAAAAGAAGAAAGAAATATATATGTAAAACAGAGGAAGGAGAGGAAGGGAAGAGGGAGAGGAGAGATTTGAGGGTACCTGTACATGCGTGTATCAGTGAGAAGCTTTGCCTTTTTGCATATATTAGATAATTTACCTGTACTAAATGCATATCATATAGGAAGCAGTGCCTGCATATTTTTAACATAAATATAGTTCAGACCATATAGTGTGTGTGCAAGCATCTATTAAAAAAGATCCATGCATTTAGTCGAAAGATTGGGCGAATTGTGCATGTGATATATATATTTATAAAAAAAAAAAAAAAAAAAACACACACTGATTTCATTTGTAAATTAAATGCTTACAATTTATAAGCTTTCATTCCAAACAATATTTCAATTTGTACCGGACATTGATTTAATTCAATTTACTATTTAATATTATTAATTCATTAACTAAATTCACTACTTACCTTTGTTCTCTTATATGCAACTCTTAGCCTAATATAACAATTTACATCACTTCAATTTATTCGTCATTTTGTTTCAACTGTAAATACTTAGCCTTATATTCCCATGGTTTCATTTCCTTCTCAACATTTGCTTCATTATTAATTTTAAAATCTTTATTTCTTCTAAAGTAAATTTGCGTAAATCTTATTAAAATGACAAATTTAATTAACGAAAATGACAGGTCGTTACACATATAAAAAAAAAAAGAATATTTATAATTTAGAAATGATATAATAAAATTTTATAAAGGAAGTAACGTGCAGATCAAATAATGTACTATCCATGCATTAGTTTGTAGTATAGGCTGGGTGAAAACTTTTGCATGTGTACACGCAAATCTAGTAGGAAATAGGCAGTGTGTTTTTGCGTGAAGGGAAAAAATTAAGGGAGTGAAGTATTTGCATTTCTTTGGGTTACAGTGAGCGTACATTCTTAGTTGATATAGGCTTGGGCCGTGACCTTATGCATACTTCCAGTTGAAGTTTAGTAATGTGGTGGTTGTGCGTTTTGTTTAATTAAATAATAGAGTATATATATAAAAGGTAGAAAAAAAAGATTTTATTTTGGGCCGAGTTGTTCGTCAAGTAGGGTGGTGTAGTGGTCGAGCGTATCGTGCCAAATTTCTTTGACTCTATTCGTTCCAATTGTTTCAAATATTTGCGTTGACCATAAATTTTAAAAGTCACGTATTCGGTATTTGGATCTTGTTATAGATTTGAATCTAGGCGTGACATCCAGGGAAATTTGATCGCTACCCTCTGTGCGTTTCTTTTTTTTGGTGGATTTTTCATTTTCGCTTGAATCAAATTTTCTGCAGCTTTCAGGTGAGTATTTCTCACCAGACATACGTATTTATATTTTGGTAAATTATTGCAAGTGTATGTGTAAAATTGTATTTCACTATTATCTGTCTGTAATGTAATATAGAATGATGGACCCCATTTAAATTGACACCTCATCAGTATTATCTGTTATATTATTTCTGCAGTTATATTATTAATTGTTATTTACTGCTTAAATCACCACTGCAAGTTCCCTGTTAAAGTTGGATTGTTATGGGCTCAAATAATGATTATTGTTAAACTAGTCTGTTAACTGCTTAACTGATAACTTGGGATTGCGGGTTTGAAATGATAGAACCCGGGGTTTTGTAAATTATGGGTTGAAATGATATAAATCCGTATCACTTGACCTAGGCTAGAGAACTATATACAGGCCCGTGGTTCTTATAATATTTTCTGAAATATTTAAAATTATTTTGGAAGTTAAATATTTGATTTAATATCTTTAAAGGATTTTTTTTATTTTTATTTTTGAATGAGTTATAAATGTTAATAAATAAATAAATATTTGAATAGAATTTTGGAATATAACTTATTTTGGAAATTCTGGATTTTGAAAAATAAGCCTTCAGTTAATAAATAAATAGATAAATAAGTTATATTTGGAAATATTTATTTAGTTAAACAAATCTGCTACAGCATTTTAAATGCTGTCTTTTTGAAATTGGACTAGTTTTACCCGTAACTTTAGGTAGCATTTCCTAAGTGCTACAGAATCTAGAATTGATTGTTTTAAAACTCATGGAATTTGATAAATTTTATTTTATGTTAAGTTTTGGAAAATCTTAAGATATGATATTTATAACTGGATTTTCCTTAATAAATTTAAGATGAATATTCTAGTATTAAGTGAATTTTGAAGATATTAAATGACTAACATTTGGAGTTTATTTATGGAATTTATGGGAATATTCAAGACTAAATAATAAAACATTGATTTGTTGAAAGAATAAAATCCAAACTTAGTTTTGAATAGGAAATACTCCAATTGGATATATATATATATAGGAATTGTAATGGATTTGGGGACATAAAGTGATATTTAAATTATGGTTTAAACTTTAAATAAAGAAATATATTTGTAAAGCTATATAAATTATCTTCTTTACAAAGTAACCATAAAGTTAAACCATTATTCTATATACCGTTGAATATCCAAACCATTTGTGTGTTGGGAGTTATGGTTTTAAAGTAAAAATTCCAAATATTATGTTTTGAAGATATAATTCAAATATTTGGCTTCCAGATATTATAAATTTTAAGCAGTATGGTTTTTGGAAAGAATTATATTTGAATATAACGATATCATATTGTTTTTGGGTTTTAAAATGATATCGTATTTATATTTTGAAATGGAAATGTTTATTCTGGTTTTAAAGTATAAAATGTTTTAAATGACCACGGGTTATAATAACGATGGGTTGGCAAAGAGACCGGGATCGGATATGGACATACTCTCTGTCGATACCGAAAACCACTTTGACCAACCGTGTACGCGGTGGAGATTCCAGAATGAAGTAGGTCGGTGGTGGCGTTTCCTGTAAGGTAAATACGTGGACCCGACTCCCGTGAGTTGGCATAAGGTGGCTAAAACAGGAGCAATTCCAGGCCAATGAGGTCATTCCTCTGATCGGACGCTCCTCTTCGATATTATACTATGTTTTTGGATTGATTCGGTGGCCACCTCTATATTTTGATTTTGGGGAGTTAGTCCGAGGTGGGCGGTAACTGCGGCTACGCGTTTCCATCAGCCTGGATAGCAATTGGTATATCTACCCTGGCATTGCCTAGTTGTGCCGTGTCATCTACCATACCGAGCCTTTACTACGAGTTTCTATTTGTGTCGTACCTATGGAGTATCCTCTGGTAGCTTCCCGATCAGGAGGTATTACGGTACTGTATAGACTATTGGCATTATTTGTGTTAAGGGGAATATTGGGTCACTCCTTAACGCTATTAAAAAGTAAGTTTATTTTATAAATAGACACTATTATAATAGCGCAATATACTACATAGTAAATAGTTTAACGGATCCTTAGAGGATGGGCGGTCCCAAGCATCCTTTAAGTTACTTGTTCTATATTACAGTACACTTGAATTAGCTTACATTATATAAGTATGTATGTCCTGATTCGAGTGTTATGTTTTATTTTACGCTCGGGTCAGCCTGAGTTGCAGTTTCAGTTTTTCTCTCCGGAGCTAGGTCATCCCGTAGATCATTCGTGCTGCCGGAAGCTTTTCAGTCCCTATCCTATCTGCAATCAAGACTTTGGAGGAATCTGTTTCTATTTATGTCTACAGCTGTATTGCAGATTCTAAACTATGTAAATTCTTTTTGGTTAAAAGTTTTATGGTGGCTTCATGAACCACTAAATATTTTATTTCCGCTGTGAGTTCTGATATCTGTGTATGTGATTCTGTGATTTTATTTACTGCATATTCTGAGTTCTGCCAAAATTATTCTACAACGCAGTACTTTGAACACTTCAAGTCCGACATGAGCGGATGCGAAGGGTTGAAAATATTGGGTCGTTACATTTGGTATCAGAGCTTTGGCTCTAGGCAAAACTTAGAATGTATGGTAAAATTGATTTACAGAATCACTTTCATTTGAGCTTGAATCTCTTCCTTTTCGAATTTTGGAACGTTCCCTGCGGTTCCGAAGTTCATTCGTGTCCCTCACTATTCATTTTTCCGATTCTGGAGTATCCCATAACTCCACTTCGGATGATCTTTATAGTAAATTGGCGGTTACGCCAATATTCTAATATAGGGGTGAAACTCCTTTACAACTAGCATTGGTTCACCGGAGATTTATATTTATCCTCAGTTTAGATGCTAGTATCTTTGGTTATTCTAAACTCTATCTCTTCAGATCGAATGTAGATTTACCCTAGAAAATCCACATCGATCTTATTCTTTAAGTCACGGTTGACCCGGTTAAGGTTGCCCGCGATTTATATAAACTTATCTGGTTCCTTATTCTGTTATTTAACCATCGGATCTTCTGATTCCAACTTATCTTTAAATCAAAATTCTCTTTAATTTGAGTCCTTCAAAATTTGAATCTCTATCCTTGTTTTGAAAAAAAAATTTATTCCTATATTTGGGAAAAATCTAATATTATATATATAAGTATAATTTTCAAAATTTAACTAGTTGTTTAGAGATAATAGTGTTTGATTTTATTTATGGTTTTGTAAACCATTGGTTTTGTCTTATATAAATAATTGAACTATAAAACATGGTTATAAATTTATTTAGAAACAAAAAATGAATTTAAAACAAGAATTTAAGAATTTAATTTCTGATAGTTTCAAACCTTGTGTTTAAAGTCTTAAAAGGATATATTATTTAAATTATTTTCGAATATAAATTTGTTTCCAAAGAATTTTAAAAGTTTTAAAAATTAGTGCTCTTCTCTTTGTCGCTGGAAAATAATTTCGGTGATGACTACAACATCATCGACATTCATTTTCGAGTATCAAAGTAAAGAGACCACGTTGTAGTTTTGTTTCAAAAATTTAATTGATTTGAATTTCTAAATATGACTTAATTTATAATATATATAGATATATGATTTAAATTGATTTGACATATCCTATATGTATGTATTTATTTATCTCTAAAGGGTTTGAAGTTAATTGGAAATTTAATTCATAAATTTATGTTAAAAGGTGATTCTAATGATAAAATAAAGTCAAATTTGGAATGAATATTTAAACTTGAACAATATAGTTGGAATTTTTACTTGTATAAATTGCATGCCAATATAACTTACCTAAATCATTCATAAATTAACTATGTAATTGGATAATGTATAATATAAAAGGATTTTATAAATAAAATTTGAGTGGTTATAATAAATGTTATACACTTAAAGTTTCAGTTACAACAAGACAAATAGAGGTAAATAGAAATAAAATAATAATTGAATAATATACAATATCAAATGGTGTTAAAGGAAATTTAGAAATATATTGGAATAGTTATATTAAATATAATCTACTTTATATGTGCGATAGATATATTAAGCAGAATATATTTAATAATAATCTGGAATAAAGAAAATTAAATTTGTTGAATAAAAGATGATTATTATAAATGACTATACAAATTTTTGATTTTAGAAAATAATTGGATAATAAGATAATTAATTTGGAAATAGTTAAGATTGATTTAACTTCTGTAAAAATCAAATGAATTAAATCAATTATTGAATATTAATTAATTTAAATTGAAATTATATGGTTTAGAAATTGAGAAAATATTTGACATAGATGAGAAAAATATTGAGAAAAATAAATTTAATTTGGAATAAAGAAGAAACTAAATGGGGAATTTTGTTTATTTTGGGAAATGGTAAATTTACTTTAAAAAATTAAGTTAAATTACCATTTCAAATTTGGATTAAAATTAAACATTTTAAATTAGAATGTTATAATACCTTGTGAAAAATTTGGATAAAAAAAAAAATATGAATGATTTTTTTTTAAGTGTAGGGATATTATACAAGTAAATATGTAAATAAATAAATGTTAAAATTTTAAGTATAAATAGATGAAATCAAAGATTAATTTAAAATTGAATTTTATTGTTTAGATTAATGATTCTAATTTAAGTTTTAATTCAGTTTTCTTTCAGGTTGTTTCTATTCCCCTACCTTCTTCCTTTTCGAGGACGAAAAGTTCTGAGTGGGGGAGAGTGTAACAGCCCAATTTTTTTTACAAGTATTTTTCACTTGTATTTTTTTTTTTTCTAAAAAAAAAAAAAAAACTTTGGGGTTTATTTAAAGTGATTAAAACAAAATATGAAAAAAAAATTAGGACTAACTAATAAGATCTCTGAAAAAATCAAGTTTTAATTAAGAAAACATTTATAGCTTAGGTGGTTAAGACATCTGGGCTATTCACGACAGGTCACGAGTTCGAGTCTCAGCACGGTCAGAATTTCGAATTTTTTTTATGTATAAATGAACTGGGTAATCACGCGTTAAAAAGGACGCGTAAATCTAGGGAATAAGTACCGTGTATATATATATATAAAATATGAAGAATGTAAACCAATTTAAATTTTAGTTAAGTATTATTTTTGAAGGATTTAGTGTATTTATAAACTGTTAAATATCGCGTTTAAAAGGACGCGTAAAATTTATGGTAAGTAATGTAATAAAACGTGTAAAATTTAAAACGTTATTTTATATATATATTTTTGATGTTTTGTATTACGTTAGTTTGACGTACTTTTAAAATCATATATAAACACCTTTATGGATTAAAACATCAGTTAGTGATTTTTAAGACGAACGTTACTTTTGGTTGTAACTGACAGTTTGGTTTTAAATAAAATGTGTATATACGTTTCCATTTCCAAAAGCTTTGAAAAATTCTTGCCGTCATTTAATTAAATCAAACTAAAAAAAATAATATATCAATTCTCATATAATTGGAACGGTTCATATTTTGTCATTCCTCTGATCACGAAACCTTATCTGCCTAAATCTACAATCACGCATATATCATTTGAAAGAAAATCAATTTTGCCTTCCTTTGCGCGTGACACAAAATTTTATTCTTTTAACATTTTTGGCATTTGCCTCTTACCTTTTTGTTTCTTGAGCATGTCACTGTATTCATTTATTCACGCAACCTAAATGGACTAATATATTTGATTGCCTAAAAATCAACTCATGCATTCAAATTTAACCTTGCCTATCTTTTCAAATTCTCACATTCCTATTTATATCTCTCTGTTTCCACTGCCTTTATTTTGCAAGATAAATTTTTTTTCGTTCCTATAATCACGCATATAAAGTAAAAAATCGTATTTAAATATCTTTATGGAGAAAAATATCAGTCAGTGATTTTAAGACGGACGTTATTTTGTTTTAAAGGACCGTTTGATTTCTTTTAATAAATGGTATACGTTCTTTGCCTAAAGCTTACATAAATATTCACCTTTTCATTTATGGGTATCAAACTAAAATCAAGATTTTAGCTAAAATAAAATGGATCACACGTGAGCAACATTAGTGCATTTGTATATATGTAACGTTCGCATTTTTGCTTATTCCTCTTACCCTCTGTTGTCATCAGCTTTACCAAACATCACGCTTGCCCTTCCTTTGATCAATATTCCCCTTAAGTAACGTACAAACTTTATAAATCAAACCATGTATCACGCAAGTCATTTATTTCCCATAATCCAAGCTGCCATTTTCTCTGCCTTTTTGTTTACAAATTTTCGAATACTGATCAAACTTTATACGTTGGAAAATTTTTTTTTATCCTTTTGCAAAACTGAAATGAGTTAATCACGCCACATCCCTTGATCACTGCCTTGCCGTTTCACAAATTCGTGTATAAATATGCCAGAGATCCACATCTCAAAAAAAAAAGAAAAAAAAACTCACCACTCTTCAAAGCATTGCAAATTTTCCTCTGGCAATTTCGTTCGAAGCATCAGGTAATTGTCTTATTGTTTTCTCTTTCTTTTCCTTCCAGTTTTTCCTTTCCTCAGTTTTTTTTTGTTCTCATTTGATATGCTCGGCCACTCCAACCCATCTACTTCACCCGATCTAGTTGACAAACTTTGGAAATTTATGAGTCATCACATCTGTAGAAATCTAATATGTGTGTGCAAAGAGATGGTGTAGTTGACCCAGATTTAATTTAATGCTAGCTTAAAGTTTACGCGTACTATCACTACGGAAAAATGGGTTATTCGTTGTATATATCATACTTAGTTTTGGGTCAAACAAAATAGAAAGTCAATAATGTTCATTGAAAAAAAAAAAGAAAAAAAAAAGAAAAAAAAAAAAGAAGAAAGAAATATATATGTAAAACAGAGGAAGGAGAGGAAGGGAAGAGGGAGAGGAGAGATTTGAGGGTACCTGTACATGCGTGTATCAGTGAGAAGCTTTGCCTTTTTGCATATATTAGATAATTTACCTGTACTAAATGCATATCATATAGGAAGCAGTGCCTGCATATTTTTAACATAAATATAGTTCAGACCATATAGTGTGTGTGCAAGCATCTATTAAAAAAGATCCATGCATTTAGTCGAAAGATTGGGCGAATTGTGCATGTGATATATATATTTATAAAAAAAAAAAAAAACACACACTGATTTCATTTGTAAATTAAATGCTTACAATTTATAAGCTTTCATTCCAAACAATATTTCAATTTGTACCGGACATTGATTTAATTCAATTTACTATTTAATATTATTAATTCATTAACTAAATTCACTACTTACCTTTGTTCTCTTATATGCAACTCTTAGCCTAATATAACAATTTACATCACTTCAATTTATTCGTCATTTTGTTTCAACTGTAAATACTTAGCCTTATATTCCCATGGTTTCATTTCCTTCTCAACATTTGCTTCATTATTAATTTTAAAATCTTTATTTCTTCTAAAGTAAATTTGCGTAAATCTTATTAAAATGACAAATTTAATTAACGAAAATGACAGGTCGTTACACATATAAAAAAAAAAGAAGAGAATATTTATAATTTAGAAATGATATAATAAAATTTTATAAAGGAAGTAACGTGCAGATCAAATAATGTACTATCCATGCATTAGTTTGTAGTATAGGCTGGGTGAAAACTTTTGCATGTGTACACGCAAATCTAGTAGGAAATAGGCAGTGTGTTTTTGCGTGAAGGGAAAAAATTAAGGGAGTGAAGTATTTGCATTTCTTTGGGTTACAGTGAGCGTACATTCTTAGTTGATATAGGCTTGGGCCGTGACCTTATGCATACTTCCAGTTGAAGTTTAGTAATGTGGTGGTTGTGCGTTTTGTTTAATTAAATAATAGAGTATATATATAAAAGGTAGAAAAAAAAAAGATTTTATTTTGGGCCGAGTTGTTCGTCAAGTAGGGTGGTGTAGTGGTCGAGCGTATCGTGCCAAATTTCTTTGACTCTATTCGTTCCAATTGTTTCAAATATTTGCGTTGACCATAAATTTTAAAAGTCACGTATTCGGTATTTGGATCTTGTTATAGATTTGAATCTAGGCGTGACATCCAGGGAAATTTGATCGCTACCCTCTGTGCGTTTCTTTTTTTTGGTGGATTTTTCATTTTCTCTTGAATCAAATTTTCTGCAGCTTTCAGGTGAGTATTTCTCACCAGACATACGTATTTATATTTTGGTAAATTATTGCAAGTGTATGTGTAAAATTGTATTTCACTATTATCTGTCTGTAATGTAATATAGAATGATGGACCCCATTTAAATTGACACCTCATCAGTATTATCTGTTATATTATTTCTGCAGTTATATTATTAATTGTTATTTACTGCTTAAATCACCACTGCAAGTTCCCTGTTAAAGTTGGATTGTTATGGGCTCAAATAATGATTATTGTTAAACTAGTCTGTTAACTGCTTAACTGATAACTTGGGATTGCGGGTTTGAAATGATAGAACCCGGGGTTTTGTAAATTATGGGTTGAAATGATATAAATCCGTATCACTTGACCTAGGCTAGAGAACTATATACAGGCCCGTGGTTCTTATAATATTTTCTGAAATATTTAAAATTATTTTGGAAGTTAAATATTTGATTTAATATCTTTAAAGGATTTTTTTTATTTTTATTTTTGAATGAGTTATAAATGTTAATAAATAAATAAATATTTGAATAGAATTTTGGAATATAACTTATTTTGGAAATTCTGGATTTTGAAAAATAAGCCTTCAGTTAATAAATAAATAGATAAATAAGTTATATTTGGAAATATTTATTTAGTTAAACAAATCTGCTACAGCATTTTAAATGCTGTCTTTTTGAAATTGGACTAGTTTTACCCGTAACTTTAGGTAGCATTTCCTAAGTGCTACAGAATCTAGAATTGATTGTTTTAAAACTCATGGAATTTGATAAATTTTATTTTATGTTAAGTTTTGGAAAATCTTAAGATATGATATTTATAACTGGATTTTCCTTAATAAATTTAAGATGAATATTCTAGTATTAAGTGAATTTTGAAGATATTAAATGACTAACATTTGGAGTTTATTTATGGAATTTATGGGAATATTCAAGACTAAATAATAAAACATTGATTTGTTGAAAGAATAAAATCCAAACTTAGTTTTGAATAGGAAATACTCCAATTGGATATATATATATATATAGGAATTGTAATGGATTTGGGGACATAAAGTGATATTTAAATTATGGTTTAAACTTTAAATAAAGAAATATATTTGTAAAGCTATATAAATTATCTTCTTTACAAAGTAACCATAAAGTTAAACCATTATTCTATATACCGTTGAATATCCAAACCATTTGTGTGTTGGGAGTTATGGTTTTAAAGTAAAAATTCCAAATATTATGTTTTGAAGATATAATTCAAATATTTGGCTTCCAGATATTATAAATTTTAAGCAGTATGGTTTTTGGAAAGAATTATATTTGAATATAACGATATCATATTGTTTTTGGGTTTTAAAATGATATCGTATTTATATTTTGAAATGGAAATGTTTATTCTGGTTTTAAAGTATAAAATGTTTTAAATGACCACGGGTTATAATAACGATGGGTTGGCTAAGAGACCGGGATCGGATATGGACATACTCTCTGTCGATACCGAAAACCACTTTGACCAACCGTGTACGCGGTGGAGATTCCAGAATGAAGTAGGTCGGTGGTGGCGTTTCCTGTAAGGTAAATACGTGGACCCGACTCCCGTGAGTTGGCATAAGGTGGCTAAAACAGGAGCAATTCCAGGCCAATGAGGTCATTCCTCTGATCGGACGCTCCTCTTCGATATTATACTATGTTTTTGGATTGATTCGGTGGCCACCTCTATATTTTGATTTTGGGGAGTTAGTCCGAGGTGGGCGGTAACTGCGGCTACGCGTTTCCATCAGCCTGGATAGCAATTGGTATATCTACCCTGGCATTGCCTAGTTGTGCCGTGTCATCTACCATACCGAGCCTTTACTACGAGTTTCTATTTGTGTCGTACCTATGGAGTATCCTCTGGTAGCTTCCCGATCAGGAGGTATTACGGTACTGTATAGACTATTGGCATTATTTGTGTTAAGGGGAATATTGGGTCACTCCTTAACGCTATTAAAAAGTAAGTTTATTTTATAAATAGACACTATTATAATAGCGCAATATACTACATAGTAAATAGTTTAACGGATCCTTAGAGGATGGGCGGTCCCAAGCATCCTTTAAGTTACTTGTTCTATATTACAGTACACTTGAATTAGCTTACATTATATAAGTATGTATGTCCTGATTCGAGTGTTATGTTTTATTTTACGCTCGGGTCAGCCTGAGTTGCAGTTTCAGTTTTTCTCTCCGGAGCTAGGTCATCCCGTAGATCATTCGTGCTGCCGGAAGCTTTTCAGTCCCTATCCTATCTGCAATCAAGACTTTGGAGGAATCTGTTTCTATTTATGTCTACAGCTGTATTGCAGATTCTAAACTATATAAATTCTTTTTGGTTAAAAGTTTTATGGTGGCTTCATGAACCACTAAATATTTTATTTCCGCTGTGAGTTCTGATATCTGTGTATGTGATTCTGTGATTTTATTTACTGCATATTCTGAGTTCTGCCAAAATTATTCTACAACGCAGTACTTTGAACACTTCAAGTCCGACATGAGCGGATGCGAAGGGTTGAAAATATTGGGTCGTTACAAATATGATTTTCTCTTTTGTGGTTTAGGCTACCAAATTCAACGTTCTCTGTCAATGTAAGCCTAATTGAAGCGTTGTGTAGTAGCATCATAATCGACGTCAAGCACACAAAGAAAGCTTGCATCATAGCAACAACCGATGCTTCTGAACTCATGCCATAGGAGTATGTTCCCACAAACATAGTTGAATGAAAGATCCATTACCATTGATTTTGAGCACATATCCTGAATCAGGTAGTTTGTTGAAGCCCACATTCTTGAATCCATTGCCATAGATTTTATTGATGAGAGTGAGGTGTTAACTTGGGTATAATGAATGATTCATGCATTAGGATATGGTCGGATCTTCTTATGGTACTTTGCACCAGCTCAAATTGGTCAAAATGGTGATTGGAAGTGTGAATTTTGTGATTGAATTAAAGGAATAGTCTGCTTCACGACACTTAGCCATCAGATATGGTGAAATGTTTCTTTTAATTAGATGAATCGATGTACTTTTGTACCTCGTAGATAATATAGAAGATAAGAATTGGTCAGATATATCTTGGTTAGTATTTACTGCTGTATAATTTATAGAAGTATAAATGAAGGAAATATTTTGCATACATCCATCGAACATGCATGCATATTATCTGTTAATACTTTAATTTTAAGCTTTTGAAAAGTATAAATTATACGTTTAAATTTCTATTGTGTTGCATGGATATTTTCATAATCTTTACATTCCATCTCCTTATCCACTCTGCCTAATTTGATCAAGGCATTTCTTTCCCTTTGTCGTGTCTCATTTTCTCAACAAATACAAATCGTATAATCCAAAAGTATTTTCAGGCAAAATATTTACCTACGTGGATGCAAGGCAATCGACACTGATCAACTTGAACGTTTAACCCGACCCTTATAATTCTGAGTTAATACACAAATTTTTAAAATTTTCCTTTATTATTTTTATCGATTAATGAAAATGGTCAATATAACACATGTTTCTTGATGTAATTTGAGATATTAACTTACTATTCATGTCATCATTTACAATGCTGAACTAAAAAAATATAAAGTTCCAACTAAGAGGAATGCCAAACCAAATGTGGATGCATATTTACATAAAAGTTTGAGTAGTGCGAGCACCAATTCTCTGAATTACCATTGGGTTGGTAACAAGTAGGCTTGTCAAACGGGTTGGGTTGGGTCAAAATGGGTTGGGTCGAGTTTGGCCCAACCCATTTATGACCCATTGTTTTTTATCCATTTATGACCCAACCCACTTAATAAGCAGGTTATCCATTTAACCCATTTAAAGATTTAAATTTAATCTGACTAATAAAAAATAAATATAAAATAATTCTAATTCTAATTTTTATGTTTTGAATTTCGATAAAAATTTAAAATTTTAATTCTAATTTTCATCAAAATTTAAATATGGGGATGTTCTAAGTACAAGCGTCAGTCCACTAGGGGAACTATGATATGTGTTAACAATATGAAGTATCCGAGTGTTCCATACTGTCCGTAATTTAGGTTGGAGTTAATCAGTCGAAGTCTCGCCTAATTCCGAGTTAGAAGGAAGAAGTTATTGCAGTCTAAATAAAAAAATAACGGCTTCTGCACTAGGCGAAGTTGAAATATATGGATGTGGTAGCATGTTATTTTCTAAGTACAACCATCATTCCCTTTGGAGATATACAGTGTGCGTTCACACGATGAATATACGAGTGTTTCATACTGTCCGTAATTTAGATGGAAGCTAGTCGGTCGAAGTTTCGCCTAATTTTGAGTTAGAACGAAGAAGTTGTTGCAGTCTGAACAAAAAAAATAGCGGCTTCTGCAATAGACGGAGTTCAAATATGGGGATGTGGTAGCCTATTATTTTTTAAGTACAACTGTCAGTCCCTTTGGAGAACTACAGTGTGCGTTTACATGATGAAGTATTTGAATGTTCCACACCGTCCATAATTTAGGTGGGAGTTCATCGATGAAGTATCGCCTGATTCTGAGCTAGAATGAAGAAGTTATTACAGTCTGAACAAAAAAATAGTGGCTTCTGCACTATGAGAAGTTCAAATATCGGGTTGTGGTAGCCTGTTATTTTTTAAGTACAACTGTTAGTATTCATGAAAATTAAAATGTATGTTCAAAATCTTATTTTTCAAATTTATTTTCAAATTTAATGTTTTTAATAAATGGGTAAATGTGTTACCATTTATAACTCTTTTAAAAATGGATCAACTCAACCCATAACCTATTTAATAATATTCATAAATGGGTTGACCCAAAACATTTATAAGTAGGGTAAATGGGTTGAATTAATGGGTTGTATCATATTTTGACAAGTCTAGTAACAAAGGGAACGTTAGGTCAAGCTTTGTTAACTTTTAGTACATGGATTTCGAAACTTTGTTTGGACGTGGAAGCAAAAGCTGCATGTTTCCATCGAATCTTCTTGGGGTCTGCATTATTTTGATTATACAAGAAGATCTTGAAAAATTACAAGAATTTTTTTTATCATAAAATGTAACCTATGCAAACATGTCAAAATTAGACACCTTATTTAACAAAAACTATAATATTTACAATGTTATATATCGACAATGTCATGTTAAACATAAAGGTGCAAGTTAGGTACATGCGCTTAATTCTTCATTCACTCGGGGCAAATTCTTTGACTAACAAAGCATTTCTTTAAATGATGGTTATGAGTTTTGGTTAAATGCCTTTTTTAAGATATGATGTGAATAATGTGTTCAACTAATGACTTTAAGATGGTATAGTTGTAATACTATTGCTTCGTTAAAGCACAAGCACAAAATTGATGTCTGCAAATATATCAACGAGTTTGTGTGTATTTGTTTGTATTATTTCATAATAAAAAGAATTTAGCTCATATACTTATATGTGTCAAGTATATCTAAAATAAGATCATTATTTCACAGTTGATAAATTTTCTCACAGTTTTCTTTATATACGTCCAACATACGTGCTTAATGTACTAGTTTCTACTTAATCAAAATTTATGAAATAACTAAAACACCTTATATATATATATATCATAATTACTTAATCTAAAATTGACTAATGTAAAATAATCATAGAACTAGATTTACATTACTGGCATAAACGTATCTATTTACACACACACACACACACACACACATATATATATCCTTACCATTTATAAACATTAAAGAAAATGACTGTACATATCAGATCATAATGTATTCCTCGTATTAAAATTCACAACTTATTTACAAAATATAAAATATAAATATGTGGATGTTTTAACCAACATAAGTTGTTTTCGAAATTTAAAGGAATTTGGATTATTTTCTGTAAATTAATGATTTCAAAATTCTTACTTATTTCATAAATAATTTACAGATCGTTCATATCTATTTTCTTCACCAAAACAGTTTCACAAATCAGTCTTTCTAATTACAATATATTGAAAAATAAAATTGATACTAAATCAAATTCAAAATAATCAAAAAAATCCTTGATACATAAATCAAGCATATCTGAATAAGTGGAATTTAATGATTTCTAAATGAAGTTTAATTCAAAACTTACTCATAATAATAAAAACATAAAAAATTTCCAACGAAATCAATGATGGCTGACTCCGATACCACTTGTTATGATTTTAACATACTTTAGGATTAATTAATCATGAAATCCTAGATCTGAATAGGTGACCTATATTGACTTGATTAAGAAGAAATCAGAGGAAAGTAAATGAATTAGTGAAAGTCATATCCGAATTCAAAGTTACTGAATGGAAAGGTAAATTTTGTTTGGTTTTCCATATTAACACAAGCCATAGATCTTATATTAGATCTGAATCCATAGTTGGTTAGATTCATAAACTAATTGAGGGAAAGATATAGATCTAAAAGATAAAAGTTGGATTTGATCTTCCAAATTGATAAACCCTAGATCTGAATTATTTCTATATAAGAGATTAAAAGAATAAGTAGATCATACGTAATTTGAGGACCATAACCCATTATTTATAATGTTGACATTTTCTAATTTTGTCCTTCAACAAATTAGAATTGTCCAGGTATGTACGCATTAATATCGTAACAATTATATTTTTAAGTTTTTTAACTTTAATTCATAATTTAATCATTTTAATTAGGTTTTGCACCAAAATAGCACAACGCATTTTATTTTACATACGTGGCCCATATTTTCTAACATAAAAAATGAACGATTACTTAGATAAAGTACCATTTACATTCTAAAAAAAATTCATTGTTCTTGATTCTCATATTTTTACCACATTTTTAGAGCTGGCATTTACGCTACTTGTACATAACAAACTTTACCTTTTGTGATTTTGACGTTTTTTCGTTTTCGTATTTATTTAGATAGTAATCTTAGCATATTATCGTATATATTTTCCGTTCACAATTTTCTATACACAACTCCATTCGGATGTCGCTCAGCGCTAATGGGATAATAGAGCAAGCAAATGGTGTTGCAGGTAATAATAATAATAAAAAACTAAAAAAAGAAAGATGAAATAGATTCTTTATAGTGATATAGCTAAGTATGTAAACAGAAATTCCCCGCGTGATATTATTGGGCTCTTCCTCTTGTATTTATAGTGAAAGAATCTAAGACGGCAGTGTACAATAGTTTGTAGATGTATAGTAGCATTTTGTAACCTTATATAAACTCCAAAAGATCACTCAAAAGAATACCCACAAAAATTCAACATAAATTCCAAATAAAGAAGAGCTTATCACTCTTGCTAACCTAACATGGGTGCCACATTTCCCAGTCAGTTTCGTCAGGGTTTGAAGTCACAATGGCAACGCCGCAAATATCAAAAGCTGGAAAGGTTTGATAAGAGACCAGATCGGGTGGCCCGATTTGGTAGTGGTTCAGAATACGGTTCAAAATGTCTGTTCAAGCTGCGGTCTATTTGTAAATTGAGGGTTCCGTCTTTTGATCCGGTAAGGATCTTTGCTAGAATTCGGAATGCATGTGTGAAGTGTACGTTGAGCGTACCAGGTAAAGTTTCCACAAGTCCAAAACCGTTGCTGAACCGAGAAGTTCAGAAGGCTGGACGGGTCAAATCCGTGCCGGGAGAATTTGAAAAGAAGTTGGTACATGAAATTTACAAGTCTGTTATGGCCACAATAGAGTTAGAGTTGCAGCTTGATTTCTGTTAAATATATGGATGTACACTATTATATCGATTCCAATGGTAAGGAAGTGTCGAATGCAGAAATAGAATCCTTTGATAAATGGATGTATATGAAAATTAATTACAAAACATAGGAATTCATTTTTGTATGTTATTTGTTGAGTGGCTATGTGAGCTAATATCTCTTTTAAGTTAACCCAACTTTCTCTGTATTCAGGTAAACATTTATACATAGCAAAAGAGGCATCAGACAAGTGGATCATTTATACCGTTATCTGTGTACCATTACTACTGAATTCCTTTTAATACAAATAGAGATTGAATATATAAAGAAAAACATTCTGCAAATAAATAGAATGAAATCAAGTATCACATATCAGAATTTTTTTTATATTTGATTGAATGATTTTCACTAAAGCAAACAAAGAAAAGGCAAATTCATTAAATGATATTTGAATGGTAGATACATATGGTGGACTTAAAAAGTTAAAATCAATAAATGGAAAAGTAAAATTTATTTCAATAAGCAATGTAAAAAAGGAAATTGAAAGTCCTAGAAAGCTTGCAAATGAGAGAAGACTTTCTACCAATCAATATTTATGCTTGGCTTTGTCTACAAACCAAATCGAAGGCTTTCTACAGTAGTTATCTATAGCTGGAAGAGTAGAACTCATCCAAACAATAGCATATGCTATGATTTCTTACTGGATGCAGACACATCGAACACCTGCTACATCCATTAAGAAAATTGAAAAACATGTGTGTTAACTTTTTCTGCACAGATAGCTATCATAAATTTAACCGGATTAGTCTATGTTAAACAATAAAAAATAAATAAATAAAAAAGAAGAAGAAGAAGGTGGTATGGGACTCAAAATTTTTGAATGATATTTAAAACCACCGGTCATATAAAAATATGTTGGAGATTTTAAATGGAGAGTCTTTATAGGCAAAATGGATCAATATCAAATACTTCAAAAATGACAGTTAGTAAAATATGAAACCAAACAATTCTTATTCAAGTGCTTGAAACATATTTACATTCATGAGAAGTAGGCAACAATTTATTGAAAAGAAATTTCAAGGGTGGCAACAATACAAGCCTATGGTTTGATCCATGGCTAAACAATCAACTTATAATCGAAAAACTTGGATGGGATAATGTGGAATTTTCCAGAAATGTTGCGAATGTAGAAGCATTGCTAGAAACGGTTCAAATAGCAACGGGATCTAGCGACGGCTAGCGACGGCTAATAAATGCGGCCGTCGCTATATGAAATATACAGATCTCCTTCCCGCAAACAGAATTATCATTCTTCCTACCAACATTAAACCCTCCTTCCCCCAATCCGCCACCCCCGTCACCGCAGCTGCCGCCCCGCCTTCCGCCGCCTCCAAATCACCCAAATTCGCCTAGGTATGCTTCTAATATCTATTTTGAATGTAAATTTGATGTTTTTAGGTTTAGTTTAACCCTAATTAAATTAGGATTTGTTATTAAATTAAGTATTAGTAGTGTTGTTAAATTATTGTATGTTGATTTGGTAGATTAATTAGTTTATTATCATGAAGTTAAATTAGATATTAAATTAATTAGTTTATCATGAAGTTGAATAAATGGTTGATGTAGATAATTAGTGTTGGCAATTAACATGATTCGTTGTGTTAGGTGAAAAATTAGTGTATATTAATGATTAACTTGGTTATTGATAAATTTACATGAAAGTATTTCATAGTTTATGAAATTGATAAATTAAAAATTTAATTTGTTAAGTGAATTTAAATTGACAAATTTTTATTTAATAATTAGATTATTATTGTTTTCTAATTATCTATTTGATAATTAGATTTTGTTGTTTTATAATTATCTTCATTGATAATTCTTTTATTTATCTTGTTGATTTAGCGACGGCTAGCGACAGTCATTTTAATAATTTTAGCGATGACTAGCGACGGCCAAAATGCAAAAGGTTGTATATATTGTACAAGAATAAAGTTTATACAAAAAATTAAAAAATGAATATGAGAACATTAAAAATTCTGCAAATATCTAAAAAAATTTTTAAAAATTAGGAAATGACTTTAAAAACAACTAATATTGTACTAAAATCGATTTTGTAAAGAAATTAAGAAATGAGTATAACAACAACAAATATTCCGCTAAAATCTATGTCGTAAAAAAATAAAGAAATGAATATTGCACTAAAATTGTTAATTGAATGTTGAACTAAAATTTAAATACACAAATTTATGAAATAAAATTTAAATAGTTGAAACATTGTCGAAATTTGAAAAGAACAACAATATGTGATAAAATTAAAAGAAATTTTTTTATCCCTTAGATTGGCATTGGCCCGTCTGGCAAGTGTTGTATATGATCGTTATATGGATGTTCGTTTTGTAACGGAACGGACATTTATATTCATCTGATACAATATTTGTCGGATTTGTCCCTGTATTGGACAAATTACAAACACAATAAAGTAACTATATATTATAAATCATTTCATTTTAAACGGTTATAAAATTTCGACAGCACTTCCTTTACGTTCCCTGTGTACACGCATTTGTGTACGATACAGGGAATAGAAGGGAAGTGCTGCCGAAATTTCGTTGAACCGTTTAATCTGAAATAATTTATAAAACGTAATTACATTATTGTATTTGTAATGGGAAGTAGCATGACTGGCCACCGAAGTGAAAACCAAAATACCAAAAAATAAAAAAAATAAAGTGAAGTTTTTATTTTGAATTTTCTGCAACGATGAACTATTTACAATGGAGAATGGTTGAAAATTAAGGATTTAAATTGTCTAACATACATTTTCAAATCAGGAAAAATGTTCAATTATTTTCTCGACCGTACTTGGATGTATGAAGTCAGAACTGGAAAGAAGGGATCAATAAAGCAACATTTCTACAACGGTGTACACGAATTTATTAGATTTTCTAAATCTAATACCGAAACAACATAGAAATTCGTTGCCCGTGTAGTAAGTGCCAACGTTTGAAGCATTGGAAACCAGATATAGTTGAAGTACATTTGTATCAATATGGTTTTGTGCCTGATTATTATTTCTGGGATCGTCATGGAGAACTTGTTGAACCTACACCTAATACTGAAGTGTTAGAGGACGCTACTATGATGACGAATCCGATAGAAAATATGGTGGATGATGCAGCACGATCAATGTTTTCTACAACTGAAGCTGTCGATGAAGACGAAAATGTCGAAGAAGAACCGACTGCGAGAGCTAAAAAATATACGATTTGTTGGATTCTACTAAGAGGCCGTTGTGGGACGGATGTAAAAGCGGAATCGAACTTTCAGTAACCGCCGAATACATAATTATGAAATCAAAATTCAACCTTACGGATGTTGCATTTACAGCAGTTGTATAAGCTGCAAAACGACACATGCCACCCAATAATCTGATGTGCGATAGTCATTATATAGTAAAAAAAATTAATGTCCGCTTTCGGTCTACCATACGAGAAGATAGATGCATGTGTGAAAGGTTGCATGTTGCACTGGAAAGACGACGTTGACCTCAGAAAATGCAAAATACGTAACGAAGAAAGATAGAAACCAAGAAAGAAGAAAGGGAAAGAAGTCCCGTACAAGAGAATGCATTATTTACCCATCACTACCAGACTTCAAAGATTATGTGCATCTTCTGCTACGGCCTGTCATATGCGATGGCATAGTGTGAGAACAGCGGAAGAAGGAACTTTGATACATTCAGCCGACGGAGAAGCATGGAAACATTTCGAGAAGACTTATCCCGCATTTGCTGCGGAAAGCCGTAATGTCAGATTTGGTTTATATACGAATGGATTTTCACCATTTTCACAGTTTGGTAGTAAATATTCATCCTGACCAATTATTGTTACTCCGTATAATTTACCTCCATGGATGTGTATGAAGACACCATATATGTTTCTCACCATTGTCGCTCCCGTCCCTCATGATCCAACCCAAGGAATTGATGTTTATTTACAACCATTGATCGAAGAGTTGAAGAAACTGTGGAATGAAGGAGTCGAAACTTACGATGTATCAACGAAAAAAAAATTCGGTTATTCGCTTCTTTGTTATGGACTATTAATGATATATTATTTATGAGTGGATCCACCGTAGTGGAGTTTGTCATAGTATACTCTATGAATTACAATCTATTTTGCACTCTCCCCTTACTGGAAAATAATATATTATTTATTGTTATAATAGTAGTTTAATAATCTTTCAATTTCTTTATTCAATAGTCCATTACTTTATGATAAAATTATACAATTATTTTCCAAAGTTGGATGCTTCATAATGGAAAATAGCAAAGAAGACTGTAAGTATCTGTATGACAGCTTTTCTTATATAGCTTCATCCAAAAAAACAACAACAACAACAATATCATTGTTATCTGAAGTGGATCTTTTGTAATCTTGACATGCAAAATATTCGGACTATAATGCCTTATGATCTCCAACCATTCCGTCTTGAGCAAATAATCCTTTGTTTCTTAAAGATATCTCGTAACCATTTTAACGTCCTACTATTTCGAACCACTCAAATCGACAATCATCCACACATATCAGACTTGAATTGCTCAAAACAAAATATTGTTAATTTATATTTGGCAAAACTTAGCATATACAGTAAATAAATCAATTATAGAATCACAGACACAAAATAATATAACAATAAGCAGCGAAAATAGATAAGTAGTAGTTCATGAAGCTACTATATAAACATCAGAGTCTGAAAAAAATACAACAGAAGATCTCAAGTACAAAGTAGTCTCAAATACATAAGAATCTGACAAGTCTGGATATAAACAATTGGAAATAACCGAAGCTGAACAAAATGAAGGTAGATCTTCGAGCAAAGCTCCAAGCTCTAAAGGTGAGACTCAAATGTTGTGACCCTCAGTCTGACCCGAGCATAAAGAAAAACACAAAACACTCGAATCAGGATTAACATTCTTATTCTAGTAAATCAACTCAAGTGAAATGCTAAGTGAAATCCAAATAACTTAAAGGATGTTAGGATTCCATCCCTTAAGGATCCATTAAACTATCTACATACATAATACAATACGCTGCATAGATAATGTCTATGGTAAAGTAAACTATTAAAATAGCGTAAGGCGTTACCCATATCTCCTTTAACACATCTTATACAAATGTCCTAGTCTATATAGTACTGTAAACTCCACCAATCCGAAGGGCTATCAGGGAGCACTCCTAGGTACAACACAAACCAAAATCGTGGAAGACGCGATAAGGCATGTGACAAGACATGCGAGGCAATTCCCAAGGTAGGATACTACCGTATTATGGATCCAGACCAGTGGTAATGCATAGCTGCTGCTACCGCTCACCTCGAGACACACTCCCAAATCAAATATACACTCAATCAAATCACAAAGTAATAGAATGGTATCGAAGGAATATGCTTGATAGAGGGAGCGATCCTACTTGGATCGGCATGGCTCATGTTTTAGTCACATCAAGTTGACTCGCAGGAGTCAGGGCTGCGTTCATACCTCATATAGACGTCGCCAAACCATCATAATTCGTTCTAGATTCTCCACCACGTACATGGTTGTTAAAGTGGTTTTCAGTATTGGTATAGAGTATGACAATATCTAATCCCGGCCTCTTTAACAACCAAACAATTATTTCACACCATGGTCATTTTCATTTCAAATAGTTCATATTTCATATAAAAATATCATATTCATTCAAAATAACATCACTTTCGAAATCATATACACTTTCGAAACAATATCACTTTAGAAATCGTATTAACTTTAAATTATAATTCACTTCCAAAAATCATAACCGTAAAATAGGTTAAACCATCATATCAAAGTATTCGTATTTAAATCCATTAAATCTAAATCATGAAAGTTCCAACTTAAACTGTTTGAAAATTAAAAGTAGTTTATATATTGGAATAGTTGTACAATAAATAGCTTATATTTAAAAATGGGTTATAGATTAAAATAATTTATATATTAAAAATAGTTTATGTAGTAATATATATATATATTTAAAATTGTTTATAAATTTAAAATAATATATGTTAAAATAGTTTATGTATTTAAAAGAGTTTATATTGAAAATAGTTTCACACTGGAATTATTTCTTTCAAATTTCCCAAATTAATTCAAATTAACTTTAGTTATAAAAATTCAATTTAACTCAATCTCAGTTCAACAATTTCAATTAAAAAAGTTAAAGTTCCATTCAAATTCTCATAAAAATCATTTTAATCTATATCGATTTCAAATCCAAGATTGAACTACAAATTTAATCATTTTCATTTTAATAGGATTCAAAGTTAAATATTCTAACAATTTATAATAACTCAATTTGATAAATTTCATTTATATTTCAAAATTCAACTTTAATTATATTTAAATTTGAAAATATTCAGTTAATCATTTTTAATAGCATTTAAATACAATCTTAAATTACAAATTTAAATCAATATCAAATATTCAATTCTAATTTTATTTAAATTTGAAAATATTCATTTTATCACCTTTAATCAAAATCCAGTTACCATGTTATAAAACCATATCTTTAAACTCTCAAAATAATAAGTTTCAAATCGGATTTTTATTTAAATACAATTATTAAACAAATAAAATTTCAATTAATTTTACTTTAACTTTTCAACCTTTATTATTTAATGTTGTTACAAAATCTATTTAAATACTAATATAAGTTTTAAATAAATATTTGAAAACATATTATTTATGAGTTAAATTAAATTTTGTTAAATTTTATTATATTAAATTTTTATTTAATTAAAACTTATTACTAAATTTATCTTTATATTAAATCATATTTTATATATTTAAAAATAATAAAACTATAAGTAAAAATCTTAAAATTCAATTGCCAAAATTAACTTACAAATTCAAAATTTCCAAACATATAATTTAAAAACCTAAGTTTTATTCACATATTAAAATAAAATAAAATCTATATATTATATTTTAAAATCAATATTCCATTTAAAACACATACTTAAAATAAAACCATTATATTATATTTTAAAAATCAATACTTAATAAAACCTATATATTTTCTTTCAAAGCTTTGGAAATCATTTTTCAAAATAGACCAATAGTGTCCGTATATAAATTTCTAAGATATGGTCATGTGATACGAATATTTACCATTTCAATCTGCTATAATTTAATATTTATGGATATATACCATTTTAACCCGTAATCCTAAAATTCAAAAATCAATAAAATCACTTGGGTTTATCATTTCAACCCATAGCGATTTTCCCTAATCTATAACATCGTTCGAGTATGTATCATTTCAACCCATGGGTAATTCTTAACTAACAGGGACTTACAGTGAAAATAATAATATAAAATAACATACATATCAATAATGAGCATATATCATAATTAACCATTTTAAAAACTTTATATATATATATACACACACACACACACACAACATAATATTGGTGTCAAATGGGAATTAACATAGGTTAATAATTCAAAACAATAATATATCACACTCAACAATAAAATCACTAGTCAATTCTAATTTAACAACATATTTAATTCATCATTTCACGTGAAATCAATTTAGTAAGCATATGAATGTTAATCATGAGATTACTCAGCTTTTGAGGCTAGAGAAAAATTGACAACACGACAAGTTACGAATTTTGAGTCACGAACTCTATGACAAATCCAAAGAAAAGCAAAGCGAAGTTGGCACGATCTTGAACTCGATGAAAAACATACACACACACATAAGTATATATTTCTTTATTTTTTAAGAAAAGGATAGGAAAACTTGCCTACAAGCTGAGAAGTGGTCGAGCAGGGTGAGTGCAAAAGGAAGGAACAAGCTAGCTTTGACCAGCAAATATATGTATATACACGGACTGTTATATATATTATATATATTCATAAAGCAGCCTAGGTATTGTGACCCAGGTCCTGCATAAGAGTGGAGTTGGCTGCGGCTATTAGGGTGGTAAGGAATCGGTAGCGGAGATGGGTCTGCTTTGTAGTGCCAGCGAGTAGTTTGTAAGGAGAAGGCACGGATGAAGGGTGTAAAGCTGCTGTCTGTGCTCTTGGTGGAGGCCAGCAGAGGTCGGAGGAAGTGGACGGAGCAAAGAATGTTAGGTGGAGGAGTATGGAAGGTCATGCGTGCTTGGTTGTGGTGTCAATAGGCGAGCAGAGTGTTGGGAGATGGCGGATGGCTGTTTGATTATAGGTGATTGGCTGCTAGGCGATGGTGGATCATAGTGCTGGATCTGTGACCAAGGCTAATGGATTGGTAAAAGAAAAATGGGACGAGCATGTAAGAAAGGCAGGCGAAGTCAGTGGTGAGTGCTGCTATGGCAGTTTGGTGGAGGTATAGACTATGGGCTGCTCGAGTTAACGGTGGTGAAGCCGGAGTGGGTGGAGGTTGGAGCTGGTGAAGGTTGATGGCGTGTCGGTGGATCTGTGCTTACTTGGCGTCTAGCACACGTGGATGCTTGGTCGTTTGGAAGAAGAGAGAGACGAATGGGAGAAGGGTCGGATAGTGGCGATGTAGAGGGAGGAGATAGGGCTGTGGTCGGCCTGCACTGTTCGGAGAACGAGGAAACAAGGTGATGGGAAGGCACAGTGCTCTGCTATTGGCGTTTGCTCGGTGGTAGGAGGATGAAGACGAACAACCTAAATTCGAAGGGAAGAGGACGAGTAAATAGGTTAGAAAAAAGGAGCAGGTTTACAAATAATATACATACTAATATATTATATTTTTTCCTAAAAGAAATGGCAGAACGAAGAGCAGAGAGAGGGGAGAAAATGAATGACAACGAACAGAAAAATGAAAATGAACTAGCAAATATTGAATATAGTGGTATGGCTAAAGGTCAGGAGTTTCCTTTCGGGAAATATTAAAAGTAAATGTCTATTTTTTTTTCAATCATGGACAAGTCAATGAACACAGAACACGCAAGACACTCAAAACGGTTACCGACGCGGCTAATTATTTCGTAGAGTTCGCCGCATACCGGACACATAAATGCACAAATGAATATAATGCGGAGATTAGCACGACGAGATGAACAAAATGATACACAGGTATGAGCGACACGACCAGTCTATCAAAACTTGATATTCGTTGTAAGAAATATTGCTAAAACGCCAAAAATAAGATAAACGGAGCTAGATTAGTCCAAATTTGACGAAATGAAAATATAACGTCTCATTTAGGAAATAATTTATATATTTATTATATAAAAATATTTTATTTCCAACAAATTTTCACTGATTTTAAATTTAAAATTGAAATTACACAACAGAACAAATTTTTATATTTACCTATGAAAATCTGCCATTTGTTATGTTTAAATATACGCATACCAAATATCAAATTTTTATTGCAAAATTTTATTATTTATTTCGATGAAAATTTTAGTAAATTACATTTTAAAAATTGTTAAAATTTCCACGTCGTTATAGTTACAAAAAATTGATCCACTTTTAATGTCAGTAAGATATCTGCCAAGTAATACACTCAATATCCACATGTGTATGTGCTGTAGCATGCATTAGTCTCCACACCACAAATGCATGAGGAATCTTTTATATTTCTTTAGCTTTAAGGACGTTCTTATATTACTATATAAGACAATATTTGTCTTTTTTTAGCAAAAGAGAATTGATTTTCACTTTTCATACCAGACCTTTTTTTAAGCCTTATCTACCTAGCTCTTTTGTGAGAATCCAAATAGCGCTCCATGAAGAATAATAGAGTATTTGAATCACTAATACAAAAGGGTAATCCACAAGTGTTTTTTTAAAGTTGTTTCATCAATGTCTCTATTGAGAAACATCACTATGATATTCTTCGGATATCGCTTAAGATCATAATCTACAACAAGTTTCAAAATAATTCTAAAGAGTATTTCAATAAAACCAAAGAGAAAGTCTCTTTAAATGTAAAACATTGTTTTTCTTTTGAGTATAGTCTTTTCTATAATGAGTCTTTTACCTTTTCACATTACCCGCTTGATTATTTTGAATCGTTATTCATAACTAATGATCTTATTATCATAAAGTAATGAGAAAGATCTCAAACTTTATTGTCCTTATAGGTTTACATTGTATATTCATATTTAAATCCACATTTCAAATTAGTACCTTGTATGGGTTGATTTAAGTCCAAAGAATAATCTTCACCAATCCAATATTTATCACTATGAAAAAAAATACTATAAAGTCATCAGAGTTCTTTCAAGTGGATTGCTTAGTGACCTTGCACTTTGAGGTTACTGAGTTTATTTTTTTGAAACAATAACCTTAATTTGAAGAAAATTTAGTTTGACATTGTCTTATTTTGGTTCTTAATCTACTTCTTGCTAATGAAAGGAAACAAGTCCTATATATTATCTGACGAAGTAACTATAGTTGAATCAAAGACAATAATTCTCCTTAAAGACAATGATACATACCTTAAAATTTTGTTTAACATTGTCTTGTTATGGTTCTTAATTTACTTCCTGTTAATGAAAGGAAACAAATCTTATACATATCCAAAGAAGTAACTGTTGTTAAATCGAAGATAATGATTCTCCTTAAAGACAATGATCCGTACATTATTCCTCTCCCCAAACTCAACATCCTCAAAAATTATATCATTTCCTATCTTATAATTTTTTTATTGTGGGTTTATAAACCTTGTAGTTTTTTTAAGTCGCTTAGAATACTAATAAATTATTCGTTATCTTTAGTGCCTCAATCTACAATTATTTAGTAAGCGAAAACAAACAATCATATTAATCATCGAATCCAGATTTGAGACTTCATTATAAAAGGTATCTATCATTAGTAGATATATATAAGCTATATTTTAAACATTAAGAGCTTTAATTCCAACAATGTTTGAATTTATTCATAAATCAATGTTATTATTTCTAAATGAACAATAAGAACCCAATTTGTTCATATTAGAAACAGAATACCGAAATCTATCTAAATGACAGCATAATAAAGAAATCAAATTAATCCAAACAATATTACTAAAATCTAAATAATATCTTAAAAATATCTAGTAAACTTTAATTTATATTTCTGTATATCTTATTAACTATAAATATATTTATATGTTATTTCTTTTCTTCTAGATCCTTAGCGACTTCTTTATCCTTATTTATACACTTACAATGTACGATAAGTAGGTACTTTCTATCTTACCATGCTTCAATCTCTCTTCTGCTTACCACAATGTGAAATGAGCTCAATAAAGGTCATTTTATTCTTAAGAAAAAAAAAATCTTAAAATGGTTATACTGTAAATGAAGAGAGTATAAGAAAAAATAACAATAACTTGAGTGCCTTTAACTTTTGAAGCAATACTTCCCATATAGTACTTATTTTTGTTTCTTTTATTTTGACTTTATGGAATCAAGCCATATAAAGAATGCTTGTTTCTCCTTACCATTTTAACAAAACGCTTTTCATTCTCGATAAAGAACTCCTTAAAATAGTTATCCCTATGTATACCCCATCCTTGAAACCTTCTGAAATATTTTACTTTATGAACTTTTGACTCCTTCCTTTTGAATTATCTCAACTTTGAATGTTCTTCATGACATTATAAGAGCATTCAACCATAATATGAGAGGATGTGACCCTCCTAATTGTAGAAGCTAGACCCATAAAATTAAGAACATACGACATGTTTTCTTAATAATCTTTTGAGTTAGTCCCAAACAACATGATAACATTAAAATTGTTAGACAATTTAGTCAAATTAGTTGAAAATTGAACAAAAATTAAGGGTTGACCGTATATGCCCATATTCAAATATCAGCCATACTAAATTCAAATAATTGGTAAGTCTATATGACACTTGAATGTAGGATTTTTACAATTAGTTTCATAAAGTGACAGCAAAAATACATTTGTATTTATTTCTTAGTGTATATACAATATTTCAAGTGCTATAAAATACTCCCAAAAGCATTTTAAATCTATATGACACTTGAAAATCTCAAAATTATAATTGTGGCACAACATGTTTTAATCGTAGATGTTATAGTTTTTTACTTTAAGTATGTGGTTACATTCATGGCATTTTCTAAAATGATATAAGATATCATAAATAAATCACATAACAAATGTCATAGATTAATACTGGAATGAAATGCCATATAAAATTATGCATAAATGACATAGTAACTGTCATGCTAAATAACATGAAATAATGTGGTAACTATAATGTATATTTGAACCACAATATAGTTATATAGAATGCTACTATACCACTTTATTTGTAGTTTATTATTTGAATACAACCTTAAGGTTAGTAACCGTGCATTTTTTGCGAAATATGAAAATTGTCGCTCCTTTTATTTCATGATAACCAAAGCATGAAAGTGAAACTTATTTTTAATGAGCATGCCATACAAAGAAAATATCTGTATCTATCAAATAAAAATGCATCAAATAATAAACAACACATCTTTTCTTATTCAAAATACAAACATGTTGCACCATTAAATTTATTGCAACTGGCACATTCACTGCATTTATAATAAAAAATTAATTAATTTATTACCATAATAACCACATTTAATGCAATTATGATAAAAATAAATGCAATTGACCGTTATGTGGTCCAAAATGTAAACTAGCGTCATGTTAAAATTTATTTCAATAAAAATTAAACATAAATACATTAAAGGAGCATACTTTATTTTCAATTAACAAAAATTTCTGAAACAACCCAAATGCCTTAAATAAATATCCAAATTACTTAATCAATAGCTAAGTAAGGTAAAATAACCATAGAACCAGATTCATATTTCTTGCATAAATGATTCTAAATTATACATACATACATACATATATATATATACATACATATATATATGTATGTATGTATGTATGTATGTATTTCTCTGTGTGTGTGTTTATACCATTTATAAACATTAAAAAAATGACTGTGCATATTAGATCCAAAACATTCATCACCTTAAAATTCACAACTTATTTATTAAACATACAGTAATAAACATGTGAATGCTTTGACCAATACAATTTTTTTTTCGAAATTTAAAGAAAGTTGGATTGTTTCTCACAATTTAATGATTTAATTTTTTAAATTATTTCATAATAACATATAGATCATTTAGATATATCCATCTTTCTACACCAAAAGAATTTCATAATTTACCTTTTCAATTTACAACAAAAAATTGATACTAAACCAAATCCAAAATCATCAATAGAAAAAAAAAAATTCTTGATACATAGATCAAGCAGATCTCAAACTTGAGTAAGAAATTACATAAATTAAATGACTTCCAAATAAAGTTCAATTCAAAACTTAATCCAAAAAAATGCATAAAAATAATTTCCCATTGAAATCAATAATGAATAGCTCTGATACCACTTGTTAGGATTTCAGTATACTTAAAGATTGATTAATTGTGAAACCTTAGATATGAATATGTGACCCATATTGATTTAATTGAAAAGAATGATGAACGTAAACGGATTAGCAAAAGTCATACCTGAATTCATAGTTGCTGATTGAAAAAGAAAATTTGGTTTGGTTTTCCATATTGACACAAACCCTAGATCTTGATTAAATCTGAATCCATAGTTATTGCTTTCATAAACTGAGTAAGAGAAAGAGATTGATCTAAAAGATAAGAATTGGATCTGATCTTTCAAATTGACATAAAATGCAGATCTGAATTATTTCCATGAAAGAGATTATGAGAATAACTAGAGCTTATGTAATTTGGGGACCATAGCCCCTTATTTATAATGTTGGCATTTTTTAAGTTGGCCCTTCAACAAAATAGAATTGTCCCAGTATCTACACCTTAATACCATGACAATTATACCTGTAAGCCTATTAACTTTAATTCATAATTTGATCACTTTAATTAGGCTTTATGCCAAAATAGCACGACATATTTATTTTACATATGTGGTCCACATATTGAATTTTTTCAATAGTATAACCTCAGACTACACAACAAAAAAGTTAAAATACAAAGATGGATAACTATATAAAAAGGCTACAATATTATATCAGCCGAATCGAAAAAGAAACAAAATGCCAATAATGTTTCAGAATCTTATTTGAAGTACGGAACAATGTTGATGACAGGGCATATCTGCAAATCCACAAACTAAATGACAATCAAGCTAGCTATTGCTAGTCCAACCACTCACATCAATGATTCGGGCTGTAATGCGCTTAGTTCAACCGCATGGAGAAAAGCAGTTAGTAAAATAAGGGTTGCAACCGCAAACCAGCAATTTGAACTCAATAACAACAATAACGTCTTAGATCTGACTTCTGAGCATAGACAAGTCTATAACTCTGATATAACATTTCAACTTGTGGAGAGATGATATATTGAGTAAAGGCATTTAAAGGCAGAGAGTAAATGACTGTCTATCTTAGTGGGAAAGAGGACAGAGCAGCAAGTATAAGACTAGAGAACTTTGAAGTGGAAGTGAAGGAGAAAAGACTCATCACCATCTTTTTCTCGTGCCGTCATTGAAGGAAGAAAACGACATAGTTTATTTCAGTTAAACTTTGTTCCTTAATGCGTTGTAAAGTAATCGGGTATTTTCCTGATCATTTTTGTTGAGCCCTGTTTATTTTATTTGGGCTTTGGGTTGTTAAACCCGTTTTTATCAAAAAAAAACCTCTTTTAACTTGCTTCACTCCTATCGTACATATTCTTCCATCAGTTTTTTTTTGGTTGTGTTATTCTGGTTCGGCATTTATAGTGTTAAAACAACACATTATTGTGCATCAGATTTAGCATATAATATTTTGATCAACTACAACAACAGTCTGGTAAAAACCCTAAGACCTTTATTATCCAGTTCGCAAAAGTACCTGACAATACTGGTCAAGAGTTATCTTTCTAACTCTTTAGACCACATAAATGGTCACTAATTCAAAATGTTACAACCTCTTTAATAGATTTACATAATGGTTAGCTAGTTAAAACCATTAAGTTCTAACTAATCCTAATTATTCTCCACTTATACACATTTAAGCATTCATAACCCCTCCTTTACTCCCTGAAGTAATGATGACCATTGCAAACGTTACAAACAAAGAACTCATGGGACATTCGAATCGAAGCACAAAATCAAAGTCGAGCACATCAATTTCAAGTCAATGTTAATTACATTAGAGCATCAACTTTATAAAAAGATTTCTCTTGCATAGGTAAGGAGATTGAACCGATAATCTCAAATGTATTGTGAAGAAATGAGCACTTTATAGCAAAAACTTTGCTTTGCGGAAGCTTTTTCCAATAGACCTTTTATCATCCAAATCACATAGAGATAAATTTGGATAGAAAATAAACAAACATGAAATCAGAGATCAATACACAAGATATTTCATCCAACCACCTTCCTTATTGATTCACCAAATTTTTTTACAATTAATCGAACAAAATAAAAGTAAACAAAATACAAATTAAGCCAATAACCAAATTGAGAAAGGAAGTCTTGGTCTCTATGGCTAAAATTGTTGGAGGAGAAGAACAAAGATGGAAAAAGAGAGCATTAGCAAATAGATTTCCACACTTACACTCTCTCTTCTAGTCTCTATTAATAATATCAATTACTCAATGCCTGTGTTAATATTGGATGACAAAAAATAAATTGATTATCTAGTTAGAGAGAAATAAATATAATCAAATATGCCTATTAATTAGGAAAAATAAAATCTTCTCTTTTTTCTTTTGCATATTTATTTTCTTCTATTTGTGATTTTGTATCATCAAAATTCAACACTCCGCCTTGATGCAAAATCACATATCTATAACATATCAAGCATGTCATCTCTAGATCTATCACAACTCCCTATATCTCAACCATACCAAATTACAAACCTCTACCACCGCCTACAAGTGATGCATCTCCCGCCATGAGGTGCACAACACAAATCGGTCTCAAAAGCATTTGAAATACCATGAAGACCTCCATGCAGTCCTTGTGGATTTTCCTAATTGACACCCGTCTATCACTCGATCTGAAGCTCATTACAAGATCACTATCGATCCCTCGATCATCATAACATGAAGACCCATGTCTTAAATATTATCCTCAACAAAATCATCAAAACCGGTGAGCACATTAGCCTCTCCACCTGAATGTGGACTAGGTTCTCCAATTGTCACTTGCTTCCCATAGTCGACTACATGACCAATCAAACTATAATGGTTTCCTTTTTCCAATACACATCCTATCCCTACAAGACCACCCTCCTTCACTCTCAAAACTCTACCTCGAGTCTCATAACTGCAACCATGGCGATCCAACTAACCTAGAGAAATAAGATTATGTGAACTAGAAGGAACATGCCTCACGCTGGAGACTTCTTTAATCACACCATCATCCATATGAAATCGGATAGATCCAATGCCATAAACTGATAGCTCTACTCCATTAGCGGTCCTAATCATGCTGATACTCTTCTCATAAGTAGAGAAACAATTCACAGCTCTGCAAATGTGAAAACTAGCTCCTTAATCCATCTTCCAAGACTTTGCTTCACCAATGAAGACATCACAAAAAGTATCATTGTCACTATCTTATGCTATACCGCTCATGTATCGCTATCAATATCACTATGTATAGCCTTCATTTGATCCCTTTTATACGCTTCATACTTATTGTGCATATGACCATTTTTATCACAATAATAACAAATGATACTTTTTGACATAGCTTTACCACTAGCGGCTTTCTTATTCAAACTTGTATCCTTCTTTGAGTCATTTGCTACCGTAGCCTCATCTTGAATCACTTTTTCATATGACCCTTTTCTTCTAAGCTCCTCATTCAAAAGACTACTTCGAACATTTTTTTCAATGACATAGCTCCATTGGCATTGGAATTACTCAATGAAACAACCATAGTTTCTCAACTTTCTGAAAGCGAATTCATCAATAAAAGCTCATGTAACTCATCATCAAATTTGACATTCATATTTTCCAATTGATTTATTACATCCTGAAATTCTTTCAAACGCTCTACACCAGAATTCTCTCCATCGAATCTCAGTCGAACCAACTTTCGAACAACAAAAGCCTTACTTGTAGCATTCTTCGACTTATACAAAGATACCAAATTATCACACAAAGCCTATCCGTATTCGCAACTAGCCACAAGATGGAAAACTGAACCATCAAGTTACCGACGAATCAACGCAATTACCTTCTTATCCATCTTTTTCCATTTTCCCTCCTCTACATCAAAGGGCTACTTCTCATGTCCATCAATCGGATCATAAAGACCATTGAGGTACAAAATGTCTTTCATCTCGGGCTTCCAAATACCCCAATTTTTTCCATCCAAAATAGCCATCTTTGAAAAAGAAATCACATACAACATCTCAATAATTTTTCAAATCCAAAATTACTCATCTAAAAATTACGATTTTTGGAATAACCTTTCTAGTAGTTTATTTATAGGTTTTTAGAATTATTTGCACTCTATTTCTTTTAACTATTCTTTTCAGTTGATTTTAGTTTATTTCTGTTAATTACTGATTTTTCATTTAATTACAGTTTATTTACAATATTTTAATTTATTTACTGTGATTTATGCGTTATTTACATCCTTTTCTTACGCTTTGGATTTTTTTTCTATTTTTCGTTTTCTTTTATTTCTCCTTGTTCTTAGCGTATGGATTAGAATAGATTAAACGTAAATATGGATTAAAATGATAAGAATACTGAAATAACGGAAGATAAGATGTAAATTATAAAGACTGTAATAAAATGGAATTAAGACTGAAATTATGCATAATTATGATATTAATTGGGCTGAAATAAAGAGATTGGCCTAGTTATAACTTAGAATTATAAATGAAAAGAGTAAAAGATGAAAGAAGATTATTTTCACACTTAGACCTTATGTTAAGTAATAAACATGATTATAACGTAGGTTATAGTAAGAAAACAGAATAGAATGAGGCTTATTTTAAGACCGAGGATAAATTTATAAGCATAAATAGTAAGAATAATAACAAAGGCTTATTTAAAATAATTTGTCTTAGTTAATAAGCAAAGATGAAAGTAGGATTCGTACCAGTAGCATTTCCCTTATGTTGTTTAGGGTAGATAAGTGGTCAATAGTTGAAAAAAGAAAATCCATGCCGGTAGCATTTTCTTTATGTTGTTTAGGATAGATAAGTGGTCAATAGTTAAAAGATCCATACCGACAACATTACCATTATGCTATTTATGGTAGATAAGTGGTCAATAGTTAAATGAAAAGATCCGTACCAATGGCATTTCCTTATGCTATTTAGGGTAAATAAGTGGTCAATAATTAAAAAAAAGATCTGTATCGGCAACATCCCCTGATGCAGTTTAGGATAGATAAGTGGTCAATAGTTAAAAGAAGAAGATCCATACTAGCAGTATTTCCCTTATGTTGTTTAGGGTAGATAAGTGGTCAATAGTTAAAAGAAAAGATCCATACAGGCAGCATTTCCGTTATGCTGTTTAGGTAGATAAAAGGTCAATAATTAAATCATGGGGATTTGGACAAGGGAGCAACTAGATTTTGTTTGATAGGGACCAATACCAACAGCATTTCCTATTTTCTATGGACGTGGTGTCTCACAATTGCCTGAAGTGAGACGAGGGCATGCTTATGATGTCTAGGGTAAATAAAAGGTCAAAAGAAGGAGCAATAGATAGTGCGAATCGACGGTGACCATGGTTCGTGGTCACCATGCATGAGGCATCGATTAGGGGAGATAAGTCACTATTGAGTTCCAAGCGCTTATTATGTGTGTCTTTCATAGACACCATTGCCTTCTGTGTAGGGAGCTATATAACGTCTAGTCTACAATAGATACATTGTGTGCCATTCGTAGACACCATTTCTATGTAGGAAGTTATATAATGTCTAGTCCATAGTAAGGTATATGGAGTAGCAGGCCGATCAAAGGGTAGTATTAGGATGTCAGCTTGATAATAGGATTAGGAATTTAGCCTAATCAAAGCAGTTATCAAGTACAAGTGCAAACAATCAAAGTTAATCAATTGTGTTAATTTAGTTAAATCATATTTATTTTCAACTTATTCCTTCTTCATATTTCCTTTGTTTCCTTTTATATACTAGATATGTTGTAAGGTCATACTTTTACTTTGCTTAAAAGTTCAAGTAATTACTATCATTCACCAGACTTTTAGTCTAACCCACTCCTCTATTTGCCCTTTCCTCCCTCATAGGCAATCAGGGGCAAGGAAGTAGACTGCAGCTTCTTGGAGACTTGTTGGAGATTTTATCATGTATTTATTTCCTTTAGTTCTATTTTTTAGTTCTTCTGTTGAGATGGTATATCGAGAGGGATGTATTGTACTCTTATATTTATGAGACCAAGGTTTTGATTTCATGAGACATATTGGTATTTTGAGACATATGGTATATTTGGTTTTATAATTCTATATTGTGAAGTTTGACTTTTAGAAAATTATTATTTTAATTATTTCTCCTGTTTTTATCTATTTTTTCTTGTGAATCTTAGTCTCTGCTAGTTTTAGTTATACCTACAATGCACCATATTTTTTAGTGTGTCCTTTTGGGTATACTAAGGGGCGCAGAGTGTTACATTTAGTATCAAAGCCTAAGGTTACAGGATTCCTAAAAATTTGTTTTAAAAATAAGGTATTTTTCCAAAAGCTACCTATTTTTAAGTAGTATATATTCAAACTAGAAGTATTTTTCAGAAAGAAACTCTTATTATAGAAGTAGTTTTTTAAGTTTAAATTTATAACAATCCCCTCAAAAGTCTATTTCAACTTTCTTTCGATTCTTTCGGGCCTAAGTTTCCTTTTCATTGCATAATATGGCTGAGTGGTTTTCATAGAGCCACGGTACAAGAGGTGCAAAGGCAGGTGCCCAATACTGCACCGGTAGGTGGAGGTCCCTTTAAACTATGTACAACAGCCAATTTTTGTAAGATATGCAAGAACTTCGCTAGTCTAGGAGATAGAATGATTTCTGACATAGAGGATTCTGAAGAGGCACGAGCTAGGTTAGAGGTTATGGAGCAACGGTTTAGGATGTTAGATTTGAAGGACCTTAGAAGTAGATCAGGAAAAGAAAAAAGTTTAATAACTATGGACGGGTTGGTCATTACACAAGGGAGTATAAGAACAAAACAATGAAGGGAAGATGTTTCAAGTATGGGCAGCCCGATCATCTTAGTAGAGCTTGTCCTTAGAGAACGGGGCAGAGAGCAAGTGCACTTACGGCGTAGATACAAGCTTTGGATTTAGCACTATCTAGTAGTGACTCGGATAGAGGTAGAAAAATCTCTTTAGAAGGATTAATCTCTTTTTTCGATTTTACCAAACGATCTCTTTTCGGTTTTGGAGCATCACCCTTTCATTACGAGTTCTTTAGTAGACTGTTTGTATTAAGACATCTCTTTAGTAGTAGACCCCATTGTTTTTTCAAATCCCATATAAGGATCGTCACACATGTCTATGGTTTGTAAGGGTTTGAATTTTTTATCCTAGGCGTAGAATTTGACGATGCCTTTGTTTTGGGATTTTCGGGGTATGGAATGATTTTTGAGAATGGATGGGCTATCTACATATGGAGCTATATCAGACTGCAAGAGGAGAGTCGTTTGACTAGAGACATGCAGCCGTAGGACTCTCGAGGTTTCTTACGACCCGCAAGGGTCTGTTATGTTGAGCTTGCTTTATTCCCTTAATTCATCATCATCAGAGTTAGATTCGAGTCCTATGATCAGAGATTTTCCAAACTTCTTTGAGGAGGTTAGGGGACTATCCCCCAAGAGAGAGATTGACTTGAGGATTTATTTGACTGATAATGCTAAGCCGATAGCATTACCCATGAGGTACATGGCACCTAGGGAGAGGAAGGAATTGAACTAGCGGATCCACGAGCTTTTAGAGAAAGGATTTATAAAAAGGAGCATATCAGAGTGGGGAGCGCCAGTCGTCTTCGCTACTAAGGCGGATGGTTCCCTTCAACTTTGCGTAGACTATAGAGAATTGAATAAGCTCATACAGAAGAATCGATGTCCACTCCCTAGTATAGATGACCTTTTTGACCAGTTAGTTAGCTCTGCAGTATTTTCTCAGCTTGATTTTGCCACTCAATTTCAAAGACTAAAAAGGTTTCAGGATTTCAAGCTGCAGACCATAGTCTTTGTTGCATTAAAATCAAACTGTAAGTAAATTGAATTTTGTTTGATGAATTAAGTAAGAAAATATATCAGAGATTAAGCAAAAATTGGTATTAACAAGTTGCAGATAAAATTCAAGATCAAAGTAGAAAGAATCAACATCCAGGCTTTCAAATTTAAAAAAAATAGTCAGAAGCTTCTGTTCTCTGTTCTCAGGCAACAAAGTGAGTGAACTTCTGACTAATCCAGTTACTTGTTGTTGTATGCATGCCTGAAATAATGTTGAAAACTTTTGCATGTGAACAAATGAGTGTGCATGTGCATATTTTCTTGGTCATGTTCTTCCATCCCTGTTCTTCTTAATTTCATGTTTACAGAGTAAACCCATGTCAAATTCTAAACCTCCCTCTCTCTGTGTTTCTTCAAGAATTGAAATTTAAACAAAATAAATTATTTGTTTTCACATGCATTATGTTTTAAGAATAAATCAAAGCAAAAACAACTTATTTTTCCCTGGAAAATGTGAAGACATAGCCACAGTTCGACTATGTAAAAAATTCGAATATCATAAATTTTAATTTCAGGAATACTATCTGAATCGTCATTGAAAATAACTATTTTTAAAAGCTAAATCTAAATTTTTAGTACAGTTTTGACTGAGAATTTTTAACCTGATCAGAAAATGAGATTTTGTAAAATTATGATGATCTGTGTGTTTGTGGGCCTCGAGATTGTAGTCGCGGCTAGCTTGAGGGATTGAAATCCTAAGAAAAATGTAAGTTGAATTTTTAAATCATCATAGTGTAGGATCGAGATCGATTTAGGGTTGAAAATCCAAATTTACTCTAGTCGAAAATGGTTGTGCTACGTTGTCGTTGGGTGATCGGAATCTCCAGCGCTAGTGCCAATCGAGGCATCGGACGTGGGCGAAGCTTCAGTCAAATTTTTGTGGCCCCTGATGGCCAGAGGTGGAGGGGTAAGGCAGTTTCCTGATGGTGGTTTTTGATGAACTATGGGTCGTGAGGCTCGATTTCGAACGTGACGCTGGTTCGCGCTATGGGGTGGCTCGATGGGTCGAGGAGTTAATCGTCGACTGGACGATGGTCGTATCCTCGACCAGAGACGACCGGAACGGTGTGCAGCGTGCACACGTCTTCGTTTGTGTTGGTTGTTTATTTTTGGAAGGGATGCTGCTTGACTCGAAGTACCACTCGGGGTTTAGGGGAGATGACTCGAAGCTATGGTCGAGTAGTTTTAGCTACGCATCGGGTTGTTTTAAAATTTAAACAAATTTAAGTGGAAAATTTTTGTCACGGGTTGAACTGTGGAAAACTCGAAGCAAGGAGCACTTGCTCGGGGGTGACTCGAGACAGCCACGGGTTGGTCGTTGAAACAGCAATTCCAGTTTTAAAATTTTTGAAAATATAAAATTAAATGATTTCTAAATCCATTCTTTATAAATGTTAATTGAATGTGAAGTTAATGGTATTGAAATAATTATTAGAAATTAATTTAAGTCCAAAGATGTTTTAAACTTATACTTTTTAAATAAAGTTGTTTTAAATTTAACTTAATAAATAATTGAGAAGTTAATCAAATATTTAAATTGTTACCTTAAAAACAAATTTATAACGATTGAATAATTGATGATTTGTAATTACTTTATAATTAATAATTAATTATTAAAGAATAATTAATTAATAAAAGTAATTAAAATCTAATTAATTAACAGTTAAGAATTAATTAATTAAGATAATGAATTAAGGAATAATTAATTAATAAAGTTAATTAAGATTTAATTAATTTATAATTATGAATAATTAATCATTGATTAAAAATAATTAATGAAAATATAATTATGTGGTTAGTTAATTTAAATCCACAATTAATTCATCTTAATTAAAGATGATTGACTATTATCAAATGTTGTGTGCTGGATTAATATTTCTGTTTGTGATTGTGATACGGTGTGATGTGAACTACTTTGTGCTGAGCTACGATTTAAGATTTGTTTCTGTGCGTATGTAAGAACCCTTTTTCCCGTAAAACTGCATTTAAACTTCGATGCGACAAGGAGTCGAATTCCAGTTAGTTATCCGAAACCCACATCGAACCCTGAATGTGAATCTTTGTGATTGACACATCCACGAGTTTTAAAATTGAGCGCTCACTATTCGGTTTAGCCGGGAGAGGACCTTTGTGTCATATAACCCATTCCGAATAATGATACGACGAAATAAATAGCATTTGAAGACGGTGGTGAAGACCAAGTGTCTTCGAAAATGATAGGATAACCTATCAAATATCTCTGCACTGAGTTGCTCCGGTATAGAGATCTCCACATGTGATGGGGAGTCCGATCGGGATTGTGGATACCCGAATTTACAAGGGCTTCTTCCTTTATTGGACGAAGTTCCTTCGGTTCTGTTCGAACCCGAAACAGACTAGTATGGTTATATGTCTGACACTACATTTTGAGATATCAAGCAGATTTCTTTCAAATACATATCTTTTGGTGGCGGAGAATTTATTTTCTTAGCTTAACACACTTCTCTGAGACGTACGAGCTCAGAGGTTATTGAGTTAAAGGTTATCAGTGATATACTCCCAATTCGGTAGTGTGGCATGCTAAGTGCTGCTGTGTGTTGATGATCATTTGTTGATCATTTGTGATCAAAGCATGGCTTTCATGTAAAGCGTAGCTTTGTGGACGAGACCTCATCGGACCTCACACCCCGAAAATGGTCGAAACGGGAAAGATGCGGCAAGGTTATGAGGATCGCGCCCTTTAGGGTATGTCAATCCCTTTTGGAAAAAGGTGGTATCATGGTATGGAGCCCAAATACTTAACCTAGTGGTTGCTGCAATCTCATTACTGTGTGGTTGTTGCTTTGTGATTGAGGGACCTCGGATAAAGGTCGCAAACGACCAAGGGGTGACATACTCGAGTAGTAGTTACCTAGTTACAGAGGTAACCCGGCCTTGTGTTAGCAGAGAGCCGGGTAGGTTCTCGGAACGTCCCTCAAGAGGCGTACCCATGTGGCAGTAGGAAGTTCCTTAGCCTGACCATTTGTTGGAAATCCAATTCCAAATACGAACCCAGTATGGTTTTAGTTGTATAACCTGTCATTTACTTATGGTGGCACCCCACTGTTTAGATGGTAGCTATAGTAGGCATAGTACGAAATGTCTACGCTGGCTAGGATTATTATTATACTTTCGGAATGGCTTTTTACACTATGCACTAATAATAATATCAAAAGAATTTCTCTCGTATCAAGCATTTTTGACTATCATAAGAAGAAATCTCCTCCAATTTTGTGATTGCATTGTGTGTATGGCGGGAGGTCTTATGGTAGTTTCATTTTTCAAAAGAATATCGAATTTCTTTTATAAACTGTTTTTACACAAGCAACTATTTTTGTTTACTCATGTCAGTCCCATGACTGACCCGGAGTTTATTGTTTCCTTTCTAAACTCTGGGTGCCCATAATTTCCTAACGGACATCCTAGTAGCAGGTTTTCCGTGTTTTGGTGCTAGTTGGATTTTGAAATCTTTTGGTTTGGAGGCTATCATTTTTTGAAGGCTTTTGACTTGGAGATATTTTGAAAGCTTTTGGATCTTAAGGTGCTTTGTTTTGGAAGTTCGCTATCACTTTATTTCTTTGAAGACTTTCTTGGAATGTGATCACTTGTTGTTCTATTATGAAGTTCCATTTTGAAGTTGTGTTATATGTATAAAAATACTCTGACGTTGATGATGATGTTGTAATGGATATTATGATGATGTTGTATCTATGATGTAAATGAATGATATTCATTTTGTTTCTGCTGTTTTATATTCATCTACTGTTGTTATAAGCTCCATCCGACTGGAGTTCGATGTTTGTATCTTCAGCAGTCGAATACAAGTGAGGTATTTGATGTCAATTTTCGAACATGGGATTTCGAGTCGTGACATGTGGTATCAGAGCTAAAGGTTGAGTAAGAACTTTAGCTACGGAGTATAACACATTAGATGGCTCATTAGAGATAGGGTGAAGTATACCCTAGAATGAGTATAACCCAAGACCGAAACCCTAAATTTTCTTAGTCTATTTCTTTTAACTGCTGATATTCCTTAAGATATCTCGTCCGTATATCTAAATCAAGTTTTCTTACTAATTACAGATAGTAAGAATGAGAGTATGAAGAGGAAGAGCTAGGGGGCGAGGAAATGCCACAACAGCTAGTCAAGTTCCCCTAACAGCAGAAGCAGCTTTATCTACTCAGCATCAGCCGAATCTGGCTGATTTGTATAAAAGCTTTTCAAGGCTTGGTGGTAAGCCGTTCACCGGCAAGGAGTCAATTGTCGAGTCCCAAGCATGGATCAGATTATGTGAAAGAATCTTTAAAGGGCTAAAGCTGCAAGACGATCAGATGCGACTCATAGCTTCTTGGCAACTTCAAGAAGAAGCCTTAGCATGGTAGGAGACAGTCACTATAGATGAGCCAGAAGACGAGTTTACTTGGGAGAGATTTAAAGAAGTATTTGAAAAGCGCTATATGCCATCAGCAGGAATTTTTCAAATGTACCAGGAATTTATGGATTTAAAGAAAGGGAGTTTGTCATTCGAGGAGTATCTAAACAAATTCAATGAATTGTCTCATTTCGGTCCAGAGTTTGTAAACACACCTTTAAAGAAAAATGAAAGGTTCATTCGTGGGATGAATTAGAAGTTCCACGACAGGATGACTGACCACGTCAAAGAATCCTTTTCAGATCTAATTGATATGGGGTACAGATATGTTATACTGGATATGCAAGAAGCCCCGGTGGAGAAAGGAAACATAAGTAATCAAAACTGGAAGTAGAGGAAAGTTGGAGGCAAGAAACCATCGCAGGGTAAGGAGAAAAAGAAGAGCAATCAAGGAAACCCGACAGAGAATGTTACTTGTTTTAATTGCTTAGAAAAGGGCCATTATTCGAGCAGATCTACGAAGCCTAAGAGACAAGTCAATCAACCTATACAAGCAAAACCCAGGAAGTGCTATTATTGTCAGAAATTAGGACACGAGGTTAAAGACTGCCCAACATGAAGCAAGCTCAGACAGCCAAGGTGTACACAGTCAAGGACAGACCTGGATCTTCCAAAGCAGAAAAGGGAAAAGGAGTTCTGGAAGGTAACCTCACTATTTATGATAGCATCGTTAGAGTTCTGTTTGACATGGGCACTATACATAGTTTTATCTCTCAACAAGCTATAAATAAATTAAATCTTGAACCTGATTTAGTTAATGAGCCTATATGCGTAAAGAATCCAGTTGGAGGCCCTCGGAACCTTTGTCTTCGATGTAGAGACGTTCCTATCTCATATTCTTATTACCAATTCCCTATCGGTCTCTTTGTCCTTGATTTTAATGAATTTGAAGTCTTACTCGAAATGGATTGGCTAGCAAAATACGAAGCCAAATTGGATTGTAATAATCGACTGATTTCGATTAAAATCAAATTTGGAGATTTCATTGAGATTTCTTGTGAGGAACCTAGTCCTAAAAGAGATGGGTTGATGTATAACTTGGGTTATCCCAAACTCAGTTTGGAGTCCATACCTATTGTTAGAGATTTTCCAGACGTGTTCGAAGAAGTGGAATCCTTACCTCCACATCAAGAAATAGAATTCAAAATTGACCTATTACCTAATGCTCGTCATGTTGTTCACGCAAGTCGCAGGATGGTACCCAGGGAAAGAGTTGAATTAGTCAGGCAAACCAATGATTTGCTAGATAAAGGGTTAATTCATCCTAGTGTTTTTGAATAGGGTTCAGCAGTAGTGTTTGTTGCTAAATCGGACGGATCTTTGAGATTGTGTGTAGACTACCGTGATCTCAATAAGCTGACTCTTAAGAATAAATTTCCTCTACCTAGAATTGATGATCTGTTTGATCAATTGCACGACGCTCGTTTCTTTTCGAAGATGGATCTAGCCCAAGGATTCCATCAGTTACGAATTGTCGAAGATTGTGTTCATTTGACCGCCTTCAGGGGTCCTAATATGTTCTACGAATGGTTAGTCATGCCTTTCGGGCTAACCAATGCTCCAGCATACTTCGTAGATCTTATGACCCGTGTGTTCCGGGAAGTATTGAATAAATTTATGCTTGTGTTTATTGACGATATTTTGGTCTATTCCAGGACCGAAGAGGAGCATGTCGAGCATCATAGAATCGTTTTGGAGATATTAAGGAGAAATATTCTGTTCGCCAAATTTTTCAAATGCCATTTTTGGGTCAAAGAAGTTAAATTTCTCGGGCATATTGTTAATGAAGAAGGGATTTCTGTTGATCCTAGCAAAATTTCCGCTATTCTTGATTGAAGGAAACCCACTACACCAAAAGAAGTTCGAAGCTTTCTGGGTTTAGCGGGTTATTATCGGAAGTTTGTTCAGGACTTTTCTAAGATAGCTAGTCCGTTGACTATGCTAACAATGAAGAATGCAAAATTCAATTGGACTCCGAAATGCGACGAAGCTTTTCAGGATATGAAGAAGAGATTAACCACCGCTCCTGTTCTCGGTATTATTATCGGGAACCAGGGTTTATTTGTCTATACCGACGCTTGTGGTGATGGTTTAGGTGCGGTATTAATGCAGAATGGGAAGGTAATTGGCTACGCAAATAGACAATTACGTCCCCGTGAAAGAAACTACCCAACTCATGATTTGGAACTTTTAGCTGTTATCTTCACTTTGGAAATATGGCGACATTATCTTCTGGGTAAGAGCCTCTTTCAGATTTCTTAACAATTTACGAATTTAACTTAACTTAATAAATATACTTAATGAACTCTCTTTATTTTAGGTGAAAAATTCGAATTATTCATGACCACAAATCTTTGAAATACCTCTTCACCCAGAAAGATTTAAATCTACGGCAACAACGATGGTTAGAATTTCTAGCATCCTATGATCTAGATATCCTTTATACGCTTGGGAAAGCCAATGTAGTTGTCGATGCTTTGAGCAGAAGACATGCAGTTCTCGCACATCTTGTTATCGCTCCTACTCTTCTTAAGAGGATTGCAAGTAAGCAGAATGAAGATGAGTTTCTTCGAGGAATTTATAAAAGAATATGCCAAGGAGAAGACACTAGTTTCGAGGTTGATAGTAGAGGAGTTATAAGATTGAAAGACATGATTTGTATCCTGGACATCCCTGATCTGAAACGAGAAGTTTTAGATGAATGTCACAAATCTAAACTCAGCATCCATCCAGGAGTTAACAAGATGTATAGAGATATCAAAAGAACTTTCTATTGGAAGATAATGAAAAGGGACATATCTATGTATGTTAGTCGTTGTGATACTTGCCAACAAATTAAAAGCGATCAAAAGAAAATAGTGGGTTTACTTCAGCCTTTAGAGGTACCCAAGTGGAAATGGGACCAAGTATCGATGGAATTCATCGACGGGTTGCCTCGTACTCGAAAAGGAAATGAAGCAATCTGGGTCATTGTGGATCGTTTGACTAAGAAAACCCACTTTTGCTAGTGAAATCTATCCGCACAGTAGCAAGTTTAGCCGAGTTATATGTGAAAGAAATTGTCCGTCTCCACGGTATTCCTAGCAGTATAGTGAGTGATCGTGACCCGATCTTCACTAGTAGATTTTGAGAGGCATTTCATGATGCATTGGGAACAAATTTGAATTTCAGCACTGCTTATCACCCACAGTCTGATGGGCATACTGAGAGGATTAACTGAATCTTAGAAGACCTATTGTGTGCTTGTATACTTGATTTTGGTGGTTCTTGGGAGGACCATTTACATCTAGTCAAATTCTCATATAACAAAAGTTATCAGGCCAGTATAGAGATGGCTCCTTTCGAAGCTTTATATGGTCTTCCATGTCGATCACCTGCATGCTGGATCGAGGCAGGTGATAGACTCTCCTTGGACCGGATATGATTAAGGAAGCCATAGAGAAAGTTGATTTTATACGGAAGAAATTGAAAATGGTTCAAAGTCATCAAAAGAGTTATTATGATCGTAGAAGAAGGGATTTGGAATTCCAGATTGAAGACTCTGTCTTTCTCAAAGTATCTCCAATGCGAAGTGTATTAAGGTTTGGGAAAACCGGTAAGCTGGCACCACCGTATATTGGTCCTTTTCCTATTCTGGAGAGGATCGGTTCTTCAGCCTATCGAGTGTAGCTACCTAGTTGGTTGTCTGGCGTGCATGATGTGTTCCACATTTCTAACCTTCGGAAGTATGTGTACGATCCAGATAGTATTATTGAAGAAGTTTCTCAGCAGGATCTCGAAATCACTCCCAATTTAACAGTTAAAAGAGAACCGATAAAGATTGTGGATCGAGATGAAAAGCAATTAAGGAGCAAAACTGTGAAACTGGTTAAAGTACAGTGGAGTGGCGATCCAAAGGACTGCACTTGGAAAGCTGAAGATAGCATGTAGAAATCATATCCCAATTGCAGAGTGGATATCTCGGCTTAAACTGGTAAGCCATTTCTCTATCTGAATTCGTATATTCTCCGTTTGTTTTTCTCTCTCTTTCAAATTTCGAGGACGAAATTTTCTTAAGGGGGGATATCTATAACATCCTAAAATTTATCAATTTAAATTTGGTAATCTATTTGAAATTTTAGAATTAATTTGAAAATAATTTGAAAAGTTTCAAAATAAACAAAACGAGTGATAATTTATATGAATAAAATTTAAATTTCTTCTGTGTTTAAAAAAATTTGAAATAATAAATGTTTTAAAAACCATTTGAATTCAAATATTATGTATATAATACATTTATGAGTAGATTGAATGTATATATTGAATTTGAATTAAATTATACAAGTATATATATGAGTATATGTATAGATATAAATGGATTATAATTCAAGTTTGAATTGGAATTTGAATTTAAATTTAAATAAATGTTTTAGAAAAATAATTTGCATTTGAAATCAAAAATGTGTAATTTATGTAATGTAAAAGATTGGTTAAAAACATTTCTTCTTTTAACATTGTATATATACAAATGAATAAGGGATGTAATTATTAATAAAGTGAATGTGATATAGAATTTACTTAAAATTCTTTATCTTTGTAAAAAAAATGCAAGTGGTAAGCATGCATGGGGAAGATAGTGTGAAAATAAACAAGTGTAGAAATCTCATAATTGGTTTTAACAAATGGCTTTCAATTTAGTTAATTGAAAATAATAATAAAACTTAAATTCAAAAGAAAACTTTTCAGCTTCTCTTTTCCATTCTTTAGCTTCTCAAATTTCTGAAAGAAAAAAAGAAAAAAAATCTTGAACATTACACACTTCAACACCAAAGAAAAAAATCTGAAACTGCAACTTCTTCTTGAATTCAAAATTTAAACTGAGAATCATCTCCAACATCAAAGCAGCAGTTTTAATTCCATATCTCAGGTAAGTTTTAAACTTCATAGTTAAGTGAATTAGTAATTTCGAAATCAAGTTTTAACATCAAAGTTCCAAACTGCAGGTTAATATAACCAAGCTCCACTTTTGTCCACGAAGTAGAGCAGGGTTCCCCTAAATTAAATTAAGGCAAGTGAAATCTTTTTAAAAATTTGAATTTGAATTTTTTAATCGGTAATAAAGCTAGAACTAAGCAAGTTGTATCAGTCAGTTGCAGAAAAAAAATCAAGTTTCAAAGACTAAAAAGGTTTCAGGATTTCAAGTTGCAGACCATAATCTCTGTTGCATTAAAATCAAACTGTAAGTAAAATGAATTTTGTTTGATGAATTAAGCAAGAAATATATCAGAGATTAAGCAAAAATTGGTATTAATAAGTTTTAGATAAAATTTCAAGATCAAAGTAGAAAGAATCAACATCCAGGCTTTCAAATTTAAAAAAAAAACAGTCAGAAGCTTCTGTTCTCTATTCTCAGGCAACAAGGTGAGTGAACTTCTGACTAATCCGGTTACTTGTTGTTGTATGCATGCATGAAATGATGTTGAAAACTTTTGCATGTGAAAAAATGAGTGTGCATGCGTATATTTTCTTGTGCATGTTCTTCCATCCCTGTTCTTCTTAGTTTCAGGTTTACAGAGTAAACCGATGTCAAATTCTAAACCTCCCTCTCTCTATGTTTCTTCAAGAATTGAAATTTAAACAAAATAAATTGTTTGTTTTCACATGCATTATGTTTAAAGAATAAATCAAAGCAAAAACAACTTAGTTTTCCTTAGAAAATGTGAAGACACGACCACAATTCAACTATGTAAAAAATTCGAATATCATAAATTTTAATTTCAGGAATACTATCTGGATCGTCATTTAAAATGACGATCTTTAAAAGTTAAATCTAAATTTTTAATACAGTTTTGACTGAGAAAGTTTAACTGATCAAAAAATGAGATATTGTAAAATTCGGATGATCTGTGTGTTTGTGGGCCTTGAGATTGTAGTCGCGGCTAGCTTGAGGGATTGAAATCCTCAGAAAAATGTAAGTCGAATTTTTAAATCATCATAGTGTAGGATCGAGATCGATTTAGGGTTGAAAATCCAGATTTACTCGTAGTCGAAAATGGTTGTGTTGCATTGTCGTTAGGTGATTGGAATCTTCGACGCTAGTGCCAATTGAGGCATCGGACGTGGGCGAAGCTTCGGTCGAATTTTTATGGCCCTTGATGGCCAGAGATGGAGGGACGAGGCAGTTTCCTGATGGTGGTTTTTGATGAACTATGGGTCGTAAGGCTCAATTTGGAACGTGATGTTGGTTCACGCTTTGGGGTGGCTCGATGGGTCGAGGAGTTAATCGTCGACTGGACGATGGTCGTAGCCTCGACCAGAGACGATCGGAACAGTGTGCAACGTGCACAAGTCTTCTTTTGTGTCCGTTGTTTATTTTTGGAAGGGATGCTGCTTGACTCGAAGTACCACTCGGGGTTTAGGGGAGATGACTCGAAGCTATGGTCGAGTAGTTTTAGCTACGCATCGGGTCGTTTTAAAAATTAAAAAAATTTAAGTGGAAATTTTTTGTCACGGGTTGATCTGTGGAAAACTCGAAGCAAGGAGCACTTGCTCGGGGGTGACTCAAGACAGCCTCGGGTTGGTCATTGAAACAGCAATTCCAGTTTAAATTTTTTTGAAAATATAAGTTTAAATGATTTCTAAATTCATTCTTTATAAAATGTTAATGGAATGTGAAGTTAATGGTATTGAAATAATTATTTGAAATTAATTTAAGTCCAAAGATGTTTTAAACTCATACTTTTTAAATAAAGTTGTTTTAAATTTAACTTAACAAATAATTGAGAAAATCAAATATTTAAATTGTTACCTTAAAAACAAATTTATAATGATTAAATAATGATAAAATAATTGATGATTTGTAATTAATTTATAATTAATAATTAATTAATTAAAGAATAATTAATTAATAAAAGTAATAAAAATCTAATTAATTAACAATTAAGAATTAATTTATTAAGATAATTAGTTAAGGAATAATTAATTAATAAAATTAATTAAGATTTAATTAATTTATAATTAAGAATAATTAATCATTGATTAAAAATAATTAATGAAAATATAATTATGTGGTTAATTAATTTAAATCACACAATTAATTCATCTTAATTGAAGATGATTGACTATTATAAAATGTTGTGTACTGGATTAATATTTCTGTTTGTGATTGTGATACTGTGTGATGTGAATTACTTTGTGCTGAACTGCGATTTATGATTTGTTTCTGTGTGTATGTGAGAAACCTTTGCCCGTAAAACGGCATTTAAACTTCGATGCGACAGGGAGTCGGATTCCAGTTAGTTATCTGAAACCCACATCGAACCCTGAACATGAATCTTTGTGATTGATACATTCATGTGCTTTAAAATTGAGCGCTTACTATTCGGTTCGGCCAGGGGAGGATCTTTGCATCATATAACCCATTCCGAATAGTGATACGACGAAATGAATATCATTTGAAGACGGTGGTGAAGACCGGGTGTCTTCGAAAACGATAGGATAACATATCGAATGTCTCTGCACTGAGTTGCTCCGGTATAGAGATCTCCACATGTGATGGGGAGTCCGATCGGGATTGTGGATACCCGAATTTGCAAGGCCATCTTCCTTTATTGGACGAAGTTCCTTCGGTTCTGTTCGAACCCGGAACAGACTCGTATGGTTGTATGTCTGACACTACCTTTTGAGATATAAAGCAGATTTCTTTCAAGTACATATCTGTTGGTGGCGGAGAATTTATTCTCTTAGCTTAACACCCTTCTCTGAGACGTACGAGCTTAGAGGTTATTGAGTTAAAGGTTATCAGTGATATACTCCCAATTCGGTAGTGTGACATGCTAAGTGCTGCTGTGTGTTAATGATCATTTGTGATCAAAGCATGGCTTTCATGTAAAGCGTAGCTTTGTGGACGAGACCTCATCGGAGCTCACACCCCGAAAATGGTCGAAACAGGAAAGATGCGGCAAGGTTATGAGGGTCGCGCCCTTTAGGGTATGTCATTCCCTTCTGGAAAAAGGTGGTATCATGGTATGATGCCTAGATACTTAACCTATGTGGTTGCTGCAATCTCATTACTGTGTGGTTGTTGCTTTGTGATTGAGGGCCCTTGGATAAAGGTCACAAACGACCGGGGGGTGGAATACTCGAGTAGTAGTTACCTAGTTACAGAGGTAACCCGGCCTTGTGTTGGCAGAGAGCCGGGTAGGTTCTCGGTACGTCCCTCCAGAGGCGTACCCATGTGGCAGTAGGAAGTTCGTTAGCCTAACCATTTGTTGGAAATCCAATTCCCAATACGAACCCAGTACGGTTTTAGTTGTATAACTTGCCATTTACTTATGGTGTCGTCCCACTGTTTAGATGGTAGCTAAAGTAGGCATAGTATGAAATGTCTATGCTGGCTAGGATTAATATTATAATTTCGAAATGGTTTTTTACACTATGCACTAATAATAATATCAAAAGAATTTTCTCGTATCAAGCATATTTGACTATCATAAGAAGAAATCTCCTCCAATTCTGCGATTGCATTGTGTGTGTGGCGGGAGGTCTTATGGTAGTTTCATTTTTCAAAAGCATATCGAATTTCTTTTATAAACTGTTTTTACACAAACAACTGTTTTTGTTTACTCATACCAGTCCCATAACTGACCCGGAGTTTATTGTTTCCTTTCTAAACTCTGGGTGCCCATAATTTCCACACGGGCAGCCTAGTAGCAGATTTTCCATGTTTTGGTGCTAGTTGGATTTTGAAGTCTTTTGGTTTGGAGGCTATCGGTTTTTGAAGGCTTTTGACTTGGAGATATTTTGAAAGCTTTTGGATCTCAAGGTGCTTAGTTTTGGAAGTTTGCTATCACTTTATTTCTTTGAAGACTTTCTTGGAATGTGATCACTTGTTGTTCTATTATGAAGTTCCATTTTGAAATTGTGTTATATGTATAAAAATACTCTGAAGTTGATGATGATGTTGTAATGGATATTATGATGTTGTTGTATCTATGATGTAAATGAATGATATTCATTTTGTTTCCGCTGTTTTATATTCTTCTGGTGTTGTTATAAGCTCCATCCGACTGGAGTTCGATGTTCGAATCTTCGGCAGTCGAATACAAGTGAGGTATTTGATGTCAATTTTCGAACATTGGATTTCGGGTCGTGACAAGGACCATAGGCGAGTGATTGTAATTATTATAGATTTCTTTAAGTAATTTAAAATAATAGGGTTTCCAATAGTTACACTTTTATTACGATTTTTGGAATAACCTTTTTAGTAGTTTATTTACAGGTTTAGAATTATTTTCAATCTATTTCTTATAGCTATTCTTTTCAGTTGATTTTAGTTTATTTCTATTAATTATAGCTTTTCCATTTAATTACAGTTTATTTACATTATTTTAATTTATTTATTGTTATTTATGTGTTATTTACATCCTTTTCCTATGCTTTGGATTTTCTTCTATTTTCAGTTTTCTTTTATTTCTCATTCCTCTTCACGTATGGATTAGAATAGATTAAACGCGAATTTGGATTAAAATTATAAGAACACTGAAATAATGGAAGATAAGATGTGAATTATAAAGACTGTAATAACATGGAATTAAGACTGAATTATACCTAATTATGATATTAATTGGACTAAAGTAAAGAGGTTGGCCTAGTTATAGCTTAAAATTATAGCTGAAAAGAGTAAAAGATGAAAAAAGCATATTTTCATACTTAGACCTTGTGTTAAGTAATTGGCATTATTATAATGTAGGTTATAATAAGAAAATAGAATAGAATGAGGTTTCTTTTAAGAATGAGGATAAGTTAATAAGCACTGATAGTAAGAATAATAAAAAAGGCTTATTTAAAATAATTTATCTAAGTTAATAAGCAAAGATAAAATTCGGATCGGTACTGGCAGCATTTCACTTATACTGTTTAGGGTAGATAAGTGGTCAATAATTGAAAGAAGAAGATCCGTACCAGCATCATTTCTCTTATGTTGTTTAGGGTGGTTAAGTGGTCAATAGTTAAAAAAAAAAGGTCTGTACCGGCCGCATTTCCCTCATGCTGTTTATGGTAGATAAGTGGTCAATAGTTAAAAGAAAAGATCCGTACTGGCAACAGTTCTTTTATGCTGTTTAGGTAGATAAATGGTCAATGATTAAAAGAAAAGATCTGTACCAGCAGCATTCCCCCGATGTTGTTTAGGGTAGATAAGTGGTCAATAGTTAAAAGAAGAAGATCCGTACCAGCAGCATTTCCCTTATGTTGTTTACGGTAGATAAGTGGTCAATAGTTAAAAGAAAAGATTCGTACCGATAGATTTTCCCTGATGCTGCTTAGGGTAGAAAAGGGGTCAATAATTAAAAGACTAAATCATGGGGATTTGGACAAGGGACGCAACTAAATTTTGTTTGGCAGGGGCCAGTACCAATAACATTCCCTATTTTCTATGGACACAGTGTCTCGCAATAGCCTGAAGTGAGACGAGGGCGCGCTTATGCTATCTAGGGTAAATAAAAGGTCAAAATAGGGAGCAATAGATAGTGCGAACCCGTGGTGACCGAGCATGCGGCATCGATTACGGGAGATAAGTCGCTATTGAGTTCCAAACGCTTAGTATGTATGTCTTTCGTAGACATCATTACCTTTTGTGTAAGGAGTTATATAACGTCCAGTCTACAGTTGATACTTTGCGTGCCATTCGTAGACACCATTTCCATGTTGTGAGTTATATAGCGTCTAGCGCGCAGTAAGGTCTATGGAGTAGCAGGCCAATCAAAGGGTAGAAATAGGATTTCAGCCTAATTATAGGATTAGGAATTAAACCTAATCAAAGCAGCTATCAAAGACAAGGGCAAACAATCAGAGTTAATCAATTGTGTTAATTTAGTTAAATCATATTTATTTCTAGCTTATTCCATCTTCATATTTCTTTTATTTCCTTTTATATACTAGAACTGTTGTAAGGTCTATTACTTTTCTTAAAATTCTAGTAATTAGTATCATTCACCAGACTAAAAGTCTGATCCACTCCTCTATTTTCCCCTTCCCCCCCATAAGCAATCAGGTGCAAGGAAAGTAGACCGTGGCTTCTTGAAGACTTGTTGGAGATTCTATCATGTATTTCTTTCCTTCAGTTTCATTTTTTAGTTCTTTTATTGAGCTGTTATTTTGAGAGGGATGTATTGAACTCTGATATTTATGAGACTGAGATTTTGATTTCATGAGACCTATATTGGTATTTTGAGACATATGGTGTATTTGGTTTTATAATTCTATATTGTGAAGTTTGACTTTTAGAAAATTATTATTTTAATCGTTTCCCTTGTTTTTATCTGTTTTTTATTGTGAATCTTAGTCTCTGCTAGTTCTAGTTATACCTACAATGCACTACATCTTTTAGTATGTCATTTTGGATATATTAAAGGGTGTGGGGGTGTTACATAGAGAGTGATAAATATAATCAAATATGTCTACTAATTAGGAGAAAAAAAACTAATCTCGTTCTTTCTTTTGCATATTTATTTCCTTATATTTGTGATTTTGTATCACCAAAATTTAACACACTTGTATTCACCATTATAATTAAGTAGTAAAATAATAAAATCTCTCATAATGGATGTAGTCTTAAAGATTGAACCAACCTTAATTTTATGTCTCTTTTATTGTAAATTTCTTTATTTTTCATGTCTATCATTATGTAGAAGTAGCAAATCTAATATAGTACATAATGTTATATGATATTCATAAAACTCAACATATGTTCGAGATTAATAGAAAATATCATCGTACTTTGGTAGTAGAAAGAGGACCCCCTATTCGCCTTACCTAATTGTTGGATCAAAACAATGGTAGTGGTGCAAAATATGAAAATTTCAAAAAGAAAATATTTATTAATTTTGTATTAGATCTTTGATTTGTCTTATCATAAATAATATAGTCAAATTAACTATTTTTAATGAGATTTCAATAAAATGTAAATTTTGCGTTCAAAACCAAAATTTATTTTAAATTCAACTTCGATATTTTGATGTTTTAATTTAAGTTGACTTTAACATTAAATTTGAACAACCTTATTATATGTTCATACATTTTCAATTTTGTTCATAGTTAGGAAATATCATGAACTCAGTATGATTTATTACACATGAAATATATACATACTTATACATACATACATACATACATACATACATACATACATACATACATACATACATACATACATACATACATATATATATATATATGAAATAAGAAACAAAATAGACAACATGGGATAAATAAGTGATCATTTGGATTTATGATCACATCCTTATTTATACAAGTGTATATTTATTATTAAATATATTCAAAATATCTTATTAAATGCATATGCGTATAAATGTTTTACTTTCTATCCATACAAAATGGTTTTTTAATTAACTCTCGCAACAATAAAAATAAGTTTTTTCCCATATACATTATTGTGTGTGTGTATAATAAAAAGCATATTTAAGATTTATATATTTAAATCTATTGTCATTAATATAGTTTTGGCCTAATAAAAAAAATTAAAACATAAATTTAAGTATGCACATACATTATGCATGTGGTGTGTGTCTCAATGTGTATATATATTAAAATTTTAAAATATAAAACTTAAACTTGCCTTTATCATTAATGTTATATATATAATTTTATTTTTTAACTTAATCTAATTCAAAAAGAATATAATTTTATTACTTATGTAGTAAAATAATATTCCACATATGCACAAAAATTATATTTTGGGTAGAAGAATTGTTTTTTGTTAAGTACCATGAGTTGGATTGTTTTTGGAAGTGTTTAAGAGAGGTAGGGAATGCCCTAAGGACAATTATGTAATTTCTTACATATATCTAACTCTGCAATCAATCTTGTTTGTAATATAAAGGTGATTTTATTCTTTTCTATGATTTGTTATATTGTGATATAATTAATTAAGTAATTAATTTAAATTATATGAACCAAAATATCCTTTAAGTAGAATATTATGTGATTGAAATTGAAAATAGTTGTAATTGCAAGTAACTAATCACAATATAAAATCATATTTTATTTTAAATATTCATGGTTAAAATGTTTCCAGAAAGGATATCTATACATCCATTGAGACTAGAGTGTATAATGCACCCCAAATATTCGGTATTTTATTACTTCATGGCTGCTTGAGGTACCAAAGGGTTGTGTGCTTATAATTATTTACGGAATGACTCATTTGATAGTTTCTTATTGGTTGATAACAAATAGATTAAATATGAAATCTTACTATGAAGATGTTACACAGTTCTCTCGACTTAAGAATAATGTGGACCTTCCATGTGGATACCTACTTCGGTTATAGTTAAATGCTGACAAGATGACCGTCGAGTAAATATAGTTGGGTCTGAGTAGAATCTGGTCTCTTTGATTATCCCCAACTAGGAACAATAGGATAGTAGCATTCAAATAGACAGTGGAATTAGAATATTAAGGATAGTGAGCAGATCAGAGGCAAAGTTAGTCGAAATTGGACGAAACTTGGCAGATAGGCTCTGGAGGATGGCAAGAGGCTATGGACTAACTCGCACAACATTTGGAGCTAATGGTTAAACTTGGCTCCTAGTTAAGTAGGTTAGGTCGGTCTAACGACCCAAGATTTCGGTTGTTTGATTTTGAATGTTTAATTTATTTTAAATGTTGAATTTGAAATACTCATTGATTTTGAATATGGATATTTGGTAAAAATAGTGAAATGGTTTAAAATTTCAAATGTAGCGATTAAATGGATTTGATGAATAGTAAATTTAATATTTGAAATTTGGGCAAATATGTGAATCCGGAGTTAATTGTGAATGGAAATGATTTCTAAAGTTGATTTAACTCTATTTGAATTAAAGTGATGATAGTGGACTTTTAAACGGGATTAAAAGTCAATAAATTAAAATTTGAAATCTTATATATTAATTTAATAGTGAAATTTAATATTTGGAATTGGTTGAATAACTGAAATTGTGATTTATTATTACTCGAAATGGTTTCTAATATGAATATAGATTCTATTTGAATTATAATTGAGTTGATAAGTTTTAAAATTTAGATTTCAAGTAATTCCGTCGATTTTGAAAATTGCTCGATTTAATCAACATGTTAAAATAGCCTTCCAAGGCACGGTCTCAGAATTCAACGAAACCAGTTCTATTAGATCCGTGATTGTGTATTATTGTAGGATTTCAAATTTTGTGGCAATCAAATTTACTGTTTTCTCATAGGAGCTAAAAACGCGTAGAAATTAATTTAAGGAATTTAATTTAGAATTAGTCATTTAATGTCGTAACTTCGTATACTTTAAAATTGGCCTTCGAAACATGTTCCATTGTGTTTGGAATAGGGGAAAAACATTATAAACGTTTGGTGGCACATTTCGTTTGGAGATCGAGAAAAATCAAGTGTGAACGGGGTTTTTAAATAATGAATTATAAACATATATATACACCCAAACCTCTCTAACCTTAACCGTATCTTTTACGGCCGCCACCATAGGATTTCAATGGCCAAAATCATCAAACCTTCCACCCTCGATTCTTTCCAATCCAAGCACTTTTCGGCCTCACTGTCAACTTAAATATTATTGAGCATGATAAGATACACACATCCAATGGTAGAGATCTAGCATTGTCAACGATCGAAGGTGAAAAGTGCTCGCATTCGTACAGGGGTTGGTCGCGTTTTTATGGTGCTATGGGAGTTCGAGTTCGTCGTCGTTCAAGGCGTGTGTGCGGTGCGTGATGAGCTTTTGTATGTCGGTGATTGATCATCTTCTAGGGCGGAAACAAGGTGCGACGATCGATTTTATCCATCGACTGATGGGTTTCGAACGAGGGGAAAATGACCTGGAACAGAGAAGATGGGTTAGGTAATTAGTAGCCAGGATTGAAGATCTATATAACATGCAGCCCAGATGATTTTGGTAATTAAATAAAAAGAGAGGGAAAAGAGGAAGTTCATTTATATAAATTGTACTGGATGTTTAAAAATAAATATCTTTTTCATACGTTGTCAGAATTGGACGAAACAAGCGGTGGCGGAATCATGGCCGCGAGCACTACATCATGGAACTGATTTGGAGTCATTTGGAGTTTTTTAAAATATTAGGTTAAATAGGTTAAATCGAACGTCATTCGATTTGATTTAAAATTAAAAACTCAAGGTGAGTTAAACTCACTCATTTGGTTAACCGGTAATGTTTTATAGTGAATAAAATTTACTGTGATGTTTGGATTGTTGAAATTGGTGATTGTTGAAATTGATTAGGATGATGATATAGCATCTTGAAATGCTATTGGATTGGTTGAATCGGATCTAGGGTGACGATATAGCAACTTGAATTGCTATTAAACTGTTTATGTTTAGTTTTAAGTTTATTTTTGGTATTGAATCACATATGTATGAAATTTGATGAATGGATTGTTTTTAAATTACGTTGTTTAATTATAACGTAAATTGAATTTGAATATATTGGTGTTATCTATTTGGCTAAATAAACATGGTCTAGTATTAAATGGAAATGTGGTTTGAGAGATATGTTAGAAGCAGGATAAACTTCTGATATGCTATGATGTAAATTTGGGAAAATGTTAATTGATAGTCAAGTCAATATGTATAGGTGTTATTTAATAAATTGACTGATGATCATGAGATTGAACATATATTTGTAAATGGATCATGTAAATATTGATTATTTAATTTGGACAGTTGAATTGAATATAATGGTTGCTTGTTTCAGTACCATTGGAGTTATTGAGCTTGTTTTGAAATTAGAAACATTTTGATTGTATTTAACTTCATATTTTATAATCTAAAGTAAAAGTTTATTTGGTGAATATATACAAGAGTTTTGTTAAGTTATTATCTACAAATGATTTGAAGATTGGTTTATATACAAATATTTGTTGTTTTGATTTAATTATGTAAGAACTATTTTGAGACTTTAAGTGATATTATTTATTTATATGGTAATATAATTATTTGATAAATAGATAGTAAAATGTCGATTGCTTTATTTAAACTATATTGTTTCAGATTGATTATATATGTGGATTTTTAAGAATTGTTTTGAAGTTATTATAACATATTATTTGATAATTCTATATAAAGGTTCAAACCATATATTATAATTATTATAAAATGGTTTAAGGTGATGATCTATGGAAAGAGTATTTTAAAAAGCTATAAGTGGAAAAGTTGGGTTTTTAAAAGGGAAATTGGATAAGTGAAATATAGGATGTTTTAGTTTATTTGTTTCGGAATAATTAAATAAATTGCTATAAAAGAAATTCTTTATAAAAATAATTTATGGAAAAGCGGTTTATAAATTTGGAAAAGAATTAAAATTTGAAAGGAATTTAGATTCTGAATGATTATGGAAAAGAGGAATTTTATAAATGGTTTTGGAGATTTGGGAAGAGTATCTTTGTGAATAAACGAGAAGATTTATAAGAAGATGTTCTAAACAAAAGAAGAAATGGTTAAAGAGAGGAAGGGTATTTTAGAATGTTTATATTTTCGTTTTAAAAGAATATTTGTGCTTAATCATATTAATATGATTAAGTCTTTCAAGATAAATGGTTAAGATGCTTATACCATTTTGTAATTATATGGGAAAGGTTTTTCTAGTTTTGAAAGGAATGATTTAGAATATATTTATACTATTAAGATTAGTACTTGGTTTTATTTTATCGAAAAGTATTTCGTTTTGTGAATATACTTATTTTGTGAGATAAGTATATGAAAGTGATTTCCAAATATTTAAAAAGTGATTTTATATTAAGGAAAGTGAAGCTCGGTGGATTCCATAGGAAATGTAATCTATGTTTGAATGACTGTTACTTGATAGTTAAATTACCAACTATCAAACTTGGCCAAACTCGTTGATCATTTCGAAGGGACTGAGATCGGATTTAATCATCTGAAAACCACTTTAATCTGATTTGTGCGTTGCGAATTGTGATATTGTGAAGCTTAAGAAGATGGTGAATTTTGAAAAGATTGGTTTGTCCAGACCCAGGACAACATGTATGGACGAATGTCTGACGGTGTATTTCTAATTATTACGTACATTCGTTTTTACAAACGCACATCTGTTTGGTGGAGGAGAAGGCAACTTCTCTTAGCTTAACACCCTTCCTTAAGCCGTACGAGCTCAAGGGTTGTATTTTTTGTGGAAAGCAATTGGTAGTCAACGGAAATGGCAATGTTAGCATTCCAAGTATGAATGTCATTCTAAAGGTAAAACGTTACCTCAAGCCTCATCAACAGAGAAAACGACTGAAACAGGGCATGCAGCAGGGCTATGTGGGTCGCACCAAAGTAGGTCATGTTATCACCTTTCTGGATACCCTCGAATATATTATAATTATGGAAATGGTTGTGCATGGAAAGAGAGCGCTCGATTAAGGTGGGAACACCGGAGGTGATAACATATTCAATACTAGTAGTCAAGTGCTAGGCCGGTCCTGTGTGGCAGGGTATAAGTTATTCTTGTCAGACTCGGATGCATTATTCTAGGGATGCACTCATCAAAGGTAGTTTCTTACCTCGTCATAGTATGGAATCCATTGTCCAATACGTGTCGTACAGTTTTTTATTGTGCACAAATTATGCTGAAATGTGAGACGCAAGCATTTCAACTATTTTCTAATTTACTTTCTATAGACACTATAATATTAGGTGATTTTGATATAAAAATGTTTTGGTTATTGTAAGGCAAAAACCCGTTGTGTTTATGTGTGGCATGGTCTTACGAGATAACTTTTGATTTTAAAGGTTTTCTTATGACTTTAAATCAAATTGTGTGTGTTTTTCTCATGCTAGTTTTTTCCAGACTGGCTCGGGTGTTATTTTATTATAAAGTTGGGTCAGATCGAGTATTACATATTCAGGTTAGAATGCCATGGAGCTTAGGAGATGAGCTGGATGACAGAGATGTATTCACGTACTTGGTATTTCCGCTGTGTGTTATGTATATGAGGACAAGTTATTATAACTGCCCAGACTGTTATATTGACTGTTGTTCTCTGATTAATGTTTGAATATATATATATATACACAGTTTTTATTTTGTGAAAAGACTTGTGATATATCATAGATAATTCGTTCCGATGTGAGATTCTTTATTCTTTGATTTTCTTCTTATCCTCTATCTTCTCTTCTTACCCCTAACAATCCACCTTTTTTTTCAATTTAAGTTGACATGTGTTGTTATTTGTCATCTTAGAATGTACTGAAAAGTGGGTTGTTACAATCATTGAATTAGAGCTTAGGTTGGCGATCTATCTAGGCTTTGGTGGGGGTTACTCATTAGAGATGGAGTTAGTAGTACTCTAGCATAAGTTTGAGTGTATTGCTATATGCACGAATGTTTTAGTGAATAAAAAATGTTTTATATTGTATTGATTTATCGGTTGAGTTTTATTAATTCTGGTCGGTACGGGAAGTACAACCATATCAATAGGGGTTTCTAAACTCTTAAACAAGGTAAACCAACACAGTATTGTTTTAAAGAGGGCAATGAAATAATTTACCCAAATTATATTTTGATATAAAAGAAATAATTTCTAAAATTATTAAATATACATACATACATACATACATACATATATATATATATATATATATATATATATGAATGTTTGGTTAATATAATCATATACCAATCAAAACTACAAAATTTGAGATGGTTACTATAGCCAAATGTAAATTGTATAAGAATGATTATACATTCGAGTTGTAACTAAAAATGAATTCAAACAAGAGTTTAAATCCCGGGAACTTTTTAGAAATGTTCTAAGTGGATTTGAACTATGTAGTTGGAATTTTTTAAAACTTGGAGATTTTTGGAAATGTTTTCCAAAGTGTTTGAAAGGAAGAATGGTGATATTAGTTTTGATGTATTTCTGAATAGAAATTATTTAAAAAAGTTTTGATAGTAAGAAAGCATTGAACTCACTTCAGTCGTTGGAAAATAAGTTCTAATGATGATGGTCGCATCATCAGTGTTCATTTTCGAGTTTCTAAGTGACGAATTTGTTGCCATAGTGATTGGCTATGATTAATTGCTTTGCACTTGTTTGGAAAACAAGTTTTGTTTTATAAATTCCAAAAGGGATTTTTTTTTTGGCAAAACCAAGTTGTTTTAAAATTCCGAGAGTATGATTTGATATACAAAAGTGGATATATGTATATTTATGATTTCAAAATGATTTGAAATGAAATCGGGCAGTTGAATTATGGAATTTCCATAAATGATTTGTGAAGTCAGGAGAAAATTAGTTATTGAACTTATAAATTGGAGTTGATATAGATAAGAAATGAAAGTGTGAATTTTAATCCTGGAATTAAAGATTAACTTGGGTAAGTTAAAATCAATAAGATGTGTTGAAATTTAACTTAAGATAAGTTAAACAAAATTGTATTTGATTTGAATTGAATTGAATATAAAGTTTGAAATGTAAAATGATTATATAACCGTAAGTCATGATTATTGAATGTAATGGATACACTTAAGCTATAAAGCGATATATATATATATATATATATATATATATATATATATATATATATATCCAGAGTTATGATTATAAGATGTGAATGGAATCAAGTAAGCAATATGAGATTTTTGGTGAATAAGTCCTTGAACTTATGACTTGAGATATGAAATGGTAAAATCAAAATTAAAATGGTTTGATATTTTGGTAAAGGAATGGAAAATTCAAAAATTTGAATGATAGGTGGAGGGTGAATTGAAATTGAGCAATCGAATATGAGCCTGAATTATGAAGTGGTTATATAACCATATGTTATAAGTATAGAATGAAGTGATTATATAACCATATGTTATAAGTATAGAATGTGAGTAAACTTAAGTACAAATTCAGGGAATTGTGAATAAATAAGTTTGTATAACTTATTAAACTGAGAAAATGGAAAAGTTTGACCAAGTTAAAATGGTTAAGTATTTGATAACAAGAAATGAGTTCAATTTAAGAGTAAATGAATTTAATATGATTTTGGAGTATGGGTTGGATAAAATTAGGTGAACTTAAGTTATAAAGCTGAATATGAACTTAAGTAGTGATATGGAATGTTTATAATAAACCTTAGAAATAATTTTATGAAATGGTTTATCATCGGATTAACATGGAATGAAATGCCTTTCACTATAAAATGAAGTGAATAATACTATGTGAATTAGATGAAAGTGAATGGATAAAGTTTTAATATAAGTTGGAAGTGAAAATAATATGAATGCAAGTGCATGAAACTGAGCCGAATTGTTCGAGAATAGATTACATTAAATGATTCCGAGATTAATAAAATGGATTTGAATATATTGAGTGTGGATATGAATAGAACACAAATCAATTTATTATGAATAAATTTGAAATTAAATATACATTGATTGGGAATGGATAATTGAATATTTGAACCTTGTACTTGTTTATGCATTCGAAATATACATGATATAATATGTTTTTTTTTATGAAAAACACGTGTTTAAATTCGTCTAAGGAATGGAATGTTGTGAAAATTTCATGATTTTAAAACTTATGTGCTTATTTTAAGGAAGTACAAGTCCAGAGAAGCTGTTTGGATAGATTTTGGTTGCGTAATTGCATATTAATTAAGCGAACTCGCTTAATAATGCAAATATAAGGTACGCATATGCATTAAAAGCGAAAATGAAATAAATATTGATATATTCTGTGTTTTCGATCGTATAGGTCGATGTATATTATATTTATCATATTTTTTATCTTGTAAAAAGGCTCTGCATATAGGGGAGACTCTGTCAAAATTTCGGAAATTTAGGGTGTTATAAAAATTTTGGCAAATTTTGTTAACTAAATTTGGTTTGAAATTGTAGTTTGGAATAATGGAATTTGATGAATAAGTAGAAATCGATGGATTTGGGTGAGACTAATAGATTTAAGAAATGGTAAAAACAGAATTTTAACCAAATGGGTTTTGAAAAGAAATGGATTTGGAGCATTTTTCCTACCTTAGCAATTTCAAGGACGAAATTCTTTCAGGGGGGAGGAATGTAACGACTCGGGATTTCGGTCGTTTGATTTTGAATGTTTACTTTGTTTTAAATGTTGAATTTGAAATATTAATTGACTTTGAATGTGGAGATTTTGGTGGAAATAATGAAATGGTTTAAAATTTCAAATATAGCAATTAAATGTATTTAATGAACGGTAAATTTAACATTTTAAATTTGGGCAAATATGTGAATCCGAAGTTAATTGTGAATTGAAATAATTTCTAAAGTTGATTTAAACTCTATTTGAATTAGAGAGATGATAGTGGAATTTTAAACAGGATTAAAAGTTAGTGAATTAAAATTTGAAATTTAATATATTAACTTAATAGTGAAATTTAATATTTGGAATAGGTGAATAACTAAAATTGTGATTTAATATGACTCAGAATGGTTTCTAATATGGATATAGATTATATTTGAATTATAATTGAGTTGATAAGTTTTAAAATTTGGATTTCAAGTAATTTCATCGATTTTGAAAATCGCTCAATTTAATCGACACATTAAAATAGCCTTCCAGGGCCTAGTCTAAAAATTCGAAGAAAACTAGCTCCATTGGATATGTAATAGTGTATTATAGTAGGATTTCAAATTTCGTGGCAATCGGATTTATCATTTGCTCGTGGGAGCTGAAAACGCGCAGAAATTAATTTAAGGAATTTAATTTAAAATTAGTTGTTTAATGCTATAACTTCCGTATACTTTGAAATTGGCCTTTGAAACATGTTCCATTGTGTTTGGAATAGGGGTAAAACATTATGAACGCTGAGCGGCATGTTTCATTTGGAGTTCAGTAAAATTCAAGTGTGAATGGAAAATATAACTAGTAAATTAAATACATATATACACCCAAACTTCTCAACCCTAACCCTATCATTTACGCCCGCCACCTTAGGATTTCAATAGCCGAAATCATCAAACCTTCCATGCTCGATTCCGTCCAGTCCAAGCACTTTTAGGCCTCACCATCAACTACAATATTGTAGATCGTGAGAAGAAACACAAATCCAACCGTGGAGATCTAATATCGTTAATGATCGGAGGTGAAAAGTGCTCGTGTTCGTGCAGGGGTTGGTCGTGTTTTCACAGTGCCGAAGGAGTTCGAGTTCATCGTCGTTCAGGGCATAGGTGCAGCGCGAGACGAGCTTTCGTATGCCAATGATCGATCAACTTCTAGGGCAGAAACGAAGAAGCGGCGATCGATTTTATCCATCAACTAATCGGTTTCGAACGATGGAAAAACGACTTGGAGCGAAGAGGAGGGGTTTGGAAATTAGTGGCCAGGATTGAAGATCTGTATGACATGTGGCCTAGATGATTTTCGTAATTAAGTAAAAAGAAGAGGAAAAAAGGGGATTTTTTTTATATAAACTGTATTTGATGTTTAAAAATGAATATCTTTTTCATACTTTGTCAGAATTGAACGAAACAAGCGACGACGGAATTGTGGCGAAGAGTACTACATCATGGAACTGATTTGGAGTCGTTTGGAGCTTGTTAAAATATTAGGTTAAATCGAATGTCATTCGATTTGATTTAAAATTGAAAACTCAAGGAGAGCTAAAGTCACTCATTTGGTTAATCGGTGATGTTTTATAGTGAATAAAATTTATTATGATGTTTGGATTGTTGAAATTGATTAAGACAGCAACATAACATCTTGAAATGCTATTTGGTTGGTTGAATCGATCTATGGTGACGATATAGCAACTTAAATTGCTATTAAATTGTTTATGTTTATTCTTAAGTTTATTTTCGGTATTGAATCACATATGTGTGAAATTTTATGAATGGATTGTTTTTGAATTACGTTGTTTAATTATAACGTAAATTGAATTGGAATATATTGGTGTTATCTGTTTGGTCAAATAAGTTTAAATGGAAGTGTGGTTTGGGTGATATGTTAGAAGCGGGATAAAGTTCTGATATGCTATGATGTAAAATTGGGCAAATGTGAATTGATAGTCAAAGCAATATGGATAAGTGCTTTTTAGTGATTGACTGATAATCATAAGATTGGATGTATATTTGTAAATGGATCATGTGAATATTGATTATTTAATTTGGATAGTTGAATTGAATATAATGGTTGCTGATTTAAGTACCATTAGAGCTATTGAGCTTGCTTTGAAATTAGAAAGGTTTTGATCGTGTTTAACTTCAGATTTTATATTTTGAAGTAAAATGTTTATTTAGTGAATATATACAAGGGTTTTGTTAAATTATTATATACAAATGATTTGAAGATTGTTTTATATAGAAATGTTGGTCATTTTGATTTAATTGTGTAAGAACTATTTTGAGATTTTAACTGATATTGTTTATTTACGTGGTAATATAATTATTTGATAAATGAATAGTAAAATGTCGATTACTTTATTTAAACTATATTGTTTTAGATTGATTACTTAGGTGGATTTTTAAGAATTGTTTTGAAGTTATTATAACATATTATTTGATAATTCTATATAATGGTTCAAACCATATATTATTATTATTATAAAATGGTTTAAGGTGATATTCTATGGAAAGAGTATTTTTAAGAAGCTATAAGTGGAAAAGTTGGGTTTTTAAAAGGGAAATTGGATAAGTGAAATATAGGATGTTTTAGTTTATTTATTTTGGAATAATTAAATAAATTTTTATAAATGAAATTCTTTATAAAAAGAATTTATGGATAAGGGGTTTATAAATTTGGAAGAGGATTAAAATTTGTAAGGATGTTAGATTCTAATGATTATGGAAAACAGGAATTTTATAAATGGTTTAGGAGATTTGGGAAGAGTATCTCTGTAAATAAACAAGAAGATTTATTAGAAGATATTCTAAACGAAAAAGGGAATGGTTAAAGAAGGGAGGGATATTTCGGAATGTTTATATTTTCGTTTTAAAAAAATACTTGATTTTAATCATATTAATATGATCTTGAGATAAGTAAATCTTTCTAGATGAAATGGTTAAAATGCTTATACCATTTTAAATTATATGGGAAAGGTTTTTCAAGTTTTGAAAGGAATGATTTGGAATATATTTATACTATTAAGATTAGTACTTTGTTTTATTTTCTAAGTATCGAAAGGTATTTCATTTTGTGAATATACTTATTTTTGGAGATAAATATATGAAAGTGATTTCCAAGTATTTGAAAAGTGATTTTAAATCTGGAAAGTGAAGCTCGATGGATTCCATAGGATATGTAATGAATGTTTTAATGGTTGTTATTTGATAGTTAAATAACCGACTATCAAATTTGGCAAAGTTCGTTGATCGTTTCGAAGAGACCTGAATCAGATTTAATCATTCGAAAACCACTTCGATTTGATTTGTGCGTAATGAATTATGATATAATCATGAAGCTTATGAAGACAGTGAATTTTGAATAGATTGGTTTGTCCAGACCCAGGACAACTTGTATGGACGAATGTCTGACAGTGCATTTCTAAAGATTATGTACATTGGTTTTTACAAACGTACATTTAATTGATGGCGGAGAAGACAACTTCTCTTAGCTTAATGCCTTCCTTGAGACGTACGAGCTTAAGGGTTATATTTTTTAGTCAACAAAAATGGCAATGTTAGCATTTCAAGTATAAATGTTATTCAAAAGGTAAAGTGTAGCCTCAAACCTCATCATTGGGAAAATGACCGAAACAGGGCATGTAGTAGGGCTAAGTGGGTTGCACCCAAGTAGGGTATGTTATCACCTTTCTAGATACCCTCGGATATATTATAATTATGGAAATGGTTGTGCGTGGAAAGAGAGCGCTCGATTAGGGTGGGAATACCTGAGGCGATAACATATTAGGACAGTCCTGTATGGCAGGATACAGAGTGTTCTTGTCAAACCTGGTGCATTATTCTATAGATGCACTCAGCGGAGGTAGTTCCTTACCTGGTCATCGTATGGAATCAATTCTCCAATATGCATCGTACGATTTTTTGTTGTATACTAATTATGCTAAAATGTGAGATGCAAGCATTTCAGCTATTTTCTAATTTACTTCTATAGACACTATTATAATATCAAATGATTTTGATATAAAAAAATTGATTATCGTAAGGTAAAAACCCGTCATGTTTATGTGTGGCATGGGCATACGAGATACCTTTTGATTTCAAATTTTCTTATGATGTTAAATCTAATTGGGTGTGTTCTTCTCACGCTGGTTTTTTCCAGACTGGCTCGGGTGTTATTTTATTATAATGCTTGGGTCATACCGAGTATTACAGATTCAGGTTAGGATGCCATGGAGCTTAGAAGACGAGCTGGATGACAGAGACATATTCACATACTTGGTATTTCCGCTATGTGTTATGTATATTATGATAAGTTATTATAATTGTCCAGACTGTTATATTGACTGTTATACTCTGGTTAATGTTTGAATATATATATATATATATATATAGATAGATAGATTACAGTTTTTGTTTTATGTAAAGACTTATGATATATCATAGGTTATTCGTTGTGCTGTGAGATTCTGTATTGTTTAGTTTTCTTCTTATCTTCTATCTTTTCTTCTTACCCTTTACTATCCATCTTTTTGTTTAATTTAATTTGACATGTGCAGTTATTTTTCAGCATAGAATCTGCAGAAAAGTGGGTTGTCACAGTCGGTGCCGAGTTAGAAAAGTGGTTATGACTCGGACTTTGCTATGAGTGGATAGGGTTTGGTCAAAGGAGATAGTATATGCTTTGGTATAGGGAATTTGGCTAAATGATGGATTAGGTAATGTGTTATCTCCAGAACTTGGAAGTAGGCCTTTGGATTGCAATCGAGTTATCAAAGAGGGGTGAGTAGGGGTCTAAGGCACCTAAGAAAGATTACTAGGGACAAGGAAGGAAAAGATAGCCAATTTTTGGCTAAATGATTAACTCAGTGCCGAGTTAAGAGCTTAGGTAGGTACCGAGTTATCACATTTAGTGGTATGAATGTGGAACATTTAGGAAAGGAAGAGATGCTCTGTAGGTCGTGCTAGATGCGTCTTCTCATTTGTATCGAGGGTGGATGGCGATATAACAGCATAGAGATCCGGTTTGGTTCTCGGGGATGTCCATCCAGAGGCATTCTCATGTGGCAATGGGAAGTTCCTTGGCCTGATCATTCGTTGGAAATCCAAAGAAACAATACGAGACTTGTACGGTTTTAGTTGTAGAACCTGCCATCTAATATGGTAGCTATAGTAAGCATAATATAATGGTACCTATGCTGGCTAAGATTTATATTCTACTTTCGAAATATCTTCTACACTATGCACTAATAATAATATCAAAATTGATTTGATTTTAATACGTATCAAGCATCTTTGACTAACATAAGAAGAAATCTCCTCCAAGTCTGCGTTTGCATTGTGTGTGTGGCGGGAGGCCTTATGGTAGTCTCATTTTTAAAATCATTGCGAATTGACTTTAAAAATATTCCTCTATTTTTACCCTTAAAGAAAAATAAACTGTTTTGAGTTCTCACACCAGTCACATGACTGACTCGGAGTTTATTGTTTTCCTTCCTAAACTCTGGGTGCCCACCAATTTCCACACGGACAGTCAAGAGTTAGGTTTATCAGGATATTCTGGATATTCAGGAGTTGCTGGAGGCAAGATGGATGGCATAGCGTATCACTAGTATATAGTACTTCTTTTTTCGCTGTTTATTTGTTGTTGTACACTCTGATGATATGAGGTAATGTAATGTAATGTAATAACTGATATAGTTCTTTGTTTAAAGATTATTCATTTATCTATTATATGTTGTTCCGCTGCGAATTGTGAGATTCTGATGTTGTTATTCTGTTGTTTTCTGTTCCGTTCTATTTTCTGTTTTCTTTTCTCTCTATTTTCTATCTTTTCTCTCTTCTACTTCTTTTCTCTTTCTTAAAACCCTCAGTGTTCGGTTTTCCGGCATCCGACTGATCGACATTCGATACAGTGGACGTATTGATGTCGAATTTCGGGAGTCGAAGAATCGGGTCCTGACAATGTGCTTCGGATGTTGACTTATGTCGGAAGTATGTTCTAAAGATAGCGGCTCGTAAAGGAGTAGCCGTAGGAACCTGGAATATGGGGATTGTTCCTCGTGAATAGTGGAAACTTGATTGAGGATGAAGGGCTTGGTATCTTAATGCAACAAAGGAAGGCTCGGTTATTATATGTGCTAAGGAATCGTTGACACTCGAAAGTTTTCAGTTATACTTGAAGTAGGGTTATTATAGGTGGGGATGTCCATGGATCAATGGAGGGAACTTTATACCTTGGATCTATAGCTTTAAGTCAAGTGTCCAATTTTAGGCTATGAGATATGAGACTACAATAGAGAACGGGGATTTCCATTAGTCCTTGGCTTGGGGTCATATGAGTTGTCACATATTCAGGGCACGGGGATGGAGTGATAGCTAGGGTTTCTTGGTGGATACTATGGTTGCTATGATTGCTTTAGTTTCTTTCTTAGGTAGGCTATCACTCGTAGATATCAAAGGAAGCGGGTATTGGAGATAGGAATAACAGAAAGATTGATATCCTTTATTTGATTAGTAGTATATTTTTATGATATTATAGAGTAGCATATTATAGCGTTATGTGCTAACTCTTTGGAGGGAGAGGTCATGTATGGTTTGTGTATCTTTGTTTCTTACAATATTTACATGTATAGAATTTTGAGATTTATTTACCGCTTACACCAGACTATTGTCTGACTCGAGATTTTAAACTTTGCTTCTTATTATCTCGAGTACTCTTAAATGAGTAAAGTAGATGACAGGTCTAGGTGATACAGTTGATGTTCGAAGGATGAGCTATATGAAGCTATCTCGTTTTATACACATATATTTATTCTACACTTATTACACTAAGCAATGCTGTGGAGCCCATGACATTGCTTGCTTATTACTATTTGTTGAGTTATTCCCATTGTATAAACTCAGCTATTGGTGTGTAACTCTATGGATATGTTACTTTGATGATGGTGGTTGGTTCACATTGTTATTACTGTCTCTTCTATTACATTTGTAATATTATATTTTATCCATGCATTGTGAGATATGACAGGTTATATTGATTTATTTTGACTCAGATGATCATCCTATATCAGCCGGACAGGACAGTTATGCACTACTCATATACTATTAGTGCTGGTATAAAGGGCGATCATCACATATGAGTCCATATGGTAATAGATAAAACTTGCCGATGGGAAAGGTGAACAGAAGGGCTCCATTCAGTAATGATAAACACTTTATCTTCAATAATGATAGGGTCACTTTCCAAAAAATGGGGATCTTTACGTAGGGTTAGAAAACTTGAAAAAGTACATCGAATTATCACGTAGTACATTAACCAAACCACGCAAACGCCATAACCCGAGAACATGATTTTTCACAATAGAATAACGGGGAGCCTCATCCAAAAAGAAGCCGACTAAGTAGTCTTTTCAAAATGCAAAACTAGTGTCAATAATCTCCTTAGGGTCAGGATAGGAGTGTCCAAAAGTTCAATCGCATTTGGGAATGGAGGATTCTGCATTCCCAGGCTTCTTCTTAAACAAGGATAACCAGTGACAAACTGGCCTGGACTGCTCAACATTACTAACAGGATGGAGAATTTTGTCAACCACCAAAGATGGAACAATATTGGGTTGGGGTAACTTCACTTGTAGTGCCTGGGCAGAAGGTAACTTCCCTAAATTTGAAACTGAACCAACATATGACGAGCTTCCAACAGCAGTGGCTCCGTACCCTTAACCAGAATGGTAGCATCTTGGGAACCAACAATGGCCAGAGGAGGAAGCGACCAGTAATGGATGGCTCAGATCTAAGAGCAGCGGAACAAAACCTTCAGGTTCTAGGGACCATACATAAATTAGATCGCTGGGCATCCCAGTTGAGAGCATGAGCAAGTAAAGGGGTAAAGTGTAACGGCCCGAAGATTTTCGACCCCAAAAACCGACACTTATACGTCCACTGTATAGAGTTCCGAGAAATCGAGTGTCGAAAATCTCAGACTGTTAGGATTAAGGTGAAAAGGAGATAGAATAAGAAACAGAAACAATAGCATAGAATCTCACAATCGCACCAGAAGAAACTATAATATAAAATAACAGCTTTTATGTAAGGAAAAGCTGTAATTGTCAATATATATATACAAGATATCATAGTACAACAAATCTGGACAATTATAATAACTTGTCCTCAATTATTGTCTAAACAACCCTCAATACACAGCAGAATCTAATCAATACGTCTCTGCCATCCAGCTCGTCTTCTGACTCCAAATATCCTAACCTGTAAATCTTTAATACTCGATCTGAGCCGAGCATTCTAATAAAGTAACACTCGAGTCAGGCTGGAAACTAGCGTGAGTAAAACTAACTCAATTTGAAATACTCAAGTTATAAAGCTTCTTTGAAAACCCAGATAACTAGTTCAACACTATGATTTTTATTTTGTTATAACCAAACACTTATTACAAATCCCATTGATGTTGAAATAATATCTAAGTACTCTTACTTATTTTTTTTATAATCAGATCCAGTTTATTTATTCCATTCCAGCCTATTAGGTTCTAAAATCAAACCCGTAAAGATTTGTAGTGGTTATTAAATCGAAGTGGTTCTGGATAAACGCTGATATCTGATCCCCGTCTCTTCGAATCCCAAAAATAAATTTAAAGGGTAAATTGTTTAAAATAAACAATTTGTATTTAGGGTGACAATATTCAATATGGAAATTTATAATGGAATTTTATTCAAACAAACCGTAACATCATTTTAAATCTACTATTAACTTGTCTAAGCCGATTCCATTTATACTTTTATCAACTAAATTACAAATTAAACGAATTTATTTAACTAAAAATAAATTATAAAATATCATTAATTTCTCGTAGTTTGTGTAAATTAGTAACAGTATAATTAGTTGCCCATTAGTTTATAAATACCCTTGAACTTAACATCACGGATTCAAAATTTCAATAGCCTTTTTAGTTAAAGAAAAAATATAAATTTGCTTATAAATGTATATGTGAAATTCCATTTCTTCTCTTCTTTTCTTTTATTCATTTATTCTTATTCTTTCTTTTATTTTTTTCTTTTATTTCTTTCATTCTTTTACTTTTATTTCTATTTCTTTACTTTTCCTTTTCTTCCTATTTCCTTATTTTTTTTCCTTCCTTTTCCTTCCTTTTCTTTTATTTATTTTTTCTTCCCTTTTTTTCTTTTACCTTTTTTCTTCTCCTTACTTTTTTTCTCTCGGCCCATAAGTTTTCCCAACCCATTCTCTTCCTTTCCTCCTTTCATTCCATCCCTCTACCCTTTCTAGATCATGCACAAGCAATCGATAAAACAACGTTCCCAACCCCACATAAAAACTTTGATCAAACCACCACATCAGGTAAACCCACACTTCCATGTGACTTCTAGGCCTACATTAACAACTACGGCAACTCTCCTCGTCCTTCCAACCTTTACTCTTTCACCCAGGCACCAAGACGTGCACACGTGCTCGTGCACAAACCACTTCCACCATGGTTCGACCCTCCGAGGCCTCCCGTAGATTCCCTTACCCAATACACGACCTCCACCACCCCTTGTTCAACCCCCCATCACCCTAGGATGAAAAACGACCGAGCCGAGGTGAAAATACATAGTAGCAACATCGAAAAAGACTAGAAAATGAAGTTTCCACGATCACCTCACGTAGCTACAACATCTGCCACCCTCACTATTGTGATCACTATGTTTCCCCCTTCTTCATGCCAATTCCGACCCCACTCGGTCCACCGTGTCCCCCCAAAGCCCATCGTGTCATTAATCAAACCTGATACCCTCCTAACCAAAAACCATCACCTACCTCCCTACCCATACCTTAATCGACATTCCAACATGGTTGAAGCCATTCCCTTGACCACACAGTCATCCCGAACCATATGGGCCACCACCTCGACGACGAGGTCATCATAAAAAAGTTTTAAAAGGTTTTGGTTCATCTCCCAATTTCTCATGTTATAGCCTACTTAAAATCATCACTTTTCCTCTAAAAATCCTATTTCCATATAAGGATCCTGATTGCATGCTCGAATTTCTATTTTAAAAATGTTGAATTTTGGCAAAACTTGGTTGCTTACTATAGACCTAACATTTCATAAAATGCATAGCATGCATCACCCTCAAACTATTTTTAGCCTAATTTATACTCAAGAACACCCATTTCCCCAGATTATGCGATTAGCCAATTCTATCTAGAATGTGAGATAAAGACTTAAAAAGTTGAGTTTACAAAATTTTCTCCTCGCCAAATAGAACAGAGTTGCAATATATATTTCCAAACCCTTTAAAATTTTGTTTCCCACACTATACTTGAAGATATCAAATGAAATTAATTTTTATAGAAACTCCACCCAAAGTTGAATCGGTTTTTTTTGGAATCAATGTCTAAAACAAATTGTATAAAGATATATTGGTTTTTAAAGTTGCGAACTGTAAATTTTCTTAAAAGCAGAGGTGTTTCCCCTTTACTACTATAAGTTTAGGTGGTCACACCCATACAGCACACATTTCCACACTTCAAAAGCATATATCCTTATTCCAGACCAAAACACTCAATTATGCTTATGATTATACAAAAAAGAAGAGTAACTGAGTGAGGGTGTTAACTCACAGTTGTTTTAAAAGAATAGTGAGCTTTTTCTTCTCTTTCTTTTACTTGCTTCAAGCTCTTTAATACCTCACTTGTTTTTAGTTGTTTCTTTTCAATGGAAGCCTGTAACAACCCTGTATTTTGTGATTATTTTAATTGTATATTTTAATTATTGAATTCCTGATTTAAAACTTTATTTTTTATGGATAAAACTTTATTTTATTTATTAAAATGAATAATTTGTTATTTCAAATATTAATTTTGATTTGTATGTGAATTATAATTTCAAACATGTATAAATTGAATATTTTCCAAAAAAAGGAATTTTGGCCAAAATGGTCAAACTTTGACTTTTAAATTTAAATTTTAAATTTTTGAATTTTTGGATTTTATATTTTTTTATGAAAATAAAATAAATTTCAAGAATACTACTTTTCGTTTCGTTGAAATCCGATTTATATTGTGAAAGTTATGCTTTTTACAATATTGTGTGTAAATTGTTTTATTTAACAAAACTGTTTATTTAAATTATATAAATAATATTTTTGTTTGTTTTAATTTGTGTATATATGTATATATGACATTTTATGTATTTATTTTTATTTTTAAAACATTTTTGATATGTTGTTATAATTTTCCAATGTTCATTGTATTTTGTTTTCAATTTTTAAAGTCCAGTTTCAACTGTTAAGCTATTTTCTTATTTATTTTATATTTTTCCTTAAAATAATTAATCGTTTTATTTTTCCACTTTATTTTGTTTTCTTTTCTATTTTATTTTTCTGAATTTTATTTGCTTTATTTTGATTTAAAAGAAAAGGAAATTCAAAGAGGCGAAAGTCCTTTCATTTTCCTTGTGTCTTTTCATTTACACTTATCTTTCCATTTTCCCTTTTGCCTCTTCATTTTGATTGGCCATCATTTTCTTCTATAGCTTTGATTTCTCATTCACTTTCACGTGAAAAATTATTCCTACTCGTCCAAAAACTCACGGCTAAGAAATATAAGCTAATGGTTATCTCCTTCTTACTCTTCTTCTCTTCAATATTCAGTGAATTTAGCCTTCCTCTCCTACCTTGCTTGCTCGGCCACTAGCCGCTCCACCCTTCAGCTCCACTCACTACCACATCTACAGCAGCTCATCTTCCTACTCCTCTGATCTTGACTAGGCTATGCCATCCAATGGAAGCCATCACCCAAAATTTGCACAAAACTCCACACAAATTGCAAAAATCCCTTAAAACTATGCATAGCCGAGCCTATCCTTCATCACAACCACCACATATTGCCTTGGCTGCCACCTATTTCTCCACCGCCACCATGATACCAACTCTAAACATCCACCTACCCACTGTGCAGACCTGAACCATGAAGTGGTCGAACCCTATGATGACCTAGCTGAGCCAAAGGTTGAACCAAACTTGCTTTTTTTGCCTTGTTCCTTTTGCATTCCTTGTTGCAACCACTACCCTTTATCTCCACTTGTTGACATGCCATAATGATGTCATACCTGAGCTTAACACCATCTTTGGCTAAGAATAAATATCCCCTTGGCTGAGCTTTTGAATGGTTGTAGCAAGGTCAAGTTATCTTGTCTTTATTGCTCTTTAATATCAATTCATTTCAATGTGCTTTGTGTCGTATGTTCATATATTATATTATTTGTGTTTATTGGATTGTTACAAGATGATCATCTAGGCTCTCTCCACTAATTTGAATCCAATGTCATGCTGTGTCGTGCTATCAGGCTTTCTGGATTTGTTTTGTGTGTCTCGATTTGCTAACTCCACCTTGAAAAGGTGAGTCCTTCTCACTCTGACATATTTACTTATGAAATAGTAAATTGATGACAAGTGTATAGTAATTTAAAATGTTTATGCAAGTTAATGATGATCATATGATATGTTATGCCATGTTATTACTATGTTAAAACTGTTAATTATCACCTGACATTTGATATATGACATTATATTGTGACATTGACATTGTTTATATTGTTTATGCATATATTCACACTGCAAGTTCCCTGTTAGAATAGAAGCATTATGGGTTGAAATGATACATACCCGAACCGACTTTATAATAGGAAAAATTCATTATGGGCTTAAATAATAGGCCTGAGCGATTTTTATTTATTTTTATTTACTTGGGATTGTGGGTTTGAAATGATAGAACCCAGGTTTTCTTTTTAAACTGCGGATTGAAATGATATATATTCGTTTCATTTGACCTAGGTTAGAAAATTATGTACAGATCCTGTGGTATATTTTTAAATGATTTTTATTAAAATATGTATTTTTAAAAGTATGAATTTTGATTTAAAAATATATATTTTATGGTTTTTAGAAAATTAAATATTAAATCTTGAAATTGTGCATTTAAGTACGTAAATTTGAAGTAAATGTGATTTTTGACTTTAAATTTTATTTTAAAAATGTAAGTAAATAATGGAAATTAAATTTAAAGTTTTGAAATGATATTTGAAGAAAAATGTTAAGTTTTGTTGAAATTTATAAGTTAAGAAACAGTGAAATTTTGACTTAACGAATGAAAGTGAGTTTTAATTGGATATTTAATTATAAAATTTTGTTGTGATAAATCATATGTTAAGTTGATTTAAATGTGAAATTTTGAAGTCTAGAAATATGATTTAAAAATTTAAAATAGAAATTTTTTGAAGTTTAATGTTTCTAAAGCTATAATAAAATCTGGAATTTTATTAATAGTATTTCTAAAATGTTGTAGTTTTATGACAACACTTTAAAAATGCCGTTGTTTTGAATTTAACTATGTTTGAAGTAAATAAATATCTATTACGGCATTTTACAAATGCCGTTGTTCCTAATCTAAACTAGTTTGGAAATTTTAGGCTACGATAGCTTTTTATAAATGTCGTCGTTGCTATATTTTGACAATGTTTGAAATATTATAGATTTTAACACTATTTGAGTCATATTTTAAAGTTTTAAATGATTTAACTTTTGAAATTGATTATTTGTGACATTTAAGAAGTTTGAATATATATTTAATATTTAAGTTTGCATTTTTAAGGAATTTAAATTGAATTTGAATTTAAATAAGGTTTACTGGTTATGTGTTAATTTGAATGAAATGAGATAAATGAATTTTTGAATGGAATTTTGAAACATATTTTGCAATGATATTTGAAATAACAAATAAATGACATAAGTGATTTTTAAGACGGTTGAATATCTGAAATTGAATTCAAATAATGATTTGATAATGAGGTTTTGAAAGGATATGATATTTTGGTGATTTAAATGGTTTGGAAATGATTTGATCTTTATTTTGAGAAAGAATATGAATTTGGAATGATATTTGATTTTGATAAATGAATATTTGAAGTTTCTATTTGTATGAAAAGATATTTGGTTTACTTGGAATTTGAGATTATTTAAATGATATTGGATTTATGAAATGAATATTTCAAAACTATGTAATAATGATGTTAAATTTGAGATATGTGAAATTATAAAATTTAGTTTTGATATGTTGGATATTAAAGCTTTGAAGTATATTGAAAATTAATAGTTTATTTTGTGGATCAAATCTAGATTTAAATTGATAGGATTTGAAATGTTTTGTAAGGAAACTGAATTGAGTTGAAACTGATGGTTTGATTTGAATTAAATTGGAAATTCGAAATTTTGGTTTAATTGAATAAATTTGTAAATTGTAAAGAATTAAAGGAATTTTTCATGATTTCAAATGTATGATTTTGAAATGTTATGATTTTCAAAGTGTAATTGTTTCAAGTATTTTTGGTTTCGAAAGAGTTATACTTTGAAAGTATTATGATTTTGAAATGACTATATGTTTGTAATGTTTTTGGTTTCGAAGTATAATCCATTTTGATCGAATAAATAGTTTTGAAATAAAAATGATTTTGGTTTCGAAGTATAAACTATTTTGATTGAATAAATAATTTTGAAATAAAATGGTTTTGGTTTCAAAGTATAAACTATTTTAAAAGGAATATAGTTTGAAATGAAATGATTTGAGCTTTTTGAAGTATAAACTATTTTGAATTGACCACGGCGTTATAATAACGTTTGGTTGTTAAAGAGATCGGGATCGGGAGTTGTCGTACTCTCTGCCAAATCTGAAAACCAGTTTAACAACCATGTACGCGGTGGAGTTTCCAGAATGAAGTAGGATGGTGGCGTCGTTCTTGAGGTATATTACGTGGACCCAACTCCTGTGAGTTGGCATAAGGTGGCTAAAAAAGGAGCGATCTCAGGCCAAAAGGGGTAGCTCCTCTGGTCGGACACACTTCTTCGATATTATACTCTCACTTGTTGTTGATTTGATGGCCATCCTCCGATTTTTATATGGAAGTGTGTTCCGAGGTGGGCGTATGTGGCTTCTGCGTTACCACCAGCCCGTGTGCGTAATTGGTATATCTACCCTGGCATTGCCTTGTGTGTCGTGTCACCTACCATACCGAGCCTTTACTACGAGTTTTTTTCTCCCATAGCCCCTGTGGTATCCTTTGATAGTTTCTCGATTTGGAGATATTATGATATTGGATGGACTATTGGGGCTATTATGTGTGAAGGGTGATACGGGTAAGCCCGGAACGCTATTCTAAAGTAAGTTTATTTTACTATAGACATTATTATAATAGCGCAATATTACTACATAGTAAATAGTCCGACGGATCCTTAGAGGATGTGCGATCCCAAGCATCCTTTAAGTTACTGATGCATTTTGTTACTGTTCACTTGAGTTGATTTACAGTTCATAAGTATTTATGTCCCGACTCGAGTGTTTTGTTTTTTGCTTTACGCGCGAGTCAGATTGAATGATTCAGCATTCAAGACTCACCTTCGGAGTTGGAGCTTTTTTTGAAGATCCAACCAAATATTCTGCTTTCTGTATTCAGTGATTTCAGTGATTTATTCTTATTTGTACTTGATGTATCTTGTTACTCTTCTGTTGTATTTTGTTTAACTCTGATGTATCTTATTTTTATATAGTAGCTTCATGAACTACTATCCCTTTTACTTCTGCTGCATTATTATTTACTCTGTGACTGTGATCTGTGACTGTTTATTTACTATATATTCTGAGATTTGCCAAATTTTGTTTACGACGCGGTATTTTGAGCAAATCAAGTCCGACATGTGTGGATGCGAATGGTTGAAAATATCGGGTTGTTACATTTGGTATCAGAGCTTTCGTAGCTCTAGGCAAAACTCAGTATATATGGCAAATGTATTTACAGAATCACTTTCATTCGAGTTTAAATCTCTTTTTTTTTGACTCGATTCCTTTGAATTTTGGAATGTTCCCTGCGGTTCTAAAATTTATTTCGTGTCCCTCACTATTCATTTTCTTTTTATTTTGGAGTATCGCATAACCCCACTTTAAAAATGTTGTTGTTTTGAATTTAAATATGTTTGAAGTAACTAAATATCTATTACGGCATTTTATAAATGTCTTTGTTCCTAAGCTAAACTATTTCGGAAATTTTAAGTTACGATAGCACTTTATAAATGCTGTCGTTGCTATGTTTTGACAATGTTTGAAATATTATAGATTTTAACACTATTTGAGTCATATTTTAAAGTGTCAAATGATTTAACTTTTGGACTTGATTATTTGTGAAATTTAAGAATTTTAAATATATATTTAATATTTAAATTTGAATTTTTAAGGAATTTAAATTGAATTTAAATAAAGTTTACTAGTTATGTGTTAATTTGAATGAAATGAGGAAAATGAATTTTTGAATGGAATTTTGAAATGTATTTTGTAATGATATTTGAAATAATAAATAAATGACATAATTGATTTTTAAAATGATATTTAAATTTGATTATTTCAAATTGAATTCAAATAATGATTTGATAATGAGGTTTTGAAAGGATATGATATTTTGATGATTTAAATGGTTTGGAATGATTTGATCTTTATTTTGAGGAAGAATATGAATTTGGAATGATATTTGATTCTGATAAATGAATATTTGAAGTTTATATTTGTACGATAAGATATTTGGTTTACTTGGAATTTGTGTTTATTTAAATGATATTGGATTTATGAAATGAATATTTCAAAACGATGTAATAATGAAGTTAAATTTGAGATATATGAAATTATAAAATTTAGGTTTGAAATGTGGGATATTAAAGCTTTGAAGTATATAAAAAAATTAATAGTTTATTTTGTGGATCAAATCTATATTTAAATTGATAAGATTTGAAATGTTTTGTAAGGAAACTGAATTGAATTGAAACTGATGGTTTGATTTGAATTGAATTGGAAATTTGAAATTTTGGTTTAATTGAATAAATTTGTAAAATGTAAAGAATTAAAGGAACGTTTCGTGATATCAAATGTATGATTTTGAAATGTTATGATTTTCAAAATGTAATTGTTTCAAGTATTTTTGGTTTCGAACGAGTTATACTTTGAAAGTACTATGATTTTGAAATGAATATATGTTTGTAATGTTTTTGGTTTTGAAGTATAATCTATTTTGATTTAATAAATAGTTTTGAAATAAAAATGATTTTGGTTTCGAAGTATAAACTATTTTGATTGAATAAATAGTTTTGGTTTCGAAGTATAAACTATTTTGATTGAATAAATAGTCTTGAAATAAAATGGTTTTGGTTTTGAAGTATAAACTATTTTGAAAGAAATATAGTTTGAAATGAAATGATTTGATCTTTTTGAAGTATAAACTATTTTGAAATGACATGGCGTTATAATAACGTTTGGTTGTTAAAAAGACCGGGATCAGAAGTTGTCATACTCTCTGCCAACTCCGAAAACCACTTTAACAACCGTGTACGCGGTGGAGTTTCCAAAATGAAGTAGGATGGTGGCGTCTTTCTTGAGGTATATTACGTGGACCCAACTCCCCTGAGTTGGCATAAGGTGGCTAAAACAAGAGCGATCTTGGGCCAAAAGGGGTAGCTCCTCTGGTCGGACACACTTCTTCGATATTATACTCTAACTTATGGTTGATTTGATGGCCATCCTCCGATTTTGATATGGGAATGTGTTTCGAGGTGGGCGTGTGTGGCAGCTGCGATACCACCAACCCATGTGTGTAATTGGTATATCTACCCTGGTATTGCCTTGTGTGCCGTGTCAACTACCATACCGAGCCTTTACTACGAGTTTTTTTTTTCTCTCGTAGCCCGTGTAGTATCCTTTGATAGTTTTTCGATCTGGAGATATCATGATATTGGATGGACTAATGGGACTATTATGTGTGTAGGGTGATACGGGTAAGCCCGGAACGCTATTTTAAAGTACGCTTATTTTACTATAGACATTATTATAATAGCGCAATATTACTACATAGTAAATAGTCTGACGGATCCTTAGAGGATGTGCGATCCCAAGCATCCTTTAAGTTATTGATGCATTTTGTTACTGTTCACTTGAGTTGATTTACAGTTCATAAGTATTTATGTCCCGACTCGAGTGTTTTGTTTTTTGCTTTACGCTCGAGTCAGATTGAGTGATTCAGCATTCAAGACTCGCCTTCGGAGTTGGAGCTTTTCTTGAAGATCCAGCCATATATTCTGCTTTCAGTATTCCGTTATTTCAGTGATTTATTCTTATTTGTACCTAATGTATCTTGTTACTCTTCTGTTGTATTTTGTTTAACTCTGATGTATCTTATTTTTATATAGTAGCTTCATGAACTACTATCCCTTTTACTTCCGCTGCATTATTATTTACTCTGTGACTGTGATCTGTGACTGTTTATTTACTATATATTTTGAGATTTGCCAAATTTTTTTTACAACGCGGTATTTTGAGCAATTCAAGTCCGACATGTGTGGATGCGAATGGTTGAAAATATCGGGTTGTTACATTTGGTATCAGAGCTTTGGTAGCTCTAGGCAAAACTCAGTATATATGGCAAATGTATTTACAGAATCACTTTCATTCGAGTTTAAATCTCTTTTTTTTACTCGATTCCTTTGAATTTTGGAACGTTCCCTGCGGTTCTAAAATTTATTTCGTGTCCCTCACTATTCATTTTCTTTTTATTTTGGAGTATCGCATAACCCCACTTTGAAGGATCTTTATAATGAGCCGGCGGTCTCGCCAGTCTCAAATTTATTTGTAAAGAGGGAAACTCCTTTACAACAGTATCGATTCACCAGAGATTTTATATCCTCGGTTTAGATGCTAGTATCTCTTATTATCCCAAACTCTATCTCTTGAGACAGAATGTTGATTTACTCTAGAAATCCACATCGATCTTATTTTTTAAGTCATGGTTGACCCCGTTAAGGTTGCCCGCGATCTATATAAGCTTATCCATCATTCGATTCTGTTATTTAATCATCTCATTTTTGTTTCCAACTTATCTTCAAATCATTATTGAATTGTATTTGTAAACAAATATTTAAATGTTTTATATACTGTGTTGTTTGAGTTGTTGATGTTGATTTGGATTTCGGATCGGTTCATCTGATCAACGCTATCGATAAGATTTCCAAAACACTTGAACAGAGCAAACTGACACAATATGTTTTTCAAATTTAGTAATGAAATAAATTTTGTAACTATACTATATTATTATTATTTTTGAATTGGTTGTTGAGAAATAATATTTGATCTTATATATCATTATCTCTTGTTTCATATATAAATACTGGAACTATAAAGATGGTTATCAATTTATTTGGAAATCTAAAATGAATTTAAAACAAGAATTTGAGAATTTATTTTCTGATGGATTTCAAACCTTATGTCTAATTTTTAAAGGATATATTATTTATAGTGTTTTCTAATAGAAATTTGTTTCCAAAGAATTTTAAAGTTTAAAAATCGGTGCTCTTTTCTTTGTCGCTGGAAATAACTTCGGGTGATGACTGCAACATCATCGACATTCATTTTCGAGTTTCGAAGTAAAGAGACCGTTCTGTAGTCTTGCTATACCTTTGTTTTGGAAAATTTAATTGATTTGAATTTCTAAAATAAGATTGGATTTATAACATATGCTGATATATGAAAGAAATTTGAGCAGATATATATAGTATATGTCCATTTATTTATCTCTAAATAGTTGGAACTTATTGGAAATTTAATTCCTGAATTTTATCTTGAAGGATAATTTCAAGTTTAATTTCAAGATTTGGATAAATATTCAAGCTTGAAATGATTAAATTAAAAAGTTTTATTTGTATGATACACAATTTCATTCCAATATAACTTACCTTAATTTTCAAAGTTGAGTATGTAATTGGATAATATACAATATATATAAAAAAATTATAAATAAAATTTGAGTGGTTATAATAAATGTTATACACTTAAATTTTAGTTATAAAAAGATTAACAGAGATAAATAGAAAAAGGGGTAATGGAATAATTTACAATATAAAACAATGTTAAGGTACTAAGTATAAATTAAAGCAGTTGTAATAAGTGTAAATATATTTAACATAGGTGATAAAATATATTGAGAGGAATAAATTTAAATTTTTAATTAGGAATAAGGAAGAGTTAAATTTATTAAGTACATTTTGAGTATAATAAAGGATTTTTTTTCAAATCCATGATTTTTTTAAGAATTTTAATTTAAGATAATTTGATGATAAGATAATGAAATTGAGATAGTTAAGATTCATTTAACTTATGTAAAATTAGTTTTCAATTTAAGTTGAAATTTTCATGGTTTCAAATTTATTATCTTATTTTGTTTTTCTCAAACTATCTTTGGTTGTCCTTATTTCCCTTATCTTGCAACAGAACGGAGAGGCTATTACTTATGCCAGTCTGTTTTGAAATCTTTCTATCATCTTGGATAATCTTTGGTACTCATCTTTGAATCCGAGCACTACTTGCCATCCCCAGACCGTCGGTCAAGCGGAAAGGGTGAGTCAGATTCTAGATGATCTTTCTCGTGCTTGTGTTCTTGATTCTACAGGATCTTGGTAAGATCATCTCCAAAATGTTACACTTACCTATAACAATTGTTATCAGGTATAATTTCGATCTTCCTGTCATCTTGTCTTAATCCTATTTCATTCTATCTTTTTCTGTGCTTTCCCGTACCTCATTCCCTTTCGGGGACGAAAAGTTTTGAGTGGGGGAGAGTGGAACAACCCTGTATTTTGTGATTATTTTAATTGTATATTTTAATTATTGAATTCCTGATTTAAAAACTTTATTTTTTTATGGATAAAATTTTATTGTATTTATTAAAATGAATAATTTATAATTTTAAATATTAATTTTGATTGGTATGCGAATTATAATTTCAAACATGTATAGATTGAATATTTTCCAAAAAATGAATTTTGGTCAAAATAGTCAAACTTTCACTTTTAAATTTAAATTTTTGAATTTTTGAATTTTATATTTTATTATGAAAATAAAATAAATTTCAAGAATGCTGCTTTTCGTTTCGTTGAAATCCGATTTATATTGTGAAAGTTATGCTTTTCACAATATTGTGTGTAAATTGTTTTATTTAACAAAAAATTTTATTTGAAATTATAAAAATAATATTTTTGTTTATTTTAGTTTGTGTATATATGTATATATGACTTTTTATGTATTTATTTTTATTTTTAAAACATTTTTAGAGCGTTGTTATAATTTTCCAATGTTCATTGTATTTTGTTTTCAATTTTTAAAGTCTAGTTTCAATTGTTAAGCTATTTTCTTATTTATTTTATATTTTTCCTTAAAATAATTAATTATTTTCTTTTTCCACTTTATTTTTTTTCTTTTCTATTTTATTTTTCTGAATTTTATTTGCTTTATTTGATTTAAAAGAAAAGGAAATTGAAAGAGACAAAAGTCATTTCATTTTCCTTGTGTCTTTTCATTTACACTTGTCTTTCCATTTTCCCTTTTGCCTCTTCATTTTGATTGGCCGTCATTTTCTTCTGTAGCTTTGATTTCTCATTCACTTTCACGTTAAAAATAATTCCTACTCATCCAAAAACTCATGGCTAAGAAATATAAGCTAATGGCTATCTCCTTCTTCCCCTTCTTCCCTTCAATATTCAGTGAATTTAGCCTTCCTCTCCAACCTTGCTTGCTCGGCCACTAGCCTCTCCACCCTTCAGATCCACTCACCACCACAGGTACAGTAGCTCATCGTCCTTTTCCTCTGATATTGACCTAGCCATGCCATCTAATGGAAGCCATCACCCAAAATTTGCACAAAACTCCACACAAATCGCAAAAATCCCTTAAAACTATGCATAGCCGAGCCTATCCTTCATCGCAACCACCACATATTGCCTAGGCCGCCACCTATTTCTCCACCACCACCATGATACCACCTCTAACCATCCACCTACCCACTGTCCAGACCAGAACCATGTCGTGGTCGAACCCTATTATGACATAGCCGAGCCAAAGGTTGAACCAAACTTGCTTTTTTTTGCCTTGTTCCTTTTGTATTCCTTGTTGCAACCACAACCCTTCGTCTCCACTTGTTGCCATGGCATATTGATGTCATACCCGAGCTTAACACCATCTTTGACTAAGCATAAATATCCCCTTGGTTGAGCTTTTGAATGGTTGTAGCAAGGTCAAGTTATCTTGTCTTTGTTGCTCTTTAATTTCAATTCATTTCAATGTGCTTTGTGTCGTATATTCATATGTTATATTATTTGTGTTTATTGGATTGTTACAAGATGACCATCTAGGCTCTCTCCACTCATTTGAATCCAATGTCATGCTGTGTCGTGCTGTCGGGCTTTCTAGATTTGTTTTGTGTGTCTCGATTTGCTAACTCCAGCTTGAAAAGGTGAGTCCTTCTCACTCTGACATATTTACTTATGAAATAGTAAATTGATGGCAAGTGTATAGTAATATAAAATGTTTTTGCAAGTTAATGATGATCATATGATATGCTATGCCATATTATTACCATGTTAAAACGGTTAATTATCGCCTGACATTTGATATATGACATTATATTGTGACATTGACATTGTTTATATTGTTTATGCATATATTCACACTGCAAGTTCCCTGTTACAATAGAATCACTATGGGTTGAAATAATACATACCCGAACGGACTTTAGAATAGGAAAAAATCGTTATGGGCTGAAATGATAGGCCTGAGTGATTATTAATTTTTATTTACTTGGGATTGCGGGTTTGAAATGATAGAACCCGGGTTTTCTTTTTAAACTGCGGATTGAAATGATATATATCTGTTTCACTTGACCTAGGTTAGAAAATTATATACAGACCCCGTGGTATATTTTTAAATGATTTTTATTAAAATATGTATTTTTAAAAAGTATGAATTTTGATTTAAAAATATATATTTTATGGTTTTAAGAAAATTAAATATTAAATCTTGAAATTGCGAATTTAAGTATGTAAATTTGAAGTATATGTGATTTTTGACTTTAAATTTTATTTTAAAAATGTAAGTAAATAATGGAAATTAAATTTAAAGTGTTGGAATTATATTTGAAGAAAAATGTTAAGTTTTGTTGAAATTTTTAAGTCAAGAAACAGTGAAATTTTAACTTAACGAATGAAAGTGAGTTTTAATTGGATATTTAATTATAAAATTTTGTTGTGATAAATCATATGTTAAGTTGATTTAAATGTGAAATTTTAAAGTCTAGAAATATGATTTAAAAAATTTGAAATAGAAATTTTTTGAAGTTTAATGTTTCTGAAGCTATAATAAAATCTGGAATTTTATTAATAGTTTTTCTAAAATGCTGTAGTTTTATGACAACACTTCAAAAATGTTGTTGTTTTGAATTTAACTATGTTTGAAGTAACTAAATATCTATTACGGCATTTTATAAATGTCTTTATTCTTAAGCTAAACTATTTCGGAAATTTTGAGCTACGATAGCACTTTATAAATGCTGTCGTTGCTATGTTTTGACAATGTTTGAAATATTATAGATTTTAACACTATTTGAGTCATATTTTAAAGTGTTAAATGATTTAACTTTTGGACTTGATTATTTGTGAAATTTAAGAATTTTAAATATATATTTAATATTTAAATTTGAATTTTTAAGGAATTTAAATTGAATTTGAATTTAAATAAGGTTTACTGGTTATGTGTTAATTTGAATGAAATGAGATAAATGAATTTTTGAATGGAATTTTGAAATGTATTTTGTAATTATATTTGAAATAATAAATAAATGACATAATTGATTTTTAAAATGATATTTAAATTTGAATATTTCAAATTGAATTCAAATAATGATTTGATAATGAGGTTTTGAAAGGATATGATATTTTGATGATTTAAATGGTTTGGAATGATTTGATCTTTATTTTGAGGAAGAATATGAATTTGGAATGATATTTGATTCTGATAAATGAATATTTGAAGTTTATATTTGTACGATAAGATATTTGGTTTACTTGGAATTTGTGTTTATTTAAATGATATTGGATTTATGAAATGAATATTTCAAAGCTATGTAATAATGAAGTTAAATTTGAGATATATGAAATTATAAAATTTAGGTTTGAAATGTGGGATATTAAAGCTTTGAAGTATATAAAAAAATTAATAGTTTATTTTGTGGATCAAATCTATATTTAAATTGATAAGATTTGAAATGTTTTGTAAGGAAACTGAATTGAATTGAAACTGATGGTTTGATTTGGAAATTTGAAATTTTGGTTTAATTAAATAAATTTGTAAAATGTAAAGGATTAAAGGAACGTTTCATGATATCAAATGCATGATTTTGAAATGTTATGATTTTTAAAATGTAATTGTTTCAAGTATTTTTGGTTTCACACGAGTTATACTTTGAAAGTATTATGATTTTGAAATGAATATATGTTTGTAATGTTTTTGGTTTTGAAGTATAATCTATTTTGATTTAATAAATAGTTTTGAAATAAAAATGATTTTGGTTTCGAAGTATAAACTATTTTGATTGAATAAATAGTTTTGGTTTCGAAGTATAAACTATTTTGATTGAATAAATAGTCTTGAAATAAAATGGTTTTGGTTTTGAAGTATAAACTATTTTGAAAGGAATATAGTTTGAAATGAAATGATTTGATCTTTTTGAAGTATAAACTATTTTAAAATGACCATGGCGTTATAATAACATTTGATTGTTAAAGAGACCGGGATCAGAAGTTGTCATACTCTCTGCCAACTCCGAAAACCACTTTAACAACCGTGTACGTGGTGGAGTTTCCAGAATGAAGTAGGATGGTGGCGTCGTTCTTGAGGTATATTACGTGGACCCAACTCCCCTGAGTTGGCATAAGGTGGCTAAAATAGGAGAGATCTCGGGCCAAAAGGGGTAGCTCCTCTGGTCGGACACACTTCTTCGATATTATACTCTCACTTATGGTTGATTTGATGGCCATCCTCCGATTTTGATATGGGAATGTGTTTCGAGGTGGGCGTGTGTGGCAGCTGCGTTACCACCAACCCATATGCGTAATTGGTATATCTACCCTTGCATTGCCTTGTGTGTCGTGTCACCTACCATACCGAGCCTTTACTACGAGTTTGTTTTTCTCTCGTAGCCCGTGTAGTATCCTTTGATAGTTTTCCGATCTGGAGATATCATGATATTGGATGGACTAATGGGACCATTATGTGTGTAGGGTGATACGGGTAAGCCCGGAACGCTATTTTAAAGTTAGTTTATTTTACTATAGACATTATTATAATAGCACAATATTACTACATAGTAAATAGTCTGACGGATCCTTAGAGGATGTGCGATCCCAAGCATCCTCTAAGTTATTGATGCATTTTGTTACTGTTCACTTGAGTTGATTTACAGTTCATATGTATTTATGTCCCGACTTGAGTGTTTTGTTTTTTGCTTTACGCTCGAGTCAGATTGAGTGATTCAGCATTCAAGACTCACCTTCGGAGTTGGAGCTTTTCTTGAAGATCCAGCCATATATTCTACTTTCAGTATTCAGTGATTTCAGTGATTTATTATTATTTGTACCTGATGTATCTTGTTACTCTTCTGTTGTATTTTGTTTAACTCTGATGTATCTTATTTTTATATAGTGGCTTCATGAACTACTATCCCTTTTACTTCCGCTGCATTATTATTTACTCTGTGACTGTGATCTGTGACTGATTATTTACTATATATTCTGAGATTCGTCAAATTTTGTTTACAACGCGGTATTTTGAGCAATTCAAGTCCGACATGTGGGGATGCGAATGGTTGAAAATATCGGGTTGTTACATTTGGTATCAGTGCTTTGGTGGCTCTAGGCAAAACTCAGTATATATGGAAAATGTATTTACAGAATCACTTTCATTCGAGTTTAAATCTCTTTTTTTTTCTCGATTCCTTTGAATTTTGGAACGTTCCCTGCGGCTCTAAAATTTATTTCGTGTCCCTCACTATTGATTTTCTTTTTATTTTGGAGTATCGCATAACCCCACTTCGAAGGATCATTATAATGAGTCGGCGGTCTCGCCAATCTCAAATTTATTTGTAAAAGGGGAAACTCCTTTACAAAAGTATCGATTCACCAGAAATTTTATATCCTCGGTTTAGATGCTAGTATCTCTTATTATCCCAAACTCTATCTCTTGAGACAGAATGTTGATTTACTTTAGAAATCCACATCCATCTTATTTTTTAAGTCACGGTTGACCCGATTAAGGTTGCCCGCGATCTATATAAGCTTATCCATCTTCCGATTCTGTTATCTAATCATCTCATTTTTATTTCCAACTTATCTTGAAATCATTATTTAATTGTATTTGTAAACAAATATTTAAATGTTTTATATATTGTGTTGTTTGAGTTGTTGATGTTGATTTGGATTTCGGATCGGTTCATCTGATCAACGCTATCGATAAGATTTTCAAAACACTTGAACAGAGCAAACTGACATAATATGTTTTTCAAATTTAGTAATGAGATAAATTTTGTAACTATACTATTATTTTTAATTTTTATTGAATTGGTTGTTGAGAAATAATATTTGACCCTATATATCATTATCTCTTGTTTCATATATGAATAATGGAACTATAAAGATGGTTATAAATTTATTTGGAAATCTAAAATGAATTTAAAACAAGAATTTGAGAATTTATTTTTCGATGGGTTTCAAACCTTATGTCTAAGTTTTAAAGGATACATTATTTATAGTGTTTTCTAATAGAAATTTGTTTCCAAAGAATTTTAAAGTTTAACAAATGGTGCTCTTTTCTTTGTCGCTGGAAATAACTTCGGTGATGACTGCAACATCATCGACATTCATTTTCGAGTTTCGAAGTGAAGAGACCGTTCTGTAGTCTTGCTATAGCTTTGTTTTGGGAAATTTAATTGATTTGAATTTCTAATATAAGATTGGATTTATAACATATGCTGATATATGAAAGAAATTTGAGCAGATATATATAGTATATGTGCATTTATTTATCTCTAAATAGTTGGAACTTATTGGAAATTTAATTCCTAAATTTTATCTTGAAGGATAATTTTAAGTTTAATTTCAAGATTTAGATAAATATTCAAGCTTGAAATGATTAAATTAGAAAGTTTTATTTGTATGATACACAATTTCATTCCAATATAACTTACCTTAATTTTCAAAAGTTGAGTATGTAATTGGATAATATACAATATATATAAGTAAAATATAAATAAAATTTGAGTGGTTATAATAAACGTTATACACTTAAATTTTAGTTATAAAAAGATTTATAGAGATAAATGGAAAAAGGGGTAATGGAATAATTTACAATATAAAATGATGTTAAGGAACCAAGAATAAATTAAAGTAGTTGTAATAAGTGTAAATATATTTAACATAGGTGATAAAATATATTGAGAGGAATAAATTTAAATTTTTAATTAGGAATAAGGAAGAGTTAAATCTATTAAGTACATTTTGAGTATAATAAAGGATTTTTTTTCAAATCCATGATTTTTTTAAGAATTTTAATTTAAGATAATTTGATGATAAGATAATGAAATTGAGATAGTTAAGATTCATTTAACTTATGTAAAATTAGTTTTCAATTTAAGTTGAAATTTTAATGGTTTCAAATTTATTATCTTATTTTGTTTTTCTCAAACTATCTTTGGTTGTCCTTATTTCCCTTATCTTGCAACAGAACGGAGAGGCTATTACTTATGCCAGTCTGTTTTGAAATCTTTCTATCATCTTGGATAATCTTTGGTACTCATCTTTGAATCTGAACACTGCTTGCCATCCCCAGACCGTCGGTCAAGCGGAAAGGGTGAATCAGATTCTAGATGATCTTTCTCGTGCTTGTGTTCTTGATTCTACAGGATCTTGGGAAGATCATCTCCAACTTGTTACACTTACCTATAACAATAGTTATCAGGTATAATTTCGATCTTCCTGTCATCTTGTCTTAATCCTATTTCATTCTATCTTTTTTTGTGCTTTCCCGTACCTCATTCCTTTTCAGGGACGAGAAGTTTTGAGTGGGGGAGAGTGTAACAACCCTGTATTTTGTGATTATTTTAATTGTATATTTTAATTATTGAATTCCTTATTTAAAAACTTTATTTTTTTATGGATGAAACTTTATTGTATTTATTAAAATGAATAATTTGTTATTTTAAATATTAATTTTGATTTGTATGTGAATTATAATTTCAAACACGTATAGATTGAATATTTTCCAAAAAAATGAATTTTGGTCAAAATGGTCAAACTTTGACTTTTAAATTTAAATTTTGAATTTTTGAATTTTATCTTTTATTATGAAAATAAAATAAATTTCAAGAATAATGCTTTTCGTTTATTTGAAATCCGATTTATATTGTGAAAGTTATGCTTTTCACAATATTGTGTGTAAATTGTTTTATTTAACAAAATTGTTTATTTTAAATTATATAAATAATATTTTTTTATTTTAGTTTGTGTATATATGTATATATGACATTTTATGTATTTATTTTTATTTTTAAAACATTTTTGAAGTGTTTTTATAATTTTCCAATGTTCATTGTATTTTGTTTTCAATTTTTAAAGTCTAGTTTCAATTGTTAAGCTATTTTCTTACTTATTTTATATTTTTCCTTAAAATAATTAATTATTTTCTTTTTCCACTTTATTGTTTTTCTTTTATATTTTATTTTTCTGAATTTTATTTGCTTTATTTGATTTAAAAGAAAAGGAAATTGAAAGAGACAAAAGTCCTTTCATTTTCCTTGTGTCTTTTCATTTACACTTGTCTTTCCATTTTCCCTTTTGCCTCTTCATTTTGATTGGCCATCATTTTCTTCTGTAGCTTTGATTTCTCATTCACTTTCACGTGAAAAATTATTCCTGCTCATCCAAAAACTCACGGTTAAGAAATATAAGCTAATGGCTATCTCCTTCTTCCTCTTCTTCTCTTCAATATTCAGTGAATTTAGCCTTCCTCTCCAACCTTACTTGCTCAGCCACTAGCCTCTCCACCCTTCAGATCCACTCATCACCACATCTACAGCATCTCATCTTCCTTTTCCTCTGATCTTGACCTAGCCATGCCATCTAATGGAAGCCATCACCCAAAATTTGCACAAAACTCCCCACAAATTTCAAAAATCCCTTAAAACTATGCATAGCCGAGCCTATCCTTCATCACAACCACCACATATGGCCTTGGCCGCCACCTATTTCTCCACCACCACCATGATACCACCTCTAACCATCCAGCTACCCATTGTTTAGACCTAAACCATGTAGTGGCCGAACCCTATTATGACATAGCCGATCCAAAGGTTGAACCAAACTTGCTTTTTTTTTGCCTTATTCCTTTTGTATTCCTTGTTGCAACCACTACCCTTCGTCTCCACTTGTTGCCATGGCATATTGATGTCATACCTGAGCTTAACACCATCTTTGACTAAGCATAAATATCCCCTTGGTTGAGCTTTTGAATGGTTGTAGCAAGGTCAAGTTATCTTGTCTTTGTTGCTTTTTAATTTCAATGTGCTTTGTGTCGTATATTCATATATTATATTATTTGTGTTTATTGGATTGTTACAAGATGACCATGTAGGCTCTCTCCACTCATTTGAATCCAATGTCATGCTGTGTCATGCTATCGGGCTTTCTGGATTTGTTTTGTGGGTCTCGATTTGCTAACTCCAGCTTGAAAAAGTGAGTCCTTCTCACTCTGACATATTTACTTATGAAATAGTAAATTGATGACAAGTGTATAGTAATATAAAATGTTTTTGCAAGCTAATGATGATCATATGATATGCTATGCATATTATTACCATGTTAAAACTATTAATTATCGCCTGACATTTGATACATGACATTATATTGTGACATTGACATTGTTTATATTGTTTATGCATATATTCACACTGCAAGTTCCCTGTTAGAATAGAATCACTATGGGTTGAAATAATACATTACCGAACGGACTTTAGAATAGGAAAAATTCATTATGGGCTGAAATGATAGGCCTGAGCGATTATTAATTTTTATTTACTTGGGATTGCGGGTTTTAAATGATAGAACCCGGGTTTTCTTTTTAAACTGCGGATTGAAATGATATATATCCGTTTCACTTGACCTAGGTTAGAAAATTATATACAGACCCCGTGGTATATTTTTAAATGATTTTTATTAAAATATGTCATTTTAAAAAGTATGAATTTTGATTTAAAAATGCATATTTTATGGTTTTAAGAAAATTAAATATTAAATCTTGAAATTTCGAATTTAAGTATGTAAATTTGAAGTAAATGTGATTTTTGACTTTAAATTTTATTTTAAAAATGTAAGTAAATAATGGAAATTAAATTTAAAGTGTTGGAATTATATTTGAAGAAAAATGTTAAGTTTTGTTGAAATTTATAAGTGAAGAAACAGTGAAATTTTAACTTAACGAATGAAAGTGAGTTTTAATTGGATATTTAATTATAAATTTTTTTTGTGATAAATCATATGTTAAGTTGATTTAAATGTGAAATTTTAAAGTCTAGAAATATGATTTAAAAAAATTTAAATAGAAATTTTTTGAAGTTTAATGTTTCTGAAGCTATAATAAAATCTGGAATTTTATTAATAGTTTTTCTAAAGTGCTGTAGTTTTATGACAACACTTTAAAAATGTTGTTGTTTTGAATTTAACTATGTTTGAAGTAACTAAATATCTATTACGGCATTTTATAAATGTCTTTGTTCCTAAGCTAAACTATTTCGGAAATTTTAAGCTACGATAGCACTTTATAAATGTTGTCGTTGCTATGTTTTGACAATGTTTGGAATATTATAGATTTTAACACTATTTGAGTCATTTTTTAAAGTTTTAAATGATTTAACTTTTGGACTTGATTATTTGTGAAATTTAAGAATTTTAAATATATATTTAATATTTAAATTTGAATTTTTAAGGAATTTAAATTGAATTTGAATTTGAATAAGGTTTACTGGTCATGTGTTAATTTGAATGAAATGAGATAAATGAATTTTTGAATGGAATTTTGAAATGTATTTTGTAATGATATTTGAAATAATAAATAAATGACATAATTGATTTTTAAAATGATATTTAAATTTGAATATTTCAAATTGAATTCGAATAATGATTTGATAATGAGGTTTTGAAAGGATATGATATTTTGATGATTCAAATGGTTTGGAAACGATTTGATCTTTATTTTGAGGAAGAATATGAATTTGGAACGATATTTGAAGTTTATATTTGTATGATAAGATATTTGGTTTACTTGGAATTTGTGTTTATTTAAATGATATTGGATTAATGAAATGAATATTTCAAAACTATTTAATAATGAAGTTAAATTTGAGATATATGAAATTATGTAATTTAGGTTTGAAATGTGGGATATTAAAGCTTTGAAGTATTTAAAAAATTAATAGTTTATTTGTGGATCAAATCTATATTTAAATTGATAAGATTTGAAATGTTTTGTAAGGAAACTGAATTGAATTGAAACTGATGGTTTGATTTGAATTGAATTGGAAATTTGAAATTTTGGTTTAATTGAATAAATTTGTAAAATGTAAAGAATTAAAGGAATGTTTCATGATATGAAATGTATGATTTTGAAATGTTATGATTTTCAAAATGTAATTGTTTCAAGTATTTTTGGTTTCAAACGAGTTATACTTTGAAAGTATTATGATTTTGTAATGAATATATGTTTGTAATGTTTTTGGTTTTGAAGTATAATCTATTATGATTTAATAAATAGTTTTGAAATAAAAATGATTTTGGTTTCAAAGTATAAACTCTTTTGATTGAATAAATAGTTTTGGTTTCGAAGTATAAACTATTTTGATTGAATAAATAGTCTTGAAATAAAATGGTTTTGGTTTTGAAGTATAAACTATTTTGAAAGGAATATAGTTTGAAATGAAATGATTTGATATTTTTGAAGTATAAACTATTTTGAAATGACCATGGCGTTATAATAACGTTTGGTTGTTAAAGAGACCGGGATCAGAAGTTGTCATACTCTCTGCCAACTCCGAAAACCACTTTAACAACCGTGTACGCGGTGGAGTTTCCAGAATGAAGTAGGATGGTGGTGTCGTTCTTGAGGTATATTACGTGGACCCAACTCCCCTAAGTTGGCATAAGGTGGCTAAAACAGGAGCGATCTCGGGCCAAAAGGGGTAGCTCCTCTGGTCGGACACACTTCTTCGATATTATACTCTTTCTTATGGTTGATTTGATGGCCATCCTCCGATTTTGATATGGGAATGTGTTTCGAGGTGGGTGTGTGTGGCAGCTGCGTTACCACCAACCCATGTGCGTAATTGGTATATCTACCCTGGCATTGCCTTGTGTGCCGTGTCACCTACCATACCGATCCTTTACTACGAGTTTGTTTTTCTCTCGTTGCCCGTGTAGTATCCTTTGATAGTTTTCCGATCTGGAGATATCATGATATTCGATGGACTAATGGGACTATTATGTGTGTAGGGTGATACGGGTAAGCCCGGAACGCTATTTTAAAGTAAGTTTATTTTACTATAGACATTATTATAATAGCGCAATATTACTACATAGTAAATAGTCTGACGGATCCTTAGAGGATGTGCGATCCCAAGCATCCTTTAAGTTATTGATGCATTTTATTACTGTTCACTTGAGTTGATTTACAGTTCATAAGTATTTATGTCCCGACTCGAGTGTTTTGTTTTTTGCTTTATGCTCGAGTCAGATTGAGTGATTCAGCATTCAAGACTCACCTTCGGAGTTGGAGCTTTTCTTGAAGATCCATCCATATATTCTACTTTCAGTATTCAGTGATTTCAGTGATTTATTCTTATTTGTATCTGATGTATCTTGTTACTCTTCTGTTGTATTTTGTTTAACTCTGATGTATCTTATTTTTATATAGTAGCTTCATGAACTACTATCCCTTTTACTTCCACTGCATTATTATTTACTCTGTGACTGTGATCTGTGACTGTTTATTTACTATATATTCTGAGATTTGCCAAATTTTGTTTACAACACGGTATTTTGAGCAATTCTAGTCCGACATGTGTGGATGCGAATGGTTGAAAATATCGGGTTGTTACATTTGGTATTAGAGCTTTGGTAGCTCTAGGCAAAACTCAGTATATATGGCAAATGTATTTACAGAATCACTTTCATTCGAGTTTAAATCTCTTTTTTTGACTCGATTCCTTTGAATTTTGGAACGTTCCCTGCGTTTCTAAAATTTATTTCGTGTCCCTCACTATTCATTTCCTTTTTATTTTGGAGTATCGCATAACCTCACTTCGAAGGATCTTTATAATGAGTCGGCGGTCTCGCCAATCTCAAATTTATTTGTAAAGGGGGAAACTCCTTTACAACAGTATCGATTCACCAGAGATTTTATATCCTTGGTTTAGATGCTAGTATCCCTTATTATCCCAAATTCTATCTCTAGAGACAAAATGTTGATTTACTCTGGAAATCTACATCGATCTTATTTTTTAAGTCATGGTTGACCCGGTTAAGGTTGCCCGCGATCTATATAAGCTTATCCATCATTCGATTCTGTTATTTAATCATCTCATTTTTGTTTCCAACTTATCTTCAAATCATTATTGAATTGTATTTGTAAACAAATATTTAAATGTTTTATATATTGTGTTGTTTGAGTTGTTGATGTTGATTTGGATTTCGGATCGGTTCATCTGATCAACGCTATCGATAAGATTTCCAAAACACTTGAACAGAGCAAACTGACACAATATGTTTTTCAAATTTAGTAATGAAATAAATTTTGTAACTATACTATTTTTTTTAATTTTTATTGAATTGGTTGTTGAGAAATAATATTTGATCTTATATATCATTATCTCTTGTTTCATATATAAATAATGGAACTATAAAGATGGTTATAAATTTATTTGGAAATCTAAAATGAATTTAAAACAAGAATTTGAGAATTTATTTTCCGATGGATTTCAAACCTTATGTCTAAGTTTTAAAGGATATATTATTTATAGTGTTTTCTAATAGAAATTTGTTTCCAAAGAATTTTAAAGTTTAAAAATTGGTGCTCTTTTCTTTGTCGTTGGAAATAACTTCGGTGATGACTGCAACATCATCGACATTCATTTTCGAGTTTCGAAGTGAAGAGACCGTTCTGTAGTCTTGCTATAGCTTTGTTTTGGGAAATTTAATTGATTTGAATTTCTAAAATAAGATTGGATTTATAACATATGCTGATGTATGAAAGAAATTTGAGCAGATATATAAAGTATATATGCATTTATTTATCTCTAAATAGTTGGAACTTATTGGAAATTTAATTCCTAAATTTTATCTTCAAGGATAATTTCAAGTTTAATTTCAAGATTTAGATAAATATTCAAGCTTGAGATGATTAAATTAGAAAGTTTTATTTGTATGATACACAATTTCATTCCAATATAACTTACCTTAATTTTCAAAAGTTGAGTATGTAATTGGATAATATACAATATATATAAAAAAATTATAAATAAAATTTGAGTGGTTATAATAAATGTTATACACTTAAATTTTAGTTATAAAAAGATTAACAGAGATAAATAGAAAAAGGGGTAATGGAATAATTTACAATACAAAATGATGTTAAGGAACTAAGAATAAATTAAAGCAGTTGTAATAAGTGTAAATATATTTAACATAGGTGATAAAATATATTGAGAGGAATAAATTAAAATTCTTAATTTGGAATAAGGAAGAGTTAAATTTATTAAGTACATTTTGAGTATAATAAAGGATTTTTTTTCAAATCCATGATTTTTTTAAGAATTTTAATTTAAGATAATTTGATGATAAGATAATGAAATTGAGATAGTTAAGATTCATTTAACTTATGTAAAATTAGTTTTCAATTTAAGTTGAAATTTTCATGGTTTCAAATTTATTATCTTATTTTGTTTTTCTCAAACTATCTTTGGTTGTCCTTATTTCCCTTATCTTGCAACAGAACGGAGAGGCTATTACTTATGCCAGTCTGTTTTGAAATCTTTCTATCATCTTGGATAATCTTTGGTACTCATCTTTGAATCTGAGCACTGCTTGCCATCCCAGACCGTCGGTCAAGCGGAAAGGGTGAATCAGATTCTAGATGATCTTTCTCGTGCTTGTGTTCTTGATTCTACAGGATCTTGGGAAGATCATCTCCAACTTGTTACACTTACCTATAACAATAGTTATCAGGTATAATTTCGATCTTCATGTCATCTTGTCTTAATCGTATTTCATTCTATCTTTTTCTGTGCTTTCCCGTACCTCATTCCTTTTCGGGGACGAAAAGTTTTGAGTGGGGGAGAGTGCAACAACCCTGTATTTTGTGATTATTTTAATTGTATATTTTAATTATTGAATTCCTGATTTAAAAACTTCATTTTTTTTGGATAAAACTTTATTGTTTTTATTAAAATGAATAATTTATTATTTTAAATATTAATTTTGATTTGTATGTGAATTATAATTTCAAACATGTATAGATTGAATATTTTCCAAAAAAATGAATTTTGGTCAAAATGGTCAAACTTTGACTTTTAAATTTTTGAATTTTTTAACTTTATCTTTTATTATGAAAATAAAATAAATTTCAAGAATACTGCTTTTCGTTTCGTTGAAATCCAATTTATATTGTGAAAGTTATGCTTTTCACAATATTGTGTGTAAATTGTTTTATTTAACAAAATTGTTTATTTTAAATTATATAAATAATATTTTTGTTTATTTTAGTTTGTGTATATATGTATATATGGCATTTTATTTATTTATTTCTATTTTTAAATCATTTTTAAAGTGTTGTTATAATTTTCCAATGTTCATTGTATTTTGTTTTCAATTTTTAAAGTCTAGTTCAATTGTTAAGCTATTTTCTTATTTATTTTATATTTTTCCTTAAAATAATTAATTACTTTCTTTTTCCACTTTATTTTTTCTTTTCTATTTTATTTTTATGAATTTTATTTGCTTTATTTGATTTAAAAGAAAAGGAAATTCAAAGAGACAAAAGTCCTTTCATTTTCCTTGTGTCTTTTCATTTACACTTGTCTTTCCATTTTCCATTTTGCCTCTTCATTTTGACTGGCCGTCATTTTCTTCTGTAGCTTTGATTTCTCATTCACTTTCACGTGAAAAATTATTCCTACTCATCCAAAAACTCACGGCTAAGAAATATAAGCTACTGGTTATCTCCTTCTTACTCTTCTTCCCTTCAATATTCAGTGAATTTAGCCTTCCTCTCCAACCTTGTTTGCTCGGCCACTAGCCTCTCCACCCTTCAGATCCACTCACCACCACATTTACAGTAGCTCATCTTCCTTTTCCTCTAACCTTGACCTAGCCATGCCATCTAATGGAAGCCATCACCCAAAATTTGCACAAAACTCCACACAAATTGCAAAAATCCCTTAAAACTATGCATAGCCGAGCCTATCCTTCATCACAACCACCACATATTGCCTTGGCTGCCACCTATTTCTCCACCACCACCATGATACTACCTCTAACCATCCACCTACCCACTATCCAGACCTGAACCATGTGGTGGCCGAACCCTATTATGACATAGCCGAGCCAAAGGTTGAACCAAACTTGCTTTTTTTTTGCCTTGTTCCTTTTGTATTCCTTGTTGCAACCACTACCCTTCGTCTCCACTTGTTGCCATGGAATATTGATGTCATACCTTAGCTTAACACCATCTTTGACTAAGCATAAATATCCCCTTGGTTGAGCTTTTGAATGGTTGTAGCAAGGTCAAGTTATCTTGTCTTTGTTGCTCTTTAATTTCAATTCATTTCAATGTGCTTTGTGTCGTATATTCATATGTTATATTATTTGTGTTTATTGGATTGTTACAAGATGACCATCTAGGCTCTCTCCACTCATTTGAATCCAATGTCATGCTGTGTCGTGCTATCGGGCTTTTTGGATTTGTTTTGTGTGTCTCTATTTGCTAACTCCAGCTTGAAAATGTGAGTCCTTCTCACTCTGACATATTTACTTATGAAATAGTGAATTGATGGCAAGTGTATAGTAATATAAAATGTTTTTGCAAGTTAATGATGATCAAATGATATGCTATGCCATATTATTACCATGTTAAAACGGTTAATTATCGCCTGACATTTGATATATGACATTATATTGTGACATTGACATTGTTTATATTGTTTATGCATATATTCACACTGCAAGTTCCCTATTAGAATAGAATCATTATGGGTTGAAATAATACATACCCGAACGGACTTTACAATAGGAAAAAATCGTTATGGGCTGAAATGATAGGCGTGAGCGATTATTAATTTTTATTTACTTGGGATTGCGGGTTTGAAATGATAGAACCCGGGTTTTCTTTTTAAACTGCGGATTGAAATGATATACATTCGTTTCACTTGACCTAGGTTAGAAAATTATATACAGACCCCGTGGTATATTTTTAAATGATTTTTATTAAAATATGTATTTTTAAAAAGTATGAATTTAGATTTAAAAATATATATTTTATGGTTTTAAGAAAATTAAATATTAAATCTTGAAATTGCGAATTTAAGTATGTAAATTTGAAGTAAATGTGATTTTTGACTTTAAATTTTATGTTAAAAATGTAAGTAAATAATGGAAATTAAATTTAAAGTGTTGGAATTATATTTGAAGAAAAATGTTAAGTTTTGTTGAAATTTATAAGTTAAAAAACAGTGAAATTTTAACTTAACGAATGAAAGTGAGTTTTAATTAGATATTTAAGTATAAAATTTTGTTGTGATAAATCATATGTTAAGTTGATTTAAATGTGAAATTTTAAAGTCTAGAAATATGATTTAAAAAATTTGAAATAGAAATTTTTTGAAGTTTAATGTTTCTGAAGCTATAATAAAATCTGGAATCTTATTAATAGTTTTTCTAAAATGCTGTAGTTTTATGACAACACTTTAAAAATGTTGTTGTTTTGAATTTAACTATGTATGAAGTAACTAAATATCTATTACGGCATTTTATAAATGTCTTTGTTCCTAAGCTAAACTATTTCGGAAATTTTATGCTACGATAGCACTTTATAAATGCCGTCGTTGCTAAGTTTTGACAATGTTTGAAATATTACAGATTTTAACACTATTTGAGTCATATTCTAAAGTGTTAAATGATTTAACTTTTGGACTTGATTATTTGTGAAATTTAAGAATTTTAAATATATATATTTAATATTTAAATTTGAATTTTTAAGGAATTTAAATTGAATTTGAATTTAAATATGGTTTACTGGTTATGTGTTAATTTGAATGAAATGAGATAAATGAATTTTTGAATGGAATTTTGAAATGTATTTTGTAATGATACTTGAAATAATAAATAAATGACATAATTGATTTTTAAAATGATATTTAAATTTGAATATTTCAAATTGAATTCGAATAATGATTTGATAATGAGGTTTTGAAAGGATATGATATTTTGATGATTTAAATGGTTTGGAAATGATTTGATCTTTATTTTGAGGAAGAATATGAATTTGGAATGATATTTGATTCTGATAAATGAATATTTGAAGTTTATATTTGTACGATAAGATATTTGGTTTACTTGGAATTTGTGTTTATTTAAATGATATTGGATTTATGAAATGAATATTTCAAAACTATGTAATAATGAAGTTAAATTTGAGATATATGAAATTATAAAATTTAGGTTTGAAATGTGGGATATTAAAGCTTTGAAGTATATAAAAAAATTAATTGTTTATTTTGTGGATCAAATCTATATTTAAATTGATAAGATTTGAAATGTTTTGTAAGGAAACTGAATTGAATTGAAACTGATGGTTTGATATGAATTAAATTGGAAATTTGAAATTTTGGTTTAATTGAATAAATTTGTAAAATGTAAAGAATTAAAGGAACGTTTCATGATATCAAATGTATGATTTTGAAATGTTATCATTTTCAAAATGTAATTGTTTCAAGTATTTTTGGTTTCGAACGAGTTATACTTTGAAAGTATTATGATTTTGAAATGAATATATGTTTGTAATGTTTTTGGTTTAGAAGTGTAATCTATTTTGATTTAATAAATAGTTTTGAAATAAAAATGATTTTGGTTTCGAAGTATAAACTATTTTGATTGAATAAATAGTTTTTGTTTCGAAGTATAAACTATTTTGATTGAATAAATAGTCTTGAAATAAAGTGGTTTTGGTTTTGAAGTATGAACTATTTTGAAAGGAATATAGTTTGAAATGAAATGATTTGATCTTTTTGAAGTATAAACTATTTTGAAATGACCATGACGTTATAATAACGTTTGGTTGTTAAAGAGACCGGGATCAGAAGTTGTCATACTCTCTGCCAACTCCGAAAACCACTTTAACAACCGTGTACGTGGTGGAGTTTCCAGAATGAAGTAGGATGGTGGCGTCGTTCTTGAGGTATATTACGTGGACCCAACTCCCCTTAGTTGGCATAAGGTGGCTAAAATAGGAGAGATCTCGGGCCAAAAGGGGCAGCTCCTCTGGTCGGACACACTTCTTCGATATTATACTCTCACTTATGGTTGATTTGATGGACATCCTCCGATTTTGATATGGGAATGTGTTTTGAGGTGGGCGTGTGTGGCAGCTGCGTTACCACCAACCCATGTGCGTAATTGGTATATCTACCCTGGCATTGCCTTGTGTGTCGTGTCACCTACCATACCGAGCCTTTACTACGAGTTTATTTTTCTCTCGTAGCCCGCGTAGTATCCTCTGATAGTTTTCCGATCTGGAGATATCATGATATTGGATGGACTACTGGGACTATTATGTGTGTAGGGTGATATGGGTAAGCCCGGAATGCTATTTTAAAGTAAGTTTATTTTACTGTAGACACTAATATAATAGCGCAATATTACTATATAGTAAATAGTTTGACGGATCCTTGGAGGATGGGCGATCCCAAGCATCCTTTAAGTTACTGATGCATTTTGTTACTGTTCACTTGAGTTGATTTATAGTTCATAAGTATTTATGTCCTGACTCGAGTGTTTTGTGTTTTGTGTTTTGCTTTACGCTCGAGTTAGATTGAGTGATTCAGCATTTGAGGCTCACCTTTAGAGTTGGAGCTTTTCTTGAAGATCCTGCCATATATTCTGCTTTCAGTATTAAGTGATTTTAGTGATTTATTCTGATTTGTACCTGATGTATCTTGTTACCCTTCTGTTGTATTTTGTTCAACTCTGATGTATCTTATTTTTATATAGTAGCTTCATGAACTACTATCCCTTTTACTTCCGCTGCATTATTATTTACTCTGTGACTGTGATCTGTGACTATTTATTTACTGTATATTCTAAGATTTGCCAAATTTTATTTACAACGCGGTATTTTGAGCAATTCAAGTCCGACATGTGTGGATGCGAATGGTTGAAAATATCCGGTTGTTACACAGCCTCTTTACTTTGTTACTTATTTTTTGTACATACCAATGTGTAAGAAACTACGCATATATATATATATATATATATATATATAGCTGAAAAGATAGTGAGGAAATATGAAGTTTTCACTGTACGAGCCTACACATTTTCACTTATATTATTCTGATTTTTGAACCAATGTTTTTGACTTGACTTGGCTTCCTTATTTTAGGTGATTTGATTTAATGAAAAGATGATTTGATTTTATAGGAAGATTTGATGTATTACGGCTTGAGTTGATATATATTTATGATGTTATCCCCTTTTGAAAAGCAAAGAGCTATAAGCTCATTTTATTGACTTAAACAAAATTACAACTCACACTTACAAGACCAAGGTGCAAATAACACCAATACAACACAACCTGCAGCCACCTCAACAAAACAAGAAAAACACACACATTACAACACTGACTATGCCAAAACTCACTTTACAACTGACTACCAATATCACAATCACACATACTCAATCAACATGAAACTTAAAGTGTACAGGAAAACCTATCTGAACCAACAAAACAGTTACAACCTCAAACTGAAGACAAACTTCAATTTAATCTCATGCAAGGAAAAGAGCAATCCATCAAACTTCAACATCAAACTGAGTACTTGAATCTGGCATCCAGGGAGGAGACATAGAGATAAACATCAAATACAACCTGATTTCATTTCAGAAAGAATACTGCCATGTATCATGTTATAGAGTTGAGAAGTATTTTTAACATCAATGCCAAAAACTCTATTGTTTCTCTCAGTCCAAACTGCATAAATCAACTTCTTGAGCAACTTTAGGAGCACAAAAATCCTTCTAGTTTTCCATCTAGTAGCTTTAAACACATTAAACCACTCAATAGCACTGACAGTTGATGGTTTGTAGTATCCACCATTAGACAAAAGTTTATACCATATTTGATATACAAAAGTACATTCAAAAAACAGATGAGTATTTGTTTCCTGGTCAGCTCTGCATAATACACATGCTTCCTCTGATAGTAAACCCAATCTACATAGTTTATCTTTAGTATTCAATGCATTTGCCATCACCTTCCATAAAAGTAAATTTTCTTTTGCACTTCCACCAAATTTCCAAATTCTAGAATACCAAGGAAAATAAGAACCAACTCCACAGAGAGATTTATATACGAGTTTAATAGAATGTGGCTTTCCTTTATCAGACCAAATAAGAAAATTATCGTTATTGGTAATTTGATTGTTAGTAATAACATTCCAGAGTTTCCTAAGCAGACAAGAACTAGAGTATGGTAAAACAATATTATCATCATGGATAAACTCATCAACTATAGCTGAATCAGAGATGCCAGAGTTTCTTCTGATATTATAATCCACAACATTACTTAAAATTAAACCTTTCCTAGCCCAAGGAGAATGCCAGAATGATAGGCCTTTAATCTGAGCATAGTTACATTGTAAAAATGGGATAAATGTTTGCCTAAGCTTAAGAATACTTCTCCAACTCCAGCTGCAGTTCTGTGGAATTTCCATAATCCAAAAATTCTTATGACCAATCAAGTAATGATTAACCCATTGAGACCATAAGCTTCTATCAAATTCAAAAAATTTATTGAAGTATACTGATATTGCAGCCTTATTCCAAAGAAAAATGTTAGTTATGCCAAGACCACCATTCTTCTTAGTTTCAAACAGTTTATAAAATGAAATTGGGATTAATTTCCTGGAAAAAGGATCTCCATGCCATAGAAATTTATTAAGAGCACTAGATATCATTTCAATCAGTTTTACAGGGAGAATGTAATGCCTTGTCCAATAGTTGGTCATAGCAACAGCAATGGATTGAATAATTGTTAATCTACCAGCTTGAGAAAGCTTCTCAATGGGCCAAACAGTAAGTCTTTCAATGATCTTCTCAAAAAGAGGTAATCAATTATGCTTTGTTATTCTTGAACTCAAGATAGGTAATCCCAAATAAAAGGAGTTCTTTGGTAATTCAAGCAAGCCTGAAAATTCTATGATATCTTTCTTCTGAGTTGAATTTAAACCAGCAATGTAGATATTTGATTTCTGAAGATTTATTTGCAAACCAGTGATAGAATAGAAAAGATCCAGAGATGAAGTAATAGATTGAATATTGTAGAAAGTGGGTTTTGTGAAGATAATAAGGTCATCAGCAAAGAGCAAATGAGTGATTAATGGATTATTACATTTGGGATGAAGTTGTAACTTGTTTTTAACTACCAGATCTTTCAATATAGAATTTAAAAGCTCCATGACTAATATGAACAAGTAAGCTGAAATTGGATCACCTTGTCTTACACCTTGTTTGCCTTTGAAATAACCATACAAACCACCCTCTCTATTAATAGACTACCTCGGTGATGAAATACATGTGTAGATCCATGCTAAAAAAGGTTTGGGAAAATTCATTCTAGACATAATAGCTAAAATAGAAGGCCAAGCAATGGAATCAAATGCTTTTTTAATATCAAGTTTAAGCATGCATCTTGGAGAAATATTTGCTCTTTCATAACCATACAACAATTCTTGAGTCAAAAGAATATTATCACTTATTGATCTACCAGAAACATAAGCAGCTTGGTTGTTTGAGATGATAGAAGGTAAAACAGTTTGCAATCTATTTGACAAAAATTTTGAAATTATTTTGTAGATAATGTTGCAACAAGATATAGGCCTGAAATCTGAAACAGAAGATGGATTATTGATTTTGGGAATCAAGGTAATTGCTGTTGCAGCAAGACAATCAGGGAGTTTATTATGGAGGAAAAAATGTTGAATGGCTTTAATAATATCAGATCCTATAACATTCCAACTCTTTTGAAAAAAATGAGCATTAAATCCATCAGGTCCTCCACAGCTATTAGCATCCAGGCTAAAAACAGCAGATTCAATTTCATTTCCAGTTATTGCAATAATCAAATCATTTGATTGAGAGGTAGTAATTGTAGGGAGATTAATATGAAATAGAGGATTAATATCAGGAGTGAATAAATTTGATGGAGCTAGAATAGATTTGAAGTACTGAACAAAAGCCTCATTAATTCCATCAAAAGTATTAACCATGTCACCAAACATATTCTTAATCTGAAGAATACTTTCATGATTCCTTTTTACTTTAAGAAAATTATGATAGTACCTAGTATTCCTATCAGCCTCCTTTACCATTCTCAAGTGAATCTTTTGCCTAAGTGAAGAGACTTCCTTTTGAATAGTAATGTCCAGAGAATGTTTTAATTGTGATTCTAAATGAATTAAGGAAATGTCAAATGGTCTCTCAGTCAGCATAGTCTGAATTCTATGGAGCTCATATCTAATCTGAGTGGAAAGATTAGAATCCTTACCAAAAATGGTTGCAGACCACTTCCTAAGATGAAATTTAAGAGCCTTCATTTTGAAAGTAGTATTTGACAAAGGATCCCTTCCATATTGTAAGTTCCACACCTGCTTTAAAATAACAAAAAATTCATCTTGCTTAGTCCAGAAATTAAAAAATTTAAAAGAGTGTTTTCTACCATGTATATCATCCATTCCACAATGAAATAATAATGGGAAGTGATCTGATAGAGAGGGATTTAAGATATTATAAAAGGATTTTGGCCAGAGTTGAAGAAAAGAGATGTTTAAGAAAATATGATCAAGCTTACATAAAGTAGGATAACCACTCCTATTATTATTAGACCAAGTGAAGTCAGGACCAAAACAATTAGCAGAGAAAAGATTAGATTGAATAAGGGCACTGTTTAATGGAGAAATATCTTTAAGAGATAAAGGGCAGCCACCAAATTTTTGATTACTAGCATACATGGAATTGAAATCACCACCAATTAGCCATGGAGTAGAATCTGATTTTAAAGAAGGAAGGAAATTAAGAAAGTCTTGCCTTAAAGATAATGAATTATGAGCATATACAGAGGTAAGATGAAAAGAAACATTCGAAGGCAAGTGCAGACAAAGGTAGTGAATAAATTGATCAGAAGCATTTAATCTGGAAAGTTTGAAAAAAATTGGATTCCATAAAGTAAGCAGTCTCCCATGATTGGCTTCAAGAAAATTATCATCATATAACCAGGATGGAGCAATCAAGTTCCTAGCCTTCAAAGAGGCTTGTGTATCAAGCTTTGTTTCAGATATACACATTATTTGAATATTATTTCCAAAAATAAGATTTTTAATGTCAACTTGCTTTGAAGATAAATTAGCTCCTCTTATATTCCAAAAAGCAATATTATTCATTTATTAGGAAGAGGAGGAAAAATGGTGGTAGGATTTTTCCTAGTATGTCTATGATGAGAATTGTTTTTGGAAGATGATACAGGTAAGACTTCATGTGGCTTAAAGTTTTTGCCTTTATTGAGATCATCAGTATTAACAACATTGCTTTTACCAGACTGTGAATCAGAAGGCTCAATAGAAACAGAAGGTGGAGGTAACACAAAATTATTTGGAGGGGACAGATGAAGATAAGGTGAATCAGAATTAAGGATGGGAGATTTAGTGCTAAACTGAGAGGAACAAGAAGTTGAAGTAGATGTAGATGAAGTTGGAAGTGCAGAAGAACCTAATAAACTAGCAGATAGGGAGGATTTTCCATCTGCCAATGCAGAAATAGATGGTTCAACATCATTAATAGCACTATTATGAAGAGAAGCAGATGAGCTAATGGATTGAAAAAGAGTAGATTTAGAAGAGAGTACTTCACTGACACTATTATTATTAGTAACAAGTGAAGTATCATTTAAAACTGCAAAGGAATTTTCATTTTCAGAAGGACATGAACAATTATTATGAAGTACTACAGTTTCAACTGCTTTGCCTACTTCCAACTGATTGACAGAAGTAACATTAGGAATATTATTTTTATCTATTGTTACCACCTTCTTCTGTTTCCAAGCTCCTTTATTCTTTTTATTAACAACTCTCCAATTAAGATCAACTGCACTACCATCCTTATTACCATCTTGATTATTATCTACCTTCACACCCACCACATGATTATTATTTCCAACAGATACACCATCAACACCCCCAACATACTTCTTGTTCACAAATTCACAGGATAAAGTGTTGTGCCCAAAGACTTTACAATGAGAACAGATACTAGGTTTCCAGTCATAAGAAAGTTGTACATCAGGGCAATTACCTCCTAATTGCGGAATATGCATAGAACTTGGTAAATCACAGTCAGGAGAAATCTCCACAAGTGCCTTAGCATACTTAAATCTTTGTAATTTTTCTGTGGTACTATCAAAACAGATCAATCTACCAACGTGACATGCAAGCCAATTAATACCAACTAAAATCCAAAGAATGATGGGTATCTTATGAAAATGAATCCAAATAGGAACCTTCTTAATCTGAGCTTGCGTTAAACCTATGGATGGATCCCATTTTGTAATGATGAACATTCTACCCCTAATGAAAATTGGATCCGACTCAAGTACAAGATTCTTATCTTCTTGATTAGAAAACTTGAAGTAAAAATTATAACCATCTGATTTAAAATCAACATCACCTTTGAGTTTCCAGAATCTCTTCAAGAAATTGACAACAGATAAAAAAGAGAGAGTACCATCCAGAAAGAATCCCACCAGGTGATCATTCCAATACTTAATACCTTCTTCCTTAATAACATCTGGCAAATCAATGGTAGGCTTGTCACGAGAGATATCAAAATGAATCGGTTTATAAGATCCAGCATTTCTAGGTAAAGATTTGAAGAGCGAAGACCAATTCGATTTAAAAGAAGGAGAAGCAATAGGATCAGATGAATTCAAAGCAACAGGCAAATTGAGAGCAGAAGAAGAAGAAGGAACAGAAGAAGAGGAAGTTGAAGCGGAGGAGTGTAAAGAGACAAGAGGTGGAAACGAGGCAGAATCAAGAGAGAAAGAGGAGGAAGAAGGATCGGGCGCCATTAAAATTTCAAAAAGGAAGCAGATAACATGGTCAAATTTGTATTTCTACATGTTATCCCCTTTTGTGTTTACAATTATCTTTATATGAATTGGTATATGTGTGTGTGTGTGTGTATATAGTTATGTATTTTATCCATACATGTTGTTGTTATTGTGTGTGTGTGTGTATGTTTGCATTTTCACTATTTAATATGTATATACTTTTGCTTGTATTTGTCATCATATATATACTTATACATTCCCATATTTACAAATGTTATATGCTTCTTAACTCAAGTGTACATATATATGTATTATTTGTTTTATCATATTTACATTTATGCCTTCCTATATATAATTTATTTTATTTATATAAATTTGCATACCCATTCCTCCATGCTTATGTACATTTATATATTTACCACTTTCTATATGCTTATACATATTTTATCATTATATATTTTCATACATATCTCACATTATTTCCTATTTACCTATATATTTGCTTTCTATGGGTATACATACATACTTGCATACTTATATATTTTTTTAATCTTCACAAACTTGTATATATTTATATGTATTATATGGATATTTATCTTTATTTAAATGGTGAAGTTTATATATTATTTATTTTCTATAAGTTATCATATCCAGAGATTCTATAATTCAATAGTTATCATAATTTTCTAAATTAAATATCAAAATTTATTTATTCGACAAATAAAATCAATATTTCAATAATTAAAGTCAATTAATTACCCAATTAACAGACGTTAAAAATACGGGTCATCACATTCCTCCTCCCTTTAGAACTTTTCGTCCCTGAAAAGGAGTGAAACTAGAATTTTAATTTTAATGTTTATCATTAGTTAAATCATTCTTTAAACATTTTAACTCTTTACCCTTTTTATTCAAAAATTTTAAAACACTTTTAAAATTACATAATATTACCAAACTAGCTTTTATATAAAAATACTTTTCATAACTCGATGTTTAAACAAGTCCATCCATGTTCTCAAAGAAATCAGTCGTATGTTGAGGAGGCGCTGGACTGAAAATCTATAAGTAGTTAGTAAACCCGTTTCAACACCTAGTGAAAATACTTGGAAAACTTTCTACGAGAATGTTATGGAAATCATCACCTCCTCTATGGGTCGCAGTTAGCACGATGATTGCATCGCCATCCCGGCGAAATCTATAAGAAAACTGTAGGCATCCGCACCTCTCGATTTTGCCACGGAACTACCATAAATCGCAGCTACACTTAGGGTTGCGCTGCCATCATGGCGAAAACCATGTAATTGTAGGCATCAGCACCCCTGAATTTCGCTACCAAATGAAACTTCACCACATAGATCACAAACTGCACCAGTCGAATCTCAATGTAGCATGTAGGCACTCAGCGCCACAAGACTTTCGCTACGAAACCACATAGATCGCAATCTACCAATGTTATCTCGCCCTCTCAGTGAAATCAAGTGTAGATTTTAGGCAATCACTGCCCCTTGACTTACGCTATGGAAAGGCAATAGATTGCAGTTACACCAGAGTTACATTGTCGTCACTGCATAACCCCAATGTATCTGTAGGCATCAGCACCCTCGAATTATGCTACCCCAACCACAATCCACAGGAAATACAGTTTTATCCGGACGTCCTTTGAAATCAAAATTTAGAACCCCTTAAGGCTCAAGGCACCATCCAGTGGATCTCTTACTATAAGTTTCAACTCTAAATGGGAGCGCCTTTTTTCCTTTAGCATCCACAAAACATTTGATATTATACACATATAGTACCTTTCAAATCATACTCTTTATATGTATCACATATAAATCCCATTTACACAAAATTGATATCTCAAAATCGATAATTCTCAAACTCGGCTTTCCAAATTCCTAAAATTTGCTTTTTGCCAAAACCCAAAAGCCTTTAAAATCAAAGACTTCCAATACCCTTTTCTAGTTCCAATGTCATAAAATCATTCTTATATATGTGTAAGATTATTATTTCAACTTGAAAATTTTTGGATCACTTCATACTTATATAAATTCCATTTTATATTTCAAATATCTTTCAAAGATCATTTCCCTCTGGTTATAGATTCAACAAGGGGATTTCTTTAATATATAACAAATATATATATATATACATATATAACTTTGTTTATACCAAATTAAATATCCAAGTTTGATTTCCTTCACAAAGTTATTGGTCACATTGCTTAATCTTATAAAGTGAGTTTCAGTTATAATACTATCCAACCTTTTATTTTAAAATCATCATATTTACTTAAAAAATACTCCTTTATTTTGAAATCATTTTTGCTTCAGTATCCGATTTAGCTTCCACTTCACAATTGCTTCAATTTCCATTTGGGTTATAACTACAATTTTTCCCAATTTGTATTTAAATCCATGATTTGAATATAATCAATTCCCACTTTGACCAGTTTGACTTTAGGAAATAGCTTAAAAAGTTTAAAATAGTTAAATATTTGTAAAGTAGTTAAATGGTTGTAAAATAGTTAAATAGTTGTAAAATAGTTGTAAAATGGTTAAATAGTAAATATAAGATAGTTTGAGTATTAAAAATAATGGTTTGTATGGTAAATAGCTTGGAGAGATCAAAATAATCTAAATATTTAAGGAAATAGATTTAAAACAATTTATATCAAAATAGTTTTATTTGAAACATGGTTTCAGAGTCAAACTGATTAAATTCCCAATCTCCAATTCGAATTAATTTTTAATTTCCATTGATTCCATCCGGTACCAATTCGAATTAATTTTGATTCTTATTCTAATTCAAACCAATTCCCATTTGATTTTAAACTTATTCAACTTCGATTACAATTCCGATTAATTCAATTCAATTTCACCTTTGAATTAATTCCAAATTCATTCTCACATTTTAAACCATCTCGATTATACAAATTGTTTTCAAAATACCAATTTGATTAATTAAATCAAATTCCTTTAAAATTCAACTTAACAACCTAAGTCTTTAAAATAATTTAATTCTGAGCCCAATTTCCAAATTAAATTACTTCTCCTTAAACTTATTTCAAGGTTCAAGTGAGAGTTCAAATCTTTTTAAACAAATAAATTTTTGGAATTCAATTTATTTCCCAATCATAATTTTAAAATTTTAAACCCACTTCTTTATGCAATTTCGGTTGGCAGGTTCATTTTATCATTTTAAATTTAAGTTCTCAGTGATTCCATTTCCATAAATTCATTTTTCTAAGTATCAAAATCTTTAAATAGTTTCTAAATGTTATCCCACTTTTGGCAAGGCCGTGATACCAAGAACTTAACTAGAAACCAAGGATATTTCGTCCTGGAGATCGTTAATACATAGGTCTACTATGGATACTGGTAAATTTTGTTCCAGTCTGGATCGAGCTATGATTGATATGACAGGACCAGCAAAGCTATGAAAGCCAACATTCCAAATTTCAATTCAATCGGAGTTTGTATGCTCAAGATATTGATCGATCACAGTTGAGAAATCCAAACTTGCATCGATCATAACTCGAGATCTACAAGTCCAAATGCCACCAAATTTTCACAGGAGCTTACGTAAAACGTTAAGAATGTACCAGACAAATTTCAGCCAAAATGGATCAATTCTTGATCGATACGAATTCCATTCGTATCACTCCAAAATCGAGTCAAAACCACCTGAACTCGATCCCGTGGGCCCACCCATGTGACAGAAGTCCCCCATGATCTGGGCTTGGTATTTTCAGCCTACACATATAAATAGCAGCCATATGCATCTAGAAAAGGGACTCTGGTCCTCTCTACATTGATACCCTACCGAAATCATTATTAAACATTAGTTGTATTGTTGTAATCTTTTGTAGTCAGCGCGTAAAGTTCAAAAACATCAGTCATTTCATAGTGGACGTAGGCAATTCGCCGAACTACTCTAAATCGGTGTGTTTCCATGCATCTTCTTATATGTTTATTAGTGTGTTTGTTAGATCTGCTTCATTTTACATTTATTCTCTTTACTTTGTCTCTTCAAACACAACCGAAGAGTGTTGTGCCCAATTTTGGTACGAACACTTTGGTGCTTTCATTGAGAGAACCCTGCTTTTCTCCTGCTCTATGGATCTACTTCCATCATTGGATTGCAAAAATATAAGGAGAAGATCCAGATCTATCATTTAGTGGTTCCTTCTATTCTATTCAGATTGCTGCAGATCTAAGCGGAACTACATTCAGCATGATTTTCGTATGAATGAAAATATGGTACTTTGCGTACCCATATTTTCGTATCCAGAAAATATAGTGCTTTTCGTATCCATGTTTTCGTATCCATGAAAATATGGTGATTTTCGTATCCATGTTTTCATATCCATGAAAATATGGTGATTTTCGTATCCATGTTTTCGTATCCAGAAAATGTGGTGCTTTTCGTTTCCTATTTTCGTATCCAAAAATATGATGATTTTCTTATCCATGTTTTCATATCTGTAAAATATAGTGATTTTCGTATCCGTGCTTTCGTATCCAAAAAAATATGTTGACTTTCGTATCCATGAAAATATGAAGATTTTCATATCGATGTTTTCGTATCCAGAGAATATAGTGATTTTATTATCCATGTTTTCGTATCCATAAAATATGGTGATTTTCGTATCCATGTTTTCATATCCAGAAAATACGGTGATTTTCGTATCCATATTTTCATACCCATGAAATTATGATGACTTTCGTATCCATGAAAATATGGTGATTTTCGTATCCTTCTTTCCGTATCCAGAAAATATGGTGATTTTCATATGCATGTTTTCGTATCCAGAAAATATGGTGACTTTCGTATCCATGAAAATATGAAGATTTTCGTATCCATGTTTTCGTATCCAGAAAGTATGGTGCTTTTCGTATCCATATTTCCGTATCTAGAAAATATGGTGATTTCGTATCCATGTTTTCGTATCCAGAAAATATGGTGACTTTCCTATCTATGAAAATATAAAGATTTTCGTATCCATGTTTTCGTATACATAAAATATGGCGATTTTCGTATCCATGTTTTCGTATCTAAAAAATATGGTGATTTTCGTATCCATGTTTCCGTATCCAGAAAATATGGTGATTTTCGTATCCATATTTTCATATCCTTGAAAATATGGTGACTGGTATCCATGAAAATATGGTGATTTTCGTATCCTTCTTTTCGTATCTAGAAAATATGGTGATTTTCGTACCCATATTTTCATATCCTTGAAAATAAGGTGACTTTTGTATCCATGAAAATATGGTGATTTTCGTACCCTTCTTTTCGTATCCAGAAAATATGGCCATTTTCGTATCCAGAAAATATGACAATATTCGTAACGACCACTTTTCATATCGTTTAACATTCATATCGATCAACATTCGTATCGATACTCACATGCAGTTCGTACTGATCCATTTGCATCCAATTCGTATCGGTACTCAGATACAATTGGTATCGATCTACCTACGTCCAATTCGTATTGATACTCGCACGCAGTTCATATTGATCCATCTGCATCCAATTCCTATCGATACTCAGATACAGTTCGCATCGATCCATCTACGTCCAACTCATATCGATACTCAAATACAGTTCGCATCGATCCATCTGCATCCAATTCGTATCGGTACTCAGATATAATTCATATCAATCTATCCGTGTCCAATTCGTATCGATACTCACATGCAGTTCGAATCGATCCATCTGCGTCCAATTTTTATCGATACTCACATGAAGTTCGTATCGATCCATCTGCATCCAATTCGTATGGTTAATCACATGTAGTTTGTATCGATCCATCTACATCGAATTCGTATCGATACTCACATGCAGTTCGTATCGATCCAACTGCATCCAATTCGTATCGATCAACAAATACCACTTCGTATCGATCCAGCCGCGACCAATTCGTATCGCTCAACAGATACCACTTCATATCGATCCAGCTATATACATTTCGTATCGATCCAAGTGTCCACTTTTCAGATCATTCATTTTCACAAACGTTTGTATCGTTCAAACATTGCTGAGAACGATACGAAATTTCAATAAAAAAATTCGGGTATAAACCCTAGCCGCAGCGTGGAGCACCGGCATAGTGAATTCAAAACTCAACTTAATAAAGGAACATCTTGATCGTTCCTTTACTAGACGGGACGTAGTGGATTACAACAGCAATTGTTGAATTGCAATCAAGGAATGGGTAAAGAAATATTACTCAGCCATGCTTCTAGAGGCTGGAGAACCTAGCTGATATGCCAAGAACTAGAGTTGACTAATGTATCATGCTTCTAAGGAGGACTGCAACTTCCCCCAATTGACCAGCTTTTAAGCTCCTGAATTGACAACTATGGTACGATGGCTAATATGACGACTGCCCTACACTGTCCACTCTGCCAACTCAAAACATAGTTGGTCACCGCTGAACCATCTTTCAACGCCCTACATCTTAATCATTCCACATACATATGAATAAAAACATGGCATACAACCTCAAAAGGACTTCCTTACCCTATATAGGCCTCCTATCTGGAAGAAAGTTTGGGACAATCACCAATCTATTAGCCTATTTTATCCAACTTGCCGTCCAGCCAGAATTACCAACCGCTCAAACATTGGACAATCATGCACGCATCGTTCACTGATATTACAAGACCCCCTAGCAATAAAATGGACCTAATTATAATGACAATTGGAGAATCTTCCCCGGTGGAGACATGTTCATTGAAAACATCCTACCTACAAAATTTCTAGTGAAAATTCGATATGTTGACTATGTCAATATACTATGGAAATACAACTCCCGACACTACCTCATGAAGTGATAATGGCGCATGGACTCCACCGAGAGTGTTGAATGCCATCAAATACAGATATCTTCCCCCATTCCACAAAGAACACTGTCAGTCACCAGTTCTACTACTCATATTGCTGAAGGGAATAAAGAAGTTGACAGCCAATGAATTATCCAAGCCCATACCCAGTTGCTGCCAACACCCATAAATGAATTCATCACCAGCGCTTATTTCCAGACTTTGATAAGAGAACTAGTGGATAGCCCCCGACGATTACACCAACATGTCCAGGCTAATATTGATGAATCAGATGAAGGATCAACTTGGCGAGACAAGGAGGGAATCTACTCCATACTCTAGATCGGAAAACTCCTCTTCTTTAGATGGCTACCGTGGATGCCGACGCCATAAGGCTGCTTCGAAAAGGATAGCTCTGATAATATGTCCAAGCCCCATGAAATAAAGGGCCAGAAACCCCATACCCCTATCAATCAAGAACTTTGATCAAACTGAACCATTTGCGTTAGACTTCCAACTGTGAAGGGCTGGATCGAAGTGCAATAACGAGCATACGAAGCCGCTTCACGTATTAATGAGATTTAATCCGATCTCTTTTGAATTATTTCTATTTCAATTTCGTTTATGTTGCGAAATATGACCGACTTGGATTAGACTACTTACAAATGATGCAGGTAACCGAGTACTTAAGGATTGGTGCAAAACAACCTCCATGGACTATGATCAAATCATTGAGGTATCATCATGATGAGCATGATTCAACCACTCATCAACTACTATATGCACCTAACTTGGGGGCAGGGCATCAAAGAAAAAGAGACCGACAAGGTTAAGACTCCAGTACAAAGTAGATGCAACCGACCATCCACTCATCCGCCTATGTAATTTAATTTGGAGATTTGAGAAAGACTTGCAGTTATATGTCCCAACAATGCACTCTCCATCTTGTACTTGAAGCTCGCCAAAATACTTATGCTTCTTCTGATGCCCAGTAAGATCAGAACCACCCCAGAGGTGGACATGATGTGACCATCTACACATCAAATCTGCATTAGACACTTGGGGTTATTTTAGAATAGAAGTTTAAAGTGGATATGGTTTGACCATTCACTCTCCAGTTTGCATCTGTGATTCGACAAAACAAAAATCCTTGAACAGACTTCATCAGTGGCCAACCCTCAATTTATAGTCATCAACAACTGACTGCCTACTCGCTAACCATCATGAGCCATCATTTCAACTCTCTTCCTCAGCTCAGTAAAAAAACGCAAAATATAAAGTGGATGTGACTCGACCGTCCACTCTCTAATCCTTGTACCTGACTTAAGGGAAAATACACAACTCAAGGTGGATGTAGTTCGACCATCCTCTCCTCTGCTCGAGCTCAAAGCTTGCCAGAATACTAATCGTACTCCTTAGGCTTGGTAGAAGTGAACCCAAACAAATATGGATGCGATCCAATCGTCTATAAACTAAATCCCATCCTTCATCGATGGTAGGGCATCCCACCGATCACTCGCTGAGTGAAACCCCGAGCTCATGGACAAGATATCACACTCAAGCCAAAAGGGATTAATACACGACAATCTTCTAAGTAACTCCGACTCCTAGAGTGCGAGCTGGAGTATAAACTAACAAACGTAGGCTCGAGGAGGGTGGATCCATCCACCTAATGACTTCGCCCATGTTTAACCTAAGCTCGAGGAGGATGGATTTGTCCATCTAACGACCTTGCCTTTCATATTTACAAGCTCGAGGAGCGTGGATCCATCCATCTAATGACTTCGCTTGTCTACTCAGGATGGATGTGATACGACCAACCACGTACCTGATCAACTTCTTGTTCCCTGAGTGTGAACGAAATACTAAAGCCTAAACAGTTATGACTGACCATCTGTCGGCCAACTCCAGATTCCCAAAGTGCGAACTAGAGTATAAACATCAACTAACTCCGGATTCCCAGAGTGCAAACCAGAGTATAAACATCAACTAACTCCAGATTTCTAGAGTGCGAACTGGAGTATAAACATCAAAATGGGTGTGACCGACCACACGTAAAATAATTTAAGTCCCCGGAGTGAAGACATATTCCTAAAATTCCAAATGGGTGTGACTGACCACCCATCAACTAACTCCGGATTCCCAGAGTGCGAGCTGCAGTATAAACATCAACTAACTCCAGATTCCTAGAGTGCGAACTATAATATAAACATCAACTAACTCTGGTCCCGAGAGCGCGGACTGGAGTATAAACATTAACTAACTCCAGATTCCCAGAGTGCGAACTGGAGTATAAACATCAACTGACTCTAGAATCCTAGAGTGCGAACTAGAGTATACCCATCAACTAACTCTGGTCCCTAGAGTGTGGACTGGAGTATAAACATCAACTAACTCCAGATTCCCAGAGTGTGAACTGAAGTATAAACATCAACCAACTCCAGTCCTTAAAGCATGGTTTGGAATATAAATACCAGAAGGGATGCGATTCGACTCCCCTTCTACCAACTTTGATTCCTCAACAAGTTCTGTTTTACAAAAAGTGGATGTGTTTCGACTGTCTGCTTTCTAACTGTCTGCTTTCCAACTCTTCCCCTGACATGGGAGCACACTTATCATAAAAAATCAGATGCGATCCGACCATCTAGCACTAAGTGGGAATGACATGACCATCCATGCATCAACTCTTGTCCCCAGCACGGGACCCATAACATAATTTTATTAGGATACACTCTAACCCTATAGGAAAAAAATTCTTCCTTGATTTGATTTGATCTAGATTTGAGTGCATAAGTTCGAGGTAAACTACACCATTTCGCGTTAGGTTTTTTCATTCGATTCTTGATGGCAAATATTTGATGAGGATTTTTGGTTTGGCAATAGAATTCTCTATCATAGTATATGGTTATGCAAGGAGAATGATGGTTTCTAATCAAGAAACCATATCGAAGTCCGCATTAGGGAAGTTGAACGGACACCATTATTACTTAGTGTTGAAATATTTATTATTACTTAGTGTTGAAATATTTATTTCATAAATCCATTATTTTTAAATAAACTCAAATTACAGGTAAACCAAATATCCTTTCATACTAATACAAGCTTCAATTATTGATTTACCAAAATCAATGGTTTTCAACATCATTTTATACTTACGTAAAGTTTATCTTATATAAGGATCAAAATTTTCAAAAAAATAATTTCGCTGCATGAAAAGCCATATGGGATTGAACATCTTTGCTTACTAAAAGATTTTTAATTAAGAATAGTTTTGTATATAAAATAGTTTTTATGAAAAATAGAATAAAACAGTTAGTTTAAGAAAAAGAAAAATACTTTTGAAAAATGGTTTTAAATTTGATAGTGGTTTTTCATAAAAGAAAAATTCCAATTAAATTACAAAGACATACAACCCAACAACTTTCAATTTCAGCGTCAAGTATACCAATGATATTAGGATATAAGACGTACATATGTCATCATTTCGCAACATTACATTCGATCGCTCGCTCGATCACACAAGTTCACTTTCGAACTAGTATTGTCCATTCAACTTCCCTAATGCAGACTTCGATATGGTTTCTTGACTAGAAGCCATCAGTCTCCTTGCATAGCATATACTATGATAGAGAATTATAGAATCAAGCCCAAAATCCATATCAAATATTCACCATCAAGAATCGAATGAAAAATCCTAACACGAAATGGTGTAATTCACCTCGAACTTGTGTACTCAAACTTGGATCAGATTAATTGTGCAAATAAAACAGCATACGTACAACTTATGTACCTATTCCAACTTGTTAAATAAATAGTTTCATAAAGATGTTACTAAGTTAAAACATTTAAAACCAAATTTTTCTCAAACATTTGAAGACTAATTTTTATCCAAAACTTTTCAAAACTAAATTTCATATTAGTATAATTCAAAATAGTATTATTTATTTACTTAACAAAACAATTTCAACTTACACAAATCATATTATTTCATACTTGAAACATACAAACTAAACTTATATTCTTTATCAAATACCTATACCTTTCAAAAAAAAATTTATCTTTGAAAAGTTAACCTTGATTTGGAAGTGCTTGGATCTTAAAATAGTCGAAGAAATCATATTTTCAATCCAAGAGTTGGAAATCAACACTAAATCAGTAAATCAATTTCAAAAGTTAGGTTTCAAAATCTGAAACTCGAGGACTAAACACCGGCTTACTTTAAATCTTTCAAATATATATATATATATATATATATATATATATAAAGATCTATCTTTCGAATATCTTCGAAATCTGAAATCAAAATTGGTTTGACAAAATCACTGGCATAGCAAAGCTACTAGAGTGGCCTCTCTCTCACTCAGAAACTCGAAAATCAATGTCGATGATGCATGCATTCATCACCGAAATTATTTTCCAGCGACATAAGTGAGTTCTGGACTTCAATTAACTTTGAAAAACTTCTTTGAAATTCCTTCGAAATCATTGAAATTCATTCGAATACATTTGAAACATTTCTTATTTGAAAAAAAATATATCTTTAAATCATATTATTATTATATATTTTTCCAAAATCCTAAAACCGATTTCAAAACACCGGAGTTCGATTCCTCGAAATTCAAATTCAAAACCCTTCAGTTATAAATCATTTTTGTATAAATCAAGTTTCTTATAAATTTCAAAATTTCAAATCCTTTCAAAGCTTTAAATTTTCATTTTAAAAGGTATATAATCCTTATCGAAAACATTTCACTTTTTATATACAAATTATGGTCATCCTTAATAATTTCGATGTATGCACAATTTCAAAATACAACCAAACACAAATTTCCAAAGGATGATTCAAGGAAGGATTTCAAACAAACAAAGATACAAAATTAGAGGAACTCTAATCAAATAGAATTCTAGTTCAAAGATAAACTCATACGAAGATCAGATAATTTAATTACCAAATAGAGGATAGATAAGCCTATATAAATCGCGGGCGACCTTAACCGGTCAACCGAGACCTTAGCAAAATAATCAATACGGAAATCTAAGGCAAATCGACCTTCAATCACCAGAGATAGAATCCGGGTAGAGCAGGAGATAGATAGCATCGACATCCAAGGATAGAAAAATCTTCAGTGAATCAATGCCAATTGTAAAGGAGTTTCACCCCTTTACAAATCATTCAAAGATTTACGGAATCACTGCTCTTTAGAGAGGTCATTGCAAAGTAGAGTTACAGAATGCTCCAAAATTAAAAGGAAAAATGGGGAAAACAAGACTGGATTCCAGAACAAGTGGGAGTGTTCCAAAGTTCAAGGAATCCTAGTCGATAAGAATCTTAACCAAGAGATTTCTAACAAGGTGAATACCGAAGAGATGAAGTTTAGAAAATCTTGATTTCGGAATAAGAACATTTTTATACCAAAATAATCTTTGAAAATCTTTTAAAAATCATTTGGAAATCATTTTATACTTCGAAAATACGTTCTCTCACAAAGAAAGGATTCAGAGATTGATTTCACTCATTCTAGGGTATTTCTACCCTATCTCTAATGAGTTTTTGCTCCGCAGGCTAAGGTTTGCCTAAAACCAAAGCTCTGATACCAACTGTAACAACCCGATATTTTGAGCCATTCACAGCTGCACATGTCGGACTTGAATTGCTCGAAATACCGCATTGTAAATAAATTTGGAGCAAATGAAATACAATCACAGAATCACAGACATAGAACAAACAGAATACTTCGCAGCGGAATATAAAATACATAGTAGTTCATGAACCTACTACGGCAGAGTCTCAAACCAAATACATAATACAGTCTGAAAACAACATAATAGAAATCCCAAATACATAGAAGTTCACTAATACATGAGATAAACTAGAATAGTTGAAACGGAAAGTAGATATAAATGTAGATAAGCAGAAACTCCAGCAAAGACCAGCTCCAGAAAGAGAATCCAAAGCTGTGAATACTCAGGCTGACCCGAGCGTAAAGTAAAACACAAAACACTCGAGTCAGGACAATATATACTTATATAATGTAAACCAACTCAAGTGAACTGTAATAGAAATGCACAATAACTTAAAGGATGCTTGGGATCGCCCATCCTTTAAGAATCAGTTAAACTATAAATTAAATACATCCCGTGGTTAAAATTTCAAAATGGTATTTTATACTTCAAAATAAAATACCATTTGAAAATTCAATATCATTCAAACTCCATTTCATAATATCAAAATATAATATTTTCCAAACCACATTCATATTTATTTAATTTAAATACCACTACAAAACACATTTCAAAATAGTTTATATTTCGAAACAAATTACGTCCTTTTAAATCATTAAAATGAAGTTATTATATTTAATAATTATATTATTAAATTTCTAAAAATTTAAACTTTTCAAAGTTCATTCATTTAAGTTTGTCAAAACAGTGAAAATTCACCTTTCGTAGCATTTAGAAAATGCTACGGAAAGTTACATTCAAAACAATTCAATTTAACTAAAGACAGCATTTTAAAAATGTTGTTAATTAACTTCAAATATTCAATATAATTTCCCAAACAATTATATTTTTATTTAAATCATTTTTAACTTATAAAATCACATATTTTCACTTATAAAACAATTATTCAAATACCCTTATATTCATGATTTTCTAAAGTTAAATTTCATTTCAAAATCAATATTTAATAATAATTCACTTATTAAATTCCAACATTAAATTTTAAATTCATTAAATTAAATTTAACTTAACACTTAAGTTTAAAATTTTCAAATATAACTTAATTTCATTTTTATTTACTTAACTTAAAAATTCACTTTTAAGCCAAATTCACAAATTTCCAATTTTAGTTATATTTCAAATTTCAACTTAAATATTCATTCATTTCACATTTTCACTTTATTCAAAAATCATTAATATATTATAAAATCATTTTAAATTCATTTAACTCGAAATATCGTAAATTTATTATATTTTCATATTTAATTTAAATTCCATTTATCACCAAATTATAATTTCCAAAATAACTTACATTTCAGATTTTCTAATTTTACCATTTATTTATTTCACTTATAAAATTTTAGAAAATCAATAATGCTTTACAAAAATCATTTTTAATCAAATTTAAATCAAAATATTATAATATTTAGATTTCTAAAATATTTTAAAATTTTAGAAAAACATATTTTAACAACGGGTCTGTATTTCATTTTCTAGCCTAGGTAAAGTGATACGGGTATATATAATTTCAACCCGTAATTTACAAAGAAAACCCGGGTTTGATCATTTCAAACCCGCAATCCCAAGTAAAAGAAAACAATTGAAAATCATTCAGGCCTATCATTTCAGCCCATAACGATTTTCTCCTATTCTAAAGTCCGTTCGGGTATGTATCATTTCAACCCATAGTGATTCTAGTCTACAGGGAACTTGCAGTGTGATAAACTGATAAAAATAACAGAACAACATAATATAACAGTAACAGATGTTATAACAGGTTTATAAGCATGGGTGAATATCATATAATCATAATATAGCAGGTGTAACATGATAATGCATTTTACAGATTCAAAAGGGGTCAATTTACTAGTTATATATGTACATATTGTCTGGTGAGAATAACTCACTGTTTTGAGCTGGAGACACAATGACGAATGCACGAATGAGATCCAAACAAGCACGATAACACGACACGAAGATGAGTGGAAGAGCCAAAGATTAATTCTCCTTGGATACATGAGACAAAACAAATAAATATAACATAAGTTTTCAACCCAAATTCAATTAAACAAAGCTAGAAATGAATACACAAAACATCACCGAAGTGTTTGCACTTGCTTTCTACCACCTATGCTTCAACTTCAGATCTGAAACGGAACGGCTAAAGGCATGGTTTGGATCTGGTTTGGGTTCTTAAAGGTCGGCCTAGCATGGCAAAATGATGGAGCAAAGATATATGAGCATGAACTAACACTACAAGGCAAATATCATGGATTCCTATGCAGTGGAGGGCTCGGCCAAGGCCAAGGAGGGCACGACCAGGTCTGTAGTGGGCTGGAGGATGATGTGTCAGTGGGCTCAGATCAGGAATTTGCTGCTGGTGGTGGTGTATGGTCGGCCAAAGTGATGGAGGAGGTGATGGAAGCAAGGTGAGTTCGGTTATGGACATATATGTGGAGTTTCCTCATTTTTGTGTGGATCTACTTCATCATGGTGCACGGCTATGGCAAGGGGATCGGCTGGAGGAAGTGTTGACTAGAGGGGGTTGTGGTGGAGGCGGCCAAGGTGGTGGAGGAGGGCAGGCCGATCCAATAAAGATGAAGAAGGCAAGTGCAATCACAAAAGAAAACAAAGAAAACATGAAAAGAAAAGAAGTTTTTACCAAAAATTTTGCAAGCAATGGAGATGGCTGGCTATTTTGGAGATGAGAAAGGTTTGTATTCGTGAATTATGAGAAAAATAAGTGGCTGAGAGAAAGAATCAGGTCGGCCAAAGCAATTGAATGCAAGAGGTTGGAAAACGAAGAGGTGGAAAACAAAAGGTCTCAAGCAGCTAAAGAGTCACAAAACTCTTCGAATTTCTTTTGTATAAATTTGTAATTTATAAATACATATAAAACTGATAAATAAAGATAAAACTCAGATATGAAAAAAATAAAAAAAATAAATTCTAATTAAATAGAATTTAAATTAAGAAAATGGCTAAAAATTGCAAACTAGGCTTTAAACATTAGAAATAACTTCAATAGACTTTAGAAAATTTTATTTAAATTTAAATACATGTAAAATGACTAAAATAAATTAAAACTCAACAAATAAGAGTGAATGCATAAAATAAATAAATAAATTTTATTATATATAATTAAATTAAGCAAATAGCAAGGAAAAATGGAAACTAGGCTTGAAAATTAGAAAATAGATTCAATAAGCTTTGGAAAAATTCTATCAACACTTTAAAATATTTAAAAGACAAAATATATATAATATAACATATTAATGCATATTAAAATAAAGTATGACAAAGAAAATATAATTTATATAATTTAAAATAAACAAAATTGCTAAATAAAACAAATTGCATTCAATATTGAAATATACATAACTTTCACAATTTAAGTCCGTTTTCAACGAAACAAAAAGCAGTATCCAAGTTATTAAATCTATTTTCATAATAAAATATAAAATTTAATTATTTAAATATTTAAATTTTGAAATTTAAAAGTCAATGTTTGAACAGTTTGAACAGAAATACACTTTTCAGTAAAATATCCAATTTATACTAGTTTGAAATTATAATTCCCATAATAATCAACATTTATATTTAAAAATGAAATATTTGAAATAAAAAAAGTTTAAAATAATTTCAAAATGAAATAAATTTTAAATTAAAATATACATAAAAATCTAGGGTTGTTACACTCTCCCCCACTCAAATCTTTTCGTCCTCGAAAAGGAAGGAAGCGGAGAAACCACAAGAAAGAGCAATAGGTTGGAATACATCCCCGAAAGAAGGTAGGGAAAAAAAGATAGCTAGGAGGTAAAGCAGGTTGAAAGACAAGGATGAACCATTATTTGAACCATTATACATTTCAATTTAATTTTTTTTTAGTATGATGAATAGTCATTTGATTCAAATCTGATGGTTCAAAGTAAACAGTATTTAAAACATTTTAAATTTTTAGAAGGGAAAATAACTGATCAAAATATTCTTTATATAATACTTTATCAAAATACTTTTATAACTCGATGTCTTAACAAGTTTACTTTCGTTCCTGCAGACTCTGGCTATGCGTTGATCAGGCGCAAAGCTAGAATTCTCCAGGTACTTGGTAGACTTGTTTCAACACCTAGTGAAAATAATGAAAACACTTTTAAAAACTGATATGGAAAGTACAATCCAAACAAATCAACCAAACCGAAACAGTTGTCTAACCATGGATCGCAGATACACAATGGTTACGCCTGGATCCCCCAGGAAACAATCTGCATCCGTAAGCTTTCTCAGCCCTGCGAGTTACGCCATGATGACGAGTAGAATGCAGGATACACAATGGTTACGCCTGGATCCCCCAGGAAACAATCCGTACCCCCAGGCCAGCTCAGCCAGGCATTTGCGCTACTAATGCGACCTACATAGAGTGCAGGATACACAATGGTTACGCCTGGATCCCCCAGGAAACAATCCGTACCCCTAGGCCAGCTCAGCCAGGCAGTTGCGCTATGCAGTCGCGATCATAAGACCATGGAGATCGCCATGGAATTCGATGGACACTCGAATATCATATCAGGAAAACACAAATCAAAGAGAGAGAATAATATCAATAGAATGAATCCACAGTGTGGCCACAAAGCGGATATCAAGCAGAAGGCACTTTCCATATCTTTACTTCGAAAATATGTATCATATAGTACCTTTCAAAATCACTTTCAAATATCATACTTATATAAAGTCCATTTTATATAAGATTTCATTTCAAATCAAATACTTTTCAAAATACTAGTATATCAAATCACACTCATATAGATTTCGATTATATAAGATTTCACTTTTCAAAATTGGGTACCCTTTCAAATCAACAGTTCTCAAATCAATAGGTTTCAAATCAACTGCATGCTTACACAAATCAATTTTTATATAAGTTCGATAACTCCCAAATCAAAGTATTTAAATAAACAAAGTTCTCAATTTCAAACCATTTCAATATCAATTCAGCTTCAAAATCATATATGATTTCACCAAATCATTTCTTCCAAATTACATAAATTTAGTTTCAAAGTTTCTTAAACAATAGATTTAGAAAATAATCCAAATTTCCAAATCAACAAAATTTAGGTCAAATAAATTCATTTCCATTTCAAACATGTATTCACTTCAAAAATCATAATACTTTCAAAGTTATAATCTTTCGAAACCAAATACTTGAAATCATTTCACTTTGAAAATCATAACATTTGAAATCATAAAACATTCCCTTGATTCTTTACATTTCACAAATTTATTCAATTAAAATTAAATCTAAAATTTTCAAATTTTAATTCGATTCAAACCATCAGTTCAATTCACTTAATATTTTTTATAGATTTGATCCACAAAATAAATTATTCAGTCTTAAATATATTTCAAGGCTTAAATATTCCATATTTCAAGACTAAATTTTATAATTTCGTATATCTCAAATTTTACTTCATTATTACTTAGTGTTGAAATATTTATTTCATAAATCCATTATTTTTAAATAAACTCAAACTACAGGTAAACCAAATATCCTTTCATACTAATACAAGCTTCAATTATTGATTTACCAAAATCAATGGTTTTCAAAATCATTTTATACTTACGTAAAGTTTATCTTATATAAGGATCAAAATTTTCAAAAAAATAATTTCGCTGCATGAAAAGCCATATGGGATTGAACATCTTTGCTTACTAAAAGATTTTTAATTAAGAATAGTTTTGTATATAAAATAGTTTTTATTAAAAATAGAATAAAACAGTTAGTTTAAGAAAAAGAAAAATACTTTTGAAAAATGGTTTTAAATTTGATAGTGGTTTTTCATAAAAGAAAAATTCCAATTAAATTACAAAGATATACAACCCAACAACTTTCAATTTCAGCGTCAAGTATACCAATGATATTAGGATATAAGACGTACATATGTCATCATTTCGCAACATTACATTCGATCGCTCGCTCGATCACACAAGTTCGCTTTCGAACTAGTATTGTCCATTCGACTTCCCTAATGCAGACTTCGATATGGTTTCTTGACTAGAAGCCATCAGTCTCCTTGCATAGCTATATACTATGATAGAGAATTATAGAATCAAGCCCAAAATCCATATCAAATATTCACCATCAAGAATCAAATGAAAAATCCTAACATGAAATGGTGTAATTCACCTCGAACTTGTGTACTCAAACTTGGATCAGATTAATTATGCGAATAAAACAGCATACGTACAACTTATGTACCTATTCCAACTTGTTAAATAAATAGTTTCATAAAGATGTTACTAAGTTAAAACATTTAAAACCAAATTTTTCTCAAACATTTGAAGACTAATTTTTATCCAAAACATTTCAAAACTAAATTTCATATTAGTATAATTCAAAATAGTCTTATTTATTTACTTAACAAAACAATTTCAACTTATACAAATCATATTATTTCATACTTGAAACATACAAACTAAACTTATATTCTTTATCAAATACCTATACCTTTCAAAAAAAAATTTAGCTTTGAAAAGTTAGCCTTGATTTGGAAGTGCTCGGATCTTAAAATAGTCGAAGAAATCATATTTTCAATCCAAGAGTTGGAAATCAACACTAAATCAGTAAATCAATTTCAAAAGTTAGGTTTCAAAATCTGAAACTCGAGGACTAAACACCGGCTTACTTTAAATCTTTCAAATATATATATATATATATATATATATATATATAAAGATCTATCTTTCGAATATCTTCGAAATCTGAAATCAAAATTGGTTTGACAAAATCACTCGCATAGCAAAGCTACTAGAGTGGCCTCTCTCTCACTCAGAAACTCGAAAATCAATGTCGATGATGCATGCATTCATCACCAAAATTATTTTCCAGCGACATAAGTGAGTTCTGGACTTCAATTAACTTTGAAAAACTTCTTTGAAATTCCTTCGAAATCATTGAAATTCATTCAAATACATTTGAAACATTTCTTATTTGAAAAAAAAATATCTTTAAATCATATTATTATTATATATTTTTCCAAAATCCTAAAACCGATTTCAAAACACCGGAGTTCGATTCCTCGAAATTCAAATTCAAAACCCTTCAGTTATAAATCATTTTTGTCCAGCAAAGATCAGCTCCAGAAAGAGAATCCAAAGCTGTGAATGCTCAGGCTGACCCGAGCGTAAAGTAAAACACAAAACACTCGAGTCAGGACAATATATACTTATATAATGTAAACCAACTCAAGTGAACTGTAGTAGAAATGCACAATAACTTAAAGGATGCTTGGGATCGCCCATCCTTTAAGAATCAGTTAAACTATAAATTAAATACATCCCGTGGTTAAAATTTTAAAATGGTATTTTATACTTCAAAATAAAATACCATTTGAAAATTCTATATCATTCAAAATCAATTTCATAATATCAAAATATAATATTTTCCAAACCACATTCATATTTATTTAATTTAAATACCACTACAAAACACATTTCAAAATAGTTTATATTTCGAAACAAATTACTTCCTTTTAAATCATTAAAATGAAGCTATTATATTTAATAATTATATTATTAAATTTCTAAAAATTTAAACTTTTCAAAGTTCATTCACTTAAGTTTGTCAAAACAGTGAAAATTCACCTTTCGTAGCATTTAGAAAATGCTACGGAAAGTTACATTCAAAACAATTCAATTTAACTAAAGACAGCATTTTAAAAATGCTGTTAATTAACTTCAAATATTCAATATAATTTCCCAAACAATTATATTTTTATTTAAATCATTTTTAACTTATAAAATCACATATTTTCACTTATAAAACAATTATTCAAATACCCTTATATTCATGATTTTATAAAGTTAAATTTCATTTCAAAAATCAATATTTAATAATAATTCACTTATTAAATTCCAACATTAAATTTTAAATTCATTAAATTAAATTTAACTTAACACTTAAGTTTAAAATTTTCAAATATAACTTAATTTCATTTTTATTTACTTAACTTAAAAATTCACTTTTAAGCCAAATTCACAAATTTCCAATTTTAGTTATATTTCAAATTTCAACTTAAATATTCATTCATTTCACATTTTCACTTTATTCAAAAATCATTAATATATTATAAAATCATTTTAAATTCATTTAACTCAAAATATCATAAATTTATTATATTTTCATATTTAATTTAAATTCCATTTATCACCAAATTATAATTTCCAAAATAACTTACATTTCAGATTTTCTAATTTTACCATTTATTTATTTCACTTATAAAATTTTAGAAAATCAATAATGCTTTACAAAAATCATTTTTAATCAAATTTAAATAAAAATATTATAATATTTAGATTTCTGAAATATTTTAAAATTTTAGAAAAACATATTTTAACAACGGGTCTGTATTTCATTTTCTAGCCTAGGTAAAGTGATACGGGTATATATCATTTCAACCCGTAATTTACAAAGAAAACCCGGGTTTGATCATTTCAAACCCGCAATCCCAAGTAAAAGAAAATAATTGAAAATCATTCAGGCCTATCATTTCAGCCCATAACGATTTTCTCCTATTCTAAAGTCCGTTCGGGTATGTATCATTTCAACCCACAGTGATTCTAGTCTACAGGGAACTTGCAGTGTGATAAACTGATAAAAATAACAGAACAACATAATATAACAGTAACAGATATTATAACAGGTGTATAAGCATGGGTGAATATCATATAATCATAATATAGCAGGTGTAACATGATAATGCATTTTACAGATTCAAAAGGGGTTAATTTACTAGTTATATATGTACATATTGTCTGGTGAGAATAACTCACTGTTTTGAGCTGGAGACACAATGACGAATGCACGAATGAGATCCAAACAAGCACAATAACACGACATGAAGATGAGTGGAAGAGCCAAAGATTAATTCTCCTTGGATACATGAGACAAAACAAATAAATATAACATAAGTTTTCAACCCAAATTCAATTAAACAAAGCTAGAAATGAATACGCAAAACATCACCGAAGTGTTTGCACTTGCTTTCTACCACCTATGCTTCAACTCCAGATCTGAAATGGCACGGCTAAAGGGATGGTTTGGATCTGGTTTGGGTTCTTAAAGGTCGGCCTAGCATGGCAAAATGATGGAGCAAAGATATATGAGCATGAACTAACACTACAAGGCAAATATCATGGATTCCTATGCAGTAGAGGGCTCGGCTAAGGCCAAGGAGGGCACGACCAGGTCTGTAGTGGGATGGAGGATGATGTGTCAGTGGGCTCAGATCAGGAATTTGCTGGTGGTGGTGGTGTATGGCCGGCCAAAGTGATGGAGGAGGTGATGGAAGCAAGGTGAGTTCGGTTATGGACATATATGTGGAGTTTCCTCATTTTTGTGTGGATCTACTTCATCATGGTGCACGGCTTTGGCAAGGGGATGGGCTGGAGGAAGTGTTGACCAGAGGGGGTTGTGGTGGAGGCGGCCAAGGTGGTGGAGGAGGGCAGGCCGATCCAATAAAGATGAAGAAGGCAAGTGCAATCACAAAAGAAAACAAAGAAAACATGAAAAGAAAAGAAGTTTTTACCAAAAATTTTGCAAGCAATGGAGATGGCTGGCTATTTTGGAGATGAGAAAGGTTTGTATTCATGAATTATGAGAAAAATAAGTGGCTGAGAGAAAGAATCAGGTCGGCCAAAGCAATTGAATGCAAGAGGTTGGAAAACGAAGAGGTGAAAAACAAAAGGTCTCAAGCAGCTAAAGAGTCACAAAACTCTTCGAATTTCTTTTGTATAAATTTGTAATTTATAAATACATATAAAACTAATAAATAAAGATAAAACTCAGATATGAAAAAAAATAAAAAAAATTAAATTCTAATTAAATAGAATTTAAATTAAGAAAATGGCTAAAAATTGCAAACTAGGCTTTAAACATTAGAAATAACTTCAATAGACTTTGGAAAATTTTATTTAAATTTAAATACATGTAAAATGAATAAAATAAAGTAAAACACAGCAAATAAGAGTGAATGCATAAAATAAATAAATAAATTTTAATTATATATAATTAAATTAAGCAAATAGCAAGGGAAAATGGAAACTAGGCTTGAAAATTAGAAAATAGATTCAATAAGCTTTGGAAAAATTCTATCAACACTTTAAAAATATTTAAAAGACAAAATATATATAATATAACATATTAACACATATTAAAATAAAGTATGACAAACAAAATATAATTTATATAATTTAAAATAAACAAAATTGCTAAATAAAACAAATTGCATTCAATATTGAAATATACATAACTTTCACAATTTAAGTCCGTTTTCAACGAAACGAAAAGCAGTATCCAAGTTATTAAATCTATTTTCATAATAAAATATAAAATTTAAGAATTTAAATATTTAAATTTTGAAATTTAAAAGTCAATGTTTGAACAGTTTGAACAGAAATACACTTTTCAATAAAATATCCAATTTATACTAGTTTGGAATTATAACTCCCATAATAATCGAAATTTATATTTAAAAATGAAATATTTGAAATAAAACAAGTTTAAAATAATTTCAAAATGAAATAAATTTGAAATTAAAATATACATAAAAATCTAGGGTTGTTACAGTTGGATAACTATTTATTCTATTTTATTTACAAAACTATTTTACAAACTATTTTATTTACAAACTATTTTATTTACAAACTATTTTATTTACAAAATATTTACAAACTATTTCACAAATTATTTTATTTACAAATTACTTTACAAACTATTTTATTTACAAAACTATTTCACAAAATTATTTTATATACAAAACTATTTTTAATTCAAAACCTTTTATAAAGCAAAGATGTTCAATCCCATATGGCTTTTTATATAGCGGAATTGATTTTGGAAAATTTTAATTCTTGTATAAGATGGACTTTATATAAGTACAAGTGATTTTGAAACTGTTGATTTTGGAAGGTATTCAATATGAAGAGATAAATCTTATATATAATGGAATTTATATAAGAATGGTTTGATATATTCGAGATTATTGATTTTGGAAAGTACTTTGCCTGAAAATGAAATCTTATATATAATGGAATTTATGTAAGTGCAGTATTTGAAGCTATGATTTTAAAAGGGTATTATATATGGTATATTATATTTTAAAGTAAGAGGTATGGGGAAAGTACCTTCCGCGAAGAAGTATATTATGATATGCTTCGACCCAGACGGACTTGGGGAATCCAGAAATGGATTTGATCGATAAACCCTAACGGACTTGGGTGAATTCAGAAATGGATTCGAAATGATATGGTTTTCTGGACTTAAATTCATGAGTTCCTTGATTTTTTAGGGCAGATGGTTCTTTAGTTTATTCTATGGAAGCGCTATTGATCCTGGGATCTGTTGTTTATGGATCTTCCAGGAAGGAAGTGCATCCATTGCGTAAATCATTGAATTAGCAGCGTACCTCTACAGCAGGGGTCGATGGTCCACTGTTTACGAACTGGCTATGATATTTTTCTAGAATCCGAAAGGTAGAAGGATTTTCTGTAAAGTTTTATGTCCATTGCGTAAATACTGGATCAGCAGCGGGCCACTGCTGTCATTTATCATCATTTGACATTTGATTTTGAGCGGTACTTCTCATACATATATTTTTTAATATTTTTCACTGGATGTTGAAACAGGTCTACTAAGTATTTGATAAATTCCAGCCTTACACCTGATCAACGCAAGGCCAAAGTCTGCAAGAATGAGGATAAATTTGTTAAAATATCGAGTTATAAAAGTATTTTGATAAAGTATTATAAAAAGATAGTTTAGTCATTTTTGTCAATTATAAATACTTCAAAATGTTTAAAATATTGTTTATTCACAAAGAACATGGTTTAATTTATTAGTGTTGTAAATATTTTAGAAGGTATTGATTAAATAAAACATATTTATAGTAAATGATTATTGAGTTATTATTAATGTTTGAAAAGTATCTTGAGATAAAATTTATAAATTTATAAATAATGGATTAATGTTTTCAATAGCTTCTTTGTAAATATAAGTAATGATGTAAAGAATTATTTTCAAATAGTTTACATATATTTATAAAGGTGTTATTTAAATATTTAAATGGTATTTATAAATGAAGTAAGAAATTTTACAAATGATTTTTTTTTGAAAAGTATTAAAGTATTAAAGTATTAAAGATGATTGATTTGCAAATAAAGCTTTCAAATGAATATTTCAAGTAAAACTTATATAAGTTTCTTTGAATATATAATTTAAATATAGGGGTTTTTCGGCTCAAGGAAAAAGTTGAAGAAAAATTTAGTTTTAGGGACAAGAAGTTTGTTTTTTTGGCTGAAGGACACTTTTTAGTGTAAATCACAGAATGATATTTGTAACTATCATTTTCCGTTTTCACTAAAAATGTCCTTCAGACTAAAAATCAAACTTGTTGTCCCTTAGGCTAATTTTTTTTTGTAACTTCTTCCCTGTGGCTATTTTCCTGTTAAATATATTATATAAATGGAAAAAAATTGAATTGCGAAGTTTATTTATAGTAATATACTTGAATCTCTATCTGGAAGTATAGTTTGGAATATTTACTTGATTTCAAAAGTACTAATAGTAAATTTATTGGTTTATTTACTGTTTGAATTTTTGTATTAAACCATAATAAGTTCTTTTTCATGATTTGAGTATCCATTTTTAAACAAGTGTGTAAAATTAATTATAAAGATATGAAATTTTATACTTTGATTTAGAAATTTAATGTAAGATTTTAGTACACTATTAGTTTTAGTTTAATAATCTTGAGTTTATACTTATTTTTAAAAAATACGAGTCTAATAAATCATTAGATTTAAAGAACTTTATTTTAAAGCTTATTATAATGTTTTAATATAAATTTCTTAAATTATAACAGAAGTATATAAGAAATTTGAAATTCGTAACTTGTAAATAAAAAGAATATGAATATAAGAAATGATAACTATTGAACATTTATTTACTAAAACGAAATAAGATAAACTTGTGTAACTTTCAATTGCATTCTTAAAGGCATATATATATATATATATATATATATATAACTTACCAATTAAAAAGTTGAAATGTTAAATGAATATGGAATGGAGAATTTTACAAGAAAAACTCAAATAATGAAAGTGTTCAATGAAATTTACGTTTATAAATAAGAAATTTGATATGAAAATTGTTATAAACCTGAGTTGTAATTGTAGTGTTACTAAATAAAATGAAATAGAAAGGTAATATTGTAAGCAAAGAATTATGAACTTAAGTCTATGTTTGAAGCTATTGATAATTAAAATAAATGATAAAATGAACTATACTAAATTTGATGATTGTAACTTCAGAGATGGTTGATTACTTTGATCCTTTGTGAAGATTATATGCTTATTTGCAAAAGATTGTTGTTATATTATGTTGATTGTTTGTTATTAATTTAAAATAATATAATCATTTTACTTCTATGTAATTATTAACCTCTTTGGATTATATAAGTGGAATACAGGTTATGGAAGCAATTGATACTGCTTTTGGTTTAATAAAATAAGCGTTATCTGCCGATAAATAGGTACGTTCTCGGATTACGGTTTTCTAGCGATATTATATTGTTTTTCCCGCGTTGGGATATATTATTTTGAAAATTATGGTATATATTGTTATATTTTGACATTATGATTTCTTCCGAGCCTCTCCATATAAAGGAGACTCTACCGAAATTTTTCGTGAATTTTAGACTTAGAAAGATTTGTGTAATGTTTTCTAAACTTTGTCAACTTGAATATAAAGGATTTAATTGTTATAAATTGATATATTTGATTTAAATTATTTAATTTTGTAAATTAATTATTTATAGATTTAATATTTTGAACAAGATATTGACTATTTAATTTCTTCTTTTTGCTTCTTTTTCCTTTTTGAGGACGAAAAGTTTTGAGTGGAGGAGAGTGTAATGACCCGTAATTTTCGATAATTTAAATTAGTTAATTCAATAGGATTTGTGATTTAATAATTGGGGAGAATAAAAAATTTGGTAATTTTATTATGAAATGATAATTAGAACTAAATGTAACAATGTTAATATAAGTCATTTATTAACAATTATGATGAAAATTCAATTAATTGAGATGATTTCAACGTTATACTTGGTTATAGAGTAAATATAGGCAAACAAGCGTAAATATGGAATTAATTAATAATAATGGTAATTGTATAAAATCAATATTATGTAAGTAATTATAATAGTTGATTTTCAATGATAAACCCTTAAAAGCGTGATTAAAAGTAGAAAGGAAACAAGTATTATGTGTTATTTAATTATTTGGTCTATTAAATTTAATTGGAAATCAATTTCAATTAATTCACTTGATTAGTGCAGTTAATGTAGGTTAAATTGATAATGGTAAAATGTTAATTCAATAAGATGTAACCAATGTAAATTTTATTCATAATAGAATATGACTATTGATTTGAATAAAAAGAATTGGAATCAAGCTTGACCAAATTGTTGGAATTTAGATTATAATAAGTGAATTTATTACAATTAAATATAATTAAAGATTACGTTAATGAAAAGTAAGATGAAATGGTAAAATATTAATGCAATAAAATAATATATCAATGTTAACTATGTATGCAAGTTAATAATTAATTTAATAAGAGAATGAGACCAAGATAAACAAATTTATTGAGACTTCAATTAATGTGTGAAATTGACCAAATTTCAATAAAATTGAAATATAGTAATTAACACAAATAAAGGATGTAAATTGGAAGATATTAATATAATGAAGTATCAAACAATGTTATAATGTCTATAGAATAACGATTGATTGAGAATAAAGATTTAAATCAAATAAAATCAATTCTTTGGAATTACATTGTAATTAATTGGATTAATTGCGGTTGCAATTGAACACCGTAATTTGTGGAATATTTAACATGGTATTCTATGTAAACTTGTTTTAATTTATTATAAAGGTCTATGAAATCAAAAATGATAAAAATTTGGTTATTTTATAAATTTGAATTGAAAGTGAATCCAATTAATTTAATATTAATTTATTTAATTAACTGGTAAATAGTCATTCTAGTCACTGACTCGGATTTCGAGGAAACTAGTTTCATCGAATCCGTACCAGTGAATTATTATAGGATTTCAAGTTTCGTAACGATCGAACGTATCGTTTGATCGTACGGACTCGAAACGCCTAGAAATCAATTTGATTAAAATCAATTGAAATCAAATTGAAATAAGATAATTTTAGTATTCTTCATACGATGGAATTAGGACTTGAAACATGTTCCGTTGAGTTTAAAAATATTGATAACATCTATTTTGATATATGGGATGACCCATTTTCGTTCCGGAGACAGAACAGCTTTTCGGGTCGTTTACCGTTTAAAATTCATATCAAATCTTATACGTTCTTTCTATTTTCTGATCTACCTATAAATAGACTGTTATAAACCCTAGTTATTTCTTATTCCTCGTTACAGTACATACAGAAGTTTCTGTTGCTCCTCTTTCTCAATGGTTGAAAACCCTAAATTATCCAATTCAATTTCAATTCAAAATTAAATCTCCTCAAACTATATTATATTATATATCGTTTTGAAGCTCTCGATGAGCGCAATCTTCTGCAACAATCCATTTTTGTTTTGGCTCATCATATGATCAGTACACGTCGAAGAACTCTCAGCCGTTCGTTGGGTTGCGATCGACTTCAACCGATTGTCGAATCGTGGGTACCATCGTGTGGAGAGGATCGCGCGTAGTCCATCTAAGCCAGCGGTGCATCGATTTGATGGTTAGATCACTTGCAATAATTCAAATTTAGGCTAGAATATCGACGGTGGCTGTCACCTGTGGGACGCAACCGGCGATGATTGGCGGGCGTTCATAAGGTCAGGGATCAGGGGCGTGGTCGGCTCATCGTTCGTGGTGATTTGGGGAGCTGTAGCTGGACATAGCGGTGTGATTCCTGGAGGCTTCATTCGTGATCTGATGGCCTCTACACCAGGGTTTGCGGTGAGATAATAGATGACATGGCCGAATGTATGTGGTAATCATCTTTTTATTTTTATTTTATTTAAATTTCAAGTTTAATCGTTCAAACGTGAATATCTTTTTCATACGAGCTCGGATTTGGGCACGGTTTCTTATGTTGGGATCGTATTGAAATTACAGACATTTTGATGCTAGCTTGGATGAATTCTGAAAATGTTTTAATTTTAAGCTTAAATTGGATTTAAATTCAATTTAAATTCAAAGATGAGTGTTTTAACCCACTCACAACTTCTAAACCTTCTTATGTTTGTTAAATTAAATTTATGATGTGATAGAAATTTATTTATGGCTATTTGGTATATTTTAAAATGTTATCTTAGTTAATTTGAATTTATTTGAATTAAATCGTTATTTAATTTATTATTGAATATAAATTTCCAATTAAATACATGTTATTGTTTATCAGTTCTATATTGATATTTATTGATTGGTTTGGATGATTATTGTGATGGATGTTTGATTGTTGATATTGGGTGAACAAATGTTTTATTTTATATCGTTATAATACTGTAAGTTCAATATAGGTTGAAATGATACATACCCGAACGATCTTATAGATTTGGGAAAAATCATTATGGGTTGAAATGATAAACCCGAACGGTTTTCATTGATTTGAAAATGTTGACTTTTGGTACTGGTTGAAATGATATATATCCATATAAATTATTGAATTTGGATTTTGTATTAGAATTAAATTATTCAAAGGTTTTAGTTAAACTTCAATTTTTAATTTTAAGTGATTAAAATTGATGCCTCGAATTATTTGAAATATTTCAATAATTATATTCACATTGTCTACTTGACAAGAGATGTAAAATCCCGTAACATCTTTGAAGCCATTGCACTCAAATTTATTTTAGATTAATTTGACTTACATAAGATATTTTAGTTTTGACTCGAGTGTTTTGTCTTTTCATTACGCTCGGGTCAGTCTCAGCCTTTCAGTGTATTGAAGACCATTTTATTTTCTAGAGAAAGAAGGTGAAGATTCAGTATATTGTTGCTATTTATTATAATTATTCCACCGCATCATGTGTTCTACTGCAATATTTGTTTTTTCTAATGTATGTATAACTCTGACTAGAATTGTAAAAGTGTAATCAATGTTATTTGTAAAACAGCTTCATGAACTGTTTATTTGATTATTATATTTTTTCATTCCGCTGCGAGATCCTGTGTTTTATTTTTCCTTCTTTTCTTTTATCTTCTTATTTACCTCATTAACAATCCTCCCTTTTGAATGGTTTGAATTAGAAATGTGTGGTTATTGTCGATTTAATCAGTCCAAAAAGGTGGGTCATTAGAAATTCATGAATTTACTTCTTAAGGTTCTACCAGCCCCATGCCTTACACCAAAAGAGGGTAAACTCTAAAGTGCTAAATACTATCACTCTTAGTAGCCATAAGAACTTAACCAAAACATCTCATACCTCCTGATAAAATTCAAGTATTTACTAGAAGCTATTAAATCTCACTCGTTATGGATACCGATGGAAAACCTAAACTATATTCTCTTAAGGATCTATTAGCCCCATGCCAAACACCAAAAGAGAATACAAAGCTAAAGTGTTAAATACTTTCCCAAAGTAAATTACAAGAATTTAACCAAAGCTTCATATGCTACCAGGTGAAATTCAAGTATTTGCTAACGGTTTAGTCAATTCCACTCAAACATTCTATTCAATGAGTTGTACCATATTCAATGAAGCATTACTTGTAAGCATTTAAACCAACCAATAACATTAAATCGATTGTTAGTATTCCTCCTATTATCAAATTAAGGTTGTCAAAATATTTTATCTAAAAATGCAAAAGTCGCATAAAATGCCAGAATAGCATATAGATAGCCAAATTTAACTTCAATAAAATCCAATAAGAATTTTTAGTTCGGAAGCAATTAACATGATTTTACCACACAAGGAATGATTTCTAAAATACTTCATAGATATATATATACACACACATTCAAACTTCTTATTTAAAATCCACAAACTCGTTTATTTTATAAAACTATAAATGTTCATATTTCAAAACCATATTAATATACAAACATTTATTTAGAAATAACATAAGTTTATATTTCAAAACCGTACTTTGAAATCCATAATCATTTCTACTAACTTTATTTTAATATATATAATTACTTATTGAAACCATTTATAAAAAGGAATTGCATTGATATAAAAATTTAGTTTGAAATCGATATTAATATAAACATTCTTTTGAATATTTTGTTTATTAAAACATATATCTATTAAATAGACATACATATATTTATAACAGCTCAAAATCGTTGAATGAAAAAAATTCAATGTCCATATAATACGAGAAAGTTTACTACTCCGAAAATCCAAATTAACCACAAGACCCCATCAATAAATCGATCCATAGTATTCAAACTCTATAACATCTCAAGCCAAGAATTAGAGAAATCAAAACCCAGGAAAACAGAAGAATTCAACTAGCAAAAACTAATAAAACCTAAACACAAACTCACAAAGAAAAGCACAAGGCAATCAAGTAAAAAGGGACAGGCATACGGATATAAAATTTATTAACACTGTTGTTTATTCTCGGGACAACAATAAAGAAATACTATTTCGACCATTTAAACCTCAAGATTGTACAAAACTCAAAGCATTGAAGTTTTAGAAAATATTGTAAGATTATAAACAAGAAAATATTTATCAAGTTTGGACTTATGATTCAAAAGGTATGGCCAAAATAATTCTTAGGTTTAAATTTATTGTCGCTGTCATTTACTCTCAGAGTAGCGACAAAGAAATACAATTCGACTACTTAACCACAAAATATTACATAACTCAAAACATAAAACTTTTAGAAATAAGTCTAAAATTTATAACAAGAAAATGATAATCAAATTTGGACTTACGGTTCAACAATTATCCCAAAGTAATTCTCAGATTTTACATTCATTGTCGCTACCTTTTATTCTCGAGACAGCGATACTCAATCTTATTTTCGACTATATAAACCATAAAATATTGCAAAATTCAAAACATAAAAGTTGTAGAAAAAAATCTATGATTTCCATGAAGAAAAAGAGCATAAAACTTGGATTACATTTCAAAAGTTATGTCCAAAACAATTATCAGATTTTAAATTCATTGTCGTTGTCGTTTATTCTTTGGAAAGTGATACTAAAACTTATTTTTGACTATATAAACCATAAAATATTGCAAAACTCAAAACATAAAAGTTATAGGAAAAAGTTTAAGCTTTATAGAAAATTAAAAATTATCAAATTCTAAGAAAAAATAAAAAAAGATATCCCCAAATTACTAATAGTGATTAATATCCAAGATATTCACAATCAACAATATCAACAATCAAAGATCATTCAATAACTTATCATCCATTCAATCAATTTAGTCGCTGGTTTATTTTCTAATATTTATTGAACCCATTTTTACAATAGTAAAGAAAAATTCAAAATCCAAGTTTGTTAAACATATGTGTATGAGTTGAAAAACTCAATTTTAAGCATGAATTTGATGAATTAATCTCGGATTCTCCTAAGCGAACATCTCTCTACCACAACCCTTAAATCAAACTCAAAAGTTTACAATCAAAAATTACTACCTATGATTAAAAATGAGATTAACTATTAAATAAACACACTAGAAGATGGAGAAGATTAGCTTATTATGATTTCTACAAGATTTGACTAAAAACCCTTTAATTTGAACATGGATTTGGTGATTATTGGAACTAGAGTTTTTCTTAGCTTTGAGAAGCTTTCATTTGTTCTCTAGTTTGAATAATGAAAGTGTAGTTCATGCAGAAAATGGTAAGGAGAGAAAACTCTCCTATTTGCACTAATGGTTTATTATTAACTAAAGTCCAAACCCGTTAACAAAGTATTGCAATTTTAAGAAGTGTTGTCAATTTCTATATTGATTTACTTTTAAAAAACACATTTCACTCTAAACAACGTTTTACAAAATCACAAATTGGTTTTCTCAAATTTATCGAAACCACTTAACAAGTTAAAATCCTCATTTCTAATAATACTGAGATACTTTATGCCATTAAATATAGCTTTTGAAAATAAAAGTTATTTCGTTAGTTTTTTAAATAAACATAAACTATTAATTATAAAATCTTATTTTAAACAACATATCTCAATATTAACAATTTATCCTAAAACGTCAAATTTAAATAATTAATTTAATAATATTTCAAATGTAAATTGAAATCCTCTTTAAGAATTGAAAATCATTTCTTAATTAAATCAAACCAATTACTCTCAAAAACTACATTTAATTTCATATTAAAATTTCCCAAATCACAAATTATAATTAATTATTTCCAATCAAATTTAATTAATTAGGTAATTAGCAATATGCTTGTTAAAAACTTCTCCCCTTACAGAAATTTCATCCTCGCATTTTTCTTAACGAAAGAAATCTAAAAAAAATTATATTTCCATATTACTCTTTCCAAAATTTACATCTTTTCTAAGAATTTAATCCAAATTATCTAAAATAATATATATCTAGTGCACTTTTATGATTCTCGTTATCATCTTCTAAATCACTAAAACTTTTAAACACATATATACTAGTAGATAAATTTCCTTTAAAATTTATTTCCCAATGTATTTTTCCCAAAATTTTCACCTTTCACAAGTAATAGTAAAGTTTCTTTAACCGAGTTTTTAACTCAACAGAATTAAAAAGGAGTTAGAAAATTCATATAGGATTACAATTCAATCTAATTTATAGGTAAACCATCGTCAAAACAAGTCAACAAACTATGAATCATATAGGAAACCTTGCATGCAATAAAGGAAGCCAATGAAGTAGGAGTTGGGCAAAAATTGCACAACATTTTTGATAGGTACCGATCCAAAAGGATGGTTCAAAGTTACTCCAAATTTTACGTGCCTCGTCCTATGGATAACTTTAGGCTTCTGGTACTCTGGTTCCAATCTAAGTGCTATTTAAATCCTATAAATACCATCCTATCTTCAATAAAAACGGCGCTGGCTGCTCTAATCATTGGGGAAACTCTGCTACTAAGATTCTTCAACCTTCTTCCTCCTCGTAATGGCTGCACGGGACAATTGAGATCCTTCCTTTTGTCTCCATTAATGGTGGTTTGATCTTTCTTCATTCAATTATTAGTATTGTAAACAACTTACGCTTGTGGACAATAGCCAATCCATTAATAAAATCTATAAAGTGGACATAGGCTTCGTTAACAACTGAATCACTATAAAAAAATCTTGTATTTCTCTACTTTATTCCGTCTTTTCTGCAATTTGGAGAGTGTTTTCCTTTACTTTATTTGTCCTATAAACAGGGCTGGTGCTTTCCAATCATATCTTAGTGTTGATCTATTTTTTCGGTTAACATTTTGGTACTTTCACTGAGAAAACCGAATTCAGGCTTAGATCTAGCTATCTATTTTGGATCAGATAGGTTCGAAAGTTGGATCCTTAATCTTTGCTCAGAAGGTCTTCTATTGGGAATCAATGGCACCAGGGAGAAGGAAAATTGCTTTCGGAAGATCCACAGGAGTTGTAATTGCTGGAGAACAGACCAATCCTCAAAAAATTGGAGTCAGTGGCACTAACATAGGAGATCAGGTGCCAGGATCCTCTATTCAGCGTGAAAATTTCACTAGAGATGAATTACATAAAATGCTGATGAAATTAATCAGAAGATAGTAAACAACCAAAAAGCTCTTATGGATAAATTGAATGCTCTATTGAGCATGTAGTTACATGCTTCTCTAAGAACCATGATAGAGCTTGCAGCTGCAATGGAACAAGAAAATTCTTCCATCTCTAACCTAAAAAGGAGAAACGAAAAGCAGGAGTAGAAAGGAGTGATAGGTGGAACTGTAGAAATTAATATAGAAGAAAATGCAAGCATTCCACCAACTGCGAAGCAACCAGCTACGAAATTGAATGTAGGGGGAAACTCAAGGGAAGATATAGTAATGGATCTCTCCGACTCAAAAGATGGTGAGAGACTTGACGATGACAATTTGAAAGAAAACCCAATGCTTTCGATAGTGCCAGGGAGATCCAAACCTCCCCTACCCAACCAACCGCAAGCTAACAGAACTCTAAAGGAGTAGATCTCCCAAAGATAAGAAAGCCTAGGCTTTAGTCCACTTACCAAAATCGTTTGCAAAATCAAGCACTTAGTGTAGTCCCTAATAGCCAACCCATAAATTACCGAACATTTGATGCATATATCGCGGACATGGTCAAGTGACTGATGGATGAAAGTAAAGATAAAAGGGATGATGAATGGGGATCCGCTTCAAGTCGGACTTCCTTCACTGATGACATTCTGAATGAGCAGTACCCTGAAAATTTCACTATGCCAACTATTCTGTCTTACGATGGAACGGGAGACCCGAAACCCTACTTGCATAAGTACAGTTGGTACATGGACGAAGCAAATGCTTTGAATGCCATTCGATGTAGATGTTTCTAGATTTTCCTAGAGGGAATTGCTTCCATGTGGTTCACTAGGCTTCCACCAAGCTCCATCTCCACCTTCAATCAATTAGCAACAAGGTTCCTTGATCAATTTTGACTTCACACGGTCAACCAAAAGATGTGATGTCCTTATCCAGCCTATTTCAGGGACGTAATGAATCTCTAAAGTCCATTACGAATCGGTTCAATAATGTGGTGAATGAAGTAAGTAATCCAAATGAGGATATGATTTTCGTAGCCTTGGTCTGTGTTATCCACCCCAAAATTAAATTCGAAAAATGGATCAAAATGAAACAACCTACTGCTAGGAAGGAATTCAACCAAAAGGCAAGCTAGTATTTGAGATTGGAAGAGGCATGGGAATTAGAAAGGAAATTCGCTAACTTACAACTAACCAACATTGGGCAGAGTGGTATGGCGACAAACCAAGACATAATTACCCCTGGGACCATTGAAGGAAACAAAGAAAAAGATAAAAGTTGAAAAAGGAAGAACCAGAATTCCAACAAGCGAAGCGGAAGTAACAAGCAACTTAAAGGTTTGAGGCCCGAAGAATACACCTCACTTAACGATACTTTACAAAACATCTATCTCACGACACAAGGGATGGAAGAGTATAAGAAGCCACCTAAAAAGCATGCAACTGAACAGCAGAAGCGTTTTGGAAAGTACTGTCGCTTCCATGGAACACATGGCAACAATACGAATGAGTGTCGTCACCTGAAGAACACAGAAACCTAACCAACCCGCAGTGCCCCAAGGTCCTAGAGATCGAGGGAATCAAGTTGGAACCAGCGAAGAGGGACCCAAATGGACTGACCAGAGACTCATTATTGGAACAATATCTGGAAGACCCTATCCTACGTAGAAGAGTAGGGGAGAAATGAAGTGGTATGCAAGCTTGTTAAAGCATGCTACAAAAGGTTTGTGCTTTGCAATCGAAGATGGAACCCCTGCCAATCAGTAGAGAACTCTAAACAATGACATAGTATTTCGAAATCGAGACATTGAAGGGTTAGAAGTTCCAACTCTCAACCCCATGGTCGTTACAATAGGAATTTGACCTGCCATGGTCCGACAAGTATCAGTATATGGTGACAATTCTGTGAATATCCTTTATAAATGCAGCTTTGAAAAATAAGTATGAAAGATGTACCCCCTTGCCGAACAAAGATCCAAGGATTCACCGATGAACCCAAAAAACCTATCGGAATAATTGATTTACCCGTAGAACTCGGAGGAGGTGGGCGAAGAGTCACCCTTATCCAAACCTTTATGATCGTAGATGAAATTTCCAATGACATCCAAGGGTGGTCCGCCTTGGCAGATTTTAGAATCGCTTTAGCTTAGTGGTGTCTAACTATAAAATTTCTAATAGAGAATGGAGTTGGGGTGATCAAAGGAGACCAAAGTGCCACTAGAGAATGTTATATTGCAGAACTGCACGAGTCTAAAAGAAGGGAAAATGGGAAGAATGTGGGAAGAACTCTCCACATTTATGAACCTGTCGAATAGAAACTCAGAGCTTCCTAGCTTGGGGACCATAATCGATTCGATAGGGCTTTGGACTCTAAAAGGAAGAGTTCAGGAGAGGATCGAGCAGCACCAATAGAATCAATAATGTATGTCCCTGTCGATATGGATGACCCGACACGAGTCCTGAAAATTGGATCGCATCTTAGAAACAAGACGCAGCTGGAACTCATTAAATTTCTTCGCGCCAACCTAGACGTATTCGCTTGGATGCATTTCAATATGTGTGGGGTATCGCCGGAGATTGCATGCTACGTACTCAATATTGATCCCAAGTGTACACCAGTAAAACATAAGAGGCGTAGTCTAGGACCCTAATGCCCCAAAGCGCTTAGAGAAGAAGTAGACAAGCTGATGGAAAATGGTTTTATCCACGATGCAGCCTATGTCGAATGGGTATCTAACCCGGTCTTAGTCAAGAAGTCCAATGGGAAATGATGAACCTGTATCAACTACTTGGATCTAAACATAGCTTGTTTAAAAGACGCTTTCCTCTACAAAGAATCAATCAGCTTATGGATGATACCGCTGGACATGAATTACCAAATCTATGGACGCATACTCAAGATACAACCAGATCATAATGCACGAACTTGATCAAGAAAACACCAACTTTATTATCGATCTGGAGTTATACTATTATAAATTGATGTCATATGGCTTACAAAATGTTGGGGCAACCTACCAATGACTAGTGAACGCCTTGTTCAAGCATTAGATTGGGAAACTATGGGAGTCTATATGGATGACATGTTGGTTAAATCGCATGTAGCCTCAAATTACTTAGATAGTCTCATCGAAATGCTTGAAATACTCCGCAAATATGGAATGACACTTAATACACTTAAATGTCACTTTAGAGTAGCCTCTAGAAAGTTCTTGAGATTCATCGTAAGCGCAAGAGGCATCGAAGCAAATCCAAAACAAATAACTACTCTGCGAGAAGTCCAGGCCCCAAAGAATAAGGAGTTACAAATTTGAATGGAAAAGTCACATCACTATGCCGGTTCATCTCAAAAGCAACCAACAAATGTATGTCATTTTTGACGCACTAAAGAAGGGAAAGAAGAAATTCGAATGGAATCAGGCTTATTAAACTGCGTTCAAAGAGTTACTATGACATATGGAAACCTCGCCAATCCTATCCAAGTCGACGGACGGAGAAAACTTGTTCATCTACTTAGCAGTCTTACCTCATGCATTAAGTGTCGCACTTGTATGTGAAAACGTTAGGATCCAGCGACCCATATACTACATCAATAAACAGTTCACTGGAGTCGAGAAGAACTATCCAAAACTGAAAATACTAGCATATTGCCTCTTAATAGCATCAAAAAAGTTACGACCATATTTTCATGTGCACCCGATCAAAGTATTAATAGATCAACCCTTGAAGCAAGTGTGTACCACCCCTAGACCTCTGGATGGCATATCAAATGGAATATCGAATTGAGTCAATATGAAATCAAATACCATCCTTGAAGGGCGATCAGTGGGTAGGCATTGACAGATTTCATTGCAGAATTTACTATACAAGATAATGAAGAAGAAATTACTCCAGAATTGATAACACTTTGGAATATGTTCGTTGATGGTGCATCTAACAATTTCTGTTTGGGAGTAGGGGTGGTATTTGAGACTCCCGAAGGATGACCATTTGATATGCCTTATGCTTGGAATTCTTTGCAACAAATAACGAAGCATAATATGAAGCATTTATAGCTGGGCTAAAGATTGTGAAGGAACTTGAGAAAAAATCCATACACATCTATAGCGACTCTCAGCTAGTCAATTCTCAGGTGGAAGGCGTACACCAGACCCAGGGAGAGAACCTTACCCTGTAAAGTATTTAAAATGCAAGAACTGCTGAACGACATTGAGCATTACACCATAATTCATATCCCGAGGGAACAGAATATGAAGGTGGATTATCTTGCTAAATTGGCTAGCTTCGTAGAAGCTCAACGATTAGGCCTTGTCTCGGTTGAAACTCTGACCATTCCAAGCATAAGCGAAATGGATATCGACTGGATTTTTGAGACAACCAAAGAACGGAAAACATGGATGATGCTATCAAGTACTACCTGCTCACAGGAACTCTCTTGCTGATAGGAATCGGTGGAAAAAGCTTCTCTAAAAACACCACGATTCGTAATGCAAGATGGGATACTCTATCGAAGGGGATTCCCTATCCCCTTGCTCGGTTGTGTAACCAATGACGAAGCTCGAAGTATCCTAAGAGAAGTTCATGAAGGAGACTATGGAGATCGTACCAGAGGCAAACCCTTACAAAGAAGGTTCTCCGATATGGGTATTTTTGGCCAACAATAAACCACAATGCAGCAGATTACGTCAGACGGTGCGACCAATGCTAAATATTTAGCAAGATCAAAAGAACTCATTTGATGGAGATAACATAGATGGTCAGCCCATGGCCATTAGCAATTATGGAATCGATCTGATTGGTGTATTACCAATGGCTAAGGGAGGAGCCAAATATGCTATGGTTGTCGTTGGCTATTTCACCAAATGGGCCAAAGTGGAACCGTATGCCACTATTACCATAAAGAAAGTTACTAACTTTGTTACTAAAAAACATAATTTGTATGTTTGGTGTGCCACAAAAAATCACCATGGATAATGGGAGTTCGAAAGCGCTGAGTTCAAAGATTTTTGAAAAAACGCTTCCAAATCGAGAAAAGCTTTTCTACCATCGCACATCCATAAGAAAATGGGCTCAAGTCCACCATCAAAAAGCATCTGACTAAAGCGAAAAGAAATTGGGTCGATGAACTTCCACTCACATAATGGGCCTATAGGACAATGCAAAAATGTGCAACTAGGAACTCTCAATTTACCTTGGCATATGGTTCAGAAGCAATAATCGCAATCCAGCTAGAAGTTCCTTCTTATTGAAATCAAAACTTTAATCAAAGGTAGAATGAATAGCTCTTACTCGAGTCGCTTGATATGGTCGATGAGAAGAGGGAAGAAGCCGAGTTAAGGACTGATGCTCACAAGAAAAGTGTTGCACGATATTTCAATTCCAAAGTCCATAACTGCACTTTTGAAGTAGGAGACCTTGTCCTCAAATAGGTCTACCTTATAGCAAGAACATTCAGACCAAACTGGGAAGGGTCCTATGTGATCGGTCAGAAGCTAGGGGATGGGACATTCATGCTAACAATCGTTGATAGAATACAGATTCCCCTAGTGTGGAACAGTGAATCGATGCGTCGTTACTTTGTCTATGACTATCTTATGTATTTCCTATTTCTTGCAAAGAAGCCATCCCAGAGTACCGGGGCATTGTAAATAGGCATAACTTGCCCAACTAATAAAACTGCTTTGCTTTCTGAACCAATAAAACTGTGATCACAAAAGTAACATGCTGAATCGACGGGGTAAAATTGACTCAATACCATCCAATCGTTACCTAAAATAGTGGAGCCACATTCTAGTACGCCACATCTACCCTCCGGGTCGACGGAAGTAAATCGACTCAAACCATGGGATTGACAGAACTCAATCCTTTGCTTCTAAGAACCATTGTTGCTCCGGCAACACCGGGAAGGCCCAATTAATGTCGCGCACCTCCATAAGTTGCGCATTGCTTCTTCATTCATGGAACCATGCTTTCGAATCATGAACTCTTTGCATTGCCCGAAGATTGGTAATGTCGAAAAATTCTAAATCATTTTGGATCGAAGGGTCATATCAATTCCAAAAGCTGCGCATCTCATAAGCCATGCACATTCCCAAGGCCGTGCATCCCATAAGTAGCGCACACTCTTAAAGCCATGCATTTCATAAGTCGTGCACACTCTCAAGTACCGGTATTGTACTGACAATGGCAGAAAACTTTTCTATTGTAAGGTGAACAAAAATAATCCACTCCCACTATCAAAAGTTATGGACATGAATCCACAATGTCGCACGACTATAAATCGCAAAGAATTCCAATCGTCGACCGAAAAAATCTTTGAAGTTGAGATGCTCAAATCACAAGTTCCCAAAGATAGGAACCACAAAATAGGTTCGGATACAGCCATCTGAAAGGCCATAGAAAGCACTTAGTCTCATGTCAAATGTTTGAAGTAACATTCCCTGAACTGGAGGGCACACACCGATACTCGATCGAAGTGGCAAATACTTCACAATTCTGTTATTCCAGACAAAGAATTTTGGCAATGATTATAGGACCAAATAAAATAGTGATAAATAAAATTAGTGCATGAAACATAGATAAATAGACAAATAAAGTTTCAATCAAAATGTCAACATTTTTTTACCTATAATGTTTTCAATGTACAACAACAAACATCGGGTGCCATGCTCATACAATATCAGTCGAAAAATAGAAAAAAAGAAATATCACTATTACAATAACATGAAAAATGCTAAGTGCAGACTCTACGCTTGTATAAAAGGTGATCAAAAAAATAAAAGGAGGAAAAGGCAAATCAAGGCGTCTTATCACCGCTTCCCTGGTCGCCTTTCCCACCTCTAATTTGTAGTTTCTCAGCCTAATCCTTTCCCAAGGGAATCTCACTCTCCGAGGCATGGCTGCTGGCGGACCCTCCATTCCCTTTATGCCTATGAGATCGATGAGAGCACTTCGATGACCTCTTTTGTGCTTCAACCTTCTCCTTCTTCACTACAATCATTTGTTGCTCGGTCTTCAGTTGCTTGGTCTTCAGCTGCTCGGCCTCTACTCTGTCTAGTTGGCTGCCTTGGTCAGCTTGCTCTCATGTATCACAACTGCCAAGCTCTCCTCTTGAGAAACAGAGGGGTCGTCCAAACCATGTAGCGTCATAATTTGCTCAGAATGCAAACTGAGCTACGAGCCAGAAGCGAAGACGACGGTGGACATAGTTAAAATAGCGACGGATCCAGCATTGTGAAGAGAAGGCAATTCAATTGGAAGAGAAGGTTGATCTACAATATCAGACTAAAGGGTGGTTATTTCAGCAATTTCATCAGGCGTGAATTGAAAATCTTCAAGCACGGGTGAGATAAGAAAGTTAATTGCTGTTGGGGTTTGTTCATATGCGATGACTTCGAAGCCTTCGCTGTTGCCTTCCTTCAACGGCTGCACGACTATAGGAGAAGTGGCAACGTGGGTATGAAGATGCAAACATAGCTTGCCTGGGCTTGAAGGAAAATCTTTAGTAGCAGCCTCGGTGGTGGCTATGACATCGATGGTTTCACGATCCCTCTCTAGCTTCAAAATTTTCTGGCCTTCCACTAAAGCTATATGGGATTTTTTGTTCTAGTAGGCCTGAACCATCACCTCTTTGGTGTAGCCGTCGCCCATGTTTTAAAACCGAACTAGAACTTCTTTCCAAACTACAACAAGCATGCGAGGGAATAGTGGACCCAAGTAATTGAGGCTATCCAAATGAAGCGCGGAATTAACATAGAAGCCTAAAATGGTAGCATCCAAGCCTTTCATTTTCTTTACGAAAGTATCTTAGAGCTCTGAAAAAAGGGCCTCCATGCTAGCCTTCTCTACTACCAATTGATTATTCTCGGCATTTAAAGTCAAAATTTTCGCACATAGAGACGCAATTCTTAGGATTGTTCGACGACAACTTTCTTCTTCGCCTCGACTATCGTCTCATTTGCGTTTAGTTTTTCTTTCAAAGCCGATTCATTAGCATGGCACTTCTTTATTTCATCACTGAATATGAGAGAGGCTCAGTCGGTAAACTCCTTCAACTCTATGAATAAAGAAGCACTCTTACTTTCTTTCTTTAGGACGTCGGCCCTCTCCTTCTTCAATCTCTCAATCTCTAAGTCACGGTCCACAAGCTACTTCTCGTATTCATCTTTTTCGGACTTGAATAAGAGGATCTCCTGGTAATTGTTTCGATCAATGGTAGAAAGTTGCATGCACAATTTCTTCCTCCCCTTAGCTTGCTCCAGGCCACTCTGAGTTGCATGGAGATGGGGTGGATAAGATTCTATGCGAACCGACTGCAAGTGGGGTTTATCGAAAACAAACCCCCTTACAAACAAGTTGGGAAATGCAACCCGTAGGAGCAGAAAACCAGTAGGGAGAATGAAACCGGCTTGCCTTGAAATTTGGAAAGAAGCAGCCACAGTAGCATGAGTGGCGGAATTCATGACTCTAGAAGCAGAAATAGCGATCCCAATAGAAGTAGGAAGTTGTATGGAGGGTACATGTTCTTGATCTTTCTTTATCTTCTTTGACCTATCTTCTTATTCAATCGGGCACTTCCTTTTCTTGTAGTCGCTTCCTCGATCGCGGTCTTGATCCTTCTCAGCATGGCGGCACTCTTTTGCATCCTTATCATTTCTCCTCCTCTCTTCATCAGTATTATAGGAGGCGTAGTATCTGGATGAATGCCTTTGCAAACGCTGAGACTCAAGTACTCGGTTAAGATCGCTATAGAAGCCACGAGACATGATATCTACATAAAATAACAAAATGACTTCAGAAAAAGGCATTTAATGGATTAAAATATCCTAAGAGAATAATAGAGAAATGCATGATCCTAGTAAAGTGTGTGCTACAGTTTAACAACCCCACCAGAATACACAAGTCGGATCGTTCACCAACTAATGTCAGGACATTCATTTTTGTAGGAGTGATTTAGATGAGCGGGGAAGGCAACCCTTCCGAAGTAAAGTCACCCATCAGGTCATCCATATCTACAAAAATGTTGCTCGCATCTCCCAAGTCAATATCAGTGCCCACCATCAAAGGCTAGGAAGAGTTCGTTCTCAGGAGGAGCTTCTTCAAAATATTCCTTCAAAGGAGGTGATGGAGTATGTCCAGGACCCAACTCCGGGCTTTGTCACCTAAATCGACATTGCCTTCGTCTGTATCTATATCCTGATCTATTTCTTCTTCTATTAAAGGGAGCCCCTCACCGATATCTCCTTTCCCTCAATCAACGTAGCTTTGCCCATCAACCGAACAAACTCTTCTTCTTTCTCCTCAAGGATTGAAGGCATCAGGGCTACTGTCAACCCCCAACTTGAACATGGGCCTCTTTAGATGTTTTCTCTGACCCGTCGAACGAGTCGCTTTCATCATCCTCATCGTCACCTTGAATCATGGAAAGAGGAAACTGAGCAAGCTGGGTTTTGGAACGAGAAGAGGCACTAACGAATCCAATAGAGCCCACGGCAAGTAAAAGCCCACACCGGTGAAGATTTTCATCTTTAAGCAGAAACTTGATCATTCGATCTCGAGCATCAACCACTTTCAAGGCATTGAGAATAGGGTCGAGCATCAGATCTTTGTTAATCATTCTTTTTTAATCTTTAGGAGAACTACAAAAGAATAGACGATCGTTCAGAAGACATTTTAGCGTCTAAAGGTGATTCCATGCATGGTGAAAGAAACTTACCCCCCTGATCCATAAACGAGTGAATCCCTCTAGACACTTGGCAAAAAAACTTATTTTTAAATAAGGGAACTTTGCTAGGAAGATTAAGTATAAGCTTTCGGCTGCGTTGCACCCTAATATAAATGAATGACATATTTGCTTCCCTCTTTTTAAATAATAGGAGATACAACAGCTCGGCAAAGCTCGGAGCACGGTTAAGTGTCTGTACGAACAGAATATAAAATCAAGTTAGCATGGTATAACTATTAGGGAGGATTTGGAATGGAGCCAAACCTATGTTCTGAAGAGTCTCCATAAGAAAGCGATTAAACAGGGGCATCACACCATACATACACACGTAGCGATGGCAAGCCACGTATTCGAAAGTTGGCCTATGAGAAAATTCCCCACTTGATGGAAGAAGCACGTCATCCTCTGGGATGTCATATTGCGAGAAAATGCTTCGCAATGCCTTCTGTGTAAGGATCGAAGAGGCTTTCTCTAAAGGATCAAGCAAAAGCCTAAAATTGGGGGGTGCGGTCGATGGTGGGGCCAACTGGGATCAGACGGCCATATTTCCCCAAAACCTTGGAAGTAGCAGGTCCAACTAGGATTAATGAAGGCTCTGGTTCAGAAATAGATAAGCTTCCTTCAACTGACTTATGCCGGGAGGATTTGCACATCATTCTATATAAGCAAGCTTGTGTTCAAAATGGTCAAGTGCACCAAATCCTTAAACTATGAACACCTAACATGGATGATACTTGGAATTCAGAAGGAAATTGATGTGTACTAATCACCGATCGGATTCCAATTATTACCCATAAGTGTGTGTGATGTGTAATCTACGTGAAAATGGGCTCGACGTCCTAAAATCTATGAACAGACTATTCCATGTAGATGGCTCACTCATCCAGAAAAAGCAATTCATATCAATTGTTATTGTCTTTTCTTCTGCACTTATCCATTATCGATCAACGTTCGATAACAAATCTGTTGTCTGAAGCGACACAGCAAGCTCTTCCTATTCCAGGTACATCAATTGTGTAATGACAAGACCAAACCAATACAAGAAACTATAGATTGATGAGTCTGAATTGGGAACAAAATTATCAGCATAATATGATTTTAGTTTTTTGAAAAGTGATAACAACCTAAGCTGCATGCAAGACGCTATCCTAAGTTATTATCACCTCCTAGAAAAATCAAAATCAATCCGCAATCTGCAAGATGTGATGCCAGAATAGACTGTGAAACTTGGTACAAGTTAATTCTAATTCTATGGATGAAGATAGCAAAACATGTTTAGCACCAGGACTAAACACTGGCTTCGTTCCTCGAATAAATTCGGACTCTATTTACTATCTTATTCAACAAAATCACAATCAGCTCGAATCTTCCACTGCGTCCATCATCAACATAACCTCACCATCGATTGATGATGTAATATTATGTCACAATCAATTTCGCCGACCTTTAAAATTGAGAAAAGCGATGAATTCTTCAATTCAATATGGCTCGAACTAGGGTGCTTTAGATTGACATCGCCTCAAGGAAAGCAAAATCGCAGCAGCAAGTGGCACCAGGAGTGAGGATTGACATGGTAGCACTCCGGTGATGGCAGAAGGAGGATTGGCGAAGGTTTGGCTTCCTTTGGAATGACTCGGCTTGAAAATGTAAAATGAGAGAATGGAGATTTGATCCCACTTATAAAAAAAGAGAAAGGCAAGAAATTTCCCCAAGTATTCGGATCAGTTCGATCTGATCCAATTGGATCAATATCGATCCAATTTATATCCCCCAAATGACCTCAAACTTTCCTTGTTTTCCCGACTCGATGTTTGTATTCATTTTGGAAGTTATCAAGTCAAGATCACTCCGTGATCATGACTAATGAAGACTTTCACTAAGGACTGGACAGTTAGCCAGAATGTCATATGCTCAAGATTTCCACTCAAGGAAGCTAGATAAGACCAACAAAGCTCCACGAAACGAAAACTGAAAGATAAATAATTCTAGAGCACGCCTTGTTTCCAATAAAAGCATGCTCTGGGGTTAAATGTTAACCTAGTTTTTAACCTAGTAGAATTCAAAAGGAGTTAGAACATTCAAACTGAGCCAGAACGACTCCAACTTAACCAGAAGACCTAAAAGTACATGATAAAGAAACCCCAGGAGTTTGAACCAAAAATATGCTAAGTATTTGGATTGGTGTCGATCCGGTCTAATTGGATTGGTACCGATCTAAAATATAACTTGTGGATTCTCCAATCCATAGGCATTATGTTCCTACATCTCTCCTAAATTTACCTACCAACTTTGATAACATTTTTAGCATCCATGTTGAAAAAGTCAAAACTTATCTGATTTGGATTATAGTTCAATCTAATTTACAGGTGAACCATTGTCAAAACAAGTCAACAAGCTATGAAATCACATCGGGAACCTCGCGTGATATAAAGGCACCCAATGAAGTAGGAGTTGTGCAAAAATTATGCAACATTTTGGATTGGTGCCGATGTGATCCAATTGGATCGGTACAGATCCAATTTGTTAGTTCAAAATTACCCAAATTTTACGTGCCTCCTCCTGTGGATAATTACATGTTCTGATCTAAGTGCTACTAAATCCTATAAATACCATCATATCTTCAACAGAAAGGTGGTTGGATGCTCTGATCACTGGGGAAACTCTGCTACTAAGATTATCCAACCTTCTTCCTCCTCACAATAGCTGCCTCGAGACAATTGATATCCTTCTTTTTGTCATCATCAAAGGTGGTCTGGTCATTCTTTATTCAATTATTAGTATTGTAAACAACTTATACTTATGATCAACAGTCGATCCATCAATAATATTATAAAATGGATGTAGGCTTCAGTAACAGCAGAATCACTATAAAATCTTGTGTTTTTCTACTTTATTCTTTCTTTTCTGCAATTTGGAGAGAATTTTGCTCGACTATATTTGCCTTGATAAATAGAGCTGGTGCTTTCACAATCATATCATGGTGTTGATCCATTTGTGGGTTAACAGGTCCAAATCACTACTTAATATAATTATTAAAACTTCAATTAGTATTTTCTTTCCAAAATAACCATATAACTTAAATTATCCCTTAAAATATTATTTATATCCAGGGTATTTACTTTTAAAATTTGTCACACTTGTATATACATATATATTTTTTCCAAAATATATTTTTACTTCCAAATCTATTTTCACAAGTCCTTAGCTTTTAAGTTTTTATTATTAAGATTTATATGTAACATTTTCAATTAATTTCTTATTCCTAAACCGAAAAATTTAAAAGTTAAATTCATAAATGGAAGTAGATTTCCACTTATTCTCTTTTCAAAGTTTTCCAATTAACTTCCATTAAAGTTTTATATAACAAATTCCAAAATTTTAAAAAAAATCCTTAATCTTATCTCATTATATAAAATAATATTAAGCCATTAAATTCTAGTAATTCATTTCATCACTTGGCTGCATAGTTGATTACACGGAATATCAACATTGTCTCGCCATGCTCTCTACTTCTCACAGTTCATTCGATGGCTTAAACATTATCTTAAATTACTTTTAAACTCAAATATTTTCTAAACTTTCAAATTAATCATTTCTCATGTTAAAATGTCTCGTTCAATATTTAGGTACTTCTAATGGCATCCCACCTATTGATCAGAATCCTTAAACAGTCTCCAAACAAGTCAACACAGTAAATAATCATAAGTTTTCCGTAGCTATATTAATTTTATCACCACTAGCATACATGCATCCAATTTAAATAAATACAATCAAGTAATCAATTCCTAACAAACAATCAACCATGCATACATCATCCAATTAAATATGGACCACTAAATACTATGCTCAACGGAAACAATCTACTAGATTTCGTTACGCAACTTCGATCAGTCCTTGATCGTACTCAATTTTCCAAAAAATTAAAATAATTTTCCAACTCTAAAGGATTTTAACAAAACATTTTCCAAAATTGTAATATCACAAACTCTAGTTTATCAGTTTAAAATTTTAAATCAAAATACGTCCCAATTAATCATCCCAATAATCAATTTATATTCCTATCCCTATGTAGATAATTAATATAACTATATACCGCACACCCCAGAGCATGAGTCTAAGTCTCACTATGTCTTGAACTATGAAATTATACACTATAATGTTTTGACTTAGCTCTGGTACCAAACTGTAACGACCCTATCATTATACCCATATTATTAAAGAACATTATAAATAGTGTCGTCTAATAATAAGGATAATGCAGCTTGTTAAGGATGATCGAACGTAAAATATCTTTATACTAACATCAACACGTCAGACTTATTGTTTAACCGAATCTCTACAATAGTATTTTAACGCGTACAGTCTAAATCCAAAGAAATAAACACATTGATTCTCAGACTTGGAATAGTATATCATACAAAACAAAAGTTAAAGTCACAACGGAATAATAAATATCATGTACATACACAAACTATGAGTCTATAAAATATAAAACTAGATTCACATAATATACATCTGTTACAAATCTCTAACTAAATAGACACCTTATAAATAAACATGAATCCTAAATGAGATAAACTAAAAGTCAAAAATGTTTACTTGCTAGCATAACCATCCAAAGGATAACTTGATATATAGCCTGAAAAGTCTCGGCTTGATCCGAGTATATAAAATAAACAGGTCAGGTTATCTCTAAATAACATAAATATGAGAACAAGGCATAACACACAAGCATATGACAGTATAATAAATGCAAATGCCATAAATACAAACAAGGCACTAGAATAGTTTAACTTAAAACCCATCTCAACCATATTTCAATCGCAAGACGCGGAATAAATCATGAATCATCAAAATCCATCTCAAAACATAGGAAATATATAAATCCTAAAATGTAGAATAAATCAAAAACCCAGAAATTCCAAAATCGATAATGTTTCAAAATCAAAGAAAACCAAGTACAAAAAGATCTCAATGATCGTACTCATACCATGGAAAACAGAAGCTGGTATCACTCATACCGATCTACTACTAATAATCGTCGATACCATGAAAATAAATCTCAAACCCAAGAAAAAAATCTCAACCAATCATAAGGATCGTACAGAAATCCATTAATTTACTTCTTAAGGATCTAGCAGACCCATGCCACATACCATAAGAGAGTAAACTCTGAAGTGCCAAATATTATCACTCTTAGTAATCATAAGAACTTAACCAAAATGTCCCTTACCGCCTGATGATATTCAAGTATTTACTATAAGCTAGTGAATCACACTCATTATGGATACCACTGGAGAACCCGAACTATATTTTCTCAACGATCTATCGGGCCCATGTCAAACACGAAAAGAAAATACAGCCCTAAAATGTAAAATACTTTTCCAAAGGAAAGTATAAGAATTTAACCAAAGCATCCCATACTACCCATTGAAATTCAAGTATGCATTAATGGATTAGTAAATTCCACTCAAACATTCGATTCAATAAGTTTATCATATTCGATGAAGCATCACTTGAAAGCTTTTAAACCAATCAATAAAACTAAATCTATTATTGGTACTCCTCATATTATAAAATTAAGGTTCTCAAAATATTTTATCTAAAAATACAAAAGTCACACAAAATGCCAAAATAGCATATAAATAGCAAAATTTAAATTTAATAATATCCAATAGGAATTTATAGTTTGAAAGCAATTAACATGATTTTACCATATAAGAAATGATTTCTAAAGTATTTTATATATACTTACTTTTAAACTTCGTATTTAAAATCCATAAACTCATTTATTTTATGAAACCATAATTGTTCATATTTCAAAAGCATGTTAATATATAAACATTAATTTAGAAATAATGTAAGTTTATATTTCAAACTATACTTTGAAATCCATAGTCATTTCTACTAACTTTATTTTAATATCTATAATTACTTGCTGAAACCACTTATAAATAGGAATTGATTGATATAGAAATTTAGTTTGAAACCGATATTAATATAAACTCTCTTTTGTAAATTTCTTATGATTAAAACATATATGTATTAAATAGATATACATATATTTATAATAGCCCCAATTTTTAAATCAAAATAGTTTAAAGTTCACATAAAATGAGAAAGTTTACTACTCTAAAATCCAAATTCATTACAAGACCCTAGTAATAAATTGAACCATAGTGTTCTAACTGTCACGACCCAAAATCCAGTGTCTGAAAATCAACATCCAATACCTCACTTGTATTCGAATGCCAGAGATTCAAACATCGGACTCCAGTTCGCTGGAGCTTATAACAACATTAGATGAATATTACACAGTTGAACAAAATGAATTTTTATTGCTAAACAACACATGGATACAACATTTGATTACAACAAATAACCACCAACATCAGAGTACTATAAACATAATACAACAATAGAACAATAACACACAGCGGGGAAACAACAGAGCTTCCAATAAGAGGGAGCGAGAATCCAACATACTTCAACTTTGATAATGTCTTCCAATACTCCAAAGACTTTTAGATCCAAAAGGCTTCTAAACCAAAGACTCCAAACAATTATCTTACAAAGACTTTAGAGATTTTCAAATCTATAATCCAATTTCGCTCCAGAGCTCTGCCTAACTCCTACGCTTCGATTCCCTCCTGCGCGATCACCTCCGGTCCACTGATGATGCTACAGCAACTCGAATTCCAACCACAACCCAAACATGGGTTAAAAACCTACATCATCAACATTTGTCCCCCACAATGATCAAGAATTTTTCTGATCATTTTTTCCCAGTTCGACCATCACCCAGCTACCCTCAGTGATGAACACGACCTCCCTCACTATGCCGATCACAAGAAATCACCAAAAGTACTAAAACCGATCAACTCGCAACTGTACACGATTTCCAAACTTAAAAATCGTAATTTTATTTTTAAAATTCATATTTTATGAAGACGAACAGGATCATGCAATCAAAACCCAAATTTTAATCAACTAATTTGAACAAAGTTTGATTTTAATGTAAAATCAAGTATTTCTCAGTAAATCCATTCAATTTTAATACTTAAAAGTATTTTTGAAATCATGATCTTGCAAATTCGAACTTGTTTTATGTAGATATCACAGTCTATAGAGGATTGGAGGGAGAGATTTGGATTTTTAAACAGGTTTTGAAACCAGTAACTTGAACCAGAGAGAACTATGCCTATATAACAGGCAAGCACAAATTAATATAAACATATTTGAATGTACACAGTCATATTTACATACATTCTAACATTTTTCACAGCTTCAACAAGTTACAGATCAGATTGAAATGAGTTTACTCACCTGTATAAAAGGAACAGAGAGTGTGGAAGTGTTTTTGCTTTTGAATTTTGAAAACTAGGATTTATTTTTGATCTGGACTTTATTTTCTTTGAAATCTTGTTTGATGTTGAAACTTTGATTTGCTTAGATAGTTGAAATGAAGTTTTGATCTGCTTGTTGTTTACTTTGATTCAGGTTTTTGAACTTGAATCCTTGATCTTGTTTGATATTTTGATCTGATTTATCTATTTGCTTTTGTTTCAGGTTTGTACTTTTTCTTTTAGGTTTTGAACATTATTAAGAAAATGAGAAAGAAGGAGACGTAGTGGTTTATATAATCTTGTTTCTATTTTTATTAATTAACTTAAAATTAAAAATAAGAGTGACACTTGTTAAATTTCATATTAAAATTATTACACTTTTTTTGTTTATGTGTTAAAATTTTAACACTTGTCTTTTTGAATTTTTTATATGATTCTAAATTACATTTTCTATTTTTATAGTTACATTTCCTATGTTTATATTTATAAAATTTTAAAAGAAAATGATTTAAAACTAATTTATACATTAATAAAATCATACATATAAATTATATACTAATAAAAATCACACATATATTATTTTTAAATCCATATATCTTTAAAATATTTATACTTGAATTTCAGATTCAAATTCAAATTACAATCTATTCATATCTTATTTTTTCTGAATTTTCAAATTAATTCACAATTAAATTCCAAAATCAATATTAACTACTAATTTAAATTTGGTTTTAAAGCGGGATCGTTACAGATTCCCCCTTTAAGAAAATTTCGTCCTCGAAATTTGAAAGAGGGAGAGAGAGAGAGAGAGAGAGAGAGAGAAAGAACATATGAATACACATAAAAAAAATAGAGAAATGGCTTACCAGATTAAGCCGAAATATCCACTCTACACTTGGGGTAGGACTTCTACATGCTATCCTCGGTTTCCTAAGTACAATCATTTGGATCGCCACTCCATTGAACTTTCACCAATTTCACCACTTCATTTCTTAGTCGCTTTTCGTCTCGATCAATAATCTTTAATGCTCTTTTCACTGCTAAATTTGGTGTGATCTCTAAATCCTGCTGAGCGGCTTCCTCAATAATATGATCTGGATCGTGCACATATTTCCGAAGGTGTGAAACATGAAGCACATTATGTATGCCAGATAGCCAATTAGGTAACTGCACTCGATAAGCCAAAGGACCAATCCTCTCTAGTATAGGAAAAGGACCTATATATCGTGGTGTTAGCTTACCAGTCTTTCCAAATCTCAACACTCCACGCATTGGAGAAACCTTAAAGGAAATAGAATCTCCAACCTAGAATTGTAAATTCTACTACGCTCAGCATAACTTTTCTGATGAATTTGAGTAGTTTTCAATTTCTTCTGAATAAAATCAACCTTCTCAGTAGCTTCCTTTATCATATCCGGACCAAGAACAAGCCTATCACCTGACTCAATCCAACACACAGGTGATCTACACGGACGACTATATAATGCTTCGAATGGAGCCATCCTAATACTAGCCTAATAACTATCATTATATGAAAATTAAACCATATGCAAATGGTCCTCCCATGAACCGCCAAACTCAAGAATACAAGCACGCAAAAGATCTTCCAATATTCGATTGATCCTCTCAGTTTTCCCATCAGACTGTGGGTCGTAAGCAGTCTGAAGTTCAACTTGGTTCCTAGTGCGGCTTGAAATCCTCCTAAAATCTGCTAGTGAAGATCGGGTCATGATCACTCACTATACTACTCGGTATACCATGAAGACGAACAATTTCTTTCACACACAATTCTGCCAAACTCGCTGCTGTTCGAGTGGATTTTACTGGAATAAAGTGGGCAGTCTTGGTCAGACGATCCACAATAACCCAAATCGCTTCATTATCCTTACGAGTTCGTGGCAACCCATCTATGAAATCCATAGACACTTGATCCCATTTCCACTTAGGCACTTCCAACGGTTGAAGTAAACCCGCCATCTTCATCTGATCACTCTTGATTTGCTGACAAGTTGCACAACGACTGACATAAATAGATATATCTCCCTTCATTATTTTCCACCAGAAAGTCCTTTTGATATCTCGATACATCTTATTAACTGCAGGATGGATACTAAGCTTGGACTTGTGACATTCATCCAATACTTCCCGTTTGAGATTTGGGATGTTAGGAACACACATCCTGCCTTTCAGTCTTATAATCCCACTATTATTGGTTTCAAAGCTGGAATCTTCGCCTCGAAGTGTTCTCCCATAAATTTCTCGAAAAACTTGTCTTCTTTCTACTTACTTGCAACTTTCTCAAGAAGAATGGGAATGACAACAAGATAAGCAAGAAGAGCTTGTCTTCCACTTAAAGCATCGGCTACCATGTTGTCTTTACCAGGCATATACAGAATATTCAGGTCATATGACGCTAGAAATTCCAACCAACGTTGCTGCCCCAAATTCAAATCCTTTTGAGTAAATAGGTACTTCAAAGATTTATGGTTTGTGAACAATTCGAATTTTTCACCTAGAAGATAATGACGCCAGATTTTCAAACCAAAGATAACTGCCAGGAGCTCAAGATTGTGTGTTGGGTACTTTTTCTCATGTAGTCGCAATTGTCTACTCGCGTAGGCAATTACTCTACCCACTTGCATTAGAACAGCACCCACACCTTCATCACATGCATCTATATAAATAGATAAACCTTGATTCCCGTTAATAATAGCCAGAACGGGAGTAATGGTCAATCTTCTCTTCAATTCTTGGAACGCTTCTTCGCACTTCGGAGTCCAATCAAATTTGGCATTCTTCATATTCCGCTTAGTCAATGGACTGGCTATCTTAGAGAAATCCTGGACAAACTTTCTGTAGTATCCAGCTAATCCCAGAATACTTCTGACTTCCTTCGGCGTTGTGGGTTGCTTCCAATCTAGGATAGCAGAAACCTTGCCAGGATCTACAGAAATTCCTTCTTCTGTGACAATATGTCCGAGAAATCTAACTTCTTTTACCCAAAATGATATTTAGAAAATTTGGCAAATAGAATGTTCTTTCTTAATATTCCAAAACAATTCTCAAGTGTTCGGCATGCTCTTCTTTAGTTTTGGAGTAGATCAAAATATCATCAATAAACACAAGAACGAATTTATTCAACACCTCACATAATACTCGGGTCATTAAGTCTACGAAATATGCAAGAGCATTGGTTAGTCCGAAAGGCATAACTAACCATTCATAGAATGTGTTAGGACCCCTGAAAGGAGTTAAATGGATACAGTCTTCGACAATTCTCGGTTGATGGAATCCCTGGGCTAAATCCATCTTTGAAAAGAATCGAGCGCCATGCAACTGATCGAAAGGTATCGATTATGGGCAAAGGAAATTTATTTTTGAGAGTTAATTTGTTGAGATCGCAGTAGTCCAAGCACAATCTCAGAGATCCGTCATACTTGGCCACAAACACCACAACTGAACCCCAACTGGAACAACTAGGACGTATTAATCCTTTCTCCAGCAAATCTCGGGTTTGCTCGACTAGTCCTATTCTTTCCTTTGGTGCCATCCTACGGCTTGCATGAACAACAGGACAAGCATTGGGAACCAAGTCGATTTTGAATTTAATTTCCCTGTGTGGAGGAAAAGACTTAACCTCTTTGAATACCTCTGAAAATTCCCGAACAATAGGTATGGACTCCAGAATTGGGTCGGGATACCCCAAAGTATATATCAGCTTATCCCTCTTTGGACTCGGATTCTCACAAGAAATCACAGTGAAATTCCCAAATTTGGTTCTGACCAAAATCGTTCGATTGTTACAATCTAATTTTGCATCATATTTCGTTAACCAATTCATTCTAAGTAAGATTTAAAATTCGTTAAAGTCGAGAACAAAAAGGTTGATAGGAAACTGATGATGAGAATAAGAGATAGGAACCTTTCTGCAACGTAGACAAAGATTCGTAGGGCCACCAACCGGATTCTTCACACAAATGGGTTCGTCTACAAATTCGAGTTCAAGTTTTAATTCGTTTACGGTTTGTTGGGAAATAAAGCTATGTGTGGCTCCTGTTTCGAAAAGAACTCTAACAACTTTATCATAAATAAGAAGCTTACCTTCTAAAACGCCTTTCCCTTTATCTGCCTTTGAGGTCGAAGGGTCATCCATAATTGCATACACCTTCACTACTTGAGCCTGCTTCATTGTCGGGCATTCTTTAACTACATGTCCAAGTTTATGGCAATAATAGCATTCCCTAGCTCCTTGACTTGTCTTTATAGGTTTATCTTTCTTTCCTTGCTTTTTAGGCTTCTTGCAACTATTCGAATAATGGCCTTTCTCCAAACAATTGAAACAAGTAATATCCTTTGCCTTGTTCTCCTGATTATTCTTCTTCTCCTTTGCCTTGCCATGGTTTCTTCCCTCTGAACTTCCTCTTCAACCCATTTGGATTGCTTCCACTACCTTTTTCCTCTGAAACTTCTTGTTTATCCAGGGTAGCGTATCTATAACCTATATCTATCAAGTCGGAAAAAGATTCTTTCACTTGTATTGTCATTCTCTCATAGAACTTCTTGTTCATCCCTCGAATAAATCTTTCATTCTTCTTCAGGGGGTATTCACCAACTCCGGACCAAATCGGGATAGCTCATTAAACTTGTTCAAGTATTCTTCAAAAGATAGACTCCCTTGCTTCAAATCTGTAAACTCCTGTTACATCCTGGAGATACCAGCAGACGGCATATAACGCTGCTCAAACACTTCCTTGAATCGATCCCAAGTAAACTCATCCTCTGGCTTAGCTAATGTAATAGTCTCTCACCATTTTAAAGCTTCTTCTTGGAGCTGTCAAGAAGCTATCAACCTTATTTGGTCATCCTCCAACTTCAGTTCTTTGAAAATCCTTTTGCACGATCGAATCCAGGCTTGTGCTTCGACAATAGTTTCTTTGCCGGTGAATGGCTTTCCCCCAAGTCTTGATATGATATAAATCAGCCACATTCGGCTAAGGTTGGATAGGAATAGCTGCTCTTTCCGTTGCTGTTATTGCAGGGTCTCGACCAGTTGTAGTGGTTCTTCCCCGTTCCCTATCTCGTCCTCTTCTTGCGCTCATTCTCACTATCTTAAAATAGTAAGAAAACTTGATTTAGGCATGCGGAAGAGATATCTTAGGGATATACTCATTCTAGGGTTTTTCTAACCCTATCTCTAATGAGTCGCCTAATGGTTATACTCCAAAGCTAAAGTTCTTACTCAGTCTTTAGCTCTGATACCACTTGTCACGACCCAAAATCCAGTGTCTGAAAATCGACTTCCAATACCTCACTTGGATCCGAATGTCGGAGATTCAAACGTCGGACTCTAGTTCGCTGGAGCTTATAACAACATTAGATGAATATAACACAGTGGAAAAAAATGAATTTTTATTGCTAAACAACACATGAATGCAACATTTGATTACAGAAAATAACTACCAACATAAGAATGCTATAAACATGACACAACAATAGAACAATAATACCACAGTGGAGAAACAACAGAGCTTCCAAAAAGAGAGAGCGAGAATCCAACATACTTCGACTTCGATAAGGTCTTCCAAAACTCCAAAGACTTTCAGATCCAAAAGGCTTCCAAACCAAAAACTCCAAACAATTAGCCTCCAAAGACTTCAGAGATTTTTGAATCTACAATCCAACTTCGCTTCAGAGCTCCGCCTGACTCCCACGCTTCGACTCCCACCTGTGCGATCACCGTCGATCCACTGACGATGCTATAGCAACTCGAATTTCGACCACAACCCAAACTTGGGTTAAAACCCGACATCATCAACGTTTATCCCCCACAATGATCAGGAATTTTTTTGATCATTTTTCACCAGTTCGACCATCACCCAGCTACCCTCAGTGATGAACACAACCTCCCTCACCATGCCGATCACTAGAAATCACCAAAAGTACCAAAACCGATCAACTCGCAATTGCACATGATTTCTCAACTTAAAAATCATAATTTTATTTTTAATATTCATATTTTATGAAGACGAACAAGATCATGCAGTCAAAACCTAAGTTTTAATCAACTAAATTTTGAACAAAGTTTGATTTTACTGTGTTTTTGTATTTCCCGGTAAATCCACTCAATTTTAATACTTAAAAGTATTTTAAAATCATGATCTTGCAGATTCAAACTTGTTTTATTAGATATCACAGTCGATAAAGTATTAGAGGGAGAGGTTTGGATTTTTAAACAGGTTTTGAAACCTGTAACTTGAACCAGAGAGAACTATGCCTATAGACATGCACAAATAAATATATACATATTTGAATGTATATAGACATATTTGCATACATTCCAACATTTTCCGCAATTTCAACAAGTTACAGATCAGATTGAAAAGAGTTTACTCACCTGTATAAAAGGAACAGAGAGTCTGGAAGTGTTTTTTATTTTGAATTTTGAAAACTAGGATTTGTTTTGATCTGGACTTGATTTGCTTTGAAATCCTGTTTGGCGTTGAAACTCTGATTTGCTTAGCTAGTGGAAATGAAGCTTTGATCTGCTTGTTATTTACTTTGATTCAGGTTTTTGAACTTGAATCCTTGATCTTATTTGATATTTTGATCTAATTTATCTATTTGCTTTTGTTTCAGGTTTGGTTTGTTTTAAATTTTCTGGTTTATACTTTTTTTAAGTTTTGAACATTACCAAGAAAATGAGAAAGAAGGAGATGTAGTGGTTTATATAATCTTGTTTCTATTTTTATTAATTAACTTAAAATTAAAAATAAGAGTGACACTTGTTAAATTTCATATTAGAATTATTCCACTTGTTTAATTATGTGTTAAAATTTTAACACTTGTCTTATTGCATTTTTTATATGATTTTAAATTACATTTTCTATTTTTATAATTACATTTCCTTTGTTTATATTTATATAATTTTAAAGAAAATGATTTAGAACGAATTTATACATTAATAAAATCATACATATAAATTATATGCTAATAAAAATCACACATATATTATTTTTAAATCCAAATATTTTTAAGATATTTGTATTTGAATTTCAAATTTAAATCCAAATTACAATCTATTCATATCTTATTTGTTTTGAATTTTTCAAATTAATTCACAATTAAATTCTAAAATTAATATTAACTACTAATTTAAATTTAGTTTAAAAGTGGGATCGTTACACTAACTCTATATCATCTCAAGCCAAGAATTAGATAAATCAAGACCCAAGAAAATAGAAGAATCCAACTTGCAAAAACTAATGAAATCAGAGCACGAACTCATAAAGAAAAGCCAAGGCAATCAAGAAGAACGAGACACGCACATAGACATAAAATTTAGTAACCCTATCGTTTATTCTCAGGGCAGCAACAAAAAACTATTTCGACCATTTAAACCTCAATATTTTACAAATCCAAAATAGTAATTTTAGATAATATTTTAGGCTTTCAAACAGCAAAAAGTTCATCAAATTTGGACTTACGGTTCAAAAGTTATGGCCAAAACAATTCTCAGTTTTTAAATTCATTGTCGATGTTGTTTATTCTCAGGGCAGCGACAAAGAAATATGATTTCGACTATTTAAAACTCAAATTTTGAAAAATTAAAACATGAAAGTTTTAGAAAAAATTATAAAATTTACAATGTGAAAAGGATTATTAAATTTAGACTTACGGTTCAAAAGTTATACCCAAAACAATTCTCTGATTTTAACTTCACTATTGCAGTCGATTATTCCCGGGACATCGATACGAAAACACATTCGACTATATAAACCACAAAAAAATTCAAAACTCAAAACATTAAATTTGTAGAAAAAAGTCTAAGTTTTCACAAGAAAAGGAGCATCAAATGTGGAACTACAATTTAAAAATTATGGCCAAAACAATTCTCGGATTTTAAATTCGCCGTCATTGTCGTTCATTCCCAAGACGACGATACTAAAAGTCATTTTTGACTATACAAACCACAGATAACTGCAAAACTCAAAACATGAAAGTTATTAGAAAAAGCTTAAGCTTTCCAGAAAAAATTATCAAATTCTGACAAGAAACGCAAACGATATGCCCAACTTATTAACAGTGATTAACATCCTAGATATTCACAATCAACAACATTGTAAAACCAAAGATCATTCAATAACTTATTATCCATTCAATCAGTTTAGCCATTGGATTACTTTCTAATATTTATTGAAACCATTTTTACAATAGCAAAAAAAATCCAAGATCATTAGAGGTGTATGAGTTGAACAGCTCACCTTTAAGCTTGAATGTGATGAAGTAATATCGGATTCTCCTAAGTAAACATCTCTCAACCACAAACCCTAAATCAAACTCAGAAATTTACAACCAAAATTACTTCCTATGATAAAAACTGAGAGTAATAATTGAATAAACGCACTAGAAGATGGAGAAGATTACCGTATTATGCTACAATATTCGACCAAAAGCCCTGTAATTTGGACATGGATTTGGTGATTATTAGAACAAGGGTTTTTCTTAGCTTTTATAAGCTTTCATTTGTTCTCTAGTTTGAAAAATGAAAGCATAGTTCATTCATAAATTGGTAAGGAGAGAAAACTCTCCTATTTGCACTAATGGTTTAATATTAACTTAGGCCCAATCACATTAACAAAGTGTTGCAATTTTAAAAAGTGTTGCTAATTTCTATTTTGATTTATTTTTTATAAAACACTATTTCACTCTAAACAATGTTTTACAAAGTCATAAATTGATTTTCTCAAATTTACCAAAACCACCTAACAAGTTAAAATCCCCATTTCTAATAATACTGATATATTTTATACCATTAAATATATCTTTCGAAAATAAAAGTTATTTTCATTACTTTTTAATAAAAGAAAACTATTAATTATAAAATCTCATTTTAAACAACAGATCTCAAAAAAAGCAAAATTTAAATAATTGATTTAATAATATTTCAAATATAAATTGAAATCCTCTTTAAGAAATAAAACTCATTTCTTAATTAAATCAAATCAATTACTCTCAAAAACCAGATTTAATTTCATAAATAAATTTCATAAATCATAAATTATAATTAATTATTCCCAATTAAATTTACTTAATTAGGTAACTAACAACAGGGTTGTTACAAAAAGGTTTATTACAACATTCCAAAACAGTTGTAAAATGCTTCGACCCTATTACAACATTGCACATTAAGACTTTCGGCTGACCATTGTAATAGGCCAATTACAATGGGCATTGCTAGTTACAAAATGGGTATTTTATTGTTATGGCATTAAATTTGGGCACGCGCGCACATACACACACACACACACATACATACATACATACATACATACATACATACATATATATATATATGGACTTTGTAGCATTAAATGGTAACAATTATTCTTGTCTATTTATGATTTTATTTGACCAGTTGACATAGACTTTTGTCAATTTATTTACATAGGTGAATACAATTATCCCTTGTGATATCAAGGCTTAATATCTAGGCATATTTGCCTCTCATTTAATGAGTAGCCTTTCAAGTAGTTAATATTGGTCTCTATCAACTTTAATCATGTTTATGTACCTTCTTATTATCATCTTAACTTTTTTCATACAATTAATGAATGAGGTTATATTTCCTAATTTTAATGCAACTATAATGCACTTATATATTCTTCCATACATTATAAAATTGAGTCTTATCATTCAGCTCTATCTAACTACTCTTATTTTCCTCTATCCTACGATCAAAAGAGCAGGACGGATATTCTAGAGGGAGTCACTACGCATGCTCTGGAGGAAATTTCACACACACACACACATATATAAACATATATTTCCCATTTGAGCTTTGTTGTGACTTTCATATACATTGTGGCATATGTTTTTCCTTATTTTGCTTTTTCATCAAAACTGTTATTTATTTCCACTACAAGCAGAGTATTTTAAAGTTTCATATTAAGTTCTATTTTATTCGCTATGTGAGATATGTATGCTACACATACATTATTTTGATATTTATTTTTCCTTTTTATGGGTCTTACCCAAAGGTACTCTCTTAATGGTATTTGTTGAAATCAGATGCTATTGTGTTTCTTAGTATTCAAGTACTATTAGAGGCAGGTCGTTAAGGTAGATAAATAATGTCATATATTGTTTTAATTTTAATAAGTAACTACATACAGTATTGTCAATCGAATGATTTTGGTATTTTGAAATATTTTTTCAAAATTTAGATAAATAAAATTCAAAAGAAAACAAATTATAGGAACCAGGATAAAATTAAATTATAAAAAAGTATAAGTATGTTAAAAAATTTAAATTTTATCACTCAATTGTCAAAATTCAAAATTATCGTACTTTAAAATATCCAAATTTAAAAAAAATCAAACTATAAAAATAAAATATTCAATTTTAAATGGTTTTAATTCATATTTTACCATACAATTATTAATTCTTTATTATTTGGACCATATCGATAACAGTGAATACATCGAATAATTTCAAAACAATGTAATTCACAAATAATTTCAATGTGATACCTAGGTGTTTTTGTGCTTTTATTAAATGGTTGGTCATTATGCTTCTAATTATAAACATAATGATATTTGGTTTTCATAATTTATTTTGAATCGAACGATTAACAAAATTTTGGCAGCACTTCCCCTATTTCCAGCATCAGAATAGCACACACAAAGAAAAATAAGGAATTACCATCGAATTATTATTAGCCATTTGATTTGACATATTGATTTACGAAATATAAACATCATTATGTTTATAACTTGTTTAATACAGGGACAAATCTGATAGATAAATCGGTTGATTTTTGTTTTAGTTAAAAACAAATATCTATATAACAATCATATATGATACTTGTTAGACAAGACCAAATTAACTATCTGAGACTTTTATTGATATACCACACATAAACAATGTCATATATTATATTGTAGCAGTATTGTAGTAGTATACAATGACAGTGCACTAATGCATTATTTGTGTTAGTGCATTGCGGCAACTTAGAATTTTGCCAGCATTTTTGGATTTGGTATTAGAGCCATGGTGCATATATAGAGAATGGAGTAATTCAACACATATCAATTAAAAATGAGTATGATTGGAAAAGGAAATACTATTAAAAAGAGCAATAAGCAAGATTATGATATTCCCCAAAATTTAGATTTGCTTAATAAATGGACAATTCCTAAAATTATATCTTAGGTAATATACCAGTTATGTACTTTTGAAAAACTTGGATTAATACAAATAGTTAAAACCATGGAGGAGACTATCTTTCTTAATAATGAAAAATGATTATTAAATTGTTAAGTGAAAAGTATTTATAGCCTTATAGGAAGACACGTAAATTTATTCATATATGTTTAATACAAGTTGCATTTAAACCTTTAACCCTTGAAGCTCTACGTAAAAGTTTTACAGCTTATTCAATTTATTCACTAATGGGAGTAATATTGTGATGACTAGGAATTTTTGGATATTTTAAATTGAAATATTTAACTGATTTTAAATATTTAAGAGTTAATTTTTAACTTGAATTTCAAATATTTCTATTTATTGGATAATTAAAAATTGAATTTAATAATTTGAAATTGGGTAAAATATTGAATCTTCAGTTTGAGCTTGTTAAAAATAATTTGAAGGCTTGGAAAATCTATATTGACAATACTAAAGATAATAGAAGTGTTAAAGTTGAATTTAATGGCGACTTGTTCAGTTTTAAAAATATATCATTTAAATCGACATTTAAAAATAGCCTTCCGAGGCACAGTCTCGGAATTCAACGAAACTAGTCCTATTGGATCCGTAATAGTGTATTATTATCGTATTTCAAATTTCATGGTGTTTGGAGATGTCGTGAGATCGTACGATATATAAACACGCTGAAATGTATATCGAAAATTTAGTATAATAACCGAGTCCAAAAAGCTATCTTCTCCATACGATCGAATTAGGACTCGAAACCTTTTCCATTGCGTTCGGAATGGGGTATAACATTATAAATGCCTAGCGGCATGCCTCGATAGGAGGTCGGGATTTTTAGCTCGACTTCGAGACGTTTGAATTTAAATTTAAATTTCATAGTTGTAAGTTGTGACCAGTTTAAAACAAATCATATCAACACTTTTCAAGCCACTGTAGAAGCTCAGACGTGTAAAGGAAATTTTAAAACACGTGTTCAACTAGGTTGACATGCGTTCTCTTAAAAAAATGAATGAATCTCTCGTTCAAAAAATATATAAAGCAAAATCTTCAAGCTTCTGGGAAATAAAATAATGGCAGACAAATCTTCCTCTTCTGTTAAACAAGATCCAAGTTTTAAATTTGAAGCCGCGTAATTCCTATTCCTTCTCTCCTTTAATCGAACTCGAGAAGACCAAATCGAACGAGATTCATTCGCGGTTGACTCGTCGCGATCGACCGTGGGATGTTCGACTCGAGGAAGCGATGTCATAGAGGAGTGGTGTTCGTTCGAAGACTTACTAAGGGTAGTGCGTACATGCAGTAGAGGTCGCGAGTGGTGGGAAGCACGTCTGCGAGTGCAGGCGGCTCATCGAGGGGATAGCTGGAGGTCGTAGCCGATCGAAGGTGAGCGATGATGGAAGGCATGATTTGGATTCGAGCCGAAGCTCGTTGATTTGGGTTGCCTGATCGATTGAGCTAGTATCTGTTTTCAATTTAAATATAATAATAATTATTATTAGCCAGGTACATAAATATACAATTTATTTTTTTAATTTGATAGTGTGTATATATATATAGATATATACACAGTAAAAAAAATTAAAAGATAAGAATATATAAGATTTAGGCAAGTAGAAAACTTTAAATGGCAATGTAAATTATTTTTATAAGTGTATAAATATATAGTTCCAAAGATAAGATTTTGAAAAAAATTATATATGGATTTTAAAAATGTTGAAGAGTTTATTTAAGTTGGATTTTTGAATCTACATGAGTTATTTTATAAGTGTGTGTGTGTGTGTGTATATGATTTCAAAAGAAAAAGCAAAGAATAAATATACATATATATATATATATATTCACTTACTGTTTCATTTAGAAATAAATATTAACATGGTTAACTTATTTATTTGCTTTTTAATTTATTTTAGTCACTAAAGATCTTTAAAGGGAAATTAGTTTAGAATTTAGTTATTTGTTAAATTAAATCATTAGTTAAAATTAAAACTATTAAATGGTAACTAATTTGTTCGGTCAATTCGAATATTAATAAAACCTTATAATGTTTGTTACAAGGTCCAAAACCGTGAAGGAAATAGCTGGTTTGGTCGGATTGCAAAACAAAAATCAAAGATGAGTTAATCTCACTCATTTGGATACCCATTTAAATTTAAATATTTAAATTCAAATTATTGGTTGGTGCTTGGATTGATAATTTAATATCAGTTTGGAAGGGGTATACTATATATAATAGTATATATATTGGAGTGATTGATTCCCGTATTATATAGCGGATGAGACCATATGCACCCCGCATAATAGCGGACGACCATTTATACCGCGATATCCCGCCTTGAAGCGGGATCGGTGTTTTAATTTGTTATGCTAACATTTGTGGATGTAGGGAAACAGGTTGGAGGGATTCAACTGGACTCCTCAAATGTTGACTTTATTTTATATTCAGTAATATGATTTATATGATAATCTGTGATGGATTATATTGATTATATTGGGAATTGGAATCATTGAATGTAATGGCTTAGTTGAATATATATGGGTATTTGAGAAAAATGAAATATATATAAAGTTTGGATTTTTAAAGGAAATAAAAAGGGAAATCTTGAAGTAAAGTAATTTTAGTGAATTTAAATAAATTAAAGGAATGAATTTGGGAAAAAGATAAAGGTTTGATTTTAAATCCTATATAATAAATTCAAGGATGGGGAAAATAGGGATTTTGAATAAATGGAATAAAAGGATTTTAATTAAAATAAGGACTTAAGCAATATTGTTTGGTAAAGTATGAAGAAATATATTTTTAAAATTTAAGATTTGAAATGAGTTTGGGAAAATAAAACGAGAATTTGAAATAAAGTAAGAAATTGGTATTTTCGATTTAAATAGGAATTTAAATCATAAATAAAAGTGTGAACATGGGATAAATGGGTTTTGAAGTAAATTTGGATAAGTAAAGCAATTTATTTTAAAATGAAGTTAATTTTGAAAATCAATTTGAAAATTGATTGAGTGTTTGAAACTGTGATTTAAAAGGAGGACGAGACTATGGAATTTATAAACTGGGTTTATAAGGTGAAGTAAGATATCAGTGGATATTTGAAAGTATAAATTCACGGTGGGAATTTATAAAGGAATGGGTAATTTGTTTTAAAAATAAATAGTGGTTTATTTTGAAAGGTGTGAAAAGGAAAATGTATTTCCTTGAAAAGCCAAGCATAGTTTCAAAGAAAGATTTCTAAGTATAAGTTAGAGATTTTAAAGTGGTTTAAAAGGAATGTTTTAGAAATAAATTATTATTCAATGGTTTTAAAATTTTTAAAAGTAAATATTTATTAAGTTAATTATATAAGTAAAATATTTTAAATGTTTAACTAGTATTATGATTTAAAAGGTAATTATTTAGTATTTATACCTTATAGAATAACTTTTATTTTAAATTTAGTTTTGGCTTAAGTTTACATGAGAAGTTATTATAAAATTTCAAAAACTAGTATTTTAAAAAAAGTGTTTTAAGTAGTTTTTTATTTTAAATGCTTTAAAGTATATATTTTTGGATAAAGTGATTTAAATTATTTTAAAATCTAAGTATTAAGACTTGGTGAATTTCAATGGAAATAAACAATATTTGGAAATTCATTCTGCGAGAAAAAAGGGATTTGAAAACTATTTTCAAAGAGTTGAAGTGTAGAAAAATAGCTTGCGAAGATATTTTGAAATAAATAATTTGGAAAATTATTTAAATCTGATGGTTATTTGTGGATGTTATTTGATAATTAAATAACTGACTATCAATATTGGCCAATGCATTAATCGTTTCGAAGAGTCCGGGATCGGGATTAATTTCTCGAAAACCACTTTGATCCGGTTTGAACATTTTCGTGAGGAAGACAAGAGCTGGAAGTCGAAGATAGAGCAATGAAGTGCAAGGGCTAATCGCTACTAATCCTGGGGGTGATTCCAAAATGGAGGTAGTAGGAGTAGTGCCTTCAGTTCCGTTCAGACCAGGAACGGACTTGTATGGATGAATGCTATCAGAACATCGTCAGGAGGACGATGAGCATTCTAAGTGAATGTGTGCTAAAAATGTAACGCATAGCCTCGAGCCTCATCAACTGGGAATGGCTAAAACAGGGGAGGTACACGCAAGGCTAAGTGGCTAGCAACCAATTAGGGTAAGGTTATCCCTGTCTAGATGTCCCTTTTTTCGGTTATGTGGGTGGTTGCTGATCCCAAGCGTAGGGTGATCTTATTTGGACTATCCAATAAGGGTAGATCCGGTCTTGTGTAGCAGGGGATCATGGTGGATCCTCGGTACGATTATCTAGACCACGTAGTGTGACGGGCGGTACCCTGCCATTGATGGAAACCCAATCTCCCATAAGAGCCTTCGGACTTGTTTGTATACCTATTATGCTGGAATTTAATGCATGTAACAATGTCAGCTATTTGAATAAGTATTTGTATGTAGACACTACTATAATATCAGAGGATTTGATAAGAAAATGTTTTGGTTATCGTAAGGTAAAAACTCGACGTGTTTATTTGTGGCGTGGTCTTACGAGATACCTTTAATTTTAAAAAGATTTCGGAAACTTTAATAATCCATATGGGTGTGTTTTTCTCATGTTGGTTTTCCAGACTGACTCGGGTGTTATTTCACTATAATGCTCGGGTCAGACCGAGTATAATAGGATACATGATGGGATGCTGTGGAGCCCAAGAGACGAGCTAGATGGCATGACGTATCACGCGTACTTGATGTTTATTCTGTTGTGCAGTATAAGCTGTATACTCAGCTTTGGGAGGACAGGTTAATGTAATTGTTCGAAGTTGTGTTGTTGAATTGTGTTGTACTCTGATTATGTAATGTATGAATCAGTTACATATTCTTTTGTATAAAATCTGCTGTTATCTATTATATATTGTTCCGCTGCGATGGCAAATTCTGATATTGTTTTTCTATTCTTCTTCTACCTCTTTCTTCTTAACCCTAATGGTTCGTATTTCCATCCACTTTGAGTTGAACTGTTGGAGAATATTGTCGACTCAAAAGGGGTACGGATTTGTGGGTCGTTACAGCGGTATCAGAGCTGAAGGTTAAGCGAGAACCTTGGCTCCGGTGCGGATTACTCATTAGAAATAGAGCCTGTAGTACTCTAGAATGAGTTTGAGTGTATCAATAAAAATGAGCGCGTATTTATTAGTGAATATAAAAATTGATTTTTATGTTGTGTTGACTTATCGGTTGGGTGTTTATGGATTCTGATCGATATGTGGGACGCCATGTCATCGATAGGGGTTTCTAAACTCTTAAACAAGATAAACCGACACAGTATAGTTTTTAAAAGTGGGTAAATGAAATAATTTTTCCCAAATTAATTTTTGTATATAAAAGAAATAATTTTCGTATATTATTATAGTATATATAGTTGCTTGGTTGTTTAGGAGTGATAATACTAAATTATTATCATTATTATGTGGAAATTGAATAAGAATTGAAAATTATATTCAGAAGTTAAAGAGATTAACTTATATAATACAATGGAATTTGTAAATGTAAATTATAATTGTGATATGTAATTGAAATAAGATAAAATTCCAAAGTAATGTTTGAATGTAGATTGAAAGGATTTGGAATTTAATATTTTGGAAATTAAATTCCTTTGAGTTTGAAAATCATTTTCAAAGGTTTTGGAGAAACAATGGTGATATTACTTGGGATATATTTTTGAACTGGAAATGGAATCTGGTGTTATTTGGAATTTAAAAATATTTTAAGGGATAAAAGCAACTGACTCTTTTCGATTGTTGGAAAATAATTTCGGTGATGACTGCAACATCATCGGTATTCATTTTCGAGTTTCCAGGAGGGGAATTGCTACCAAATTGTTTTTAAATTGGAGTGTTTGCAAAACTGAGTTTGGTTTTAAAATTCAAAAGATAATTTGATACTAAAGGATTTTGGATAATTGATTTCAAAATGATTTTGAAATACTTAAGTGATTGTTGAAAACGCTGGAATTGGTTTAAAATGTTTTTGAGTGTTTAAGTAATGGTTTAAACTCTGGAAGTTTAACTAAAAATGTTTATGGATTATAAAAAGGTTTGGAAACTTATAAAGTTTGGAAATTGCCTGAAATGAAATTAACTTGTAAAAGTTAATGAAAGTAAGTGTTACTAGAGAAAGATAAGCCAATTAAATGAAGTAAATCAAAATAATTTAGCAAATGGAATGGGATAAAATTTATTAGTTGGAAATAAGTTTGTGAATTAACAAATGAATTTACATTTATAAGTAAATGGAATGGAAACTGAAAACTAGAATTAAGTTTAAATTGTGTCAAATAAAGTAAAATGAAAAATTTGTCAAGTTGGACTAACAAATAATTGAAAATGGATATTGGGATGATATTAAATTTAAATTGTGTCAAGTAAAGTGAAATTGTAAAAGTTGTTCGAAGGAACTAAAAGAAGTAAAAGTTTGGAAATAAATTTTTATGGAGATTTAAAATAAATTAATAGTGGAACTAATTAAAGAAATGGTTAATTGATTATGGTTTGAGATAAAAGTAAATAGAATTCAATGTTTAAAAATGGAAGTTAAATTGAAATTGAATGAAATGGGTATATAGTTTAAGTGGTGAAGTGAAAATAAATATAGTAAGTGTATAAAATATTTATATTGAACTTAAGAAATGGATGGTTAAATTCTTAAGTAAATTTGGAATCGAGAAATATTCTAAGTTAATGAATGAAGGTTTAATAGGGGTGTGTGAAATAGTAATTGTGGATAAGTGAATGGAAATCAAAATAAATGTGAATAAAAAGAAAATTGATATAATTAGTAATCAATTGAGATAAATACGTAGGATGTACGTATATTATTTTATTCGCATAGCGATTTGATCCAGTTTCGAGCATAGAATTTCAAGATAGTCATATTGTTCCGAGGTTGGATTTTTCACTCGATTTTCGACGGCGAACTCTGGATATGGAATTTTGGTTGATTCTGGCAATTCTCTATCATAGTTTACGGCTATGCAAGGAGAATGATGGTTTTTGATCAAGGAACCGGATCTGAGTCCACATTAGGGAGTCGGGTGAACGATACTAGTTCGGAAATGAAATTGTGTGATCGAGTGAGCGAACGGATTTGATATTGCATATGGATGATATATGTATATCATACGGGTTTGAATGAAATAAATATTGAAACTTTTGTAAAGAAATGTATAAAATGATTTGAATCTGTAATTCGATATTATTGCTAGTAGGATATACAGGTAATTAAAAGCAAAAGGAAATAGGGGTTTTAAATTCATAAGATAAATTGAATTGCTCGACAAAAAGGTATGTATTTAAATTTTTGTATGAAATTTGATGACTTTTTGATCTAGCCACTTGGCTTTTGTTTTCTTTTGAAATCTGGGGGCCCGTAGAGGCATTTTCTAGTCATACCGAGCTAGCTACGTAAAGAAGACGTTGGCAAAAAAATTCGAAAATTTAAGGAGTTAGAAAATTTTTGAGAAAATTTTGGTAATTTGGAATTTGGTTTTAAATTTAAATTTGAATTGTTGAGTAAATAATATTGTTTGGAAGTTATGGATGGGTTTGGAAAGTTAAAAAGAGGGTTAGTGCGTCTTTAATAAAAATATTGTTTTGGGAAAGTTGTTTGAACTGTTTGATTTTGGAAAGAAAAAATTAACAGGATGTGGAACATTTCTCTTAATTAGTAATTTCGAGGACGAAATTCTTTTAAGGGGGAAGGAATGTGACGACCCGAAATTTTTGGATATTTGAAATTGGAATATTTAATTGATTTTAAATATTTAAGAGTTAATTTTTAACTTGAATTTCAAATATCGCTATTCATTGGATAATTTAAAAATTGAATTTAATAATTTGAAATTGGGTAAAATATTGAATATTCAGTTTTGAGCTTGTTAAGAATAAATTGAAGGCTTGGAAAATCTATATTGATAATACTAAAGATAATAGAAGTGTGAAAATTGAATTTAATGATGATTTGTACAATTGAAAAATATATCGTTTAAATCGACATTTAAAAATAGCATTCCAAGGCACAGCCTCGGAATTCAATGAAACCAGTTCCATTGGATCCGTAATAGTGTATTTTTATCGGATTTCAATTTTCGTAGTGTTTGGAGTTAATGTGGGATCATATGATATATAAACGCGTTAAAATCTATATCGAAAACTTAGCATAATAACTGAGTCAAAAAGCTATCTTCTCCCTACGATCGAATTAGGAATCGGAACCTTTTCCATTGCATTTGGAATAGGGGTATAACTTTATAAACGCCTAGCGGCACGCCTCGAAAGGAGGTCGGGATTTTGGCTTGAATTCGAGATGTTTGAATTTGAATTTAAATTTCATAGTTGTAAATTGTGACCAGTTTAAAACTAATCGTATCAACACTTTTCAAGCCACTGTAGCAAACGCAGACACATAAAGGAAAATTTAAAACACGTGTTCAACTGTGTTAACAGGTGTCCTCTTAAAAAATGAATGAATCTCTCATTCAAAAATATACCGAGCAAAATCTTCAAGCTTCCGGGAAATAAAATAATGGCAGACAAATCTTGCTCTTCTATTAAACAAGATCCAAGTTTTAAATTTGAAGCCGTGTAATTCCTATTCCTCGTCTCCTTTAATCGAACTCAGGAAGACCAAATCAAACGAGATTCGTTCACGGTTGACTCGTCGCGATCGACTGTGGGATGTTCGACTAGAGGAAGCGATGTCACGGAGGAGTGGCGTTCGTTCGACGACTTGCTAAGGGTAGTGCGCGTATGCAGTGGAGGTCGTGAGCGATGGGAAGCGCGTTCGCGAGTGCAGGTGGCTCATCGAGGGGCTAGCTGGAGGTCGTAGTCGATCGAAGGTGAGCGACAAGGGAAGGCGTGATTTGGATTCGAGCCGAAGCTCGTTGATTTGGGTCGCCTGATCAATTGAGGTAGTTTCGGTTTTCAATTTAAATATATAATAGTAATAATAATAATTAGCAAGGTATATAAATATATAATTTATTTATTTTAATTTGATAGTATATATATATACAGTCAAAAAAATTAACAGATAGGAACATATTTGTAGATAAGATTTAGGCAAGTAGAAAACTTTAAATGGTAATATAAATTATTTTTATAAGTGTGTGTATATACAGTTCTAAAGAAAAGATTTTGAAAAAAATTATATAGGGATTTAAAATATGTTGAAGAGTTTATTTAAGTTGGATTTTTGAATCTACATGAGTTATTTTATAAGTGTATATATATGTGTGTGTGTGTATGTGATTTCAAAAGAAAAAGAAAAGAATAAATATACTTATATATATATATATATATGCACTTACTATTTCATTTAGAAATAAATATTAAGATGGTTAACTAATTTAATTGCTTTTTAATTTATTTTAGTTACTAAAGATCTTTAAAGGGAAATTAGTTTAGAATTTAGTTATTTGTTAAATTAAATCATTAGTTAAAATTAAATCTATTAAATAGTAACTAATTTTTCGATCAATTCGAATATTAATTAAACCTTATAACGTTTGTTACAAGGTCTAAAACCATGAAGGAAATAGCTTGTTTGGTCGGATTGCAAAACAAAAATCAAAGGTGTGTTAATCTCACTCATTTGGATTCCCTTTTAAATTTAAATAGTTAAATTTAAATTATTGGTTGTTGCTTGGATTGATAATTTAATATCAGTTTGGATGTGGTATATTATATACAATAGTATATATATATATATAGGAGTGGTTGATTCCCCTACTGAATAGCTGATGAGACCCTATGCACCCCGCATAATAGCGGATGACCCTTTATACCGCAATATCCCGCCATGAAGCAGGATTGGTATTTTAATTTTTTGTGCTAACATCTGTGGATGCAGGGAAATAGATTGGAGGGATCCAACTGAATTCCTCAAATGTTGAATTTATTTTATATTCAGTATTGTGATTTATGTGATAATTTGTGATGGATTATATTGATTATATTGGAAACTGAAATTATTGAACGCTATGGCTTAGTTGAATATATATATATATGGGTATTTGAGAAAATGAAATATATATATATATAAAGTTTATATTTTTAAAGAAAATAAAAAGGTAAATCTTTAAATAAGTAACTATAGTGAATTAAAATAAATTAAAAGAATGAATTTGGGAAAAAGATAAAGGTTTGATTTTAAATCCTATATAATAAATTCGAGGATGGGAAAAATAGGGATTTTGAATAAATGGAATAAAAGGATTTTATTTAAAATAAGGACTTAAGCAATATTGTTTGGTAAAGTGCGAAGAAATATATTTTTAAAATTTAAGATTTGAAATGAGTTTGGAAAAATAAAAGGAGAATTTGAAATAAAGTAAGAAATGGGTATTTCCGATTTAAATAGAAACTTAAATCATAAATAAAAGTGTGAACATGGGATAAATGGGTTTTGAAATAAATTTCGATAAGTAAGGAAATTTATTTTAAAATGGAGTTAATTTTGTAAATCAATTTAAAAATTGATTAAGTGTTTGAAACTATGATTTAAATGGAGGATGAGGCTATGGAATTTCTAAACTGACTTTATAAGGTGAAATAAGATATCAGTGGATATTTGAAAGTATAAATTCATGGTGGGAATTTATAAAGGAATGTGTGATTTGTTTTAAAAATAAATAGTGGTTTATTTTTAAAGGTGTGAAAAGGAAAATGTATTTCCCTGCAAAGCCAAGCATATTTTCAAAGAAAGATTTCCAAGTATAAGTTAGAGATTTCAAAGTGGTTTTAAAGGAATGTTTTGGAAAGAAATTATTATTTAATGGTTTTAAAATTTTTAAAAGTAAATATTTATTAAGTTAATTATATAAGTAAAATATTTAAAGGTTTAACTCATATTATGATTTAAAAGATAATTATTTAATATTTATACCTTATAGAATAACTTTTATTTTAAATTTAGTTTTGGCTTAAGTTTTCATGAGAAGTTGTTATAAAATTTCAAAACTAGTATTTTAAATAAAGTGTTTTGAGTAATTTTTTTTATTTTAAGTGTTTTAAAGTATATATTTTTGGATAAAGTGATTTAAATTATTTTAAAATCTAAGTACTAAGACTTGGCGAATTTCAGTGGAAATAAACAATATTTGAAAATTTATTCCATGAGAGAAAAGGGATTTGAAAACTATTTTCAAAGAGTTGAAGTGTATAAAAATAGCTTGCGAAGATATTTTGAAATAAATAATTTAGAAAATTATTTAAATCTGATGGTTGTTTGTGGATGTTATTTGATAGTTAAATAACCGACTATCAATATTGGCTAATGCACTGATTGTTTCGAAGAGACCGGGATCAGGATCAATTTTTTAAAAACCATTTCGATCCGGTTTGAACGTTTTCGTGGGGAAGACAAGATCTAGAAGTCGAAGATGGAGCAGTGAAGTGCAAGGGCTAATCGCTACTAATCCTAAGGGTGATTTCAAAATGGATGAAGTAGGAGTAGTGCCTTAGGTTCTGTTCAGACCCGGAACGGACTTGTGTGTATGAATGCTATCAGAGCATCGTTAGGAGGACGATGAGCATTCTAAGTGAATGTGTGCTAAAAAGGTAACGCACAGCCTCAAGCCTCATCAACCGGGAATGGCTAAAACATGGTAGTTGCACGCAAGGCTAAGTGGCTAGCAACCAACTAGGGCAAGGTCATCTCTATCTAGATGTCCCTTTTTCGGCTATGTGGACGGTTGCTGATCCCAACCGTAGGGTGATCTTATTCGAACTATCCAGTAAGGGGTAGCTCCGGTCTTGTGTAGCAAGGGATCAGGGTAAATCCTCGGTACGGTGATCTAGACCACGTACTGTGACGAGCGATACCCCAGTAGCCCTGCCATTGATGGAAACTCAATCTCCCATAAGAGCCTTCGAACTTGTTTGTATACCTATTATGCTGGAATTTAATGAATGTAACTATTTCGGCTATTTGAATAAGTATTTGTATATAGACACCACTATAATATCAGAGGATTTGATAAGAAAATGTTTTGGTTATCGTAAGGTAAAAACCCAACATGTTTATTTATGGCGTGGTCTTACAAGATACCTTTAATTTTAAAAAGATTTTGGAAACTTCAATAATCCAATTGAGTGCATTTTTTTCATGCTGGTTTTCCAGACTGATTCGGGTGTTATTTCACTATAATGCTCGGGTCAGACCGAGTATTATAGGATACAGGATGGAATGCTAAGGAGCCCAAGAGAAGAGCTGGATGGCGAGACGTATCACTCGTACTTGATGTTTATTATGTTGTGCAGTATAATCTGTATACTCAGCTTTGGTAGGATAGGTTAATGTAACTGTTCGAAATTGTGTTGTTGACTGTGTTATACTCTGATAATGTAATGTATGAATCAGTTACATATTATTTTGTATAAAATTTGTTGTTATCTATTATATATTGTTCCACTGCGATGGTAAGATTCTGATATTGTTTTTCTATTCTTCTTCTACCTCTTTCTTCTTTAACCCTAATGGTTCATATTTCCATCCACTTTGAGTTGAACTGTTGGAGAATATTGTCGGCTCAAATGGGTTACGAATTTGCGGGTCTTACAAATATAGTCTAGTTTAGCACACAGTTTAGTTTATTTTAATGTTTATCCTTATAGCTTTCTTTATATGATGCTAACATGTTAAAAGCTATTATTTTATATGTTAAAACCCACAGATATAATTACATTCCAGGATCTAAAGTAATATGTATTTGTTATAGAATTTATTGTAAATCATACACATTAAATCGGCAAATATAAATTAGTTAATAAACCTTTAAATAAAACTATTTTAATTTAAACAAATTGAAGTCAATCTAATATAACTACCAGAAGATCAATGAAATGGAAAGAAATTCCTCTTTCAAAAAGTTGGAAAACATTAGAGTTGTTCCTCCACAACCAGTAATAAACAATAATGTTACTAGTATTATATAAACTCCTGAAGGAACTATACAAATAAAAATGGATAATAATCCTTCAAGACCAAGCACTAGTAAAACTAATTTATCTAAAACAAGATCTTTTCACTCTCATATTTCATCTTTGGACTATATTGTTGAAACTCCATCAAGGGTGTCGACTTCACAAATAGAAGAGATTGAAAAAAGGTCATCTATGATGAATCTTTGAAATACACTCCTATTGAAAAATTATATATGTAAATTAAAATAATTTTGTAAAATATTTTTACTCAGGATGCGGATATAACCGAATTAGAGATGAATTTTTCCATTTAATTGAACATATCGACCAAAATGGATTTTATTCTTGGCTCTTAGGCCCGACAAAGAATTAAATCTGAATTTAATCTTCCAAGATGGGAACCATTTAGGAAATGGTTTTTTGAAAAAAATTCAAAAGAAGAACAAAATTATTTTTAAAATGAATTTATAAATTTACATCTGAAAAAAATATATTGTTTCCTTTCGTTCCTTGCTTTACAACAAATTATATTGAATAATATCTTTCTACATTAGAAAGAGATTATAAACTGTTAAATAGAAACATTTTAAAAGCAACTTACCCATCTTAGCACTCCTTCCAAATAGAAAAGAATGGAAATTATTTAAATTTAATGCCTTCTCTAAAATATTAGAAAATGACACATTACAATATTGTGCGATAGGCAAACCAATATTGGAACAACAAAACTATACAAATCTTTATTTAGCCAAAATTGACGAACAAATTACTTCTTTATGTAATAAAATAGAAAAAACGTTTTCTACTGTTAACAAAGTAAAGCCTACTACTTCAGTTGAAACTAAAGAAATAAATGAAGTAATCACATCTTCAAATCTCCAAGCTTCTCTTAAAATTAAATACTTTAAATTAAAAATAGAAGCTAAATTAGAATAATTTTTTAAATTAGAAACGGAATCCGAGTTAGAGTTTTTTTAAGAAAGAATGGATAATTTAACTTTAAACACTCTTGAGGAAGAATTTTCTAAGGATAATGGTAATTTAACCAAACAGTTCAAGATGAAACTAATAAACTTGAGAAATATGAATATATTCCTTCTTAAACATTATTCTATTATCGAAGATCATCTCCCATGGATACTTTAACAAAAGAACCAGAATTTATTAGTAATAATAGTTATGATGGAAAAATTATTTATTAATGGAATCTTGACGCATTTAGTATGCTAGCACTATTTGCCAAAATAATGGTAATAATGATGCTATGATTGAAAAAATGATAGTTCTGGTTTTTTTGGCCAACTTAAAGATTGTTGGGATAATTACCCTTCTTCGTTAAATAAAAATAAAATTTACAACATGATAATACAAGAAGATGGTCAAATGGTCCAAAATGTCATGTATACTTTAATATTTACCATTTTAGGTCATTTTACTGGTAGAGTAATTATTATGATAATAGTGAAAATATTTGTACACTTTTACAAAATTTAAGATGTAAACATTAATAGACTTCAGATTGCATGAAGATACTTTTTTAAACAGAGTTACGGAATCGTCAGAGAGTAACAATTCTCATTGGAGATCAAAATTTATTGATGGCCTTCCTCCATTATTTATGGAAAGAGTAAGAAAATCTTTAAGAAATGATAAAATAAATATTCCCTTTGAAAATTATACTTATGATAAACTAATTGGAACATGTATTTAAGAAGATTTATCACTATGCAATAAGATAAAACTAACTCAACAAATTAAACGTCAAAATTTAAAAGAAATAAATTAACTAAGATAAATTGGAATTGATGTTCCAACTATTAAAAATCCCACAAAAAGATAACAAATTTGTTGAATCCTTGTATAAAAAGAAAAAGAAATATTATTATAATAAAAAATTAGAATAAAGAGCTTAAAGAAAATAAAAAGAATAAATAAAAAGATAAATAAGACTATACACTATTATAAATGTGGGAAAATTGGTCATTATGCTCATAGATGTAAACTAAAAAAAGAAAATTATTAATTTACAAGTTGATAATGAATTAAAAGAAACATTATCAAAATTTCACTAAATTCTAACTTTAAAAATGATTCAGAAGATAAATCTAAAAATACTTTAGACTAGTCTTACACTTCTCAAAAGCTTAATGTTTTAGATGATGAATCATTAGAATCCGATGCATGTTTTGAATATTGTATCTAGGGAAAATCCTTCGCAAATCCGATAATAAGCAGTGAAGATGAAAAGGAAAATTTTATAAGGTACCTTCTTAATTTAAAGATTTGAATGTTAATATATTAACTAATAATATTTTAGAACGCTTAAAATTAGTCAAAGTCAAAGACCTAGAACTAAGATTTAAAATGATAGATCAAAAGGAAAAATACACCAAAAATAAGTAAAATGCTGAAACATTTTAAAATATTAATAGATCTCAAAATCCATATTCTATGAATAAAGTTCATAAACTAAAGGAAAGAAAAAGGATTGATTATCCTACTACTATTCAAAATATTAATAATGAAATCCAAAATCTTAAAAAGGAAATTCAAACTATAACATAAAAATAGAAATCTTGATTATAGACTTTCTTTTTAGAATAATAAGAACAAGTTATCCTTATTGGAAAAAATCAGATAATTTGTTCTGGATGAAATTTCCAAAACAAGAACAATTTCTTTAAAAATTAGATATTGTGATATCTCAAAATGGTTTATTGAAATAACACTTCTAATTGGTAATCATCTTCAAAAAGAGTTAACTGCACTCATAGATAGTGGTGTAGATGTGAATGTAATCCAAGGAGTAATTCTAACCAGATATTTTCATAAAACCAGTAATTCATCAAGTCATGCAGGTAAAGAAAAACTTGAAATTGAATATAATTTACCACATGCTTACATATGTAAAAATAAAACTTATATTCCAATAAGTTTTTTTTAGTTAAAAATATTACCAGCCAAGTTATACTTGGAACTCCGTTTATAGATAAAATTTATCATATAACTCATATTGATAAAAATGGAACTACAGGTGTTTATGAATATATGTCTATTATTTTTTAATTTATGACTAAACCTTTTACAAAGGTTTTCAATGAAATAAAAGATCTCTTAATACAAAGACATTTCACTTAAATTTTCTAAACAAGTTAATTCTCTTAATATAGAGGAAAAACTCCAAAATCTTAAATTACACGTAAATATTAAAATGATTTACAACAAATTTTCTATGGAAATTCCTAATGATCATCCAAATATTTTTGGGATAGAAAACATATTATTAGACTTTCATATGAAGAAGATTTTAATGAAAATAAAACTTCTACTAAAGCAAAACCATGCCAAATGAATTCTGAATATTTAGAATTATGCAGAAAAGAAATAGAATCATCATTACAAAAAGGTTTAATAAAACCATCACAGTCACCTTGGTTGCGTATGACATTCTAAATAAATAAATATAATAAACAAGAAAAAGGTGTTGCTGGGTAAGTAATAAATTATAAACCTTCAAATAAAGTTTTGAAATGGATTAGACAACCAATTCCTAATAAAAAAAATATTTATTTGATATATTATGTAATGTTACCATATTTTCTAAATTTGATTTAAAATCTAGGTATTGGAAAATCCAAATTTCAAAATTTGATTAATATAAAATCATTTTTATTATCCTAAGAGGACATTATGAACGAGTAGTAATGCCTTTTGGACTAAAAATGCTCCTTTAGAATTCTAGAAAATAATGAATGAATTTTTCATCCCATATATTGAATTTGTTAGAGTTTATGGTGATGACATTCTATTCTAAGGATGTTGAAAAGCATTTTAAACACATTGATATGTTTAGAAATTTATAGTTCGGAATGGCTTGGTAATATCAAGAACAAAAATGTCTTTATTCCAAACAAATGTAAGAATTTAGGTCATAATATTGGAAAATGAAAAATAATTTCAATCATAAGCTTTGAATTTGCTTCAAAATTTCCAAATAATAACTGATAAAACATAATTAGCAAGATTTTTGGGTAGCCTATGAATTTAGCTATAGATGCTGCTACCTTATATGATAGATTAAAAAAGAATCCAAGTCTGTGAAGAACAGCATGCTCAAGTTGTTAAAATAATAAAAGAGTAGATAAAAATCCAACTTGTTTAATTCTTTCAAACCAAAATTAGGAAAAAATAATTAAGATCGAAGCCACGGATATAGGATTTGATGGATTATGAAAGTAAAATTGTCCAAAAAATAAAACAATAATGTCTTGTCAGATTTCATTTTGGTAAATGGACTAATAATCAGGAGAATTATGCAACTATAGCTAAGGAAATTCTTGCCATAGTTAAATGTCTTTGAAATTTCAATATGATTTGTATAATCAAACGTTTATCATAAAAAACTGATTATAAATCTAGTATATATATGTTTAATAAAGATTTCAAGCATGGTGTGCCCAAGTAAATGTTTGCCAAGTGGCAGACTCATTTATCACCTTTTAACTTTGAAACCCTTCATAAAAAAGATGAGAAAATAGTTTTTCTGATATTTTTAACTTGTGAATTTTTATAGAATTATGATCTCGAGAGGAAGGGGTAATTTCTCCTATAAAGGGATGGGCAGAGGAAATATCCTGGCCCATTATGGCACTAAAAGGCTAATAACTATAAATCTAACCAGCTCAAAGAGTAATAGCTCCAATAATCCTTTGTGTAAGGAATTTCTAAAATACAAAAAAAGACATGGGGATAATAGCCAAACAGGATCTTCTTCTTATGCTAGCATAATTGGTAATGAAGAAAATGAGGAAAATATAACTCCCTACATAGAAAATCCTCATAAAGAATTTATACTTCTAGAATTCAATGATCTGAAAAGGAAAAATGATCTTTGGACTATAACACAGAGGTGCCTTGATATGACATCATTTGTTGCTACAACATTTATCAAAGAAGATGTTATGCGGCAATAATAAAATTCTTTGAAACTTGTGAAATAACACATTTTTATGCAGGTGATCAAAATATTTATAGTTTAAGCAAAATAGTTATTAAAAGATTAATATTGCTAAAAGAATGGGGGCATCCACCATAAAAGAAAAAGAATTTTTTTAATGCCCGATAAAAAGATTTCCATTCGGTATAATTGTTGGGGTTTTGTTGATGTGCTAAATAAAGTGCTTCTTTGTGATAATAACAAAAAAAACATTCATGGTTTATTAAGATCCATAGGGAGGCTTATAAATGCCTTATGCCAAATTGGTTTATAAAATGGTTGATAAAATACGGGCCACCTATTAATATCCTTTCTTAAAAGCTAAAAGTTTATATTCTAAATGGATTGTTGTTTCACTGGGATAAATGATCTTAATCAATATTTGATGATAACAGGATCATGACCAATATATTTTTTCATTGAATTTTCCATTTCTTGGATTTAGAAATGGAATCCTAAAATAAGTTATATTTAATAGGAAATATCTTATTTAAAAAGATGTTTCTTTATAAAATTCTAGGATAAATTAACCAGAATTGATAAAAACACAGGTCAAATATTTGACCATGAAACGACATCATAAATATGTAACAAGATAAAAGTCTATCAAGAGTATAAAATTCTGAAGCAAAATGAAGCTCCATATCTATTCCAATATGTAGTTAGAAAATTAAAAATGCAAAAAGGAGTGGTCGCTGAGGTAGATATTCTTTATTTATATGCAGAAGAAACGAAAAAAGATTTAATGAATCTTGGAAAAGTGGATGCAAAATTAGAAACAACAATGACATTGTCACACCTCATACAAAAGAAATTAATTACTAAATAATTATTAAAGCCTAATAATAATAAAAAATTATATTCAATTTTTTCAATTCGGATTTCAAACGAGAAATTTTGAATGATTGAATATTTTGGATTAGTAATAATTATATATATAAATAAGGAAATAAATATAATTAACAATGTTGATTAAAGTCATAGTTAGTTCATGTTTACTTAACATGGAAGAACGACTAATGTTAGGAGAAATCGGTTAAAAATATAGAGAATGACATATAAAAAGGAACTAAATTCACTCAAAACAAAAATGCACAACCGTTTGACCCCTAAATTGGATCGTCGACCGCTAACGATCAACCAATGGTGGGATAGTGTTTGACCATTATTTGACTGTCGGCTATAAATTATACCTAGGCCGAATGATCCAGATTGAAAATAATTTAATCTAATGGCTGGCAATGATTCAACATCTAAAAATAAGGGCCTAACCCCTCACTTTTCTTCTCATATTCTCGGAAGCAAGGTAAAGCTCTACCACTTTCCTTTCTCCATAGATTCTTAAGCCTAACTAAATCTATAATTTATATACGTATATACAAGTGGAGAATAGCAGAGGACAATAGAGAAGAAGAATATGGTCGAATCAAAGCGCCAAAGCCAAAGTAAATTTCAAATCGAGATCTGAATGAAAATTAAATCTAAATCTCTTCTCAGATCCAGATTTCTAGTATATGTATATATAAACATACTTGCGGATATGTATTCCGATAGGAAGAAAGGGGATTCAAACAGGAATAATAAGGATTAGATTTGGAGATTTGGTAAGCTTAAAAGTGAGTGGAAAATTATATATTTTTATATAGTATTGGATTTATATCGCTGTAAATTTGTTCTTATATGCCTAAATGTAAATTTAGAGTTGCAAACTAATTGTGTACATGTAATGAATTTACAGTCTATCTACATATTATGTGGATTGATAAATTATATGTAATATTGCATATACTTACATTTGGAAAGTATGAGTAATGGTAGTCCCTGAATCAATAAATTATATAGTGGTTCCAAGTTTGTCGATTAAATGATATATGCAAGTAAATTTGGATTAGAAGTTATCACAAAATTTACTAGGATTTAGCTAGTATTTTAATTTGTTGGAATGTAGGGTGTTGCAATGCAAATTTCTATAGATTATCAAGTTTAGATTTGTAAATAAAAGTGTATTGTTTGAAATAACAAAAAATATGCCTAAATGAAAGAGATATATAAAAAATTGGATACTTGCCTTATTTTGTAATGTCTATTTTAATAACAAAAAGCCTAATTCTTTGAAATTCCCATACATGTCACAAATCTCTTTTTTGATAAGTTATAGAAGTTTACAGTGTTAACATTTTATTTTGGGAAAGATGTAATTTCAACGCATGAAAATGCATAGGTCCCTAGGAATAAACTAAAGAATTGTAAGTGGTGATAATAATAATAATCTAAATGCAAAACTAATATGCTATAAAAGACAAGTTAGAAACTAAACAATAAACAATAAAATGCAAGGAAATTAATGAATGAGTAAGTAATGAAGTTAGTAATCAAAGAAAGATAGTATGAGATAAAAAGGAACAGTAAATGGATCTAATAATAAAAAAGGAAAGTAAATGGTAAAATATATTTAAGTCTTTTAAGTTAAAATAAGTGGAAAATGATATTAAGATGATATTAACGAAACAAGGAGTCAGTTAAATAAGAATAACTGAATATTAGTAGATGAACATTGGAGGCACGGTAAATAAATAAGTGTGAATATATATGTATCCTCAAGTATGCATTTTATGATGGGTGTGAATTATAAAAGTTAGCTAATATCTTGGACTAAATAAGAATGATATAGTTATTAGAATGGATTAGAATGCAAGGTCAGTAGTGTTACGAAACAAAAGTCTGTCCACCGTAAAGGCCTACCAGCGGATTTATATACATTATACTGATGCGAGACATATCCAACGGTAGGACATATGGGATTATACATTCGCGTATAGATGAAGGGAAAATACCTATAGGAATGTTCGCCTTGGTTGAGATGTCAAAGGACAAGCAAAGTCTGCTTCAACCTTTTATGGACTACGTTTAAATAACCAAGTGAGCATTTCCTTGATTTTGTTAGGAAACTTAAATGGGGTGGTGAGAAAGCGTTGGTGTTGTAATAGGGAGATTGGTACAATATGTTAGGAGTAGGAGCTATTTACGTAGGTCGAGAACATCATCGGTCCTGAGCGGTAAGCTGAAAGATGGGGGTTACGCCTTAACGGAGTACATCTCCTACTAGTGTAGATCTTATTTAGGACATGCATGGCCTCACACTTGTTTCCAAGTTTGTTTGTTGTTAGGAGGCAAGGCTAGATAATCCTTTTGTAGATAACTTTCAAAAATGAATAGAATACGGCTAAACAATTGTGACCTCGTTATTACAACTATAGGAGTTCCTTTGTATGCATGACGACGAGGATGTGATACAGCATTGACGATGGATCCCGACGAGTTGCAGGGTTAGGGAACTAGTGGGGAAAGTATCATGGTCCAAAGAATAACCATGGTACTTATACACACACGCATGTATGTAGTTATTGTCTACTTCGAGTAGATTTGGCTTATCCTATTCGTACGTTGAGTCAAGATGACTAAGTAAAATAATAGACATAACATGTAATGGAAGACAATCGGTATAAACTAGTGTTTTGTGTAAAGTTTTAATTTACTAGTTACCAAAACATTGTTCTAACCCTCTCCTCATTAAGACTCATAGGATAGCTTTAGATGACAGGTATCGGTATAAGGTAGAAACAATGGAAGAACAGATTTCCTTATGCATGCTTGACACTGACAAAGACACTAAAGTTAGAGGCATCAGCCTTGGACAGTAATCATTTGTTTTGTTATATTTTAATATTCCGCTATGAGTTTGTATCAATAGTGCTTTAATATACCTCTGTTATTTGCAGAATACCAAATACCAACGAGTCGTACCTTGGTGGACTTGGATTTTCAATTTAGCGAAAATTCAAGCCTGTTGGGTTGCAGGTTATCACCTTTGGTATCAAATCCTAGTTAGTTGATATCTTAAGGATTAGGATACGATGAGTGATCGTATTTTCAATTTTTACTATTATTACATATATGTATATGTCAAACTCTAGAAATTCTGACTATAGAAGTATTTGCAACCATATTATGAAAAGATGGACATAGCGACTTTGAGTTGGAATGGTAGATGAAGTTAAAGATGTACACCTATCTCAATCACCCTGTGGAAATTAAATAGTATTGGAAGGCGTTATCTTAAGAAGAACATGATGTGACATATAGAAGGGTCCCTAAAGATGGATAGTACTTGAGTCCCTTGTAAAGCACAAATTGCTCTGTGGTTGTAAATCCCCACAGGATGCCCCATCGTATGGTTATAGTAGTTCCAAATAAATGGAAAAGTAAGAATCTATATTTGCAAATATTTGGAAGTAAGAATTAAATAAGTTCCCAAAAGAAGGTGTATACTAATCACTCCAAGATGATAGCCGGATTTTAATATTCTGGAAGAAATTAAGACAGAAAGTAAGTAAAAAGGAGAAAAGTCCAATAGAAAGGACAATTAAAACCCACTCCGAGTTTGATCCCATATGAAAGAATTTAATAAAATATTTTAAAAAAAAGTTTGAGGAAAATATATAAACCAAGTATTTGAAATAATTTTCAAAGGATTTATTTATAAGAGAAAAACCTTATTTTTAAAAGTAAGTTGACATTAATTTTTCCAAAGAATAAAAATATTCTTTAATGTTTAAATAAAAATTTCTATTGGAAAATTTAAAATTTGTTGGACCAAAAATTTCAGTTAAACCGAGTTTTTAATCAAAAAATGTTTCTTTTGAAATAATAAGAAAATAGAGTGTGTATATGTAGCCCATTGATTGTCTGAGATGAAAAGTTTTAAGTTGTAAAAATATGTTTTAGGGGTGGACAATATGAAATGGTATAAGTTTATAATAGGATAAATAGAATGAAAAGAGAAGATTAGAACTTGAAAATAAAGCAGTATGTGAACACACTGCAATGGTTCAATAAAGAAGACAGTTTATTTAGAGAAAAGCTATATAAAGAGAAGCAGCTTAAATGAGAGCAGTTTTGGTGGAGGAAATTTAAATAGCACCAACATTAGGAAATTTAAATAGAAATAATGTTAGGAGTTTATGTTAAAAATAATACTAGAAATCTATATAGAAACAACATAGTAAACTGAAGGCGAAACATAAGAAAATGAATATTTTCCATGGTTATGCGTATTTATTGCATGTATCTTTTAAAAGTCTCATGTATATGATATTAGAGCCTTCGCTAAGGTGAAATGTAGAGACAGCATGAGTAATAGAAAAATATTAGTACTGAAGTGTCATTGTTAACTCCAATTTTTATTATTAAAAGTTATAAAATGTTTTAGAAACACAGTGAATTACATTTTGAGAAATGGTTTGGTATGGAAAAAAGTTTTCAAAGCACAAAACATAATAAATAGTTTGAGTTAAAACCCATGATTTTTAAGAATTAAATCTTTGTTGTAAACAGGCTTTAAAACAAATGGTCTTTTTAAATTAAACAGTTAATAATGACATTTGGAACTTGATAAATAAACTTGCTTCATAAATCCAAAAATATAGTTTTAAAATTTTCTAAGTTTATATTTTTAAAGATAAAAGTTTGAGTTAAATACATCATGACTGTGAAGTTAATAATTTTTATGAAGAAGGGTGATGGGACAAGACAAAGATGGCGTTGGACTGATTGGAGACACTTTTGCTAGCAATTGCAAATGGAATTACCACATTAACAAAAAGCAAACAAATGCTTTAATAAAGATAATAGGAGGCCTAATAATGAAACTTTCCAGATTTGAATAATTTGGAGTTTGGAGTAGATTAAATTTAATTCAGAATACAATTCCAGCATCAATTATAAATAAGGAGGCATTTCATTTGAAGAAGGTAGACTTCAGCTCACCAATTCTCACCCCATCTCAAACTTCTGCAATTAAATATTAAGTGTGTAATAAATTGTATTAAATAAAGGAAGAAGACTACTGCTTTCGATATCTAAAGACTATTTCTTATATATTATTGTAGATTTTTATTTGAATTCATATATTGTGTTTTATTGCAGCCTAAATGACAGGCTAAATTACTTATGTGTTGAATTATTACTATTTTGTCTGTATGAATTGATATGTTCATATTTTAAGGAATACATTTTAATTTGGAATTAATAAATCAAGGTTGAGAATAGCATCCGGCAGTAGTAATATCTAGCTAACATTTAAAGCATGCCCATTTTAGCCACATATAGGCCTTTTTAAGAGCTTTTCTTTATATTGGCTTGTTGGTAAAAAATTATTGTTAGATGAATGCTTGACTTGTAAAATGTCCTAATATTTGTTTGGTATTTTCATTATAATATATATAAGCTCCTAGAAATACTGTAGTAGCATACTGCAGTAGTATACTAAAATAGTGCATTCATGCACTATTTGTATTAATGTATTGCGGCGATTTGGAGTTTTGCCAGCATTTTAAAGTTTTATATATATGGGCAAGGATCGGGTTACACCTCATTATATAAGTGACATGAAAAATGGAACTATAATTATTTAAAGGGAAACATGTGGTTGAAATAAAGGGAAAGGTGCACCGAAAATGAGACATAGCCGATCCTTGCTATATATATTGTTACTTTATTATCAATTCAAAAGGTATATGACATGTTGACAGAACCATGATCTCACACTCAAGCAATGTCGAAAGCATACAATGTCGCACCTCATTAATAAAGAGTAATGGGCATTATCATAGGATATCGACAAGGCCAACAATAACGAATGTCATTAATGCCACATGCCACTTATAATGTTGAATGAGTGATATCGTGCCAAAAAATTGGAAACAATGCTACATGTTAGTTAGGGAATGACAATATTGGAAATCTATATGCTGAAAGCCATCAATGTTATAATGACATGATATAGCATTAATGTCATCTCTTATTAATGTTGCATTCTATCAATGAAACACTTCTTCCATGTAGGCAAAAAAATCACTGTCGCTTTAGATTAATGTTGCATCTCACCAATGTCGCTTCACCACCAATGACATCTTCTATCAATGCTGCTTCTCACCAATGCCATATCTTATTATTGTCACTTATTATCAATGCACCATATTATCAATGCAAGCTGTTATCAATGCCGCTTGTTATCAATGTCGTTTGCTATTGATACTGCTTGTCATCAATGCAGTGTGTTATCAATACCGATCATTGCCAATGTCGCCACTCATCATTATCACCACTTATCAATGTCAACACTTATTAATGTAACGCCACAGTAATGCTGCACTTTATCAACCTTCAAAGGATGCCACATTAATACAATGTTGATATCGAATGTCATCAATGAAGGCTATCAGGGCAGGATGGACGTGAGTGCCAAAGTTCACCATTGTGCAAGTGGATGATGAAGTATAGTGCCATGCGCCATCAATATGGCTAATGCCAGCGGTCAAGCATGTGGAATGGACATATGACAGCCATGCCGCATCCCTTGACCTCTATAACTACAGACCTACGGGCATGAAGAAATGGGTGAATCATTCTTTTCTTGTCTCTTACATTTTAAACTTTATTACTCTAAATTCATTTGAGGATTGTAGTGTCCATTGTACTTTTGCGCATAGGACCTTGTACATTCAACAATTACATAACATATGAATAAAGAGGAGTTGAATTATGACTTGTTTTCCAGTTCCAATCCACTTGTGATTTTTAATCACAACTTGCTTTTAGTTTCAAAAGGCACTCATAATCTTGATTTGTGCTTGCATAAGATTGCTCTATGTAGATGGACATTGTTTCGACATGATCATACATATGACGTCATCATGGACTTGAACAAGCTAAGCCTAATTACCCAAGCCCTTTCTTAACCAAGTGTATCTTTTACCAACAAGATAAGCCTAATTACCCAAGCCCTTTCTTAACCAAGTGTATCTTTTACCAAAACTCGTTGAGGTTTATATGGGACATCCAATTCTTCTTACAACCACATTCCTCTTTCCTTACACTTTTTGGGGTTGACAAAGAATTCGTTAATATTTTAGTGCTAGAGGGAGGGCTGCAACCTCCGTCTCCGTTTAAACCGTAAGCGGAATTACCTTGATTTGCATACTTAGGGCTTAGAGAATTTATCCCTACCAAGAATATCCTCTTAAGGAATCCTTCCAAACTGGCCCATTCTTGATTATTAACACCATTTAATAACATCAACTAAGCTTTGCTTAGTCATGTCAATTAAACATGCTAAAATCTCTGAACAAGTGTCTTCTGAACCTCAAATGGCTAGACCAACCTACCAAATCACTGATGATTCTCAGCTTCATGAGGAGCAAGTATTAAGGCTCATCGCATTACAAGTCAAGGAGTATAAATGAAGACAAGTTGCTTCTTATAATCTGGAAAAGTGGATTCTGAATTCATTCTACATAAGACCAACACTGATCTTTGCCCTTGGAAGACAATATAGATGAGATAACCTTTTTATGAAAATGAGAAAGGAAATCCAACTCAAAGCTAAGGGAACTATCTTCGAGAAGGAGATAGAAAGAGATTTTAATCAATTTACTAGAAAGTGGAGGAGTGTACTTGATCAATCGTACAAAACAATTAAAGCAAACTACTAAAAAAAGAATGTTAGCCATTGAAGATGAAGAGTCTGTCACAAGTAACAAAAGAGTTAAATGCCAATCGACAGGGTCATTCTCCAAAAGATCACGGCTTTATAAGGACTTCTCTCTTACTACCACTCATGATAATATCTACCACTTGACCATAGACAAGCCCAATTATTGGCTTTCACAAAAGAAGCGTCAAAGAATGAAAGAAATCTTAGATAATTATATTTTCATTATAATCGGTCGAATGGCCATGAGACCAATTGGTGCTAAAGCTTCGAAGGAATAATCAACAACTTCATATGACAGTGGAAGCTCAAGGAATTTGTACAAAGATATTGAACAAATTAATAATAATGAAAGGTTTTATAAGTAAAATAAGTATATCTACATAGTTAGGGAGTAATACTCCTAAAATAAAAGAAAAACGCTTATGTCACTACCTAAGATGGCAGTAAGGGGCGAAAAGACTTTTTCTCCGCTAAGATGGCATGTTCAAAGCACCTCCTAGAGGGAGGTCAAAGTAAGCCTTTGGTCCCGTCTTAAAAGGCCTGACCAAAGCATCTACAAGCCTTTTATCCCCACCACATGGTCTGGCTAGAGCGCCTCCTGGAGGGAGGACGGAGTAAGCCTTTGGTCTCATCAAAGATGACCTGACCAAAGCATCAAACCAGCCTTTAGTACCATCTCTAAGGTCTTACTTAAGTGCCTCCTAGAGGAAGGTCGAGTAAGTCTTTGGTTCTGCTTAAGATAGCGACCCAAAGCACCAGACTCGCATTTAGTGACGTCTTTGAGGCCTTACTAAAGCACCTCCTAAGGGAATGTTGGGTAAGTCTTTGGTCCTACTTAACATAGCTAACCAAACGCACTTGACAACTGACCTAGATAACCACCTAAGACGGTGATAAAGGGATAGATCCAAATTGAGATCATTACCTAAGTTGGTGGCTAAGAAATCAATTAAGTCAATCGAACTCTATCCAAAAAATGGATCAAAATAATCTTCTAGTAGAAGATCTATCAAGAACAAGCCATTTGTGCTCCGTAACAAAATCAATCAATCGTTTAGAGGAAGATCTTTCAAGTATGAGCCATTTGTACTCTAAAGTAAAAGAAATATCCAATTACCAGATAGATTTTCTGGCCTTCTATTATAGCCATATAGATTTTTTGTTCCTCTATCATTATTGCCAAATGGTTTTCTGGATTTCTATTATGACCAAGTGATTTTCTAGCCATCTATTTAAAAGGATTCCATTATTGCCAGAAGTTTTTCTAAAATAAGGAAAATAACTGATGTTTAAAGTAAACTACTTCAAGGATAAAAACGGGGCTTCATTAAATCGGTTTTCGATCTTTTAAGTTCAGATTGGAACTCAACATTCTTAAAATAAAGGGAATATCCATTACTAGACTGAGAGGAAGACTCTTACATCAAGATCGCAATTTATGGTCTTCGTACCGACTGAAATGCTGAATACTTAATCAATAAGGTGGATTATTAGCTTATATGGCAAAAGCTGAAAATACCAGAAAGTAGAATAAACATCTCAAATAATTCAGCACATTCAAAATTACATATGGTGCATTTAAGGTAACATTTATTGGAATAAAAATTCATTTATTATCTAATTGTTGTATACCAAAGACATAGGTACATAAACTAAACTACAAAAAGGGATCTATTTAAATATCTACATGTAATTCTCTACTAAATTTCAAGGCTCTGTGCCATTTTATCTAAATCTTCAACAACAAACAAAGAATCATTAATGCGGCGAGTAGGCACATCCAAAAGTTCTTTGAGTTTCTTCTCTTTCCTTTGAATGGTGTTTGTGCCATCAACTGAGTCAATTTGAGTCCTTAGTGAACGCTTTAGAGTCTTGTTGGCTCCTTTTAAGATTTGGACCATGCTCTTAATTATTTAATCTCAAGCTGAGAATGTGCTTTTCATGCTTAATTTTTTTAACATGACTTTCATAATCAATAAGGCATTGAGAAACTTTTTCATTCTATTTCTTATTAAATAAATGCATGCATTCGAATTTGACATGCCTACCCCATTGAGAGATCACCTAGTTACTCAGCCCTGGAGGTGGGTTTAATAAAGTGGAAAATTCTTGGATAACTAAAGATTGAGATCTTGTCATCCTCCTAGAAGTGGGAGTAGGAAGACTAGAATCGCCCCTGGCTGCAATGAGTTCCAAAGATTAGCAGGGTACTTGACTCTTCATTAAATCCACTTCAAGATCAATTACTCATTGATGTAATTTAGCCATTTCTATATTAATACAAACTGAAGGTCCAGACCCTAGGACCACGTCAATCTTCTTTTTCAAAATTTGAAATTCTTTATCGTTCTCTTTAATTTGATCCTCTATGCTAGAGGTCATTTCTTTATAATTTCTAAATGTTAATATTAATTGATAATATTTCCTATGCCACTCTTACACTTCTAGATTGTTCGGAAACCGTAAAGCTGAAGCGTCTCGAGAAGACCGCCCCTTCTCGATATCGGTTATCGGTTTTTCTATGATAACATTTGGTCAAGAAAGAGCATCTGTAGGGTTAGGTGCAAGCACAACTGGTTTTCATATTTAGAATAAGTAAAATGGAAATTAACACATGAAAAATAAACTCTTCCGTTAATAATAGCAAAGTTTACAAACAATAAAGAAATTCAAATTACATCGCCATTTCATTTTTGAACATTTAAATAACTCTTAAATTTTTGAAACACCGATTTTGGCCTTTTCAAATGATCTGAATGACAAGGTAAGGTATAATCAAAATGAGCTTTAATCCCTTCTGGAATATTAACTGAGGGGAATTGATGATAATTCAAATTCCCGGCTTAAGGGCTAGTGTGACCACACAGCAATTTAGCATTATATGTTCAAATTTCACTAAGTAGTTTGTCCTTCTCGCCACTAGGGAAATCAAAATGAAAGTGAGAGAATCGTGTGTATACTTCTTGTAGATCTCTTAGAAAGTAGCGCATTGCTAACTAAGATGTTGTGATAGTTAAAGACTTCTCCTTAAAATCTCTCTTTAACTTGGTAAAACTACTCAAAAGTTCCATGGGAACTGCACAATTGGGAGTTCCTTAATATGTATAATATGCAAAAATTAGAGAAACAAAAGTGATAAAGTTAATAAGCTACTTGAATTACACACTACAATCATACAATTATTTAGGTTTATACAATATTGATCTCTTATAAAATTCAGAAATAAATCTCCACTTATTATACTTAATCTTTTCGGATGGAAGAGTATTAGGAGAAAACGGAACACTAGCAACCCTAGGTAAGTTCCAACAAGCCCCAGGTTAAGGATCAGTTCCATGATCATCTAGATATCTTTTATGAAGATTTCTAAGCAAACCTCCATTATTTTCTCCCAAGTAAGAAAAGTCCACAAATTGACCCCTAGATTAGACTTTATAGAGGAACTTCATTAAATCTTTTCTATCATAAATTAACATTCAAAAGAGAGTCATTAGTTCGGAATTCTCTCTCACGATCCTTTCTCGGTATATACGAGCTCTTTTCAAGTAAGGGGTAGCCTGCTTCTCCTTAAAAAATGTAACAACATGACATCACTAGAAAGATATTTTATTTATCTAATAGGTCATTGTATTCTTTAACCAACTTTTCAAGTTCTCTATTCAGTCGATTCTCCTTACTCGCACTCTTTTCATAAAGAATATCGTAATATTATTTGTCCTTTTTTCATTAACTAAAATAGAAAACTTATCAATCAAGAGCTAAACAGAAAGTCTCAAAACATCTAAAATAAAGAACTCCATACCTATAGGGCCAGGACTTGAGTCTAAATCTTCTACTTCGGTTGATGGCTGAGGGGAGCATTATTTTTGGAAGAATCCTTTCTTGTTGTGTCCTAAGGATCAAAAAAAATCAATGAAGCATGCATCATAAGCAGGTGAATCTAAATTAGGATCACCTAATCCATCAACCCCACCTTTTGGTCCTCTAGGACCCTTTCTATCATGAACATCGTCGTCGTCGTCGTTATCTTCTTCTCCATCATATACTGTTTCTTCATCGATTGGAGGATTATCAGAAGTTAGCCACTTTTCGTCGTCAACCTTTTCCTCGATAGGAAATTCTTCCTGAAGAGCCTTTTTATCTTTCTATGGTTTAAGACTAAACTTTCTTTTAAATTTTATTCCAATCTTAGAAGGATGGAAAATCTAAGTCTGGGCACTTTTGAATGTTATTAGCACATACCACAAGCAAGGCTTCATAACGTTTCTCGGTAATTTTAGGAAGAGCATCATTGAGGAAAAAGATGACTTTCTTTTTGGCATCATTGACAATACAATTCGAGTAGGTTAAGATGCTATTTTTCCTTTGTAACTTTCCCTCCAAGGATTGGTTCTTATTAAATAGCTTGGCCTTTTCTTCATTGGCCCTCTCAAAAATTGCTTTTAACATTTCCACTTCCTTCTCAATTGCTTGGCTTTCTCTTTATTGACTTTCTCTAAGTCTGCTTTCAATGCCTCCACCTTCTTTTCTAGCAATTGTTTAGCGCTTTTTGTCCTCATTGAACAAAGGAGAAGTTTTTCTTTTTCAGTAACGACTTCATCTATTATTGATGAAATGTTAATTGTGGCGTGATTAAGTGAAGAGATTTGTCTTTTGAGATCAACTACTTGTTAAAAGGCCCTTAAGAAGCCTCTTGAAGGAGAAACATGTTCTTTCCCACATGGAATGCATAACAAATTCACAATAGGACAAGATCTATAGAGCAAAAAATTAACCAAATGAAAGGAAATACATACCGATAAAAGCTGCTTAAGAATAATGGAATAATTTGAGGGTTGCGATGACCCAAGAGAAGTAATAGAGGGAGATTGGATAGCAAATCGAATATATTCATCAAAACTGGCAGTCGGAAACTAGACCTGGGCCTTTGAAGGAAGAGGCTATTTCAAGGAAGATGATAGCCCAAGATCAACTTACAAACTATAACGACCCGGATTTTTCAACATTCAATTTGGAATATTTAAATGATTTTAAATATTTAATTTGAATTATAAATTAATTTATGGACATGAAAGAGTTGGTTTTTATTTATAAAATAGATTCAAAATTTAAATATAGCAATTTGTTGACTACTTTAATTATTAAAGTAATAATTGAATACTGAAGGCAATGCAACTTTTAAAATTGAATTTTAAAGTAATTTGTTCAATTTTAAAAATATACCATTTAAATTGATATTTAAAAATAGCCTTCCGAGGCACACTCTCGGAATTCGACGAAACCAGTTCTGTTGGATCTATAATATTATATTATTATCGAATGTCAAATTTTGTTGCTTTCGGAGTTATCGTACGGTCGTTTAGTTTGTAAACCCGTTGAAATTAATATCGAAATTTAATATAATAACTGGGTCCAAAAAGTTATCTTCTCTATACGATCGAATTAGGACTCGTAACATTTTCCATTGCTTTCGAAATAGGGATATAACATTATAAATGCCTAGCGGCACGCATCAATGGGGGTCGAGATTTTATGTTGCATTTATCGAGAAAATTTGAATTTGAATTGATATATATAAATTTATATACCCTAGTCAACAACCGAAATTACCTTCCATCAGCCTGCTTTCTTTCACCATCGGCACTTTTTGCCTTCTCTGTAACAGGCATTCATCACGCCACCATCATATCTTGTCCCTTCCCTCTTCTTTTTAAATGCACGAAGAACATTAGTTTTCAAGTAGAAAAAAATTGAAGTGAACGAACTTATAAAAAAAAGAGGGGAAAATTACGTTCGTTCTTCTCTCAAATACAAACAAAACCACGATCTTTCTCCCCAATAAAAAATGAAATCGCGGCTACTTCTTTTTGTATCGCACTTGTTTTTGAGGTGACTTCGATGTGAGATTGGGGAATTGGGTTCATTCGCCACGTGCGAGTGGTGGGGAGGAAGCACGAGAGACGATGCTCATTTGAAGGGGGTGTAGAAGGGTCATGATGATCGGGAAGCTGCTGTGTGCTCGATTTCTATGAAGGCGGCTAGCAGCGAATAGGAGGGGGTTGAACTCGTGGCAATGTCATGGAGAAGCCGTGGGTTGTGGTTTCAGCAGTGCAGTAGGCGACGACTAAATCTAGGGCTGGGCATTGTTGAAGGCTTACAATGAGATCGCGGTGGCGACGATGGCGGTCTAATCGAGCTTGGGGAAGGGTTCGGAGAGAAAGTCGGAGAGTGGTTCTACGGGGAGTAGGTATTTCTTTAATATATATATGTGTGTGTGTGTATATACATAAAATAAAATATATAGGGAAGTATATAGATGAAGATTGTTTTCAATTTACATATATATATATATATATACACACACGTAAAGAAAAAGAGAGGATAACGGTAAGTTTTATAAAACAATTTATTTTCCTCATTTTATAGATTTATATATGTATATGTATATGTGTATATATATATACACAATAGAGTAGATTACTTTTTTATTTACAGAAATAGAAAACAAAGTTTTTAAATAAATAAAAAATACATATTCATACACACACACACACACATTTCAATATATACAGGAAAATAGAGAAGTTTGTATATAGTTAAGGTTTTGGAAATAAATAGGAATTTTAAAAATGTTTGAAAGTTTATATAAAGATTAGATTTTTTAAGTCTTTATATGTTATTTGCATGAGAAAAATAAATATACATATACATACATTTTAAATTTACTAGTTTATTTTAAAATAATGGATTTGGTGATTAATTTGTTCAATTAACTCATTTAATTTATTTTAGTTACTAAAAGATTTTTAAGAGGGAAATTATTAGTTTAAATTAAATTATTAGGTAATTAGATTATAAAATGGCAATTGATTGTTCGATTATTTCGAATATTAACAAATCGTGTAAATATTTATACAAGGTGAATCAAGTCAGGGTGGATCGGATTGCAAATAAAAATAAAGATGAGATTCTCACTCATTCGGATTACCTTGTTTAAAATTAAATGTTAAATTTAAATAGTTGAATGCCTGACTTGATTGGTAAATTTATAATTTATCTGTTGGATGTTATATATATATAGTTGTATATAAATTAGTATTGAAGTGATTGATATTCCAGCATTATATAGCGGATGAGACTCTATGTGCCCCATATAATAGCGCATGACCCTATATACCATGATATCCCCCTCGAAGTGGGATTAGTATTTTATTTGTTGACTAATATATGTAGATACAGGGAAAACATGTTGGAGGGATCCAATGGGATTCCTCAAAAATATTATTTATTCATATATATTGATATATGATATGGTGGACAGATTGATATGGTTTGTTTGTGAATTGGATTATTAAAAGGTAAATAGCATGGGAAGTAAAATGGGCATTTTAAATACCATAGATAATTAAATTGAAGGAATTTAAAAAGGAAATTTGAATAGTAGATATTTTTATCGTAAATTGGATTTATTCTTAAGGAAAACTAAGTGGGAGAAAAATATATTAACTAATTTGGGCTATACTTAACCATTCATAAAATTGATTTAGTAGACATTTTTGAATTAAATTATATAAGGAATTTGAAGGGTATTTTGAAATTATGAAAAGAACTTAAGCAATAATTGAAATAGATTTGAAATAAATTGGAATTTATTAAGGAAGGAAATTAAAACCAGACTTTTAAATAGAATCTGTTTTTATAAATAGATGGAAACAACTTAGGGGAGTTTATAAATTTATAAACGGGGTTTATAAATGAGATAGATTGATATCAGTGGATATGTTAAAAATATAAGTTATGGCGTGAACTTATATAGAGTTATGGAAAACTGTTTGGAAAGAAATAGTGAAAATATTTCAAATAAGAGAAATGATGATTAATTTGGTTATAATCGATGTGATACGAATCAAGAGGAATTTATGAATTGAATTGGTGAATACTGAATTTTCTAAAGAATAGACTTTTGTTTAGTAAATTGAAATTGTCACAAAGGAATTTTTAAAATCTACTATATTATATAATTTTAAACTTTTATTTAAATTTAGAATATTCCAAAAAGTTAGTTAATCGGCTTTGTAAATAAATTATTAACTGGATATGAATTTTAATGCTTCAAGAAGTTAATATTTTAGTTTACCTAAAACCATATTTTTAAAAGTAAAGCATTATTCTTATTTCATATATAAAATTTTAAACGTCTTAAAAATTCAATTATGAATCATCTCGGGATGGGAAGCAATGTTAAATAATAACCGATAAGTTTTTAGAAGAAAGATCTTATAGGGGTATTGTGGAAACTTTAACAAATTTCTAAGCATAAGATAAGTAAACTTCGGGAGATGAAATAAAATTCACAAAAGAAGTAGAAGAAAAACTGGAATTTTAATAAGCATAAACGGTTTTGGAAATATTAAAGGATATTAAATAAAGAATCCTAGAATTTATAGAATTTGTATAAAACAAGTTGGAATTTATAAATAAAGTTGTAAATGATTTTGGAAAAATAAAAAGGGAATAAAATGAATATTTTCCAAGTCTTGAGTAACTAATGAAGTGGGAAAAATATTCTAAGTATTGGGAAAGGGATTTGAAACTATTTTCAAAGTGTTTAACTATGGGAATGATATCTGGTGTAAATATTTTGAGGCAAATAATTTGGAAAATTATTTAAGGCCTGATTGTTGCTTGTGGATGTTATACGATAGTTAAATAACCTACTATCAATATTGGCCAATGCGTTAATCGTTTCGAAGAGACCGGGATCGGGTTTAATTATCGGAAACCACTTCGATCCGGTTTGAACGTTTACGAATGAAGACCGTGAAGATGATGAAGACGGTAATTGGTTTGTCCAGACCCAAGGCAACTTGAATTGACGAATGCTATCAGAACATTGTCAGGAGAACGATGAGCATTCTAAGTGAATGTGTTCTTTAAAAGGTAACGCTTAGCCTTAAGCCTCATCAACCGGGAATGGCTAAAACAGGAGAGGTGTAGCAAAGCTAAGTGGGTAGCACCGAAGTAGGGTAAGATTTCCTCTGTCTAGTTGTCCCTTTATTTTGGCTATATAGGTGGTTGTTGGCTCCAACCGCGGGGTGATCTTATTCAGACTATCTATTAAGGGGTGGATCCGGTCTTGTGGTGCAGGGGATCGGGAGCGGTCCTTGGTATTTCGATCTAGACCAGATACTGTGACGGGGGTTACCCCAATAGCTGTGCCATTGTATGGAATCCAATCTCCGATAAGCACCCGTACGGTTTTGATTGTTCCCAACTATTGCTGGAACGTGAGATGCAAGCATTTCAACTAGATTCTATTTTACTTTCTATAAACACTATTATAATATCAGATGAATTTGATAAAAATGTTTTGGTTATCGTGAGGTAAAAACTCGGCATATTTATTTGTGGCGTGGTCTTACGAGATACCTTTGTTTCAAAGGCTTTTCAAAACTTTAATAATCAAAGTGAGTGTGGTTTTCTCACGCTAGTTTTCCAGACTAACTAGGGTGTTTTTTTGTTATGATATTCGGGTCAGACCGAGTTGAACAGATCCAGGATAATGTGCTATGGAGCTATGGAGCTCAGGAGGCGAGCTGGATGGTAGAGACGTATCTCTGTATTTGAATTACTATTTCCGCTGTGTAAGGACAGATAATAAGCTGTCAAAAGTGATGGATGATCGTTGTACTCTGATAATAGTATGTATAACAGTACATATTTCTTTATGTTTAAAAGCTGTTATTTTATACTATATTTTGTTCCGCTGTGATTATGAGATTCTGATGCTATTATTATCTTCTTCTTCTACCTCTTTCTTCTTTTTCTCTTACGGTCGGGTTTTCCGTCATTCGATTGTTCGACATGTAATACAGTGGACGTATTGATGTCAGCTTTCAAAGGTCGAAAAACCGGGTCATGACATTTTGGTATCAGAGCTGAAGGCTAAGCGAGAACCTTGGCTCTGGTGGGGATTACTCATTAGAAATAGGGTCAGTAGTGCTCTAGAATGAGTTTGAGTGTATTAATAGATATGAGCGTATATTTGTTAGTGAATTTAAATTGTTTTAATATTGTGTTGACTTATTGGTTGAGTGGTAGATAAATTCTTGTTGAGTAGGGGGATGCCGCTATTTCGATAGGAGTTTATAAACACTTAAACACGATAAACCGACACAATATGGTTTTGAAGTGGGTGAATGAAATAATTTTACCCAAAATATGTTTTGATATAAAAAGAAATACTTTTCTGAAATTATTATACATAATGAAAGTGTTTGGATGATAATATTATAGTCAAACAAGATTATAAAATTTAAAATAATTCATATAACTAGTATAGGAAAATTATATAATTATAAATAATACAAAAGAAATAAAAATGAAAATAACTTGGATTAAGTTAATAAAAATCAAAATTTTGAAAATAGATTAATTTTGATTTGAAAGAAATAAATTAGTGAAGTAGATCAGTTAAATGGATTAAATTTAGTTAAATGGATTAAATTATGGATGTGATTGAAATTGGAAAATAAAAATTTAAGTTGGATTGAGAAATAAAATTTAATCAAATGGAAATTAACTTAAACTAAATGAAGTTGAGCTGAAATAGAATTAAATTGAAATAGAATTAAATTGAGATAAAATTTAATTGATTTATAGATGATATTGAATGGAATTAAATTCTTAATTACTTAAATAAATAAAGGTAAGTTGAATAAGAGTTGGATTGGAATAAATGAATTGGAACAGCTTATAAAGGATAGACTGAATAAAAATATTTTTGGCTATAAATGAGTACATAACCCTGACTTAAAACGAAATGTGAATATGCTTGATTTTAAATGGATGGAAATGTGAAAAGTGAAAAGTTGTGACTTATAAAGTGGAAAAGTGGAATAGAAAACCAAAAATAAAGATTGTTTGATATTTTGGAAAATGAAATAAAAATCCAAATTTGAATTATAAAATAGATTGAACTCAAGTAAAATAGTTAAAGTGATTTTTTAAATAAAAATCAAATATTGATTTAAGAATTGGAAGTGAACTATTAGATAACTAATTAGTTAATGGAATATGGAAATGGCACCTAGTTTGGTTAAATAGAAGTTAAATTGTGAGATGATAATGGAGTTGGAAGTGAACTCGGGTTATAAATAAAAATTCAAGCTGGATTGTTAGTGAATTAAATATAACCGAAAATGTTGTTAAATGAAATGGAACTGGATTAAAATAGAAATAATTTGCGTTACAAATAAAATCCAAGTGAGTAGAAATAAATTGAAAATGGTCCTGTTGTTAACAAAATAAATTCGGGATGAATTGAGTATGAAAATTAAAAGTATAAAATGGATTGAGTGAATAAACTAATTGAATTGAATAAATAAATGGATGGAATTTGATTAAATAAGAATCAAATTAAAAATGAAAATAGAACTTGTCGCAAAAAGAAATAGAAGTTGGTTGAATGAAATTAACTTATGTTATAATGTAAAATGGAATAGTATTGGTCGCAACAAGTTAAGAAGAAATGAAATTGTTGTGGAGTTGAAATAACTTAAAGAAAATAAAAGATAGAGAATGTTGTCGAACTTAATAAAATGGTTTTGAATGGAACCCATTTGGATATGAAATAAAAGTAATGAAGGGATTGTGAATAAATTTAGAATGGAATTAAATATAAAATGAGTTGGGAGTAGTTATAAACTAAAATGGATATTCTATTAAGTGAATATCGTCAAATTCGCATAAGAAAAAAAGTTGCCGTTTGACGTAAACGAAAGCAAATAAAATGCTATGAATTAATAGAAGCAAATAAAATTGATTTTGGAAACAACTGAAATGAATATGAATTTGTTTGGTTTAAAAATGAATTGAATGTGAATAATTGAGTTGTTAACCATTTAAATTGAGTGAAAATAGTATATGGGTTGATTGAAACAATTGAATAAGTGTTGAAGTCATATAGGTTGCTTATATATAATGTTTAATCTGCATTGCTTATAAAAATCCATGTGTTTAGCTATTGCAGATAAGTAAAATGTTATTAAGTTACATAATTTGGTACTTACATGTTTAAATTGAGTAACTATAGGTACCAGGAGGCTGATTGGCTGGATTTTGATCGTGCAGATTGCTAAATAAATAAGCCGCTTGCGTAAAAATGCTAAATAAAGGTACGCCTACGCAATAAAAGAAATAAAAATATGAAATATTGTTATATTTTTGTTTTTTCAACTGTGTGGGTCGACGTATATATATATATATATTTATCTCCCTTGTCAAATTGCAAAAGCTCCTCCGTACAAGGGAGACTCTGCCAAAAAAATTTAGAAATTTTGGGAGTTAGAAAATTTTTGGACAATTTTTGTTGACGAAAGTTGATTTTCAAAGTGTAATGAAAATGTAGGATTTGAAATAGAAGATGAAAACCAATTGTTTTGGGTGGAAGTTAAAGGGTTAGAAAAAGTAACTATGGGCTTCTCACTAAGTGAGTTTAGTAAGTAAAGGGTTTGGGGCATTTTGCTACCTTAGCAATTTCAAGGACGAAATTCTTGTAAGGGGAAGGAATGTAACGACCTGGATTTTTCAACATTCCACCTGGAATATTTAATTGATTTTAAGTATATAATTTGAATTATAAATTTATTTTTGGATATGGAAGAGTTGGTTTTTATTTATAAAATAGATTCGGAATTTAAATATAGCAATTTGTTGAATAATTTAATTATTAAAGTAATAATTGAATACTGGTTAAAAATAGCAAACCTGGAGTTTTAAGCTTGATAAAAATAATTTAAAGGCTTATAAAATTCATATTAATGATACTGAAGGCAATGCAACTTTTAAAATTGAATTTGGAAGTAATCGATTCAATTTTAAAAATATACCGTTCAAATTGACATTTAAACATAGCCTTCCGAGGCACAGTCTCGAAATTCGACGAAACCAGTTCCAATGGATCTATAATATTTTATTATTATCGGATTTCAAATTTCGTAGCTTTCGGAGTTATTATGCGGCCGTACGGTTTATAACACGCTGAAATTAATATCGAAATTTAATATAATAACCGGGTCTAAAACGCTATCTTCTCCATATGATCGAATTAGGACTCATGACCTTTTCCATTGCGTTTGAAATAGGGGTATAACATTATAAACGCCTAGCGGCATGCAACGATAGGGGTCGAGATCTTAAGTTGCATTTATCGAGACAATTTGAATTTGAATTAATATATATAAATTTATATACCCTAGTCAACGGCCAAATTTCCCTTCCATCAGCTTGTTGTCTTTCACCATCAGCACTTTTTGCCGTCTCTGTAATAGGCATTCATCATGTCACCATCGTAGCTTGTCCCCTCCCTCTTCTTTTTAAATATACGAAGAACATTAGATTTCATGCAAAAAAAAAAATTGAAGTGAACGAACTTATAAAAAAAGATGGGAAAACTGCATTCGTTCTTCTCTAAAATTCAAACAAAACCACTATCTTTCTTCCCAAAAAAATGAAATCGCAGCTACTTTTTTCTTTATCGCACTTGTTTTTGAGGCGGCTTCGATGCGAGATTGGCGAATTGGGTTCATTCGCCGCGTACGAGTGGTGGGGAGGAAGCGCGAGAGGCGACGCTCATTCGAAGGAGGGTGTGGGAGGGTCCGATGATCGGGAAGCAACTGTGTGCTTGATTTCTATGAGGGCGGCGGGCACCGAATAGGAGGGGGTCAAACTTGTGGCGATGTCGTGGAGAAGCCATGGGTTGTAGGTTCGACAGTGCAGTAGGCGACGACTAAATCTAGGGCTGGGCATTGTTGAAGGCTTGCGATGTGGTCGCGTTGGTGACGATGGCGGTCTGGTCGAGCTTGGGGAGGGGTTCGTAAAGGAAGTCGGAGAGTGGTTCTGCGGGGAGTATATAGATGCAGATTATTTTCAATTTATATATATATATATATATATATATATATATATCTGTGTGTGTACAGAAAAAAAGAGGATAACAGTAAATTTTATAAAAACAATTTATTTTCTTCAGTTTATAGATTTACGTATGTATATGTGTGTATATATATATACAATAGAGTAGATTACTGTTGTTATTTACATAAAACAAAATTTTTAAACAAATAAATATATATATTTAAATACACACACATATTTCAATATATATAGGAAAACAGAGAAGTTTATATATAGTTAAGGTTTTGGAAAAAAATAGGAATTTTAAAAATATTTAAAAGTTTACATAAAGATTAGATTTTTTAAGTCTTTACAAGTTATTTGCAAAAGAAAAATAAATATACATATACATACATGTTAAATTTGCTAGTTTATTTTAAAATTATGGATTTGATGATTAATTTGTTCAATTAACTCATTTTATTTATTCTAGTTGCTAAAAGATTTTTAAGAGGGAAATTATTAGTTTAAATTAAATTATTAGTTAACTAATTATAAAATGGCAATTGATTGTTCGATTATCTTGAATATTTACATACCATGTAAATGTTTATACAAGGTCAATAATCGCGAATCATGTCAGGTGGATCAGACTGCAAACAAAAATAAAGGTGAGATTTTCTCACTCATTCGGATTACATTATTTAAAATTAAATGTTAAATTTAAATCATTGAATGCCTGACTTGATTGGTAAATTTATAATTTATCTATTGGATATTATATATATAGTAGTATATATATTAGTATTGGAGTGATTGATATTCCTGCATTATATAGCGGATGAGACTCTATGCGCCCCGCATAATAGCGGATGACCCTATATACCACGATATTCCCCTCGAAGTGGGAATGGTATTTTATTTTTTGACTAACATCTGTGGATGCAGGGAAAACAGGTTGGATGGATCCAACGGGATTCCTCAAAAATATTATTTGTTCATATATATTGATATATGATATGGTGGACAGATTGATATGGTTTGTTTGTGAATTGGATTATTAAAAGGTAAATAGCATGGGAAGTAAAATGGGCATTTTAAATACCATAGATAATTAAATTGAAGGAATTTAAAAAGGAAATTTGAATAGTAAATATTTATATCGTAAATTGGATTTATTCTTAAGGAAAACTAAGTGAGAGAAAAATATATTAACTAGTTTGGGCTATACTTAACCATTCGTAAAATTGATTTAGTAGAGATTTCTGAAATAAATTATATAAAGAACTTGAAGGATATTTTAAAATTATGAAAAGAGCTCAAGCAATAATTGAAATAGATTTTAAATAAATTGGAATTTATTAAGGAAGGAAATTAAAACCAGACTTTTAAATAGAATCTGTTTTTATAAATAGATGGAAAAAACTCATGGGAGTTTATAAATTTATAAACAGGGTTTATAAGTGAGATAGATTGATATCAGTGGATATATTAAAAATATAAGTTATGGCGTGAACTTATATAGAGTTATGGAAAACTGTTTGGAAAGAAATAGTGGAAATATAGCAAATAAGAGAAATGATGATTAATTTGGTTATAATCAATGTGATACGAATCAAGAGGAATTTATGAATTGAACTGGTGAATATTGAATTTTCTAAAGAAAAGACTTTTGTTGAGTAAATTGAAATTGGTATAAAGGAATTTTTAAAATCTACTATACTATATAATTTTAAGCTATTATTTGAATTTAGAATATTCCAAAAAGTTAGTTAATCGGCTTTGTAAATAAATTAGTAACTAGATATGAATTTTTATGCTTTAAGAAGTTAATATTTTAGTTTTCCTAAAACCATATTTTTAAAAGTAAATCCTTATTCTTATTTCATACATAAAATTTTAAATGTCTTAAAAATCAATTATGAATCCTCTCGAGATGGGACGCAAAGTTAAATAATAATGGATAAGATTTTAGAAGAAAGATCTTATAGGGGTATTGTGGAAACTTTAATAAATTTCTAAGCATAAGATAAGTAAACTTCGGGAGGTGAAATAAAATTCACAAAAGAAGTAGAAGAAAAACTGGAATTTTAATAAGCATAAACGGTTTTGGAAATGTTAAAGTGTAACGAACAGAGATTTTCCGCGTTCGAAAATCGACTTCCATACCTCACATCGTATTCGAATGACGTAGATTCGACCATTCAAATCCGATTCGCCGGAGTTTATAACAATATTAAGTAAACAACACAGCTGAAGAAAAGAATAATACATTGATATACAGCTTTGATACAATATTTGATACAACAGATGATCCAATAGATACCAATATACATTAGAGATATGATACAATAAAATAGCAGCGGAAAGAAAACAGATAACACTAGCAGTGGAAAGAAAATAGATAACACTAGCAGCGGAACAAATAACTCTAAGACAGTCTTCAAGGAAGAACTCCAAAAACTGTAACTCCATCTCCAAGAACCAATCCAACAATAGCTCGAACTCCCAATAACGATGCACAAAGATAAGCAAGTGCAGCTTGATCCAAAGACTGAACTAACTCCAGATAATCCACTACATCTGACTATCTGAAAAACCCAACTCTAAACTGCTCGTATAGAAAAAATTTGAGCACCCAGAGTTTAGGAAAGAAACAATAAACTCCGGATCAGTCGTGGGACTGGTGTGAGCAACAAAAAACGGTTTATCTTTTAAAACAATCAACAAAATATTTTAAAGTCAATTCGTAATGCTTTTGGAAATGAAACTACCATAAGACCTCCCGCCATACACACAATGCAAACGCAGAATTGGAGGAGATTTCTTCTTATGATAGTCAAACATGCTTGATACGCAATTTCCTTGATATTATTTCTACAAGTGCAAAGTGCAGAAAAACATTTCGAAAATAGAATATAAATCTTAGCCAACATACGGCCATTATCGTATGCCTACTATAGCTACCATCTAAACAGTGGTGACCACTATAAGTAAATGGCAGGTTCTACAACTAAAACCGTACAAGGTTTCATATTGGGAATTGGATTTCCAACAAATGGTCAGGCCAAGGAACTTCCTATTGCCACATGAGAACGCCTCTGGAAGGACGTCCCCGAGAACCTAACCGGATCTCTACCAACACAAGGTCGGGTTACCCTTCAAACTGGGTAACTACTGACACGAGTATGCCATCCCCCGGTCGTAACCAACCTTTATCCGGGGCCCCAACAACAATCACAAGGTAAGATATATATATATATATATATATATATATATATATATATATATATATATATATATATATATATATATATTTGCGATATCCACATAAGTTAAGTATCTGGGCTCCATACCATGATACCACTTCTATCCAGAAGGAGATGTACATACCCTAAGGGGCGCTACCCCCAATAACCCTGCTGCATCTTTCCTGTTTTGACCATTCCGGGGTGTGAGGTCCGATAAAGTTTCGTCCACAAAGCTACGCTTTATACAAAAGCTACGCTTTGCTCAACAAATGATCAGCATCACTCAGCATGCCACGTTACCAAATTGGGAATATATTGCTGATAACCTTCAACTACATAACCTCTAAGGTGTTAAGCTAAGAGAATAAATTCTCCGCCATCAATGGAAATATATTTGAAAGAAATTTGCTTTATATCTCAATTTGTAATGTCAGACACACAATCCATACAAGTCTGTTTTGGGTTTGAACAGAACCGAAGGCACTTCCAAAGAAGTCCTTGCAATCCGGGTATTCACAATCCCGGTCGGACTTCCCATCACTTAGGGAATCTCTATACCGGCGCGACTCAGTGCAGAGACAATCGATAGGTCATCCTATCGCTTTCGCAAATACTCAGTCTTCATCACCGGTCTTTAAATGTTATCCATAACGTCGAATCACATATTCGGAATGGGTTATACGACACAAAGGTCCTTTCCCGGCTAAACCGAATAGTGAGCGCAATATTTAAAACATATGGATATGGGATTTCAATTAAGTCACAACTTAATAATTCAAAACTTACTTTCAAATTGTTCAAACCAATTACCATTTCAAATCTTTTACACAAAAGATTTATTTCATAAAGTTCACCTACTTTCACAAATATTCATTCCCGGATTTCAAAACAATTCCATTTTCAATTGGATTAATTCATTAAATCTTTAACTCAAAGATTTGTCTCATAGTTTTCAAATCGTTCCCAAATATTCATTTTCAAAACTCTTTTCCAAACATTCATATTCAAAACTCATTTTCGGATATTCATCTATGACTTAGAAAACTATTTTAATTTAAACTTGAAATCCCTTTAATAAAATTTGAAACGAAAGCTTTTTATCATTTACAAACAATAGTTTTATTTTGAAAAAAAAAACTGATTTCATTTATACAAGTTACAATCTTTTAGGTTAATTCAAATTCCCAAAAGAACAATACTTTAAAAATGGTTTCAAACCCGTATATAACTAGCATAACATTTTTAATTCCTAATTTCAATCATAGAATTCAATTTCAAATCTTGAATCTAAGTTTAAATTAAATTATTTAAATTCCAAAACTTAATCAAGTTATTTAAAACAAATTTTATCTTGAAATTCCATTCCAAAAGCTTTTCACATTTATTCCGATTCCATTTCCAAAACATTTGAATTAAAATATTCAAATTTAAAACTATTTCAAACATCTGTGACTTAACCGATTTCCTCGTGAAATCCATATTTGTGTATGTATGGTGTAGTCTAGGGTGTAACACACAATAGTGCAACAGCATTCAGTCATCACAAAATAAAATACAGAAATGTAATTGATAAGCGGTATAAACTATAACGCTCGTCTTTCATTCACAGATCACAGATATATAAATTACAGATAATAAGTTACATTTATCTCAGATAAATAACTACATTACAGATCACACATAAACCAGTATATATCACAAAGTATCACAGATCAGGGATATTGGGCAATTAAATCATTTTGTCAAGTTCAAACATTCACGGGTAAAATTTATTAGTTAACAGATTTATTCAATCCTTTATTAGTTAATCTTTTATTATTAACTAATCAATCTTGATTAATGAACCAAGTAATCTTCAATGATTTAAATTATCTTAATTAATTACAATTATTATTAACCCTTTAATTGATAAATTTAACTAACCCCTTGATTAATAACCATTATTTATACCCAAATTACTGATTATCATTGAATTAATTAAATTGGGTTATCATCTCTTAATTACCTTTCTAAGTGATTATATTTTCCAAATTGTTAAATGATTGTTCTAGATTAATTATTCTAATTTTATTGTTAAATTAATCACATTAATTAATTATCCAGATAAAAACTTAGTTAATGACTTCATTAACTATTTAATTTCTTTAATTACCTTTCCAAAGAAATTTACTTTTTTTTTATCATTTATTGATGATAAGTTGATAAATCATTAAGAACTCCTTTATTAATGGATTGTAAATCATTAGTCTTTATTATTAAAGTAAATTCATCCAGATTTAAGATATAATTGTTATTTACGATATGTTAAAAACCTTTATTTCAAATTTCCTTTTAATAAAGTTTAAAGCAAATATTCCAACATTTTTACTTTTTAAATTTTCATGTGAAAACAACAATTGGTTATAAAGGAAAATTTTAAAGGGTTTTAAAATCACTTTTCTTTTTAAATTTAATCATAAAAAAAAAGTTACTTCAACACTTAAGTTATAAATCTTAATTAATTTCAAAATCTAGAAATCTGGTCAAAAATTTAATTCAGTTTTAAACTTTTAAAATTTCAGCTTGTTTAATTCCCATCTACAATTCAATTCTATTTTTGAATTCAAACTTCTTTAATACACTTAATTGCTTTGAAATTATTAAACCAAATTGAATTTAAAACTTTATTTTACTTACAAACTAAGTTCCAATTTAAACTTGAATTTTATTTACATTTTGATTTAAACCTCAGTTTAAAACCTTGATATAAAACTTAAATTTTTGTTTAAAATTCCCAAACCAGGAAACAATTTCAGGTTGAAAACCTGCAATAAACTTTGACTCGAGCACCCCTCTTCCTTGCTGCGAGTATGCTACTCGAATTACTCGAGTATGACGCGAGACTCCCCCCCCCCCCCCCCCGTTCTTCCTAGGCAAACCCATCGCGGCAACGCATCAAACATCATCGCGGCAACACACTTCAACCATCAAACCATCATCGTCGGCCTCAAATTCGAAATGAGCAAAAAAAACCTGGAAACAAAAACTGGAACCCCCCATCAACCTGTCAACGCCTCATTTTCGATGCTCCGACCACCGGCCAGTCAGCAACTCCGGCCTCGACTTTGTCAACCCCACGTCCACCTTCACCCAGCACCCCGAGCAACTCGACGTTCGAACGAAGCCACGGCAATCAAAATTTCGACCCCAAAGAAAATTAGGTTTACAAACTTTCACCTCATGCCGCCAACGCCACCGTCATCTTCTCCACCTCCGGTCATTTTTCCTACCACCCCCGTAGCTTCCTCTATCACCACGGGCAACCTCGAGCCCCACGAACTAGCCGATCGCCGAAATTTACCCAGATAACGAATTTCGAATAAATTCAAACTGCTCTTGAAGATCAACTCTAAAAATTATGATTTATGCTTTACAAATCATGTCTTTGCATGGGAATTCAGATTAGATACCTGATTCGAAGATTAAAAGATTCGAATTTTGATAAATTTGGAGTTGTGCTCAGACAACTTGCTTTCCATAGATGATTCCAAGTTATTTTAACTTGAATATATTTTTAAAATTTAGTTCAGAGTCAAACAAACATTTTTGGTTTTGATCCCACGTCCAAACATCAAGTAGATTAAGCAGAAATGATTTTTGAAACATACTTATGTTTTAGAGTTTGAAAACAGAGAATGTTTTCAACAGCCTACACACACTTTTTACTGAGAACTTGTACATATATATATATATATATATATATATATATATATCATTAATCTAACTTGCAACACACCCACATTGAAAAGAAAGTTACTCACCTTCCAAACCATGGTTTAAAGCTTTCAGATTGGAGTTGAAGTTGATATCAGGTTTTGAACTTGATAACTGAAGCTTGTTTTTAAATCTTCAAGTTTTTTTTTTGATAAATATCTCTGATGTTTGGTTTGAGTTGTGTGATGATGCCGCTTTATTTTTATTTTTTTTATTTTTTTCTTTCCTCAGTTTCGAATGAATTATATGAGATGTTGATATATAAAAGATGTGTACAGCAATGTATGTTTATTTGTACAATAGTAGGCATGGCTGAAAATAGTTTGCATTATGGATGCCTTGCACAATCTACACTTGTACCATACTTGAATATATTTTTGTTTTGTAATATTTCATACATATGTTTACTTTGTTTTATTTGTCTATGCAAACTTCGGCTAAGATGATGTAAATGTGCTAGCATTTATTATACTTGAATGTATTTTATGTTGATATCACCTGCCTTGCTTATTTTCATTTATTTCAGTTGTACATGTTGGGTGTCTTCTTTCTCAAGCCTATACTTACTTATATATATTTGTTTAACTTTAAATATCATTTGTTGTCTTGTTTTCAAAAGCTTAAGCATATTTTTTTTCTTGTTTGTTTTATTTACTTTGTACTTTTCATTTTTTTTTAAAGCATGCCTGCATACCTACTTTACATACATATTTTATATTATTACCAGGTTTAAAAAAAATTAAACTTCACGTACATATATATACTTTGTTTTCTATCTTTTGTCATCTTACTTTATACTATAAATAACTTCTATTTTAATGTGTTATTAAATTTTTCTTATTATTATCATATACATATTGTTTTTAAGAGAAAATGCTGTTGATAAAAATTTATTTTACATGATGATATTTTGTTTTATAGTTTTAACTATCTACATTTTGTAAGTCAATTATTTAAATATTAAATACAAATTCTAATTCTAAGGCCAAAATTAAATTAATTGAAAAATTTATTCCAAAATTTACAATAAATATAAAAAAAATTCAAAATTGGGGTCGTTACATAAAGGAAATCAACTAAGGAATCCTGGAATTTATAGAATTTGTATAAAACAAGTTGGAATTTATAAATAAAGTTGTAAATGATTTTGGGGAAAAAAAAGGGAATAAAATGAATATTTTCCAAGTGTTGAGTAACTAATGAAGTGGGGAAAATATTCTAAGTATTGGGAAAGGGATTTGAAACTATTTTCAAAGTGTTGAAATACGGGAATGATATCTGGTGTAAATATTTTGAGACAAATAATTTGGAAAATTATTTAAGGCTTGATTATTGCTTGTGGATGTTATGCGATGGTTAAATAACCGACTATCAATATTGGCCAATGCGTTGATTGTTTCGAAGAAATCGGGATCGGGTTTAATTATCCGAAAACCACTTCGATCCGGTTTGAACGTATACGAATGAAGACCGTGAAGATGATGAAGACGGTGATTTGGTTTGTCCATACCCAGGGCAACTTGAATGGACGAATGCTATCAGAACTTCATTAGGAGGACGATGAGAATTCTACGTGAATGTGTTCTTTAAAAGGTAACGTTTAGCCTTAAGCCTCATCAATCGGGAATGGCTAAAATAGGGGAGGTGCGGCAAGGCTAAGTGGGTAGCATCCAAGTAGGGTAAGGTTTTCTCTATCTAGATGTCCCTTTATTTCAGCTGTGTGGGTGGTTGTTAGCTCCAACCGTGGGGTGGTCTTATTTGGACTATCCAGTAAGGGGTGGCTCCGATCTTGTGTTGCAGGGGATCGAGAGTGGTCCTCGGTATTTTGATCTAGACCGGTATTATGACGGAGGTACCCCAGTAGCCCTGCTATTGTATGGAATCCAATCTCGGATAAGCGTCCATACGGTTTTGATTGTGCCCAACTATCGCTGGAGCGTGAGATGCAAGCATTTCAGCTAGATTCTATTTTACTTTCTATAGACACTATTATAATATCAAATGAACTTGATAAAAATGTTTTAGTTATCGTAAGGTAAAAACCCGGCATATTTATTTGTGGCGTGGTCTTACGAGTTTCAAAGGCTTTTCAAAACTTTGATAATCCAATTAAGTGTGGTTTTCTCATGCTGGTTTTTCAGACTGACTCGGGGTTGTTTTATTATGATACTCGGGTCAGACAGAGTTGAACAGATCCAGGGTAACGTGCTATGGAGCTCAGGAGGCGAGTTGGATGATAGAGACATATCTTCGTATTTGAATTACTATTTTCGCTGTGCAAGGACAAATAATAAGCTGTCCAAAGTGATGGATGGTTTTTGTACTCTGATAATGGTATGTATATATAACAGTATAGATTTCTTTGTATTTAAAAGTTGTTATTCTGTATTATATTTTGCTCCATTGCGATTGTGAGATTCTGATGTTGTTATTAACTTCTCCTTCTACCTCTTTCTTCTTTTTTCCTTATGGCCGGGTTTTTCGATATTCGATTGTTCGATATATAATGCAGTGGACGTATTGATGTTGGCTTTCGGAGGTCAAAAAACTGGGTTTTGACACAAACGACTAAGAGGTGTCAGAGAAGTAGGAAGAGAAATCTTGAGGAGGGGATCCGGAGAGTAGATTCTTGAACTTTATGTTTAAGAGATTGCAGATTGGCAATCTCAGGGCTCGATTCGATGGTCATATGTTCCTCCTCATCCACAACAGTAGGAGTATAGTCGCCTATAAGCTTAGGCCTTTAGTTTGGAGGAGAAGATGGAATGTAAGCAGGAAGTTCATTATTCGCTTCCTTTTTGAATGCTTCAATTACTTTGGCAATAGAGTCCTCAATGGAAGCAAATTTGCTCAATTGACATGAGATAGGAATTTCATCTTTATTTTTCCTCTTTTTGGGTGCCCATGTTTAATTTCTATCTTTTAGATGTGATGACAAGAGCAGATGAGCCTAAAATAAAGAAATAAGTCGATAAAATAATGTCATTAGAAATTCCACATTAGTTACACCAAAAACTTACCAATGAGCTCTTGTTAAACTAGAGAAGAAGTGGAGAAAGCATTATGGTTATTGATAATCAGTGACCATTTCCTTTGGGCATTTTCTTTCATCATTGGGGGTTTCCCAATTATTATATGATGATCTAGAATTAGTGAGTAGTGACAAAGATTCGCTTTCGTTAGAAGTATAAGCCTGCCACCCATGCTCTTAGGTGCCAAAGTCAGGGATTTGATAATCTTGCTATCATAGGAACTTTACTGCTGAGGGGCAAGGCCTGAAGGAAAACATCCATTGTGAGAAAAATGACAATACAACATAACCAACGAGAAATAAAGACTTACCTGTAACAGATAAAGTTCTTCTTTTCCTAGAATAACATCTAACATAAAAAATTAATTTTCCCATCCCTTGGTCTTATTAATGGTATTGATGATCAAGCTTTTCGAAAGGGGATAAATGCGATATTGTAGATTACACAACTGTTCATCTGTCTTGGCAAGGATGTATGGTGTGAAGAATTTTAGCACTAAGAGAGGGAAGCTGGCATCCTAAGCAAGAACTTCCAAGCAGGTCAAGTAGGTGTATGAATTTGGAGTTAATTGAATTGGAGCAATATTTAGGTGCTTCTCAAAAGAAAGTCAGGAAGAGGAAGATATCCACGTGTCACATATGTAAAGAGGTGAAGGTGAAAAACCCTTCGATGATATTTTTAGCTCTGCCAGACGGACCGGTAGGAATAGCTTCTATACCAGTAATTCCAAACTGCTTAAGAATGGAATCCACTTCTTTTTTAGTGGTGATGTATGATAGATTAAGAAGATGATCTTCATTCTTTGTAGACGGAGAAGCTTTTGGACCCTTACTAGTCTTCTTGATTCCTTTATGGGTAGTGTTCTTGCCTTTCATTTATCGGCCATGTAATATTATTTCAAATTAGAAAAGTGATAACTAGAATGCTCATGGAGGATATTATATTCTAAAACAAGGGATGGCTAATTGATTCTCTAAATTCTGGCACCAAAATGTGAAAAGTCTATAGTCCCACATAATATTTACAACAAGTCAATGACCATTGCATAGTCAATGTCAATTTATGGAAAACTTAAACTTTCAAGTCGATTAAGAGTGTGAAAAAATGTTAGACTTATTGTAAGAAAGTAAGCCCATGGGTATTTACAATGAATTTAAAGTAAAGATTATCGTAAGAGTAACCAAAGTGTTATGTTGTGTCACAAAATCCATGTCAAATGAATGAATTAAAAGTCGAATGTCATATTAGTTACGCTATAAATTACAGGGTAATGCAGCAGCTATGGTCAATGCCGAAATGATAAAATAGCCGACATCAATGAGTAATGTGGACATAGGCCTATAATATTTTTTTCTATGACCCATGAAATTACTACAACGACTATGTCGTAAAATAACAATGACATATTAGGTCTACATAGGAATGTTGGAAATGATTATCGAAGAAGGATAATAACTTACAATAAGGTTATCAATGTCATATGATATCCTTATTAATCAATATCGAATATGAGTGGCAATGCTTTTAGTTAATGTCGAATTCATGTGTGTTACATCTATAGTCATTGATCGACATAAACACTTTGTTAACATTAGCTCTTATATTTCCTAATAGGTTGACGCACCTCTTTTCAGTTATTGACGACATAAATGCTTTACGCTACAAGTTTTCTAAGCTTTGAAGTTGATTATTATAATAACATGCAAAGAGAAAACTCAATTAATACTGAACATCAAAGTGATATAAACTAATCGGTTTATTAATAACACATCAGAGTAAAATATCAATGTCAAAATAAAATAGAGTAAATTAGTCGATATTGAATGTCCTAGTAATGTCATAAGGCGTTAATAATGATATAGAACAAGGTGATATCGAGTTTCGCGTCTAATAGACTATCCATTTTGATATAAAATTCAAGTTCATCGATTCAAGTAGAATCAGAAAGCGAACCTTAATGATGGCTTAGATGTTCTAAAATATGATATACTTAATGATTTTGAGAATATGAGAATTTCTTTTGCTTGAGATTGAAACGCATGTAAAAGAGGAAGAAGGAGAAGATTTGACTATTTATAGTGGAAAAGAAGATGTGCAGCTACCATTGGATCAATTTTAAATGTGTGGTGGGATCTGCAAAGAATACCAATAGGCGGTAAAGAGCCAATGCCGAAGTTATTGACTTGAAAAGTCAATGCTTCCTTCATACTTGGGGCAAATGTTACTATCGGTTTTAATCCCGAAGATATACGACAAGTCGACATAGCCATGATCTCACATTCAAGCAATGTTGAATGTATGAAGAAAAACCAATGTCGAAAGCATACAATGCCACCCCTCATCAATAAATAATAATAGGAATGTCACAGGTTATCGCAAGGAAAGCATTACCAGATGTCATTAATGCCGCATACCGCTTATAAAGTTGATTGAGTGATTTCAGGCCAAAGAAATTGAAAACAATGTCGCATGTTAGTAAATGGAATGAAACATTGGAAAGCTCTATGCCGAAAGTCATCAATGTTATAACAACATGACATAGCATTCATGTCGTTTCTCATTAATACTGTATTCCATCAATGAAATACTTCTTCCATGTAGCCGGAAGAATCAATGTCGCTTCAAATTAATGTCGTGTCTCATCAATGCCGCTTCACCACTGATGTTGTCTCCTATCATTGTCGTTTCACCATCGATGTCGTCTCCTATTATAAATGCTGCTTATCATCAATGCCACATATTGTCAATGTCATCAGTTATCAATGTCGTCTGTCATCAATGTCGTTTTCTATCAATGTCGCTTATTATCAATGCCAGTCATTGCCAATATCGCCACTTGTCAATGTCACCACTTATTGATGTTGTCTTATAGTAATGCTGCACTTCATCAACCTTTAAAGGAGGACGCATATTTCCAATACAATATTGATAACGAATGTTACCAATGAAGGCTATCAGGGCGGGATGGATGCTAAGCGCCGAAGTTCACCATTGTGAATGTGAATGTTTAAGTATAGCGTTATTCGCCATCAATATAGTTAATGCCGGAGGTCAAGCATGCCGCATGGACGTGTGGCAGCCATGCCGCATCCCTTAACCCCTATAAATACGAACCTATGGGAATGAAGAAAGAGGCAAATCATTCTTTTTTTGTCTCTTACATTTTAAACTTTGTAACCCTAAATTAGCTCGGGGATTTTAGTGCTGATTGTATTTTTGCACATAGGATCTTTCAACAATTAAGTAATATACGAATAAAGTCGACTTGAATTAAGACTTTTTTTCGAGTTCCAAAGAAATTGTGATTTTCAACCATAACTTGCTTCGAATTCCAAGAAGCACTCATAATCTTGATTTGTGCTTGCATAAGATTGCTTTACATAGATTGACATTTCTTCGACATGATCATGCTTATGACGTCATCGTAGACTTGAACAAGTCAAGCCTAATTATCCAAACCATTTCTCAACCAAGTGTCGCTTTTGCCAACACTCGTTGAGTTTTACAAGGGACATATAATCCTTCTTACAACCATGTTCCTCTTTTCTTACACTTTTTGGGCTTAATGAAGAAATTCGTTAATACACATACACATGCATGAACACATACACATACATGTGTGTGTGTGAAAGATAATATGTATGTGTTTGTCTATGTGTATGACACATACATATACATATACGTACGCATGTACGTACATATGTGTGTGCGCACGCGTGCATATGTATGCATGCATGTGTATGTATATGTATATAGAAGCGTTCAACAGCGCCACAAATGTCCTTTGATTTCCACCACAAGCTCCGGTTTAAATAATAGTGATAGTGGAAAGAAGAATAAGTAACTATTATATAAATCAGAGCTTGTGGTGGAAATCAGAGGGTATTTGAAGTGCTGTTGAAAACTCCTCATACACGCACATACACTTCAACCAAATATATATTGAATCGAATAATCTAATTCATGTTCTTATCCAACAAATTGAAATCTAATTTATGTGATTGTGTTAGCGGCGTGGCGTGGACTATGAGATGGAGAAGGCGTGCAGCTTTCTTTTTCTAATGAAAACGAATTTATGGATAATGGCGGTATCGAGCGAGAATAAGTTAAGTTAGAGGTTGACGACTTACGCATTGACGCTATAATAAGGGTCTCGGCATAACATCGGTAATTCCAAATCTCCTTTCTAGTATTGAATTACAGCACTACTCACTGAGAGTTTTTTATAGGTCTGTTGTAAAGTCAAGTAGAAAATTGATACATTGTTCAAAATGTATTGGTTGCATTATAATTCTGCTGAATTATTGTATTGCATCGTACTTTTGACATCGTTGGTAGAAGTTGACATATTTGACGAAACTAAAAAAAATCCAATAATGACTGTTTGTAGCTATATCGTAGTATTTTCAATTCGACAACCATTCTATTTATGTCAACGTAGGTGAAATTCACAAAGTTATGTCTATATCATTATATTTGCATTTCCAAAATAGTTTGTTTGTGCCATCGTAGCAGTAATAATTGAAAATTGTTGTGTTCGTATTATTTGTTCAGTGTATTAACCATGTTAATTTAGTTGCAAACTCATTGTTGTACATGTTATCCCGCCTTTTGGTAAAGCCGTGATACCAAAAGACCGATCGAAAACAAAAGACAGTTCGTCTCAAAGATTGGTTACACATCGCTTCGCTATGGATATCGATGAATTTTACTCGAGTTCAGATCGGGCTGCAATTGATAGGACATAACAAACAAAGCCATAGAAGCCAGCACCTCAAATTTCAGATTAATTGGAGTTCGTATGAATGAGATATGATCGATACAAGTTAGAAAAAGCATGTTGTTTCGTATCCATCCGTGTTCGTATCGATGGACTTCGTATCCATCACTTTCGTATCGATCAGGGCAACATCTCGTTCGAATCCATCGGAGAACCACCGTTCGAACCCATCGGCTTCGTAACAATCCATGTGCACAGTTCGAATCCATCCGTTCGTATCCATCCCCAAGCACTGTTTCATACCCATCGGTGCGTCCTGCCTTGAATCGATCACTCTCGTATCCATCGTCGCGTCACAATTCGCATCGATGAACTTCGCATCCATCCTCAAGCGCTAGTTCGCTCGACTTCGTATCCATCAATGAGCATTTGTTCGAATCGATCAAGATACGCCCTTTCGTATCCATCAGAGGAATGCGCTTGCTCGTATCGATCTACCTGAAAACCCATTGAAGTTCCTCAGTTCATATCCATCAATCGTATCCATCACTTTTGATCGATACGAACGGGTCCATTTCTATCGATACGAACGAGCGTGCTTCCATCGATACGTGTTGGCAGCTGTTATCGAATCGAACTATGCAACATCTCTCAATACAAACGAGGCGAAGTTCATGGATGCGAAGCGGTCAACTCGGAGAAAAAATAGGATCGATGTGAGGAGTGAGCGCCACGTCACTATAGTACCACGTGCTCCATCGAGTCGAACGGGATGGATACGATGGCATGGATTCGAAGTCGGCAGGAAACGAAAATCACCATCTTGCATCGATCATGTCTCACGATCCACTGGTCCAAATGCAACGAAATTTTCACAGCAGCTTCCATACAAAGTAAAGATTGTTCCTGCCAAATTTCAACTCGATTGGATCAATTTTTGATGGATATGAAATCATTTCGTATCGATCACAGGTCGAGTCAAAACTTGGTGGGGTCGGTCGCGTGGGCCCACTTACGTGTCAGAAGAAGTCTCTCGAAGTTTGAGCAAGATCTGAGCCTCCTACGCCTATAAATAGCACCCTGAAGCCTCCAGAAAAGGGATCTTTTGGCCATTCGACTTCCAAACTCTGCCGGATTCAATTCTACGTCTTTCTATCACCATTGTAATCAAGTATCAAGGCTATAACTTGTTGTAATCTGCTGTAACGGATTGAAATCGTCAAGTGAATCAATAAAGACATAAACTTCAGAATGGACGTAGGCAAGATCGTCGAACCACTATAAACCATGTGTTTGTGATTGTTATTTCTGAATTGCTGTGTTTGATATTGCTTACATCTAAGATTTGTGTTGAATATTCCTGATTTGTGTTCATAAACGGGTGCTTTCACGATATTGGGGTTTGGACCAATTTTGGTTCAAACACTTTGGTGCTTTCACTGAGAAGGCTGATTCAGGAGAAGTTGAATTTGAAGATTTAAGGATTCAGATCTAAGAGTTATGACAAGACAAACAAGTAGAAGACAAAGGCCAAAGAGAAGTGAACATGAAGGAAGTCAAGAGGCTTCTTCAGGAGCTAATCAAGCATCGATCTTCATTATCAGGGATGAGATGGAGACGATGATGAAGAGGCAAGAAGAGTTGATCCAGAGTTTATTTCAACAGATTGGGCAACTTGGAGCGCAGAACAGAGGGGCTGATGAAGTTCAGAATGAAGCGGGACCATCCGGCGTAACACCTGGATTAGGAGGCACACACTTGGAGCATGTAGATCCAATCCCGGAGAGAGAGAGGAGCATCTGCGCAGCCTGGAGGTAGCAGAGGAATAAACGCTCAGTCAAGGGGGCAGATTCTAGAATTCCCCCGTGAACTCGGGGGGCAGGTCGAAATTAATGAACGAGGATTGCATCTTGGAGACAATGATAGATTGACGCAAATGGTCAGGCGAGCCATGAGAGGCGGATTAATAAACAGAGATCTTAAAGATGTAAACAGGAGTCCCTTTTCTCCTGCAATTAGGATGGCTAGGAACCCACCAGAGTTCAAGTTACCGTCGGTGGAGATGTACGATAGGAGAACGGACCCCGCGGTCCATCTGACAAGGTATATGAGGCACATGGAAGTGCTGGGGGCATCACAGGAAGTTATGACCTGGTGCTTTCCATTATATCTGACGGATATCGCAGCATTATGGTTTAGGCAGCTGGAGAGTGGCTCCATAGGAACATGGGCAGATTTAACTGAGAGATTCATGAGGCAATTTAGGGTTCACATTGCAAGACCCAAGAATGTGATGAGTTTGGCAATCTTGAAGCAGAAAGCTGGGGAGTCATTGAGGAGTTTTCTGACGCGATTCAACGCGGCAGGAGCATCGGTGGATCGGCCAGATCCATCTATGGTTATGATGGCAGCTGTGTCCGGAATAGCTGATGGCACAGAATTCAAAAATTCATTGACTAAAGATCCGCCTATGGATCTAGGAGAATTCTATTACGAGGCAGAAAAAATCTTGCGATTGGAAGATGGGAGTACAGAAAGAGAAGAAAATGATGAACTTAATGTTTATACGGTCAAAGATGGAAATCCCCCTGAGAAAGGTACAAAAACTAGCAAGGGGAAACGAAAGGCTGAGAGTAGCTATAACAGATCAATGCGACCACGAAAGGAACCAAGGTTTACTACATACTCAGAGCTGAATGATAGCTTGGAACGAATCTATCAGGATACCAGAGAACAGGTTCCGTATCGTAGACCAATGCGAAGGGATCCGACTGCTGATGAGAGAAAATCAGATAAATATTGCTTATTCCATGAACTGAACGGACATAACACTAATGATTGTAGACATCTGAAAGATGAGGTGGAAGGGTATATCAGGAACGGTATGCTACTTTAGTATGTGAGGAGGCGAACTCCAACGATGGAGCCAGAGCGACCACCATCTACATCAGCTAGAGGTGACCCTGAACCGGGGCAATGTTTGATTAATTGATTGACTGATTGAAATAACGATGAACAAGTCGTAAATCCCTCACTAGCACGGTTAAATCATTTACACATATAAGAGATCGCGCACGATCCATAGGCATACTGTGAATGACTACTAACCGCACCATAGTGAGAGTTTACACTTTGACATCCTTGATTTGCTTTTTTTTCGTTTTGATTTGGACACTTAGACTCTGCTTGTTTGGACATTTCTGTTGTGGGATTCGTATGATTATTGCTTTGATATTTGCAATTCTGTGAAAGAATTTACTTATATGCTCGTTGGATCGCGAACGTTCCACGAGCACCTCTTGTATGGCGATGAACCGCCAAAGTCTTTGATACAGAAACTCCCCCGAACATGAAAACTGGTATCGATAACACTAAGTCTCCCCCGAGCACACCAATTCGCCTCGAACGGCACACGATCGCGAACGATCACAATTTGCCTCGAACGGCACCCGACCGCGAACGGTCACGATTCACCTATTATGATATCCGACCTCGAATGGTCACAATCAGCCTTGAACGGCACTCGATCATGAACGATCAACATTTGCCATGAACGGCATCCGGCCGTGAACGGTCCCATTTCATCTTTTGCCACGAACGGCATCCGACCGCGAACGGTCTCATTCCACGATTCGCCTCGAACGGCACCCGACCGTGAACGGTCATGATTCACCTTATATGGCATCCATCGTGAATGATCACACCCGACCTCGAACGGTCACGATTAGCCTTGAATGGCACTTGATCGCGAACGATCACCGTTTGCCGCGAACGGCATCCAACCACGAACGATCTCATTCCATCCCTTGCCGCGAACGGCATCCGACCGCGAACGGTCCTGTTTCATAACAAATGACATACAATCTCAAACGATCGTCATTCGAGATCATATGAAACTATCGAGTTTTTTACAGGTTGTTGACAGGATATGAACATCCAGCTTATGGCATTACAAAACACACCTTCCTATCGCAAGGCATGTTTTGGGGGGCAAATGTTATCCCGCCTTTTGGCAAAGCCGTGATACCAAAAGATCGATCGAAAACAAAAGACAGTTCGTCTCAAAGATTGGTTACACATCGCTTCGCTATGGATATCGATGAATTTTGTCCGAGTCCGGATCGGGCTGCAATTGATAGGACATGACAAACAAAGCCATAGAAGCCAGCACCTCAAATTTCAGGTTAATCAGAGTTCGTATGAATGAGATATGATCGATACAAGTTAGAAAAAGCATGTTGTTTCGTATCCATCCGTGTTCGTATCGATGGACTTCGTATCCATCACTTTCGTATCGATCAGGGCAACATCTCGTTCGAATCCATCGGAGAACCACCATTCGAACCCATCGGCTTCGTAACGATCTATGTGCACGGTTCGAATCCATCCGTTCGTATCCATCCCCAAGCATTGTTTCGTACCCATCGGTGCATCCTGCCTCGAATCGATCACTCTCATATCCATCGTCGCGTCACAATTCGCATTGATGAACTTCGCATCCATCCTTAAGCGCTAGTTCGCTCGACTTCGTATCCATCAATGAGCATTTATTCGAATCGATCAAGATACGCCCTTTCGTATCCATTAGAGGAATGCGCTTGCTCGTATCGATCTACCTGAAAACCCATTGAAGTTCCTCATTTTGTATCCATAAATCGTATCCATCACTTTTGATCGATACGAACGGGGCCCATTTCTATCGATACGAACGAGCGTGCTTCCATCGATACGTGTTGGCAGCTGTTATCGAATCGAACTATGCAACGTCTCTCGATACAAACGAGACGAAGTTCATGGATGCGAAGCGGTCAACTTGGAGAAAAAATAGGATCGATGCGAGGAGTGCGCGCCACGTCACTACAGTACCACGTGCTCCATCGAGTCGAACGGGATGGATACGATGGCATGGATTCGAAGTCGGCAGGAAACGAAAATCACCATCTTGCATCGATCACATCTCACGATCCACTGGTCCAAATGCAACGAAATTTTCACAGCAGCTTTCATACAATGTAAAGATTGTTCCTGCCAAGTTTCAGCTCGATTGGATCAATTTTTGATGGATTAGAAATCATTTCGTATCGATCACAGATCGAGTCGAAACTTGGTGGGGTCGGTCGCGTGAGCCCACTCACGTGCCAGAAGAAGTCTTCCGAAGTTTGAGCGAGATCTGAGCCTCCTACGTCTATAAATAGCACCTTGAAGCCTCCAGAAAAGGGATCTTTTGGTCATTCGACGTGCAGACTCTGCTAGATTCAATTCTACGTCTTTCTATCACCACTGTAATCAAGTATCAAAGCTATAACTTGTTGTAATCTGCTGTAACGGATTGAAATCGTCAAGTGAATCAATAAAGACATAAACTTCAGAGTGGACGTAGGCAAGATCGTCGAACCACTATAAATCCTGTGTTTGTGATCGTTATTTCTGAATTGCTGTGTTTGATATTGCTTAGATCTGAGATTTGTGTTGAATATTGCTGATTTGTGTTTATAAACGGGTGATTTCACGATATTGGGGTTTGGACCAATTTTGATGCAAAAAGTACGTATCTCCATCGCGGTGAGAATTGAGATATTATTGTAAGTGTGTCACGTTAGATCAGACCATGAGTGTTCTTTCTAAACCGACATTAAAACTCTTCCCAACGTTTCGACGAGTTAAAAAATGTCACCGTCAACATGCTCCTGTGCTTACACGTAGCAGAAACGGGACACCTCACCTTCCACCTGTCTCACAGGAACAGTTATATAACCACTGCCGAAGCTTTCCCAATTCCAACCAATTACGACTGGGTGCAGTAAAGTAAATCTAAAAATCGAACCAAGGTATCCCGACTAGCTAATAAATAAGATCAGAAAAGAAAGGATGGTGTGTGGAGTGTTTCCGGTGTGCGTACAGTGCGGGACGAAGAGCAACCCGTGCAGGTGCAAGGTGGTTGGACCCACGCTTGGATTCGTGGCGTTTGCCGCTGCGGCTATCGTGGAATGGCCGGTTGGGGCGGTTGTCTACCTTTTCAAGCACATCAAGGGCAGACGCATCATGTCCCATCCCGCTGCTGTCGTTTATCCTTCCGTCAACAATGCTATTCCTATCTAACACTCTTCTACTTTCATTTTCTACCATGCATCTTCAACCACCGGAATCCAGTTATTTACCTATATCATATCCGGTTATGTCTATTTAGTTACTACTACCGTCTCTTTGTTTACTGTTGAATAACTAGATTGTACTTTATCTTTGTTTGCTCGTCTCAGCTAGTTTCAATGTGGGGTGACTAATCAAAGAAACTATGTTATCCTTATTTTTATTTTGTTAACTCTGCCAACAAAAATTGAAATAACGGATTAGATCGTCTGTGAAATAAATATTTCCTACTCTGCTATCATCACCACAGCCTCCGCTGTTGTCGCCTCAACCTGCCTCCAAGACTCCAACTACCAGTATAAACCGTAAGCGTATAATGCTGTGTGCATTTGTACATTTCAGATGCTAAGTTTATAAACTAACATCATAAGCACGTAGTGTTATATTCCTTTTTTACCATACAGAAATGCTAATTGTATTCGGTGTATTCCACCAATACTACGAAATAAAACCTAATCACCACAAGCAATGCTGTACCTTCTGCACCACCCTCGATGTTGAACCACCGTCTGATATAACCGATGCACCACCACAATTAATTCGCGCAACAGCTTGATCCAAAATTCGTTGTCTATCTCCAAAATCAAAATATATGAACCATCACACATGGTTTCTTTCGTGGTTGCCTCCCTTACAGTTGACGCTTGCCTTACCACTGCATTGTTATCTGTCTATCCACCACCTCCACCTGCTGTTGTCATCCTGTATCCCGAACCTGAACATGGCGAAAAAGCAATTGATCTTAAAGTGAACTATTGTCAAAAGTTTGTCATTGGGCCGACAGTAAATCTTCATGTCCTTGAAGCCAACAAATTCTCAAGTTAATTTGTCCTTCCGTCTTTTCCCTTTTTTCTTTAAAATAAGTATGTATGTATTTTTATGAATAAGTCGTGATGCACGGGAAGTACAAGTGCATTAAGTGTAATGCAGGGGGAAGTACAAGTGTCGAAAAATTATAATTGCGTCATGTAACTTTTGGTGCTATAGAAGTAAAACTTCAAGATAGACAGGAAAAAATGAAGAAGAGAAGAAGAAGAAGAAGAAGAAGAAGAAGAAGGAAGGACTGGATATTTCGTTGAACAGGGATTTCTTTTGCAGGTGTATTAGATATAGAGATTTAGGAATTCTGTAGCAAATATGTTTAGTAGATTGTTTTGGTTGAATGTAAGGTTCAACGGATTTTGTTGATGCAATTGACGGATTTTGTTGGTCCAATTGCCGTGTTCAATGGATTTGTTTAGAAAAATTGTGATTGTTTAAAATTGATTTTGCATTACCACTGAGATATAGCAAAAATGAGTTTGGCTTTGAGATTAAGAAAAAAAAGAAAACTGTATTATTTTAAATGTAACATGTAACATATCAGTGAGGGTCTGAGAAGTAGTACAAGTGAGAGAAAGCCCGTCTTTTTTTGTGTGTATAGAGGGTCTGAGAAGTAGTACAAGTGAGAAAAAGCCCGTCTTTTTTTGTGCGTATAGATGTATGTACGTACGTACGGCAAGGATTGGTTATATTTCATTTTTGATACATTTTAAATCCTTTTTTATTTCAACCACAAATTCCTTTTAAATAATTATATAACTGATAGGACGGAAAAACTATTATTATTTAAAGATAAGCATACAATTGAAATTAAGAGGATCAGAGGATCCTCGTCCATGCACACACATACCTCGTTTTATATCTCAATTTTTTTTGATTTACTATATTTTTCTCGTTCTATATCTCAAATTTGCTTGATTTACTATATTTTTCGAGTTAAATAAAAGATTAAAGTTACAAGTGAAGGAAAATATAATTATTTAAATCGGAACACGTGGTTGAGATCATGAGGATTTGAAGTGTGACAAAATTAATGACGGGTAACCGATTCTTTTAATTTTTGAAGAGCAAACAGAGTTGAATGGACCCTTATCAGTTTGTTCCAACAAAAAAAATAAGACAACATGTTGATCTCACCTAAAAAACACAGCAAAAAGTACTAAAAAAGACAAGAAAATTACAGAGGCAACCCGAGGAATCAAAAAAATTGAAAATGCGGCAGAAGCCATCAAATACCAAGAATCGTAGTCAAGCAACCTTGAAACCAAATTTCAAATCAAAGCACGAGTTGGTCAAATTCTCAAATTTCTTTCTGTCTAGATGACATGATGAAAAATCTTCAGAACCAGTAGCAAAGTGACAGCAGGCGGGTTTTTTCATTTAGAAGCTTTGAAGATGTAACACCATTCATTTCCGTTGTCCCGATTTGGAGCGTGCATCCCCCTCCCTCTGAATAAAACTTTCCTCCATAGGTCGGATATGAAGCTGCAGTTGAAGAAAAGGAGCAAAGTACCCTCTTTACCATTGTTACAGAAAACACAAACATATTCGTGAATGTATGAAGAGCATTCTTCATCACTTCCCACAAAAGAAAGTTGTGCTTTTAAGGACTATATTCTAGATTCTTTTATTTCAGCTGAATCTAGCGGGAGCGTTATTGTTTTTTATCAACTTGTAGACAATTGAGATAGAGTGAGCTTTAGCTTTAGTTGACCAAACATAACTGTTCCGATGAGCTAAAAAGAAATCACTTGACGTTGAAATATATTCCAAAGACCTCTGATGTCTTGATTATTGGAGTATGGGAGAGTAATAAGACCTTCTTGTATGTAGTCTTGCTTTGGCCTCAGTACGAGTTTCCGGTCCGAAGTCTCTGTGAATATGTCAAAACGTTGTACAAGATCAGTCCCTGTCTAATCAAGGATCATGCTAGAACTCTGCACTACCATTATAGAAGAGATAGCTTGAAGATGAGCTAGGAATTGATCTCGAAGTTTCAACACAGTTATCCATATCCACCCACGGTTAGATTGTTGTTTCATGGTCCAGAAATTCTTTCTGCCAAAGTGGTGTTTGTAAGACCAGGCTGCCCAGAAGTTGTTTTTTTATAATGATGTTGTCAAAGTGCTTACTAAAAGCAATCTGATTCCATAATTTGAAGTTATTAATCCCCAGACCCCCATAAGCCAATGGTTTTTCCAGTTTTTGAAAAGCAATAGGCACCATTTTTTGATTGTATGTTTCTAGTTCGCAAAAAGTGATTCATTGCCTGTTTGATTTTAGCGATGAGTTTCTGCGGTAGAAGAAATGTCTTGGACCAATACACAGTCATAGCAAACATGATGCATTTAATTAATGTCAATCTACCCGCTTGAGTCAAATACTTATTAACCTATCATGTCATCGAGGAAGAGATTTTTCTCATATGAAGGAAGGTAGGCACTGAAACTAATTGATTTCGAAGCCTGAGGAATTCCTAAATATGACGTATGAGATCCCATAGGTTGTAGAGAAAAAACCATCTTAAGGTGCTCGAAGTCATTTTGTTGTAAGCCACCAAATAAGATTTCTGAATTTTCAGAGTTTACTTCCAGGCCAGAAAAGGAATGAAAGTTGATTAGAAAATTTTGAGGCAGTGTGTGGTTTGTAAGGTTGGCTTGAAAAAAAATTATTAAATCATCTACAAACATAGTAAGGAGATTTAGGGATCTTTGCATGTACGATGGATCTTCTAATCCCATTTACTCCTTTAAAAAAACCAACAGTAGTCCCTTTTAAGATCAGGGAATAATATGGAGTTGAAATACAATAGTAAATCAATTTTATAGAAGGCATCGAAAAAATCATTCTAATCATGATAGAAACAATTACATCCCAACTTACAATGTAAAAAAGCCATTTTCAAGTCAATTTTCATCACAGCGCTAAGAGAAATAGTAGATCTGCTATACCCTTTAAGAAGTGCATGAGTAAGAAGTACATTATCCAGTATACTTCTATTCTGCAAAAAAACAGCCTGGTTTAGGGAAATGATAGAAGAAAGCGTATTCTTGAATCTTGTAGCTAAAACTTTAGAAATGCATTTATAAATAAGATTACAACAGGCAATATACCTGAAGCTAATGACAGAATTAGGATTGTTAGTCTTAGGGATTAGAACAAGATTAGTTGAATTTATTCCCCCAAGCATTATGCCATGTTTCAAAAAATTATGAATGCCCTTTAATAAATACTTGGATATAATATTCCAACAAGAAGTGTAGAAACATGCATTAAAACCATCTGGACCCTACAAGAGTCCTCATTCATGCTAATAATGCAGGATTTAATTTTTTCATTAGAAACTTCAGAAATTAAAAAATCAGTATCAAGAGAACTTAAGAAAAAGAGAATTGAGGCCTAGGTAAGGGTTTCAAAGTCGGGAAGAATTGCTTAAGAGAGTAGTGTAATAATCCAGAAAAGCAAGCTCAATATCTTTTTTTATTCCTACAAGTGAGCCTTGAGAGTCCTCAATTTGATAAATGTTAGCATTAGCTTGTTTGGTTTTAAGTGCTACATGGAAGAATTTTGTGTTTCTGTCCCCATTAATTTGCCAAGAGTTCCTTAGTTTCTGTCTTCTCATCTCACATACAATAGTTAATGCCTTGTTCAAAAGTTCACTTAGCTCATGCTCCTTGTCAAAGTGTTGAATGTTGGATGGTTGAATAAGCATTTGAATCTAAATGATTAAGAGACAGTGATTTAGTCAAGATGTCTGCACGTTGATATAGTGCAGGTATATGATTAACACATATATTTCCCATTGCAAGATGTTCTCTCACAAAATATAAGTCTAACTCAACATGTTTTGTTCTACTATGCAAAACAGGATTGGCAGTCAATGCCACTGCACTAGCATTATCACACCAAACTGTGGCCATGATCTTCTCCTCTCCAAGTATTTCAAACAACAATGATTTCAGCCACATTATTTCAGAAACAACTGCAGCAACACTTCTATACTCAGCTTCTGTACTTGATCTTGAGACAGTGGTTTGTTTCTTCGAGCACCAAGATATTAAATTCTTCCCCAAATATACACAATAACCACTTACAGATTTTCTATCATCCATATCTGCTGCTCAATCAGCATCTGCAAAGGCACTGATATTAAGCTTTCCTGGAGCATACAGTTTTAGGCCATGATCCAATGTTCCAGCTAGATATCGAAGAACTCTCTTCACTGCCTTCCAGTGTGTATTCAATGGCTTCTGCATAAACTGGCAGACTTTATTCACGCTGTATGCTATTTCTGGACGAGTTATAGTGATGTATTGGAGAGCTCCTACTATACTTCTATACTGCTGCACATCTTCTACTGGATCACCATCACTTCTTGTAAGCTGTAGATTCCTGATCATTGGTGTAGGTAAGCTTCTTGCTTTCTCCATTCATGCCCTTTTTAAAACTGTGTTAATATAATTTCTTTGGTTCAAGAATATTTCTCCCTTGCTATTTCTCTTCACTTCAATCCCTAGGAAGAAATTCAATTCCCCTAGGTCTTTTAATTTGAAACTATCATTCAAGTGCTTTGTCAGTTTAGTAATTTCTGCACCATTACTTCCTGTCACAATGAAATCATCTACATACACCAGAACATATATCACTTCATTCCCATTTCTTTGAATGAACAAGGGGCTATCTGATTTCATTGGTTTAAATTTTAGCATCATTAAGGTTTTCTTCAATTTCTCAAAATATACCCGAGGTGCCTGTTTCAGACCATAGATTGTCTTGTTCAATTGACACACCGTTTGCCGATCACCTTTGACAACTTCAAAGCCTTTGGGTTGCTCCATATATACCTCCTCTTCCAACTCACCGTTCAAGAAGGCATTATTTACATCTAATTGTCTAATAGACCACTGATTATGTTGAGCTATGGTTAAAACAACACGAATTGTAGTGGGTTTGATGACAGGAGAAAAAAATTCCTTAAAATCAAAACCTGGTTGCTGAGAGTAGCCTTTAGCTACCAACCTGGCTTTGCATTTATCCACTGTTCCATCTGCTTTGTATTTCAGTTTGTATGTCCATTGACCTCCAATCACAGTTTTGTTCCTGGGCAGTGTCACTATCTTCCAAGTTTTGTTGTGCATCAGTGCTTTGTACTCTTCTTCCATAGCTTTCTTCCACTCTTCATGCTGTATAGCCTGTTCAAAAGTAGTTGGTTCTTGTATACGACTTTGAGCTATGTAAATTTTTGGTTTATAAATACCAGCCTTGAATCTTGTAATCATATGATGACCTTGCTGATGTTGAATTTCTTCCCCAGTCTGAGCAGTTTCTGATGAATTTGACGATTGAATATTTGATGAAGACTCTTGCATATTCTCCTCTTGTACCCTGTCAGTGATGTCTCTGTCTTCATATCTTTCAAGATCATTATTGCTGTTACTGGTGGAGGATAATCTCAGTGAAGAGAATGCATCGTTTCTTCTATCTTCTTGTGTAGCAGCTGATTCATATTTCTTGGCTTCTGACTCATATATTGGTATTAAAGGCATATGTTGTCTGATGTCTGTTGCTTGAGCATCCCTTCTTTCTTCAATATTGGCAAAAGGAAATATTCTCTCATTGAACATCACATGTCTGGACATAATAATTCTTCCATCACCAGTCAAGCACTTGTACCCCTTCTGATTTAACCCATAGCCAAGAAAGGTACATTTTGATGATCTAAAATCCATCTTATGTCTGTCATATGGCCTCAGCAATGGAAAACATAAACATCCAAAGACTCTTAATCTCTTATAGTCAGGTTTCTGCTTGAATAATGTTTCATGAGGACTTATGTTCTTCAACACACTAGTGGGTAGCATATTAATCAGGTATACAGCTGTAGAAAATGCCTCAGGCCAGAATCTCAATGGCATACTACCCTGTGCTAGCAAAGTCAGACCCAACTCTACTACATGCCTATGCTTTCTTTCAACAATTCCATTCTGCTGAGAAGTATGTGGGCAGGTGAGTCTATACGATATGCCTTTTTCATTAAAAAATTCTTTCAATGGTTTGAACTCTGATCCCCCATCAGTCTGAAATATTTTAAATTTGTTGTCTAGCTGCCTTTCCACTTGATTTATAAACTGTTTTACAGCTTCACATGTCTCTGATTTCTGTTTTAAAAAATATATCCAGGTATGTCTGCTGTATGCATCTACAAATGTTATGTAGTATCTATAGCTATGGCTTGAATTAATTGGAGCAGGTCCCCAAAGATCACATTCAATCAGCTCTAGAGGTTGATGATAAATAGTATCTGATGCATTGAATGGTAACATGTGGCTTTTCCCCAACTGATACTGACTACAGACATACGGTAATTGAGGATCTGAGTATGATATATTTTCTTTGTTCATCACAAGTCTCACAATCTTGACATTAGGGTGCCCGAGCTTTCTATGTCAAATATCATATGTATCATCAGTTTTATTTTTAGCATAGTTACGCTGTCTTACTTCATTCCAGTTCTCTCTACCACTTTTTAGATTGAATTTATACAACCCATCATATGTTGTGCCTTGAAGTAAAACTTGCCCACTTGTTTTGTCCTTGACTAAACAAACAGTAGGAAGAAACTCAAAGAATACCTCATTGTCTCTAGCAAATTGTGAGACACTCATGAGATTTTTTTTAATTTGAGGTACCCTAAGTAAATTCTTTAAAAGCAGTTGTCTATCCTTTTTAATAGATTTAACACAAGCATCTCCTACATGTGTTATGTTTACAGGTGCACCATTTCCCATATAAATGTAATTTTTACCTTGATATGCAGCTCCCCCAAGGTTCAAGTTCTGTAGTTTGTTTGTAACGTGATGTGTAGCTCCTGAATCTGGAAACCAAGCTTCATCCTGTATGTCAGAATTTCTTGCTATTGTGTCTTGACCTTCATTGGTTTGATTCAGACCTCTGGAGGCTGTACTAGTATTGATTTGAGCTTGATTCAGGTTGGCATTGTATATATTTGGTCTTGATGTGCCTTGATTAGGTGAGATCTGCTGATTGCTTGTGTAGTTATTATCAAATCTGAAATAGCACCTCACAGCTACATGACCTATCTTTCCACAAATTTGGCATCTCGGTCTGTTGTTAGTATTTCTGCCTCGTCCTCTTCCTCTACCAAATCTTCCTCCTCTTCCATACCCTTGTCCACCAGGTGCACTCTGCATATGATTGAAATTCTCATTAGCAGATTCTGGTTTGAAGTTATTTTGTTGTTGAGGTCTAACTTTCATGTTTGCCACATAATTGATTGAGAAATCTTGTGCTACATTTTGTTTTTGTTCCAGTCTACCCTCATGTGCTAACAAAACAGAAGTAACATACTGCACTGAATAAATACTGTAGTTGCTTTTGTATTTGCTTTTGCACTTCAGTAGTTTGATTTTCCTTTACTGTTGCATTACTGCAAATAAGTGATGTGCACACCTATATATATCAGTGTACTTGTATCATGCTGATATGCTTTTTCATTCTGAAATAAAGGTCTCCTCTCTTCTTCTCTAATCTTTTCACACATACAATAGTTAATGCCTTGTTCAAAAGTTCACTTAGCTCATGCTCCTTGTCAAAGTGTTGAATGTTGGATGGTTGAATAAGCATTTGAATCTAAATGCTCCTAAGTTCTTCAGATAGGCCAGATGTGAGGTCATCTCCATTTCCAAACAAATCTTTAACCCAAACCCAAAGAGCTTATTTGGTAGCCTTGAGTTTCTATTAAAAGACATACATAGTTTTACTAAAAAAATTAGAAGGCTGGGCAGAATTAACTGTGCTTAAGAAGGAAACCTCCTTAATCCAATTGTTAAAAAATTTAAATTTTGGTTTTCTATTCATGGCAGCTTCCCTAAAACTTGTAAGGATTAGGCAATGGTCAGAGCATAGAAGGGAGAACATAGTTCAGGATGTTAGGCTAGGAGAAAAGTGCAGGGAAATTAAGGAAAACACGATTAATTCTACTCATGGTTTTGACCCCACTCTTGATTTATTATTCCAGGTGAAAAGTGGAACAGAAGACTGCATTTCAAGCAGAAAGGAGTTAGCCAAGGCGAAATTTAGGGGAGAAATGTCACTTAGAGTAAGAGGAGAACCATCAGATTAATCGGAAGCTCTCATCATACAATTAAGGCAACCAAAACAAATCACAGATGAGAATCTTGACTAAGATGTGGTGGATAGTCTAGAATTTGTTGTCTAATGCTGGGAAGTTGTGACCATGGATGAAAGTTAGATACAAGGAAGTGGAGGTGGTGAGATGGACAATATGGAAGTGCATGAATTAAGAGTGATACTGAATAGGGGAGAGAGAGTACATAGCAGGGTCAGAGATAGCCATTAATCTACCAAAGGGGGAATGATCCTGATTATGAAAGAGAATCCAAGTGGGATTGATATAATTTGCTACTTTGGCAGTGAGAATAGAGCTTAGCTTAGTCTTTGAAATGACAAGGATTTTGAAGTTATGAGTTTGAATTAGAATTTTACCTTATCTAGTTTAGAATCATTATGGTCGCCCTAATATTCCAAGAGCAGAAGCAGCTGGGCATAAGAGAACTATTAGGGGTTTGTTGAAGCAAGTCTAGTACTCCTCCTTGAAGAGTTTGCTGATTTGTTAACTTCTGGAATTAATCCTTCCACAGTGAATTGGAAACCCTCATCGTTGCCTTTGTCTTGATCAGAATCTACTCCTTTTTTTCCTTTTTTTTGATTTTCTTTCTATCATTAGAAGCGGATGAGGGATGGGATTAGATTTTGGAATTTAGTTTATTGATGCAATAGCAGTTTCAGGGGTTGATGGAGGAGGTTTGATAGAGTGCGATGAAGCATCAAGCAAGGAAGGGTTGTTAGAAAGAGATTGATAGGATGAAACTGAACAAGTATTGATAGAGTTTGAAGGATAAGATTGGTTGTTTAGGCAAGAAAGATCAGAATATGTAATGTTGATGGTAGGAACTAATTCTGCAATAGATTGCATGCAGCCTTAGGAAAAAGCATGCACATTTTCACGCTCCATGAACTGTGCATGCATTTATGCATTAATTTGTGCAAAAAAATCAGTAGAGAAGTGCATTGGGATTACTTCTTTTGGGCTCAAAGAGGAATCATGGGGAATATCAACAAGGCCCGAAGCAGCATTAGAGACTTTTAAGGATTTCTCAATAACTGTTTGATGGGATGGTGATACATTAATTATGGGGGAATCAAAAGTGGCATTTATTGAAGCATTCCCATGTAACTTTGAGTGGTCCATTTCAACATCATAATCTAAATCATTTTCTTCCTCACTAATATCTAATAAAGCATCAAATTTATTACTGTAAAACTTTTCAGTCTCTCCCTCTTCAATAGAACATTCCTTGCTTAGATTATTGCTATCAATTTCTATCTTCTTAGTGCTATCATCTGAATGGTCCAAGCCCCTTCCCTGCTCCTCACCCAAAACTAACGGTGTATCATTTATTCTAACAGATTTTCCTTGTAACCCAACTTTGTAATAGCCAACTTTTTTTCAAACTTTCTTATTTGAATTTTCCTGTCAATTGACATCTCTTTTCCTATTGAAGTTCACTTGCCTCTTGACTGTCCCATCATTAGCAACCTTCTCCTTGCTACTAATATGCTTCTCTTCATAAAGGCATTCTTCCAGGCAATAACCAAATACTTTACACTTGGAGCAAATATCATGCTTCCATTGATAATATGCTTGAATGAGTTGATCAGAGCCATCAGGTAGTCTGGCGGGGAAGCTACCAATCAGTTCTCGAGAAGGAGATATTCAATAAGGACTTTGGCATGGGAGATTCTTTCCAACTTTTCAGTGTTTTCATCCATGCATTAAATCCTACCAATTCTACCGGCTAGCCAATTTATACCCAGAGGAGATCAAGCAAAAATAAGGGTATTAGAAAAGTGTATCCAATAGGAATTGACTTGATGGATCCACAAACATTGCTATCATTTGGGTTCCATGGTTTGACAATGAACATCTTCTTCTTCATAATTATAGGCTCTCCTTCATAAATCATTTTCTTATCTTCCTCGTTAGAGAGCAAGAAGAGGAACATAGTACCATCGAACTTCACTTTAATGTTTCCTTTTAGTCTCTATATCTTATTAAGGTGATTAATCACTATCGTGTAAGATAATGGTTTATCTAAGAAGAAGCCAATCGCATTTCGCTTGCTTCAATCACACCAAGCAAGGGTACTACAGCATCTCCAGAGAAAGAAAGGTCCATATCAACTGGGCAGGAGGAACCATCGTTCCTAGGTAGTATTTTGAATAAACAAGACCATGCATGAGGAGACGAGGAAGAGATAAAGGAAGAATTAGAAGGTATATAAGGGGAAGAGGAGGGGGAGGAGGAGGAGAGGAGGACGAAGCACGGTTAGGAGGAGGGTTAGGTAAAGGAGGCATGGATGAATTAAGTGGTAGGGTATAGGCTAAGAAGTGATGGAGAGTAGGGGGGAGGGGGCTGCCAATATGAAAAGTTTTTGAATTAGTGTAGCTGATTCTTGTCCTATATAGTATAATGATCTAATGTATATCAACACATCTACACTTCTGTTAGTTTTTTTAATGAAGGAGTGGTGCTCAAATTCGGGAGAGGACTCATTGTCGTTGTCGTTGTTGTTATGTTAAAAATAATAAAAATAAATCATTAACAAGTCTATGGGCGACTATAAATGATAAAGGTAGACCACAATGAAACAAGATATCATCATCTTTGTTAATTTTAAATTTAAACAATTTAAAATCAAACAAAATTGCATGGATTTTCAATTTACACTGTGAGGCTTATGTCTGGAAAATATGAGATCATTTGGAAACATATACATGTCTAAAATATTAAAAATCTACTATTGGATTTAAATCTAACTATTATATCGGTAACCATGGTAAAAAAAAAATAGTTCAAGTGAAAGTCAATGGAGAACATCTGATCCTCTCACAATGTAAATACCTATTTATGCCATTTTTTGGTAAGCAAAAGCAAATAGATTATATAGATCTTTATCCTCAAAATATAGGCCAATAATATATGTGCAAAAAGGGTAGCAGAGGAAGAAAAGATCACAGTTCAATAAGTAAAACATAGAGCAGAGTACTAAAAAGAAAAAGAAAAAAGAAGAGATTCCATGTTGCTTTATCTGTTAATAAAGTCTACATCTACTTCTTCTTTTACTACTTTGTCGATCACGAATCATCTCCATACTCATGGTTTTCCTGGAATTTTTATTATATCTGAGAAGATAAGTGAAATAGCGGAATTCTTTGTGTATTAACAACCTCTTGGTATAGGATAATGGAGTGCATTTGTCATTTGGTAGGGTCCCTTTTTTTCCTTTGAATGTTGGGCTATTTATAAGATTCTACAATTAGTGACATGGTCACAAGGTTGGAAATGTATTGTTGTTTACAAATTTGAAAATTTTGAAGCCAAAATATGTAGCTTTTTAACAGGTTTATTTTCTAGAAAATGGATCCATTTGATAGAATTTGGAGGTTTGAAATTCAACAGAGTTGTGGCTTAGGATAGAGTTTCGAGCGGTTATGGCATGGGATCAATCTTCCAGTGGGTAGATGAGGGGATTGATTATAAATTTATGCATGCTGGTTCATGTATTAAAAAACAAAATATTCTTTCATACATACATACATGTACGTATGAATTTTTACCGAAAGCAAGGGAGGTTTTAACAGCTACTAATCAAGTTAAAGTAGCTTTGGACACATAAGCAGATTACTTGCAGATTATGCATGACATAAACTTATTTTCTCCAAAATTTGAATGAAGTAGGACAACGTTCAGAGAAAAAAAGGGGAATTCAAGTTAGTATTGCATAAAACTACTGCAAAGAAAATATCATACACTGCATATAAAGTGTATTTGGAATGACTAGCTACTTCGGATCGACTGAAAAATTGGGGCCTATAGCTAAATGTGAACTGTGAATTATGTAATGATCACATCGAAAATCATGAACATCTTTTTTCAAAATGTCCATACAGTACTTTACTTTGGGATTCCATCAATGCGAAGTTGCAGCTCCAGCTAATAAGAAATGCAAATTTGCAACAACGCATCTCTTCGGTTATACATCATTTTCTAGCGCCTTCACTCTTACAAGATCCGACATTCACGACAACTTCGACATCGATTCGTCGTAGCATTACAAATTTGAACATAAACCCCGCTTCATCACTCAGTGACTAAAATTAATAGAGATGGATGCTGCATTACAAATTAATCGAGATAAAATGCTTCGTAGTAGCATGGAGGGAGAATGAGAAATATTGAGAAAGTGGGGTGTCAAGGTGAATGGTTGTGGATAATTATGGCGTAATGATTTCAAGGTTACTATATCGGATTCAATTGGTGGCTTACAGAAAGAGAAGGTGTAATGAGTTTGGGGCGATTGGATGTATGGTGTTTATTTTCTCTCTTTTTATGATTTATGGCGAATTATGCATTCTACAAAATAGAGAATGTCATGCTCTTTTCCCTTACCACGTTGGTAGGATTTTTCAAGGAGACAAATTCATTGTTGGTTCTTAAACGTCATTAATAAATGATCCATTTTTAAAAAATGTATGTATGCATTGAAAAAGTCAATTCTTTTGAAAATTTAAATTATAAATCTTTTATCGTTAATTATGAATTTTGAAAATTAAACTACTTTATAATCAAATATAATTATATTTTATCCAAATAAATTAACTATTATTTTAATAATAATTTATACTTAATTATATATACACACACATATACATATACATATACATATATATACATATTATATGTTTGCACTAATTCTTATTAATATGCAATGACACACACAGATATACATATATATGTACGTATGTATGTATGTACATATATGTACATGTGTGTCCTTGTGCTATTAACAATATTTTGATATATATTTGCCGTTCACACATTTATTGATAGTAGGGCACAAAGTCAGTTTTCTTATTATACCCTTAGACTAGTTCATACTTTCAATATAGTAGTGATGTTTATATTTTTAATACGAACATCTCTAAAGATTAAAATATAGAATTAAATCCAAATTAAACTAACAAAGTAATTTTTTAAATTAAATTAGTAATAATATATTATTATTAAGTAATAATAGATAAAAAATATTTAAATAAATTAAAAATAACATACTCTTTTATTATTAAATATTAAATTTGAATTAGTATAAATAAATTTATTCACATTAGCACAAACTAAGATCTTGTGCTTTTTAATAAAATAAAACTTTTTTGATCAACTATTATAACCCCGCTACCAACACTCCTGATCTAGATAGTTGACAAATTGATTCAGAGCGAACGTTGCTTCCTGATTGCTTCAATAAGTAAACTATTCTTCTTTGATTGTCTTTTTATACCCCTAATCTATACTATAATATTATTATTGAGTTAGATTTCGAGAGCACACAGGCCTCCTTCATATTTGGAAAATGAACAGTCACGTTTTTAATTTCTTTCTATTTCAAACTTTGAAATGTGATAACTTTTTCTACATTACTTGGATTTAAGAATCAATTTCACTATTAAATCTCAAATTTAATATGCTTTCCAATGAAATCCATTGTTGATAGCTAAAAATAATTTTTTTTTTAAAATCATAGTTTTTGGGATTATTCATATTATTAAAGTTATTAAATCTGTTTGATTTTATTTCTTTTAACTAACCTATGTCGTTGATTGTTTTGAAAATTTCCAGCCTCTGATTCTACTTTACAAATTGCAGTTAAGTCTGGTGAAATCCAACATTACCAAAATACAGCAATAATGTTAGATGGAATTAGAAATGGAACGATAAAGCTCAAAAGCATTAAATACAATTATATGCTTCTTATTATATTGAATTTGCTTTGACTGTAAAAGAAATACAATGATATTCTTCACATCAAAATAAATATTGTTGAATAATGGTTGTTAGTTCCAATACTTCAGACATAAAAAATGTATGCTTTAGATTTAGCATATTTTTCACAAAAATCGTTCAAAACAGAAAGAAATCTCTTTATCCTCTAATCTTATCATTCTACAATAATATGATGCTGCATAATGTGTTCCTAGACATAGTCAGTTATGGGATCATCATCAACACTTGCATTATCATGAATCATGTCAACGTTGCTTTTAGAATTTGGATCAATGGTCAAGTGTAAGCCAAATGTTGTTACTTGCACTGCTCTTATAGATAGTTATTACCCAAGCAGCAAATGGAATCAACGACATCAAGTATTAAAGAAAAAGATTGATAAAGGTATCTCACCAAATGAAGTTACATATAATACAGCTAATGCATGGAGCAACAGCTGATGCACACATTAATAAATTTATATATGTATAATTTATATGTGTATTGTGTGGAAACTTTATCTTTGAAATCATTTTTGCTCGATTTTTTGCAATTGTTTATCAAGCACTAGTACTATCTGCATTACTATTTTCAAAGATTTATACACAAGTTTTAGACAAAATGCAAACTTATTTGAAAATTGATAAACAGATCACAATTTCTTAATCGATGAACCATATAAATCATTAAACATGTTATGATGATAAGAGGTTGAGTGCGGTCCGTATGCGAAGCACAGGTTCACACTAGTTTATAGTTAGTGGCTTCATGATCTAAACCAAGCTCTCAATGAAAGAAAAAATGTTTGGAGTATTAATGACCAAATAACTTAGAACAGAGATCTCGTAAAGCTAAGGATCCTAAGTGTAATTATAATACTGGGTTCTAAAAGGTTAGATCTTTGTTTGTCAAATATATTAAGTCATGCACTAATTCAGATCATAAGTCACAAACAGATATACTATAAAGCAAGAATAAGGTACATAAAAAGTAAATGACACATAGAATATACATTGTGCTTCGTGAATCATTGGTCTGGATCTACTTTATATCTTTTATTGTGATTATCTAATTTATAGTTACTACAATGCTCATTAGACCTCCTGTCAGAATTTTGTTTGAAGTAATGAATTAGATAGGTCTAGTTCTAGATCTATATTTTCGTTTCTAGATGGTTTCTTGTTGTCCGATGGTGCTCCAAATGCAGTTAGAATTTGACTAGTAAGTCATCTGAGTTTCCAGAAATTTCCAATCTGTATAAGTGATGTTTTGGCCTATACATAATTCTTAAATATTCTATTTGGTTAGTCCGTTAGGCATATTATGTTCAACAATTCTGATTACCAAATTCTGCTAGGTATAGACTTGTCAACGGATATTTTTGAATACCGATAGTGTAATATCCACCTCTACATCTGAAATCCGTTTTGGATATTAGATATCTATATCTGTAGATATGAACGGATATCGAATAATTATCCTATTCTCTAACGGTCGATAAATCAAGAAGTATAAAAGAAAAATTTTGGTTTAAATGTTATTCGTTATACATAGGATCAAAAATGACCGATGTAACACATAATACAAATGTAGCAAAATACTATAGTAGATTGCACAGTCGATTTTATAATGATTCGAAGCACATCTCCTACATCAGTCCCTAAGCATCTCTAGGAAATTTCACCGTCAACCATTCACTTCACCCATAGGAACAAGTTTATAGACTCCTCCTGAACAATTGAACAGGACTTCAACAACCAATGTAACAAAAAGTTACTTCTTGAAAAATGTATATTTTATATACAAATTCTCTTTTTAGTACAAGAATTCCAATAACCAAACCAAACAATATTGAGTGTAGGTGTAGAGGCTAAGGAAATTATTCGACTAGGATATGAAATGTGTAGATGAAGAACGCTTGTTGATATTATCTGAATCACATGAATCTTTTGAAGAACAAGGTAAATGATTTTAGGTTTAAGAGTTTAGATATGAATTTCATAGCATTAAGTTACGTTTTGATTCAGGGATGATTAGGAGTTTTATAGGTGTTGTAGGGATGCTAACGTAGAGTCATAATCTTTAATAATAGTTGTAATAGCTTTGGTATCACACTTTTTTTGTATCAACGTGAACTACTAAAAACGCCTTTCTATATATTATCAAATCTTAACCACTTAAAAATATGATATAATAAAACTTCTTTTATAAATTCAAACGCCCCTAAAAGTAGGATCTAACGATTAAAAATGCTTTTTTAGTCAAAACACTTCTAAAAATAGAATCTAAAATTAAACTTCCTTTGTAAATTTAGAATACTTCTTTACAAATACACAAATCTTAATATCACTTGAAAATAAAAAAATTATTTTTTTACCGATTTAAACATATACAATTTATAAGAAAAATAATTCACACGCGAAGCGCGTGGCATGACACTTGTCTTTCGGAAATATCCATCAACAAAGAGAAGCAACCGTAGATGTGAAGAGATGTGAAGATACCATTTTAGGAAATATCTCTTTTTTTGTGCACTCGGTCGATTGGATATGGTAGTCGACTAATTCTTTGTAAAAATCAATCCGGAGAGCATAGCCAAAATCCTTAGACTAAATGGTATATTTAGTTGCCTAGGTTCAATCGATTGGTTACCCCATTTAGTCAACTGAATAGTAAAAAAAAATTGTTTGCTCCTTCATGTTTTGTTTGATCTCTTTGGTCTTCAATCGAGTGTATCTTTAACTTTGATGTATTCCAGTAGAATAGTTAACACCATTGTAATTCTTCTCAAGCTCAGGTACTCCTATAGATTACTTTAAAGCAGAGCATTCTCTGTTACGTGCTTTTATTCTTGGCTCTTATATTGAATGCTTACTAAATCTGTAGCGTACTTGATGAAATTGTTGGTAGCGCAATTTTTTTGTTTTTATCATCAAAACATCATGCATATGGTTCTTTCATTCTCCCCCATTTTGATGATGAAAACCACATAACTGAATAATATAAAATAATAGATTACCTTAAATATATGCTATACAATAAATTTATTTCCCTCGACTTTATGTAATGCAAATATAAATATGTAAAACACACGTTATGCTCTCCATTTGTCATTAACTAGAAGATATAAAAGCAAACACATATTATATGTTATAAATTTCTCTAAATATAATATTTCTCTAAGAAATAGATCTATATCCTTTATACACACACAAACACACACACACTAACACACATATATATGTATATACGTATGTGTATGTATGTATGTATATATGTATGTATGTATGTATGTATGTATATTTTTTTCTCTCTTTTTATAAAAGATATCAGAAGTATTATAGATTAGTAAAAAATAATAATTTAACATTAACGCAAAGTGATGGGTATCCAATAGATATGTCAAGTTCATATTGAGATGGATGTGGTTGATCCCTTCAAAATATAGTTTCATTATTAATCACAACGTCTTAATAATTACTTATGTATAATTGTTTATCATGATTACTCACATTAGTGGGAATCTATACCTTAAAATCATACGCCATTGAGTTTGTACTTGAAGAATGATTTTTATTTCTAGGTAGAGTATTTTCATGACATAAAGGGGTTAAGGACTATCTCGGTGTTTAACACTAGTATTAAAATGCGTATACATTAAAGCATATCCAGTAATATTTCTACATTTATGTCGTTTGTAGCCTAAAGCGGTTCTACCATTATGAGCTTTAGTTTTCATAATTAAGGAAGATAAATAGTCTTTCTCTCTATTAAAATTTGTGATTTTCTCATTTCATTTATTAAGAAAAGCTTCAGAATCACAGATTTCTTTTCGCGAAGTAATATTATTATCTTTTAAAAGTTCTTATTCTTTGATTAATTCTAAGTTCTTATCATTTAAAGCACTATTCTCTTTTTTTTTTTTTTGGCAAGGCCGACGGTTTTATAGCGGACCGACCACTTTTATTACGAACGTAATAAAGTTGAAATACAGGAGAAAAGTAGAGACACCTTTGCTACTATGGTAGGAAAAATAAATGTTACAGCACAGGAGTGTGACCGACATGTCACAGCTACAGGAATATATAACTAGTCTAGTTCTCCTCCGCAGAGGATGAAACGCCAACCCCCACAACAACCCGGGAAGGATCCAGAGAATCACTCCCAAGTAAACCAATATAGGGGCGGAATCGTAGCGCAAGAGAGGGATCATAACAGTCAACGTCAAAGGAGTAAATAAAAGATCGATCCCAGGCAGTATCAGCTAGAATGACGGAATTAATCTCAGAATACGAACCATCCATATCAAGAACCAAGGAGTCACCAGAAATTCTGTAATACAGGCATCGAAGGTCCAACAGATCATCAGATACATATCTAAAGTAGGATTCATCCACAGGGTTGAAACGCATATCAGAATTATAATCAACCCAACTATGTTCAGATCGGCCCAAACAACGAGAGGCGGAGAGAGAACCGGCTCATCAGACAGAACATTAGGAGGAACTGCAGGAACTGGTGACACAGGCCGCTCTAAGGAAAGAGAGGGATCAGGTGCAGGAGCAACCAGAGTGACTCTGGGAACCCATTTCCTAAGCGGAGGCCGAGGCAGAGGAATCTTCGGCGCAGCAGCAAAAACAGCAGAGTGCTTCCAGGCAGAGGCTACATGGCCGAAAGAGTGACAGGAGGAACAAATGTCAGGGACCCATCCATAACGAACACGAACATTCACCACGTGACCAACAGCAAGCTGGACAGGAATAGAGGAAGGAAGCGGCCTAAGGGGAGTAATCTCAATCAAAGCCTTGGCGTATACAAGCTTATCACGCGCAACTGTATTAGATACAAAAGTTTGGAATTAGACTCATTTAAAGAATTTTTCAAAAATGCATTTTCATTTTGTAATATTTTTATTATTTAAACGCTCATTATTAGATAATAAGAAATCCATTTGTAAAACAAATTCTTTTAATGTATTTTCAAAAACTTCAGTTTGTTTTACTAAAAATTATTTCTTCACTTAAAATACTAATTTTACGCTCACGATCATCTAAATTAGTTGAAGCATTAGAATTTACCTTTGGCGAAGCTTTAAATTTATTTAATAAGTTCTCATTAAGAATGACAATGGGACGGGTTGGGGCGGGTTTTTTGTGCCCCAAAATTATCCTAGGTTTTTCAAATCCTGACTTAGACCCGCCCGTAGACCCGTTGTTGATCTAGATTTTTAACTCGAACCCGCAAGTCGTATGGGTCAAGATATATCCGTCCCTCCTCAAGACCCGATGAGGTTCTATGTATTGAACCAAAATTATGTTCTAATGTACAAATATATATGTTTGTTTATTTATTTTTGTAAGGGGGACTTTTACCAAAATGAAGCACAAATATAAATAACTATGTATGTACAATGCTAAAAGAAGATACTAAAAACAAGGTATGCTATAATAGATCGGAAAAATATGCATGTATTATTGTATGATTACTAGTGATGCAAATTAATGATATAAAAATTATAGTTTATTGAATGAAATATTATTATACCCATATCATAATCACTTATATCTAAAAAGATTAACAAATCATCATTGTAGTAATAAAGCAATTTCGTGTGATCTCAGTAGTGCGAGTCAAGTTGGGGCAGATCAGTCGAGCCCCAAGCCGACCGTAGATTGGAGCTCTCATGAACGGGTCATGGATCTACCCGCCCCGATGACCCAATGGGGCGGGCCTTGGTAGGTCAAAATAGGGATGGGTCTATCGGGTTTCCACCCTATACCTACCGCATTTCCATCCTTAGTTCTTATGCATTTCTAAAAGATCACTATATAGAGAATCTAAGTGTACATATTTTGATCTGAGATTAGTCATGCAGCACATGTATCTTTAGTGGGATTGTTACTTGTTTTTTAAAAAAAAAAAATCTCGGCTATCTTTGAACCTTGACTATATCTTCTTTTTCTATCCATTATTCTAGGATATTATTACGATCAGTATAACAATGGGCTCTAATACCACTTGTTAGTCGTTATGCACAGGATCGAAGATAGGCGGCAGTAACAAATAATGTAAATGTAGTGAAAATAATATAGTAGAGCACACAGTCGATTTTATACTCATTTAGAGCACTTCTTCTACATCCAGTCCTTAAGCACATCTAAGGAATTTCACCACCAACAGCCTCACTTAACCCGAAAGAACATATTTATAGACACTATCTGAACAACTAAACATGACTTCAACAAACAATGTAACAAAAAATTACATCTTGATATATTGTATCTTCTATATACAAATTGTCTCTTTTTAGTACAAGAATTTATATAACCAAACCAAACGATATTAAGTGGAGATGTAGAGGCTAAGGAGTTTATTCGATTGGGATATGAAATGTGGAGATGAAGCACAGTAGTTGATATTATTTGAATCATGTGAATCTTTTGAAGAACAAGGTAAATGCTTTTGCATTTGAGTGTTTAGGTATGAATTTCATAGCATTGAGTTTTGTTTAGATTCAGGGATGATTAGGGGTTTTAACAGATGTTGTATGGATGCTAAGGTAGAGTCACAATCTTTTAGAAATATCCATCAACGAAGAGAAGTAACCATAGGCACGAAGAGATGTGAAGGCACCTTTTAAGGAACTGGTCATTTTATGTGCATTCAGTCGACTAGATATGTAGTTCAGTCGACTAACTCTTTGTAAAAATCAATACAGAGAGCATAGCCAAAATCAGTAAACTAAATAGTACACTTAGTTGACTAGGTTCAGTCGACTGGTCCCCTATACAATCGACTAAATAGTGTAAATTTTGTTTGTTTGCTTCTTCATGTTTTATTGAGCTTTTCAGCCTTCAATCGATTGTAGCTTTAGCTTTGAAGTGTTCCAATAGAATATTAATACCATTGTAGGTTTTCTCAAGCTCATGCACTCTTATAGCATTACTGTGAAGCACAATATTTTTTGATACATGCTTTTATTCTCATCTCTTCAATTGAATGCTTACTAAATTTGTAGTGTACTTGATGAAACCATTAATAGCACTGTTGTTTGGTTGTTATCATCAAAACACCATGGATGATCCTTTCATAATATATTTTCCCCAATCCCATTGATAATAAAAGTGAGCAAAATCAACAAATATAGTGATGATAAATAGTATTAAGCAATTAATATGCATTAAATGCATATAATATAAACTGTTAATTTAATAAAACAATATTTACATATCTTTCATTGTCTAAAATATACATAGTATAAGTTATGATCTTGATAAAAACTGGTTCGAATAATTTTTGAACGCAGGCGCCTTCATATCTGTATCTATATCTTTTTTTTAATATCGGATAATTATCTTTTTTTATCCGCTTTTCGGATATGGACGTAGATGAATTTCGAATTTTTCGAATATTCTCTGACGGACTTAATTAAGTAAATTATGTTCAGCTAATTTTGTTCAAATCCGACCAGATTCAGGTCTGCTGGACCGTTTTCACAGTTCGATATAATTATGTTCGGCACCTAACATAATCATCAATGTTACATCGATTTTCTTTATATTATAACTTCTTCAATTTGAACTGTAATTGAGTGAAATTGGACCGACAAATTTGTATTGTTAAGTATGACACTCATTGCATTTGGATGTTTCATTTGAATGATTTAGTTATTAGTTCTGCAAAGTGGACCCAAATTAGTAAAATAGAGGTCAAGTTTAGAATGATCATATTTTTCAATCTGTAACTCAAAATGAGATGCGGTTTGACCTTAACCATTTTTTTCAGAAGGTTTCGATATTTTACGGGACTGTATCACTTTTACCCATGACACTCTTGCAATTTGAAGTCTAAGGGAAATAATGGTACACTAGTTCAAAATTGGACCAAGTATAATGGCAACAAAATGATGCTCTTTTGATATATTTTCATTAGTTGTAATTAAACAAAAAAAAAAAAAAAAAAATGATGCTCTTTTCGCTTTTTTGGTTGTACAATGCACGATTCAAATAGAAAGAGGCAAACGAACCCCATTAACCATATAATATTCCCAAGCTCAATCCAACTGGTACACATGTATACAGTAAAAAGAAAAGAAAAATTCCTCATTCCTTGTATCATTTTGTGGTGACACGTACTAAACCTCTTTAAAGGATTAACGACAAAGGCTTTGGCCTAATTAGAAATCTGACAGCCCTGGTAGGCAAGAAGTGAGAAGTGAGAAACTGGCTGAGTTTGGATGGTCTGAGAGGGTAGATGTTTAGGGGAGATAAAGAGATATTCAGGAAGTAGACTGATGGGTGCAAGAAGAAGAGCTTGCTGAAGCAAGAAGGTTGGATACATGAAAGATGTAGCAGGAAGAGAAATGCACAAGAAGAAGAAGAATAAGAGACACGGGAAGAAATAAGCTTAGAATTATATTCAAATTGCAACTGATCATATGTACTTACATGCACACTGCCTTCATGTATATAGGATAAACTGACCCTGATTCACAAATTAACTTTAGTTAAGTAATTTACAATATATGCAACATGTCACTTGTGCACTTGCACACTAGTACACATGATCCCGCCCATACTTTCAACTGCAGTCCCCGTCCAACAGCTCCTTGGCTCTTCCACCACCAGCAGTCTCATCTCTGACGAACTTTGGTCTGAGCTTTGATTGTGATTACCTCTACTTGCTGTTTTCCTGAAGTACAAACTGAGGCATAACAAGCCCTTTTATATTTCTTTATTATTAGCATCAGTTAATTATTATTATTTTATCTTAACATGCTAAATGCTAAAGACAAATTTACACCATTACACGATAATACTAATTAGCATTAGCATGTTAATGTACACAGTTGTGTTTTTCCGATGGAGGTAAGTTCGGATATATTGGAATTATTTTCAAATTCCGCCGTCTATGTATATTAACTGTGAACAGCAATTAAAAGTAGAATTGAGATGACATAGCATTAAAAATCATAAATATTCACATTAAACCACGACAAAGGCACTAGAAGCACCAGTAAAATGATGAATGGACCCAAACAAACTCCTAGAAGCACCAAAATGCCTAAACCTATACACACCAGGAACAACCCCTTGGGGTATCCTCCATTCAAATGCAGCATGACTCTCTGCACTAAATTTTGAAGGCCTGGACCATTTAAACCTCAAACAGAAATCATCGTCGTCATAGGAAGGGATCCATGTATTGCTCTTTCGGTCCAACATCTCCACAAGGGCAAATGTGCCCTCCGTCATTAGGTCGTTTCTAGGGCATGCAGACCGAAAAGTGGCATTTGCTATATCACCTGGCCTGAACATCGAATTTTGAGGAACGTCGGTGGTGACATCGCCAAATTTTGCACCAATGGGGACCGTGTCGATTACCACTGGAGGGAGGAGGCTTATTTGCTTTAACAGTAGATCCGGAGGTGATGGGCCTGCTGGAATGGGCTGACCGCTGATTAGAGCTGTTGCCAGCTTATTGAATTCTTGAATGTAAGCGCTGAGAGTGTGGGGTCCATATAGAGTGGAAGCGCCCTATTTGACATGTTCAAATATATTAAGGTAAAAGTGAATGTATGCACCAAAAATACATATGAATACCCGATTACATAAATTGCTCGTCAGAGCTTTCTAAAATCATTATTTGAACTTTGTTTAAAGTTTGCACTTGATACAGCTCAAAAAGGTTCCAGCAAGTAGCGTTTACCATGTAAAAGACGAATGTGAAGGGGATGCTGGGGAGCCCTAACGTAAAATCATGTCAAGTTATGATTGACATATATCTATTATTGTCCATGTAATGGTGTTATATCTACATCTTATGTTTGGCTGTGGCGGCTATGGACGTAGAATAAGGAATTGGTATCATAACAAACCTCGTATCTTTGTATCTGATATTCCTCAAAAGTTGTCACATACTGGGAATAAGAATTTGTAAGCCCGGCGATAACAATATGAACGTTGTTGCCAAACTGTTTGCTGCTAGTAAGCACTTCCTTCACTGCATTTCGTAATCGTCTCCCAGCCATTGTTGTGAATTCTGAAGATATAATAAAGACATCCCCAGAAAAATATTTTTTTAAGGATGATCCGGGACAGGAGAAAGAAATTAGAAACTGCACATAATCTAGGTTTTTCTGAAAAGAAAATGAAAAGAAAAAAAAAAGATATAGTTCGAGAAAAAGGTGACTAACCTGAAGGTACGCAAAGGATAACAACTTGCCCTATCCGAATTATTTGTATTGGAAGGATTGAAGGCTGAAACATTATGCAGAGTAACCGTTAAATGCATTAAAATAAAAAATAAAAAATAAAAAAAAGGACGAATAAATCTAATGGCACATTATAGAACAAGTATACTATCACTGCCTTTAGAGATAATCAAGACTTGTAATGAACAAGCTGTTAAGATGGGATATAACCAATGATCACAATTATGCATGAAGTTCAAGCTTACCGCCCAATCATACGGGATCTTCATTTCACCTGTATCAAGCAAAATTGGTTTTGGTGCTTGACAAGCAACTTGCTCTTTGCTTGGAGTTTTCAAAACATTTCTCACTAGTTTCCAAAAAGGATTTCCCTAACATATAAAAGGAAAATGTTAAAGAATAAGATTAACCACATCTATGCAAGAAAGCCCATTGAATGAAACCAAATAAACTCACTGTATTATCTCCCTGTTTGAAATCGAATGCTCCTGGACCATCGGTTGTCCCTGCAGCAAAACCAAATCCCATGGCCGCAGGACAAGTTTTGACTGTTTGCTGGGCTCCACTATTTGTGGTAACAGCCACTTCAAGCTGTGAGAGGTCCAAGTAAGCGTGTCGAGAATCAACTTTACCGTTTACTTTCTCTGAGGCAGAAGTAAATAGCTCCACGGCTTTATTGTATTGTTTATCCCCAATTATGCGCGTGCTTTCAAACTCATCAGGGTAGCTGCTCAATGCACGTATTTAATTAGCAATTTATTTATTTAACTGAAGGAATTTTACTAACAAATAAATAAATATCATTTATACCCTGGACCACGACCGAAGCAAAGTTCATTCTTCCCATTACATGTACTGGTATTAAAATCACATGGAAGGCCAGTATCGGTACAAAAAGCTCCCAGTGTGTTCGGGCTAACATCTCCACAATTTGATTGACAAAATGCAGAAACAAATTTTGGTTTGTTGCCTTGCATGAGTGAACTCCTTACTTTGTGTGTTGAGCTTAATGACCTAGCTAACTTTTGACCTCTTGATGCTTTGAAGGAAGAAGCAACTTGCTTTAACTCATCAACTGCAGAAATAATTGAGCTTGAAGAGCAAGAAAAAAATACATTTTGCAACAGACATGTTTAAAACCATAAATGTGCTAAATAATGCTAAACTTCAGTTTAACATCATTTTATATCTTAGCATTAAGCAGGAAACTATCCTGTTCTTGGCATTTTGCTGCTCCGGTCTCTTTCATTCCAAATTTCGATCCCAAGTGGATATTTTTCGAAAATAATGCTAAGCATAAACAAATGAATTGCATTGCATTGACATTGTTATCTCCTAATTTGCTGTATTGACATTGTTGTCTCCTAATTGCTTATATAATATACATACATCACATTTTAATTGCCACCTTGCATTGAAGAACCAATTGTTATGTGTAAACAAAAACAAAATCATACAGTTTTTTATGTCACTTAACTCATTTCACAGAAAATTACAATAGATTTGTTTACGAACAAGGTTATACATCCTTCAATTTGGAGGAGAAAAAATGTGTTGCAGTTTTGTTTACTCCCCCGTAAGGTAAGTATAAGATTAAGTTATCATTGATGTATAAATAGTATAATGTGTTAAATTTATTAATCCCACCAATGAAGATAACAATTATGTTAATCCTACCAATGAGGGTGATCAAAATCGTGCTTAGTTCTAACTCCAGAAAGAAAGAAATGTAGGAATTATAAACATGGTTACATGGTCCCAGATTCATCTCTATATGAGATAAGATTTTACTCCCAAAGATTTTGCTCAGTATAAATTTACAACCTATGGTAGTTTACTCTGTTTAGATACTCAATAAATTAACATTCCCTTAATTTAAGTCTTCAATATAGGGATAATGCATTTACATGCTTTGATGCAAATGTTAATACACACACAAAAACATCATGGGAGTATGATTTTGTTCACCCGATTTTCTTATGAGTTTTCATATCAACCTAGTGAATAAACAAAATCTACAGAGGTCAATAATCATAATTTTATTATATCCACCAACTATAAAATGTGTTATGTTATAGTCAGAAAAGTGGAGTGAACAAAAAATTCTAGTCAACATCAGGATATCCAGTAAATTCAAACTAGGGTTACTGTAATTTAGCAAAAACTTACTGTTGTCATTCAGGTGAGAAACTATATTGGAAACTCTTCGTGGAAGCCAGTTTTGTTTACTGCTAGTAGAGCTAATATCATTAAGATATGCATCATCATTTCCAGATGGAAAACCCTTTTGTTTGGCCCAGTCCTCCATGAAACGTGCAGCTGCACCTTTGTTGTCTCCGCTTATTAAAGAATTTGTATTGCTCATGGAAGTTCCATGCGTAGGAAACCAACTAAAACTACCTATAGGCCCCCACTCATTGTCTACAAACTTTAGTAAAGTCATCTCTGTATCGATATTGGTTTTGTATTTGGCCCTTTCTGAAGCTGGATTATTGAGGTAAGCACTAGGGCTGCGATTTGTACCAGCATCTGTAATATCTCCTGCAAATCCAGTAGCTTATATCAGTAAATGATCTTAGCTGATATCTACACATTTATTGTGCATGGAAAGATAATTTAACAGAAACCATAACTCAAATTTATAAACTTTAAGGTAAATCTTAGCCAACTTGAGTGAAGCATGTACTTTAATCAAGTTTCTTAAACAGAAATGACCATTCTTAGTCTCCCTATGTAAAATACCAGTACTAAAGCAATAAGTTGACCAGTTGAAAGTTAGTGGTCTCGTTTGATTTTTTTCTTTTCTTTTCTTTTCCTTTTTTTAAAAAAAAAAAGAAAAAAAAAAGAGGCAGTGATATTGTTAGTATTAATTTTAACCACTTACGTAAAGAGGTAACGTTAGTTCTGGACGGGCAACATTGACCACGTTAAGTGATAAAAATGCATAGATGTATATTGTGCTTAACAGATACCTGATAAGGTGATCAATGTACCACTAGTCTACATATATATTCACCATTGTAAAGATGCATACATGTATTCTGATGGACTGCACTGACATGCAAATGTGCTAACCTTTGTTTACAAAAACTGTGCCAGGATGGAGATTCTGATGTGCTTGTATGAAACTTTGCTCAATGCCATCAACAACTGCATCAAATGATTGTCTTACAAATCCAAGAGAAGTAACAATGTACACAACATATTGAAGATAACCACCAGGTCCAGCATGTGTATGAATTCCACTGATAGCCACATTTTGTTCATTATAGATGTCTCCATACCTTCAATAAAGTAGTATAAAAAATCATGTTTAAATGCTACACTATCTATACAAAAATCATTGAATTTATGTCCAACTTTGTCTTTGATAAGAAGATGTAGAACAATACCAATACTCATCATACATACCTTGATTTAAGCCTTTCAAAAACTTTGATCATGACAAGCTGTGATGCCATGCAAGCATCAAGATTGACAAAGGCTGCTCTGTTACCGTTGGGTTCAGCAACAATGAACGTGCGAGCCTGTAACCTAAAATGAACCCCAGAGACAGTCTGGCTTAACATTGCATATCCCATCATATTCACATCAGCCGCAGGCCCCGTTATGTCATAACTCCCAAGCCCAATCAAATACTGTGACTCCGAAAGAACTTCTCTTGAATTTAAAAGAATCAATGCGAGCAAAAGGTGCCACCAAATCCTCATGAATTGTTTGTGACTATGTGTAAATAGGACTAATGACCCCATTTGCCTATAGAGGCGCAGTAACCTTAAGCTGAAATTATACGTTAACAAATAATAAGACCATAGACATAGCAGATTTATTAACTACCTATTAACTCTCTAAAAACATACATGCATATTTTGATTTTAGCAAATACAATTACAGCTAAATTTGTTTATTCTAACAGCAATTAGTTCATTATGTAACCAGAAAGCAATGATTATTTATAGTATCTGTCACTAAATTTGGATCTACTATAGTTCTAGCTAGGAATGCATTGGTTATATCGAACAGCCCTCCAATCTAAAAATACTCGATTTTGACAATATAAAACGTAATTCAAAGATAAAAGAATGAATTAAAAGGACGATAACTAATTTACTTTTCTGAAACAAAATTTTAATTCTACGACGCATTGCTGAACAAAAAGAAAAAAAGAACACTATGTCAAACTTAACGAGCAATAGAATCGGGGTTTACCTTTGAGAATTGAAGGAGAGTTAGAAGTTAGAATCTGGAATCGGGATGGAATGCTCCTGAAATGAGGAATTTTGAACAGATAACTGCATTAATGTTGGCTATTGAGCGCACTAATATATATATATATATATATATATATATATATATATATATATATATATATATATATATATATATATATATATATTTGGTACCAGCAGCACCACTATAGAAACTGCTTTTTTAAGAATGATTTCCTTTTATAAATATCTCTATTTCCACAGTTTTAATATGGTTGTCATGGACAGTACGCGGACAAAAGTAGTGTGATTGTTTTGCAATAATGTACAACCGTTTTATTAGATCACACTCGTACCTTGGTGATTCGTCTTCGATGAAAGATGGGTCGCTGCCAACAACTAACCCCCTAAAGCAAGAGAACAAGCTGCTAAAACTAACATTTAAAGTTGGCTATTTATCCAATGTCAATAACACCATCAGGCCTTGTAAAAATTGGTGTCAATAAGGTGCAAGGTCGTTATTGCGAAATTTAATTTGGATTTCTCTTTTCCAATCAAATTTTCTAAACATGAGACTAAATTAAAATGTTTTTTTTAGACGTAGAACACGCCTTTTATTTGTATGCGCGAAAGACAAAACTTGAATCACAGGTGAGTAAAAATCCAAAAATTTTAACATCGTACGCACTAATTTAACGTTGTGTTTTCTCACACTGTAGACTATGCACGGTGAAGAAAGGATGTGGCAAATCTCGACGGTGATGTGTCAGACATCAACAGCGGTGGAGGGAATATTTTAAGTTTGGACGATTCAAATATGTTTCAAGTACTAAAAGAGAGAAGATATTGACTGATTCATGCAATTGATCAAATATGAAAAGCGAATAAAAATAATAATCAATTAATTTTAAAAAAAATTAATTGATTTAAGTAATCAATCAAATATGAATAAATGTAGATACCATTATGCTTAATTAATGTTGAAATCAAAGCAAGTAAATGCGGAAAATTTTCAAACTTATCTCCAAGGCAGACTTTATCCCTGCACAGGCACACACACATATAAAGACATTTGTTCATCTTTTCAATATAAGACAAGACAAGAGAGTTCTCAACAAAACATTTTCAATAAGATCCATAATTATGTATCTATTTTACAATGAGTGAAATTTATTGAGTGATTTATATTCTTCTCATATTGTTGTACTCTCTCTTGAAGTGAAGAAATAATAAAGGTTGTTGGCTCTGAAGACGTAGGCATAGCTGAACCTCGTTGTATCGATGTGTTATTTCCTTTCTTTTCTTTGAATGTAATTTGTGTCCTTTAATTTTCTTTTTATACTCTCTGTTAGACTGAAATTGTTGAGGTTGTCAGAAGACTAGATTATTGAGTGTCTTGCTTCCGCTACCTAAAATTCCGATTTTGCGTTATAGTTTAGTATCGAAGCTTGTTGTTCTACTTGAAAAGTATTTCGGCTATATCTAATTCTAGAAAGAGTAGCATTGGTAGAAGCTCTTCAAATCATGGTATCGTTAAATTTGATGGAAAGGGAGGTTTTGGCAAATTGAAGATAAAGATGGAAGAGATGTTGAAGAAAAAGAGGACTTTTAAGGTTGTCTCAAATCTAGGAAAATTGAAGAAATTAACACTCAAAGAGATTGGGGAATTGAAGGTGGATGTTTTTTAGCCTTTCTGATAAAGTCCTTATAGAGTTCTCATGCGAAAACTGCTAAGGAATTATGAAATGTTCTTTAGAAAAAGTTTTATGACAAGTCTTCCACCAACTACATCATCCTACAACAAACTTTATTCGTTCAAGATGAAGCATGGAACCTATGTATTAGCTTGTGGATGCCCTAAACACACTTATTATTATTCTTCGAGCAGCCGAAGTAAAAACTGAGGATGAAGCGCAAGCTGTCATTCTTTTATGTTCTTTACCTACGGAGTATAACATTTTTGTTAATTCTACGATCTATGAGCGCTCTTCTATTTGCATGGAGGATGTGAAGACAAATTTGCATAACGAGGTCTTGAGGGGAAAATTGGCAAACACGAGCATGGATAATGATTCTGAAGGCCTTATTCTCAGAGGGTAAGAAGTAATAGTATACCTGAATATGGTGGAATAGTGGCGAGTCAAGTTCTCAGTTGAGAGGAGCTGCGAAGGGAGTTTGACATTATTATAGAAGTCCTTGACATTATATTACAAGTTCCTCCATGTTAGAGAATAAAAACAAAGCCGTTGCCAAAAAGCTTCAGCTTCTACAGCGGAGACATCAGATTCAAAGTGTGATCCTGACGCTTTTACAGCTTCTACCGCTCCTACGAAGAGTGCTAGTTGAATCATTGACTTTGGAGCATCCTATCATATGACACCTGATAGGTACTGCTTTTCCACTTATCGTTGGTTTGATGTAGGGAGGTTCGAATAGGCAATAATGCTACTTGCTGCATGGTTGGTATTGGAACGGTGAATGTTATGATGTTGATGGTGTTGTTCATACTTTATGTGATATCGAGCATGTGCCTTTTGAGGTTTGAACTCTATTGGGGCACTGTGTAATCTTGGCTTGAAGTGTGTAATATAAAATGATTCTTTGAAAATTGAAAATGAATTATTGATAGCGATGAAAGGGGTAAAAGCTGGAAATCTATATTTGTTGAAGAGTACTACTGTTATTGCAGAGTCTTCTTTGGTTATTGATTCTATTGATTTTGATTCTACCAGATTGTGATATTTTCTTATAGGATACGTTGGAGAGCGCAATTTGAAAATGTTGAGACAGTGAGGTTTGATTGATGGCATTTGTCATTCAAAACTTGGTTTTCGTGAGGGATGTGTGCTTGGAAAGCAGACGAAGGGGCTAAGGGATGTGTGCTTGGGTACAACATTCGATTTTAGATCGAGCTGAAATGCATAAGCGTTAACTGGAATTTTCGTAAGTTTAACTCACCTTTGGATGAACACTATTTGGTATATGTGTTGATATAAATTGTTATTTGTACGCTTAGATGATTTCTCTGTTTGGTATAGTTGATTTCCCGCTTTGGAAAGCAGATAACATATGACATAAAACGTAGGTAATGCAGGGAATTTTGTAGAGGAATCTGAATTCCTTGCCATTTTCATTTTAAATTTCATTTACATACTTGTTGTATAAATTATTGAATGCCAAAAGCTTGGTAGCTTGGCCTTATTGGATGTGATTTTGATATATGACTTTGTTATTGGTCTTACTATTGTTACACTTGTCACATTTATTTGGAAATCATTTGTTAAGTGTTATGGCTGCTTTTGGCCTTATTACGGTACTTTGAAAATACTTTTATTTGTTGTTTCAATTTGAAAATGGTTTTGATTCGAAAAATGATTTTAAATACGATTTTTGGAATTTTCTGTGGCGTTTTATTTACAAATGGTTTTTGAACTTCTCTATTTCACTCTAACCTTTTTGAAAATGTTTTAACAGTATTTTGGAAAGTATTTATTATACAAAATACAATGTTTATTGTGTTGGAAAAAGGAGAATTTCTCTTTTATAACTTAGTGATTCTATTTTAAAAGAAGTTAGAAATATTTTTGGAATAAACATTGGTGAAATGCTTTATATAAAATGTTATGTAGAAAAATAAGTTATGTATGGTATTTATAAATAAAAGCATAGATTTATAAATAAGATTTTTCAAAATGGAAATGATATCATTTTGATAAATTGGAAAATAAATCACAATTGTGAATTTATATATGGAAGGATCGCTTTATGGAAAGTATTCGATCCTATCTTGAAACCGAAAATTAGTGATATATGTATGAGATTTAAAATAAAAAGGAGATCATAAATATAAAAGAGATTTATGAAAAGGTGTTGTAAATATAAAAGAGATTTATAAAATAAGTTTGTAAATAATAAAGAGATTTACAAAGAGTTTGTAAATATAAAAATATTTATAAAAGGAGTTTTGTAAATGTAAAAGGGATTTATAAAAATGGGTATTATAAAAAAAATGAGATTTGATTTCTATAAATGATCATTTGGTGGTATGGAAAATATTCTTTTCTTACTTCATCAAATTTTGAAGGTAGGAAAACTTGTCCCTATCCTGAAACTAAGAATGAATGTCGAGGCAAGAATGGTATGCTAACTTATCCCACTACATTGTTAATCGAGGGATAGTGTAAGTTTGAAATCAGAAAGTGCAGGTAAGTATACTTGGTCTAATTTCCATACGATTCATTTACTTACACCAAAAGTGTTTTGGGTTTATTCTTGTATATATTTTAAATGATATTTGTTTTAATCCAAATAAGTATGATTTTGAAAGTGAAATCTTTCTTAAGATTTTGTGACCGTACTTATATCATTGAGATAAGTATATGATTACATTTTCTAAGTATTGAAAGTGTAGAATTTGCGAATATACTTATACATTGAGATAGGTATATGAATAGTTTTTCAAATATTGAAAAGTATAAATGAATAGTGAATCAGTAGTGTACTTTTGTGTATTATTTGTAAAAGTATTTTTATACGAGTATTTACAAAGCGATTTTTAATTAATGAAAGAATTAATTAAAGAGGCTTAGTATTTGCTTATGTGCTTAATCATGCTTGGTTTTTATATGAAACTAAATCTCTAGTTTGATTGTTTGTTTATTTGATAGTTAAATAACCGACTATAAAATCTTGGCCAGTTTTGAAATTATTGATTGTCAGTTCGAAGAGACAGGGATCAGATATGTTATCTGAAAATCACTTCAAACCGACATAAGCGTTCTACTTTGGAGACATCCTGAAGACAATGGAATCAAAGACGAAGTTCCTTAAAGTGTAATGGCTACTTGCTACTAATCCTAAGAGTGATTCCAAAAGGGATGTAATAGAAGTAATACCTCTGGGTTGTTTATATCATGAACAACTTGTATAGATGAACGTTGGCATTGCATTATTTTTTGGATGACAGTGTTAGCATTCCAAGTGGAATATGCAAAAAAGATAAAATGTAACATCAAACCTGACACATGGTAATGACTAAATCATGAGATATGCAGCAGGGGTTTGTGGTTCACTACCATTAGGATATGGTCATCGCCCGATCTAGATTAATATTTATGGATTTATGTTTGCTGGCGACTCTGTACTATCGTTGGCCGCAACCGGGGTGATGAAACATTCAGTACAACTAGGAAGAGGTAGGCCGGTCTTGTGTTGGTAGGAGGTCCATGTGAGGCCCTCGGTATATTTTTTTACAGGTGTACTATGACATGCAGTACTATGGTAGCCTTATCATTATACCGAATCCATTCTTCAATACATGTCTTTACGATATACTAAATATGTTGTTGAATGTAATTAATATAACCATTCTGGCTATAATTCAATATTTATTTTAAACCCTATGTATTATTATAATATCACAAGATTTCCTATAAAATGGTTTGGTTATTGTAAGGTAATGTAACGACTCAGATTTTTCCGTTGTATGATTTTGAATATTTAAATGATTTTAAATATTGTATTTGGAATATAAATTGATTTTTGAATATGAAGATTTTGGTTGAAATTAAAGAATGAATTTAAATTTCAAATATAACGATTAATCGTAATACGGAAATGGTGAATACTTGAAATTTGAGTTGAATATGAATCAGAACGATTTCTAATATTGATATAAATTCTACTTAAATTAGAATTGAGCTAGTAAGTTTTTTGAAACTAAAATTTCAAGTGATTTCGTCAATTTTAGAATCGTCGATTAATCGACGCGTTAAAATAGCGATTCGGAAAATAGTCTCGGAATTCGACAATGCTAGTTCCATTGGATCCGTAATAGTGTATTATTATCGAATTTCAATTTTCGTATCATTTGGAATTACCGTTTGATCGTACGGGACAGAAAAGAATTGAAATTTATATTGAAAATTTAATATAATAATTGGATTCAAAAATATATTTTCCACGTACGATCGAATTAGGTTTTGAAACTTGTTCCATTGGGTTCAGAATAGTGGTATAACATTAGAAACGCCAGACAGCACACCTCAATAGGAGTTTGAGGTTTCCCTATATATAAATGAGATATTTATCAAACACTAACATCTCGAGCCACCCTGTGCACCATCCTACTCGTACGAAGTCGACTCTTCCCTAGTTTACATCGCGTGCCCTTTTCTTCTTCAATCAGTTTGATTTAACGAGAGAAGAAAAGAAGAGGGATGCACGTGGATAAAATCGCGATGGTCGCGTGGACCTGAAGGTTGATGGTGCGAGCACGAGAGCGATAGCGCGGCCTAGGTGGTTGCTCTCGATTTGGGTTGATTAGAGCAAATCGACGGTGGCGAATGGAGGCGTGTTGGAGGGCAAGGCTGGTGCTGACGCGTCGAACTGGGTGAGGCGCATCAAGGGGGAGCTTTGGCAATCGATAGTGAAGGTGCGGCACCAGCAGAGGACTTGAGGCGGCAGCAGCGTTCGAATGATCAAGGAAGGTTTCGCGACCTGGTGAAGGAACGTTTTGTCGAAGGTTGGGTGGTTAGCGCCTAAGCAAGTAGTGAGGGTAATTAATTTTTCTTTAATGTAATTAGTTTAATAAAACAATAAATTTAAAATCGATGGCTTAAAATATGTAGATCTCTCTCATACGAGGTCAATTTGGGATGCGAATTTTTATGTTATGCTCGTGGTGATGAATGCTTCGATATGAAATTTGTTTGGGATTTTTCAAAGTCAGCTGCAATTTTAAAATTAAATCGAACCTTGTACGATTTAATTTAAAATTCGAACGGATTGCAAATAAAAATCAAGGTGAGTAAATCTCACTCATTTGAATTACTAGATTTAATTTATAATAATTAAAAGTAATTGGATGATAGGTTGAATTGATATATTATTATCCGTTGAATGTTGTACTATATATATATATATATATATATTAGTATATATATTAGTAGTTAAATATATTTTCCGCCGATTGGAGCGAATGAGACACTATACGCCCTGCGTAATAGCAAATGATATTACCATGATATCCCGCTTTGATACGAGATTGGTATTTTATGTTATATAACATCTGTGGTTGTAGGAAAACAGGTTGGAGGGATTCCGACTGGATTTCCCGATTATATTGATTGTTTCATACATAGTGATTTATAATGCAATCGAGTAATCTGTATGGATTGTTGTGTGATTTGATTGATTGGATGCTACTTAAGCATTGGTCTAAATTTTGGTATTTTAAACACCATAAATAATATTTTTGAATCTTAAAAAGAAATTCAAAGGTGACTTTTGGAAATAAAGATATTTATATGGAAATTAGAATATTGAATAATGAATGGTTCAGATTAAATAAAAAAAATTGATTTTGGGGATATACTTAACTATTTCACTAGGAGTTATCAAAAATAAATATACTTTTGAAATTTACATATATATATATATATATATATATATAGAAGTTAATTAAAACAAGGGACTTTAGTAATATTTCTTAAATTATAATTAGATGTTGAATTTAGGATTTTTAAGAGGAAATAGGTTTGAGTAGAAATAAATGATTGGATTTTGGATTTTTACCTACCATTTCCGGAAGAATTAGAAATAGAGATTTTAAAATAATTGATAAAGAATTTGTATAATGAATTTCAAGCAGTATTTCTCAAAAATACAGAAAAGAAGTTGAAATCGGAATCTTAAATGAAATATGAGAAAAAAATTAAAATTTATTGGGGAAATAGATTTGTAAATGGGATCAAATAAAATCGATTTTTAAATGGAGTTGGTGATATAAATCTGTTATAGACTGGAAATGAATTTATAAAATATATAAACGATGTTTATAAATAAAGTGTAACGATTATCATTAATAAATTGGGAATGTAAATTCACCGTATGAATTTAAAATGAGATATGGGAAATCGGTTTAGAAAGGAATAGTGAATCTTGTTTAGAATTTGGTAATAGTTGTGAAATTGGTAATGAAAATCGATTTGTGATAAATCGAGAGAGATGTATAAATGTAAATTGGTTATGTTTAATTTTATATAAAAGTTCAGTTTTGTTTTGAAAATGTGATTTTTATTTATTAAACTAGATGATCAAGCTATTTTAATATTAAAATATTTCGGGATGTGGATTTTTCAAATATTCAATATTTATTGAAATGAAATCAATTTTTTTAATAAGATTTGTAAATCGATTAGTTTTTCAATTTAAAAATGAATTGGAAATGAGTTTGCGATGTTCATTTAAAGTGTTTTGATATTTTAAATAATTACTTAAAATTGTTTTAAAAATAAATTATTATACTTTAAAAATACTTATTATGTATACAGAGAGAGATTTGAAATGATTGGAATTTATTTATAAATTCTCTCGAGATTTGTAAACGGGGTTTATTTAACAGATGTAATTTTATAAGAGAAAATCTTATAATGAAATTCTGGGAACTTAAGAAAATTTCCGAAATGTTAGAAACTAGAACTTCGAGCTTGAATCTAAAGTCATAAAAAAATTATAAATGGATAGACGAGATTATAAGTGAGTATAACCTATTTTGGAAATGCAGAGGAATTAATAAAATTCTGGAAATTTTTATGATACGCTATGAAATATTTTCGAATTACGGGTATTAGAAATGATTTTTGGAAATAGACTTATAATATTTTCCTAAGCGTCGAAATGAAAAGGTTTTGGAATATTTAAGAGACGAAGGGATTTATATAGGGATATTTTCCTAAGTAATGGATTGTAAATCAAATTTGAAAATATTTCACTAAGTGTTGAAATAAGGTATGATTTGAAAATATTCTGTTAAGGCTATAAAGATTTGAAACTGTTTTCAAATGTTGGAACATCGGAAGGGATTTGAATATATATCTTGGTAAAGATATTTTGAAATGATTGTTTGAGCTGTAAAATTGGGCCTAGCGATTGTTATTTGTGTTATTTGATAGTTAAATAACCGACTATCAAATTTGGACAAATTCGTTAATCGTTTCGAAGAGACCGAGATCGGATTTAATTATCTGAAAACCACTTTGATTCGATTTATGCGTTATGAGTTGTGATATCGTGAAGACAATGAAGACGGCCATTTTAGGGATTTTGTTTTTTCAGATCCAGAACAACTTGTATGGATGAATGTTATCATTTGCATCATGGTCTAAAAGGTAGTGTTAGCATTCCAAGTATGAATGCTATTAAAAAGGTAAAATGTAGTCTCAAGCCTCATCAATCGAGAAAAACTAAAACAGTGGAGATGCAGCAGGGCTAAGTGAATCGCACACAAGTAGGGTATGGTACCAATTTTCTAGATACCCTCGGATATAATTTGATTATGGATATGGTTGTGCATGAAAAAGAGAGCGCTCGATTAGGGTGGGAACATCCAGGTGATAATATATTCGGTACTATATCTAGATCAGAGTTAGGTCGGTCCTGTATTGGCAAGGATCGTAGGTATGATCTCGGTACATTTTTCTAGAGGTGTAATATGATGGGTGGTACCACAATGGCACAGTCATTGTATGGAATCCAATATCCACTATGAGCCTATATGGTTTTAGATGTGTCCAACCATATTGAAACGTGAGATGCAATCAATTTAGCTATTTTGATATAAATATTTTGGTTATCGTAGGGTAAAAACCCATCGCATTTATGTGTGGCATGGTCTTATGAGATACCTTTGGTTTCAAAGGATTTTGATAATAGTAATAATTCAAATTGAGTGCGTTTTTCTCAAGCTGGTTTTCCAGACTGACTCTGGTGTTATTTTATTATTATATTCGGGTCAGACTGGGTACTACAGATTCAGGTTAGGATGCTATGGAGCTCTGGAGATGAGCTGGAAGATTCTCGGGATTATTGTACGTACTTGGTTATTTCCACCGTGTGAGTCATGCTGTATATCCAGTATTTGTGAGGACAAGTTATTATAACTGTTCAAATTGATTATTAATTGTTGTACTCTGATGATAGTGTGTATATTTATAGTTACAATTTCTTTTGTATTCAGATCTAAATTTATTATTATATATTGCTCCGCTGTGATTGTGAGATTATGTGTTGTTGTTTCTATTTTCTTCTATCTCTTCTTCTTTACCCCTATTGATTTGTATTTCTATTCAATTTGAGTTGGACACGTATGATTTATTGTCGACTCAAAAGGGTACGTAGATACGGGTCATTACACTTGGTGTCAGAGCTGAAGGTTAAGCGAGAACCTTCGCTTTGGTAGAATTACTCATTAGAGATAGGGTCAGTAGAACCCTAGAATGAGTTTAAGTGTATAAATAGATATGAGGTGTATCTGTTAGTGAATATAAAATGTTATATATTGTGTTGATTTATCGGTTAAGTGGTTTATGAATTCTGATCAAATAGTGGGAGGCCACGAAATTGATAGGAATTTTTAAAAAGTTGAACCAGGTAAACCGACACAGTATTGTTTTGAAGCAGGTAAATGAAGTAATTTTACCCAAATCATATTTTGATATAAAAGAAATAATTTCATGAAATTATCATAGTACATTGATGTGTTGGATATTATTAATATAATCAAAACAGATTATAGATTGGAATGGTTTATATAACCAAATTGAATTTGTATAAATATGATTTATACAAATGAGTAAAGCTAAAATTGGATTCAAACCATAATTTGGGAATTTAAAACCCCAGAGAATTTCGGCAATGTTTTCCAAGGCCTTTTTAAATAAATGATGGTGATATTATTTTTGGAGTAGAAAATGCTTTAAATTGGATTTAAAAATGTATTTTGGAAGTGATAAAGCATTGAACTCACTTCAATCGCTGGAAAATAATCCTAGTGATGACTATGCATCATCATTAGTATTCATTTTCAAGTTTCTAAGTGACAGATTATTATTGTGGTTTCTAGCTTTAGAATTGTTATGGAAAAAAAATCAGGGTCTGATTTCAAAATTCCAAAGATAAAATTTGATATACAAAAAGGAATATATATTTATATATGAGATTTCAAAATGATTTGAAATACAACCGGGTGATTGAATTCTGAAATTTGTAATTAAATGAGAAGTGAAACCAAAAGAGAATAAGTTTATGAACTAAAACTTGGGAAATGTGACCTTCAATATGAAATAAAAATTTAACTTATACAAGTTAAATAAATTGAATTTGTAAAAGGAAATTGTATGGATTTGAATTTAACTTAATTAAGTTATATAAAATTGGATTGGAATAGAAATGATATCAAATTGAATTGGATATAAAGTTTGAATTGTAAAATTATCATATAACTATAAGTTATAAATTTTGAATGGAATAAAATTTAAGCGAAAAATTATGGAATTGTGAATAAATAATTTTTGAATAGCTGACAAAATTGGAATTAATGGAATAAATATATACTTAAGCTATTAAGTGATGTATAATCTTGATTTAAAAATTTTAAATGTGAATATACTCGAGTAAGCATCGAAAAAATGGGATTTGACTGGAAATTTAACCTTGCAAAGAAGATTTAATTGAAAATGAGTTAAACAGAATCAACTCAAGTATAGAATTTATATAATTGAGAAAAATAAGTTGTGTAACTTATAAATTGAAAAAGTGAAATAGAAAACCCAAATAAAAATGGTTGGATATGTAGTGAATAAATGGAAATCCATATTTGAATTATAAAATTGATTTATGCTCAAGCCAACTAAATAAAGTGATTTTTGAAATAAAAATCTAATTGTGAAGTGGGAAATGGAAGTAACTAATTAGATGAATTAGTTAGTAAATTAAATATTGGAAATGGAACTTGAGTTATGAATGGATTTTGACTTATATGTAAGCGAATTAATATATTTTAAATGTTGTCGAATAAAATAGAAATTGGCTGAAATGGTGATAACTTAAGTTATAAACAAATTCAATTTAAGCGTACATAAGTTGAATATGGTTTTGAGATGTTATATGAATGAAATTGAGCATGGAATTGAATTTTGAAGTGGAAATGATTATAAGTGACGTATAAAAGGTAATAATACACCTTAATATTAATTTTATGAAGTGATTCATAAATGAATTGACATGGAATGAAACGCCGTTAATGTAAAATGGAATGAGCAAGATTTTGTGAATGAATTTAATATGTATCAATTGAAATTGATAAATAAAATTAGAATTAATTTAAAATAGTTTGTAAGTTTAAGTGGCCATTTTATTAAATGAATATCACCGAATTTCTATGGAAAAATTTGTCGTTTGATGTAAACGGAAGTAAATAAAATTATGTAAATAAATGATAAGTGAATAAATTGATTTAAAACTAATTTGAAATGAATATGGATATAAAATGTGTTGATTTGAACTGAATGCTAATAATTTGTTCGTAAACCATTCGAATTGAATGAAATGGTATATAAAACGATCGAAACTAACTAAATTAATGATGGAACCTTGTGATTGCTTATAAATACCTGATATGCCATGTTTTGCACTTTGAAACTATGTGTTTAAGTTAGCAAAATGCATGTAATGTTATAAGATTTCATAAGTTATGAAACTGATGTGTTTTAATTGGGTACGTATAGGTACATGGAGCTGTTTGGTTTGATTTTGTTGCACAAATTACATATAAATTAAGAGAATTCACGTACTAACGCTAAAATAAGGTACGCTTACGAATTTAGCATGAAAAGTAAATATATATATATATATATATATTGTGTTTTCCGGTCATTAGAGTCGATGTATATCTTTTTATCATATTTGTCATATTGCAAAAGTCTCTTCGTGCAAGGGAGAATCTGCCAAAAATTTTGGAAATTCGGGTGTTAGAAAATTTTTGTTAACTAAATTATGGTTTGAAATTGTAATTGAAAATAAAGGTTTTGAAAAATAAATAGAAATCCGTTGGTATGGGTAAGTCTAAAAGACTTAGGGAAATGGATTAGCAAGTTTAACTAAGTGGGTTTTGGAGAAATAATGGATTTGGAGCATTCTTACTAACTTGGCAATTTCGAGAACGAAATTTTTTTAAGGGGGAGGAATGTAACGATTCGGATTTTTTCATCATTAATTTTGAATATTTACATGATTTTAAATATTTGATTTGGAATATAGATTGATTTTTGAAAATGAAGATTTTGGTTGAAATTATAGAATGAATTTAAATTTCAAATATAACGATTTATCGTAATACGGAAATGGTGAATAATTGAAATTTGAGTTGAATATGAATCAAAATGATTTATAATATTGATATAAATTCTATTTGAATTAAAATTGAGTTAGTAAGTTTTTAAAACTAAAATTCCAAACGATTTCGCCAATTTTTGAAATTGTCGATTTAATCGACTCGTTAAAATAGCAATCTAGGGCATAGTCTCAAAATTCGACGAAACCAGTTCCATTCGATCCGTAATAGTGTTTATAAATGGATTTCAATTTTTGTAGCATTTGGAATTACTGTTTGATCATACTGGATAGAAACGCGTTGAATTTATATTGAAAATTTAATATAATTGGATTCAAAAAGCTATCTTCCACATACGATCGAATTAGGTTTTGAAACTTATTCCATTGGGCTCAGAATAACAGTATAACACTAGGAATGACAGACGGCACACCTCAATAGGAGTTTGAGATTTCCCTGTATATAATACGAGATGTTTTGAATATAAAATAAAAATAAAAAGTCAAACCCTAACATCTCGAGCCACCCTACTCGTACGAAGTCGACTCTTTCCTAGTTTAATGTGCATGCCCTTTTCTTCTTCAATCGATTCGATTTAAAGGAAAAAAGAAGAAGAGGGAAGCATGCGGATAAAATCGCGATGGTCGCATGAACCTGGGGGTTGATGGCGCGAGCACGAGAACAGTGGCGCGACCTGGGTGGTTGCTCTTGATTTGGGTGGATTTAGGGAAAATCGGCGATGGCGAATGGAGGCGCGTTAGAGGGAGAGGCTGGTGCTGACGCGTCGAACTGGGTGAGGCGCATCTGCGGGGAGATTGGGCAGTCGATGGTGAAGGTGCGGTAGTAGCAGAGGACTTGGGGCGGCAGCGGTGTTCGAATGATCGAGAAACATTTTCGCGACCTGGTGAAGGAACGTTTTGTTGAAGGCTGAGTGGTTAGCTCCTAAGCAAGTAGTGAGGATAATTAATTTATTTTGAATGAAAATAGTTTAATAAAATTATAAATTTAAAATCGATGACTTAAAATATGTATATCTCTCTCATACGAGGTCAATCTGGGACGCGAATTTTGCGTTATGCTCGTGATGACGAATGTTTCAAATGAAATTTGTTTGGGATTTTTCTGAGTCAGTTGGAATTTTAAATTTAAATCGAACGTTTTTTAATTTAATTTAAAACTGGAACGGATTTCAAATAAAAACAAGGTAGGTAAATCTCACTCATTTGGATTACTTGATTTAATTTATAATAATTAAAAGTAATCATTAGACGATAGGTTGAATTGATATATTATCATCAGTTAAATGTTATATATATATATATATATATTAGTATATACATTAGTAGTTAAATATATTTTCCGCCGATTGAAGCTGATGATACAATATGCATCCTGCATAATAGTAGATGACCATATATTACTGCTATATCCCGCCTTGAAGCGAGATTGGTATTTTATTTTATACAACATTTGTGGTTGTAGGAAAACAGGTTGGAGGGATCCAACTGGATTCCTCAATTATATTGATTGTTTCATATATAGTTATTTATAATGCAATCGAATAATCTGTATGGATTGTTGTGTGATTTGATTGATTGGATGCTATAGAAGCACTGCCCCAAATTTTAGTATTTTAAATACCATAAATAATATTTTTGAATCTTTAAAAGAAATTCAAAGGTGATTTTTGGAAGCAAAGATATTTATGTGGAAATTGGAATATTGAATAAGGAAGGGTTTGGAATAAATTAAAAAAAAATTGATTTTGGAAATATACTTAACTATTTCGTAAGGAGTTTTTAAAAACAAATATACTTTTGAATTTTATATATAAACAAGTAAATTGAAACAAGGACTTTAATAATATTTATTAAATTATAATTATAAGTTGAATTTTGAGATTTTTAAGAGGAAATGGATTTGAATAAAAATAAATGATTGGATTTTTACGTAACTATTTCCGAAAGAATTGGAAATAAAGATTTAAAAATAATTGATAAAGAATTTGTATAATGAATTTTAAGCAGTATTTCTTAAAAATATGGAAAAGAAGTTGAAATTGGAATTTTAAACGAACATGAGAAACAACTGAAATTTATTGGGAAATAGATTTGTAAACGGGATTTTAAATAGAAAAAGATATATAAATGGAGTTGTTAATATTAATCTGTTATAGACTGGAAATGAGTTTGTAAAATCTATAAATGATGTTTATAAATAAAGTGTAATGTTTATCCTTTGATAAATTGGGAACGTAAATTCAACGTGTGAATTTAAAATGAGATATGGGAATTCGGTTTAGAAAGGAATAGTGAATCTTGTTTTAGAATTTGGTAATAGTTGTGAAATCAGTAATAAAAATCGATTTGTGATAAATTGAGAGAGATTTATAAATGTAAAATGGTTATGTTAAATTTTATAGAAAAGTTAAGTTTTGTTCTATAAATGGGATTTTTATTTATTAAACTAGATGGTCAAGCTGTTTTAGTATTAAATTATTTTGGAAAGTGGATTTTTCAAATGTTTAGTATTTCCTGAAATGAAATCAATTTTTTTTAATAAGCTTTGTAAATCGATTAGTCTTTTTATTTAAAAATGAATTCGAAATGAGTTATCGATGTTTATTTGAAGTGTTTTGATATTTTAAATAATTACTCAAACTTGTTTTAAAAATAAATTATTATATTTTAAAAATACTTATTATATATAGAGAGAGAGAGATTTGAAATGATTGGAATTTATTTTTAAATTCTCTAGGGATTGGTAAAGGGGGTTTATTTAACAGATGTGATTTTATAAGAGAAAATCTTATAATAAAATTCTGGAAACTTAAGGGAATTTATGAAATGTTAGAAACAAGAACTTCGAGATTGAATCTGAATTCATAAACACATTATAAATGGATAGACGAGATTATAAGTGAGTATAATTAATTTTGGAAAATGTAAAGGAATTAATATAAATTCCAATTTTTTTTGAGATAAGTTATGAAATATTTTCGAATTACGGGTATTAGAAATGATTTTGGGAAATAGACTTATAATATTTTTCTAAGTGTTGAAATGAAAGGTTTTGGAATATTTAAATGACGAAGGGATTTGTATAGGGATATTTTCCTGAGTGATGGAATATCGGAAGGGATTTGAATATATATCTTAGTAAAGATATTTTGAAATGATTGTTTGAAAGATTTATAAAATTGGGCCTAGAGACTGTTATGTGTGTTGTATGATAGTTAAATATCCGACTATTAAATTTGGCCAAATTCGTTAATCGTTCCGAAGAGACTGAGTTCAGCTTTAATTATCTAAAAACCACTTCGATCCAATTTGTGCGTTACAAATTGTGATATCGTGAAGACAATGAAGACAACGATTTTGGAGATTTGGTTTGTTCAGACCGTGTACAACTTTGTATGAACGAATGCTATCATTTGCATCGTGGTCTGGAAGATAGTGTTAGCATTCCAAGTATGAATGCTATTAAAAAGGTAAAATGTAGCCTCAAGCCTCATCAACCGGGAATGACTAAAACAGAGGAGATGCAGCAGGGCTAAGTGGGTCGCACCCAAGTAGGGTATGTTATCATTTTTCTAGGTACCCTCGGATATAATATAGTTATGGATATGGTTGTACATGGAAAAGAGAGCGCTCGATTAGGGTGGGAACACCAGGGGTGATAACATATTCAATACTATCAAGGTCAGGGATAGGTCGGCCATGTGTTGGCAGGGATCGTTAGGTACGATCTCAGTATATTTTTCTAGAGGTGTACTATGATGGGCGATACCCCAGTAGTCCAGTCACTGTATGGAATCCAATATCCACTGCAAGCTTATACGGTTTTAGATGCGCCCAACCATGCTGAAATGTGAGATGCAAGCATTTCTGCTATTTTATAGTTTATTTTCTATAGTCACTATTATAATATCAGATGATTTTGATATAAAATGTTTTGGTTATCATAAGGTAAAAACAAGTCGTATTCGTGTGTGGTGTGATCTTACGAGATACCTTTGATTTCAAAGGATCTTGATAAAAGCAATAATTCAAATTGAATGTGTTTTTCTCACGTTGGTTTTTCAGACCGACTCGGGTGTTATTTTATTATAATGCTCGGGTCAGACTGAGTATTACAGATTCAGATCATGATGCTATGGAGCTCAAGAGACGAGCTAGATGATTCTCAGGCGTGTTATATGTACTTTGGTTATTTCCGTTGTATGAGTCATGTTGTATATCTAGTATTTGTGAGGACAAGTTATTATAACTGTCCAGATTGATTGTTGATTGTTGTACTCTGATGATAGTATGTATATTAATACTTACAGTTTCTTTTGTATTACGCTCTGAATTTATCTACTGTATATTGTTCCACTGTGGTTGTAATATTCTATGTTGTTTTTATTTTCTTTTATATCTTCTTCTTCACCGCTAATGATTCGTATTTCTATTCAATTTGAGTTGGACGTGTGTGATTTATTGTCGACTATGACGCCCCACCCTAAGACCCACGTTAACAAAGGGTATTATTGAGTAATACTATCTGCTAATGCAGATAATAAGGCTGGTTAGAAGCGACCATTCACAACTTTGTCTTAAACATCTGTTAAGTACGTCTATTTGGTGCTCCATTTTTTCTCTCAGTTGGATCGACATATTTAATAAATGTTTAATTCAAAACTATGGTGGCTGCAGGATCTATTCAGAACAAAACACAATATAGATAACATAGATCACAGAACAGCAAACACAATCGAATACATACATATACATCAAATATAGTACATAGTGTCCGAAGTAGTATTACAACCACAATATATACATACATTAGTCCCATAGAAGAATATACATAAGTATGTCATACAACAAAGTAACTACACAAAAACTATGCGACTAATCCAAAACGCTGACAGATGAGTCCAAAGTGAACAGCTAAGCGAAACCCCAAAAGACCTAACCTGCAACTTGATCTGACCCAAGTATATAAAATACACAGGTCAGTCTAGCTTAAACAACTGATTAGCATATATAAGATGAAGTATGATATAAGGATAAAGGGGGTAACAACTCTTCTCAGATGAGAATAAATAACATGAGCATGGACTAAGTATCAAGTCATATGGGTCTTAAGTGAGTAAGTACTAAATAATCATCAATAATAAAATCAAGTATCAATAAATTCTTGCTTCGTATTATCGACAAGATCGATAGCCAATATAATGGCTATCTCCAACGATACCTTATAAATAGAAGAATATAAATATCAAAATTCCAAAAATATAGCAACATGAATCATAATATAAATAGAACTCGACTTCGAGTTCAAAACACCATATATAATCACCATATAACAAAGGTGATAGGACTCAGGCTGTATAAGTAAGCCAACAAAGGCGATTATGGTGAAAACATATAAAGACGTCATCAAAATTCTAGAAATGATCACGAAGAAATCTAGAAAACACAATATAAGGAAAGGACCCAACAGTACAAAATGTAGCCCAACAGCTATAATAAATAGGACCCAATAGTCTATAGGATGGCCCAACAGCCTGCCAAGTACTTGTGCATAAGAGGCCCAATAGTCTCTTTAGGACCAGCAGCCCATAGATAGCTCAACAGCTGTCTAAATGCATATAAGGACCCAATAGTCCATAAGTGACCCAACAGTCTAAGTACTGACAGTCGCTCGTGAATGTGTCACAAACTCTCAGAGAGAAACTCGAAAAGTGGCAACAGCGCGTCCCATACCACACGTTCTCACTTTTAAAAGGGAATGGAGATACGGGTCATTACAGGTAAAAGGCCGTCTGTGTTTATGTGCAGTGTGGTCTTATGAGATGAATTTATTTTTTAAAGATTTTATATTATTAAAATCCATATGATTTGAGTTTCCTCACGTTGGTATACTAGAACAATCCGGACATTATTTTCTTATAATGCTCGGGTCAGCACGAGCATATTTTCAGATTTAGTTATGGATGCTTTGAAGCTTTAAAAGACGGGCCAGTTGCCGCTAAGACCTATTCACGTATTTCATTTTCCGCCGCATTTGTTGTTTTGTATTTATCAGTATTTGTGAGGATGTACTGTTATAACTATCCAAGTTGATGATATGTTAGCTTACTCTAATAGTTCTATGTATATTCAGTTTTCTTTTATAAAGATCGTGTGTGTATTATATATTATTCGTTACGATGTGAGATTCTGTTCTGTTTTTTCTTTTCTTTCTCTCCAACAATCTGTCTTTCCGATACTTATATGTTCGGCACGTAAATACTGTGGATGCATCAATGACGATTTTTGTTCTTTGAGAATTGCAGTTGGTGACAATTGCTTGAGATTGTAACTGAAGTGTAGAGAGTTTGGTGGGTCTCAAGTGAAAAGAATTCCTCTCGGCGCCGAAAAGTGTCTCTTGGTGCTGAGGGGTCCTCTTCGCCCAAATTCTTTTAAAACTTACCGAGTCCAATGTTCTTGCCCTTTGAGCGTACTTTCAAATTAGTGAGTCTTTTCGTTTTCATTTTAATGTTTTAACTGTTATCGAAAACCTGCTTGATTAAAAGTTGGTTAATACAATTTTTTAACATTTTATCGTTTATTGCGTGCTCAATTAATTACCGCTTGCAGAAACAAGCATCCCTGCGAAAAATCAAGATTTTTTAGTTGTAAATTCTAAGAAATACGCACTAAACCACATACATTGAGTGATTCATTGGGTCTGGTCTTGACTTCGTTTAATCAAACTTTACACGAAACCAAACACTAAAATTAAATATTATATGATTTATCTCGTAATTATTTAGGATCGAAGTTGTACAAACTAGTAATTTATCTGCACATAATCAACTGTATAAAATTGACGTTATTCGGCACTGCCAGCAAAGTGTGTTCAATAAATCTGAAAACGCGCCGTCTTGACATGGTTGTTTTTCTTTTTTTCAGGCGGTCGCATTTAAAATTTATTCTTTAAAACGCATATGTGAACGGAAGAAGTTTATGCTGAGCAGAACAAATAAAAATGCAAGGAACGATCAACTGTGAAATCAAATACAAGTCATTGTTGCTTTTGTAGCGTACGTTAAAGATAAGATGAATGGACATATCCACAGACTAATTAACGTCGCATTACTGTTTTGAAAAAAAGACGGAGAAGCAGTAATCATTGTGGCGTGCAAGGTACGGTTGTGTATATTAATGCACACGCCACGGTTCTCCACTACACTCCATTTTTCACCGCCTGTGAACATCTTTTGCTTTCACGGGAAATTTCTAAAAACACTATTCTTACCCGGTTAGTTGGTCCGGATACAAGGTGATATTAGCGGACGCTTTGGTTGAATCTAGACAAGGCTCAAGTCAGGGAGAGACTGGAGATATAAATGATTGATTCAATCTAGATAGTTCAGCATATACACATGGTTTGGCGGATATACATGGATCGGCCCTATTTGAGTGGCTCGGCATTGAGGGAAGATGCATATGGATCGATGCTGATGATTTCGGCCTTGTTGGAACATGGTTGTTCGTGGATCGGTAAGACTGGGTCGGTCATGATATGCTGGCTTGACTGGTCCGGCCTCAGAGGGATTATATCAGGCGGCTCTGTCCTGGATGGTTCGGTATAAGTGGGAGCGGCTTGATACATATGGGTCGGCATTTGTATGCGGACCGTGCATTGTGGTTCGGTATCGGTTGAACGATATGTATGGTTTGGTATGGATTCGCTTGATCAAGACAGACCGGTAATACATGGCTCGACATATATCGTTCGGTCATGGTGAGAAGGATGAGGTGAATCAGTCATACATGGCTCGACATGTGTCACTCGGTACCTATGGTTCGGTAGCTTGGATCCAATCTTGGTAGCTCAGCATATCTGGTTCGGAATGTATCAGGAAAGCCTACAAATTGTGATGGAGGTCGGTGCATCGGGATCAGTCTACCTGAATCATCCCTTGTGGACCGAACTGTCTTGTTCATGGGCCTGCATAGGGGACCTAGCTTGTCTTCATCTATAAAAAGAGGGGCACTGGTACAGTGGAATGACCTTTTTGTTCGAAAACCGCATAGATACTCTGCCATTTTTTGTACTCACATTTCTTAAGTTCAAACTAGCATTCGGGTTGTTTGTTTACGGATTGTATCTGTACTCAAGCGAGTGAAAAAGTAATAAAGATTATATTCAAAGTGGATGTAGGCAATTACGCCGAACCACTATAAATCTGGTGTCTTCCTTTTCTGTTGTTCTTTTTGCATTCAGTTACGTTATTTATCTGTTTTAATTTACTTTCTTCGCTAATTTCTCTAGACAACTCTATTCAAGGGTGTTAGTGACCAATTTGGATGTTAACAACTATCATTATGTATAGTATAAAATTAAGTATACTAGCTATATCTAACATTACGTATAATTTAAAATTTAAATATAATGTTAATTATAACTAGCAACTATTTGTCGGTTTAAAAATAAATCTCAATGTCCTTTAAACTAAATTTTTTCCAAAGTTTTTGTTCTTCCTAATTCTTATTTTTCACCATTTAGTTTATATAAAAAAATAATATAATTTTCGGAAGTGCTTAAAAAAACTAATTTAGTTGAATTAGATTTCTAACAAATTTACCTTTATATAAAAAAAAGAATGAAAATGTTTCAAGCATTAAGATATCTTTATGCGTCATTCGAATTCGTGAATGTCTAAGAATTTCAATAAAAAAAAAGGGTATTGGAATCATTTAGATGTTTTTGCGCCTTTTTCCAAATTTTCATTGTTTTAAGGAAGTTTCCAGCTTTTTCTAGAAATGTAGAGCTTATATTGTTTTATTGTGCTTTGTGTTTTCAATTTTCAACATTCATAATAAAAAAACGAGCATAACGGAGGAGAAATTTCAAATTGTATGTTGTTACGACGAAGATGGAGGAACGACGGAGAGGATGTATTGCTTTTCATTATTTTGTTATTTATCATAACGTGAAAACAAAATATTTTTTCCTTCTTCTTTTATATGTTTAGTTTCATTTTACAAGTCGGTTGTTTTCAAAAATGTATACATCTTGTGGCATTTTTTGGACGAAAACGCAAAATAAAAAATGATAAATCAATCTGGACCATATTTTCGAACAAATTCGATTTTCTAAAAGAACCTTTTAACAAAATCTGGACTTTTCCGCGAAGATTGTTAAATATATACAAGCTCTAATAAAAGAAAATTGAATATCTTTTAAATAATATTTGATTAAAAAAAAAACGAATCATAATAATATATAGTAATTATTCAAATGGGTATTGGAATATTGATTTAACATGGTGGTGAGAGAATCAATTGGCAATTGTAGCATGAAAACACGTTAAAGAGAGATAATTCCATTTGGCATCACTGTGGCAAGACAAACTTTGTATCCCTTGGTTTGGTGATAGACTCCAATCGCCATATCTACAACAATCTCAAACGTCGATAAAAACAAAAAACAAAAAATCCAATAGCTGATATACATCATGCCGTTATTGTGTTATATTAATTACGTCCTAACAGCCTAAAGAACGGGGTAACATGCATGTGAATAGAATCATAAAGTACATAGAGATGGCAGTGGTTACGTGCATTTTTTAAAATAAATTACAAATTTTAACTCAAATTTGCCAAACGAGACTAGGCCTGGAAGAAAAGCTTCCACAGCCGGCCAGCGTCTTCCTTACTAGTGCAGCTACCAGATCGGGTAAAGTATGCTAACACTTAAATAGCAAGCGGGTCCCATTTGTAATGCAAATGCAGGTGTGATATTTGGGCCAGATTGTGGGCCTTGTATTCTTTTGTAAATAGCTTTATTGTATATTACTACTAATGAAGGAAATTAGAGCCTATACGTATTTTATTTTTGATACCAAGTGTACTAATGCGTATGACAACATTTGATATATTTTTGTTGGTATATATAAAAGAATTCATGATACATCACCTTTCTTTTTGAAAAGGGAGGTTATTTATTTCCATTGCTAAAATAAATATAATACAATACAATCCGGCCCATTTACAGCTTCTCTTGTGTGAAACTAATACAAAACAATTTGGAACAAAAAGAAGAAAACTTTAATCATTTTCTCTGTTCTAATCAAAATATTTTCAATTGCAGAGGATTTGAAAAATATTGTTGATTTCAGTAACACAATATTTCCAATTGCAGAAGATTTGAAAGATATTTGAGTATATCTTTTATAGCATTAAATAGAGTAATAATTTACTTACGTAAGTAGGAGAATTATTTTATGAGATTGAGATAATCAATTAATTCCCTATTTAGCTGATTAAAGAAGGAATATCATGTAAATTGGGGAAAACTGGAAAATCAAATGGATAAACGTTTCATGTATGAATAAGAGAATTAATGAACCATTGATTTATGACCATAAATTAATTACTTCAACCCCAAGTAATAATCTTTATATAAAGGCAGAGATTAACATGAGTAGAATTATCACTTTGAGTTTTATTTCTTATTCTTCTTGTCGATTATCAATCCTGTAAAAATTTCTCCTCTCAGAAAGTAATATAATCTCTCCAAGTGAATGTACACTACCTCGCGGTAGTGGAATTACTATAAATCGCATGTGTTATTTTCTTTTATTGCTTTATCTGTAATTGCTTTTAGCTAGAAATTATCTGTTGTTTGTTTTGCCTCACCATCAATCCGGGCCTATTTATTTTTCCGCAAGGTTGGATTTTTTGTTCCTAAGGTGATCGTGAGGGATTTTTCCCAACACGATTATCTTAGTTTCCCAAAATAATTCTTCTTCTCACATAGATAATTTATTACTCTCTTTAATGCGATAAAAGAGACATTATATATTTGAGTAATATCTCAAATATCTTTCAAATCTTCTGGAATTAGGAATATTGTATCACTGAAATCAATAATATTTTTCAAATCTTCTACAATTGAAAATAACTTTTGTACTCCCATCTTCTATCGTTGGAAAATAATTTCGGTGATGAGTGCACGCATTATCGATATTCATTTTCGAGTCTCAAAGTGGGGGAGACCATTTAGTGGCTTTGCTACACCTTATTTTGATAAAACAGAATTTTGATTTAAACTCCTAAAGTATAGTTTGATATGAAAAAAGGGGAAAAAAGATATAAGTATATATATTATTTCAAAAAAATTGATTTGCAACGAACCCGATGTTTGGGTTATCGATTAATTATTGTTCTTCCAATTACCGAACTTAAGAAAAGCTTGTATTATTAGAAACTTCTAAATTCTGAAATAAGAAAATAAATCTAAGTGTTTAAGAGAAAATATGAATCGAAGTTGTAACTCTTAGAATTGGAAGATAATAAATTTGAAACAAAATGGAAACTGTTAAATATGTACAATGCCCAATTGAATAAGATAAATTTATATAATACACAGTTGCATTCTAAGCATAAATAAAACTTACCAAAATGTTTAAGAAGTTAAAAAGGATAATATGAATATGTAATAGGATATTATATAAGTAAATCAAACTTAAGTAATTAGAATATTTAGAATGAAATTACGTTCAAACAAATAGTTAACGAATAAATTGAATAGCAAAAGAAATTATATTGGAGCAAAATGAATATAAACCTAAGTGAACAAATTATTAATAAAGTTACATTGTCCTAAATTGTGTAAAGAAAATGTAAATCTGTAAAGAATGGTTGAAATTAAATTGTAACTTTTTGAGATAATATGACTTGGATAAAGTGTTGCCAATGAAAATAAATGTGAATTAGAATAAAGAAAACTTATATAATATTTCAAAAATTAATTTATTGATGACTTCAAATATTTAATATGAAGTAATTTATGTAAGCAAATGAATGAAAAAAAGGCATTATATTAACGAGTAAAAATATATAAAAGACTAAAAATGAAACCCACAAAATAAACTTAAATAATATTAAATGTTATGTTGTTTGGCTTATGGAATGTTTGGGAAGAGATACTTTAAATTGTTTAAGGTTGTATGAATAATCTATTAAATAATTATCTAAGACCGTTGAGTGTAAGGTACACTTGGCAGTTTAATTATCACCCTTGTACGATGTGAAGTTTCTAAACTTGAACAAACCATTTGTTTTGGTTGCTATGAATGTGTGATGAATTGGTTGTATTATTTGGTCTGCATATGATTATTTCATATTGATGTTTGTTGTGCCATTAATTGAAACAACTAAATATTTTCTTTTTAACATAATTCTCACCATGGATCATATAAGCGAAATACAAGTTTACGAAAGCAATAGTTGTAGCTTTTGATTTCATAAATAAAGTTGTTTGCCCGACAAATAGATATATCTTTGGATTATGGTTTTGAAACGATATTTTATTGTTTTTTCCATAGTTTGGGATGTTTATTATTGAAATATCATATACATATATATTGAAATTATTAATATTATTATTTTTTCGTACCTAACCGCGCAAAGGAGACTCTGCCGAAATTTTTCGTGAATTTAGGACTTAGAAAATTTTGTGGAAGTGAAAATATTTTCAAACTTTATTAAAATTGAATATGAAGATTTAATTGTTTATTTACTTGGTATATTTTATTTAAAATACTTAGTTATATAAATTAATTGTTTATAAATTGAATACTTTGAATAAAATATATTAATTCCTTATCCTTCTTTTCCCTTTCGAGGACGAAAAGTTTTGAGTGGGAGAGAGTGTAACACTACAAGGAGAAGATTGTTTAGCGTCGGCATATAGCCGACTCGAGCCGACCCCAACCGATTCGAGCCGATGTTATATGCCGACGCTTAACAGTTCGTCGCTAGGTGAAATGGTGACAGGAGTGAGGACGGGTCCGTCCCCTAGTTTAGGATCGGCTAGAGTCGGCTAGCAGACTCTGACGGACACTAAACTTAGTCCACGTGTAACTTAGTCCACGTGTAAAATAATAAGTGTCTCATGGGTCGATCCTAGCCGACTCCAGCCACGCTAATATGGGTAAATTTTTCTGCATTTCCAGCAGCCATTTCTACCTTCCATCCATATAATCATATATATTCCTCAAATATACTTTACCAAACAACAATATACATCACATATATGCGCAACTAAGAACCACAAAACATCAATATATATCTTCAAACGTCTATCATCACAAATATCCATAATATTTACAAAATTCAACCAAAAGTTCATCAAATATACAAGACATTCAAAGTTCATCAGAAAACATATATAAAAATGAACTACTTCACGCCCCAATCATCAGCAGCGCCAGATCCCTGTGATGGCAGTATATTCGTCCTGTGCTCTGCCAAATAAACAACAATCGTCTCGTCTAGTTGCTGCTTCAATTCAGTTATCCTCCAATCGTTCAACTCGGCGACTTATGCTTACAGGGCCGCTATTGTTTCTTCAGCCTGTTGTTTATTGTAAGCGGCTTGCATCGCGGCCTGTATATTAATAAATTCATAGTTATAGTTTATACGTAATATTCAATAAAATTTATAAACTACCTAACAAATTAATTAAATTCAATAAATATTGCCACTTAATTGCCATATCCATACTATCTATTTCTAATCGACGGGTCGGTAATACGAGCGAATATCATGTCCGTCTCCTCAATGGTCAACTGCTCCCTGCCAGTCTTTGCAGGCATGCGAGCAATCTCCTGATTGCATCTCTTCTGTGTTTAAAAATATAATTTTGAGAAGATGAATATTCAATTTAATGTATTGTTAAATTAGAGAAAAAATTTACAGTCTTTATACTCGGATATACGCTGATTTGGCTTCTGACCATTCATATGTTACCACGCCATCTTCATTTGTACGCTCGACGGCATGTTTTCGGGTGAAGACGTCCAAATGAGACGGTGCAACACCACCTCTCTCCCTCGTTTGAAATTAGATATGATTAAAGAATGTATATATATACACATATATACATACATATATATATATATATATATATATATATATATATATATATAACTAAACAATATTATAAGTAAATTACAAATAACAATTTTTATATTTATCATTTCTTCTCTATATTGCTGAAAAATCTTGGATCTACCGCAGTATGTTACAGGATTTCTAAGCCTGTTTGTGAAGTTCCTCGATGCTACCGCTTGTATAATTTAACTATTATACAAACATTAAAACGAATTATAGTTACAGATGTATGAAAGTAGAAAATTTACCTTCAGGTCTTCGCTTTTCCAATATTGCACAAACCGCAAATACAAATTTTCACTCATCCAGTTTGGCTTTTTACCGGCTTCATTCATCTTGGAGAGCGTACCTCTATAGTTTTTTATCTTCCTCTCCAGTGTGTCATGAACATCCCGATATCTTCGGGATCCACAATAAAGGATGTCTGCACGTTGAAATTTAAATGAATTATATAAATTGTACAGTAATTTTTAAAGATCAAATATGCCAATCTCAAATTAATTAGAATTTTATACTTACCTGGACGTCAGCCTATACAGCGTCTTTGATATAAAGTGGGATCCTATCGCACTGCTTCCACAAGTCCGTCATCCTACTATGGTGGCTGTTGCGAGACACAGCTAGAATGGGCTCGGACGGCTGTAAATCGAAACCCCTGAATACATTTTGATATCGTGAGTTAATAAATCATAAATATACTAGTAGCATGCACTAAATAATATAATGAAGTTGTAGTAAATTAAATACATACCCTCCATCGGTCTTCGGCACTAAGTATGCTCTCTGGCAATTATCAGCCGTACTACTACTACCCTCGCCAAGAGCATGGCCTCGTGAACCTTGGGACCGCCTGCTGTGTGACATAATATCTGCTTGAAACATGCATACACACACACACATATCACTTCATATAATGAAAAAAACATATATCATTTCATAATTAGTAAACATGCCTGATTAATAATCACACACATATAGCTCATAGCAGAATAATAAAAGAATAATACAACAAACAATACGAATTTCCATTACATTAATACAGGTTTTTGGAATTGACATAATACAACAAACGATATAAATTTCCATCTTATATACATTACATCACCACTAATTAATAATCAATCTTCGTCGTTTTCTGATTCTGACTCGGTCTCGCACTTTATATCGTCATTTCCCTCTAAAGTCTCAAATGCTTCAATTAGAGGATTTGATTCATCGTTCAAAGCCCTACATCATCATGATCATCAGTTATTATTAATTCATTATTTGGCTTAAGATCTGCTTGATAAGCTGCTTCGTTTGGAATATTATTTCTGCCAAGTGTAAATCTTGCCTTTATTTTAAAAACAGCCGACCGGTCTGCTTTATCTCGTTTTAGTGATGGATACGAAGCAAAATAAACCTGTAATGCTTGTTTGGTTAACACGAAAGGATCATACTTTGAGTAACATGAGTTATGGTTTATTTCAATAAGTTTATAGTCTTTGCGCACGTCGATACCAGAGCCGAAAACATTGCTAAACCAACTGCATCCGAATAAAAATACTTTGTCTGCAGATTGGACAGAATATGTCAATTCCAAAACTTGTGTTAAGACGCCGTAAAAATCTTTTATACATTCATCTGGATCATCAGTCCCTTTGACAAATACACCGTTGTTATAAGTCATTTTTTCAGCACCGTATTCCTTTGTGTTGTATTTAAATCCATTCACGAAAAATATTGGAAAATGTAGACATTTCTTTCTGGTCCTATCGCAAGACGTTTCAATTCTTCATCACTGACATAATTTCTTTGATCATAAACGTTTTTCGTAAACCAGTTAACAATTTTTTTGCTGAGATTGCCAAGTGGATGTTCTGATTCGTAAATACTACAAATATATATATATATACGTATATTAAATGCAAAATCTATTTAAATTGGGTAACTCGTAAATAATGCAAATATGCACTATTATCGAGAAGTATCATTCAATATTTACCTAATAAATGGTGCAACTTCAGCACAATTAAGAAGAACGTATGTGTGTGCTATATGGCAATATCTATCGTCTAGCTATATTTCCGCACATTTTCCAGCAGCTCGGCTATTCTATCTAAAAGTAGAAAACATTGATTCGAAAAAATCTTATTCAACGGCGTCATCATTACGCGAAACACTTACAAATGATAAGTTTACATGGTCACTGAAATAGTAAGAGAAAAAGAAAGAAGCTTCTTCTTCAATATATGATTTGCAAATCGAACCTTCAACTCGTGTTTTTTGTCTAACTATTGTCTTGGGATGATTCAAGTACCTATTACAAAATTTATTCGATTAAAATTTACTTACATCAAATTCAAATTTAAATTATTATTTCAAATATTCAAAATTACCTCTCAAATGGATACATCCATCCATATTGCACAGGACCTCGAAGTGCTTCATATGAAAGATGAACATGTAAATGCTCCATTACATTAAATAATCCTGGAGGAAATATTTTCTCAAGTTTGCAGAGCAGTATAGGGATGTCATTTTCAAGTTTACAAGCTCAACTTTTAATGTGGTCGAACAAAACTCTTTATAAAACAAACTTAATTTTGTTATAACACTCCACACTTTTACAGGAAATAGTACTTTGAAAACGAAGGGTAAGAAATTTTCCATCATGACATGACAATCGTGACTTTTCATCCCACTCAATTTTTTTTTAAGTCAGCACATCCACAGAGATTTGAAGAAATCCCATCAGGACATCTCAGCCCTTCAATCCACTTCAACATAAGTTTTACTTGATTGTTGTCTAGCTCATAGCATGCTTTGGGTTTTTTTATTGTCATTAGGGTTTATATGAAGTTCGGGACATTTACAATATTATTCTATATCACGTCTTAAATTGAGATCGTTCTTAGTTTTACCCTTGACATTCAAAACTGTATTAAACACATTATCAAACACGTGTTTTTCGTTATGCATCACATCTATATTATGTCATAGTAAGAGATGCTTCCAATAAGGTAGCTCCTAAAATATACTTTATTTGCACCAATTATGACTGTTTGATTTACCTGGAATTTCAGTCTGTACTCCAGTTTCATGCATCTTCAGATATTCTTTAACTAATTCATATAATTCTTCACCTGATAAAGTCGTTGGTCGTTGTCTGTTCTCTGCTCTATTTACTACAAAGATTTTCTTATCTCTTCTAAAAGTATGATTAACATGGAGAAAACATCGATGACAATCAAACCATGAAATTTTTCTTCCATGCGGTAATGAAAATGCCCATGTATCTTCCATGCAGTAAGGACAAGCCAGACGACATGCCATACTCCAGCCTGAAAGCATTACGTAAGCCGGAAAATCACCAATAGTCCATAACAAAGATGCAAACATATGAAAATTCTTTTTTTTCGTCACGTCGTATGTATCCACCCCTTCATACCATAATGTTTTCAACTCTTTGATCAATGACTGTAAATAAACATCAATTCCTTGTGTCGGATCATCAGGACCAGGGACGACAATCATAAGAAACATATATGGAGTTTTCATACACATCCATGGAGGTAAATTATAAGGTGTAACGATAATATGCCAAGACGAATATTTACTACCAAATTGGAAGAATGGTGAAAATCCATCTATACATAAACCAAGTCTCACATTACGACTCTCTGCGGAAAACGCAGGATAAGTCTTACCGAAATGTTTTCATGCTTCTCCATCCGATGAATGTATCAATGTCCCCTCTTCCTGTGTTCTCACATTGTGCCATCTCATATGTGATGCTGTCCTAGACGACGCATATAAGCTTTGAAGTCTGGAAGTGATGGGTAAATAACGCGCTCTCTTGTATGGAAATTCCTTTCCTTTTTTTTCTTGGTTTGTATCTTTCCTCATTACATATTCTGCATTTATTAAGATTAATGCCATCTTTCCAATACAATATACAACCTTTTATACATGTATCTATCTTTTGGTAGGGCAAACCGAAAGCAGACATTAGTTTTTTACTTTATAATGACTATCGCACATCAGATTATTGGTTGGCATACGTCGTTTTGCAGCTTGTACAACTGCTGTAAATGCAGCTTCTGTAAAATTGAATTTTGATTTCATAGTAATGTATTCGGCAGTAACTGACAAATCCGTTCTGCTACTACAACCTTCCCACAACAGTCTTTTCACAGAATCCAGTAAATCATAAATTCTTTTCACCTCCCCGGTCGGTTCTATGTCGACATTTACATCATTAACTTGAATAGTAGGAACATTGACCATGCTGCATTTTCCACCATATCTACTATTTGATTCTTTGTAATATTATTGTTATTCACCGCAGCCTCAGGCACTATAGAATTAGATGCACCAATTTTTTCTCCATGACGATTCCAGAAACAATAGTTTGACGCAAAACCGGATTTACAAAAATGTACAATAACTAAATCAGGTTTCCGATAATGCAAATGTCGACATTTATGACACGACAATGAATTTGTGTGCTGCCTTCTTCATTATTAGCTTTAGCGAATTTAACAAATTCATGTACACCATCCTTAAAATGTATTTTCGTGAACCTTTCGTTCCTATTCGATTTTCATATATCCAAGTACGGTCGAGAAGATAGTTGAACATTTTTCCTAATTTAAAAACATATATATATTTTAGAAATTTCGACAGCATTTCTTTTCTATTTCTATACGCATATAGTTCCATCGGAAGTTTTATGAGATTATTATCGTATTTTATAATCTACCAAAGCCTTTTGAGACTAAAGGCTTTGTTGCTGTCTTATTTTCCTTTAAATTATTTATATTAATTAGAGATAAACTAAAATAAATAAGAAGTTTATTCATAAATTATTTCCTTTAAATGATTTATAATAAGATGTTTACCAAATAGTCGCTTCACCTAGACGCCAGAAATAATGGTAGCGTACGAGGTGATACGCCCTTCGTATAATATCGGCACAGCATGAATTGACCAGATACTGAGACTTTCCAAGTATAAATACCTGAATACATGGCGCATATGCCAATCAAACAACACTCGACGACCAAGTCGTCCTCATTCAATCCGAAAATAAGGCTCACAGGCCAGTCAAACAGCACTCGACGACCAAGTCGTCCTCACTCAATCCAAATATAAAATATAAGAGACCGATCGGGAATAAAATTCAAATTCACACTTTCACACCTTCAAATTCCCAATTCCCAATTCTCGCTTTCACATTTTCAAATTCTAAATAGCTACACCCAATTATTCGCAATTCACACTTTCAAATTCAACGGTTTCATGCTAAAAATAACCTAATACACTAAATTAGTAATACCTACACCCAATTATCATCATAATAATGTGCATTTAAACCTAATTAAACAATTTAATTCAAAATTAGGGTTTAGAAAATAACCAAATTCAAGAAGAAGAGGAGATTCCTGCGAGTTCCAGGCTTATACGGCAGCGACGAGGGAGGGTGACGGCTGGAGAGGGTCAGAATCGGTGATAGGGATGAAAAAAATCGTTTTTTATTAAGCAAAGAAAGTGAAGAAGAAGATCTCGGCTGAAACCTGTATACACGATATAGAGTCAGCTAGCATCGGCCCGATTAGTGACGGCTTGAGTCGTTTAGGGTCGGCCCGTATATTTTTTTTTTTAAATTCTTTTTTTACACCTATTTCGTTTAAAAAAATAAAAAACACTATTACAATATAAAATAAAATAAAATTGACATTTATTATTATTATTGACCCAATGACGGGACGTGATAGTTAAATTGATATTTTCGATGATATATGTTCGTATAATTCAAAAAGTTTCGTTGTTGAAAATCTAACTCGCACGACCAATCGATGCAATTTTTAGTCGATCCGTTATACAAATTCGATAAAGGTGGTTGCATGTAACATTTTCAAGAATTAAAATAATTTTTTAAACTGTTGGGTAATCAATTTTGAATTTTTAAATGTATTTGGTATAATAAAATTATATAAAATAAAATACGTGGCATAAAAATAAATTCTTTGAATCTCATGTCGATCTAAGGTATTTTGAACATGTTTCTAGAATATGGCTTAAAAATAAACGAATCTGGGGTGTCGATCTTGAATTCCAAATTTATAGCCGTTCGTGGACGTTCGAACAAAAAATCCTTCATTCGAAGACCGAACGACCTTCAAACGAAACCAAATTCGAACCGATGATGTTTTGTACTGAATTATTCAATAGCAGGTGCTGGTTGCTCTCGATGAAAGCACCAAAATGTTTGCGCCAAAATTGGTCACAAACCCCGTGAAAGCACCAGTATATGAACACAAATCGACAGTAAATGATCTCTAATCACAGATCTGAGTAATGCAGAGGATAAAAAATGAAGAACAATAAACTTCAAACAGAAAGAAATAGACAGAGACACGGGATTTATAATGGTTCGGCTATCTCCGGCCTACGTCCACTCAAAAGTTAATCTGTAACAACCTAGAATTCCTGTCATTTGAAATTTTTATATTTAATTAATTTTAAATATTAACAAGTAAAATTTGTAAGTCGAATAAATTATATTTCGAATATCTAGATTTAATTGGATAATTAAATCGATAATTTAATATTTACAATTACAGAAATAATTGAAAATTGTGTTTAATGTGATTAAAATTGATTTGTGAAGTTGTATTAAATCATATTGGAGTTAGAATGATGTTATAGAACTTTTAAAATTGAATTAAAAATTAATTTGTGGAAATTGAATATTTTAATATTTAATTGACGAGTAAAAATAGTCATTTTCAAACAGTCTTGGATTTTGACGAAACTAGTTTCATTGATCCGTAATGTTAAATTATTGTAAGATTTCAAATTTCGTGTCAATCAGATTTACGGTTTGTCCGGGGCAAGCCAAAATGCATAGAAATTAGTTTAACCGATTTAATCTAAATTTAATCATTTATTTCCGTAACTCACATATATGATCGAATTGGCTCTCGATACCTATTCCATTATGTCCGGAACGCGGGTTAAACCCTACGAACGTCAGCCGGTATGCGTCATTTGGAGATCGTGTGAAAAAGTAGTTTAAAATGGATTTAATATTAAAATAATATTTACAAACGCTTATAAATTCACGTTTTTAGAGAAACCCTGGCCATCTTCTCTCGGCCGCTGCTTACAACAATTCAATGGCCGAAATCATCCTTCGTTCTCTCTCGTTTTTCTCTCAGTGCTCTTGCTTTTACGCTTTGACTTCTAAACGAATATTGTCTCGAGCTCAGTGAGGGATTTAGATCCATACAGACTTAATGGCTTTTCGAGTGTTAGATGGCCAGAAAATTGTGATGGAAGGAGGGACGTTTGCGCACGTGTTTCAAGGTGGTGGACCTGCCGAACTTCGTCGAATCTGGGCCGTGGGTAGGTGGCCTAAGGGGCTTCGATGTCGTGGGTTCTGATCAAGTTTTTGAGCGTCGTGGTGGGTGCGGTTCGCAACCCTAGATGCGGCCGATGGGCTCGATTTTTTACTAGAGACGAACGTTTGCGTTGAGGAAGAAGATGATGGCAACGGCCAGGATGCTAGGGTTTGAAAACGTGCGGCCGAGATGAATCTGGGTTTGAAAATAAAATAATTTTGTAAATTATGTATTTATAAAATTCGTATAAACTTTAAAACTGCATATCTTTGTCATACGAGGTCCGTTTTTGACGAAACGACTTGCATTGGAATGGTATGGACGAATACTACATGATGGAGCTGGATTGGGATTGATTTGAGCTAGCGTGAATTTTGGATAAAATTAAACGCTCGTTTAATTTTATTCAGAAACGAAACACTGCAACTGTATTTGAAACAAGGTGAGAACTTCTCACTCAATCGAATTGTGTTTCGATTTAAAATTTTAAATAGTTAGATTTAAAATTGCTTGATTGTGTTGATTTTATGCTTGGATGATAAATTGCTATCTGTTGTATTGGAATAGACCCTATACGCCGCATATTAAGCGGAGGTTATTATATTAAACATATATACCGCGATATTCCACCTTGAAGTGGAATTGGTATTATATATGTACTTGGAGTTGATTTCCCGCATTATATAGCGGGTGAGACCCTATTGCGTCGCATGATAGCGGATGATATTTTATATAAACCCATGTACCGCGATATCCCGTCTTGAAACGGGATTGGTATTGTAATAACATCTATGGATGTAGGGAAACAGGTTGGAGAGATCCAACTGGATTCCTCAAATAGTTGAAATTTGTTTTCAAAGGTTGTAAAGGTGAAAAGTGATTTGAAATTTGTTTTCAAATGGTTGAAGTGTGGAGAAATATATCTTGTAAAGATATTTTTGGAAAATAAATAATTTGGAAAATTATTTGGAATATGGTGATGTTGTGCATATTTATTGATAGTTAAATAACCGACTATCAATGTTTATCTTTAAATGGGTACTTGTTGTGATTTGCTTGAACTTGAATTCTACACTTATTTTAAAATAAGCGCTCGTTATTCGATTTAGCCGAGAGAGGACCTTTGGGTCATAAATCCCATTCCGAATAGTGGTACGTCGTAATGGATAGCATTTGAAGACCGGTGTTGAAGACCGGATATTTTCGAAAACGGAAGGATTACCATCGAATGTCTCTGCATCGGCTGATCCCCGATATAGAGATTTTATCACCCTTGGTGATGGGAATTCCGGACGTGATCAGTGGATATCCGTATTGCAAGGGCTTCTTTGGAAGTGCCTTTGGTTCCGTTCGATCCCGGAACGGACTTGTATGGATGTGTGTCTGACGTTACAATTTGAGATGTAAAGCTGGTTTCTATCAAATACATTTCTGTTGGTAGCAGAGAATTTATTCTCTTAGCTTAATACCGTTCTCTGAGACGTACGAGCTCAGAGGTTATGTAGTTGATGGTTACTAGTAATACATTTCCAATTTGGTAATGTGGCATACGAAGTGCTGCTTATCATTTGTTGATCGAAGCATGATTTTTGTGAAAAGCGTAGCTTTGTGGATGAGACTTCGTCGGACCTCACACCCCGGAATGGTCGAAACAGGAAGAATGCAACAAGGTTTTATGGGGTATCTCCCCTTAGGATATGTTCATTTCCTTCTAGATAGAGGTGGTATCATGGTATGGAGCCCAAATACTTAACCTATGTTGTTGCTGCAAATTTATTACTTTGTGGTTGTTGGTATTGAGGATCCTCGGATAAAGGTTGCTTACAACCAGGGATGACATACTCGTGTCAGTTGTTACCTATTTTTGCAGAGGTAGCCCGGCCTTGTGTTGGAAGAGATTCGGTTAGGTTTTTGGGGCGTCCTGCCAGAGGCGTTCCCATGCGGCAATAGGAAGTTCCTTAGCCTGACCATTTGTTGGAAAATCCAAAGAAACAATACGAGCCATGTACGGTTTTAGTTGTAGAACCTGCCATCTACTTATGGTGGCGCCCCACTGTTTAGATGGTAGCTATAGTAGGCATACGATAATGGTCGTATGTTGGCTAAGATTTATATTATACTTTCGAAAGGTTTTCCACCGTGCACTTATAATAATAATATCAAAGAAATTTTCTCGTATCAGGCATGTTTGACATCATAAGGAGAAATCTCCTCCAATTCTGCATTTTCATTGTGTGTGTGGCGGGAGGCCTTATGGTAGTTTCATTTTCTAAAAGCATTGCGGATCTATTTTAAAATATTTCTTTGTTTGTTTTTTTAAAAGATAAACTGCTTTAAGTTCTCACACCAGTCCCATGACTGACCTGGAGTTTATTGTTCCCTTCCTAAACTCTGGGTGCCCATCATTTTCCACACGGGCAGCCTAGAGTCAGGTTATCAGGATATTCTGGAATTCAGGAGGTGATGTGGAGCTCAAGAGGCGAGCTGGATGGCGAAACGTATCACTTGTATATGATATTATCTTTTCCGCTGTGTATTCAGTTGTAAGGACAAGTTCATATAATTGTCCGGTTGTGTTGTGTTGTGAGTTGACTCTGATGATGTAATGTATAAAATGTACAGTTCTTTTGATTTAAAGATTATTCACTTATCTATTATATGTTGTTCCGCTGCGATTGTGATATTGTTTTTGTTGCCTCTTCTTTCTTTCTTCTTCTCCTCTTCTTCTTTAACCCTAACAATTTGGTTTTTGGACCTTCGATTGCTCGGCAGTTAATACAGTGGACGTATTAATGTCGATTTTCGAAAGTCGGACAATTTGGTATTAGAGCATTTGGTTAGGCGACAACCTTAGCTCTGTTGGGTGTTACTCATTAGAGATAGAGTCAGCAGTACTCTAGAATGAGTTTGAGTGTAATAGATATGAGCGCGTATTTGTTAGTGAATATAAATTGTTTTATATTGTGTTGACTTATCGGTTGATTGTTTATAGATTCTGGACGGCGCAGCCTAGCTAACTGTGTCGATAGGAGTTTCTAAACTCTTAAACGAGATAAACTGACACAGTATTGTTTTAAAATAGGGTAAATGAAATAATTTTACCCAAAACTATTTTGTATATAAAGAAAATAATTTTTCAGAAATTATTAAAGTGTATATGAATTGATTGTTTGGTTGTTGAAAATGTAAGAATATATATATATATATATATATATATATATATATATATATAAGTTAATTAAAAGAATAATTGTATAAGCAAATGAATTATTAAGTATGGAATTATAATTAATGTGATTTACAATTGTGAAATAATCTTATATATAAGAAGTGAAACTATATGAATATATTTATAAATATGAGTTGTAAATAAAAACGAATTTGAACTATGAATTGAAAATGTTGAATCCTGTTTATTTTGGAAATTATTTTCCAAAATTAAAAGTTAAATAGTGAAATTCTATAAGAAAAAGACTTATAAATGTGAGTTATAAGTAAAAGGAATTTTTTTTGAAAGAATTTAAAGCACTGGATTCGCTACTGTTGCTGGGAAATAATAAGGGTGATGACTGCAGCATCATCAGTATCATTTTCAAGTTTCTGTGTGATGGATTTGCTACCATAGTAAATTGAAAATTAAAGTTTTGTTGTGATAAATAAATTTGAAAATTTAAAATCCAAGTTGTAATTGTTGAATATATGTAATCAAGTTTTGGACTTATAATAAAGATTTTAGCTTTGGTAAACTTAAGGAATTTGGGTTAGCATAGTAAATATATGATGTGAAATTTAACTAAAGAAAAGTTAAATAAATTGAATTGGATAAGTTAATGGATTTGGAATTTAAATATATAAGTTGTATAACTTGTAAAGTGAGAAAATGTAAGTGAAACCAAATGATAAAATGGTTAAGCAATTCTGTTAAGCAAAACGAGATATGAATTTGAATAAGTGATGAAATTTGACTTTGGTAAAAGTAAATAGAATTGGAATCTGAATTGGATTTATAAGAGGAAATTTAAGTTAAGTTAAACAAATGATGTTTGAAAAGGAATATAACCTAAGTAATATTGAATGAAGTTGATTTTGGTATCGAAGTAAATTAATAAAGTGAAGTGATGAATATGAACTTGAGTTATGTAATGAAATTAAACTTTTGTGGTTAAATGAAATAGCAATTGAATTGAACTAATGAATTGAATATTAATCAATCGAATGTAAAAGAATTGATATAGAATAATGAATGTAAGTGTTAATTCATTAGAAGCTAATGAAGTTGAAAAAAATCGAATAATTGAAAGAAAAGTCAATTAGATATTAAACCAATTGGAAATTAAAAGTGTTAAACCAAATTGAATGTAAATTTATTAATTTGGTTATGATTTGGTTCTTATATGATTGTTAGTTGATTGTATATAATTCATCAAGTGTTAATGAAATTGAATTGATAAATGGAAAGTTATGTAATTGAATTTGAATTGAAAGTGAACTAATGTGATTTGGTTGTAAGCAATTAAAATTTGTATCGAAATCTTATAAATTGCTTATGGGAATTATTTTGATTGCATTGCTTATGAAAACTATGTGTTTTCTATTGAAAATTAGTAAAATGTAAATGAATTTCCTATATATGTCACTTACATGTTTAAATTGAGTAAGTACAAGTACCGGGGCTGTAGTTGGCTGGACTTGGTCACGCTAAAATGCTAATAAATAACTGCTTTGCTTAAAAATGCTAAAAAGGTACACATACGCAATAAAAATAGGAAATATGAACTGTTTTTCTGTTTTTCGACCGTGTGGGTCGATGTATATATATTTATATCTGTTGTGATATTGCAAAAGCTCCTCCGTAAAAAGGAGACTCTGCCAAAATTTTCCGAAATTTCGAAAGTTAGAGAATTTTTGGAAATTTTTTGTTAACGAAAAGTCAATTTCTAAATTAAAAATGAAAATGTAGGAATTGAACTAGAAAAGTGTAACCATCGGATTTTGGAAAAGTTAAGAAATTAAAATGAATCTGAAATCAAGTTGGAACGGTTTGTTTTTGAAAAAAAAAGTTAACGAATTCTGTAACTTTTTCTTACTTGGCAATTTTGAGGACGAAATTCTTTTAAGGGGGGAAGTTTGTAACGACCCAGAATTCCTGTCATTTGAAATTATTTATTTTCCATACGGACTTGATGGCGTTTCAAGTGTTGGGTGGCCAGAAAATTGTGATGGAAGTAGGGACGTTTGCACACATGTTTCAAGGTGGTGGAGCTGCCGAGCTTCGCTGGATCTGGGCTGTGGGTAGGTGGCCTAGGGGGCTTCGATGTCGTGGGTTCTGATCAAGTTTTTGAGCGTCGTGGTGGGTGCGGTTCGCAACCTTAGATGCGGTCGATGGGCTCGATTTTTACTGGAGACGAACGTTTCCGTTGAGGAAGAAGATGATGGCAATGGCCAGGATGCTAGGGTTTGAAAACGTGTGGCCGAGATGAATCTGGGTTTGAAAATAAAATAATTTTGTAAATTATGTATTTATAAAATTCGTATAAACTTTAAAACTGCATATCTTTGTCATACGAGGTCCGTTTTTGACGAAACGACTTGCATTGTAATTGTATGGACGAATACTACGCGATGGAGCTGGATTGAGATTGATTGGAGCTAATATGAATTTTGGGTAAAATTAAATGCTCGTTTAATTTATTCAGGAACGAAACACTACAACTGTATTTGAAACAAGGTGAGAACTTCTCACTCAATCGAATTGTGTTTTGATTTAAAATTTTAAATAGTTAGATTCAAAATTGCTTGATTGTGTTGATTTTATACTTGGATAATAAATTGCTATCTGTTGTACTGGAATAGACCCTATACGCCGCATATTAAGCGGAGGTTATTATATTAAACACATATACCGCGATATTCCACCTTTAAGTGGAATTGGTATTATATATGTACTTGGAGTTGATTTCCTGCATTATATAGCGGATGAGATCCTATTGCGCCGCATAATAGCGGATGATATTTTATATAAACTCATGTACCGCGATATCCCGTCCTGAAACGGGATTGATATTGTGCTAACATCTGTGTATGTAGAGAAACAGATTGGAGGGATCCAACTGGATTCCTCAAATAATTGAATTTGTTTCAATGTTGTGTGTTGATTATTTATAATCTCTGTGTGATAATCTTTGTGATTGAAATCATTGAAGGCTAAAATTTAGCCGAATATAATTTTGGTATCGTTGGATACCGGAAATAAATAAAAATTTGATTTTTGAAAATTCAGGTTGAAAGTTTATTAAAATTTATTTTTGGGAATTGGATAAATTTAAAAGAAGGAGTTCTAAAATAATAAAGTTTTATTTTTAATCTTATGGAATAAAATTTCAAAATATGGGAGAAGCTTTAATAAATGGATTTCGGGTAATATTATTCAAAGGTTGAAGAATTTATTCAAAATACGGATTTTAAAGAGTTTGGAAAAAAATAAAAGAATTCGTTTTCTTTAAAAGGAAATAAAATTTGAAACCCATTTGGGAATTGATTTTTGGTGATTGAATTTAAATCTTTTGAAAATCCATTCGGAAATTTATTAGGTGTTTTGAAAAGAATTTGGAATAAATTTGAAAATTAAAAAGAATTTACGGATTGGGAACGTAAATTTAAAGTAAACCGGTAAAAATTTATTTAATTGGTTTAAATGAACCATTTTGAAATGAAAGTGTAATCTCCCTGGAAAACCGAATAAAATTTCTGAATAACTTTGAAAAATATATATATACATACATACCTACATACATATATATATAATTTTAGAATTGGTTTCGAAAAGGATACTTTGGAGAAATTAACTTCTTAAATTGTTTTAAATCCTTTAAGTAAAGATTTATTAAGTTGATATAGAAATGATTATTTCTAAGATTTAATCAATAATTGTTTTAGAAAATAGTTATTTAAATAGTTATACTCTATCTACTAATTTTATTTTGAAAATTAGTTTGGTCTTGAGTTATATGTAATATTGGTATAATATTTTTATAACTAATATTTTAAGTAAAGTGTTTAAAGGAAAATAGTTATTTCAAAGTGTTTTCCCGATATATTTTGGATAAGTGTTATAAATTATTTTAAAGTATTTGAACTCGGCAGATTTCCAGTGGAAATGAATCAATATTTGGAAGTGTTTCCGCGTAAGGAAAATGATTTGAAATTTGTTTTCAAAAGTTGTAAAGGTGAAAAGCGATTTGAAATTGTTTTCAAATGGTTGAAGTGTGGAAAAATATATCTTGTAAAGATATTTTTGGAAAATAAATAATTTGGGGTGATGTTGTGCATATTTATCGATAGTTAAATAACCGACTATCAGTATTTATCTTTAAATGGGTATTTGTTGTGATTTGCTTGAACTTGAATGCTACACTTATTTTAAAATAAGCGCTCGTTATTTGGTTTAGCCGGGAGAGGACCTTTGGATCATAAATCCCATTCCGAATAGTGATACGTCGTAATGGATAGCATTTGAAGACCGGTGTTGAAGACCGGATATTTTCGAAAACGGAAGGATTACCGTCGAATGTTTCTGCATCGGCTGATCCTCGATATAGAGATTTTATCACCCTTTGTGATGGGAATTCCGGACGTGATCAGTGAATATCCGGATTGCAAGGGTTTCTTTGGAAGTGCCTTCGGTTCCGTTCGATCCCGGAACGGACTGTATGGATGTGTGTCTGACGTTACAATTTGAGATGTAAAGATGGTTTCTATCAAATACATTTCTATTGGTGGCGGAGAATTTATTCTCTTAGCTTAACACCATTCTCTGAGACGTACGAGCTCAGAGGTTATGTAGTTGATGGTTACTAGTGATACATTCCCAATTTGGTAATGTGGCATACGAAGTGCTGCTGATCATTTGTTGATCGAAGCATGGCTTTTGTGAAAAGCGTAGCTTTGTGGACGAGACTTCGTCGGACCTCACACCCCGGAATGGTCGAAACAGGAAGAATGCAGCAAGGTTTTAGGGGGTAGCGACCCTTAGGGTATGTTCATTTCCTTCTGGATAGAGGTGGTATCATAGTATGGAGCCCAGATACTTAACCTATGTTTTTGCTGCAAATTTATTGCTTTGTGGTTGTTGGTATTGAGGATCCTCGGATAAAGGATGTTTACAACCGGGGGATGACATACTCGCGTCGGTAGTTACCTATTTTTGCAGAGGTAACCCGGCCATGTGTTGGTAGAGATCTGGTTAGTTTCTCGGGACATCCCGCCAGAGGCGTTCTCATGTGGCAATAGGAAGTTCATTAGCCTGTCCATTTGTTGGAAAATCCAAAGAAACAATACGAGCCCGGTATGGTTTTAGTTGTAGAACCTGCCATCTACTTGTGGTGGCGCCCTACTGTTTAGATGGTAGCTATAGTAGGCATACGATAATGGTCATATATTGGCTAAGATTTATATTATACTTTCGAAAGGTTTTCCACCGTGCACTTATAATAATAATATCAAAGAAATTTTCTCGTATCAAGCATGTTTGACTATCATAATGAGAAATTTCCTCCAATTCTGCGTTTGCATTGTGTGTGTGGCGGGAGGCCTTATGGTAGTTTCATTTTCTAAAAGCATTGCGGATCTATTTTAAAATATTTCTTTGTTTGTTTTTTTAAAAGATAAACTGTTTTAAGTTCTTACACCAGTCCCACGACTGACCTGGAGTTTATTGTTCCCTTCCTAAACTCTGGGTGCCCATCATTTTCCACACGGGCAGCCTAGAGTCAGGTTATCAGGATATTCTAGAATTCAGGAGGTGCTGTGGAGCTCAAGAGGCGAGCTGGATGGCGAAACGTATCACTTGTATATGATATTATCATTTCCGCTGTGTATTCAGTTGTAAAGACAAGTTCATATAATTGTCCAGTTGTGTTGTGTTGTAAGTTGACTCTGATGATGTAATGTATAAAATGTACAGTTCTTTTGATTTAAAGATTATTCACTTATCTATTATATCTTTTTCCGCTGCGATTGTGAGATTCTGATATTGTTTCTGTTGCTTCTTTTTTCTTTCTTCTTCTACCTGTTCTTCTTTAACGCTAACAATTCGGTTTTCCGGCCTTCGATTGCTCGGCAGTTGATACAGTGGACGTATTAATGTCAATTTTCGTATCAAACACATGGCGCACATGACAGTCAAACAACACTCGACGACCAAGTCGTCCTCACTCAATCCAAAAATAAGGCGCACTGGCCAATCAAACGACACTCGACGATCAAGTCGTCCTCACTCAATCCAAATATAAAATATAAGGGATCGACCGGAATAAAATTCAAATTCACACTTTCACACTTTCAAATTTCCAATTCCCAATTCTCGCTTTCACATTTTCAAATTCTAAATAGCTATACCCAATTATTCGCAATTCACACTTTCAAATTCAACGGTTTCATACTAAAAATAACCTAATACACTAAATTAGTAATACCTACACCCAATTATCATCATAATAATGTGCATTTAAACCTAATTAAACAATTTAATTCAAAATTAGGATTTATAAAATAACCAAATTCAAAAAGAAGAGGAGATTCCGGCGAGTTTCAGGCTTCTAGGGCAGCGACGACGGAGGGTGATGGCTGGAGAGGGTCGGAATCGGTGATAGGGAAGAAAAAAATCGTTTTTTATCAAGCAAAGAAATTGAAGAAGAAGTTCTCGACTGAAACCTATATACACGATATGAAGTCGGCTAGCATCGGCTAGCATCGGCCCGATTAGTGACGGCTTGAGTCGTTTAGGGTCGGCCCGTATATATATTTTTTTAATTCTTTTTTACACCTATTTCGTTTAAAAAAATAAAAAACACTACTACAATATAAAATAAAATAAATTGACATTTATTATTATTATTGACCCAATGACTGGACATGATAGTTAAATTGATATGTTCGATGATATATGTTCGTATAATTCAAAAATTTCGTTGTTGAAAATCTAACCCGCACGACCAATCGATGCAACTTTTAGTCGATCCGTTATACAAATTCGATAAAGGTTGTTACATGTAACATTTTCAAGAATTAAAATAATTTTTTAAACTGTTGGGTAATCAATTATGAATTTTTAAATGTATTTGGTATAATAAAATTATATAAAATAAAATACGTGGCATAAAAATAAATTCTTTGAATCTCATGTCGATCTAAGGTATTTTGAACATGTTTCTAGAATATAGTTTAAAAATAAACGAATCTGGGGTGTCGATCTTAAATTCCAAATTTACAGCCGTTCGTGGACGTTCGGACAAAAAATCATTCGTTCAAAGACCGAACGACCTTCAAACGAAACCAAATTCGAACCGATGATGTTTTGTAGTGTTTTATTCAATAGCGGGTGCTGGTTTCTCTCGATGAAAGCACCAAAATGTTTGCGCCAAAATTGGTCACTAACCCCAAATATCGTGAAAGCACCAGTATATGAACACAAATCGACGGTAAATGATCTCCAATCACAGATCTGAGTAATGCAGAAGATAAGAAATGAGGAACAATAAACTTCAAATGGAAAGAAATAGACAGAGACACGGGATTTATAATGGTTCGGCTATCTCCGGCCTACGTCCACTCCAAAAGTTAATCTTTTATTGACTTTCTTCGCCAATTACAGTTGATTACAGCGGATTACAATAAATAAATTCGAATACAACAGTAGCTTAGCAATGCAAAAGTATTTTCGACAGAGTCTAGACGTTGGATAGCCAAAAAGATCCCATTTCCATAGGCTCTGTGGTGCTATTTATAGGCCTAGGAGGCCGGTATCTCGCTCAAACTTCGGAAGACCCCTTCTGGCACGTGAGTGGGCCCACGCGATCGATCCCACGAAGTTTCGACTTGATCCGTGGTCGATATGAACGTAATTCGTATCGATCAAGATTTTGTCCAATTGGGCCAAAACTTGGTGTGAACATTCTTTAGCTTGCACGTAAACTCCTGTGAAAATTTCATGGCATTTGGACTTGGGGATTTCAAGATATGATCAATACGAATTGCGTTTTCTGATATGGAAACGATTCGCATCGACGCCTTCGCATCCCTCTTCTTCGCATCGATCGTACGCCCGTGCCTACCTATTGACGTAGAGCGATAAACTGGGGTACATCACGTCTCTTGCTGTGTTGGCTGAGTCCACATCCTTCTCAAACTCCATTTGGATCCATTCATACCCTTCCATTCGTATCCGTGTACTTCGGCCTCCATTTGCATCGTTAATCCACGTCCATCGAAGTGAGGCATTCTCGTATCGACGTCGGTAGTGTACTTCGTATCGATCTTAAATTGATCGATTCGAAGTAATATTAGATGATGGAAACGGAATGCGTAATGTAGGATACGAAGAAGGTGCAAGTTGATGGACACGAATGCATCGATGCGAACAAGACCGACAGATGGATACCAATGAGACCTTACCCGTGATGGATACGAACAGTAACTCGCTTCGATGGATGTGAAAAGCGTTGTTTGCCCGATCGATACAAAGACAGCAGCGCCTGAAGGATTCAAACCGGAACGATACGAAGAAAGATTCCTATGGTTGCTTGATGGATGCGAAAAGATCGATACGAACGTCATCGATTCGAACCCATGCTGATCGATACGAACAATATCGATTCGAAATGCTGCCTGTTTGATCGGTACGAACAGTATCGATACGAACCATTCTTCACGTATTGTAACTCATCCATATCTTGAGCATACGAACTCCGATTAAACTGAAATTTGAAACATAGCCTCTCCTAGCCTTGATCATCAGTCCCAATCGATTGCGTCTTGATCGGAGCTCGACCAAATTTTGACGACATCGATCGCAATCTTGCTTCCAATCGATTTCCAATTCTAATATCCATATTTTTTCAGCTAATTTGTTGATATTCCAGCCTTAGCCAAAGGGTGGAATAACACCTACCATCGGGTGGAAACATATTCTGTATAAGGAGGCACTGAAGAGACTTCATGAGCAAGGCTATGGAATCTTTTGCAACCAAAATATTTTCTGCAGAAGTTCAATAGCTGACACTCAAAAACATGGTTATTTTTTACACTCAAAAACTCAGAAGAGGACAACCTGATCTATCTAAATAAGGTGTAGCATCTCGATACATAGAAGAGTAGGAAGGAAACTGGCTAAGCATAGTCATGAGAAAAACAGTCAGATGTTTAGATTTAAGGTAGCTGTAACTTCCATGTAATCTAGTAAAATCCTAAATAACATCAAAACGTTGGCTTTATCAGCATTAGTATAAATTGCAAGTACGTGCTTCTAATAGCTAGACTAATATACTTATTTTATTCGATAAAATAATTAATGGACTGGTGTGTGCTATAAACGTAAAAGCTTTGGGAGTCACAACGTTTTTATTAGGGGTGGACACAAACCGCACCGCTATACGGAAACCGTCCGCGCTGGACCGCAAAAGCGGTGCGGATATCCACACCGAATCTTCTAACTAAAGCTGATACCTCAAACCTGACCGACCCACATCGATACGGTTCGGTTGTGCTTTGGACGATTGAACCAACCATATTAAACCGGACCGAACCGAAAATTTATATTAGTAATCTTATGGTAAAAATATAAGCAACTCCTATCTTATTTTAGATTCTAACGATATACATTCTATTTTTAACGTATGTTGTTGTTATATTAATAATAATCGTTGACATAAAGGAAGAAATTATAGTTTGGTATAATATTTTTCATCTCATTTTTTTGGTGAATAAATACTAATTATAATCTTATTCTAATCATTTTCCTTAATGATTGATGTTGATATTTGGTTAATCTATTAAAAAAAATTCACTTATTGGTAAATGTCAAATTGAAATATTCATACATATAAGAACTAATCTTTCATTTCAGTATAACATTGTGTGTTTTAACATTTAAATGTAAAATTTTCACACGGTTGCCTTTGTAAATTGATGGAAGTAATTATTTTATTTCATATTTAATATGGGTTTAAACCAGACCAGATCGAAACCGAACCGTATTACATTCAAGCCGAACCGAAACCGAACCGTTTAAAGAGTTGGTATAATGGTTTGTATTTTTGATTAACCGTTTGATGCAGTGCAGAAGCAGTTTGGACTCCAAACCGCACCAAACCGATCCGAGCCCACCCCTAATTTTTATTTCAAGCCGTTATGTTGATGGTGTTGGATATAAATTAATAGTAAATTACGTTGGTTGATCAAAAAAGAAATGGTTGTTAAGGTTGCAAATCGTTGGTGAGAGCCTATTGACGGATGAGAGGGTATATTCGGAATTTGAAAAAGACACCGTGCAAATTCTATTCATTAAATATTTTTTATTAACCGTAGAGATAGAGATGTAAGATGAGATAAAAGTAAGAGATAATTGAACCGTGGCGACGCTATATCTAACACCCCCCCTTGCCCATGCTGATTCTATTAAATGTGTGTAGGCTACATCCCTGATACAATAAAAGATGCAACTTTAAAAACTTACTTTATGTTTGTGGCCAATTCGAAGCAGGCAAAAAATAAGGAAAGAAGGCTGTCATTTACTCAAATATGAAATGCAATACATCATTATCCCTTTATGACCTCCTTTGGTTCACTATCTCAGGATGGTTAATCATCCACAAAGACTGAATAAAAGAATATGCTAAGATTTAGAGCCAAAATAAATGTTAAAATAAACAACCAAGAGACAAATAGCTTCGCTTCACGTAAACTCGTGCACTCTTGCCAACAATAATAGTTTTTCTTCATTTTCTTCATAGCCACCTGTTAGATTAAGGCATGGATATAATAAAGGTGTTTATAGCACTATACCCGCTTTTCACTAATACAGTATACGTTACTAACTTTGTAACATTAAAAATAAGATCAAAATACATACTGTTTCACCACTTTGTTTATTTATGGCACGCCAGACACTTCTAAAGGTGTCATTGGGGTCAGATGAAGAAGGCGGAAAAAGTGGATGAAGAGGCGTGATTGGGGTTGAGGTCGAAGGCAAGAGAAGGTGGTATTAGGGATTATTCTATAAGGAATATTTCTGAGTGCATTTTTGGAAGTGTTTATTTTGGGCATTTGGGGTATGCTTATAGGCGTCCAATGTAGTGTAATGCTTCCAATGTTAGGAGTCGTTGGTTTCTCTGGAGGCAACTCTTGCACTGCTTTGTTACATCTGATAGCCAACGTTTTACATTTCCTACTTAGAGTTACAGGTGCAAGCACAAAATGAAGATATCAGAGAGTAAATTACACAAAATATTCATTTATGTTTGTTCAGTAAAATTGGACAAAGTTACGAAGATGCAGACGTATGGCAAATCGCAAGCCTGACATTAGAACTACCTTTCGTATGAAGCAATTGCTAAAATGGTTTTGGTGCTTTTTTGAGCTCAGTAATAACTTGATATATCTGAAATAGCTCAGTATAGGAGAATCAATAGATTATAAAGAATAAAAGTGCAGTAGCAAAATCAAAACCTAAACCAAAACCTGATTTAGCTTCAACAAAATTCAACAGATTCGAAATCTAAAACAGAACTACAGAACAAAACGAGTCCAAAGTTAACTCAGATTCATATAAAAGAAACAATGTACCTCAAAATTGAGGGGTTGATACTCCAAACTGGAGTAAAGCTAAGCCGACGAGGATTAAAATGATTTGGGATATTATGTAAAAATTGGGCAACTTAGAGAAGGAAGAAATGGTTTGTCGATTGCGAAGTTGGTTATGAAATTGTTAGAATACGCACTTAGGGCCAATTTTTGCAATATTAGACTACCAATTAAATTAATAATTTAAAACTATGAAAATTCATAATTTGAAACTTCAAAAATTGAATTTTCTTCTTTTGAATCTGAAATTCAAATTTTAAACATTTAACTCCAAATTTGGAAACACATGTATTGAAAATTTGAAAATTTAAATTTGTTAGTTCTAGCTTTGAGAGTTTTTTGAAATCTTGAAAGTTCAAATTTTGAAGTAAAAATTTCAAGTTTGAAATTTGAAAATGTAAAAACATATATTTCAAAATCATAAATATTTAAATTTTGAAAATTAAAAATTTAATAATTCAAATTTCAAAAATTTAAGATTTGAATTTTGGTTTTAGAATTTTTGAATTTAGAAAGTCGGGTTTGAAAATTTTGAATTTGTAACTTGGACTAAAACAAATTTTAAAATTAGAAAGTATGACGATTCAAAGTTCAAAATTCGAACCTTTAATAAGTCGACATTTGAACTCCTAAATTCAAACTTGAATCTATAATTCTATTTGAAAAATTCTTAACTACTTGTTTTTTATTATTATTTAATTTAAATTTAAAAATTTATATCTTTTAACAATCATAACTTTTCTATACGAGCTCGAATCACGCGCGGTTTTCTCCCTTGCGATCTATCGAAATTCCGAACATTCTGAAACTTGTTTGGTTGGGTTCTGAAACCGTTGGATTTTTGGACTATTTTTGGATTTCAAATCGACTGAAAATCAAAGGTGAGTGTTTTAATCCACTCACGATTACTAAACTGTCTTATATTAGTTAAATTGAATTTATGATGTGAGTAGAAATTGACTGGTTGCTGTTTGGTATATTTAAATTGTCATTCCAGTTAAATCTGACTTCTATTGAATTTAATCGACATTTAATATAATATTGAATTTTAAATTGCAAGTTAAATACCTATGAATGATAACCAGTTAATTGTTGTTATTTATTGGTTGATTTGAACGATGATTGTGTTGGATGTTTAATTATTGATATTTGGATGATTGGATGTATGTTTATTCATATGTTGTTATCACACTGCAAGTCCTCTTAGTTTATTGTTAGTAAATCATTATGGATTGAAATGATACATACCCGAACGATCTATAGATTAGGGAAAAATCGTCATGCGTTGAAATGGTAAACTCGAGTAATTTTATGGATTTTGATTTTTAATTCGGGATTGCTGGTTGAAATGATATATACCCGTAAATTTAAAATTATCGCAGGTTGAAATGATAAATATCCGTATCACTTGACCATAGGGAAGAAAATTATATACGGACACCGGATTGGTTAAATTAAATGATTTTTAAATCCTTAATTTTTTTTTTTTGGCAAGGCCAGCGGGGTTAGAAATGGACCCCTACCATTTATTGATATACCAAGAACGATGTACAACAAGGTAAGAAACAAGAACACAAAGAAAACAGGCATATCAAGTTCTAGTGGTCCAGTGGTTAAGACATAGTGGAGTTGCTACATGTGGTTGTAGTGGCACCAGTTCGAATCCCATCGGCCACAATAATGAGACATAGTGCACGGCCACTTATAAAACCGGCTAACCGAAGGCCAGGGCAAACATAGTTTCCTTGGCCCCAAAGTTTTGTCAAGTTCTAGTGGTCCAGTGGTTAAGACATAGTGGAGTTGCTACATGTGGTTGTAGTGGCACCGGTTCGAATCCCAGCGGCCACAATAATGAGACATAGTGCACGGCCACTTATAAAACCGGCTAACCGAAGGCCAGGGCAAACATAGTTTCCTTGGCCCCAAAGTTTAAATCCTTAATTTTTGAATCCAATTAAATGATATTTTGTAAAAAAAATTGACTTATATAAACTGAATTATTTTCGAAAATCCAAGCTTTAAATGTTGAAATGGGAATTGATTTAAATGAATTGTTTAAAGAAATTTAAATTGAAATTTTAAAGTTGAATTTGAAGTGTAAACGAAATTTATCGAAATTGAGTTATTGTAAACGTTTGAATATTTAACTTTGAAATCTATTGAATTTGAGTAGCTTAAATTTATGGTTCAAACATGGATTTGAAATCAATATAGATTTAAATGGTTTTATTGAGAATCCGAATTGAAAGGTAAAACTTTGAGTTTTGTTGATTCGTAAGCTGGATATGGTCCAGATTTGTTGAAATGAAAGAAATAGTTTAATTTGATACTAAGTTCAAATTATTATTTTAATATAAACTGTTTAAAGATATATTATTTTAAATTCAGATTTATTTAGATTTTCAAACTATTTACTATATAAACCATTTCCAATAATCAAACCATTTTATATTAAACTATATTAAATCTATTTTTTAACTATTTTAAACCATTTAACTATTTTAATCTATTTTAACCTATTTTAAAGTATTTTAAACCATTTGAATCTATTTTAGTCTATTTTATACTATTTTAAGGTATTCTAAACTATTTTAAAGCATTCTAAACTACTTTAATCTATTTTAACCTATTTTAAACCATTTAAACTATTTTAATCTATTTTAAACTATTTAAACTATTTTAATCTATTTTAAACTATTTTAAAGTATTTTAAGTATTTTAAACTATTTTTAATTATGACTATCTAAACTATTTTCAAAAAATTCAAACGATGCAAGGTTGAATTGATTATATTTAAATCCTCTTAGCACTACAACATCAAAAGAAACTCAAACTTCCACTTCCCTTGTAATTTGATCAAGGAAAGAAGTCGAGAAGGCCTCACTCGCTATATAAAAAACATTTCAATGAGATTTTTCTACCCGCTAATTGGAAATGAGCCTTGATTTAAAAGCAAACATGGTTAAATGATGTTATAACTTACATTGGAATTTGAACTAGTGAAATGACATATTTTGGGTAAATATGATGATTTTGAAATGAGATTTTAACCTATTTTGTGAATATGATTTTGAAAGTGAATATGATTTTGAAAGTGAATATGATTTTGAAAGTAATACGATTTTAAGTGGATACGATATTTTGATATCAATTATGAATTGGTTTGAAAATGTAAAAAACCATCCGGTATGAATGAGCGCTTAGTTGTTAAAAAGATCGAGATCAGATATTTTCATACTCTCTATCAATACCGAAAACCACTTTAACAATTGTGTATATGGTGGAGATTACAGAATGAAGTAGGATGGTTTGATGAACGATTCTGTATGAGGATTAATGTAGCCTTGACTCTCTCGATTCAACTTAATGTGACTAAAACAGGAGACACGTCGGGCCAAGTGGGGTCACACCCCTTATCAGGCACATTTCTCCAATACTATATTATAACTTTGTGATTTATTTGATGGCCACCCTTCGATTTGATTTTGGGAGTGTGTTCCAAGGTGGGTAGTAGTAACTGCTATGCCTTACCACCAGTCTGGATCCGCAAAATGGTAGTATCCTGCCTAAGCATTGTCTTGCGTGTCTTGTCACATGCCTTATCGCGCCCATTACGAGTTTGGTTTATACCGTACATATGGAGTGGCCTCCGATGGCCCTTCAGTTTACGAAGGAATTACGGTACTGTATAGACTACGGGAATTATATAAAAATATGTTAAAGGGGATAGAGGTAACGCCTTAACACTATTTTAGTACTTTAATTTACTGATAAACATATTATAATACCGTATATCACTACGTAGTAAATAGTTTAACGGATCCTTAGGAGATGGAATCCCGAACATCTCTTAAGTTATTGCACACACGTTAGACACTTGATAGGAGATGTAAAATCTCGTAAACATCTCTGAAGCCGTTACACTCATATTTATTTACCGTTGATTTAACTTGCATAAGATATTTTTGTTCTAACTCGAGTGTTTTGTCTTTTCATTACGCTCGGGTCAGCCTGAGTTTTTCAGCGTTGAAGACATCATTTTTGGAGAACGAAAACAAAGTTTAATATTATTATTATTATCCCACTGTACCATGTTGTTCCGCTGCATTATTTATTCATTCCAGCTGTATGTATAACTCTGATATATTGTAAAAATGTAATCAAATGTATATTATAAAACAGCTCCATGAACTGTTTATTTTATTATTATATTTTGTCACTCCACTGTGAGATTCTGTGTTCTGTTTTTCTTTCCTTTCTTTTATTTTCTTATTTTACACCATTAACAATTCTCCCTTTTAAACAGTTTGAGTTGACATGTGTGGTTTATTGTCTATTTATACCGTCCAAAGAGGTGTGTCGTTACAAATTTTTTATATAGTTTTTGGAATACTTGGATATTGCTCCGATACAACTACTCCCAGTTCTTATACTTATTCAAGTTGCTTGCAAATACTTGCTAGGAAAGCCAACCTCCATTCACTTAGTGCTGAAACCCTTCATTCACTAGTAAATCTTGTAAAAGTCAACAAGTAATTAGAGGTTTGTATATAACGCCTTCTTCCTCATTTGAGGAGCTTAATTACTAATCCGGTTAACAAAGCGAGGGACTTGGAACACCAGTTCTTTTACAGTAATTGCTATACCCCTAGATTTAAGGAGGCCTTCTCTATTCCTAATAAGATCCACTATCTTCTAATGTTTGTATATATTTTATTGTTCTCGTACGATAACTGTTCTCTTTCAGAATCCACTTCCAAGGGACTAATTCATGTATTGCCACCGCAATTTGTACCTTGAATCTGGCTTTCGAAACTATGGGGGCAAGCTTAAACTTCTGACCGAAGCCAATCTTCGTAAATACTCTTTGATCTTGAAAAGCCATAGAGTGCTCGAGGAGCCTCCGATGGTTAAAGGAGATGCCCATGGGAAACGAGCCTTGGTTGTTAGTAATCGAAAAGCCTTTTCTACCACTTCCCCTATTCGACGTGGTTCCCCTAGAAATTTCTTAATCTTTTGTTATAATTTTATTGCAGTCTCTTATATTGGTATCCTATAATCCCTTCCTTGACTTAGGCCCGACTCTTGCCATTTCGGCTGTTAAGTCTAGGAAAGCCAAGACTTCCACTTCTTCTTCAGCTGTGACAATTTCCATTGAGGATTTCATCATTGATGCCCTCAAAACTCTTGAAGATCCAAAGAGAAAGTTAGATGTTGGTGACTTTTCCAATGCTTCAACTCTTTCCACTAGCAAAAAAGCAAAACTTGGGAATGGCCAAACCCTTCCTATCATTGCCGAAGAAACAATTGAAGATACAGCTGTACTCAACCAAGATCTTAATTTTATCAATTTAAGCGCCCTAGATCAAAATCCTCAAGGTGGGGCAGATGCTGCTAACGCACAATGTGACACCCCACATTTATACCCATACCATCCAAGAGTATTACAGAGTAATACTATTAAATAATATGAAAATGAGGCTATATGGGACACACACGTGAATATTCCCTTGGACTAACACTAGTACATATTAAAATATCAAATATAAAACTCATTAGTACATACACAGTGTCAGTACAAAACAATAAACATGTGTGCCTTCAGGACAAAACAATACATAATACACAGTCCAACAATGAGTCAATCGCAACTATAACATATAATATAAATAAAATACATAAATGTTATATAATACAATTCTTATGTCAATTATATATATATATATATACATATACCTATAATGAAACAACGTCAAACAAAAATCATGTAACAATCCTAATATAGAACTCCTTTAAGCCCAGTGAAATACATATCGGTCAAGTCGTCCTTGACCGACCTGAGTATTATAAAATAACTGACGGGTCAGACTATGTCTAATCAAGGATATATAATAATAATGGAAGCACAATATATAATCACTGAATATTAAGATATATTTGTATATATAACCATAAATAGTCATCAAGGTATTACATTACCCAAATAACTCAAACCCATATAAAATAGTAAACACCGATGTAAAAGATCTCATCACCAATAAAGAAATACATTTAATCATACAATCATATAATATTTACAAATGGGTGAATCATACATATCTAGAACTTGTCATCAAATCCAAATTAATCGGTAATGAGACATCCTCAAGTGAAGTCGGACAGTAATGAAACAATGTCTACTATCTCTCTCAATCTTATATTATAAAATATCAATACCAAATCAATTAAATCAATAATAAGTAGGCCGTTTGTCCGTAAAAGATTGGCCATCTTCCTAAGAAGGATACGGGATTGACCATGCTCTGGATACAGTCTCAGGTATAATCTCATATGTACCTAATATATGTCTATCTACCACTCACATACGTACACCACATATACCGAAGCTAGACGGGAGACTGGCAATACATCTGCTTGCTCCAAGAGCCACACATGGTCCATATGACACGACTCCTACAGTCATTGGTTACCATTATCTCTTCCCTCTTGGTATCGTGACAATGATCCACCATAGACTCGACAATGCGTAGCCTTTTCGGCCACGACTACCGACATGTGCCCTAGTTGTAACTGACTGTTGGTCTATACTGTTAGAAATGCGGTTTACGGATCTTAAGGCTAGAATAACACTAGAGGGGGGGTAGTGAATAGTGTTTTGTGGAATTTCTAAATCTTTTTGAAACTTGTGTAATTTAATCACTAACAAATGCAATTCACGGACACAGATATAATCATAGAATCAGATACAGATGCAAATACTAAATAAAAGCAGTAAAGGAAAGAACACACCAGAATTTTATACTGGTTCAGAGTTACTCTACATCCAGTCCCGTACAAGTGTATAGATTTCTTCTCAAAATAATCTCCCAGATTACACCCTCGATTTCAAGGCTACGAGGTACACCCTCCTGTATTCGAGTTCAGGGCAACTCTCTTGATTTAACTAGGCTACAAGATCACCTAATTGATTTTCAAGGCAACAATCACACCCAATTGATATTAAGGCTCAACGGCACCTTGGTATCTTCAGTCTTGAATCTTTATACTATGCAATCTTCATTCTTGGTACCTGCATGGTTATATCCTGCATATACATATATATTTAAACTATAATGTTAGTATTTATATTTTATAACAAGTCCTAAGGTTGTTGTCATCAAAACCATCATCTCAAGAACTAACAATCTCCTCCCTTTTGATGATGACGACCTATGTTTATAAAATATACTTCACCTTCATTATAACTCCCCCTAAAACTAATAACCCCCATACAATTAATAACTCCCCCTTAATCAAAGTCTAACTACTCCAACTACTCTATTTTATATTTCTCCTCATTTGTCATCAACAAAAACTAATCCTAAACTGATATAACCCCCTTTAGTCTTATACTGGAGTACCTGTGACAAATTATGGTAGAGTATATATAAAATAACATGAATTAATAATAAAGACATGATAAATATGAAAGTTTAAACCCAACATATACTATATTTCATGTAATGTTATACAAATCATTCAAACCAAATCAATTTTAAATCAAAGCAAATCAAATCAAATAATTCAAAAACAAGCAATTCAAATCATAAAGAGATCTAATATTTCTAGGATTCAACCCATCCTTCTTCTCTAAAGATAGGATCATTTTTAATATCTTTCCAATCTTCATTATCTTGAATCAAAGTACCTACAGGATTTGCATCGAGATCATCTTTGTTTAGGGCAGAAATCATCCAACGAAGGGCATCGAAATGCTTCTCTTGTTCTTTTATCATCTGCATTTGACTTAGTTCTAAGTGCCATTGATTGCGGAGAATAAAAGTAAGTATATTCTTGAATAAATTGAGAGTTTCTTCAAGATTATTACTTAGAGTTCGAGAAGAGGAAGCCATTTTTGATAAGTAGTTAAGGGATGCAAATAGAGATAAGTAGAAATGAAGAGATTACAAATTTATGGAAGAAACATGTGTTTAAATAGGCAGAAATTCATTTAAAATGAATAGACACAAGTTAGTTATTTTAATTTCAAAATTTTAAAAAAATAACCAAATTAGACAGTTATATGTCGACATAGGGGGTAGGGGTATGTCGACATGGGTATGTTAATCTATGTGTCTTATTTGTTTTGTGAATAATATGTATATATATAAACTTATACACTGTACTAACATTTATTCCATAAACATGATAATATAAAAAAACATAAGATGGTTGATTTTTATAAATAGATGAGATGTTACATAAGATATTATATAATATGATAAAAAAAAACAATACAAGCTCACATAAAACAAATTAATACATTACAACCTAGTTCTTAGAATGTGCAAGAGGATGAGAAGGATGATGATAAGACAAGTTTTCGACCAACTTTAGCAAAGAATTTATTCATATTAGTGGACATTTTACCCAGTTTCTTACTAACGGATCTTTTGAGAATCCGTTTATTTTCCACTATGACCTTTTGATTTTTGAGGAGTGTTTTTTTGAAAAGATTGTTAGTATTAGTAGGATATTCAATACTTTCCAAGGAGGTATCTTCATTTTCTTCTTAAATTTCTATTTCCTTCCCTTCTTCTTCTTCCTCATTTACTTCCTCCATATCTTCATGTGCCAATCTTTCATCCTTTTTGGCAAGAGATTCATATTGTTGAAATATGAAAGGAAGTTTCATGAGAGAAATGTTGGCATGATTAAATACTTTTCTTGAAACAAATTCTTCGATTTTGTAATCAACACCAAAATAATTAAAAATCCAAGTGAGATAGATTCCATGATACAACGTATTCTCACCCATTTCCAAATTCTTAGGACGAAGTTCATCCACAATCACTTACGCCCAATTAATGTCATAATGACCAAAAATAGCAAAAAGAGCTTTACAAACTTTTAAAGTCGGGTTATTGAAATTTCCCGATCTAGGAGTAATAGTATGTTTCAAAAGAAGATTGACAATACGTGCTTTCGGGCAAAAGTTATGATTTTTAATTCAAAGTTGTCATCTTCTTCAAAAATGTGATGAAATGTCTCATGATCATGTTCATCAATATTAAAAGTAGAAAGATCCATTTCCGAATTCTTGCAATCGAGAATGTTGTCCAAAATTTCACAATTTAAAACAATTTTAGTGCTTTTAACACTACTCCGAATTTCATTTTCATTTCCTTCATAAAAGCCACGATTCAAATTCGCATAAAACATTTTAACAAGATTTGGTTAAAAAACAAAATCATTTCCTTAATTGTCAAGAAGACTAAGAATATGGTTCTCTTCGAGAAGAGTATTGATTTCATATGTAGAGAAATCGCTAAAGATAGAAAACTTTCCCGTATGAACTTTTCCGTAATTAACATAGCTTATATAAGCCTTGATTGCTTCCGAATCATTATAGAGATACTCTTTAATGGTTTTAAATAGCCTCATTGTGGATGGAGTGCTTGAAGAAGCTATTTTTGAAGAGAGTAGAAAGTTTGAAAGAGTGAAAGAGAGTTTGAATTTTAAAATGAAAGTGACAAGTTATGATAAGATAATGGAAATAAATAGATATTCAATAGTCATCTTCTCTGGTCAAGAGGTACTTTTCCAGAACATTGGATTTGGTGAAATGGTGGAGGGAAGTTCAAAGATTTGAATTCAAATTTGAATTTCAAATTTCTGACAATGATGTCGACATCATGGGTAGGGCCATGTCGACATGGGTCAGAGAATTCATGTGACTTATTTTTTCTTATATACTTTAATATATATATATATATATGTTATTTTTAATGTTTATATATTTTCTGGAGTAATTATTAAATATAAGAATACTCTTTTAATAAAAAAAATTATATTATTAAAAATAAAAATAACTATAATAATAATAAAATTAAAATTCAAACAACACATAATTTCAAAAACAATCAAACAATTTTAAGCAAAACAATATATTGTAAACGTGTACATTTTTCTAGATTCGTATCTCTGAGATCATCGGAATCACGAATAGCTGTAAAGCACGTATTTGAATTTTTCGTCTTCTGATCATCATTACTTGAGGATGAGTCTGAGTCGTCTAGTGTAGCGGTATACGTTCTTTTTCTTTTCTTTGTATAATCATTGCTTGCAGGAAATTTTTGCTTATCAGGATGCGGACAGTCTCTTTTGAGATGGCATGTTTTGTCACAGTTGAAACATTTTAGTGGTTTGGTACTTCATTATGATTTCCAAAATTCTTGTGATCATTCTTTTTGAAGTTGTTCATCTTCCTGTATTTCAGAAACTTCCGCAAATTCTTTGTCATGAAGGCTATTTCTTCATCATCATCACCTCCCGAGTCTGATCCATCTGTTAATGCATTGAACATAATTGACTTCTTTTCGAATGCCTTGCTATCTCTTTTCCCTTGCGTTTGTACATCGAACGACATTAGATTTCCAATCAATTCTTCAATCTTTAAAGTACTAATATCATTTGCTTCTTTGATAACAAGAGTTTTCTGATCCCATTCCAGAGTAAGAGAATTTAGAATTTTTTTGACTTGATCTTCTTCGGAAAAACTTTTTCCCAATGATATTAAAGAATGCGCAATATCCTGAAATCTACTATACATATCAGAAATGGACTCATTAGAATTCATTTTGAATAATTGAAACTGATTTGTGAGTATGGATATTTTGGTCTGTTTGACTTTGCTTGTTCCTTCATGAGTGACTTGCAAAGTTTTTCAGGTATCATATGCAGACTTACAAACAGATACTCTATTTAATTCATTCCTATCAAGTGAACAAAATAAAATATTTATGGCTTTGGAATTATTCTGTGCAATAGTCTTTTGCTTAGCATTCCATTGTGCAAAGCTAGTTGTGGGTTCAAAACATTCAGTTTGTGTGATATTCCAAGTGTCTAATCCTATTGACTGTAAAAATATTTCAATCTACATACCCAATATGCATAGTTACTGCCATTAAACAGTGGTGGTCTGGCATTAGATTAACCCTCTACAAATGAACTAGTGATAGTGTTAACATTACCAGTGTTGGTAGCCATTTTTAAAAACTTTTCAAAATTCAGATTATGAAAAATTGAAAACCTTGCTCTAATACCAAATGTTAGAAATGCGGATTACGGATCTTAAGGCTGGAATAACACTACAGGGGGTGAATAGTTTTTTGTGGATTTTCTATATCTTTTTGAAACTTGTGTAATTTAATCACCAACAAATGCAATTCACAGACACAGATATAGTCACAAAATCAGACACAAATACAAATACTAAATAAAAGCAGTAAAGGAAAGAACACACTAGGATTTTATACTGGTTCAGAGTTACCCTATATCCAGTCCCGTACAAGAATACAGATTTCTTCTTAAAATAATCTCCCAGATTACACCCTCGGTTTCAAGGCTACGAGGTACACACTCCTGTATTCGAGTTCAAGACAACTCTCTTGACTTAACCAGGCTGCAAGATCAGCTAATTGATTTCCGGGGCTACAACCACACCCAATTGATTTCAAGGCTCAACCGCACCTTTTACTCAACGGTTTGATTTACAAAAGATCCTATAACTTTGAATAGCACTGAGATCATATGGAGAGAGTGGCAGAGAATCAAACAAGAGATAATCAAGTTTGATTCACTTGGTATTTCAGCAAAGTATAGTTTATGATTCTTTAGAATAAATGTGGAAGATGAAGAGGAAAGAAAACAAGTGAAATCTGATAAAAAACTCGTTTAGAATTACTGGTATTTATAGATCAACAGCCATATCTATCCGTGAAAAGATACGACAAATAGACACTTCTTTTGAAAATTTGAATTTTGAATTTAACGGGCACCATGTCGACAAGGAGGGTTGAAGGACGTTGACATGCTCCAGGCAAAATTGGTAATTTTGATTTTCTTATTAAAATTGGTTTTTATAATTTGTTAAAACAATTTCTAAACTTTTGTAAATATATTTGAATATAGTTTAAACATATAAACGTAATTTTTAATATATATAATCTTAATCTATAAAGTGATTTAAAAACTAAGTATTTAAATATTTAAAAGCTAAAATATTTAAAACAAGAGATAGTTTAAAATGAAGAACAATTTTGAAATCAAAATATTAAAAATGATAAAGATAATTTGAGGCTAAACTATTTCAAACAAGAGAGATGACATTTTAAAAAGAAGATTTTGAAAACATTTAAAATAAGAAATATATTTTTGAAAAGCATTTTCATAAAATTAGTGGATATCAAAACATGACCACTATATGTTCCACTAGATATTGTCGTGGGTTCCATCCCACTAGGGTTTCATCCATTTAACATGCTCGAAGTGGATTCCATTCCACGAATAAATTTCGAATAAAGATGTAAGCACTTTCAAGAAGTTTTAACATAAATTCTAGACTCAATACTTATCTTGTATTCTTGAAATCTTGAACTCTTGATATCTTGATACTCATGAGTCTTCAATCTTGATATCTTCAGTCTTAAATCTTTATACTATACAGTCTTCATTCTTGGTACCTGCATGGTTATATCCTGCATATACATGTATATCTAAACTATAATGTTAGTATTTATATTTTATAACAAGTCCTAAGATTGTTGTCATCAAAACCATCATCTCAAGGACAAACATATGCGACACAAGGAGCAACCAACTACCAATCTCATGATGTACATCGAATACCATAAACAACAGTGGTGCGATGGATCTGGTGTGAGACCTCACGATCAGGCCGCCATGGTGGATATTGACCAATTTGGTTCACTCCAGAAACATGAAGGTAGTGGACTAAAGTAGACATGCATATTATGTACGTAAACTATGTGGCTAACTAGTATCCTCCATACGCGCTCACGGCGGCGAGGCACACAACATCAATGTACCCCCGTATAAGTGTCATCCACGAACAAAGAATTGTTGAATAAATAACACAACGGCGTCCTGCATCACCGCGTGTTACTAGGCCATTTATTCAGTGCTCATACATCACACTCGGCCTTTTCTATTCTATATAACGAGTGTAATGACCCGAATTTTTGATATTTGAAATTAGAATATTTAATTGGTTTTAAATATTTAAAAAGTTATTTTTTAACTTGAATTTCAAAAATAACTATTTATTGGACAATTTAATTATTTGATTTAATAATTGGATATTGAGAAAAATATGAAATCTTGAGTTTTAAGCTTATTAAAAATATTTTGAAGGCTCATAAAATTTATAGTATAATACCAAAGATAATAAAAGTTTATAAAATTAAATTTAAAAGTGTTTTGTTCTGTTTTAAAAATATATCGTTTAAATTGATATTTAAAAATAGCCTTCCGAGGCGTAGTTTCAGATTTCGACGAAACCAGTTCCATTGGATCCGTCACAGTGTATTATTATCGAATTTCAAATTTCATAGTGTTTAGAGTTGCGTGTGATCGTACGGTAGGTAAACACACTGAAATTTATATCGAAAATTCAATATAATGATTAGGTCCAAAAAGCTATCTTCTCCATACGATCGAATTAGGACTCGAATCCTTTTCCATTGCGTTCGGAATAGGGGTATAACTTTATGAACGCCTAACGGCATGCCTCGATCAGAAGTCAAGATTTTAAGTTACAACTTCGAGACAATTTAAATTTAAATTTAAACAATATTATATACGAGTTGACTAGTCAAATTATTCACATCAGCTGAAATTCTTTTTACATCATAACTTTTTTCCTTCAAATCACTATAGCTAGTGTTGCATAGTGTTGCAGGCACGGTAACATCTTATTCTTGTCCCCCATTCTCAGCTTAAAGCACACAACCATCTTTTCCTACTCCCCGCTCTCCCTTTTTAAAACACGATCTGTTTCAAATCAAAATCGAGTAGAAGAAAAAATGCGCCTCTTCTTCCTTTATAAATCAACAGCCGAAGGAAGTTTCTTTCCCCCACCTTTTCTTTTAGCATTAATTCTTTTCCTCCTCTTTCAGTTAATCGAACCACGTTCTTTCCTCTTCAATCGATTCTCGGAATCGATTCAAGCAAATAAAATTGCTTTGAGGCGATGATATCAATTCCTGTGATTCGATTGGGATCTTGGCTCGGGTCCAAGCGAACGCAAATCAACTCGCGAAGAGGCGCAAGCTTGGAGGGCGGAGTTGATCGATGGTGAGGCCGAAGTCGCGGCCAGGGGCGGACGCGAGGAGAGTGCGGCATGTTTAAGAGAGGTGCGATTGTCAGGTCGGTGGCGACTCTGGCGATTCGTGTGCATGCACGATGGGCATTATTTCAGAGCAGGCCGGTTGTCTTCGATGGTATGGGCTTCTTCTACTGTGTTTTTTAAAATTTAATTTTTATTTTTATTTGGAAAGAAACGAACTTATAAAAATAATATTTTAGTTATAAACTGTTTTGGAATTATTTGATATTCAGTTATATATAAAAAATATATTTGTAGTAAGGTTTAAACATATTTTAGTTTGAATTCTATATATGTATATGTATATATAGGTTAGAGAAAAATAATAACAGTAAGTTTTAAATTTTTGATTTCAAAACAGTAAATTTTAAATGTTGATTTTGAAAACAGGAATTTCAGAGGTTGGTTTGGAAAGTTAATATATATATACAAGGTTTAAACAGAAAAAAAATATCGATAAGAAAAGTAAAAAAAAGTTGGAATTTTAAAAGTTGTAGAGTTTATATAAAAATGTGATTTTTAAATCTATATAGATTATTTTATAAGTATATATATGTAGTTTCAAAAGAAGAAAATAAATTTACACATACACATTTTAAATTAACTAGTTTATTTTTAAAATAATCGATTAGGGTGATTTACTTGTTTAATTTACTTATTCAATTATTTTAGTTACAAAAAATTATTTATCATTGGAAATTAATTTAAATTTAAATTGTTAGTGTTAATTAAATTAAAAAATATGGTAATTGACTGTTCGATTATTTCAAATGTTAATAAACCATACAATGTTTGTACAAGGTCTAAAATCGTGAAGAAAACAAGCCGGTTTGGATTAGGTGGCAATAAAAGCAAAGGTGAGTTAATCTCGCACAAATTGATTTACCGGTTAATTTAATTAGTTAAAATTAAATTATTGGGTGATTAATTGAAATTGAAAATTACTATCAGTCTGGATGTGATATTATATATAATAGTGTGTGTGTATATATATATTGGAGTGATTGATATTACCGCATTACATAGCAGATGAGATACAATACGCCCCGCACAATAGCGGATGACCCTATATACCGCGATATCCCCCTCGAAGTGGGATTGGTATTTTTATATTGTGCTAACATCTGTAGATGCAGGGAAACAGGTTGGAGGGATCCAACTGGATTCCTCAAAAACGTTGAATTTATTTTCATTTCAGTGATATATGAAATGTTGAATAATCTGTGACATATTATGCTGGAAAAATTAATTTATTTGATGTTAATATATTGCTTGATATATTGTGACATTTTAAAAATATAAATATTGAATTTTAAAAGGGGAATCAAAAACGGAAAAATTTAAAGTAAGAGATTTAGAGTAAGGATGGATAAATTTAAAAGAGAAGAATCAGAAAAATAAATATTTTGATTTTTAAATCATATTTAATAAATCTGGAATATGGAAAAGAATAGAGTCTTGAATAAACGTGAATTAAAGGATTTTAAAAGTAAGGACTTAAGCAATATTGATTTTAAGTACAAAGGATTTATTTTAAAATTTAAGTTTTAAATGAGTTGGGAAAAATAAAAGGAGAATTTTGAAATAGAGTATGAAATTAATATTTCAGATTTAAATAGGGTTTTAATTTATAATAAAGAAGTAAATCTGGAATTAATGGATAGAATAAATTTGGGTAAATCAAGAAATGAATTTTTAAATGGAATTAATTCAGAAAATCGATTTAAAAATCGATTCAAGTGTTTTGAAACATTGATAAAAGGAAAATGAGACCATGGAATTTATAAACTGGGTTTATGAATAAAGTGAATATTTATCAGTGGATAATTTGGATTTATAAATTCACGGTGGGAATTTATAAGGAGATAATAATTCATTTTAAAAATAAATAGTGGTTTTATTTTAAAAAAACACGTGCGAAAGAAAATTTACGCAATTGTGACGTGAATTAAACTGGAGATAAATCGAGAAGGATTTATAAATGATTAGACGTGTGATTGGAGTGGATAGTGTATTTTCCTAAAAAGCTAAATATGTTTTCAAAGAAAGATTTTTAAGTATAAATTAGAAGTTTTAAAGGTGTTTTTAAAAGAATGTTTTTAGAAAAATTTATTATTTAATTGTTTTAGAAGCGTTAAAGTAAATAGTAGTTAATTATTTTTAAAGGTTAAATTGGTATTGTGATTTAAAGGATAACTACTAAATATTTATACCTTGTATAACAGTTTTATTTTAAAGTAGTTTTTGGCTAAAGTTTTACTTGGGGAATTATTATAAATTTCATAACTATTATTTTGAATAAATGATTTAAGTAGGTTTAAATGTTTTAAGTGCATATTTTGGATAAAGTGATTTAATTTATTTAAAATCTAAATTTAATAAGACTTGGAGCTTTTCAGTGGAAATAAAATAATGGGTTGAATGATTGTTTAATTTGATAGTTAAATAACAGACTATCAATGTTGGCCAATGCGTTGATCGTTTCGAAAAGGTCGAGATCGGATTTAATTATTCGAAAACCACTTTGATCCGGTTTGAACGTAGCGAATGATGATTGTGAAGATGATGAAGATGGTGATTCGGTTTGTCCAGACCCAGGGCAACTTATATGGACGAATGCTATCAGACCATCGTCAGCGGAGGACGATGAGCATTCTAAGTGAATATGTTCTAAAAAGGTAACGCTTAGCCTCAAGCCTCATCGACAGGGAATGACTAAAACAGGGCAGGTGCAGCAAGGCTAAGTAGGTAGCACCCAATTAGGGTAAGGTCATCCATGTCTAGAGTGCCTTTGATCTCGACCATGTGGGCGGTGGCTGATCCCAACAACGGGGTGATCTTATTCAGACTATCTAGTAAGGGGTAGCTCCGGTCTTGTGTTGCAGGGGATCGGGAGTGGTCCACGGTACTCTGGTCTAGGCCAGGTACTGTGATGGGTGGTACCCCAGTAGCCCTGCTATTGCATGAAATCCATTCTCCAATAAGCGCTCATACGGTTTTGATTGTGCCCAACTATTGTTGGAACGTAAGATGCAAGAATTTCAGCTAGATTCTATTTTACTTTCTATAGACACTATTATAATATCAAATGGATTTGATAAAAATATTTTGGTTATCGTAAGGTAAAAATCCGACATGTTTATTTGTGACGTGGTCTTACGAGATACCTTTGATTTCAAAAGATTTTGAAAACTTAAATAATTCACTTAAGTGTGTTTTCTCACGCTGGTTTTCCAGGATGACTCGGGTGTTATTTTATTATAATGCTTGGGCCAGACCAAGTATTACAGATATGATAGGATGCTACGGAGCTCAGGAGATGAGTTGGATGACGGAGACGTATATCACGTATCTGACTTATATTACGCTGTGTATGGCATGCTGTATATTCAGCTTTTGTGAGGACAAGTTATTAGAACTGTCCGGTATTGTGCTATTGTTGGTGTTGTACTCTGATGATATAATGTATAAAACAGTAATAGTTCTTTTTGTATAAAAATCAGTTGTTATCTATTATATATTGTTCCGCTGCGATTGTGAGATTTTGATGTTGTTCTCTGTTTTCTTCTTCTACCTCTTTCTTCTTTAACCCTAATGGTTCGTATTTCCATCTAATTTGAGTTGAACTGATGGAGAATATTGTCGACGCAATGGGGTATTTATTTGCTGGTCGTCATAGTGGTATCAGAGCGGAAGGTTAAGCGAGAACCTTGGCTTTGGTGGGGATTACACATTAGAGATAGGGTTACTTGCGCCCTAGAATGAGTGTGAGTGTATTAATAGATATGAGCGTGTATTTTTTAGTGAATATAAATTTGTTTTATATTGCGTTGATTGGTTTATTGAGTGGCTTATGAATTTTGATCAATACGAGTAATTAACGTTATCGATAGGGATCTCTAAACACTCGAATAGAACAATTCGACATAATGTTGTTTAAACGGGGTGAATGAAATAATTTTACACAAACTATTTTTATATATAAAAGGAATATTTTTCATAAATTCTTATAGTTATATATGGTTGCTTGGTTGTTAGGAAATGATAATATTGAATTATTATTATTGTTTTTATGGTAATTGAAACGAAAGATGATATTACGACCAAAGGTTAAGAAATAAGTTCATATAACAAAATGAAATTTGTAAATGTGAATTATAAATGTGATTTATAATTGAAATGAGATAAAATTCCAGATTATATTTGAATATAGATTGCAAGGATTTGTAATTCAAAAATTTGGGAAATTTTATTTCCTTTGCGTTTGAAAATGATTTCAAAGGTTTTGGAGGAAAAATGGTGATATTATTCGAAAATATTTTTGAATGGGATATGAAATCCGGGAAGATTTGGAATTAAAAATATTTGAAATGTTTTTGAAAAAGGATAAAAGCACTACTCACTTCGGTCGTTGGAAAATAATTTCGGTGATGACTGCAGCACCATCGATGATCATTTTCGAGTTTCCAATGGAGGAATTGCTACCTGAGTGTTGTGAATGTTGAAGTTTTGGGTTGGTAAAACTGATTTGATTTTGAATTGCAAAGAATAATTGGGTATACCAAAAGATTTTGGATACAATTGATTTCAAAAATGATTTCTGAAATACTTAAGTGATTGTTTAAAGACTATGGAGTTGGTTTTAAAATGTTTATAGAATATATCAGTAAGTTTGAAGACTTATAAGATTTGAATTAAAGTGAAAATCAACTTGAATTGAGTTAAGTAAAGTGAATTTGAGAGATTAAGCCTAAGTAGGCCAACTGGAAATAATTATTGAATAAAAATTTATCAAGTTGGAAATAATTTGTGAATGAACAAATTTATTTAGTTTAACTAAATGGAAACTGGAACTGAACATTTGAATAATGTTTAAATTTGAATTATGTTAAAATAAATGAGTAAAATAAACCAATTAAGTGAAATAAAATGGGAAGGAATCGGTGAATAGAATATTGGTAAGTTTGAACTTATAAAATTTAAAAATTTAATTGAAAAGGTAATTAACTTGAACTTAGATGGATCTGGAAATTTAGCCCCAGTTGGACTAAACAAAACAAAGGATTGAAAACAAAATTAGTAAGTAAACTAATTGATTTAAATGTGTAAGCAAATGAATTGAAATTGAATATTGGAATGATATTTAATTTAAATTGTGTAAGTAAAGTGAAATCGAAAAATTAGTTCGAATGGGCTTAAATAAAATAAAAGGTTTGGAAATAAAAATTGATTTAGATATAAATAAAGGAGTTAATGGAACTGATTAAGGGAATTGGTTAATTAAATATGGTTTGAGAAGTGGTCGGTAAAAGAAGTCAATATTTGATTTGATTTGGAAATAAATTAATAATTGGAAGGCAAATTGGAAAAAAATGGAATGGAAAATATAAATTGAATAAAAATGGATATAAAACCAAAGTGATAAAGAGGAAATCAATATAAGAAGTTGAATAAAAATATTTATAGACTTAAGAAAGTTAGTGGTGAAATTCTTAAGGGAAATTGGTATGGAAAGAATATATTGAGTAAGAAATTGAATAAAGATTTAATAATTGTGTGAAATGGGATAAGTGTGAATAGGTGGATGGGAATCAAAATAAATGTGAATAAAAAAATTGATATAGCTAATAATCAATGGAGATAAATACGTAGGATGTACGTATATTATTTTATTCGCATAACGATTTGATCCAGATTCTAGCACAGGATTTCGAGATATTTATATCGATCCGAGTTGGGATTTTTCACTCGATTTTCGACGACGAACCTTGGACATGGATTTTTGATTGATCCTGAAATTCTTTATCATAGTGTATGGCTATGCAAGATGAATGACGGTTTCTAATCAAAGAACAAGATCTGAGTCCACACTAGAGAATATGGTGAACGATACTAGTTCGAAAGTGAAATTGTGTGATCGAGTGAGCGATCGAATTTGATATTGCGTATGGATGATATATGTACATCGTATGGGCTTGAAAGAAATAGATATTGAAAATTTTGAAAAGAAATGAATAAAATGATTTTGAATTCTATGGTTGGATATTATTGCTAAGTGAGGTGCAGGTAACTAAAAGCAAAGCAAAATTGATGTTTCGATTCCAGAAATAAAAATTCGAACTGTCCGACAAAAAAGTATGTATTTAAATTGTCGTATGAAATTTGATGATTTTCTGATTTAGCCACTTGGCTTTTGTTTTCTTTTGAAATTTGGGGTCCGTAGAGGCGTTCTGTAGTTGTTCTGAGCTAGCCGCACAAAGGAGACACTGGCGAAATTTTTCGAAAATTTAAGCAGTTAGAAAAATTTTGAAGAAAATTTTGATAGTTTAAAATTTGGTTTAAACTATAATTTGAATTATTAAAGGGATAATATTATTTGGAACCTATGAATGAGTTTGGAAAGTTAGTAAGGGTATTAGTGTGTCTTTAATAAAAAGATTTTTTGGAAAGTTGTCAAAAACTATTTGGTTTTGGAAAATAGTTAACGGGTTGTGGACCATTCTTCTTAACTAGCAATTTCGGGGACGAAATTCTTGTAAGGGGGAGGAATTTAACGACCCGGAATTTTTGATATCTGAAATTAGAATATTTAATTGGTTTTAAATATTTAAAAAGTTAATTTTTAACTTGAATTTCAAATATAACTATTTATTGGACAATTTAATTATTTGATTTAATAATTGGATATTGGGTAAAATATGAAATCTTGAGTTTTAAGCTTACTAAAAATATTTTGAAGGCTTATAAAATTTATATTGATAATACCGAAGAAAATAAAACTTCTAAAATTAAATTTAAAAGTGCTTTGTCCAGTTTTAAAAATATATCGTTTAAATTGATATTCAAAAATAGCCTTCCGAGGCACAGTTTCAGATTTCAATGAAAGCAGTTCCATTGGATCCGTAATAGTGTATTATTATCGGATTTCAAATTTGGTAGTGTTTGGAGTTGACGTGTGATCGCACGGTAGGTAAACGCGCTGAAATTTATATCGAAAATTCAATATAATTGTTGGGTCCAAAAAGCTATCTACTACATACGATCGAATTAGGACTTCGAACTTTTTCCATTACATTCGGAATAGAGGTAAAACATTATGAACGCCTAGCGGCATGCCTCGATTGAAAATTCAAGATTTTAAGTTACGATTTCGAGACAATTTAAATTTAAATAAGATTATATATAAGTTGACTGGTCAAATTATTCACATTAGCTGAAATTCTTTTCACATCATAACTTTTTGCCTTCAAATCACTATAGCTAGTGTTGCAGGCACGGTAACATCTTATTCTTGTCCCCCATTCCTAGCTTAAAGCACACAACCATTTTTTCCTGCTCCCCGCTCTCCCTTTTTAAAACACGGGCTGTTTCAAATCAAAATCGAGCAGAAAAAAAATGCGCCTCTTCTTCCTTTATAAATCAATGGCCGAAGGAAATTTCTTTCCCCCTTCCTTTTCTTTTAGCATCAATTCTTTTCCTCCTCTTTCAGTTAATCAAACCATGTTATTTCCTCTTCAATCGATTCTCGGAATCGATTCAAGCAAATAAAATTGCTCTGAGGCGATGATATCAACTCCTGCGGTTCGATTGGGACCTAGGCTCTAGCCCAGGCGAATGCAAATTGACTTGCGAAGGAGGCGCTAGCTTGGAGGGCGGCGTTAATCGATGGTGAACCAAAGTCGCGGCCAGGGGCGGACGCGAGGCGAGTGCGGCATGTTTAGGAGAGGTGTGATTGTCAGGTCGATGGCGACTCTGGCGATTCGTGTGCGCACACGATGGGGCATTGTTTCAGAGCAGACCGACTGTCTTCGATGGTATGGGCTTCTTATGCTATGTTTTTAAAATTTAATTTGTATTTTAATTTGGAAAGAATTGAACTTATAAAAATAATTTTTTAGTTATAAACTGTTTTAGAATTATTTGATATTCAGTTATATATATATATAAAATATTTGCAGTAATGTTTAAACATATTTTAGTTTGAATTCTATATATGTATATGTATATATATGTTAGAGAAAAAATAGTATCAGTAAGTTTTAAATTGTTGATTTCAAAACAGCAAATTTTAAATGTTGATTTTGTAAACAGGAATTTTAAAGGTTGGTTTGGAAAGTTAATATATATATTTGTGTGTGTGTGTACGAGGTTTAAACAGAAAAAAAATATGGATAAGAAAAGAAAAAAATAGGGATTTTAAATGTTGTAGAGTTTATATCGAAATGTGATTTTTAATCTATATAGATTATTTTATAAGTATATATGTAGTTTCAAAAGAAGAAAATAAATTTACACATACACATTTTGAATTTACTAGTTTATTTTTAAAATAATCGATTAGGGTGATTTACTTGTTAATTTACTTCAATTATTTTAGTTACAAAAAAATATATTTATCATAGGGAAATTAATTTTAATTTTAATTATTAGTGTTAATTAAATTAATAAAAATGGTAATTGACTGTTCGATTATTTCAAATGTTAATAAACCGTACAATGTTCGTACAAGGTCTAAAATCGTGATGAAAACAAGTCGGCTTTGATCGGGTTGCAATAAAAGCAAACGTGAGTTAATCTTAGTCAAATTGGATTCTGGTTAATTTAATTAGTTAAAAATAAATTATTGGGTGATTGATTGAAATTGAAAATTACTATCAGTCTGGATGTGATATTATATATAGTAGTGTGTATATATATATTGGAGCGATTGATATTCCCGCATTACATAGCGGATGAGATCCTACATGCCCTGCATAATAGCGGATTACCCTATATACCGCGATATCCCCCTCGAAGTGGGATTGGTATTTTTATATTGTGCTAACATCTGTAGATACAGGGAAACAGGTTGGAGGGATCCAACTGGATTCCTTAAAAATGTTGAATTTATTTTCGTTTCAGTGATATATGAAATGTTGAATAATCTGTGATATATTATGTTGGAAAAATTAGTTTATTTGATGTTAATATATTGCTGGATATATTGTGATATTTTTACAATATAAATATTGTATTTTTAAAGGGGAATGAAAAAAGGGAAAATTTGAAGTAAGAGATTTGTAGTAAAGATGGATAAATTTAAAAGAGAAGAATCAGCAAAATAAATAGTTTGATTTTTATATCCTATTTAATAAATCCGTAATATGGAAAAGAATAGAGTCTTGAATAAATGTGAATTAAAGGATTTTAAACATAAGAACTTAAGCAATATTGATTTTAAGTACAAAGAATTTATTTCAAAATTTAAGTTTTAAACGAGTTGGGAAAAATAAAAGGAGAATTTTGAAATAGAGTATGAAATGGATATTTCAGATTTAAATAAGGTTTTAAATTATAATAAAGGAGTAAATCTGGAATTAATGGATTTTGGAATAAATTTTGGGTAAATCAAGAAATGAATTTGTAAACGGAATTAATTCAAAAAATCGATTTAAGTGTTTTGAAATAGTGATAAAAGAAAAATGAGTCCATGGAATTTATAAACTGGGTTTATAAATAAAGTGAATATTTATCGATGGATAATTTGGATTTTTAAATTCACGGTGGGAATTTATAAGGAGATGATAATTCATTTTAAAAATAAATAGTGGTTTTATTTTTTTAAAATTGTGGGAAAGGAAATTTACGGAATTGTGACGTTAATTAAATTGGAGATAAATCGAGAAGCATTTATAAATGATTAGACCTGCTGATTGAAGTGGAAAGTGTATTTTCCTAAAAACCTAAATATGTTTTCAAAGAAAGATTTTTAAGTATAAATTAGAAGTTTTAAAGGTGTTTTTAAAAGAATGTTTTTAGGAAAATTTATTATTTAATTATTTTGAAAGTGTTAAAGTAAATAGTAATTAAGTTAATTTTAGTAGTTAATTATTTTTAAAGGTTAAATTGGTATTGTGATTTAAAGGATAACTATTGAATATTTATACCTTGTATAACAATTTTATTTTAAAGTAGTTTTTGGCTAAAGTTTTACTTGGGGATTTATTATAAAATTTCATAACTATTATTTTAAATAAAGTGATTTAAGTAGCTTTATTTTAAATGTTTTAAGTGTATATTTTTGGATAAAGTGATTTAATTTATTTAAAAATCTAAATTTAACAAGACTTGATGCTTTTTAGTGGAAATAAAATAATGGATTGAATGATTGTTTAATTTGATAGTTAAATAACTGACTATCAATATTGGCCAATGCGTTGATCGTTTCGAAGAGACCGGGATCAGATTTAATTATCCGAAAACCATTTTGATCCGGTTTGAACGCAGCGAATGAAGATCGTGAAGATGATGAACACGATGATTCGGTTTGTCTGGACCCAGGGCAACTTGTATGGACGAATGTTATCAGACCATCGTCATCGAAGGACGATGAGCATTCTAAGTGAATATGTTCTAAAAAGGTAATGCTTAGCCTCAAGCCTCATCAAACGGGAATGACTAAAACATGGGAGGTGCAGCAAAGCTAAGTGGGTAGCAAACACTTAGGATAAGGTCATCCATGTCTAGAGTCCCTTTGATCTCGGCTGTGTGGGCGGTTGCTGATCCCAACCGCGGGGTGATCTTATTCGGTCTATCTAGTAAGGGGTAGCTCCGGTCTTGTGTTGTAGGGGATCGGGAGTGGTCAAGCATTTCAGCTAGATTCTATTTTATTTTCTATAGACGCCATTATAATATCAAACAGATTTGATAAAAATATTTTAGTTATCGTAAGGTAAAAACCCGGCATGTTTATTTGTGGCGTGGTCTTACGAGATACCTTTGATTTCAAAGGATTTTGAAAACTTTAATAATTCAATTGAATGTGTTTTCTTACGCTGGTTTTTCAGACTGACTCGGGTGTTATTTTATTATAATGTTCGGGTCGGACCGAATATTACAGATATAGGATAGGATGCTACGGAGCTCAAGAGACGAGTTGGATGACGAAGACGTATATCACGTATCTGACTTATATTCCGCTGTGTATGGTATGCTGCATATTCAACAGCGAATAACTCCTAACAACAAAATTAGTATGAAGAAGATATGAAATCAAAAATTAGGTACTAATTTTAATATAGAATATTCAAATAAATATTAATAAGTGAATCAATACACTTAATAATAAAATATTCACAACATATCATCTTATAAATCAATAAAAATGATAATTAGATGAAAAATAAATTCTTGTTCAAATAAATAACCTTTCTAAATCTTGCATTATACTATAGAATTTCAATTCAATACTTTAGAAGCCTTTGTAATCATTTATCTCCAAACGATTTTGATGCATATAATTTTTTCTTTCTAAATATTATAATTTATATAAACATTAAACAACGTATCTACAAAAGTATAGAATAATTGAAACTCTAACCCCAAACGCACATTTATACCACATAAAACACATATTCAATATCAAATTATACATAAAAGCAACTTGCGCATGATACATATATGGGAACCTAACGCATAAATATTAAAAGCAAAGATATAGTAGTATTCACCACTTGCCCACACAATAAGATTAAATATATAAATTGAAGTAACAATTATTTACCAGCAACAGACAAGACAACACCAAATCATAGAAAACGTGCTAATTAGGCCTGTCAAATGGGTTGAGTTGGGTCAAAATGGGTTGGGTCGAGTTTGACCCAACCCATTTATGACCCATTCTTTTTTACCCACTTATGACCCTAACCATATATGACCCAACCCGTTTAATAAGCGGGTTACCCATTTAACCCATTTAAAGATTTAGGGGCCGTTTGGATTACAATAAATAAGTTGTTTTTTGCTTATAAAATGAAAAAATTAAAAAGTCAATATGGATAAACAAAATCAACCAACTTTAAAAGTCATTTTTCAACTTATTGCAAAAGCAATTTTTTTTTGCTTTTCGACTCACATAAGTCGATTTTTTATATGAAAAAATTCTAAAAAAATGTATTTTCAAATTTCAAAATTTCACATTTCAAAATTCAAATTAAAAAATTTCGAAATTTCGAAAATTTAAAAATTTCACAGTACAAAATTCAAAATTTTAAAATTCAAATTTCAAATATCAAATTTTCAAAATTCAAAATTTCAAAATTCAAAATTTTGAATTTTAAAATTTGAAATTTCAAAAATTTGAACTTTAAAAATTCAAATTCCAATTTTCAAAATTCGAATTTTGAAATTTGTTAAAATTTGAAATTTTGAATTTTGAAAATTTGAATTTTAAAATTCGAAAATTTAAATTTTCAATTTTGAATTTAAAAATTGAAAATTTTAAAATTTAAATTTTGAAATTCGAAATTTGAAATTTAAATTTGGAAATTTCGAATTTCGAAATTTTTAAATTTTTAAATTTGAAATTTAAATTTTTGGAAATTTTGGATTTTGAAATTTTTGGGAATTTCGGATATTGAAAATTTTAATTTTGAAATTTTTGGAAATTTCGAATTTTGATATTTAAATTTTCAAATTTTTGGAAATAACGAATTTGAAATTTGGAATATGAAAATTTGAAATTTATATTTTGACATTTTTGGAAATTTCGAATTTATAATTTGGAATTAGAAATTTTAATTGTAGTCTGAACAGAAAAAATAGCGGCTTCTACAGTAGGTGAAGTTCAAATATGAAGATGCAGTGGCCTGTTATTTTTTAAGTACAACTGTCAATTTTCATGAAAACTACATTGTATGTTTAAAATTCTAATTTTTCAAATTTATATTAAAATTTAATGTTTTTAATAAATTGGTAAATGGGTTACCCACTTATAACCCTTTTAAAAATGGGTCAACCCAACACATAACCCATTTAATAAAATTCATAAATGGGTTGACCCAACCCACTTAAAAGTAGGGTAAATGGGTTGGGTCATATTTTGACAGGTCTAGTGCTAATAAAGGATCATGTACCCAATGCATATATATTCATGCAACGACAAACATAAAGCTTACATTAAACAGTTAACAATTGTTGGTTAGTATAACCCAAGCCATTATCACCTGTACAAGCTTAGAATCCACAAACACTACATTAGACAGTGTATTTGTACGCGTGTATCAACATTTAGCCTAACTCATGTAATGATACTCATTACAAAACTATCCATAATTACATGTACTGATGTACGTACGCAAGCAAGGAATGTAAACAATTCAATCAAAATATATATGAGTTATAGCATAGCAGAGATATTAGAGCAGCATGTTGCCAATAAATAAAAACTAAAAGAAAATGAAAAGAAATCTAATACAAAATCTTGGTTTAGAATTTTACAACTGTCAAAAAGCATAAAGTCATGCAACTCCTCCATATAAAATGCATTCACACGTCACATATACGTGCTGAAGCATTGCCCATATAGATAAGAATTATGAACGAATATTGTTTTTGTGTATTTGATTCAAACAAACTGATATTATTTTCATTGTGAACTGTACAAGCCTTTATATAGGCTGAAACAAGAAAATATTTGTAATGGGCTGCGGGTTGACTCAAAATAATACAACCCGCATTTGATATGTAAAAACTTATACCGTATAACCTTTCCTCGGTTATACTTGTTTCACTTACTCACCCCACTCAAACCCAAATTAAGTTTAGGGTTTGCAAGCGATTCTCAGATCCTGCCACTAACTTGACAATTTGAGAAGATTAAGTTGGGCGATTAACTTCAGATGACTTCAATCAGCTGTTTTCAAGGTTAGGATGTGTTGCTTTTTGTTGAATACTTCAACACGCTTGTCTTTGAGGTCATGTTGTGTTTCTAGTCGTCAAATGCTTTAGTTGTCACTTGTAGGGCTTCGGGAATATAGATCTGAGTTTTAGATCTCAGATTGCTGTCAGCTTCATCAACGTTGAGCTCGTGTCTGAAGCGAGTGAAACTCTGCCTTGACAGAGGCTTGGTTAGTATGTCAGCTTTCTGGTAAGTGGAAGGTACGTAGTTAACTCTCAATTCTCCTTTGATAACTTGCTCTCGTACGAAGTATAGATCCAGTTCTATATGTTTCATACGAGAGTGTAGGACTGGATTAGCAGTGAGAGAGATAGCACTTTGATTATCGCACCATATAGTAGCTCTGCTATTAAATTCGATATGTAATTCACTTAGAAGAGACTTTATCCACATAATCTCAGCAGTAGTGCTAGCTATGCTTCGGTATTCGGCTTCAGTGCTAGATCTTGATACCGTTTGCTGTTTTTTTGCGCACCAGGATATAAGATTGTTGCCTAAGAACACACAATAACCAGTAGTTGATTTTCTATCATCATAATCTGTTGCCCATTCTGAATCTGAATAACCAGTAATGTATAGAGATGAACATGATTGCAGAATTAGTCCTTGATTAATAGACCCTTTAAGATATCTCAAAATTCTCTTTACAGCCTTACAGTGCTCAACCAGTGGTCTTCGCATGAATTAGCTAACTTTATTAACACTATAGGAGATATCTGGTCTGGTTATTGTGACATACTGTAATGCCCCCACTATACTCCTGTATTGTTTGTCATTTAGTATTGGATCACCTTTATTTTTTGAGAGATGTAAATTGCTTGTCATTGGAGTGGGAAGTGGATTTGCCTTGTCCATCTTGGCTTTCACTAGAATTTCATTGATATATTTTTTTCCGGTTTAGATGTATCTCTGAATTTGACACCCTTTTAACCTCAATGCCTAAGAAGTAATTCAGCTCTCCCAGATCTTTAATGGAGAATTCTTCCTTTAGGCATTGTGTAATATTATCAATCTCAGACTTGCTATTTCCTGTAATGATAAAATCATCCACATAAATTAGTATGTATGTAATTGTATGATTAAAAAATTTAATAAATAAGGAAATGTCAGATTTTGTTTGATTGTAGCCATGTCTGCATAGTGTAGTCTTCAGTTTCTCAAACCAGACTCTAGGTGCTTGTTTGAGACCATAAAGTGCTTTGTTAAGTTTGCACACAAGTTGTTCACTGCCATTCTTTGTGAATCTATATGGTTTCTCCATGTATACTTCTTCCTGCAATTCACCATTGAGAAAAACATTATTAATATCTAATTGTTGAATAGCCTAATTCTTATGCAAAGCAATTGATAGAATTATTCTGATTGATGTTGGTTTCACAACAGGGGAAAAAGTTTCATTAAAATCAAACCCATTTTGTTGTGAAAACCCTTTTGCCACCAATCTTGCTTTGTGTCTAAGGATTGAGCCATCAGGATTTTTCTTTAACTTATATGTCCACTTGCATCCTATGATATTTTTGTTCATAGGTCATGACACAAGATCCCAAGTGTTATTTTTGATTAATGCATCATATTCCTCTTTCATTGCAACTTTCCAGTTGTCATCTGCAACTGTCTGTTGATATGTGCTAGGTTCACTTATATCTGATTCAACACTGTAAACTTTTGGTTTGAATATACCACTTTTTGCCCTAGTTATCATGTGGTGACCAGTGCTTGCAGGAGCAGCGGAATGATTTTCTTCAGTATTAGTGGTTCCTTGTTGAGTATCAGTGGACTGCTGATCATTCAATACTTGACATAGATCACATGAGCTGTTGCTGTCTGATTCAGTGACTCTTGGTGATGCTTCATTTTGCTCATGACCTAGTTCACTTGTGAACATTGTGTGTTGTGGGCTGATATCTCTTCTGCCATGGTTATCTTCACTTTGAACTGGTATGATTATCTCTAGTGAAGATACTGTAGGAGATACAGGATATTTTGTATTGTATACTTTCTGAGAAGTTTTGATATCTGCATTGCTAAAAGGAAATTCATGGTCATTAAATATCACATGCCTAGATATATATACCTTGCCATTACTATCAAGCCACTTGTAGCCTTTTTGATTTGTAGGATAACCCAAAAATGTGCATGGTGTAGACCTGTAGTCAAGTTTATGTAAGTTGTATGGTCTTAGATAGGGAAAACACTGACATCCAAACATCTTTAAGGTTTGATAGTTTGGTCTGACTTTGGTTAGCACTTCCATAGGACTCTTCTATTTGAGTACTTTTGTAGGCAGTCTGTTGATCAAATAGATTGCTGTAGAGAAAGCTTCAGGCCAGAATTTAAGTGGCATATATGTTTGTGCTAATAAAGTTAGACCAGTTTCAACGATATGTCTATGTTTTCTCTCAATAAGACCATTTTGCTCAGATGTGTAAGGACACGTGATCCTTTGTGTGATTCCTTTATTTTGAAAATACATTCTTAGTGGCAAGAATTCCTTACCTCCATCTGTCTGCATAATTTTTACCTGATTATTTGTCTGTCTTTCAACATTTGTGATGAATTGTATCACTGCATTGTTAGTCTCGGATTTTGATTTTAGGAAATAGATCCATACATGTCTGGAGTGTGCATCAATAAAAGAGATATAATATCTATAACCATAATCAGTACTAATTGGAGCAGGTCCCCAGAGATCTGCATCAGCTAGTTCAAGTGTATTGTTATACAGAGTCTCAGAGTCTGGAAATGCAAGCTTATGACTTTTGCCTAATTGACAATATGTGCATATATAAGAATTGGGAATTTTATCAACAAGAGTATTATCACATTCACTCAATACATGTTTAACAACATTTATACTGGGATGTCCTAGTCTACGGTGCCATACATCAAACTTTTCACTGTATTTTTCATCATTTCTTATTTCAGTTACATGACACCATTTACTTTTGCATTCAGGTTTTCTTGAGCTTATGACATCAAATTTGTATAACCCATTGTGTACTCTACCCTGCAAAAGAATTTCATTAGTTAGATTATCCTTTACAACACAGTATTTTGAGTGAAATTCAAAATAGACACTATTGTCTTTATCAAATTGTGAAACACTCATCAATTTTTTCTAATTAATGGTACTCTTAGTAGATTTTTAACATAGAGTTGCCTAGTACCATTAATGCTTGCATTTCCAGTATGAGATATATGTACTGACTTGCCATTACCCATATACAGTAATTGTTTACTTTTGTATTCCCTGTTGCCAAGATTTAGTTGACTTAAATTGTTTGTCACGTGGTTGGTTGCACCAGAATCTGGAAACCAGCTGTCATCTTGAATGTCTTCAATCTTGGCTATGCTATTGTTTGTACATTATGACTTAGTTTCTCAATGCATGTTTACCAAATTGACATTGGAATTTTGTGACCTTGCATTGTTGTTGCTCTGTTGTGCTGGAGTAAAGTTTGCATCAAATCTGAAATAACACTTGTTTACAGTGTGACCATACTTCTCACATATTTGACATCTTGGTTTATTGTTGTTATTATAATTCGATCTACCACTCCTTCCTCTTCCTCTGTTAGGTTGGCCACCTCTGTAATTGCTTGATTGGTTTCTATTGTTTTGATTCTTTTCTTGATTCCTATTTCTGCTAACGGGTGCATAATTGACATTATACTCCACATTTATTGGTTTCTTTAGCTCTAATGTGCCCTCATGTGCAATTAGCATTGACTGAACAGACTGAAGTGAAGGCAGCTTTTCATTAGATGATATTATAGCTACCCCAGCTTCATACTCCTCATCCAAACCACTTAGTATACACAGTATCTGTTCAGTGTCTGATACTTTGTGTCCAGCACAAGCTAATTGATCACATATAGTATTTGCCTTTGACAGATAGTCTCTCATACTTGCACTATCTTTTCTTAAGTTCTGCAACTGTCTTTTGTATTGCATTATTCTTGCCGCAGATTGAGAACTGAATATTTGCTCAATTGTGTGCCAAATTTCATGTGCTGTTTGCACCCAACTAATTGTGGCATTAGATTTGCACCTACAGAAGACAGTAGCCAAGAACTAATCAGGCTATCTTGTCTTACATGAGCAATGTAATCTTTATTGCTGACTAGTTTTCCTTCATTGTCTGTAGAGAATCATGGTGGGGTGATTAAAGCGCCATGTACGTATTCCTGCAAGCCATAGCCCCTTACGGCTGTTTCAATCTGAAATTTCCATAACAGATAATTGGATTCATCTAACTGAATGGTGATGACCTCACTACCAGAGAAACGGCTATTTCCAACGGCGATTGGCCGTTGGAGGCCGTTGGAAAGCCGTTGGAGGCCGTTGGAATTGCCGTTGGTATACACTTCAACAGTTTCCAACGGCCTCCAACGACACCAATGTGGATATACCAACGGCTTCCAACGGCAAATTTGCCAACGTGGCAAAGCCTGTTGACCAACATGCCGTTAGAAATCGTTGGAAAATGCCGTTGAACGCCGTTGGAAGCCGTTGGAAGCCGTTGGAGTTAAATGGCCAATTGGCCGTTGGTAGCCGTTGCAAATCTGGGTATTTTTTTTATATAAAAGCAGCGGTGCTTGCTTCCAGCCACACATAACCACAATTATATCAAAACAGCTCTATTTCGAGCATATACATATAACAACTATATCCAAACATATATATATATAACCAAATCTTACATATATTTCAACATAAACCAACAACCAAACAAAACAAATCCTAACCAACATCAACAAATCCAAACCAACATCAACAAATCTAAACCAACATCCACAACCAAACCATCAGAATGTATGAAATCCAAATATACACAAACCATCACATCAAAATGTATCAAATTCTCACCAACTTTAAAATATACATGCCAATAACAAAACATACCTAAATCACTCAGCACCAGAACCACCAGATGAAGGAGGCTGTCCATACTGTGCGATGAACTCCGCCATGCGCCGGTTCAACTCCTCCGTCCTCGCTTCATTCAGCAAATTGCGTTCCCGCATCTCAGCAAGCTCGACTCGTAGCTGCGCAATCTCTTCTTTATCTTGAGCCCTTTGATATTCTTTCTGGGCTGTCTGAACCTGTAAACAAATTTAAATTATCATCTGCACTAAAAAATTAGTATTAAAATAATTGCAAATTAACTAACCGATTGGCTTCCATAACCGTAGCGTCTGCCGCGGGTCACTGGATCCATGACGGACTCAAAAATGGCGTCCTCCTCATCCGGGCTCAAGTGAGCTCGTCCCGTACTCTCAAGTAAGGCTGTCCGCGCTTCCTGAAACTTTTGCTGTCATGCAAAATATAATTGAATTTAGTTAATTACGTTATTTCAATTAACTTGTAAGTTTTAGTTACTTATGTTTACTTACATAGGCAGTACTCGCTTTGTCATCGTGGTCCCAAGAGTAAGAAACTGCGCCGGAATCATCGACCTGAGTCAATGCATGTGTATGGATAAACACATCCCAATAACTAACAGCCCCCCCTCCCCGCCCCCGCGTTGTCTCTCCTGAAATATGCACATATAAATATACATTATTTATAATTTAACAAATTAAAACTTAAAATAATTAACTATTTGTCTTATTTAATAATTATACCAAATCTTCCCGGTGATGCTGGAAAGACTTGGAACCACCGCGATGCGTAACGGGGTTCCTGCTCCTGTTTGCAGAATTCCTCTCGGACTGCCTCTGCAAATTTAAATTGAAAACAAAAATTGTTTTGACAGTTTTAATTATTTATATATTATTTGCCTCAAACAATTTAAATTAAATATATGATAGAGATTTACCACAAAATCCTCATTGCTCCACCAGGTGGCGAACTCATCAAAAACAATTTTCTTTCCATGAGGTAAAAAAATTGCTCGTGTTTCTTCCATGCAATAAGGACAAGCTAGACGACCGGCCGTACTCCAACCTGAAAGCATTGCATATGCAAGAAAATCGCTGATTGTCCACAATAAAGAAGCATACATGCGAAAGTTCTTTTTTTGGAAAATATCATATGTCTCTACTCTCTCGTACCACAATTTTTTTAATTCATCAATCAATGGTTGTAAATAAACATCGATTCCTTGTGTCGGATCATCGGGACCAGGGACGACAACTGTAAGAAACATATATGGAGTTTTCATACACATCCAAGGAGGTAAATTATAAGGTGTGACAATTATAGGCCAGGACAAATATTTCGAACCAAATTGAGAGAATGGGGAAAATCCATCTGTATATAAACTAAGTCTAACATTACGAATTTCGGACGCAAAATCAGGATATTTCTGGTCAAAATGTTTCCATGCTTCCCCATCAGCTGGATGTGTTAACGTACCTACTTCCTGTGTTCTCACACTGTGCCATCTCATATGTTGCGCAGTTACAGAAGATGCATATAACCTTTGAAGTCTAGCAGTAATTGGTAAATAATGCATACGCTTATACGGGACTTCCTTTCCCTTTTTCTTTCTTGGTTTGTATCTTTCCTGATTACATATTTTACAATTTCTAAGGTTGATATCTTCCTTCCAAAACAACATGCAACCTTTTAGACACGTATCTATTTTTTGATACGGTAAACCAAAAGCTAACATCAGTTTTTTTACTTCGTAATGATTTTCGCACATTAGATTATTAGGAGGCATATATCGTTTCGCAGCTTGTACAACAGCCGTAAATCCAGATTCTGTGAGGTTGTATTTGGATTTCATCGCAATGTATTCAGCAGTTACTGATAACTGGGTTCCGCTTATGCAGCCTTTTCAAAGGGGTTTTTTCGCGGCATCTAACAAATCATATATCTTTTTTGGTTCTTCTTCAGCATTACCATCGTCATCAGTTAATTGAGGAACAGGAAACAATGAACGTGCAGCATCTTCAACCATATGTTCTACAAGATTTGTCGTACCAATTTCATTACTCACCACCTCCTCATCTTATACATGATTAGATGCTAACTGTTCCCATGACGATCCCAAATCAAATAGTTCGATACGAAACCGTACTGACATAAATGAACTCTAATCATTTGTGGTATCAAATGCTTTAACAGTTTGCATTTACTACATGGACAACGGATTTCTTTATAGTTTCCGTTATTACGTAAAGCAAAATCCATAAATACGCTAACACCATTATTAAAATGTTCATTTGTTGAGTCTTTAGTATCGACCCTTCGTTTTTTGTACATCCAGCTCCGATCAGTAAAATAATTGTCCATTTACCCACGCATATAATTAAAAAGTACGATATAATTTTGCGTTGACATTTTTTATTAAAACAATTTTATAAGCATTCTTCTTGTTTTTGTTATATCTGTTAAAATAATACTTAATGCTTATTTTGAAATGAACATTATATTCTATTTAAACAATTTTATTAGCGAATTTGATACTAATTGATCATTGACACTTTGATGGGTCATCCTACCTCCCATTACAAATACAATAACGTAATTAAATTGCATAAATCATTTCAATTTAAACGATCCAACAAAATTTCGACAGCACTTCGCTTTAGTTCGCTGAACAGTACACAATTGCGTGTACACAGAGAACATAAAGGGAAGCGCTGTCGAAATTTTGCGAACCGTTTAAACTGAAATGATTTACGAGATTTAATTACGTTATTGTTTTTGTAACTTGTCCAATACAGGGACAAATTCAACAAATACTGTATACGATGAATATAGATGTCCGTTCTGTTAAAAAACGAATATCCACACAACGATCATATACAATACTTATCAGACGGGGCCAAAAACACTCTAAGGGTTTAAATTTTTAAATTAGCGATATAAAAGTTTAAATTTTATTTTCATAAAATTTAAACTTTTATATCAATAAACAAATTGTTGAATCAACGCATATATAATGATTTTTTCCTAAAGCAAAAAAAAAATTCAGTGTGTGCGTGCAACGTATAAAATAAACGAACAATGTTATACATATAATCGCATCACAAATCACATTCAGTCATGCACAAACTGTATCACGTATAAATCGTATCATAACATGTCAAAAGTGAACAATTTATATGTCAATATAATCACTTAATTTCTACGTACGTTTTTACGCAATTCATTCACCAATATAATAACAAGTGAGGTTCATACTTAGATTAGTGACAATTATTAAGTTTGAAACTAATTTAATAATAAACCTAATTTAACAAATCATAGTTAAACATGCAATAATTAGTTTAATAACAATAATTAAGGTCCAATACACTACAATACACGAACAATAGCACAATACATACATTAAAATTACCAATTTAACCTAAAATAAAAAATTTAACAAAATTAGGGTTTTAGCAAATAATACCTGATTTTGGAGGTTGTGAAGCTTACAAACGAAGATGGGGATGCTAGAACGTGTAGAAGGGGATAAAATGGAGTTGGAAATGTTTTAGGGGGGAAAATGGGGTTTTTGGATTTGATTTCAGGTGAAAGAGGAATGAGGAGGAAGAAGATCGAGCTGCAGGTTAGTCTCGGTTTTCCAACGGCTTGCAACGGCCGCCAACAACATATTTCCAACGGCAAGTATTCTTTGTTATTTAAAAATTCCGGGAAAAAGCTTGCCGTTGGAAGCCGTTGGTCAATGGCCGTTGGAGGCCGTTGCCCCCGCCCGTTGCTATAAACAGTAATTCTTGTAGTGTCTGACTCTGTGGCTTGATGATGGATTTGATCAAATCTTGAGTGTCATTTGACTGATGTTGAGCAGTTCTTGAAATTGAACTAGATGGCATGGCAACATTGCTGTTATCATCAGCCATTTTGGAGAGATGAACTTTAAGGTGGTTGATGACAAGATGAAAGAGGACAGAAAAAATCAAGAAATGCAACCAAAAACAGGGAAATGCAACCAGAATCAGGTGAATGATGAGAATTCTCTGACGCCTGTTCTTTGGCACGGCACAAAAGGTAAGATAATCAGGATCTTGAAACTTCTGATGAATCAAGTACAGCCGATGGGGGTTCGATGATGAGATTCTCTGAGACTCTCCTTCTTGGCATGACACTGGAGGAATACTCTCAATTGATGATTTTTTTTTCGATGAGAGTAATCTGCTGTTAAGCAGTTTTCTTGTTCCTGCTCTAATACCAAGATGAGAATTATGAATGAATATTGTTTTTTGTATTTGATTCAAACAAACTGATATTATTTTCATTGTGAACTGTAGAGGCTGAAACAAGAAAATATTTGTAATGGGCTGCGGGTTGGCCCAAAATAATACAACCCACGTTTGATGTGTAAAAACTTATACCGTATAACCTTTCCTCAGCTATACTTGTTTCACTTACTCATATGAACTCACCCACACTTTGCATTTGATCACTCACACACGCACCTTTAGTCTCCCACTCACTTAAAATCATCCGGTGCTATGATACATATTATAATGCACAGCAACACATAAAGGTTAAACAATGCAAAGGCATGACCCAATCATACAGCAGCAAGTATGAAAGCACGTGAATATGCAAGAATAAAGGCACAAGCAAAAGAAAACTGGCAACACTGGAAGATGCAAAGCAAAGAATAACTCGTGCATACACAGACTTATATCTATATAATATAGTTTTAGATAAATATATATATGTACGTATATATTCAAAACCCAAACTATTATAGTTTACAAGTGTATGAGATCATACTGACCAAAAATATTAAACCAACGCAACACATATCATATGATTTGAACTTGTACGGATATTCTTTTCATTGATTTATAGGATGAACAAAGTCTGAAGTGGTAGTAGCTTATACAACTAGATTATTAAACTAATAGGGACTACTTGATAACTCATAGCAATTCACATCGCTATATGGGTCACGATCAGGTCCATGTATATATAATATTACTAAAATCACTTTGTACATTTATTAAACTTATACATATGTATGTATGTATAACAAAATTTATGTGTATATGATTTAGTTAGAGTTTTAAAATTAAATTTGTATATATAAGTATACGCATAAGCACCCAAACGTAGAAATATATAAGAAGGGAAATCAGAGAAATACAAGTTTGCTTCAAAATGCTTGAATACAAATTCAGTAAATTCAAAAATAGGTAATCAAGGTATTGGGAACTTTTGTATATAATTGAATCTGAAGGCATGACTAGAATCAGTTCAATAAATCAATACTCATAACAAAGCAAAATAGCATACATTAAAATGTTCAGACTTTATGCCAAGCAAAGTTAAATAAAGGAAGGAAGGGCAGTACACTAAAGAGATATACAGGATGTTAAACCTCAGTTCACCATATCCATACTAATCACATCACTTATGCAACTTTCTCATCAATCCACGCATACCTAGGCAGGAGAAATGTGTACACGCAAAAACTTAAAAACGCTAGCACCTATCCTAAGCGAACTGCAGTGCCCACAAAGAAGAAAGCAAGCAACAGCCGACTGACTGATCGACCAACGGTCAATGATAGATCGACCGGTCAAGGCTGTTCCGGGCAAGATCAGTCGCCCACTGCTCTCGACTCCTTCATCCCTCATTCGATCAATGTTTACTATATTCATTTCAATATATTTGCAAGCTAATCCTCAGTCTAAACCATGTATATATTTCATGATTAGGCATAGATTGATGAGTATATAAAGTCACCTGAGAAGTCGCATTCATTGTTTCCTTCTTGTTCTTTATTTTTTTCCCATTTGCTTCTGGGGAAAGATTGGCGTGGGATTTTGCGTGAATATCACGGTCTTGCGAGAATTCTAGAATATGATTTGGGTGCAAGTTATTTGTGCTTGAAACATGTGGGCTTTAGTTTTAATATATATATATATATATATATATATATATATATATATATATATATATATATATATATATATATTCTTTTATTAATACCCTAGATTCTAATTGATTTGGATAAATAAAAATTCATTTCATATTTCAAACCAATTTTTATATTCAATTATATCAATTTTTTTCACATTTTAACCTTTTTAAGTTTAAATATCACATTTTCATATTTTAAATTCCTTTATTAAATAATTTCGAAACCCATTTCGAATGAGATCTTCAAACTCATTTAATTAGTCAAACTACTATAATAAAATTAAACTAATTTCCCTTAAAAATCGGGTTGTTACACACAAGTCCTTCTCTAAGCATTTCACTTGCTTCGTTTGTCAATGCCTTTCTTCGCTTGTATCACAATTTAGGGTTTAATCCTCCTGTTCCTGAATCTCTTTCTTCTAAGGCTTCGACTCAAAATGCTCCTTTCAATTTTAAGGACTTAATTCATTTAGCTATTCAGCCTCCATTTGTAACCTCCTTCATGCCTTTGCAGTCCTCTACCTTCTCTAGGAATCACCTCCATACCCTCTTTCAACAACTTCTTGTGGTATGTTTCTTTATGCAAAAAACTTTTATTATTTACTTTTTTATATATCTCTATTTGTCTTGTGCTTGTTATTTATTTCAAGTTTCCAAACACATGTTCTTTCTTCAGCAAGCTTCTTAGGAATCTATTAATCAGATTTCGAATTTATAAACAAATCTCATCATCGATAGATAAAGTTAGATTTTTGGTGCCAGTTCAGATAAGGACAAAAATCATTTTCCATAAGGATAAACTTGCTTTCAACTTAAATGAGGAACAAAAAATGAGGCTTGCTGTGGAAGAGAGTGAAATTTCTAGAAAAAGAGCTTGAGCAGGCCCATGATGAGAATATTCATATGGCTATAGAGTTCACGTCTCTAAAAGATCGGTTGGAAAGAAAGGGGCTGCTCTCGCCCATGCCAAAGGGAAAGTATCTTCTTTTATAGGCCAAGCTCTTCCAAAGATAAGGAAACAATGCTACAAAAAGGCTCTTTTTATTGCATACCATTATAATATAAAGAACTTGACAGAGATGGGTTTTCCATTCACTCCCATACCTAGATGATGATTTCAAGTGGCAATTCGACCTTAAATTAGGGAGAGTTCCCGGTCCTTGCAAGATGAATTTCCAAATGAGGAACCTATCGAACCTCAAGAGTTATTATCTTTTGATGACCTTTTATCTAAGGAGAATAAAGGAAACAATGAAAAAGGAGAAGGTAACAACAATAATGGGAATGAGGATGAAGATGATGATTTCAGAAATAATGGACATGATGGCAACAAAGATCCTTAGGGGTCAGAGAATAGTGCTGACGTGTCAGGTGGTCATGGCATGGGCTTATCTACTCCTGATGTGGGCATCTTGATCTTTCTGGGTCTCAAAATGCTCCTCAAGAGGATATCTCATCAAAAAACGCTCTTTCTCCCGGTGATCAAGAAAAGGGGAAGACTCAAGCTACCGTCCCATAAGCTCCTGCAATGTAGGTATAAAACTTACCATTACTAAATGTTCTATAATTATTCATCAATTTTAATTATTAAGTTTGTGATTTTAGTTAAGGAAAAGAAATAAATATTACTTTGAGATTTTGAACGAGAAGAACGAGAAAGAAGTACTGCGATTAGATAAAGAAGTTCAAAAAAATTGATTGAAGATCATAACAGCTTGTTTGAAAAGTATAGGAGTCTTCACGTCTATGCCAATCAGTTGAAATATTTCAAAGAAACGAGCAACCTAGCTCTTGAAAAGACCCCGTCTTCGTAGGGTAAGAGTCATGAAAGTAAATGTGGAGCTGACTACGCTCTTTTGGATGCTTGTTAAAAATAGGGACACTTTAGTAGAGTTCCTTTATAAAGTTTATTCTAGGAATCCTTTTACCGATTCTTCCTTCTTAGGGGAGAAGAGTGAGGCCTTACTTAGGTATCTTCACATTAGATAATTGAAAGACATGGGATCGAACCTTACCTTGAGGAATGTTAGAATCTTCCTAGGATTGTGACCGTTCCTCTTTCCCTAACACTCTTACTCTTAAAAAGGTCAAGTTTAACAAGGAGAAATTCATTTTTGAGTTTTACAAAGGGTTCATATTATATGAACCTAAGTAATATTATTGTTGTGTTATGTAATTCAAATAGCCTTTATAAGTATTAAAATTCTTATTTTCACACAGCTTAGTTTGTTTTTCATTAAACAAATAGGTTAAGGATCACTAAGTACCCCAGATTAGGTTATGAAACCCTTAAACTTATGGCACATTGAAAACAATATACAGTGGTATCCCCAATGAAATTATTCAACTCATAAAATATATGGCTTGTCAAGCCATTAAAATAAAAAATTCCAAATAGAAAGCTTACGGAATCAATGCCGTTAAAAACGATATCAAACCTCTATCCAAGATTCAAAAACAAAACTCTGATTTTATAAAGTATAAGGCCATACCGTTGAAATCATAAGGTTATTCATTTTCTTAAAACATAAGCTTTCTCGCCTTTAAAAACAATTATTAGTTTGCAAAAGAAAACAAGACTTCTCGGCTTACAAATCATCAGTTTCGAAAAAAAAGAGTTACGACATCAAAACCACATAACCTATTACCAAAAACAAAGAAAATATATGATGTCGGAGTTGACAGGCTATAACATCAGTTAATCAATTCGAATCAATTTCTTGCAGCATCAATACTTTAAAAACTATGATGTCAAAAATATGTACTTCGACTATTATGCTGCAAAACATAAGATGTCGGCAATGAGAACTCATGACATCAATATTTAAATGCTTCGATATCGAAATCATGCATTTACGACATTAATACTTCAAAATCTTTATGTCAAAATCATGGATTCTAAAAAACTAAGGTGACAAGAGATTTTAAGTAAAATGGTAAGGATGTCGCACTTTAGAAAGCAAAGTACAGCTTCGAAATCAATATTGAATCTCTTCACCCATGAGATGTCGGATTCCTCTTGTGATAGATGTCGAATTTCATGAGGGATGCCGCATATCGTCGATGGCATTACTGTAATAAACGTTAAAATTCTTTTCTTTCCTTTTTTTTAAACCAATTTCTTTTTACCTACCCTATCTCTTGTCAAAATACGATTGGTTACCACTAAAACTTTTTACTTCTTTTTTAGAATTTATGGAAATAAACTTTACCTTCCTAAAAACATTAGCAAGCTAATTTAAATAATATCCTTAATTAATACTAATTTAAATGCTTTTTTAGCAAAATAAATTCCTAGAAAATTGGAACCACTTGGGAAAATTTTTCAAAAATACCAAAAATTAGAATATACATATTCTTTCTCCTGTATAAATTTCAGGTCTAAAATAATTATTTAATTATTCTTAATAATTGAAACCTAAAATAAACACTATTCTTTTCTTACAAAATTCATAAAATATTCATAAATTGTCAAATTAAAAAAATAATATCAATAATGTTTTACATAACTTATCACAAAATAAAATCAATTAGAGATCAAAATTTAGGTCTAACCTATAAAACCTATCATAATAATTCCATAAAATTTCCGCCGACCATTTTTCTAACCAAATAATGATCAAACATCCATATCGTGGTAAACAACCAAAAGCAATTTGGAAATTAAACACAATAGAATTCAAGCAATAGAGATGATTAACTATTATTCACCTTTGATTGGATGATGAGATTGAGATTTGATGGAGTTTAGCTTCCCTAAGCTTTTCCCTTTGAATCCCCTTTGATTACCATCTCCCCTTCCCTTTAGGAATGGTCGGCTTCTAAGCATTTTCTTTTGATTGTTTGTGAATGTAAAAAGAGAATGAATGAGAGAGGGATACATAATGGAAGAATTTAAGTTCTATTCCAAATTTGCCCTTCTCATTAATTCTCTTCTTTTCTAAGTTTAAAACGATCTAATTAATTGATTCATTAAGTGTAATGACCCACTTTTTTGAATAGTTTAAGCAGACAATAAACCACGCACTTCCGACCTAAATTAAAGGGAAAAACAGACAGTTATGCAAAAGAAAGAATAGAGAAGAGAGAAGGGATGAAGAAAAGGGAAACAAACTAAAACAACACAGAATCTCACCGCGGAATGAATAATCTATAATATACAACAAATCTTTATATATAAAATGTAACATACATACACCAATTAGTGTATACTAACCTATATTGATTTGGACAATTACAACAGCCTGTCCTTACAACTTCTGATAAATGCAAGCAACAGAAAATACATCGGAACATAAAGAAATACGTAGGTATGTCTTAAACCTCTAGCTCGTCTCCTGCGCTCCAATGTATCCCAATAAATATGTAAATATATTTGGTCTGACCCAAGCATTGAAAGGGAAGAACGTCCAGATCAGTCTAGTAAACCAGCGTGAAAAAAACACACCTGAAATGGAATTTAATATTTATCAAAAACCTTTCTAATAAGGGTATCTCGTAAGATCATTCTCCACATAAACACGTACGAGTTTTACCTTACAATAACTAAAATATTTTCTATGGAAAATCTATTGGCTATTATAATAGTGTCCAGGGTCAAAGTAAAGTATGAATATAGTTGGAATATTTGCATCTCACATTTCAACATAGCTGGCATAGCTAAGTCCGTAGGGAGCTTATTGGTGAATGGATTCCATACAATGGCTGGGCTACTACTAGGGTAGAGCCCATCATGATACATCTCTAGATAAAAAACACCGAGGTCAAACTTGTTGACCTCTGCTAATACAGAACCAGCCTGCCCCTTACTAGATAGTACCAAATATAATCATCCCTTAGTTAATGGGCCCCGAAGCATCCAAATAAGAGATCATATCGACTCTAGATAGAGATGATCATACCCTAATAGGAGCAAACTAATGGGAGTGACCCACCTAGACCTTATGCATCTTCGATGTTTTAGTCACCTCCGGTTGAAGAGGCTTGAGGCCATGTTTTACCTTTTATATAGCACTTCCCACTTGGAATGCTAATACTGCCCTCCAAGCAACAATGCAATGCCAGCATTCATTCATACAAGTTATCCAGGAGATGGAAAAACCAAAGGCACTACTTCTATAATTTCCATCTTGGAATCACCCTTAGGATTAGTAGAAACGACTCTTGCACTTCAAAGAGCCCCGTATTCAATTCCATCATCTTCAGGATGTCTTCACTTCGAAACACTTGAGTTGGATCGAAGTGATTTTCGGATAACATATCCTATTTTGGTCTATTCAAAACAACATTCAATGGTTTCTGGTAAGCTCAACCCCGGTTCTTTAGAAAACAAATAGTCAAGGATTACGGAGGTTACCTCCTAACCCTTAGTAGATGGATTTCCTTATCATTTGTCTTAGGAGAATGAAACAAGATTTATGCCTATAGTACAACACCATCAGAGATGACGGTGCCATATAACTCATATGTTTCTCTGAGATATTTCCAAAATTACATTTTAGGTCCATATTTGATCCTCGGTTATTTAACTATCCACAAACACACATCCAAATCAAGGGTTTATTTTCAAAGGAAAAACAAACAATGGTTAAGCACATAAGTAACCACTGAACGATTTGATTAATCTTTTCATTAATTTAAATCATTTTGTAATATTTGTATTCAAATATTTTTACAAAGGTTCATACATAAACCCTTATATTTCAATACTTGAAAAATATTTATATACTTATCTTAATGGTATAATTATATTCACAAAATCGAGAAAGATTTTCCCTTTTTATACAATTCTAAAATCATTTATAAACTCCTTTATAAATGTCTAAAATCATTTATAAACCATTTATAAATTATTTCTCAAGTCATTTATAAACCCTTATAAATTAATGCAACTATTTATAAAACTCTTTTTACAAATCTATAAACCCATTTATAATCTAAAACCATTTACAAAATTCTCTTTATTCATTATAAACAATTTCTCTTCAAGTCTCCAAAACATTTTATAAAACTCCTCTTATAAAACACAAGTCTTTTTACAGAACTTTATTTATAAATCTCAAAAAACATTTATAAATAAATAATAATCATCATTCAAAACACTATTATGTAAAAATAATTATTAATAATAAACAATATAGATAACTAATAATTATTTACTTCAAACATCTTAAACATAACAATTAAAATTTTCAAAACGTCATTAATTCAAAAATAATTGATTTCAATATTATTATAATAAATAACAATTAAATTTCGAAATATTATTAATAAATAATTTCAACCATACTAATCTTTTAAATAAATAACTTTTCAATACGTTAAAATATTGGTAAATAACTTTAAAAAAAGCATTAAGTATGTATAAATAATCTTTAAAACGGTATCAAATATGAATAAATAATATTCTAAAACATTTCTAAATAATTAGAAAAGACAAATAATAAGATTGGAGTAAAAATAGAAATTTAATCCTTTAAAACAAAATATTTTCGAAACCCTATTTCAGATTTAAAATCATTTCTTATCTCAAAAACCGATTCCAACTCAAATGGAAATTTATACTCTTAAAATACTAATTTAAGGCCAATAGCTACTCAACGTTTAACCAATATCGATATTGATTTCTATCACTATGGGGTTTAAGATTTGAATATACAAGAATGTCATAACCAATAGTGTCAAACAATTAGATTTGACATCCAATGATTCCTATAACAGGAATATTACTGACAACAATTCAACAATGGCGAGGAATCCCATTGGATCCCCTCCAACCCGTCCCTTGCGTCACAACTCATATATATATATATATATATTCAAAGCATATATATAAATAAAATTCAACAGTTGTGAGGAATCATGTTGGATTCCTCCAGCATGTTCCACTACATCATAAATAGTATATAATTATATAATATGTGACATCCGCTACTAGACGAGTATATTTTAAAGGCCATCCTCTCCAGGGATGAGAATAAATCTAAACCAACTTATAAAAATAGTAAATCATCTAAATATCCATCAACAATTTTTTTCAACTATATAACATACTGGTTTACCAAAAGGGTGAGTTTAACTCGCCAAAATTCCTGTTGTACTGAGGCATTCCGGTTCTTATTAAAATTAAACATGCGTCAATTTTAATCCAAATTTCCTCTAGGTCCAAATTCATCCAATCCAACTCTATATCATAGTATTTGCTGAAACAATCACAAAGCAACTCATCGCGTTCAATTTTGACTTCGTATGGACAAGATACGAATAAATGAATTTTTGAGAGCAAGTAAATATTAATTAACTTAAATCAAATTTAAGTTTTTTTTAACTAAATCACATTCCCTCCTTCACGTTCATTCCTAGGCCACCCAAAATCAACCAGGATTATCATTCGTCACTTCCACGTCGCTTTATCGAACGTCATCGCATTCACGCCGTCGCCTTGCCTAGCCCATCGTGCCTCCCAGCATTAGTGTCATCTCGTCTAAAGCCACTGTTCGCTAGAAATTGGCCAAGAACGTCGCACCTTTCATCCCCAAATTGCCATCGCCGTAGTCCACATTTAGCCACCAAAATTCACCATATTGTAGCCGTGACCTCCTTCTCCATCTTCCCTTCAAACCCCATTGACAAAAGCTCGACGAAGATGCCATAATCAGAGAAAAATATTACTGCCATTCATCGAGGACTGCCTCCACCCTAAGCCGCCGTGCCTCATTTCCACCGTTCAGCTCCCTCGTCTTGGCCTTCCCAACAAAAGTCTAGTTGACAACTTCGCCTGATTTGGCTTTGAGTGGCTCCAATTGAGCATGGTCGTTGGATTTGGTTAAGTTTGAACTGGAGAAAGAGGGATTTTTCTAGTTGGACGCGATTTTATATAGGGCAGTGGATATGGTTAAGGATGTATGGAAAGTGCTAAATAATGGAGAGTATGGTTAGTGTATAGGGTTAATTATGGTGAAGATATATATTTTATTTAAAATATCCAGCTCCACACGTTCAAAAAATTTTAAACTCCTAACTTGATCATATGCAAAATTTAACTTTTCAAACCCAATCAATCATTAAATCTAAATTTTAAAAGATTACTAGTATCATTCTTGTTCAAATTAAATCCAAGATTCAATTATTAAATAATTCAAATTATTTGAATGCACTGTTTAATATCTTTAATCAATCACCATTTATATATTCAAATAAAACCCTTCTGTTTTAAATTTAAGCTATTATACTTATAAAATTAATATTTCAATATTTAAAATTAATTTAAGTATTTCAAAATCAATTTGAATAAAATTCTGCATCGTTACATTCTTCTCCCCTTAAAAGAATCTCGTCGGGGGGAGTTTCCATGATAAGAAAAATGCTTCCTAACCTATTAAATTTCAAAAACATTTAGTTGAAATAGATCAACAAATTTTCTATATCTTTCAAATTTTTGGAAAATTGGGCAGTGCCTCCTTTGCACGGCTAGATCAGAACAACTACAAATCGTCGCTATGGACCGAAAACAATAAGAGAATACAAAAGCCGAGTGGCTGATCATAAAATCATCAAACCAACAGTAATATAATAATGTTCCTATTTGTCGGGCAACCAAATTATAATCGTGAAACCAAAGGCATCAAACTAGCTTTTGCTACCATGAACCTGCATCTTATCTTTAAATAATATCCAACTATATAATTTCTAACCATATCATTTGCATTTCCGAATGACAACCGTTTAATCATGATAAGCCCGTAAGATGTACATATTCCATCCGTACGCAATTTCACTTCCAAATTAATATCGTCCAATCGACTTCTCTAGTGCGGACTTCGATCTTGTTCCTTAATTAACAACCGCCATTCTCCTTGCATAGCCATTTACTATGATAGAGAACTCCAGAATCAATAAAAAATCTGTACCCAACCATCAAGAATTGAGTGAAAAATCCTTCTTCGGATTGATGTAAATTATTTCGAAATCATGTACTCGATTTTCGATCATATATTTATGCGAATAAAATGATCTACGTACAACTTTGATATTTATGTTAATTGATTCCTTTAACTATACCAATTTCCTTTATTTACATACAATTTTAGTATTAAAATTATTTATTAACCATTTCATAAAATTTTTACTTAAGTTCACACACATCCTATATTACAACTTAAGTTTATATTTGTATAACACTCTTCTATATCCTAAGAGTATATGTGCACTATTAAAATTTGGTTTACTTGACCCAAGTATCAAAAAAACATTAAAATTTTCCTTTAACTCACCGTTTTCTTCAAATTTATAAGTTACAAAAACTTACTTTCTTATGTTTCCTCAATACACTTAACTAAATTTCTATATCTAATTCAGAAGTCCCGGCTATTCAAAATTGTTGGAAATTCTATTTCATTTTGATAAATGAAAATTAGCAATCATTTCAAGTGAGATGCAAAACCTATCTACTCTAATGCATAGTAGACCTGCATCCATATAATACTTAGTTGAAAATTTTAGAATTGAACAGACATTTTATTTCAACTCTATTTTGAAATAATACATAATATAATACATATCTCTTTTCATACAACATATCATATTTAGGATTTAAATCAAAACTCGTTTTACTAAAACAAATCTTCTGTGGTAGCAATCCATCACTTAGAAACTTGAAAATGAATGTCAATGATGTTGCAGACTTACCGAAATTATTTCCAACGATCGAAGTAAGCTTAGTGCTTTTTATCTTCTTTTAACACTTATTTGAATATACTTCAAATAATACTATTATTATTTTTCCCAAAAACTTCGGAAAACAAATTCCAATTTTGGAAATCCATTTCCAAAAACGCTGGGGTTTTTAGTTATCGTATTCTTAGTTTAAGCCCTTTTAATTTATAAATCGCATTTATAAACCATATTTATATAATTTCACTTTCTTATATAAAATCATTTCCTAAATGTTACTTTGTTAAGTTGTAAAAAATAGCCTTTGTCAAAAATCAAATTTTAACCCAACATTATCTTTGAATGCCTTATAACCAAATTGTGAACTGAATTCACAAGATGTTCGTTTTAAATGTTCCCACATTCACTAGTTTACCTAACATATGCAGAGAAAAGAATAAAACTGCTCCTAACCTAGCATAATAGTCAATGCCTATAAACTGGTCAGGCACGACTAGTTAAACAATAATGATAATAATTAAATATTATCATTTTCCTAACAACCAAGCATAAATTATATAATTGTAATAATTTCTAAAAAATTATTCTTTTATATATAAAATATAATTTGGGTAAAATTATTTCATTTACCCAATTTCAAGACAATATTGTATCCAATCTCCGTGTTCAAGTGTTCAGAGATTCCTATCAATAACGTTAATTACTCGTACTAACCAGAATCCACAAGCCACTCAATATATCAATCAACACAATATAAACATTTTTATATCAGTAACAAATACGCACTCATATATATATATATATATGTATATATGAACTCAATCTCATTCTAGGGTGCTGCTGACCCAATCTCTAATGAGTAATCCCCACTAAAGCCAAGGTTCTCGCTTGACCTCGCGCTCTTATACCACGTTGCAATGACCCACTTTTTCTAATATCTTAAGCGTATAATAAACCACATATGTCCAACCTAAACTAAACGAAAAGGCGGATAGTTATGGGGAAGAAAGAAGAAAGAGAGAGAAGAGGAGAAGAAAAGGGAAAGAAAGAGAAGAGAAGAAGAAAAGGGAAAGAAACTAAAACAACGCAGAATCTCACAGCGGAACGAATAATCTATAATACACAACAAATCTTTATATAAAGAAAAATGTAATATACATGCACCAATCAGAGTACACTAACCTATTTCAGTCTAGACAGTTATAACAACATGTCGTTACAACTACTAATAAATACGACCAACAAACAACACAATAGAACATAAAGAAATATGTATATATGTCTTGGACCTCTAGCTCATCTCCCGAACTCCAATGCATCCCAAGTCATTTGTAAATATGCTCGGTCCGACCCGAACATTGAAAGGGAAGAGCGCTTGGATCAGTATGGTAAACTGGCTTGAGAAAAAAACACCTTAAATGGAATTTAATGTTTATCAAAAACCTTTCAAATAAAGGTATCTCGTAAGACCATGCCGCACATAAACACGGATGGGATTTACCTTACAATAAGCAAAACATTTTCTATAAAAATTCCATTGATTATTATAATAGTGTCTAGAGTCAAAAGTAAAATATGAATATAGATGAAAATCATGCATCTCACATTTCAACATAGTTGGCACAACTAAGTACGTACAATGCTTATAGAATGGATTTCATATAATGACTGGGCTACCAAGGTACCGCCCATTATGGTGCATCTCTAGATAAAATAACACCAATGCCGAACCTATCAACCTCTGCCAACACAGAACCGACCTAACCCTTCTGGATAGTGCCGAATGTTATCACCTCTTGGTTAATGGGCCTCAAAGCATAAAAATGAGATATAATATTGACTCTATATAGGGATAATCATACCCTAATGGGAGCATCTCACCTAGCCCTGTTGCGTCTCCCCTATTTTAGTCATTCTCGGTTGATGAGAATCAAGGCTACATTTTACCTTTTATATAACACTTCACATATGGAATGCAAACACTGCCCTCTAGGCAACAATGCAACGCCGGCATTCGTCCATACAACTTGTCCAAGAGATGGATAAAACCAAAGGCACTACTTCTACCACATCAATTTTGGAATCACTTTCGGGATTAGTAGCACGCAGCCCTTGCACTCTAAAGAGCTCCGTCTTCAATTCCATCATCATTAAGATGTCTTCACTTCGAAACGCTTCAAATAGATCAAAGTGGTTTTTGGATAACATATCAGATCCCGGTTTCTTCGAAACAACATTCGATAGTTTTCGGTAAATTCAACCCCGGTTCTTTAGGAAATAAACAATCAAGGAAAAGAGCAGAGGTTCCCTCCTAACCGTTAGTGGATAGATTTCCTTATCATTTTTCCTAGGAGAATGAAACGAGTTTATACGCACAATACAACGTCATCGGAGATGACGTTGTATTGTGCGTATAACTCACATGTTTCTCCTACATATTTCCAAATTAAGTTTTAGGTCACTATTTGATAGTTAGTTATTTAACTATCCACAAACACACATCTAAATTAGGGATTTATTTTCATAGGAAAACTAACATTATTAAGCACATAAGCAACCATTGACCTCTTTAGTTAGTCTTTTCATTAGTAAAATAAATTTGTAATGATTGTTTGACACCAAATTGGTCACAAACACCCAAGAGTAGACTTATATAGAGAACTAAGTGAAGAGGGTAAAATTAAAATTGAGGAATAGAACAAACTAAAAGCAAATAAAGAGAAATAATAAAAAACACAGAGATTTATAGTGGTTCGGCGTTGTATGACTACGTCCACTTTGAAGATTATCTTTATTAATCAATTAATAATTTGGTTGCTGCGATAAGGAATAGAAAAAATTGATTACAACAAAGACTAAAGTAACCAATAACGTAAAGATCCTCAAAATGACCCATTAGGCCAGTATTTATAGGTGAGGTTGACCACCAATCTCTCAGAAAATTCGGCTATAAGACCTTCTAACCCACATGGGCTCATCAGAGGAATTGCTAGGCCCAAATCCTTATGAATAGGGATCGGTATCGATCCTTTATAGTTTGATTTTTAGGCAGTGATCCCTTTGGTAGCTTTTGCGTGCTTTAAAATTTATCCCTTCAAATCTTATGCTATTCGGTCTAAAGGAGCTTAAGATATTGCATGATCTTTGATTTAGTATTGTTGGTGAAGTGCCTTCTGCCGATCCCTTCCATAAGTTGTATACCGATCCCTCCATCTTCGTTTGTTCAATGCACGACCCCTAAGTTATGCTCCCTAGGGTCCATATGCCTTGCTTTCCAAATTTCATACGCTTTGGACTTACAAATCTTGAGATATTGATTGTTGAATGTATGAATGCACTTGTAATTGTTTGGATGCTGATCCCTCTTCAATAGAGTCTGCCGATCCATATCTCTTAGCAAGAATGTAACATCCGTAATTTTTAAATAACATTATTCAGGATATTTAATTAGGTAAATTGATAAGAATACTATAAATGTTAAGTAATATGGGGATTGAGATTTGAATAAAATTAAATGGCCATGCTTATTACTTTAATTGGGCTAAAGAATGGTTTAAAGATTAATCAAATTATGTAAGGGTATAATGGGATTTTGCTACACTTAACTTTACCCTTATATATATATATGTATGTTTACCTCTTAAGCCATTGAGACTTATATTCATTTCCACAAAAATAAAAACCTAAGTAAAGTTAGGAAGGCGACCATTAACAAGAAGAGAAGTGGAGGAAATTCAATGAAAAGAAAAAGAATTAAAGAAGGGGAATCAAACTCATCTCAATCCACTTTCGTTATCAAAAATTAAGCTGAATAATAAGTTCCATCTTTATGTACCGAATATATGATGTTTTATAATGATATGCTTAAATTATGATTTGTTCAAATTAATATAAGATTGTTCAAATGATGGTTCATACGATTTTAGACTAAAACCATGTATATTAATGTTTAAATGCCATGAAAGAAATTATATGTCATGCAAAATATAATTTCAGATTTGGGTTTTAAGTTTGATAATTTTCCAAACTTTTGAAAGATTATTATGAATTTTTGAATGAAAATATAGCACGTTGAAAATATATCAAGAATTTTGGTTTGAAATTTTGATATGTTATATAACACGATCAAAGTGAATTTCTGTGATGTTTGGAGATTTTTCTTAAGTGATTTGATATACAAATTAAATTATGTCGAGAAGAGGATATAAATGATTTAATTATATTTGTAATGGAAGTTTTATCTGCAAAATTCTAAATTTGATACTTATCCAAAATAATAAGGCGGTCAGTTTTGAGAAGCATGGAAATGTTAAGGCATCCAATAAGAAGTTTACACGTAGGCAGATTAGTTGGTATAAGATGCTTAATTTGACATTTAACCTAGAAAAATAGATTCCTCCTCTACTAACGGTACCTTTCACCCCTTACCTTTCACCTTCGACAAAGTCGAAACCCCATCAAGCCATAACCAATACACAGGGTATCATCTAGGTGGCACGTAGTGGATCAGAGAAAGGCGGAAGGTATGATGTCGAAAGCATGCTTCCGATGGAGCCAATACTTTAGTTTGTTTTAAAAAGTTAAGCACCTACCTTTATGTTACCAACCTTTCGACTTAGTCGATACGTATGCTTTTGGAAGGAGTTTTATAATGGCCTTTGAAGGGGTTGCCATGTTTGATTTAAAAGAAAAAGGGGTTTCCAATGAGTTCCTTTAATTATAAATCAATGCTCTTGAAAGAAAGGGTTCCAACAGATTTGAAGCCTTGCCGCTAATTCTTTTACCTTTCGAGTGTATTGAAGTCATCGATGCTATTGAAAGGTATTGTTTGTTTTAAAGCTACATTAAGCCGCTTCCTAAATGCTTTCGAAAGTGTTATGGGTTTCCAAGGCAATGGCTTCTGAAGGGGTTTTGAAGCTATCCTTCAGTATTTTAAATATATGCTTTTGACTCTATTGAAAGGGATGGTTTTGACACCATCATAAATTCCTCAACATTTTTATATAGTAAAAAATAATTTCAAAAGAGATACTTTCATTTATATTTAATTTGACCCAAATGATATTTTTAAAGATGAACATAATGATGTCGAAAGGGGGAATTTCAATACTTTAGGAAGAGGTACTTCTAATGATTTCGAAGCTATGATTCTAATAATTAATAAATAACACTTTATTATATTCGAATTATTTCGAAAGAAGAATTTAAAAGTGTTTTTAAGAAGCAGAAGTCTGATGTTTTGAAAAGAGTTATATGCTTTCGAAGGAGAATATTTAATGAGGTTGAAAGTAAGGTTTCGAAGATTTCGAAAGTATAGTTTTCAAAAGAAAATAACCCAATCTCATTTACAAGAAAAACCATGGCATATTAATAAACAAAATAATTGGAAATGAAGTTTTTCAAGAAGTCTAAATGGGTTAAAGGGATTAACCAAGTTATTATAATTACTTCTTCATATATGTATATATTTATTTTGTAATGAACCCAAAATGGTACTATGGGAAAAGGAAGAATAACCATTTAGGTTGACCCAGTAGTGAATATAAATTAAAGATATTAGTAGTGGCCAATAGGTTCACAGTAAGCCCATGAAAACTATGTATAATTAAAGATATCAGTTAGACGGGTTTATTGTTAGCCCATGAAAACTATATCCAGATAAGAAAATGAAACATTGACAGATAGTCAATAAGTTTCTAGTTAGCCATGAAAACTAGGGTAAAAAAAGATATTGATAGTTAGTCAATAAGTTGCTAGTCAGTCCAGGAAAACTAGGATAACATAAATGAGATTGAAGTTACCAATAGGTTCATAGTGATCGTATGAAAACTATAAAAGTGGACAGGGAGTCCATAAATGTTTAACCAGTTATTAGTCACCCCACAAAAACTATTAGGTTAATAGAATCCTAGAAACTATAACTATGATAGATAGTCAAAATGAATGGGGTTGGGTAATCCAGAACTCATTCAATTGTTTTGTATATCATAATGTTTGAATTAATTTAACTATTGTGGATGCAGGAGCACATAAAATGGGTTATGAATGTTTTTAAGATACTAGTGAGGGGAAACCCGTTTTGTTAAGCGGCGTGGACACACTAGATATCTAAATGATTTGAGATGTAGATTGTTATTCATACCAGGCTTTATGTCTAATTTGAAGTTTATGTTTTCCCCTTAAACTCTTGGGTACTCAATTAATTTTGAATAGCTTGAGATTTGAGGTTTTCAAGTATCTCTTAAGAAGAATAAGCTTCTGAAGTCGTACATGTGGCATGTTGTTATTTGAGTTCTCTCTCATACGATTCTACCATGTTGTGTTGTTAATGCAAAGTTGTTTATTGCCTATACTCTGATCACTAAGAGGGCATCTACATATATTGCTTTAATGTATATTGTAATAATTATATTATTTTTCTTAACGCGGTTAACGTTGTGGGACTATGTAAAGAATGTTGAAATGGGGTTTTTAATGGAATATGAAAGTTGTTTTGAAAATTTTAAACATTTTCCATATCCATATGTTTCTGATACATCAATTTATCTAACATTACCTTATTGACTGCAGCATCCGTAGCCATTAGTTTTGGGCCTCCATGTAGGGGATGTTGGTATCTAAGCATAGGTTTATGAAAACTTAAGCAATTTGAACCTAAAAAGATTTTCAAAACATAATCCAATGAATCAGAAATATAATCGAGGCTTGGGTTAACACGATTGTAACATACTTGTATTTGATATATGTAGGTATATATATATATAAGTATGTAATTCCCCTTTTCTCTTAGACCATTCTTCTACATCTTACTAAGGCTTGTATATAGATTTATGAGAATGAAGATACAGAAGTAGGAAACGGAAGAGTAAATCTAGGTGGAGAAAGCACCATAACTGATAGAAATGCTCGACTTAATAACCGGAGGAACCAAGGTTGACAGGCTAACGCTAATCAAAATGCAGAAGCCGATATGGGTGCCGAAAATTTGCCAGTAGATGCCAGGATGATGTATCAGTTCCTTGCTAATTTGATGCAAGAAGGTGTTGTTACTGGAGTTGCTGGTAATATTGGGAACAATTATGCTAAGCTGAGCAGAGACTGCACTAGCTCGGGTGGAAAGCTGTTTCTATGACAAAGGATGCTATTGAAGTGGAGAATTGGCTGTTGCATTATGAAAGAATATTTACCGATTTGGGTTTGGAAGATGAGCAGAAGAGAAGGTTGACCTCTAGGCAATTGCAAGGGTCAACACTTCACTAGTGGAATGGTATGACTGCCGGAGTTCCAAAGGAAGAGTTGACTTGGGCTGATTTTTGAAGGAGATTCGAACAGAGGTTTATTTCTAAAGTTGCCAAGTCAGCATTGATGAGAAGATTTATGGATTTAGTTTAGGGAGACATGTCAGTTATCGAATATGTAAATATATCCGATGAGCTATCTCGATATGGATACGCTACTATAGACACTGACATCAGAAGGAATGAAAGGTTCATTCGGGGACCGAGGCTCGAGCTTGTAAAAGCGATCCTAACTCATATCCGTGATCTCTGTAATGTGGTGGTGGAGATAGCCATTTGCCATGATGAGATGTTTCCTATGTGTGGTAGAGAAAATCTAATTGAATCCCAGGGTTCTCAGGGAAAAAAGAGGAAGTTTTTCAAAAAGAAAGGAGCCTAGAAGGGAGATTCGGCCAAGAAGTCAAAAGCTGATTTAGTCTGCTTAAATGTGACAAGAAGGGTCGTTTTGCAAATGAGTGCCGACTAGGAAAGGGACAGAAGAAGGCTGAGGATAAGAAGCATGTTAAATGCTACAACTACGATCAAGTTAGGCATTACAAGAACCGTGTCCAGAACCAGTTAGGGCAGAAAAAGGAAAGGTTTTTGTTATTGGATCTTCATGACCAAGTACAACAGATAAAGGAAAGACTGTGTGGAAAGTACATTTTTGATTCAATGTATTCCAGTTAGGATACTATTTGATACCAGTGCATCACATTTATTTATATCCCAGAATTTGGTTAATACGTAATGCTTAGAACCCACTTACTCTTTCTTCCTTAAGGATTGTGAATCCAATAAGTGGGTATGCAACTCTAGGGATGAGATATGAGCAGTTAGAACTTGATTTTTTAGGTTATACATTTGCATGCATTCTGTATGTTTATGATTTCGTAGATTTCGGGATCATTTTGGGTATGGAATGGTTAGGTAGATATGAGGCTAGGATATTTTTCTAGGATATGAAAATATCATTAAGGCATCCAAATAGTCATAACCAAATCATCTTCTCAGTAGAGAATTCTGATCGAAGTGTATGTGCTGTGTTAAATGTCTTGGAAATAGCAGAAGAGCTATGTCAGGTTCGAGTTGCAAGAGAGTTTGTAGATACATTTGAGCCGATCGCAAGACTACCACCGAAACGAGCTATTGAGTTTTGGATAGATCTTGTACCAGGGGCTAAACCTATCAATAGACCACCTAGCAGAATAACACTGATTGAGATGAAAGAATTGAAGGTACAGCTAGTAGATCTAGAAGAAAGGAATTTTATTAGACGAAGCAGCACGCCTTGGGGAGCGGCTGTGGTTTTCGTGAAGAAGTCAAATGGGTCATTGAGAACGTGCATCAACTACAGTAAGCTGAATGAAAAGACGATTAAGAATAAGTATCATTTGCCGCAAATTGGCGACCTGTTTGATAAATTAAGTGAAGCCAGAGTGTTTTTCCAATTGGATTCGGCAACGGGGTTCCATCAGTTGAGAGTGGCATAGGATAATATTTGTAACATCCCCCTATTTGGAGGCCCAAAACTAACGGCTATGGATGTTGTAGTCATCCATAGTTATTGATCCTCGGCGAGCAAATATGGCGTCATTAGATACATTGATACATAGAAACACAAGAATATGGAAAAAAAATTAAACAGTAGAAAAGTTCCACATTCCATTTCAAAATATTCCATTTTATTTACGTAATCCCAATTCACAGACCATGTTCAGATAACATATAATTATTACAAAATACACCAAGAGCAACACATGAAGATGCTTCCTTGGTAGATCAGAGTATATAGATTGGCAAGAAAACAATTTTCCTTTACAAACAAAATACATAGCGGAAATAAAAGAATTCTAATAACAAGTTTGCCTCCTGTATGTCCTTGGAAGCTTTATTCGTCTAAAAGAACACCTGGAAACCTTAACTCTCAACCTACTCCAAATCAATTGAGTACCCGAGAGTTTAAGGGGAAAACAAAAACTTCGGGTCAAACATAAAGCCCGGTATGAATAATAATTTACCATCTCAAACCATTCAGATATCTAGTGAGACCACGCCGCTTAGAGGAATGAGATTTCCCCTCACTAGCATCCTAAAAAATTTATAAAACCATATACTATGCTCCTGCATCCACAATGGTTAAAATATAGTATTTCAAAACGATATAATGATATGCAAAACAAATAAATCAATTCTGGACTACCTATCCCCATTCATTATGATTATCTGTCTCAATTATAGTTTATAGGTAACTATTAACTTGTTAAATGTTTATGGATTATCTGTCCAATTATTTAGTTTTCATGGGATAACTAAGAACCTATTGGTAAATCCAATATCTTATTTCTTATTTTAGTTTTCATGGGCTAACTAGGAACCTACTGGCTGTCTGCCAATATCTTAATCATGATATAGTTTTCATGGGCTAACTACAAAGGACCATAGGCCCTGCCTATTTCAAATCATAGTTTTCATGGGCTGACTATGAACCTATTGGCCCCTGCCAATATCATACAGTTTTTATTGGCTTACTATAAACTTATTAGTCCCTGCCAATATCTTTAATTAAAAATTTAAAATCTATTAAGTCATATTCACTACTGGGTCAACCTAACTTATTATTCTGCCTTTTTCTAAAATATAGTTATGGGTTAATATAATGTGAATAACATTTCAAATTTTTTATTTATGCCACGGCTATTGCTTTAAATTGAGATTAGGTTTATGTTTTGAAACCATAAAAACATCTCTTTCGAAACCTGAATAACCTCCTTCGAAGACAGTGACGTCTTTTCAAAACATTGTATATATACCTTCTGAATCCCTTAGTAAACACTCTCTTTCGAAACCTATTATACCTTTCGATGGTAGCAAACTATCTACTTAAAATATAGAGCTATGAAACAAATGAAAGTACCCCTTTTGAAAGCATTGGGTTTATTATTTAAAAACATCATTTGGGTCAAAATGGTTATATACGAAAGTATCTCCTTCAAAGCCAACAAAAATTAATTTGGGGAGAAATTTAATGTGTCGGAATCATCTTAGTCGAAAGCAAAACCTTTAAAACAAATACTTTGAAGGACAGAGTCGAAACCCATTTCGACTCCATTACCTTCAAAACCCTCAAACTTTTCAAAATAAATTAGGAAAAAGGCTTAGTTAAGGTAAGAATAAGGGTAACCTTTCAAAAGCATCACTGGTCAATATAGTTTAAAGGTAGAGTAGTGGCTAGGTTTCGACTAGTTCGGAACCTGCCCTTTAGAAAGCAATTATTTAAAGGAAAATGGTATTCCTTTGAAAGCAAATACTTTAACACAACATGACAAACTTCTTTGAAAGCTAATTAAAAAACATTTTCGAAAGCATATGTTTTGACTGTGTCGAAAGCTTTAGGTAAAAATAGGAAAAAATATTAACTTATGAAAACATTGCAGGGTTACGACTCCATCGGAAGCTACCCTTTCGACACCGAGGCTTCGGCCTTCCTTCCAATCCACTGCGTATCTTCTAAGTGATATCTTGTGCATTAGTTCGGACTATGGTGGCTTTGACTGTGTTGGTTTTGATTGGGATGAGGCGGAATCAAAGGAGTCGAAAGGTCCTTGCTAATAGAGGCGGAACACCTTTTTCTGATTTAAGGCTGAATTATAACAACTTTTATTAATTACTTTCTAACAACTTGCCTATTTGTAAACTATTGGTTGGTTGTCATAAAAACTTTTCTAATACTTTACCTTTAAAACTTCCGCATTTAAATCAAATTAAAACCATTAAATTTGTACCGCTTCAGCTCTTCCATATGACAAAACCAATATTTGCAGAAAAATTCTTCTTTTAAAATAGTTTATTTCCCTTAGTAAATCAATTAGGAAAAATCCTAAAAAATCATAGAAATTCAATTTCATCATGTAATTGAGCATATTAAAATTTTAGACCCAACTTCTTCCTAAAATTCTCGAAATAAATTTTAAATCCAATTATATCATATTTTTCATTAAAAATTCTTAATAAAATGTCTATAATTGGAAAATTCTGAAAATTAAAACTTATCTCCAAAATCATGTTTTACATAACATAAAAATTTTCCATGGTAGCTTGAAATAATAGATTCTTGGTTTCATATCAAAACCATGCAAAGTCATGTGCTTATGAATTAAAAAAATCATCATAATATAATTCAAGCATATCATCATCTATTTTATCATAAAAAAAGAATTTAAATCATAAATCCGAACCATATAATCACTGAATAAAAATAGAGATGGTATGAGATTATTATTCACCTTAAACTTGATAAGGAATTTGAGATTTGGTGTTAATTAATCCTCTCTAGCTTTGATCCTTAGCTTTGGACTAAAATTCCCCTTTTCTTTTATTAGTGGCCGATTCTATTAGGGTTCTTGCATTTATTTTTTTATTTTGAGAATATTGAACGTGAATGGATAAAGATCTGAAGTGTTTGTAATATGAAATGGCTACTTACTAATTATGCCCATATTTAGTTTAATTAACCAATAAACCAAGTTAAAGCCCATTTATCTTATAAATAAGCAAGACCCTATATAATTTATTCAAATCTCAATCTTCTTATCATCATTATTCTATCTAATTTATCTAATTAAATTTCCTGAATAATGTCATAAAAATTTAGGGATGTTATAGGCCCTCCTTAAAGAATTTCTTCCTCGAAACTCAGTAAGGACCAAATATTAATACAACATTCATCTGTAACAACACCTAACAACCATACTAGTCAATTGACTAGCAACTATCTATATAAATCTAATATAGAAATACCCTCAAAGTAGATCAGGATAGGTATCTCTAATCCTTTCCTCTTTCTCCCAAGTAGAGTCCTTCTCGTTGTTATTCCATTGAACTTTTACTAACTTGACTGTCTTGTTCCTTAATCTTTTCCCATCTCTAGCTACAACCGAACCGGTTGTCTAACAAAAGTCAAATTAGGCTCTACAACTATGTCATCCAATCCTATCGAGGGAATAGTAGTTTCTAGATCATGCACATACTTGTGAAGATGAGACACATGAAATACATTATAGACACCTGCCAAACTGCTCGGCAACTCTATTTTGTATGCAAGCTTTCTAATCCTCTCTATAATCTGGAATGGACCTACATATCTTGGGGCTAACTTCCCTGACTTTCTAAATCACATCACACCTTTCATAGCTGATACCTTAATGAAAACCTTATCTCCAACTGAGAATTCTAGGTCCTTACACCTTTTGTCTGTGTAACTCTTCTGTCTTGACTGAGCTTCGTTCTTGCTCAGATTAACTCAATCTTCTCTGATGCCTCTATAACCTAATCTGGACCTAAGACTAGTCTGTCTCTAGTCTCCAACCAACAATCTCATGATTTGCATGGTCTTTCATACAAAGCTGACACCATTCCTATACTAGTCTGATAACTATTATTATAGGAAAACTCAACCAAATGTAGGTGATCCTCCCAAGATCCACCCAAGTCGAATGCACAAGCTCTCAATAAATATTCGAGTACTTATTGACTCTCTCTGTCTACCCATCTGTTTGAGGGTGATATGCAGTACTCACATTAAGCTTCGTACCCTTTACGTCTTGTAGGCTCTTCCAAAATTTACTAGTGAACAATGCATCTCTGTCACTGACTATATAACTAGGAACCCCATGCAGTCTACCTATGTTCTTCAGGAACAACTTAGCTAAAACAAGTGCCGTTCTGGTTGACTTAACTGGAATGAAATGGGCACTCTTGGTTAATCTGTCCACTATAACCCACATACTTTCATTACGTCTACTTGACCTTGGCAACCCGTTTATAAAATCCATGGATATCGAATCCCATTTCCAAACTGGAATCTCTAAAGGCTGTACTAACCCACTTGGTTTCTGATGTTCGGCTTTCACTTGTGATAGTTTGCACACTATCTAACCCACAAGCCAACATCCTTCTTCATGCCTTCCCAATAGAAGCTCCTCTTCATATCTTGATACATCTTGGTTCCTCGAGGATGAATCATAAACTTGGATCGATGACATTCTCCAAGAACTTCTTTCCATAAGTCCTCCATATTCGGAACACACAACTGTTACTTCTTTTTTAGCCATCCTCTCTGGTCAAGGCTAAAATCCTTTAAATGATCAATCTCTGTTCCAACCTCAAGTCTTCTGATCCTCTCAGCTAATACTAGATCATCCTTCTACTTAGAAGCAATTTTCTCAATCAATACTGGTCGAACTTCTAAACAAGACAACCTGGCGATACACTGGCTAGAACAAGCAGTTAATCTTAACTGAACACCACAACTGGTTAAAGCTTCTAAATCTTTTCACTCAGCCAACATAGCTAACACCATATTCTGATGCTTTCTACTTAGAGCGTCTGCCACCTTATTACCTTTCCCTAGTGTATACTCCGTACCAAAATCATAAGAAGCCAAAAACTCCAACCACCTTCGCTGTCTCATATTCAACTCCTTCTGAAAGAATAAATACCATAAAGATTTTGATCGGTATATAACTCAAATCTCTCCCTTAAGAGATTATTTCTCCAAATCTTTAATGCGAAGATCACAGCTGCCAACTCCAAATCATGAGTAGGATATCAAACTTCATGCGGTCTAAGCTGCCTAGATGCATAGGCAATGACTTTACCACTCTACACTAACACTGCTTCTAATCCAGTTCCACATGCATCAGTATGCACCACCAATCCTTGGTTTCTATCTAGAACTACCAATACAGGTGCACTGGTCAACAAATGCTTTAATTAAGGAATGCCTCCTTACATTTGTCGGACCAAACAAACCTCGCTTCCTTCCTAGTTAGCTTTGTTAAGGGTGCTGCAATCCTCGAGAAATCCTTAATGAATCTCTAGTAGTAGCCAGCAAGTTCAAGAAAACTTCTGATCTCAGTCACCGTCTCTGGTCTCTTTCAATTATTCACAACTTCAATCTTATCTAGATCGATTGATAATCCTTTCTCTGAAACCATATGACACAGAAATTTTACCTCTTTCTTCCAGAAATGACACGTGGTAAACTTCGCCTTTAACTGATTCTACCTCAGCGTCTCAAGCGCCACCCTAAGATGAACTTCATGCTCTCTCTCGTCCTTAAAGTGTATTAGAATGTCATCTGTAAACACTAGTACAAACCTATTCAAGTACTCTCAGAAAACTCGGTTCATCAAATCATCGAAGAAAGCAGGTGCATTCGTCAATCCAAATGGCATTAGCAACCACTCATATGAACCATATTTGTATAACTGATGAAAATCGATCGCCAAGTCCAATTGGGAAAACACTCTGGCTCCACTCTACTGATCAAACTGATCATCTATTCTTGGAAAAGGATACTTATTACTAATTGTCCGTTCATTTAACTTACGATAGTCAATACACATCTTTAACAACCCATCTGGTTTCTTCACGAACACCGTTAGCTGCTCACCAAGGCGAACTGCTTGGTCTAATAAAATTCCTTCCTTCTAGATCCACTAACTACACCTTCAATTTCTTCATCTCAGTTGGTGTCATCCTGATAGGTGGTCTACTTACAGGTTCAGCTCCTAGCACAAGATCTATTGTAAACTCAACAGCTCTTTTCAAGGGCAGTCTAGTGACTGGCTCAAAGACATCTACTAATTCTCTTGCCACTTGAACCTGACTTGACATATTTCCTACCTCCATAGCTTTAAGCATAGCCCTAACACTCCAATCAGTATTTTCTACTGAGAATACCACTCGGTTATGACTATCAGGGTGTCTCAGTGATATTTCCCTATCTTGGAAAAATATTCTAGCCTTATACCTACTCAATAAATCCATACCCAAAATGATCCTGAAATCTACGAAATCAATAACATACAAACTGCATGCAGACTTATGACCAAACAAGTTAAGATCTAACTGGTCACATCTTAACCCTAGAGTTGCATACCTTCCAATTGGATTCACAACCCTTAAGAAAGTAACGAGGTATGTGAGTTCTAGACATAATCTATCGACCAAACACTAAGATATAAATGAATGTGATACACTGGTATCAAAAAGTAGTCTAACTGAAATACTCTGAATAAAAAGCGTACCTTCTACCACAGTCTTTCCCTTATCTGCAGTAGTAGGCCTAGCTGGTCCTATAGCAAAAATTTTCCTTTGTCCTCCCTAACTGGCTCTGGACGCTGACTCTTGTAATACCCAACTTGATCACAGTTGAAGCATTTCACATTCTTCTTAACTTCAACTTTCTTCCCATCCTGATTGGCATTCATTAGCAAAGTGACCCTTTTTGTCACACTTATAGCAAACTATCTCAGCCTTTGACTTCTTGGCAGTATCTCCCTTCTGGGTTCCATTCTTCTTAAAGAATTTCCTCTTCTTTCCCTAAGAAACCCGAGTTTCCACCGACTTTGTAACGACCCAAAAAATTTCAATCCAAAAAATTCCAGATAGTTAGGAAAAGAAGAAAAGAGATAGAAGAAGAAACATAAAAGAAACACAGAATCTCACATTCACAACAGATCAAAATATAATATCAAATAAAATAACAGTATACAAAGAAAAAACTATCAGTTAATTTATAGTATTACATCAGAGTTACAACATTTCACAATCACTGTACAGTTAAAATAACTAGTCCCAAATAAACAATAATATCACAGCGGAATTCCCTCCTTACGTTCCTTCCCTCCAGTTCGCCTCCTGAGCTCCAAAACGTCCTAACCTAAAAAGCTGTAGTACTCGGTCTGACCCAAGTATTACATCAAAGTAACACCCGGGTTAGGCTGGAAACCGGCGTGAGTAAACCCATCTAACATGGAATACAAAAACATAAAACTTGTATAAAATCCAGGTAACTCTTATCAATTTACAAATTCACAATTTGTTAAAGACATCACTTACTTCACACATCAATTTCTAAGTACCAAAACTTAGATTAAATGGTCCAATTTACTTAAATCTTTCCATTCCAGCCTATTGATTTCACATATCAATTTATAAAGAATCGAAGTGGTTTCGGGTATTTACTAATACCCGACTCCGGTCTCTTTGAATTCCATACCATCTTAACTACGTTTTTCAAGTGAATACAATTAAATCTTAAATACATGATGTCACTTTCACATAGCAATTCTTCATAAATAATCACATTATCACTGTTCAACCCAACATCTCATATTACAAAACACTTCATATCACATAGCATCACAAACATATGCTAGAGATACAAATAATCCAAGGAATTAATATTATTCAATCATCCATAAGCAAGGTTAATTAGACACACTATTTCTAATTAATTTAAATAGACTTAACTAATTACTTCCATCATTACACATTCTGCTTATTTAACTATTGATTAATTCCAATCCAATTAATTATTCCTTAACTATCCACCTTAATCAACCTTCTTTAATTAATTACTTTAACTAATCATCCTTAGTTAATTATTCCTTAATTTCATTTAAGTAATTAACTCTCAATTAATTAGTCAAATTAATTAACCTTGCCCATCTATATTAATTACATTGATCCTTAATGTGACGACCCGCCTTTCTGCTACCAGAAAGATGTATCATCATAAAGAAAGAAAGGGATGAGAAAATAGAAAAGATAGAGAAGAAAGAACAACAATATCAGAATCTCACAGCGGAATGGAACAAAATATAATATATCACATAACTATTACATAATTTTACATATATCAGAGTTACAGATCATACAACACTTACTAGACAGTTATAAACTCCTGTCTAAACACAAGTCAATATACAATACAGACAAAACAGCTCAGAGATTTCAACACAACGGAACAACATATATACATATATCTACGACGTAGAAGCCTCCTGCTCCATTTGCTCCTCCAGAATTCGTCAAATCTAACCTGAATCCCTTGGCTACCCGTAAAAATTTGGGCACCCGAGAGTTTATGAAAAACAAAAATAAACTCCGGGTCAGACATGGGTCTGGTATGAGTAAACGGTTTAAAGTTGTTTAACTTTGAAAAAAAACATTTGAAAATAAAGGTATCACGTAAGACTCCCCACAAATAAATACGGGTAAGTTTTTACCTTACGCTAACCAAAACATTTCATAGGAAATCCAGTGATATTATAATAGTGTCTAGGGTTTTCAAGTAAATAAAAAATAGCCGAAATTGTTACATTCATTAAATTCCAGCTACTAGCCACAAAAGTGGGTAATACAAATCAAAACCGTAGGGTCTCGTAGGAAAAATGGATTTCCAACAATGGCAGGGCTACTGGGGTACCGCCCGTCACAGTACGGGGCCTTGATCACCGTACCGAGGATTACTCCCTTCATCCCCTGCAACACAAGGCCGGAACCATTCCTTACTGAACAGCCCCGAACAAGATAAACCCCACGGTTGTAGCTAGCAACCGCACACTAAGCCGAAATATAAAAAAAAGGGACATCTAGACAGGGGAAATATCTTGTCCTGCTTGGGCATGACCCACCTAACCTTGCTGCATCTCCCCTGTTTTAGCCATTCCCGGTTGATGAGGCTTGAGGCTGCGATTACCTTTATAGAACATATCATTTAAAATGCTCATCGTCCGCCTGACGATGTGTTGAAAGCATTCAATCCATACAAGTTCGTTCCGGGTTCGAACGAAACCGAAGGCATTATCTCGTCACACTCATTTTGGAATCACCCTCAGAGTCAACGACGATAACCCTTGCACTCTGGAAACACCGTCTCGATTTTCATTTCAGGATTCACGACCTAACGTTTAAATTGGATTGATGTGGTTTTCGAAGAATCAAATTTGATTCTTCCGATCCTGGTCTCATCGAATCCAATCGCCATTTTAAGGGCCAAGTTGTCTAATTAACTTAAACAGTTTAAATAATTTAAATTCAATAATTGAATTAACATAGCATTTATCACAGATACATCATATACAAGCATCATAGATATAACACAGCATACCATAGAGTGACATAGAATATCATCACATAAATATCACAATCAGATATTCAACACAACAGTTCATAAGCAATTACTTTTAAATCTTATTTGTAATTAATTCAATTTAAAATCAATTACCTGAGAGTTAATCACTTAACTCTGTTTAATTAATTATTAAATAACAATTAATTACCTATTTCAGTTCAAATCATCCAATTGATGATTCCTTAATTTATTATTGAGTCTAAATTTTATTTCATGATATTAATTTAACTATTACCTTAATTAAGTGACTTAACTTTAATTACTTAATTAACTATTCCCTGATCACTAATTAATATCTTTAATTATTTATCAATAAAACTTAATTATCCAATTATTGTCTGTTAATTACTTAATCAATCAACAATTAATTCTACAACAAGCTACTCAATTAATTATTTATCGATTCATAATTAAATTACTTGATTAACTAACCATTAATTCATTCATTAATTAACTTACGTAGTTGATTTTCATTTATTTATTTACTTATAATCCATCACTAACTATGTTTGAATTATTTTTAATTACTCACTACTAATCATTTATTTATTTCCTTAAGTAGCTAATTACTATTTATTCTTCACAAAATAGTTACATAACCCAAACTCTGTTTAGGTTTTAAAAAAATGTTAATCGTTCTTAATTACTTTCGAAAATAATTTATTGATATCAATCATTTAACTTAATTAACGTTTAAAGGTCTCCCTTTTCTTATATGTTGAAAATCAATTTTAGTGTTAACTATAACTTTGTTTATTAGTTAACTTATATTTCTTAATTAAAATGATTTAAGTGTTTAAGAAAAGTCGTTAAACTTTTGACTAAAATAATTAAAATTTGAACAAATCTTAGATTAACCCTCCTTTAAACATTTCTAATCTTATCATGTTTAAACAAATTTGAGGAAACAAATTTGCTCAACTCTGAAATACTGCAGTTTACAAATTCCGGGTTTTCTCCTATTCAATCTCGAGTGCAACTTCGGTTGCACGCGAATCCTTCCCGAGTCGCCTCCTGGAAACCTTCTTCTTCTCCTTATATTTATTTATTATTATTATTTTTTAAGTAAAAACTGTACTAAGTATAAAAGAAACTATCAGCAACTCACGCGACTCATCACGATAAAGCCTGGGTCTTCTTCCCATTCCACTCGAGCGCAGCTTGAGTATTACTTCGAGTAAACTCCCTGTATTACCCGAGACCTCTCGTACTTCCCAAAACTTCCACTGACACACACTGGCACGTTGTGCACGTGCACGTAGCGGCGATGCCACTCTGGCGACCCGTGAGGTTCCCCACAAATCCCAAACTACCTCAACGTCGAACTCGAGGCGTTGAACCACCTGATCGCACTCTCAAACAAAATCGAGCCATGCCTGGAAAGTCGATTCCCAAACACTGATCACAAAACGAACACACGAACCCAACCCATGCCACCTGATGTCGAGATACTCCGTACATACCTCCACCATGCCCCAAGCTCCGTTCCCTTCCATTGGCAGACAGCTCGGCACACGGTGAAGGTCGCGGCGGCCAATGGTTCGAGCAACCCAAAAATTAGGTCTACGAAAAAGAAACAACCACTGTAGTCGCCACCGTTGATGATTCCACCTCCTCCTATTTTTCCTGTGACCGCCATAGGCTACTCCTCCATCCCTAGCAACCCCGGTTACCCAAATGCATCACATCACCAGAATTCGACCGTAAAGTCAAATTCGAACCTCGCCGAACTGCTCTCAAACCCTCCCACCAAAAATCACCAACTTCACGTTAAAAATCATAGCTTGTGGTAAGGATTTCAGTTATGTTCATGAATCCCTAGTTTATTGGGTTCGAAATTTCCAAATTTTAAATAGCCTACTGCAAAAATTTAATTTTAGCCTGTATATATATTTATATTCTCTGAACTTATTTTTAAAACAACATTCTTACCTGAATACACATATTCACTTTAGACATGGAAGCTTGAAATTGATTAGAATTGGAGAAATTGATTTGCTTGCAAAGTTAATTTATCCTGGACTTTATACAGAGTAAAAACAAGACTCTGTAGTGCCAAACAAATTTATACATACAAAGCTTAAGAAGATAATTAACACCATACACAGATAATCACTCACAAATTATACAAAGTTGAAGTTATTTTTACATACTTTAATTTAAAATGAGTAGAAATGTTTACTCACCTGAATATAGACAGAAAACATTGAGTTGGAACCTTGTTGATTGAAACAGAAGTTATGAACTGTCTTAAGATCCTCTCTGCTTCCTCTTTTTTTTTTTATTAAAATTTTGAACTTGCTCTTCCTTTATTTTTTATTTTCAGGTTTACTAATAAAATTTTCCAGAACGAACTAAAGATGCATGTATATTTATACAAAAGAACAGTAGGTGAATGAAGGAAGGTGTTTTCTGGTGTAGCTACTTGTTTGTTCTGATATGTGCAGACTTTAATTACTGCAAAGAAAAGATTTGTGATATTTGTTTTGTACAAAAGAGTGGCTGAGCTGTTGATAATTAACGCTTTACTTCATAATATGCTTGCATAATTATTATTGTATTTCGCCTGGGACATTGTTTTGTTGCCTGAAATGACTAATTGTGTACTTAATGCTAATGAATATGTCTTTAATTTTGTTAACAAACTTATTATGTTCCCTGATATTGTAATCTGTACATAGATATTGTATGAAGAGATATGTTTCAGGTAGCTTGTGAATGAAGCCATTGGTAACACACGTATTATCTTATGTACACATGGTTACATAGTTATTGTTATGTTTATACTATATAGATAATTGTATGAAAAAGTACCACCTGCAGGAAAATCTGTTCTTAAAGGCTTGTAAGAGAAGATAAGTCCATATTAGTTTACATATATTTAATGTTTTGTTGATTCTTGTATGCAGGCTTGAACTTATGGCAATCAACATGGCTTGAGTATGAAGCTTTGAACAAAACCATTTGTATTTAAATACTTGTTTTGTTATTATGTTCTTTCCTAGCTTGAATAGTTTATATACATTGTCTTGTTTTATAAGTTTAGTTTTGTTTAAAGATATTGCAAGTTTTCAACTTGACAGGTTTTATATATTTGTCTTTACATAGTTAACATTTTTATTAATAACTTATATTCTGAATTCTAGTACTTATGTTAATAACCAAATGTTATGTTATACTTATATTAAATATTTATAAGCTTATTTTATTTTAATTGTAAAAGTTGTTGTTAGTAACACTTCTCACATCTTATTTTTATTTAACGGTTTAATCTTTCCAATATTTGATTTGTAATGTATTTGCACTAATGTATTTTGTGTTTATATGAATATGATTGTGTTATTATACTTTTTATTATCGACTGCATCCATATATCTAGTATTGCATATTATTCATACATAACTTTTAATTTAATTGAATAATACAGATTAAATTTGTGAATAATGTTAAAAGAGTCTACTTTATATTTTGAAGCTATATTCATTTATAATACATATACAACCAAAAATATCCAAAATCTTATTTATTTATAAATTAACATCTTGTATTTGATCAAAAAATTATTATAATAATAGGGTAAAAATTCCGGGATGTCACATTCCTTCCCCCTTAAAAGAATTTCATCCCCGAAATTTAAAACAACAGTTAATTCAAAAGCTTTTATATTAACAATCCAAACATACATATCATTCATACAATAGCAAACAAACTAACAGTTTATTCTAACAAACAATACTAGCTATCCATACACTAATCCGGATAAATTTCCCTAAAATTATCGAGAGTTTGTCTCTCGTTGATCAACCATCCGAACTGAATTCCTGACCATAATTAAATTTGACTCAACTTCGAATTTCCTGAATTACTGGTTTAACAATTAATGATGAATCATGAACAAATTTCCTGAGATATATGGGATACACAATAAATTCCAGACATCCATTCTGGAAATTAAATTCTGAAATCTACAGTATTAACTCTTTCCCAAATTTTATTAACTCGTTTACAGAATTTCAATATCTATTCAATCAAGCTAGTACGATGTACATATACCATTCGTACGCCATATCAAATCCGATCACTCGCTCGATCACACAATTTCATTTCCGAACTAGTATCGTCCACTCGACTTCCTAGTACGGACTCAGAACTGGTTTTCTTGATCAGAAACCGTCATTCTCCTTGCATAGTCACAACTATGATAGAGAATTTCTCAGGATCAATCAAAACCAAATCCATGGTTCGTCGTCGAAAATCGAGTGAAAAATCCTAACTCGGATCGTATAACTATCTCGAAATTCTGTGCTCGAATCTGGACCAAATTGTCATGCGTATAAAATAATATACATTCATCCTACGTATTAATATCCATTGATTATCAACTATATCATTTTTCTTTTATTCACAATTATTCTGATTCTATTCATTTGGAATAATTTTCCCAGTATCAATTTTACTTAAGATTTCACTCTTCCTTCCTTAAGTTTAATTTAAGCATTATATATCTCTCACATTATTACCCTACCACTTTAAGCTTTATATCTTCTTATTCTACTTATTTCCAATTTGAATTCTAATTCCATGTGAACTTAAATTTTCTTTCAACCCTGAATATTTAATTTTATTGACTTACTTTCATTTATAACTGATTCCTATCTTATGTTAAATCAGTTTTATTCATTAATTTTTTTTATATAGTTTTCAAATTTTGAAAAGTTTTGACAGAGTCTCCATTTGTTTAGCATTTCATATTTCCATAAGCACATATGTAAGGTTTCAATCCTTATCACAATTAATTTCAATCAATCCTCAAATCATTCCCTTTCAGTTAAAGAAACTTACAACTTACTTGCTTATGTAATCCATTTAAGCAAAACAAACTCATATTCAAAATCATCCTATTTTGCTTCCAATAATTCATATAATTTTATCTAATCTTGTTTACTTCAAAACAACTCACTTCTTATGCAATTCAACAATATCATTGTGAATAAGTGATTACTTAAGCTTTATCTTAAATTAATTTCAACTCAATTTATGCTTGAGTCCATCTCATTTAATTGATTCACAATCCTTTCATTGCATTTTCTTTCATTTCAAAATTTTGATTCCAAACCATTTTATTAAACTCGACAACCAATATTTTAAATAATCATTTCACTATTTACTTCATTTATTTTCTTCAAACTGTCCCACTCAACAACTTAGGTTTATTCTATTACACCAATTTCCATTCAAATCTTTGATTTGATTTTCCTTTAATCAAATCTCAACTGTTTACTAATCTATTTGATTAGTTTATTCTTTTATCCATCCTTAAATCTTAATTTACATTAACAATTCATTATTGAATTTTATAATAAAGTCATTCAATTTATGCTTGAATTAGATTTGTTTACAACTCGCACCATTTCTATTTTAACCAAATTCAAGGCTTACTTGGTTTACATTTTTTTTTCATTTACATAAGAATTTTATTCCACTCAATATTATTTATAATTCGACTGAATTCATTTAAATTCAGTTTCATTCAACTTCAGTTAAATTTATCTACTTACCATTCTTTAAATTTTATTTCTCAAAATATGAGCTCAAAACTTATTTGTTTACTTAAAAGTTTATATCACTCATTTGGGTCATTTCATCTTATAATCACAATTCCATATGACATATGTATAACTCTTACTATCTTAAGGTATACATTTTATTTTGCCATTACAATTATTTTCCCTTCCAGGTTTATATCCAATTAAGTTCGTTTTGAACTCCAATTCCATTTAACTTACCTCAGGTTAAACTCAAATATATTTCTTATTTTCATTTACTTAAGTTAAATTTTAATTTCGGGATTATAATTCCCAATTTCTTCTTATTAATATCAACTTTACTTTAGTTGATTTATTCAAACCTTCCACATTATTTAAATAGCATTTCTTAGAATTCAATTTCCCAGTTTTCATTTCCAAACCCTTTTTAAAATGATAACTACATATACCTACTTGGTATATCAAATCAAATTTTCAACTTCCAAACACTTGTTTTCACCAAAACAAATTTTCTCTTTTGAAAATTTTTAAACTATCTTACATACCCAACAAATCCAAACAATATCATAACCAATAATATTTCCCAAAACAATATTCCAATATTGCCTTCAAATTTTTGGAAAACCATTTTAAACATTTCCAAGATTTCAAATTCCCAAATTCCTTTGTTTAAATTCATTTAAACACCTTTAAAATTTTTGGGACTTAAATTCTAGTTTAATCATATTTCAGTTATATTCCTTTTTATTTAAAGATCATACTTAGACAATTTTATTTGTTTATAGACCACTCAAATTTAAATTTTTATTTGGTTGTAGTATTAACAACCAAATATCCAAATATATAATCATTTCATAAAAATACTTCTTTTATATCAAAATATAACTTTTGGGTAAAATTATTTCATTTACCCTACTTTTAAAAACAATATTGTGTCGAATTGCTCTATTTAAGTGTTTAGAAACCCCTTCGATACAGTTTTCGAGGCTGTACCGACGAAGGTTCATATACCACTCAATAAATCAATCAACGCTATATAAAACAACTTTATATTCACTAACAAATACGCGCTCATATCTATTAACACTCTCAAACTCATTTTAGAGTTCTACAAACTCTATTCTATGAGTAATCACTACCAGAGCCAAGGTTATCACCAACCTATGCTCTGATACCAACTGTGACGACCCGCCTTTCTGCTACCAGAAAGACGTATCATCATAAAGAAAGAAAGGGATGAGAAAATAGAAAAGATAGAGAAGAAAGAACAACAATATCAGAATCTCACAGCGGAATGGAACAAAATATAATATATCACATAACTATTACATAATTTTACATATATCAGAGTTATACAGATCATACAACACTTACTAGACAGTTATAAACTCCTGTCTAAACACAAGTCAATATACAATACAGACAAAACAGCTCAGAGATTTCAACACAACGGAACAACATATATACATATATCTACGACGTAGAAGCCTCCTGCTCCATTTGCTCCTCCAGAATTCGTCAAATCTAACCTGAATCCCTTGGCTACCCGTAAAAATTTGGGTACCCGAGAGTTTATGAAAAACAAAAATAAACTCCGGGTCAGACATGGGTCTGGTATGAGTAAACGGTTTAAAGTTGTTTAACTTTGAAAAAAAAAACATTTGAAAATAAAGGTATCACGTAAGACTCCCCACAAATAAATACGGGTAAGTTTTTACCTTACGCTAACCAAAACATTTCATAGGAAATCCAATGATATTATAATAGTGTCTAGGGTTTTCAAGTAAATAGAAAATAGCCGAAATTGTTACATTCATTAAATTCCAGCTACTAGCCACAAAAGTGGGTAATACAAATCAAAACTGTAGGGTCTCGTAGGAAAAATGGATTTCCAACAATGGCAGGGCTACCGGGGTACCGCCCGTCACAGTACGGGACCTAGATCACCGTACCGAGGATTACTCCCTTCATCCCCTGCAACACAAGGCCGGAACCATTCCTTACTGAACAGTCCCGAACAAGATAAACCCCACGGTTGTAGCTAGCAACCGCCCACTAAGCCGAAATATAAAAAAAGGGACATCTAGATAGGGGAAATATCTTGTCCTGCTTGGGCATGACCCACCTAACCTTGCTGCATCTCCCCTGTTTTAGCCATTCCCGGTTGATGAGGCTTGAGGCTGCGATTACCTTTATAGAACATATCACTTAGAATGCTCATCGTCCGCCTGACGATGTGTTGAAAGCATTCAATCCATACAAGTTCGTTCCGGGTTCGAACGAAACCGAAGGCATTATCTCGTCACACTCATGTTGGAATCACCCTCAGAGTCAACGACGATAACCCTTGCAATCTAGAAACACCGTCTCGATTTTCATTTCAGGATTCACGACCTAACGTTTAAATTGGATTGATGTGGTTTTCGGAGAATCGAATTTGATTCCTCCAATCCCGGTCTCATCGAATCCAATCGCCATTTTAAGGGCCAAGTTGTCTAATTAACTTAAACAGTTTAAATAATTTAAATTCAATAATTGAATTAACATAGCATTTATCACAGATACATCATATACAAGCATCATAGATATAACACAGCATACCATAGAGTGACATAGAATATCGTCACATAAATATCACAATCAGATATTCAACACAACAGTTCATAAGCAATTACTTTTAAATCTTATTTGTAATTAATTCAATTTAAAATCAATTACCTGAGAGTTAATCACTTAACTCTGTTTAATTAATTATTAAATAACAATTAATACCTATTTCAGTTCAAATCATCCAATTGATGATTCCTTAATTTATTATTGAGTCTAAATTTTATTTCATGATATTAATTTAACTATTACCTTAATTAAGTGACTTAACTTTAATTACTTAATTAACTATTCCCTGATCACTAATTAATATCTTTAATTATTTATCAATAAAACTTAATTATTCAATTATTGTCTGCTAATTACTTAATCAATCAACAATTAATTCTACAACAAGCTACTCAATTAATTATTTATCGATTTATAATTAAATTACTTGATTAACTAACCATTAATTCATTCATTAATTAACTTACGTAGTTGATTTTCATTTATTTATTTACTTATAATCCATCACTAACTATGTTTGAATTATTTTTAATTACTCACTACTAATCATTTATTTATTTCCTTAAGTAGCTAATTACTATTTATTCTTCACAAAATAGTTACATAACCCAAACTCTGTTTAGGTTTTAAAAAAAATGTTAATCGTTCTTAATTACTTTCGAAAATAATTCATTGATATCAATCATTTAACTTAATTAACGTTTAAAGGTCTCCCTTTTCTTATATGTTGAAAATCAATTTTAGTGTTAACTATAACTTTGTTTATTAGTTAATTTATATTTCTTAATTAAAATGATTTAAGTGTTTAAGAAAAGTCGTTAAACTTTTGACTAAAATAATTAAAATTTGAACAAATCTTAGCTTAACCCTCCTTTAAACATTTCTAATCTTATCATGTTTAAACAAATTTGAGGAAACAAATTTGCTCAACTCTGAAATACTGCAGTTTACCAATTCCGGGTTTTCTCCTATTCAATCTCGAGTGCAACTTCGGTTGCACGCGAATCCTTCCCGAGTCGCCTCCTGGAAACCTTCTTCTTCTCCTTATATTTATTTATTATTATTATTTTTTAAGTAAAAACTGTACTAAGTATAAAAGAAACTATCACCAACTCACGCGACTCATCACGATAAAGCCTGAGTCTTCTTCCCATTCCACTCGAGCGCAGCTCGAGTATTACTTCGAGTAAACTCCCTGTATTACCCGAGACCTCTCGTACTTCCCAAAACTTCCACTGACACACACTGGCACGTTGTGCATGTGCACGTAGCGGCGACGCCACTCTGGCGACCCGTGAGGTTCCCCACAAATCCCAAACTACCTCAACGTCGAACTCGAGGCGTTGAACCACCTGATCGCACTCTCAAACAAAATCGAGCCATGCCTGGAAAGTCGATTCCCAAACACTGATCACAAAACGAACACACGAACCCAACCCATGCCACCTGATGCCGAGATACTCCGTACATACCTCCACCATGCCCCAAGCTCCGTTCCCTTCCACTGGCAGACAGCTCGGCACACGGTGAAGGTCGCGGCGGCCAATGGTTCGAGCAACCCAAAAATTAGGTCTACGAAAAAGAAACAACCACCGTAGTCGCCACCGTTGATGATTCCACCTCCTCCTATTTTTCTTGTGACCGCCGTAGGCTACTCCTCCATCCCTAGCAACCCCGGTTACCCAAATGCATCACATCACCAGAATTCGACCGTAAAGTCAAATTCGAACCTCGCCGAACTGCTCTCAAACCCTCCCACCAAAAATCACCAACTTCACGTTAAAAATCATAGCTTGTGGTAAGGATTTCAGTTATGTTCATGAATCCCTAGTTTATTGGGTTCGAAATTTCCAAATTTTAAATAGCCTACTGCAAAAATTTAATTTTAGCCTGTATATATATTTATATTCTCTGAACTTATTTTTAAAACAACATTCTTACCTGAATACACATATTCACTTTAGACATGGAAGCTTGAAATTGATTAGAATTGGAGAAATTGATTTGCTTGCAAAGTTAATTTATCTTGGACTTTATACAGAGTAAAAACAAGACTCTGTAGTGCCAAACAAATTTATACATACAAAGCTTAAGAAGATAATTAACACCATACACAGACAATCACTCACAAATTATACAAAGTTGAAGTTATTTTTACATACTTTAATTTAAAATGAGTAGAAATGTTTACTCACCTGAATATAGACAGGAAGCATTGAGTTGGAACCTTGTTGATTGAAACAAAAGTTATGAACTGTCTTAAGATCCTCTCTGCTTCCTCTTTTTTTTTTTTATTAAAATTTTGAACTTGCTCTTCCTTTATTTTTTATTTTTAGGTTTACTAATAAAATTTTCCAAAACGAACTAAAGATGCATGTATATTTATACAAAAGAACAGTAGGTGAATGAAGGAAGGTGTTTTCTGGTGTAGCTACTTGTTTGTTCTGATATGTGCAGACTTTAATTACTGCAAAGAAAATATTTGTGATATTTGTTTTGTACAAAAGAGTGGCTGAGCCGTTGATAATTAATGCTTTACTTCATAATATGCTTGCATAATTATTATTGTATTTCGGCTGGGACATTGTTTTGTTACCTGAAATGACTAATTGTGTACTTAATGCTAATGAATATGTCTTTAATTTTGTTAACAAACTTATTACGTTCCCTGATATTGTAATCTGTACATAGATATTGTATGAAGAGATATGTTTCAGGTAGCTTGTGAATGAAGCCATTGGTAACACACTTATTATCTTATGTACACATGGTTACATAGTTATTGTTATGTTTATACTATATAGATAATTGTATGAAAAAGTACCACCTGTAGGAAAATCTGTTCTTAAAGGCTTGTAAGAGAAGATAAGTCCATATTAGTTTACATATATTTAATGTTTTGTTGATTCTTGTATGCAGGCTTGAACTTATGGCAGTCAACATGGCTTGAATATGAAGCTTTGAACAAAACCATTTATATTTAAATACTTGTTTTGTTATTATGTTCTTTCCTAGCTTGAATAGTTTATATACATTGTGTTGTTTTATAAGTTTAGTTTTGTTTAAAGATATTGCAAGTTTTCAACTTGACAGGTTTTATATATTTGTCTTTACATAGTTAACATTTTTATTGATAACTTATATTCTGAATTCTAGTACTTATGTTAATAACCAAATGTTATGTTATACTTATATTAAATATTTATAAGCTTATTTTATTTTAATTGTAAAAGTTGTTGTTAGAAACACTTCTCACATCTTATTTTTATTTAACTGTTTAATCTTTCCAATATTTGATTTGTAATGTATTTGCACTAATGTATTTTGTATTTATATGAATATGATTGTGTTATTATACTTTTTATTATCGACAGCATTCATATATCTGGTATTGCATATTATTCATACATAACTTTTAATTTAATTGAATAATACAGATTAAATTTGTGAATAATGTTAAAGGAGTCTACTTTATATTTTGAAGCTATATTCCTTTATAATACATATACAACCAAAAATATCCAAAATCTTATTTATTTATAAATTAACATCTTGTATTTGATCAAAAACTTATTATAATAATAGGGTAAAAATTTCGGGATGTCACACTTAATTAATTTCTCGAATTAATTATTCCATAATCACTCATATTGATTAATTATCCCTTATTTCATCACACTTATTAATTAGCTAACCCCTAATTAATTTCCTTTAATCAATCAATCCTTTACACTAAATGATTACTCTTTAATTACTTCTCTTAAGTAATTTACTTTTAATTAATTACTTTCATCTAGTAATTATCCGATTGGTTAATTATCCTTAATTAATTAATCTTGATCATTAATTAATCTAACATTTAGTTTCTAATTAAATTAATTAACACTCAAAAGATTAATCTTTTAATTACTTAGATTAAGTATTTATCACTTATGTAATTAATCATCTCTTAATTATTTCTATCCAGTAATTACCCCATAATCACTCAAGCTAAATAAACTAACCCTTAGTTACTTTCATTAGGAAATTATCTTTAACTAATTTCATTCATTTATTTACTTAATATTATCATGATAAATAATTAACTATCCTTTAATTAATTATAATAATTACCCTTTATTCACTTATACAAATTAACTACCCATAAATTACATCAACAAATTATATTTCAATTTATAAAATCTTAAATAATTAAAATAAACCACATACTTAAATTAATTACTTAGTTCCAACAATAAACTTATTTGAATTCATATACTTAGGAAAAAACACATTCTTATATTTAAAACCTGTTTGATAATGGCTTTGAACTTGTCCATTTCTATTTATTTTGAAACTGGTTACGAATTTCTTTTGTTTTAACCCATAAAAACATATAGCAAAGCAAACCCGATTAGCCCTAAGGAATACCTGAGTCACATACAAAATTCTCGAGATAAACCCTGTGTTACTCACATATCACTCTATTTCGAGACGATCCTCACACCACCTCGAGCATGCACCCGAGCAAACCCATCCTCATTCTTCTTCTTCTTGGTCTTTAATTCCAGCAAAACCCAGATACACAGGTAAACGCGTGCACGTGCATAGTTCATCAACGATGCTCCGACCATCGATGCTGATGCCGACAAGTTGGCTACAATCTTCTCACCGGATTACGACCATCCAGACCCTCGATCATGCTCAGAATCGGAAACGAGCTATGGAACCACCACTGGAAACAAAACGATTAACCTAAAATCTCCTCGCGCCACCGCCCAAGCTTACCAGTGATTCTGCGATCACGACCGAAACTTCATCACTCAGTTATGCCATTAATCCCTCACTCGCGATCGCCTTTATATCTCCCCTGACCATGAATTTTGTAACGACCCGAAATTTTCGATAATCAAATTTTGTTAATTTATTAATTTTTGGTAATTTAATTCGAAAATAAAAATAAAAATCTAGAATTTAATAATGAAATCACTAAAATAAAGGTAATAATGTTAGTGCAAGTGAATAAATAAGTAATTTAGTGCAATCCCAATTAATTGAAACCAATTGTAAGGTCATATTTGATTGTAATTAATAAATTGGAAAATAAGTTCAAAGTATATTAATTGATGAAATAATATGTAATAAACTGTAATTTGATAAAATCAATGTTAGTGTAAATTAAGGAAATAATTGGAAATAATGTTAATTCTATTTATAGTACGACAATTGGTTGATTTAAAGAATGGAAACCAAGATTTATTAATTTATTTGAAATTTAAATTCAATAATTGGATTAATTTAAAATAAATGAAATTAAATATTTAATTATTACGTTAATGGAGATTAAGATGAAATTTGAGAATATTGATGTAATAAACCATGAACCAACGTTAATTTTATCTATTGGATGATAATGGATTGAATAACAAGATTTAAAATCAAGTAAATGGATTTATTGGGTATTTAAATTTATAATTACTAGATTAATTGAAATTGGAAAATTAATACGGTAAATGGTAAAATATACAATGATAAATTGATATAGAAATTGTTTAAAGGAGTATAAATTACCAAGTAATCCAAATTTATAAAATTCGTAAATAATTAGGTTTGAATTGAAAATGTGATTTGATTTATTTAATATTAGATTATTTAATTAACTTGGAAAATAGCCATTTTGGCCACTGACTCGAATTTGACGAAACCAGTTTCATCGGATCTGTAATGGTAAATTATTGTAAGTTTTCAAATTTCATAGCGATCGGACTTGTCGTTTGATCGTATAAGCTTGAAATGCCAAGAAATCAATTTAACTGAAATCAATTAAGATAAACTTGAAATAACTTGATTTTAGCATAACTTCTTCATACGTGGAATTTGGACTTGAAACCTTTTCCATTGCGTTTAAAATATTTAAAAACATCTATTTTGATATGGTCCAATTTCATTCTGAAGTTTGAACGGGCTTTTCGGGCAATTTATCGTTCCACGGTCCAAACCAATCGTGTCTGTTCCTCTATTTTTTAGCTTTGTCTATATATACCTTGTTATAAACCCTAGCCTATTTCTTTTTCCTCATTGCTGTACATACAATTCAACTATCTCTCCTCCTCAATGACAGACAAACAAATTCTCACTTTCTAATCCAATTTCAATTCAAAACCAAATAAAAATTTCAAACTCTTCAAACTATATCATATTTTATATCGACGAAAAGCTCTCGACGAGTGCTTCTCAGATCTATGATTCATTTTTCAATCTGAATCTCTATTCATCTAGAAATTAAAGAACAAAGCACGGTCGTCCGTTTCGTCGTGATGGACTTTAATGGATCGTCAAATCGACGATACCATGGCGTAGAGAGTGCACTGTGTAGTTCATCAGAGCTACTGTATTCGTGTTTCAGCGGTCATATCGAGTGGGAAAATTCATTAGGGTTTCTCACCCTAAGTGGCGGTGGCGCCTCAGAGTTGACCGGAGTTGAAGAAATCGCAGCCGTGGGTGCGGCCTGGGTTGGTGAGCTCGGGGAGGTGATTGTTTTGAGGTGTTAGGCGTTGTAGGAGGCATTATATGTGGTCAACAGTCGGTCAAGGTGGAAGTGTTGATCCATTTCCTCGGGTTCGAACGCAATGGTCCTGTGCGCGTGAATCATAGAGACGCTGACGTGTCTTTCTACTTCTGGTTCGTTTGTTTTTATTTTATTTTAATTTTGATTTCAATCGTTCAAACGCGCATAACTTTCTCATACGATGCCCAATTTACGTGCGGTTTTTTTGTTAGGATCGTATTTAAATTCCAGACATTTTGGCGCTAGTTTGGACAAATTCGAAGATTGTACAAATTTTGGGTTTAAATTGTATTTAAATTCAATTTAAATTCAAAAAGTGAGTGTTTTAACCCACTCAAAACTTCTAAAATTTCTTATGTGTGTCAAATTAATTTTTGATGTGATTAGAAATTTATTTATGGCTGTTTGGTGCATTTTCATCATCATTCCTGTTAAATTGAATTTATTGAATTAAATTGTTATTTAATTTATTATTGCATATAAACTGCCAGTTAAATTGTTATTTAATTTATTATTGAATATAAATTGCCAGTAAATACTTGTTAATTATTATCTGTTCTATATTGATGTTATTGTTTGAATTGGATGATGATTGTGATAAATGGTTGATGATTGATATTGGATGAATGTATGTTGTATTTTATATTCTTATAAACTGCAAATTGTTATGCATTTTTATTTCATTCGGGATTGCGGTTTGAAATGATATTTAACCATATTTTTATTTTAAATTACAAATTGAAATGATAAATATCCGTATCACTTGACCATACGATAAAAAATTATATACAGACACCGCGGTCTATATATAAAAATAATTTGAAATGATTTCTATGGTTTTATAAAGAAATATACGGGTTATATAAATATTGATTTTGAAGTTATATAAATGTTATTTTATTACTGATTTTAGTTATGTATAAATTTGTTTTGAAATATAAAATAAGTTAAATAATAAAGTTTGATTGTTTTATATAATATGGTTAAGTATATGTTTAAAATTATGTTGTATATAGGGTTTATGTTGACTTAAATAAATTTGAGGTTGGAAGATAAGTACAAATTGATTTGAATTAAGTTATTTAAGAATTATACTCGAATAAATTTGATTTGAAATTTAGATAAAATTGAGATTTTAAAGGGTATGATTTTTATAACTTGATTTTAGTTTAGAGTGATTTAAATGAATATTCAAGTATAATTAAATTTAAGGAAATATTTAGTTATCTGATATTTGGGTTATATTCAAATTTTAATGGATTTATTATGTAAATTATTTCAAAACCAAATAATAGAAATTGAATTGTCAAATTGAAATTTTCGAACTTAGTTTTGAAATGGTTGAATACTTAAAGTTTGAAATATGTTGAATTTGAATGGTTTTTAAAATGACATAATTTGGAAAAGTTTATTTGGAAACTGAGTTGAATTGAAATTTGTGATTTGGAATCTGGTTAAATTAAAATCTAGAAATTCGAGTTGTTTGGAATTGATTTGTGAAATTTAAGAAGCTATTTTATTACATATAGTATTTTAATATTTTAAACCGTTTAAATGGTGGAAGTGATGTTTCAAAGTTATGAGTTTCAAGGCATTATAATTTGAAAGTGTTATATTCTAGTGTTTTGATATCGAAATGGTATAAATTTGACGTTTTATAATTTTAGACAGGATATATATTTAGATGAAAATGATATCGTATTGATTTGGTTTTGAAAAGGGCAAGGTTATTTGGTTTTAAAGGTATAAATTATTTTGAAATGACCGCGGTGTTATAATAACGTTTGGTTGTTAAAGAGACCGGGATCGAATGTTTTCATGCTCTCTGCCAACTCCGAAAACCACTTTAACAACCGTGTATGCGGTGGAGATTCCAGAATGAAGTAGGATGGTGGCAGCGTTTCCTTTGAGGTAAATACGTGGACTCGACTCCCATGAGTTAGCATAAGGTGGCTAAAACAGAAGAGATTCTCGAGTGAGTGAGGTAGCCCCTCCTATCGGACACACTCCTTCGATACCATTCTATTACTTTGTGATTTATTTGGGCCCTTTGATTTTTGGGGGTGTGGCTCGAGGTGGGCGGTAGCTGCGCGCTATGCGTCACCACCAGCCCGGATAGCAATTGGTATATCTACCCTGGCATGGCCTTGTGTACCGTGTCACCTACCCTAGCGAGCTTTACTTCGAGTTTGATTTGTGTCGTATCTATGGAGTATCTTCTCGTAGTCTCCCGATCAAGAGACATGCATGTACTGTATAGACTACTGGCACTATTACGTGTTAAGGGCTATATGGGTAACCCTTTAACGCTATTTTAAAGTACGTTTATTTTACTAATAGACATTATTATAATAGCATATATTACTATATAGTAAATAGTTTAACGGATCCTTAGAAGATGTGAATCCCAAGCATCTTTTAAGTTACTACACTCACGTTAGACACTGGATAGGAGATGTCAAATCCCATAAACATCTCTGACGCCATTCCACTCATATTATTTACCGTTGATTTAACTTACGTAAGATCTTTTAGTTCTGACTCGAATGTTTTGTCTTTTAAATTCGCTTGGGTCAGTTTGAGCATTTCATGATATGAAGACTTTATTTCTGGTGGACGAAGATGAAGATTTTATTACTATTATCTACTATATTATTCCACTGCATTCACACTGTTCCACTGCATTGTAATTATTATTCTCTGGTATGTATAACTCTGATTCCATAGTGTATTAGTATAATCAAATATTTTGTAAACAGCTTCATGAATTGTATTTGATTATTATACTTTGTCATTCCACTGCAAGATTCTGTTTTGTTTTATTTCCTTCTCTGCTTTTCTTATTCACCCCAATAACAATTTGCCCTTCTGTATGGTTTATGTCTGACGTGTGTGGTTTATCGTCGATTTAAAACGTACAAAAAGGTGGGACGTTACATTTGGTATCAGAGCGAGCTTTAGCGATAAACCTTAGCTTTGTGGGGTCTGACTCTCTATTAATAGGGTAGTAATACCCTGCGATGAGTCACCGAGTGTGTATATATATGAGAGAGAGTATTTGTTAGTGTTATAAAAAGGTTTATATTATGTTAATTTGTTCCTTTTTGTATTTATAAATCCTGGTTGATGCATAGGACGCTATGACATCAATAGGGATTTCTAAACACTGAATAGGACAGACTGACACAATATTTATTTTGAATATAGGTGAATGAAATAATTTTGCCTATTATATTTTCTGTATATAAAATAATAAAACTTATAAAATTTATATTTGGTTGTAATATATTGATTGTTAGGTAGTGAAATTTATAAATATAGATTGGAAACAAGATTTGAAGAAAGTAAAATAAATGAGAATAAACTGGAAATTTTAGAACTTAAGTTCCGGGGGTTTGGGAAAATTTCTTTTGAATGATTTTGGAATGTAATAATAATGATATTTAGAAGTATTTTCCGATATAAACATTTTAGTGTAATTTGAAAGAATTATTTTAAAGAAAATTTTGGAAAGAAATAAGTTTTGTACTCCCCTCTCTGTCGTTGGAAAATAATTTCGATGATGAGTGCACGCATTATCGACATTTATTTTCGAGTTTCGAAGTGGGAAGGCCATTGTAGTAGTTTTACTACAGATCTATTTTGATAAACAAATGTAAATTTAAAATTGTTTTAAATATAATTGTAAATTGTAAGTATATATACATCCATATATTATTTTAAAATGATTTAAAATTTAACCGGTATCTAGTTCTTAAGTTTCCATTAATTGTTCAATTATTGTAGTGGAATTGAATGTAACTAATTTATAATTGGAACCTTTAATTAAAATGAGAATTTAAATGCTAGGTTTTGAATGAAATTACTAGAATTTGAAATTTATAACCTAGAAAACAATGGATATTATTATTGAATATTGAGTTAAACTAAAAGAAATAAAATAAACGGGTGTAATTTTCAATTACATCCTTAAAAGCACATATATATAACTTACCAAATTTTAAAAGTTCTAATGCTTATGAGAAAATGTAATGGATATTGTACAAGTAAAAATTGGAAGTAATGAAAGTATTCAATGAATTTGCTTTTATAAATAAGAATCTAATGTTATAATTGTTGTAAACTGATGCATGACTGAAAGGCCACTAATTAAATATAATAGAAAGGTTATAAAGAAATGATAATAAATTTAAGTAAATGTTGAGGTTATGTATAATAAAGATAAGCAGAAAGATGAGTACCGTAAATAAATGAAATTAAGTGGTGAATAAATGAATCTAATACAATAATAAGAAAATTTACATGGTATGAATAAATGAAAATAAATGGAAAATTGTAAGAAGTTAAATGTAAAATAAAACGATAAACCATTATATGAATGAAAGGGAAATCAAACAACATATGTTATGAAATGAAATCAATAAAAATTAACTTGATCTATTGTTGGAAATTGATATAAAAATCAAACAACATATGTTATAAATTAGTATATTTTATTTAAATTATTTTATCTTGTAAATTTATTTGTTTATAACGTTAATATTTTGAATAAGATGTATTGTTTACTTAATTCCTTCTTTTCCCTCCTTTGTCCCTTTTGGGGACGAAAAGTTTTGAGTGGGGGAGAGTGTAACGACCCGAAATTTTCGATAATTAAATTTTGATAATTTATTTAGTTTTGGTAATTTAATTCGGAATGAAAAATAAAAATCTGGAATTTAATAACGAAATCACTAAAATAAAGGTAATAATGTTAATGCAAGCGAATAAATAAGTAATTTAGTGCAACCAATTAATTGAAACCAATTGTAAGGTTATATTTGATTGTAATTAATAAATTGGGAAACAAGTTCAAAGTATATTAATTGATGAAATAATATGTAACAAACTGTAATTTGATAAAATCAATGTTAGTGTAAATTAAGAAAATAATTGGAAATAATGTTAATTCTATTTATAACATGACAATTAGTTGATTTAAAGAACGGAAATCAAGATTTATTAATTTATTTGAAATTTAAATTCAATAATTGGATTAATTGCAAATAAATGAAATTAAATATTTAATTATTACGTTAATGGAGATTAAGATGAAATTTGAGAATATTGATGTACTAAACCATGAACCAACGTTAATTTTATCTATTAGACGATAATGGATTGAATAATAAGATTTAAAATCAAGTAAATGGATTTATTGGGTATTTAAATTTATAATTACTAGATTAATTGAAATTGGAAACTTAATACTGTAAATGGTAAAATATACAACGATAAATCGGTATAGAAATTTGTTTAAAGGAGTATAAATTACTAAGTAATCCAAATTTATAAAATTCGTAAATAATTAGATTTGAATTGGAAATGTGATTTGATTTATTTAATATTAAATTATTTAATTTACTTGGAAAATAGCCATTTTTGCCACCAACTTGGATTTCAACGAAACCAGCTTCATCGCATCCGTAATAGTGAATTATTGTAGGATTTCAAGTTTCATAGCGATCGGACTTGTCGTTTGATCGTATGGAATTTGGACGTGAAACCTGTTCCATTGCGTTTAAGATATTTAAAAACATCTATTTTGACATATGGGTTGACCCAATTTCGTTCCGGAGTCAGAACGGGCTTTTCGGGCCATTTATCATTCCATGTCCAAACCAATCGTACCCGTTCCTCTATTTTTAGCTTTGTCTATATATACCTTATTATAAACCCTGACCTATTTCTTATTCCTCATTTCTGTATGTACAATTCAGCTGCCTCTCCTCCTTAATGGCAGACAAACAAATTCTCACTTCTAAATCCAATTGCAATTCAAAACCAAATCAAAATTTCAAACTCTTAAAACTATATCATATTTTATATCGTCGGAAAGCTCTCGACGAGCGCATCTTAGATCTGTGATTCGTTTTCCAATTTGAATCTCTATACATCCAGAAATTAAAGAACAAAGCACGACCGTCCGTTTTGTCGTGATGGACTTCAATGGATCGTCAAATCGATGATACCATGGTGTTGAGAGTTCTCTGTGTAGTTCATCAGAGCTACTGTATTCGTGTTTCAGCGATCAGATTGAGCGAGAAAATTCATTAGGGTTTCTCACCCTAAGTGGCGGCGGCGCCTTAGAGTTGATGAAATCACAGCTGTGGGTGTGGCCTGGGTTGGTGAGCTCAGGGAGGTGATTGGTTTGAGGTGTAGGCAGCGTAGGAGGCGTTATATGCGGTCAACGGTCGGTCAAGGTGGAAGTGCTGCTATGTTTCCTTGGGTTCGAATGCAATGGTCCTGTGCGCGTGAATCATAGAGACGCTGACGTGTCTTTCAGCTTCTGGTTCGTTTGTTTTTATTTTATTTTATTTTATTTTAAGTTTGATTTAAATCGTTCAAACGCGCATAACTTTCTCATATGATGCCCAATTTACGTGCAGTTTTTTATTAGTATCGTATTTAAATTCCAAACATTTTGGCGGTGGTTTCGATAAATTCGGAGACTGTTCAAATTTTAGGTTTAAAATTGGATTTAAATTCAATTTAAATTCAAAAGGTGAGCGTTTTAACCCACTTACAACTTCTAAAATTTCTTATGTGTGTTAAATTATTTTCTGATGTGATTAGAAATTTATTTATGGCTGTTTGGTACATTTTTATCATCATTCCAGTTAAATTGAATTTATTGAATTAAATTGTTATTTAATTTATTATTGCATATAAACTGCCAGTTAAATTGTTATTTAATTTATTATTGAATATAAAGTGCCAGTAAATACTTGTTATTTATTATCTGTTCTATGTTGATGTTATTGTTTGAATTGGATGATGATTGTGATAAATGGTTGATGATTGATAGTGGATGAATGGATGTTGTATTTTATATTGGTATAAACTGCAAGTTGTTATGCATGTTTATTTCATTCGGGATTGCGGTTTGAAATGATATATAACTGTGTTTTTATTTTACATTACAGATTGAAATGATAAATATCCGTATTACTTGACCATAGGATAGAAAATTATATACAGACACCGTGGTCTATATATAGAAATAATTTGAAATGATTTCTATGGTTTTATAAAGAAATATATGGGTTATATAATTATTGATTTTCTAAGTTATATAAATGTTATTTTATTATTGATTTTAGCTATGTATAAATTTGTTTTGAAATATAAAATAAGTTAAATAATAAAGTTTGATTGTTTTTTATAATATGGTTAAGTATATGTTTAAAATTATGTTGTATATAGGGTTTATATTAACTTAAATAAATTTGAGGTTGGAAGATAAATAAGAAACTGATTTGAATTAAGTTATTTAAGAATTATACTCGAATAAATTTGATTTGAAATTTAGATAAAAATTGAGATTTTAAAAGGTATGAATTTTATAACTTGATTTTGGTTTAGAGTGATTTAAATGAATATTTCAAGTATAATTAAATTTATGGAAATATTCAGTTATCTAAAATTTGGGTTATATTTAAATTTTAATGGATTTATTATGTAAATTATTTCAAAACCAAATAATAGAAATTGAATTGTCAAATTGAAATTTTCAAACTTAGTTTTGAAATGGTTGAATACTTAAAGTTTAAAATATATTGAATTTGAAATGGTTTTGAAAACGACATAATTTGAAAAAGTTTATTTGGAAACTGAGTTGCATTGAAATTTGTGATTTGGGATCTGGTTAAATTAAAATCTAGAAATTCGAGTTGTTTGGAATTGATTTGTGAATTTAAGAAGCTATTTTATTACATATAGTACTCTAATATTTTAAACCGTTTAAGTGGTGGAAGTGATGTTTCAAAGTTATGAGTTTTAAGGCATTATAATTTGAAAGTGTTATATTCCAGTGTTTTGGTTTCGAAATGGTATAACTTTGAAGTGTTATAATTTTAGAAAGGATATATATTTAAATGAAAATGATATCGTATTGATTTGGTTTTGAAAAGGGCAAGGATATTTGCTTTTAAAGGTATAAATTATTTTGAAATGACCGCGGTGTTATAATAACATTTGGTTGTTAAGGAGACCGGGATCGGAAGTTGTCATACTCTTGTAATTGGTATATCTACCCTAGCATTTCCTTGTGTGCCGTGTCACCTACCTTAGCAAGCTTTGCTGCGAGTTTGATTTTTGTCGTACCTATGGAGTATCTTCTCGTAGTCCCTCAATCAGGAGATATGCATGTACTATATATACTACTGGCACTATTACGTGTTAAGGGCTATATGAGTAACCGCTTAACGCTATTTTAAAGTAAGTTTATTTTACTAATAGACATTATTATATTATAATAGCGTATATTACTACATAGTAAATAGTTTAACGGATCCTTAGGAGATGTGAATCCCGAGCATCTTTTAAGTTACCGCACTCAAGTTAGACACTGGATAGGAGATGTCAAATCCCGTAAACATCTCTGACGCTGTTCCACTCATATTATTCACCGTTGATTTAAATTACATGAGATCTTTTAGTTCTGACTCGAGTGTTTTGTCTTTTCAATTCACTCGGGTCTGTCTGAGCATTTCAGGATATGAAGACTTTATTTCTGGAGGACGAAGAAAAAGATTATATTACCATTATTTATTATATTATTCCACTGCATTCAAACTATTCCGCTGCATTGTAGTTATTATTCTCTGGTATGTGTAACTCTGATTCTATAGTGTATTAGTATAATCAAATGTTTTGTAAACAGCTTCATGAACTGTATTTGATTATTATACTTTGTCATTCCGCTGCAAGGTTCTATTTTGTTTTATTTCCTTCTCTACTTTTCTTATTCACCCCAATAACAATTCGACCTTCTGTATGGTTTAAGTCTGATGTGTGTGGTTTATCGTTGATTTAAGACGTACAAAAAGGAGGGATGTTACAAATTTCCCTCGATAAAACATTGATCGAATTCAGGTAATAAACCCTAGTTTCGCCTCGACTGGTCACCACGGCCACTGAGAATTCCACCTAGTATTTTTCCAAAGACCATCACACTAACAGACACCTCCAGAACCAGCGCTGACGTCCATCTCTCTGCCAATATCCAAAAATAGCCCAAAACACCAAACCTATCAACTACCAAAATCTCGCTCGTTTCCCAACTAAAAATCTGGATTTAGCTCTCAAAATTCATGATTTTAGATGGCGTTTTCGATCATATAAATTAATCAAGAATTGTGATGCTTAAACTTTCATGATTTGTAAGTTTTACTGCTTTTTCTTATTTCCTAGAAATGTACTGATTTATTTTACTCAAACAAAATTTTAAAAAATAGTTTTTGTTTAAACAAAAACAATTCGTTGTGTACTACATCCAATAAGAGATTAGATGAGGAACTCTGTGAAAAGAAAAAATAGAATAAAACATATATTTAGACATTGACACTTATCACTTCATTTTTAACATGCAGGTCAAAATTTACTTCATGCAAACAGTTTACCATATCATCATTTCATAAATCATCACATGTATTAAGTTTAAAACAAGAGGTTGTTTAGTTTACTCACAAGCATCAACATAGAAATAGATTATGGGTGGAAAGTTTATTCACTTATAGAAGATAACAGAGGACAACCCCTTTAAAATTTTGAATCAGTTCTTAAATTTAAAACCGGACTCTATTTACTATGGTTGCATGGATCTTGAATCTTCTTGTTTTGCTCTGAACTAGATTGTTTGAGTTGAAGCTTGTTGTTTGATAACATTGATTTAGTCTTGCTTTGATTTTTTGGTTTTCAAGTTTGTTTTGATTTTTTTAAGTCTTGTTTTCAGGTTTTTAGCTTTGAGAGTACAAGTTTTTGAAAAAATAACATACAAATATAGGGATGTACTAATCTTGTTTTAAATTTTATTTATTATTTTTGTAAAGTAAAAAGACAAGATGACACTTGTTATTTTTGCGTGTCATTAATGCTACAAATGCTAAATTTATGATGAGATGATTACATTTGTTAATCTAATAATGTATTTGCCTCACATTTGTTTTAAATGCATTTATCTTGTTTATAAATGTTCGTGTGTATATATGTATATATACAAATTAAATTTTATTTCATATTATTTTTTTTTATTTAAAATGTTTTTGTAAAGCTTTAGTATTTGTTTTACTATTTAATAAATATTTTTCTTAATTTATAAAATAAGATTCTTTAAAGAAAATAAAATAATATAAAACAAATCTTATTCTAACAAAAATCTAATTCATATATTTTTAAATCCAAAAATTTTAAAATAGCTTTCTTTTGAAATTCAAATTCAAATTTAATTTAAAATCAACTTAAATATAAACAAACACAAAATTCAATTTGTAAAAGAATAATTCTATTTAAAAAAGTCTATTTATATCTATATATATAAACAACACATGATTATCATTGTTTGAAAATATTAATTTTGCCAATTTAAATAATTATACTAGAAGGATTATCAAACCAATACTTATTCATATATATATATATATATATATATATATTACCAGAAATTTTATTTGACTTATAAATCAGTATTTCTACTAATTAAATCTATTTAATTATCAATCAACAGATACTTCAAAATTCGGGTTATCACATTCCTCCCTTCTTAGAATCTTTTCGTCCTCGAAAAGGAACAATGCTAGAACTATTAAAATGCTTATTATCAGAAAATTATTCTTTAAATCACTTTTCTAAAACACTTTAAAATCTATATAATATTGCTGTAGTAGTTTTATTTTTATAAAAATACTTTTATAACTCGATGTCTCAACAAGTTCATCCTCATTCTCATAGCAATTCGATCATACGTTGATCAGGCTTAGGACCGAAAATCTATAAGTACTTGGTAAACCCGCTTTCAACACCTAGTGAAAATACTTGGAAAATAATTTTATTGAAAATAAAGAAAACATTTTTTTAAAATAGAGGAAACATCCTTGGTGAGAATGCTCTGGGAATCATCACCGCATCCATGGTCGTAATTAACCCGATGGTTACGCTGCCATCCCGGCAAAATTTATAGATAACTGTAGGCACTCCACGCCCCTTAATTATGCCATAGAATCCGCTACAGATCGCAGCTGTATCTTGGGTTACGTTGCTATCATAGAAAAAACCCATATAACTGTAGGCATCAGCGCCCTCAAATTTCGCTGCCAAATAAATGAAACTTCTCTACTCCATTCTACCATAAATCGCAGTCTACCGATGTTACGTTGCCTTCCCAACAAAATCAAACGTAGACTGTTGAAACTCACCTCCACGCGATTTCCGCTTTGGTCCATAGTGGATCGCAGCGACATCGAGTTACACTGTCATCACAACATAACCCAAATGCCCCTGTAGGCATCAGCGCCCTCGACTTTCGCTACCCAATATCAGAAACTTCTGTTTGTCCGGACTTCCTCACAGGATCCATTTTAGAGCCTCCCCTTTTTAGGCTCAAGGCAGTACCAACCTATGGTACTCCTGAGAAGTTCATTTCAAGGGAGTGCCTTTTTCTCCGAAGCCATTTTCAAAACACTTTATACTATACACATATAGTATTTTTCAAATCATACACCTAGTATGAATCCCATATAAATCTCCTTTCCTCAAAATCGGTTATCCAAAAATCGATAATACTCAAACTAGGCTTTCTAAATTTCCAAAATTGATTTTTCCCCAAAAATCAAAAGCCTTTCCAAAATCCATAGCTTCCAAAAACCTTTTCTCCAAAATCATTCTCGTAAGATCCTTCATATATATTGATATATATAACTTTGAAAATCTTTGGATCCTTTCATACTTGTATAAATCCACTTTTTGTATGTCAAATACTATCAAAAACTTTTTCCTCTGGCTAGATTCAACAAGGGAAGTTTATTAAATATATATAATTTATTTATATCAAATCAAATATTCAAATTTGATTACTCTTTATAAAGTGAACCTTTAATCATAAAAATATCAGATTTTCATTTTATTTCATCATTTATTTTCAAAATAAACCCTTTCATTTCAAAATCATTTTACAGTTTTTATCCCCAAATTTCCAATATCAGTTTTACTCAAACTCGTACGATGTATACATATCATCTGTACACTATATCAATCTGATCGTTCACTCGATCACATAATTTCAATTCCAAACTAGTATCGTCCACCCGACTTCCTAGTGCGGACTCCGATCTGGTTTCTTGATCAGAAACCGTCATTCTCCTTGCATAGTCATAACTAGGATAGAGAATTCCCAGAACCAATCAAAAGTCCATATCCTGGTTCACCGTCGAAAATCGAGTGAAAAATCCCAACTCGGATCGATATAACTGTCTCGAAATTCTATGCTCGAATCTGGATCAAATCACTATGCGATTAGAATAATATACGTACATCCTACGAATTTATCTTCATTGATTATTAGCTAAACCAATTCTCTTTCTATTCACGTTCACTTTAATTTTCATTTACTAATTCACAATTTCTTCAATCCCATTTGGGTTATCATCTTAATTCTTATCTCGATTGGGTATTTAATCATAAACAGTTTGCACTCTGACCAGTTTAAATTTGGAAAATCGCTTGAAAAATTAAAAATAGATAAGTAGTTGAAAAATAATTATTATTTTGTAAAATAGTTGTAAAATAGTTAAGTAATTGAAAAATAGTTGGAATATAGTCAAATAGTTATAGAAATTTTAAATAATTGCAAAATAGTTGTAAAACAGTAATTAGTTATAAAGTAGTTGAAAAACAACAATTAGTTTATAAAACAGTTGCAAAATGGTTAAATAGTTCCAAAAATAATTATAAAATAAGTATAAAATAGTTTGGCTTTAAAAAGAAAGATTGTATATAGTAAATAGCTTGGAAAATTAAATTTAAGAAAGAGTATATTAAAATAATTTATTTGAAAATAGTCCAGAGCCAAACTGTTCAACTTCCCGATCTATATTTCAATCAATTGCCAATTTCCAATTAACTTTCAATTCTATTCAAATTAAGTTAACTTCCCACTTGAATTTGAACTCATTCAAATACAATTCCATTTCAAATTTATCCAATTTAATTTTTCCATTTAAAATTTAAACCTATCCATGTGATGACCCTCCCTTCTACTCCCAGAAAGGCGTATCATCATTAAGAAAAGATAAGGATAGAAATAGAAAAGAATAGAAAGAAAGAACAACAACCTCAGAATCTCACAGCGGAACGGAACAAAATATAATACATCACATAACTATTATATAGTTTACATATATAAGAGTTATACAATATCAATACACATAACAGTCATATACACATCTGTCACTATATACATCAAAGATACAGCATGTATCAACTACACAGTGGAACTAGATATATATATATAAACACACACACACACACACACACACACACACACACACACACACACACGTCTGGAACTCCTGCTCCAAGCCCCTCCAGAAATCAACAATCCAAACCTATCACTTAGCTACTCATAAAAATTTGAGTACCCAAGAGTTTATGGAAAAAAATATAAACTCCGGGTCAGACATGGGTCTGGTATGAGTAAACGGTTTAAAATTGTTTAACTTTGAAAAACATTTGAAAATAAAGGTATCACGTAAGACTCCCCACACATAAATATGGGTAAGTTTTTACCTAACGCTAACCAAAACATTTTATAGGAAATCCAGTGATATTATAATAGTGTCTAGGGTTTTCAAGTAAAATACAGAAATAGCTGAAATACTTACATCTCACATTCCAACATAGTTGGACTCAATCAAAACGTACGGCGCTTATTGGAGATTGGATTCCATACAATGGCAGGGCTACTGGGGTACCGCCCGTCACAGTAAGGGACCTAGATCACCGTACCGAGGAGCCATCCTAACTCCCCTGCAACACAAGGCCGGAACCATTCCTTACTGAACAGTCCCAAATAAGATAACCCCGCGGTTGTAGCTAGCAACCGCCCACACAACCGAAATAAAAAGCGACATCTAGATAAGGGTATATCTCATCCTGCTTGGGCATGACCCACCTAACCTTGCTGCACATCTCCTGTTTTAGCCATTCCCGATTGATGAGGCTTGAGGCTGCGATTACCTTTACAGAACATATCTCTTAGAATGCTCATCGTCCGCCTGATGATGTGCTGAAAGCATTCAATCCATACAAGTTCGTTCCTGGTTTGAACGAAACCGAAGGCATTATCTCGTTACATTCATTTTGGAATCACCCTTAGAGTCAACGACAATAACCCTTGCATTTTGAAAACACCTTCTCGATCTTCACATGAGAATTTACGACCTAACGTTTAATTTGGATCAATGTGGTTTTCGGATAGTCATAAATGACACCCGATCCCGGTCTCGTCGAAATCCAAACGCCATTTTAGAGGCCAAGTTGTTTAATTAATTTAAAACAGTTTAAATTCAACAATTGAATTCACATAGTATATCACAGGTAAACCATACACATCCATCACAGATATATCAAAGCATATCATAGAACATCACAGAATATCACCAAATATTTATCACAAATCAAAGATCCTACTTATACAACATCCATAAGCAAACATCTTAAACTCTTATTATAATTAATTCAATTTAAAACAATTACTTGAGAATTAATCTCTTAATCCTGTTTGATTGATCATTAATTATCAATTAATTTCTTGTTCCTTTTCAAATTATTTAATTAATAAATCATTTCTTAATCAATTATTAAGTCTTAATTATTTAATTAACAACTAATTTTATTTCACACCATTTAACTAATTATTTCTTAATCAAGTTATTTAACTTTAATTACTAAATTGATTACCCTTAATCATTAATTAATAACCTTATTTATAATTTAATAAAACTTAATTATCCATTTATTAACCACTAATTGCTTAATTAATTAATTATTAATTCTTAATTAAATTACTTGATTAATTAACTATTAATCATTCATAAATTAACTTAAGTAGTTTATTACAAATTCATTTATTACTCATAATCCATCACTAATTACAATTAAAAAGTAATTATTCTTAATTACTTTCTGAAAATAATCAATTAATATTAATTTTTCAACTTAATTGATATTTTAAAAGGAATCTTCTTTAACTTTTGAAATCAATTTATTACTAATTACAAACTTATATGTTAATAAGTTTTATACTTATCTTATAATAATAATTAAGAGCTTAAAACATTTTAGAGTATTAATTAAAATAATTAACTTGTATCTAAATTTTTAACTTAAACTGTTAAACACTATTAAGTTTTACAGCATCTAAAGTTTGATGAAAAACTATTTACTTAACTTTACTTTTAAAATACACTACTGCAGTTTGAAGGAAGCCGAGACTTCCCTTATTAAGCTCGTGTAGTACTTCGAGTTACCCCCCATACCACCCGAGTCATTCCCTGTACACTCTTTTTTTGTAGTTTAAGTTTTAACTGAGTTATAAATTCACACATCAGGCTACCCATTCGAACTCGAAAACTGACCCGAAGAAATCACAAGTAAGCTCGAGCAGCAACTCGAGACACCCAATAAAAATTGCCGCTGACACCTCCTCTCGCCGTATACGTGCATGGCGACGTCACTGAGCTCCGGCGAGCCCCAACCATTCAGGCAAGTCGCAAACCCCATAAAAACATGAAAACCAAACACGCCTCACCTTCTCAAATTCGAAAACGAAATAGGACAGTTTGCTTGAAAAACTGCAAACACGACCCATCAACCAAACGCCTCGCCATCGTCGCATAGACCACCAGACACGCCCAAAAGTCATCAACACCATGACAACGCACGAAGCTTCCTTCCTTCAAAAATTCGTGCAACTCGATCGCACATAGGAGTCGTACTCATCACGTTATTGATATGAACAAAAACTTGAAATAAAACCCTAAGATGGATTCGACCCAACAATATATGCAATGGAAAAATTATTTGATAATTTTCCCGGGATCAATGATGTTCATACTAACTTCAATTCAAGTTTCAACATTATAAATTGGATCGATAAGCAGAAATTTGCAAAAATGTAATCTTTGTTTATATACCAACTGCTCTTTAAATACAAATCTAAAAAGCTTCATTTTCGGTTTAAAAATCATAAATTTCAGTAAACATTCAAGTTATAAACTTGAATTAGCTTCTTGTAACAATTGAATTTATCAATTTATTGCTTGATTAACTGTAATCAAGGCTTCCAGTAAAATATCCCACTAACCTGTTTAACCAGCTTTGAAAAAACCTTATGTAAGTTTTTTTTTAAAATCTTTTGATTGAAACTGAAAGTTGTACAAAAATTTGATGAGCATGAATTTGAGTTTGGAAAGAAATATGTACCTGTAACAACATACAGAGCATCACAGTAATATACTTAAACCATAACATAAGCAATCCATATTATCCATACATCCAGAACTATTTTAATCAACTTAAAGCTTTAAAATTTGATGTTTACTCACTTGGAAATGCTGAGAACAAAGAATACTTGATATTATGAAAACTAGTAGTAGGAACTGCCCTTGAATCTGTTTTAGAGTGCTTCCTATTTTTGTTTTAATTTGATTTGAGTTCGCTTGTCTCTTTTTTTTATTCTTTTTATTTTTCATAGGTCAACTAAGTTTTGCTGAACGATCTTATATAAGAGAAAACAGGTGTATAAGGGAAGGTATTAACTGGCACTGATGTTTTCTTCTTTTGGCTTTGACTGATCAGATTTTTGTCTGAAATGTTAAGATTTGTGAAATATTTTGAATAGACAAAATGTTAGGCTGAGATGATAGCAATTAATGCCGGGTTTTCTTATATGTTTACATAATTATCATTATATTTAACTCAGCATATAGATATCTGTATGTAAAAGTACACTTTGCAGTTAGGCCTATGGCTTGTGAATAAAGATATGTTGTGTTATTGTTTTGTTATGAAAATATTTTGTTTATAAATACTTGTCTTCTTGCTTGAGTAATTTTATATATATATGTATGTTTGTGTCAGGTATTATTTTATAGATTTAGTTTTTGTGTATGAAGGTATCCTGTTCAACGACATTTGTTTTATTAGTTTCCAGCTTGAACTCATGTACATATTTGTCTTATTTTATTTTATACTTTGTGCTTATTCTAGCTTTATACATTTGTGCTTTAAATTTTCAGTTTATGTTGTATGTTCACCAAAATTACTTAATCCTTGTTATTTTTATTTGTATTTTTAGCTATCAATATTTAAATTATATTCATATGTTTGACTTATATTTTACATTTATATTTTATATTGTTAGGATTAGATTTTAATTTAAACATTATCATCCATACGTATATTTACCAAATGTAAAGAAAGTGAAGTATTTTAATTCAATTATATACGAAATTTTTTATTATAAATATTATCAAGAGATTTTATTTTAAATTTATAAAAATCAAATTCCTTTTCAAAATACACATTTATACAAACAAATGGCCAATATTTCCAAAAATCCTATCCACCTTAAATGATCAGTTTACTTTTTGTTTAATTGGATTAAATATTTATTAAAATAATAGGGCCAAAATCCAGGGTCGTTACAATCCATCTTCAAACACAATTCTAATTAACTCAAATCGTAGTCAATTTGAACCAATTTAATTTAATTTAAATCTCAACTTTTAAATCAACTCGAATTTTATAAATTTGAGTTAAATTCTCAATTGCTGATTTAATTCCCTTAAATCAAATTAATCCTTACTTTAATTTAACAATTAAAATTTTTAAACAATTTAAATTATGAGTCCAAATTCAAAATTCCAATTTAAATTATCTTTACTAAACTTATTTCAAAGTTTAAATAAGAGTTCAAAACAATTTTATTTTTAAAATTCAATTTGTTACCTAATTTATCTCAATAATGGATATATTGCCACAATCCATTTCTTCATTCATTTAAATAAATCCAATTCACAGTTTTAAAGATTGTAACATTTTCGTTTTTAAATCAAATTGAAATTGGAAATAAATTTAATTTTGGGAATTTAATTATAGTTTAATCTAGTGTTTTCCAAAAATTAGTAGATATTTGTTTGTTTATTAATGTAAATGAATGTAAATATGACTTTTAAATAGAATTTTTAATTGGAAATTCTGAAATAAATATTTTGAATAATATTTTAATTTCAAATTTAATTGTGAATTTATTTGGAGATTTGAATAAATATATATAAAGATTGTAAATAAAGGAATCAATTTGAAAATTCAACAGATTGATAACTTGATTCATTAATAAGAAAAAAATGTTTTTCTTATCTTTAAAATAAATAAAGATTAATGATTTGGAATTCAAAAGTGAATATTTTATAAATAGATTATAATTTGAAAATGTGAATTTGAAATTCAAATGTTATTATATTGGAAAGTTATATTTTTAAATTAATATAGTAAGAGTTGTTTAAACTAAAATTTCATATTATTTAATATACATATCTCTTGAAAATAATGAGGATTAAATTAAGAGTTTACATACCTTTTTTTAAATTTGTTTGAGCTAAGTTGATATGATGTTTAAACAAGGTTAAATAAGAGGTTTAAAATGCTTTTGTCTTTTATACTTAAGAGTAAAACATGAATATGATTTGTAAGTAAAAAGAAAAAAATATATAAAAAAAAGTTTAAAAACAAACATTAACAAAATAATTTACATTAGGACTTAAACATAAATATACAAAAATTTACATGTGTAAGCATTTTTACAATAAGAATTTACATTTGTCAAGCATTAACACAAGAGTTTGTTTAAAATTACAAGGGTAAATGATAATGATACAAGTGGCAGAGCAAAGGATTTTTCTTTCTTTTCTAAAATTTACAAATTCAAAGAGAAGAAAACCAAATCTAAAAGTTCAAAAGCAAAGCTTGATCAAGAAATTAGAAAAGAAAGAAAGAAAGAAAAAAACCGCCGGTCCTCTTCAAATTCAAAGTAGCAGGAAATCAAGTTCAACCCAAATGGAAAGCAAGAATTCAACCGGAAGGTTTATAGTTGAAACAAAGCAAGCAAATTCAAAAAAAGTAAAACCAGAGCAGATTTAAAAAAAATCTGGAAGATGAGGATAAAACAACCTGTAACATGCAAGTTAAAAGCATCTGTAAAAATAGTACCTGTTCCTCTGTCTTCATCAATATAGGTGAGCAAACTCTTAAAACTTCTTTATACTTTGGTTTGCATAAGATCAGTGTTGAATGGTGGTTTATGAAGATGAGTGCATGTTTGAATATGTAGAGATTTTGTATGTGTGCCTATGTGTAGATGTATATACTGTGCATAACAACAGGTTTAAACCACCAGGGAGGGAAGAGAGAAAAAAATTCATATCTCTTCGAAAAATAAAATTTAGATCATGAATTCTGAATGGAAATTGTTTGTAACGCTACAATTAAAATTTTAGAAATATTTCTAAGCTTTAAAATGAGAATTTCTTTGTCTGGGAATGAGATTTGCAGTAAAACCCAAAATCATGTCGAAATTCAAGTATCACATCTTGTTGATTCATTTACATCACTGTGTTCAACATAAAAAAACATGATTTTTAAAATAAATTTCAGGTTTTTTAGTTCGTTATTGGATGAAAAATCTCGAGATGGACGAAAATCAATTTTTCGTCAAATTCTAATCATCGGCGAAATGATGATCATCGTGCTCGAGATTGAGGGTCGCTCAGGTGTTGATGATTTGAGGAAGAATGGTGATTGAGTTTATAATGTACTGTAGTGTCGACATGGTGGTCCGATAGGGTTTTAGGTCGATGAGGTTTGATGAGCAATTTCGTCGTTGATGGTGATTAATAGGGGATCTCAAGTGGGGGAAACGTTGTGGAAGTCGATGATGTAACTCTGGTTAGGGTCGGGCAAGCTCCAATAGTCTAAATTGACGGGGGTGGTGAAGTTGGCATCGGTGATGGGTTCTAGCTTTGTCTTAACAGCTCGTTTTTGGTTTCCCAAGGAATTTTGGTGATCTGAGAAGAGAGGATGGTCGGCTAGGATGTTGATGAAGTGCCAGAGGCAGCATGGTCGGTCGACGACGATTTAGTCAACTGTGCACGTGAACATGTTTAGTTCGTGTCAGTTGTGGTTGTTGGGTTGATGTGCTTCGGGAACGTCTCGAGTATTAGCAGCAATGACTCGAAGGAGATGAGAGAGAGGGGACTCGAAGTTGGGGTCGGGGAAGAACAGGGTTTGACTCGGGCTTGTTAATCTGTTACCTGATTTTAATTTAAAAGGAAGAAAAGAAAACCGCTTCCAGTTTTATAACACAACAGTTTCTTTTAAATTGCACAGTAATTTTTTTTATTTAAACAAAGTTTCAAAGTACGTTTAAACTAATAAGTTTTCAAAAGGAAAATAAATCAAGTCTCAGATTGAAAACGAGTTTTAAACAAGGTAACAAGTTTAAATTTAAAATAAACAAAGTTTTAAGGTAAATGTATTTAATAAGATTTTCAAGTGAATTTAAAAAGGAATTTGGTTTGGATTCTTTAAAATTTCTTTATAAGGTATGTATTTCTTTAAAATAAGATTTAAAAGGTTTTAAAATGGTTTTAAACTTTGTTCAAATTAAATTTGTATTCATTTTAAATTTTAAATATAAAGTGAAATTTAAAGTAAATTTGAAAGTAAATTATTTTTAAATAATTTGTAAATGGTAACTTAATTATTAGTAAAAACAAAGTTTTGTCTTAAAGTAAATTAAAATGTAATGATTTGTAATTCATTAAATTATTAAGGTAGTTAAAATGGATAATTAATTAATTAATTAATGAAATGGATGATTAAATAAAGTAATTAAGGGTTTTAAATTTGATTAATGAAAGTTTAAGCTTAATTATTCTTAGAATAATTAATTTGTAATTAAGAAATCATTAATTGAATAAGATTAGGTTTTACATTAATTAATTAAATAATTTAGGATTGATAAATTCAATAATAAAAACTAATCGATTTGTAATTAATATTGATTAGTGTAAATATAATTACTTAAGTAAAGTAATTAAAGGATTGTTAATAGTTAATGAAGGTCATTAACTTAAGATTATTTAATAATTAGTTTATGTGATTAATTTTAATAATTAATTAGATTAATTAATTAATGAAAATCATTTGTGAAATTGTTAAAGTGCAATTACTTAATGAAAGTAATTAAGGAATGAATTACTAAATGTCATTAATTGAGTTAATGTGATTTGTTGAGTTAATTAATTAAGTTTAATTAATTTAAATCAATGGATGATTTAATAATAATTACTTAATGTGATTAATCAAGAATGATTAATAAGTATGTTTTAAATAAAGATTAACTACTTAATGTGATTAAATTTAATTGTAATATTAGTTAATCAAGTTAATCAATTTATTTTTTTATGATTAATTAATAAATGATTTAAGGATAATTTATTAAGATGATTGTAATTAATTTATATTAATTAACCAGGATTAGTAATCAATCTGATTTGAAATTATCAGATAACTAATTTATCTTCCTTATGGAAGACTGTACTCTATTAAGCTATTGTGAATTGTTTGCATCTCTACTATGTAATGCTGTGTGATGGATTGATATATTAATATTTGATGCTATGAAATGCTTTGTGTTGAGCTGTTATATCTGTGATGAATATACCGTGGTATGAATATGCAAAACCCCTTGTCCCGTAAAACGATATTTGGATTTCGATGCGACAGGGAGTCAGATTCTAGTTGGTTATCCGAAACCCACATCGAATTGTAATGATGAATATTTGTAATTGATAAATTTACTTTATCTGTAAATAAGGATAAGCGTTGTAGATTTATACCGCATATCGATATCGTTGTGATTGCAATCTGTAATGACTAATGTTGTTCACTATTGTGTAAAACCCCTGGACTACACTATACACACACAAATATGGATTTCACGAGGAAATTGGTTAAGTCACAGCTATTTGAATTTAATATTTTAAAAATGGTTTTAAAGTTTAAATTTTGAATCTGAATGGTTTTGGAAATGAAATAAGGTTAAGTTTGAAAAGTATTTGAAAAGGAGTTTTTGAAGATAAAAGTTATTTTAAATAATTTGATTTAGTTTGAAAATTTGTAATATTGTGATTCGAGTTTGAATTCAATATTTGAAAATGGAATTCAATGAATTGGAAACGAGTTTGAAAACTATTAAACCTTTGATTCAAAGATAGAATGAGTTAGTCCAAACTGAAATGGAAATTGTTTTGAAAGCTATGAACAAACCTTTGTGAAAGATTGATAAGTTTTGTTTTGGAATCGAAGAAGATTCTAAATGGTGTATCTTTTATTTTTGAAACGGGATTTTTTTTGAAAGTTATGGATGAATCTTTGGTAATGGTTTTGAAAGTTATGAAATAAATCTTTGATTTAAAGAACGGATGAGTTAATCCAATTTGCTGTAAATAAATCTTTGTTAAAGATTGGTGAACCTTGTTTTAAATTGAAAGGGGTTTTAAAAGTGAACCTTTTGTTTAAAAGATTTAAATGTGGAAATTGTTTAACCCATTGAGGGTTTTTAAAAATGAATCTTTTCTGTTTAAAAGATTTGGAATGGTAATTTGTTTTAACAATTTGAATGAAAGGTTTTGGGCTTTAAGCTGTGATTTAACTGAAATCCTATTATCCATATGTTTTTAAATATTTCGCTCATTACTCAGTTTAGCCGGGAGAGGACCTTGTGTCATATAACCCATTTCGAATAATGATACGACGATATGGATAGCATTTGAAGACCGGCGGTGAAGACCGGATACTTTCGTAAGCGAAAGGATGATCTGTCGAATGTCTCTGCACCGAATGACCCCGATATAGAGATTTGAGCACCCACTGTGATGGGGAGTCCGGACGTGAATATAAATTATCCGGATTGCAAGGGCTTCTTCGGAAGCGTCTTCTGTTCTTTTCGAACCCGAAACTGACTTGTATGGATGTGTGTCTGACGTACACTTTGAGATGTAAAATCGATTTCTATCAAATACATTTCTATTTGTTGGTGGAAATTTATTCTCTTAGCTTAACACCCTTCTCTGAGATGTATGTGCTCAGAGGTTATGTTGTTGATGGTTGCTAGTGATACATTCCCAATTTGGTAATGTGGCATACGAAGTGCTGCTGATCATTTGTTGATCAAAGTAAGGCTTTGTGAAAAGCGTAGCTTTGTGGACGAGACCTCGTCGAGCCTCACAAATCGTAAATGGTCGAAACAGGAAAGATGCAGCAAGGTTTCAGGGGTCGTGCCCCATGGGTGTGTCCATTTCTTCTAGATAAAGGTGATATCATGGTATGGAGCCCAGATATTTAACCTAGATGGTTACTGCAAATACATTGCTTTGTGGTTGTTGGTATCGAGCACTCGGATAAAGGTTGATTACGACCGAGGCTAGAATATCTTAGGTGATACTCCCGGGAAGGGGGTACACTGGCCTTGTGTTGGCAGAGAACTGAGGGATGGTTCTCGAGGCGTCCCTCCAATGGCGTACCCATGTGGCAATGGGAAGTTCCTTAGCCTGACCATTTGTTGGAAAACCCAAAGAAACAATACGCGTCCAGTACGGTTTTAGTTGTATAACCTGCTATGGAATGTGGCGGTAACCTGTTATTAAACATGGTAGCTCTAGTAGGCATATGTGCGAAATGCCTGTGTTGGCTAAGATTAATATTATACTTTCGAAATGTTTTTCACTATGAACTAATAATAATATCAAAAATGATTTTCGTGTATCAAGCATGTTTGACTATCATAAGGAGAAATCTCTTTCAATTCTGCAGCATGGTGTGTGTGGCGGGAGGCCTTATGGTAGTTTCATTTTTCAAAAAGCATTGCGGGTTTTAAATTTAAATTCTTTAGTTAGTTTTTAAAGATAAAAATATTTTGTTTGCTCATACCAGTCCCACGATTGACCTGGAGTTTATTGTTTCTTTTCTAAACTCTGCGTGCCCACAATTTTCCACACGGGCAGTCTAGAGTTGGGTTTTTCAGATAGTAGATATAGATATCGATTTGGTAGCTTTTAGCTTTCTCTTTGGCATTCTTTGGAGATCTTGGATATTGGAGTCTTTGGATTCATGGACAACCGACTTGCTTAGCTTGGTGCAACATGTTGGTGGTTCGATCTAGTGGTTTGGAGTTTTAGCTTTGGAGCACTGGATTGGAGTTATCTCTTGGCAATTTGTTTTCCGCTATAGCATTGTTATCTTGTATCTCCGATTTTGAATCATACTATATCGTTGTTGTATCGAATGTTGTATATCAATATTATTCATTTTTTTTTCTTCCGTTGTGCTGTTTTACTTATTGTGTTATAAGCTCCGATGAACCAGATTCGACATTTGGATTTGCAGTATTGGAATACGAGTGTCGTATTCGGTGCCGATTTTCGAAGGTCGAGTCAGGGCCGCTACATTTGGTATCAGAGCTAAAGGTTGAAACTTTAGCTCAGGAGTATAACACATTGGGTAACTCATTAGAGATAGGGTGAAGTATACCCTAGAATGAGTAATCCCTTAGATATCCGTTCGAATGCCTCGGTAAATTCTCTTACTATCCACTGATAGTGAGTATGAGAAGAGGACGAGAGAGGGGACAGGTGTAACGTCCCGAAATTTTTGAATTTAAAATTCGATAAATTATTTGAACTTTGGAATTTAATTAGTGAAATTCAACCTAAATTTAATATTGTTGAGATAGATATTCCAGGTTGGATGGAATTAGATAAATTTTGATAATAAATTTTAAATAAATAATAAAAATAATAACAATAATAATTAAAGAAAACAACACTTATCAACAAGAAATTGTTTACAACAATAAAATAAAAAAAATGAACAAATGAAATGTTTTCGGTTAAAACCTTTAAATAGAACTAAATCAAATTTTGTAATAGAAATCATATAGTTATTAAATAACAATAACTAAAACAAAACACTTTTATTTTATAAAGTAAACTAGGAAATAAGTTAACCAAAGAAAATAAGATATGCAAGATCTGCCAAACAATAATAATTAAAACAAACACCTTTATTTAGAAGTAAAATAAGAAATTGTTTTAAAACCATTAAATAAAATATGGGTTATAAATTAATAATTGATAAATTGAGTTTTAAAAAAATAATGAATAAATTATGTAACAAACAAGAATTTGTAATTAACAATAAAATAAAAAGTATGTATAAACAAAAACCTTGCTGTAAGTATATTTATATGTAAACAAAATTTTATGTAAATATGTACTTATAATAATCAAATGAAACATAACAATGCTGTAAACATAACAATGCTGTAAGTATTCAAGACATAGGAATACACATAAGATTTTAAACAAAAATGTAAACCAGGTAACAGGGCAAACAAGAAAAAATATATATATATAATCTGTACTCATAAGGATCAAACAGCATGATCTGTAAACATGCAAGGATAGGAAGTATGTAACATTTAATGCTTTCATTAAATGCTTTCATATTCAACCATACATAAGTACAACAAAAAAAAGAAGTCTTGCCTCAACCGCACTCAAGTAAAGCCTGCACACCTCCTTATACACATGACCATAGTTCCATTTGTTCAAAGTAAAACCCTAACAAAGAAAGAAAAATATTAGCAAAGATCAGAAATTTAAAAGGAAAAAAAAGAATCACTTTATTGTTAAAGTTGAAAACAATTTACTGAAAATAAAAGAAAGAGCAAAACATCACTTTATCTTCAAATTTGGAAACAAAATTACTGAAGAAAGAAGAGGAGAAGAAGATCAATACAGTTTTTCGAAAAAACAGGAATATTTACAGGTGAGTAAACCTTTAAGCTAAAAATCAGTAACTAATATGTGTTGTTTATGAATCATAGTGTTGATGTTTGATGTGCATAAATGTTTATATGTGAGTAAAACATAAATCTTCAAACAAGGGTTTAAGTTTATTTAAGACAGTTTAAAAACTTCATCTATAAACTGTTGAGCTTATACTTCAGTGAGCATATGATTTTAATATGCTCTGTGTTCTTTGAGAGTTGTTACAGACTCCATTTTTTCTGTTCAAACATTTAACTATTTTGTTTAAAACATTTTGTAAGCATGAAGCTCTGTGTATTTGTACATCTATAATAGACAGTACTGAAGCATTATTTTTTTTCTCTGTTCTGGCTCACAGGGGGGGATTAATCAAATAAATTAAATTTCTTACCATCCAATTAGTATCAAGCTTTGGTTTTAAAAGTGAATAAGTATGTTTAAGTATGAATTTTAATTAAAAAATGGTTTGAAGGAAGATAAGGATATACAGTATGCAAAAATTGGTTTTTTTTCCAAAGGAAATTCAACTTTGAATAAATTCAACTATTTTAGAACGTTGTTTTGATTTCATAACCTGAATAAACATGCCAAAATATGATTTTTAAAGGCAATATCATGATTTTTACTTAAGTAATTTAAGAGTAGTTCGAATTTAAACTAAATATTTTTTTTTTTGAATTACCAGTAATTGATTTAATTATAAATGTTGAAATTTGAATGGAATCTAATTTGAACTTCTATAATGACGAGAAAAATACAAAATAATTTTTCAAATGTGTGAATTGGCCGTTCGAACCCGAAGTAGGGTTTTAGTTGGAGTTTTGCAGTGGGCTGAAAGCACGATGATTTCATCATCTATGGGTGATCGAGTCACACGCAACGATGGGGGAAGGCAGTTTGGGGTGTTGACGTGACGTGGTAGAGGTTACGACGTCTCTGATGGCCAGAGGAGGTGGCGCGAGTTCGATTTCCGGTGGTGAGCTGATGGGTTCATTTGATCGAGCTACACTCGATTTTGATTGAGGAAGAAATGGAGTTTTTCGTTGGTACATGATCGACGTCGAGGTCAATTATGACTTTTTGGAGACTTTCTCGGTCCCCAGAGAGGCGTCGCTGTCGTGTACATGTGAACGACTTGGCTTCTGTGTCAGTGGGGGAATAGGTCTGGGAACTCGGTGGTGTTTTCGGGCATGTGGGGTTGGAGCTCGGGGTCGAGCTCGAGCATGAGGAGAGGGTTTATTTCCAGTTTTGATTTATAAGCTTTAATAATAAAAGGAGAAGGAACAGACGCGGGAAGGGGAAGAAGATGCTTCGGGGAGAGATGGTGGAATACTCGAGTTTTGACTCGAGTAAAGCCTGTGTATTCTCGGGCTTTATAAAGTTACAGCAAGTGTTGTGACAAAACTTTAGTACTAAGGAAGTAATTAATACTTGATTAGTTTAAGCAAGAATTTATTCCAAGCAAACTTGATTTAAACTCTGTAGTTAGTAATAAATTGATTTTTTTAAAGTTTAAAGAAAATTTTAATGTTAATTAAGATGAATAAGTTTTGTAAATTTATGATTTTGAAAAGAAAAAAAATGATTTACAAATAGTAATTAAATTGATAAATAAACAATACGTGTTCAAATTAATTTGTAAATTAAGAATTTGTTATTCAGATAAATTAAGTCGAAAAATCAAATTTGGCGGTTAAATAAAATAACAAATTTTGAAACGATAAACCGAGTAAATTAAGATTTAATTTATTGATCCAAATTTTTATCATTTATTTAAAATAATTATGTGGTAAATTTATTTAAACCACATTTGAAAATAAATTAACTATTGCTGTGCACTATATTGATATTTCTGTTCTGAATATGATACTGTCTGATATAAATTGCCATGTACTGCATTGTGATTGTGATTCATTCTGTATTAATGTGAAAACCCTATTGCCCGTAAAATGGCATTTAAACTTCGATGCGACAGGGAATCGGATTTCAGTTGGTTATCCGAAACCCACATCGAACCAGTTAATATTTGTGAATGACATCCACATGTTTTAAAATTTGACACTCACTATTCGAATTAGCCGGGAAAGGACCTTTGTGTCATATAACCCATTTCGAATATGTGATTCGACGTTATGGATAGCATTTGAAGACCGGTGTTGAAGACCGGGTATTTGCGAGAGCGATAGGATGACCTGCCGATTGACTCTGCACCGAGTTGCTCCGGTATAGAGTTCTCCATATGTGATGGGGAATCCGATCGGGATTGTGGATATCCGGATTGCAAGGACTTCTTTGGAACTGCCTTCAGTTCTGTTCGAACCCAGAACAGACTTGTATGGATTGTATGTCTGACATTACAAATTGAGATATAAAGCAGATTTTTTTTCAATTATATTTCCGTTGGTGGCGGAGAATTTATTCTCTTAGCTTAACACCCTTAGAGGTTATGTAGTTGAAGGTTATCAGCGATATATTCCCAATTTGGTAATGTGGCATGCTGAGTGTTGCTGATCATTTGTTGATCGAAGCATGGCTTTGTGAAAAGCGCAGCTTCGTGGACGAGACTTCGTCGAGCCTCACACTCCGGAATGGTCGAAACAGGAAAGATGCAACAAGGTTATTGGGGGTAGCACCCCTTAGGGTATGTGCATTTCCTTCTGGATAGAAGTGGTATCATGGTATGGAGCCCAGATACTTAACTTATGTTGATATCGTAGATATATATATGTATTACTTTGTGATTTGTTGCTGGGGCCCCGGTTAAAGGTTGGTTACAACCGGGAGATGGGATACTCGTGTCAGTAGTTACCCAGTTAAGGGTAACCCGGCCTTGTGTTGGCAGAGATCCGGTTTGGTTCTCGGGAACGTCCTTCCAGAGGCGTTCTCATTTGGCAATGGGAAGTTCCTTGGCCTGACTATTTGTTGGAAATCCAATTTCCAATACGAAACCCTGTACGGTTTTAGTTGTAGAACCTGCCATTTACTTATAGTGACGCCCCACCATTTAGATGGTAGCTATAGTAGGCATACGATAATGGTCGTATGTTGGCTAAGATTAATATTCTATTTTCGAAATGATTTATATCACTATGCACTAGTAATAATATCAAAGAATTCTTTTCTCGTATCAAGCATATTTGACTATCATAAGAAGAAATCTCCTCCAATTCTGCGTTTGCATTATGTGTGTGGCGGGAGGTCTTATGGTAGTTCCATTTTTAAAAGCATACTGAAAGTTCTTTTATAAATCTAGTTCTTTGAAAGTAACTGTTGTTTTTGTTTACTCATACCAGTCCCATGACTGATCCGGAGTTTATTGTTTTCTTTTCTAAACTCTGGGTGCCCATTATTTCCACACGGGCAGCCTAGTAGCAGGTTTTCGTATTTTGAAGTAAGCTGTATTTTGGAGCTCTTATCTTGGAGATGTCTTAGGAGCTTTTGGAGATTTTCAGGTGTTTAGTTTTTGGGAGTTCGTTATCATCTCTCTCATTTGAGAACTTTTGGATATATGATCACTGTTGTATTATCATGATGTTGTATTTGGAGTTATGGTGTATGCATTATATACTCTGTTGTAATATGGATATTATGTTGATATTGTAACTGTGATGATATTTATGATATTGATTCTGTTCCGCTGTTTTATATTCATCTAATTGTTGTTATAAGCTCTGGCGATGCGAATTTGATGTCGTTTATCGGACATTGAGTTTGGGTCGTCACAACAGGGGTGTACCACTATAAATGGTCAATACCCTGCAATAGTGAAACAAATTTCTTTATCAATCTCCTTTGATTCGTCTTCTCAATTCTTTAATGGTTCCCGGCAGTTCCAAGAAGGAGCTTTAATATATTTACATAGGACATAAACTCCAGATGGGTCAGAATTATTTGTTTGGATGAATTGTTGGCTTTGGTTGCTATGGTTGATAGGTATATTTTGGTTGTTTAAACTAAAAGTTTTGGGATTGTATCCATATATCTGTTTATTCTGTTGGGTCCACGTGTATTCTATGAGTGGTTAGTTATCTTTCGAACTAATCAATATCCCTGTATATTCGTAGATCTGGATGACCCGAGTATCTTGATTTGTTCTTGTATCCATTATTGATATTCTGATTTGGGAAGCCAAATGCAGAATAAATATTCAATTTTATCGAAAAAAATATTTCTCTGTCTTTCATCTGTTCTTGATTGTCTCCCTTACAAATTTCGAGGACGAAATTTTCTGAGGGGGGGAATCTGTAACATTCCCGTTTTTAAATCAAATTGAAATTGGAAATAAATTTAATTTTTGGAATTTAATTATGGTTTAATCTGGTGTTTTCCAAAAATTAATAGATATTTGTTTGTTTATTATGTAAATGAATGTAAATATGACTTTTAAATAGAATTTTTAATTGGAAATTCTGAAATAAATATTTTGAATAATATTTTAATTACAAATTTAATTGTGAATTTATTTGGAGATTTGAATAAATATATATAAAGATTGTAAATAGAGGAATCAATTTGAAAATTCAACAGATTGATAACTTGATTCATTAATAAGAAAAAAAATGTTTTTTTATATTTAAAATAAATAAAGATTAATGATTTGGAATTCAAAAGTGAATATTTTATAAATAGATTATAATTTGAAAATGTGAATTTGAAATTCAAATGTTATTATATTGGAAAGTTATATTTTTAAATTAATATAGTAAGAGTTGTTTAAACTAAAATTTCATATTATTTAATATACATATCTCTTGAAAATCAATGAGGATTAAATTAAGAGTTTACATACCTTCTTTCAAATTTGTTTGAACTAAATTGATATGATGTTTAAACAAGGTTAAATAAGAGGTTTAAAATGCTGTTGTCTTTATACTTGAAAATAAAACATGAATATGATTTGTAAGTAAAAAGAAAAAAATATAAAAAAGGTTTAAAAACAAACATTAACAAAATAATTTACATTAGGACTTAAACATAAATATACAAAAATTTACATGTGTAAGCATTTTTACAATAAGAATTTACATTTATCAAGCATTAATACAAGAGTTTATTTAAAATTACAAGTGTAAATAATAATGATACAAGTGGCAAAGCAAAGGATTTTTCTTTATTTTCTAAAATTTACAAATTCAAAGATAAGAAAACCAAATCTAAAAGTTCAAAAGCAAAGATGGATCAAGAAATCAGAAAAGAAAGAAAGAAAAAAACCTATCAGTCCTCTTCAAATTCAAAGTAGCAGGAAATCAAGTTCAACCCAAATGGAAAGCAAGAATTCAACTGGAAGGTTTATAGTTGAAACAAAGCAAGCAAATTCAAAAAAAAGTAAAACCAGAGAAAATTTTAAAAAAAATCTGGAAGATGAGGATCAAACAACCTGAAAACATGCAAGTTAAAAGCATCAGTAAAAATAGTACCCGTTCCTCTGTCTTCATCAATATAGGTGAGCAAACTCTTAAAACTTCTTTATACTTTGGTTTGCATGAGATCAGTGTTGAATGGTGGTTTATGAAGATGAGTGCATGTTTGAATATGTAGAGATTTTGTATGTTTGCCTGTTTGTAGATGTATATACTCTGCATAACAACATGTTTAAACCACCAGGGAGGGAAGAGAGAAAAAAATTCATATCTCTTCGAAAAATAAAGTTTAGATCATGAATTCTGAATGGAAATTGTTTGTAACGCTACAATTAAAATTTTAAAAATATTTCTAAGCTTTAAAATGAGAATTTCTTTGTCTGGGAATGAGATTTGCAGTAAAACCCAAAATCATGTCGAAATTCAAGTATCACATCTTGTTGATTCATTTACATCACTGTGTTCAACATAAAAAAACATGATTTTTAAAATAAATTTCAGGATTTTTAGTTCGTTATTGGATGAAAAATCTCGAGATGAACGAAAATCAATTTTTCGTCATTTCTGATCATCGGCGAAATGATGATCGTCGTGCTCGAGATTGGGGGTGGCTTGGTGTTGATGATTCGAGGAAAAATGGTGATTGAGTTTATAATGTACTGTAGTGTCGACATGGTGGTCCGATAGGGTTTTAGGTCGATGAGGTTTGATGAGAAATTTTGTCGTTGATGGTGATTAATAGGGGATCACGAGTGAGGGAAACGTTGTGGAAGTCGATGATGTAACTCTGGTTAGGGTCGTGCAAGCTCCGATGGTCTGAATTGACGGGGGTGGTGAAGTTGGCATCGGTGATGGGTTCCAGCTTCGTCTTGACAGCTCGTTTTTGGTTTCCCAAGGAATTTTGGTGATATGAGAAGAGAGGATGGTCGGCTAGGATGTTGATGAAGTGCCGGAGGCAGCATGGTCGGTCGGCGATGATTCAGTCAACTGTGCACGTGCACATGTTTAGTTCGTGTCAGTTGTGGTTGTTGGGTTGATGTGCTTCAGGAACGTCTCGAGTATTAGCAGCAATAACTCGAAGCAGATGAGAGAGAGGGGACTCAAAGTTGGGGTCGGGGAAGAACAGGGTTTGACTCGGGCTTGTTAATCTGTTACCTGATTTTAATTTAAAAGGAAGAAAAGAAAACTACTTCCAGTTTTATAACACAACAGATTCTTTTAAATTGCAAACTAATTTTTTTTATTCGAAACAAAGTTTCAAAGTATGTTTAAACTAAATAAGTTTTCAAAAGGAAAATAAATCAATTTCTCAGATTGAAAATAAGTTTTAAATAAGGTAACAAGTTAAAATTTAAAATAAACAAAGTTTTAAGGTAAATATATTTAATAATATTTTCAAGTGAATTTAAAAAGGAATTTGGTTTAGATTCTTTAAAATTTCTTTATAAGGTTTGTATTTCTTTAACATAAGATTTAAAAGGTTTTAAAATGGTTTTAAACTTTGTTCAAATTAAATTTGTATTCATTTTAAATTTTAAATATAAAATGAAATTTAAAGTAAATTTGGAAGTAAATTGCTTTTAAATAATTTGTAAATGGTAACTTAATTATTAATAAGAACCAAGTCTTGTCTTAAAGTGAATTAGAATTTAATGATTTGTAATTCATTAAATTATTAAGGTAGTTAAAATGGATAATTAATTAATTAATGAAATGGACAATTAATTAAAGTAATTAAGGGTTTTAAATTTGATTAATGAAAGTTTAAGATTAATTATTATTAGAATAATTAATTTGTAATTGAGAAATCATTAATTAAATAAGATTAGGTTCTAAATTAAATAATTAAATAATTGAGGATTAATAAATACAATAATAAAAATTAATCGATTTGTAATTAATATTGATTAGTGTAAATATAATTAGTTAAGTAAAGTAGTTAAAGGATTGTTAATTGTTAATGAAGGTCATTAACTTAAGATTATTTAATAATTAATTTATGTGATTAATTTTAATAATTAATTAGATTAATTAATTAATGAAAATCATTTGTGAAATAGTTAAAGTGCAATTACTTAATGAAAGTAATTAAGGAATTAATTACTAAATGTCACTAATTGAGTTAATGTGATTTGTTGAGTTAATTAATTAAGTTTAATTAATTTAAATCAATGGATGATTTAATAATAATTACTTAATATGATTAATCAAGAATGATTAATAAGTATGGTTTAAATAAAGATTAACTACTTAATCTAATTAAATTAAATTGTAATATTAGTTAATCAAGTTAATCAATTTATTTTTTTATGATTAATTAATAAATGATTTAAGGATAATTAATTAAGATGATTGTAATTAATTTATATTAATTAACCAGGATTAGTAATCAATCTGATTTGAGATTATCAGATAACTAATTTATTTTCCTTATGGAAGATTGTACTCTATTAAGCTATTGTGAATTGTTTGATATCTCTACTATGTAATGCCGTGTGATGGATTAATATATTGATATGTGATGTGATGCTATGAAATGCTTTGTGTTGAGCTGTTATATCTGTGATGAATATACTGTGGTATGAATATGCAAAACCCCTTGTCCCGTAAAACAACATTTGAATTTCGATGCGACAGGGAGTCAGATTCTAGTTGGTTATCCGAAACCCACATCGAATTGTAATGTTGAATATTTGTAATTGATAAATTTACTTTATCTATGAATAAGGATAAGCATTGTAGATTTATACCGCTTATCGATATTGTTGTGATTGTAATCTGTAATGACTAAATGTTGTTCACTATTGTGTAAAACCCCTGGACTACACTATAAACACAAAAATATGGATTTCACGAGGAAATTGGTTCACTCACAGCTATTTGAATTTAATATTTTAAAAATGGTTTTAAAGTTTGAATTTTGAATCTGAATGGTTTTGGAAATGAAATAAGGTTGAGTTTGAAAAGGAGTTTTTGAAGATAAAAGTTATTTTAAATAATTTGATTTAGTTTGAAAATTTGTAATATTTTGATATGAGTTTGAATTCAATATTTGAAATGGAATTCAATGAATTGGAAACGAGTTTGAAAACTATTAAACCTTTGATTCAAAGATAGAATGAGTTAGTTTAAACTGAAATGGAAATTGTTTTGAAAGCGATGAACAAACCTTTGTGAAAGATTGAAAAGTTTTGTTTTGGAATCGAAGAAGATTCTAAATGGTGTATCTTTTATTTTTGAAATGGGAATTGTTTTGAAAGTTATGAATGAATCTTTGGTAATGGTTTTGAAAGCTATGAAACAAGTCTTTGATTTAAAGACCGGATGAGTTAATCCAATTTTCTATAAATAAATCTTTGTTAAAGATTGGTGAACCTTGTTTTAAATCGAAAGGGGTTTTAAAAGTGAATCTTTTGTTTAAAAGATTTAAATGTGGAAATTGTTTAACCCATTGAGGGTTTTTGAAAATGAATCTTTTGTGTTTAAAAGATTTGGAATGGTAATTTGTTTCAACAATTTGAATGAAAGGTTTTGGGTTTTAAGCTGTGATTTAACTGAAATCCCATTATCCATATGTTTTTAAATATTTCGCTCATTATTCGGTTTAGCCGGGAGAGGACCTTGTGTCATATAACCCATTCCGAATAATGATACGACGACATGGATAGCATTTGAAGACCGGTGGTGAAGACCGGATACTTTCGAAAGCGAAAGGATGACCCGTCGAATGTCTCTGCACCGAATGTCCCCGGTATAGAGATTTGAGCACCCATTGGGATGGGGAGTCCAGACGTGATTAGAAATTATCCGGATTTCAAGGGCTTCTTTGGAAGTGCCTTCGGTTCTGTTCAAACCCGGAACAGACTTGTATGGATGTGTGTCCGACGTTACACTTTGAGATGTAAAACCGGTTTCTATCAAATACATTTCTGTTTGGTAGCGGAGATTTAATCTCTTAGCTTAACACCCTTCTCTGAGACGTATGAGGTCAGAGGTTATGTAGTTGATGGTTACTAGTGATACATTCCCAATTTGGTAATGTGGCATACGAAGTGCTGCCGATCATTTGTTGATCAAAGCAAGGCTTTATGAAAAGCATAGCTTTCTGGACGAGACCTCGTCGAGCCTCACAAACCGGAAATGGTCGAAGTAGGAAAGATGCAGCAAGTTTTCAAGGGTCGCGCCCCTAGGGTATGTCCATTTCTTCTGGATAGAGGTGATATCATGGTATGGAGCCCAGATATTTAACCTAGGTGGTTACTGCAAATACATTGGTTTGTGGTTGTTGGTATCGAGTGCTCGGATAAAGGTTGGTTACGAGCGGGGATGGAATATCTTAGGTGATACTCCCGGGAGGAGGGTACACCGGCCTTGTGTTGGCAGAGAACTGAGGGATGGTTCTCGGAACGTCCCTCCAGAGGTTTTCCCATGTGGCAATGGGAAGTTCCTTGGCCTGACCATTTGTTGGAAAACCCAAAGAAAAAATACACGCCCAGTACGATTTTAGTTGTATAACCTGCCATGGAATGTGGCAGTAACCTGCTATTGAACATGGTAGCTATAGTAGGCATAAGTGTGAAATGCCTATGCTGGCTAAGATTAATATTATACTTTCGAAATGTTTTTCCACTATGCACTAATAATAATATCAAAATGATTTTCGCGTATCAAGCATGTTTGACTATCATAAGGAGAAATCTCATCCAAGTCTGCTTTTGCATGGTGTGTGTGGCGGGAGGCTTTATGGTAGTTTCATTTTCCAAAAAGCATTGAGGATTTCAAATTTAAATTCTTTTGTTAGTTTTTAAAGATAAAAGTATTTTGTTTTCTCATACCAGTCTCACGACTGACCCGGAGTTTATTGTTCCTTTCCTAAACTCTGGGTGCCCTCAATTTTCCACACGGGCAGTCTGGAGTTGGGTTTTTCAAATAGTAGATATAGATATCGATTTGGTAGCTTTTAGCTTTCTCTTCGGTATTCTTTGGAGATCTTGGATATTGGAGTCTTTGGATTCATGGACAACCGACTTGCTTAGCTTGGTGCAACATGTTGGTGGTTCGAGCTAGTGGTTTGGAGTTTTAACTTTGGAGCATTGGATTGGAGTTATCTCTTGGCTGTTTGTTTTCCGCTGTAGCATTGTTATCTTGTATCTCTGATATTGAATCATATTATATCATTGTTGTATCGAATGTTGTATATCAATATTATTCATTTCTTTTTCTTCCGCTGTGCTGTTTTACTTATTTTGTTATAAGCTTAGGCGAACCAGATTCGACAATTAGATTTGCGGCATTGGAATACGAGTGTCGTATTCGGTGCCGATTTCCGAAGGTTGAGTCAGGGGTGCTATAAAGATTATTAATAATAACGGGATGATATCATCCAAATTATTTAAAACATCCATTCACTTTCAATTTTCAGATCTCAAACCCATTTTGAGATCACACAAACTCCCCATTCAAATCAACCATTTAACTTCCCAAGTTAAATCTCAATTTCATCTTAAAATTTCCAAATCAGGTTGTTCATTCAAACTTATTCAACTTCTTCTAAGTTAAATTCAATTTGATCCCATTAATCCCACTCAAAATTTTAATTCTCTATTTCAAATTTCAAATTTCTATAACTAAAAAGTTTGAAAACTTATTTTACCCTTGGGTTTTTTACCTCACACTTAGGGAAAATCAAAACCCATCACTTTAGACTTATTTCAAATTATCTTTGATATTGTGTATATCCATACATATATACATATTTACTTCCTTTACACACCAAGTTTCCTAAATTTTTGAACCATCTTTGGTTTTAAATTCAAAACAAATTCCTTTAAAATTTTCCAAACAACTTCTTATCTTAAAATAAGACTATATCCAAAATAATAAGAATAATATTATTTATTATTTCTTTTAACACTTTGGAAACAATTCCAAATTCTTTTCTGGACTTAAAACTTCACAATCTAAATCCTTTTTCATTTACAAGTCAACTTCATCTAAATTGTTACTTCCTTAAAACTTTTCATTTTTCCTTATCATTGTTTATTGAAAAACAATAATCCCATGAATAACCATTTATATTCTGGTTTGAAACCAATTCTAGTTCATCTTATTTGTGTAGTTCATTTTATTAAATTCCTATTTAGATATACTTAATTTCTTATTTTATTTCAATATCCAACAACCAATTATTGCTTTATATATAAAATATAAACTTTTATAAAAATTATCCATTAAAACCATTTTAAAAGCTTTATATAAGAAAATAACAAGTACACTCTCTCATATATATTACACTCAACTCATTCTAGGGTACCATTGACCCTATTCTTAATGAGTAAACCCACCAAAGCTAAGGTTCTCGCTTAACCTTCTGCTCTGATACCAAATGTAACGACCCTAAAAATTTCAATCCCGAAAATTCCAGATAGTTAGGAAAAGAAAAAAAGAGATATCAGAGAAAAAGAAAAGAAACATAGAATCTCACATTCTCAACTGATCAAAATAAAATATTAAATAAAATAACGGTTATATAAGGAAAAACACTGTAGCAGTTAATTTATATTATTACATCAGAGTTACAACATTTCACAAACACTAGACAGTTAAAATGACTAGTCCTAGATAAACAATAATATCACAGCTGAATTCCCTCCTTACGTTCCTGCCCTCCAGCTCGTCTCCTGAGCTCCAGCGTGTATACCCATCTAACATGGAATACAAAAGCATAAAACTTATATAAAATCCGGGTAACTCTTATCAATTTACTAATTCACAATTTGTTAAAGATGTCACTTACTTCGCACATCAATTTCTAAGTACCAAAACTTAGATTAAATGGTCCAGTTTACTTAAATCATTCCATTCCATCCTATTGATTTCACATATCAATCTATAAAGAATCGAAGTGGTTTCGGGTATTTACTAATACCCAACTCCGGTCTCTTCGAATTCCATACCATCTTAACTAGGTTATTAAGTGAATAAAATTAAATCTTAAATATATGATGTCACCTTCACACAGCAATTCATCATAGATAATCACATTATCACTATTCAACCTAACATCTCATATTACAAAACACTTCATATCACATAGCATCACAAACACATGCTAAAGATACAAATAATCCAAGGCATTAATATTATTCAATCATCCATAAGCAAGGTTAATTAGACACACTATTTCTAATTAATTTAAATAGATTTAACTAATTACTTCCATCATTACACATTCTGCTTATTTAACTATTGATTAATTCCAATCCAATTAATTATTCCTTAACTATCCACCTTAATCAACCTTATTTAACTAATTACTTTAACTAATCATCCTTAGTTAATTATTCCTTAATTTCATTTAAGTAATTAACTCTCAATTAATTACTTAAATTAATTTACATTGCCCATCAATATTAATTACATTGATCCTTAATTAATTTCTCGAATTAATCATTCCATAATCACCTATATTGATTAATTATCCCTTATTTCATCACACTTATTAATTAGCTAACCCCTAATTAATTTCCTTTAATCAATCAATCCTTTACACTAAATAATTACTCCTTAATTACTTCACTTAAGTAATTTACTTTTAATTAATTACTTTCATCAAGCAATTATCCCATTGTTAATTATTCTTAATTAATTGAACTTGATCATTAATTAATCTAACCTTTAATATATAATTAAAATAATTAACACTCAACAGATTAATCTTTTAATTAATTACTTACATTAAGTAATTAATCATCTCTTAATTATTTCCATCCAGTAATTACCCTATAATCACTCAAGTTAAATAAACTAACCCTTAGTTACTTTCATTAGGAACTTATCTTTACCTAATTTCATTCATTTATTTACTTAATATATCACAATAAATAATTAACTATCCTTTAATTAATTATAATAATTACACTTTAATCACTTATACAAATTAACTATCCATTAATTACATTAACAAATTATATTTCAATTTATAAAATCTTAAATAATTAAAATAAACCACATACTTAAATTTATTACTTGTTCCAACAATAAACTTATTTGAATTCATATATTTGAAAAAAAACACCTTTTTATATTTGAAACATGTTTGATAATGGCTTTGAACTTGTCCATTTCTATTTATTTTGAAACTGGTTGCGAATTTCTTCTGTTTCAACCTTAAAAACAGATAACAAAGCAAACCCGATTACCCCTAAGGAATATCCAAGTCACCATACAAAATTCTCGAGATAAACTCCGTGTTACTCACATATCACTCTACTTCGAGATGATCCTCACACCACTTCGAGCATGCACCCGAGAAAACCCATCCTCGCTTTTTCTTCTTCTTCTTCTTGGTATTTAATTCCAGCAAAACCCAGATAGACAGGTAAATGCGTGCACATGCATAGTTCATCAACGATGCTTCGACCATCGATGCTGACGCCGGCAAGTCGACTATAATCTTCTCAGCGGATTACGACCATCCAGACCCTCGATCATGCTCGTAATCGAAAACGAGCTATGGAACCACCACTGGAAACAAAACGATCAACCTAAAATCTCCTCGCACCGCCACCCAAGTTCACCAGCAATTCTGCGATCATGACCAAAACTTCATCACTCACCTACGCCACTAATCCCCCACTCACGATCGCCTCTGTATCTCCCCTGACCATGAATTTCCCTCGATAAAATGTTGATCGAATTCAGGCAATAAACCCTAGTTTCACCTCGACTGGTCACCACGGCCACCGAGAATTCCACCTAATATTTTTCCAACGACCATCAGACTAACAGCCACCTCCAGAACCAGCATTAACATCCATCTCTCTGGCAATTGCCAAAAATAGTGCAAAACACCAAAGCTGATCAACTACTAAAATCTCGCTCGTTTCCCAACTAAAAATCTGGATTTAGCTCTCAAAATTCATGATTTTAGATGGTGTTTTCGATCATATAAATTAATCAAGGAATTGTGATGCTTAACTTTTCATGCTTTATAAGTTTTTACCGCTTTTTCTTATTTTCCAGAAATATACTGATTTATTTTGCTCAAACAAAATTTTAAAAAATAGTTTATTTTTAAACAAAAACAATTTGTTTGTATACTACATCCTATAAGAGATAAGATGAGGAGATTGAAATTTTTTGATTCAAAATACAACTCTATAAAAAGAAAAAAAGTGAATAAACATAGATATTCAGATATCATACTTATCACTTCATTTTTAACATGCAGGTCTAAATTTACTTCATGCAAACAGTTTACCATATCATTATTTCATAAATCATCACATGTACTAAGTTTAAAACAAGAGGTTGTTTAGTTTACTCAAAAAGCATCAACACAGAATAGATTATGAGTGGAAAGTTTACTCACTTGTAGAAGACAACCCCTTTAAAATTTTGAATCAATTCTTAAATTTAAAACTGGACTTGATTTACTATGGTTGCATGGATCTTGAATCTTCTTGTTTTGCTCTGAACTTGGTTGTTTGTGATGAAGCTTGTTGTTTGATAACACTGATTTGGTCTTGCTTTGATTTTCTGGTTTTCAAGTTTGTTTTTATTTATTTTTAAGTCTTGTTTTCAGGTTTTAGCTTTGAGAATACAAGTTTCTGAAGAAAAAACATAAAAATGTAGGGATGTACTAACCTTGTTTTTAATTTATTTATTATTTTTGAAAAATAAAAAGACAAGATGACACTTGTTATTTTTGCATGTCATTAATGATACAAATGTTAAATTTATGATGAGATGATTACATTTATTATTCTTATAATGTATCTGCCTCACATTTGTTTTAAATGCATTTATCTTGTTTGTAAATGTTTATATATATAATATATATAAATTAAATTTTATCTTATTTTATTTATTTTTTTATTTAAAATGTTTTTATAAAGCTTTGGTAAAATATTTTTCTTAATTTATAAAATAAAATTCTATAAAGAAAATAAAAGAATATAAAACAAATCTTATTCTAATAGAAATCTTATTCATATATTTTTAAATCCAAAATATTTTAAAATATCTATCTTTTGAAATTCAAATTCAAATTTAATTTAAAATCAACTCAAATATAAACAAACACAAAATTCAATTTGTAAAAGAATAATTCTATTTAAAAAATCTATTTATATCTATATATATAAACAACACATTATTATCATTGTTTGAAAATATTAATTTTTCCAATTTAAATAATTATACCATGAGGATTATCAAACCAATACTTATTCAGATATATATATATATATATATATATTACCAGAAATTTTATTTAACTTATAAATCAGTATTTCTACTAATTAAATCTAGTTAATTATCAACTAACAGATACTTCAAAATTTGGGTTATCACAGACTTCTCTTTAGCTATATTAGCAAGTAACTCCTCATGGCGAACGACCATCCCCACCATTATATTATAAGGAACACTGGCATGTGTCATGGTCATTCTAAAAAGCTCGAGCCATAGTCTCTGAATGAACTTCTCATTCCTTTTGATGTCGGTATCTATAATAGCATATCCATATCTTGATGGCTCTTCAAACTTAGTAGCATACTCAACTACTGACATCTCCTTTTGCACTAAATCCATAAATTTCCTCATCAGCTCGGATGTACCAAACTCTGATACAAACTTATGCTCAAATATTGTCTTAAAATCAGCCCAAGTTAACTGTTCTTTCGAGACTCCGGCAGTGACACTAGTCCACCAATGCAGTGCTGACCCTTGCAACTGCGTAGAGGCCAACCTGCTCTTTTTCCCATCATTCAGACCCATATAAGTAAATATACAGTCATAATGCAACAGCTAATTCTGAACTTCTACGGCACTCTCCATTCCCAAGAATGGCTTCCCATCCAAACTGGTGTAATCTCTACTTAGCAATGCAATATTCCCAACTAGAGCCATAGGTTAGCTCCTTCTATATTTCCAGCAACTGCAGTAGCTGCTCCAGCTTACATCAAGTCAGCAAAGAACTGATACATCGTCCCCATATCTACCGGTAGATTTCCAACACTCAAATTGGCTTCAGCATTTTGGTTGCTAGTATTTGCCGGTCGACCCGAGTTTCTCCGGGTAGTGGATCGAACATTTCCATTAGTTGTGATGCTTCCTTCACCGAGATTTCCTCTTCCGTTTCCTGATTCCATATATCCTTTCTTATAAATCTGCATGCGAGCCTTAGTAAGATACAGAAGAACAGTCTAAGAGGGCGGAGGATATGTACTTATATATATATATATATATATATATAACTATATATATCAAATATAGGTACGTTACTATAATGTTAACTTAAACCTCGGTCTTATTATCAGATTCATTAGATTATGTTCGAAAAATCTTTTAGGTTTAAGTTTCATTTAAAGTTTCATAAATCTATGCTCTGATGCCAACTTGTAATATCCCCTTATTTGGAGGCCCAAAACTAATGGTTATGGATGTTGTAGTCATCCATAGGTATTAATTCTCGGTGATCAAATACGGTGACATTAGGTACATTGATACACTGAAACACAAGAATATGAAAAAAAATTAAAAAGCAAACAAATGCCACATTCCATTTCAAAATATTCCAAATTGATTACATAATCCCAATTCACAGACCATATTCAGATAACATATATTTATTACAAAATACACCAAGAGTGACATATGAAGATGCTTCCTTCGTAGATAAGAGTATATAGATTAGCAAGAAACCAATTTTCCTTCACAAACAAAACACACAGCGGAAATAAAAGAACTCTAATAACAAGTTTGCCTCCTGCATGTCCTCGAAAGCTTTATTCGTCTAAAAGAACACCTGAAAACCTTAACTCTTAACCTACTCAAAATCAGTTGAGTACTTAAGAGTTTAAGGGGAAAACAAAAACTTCGAGTCAGACATAAATTCTGGTATGAATAATATTTACCATCTCCAACCATTTAGATATCTAGTGAGACCACACCGCTTAGCGGAACGGGTTTTTCGCTCACTAGTATCCTAAAACATTGAAAAAACCAAATACCGTGCTTTTGCATCCACAATGGTTAAAACATAGTAATTTCAAAACATTATGATGATATGCAAAACAAATAAATCAATTCTGGATTACCCATCTCCATTCATTCTGACTATCTATCTCAATTATAGTTTCTAGAGTTAATGTTATCCTGTTAAATGTTTATGGACTATCTGTCCAATTACTTAGTTTTTATGGGATCACTAAGTACCTATCGGTAACTCCAATATCTTATTTCTTATCCTAGTTTTCATGGGCTAACTAGGAACCTATTAGCTGACTGCTAATATCTTAATCTGGATATACTTTTCATGGGCTAACTACAAACCTATTGGCCCCTGCCAGTATCAAATCAGAGATTTCATGTGCTGGCTATGAACCTATTGGCCCCTATCAATATCATACAGTTTTCATGCGCTTGTTGTAAACCTATTGGCCCCTGCCAATATCTTTAATTAAAATTTTAACATCTGTTAAGTTATATTCACTACTGGGTTAGCCTAACTGGCTCCCCAAAATACAATTATGGGTTAATAACAATATGAATAACATTTCAAAATATTTATTTATGCCATGGCTATTACTTTAAATTGAGATTGGGTTTATGTTTTGAGACCATAAAAATATCTCTTTCGAAACCTCTGAATAGCCTCCTTCAAAAGCAAAGACCTCTTTTAAAAACATTGTATGCATACCTTTCGAAGCCCTTAGTAAACACAATCTTTCGAAACCTATTATAGCTTTCGATGGTATCAAATCATCTTTTTAAAATATAAAGCTTCAAAACAAATGAAAGTACCCCTTTCGAAAGCATTAGATTTACTCTTTAAAACATCATTCAGGTCAAAATGGTTATATACGAAGGTATCTCCTTCGAAACCAAGAAAAGTTAATTTGGGAAAAAATTGATGATATCAGAACCATCTTGGTCGAAAGCAAAACCTTTAAAATAAAAACTTTGAAGGACAGAGTCGAAACCCCTTTCGACTCCATCACCTTCGAAACCCTCAATCCTTTAGAAAGCAATTCGGAAAAGGCTTAATTTGAGGTAAAAATAAGGGTAATCATTCAAAAGCATCACTGGTTAATATGATCAAAAGGTAGAGCAGTAGCTAGGTTTCGACTAGGTCGGAACCTACCCTTTCGAAAGCAATTATTTAAAGGAAAACGGTACTTCTTCGAAAGCAAATACTTTAACGCAACATGACAACCTTCTTCGAAAGCTAATTATAAAACCTTTTCGAAAGCATATGTTTCGACTTCGTCAAAAGCTTTAGGTAAAACTTGGTAAGAATTTTAACTTTTTGAAAACAAAGCAGGGTTACAACTCCATCGGAAGCAATTCTTTCAACATCGAGGCTTCCGCCTTCCTTCCAATCTATTGCAAACCATCTAAGTGATGTCTTGTGTATTGGTTTTGACTATGGTGGTTCTGACTATATGGGTTTCGACTAGGACGAGGCAGAATTAAAGGAGTCGAAAGGTCCTTACTAATAGAGATGGTACGCCTTTTTCTAATTTAAGGCAGAATTATAGCAACTTTAATAATTACTTTCTAACAACTTGCCTATTCGTAAACTATTGATTGGTTGTCATAAAAACTTTTCAAATACTCTACCTTTAAAACTTCCGCATTTAAATTTCATGTAATCGAACATATTAAAATTTTACACCCAATTTCTTCCTAAATTTCTCGAAATAAATTTTAAATTTAGTTATATCATATTTTTCATTAAAAATTAATAATAAAATTTTCATAGCTTGGAAAATTCTGAAAATTAAAACCCATCTCGAAAATCATGTTTTACATAACATAAATTTTTTCCATGGCAGTCTGAAATAATATGTTCTTGGTTTCATATCAAAACCATGCAAATTCACGTGCTTATGAATTAAAAAAAATCATCATAATATAACTCATGCATATCATCATCCATTTTATCACAAAAAATGAATTTAAATCATAAATCTGAACCATATAATCATTGAATAAAAGTAGAGATGATATGAGATTATTATTCACCTTAAACTTGATAAGGAATTTGAGATTTGATGTTGATTAATCTTCCCTAGCTTTAATCCTTAGCTTTAGATTAAAATTCTCATTTTCCTTTGTCAATGGCGGGATCTATTAGGGTATTTGTGTTTATTTTTATTTTGGGAATAATGAACGTGAATGGATAAAGATGTGGAGTGTATAGCCATGTAATATGAAATGGCTATCTATTAATTATGCCTATGCGTAGTTTAATTAACCAATTAACCAGTTTAAAGCCCATTTATCTTATCATTAAGCATTACCCTATATAATTTATTCAAATCTCAATCTCCTTATCATCATTATTCTATTTAAACTATCTAATTAAATTTGTTGAATAATGTCACAAAAATTTAGGGATGTTACATTATTCTTTTGACAACATTTCGAACTAGGTATGGTTCGTATGAGTCGTTAGTGATGCCATTCATGTTGACGAATGCACCCACTTTCTTTATGGATTTGATGAACTAAGTTTTCCAAGAGCACTTGGATAGGTTTATATTGGTATTCATAGATGACATTTTAGTGTACTCAAGAGATTAGAGAGATCATAAGGATTATCCGAGTGTAGTGCTTGAGACGCTGAGGCAGCATTAGCTAAAGGGAAAGTTTTCCAAATGTCATTTTTAGAAGAAAGAGGCCAAGTTTCTTGGTCATGTAGTTTCAAAGGAGGGTTTGGCTGTAAATCCTGTTAAGTTCGAAGTTACCAATAATTGAATGAGACAAGAGATGGTAACATAGATCATAAGTTTTCTCGGACTTACTAGTTATTACTGGAGATACATTAGAGTTTTTTCACGGATAGCAGCACCTTTGACTATGTTGACCAAAAAGGATGTGAAGTTCATTTGGTCTGACAGATGTGAGGAAGGGTTCCATAGGTTAAAGCATTTGTTGACCAATACACCAGTGCTAGTAATTCCAAATGGAAACCAAGGGTTGGTGGTGTACATTGATGCACGTGAATCATGATTGGAGCTGTATTGATGAAGAATGGTAAAGTCATTGCTTACGCTTCTCGTCGGCTTATATCACATAAGGTGAGATATCCTATGAATGTTTTGGAGTTGGCTGCGGTGATCTTCGTATTGAAGATTTGGAGACATTATATCTTAGGGGAGAGATTCGATTTATACATTGATCATAAGTCCTTAAGATATTTATTCTCTCAGAAGGAGTTGAATATGCGACAGTAAACGTGACTGCAGTTTTTGATAGCTTATGATTTTGATATAGAATATATTCTTGGGAAAGGAAATAAGGTAGTAGATGCTCTTAGCAGGAAACGTCAAAATGTAATGTTAGATATGTTAGCAGAATGGAAGGATTTAGATGCTTTTGCTATGTGTAGTATAAAGTCGAGATCGACTGCTGATTCTAGTCAGAGTACTACTACATTGGCCTGTTTAGAGATTCAGTCACTACTGATCGAGAGATTAGCTTATAAGTAGAAAGAGGATCCATAATTAGCGAGAAGCTTAGAAGAATCGAGGTGGGATCCAAGACCGATGATCTTAAAATTTTTGGCATCGATTAGAGAGGATGGTTGAGGAAGAAGGGACGCTTATGTATTTCGAATGTAGAGAACTTAAGAAAAGAAGTTCTAGGAGAATTTCATCGATCCAAGTTTGCGATTCATCCTTGGGGAACCAAGATCTATCAAGATATGAAGATGAGCTTCTATTAGGAAGGCATGAAGAGGGATGTTGGCTTATGGGTTAGGCAGTGTGCCAACTATCAATAAGTAAAAGACGAACAACAGAAGTCGAGCGGGTTTCTTTAGCCTTTAGAGATTCTAGTTTGGAAGTGGGATTCTATATCCATGGATTTAATAGACAGGTTGCCAAGGTCGAACTGGGGAAATGAAAGCATATAGGTCATAGTGGATAGATTGACAAAAAGCGCCTATTCAATTCTAGTCAAGTCAACCAGAACGGCACCTGTTTTGGTGAAGTTTTTCATGAAGAACATAGTTAGACTTCATGGAATTCCTAGTGGCATAGTCAGCGATAGAGATGCGTTATTCACTAGTGAACTTTGGAGAAGCCTACAACGGGTATTAGGTACCAAGCTCAAAATGAGTACCGCATATCACTCAAAGATGGGTGGGCAGACTGAGAGAGTCAATAAAGTACTCAAAGATTTGTTGAGAGCTTGTGTATTAGATTTTGGTTGTTCTTAGAAAGTTCACCTACCTTTGATTGAATTTTCCTATAATAATAGTTATTAAACAAGTATAGGAATGTTGCCTTTTGAAGCTTTGTAAAGCCACGCAAATCACCAACATATTGGTTAGATATCGGAGATAGATTAGTCTTAGGTCCACATTTGGTTAGACAGGCATCAAAGAAGATTGAGTTGATCCGAGAACGAATGAAAGGAGCTTAATCCAGACAAAAGAGTTACATAGATAAAGGCATAAAGACAAGGAGTTCTCAGTTGAAGATAATGTTTTTATTAAGATATCACCTAGAGTGATACGATTTGCAAAGCCAGGGAAGTTGCATGGAAATATGTTGGTCCATTCCATATTATAGAGAGGATTACAAAGCACGCATATAGAATAGAGTTGCTGTGCAATATGGTAGGTGTCCATAATGTATTCTATATATCTCATCTTTGCAAGTATGTGCATGATCTGGAAACTACTATTCCTCCAACAGGGTTGGATGGGTTGGTAGTGGAGCCTAATTTGACAGTTATTAGACAACCATTCGGATTATGGCGAAAGACTAGAAAAGATTGAGATCCAAGACAGTCAAGTTGGCGAAAGTTCAGTGGAGTGACAACGAGAAAGACTATACTTGGGAGACAGATGACATAATTCGAGATACTTATCCTAATCTTCTATGATGGTATGTCTATATGAGACTTGTATAGATGATCACTAGTCAGATAGACTAACATGTTGTTAGGAGTTGTTGCAGATGATTGCATTGGTTAAGAAACCGACCAATAACAAGAAGAGAAGAAGAGGAAATTCAAAGAAAAGAAAAAGAATTAAAGAAGGGGAATTAAACTCATCTCAATCCACTTTCCTTATCAAAGATTAAGGTGAATAATAATTTCCATCTTTATTTGCTGAATATATGATGTTTTATGATAGTATGCTTGAATTATGGTTTGTTTAAATTTAAATAAGACTATTTAAATGATGGTTCATATGGTTTCGTACCCAAACCATGTGATAATAATGTTTAAACGCGACGAAAAAATTATATGTCATGAAAAATATAATTTTGACGTTGGGTTTTATGTTTGACAATTTTCAAAGCTTTGGAAAGAGTATTATGATTTTATGAATGAAAATATAGTACGTTGGGTTTATAAATTTATTTCAAAAAATATATTGAGAATTTGGGTTTGAAATTTATAACTTGATCAAAGTGAATTTCTATTATTTTTAGGGATTTTTCTTAAGTGATTTGATATACAAATTAAATTATTTTGAGAAAAGGTCTAAAAGATTTAATAATATTTACAATGGATGGTTTTATCTGCAAAATTCTAAACTTGATACATATCCAAAATAATAAGGAGGTTACTTTTGAGAAGCATAGGAAAAGTGAAGGCAACCGATAAGAAGTTTACATGTAGGCAGGTTAATTGATACAAGTAGCTTAATTTGACATTTAACTCAGAAAAACAAGTTCCGCCTCTATTAAAGGTACCTTTCGCCCCTTACCTTTCACCTTCGACAAATTCAAAACCCCACTAAGCCATAACCAATACACGAGGTATCATATAGGTGGTAAGTAGTGGATTGGACAACGGCATAAGGCATGGTGTTGAAAGCATGCTTTTGATGGAGTCGGTACCTTAGTTTGTACTAAAAAGTTAAGCGCCTGCCTTTGTTTACTAAGCTTTCAACTTAGTCAATACGTATGTTTTCGAAAGTTGTTTTATAATGGCGTTCGAAGGGGTTTCCATGTTTATTTTAAAAGAAAAAGGATTTTCGAAGGAGTTCCTTTAATTACAAGTCTATTGAAAGAAGGGGTTCCGACACAGTTGAATCCCTATCGCCGATTCTTTTACCTTTCCATTGCATTAAAGTCATCAATGCTGGTGAATGGTATTGTTTGTTTTAAAGCTACATTAAGCCACTTCCTAAATGCTTTCTAAAGGGTTATTGGTCTCGAAGGCAACGACTTCTGAAGGGGTTTCGGAGTTTTTCAGTATTTTAAATATATGCTTTCGACTCTATCGAAAGGGATGGTTTCGACACCATCACAAATTCCCCAACATTTTTATATACTAAAGAATGGTTTCGAAAGAGGTGCTTTCATTTAAATTTAATTTGACCTGAATGATATTTTTAAAGGTAAACCCAATGACGTCAAAAGGGGGACTTTCAATACTTTAAGAAGAGATACTTCCAATGGTTTCGAATCTATGATTCTATAATAAATAACACTTTATTATATTCGAAAGGTTTCAAAATAAGGATTTTGAAGTGTTTTTGAAAGGCAGGAGCCTAATGTTTTGAAAAGAGATATATGCTTTCGAAGGAGAATATACAGTGAGGTCAAAAGAAAGGTTTCGAAGATTTCGAAAGTATAATTTTAAAAACAAAATAACCCAATCTCATTTAAAAGAAAAATCATGGCATATTAATAAACAAAATAATTGGAAATGAATTTTTTGAAGAACTCTAAATGTGTTAAAGGGATTAACCAAGTTATTGTAATTACTTCTTCATATATGTATATATTCACTTTGTAATGAAACCAAAATGGTACTATGGGAAAAGGCAGAATAGCCAGTTAGGTTGACCCAGCTGTGAATATAAATTAAAGATATTAGTAGTGGTTAATTAGTTCACAGTAAGCCCATGAAACCTGTATAAGGGAAGTGATGTTGGCAATGACCAATAGGTTCATAGTTAGCCCATGAAAACTATGTATAATTGAAGATTTCAGTTAGATAGGTTTATAGTTAACCAATGAAACAATGTCCGGATAAGAAAAATGAAATATTGGAAGATAGTCAAAAGGTTCCTAGTTAGCCCATGAAAACTAGGGTAAAAGAAAGATATTGCAAGTTAGTCAATAGGTTACTAGTCATCCCATGAAAAGTAGAATAAAAGATATGATATTGGAGTTACCAATAGGTTCATAGTAATTCCATGAGAACCATATAAGTGGACAGGGAGTCGATACATGTTTAACCGGTTATTGGTCAGCCTACGAGGTTAACAGTAATCCTAGAAACTATGATTATAACAGATAGTCAAAATGAATGGGGATGGGTAACCTGTTGAATATGCGCTTATATGTTTTTGTTTGATGATAATAAACATATATATTCATTTAAATGTATTTGGTAATGTACTATTTTGTTTTTCATAGATTAAATAAATATTTGTTGAATAAAATAAATTACACAGAATTTGAATTCAAATAGATATTTTATTCAAACAAATATTTATTACAATTTTGAATAGTACAAATTCAAGCTCTCACTATACATATACAATTTTGATTCTAATTACATCACAATTCGGTTTACATAATTTCCTCACCACATATCACTCACACTCGTAGTTTATCTTCAACTTCATTCCAGTTAGAATCCAGCATCTGAGAAATCTGCAAACATATTCACTAACGCAGTAAAATTGAAAAAGAAATATTTTTGCAATATAAAATGAAATATGATTTTTGGAAATATGATTTGCCTCAGTTATTTGGGTTGTTCGTCATCATTCACATTTGAATTCATCATACACGAACAATGTGACATGCACAGTGTATCACCGTACATGCCACAAGGCCGTGCACATCGATATACACTTGATAATGCTACAGGGACAGGTGAGCACAGGTCAAACCCAAATGAAAAGCCGGGTTCAACTCACGTGCAATATATTTAAAATCACGACACGAGCACAAGGTCAAACCCGAGTTTTGAAACTGGATTCAACTCAAGTGAAATTTCAAAAATCAACAGCAACATGAAACCAAACAGTCAAGTTCAAGACATATCAATGGAAATAGTGTGGCCGAGAATTGATACAAGCAAATCATAGAATGGCATCAAAACCAGTTCAGCAATCATGCACAGATGCATTAAAGACTCAAGCAACATGTCCAGTTAGAACAAAGACCAAGTGCACGACTAAACCAATATGAATGCAACAGAAAACAACAGAGCATCAAAGCACATGTATGCAGACCAGTGCCAACAATGACCAGACTCAAGTAAAGTGCATCAAGAATGATCAAGTCCAAATGCATCAGTGATACAAAACAGACATGTACAACAACAAGTCCAGCTACAACAAGCAGTGCAGTAATGGGTAAACAGAAGACAATTGAACAACCACATGTTGAACAAATGAAAACAGTGTGCAACTCGAGCTTCAGAAAGATCAGAGACAAAACAATGCCCAACTAAAGTGAGACAATGCACAAGTGACACAACGAACATGAAGCATGCAAGCTCGAGCACAAAATATGAATACTGCAACAATATCCAGTATGAAGTATCGGACTCGATATCAAGTTCAATTCCAAAACAACTCAACAACAGTATGCAAAATGGAGAGTATGCAACATGATGAAGCAGTGTCAGTAGTGAACCCAGACAAAAGTCAGAGAGTGCAGACATGATTATCAAGCTACAACTCAAATGAGCAAGTGCAACAAAGTGCAACTTGACTATCAAGACAAAGTGCAATAACAAATTCAGTGAAGCCCAAAGTCAATGCCGAGAAATAATGTATACAAATGATCAGGTCAAAATGAAGCAAACTACTGAATCAAATGCACCAGAAACATGGGAACACAACAAAGACCACAAGCCAATCCTAACAGCATCAATGTAACATGAACCAGAGCCAAGAATACATGTACTCGAGGCAATATGCACAAGTGAAAAACTAAAATGGCACAGCAGTTCATACAACATATACAAGACAGAAGAAGCCATGGTCAATGCAAAGCAAATGCGAAGTTACAGTGAAATCCTACAAGTCAAGTCAACAGCAGATACATGAAAAATGCAAATGCAAACAGCAGAGTAATAAACACAAAGATGGCCAGATGAAGTCAAAGCCGTAATACACAGTAAAGCCGAATTCAGAATTCAACGAAAATATACGTCTTTGAAAAAGTCAAAGCAAAGTAAAAAAGGAAAGTTTCTTCCGTATCAAACAAGGGAAAATCGAACGCTACAAAATCAAGGCCGTGCGCATCAAGTTGAAAACATATCAGGAAAGCCGTGCGCATCAGGAAATCAAAAATTAGGAAAGTGTAAATGAATACGAGCAAATTCAAGTGTCTCGAATTCATATAAATATCAAACCCAAAATTCATCATCGGCATCGAGTTCGAATACGAGAAATCATAAAAGCACAAATAGGAAATTACATATCGAAGCAACAATGAACTCGATCAAAGGAGAAGCTGCGAACGAGCGCAAGCAACACAAACCAGAGAATCAATCATCAGAGAAGCCGCGAGCAAGAGCAACACCAGAAAATCGAATTTGAAGAAAGCTCCAATTTGGATCGATAGCACAAAACCTTAATTGTTGAAGAGGAACGAACAAGAATTGATAGCGGACATTGATAAAAGAAAATAATAGGGCCGCGTTTTTTTCTTGAGTGATAATACTTTGAGCCAGTTATATTTTAAAGGCTTTTGGCTATTAGGGTTTTGGGTTTAATTGTTTTTTATTTGTTGTTTTTACTTTTCGAGTCAAAGTATTGGTAAATCAGCGCCTAGGTTGTAGGTAGTGTCAGATTGTCTAGTTAGAATTAGTTCAGTGAGCAGGGTGTGTGAGTTTGCAAAACTCTATATGCGGGAGCAGGGTTTGCGAGTTTGCATAACTCTATAGGCGGAAGCAGGGGTTGGGAGTCTATTAGAGTGTTTGTAAGCGGAGCAAGGTTTGCGAGTCTGTTAGAGTGTTTGTAAGCGGGAGACTGTTTAATTCTAATAGAAATCTGGGAATGCAGCAGTAGGCAGGGGTTGCCGAAGCTGGGTAAATTTTGTGTGTGATTTACTTTTCAGCATATTTATTTCTGCAGTTTGTTTCTGTGTTTAAATCGAGAAATTTTGCTATAACCCTATTCACCCCCCCTCTAGGGTTAATCTAGATCCTACAAGTGGTATCGGAGCACGGTATTTTTCTTTAACTCTAGAGTCATGAATCCATCAAATAATGCTTTTTCTGAGGGGCAATCTATTGTTAGGCCACCCATGTTTAATGGAAATGATTATGCTTATTGGAAAGTTAGGATGGGTATTTATCTCAGTTCTGTTGATTATGATGTTTGGGACATTATTGAAACTGGCTATAAATCTCCCACTATAACTATTGGTGATACTGAGATTCCTAAACCTAAGGATAGGTGGTATGCTAACGATAAGAAATTAAAAACTACAAATGCTAAAGCCATGAATGCTTTGATCTGTGCTCTTGATAAGACTGAATTTAATAGAATTTCTCATTGTAAAACTGCACAGGAAATTTGGCATACCTTGGAGGTGACACATGAAGGAACTTCTCAAGTCAAGGAGTCTCGTCTAGCCTTATTCAGCAATGAATACGAGAACTTTGTGATGGACAAAGGCGAGAGCATAAAGGACATGTTTGGACGCTTTTCAACTTTGGTGTACAACGCTAGAGCACTTGGGAAGGTATTCACTGAGGTAGAGCTTGTGAGGAAGGTGCTACGAGTCTTACCGATGAGCTTTGAGGCAAAAGTCACGGCAATACAAGAATCGAATGATCTGAGTAAACTAAGCATGGAGGAGTTGATCGGCAACTTGATGACATATGAGCTTGAGCTAAAAGCAAAGGAGGAACGCAACAACTCCGAACCAAAGAAGAAGATGATTGCCTTAAAGAGCAAAGAAGAGAGCGATGAAGAAGAAGAAGATCCAATTGAAGAGCTTGCAATGGCTGTCAATAATCTTAGAAAATGGTCATGATTCAAGCCACGCAAGAAGAAAACAAATGGTAATAGGTCAAAAGATTCTGACAATTCCGATAATGAATCGACGTGCTTTAACTGCAACAAGCCTGGCCACTTCAAACAACAATGCCCACTTCTCAAAAACAACAAAGGAAAGAAAAAGAAGAAGAAGGCCTTTGCAGCGACTTGAGATGATGAAGAAGGAGAGGAAGTTTCGAATAGTAGCCCAGAGGAGGCTAACTTGTGTCTTGTGGCAAAATCAGATTCAGAGCAAGCTCAGAGGAATCTAGTGAGGTAGGTGACTATTCTTATAAAGATCTTGTTTTTATGTGTCTTGATCTTACTAAAGTAGTTGATACTCTTGAATCTAAAATTGAGAAACTAAGATCTGATAGGAGAGAACTTGCTCGTGAAAATTTTAGGTTAGAAACTGAACTTGAAAATATTCAAAACCTAGAATGTAAAAAATGTAAAATTTTAGATTCAGAATTATCAAGACTTAAGAATAGCTCTGAGAATCTTGAAAAAGAAAACTTGAGCCTTAAGGAATTCATTGACACTAGGAAAAAGGATTTTATAAATAGATGCACCTCACTTGTCACTGAAAACACAACACTAGAAACCAAAGTCCAAAATCTTGAGAAATCTCTGAATAACTTTTCAAGAGGAGAAAAATCATTCAACATGTTATTGGGAAATCAAATTTTTGCTAACAACAGAAAAGGACTAGGTTTTGGGAAAACATAAGTTGATGGTAATGCAAAAGGTAAGAGTGTCTTTGATAGATGTGAAATAATTAGATATCGTGTTGAAAATTGTAGTCATGGGAACAAGAACACAAAATTTATACAAGTTTGGGTTCCTAAGAATTCTACAAACAAATTTCATGTCTATTGGAACAAGAATGAAAGGACTAAACAAGTTTGGGTTCCAAAGGGTTTGTTTATTCACAATGCTTCAGCCACTAACAATCATGGACCTATAAAAACAAATAGGTCACAAAAATCTTTCATCGTGTAGGTATGGTGGCAGGCTAAGAAACAACAACAGTGTTTTCTGGATTTTGGCTGTTCCAGAAACACAACGGGCGACAAAGCAAAAGTTCCTTAGCCTAGTACAAAGGTGACAGAGTCGCAATGGGAAACCACGAGAAATTAATGTAAAGGTAAAATAGGTGAAGGTATATTAAATGTGATAATCTGCACCGTATTCTAAATGAAATCAGCCAATATTGAGATGTTGTAAAGATGAAGTTTTTTGATTCTAACTTGTTCAACATAGTTGGCCAATTACATTTATGCCAAAAACACTATTCTTTGATTTACTTCATGTATATTAGTTTGGATATAGTGTTTTGTTGGATGATAATATTTTTGGTTATAATACGACTAACTCTATATTCACGGTTTTCGGATTATTTACACGGCTTCAATCCAAATTCAAGAGAATGCCATTTAAAATGCTGTTTGAGTTTTATGCACACTTCATGGTCTGGTCTATCAAATTTAATTAGTGATGTTTTTGAGTGAAAAAGAAATTCAGATGCAGATTAAACTGGTAATCTAGTTGACAGAAAAATTACTAGTTGAACGTGATTTTTGAGACATTTAGTAACTGCATTGTTTTTCAAAGAAAATATCTGCATATTTTTCATTACAAATAATTTTCAAATAGCAGAAATTTTTCTCATATAACCCCTTCGAGAAAATCATTGTTGACCATATTTTCAGATTAGTCATTTTTATTTGATTTTAAATGACAAATTTTGACTAATCCGATTCCCTACTAATTATCAAAAAGATAAATAGTGATTGAAAAGATGATAAGTGTTGATATTTAACATACATTACTCAAGAAAGTATATTTGGAAAATTTCTTTAGGAATTCAAACAAGAGTTATAAAACTTTTTGTTGGGTAAAGATTCCATGACCATTTCTATATCTATCATATTTCTATCGACCATTGTTTATCAAATCTTAAATATAGTTTGTCGATATGTGGTACTATAATCAGGAATCATTTGTTTTTCATGACACATTTTTTTGTAAAAATAAATAAATATCCAAAGTATTCACTCTCATTTAAAAGTCCTCACGGTTATGCATGGGTGAATTACTTGGATTTTTGATTATGTGCTTCCATGCTAATTTAAAAGTCCTTACGGTTATGCATGTATGGAACGCATATCAAAATTAATTGATTAAATAGACAAGTTGATTCTAATCCCATTTAAAAGTCCTCACGGTCATGCATGGTTAGAAGATGCTTGATTTCATTTTTTAAAATTAAATTGAAATACTACTAATCTCATTTAAAAGTCCTAACGATTATGAATGATTAGTAGATATTCAAATTCATGATATAAATGTACCACAAGTTGATACAATTGTATGATTTTATATTAGAACATCATTTCCATTCTTTCTAAAAGTGGAATATGCGCCTGACAAGGGTAGTTATGATTTTTGTTTGATTTTTATTGAAGTTTAATATTTATATTCAATTTGAGTTTGATGTTGGATTAATATTGATCACGTTATCTCTATTTTCTCTAACACTATTATTCTTTTGCTGATAACAAAAGGGGGAGAGAAAAGTCAAGATTTTGTTAAATAGAATCAAGCAAAGGTCAAATAATTTTCCATTTGCATCTAGGCTTATTTATATATTTCTATGCATATATGTAGGGGGAGCATCATGTAGAGAGGAAGCATTTAAATAGGGGGAGCAATTAGAGTATATCATTGATCAAATACATTTAACGCAGTCAAAATCTTAAATATATGTTTGTTATCATCAAAAGGGGGAGATTGTTGAACATGCGCTTATATGTTTTTGTTTTATGATAATAAACATATATATTCATTTAAATGTATTTGGTAATGTACTATTTTGTTTTTCATAGATTAAATAAATATTTGTTGAATAAAATGAGAATTTGAATTCAAACAGATATTTTATTCAAACAAATATTTATTATAATTTTGAATAGTACAAATTCAAGCTCTCACTATACATATACAATTTTGATTCTAATTAAATCACAATTCAGTTTACATAATTTCCTCACTATATATCACTCACACTCGTAGTTTATCTTCAACTTTATTCCAGTTAGAATCCAGCATCTGAGAAATCTGCAAACATATTCACTAACGCAGTAAATTGAAAAAGAAATATTTTTGCAATATAAAATGAAATATGATTTTTGAAAATATGATTTGCCTCAGTTATTTGGGTTGTTCGTCATCATTCACATTTGAATTCATCATACACGAACAATGTGACATGCACAGTGTATCACTGTACATGCCACAAGGCCATGCACATCGATATACACTTGATAATGCTACAGGGACAGGTGAGCACAGGTCAAACCCAAATCAAAAGCCGGGTTCAACTCACGTGCAATATATTTAAAATCACGACATGAGCACAAGGTCAAACCCGAGTTTTGAAACTGGATTCAACTCAAGTGAAATTTCAAAAATCAACAGCAACATGAAACCAAACAGTCAAGTTCAAGACATATCAATGGAAATAGTGTGGCCGAGAATTGATACAAGCAAATCATAGAATGGCATCAAAACCAGTTTAGCAATCATGCACAGATGCATTCAAGACTCAAGCAACATGTCCAGTTGCAACAAAGACCAAGTGCACGACTAAACTAACATGAATGCAACAGAAAACAACAGAGCATCAAAGCACATGTATGCAGACCAGTGCCAACAATGACCAGACTCAAGTAAAGTGCATCAAGAATGATCAAGTCCAAATGCATCAGTGATACAAAGCAGACATGTACAACAACAAGTCCAGCTACAACAAGCAGTGCAGTAATGGGTAAACAGAAGACAATTGAACAACTACATGTTGAACAAATGAAAACAGTGTGCAACTCGAGCTTCAGAAAGATCAGAGACAAAACAATGCCCAACTCAAATGAAACAATGCACAAGTGACACAACGAACATGAAGCATGCAAGCTCGAGCACAAAATATGAATACTGCAACAATATCCAGTATGAAGTATCAGACTCAATATCAAGTTCAATTCCAAAACAGCTCTACAGTAGTATGCAAAATGGAGAGTATGCAACATGATGAAGCAGTGTCAGTAGTGAACCCAGACAAAAGTCAGAGAGTGCAGACATGATTATCAAGCTACAACTCAAATGAGCAAGTGCAACAAAGTGCAACTTGACTATCAAGACAAAGTGCAATAACAAATTCAGTGAAGCCCAAAGTCAATGCCGAGAAACAATGTATACAAATGATTAGGTCAAAATGAAGCAAACTACTGAATCAAATGCACCAGAAACATGGAAACACAGCAAAGACCACAAGCCAATCCTAACAGCATCAATGTAACATGAACCAGAGCCAAGAATACATGTACTCGAGGCAATATGCACAAGTGAAAAACTAAAATGGCACAGCAGTTCATACAACATATACAAGACAGAAGAAGCCATGGTCAATGCAAAGCAAATGCGAAGTTACAGTGAAATCCTACAAGTCAAGTCAACAGCAGATACATGAAAAATGCAAATGCAAATAGCAGAGTAATAAACACAAAGATGGCCAGATGAAGTCAAAGCCGTAATACACAGTAAAGCCGAAGTCAGAATTCAACGAAAATATACGTCTTTGAAAAAGTCAAAGCAAAGTAAAAAAGGAAAGTTTCTGCCGTATCAAACAAGGGAAAATCGAACGCTACAAAATCAAGGTCGTGCGCATCAAGTTGAAAACATAGAAGGAAAGCCGTGCGCATCAGGCAATCAAAAATTAGGAAAGTGCAAATGAATATGAGCAAATTCAAGTGTCTCGAATTCATATAAATATCAAACCCAAAATTCATCATCGGCATCGAGTTCGAATACGAGAAATCATAAAAGCACAAATAGGAAATTACATACCGAAGCAATAGTGAACTCGATCAAAGGAGCAGCTGCGAACGAGCGCAAGCAACACAAACCAGAGAATCGATCATCAGAGAAGCCGCGAGCAAGAGCAACACCAGAAAATTGAATTTGAAGAAAGCCCCAATTTGGATCGATAGCACAAAACCCTAATCGTTGAAGAGGAACGAACAAGAATAGAGAGCCGACATTGATAAAAGAAAGTAACAGGGACTTGTTTTTTTCTTGAGTGATAATACTTTGAGCCGGTTATATTTTAAAGGCTTTTGGCTATTAGGGTTTTGGGTTTAATTGTTTTTTATTTGTTGTTTTTACTTTTCGAGTCAAAGTATTGGTAAATCACCACCTAGGTTGTAGGTAGTGTCAGATTGTCTAATTAGAATTAGTTCAGTGGGCAGGGTGTGCGAGTTTGCAAAACTCTATAGGCGGGAGCAGGGTTTGCGAGTTTGCAAAACTCTATAGGCGGGAGAAGTGGTTGCGAGTCTATTAGAGTGTTTGTAAGCAGGAGCAGGGTTTGCGAGTCTGTTAGAGTGTTTGTAAGCGGGAGACTATTTAATTCTAATAGAAATCTGGGAATGCAGCAGTAGGCAGGGGTTGCCGAAGCTGGGTAAATTTTGTGTGTGATTTTCTTTTCAGCATATTTATTTCTGCAGTTTGTTTCTGTGTTTAAATCGAGAAATTTTGCTATAACCCTATTCACCCCCCTCTAGGGTTAATCTAGATCCTACATAACCCAGAATTGGTTCAATTGTTTCGTATATCGTCATATAATAATGTTTTGAATTGATTTAACTATTGTGGATGCAGGAGCATAGAAAATGGTTTACAAAAGTTTTTAAGATACTAGTGAGGGGAAACCCATTTTGTTAAGCGGCGTGGTCTCACTAAATATCTAAATGATTTGAGATGTAGATTAATTTTTTATTCCAGGCTTTATGTTTGACTCGAAGTTTATGTTTTCCCCTTGAAATCTTAGGTACTTAATTGATTTTGAGTTGCTTGAGATTTAAGATTTTTAAGTATCTCTTAAGACGAATAAGCTTCCAAGTCGTGTAAGAGGCATGTAGTTATTTGAGTTCTCTCTCATATGATTCCGCTCTGTTGTTTTGTTAACGGAAAGTTGTTTATTGCATATTTTATGCTCTGATCACCAAAAGGGCATCTTCATATGTTGCTCTTAATGTATATTGTAATAATTATATTGTTTTCTAGAATGTGGTTTACGTTGTGGGATTATGTAAAGAATGTTGAAATGGGTTTTTGGAATGGAATATGATATATCAATTTATCTAATATTTTAAAATTTTCCATATCCATATGTTTCTGATATATCAATTTATCTAACATTATCTTATTTGGTCGTCGAGGATTAATAAATATGGATGACTGCAATATCCGTAACCATTAGTTTTAGGCCTCCAAATGAGGGATGTTACAAGTTAGGATCGGTATTAGGTCGTTGGGATAGGGATCGACATAAAGTCAAGAATCGGCTCTCCAATCGTGTAAACTAATCCAACCTAATTTGTTTGAACAATCACCATTCTTTTGCCTTATTAAGCTTGGACATATGATGTAGAAGAACAATAAAAAAAGCACATTCACTGTTGAACTTGAGATTGAACAATCAGATTCCCAAAACTTTTAATACAGACTAAAAATTTGCAAATGAACTTAAATGACAAACTTCACATTTTGGTATGCTGATAGTCGATTCCAAAGCTTTCTTAACTGATTAATCTCTTTGCTAGTTGAGGCAGTCAGCAATGACGGTCACTATGGTCGAACTTCCAACTCTCATCGTTTTACTTTGTTTTTCCGACTTTAAACTATTTTTATCAATTATACACTGCACTAGCTCACACTTAACATGAGGGGAACATGTTAACTTTTCTAGCCTCGATTATCCACTGAGTATAGACGATATGTATTCCAGATGCTCAGAGCATTTAGCTGGTATATCTTCTGATCTGATGATGCAACACATCGATACTGAAGTAAAATCAAGTTTTGCAATTGTATCCGGCAGGCTTTTTCCCAGCCATCAAGCAGAACAGACAGAAGTTTTTGGCCCACCGGTCAATCTTTTCTTGGATGTTCTGGTCCTCATAGCGGAGGATATAAGTCCTGCTCCCGATGCAGTAGAGGGTGCGATCCTTTTAAATAACCCAATAGACTAAGAAGCCTCTCGAATTGGTGATGCTGCACTTCGCCGTCAATGTTCTATTCATAGGATTCCATTCGTAGATGTTTTGATCCCTTCAATAACGACAGGCCTCGCTTGCCCCCGGAGGGGTACACGGCATGTAATAAATTTATATGCTGGGCAGATGTGTACCGCCCTTTAACTCGTTTATTCGAGAAATGCTGAGATACCTTGGAATAGCTTCCACTCAACTTCATGTAAACAGCTACACCTTTATGAATGGAACCTTCTTGCATTTATGAGCGTTTTATTCCGTCCACCAACTTTTGAAGATATAAGATTCATTTACAACTTCAAATGGCGATTGGGAAGTTATTATGTTTTTCTTAAAACCTTGCCGAATTGCCAAGTCTCAACATGCACATGGAATGAACTTTCTTTATTTAAGGATGAGTGATTTTATGTACGATGTCCACCCGACTTCACTTAGTGATGCTTAAAGGGACGTAAGTATTACCTTCCATTCTTTCTCAATTTCACTAATCCAGGTTGTAACTTTTCCTTTGAATCAACTAACATATAGAGTTCTTTCAGGTGTTCGCCCATGTCTTGAAGGTGCCGATTTTCCAAGAGCCATTGCCTCCATTCGTGCTACCCCTATCGAAGATAGGGACACTAAACTTCTTGTAACTGAAAAGCTATTATCTTTATTCAAGGTGTTGGAGGATGGAAGTAGCATCGGGCTTCCCGGAAGTGCGGCCTTGCCAAGGAATGTTGTAGAGCAAAGAAGATACTATCAACCCCATCGTGCCTCCATCTAACATGCCTCAGGACGTCACCGAAAAGGGTGAGAATAGGGTTTCCATGCTAATAAAACTAGTGACGCTGATGCGGGCCCAGGCAAGGCGCCTATTGTTGAACCATCGCAAGGCGCACAATCTTAAACACCCACCGAAATAAAGAAAAAGCTAGCATACAGGCTTCGTAGAAAAAAGACCACCATGGATTCGGAGTTTGATATTACTTCTACCAAAGGAATCATCTTCCCAATACTTGGAATGTTCGCTGAAGGGATTTCAAATCTCCAAATTCTAAATGCCATCATTACCTATGACTTTCTGAATATTAACATCGAAGGACTTAATTCTCCTACCAAGAGCAGTGAAGGCATTTAATCTTCTGATAAAGGAGAGATAAAACCGATGAGCAAGGCTGTAACCATCGATCTTTCATGAAGGAACACTAGGACACTCACGAACACGTGCACTTTACTACACAATATTTATCAACCTTTCGCACAACAATTACTCGTATGTTCTCTTTTGGTCTTCGTAGGTGCAATGACTCATTCCTAAGCCTTTAATCGCTTAAGAGGTTCTTCATTGTATTATAGGTCTTATTGGGATTCGGAATCTGGCCGACGTAGAGAGAAAGATGAGGAATGGGATAAAAACTATTACTCAAGGGAATCCTTTTCCTCCAAATACAAGTCCCAAGCCTAAAGATCATGCAAAGGAGAGCAATCTAATTTTCCAGCTTACAGTGGAGACCAGCCTCCTTACCGTGGCCCTCAAATCGCCCATCTCATGAGAAACATTCTGGCTCCTCGAGCTCTAAAAAATCTCGCGAACATCGATTAAGTAAACATCCAGCTGTTGCTTTTGATCCGCCTCTACCTGACGCTTCTTCTGTTGTTCTACAACAGAGAAATTGGTTGACCTAAGGCCACCTTTTCAAAAATTTGCTTTAACTGGCTTAAATTCCTTCCTACGATGATATATTCATGTAGCATGAATCATTCCTATATTTTGCAAAAAAAATTATGAAGTGTCCACTGAGCGACAACATGAAATATACCGCCTCAAGTTAGAAGAAATACATGACAAGGATATAATCAAACACCAGAATGCTGAATTGCTAGATTTGAAAACACAACTTTTTGAAGCGGATAAAAATGCTAAGAAACGACAGAAGTGGTGATCCATTTAGAAACCTTCATAAAAAGGAACTCAATGCTACCCTTGATCATAGTGGGGCACTTGCTCTAGAAAAAGATTTCTTGCAAAAGGAAAAAGACATTTTGGCCCACCGAGTTGAGGAACTCGAAGTGTTGCTCATAAAAGAAAAGGAGGAGAAAATTGAAGTCCAAGAAGAATCGTAGAAGTAGTGCGAGGAAGCTGTCCAGGCCAGGAGCCTAAAAGTTAAGCTTGATGAGCAGCTTGCTAAAATTGAAGCTCTTAAAGAAGAATCTCGAGAAGAAGGCCACAAAGAAATGATTGAACAAATTGAATCCCAAATGGAAGACGCTAAAGAGTCCGGTAAAAACGAAATCAAGGACTTGTTCGATCTGTTGATCATCGAGTATAATGCCAAAGTTCTTATTCTGCATTGATTTAATTGTTCTTGGTGAGGGTTACCTCGAATCACTTGTTGAAGCATAAGAGTATGTTGTTGAGTTAAAGAAGAGAGAAATGGATGGAGCCAAGCTCAATGAAGAAGAATTAGTGTGGGAAATTCTTTATGTAAACGAACCCTTGGATTTGGCTGCCACAAAACTCCGATTCTTCAACATTTTTGCACCCATCAAGAAAAGGGAACATATTGCTGAATATTCAAGGGCTGATCCCAATGGTCCTTCTTCTTCCCAAGCAGCCGGAGCATCAGTCTCCATCGACATTAACGCCCCATATTTTTGGTAACATTATTTAGGATATCTAATTAGATAAATAAAATAATATAATATATTGATTAGGGGATTGAGATTTGTTTAATTAAAGGGTAGCCGAGCTATGTAATAAATGAACTAAAGAAGAGTCTAAATTGAAATAGAGGAGGGGTAAAATAGGAAAGAGACCATTCTTATATTTATAACCAATGGCCATGTAAAATTTTGCATGTTCATTTGCATTCTCAAAATTTAAAATAAAGGGCCGACCACTGTTGACAAGGAAAGGGAGAAGAAAAGCTAGGAAGAAGCAAATTCAAATCAAATCTATTCATATCTCAATTTCTTTGATCTCCAAAGCTAAGGTGAATAATGTTCACATCTCATTTTTGATTGTATTTTTGGTGTTAGATGATTGCCAAATATTTTGCATAGATTTGCCATGATTTTGAATGGTGGAATGATTATATATACATGTTGATGATTTATGTATATTCATATTGATTTAATGATATGTTTTAAGGTGAAAACCCAATAAAATGGAATCTAATTGCCTTGCGAATTTTTATAAAAATCATAAATATTATTTAGAATGGGTTTCAATTTTCAGAATTTTTTGAAATTATGCGGATTTGTATAAATTTTCTAGTAAAGAAAATGCTAATTTGGGTTAATAATTATTTTCGGTTAAATAATAAAAGATTGGGGTTTGAAAGTTTTCTTAAGTGTTTTAAGGGTTATATAAAATTATTTAAGGTATGAAACTTAAATGTTTTCTATAATTTGAAAAGGAGAAGGGGTTTTTTTAAATGATTTAAATTATAAAATCTAAAAAGTTAGCAGCATTTTTGAAAAATGCAGTACTTTTTATTGGTGGAGAAAGAGGCAACAAATCACAATTAGACATGTAAGGCATGTTAGTTGAAAAGAACTAGTTATTACATGTTTTTCACCGTTTCGACACCGTTGGAACGAGGTTCCACCTCCTCATCTTCGCTTTCGACATAGTCGAAACCAATGCATATGGTATCAGTTTACTAGTACGTAGTGAATTGGATATAGGCAGAAGGTGGGAATTCGAAACCAGGGGTTTCAAAGGGGTTAAGGCAGTCCTTTGTTTCAAATTAAAGAAATACGTCTGCTTGCTTTCGACTAAATGGCTTTCAAATAGGTCAAATAATTTAAAGGAAATGGTTTCGATTAGGTTGCGCCTCTGTTTTTAAATAATTACTTTCGACTAAGTCGAAAAAATTTTTGCTACAGCTTTTTAACCTTTCGATTTAGATGGTTTCGAAAGGGTTTTTTGTTTTCTAAAAACCTGACCACTCTCTAATGCTTTCGAATGGATGGTTTCGACACCATCACTTCTTTACTTAGGAAATGGTTTTGAAGCAGATTCTTTCGACTTAAATATTTTAAGACCCTTTTTCTATGAGTAAAGTAAAACTCAGATCAGTTTCAGAAAAGATGGTTTTAAACGGATTTGAAAAAATGTTTTTGACTTTAATGATTTTCTGATCCTTTTGCTCTACTTGAAGGCAGAATCCAAATGGTTACGACTGAGACGTTTTTCAAAGGTTTCAAAGGGGTAATTTTTGAACGGTTTTGAAAGGTTTCCATGTGTTTTGAATTGAACCCAAAGTGTTTTCGATAGAATTGAATTTTGACCGTTTTGAAAGGTTTTAATGAATGGTTTCGAAAGGGATGGTTCCCTAAGGTTTCGAAAGGATTGAAAGGAAGGTTTTTCCTACATTTTTGAAAGTCAATATTTGAAAGGTTTTAATGGGAGATGTCTGATATTTTGAAGCTTCCGAAGAAAAGAAAGGAAAGGTTTTCCAATATTTTTTGAAAGGCTATATTTAATGGTTTTGAAAGGGACTTCCCATGGTTTCGAAGGGGTTACCTTTAATGGTTTCGAAAGGGTTGTTAAACAGTTTTAAACAAAGCTTTCAAATGTAATAGATAGGCAATGTAGCGTAGGTTTTTTCAAGCTAAAAAGGATTTTGACTTATTTTGGAAGGATAGTTCATCCTTATTAAAATCTCATCAATATTATTTTGAGTAAAGCGTATATAAAATGGCAAAAATGGCTTAGAGTAAAGCTAAAGTTATATTTTTCTTGTATATATATGTGATTTGAAGGAATAAATCATATTGAAAAGGTTTTCAAGGAAAATCCTAAGAAAATAATTCAGACAGTTAGTCCATTTTGCAGGAAGTCAGCCTAGATTTCGGATAGTTAGTCCAGTTTGGCAGTCGGCCCAGTTGTATGTCCTTTTGTAGCATAACGGACCATGCTGTTATATTGTGGGAAGATAGTTCACATAGTACCTGTTTTACGGGCAGATAATTCACATATTATCAGTTTAATTAACCAGTTTGGTTGTAGGAAAGGATTTACAAAATATACGTTTTAAAAGGGATATTAGTGAGGGAAAACCCATTCTGCTAAGCGGCATGGTCTTACATAATATACATAAACCGATATGTAACAGAATTATTCACACCAGGCTTCATGTCTTACTCGAGTTATTGTTTCCCCTTAACCTTTTCGGATACTGAAATTGATTTGAGTAGGCTGAGGGTTGAGGTTTTTTGGTTTTAATCTTTGAGCTAATAAACCTTTCAGAGATGGGAAGGCAGTTGATGTATAGATAATTAGGATTTGCAGTTTTATTATGTTTTGATTCCGTTGTGTATATTAAGTCAGATATGATTATATTACTTTGATAAACCATGGGGGCATCGTCATATGTCGCTCTTGCTGTATTTCTTTAATGATTATAATTAATCTTTACCTGGGAAATGATACGAGATTATGTAATTTGGATATGAATTTGTTTTGAAATGCAATCAATAACATGTTATTTTTGAAATTTGTGATTTTATTGATTTTCAAGTGATTCTAATATTATGGATACCATTATCATTACCGTATTTTGTCACCAAAATTTAATACTATGGATGACTACAAGATCTGTAGCGCTTAGCTTTCGGCCTCCAGATACGGGATGTTGCAACTTGGTATCAGAGCATGGTTTATTAAAATATTTTTTAAAACATAATCCCAAGGAATTTGAGTAAGATTGGGGTATGGGATACAGTATAGTAACGTACTGATATTTGCTATATATAAGTATACTCTCTATCTCTAGCCTCCTATCCTTGTTAGGTTATTTTTTTTATGTGTCATAAGGTTTGAATATAGATATGGAAGGTAGATGTGGAAGAGTTAACCGAGGAGGGAAAGGCACCGAAGGAAATGCCACACCTATTATAAGGAGAATACAAGGTCAAGCATGAGCAGAAATGTAGGTGCTTGAGTCCCGCAAGTGGACACGGGGGCTATGTATCTTTTTTTTGTTAATACGATGCAAGCTGAAGTAGCAGTTGGAATGGTAGGAGGAGATGTTGCATGGGTAGGAGTTTAGGAAGATCTAGTAGTTAACCATTATGCTAAGCTGAGCGAAGTTTATGCTAAGCTGAGCGAAGTTTGTACTAAGCTTCGAGGCAAGCCTTTCTAGGGATAGTGTATGCCATAGAAGTGGAAAATTAGTTATTGCACCACAAAAGGATTTTTGCAAACTTGAGGCTTAATGATGAGCAAAAGAGGAGATTGGCATCTAGACAGCTTCAGGGAGCCGCATTGTTTTTGTGGAACAGTGTAACGGCTGGTATGGAAGAGGAAACTTTGTCATAGGCAGATTTCAAGGGAAGTTTCCAGGATAGGTGTATGTTTGCAATAGCATAGTCGGCTTTGATCAAAAAGTTTGCAGAATTAGGGAAGGAAGACATGTCAGTTCTGGAGTATGCTAGAAAGTTCGAGGAGTTGGCCCGATATGGTTATGCTTCAGTGGATATAGTCATGAAAAGGAATTAAAATTTTATTAGAGGACTGAAGTCTGAGTTACTAGGGCCACAATACCTCATATTAGAGATCCTCTTGAATTTTTTGTGGAGATAGCCTTAAGTCATGAGGATATCCTTGATTCTCTAGAGAAGAGTAAGACTAAAGAAGTCCAGGTTGGGCAGAATCGGGAAGCAAAAGTTCTTTTCCAAGAAAGGTGCTCAAAAGGGTGGAGCAGTTAAGAAGGGAAAGTCTAAGATTCTCTGTTTCAAGGGCGGCAAGATGGGGAACTTTGCTAATGAGTGTCATGCTGGGAAGGCAAAGGAGGTAACTAAAAAAAAGGGTTCCCAGTGCTTCAACTGTGAATAGACTGGCCATTATAAGAGCTAGAGCAAGGAGCCCAATAAGGATGGAAAGGGCAAGGTGTATGCATTGGAACCTTCTGCTTCTAAGACAACAGCTCAAGAGAAGGAAAAATCAGTTTTGGGAGGTACGCTTCAGATTCATGGTATGACTGTTAGCGTTCTATTTAGTACTGGTGCATGGCATTCTTTTACATCTAGATGTTTGATAGATAAGCTTAACCTAGAACCCACTTATTTATTTACTTCCTTGTAGGTTGCAAATCCAATAGAAGGGTATGTAGGATCGATTTCACCCTAGAGGGGGGAGGGGTGAATAGGGTGATAATAATAATTATAAAAATTGTTGCGGAAGCTTATAAAATTATTTCAACACAGATATATCAAAATTATAGCAGCACAGATAATAGCAGAATAATAAATGCAGAAATATAACGACACAGAATTTACCCAGCTTCAACAAAAAGCTGCCTACATACTGCCCTCAAGGTTTCTACTAGAAATTAAGTAGTCACACGCTTACACACGTAAACTCACGACACCCGCTACTGACTAACCTAACTCTATGCTCAAAACCCTGCCACAACTCAGCCACTAAGTTGCGAATTCTCAAACTACGCCACGTAATTTGTCCCCTAGTCACACGACTAGTAATCACACAATTTTCAAAAGAAAATACAAAAGACGATGATTTAAAAACACTTAAAAACAAAAAACCCTAATTTTAAACTATTAAACCCCAATTAAAACAAGGCCGGCCTTTTTTCTTTTTATTATTATTTTGGCCAATTCTTTTTCCTTTGCTCTGTATAATTGCAGCTTGTTGTCGTTTTCCTTTGGTTGTAAATTAGGGCTTGAGAAAATCGATGAAGCCGATGGGTAGATGGTCGATTATATTTGGTATTTCTCTGTCTTGCTTCGGCAATCGACTCCTTCTTCAATTCGAATATGGCTCCTCGATTTGATGGAGTTCGACTTTGACTCTGGTATGTAATTTATGCCTTTTTGTTCTCCTAGTTGAATGCATGAACTCGATTGCATTGTAGCCGATGATGATTGGGCTTTTATGTAGGGTTTGAAACCCCTGATTTTCGTTCATATTAATTTATTTGAATTTGTCAATTTATTATCTCGGCCATTCGATTTTGTTTTGATGCAGATGATGAATTCTGACTTGTTCATATCGAGTAATTTGGTTTACTCGATTGACACGGTTTTGATTTTGACTTTGCTCGATTCCTTGATTGCCACAGCTTTGATTCTGAACTGTTCGATCCCGTTCTTCTTGACTTCGGCTAGTGATATTGTGATGATTTCTGACCTTCGTGGTTGAGCTTGCTACTGTTGGTTTCTGACTGGTTCTAATTTTTGTTTTCCGCTTCAACTTGTTTTTCAACATCACCTGACTTTGACATCACTTAACTTCGGCATCAACTTTTTCAACTTGATTTTGCTTGATGTTGTTCTGTTGAGCTTTGTTCGAACTTGTGCCATACTATTCACTGCATATGCTGTTTACTTTGTTATCGAGTTGCATGCATATGTTGTTTACGTGAATGTCAGTTTCATTTGAACTTTAGCTGTACTATCTCAAGCTCGAGTCTGATACTGGTGCATATGCTTGCTTATTTCTTGCCAGTACGTTCATATACATGTCGAGTCTTGTTTCTTTGTACTTCTGTGTAGACTGTTTGCTGGTGCATACATTTCATTTGTTGCCAGACCTGTAGCCTTTGTGCATTGTTTATGTCTTTAACTTGTAATGTCCAGTTGAGTTCGAGTTGCTTTAATGTGATGTTTACACTGCTGCATATCACTGCTTTTGCTGTTTTACTTTGTTAAGTTGCATCGGCCACTGTTGTATCTTTGGTGCTTGGTTTTGTGATATGATTATAGCCATTTCATTGTTGCTAATGTTTGGTTCGGTCTTGTTACTGAATGTGCAGGTTTTGGTTGTGAATTGTGTTTGAAATGCTGGTATCACTGGTGCATGTGCTTATGCATTGACAGTTGAGGCAGTGCCATTGTTATTTGTGTCAGATCATTGCATTGTCCACTGTTATATATGTTTGCATTATGGTTTCTCTGTCTTTGATGTTGAGGCCTGTGCTGCTGCATTGAATTGTTTGGTTGACACACTTGTAGTTGTTTATTCATGTGTTTATTCCTTTATGTGGTCTGGATTTGCTTTGAGCACATTTTTGGTTTGATGTGCATTTTGCCTTGAGTGTGCTTGCACCTGACCATTTTATTAAACTTGTATATTTGAACTGCACCTGTGTTGAATCCAGCTTGTATCTCGGGTTTGACCTTGTGCTGGTATTGTGACATTATCTTTATTGCACTTGAGTTAAGCGTTTTGGGTTTGACCTGTACTCACCTGTCCCTGTAATTTTATCAAGTGTATATATCGGTGTGCACGACCTTGTGGCATATACAGTGATACTGTGCATGTCACAAGCTATTCGTGAATGATGAATTCATAATTAAATGATGACGAACAACCCAAATAACTGAGGCAAATATTATTTTCAAAATCCATATTTTAATTTATACTGCAAAAATATTTTATTTTCAATGTTACTGCTTCAATGTATGTTTTTGCAGATTCCTCAGATGCATACAATTAAAAATATGCAAATGAGCTTACATGCAAATAGAAAATATTTGACCATTACTTGATTTTATTTGACAAAACCTTAACTTTTCTCTCCCCCTTTTGTTATCAGCAAAAGTGTAATAGTGTTAGAAAATTGGAGATAAAGTGATAGTTATTAATCCAATATTAAAACTCATTTGAATATAAATATTAAATTTCAATAAAAAAATCAAACAAAAATCATAATAGTTTGTTAGTCGCATATTCCACTTTTAGAATGATGGGAATGATGCCATCATATAAAACCATACAGTTATGTCTATTTGTGGTATATTTATATCAGGAATTTGAATATCTACCAACCATGCATAACCGTTAGGACTTTTAAATGAGATAAGTAGTTTTCCAATTTTATTTAAAAAAAATGAATTCAAGTATCTTCTAACCACGCATAACCATGAAGACTTTTAAATGGGATTAGAATCAACTTGTTTATTTTAAAAATCAATTTTGATATGAGTTCCATACTTGCATAACCGTGAGGACTTTGAAATGAGATGGAAGCACATAACAAATTCTAAGTAATTCACCCATGCATAACCATGAGGACTTTTAAATGAGAGTGAATACTTTGGATTTTATTTTAATTTATTTTAATTTTATTATTATTATTTATTAATTTTTTTAAAAATGTAAAATGAAAAACGAATGAATCCTGTTTAAAGTACCACATATTGACAAACTATATTGAATTTTGATGAGTGATGGTCGTTAGAAATATGATAGAAATAGGGATGGTCATGGAATTTTTACCAACAAAAAGTTTTATAACTCTTGTTTAAATTTCTAAAGAAATTTACTAATTATACCGCCTCGAGTCATAATATATGATAAATATCAACACCCATCACTTTTTCAATCACTATTTATCTTTTAGATAATTGTTACGGAGTCAGATTAGCCAAATAGTCATTTAAAATCAAATTCAAAAATAATTATGAAATCAATTTTTCAAAATGACTGATATGAAAACATGGTCAAAAATGATTTTCTAGAAGGGGTTATATAAGAAAATTTTCTGCTATTTTAAAATTATTTGAAATGAAAAATATGCAGATATTTTCTTTGAAAAACGATGCAGCTACTAAATGTCTCAACAAAAATTAAGTTCAACTATCTATCAACTAGATTACCAGTGTAATCTGCATCCAAATTTCTCTTTCACCCAAAATTATCATTAATTGAATTTGATAGACCAGACCATGAAGTATGCAACAAAAAAAAATTCAAAATCAATTTTAACTGCTTTTTAAATGACATTCTCTTGAATTTGAATTGAAACCGTGTATAATAATCAAAAACCATGAATATAGAGTCAGCCATAAAATAACCAAATGTATTATCATCCAATAAAACATTATTATTAATCCAAACTAATATATATGAAGTAATTCAAAGACTCTATAGATTTTTGTAGTGTTCTTGGCGTAGGAATATAATTGGCCAACAATTTTGAATAAGTCAGAATCAAAATCATCATTATTTCATCATCATATTATTGGCTGATTTAACTCAGATTACGGTGCAGATTATCACATTTAATATATCGTTCAAATAAATATACCATTACCTATTTTTACCTTTACGATATTTTTCTTTGTTGTCCATTGTGATTCTGTCACCTTTATACTATGCTAAGGAACTTTGCTTTGTCACTCTTTGTGTCCTTGGAACAACTAGAATCCAAGTAACACTATTGTTGTTCCTTAGCTTGCCACCACACCTACACGATGAAAGATTTTTGTGACCTATTTGTTTTTATAGGTCCATGATTGTTAGTGGCAGAATATTTTGAAAAGTAATTTTGTGAAGACCCATAACTATTTATATATGTTCCTTTAGGCACCCAGATTTGTTTAACTTTGAGAGATTTTGTATTTGTGCCTTTTGGAACCCAAATTGGAATGGTTTTTACGTGTTTGGATCTATACCAACAACTATTTTGATTGTGTCCAAATTTTCTACAGATTGTGCACATTGAATTTACTTGATTAATCTCATTTTTAACATTTTTAGATTGATTATATCCAAGTCCTTGTCTAACTGTATTAACAGTTTTCTTCCCTAGTAGCATATTCAACGATTTTTCACTTTTTGAAAATTTATCTAAAGTCATTGACAATTGTTGGACTTGTGTTTTGAGAGATTCATTTTCGTTCATTAATTGTGAGCATTTTTTAATTGAATTCTCTCTCCTAGTATTTTCACTCTCTTTCAAAATCAGAATTTCATTTTCAAGTGATTTTGTATTAATTTCTGATTTTTTAATTTCTTCTTCAAATGTTGGAAACTTATCACACTTAGGGATCCTACTTTGATAGGTTTTAACTAATTGGTCAAGTTGTTCCTTTAAATCTATCAAAGTAATTTTTTTGTGATTCAAGTTTGGCATACTTCTCCCTAAGTCGTTCAAAACAGCCATTTACTTCGTGGAAATATATAAGTAGTTGTGAGTGAGTGAGTTTTGATACCTCGCTTGGCTCGTCATTGTCGCTATCAGTTATATTATCTTGAAGACACATATCTGCTTTCCCACTCTCACTGCTAGTACTTTGATTATCTTCATCACTTGTATTCCACGTGGCTGCAAAACTTCTCCTTTTTTATTTCTTTTCAAAGTCGCGTCGATTTTTAGGACAATTGGGCTTGACATGTCCGGGTTGGTTGCACTTGTGACAGATGATCTTCTGTTCTTCTGAGTAGTCTAGTGCTTTGGCTTTCTACTTTTCAATTTTTGATTTCGAGCTGGATTTCCGTATCTGATTCCACTTTTTGAATTTCTTCATTAGTAGTGCCAGCTCTGCTGCTCCATTATCATCATCGTTATCATCATCACTTTCGGTTGTTCCTTTGAGAGCTATTGATTTCTTTCGAGTGTCTCCTCCTTCACGCTCTTCCTTGAATTTCATTTCTAGCTCATAAGTGGTGAGATTTCCGATGAGTTCTTCAACTTTCATCTTTTTTAAATCTTTTGATTCTTGAGTGGCAGTCACTTTGGCTTCAAAACTTCATGAAAGAACTCTGAGGATTTTTTGGACTATCTCCAACTATGTGTATGATTTTCCGAGAGCTTTTGATTTGTATACGATATTAGAAAGTCGTCCATACATCTCTTTGACATTTTCTTCCTTTGCCATAGTGAAATTTTCATATTTTCTGCTTAGCATGGCAAGGCGAGATTCTTTGACTTGAGATGTCACTTTGTGAGTCACTTCGAGCGTGTGCCATATTTCCTACGCAGTTAGACAATGTGAGACACGACTAAATTCAAATTGATCTAATCAATAGATAATAGAATTCATAGCTTTAGCGTTAGCATTTTGTAATTTATTTTCTAGTTATGTCCATTGATCCTTTGGTTTATCCATTTCCTGATTATCTACAGTTATAGTTGGTGCTTTATAACCTGTCTCAACAAAATTCCAAGCGTCAGTGGTTTTCATAAAAAAATTCATTCTATTTTTCCAGTAGATGTATTCACCATTGAACATTGGTGGTCTAACTATGGATTGAGCCTCAGCAAAAGCAGTACTAAAAGAAGCCATTTTAAAAATTCAAATTTTTAAAACAAAGATTGATTTTTGAAAAACGAATTTTTTTTTAAAATCAAAAGTTGACTTCTATTCCTAGATCCGATACCACTTGTAGGATCGATTTCACCCTAGAGTGGGGTTGAATAGGGTGACACTAATAATTATAAAAATTGTTGCGGAAGCATATAAAACTATTTCAACACAGATATATCAAAATTATAGCAGCATAGATAATAGCAGAATAATAAATGCAGAAATAGAACGACATATAATTAACCCAATTTCGGCAAAACCCTGCCTACATGCTGCCTCCAAGGTTTCTACTAGAAATTAAGTAGTCACACGCTTACACACATAAACTCGCGACACCCGCTACTGACTAACCTAACTCTATGCTCAAAATCCTGCCACATCTCAGTCACCGAGTTGCGAATTCTCAAACTACGCCACGTAGTTTATCCCCTAGTCATACGACTAGTAATTACACAACTTTCAAAATAAAATACAAAATACGATAATTTAAAAACTACAAAACCATAATTTTAAACTATTGAACCCCAATTAAAACAAGGCCGGCCTTTTTTCTTTTTATTATTATTTTGGCCCGTTCTTTTTCCTTTGCTCTGTATAATGGCGGCTTGTTCTTGTTTTCCTTTGCTTGCAAATTAGGGCTTAAGAAAATCGATGAAGCCGATGGGTAGATGGTCGATCACAATTGGTATTTCTCTGTCTTGCTTCGGCAATCGACTCCTTCTTCAATTCGAATATGGCTCCCCGATTTGATCGAGTTCGACTTTGACTCTAGTATGTAATTTATGCCTTTTTGTTCTAACAGTTGAATGCTTGAACTCGATTGCATTGTAGCTGATGATGATTAGGTTTTTATATAGGGTTTGAAACCCTTGATTTTCATCCGTATACATTTATTTGAATTTTTCAATTTATTTGTATCGGCCATTCGATTTTGTTTTGATGTTGATGATGATTTATGACTTGTTCATATCGAGTAATTTGGTTTACATGATTAACACGGTTTTGATTTTGACTTTGCTCGATTCCTTGATTGCCACGACTTCGATTCTGAACTGTTCAATCTCGTTCTTTTTGACTTCGTCTTGTGATATTGTGATGATTTCTGACCTTCGTGGTTGAACTTGCTACTGTTGGTTTCTGACTTGTTTTAATTTTTGTTTTCTGCTTCAACTTGTTTTTCAACATCACTTGACTTTGACATCACTTAACTTCGGCATCAACTTGTTCAACTTGATGTTGCTTGATGTTGTGCTGTGGAGCTTTGTTCGAACTTGTACCATACTATTCACTGCATATGCTATTTACTTTGTTATCGAGTTGCATGCACATGTTGTTTACTTGAATGTCAGTTTCATTTGAACTTTAGTTGTACTGTCTCAAGATCGAGTCTGATACTGATGCATATGCTTGCTTATTTCTTGCCAGTACATTCATATACATGTTGAGTCTTGTTTCTTTGTACTTCTGTGTAGACTGTTTGCTGGTGCATACATTTCATTTGTTGCTAGACCTGTAGCCTTTGTGCATTGTTCATGTCATTAACTTGTAGTGTCCAGTTGAGTTCGAGTTGCTTCAGTGTGATGTTTACACTGCTGCATGTCACTGCTTTTGCTGTTTTACTATGTTAAGTTGTATCAGTCATTGTTGTATCTTTGGTGCTTGGTTTTTTGATATGATTATAGCCATTTCATTATTGCCGATATTTGGTTCGGTCTTGTAAATGAATGTGCAGTCTTTGGTTGTGAATTGTGTTTGAAATGCTGCTATCACTGGTGCATGTGCTTATGCATTGACAGTTGAGGTAGTGCCATTGTTATTTGTGTCAGATCATTGCATTGTCCACTGTTATATATGTTTGCATTCTGGTTTCTCTGTCTTTGATGTTGAGGCCTGTGCTGCTGCATTGAATTGTTTGGTTGACACACTTATAGTTGTTCATTCATGTGTTTATTCCTTTATGTGGTCTAGATTTTCTTTGAGCACATTTCTGGTTGATGTGCATTGTGCCTTGAGTGTGCTTGCACCTGACCATTTTATTAAACTTGTATATTTGAACTGCACCTGTGTTGAATCCAGCTTGGAGCTCGGGTTTGACCTTGTGCTGATATTGTGACATTATTTTTATTGCACTTGAGTTGAACCCGGCGTTTTGGATTTGACCTGTGCTCACCTGTCCATGTAATTTTATCAAGTGTATATATCGGTTTGCATGACCTTATGGCATATAAAGTGATACACTGTGTATGTCACAAGCTGTTCATGAATGATGAATTCAAAATTAAATGATGACGAACAACCCAAATAACTGAGGCAAATATTATTTTCAAAATCCACATTTTATTTTATACTGCAAAAATATTTTATTTTCAATTTTACTGCTTCAATGTATATTTTTGCAGATTGCTCAGATGCTGGATTTACATTGGAATGAAGTTAAAGATCATTACTTGTTGAGTGAATGAGTGATATGTAGTGAGGTGCAATTTAAATGTGAATTGAATTGTAATTGAAATTATATATAGTGAGAGCTTGAAATTTGTACTATTCAAAAATTGTAATAAATATTTGTTTGAATAAAATATCCGTTTGAATTCAAATTCTGTGTTATTTATTTTATTCAGCAAATATTTATTTAATCTATAAAAAATAGAATAGCACATTAACAAATACATTTAAATGAATATATATGTGTTTATTATCATCAAAAAAAATCTTATAATCGCATATTCAATAGGGTATGCAACTCTAGGGTTAAGATGTGACCAGTTAGAATTTGACTTGTTAGTTCATACTTTTTTGTTGTTTGCATGTGTTTGATTTTATGGGGTTCGGGATTATTCTTGGGATGAATTGGTTAAGTGAGTACGATGCTAGGATATTTACCAGGATAGGAAAATATCGCTTAGACACCCAGATTGTACCGACGGGATTGTTTATATCGTATAAGGTTCTAGCGGTGAAGTATCTGCCTTGTTATGTGCTATGGAATTAGAAGATGAGTCGAGTCGAGTTTTCATGGTTAGAGAACTTACAGATGTTTTTGAGCCAGTAGTTGGATAACCGCTGAAAAGAGCCATTGAGTTTCCGATAGATTTGGTTCCGGGAGCAGAACCAATGAGTTGGTCGCCAAGCAGGACAACCTCTAAAGAGATGATGGAGTTGAAGGTGCGATTGGTGGATTTAGAAGGCAAGAATTTTAGAAAGCCTAGTAGTTCGCCTTGGGGAGCAGGTGTAGTATTTGCTAAGAAGCAGGATGGATCATGAAAGCTATGTATCGATTATCGTAAGTTGAATAAGAGGACGATAAAAAATAATATCCATTGTCGAGGATTGACGATTTGTTAACCGGTTGACTAGAGCTAACGTATTCTCGTAGTTGGATTTGGCGACAGGTTTCCATCATCTCAAGTAGCAGATGATAGTATACCTTTGATGGCGTTTAGGACCAAATATGGGTCATACGAATGGTTAGTTATGCCATTTGGACTGGCTAATACTCCAACTTTCTCTATGAATTTGATAAACTGGGTTTTTAAGAGCACTTGATAGGTTCATATTGGTTTTCATAAATAATATCTTGATATACTCTAAGGATGAAAGAGCGCATGAAGTTCATCTTAGAGTGGTGGTTGAGACGCTGAGGCAGCATCAGCTGAAAGCAAAGTTTTCGGAGTGTCATTTTTGGAAAAAAGAAGTGAAGTTTCTTGGTCTCTTTGTCTTAGAAGAAGGGTTGTCAGTAGATCCGACTAAGATTGAGGCGGTAAATAGTTGGAAGAGACTCGAGATAGTAACCGAGATAAAGAGTTTTCTTTGTTTGGATTGGTATTATCGGAGGTTCATTAAGAATTTTTCGCAGATAGTGGCGCCAATGATTAAGCCGACAAGAAAGGATGTAAAATTTTTGTGGACCGGTAAGTGTGAGGAAGCATTCCAGAGTTTGAAACACTTACTGACTCATACACCTACGTTGGTTGTTTCGGAAGGAAATCATGATTTGCTGGTTTACAATGATGCATGTGGAAAGGGATTAGGAGCTGTGCTAATGCAAAGAGGTAAAGTGATTGCCTATGCTTCTAGACAACTTAGATCACATGAAATCAGGTATCCATTGCATGATTTAGAGTTGGTTTTTAGTTATTTTTTTCTTTGAAGGTGTGGAGACATTTCCTTTTGGAAGAGAGGTTTGGGCTATATACAGATCATAAGTCGCTGAAGTATTTATTCTCTCAGAAGAAGCCGAACATGATACAGTAGAGGTGGTTGGATTTTATCCCTGCTTATGATTTTTGGATTGAGTACACATCGGGGAAAGGAAACAAGGTTACAGATGCACTTAGCAGGAAACATCTGAATGCAGTCTTGGCGATGATTACTGAGTGGAAGAATTTAGAAGCTGTAGCAGATTGTAGAGTGTAGTGGAGATCCAAGGCTAGGTCTAGTGGGGATACACTTGTATTATCTTATTTGGAAGTTCGACCAGTGATGATCGAGAGTATTACTTCTATGAAGGAAGAGAATCCAGTATTAGCTGAACGGATTAAGAAGCTAAAAGATGGAACCAAGAGCTATGAATTGAAAGATTTCAGTCTTAACCAGAATGGGAGGTTGAGAAAATAAAGGAAGGTTATGTGTTCCAAGTGTAGGAAACATAAGGAAAGAGGTCTTGGAGGAATGCCATCATTCAAAATTCATACAAGAGGTGCTAAGATGTGTCATGATATGAAGAGGAGTTTCTTCTAGGAAGGTATGAAGTGGGAATTGGGTTTTGTGTGAAGTAGTGCATAATTTGCCAGTAGACAAAGGCCGAACAACAAAAACCAAGTGGATTGCTTCAGCCATTAAGTATTCCAGTATGGAAGTGGGATTCTATCTCCTTGGATTTTATTGATGGTTGCCAAGGTCGAGCAGAGGAATGATAGTATATGGGTCATAATGGAAAGATTAATCAAGAGTCATCATTTCATTCTAGTTAGGTCAACCAGAACGACACCTATTTTGGCAAAGTTATTTATGAAGAATGTGGTTAGACAGCATGGAATTCCTAGTAGCATAGTTAGTGATAGAGATCCTTTGTTCACTGGCGAGTTCTGGAAGAGTCTGCAGAATGTTTTGGAAACCAAGTTTAAGATGAGTACCTCTTATCATCCGCAAATAGATGGGCAAGCAGAGAGAGTTAACAAGATCTTGGAAGATTTGTTAAGAGCTGGTGTATTAGATTACGGGGGATCATGGAAAGTCTATCTGTATTTAGTTGAGTTATTGTATAACAAAAGTTATCAGACTAGTATTGGGATGGCACCGTTTGAATCTTTGCATGAAAAGCCATGCAAATCTCATGTATGTTGCCTAGAGTTAGGGGATAGGTTAGTTCTTGGTTCAGATTTAGATCAGAGAAACTGTAGGAAAGATTGAGGTCATTCGGCCTAGAATGAAGGAAGTTCGGTCTAGGAAGAAGAGTTATGCAAAAAAGGGACGGAAAGATCTAGAGTTCTTACTTAGAGAGCGGGTTTTCATCAAAGTGTCGCTGAAAAAGGTGTTATTAGGTTTGGAAAGTCGAGGAAGTTGGCATCGAGATTCATTGGATCTTTTCCTATCGTTGAGAGGATTGGGAAACTCACATATAGATTGACTTACCAAGTAGTTTGATAGGAGTCTGCGATGTTTTTCATGATTCTCATCTCAGAAATTGTGTTTGAGACCCAAAGATTGTTATTGCACCAACAGTGTTAGACGATTTAGCGGTAGAACCGAAATTGATTATAGTGGGAAGGCCTACTCGTATTGTTGTGAGAGATGAGAAGAGGCTTAGAACCAAGACGGTCATTTTAGTCAAAGTTCAGTGGAATGATGATGATAAGGACTGTATTTAGGAGATTAAGAACATGATTAGAGATACTTATCTTGACTTGTTTGATGGTATATTTTATCTATTTGTTTGATTTTTTGTGTACCTTATCATAATTTAAGGACGAAATTCTTTAAGAAGGGGAGTCTGTAACACCCAAAAATTTTGGTAAAATTATTCAAGATATATATTTATCGAAATAAAATAAAATATTGTATTGCTTAAGGGATTGAGATTTGATTTAGTTAAGGGGTAGTCATGCCATGTAATAAATGAACTAAAGAAGAGTGTAAATTGAAATAGAGGAGGGGTAAAATAGGAAAGAGACCATTCTTATATTTATAACCCATGGCCGTGTAAAATTTTACATGTTCATTTGCATTCTCAACTTTTAAAATAAGGGACCGGCCACCACTAACAAGGAAAAGGTGAAGAAAAGCTAGGAAAATGCTAATTCAAATCAAATCGATTCATATATCAATCTTCTTAATCTTCCAAGCTAAGATGAATAATGTTTACATCTCATTTTTGATTGTATTTACGGTTTTAAGATGATTGTCGAATATTTTGCATAAATTTGCCATGATTTTGAATGATGATGATATGTTTTAAGGTGAAAGCCCTACAAAATGATATTCAATCGCCTTGCGTATTTTTATGAAGATCATAAATATTATTTTTGAGATGGTTTCAACTTTTAGAATTTTATGAAATTATGTTGAATTCATTTTAATTTTCTAGTAAAGAAAACGTTAATTTGGATTAATAATTATTTTCTGTAAAATAGTAAAAGATTGGGGTCTGAAATTTTTATATGTTGGAAAACATATAAAAATAGATTTTCTGGAATTTTTTAAGATTTCTCCTAAGTGTTTTAAGGGTTATATAAAATTATTTGAGGTATGGAACATAAATGTTTTGTATAATTTAAAGTGGAGAAGGGGCTTTTTGTAAAATGATTTAAATTATAAAGTCTAAAAAGTCGGTAGTACTTTTGAAAATGTGTAGTATTTTTTTTTTGGTAAAGAAAGGGGCAACCAACCACAACTAGACACGTAAGGTAGGTTAGTCGAAAAGAACTATTTGCTACATGTTTTTCACAGTTTCGACAGCGTCGACACCATGTTCCACCTCCTCATCTTCGCTTTCAACATAGTCGAAACCAATGCACATGGTATTAGTTTACTGGTACGTAGTGAACTAGATGTAGGCAGAAGGTAGGGAGTCGAAACCAAGAGTTTCAAAGGGGTTAAGGTAGTCCTTTGTTTTAAATTAAAGAAATATGCTTGCTTGCTTTCGACTAAATGACTTTAGACAAAGTAGCTTTCGACTAGGTCAAATGATTTAAAGGAAATGGTTTCAATTAGACCACACCTCTGTTTTCAAATAATTGCTTTCGACTAAGTCAAAACCTTTTTTACTGCCGCCTTTTTACCTTTCGACTCAGATGGTTTCGAAAGGGTTGTTTTGTTTTCTAAACACCTGACCACTCTCCAATGCTTTCGAAGATTTGGTTTTGACACTATCATTTCTTTACTTAGGAAATGGTTTCGAAGCATATGCTTTTGACTTAAATGTTTTAAGACCCTTTAAAGTAAAATCCAAATTGGTTTCGAAAGAGTTGGCTTTAAATGGTTCCAAAAAGATGCTTTTGACTTTAATTGGTTTATGATCCTTTTGCTCTACTTGAAGGCAGAATCCAAATGGTTTCGACCGAGACATTTTTCAAAGGTTTTGAAAGGGTTAATTTTTGAATGGTTTCAAAAGGCTTTCATATGTTTTAAATTGAACCCAAAATGCTTTCGAAAGGATTGAGTTTTGACTATTTCGAAAGGTTTTAATGAATGGTTTTGAAATGGGTATTGAAAGGAAGATCTTTTCAGTGTTTTTTTAAAGGCAATATTTGAAAGTTTTAAAGGGGGATGTCTGATATTTTAAAGCTTTTGGAGAAAAGAAAGGAAAGGTTTTCCAATGTTTTAAAAAGGCAATATTTAATGGTTTCTAAAGAGTCTTCCAATGGTTTCGAAGGAATTACCTTGAATGGTTTCGAAAGGGTTGTTTAGCAATTTTAAACAATGGTTTCGAATGTAATAGATAGGCAGTGTAGCCTAGGTATTTTTCAAGTTAGAAAGGGTTTTTACTTTTTTTGAAAGGATAGTTAATCCTTATTAAAATCTCATCAACGTTATTTTGAATAAAGTGTATATATCATGGCAAAAATGGCTTAGAGTAAAGGTAAAGATATATTATCCTTGTATATATATGTGTGATTTGATGGACTAAATCATTTTGAAAAGGTTTTCAAGGAAATTTTAAAGGGTAGTTTACCCAAAAAAATAATTCGGACTGTTATCTATTTTGCAGGCAGTTAGCCTAGATTTTGGATTGTTAGTCCAGTTTATGGGCAGTCAGCCCAACTGTACGTCCATTTGTAGCATAACGGACCTTGCTATTATATTATGGGTAGAGAGTTCACATATTACATGTTTTACGGACAGATAGTTCATTTATTAGCATAAAAGATGTTGCTATTTTGATATAATTGGTTTGATTAACCAGTTTGGTTATAGGAAAGGATTTGCAAAATATTTGCTTTAAAGGGATATTAGTGAGGGGAGACTCGTTCCGCTAAGCGTCATGTCTCACATAATATCAGTAAGCCGAGATGTAACTGAATTATTCACACCAAGATTTATGTCTGTCTCGATGTTTTTGTTTCCCCTTAACCACTGGGGTATTCAAAATTTATTTGAGTAGGCTGAGGTTGAGGTTTTTAGGTTTCAGTCCTTATCGAATAACGCTTCCAGAGACGAGCAGGCGGCTGACGGATAGCTAACTAAGGTGTGAAGTTTCATTTTGACTTGATTCTGTTATGTATATTAAGTCAGATATGACTACATCAATTTGATAAACCAAGGGGGCATCGTCATATGTTGCTCTTGGCGTATTTTTGTGATGATTATAATTAATCTTTACCTGGGAAATAATTGGGATTCTGTAATTTGGATATGAATTTGTTTTGAAATGTAATCAGTAACATGTTGTTTTTGAAATTTGTGATTTTATTCATTTTCAAGTGATTTGGATATTATGGATACTGTTAATCCCTTTTCTGAATGGCGACCCAACTGCTTAAGAAAATCTGGCGACTTAACGACCTAACATAACAACGGGTTAACTACCCCGAAACCCCAAGCGACTTAACTGTTCACAGCTCCAAGCGACTTACGACCTATAGCATCTGGCGAGCTAACATTGCAATGAGTTAACGACTCAACCTCCCAGTGGCTTTCAACGAGTTAAGCGACCTAAACAGATCAGCGACATAGCGACTCAAACACGACAGTGGGTTGAATACTACAGCGACTCAATGAGGTAGCGACCTAACGACCTAGCGGGTTATGAGCCCACAGATGCACCTAAAAAAGCCGCGTCTCCTTCTGTCGTTTGTATATAGGTCGCTCCAAGCTATATTAGGTCGCTGCTTCTCCCAAGTCTATCTTAAGTCGCTCCGCCTGGTGCCCCAGCGTATAGATCGCCTTCCATTCCCCATAGGTCGCTGCGACCTACCAGCCAACGTAAATGGCCAAATACACCCACTATAAGCCGTAACCCATACCCATTAGGTCGCCCGCGACCTAACTCAACTCCTAAGTCGCCCGCAGCCTACACCACACGACCTAACTCCGAAATTCCCCTATAAATACCCCCTACTCCACTTTGTGGGGGAGGGGGAAGGATTTCTCGAACGCCAAGACTTTGCTGTTTTCACGACTTCTACAACACTTCAAATGCCAAAGACACTTCAAAGAACCTTGGGAAAAGATCAAGTTCATTCAACATGAATTCAGAGAGCTTTTCTATATCAAAGTTCTAACTACTTGCCTTAACTGTGTTGTAATTGAAAAATTCTTGGAAGATTTGTAATCAAATTAATAATAAAAGAGATTAAGTGGACGTAGGCTCGACTTTGAGTCGAACCACTATAAAAATTATTGTCTCTTTACTATTTTCTGCTTGCTTTTAATTCCCGTACCAATGGGTGGTGCTTTTGCTATATCACAACTCACACTGGGGTGTTAGCGTACATTTTTAGCGTTAATATTTTTGGTGCTTTCGCTGAGAATTGAACTCAGGGGTGCTCTCATCATTGCTTCACAAAGATTTGTTGAAAGACTCTCCCGAAGAACCAGAAGTCTATCCGAAATTATGGCTCCTGGAAGAAAAAGTAGATCTACTAGATCTGGAGATGCTTATGACAACACCGCCACATCTCTCGCATCAAATCAAGCGGTCCTAGTGTTGGAATCACAAGGCCCGAATGGGATGCTGTAGTGTCTGGGTTGTATCAACAAATGGAAGCCCAGAACACTTTGATGTTGAACAGGTTGAATGCTTTGCTTGGAGTTAACCAGCAACCAGAAAATAATGAAGAAACCTTTGCTGAGGATGTTCATGATTCCCAAGAGAAAAGTATTCCTCAGAGGGCAGCTGGCACCGCCGAAGGGGGACCTCCCCAAGCTGAAGGTTCAAGGCCGCAGCCAACTCTTCGTGAATGTTTGTCCAGGCAAACTTCCGAAAAAGTAGCCGATGTCTGTCCCGCGGGGCCTCTAAATAATGAGGAGTACCTCTCGGGAATGATTCGACAAATTATGAAGGAGAGCATGCGAAGGGAGGAAGATGAAAGTGACTAGGGGTTTTCTCTAAGAAAGACTCCTTTTACTGAAAGAATTCTGAAGGCTGAATTTCCGAAGAAGTTTGTTCCCCCCACTATTCTAGCTTATCGGGCGACAAGCGATCCTAACCATTTCTTATACAAGTATGACTGGTATATAACAGGTGCCAGAGTAACAGACGAGATCAAGTGGAGATACTTTCCTGTGTACTTGGACGGAGTGGCCTTGCTTTGGCTCACGAAGCTGCCAGTACGATCCGTGGATCAGTTCTCCGACCTAACTCGAAAATTCAAAGATCAGTTCAGGTTACATGCGTCGAAGGCCAAGGACATAATGTCACTATCCAGCCTCGAACAAAGCCCCGGAGAGTCTATCAAATCTTTCTTAAACCGCTTTAATATAGCCTTGGCTAAAGTTGATAATGCAAAGCCTCGGATGATTCTGACTTACTTGATGCGAGCTATTGACAAATCAAGTGAATTCGGAAAATGGCTAAAGACGAAAGAGCCAAATTCACTTGAGAAGTTCTACAAGAAGGCCGATGAATTTATGCGCTTAGAAAGCCTTCCTGTGCCAGCAAAAGTAGTCGTTACTGAGGTTGAGAATAACAATGTTGCTTCTAACAAAAAGGAATCTGGTGGCCAGAAGAGGGAGAATGACGGTGGAAAAAAGCAGAAAGATGTGAAGAAAACTCGCCACTTTAAACCTTCAGATTTTACTCCCTTAACTGATACTCCAGAAAATATCTTTTTCGCAACCAGGATGCTGTTGAATACCCCAAGCCACCTGAGATGAAGCCGGGGAAAAAGGTTGTGCATAATCGGAGATTCTGTCGGTTCCACAATCAACCTGGCCATGACACTAATGAATGTCGCCATTTAAAGAATTTGATTGAAGAGCTGTTAAGATAGAATAAACTACAACAATATGTGAAGAGAAACAGAAGTGACCCAACCCCATCTACTCAGAGGCAACAAGTTCCTGCTCATCAATCCGGCTCAAGTGAGAGGACTACAGCGCAGGAATCTGAGAGGCCTGTCGTTAATGTTATTACAGGGGGTCCTCACCCAGCGGGCAGAAGTTGGGGTGAGATGGAGAGATATGCTCACTTTTTGAGAAATGCCCCGACGGAAGAAAATGTTTTTGTCTTGGAAGATGCTGCACCTTTAAAACAGCAAGGAACTTTTAACAATGACATCATATTCCGGGCTAGAGACTCTGTTGGTGTTGAGGCTCCCACCATGGATCCCTTGGCGATATCTGCAGGCATCGGACCAGCCATTGTAAGAAGGGTGCTTGTTGACTGCGGCGCCTCTTGCAATGTCCTCTTCAGAAAGACATTTGTTCAGATGAAACTTCCTATGGCTGATGTCCAAGCTTCCTCACAGAAAATTGTTGGGCTCACTGGAGAAACAAAACAGCCTATACGGACTATTGACTTATTTGTAGAGCTTGGAGAAGGCGAAAAGAAGGTGATCCGAAAACAAACTTTTGTGTTTGTTGATGAATTCTCCGCTTACAATGCCTTCTTGGGTCGACCGACTCTTGCCGCATTCAAGACCATTCTCGACCCGTGGTGCCTGACTATGAAGTTCCTCACTGATAATGGCGTCGGTGTTGTGAAGGGGGACCAAAATGCTGGGCGAGAATGCTATCTCATAGAGTTATGGGAGGCAAAGAAGAGAGAAATGGATAAGGGTGCGGCAGCTCTGCTCCGCATCAAAGAGCCCACCTTGTAGCAATTACGGGGTGGACCCTACACTAGTGAGCTAGTGGTGCACGAAAAGTGATTGATCCCAGAAAAACCAGTGCAGGGGAGAGTAGAGTGGTGCCGGTGGAAGTGACGGTGCCAATACCTGTTGACCTGAATGATCCAAACAAAGTGTTGAATGTGGGTTCACAACTTGATGTGATGGTTCAGAATATGTTGATATCATTCTTGCAAGCAAACCTAGATGTATTCGCTTGGAGTCATGCCGACAAGTGTGGAATATCTCCAGAAATCGCAGTGCATGCTTTGAATATTGATCTAAAATTCACACCCGTAAAGCAGAAAAGAAGAACACAGGGTCCTGAAAGGTCGACAACATTAAAAGAAGAAATAGATCGGCTCATGGAAAATGGCTTCATCAGAGAATCCACTTATCTAAATTGGGTTTCTAATCCGGTGTTGGTTAAAAAAGCAAAAGGAAAGTGGAGAGTATGCATCGACTTTTCAGACTTGAACAAAGCATGCCCCAAGGACTGTTTCCCGTTACCCAGGATTGATCAGTTGGTGGATGGAACAGCCGGGCATGAATTATTGTCTTTTATGGATGCTTACTCGGGATATAATCAAATCATAATGCATGAGCCAGATCAGGAGGACACGAGCTTCATCACTGATGTTGGTATTTACTGCTATAAAGTCATGCCCTTCGGACTAAAGAACGCGGGGGCAACTTATCAAAGACTTGTTAATGCCATGTTCAAACCCCATATTGGCAAGACTATGGAAGTATATGTTGATGATATGTTGGACAAATCGAAGAAGGCAGTAGACCACATGGATCATTTGGCAGAAATGTTCGCAGTCCTCCGAAAGTATGGGATGAAGCTAAATCCTTTGAAATGTTCATTCGGGGTAGAGTCCGGAAAATTCTTAGGTTTCATTGTGAGTGCTAGGGGCATCAAAGCAAATCCTGCTCAGATTACTGCTTTAAGAGAAGTCAAAGCCCCTAGGACAAAGAAGGAATTGCAAAGCCTCAACGGGAAAGTCGTTGCTTTGAGTCGGTTTATTTCCAGGGTCACTGATAAATGCATTCCCTTCTTTGACGCTCTGTAGAAAGGAAAGAAAAACTTTGAATGGACTCCTGAATGTCAGAAAGCTTTTGATGAACTAATTCGTCACATGGAAAGGCCTCCAGCACTTTCTAAGCCCAGCAATGGTGAAGATCTTTTCATATATTTAGCGGTTTCATCTCATGCTCTCAGTGCAGCATTGGTACGGGAAGACGCAAAAGTTCAGTGCCCGGTTTACTACATCAGTAAAAGATTCACTGGGGCAGAGATGAATTATTCAAAGCTGTAAAAGCTCGCTTATTGTCTATTGATTGCATCCAGAAAGTTGAGGCCATATTTCCAAGCTCATCCTATTAAAGTCCTCACTGATCAACCTCTAAAGCAAGTCCTATTTCGCTTTGAAACTTCGGGTTGTCTTTTGAAGTGGAATATTAAACTCAGCCAATACGATATCACCTACCATCCTCGAAGAGGAATCAATGGACAAGCTTTAGCGGATTTCATTGTAGAATACACAGATAAAGTTGACAGTGAGGAAGAGGTGACTGATGACATCCCGATCCGATGGAAATTATATGTTGATGGTGCAAGAAATGACTATTGTTCCGGAGCTGGGGTTGTGCTTGAAACCCCCGAAGGGCGGTCATTGTGCTATGAATTGAGATTAGAATTTCCTTCGACAAATAATGAAGCAGAATATGAAGCTCTTGTTGCCGTCTTGAAGATTGCTAAAGAACTGAACATCAAAGTATTGCAGATCTTCAGTGATTCCTAGCTCATTGTATGCCAAGTCAAGAAAGAGTTTCAAACTAAAGGAGGAAATCTGCCTGCTTACTTGTCAAAGGCCTGGGAGCTTCTCGATGATTTTGATCATTATACAATAAGTCATATACCCCGAGAAGAGAACATGAAAGCAGATTCTCTCGCAAAATATTCAAGCTCTGGCAAAGCTCAACTATTGGGATTGGTCCCTGTGGAAGTCTTGTCAGCTCCAAGTACTGGTGAGATGGATATTGACTGGATTATGGCTATATCTCAAGAGTAGGAGTCGTCGATGACCCCTATCAAGGAATATCTACTCAACGGCTCCCTGTCAGAAAACTCAAAAGAGCGCCAGAAGCTGTTAAGAAAAACCCCGAGATATGTAATTCAAGACGTCTGGTTGTACAGACGAGGATTCTCGATGCCATTACTCCGATGTGTAACCAAGGAAGAGGCTAAGAAAATTTTAGCTGAGGTGCATGGAGGAGAGTGTGGGGATCATTCAGGAGGCCAAACTCTAGCAAAGAAAATTCTCCGCTATGGTATTTTTGCCAGATATTAATCGAGACGCTGCTAGCTACTCCCGAAAGTGTGACAGATGCCAGAGATTTGCAAAAATCCGAAGAGCACCTTCCACCGAGCTAACACAGATGGTCAATCCATGGCCATTCGCCATTTGGAGGATAGATTTCATTGGTCCTTTGCCGATTGCCAAGTTTGGAATCAAATATGCTATTGTTGTTGTTGATTATTTCACTAAATGGGCTGAATCTGAACCATTGGCTACTATTACCTCAAAAAAGATGATAAACTTTGTGACTAAAAATATCTTTTGCAGGTATGGTGTGCCTCAAAAGATAATCACAGACAATGGTACCCAATTCAAAAGCGAAGAACTCCAAGACTTTTGCAGGCGATTCAAGATCCAAAAAAGCTTCTCAGCAGTGGCTCATCCGCAGGCAAACAGGCAAGTGGAAGCAGTGAACAAAATTATCAAATCAACTATCAAAAAACAGCTGGAAAAAGCAAAAGGTGGTTGGGTCAATAAGCTGCCACTAGCACTTTGGGCATACAGAACTACCCACAAGACCGCGACTGGGCACACTCCATTCTCATTAGCATATGGATCAGAAGCAATTATTCCAGTGGAAATAGAGGTCCCTCACACAGGAGAATTCATTTCAACCAAGCTGAAAGTGAAAAGCTGCAACTTGAAGCACTTGAATTGCTTGATGAAAGAAGGAAAGAGGCTAAGCTCAGAGTTGCAGCCCATCAGCAAAGGATAACCAGGCACTTCAATTCTAAAGTTCGCCTACGCAGCTTTGAAATTGGGGATCTAGTCTTGAAAAGGGTCGTGACAGCAACAGGAGTGTTTGGGCCAAACTGGGAAAGGCCATACGTCATAGGCAAAAAACTTCTTGATAGCACTTTCAAGCTCACAACTGTCGAAGGAGATCCAATTTCGAGAGCCTGGAAAGCAATCACTTGCGTCCATATTTTACTTAGAAGCTATGCTTAAATTTGTAAAATGATTGTGGATGTATCATTCTTGTATTGTAAGCCATTGTAAAATCAGTGTGAATCAATAATAAGAACTATAAAGTGGATGTAGGCCCAGTTCTTAGCCGAACCACTATAAATCTTGTGTTCTCTACTACTATAAAATGCCTGTCTCATTTCGATGTGCAAATATCTTAAATATATTGCTAAAATGTTGATTTAATATTGCAGGCTATCAAAGCAAAGCTTACCTATTCAACACATCACAAGGCCAAGCGATTCCTACAAATCACTCAACAAACAAATGTCAAGCCACAAAAATTCCAGATTCAATTCCTACATAAGAAGTGCTTCTCACAAACGGTTGGTGATTCCACCGAAGGGGCACCTTCCTAACGTGGAGGTTGCAGGCCCTTGCCAACTGATTGTGATCGTTCGTGCAAACGGACATCCGGTTAAGTAGCTTGCGCCTGCCCCGTGGATTCACTTAACAATGAAATACACTTCTCTGGAAAAAAACAAACAACTTGCAAAAGAAAGGAACATGTACTTGGAAATGACAACGAGGAATCGCTGAGGGGCAGATGGTGAAAAGACATGGGCAAGCAGACAAAAAACAGCCAAAATGGAATCTTGTCTCTCAACAAAAAGGTTGGTGGGACCACCGAAGGGGCACCTTCCCAAAGTGAAGGTTCCAGGACCTCTCTAGTTGATTGTGATCGTTTGTGCAAAAAAGCATCCAGTTAGGTAGCTTGCATCTGCTCCGTGGATCGAGTTAACTGTGAGATGCAACCTTCTTGGCAAACGAAAAAAAATGCCCTCTTCGGAGGCACACTTCTACTCTCTAGGGAAGATCAATTTCTCCATAATGAGAACATTCTTCCCCAAAAAAGTTGAATTGCCAAAAAAAAAGAGCCCTCTTCGGAGGCACACTTCTACTCTCAAGGGAAGATCAATTTCTCCATAAAGAGAACATTCTTCACCAAAAAAGTTGAAGTGCCAAAAAAGCCCTCTTCGGAGGCAAACTTCTACTCTCAAGGGAAGATCAATTTCTCCATAATGAGACATTATTCCCCAAAAAAGTTGAAGCGCCACAAAAGCCCTCTTCGGAGGCACACTTCTACTCTCAAGGGAAGATCAATTTCTCCATAATGAGAACATTCTCCCCCAAAAAGTTGAAGTGCCAAAGAAAGCCCTCCAACGAGGCACGTCGAAAAATGAAATATTTTTCTCAAACAAAAAGGTTGGTGGAATCACCGAAGGGGCATCTTCCCAAAATGAAGGCACCAGACCCTTGCTAACAAATTGTGATCGTCCGTACAAACGAACATCCAATTAGGTAGCTTGCGTCTGCCTCGTGGGTCCATTTAACTGCGAGAAGTAACTTTCAGACAAACAAAAAGCCCTCTTCGGAGGCACATTTCTACTCTCAAGGGAAGATCAATTTCTCCATAATGAGAACATTCTTCCCCAAGAAAGTTGAAGTACCAAATAAAGCCCTCTAACGAGGCACACCCAAAAATGAAATGTTATTTCTTGAAAAAAGTCGTTGGTGGAACCACCGAAGGGGAACCTTCTCAAAAAGAAGGTTCTAGGCTGCAGCTAATTGCCCGCGATCGTTTGTGCAAACAAATATCCGATAAAGAAGTTGACGCCAGTCCCGTGGGCCCACTTAGCGATGAGATATAACTTTCTGGCAAACAAATCAAAGCCTTCTTCGGAGGCCCGCTTTACTGCGTAGGGAAATCCACTTCTCAAAAATAAAAGTGACCATCTCCGAAAGTTTAAGTGTTAAAACTTTTTATAAAAAAAACTTCTTCAATACAAGGCACACTCTATTAGAGCAGAATAATATTTCCTCAAAATGGAAGAATTATTCTCCAGAGTAAGTGTACAAGTCTTCTCAAAATGGAGAAGATTGCAATAACCATGATATGGGGGCAATATAATATAGCTACATTAATAAAAGCAACGCTCAAGCAACATACCACGAGCTCACTGCAATATCATACAAAGAAAATAAAGAAACTTGTGTGAAAATAAGGAATAAATGCATTTACAAATACAGACATAGGATTGTACAAGTAAAAAGAGTCATTCTATTCCATATTATAAAAGATTTGTATATATGTGCAGGTTTCAAAAAGCGGGGGCCGGTACCCGCACAATCTCCGGTCGATACAAGTCTTTAGATACAAGTAAAAAGCAAAAAAGCAGAACAAGAAGGATAAAATCAGACCCATTACTTCTTCTTCCCGCCACCTTTGGAGCCCTCGCCTAGCCTAATGGTTAACTTCTTGAGTCGGCCTGAACGAGTCGGGGAAAAAGGAGAAAGAGGTGCAGTTGGGTCCTCTTCCGCTTTCTCATTGCTAGCAGAAGTGCCCTTCTTTTTCTTCGAAATTCCACGCTTTCCCCTCTTCTTTGAAGAAGATTCGCTTCCCGGAGTGATAAGATCAATCAGCTTTGTATCATCGGCAGTGTCATTTACCCTAGGAAGCAAAGCATCCGCTTCAGCAATGTCGAATTGAATACATAGCTGGCTGAAAGCCCGTTGGTTCAATGTAGTCGAAACTCTTTCCGAAGGATTCTCCAAAGGGTCAGCCAATGGGAAAACCTCATCGGCCCGCTCTACTCTCTCTTCTCGCACTTGTTGAGAAGCCATTCTACACAAGGAACTAGATATTCAAATATGAAGGTGCACGTTTCCTAAAAGCATGTGAAGTGTTGTGCAAAGCATCTGAAATAACAAGTAAATAAAGAAAAACTTTAAATAATACTGGTTGGCGCACGTCAATTCAGGAAGATTCAAGGCTTGTTATTGGATCAAAATTAAGTGTAGTATCAATGCAGATAATATTCAGCAATAAGCAGTTATAACTGTATGAATTTTGCGTTGATGCTTCATTTAAGTCAGTTGATTCACAGCATTTCATTTTTAGTTAGATTCATATTATTTTACTTAAGTAAAATATTATCTCTTTGACCTAATCCATCACTCGATGTGGGCAGTAGATGATGAGTATATTAGTCCTAGTTTTCTGCATTATAATAACAGGTTATTAACAATCAAATGTTGGTGCAATCTGTTTAGAGGCAGTTGAAAGTTCAAGCAAGCAGTTCAAGTTAAAGGCCTAGTCACATTTTACGAATTAAGCAGTGCGATACTTTATCTTGTTCAACTTATGCTGTTCATATTGTCCAAAGCCATGGAATGATAAGGCATGTGCAAGGTAGAAGGTCACGGGTTAAGGCTACAAGGCTTTAAGTCACGACGAGGCAAATGTGCTTAAGTTTTAGTTCGTCCAAGTACAAGAGCGACCTAAAGGTTATGCCATAAAAAGTTAACTAGCCCAAATTATGGTGCGACCCAAAGATGGGTTGTTAAGGGAGTTATCTTGTCTGAAGTAGTATACTATATATCCTAAGTCGCTTGAGTTCTTAAGTTATTACATTGAGCTCTAACGACCTAAGTTAAGTCGTAGGATGACTATGTCGCTCAAAAAGTTATTCATGTGCTCTGTTCCAACGACTTAGCTTAAGTCGCAAGCTCTCTAAGCCGTTCAGACTCCCTTAAGTCGCCAAAGTTCATAAGTCGCTCAGGCTCCTTAAGTTTCCAGGCTCATATGTCGCTCAGGTTGCCTAAGTCATCAAGACTCTTAGGTCGTTCAACTCTGTAAGTCGCTCTACATGATTAATTCGCCTCATGCCCTAGGTCGCCCTAAGGGTATCCCAGAAATACCGAGCTCTCTTCCACTAAAAACCTAAGTCCTACTCTCCACTCACACATTGCCACGTGTTCATCCCCTTTACTTCACCAGAAACGCCACAACATAACCTGAAATCCGTTAACCCAAAACCTCCTTGTCTCCTCCAAACTTCCAAAACCCATGATCAACTCCAAAAACTCCACATTCACCCAATAACTTCATGGAAACCTAAGTCGATTCATTTTTCGAGAATAACGCAATTACCAACATTCGACGATGATCGAAAGGTGAGTCGGGGTATAATCTTTCAACATGGTAACAAAAATTATGTGAAATTGGTTATGGGAGAATCAATGGTGAACACGATGGTCAGATGATCGGATTTACCTAGATTTGCTGTTGAAAATGATAATCGAAGATACGAGGAAGGGAATTTCGCTTCAGCTCTTGAGCTTGAATACAACAATGGCGGCAAGGTGATAAACAGTAAAGTGAAGAGGATGAAACGGATTAGCGGCTTATATAGAAGACAAAGGGGAAGATGAATAGGCGCACGAGTTAGCAAGATCCTTGAGTCGCCCACGACTTAGCAATGTTAAATCGAAGCACACGACCTATAACCTAGGCATGTACTTCGACGGTCAAGTGTTAATCCCTTTTCTGAATGGCGACCCAACTGCTTAAGAAAAGCTGGCGACTTAACGACCTAACATAACAACGGGTTAACTACCACAAAACCCCAAGCGACTTAACTGTTCACAGCTCCAAGCGACTCACGACCTATAGCATCTGGCGAGCTAACATTGCAATGAGTTAACGACTCAACCTCCCAGCGGCTTTCAACGAGTTAAGCGACTTAAACAGATCAACGGCATAGTGACTCAAACATGACAGTGGGTTGAATACTACAGCGACTCAATGAGGTAGCGACCTAGCGGGTTATGAGCCACAGCTGCACCTAAATAAGCCGCGTCTCCTTATGCCGTTTGTATATAGGTCGCTCCAACCTATATTAGGTCGCTGCTTCTCCCAAGTCTATCTTAAGTCGCTCCGCCTGATGCCCCAGCATATAGATCACCTTCCATTCCCCATAGGTAGCTGCGACCTACCAGCCAACGCAAATGGCCAAATACACCCAGTATAAGCCGTAACCCGTACCCATTAGGTCGCCGCGACCTAACTCAACTCCTAAGCCGCCCAAAGCCTACACTACACGACCTAACTCCGAAACTCCCCTGTAAATACCCCGCCTACTCCACATTGGAGGTGGGGGGGGGGAAGGATTTCTCGAACGCCAAGACTTTGCTATTTTCACGACTTCTACAACACTTCAAATGCCAAAGACACTTCAAAGAACCTTGGGAAAAGATCAAGTTCATTCAACATGAATTCAGAGAGCTTTTCTGCATCAAAGTTCTAACTACTTGCCTTAATTGTTTTGTAATTGAAGAATTATTGGAAAATTTGTAATCAAATCAATAATAGAAGAGATTAAGTGGACGTAGGCTTGACTTTGAGCCGAACCACTATAAAAATTGTTGTCTCTTTACTATTTTCTGCTATTTTCTGCTTGCTTTTAATTCCCGTACCAATAGGTGGTGCTTTCGCTATATCACAACTCACACTGGGGGGTTAGCGTACATTTTTAGCGTTAACAGATACCATTATCATTAGCGTATTTTTGTCACCAAAAGTTAATACTATGGATGATTGCAGCATCTATAGCACTTAGCTTTTGGCCTCCAAATATGGGATGTTACAACTTGGGCTATGACCCCGACAAGCTTGGCTACCAATCCAAGGTATTGTCGACTGTTTTAGAAGGAGGTACCCCAACAACCACGGAGAGCCAAGTGGATGCAGGTATCACACTTTATTTCTTGGTTTATGAAAAGTTTTATTCTTCATGTGCAATGGTTTTGAGCTAATCTCCTTGTATCAACAGAATTTGCAGGTCTTCCGGGCCTCAATCAAACTCCCAAAAGTGATGCTGCATTAGAGCAACAGGAGAAACCGGTTGAGAGTCCGACAGTTGTTGATGTACCAGGGCTTAATGCTCAAGTCAACAGGGCTCCTGATGATGACAAGGTCATAGAGCCATTTCCAACGGATGAATCTAATGATATAATGACCATCAGCGCCTCCGAACATACCAACCAGATGTGCTTCAAAAGCAGATTGAAAGTGAGTAGTTGCTAAAAAGAAAAGCTAAAACCAAGCTCGTTGAGGTGGACATTAACGATCCTCGTCTTGTGCCACTACAAGTTATCCCATCTGGCGATTCAATTCCTGGTGAACTTCCACTTACCACTACAAGATCTCCTACCAAAGGTGATAAAGGGTCTAGAAAAAGAATTAAAAGTGGAACTACAACCAAAAAATCCAAGAAATAAAGTAAGTTAAAGAAATAGTAGTTACTTCAGCTCAATGTGTATATAGTTTACAAAGTAGTTTCGTTCATTAACTATGGTTGTGTGGGCATGAGTCCTTGTTTTTTGGGATAATTTGTGCTATGATCTTGTAACATGTAATGTGAATGAAAGTTTTTTGTTTTCTGTTGATGTTCTATGTGAATTGCTATTTAAGTAGTTGAACTATTATGTTTCTTTAAATGTACTTATAATTTGTTGTTCATAATTTCTAGTAACAATCCACCAACTCCATCCCAAGGCCTATAGGTGTTCATAGCCTCGAGTTATATCAAATACTAGGCTCGAGCCTTAGTGTTACGCTGTCAGATTCAGTGGTTTTTGAGTAATTATACTCCTGCCCCCAGGTTTGATTTGGCATGGTTAGGTGTTGGACGTTCGAATTCCATCCTTAGTGAGTTTATACTCCTCCCATCGGTTTCAGGCCTGAGTTTGTGGAATAGAGAATGGTTAAACTCCAATCATCTATTCATTCATGTTTGTATCCACAATCTAGGGATGCGATTTAGTTGATGGGTGGTCGGATCGCATCTAATTTATGTCTATACTGTAGTCCTCACTCTGGGGACTCGGAGTTGTTTCGTGGGTGGATGATTCATGTAACGACCCGTAGATTTCGTTGATTTAATTTGGTTGAATTAAGGAGTTTTTGTGATTAAATTTAGTAGAAAAAAACTTTATAAACTAATATTGAAAAGAACGCTAAAATAAAATATATAAATGGTGACTTAAAACCTATTTACTAGCAATTTGAATAAATTTCAATAAATGAAATGGGGTAAGTATTATACGTGGGTGTAAAATTCATTTAAAGGGAATTTATTTATATGTTAATGTAAATTAAGAAAATATTGGAATAAATGATAATTCCATTCATACTTGTAAGCAATTATTATAAGTTGCATGTTGAAATGGTTGATTGAATTGGAATTTAGAATTAGATTTAAATGAAAATTTTTAAAGGTTTATAATAACCAAAATAAGGGAATAGTATTAATGTAAATAAAGTTGAAATAAATTGGATATAGAGAAATAAATGTAAGCATTTAATAAATTAATTAATGTGGATTTCAATAAATGATAATTGAATAAAAGCCAACGTTCTCTAAGTAATCATATTATTTGCTGGAAGGTAATAATTGATTGAATGTGATTATGAAATTTAAAAGTTGTGTATATACGGAATTTTAAAAGGTGATTGTTAAGTAATAAACTAAAGGCCAGTAAAGGAAATAGGTAACAATCTATATGTTCTTTAGTTCATTTGTTATGTTAAATAAAAATTAGGAATCAGATTTCAATTAAGGGAAATTAAGTTGTACGTTAATTTGAAATAAAATCTAATAAATATTACATTAATATGGAATGTGGTACAAATGGTTAGGGATTCTCAAATTTGGTAAAAAAGGATTGGACTTAGGAAATTTTGTTAATTTAGTTTAAAACCTTAATTAATACGCGTAATTGACAAGATTTACATTTTTAAATATAACCGTTGATACAAATCTAAGATGTATATAGAAGTATCAGTGTAATGAAATGTAAAAAAATGTTAAATATGCTTATAGGATAACAATTGTTTGAATAAAAAGAATGGGAATCAGCATTTAATTATTTATTTGAATGTAAATCACAATATTATGATTTTTGCAATTAAATGGATTTAATATATTTAAAAAAAAAGTTACGTAAATATTTATTTAGATGAAATTGAAGTTATTTATGTAATGAGTATGAATCTAATGTTAATTTTACTTATAAAATGACATTTGATATTGAATGGAAAGAATGCAAATTTAAGTTGTGTCAATATATTGGAAATTAGTGTATAATAATAGGTTTTATTGGAATTAAATGAAATCAAACATCTAATTATTATGTTAATAGAAAGTTAAATGGAATATAAGAATATTATGGTAATAGTTGTAAATCCAATATTTTATCCATTTAATGGTACTGAATTGAATAATAAAATGAAAGTGAATTTAATAGAATTTTTGGAGATTAAATTTATAAATTTGGAATTTAATGAAACTGAGATTAATATTGGAATTGATAAATTTATCCTCTCTAATTTGAGATTTAAATTTTGTTTAAATCATTGTAAATGTTTGAGAAATATAAAGACGTTAAAATTTACAAATTTTAGAATTGGAATTTAAAATTTGATTTAATCAATTATTTGTAAAGTTATGTAATTAATATAAAAATAGCCATTTTGGCCATTGACTCGGATTTCGACGAAACTAGTTTCATCGGATCCGTAACGGTGAATTATAATAATGTTTCAAGTTTCATAGCGATCGGACTTGTCATTTAATAGTACGGACTCGAAACGTCTTGAAATTTATGCAATTGAAATCAATTTGAAAATATTGATTTTAGCATATCTTCTTCATACGACACAATTTCGACTTGAAACCTTTTCTATTGCGTTTAAAATATTTTAAAACATCTATTTTAATATATGGGTTGACCCATTTCATTCCGGATCCGAAATGGGCTTTTTGGGCCAATTATCGTTCAGCACCTTTGTTTATCAGATCTAGCTATTCATATCTCTGACCTACCTATATAAACCCAGTTATAAACCCTAGCCTCCATCTATTCTCATTTGTTTGTGTATACCATCACCCAGCTCCTCCTCTTTCCAATGGCTGCAAACACTAGATCCAAATACAATTCAAAAATCAAATGAAAATTCAAACTCCTCGAAAAAATTCAAAATAAATATATGCCGAAGCTCTCGAAATGCGTAATCTTCTGGTGGTGTTCGTTTTTCGATTCAATTTGTGGTTTGACCGGAAAAAATTCAAAGAGGTTCGGTCGTTCATCATCGTCGCAATCAAAGTTGTCGGATCGGCGATTCCTTTTTGGGTTTTGTGGAGGGGACTGAGGGAAGTCGATCTATGTGGTTAGTTTGGCGATTCAATGATCAGATCGAGCAGAAAAAGGATTAGGGTTTGGTAGGAGGCGGTGGCGTGCGGCGTTTGGGGTGGCCGGAGATGAAGTGAGTGGTACTGAGGGGTGTGGCTCGTCGCGTCGAACTCGATAGTGGTGGTTGGAGGCCGTGGTTCGTGGCGGAGGAGCGACGATCGACAGTCAAACGTTCGGTCAAATGGATTTGAATGGCCTCGTGCGTGTGACATGGGAAAAGAAGAAGGCAGTGACGTGTGATCTAGTGACGTGGCAAATTCAAGTAAAGTGTTCCCTTCTTTGTTTATCTTTAATTTAAAATTCAATCGCACTAATTGCTATATCTTTCGCATACGGGCTCCGTTTCACACGAGATTTTTTTGTTAGGATCGTAATAAAATTCCGAACTTGATGACGCTAGTTTGGATAAATTCCGAGAAGGTCAAATTTTTGGGTTTAAATTGGATTTAAATTCAATTTAAATTCAAAAGGTGAGTTTTTTAACCCACTCACAATTTCTAAAATTTCTTATGTTTGTTAAATTGATTTATGATGGGTTTAAAATTTTATTTATAGGTGTTTGGCATATATTTCATCATTTTCTCAGTTAAATTGCATTCAATTAATTTAAGCGTTATTTAATTCATTTTTGCATTTAAAACTACCAGTTAATTGTTAATTTATTTATTCATTGCATTTAAAACTGCCAGTTAAAATTTTAGTTAATTTTTTTTTCATATAAACTGTTAGTTAAATTTATTTATTATTGTATATAAACTACAGTTAAACAGTTATTTAACTCATCATTGAAAAAGTAATTGTCAGTAATTAATTATTATTTATTGATGTGATTGTTTGAATTTGGATGGTGATGTGATAAATGGATGTATGATTTTGATGGATGAATGGATGTTTATTTATATTAACTGCAAGTTATTTTGCATTTTTATCTCATTCAGGATTGCGGTTTGAAATGATATACAACCGCATTTTTATCTTTAAATTGCGGATTGAAATGATAAATATCTGTATCACTTGAACATAGGATAGAAAATTTTATACAGGCAACACGGCATATATATATATAATTATTTTTGAAATGATTTCTATGGTTTGGATAGGATACGGTTTAATAAATATTAAATTTTGATATTGTATAAATATTATTTTATATATATACATATATAGTTAAATTTTTGAATTCAAGCTATGTATAAATCTGTTAAATAGAATAAATAAGTTGAATAATGGAGTTTGATAATTTATAATATATGGTCAAGTACAGGTTTAAGATATGGTATATATATAGAGTTTTAATGATTTAAACCAATTAAGATTGGAAGGTAAATTGGAAATTTATTTGGAATTGAGCTTATTTAAAAATTAAACTCCATAAGTTGATGTAAAACTTACTAAACTTGAAATTTTAATGGTATGATATTTATATCTGAATTTTTAAATGAATAATTCTAGTATAAATAAATGGAAGGAAATACTTAGTGTTAATAAATTGGGTTTTATTTTAAATGGTTATGGATCTATTATGTAAACATTTCAAAACTAAATAATAGGACAATGAATTGTTGAATAGAAATTCCCAACCTTAGTTTTGAAATTTATTAAATACTCAAAGTTTGAAAATATTGAAATCGAAGTGTTTTTATTCAAACTGAAAGTGAATCTAAAAGTTATGGGTTTAGACTGAATTCAAAGTGAATAAAATTATAAAGGCGTTAAAATTATCTACTTTATAAAGAAATTTTAAATTCAACTGTTTTATTTTATATACCGTTGAATATCCAAACCATTTAAGTTTTAAAAGTTATGGTTTTAAAGCTACGAATTTCGTAGTTTTATGTTTGAAAGTTATATTTCAAATGTTTGGTTTCCAGATATTATAAATTTTAAAGCAATATGAATTTGGAAAAAAAATATTTGAAATAAAATGATATTATAATAATTTGGGTTTTAAAAAAAATAATATCAAATGAGTTTGTTTTGAAATGGAAAGGATATCGTATTTATATGGTTTTGAAATAGATATTATATTATGATTTTGAAAGTAAATTTTTTTTAAATGATCATGGTGTTATAATAACGGTTGGTTATTGAAGAGACCGGGATCGGAAGTTGTCATACTCTCTGCCAACTCCGAAAACTACTTTAACAACCGTGTACGCGGTGGAGTTTCCAGAATGAAGTAGGACGGTGGCGGCGTTTCGTTTGAGGTAAATACATGGACCCGACTCCCGTGAGTTGGCACAAGGTGGCTAAAACAGGAGCGATTGACGGGCCAAGGGGTTAGCACCCTTTATCGGATACTCCTCTTCGATACTATACTCTGACTTTGGATTGATTCGATGGCCACTTTTGATTTTGATTTTAGGAGGGAATTTGTCCGAGGTGGGCGGTAGCTGCGGCTACGCGTTACCACCAGCCCGGAAGCGTAATTGGTATATCTACCCTAGCATTGCCTAGTTGTGCCGTGTCACCTACCCTATCGCGCCTTGTATGAGTTTCTGTTTGTGTCATACCTATGGAGTGGCTTCTCGTAGTCTCCCGATCAAGAGATATGCAGGCACTGTATAGACTATTGGCATTATTTGTGTTAAAGGGAATATTGGGTCACTCCTTAACGCTATTTAAAAGTAAGTTTATTTTACTAATAGACACTATTATAATAGCGAAATATACTACATAGTAAATAGTTTAACGGATCATGTAAATCCCGAGCATCTCTTGAGTTACTACACTCATATTTATTTATGTTGATTTAACTTACACAAGCTCTTTTAGTTCTGACTCGAGTGTTTTGTCTTTTCAATTCGCTCGGGTCAGACCGAAAATTTCAAGATTTGAAGCCTTTATTTCTGGAGGAAGAAGACAAAGATTTCAATATTATTATTATATATTATATGGTTCCACTACACTGTATTCCCCTCATTGATATTTATTGGTATGTGAACTCTGATATTTATTGTATAAAGAAGAATCAAATGTTTTGTTAACAGTTTTATGAACTGTATATTGATTATTATATTTTATCCTTCCGCTGTGAGATTCTGTTTTGTTTTTTTTCTTCTCTGTTTTTCTTATTTAACCCATAAAAATCCGCCCTTTCGTATGGTTTGAATTGGCACATGTGTCAATTTAAAGCGTGCGAAAAGGCGGGACGTTACAATTCATACCCGATTTACGTTTATACTCTAGTCTGCACTTTGGGAACTTACAGTTATTTCAGGTGTGGTCGGTTCAAGCCTGATTTATGTTTTTACTCCAGTCCGCACTCTGAGGACTTAGATTTATCTCACAGATGGTTGGTTCACACCTGATTTATGTTTATATTCTAGTCCACACTCAGAGACTTAGAGTTATTTTAGATAGAAGTCGAATCGCACTCTCTTTGATCAATTAATTTTCCTCCCAAGACTTGCGGTTTGTATTTAGCGAACGAGCGATTGTGTCTCAGTCGCTTCGATTTTATCTCAGTTCCATAGTTGGGAAGGAGTTATTCCGAATGTAACATACGCGATTTTTCGTTGTCGAAAAACCGAATAGTTAGGGTTTTAAGAAGAAGAAAAGAAGAAGAAAGAGGTAGAAGGAGAGATAAGAGAAGATAGAAAATAGAACAGAAAGAAATAACAGAACAATATCAGAATCTCACAATTCACAGCGAAACAACATATAATAGATAAATGAATAATCTTTAAACAAAGAACTATATCAGTTATTACATTACATCACATTACATTTCATTACATCATCATCAGAGTGTACAACAAAAAACAATGCAGCGGAAAAGAAATACTATATACTAGTAAATACGCCAATGCCATCCATCTTGCCTCCAGCAACTCTTGAATTCCAGAATATCCTGATAAACCTTAACTCTTGACTGCCCGTGTGGAAATTAGTGGGCACCCAGAGTTTAGGAAGGAAAACAATAAACTCCGAGTCAGTCACGTGACTGGTGTGAGAACTCAAAACAATTTATTTTTCTTTAAAATAAAAATAAAGGAATATTTTTAAAGTCAATTCGCAATGCATTTAAAAATGAGACTAGCATAAGGCCTCCCGCACACACACACATGCAAACGCAGAATCGGAGGAGATTTCTCCTTATGATAGTCAAAGATGCTTGATACGCATTAAAAAGAACCTTTGATATTATTACTAGTGCATAGTGTAGGAAAAATTCATTTCGAAAATAAAGATATAAATCTTAGCCAGCATAGACATTTCGAACTATGCCTACTATAGCTACCATCTAAATAGTGGTGACCACCATAAGTAAATGGCAGGTTCTACAACTAATACCGTACAAGTTTTCGTATTGGGAATTGGATTTCCAACGAATGATCAGGCCAAGGAACTTCCCATTACCACATGGAAACGCCTCTGGAAGGACATCCCGAGAACCTAACCGGATCTCTGCCAACACAAGGCCGGGTTACCTTTCAAACTAGGTAACAACTGACACGAGTATGCCATCCCCCGGTCCTTTGGGACCTTTAACCGAGTGCTCGTCATCAATATCACACCATAATAATAAGTGTTTCAACATGAGTAAGTATCTGGGATCCATACCATGATACCACCCTTTTCCAGAAGGAAATGCACATACCCTAAAGGGAGCTACCCCTCATAACCTTGCTGCATCTTTCCTGTTTTGACCATTCCGGGGTGTGAGGCTCGACGAAGTCACGTCCACAAAAACTCGCTTTATACAAAGTCATGCTTTGGGTCAACAAATGATCATAGAAATGATCACCAAGATAGACGATCAAACAAATGATCCTATCACAAATAATTAACACAATGATCATTTCACAGCAACACTCAGCATGTCACATTACCAAATTGGGAATATATTGCTAAAAACCTTCAACTATATAACCTCTGAGCTCGTACGTCTCAGAAAAGGGTGTTAAGCTAAGAGAATAAATTCTCCGCCACCAACAGAAATATATTTGAAAGAAATCGGCTTTATATCTCAATTTGTAATGTCAGACATACTATCCATACAAGTCTGTTCCGGGATCGAACAGAACCGAAGGCACTTACAAAGAAGTCCTTGCAATCCGGATAATCTCTAATCACGTCCGAATTTCCCATCACATATGGAGATCTCTATACCGGGGATCAGCCAGTGCAGAGACAATCAACAAAAAACCCTTTCGTTTTCGAAGATATCCGGTCTTCAACACCGATCTTCAAATGCAATTCATAACGACGTATCACATATTCGGAATGGGTTATACGACCCCAAGGTCCTTTCCCGGTTAACCCGAATAGTGAGCGCTTATTTTAAAAAAAAAAGCGTGGCATTCAATTTCAAGCAAATCACAACAAATACCTATTTAAAGGTAAATATTGATAGTCGGTTATTGAACTATCAATAGATATGCATAACATCACCAAATTCCAAATTATTTTTCAAATTATTTATTTTCCAAAAATATCTTTACAAGATATATATTTTCCATTCTTTAAAAATAAATCAATATTTATTTTTAAACCCAATTTCCCAATTTCATTTATAAATTCTATATTGAATTTACATTCCAAAATATTTATGAATATACGATTACCATTCGTTTTCAAATATTCATTTTCAATTTATCTTCAAAAAGATAAATTCAAAATATTCACTTAATATTGGAAAAGCATTTCCATACTTATTTATTTATAAGTAATCCACAAGTCTTTTATTTTCTATACTTGGAAAATATTCAATATACTTAAAGCGAAATTAAGTATATATTTCATTCTTTAAGGAAATCATTCTCTTAAACATATTTATTTGGGCCAAAACGAATGTTGCGTAAAACATCGTTACGACAACCCAAAATCACTAGTATAGGGATTCGAAATTAAAATAGATATATAAATCCCAATACTATACAAAACATTTCCTTTCGGAACTCATTTACTATAACAACAGTGTTATAGTCTACCATTTCCTTCTATTTCTCGAAAACGTCTATTTCAACAATGAATGTTGAAATCTATGGTTTCGATGGTTAATATATTTTAAAACATCTTTAGATCGTTTTAATTCTATTTAAAACATCACATCCAAAACCATTTCTTTAACATATTATTCACTATTCAAAAACTTGAATATACTACGTTAACAAATTTCATCATTTCTATTCCTTTTATTTTAAAGGATTATTCACTGTCTAAAACGTGAATATAACTCCATTAACAAGTTACAACAATTTACTTATCAAAATAAGTAGTTGCGGATTTATAAAACAATGTTTATAAATTCCATTTCTATTTATTTTATAACACTTCCTCTTATAAATTTCCTTTATTAACCTATTCGATTTATAATTCAATTGTATACCGAAAGTCCATATTATAAGTTAAATGCTTATAATTTATTTGTTTACAAAAATCGTTTCCTTTAAACTTCATAATTATAAATCTTATAACTTATAAGATTCATTTATTTATCCAAATCTATTCTTTTAAATAACTTTTCAAAATTTATAAACCTACTGTTTATAAAATTCCATTTATAACTTCACCGTTATAATCCTATAAATTTCATTCATTTATGAAATTCATTCACAATTCATTCTAACACTTATAAAAGCTCGTTTTGTAATTCAAGATATTCTAAATTTATAAATATCAATTTATAAATCTTTTATATGGATCAATTTATATTATTCTTTTAAATCGTCTTTCAACTCCTTTATAATTTCATCATTTTGATTTGTAAAATAATCAAATTTCATAAATCCTATTTTTAAACTTTTTATAATAAATTCAGAAATCCCAGTTTAAACTATTTTATAAAATTATTAATCCCATATTTTCAAAAATCAAATTTTAACTGTATTTCTCAAAAATCATAATTTTTATAATATTAAAATTATAACGCTTATTTATTTAAGATGAATCAATTCAAAAAAATATTTTATAAACGTATACTTTCAAAAATTACTTTAGAAATCCCTTAAAATCAAAATCGTTATTTTTAAACTTCAAAACTGGATTCGATGATGCAACACATCAAATAGTCAATCACGACTTTCCAATATCATATATCGATATGATAAACAATCAAATATCACAATATCTAAAATCAATAAATATTTGTGAGGAATCCAGTTGGATCCCTCCAACCTGTTTCTCTGCATCCACAGACATTAGCACAATACCCATTCCACTTCGAGGTGGAATACCGCGGTATATGGGATTTTATAAAATATTATCCGCTTACTAACGGCGCAATAGGGTCTCATCCGCTATACAATGCGGGAAATCAATCAACTGCAATATATACATATGCCAATATATATATTTTGCTATATATATAGATATATCCTACTATATCTAATATCACAACCAAACACAATCAATAAATAACTGCAAATCCAACTTATAAATTTTTGAGTGAGAAGTTCTCACCTTTGCTTTTATTAGCAATCCATTTCCCATCTTGACTCGATTTTCTTGATTTATACCTTGTATAAATATTTACACATTTTATTAATATTCGAACAGATCGAATAATAAATTTTCATTTGATTTAACTAGTTTATAATTTAATTTGGGCTTAATCACTCATTCCAAACAAATTCCCTTTTAATTTTAAACAGATTACTCTTAACAAATTTATCTAATAAAATTTAAATTTCAACTAAATTTACTTAAATAAATTTATTTAGCTAAACCTTTAAATTTTAAAACTAAATTTTCTTCTTTAATAAATTTATTTTAACTAATCATTTTACTTTAAATTAATATCTTTAAATCGATTTCTTTTAATAAATTTGCTTAACTTAAAATTTAACGTACGCGATTTTTCGTTGCCGAAAAACCGAATAGTTAGGGTTTTAAGAAAAAGAAAGAGGTAGAAGAAGAGAGAAAAGATAGAAAATAGAACGGAAAGAAATAACAGAACAACATCAGAATCTCACAATTCGCAGCGGAACAACATATAATAGATAAATGAATAATCTTTAAACAAAGAACTATATCAGTTATTACATTACATCACATTACATTACATCAGAGTGTAAAAAGAAATACTATATACTAGTAATACGTCAATGCCATCCATCTTGCCTCCAGCAACTCCTGAATTCCAGAATATCCTGATAAACCTAACTCTTGACTGTCGAATAAGCGCTCACTATTCGGGTTAGCCGGGAAAGGACCTTGGGGTTAGATAACCCATTCCGAATATGTGATACGTCGTTATGAATTGCATTTGAAGATCGGTGTTGAAGACCGGATATTTTCGAAAACGAAAAGCTTTCTTGTTGATTGTCTCTGCACTGGCTGATCCCCGGTATAGAGATCTCCATATGTGATGGGAAATCCGGACGTGATTAGAGATTATCCGGATTGCAAGGACTTCTTTGTAAGTGCCTTCGGTTCTGTTCGATCCCGGAACAGACTTGTATGGATAGTATGTCTGACATTACAAATTGAGATATAAAGCCGATTTCTTTCAAATATATTTCTGTTGGTGGCGGAGAATTTATTCTCTTAGCTTAACACCCTTTTCTGAGACGTACGAGCTCAGAGGTTATATAGTTGAAGGTTTTTAGCAATATATTCCCAATTTGGTAATGTGACATGCTGAGTGTTGCTGTGATGATCATTGTGTTAATTATTTGTGATAGGATCATTTGTTTGATCGTCTATCTTGGTGATCATTTCTATGATCATTTGTTGACCCAAAGCATGACTTTGTATAAAGCGAGTTTTTGTGGACGTGACTTCGTCGAGCCTCACACCCCGGAATGGTCAAAACAGGAAAGATGCAGCAAGGTTATGAGGGGTAGCTCCCTTTAGGGTATGTGCATTTCCTTCTGGAAAAGGGTGGTATCATGGTATGGAGCCCAGATACTTACTCATGTTGAAACACTTATTATTATGGTGTGATATTGATGAAAGTTAGTCGTTAGAATTCAATATTTAGAATTGAGAATTGAATTCGAATGGAATTTAAATTATGAATTAAATTCAAATAGAATTGAAATTGTGAATTGAGATTGAAATGTAAAATTGAATGAAAATAAATATGTAACTTCAATAGTGAAGTGAAAATGTAAAAGAAGCATATATTGGAAATTTTGTAATGAATTGGCAAAATGGTTTGAATGTTAGAATTGGATATTATGACTAGCAGGATATAAAGGTGTATTAAAAAGAAATGGAATTTGGGATTTTGATTTCAAAGATAAAATTGAATTGCTCGACAAAAAGGTACGTATTTCAATTTCAATATGAAATTTGATGATTTTCTTCTCCAGCCACTTGGCTTTCTCTTTTCTTTTTGATTCTGAGGGGCCGTGGTGCCATTTTGTAGTCGTACCGAGCTAGCCGCGCAAAGGAGACGCTGGCGAAATTTTTCGAAAATTTAGGGTGTTAGAAATTTTTTGAGAAATTTTGAAAGTTTGAAATTTGAATTTGAATTTAAATTTGAATTGTTAGGAAAACAATATTGTTTGGAACCTATAATTGAAGTTGGAAAGCTAGTTGAAATGATAGTGGATCTTTAATAAAAGATTTAGGCTAGTAAGTTGATAAAACTATTTGGATTGTGAAAAATAATAGACGGGATAAGGGCATTCTTCTTAACTTGTAATTTCGGAACGAAATTCTTTTAAGGAGGGAAGATTGTAACGACCCAGAATTTTGAACAATTTAATTTGAAAATATTTAATTAAATTTAAATATTTGAATGATGGTTTGGATTGAATTTTCAATATAACTTTGAATTTGGCGATTAAATTATAGAATTTAATCTATTGGAAGTTGAATAAAAATTTAAATCTTCAATTTTAAGCCAATTAAAAATATTTTAAAGATTTGTAAAATTCATATTGATAATATTGAAGATTATAGAAGCTTCAGAATTGAATTTGAAACTGCTTTGTTCAGTTTTGAAATTTAATCGTTTGAATCGATATTTAAAAATAGCCGTCCGAGGCACAGTCTCGGAATTCGACGAAACTAGTTCCATTGGGTCCGTAATATTGAATTATTACCGGATTTCAAATTTCGTGGCATTTGGAGTTGTTATGTGAGCGTACGACACATAAACGCGTTGAAAGTTCTATCGAAACAAATTGAATTTAAAATTAAAATTTAAATTTCAAACAAACGGCAGCATCCCTAACATCACGCCTAAAATCTTGGTTAAAACGTGCAAACACGTTCTCTATAAAGTCACGTAATGTTGTCTCCTTCCCTCTCCTTTTAAAAATCACGCAAGTCTTCATATTCAATTGCAGAAGAAAACGAAAAATAAAATAAAAATGGCAACCGAGTTTCTCTGTACAAAACCAAATCACCGAAGCCCTAAATCAAATTCGCGATGGCGGTGGAGGCGCGATGGTAGGGGAGGAGTTGCAGGCGTCTTAGGGCTTGGGCAACATCGATGCGATGTCGAGTTGGGTCGCTCGCGTTCGATCGACGTTGAGGCAGTGGCAGGGCCGTCGCGAGCTCGAGAGGATGGGATTCGCGAGGGAGAAGGTCGCGAGCAGATGGTGGTGATGGGAATTCGCGAGGTGTTTGCGTGTGGGTGGCGCTCGCTGGAGGGTGAAGGTACTCAGGGATCTGGCGGCATCGATTCAGGAGTTTCATCGGGTAGAGGCGACGCAAGGAGGAACTCGATCTGGTAGTTGCGAGCTGGGTTCGTCGATTTCTAGTGGGGTAAATGTTGTTTTAAAACTGAGATTAATATATTGTATAAATATATTTATGTATATACACAGTGAAAATTTTTATGAATGCAATTAATATATATAAAGTTATAAAAGGAGATTAGTTCAAATATAGATATATAAAAAAAAAATTTAGGTAGGCAGCAATTTTAAAATATTTTGAATTGTAAAGTTATATAAAAAATTAGGTTATGGAAATTTTAGAAGACTTGGAAATAGAATTTTTATAGAGATTTTGAAATCCATATTAACTATTTTTTTTTAGGATATGTGTTTTCAAAATGAAGAAAAAAATAAATAGGTATCTTTGTGATTTATTTGACTTATAAAACTTATCTAATAAATTATTTAAAAGAATTGATTTAAAATGAAATCACCGATGAATCGAAATTATCAAATGAAAATTTATTATTCGATCTGTTCGAATATTAATAAATTGTGTAAATATTTATACAAGGTATAAATCAAGAAAATCGAGTCAAGATGGGAAATGGATTGCAAAATAAAAGCAAAGGTGAGAACTTCTCACTCTAAAGGATTTATTTAAATTTTAAATAGTTAGATTTAAAATGGTTAGACTGTGTTGATTGAATGCTTGAATGATGATTGTTATATATATATATATATATATATGTATATATATATATATTGGATGTGAATAGACCCTATACGCCGTTAGTAAGCGGAGGTTATTTATTACACACATATACCGCGATATTCCATCTTGAAGTGGAATTGGTATTATATTATATATATAGCAATATATATATATATATATATTGGCATATGTATATATTGCAGTTGATTGATTTCCCGCATTGTATAGCGGATGAGACCCTATTGCGCCGCCTATTAAGCGGATAATATTTTATAAATCCCATATACCACGATATTCCACCTCGAAGTGGAATGGGTATTGTGCTAATGTCTGTGGATGCAGGGAAACAGGTTGGAGGGATCCAACTGGATTCCTCACAAATATTTATTTGATTCAGATATTGTGATATTTTATCATATCGATATATGATGTTTGAAAGTCGTGATTGACTATTTGATGTGTTGCATCATCGGATCCAATTTTGAAGTTTAAAAATAACGATTTTGATTATTAAGGGATTTCTAAAGTGATTTTTGAAAGTATAGGTTTATAAAATATTTTTTTTGAATTGATTCATCTTAAATAAATAAACGTTATAATTTTAATGTTATAAAAATTATGATTTTTGAGAAATACAGTTAAAAGTTGATTTTTGAAAATATGGGATTAATGATTTTATAAAATAGTTTAAACTGGGATTTTTATTATAAAAAGTTTGAAAATAGGATTTGTAACAAACAAGATTTTTCGACTTTCGAAAATCCGACATCGACACTCACTTTATCGACTGCCGAGAAATCAAAGGCCGAAAACCGAGATGTTATGGGTTTTAAAAAGAATTTAAGAAAAGAAAAGAGAAGAAGAGAGAAAAAGAAGAAAGAAAAAGAAAAATAGAGGGAAAAGAAGATAGACAATTTTTTTGAAAACAGAGAATTAGAAAAACAGAAGATAGAAGAATTTTAAAAATAGAAAAAGAGAATTTGAAAATAGAACGGACAGAAAGGAAACAAAAAGAACAACAACAGAATCTCACAATTCGCAGCGGAACAACATATAATAATAAATGAATAATCTTTAAACAAAGAACTATATCAGTTATTACATTACATTTCATTTCATTACATCATATCATCAGAGTGTACAACAACATACAACAATAAACAGTGCAGCGGAAAAGAAATACTATATAAACTAGTAATACGCCATGCCAATCCAGCTTGCCTCCAGCAGCTCCAGAATATCCAGAATATCCTGATAAACCTAACTCTTAACTGCCCGTGTGGAAAATTGGTGGGCACCCAGAGTTTAGGAAGGAAAACAATAAACTCCAAGTCAGTCATGTGACTGGTGTGAGAACTCAAAACAGTTTATTTATCTTTAAAAATCAAAAAGAGGGAATATTTTTAATCAATTCGCAATGCTTTTAAAAATGAGACTACCATAAGGCCTCCCGCACACACACACATGCAAACGCAGAATCGGAGGAGATTTCTCCTTATGATAGTCAAAGATGCTTGATACGCATTTAAAATAACATTTGATATTATTATTAGTGCATAGTGTATAACAAATTCATTTCGAAAGTAGAATATAAATCTTAGCCAACATACGACCATTATCGTATGCCTACTATAGCTAACCATGTTCAATAGCAGGTTACCGCCACATTCCATAGCAGGTTCTACAACTAATACCGTACAAGTTTCGTATTGGGAATTGGATTTCCAACAAATGGTCAGGCCAAGGAACTTCCCATTGCCACTGAGAATGCCTCTGGATGGACATCCCCGAGAACCAAACCGGATCTCAACCAACACAAGGCCGGGTTACTCCTAACTGAGCAACAACTGACCGAATATGCCATCCCCCGGTCCTTTGGGACCTTTTTCCGAGAGCGCTCTCTAATCAATTCACACAATCATAACAAAGTGTTTTCAACATGAGTAAGTATCTGGGCTCCATACCATGATACCACCCTTTTCCAGAAGGAAATGGACACATCCTAAAGGGTGCTACCCCTCATAACCTTGCTGCTTCTTTCCTGTTTTGACCATTTCCGGGATGTGAGGCTCGACGAATTCACGTCCACAAAAACATACTTTATACAAAAGCCATGCTTTGGGTCAACAAATGATCAACACAATGATCACTAAGATAGACGATCAAATAAATGATCCTATCACAATAATCAACACAATGATCATTTCAGCATCACTCAGCATGTCACATTACCAAACTGGGAATATATCGCTGATAACTTCAACTATATAACCTTTGAGCACATGCGTCTCAAAGAAGGGTGTTAAGCAAAGAATAAATTCTCCGCCACCAACAGAAATATATTTGAAAGAAATCGGCTTTATATCTCAACTTGTAATGTCAGACATACAATCCATACAAGTCTGTTCCGGGCTCGAACAAAACCGAAGGCACTTACAAAGAAGTCCTTGCAATCCGGATATTCACAATCCTGATCGGATTTCCCATCACTTAGGGAGTTTCTATACCGGCGCGACTCGGTGCAGAAACAATCGATAGGTCATCCTATCGCTCTTGCAAATACCGGTCTTCAACACCGATCTTCAAATGCAATTCACAACGACGTATCACATATTCGGAATGGGTTATACGACCCCATGGTCTTTTCCCGGTTAACCCGAATAGTGAGCGCTTATTCAAAAATAAGTGTGCATTCAAATTCAATCATATTCACATCAAATACCCATTCAAAGGGAAATATTGATAGTCGGCTATTGAACTATCACTGGATATGCATACATCACCAGATTCCAAATAATTTTCCAAATTATTTATTTTCCAAAATATCTTTACTAGATATAAAATTCCAACACTTCAAAAATAAATCAATATTTATTTTTAACCAATTTCACTTTTCACATATAAATTCCATAATGAATTTATATTTCAAAATATTCGTGCATATACGATTTCAATTATTCATTTTCAATTTATCTTTAAAAAGATAAATTCTAATTTTTCACTTCATATTGGAAAACATTTCCATACTTATTAAAAATAAGTAATTCACAAATCTTTTTATTTTCAACACTTAGAAAATATTCAATATACTTAAATCGAATTAAGTATATATTTCATTCTATTAAGAAAATCATTCACTTAAACATATTTATTTGGGCCAAAACGAATGTTACGTAAAACATCGTTACGACAACCCAAAATCACTAGTATAGGGATTCGAAATTAAAATAGATATATAAATCCCAATACTATACAAAAACATTTCCTTTCGGAAATCATTTACTATAACAACAGTGTTATAGTCCATCATCTCCTTTCATTTCTCGAAACATCTATTTCAACAATAAATGTTGAAATCTGTGGTTTCGAATCTCAACATGTTTAAAAACATCGTTAGATTGTTTTAATTCTATTTAAACATCACATTCAAAACAATTCCTTTAACGTATTATTCACTATTCAAAATGTGAATAAACTTCGTTAACAAATCTCATCCTTTTATTCATTTTAATTCAAAGGATTATTCACTATTAAAAAAATGTGAATATAACTCCATTTCTAAGTTATAACAATTAACTTGTCAAAATAAGTCATTTGCGAATTTATAAAACAACGTTTATAAATTCCTTTTCTATTTATTTATAAAAACTTCCTTTTTTATAAATCCTTTTATTTACCTATTCAGTTTATAATTCAATTATAGACTAAAAGTTCATATTATAAGTTAACTACTTATAAAACGATTATTTTACAAAATCGTTCTTTTTAAAGACTTTTCAATTTATAAACCTTATAACTTATAAGATTTATTTATTTAATCAATCTATTCTTCAAATAATTTCACCAAATTTATAAATCTTACTATTTATAGATTTCATTTATAACTTCACAGTTTATAACTCTATAAATTTCATTCATTTATGAAATTCATTTTCACTACATTCAAACACTTATAAAAACTTGTTTTATAATGTCAATTTTTCAATTTATAAATATCCATTTATAAATCTCTTAATATAAATCAGTTTATATTATTATTCTAAAACGTCTTTAAATTCCTTTATAATTTCATCATTTCGATTTATAAAATAATCAAATTTTATAAATCCTATATTTAAACTTTTATCATATATTCAAAAATCCAATCTAAATTATTTTATAAAATCATTAGTTCATATTTCTTAAAAATCAACTTTTAATCGTATTTCTAAAAATCAGCTTTTTTACTATATTTCACAAAAACCATAATTTTTATAACTTTAAAAATTATAACGTTTATTTATTTATAATGGATCAATTCCAAAAATATAGTATATTTTCAAAAATCACTTTAAAACCATTTTAAAATCCCAAAATCTGGGTCCAATGATGCTACACACCAAATAGTCAATCACGACTAACAACGATATCATATATCGATATGATAATCCATCAAATATCAAAATATCTGTAATAAAATAAATACTGTTGAGGAATCCAGTTGGATCCCTCCAACCTGTTTCCTGCATCCAAAAACATTAGCACAATACCAATTTCGCTCCAGTACGAAATTATCGCGGTACATGTTCTTATTAAATATTATCCGCTTAATAACGGCGTAATAGGGTCTCATCCGCTAAACAAATAAATGCGGGAAATCAATAACTGCAATATATACATATGCCAATATATATATATTGATATTATATATATAATACCAATTTCACTGTTTATGAAATATTCGCGGTATATGTTTTTATTAAATAACATCCGCTTACTAACGGCGCATAATGTCTATTTTAACAATCAATAATTTACAGTCATCATTCAAACATGCATTCAAATATTTTAAATCTAACTATTTAAAATAAAATCGAAATCTATTCGATTGAGTGAGAAGTTCTCACCTTGGTTTTAATTTCCGTTTTAGCTTTTATTTCGAATAAAATTAAACGCGCGTTTAATTTTACCCGAAATTCTCACTAACTCCAAACGACTCCAAACCAACTCCATCGCGTAGTGCTCGTCCATACGATTCCAACGCAACTGAGTTTGCATTTTTTCGACCTCGTATGAAAAAGATATGAATTTTTGAAGTTTGTACACGTTTTATATAACTTAAATCACACATAACTTTATAATTTAAACCTTCCTCAATTTCTAGCCACTGGATCCTTGCACCCCCTCATCTCCACCCTTGAACGCAACCCTTCCCTTCTTCATCTTCTACAGGCCGTCATCCCCAGGCCATCACACGCGCATAGAACCCATCACACTCAAAACTAGGGTTTGATTTTTCAACCTCAATACACAACGAAACTTGATCACAACCCCACCATGTCGAAGCTCTAAACCCTAGCTATGTTCGGCCTTAACCCCTAGGAGCTCGGCCATCCCTCTCTCATGGAAAAACGTGCGCAGGCCGGCCACTTCATACACCATTTCCCATCAATCCGTGAAGCCATTCGCGATCTCCACCGTTCACATCGAAGCTCTCGTTGTGATCTTCATCTTTGTAGTTGAATGTTTTAGCTAAAACTTGATGGATTGAGAGATCAAAGGGGAAAAGATGGGAGCATTTCTGGCCATTCAGTTGTAGGTGGCGGCTATCAATAGAAAATTAGGGTTTTGTGAATATTTTAGCAAATTATGAAGGCAAGGGGTCTATTTATAAGGAACGAGCGACACTATTCATCCCGGAAATTCCGAACTCCGATTTAGACGCCGTAACCAGCGTACCTAGGGTTTATCCCACGTTCCGGACACAATGGAACAGGTTTCGGAAGCTAATTCGGAAGTATGTGCGAGTTATGGCTGAAAACGCTCAATTTAAATTAAACCGATTTAAATCGATTTCTAGGCGTTTTAATTTGTACCGGACAAACGGTAAATCCAATTGACTTGAAATTTGAAACCTTACAATAATATCACATTACGGATCCGATGAAACTGGTTTCGTCGAAATCCGAGACTTTTTGAAAAATGGCTATTTTGACTCGCCAAATTTAAATTAAAAATAAATCGATGCGTTTCGAGCTGCCACGATCAAACGATAACTCCGATTGACACGAAAATTGAAATCCGGTAATAACTAACTATTACGGATCCAATGAAACTGGTTTCGTTCAATTCTGAGACTGTTCAAAAATTGGCTATTTTACAGTCAATTATTAAATATTAAAATATTCAATTTTCACAAATTAACTTTTAATTCGATTTTAAAAGTTCTAAAATATCTCTATAACTCCAGTATGATTAAATAAAATTTTACAAATCATTTTCTATCATATTTAACTCAATTATTCAATTATTTCCATAATTTAACATATTAAATTATCGATTTAATTATCTAATTAAATCTAATAAATCAAATAAAAATTTATTTGACTTAAAAATTCACTTATAAATATTTAAAATTAATTAAATATTCAAATTTAAATTATTAAAAATTCTGGGTCGTTACAATCTTTCCCCCTTAAAAGAATTTCGTCCCGAAATTGCAAGTAAGAAAGGTTACAAAATCTATTAACTTTCCAAAATTCATAGTTGAACTTCTTTCAAATCTTTACTAAGTTTTCAAATCATACTTAGTTATGTTTTCAAAAACAACTACTATTGTTTAACTTTCAACTCTAAAACAAAGTTAAAGTTTTCAAAATTTTCCCAAATTTTCTCAAAATTTTCTAACGCCTTAAATTTTCGGAAAAATTCGCCATAGTCTCCTTTGCGCGGCTCGATCCGAAAAAAAATGACAGTATATATATCACAAATATACATCTCATCAAGTAATGAGGCATCCCGAAGGGAAAAAAGTGTAAAAGTACGATATTTAATCCGAGATATGTACCTTATATTTTATTAGCGAGCATATACGGCTAATATAGCGCTAAAGCGAACTCCAAATGCGAAGCAAACGCGATCCGCACCTACTAATCACTCAACAAACAACATGAGAACCATGCACATATGCAAATAATCTCAATATACAACATATAGCAACATAATAACTATATATGTCACTTAGCAAATGCAACAATAGCAATATATATTCAACCATCATCCAATTACCATTCAACAAATTCATTCATATTCTCATTAATACTTAATGAATTGGTTTTCACTTTAAATCATATTTGATTTATTTACATTGGATTTTATCACATTCATTCTCATTCAATTTATTCAACTTCTAATAACATTTGATTTCAATGAATTAATACTTTCATTCATTATTCCATATCAACTTAAATTACATTCAATTGATTAACATTCAATCACAAAGTTGAATTCTATTATATAACTCAAGTTCATATTCATTTAATCCACTTGATTATTTACTTCGATACCAAAATCAACTTAATTCAATATCTCTTAAGTTATATTCCATTTAACTTTAAATTCACTTTTATTTACAACTCATATTAATAGATATATCCATAAAGTTTTACTTCTTATGTATATAAGTTTATTTCACAATTGTAATTCACTTTAATTATAACTCAATTCTTATAATTCTTTTACTTATACAATTATTCTTTTATTTAGATTATTCAAACAACTTAACAATCAACTTATATACTCTTTAATAATTCTTGAAAAATTATTCCTTTACATATAAAAATATAATCAAGGCAAAATCATTCCATTTACCCAATTTAAAACAATATTGTGTCGAATTGTTCTATTCAAGTGTTTAGAAACCCCTTCGGCTCAGTTTCGAGGCTGTGCTGACGAAAGTTCATATACCACTCAATAAACCAATCATCACAATATAAAACAATTTTATATTCACTAACAAATACGCTCTCATAGCTATTATTACACTCAAACTCATTCTAGAGTACTACTGACTCTATCTCTAATGAGTACTACCCTACAGAACCATGGTTGTCGCTTAACCATCAGAGCTCTGATACCAAATGTAACAAACAAGATTTTTCGACTTTCGAAAATCCGACATCGACACTCACTTTATCGACTGCCGAGAAATCAAAGGCCGAAAACCGAGATGTTATGGGTTTTAAAAAGAATTTAAGAAAAGAAAAGAGAAGAAGAGAGAAAAAGAAGAAAGAAAAAGAAAAATAGAGGGAAAAGAAGATAGACAATTTTTTTGAAAACAGAGAATTAGAAAAACAGAAGATAGAAGAATTTTAAAAATAGAAAAAGAGAATTTGAAAATAGAACGGACAGAAAGGAAACAAAAAGAACAACAACAGAATCTCACAATTCGCAGCGGAACAACATATAATAATAAATGAATAATCTTTAAACAAAGAACTATATCAGTTATTACATTACATTTCATTTCATTACATCATATCATCAGAGTGTACAACAACATACAACAATAAACAGTGCAGCGGAAAAGAAATACTATATAAACTAGTAATACGCCATGCCAATCCAGCTTGCCTCCAGCAACTCCAGAATATCCAGAATATCCTGATAAACCTAACTCTTAACTGCCCGTGTGGAAAATTGGTGGGCACCCAGAGTTTAGGAAGGAAAACAATAAACTCCAAGTCAGTCATGTGACTGGTGTGAGAACTCAAAACAGTTTATTTATCTTTAAAAATCAAAAAGAGGGAATATTTTTAATCAATTCGCAATGCTTTTAAAAATGAGACTACCATAAGGCCTCCCGCACACACACACATGCAAACGCAGAATCGGAGGAGATTTCTCCTTATGATAGTCAAAGATGCTTGATACGCATTTAAAATAACATTTGATATTATTATTAGTGCATAGTGTATAACAAATTCATTTCGAAAGTAGAATATAAATCTTAGCCAACATACGACCATTATCGTATGCCTACTATAGCTAACCATGTTCAATAGCAGGTTACCGCCACATTCCATAGCAGGTTCTACAACTAATACCGTACAAGTTTCGTATTGGGAATTGGATTTCCAACAAATGGTCAGGCCAAGGAACTTCCTATTGCCACTGAGAATGCCTCTGGATGGACATCCCTGAGAACCAAACCGGATCTCAACCAACACAACGCCGGGTTACTCCTAACTGAGCAACAACTGACCGAATATGCCATCCCCCGGTCCTTTGGGACCTTTTTCCGAGAGCGCTCTCTAATCAATTCACACAATCATAACAAAGTGTTTTCAACATGAGTAAGTATCTGGGCTCCATACCATGATACCACCCTTTTCCAGAAGGAAATGGACACATCCTAAAGGGTGCTACCCCTCATAACCTTGCTGCTTCTTTCCTGTTTTGACCATTTCCGGGATGTGAGGCTCGACGAATTCACGTCCACAAAAACATACTTTATACAAAAGCCATGCTTTGGGTCAACAAATGATCAACACAATGATCACTAAGATAGACGATCAAATAAATGATCCTATCACAATAATCAACACAATGATCATTTCAGCATCACTCAGCATGTCACATTACCAAACTGGGAATATATCGCTGATAACTTCAACTATATAACCTTTGAGCACATGCGTCTCAAAGAAGGGTGTTAAGCAAAGAATAAATTCTCCGCCACCAACAGAAATATATTTGAAAGAAATCGGCTTTATATCTCAACTTGTAATGTCAGACATACAATCCATACAAGTCTGTTCCGGGCTCGAACAAAACCGAAGGCACTTACAAAGAAGTCCTTGCAATCCGGATATTCACAATCCTGATCGGATTTCCCATCACTTAGGGAGTTTCTATACCGGCGCGACTCGGTGCAGAAACAATCGATAGGTCATCCTATCGCTCTTGCAAATACCGGTCTTCAACACCGATCTTCAAATGCAATTCACAACGACGTATCACATATTCGGAATGGGTTATACGACCCCATGGTCTTTTCCCGGTTAACCCGAATAGTGAGCGCTTATTCAAAAATAAGTGTGCATTCAAATTCAATCATATTCACATCAAATACCCATTCAAAGGGAAATATTGATAGTCGGCTATTGAACTATCACTGGATATGCATACATCACCAGATTCCAAATAATTTTCCAAATTATTTATTTTCCAAAATATCTTTACTAGATATAAAATTCCAACACTTCAAAAATAAATCAATATTTATTTTTAACCAATTTCACTTTTCACATATAAATTCCATAATGAATTTATATTTCAAAATATTCGTGCATATACGATTTCAATTATTCATTTTCAATTTATCTTTAAAAAGATAAATTCTAATTTTTCACTTCATATTGGAAAACATTTCCATACTTATTAAAAATAAGTAATTCACAAATCTTTTTATTTTCAACACTTAGAAAATATTCAATATACTTAAATCGAATTAAGTATATATTTCATTCTATTAAGAAAATCATTCACTTAAACATATTTATTTGGGCCAAAACGAATGTTACGTAAAACATCGTTACGACAACCCAAAATCACTAGTATAGGGATTCGAAATTAAAATAGATATATAAATCCCAATACTATACAAAAACATTTCCTTTCGGAAATCATTTACTATAACAACAGTGTTATAGTCCATCATCTCCTTTCATTTCTCGAAACATCTATTTCAACAATAAATGTTGAAATCTGTGGTTTCGAATCTCAACATGTTTAAAAACATCGTTAGATTGTTTTAATTCTATTTAAACATCACATTCAAAACAATTCCTTTAACGTATTATTCACTATTCAAAATGTGAATAAACTTCGTTAACAAATCTCATCCTTTTATTCATTTTAATTCAAAGGATTATTCACTATTAAAAAAATGTGAATATAACTCCATTTCTAAGTTATAACAATTAACTTGTCAAAATAAGTCATTTGCGAATTTATAAAACAACGTTTATAAATTCCTTTTCTATTTATTTATAAAAACTTCCTTTTTTATAAATCCTTTTATTTACCTATTCAGTTTATAATTCAATTATAGACTAAAAGTTCATATTATAAGTTAACTACTTATAAAACGATTATTTTACAAAATCGTTCTTTTTAAAGACTTTTCAATTTATAAACCTTATAACTTATAAGATTTATTTATTTAATCAATCTATTCTTCAAATAATTTCACCAAATTTATAAATCTTACTATTTATAGATTTCATTTATAACTTCACAGTTTATAACTCTATAAATTTCATTCATTTATGAAATTCATTTTCACTACATTCAAACACTTATAAAAACTTGTTTTATAATGTCAATTTTTCAATTTATAAATATCCATTTATAAATCTCTTAATATAAATCAGTTTATATTATTATTCTAAAACGTCTTTAAATTCCTTTATAATTTCATCATTTCGATTTATAAAATAATCAAATTTTATAAATCCTATATTTAAACTTTTATCATATATTCAAAAATCCAATCTAAATTATTTTATAAAATCATTAGTTCATATTTCTTAAAAATCAACTTTTAATCGTATTTCTAAAAATCAGCTTTTTTACTATATTTCACAAAAACCATAATTTTTATAACTTTAAAAATTATAACGTTTATTTATTTATAATGGATCAATTCCAAAAATATAGTATATTTTCAAAAATCACTTTAAAACCATTTTAAAATCCCAAAATCTGGGTCCAATGATGCTACACACCAAATAGTCAATCACGACTAACAACGATATCATATATCGATATGATAATCCATCAAATATCAAAATATCTGTAATAAAATAAATACTGTTGAGGAATCCAGTTGGATCCCTCCAACCTGTTTCCTGCATCCAAAAACATTAGCACAATACCAATTTCGCTCCAGTACGAAATTATCGCGGTACATGTTCTTATTAAATATTATCCGCTTAATAACGGCGTAATAGGGTCTCATCCGCTAAACAAATAAATGCGGGAAATCAATAACTGCAATATATACATATGCCAATATATATATATTGATATTATATATATAATACCAATTTCACTGTTTATGAAATATTCGCGGTATATGTTTTTATTAAATAACATCCGCTTACTAACGGCGCATAATGTCTATTTTAACAATCAATAATTTACAGTCATCATTCAAACATGCATTCAAATATTTTAAATCTAACTATTTAAAATAAAATCGAAATCTATTCGATTGAGTGAGAAGTTCTCACCTTGGTTTTAATTTCCGTTTTAGCTTTTATTTCGAATAAAATTAAACGCGCGTTTAATTTTACCCGAAATTCTCACTAACTCCAAACGACTCCAAACCAACTCCATCGCGTAGTGCTCGTCCATACGATTCCAACGCAACTGAGTTTGCATTTTTTCGACCTCGTATGAAAAAGATATGAATTTTTGAAGTTTGTACACGTTTTATATAACTTAAATCACACATAACTTTATAATTTAAACCTTCCTCAATTTCTAGCCACTGGATCCTTGCACCCCCTCATCTCCACCCTTGAACGCAACCCTTCCCTTCTTCATCTTCTACAGGCCGTCATCCCCAGGCCATCACACGCGCATAGAACCCATCACACTCAAAACTAGGGTTTGATTTTTCAACCTCAATACACAACGAAACTTGATCACAACCCCACCATGTCGAAGCTCTAAACCCTAGCTATGTTCGGCCTTAACCCCTAGGAGCTCGGCCATCCCTCTCTCATGGAAAAACGTGCGCAGGCCGGCCACTTCATACACCATTTCCCATCAATCCGTGAAGCCATTCGCGATCTCCACCGTTCACATCGAAGCTCTCGTTGTGATCTTCATCTTTGTAGTTGAATGTTTTAGCTAAAACTTGATGGATTGAGAGATCAAAGGGGAAAAGATGGGAGCATTTCTGGCCATTCAGTTGTAGGTGGCGGCTATCAATAGAAAATTAGGGTTTTGTGAATATTTTAGCAAATTATGAAGGCAAGGGGTCTATTTATAAGGAACGAGCGACACTATTCATCCCGGAAATTCCGAACTCCGATTTAGACGCCGTAACCAGCGTACCTAGGGTTTATCCCACGTTCCGGACACAATGGAACAGGTTTCGGAAGCTAATTCGGAAGTATGTGCGAGTTATGGCTGAAAACGCTCAATTTAAATTAAACCGATTTAAATCGATTTCTAGGCGTTTTAATTTGTACCGGACAAACGGTAAATCCAATTGACTTGAAATTTGAAACCTTACAATAATATCACATTACGGATCCGATGAAACTGGTTTCGTCGAAATCCGAGACTTTTTGAAAAATGGCTATTTTGACTCGCCAAATTTAAATTAAAAATAAATCGATGCGTTTCGAGCTGCCACGATCAAACGATAACTCCGATTGACACGAAAATTGAAATCCGGTAATAACTAACTATTACGGATCCAATGAAACTGGTTTCGTTCAATTCTGAGACTGTTCAAAAATTGGCTATTTTACAGTCAATTATTAAATATTAAAATATTCAATTTTCACAAATTAACTTTTAATTCGATTTTAAAAGTTCTAAAATATCTCTATAACTCCAGTATGATTAAATAAAATTTTACAAATCATTTTCTATCATATTTAACTCAATTATTCAATTATTTCCATAATTTAACATATTAAATTATCGATTTAATTATCTAATTAAATCTAATAAATCAAATAAAAATTTATTTGACTTAAAAATTCACTTATAAATATTTAAAATTAATTAAATATTCAAATTTAAATTATTAAAAATTCTGGGTCGTTACAGGATTTATGAAGTTTGATTATTTTATAAATCAAATGATGAAGTTATAAAGGAGTTGAAAGACGTTTTAAAAGAATAATATAAATTGATCCATATAAAAGATTTATAAATTGATATTTATAAATTTAAAATATCTTGAATTATAAAACGAGCTTTTATAGGTGTTAGAATGAATTGTGAATGAATTTCATAAATGAATGAAATTTATAGAATTATAAACGGTGAAGTTATAAATGGAATTTTATAAGCAGTAGATTTATAAAATTTATAAAGTTATTTAGGGAATAGATTTGGATAAATAAATGGATCTTATAAGTTATAAGATTTATAATTATGAAGTTTAAAGGAACGATTTTTCAAACAAATAAATTATAAGCATTTAACTTATAATATGGACTTTGGGTATATAATTGAGTTATAAATCGAATAAGTTAATAAAGGAATTTTATAAGAGGAAGTGTTATAAAATAAATAGAAATGGAATTTATAAACATTATTTTATAAATCCGCAGCGACTTATTTTGATAAGTAAATTGTTGTAATTTATTAATGGAGTTATATTCACGTTTTAGACAGTGAATAATCCTGTAAAACAAAATGAATAGAAATGATAAAATTGGTTAACAAATATATTCACGTTTTTGAATAGTGAATAATATGTTAAAGAAATGGTTTTGAATGTAATGTTTTAAATAGAATTAAAACGATCTAACGATGTTTTAAATGTATTAAAATTCGAAAACATAGATCTCAACATTTATTGTTGAAATAGACGTTTTCGAGAAATAGAAGGAAATGGTAGATTATAACACTGTTGTTATAATAATTGATTTCCGAAAGGAAATGTTTTGTATAGTATTGGGACTTATATAATCTATTTTAATTTCGAATCCCTATACTAGTGATTTTGGGTTGTCGTAACGATGTTTTACGCAACATTCGTTTTGGCCCAAATAAATATGTTTAAGAGAATGATTTCCTTAAAGAATGAAATATATACTTAATTTCGATTAGAGTATATTGAATATTTTCCAAGTGTAGAAAATAAATAAAATTTGTGAATTACTTATAAATAAATAAGTATGGAAGTGTTTTTTCAATATTAAGTGAATATTTTGAATTTATTTTTTTGAAGGTAAATTGAAAATGAATATTAGAATTCGAATGGAAATCGTATACTCATGAAAATATTTTGGAAATGTAAATTCAATATGGAATTTATAAATGAAATTGGAAAATGGGTTTAAAAATAAATATTGATTTATTTTTGAAGAATGGAAAATATATATCTTGTAAAGATATTTTTGGAAAATAAATAATTTAGAAAATTATTTGGAATCTGGTGATGTTGTGCATATCTATTGATAGTTCAATAACCGACTATCAATATTTACCTTTGAATAGGTATTTGTTGTGATTTGCTTGAATTTGAATGCCACACTTATGTTTTTTATTTTTATTTTTTTTGAACGAGGGAGAGGAATATTTAAAACAGAGAGAACATGGGTTGCACGATTTCTATCGTGATTTTCTGCGTGACTTTAGGCAAAAATTTAGGAAGCTACAGTGTTTGGACGTGAGGGAATCTTAACCCATTTCTGAGTTTAAATTTAAATTAAATTCCATTTAAATTTCAACGCGTTTACTTAACGTGTGCTCACATATCAACTCAGAAAAATACGAAATTTGAAATCCGGTAATAATTCAATATTACGGACCTAATGGAACTGGTTTCGTCGAATTCCGAGACTGTGCCTCGGACGGCTATTTTTAAATATCGATTCAAACGATTAAATTTCAAAACTGAACAAAGCAGTTTCAAATTCAATTCTGAAGCTTCTATAATCTTCAATATTATCAATACGAATTTTACAAATCTTTAAAATATTTTTAATTGGCTTAAATTGAAGATTTAAATTTTTATTCAACTTCCAATAGATTAAATTCTATAATTTAATCGCCAAATTCAAAGTTATATTTAAATTTAATTAAATATTTTCAAATTAAATTGTTCAAAATTCTGGGTCGTTACAGGCCATATTCATTCCTTATCGTGGAGACATTCCTTTGGATTGTGAATGATAGTTATTAAATTAACAAGTAGATTGAGCTCATCTTGTTTAATCTCATTGGGAGTTAGCCTGATTGATTGATTTCAAACTCTGGGAGCCTATTTATACATATTGACATCAATAAGTTATGCTATGTAATTAGCATACAATGCAACAACAAACATAAATATTAAGGAAGCTTGAAACTTTATTCATTAAATGGAAAGGAATAACATAAACTATCTTATTGCACATCCAGAAAATCGAACGTTAAAAAAAATTCTAAAAGTAAATACAACTGAAATGTTAAGGAAATATAATAAGTGAAATAGCATTGAAGATGTTCGCTATTCCATATCCTTGGAAGTGTGATGCCATCGACAGTTGCTAGCTTGAAAGTTCCATCTTCAAGCCTTTGTTCAATGACATATGACCCTTCTCAGATTGGATTCATGTATGACAGGGTAGTGAAAACCCGTTTCAGGATGAGATCGCCAATTTCAAAGGTCCTAGGTCAAACTTTATTGTTATAATACCAGGCGACCCGCTGTCGATGTGCAGCCGCCCTCAGATCAACTTCTTTGCGCTTCTCATCTATAAAGTCAAGAGATTCCAAGGGGAGATCTTTATTCGTTATGGGATCGTAGTATATCACTCGATGAGAAGGAACTTCGAGCTCAACAAGAATTATGGCTTCAGAACCATAAGCGAGGGGGAACGGTGTATGGCAAGTCGCGGGCTTGTGGGTGGTCCTGTAAGTCTATAGTGATGTAGGAAGTTCATCCACCTGCCTCTACCCTTCTCCAAATGCTTCTTCAGAATGGACTTTATGATCTCATATACGGCTTTGACTTGCCCATTTGCCTAAGGGGGAGCAACCCATACAAATCTCTTTTCAATGCGATATCTTCGACAAAAGTCTAGAATTCAGCATTATCGAATTGAGTCCCATTATCTGTTACAATAGTTCATGGACAACCGAATCGGCATGCGATGTTTCGAACAATAAAGTTGATTACATTTTTAGTTGTGATCATGGCTAAAGGTTCTACTTTGGCCCATTTGGTGAAGTAGTCAGCTGCAACAATAGCATACTTGGCACTACCTTTAAAGATTGACAAAGAGTCGATAATGTCAATACCCACATGGCGGCCATGGTGTATTTTCTTTTCTAGAGTTTGCCCCTAGTGTGATCGCCACATTCTCCATCATGAACTTCCTTAGAGCACGTTTTATCTCATCGTGAGTGACACACTGAAGTAAAGGGACCGAAAAACCTTTCCTGTACATAATTCCTTCTTGCATAATATACAGTGAAACTTTGCGAAGGACTTGTCGCTTTTCATTTCTTTTATTAGGTAGGACATCGTGCAGTAAATATTCTTTGATCGGGGTCATCCACGACTCCCTTTCAGTCTCTGCTTCCAGTGTTTGGTCGATTTCCATTATGTTTGAACTTAGGGTATTTAATACTTTAACCAGTACCAAGCCCATCTGCTATGCATTGCCGGTACTAGCCAATTTGCCAATGAATCAGCCTATCTGTTTTGATCTCATGGAATATGCGAAATGTCATAGTACTTAAACTCTATTAGCAACTCTTGAACTTGGGCAAGGTATGGAGCAAGTCGTTGACCCTTAGCCTGATAATCTCCCCTAACTTGATACACCACCAACTGTGAATCGCAAAAGATTTCGATTTTATGTTCTCTAGAGAGTTTAAGTCCAGTGATCATAGCATCGTACCTAGCTTCGTTGGCTTTTTCTAGGAAATTAAGCTTTAGTGCATAACTAATTGTCTGATTTTCAGGAGTTATAAGAACAATTGTAGCTCTGGAATAATGATCGTTAGATGGTCCATTGGTATACAATTTCCATCGTACGGTTGGGATTTCCCTGGCTTGTGGAGAATCATCCTGCATAGTAAACACAGCTATGAAGTCTGCCAATGCTTAACCCTGGATAGTCCTCCGAAGGAGATAAGTAGTTTCGAATTGACTGAGTTCAATATTCCATTTAAGTAACCTTCCAGACATCTTAGGTTGCTATAGGACCTGTCGTAACTGTTGGCTTGTTCCAATTTCTCAATTTCCAAGTAGTTCCTTTCAGCTCCATTAATTGTTTGCTGACGTAATACACCGACCTCTAGATTCAGCTCTCCTCATGAAGCAATGCAGCGCTTATAGCGTGTGCCGATATAGCCAAATAAATGTACAACTCCTCATGACCCATCGACTTTGATAAGATAAGGGTCTTTCTAAATGATTCACCAAAGCTTGAAACGCGTCTTTACAATCTTGCATCCATTCAAAGTTTCTTATTCCCTTCCTAATCAATTCGAAGAAAGGAATGCATTTGTCGGTATTTCTGGAGATAAATCGATTTAGGGAAGCAACTTTCTCATTTAGACTCTGCACTTGTTTAATAGTTCTCGGCACTTGGATATCAAAATAGCCTGAATCTTCTTAGGATTAGCGTCAATTCCATGAGCATTGACAATAAAACCCAATAATTTTCCCGATGCAACACCGAATTAACACTTCAAAGGATTGATTTTCATCTTATAATATTGGAAAATGTCAAACATTTCTACAAAGTTTCTAATGTGGTCGTTTGATCGTTGTGAATTCACAAGCACATCATCCACATACACTTCCACTATTTTTCCTATCTAGTCTTTAAACATCCTATTAACTAAGCGCTGATATGTTGCTTTGGCATTTTTCAACCCAAATGGCAATCACTACATAACTATACTATCCTACATCTGTGATAAAATTGGTGTGCTCCTGATTGAGACATGCATCATGATTTGATGATATCTCAAGTATGCATCCATGAAAGATGACAATTGGTGCCCTGCTGTTGAATTAACCAGCTGGTCATTCCTTGGAAAAGGAAAACCGTCTTTGGACATGCTTTGTTTAAATCCGAGTAATCTGTGCACATCTCTCTATTTTCCTTTCACTTTCTTCACAAGTACAAAGTTAGATACCCATTTATGGTAGAGGGCATCGTGGATAAACCCGTTGGCTTTTAATTTATCCATCTCCTCTTTGAGAGCGGCAGATCTCTCTGAATCCATATTGCATTTTTTTGCTTCACCGGGACATGCCTTGGGTCAATATTCAATGCATGGCTCACAATGGCAGGTGAGATTCCATACTTTTCAGAGCGAGTCTAAGCAAATACGTCTAGATTCCCTCGAAGAAAACCAATGAGTTCTCTCATCATTAGAGGGCCGAGCTGTGATCCAATTTTTAGGACTCATGATGGATCATTATGGCTGACCGTAATATTAATGGTCGGCTCAGCCGGTGCAGCCTTGGTCTCTCTAGGCTCCTCTTTATCATCCCTCGGATCTATATCTCTATAGAACCAACTGTATCGCCCAATTCAAGGCTCAAGCACCGATTACCAATCTTTGATAGCTTGGATGTGGACAGTCTATCCATACCCTTACCTTTTCTTTACGCTGAGCCTCCCTTAACTCAACTACATTATAGACACGTCCAATCGCCTGACTGCTATAAACAACTCCTCTGCCATTGTCTATTAGAAATTTCAGAGTCAATCACCATGGGCAAGAGCTGCATGAAATTCATTCAGGTCCGATCGGCCTAGAAAGACATTGTACGAAGAGTCAACATCCAAAACAATAAATGGTAAGATTCGCACTCTCCTTCGTTCACCTTTTTCTAATTCAACAGGTAATTCCATGTAAGCATAGCTTCGGTCGCAATGCAATTAAAATCATGTATACGGGCTTTAGATGGTTTCAAATTTTTAGCTTCCATTCTCATCTGATCATATGCCTTTTTGAAGATTTTATTCAATGTACTTCCACAATCAATCAAAATCCTTCTCACCAATGCAGGACCAATCATAGCTGAAATGACTTTTGGGCCAATTGTTGGAGCCTCCACCTAATCTACATCTCTGCTCCTAAACCCAATATCATCCACCATAATACGCCGTTGCTTCTTCGGAGTTTCGTCATCGATATTCAAACAATATTCAAAATCCATATTAGCGTAGCCCTCTATCTCTTATCAACTCCTATCTGCTAGGTGCGATCCTCCGACTATCGTATCACGAGTTTTCCATCAGTCTGCACAGGCTCCTCAGCCCTTCGCGGAGCTTGTCTCTAGTTGGGGTCGGAAGTCCTCTGCCCGCCATTTTACAGGGCTTTCACAAACTATTGTAACTTCTTTTCTCGAATCAGTTTATCGATAACATCCTAGAGATGCCTGCATTCATTTGTATTGTGTCCATAACACTCGTGAAACTGACAATATTTCCCGAACTGCTTCTCTGTTGAATCTTTTGGAGGCGACTTTCTATACTGCATGGTATTGCAAGTAGAAAGATAGATATTCTCTAGGGACATATTCAGTAGTGTGTAATTATCATACATTGGAATCCTAAGTTTCAATCTTCCACAATCCCTCTTTCGTTCTCAGTTTCTATCCTCGCATTTTTTTGTTGATTCGACTGCTCTGACCGATCACTTGGACTTTCCAAGAACTATCATTGGACTGTTTGCTTGCAATGCTACTCCGTACTATTTCTCCACTTGGTCCCGCAACATTCTTTTGCTAGAGGACCTGGCTTCCTCGTTCTCAAAAACTAACCTGCCTTTGAATTGAAGCACTCCAAGGTGATAGGTGGTTTACCAGCCAGCCAATCGCTAATCTCAGACTCCGAGCCAGTCCCTCTCATCACGGCCATATGTTTCGCATGATCATTTGGATTGCTGACTCCGTAACCGCTATATAAAATCTTTCCAAATAATCTTTCAATGACTCTCTTGGAGCTTGAATCATGCTAGAAAGGGACATCAGGTCTTTAGGACGAGTCACACGCATCCCGAATTGCTCCACAAACTTAGTTTCCAACTCATCGAATCTAGAAATTAATTATAGGGTTAGTCTCGTGAACCACATTGTTGCTTTTTTGGAAATATTTATCAAAAATCATCTACTCTTAGTCGCATCATTAGCTCATGCATAGTCCATCAACCATTCATATCTCATGATGTGCTGCCTGGGGTGATTTTTCCCTCGTAGGCAGGCATCAGCGGCATGTTGAACCTCCTTGGGTACCATGCATGCAATACAGTATCAGTGAACGGAGTTTGTCTTTTTGAGATTCATCTGTCATCATTGGTTAAGCCTTAGATCTCCCTCACTAACAGTATATCCATTGTCAATAAGTCCACTGTTTGGATGGGTTGTGCCAAGTGGTGGTCGTGCTTCACCTCGCATGAATGGTCCGGTAGATGTCTACGAGTCGTTTCACACCCACTTGGTTCACCATTTTCCTGACATGCATCTTGTTTCATTCCATCATCGTCCTGGGGAGGTAACTGGATTCAATCGAACTCCATCATCCAGACCTGAAGAAATTGCTTCGACACGAATCCCCAAATGCGTGTGGGGAATCCCTCCCCTAGAGGAGGGATCAGTACCGATCCCTTAGGAGGAATCGACACTAGTTGATCCTGTAAGACTACGATGGTCCCAAGTGACATTCTAATGTTTCTACGCGATTTTCTTCGATTCTAGTATGCCTATGCCTGTGATATTCACTGGATGATTTAGAACTTTCCAATGCCAAACAAGGAGTGGATTCCCTCCTAGATTTCCCATGCTGCTGCTGACCAGTTTGGTTCAACAAGTTAATATTAGTCTGAATTTGCTGATTTAGTTGACAATGGATTTCCATCAACTCTCTCATCAGATTCTGAAATTTGGTTCTGCTAATAGAATCAGTAGGATTCTAAACTTCAATAGGATCAGCATTCACATTGTTCGTTGATTGCTTCGGTCTCCTTGCTGAATGTTAGCTACCTTATTTCCATCCACGTTTTAAGAAGTAATCTAGTATGTCACACTATTATCAATCTCCTTGTTTTAAATTTCTCCAATTCTAAGTAGCATAAGCAACTTTATGAAGATAATTATGGATCTCCTTTGGGGGACTTATCCAATCTAGTAGCTACAAGGGGATCCTGTTAAGCTGAGAATCATGTTCTTGGTGAAAACACCAAAATGTTTGCAACCAAATTGGTCACAAACACCCAAAAGTAAATTTAAGTAGAGAATTAAGTGAAGACGTAAAATTAAAACTGAGGATAGAATAAACTAACAACAAATAAAAAAGAAATAATCAGAAACACAAAGATTTATAATGGTTCGTCGTTGTATGTCTACATCCACCTTGAAGATTATCTTTATTGATCAATTAATAATCTGGTTACAAAAACAAGAAATAGAAAAAACTTGATTACAGTAAAGACTAAAGTAACCAGCAGTGTAAAGATCCTTAGAATGACACATTAGGTTGGTATTTATAGGTGAGGTCGACCACCAATCTCTTTGAAACTTTGGCTACAGGACCTTCTATCCAACATAGGCCCACCAGAAGGGTCGCTATGCCCAAAACCCCATGAAGAGGGATCGATACTGATCCCTTTATTGTTTGATTTTTGGGCAGCGATCCTTATGGTAGCTTCCGCTTGCTTTACTATTTAAGCCCTTCAAATCTTATGTCATTTGGATGAAAGGTGCTCAAGCTATTGCATGATCTTTAATTTAGTATTGCTTATGGGCTGCCTTATGCCGATCCCTTTCATAGATTGTATACCGATCCCTCCATCTATGTTTGAATGGTGCTTGATCCCTAGGGTATGGTCCCTAGGATCCATATGCCTTGCTCTCCAAATTCCATATGCTTTGGACTTACAGATCTTGAGATATTGATTATTGAATGTACGAAGTCACTTGTAATTGGTTGGATGTCGATCCCTCTTCAACAGAGCCTGTTGAACCATAACTCCTACCAAGACATGCTGATTCCTTCTCAATACACTATGCTGAGTCCTCCTCTGTGAATTGAAGTATGCCAATCCAATTCAATAAACCATGCTGACCCCTTCTTTTCTAATCAAAGTATGCCAATCCATACTAGCCAACCATGCCAATCCCTTAATCAACCAGGTCGACCCCTTATTTACACAATCATGCCAATTCCTTCTTTACTCAATCATGTGGTTCCTTATAAAGTTTCCAAATCATACCGATCCCTTTATTTGACTAAGCTATATTCCATATTCCAAGTATCCTGCATTTTTTTTATCTACCAATTCCGTACAATTCTGGCTTCATATAATAATCTGTATTATACTTTCAGGTCCCATAAGCATTGCCCCAGGGTCATCGAACTTGATAACTGTCGGATCTATTTTGTGCAGTTAGCTCAATATAGCCAAGTTCGAATGGCAAGTAACAGTATTTATATCAAAATACTTTTACAACGATTCATTCACAAACCCTTATATTTCAATATTTGGGAAAATATTTATATGATTGTCTTAATCATATAAGTATATTCACAAAACTGAGAAAGATTTTCTCTTTCTATACAATTCTAACATCCTTTATAAACTCCATTATAAATCTCTAAACCATTTATAAAATTTCTCAAGTCATTTGTAAACCCTTATAAATCCGTGTAACTATTTATAAAACTCTTTTTATAAATATATAAAAGCATTTATAAAATTTCTTGATAAATATCTAAAACAATTTACAGAATACTCTTTATACATCATAAAAGATTTCTCCTTAAGTCTCCAAAATATTTTATAAAACACCTCTTATAAAACCCAAGTCTTCTTACAGAACTTTATTTATTAATCTCAAAAAACATTTATAAATAAATAATAATCATTGTTTAAAACTCTATTATGTAATAATAATAATTAATAATAAAACAATATGGATAAATGACAATTATTAACTTCAAACATCTTAAAAATAATAATTAAAAATTTCAAAACATCATTAATTTAAAAGTAATTGATTTCAATATTATTATAATAAATAATGACTAACTTTCAAAACATTATTAATAAATGATTTCAACCATGTTAATCTTTTAAATAAATAACTTTTTCAAAATATTAACATATTGATAAATAACTTTAAAAAATATTAAGTACAAATGAATAATCTTTAAAACAGTATAAATATAAATAAATAATATTTTAAAACATTTCTAAATGACTTAGAAAAGACAAATAATAAGGTTGGAGTAAAAATAGAAATCTAATCCTATAAAACAAAATATTTTCAAAAGCCAATTTCAAATTTCCTATCTCAAAAACCAATTTAACCTCAAATGACAACCTATGCCATTTTAAAAAAACTAATTTAAGGCTAATAGCTATCCAATAATTAAAAAATACCGATATTGATTTTGTATTACTACAGGATTTAAATTTTGAACATATAACAATGTCATAATCGATAGTGTCAAACGATCGAGTTTCATATCCAACTATTTATATAACAGGAATATTATTGAAAACAATTCAACAATGGCAAGGAATCCCGTTGGAACCCCTCCAACCTATTCCTCTACATCAAATATCATATATATATATATGCATGTATATACATATATATCAAAACACATATATAAATAAAATTCAACAATGGTGAGGAATCCTGTTGGATCCCTCCAAACTGCTCCCTTGCATCACAAACAGTATATAATTATATAATGTGGGTCATCCATTACTAGGCTTGTATATATAACAGGTCATCCACTCCAAGGGTAGGAATAAATCCAACCCAACTGATAATCATCCAAACATCCGATCAATAATTATTTCAACTATATAACATACTGGTTAACCAAAAAGTGAGTTTAACTCATCGAAATTCATGTTCTCACCGAGGTTTTCTGGTTTGAATTAAAATTGATAGTGTTCAATTTTAATCCAAATTACCATTAGAACCAAATCCACCCGATCTAACTCTATATCATAGTATTCACTGATACGATCACAACGCGACTCATCGTATTCAATTTCGATCTCATATGGGATATGAATAAATGAACATTTAAGAAAAAATAAATAATAATTACCTTAAATTAATTTAAGTTTTTAACTAAATCACCTTCCCTCCTTCAAGTTCGTTCCCAGGCCACCCAAAATTGATTACGACTATCATTCGCTACCGCTACGTCGCTTAAGCGGGCTCCTCTGCATTCATGCCATCGCCTCGCCTAGCCCAACTACGCCTCCCAGCACCAGTGTCGTCGTATCTAAAGTCGTCCTTCACAAGAAATCGTCCAAGAAAGTCACGTCGTTCTTCTCTAAATTGCCGTCGTCACAGTCCACTTTTAGCCACCAAACTTCACCACATCACAGTCGCGACCTCCCTCTTCATCTTTCCTTTAGACCCCATCGACCAAAGCTTGACGATGACGCCACAATCGGAGAAAAAACTGTTGTAGTTCATTGAGGATTGCTGGCACCCTGGGCAGCCATGCCTCATATCCACTATTCAACTCCCTTGCCTTGGTCTTTCGAAAAAAGTCTAGTCGACAACTTTGCCTGATTTAGCCTTGAGTGGCTCCAATTGAGCATGGCCATTGGATTCGGTTAAATTTGAATTGGAGAAAGAGGGATTTTCCCTAATTGGACGCGATCTTTTATAGGGCAGTGGGTATGGGTCAAGGATGCATGGAAAGTGCTAAATAGTAGAGAGTCTGGTTTGGGTATGGGCTTAAGTACGGTGAATATATATATATATATATATATATGTATTATTGAAAATATTCGGCTCCACACATTCGAAAAATCTCAAACTCTTATCAAGGCATGTCATCTGGCATTCTATATGTAATACCCTTATTCCAAACACAATGGTACTATTATCGAGGCCTAATTTGATCATATGCATAAGTTAACTTTTCAAACCCAATCAATTACTAAATCTTAATTTTAAAAGTTTATTAGTATCATTCTTACTCAAATTAAATCCAAGATTCAATTATTAAATAATTCCAATCATTTAAATCCACTATTTAATATCTTTAATCACTAACCATTTATATTTCCAAATAAACCCTTTTATTCGAAATTTAAGCTATTATACTTACAAAATTAATATTTCAATATTTAAAACTAATTCAAATATTTCAAAATCAATTAGATTAAAATTATGGGTCATTACAGTAAGGCACAACCGAATTTAATTACCAAATCTCATCCTCCTTATCCCACTGCATAAATTTGCTTACTTTATCCAATTAAATATCTTAAATAATGTGAAATAAAAATTAGAGGTATTACAGATGGATCAGTACCGATTTGTAGAATCTCACCTAAAATACATTAAATCCTCTCTACCTCCAAGTATTGTTGATAGCTACCTATTCCAAGCTTTATAGGATTAACTACATGCATTTTTCTATCGAGTCTCGAGCGTTGAAGGTTGGGAACTCCATTCCACTACTAATCCAAGTAATTGATCAAGAAACAAGCTTCTAGCAGGGCAACCAAGGCAAAAACTTGAAAATAACAACTAGTCGCGTCTACACAAGGCAATGGAGGAGATCCGTAAGTTGATCTTATGGATCAGTATCGATCCATATGGATCGATACTGATCCATAGTAAATGCTGACGTAGCCAGAATCTTCTGTTCTCAACTAATGCTAGACTCGGTGAATGCGGCTGCAATCATGGTGGATTTTCGATGAACCCTATCAATAAATAGACGAGAAAAGGAATCATTTGAGAGATCCTTTTGCTCTCTTAACAATTTTCTTTATAATCCCTTATAATCCCGAGGATCGTTACCGATCCATAAGGACAACATTTGTAATCAACAATAAAGCTACGTAGACATAGGCAATGATTAGCTGAACCGCTATAAAACTTTTGTGTCTTGTTATTTCTTATTTATCTTTTACTTTCTTTACTCTTTTCAACTGAAATCATTGGGTTGTTGTACTATATTTTGTTGCAAACATTTATGTGTTGAATTCATGCACATGGTTGCTTTCTATGATATATATTGTTTGTTGTTATATATTAATGTAAATTGATAGTAATAAAGTGAGGGAAAACCCGCTCCGCGTTAGTGGCATGGTCTTACTATGGATGTTTATGGTAAAGGTTTTACTCATACCATATTTTTTGTTTGACCTGTGTTTTTATTATTTCTCATAAACTCACAGGTACTCATTCGAGTAGGTTGAGTTTATGGAAAAAATAGATAACTTTTGAAGGACGGATAAAGATTTCAAAGCGAAGCAGGAGGCTTGCTATTTAAATAAAGACAATTTTCAAATTTCCATCGTGTAAAACCAGAATATGAATATATAACAGGTTATGTGTGTTGTTGGCATCTTCATATGTCAGATATACACTAGTATGACTTTCTTATTATATATCTACCCTATGAGGAAACGAGTTGGGTTTAATGATGTACTGAATTATGTAAGACAATTTAATGTAAAGAAAAAGACATTTAACTGCTCTATTTACTTATATTATGTAAAATAATACTAAACTCACTTAGTCGCTGAAAAATGGTTTTTATGATGATTGTAGCATCATCGGCATCCATTTCCAAGTCTAGAAGTGAGAGGTGTTATGACATGGTATTAGAGCTTAGGGTGGTGTTACCTTGCCGTTTGGACGAGGCCGGGATATCAAAAAATTAGCTAAAAAGGATGGATATCAGGATTGAAGATCGATCGAAAACAAGGCTATAATCGATACCGTCAAAATTGGACCAAGCTCCAATCAAGGTGGGATCGATAGGGAATGATAAACAAGGCTCAGTGAGGCTACACTTTGAATTTCAGGTCAATAAGAGTTCATATGCTCAAGTTATGGATGGATCAATATTCATGGAAAACCAACTCGTATCGATACTTTCATATCGATCAGGACGATATGAATTGTGTACTTCGGATCGATAGGTTTTGTATCGATGCAATGCGCATCGATTGGATGGATATGGCATGGCATGTCGGCACGTTTCATATCGATCAAAGCTTCGATCGACACGAAGGAAGAAATACTTGGATGGATGTGGACTGATGGATACGAAACCATATGCTTCACCGAGACACTTGTGATTGATACGAAGATAAGTGCAGGGGTGGATACGAAAAGCGGCAAGCACTCATAGGCTATTTCATATCAGTCGCGTTTGTATCGATTGATACGAAGGAAAGGAGCACTTAGCATTGATCACTGTGTGGAACTCAAATCGATACGAAGGCTACAGTTATGGATATAGGGACTGATGGATAGTAAATGATGGACACAAGGCGTGGAGTGGATGGATACGAAGGTGATCGATACGAGTCGATTGATGCGTAGTTTCAGCATATTTGCAAATTCAATCTTAGATCCATCATAACTCTCAAGCTACAAGTCCAAATGCTATGAAATTTTCAAGAAAGCTTGTATATCGACTTAGGGACCTCCATGACCGATCTCAACTAAATTGGGCCAATTCGGATCGATACGAACTTAACATGGATCGATATTAGATCAATCCCAAACCACTTCAGATCGATCTAGTGGGAGAGGATGGTTGAGGAAGAAGGGACGCTTATGTATTTCGAATGTAGAGAACTTAAGAAAAGAAGTTCTAGGAGAATTTCATCGATCCAAGTTTGCGATTCATCCTTGGGGAACCAAGATCTATCAAGATATGAAGATGAGCTTCTATTAGGAAGGCATGAAGAGGGATGTTGGCTTATGGGTTAGGCAGTGTGCCAACTATCAATAAGTAAAAGACGAACAACAGAAGTCGAGCGGGTTTCTTTAGCCTTTAGAGATTCTAGTTTGGAAGTGGGATTCTATATCCATGGATTTAATAGACAGGTTGCCAAGGTCGAACTGGGGAAATGAAAGCATATAGGTCATAGTGGATAGATTGACAAAAAGCGCCTATTCAATTCTAGTCAAGTCAACCAGAACGGCACCTGTTTTGGTGAAGTTTTTCATGAAGAACATAGTTAGACTTCATGGAATTCCTAGTGGCATAGTCAGCGATAGAGATGCGTTATTCACTAGTGAACTTTGGAGAAGCCTACAACGGGTATTAGGTACCAAGCTCAAAATGAGTACCGCATATCACTCAAAGATGGGTGGGCAGACTGAGAGAGTCAATAAAGTACTCAAAGATTTGTTGAGAGCTTGTGTATTAGATTTTGGTTGTTCTTAGAAAGTTCACCTACCTTTGATTGAATTTTCCTATAATAATAGTTATTAAACAAGTATAGGAATGTTGCCTTTTGAAGCTTTGTAAAGCCACGCAAATCACCAACATATTGGTTAGATATCGGAGATAGATTAGTCTTAGGTCCACATTTGGTTAGACAGGCATCAAAGAAGATTGAGTTGATCCGAGAACGAATGAAAGGAGCTTAATCCAGACAAAAGAGTTACATAGATAAAGGCATAAAGACAAGGAGTTCTCAGTTGAAGATAATGTTTTTATTAAGATATCACCTAGAGTGATACGATTTGCAAAGCCAGGGAAGTTACATGGAAATATGTTGGTCCATTCCATATTATAGAGAGGATTACAAAGCACGCATATAGAATAGAGTTGCTGTGCAATATGGTAGGTGTCCATAATGTATTCTATATATCTCATCTTTGCAAGTATGTGCATGATCTGGAAACTACTATTCCTCCAACAGGGTTGGATGGGTTGGTAGTGGAGCCTAATTTGACAGTTATTAGACAACCATTCGGATTATGGCGAAAGACTAGAAAAGATTGAGATCCAAGACAGTCAAGTTGGCGAAAGTTCAGTGGAGTGACAACGAGAAAGACTATACTTGGGAGACAGATGACATAATTCGAGATACTTATCCTAATCTTCTATGATGGTATGTCTATATGAGACTTGTATAGATGATCACTAGTCAGATAGACTAACATGTTGTTAGGAGTTGTTGCAGATGATTGCATTGGTTAAGAAACCGACCAATAACAAGAAGAGAAGAAGAGGAAATTCAAAGAAAAGAAAAAGAATTAAAGAAGGGGAATTAAACTCATCTCAATCCACTTTCCTTATCAAAGATTAAGGTGAATAATAATTTCCATCTTTATTTGCTGAATATATGATGTTTTATGATAGTATGCTTGAATTATGGTTTGTTTAAATTTAAATAAGACTATTTAAATGATGGTTCATATGGTTTCGTACCCAAACCATGTGATAATAATGTTTAAACGCGACGAAAAAATTATATGTCATGAAAAATATAATTTTGACGTTGGGTTTTATGTTTGACAATTTTCAAAGCTTTGGAAAGAGTATTATGATTTTATGAATGAAAATATAGTACGTTGGGTTTATAAATTTATTTCAAAAAATATATTGAGAATTTGGGTTTGAAATTTATAACTTGATCAAAGTGAATTTCTATTATTTTTAGGGATTTTTCTTAAGTGATTTGATATACAAATTAAATTATTTTGAGAAAAGGTCTAAAAGATTTAATAATATTTACAATGGATGGTTTTATCTGCAAAATTCTAAACTTGATACATATCCAAAATAATAAGGAGGTTACTTTTGAGAAGCATAGGAAAAGTGAAGGCAACCGATAAGAAGTTTACATGTAGGCAGGTTAATTGATACAAGTAGCTTAATTTGACATTTAACTCAGAAAAACAAGTTCCGCCTCTATTAAAGGTACCTTTCGCCCCTTACCTTTCACCTTCGACAAATTCAAAACCCCACTAAGCCATAACCAATACACGAGGTATCATATAGGTGGTAAGTAGTGGATTGGACAACGGCATAAGGCATGGTGTTGAAAGCATGCTTTTGATGGAGTCGGTACCTTAGTTTGTACTAAAAAGTTAAGCGCCTGCCTTTGTTTACTAAGCTTTCAACTTAGTCAATACGTATGTTTTCGAAAGTTGTTTTATAATGGCGTTCGAAGGGGTTTCCATGTTTATTTTAAAAGAAAAAGGATTTTCGAAGGAGTTCCTTTAATTACAAGTCTATTGAAAGAAGGGGTTCCGACACAGTTGAATCCCTATCGCCGATTCTTTTACCTTTCCATTGCATTAAAGTCATCAATGCTGGTGAATGGTATTGTTTGTTTTAAAGCTACATTAAGCCACTTCCTAAATGCTTTCTAAAGGGTTATTGGTCTCGAAGGCAACGACTTCTGAAGGGGTTTCGGAGTTTTTCAGTATTTTAAATATATGCTTTCGACTCTATCGAAAGGGATGGTTTCGACACCATCACAAATTCCCCAACATTTTTATATACTAAAGAATGGTTTCGAAAGAGGTGCTTTCATTTAAATTTAATTTGACCTGAATGATATTTTTAAAGGTAAACCCAATGACGTCAAAAGGGGGACTTTCAATACTTTAAGAAGAGATACTTCCAATGGTTTCGAATCTATGATTCTATAATAAATAACACTTTATTATATTCGAAAGGTTTCAAAATAAGGATTTTGAAGTGTTTTTGAAAGGCAGGAGCCTAATGTTTTGAAAAGAGATATATGCTTTCGAAGGAGAATATACAGTGAGGTCAAAAGAAAGGTTTCGAAGATTTCGAAAGTATAATTTTAAAAACAAAATAACCCAATCTCATTTAAAAGAAAAATCATGGCATATTAATAAACAAAATAATTGGAAATGAATTTTTTGAAGAACTCTAAATGTGTTAAAGGGATTAACCAAGTTATTGTAATTACTTCTTCATATATGTATATATTCACTTTGTAATGAAACCAAAATGGTACTATGGGAAAAGGCAGAATAGCCAGTTAGGTTGACCCAGCTGTGAATATAAATTAAAGATATTAGTAGTGGTTAATTAGTTCACAGTAAGCCCATGAAACCTGTATAAGGGAAGTGATGTTGGCAATGACCAATAGGTTCATAGTTAGCCCATGAAAACTATGTATAATTGAAGATTTCAGTTAGATAGGTTTATAGTTAACCAATGAAACAATGTCCGGATAAGAAAAATGAAATATTGGAAGATAGTCAAAAGGTTCCTAGTTAGCCCATGAAAACTAGGGTAAAAGAAAGATATTGCAAGTTAGTCAATAGGTTACTAGTCATCCCATGAAAAGTAGAATAAAAGATATGATATTGGAGTTACCAATAGGTTCATAGTAATTCCATGAGAACCATATAAGTGGACAGGGAGTCGATACATGTTTAACCGGTTATTGGTCAGCCTACGAGGTTAACAGTAATCCTAGAAACTATGATTATAACAGATAGTCAAAATGAATGGGGATGGGTAACCTGTTGAATATGCGCTTATATGTTTTTGTTTGATGATAATAAACATATATATTCATTTAAATGTATTTGGTAATGTACTATTTTGTTTTTCATAGATTAAATAAATATTTGTTGAATAAAATAAATTACACAGAATTTGAATTCAAATAGATATTTTATTCAAACAAATATTTATTACAATTTTGAATAGTACAAATTCAAGCTCTCACTATACATATACAATTTTGATTCTAATTACATCACAATTCGGTTTACATAATTTCCTCACCACATATCACTCACACTCGTAGTTTATCTTCAACTTCATTCCAGTTAGAATCCAGCATCTGAGAAATCTGCAAACATATTCACTAACGCAGTAAAATTGAAAAAGAAATATTTTTGCAATATAAAATGAAATATGATTTTTGAAAATATGATTTGCCTCAGTTATTTGGGTTGTTCGTCATCATTCACATTTGACTTCATCATACACGAACAATGTGACATGCACAGTGTATCACCGTACATGCCACAAGGCCGTGCACATCGATATACACTTGATAATGCTACAGGGACAGGTGAGCACAGGTCAAACCCAAATGAAAAGCCGGGTTCAACTCACGTGCAATATATTTAAAATCACGACACGAGCACAAGGTCAAACCCGAGTTTTGAAACTGGATTCAACTCAAGTGAAATTTCAAAAATCAACAGCAACATGAAACCAAACAGTCAAGTTCAAGACATATCAATGGAAATAGTGTGGCCGAGAATTGATACAAGCAAATCATAGAATGGCATCAAAACCAGTTCAGCAATCATGCACAGATGCATTAAAGACTCAAGCAACATGTCCAGTTAGAACAAAGACCAAGTGCACGACTAAACCAATATGAATGCAACAGAAAACAACAGAGCATCAAAGCACATGTATGCAGACCAGTGCCAACAATGACCAGACTCAAGTAAAGTGCATCAAGAATGATCAAGTCCAAATGCATCAGTGATACAAAACAGACATGTACAACAACAAGTCCAGCTACAACAAGCAGTGCAGTAATGGGTAAACAGAAGACAATTGAACAACCACATGTTGAACAAATGAAAACAGTGTGCAACTCGAGCTTCAGAAAGATCAGAGACAAAACAATGCCTAACTAAAGTGAGACAATGCACAAGTGACACAACGAACATGAAGCATGCAAGCTCGAGCACAAAATATGAATACTGCAACAATATCCAGTATGAAGTATCGGACTCGATATCAAGTTCAATTCCAAAACAACTCAACAACAGTATGCAAAATGGTGAGTATGCAACATGATGAAGCAGTGTCAGTAGTGAACCCAGACAAAAGTCAGAGAGTGCAGACATGATTATCAAGCTACAACTCAAATGAGCAAGTGCAACAAAGTGCAACTTGACTATCAAGACAAAGTGCAATAACAAATTCAGTGAAGCCCAAAGTCAATGCCGAGAAATAATGTATACAAATGATCAGGTCAAAATGAAGCAAACTACTGAATCAAATGCACCAGAAACATGGGAACACAGCAAAGACCACAAGCCAATCCTAACAGCATCAATGTAACATGAACCAGAGCCAAGAATACATGTACTCGAGGCAATATGCACAAGTGAAAAACTAAAATGGCACAGCAGTTCATACAACATATACAAGACAGAAGAAGCCATGGTCAATGCAAAGCAAATGCGAAGTTACAGTGAAATCCTACAAGTCAAGTCAACAGCAGATACATGAAAAATGCAAATGCAAACAGCAGAGTAATAAACACAAAGATGGCCAGATGAAGTCAAAGCCGTAATACACAGTAAAGCCGAAGTCAGAATTCAACGAAAATATACGTCTTTGAAAAAGTCAAAGCAAAGTAAAAAAGGAAAGTTTCTTCCGTATCAAACAAGGGAAAATCGAACGCTACAAAATCAAGGCCGTGCGCATCAAGTTGAAAACATATCAGGAAAGCCGTGCGCATCAGGAAATCAAAAATTAGGAAAGTGTAAATGAATACGAGCAAATTCAAGTGTCTCGAATTCATATAAATATCAAACCCAAAATTCATCATCGGCATCGAGTTCGAATACGAGAAATCATAAAAGCACAAATAGGAAATTACATATCGAAGCAACAATGAACTCGATCAAAGGAGAAGCTGCGAACGAGCGCAAGCAACACAAACCAGAGAATCAATCATCAGAGAAGCCGCGAGCAAGAGCAACACCAGAAAATCGAATTTGAAGAAAGCTCCAATTTGGATCGATAGCACAAAACCTTAATTGTTGAAGAGGAACGAACAAGAATTGATAGCGGACATTGATAAAAGAAAATAATAGGGCCGCGTTTTTTTCTTGAGTGATAATACTTTGAGCCAGTTATATTTTAAAGGCTTTTGGCTATTAGGGTTTTGGGTTTAATTGTTTTTTATTTGTTGTTTTTACTTTTCGAGTCAAAGTATTGGTAAATCAGCGCCTAGGTTGTAGGTAGTGTCAGATTGTCTAGTTAGAATTAGTTCAGTGAGCAGGGTGTGCGAGTTTGCAAAACTCTATATGCGGGAGCAGGGTTTGCGAGTTTGCATAACTCTATAGGCGGAAGCAGGGGTTGGGAGTCTATTAGAGTGTTTGTAAGCGGAGCAAGGTTTGCGAGTCTGTTAGAGTGTTTGTAAGCGGGAGACTGTTTAATTCTAATAGAAATCTGGGAATGCAGCAGTAGGCAGGGGTTGCCGAAGCTGGGTAAATTTTGTGTGTGATTTACTTTTCAGCATATTTATTTCTGCAGTTTGTTTCTGTGTTTAAATCGAGAAATTTTGCTATAACCCTATTCACCCCCCCCTCTAGGGTTAATCTAGATCCTACAAGTGGTATCGGAGCACGGTATTTTTCTTTAACTCTAGAGTCATGAATCCATCAAATAATGCTTTTTCTGAGGGGCAATCTATTGTTAGGCCACCCATGTTTAATGGAAATGATTATGCTTATTGGAAAGTTAGGATGGGTATTTATCTCAGTTCTGTTGATTATGATGTTTGGGACATTATTGAAACTGGCTATAAATCTCCCACTATAACTATTGGTGATACTGAGATTCCTAAACCTAAGGATAGGTGGTATGCTAACGATAAGAAATTAAAAACTACAAATGCTAAAGCCATGAATGCTTTGATCTGTGCTCTTGATAAGACTGAATTTAATAGAATTTCTCATTGTAAAACTGCACAGGAAATTTGGCATACCTTGGAGGTGACACATGAAGGAACTTCTCAAGTCAAGGAGTCTCGTCTAGCCTTATTCAGCAATGAATACGAGAACTTTGTGATGGACAAAGGCGAGAGCATAAAGGACATGTTTGGACGCTTTTCAACTTTGGTGTACAACGCTAGAGCACTTGGGAAGGTATTCACTGAGGTAGAGCTTGTGAGGAAGGTGCTACGAGTCTTACCGATGAGCTTTGAGGCAAAAGTCACGGCAATACAAGAATCGAATGATCTGAGTAAACTAAGCATGGAGGAGTTGATCGGCAACTTGATGACATATGAGCTTGAGCTAAAAGCAAAGGAGGAACGCAACAACTCCGAACCAAAGAAGAAGATGATTGCCTTAAAGAGCAAAGAAGAGAGCGATGAAGAAGAAGAAGATCCAATTGAAGAGCTTGCAATGGCTGTCAATAATCTTAGAAAATGGTCATGATTCAAGCCACGCAAGAAGAAAACAAATGGTAATAGGTCAAAAGATTCTGACAATTCCGATAATGAATCGACGTGCTTTAACTGCAACAAGCCTGGCCACTTCAAACAACAATGCCCACTTCTCAAAAACAACAAAGGAAAGAAAAAGAAGAAGAAGGCCTTTGCAGCGACTTGAGATGATGAAGAAGGAGAGGAAGTTTCGAATAGTAGCCCAGAGGAGGCTAACTTGTGTCTTGTGGCAAAATCAGATTCAGAGCAAGCTCAGAGGAATCTAGTGAGGTAGGTGACTATTCTTATAAAGATCTTGTTTTTATGTGTCTTGATCTTACTAAAGTAGTTGATACTCTTGAATCTAAAATTGAAAAACTAAGATCTGATAGGAGAGAACTTGCTCGTGAAAATTTTAGGTTAGAAACTGAACTTGAAAATATTCAAAACCTAGAATGTAAAAAATGTAAAATTTTAGATTCAGAATTATCAAGACTTAAGAATAGCTCTGAGAATCTTGAAAAAGAAAACTTGAGCCTTAAGGAATTCATTGACACTAGGAAAAAGGATTTTATAAATAGATGCACCTCACTTGTCACTGTAAACACAACACTAAAAACCAAAGTCCAAAATCTTGAGAAATCTCTGAATAACTTTTCAAGAGGAGAAAAATCATTCAACATGTTATTGGGAAATCAAATTTTTGCTAACAACAGAAAAGGACTAGGTTTTGGGAAAACATAAGTTGATGGTAATGCAAAAGGTAAGAGTGTCTTTGATAGATGTGAAATAATTGGATATCGTGTTGAAAATTGTAGTCATGGGAACAAGAACACAAAATTTATACAAGTTTGGGTTCCTAAGAATTCTACAAACAAATTTCATGTCTATTGGAACAAGAATGAAAGGACTAAACAAGTTTGGGTTCCAAAGGGTTTGTTTATTCACAATGCTTCAGCCACTAACAATCATGGACCTATAAAAACAAATAGGTCACAAAAATCTTTCATCGTGTAGGTATGGTGGCAGGCTAAGAAACAACAACAGTGTTTTCTGGATTTTGGCTGTTCCAGAAACACAACGGGCGACAAAGCAAAAGTTCCTTAGCCTAGTACAAAGGTGACAGAGTCGCAATGGGAAACCACGAGAAATTAATGTAAAGGTAAAATAGGTGAAGGTATATTAAATGTGATAATCTGCACCGTATTCTAAATGAAATCAGCCAATATTGAGATGTTGTAAAGATGATGTTTTTTGATTCTAACTTGTTCAACATAGTTGGCCAATTAAATTTATGCCAAAAACACTATTCTTTGATTTACTTCATGTATATTAGTTTGGATATAGTGTTTTGTTGGATGATAATATTTTTGGTTATAATACGACTAACTCTATATTCACGGTTTTCGGATTATTTACACGGCTTCAATCCAAATTCAAGAGAATGCCATTTAAAATGCTGTTTGAGTTTTATGCACACTTCATGGTCTGGTCTATCAAATTTAATTAGTGATGTTTTTGAGTGAAAAAGAAATTCAGATGCAGATTAAACTGGTAATCTAGTTGACAGAAAAATTACTAGTTGAACGTGATTTTTGAGACATTTAGTAACTGCATTGTTTTTCAAAGAAAATATCTGCATATTTTTCATTACAAATAATTTTCAAATAGCAGAAATTTTTCTCATATAACCCCTTCGAGAAAATCATTGTTGACCATATTTTCAGATTAGTCATTTTTATTTGATTTTAAATGACAAATTTTGACTAATCTGATTCCCTACTAATTATCAAAAAGATAAATAGTGATTGAAAAGATGATAAGTGTTGATATTTAACATACATTACTCAAGAAAGTATATTTGGAAAATTTCTTTAGGAATTCAAACAAGAGTTATAAAACTTTTTGTTGGGTAAAGATTCCATGACCATTTCTATATCTATCATATTTCTATCGACCATTGTTTATCAAATCTTAAATATAGTTTGTCGATATGTGGTACTATAATCAGGAATCATTTGTTTTTCATGACACATTTTTTTGTAAAAATAAATAAATATCCAAAGTATTCACTCTCATTTAAAAGTCCTCACGGTTATGCATGGGTGAATTACTTGGATTTTTGATTATGTGCTTCCATGCTAATTTAAAAGTCCTTACGGTTATGCATGTATGGAACGCATATCAAAATTAATTGATTAAATAGACAAGTTGATTCTAATCCCATTTAAAAGTCCTCACGGTCATGCATGGTTAGAAGATACTTGATTTCATTTTTTAAAATTAAATTGAAATACTACTAATCTCATTTAAAAGTCCTAACGATTATGAATGATTAGTAGATATTCAAATTCATGATATAAATGTACCACAAGTTGATACAATTGTATGATTTTATATTAGAACATCATTTCCATTCTTTCTAAAAGTGGAATATGCGCCTGACAAGGGTAGTTATGATTTTTGTTTGATTTTTATTGAAGTTTAATATTTATATTCAATTTGAGTTTGATGTTGGATTAATATTGATCACTTTATCTCTATTTTCTCTAACACTATTATTCTTTTGCTGATAACAAAAGGGGGAGAGAAAAGTCAAGATTTTGTTAAATAGAATCAAGCAAAGGTCAAATAATTTTCCATTTGCATCTAGGCTTATTTATATATTTCTATGCATATATGTAGGGGGAGCATCATGTAGAGAGGAAGCATTTAAATAGGGGGAGCAATTAGAGTATATCATTGATCAAATACATTTAACGCAGTCAAAATCTTAAATATATGTTTGTTATCATCAAAAGGGGGAGATTGTTGAACATGCGCTTATATGTTTTTGTTTTATGATAATAAACATATATATTCATTTAAATGTATTTGGTAATGTACTATTTTGTTTTTCATAGATTAAATAAATATTTGTTGAATAAAATGAGAATTTGAATTCAAACAGATATTTTATTCAAACAAATATTTATTATAATTTTGAATAGTACAAATTCAAGCTCTCACTATACATATACAATTTTGATTCTAATTAAATCACAATTCAGTTTACATAATTTCCTCACTATATATCACTCACACTCGTAGTTTATCTTCAACTTTATTCCAGTTAGAATCCAGCATCTGAGAAATCTGCAAACATATTCACTAACGCAGTAAATTGAAAAAGAAATATTTTTGCAATATAAAATGAAATATGATTTTTGAAAATATGATTTGCCTCAGTTATTTGGGTTGTTCGTCATCATTCACATTTGAATTCATCATACACGAACAATGTGACATGCACAGTGTATCACTGTACATGCCACAAGGCCATGCACATCGATATACACTTGATAATGCTACAGGGACAGGTGAGCACAGGTCAAACCCAAATCAAAAGCCGGGTTCAACTCACGTGCAATATATTTAAAATCACGACATGAGCACAAGGTCAAACCCGAGTTTTGAAACTGGATTCAACTCAAGTGAAATTTCAAAAATCAACAGCAACATGAAACCAAACAGTCAAGTTCAAGACATATCAATGGAAATAGTGTGGCCGAGAATTGATACAAGCAAATCATAGAATGGCATCAAAACCAGTTCAGCAATCATGCACAGATGCATTAAAGACTCAAGCAACATGTCCAGTTAGAACAAAGACCAAGTGCACGACTAAACCAATATGAATGCAACAGAAAACAACAGAGCATCAAAGCACATGTATGCAGACCAGTGCCAACAATGACCAGACTCAAGTAAAGTGCATCAAGAATGATCAAGTCCAAATGCATCAGTGATACAAAGCAGACATGTACAACAACAAGTCCAGCTACAACAAGCAGTGCAGTAATGGGTAAACAGAAGACAATTGAACAACTACATGTTGAACAAATGAAAACAGTGTGCAACTCGAGCTTCAGAAAGATCAGAGACAAAACAATGCCCAACTCAAATGAAACAATGCACAAGTGACACAACGAACATGAAGCATGCAAGCTCGAGCACAAAATATGAATACTGCAACAATATCCAGTATGAAGTATCAGACTCAATATCAAGTTCAATTCCAAAACAGCTCTACAGTAGTATGCAAAATGGAGAGTATGCAACATGATGAAGCAGTGTCAGTAGTGAACCCAGACAAAAGTCAGAGAGTGCAGACATGATTATCAAGCTACAACTCAAATGAGCAAGTGCAACAAAGTGCAACTTGACTATCAAGACAAAGTGCAATAACAAATTCAGTGAAGCCCAAAGTCAATGCCGAGAAACAATGTATACAAATGATTAGGTCAAAATGAAGCAAACTACTGAATCAAATGCACCAGAAACATGAAAACACAGCAAAGACCACAAGCCAATCCTAACAGCATCAATGTAACATGAACCAGAGCCAAGAATACATGTACTCGAGGCAATATGCACAAGTGAAAAACTAAAATGGCACAGCAGTTCATACAACATATACAAGACAGAAGAAGCCATGGTCAATGCAAAGCAAATGCGAAGTTACAGTGAAATCCTACAAGTCAAGTCAACAGCAGATACATGAAAAATGCAAATGCAAATAGCAGAGTAATAAACACAAAGATGACCAGATGAAGTCAAAGCCGTAATACACAGTAAAGCCGAAGTCAGAATTCAACGAAAATATACGTCTTTGAAAAAGTCAAAGCAAAGTAAAAAAGGAAAGTTTCTGCCGTATCAAACAAGGGAAAATCGAACGCTACAAAATCAAGGTCGTGCGCATCAAGTTGAAAACATAGAAGGAAAGCCGTGCGCATCAGGCAATCAAAAATTAGGAAAGTGCAAATGAATATGAGCAAATTCAAGTGTCTCGAATTCATATAAATATCAAACCCAAAATTCATCATCGGCATCGAGTTCGAATACGAGAAATCATAAAAGCACAAATAGGAAATTACATACCGAAGCAATAGTGAACTCGATCAAAGGAGCAGCTGCGAACGAGCGCAAGCAACACAAACCAGAGAATCGATCATCAGAGAAGCCGCGAGCAAGAGCAACACCAGAAAATTGAATTTGAAGAAAGCCCCAATTTGGATCGATAGCACAAAACCCTAATCGTTGAAGAGGAACGAACAAGAATAGAGAGCCGACATTGATAAAAGAAAGTAACAGGGACTTGTTTTTTTCTTGAGTGATAATACTTTGAGCCGGTTATATTTTAAAGGCTTTTGGCTATTAGGGTTTTGGGTTTAATTGTTTTTTATTTGTTGTTTTTACTTTTCGAGTCAAAGTATTGGTAAATCACCACCTAGGTTGTAGGTAGTGTCAGATTGTCTAATTAGAATTAGTTCAGTGGGCAGGGTGTGCGAGTTTGCAAAACTCTATAGGCGGGAGCAGGGTTTGCGAGTTTGCAAAACTCTATAGGCGGGAGAAGTGGTTGCGAGTCTATTAGAGTGTTTGTAAGCAGGAGCAGGGTTTGCGAGTCTGTTAGAGTGTTTGTAAGCGGGAGACTGTTTAATTCTAATAGAAATCTGGGAATGCAGCAGTAGGCAGGGGTTGCCGAAGCTGGGTAAATTTTGTGTGTGATTTTCTTTTCAGCATATTTATTTCTGCAGTTTGTTTCTGTGTTTAAATCGAGAAATTTTGCTATAACCCTATTCACCCCCCTCTAGGGTTAATCTAGATCCTACATAACCCAGAATTGGTTCAATTGTTTCGTATATCGTCATATAATAATGTTTTGAATTGATTTAACTATTGTGGATGCAGGAGCATAGAAAATGGTTTACAAAAGTTTTTAAGATACTAGTGAGGGGAAACCCATTTTGTTAAGCGGCGTGGTCTCACTAAATATCTAAATGATTTGAGATGTAGATTATTTTTTTATTCCAGGCTTTATGTTTGACTCGAAGTTTATGTTTTCCCCTTGAAATCTTAGGTACTTAATTGATTTTGAGTTGCTTGAGATTTAAGATTTTTAAGTATCTCTTAAGACGAATAAGCTTCCGAAGTCGTGTAAGAGGCATGTAGTTATTTGAGTTCTCTCTCATATGATTCCGCTCTGTTGTTTTGTTAACGGAAAGTTGTTTATTGCATATTTTATGCTCTGATCACCAAAAGGGCATCTTCATATGTTGCTCTTAATGTATATTGTAATAATTATATTGTTTTCTAGAATGTGGTTTACGTTGTGGGATTATGTAAAGAATGTTGAAATGGGTTTTTGGAATGGAATATGATATATCAATTTATCTAATATTTTAAAATTTTCCATATCCATATGTTTCTGATATATCAATTTATCTAACATTATCTTATTTGGTCGTCGAGGATTAATAAATATGGATGACTGCAATATCCGTAACCATTAGTTTTAGGCCTCCAAATGAGGGATGTTACAAGTTAGGATCGGTATTAGGTCGTTGGGATAGGGATCGACATAAAGTCAAGAATCGGCTCTCCAATCGTGTAAACTAATCCAACCTAATTTGTTTGAACAATCACCATTCTTTTGCCTTATTAAGCTTGGACATATGATGTAGAAGAACAATAAAAAAAGCACATTCACTGTTGAACTTGAGATTGAACAATCAGATTCCCAAAACTTTTAATACAGACTAAAAATTTGCAAATGAACTTAAATGACAAACTTCACATTTTGGTATGCTGATAGTCGATTCCAAAGCTTTCTTAACTGATTAATCTCTTTGCTAGTTGAGGCAGTCAGCAATGACGGTCACTATGGTCGAACTTCCAACTCTCATCGTTTTACTTTGTTTTTCCGACTTTAAACTATTTTTATCAATTATACACTGCACTAGCTCACACTTAACATGAGGGGAACATGTTAACTTTTCTAGCCTCGATTATCCACTGAGTATAGACGATATGTATTCCAGATGCTCAGAGCATTTAGCTGGTATATCTTCTGATCTGATGATGCAACACATCGATACTGAAGTAAAATCAAGTTTTGCAATTGTATCCGGCAGGCTTTTTCCCAGCCATCAAGCAGAACAGACAGAAGTTTTTGGCCCACCGGTCAATCTTTTCTTGGATGTTCTGGTCCTCATAGCGGAGGATATAAGTCCTGCTCCCGATGCAGTAGAGGGTGCGATCCTTTTAAATAACCCAATAGACTAAGAAGCCTCTCGAATTGGTGATGCTGCACTTCGCCGTCAATGTTCTATTCATAGGATTCCATTCGTAGATGTTTTGATCCCTTCAATAACGACAGGCCTCGCTTGCCCCCGGAGGGGTACACGGCATGTAATAAATTTATATGCTGGGCAGATGTGTACCGCCCTTTAACTCGTTTATTCGAGAAATGCTGAGATACCTTGGAATAGCTTCCACTCAACTTCATGTAAACAGCTACACCTTTATGAATGGAACCTTCTTGCATTTATGAGCGTTTTATTCCGTCCACCAACTTTTGAAGATATAAGATTCATTTACAACTTCAAATGGTGATTGGGAAGTTATTATGTTTTTCTTAAAACCTTGCCGAATTGCCAAGTCTCAACATGCACATGGAATGAACTTTCTTTATTTAAGGATGAGTGATTTTATGTACGATGTCCACCCGACTTCACTTAGTGATGCTTAAAGGGACGTAAGTATTACCTTCCATTCTTTCTCAATTTCACTAATCCAGGTTGTAACTTTTCCTTTGAATCAACTAACATATAGAGTTCTTTCAGGTGTTCGCCCATGTCTTGAAGGTGCCGATTTTCCAAGACCCATTGCCTCCATTCGTGCTACCCCTATCGAAGATAGGGACACTAAACTTCTTGTAACTGAAAAGCTATTATCTTTATTCAAGGTGTTGGAGGATGGAAGTAGCATCGGGCTTCCCGGAAGTGCGGCCTTGCCAAGGAATGTTGTAGAGCAAAGAAGATACTATCAACCCCATCGTGCCTCCATCTAACATGCCTCAGGACGTCACCGAAAAGGGTGAGAATAGGGTTTCCATGCTAATAAAACTAGTGACGCTGATGCGGGCCCAGGCAAGGCGCCTATTGTTGAACCATCGCAAGGCGCACAATCTTAAACACCCACCGAAATAAAGAAAAAGCTAGCATACAGGCTTCGTAGAAAAAAGACCACCATGGATTCGGAGTTTGATATTACTTCTACCAAAGGAATCATCTTCCCAATACTTGGAATGTTCGCTGAAGGGATTTCAAATCTCCAAATTCTAAATGCCATCATTACCTATGACTTTCTGAATATTAACATCGAAGGACTTAATTCTCCTACCAAGAGCAGTGAAGGCATTTAATCTTCTGATAAAGGAGAGATAAAACCGATGAGCAAGGCTGTAACCATCGATCTTTCATGAAGGAACACTAGGACACTCACGAACACGTGCACTTTACTACACAATATTTATCAACCTTTCGCACAACAATTACTCGTATGTTCTCTTTTGGTCTTCGTAGGTGCAATGACTCATTCCTAGGCCTTTAATCGCTTAAGAGGTTCTTCATTGTATTATAGGTCTTATTGGGATTCGGAATCTGGCCGACGTAGAGAGAAAGATGAGGAATGGGATAAAAACTATTACTCAAGGGAATCCTTTTCCTCCAAATACAAGTCCCAAGCCTAAAGATCATGCAAAGGAGAGCAATCTAATTTTCCAGCTTACAGTGGAGACCAGCCTCCTTACCGTGGCCCTCAAATCGCCCATCTCATGAGAAACATTCTGGCTCCTCGAGCTCTAAAAAATCTCGCGAACATCGATTAAGTAAACATCCAGCTGTTGCTTTTGATCCGCCTCTACCTGACGCTTCTTCTGTTGTTCTACAACAGAGAAATTGGTTGACCTAAGGCCACCTTTTCAAAAATTTGCTTTAACTGGCTTAAATTCCTTCCTACGATGATATATTCATGTAGCATGAATCATTCCTATATTTTGCAAAAAAAATTATGAAGTGTCCACTGAGCGACAACATGAAATATACCGCCTCAAGTTAGAAGAAATACATGACAAGGATATAATCAAACACCAGAATGCTGAATTGCTAGATTTGAAAACACAACTTTTTGAAGCGGATAAAAATGCTAAGAAACGACAGAAGTGGTGATCCATTTAGAAACCTTCATAAAAAGGAACTCAATGCTACCCTTGATCATAGTGGGGCACTTGCTCTAGAAAAAGATTTCTTGCAAAAGGAAAAAGACATTTTGGCCCACCGAGTTGAGGAACTCGAAGTGTTGCTCATAAAAGAAAAGGAGGAGAAAATTGAAGTCCAAGAAGAATCGTAGAAGTAGTGCGAGGAAGCTGTCCAGGCCAGGAGCCTAAAAGTTAAGCTTGATGAGCAGCTTGCTAAAATTGAAGCTCTTAAAGAAGAATCTCGAGAAGAAGGCCACAAAGAAATGATTGAACAAATTGAATCCCAAATGGAAGACGCTAAAGAGTCCGGTAAAAACGAAATCAAGGACTTGTTCGATCTGTTGATCATCGAGTATAATGCCAAAGTTCTTATTCTGCATTGATTTAATTGTTCTTGGTGAGGGTTACCTCGAATCACTTGTTGAAGCATAAGAGTATGTTGTTGAGTTAAAGAAGAGAGAAATGGATGGAGCCAAGCTCAATGAAGAAGAATTAGTGTGGGAAATTCTTTATGTAAACGAACCCTTGGATTTGGCTGCCACAAAACTCCGATTCTTCAACATTTTTGCACCCATCAAGAAAAGGGAACATATTGCTGAATATTCAAGGGCTGATCCCAATGGTCCTTCTTCTTCCCAAGCAGCCGGAGCATCAGTCTCCATCGACATTAACGCCCCATATTTTTGGTAACATTATTTAGGATATCTAATTAGATAAATAAAATAATATAATATATTGATTAGGGGATTGAGATTTGTTTAATTAAAGGGTAGCCGAGCTATGTAATAAATGAACTAAAGAAGAGTCTAAATTGAAATAGAGGAGGGGTAAAATAGGAAAGAGACCGTTCTTATATTTATAACCAATGGCCATGTAAAATTTTGCATGTTCATTTGCATTCTCAAAATTTAAAATAAAGGGCCGACCACTGTTGACAAGGAAAGGGAGAAGAAAAGCTAGGAAGAAGCAAATTCAAATCAAATCTATTCATATCTCAATTTCTTTGATCTCCAAAGCTAAGGTGAATAATGTTCACATCTCATTTTTGATTGTATTTTTGGTGTTAGATGATTGCCAAATATTTTGCATAGATTTGCCATGATTTTGAATGGTGGAATGATTATATATACATGTTGATGATTTATGTATATTCATATTGATTTAATGATATGTTTTAAGGTGAAAACCCAATAAAATGGAATCTAATTGCCTTGCAAATTTTTATAAAAATCATAAATATTATTTAGAATGGGTTTCAATTTTCAGAATTTTTTGAAATTATGCGGATTTGTATAAATTTTCTAGTAAAGAAAATGCTAATTTGGGTTAATAATTATTTTCGGTTAAATAATAAAAGATTGGGGTTTGAAAGTTTTCTTAAGTGTTTTAAGGGTTATATAAAATTATTTAAGGTATGAAACTTAAATGTTTTCTATAATTTGAAAAGGAGAAGGGGTTTTTTTAAATGATTTAAATTATAAAATCTAAAAAGTTAGCAGCATTTTTGAAAAATGCAGTACTTTTTATTGGTGGAGAAAGAGGCAACAAATCACAATTAGACATGTAAGGCATGTTAGTTGAAAAGAACTAGTTATTACATGTTTTTCACCGTTTCGACACCGTTGGAACGAGGTTCCACCTCCTCATCTTCGCTTTCGACATAGTCGAAACCAATGCATATGGTATCAGTTTACTAGTACGTAGTGAATTGGATATAGGCAGAAGGTGGGAATTCGAAACCAGGGGTTTCAAAGGGGTTAAGGCAGTCCTTTGTTTCAAATTAAAGAAATACGTCTGCTTGCTTTCGACTAAATGGCTTTCAAATAGGTCAAATAATTTAAAGGAAATGGTTTCGATTAGGTTGCGCCTCTGTTTTTAAATAATTACTTTCGACTAAGTCGAAAAAATTTTTGCTACAGCTTTTTAACCTTTCGATTTAGATGGTTTCGAAAGGGTTTTTTGTTTTCTAAAAACCTGACCACTCTCTAATGCTTTCGAATGGATGGTTTCGACACCATCACTTCTTTACTTAGGAAATGGTTTTGAAGCAGATTCTTTCGACTTAAATATTTTAAGACCCTTTTTCTATGAGTAAAGTAAAACTCAGATCAGTTTCAGAAAAGATGGTTTTAAACGGATTTGAAAAAATGTTTTTGACTTTAATGATTTTCTGATCCTTTTGCTCTACTTGAAGGCAGAATCCAAATGGTTACGACTGAGACGTTTTTCAAAGGTTTCAAAGGGGTAATTTTTGAACGGTTTTGAAAGGTTTCCATGTGTTTTGAATTGAACCCAAAGTGTTTTCGATAGAATTGAATTTTGACCGTTTTGAAAGGTTTTAATGAATGGTTTCGAAAGGGATGGTTCCCTAAGGTTTCGAAAGGATTGAAAGGAAGGTTTTTCCTACATTTTTGAAAGTCAATATTTGAAAGGTTTTAATGGGAGATGTCTGATATTTTGAAGCTTCCGAAGAAAAGAAAGGAAAGGTTTTCCAATATTTTTTGAAAGGCTATATTTAATGGTTTTGAAAGGGACTTCCCATGGTTTCGAAGGGGTTACCTTTAATGGTTTCGAAAGGGTTGTTAAACAGTTTTAAACAAAGCTTTCAAATGTAATAGATAGGCAATGTAGCGTAGGTTTTTTCAAGCTAAAAAGGATTTTGACTTATTTTGGAAGGATAGTTCATCCTTATTAAAATCTCATCAATATTATTTTGAGTAAAGCGTATATAAAATGGCAAAAATGGCTTAGAGTAAAGCTAAAGTTATATTTTTCTTGTATATATATGTTATTTGAAGGAATAAATCATATTGAAAAGGTTTTCAAGGAAAATCCTAAGAAAATAATTCAGACAGTTAGTCCATTTTGCAGGAAGTCAGCCTAGATTTCGGATAGTTAGTCCAGTTTGGCAGTCGGCCCAGTTGTATGTCCTTTTGTAGCATAACGGACCATGCTGTTATATTGTGGGAAGATAGTTCACATAGTACCTGTTTTACGGGCAGATAATTCACATATTATCAGTTTAATTAACCAGTTTGGTTGTAGGAAAGGATTTACAAAATATACGTTTTAAAAGGGATATTAGTGAGGGAAAACCCATTCTGCTAAGCGGCATGGTCTTACATAATATACATAAACCGATATGTAACAGAATTATTCACACCAGGCTTCATGTCTTACTCGAGTTATTGTTTCCCCTTAACCTTTTCGGATACTGAAATTGATTTGAGTAGGCTGAGGGTTGAGGTTTTTTGGTTTTAATCTTTGAGCTAATAAACCTTTCAGAGATGGGAAGGCAGTTGATGTATAGATAATTAGGATTTGCAGTTTTATTATGTTTTGATTCCGTTGTGTATATTAAGTCAGATATGATTATATTACTTTGATAAACCATGGGGGCATCGTCATATGTCGCTCTTGCTGTATTTCTTTAATGATTATAATTAATCTTTACCTGGGAAATGATACGAGATTATGTAATTTGGATATGAATTTGTTTTGAAATGCAATCAATAACATGTTATTTTTGAAATTTGTGATTTTATTGATTTTCAAGTGATTCTAATATTATGGATACCATTATCATTACCGTATTTTGTCACCAAAATTTAATACTATGGATGACTACAAGATCTGTAGCGCTTAGCTTTCGGCCTCCAGATACGGGATGTTGCAACTTGGTATCAGAGCATGGTTTATTAAAATATTTTTTAAAACATAATCCCAAGGAATTTGAGTAAGATTGGGGTATGGGATACAGTATAGTAACGTACTGATATTTGCTATATATAAGTATACTCTCTATCTCTAGCCTAATATCCTTGTTAGGTTATTTTTTTTATGTGTCATAAGGTTTGAATACAGATATGGAAGGTAGATGTGGAAGAGTTAACCGAGGAGGGAAAGGCACCGAAGGAAATGCCACACCTATTATAAGGAGAATACAAGGTCAAGCACGAGCAGAAATGTAGGTGCTTGAGTCCCACAAGTGGACACGGGGGCTATGTATCATTTTTTTGTTAATACGATGCAAGCTGAAGTAGCAGTTGGAATGGTAGGAGGAGATGTTGCATGGGTAGGAGTTTAGGAAGATCTAGTAGTTAACCATTATGCTAAGCTGAGCGAAGTTTATGCTAAGCTGAGCGAAGTTTGTACTAAGCTTCGAGGCAAGCCTTTCTAGGGATAGTGTATGCCATAGAAGTGGAAAATTAGTTATTGCACCACAAAAGGATTTTTGCAAACTTGAGGCTTAATGATGAGCAAAAGAGGAGATTGGCATCTAGACAGCTTCAGGGAGCCGCATTGTTTTTGTGGAACAGTGTAACGGCTGGTATGGAAGAGGAAACTTTGTCATAGGCAGATTTCAAGGGAAGTTTCCAGGATAGGTGTATGTTTGCAATAGCATAGTCGGCTTTGATCAAAAAGTTTGCAGAATTAGGGAAGGAAGACATGTCAGTTCTGGAGTATGCTAGAAAGTTCGAGGAGTTGGCCCGATATGGTTATGCTTCAGTGGATATAGTCATGAAAAGGAATTAAAATTTTATTAGAGGACTGAAGTCTGAGTTACTAGGGCCACAATACCTCATATTAGAGATCCTCTTGAATTTTTTGTGGAGATAGCCTTAAGTCATGAGGATATCCTTGATTCTCTAGAGAAGAGTAAGACTAAAGAAGTCCAGGTTGGGCAGAATCGGGAAGCAAAAGTTCTTTTCCAAGAAAGGTGCTCAAAAGGGTGGAGCAGTTAAGAAGGGAAAGTCTAAGATTCTCTGTTTCAAGGGCGGCAAGATGGGGAACTTTGCTAATGAGTGTCATGCTGGGAAGGCAAAGGAGGTAACTAAAAAAAAGGGTTCCCAGTGCTTCAACTGTGAATAGACTGGCCATTATAAGAGCTAGAGCAAGGAGCCCAATAAGGATGGAAAGGGCAAGGTGTATGCATTGGAACCTTCTGCTTCTAAGACAACAGCTCAAGAGAAGGAAAAATCAGTTTTGGGAGGTACGCTTCAGATTCATGGTATGACTGTTAGCGTTCTATTTAGTACTGGTGCATGGCATTCTTTTACATCTAGATGTTTGATAGATAAGCTTAACCTAGAACCCACTTATTTATTTACTTCCTTGTAGGTTGCAAATCCAATAGAAGGGTATGTAGGATCGATTTCACCCTAGAGGGGGGGGGGGTGAATAGGGTGATAATAATAATTATAAAAATTGTTGCGGAAGCTTATAAAATTATTTCAACACAGATATATCAAAATTATAGCAGCACAGATAATAGCAGAATAATAAATGCAGAAATATAACGACACAGAATTTACCCAGCTTCAACAAAAAGCTGCCTACATACTGCCCTCAAGGTTTCTACTAGAAATTAAGTAGTCACACGCTTACACACGTAAACTCACGACACCCGCTACTGACTAACCTAACTCTATGCTCAAAACCCTGCCACAACTCAGCCACTAAGTTGCGAATTCTCAAACTACGCCACGTAATTTGTCCCCTAGTCACACGACTAGTAATCACACAATTTTCAAAAGAAAATACAAAAGACGATGATTTAAAAACACTTAAAAACAAAAAACCCTAATTTTAAACTATTAAACCCCAATTAAAACAAGGCCGGCCTTTTTTCTTTTTATTATTATTTTGGCCAATTCTTTTTCCTTTGCTCTGTATAATGGCAGCTTGTTGTCGTTTTCCTTTGGTTGTAAATTAGGGCTTGAGAAAATCGATGAAGCCGATGGGTAGATGGTCGATTATATTTGGTATTTCTCTGTCTTGCTTCGGCAATCGACTCCTTCTTCAATTCGAATATGGCTCCTCGATTTGATGGAGTTCGACTTTGACTCTGGTATGTAATTTATGCCTTTTTGTTCTCCTAGTTGAATGCATGAACTCGATTGCATTGTAGCCGATGACGATTGGGCTTTTATGTAGGGTTTGAAACCCCTGATTTTCGTTCATATTAATTTATTTGAATTTGTCAATTTATTATCTCGGCCATTCGATTTTGTTTTGATGTAGATGATGAATTCTGACTTGTTCATATCGAGTAATTTGGTTTACTCGATTGACACGGTTTTGATTTTGACTTTGCTCGATTCCTTGATTGCCACAGCTTTGATTCTGAACTGTTCGATCCCGTTCTTCTTGACTTCGGCTAGTGATATTGTGATGATTTCTGACCTTCGTGGTTGAGCTTGCTACTGTTGGTTTCTGACTGGTTCTAATTTTTGTTTTCCGCTTCAACTTGTTTTTCAACATCACCTGACTTTGACATCACTTAACTTCGGCATCAACTTTTTCAACTTGATTTTGCTTGATGTTGTTCTGTTGAGCTTTGTTCGAACTTGTGCCATACTATTCACTGCATATGTTGTTTACTTTGTTATCGAGTTGCATGCATATGTTGTTTACGTGAATGTCAGTTTCATTTGAACTTTAGCTGTACTATCTCAAGCTCGAGTCTGATACTGGTGCATATGCTTGCTTATTTCTTGCCAGTACGTTCATATACATGTCGAGTCTTGTTTCTTTGTACTTCTGTGTAGACTGTTTGCTGGTGCATACATTTCATTTGTTGCCAGACCTGTAGCCTTTGTGCATTGTTTATGTCTTTAACTTGTAATGTCCAGTTGAGTTCGAGTTGCTTTAATGTGATGTTTACACTGCTGCATATCACTGCTTTTGCTGTTTTACTTTGTTAAGTTGCATCGGCCACTGTTGTATCTTTGGTGCTTGGTTTTGTGATATGATTATAGCCATTTCATTGTTGCTAATGTTTGGTTCGGTCTTGTTACTGAATGTGCAGGTTTTGGTTGTGAATTGTGTTTGAAATGCTGGTATCACTGGTGCATGTGCTTATGCATTGACAGTTGAGGCAGTGCCATTGTTATTTGTGTCAGATCATTGCATTGTCCACTGTTATATATGTTTGCATTATGGTTTCTCTGTCTTTGATGTTGAGGCCTGTGCTGCTGCATTGAATTGTTTGGTTGACACACTTGTAGTTGTTTATTCATGTGTTTATTCCTTTATGTGGTCTGGATTTGCTTTGAGCACATTTTTGGTTTGATGTGCATTTTGCCTTGAGTGTGCTTGCACCTGACCATTTTATTAAACTTGTATATTTGAACTGCACCTGTGTTGAATCCAGCTTGTATCTCGGGTTTGACCTTGTGCTGGTATTGTGACATTATCTTTATTGCACTTGAGTTAAGCGTTTTGGGTTTGACCTGTACTCACCTGTCCCTGTAATTTTATCAAGTGTATATATCGGTGTGCACGACCTTGTGGCATATACAGTGATACTGTGCATGTCACAAGCTATTCGTGAATGATGAATTCATAATTAAATGATGACGAACAACCCAAATAACTGAGGCAAATATTATTTTCAAAATCCATATTTTAATTTATACTGCAAAAATATTTTATTTTCAATGTTACTGCTTCAATGTATGTTTTTGCAGATTCCTCAGATGCATACAATTAAAAATATGCAAATGAGCTTACATGCAAATAGAAAATATTTGACCATTACTTGATTTTATTTGACAAAACCTTAACTTTTCTCTCCCCCTTTTGTTATCAGCAAAAGTGTAATAGTGTTAGAAAATTGGAGATAAAGTGATAGTTATTAATCCAATATTAAAACTCATTTGAATATAAATATTAAATTTCAATAAAAAAAATCAAACAAAAATCATAATAGTTTGTTAGTCGCATATTCCACTTTTAGAATGATGGGAATGATGCCATCATATAAAACCATACAGTTATGTCTATTTGTGGTATATTTATATCAGGAATTTGAATATCTACCAACCATGCATAACCGTTAGGACTTTTAAATGAGATAAGTAGTTTTCCAATTTTATTTAAAAAAAATGAATTCAAGTATCTTCTAACCACGCATAACCATGAAGACTTTTAAATGGGATTAGAATCAACTTGTTTATTTTAAAAATCAATTTTGATATGAGTTCCATACTTGCATAACCGTGAGGACTTTGAAATGAGATGGAAGCACATAACAAATTCTAAGTAATTCACCCATGCATAACCATGAGGACTTTTAAATGAGAGTGAATACTTTGGATTTTATTTTAATTTATTTTAATTTTATTATTATTATTTATTAATTTTTTTAAAAATGTAAAATGAAAAACGAATGAATCCTGTTTAAAGTACCACATATTGACAAACTATATTGAATTTTGATGAGTGATGGTCGTTAGAAATATGATAGAAATAGGGATGGTCATGGAATTTTTACCAACAAAAAGTTTTATAACTCTTGTTTAAATTTCTAAAGAAATTTACTAATTATACCGCCTCGAGTCATAATATATGATAAATATCAACACCCATCACTTTTTCAATCACTATTTATCTTTTAGATAATTGTTACGGAGTCAGATTAGCCAAATAGTCATTTAAAATCAAATTCAAAAATAATTATGAAATCAATTTTTCAAAATGACTGATATGAAAACATGGTCAAAAATGATTTTCTAGAAGGGGTTATATAAGAAAATTTTCTGCTATTTTAAAATTATTTGAAATGAAAAATATGCAGATATTTTCTTTGAAAAACGATGCAGCTACTAAATGTCTCAACAAAAATTAAGTTCAACTATCTATCAACTAGATTACCAGTGTAATCTGCATCCAAATTTCTCTTTCACCCAAAATTATCATTAATTGAATTTGATAGACCAGACCATGAAGTATGCAACAAAAAAAATTCAAAATCAATTTTAACTGCTTTTTAAATGACATTCTCTTGAATTTGAATTGAAACCGTGTATAATAATCAAAAACCATGAATATAGAGTCAGCCATAAAATAACCAAATGTATTATCATCCAATAAAACATTATTATTAATCCAAACTAATATATATGAAGTAATTCAAAGACTCTATAGATTTTTGTAGTGTTCTTGGCGTAGGAATATAATTGGCCAACAATTTTGAATAAGTCAGAATCAAAATCATCATTATTTCATCATCATATTATTGGCTGATTTAACTCAGATTACGGTGCAGATTATCACATTTAATATATCGTTCAAATAAATATACCATTACCTATTTTTACCTTTACGATATTTTTCTTTGTTGTCCATTGTGATTCTGTCACCTTTATACTATGCTAAGGAACTTTGCTTTGTCACTCTTTGTGTCCTTGGAACAACTAGAATCCAAGTAACACTATTGTTGTTCCTTAGCTTGCCACCACACCTACACGATGAAAGATTTTTGTGACCTATTTGTTTTTATAGGTCCATGATTGTTAGTGGCAGAATATTTTGAAAAGTAATTTTGTGAAGACCCATAACTATTTATATATGTTCCTTTAGGCACCCAGATTTGTTTAACTTTGAGAGATTTTGTATTTGTGCCTTTTGGAACCCAAATTGGAATGGTTTTTACGTGTTTGGATCTATACCAACAACTATTTTGATTGTGTCCAAATTTTCTACAGATTGTGCACATTGAATTTACTTGATTAATCTCATTTTTAACATTTTTAGATTGATTATATCCAAGTCCTTGTCTAACTGTATTAACAGTTTTCTTCCCTAGTAGCATATTCAACGATTTTTCACTTTTTGAAAATTTATCTAAAGTCATTGACAATTGTTGGACTTGTGTTTTGAGAGATTCATTTTCGTTCATTAATTGTGAGCATTTTTTAATTGAATTCTCTCTCCTAGTATTTTCACTCTCTTTCAAAATCAGAATTTCATTTTCAAGTGATTTTGTATTAATTTCTGATTTTTTAATTTCTTCTTCAAATGTTGGAAACTTATCACACTTAGGGATCCTACTTTGATAGGTTTTAACTAATTGGTCAAGTTGTTCCTTTAAATCTATCAAAGTAATTTTTTTGTGATTCAAGTTTGGCATACTTCTCCCTAAGTCGTTCAAAACAGCCATTTACTTCGTGGAAATATATAAGTAGTTGTGAGTGAGTGAGTTTTGATACCTCGCTTGGCTCGTCATTGTCGCTATCAGTTATATTATCTTGAAGACACATATCTGCTTTCCCACTCTCACTGCTAGTACTTTGATTATCTTCATCACTTGTATTCCACGTGGCTGCAAAACTTCTCCTTTTTTATTTCTTTTCAAAGTCGCGTCGATTTTTAGGACAATTGGGCTTGACATGTCCGGGTTGGTTGCACTTGTGACAGATGATCTTCTGTTCTTCTGAGTAGTCTAGTGCTTTGGCTTTCTACTTTTCAATTTTTGATTTCGAGCTGGATTTCCGTATCTGATTCCACTTTTTGAATTTCTTCATTAGTAGTGCCAGCTCTGCTGCTCCATTATCATCATCGTTATCATCATCACTTTCGGTTGTTCCTTTGAGAGCTATTGATTTCTTTCGAGTGTCTCCTCCTTCACGCTCTTCCTTGAATTTCATTTCTAGCTCATAAGTGGTGAGATTTCCGATGAGTTCTTCAACTTTCATCTTTTTTAAATCTTTTGATTCTTGAGTGGCAGTCACTTTGGCTTCAAAACTTCATGAAAGAACTCTGAGGATTTTTTGGACTATCTCCAACTATGTGTATGATTTTCCGAGAGCTTTTGATTTGTATACGATATTAGAAAGTCGTCCATACATCTCTTTGACATTTTCTTCCTTTGCCATAGTGAAATTTTCATATTTTCTGCTTAGCATGGCAAGGCGAGATTCTTTGACTTGAGATGTCACTTTGTGAGTCACTTCGAGCGTGTGCCATATTTCCTACGCAGTTAGACAATGTGAGACACGACTAAATTCAAATTGATCTAATCAATAGATAATAGAATTCATAGCTTTAGCGTTAGCATTTTGTAATTTATTTTCTAGTTATGTCCATTGATCCTTTGGTTTATCCATTTCCTGATTATCTACAGTTATAGTTGGTGCTTTATAACCTGTCTCAACAAAATTCCAAGCGTCAGTGGTTTTCATAAAAAAATTCATTCTATTTTTCCAGTAGATGTATTCACCATTGAACATTGGTGGTCTAACTATGGATTGAGCCTCAGCAAAAGCAGTACTAAAAGAAGCCATTTTAAAAATTCAAATTTTTAAAACAAAGATTGATTTTTGAAAAACGAATTTTTTTTAAAATCAAAAGTTGACTTCTATTCCTAGATCCGATACCACTTGTAGGATCGATTTCACCCTAGAGTGGGGTTGAATAGGGTGACACTAATAATTATAAAAATTGTTGCGGAAGCATATAAAACTATTTCAACACAGATATATCAAAATTATAGCAGCATAGATAATAGCAGAATAATAAATGCAGAAATAGAACGACATATAATTAACCCAATTTCGGCAAAACCCTGCCTACATGCTGCCTCCAAGGTTTCTACTAGAAATTAAGTAGTCACACGCTTACACACATAAACTCGCGACACCCGCTACTGACTAACCTAACTCTATGCTCAAAATCCTGCCACATCTCAGTCACCGAGTTGCGAATTCTCAAACTACGCCACGTAGTTTATCCCCTAGTCATACGACTAGTAATTACACAACTTTCAAAATAAAATACAAAATACGATAATTTAAAAACTACAAAACCATAATTTTAAACTATTAAACCCCAATTAAAACAAGGCCGGCCTTTTTTCTTTTTATTATTATTTTGGCCCGTTCTTTTTCCTTTGCTCTGTATAATGGCGGCTTGTTCTTGTTTTCCTTTGCTTGCAAATTAGGGCTTAAGAAAATCGATGAAGCCGATGGGTAGATGGTCGATCACAATTGGTATTTCTCTGTCTTGCTTCGGCAATCGACTCCTTCTTCAATTCGAATATGGCTCCCCGATTTGATCGAGTTCGACTTTGACTCTAGTATGTAATTTATGCCTTTTTGTTCTAACAGTTGAATGCTTGAACTCGATTGCATTGTAGCTGATGATGATTAGGTTTTTATATAGGGTTTGAAACCCTTGATTTTCATCCGTATACATTTATTTGAATTTTTCAATTTATTTGTATCGGCCATTCGATTTTGTTTTGATGTTGATGATGATTTATGACTTGTTCATATCGAGTAATTTGGTTTACATGATTAACACGGTTTTGATTTTGACTTTGCTCGATTCCTTGATTGCCACGACTTCGATTCTGAACTGTTCAATCTCGTTCTTTTTGACTTCGTCTTGTGATATTGTGATGATTTCTGACCTTCGTGGTTGAACTTGCTACTGTTGGTTTCTGACTTGTTTTAATTTTTGTTTTCTGCTTCAACTTGTTTTTCAACATCACTTGACTTTGACATCACTTAACTTCGGCATCAACTTGTTCAACTTGATGTTGCCTGATGTTGTGCTGTGGAGCTTTGTTCGAACTTGTACCATACTATTCACTGCATATGCTATTTACTTTGTTATCGAGTTGCATGCACATGTTGTTTACTTGAATGTCAGTTTCATTTGAACTTTAGTTGTACTGTCTCAAGATCGAGTCTGATACTGATGCATATGCTTGCTTATTTCTTGCCAGTACATTCATATACATGTTGAGTCTTGTTTCTTTGTACTTCTGTGTAGACTGTTTGCTGGTGCATACATTTCATTTGTTGCTAGACCTGTAGCCTTTGTGCATTGTTCATGTCATTAACTTGTAGTGTCCAGTTGAGTTCGAGTTGCTTCAGTGTGATGTTTACACTGCTGCATGTCACTGCTTTTGCTGTTTTACTATGTTAAGTTGTATCAGTCATTGTTGTATCTTTGGTGCTTGGTTTTTTGATATGATTATAGCCATTTCATTATTGCCGATATTTGGTTCGGTCTTGTAAATGAATGTGCAGTCTTTGGTTGTGAATTGTGTTTGAAATGCTGCTATCACTGGTGCATGTGCTTATGCATTGACAGTTGAGGTAGTGCCATTGTTATTTGTGTCAGATCATTGCATTGTCCACTGTTATATATGTTTGCATTCTGGTTTCTCTGTCTTTGATGTTGAGGCCTGTGCTGCTGCATTGAATTGTTTGGTTGACACACTTATAGTTGTTCATTCATGTGTTTATTCCTTTATGTGGTCTAGATTTTCTTTGAGCACATTTCTGGTTGATGTGCATTGTGCCTTGAGTGTGCTTGCACCTGACCATTTTATTAAACTTGTATATTTGAACTGCACCTGTGTTGAATCCAGCTTGGAGCTCGGGTTTGACCTTGTGCTGATATTGTGACATTATTTTTATTGCACTTGAGTTGAACCCGGCGTTTTGGATTTGACCTGTGCTCACCTGTCCATGTAATTTTATCAAGTGTATATATCGGTTTGCATGACCTTATGGCATATAAAGTGATACACTGTGTATGTCACAAGCTGTTCATGAATGATGAATTCAAAATTAAATGATGACGAACAACCCAAATAACTGAGGCAAATATTATTTTCAAAATCCACATTTTATTTTATACTGCAAAAATATTTTATTTTCAATTTTACTGCTTCAATGTATATTTTTGCAGATTGCTCAGATGCTGGATTTACATTGGAATGAAGTTAAAGATCATTACTTGTTGAGTGAATGAGTGATATGTAGTGAGGTGCAATTTAAATGTGAATTGAATTGTAATTGAAATTATATATAGTGAGAGCTTGAAATTTGTACTATTCAAAAATTGTAATAAATATTTGTTTGAATAAAATATCCGTTTGAATTCAAATTCTGTGTTATTTATTTTATTCAGCAAATATTTATTTAATCTATAAAAAATAGAATAGCACATTAACAAATACATTTAAATGAATATATATGTGTTTATTATCATCAAAAAAAATCTTATAATCGCATATTCAATAGGGTATGCAACTCTAGGGTTAAGATGTGACCAGTTAGAATTTGACTTGTTAGTTCATACTTTTTTGTTGTTTGCATGTGTTTGATTTTATGGGGTTCGGGATTATTCTTGGGATGAATTGGTTAAGTGAGTACGATGCTAGGATATTTACCAGGATAGGAAAATATCGCTTAGACACCCAGATTGTACCGACGGGATTGTTTATATCGTATAAGGTTCTAGCGGTGAAGTATCTGCCTTGTTATGTGCTATGGAATTAGAAGATGAGTCGAGTCGAGTTTTCATGGTTAGAGAACTTACAGATGTTTTTGAGCCAGTAGTTGGATAACCGCTGAAAAGAGCCATTGAGTTTCCGATAGATTTGGTTCCGGGAGCAGAACCAATGAGTTGGTCGCCAAGCAGGACAACCTCTAAAGAGATGATGGAGTTGAAGGTGCGATTGGTGGATTTAGAAGGCAAGAATTTTAGAAAGCCTAGTAGTTCGCCTTGGGGAGCAGCTGTAGTATTTGCTAAGAAGCAGGATGGATCACGAAAGCTATGTATCGATTATCGTAAGTTGAATAAGAGGACGATAAAAAATAATATCCATTGTCGAGGATTGACGATTTGTTAACCGGTTGACTAGAGCTAACGTATTCTCGTAGTTGGATTTGGCGACAGGTTTCCATCAGCTCAAGTAGCAGATGATAGTATACCTTTGATGGCGTTTAGGACCAAATATGGGTCATATGAATGGTTAGTTATGCCATTTGGACTGGCTAATACTCCAACTTTCTCTATGAATTTGATAAACCGGGTTTTCAAGAGCACTTGATAGGTTCATATTGGTTTTCATAAATAATATCTTGATATACTCTAAGGATGAAAGAGCGCATGAAGTTCATCTTAGAGTGGTGGTTGAGACGCTGAGGCAGCATCAGCTGAAAGCAAAGTTTTCGGAGTGTCATTTTTGGAAAAAAGAAGTGAAGTTTCTTGGTCTCTTTGTCTTAGAAGAAGGGTTGTCAGTAGATCCGACTAAGATTGAGGCGGTAAATAGTTGGAAGAGACTCGAGATAGTAACCGAGATAAAGAGTTTTCTTTGTTTGGATTGGTATTATCGGAGGTTCATTAAGAATTTTTCGCAGATAGTGGCGCCAATGATTAAGCCGACAAGAAAGGATGTAAAATTTTTGTGGACCGGTAAGTGTGAGGAAGCATTCCAGAGTTTGAAACACTTACTGACTCATACACCTACGTTGGTTGTTTCGGAAGGAAATCATGATTTGCTGGTTTACAATGATGCATGTGGAAAGGGATTAGGAGCTGTGCTAATGCAAAGAGGTAAAGTGATTGCCTATGCTTCTAGACAACTTAGATCACATGAAATCAGGTATCCATTGCATGATTTAGAGTTGGTTTTTAGTTATTTTTTTCTTTGAAGGTGTGGAGACATTTCCTTTTGGAAGAGAGGTTTGGGCTATATACAGATCATAAGTCGCTGAAGTATTTATTCTCTCAGAAGAAGCCGAACATGATACAGTAGAGGTGGTTGGATTTTATCCCTGCTTATGATTTTTGGATTGAGTACACATCGGGGAAAGGAAACAAGGTTACAGATGCACTTAGCAGGAAACATCTGAATGCAGTCTTGGCGATGATTACTGAGTGGAAGAATTTAGAAGCTGTAGCAGATTGTAGAGTGTAGTGGAGATCCAAGGCTAGGTCTAGTGGGGATACACTTGTATTATCTTATTTGGAAGTTTGACCAGTGATGATCGAGAGTATTACTTCTATGAAGGAAGAGAATCCAGTATTAGCTGAACGGATTAAGAAGCTAAAAGATGGAACCAAGAGCTATGAATTGAAAGATTTCAGTCTTAACCAGAATGGGAGGTTGAGAAAATAAAGGAAGGTTATGTGTTCCAAGTGTAGGAAACATAAGGAAAGAGGTCTTGGAGGAATGCCATCATTCAAAATTCATACAAGAGGTGCTAAGATGTGTCATGATATGAAGAGGAGTTTCTTCTAGGAAGGTATGAAGTGGGAATTGGGTTTTGTGTGAAGTAGTGCATAATTTGCCAGTAGACAAAGGCCGAACAACAAAAACCAAGTGGATTGCTTCAGCCATTAAGTATTCCAGTATGGAAGTGGGATTCTATCTCCTTGGATTTTATTGATGGTTGCCAAGGTCGAGCAGAGGAATGATAGTATATGGGTCATAATGGAAAGATTAATCAAGAGTCATCATTTCATTCTAGTTAGGTCAACCAGAACGACACCTATTTTGGCAAAGTTATTTATGAAGAATGTGGTTAGACAGCATGGAATTCCTAGTAGCATAGTTAGTGATAGAGATCCTTTGTTCACTGGCGAGTTCTGGAAGAGTCTGCAGAATGTTTTGGAAACCAAGTTTAAGATGAGTACCTCTTATCATCCGCAAATAGATGGGCAAGCAGAGAGAGTTAACAAGATCTTGGAAGATTTGTTAAGAGCTGGTGTATTAGATTACGGGGGATCATGGAAAGTCTATCTGTATTTAGTCGAGTTATTGTATAACAAAAGTTATCAGACTAGTATTGGGATGGCACCGTTTGAATCTTTGCATGAAAAGCCATGCAAATCTCATGTATGTTGCCTAGAGTTAGGGGATAGGTTAGTTCTTGGTTCAGATTTAGATCAGAGAAACTGTAGGAAAGATTGAGGTCATTCGGCCTAGAATGAAGGAAGTTCGGTCTAGGAAGAAGAGTTATGCAAAAAAGGGACGGAAAGATCTAGAGTTCTTACTTAGAGAGCGGGTTTTCATCAAAGTGTCGCTGAAAAAGGTGTTATTAGGTTTGGAAAGTCGAGGAAGTTGGCATCGAGATTCATTGGATCTTTTCCTATCGTTGAGAGGATTGGGAAACTCACATATAGATTGACTTACCAAGTAGTTTGATAGGAGTCTGCGATGTTTTTCATGATTCTCATCTCAGAAATTGTGTTTGAGACCCAAAGATTGTTATTGCACCAACAGTGTTAGACGATTTAGCGGTAGAACCGAAATTGATTATAGTGGGAAGGCCTACTCGTATTGTTGTGAGAGATGAGAAGAGGCTTAGAACCAAGACGGTCAGATTAGTCAAAGTTCAGTGGAATGATGATGATAAGGACTGTATTTAGGAGATTAAGAACATGATTAGAGATACTTATCTTGACTTGTTTGATGGTATATTTTATCTATTTGTTTGATTTTTTGTGTACCTTATCATAATTTAAGGACGAAATTCTTTAAGAAGGGGAGTCTGTAACACCCAAAAATTTTGGTAAAATTATTCAAGATATATATTTATCGAAATAAAATAAAATATTGTATTGCTTAAGGGATTGAGATTTGATTTAGTTAAGGGGTAGTCATGCCATGTAATAAATGAACTAAAGAAGAGTGTAAATTGAAATAGAGGAGGGGTAAAATAGGAAAGAGACCATTCTTATATTTATAACCCATGGCCGTGTAAAATTTTACATGTTCATTTGCATTCTCAACTTTTAAAATAAGGGACCGGCCACCACTAACAAGGAAAAGGTGAAGAAAAGCTAGGAAAATGCTAATTCAAATCAAATCGATTCATATATCAATCTTCTTAATCTTCCAAGCTAAGGTGAATAATGTTTACATCTCATTTTTGATTGTATTTACGGTTTTAAGATGATTGTCGAATATTTTGCATAAATTTGCCATGATTTTGAATGATGATGATATGTTTTAAGGTGAAAGCCCTACAAAATGATATTCAATCGCCTTGCGTATTTTTATGAAGATCATAAATATTATTTTTGAGATGGTTTCAACTTTTAGAATTTTATGAAATTATGTTGAATTCATTTTAATTTTCTAGTAAAGAAAACGTTAATTTGGATTAATAATTATTTTCTGTAAAATAGTAAAAGATTGGGGTCTGAAATTTTTATATGTTGGAAAACATATAAAAATAGATTTTCTGGAATTTTTTAAGATTTCTCCTAAGTGTTTTAAGGGTTATATAAAATTATTTGAGGTATGGAACATAAATGTTTTGTATAATTTAAAGTGGAGAAGGGGCTTTTTGTAAAATGATTTAAATTATAAAGTCTAAAAAGTCGGTAGTACTTTTGAAAATGTGTAGTATTTTTTTATTGGTAAAGAAAGGGGCAACCAACCACAACTAGACACGTAAGGTAGGTTAGTCGAAAAGAACTATTTGCTACATGTTTTTCACAGTTTCGACAGCGTCGACACCATGCTCCACCTCCTCATCTTCGCTTTCAACATAGTCGAAACCAATGCACATGGTATTAGTTTACTGGTACGTAGTGAACTAGATGTAGGCAGAAGGTAGGGAGTCGAAACCAAGAGTTTCAAAGGGGTTAAGGTAGTCCTTTGTTTTAAATTAAAGAAATATGCTTGCTTGCTTTCGACTAAATGACTTTAGACAAAGTAGCTTTCGACTAGGTCAAATGATTTAAAGGAAATGGTTTCAATTAGACCACACCTCTGTTTTCAAATAATTGCTTTCGACTAAGTCAAAACCTTTTTTACTGCCGCCTTTTTACCTTTCGACTCAGATGGTTTCGAAAGGGTTGTTTTGTTTTCTAAACACCTGACCACTCTCTAATGCTTTCGAAGATTTGGTTTTGACACTATCATTTCTTTACTTAGGAAATGGTTTCGAAGCATATGCTTTTGACTTAAATGTTTTAAGACCCTTTAAAGTAAAATCCAAATTGGTTTCGAAAGAGTTGGCTTTAAATGGTTCCAAAAAGATGCTTTTGACTTTAATTGGTTTATGATCCTTTTGCTCTACTTGAAGGCAGAATCCAAATGGTTTCGACCGAGACATTTTTCAAAGGTTTTGAAAGGGTTAATTTTTGAATGGTTTCAAAAGGCTTTCATATGTTTTAAATTGAACCCAAAATGCTTTCGAAAGGATTGAGTTTTGACTATTTCGAAAGGTTTTAATGAATGGTTTTGAAATGGGTATTGAAAGGAAGATCTTTTCAGTGTTTTTTTAAAGGCAATATTTGAAAGTTTTAAAGGGGGATGTCTGATATTTTAAAGCTTTTGGAGAAAAGAAAGGAAAGGTTTTCCAATGTTTTAAAAAGGCAATATTTAATGGTTTCTAAAGAGTCTTCCAATGGTTTCGAAGGAATTACCTTGAATGGTTTCGAAAGGGTTGTTTAGCAATTTTAAACAATGGTTTCGAATGTAATAGATAGGCAGTGTAGCCTAGGTATTTTTCAAGTTAGAAAGGGTTTTTACTTTTTTTGAAAGGATAGTTAATCCTTATTAAAATCTCATCAACGTTATTTTGAATAAAGTGTATATATCATGGCAAAAATGGCTTAGAGTAAAGGTAAAGATATATTATCCTTGTATATATATGTGTGATTTGATGGACTAAATCATTTTGAAAAGGTTTTCAAGGAAATTTTAAAGGGTAGTTTACCCAAAAAAATAATTCGGACTGTTATCTATTTTGCAGGCAGTTAGCCTAGATTTTGGATTGTTAGTCCAGTTTATGGGCAGTCAGCCCAACTGTACGTCCATTTGTAGCATAACGGACCTTGCTATTATATTATGGGTAGAGAGTTCACATATTACATGTTTTACGGACAGATAGTTCATTTATTAGCATAAAAGATGTTGCTATTTTGATATAATTGGTTTGATTAACCAGTTTGGTTATAGGAAAGGATTTGCAAAATATTTGCTTTAAAGGGATATTAGTGAGGGGAGACTCGTTCCGCTAAGCGTCATGTCTCACATAATATCAGTAAGCCGAGATGTAACTGAATTATTCACACCAAGATTTATGTCTGTCTCGATGTTTTTGTTTCCCCTTAACCACTGGGGTATTCAAAATTTATTTGAGTAGGCTGAGGTTGAGGTTTTTAGGTTTCAGTCCTTATCGAATAACGCTTCCAGAGACGAGCAGGCGGCTGACGGATAGCTAACTAAGGTGTGAAGTTTCATTTTGACTTGATTCTGTTATGTATATTAAGTCAGATATGACTACATCAATTTGATAAACCAAGGGGGCATCGTCATATGTTGCTCTTGGCGTATTTTTGTGATGATTATAATTAATCTTTACCTGGGAAATAATTGGGATTCTGTAATTTGGATATGAATTTGTTTTGAAATGTAATCAGTAACATGTTGTTTTTGAAATTTGTGATTTTATTCATTTTCAAGTGATTTGGATATTATGGATACTGTTAATCCCTTTTCTGAATGGCGACCCAACTGCTTAAGAAAATCTGGCGACTTAACGACCTAACATAACAACGGGTTAACTACCCCGAAACCCCAAGCGACTTAACTGTTCACAGCTCCAAGCGACTTACGACCTATAGCATCTGGCGAGCTAACATTGCAATGAGTTAACGACTCAACCTCCCAGTGGCTTTCAACGAGTTAAGCGACCTAAACAGATCAGCGACATAGCGACTCAAACACGACAGTGGGTTGAATACTACAGCGACTCAATGAGGTAGCGACCTAACGACCTAGCGGGTTATGAGCCCACAGATGCACCTAAAAAAGCCGCGTCTCCTTCTGTCGTTTGTATATAGGTCGCTCCAAGCTATATTAGGTCGCTGCTTCTCCCAAGTCTATCTTAAGTCGCTCCGCCTGGTGCCCCAGCGTATAGATCGCCTTCCATTCCCCATAGGTCGCTGCGACCTACCAGCCAACGTAAATGGCCAAATACACCCACTATAAGCCGTAACCCATACCCATTAGGTCGCCCGCGACCTAACTCAACTCCTAAGTCGCCCGCAGCCTACACCACACGACCTAACTCCGAAATTCCCCTATAAATACCCCCTACTCCACTTTGTGGGGGAGGGGGAAGGATTTCTCGAACGCCAAGACTTTGCTGTTTTCACGACTTCTACAACACTTCAAATGCCAAAGACACTTCAAAGAACCTTGGGAAAAGATCAAGTTCATTCAACATGAATTCAGAGAGCTTTTCTATATCAAAGTTCTAACTACTTGCCTTAACTGTGTTGTAATTGAAAAATTCTTGGAAGATTTGTAATCAAATTAATAATAAAAGAGATTAAGTGGACGTAGGCTCGACTTTGAGTCGAACCACTATAAAAATTATTGTCTCTTTACTATTTTCTGCTTGCTTTTAATTCCCGTACCAATGGGTGGTGCTTTTGCTATATCACAACTCACACTGGGGTGTTAGCGTACATTTTTAGCGTTAACATTTTTGGTGCTTTCGCTGAGAATTGAACTCAGGGGTGCTCTCATCATTGCTTCACAAAGATTTGTTGAAAGACTCTCCCGAAGAACCAGAAGTCTATCCGAAATTATGGCTCCTGGAAGAAAAAGTAGATCTACTAGATCTGGAGATGCTTATGACAACACCGCCACATCTCTCGCATCAAATCAAGCGGTCCTAGTGTTGGAATCACAAGGCCCGAATGGGATGCTATAGTGTCTGGGTTGTATCAACAAATGGAAGCCCAGAACACTTTGATGTTGAACAGGTTGAATGCTTTGCTTGGAGTTAACCAGCAACCAGAAAATAATGAAGAAACCTTTGCTGAGGATGTTCATGATTCCCAAGAGAAAAGTATTCCTCAGAGGGCAGCTGGCACCGCCGAAGGGGGACCTCCCCAAGCTGAAGGTTCAAGGCCGCAGCCAACTCTTCGTGAATGTTTGTCCAGGCAAACTTCCGAAAAAGTAGCTGATGTCTGTCCCGCGGGGCCTCTAAATAATGAGGAGTACCTCTCGGGAATGATTCGACAAATTATGAAGGAGAGCATGCGAAGGGAGGAAGATGAAAGTGACTAGGGGTTTTCTCTAAGAAAGACTCCTTTTACTGAAAGAATTCTGAAGGCTGAATTTCCGAAGAAGTTTGTTCCCCCCACTATTCTAGCTTATCGGGCGACAAGCGATCCTAACCATTTCTTATACAAGTATGACTGGTATATAACAGGTGCCAGAGTAACAGACGAGATCAAGTGCAGATACTTTCCTGTGTACTTGGACGGAGTGGCCTTGCTTTGGCTCACGAAGCTGCCAGTACGATCCGTGGATCAGTTCTCCGACCTAACTCGAAAATTCAAAGATCAGTTCAGGTTACATGCGTCGAAGGCCAAGGACATAATGTCACTATCCAGCCTCGAACAAAGCCCCGGAGAGTCTATCAAATCTTTCTTAAACCGCTTTAATATAGCCTTGGCTAAAGTTGATAATGCAAAGCCTCGGATGATTCTGACTTACTTGATGCGAGCTATTGACAAATCAAGTGAATTCGGAAAATGGCTAAAGACGAAAGAGCCAAATTCACTTGAGAAGTTCTACAAGAAGGCCGATGAATTTATGCGCTTAGAAAGCCTTCCTGTGCCAGCAAAAGTAGTCGTTACTGAGGTTGAGAATAACAATGTTGCTTCTAACAAAAAGGAATCTGGTGGCCAGAAGAGGGAGAATGACGGTGGAAAAAAGCAGAAAGATGTGAAGAAAACTCGCCACTTTAAACCTTCAGATTTTACTCCCTTAACTGATACTCCAGAAAATATCTTTTTCGCAACCAGGATGCTGTTGAATACCCCAAACCACCTGAGATGAAGCCGGGGAAAAAGGTTGTGCATAATCGGAGATTCTGTCGGTTCCACAATCAACCTGGCCATGACACTAATGAATGTCGCCATTTAAAGAATTTGATTGAAGAGCTGTTAAGACAGAATAAACTACAACAATATGTGAAGAGAAACAGAAGTGACCCAACCCCATCTACTCAGAGGCAACAAGTTCCTGCTCATCAATCCGGCTCAAGTGAGAGGACTACAGCGCAGGAATCTGAGAGGCCTGTCGTTAATGTTATTACAGGGGGTCCTCACCCAGCGGGCAGAAGTTGGGGTGAGATGGAGAGATATGCTCACTTTTTGAGAAATGCCCCGACGGAAGAAAATGTTTTTGTCTTGGAAGATGCTGCACCTTTAAAACAGCAAGGAACTTTTAACAATGACATCATATTCCGGGCTAGAGACTCTGTTGGTGTTGAGGCTCCCACCATGGATCCCTTGGCGATATCTGCAGGCATCGGACCAGCCATTGTAAGAAGGGTGCTTGTTGACTGCGGCGCCTCTTGCAATGTCCTCTTCAGAAAGACATTTGTTCAGATGAAACTTCCTATGGCTGATGTCCAAGCTTCCTCACAGAAAATTGTTGGGCTCACTGGAGAAACAAAACAGCCTATACGGACTATTGACTTATTTGTAGAGCTTGGAGAAGGCGAAAAGAAGGTGATCCGAAAACAAACTTTTGTGTTTGTTGATGAATTCTCCGCTTACAATGCCTTCTTGGGTCGACCGACTCTTGCCGCATTCAAGGCCATTCTCGACCCGTGGTGCCTGACTATGAAGTTCCTCACTGATAATGGCGTCGGTGTTGTGAAGGGGGACCAAAATGCTGGGCGAGAATGCTATCTCATAGAGTTATGGGAGGCAAAGAAGAGAGAAATGGATAAGGGTGCGGCAGCTCTGCTCCGCATCAAAGAGCCCACCTTGTAGCAATTACGGGGTGGACCCTACACTAGTGAGCTAGTGGTGCACGAAAAGTGATTGATCCCAGAAAAACCAGTGCAGGGGAGAGTAGAGTGGTGCCGGTGGAAGTGACGGTGCCAATACCTGTTGACCTGAATGATCCAAACAAAGTGTTGAATGTGGGTTCACAACTTGATGTGATGGTTCAGAATATGTTGATATCATTCTTGCAAGCAAACCTAGATGTATTCGCTTGGAGTCATGCCGACAAGTGTGGAATATCTCCAGAAATCGCAGTGCATGCTTTGAATATTGATCTAAAATTCACACCCGTAAAGCAGAAAAGAAGAACACAGGGTCCTGAAAGGTCGACAACATTAAAAGAAGAAATAGATCGGCTCATGGAAAATGGCTTCATCAGAGAATCCACTTATCTAAATTGGGTTTCTAATCCGGTGTTGGTTAAAAAAGCAAAAGGAAAGTGGAGAGTATGCATCGACTTTTCAGACTTGAACAAAGCATGCCCTAAGGACCGTTTCCCGTTACCCAGGATTGATCAGTTGGTGGATGGAACAGCCGGGCATGAATTATTGTCTTTTATGGATGCTTACTCGGGATATAATCAAATCATAATGCATGAGCCAGATCAGGAGGACACGAGCTTCATCACTGATGTTGGTATTTACTGCTATAAAGTCATGCCCTTCGGACTAAAGAACGCGGGGGCAACTTATCAAAGACTTGTTAATGCCATGTTCAAACCCCATATTGGCAAGACTATGGAAGTATATGTTGATGATATGTTGGACAAATCGAAGAAGGCAGTAGACCACATGGATCATTTGGCAGAAATGTTCGCAGTCCTCCGAAAGTATGGGATGAAGCTAAATCCTTTGAAATGTTCATTCGGGGTAGAGTCCGGAAAATTCTTAGGTTTCATTGTGAGTGCTAGGGGCATCAAAGCAAATCCTGCTCAGATTACTGCTTTAAGAGAAGTCAAAGCCCCTAGGACAAAGAAGGAATTGCAAAGCCTCAACGGGAAAGTCGTTGCTTTGAGTCGGTTTATTTCCAGGGTCACTGATAAATGCATTCCCTTCTTTGACGCTCTGTAGAAAGGAAAGAAAAACTTTGAATGGACTCCTGAATGTCAGAAAGCTTTTGATGAACTAATTCGTCACATGGAAAGGCCTCCAGCACTTTCTAAGCCCAGCAATGGTGAAGATCTTTTCATATATTTAGCGGTTTCATCTCATGCTCTCAGTGCAGCATTGGTACGGGAAGACGCAAAAGTTCAGTGCCCGGTTTACTACATCAGTAAAAGATTCACTGGGGCAGAGATGAATTATTCAAAGCTGTAAAAGCTCGCTTATTGTCTGTTGATTGCATCCAGAAAGTTGAGGCCATATTTCCAAGCTCATCCTATTAAAGTCCTCACTGATCAACCTCTAAAGCAAGTCCTATTTCGCTTTGAAACTTCGGGTTGTCTTTTGAAGTGGAATATTAAACTCAGCTAATACGATATCACCTACCATCCTCGAAGAGGAATCAATGGACAAGCTTTAGCGGATTTCATTGTAGAATACACAGATAAAGTTGACAGTGAGGAAGAGGTGACTGATGACATCCCGATCCGATGGAAATTATATGTTGATGGTGCAAGAAATGACTATTGTTCCGGAGCTGGGGTTGTGCTTGAAACCCCCGAAGGGCGGTCATTGTGCTATGAATTGAGATTAGAATTTCCTTCGACAAATAATGAAGCAGAATATGAAGCTCTTGTTGCCGTCTTGAAGATTGCTAAAGAACTGAACATCAAAGTATTGCAGATCTTCAGTGATTCCTAGCTCATTGTATGCCAAGTTAAGAAAGAGTTTCAAACTAAAGGAGGAAATCTGCCTGCTTACTTGTCAAAGGCCTGGGAGCTTCTCGATGATTTTGATCATTATACAATAAGTCATATACCCCGAGAAGAGAACATGAAAGCAGATTCTCTCGCAAAATATTCAAGCTCTGGCAAAGCTCAACTATTGGGATTGGTCCCTGTGGAAGTCTTGTCAGCTCCAAGTATTGGTGAGATGGATATTGACTGGATTATGGCTATATCTCAAGAGTAGGAGTCGTCGATGACCCCTATCAAGGAATATCTACTCAACGGCTCCCTGTCAGAAAACTCAAAAGAGCGCCAGAAGCTGTTAAGAAAAACCCCGAGATATGTAATTCAAGACGTCTGGTTGTACAGACGAGGATTCTCGATGCCATTACTCCGATGTGTAACCAAGGAAGAGGCTAAGAAAATTTTAGCTGAGGTGCATGGAGGAGAGTGTGGGTATCATTCAGGAGGCCAAACTCTAGCAAAGAAAATTCTCCGCTATGGTATTTTTGCCAGATATTAATCGAGACGCTGCTAGTTACTCCCGAAAGTGTGACAGATGCCAGAGATTTGCAAAAATCCGAAGAGCACCTTCCACCGAGCTAACACAGATGGTCAATCCATGGCCATTCGCCATTTGGAGGATAGATTTCATTGGTCCTTTGCCGATTGCCAAGTTTGGAATCAAATATGCTATTGTTGTTGTTGATTATTTCACTAAATGGGCTGAATCTGAACCATTGGCTACTATTACCTCTAAAAAGATGATAAACTTTGTGACTAAAAATATCTTTTGCAGGTATGGTGTGCCTCAAAAGATAATCACAGACAATGGTACCCAATTCAAAAGCGAAGAACTCCAAGACTTTTGCAGGCGATTCAAGATCCAAAAAAGCTTCTCAGCAGTGGCTCATCCGCAGGCAAACAGGCAAGTGGAAGCAGTGAACAAAATTATCAAATCAACTATCAAAAAACAGCTGGAAAAAGCAAAAGGTGGTTGGGTCAATAAGCTGCCACTAGCACTTTGGGCATACAGAACTACCCACAAGACCGCGACTGGGCACACTCCATTCTCATTAGCATATGGATCAGAAGCAATTATTCCAGTGGAAATAGAGGTCCCTCACACAGGAGAATTCATTTCAACCAAGCTGAAAGTGAAAAGCTGCAACTTGAAGCACTTGAATTGCTTGATGAAAGAAGGAAAGAGGCTAAGCTCAGAGTTGCAGCCCATCAGCAAAGGATAACCAGGCACTTCAATTCTAAAGTTCGCCTACGCAGCTTTGAAATTGGGGATCTAGTCTTGAAAAGGGTCGTGACAGCAACAGGAGTGTTTGGGCCAAACTGGGAAAGGCCATACGTCATAGGCAAAAAACTTCTTGATAGCACTTTCAAGCTCACAACTGTCGAAGGAGATCCAATTTCGAGAGCCTGGAAAGCAATCACTTGCGTCCATATTTTACTTAGAAGCTATGCTTAAATTTGTAAAATGATTGTGGATGTATCATTCTTGTATTGTAAGCCATTGTAAAATCAGTGTGAATCAATAATAAGAACTATAAAGTGGATGTAGGCCCAGTTCTTAGCCGAACCACTATAAATCTTGTGTTCTCTACTACTATAAAATGCCTGTCTCATTTCGATGTGCAAATATCTTAAATATATTGCTAAAATGTTGATTTAATATTGCAGGCTATCAAAGCAAAGCTTACCTATTCAACACATCACAAGGCCAAGCGATTCCTACAAATCACTCAACAAACAAATGTCAAGCCACAAAAATTCCAGATTCAATTCCTACATAAGAAGTGCTTCTCACCAACGGTTGGTGATTCCACCGAAGGGGCACCTTCCTAACGTGGAGGTTGCAGGCCCTTGCCAACTGATTGTGATCGTTCGTGCAAACGGACATCCGGTTAAGTAGCTTGCGCCTGCCCCGTGGATTCACTTAACAATGAAATACACTTCTCTGGAAAAAAACAAACAACTTGCAAAAGAAAGGAACATGTACTTGGAAATGACAACGAGGAATCGCTGAGGGGCAGATGGTGAAAAGACATGGGCAAGCAGACAAAAAACAGCCAAAATGGAATCTTGTCTCTCAACAAAAAGGTTGGTGGGACCACCGAAGGGGCACCTTCCCAAAGTGAAGGTTCCAGGACCTCTCTAGTTGATTGTGATCGTTTGTGCAAAAAAGCATCCAGTTAGGTAGCTTGCATCTGCTCCGTGGATCGAGTTAACTGTGAGATGCAACCTTCTTGGCAAACGAAAAAAAATGCCCTCTTCGGAGGCACACTTCTACTCTCTAGGGAAGATCAATTTCTCCATAATGAGAACATTCTTCCCCAAAAAAGTTGAATTGCCAAAAAAAAAGAGCCCTCTTCGGAGGCACACTTCTACTCTCAAGGGAAGATCAATTTCTCCATAAAGAGAACATTCTTCACCAAAAAAGTTGAAGTGCCAAAAAAGCCCTCTTCGGAGGCAAACTTCTACTCTCAAGGGAAGATCAATTTCTCCATAATGAGACATTATTCCCCAAAAAAGTTGAAGCGCCACAAAAGCCCTCTTCGGAGGCACACTTCTACTCTCAAGGGAAGATCAATTTCTCCATAATGAGAACATTCTCCCCCAAAAAGTTGAAGTGCCAAAGAAAGCCCTCCAACGAGGCACGTCGAAAAATGAAATATTTTTCTCAAACAAAAAGGTTGGTGGAACCACCGAAGGGGCATCTTCCCAAAATGAAGGCACCAGACCCTTGCTAACAAATTGTGATCGTCCGTACAAACGAACATCCAATTAGGTAGCTTGCGTCTGCCTCGTGGGTCCATTTAACTGCGAGAAGTAACTTTCAGACAAACAAAAAGCCCTCTTCGGAGGCACATTTCTACTCTCAAGGGATGATCAATTTCTCCATAATGAGAACATTCTTCCCCAAGAAAGTTGAAGTACCAAATAAAGCCCTCTAACGAGGCACACCCAAAAATGAAATGTTATTTCTTGAAAAAAGTCGTTGGTGGAACCACCGAAGGGGAACCTTCTCAAAAAGAAGGTTCTAGGCTGCAGCTAATTGCCCGCGATCGTTTGTGCAAACAAATATCCGATAAAGAAGTTGACGCCAGTCCCGTGGGCCCACTTAGCGATGAGATATAACTTTCTGGCAAACAAATCAAAGCCTTCTTCGGAGGCCCGCTTTACTGCGTAGGGAAATCCACTTCTCAAAAATAAAAGTGACCATCTCCGAAAGTTTAAGTGTTAAAACTTTTTATAAAAAAAACTTCTTCAATACAAGGCACACTCTATTAGAGCAGAATAATATTTCCTCAAAATGGAAGAATTATTCTCCAGAGTAAGTGTACAAGTCTTCTCAAAATGGAGAAGATTGCAATAACCATGATATGGGGGCAATATAATATAGCTACATTAATAAAAGCAACGCTCAAGCAACATACCACGAGCTCACTGCAATATCATACAAAGAAAATAAAGAAACTTGTGTGAAAATAAGGAATAAATGCATTTACAAATACAGACATAGGATTGTACAAGTAAAAAGAGTCATTCTATTCCATATTATAAAAGATTTGTATATATGTGCAGGTTTCAAAAAGCGGGGGCCGGTACCCGCACAATCTCCGGTCGATACAAGTCTTTAGATACAAGTAAAAAGCAAAAAAGCAGAACAAGAAGGATAAAATCAGACCCATTACTTCTTCTTCCCGCCACCTTTGGAGCCCTCGCCTAGCCTAATGGTTAACTTCTTGAGTCGGCCTGAACGAGTCGGGGAAAAAGGAGAAAGAGGTGCAGTTGGGTCCTCTTCCGCTTTCTCATTGCTAGCAGAAGTGCCCTTCTTTTTCTTTGAAATTCCACGCTTTCCCCTCTTCTTTGAAGAAGATTCGCTTCCCGGAGTGATAAGATCAATCAGCTTTGTATCATCGGCAGTGTCATTTACCCTAGGAAGCAAAGCATCCGCTTCAGCAATGTCGAATTGAATACATAGCTGGCTGAAAGCCCGTTGGTTCAATGTAGTCGAAACTCTTTCCGAAGGATTCTCCAAAGGGTCAGCCAATGGGAAAACCTCATCGGCCCGCTCTACTCTCTCTTCTCGCACTTGTTGAGAAGCCATTCTACACAAGGAACTAGATATTCAAATATGAAGGTGCACGTTTCCTAAAAGCATGTGAAGTGTTGTGCAAAGCATCTGAAATAACAAGTAAATAAAGAAAAACTTTAAATAATACTGGTTGGCGCACGTCAATTCAGGAAGATTCAAGGCTTGTTATTGGATCAAAATTAAGTGTAGTATCAATGCAGATAATATTCAGCAATAAGCAGTTATAACTGTATGAATTTTGCGTTGATGCTTCATTTAAGTCAGTTGATTCACAGCATTTCATTTTTAGTTAGATTCATATTATTTTACTTAAGTAAAATATTATCTCTTTGACCTAATCCATCACTCGATGTGGGCAGTAGATGATGAGTATATTAGTCCTAGTTTTCTGCATTATAATAACAGGTTATTAACAATCAAATGTTGGTGCAATCTGTTTAGAGGCAGTTGAAAGTTCAAGCAAGCAGTTCAAGTTAAAGGCCTAGTCACATTTTACGAATTAAGCAGTGCGATACTTTATCTTGTTCAACTTATGCTGTTCATATTGTCCAAAGCCATGGAATGATAAGGCATGTGCAAGGTAGAAGGTCACGGGTTAAGGCTACAAGGCTTTAAGTCACGACGAGGCAAATGTGCTTAAGTTTTAGTTCGTCCAAGTACAAGAGCGACCTAAAGGTTATGCCATAAAAAGTTAACTAGCCCAAATTATGGTGCGACCCAAAGATGGGTTGTTAAGGGAGTTATCTTGTCTGAAGTAGTATACTATATATCCTAAGTCGCTTGAGTTCTTAAGTTATTACATTGAGCTCTAACGACCTAAGTTAAGTCGTAGGATGACTATGTCGCTCAAAAAGTTATTCATGTGCTCTGTTCCAACGACTTAGCTTAAGTCGCAAGCTCTCTAAGCCGTTCAGACTCCCTTAAGTCGCCAAAGTTCATAAGTCGCTCAGGCTCCTTAAGTTTCCAGGCTCATATGTCGCTCAGGTTGCCTAAGTCATCAAGACTCTTAGGTCGTTCAACTCTGTAAGTCGCTCTACATGATTAATTCGCCTCATGCCCTAGGTCGCCCTAAGGGTATCCCAGAAATACCGAGCTCTCTTCCACTAAAAACCTAAGTCCTACTCTCCACTCACACATTGCCACGTGTTCATCCCCTTTACTTCACCAGAAACGCCACAACATAACCTGAAATCCGTTAACCCAAAACCTCCTTGTCTCCTCCAAACTTCCAAAACCCATGATCAACTCCAAAAACTCCACATTCACCCAATAACTTCATGGAAACCTAAGTCGATTCATTTTTCGAGAATAACGCAATTACCAACATTCGACGATGATCGAAAGGTGAGTCGGGGTATAATCTTTCAACATGGTAACAAAAATTACGTGAAATTGGTTATGGGAGAATCAATGGTGAACACGATGGTCAGATGATCGGATTTACCTAGATTTGCTGTTGAAAATGATAATCGAAGATACGAGGAAGGGAATTTCGCTTCAGCTCTTGAGCTTGAATACAACAATGGCGGCAAGGTGATAAACAGTAAAGTGAAGAGGATGAAACGGCTTAGCGGCTTATATAGAAGACAAAGGGGAAGATGAATAGGCGCACGAGTTAGCAAGATCCTTGAGTCGCCCACGACTTAGCAATGTTAAATCGAAGCACACGACCTATAACCTAGGCATGTACTTCGACGGTCAAGTGTTAATCCCTTTTCTGAATGGCGACCCAACTGCTTAAGAAAAGCTGGCGACTTAACGACCTAACATAACAACGGGTTAACTACCCCAAAACCCCAAGCGACTTAACTGTTCACAGCTCCAAGCGACTCACGACCTATAGCATCTGGCGAGCTAACATTGCAATGAGTTAACGACTCAACCTCCCAGCGGCTTTCAACGAGTTAAGCGACTTAAACAGATCAACGGCATAGTGACTCAAACATGACAGTGGGTTGAATACTACAGCGACTCAATGATGTAGCGACCTAGCGGGTTGTGAGCCACAGCTGCACCTAAATAAGCCGCGTCTCCTTATGCCGTTTGTATATAGGTCGCTCCAACCTATATTAGGTCGCTGCTTCTCCCAAGTCTATCTTAAGTCGCTCCGCCTGATGCCCCAGCATATAGATCACCTTCCATTCCCCATAGGTAGCTGCGACCTACCAGCCAACGCAAATGGCCAAATACACCCAGTATAAGCCGTAACCCGTACCCATTAGGTCGCCGCGACCTAACTCAACTCCTAAGCCGCCCAAAGCCTACACTACACGACCTAACTCCGAAACTCCCCTGTAAATACCCCGCCTACTCCACATTGGGGGTGGGGGGGGGGGGAAGGATTTCTCGAACGCCAAGACTTTGCTATTTTCACGACTTCTACAACACTTCAAATGCCAAAGACACTTCAAAGAAACTTGGGAAAAGATCAAGTTCATTCAACATGAATTCAGAGAGCTTTTCTGCATCAAAGTTCTAACTACTTGCCTTAATTGTTTTGTAATTGAAGAATTATTGGAAAATTTGTAATCAAATCAATAATAGAAGAGATTAAGTGGACGTAGGCTTGACTTTGAGCCGAACCACTATAAAAATTGTTGTCTCTTTACTATTTTCTGCTATTTTCTGCTTGCTTTTAATTCCCGTACCAATAGGTGGTGCTTTCGCTATATCACAACTCACACTGGGGGGTTAGCGTACATTTTTAGCGTTAACAGATACCATTATCATTAGCGTATTTTTGTCACCAAAAGTTAATACTATGGATGATTGCAGCATCTATAGCACTTAGCTTTTGGCCTCCAAATATGGGATGTTACAACTTGGGCTATGACCCCGACAAGCTTGGCTACCAATCCAAGGTATTGTCGACTGTTTTAGAAGGAGGTACCCCAACAACCACGGAGAGCCAAGTGGATGCAGGTATCACACTTTATTTCTTGGTTTATGAAAAGTTTTATTCTTCATGTGCAATGGTTTTGAGCTAATCTCCTTGTATCAACAGAATTTGCAGGTCTTCCGGGCCTCAATCAAACTCCCAAAAGTGATGCTGCATTAGAGCAACAGGAGAAACCGGTTGAGAGTCCGACAGTTGTTGATGTACCAGGGCTTAATGCTCAAGTCAACAGGGCTCCTGATGATGACAAGGTCATAGAGCCATTTCCAACGGATGAATCTAATGATATAATGACCATCAGCGCCTCCGAACATACCAACCAGATGTGCTTCAAAAGCAGATTGAAAGTGAGTAGTTGCTAAAAAGAAAAGCTAAAACCAAGCTCGTTGAGGTGGACATTAACGATCCTCGTCTTGTGCCACTACAAGTTATCCCATCTGGCGATTCAATTCCTGGTGAACTTCCACTTACCACTACAAGATCTCCTACCAAAGGTGATAAAGGGTCTAGAAAAAGAATTAAAAGTGGAACTACAACCAAAAAATCCAAGAAATAAAGTAAGTTAAAGAAATAGTAGTTACTTCAGCTCAATGTGTATATAGTTTACAAAGTAGTTTCGTTCATTAACTATGGTTGTGTGGGCATGAGTCCTTGTTTTTTGGGATAATTTGTGCTATGATCTTGTAACATGTAATGTGAATGAAAGTTTTTTGTTTTCTGTTGATGTTCTATGTGAATTGCTATTTAAGTAGTTGAACTATTATGTTTCTTTAAATGTACTTATAATTTGTTGTTCATAATTTCTAGTAACAATCCACCAACTCCATCCCAAGGCCTACAAGTGTTCATAGCCTCGAGTTATATCAAATACTAGGCTCGAGCCTTAGTGTTACGCTGTCAGATTCAGTGGTTTTTGAGTAATTATACTCCTGCCCCCAGGTTTGATTTGGCATGGTTAGGTGTTGGACGTTCGAATTCCATCCTTAGTGAGTTTATACTCCTCCCATCGGTTTCAGGCCTGAGTTTGTGGAATAGAGAATGGTTAAACTCCAATCATCTATTCATTCATGTTTGTATCCACAATCTAGGGATGCGATTTAGTTGATGGGTGGTCGGATCGCATCTAATTTATGTCTATACTGTAGTCCTCACTCTGGGGACTCGGAGTTGTTTCGTGGGTGGATGATTCATGTAACGACCCGTAGATTTCGTTGATTTAATTTGGTTGAATTAAGGAGTTTTTGTGATTAAATTTAGTAGAAAAAAACTTTATAAACTAATATTGAAAAGAACGCTAAAATAAAATATATAAATGGTGACTTAAAACCTATTTACTAGCAATTTGAATAAATTTCAATAAATGAAATGGGGTAAGTATTATACGTGGGTGTAAAATTCATTTAAAGGGAATTTATTTATATGTTAATGTAAATTAAGAAAATATTGGAATAAATGATAATTCCATTCATACTTGTAAGCAATTATTATAAGTTGCATGTTGAAATGGTTGATTGAATTGGAATTTAGAATTAGATTTAAATGAAAATTTTTAAAGGTTTATAATAACCAAAATAAGGGAATAGTATTAATGTAAATAAAGTTGAAATAAATTGGATATAGAGAAATAAATGTAAGCATTTAATAAATTAATTAATGTGGATTTCAATAAATGATAATTGAATAAAAGCCAACGTTCTCTAAGTAATCATATTATTTGCTGGAAGGTAATAATTGATTGAATGTGATTATGAAATTTAAAAGTTGTGTATATACGGAATTTTAAAAGGTGATTGTTAAGTAATAAACTAAAGGCCAGTAAAGGAAATAGGTAACAATCTATATGTTCTTTAGTTCATTTGTTATGTTAAATAAAAATTAGGAATCAGATTTCAATTAAGGGAAATTAAGTTGTACGTTAATTTGAAATAAAATCTAATAAATATTACATTAATATGGAATGTGGTACAAATGGTTAGGGATTCTCAAATTTGGTAAAAAAGGATTGGACTTAGGAAATTTTGTTAATTTAGTTTAAAACCTTAATTAATACGCGTAATTGACAAGATTTACATTTTTAAATATAACCGTTGATACAAATCTAAGATGTATATAGAAGTATCAGTGTAATGAAATGTAAAAAAATGTTAAATATGCTTATAGGATAACGATTGTTTGAATAAAAAGAATGGGAATCAGCATTTAATTATTTATTTGAATGTAAATCACAATATTATGATTTTTGCAATTAAATGGATTTAATATATTTAAAAAAAAAGTTACGTAAATATTTATTTAGATGAAATTGAAGTTATTTATGTAATGAGTATGAATCTAATGTTAATTTTACTTATAAAATGACATTTGATATTGAATGGAAAGAATGCAAATTTAAGTTGTGTCAATATATTGGAAATTAGTGTATAATAATAGGTTTTATTGGAATTAAATGAAATCAAACATCTAATTATTATGTTAATAGAAAGTTAAATGGAATATAAGAATATTATGGTAATAGTTGTAAATCCAATATTTTATCCATTTAATGGTACTGAATTGAATAATAAAATGAAAGTGAATTTAATAGAATTTTTGGAGATTAAATTTATAAATTTGGAATTTAATGAAACTGAGATTAATATTGGAATTGATAAATTTATCCTCTCTAATTTGAGATTTAAATTTTGTTTAAATCATTGTAAATGTTTGAGAAATATAAAGACGTTAAAATTTACAAATTTTAGAATTGGAATTTAAAATTTGATTTAATCAATTATTTGTAAAGTTATGTAATTAATATAAAAATAGCCATTTTGGCCATTGACTCGGATTTCGACGAAACTAGTTTCATCGGATCCGTAACGGTGAATTATAATAATGTTTCAAGTTTCATAGCGATCGGACTTGTCATTTAATAGTACGGACTCGAAACGTCTTGAAATTTATGCAATTGAAATCAATTTGAAAATATTGATTTTAGCATATCTTCTTCATACGACACAATTTCGACTTGAAACCTTTTCTATTGCGTTTAAAATATTTTAAAACATCTATTTTAATATATGGGTTGACCCATTTCATTCCGGATCCGAAATGGGCTTTTTGGGCCAATTATCGTTCAGCACCTTTGTTTATCAGATCTAGCTATTCATATCTCTGACCTACCTATATAAACCCAGTTATAAACCCTAGCCTCCATCTATTCTCATTTGTTTGTGTATACCATCACCCAGCTCCTCCTCTTTCCAATGGCTGCAAACACTAGATCCAAATACAATTCAAAAATCAAATGAAAATTCAAACTCCTCGAAAAAATTCAAAATAAATATATGCCGAAGCTCTCGAAATGCGTAATCTTCTGGTGGTGTTCGTTTTTCGATTCAATTTGTGGTTTGACCGGAAAAAATTCAAAGAGGTTCGGTCGTTCATCATCGTCGCAATCAAAGTCGTCGGATCGGCGATTCCTTTTTGGGTTTTGTGGAGGGGACTGAGGGAAGTCGATCTATGTGGTTAGTTTGGCGATTCAATGATCAGATCGAGCAGAAAAAGGATTAGGGTTTGGTAGGAGGCGGTGGCGTGCGGCGTTTGGGGTGGCCGGAGATGAAGTGAGTGGTACTGAGGGGTGTGGCTCGTCGCGTCGAACTCGATAGTGGTGGTTGGAGGCCGTGGTTCGTGGCGGAGGAGCGACGATCGACAGTCAAACGTTCGGTCAAATGGATTTGAATGGCCTCGTGCGTGTGACATGGGAAAAGAAGAAGGCAGTGACGTGTGATCTAGTGACGTGGCAAATTCAAGTAAAGTGTTCCCTTCTTTGTTTATCTTTAATTTAAAATTCAATCGCACTAATTGCTATATCTTTCGCATACGGGCTCCGTTTCACACGAGATTTTTTTGTTAGGATCGTAATAAAATTCCGGACTTGATGACGCTAGTTTGGATAAATTCCGAGAAGGTCAAATTTTTGGGTTTAAATTGGATTTAAATTCAATTTAAATTCAAAAGGTGAGTTTTTTAACCCACTCACAATTTCTAAAATTTCTTATGTTTGTTAAATTGATTTATGATGGGTTTAAAATTTTATTTATAGGTGTTTGGCATATATTTCATCATTTTCTCAGTTAAATTGCATTCAATTAATTTAAGCGTTATTTAATTCATTTTTGCATTTAAAACTACCAGTTAATTGTTAATTTATTTATTCATTGCATTTAAAACTGCCAGTTAAAATTTTAGTTAATTTTTTTTTCATATAAACTGTTAGTTAAATTTATTTATTATTGTATATAAACTACAGTTAAACAGTTATTTAACTCATCATTGAAAAAGTAATTGTCAGTAATTGATTATTATTTATTGATGTGATTGTTTGAATTTGGATGGTGATGTGATAAATGGATGTATGATTTTGATGGATGAATGGATGTTTATTTATATTAACTGCAAGTTATTTTGCATTTTTATCTCATTCAGGATTGCGGTTTGAAATGATATACAACCGCATTTTTATCTTTAAATTGCGGATTGAAATGATAAATATCTGTATCACTTGAACATAGGATAGAAAATTTTATACAGGCAACACGGCATATATATATATAATTATTTTTGAAATGATTTCTATGGTTTGGATAGGATACGGTTTAATAAATATTAAATTTTGATATTGTATAAATATTATTTTATATATATACATATATAGTTAAATTTTTGAATTCAAGCTATGTATAAATCTGTTAAATAGAATAAATAAGTTGAATAATGGAGTTTGATAATTTATAATATATGGTCAAGTACAGGTTTAAGATATGGTATATATATAGAGTTTTAATGATTTAAACCAATTAAGATTGGAAGGTAAATTGGAAATTTATTTGGAATTGAGCTTATTTAAAAATTAAACTCCATAAGTTGATGTAAAACTTACTAAACTTGAAATTTTAATGGTATGATATTTATATCTGAATTTTTAAATGAATAATTCTAGTATAAATAAATGGAAGGAAATACTTAGTGTTAATAAATTGGGTTTTATTTTAAATGGTTATGGATCTATTATGTAAACATTTCAAAACTAAATAATAGGACAATGAATTGTTGAATAGAAATTCCCAACCTTAGTTTTGAAAATTATTAAATACTCAAAGTTTGAAAATATTGAAATCGAAGTGTTTTTATTCAAACTGAAAGTGAATCTAAAAGTTATGGGTTTAGACTGAATTCAAAGTGAATAAAATTATAAAGGCGTTAAAATTATCTACTTTATAAAGAAATTTTAAATTCAACTGTTTTATTTTATATACCGTTGAATATCCAAACCATTTAAGTTTTAAAAGTTATGGTTTTAAAGCTACGAATTTCGTAGTTTTATGTTTGAAAGTTATATTTCAAATGTTTGGTTTCCAGATATTATAAATTTTAAAGCAATATGAATTTGGAAAAAAAATATTTGAAATAAAATGATATTATAATAATTTGGGTTTTAAAAAAAATAATATCAAATGAGTTTGTTTTGAAATGGAAAGGATATCGTATTTATATGGTTTTGAAATAGATATTATATTATGATTTTGAAAGTAAATTTTTTTTAAATGATCATGGTGTTATAATAACGGTTGGTTATTGAAGAGACCGGGATCGGAAGTTGTCATACTCTCTGCCAACTCCGAAAACTACTTTAACAACCGTGTACGCGGTGGAGTTTCCAGAATGAAGTAGGACGGTGGCGGCGTTTCGTTTGAGGTAAATACATGGACCCGACTCCCGTGAGTTGGCACAAGGTGGCTAAAACAGGAGCGATTGACGGGCCAAGGGGTTAGCACCCTTTATCGGATACTCCTCTTCGATACTATACTCTGACTTTGGATTGATTCGATGGCCACTTTTGATTTTGATTTTAGGAGGGAATTTGTCCGAGGTGGGCGGTAGCTGCGGCTACGCGTTACCACCAGCCCGGAAGCGTAATTGGTATATCTACCCTAGCATTGCCTAGTTGTGCCGTGTCACTTACCCTATCGCGCCTTGTATGAGTTTCTGTTTGTGTCATACCTATGGAGTGGCTTCTCGTAGTCTCCCGATCAAGAGATATGCAGGCACTGTATAGACTATTGGCATTATTTGTGTTAAAGGGAATATTGGGTCACTCCTTAACGCTATTTAAAAGTAAGTTTATTTTACTAATAGACACTATTATAATAGCGAAATATACTACATAGTAAATAGTTTAACGGATCATGTAAATCCCGAGCATCTCTTGAGTTACTACACTCATATTTATTTATGTTGATTTAACTTACACAAGCTCTTTTAGTTCTGACTCGAGTGTTTTGTCTTTTCAATTCGCTCGGGTCAGACCGAAAATTTCAAGATTTGAAGCCTTTATTTCTGGAGGAAGAAGACAAAGATTTCAATATTATTATTATATATTATATGGTTCCACTACATTGTATTCCCCTCATTGATATTTATTGGTATGTGAACTCTGATATTTATTGTATAAAGAAGAATCAAATGTTTTGTTAACAGTTTTATGAACTGTATATTGATTATTATATTTTATCCTTCCGCTGTGAGATTCTGTTTTGTTTTTTTTCTTCTCTGTTTTTCTTATTTAACCCATAAAAATCCGCCCTTTCGTATGGTTTGAATTGGCACATGTGTCAATTTAAAGCGTGCGAAAAGGCGGGACGTTACAATTCATACCCGATTTACGTTTATACTCTAGTCTGCACTTTGGGAACTTACAGTTATTTCAGGTGTGGTCGGTTCAAGCCTGATTTATGTTTTTACTCCAGTCCGCACTCTGAGGACTTAGATTTATCTCACAGATGGTTGGTTCACACCTGATTTATGTTTATATTCTAGTCCACACTCAGAGACTTAGAGTTATTTTAGATAGAAGTCGAATCGCACTCTCTTTGATCAATTAATTTTCCTCCCAAGACTTGCGGTTTGTATTTAGCGAACGAGCGATTGTGTCTCAGTCGCTTCGATTTTATCTCAGTTCCATAGTTGGGCAGGAGTTATTCCGAATGTAACATACGCGATTTTTCGTTGTCGAAAAACCGAATAGTTAGGGTTTTAAGAAGAAGAAAAGAAGAAGAAAGAGGTAGAAGGAGAGATAAGAGAAGATAGAAAATAGAACAGAAAGAAATAACAGAACAATATCAGAATCTCACAATTCGCAGCGAAACAACATATAATAGATAAATGAATAATCTTTAAACAAAGAACTATATCAGTTATTACATTACATCACATTACATTTCATTACATCATCATCAGAGTGTACAACAAAAAACAATGCAGCGGAAAAGAAATACTATATACTAGTAAATACGCCAATGCCATCCATCTTGCCTCCAGCAACTCTTGAATTCCAGAATATCCTGATAAACCTTAACTCTTGACTGCCCGTGTGGAAATTAGTGGGCACCCAGAGTTTAGGAAGGAAAACAATAAACTCCGAGTCAGTCACGTGACTGGTGTGAGAACTCAAAACAATTTATTTTTCTTTAAAATAAAAATAAAGGAATATTTTTAAAGTCAATTCGCAATGCTTTTAAAAATGAGACTAGCATAAGGCCTCCCGCACACACACACATGCAAACGCAGAATCGGAGGAGATTTCTCCTTATGATAGTCAAAGATGCTTGATACGCATTAAAAAGAACCTTTGATATTATTACTAGTGCATAGTGTAGGAAAAATTCATTTCGAAAATAAAGATATAAATCTTAGCCAGCATAGACATTTCGAACTATGCCTACTATAGCTACCATCTAAATAGTGGTGACCACCATAAGTAAATGGCAGGTTCTACAACTAATACCGTACAAGTTTTCGTATTGGGAATTGGATTTCCAACGAATGATCAGGCCAAGGAACTTCCCATTACCACATGGAAACGCCTCTGGAAGGACATCCCGAGAACCTAACCGGATCTCTGCCAACACAAGGCCGGGTTACCTTTCAAACTAGGTAACAACTGACACGAGTATGCCATCCCCCGGTCCTTTGGGACCTTTAACCGAGTGCTCGTCATCAATATCACACCATAATAATAAGTGTTTCAACATGAGTAAGTATCTGGGATCCATACCATGATACCACCCTTTTCCAGAAGGAAATGCACATACCCTAAAGGGAGCTACCCCTCATAACCTTGCTGCATCTTTCCTGTTTTGACCATTCCGGGGTGTGAGGCTCGACGAAGTCACGTCCACAAAAACTCGCTTTATACAAAGTCATGCTTTGGGTCAACAAATGATCATAGAAATGATCACCAAGATAGACGATCAAACAAATGATCCTATCACAAATAATTAACACAATGATCATTTCACAGCAACACTCAGCATGTCACATTACCAAATTGGGAATATATTGCTAAAAACCTTCAACTATATAACCTCTGAGCTCGTACGTCTCAGAAAAGGGTGTTAAGCTAAGAGAATAAATTCTCCGCCACCAACAGAAATATATTTGAAAGAAATCGGCTTTATATCTCAATTTGTAATGTCAGACATACTATCCATACAAGTCTGTTCCGGGATCGAACAGAACCGGAGGCACTTACAAAGAAGTCCTTGCAATCCGGATAATCTCTAATCACGTCCGAATTTCCCATCACATATGGAGATCTCTATACCGGGGATCAGCCAGTGCAGAGACAATCAACAAAAAACCCTTTCGTTTTCGAAGATATCCGGTCTTCAACACCGATCTTCAAATGCAATTCATAACGACGTATCACATATTCGGAATGGGTTATACGACCCCAAGGTCCTTTCCCGGTTAACTCGAATAGTGAGCGCTTATTTTAAAAAAAAAAGTGTGGCATTCAATTTCAAGCAAATCACAACAAATACCTATTTAAAGGTAAATATTGATAGTCGGTTATTGAACTATCAATAGATATGCATAACATCACCAAATTCCAAATTATTTTTCAAATTATTTATTTTCCAAAAATATCTTTACAAGATATATATTTTCCATTCTTTAAAAATAAATCAATATTTATTTTTAAACCCAATTTCCCAATTTCATTTATAAATTCTATATTGAATTTACATTCCAAAATATTTATGAATATACGATTACCATTCGTTTTCAAATATTCATTTTCAATTTATCTTCAAAAAGATAAATTCAAAATATTCACTTAATATTGGAAAAGCATTTCCATACTTATTTATTTATAAGTAATCCACAAGTCTTTTATTTTCTATACTTGGAAAATATTCAATATACTTAAAGCGAAATTAAGTATATATTTCATTCTTTAAGGAAATCATTCTCTTAAACATATTTATTTGGGCCAAAACGAATGTTGCGTAAAACATCGTTACGACAACCCAAAATCACTAGTATAGGGATTCGAAATTAAAATAGATATATAAATCCCAATACTATACAAAACATTTCCTTTCGGAACTCATTTACTATAACAACAGTGTTATAGTCTACCATTTCCTTCTATTTCTCGAAAACGTCTATTTCAACAATGAATGTTGAAATCTATGGTTTCGATGGTTAATATATTTTAAAACATCTTTAGATCGTTTTAATTCTATTTAAAACATCACATCCAAAACCATTTCTTTAACATATTATTCACTATTCAAAAACTTGAATATACTACGTTAACAAATTTCATCATTTCTATTCCTTTTATTTTAAAGGATTATTCACTGTCTAAAACGTGAATATAACTCCATTAACAAGTTACAACAATTTACTTATCAAAATAAGTAGTTGCGGATTTATAAAACAATGTTTATAAATTCCATTTCTATTTATTTTATAACACTTCCTCTTATAAATTTCCTTTATTAACCTATTCGATTTATAATTCAATTGTATACCGAAAGTCCATATTATAAGTTAAATGCTTATAATTTATTTGTTTACAAAAATCGTTTCCTTTAAACTTCATAATTATAAATCTTATAACTTATAAGATTCATTTATTTATCCAAATCTATTCTTTTAAATAACTTTTCAAAATTTATAAACCTACTGTTTATAAAATTCCATTTATAACTTCACCGTTATAATCCTATAAATTTCATTCATTTATGAAATTCATTCACAATTCATTCTAACACTTATAAAAGCTCGTTTTGTAATTCAAGATATTCTAAATTTATAAATATCAATTTATAAATCTTTTATATGGATCAATTTATATTATTCTTTTAAATCGTCTTTCAACTCCTTTATAATTTCATCATTTTGATTTGTAAAATAATCAAATTTCATAAATCCTATTTTTAAACTTTTTATAATAAATTCAGAAATCCCAGTTTAAACTATTTTATAAAATTATTAATCCCATATTTTCAAAAATCAACTTTTAACTGTATTTCTCAAAAATCATAATTTTTATAATATTAAAATTATAACGCTTATTTATTTAAGATGAATCAATTCAAAAAAATATTTTATAAACGTATACTTTCAAAAATTACTTTAGAAATCCCTTAAAATCAAAATCGTTATTTTTAAACTTCAAAACTGGATTCGATGATGCAACACATCAAATAGTCAATCACGACTTTCCAATATCATATATCGATATGATAAACAATCAAATATCACAATATCTAAAATCAATAAATATTTGTGAGGAATCCAGTTGGATCCCTCCAACCTGTTTCTCTGCATCCACAGACATTAGCACAATACCCATTCCACTTCGAGGTGGAATATCGCGGTATATGGGATTTTATAAAATATTATCCGCTTACTAACGGCGCAATAGGGTCTCATCCGCTATACAATGCGGGAAATCAATCAACTGCAATATATACATATGCCAATATATATATTTTGCTATATATATAGATATATCCTACTATATCTAATATCACAACCAAACACAATCAATAAATAACTGCAAATCCAACTTATAAATTTTTGAGTGAGAAGTTCTCACCTTTGCTTTTATTAGCAATCCATTTCCCATCTTGACTCGATTTTCTTGATTTATACCTCGTATAAATATTTACACATTTTATTAATATTCGAACAGATCGAATAATAAATTTTCATTTGATTTAACTAGTTTATAATTTAATTTGGGCTTAATCACTCATTCCAAACAAATTCCCTTTTAATTTTAAACAGATTACTCTTAACAAATTTATCTAATAAAATTTAAATTTCAACTAAATTTACTTAAATAAATTTATTTAGCTAAACCTTTAAATTTTAAAACTAAATTTTCTTCTTTAATAAATTTATTTTAACTAATCATTTTACTTTAAATTAATATCTTTAAATCGATTTCTTTTAATAAATTTGCTTAACTTAAAATTTAACGTACGCGATTTTTCGTTGCCGAAAAACCGAATAGTTAGGGTTTTAAGAAAAAGAAAGAGGTAGAAGAAGAGAGAAAAGATAGAAAATAGAACGGAAAGAAATAACAGAACAACATCAGAATCTCACAATTCGCAGCGGAACAACATATAATAGATAAATGAATAATCTTTAAACAAAGAACTATATCAGTTATTACATTACATCACATTACATTACATCAGAGTGTAAAAAGAAATACTATATACTAGTAATACGTCAATGCCATCCATCTTGCCTCCAGCAACTCCTGAATTCCAGAATATCCTGATAAACCTAACTCTTGACTGTCGAATAAGCGCTCACTATTCGGGTTAGCCGGGAAAGGACCTTGGGGTTAGATAACCCATTCCGAATATGTGATACGTCGTTATGAATTGCATTTGAAGATCGGTGTTGAATACCGGATATTTTCGAAAACGAAAAGCTTTCTTGTTGATTGTCTCTGCACTGGCTGATCCCCGGTATAGATATCTCCATATGTGATGGGAAATCCGGACGTGATTAGAGATTATCCGGATTGCAAGGACTTCTTTGTAAGTGCCTTCGGTTCTGTTCGATCCCGGAACAGACTTGTATGGATAGTATGTCTGACATTACAAATTGAGATATAAAGCCGATTTCTTTCAAATATATTTCTGTTGGTGGCGGAGAATTTATTCTCTTAGCTTAACACCCTTTTCTGAGACGTACGAGCTCAGAGGTTATATAGTTGAAGGTTTTTAGCAATATATTCCCAATTTGGTAATGTGACATGCTGAGTGTTGCTGTGATGATCATTGTGTTAATTATTTGTGATAGGATCATTTGTTTGATCGTCTATCTTGGTGATCATTTCTATGATCATTTGTTGACCCAAAGCATGACTTTGTATAAAGCGAGTTTTTGTGGACGTGACTTCGTCGAGCCTCACACCCCGGAATGGTCAAAACAGGAAAGATGCAGCAAGGTTATGAGGGGTAGCTCCCTTTAGGGTATGTGCATTTCCTTCTGGAAAAGGGTGGTATCATGGTATGGAGCCCAGATACTTACTCATGTTGAAACACTTATTATTATGGTGTGATATTGATGAAAGTTAGTCGTTAGAATTCAATATTTAGAATTGAGAATTGAATTCGAATGGAATTTAAATTATGAATTAAATTCAAATAGAATTGAAATTGTGAATTGAGATTGAAATGTAAAATTGAATGAAAATAAATATGTAACTTCAATAGTGAAGTGAAAATGTAAAAGAAGCATATATTGGAAATTTTGTAATGAATTGGCAAAATGGTTTGAATGTTGGAATTGGATATTATGACTAGCAGGATATAAAGGTGTATTAAAAAGAAATGGAATTTGGGATTTTGATTTCAAAGATAAAATTGAATTGCTCGACAAAAAGGTACGTATTTCAATTTCAATATGAAATTTGATGATTTTCTTCTCCAGCCACTTGGCTTTCTCTTTTCTTTTTGATTCTGAGGGGCCGTGGTGCCATTTTGTAGTCGTACCGAGCTAGCCGCGCAAAGGAGACGCTGGCGAAATTTTTCGAAAATTTAGGGTGTTAGAAATTTTTTGAGAAATTTTGAAAGTTTGAAATTTGAATTTGAATTTAAATTTGAATTGTTAGGAAAACAATATTGTTTGGAACCTATAATTGAAGTTGGAAAGCTAGTTGAAATGATAGTGGATCTTTAATAAAAGATTTAGGCTAGTAAGTTGATAAAACTATTTGGATTGTGAAAAATAATAGACGGGATAAGGGCATTCTTCTTAACTTGTAATTTCGGAACGAAATTCTTTTAAGGAGGGAAGATTGTAACGACCCAGAATTTTGAACAATTTAATTTGAAAATATTTAATTAAATTTAAATATTTGAATGATGGTTTGGATTGAATTTTCAATATAACTTTGAATTTGGCGATTAAATTATAGAATTTAATCTATTGGAAGTTGAATAAAAATTTAAATCTTCAATTTTAAGCCAATTAAAAATATTTTAAAGATTTGCAAAATTCATATTGATAATATTGAAGATTATAGAAGATTCAGAATTGAATTTGAAACTGCTTTGTTCAGTTTTGAAATTTAATCGTTTGAATCGATATTTAAAAATAGCCGTCCGAGGCACAGTCTCGGAATTCGACGAAACTAGTTCCATTGGGTCCGTAATATTGAATTATTACCGGATTTCAAATTTCGTGGCATTTGGAGTTGTTATGTGAGCGTACGACACATAAACGCGTTGAAAGTTCTATCGAAACAAATTGAATTTAAAATTTAAATTTAAATTTCAAACAAACGGCAGCATCCCTAACATCACGCCTAAAATCTTGGTTAAAACGTGCAAACACGTTCTCTATAAAGTCACGTAATGTTGTCTCCTTCCCTCTCCTTTTAAAAATCACGCAAGTCTTCATATTCAATTGCAGAAGAAAACGAAAAATAAAATAAAAATGGCAACCGAGTTTCTCTGTACAAAACCAAATCACCGAAGCCCTAAATCAAATTCGCGATGGCGGTGGAGGCGCGATGGTAGGGGAGGAGTTGCAGGCGTCTTAGGGCTTGGGCAACATCGATGCGATGTCGAGTTGGGTCGCTCGCGTTCGATCGACGTTGAGGCAGTGGCAGGGCCGTCGCGAGCTCGAGAGGATGGGATTCGCGAGGGAGAAGGTCGCGAGCAGATGGTGGTGATGGGAATTCGCGAGGTGTTTGCGTGTGGGTGGCGCTCGCTGGAGGGTGAAGGTACTCAGGGATCTGGCGGCATCGATTCAGGAGTTTCATCGGGTAGAGGCGACGCAAGGAGGAACTCGATCTGGTAGTTGCGAGCTGGGTTCGTCGATTTCTAGTGGGGTAAATGTTGTTTTAAAACTGAGATTAATATATTGTATAAATATATTTATGTATATACACAGTGAAAATTTTTATGAATGCAATTAATATATATAAAGTTATAAAAGGAGATTAGTTCAAATATAGATATATAAAAAAAAAAATTTAGGTAGGCAGCAATTTTAAAATATTTTGAATTGTAAAGTTATATAAAAAATTAGGTTATGGAAATTTTAGAAGACTTGGAAATAGAATTTTTATAGAGATTTTGAAATCCATATTAACTATTTTTTTTTAGGATATGTGTTTTCAAAATGAAGAAAAAAATAAATAGGTATCTTTGTGATTTATTTGACTTATAAAACTTATCTAATAAATTATTTAAAAGAATTGATTTAAAATGAAATCACCGATGAATCGAAATTATCAAATGAAAATTTATTATTCGATCTGTTCGAATATTAATAAATTGTGTAAATATTTATACAAGGTATAAATCAAGAAAATCGAGTCAAGATGGGAAATGGATTGCAAAATAAAAGCAAAGGTGAGAACTTCTCACTCTAAAGGATTTATTTAAATTTTAAATAGTTAGATTTAAAATGGTTAGACTGTGTTGATTGAATGCTTGAATGATGATTGTTATATATATATATATATATATATGTATATATATATATTGGATGTGAATAGACCCTATACGCCGTTAGTAGGCGGAGGTTATTTATTACACACATATACCGCGATATTCCATCTTGAAGTGGAATTGGTATTATATTATATATATAGCAATATATATATATTGGCATATGTATATATTGCAGTTGATTGATTTCCCGCATTGTATAGCGGATGAGACCCTATTGCACCGCCTATTAAGCGGATAATATTTTATAAATCCCATATACCACGATATTCCACCTCGAAGTGGAATGAGTATTGTGCTAATGTCTGTGGATGCAGGGAAACAGGTTGGAGGGATCCAACTGGATTCCTCACAAATATTTATTTGATTCAGATATTGTGATATTTTATCATATCGATATATGATGTTTGAAAGTCGTGATTGACTATTTGATGTGTTGCATCATCGGATCCAATTTTGAAGTTTAAAAATAACGATTTTGATTATTAAGGGATTTCTAAAGTGATTTTTGAAAGTATAGGTTTATAAAATATTTTTTTTGAATTGATTCATCTTAAATAAATAAACGTTATAATTTTAATGTTATAAAAATTATGATTTTTGAGAAATACAGTTAAAAGTTGATTTTTGAAAATATGGGATTAATGATTTTATAAAATAGTTTAAACTGGGATTTTTATTATAAAAAGTTTGAAAATAGGATTTATGAAGTTTGATTATTTTATAAATCAAATGATGAAGTTATAAAGGAGTTGAAAGACGTTTTAAAAGAATAATATAAATTGATCCATATAAAAGATTTATAAATTGATATTTATAAATTTAAAATATCTTGAATTATAAAACGAGCTTTTATAGGTGTTAGAATGAATTGTGAATGAATTTCATAAATGAATGAAATTTATAGAATTATAAATGGTGAAGTTATAAATGGAATTTTATAAGCAGTAGATTTATAAAATTTATAAAGTTATTTAGGGAATAGATTTGGATAAATAAATGGATCTTATAAGTTATAAGATTTATAATTATGAAGTTTAAAGGAACGATTTTTCAAACAAATAAATTATAAGCATTTAACTTATAATATGGACTTTGGGTATATAATTGAGTTATAAATCGAATAAGTTAATAAAGGAATTTTATAAGAGGAAGTGTTATAAAATAAATAGAAATGGAATTTATAAACATTATTTTATAAATCCGCAGCGACTTATTTTGATAAGTAAATTGTTGTAATTTATTAATGGAGTTATATTCACGTTTTAGACAGTGAATAATCCTGTAAAACAAAATGAATAGAAATGATAAAATTGGTTAACAAATATATTCACGTTTTTGAATAGTGAATAATATGTTAAAGAAATGGTTTTGAATGTAATGTTTTAAATAGAATTAAAATGATCTAACGATGTTTTAAATGTATTAAAATTCGAAAACATAGATCTCAACATTTATTGTTGAAATAGACGTTTTCGAGAAATAGAAGGAAATGGTAGATTATAACACTGTTGTTATAATAAATGATTTCCGAAAGGAAATGTTTTGTATAGTATTGGGACTTATATAATCTATTTTAATTTCGAATCCCTATACTAGTGATTTTGGGTTGTCGTAACGATGTTTTACGCAACATTCGTTTTGGCCCAAATAAATATGTTTAAGAGAATGATTTCCTTAAAGAATGAAATATATACTTAATTTCGATTAGAGTATATTGAATATTTTCCAAGTGTAGAAAATAAATAAAATTTGTGAATTACTTATAAATAAATAAGTATGGAAGTGTTTTTTCAATATTAAGTGAATATTTTGAATTTATTTTTTTGAAGGTAAATTGAAAATGAATATTAGAATTCGAATGGAAATCGTATACTCATGAAAATATTTTGGAAATGTAAATTCAATATGGAATTTATAAATGAAATTGGAAAATGGGTTTAAAAATAAATATTGATTTATTTTTGAAGAATGGAAAATATATATCTTGTAAAGATATTTTTGGAAAATAAATAATTTAGAAAATTATTTGGAATCTGGTGATGTTGTGCATATCTATTGATAGTTCAATAACCGACTATCAATATTTACCTTTGAATAGGTATTTGTTGTGATTTGCTTGAATTTGAATGCCACACTTATGTTTTTTATTTTTATTTTTTTTGAACGAGGGAGAGGAATATTTAAAACAGAGAGAACATGGGTTGCACGATTTCTATCGTGATTTTCTGCGTGACTTTAGGCAAAAATTTAGGAAGCTACAGTGTTTGGACGTGAGGGAATCTTAACCCATTTCTGAGTTTAAATTTAAATTAAATTCCATTTAAATTTCAACGCGTTTACTTAACGTGTGCTCACATATCAACTCAGAAAAATACGAAATTTGAAATCCGGTAATAATTCAATATTACGGACCTAATGGAACTGGTTTCGTCGAATTCCGAGACTGTGCCTCGGACGGCTATTTTTAAATATCGATTCAAACGATTAAATTTCAAAACTGAACAAAGCAGTTTCAAATTCAATTCTGAAGCTTCTATAATCTTCAATATTATCAATACGAATTTTACAAATCTTTAAAATATTTTTAATTGGCTTAAATTGAAGATTTAAATTTTTATTCAACTTCCAATAGATTAAATTCTATAATTTAATCGCCAAATTCAAAGTTATATTTAAATTTAATTAAATATTTTCAAATTAAATTGTTCAAAATTCTGGGTCGTTACAGGCCATATTCATTCCTTATCGTGGAGACATTCCTTTGGATTGTGAATGATAGTTATTAAATTAACAAGTAGATTGAGCTCATCTTGTTTAATCTCATTGGGAGTTAGCCTGATTGATTGATTTCAAACTCTGGGAGCCTATTTATACATATTGACATCAATAAGTTATGCTATGTAATTAGCATACAATGCAACAACAAACATAAATATTAAGGAAGCTTGAAACTTTATTCATTAAATGGAAAGGAATAACATAAACTATCTTATTGCACATCCAGAAAATCGAACGTTAAAAAAAATTCTAAAAGTAAATACAACTGAAATGTTAAGGAAATATAATAAGTGAAATAGCATTGAAGATGTTCGCTATTCCATATCCTTGGAAGTGTGATGCCATCGACAGTTGCTAGCTTGAAAGTTCCATCTTCAAGCCTCTGTTCAATGACATATGACCCTTCTCAGATTGGATTCATGTATGACAGGGTAGTGAAAACCCGTTTCAGGATGAGATCGCCAATTTCAAAGGTCCTAGGTCAAACTTTATTGTTATAATACCAGGCGACCCGCTGTCGATGTGCAGCCGCCCTCAGATCAACTTCTTTGCGCTTCTCATCTATAAAGTCAAGAGATTCCAAGGGGAGATCTTTATTCGTTATGGGATCGTAGTATATCACTCGATGAGAAGGAACTTCGAGCTCAACAAGAATTATGGCTTCAGAACCATAAGCGAGGGGGAACGGTGTATGGCAAGTCGCGGGCTTGTGGGTGGTCCTGTAAGTCCATAGTGATGTAGGAAGTTCATCCACCTGCCTCTACCCTTCTCCAAATGCTTCTTCAGAATGGACTTTATGATCTCATATACGGCTTTGACTTGCCCATTTGCCTAAGGGGGAGCAACCCATACAAATCTCTTTTCAATGCGATATCTTCGACAAAAGTCTAGAATTCAGCATTATCGAATTGAGTCCCATTATCTGTTACAATAGTTCATGGACAACCGAATCGGCATGCGATGTTTCGAACAATAAAGTTGATTACATTTTTAGTTGTGATCATGGCTAAAGGTTCTACTTTGGCCCATTTGGTGAAGTAGTCAGCTGCAACAATAGCATACTTGGCACTACCTTTAAAGATTGACAAAGAGTCGATAATGTCAATACCCACATGGCGGCCATGGTGTATTTTCTTTTCTAGAGTTTGCCCCTAGTGTGATCGCCACATTCTCCATCATGAACTTCCTTAGAGCACGTTTTATCTCATCGTGAGTGACACACTGAAGTAAAGGGACCGAAAAACCTTTCCTGTACATAATTCCTTCTTGCATAATATACAGTGAAACTTTGCGAAGGACTTGTCGCTTTTCATTTCTTTTATTAGGTAGGACATCGTGCAGTAAATATTCTTTGATCGGGGTCATCCACGACTCCCTTTCAGTCTCTGCTTCCAGTGTTTGGTCGATTTCCATTATGTTTGAACTTAGGGTATTTAATACTTTAACCAGTACCAAGCCCATCTGCTATGCATTGCCGGTACTAGCCAATTTGCCAATGAATCAGCCTATCTGTTTTGATCTCATGGAATATGCGAAATGTCATAGTACTTAAACTCTATTAGCAACTCTTGAACTTGGGCAAGGTATGGAGCAAGTCGTTGACCCTTAGCCTGATAATCTCCCCTAACTTGATACACCACCAACTGTGAATCGCAAAAGATTTCGATTTTATGTTCTCTAGAGAGTTTAAGTCCAGTGATCATAGCATCGTACCTAGCTTCGTTGGCTTTTTCTAGGAAATTAAGCTTTAGTGCATAACTAATTGTCTGATTTTCAGGAGTTATAAGAACAATTGTAGCTCTGGAATAATGATCGTTAGATGGTCCATTGGTATACAATTTCCATCGTACGGTTGGGATTTCCCTGGCTTGTGGAGAATCATCCTGCATAGTAAACACAGCTATGAAGTCTGCCAATGCTTAACCCTGGATAGTCCTCCGAAGGAGATAAGTAGTTTCGAATTGACTGAGTTCAATATTCCATTTAAGTAACCTTCCAGACATCTTAGGTTGCTATAGGACCTGTCGTAACTGTTGGCTTGTTCCAATTTCTCAATTTCCAAGTAGTTCCTTTCAGCTCCATTAATTGTTTGCTGACGTAATACACCGACCTCTAGATTCGGCTCTCCTCATGAAGCAATGCAGCGCTTATAGCGTGTGCCGATATAGCCAAATAAATGTACAACTCCTCATGACCCATCGACTTTGATAAGATAAGGGTCTTTCTAAATGATTCACCAAAGCTTGAAACGCGTCTTTACAATCTTGCATCCATTCAAAGTTTCTTATTCCCTTCCTAATCAATTCGAAGAAAGGAATGCATTTGTCGGTATTTCTGGAGATAAATCGATTTAGGGAAGCAACTTTCTCATTTAGACTCTGCACTTGTTTAATAGTTCTCGGCACTTGGATATCAAAATAGCCTGAATCTTCTTAGGATTAGCGTCAATTCCATGAGCATTGACAATAAAACCCAATAATTTTCCCGATGCAACACCGAATTAACACTTCAAAGGATTGATTTTCATCTTATAATATTGGAAAATGTCAAACATTTCTACAAAGTTTCTAATGTGGTCGTTTGATCGTTGTGAATTCACAAGCACATCATCCACATACACTTCCACTATTTTTCCTATCTAGTCTTTAAACATCCTATTAACTAAGCGCTGATATGTTGCTTTGGCATTTTTCAACCCAAATGGCAATCACTACATAACTATACTATCCTACATCTGTGATAAAATTGGTGTGCTCCTGATTGAGACATGCATCATGATTTGATGATATCTCAAGTATGCATCCATGAAAGATGACAATTGGTGCCCTGCTGTTGAATTAACCAGCTGGTCATTCCTTGGAAAAGGAAAACCGTCTTTGGACATGCTTTGTTTAAATCCGAGTAATCTGTGCACATCTCTCTATTTTCCTTTCACTTTCTTCACAAGTACAAAGTTAGATACCCATTTATGGTAGAGGGCATCGTGGATAAACCCGTTGCCTTTTAATTTATCCATCTCCTCTTTGAGAGCGGCAGATCTCTCTGAATCCATATTGCATTTTTTTGCTTCACCGGGACATGCCTTGGGTCAATATTCAATGCATGGCTCACAATGGCAGGCGAGATTCCATACTTTTCAGAGCGAGTCTAAGCAAATACGTCTAGATTCCCTCGAAGAAAACCAATGAGTTCTCTCATCATTAGAGGGCCGAGCTGTGATCCAATTTTTAGGACTCATGATGGATCATTATGGCTGACCGTAATATTAATGGTCGGCTCAGCCGGTGCAGCCTTGGTCTCTCTAGGCTCCTCTTTATCATCCCTCGGATCTATATCTCTATAGAACCAACTGTATCGCCCAATTCAAGGCTCAAGCACCGATTACCAATCTTTGATAGCTTGGATGTGGACAGTCTATCCATACCCTTACCTTTTCTTTACGCTGAGCCTCCCTTAACTCAACTACATTATAGACACGTCCAATCGCCTGACTGCTATAAACAACTCCTCTGCCATTGTCTATTAGAAATTTCAGAGTCAATCACCATGGGCAAGAGCTGCATGAAATTCATTCAGGTCCGATCGGCCTAGAAAGACATTGTACGAAGAGTCAACATCCAAAACAATAAATGGTAAGATTCGCACTCTCCTTCGTTCACCTTTTTCTAATTCAACAGGTAATTCCATGTAAGCATAGCTTCGGTCGCAATGCAATTAAAATCATGTATACGGGCTTTAGATGGTTTCAAATTTTTAGCTTCCATTCTCATCTGATCATATGCCTTTTTGAAGATTTTATTCAATGTACTTCCATAATCAATCAAAATCCTTCTCACCAATGCAGGACCAATCATAGCTGAAATGACTTTTGGGCCAATTGTTGGAGCCTCCACCTAATCTACATCTCTGCTCCTAAACCCAATATCATCCACCATAATACGCCGTTGCTTCTTCGGAGTTTCGTCATCGATATTCAAACAATATTCAAAATCCATATTAGCGTAGCCCTCTATCTCTTATCAACTCCTATCTGCTAGGTGCGATCCTCCGACTATCGTATCACGAGTTTTCCATCAGTCTGCACAGGCTCCTCAGCCCTTCGCGGAGCTTGTCTCTAGTTGGGGTCAGAAGTCCTCTGCCCGCCATTTTACGGGGCTTTCACAAACTATTGTAACTTCTTTTCTCGAATCAGTTTATCGATAACATCCTAGAGATGCCTGCATTCATTTGTATTGTGTCCATAACACTCGTGAAACTGACAATATTTCCCGAACTGCTTCTCTGTTGAATCTTTTGGAGGCGACTTTCTATACTGCATGGTATTGCAAGTAGAAAGATAGATATTCTCTAGGGACATATTCAGTAGTGTGTAATTATCATACATTGGAATCCTAAGTTTCAATCTTCCACAATCCCTCTTTCGTTCTCAGTTTCTATCCTCGCATTTTTTTGTTGATTCGACTGCTCTGACCGATCACTTGGACTTTCCCAGAACTATCATTGGACTGTTTGCTTGCAATGCTACTCCGTACTATTTCTCCACTTGGTCCCGCAACATTCTTTTGCTAGAGGACCTGGCTTCCTCGTTCTCAAAAACTAACCTGCCTTTGAATTGAAGCACTCCAAGGTGATAGGTGGTTTACCAGCCAGCCAATCGCTAATCTCAGACTCCGAGCCAGTCCCTCTCATCACGGCCATATGTTTCGCATGATCATTTGGATTGCTGACTCCGTAACCGCTATATAAAATCTTTCCAAATAATCTTTCAATGACTCTCTTGGAGCTTGAATCATGCTAGAAAGGGACATCAGGTCTTTAGGACGAGTCACACGCATCCCGAATTGCTCCACAAACTTAGTTTCCAACTCATCGAATCTAGAAATTAATTATAGGGTTAGTCTCGTGAACCACATTGTTGCTTTTTTGGAAATATTTATCAAAAATCATCTACTCTTAGTCGCATCATTAGCTCATGCATAGTCCATCAACCATTCATATCTCATGATGTGCTGCCTGGGGTGATTTTTCCCTCGTAGGCAGGCATCAGCGGCATGTTGAACCTCCTTGGGTACCATGCATGCAATACAGTATCAGTGAACGGAGTTTGTCTTTTTGAGATTCATCTGTCATCATTGGTTAAGCCTTAGATCTCCCTCACTAACAGTATATCCATTGTCAATAAGTCCACTGTTTGGATGGGTTGTGCCAAGTGGTGGTCGTGCTTCACCTCGCATGAATGGTCCGGTAGATGTCTACGAGTCGTTTCACACCCACTTGGTTCACCATTTTCCTGACATGCATCTTGTTTCATTCCATCATCGTCCTGGGGAGGTAACTGGATTCAATCGAACTCCATCATCCAGACCTGAAGAAATTGCTTCGACACGAATCCCCAAATGCGTGTGGGGAATCCCTCCCCTAGAGGAGGGATCAGTACCGATCCCTTAGGAGGAATCGACACTAGTTGATCCTGTAAGACTACGATGGTCCCAAGTGACATTCTAATGTTTCTACGCGATTTTCTTCGATTCTAGTATGCCTATGCCTGTGATATTCACTGGATGATTTAGAACTTTCCAATGCCAAACAAGGAGTGGATTCCCTCCTAGATTTCCCATGCTGCTGCTGACCAGTTTGGTTCAACAAGTTAATATTAGTCTGAATTTGCTGATTTAGTTGACAATGGATTTCCATCAACTCTCTCATCAGATTCTGAAATTTGGTTCTGCTAATAGAATCAGTAGGATTCTAAACTTCAATAGGATCAGCATTCACATTGTTCGTTGATTGCTTCGGTCTCCTTGCTGAATGTTAGCTACCTTATTTCCATCCACGTTTTAAGAAGTAATCTAGTATGTCACACTATTATCAATCTCCTTGTTTTAAATTTCTCCAATTCTAAGTAGCATAAGCAACTTTATGAAGATAATTATGGATCTCCTTTGGGGGACTTATCCAATCTAGTAGCTACAAGGGGATCCTGTTAAGCTGAGAATCATGTTCTTGGTGAAAGCACCAAAATGTTTGCAACCAAATTGGTCACAAACACCCAAAAGTAAATTTAAGTAGAGAATTAAGTGAAGACGTAAAATTAAAACTGAGGATAGAATAAACTAACAACAAATAAAAAAGAAATAATCAGAAACACAAAGATTTATAATGGTTCGTCGTTGTATGTCTACATCCACCTTGAAGATTATCTTTATTGATCAATTAATAATCTGGTTACAAAAACAAGAAATAGAAAAAACTTGATTACAGTAAAGACTAAAGTAACCAGCAGTGTAAAGATCCTTAGAATGACACATTAGGTTGGTATTTATAGGTGAGGTCGACCACCAATCTCTTTGAAACTTTGGCTACAGGACCTTCTATCCAACATAGGCCCACCAGAAGGGTCGCTATGCCCAAAACCCCATGAAGAGGGATCGATACTGATCCCTTTATTGTTTGATTTTTGGGCAGCGATCCTTATGTAGCTTCCGCTTGCTTTACTATTTAAGCCCTTCAAATCTTATGTCATTTGGATGAAAGGTGCTCAAGCTATTGCATGATCTTTAATTTAGTATTGCTTATGGGCTGCCTTATGCCGATCCCTTTCATAGATTGTATACCGATCCCTCCATCTATGTTTGAATGGTGCTTGATCCCTAGGGTATGGTCCCTAGGATCCATATGCCTTACTCTCCAAATTCCATATGCTTTGGACTTACAGATCTTGAGATATTGATTATTGAATGTACGAAGTCACTTGTAATTGGTTGGATGTCGATCCCTCTTCAACAGAGCCTGTTGAACCATAACTCCTACCAAGACATGCTGATTCCTTCTCAATACACTATGCTGAGTCCTCCTCTGTGAATTGAAGTATGCCAATCCAATTCAATAAACCATGCTGACCCCTTCTTTTCTAATCAAAGTATGCCAATCCATACTAGCCAACCATGCCAATCCCTTAATCAACCAGGTCGACCCCTTATTTACACAATCATGCCAATTCCTTCTTTACTCAATCATGTGGTTCCTTATAAAGTTTCCAAATCATACCGATCCCTTTATTTGACTAAGCTATATTCCATATTCCAAGTATCCTGCATTTTTTTTATCTACCAATTCCGTACAATTCTGGCTTCATATAATAATCTGTATTATACTTTCAGGTCCCATAAGCATTGCCCCAGGGTCATCGAACTTGATAACTGTCGGATCTATTTTGTGCAGTTAGCTCAATATAGCCAAGTTCGAATGGCAAGTAACAGTATTTATATCAAAATACTTTTACAACGATTCATTCACAAACCCTTATATTTCAATATTTGGGAAAATATTTATATGATTGTCTTAATCATATAAGTATATTCACAAAACTGAGAAAGATTTTCTCTTTCTATACAATTCTAACATCCTTTATAAACTCCATTATAAATCTCTAAACCATTTATAAAATTTCTCAAGTCATTTGTAAACCCTTATAAATCCGTGTAACTATTTATAAAACTCTTTTTATAAATATATAAAAGCATTTATAAAATTTCTTGATAAATATCTAAAACAATTTACAGAATACTCTTTATACATCATAAAAGATTTCTCCTTAAGTCTCCAAAATATTTTATAAAACACCTCTTATAAAACCCAAGTCTTCTTACAGAACTTTATTTATTAATCTCAAAAAACATTTATAAATAAATAATAATCATTGTTTAAAACTCTATTATGTAATAATAATAATTAATAATAAAACAATATGGATAAATGACAATTATTAACTTCAAACATCTTAAAAATAATAATTAAAAATTTCAAAACATCATTAATTTAAAAGTAATTGATTTCAATATTATTATAATAAATAATGACTAACTTTCAAAACATTATTATAAATGATTTCAACCATGTTAATCTTTTAAATAAATAACTTTTTCAAAATATTAACATATTGATAAATAACTTTAAAAAATATTAAGTACAAATGAATAATCTTTAAAACAGTATAAATATAAATAAATAATATTTTAAAACATTTCTAAATGACTTAGAAAAGACAAATAATAAGGTTGGAGTAAAAATAGAAATCTAATCCTATAAAACAAAATATTTTCAAAAGCCAATTTCAAATTTCCTATCTCAAAAACCAATTTAACCTCAAATGACAACCTATGCCATTTTAAAAAAACTAATTTAAGGCTAATAGCTATCCAATAATTCAAAAATACCGATATTGATTTTGTATTACTACAGGATTTAAATTTTGAACATATAACAATGTCATAATCGATAGTGTCAAACGATCGAGTTTCATATCCAACTATTTATATAACAGGAATATTATTGAAAACAATTCAACAATGGCAAGGAATCCCGTTGGAACCCCTCCAACCTATTCCTCTACATCAAATATCATATATATATATGCATGTATATACATATATATCAAAACACATATATAAATAAAATTCAACAATGGTGAGGAATCCTGTTGGATCCCTCCAAACTGCTCCCTTGCATCACAAACAGTATATAATTATATAATGTGGGTCATCCATTACTAGGCTTGTATATATAACAGGTCATCCACTCCAAGGGTAGGAATAAATCCAACCCAACTGATAATCATCCAAACATCCGATCAATAATTATTTCAACTATATAACATACTGGTTAACCAAAAAGTGAGTTTAACTCATCGAAATTCATGTTCTCACCGAGGTTTTCTGGTTTGAATTAAAATTGATAGTGTTCAATTTTAATCCAAATTACCATTAGAACCAAATCCACCCGATCTAACTCTATATCATAGTATTCACTGATACGATCACAACGCGACTCATCGTATTCAATTTCGATCTCATATGGGATATGAATAAATGAACATTTAAGAAAAAATAAATAATAATTACCTTAAATTAATTTAAGTTTTTAACTAAATCACCTTCCCTCCTTCAAGTTCGTTCCCAGGCCACCCAAAATTGATTACGACTATCATTCGCTACCGCTACGTCGCTTAAGCGGGCTCCTCTGCATTCATGCCATCGCCTCGCCTAGCCCAACTACGCCTCCCAGCACCAGTGTCGTCGTATCTAAAGCCGTCCTTCACCAGAAATCGTCCAAGAAAGTCACGTCGTTCTTCTCTAAATTGCCGTCGTCACAGTCCACTTTTAGCCACCAAACTTCACCACATCACAGTCGCGACCTCCCTCTTCATCTTTCCTTTAGACCCCATCGACCAAAGCTTGACGATGACGCCACAATCGGAGAAAAAACTGTTGTAGTTCATTGAGGATTGCTGGCACCCTGGGCAGCCATGCCTCATATCCACTATTCAACTCCCTTGCCTTGGTCTTTCGAAAAAAGTCTAGTCGACAACTTTGCCTGATTTATCCTTGAGTGGCTCCAATTGAGCATGGCCATTGGATTCGGTTAAATTTGAATTGGAGAAAGAGGGATTTTCCCTAATTGGACGCGATCTTTTATAGGGCAGTGGGTATGGGTCAAGGATGCATGGAAAGTGCTAAATAGTAGAGAGTCTGGTTTGGGTATGGGCTTAAGTACGGTGAATATATATATATATATGTATTATTGAAAATATTCGGCTCCACACATTCGAAAAATCTCAAACTCTTATCAAGGCATGTCATCTGGCATTCTATATGTAATACCCTTATTCCAAACACAATGGTACTATTATCGAGGCCTAATTTGATCATATGCATAAGTTAACTTTTCAAACCCAATCAATTACTAAATCTTAATTTTAAAAGTTTATTAGTATCATTCTTACTCAAATTAAATCCAAGATTCAATTATTAAATAATTCCAATCATTTAAATCCACTATTTAATATCTTTAATCACTAACCATTTATATTTCCAAATAAACCCTTTTATTCGAAATTTAAGCTATTATACTTACAAAATTAATATTTCAATATTTAAAACTAATTCAAATATTTCAAAATCAATTAGATTAAAATTATGGGTCATTACAGTAAGGCACAACCGAATTTAATTACCAAATCTCATCCTCCTTATCCCACTGCATAAATTTGCTTACTTTATCCAATTAAATATCTTAAATAATGTGAAATAAAAATTAGAGGTATTACAGATGGATCAGTACCGATTTGTAGAATCTCACCTAAAATACATTAAATCCTCTCTACCTCCAAGTATTGTTGATAGCTACCTATTCCAAGCTTTATAGGATTAACTACATGCATTTTTCTATCGAGTCTCGAGCGTTGAAGGTTGGGAACTCCATTCCACTACTAATCCAAGTAATTGATCAAGAAACAAGCTTCTAGCAGGGCAACCAAGGCAAAAACTTGAAAATAACAACTAGTCGCGTCTACACAAGGCAATGGAGGAGATCCGTAAGTTGATCTTATGGATCAGTATCGATCCATATGGATCGATACTGATCCATAGTAAATGCTGACGTAGCCAGAATCTTCTGTTCTCAACTAATGCTAGACTCGGTGAATGCGGCTGCAATCATGGTGGATTTTCGATGAACCCTATCAATAAATAGACGAGAAAAGGAATCATTTGAGAGATCCTTTTGCTCTCTTAACAATTTTCTTTATAATCCCTTATAATCCCGAGGATCGTTACCGATCCATAAGGACAACATTTGTAATCAACAATAAAGCTACGTAGACATAGGCAATGATTAGCTGAACCGCTATAAAACTTTTGTGTCTTGTTATTTCTTATTTATCTTTTACTTTCTTTACTCTTTTCAACTGAAATCATTGGGTTGTTGTACTATATTTTGTTGCAAACATTTATGTGTTGAATTCATGCACATGGTTGCTTTCTATGATATATATTGTTTGTTGTTATATATTAATGTAAATTGATAGTAATAAAGTGAGGGAAAACCCGCTCCGCGTTAGTGGCATGGTCTTACTATGGATGTTTATGGTAAAGGTTTTACTCATACCATATTTTTTGTTTGACCTGTGTTTTTATTATTTCTCATAAACTCACAGGTACTCATTCGAGTAGGTTGAGTTTATGGAAAAAATAGATAACTTTTGAGGACGGATAAAGATTTCAAAGCGAAGCAGGAGGCTTGCTATTTAAATAAAGACAATTTTCAAATTTCCATCGTGTAAAACCAGAATATGAATATATAACAGGTTATGTGTGTTGTTGGCATCTTCATATGTCAGATATACACTAGTATGACTTTCTTATTATATATCTACCCTATGAGGAAACGAGTTGGGTTTAATGATGTACTGAATTATGTAAGACAATTTAATGTAAAGAAAAAGACATTTAACTGCTCTATTTACTTATATTATGTAAAATAATACTAAACTCACTTAGTCGCTGAAAAATGGTTTTTATGATGATTGTAGCATCATCGGCATCCATTTCCAAGTCTAGAAGTGAGAGGTGTTATGACATGGTATTAGAGCTTAGGGTGGTGTTACCTTGCCGTTTGGACGAGGCCGGGATATCAAAAAATTAGCTAAAAAGGATGGATATCAGGATTGAAGAGCGATCGAAAACAAGGCTATAATCGATACCGTCAAAATTGGACCAAGCTCCAATCAAGGTGGGATCGATAGGGAATGATAAACAAGGCTCAGTGAGGCTACACTTTGAATTTCAGGTCAATAAGAGTTCATATGCTCAAGTTATGGATGGATCAATATTCATGGAAAACCAACTCGTATCGATACTTTCATATCGATCAGGACGATATGAATTGTGTACTTCGGATCGATAGGTTTTGTATCGATGCAATGCGCATCGATTGGATGGATATGGCATGGCATGTCGGCACGTTTCATATCGATCAAAGCTTCGATCGACACGAAGGAAGAAATACTTGGATGGATGTGGACTGATGGATACGAAACCATATGCTTCACCGAGACACTTGTGATTGATACGAAGATAAGTGCAGGGGTGGATACGAAAAGCGGCAAGCACTCATAGGCTATTTCATATCAGTCGCATTTGTATCGATTGATACGAAGGAAAGGAGCACTTAGCATTGATCACTGTGTGGAACTCAAATCGATACGAAGGCTACAGTTATGGATATAGGGACTGATGGATAGTAAATGATGGACACAAGGCGTGGAGTGGATGGATACGAAGGTGATCGATACGAGTCGATTGATGCGTAGTTTCAGCATATTTGCAAATTCAATCTTAGATCCATCATAACTCTCAAGCTACAAGTCCAAATGCTATGAAATTTTCAAGAAAGCTTGTATATCGACTTAGGGACCTCCATGACCGATCTCAACTAAATTGGGCCAATTCGGATCGATACGAACTTAACATGGATCGATATTAGATCAATCCCAAACCACTTCAGATCGATCTAGTGGGAGAGGATGGTTGAGGAAGAAGGGACGCTTATGTATTTCGAATGTAGAGAACTTAAGAAAAGAAGTTCTAGGAGAATTTCATCGATCCAAGTTTGCGATTCATCCTTGGGGAACCAAGATCTATCAAGATATGAAGATGAGCTTCTATTAGGAAGGCATGAAGAGGGATGTTGGCTTATGGGTTAGGCAGTGTGCCAACTATCAATAAGTAAAAGACGAACAACAGAAGTCGAGCGGGTTTCTTTAGCCTTTAGAGATTCTAGTTTGGAAGTGGGATTCTATATCCATGGATTTAATAGACAGGTTGCCAAGGTCGAACTGGGGAAATGAAAGCATATAGGTCATAGTGGATAGATTGACAAAAAGCGCCTATTCAATTCTAGTCAAGTCAACCAGAACGGCACCTGTTTTGGTGAAGTTTTTCATGAAGAACATAGTTAGACTTCATGGAATTCCTAGTGGCATAGTCAGCGATAGAGATGCGTTATTCACTAGTGAACTTTGGAGAAGCCTACAACGGGTATTAGGTACCAAGCTCAAAATGAGTACCGCATATCACTCAAAGATGGGTGGGCAGACTGAGAGAGTCAATAAAGTACTCAAAGATTTGTTGAGAGCTTGTGTATTAGATTTTGGTTGTTCTTAGAAAGTTCACCTACCTTTGATTGAATTTTCCTATAATAATAGTTATTAAACAAGTATAGGAATGTTGCCTTTTGAAGCTTTGTAAAGCCACGCAAATCACCAACATATTGGTTAGATATCGGAGATAGATTAGTCTTAGGTCCACATTTGGTTAGACAGGCATCAAAGAAGATTGAGTTGATCCGAGAACGAATGAAAGGAGCTTAATCCAGACAAAAGAGTTACATAGATAAAGGCATAAAGATAAGGAGTTCTCAGTTGAAGATAATGTTTTTATTAAGATATCACCTAGAGTGATACGATTTGCAAAGCCAGGGAAGTTGCATGGAAATATGTTGGTCCATTCCATATTATAGAGAGGATTACAAAGCACGCATATAGAATAGAGTTGCTGTGCAATATGGTAGGTGTCCATAATGTATTCTATATATCTCATCTTTGCAAGTATGTGCATGATCTGGAAACTACTATTCCTCCAACAGGGTTGGATGGGTTGGTAGTGGAGCCTAATTTGACAGTTATTAGACAACCATTCGAATTATGGCGAAAGACTAGAAAAGATTGAGATCCAAGACAGTCAAGTTGGCGAAAGTTCAGTGGAGTGACAACGAGAAAGACTATACTTGGGAGACAGATGACATAATTCGAGATACTTATCCTAATCTTCTATGATGGTATGTCTATATGAGACTTGTATAGATGATCACTAGTCAGATAGACTAACATGTTGTTAGGAGTTGTTGCAGATGATTGCATTGGTTAAGAAACCGACCAATAACAAGAAGAGAAGAAGAGGAAATTCAAAGAAAAGAAAAAGAATTAAAGAAGGGGAATTAAACTCATCTCAATCCACTTTCCTTATCAAAGATTAAGGTGAATAATAATTTCCATCTTTATTTGCTGAATATATGATGTTTTATGATAGTATGCTTGAATTATGGTTTGTTTAAATTTAAATAAGACTATTTAAATGATGGTTCATATGGTTTCGTACCCAAACCATGTGATAATAATGTTTAAACGCGACGAAAAAATTATATGTCATGAAAAATATAATTTTGACGTTGGGTTTTATGTTTGACAATTTTCAAAGCTTTGGAAAGAGTATTATGATTTTATGAATGAAAATATAGTACGTTGGGTTTATAAATTTATTTCAAAAAATATATTGAGAATTTGGGTTTGAAATTTATAACTTGATCAAAGTGAATTTCTATTATTTTTAGGGATTTTTCTTAAGTGATTTGATATACAAATTAAATTATTTTGAGAAAAGGTCTAAAAGATTTAATAATATTTACAATGGATGGTTTTATCTGCAAAATTCTAAACTTGATACATATCCAAAATAATAAGGAGGTTACTTTTGAGAAGCATAGGAAAAGTGAAGGCAACCGATAAGAAGTTTACATGTAGGCAGGTTAATTGATACAAGTAGCTTAATTTGACATTTAACTCAGAAAAACAAGTTCCGCCTCTATTAAAGGTACCTTTCGCCCCTTACCTTTCACCTTCGACAAATTCAAAACCCCACTAAGCCATAACCAATACACGAGGTATCATATAGGTGGTAAGTAGTGGATTGGACAACGGCATAAGGCATGGTGTTGAAAGCATGCTTTTGATGGAGTCGGTACCTTAGTTTGTACTAAAAAGTTAAGCGCCTGCCTTTGTTTACTAAGCTTTCAACTTAGTCAATACGTATGTTTTCGAAAGTTGTTTTATAATGACGTTCGAAGGGGTTTCCATGTTTATTTTAAAAGAAAAAGGATTTTCGAAGGAGTTCCTTTAATTACAAGTCTATTGAAAGAAGGGGTTCCGACACAGTTGAATCCCTATCGCCGATTCTTTTACCTTTCCATTGCATTAAAGTCATCAATGCTGGTGAATGGTATTGTTTGTTTTAAAGCTACATTAAGCCACTTCCTAAATGCTTTCTAAAGGGTTATTGGTCTCGAAGGCAACGACTTCTGAAGGGGTTTCGGAGTTTTTCAGTATTTTAAATATATGCTTTCGACTCTATCGAAAGGGATGGTTTTGACACCATCACAAATTCCCCAACATTTTTATATACTAAAGAATGGTTTCGAAAGAGGTGCTTTCATTTAAATTTAATTTGACCTGAATGATATTTTTAAAGGTAAACCCAATGACGTCAAAAGGGGGACTTTCAATACTTTAAGAAGAGATACTTCCAATGGTTTCGAATCTATGATTCTATAATAAATAACACTTTATTATATTCGAAAGGTTTCAAAATAAGGATTTTGAAGTGTTTTTGAAAGGCAGGAGCCTAATGTTTTGAAAAGAGATATATGCTTTCGAAGGAGAATATACAGTGAGGTCAAAAGAAAGGTTTCGAAGATTTCGAAAGTATAATTTTAAAAACAAAATAACCCAATCTCATTTAAAAGAAAAATCATGGCATATTAATAAACAAAATAATTGGAAATGAATTTTTTGAAGAACTCTAAATGTGTTAAAGGGATTAACCAAGTTATTGTAATTACTTCTTCATATATGTATATATTCACTTTGTAATGAAACCAAAATGGTACTATGGGAAAAGGCAGAATAGCCAGTTAGGTTGACCCAGCTGTGAATATAAATTAAAGATATTAGTAGTGGTTAATTAGTTCACAGTAAGCCCATGAAACCTGTATAAGGGAAGTGATGTTGGCAATGACCAATAGGTTCATAGTTAGCCCATGAAAACTATGTATAATTGAAGATTTCAGTTAGATAGGTTTATAGTTAACCAATGAAACAATGTCCGGATAAGAAAAATGAAATATTGGAAGATAGTCAAAAGGTTCCTAGTTAGCCCATGAAAACTAGGGTAAAAGAAAGATATTGCAAGTTAGTCAATAGGTTACTAGTCATCCCATGAAAAGTAGAATAAAAGATATGATATTGGAGTTACCAATAGGTTCATAGTAATTCCATGAGAACCATATAAGTGGACAGGGAGTCGATACATGTTTAACCGGTTATTGGTCAGCCTACGAGGTTAACAGTAATCCTAGAAACTATGATTATAACAGATAGTCAAAATGAATGGGGATGGGTAACCTGTTGAATATGCGCTTATATGTTTTTGTTTGATGATAATAAACATATATATTCATTTAAATGTATTTGGTATTGTACTATTTTGTTTTTCATAGATTAAATAAATATTTGTTGAATAAAATAAATTACACAGAATTTGAATTCAAATAGATATTTTATTCAAACAAATATTTATTACAATTTTGAATAGTACAAATTCAAGCTCTCACTATACATATACAATTTTGATTCTAATTACATCACAATTCGGTTTACATAATTTCCTCACCACATATCACTCACACTCGTAGTTTATCTTCAACTTCATTCTAGTTAGAATCCAGCATCTGAGAAATCTGCAAACATATTCACTAACGCAGTAAAATTGAAAAAGAAATATTTTTGCAATATAAAATGAAATATGATTTTTGAAAATATGATTTGCCTCAGTTATTTGGGTTGTTCGTCATCATTCACATTTGAATTCATCATACACGAACAATGTGACATGCACAGTGTATCACCGTACATGCCACAAGGCCGTGCACATCGATATACACTTGATAATGCTACAGGGACAGGTGAGCACAGGTCAAACCCAAATGAAAAGCCGGGTTCAACTCACGTGCAATATATTTAAAATCACGACACGAGCACAAGGTCAAACCCGAGTTTTGAAACTGGATTCAACTCAAGTGAAATTTCAAAAATCAACAGCAACATGAAACCAAACAGTCAAGTTCAAGACATATCAATGGAAATAGTGTGGCCGAGAATTGATACAAGCAAATCATAGAATGGCATCAAAACCAGTTCAGCAATCATGCACAGATGCATTAAAGACTCAAGCAACATGTCCAGTTAGAACAAAGACCAAGTGCACGACTAAACCAATATGAATGCAACAAAAAACAACAGAGCATCAAAGCACATGTATGCAGACCAGTGCCAACAATGACCAGACTCAAGTAAAGTGCATCAAGAATGATCAAGTCCAAATGCATCAGTGATACAAAACAGACATGTACAACAACAAGTCCAGCTACAACAAGCAGTGCAGTAATGGGTAAACAGAAGACAATTGAACAACCACATGTTGAACAAATGAAAACAGTGTGCAACTCGAGCTTCAGAAAGATCAGAGACAAAACAATGCCTAACTAAAGTGAGACAATGCACAAGTGACACAACGAACATGAAGCATGCAAGCTCGAGCACAAAATATGAATACTGCAACAATATCCAGTATGAAGTATCGGACTCGATATCAAGTTCAATTCCAAAACAACTCAACAACAGTATGCAAAATGGTGAGTATGCAACATGATGAAGCAGTGTCAGTAGTGAACCCAGACAAAAGTCAGAGAGTGCAGACATGATTATCAAGCTACAACTCAAATGAGCAAGTGCAACAAAGTGCAACTTGACTATCAAGACAAAGTGCAATAACAAATTCAGTGAAGCCCAAAGTCAATGCCGAGAAATAATGTATACAAATGATCAGGTCAAAATGAAGCAAACTACTGAATCAAATGCACCAGAAACATGGGAACACAGCAAAGACCATAAGCCAATCCTAACAGCATCAATGTAACATGAACCAGAGCCAAGAATACATGTACTCGAGGCAATATGCACAAGTGAAAAACTAAAATGGCACAGCAGTTCATACAACATATACAAGACAGAAGAAGCCATGGTCAATGCAAAGCAAATGCGAAGTTACAGTGAAATCCTACAAGTCAAGTCAACAGCAGATACATGAAAAATGCAAATGCAAACAGCAGAGTAATAAACACAAAGATGGCCAGATGAAGTCAAAGCCGTAATACACAGTAAAGCCGAAGTCAGAATTCAACGAAAATATACGTCTTTGAAAAAGTCAAAGCAAAGTAAAAAAGGAAAGTTTCTTCCGTATCAAACAAGGGAAAATCGAACGCTACAAAATCAAGGCCGTGCGCATCAAGTTGAAAACATATCAGGAAAGCCGTGCGCATCAGGAAATCAAAAATTAGGAAAGTGTAAATGAATACGAGCAAATTCAAGTGTCTCGAATTCATATAAATATCAAACCCAAAATTCATCATCGGCATCGAGTTCGAATACGAGAAATCATAAAAGCACAAATAGGAAATTACATATCGAAGCAACAATGAACTCGATCAAAGGAGAAGCTGCGAACGAGCGCAAGCAACACAAACCAGAGAATCAATCATCAGAGAAGCCGCGAGCAAGAGCAACACCAGAAAATCGAATTTGAAGAAAGCTCCAATTTGGATCGATAGCACAAAACCTTAATTGTTGAAGAGGAACGAACAAGAATTGATAGCGGACATTGATAAAAGAAAATAATAGGGCCGCGTTTTTTTCTTGAGTGATAATACTTTGAGCCAGTTATATTTTAAAGGCTTTTGGCTATTAGGGTTTTGGGTTTAATTGTTTTTTATTTGTTGTTTTTACTTTTCGAGTCAAAGTATTGGTAAATCAGCGCCTAGGTTGTAGGTAGTGTCAGATTGTCTAGTTAGAATTAGTTCAGTGAGCAGGGTGTGCGAGTTTGCAAAACTCTATATGCGGGAGCAGGGTTTGCGAGTTTGCATAACTCTATAGGCGGAAGCAGGGGTTGGGAGTCTATTAGAGTGTTTGTAAGCGGAGCAAGGTTTGCGAGTCTGTTAGAGTGTTTGTAAGCGGGAGACTGTTTAATTCTAATAGAAATCTGGGAATGCAGCAGTAGGCAGGGGTTGCCGAAGCTGGGTAAATTTTGTGTGTGATTTACTTTTCAGCATATTTATTTCTGCAGTTTGTTTCTGTGTTTAAATCGAGAAATTTTGCTATAACCCTATTCACCCCCCCTCTAGGGTTAATCTAGATCCTACAAGTGGTATCGGAGCACGGTATTTTTCTTTAACTCTAGAGTCATGAATCCATCAAATAATGCTTTTTCTGAGGGGCAATCTATTGTTAGGCCACCCATGTTTAATGGAAATGATTATGCTTATTGGAAAGTTAGGATGGGTATTTATCTCAGTTCTGTTGATTATGATGTTTGGGACATTATTGAAACTGGCTATAAATCTCCCACTATAACTATTGGTGATACTGAGATTCCTAAACCTAAGGATAGGTGGTATGCTAACGATAAGAAATTAAAAACTACAAATGCTAAAGCCATGAATGCTTTGATCTGTGCTCTTGATAAGACTGAATTTAATAGAATTTCTCATTGTAAAACTGCACAGGAAATTTGGCATACCTTGGAGGTGACACATGAAGGAACTTCTCAAGTCAAGGAGTCTCGTCTAGCCTTATTCAGCAATGAATACGAGAACTTTGTGATGGACAAAGGCGAGAGCATAAAGGACATGTTTGGACACTTTTCAACTTTGGTGTACAACGCTAGAGCACTTGGGAAGGTATTCACTGAGGTAGAGCTTGTGAGGAAGGTGCTACGAGTCTTACCGATGAGCTTTGAGGCAAAAGTCACGGCAATACAAGAATCGAATGATCTGAGTAAACTAAGCATGGAGGAGTTGATCGGCAACTTGATGACATATGAGCTTGAGCTAAAAGCAAAGGAGGAACGCAACAACTCCGAACCAAAGAAGAAGATGATTGCCTTAAAGAGCAAAGAAGAGAGCGATGAAGAAGAAGAAGATCCAATTGAAGAGCTTGCAATGGCTGTCAATAATCTTAGAAAATGGTCATGATTCAAGCCACGCAAGAAGAAAACAAATGGTAATAGGTCAAAAGATTCTGACAATTCCGATAATGAATCGACGTGCTTTAACTGCAACAAGCCTGGCCACTTCAAACAACAATGCCCACTTCTCAAAAACAACAAAGGAAAGAAAAAGAAGAAGAAGGCCTTTGCAGCGACTTGAGATGATGAAGAAGGAGAGGAAGTTTCGAATAGTAGCCCAGAGGAGGCTAACTTGTGTCTTGTGGCAAAATCAGATTCAGAGCAAGCTCAGAGGAATCTAGTGAGGTAGGTGACTATTCTTATAAAGATCTTGTTTTTATGTGTCTTGATCTTACTAAAGTAGTTGATACTCTTGAATCTAAAATTGAAAAACTAAGATCTGATAGGAGAGAACTTGCTCGTGAAAATTTTAGGTTAGAAACTGAACTTGAAAATATTCAAAACCTAGAATGTAAAAAATGTAAAATTTTAGATTCAGAATTATCAAGACTTAAGAATAGCTCTGAGAATCTTGAAAAAGAAAACTTGAGCCTTAAGGAATTCATTGACACTAGGAAAAAGGATTTTATAAATAGATGCACCTCACTTGTCACTGAAAACACAACACTAAAAACCAAAGTCCAAAATCTTGAGAAATCTCTGAATAACTTTTCAAGAGGAGAAAAATCATTCAACATGTTATTGGGAAATCAAATTTTTGCTAACAACAGAAAAGGACTAGGTTTTGGGAAAACATAAGTTGATGGTAATGCAAAAGGTAAGAGTGTCTTTGATAGATGTGAAATAATTGGATATCGTGTTGAAAATTGTAGTCATGGGAACAAGAACACAAAATTTATACAAGTTTGGGTTCCTAAGAATTCTACAAACAAATTTCATGTCTATTGGAACAAGAATGAAAGGACTAAACAAGTTTGGGTTCCAAAGGGTTTGTTTATTCACAATGCTTCAGCCACTAACAATCATGGACCTATAAAAACAAATAGGTCACAAAAATCTTTCATCGTGTAGGTATGGTGGCAGGCTAAGAAACAACAACAGTGTTTTCTGGATTTTGGCTGTTCCAGAAACACAACGGGCGACAAAGCAAAAGTTCCTTAGCCTAGTACAAAGGTGACAGAGTCGCAATGGGAAACCACGAGAAATTAATGTAAAGGTAAAATAGGTGAAGGTATATTAAATGTGATAATCTGCACCGTATTCTAAATGAAATCAGCCAATATTGAGATGTTGTAAAGATGATGTTTTTTGATTCTAACTTGTTCAACATAGTTGGCCAATTACATTTATGCCAAAAACACTATTCTTTGATTTACTTCATGTATATTAGTTTGGATATAGTGTTTTGTTGGATGATAATATTTTTGGTTATAATACGACTAACTCTATATTCACGGTTTTCGGATTATTTACACGGCTTCAATCCAAATTCAAGAGAATGCCATTTAAAATGCTGTTTGAGTTTTATGCACACTTCATGGTCTGGTCTATCAAATTTAATTAGTGATGTTTTTGAGTGAAAAAGAAATTCAGATGCAGATTAAACTGGTAATCTAGTTGACAGAAAAATTACTGGTTGAACGTGATTTTTGAGACATTTAGTAACTGCATTGTTTTTCAAAGAAAATATCTGCATATTTTTCATTACAAATAATTTTCAAATAGCAGAAATTTTTCTCATATAACCCCTTCGAGAAAATCATTGTTGACCATATTTTCAGATTAGTCATTTTTATTTGATTTTAAATGACAAATTTTGACTAATCCGATTCCCTACTAATTATCAAAAAGATAAATAGTGATTGAAAAGATGATAAGTGTTGATATTTAACATACATTACTCAAGAAAGTATATTTGGAAAATTTCTTTAGGAATTCAAACAAGAGTTATAAAACTTTTTGTTGGGTAAAGATTCCATGACCATTTCTATATCTATCATATTTCTATCGACCATTGTTTATCAAATCTTAAATATAGTTTGTCGATATGTGGTACTATAATCAGGAATCATTTGTTTTTCATGACACATTTTTTTGTAAAAATAAATAAATATCCAAAGTATTCACTCTCATTTAAAAGTCCTCACGGTTATGCATGGGTGAATTACTTGGATTTTTGATTATGTGCTTCCATGCTAATTTAAAAGTCCTTACGGTTATGCATGTATGGAACGCATATCAAAATTAATTGATTAAATAGACAAGTTGATTCTAATCCCATTTAAAAGTCCTCACGGTCATGCATGGTTAGAAGATACTTGATTTCATTTTTTAAAATTAAATTGAAATACTACTAATCTCATTTAAAAGTCCTAACGATTATGAATGATTAGTAGATATTCAAATTCATGATATAAATGTACCACAAGTAGATACAATTGTATGATTTTATATTAGAACATCATTTCCATTCTTTCTAAAAGTGGAATATGCGCCTGACAAGGGTAGTTATGATTTTTGTTTGATTTTTATTGAAGTTTAATATTTATATTCAATTTGAGTTTGATGTTGGATTAATATTGATCACTTTATCTCTATTTTCTCTAACACTATTATTCTTTTGCTGATAACAAAAGGGGGAGAGAAAAGTCAAGATTTTGTTAAATAGAATCAAGCAAAGGTCAAATAATTTTCCATTTGCATCTAGGCTTATTTATATATTTCTATGCATATATGTAGGGGGAGCATCATGTAGAGAGGAAGCATTTAAATAGGGGGAGCAATTAGAGTATATCATTGATCAAATACATTTAACGCAGTCAAAATCTTAAATATATGTTTGTTATCATCAAAAGGGGGAGATTGTTGAACATGCGCTTATATGTTTTTGTTTTATGATAATAAACATATATATTCATTTAAATGTATTTGGTAATGTACTATTTTGTTTTTCATAGATTAAATAAATATTTGTTGAATAAAATGAGAATTTGAATTCAAACAGATATTTTATTCAAACAAATATTTATTATAATTTTGAATAGTACAAATTCAAGCTCTCACTATACATATACAATTTTGATTCTAATTAAATCACAATTCAGTTTACATAATTTCCTCACTATATATCACTCACACTCGTAGTTTATCTTCAACTTTATTCCAGTTAGAATCCAGCATCTGAGAAATCTGCAAACATATTCACTAACGCAGTAAATTGAAAAAGAAATATTTTTGCAATATAAAATGAAATATGATTTTTGAAAATATGATTTGCCTCAGTTATTTGGGTTGTTCGTCATCATTCACATTTGAATTCATCATACACGAACAATGTGACATGCACAGTGTATCACTGTACATGCCACAAGGCCATGCACATCGATATACACTTGATAATGCTACAGGGACAGGTGAGCACAGGTCAAACCCAAATGAAAAGCCGGGTTCAACTCACGTGCAATATATTTAAAATCACGACATGAGCACAAGGTCAAACCCGAGTTTTGAAACTAGATTCAACTCAAGTGAAATTTCAAAAATCAACAGCAACATGAAACCAAACAGTCAAGTTCAAGACATATCAATGGAAATAGTGTGGCCGAGAATTGATACAAGCAAATCATAGAATGGCATCAAAACCAGTTTAGCAATCATGCACAGATGCATTCAAGACTCAAGCAACATGTCCAGTTGCAACAAAGACCAAGTGCACGACTAAACTAACATGAATGCAACAGAAAACAACAGAGCATCAAAGCACATGTATGCAGACCAGTGCCAACAATGACCAGACTCAAGTAAAGTGCATCAAGAATGATCAAGTCCAAATGCATCAGTGATACAAAGCAGACATGTACAACAACAAGTCCAGCTACAACAAGCAGTGCAGTAATGGGTAAACAGAAGACAATTGAACAACTACATGTTGAACAAATGAAAACAGTGTGCAACTCGAGCTTCAGAAAGATCAGAGACAAAACAATGCCCAACTCAAATGAAACAATGCACAAGTGACACAACGAACATGAAACATGCAAGCTCGAGCACAAAATATGAATACTGCAACAATATCCAGTATGAAGTATCAGACTCAATATCAAGTTCAATTCCAAAACAGCTCTACAGTAGTATGCAAAATGGAGAGTATGCAACATGATGAAGCAGTGTCAGTAGTGAACCCAGACAAAAGTCAGAGAGTGCAGACATGATTATCAAGCTACAACTCAAATGAGCAAGTGCAACAAAGTGCAACTTGACTATCAAGACAAAGTGCAATAACAAATTCAGTGAAGCCCAAAGTCAATGCCGAGAAACAATGTATACAAATGATTAGGTCAAAATGAAGCAAACTACCGAATCAAATGCACCAGAAACATGGAAACACAGCAAAGACCACAAGCCAATCCTAACAGCATCAATGTAACATGAACCAGAGCCAAGAATACATGTACTCGAGGCAATATGCACAAGTGAAAAACTAAAATGGCACAGCAGTTCATACAACATATACAAGACAGAAGAAGCCATGGTCAATGCAAAGCAAATGCGAAGTTACAGTGAAATCCTACAAGTCAAGTCAACAGCAGATACATGAAAAATGCAAATGCAAATAGCAGAGTAATAAACACAAAGATGGCCAGATGAAGTCAAAGCCGTAATACACAGTAAAGCCGAAGTCAGAATTCAACGAAAATATACGTCTTTGAAAAAGTCAAAGCAAAGTAAAAAAGGAAAGTTTCTGCCGTATCAAACAAGGGAAAATCGAACGCTACAAAATCAAGGTCGTGCGCATCAAGTTGAAAACATAGAAGGAAAGCCGTGCGCATCAGGCAATCAAAAATTAGGAAAGTGCAAATGAATATGAGCAAATTCAAGTGTCTCGAATTCATATAAATATCAAACCCAAAATTCATCATCGGCATCGAGTTCGAATACGAGAAATCATAAAAGCACAAATAGGAAATTACATACCGAAGCAATAGTGAACTCGATCAAAGGAGCAGCTGCGAACGAGCGCAAGCAACACAAACCAGAGAATCGATCATCAGAGAAGCCGCGAGCAAGAGCAACACCAGAATATTGAATTTGAAGAAAGCCCCAATTTGGATCGATAGCACAAAACCCTAATCGTTGAAGAGGAACGAACAAGAATAGAGAGCCGACATTGATAAAAGAAAATAACAGGGACTTGTTTTTTTCTTGAGTGATAATACTTTGAGCCGGTTATATTTTAAAGGCTTTTGGCTATTAGGGTTTTGGGTTTAATTGTTTTTTATTTGTTGTTTTTACTTTTCGAGTCAAAGTATTGGTAAATCACCACCTAGGTTGTAGGTAGTGTCAGATTGTCTAATTAGAATTAGTTCAGTGGGCAGGGTGTGCGAGTTTGCAAAACTCTATAGGCGGGAGCAGGGTTTGCGAGTTTGCAAAACTCTATAGGCGGGAGAAGTGGTTGCGAGTCTATTAGAGTGTTTGTAAGCAGGAGCAGGGTTTGCGAGTCTGTTAGAGTGTTTGTAAGCGGGAGACTGTTTAATTCTAATAGAAATCTGGGAATGCAGCAGTAGGCAGGGGTTGCCGAAGCTGGGTAAATTTTGTGTGTGATTTTCTTTTCAGCATATTTATTTCTGCAGTTTGTTTCTGTGTTTAAATCGAGAAATTTTGCTATAACCCTATTCACCCCCCTCTAGGGTTAATCTAGATCCTACATAACCCAGAATTGGTTCAATTGTTTCGTATATCGTCATATAATAATGTTGTGAATTGATTTAACTATTGTGGATGCAGGAGCATAGAAAATGGTTTACAAAAGTTTTTAAGATACTAGTGAGGGGAAACCCATTTTGTTAAGCGGCGTGGTCTCACTAAATATCTAAATGATTTGAGATGTAGATTATTTTTTTTATTCCAGGCTTTATGTTTGACTCGAAGTTTATGTTTTCCCCTTGAAATCTTAGGTACTTAATTGATTTTAAGTTGCTTGAGATTTAAGATTTTTAAGTATCTCTTAAGACGAATAAGCTTCCGAAGTCGTGTAAGAGGCATGTAGTTATTTGAGTTCTCTCTCATATGATTCCGCTCTGTTGTTTTGTTAACGGAAAGTTGTTTATTGCATATTTTATGCTCTGATCACCAAAAGGGCATCTTCATATGTTGCTCTTAATGTATATTGTAATAATTATATTGTTTTCTAGAATGTGGTTTACGTTGTGGGATTATGTAAAGAATGTTGAAATGGGTTTTTGGAATGGAATATGATATATCAATTTATCTAATATTTTAAAATTTTCCATATCCATATGTTTCTGATATATCAATTTATCTAACATTATCTTATTTGGTCGTCGAGGATTAATAAATATGGATGACTGCAATATCCGTAACCATTAGTTTTAGGCCTCCAAATGAGGGATGTTACAAGTTAGGATCGGTATTAGGTCGTTGGGATAGGGATCGACATAAAGTCAAGAATCGGCTCTCCAATCGTGTAAACTAATCCAACCTAATTTGTTTGAACAATCACCATTCTTTTGCCTTATTAAGCTTGGACATATGATGTAGAAGAACAATAAAAAAAGCACATTCACTGTTGAACTTGAGATTGAACAATCAGATTCCCAAAACTTTTAATACAGACTAAAAATTTGCAAATGAACTTAAATGACAAACTTCACATTTTGGTATGCTGATAGTCGATTCCAAAGCTTTCTTAACTGATTAATCTCTTTGCTAGTTGAGGCAGTCAGCAATGACGGTCACTATGGTCGAACTTCCAACTCTCATCGTTTTACTTTGTTTTTCCGACTTTAAACTATTTTTATCAATTATACACTGCACTAGCTCACACTTAACATGAGGGGAACATGTTAACTTTTCTAGCCTCGATTATCCACTGAGTATAGACGATATGTATTCCAGATGCTCAGAGCATTTAGCTGGTATATCTTCTGATCTGATGATGCAACACATCGATACTGAAGTAAAATCAAGTTTTGCAATTGTATCCGGCAGGCTTTTTCCCAGCCATCAAGCAGAACAGACAGAAGTTTTTGGCCCACCGGTCAATCTTTTCTTGGATGTTCTGGTCCTCATAGCGGAGGATATAAGTCCTGCTCCCGATGCAGTAGAGGGTGCGATCCTTTTAAATAACCCAATAGACTAAGAAGCCTCTCGAATTGGTGATGCTGCACTTCGCCGTCAATGTTCTATTCATAGGATTCCATTCGTAGATGTTTTGATCCCTTCAATAACGACAGGCCTCGCTTGCCCCCGGAGGGGTACACGGCATGTAATAAATTTATATGCTGGGCAGATGTGTACCGCCCTTTAACTCGTTTATTCGAGAAATGCTGAGATACCTTGGAATAGCTTCCACTCAACTTCATGTAAACAGCTACACCTTTATGAATGGAACCTTCTTGCATTTATGAGCGTTTTATTCCGTCCACCAACTTTTGAAGATATAAGATTCATTTACAACTTCAAATGGCGATTGGGAAGTTATTATGTTTTTCTTAAAACCTTGCCGAATTGCCAAGTCTCAACATGCACATGGAATGAACTTTCTTTATTTAAGGATGAGTGATTTTATGTACGATGTCCACCCGACTTCACTTAGTGATGCTTAAAGGGACGTAAGTATTACCTTCCATTCTTTCTCAATTTCACTAATCCAGGTTGTAACTTTTCCTTTGAATCAACTAACATATAGAGTTCTTTCAGGTGTTCGCCCATGTCTTGAAGGTGCCGATTTTCCAAGAGCCATTGCCTCCATTCGTGCTACCCCTATCGAAGATAGGGACACTAAACTTCTTGTAACTGAAAAGCTATTATCTTTATTCAAGGTGTTGGAGGATGGAAGTAGCATCGGGATTCCCGGAAGTGCGGCCTTGCCAAGGAATGTTGTAGAGCAAAGAAGATACTATCAACCCCATCGTGCCTCCATCTAACATGCCTCAGGACGTCACCGAAAAGGGTGAGAATAGGGTTTCCATGCTAATAAAACTAGTGACGCTGATGCGGGCCCAGGCAAGGCGCCTATTGTTGAACCATCGCAAGGCGCACAATCTTAAACACCCACCGAAATAAAGAAAAAGCTAGCATACAGGCTTCGTAGAAAAAAGACCACCATGGATTCGGAGTTTGATATTACTTCTACCAAAGGAATCATCTTCCCAATACTTGGAATGTTCGCCGAAGGGATTTCAAATCTCCAAATTCTAAATGCCATCATTACCTATGACTTTCTGAATATTAACATCGAAGGACTTAATTCTCCTACCAAGAGCAGTGAAGGCATTTAATCTTCTGATAAAGGAGAGATAAAACCGATGAGCAAGGCTGTAACCATCGATCTTTCATGAAGGAACACTAGGACACTCACGAACACGTGCACTTTACTACACAATATTTATCAACCTTTCGCACAACAATTACTCGTATGTTCTCTTTTGGTCTTCGTAGGTGCAATGACTCATTCCTAGGCCTTTAATCGCTTAAGAGGTTCTTCATTGTATTATAGGTCTTATTGGGATTCGGAATCTGGCCGACGTAGAGAGAAAGATGAGGAATGGGATAAAAACTATTACTCAAGGGAATCCTTTTCCTCCAAATACAAGTCCCAAGCCTAAAGATCATGCAAAGGAGAGCAATCTAATTTTCCAGCTTACAGTGGAGACCAGCCTCCTTACCGTGGCCCTCAAATCGCCCATCTCATGAGAAACATTCTGGCTCCTCGAGCTCTAAAAAATCTCGCGAACATCGATTAAGTAAACATCCAGCTGTTGCTTTTGATCCGCCTCTACCTGACGCTTCTTCTGTTGTTCTACAACAGAGAAATTGGTTGACCTAAGGCCACCTTTTCAAAAATTTGCTTTAACTGGCTTAAATTCCTTCCTACGATGATATATTCATGTAGCATGAATCATTCCTATATTTTGCAAAAAAAATTATGAAGTGTCCACTGAGCGACAACATGAAATATACCGCCTCAAGTTAGAAGAAATACATGACAAGGATATAATCAAACACCAGAATGCTGAATTGCTAGATTTGAAAACACAACTTTTTGAAGCGGATAAAAATGCTAAGAAACGACAGAAGTGGTGATCCATTTAGAAACCTTCATAAAAAGGAACTCAATGCTACCCTTGATCATAGTGGGGCACTTGCTCTAGAAAAAGATTTCTTGCAAAAGGAAAAAGACATTTTGGCCCACCGAGTTGAGGAACTCGAAGTGTTGCTCATAAAAGAAAAGGAGGAGAAAATTGAAGTCCAAGAAGAATCGTAGAAGTAGTGCGAGGAAGCTGTCCAGGCCAGGAGCCTAAAAGTTAAGCTTGATGAGCAGCTTGCTAAAATTGAAGCTCTTAAAGAAGAATCTCGAGAAGAAGGCCACAAAGAAATGATTGAACAAATTGAATCCCAAATGGAAGACGCTAAAGAGTCCGGTAAAAACGAAATCAAGGACTTGTTCGATCTGTTGATCATCGAGTATAATGCCAAAGTTCTTATTCTGCATTGATTTAATTGTTCTTGGTGAGGGTTACCTCGAATCACTTGTTGAAGCATAAGAGTATGTTGTTGAGTTAAAGAAGAGAGAAATGGATGGAGCCAAGCTCAATGAAGAAGAATTAGTGTGGGAAATTCTTTATGTAAACGAACCCTTGGATTTGGCTGCCACAAAACTCCGATTCTTCAACATTTTTGCACCCATCAAGAAAAGGGAACATATTGCTGAATATTCAAGGGCTGATCCCAATGGTCCTTCTTCTTCCCAAGCAGCCGGAGCATCAGTCTCCATCGACATTAACGCCCCATATTTTTGGTAACATTATTTAGGATATCTAATTAGATAAATAAAATAATATAATATATTGATTAGGGGATTGAGATTTGTTTAATTAAAGGGTAGCCGAGCTATGTAATAAATGAACTAAAGAAGAGTCTAAATTGAAATAGAGGAGGGGTAAAATAGGAAAGAGACCGTTCTTATATTTATAACCAATGGCCATGTAAAATTTTGCATGTTCATTTGCATTCTCAAAATTTAAAATAAAGGGCCGACCACTGTTGACAAGGAAAGGGAGAAGAAAAGCTAGGAAGAAGCAAATTCAAATCAAATCTATTCATATCTCAATTTCTTTGATCTCCAAAGCTAAGGTGAATAATGTTCACATCTCATTTTTGATTGTATTTTTGGTGTTAGATGATTGCCAAATATTTTGCATAGATTTGCCATGATTTTGAATGGTGGAATGATTATATATACATGTTGATGATTTATGTATATTCATATTGATTTAATGATATGTTTTAAGGTGAAAACCCAATAAAATGGAATCTAATTGCCTTGCGAATTTTTATAAAAATCATAAATATTATTTAGAATGGGTTTCAATTTTCAGAATTTTTTGAAATTATGCGGATTTGTATAAATTTTCTAGTAAAGAAAATGCTAATTTGGGTTAATAATTATTTTCGGTTAAATAATAAAAGATTGGGGTTTGAAAGTTTTCTTAAGTGTTTTAAGGGTTATATAAAATTATTTAAGGTATAAAACTTAAATGTTTTCTATAATTTGAAAAGGAGAAGGGGTTTTTTTAAATGATTTAAATTATAAAATCTAAAAAGTTAGCAGCATTTTTGAAAAATGCAGTACTTTTTATTGGTGGAGAAAGAGGCAACAAATCACAATTAGACATGTAAGGCATGTTAGTTGAAAAGAACTAGTTATTACATGTTTTTCACCGTTTCGACACCGTTGGAACGAGGTTCCACCTCCTCATCTTCGCTTTCGACATAGTCGAAACCAATGCATATGGTATCAGTTTACTAGTACGTAGTGAATTGGATATAGGCAGAAGGTGGGAATTCGAAACCAGGGGTTTCAAAGGGGTTAAGGCAGTCCTTTGTTTCAAATTAAAGAAATACGTCTGCTTGCTTTCGACTAAATGGCTTTCAAATAGGTCAAATAATTTAAAGGAAATGGTTTCGATTAGGTTGCGCCTCTGTTTTTAAATAATTACTTTCGACTAAGTCGAAAAAATTTTTGCTACAGCTTTTTAACCTTTCGATTTAGATGGTTTCGAAAGGGTTTTTTGTTTTCTAAAAACCTGACCACTCTCTAATGCTTTCGAATGGATGGTTTCGACACCATCACTTCTTTACTTAGGAAATGGTTTTGAAGCAGATTCTTTCGACTTAAATATTTTAAGACCCTTTTTCTATGAGTAAAGTAAAACTCAGATCAGTTTCAGAAAAGATGGTTTTAAACGGATTTGAAAAAATGTTTTTGACTTTAATGATTTTATGATCCTTTTGCTCTACTTGAAGGCAGAATCCAAATGGTTACGACTGAGACGTTTTTCAAAGGTTTCAAAGGGGTAATTTTTGAACGGTTTTGAAAGGTTTCCATGTGTTTTGAATTGAACCCAAAGTGTTTTCGATAGAATTGAATTTTGACCGTTTTGAAAGGTTTTAATGAATGGTTTCGAAAGGGATGGTTCCCTAAGGTTTCGAAAGGATTGAAAGGAAGGTTTTTCCTACATTTTTGAAAGTCAATATTTGAAAGGTTTTAATGGGAGATGTCTGATATTTTGAAGCTTCCGAAGAAAAGAAAGGAAAGGTTTTCCAATATTTTTTGAAAGGCTATATTTAATGGTTTTGAAAGGGACTTCCCATGGTTTCGAAGGGGTTACCTTTAATGGTTTCGAAAGGGTTGTTAAACAGTTTTAAACAAAGCTTTCAAATGTAATAGATGGGCAATGTAGCGTAGGTTTTTTCAAGCTAAAAAGGATTTTGACTTATTTTGGAAGGATAGTTCATCCTTATTAAAATCTCATCAATATTATTTTGAGTAAAGCGTATATAAAATGGCAAAAATGGCTTAGAGTAAAGCTAAAGTTATATTTTTCTTGTATATATATGTGATTTGAAGGAATAAATCATATTGAAAAGGTTTTCAAGGAAAATCCTAAGAAAATAATTCAGACAGTTAGTCCATTTTGCAGGAAGTCAGCCTAGATTTCGGATAGTTAGTCCAGTTTGGCAGTCGGCCCAGTTGTATGTCCTTTTGTAGCATAACGGACCATGCTGTTATATTGTGGGAAGATAGTTCACATAGTACCTGTTTTACGGGCAGATAATTCACATATTATCAGTTTAATTAACCAGTTTGGTTGTAGGAAAGGATTTACAAAATATACGTTTTAAAAGGGATATTAGTGAGGGAAAACCCATTCTGCTAAGCGGCATGGTCTTACATAATATACATAAACCGATATGTAACAGAATTATTCACACCAGGCTTCATGTCTTACTCGAGTTATTGTTTCCCCTTAACCTTTTCGGATACTGAAATTGATTTGAGTAGGCTGAGGGTTGAGGTTTTTTGGTTTTAATCTTTGAGCTAATAAACCTTTCAGAGATGGGAAGGCAGTTGATGTATAGATAATTAGGATTTGCAGTTTTATTATGTTTTGATTCCGTTGTGTATATTAAGTCAGATATGATTATATTACTTTGATAAACCATGGGGGCATCGTCATATGTCGCTCTTGCTGTATTTCTTTAATGATTATAATTAATCTTTACCTGGGAAATGATACGAGATTATGTAATTTGGATATGAATTTGTTTTGAAATGCAATCAATAACATGTTATTTTTGAAATTTGTGATTTTATTGATTTTCAAGTGATTCTAATATTATGGATACCATTATCATTAGCGTATTTTGTCACCAAAATTTAATACTATGGATGACTACAAGATCTGTAGCGCTTAGCTTTCGGCCTCCAGATACGGGATGTTGCAACTTGGTATCAGAGCATGGTTTATTAAAATATTTTTTAAAACATAATCCCAAGGAATTTGAGTAAGATTGGGGTATGGGATACAGTATAGTAACGTACTGATATTTGCTATATATAAGTATACTCTCTATCTCTAGCCTCCTATCCTTGTTAGGTTATTTTTTTTATGTGTCATAAGGTTTGAATATAGATATGGAAGGTAGATATGGAAGAGTTAACCGAGGAGGGAAAGGCACTGAAGGAAATGCCACACCTATTATAAGGAGAATACAAGGTCAAGCACGAGCAGAAATGTAGGTGCTTGAGTCCCGCAAGTGGACACGGGGGCTATGTATCATTTTTTTGTTAATACGATGCAAGCTGAAGTAGCAGTTGGAATGGTAGGAGGAGATGTTGCATGGGTAGGAGTTTAGGAAGATCTAGTAGTTAACCATTATGCTAAGCTGAGCGAAGTTTATGCTAAGCTGAGCGAAGTTTGTACTAAGCTTCGAGGCAAGCCTTTCTAGGGATAGTGTATGCCATAGAAGTGGAAAATTAGTTATTGCACCACAAAAGGATTTTTGCAAACTTGAGGCTTAATGATGAGCAAAAGAGGAGATTGGCATCTAGACAGCTTCAGGGAGCCGCATTGTTTTTGTGGAACAGTGTAACGGCTGGTATGGAAGAGGAAACTTTGTCATAGGCAGATTTCAAGGGAAGTTTCCAGGATAGGTGTATGTTTGCAATAGCATAGTCGGCTTTGATCAAAAAGTTTGCAGAATTAGGGAAGGAAGACATGTCAGTTCTGGAGTATGCTAGAAAGTTCGAGGAGTTGGCCCGATATGGTTATGCTTCAGTGGATATAGTCATGAAAAGGAATTAAAATTTTATTAGAGGACTGAAGTCTGAGTTACTAGGGCCACAATACCTCATATTAGAGATCCTCTTGAATTTTTTGTGGAGATAGCCTTAAGTCATGAGGATATCCTTGATTCTCTAGAGAAGAGTAAGACTAAAGAAGTCCAGGTTGGGCAGAATCGGGAAGCAAAAGTTCTTTTCCAAGAAAGGTGCTCAAAAGGGTGGACCAGTTAAGAAGGGAAAGTCTAAGATTCTCTGTTTCAAGGGCGGCAAGATGGGGAACTTTGCTAATGAGTGTCATGCTGGGAAGGCAAAGGAGGTAACTAAAAAAAAGGGTTCCCAGTGCTTCAACTGTGAATAGACTGGCCATTATAAGAGCTAGAGCAAGGAGCCCAATAAGGATGGAAAGGGCAAGGTGTATGCATTGGAACCTTCTGCTTCTAAGACAACAGCTCAAGAGAAGGAAAAATCAGTTTTGGGAGGTACGCTTCAGATTCATGGTATGACTGTTAGCGTTCTATTTAGTACTGGTGCATGGCATTCTTTTACATCTAGATGTTTGATAGATAAGCTTAACCTAGAACCCACTTATTTATTTACTTCCTTGTAGGTTGCAAATCCAATAGAAGGGTATGTAGGATCGATTTCACCCTAGAGGGAGGGGGTGAATAGGGTGATAATAATAATTATAAAAATTGTTGCGGAAGCTTATAAAATTATTTCAACACAGATATATCAAAATTATAGCAGCACAGATAATAGCAGAATAATAAATGCAGAAATATAACGACACAGAATTTACCCAGCTTCAACAAAAAGCTGCCTACATACTGCCCTCAAGGTTTCTACTAGAAATTAAGTAGTCACACGCTTACACACGTAAACTCACGACACCCGCTACTGACTAACCTAACTCTATGCTCAAAACCCTGCCACAACTCAGCCACTAAGTTGCGAATTCTCAAACTACGCCACGTAATTTGTCCCCTAGTCACACGACTAGTAATCACACAATTTTCAAAAGAAAATACAAAAGACGATGATTTAAAAACACTTAAAAACAAAAAACCCTAATTTTAAACTATTAAACCCCAATTAAAACAAGGCCGGCCTTTTTTCTTTTTATTATTATTTTGGCCAATTCTTTTTCCTTTGCTCTGTATAATGGCAGCTTGTTGTCGTTTTCCTTTGGTTGTAAATTAGGGCTTGAGAAAATCGATGAAGCCGATGGGTAGATGGTCGATTATATTTGGTATTTCTCTGTCTTGCTTCGGCAATCGACTCCTTCTTCAATTCGAATATGGCTCCTCGATTTGATGGAGTTCGACTTTGACTCTGGTATGTAATTTATGCCTTTTTGTTCTCCTAGTTGAATGCATGAACTCGATTGCATTGTAGCCGATGATGATTGGGCTTTTATGTAGGGTTTGAAACCCCTGATTTTCGTTCATATTAATTTATTTGAATTTGTCAATTTATTATCTCGGCCATTCGATTTTGTTTTGATGCAGATGATGAATTCTGACTTGTTCATATCGAGTAATTTGGTTTACTCGATTGACACGGTTTTGATTTTGACTTTGCTCGATTCCTTGATTGCCACAGCTTTGATTCTGAACTGTTCGATCCCGTTCTTCTTGACTTCGGCTAGTGATATTGTGATGATTTCTGACCTTCGTGGTTGAGCTTGCTACTGTTGGTTTCTGACTGGTTCTAATTTTTGTTTTCCGCTTCAACTTGTTTTTCAACATCACCTGACTTTGACATCACTTAACTTTGGCATCAACTTTTTCAACTTGATTTTGCTTGATGTTGTTCTGTTGAGCTTTGTTCGAACTTGTGCCATACTATTCACTGCATATGCTGTTTACTTTGTTATCGAGTTGCATGCATATGTTGTTTACGTGAATGTCAGTTTCATTTGAACTTTAGCTGTACTATCTCAAGCTCGAGTCTGATACTGGTGCATATGCTTGCTTATTTCTTGCCAGTACGTTCATATACATGTCGAGTCTTGTTTCTTTGTACTTCTGTGTAGACTGTTTGCTGGTGCATACATTTCATTTGTTGCCAGACCTGTAGCCTTTGTGCATTGTTTATGTCTTTAACTTGTAATGTCCAGTTGAGTTCGAGTTGCTTTAATGTGATGTTTACACTGCTGCATATCACTGCTTTTGCTGTTTTACTTTGTTAAGTTGCATCGGCCACTGTTGTATCTTTGGTGCTTGGTTTTGTGATATGATTATAGCCATTTCATTGTTGCTAATGTTTGGTTCGGTCTTGTTACTGAATGTGCAGGTTTTGGTTGTGAATTGTGTTTGAAATGCTGGTATCACTGGTGCATGTGCTTATGCATTGACAGTTGAGGCAGTGCCATTGTTATTTGTGTCAGATCATTGCATTGTCCACTGTTATATATGTTTGCATTATGGTTTCTCTGTCTTTGATGTTGAGGCCTGTGCTGCTGCATTGAATTGTTTGGTTGACACACTTGTAGTTGTTTATTCATGTGTTTATTCCTTTATGTGGTCTGGATTTGCTTTGAGCACATTTTTGGTTTGATGTGCATTTTGCCTTGAGTGTGCTTGCACCTGACCATTTTATTAAACTTGTATATTTGAACTGCACCTGTGTTGAATCCAGCTTGTATCTCGGGTTTGACCTTGTGCTGGTATTGTGACATTATCTTTATTGCACTTGAGTTAAGCGTTTTGGGTTTGACCTGTACTCACCTGTCCCTGTAATTTTATCAAGTGTATATATCGGTGTGCACGACCTTGTGGCATATACAGTGATACTGTGCATGTCACAAGCTATTCGTGAATGATGAATTCATAATTAAATGATGACGAACAACCCAAATAACTGAGGCAAATATTATTTTCAAAATCCATATTTTAATTTATACTGCAAAAATATTTTATTTTCAATGTTACTGCTTCAATGTATGTTTTTGCAGATTCCTCAGATGCATACAATTAAAAATATGCAAATGAGCTTACATGCAAATAGAAAATATTTGACCATTACTTGATTTTATTTGACAAAACCTTAACTTTTCTCTCCCCCTTTTGTTATCAGCAAAAGTGTAATAGTGTTAGAAAAATGGAGATAAAGTGATAGTTATTAATCCAATATTAAAACTCATTTGAATATAAATATTAAATTTCAATAAAAAAAATCAAACAAAAATCATAATAGTTTGTTAGTCGCATATTCCACTTTTAGAATGATGGGAATGATGCCATCATATAAAACCATACAGTTATGTCTATTTGTGGTATATTTATATCAGGAATTTGAATATCTACCAACCATGCATAACCGTTAGGACTTTTAAATGAGATAAGTAGTTTTCCAATTTTATTTAAAAAAAATGAATTCAAGTATCTTCTAACCACGCATAACCATGAAGACTTTTAAATGGGATTAGAATCAACTTGTTTATTTTAAAAATCAATTTTGATATGAGTTCCATACTTGCATAACCGTGAGGACTTTGAAATGAGATGGAAGCACATAACAAATTCTAAGTAATTCACCCATGCATAACCATGAGGACTTTTAAATGAGAGTGAATACTTTGGATTTTATTTTAATTTTATTATTATTATTTATTAATTTTTTTAAAAATGTAAAATGAAAAACGAATGAATCCTGTTTAAAGTACCACATATTGACAAACTATATTGAATTTTGATGAGTGATGGTCGTTAGAAATATGATAGAAATAGGGATGGTCATGGAATTTTTACCAACAAAAAGTTTTATAACTCTTGTTTAAATTTCTAAAGAAATTTACTAATTATACCGCCTCGAGTCATAATATATGATAAATATCAACACCCATCACTTTTTCAATCACTATTTATCTTTTAGATAATTGTTACGGAGTCAGATTAGCCAAATAGTCATTTAAAATCAAATTCAAAAATAATTATGAAATCAATTTTTCAAAATGACTGATATGAAAACATGGTCAAAAATGATTTTCTAGAAGGGGTTATATAAGAAAATTTTCTGCTATTTTAAAATTATTTGAAATGAAAAATATGCAGATATTTTCTTTGAAAAACGATGCAGCTACTAAATGTCTCAACAAAAATTAAGTTCAACTATCTATCAACTAGATTACCAGTGTAATCTGCATCCAAATTTCTCTTTCACCCAAAATTATCATTAATTGAATTTGATAGACAAGACCATGAAGTATGCAACAAAAAAAAATTCAAAATCAATTTTAACTGCTTTTTAAATGACATTCTCTTGAATTTGAATTGAAACCGTGTATAATAATCAAAAACCATGAATATAGAGTCAGCCATAAAATAACCAAATGTATTATCATCCAATAAAACATTATTATTAATCCAAACTAATATATATGAAGTAATTCAAAGACTCTATAGATTTTTGTAGTGTTCTTGGCGTAGGAATATAATTGGCCAACAATTTTGAATAAGTCAGAATCAAAATCGTCATTATTTCATCATCATATTATTGGCTGATTTAACTCAGATTACGGTGCAGATTATCACATTTAATATATCGTTCAAATAAATATACCATTACCTATTTTTACCTTTACGATATTTTTCTTTGTTGTCCATTGTGATTCTGTCACCTTTATACTATGCTAAGGAACTTTGCTTTGTCACTCTTTGTGTCCTTGGAACAACTAGAATCCAAGTAACACTATTGTTGTTCCTTAGCTTGCCACCACACCTACACGATGAAAGATTTTTGTGACCTATTTGTTTTTATAGGTCCATGATTGTTAGTGGCAGAATATTTTGAAAAGTAATTTTGTGAAGACCCATAACTATTTATATATGTTCCTTTAGGCACCCAGATTTGTTTAACTTTGAGAGATTTTGTATTTGTGCCTTTTGGAACCCAAATTGGAATGGTTTTTACGTGTTTGGATCTATACCAACAACTATTTTGATTGTGTCCAAATTTTCTACAGATTGTGCACATTGAATTTACTTGATTAATCTCATTTTTAACATTTTTAGATTGATTATATCCAAGTCCTTGTCTAACTGTATTAACAGTTTTCTTCCCTAGTAGCATATTCAACGATTTTTCACTTTTTGAAAATTTATCTAAAGTCATTGACAATTGTTGGACTTGTGTTTTGAGAGATTCATTTTCGTTCATTAATTGTGAGCATTTTTTAATTGAATTCTCTCTCCTAGTATTTTCACTCTCTTTCAAAATCAGAATTTCATTTTCAAGTGATTTTGTATTAATTTCTGATTTTTTAATTTCTTCTTCAAATGTTGGAAACTTATCACACTTAGGGATCCTACTTTGATAGGTTTTAACTAATTGGTCAAGTTGTTCCTTTAAATCTATCAAAGTAATTTTTTTGTGATTCAAGTTTGGCATACTTCTCCCTAAGTCGTTCAAAACAGCCATTTACTTCGTGGAAATATATAAGTAGTTGTGAGTGAGTGAGTTTTGATACCTCGCTTGGCTCGTCATTGTCGCTATCAGTTATATTATCTTGAAGACACATATCTGCTTTCCCACTCTCACTGCTAGTACTTTGATTATCTTCATCACTTGTATTCCACGTGGCTGCAAAACTTCTCCTTTTTTATTTCTTTTCAAAGTCGCGTCGATTTTTAGGACAATTGGGCTTGACATGTCCGGGTTGGTTGCACTTGTGACAGATGATCTTCTGTTCTTCTGAGTAGTCTAGTGCTTTGGCTTTCTACTTTTCAATTTTTGATTTCGAGCTGGATTTCCGTATCTGATTCCACTTTTTGAATTTCTTCATTAGTAGTGCCAGCTCTGCTGCTCCATTATCATCATCGTTATCATCATCACTTTCGGTTGTTCCTTTGAGAGCTATTGATTTCTTTCGAGTGTCTCCTCCTTCACGCTCTTCCTTGAATTTCATTTCTAGCTCATAAGTGGTGAGATTTCCGATGAGTTCTTCAACTTTCATCTTTTTTAAATCTTTTGATTCTTGAGTGGCAGTCACTTTGGCTTCAAAACTTCATGAAAGAACTCTGAGGATTTTTTGGACTATCTCCAACTATGTGTATGATTTTCCGAGAGCTTTTGATTTGTATACGATATTAGAAAGTCGTCCATACATCTCTTTGACATTTTCTTCCTTTGCCATAGTGAAATTTTCATATTTTCTGCTTAGCATGGCAAGGCGAGATTCTTTGACTTGAGATGTCACTTTGTGAGTCACTTCGAGCGTGTGCCATATTTCCTACGCAGTTAGACAATGTGAGACACGACTAAATTCAAATTGATCTAATCAATAGATAATAGAATTCATAGCTTTAGCGTTAGCATTTTGTAATTTATTTTCTAGTTATGTCCATTGATCCTTTGGTTTATCCATTTCCTGATTATCTACAGTTATAGTTGGTGCTTTATAACCTGTCTCAACAAAATTCCAAGCGTCAGTGGTTTTCATAAAAAAATTCATTCTATTTTTCCAGTAGATGTATTCACCATTGAACATTGGTGGTCTAACTATGGATTGAGCCTCAGCAAAAGCAGTACTAAAAGAAGCCATTTTAAAAATTCAAATTTTTAAAACAAAGATTGATTTTTGAAAAACGAATTTTTTTTAAAATCAAAAGTTGACTTCTATTCCTAGATCCGATACCACTTGTAGGATCGATTTCACCCTAGAGTGGGGTTGAATAGGGTGACACTAATAATTATAAAAATTGTTGCGGAAGCATATAAAACTATTTCAACACAGATATATCAAAATTATAGCAGCATAGATAATAGCAGAATAATAAATGCAGAAATAGAACGACATATAATTAACCCAATTTCGGCAAAACCCTGCCTACATGCTGCCTCCAAGGTTTCTACTAGAAATTAAGTAGTCACACGCTTACACACATAAACTCGCGACACCCGCTACTGACTAACCTAACTCTATGCTCAAAATCCTGCCACATCTCAGTCACCGAGTTGCGAATTCTCAAACTACGCCACGTAGTTTATCCCCTAGTCATACGACTAGTAATTACACAACTTTCAAAATAAAATACAAAATACGATAATTTAAAAACTACAAAACCATAATTTTAAACTATTGAACCCCAATTAAAACAAGGCCGGCCTTTTTTCTTTTTATTATTATTTTGGCCCGTTCTTTTTCCTTTGCTCTGTATAATGGCGGCTTGTTCTTGTTTTCCTTTGCTTGCAAATTAGGGCTTAAGAAAATCGATGAAGCCGATGGGTAGATGGTCATGGTCGATCACAATTGGTATTTCTCTGTCTTGCTTCGGCAATCGACTCCTTCTTCAATTCGAATATGGCTCCCCGATTTGATCGAGTTCGACTTTGACTCTAGTATGTAATTTATGCCTTTTTGTTCTAACAGTTGAATGCTTGAACTCGATTGCATTGTAGCTGATGATGATTAGGTTTTTATATAGGGTTTGAAACCCTTGATTTTCATCCGTATACATTTATTTGAATTTTTCAATTTATTTGTATCGGCCATTCGATTTTGTTTTGATGTTGATGATGATTTATGACTTGTTCATATCGAGTAATTTGGTTTACATGATTAACACGGTTTTGATTTTGACTTTGCTCGATTCCTTGATTGCCACGACTTCGATTCTGAACTGTTCAATCTCGTTCTTTTTGACTTCGTCTTGTGATATTGTGATGATTTCTGACCTTCGTGGTTGAACTTGCTACTGTTGGTTTCTGACTTGTTTTAATTTTTGTTTTCTGCTTCAACTTGTTTTTCAACATCACTTGACTTTGACATCACTTAACTTCGGCATCAACTTGTTCAACTTGATGTTGCTTGATGTTGTGCTGTGGAGCTTTGTTCGAACTTGTACCATACTATTCACTGCATATGCTATTTACTTTGTTATCGAGTTGCATGCACATGTTGTTTACTTGAATGTCAGTTTCATTTGAACTTTAGTTGTACTGTCTCAAGATCGAGTCTGATACTGATGCATATGCTTGCTTATTTCTTGCCAGTACATTCATATACATGTTGAGTCTTGTTTCTTTGTACTTCTGTGTAGACTGTTTGCTGGTGCATACATTTCATTTGTTGCTAGACCTGTAGCCTTTGTGCATTGTTCATGTCATTAACTTGTAGTGTCCAGTTGAGTTCGAGTTGCTTCAGTGTGATGTTTACACTGCTGCATGTCACTGCTTTTGCTGTTTTACTATGTTAAGTTGTATCAGTCATTGTTGTATCTTTGGTGCTTGGTTTTTTGATATGATTATAGCCATTTCATTATTGCCGATATTTGGTTCGGTCTTGTAAATGAATGTGCAGTCTTTGGTTGTGAATTGTGTTTGAAATGCTGCTATCACTGGTGCATGTGCTTATGCATTGACAGTTGAGGTAGTGCCATTGTTATTTGTGTCAGATCATTGCATTGTCCACTGTTATATATGTTTGCATTCTGGTTTCTCTGTCTTTGATGTTGAGGCCTGTGCTGCTGCATTGAATTGTTTGGTTGACACACTTATAGTTGTTCATTCATGTGTTTATTCCTTTATGTGGTCTAGATTTTCTTTGAGCACATTTCTGGTTGATGTGCATTGTGCCTTGAGTGTGCTTGCACCTGACCATTTTATTAAACTTGTATATTTGAACTGCACCTGTGTTGAATCCAGCTTGGAGCTCGGGTTTGACCTTGTGCTGATATTGTGACATTATTTTTATTGCACTTGAGTTGAACCCGGCGTTTTGGATTTGACCTGTGCTCACCTGTCCATGTAATTTTATCAAGTGTATATATCGGTTTGCATGACCTTATGGCATATAAAGTGATACACTGTGTATGTCACAAGCTGTTCATGAATGATGAATTCAAAATTAAATGATGACGAACAACCCAAATAACTGAGGCAAATATTATTTTCAAAATCCACATTTTATTTTATACTGCAAAAATATTTTATTTTCAATTTTACTGCTTCAATGTATATTTTTGCAGATTGCTCAGATGCTGGATTTACATTGGAATGAAGTTAAAGATCATTACTTGTTGAGTGAATGAGTGATATGTAGTGAGGTGCAATTTAAATGTGAATTGAATTGTAATTGAAATTATATATAGTGAGAGCTTGAAATTTGTACTATTCAAAAATTGTAATAAATATTTGTTTGAATAAAATATCCGTTTGAATTCAAATTCTGTGTTATTTATTTTATTCAGCAAATATTTATTTAATCTATAAAAAATAGAATAGCACATTAACAAATACATTTAAATGAATATATATGTGTTTATTATCATCAAAAAAAATCTTATAATCGCATATTCAATAGGGTATGCAACTCTAGGGTTAAGATGTGACCAGTTAGAATTTGACTTGTTAGTTCATACTTTTTTGTTGTTTGCATGTGTTTGATTTTATGGGGTTCGGGATTATTCTTGGGATGAATTGGTTAAGTGAGTACGATGCTAGGATATTTACCAGGATAGGAAAATATCGCTTAGACACCCAGATTGTACCGACGGGATTGTTTATATCGTATAAGGTTCTAGCGGTGAAGTATCTGCCTTGTTATGTGCTATGGAATTAGAAGATGAGTCGAGTCGAGTTTTCATGGTTAGAGAACTTACAGATGTTTTTGAGCCAGTAGTTGGATAACCGCTGAAAAGAGCCATTGAGTTTCCGATAGATTTGGTTCCGGGAGCAGAACCAATGAGTTGGTCGCCAAGCAGGACAACCTCTAAAGAGATGATGGAGTTGAAGGTGCGATTGGTGGATTTAGAAGGCAAGAATTTTAGAAAGCCTAGTAGTTCGCCTTGGGGAGCAGCTGTAGTATTTGCTAAGAAGCAGGATGGATCACGAAAGCTATGTATCGATTATCGTAAGTTGAATAAGAGGACGATAAAAAATAATATCCATTGTCGAGGATTGACGATTTGTTAACCGGTTGACTAGAGCTAACGTATTCTCGTAGTTGGATTTGGCGACAGGTTTCCATCAGCTCAAGTAGCAGATGATAGTATACCTTTGATGGCGTTTAGGACCAAATATGGGTCATACGAATGGTTAGTTATGCCATTTGGACTGGCTAATACTCCAACTTTCTCTATGAATTTGATAAACCGGGTTTTCAAGAGCACTTGATAGGTTCATATTGGTTTTCATAAATAATATCTTGATATACTCTAAGGATGAAAGAGCGCATGAAGTTCATCTTAGAGTGGTGGTTGAGACGCTGAGGCAGCATCAGCTGAAAGCAAAGTTTTCGGAGTGTCATTTTTGGAAAAAAGAAGTGAAGTTTCTTGGTCTCTTTGTCTTAGAAGAAGGGTTGTCAGTAGATCCGACTAAGATTGAGGCGGTAAATAGTTGGAAGAGACTCGAGATAGTAACCGAGATAAAGAGTTTTCTTTGTTTGGATTGGTATTATCGGAGGTTCATTAAGAATTTTTCGCAGATAGTGGCGCCAATGATTAAGCCGACAAGAAAGGATGTAAAATTTTTGTGGACCGGTAAGTGTGAGGAAGCATTCCAGAGTTTGAAACACTTATTGACTCATACACCTACGTTGGTTGTTTCGGAAGGAAATCATGATTTGCTGGTTTACAATGATGCATGTGGAAAGGGATTAGGAGCTGTGCTAATGCAAAGAGGTAAAGTGATTGCCTATGCTTCTAGACAACTTAGATCACATGAAATCAGGTATCCATTGCATGATTTAGAGTTGGTTTTTAGTTATTTTTTTCTTTGAAGGTGTGGAGACATTTCCTTTTGGAAGAGAGGTTTGGGCTATATACAGATCATAAGTCGCTGAAGTATTTATTCTCTCAGAAGAAGCCGAACATGATACAGTAGAGGTGGTTGGATTTTATCCCTGCTTATGATTTTTGGATTGAGTACACATCGGGGAAAGGAAACAAGGTTACAGATGCACTTAGCAGGAAACATCTGAATGCAGTCTTGGCGATGATTACTGAGTGGAAGAATTTAGAAGCTGTAGCAGATTGTAGAGTGTAGTGGAGATCCAAGGCTAGGTCTAGTGGGGATACACTTGTATTATCTTATTTGGAAGTTCGACCAGTGATGATCGAGAGTATTACTTCTATGAAGGAAGAGAATCCAGTATTAGCTGAACGGATTAAGAAGCTAAAAGATGGAACCAAGAGCTATGAATTGAAAGATTTCGGTCTTAACCAGAATGGGAGGTTGAGAAAATAAAGGAAGGTTATGTGTTCCAAGTGTAGGAAACATAAGGAAAGAGGTCTTGGAGGAATGCCATCATTCAAAATTCATACAAGAGGTGCTAAGATGTGTCATGATATGAAGAGGAGTTTCTTCTAGGAAGGTATGAAGTGGGAATTGGGTTTTGTGTGAAGTAGTGCATAATTTGCCAGTAGACAAAGGCCGAACAACAAAAACCAAGTGGATTGCTTCAGCCATTAAGTATTCCAGTATGGAAGTGGGATTCTATCTCCTTGTATTGTATTGATGGTTGCCAAGGTCGAGCAGAGGAATGATAGTATATGGGTCATAATGGAAAGATTAATCAAGAGTCATCATTTCATTCTAGTTAGGTCAACCAGAACGACACCTATTTTGGCAAAGTTATTTATGAAGAATGTGGTTAGACAGCATGGAATTCCTAGTAGCATAGTTAGTGATAGAGATCCTTTGTTCACTGGCGAGTTCTGGAAGAGTCTGCAGAATGTTTTGGAAACCAAGTTTAAGATGAGTACCTCTTATCATCCGCAAATAGATGGGCAAGCAGAGAGAGTTAACAAGATCTTGGAAGATTTGTTAAGAGCTGGTGTATTAGATTACGGGGGATCATGGAAAGTCTATCTGTATTTAGTCGAGTTATTGTATAACAAAAGTTATCAGACTAGTATTGGGATGGCACCGTTTGAATCTTTGCATGAAAAGCCATGCAAATCTCATGTATGTTGCCTAGAGTTAGGGGATAGGTTAGTTCTTGGTTCAGATTTAGATCAGAGAAACTGTAGGAAAGATTGAGGTCATTCGGCCTAGAATGAAGGAAGTTCGGTCTAGGAAGAAGAGTTATGCAAAAAAGGGACGGAAAGATCTAGAGTTCTTACTTAGAGAGCGGGTTTTCATCAAAGTGTCGCTGAAAAAGGTGTTATTAGGTTTGGAAAGTCGAGGAAGTTGGCATCGAGATTCATTGGATCTTTTCCTATCGTTGAGAGGATTGGGAAACTCACATATAGATTGACTTACCAAGTAGTTTGATAGGAGTCTGCGATGTTTTTCATGATTCTCATCTCAGAAATTGTGTTTGAGACCCAAAGATTGTTATTGCACCAACAGTGTTAGACGATTTAGCGGTAGAACCGAAATTGATTATAGTGGGAAGGCCTACTCGTATTGTTGTGAGAGATGAGAAGAGGCTTAGAACCAAGACGGTCAGATTAGTCAAAGTTCAGTGGAATGATGATGATAAGGACTGTATTTAGGAGATTAAGAACATGATTAGAGATACTTATCTTGACTTGTTTGATGGTATATTTTATCTATTTGTTTGATTTTTTGTGTACCTTATCATAATTTAAGGACGAAATTCTTTAAGAAGGGGAGTCTGTAACACCCAAAAATTTTGGTAAAATTATTCAAGATATATATTTATCGAAATAAAATAAAATATTGTATTGCTTAAGGGATTGAGATTTGATTTAGTTAAGGGGTAGTCATGCCATGTAATAAATGAACTAAAGAAGAGTGTAAATTGAAATAGAGGAGGGGTAAAATAGGAAAGAGACCATTCTTATATTTATAACCCATGGCCGTGTAAAATTTTACATGTTCATTTGCATTCTCAACTTTTAAAATAAGGGACCGGCCACCACTAACAAGGAAAAGGTGAAGAAAAGCTAGGAAAATGCTAATTCAAATCAAATCGATTCATATATCAATCTTCTTAATCTTCCAAGCTAAGGTGAATAATGTTTACATCTCATTTTTGATTGTATTTACGGTTTTAAGATGATTGTCGAATATTTTGCATAAATTTGCCATGATTTTGAATGATGATGATATGTTTTAAGGTGAAAGCCCTACAAAATGATATTCAATCGCCTTGCGTATTTTTATGAAGATCATAAATATTATTTTTGAGATGGTTTCAACTTTTAGAATTTTATGAAATTATGTTGAATTCATTTTAATTTTCTAGTAAAGAAAACGTTAATTTGGATTAATAATTATTTTCTGTAAAATAGTAAAAGATTGGGGTCTGAAATTTTTATATGTTGGAAAACATATAAAAATAGATTTTCTGGAATTTTTTAAGATTTCTCCTAAGTGTTTTAAGGGTTATATAAAATTATTTGAGGTATGGAACATAAATGTTTTGTATAATTTAAAGTGGAGAAGGGGCTTTTTGTAAAATGATTTAAATTATAAAGTCTAAAAAGTCGGTAGTACTTTTGAAAATGTGTAGTATTTTTTTATTGGTAAAGAAAGGGGCAACCAACCACAACTAGACACGTAAGGTAGGTTAGTCGAAAAGAACTATTTGCTACATGTTTTTCACAGTTTCGACAGCGTCGACACCATGTTCCACCTCCTCATCTTCGCTTTCAACATAGTCGAAACCAATGCACATGGTATTAGTTTACTGGTACGTAGTGAACTAGATGTAGGCAGAAGGTAGGGAGTCGAAACCAAGAGTTTCAAAGGGGTTAAGGTAGTCCTTTGTTTTAAATTAAAGAAATATGCTTGCTTGCTTTCGACTAAATGACTTTAGACAAAGTAGCTTTCGACTAGGTCAAATGATTTAAAGGAAATGGTTTCAATTAGACCACACCTCTGTTTTCAAATAATTGCTTTCGACTAAGTCAAAACCTTTTTTACTGCCGCCTTTTTACCTTTCGACTCAGATGGTTTCGAAAGGGTTGTTTTGTTTTCTAAACACCTGACCACTCTCCAATGCTTTCGAAGATTTGGTTTTGACACTATCATTTCTTTACTTAGGAAATGGTTTCGAAGCATATGCTTTTGACTTAAATGTTTTAAGACCCTTTAAAGTAAAATCCAAATTGGTTTCGAAAGAGTTGGCTTTAAATGGTTCCAAAAAGATGCTTTTGACTTTAATTGGTTTATGATCCTTTTGCTCTACTTGAAGGCAGAATCCAAATGGTTTCGACCGAGACATTTTTCAAAGGTTTTGAAAGGGTTAATTTTTGAATGGTTTCAAAAGGCTTTCATATGTTTTAAATTGAACCCAAAATGCTTTCGAAAGGATTGAGTTTTGACTATTTCGAAAGGTTTTAATGAATGGTTTTGAAATGGGTATTGAAAGGAAGATCTTTTCAGTGTTTTTTTAAAGGCAATATTTGAAAGTTTTAAAGGGGGATGTCTGATATTTTAAAGCTTTTGGAGAAAAGAAAGGAAAGGTTTTCCAATGTTTTAAAAAGGCAATATTTAATGGTTTCTAAAGAGTCTTCCAATGGTTTCGAAGGAATTACCTTGAATGGTTTCGAAAGGGTTGTTTAGCAATTTTAAACAATGGTTTCGAATGTAATAGATAGGCAGTGTAGCCTAGGTATTTTTCAAGTTAGAAAGGGTTTTTACTTTTTTTGAAAGGATAGTTAATCCTTATTAAAATCTCATCAACGTTATTTTGAATAAAGTGTATATATCATGGCAAAAATGGCTTAGAGTAAAGGTAAAGATATATTATCCTTGTATATATATGTGTGATTTGATGGACTAAATCATTTTGAAAAGGTTTTCAAGGAAATTTTAAAGGGTAGTTTACCCAAAAAAATAATTCGGACTGTTATCTATTTTGCAGGCAGTTAGCCTAGATTTTGGATTGTTAGTCCAGTTTATGGGCAGTCAGCCCAACTGTACGTCCATTTGTAGCATAACGGACCTTGCTATTATATTATGGGTAGAGAGTTCACATATTACATGTTTTACGGACAGATAGTTCATTTATTAGCATAAAAGATGTTGCTATTTTGATATAATTGGTTTGATTAACCAGTTTGGTTATAGGAAAGGATTTGCAAAATATTTGCTTTAAAGGGATATTAGTGAGGGGAGACTCGTTCCGCTAAGCGTCATGTCTCACATAATATCAGTAAGCCGAGATGTAACTGAATTATTCACACCAAGATTTATGTCTGTCTCGATGTTTTTGTTTCCCCTTAACCACTGGGGTATTCAAAATTTATTTGAGTAGGCTGAGGTTGAGGTTTTTAGGTTTCAGTCCTTATCGAATAACGCTTCCAGAGACGAGCAGGCGGCTGACGGATAGCTAACTAAGGTGTGAAGTTTCATTTTGACTTGATTCTGTTATGTATATTAAGTCAGATATGACTACATCAATTTGATAAACCAAGGGGGCATCGTCATATGTTGCTCTTGGCGTATTTTTGTGATGATTATAATTAATCTTTACCTGGGAAATAATTGGGATTCTGTAATTTGGATATGAATTTGTTTTGAAATGTAATCAGTAACATGTTGTTTTTGAAATTTGTGATTTTATTCATTTTCAAGTGATTTGGATATTATGGATACTGTTAATCCCTTTTCTGAATGGCGACCCAACTGCTTAAGAAAATCTGGCGACTTAACGACCTAACATAACAACGGGTTAACTACCCCGAAACCCCAAGCGACTTAACTGTTCACAGCTCCAAGCGACTTACGACCTATAGCATCTGGCGAGCTAACATTGCAATGAGTTAACGACTCAACCTCCCAGTGGCTTTCAACGAGTTAAGCGACCTAAACAGATCAGCGACATAGCGACTCAAACACGACAGTGGGTTGAATACTACAGCGACTCAATGAGGTAGCGACCTAACGACCTAGCGGGTTATGAGCCCACAGATGCACCTAAAAAAGCCGCGTCTCCTTCTGTCGTTTGTATATAGGTCGCTCCAAGCTATATTAGGTCGCTGCTTCTCCCAAGTCTATCTTAAGTCGCTCCGCCTGGTGCCCCAGCGTATAGATCGCCTTCCATTCCCCATAGGTCGCTGCGACCTACCAGCCAACGTAAATGGCCAAATACACCCACTATAAGCCGTAACCCATACCCATTAGGCCGCCCGCGACCTAACTCAACTCCTAAGTCGCCCGCAGCCTACACCACACGACCTAACTCCGAAATTCCCCTATAAATACCCCCTACTCCACTTTGTGGGGGAGGGGGAAGGATTTCTCGAACGCCAAGACTTTGCTGTTTTCACGACTTCTACAACACTTCAAATGCCAAAGACACTTCAAAGAACCTTGGGAAAAGATCAAGTTCATTCAACATGAATTCAGAGAGCTTTTCTATATCAAAGTTCTAACTACTTGCCTTAACTGTGTTGTAATTGAAAAATTCTTGGAAGATTTGTAATCAAATTAATAATAAAAGAGATTAAGTGGACGTAGGCTCGACTTTGAGTCGAACCACTATAAAAATTATTGTCTCTTTACTATTTTCTGCTTGCTTTTAATTCCCGTACCAATGGGTGGTGCTTTTGCTATATCACAACTCACACTGGGGTGTTAGCGTACATTTTTAGCGTTAACATTTTTGGTGCTTTCGCTGAGAATTGAACTCAGGGGTGCTCTCATCATTGCTTCACAAAGATTTGTTGAAAGACTCTCCCGAAGAACCAGAAGTCTATCCGAAATTATGGCTCCTGGAAGAAAAAGTAGATCTACTAGATCTGGAGATGCTTATGACAACACCGCCACATCTCTCGCATCAAATCAAGCGGTCCTAGTGTTGGAATCACAAGGCCCGAATGGGATGCTGTAGTGTCTGGGTTGTATCAACAAATGGAAGCCCAGAACACTTTGATGTTGAACAGGTTGAATGCTTTGCTTGGAGTTAACCAGCAACCAGAAAATAATGAAGAAACCTTTGCTGAGGATGTTCATGATTCCCAAGAGAAAAGTATTCCTCAGAGGGCAGCTGGCACCGCCGAAGGGGGACCTCCCCAAGCTGAAGGTTCAAGGCCGCAGCCAACTCTTCGTGAATGTTTGTCCAGGCAAACTTCCGAAAAAGTAGCTGATGTCTGTCCCGCGGGGCCTCTAAATAATGAGGAGTACCTCTCGGGAATGATTCGACAAATTATGAAGGAGAGCATGCGAAGGGAGGAAGATGAAAGTGACTAGGGTTTTCTCTAAGAAAGACTCCTTTTACTGAAAGAATTCTGAAGGCTGAATTTCCGAAGAAGTTTGTTCCCCCCACTATTCTAGCTTATCGGGCGACAAGCGATCCTAACCATTTCTTATACAAGTATGACTGGTATATAACAGGTGCCAGAGTAACAGACGAGATCAAGTGCAGATACTTTCCTGTGTACTTGGACGGAGTGGCCTTGCTTTGGCTCACGAAGCTGCCAGTACGATCCGTGGATCAGTTCTCCGACCTAACTCGAAAATTCAAAGATCAGTTCAGGTTACATGCGTCGAAGGCCAAGGACATAATGTCACTATCCAGCCTCGAACAAAGCCCCGGAGAGTCTATCAAATCTTTCTTAAACCGCTTTAATATAGCCTTGGCTAAAGTTGATAATGCAAAGCCTCGGATGATTCTGACTTACTTGATGCGAGCTATTGACAAATCAAGTGAATTCGGAAAATGGCTAAAGACGAAAGAGCCAAATTCACTTGAGAAGTTCTACAAGAAGGCCGATGAATTTATGCGCTTAGAAAGCCTTCCTGTGCCAGCAAAAGTAGTCGTTACTGAGGTTGAGAATAACAATGTTGCTTCTAACAAAAAGGAATCTGGTGGCCAGAAGAGGGAGAATGACGGTGGAAAAAAGCAGAAAGATGTGAAGAAAACTCGCCACTTTAAACCTTCAGATTTTACTCCCTTAACTGATACTCCAGAAAATATCTTTTTCGCAACCAGGATGCTGTTGAATACCCCAAACCACCTGAGATGAAGCCGGGGAAAAAGGTTGTGCATAATCGGAGATTCTGTCGGTTCCACAATCAACCTGGCCATGACACTAATGAATGTCGCCATTTAAAGAATTTGATTGAAGAGCTGTTAAGACAGAATAAACTACAACAATATGTGAAGAGAAACAGAAGTGACCCAACCCCATCTACTCAGAGGCAACAAGTTCCTGCTCATCAATCCGGCTCAAGTGAGAGGACTACAGCGCAGGAATCTGAGAGGCCTGTCGTTAATGTTATTACAGGGGGTCCTCACCCAGCGGGCAGAAGTTGGGGTGAGATGGAGAGATATGCTCACTTTTTGAGAAATGCCCCGACGGAAGAAAATGTTTTTGTCTTGGAAGATGCTGCACCTTTAAAACAGCAAGGAACTTTTAACAATGACATCATATTCCGGGCTAGAGACTCTGTTGGTGTTGAGGCTCCCACCATGGATCCCTTGGCGATATCTGCAGGCATCGGACCAGCCATTGTAAGAAGGGTGCTTGTTGACTGCGGCGCCTCTTGCAATGTCCTCTTCAGAAAGACATTTGTTCAGATGAAACTTCCTATGGCTGATGTCCAAGCTTCCTTACAGAAAATTGTTGGGCTCACTGGAGAAACAAAACAGCCTATACGGACTATTGACTTATTTGTAGAGCTTGGAGAAGGCGAAAAGAAGGTGATCCGAAAACAAACTTTTGTGTTTGTTGATGAATTCTCCGCTTACAATGCCTTCTTGGGTCGACCGACTCTTGCCGCATTCAAGGCCATTCTCGACCCGTGGTGCCTGACTATGAAGTTCCTCACTGATAATGGCGTCGGTGTTGTGAAGGGGGACCAAAATGCTGGGCGAGAATGCTATCTCATAGAGTTATGGGAGGCAAAGAAGAGAGAAATGGATAAGGGTGCGGCAGCTCTGCTCCGCATCAAAGAGCCCACCTTGTAGCAATTACGGGGTGGACCCTACACTAGTGAGCTAGTGGTGCACGAAAAGTGATTGATCCCAGAAAAACCAGTGCAGGGGAGAGTAGAGTGGTGCCGGTGGAAGTGACGGTGCCAATACCTGTTGACCTGAATGATCCAAACAAAGTGTTGAATGTGGGTTCACAACTTGATGTGATGGTTCAGAATATGTTGATATCATTCTTGCAAGCAAACCTAGATGTATTCGCTTGGAGTCATGCCGACAAGTGTGGAATATCTCCAGAAATCGCAGTGCATGCTTTGAATATTGATCTAAAATTCACACCCGTAAAGCAGAAAAGAAGAACACAGGGTCCTGAAAGGTCGACAACATTAAAAGAAGAAATAGATCGGCTCATGGAAAATGGCTTCATCAGAGAATCCACTTATCTAAATTGGGTTTCTAATCCGGTGTTGGTTAAAAAAGCAAAAGGAAAGTGGAGAGTATGCATCGACTTTTCAGACTTGAACAAAGCATGCCCCAAGGACTGTTTCCCGTTACCCAGGATTGATCAGTTGGTGGATGGAACAGCCGGGCATGAATTATTGTCTTTTATGGATGCTTACTCGGGATATAATCAAATCATAATGCATGAGCCAGATCAGGAGGACACGAGCTTCATCACTGATGTTGGTATTTACTGCTATAAAGTCATGCCCTTCGGACTAAAGAACGCGGGGGCAACTTATCAAAGACTTGTTAATGCCATGTTCAAACCCCATATTGGCAAGACTATGGAAGTATATGTTGATGATATGTTGGACAAATCGAAGAAGGCAGTAGACCACATGGATCATTTGGCAGAAATGTTCGCAGTCCTCCGAAAGTATGGGATGAAGCTAAATCCTTTGAAATGTTCATTCGGGGTAGAGTCCGGAAAATTCTTAGGTTTCATTGTGAGTGCTAGGGGCATCAAAGCAAATCCTGCTCAGATTACTGCTTTAAGAGAAGTCAAAGCCCCTAGGACAAAGAAGGAATTGCAAAGCCTCAACGGGAAAGTCGTTGCTTTGAGTCGGTTTATTTCCAGGGTCACTGATAAATGCATTCCCTTCTTTGACGCTCTGTAGAAAGGAAAGAAAAACTTTGAATGGACTCCTGAATGTCAGAAAGCTTTTGATGAACTAATTCGTCACATGGAAAGGCCTCCAGCACTTTCTAAGCCCAGCAATGGTGAAGATCTTTTCATATATTTAGCGGTTTCATCTCATGCTCTCAGTGCAGCATTGGTACGGGAAGACGCAAAAGTTCAGTGCCCGGTTTACTACATCAGTAAAAGATTCACTGGGGCAGAGATGAATTATTCAAAGCTGTAAAAGCTCGCTTATTGTCTGTTGATTGCATCCAGAAAGTTGAGGCCATATTTCCAAGCTCATCCTATTAAAGTCCTCACTGATCAACCTCTAAAGCAAGTCCTATTTCGCTTTGAAACTTCGGGTTGTCTTTTGAAGTGGAATATTAAACTCAGCCAATACGATATCACCTACCATCCTCGAAGAGGAATCAATGGACAAGCTTTAGCGGATTTCATTGTAGAATACACAGATAAAGTTGACAGTGAGGAAGAGGTGACTGATGACATCCCGATCCGATGGAAATTATATGTTGATGGTGCAAGAAATGACTATTGTTCCGGAGCTGGGGTTGTGCTTGAAACCCCCGAAGGGCGGTCATTGTGCTATGAATTGAGATTAGAATTTCCTTCGACAAATAATGAAGCAGAATATGAAGCTCTTGTTGCCGTCTTGAAGATTGCTAAAGAACTGACATCAAAGTATTGCAGATCTTCAGTGATTCCTAGCTCATTGTATGCCAAGTCAAGAAAGAGTTTCAAACTAAAGGAGGAAATCTGCCTGCTTACTTGTCAAAGGCCTGGGAGCTTCTCGATGATTTTGATCATTATACAATAAGTCATATACCCCGAGAAGAGAACATGAAAGCAGATTCTCTCGCAAAATATTCAAGCTCTGGCAAAGCTCAACTATTGGGATTGGTCCCTGTGGAAGTCTTGTCAGCTCCGAGTACTGGTGAGATGGATATTGACTGGATTATGCCTATATCTCAAGAGTAGGAGTCGTCGATGACCCCTATCAAGGAATATCTACTCAACGGCTCCCTGTCAGAAAACTCAAAAGAGCGCCAGAAGCTGTTAAGAAAAACCCCGAGATATGTAATTCAAGACGTCTGGTTGTACAGACGAGGATTCTCGATGCCATTACTCCGATGTGTAACCAAGGAAGAGGCTAAGAAAATTTTAGCTGAGGTGCATGGAGGAGAGTGTGGGGATCATTCAGGAGGCCAAACTCTAGCAAAGAAAATTCTCCGCTATGGTATTTTTGCCAGATATTAATCGAGACGCTGCTAGCTACTCCCGAAAGTGTGACAGATGCCAGAGATTTGCAAAAATCCGAAGAGCACCTTCCACCGAGCTAACACAGATGGTCAATCCATGGCCATTCGCCATTTGGAGGATAGATTTCATTGGTCCTTTGCCGATTGCCAAGTTTGGAATCAAATATGCTATTGTTGTTGTTGATTATTTCACTAAATGGGCTGAATCTGAACCATTGGCTACTATTACCTCTAAAAAGATGATAAACTTTGTGACTAAAAATATCTTTTGCAGGTATGGTGTGCCTCAAAAGATAATCACAGACAATGGTACCCAATTCAAAAGCGAAGAACTCCAAGACTTTTGCAGGCGATTCAAGATCCAAAAAAGCTTCTCAGCAGTGGCTCATCCGCAGGCAAACAGGCAAGTGGAAGCAGTGAACAAAATTATCAAATCAACTATCAAAAAACAGCTGGAAAAAGCAAAAGGTGGTTGGGTCAATAAGCTGCCACTAGCACTTTGGGCATACAGAACTACCCACAAGACCGCGACTGGGCACACTCCATTCTCATTAGCATATGGATCAGAAGCAATTATTCCAGTGGAAATAGAGGTCCCTCACACAGGAGAATTCATTTCAACCAAGCTGAAAGTGAAAAGCTGCAACTTGAAGCACTTGAATTGCTTGATGAAAGAAGGAAAGAGGCTAAGCTCAGAGTTGCAGCCCATCAGCAAAGGATAACCAGGCACTTCAATTCTAAAGTTCGCCTACGCAGCTTTGAAATTGGGGATCTAGTCTTGAAAAGGGTCGTGACAGCAACAGGAGTGTTTGGGCCAAACTGGGAAAGGCCATACGTCATAGGCAAAAAACTTCTTGATAGCACTTTCAAGCTCACAACTGTCGAAGGAGATCCAATTTCGAGAGCCTGGAAAGCAATCACTTGCGTCCATATTTTACTTAGAAGCTATGCTTAAATTTGTAAAATGATTGTGGATGTATCATTCTTGTATTGTAAGCCATTGTAAAATCAGTGTGAATCAATAATAAGAACTATAAAGTGGATGTAGGCCCAGTTCTTAGCCGAACCACTATAAATCTTGTGTTCTCTACTACTATAAAATGCCTGTCTCATTTCGATGTGCAAATATCTTAAATATATTGCTAAAATGTTGATTTAATATTGCAGGCTATCAAAGCAAAGCTTACCTATTCAACACATCACAAGGCCAAGCGATTCCTACAAATCACTCAACAAACAAATGTCAAGCCACAAAAATTCCAGATTCAATTCCTACATAAGAAGTGCTTCTCACAAACGGTTGGTGATTCCACCGAAGGGGCACCTTCCTAACGTGGAGGTTGCAGGCCCTTGCCAACTGATTGTGATCGTTCGTGCAAACGGACATCCGGTTAAGTAGCTTGCGCCTGCCCCGTGGATTCACTTAACAATGAAATACACTTCTCTGGAAAAAAACAAACAACTTGCAAAAGAAAGGAACATGTACTTGGAAATGACAACGAGGAATCGCTGAGGGGCAGATGGTGAAAAGACATGGGCAAGCAGACAAAAAACAGCCAAAATGGAATCTTGTCTCTCAACAAAAAGGTTGGTGGGACCACCGAAGGGGCACCTTCCCAAAGTGAAGGTTCCAGGACCGCTCTAGTTGATTGTGATCGTTTGTGCAAAAAAGCATCCAGTTAGGTAGCTTGCATCTGCTCCGTGGATCGAGTTAACTGTGAGATGCAACCTTCTTGGCAAACGAAAAAAAATGCCCTCTTCGGAGGCACACTTCTACTCTCTAGGGAAGATCAATTTCTCCATAATGAGAACATTCTTCCCCAAAAAAGTTGAATTGCCAAAAAAAAAGAGCCCTCTTCGGAGGCACACTTCTACTCTCAAGGGAAGATCAATTTCTCCATAAAGAGAACATTCTTCACCAAAAAAGTTGAAGTGCCAAAAAAGCCCTCTTCGGAGGCAAACTTCTACTCTCAAGGGAAGATCAATTTCTCCATAATGAGACATTATTCCCCAAAAAAGTTGAAGCGCCACAAAAGCCCTCTTCGGAGGCACACTTCTACTCTCAAGGGAAGATCAATTTCTCCATAATGAGAACATTCTCCCCCAAAAAGTTGAAGTGCCAAAGAAAGCCCTCCAACGAGGCACGTCGAAAAATGAAATATTTTTCTCAAACAAAAAGGTTGGTGGAACCACCGAAGGGGCATCTTCCCAAAATGAAGGCACCAGACCCTTGCTAACAAATTGTGATCGTCCGTACAAACGAACATCCAATTAGGTAGCTTGCGTCTGCCTCGTGGGTCCATTTAACTGCGAGAAGTAACTTTCAGACAAACAAAAAGCCCTCTTCGGAGGCACATTTCTACTCTCAAGGGAAGATCAATTTCTCCATAATGAGAACATTCTTCCCCAAGAAAGTTGAAGTACCAAATAAAGCCCTCTAACGAGGCACACCCAAAAATGAAATGTTATTTCTTGAAAAAAGTCGTTGGTGGAACCACCGAAGGGGAACCTTCTCAAAAAGAAGGTTCTAGGCTGCAGCTAATTGCCCGCGATCGTTTGTGCAAACAAATATCCGATAAAGAAGTTGACGCCAGTCCCGTGGGCCCACTTAGCGATGAGATATAACTTTCTGGCAAACAAATCAAAGCCTTCTTCGGAGGCCCGCTTTACTGCGTAGGGAAATCCACTTCTCAAAAATAAAAGTGACCATCTCCGAAAGTTTAAGTGTTAAAACTTTTTATAAAAAAAACTTCTTCAATACAAGGCACACTCTATTAGAGCAGAATAATATTTCCTCAAAACGGAAGAATTATTCTCCAGAGTAAGTGTACAAGTCTTCTCAAAATGGAGAAGATTGCAATAACCATGATATGGGGGCAATATAATATAGCTACATTAATAAAAGCAACGCTCAAGCAACATACCACGAGCTCACTGCAATATCATACAAAGAAAATAAAGAAACTTGTGTGAAAATAAGGAATAAATGCATTTACAAATACAGACATAGGATTGTACAAGTAAAAAGAGTCATTCTATTCCATATTATAAAAGATTTGTATATATGTGCAGGTTTCAAAAAGCGGGGGCCGGTACCCGCACAATCTCCGGTCGATACAAGTCTTTAGATACAAGTAAAAAGCAAAAAAGCAGAACAAGAAGGATAAAATCAGACCCATTACTTCTTCTTCCCGCCACCTTTGGAGCCCTCGCCTAGCCTAATGGTTAACTTCTTGAGTCGGCCTGAACGAGTCGGGGAAAAAGGAGAAAGAGGTGCAGTTGGGTCCTCTTCCGCTTTCTCATTGCTAGCAGAAGTGCCCTTCTTTTTCTTCGAAATTCCACGCTTTCCCCTCTTCTTTGAAGAAGATTCGCTTCCCGGAGTGATAAGATCAATCAGCTTTGTATCATCGGCAGTGTCATTTACCCTAGGAAGCAAAGCATCCGCTTCAGCAATGTCGAATTGAATACATAGCTGGCTGAAAGCCCGTTGGTTCAATGTAGTCGAAACTCTTTCCGAAGGATTCTCCAAAGGGTCAGCCAATGGGAAAACCTCATCGGCCCGCTCTACTCTCTCTTCTCGCACTTGTTGAGAAGCCATTCTACACAAGGAACTAGATATTCAAATATGAAGGTGCACGTTTCCTAAAAGCATGTGAAGTGTTGTGCAAAGCATCTGAAATAACAAGTAAATAAAGAAAAACTTTAAATAATACTGGTTGGCGCACGTCAATTCAGGAAGATTCAAGGCTTGTTATTGGATCAAAATTAAGTGTAGTATCAATGCAGATAATATTCAGCAATAAGCAGTTATAACTGTATGAATTTTGCGTTGATGCTTCATTTAAGTCAGTTGATTCACAGCATTTCATTTTTAGTTAGATTCATATTATTTTACTTAAGTAAAATATTATCTCTTTGACCTAATCCATCACTCGATGTGGGCAGTAGATGATGAGTATATTAGTCCTAGTTTTCTGCATTATAATAACAGGTTATTAACAATCAAATGTTGGTGCAATCTGTTTAGAGGCAGTTGAAAGTTCAAGCAAGCAGTTCAAGTTAAAGGCCTAGTCACATTTTACGAATTAAGCAGTGCGATACTTTATCTTGTTCAACTTATGCTGTTCATATTGTCCAAAGCCATGGAATGATAAGGCATGTGCAAGGTAGAAGGTCACGGGTTAAGGCTACAAGGCTTTAAGTCACGACGAGGCAAATGTGCTTAAGTTTTAGTTCGTCCAAGTACAAGAGCGACCTAAAGGTTATGCCATAAAAAGTTAACTAGCCCAAATTATGGTGCGACCCAAAGATGGGTTGTTAAGGGAGTTATCTTGTCTGAAGTAGTATACTATATATCCTAAGTCGCTTGAGTTCTTAAGTTATTACATTGAGCTCTAACGACCTAAGTTAAGTCGTAGGATGACTATGTCGCTCAAAAAGTTATTCATGTGCTCTGTTCCAACGACTTAGCTTAAGTCGCAAGCTCTCTAAGCCGTTCAGACTCCCTTAAGTCGCCAAAGTTCATAAGTCGCTCAGGCTCCTTAAGTTTCCAGGCTCATATGTCGCTCAGGTTGCCTAAGTCATCAAGACTCTTAGGTCGTTCAACTCTGTAAGTCGCTCTACATGATTAATTCGCCTCATGCCCTAGGTCGCCCTAAGGGTATCCCAGAAATACCGAGCTCTCTTCCACTAAAAACCTAAGTCCTACTCTCCACTCACACATTGCCACGTGTTCATCCCCTTTACTTCACCAGAAACGCCACAACATAACCTGAAATCCGTTAACCCAAAACCTCCTTGTCTCCTCCAAACTTCCAAAACCCATGATCAACTCCAAAAACTCCACATTCACCCAATAACTTCATGGAAACCTAAGTCGATTCATTTTTCGAGAATAACGCAATTACCAACATTCGACGATGATCGAAAGGTGAGTCGGGGTATAATCTTTCAACATGGTAACAAAAATTATGTGAAATTGGTTATGGGAGAATCAATGGTGAACACGATGGTCAGATGATCGGATTTACCTAGATTTGCTGTTGAAAATGATAATCGAAGATACGAGGAAGGGAATTTCGCTTCAGCTCTTGAGCTTGAATACAACAATGGCGGCAAGGTGATAAACAGTAAAGTGAAGAGGATGAAACGGATTAGCGGCTTATATAGAAGACAAAGGGGAAGATGAATAGGCGCACGAGTTAGCAAGATCCTTGAGTCGCCCACGACTTAGCAATGTTAAATCGAAGCACACGACCTATAACCTAGGCATGTACTTCGACGGTCAAGTGTTAATCCCTTTTCTGAATGGCGACCCAACTGCTTAAGAAAAGCTGGCGACTTAACGACCTAACATAACAACGGGTTAACTACCCCAAAACCCCAAGCGACTTAACTGTTCACAGCTCCAAGCGACTCACGACCTATAGCATCTGGCGAGCTAACATTGCAATGAGTTAACGACTCAACCTCCCAGCGGCTTTCAACGAGTTAAGCGACTTAAACAGATCAACGGCATAGTGACTCAAACATGACAGTGGGTTGAATACTACAGCGACTCAATGAGGTAGCGACCTAGCGGGTTATGAGCCACAGCTGCACCTAAATAAGCCGCGTCTCCTTATGCCGTTTGTATATAGGTCGCTCCAACCTATATTAGGTCGCTGCTTCTCCCAAGTCTATCTTAAGTCGCTCCGCCTGATGCCCCAGCATATAGATCACCTTCCATTCCCCATAGGTAGCTGCGACCTACCAGCCAACGCAAATGGCCAAATACACCCAGTATAAGCCGTAACCCGTACCCATTAGGTCGCCGCGACCTAACTCAACTCCTAAGCCGCCCAAAGCCTACACTACACGACCTAACTCCGAAACTCCCCTGTAAATACCCCGCCTACTCCACATTGGGGGTGGGGGGGGGAAGGATTTCTCGAACGCCAAGACTTTGCTATTTTCACGACTTCTACAACACTTCAAATGCCAAAGACACTTCAAAGAACCTTGGGAAAAGATCAAGTTCATTCAACATGAATTCAGAGAGCTTTTCTGCATCAAAGTTCTAACTACTTGCCTTAATTGTTTTGTAATTGAAGAATTATTGGAAAATTTGTAATCAAATCAATAATAGAAGAGATTAAGTGGACGTAGGCTCGACTTTGAGCCGAACCACTATAAAAATTGTTGTCTCTTTACTATTTTCTGCTATTTTCTGCTTGCTTTTAATTCCCGTACCAATAGGTGGTGCTTTCGCTATATCACAACTCACACTGGGGGGTTAGCGTACATTTTTAGCGTTAACAGATACCATTATCATTAGCGTATTTTTGTCACCAAAAGTTAATACTATGGATGATTGCAGCATCTATAGCACTTAGCTTTTGGCCTCCAAATATGGGATGTTACAACTTGGGCTATGACCCCGACAAGCTTGGCTACCAATCCAAGGTATTGTCGACTGTTTTAGAAGGAGGTACCCCAAAAACCACGGAGAGCCAAGTGGATGCAGGTATCACACTTTATTTCTTGGTTTATGAAAAGTTTTATTCTTCATGTGCAATGGTTTTGAGCTAATCTCCTTGTATCAACAGAATTTGCAGGTCTTCCGGGCCTCAATCAAACTCCCAAAAGTGATGCTGCATTAGAGCAACAGGAGAAACCGGTTGAGAGTCCGACAGTTGTTGATGTACCAAGGCTTAATGCTCAAGTCAACAGGGCTCCTGATGATGACAAGGTCATAGAGCCATTTCCAACGGATGAATCTAATGATATAATGACCATCAGCGCCTCCGAACATACCAACCAGATGTGCTTCAAAAGCAGATTGAAAGTGAGTAGTTGCTAAAAAGAAAAGCTAAAACCAAGCTCGTTGAGGTGGACATTAACGATCCTCGTCTTGTGCCACTACAAGTTATCCCATCTGGCGATTCAATTCCTGGTGAACTTCCACTTACCACTACAAGATCTCCTACCAAAGGTGATAAAGGGTCTAGAAAAAGAATTAAAAGTGGAACTACAACCAAAAAATCCAAGAAATAAAGTAAGTTAAAGAAATAGTAGTTACTTCAGCTCAATGTGTATATAGTTTACAAAGTAGTTTCGTTCATTAACTATGGTTGTGTGGGCATGAGTCCTTGTTTTTTGGGATAATTTGTGCTATGATCTTGTAACATGTAATGTGAATGAAAGTTTTTTGTTTTCTGTTGATGTTCTATGTGAATTGCTATTTAAGTAGTTGAACTATTATGTTTCTTTAAATGTACTTATAATTTGTTGTTCATAATTTCTAGTAACAATCCACCAACTCCATCCCAAGGCCTACAAGTGTTCATAGCCTCGAGTTATATCAAATACTAGGCTCGAGCCTTAGTGTTACGCTGTCAGATTCAGTGGTTTTTGAGTAATTATACTCCTGCCCCCAGGTTTGATTTGGCATGGTTAGGTGTTGGACGTTCGAATTCCATCCTTAGTGAGTTTATACTCCTCCCATCGGTTTCAGGCCTGAGTTTGTGGAATAGAGAATGGTTAAACTCCAATCATCTATTCATTCATGTTTGTATCCACAATCTAGGGATGCGATTTAGTTGATGGGTGGTCGGATCGCATCTAATTTATGTCTATACTGTAGTCCTCACTCTGGGGACTCGGAGTTGTTTCGTGGGTGGATGATTCATGTAACGACCCGTAGATTTCGTTGATTTAATTTGGTTGAATTAAGGAGTTTTTGTGATTAAATTTAGTAGAAAAAAACTTTATAAACTAATATTGAAAAGAACGCTAAAATAAAATATATAAATGGTGACTTAAAACCTATTTACTAGCAATTTGAATAAATTTCAATAAATGAAATGGGGTAAGTATTATACGTGGGTGTAAAATTCATTTAAAGGGAATTTATTTATATGTTAATGTAAATTAAGAAAATATTGGAATAAATGATAATTCCATTCATACTTGTAAGCAATTATTATAAGTTGCATGTTGAAATGGTTGATTGAATTGGAATTTAGAATTAGATTTAAATGAAAATTTTTAAAGGTTTATAATAACCAAAATAAGGGAATAGTATTAATGTAAATAAAGTTGAAATAAATTGGATATAGAGAAATAAATGTAAGCATTTAATAAATTAATTAATGTGGATTTCAATAAATGATAATTGAATAAAAGCCAACGTTCTCTAAGTAATCATATTATTTGCTGGAAGGTAATAATTGATTGAATGTGATTATGAAATTTAAAAGTTGTGTATATACGGAATTTTAAAAGGTGATTGTTAAGTAATAAACTAAAGGCCAGTAAAGGAAATAGGTAACAATCTATATGTTCTTTAGTTCATTTGTTATGTTAAATAAAAATTAGGAATCAGATTTCAATTAAGGGAAATTAAGTTGTACGTTAATTTGAAATAAAATCTAATAAATATTACATTAATATGGAATGTGGTACAAATGGTTAGGGATTCTCAAATTTGGTAAAAAAGGATTGGACTTAGGAAATTTTGTTAATTTAGTTTAAAACCTTAATTAATACGCGTAATTGACAAGATTTACATTTTTAAATATAACCGTTGATACAAATCTAAGATGTATATAGAAGTATCAGTGTAATGAAATGTAAAAAAATGTTAAATATGCTTATAGGATAACGATTGTTTGAATAAAAAGAATGGGAATCAGCATTTAATTATTTATTTGAATGTAAATCACAATATTATGATTTTTGCAATTAAATGGATTTAATATATTTAAAAAAAAAGTTACGTAAATATTTATTTAGATGAAATTGAAGTTATTTATGTAATGAGTATGAATCTAATGTTAATTTTACTTATAAAATGACATTTGATATTGAATGGAAAGAATGCAAATTTAAGTTGTGTCAATATATTGGAAATTAGTGTATAATAATAGGTTTTATTGGAATTAAATGAAATCAAACATCTAATTATTATGTTAATAGAAAGTTAAATGGAATATAAGAATATTATGGTAATAGTTGTAAATCCAATATTTTATCCATTTAATGGTACTGAATTGAATAATAAAATGAAAGTGAATTTAATAGAATTTTTGGAGATTAAATTTATAAATTTGGAATTTAATGAAACTGAGATTAATATTGGAATTGATAAATTTATCCTCTCTAATTTGAGATTTAAATTTTGTTTAAATCATTGTAAATGTTTGAGAAATATAAAGACGTTAAAATTTACAAATTTTAGAATTGGAATTTAAAATTTGATTTAATCAATTATTTGTAAAGTTATGTAATTAATATAAAAATAGCCATTTTGGCCATTGACTCGGATTTCGACGAAACTAGTTTCATCGGATCCGTAACGGTGAATTATAATAATGTTTCAAGTTTCATAGCGATCGGACTTGTCATTTAATAGTACGGACTCGAAACGTCTTGAAATTTATGCAATTGAAATCAATTTGAAAATATTGATTTTAGCATATCTTCTTCATACGACACAATTTCGACTTGAAACCTTTTCTATTGCGTTTAAAATATTTTAAAACATCTATTTTAATATATGGGTTGACCCATTTCATTCCGGATCCGAAATGGGCTTTTTGGGCCAATTATCGTTCAGCACCTTTGTTTATCAGATCTAGCTATTCATATCTCTGACCTACCTATATAAACCCAGTTATAAACCCTAGCCTCCATCTATTCTCATTTGTTTGTGTATACCATCACCCAGCTCCTCCTCTTTCCAATGGCTGCAAACACTAGATCCAAATACAATTCAAAAATCAAATGAAAATTCAAACTCCTCGAAAAAATTCAAAATAAATATATGCCGAAGCTCTCGAAATGCGTAATCTTCTGGTGGTGTTCGTTTTTCGATTCAATTTGTGGTTTGACCGGAAAAAATTCAAAGAGGTTCGGTCGTTCATCATCGTCGCAATCAAAGTCGTCGGATCGGCGATTCCTTTTTGGGTTTTGTGGAGGGGACTGAGGGAAGTCGATCTATGTGGTTAGTTTGGCGATTCAATGATCAGATCGAGCAGAAAAAGGATTAGGGTTTGGTAGGAGGCGGTGGCGTGCGGCGTTTGGGGTGGCCGGAGATGAAGTGAGTGGTACTGAGGGGTGTGGCTCGTCGCGTCGAACTCGATAGTGGTGGTTGGAGGCCGTGGTTCGTGGCGGAGGAGCGACGATCGACAGTCAAACGTTCGGTCAAATGGATTTGAATGGCCTCGTGCGTGTGACATGGGAAAAGAAGAAGGCAGTGACGTGTGATCTAGTGACGTGGCAAATTCAAGTAAAGTGTTCCCTTCTTTGTTTATCTTTAATTTAAAATTCAATCGCACTAATTGCTATATTTTTCGCATACGGGCTCCGTTTCACACGAGATTTTTTTGTTAGGATCGTAATAAAATTCCGGACTTGATGACGCTAGTTTGGATAAATTCCGAGAAGGTCAAATTTTTGGGTTTAAATTGGATTTAAATTCAATTTAAATTCAAAAGGTGAGTTTTTTAACCCACTCACAATTTCTAAAATTTCTTATGTTTGTTAAATTGATTTATGATGGGTTTAAAATTTTATTTATAGGTGTTTGGCATATATTTCATCATTTTCTCAGTTAAATTGCATTCAATTAATTTAAGCGTTATTTAATTCATTTTTGCATTTAAAACTACCAGTTAATTGTTAATTTATTTATTCATTGCATTTAAAACTGCCAGTTAAAATTTTAGTTAATTTTTTTTTTCATATAAACTGTTAGTTAAATTTATTTATTATTGTATATAAACTACAGTTAAACAGTTATTTAACTCATCATTGAAAAAGTAATTGTCAGTAATTAATTATTATTTATTGATGTGATTGTTTGAATTTGGATGGTGATGTGATAAATGGATGTATGATTTTGATGGATGAATGGATGTTTATTTATATTAACTGCAAGTTATTTTGCATTTTTATCTCATTCAGGATTGCGGTTTGAAATGATATACAACCGCATTTTTATCTTTAAATTGCGGATTGAAATGATAAATATCTGTATCACTTGAACATAGGATAGAAAATTTTATACAGGCAACACGGCATATATATATATAATTATTTTTGAAATGATTTCTATGGTTTGGATAGGATACGGTTTAATAAATATTAAATTTTGATATTGTATAAATATTATTTTATATATATACATATATAGTTAAATTTTTGAATTCAAGCTATGTATAAATCTGTTAAATAGAATAAATAAGTTGAATAATGGAGTTTGATAATTTATAATATATGGTCAAGTACAGGTTTAAGATATGGTATATATATAGAGTTTTAATGATTTAAACCAATTAAGATTGGAAGGTAAATTGGAAATTTATTTGGAATTGAGCTTATTTAAAAATTAAACTCCATAAGTTGATGTAAAACTTACTAAACTTGAAATTTTAATGGTATGATATTTATATCTGAATTTTTAAATGAATAATTCTAGTATAAATAAATGGAAGGAAATACTTAGTGTTAATAAATTGGGTTTTATTTTAAATGGTTATGGATCTATTATGTAAACATTTCAAAACTAAATAATAGGACAATGAATTGTTGAATAGAAATTCCCAACCTTAGTTTTGAAATTTATTAAATACTCAAAGTTTGAAAATATTGAAATCGAAGTGTTTTTATTCAAACTGAAAGTGAATCTAAAAGTTATGGGTTTAGACTGAATTCAAAGTGAATAAAATTATAAAGGCGTTAAAATTATCTACTTTATAAAGAAATTTTAAATTCAACTGTTTTATTTTATATACCGTTGAATATCCAAACCATTTAAGTTTTAAAAGTTATGGTTTTAAAGCTACGAATTTCGTAGTTTTATGTTTGAAAGTTATATTTCAAATGTTTGGTTTCCAGATATTATAAATTTTAAAGCAATATGAATTTGGAAAAAAAATATTTGAAATAAAATGATATTATAATAATTTGGGTTTTAAAAAAAATAATATCAAATGAGTTTGTTTTGAAATGGAAAGGATATCGTATTTATATGGTTTTGAAATAGATATTATATTATGATTTTGAAAGTAAATTTTTTTTAAATGATCATGGTGTTATAATAACGGTTGGTTATTGAAGAGACCGGGATCGGAAGTTGTCATACTCTCTGCCAACTCCGAAAACTACTTTAACAACCGTGTACGCGGTGGAGTTTCCAGAATGAAGTAGGACGGTGGCGGCGTTTCGTTTGAGGTAAATACATGGACCCGACTCCCGTGAGTTGGCACAAGGTGGCTAAAACAGGAGCGATTGACGGGCCAAGGGGTTAGCACCCTTTATCGGATACTCCTCTTCGATACTATACTCTGACTTTGGATTGATTCGATGGCCACTTTTGATTTTGATTTTAGGAGGGAATTTGTCCGAGGTGGGCGGTAGCTGCGGCTACGCGTTACCACCAGCCCGGAAGCGTAATTGGTATATCTACCCTAGCATTGCCTAGTTGTGCCGTGTCACTTACCCTATCGCGCCTTGTATGAGTTTCTGTTTGTGTCATACCTATGGAGTGGCTTCTCGTAGTCTCCCGATCAAGAGATATGCAGGCACTGTATAGACTATTGGCATTATTTGTGTTAAAGGGAATATTGGGTCACTCCTTAACGCTATTTAAAAGTAAGTTTATTTTACTAATAGACACTATTATAATAGCGAAATATACTACATAGTAAATAGTTTAACGGATCATGTAAATCCCGAGCATCTCTTGAGTTACTACACTCATATTTATTTATGTTGATTTAACTTACACAAGCTCTTTTAGTTCTGACTCGAGTGTTTTGTCTTTTCAATTCGCTCGGGTCAGACCGAAAATTTCAAGATTTGAAGCCTTTATTTCTGGAGGAAGAAGACAAAGATTTCAATATTATTATTATATATTATATGGTTCCACTACACTGTATTCCCCTCATTGATATTTATTGGTATGTGAACTCTGATATTTATTGTATAAAGAAGAATCAAATGTTTTGTTAACAGTTTTATGAACTGTATATTGATTATTATATTTTATCCTTCCGCTGTGAGATTCTGTTTTGTTTTTTTTCTTCTCTGTTTTTCTTATTTAACCCATAAAAATCCGCCCTTTCGTATGGTTTGAATTGGCACATATGTCAATTTAAAGCGTGTGAAAAGGCGGGACGTTACAATTCATACCCGATTTACGTTTATACTCTAGTCTGCACTTTGGGAACTTACAGTTATTTCAGGTGTGGTCGGTTCAAGCCTGATTTATGTTTTTACTCCAGTCCGCACTCTGAGGACTTAGATTTATCTCACAGATGGTTGGTTCACACCTGATTTATGTTTATATTCTAGTCCACACTCAGAGACTTAGAGTTATTTTAGATAGAAGTCGAATCGCACTCTCTTTGATCAATTAATTTTCCTCCCAAGACTTGCGGTTTGTATTTAGCGAACGAGCGATTGTGTCTCAGTCGCTTCGATTTTATCTCAGTTCCATAGTTGGGCAGGAGTTATTCCGAATGTAACATACGCGATTTTTCGTTGTCGAAAAACCGAATAGTTAGGGTTTTAAGAAGAAGAAAAGAAGAAGAAAGAGGTAGAAGGAGAGATAAGAGAAGATAGAAAATAGAACAGAAAGAAATAACAGAACAATATCAGAATCTCACAATTCGCAGCGAAACAACATATAATAGATAAATGAATAATCTTTAAACAAAGAACTATATCAGTTATTACATTACATCACATTACATTTCATTACATCATCATCAGAGTGTACAACAAAAAACAATGCAGCGGAAAAGAAATACTATATACTAGTAAATACGCCAATGCCATCCATCTTGCCTCCAGCAACTCTTGAATTCCAGAATATCCTGATAAACCTTAACTCTTGACTGCCCGTGTGGAAATTAGTGGGCACCCAGAGTTTAGGAAGGAAAACAATAAACTCCGAGTCAGTCACGTGACTGGTGTGAGAACTCAAAACAATTTATTTTTCTTTAAAATAAAAATAAAGGAATATTTTTAAAGTCAATTCGCAATGCTTTTAAAAATGAGACTAGCATAAGGCCTCCCGCACACACACACATGCAAACGCAGAATCGGAGGAGATTTCTCCTTATGATAGTCAAAGATGCTTGATACGCATTAAAAAGAACCTTTGATATTATTACTAGTGCATAGTGTAGGAAAAATTCATTTCGAAAATAAAGATATAAATCTTAGCCAGCATAGACATTTCGAACTATGCCTACTATAGCTACCATCTAAATAGTGGTGACCACCATAAGTAAATGGCAGGTTCTACAACTAATACCGTACAAGTTTTCGTATTGGGAATTGGATTTCCAACGAATGATCAGGCCAAGGAACTTCCCATTACCACATGGAAACGCCTCTGGAAGGACATCCCGAGAACCTAACCGGATCTCTGCCAACACAAGGCCGGGTTACCTTTCAAACTAGGTAACAACTGACACGAGTATGCCATCCCCCGGTCCTTTGGGACCTTTAACCGAGTGCTCGTCATCAATATCACACCATAATAATAAGTGTTTCAACATGAGTAAGTATCTGGGATCCATACCATGATACCACCCTTTTCCAGAAGGAAATGCACATACCCTAAAGGGAGCTACCCCTCATAACCTTGCTGCATCTTTCCTGTTTTGACCATTCCGGGGTGTGAGGCTCGACGAAGTCACGTCCACAAAAACTCGCTTTATACAAAGTCATGCTTTGGGTCAACAAATGATCATAGAAATGATCACCAAGATAGACGATCAAACAAATGATCCTATCACAAATAATTAACACAATGATCATTTCACAGCAACACTCAGCATGTCACATTACCAAATTGGGAATATATTGCTAAAAACCTTCAACTATATAACCTCTGAGCTCGTACGTCTCAGAAAAGGGTGTTAAGCTAAGAGAATAAATTCTCCGCCACCAACAGAAATATATTTGAAAGAAATCGGCTTTATATCTCAATTTGTAATGTCAGACATACTATCCATACAAGTCTGTTCCGGGATCGAACAGAACCGAAGGCACTTACAAAGAAGTCCTTACAATCCGGATAATCTCTAATCACGTCCGAATTTCCCATCACATATGGAGATCTCTATACCGGGGATCAGCCAGTGCAGAGACAATCAACAAAAAACCCTTTCGTTTTCGAAGATATCCGGTCTTCAACACCGATCTTCAAATGCAATTCATAACGACGTATCACATATTCGGAATGGGTTATACGACCCCAAGGTCCTTTCCCGGTTAACCCGAATAGTGAGCGCTTATTTTAAAAAAAAAGTGTGGCATTCAATTTCAAGCAAATCACAACAAATACCTATTTAAAGGTAAATATTGATAGTCGGTTATTGAACTATCAATAGATATGCATAACATCACCAAATTCCAAATTATTTTTCAAATTATTTATTTTCCAAAAATATCTTTACAAGATATATATTTTCCATTCTTTAAAAATAAATCAATATTTATTTTTAAACCCAATTTCCCAATTTCATTTATAAATTCTATATTGAATTTACATTCCAAAATATTTATGAATATACGATTACCATTCGTTTTCAAATATTCATTTTCAATTTATCTTCAAAAAGATAAATTCAAAATATTCACTTAATATTGGAAAAGCATTTCCATACTTATTTATTTATAAGTAATCCACAAGTCTTTTATTTTCTATACTTGGAAAATATTCAATATACTTAAAGCGAAATTAAGTATATATTTCATTCTTTAAGGAAATCATTCTCTTAAACATATTTATTTGGGCCAAAACGAATGTTGCGTAAAACATCGTTACGACAACCCAAAATCACTAGTATAGGGATTCGAAATTAAAATAGATATATAAATCCCAATACTATACAAAACATTTCCTTTCGGAACTCATTTACTATAACAACAGTGTTATAGTCTACCATTTCCTTCTATTTCTCGAAAACGTCTATTTCAACAATGAATGTTGAAATCTATGGTTTCGATGGTTAATATATTTTAAAACATCTTTAGATCGTTTTAATTCTATTTAAAACATCACATCCAAAACCATTTCTTTAACATATTATTCACTATTCAAAAACTTGAATATACTACGTTAACAAATTTCATCATTTCTATTCCTTTTATTTTAAAGGATTATTCACTGTCTAAAACGTGAATATAACTCCATTAACAAGTTACAACAATTTACTTATCAAAATAAGTAGTTGCGGATTTATAAAACAATGTTTATAAATTCCATTTCTATTTATTTTATAACACTTCCTCTTATAAATTTCCTTTATTAACCTATTCGATTTATAATTCAATTGTATACCGAAAGTCCATATTATAAGTTAAATGCTTATAATTTATTTGTTTACAAAAATCGTTTCCTTTAAACTTCATAATTATAAATCTTATAACTTATAAGATTCATTTATTTATCCAAATCTATTCTTTTAAATAACTTTTCAAAATTTATAAACCTACTGTTTATAAAATTCCATTTATAACTTCACCGTTATAATCCTATAAATTTCATTCATTTATGAAATTCATTCACAATTCATTCTAACACTTATAAAAGCTCGTTTTGTAATTCAAGATATTCTAAATTTATAAATATCAATTTATAAATCTTTTATATGGATCAATTTATATTATTCTTTTAAATCGTCTTTCAACTCCTTTATAATTTCATCATTTTGATTTGTAAAATAATCAAATTTCATAAATCCTATTTTTAAACTTTTTATAATAAATTCAGAAATCCCAGTTTAAACTATTTTATAAAATTATTAATCCCATATTTTCAAAAATCAACTTTTAACTGTATTTCTCAAAAATCATAATTTTTATAATATTAAAATTATAACGCTTATTTATTTAAGATGAATCAATTCAAAAAAATATTTTATAAACGTATACTTTCAAAAATTACTTTAGAAATCCCTTAAAATCAAAATCGTTATTTTTAAACTTCAAAACTGGATTCGATGATGCAACACATCAAATAGTCAATCACGACTTTCCAATATCATATATCGATATGATAAACAATCAAATATCACAATATCTAAAATCAATAAATATTTGTGAGGAATCCAGTTGGATCCCTCCAACCTGTTTCTCTGCATCCACAGACATTAGCACAATACCCATTCCACTTCGAGGTGGAATATCGCGGTATATGGGATTTTATAAAATATTATCCGCTTACTAACGGCGCAATAGGGTCTCATCCGCTATACAATGCGGGAAATCAATCAACTGCAATATATACATATGCCAATATATATATTTTGCTATATATATAGATATATCCTACTATATCTAATATCACAACCAAACACAATCAATAAATAACTGCAAATCCAACTTATAAATTTTTGAGTGAGAAGTTCTCACCTTTGCTTTTATTAGCAATCCATTTCCCATCTTGACTCGATTTTCTTGATTTATACCTTGTATAAATATTTACACATTTTATTAATATTCGAACAGATTGAATAATAAATTTTCATTTGATTTAACTAGTTTATAATTTAATTTGGGCTTAATCACTCATTCCAAACAAATTCCCTTTTAATTTTAAACAGATTACTCTTAACAAATTTATCTAATAAAATTTAAATTTCAACTAAATTTACTTAAATAAATTTATTTAGCTAAACCTTTAAATTTTAAAACTAAATTTTCTTCTTTAATAAATTTATTTTAACTAATCATTTTACTTTAAATTAATATCTTTAAATCGATTTCTTTTAATAAATTTGCTTAACTTAAAATTTAACGTACGCGATTTTTCGTTGCCGAAAAACCGAATAGTTAGGGTTTTAAGAAAAAGAAAGAGGTAGAAGAAGAGAGAAAAGATAGAAAATAGAACGGAAAGAAATAACAGAACAACATCAGAATCTCACAATTCGCAGCGGAACAACATATAATAGATAAATGAATAATCTTTAAACAAAGAACTATATCAGTTATTACATTACATCACATTACATTACATCAGAGTGTAAAAAGAAATACTATATACTAGTAATACGTCAATGCCATCCATCTTGCCTCCAGCAACTCCTGAATTCCAGAATATCCTGATAAACCTAACTCTTGACTGTCGAATAAGCGCTCACTATTCGGGTTAGCCGGGAAAGGACCTTGGGGTTAGATAACCCATTCCGAATATGTGATACGTCGTTATGAATTGCATTTGAAGATCGGTGTTGAAAACCGAATATTTTCGAAAACGAAAAGCTTTCTTGTTGATTGTCTCTGCACTGGCTGATCCCCGGTATAGAGATCTCCATATGTGATGGGAAATCCGGACGTGATTAGAGATTATCCGGATTGCAAGGACTTCTTTGTAAGTGCCTTCGGTTCTGTTCGATCCCGGAACAGACTTGTATGGATAGTATGTCTGACATTACAAATTGAGATATAAAGCCGATTTCTTTCAAATATATTTCTGTTGGTGGCGGAGAATTTATTCTCTTAGCTTAACACCCTTTTCTGAGACGTACGAGCTCAGAGGTTATATAGTTGAAGGTTTTTAGCAATATATTCCCAATTTGGTAATGTGACATGCTGAGTGTTGCTGTGATGATCATTGTGTTAATTATTTGTGATAGGATCATTTGTTTGATCGTCTATCTTGGTGATCATTTCTATGATCATTTGTTGACCCAAAGCATGACTTTGTATAAAGCGAGTTTTTGTGGACGTGACTTCGTCGAGCCTCACACCCCGGAATGGTCAAAACAGGAAAGATGCAGCAAGGTTATGAGGGGTAGCTCCCTTTAGGGTATGTGCATTTCCTTCTGGAAAAGGGTGGTATCATGGTATGGAGCCCAGATACTTACTCATGTTGAAACACTTATTATTATGGTGTGATATTGATGAAAGTTAGTCGTTAGAATTCAATATTTAGAATTGAGAATTGAATTCGAATGGAATTTAAATTATGAATTAATTCAAATAGAATTGAAATTGTGAATTGAGATTGAAATGTAAAATTGAATGAAAATAAATATGTAACTTCAATAGTGAAGTGAAAATGTAAAAGAAGCATATATTGGAAATTTTGTAATGAATTGGCAAAATGGTTTGAATGTTGGAATTGGATATTATGACTAGCAGGATATAAAGGTGTATTAAAAAGAAATGGAATTTGGGATTTTGATTTCAAAGATAAAATTGAATTGCTCGACAAAAAGGTACGTATTTCAATTTCAATATGAAATTTGATGATTTTCTTCTCCAGCCACTTGGCTTTCTCTTTTCTTTTTGATTCTGAGGGGCCGTGGTGCCATTTTGTAGTCGTACCGAGCTAGCCGCGCAAAGGAGACGCTGGCGAAATTTTTCGAAAATTTAGGGTGTTAGAAATTTTTTGAGAAATTTTGAAAGTTTGAAATTTGAATTTGAATTTAAATTTGAATTGTTAGGAAAACAATATTGTTTGGAACCTATAATTGAAGTTGGAAAGCTAGTTGAAATGATAGTGGATCTTTAATAAAAGATTTAGGCTAGTAAGTTGATAAAACTATTTGGATTGTGAAAAATAATAGACGGGATAAGGGCATTCTTCTTAACTTGTAATTTCGGAACGAAATTCTTTTAAGGAGGGAAGATTGTAACGACCCAGAATTTTGAACAATTTAATTTGAAAATATTTAATTAAATTTAAATATTTGAATGATGGTTTGGATTGAATTTTCAATATAACTTTGAATTTGGCGATTAAATTATAGAATTTAATCTATTGGAAGTTGAATAAAAATTTAAATCTTCAATTTTAAGCCAATTAAAAATATTTTAAAGATTTGTAAAATTCATATTGATAATATTGAAGATTATAGAAGCTTCAGAATTGAATTTGAAACTGCTTTGTTCAGTTTTGAAATTTAATCGTTTGAATCGATATTTAAAAATAGCCGTCCGAGGCACAGTCTCGGAATTCGACGAAACTAGTTCCATTGGGTCCGTAATATTGAATTATTACCGGATTTCAAATTTCGTGGCATTTGGAGTTGTTATGTGAGCGTACGACACATAAACGCGTTGAAAGTTCTATCGAAACAAATTGAATTTAAAATTTAAATTTAAATTTCAAACAAACGGCAGCATCCCTAACATCACGCCTAAAATCTTGGTTAAAACGTGCAAACACGTTCTCTATAAAGTCACGTAATGTTGTCTCCTTCCCTCTCCTTTTAAAAATCACGCAAGTCTTCATATTCAATTGCAGAAGAAAACGAAAAATAAAATAAAAATGGCAACCGAGTTTCTCTGTACAAAACCAAATCACCGAAGCCCTAAATCAAATTCGCGATGGCGGTGGAGGCGCGATGGTAGGGGAGGAGTTGCAGGCGTCTTAGGGCTTGGGCAACATCGATGCGATGTCGAGTTGGGTCGCTCGCGTTCGATCGACGTTGAGGCAGTGGCAGGGCCGTCGCGAGCTCGAGAGGATGGGATTCGCGAGGGAGAAGGTCGCGAGCAGATGGTGGTGATGGGAATTCGCGAGGTGTTTGCGTGTGGGTGGCGCTCGCTGGAGGGTGAAGGTACTCAGGGATCTGGCGGCATCGATTCAGGAGTTTCATCGGGTAGAGGCGACGCAAGGAGGAACTCGATCTGGTAGTTGCGAGCTGGGTTCGTCGATTTCTAGTGGGGTAAATGTTGTTTTAAAACTGAGATTAATATATTGTATAAATATATTTATGTATATACACAGTGAAAATTTTTATGAATGCAATTAATATATATAAAGTTATAAAAGGAGATTAGTTCAAATATAGATATATAAAAAAAAAAATTTAGGTAGGCAGCAATTTTAAAATATTTTGAATTGTAAAGTTATATAAAAAATTAGGTTATGGAAATTTTAGAAGACTTGGAAATAGAATTTTTATAGAGATTTTGAAATCCATATTAACTATTTTTTTTTAGGATATGTGTTTTCAAAATGAAGAAAAAAATAAATAGGTATCTTTGTGATTTATTTGACTTATAAAACTTATCTAATAAATTATTTAAAAGAATTGATTTAAAATGAAATCACCGATGAATCGAAATTATCAAATGAAAATTTATTATTCGATCTGTTCGAATATTAATAAATTTTGTAAATATTTATACAAGGTATAAATCAAGAAAATCGAGTCAAGATGGGAAATGGATTGCAAAATAAAAGCAAAGGTGAGAACTTCTCACTCTAAAGGATTTATTTAAATTTTAAATAGTTAGATTTAAAATGGTTAGACTGTGTTGATTGAATGCTTGAATGATGATTGTTATATATATATATATATATATATATATGTATATATATGTATATATATATATTGGATGTGAATAGACCCTATACGCCGTTAGTAAGCGGAGGTTATTTATTACACACATATACCGCGATATTCCATCTTGAAGTGGAATTGGTATTATATTATATATATAGCAATATATATATATTGGCATATGTATATATTGTAGTTGATTGATTTCCCGCATTGTATAGCGGATGAGACCCTATTGCGCCGCCTATTAAGCGGATAATATTTTATAAATCCCATATACCACGATATTCCACCTCGAAGTGGAATGGGTATTGTGCTAATGTCTGTGGATGCAGGGAAACAGGTTGGAGGGATCCAACTGGATTCCTCACAAATATTTATTTGATTCAGATATTGTGATATTTTATCATATCGATATATGATGTTTGAAAGTCGTGATTGACTATTTGATGTGTTGCATCATCGGATCCAATTTTGAAGTTTAAAAATAACGATTTTGATTATTAAGGGATTTCTAAAGTGATTTTTGAAAGTATAGGTTTATAAAATATTTTTTTTTGAATTGATTCATCTTAAATAAATAAACGTTATAATTTTAATGTTATAAAAATTATGATTTTTGAGAAATACAGTTAAAAGTTGATTTTTGAAAATATGGGATTAATGATTTTATAAAATAGTTTAAACTGGGATTTTTATTATAAAAAGTTTGAAAATAGGATTTATGAAGTTTGATTATTTTATAAATCAAATGATGAAGTTATAAAGGAGTTGAAAGACGTTTTAAAAGAATAATATAAATTGATCCATATAAAAGATTTATAAATTGATATTTATAAATTTAAAATATCTTGAATTATAAAACGAGCTTTTATAGGTGTTAGAATGAATTGTGAATGAATTTCATAAATGAATGAAATTTATAGAATTATAAACGGTGAAGTTATAAATGGAATTTTATAAGCAGTAGATTTATAAAATTTATAAAGTTATTTAGGGAATAGATTTGGATAAATAAATGGATCTTATAAGTTATAAGATTTATAATTATGAAGTTTAAAGGAACGATTTTTCAAACAAATAAATTATAAGCATTTAACTTATAATATGGACTTTGGGTATATAATTGAGTTATAAATCGAATAAGTTAATAAAGGAATTTTATAAGAGGAAGTGTTATAAAATAAATAGAAATGGAATTTATAAACATTATTTTATAAATCCGCAGCGACTTATTTTGATAAGTAAATTGTTGTAATTTATTAATGGAGTTATATTCACGTTTTAGACAGTGAATAATCCTGTAAAACAAAATGAATAGAAATGATAAAATTGGTTAACAAATATATTCACGTTTTTGAATAGTGAATAATATGTTAAAGAAATGGTTTTGAATGTAATGTTTTAAATAGAATTAAAACGATCTAACGATGTTTTAAATGTATTAAAATTCGAAAACATAGATCTCAACATTTATTGTTGAAATAGACGTTTTCGAGAAATAGAAGGAAATGGTAGATTATAACACTGTTGTTATAATAAATGATTTCCGAAAGGAAATGTTTTGTATAGTATTGGGACTTATATAATCTATTTTAATTTCGAATCCCTATACTAGTGATTTTGGGTTGTCGTAACGATGTTTTACGCAACATTCGTTTTGGCCCAAATAAATATGTTTAAGAGAATGATTTCCTTAAAGAATGAAATATATACTTAATTTCGATTAGAGTATATTGAATATTTTCCAAGTGTAGAAAATAAATAAAATTTGTGAATTACTTATAAATAAATAAGTATGGAAGTGTTTTTTCAATATTAAGTGAATATTTTGAATTTATTTTTTTGAAGGTAAATTGAAAATGAATATTAGAATTCGAATGGAAATCGTATACTCATGAAAATATTTTGGAAATGTAAATTCAATATGGAATTTATAAATGAAATTGGAAAATGGGTTTAAAAATAAATATTGATTTATTTTTGAAGAATGGAAAATATATATCTTGTAAAGATATTTTTGGAAAATAAATAATTTAGAAAATTATTTGGAATCTGGTGATGTTGTGCATATCTATTGATAGTTCAATAACCGACTATCAATATTTACCTTTGAATAGGTATTTGTTGTGATTTGCTTGAATTTGAATGCCACACTTATGTTTTTTATTTTTATTTTTTTTGAACGAGGGAGAGGAATATTTAAAACAGAGAGAACATGGGTTGCACGATTTCTATCGTGATTTTCTGCGTGACTTTAGGCAAAAATTTAGGAAGCTACAGTGTTTGGACGTGAGGGAATCTTAACCCATTTCTGAGTTTAAATTTAAATTAAATTCCATTTAAATTTCAACGCGTTTACTTAACGTGTGCTCACATATCAACTCAGAAAAATACGAAATTTGAAATCCGGTAATAATTCAATATTACGGACCTAATGGAACTGGTTTCGTCGAATTCCGAGACTGTGCCTCGGACGGCTATTTTTAAATATCGATTCAAACGATTAAATTTAAAAACTGAACAAAGCAGTTTCAAATTCAATTCTGAAGCTTCTATAATCTTCAATATTATCAATACGAATTTTACAAATCTTTAAAATATTTTTAATTGGCTTAAATTGAAGATTTAAATTTTTATTCAACTTCCAATAGATTAAATTCTATAATTTAATCGCCAAATTCAAAGTTATATTTAAATTTAATTAAATATTTTCAAATTAAATTGTTCAAAATTCTGGGTCGTTACAGGCCATATTCATTCCTTATCGTGGAGACATTCCTTTGGATTGTGAATGATAGTTATTAAATTAACAAGTAGATTGAGCTCATCTTGTTTAATCTCATTGGGAGTTAGCCTGATTGATTGATTTCAAACTCTGGGAGCCTATTTATACATATTGACATCAATAAGTTATGCTATGTAATTAGCATACAATGCAACAACAAACATAAATATTAAGGAAGCTTGAAACTTTATTCATTAAATGGAAAGGAATAACATAAACTATCTTATTGCACATCCAGAAAATCGAACGTTAAAAAAAATTCTAAAAGTAAATACAACTGAAATGTTAAGGAAATATAATAAGTGAAATAGCATTGAAGATGTTCGCTATTCCATATCCTTGGAAGTGTGATGCCATCGACAGTTGCTAGCTTGAAAGTTCCATCTTCAAGCCTCTGTTCAATGACATATGACCCTTCTCAGATTGGATTCATGTATGACAGGGTAGTGAAAACCCGTTTCAGGATGAGATCGCCAATTTCAAAGGTCCTAGGTCAAACTTTATTGTTATAATACCAGGCGACCCGCTGTCGATGTGCAGCGCCCTCAGATCAACTTCTTTGCGCTTCTCATCTATAAAGTCAAGAGATTCCAAGGGGAGATCTTTATTCGTTATGGGATCGTAGTATATCACTCGATGAGAAGGAACTTCGAGCTCAACAAGAATTATGGCTTCAGAACCATAAGCGAGGGGGAACGGTGTATGGCAAGTCGCGGGCTTGTGGGTGGTCCTGTAAGTCCATAGTGATGTAGGAAGTTCATCCACCTGCCTCTACCCTTCTCCAAATGCTTCTTCAGAATGGACTTTATGATCTCATATACGGCTTTGACTTGCCCATTTGCCTAAGGGGGAGCAACCCATACAAATCTCTTTTCAATGCGATATCTTCGACAAAAGTCTAGAATTCAGCATTATCGAATTGAGTCCCATTATCTGTTACAATAGTTCATGGACAACCGAATCGGCATGCGATGTTTCGAACAATAAAGTTGATTACATTTTTAGTTGTGATCATGGCTAAAGGTTCTACTTTGGCCCATTTGGTGAAGTAGTCAGCTGCAACAATAGCATACTTGGCACTACCTTTAAAGATTGACAAAGAGTCGATAATGTCAATACCCACATGGCGGCCATGGTGTATTTTCTTTTCTAGAGTTTGCCCCTAGTGTGATCGCCACATTCTCCATCATGAACTTCCTTAGAGCACGTTTTATCTCATCGTGAGTGACACACTGAAGTAAAGGGACCGAAAAACCTTTCCTGTACATAATTCCTTCTTGCATAATATACAGTGAAACTTTGCGAAGGACTTGTCGCTTTTCATTTCTTTTATTAGGTAGGACATCGTGCAGTAAATATTCTTTGATCGGGGTCATCCACGACTCCCTTTCAGTCTCTGCTTCCAGTGTTTGGTCGATTTCCATTATGTTTGAACTTAGGGTATTTAATACTTTAACCAGTACCAAGCCCATCTGCTATGCATTGCCGGTACTAGCCAATTTGCCAATGAATCAGCCTATCTGTTTTGATCTCATGGAATATGCGAAATGTCATAGTACTTAAACTCTATTAGCAACTCTTGAACTTGGGCAAGGTATGGAGCAAGTCGTTGACCCTTAGCCTGATAATCTCCCCTAACTTGATACACCACCAACTGTGAATCGCAAAAGATTTCGATTTTATGTTCTCTAGAGAGTTTAAGTCCAGTGATCATAGCATCGTACCTAGCTTCGTTGGCTTTTTCTAGGAAATTAAGCTTTAGTGCATAACTAATTGTCTGATTTTCAGGAGTTATAAGAACAATTGTAGCTCTGGAATAATGATCGTTAGATGGTCCATTGGTATACAATTTCCATCGTACGGTTGGGATTTCCCTGGCTTGTGGAGAATCATCCTGCATAGTAAACACAGCTATGAAGTCTGCCAATGCTTAACCCTGGATAGTCCTTCGAAGGAGATAAGTAGTTTCGAATTGACTGAGTTCAATATTCCATTTAAGTAACCTTCCAGACATCTTAGGTTGCTATAGGACCTGTCGTAACTGTTGGCTTGTTCCAATTTCTCAATTTCCAAGTAGTTCCTTTCAGCTCCATTAATTGTTTGCTGACGTAATACACCGACCTCTAGATTCGGCTCTCCTCATGAAGCAATGCAGCGCTTATAGCGTGTGCCGATATAGCCAAATAAATGTACAACTCCTCATGACCCATCGACTTTGATAAGATAAGGGTCTTTCTAAATGATTCACCAAAGCTTGAAACGCGTCTTTACAATCTTGCATCCATTCAAAGTTTCTTATTCCCTTCCTAATCAATTCGAAGAAAGGAATGCATTTGTCGGTATTTCTGGAGATAAATCGATTTAGGGAAGCAACTTTCTCATTTAGACTCTGCACTTGTTTAATAGTTCTCGGCACTTGGATATCAAAATAGCCTGAATCTTCTTAGGATTAGCGTCAATTCCATGAGCATTGACAATAAAACCCAATAATTTTCCCGATGCAACACCGAATTAACACTTCAAAGGATTGATTTTCATCTTATAATATTGGAAAATGTCAAACATTTCTACAAAGTTTCTAATGTGGTCGTTTGATCGTTGTGAATTCACAAGCACATCATCCACATACACTTCCACTATTTTTCCTATCTAGTCTTTAAACATCCTATTAACTAAGCGCTGATATGTTGCTTTGGCATTTTTCAACCCAAATGGCAATCACTACATAACTATACTATCCTACATCTGTGATAAAATTGGTGTGCTCCTGATTGAGACATGCATCATGATTTGATGATATCTCAAGTATGCATCCATGAAAGATGACAATTGGTGCCCTGCTGTTGAATTAACCAGCTGGTCATTCCTTGGAAAAGGAAAACCGTCTTTGGACATGCTTTGTTTAAATCCGAGTAATCTGTGCACATCTCTCTATTTTCCTTTCACTTTCTTCACAAGTACAAAGTTAGATACCCATTTATGGTAGAGGGCATCGTGGATAAACCCGTTGGCTTTTAATTTATCCATCTCCTCTTTGAGAGCGGCAGATCTCTCTGAATCCATATTGCATTTTTTTGCTTCACCGGGACATGCCTTGGGTCAATATTCAATGCATGGCTCACAATGGCAGGCGAGATTCCATACTTTTCAGAGCGAGTCTAAGCAAATACGTCTAGATTCCCTCGAAGAAAACCAATGAGTTCTCTCATCATTAGAGGGCCGAGCTGTGATCCAATTTTTAGGACTCATGATGGATCATTATGGCTGACCGTAATATTAATGGTCGGCTCAGCCGGTGCAGCCTTGGTCTCTCTAGGCTCCTCTTTATCATCCCTCGGATCTATATCTCTATAGAACCAACTGTATTGCCCAATTCAAGGCTCAAGCACCGATTACCAATCTTTGATAGCTTGGATGTGGACAGTCTATCCATACCCTTACCTTTTCTTTACGCTGAGCCTCCCTTAACTCAACTACATTATAGACACGTCCAATCGCCTGACTGCTATAAACAACTCCTCTGCCATTGTCTATTAGAAATTTCAGAGTCAATCACCATGGGCAAGAGCTGCATGAAATTCATTCAGGTCCGATCGGCCTAGAAAGACATTGTACGAAGAGTCAACATCCAAAACAATAAATGGTAAGATTCGCACTCTCCTTCGTTCACCTTTTTCTAATTCAACAGGTAATTCCATGTAAGCATAGCTTCGGTCGCAATGCAATTAAAATCATGTATACGGGCTTTAGATGGTTTCAAATTTTTAGCTTCCATTCTCATCTGATCATATGCCTTTTTGAAGATTTTATTCAATGTACTTCCATAATCAATCAAAATCCTTCTCACCAATGCAGGACCAATCATAGCTGAAATGACTTTTGGGCCAATTGTTGGAGCCTCCACCTAATCTACATCTCTGCTCCTAAACCCAATATCATCCACCATAATACGCCGTTGCTTCTTCGGAGTTTCGTCATCGATATTCAAACAATATTCAAAATCCATATTAGCGTAGCCCTCTATCTCTTATCAACTCCTATCTGCTAGGTGCGATCCTCCGACTATCGTATCACGAGTTTTCCATCAGTCTGCACAGGCTCCTCAGCCCTTCGCGGAGCTTGTCTCTAGTTGGGGTCAGAAGTCCTCTGCCCGCCATTTTACGGGGCTTTCACAAACTATTGTAACTTCTTTTCTCGAATCAGTTTATCGATAACATCCTAGAGATGCCTGCATTCATTTGTATTGTGTCCATAACACTCGTGAAACTGACAATATTTCCCGAACTGCTTCTCTGTTGAATCTTTTGGAGGCGACTTTCTATACTGCATGGTATTGCAAGTAGAAAGATAGATATTCTCTAGGGACATATTCAGTAGTGTGTAATTATCATACATTGGAATCCTAAGTTTCAATCTTCCACAATCCCTCTTTCGTTCTCAGTTTCTATCCTCGCATTTTTTTGTTGATTCGACTGCTCTGACCGATCACTTGGACTTTCCCAGAACTATCATTGGACTGTTTGCTTGCAATGCTACTCCGTACTATTTCTCCACTTGGTCCCGCAACATTCTTTTGCTAGAGGACCTGGCTTCCTCGTTCTCAAAAACTAACCTGCCTTTGAATTGAAGCACTCCAAGGTGATAGGTGGTTTACCAGCCAGCCAATCGCTAATCTCAGACTCCGAGCCAGTCCCTCTCATCACGGCCATATGTTTCGCATGATCATTTGGATTGCTGACTCCGTAACCGCTATATAAAATCTTTCCAAATAATCTTTCAATGACTCTCTTGGAGCTTGAATCATGCTAGAAAGGGACATCAGGTCTTTAGGACGAGTCACACGCATCCCGAATTGCTCCACAAACTTAGTTTCCAACTCATCGAATCTAGAAATTAATTATAGGGTTAGTCTCGTGAACCACATTGTTGCTTTTTTGGAAATATTTATCAAAAATCATCTACTCTTAGTCGCATCATTAGCTCATGCATAGTCCATCAACCATTCATATCTCATGATGTGCTGCCTGGGGTGATTTTTCCCTCGTAGGCAGGCATCAGCGGCATGTTGAACCTCCTTGGGTACCATGCATGCAATACAGTATCAGTGAACGGAGTTTGTCTTTTTGAGATTCATCTGTCATCATTGGTTAAGCCTTAGATCTCCCTCACTAACAGTATATCCATTGTCAATAAGTCCACTGTTTGGATGGGTTGTGCCAAGTGGTGGTCGTGCTTCACCTCGCATGAATGGTCCGGTAGATGTCTACGAGTCGTTTCACACCCACTTGGTTCACCATTTTCCTGACATGCATCTTGTTTCATTCCATCATCGTCCTGGGGAGGTAACTGGATTCAATCGAACTCCATCATCCAGACCTGAAGAAATTGCTTCGACACGAATCCCCAAATGCGTGTGGGGAATCCCTCCCCTAGAGGAGGGATCAGTACCGATCCCTTAGGAGGAATCGACACTAGTTGATCCTGTAAGACTACGATGGTCCCAAGTGACATTCTAATGTTTCTACGCGATTTTCTTCGATTCTAGTATGCCTATGCCTGTGATATTCACTGGATGATTTAGAACTTTCCAATGCCAAACAAGGAGTGGATTCCCTCCTAGATTTCCCATGCTGCTGCTGACCAGTTTGGTTCAACAAGTTAATATTAGTCTGAATTTGCTGATTTAGTTGACAATGGATTTCCATCAACTCTCTCATCAGATTCTGAAATTTGGTTCTGCTAATAGAATCAGTAGGATTCTAAACTTCAATAGGATCAGCATTCACATTGTTCGTTGATTGCTTCGGTCTCCTTGCTGAATGTTAGCTACCTTATTTCCATCCACGTTTTAAGAAGTAATCTAGTATGTCACACTATTATCAATCTCCTTGTTTTAAATTTCTCCAATTCTAAGTAGCATAAGCAACTTTATGAAGATAATTATCGATCTCCTTTGGGGGACTTATCCAATCTAGTAGCTACAAGGGGATCCTGTTAAGCTGAGAATCATGTTCTTGGTGAAAACACCAAAATGTTTGCAACCAAATTGGTCACAAACACCCAAAAGTAAATTTAAGTAGAGAATTAAGTGAAGACGTAAAATTAAAACTGAGGATAGAATAAACTAACAACAAATAAAAAAGAAATAATCAGAAACGCAAAGATTTATAATGGTTCGTCGTTGTATGTCTACATCCACCTTGAAGATTATCTTTATTGATCAATTAATAATCTGGTTACAAAAACAAGAAATAGAAAAAACTTGATTACAGTAAAGACTAAAGTAACCAGCAGTGTAAAGATCCTTAGAATGACACATTAGGTTGGTATTTATAGGTGAGGTCGACCACCAATCTCTTTGAAACTTTGGCTACAGGACCTTCTATCCAACATAGGCCCACCAGAAGGGTCGCTATGCCCAAAACCCCATGAAGAGGGATCGATACTGATCCCTTTATTGTTTGATTTTTGGGCAGCGATCCTTATGGTAGCTTCCGCTTGCTTTACTATTTAAGCCCTTCAAATCTTATGTCATTTGGATGAAAGGTGCTCAAGCTATTGCATGATCTTTAATTTAGTATTGCTTATGGGCTGCCTTATGCCGATCCCTTTCATAGATTGTATACCGATCCCTCCATCTATGTTTGAATGGTGCTTGATCCCTAGGGTATGGTCCCTAGGATCCATATGCCTTGCTCTCCAAATTCCATATGCTTTGGACTTACAGATCTTGAGATATTGATTATTGAATGTACGAAGTCACTTGTAATTGGTTGGATGTCGATCCCTCTTCAACAGAGCCTGTTGAACCATAACTCCTACCAAGACATGCTGATTCCTTCTCAATACACTATGCTGAGTCCTCCTCTGTGAATTGAAGTATGCCAATCCAATTCAATAAACCATGCTGACCCCTTCTTTTCTAATCAAAGTATGCCAATCCATACTAGCCAACCATGCCAATCCCTTAATCAACCAGGTCGACCCCTTATTTACACAATCATGCCAATTCCTTCTTTACTCAATCATGTGGTTCCTTATAAAGTTTCCAAATCATACCGATCCCTTTATTTGACTAAGCTATATTCCATATTCCAAGTATCCTGCATTTTTTTTATCTACCAATTCCGTACAATTCTGGCTTCATATAATAATCTGTATTATACTTTCAGGTCCCATAAGCATTGCCCCAGGGTCATCGAACTTGATAACTGTCGGATCTATTTTGTGCAGTTAGCTCAATATAGCCAAGTTCGAATGGCAAGTAACAGTATTTATATCAAAATACTTTTACAACGATTCATTCACAAACCCTTATATTTCAATATTTGGGAAAATATTTATATGATTGTCTTAATCATATAAGTATATTCACAAAACTGAGAAAGATTTTCTCTTTCTATACAATTCTAACATCCTTTATAAACTCCATTATAAATCTCTAAACCATTTATAAAATTTCTCAAGTCATTTGTAAACCCTTATAAATCCGTGTAACTATTTATAAAACTCTTTTTATAAATATATAAAAGCATTTATAAAATTTCTTGATAAATATCTAAAACAATTTACAGAATACTCTTTATACATCATAAAAGATTTCTCCTTAAGTCTCCAAAATATTTTATAAAACACCTCTTATAAAACCCAAGTCTTCTTACAGAACTTTATTTATTAATCTCAAAAAACATTTATAAATAAATAATAATCATTGTTTAAAACTCTATTATGTAATAATAATAATTAATAATAAAACAATATGGATAAATGACAATTATTAACTTCAAACATCTTAAAAATAATAATTAAAAATTTCAAAACATCATTAATTTAAAAGTAATTGATTTCAATATTATTATAATAAATAATGACTAACTTTCAAAACATTATTAATAAATGATTTCAACCATGTTAATCTTTTAAATAAATAACTTTTTCAAAATATTAACATATTGATAAATAACTTTAAAAAATATTAAGTACAAATGAATAATCTTTAAAACAGTATAAATATAAATAAATAATATTTTAAAACATTTCTAAATGACTTAGAAAAGACAAATAATAAGGTTGGAGTAAAAATAGAAATCTAATCCTATAAAACAAAATATTTTCAAAAGCCAATTTCAAATTTCCTATCTCAAAAACCAATTTAACCTCAAATGACAACCTATGCCATTTTAAAAAAACTAATTTAAGGCTAATAGCTATCCAATAATTAAAAAATACCGATATTGATTTTGTATTACTACAGGATTTAAATTTTGAACATATAACAATGTCATAATCGATAGTGTCAAACGATCGAGTTTCATATCCAACTATTTATATAACAGGAATATTATTGAAAACAATTCAACAATGGCAAGAAATCCCGTTGGAACCCCTCCAACCTATTCCTCTACATCAAATATCATATATATATATGCATGTATATACATATATATCAAAACACATATATAAATAAAATTCAACAATGGTGAGGAATCCTGTTGGATCCCTCCAAACTGCTCCCTTGCATCACAAACAGTATATAATTATATAATGTGGGTCATCCATTACTAGGCTTGTATATATAACAGGTCATCCACTCCAAGGGTAGGAATAAATCCAACCCAACTGATAATCATCCAAACATCCGATCAATAATTATTTCAACTATATAACATACTGGTTAACCAAAAAGTGAGTTTAACTCATCGAAATTCATGTTCTCACCGAGGTTTTCTGGTTTGAATTAAAATTGATAGTGTTCAATTTTAATCCAAATTACCATTAGAACCAAATCCACCCGATCTAACTCTATATCATAGTATTCACTAATACGATCACAACGCGACTCATCGTATTCAATTTCGATCTCATATGGGATATGAATAAATGAACATTTAAGAAAAAATAAATAATAATTACCTTAAATTAATTTAAGTTTTTAACTAAATCACCTTCCCTCCTTCAAGTTCGTTCCCAGGCCACCTAAAATTGATTACGACTATCATTCGCTACCGCTACGTCGCTTAAGCGGGCTCCTCTGCATTCATGCCATCGCCTCGCCTAGCCCAACTACGCCTCCCAGCACCAGTGTCGTCGTATCTAAAGCCGTCCTTCACCAGAAATCGTCCAAGAAAGTCACGTCGTTCTTCTCTAAATTGCCGTCGTCACAGTACACTTTTAGCCACCAAACTTCACCACATCACAGTCGCGACCTCCCTCTTCATCTTTCCTTTAGACCCCATCGACCAAAGCTTGACGATGACGCCACAATCGGAGAAAAAACTGTTGTAGTTCATTGAGGATTGCTGGCACCCTGGGCAGCCATGCCTCATATCCACTATTCAACTCCCTTGCCTTGGTCTTTCGAAAAAAGTCTAGTCGACAACTTTGCCTGATTTAGCCTTGAGTGGCTCCAATTGAGCATGGCCATTGGATTCGGTTAAATTTGAATTGGAGAAAGAGGGATTTTCCCTAATTGGACGCGATCTTTTATAGGGCAGTGGGTATGGGTCAAGGATGCATGGAAAGTGCTAAATAGTAGAGAGTCTGGTTTGGGTATGGGCTTAAGTACGGTGAATATATATATATATATATATATATATATATGTATTATTGAAAATATTCGGCTCCACACATTCGAAAAATCTCAAACTCTTATCAAGGCATGTCATCTGGCATTCTATATGTAATACCCTTATTCCAAACACAATGGTACTATTATCGAGGCCTAATTTGATCATATGCATAAGTTAACTTTTCAAACCCAATCAATTACTAAATCTTAATTTTAAAAGTTTATTAGTATCATTCTTACTCAAATTAAATCCAAGATTCAATTATTAAATAATTCCAATCATTTAAATCCACTATTTAATATCTTTAATCACTAACCATTTATATTTCCAAATAAACCCTTTTATTCGAAATTTAAGCTATTATACTTACAAAATTAATATTTCAATATTTAAAACTAATTCAAATATTTCAAAATCAATTAGATTAAAATTATGGGTCATTACAGTAAGGCACAACCGAATTTAATTACCAAATCTCATCCTCCTTATCCCACTGCATAAATTTGCTTACTTTATCCAATTAAATATCTTAAATAATGTGAAATAAAAATTAGAGGTATTACAGATGGATCAGTACCGATTTGTAGAATCTCACCTAAAATACATTAAATCCTCTCTACCTCCAAGTATTGTTGATAGCTACCTATTCCAAGCTTTATAGGATTAACTACATGCATTTTTCTATCGAGTCTCGAGCGTTGAAGGTTGGGAACTCCATTCCACTACTAATCCAAGTAATTGATCAAGAAACAAGCTTCTAGCAGGGCAACCAAGGCAAAAACTTGAAAATAACAACTAGTCGCGTCTACACAAGGCAATGGAGGAGATCCGTAAGTTGATCTTATGGATCAGTATCGATCCATATGGATCGATACTGATCCATAGTAAATGCTGACGTAGCCAGAATCTTCTGTTCTCAACTAATGCTAGACTCGGTGAATGCGGCTGCAATCATGGTGGATTTTCGATGAACCCTATCAATAAATAGACGAGAAAAGGAATCATTTGAGAGATCCTTTTGCTCTCTTAACAATTTTCTTTATAATCCCTTATAATCCCAAGGATCGTTACCGATCCATAAGGACAACATTTGTAATCAACAATAAAGCTACGTAGACATAGGCAATGATTAGCTGAACCGCTATAAAACTTTTGTGTCTTGTTATTTCTTATTTATCTTTTACTTTCTTTACTCTTTTCAACTGAAATCATTGGGTTGTTGTACTATATTTTGTTGCAAACATTTATGTGTTGAATTCATGCACATGGTTGCTTTCTATAATATATATTGTTTGTTGTTATATATTAATGTAAATTGATAGTAATAAAGTGAGGGAAAACCCGCTCCGCGTTAGTGGCATGGTCTTACTATGGATGTTTATGGTAAAGGTTTTACTCATACCATATTTTTTGTTTGACCTGTGTTTTTATTATTTCTCATAAACTCACAGGTACTCATTCGAGTAGGTTGAGTTTATGGAAAAAATAGATAACTTTTGAAGGACGGATAAAGATTTCAAAGCGAAGCAGGAGGCTTGCTATTTAAATAAAGACAATTTTCAAATTTCCATCGTGTAAAACCAGAATATGAATATATAACAGGTTATGTGTGTTGTTGGCATCTTCATATGTCAGATATACACTAGTATGACTTTCTTATTATATATCTACCCTATGAGGAAACGAGTTGGGTTTAATGATGTACTGAATTATGTAAGACAATTTAATGTAAAGAAAAAGACATTTAACTGCTCTATTTACTTATATTATGTAAAATAATACTAAACTCACTTAGTCGCTGAAAAATGGTTTTTATGATGATTGTAGCATCATCGGCATCCATTTCCAAGTCTAGAAGTGAGAGGTGTTATGACATGGTATTAGAGCTTAGGGTGGTGTTACCTTGCCGTTTGGACGAGGCCGGGATATCAAAAAATTAGCTAAAAAGGATGGATATCAGGATTGAAGATCGATCGAAAACAAGGCTATAATCGATACCGTCAAAATTGGACCAAGCTCCAATCAAGGTGGGATCGATAGGGAATGATAAACAAGGCTCAGTGAGGCTACACTTTGAATTTCAGGTCAATAAGAGTTCATATGCTCAAGTTATGGATGGATCAATATTCATGGAAAACCAACTCATATCGATACTTTCATATCGATCAGGACGATATGAATTGTGTACTTCGGATCGATAGGTTTTGTATCGATGCAATGCGCATCGATTGGATGGATATGGCATGGCATGTCGGCACGTTTCATATCGATCAAAGCTTCGATCGACACGAAGGAAGAAATACTTGGATGGATGTGGACTGATGGATACGAAACCATATGCTTCACCGAGACACTTGTGATTGATACGAAGATAAGTGCAGGGGTGGATACGAAAAGCGGCAAGCACTCATAGGCTATTTCATATCAGTCGCGTTTGTATCGATTGATACGAAGGAAAGGAGCACTTAGCATTGATCACTGTGTGGAACTCAAATCGATACGAAGGCTACAGTTATGGATATAGGGACTGATGGATAGTAAATGATGGACACAAGGCGTGGAGTGGATGGATACGAAGGTGATCGATACGAGTCGATTGATGCGTAGTTTCAGCATATTTGCAAATTCAATCTTAGATCCATCATAACTCTCAAGCTACAAGTCCAAATGCTATGAAATTTTCAAGAAAGCTTGTATATCGACTTAGGGACCTCCATGACCGATCTCAACTAAATTGGGCCAATTCGGATCGATACGAACTTAACATGGATCGATATTAGATCAATCCCAAACCACTTCAGATCGATCTAGTGGGACCATCTCTATGCATGATAAAAGGTATTCCGACATTTGAGGGAGATATTTCCAGATCCGCTCCTATAAATAGCAGCCTTATGCCTACTAAAAAGGACTTTCAAAAGCTCTTATGTCGTTACGCTGCTGAAACTCCATTGTAACTTAAGTGCTATAGATTGTACTATTGTAAATCAGTTGATAATCATCAATAAACAGCAAACTATTCAAAGTGGACGTCGGCTACAACGTCAAACCACTATAAATCTTATGTCTTCTCTTACTTTCTTTCATTTTAATTTGGTTATTTCTTCATTTTACTCTCTACATCATCTGGATCTAAGATCTATGTGTGGATATTGAGGATTTGTGTGTGAACACAAGTGCTTTCACTACTTCTAGGGTTTGTGGCCAATTTTGGCGCAAATACTTCGGTGCGTTCACTAAGAACCGAACTTAGGGATTTGGAGGCTTGGATTTTGAATCTGAAACCTTAGGAACTCAGATTCTGGTAAGCAATGGCTAAGAAATCGACAAGGATACAGAGAACGGAGAGGAGTCAACATGAAGGAAGTCAGGAAGCTTCCACAGGAGCTAATCAGGCCTCAATCTTCATCAATAGAGACGAGATGGAAATAATGCTAAAAAGGTAGGAGGATGCGAACAGAACATACTCCGGTAGGTTGGACAAGCTGGAGTGCAAAACTAGAGGAATGGAGTATCATGAGATACTGGAAATGAGGATCACGAAGCTGGAATAGCAGGAACGGAGGTAGTCCAGGATTAGAACCAAGGAAACGAAGCAGCCGTAATACAGGATACAGAGGGACCGTGGGAACGGTCCCTAACCTAGGGGGCATGCCTCAGAATCATGTTAGCTTAATTCTAGGAAGGATACTAGGCGGTGCTGTGCTATTTGGTGTTAATCGGGATGCTCGTCCCGAAGGATAGGTTTCTGGATTCCCTCATGGACTCGAGGGGGAGGAAGGGAAGGTCGGAGATAGCAGGCAGAGGCTCCACTTAATGAGAACGACAGGTTAGCAGACATGATCAGACGATCCATGAGGGGAGGATTTGTGAATAGGGATTTGGAGGATGTGAATAGGATCCCCTTTGATCCTATGATCACGCAAGCTAGGAATCTACTGGATTTCAAACTACCAACACTGGAAACGTATTATGGGGGAACAGATCCCGCTGTTCACTTGACAAGGTGCATGAGGAACATGGAAGTACTACGGGCATCGAAACATGGCTTGATGCTTGACCTTGTATTTGACGGATATAACATCACTATTGTTCAAACAACTAGAAAGCGGATCTATTAGCATATGAATGCAGTTGATTGAGAGGTTTATGAGGCAATTTTAGGTCCACATCATGAGACCCAAGAATGTGACGACTTTAACATCGATGGAACAATGGAAGAGAGAATCACTTAGGTATTTCTTAACCAGATTCAATGCTGCAATGGCTTTAGTGGATCGGGGCTTTAGTGGATCGACCCGATTTGTCGATGGTTTTGATGGCAACAGTCTCAGGATTGCGAATATTCGGATTTCAAGATATCGTTGGAGCGGGATCCATTAATGGATCTCAAGGAGTTTTACCATGAAGCGAAAAGGTTTCTATAAGATGCAAGCGCTGAAAGAGAGTGGATTGATGCTGAAGTTTGTGTGGTAAAAGTTAGAGGTCCACCTAGGGAGGATTCAAATAAGGACGATAGAGGCAAAATGAAAATGAATGACAACGACAACACATCAAAAGGCAACGGAGGGAATCTATATCCTCTTCTTACATAGATTTGACTGAAACTCTGGAAAGGATTTATTTGGATACTTGAAGATGCCTGCAGTATCGAAGGCCGACAAAAAGAGAACCCTCCAAATACGAGCAGGCAAAGGGAAAGCATTGCGTATTCCATGAGCTGGATGGGAACAATACAAACGACTACTGGCATCTAAAGGATATTATTGAGGAACATGTAAGAATGGTCATTTGCAACAATACATAAGGAATTGAGCTATGGAAGTGGAACAGGAGCAGCCACCGCCCACCTCAAATGAAGATGGCACTAGATCTAGGCATCATCATCAGCTTATTATCAGCTAATTGGATTTATGGATGGAATAAGTAATAAATCTTGAAGTAATGCGGCTAAGTCACTTACACATGTACGGGATCGAGGACAGCCCCTAAGCATGCTATGAGAAGATCATAAACCGTGATGCTCGGGTTTATGAAATCTTATTTTTTCTGTTTTCTAAAAACTCTGGTTTCATTTTTGGGTACTATGGTCATATGGTTTTCTTGGTTGAATGGACTTTTAATTTATCAATTAAACTCGATGATGATTGGATTTGAATTAATGTAATAAATACTATAGGTCACACAGTTACGGTCCCAACCAAAGAGATGGGGTAATAGGCACGAGTTGTGAGTCCCTTCATTGAAGAGCGACAAGATGAACTCGAAATTGGATTAAGTCCTCGACCGGAGAGTCGAGGCCGGAGAATATAAGTCCTCGACTGAAGAGTCAAGGTTGAGGATTATAAGTCCTCGATCAGAGAGACGAGGATGGAGAATATAAGCCCTCGATCGGAGAGTCAAGGGTGGAGAGTATAATTCCTTGATCGATAGTCGAGACCAGAGAAGGAAAACTATGGATGAGCCCTTGAGCGGAGAGTCGAGGCTTGAATAGGATGAAATGAACCAGCATGGTCAATGGCTTTGGATATGGACTCGGAGAGGTCCTGGTTTTGGCTGAGGATAGGCGAGGTCCCAGATTTGGGTTACAGGACCCGAAGAGGTCCTGATTTGGATGTCGACCCAGAGAGGTCATGGATTTGGTTATTGGGTTCTGGGTATGGATAGATTAGAACTCAGTTATAGGGTTTAGATGGATTTGTGATTGCTAAAGACTTGGTTATTGGATTAGGAATCATATATCGACTCAGAATAGTCTCGGATTTTGATTGGGATATGGCTATGACACTTTGATAGAATGTCTTGGTAATGGATTGGATTACGGATCGGATGATATGGCTATGGATGGACATGCATTTTTACCACAAGGCATGCTTTGGGAGGCAAATGTTACCCCGCCTTTTGGACAAGACCGGGATATCAATAAATTGGCTAAAGAGGATGGATATCAGGATTGAAGATCTATTGGAAACAAGGCTATAATCAGTGCCGTAAAAACTGGACCAAGGTCTGTGGGATTGATAAGGAATGATGAACAAGACTCGATGAGGCTACACTTTGAATTTTAGGTCAATCGGAGTTCATATGGTCAAGTTATGGATGTATCAATGTTCATGAACCAACTCATATCGATAATTTCGCATCGATTAGGGCAATATGGATTGTGTACTTTGAATCGATAGCTTTCGTATCGATGCAATGCACATCGATTGGATGGATAGGCAGGGCATGTCGGCACACTTCGTATCGATCAAAGCTTGGATCAATATGAAGGAAGAAAGACTTGGATGGATGTACGCTTGATGGATACAAAGCCATATGCTTCACCAAGACACGTAAGATCGATATGAAAATAGGTGTAGGGGGTGGATACGAAAAGCAGCAAGCGCTCATAGGCTATTTCGTATCGATCGCATTCGTATCGATCAATACGAAGGAATTGTTCAAGGGAAGGAGCGCTTAACATGGATCACTGCATGGAACTCAGGCCGATACGAAGGCTACGCCTATGGATATGGGGACTGATGGATACGTAAATGATGGACATGAGGAAGCGGAGTAGGATGGATACAAAGGTGACCGATACGAATCGATCGATATGTACTATTCAGCCTACTTGCAAACTCAATCATGGACCGATCATACCTCTCAAGTTACAAGTCCAAATGCTATGAAATTTTCACAGAAGCTTGTATATCACCTCAGGAATCTCCATGAATGATCTCAAATCAATTGGGGCCAACTTGGATTGATACAAACGTAACATGAATCGATCTTAGATCTATTCTAAACTACTCTAGATCGATCTGGTGGGCCCACCTATGCATGAGAAGAGGTATTTCGAGGTTTGAGGGGGATATTTCCAAATCCACTCCTATAAGCAGCACCGCTACACCTATTGAAAAAGGACTTTTTCATGCTCTTACGTCGTTGCTCTGTTGAAATTTCATTGTAACATAAGTGCTATCGATTGTACTATTGTAAATCAGTTGAGAATCATCAATAAACAGCGAACTATTCAAAGTGGACGTTGGCTACAATGCCGAACCACTATAAATCTTGTGTCTTTTCTTACTTTCTTTCATTTTAATTTTGTTATTTCTTCATTTTTACTCTCTACATCATCTTGATCTGAGATCTGTGTTTGGATATTAAAGATTTATGTGTAAACACTGGTGCTTTCACTTCTTCTGGGGTTTGCGACCAATTTTGGCACAAACAGCTAGTGAAGTAAAACAGAGCTATGTAGGAGTTAATTATAGAAATGACCACCTTGGGGAGGCTAACGCGATATATATATATATATATATATATATATATATATATATATATATATATATATATATATATAATGTATTTGTATTTTGATATATATATATATATAATAGGATATATCTACCCCTTTACTATTGGTATCACCCTTTTCACTTCTGTTTCTTATGAACTTTACTTATGCAGATAGAATGGAACTATGTAACCAACCTTTGACATTAGAAAGTATGAGAATGAATGCCGGTAGAGGAGATGATAGTTTCCAAATTAAGGGCCAAGGAAAGGAGGCAATCCTGGAAGTTTTCATTGAAGCCAGTACTCAAGTGCCTATTGCGATCAAAGAAGTAATAGATGTGAATACTTTATTCTGTCTGTTTATGATAAAGCTGATAAGGAAACTGCTAGTTGGAGCTTTTGAGAAGAGACAGGTGGTAGCGAAAGAAGCAAACTTTTCAAAGTTGAATAAAATTTCAAGAGTTGTAGAGGAAAAGGAGTTTACATGGAAGGAGTCTTCCTTAGATGTGTTAAACTGGCTTAAAGTGTGTGTGCATATTTTTGAGAGATTTGGTTGATAGGCTAGAACTGACACTACCTATTTGATTACATCCTTGCATGTAGTTAATTAGATCAATGGGTATGCCACTTCTGGGTTAAGGTGCGCTGACCTTCAATTTGAATTATGTGGACACTTGCTTATTAGCGACCTATATGTTGACCTTTTATGGTATTAGGTAATTTTGGGATGGATTGGTTGGTGCAAAATGAGGCTAGGATCTATTGTGTGGATAGGATTATTGACTTATGGAATCCCAAAGGAGGAGAAAGAATTATGATAGTTTTGTACATAATGATGGAGAAGTCAGACTTGATGTTATGTGCTATGGAGGGCTCGGAAGATGGGATCAGTGGATTGCGAATAGTTTAAGAATTTGTAGATGGTTTTCAATTTTGCAATGGATTATCGCTGAGAAGGGAAATTAAATTCCAATTAGTGTCGGGGGCGCAACATGTACGTAGAACACCTATTAGAATGCCGCCTAAGGAAATGGAGGAATGGAAGAAGCAGCTAATGGTACTTAAGGATAAAAGTTTTATTAGACCGAGTCGTTTGCTGTGGGGAGCAACCATAGTAATCATAAATAAGTCAAATCGAACTTGGAACAACATGCATTTTTAATGAATTGATATCTAAATAATTAATTTGAATATTGAATCATAGATTAATTAACGGTCTAAAATCTGACTATTCGCATATGCACGAGTTACGGTTCAAGACCACTTTAATTGAGTCAGGAACAACATTGTGAACTAATATGCATATAAATATCTCTATATTTGAAGTCAAGGTATTTTTATGATTTACATATTGTTATATGTATTTTGTAAAAATAAATGCAATGTCGAGTCCAATGGGATTTCATTGGTTGCTTGTGATTATAGGATAAGGACTTCATAACGAGGCGTATGGTTGAGGAATTTTTGCAATCGAGCGATCCAATGGCCAAAATGACCTTGAAATGCATGAAATTATCATCATGGAGAACTGTCTCGGATAACAATGAAATTTACCACCAAGACTAGAATAAAGAAGCGTTATGCACCAATAGCTTCGTTATGATCCGATGCATTATGTGATCGTACAAGCTCGAAACGTGTAGCGTATGAGGGATTAAATATATTATATATTATATTATATAAGCATCCACTTAGATATGTTTTTCTCCTCAATTTCTTTTCTCTCCTGCTCTTGTTTAAATTTGGCCCCACCAATTTTGCATCAAATTGAGAGTTACAGGCCACGAATGTCCATGTGACTGAGTTCGTTGTACTCATTACAAGGAGGGCTTCACATTATTAGCTTCATAGGGAGCGATGATGTTTCGTGACATAGTCTAGGGCTTCAGTTTTAAGGCATTAGGAGGACTTGAGGCAGATTTGGGTAGAATATAGTGTGTAAGTGGACTTAGAGGATGGAAACGTCGAGAATGGTGGTGCTCCACAAGCATGCAACTGCCATTGAGGAATTATGACATTTGTCTCGAGCCAATAAGATGGAGATGACGTGATTTGAGAGAGAGCATCGAGGGAACCACGGTGGCATCATTGGGTTCGACTCGCGAAGTGTTGAGCACTGGCGGTGATTAGAGGAGCTTTGGTGGTCTGTAGCTATGATGTAGGAGATGATTGTGCACGATGTGCAAGTTTAAGCATAATTTATATGATTTGGGGAAGAAAGAAGGGAAAGTATTTAAGGTAATAAATACATTTAATAATTTTAACTAATCTCATTCCCTATTTATTTCATGTCACTTGCATACAAGGTCCATTCAAGACATGGTCTTTGTCATTGAACTCGTAGTGAGATTATCTATGACTTGGTATGGGATTGGATTTGATTTATACATTAAGGAATTTACCGCTTAGATGAGCAGAATTATAACTTTGAATTTATATTTTAGTATAAATCCCCATAATATTATATATTGAAAATTATTACCTAGAGAGGTAGAATAATGTATATATATGTAGGAAATTATTCCCTTGTTTGATTGGATCAGTTTGAGTAGATAGTCGGGATACTTCATCTAGATCTTATATATATAAATGTTATGCTATAGTTTTATTGCATAGAATTAGGTGGAGTTAATATTAATTTATAACATGATTCTAAATCAATTAAACTCCAATTAGTAGTTTGACTAGAAATAGAAGTATTATTATATATTTTATTTTAGATATTCGAGATAATTGATTAAAATCATATATATATACATATACACATATATACATGCATATATATAGTCCTTTCAATATTGAATATAGTTAAGTAGGATTGATATTAATTTATAACATGGTTATAAATTAAGTAAACCCTAATTTGTAGTTATATCAATGATAGAAATATTATTATATGTTTTTATTACTAATCGAAAGTTAAAAGTATGACCTTTCAAATAAGTTGTAAGGCTAAAATAATTCCTTAAGTGGGTTAAACATATAGAATGGCTTTCAAGATTATCTGGCCTTGATGTTGGTTTACTACGATATAATTAAATAATTGACTAACTAGTGAATTTTTATCATAAGGGATTTGTAAAGTTAGAAGCTGTAAAATAAGTATTATATTATTTAATAGTGTCTATTGTTTAAGTAGCAAAGCAGAAACCATACATCTAAAAATGTTACACAAGTAATTTAAATTTTTCCACATCTTCATTTTATATTTTCCATCTTTCATAACCACATATTTCACATTTTCTCCATGTTCATCACCATTCGTCATTCCACTATTAGTTATTTAGTTATACATCCTAATTTTGCCCTCATCTTCATCCTTTCTCCTTACCCCTCCCCCTCTTGTTTTAAGAACCCTAATTTTATTAACATAATAGCTATAGTGGTAAGTACATTTAGTTCATCGATTATTCGTCTCTAATGATTTTTGTAAAAAAATTCCATGAATCCTATGTTAGAATGCATTATCTGTGAAGTTGAGGTTAAAGTCTTTTTACCATGTATGAAAAATAATATTTTATTTAAATGCATTCTTTGAATAATGTTGAACCAGAGAAATTTTGAAATTTTTTATTTTTATCAAACTAACATATATGTTGATTAAGTTTTACATTTAATTGACTAAATTCGATTAGAGATATAACTTTTTTAACTGGGGCTTTAACTACTATAAGAGAAGGTGCATAGAAATTTAGAGAAGTCTGACCCATAAATATTGTATAATGAGGCTAGATGCATGAACTATTTCTTTTCTTAACACAGATGAAATTCAAATAATGTTCTTTAAATGTTGTAACGTTCTCTTTAAATATTTGTTAAGTTTAAATGTTCTTTAAAAATTGTAACGTTCTCTTTAAATATTTGTTAAGTTTTCCATGAATATCATGAAAATAAACATATTGGTTTTTTCAAAACATTATTTTTGAGGAGGGACAACTGTGTATATTAAAAGTTATAGAGGGTGATTTTACGAAAGTGGTCTTTAAAAAAAACAAATTCATAGATTTTAGTTATATTATTTATAGTGAGAAATCTTTACATATGAACAACTAAAGGATTTGATATAGCCTATTTACAAATAAATTGTAATGAACTTCTATGCAAATTGTTAGAATAATTTACAAAACATTACATGTATATTTCAATGGGTATCATTCTTACTATTCAAGGTACATGAAACAATTCCTCAAGCAATGGAAACAAGAGGAAGAAAGAAAGATTGACTGTACTATCAAACATTATGGGGTATGTGCTAGATAAATCAATATGCTAAGCATGGGTTTCTCATACACTAACTTTAGTAAAAATAAATTGTTATGTGCAGTTAATGCTAAAAAGTGTGGGGCATGGTTAAATGTGTTAACTATATGTTGAAGTTCAATATCTTGATGTTTAACATTCCTTAATTTTAACCACTTATTTTAGTATTGCATATATACTGGATTCTTCATTATTTTTGTCCATTTTCAATCACCTAATGTATTATTATTGTACAACAATTAATGAATATTCGATTATATAAAATTATATTATCTTTTCAAAAAATGGTGTCCTTTTAATTTAATTGTAATGTAAAACATTATGTTTTTGAGAAGATTAATGACTAACTGGCTTCCAAACAACAAAATTTTTACCAGTTTTGCATTAAAAAATATGCTTTTGTGGTTTCCATTTAGCTATTTTTAGTGAATTTTGTACTCTTCAACATTAGCTCCTACTCAAATGATATCAAATGCAGGTAGACGCGATTAAATTTTTGAAATATTGCATAATATAATCTCATATCCACCCAGACGACGATGCTTCAGTCAACTGTGTTTTATGTATTCTCATTGATGAATATAATAATACATAAGAGGCAAGTGGTTTGTTCTTCAACTTACAAGTTTGAAGTTGGATTGAATAATTATAATGAAATTTTTTATTTTTGATAATTTATGATGCATGTTGATATATAATGAAAACACAAAATATATTCGATAATGCATAATTCAACAATCTTGGCACAAAACTTAGAACAAGTAGATAAATAACTTCAAAATTTCAAATATATTTACAACTCAACTACTCGTGTACATAAGACGTGCCACATGCTAGTTTGATTAAGGTTATAAAATTTTGAATATTGTAATAACATCATTTACTAACTTTAGGCCCTAAGAAATGTTTTGAGATATATGTGCATATATATATATATATATATATAGAAATTATATACATGAGCTATATAATATTTTTGGGCCTTATTGATGGTTAAACTTAATTTAAATAGAAGAGTTATGTAAAAATAGGATGTACAATAACTGGTAGGTAAGTGCATTATCTTATAAAATAAGCGTAATCTTTTACAAATAATATGAAGGAGATATAACTGTTTGATTAGCAACTTAAGTGAGATGCAATTGTTTATATGATGATACGTTAGAGATGACAGATTTGCTACTATAATGTGTATTACCTTTATATGAAAATGTACATTATATGCGTTTACTAGTTACATATAGGTGGACTGGTTATATAAACATCTGCATACAGTTTATGTTATTTATATAATATATGTGTATATATATTAATATAGTTTAGGTATATCAAACTTATGGCTATGGGAGATGCACATAATATTACATATTTATTGATATGCAGTTTAAAGCGTTTATATATAATTTCGATATGTCTGACTTGGAATTACCAATTGTTACATGGAATCCATTATACCATTAAGGCGCATGACATGCAAAGGTGGTCCCAGAGAAAGGAAGGAGAGAGATAGGGACACCAATATGGAGTTGGTCATATACTGTTCCATAATACTCTTAGGTGCTGTAACATGACCTACAAGCCAACTTATTTTGAGGTGTTTGTTTTCAGGGGAGTCCAAAATATAGTTGGGGCTACCAATAGGCCTTTTTGGTAGCTATTTCCAATTTGGCATGAGTATTAGTTATAGATATCCGTATTTCAGTTTTGGGTATGGAGATGCCATGTTAATAGCATTGTTATATCGTTATATTTGTTCTGCACTTTAGATATTTCGATAGGGTTCATTGAATTGATTAGTTTCCCTAGCATACTCCACCCATCAATAGTGATGGGAAACAACTAATTCTTTGTGTGTCTTTTATCATTATGATTATGCATGTTATATTGGTTGGTTAATTATTATTATTGAACATTATATGTTAGATTTATATTGTGATGTTTATATTACTCCTGCATTGGTATACCGAGTTACCTCTATCATAGTATGTTGTTACGTTTCTTTCGCATTTTATTAGTTATGTTGACTGTTGATTACAGGAGGAGAGCAGGTTATGATACGATTCCCTATCTTTGGGTTAGGTTTACTTTATTTGTTTCTTAGCAGTCCGGATTATTCCTAAGTGACATTTATGGAGAGGACACTTTAGTAGTTTATTATTTATTTGTATATGGTTTTGATATACAGTATTTTGAGATAGTTCTCCTATACCAGGCTTTATATCTGGCCTGCATTTTGTCTCTGTTTGTTTATGTCATGACAGCTCTCGGGTACTCGATTGAGCAGTTTGGTAGGCATATGCTTTTGGAGAAATGATCTCGGGATAAGTTGAGCACTTTTTAGGCAAAGTCAATACTTTGGATAAATACTTGATATTGTGGTAGTACATGACATACATGCTATTTATATATAACATATGTTGTATCAGATATTGCATTTTGACTTCCATGTCGATTTTTTTTATCAGTTACTTCCACTAGTATAGTCTTATAAATACCATTCATCCTGTTATGTTCACGTATATTCAGTATATTATATATTATCAGTCCGCATGAGATTTTATAGCTGCGCCTTCGTTTAGTGTTTTATTTTTGTTATTTTACCTTGTTAATTTGTGTAACGCCCCACTCCGAGACCCACTCTAGTAAAGAGTATTACGGAGTAATACCATCTACTAGAACGGAGAATAGAGTATAATGGAAGCGACCATATGTAATCAAGCTATAACTATCTACTGAATACGTCGAATAGGTGGTTTTCTTTTCTCAAGTGGTTCGACATATCCAATAGATATTTATAACGAAACTACAATGGCTAAGGAAAATAGGTTCAGAACAAACATAATACTAAATGATAACATCATCATCACAGAACAGTCACATAACAGTCACAGAACATAGGTACAATATATCGTCAATACAGATCCAAGTATCAAAAGGTGGGTACAAAGCCACCGCTCACACATGTGAGTCAAAAATATGTACATAAGAGTCTGAAATAACAGAGTAGCTGAATAGTGGACAAATAAAAGAGCTATCTATCAGCATAGCAGATAATGTCCAAGCGGAAGCACAGAAAGCTAAGTCCAGAGACCTAACCTGAAACAACTCGGTCTGACCCGAGTGAAAACACTCGGGTCAGGCTAGCTAAATAATCAGTAATAACTGAGATATATAATAATGCAGTACATAAATAAAACAATACTTCTCCAAAGAGAAGAGTAATATGGACTACATGAATATAATGACGATCCCTAATCATCAATAAACAGTAAAAATCTCCAAAGAGAATACAAACACCAAAGTGTTAAATAAATAAAATCGCCTCATATCATCGGCGTATCCAAAGCTATATAAAGTTGCCCATAGGCAATTATCCCAAGAGTGACCAGAGTCAGTAATCAATGCCCAAGCAAAGATCGATACTCCAAAGAGCAATAGGGATATACTGAAAAGTCAATGAAATCAAACACTGAAAAGCAGTGTCCAGAGACACTGTGAATCCACAAGGTAATCGCACTTACATCGTATGGTTCCATAGAACCAACACCGAATGGCAATACTCGAATGGATATAAAATCATCAGATAATACAAATATTGCACGTGCACCGACCAGAGTCGTTGTTGCCATGTACTGTAGAGTTGTGATCGATCACTCGCACAGATGCGGAACGCGCGAAACGGCGAGATCCTTCCCAGAAGGATAAAGGCCCAGAGGCGCACGCCGAAAAATAAAATGCTCCATAGAGAAGGTGTCCAGAGACGGTTTCCCAGAGGCGTGGTGACCCAGAGGTCCAGTACTGGTCGCCCAGAGGCTAATGTGCCACTAACTTCTTGGAGAGGAACCCGTAAAGTGTTAACAATGAGTCCCATACCCCACGTTCGCACTAAACGGTTTCCTAACCAATAGCAAGCTCACACTCCAAACAATAAAAAGTCCACCTCATATCATCGGTAGACTAGACCCAAAGGTCAAAACGATCAATCGAATAGGTCGGGGATTAACCGGAAAGAAAATACACACGGTTTCCATAGGCCGGATATTTCCTAACCGTTTAAGAACCTTTCCACTTCGCTTGACGTGCTAAAAGTGAGTGTGAGATTTTTATTATAGAAAATAATGGTGTAAACGGATTTGTAATTGATTTCGAAATCACTTTTAAAACGGTCTTTTGAAAAGTCTCCTATTATGGAGTAATTAATTTAATAATTAAAAATAATATTATATAATAATTTTCAAAAGCCATTTTGGAGTGAAAAATCCTTTTAAATCCTTTCTATAAAGCCCGTGTACGAAATCCAGGGACAAATCTCAAAGAAATCGACGAAAACCAGAAAATCATTAAAAATATTCTAAGTGTTTAAAACCATTCAAAAACTGCTGCGAACCCAAGTACGGCAATTTATTTGGACCAGCAAACTGTGTCCAAATGGCATGAAAACTAGTACGCATGTAGCCTGACATCCCTACTTTAAGATGCAAAAAGAATTTCTGGATTCCGAGTTGAGACGAAGTAGCAGCGACGTCTCAAAGTTGAACCCAGAGAAAGATTCATACTGTTTTCCAACAGCGACCAGAGTCTAACTTTGGTACGAAAATCGAAGTACCAAACGAACTCCAATGTTGTCCTTATTTTTCAGAGATGGAGTTCGCAACTCCACCTTTCCAACGAGCCCAAAAACGTCGAATTCCGACTTCCGATGCGAGCGTTGCGGCATCGCGAAGTGGAGATCAAAATCTGAAAACTGAGCTTTATTGTATTTTTTTTTTTTTTGAGCGCGGGCTCCGGCCCGCGTCAGCCTGCCCCTGCCCAGGCTGGCTGGGGAGGCAGTTCAGACCCCCCCCCAGCCCAGGTGGGCCCCCCAGCCCAGGTGGACTGGGGAGCTGGTGCAGACCCCAGCCCAGGTGCAGACCCCAGCCCACCTGGGCTGGGGATGGGACGCGGGCTGCGGCCCGCGTCCACTACTCCCCAGCCCAGGTGGGCTGGGGAGCTGGTGCATACCCCAGCCCACCTGGGCTGGGGTGCAGACCCCCAGCCCTCCCCAGGCCAGATGGGCTGGGGAGCTGGTGCAGACCCCAGCCCACCTGGGCTAGGGCTGGGACGCGGGCTGCGGCCCGCGTCCACTACTCCCCAGCCCAGGTGGGCTGGGGAGCTGGTGCAGACCCCCAGCCCAGGTGGGCTGGGGGGTATGAGGTGCGGCCAGCCCACCAAGGGCTGGCCTGCTTCTGGCTAGCCCCTCTGGGCTAGCCCACTGCACCTGGGCAGCAGCCTGGGTGCAGCCCAGGGCCCTGTTTAAGGCTGTTTTCAGCCTGAATCATTCCAGCAAGTTTTTTTGTGTTTTTGATGGTTTAGGGGTGTTTTTTTCAATTTTTTGGCATCAGAAAATCACTAATAACAATCACTAATCACCATATAAAGATTATTACACTAAATTAAAGGAAATCAAGGCCAAATCTTAGCATTACAACTACCAATAATTACTAATCCATAGTAATTACCTCAATTAAGCAAAGGATCAAATGGTTTTAGTGCACAATATCAAGCAAGCCAAACTCCTCAACCCCAAAGCAAAGATCAAGAGGCTTCAAGGACCGAAAATCAACAAAGAAAACAAAATAATGATTACTACAAGATGATAGAGATAAATGGGGATTAAGAAGGAGGATTAGAGAATAGGAGAGATTGCATTACCTTTCTTCTTCTCTTTTCTTTTTCTTCTAGGATTAAACTAATTTATGAAGAGAAGGAGATGGAGCTTCTAAATGGAGGCCATTAATTTTGTTTAGATCTAGGTTTTAGGAATTTATGAAGAGGAGGAGGGTTAGGGTTTATGGGAGGGGTTTGAGATATTAAATAGGAGTGGGTTGGTTAATGGATCATGGTAAGAGGTTTTAAAACCCATTAGGACTTAGTTTATTTTCCTAAGGTTATCATGTGAACAAAATTCTAAGAAGCATCCTAGTTTTAAATAAAACCATATAATTGCTCATTTGGCCCATTAACCTATAATCACATAAAAAAAATTCCCCATTTCAACCCAAAAATATTTTAATTTGCGAACCAATTGCAAATTTAAATTCCCAAAAATTTGTTTAGCTCCCTTTTTAACTTAAAATCATAATTTTAATTCATTATTCGGTAATTGCAATCTCAGGGTTGTTACAGACTCCCCCCTTAAGAAAATTGCGTCCCCGCAATTCCTTAATTATAGAAGTCGTCTATAACATCTAATCCACAAAAGGAATACAGAAGATAAAATATAGATGCTCACCCGTGCCGGAAGATGAAAGAAAACCAGGATAAGTACGCTCGATAAATTCTCTGGTCTCCCAAGTGCAGTACTTAGGATTAGACGACCATTGAATCTTCACAAGCGGAACCTCTTTGTTTCGAAGACGTCTGACCTCCGAATCAAGCACACGAAGAGGTTGCTGTTCTAGAGATAAATCGGGTGAGATCTTCAAATCAGGTACGATATGAGGCTCGATAATAGAATCAGGTTTGCGGACACACTTGTGAAGCTGGGAAACATGGAACACGTCGTGTATTCCAGAGAAGTGAGCAGGTAGAGCCACACGATAAGCAACGGGGCCGATGCGTTCCGTAATAGGAAATGGTCCAATATAGCGAGGAGCCAATTTCCCTGTGGAGCTGAAACGCACAACCCCCTTCATGGGAGAAAGCCGAATAAAGACAGAATCGCCAATGGAGAACTCAAGTGGCTTCCTACGGTTGTCCGCGTAGGATTTCAGGCGGTCCTGTGCCTCTTTCATTCTCTGACGGATAAGAACAATCTTTTCAGAAGATTCCCGAACTGAATCTGGACCAAGAATAAGCTTCTCGCCAGATTCTAACCAACAAGTAGGAGAGCGACATGGCCTTCCGTATAGAGCCTCGAAAGGTGCCATACCAATACTAGACTGATAGCTGTTGTTGTAGGAGAACTCTACAAGCGGTAAGTGATCCTCCCAACTACCTCCGAAATCCAGAATACAACAGCGCAAAAGATCCTCCAAAACACGATTCACCCTCTTCGTCTGACCGTCGGTCTGAGGATGATAAGCAGTCGAGAGATTCAGCTTTGTGCCCAAAACTGACTGTAGGCACTTCCAGAAGTGACTAGTAAAGATAGTGTCTCGATCACAGACGATAGAGCTAGGAATGCCATGAAGTCGAACGACTTCCTTCACATATAGCTTGGCAAGCTGAGGAGCAGTCCAAGTGGACCTAATCGGAATGAAATGAGCCGATTTGGTCAAGCGATCAACAATAATCCAGATAGAAGTATGGCCTGACCTCGATCGGGGCAGACCGTCAATAAAATCCATGGATATCTGATCCCATTTCCATAATGGAATCTCTAGCGGCTGAAGAAGACCAGATGGACGCTGATGCTCGGCTTTGATCTGTTGACAAGTCATGCAACGGCTTACATAACTTGCAACATCTCTCTTCAAACCCTCCCAATAATATAGCCGGCACATATCGGCATACATCTTACTCGAACCGGGATGAATAGTGTATTTAGAGCGATGACACTCGTCTAGAATGTCACGCCTAAGTGATAAATCAGATGGTACAACAATACGGTTCTTCCTACGAAGACACCGATGATAATCAAGAGAATAATCCAGCAATGTCTCATCACTGGATCCCGACTCGAGAAGGTGAATAAGATGCAATAAGTTTGGATTCTGCCGCTGAGCATGGGCAATGCGATCCAATAAGATAGGACGAGCTTCCAAGCTGAATAATAAGACCGGAGAATCGGAAGGTGGAGCTCGATCTCTAATATCACATAAAGATAGAGTCTCAAGAACATCCCACTCGGCAATCATCATAGAAACTACCGCCGATTGCTTGCGACTGAGCGCATCTGCAACACGATTACCCTTGCCAGGGGTATACTGAATATCTAAATCATATGAGGCGAGAAACTCAAGCCATCGCTGCTGCCTCATATTGAGATCCCTCTGACTGAATAGATACTTCAGCGACTTATGATCGGTGTAAAGAGTGAAGCGTTCGCCTAATAGAAAGTGACGCCACGTCTTCAAGGCAAAGACGATAGCTGCTAACTCAAGATCATGAGTAGGATAGCGAACCTCATTCGGACGCAGTTGCCTGGAAGCATAAGCAACTACCCGATCCTTCTGCATAAGCACAGCACCGAGCCCGCTACCACAAGCATCAGTGTAAATAACCAGATCCTGGTTACTCTCAGGAACCACAAGAATAGGAGCATGAGTGAGAAGTTCCTTCAATCGCTGAAAAGAAGCTTCACACTTATCAGACGAAATAAAGCGAACACCCTTACGAGTCAGCGTCGTAAGGGGAAGTGCAACTCGAGAGAAATCCTTGACAAACCGACGGTAATAACCCGCCAGACCAAGGAAGCTGCGAATATCATGAACGTTCTCGGGCTGCTTCCAATTCTAAATAGCTTCGATCTTGGCAGGATCGACAGAAACACCCTCAGATGATACAATATGGCCCAAGAACTTGACCTTGCTCTCCCAAAAATGGCACTTGGAGAGCTTGGCCTTAAGCTGATGCTGACGAAGAGTATCCAAGACGATCCGCAAATGAAGAGCATGCTCTGCCTCAGATCTAGAATAAATAAGAATATCATTGATGAAAACCAGAACGAATCTATCGATGTATTTCCGTAATACTCGATTCGTAAGATCGACGAAGAAAGCTGGTGCGTTCGTCAAGCCGAATGGCATGACCAACCACTCAAAAGAACCATAACGAGTGCGGAAGGCGGTAAGAGGGATGCTATCTTCCGCAACTCGGAGCTGATGAAATCCGGTGGCAAGGTCGAGCTGTGAAAAGACCTTCGCACCGCTCAACTGATCAAACATATCGTCTATCCGTGGCAATGGATAACGATTTCTGATGGTCAACTCATTAAGCTTGCGATAGTCAACGCAAAGCCTAAGAGAGCCATCGGGCTTCTTAACGAAGACCACAGCAGCACCCCATGGCGAAGAACTGGACCGAATTAACTGCTTCGCCTCAAGCTCCACTAACTGCTTCCTGAGTTCCTCATTCTCTTTAGTAGACATTCTCGTGGGAGGACGCCCAACTGGGTGGGAGCCTGGAATGAGATCAATGCGGAACTCAATGGCCCGCTTTGGCGGCAGGCCAGATACTGGCTCGAATACGTCGGGGAAATCCCGAACAACAGGAATACGAGATAAGTCCAAATCCTCATCTCGTGAATCAAGAGAAAATAGAGTAACATCAGAAATCCCAACATCCTGAAGAACAATAGCTAACGGAGAGGACGAATCAGGGTGATGAATGAATAATATCCGCTCCGAACAAATAATTTTGGCGTCGTGCTGAGCGAGCCAATCCATGCCAAGAATCATATCAAATCCCAAATACTCCATAACGTGCAGATTCGCACGGAAAGAAAATCCACAAAGATCGATATCTATATTCTCACAAAGCAAGCTGAGGGTCGTGGATCCGCCGATGGGATTCACAATCCTTAGTGAAGAAACCAGACAAGTAACATTCAAGGATAAAGCATCTACTAGCTCCTTTGATACGAATGAGTGAGAGGCACCCGTATCAAAGAGAACTCTAGAAGATCTACCATGAAATAAAATAGAACCTTCGAGAACGGAAGGATGCGTACCTCGAGGTCGAGCTGAAGATGCAGGAGCCTTGGCAGCATTAAGCTTGCCAGGCTTGGCACTAGCTGGAGCAATAGGACAAGTGGAGATCCTGTGTCCCTCCTTCTTGCAAAAGGTACAATAGAGAGGTTTGGGGAACTCTCGAATAAAGTGATCTAGAGAACCGCAGTTGAAGCATTTCTTCGGAGGACGGGTTCCACTAGGCTGTGACTGAATCTGAGGCTGAGTCTGACGCTGAGCCTGGACAGCAGAACTGCCAGTCTTCTTCTTCTTATTCCAAGGCTTGTTCTTCTGAAATGGACCCCGCTTCTGGTTAGGGTTTTTGGAACCCCCACCATCATGATCACTATGCTCCATCTCGACTGACTCAAGATGTAGGGCTGCATCGACTAGCTTCTCGAATGAGAGCTCAAGCTGTAGCATAAGATGCCTCTTCAGATATTTCTTCAAGCCCTCAACAAATTTGAGGTTCCTCTTATAAGGAGTAGCAATAAACTCAAGGCCGTACTTGGACAGGGCCTCGAAGGAAGAGACATAGTCGGATACGGAGGACTTCCCCTGCTTGAGATCAAGAAAGCGGCGAGCAAGGGAGTTCTTCTCTGACTCTGGGATGAATTTGAGCTCAAATCTCTGACGAAACTGAGCCCAAGTAAGTGTGGTCTCATCGACCTCGGCAATAAGGAGTTCGTACTAATCCAGGGAACGACTCCGAAGCTGACTAGAAGCAATAAGAACACGATCATGATCCGATATATCCATACGAGTAAAAATGCGCTCGCATATCCGAATCCAAGCCTGGACCTCTAAGACATTCTCGGAGCCACTGAACGGCTTCCCTCCGAGATGGGTAAAATCACTGCAGAGACGCGCAAAAACAGACATGCGTGGAGCATCAGCAACTGGGGCTGGAGACTGAGAATGAGACTGAGAATTCCGGACCAGCTCCATGATCTGGTCGGTAGTCATGAACACGCCCTCTGGATGAGTGTTGCTGGACTGCCCAGCAGCACTAGTCTGACGTGTGGTTCTCCCTCTTCCCCTTCCAGACATACTGAAAGTTAAACGGAAATTAGAGTTAGACAAGATTCAATGATAGATACTTAATTAAGGAATACTACGGAATATAATAAATTCCTACACATATTCCTAACTTATCTATCAATAAGCATAAGGAAGGGATTTGATTTAATTCGGATCCAATTAAAATGTATTGTACAAAGTGTAACCGTTCTGTGTTTGTTATGCTTAATTCTGAACCTTAGCTCTGATACCAAGATGTAACGCCCCACTCCGAGACCCACTCTAGTAAAGAGTATTACGGAGTAATACCGTCTACTAGAACGGAGAATAGAGTATAATGGAAGCGACCATATGTAATCAAGCTATAACTATCTACTGAATACGTCGAATAGGTGGTTTTCTTTTCTCAAGTGGTTCGACATATCCAATAGATATTTATAACGAAACTACAATGGCTAAGGAAAATAGATTCAGAACAAACATAATACTAAATGATAACATCATCATCACAGAACAGTCACATAACAGTCACAGAACATAGGTACAATATATCGTCAATACAGATCCAAGTATCAAAAGGTGGGTACAAAGCCACCGCTCACACATGTGAGTCAAAAATATGTACATAAGAGTCTGAAATAACACAGTAGCTGAATAGTGGACAAATAAAAGAGCTATCTATCAGTATAGCAGATAATGTCCAAGCGGAAGCACAGAAAGCTAAGTCCAGAGACCTAACCTGAAACAACTCGGTCTGACCCGAGCGAAAACACTCGGGTCAGGCTAGCTAAATAATCAGTAATAACTGAGATATATAATAATGCAGTACATAAATAAAACAATACTTCTCCAAAGAGAAGAGTAATATGGACTACATGAATATAATGACGATCCCTAATCATCAATAAACAGTAAAAATCTCCAAAGAGAATACAAACACCAAAGTGTTAAATAAATAAAATCGCCTCATATCATCGGCGTAGCCAAAGCTATATAAAGTTGCCCATAGGCAATTATCCCAAGAGTGACCAGAGTCAGTAATCAATGCCCAAGCAAAGATCGTACTCCAAAGAGCAATAGGGATATACTGAAAAGTCAATGAAATCAAACAGTGAAAAGCAGTGTTCAGAGACACTCTGAATCCACAAGGTAATCGCACTTACATTGTATGGTTCCATAGAACCAACACCGAATGACAATACTTGAATGGATATAAAATCATCAAATAATACAAATATTGCACGTGCACCGACCAGAGTCGTTGTTGCCATGTACTGTAGAGTTGTGATCGATCACTCGCACAGATGCGGAACGCGCGAAACAGCGAGATCCTTCCCAGAAGGATAAAGGCCCAGAGGCGCACGCCGAAAAATAAACTGCTCCATAGAGCAGGTGTCCAGAGACGGTTGCCCAGAGGCGTGGTGACCCAGAGGTCCAGTACTGGCCGCCCAGAGGCTAATGTGCCACTAACTTCTTGGAGAGGAACCCGTAAAGTGTTAACAATGAGTCCCATACCCCACGTTCGCACTAAACGGTTTCCTAACCAATAGCAAGCTCACACTCCAAACAATAAAAAGTCCACCTCATATCATCGGTAGACTAGACCCAAAGGTCAAAACGATCAATCGAATAGGTCGGAGATTAACCGGAAAGAAAATACACACGGTTTCCATAGGCCGGATATTTCCTAACCGTTTAAGAACCTTTCCACTTCGCTTGACGTGCTAAAAGTGAGTGTGAGATTTTTATTATAGAAAATAATGGTGTAAACGGATTTGTAATTGATTTCGAAATCACTTTTAAAACGGTCTTTTGAAAAGTCTCCTATTATGGAGTAATTAATTTAATAATTAAAAATAATATTATATAATAATTTTCAAAAGCCATTTTGGAGTGAAAAATCCTTTTAAATCCTTTCTATAAAGCCCGTGTATGAAATCCAGGGACAAATCTCAAAGAAATCGACGAAAACCAGAAAATCATCAAAAATATTCTAAGTGTGTAAAACCATTCAAAAACTGCTGCGAACCCAAGTACGGCAATTTATTTGGACCAGCAAACTGTGTCCAAATGGCATGAAAACTAGTAGGCATGTAGCCTGACATCCCTACTTTAAGATGCAAAAAGAATTTCTGGATTCCGAGTTGAGACGAAGTAGCAGCGACGTCTCAAAGTTGAACCCAGAGAAAGATTCATACTGTTTTCCAACAGCGACCAGAGTCTAACTTTGGCACGAAAATCGAAGTACCAAACGAACTCCAATGTTGTCCCAATTTTTCAGAGATGGAGTTCGCAACTCCACCTTTCCAACGAGCCCAAAAACGTCGAATTCCGACTTCCGATGCGAGCGTTGCGGCATCGCGAAGTGGAGATCAAAATCTGAAAACTGAGCTTTATTGTATTTTTTTTTTTTTTTTTGGGCGCGGGCTCCGGCCCGCGTCAGCCTGCCCCAGCCCAGGCTGGCTGGGGAGGCAGTTCAGACCCCTCCCCAGCCCAGGTGTGCCCCCCAGCCCAGGTGGACTGGGGAGCTGGTGCAGACCCCAGCCCACCTGGGCTGGGGATGGGACGCGGGCTGCGGCCCGCGTCCACTACTCCCCAGCCCAGGTGGGCTGGGGAGCTGGTGCATACCCCAGTCCACCTGGGCTGGGGTGCAGACCCCCAGCCCTCCCCAGGCCAGGTGGGCTGGGGAGCTGGTGCAGACCCCAGCCCACCTGGGCTGGGGCTGGGACGCGGGCTGCGGCCCGCATCCACTACTCCCCAGCCCAGGTGGGCTGGGGAGCTGGTGCAGACCCCCAGCCCACCTGGGCTGGGGGGTATGAGGTGCGGCCAGCCCACCAAGGGCTGGCCTGCTTCTGGCTATCCCCTCTGGGCTAGCCCACTGCACCTGTGCAGCAGCCTGAGTGCAGCCCAGGGCCCTGTTTTAGGCTGTTTTCAGCCTGAATCATTCCTGCAAGCTGTTTTTTTTTGTGTTTTTGATGGTTAGGGGTGTTTTTTTCAATTTTTTGGCATCAAAAAATCACTAATAACAATCACTAATCACCATATAAAGATTATTACACTAAATTAAAGGAAATCAAGGCCAAATCTTAGCATTACAACTAGCAATAATTACTAATTCATAGTAATTACCTCAATTAAGCAAAGGATCAAATGGTTTTAGTGCACAATATCAAGCAAGCCAAACTCATCAACCCCAAAGCAAAGATCAAGAGGCTTCAAGGACCCAAAATCAACAAAGAAAACAAAATAATGATTACTACAAGATGATAGTGATAAATGAGGATTAAGAAGGAGGATTAGAGAATAGGAGAGATTGCATTACCTTTCTTTTTCTCTTTTCTTTTTCTTCTAGGATTAAACTAATTTATGAAGAGAAGGAGATGGAGCTTCTAAATGGAGGCCATTAATTTTGTTTAGATCTAGGTTTTAGGAATTTATGAAGAGGATGAGGGTTAGAGTTTATGGGAGGGGTTTGAGATATTAAATAGGAGTGGGTTGGTTAATGGGTCATGGTAAGAGGTTTTAAAACCCATTAGGACTTAGTTTATTTTCCTAAGGTTATCATGTGAACAAAATTCTAAGAAGCATCCTAGTTTTAAATAAAACCATATAATTGCTCATTTGGCCCATTAACCTATAATCACATAAAAAAAATTCCCCATTTCAACCCAAAAATATTTTAATTTGCGAACCAATTGCAAATTTAAATTCCCAAAAATTTGTTTAGCTCCATTTTTAACGTAAAATCATAATTTTAATTCATTATTCGGTAATTGCAATCTCAGGGTTGTTACAATTTGCCTATCGTGGTATTCAAGAGGCAAACATCTCATTTGACATTGATTCAAGGTATTACAAAGGGCAACTTGTCACAGTTGGTATCAGGGATCAGGCTCAACACTCAAGACTAAGTAGATTCTTTTGAGTTAGACAACCTGGTAGATAGGGATACATTAAGTGGCATACTCATATTTTTCTATTATATAATCTTGCATACATCACTTATCTCCTAAACTTGGATTTATATGGTCATTAGCGAGCATCTTCGGTTAAATCTATTTGTATGAGCTGATGGGGTGCACGAGTGACAGATGGGCGGTTTGAGATGCTTGATTGATTCAAAGACTATTGGAATACAATAACGAATGTTTTTCCATTTTCAAACATCCCAACAGATGCAATGGGTGTTGGAGATGGTGTAGCCCTTAGGGCATAGGAGTAAAAGGGGTTGACGAGCAGGCTATGACTTGGATTGATTCTAGGCATCGCTTGCAATCTCTATTTATTTCTAAGATCAAGATGGACATGCAATTTAGGCATTTCATCCATCTATAATGGGGTAGCTTATTTGTGAAGGAGTATATTAACTAACTTAACCTTTTTGATAAATTCAGAATAAAGATGGTTATTACTTCTTTAAAATAGGCAAGTTAGCTTTCCTAGAGTCTTCATGCTTGGGTTTGGGATTTATTGCTTAGTTATATCCTAAAATTGACCCTTCATAATGTAGGTTAATTCTCTTACGGTGATTAATATGGTGTAGTTAAATTCGACTGCTGAGCTAAAGTACAATGACCGATAGTACTGCCACTCGAACTTAATGCATGAGTTTTCGAGTAGAATAGGGCTGCTTGGTGAAGTGTGAATTGGATCTGCATTCAAGTAGGATTCGATGGATACCTAGTAATAACCAATGATCGAGCATACTACTTATATGCATTTTGCGCGGAGTCATTCATGTTAGAAGTTGTTTGCTCTTGTGCTAGTAAACAGTTGGTGATGGGCTAATCCATGAACCGAAGAGATATTTTCTAAGAATGAGTCCATTCATGTACCAGTTCCTAATCCCTAGATTGAGTATGAGGTTTCTACGTGATTTGCACCAGTTGGGCAAGGGTTTTTTTTGCTCAATTCTTAACTGCGAGCACTTGACTCTGATTCTTGAAATGACTTATAGATTTTAAAGCATGAATCAAGTTATGCGAGGAAAATTTGATAGTCGAACCAAGGAAATGGATTAGAGTTTGCATGGCAGGAGTCAAGTGATCGACCCTAGCTAACCTTGCAAGCAAACAAAGAATTAGATTTGGTAATGTATTTTTTTGGATGATCTCTATTCATTGTAAATTTATTTACAACATAATATAATTAAGATGGCTTGTGTAGTTTGAGAAAGGACTTGTCAACTAGTTTTGTGAACTTTCGGATAATCTTCTAAGTGTCAATACTATACTTGCCTAGGCAAGCATCGTGGTATGCAGTTTGTTATCCTTATTAACTTTCTATGGTTGAGATGGGTCTAAAGTGAGCCCAAACATTTGTAGAATGTCATTTAATAATCATTTAATTAGTGAAGTTTTCTCATTTAGAGAATGAGTTCTATTTAGAAGGAAATAAAAGTTAAGACTTAGAGTGTTGGGTTTATTCGACAGATTTGGGAATCGATGATCCAACATATCATATAAATTTTCCTTTTCGGTGCGGGAAGGATGATAGTCTTTCATATATTGTAAACATGAAAGGGAGTTGCACTACTTTAGCATTTATGTTACCTTGGATGTCAAACAAACTCATGGAAGTTTACAAATTAGCATGCATGCTATGATTATTATTGGTTACCATGCGTGTTTTTTAGACTTCTCTTGAATGATTGGTTGTTGTATGCTATTGTTGATTAATTTTTATTGCTTATTGATTGCTCGTTGTTGATTGATTATTAGTTGATTGTTTGTTTTTGCTGAATGGTTTTTTGTTGCTTCTTTAATGCCTATTGTTGCTTGATTATTAATTGAATTATTTCTTTATTTTTGCAGATTGATTGTTGATTGATTTTTTATGCTTGTCGATTACTTGTTGATTGTTATTTCTAACATATTGTATTGATTTTTCTTTTCCTAAAAGGAGTGCATGAAGTATTTCATGAATTTTGTTTTTTTAAGAGTACAATTCTAGTGACGTCATCGTGATGAGTTAACTAGAAAAGTGGATGTGAACTGGATGTAGCTTTGGACCTAGAGGGCTCATTCATTACTGAGAATAGGGCTATGTGGTTACGGGCCGATGTTGTTAAGTGTATTCGTGTTCGATAAAGCTTTGTATTGGTATGCCTCCAATTACTTCAAGGAAATTTTATCGTCCTTTTCATTTTGATTAAAATGTAAGAAAGCATAGTGTAGAGCTTGCTTTATTGTTGCTTGTAATTTTGCAAGTGTGCTTATTGTTTTCAATGATAACATATTTATCTGAGATCCTTGTTGCATGGTTTGATATAGCATATTTATTTTAGATGCTTGCTATATATGATTTAGCATGCTTAAATCCATGGTATAATCTTGCAATTGTGTTTAATCCCCTTTATTTTGTACATGATTAGGCACATGGAAGCAGCAATGTGCTATTGAGATGCTTATTCGCTTGGATTTGTATCTAAATGGCAAGCTCTTACGGTAAATGGGATACGTAATATCTATAGTATAAATAGCAGGATATGTAAATGTTATATGCTTGTATGTCCTCGGAAGTGAGATGACTCGGATATGAGACGTATAATGTGTTGTTTTGGAATTTTTTTCCAGAGCTAACCATGCAAAGGAAGTGCTGTTTTTTTTCAAAACAAGAGGGCTTTAGAATCCTAAGGGTTAGTAGTCATATATCATGTGCTTTGGGAGTTCTCATAAAGCAAATGGCAAGGGGAAAGAACTGTCGAAATTTACAAAAGCAGTTACTTGAAAATTTAGGACAATCGAGGTCAGCTGTCATACTCATAGGATTTCTAGGGCGAAATTTTATTTAAGATGGGGAGAATGCAATAACTCGTATTTTTAATGATTGAATATTTAAGTAATTAATTTAAATATCGAACCATTAAGTAATTAAAGATCTAAAATTTAACTTTTTGCTACGGACAAATTAGGGATCGAGATTGCTTCCGTTGAGTTGGGATCAATGCTGCGAATTATTACGAATATAAATATCGCTATATTAAAGACATTGTATTTTTACTATTTACGTATTATTTTATGTATCGTGTATGTGCAAAGTCAAGCCTAGTGGTATCTAGATTGTGACTTTGGGGTGAAAACTTCATAATGAGGCACAATTTTAAGGAACCTTTGGAATCTGAAGATCTGATGGCCAAAACGACCTTGAAATGCGTGAAATTCTCATCATAGAGCAGTCTTAGATAGCGATGAAATTTATACCCTCGGGACTGGAAAATAGATCCATTATGCACCGATGAGTTTCGTGATGATTCGATGTGTTGTATGATCTTAGGAGCTCGAAACCTATAGCAATTTATTTGAGGGATTAAATATAATACAAATCGTATAAGCCTCCACTAGGATATTTATTTTTATCGTCCCCTCACTTTATTCTCTCTCCTACTCTTGCTCAAGTTTAGTTGTCTTCCTTTTGAATTAAGTCAAGAGCTACAGGCCATGAATGTCGACGTGACCAGACCTGTTGTAGTTGTAGCAAGAAGGGCTTCACATCTGCAGTTACTTCTTAGGGTGCAGTGAATGGTTCTGTCATAGAAGCTGACTAAGGTTTTGGTTTTTGAGGCATTAGGAGGAGTTGGAGGCATATTTGGGTAGAATAGAGTATGGAAATTAACTTAGGGGATGGAAACATCAAGAATGGTGGTGCTCCGATGGCATGTGGCTACCATTGAGGAATCATGACATTTGTCCTAGGCCGATAAGATGGAGATGTCACGATTTGAGAGAAAGTATCTGGGGTTACCTTAGTAGGATCATCGAGTCCGGCTCGCGAAGTGTTGAATGTTGGCGGTGGTTGGAGGAGCTTCATTGGTCGTTGGTCGAATGAAGGAGATGATGTGCATGCCCGTGCATTTTGTATGTGATTGGGGCAAAATGGGGAGCGTATTTAAGGTGGTTAATATATTTAATTAATTTCAATTAATCTTGTGCCCTATTTAATTCATATCTCTTGCATTACAATCGAGATGTGATCTTTTCCATTGCACTCGTAATGAGATTATCTGCAACATGGTATGGGCTTGGATTGGATTTGGACACTAGGGAATTTGCAGCTCAGGTAAGCGGAATTATAACTTTGATTGTATATTTAAGAATAAATCCTTGTAATTTTATATATTGAAAAATATTACTTAAATGGGTAAAATAATATCATATATATATATATGTATGTATGTACATTATATATGTGTGTGTAAAATTATTTCCTTATTTTATTAGTTTGGATTGAGTAGCTATAATGGATAACTGATTTAGATCCCGTATATATAAATATCGTATACCATCGATATCGAATAGAATTGGATGGAGTTTATATTAATATATAACATGATTATAAATCAAGGTTAGAAATAGAAATATTATTGTATTTTTTATTTTAGATATTCGATATAATTAATTAGAACCCCATGTGCGTAAAATGTCATACTCGTGTCGAATAGAGTTAGCTTGGGTTGATATTAACTTATAACATGGTTATAAATATTTTAAACCTAAACTTGTAGTTAATATTAGTGATAGAAATATTATCATTTTTTTTTTCTAATCGAAAGTTAAAACTGCGACCTTTAAAATAAACTGTAAGGTTAGAGTAATTGTTTAGGCTGGTTAAACTTTTATTAAAATGGTTTTGTAGTTTATTAGGCCTTGGTATCGGTTTACTATGGTATAATTCAATAATTAGCTAACTAGTGAATTTTTGTAAAGGTCATTCAAATAGTAAGAAGCTACAAAAGAAGTACTATATTATTTAATAGTGTTTAATTGTGGTTATAAAATCCTGAAAATTGTAATAACATGATTTTCTAACTTTAGACCCTAAGAAATGGTTTGAGACATATGTGTATATGTGTGTATATAAATTATGTATATGAGTTATATAATATTTTGGGCTTTTTGATGGCTATCATTAATTTAAATAGAAGAATTAAGTGAAAATAAGTTATAGTATGATTGATAGACAAGTGCATTATTTTACAAAATAAGTGTAAGACTTCTATAAAATAAGAAGAAGGAGATATAATTGTTAGATTGGCGACTTAACTAAGATGAATTTTATCGAATTGTTTATATGATGGTATATGTGAATTGTTATCGACATCAAGATTATAGATTTGCTACTAGGGTTGTGCATCGCCTTTGTGTATGTAAAGGTGAATGACGTGTGTTTATTAGTTCAATATAGTTGGACTGGTTATATACATACATACAGTTTATGTAATTTATATATGTCTATGTCTACAAATATAGTTTTGGTATGTCCGACTTGGGGCTACTGGGAGATACACAAAATATTATATACATACATATATATATATATATATATATATATGGATATGTGGTTTAAATTGTTTATATATAGTTTTGGTGTGTCCAAATTGGGGCTACCTATTGGTGCATTGATTCCATTATACCATGGAGGCACATAACCTATAGATGTGGTCTCAGAGCGGGGGTAGAGAGAGATTGGGATGCTAATTTAGAGTAGGTCGTATAATGTTCCCTAGTACTATTGGGTGCTGCGACAAAGCCTACAAACTAACTTCTTTTAATGTGTTGGTTTTTAGGGGAGTCCACAATATATTTATAGCTCCCAATAGGTCTCTTTGGTAGCTAATGGCAATTCAGCATGAATATCGTTTATAGTATCTGTATTTTAGTTTTGAGTAAGAAGATGCTATGTTAGTAGCATTGTTATATTACTGTATTTATTTTTTTCATTGTAAATACTTCGATATAGATCATCGAATCGACTAGTGTCTGTAGCAGACTCCATCCATTAGCGTGAGGGATATTAACTTATTCTTTATTTGTCTCTTATCATTATGATTGTGCATGTACATTTGTTGACTGATTATTATTATTGAACATTATGTGTTAGACTTATATTGTGATGTTTATATTACTCTTGCATTAGAATATTAGGTTAACTCTACCATAGTATGTTGTTATATTTCGGTCAGATTATATGAGTTGTTGCTAGCTCGTTGATTGTAGGAGGGGAGAAGGTTATGGTATGATTTCCTACTTTTGGGTTGGGTTTACATTACCTGTTTATGGAAAGTCCGATTATCCCTAAGTCACATTTGTGGAGAGTATCGGCTGTATCTTAGTAGTTTCTTACTTGTTTGTAAATGGTTTTGATATATGGTATTTTGAGATGGCTCCCCTCACACCAGCCTTTATGTCCCATGTTTTTTCATTGTCTATTTATGTCATGATAACTCTCGGGTACTCGGTTTGGGAGCCAGTTGCTTTTGGGGATATGCTTTCAAGATGGCTGGAGCACCTTTAAGGCAAAGTCGATACTTTATATATACTATATTGTGGTAGTACATGGCATACATGCTATTTATATAAGAGACCAGTTGTATCAGATATTGCATTCTGACTTTCCATGTTGATATTTATTTATCAATTATTTCTACTAGTATAATCTCTTATATATCGTTCATCCTATTATGTTCATATATATTCAATATATTATATATTATCATTCGGCTATGAGATTATACCTCTGTGCCTTGTTTTGGTATTTTTTTAATTTTACCCCGAGAAGTCGTGTTTTGTAGTATTTGAGTCATTGGGTGCAGATTTAGGGTATTAAGAAAGGCGGGTTGTCACAAAACTTTACGGATATGTATTGGTTATCGAAAAATGGATGAGTTAGCAGTAAAGAATATTTATTCCTTGCCAAGAGAGATGACTTATTTGACCAAGGGTTGTGGAAGATAGCATTCCATTGACCATTTTTTGAACAACGTATGGGTCATATGAGTGTTTAGTGATGCCATTTCGACTGATCAATGCCCCCATCATCTGTCATAAACCTTGTGAACCGGATCTTTTGCGATCAATTGGATCGATCTAGTTTGTTCTTTATTGATGATATGCTGGTACACACTAAGGATGAGAGAGACCATGAAGTCCATTTGAGGTTGCTAATAGAGACGTTGAATAACACAAGTTAAAGGAGAAAATTTTGAAATGCCCCTTTTGGAAATGGGTGATGCAGTTTCTTCAGCATGTTGTTTCGGAGAATGGATTAGCTATGGATCCATCGAAGACAGAAACTATTAATAGTTGGAATAGGCCAGAGAAGGTCACAAAGATGAGAAATTTCTTATGACTGGCTAGCTATTATCGTGGATTCATTAAAGGTTTCTCATATAAAGTAGCACCCTCGACTAGTTGACTAGAGAGGATGAGAAGTTTGTATAGACAAATAAGTGTGAAAAGTCATTTCAGGAGTTAAAGAGGTTATTAACGAATGTTTCTATCTTGATTATACCTAATGGGAACTAGGATCTGGTTGTGTGTGTAACGACCCAAAATTTTATCCCCTTGATTCGTGAATATTTAATAAATTTTAAATATTCAAATAATGGTTTTTATAAAAATTATGGCTCTTTTACATAATAACAAATGATGGTAAAAATTGATTTGCAGGGACATAGAAATCTGTTTTTTGTTGAAAGTATGATTTTTGTTTTCAAAGTTAAAAGTTTTAAGTTTAAGTCTTTGGTTTTGGTTCCAAAGGTATATTTTCATTTTTTAAAGGAGATGTGATGACCCTAATTTTTAGTAACATTATTTAGGATATTTAATTAGTTTAAATAAAATAAAATAATGTAATGATTAGGGTTTTGAGGTTTGTGATTAACAAGGTGTAGCCGTGCCATGTATACAAATAAACTAAAGAATTAAAATGAAATAAGATGTTAGAGTAAGTAGACTTGGGCAATATAGGAATCAGTAGATCTTTATACCTTAAACCCTTGCACTCATATATTTCATACGTTCATTTGCAAAAGATTAAAATTAAGAGGATGGCCCCATTAAGCAAGAACAAAGGGAAGATAAGCGAAAGGAAGAAGCTAAATCAACATTAATCCATTCCCAAATCTCAACCCCATAATCACAAAGCTAAAGTGAATAATGATTACATCTAATGTTTTATTTATTTTTGGTTTTAGAATGAAATTTGAACTATTTGTAAGCGTTTTTCCAAGGTTTTGAATGATAAGATGGATACATATGCTTATTGATGATTTATGATAATTCGTATAGATTGTATGATCTGTTTTGATGTGAAACCCTATTAAATGACATCTAAGTACTTTGTGATTTTAGATTTAGATCAGAAATGATAATTTAGAGATGGGTTTCAATTTTCATAATTTTCTGAATTAATGCGGATTTAATATTAATTTTCTAGTGAAGAAAGAGATTATTGGGATTTAAAATAATTTACGGCTAAATTATATATGTTTTGGGTCTAAAATTTATATATGTTAGAAAAAATATTAAAAATGATTTATAGGAATTTTTAATTGTTTTAATGAATATATAAAATTATTCAAGGTGTGGGACTTAGATGTTTTATATATTTACAAAAGGAGTATTTTGTAAATAAATTAAAAATCCAAGCCGCTTCTCCATTGCTTTCGAAGGGAATGGTTATGATACTATCACTCCTTTTACTTAGGAAATAGCTTTTGAAAGTGTAGCTTTGAACCCTGTTCTTCCTAGACCCTTTGAGATTTTTTGATACACCCAAAGGTTTCGAATAGCATAGTTTTGAATGGTTTCGAGATGTTGTTCCACATGTTCTACTTGAACCCAAATGCTTTTGGAAGGTTTGATAGAATTAATGCTTTCAAAAGGTTTTAAAAGAAGTATTTCGAAGGGGTGGTTCCCTGATGATTTCAAAAGGTTTTAAATGGAAGGTTTCCAATGTTTTCAGAAGGCAATGTTTAAGTGTTTAAAAGGTAGGATGTCTAAGGTTTTAAAAGCCTACGAAAAGGGATGATTTCGATGTTTTCGAAAGGTGATTATGAATGGTTTTCGAAAGGTTATGACTTGGCTTTTGGCCTAAGTTTTTACTTGGTTTCGAAAGGGGTACTTTCAATGAATTCGAAAGAGGTACTTTCAAAGGTTAAATGTTTTCATCAACAAATTTTGTGTAAAGTATATATAACATGGCAAGGTGATTTGAGTAAATCATACAGTATATTTTCCTTGTTCAAAATATGACTTAAAGGATTAAATCATTTGAAAGAAAAGGTTTTCAAGGAAAATTCATGGGTAGTTAACCTAAGTAAATTGATTCAGATATTAGAATACCAGATGGGACTTTTATAGGGTCATACCCTATACATTAGCTATTAGCCTGTAGCTTATTTGTCTAAAATTCCCGTGAGTAGGGCTTTATCATAGGTAAGACTAAAATGATGTTACCACAGAAAGGAATATATATGTATAGAGATATGTTATTGGTGAGCTCGCGAAACCACTAGGATCAGTTGACCCTGGAGAGTTAAGCTAAGGACAGATCATCCACAAGAGGAGTATTTGACAAAAGTTAGATTATCTATTTGTTTTGTCTTGTAGGTCTGAGTCAGCGAAAGGTTAGTAGTTAGCCAAACAAAACTATATTGTTCGGACAGATTGTCCATTTGTTACTTGATTTATATGCTTTCCTAATATTGATATTATCGTTTTAACAAGTTTTGGTTACAAGATTAAGATTTGCTAAAGATATATTTTAAAGGGATATTAGTGAGAGGAAACCGGTTTCGCTAAGCGGTGTGGTCTCACATAATATCATATAACCAAGATGTATAGCATTATTCACACCAGGCTTTATGTCTGACTCGAATTTTATGCTTTTACCATTAAACTCTCGAGTTCGCAAAATTGGTTCGAGTAGGTTGAGGGTTGAGGATTTATAGGTTTTAGTAAGTGGAGAATAAAGCTTCCGTAGATGAGCAGGAGGCTGAAGTTAGCTATTCAGGAGTTGTTCTGTTTCTTTTATTCCACTGTGTTGTATTAAGTCAGTTATGACTATTTAGTACTCAGGTTAACCAAGGGGGCATCTTCATATATCGCTCTTGGCGTATTTTGTAATAATTATATTTCATCTGAACCTGGAAAATGATAGGGATTATGTATTGGAATATGAAACATGTTTTTTGAAATGTAACCAGTAAAGTTGTTTTTGAAATCTATGATTTTGTTTCATATTCATGTGCTTCTGATAATATGGGTACCATTAACATCACCGTATTTGGTCACCAGAAGTTAATATTATGGATGACTACAACATTCGTAGCACTTAGCTTCGGGCCTCCAGATAGCGGATGTTACAACTTGGTATCGGAGCAAGTTTTATGAAAAAAAACTTTAAACTAATATGATTTTTGAAAACATAATCCTAAGGAACTAGAGATAATATTGGGGTATGTGATAACGATATAGTAACGTACTTGTATTTTCTATATATAAATATACGTATTATCTCTATTCTCTTATCTTTCTTCGGCTATCTTCTGTATATCACGAGGCTTGAATATAGATATGGATGATAGAAGTGGAAGTGTTAACCTTAGGGAAAGCACCACTACAAATGGAAATGCCATACCAAATACCAGGAAAAACCCAGGTCAGGCACAAGCTGGAAACATGGATGCTGGAGTCCAGCAAGTTGACATGGAAGCTATGTATCGGTTCCCTATCAACATGATGTAGGCTGGTGTTGCTGTTGGAGTGATTGGAGGGAATGCTGCAGCAGGGAATCAGGATGCTATGGTGGTCAATAATTATGATATGTTGAGTAGAGACTATGCTAGGCTAGGAGGAAACCCATTCGTCGGAACTGAAGATGTTATTGAAGTAGAAAATTGGTTGCTACATTGTGAGAGGATCTTTGCAGATCCGGGGCTCAATGACGAGCAGAAGAGAGGGCTTTCCTTGAGACAGCTTCAAGTAGCAGCTATATACTGGTGGAATAATGTGACGATTGAAGTAAATAAGGAGACCATGACTGGGGCCGAGTTCAAAAGGAGATTTGAGGAAAGGTTTATGTCAGAGACGGCTAAGTCTGCGCTGTTCAGAAAGTTTGCTGAATAGGAGCAGGGAGACATGACTGTGCTTGAGTATGCAAAGAGGTTTTAGGAGCTAGCAAAATATGGCTATGCTATGGTTGATACTAATATTAAGAGAAATGATAAGTTCTTCAGGGGTTGAAGCCTGAGTTGGCAAAGGCTACATTACCACAAATTAGAGACCCTTGTGATGTTGTAGTAGAAACGGCTTTAAGGAATGACAAGATGCTTGCTTTTCTATAGAGAAACAAGGAAAAGGAAGTTCAGGTGGGGAAAAATCAGAAAAGAAAAATTTTCCACAAGAAAGGAGCTTAGAAGGGTGGAGCTGCTAAGAACAGAAAGGCATAAGTAGTCTGCTACAAGTGTGACATGAAGGAACACTATGCCCATGAGTGCCGGATGGGCAAAGGAAAGAATGCCATGGAGAAGAAAGAGTTGAGGTATTTCAACTGCGATCAAATTGGACATTTTAAGAATTAGTGCAAGGAGCTTGCTAAGGATGGAAGGGGCAAAGTGCTTGCATTGGATCCGACTACCTCAAAGCCAACAGCAGAGGAAAAGGAAAATCTATGTTAGGAGATACGCTTCTGATTTATAGTGTGTTGGTTGGCATCTTATTTGACAGTGGTGCATTGCATTCTTTTATATCTCATTATTTGGTATATAAGCTTAGCCTAGAACCCTCATACTTAGTTATTTCCTTAAGGGTTGCAAATCTGATAGGAGGATACGCAACACTTAGGATGAAGGGTGACCATCTAGAGTTTGATTTGTTTGGTCATACCTTTGTTTTCAGTTTGTATGTGTTTGACTTTGTAAGGTTTGGAATTATCTTGGGTATGGATTGGTTAAGTGAATATGATGCTAGAATATTTTGCTGTGATAGAAAAATATCACTTACACACCCTGACAGTAGTGATCAGATAGTATACTCCTAAAAAACCCTAGTTGTGAAGTGAACGCTTTGTTTGGTGTTGTGGAGGTAGAAGACAAGTTGAATTGAGTTTTTGTGGTTAGAGAATTCATGATGTTTTTGAACCTGTAGTAGGATTGCCAACAAAATGAGCCATTAAGTTTCGGATAGATTTAGTACCTGGAGCAGAACCTATAAGTAGACCACTAAGGAGGATAAAACCTGTCGAGAAAAGAGAGATGAAGGTGCAGTTAGTGAGTGGGAAGGAAAGAATTTTATTAGGCCTAGTTATTCACCTTGGAGAGAAGCCATAGTCTTTGCTAAGAAAACAGACTGATCGTCAAGATTATGTATCGATTATCGTAAGTTGAATGAGAAGGCGCTAAAGAATTGATATCTGTTGCCTAGAATTGACGATTCGTTCGATCAATTGAGTTGGGCCAAGGTATTTTCTCAGTTGGATTTCGAAAAAGTTTTTGATTAGCTTAAGGTAGCAGAGGATAGTATTCCTTTGATGGTATTAAGAACATGATATGGATCGTACGAATGGTTAGTGATGCTGTTTTGACTAATTAATGCGTTGGCATTCTTTGTAGATCTGATGAACCAAATTTTCCAAGAGCTAGGTTCGTGTTGATGTTTATAGATGATATTTTGACATATTCTAAAGATGAAAGGGAGCATGAAGTTTATCTTAGAGTGGTGCTTGAGACGCTGAGACGGCACCAGCTAAAGGCGAAGTTTTCGAAGTGTCATTTCTAGAAGAAGGAAGTGAAGTTCTTGGCCATATAGTCTTAGAAAAAAGATTGTCTATAGATTTGACTATGATTGAAGTGGTGAATAATTGGAAGAGACCTAAGACAGCGACTGAGATAAAGAGGTTTCTTGGATTGGATGGATGGATATATATGAGGCTCATTAAGGGTTTTTCGCTGATAGCATCACCGTTGACCAAGCTAAAGCGAAAGGATATGAAGTTTGTTTGGACTGATAAGTGTGAGGAAGCAATCTAGAAGCTGAAACACTTATTGACTGATGTAACTGTGTTAGTTGCTCCAGAAGGGAATCAGGATTTAGTAGTATGCACATATGTGTGTGGAACTAGATTAAGAGCTGTGTTAATGAAGAGAGGTAAAGTGATTGCCTATGTTTCTCGACATCTTAGATCGCATGAGGTTAGATATCCAATGCAAGATTTGGAATTAGCTGCAGTGATATTTGCATTGAAGGTGTGAAGATATTACCTTGGAGAGAGGTTTGAGCATTATACAGATCATAAGTCATTGAAGTATTTACTCTCAGAAGGAGCTGATTATGAGACAGCAGAGATGATTAAAATTTATAGCTGCTTATGAATTTGGTATTGAATACACACCAAAGAAAGACAATAAGGTTGCAAACGGACCTAGTAGAAAGCATCAGAATGCAGTGTTGGCAATGGTAGTCAAGTGGAAAGATTTGGAAGTGTTGACGACATGTAGAGTGCAGTGGGGAACTGAAGTTAGATATAGTAAAGAAACTGCTATGTTGTCATGTCTGGAAGTTTGATCGGTGATGACCGAAAAGGTTGCTTCTAAACAGATGGAGGATCCAGTATTTGTTGAATGGATTAAGAAGTTAAGGGATGGAACATGGAATGATGACTTGAAGGATTTTAGTCTTGACCAGAGCGAGTGGTTGAGAAAGAAAGGTAGATTGTATATTCCGAATGTAGGAAGCATTAGGATAGAAGTTTTGGAACAATTCCATCGTTCAGAGTTCAATATTGATCCAGAGGAACAAAAATTTACCGGGACATGAATAGAATTTTTTTCGGGAATGTATGAAGAAGGATGTAGGCTTATGGGTGAAGCAGTGTCTGAACAGTCAATAGGTAAAAGCCGAACATCAAAGGCCAAGTGGGTTGCTTCAGCCATTAGATATTCCAATTTGGAAGTTGAAGTCTACTTCTATGGATTTTACAGATGAGTTGCCAAGATCTAATAGAGGAAATGAAAGTATATGGGTTATAGTGGACAGATTAACCAAGGGTGCCTATTTCATTTCAGTAAAATCAACTAGGATGACACCTATTTTAGCTAAGTTATTCATGAATAATATAGTTAAACTTCATGGAATTCTAGTAGTTGTAGGATCGATTTCATCCCAAAGGGGGAGGGGGTTAATAGGGTGATACTCATAATTATAAAAATTTAATGTGGAAATATATAAAATAATCGCAGCATTGATAATAGCAGAATAATGGCAACATAGATAATAGAAGAATAAAAAGCAGAAATAGAAAAACACAGATTGACCCAGCTTTGGCAAAACCTTGCCTACGTGCTGCCCTAAGATTTCTACTAGAAATTAAGTAGTCAGACACCTACACACGTAAACTCACGATACCCACTATCGACTAACCTAACTCTACGCTCAAAACCCTTCCACCACTCAGCCACTGAGTTGTGAATTCTCGAGCTACAGCACCGTAGTTCGTCCCTTGGTCATACGACTAGAAAATTACAAAAATTTAAAAGGAATATAAAAATTAAAAACAACTAAAAAACAAAAACCCTAATTTACCGATAAAAGCCTTATATAATTAAAACCCAAACAAAATACAGCCAACCCAAAAGAATTAAGTCATAAAAAATTGTTCCCCTTTATCCTTTTATTTCTTCGGCCTTGTATTTGCGTTGAAAAAATGGCTATGTTCTACTTCGATTTAAAATTAGGGCTTCTGTAAATTGAGGCATCGCTTGATGGTTGATCAATTGATTTAATATTCTCGCGTTGATTTCTTTGATCGACTGATTTGCTCACGGCTACTTCAATTTAAGTCGAGATCGATGTCGTAATTAGGGTGATTTTCTTGTTCGATTTGAATTTTATGGACTTTGATTCGAGTTATATGTTTGTGATTTATTCCAATGCCGTGCTCTGATAATTGATTGCATGAACTCGAGTGCCTTTTGAATGCCGATGATGATGGGTTAAATAGGATTCAAAATCCTATAATCTCGTTCGTATATATTTTATTTTAATTCTGCATGTGCTATGCTTGGCCATTGATTTTCGTTTGGATGCTTGTGATGTTTTCTAAGTTTTTCAATTCGTATATTTTTGTTGCTTGATTAACACGGCTTTGATTCTGACTTGTTCGATTCCTTGTCCACCAGTCTCTGACTTGATTTGAAACTGCTATTACATTCACGTGTACATCATGGCGCTGTTACTATTTTTGGCATTGACTTCTTCGGCTTGATCAATTCCTATTATCACTTTGACGCCCACGACTTCTTACTGTGTTGATTGATCATAGTCACTTGCTTAAGATGGTTCAACCTGCTACGTGATTTTTGTTCTGCTGCTTGCTTGCATTGTTCACTGTATTGAGTTATTATGTGCCTCTGGTGTAGTTGGTGTTGCAGTGTTGAACTGTATGTGGTTTCAATGTGTATGCATATGTACTGGGTTGTAGCTTCGAACCAGTTTTTATTTGAACCTGACTATGTAGTCTGCACTTGTATTTTACACTACAATGTTGCCTCTATCCTTCACTTGGTTGTTGTATACCTCTATTCCAGTTTGCATTTTTGTGATGAATTGCTTATGAGCTGGTTCATGATATCCTCATGGTGACTGATATGTGTAAGTGTATATGGAGTTTGGTCTGGTTTCATTTCAGTTCTTGGTTTGGTCAAGTTTCTTGTTCTTGTGTCTGACTATATGTATTTGCACCAATTTATTGCTTCATCTGCTTCGAGTCACTTGTGCATTTGATTTTTGCACTTGTATTTCCATGTAAACTTCAAGTTACTGAAGTTTATTGTAGTAACCATAAAGTCAGGTCTTCATACATGTTTTAAATGTGTGTTCATTTTGTCCTTGTGCAAAAGAGTCTTTCTGGTCCATCATTCTCTTGATTCTGGTGTGGTTAGTTGTTTTGGTCGAGGCCGTGTTCAATTTGTGGCTACAGTGTCATCTCCACTTATCTACATATATTTATGTATGTATATATTTGGTTTCATTTCGTGCATCTCTGTGTGGAGTAGTTCTGAACTATATATGCATGTGCACCACCGTTATCTTGTTGCAGCCTGATATGCTAGCTCTGGTATTTGTTTTAACTGGAATTCTATTCATGTGTACTCACTTAATTTTTGGTCGAGACTTGTTTTATGTGTCTTGACCTATTGGTTTGTTATTGCATGCACTTGAGTTGAACCTAGCTTTGGCTCGGGTTTGACCTTGTGCTCATATCGTGACTTTATTTTATTGCACTTGAATATTTGTACTTGAGTTGAATCCAGCTTTTGAATTGGTTTGAACTTGTTCTCACCCGTCCCTGTAGTTTTATCTAGTGTGTATCAATATTCACGGCCTTGTGGCATGTATAGTGATACACTGTACATGTCACAAGTTGTTCGTGTTTGATGAAATCAAAATTAAATGATGACAAACAACCCAAATAACCGAGGAAAATAACATTTTCAAAATACACATTTTATTTTTCACTGCAAAATATTCCTTTCTCAATTTTACTACGTCGGTGTGTCTGCAGATAACTCAGATGCTGAATTCAAGTTAGAATAGAGCTAAAGATAAATATGAATGAATGAGCGATATGTAATGAGGTGCAAATTTAAATGACAATTGTATAGTGAAAGGCGTGATGTAATCGAAACTGTATTGTAATTGAAATTGTGTATATATAATGAAAGCTCAAGTTTGTACTATTCAAAATTGTAATAAAATATTTGTTTGAATACAATATTTGTTTGAACTTAAATTCTACGTTATTTATTTTATTCAGCAATTATTTATTTAATTATGTGAAAATAAAATAGTACAATAACAAATAAATTTAAATGAATATATATATATATGTTTATTATCATCAAACAAAATCATATACTAGCATATTCAACAATCTTCCCCTTTTGATGATAACAAACATATATTTAAGATTTTGAATTTATTAAATATATTTTATCATTCAATTTTCTCCCCCTATTTGAATGCTCCCTCTCTACAACAAAAACTCCCCCTTCTTATATGCATGAAAATAAATAAAATATGCAAATGAACCTAGATGCAAATAGAAAATAGCAAATAAAATATTTGACCTTCATTTGCCAAAATCTTAGCTTTTCTCTCTCCCTTTAGTTATCAGCAAAGGAGTAATAGTGTTAGAAAAATAGTAATAAAGTGATAGACATTAATACAACATTAATACCCAATTGAATATAAATATTAAATTTCAATAAAAAATCAAACAAAAATCATAAATACTTTGATAAGTGCATATTCCACTTTAGGATGATAACGATGATGCAAAAACCATATAGCCATGTCTATATGTGGTATATTTATGTCAGGAATTCGAATATCTACTAACCATGCATAACCGTTAGGAGTTTTAAATGAGTTTAGTAGTATTCTAAATTTTTTTTAAAATGAGTTCAAGTATCTTCTAACAACACATAACCGTGAGGACATTCAAATGGGATTAGAATCAACTTGTCTATTTAATTGATCAATTTTGATATATGTTTCATACATGCATAACCGTGAGGAATTTTAAATGAGCATGAAAGCACATAATCAAAAATTCCAAGTAATTCACTCATGCATAACCATGGAGACTTTTAAATGAGAGTGAATACGTTGGATGTTTTTATTGCAAAAAATATACTAAATTGAAAAAACGAATGATTTTCGATATAAAATACCACATCTTAACATACTATATTGGATTTTGATGAGTGATAATCGTTAGAAATATGATAGCAATAGAGATGGTCATGGAATTTTTATCCAATAAGAGTTATTATAAAGCTCGTTTAAATTTTTAAGGAAATTTACTAAATATACTTTCTCAAGTTATAATATATGATTAATATCAACACTCGTCACTTTTTCAATCATATTTATCTTTTCGATAATCAGTAGGGAGTCAGATTTGTTAAAATAGGCAAAAAATAAAATCAAATTTCTAAAGTACCTAAACCGAGATGAAGTTTACAAAAACTATTTTCTAGAAGGAGTTTTGTAAAAATGTCTGCCAATTAAGAATCGGTTGAAATGAAATTTATGCAGATATTTTCTTTGGAAACATGATCTTTAATATAATGATGTCTAACATCTATATGTTTAGTTTGTGAGTGATGTACATGATTATTTGTGAGGTCAATTGCACTTTTGCTTTCACACATTTGTGGTACACGTTTAAAATTTAGGCCATAGTCTTGCAAAGTTTGTATCAACCATAAAATTTGAGCAGAACAACCACTTAGAGTAATATAGTCTGCCTATGTGGTGGATAATGAAATACAATTCTGTTTCCTACTTGACCATGCAACTATCGAATGTCCTAACATAAAACACGTTCCACCAGTACTTTATCTATCAACTAGATTTCTAGCATAATCTGTATCTGAATATCTTTTTAATTCAAAGCTATCATTAGTTGGATACCAAAGATCAAACGTGGAGTGTGCAACAAATATCTTATAATTTTTTTAATAGCTTTTAAATGGGATTCTTTTGGATTAGACCAAAATCGTGCACGCAAGTAGACAGAAAACACAATGTCAGGTCTAGAAGCGGTAAGATAAAGAAGTGATCCAATCATACATCGATTTGCTTTTGATCTATTGCCTTAACTTTTTCATCCTTATCAAGTTTAATTGTTGTGCTCATGAGAGTCTTTACAGGTTTAGCATCTTTCAATCCAAATTTGTTGACAAATTCCCTAATATATTTTGTTTAAGAGATGAATGTACCTCTATCGCTTTGTTTGATTTGAAATCCTAAAAAGAATTTTAACTCTCAAACCATGCTCATCTCAATCTTTTCCAGCAAAACTTTTTCAATTTTCTCATACAACAAATTTAGTGGCACCATAAATAATGTCATCAACATATATTTGAATGATCAAAAGATCATCATTTTCATGCAATAGAAATAGTATGGTGTCTCCACAGCCCGTTTTGAACCCATTTTCAAGGAGATAAGTGCTAAGACATTCATACCAAGCTCAAGGAGATAAGTTGCCTTCTCCGCCACCACTGATGTACGTTTGTAAAAGCCAATGTGCATAATCTTATAAATGGAATGTTAGATAAACGTCCATACAAGTTGTCTAGAAATAGGACAAACAGAAGGCAATCTCCTACTACCACTAGTAGTAAGTAGTCCTTGCATTGGATAGTTCATAATGTAGAGACCACTACTACTATATGTATACTGGAATTTTAACCCCAAACAATCAACAAGCAGTCCCCCACTATGAAAATGCCGAATATCAATATCATCACAAGTAACCTGCATAATCGTCGCATTAATGTTGGTCCGAAGTGGTTTTCAGATAAATTTGATCCCCATCTCTTCACACGAGCAAGCAAAAGCGTTTCTCAACCTCACGCAGAAACTAAGTCTCATGGACTTATCACGTGTCCAAATTTCAACTTGCTATCTTTCGGCCAAGAAGGAAGCTCAATAGATTTGAGTAATACTCCGCACTATACAAATCAACATCCTCAACACAAATGATAATCAAGACTACATAAAATGCTACGTACTAAATGTACGACTATGTAGTTCCCACATCTAGTCGAGGAACCAAAATAGGCAAATTTGATAGTTGGTTATTTAACTATCAAAGCAACAAACAAATATTTAGCACCATAAGCAATCATTAGGCCCTTTTAATTAGTTTTTTATTAATTAAATCACTTGCAAAATATTCACTTCAAATTATCTTTAAAAGGATATATTCTCAAAACATTTCACTTATATATTGGAAAACATTTCCATATACTTATATCGCAGTATAAGCATACTCACAAATCAATTTATTTTCAACACTTAGAAAATATTACATATGCTTAAATTACGATTAAATATATATTTTATTCTGTAAGGAAAACACTCTTTTAGACATATTTATTTGGGTCAAAATGAATGCTGCGTAAAATATCGTTACGACAACCCAAAATCACTAGTATAGAGATCCAAAAATTAGATAGATATATAAATCCCATATACTACAAAATATTTCCTTCCGAAAATCATATGCTATAACAATAGTGTTACAGTCCATTATTTCCTTACTTCCCAAAAACGTCTATTTCAACAATGAATGTTGAAATCTATATATTCGATACTTTACACATTTTAAAACATCTTTAAATCACTTAACTTCATTTAAAATATCACTTTACGAAACATTTATTTAACTTTAAAATAGTTTTCACTGTCCAAAATCGTAAATGAAATTCATTTACCAAATGCAATATTTCTATACAACTAATTTAAAATATTATCCACTGTCCAAAATCGTGGATATAATTCCCTTATTGAATTTGTTACTTATACACATTTTATTAAAGGATTATCCACTGTCCAAAATCGTGGATGAAATTCCTTTAATAACTTCCATATTTAACTTATCAAAATCAATTGATTTCACAATTATAAACATTGTTTATAAATCCACATTTCTATTTTATAAAAACTTCCACTTATAAAATCACTTTATTAACAAATTCTATTCATATTCCATTTACATGCTAAAATCCAATTCATAATTAAATTACTTATAAATCATTTATTTTACAAAATCCATTCATTTTATAACTTCACAATCCGTAAATCTTATTCACTTATAAAATCCATTTATAACTCTACTTTAACATTGACAAAAATCCTTTACATTTCATCATTTTGATTTATAAAAATTCAATTTTATAAATCTTCTATATAAACCATTTATGATAATTTTAAAATCTCAATTTAAACTATTTACAAAATAATTAATTCCATATTTCAAAAATCACATTTTGATATATTTCACAAAAATCATAATTTTTATAACATAACAATTATAACTTTAATTTATTTAAAATAAATCCATTTACTTAACAATTCAAAAATTCAATAAAAAATCTATTTTAAACATCACTTGAAATTCCTTTTTAAATTGAAATCGTCACTTTGACATTTTTAAATTACCAAAAATAGGCCCAATGTTGCAACAGCACCAAACACATCAATCACGTCAATCCTGACATCCAAAACATCATTTATCATATGATAGCAACACATATATATCAATATTTGTAAATAAAACCAATACTGGTGAGGAATCCAGTTGGATCCCTCCAATCTGTCACCTACAACAAATATACATATTAGAATATGCGTAAAATGTCCGCTTCGAGGCAGATGCACGTGCATAGGGCCATCCGCTCATACACGGAACATATAGGGTCTCATCTGCTCCAATAGGTAGGAATATATCCAAATACCAATCAATATATCATATATCATCTAAACAATCATTAAATAGCATAAATAAAATTTATTCTCACTTATATAAAAATATAAGTGAGACAGAATGAGTGAGTTGTACTCACACTGCTTCCAATAGCAGTTGTAGTGTTTTATTTCGAATAAAATTAAATGAACATTTAATTTTATCCAAAATCTACACTAGCCTCAATCAACTCCAAACTAGATGTATAATGTAATGCTTATAAATACAGACCCAACGCAACTTGTTTCGTCAAAATCGAACCTTGTAAGCAAAAGTTATAGCATTTTAAAGATCACACGGTTTCTTTTTATTTATTTTAAACCTTTTAAATCGGGCCGCACTTTTTTTGTCAAAGCAGATCTAGACCGTGCCTACTTTCTTCCTTCATCGATCCATCCACACAAATTAAATCCATAGCCCATCGATTGAATTTGATCATTGTCGCCTCCACCGATCATCTAGACGATGATCAGAACCCACCGATCGAAGGCTCTCACTCTCCTCCATGCTCGGCCAAAGATGAGCTTCTCCACATGTTGCAGATCGACATGAAAACATGGCTGAACAATGCGACTTTGATCATCGATTCTGGTCACCTCGTTACGACCCAGGCGATCATCGCTGTTGTATTTATAGAGCGTGCGATGCTCTTTAATATTGCTTTAGATGTCGAGACTTGAAGATGAATGGATTTCGAGATAATCAAGGGAAAAGAGTACGAGTTTTTGGCCATTTAAAATAACATTGCGGCTAGGGTTTCTTGTTACTCTAGGGTTTGTGAAAATGGAAAATATATGGCCTTTTATAGAAAATTTTGCGACACTATTCACCCGAAATTTTTTTAAACTCCAAAAGAAGCATGCCGCCTGGCGTTTATAATGTTTTACCCTTATTCCGAATACAATGGAATATATATCAAGAGCCAATTCAATAATATTTGGAAGAAAGGTTTCCGAGTCAAATTATTTAAATTTAAAATTTACTTAAATAGATTTCTAAGCGTTTTAGCTTGCCACGACTAAACCGTAAATCCAATTGACATGAAATTTGAAATTCGACAATAATATAACATTACGGATCCAATGGAATTTGTTTCGTTGAAATATGAGATTGTATGAAAAAGGATATTTTCACTTGTTAATTAAATATTTCTAAAAAATTAACTTTTAATCCAATTTTAAAAGTTCTCTATCACTATTCTAATCCAAATAGAATTTAATTCAACTTTATAAATCATTCTCATTCACATTAAATTCAAATCGTAATTATTTCCCAAATTTCAATATTAAATTAACAACTTAATTTTCCAATTAAATCACTATATTCGAAATATAATTTATTCAACTCATAAATTTTTACCTTTAAATACTTATCAATTAAATATTCGAATTTCAAATGACTGGAATTCTGGGTCCTTACATTCTTCACCCCTTAAAAGAATTTCGTCCCCGAAATTACTATATAAGAAGAGATGCTACAACTCCATTAAATTTTCAAAACAATTTAGTTGAAATAAGTTATCAAAATATTTTAAGTGTTTAACTTTCCCGAAATCAATTAGTCACAACTTCGCTATTACACTTTTATGAAAACTTTTCTTATGTTCTAAATTCATTTATAGTTATTAACTAATATCAATTCAAAAATCAACTACATCATTCAAAAAAAACAAACAAATCTCATTTCAATTTTATAAATCAATGTCACAATTTTCTATTATAAATTTTTTTCCAAAATTTCCAAAAAATTCTAACGCCTTAAATTTTCAGAAAAATTTGCATAGCCTTCTTTGCGCGGTTCGATGCAGAAAAATCAAAAAATATATATAATCACAAATATACATCTCATCTTCGAGGATGAGGCGTCACGTAGGGAAAAAAGTGTAAAAGTATGATATGTAATCCGAGATGCACCTTATATGTTATTAGAGAGCATATACAGCTAATATATCGCGAAAGCGAGCTTCAAATGCAAAGCAAACGCCATCCGCACCGATAAACACTCAACAAACTATATGAACATGTATATCATATAATATTAACATATAACATATAGTATACAACAATATATATGCCAATATAACAAATGCAACAAAAGCAACAAATGAAACCATCCAACAAGTAACATTCAACTAATAACCATTAACAAATTTACAACCAAATTGATTCATAAACAAGTCAATAATCATTCCAAATTTTTATTATCATTTACTTGATTTGTTTTTAATTTACTCATATTCATTAATCATAATTTATTATATCCAATTTAGATTGGATTCAATTTAGGTACATTCACTTTAGATTCAATTCACGTTTACTTTCCGATTCACTTAGCAAAATTCATTTAATACATAACACTATTTCATTCTTCGCTTAAGCTTATAAACATTTTAATCCCATTCATTCTTATTCAGAATTTGTTCATCATTTAGTATACTTCATTTTTAGTATTTATAAATCGCTTACCTAAGTTCAATTTACATTTTATACAACATTCCTAATGTTCATTATCAATCCAAAACTTAAGTTTATTACCAGCTTTATCCAACAACATTTCAACTTATATACAATTCATTTATATACTTAAGTTGAATTCCATTATTAAGTCAAGTTTATATTCATTCCCTTACCCATTTCAATGATTCACTTTATTAATTTATTTCAAATATTTATCTAATTCATTTCAAATTCAACTCAATTTTTATTTAACTTTCTTTTAGTCAAACTTTAATTCATATAATTCATTTTACTGACTTAATATATTTAACTTCACTTAAGTTAAAATTTTAATTTTATATCTCAAATTGAATTTTCTTATTTATACTAATTCCAATTATAAGTTCAAAACTTATTTCATTTATATTTATCAATTTCAAATTTTGACTTTAAATTCAAATTTGTTTATCAAACAAAACTTCAATTTCAATCTACTAATGGTAGCAAATCAATTGCATAGAAACTCGAAAATGATATTGATGTTGTTGTAGCATCACCCTTATTATTTTCTAGCAACAGTATTGAACTCAATGCCTTGAATTCTTTCTTTTAAATTCTTTTATTTATAATCACATTAATATATTTATACTTATATAATTTCACTTCACTTATATAAGTTCATATTAATTTGTTTACCTTGTTTAGATTCATAATATTAACAACATTTACTATTTAAACACAACAAATAACGAATTATAATAATCAAATATTACCATTCACTAAAGGTCAATTAATTTATATACTATCATATAAAATATAATCAAGGTAAAATTATTTCACTTACCTAATTTCGAAAACAATATTGTGTCTCCATGTTCAAGTGTTTAAAGATCCTTATCGATATCATTGGGTAGATGTAACGATCAGAACCCATAAGCCACTCAACAACTCAACCATCACAATAGAAAATATTTTTATATTCACTAACAAATACGCGCTCATATATATAATAAACTCAAACTCAATCTAGGGTGCTATCGACCCTATCTATACTGAGTACACATCAAAGCCTAGGAATATACAAAATCTAAGCTCTGATACCAGCTGTGGAGAACCACAAATCTGTACCCTTTGAATACGACAATAAACCACACATGTTCGAACAAGAGTGCACCGATTGCAGATAATAATGAGAAATAAAAGAGAGGGTGGGAAGAAAGAGAGAAGAAAGAAGAAGAAGAGAGAAGCAAAACCTAATAACAATACAGAATATCATATCGCAGCAGAAAACATATAACACAGATCAATAATCTTTACAAAGAAAAACTGTAATACACATAAGTCAATGTCAGAGTAAACAATAAATAATCATCGGCTTAGACAGTTATAATGACCTGTCCTCACAATGCTGACAATCTACAACAACAACGACGTAAAGCAATGCAGCAGAATAATAAACAGATGCAGGTATATGACATGAAGATCTCCAGCTGGCCTGCTAAAACTCCAAAAGCACCAAATCTGAACCTGTAAATATATTCGGTCTGATCCGAGAAAGGGAAGAACACCCGGATCAGTCTGGTAAATCAGCGTTAGAAAACACACTCAACTGAATTTATAAAGTTATCAAAACTTTCCTTTCAAAACAAAAGGTATCTCGTAAGACACATCCACACATAAAATGGACATGTTTTTACTTACGATACCCAAAAACATCTCATATCAAATCCGATTATATTATAATAGTGTCTATTATAAAACCAATCGATTAAATAGCTGAAATTGTTAATATTATTAAATTGCAGCAATACTAGGCTCTACAAAACAACATGGGATGCATGTAGTGGATTTTGGATTCCATAAAAATGACTAGGTGAAGGGACTACCTTCCCGATCCAACACAGTACACCTCTAGAGGGATGCACCTAGGGTCCAGATACTAAACTCCTAGACCAACACAAGACCAGCCAACCCTTTCCTGAATAGTATCGAATATGTCATCACTCCGGTAGTTATCGACCTTTAATTCATGGCCACGAGCATAAACAAATATAATCAGATACATGACGTAATAGTTTGTAAAGATATATCTAGAAGAGTGATGACATCTCCTAATAAGAGTGATCCATTTTATCCTTGCTGCTTCTATCTCTGTTTTAGCCATTTTCAGGTAGTGAGGCCAAAGAGGAATCGATTACCTTTCACATATCACAAATCACATCACTTTGAATGCCACATTGCCATTTTTGTTGACTACTAAGGCCTTCCAGAAAAATATAACCCTTGAGCACGTACGTCTCAAGGAGGGTGTTAAGCTAAGAGAAGTTGCCTTCTCTACCACCATTGATGTACGTTTATAAAAACCAATGTACGTTGTAACGACCGAAAATTTCAGTCATTTGAAATTCATATATTTTATTGATTTTAAATATTCATAAGTTAATTTTATAAGTTTCATAACTTATATTTTGAATATAAGAGTTTAATTGGATAATTAAATCGTTAATTTAATATTTAAAATTTCAAAAATAATTAGAAATTGGATATAATGTGAATAAAAATGATTTATAAACTTGAATTAAATCTTATTTGAATTAGAATGATGTTAGAGATTTTCGAAATTGAATTAAAAGTTAATTTGTAAAAATTGAATATTTTTATATTTAATTAACGCGAAAAAATAGCCATTTTTCAAACAGTCTTGGATTTCGACGTAACCAGTTTCATTGGATCCGTAATGTTATATTATTGTAGGATTTCAAATTTTGTGTCAATCGGACTAATTGTTTGTCTGGGGCAAGCTAAAACACCTAGAAATTTGTTTAAGTGAATTTTAAATTGTGACGACCCGCCCTTCTCGGCCCTCGAAAATCGACACAGAATACGCCACAGTATAATATGCCAACGATCGAGCGCCGGAAAGGACAGATAGTTGAGGGAAAGAAGGAAGATAGAAGAAAGAAAGAACTGAACAATAACAGAATCTAACCATCGCAGCGGAATAAAAATATAATCTATAATATCAAATCTTTACACAAAATGAAAACTGTATCAGTTTTATACAATATATCATCATCAGAGTATCACAATCAAACATCAATTACCAGCCTGACAAATTCAAACAATCTTAGTAGCGGATATAAAAAAATATGGTAATACGTCTCGGACTCCAGCTCCTCTCCTAAGCTCCACGACATCCTTTCCTGTAATCTATAATATTCGGTCTGACCCGAGCATTATAATGAAATAACACCCGAGTCAGTCTGGAATACCAGCTGATAAAAATACACCCAAATTGATTATTAAAGTTTCAAAAATTCTTTTGAAAACAAAAGCATCTCGTAAGACCACGACACAAATAAACATGTCGGGTTTTACCTTACGATAGCTAAAACATTTCTTATCAAAATCCTCTGATTTTATAATAGGGTCTATATAAAAATACTTATTAAGATAGCCGAAATTGTTACATTCATTATATTCCAGCTACTAACCACAATCGTGGTTAATACAAACAAAACTCATAAAAGGCTCGTAGGGAGAATGGATTTCCAACTAATGACTAGGCGCTGGGGTACCATCTGTCACAGTACGTGGCCTAGATCACAGTACTGAGGACCATTCCCATTCCCTTGCAACATAAGACTGGGACTACCCCTTACTGGATAATCCCGAGTAAGATCACCCCATGGTTAGGATCAGCAACCGCACCACTAAGCCGAAATAAAAGGGACATCTATACAGGGATGACCTTACCCTAATGGGTGCTACCTACATAGCCTTGCTACATATCCTCTGATTTTCAGTCATTCCCGGTTGATGAGGCTTGAAGCTAAGCGTTACCTTTTAGAACGTTTCACTTAGAATGCCCATCGTCCACCTGACAATGTTCCGAAAGCATTCATCCATACAAGTCCGTTCCGGGTTCGAACGGAATCGAAGGCACTACTCCTACTACATCCATTTTGGAAATGTCATCAGGATTAGTAGCGACTAGCCCTTGCACTTCACTGCTCGAACTCATTTTCCACAAAAACGTACAAACCGAATAAAAGTGGTTTCGAGAAATTAATCCTGATCCCGTTCTCTTCGAAACGATCAACGCATTGGCCAATATTGATAGTTAGTGATTTAACTATCAATTAATATTCACAAACATCCATTACACAATAAATAATTTCCCATATTATTTATTTTCCTTAAAAATATCATTGCAAGATATATTTCCATTTTCAAATCCTTTAGAAACAGTTTTCAAACCCAACTCTTCTCATGAATAACTTCCCAAATCTTTACTTCCTCTGAAAACATCCAAGTACCAATACTTAAGATTTAAAATAATTTAAATTCTTTATTCTTGAAATACATTAAAGCATTTAAATTACTTAAATACTTTATTTAAAATATATGTACTTTTTAAAAATATTTCAAATAAAACTGCTTTATATAAAATATAAACTATTTTTCTTCAAAATAAAGTTCTTTAAATAAAACTTTAACCAAACTATCTTTACAATAAAACTAGTTTGTAAAACATAAATATTAATGATCTTCTTTTAAAGCATAAACCAATTAACCCTTTTATAATAATTACTACTTAACCAATTTAGTAAATATTTACTTCTGAAATCTTTACAACTTAAATAAGAATTTCTTAAAACATTCTTTAAATATCAAATTTAAAACTTTTAACTTTTACTTAAAAATCTGTTTTAAAAACGAACTTGGCTTTTTAGGGAACTACACTTCTGTTTACAGAGTAAACCAAAGAATCTTTTATAAATCCTACACGGTTTACCTCAATTCAAATTTATGTTTAAATCCCGTAAATTTCTTACAACACTTTAAAAATAAACCCTCTTTTTATTTTTAAACACATTTCCCACTTCCTGAAAATCACTTTCAAAATATATGCTTAAAATATTTAGAATAAGGTTACTAGAAATTTCTTGAATGAAAAATAATACTTAAGAGAATATAGAGGAGTTTCTAAGTAATTTAAAACAAAATTACCTTTTAAAATAAAGTTATTAATCAAATATTTATATTATAATTTCCTTTTCAAACTTAATACTACTTTACCTTTAATATAATTAAATACCAAAATCTCTTAAATAAATATTTACTTACACTTTAAACAATTAAAATAATATTTTCTCTTAAAAATATTCTAAACACATTTTAAACTGTCCATTTATATTTTGAAAGCTTTTCTTTAAAACATACTAAATTCCCAGGAGAAAATGCGCTTTCCATCCTTTAAAGATAAATCTCGCTATTATTTTTAAAACAATTCACATTTCCTTTTTAAATCACAATTTGAAACACTTTGTAACAACCCGCATATTTATCGATTTTATATTTAAATATTTTATTTAAATATTTTATCATTAATCGGATATTGGTCCAAAAAGCTACTTTTTACAAATGATCAAATTAGAACTCGAGACCACTTCCATTGAGTTCGAAATGCCGTTTACAATTTTTTTAAGTATAAACATTGATAGGTTTGGAGTTAGTGGAATTTCACTTACTTTTCCCGCTTTGGACTTTGGGTTAGATTAGCCATTATAACTCAAACCCACTTCTCTCCTTCTCCTCACTCTTCATAAATTTCCTAACAACCAAGCTTTAGCATTAATGGTGAGTGGAAGGGGAAATTAATATTCCAAGCTCAAATTCTCTTGCAAATCCAACATTCAATTCCAAATTCAAGAAGAAGATATTAGATTCAAGCTTGTGATTACTTCTCCATTGCTTTCAAGCTTTTCTTCATAAATTTGGTGCAAAGGTGAGATTTTTATCTCACAATTCTAGTCTATAACTATACTGGACTGTTGGGAATGATTCCCCATCACTTTAGCATGTACATTTGCATTTGGTTTGGATTGGATTGGTGAAAAACTCCAATTTTTGGTGTTTTAGGCGAAAAACAGCAGTTAGGTCGTTCTGGACCTTTAGGTCATTCGCCTAGGAAAAGTCTCACCTTCATTTGGCTCGTTCTGGCCTTAGCTCGTTCGGAGTTAGGTCGTTGCCTCTAGGTCGCTTGCGTGTTAAAATCCTTAGGTCGCTCGCGTGTTAAACCCTTTGGTCGCTCGCATGTTAAAATCCTTAGGTCGCTCGCGTGTTAAACCCTTAGGTTGCTCGCGTGTTAAAATCCTTAGGTCGCTCGCGTTATAAAATCCTTAGGTCGCTCGCGTGTTAAACCTTTAGATCGCTCGCGTGTTAAAATCCTTAGGTCGCTCGCGTGTTAAAACGTTAGGTCGCTTGGCCTGTGCTATTGTTACGTCGCGAGTTCCTTAGGTCGCTCGTCTCCCTTAGGTCGTTTACCTGGTTGAGTCGCACCTCACCTTAGCTCGGCCATGTTAGGTCGCGAGTTTCCCTTAGGTCGCGTGTACCTTAGGTCGCATAATCCCTTTAACTCGCTCGGCCTTGTTATTTTTAGGTCGCGAGTTTAATTAGGTCGTTCGGCCTTAAAACGTTAGGTCGCTTGGCCTATGCTATTGTTAGGTCGCGAGTCCTATAGGTCACTCGCCTCCCTTAGGTCGCTTACCTGGTTGAGTCGCACCTCACCTTAGCTCGGCCATGTTAGGTCGCGAGTTTCCCTTAGGTCGCGTGTACCCTAGGTCGCAATCTTTAGGTCGCTCGATCCTATCCTCCCTTAGGTCTTCACTAGGTCGTACCGTTTTGGACGGGGCGCTGCCCCCTGGACCCCGTAGCGGGGGTGTTGCCCCCACACCCCCACCTTGGGGGGTTGCCACCCCCCTGGACCCCTCCTTCGTAGGGGATCTTATCTGAAAAACATTCAACAGAACTTGCTTTGTTGAGATGCTGAGTTGACCATTCTTCGAGACAAACTATCTTTGGCTTCTCGGTCGATTTTATGGATTTTTGAATATCTATTTCGATGGATTCTTTATCGGTTACTTCGGATTTTATTCACGTCTTCGAATGTGAATTTTTATGATTGATTGTTTCTACAATCACTTCTATGATTTGTCACTTTAAAATATAAAGGTTTTCTATACTAGTAGTAAATATCAAAACTCTTTCTTCAAATGATTTCAACACTATTTTATAACAAAGCTCGTTTTCTCAAACCGATTTCCAATCTATTAGTATATACAAACCTTTACCTCACTCGTATGAGAAACCTAATTAAATGACTTAGTAAAACAAGTGGTATGAAACGCTTGCGTTCACTTCGTCGGTTAATTCTTGGACTTGTTCGATTGAACCTCTTGTGACAATTTTCTAGTGAAGATTTACAGTTTGTTCGTAAATATTTAAGTTAAGCAAGTGGTTATGGGACACGAAGATAAACTTTTATATTTACTAGCTTAGTGTAATTGACATTTCTCGTTGATCATGACGATCATTTTATGATTTAGACTAGCAATTGTGCGATGTCTCTTTGTTTGCAAGGTTAGACTAGACCTCATGGGTGTGATTCCGACTCACACATATCTCTTTGTCCGCAAGGTTAGTCTAGACACCATTTGTGTGATTCCACTAACACATACCTTTTTGTTGCGAGGTTAGGCTAGACACCATTTGTGTGATTCCACTCACACATACCTTTTTGCTTTTTGGTTAGCCTAGACCTCATCTGGGTGATTCCGACTTACCTATATGGGGTAGCTCTCCATGGTCTTCGGACCGTCATGTGATAGGCCTCTTTCCCTTTCTATTTGATTTCTGGATTTCTTGTGTTGGTTTCGGGAATTTATGTCATTGACTTGTTATGAGTACAAGTTTAGGGTATGATGCCCTCTTTGGATCTTTGAGAAGATTCTTGTGATATCGATTTATCTCCTATTGATTGATCTTCTGTTGATCATCATTTGCATACTTATAGTAGTATGTCAGTATGGATATTTTATGTTTATGCCATATCTTTTATTTTATATCATGTCATCTGATATTTATAGCTAGACTGATCCGTTTATTATTTTCTTAAATAATACTCGGGTTAGACCGAGATGTTACAGGTGCTTCTGCTTGACTTCTTCCCGGGATTTGCTACTCTGACTTATGGCTAACTATTTAGATTAGCAGTTTTTGTTGTATACACTTGAGATATAGACTCATAGTTGTATTCTTTTGTATAGCACGTGTTGCTATTCTTTTGTATTATTGTGGATCTTTTTGACCACTACTCTGATGTACACTTTCATGTGTTAGTTATATATTCATATCTTCTTCCGCATTTGTGATATGGATGTCTGTGACTGATTTGTGTTATGCTTATTTCTATGATTGTTTCCGAAGATTATTTATAGCCACCGTGTGATAAGCAATTACATGGATGGTCGCTCCTCAACAGTCTTATTCTCCGTGCTAGTTGACTGCACTACAACGAAGTGTTCTTGGCTAGCGTGGGTATAGAGGTGGGGCGTCACAGCTTGGTATCAGAGCCAAACTTCGGAACAATGTAGAATACCTTAACAAGGATCATCGTCCTAAGTCCACCTTAGGAGTTATGTCTTAGGATTAATTCGAGTCGTCGTACCGATTCATCCTATATCCTTTATGATTCCTTGTTTTATCTAGCAAGATTGCTTGATATTCATTAGTGAATAATCTTCTTCTTTCTCTTTTTTCTTTCTTAAGGAAGAGAAATGGTTAGACCTGGTCGTCCCAGAGCTGGACCATCTAGTGCTCTACCCCAAGATGGAGTTTTTATGACTACCCAGCAACTTCTTGACCTTGTCACGAATGCTCAAGCAGATGGTTCTAATCCGGAACCTACTCACCCTAAATCTGGGTTTGCACGTTTGTGCAATGATTACACCAACTTGGGTGGGAAGCCATTTAAAGGTTCCGAAACTATCATCGAGGTCCAGGCTTGGTTGAGGACCTGCGATCGAATCTTCATTCGCATGAATCTCGTCGATCTTCACCGTGTTCAGGTGGCTTCCAGTATGCTCCAAGAGAGAGCATTGGACTGGTGTGAACTTCTTATTTATGAAGTCAACGAAGCGGACCTTACCTGGGAGCAATTCCGGACATCCTTCGAGTTAAAATTTGTACCAGAAGCAGAGAAGGTAACTCTGGCTCGATGCTTTATAGATCTTGTTCGAGTCCTCTGTGACTGATTGTGTCGCAACCTTTGAGTCGCTTTCCAAATATGGGGTTGAATACATCAACACCCCATTGAAGAAGAACCAGAGGTTCGTTTATGGCTTAAACAAAAGCCTCAAGAAGCCATTACTTCTAAAGTTAGAAGTTCCTTTCGACCAACTTATAGATATCGCTCTTCGTCTGGAAGAGGCTGATAAAGAAAGTGATGTTGAAATAGTAGCTTCCAAACCCAACTTCAACAATAGAAAGAGGCCCAGTAAATTCAAGGGCCCTTATCCCAACAAAAAGGGTAAGCAAGCAACCCCTGCGGCAAAGTCTCCTTCTCCTAGTGGTGCGAGATGCTTCAACTGTGGATCTGGGGATCATTTTGCGAATAAGTGCCCTAAGCACAAATATTGTCGCTATTGTAAGAGCTCAGATCATTACATACATCAATGCCACAAACGTGAAGGTAAGAAGGAAGGAAAGTTGAATGTGGCTCAAGCCCCTGGCAACACATCTCGTGGCCAAGGTATTTCTCACTCCATTCTTGATGGTATTTTTTTATTTCATGATCAACCTATTAGAGTCTCTTTGATACGGGTGCATCCCATTCTTTTATATCAAAGGAACTGGTAGACACTTTTTCCTTAAGTGTTACTGCATTAATGACTTCTTTAAAAATTGCGAATCCTGTTGGCGGATCCGCAATTCTTAGTTTGCTTTGTAAAGATGTGGAGATTATTTTATGCGATTTTTCTTTCCTAGCCGATTTGCATGTTATGCGTTACTTAGGCTTTGCAATGATATTGGCTATGGACTGGCTTAACCGTTATGAAGCTTATATCCTATGTCCTGAGCGAACTATTTATCTCCGACATCCGCAATCTGTAAATCAGATTTCTATTATTCTTAAAGATTCGGATTCTTCTTTGACTGCATCTTTATATTCTTTAAATCCTCGAGACGATGATGATGATGATGATGATGAGGAAGACGTCATTTCTCGAATTCACGTTGTCCGTGAATTTTTCGACATATTCGAGCCTGTTTTACGAGCAATTGAGTTCAAAATTAATCTTACCTCTGAAGGTCAACCTATTACTCGTCCTCCTTATCGCATGTCCAATAAGGAAAATGAAGAGATGCGCAAACAATTATCCGAATTGGAGACGAAGCAATTTATTCGCTCTAGTTCCTCGCCTTGGGGAGCTTCGACTATTTTCGTAAAGAAATCCGATGGTACTCTTAGGCTCTGCGTTGATTATCGCAAGCTTAACGATCTTACTATTAAAAATAAATATCCTTTACCTCGGATTGATGATCTATTCGATCAGCTTAGTGGTGCTAAGGTCTTTTCACAATTGGACTTGGCTACCGGTTTCCATCAGCTTCGTATCGCAGAGGATAGGATTCCTTTGACATCATTCCGTACTCGATATGGATCTTATGAATGGCTTGTTATGCCATTTGGGTTAATGAATGCTCCAGCTTATTTCGTTGACCTCATGAATCGAGTTTTCAAAGATTTGCTCGATCGGTTTGTTCTCATCTTCATTGATGATATCCTTGTGTATTCTAAAACCGAGGAGGAGCGTGAAAAGCATCTTCGGGTTGTATTGGAAACTCTTAGGAGTAATCAATTAAAGGCGAAATTTTCTAAATGCCACTTTTGGCAATCTCGTGTGAAGTTTCTCGGTCATACTATTTCCGAATCCGGAATTTCCATGGATCCTTCAAAGATTGAAGCGATTCAAGATTGGAAGAGACCGGAGAGTGTGACAGAGATTCTTAGTTTTCTCGGATTGGTGGGTTATTACCGTCGCTTCATTAAAGACTTTTCTAAGATTGCCGTGCCTCTTACTGGCTTGACTAAGAAGGGAGTTAAATACATTTGGTCGGACAAATGTGAAGCCTCTTTTCAGAAATTGAAAGAACTCCTTTCCGATGCTCCTATTCTTGTTATTCCCGAAGGGAATCAAGATTTTGTTGTTTATACTGATGCTAGTCACGTTGGTTTGGGTGCCGTTCTTATGCAAAAAGAACGTGTTATTGCTTATGCTTCTAGGCAATTGAAGCCGGCCGAGACTAGATATGCCACACATGATTTAGAACTCGCGGCTATTGTTTTCGCCCTTCGAATTTGGCGTCATTATCTATTGGGAGATAAATTTATTCTTTACACAGATCATAAGTCTTTGAAATATTTATTTTCTCAAAAGGAACTTAATTTACATCAACAGCGTTGGCTCGAGTTCCTTGCACCTTATGATCTTGATATCCTTTATACCCTCGGTAAGGGTAATCGTGTCGCCGATGCTCTTAGCCGTAAACAACAAGCAGGTGTTTCTATGATGATATCCAAATGGAACGATCTCGAGATTTTATCCACTTGTGAGATTCGAGAGCGCGTATCCGATTTATGCTCATCGCTTGTTTTATGTAGCCTTGAGGCCTATCCTTCTCTTTTAGAACGCATTCTTGAAGCTCAAGGGCTAGATCCTGAATTGGCTCTTCTTGGCCAAAATGTTAAGGATAAAATTGATATTGAAGGTTTGAAAGACTTTGATATTGATTCTCGTGGCGGCATTCAAAAATTTGGTAGACTTATCATACCAAATATTGGTGATCTTCGTAAAGATATTTTAGAAGATTCCCATCGTTCTAAATTCACCATTCATCTCGGTAGTAGTAAAATGTACGCTGATATGAAGCGACTTTATTATTGGGAGGGAATGAAATATGATATTGCTAACTTTGTTAAGTGTTGCATGACTTGCCAACTTGTCAAGGCCGAACATCAAAGGCCTGGTGGGTTATTGCAACCTTTAGAAATTCCAATTTGGAAGTGGGACCAAATTTCCATGGATTTTATAGATGACCTTCCCCGTTCTCGTTCGGGTCATGATAGCTTATGGGTGATCGTTGATAGACTTACTAAATCCATCCATTTTATTCCCGTTCGGTCTAACCGAACCGTTCCTCTTTTGGCCAAACTCTTTATCAAAGAAATTGTTAAATTGCATGGAGTTCCTACTTCGATTGTTAGCGATCGAGATCCATTGTTTACTAGTGGATTTTGGAAGAGTCTTCAAAAAGCTTTAGGGACGAAGCTTAATTTTAGCACTGCTTATCACCCCCAGTCTGATGGACAAACCGAGCGTGTGAATCAAACTCTTGAAGATCTTCTTCGAGCTTGTGTGCTTGATTTTGGTGGAAGTTGGGAAGATCATATTTCACTTGTCGAATTTTCCTATAATAATAGCTTCCAATCTAGTATTGGTATGGCACCTTTCGAGGCACTTTACGGAAGGCCATGCCGATCTCCTTCTTGTTGGCTTGAGGCCGGTGAGAGGCTTGTTTTAGGTCCAGACTTTATTCGTGATTCCACAGAAAAGATTGAACTTATTCGACATAGAATGAAAGAAGCCCAGAGTGGACAAAAATCCTATGCTGATAATCGAAGAAGGAAATTAGAATTTTCTGTTGGAGATCTTATTTTTATTCGTGTTTCACCTATGAAAGGTGTTGTACGTTTCAGTCGGTCGGGAAAGTTAGCGCCTCGATATATTGGGCCATTTCCTATCACTGAACGTATGAGTTCCATGGCTTATCGCCTTTCATTACTGGCTCAGTTTTCTGCTATGCATGACGTGTTTCATGTTTCTCAATTACGGAAATGCCTTCGAGATTCCGATTCTATTCTTGAGCCTGGTGTTGTGGAAGAAATTGAAGTTTCGCCGAATTTAACTTACGAGCAGCATCCTATTCGAATTATTGCTTCGGAGGTCAAACGACTCCGAAATAAAGATGTTCCGCTTGTGAAGGTTCAATGGTCCTCAAATCCTAAGGATTGCTCTTGGGAATCCAGAGAATTCATCGAGCGAACACATCCAGACTTGCTTACTCCTGCTCTTTGAGGTGAACTTCCTATTTCGAAATTTCTTTTGTGTTAATATGCTTTTATGGTTGTTACTTTTTATTTCCATCTCATATTGCGAGGACGCAATTTCTTTAAGGAGGGGAGTCTGTAACAACCCGCATATTTATCGATTTTTTATTTAAATATTTTATTTAAATATTTTGTCGTTAATCAGATATTGGTCCGAAAAGCTACTTTTTGCAAATGGTTAAATTAGGACTCGAGACCACTTCCATTGAGTTCGAAATGCCGTTTACAATTTTTTTTAAGTATAAACATTGATAGGTTTGGAGTTAGTGGAATTTCACTTACTTTCTCGCTTTGGACTTTGGGTTAGATTAGCCATTATAACTCAAACCCACTTCTCTCCTTCCCCTCACTCGTTATAAATTTCCTAACAACCAAGCTTTAGCATTAATGGTGAGTGGAAGGGGAAATTAATATTCCAAGCTCAAATTCTCTTGCAAATCCAACATTCAATTCCAAATTCAAGAAGAAGATATTGGATTCAAGCTTGTGATTACTTCTCCATTGCTTCCAAGCTTTTCTTCATAAATTTGGTACAAAGGTGAGATTTTTATCTCACAATTCTAGTCTATAACTATATTGGACTGTTGGGAATGATTCCCCATCACTTTAGCATGTACATTTGCATTTGGTTTGGATTGGTGAAAAACTCCAATTTTTGGTGTTTTAGACAAAAAACAGCAGTTAGGTCATTCTGGACCTTTAGGTCGTTCGCTTAGGAAAAGTCTCACCTTCATTTGGCTCGTTCTGGCCTTAGCTCGTTCGGAGTTAGGTCGTTGCTTCTAGGTCGCTCGTGTGTTAAAATCCTTAGGTCGCTCGCGTGTTAAACCCTTAGGTCGCTCGCGTGTTAAAATCCTTAGGTCGCTCGCGTGTTAAACCCTTAGGTCGCTCGCGTGTTAAAATCCTTAGGTCGCTCGCGTGTTAAAATCCTTAGGTCACTCACGTGTTAAACCCTTAGGTCGCTTGGCCTGTGCTATTGTTAGGTCGCGAGTTCCTTAGGTCGCTCGTCTCCCTTAGGTCGTTTACCTGGTTGAGTCGCACCTCACCTTAGCTCGGCCATGTTAGGTCGCGAGTTTCCCTTAGGTCGCGTGTACCCTAGGTCTCACAATCCCCTTAACTCGCTCGGCCTTGTTATTTTTAGGTCGCGAGTTTAATTATGTCGTTCGGCCTTAAAACGTTAGGTCGCTTGGCCTGTGCTATTGTTAGGTTGCGAGTCCTATAGGTCACTCACCTCCCTTAGGTCGCTTACCTGGTTAAGTCGCACCTCACCTTAGCTCGGCCATGTTAGGTCGCGAGTTTCCCTTAGGTCGCATGTACCCTAGGTCGCAACCTTTAGGTCGCTCGATCCTATCCTCCCTTAGGTCTTCAATAGGCCGTACCTTTTGGACGGGGCGCTGCCCTGTGGACTCCCGCGACCTGACCGGGCAGGTCGAACCCCGTAGCGAGGGTGTTGCCCCCGCATCCCCACCTTGGGGGGTTGCCACCCCCCCCCCCCCCCGGACCCCCCCACCGTAGGGGATCTTATCTGAAAAACATTCAATAGAACTTGCTTTGTTGAGATGCTGAGTTGACCATTCTTCGAGACAAACTATCTTTGGCTTCTCGGCCGATTTTATGGATTTTTGAATATCTATTTCGATGGATTCTTTATCGGTTTCTTTGGATTTTATTCACGTCTTCGAATGTGAATTTTTATGATTGATTGTTTCTACAATCACTATTATGATTTGTCACTTTAAAATATAAAGGTTTTCTATACTAGTAGTAAATATCAAAACTCTTTCTTCAAATGATTTCAACACTATTTTATAACAAAGCTCGTTTTCTCAAACCGATTTCCAATCTATTAGTATATACAAACCTTTACCTCACTCGTATGAGAAATCTAATTAAACGACATAGTAAAACAAGTGGTATGAAACGCTTGCGTTCACTTCGTCGGTTAATTCTTGGACTTGTTCGATTGAACCTCTTGTGATAATTTTCTAGTGAAGATTTACAGTTTGTTCGTAAATATTTAAGTTAAGCAAGTGGTTATGGGACACGAAGATAAACTTTTATATTTACTAGCTTAGTGTAATTGACACTTCTCGTTGATCATGACGATCATTTTATGATTTAGACTAGCAATTGTGCGATGTCTCTTTGTTTGCAAGGTTAGACTAGACCTCATGGGTGTGATTCCGACTCACACATATCTCTTTGTCCGCAAGGTTAGCCTAGACCTCATCTGGGTGATTCCGACTTACCCATATGGGGTAGCTCCCCATGGTCTTTGGACCGTCATGTGATAGGCCTCTTTCCCTTTCTCTTTGATTTATGGATTTCTTGTGTTGATTTCTGGAATTTATGTCATTGACTTGTTGTGAGTACAAGTTTAGAGTATGATGCCCTCTTTGGATCTTTGAGAAGATTCTTGTGATATCGATTTATCTCCTATTGATTGATCTTCTGTTGATCATCATTTGCATACTTATAGTAGTATGTCAGTATGGATATTTTATGTTTATGACATATCTTTTATTTTATACCATGTCATCTGATATTTATAGCTAAACTGATCCGTTTATTATTTTCTTAAATAATACTCGGGTCAGAGCGATATGTTACAGGTGCTTCTGCTTGACTTCTTCCCGGGATTTGCTACTCTGACTTATGGCTAACTATTTAGATTAGCAGTTTTTGTTGTATACACTTGAGATATAGACTCATAGTTGTATTCTTTTGTATAGCACGTGTTGCTATTCTTTTGTATTATTGTGGATCTTTTTGACCACTACTCTGATGTACACTTTCATGTGTTAGTTATATATTCATATCTTCTTCCGCCTTTGTGATATGGATGTCTGTGACTGATTTGTGTTATGCTTATTTCTATGTTTGTTTCCGAAGATTATTTATAGCCACCGTGTGATAAGAAATTACATGGATGGTCGCTCCTCAATAGCCTTATTCTCCGTGCTAGTTGACAGCACTACACCGTAGTGTTCTTGACTAGCGTGGGTATAGAGGTGGGGCGTCACACACTTCAAATTTTCAACCAATTTGTTGAATTTAATTCCTTTAAAATTCTTTACTTAAGAATTTCTTTTATTTCCTTTTAAACCCAATTTATTTTATTTATATTTAAATTTCCAGATTGTATTCACCCAATCATAGCACAACACAATTTAATTTTCAAATTAATCTATCACAGTATATAAATAAAACACAGCATAACAAGATCTAAATCAATTTATCACGAGATATCAATGAGATATATCACAGAATATAAATAAAATTCCTATTTGTGAGGAATCCAGTTGGCTCCCTCTAACCTGTTTCCCTGCATCCACAAATATTAGCGCAACAAATAATATCGATCAAATCTGAAAATAATTTTCATCATTCAACTAATCAACCAATCAATCATTTAAATATTGCTATTTAAATTAACTAGCATCCACATATGAGTGAGAGTAACGCACCTTGAGTTTCGACGAGCGTTTAAATTTTAAGTTAAATCGAACCGTTCGATTTAATCCAAAAATTTTGCTTGCTACAAACATCTCCAAATTTGCACTGCAGCGTAGACCACGTTGCTGCGATTCTGGCGCTTTTTGTTTCGTCCGTTTTCGACATCATACGGAGATGATATGCATTTTATAAGTTAGAATATATATTATATAAATTAATTTTCAATTTTCTTTTACTATTTACCATCAGAGAATCTCGGCCGTTCAATATTACTTCCTCTCTCTCGCGAATAACCAGGTTCAAGAACCCATCAGCCGTCGACCATCCTCAAATTACGCGACCACCACGACGAGCTTGACGACGATCAAACCCTGCCAACCGAAAGCTCACCCCGACACCTTCCTTCAGCCCAAAACCGGCCGAGCTCGGTTCCCTCCAAATCTCGAAAAACGTTATCGACTCGATGATGAACGCGGCAAAAATTTTGGTGATCTATCACGTTACACACGACCTCGACCGTTGGATTAACTCGCCTCGGTGAGCTCTCCAACTTTCCAGTTGGCGACGTTCGACGATAAAGCTTGGATCGAGAGAAATTGAGGGAAAGACATGAGAGTTTTTTTCGGCCATTGAAATGTTTTGTGTCGGCCGAACAAAAAGAGATAGGGTTGCGGCCCTGTGCGCATACACACACACACACATTATAGCAATTATTTTAATATTAAATCCAATTTTAACGAGCATTTACAAACGAACTCCAAATCTCACGTTCCGCCAGGCATTTATAAGGTTTTACTCGCATTCCGAACACAATGGCACGTGTTTCATAAGATTATTTGGTCGTATGCACGAGTTACGGTAATAAACGATCAATTTTAAATTAAATCGATTAAAATAGTTTCTATGCGTTTTAAGCTGCCAGGGTAAAACGACAACTCCGATTGCTACGAAAATTGAAATCCGATAATAACTAAATATTGCGGATCCAATGGAACTAGTTTCGTCGAATTTCGATACTGTGCTCCGGAAGGCTATTTTAACTCGTCGATCAATTCGAGCGATTTTCAAAATCTTCGAAATCACTTAAAATTTCACTTTTAAAATTTTACTAACTTAATAATAAATCATATAGAATTTATATTCTCACTAGAAATTATTTTGATTCATTTCGAATCAAAATCCGATTATTTCATTATTATATGATTAAATTCCATTACTAAATTAATATAAAATTCCAAATATTAAACTTATCGACTTTGGATTCTATCCAATGGCCCAATATTATGATTCTAATCCAAATAGACCTTAAATAAATTTAAGAAACCATTTCCGTTCTATTTGCCTCCAGATTCACAAATATTTCAATTTCAAATAGTTAATTATTATTCAAATTCAATTGAATTATCATACTTAAAATTATAACTCATTTTTATTAATTTAACCAAAATCTTTTCATTCAAAATCCACATTTAACATTTAAAATGAATTAAATGTTTAAAATTAATGACTAGAAATTCTGGGTCGTTGCATTCCTTCCCCCTATAAAAATTTCGTCCTCGAAATTTGCTAAGGTAGAAAGAATGCTCCAAACCCAATAACAAAACCCACTTAGTGAAAATCTTAATTTGACTTTGCCTAAATTCTTTAGTTTCAAATCAAAACTGCTAGTTTCAATTCCTATTCCAAAATCTTTTTCTTTTAATTTTAAGTTGAAATCAATTTATCATTAACGAACGTTTCAAAATTTTCAAAATTTTTTCTAACTCTCAAAATTTTCGAAATTTTTTGGCAGAGTCTCCCTTGTACGGAGGAGCTTTTGCAATATCACAATAGATATAAATATATATACATCGACCCACGCGGTCGGGAAACCAAATATATCACTATATATATATATATATATATATATATATATATATATATATATATATATATATATTTCCCAATTTTATTGCGTAGGCGTACCGTTTATTAGCATTAAAAGCAAGCAGCTAAATAATATTGCATATACACGCTCCAACTCTATCGATTGCCTCTCGTACCTGTACTTGCTCAAACAAACACATGAGTTTCCAATAATATGAAAATTTATTAAAATTCTATTCATTAAACTAGCCAAACACATCAATTACATAGTTCAAACAATTAAACCTCATAATTTAACAAGTTAACCATATTTTATCAGCAATCCAAAGATTTCAATCACCTTTTAATTTCCTGACAAATCCAAACTTCATTTTTAATCTCCTCGAATGATTTAAATTCAATTTTACTTTTTACAATTCATATTTACTACAACCAAATCCCTCTCTCTTCAATATGATTAACATATGCTTTACTTATTTCAATTTATTCCAATCCACATCTGAATTGATTCACAATTAAATTTTTATTTTCAACTTGATATATTTGCATTTCTTTAATAATTCACTTGCATTTATATGCAAATCCACTAAATTAAATTCCAACCCATTTTAGTTTATTCAAAAACCAATTCTATTTACCTTTCTTAATTCATTCACTTTCATTTACGACAAAACGATTAATTTCTATGCAAGTTTTAACGTTATCCATGCAAACAACAATTATTTAAGCTTATAACAATTTTAAATTAATTCCAACTCAATCTGTATTAATTTTACTCCATTTGAAATTATTTACAACCCAAACATTCTTGCTTCATCACAATTATTGAATTAAATCTCTAGTCTTACATTCAATTTCGTTATCCATACTGATTCATTCAAAACTATTTTATACGCTCGACAACAACTATTTCAAAAAAATTCTTAAGTTGTTTGAACTCTGTTACATCCCATTTTCTTTCATCCAATTAATTTTTATTTCGTTTTAACTTGATTCTCACTAAATCAAATTCCAATCTATTTACAAATTTTAATTTAATTTGTTTACTTACTCAATCCATTTTAATTTTAATTCACCTTCTCAATTCATTTCTTGATTTATTAATAACATAACCATTCCAATTATTCTAAACTAGAATTAGGTTTTATTTGCTTTTTAAAATTTTAACAAACTACCAAAATTTTATTCATCCCATTACCCTTTTATTTAATTTAGTTTACACTAAATGCATCTTCATTCACTTCCTCTGAATTTAGTTGAGTGAGAATTTAATTCATTCAGTATCATTCTTGCTTAATTTAAATTCCATTTAATTCAGCTTACTCTAGATTCATTTTCAAACTTCTCTTTTGAATTTAATTGGGTAAGAATTTTATTCATACAATATCATTTCAACATAATTAAATTTTCCTTCAACTCAATTCTTTTCCAAATTTAATTCAAGTTCAACTAAATTTATTCAGCCAACTTAAATTCTTACCATTCCCTTTACTATTTTAAATAAGAATTTAATTCCATTCAATATTATTTATAACACAATTGAGTTTTGATTTCAATTCAATCCAAATTCAACTCAATTCCCTTTAATCTAAGTTAAATCCAATTTAATCCATTTTTATTTCTCCATATATAAGTTCAAAGCTTATTTACTAACTTAAGTCCATACACCTTTTATCTTTTATATTTTCTTCACCTTATTTCAATTTACATTTCATTTAGGATTTAAATTTTGAATTTACTATAAAGTACCAACCATTTTATTTTTGTTTTATAATTTCCATTTCCTAATCTTAAGTTCACCAACTCATTTATTTAAAGCTTATATTGTTCATTTTAATCCATTAACATCTTATAATCACAATTCCAAATTATCTATATAAACTTAATAGCTTAAGGATATAAATTTTCATTACACAATTATAACCCACACTTATATAATCATTTTACATTTCAATTTTATACCCCATTTAATTCGATTCCAATTTATTTAACTTATCCCAAGTTAAATTCAAATATATTTTATTCACTACCATTTACTCAAGTTAAATTTTAAATCCAGGATTAAAAATTAAATTTTCCCTTAGTATTCCAATCAATTTCATTTTGCAAGTTCAATAATTGATTCATTTTAACTTTACACATTAATTTTAAATAGAATTTCCAGAATCCAATTGCCCGGTTTGATTCCAAAACCATTTTGAAATAAAAATCAATACATTCCCACTTGGTATATCAAATCAAATCTTCGAATTCCAAAATACTTGGTTTTACCAAAACAAATTTCCCTTTTGAGATTTCTAAAACACCTTGTATACCCAACAAGTCGAAACAAATATCATAACCAATCACCACGAAAGCAATCCATCACCATAGAAACTCGAAAATGAATTCTGATGTGGCCATGATCATCAGGATTATTTTCCAGCGATTGAAGTTGAGTTCAGTGCTTCCTTATTTCCACAAATTCCCTTCAAAACAATTTCTATTCAAAAATATTTCCCAAAATAATACTCTATTATTTCCTTCAAACACTTTGGAAAACATTTCAATCATTCCCCAGATTTTTAATTCCCAAACCTTTGTTTTAAATTTATTTTAAACACTTTCAAAATTTTTGGGATTTAAATTCTGGATTAAATCAAATTTTAGTTATTCTTCTTTTGGATAAAACATACTTATAAATTCTATTTGGTTATAAACCATTTCAAATTTTAGATCAAATTTTAGATTCTTATTTAATTAAGATATCCACAAGCAAACATCAATATATATATATATATTGATTTCAGAAAATTATTTCTTTTATATCAAAATATAATTTTGGGTAAAATTATTTCATTTACCCACTTTAAAAACAATACCATGTCGGTTTATCTTGTTTAAGTGTTTAGAGACCCCTATCGATACGGTTTTACTTCCCGTACCAAGCAGAATTCATAAACACTCAACCGATAAATCAACACAGTATAAAAACAATTTTTATATTCACTAACAAGTACGCGCTCATAGCTATTAATATACTCAACTCATTATAGAATACTATTGACTCCTTTTAATGAGTAATTGCCCACCAAAGCCAAGGTTGTCGCTAGCCTAAGCTCTGATACCACATGTGACGACCCGCCCTTCTCGGCCCTCGAAAACCGACACAGAATACGCCACAGTATAATATGCCGATGATTGAGCCCCAGAAAGGATAGATAGTTGAGGAAAAGAAAGAAGACAGAAGAAAGAAGGAACTAAACAATAACAGAATCTAACCATCGCAGCGGAATAAAATATAATATATAATATCAAATCTTTACACAAAATTAAAACTATATCTGTTTTATATACTATATTATCATTAGAATATCACAATCAAACATGAATTACCAGCCTGACAAATTCAAACAATCATAGTAGCGTATATAAACAAATACGGTAATACGTCTCGGACTCCAGCTCCTCTCCTGAGCTCCACGGCATCCTTTCCTGTAATCTATAATACTTGGTCTGACCCGAGCATTATAATGAAATAACACTTGAGTCAGTCTGGAATACCAACTGATAAAAATACACCCAAATTGATTATTAAAGTTTCAAAAATCCTTTTGAAAACAAAAGCATCTCGTAAGACCATGCCACAAATAAACATGTTGGGTTTTTACCTTACGATAGCTAAAACATATCTTATCAAAATCTTCTTATATTATTAGGGTCTATTTACAAATACTTATTAAAATAGCCGAAATTATTACATTCATTAAATTCCAGCTACTAGCCACAATCGTGGGCAATACAGACAAAACTCGTAAAAGGCTCGTAGGGAGAATGGATTTCCAACTAATGACTAGGCACTGGGGTACCACCTGTCACAGTACATGGCCTAGATCACAGTATCGAGGACCACTCCGGATCCCCTGCAACACAAGACTGAGACTACCCCTTACTGGATAATCCCGAGTAAGATCGCCCCACGGTTGGGATCAGCAACCGCACCACTAAGCCGAAATAAAAGGAACATCTAGACAGGGATGATCTTACCCTAATGGGTGCTACCCATATAGCCTTGCTGCATATCCCCTGATTTTCAGTCATTCCCGGTTGATGAGGCTTGAGGCTAAGCATTATCTTTTTTAACGTTTCACTTAGAATGCCCATCGTCCACCTGACAATGTTCCGAAAGCATTCATCCATAAAAGTCCATTCCGTGTTCGAACGGAACCGAAGGCACTACTCCGACTACATCCATTTTGGAAATATCCTCGGGATTAGTAGCGACTAGCCCTCGCACTTCACTGCTCCATCTTCGACTCCGAACTCGTTTTTCCACGTACAAATCAGATCGAAGTAGTTTTCGAGAAATTAGTCCCTATCCCGGTCTCTTCGAAACGATCAACGCATTGGCCAATATTGATAACTATCAATTAATATTCACAAACACCCATCACACAATAAATAATTTCCCACATTATTTGTTTTCCTCAAAAATATCCTTGCAGGATATATTTCCATTTTCAAATCCTTTTGAAACAGTTTTCAAACCCAACTCTTCTCGTAGAATAAATTCCTAAATCTTTACTTCCTCCGAAAACATCCAAGCACCAATACTTAAGATTTAAAATAATTCAAATTCTTTATTCTTGAAATAAATTAAAACATTTAAATTACTTAAACACTTTATTTAAAATATATATACTTTTTAAAAATATTTCAAATAAAACTGCTTTATACAAAATATAAACTATTTTTCTTCAAAATAAAGTTCTTCAAATAAAACGTTAACCAAACTATCTTTACAATAAAACTAGTTTGTAAAACATAAATATTAATGAGCTTCTTTTAAAGCATAAATCAATTAACCCTTTTAAAATAATTACTACTATAACTAATTTAGTAAATATTTACTTCTGAAATCTTTACAACTTAAATAAGAATTTCTTAAAACATTCTTTAAAGATCAAATTTAAACTTTTGACTTTTAACTTTCAGGGAACTACACTTCCATTTTCAGAATAAACCAAAGAATCTTTTATAAATCCTACGTGGTTTACCTCAATTCAAATTTACGTTTAAATCCCATAAATTTCTTCCAACACTTTAAAAATAAACCCTCTTTTTATTTTTAAATACATTTCCCACTTCCTGAAAAATCACTTTCAAAATATATGATTAAAATATTTAGAATAAGGTTACTAGAAATTTCTTAAATGAAAAATAATACTTAAGAGAATATAGAGGAGTTTCTAAGTAATTTAAAACAAAACTACCTTTTAAAATAAAGTTATTAATCAAATATTTATATTATAATTTCCTTTTCAAACTTAATACTACTTTATCTTTAATATAAATAAATACCAAAATCTCTTAAATAAATATTTACTTACACTTTAAACAATTAAAATGATATTTTCTCTTTAAAATATTCTAAACCCATTTTAAACTGGCCATTTATATTTTGAAAGCTTTTCTTTAAAACATACTAATTTCCCAGGAGAAAATGCACTTTCCAACATTTAAAGATAAATCTCGCTATTATTTTTAAAATAATTCACATTTCCTTTTTAAATCACAATTTCAAACACTTTAAATTTTCAACCAATTTCTTGAATTTAATTCCTTTAAAATTCTTTACTTAAGAATTTCTTTTATTTCCTTTTAAACCCAATTTTTTTATTTATATTTAAATTCCCAGATTGTATTCACCCAATCATAGCACAACATAATTTAATTTTAAATTAATCTATCATAGTATATAAATAAAACACATAATAAGATCTAAATCAATTTATCACAGGATATCAATGAGATATATCACATAATATAAATATAATTCCTATTTGTGAGGAATCCAGTTGGCTCCCTCCAACCTGTTTCCCTGCATCCACAGGTATTAGCACAACAAATATTATCGATCAAATCTGATAATAATTTTCGTCATTCAACTAATCAACCAATCAATAATTTAAACATTTGCTATTTAAATTAACTAGCATCCAGATGTGAACTCACCTTGAGTTTCGAAGAGCTTTTAAATTTTAAGTAAAATCGAACCGTTCGATTTAATCCAAAATTTTTGCTCGCTCCAAACGTCTCTAAACTTGCACTGCAGCGTAGACCACGTTGCTGCGATTCCGACGCTTTTTGTTTCGTCCGTGTTCGACCTCGTACGGAGATGATATGCATTTTATATGTTAGAATATATATTATATAAATTAATTTCAATTTTCTTTTACGCGACCACCACGATGATCTTGATGATGATCAAACCCTGCCAACCGAAAGCTCACACCGACGCCTTCCTACAGCCCAAAAACGGTCGAGCTCGGTTCCCTCTAGATCTCGAAAAACGTGATCGACTCGGTGAAGAACGCGGCAAAATTCCGGTGATCTATCACGTTACACACGACCTCGACCGTTGGATTAACTCGCCTCGGAGAGCTCACCAACTTTCCAGTTGGCGACGTTCGACGATATATCTTGAATCGAGAGAAAATGAGGGAAAGACATGAGAGTTTTTTTGGCCATTGAAATGTTTTGTGCCGACCGAACAAAGAGAGCTAGGGTTTCGGCCCTGTGTGCGTATATATATATTTTACCAATTATTTTAATATTAAATCCAATTTTAACGAGCATTTACAAACGAATTCCAAATCTCACGTGCCACCAGGCGTTTATAAGGTTTTACCTGCATCCGAAACACAATAGAACGTGTTTCGGAAGCTAATTTGGTCGTATGCACGAGTTACGGAAATAAACGATCAATTATAAATTTAATCGATTAAAATAGTTTCTATGCGTTTTAAGCTGCCAGGGTAAAATGACAATTTCGATTGCTACAAAAATTGAAATCCGATATGACTAATTATTACGGATCCAATGGAACTGGTTTCGTTGAATTCTGAGACTGTGCCCTGGAAGGCTATTTTTAACTCGTCGATAAATTCGAGCAATTTTCAAAATCGTCGAAATCACTTTAAATTTCGCTTTTAAAATTTTACCGACTTAATAATAAATCATATAGAATTTATATTCTCACTAGAAATCATTTTGATTCATTTCGAATCAAAATCCGATTATTTCATTATTATATGATTAAATTCCATTATTAAATTAATATAAAATTCCAAATATTAAACTTATCGATTTTGGATTCCATCCAAAGGCCCGGTATTATAATTCTAATCCAAATAGACCTTAAATAAATTTAAGAAACCATTTCCATTTTATTTGCCTCCAGATTCACAAATTATTTCAATTTCAAATAGTTAATTATTATTCAAATTCAATTGAATTATCATATTTGAAATTATAACTCATTTTATTAATTTAACCAAATCTTTTCATTCAAAATCCACATTTAAATTTAAAATGAATTAAATGTTCAAAATTAACGACTAGAAATTCTGGGTCATTACATAATTCGATTCGAAAAGCTATCTTTCAAATATGATCGAATTGACTTCCGATATATATTCCATTGTGTTCGAAATAGGGGTAAAACATTATAAATGTCAGGCGGCACGCCTCGTTTGGAGTTCGAAAATATTTCGGGTGAATAGTGTTTTGTAATTGCCTGTATAAAGACGTTCATTCACCAAAGACCTAGCCACTTATATTTCGAACGGCCATAGATTGTTGATCTTCTTCTTCAATTATCATCCAATCCGTAAACAATTACGAAAAACATCCAACTATAATATTGTAAAGCGCATCGAGATCTATAAATCCAATGGATATGATCGAATTTGGAGTAGAGGATAGGAGTGGATCTCGATGTGAAGACACGGTGTTCATGTGCGGTTTTCAAGGCGATGGAGGGACCGAGTGCCACGTCGTTCAAGGCATTGATGGAGCTTGCATAGGGCGGTCGTTTGGTGGTGGAGTGATGGAATTTCGATCGACGATTCAGGCACGATGATCGACTTTTGGTCGCGTGCTTTATGGGTTTGAATAACTGGTAACGAACGGGATGGAGAAGAAAGGATTCGCGACAATGATCTAGGTTTCAAAATCTAACAGCGATGATTGGAAAAGGTTTAAAATAAAAAAAATTGAAATTATATAGTTCGTACAAAATTTAAAAATATGCAACTTTGTCATACGAGGTCCGTTTTTAATGAAACAAGTTTCATTGGATCCGTATTGACGAGCACTACATTTTAGAACTGCTTTGGAGTTGATTGGAGCTAGTATAAATTTTGAGTAAAATTAAATTCTCGTTTAATTTTATTCGAAATAAAATACCGCAACTGCTATTGGAAGCAATGTGAGTACAACTCACTCTTTCAGACTCACTGCTATTTTTACATAAGTGAGAACATATATTATTTTGAGATTATTGATGATTGTTTGGATGATATAAGTTATATTCTCTATATATTGATTGTTATTTGGATATATTTCTGCCTATTAGAGCAGATGAGAATACGTTCCCGTGTACGAGCGGACGACCCTTTGTACGCGCGTCTGCCTCGAAGCAGATATTGTACACATATTCTAATATGTATATTTGTTGCAGATGATAGGTTGGAGGAATCCAACTGGATTCCTCACCAGTATTGATTTATTTACATATATTGTGATATATATTGCTATCATATGATATATGATGTTTTGGATGTTGTGATTGATGTATTTAGTGCTATTGCAGCATTGGGCCTATTTTTGGTGATTTTAAAAAATATTAAAGTGATGATTTCGAATAAAAAAGGATTTTAAAGTTATTTTGGAAATAGATGTTTAATTATTTTTGGATTGATTAAGGAAATGAATTTACTCTAAATAAATAGAAGTTATAATTTTTATGTTATAAAAATTATGATTTTCGTGAAATATATCTAAATGTGATTTCTGAAATATGAAGTTAACTATTTTGTAAAATAGGTTAAATTGAGATTTTTAAATTATTATAAATGGTTTATATATAAGATTTATAAAATTGATATTTTATAAATCATAGTATTATAAAGGATTTTTGCAAATGTTAAAGAGGAGTTATAAATGGATTTTAAAAGTAAATACGATTTATAGATTTATAATTTGTGAAGTTATAAATGAATGAATTTGTAAATAGTGAGAATTGTAAGTGAATTTACTTATAAATGGGTTTTGGCATGTATATGAGATATAAATGGAATTTATTAATAAATGGATTTTATAAATGGAAGTTTTTATAAAATAAAAATGTGAATTTATAAACATTGTTTTTTAAATCCAAAATCAAGTGAACTTGATAAGTTAAATATATAAGCTTATTAAAGCTATTATATCCACGACTTTGGAAAGTGGATAATCCTTTATTTTAATGTGAATAGTAATGAATTTGGTAAAAGGGTTATATTCACGATTTTGGACAGTGGATTATCCTTTAATAAATGTGCAGAAATGTTGGATTTGGTAAATGAACTATATTCACGATTTTGGACGGTGAATTTTAATTTAAATAAATTGGATATTTTTGAACATGATATTTTAAAAGGAGTAAAATGATTTGAAGATGTTTTAAAATATGTTAAATATCGAAACCATAGATTTCAACGTTCATTGTTGAAATAGACATTTTTGAGAAATAAGGAAACTATGGACCATAAGACTATTGTTATAGTCAATGATTTTTTAAGGAAAATGTTTTGTATAGTACATAGGATTTAGATATCTATTTAGTTTTCGAATCCCTATACTAGTGAATTTGGGCTGACGTAACGATGTTTTACGCAACAATCATTTTGACTCAAATAAAAGATGTTGAAGAGAATGTTTTCCTTAAAGAATAAAATATATACTTAATCGTGATTTAAGTATATGGAATATTTTCTAAGTGTTGAAAATAAAGAGATTTGTGAATTACCTATTATTAAATAAGTATATTAGAATGTTTTCCAATGTTGGAATGTTGAAATATTTTGGAAATATATCTTTTTAAAGATAATTTGAGGTAAATATTTTGCAAATGGTTTAATTAATAAAAGATTAATTAAAAGGGCCTAGTGATTGTTATGGTGCTAAATATTTGTTTGTTTGTTTTGATAGTTAAATTATCGACTATCAAATTTGGCCAAAATTTTAGTTTCTCAACTTGATGTGGGAACTATTTAGTCGTACACTTAGTACGTAGTCTTCTATGTAGGCTTGATTATCGTTTGTGTTAAGGATGTTTATTCTTTTAGCATAGAGCATTATTCCAATCTATCGAGCTTCCTTCTTGGCCCAAAGGATAGAAAGTTGAAAGTTGGAGACGTGATAAGTCTACGAGACTTAGTTTCTGTGTGATGTTGAGAAACGCTTTTGCATTGTTTGTACGAAAAGACTGGGATCATATTTATTTGAAAACCACTTCGGATCAACGTATATGCGACGATTGTGCAGGTTGCTTATGATGATATTGATACTCTAGATTTTCATGGTGAGGGGCTGCTTGTTGATCGTTTGGGGTTCAAATCCCAATATATATATAGTAGTAGTGGTTTCTTTATTATGAAATATCTAATGCGAGAACTATTCGCTATTAATTTTAAGGATTCCCCAACAAGATGTGGTAGGAAAGTAACTTTGGTTTGTCCTTTTTCTGAAAAAATTGTATGGATGTTTGTCTGACATTGCATTTCTAAATATTATGTACATTGGTTTTTACAAGCGTACATCAGTGGTCGCGGAGAAGGTAACTTCACTTAACTTAACACCCTTCTTGAGACGTATGAGCTCAAGGGTTGCATTTTTGTGAAAGACAATTAGACGGATATGGCCATATGGCATTCAAAGTGATGTGACATGTGATTGTGAAAGGTAATCATTACCTCAGGCCCCATCAACCGAAAATGACCAGAACATGGTTAGATGCGACAAGGCTAAGTGGGTCGCTCCCAATTAGAGTATGGTCATCCTCTTCTAGGTATATCTTTACATGTTATGACATCGTGTATCTGATTATTATGGTTTGTATGCTATGAGGCCCTCGGTAAAGGTCAGTAACGACCTAAAGATGACATATTCGGTACCATCTAGTTATAGAGGTGGGCCGGTCTTGTGTTGATAGAGGGCATACGTTCTATGCCTCGGGACATTCATCTAGAGGTGTATCCATCGGAACGTAGTCCCTTCACCTTGTCATTTATATGGAAATCCAAACTCCACTACGTACGTGCCATTTGGATTGTATTACCCATTTTGGGCTATATGCTAGAATTTAGTCAATGTAACAATTCTGGTTGTGATTAATATTATTTGTACACTAGACACTAATATAATATCAGATGATTTGATATGAGATGTTTTAGTTATCGTAAGATAAAAACATATCTGTGTTTATGTGTGGGCGTGTCTTACGAGATATTCCGTTTTGATAAAGGAAAAGTTTGGTAATTTAATAAATTCAGTTGAATGTGTTTCTCACGCTGGCTTACCAGACTGATCCGGCGTTCTTCCTTTTCAATGCTCGAGTCAGGTCGAGTATATTTACAGGTTCAGATTTGGTGCGTATGGAGATTTAGCATGCGAGATGGAGATCTTCATTTCATATACACAGATCGATTTTCATTATTGATTATCCATGGTGCTTAGTTGTTGTTTATAATATCGGCAATTGTGAGGGCAGGTTATTACAACTGTCCAGGATGATAACTATTGATTGATTGTTGGATTCTGATTGATGTATGTATATACGGTTTCTGTTTTGTAAAGATCATTGATATGATAGTATATGTTTTCCGTTGCGATGTGAGATTTTGGTTCTATCTTCTCCCTTTTTTCTCTTCTCTTCTCTTCTCTTCTTCTCTCTTCTTTTCTTTCTCCTGACTTTCCATCAATCTATGCTTTTTGGGTCGGACATGTGTGGTTTATTGTCGATTCAAATGGTACGTATTTGTGGGCCGTCAAACGTGGTATCAGAGCTTAAATTGTTTATATACCTAGGCTTTGATGCGTACTCAGCATAGATAGGGACAGTAGCACCCTGGATTGAGTTAACTGTATTATATATATGAGTGCATATTTGTTGATGAATATAAAAATGTTTTATATTGTGTTTACTTATCCGTTGAGTTGTTTGTGAATTCTGCTCTGTGTAAGGGATGCCATGTTATCAATAGGGATTTCCAAACATTTAAACGAGGCAAGTCGACATAGTATCATTATTTTAATTGGGTAATGAAATAATTTTTACCTCGTTTATATTTTATGTATAAAAGATTAATTTTTTAGAAATTATTAAAGTGTATATAAATTAATTGTTCGGTTGTTTGAAAATGTGAATACACACACACACATATAAGTTAATAAAAGCTGTTTGAATAATCTTAATGGAAACAACAATTGCAAAAGAATAAATTATATAAGCAAATGAATTATAAATTATGGAATTATAATCAATATGATTTACAATTATGAAATAATCTTATATATAAGAAGTGAAACTATATGAATATATTTATAAATATGAGTTATAAATAAAAATGGACTTGAACTAAAAGTTTAAGAATTTGAATCCCATTTATTTTGTAGTTATTTTTCAAAGTAAAGAGGTTATATTGTTATAAATCTAGATAAGATAAGTGAATTTGAAACGAATCTTATATAAGTATGAATGTATAAATGTGATTTGTAAATAATAAAAGGAATTTTTTAAAAAGAATAAAAAGCACTGAATTCACCTTTGTTGCTGGAAAATAATAAGGGTGATGACTGCAGCATCATCAATATCATTTTCGAGTTTCTGTGTGATTGATTTGCTACCATAGTAAATTGAAAATTTAAGTTTTATTATGATGAAAAAAGAATTTGAATTTAAAATCCAAGTTGAAATTGATAAATATAAGAACTGAGTTTTGGGCTTATAATATGAAAAAAATAACTTTGGTTAAGTTGAAATAAATTTGAGTTAGCATTATAATATATGATTTGAAATTTGACCAAAGGTTGGGTTAAATAAATTGAATTGGATTTGAACTAGATTAGAGGAGTCATTGGAATGAAAATTAAACTTTTAAGTGATTATATATAATGAATATGAAAGTTTAAATAAATAAGTTGTATAACTTATAAAATGAGAAAATGTAAGTAAAACCAAATATTAATACGGTTAAACAATTTTGTGAAGCAAAACGAAATCCAAATTTGAATAGTGATATGAAATATAACTTGAGTAATGTTGAATGAAGTTGAATTTGACGTCAAAATGAATTAATAAAGTAAAGCGATGAATATGAACTTGAGTTATATTATGAAATTCAACATTAATTGTAAAAGTGAATTAGTGAATAAACATGGATTGGAAATGTTGATGTTAAGAATTTAAATAAAACATAAGAAGTTGTGAATATAGTGAATACTAGAATCCAATGTGAATTGAATATAAATCAATCGAATGCAAGTGAATTGATACGGAAATAGTGGATGTAGGTGTTAATTCATTAAAAGCTAATGAAACTGGGAATTGAATGAAAGTCAAATGAATATCAAACAATTGAAATTAAAAGTGTTAAACCAAATTGAATGTAAAGTAAAGTAAATTAAGTAAATTTAGTGATGCTGGATATGCATTGGTTGTTAGATGGGTGTTAGTCGATTGTATAGAAATTCATATGAAATCGAATTAATTAAATTGGAAGCTATAAATAGTTGAATTCAAATTGGAAGTAAGTAAATCTAAAAAGAATGGAATTGAATTTCATTTGAATTGAAAGTGAACCAAATTGAAGGTAAATTAGTGAATGTAAACTAATTGAATTTGAATAAATGAATGTTAGAACAAAATCCAATGTTAATGGATCAAATGTGATAAATTGAAAATCAATTCAATAAATATTAATGAAAAGTGAATTTATATTGATTTGGTTATGGATTGATTGGATGGATATTGCTTTGTTGGATGATAATTGTTTGATGGTTGGATTTGTTGCTTTGGATTGCATTTGATATATTGGCATATATAGTAGTTGTGTTGACATATATTGTATATTGATATTACTTTCATATATACATGTTTCTCATTTGTTTATTGAGTGTTTAGTAGGTGCGGATGGTGCTTGCTTCACATTTGGAGCTCGCTTTCGCACTATATTAGCCGTATATGCTCGTTAATAATATATAAAGTACATATCTCAGATTACATATCATACTTCTACACTTTTTTCCCTACGGGATGTCTCATCCTCGAAGATGAGATGCATATTTTGGATATATATACATATATATAAATATATACATATAGATACATATACATATACATATATATATATATATATATAAATTGTCATCCTACTACGATCGAACCGCGCAAAGGAGACGCTGGTGAATTTTTTTGAAAATTTAAGGAGTTAGAAATTTCGGAAAAACTGAAAAAATTTGTGAGAACTAAAAAAATTTGATTACTGAGTTGAAAATTTAAACGAAATTAGTTGGTTTTGGAAAGATAACTAAGTATTATTTGAAAATTTAGTAAAGTATTTATAAGAAGTTTAACGAATGTATTTTGGAAAAGTTAATGGATTTTGCGACTTTTTCTTACTTAGTAATTTCGAGGACGAAATTCTTTTAAGTAGGGGAGTATGTAACGATCTGGAATTTCAGTCATTTGAAATTTGTATACTTAATTGATTTTAAATATTCACAAGTTAATTTTATAAGTTGCATAACTTATATTTTGAATATAAGGATTTAATTGGATAATTAAATCGTTAATTTGATATTTGAAATTTCATAAATAATTAGAAATTGGATTTAATGTGAATAAAAATGATTTATAAAGTTGAATTAAATCCTATTTGAATTAGAATGATGCTGGAGAACGTTTGAAATTGAATTAAAAGTTAATTTGTGGAAATTGAATATTTTAACATTTAATTAACGTGAAAAATAAACATTTTTCAAACAGTCTCGGATTTCGACGAAACTAGTTTCATTGGATCCGTAATGTTATATTTTGCAGGATTTCAAATTTCTTGTCAATCGGACTTACGGTTTGTCCGGGACAAGCTAAAACGCATAGAAATTTGTTTAAGTGAATTTTAAATTTAAATAATACGATACGAAAAGCTATCTTCCAATTATAATCGAATTGGTTTTCGATATATATTCCATTGTATTTGAAATAGGGGTGAAACATTATAAATGCCAGGTGGCACGCTTCATTTGGAGTTCGAAAATATTTCGGGTGAATAGTGTTTTGTAACTGCCTATATAAAGACGTTCATTCACCAAAACCCTAGCCAATTTGGCCAGCTGCCACTTATATTTCGAACAGCCATAGATTGTCGATCTTCTTCTTCAATTATCATCCAATCCGTAAACAATTATGAAAAACATCCAACTACAATATTGTAGAGCACATCGAGATCTATAAATTCAACATGTATGATCGAATTTGGAGCAGAGGATAGGCGTGGATCTTGATGCAAAGGCGCGGTGTTCACATGCGGTATTCGAGGCGATGGGGGGCTGAGTGCCACGTCGTTCAAGGGGTTGATGGAGCTCGCGTAGGGCAGTTGTTTGGTGGTGGAGTGATGGGATTCCGATCAATGATTCAGGCGCGTTGGTCGACTTTTGGTCGCGTGCTCTTTTGGTTTGAATAACTGGTAACGAATAGGATGGAGAAGATAGGATTCACGGCTATGATTTGGGTTTCGAAATCTAACGGCCACGATAGGAAAAAGTTTAAAATAATAAAAAATTGATATTATATATATTATAATTCTTACAAACTTTAAAAATGTGTAATCTTGTCATACGAGATCTGTTTTTGACAAAACAAGTTGTGTTGGGTCCGTATTGACGAGCACTACATTTTAGAGCTGGTTTGAAGTTGATTGGAGCTAGCGTAAATTTAGGGTAAAATTAAACGCTCTTTTAATTTTATTCAAAATAAAACACTACAAATGCTATTGGAGGCAATGTGAGTAAAACTCACTCTTTCTGACTCACCTGATATTTTTATATAAGTGAGAAAAAATATTATTTAAGATGATTGATGATTGTTTGGATGATATATGATATATTATCTATATATTGATTGGTATTTGGATATATTACTGCCTATTGGACCAGATAAGACCCTATATGTTCTCATATATGAGCGGATGACCCTTTATACGCGTGTCTGCCTCGAAGCGGACATTATACACATATTCTAATATGTATATTTGTTGCAGATGACAGGTTGGAGGGATCCAACTGGATTCCTCACCAGTATCGATTTATTTACAGATATTGTGATATATGTTGTTATCATATGATATATGATGTTTTGGATGTTGTGATTGATGTATTTAGTGCTATTGCAGCATTGGGCCTATTTTTGGTGATTTTAAAATATTAAAGTGATGATTTTGAATAAAAAAGGATTTAAAAGTTATTTTGGAAATAGTTGTTTATTAATTTTGCATTGATTAAGGAAATGAATTTATTTTAAATAAATAGAAGTTATAATTTTTATGTTCAAAAAATTATGATTTTTTTGAAATGTATCTAAATATGATTTTTGAAATATGAAGTTAACTATTTTGTAAAATAGTTTAAATTGAGATTTTTGAATTATTATAAACTATTGGTATTATTATAAATAGTTTAAATAAGATTTATAAAATTGATATTTTATAAATTAAAATATTGGTATTATAAATGATTTTTTTAAATGTTAAAGTGGGGTTATAAATGGATTTTATAAGTAAATTAGATTATAGATTTATAATTTGTGAAGTTATAAATGAATGAATTTGTAAATAAAGACAATTATAAGTGAATTTACTTATAATTGGGTTTTGGCATGTATGTGAGATATAAATGGAATTTGTTACTAAAGAGATTTTATAAATGGATGTTTTCATAAAATAAAATGTGAATTTATAAACATTGTTTTATAAATATGAAATCAGTTCAATTTAGTAAGTTAAATATAGAAGCTTATCAAAGGTATTATATCCAAGATTTTGGATAGTGGATAATCCTTTAGTTTAATATGCAATAGTAATGGATTTGGTAAAAGGATTATATTCACGATTTTGGACAGTGGATTATCCTTTAATAAATATGTAGAAATGTTGGATTTGGTAAATGAACTATATTCACGATTTTGGACAGTGAATAATAATTGAAATAAAATGGATATTTCTGGAAAGTGGTATTTTAAATGGAGTAAAATGATTTGAAGATATTTTAAAATGTGTTAAATATCGAAACCATAGATTTCAACATTCATTATTGAAATAGATGTTTTTGAGAAATAAGAAAACGATGGACTATAAGACTGTTGTTATAGTAAATGATTTTTGAAAGAAAATATTTTTGTATAGTATATGGGATTATATATCTATCTAATTTTCGAATCCCTATACTAATGATTTTGGGTTGTCGTAACGATGTTTTATTCGTTTTGACTCAAATAAAAGATGTTGAAGAGAATGTTTTCCTTAAAGAATAAAATATATACTTAATCGTGACTTAAGATATGGAATATTTTCTAAGTGTTGAAAATAAAGAGATTTGTGAATTACTTATTATTAAATAGGTATGTGGAAATTTTTTCCAATGTTGAAATTTTGAAATGGTTTGGAAATATACCTTTTTAAAGATAATTTGGAGTGAATATTTGGCAAATGGTTTAATTAATGAAAGATTAATGAAAGGGCCTAGTGATTGTTATGGTGCTAAATATTTGTTTATTTACTTTGATAGTTAAATAACCGACTATCAAATTTGACCAAAATTTTAGTTCCTTGACTTGATGTGGGAACTATTTAGTCGTACACTTAGTACGTAGCATTCTGTGTAAACTTGATTATCGTTTGTGTTGAGGATGTTGATTCGTCTAGTGTGGAGTATTACTCCGATCTATCAAGCTTTCTTCTTGTCCCAAAGGATAGCAAGTTGAAAGTTGAAGACGTGATAAGTCTATGAGACTTAGTTTCTCTGTGAGGTTGAGAAACGCTTTTGCGTTGTTGGTGCGAAGACACCGAGATATCGGAAAACCACTTCGGATCAATGTATATGCGACGATTATGCAGGTTACCTGTGGCGATATTGATATTCCGGATTTTCATAGTGAGAAACTGCTTGTTGAACGTTTGGGGTTAAAATCCCAATATACATATAGTAGAACCAAAAATAATATCATCTACATAAATTTGAATAACTAAAGTATCGTTTTTAGTTCTTTTAATAAAAACATTTTGATCAACCTTCCCAATTTCAAAACCAAAGTCTATTAGATAGCTCTTAAGACGTTCATACCAAGCACGGAGTGCTTGTTTTTGTGAGAAATGCGGATTACAGATCTTAAGGCTAGGATTAACACTAGCGGGGGTGAATAGTGTTTATAAAGAATTACTAAATCTTCTTGAGTTTACCGTACATCCAGTCCCGCAACAAACCAGATTTTATACTGGTTCGGAGTAAACACAGATTTTATACTGATTCGGAGTTACCGTACATCCAGTCCCGCAACACAAGTACGGATTTCCTTTCAAAAGCAATCTTTACAGTTACACCCTCAATTCAAGGCTACGAGGTACACCCTCCAGAATCACAATCCTCTGGGTATAGATACTTGATTTTTCGGGCTACAAGTTCACCCACTTGATTTTACGGGGAATGATTTCACCCAATTGATTTTCCAAGGCTATAATCACACCTTATCTCGCTTGATTGATTTTCAAGGCTACAATCACATTTTTTCTCGCTAAGTTGATTGCAAAAAGCCTATAACTCTGAATAACACTGAGGAACTTGTTGAGATAGTGATAGAGAATCAAACTACGAATGATTGGGTTCAATTCAATGTAGATTTCAGTAGAGTAATGATAAGAATTTTTATTAAGAAAAGTGGAAGAAGAAGATGAGTGAAAAACCAGAAAATCTGATGTAAAATTCGTTGAAACTAACCCCTATTTATAGTAGAACAACAGTCATGTCCATTCGTGAAGAGTTATGGTGAATAGACACTTCTTTTGAAATTGAAATTTTGAACTCAACTGACACCATGTCGACATGGTCACCATGAGTATTTCGACATCCCAAATCATTTTTTGATGATTTGATTTTCTTTGAAAATAACCTTTATCTTATATTAAAATTATTTTAAACTTTCTAAATATACTTGACTATAGTTAAAATTCGTAAGTAAATATAGAGAATAATATATATAGAATTTAACTATAGTTTTATATTTAAATCTAAGTATAAATATTTAAAAGTTAAATATATTATATTAAAAGATAGTTTAAAATCAAGAGTAATTTGACTTTGAAATTGAAGATGATTTTGAGGCTACAATTATTTAAAATCAGGATAGATGTTTTTGATGCTTTTAAAAGGAAGGTTTTGAAATCATTTTGAAAACAAGATATAATTTTGAAAAATCATTTTATATAAAAGGTTAGCAGATACAAAACAATGTTCCACTAGATTTTTCGTATGCTCTATCCTACTTATAGTTCCATCCCTTTAACAGGCTCGAAGTGGATTCCATTCCAAGAATAAATTGGATTTTAAGATTCCAGTGCTTTTCTATGATTTTTAACAAAATTTCTAATTAAAGAATAAATTACTTGAATTCTTGAACTCTTGATAATCTTGATACTCATGAGTCTTCAATCTTGATATCTTAAATCTCTACACTGTACAGTCTTCATTCTTGGTACCTCCATGGTTAAATCTCTAAACTTATAATGTTAGTATTTATATTTTATAATCTATTCTAAGGTTGTTGTCATCAAAACTATCATCTCACGGACTAACAATCTCCCCCTTTTTGATGATGACAACTTTTGTTTATAAAATATTACTTATATCCTAATAACTCCCCCTAAAACTAATAACTCCCCCTTAATATATGCCTAACTACCCTATTTTATACTTCTCCCCCTTTGTCATCAACAAAAACAAACTCTAAACTTTATAACTCCAAACTATATAACTCCCCCTAAATCTAATACCCTGTGATATGTGATAATAATGATAGTGTTATCATAAATAATCAACACTTAGATAATCCTAATCCTAAACTACTGACTATTCTAAGTATATGATAACCATATAGTTATATTTATTAATAGGGAAGAACATATATAAGAAAACAATTTATTTATTAATCATATAATTATATTTACATTTTCGTTGTAAACGTAAGAAGGAATAAACGACAAAGGTAAAGAAAGAGAAGAAACTAATGTGTGTTTTTGAACAAAGAAGATCTATGAATCGAACAGTTTGGATAATGGAAACAGAAATTTCCATGTTGTTCGACAAGATTCCCATCTTTGTCAAAACATACTTCTCCAACGCACACAATTTTTTCATCATCTTCCGCATGCGCTTCTTCCATGGGTTCTTCTTCTTCTTCGCTGGCCTCTTGTTCTTGATTACATGAAGAATCTTCATCAATCAAGATAGGGTTGGCGTGATTATCCATTAGAAATTTTTGCACATTCCTTAGAATCTTGCCTTGCCTCTCTTGTTCCTTTTCCATACGGAGTTGAATCACTTGAATTTCAATCATCATCTGAAGTGCATCCTTCAGAGACTCCTCCATTTTTGTTACACGAGCGAGAGTAGTACGTTGAAATGGACCAGAAGTAGGAGAGAGGAACGAAAATGTTGATTTTATGTTTGATTTGAAAGATGAGGCCTTGATTTTATTTGTTTCAGAAGATAGAATAGAAAGAGAACAGAGAGAATGATCAAAAATTCGAAAATAAGAAGAATATATAACCAATTTTTTGAATTTTGGTGGGAATTTTTTTTGAAATAAAAACGTTGTATGTCGACATGGGTATATGGGGATGTCGACATGCTCTTTATATTTCTACTATTTGATTTATTTTAGCATTAATTATTTATTATAATGGATATTTATATTTTATATTTCAGATATTGAACAAATACCTAATTCTCTTCTTAATTTAGTAAATATTGATTCATTTATGGGTTTTGTTAAAATATCAGCAATTTGATTCTCATAATTGATATAATCGAGGGTAACTACTTCCTTACTTATATTATCTCTGAGAAAATGATGTCTGATATCAATATGTTTAGTTCGAGCAAGATGAGTAGTATTTTGGATAAATTTATTGCACTAGTAGTTTCATAATAAATTGGTGATTTCGAGATATTTAAACCATAATCTTTTAAAGTTTGTTGCATATATGTTACTTGAGAACAAGACAAAGCAGCTGAAATATACTCTGCTTCAGTTGTTGATAAAGAAACTGTGTTTTGCTTTTTACTAAACCAGGAAACCAGAGAATGCCCCAAAAAGTGACAAGTCCCACTTGTACTTTTTCGGTCTGACTTACAACCAGCATAATCAGCATCACAGTAAGATATTAAGTCAAAAGAATTGTTTTTAGGGTAAAATAAACCATAATCGGATATGTGTTTAACATATCTTATGATTAGTTTTACGGCTTTTAAGTGGGTCTCTTTAGGTTGGGATTGATATGTGGTACAGAGACAAACACTATGCATGATATTAGGTCTACTACCAGTAATATAAAATAGTGATCCAATCATTCCTCTATATAATTTTTGATCTACATCTTTCGAGAGATCTTCTTTACTAAGGTACACATTGGTTGCCGTGGATGTGGGTTTTCCACTTGCAGTAGTCAAACCAAATTTACTAATTAGGTCTTTAGCATATTTTTCTTGACTAATAAAGATACCATTATCTAATTATTTTATTTGTAATCCTAAAAAGAAATTTAATTCACCCATATGACTCATCTCAAACTCTTTTGTCATTATTTCAGAAAATTCTTTATTCATTTCAAAATTAGTTGATCCAAAAATAATATCATCTACGTAAAATTGTACTAGTTGAATATCATTTTTATTTCTTTTAATAAAAAGAGTATTATCTACTTTACCAATTTCAAAATTTGATTGTAATAAATAAGATCTTAGTCTATCATACTAGATTTAGGAGCTTGTTTTAGACCATATAAAGCTTTCTTAAGTTTGTAAACACGATTTGGTAATTTATCATCTTCAAAAAGTGGTGGTTGTTCAACATATACTTCTTCTTTTACAAATCCGTTTAAAAGGGCACTTTTAACATCCATTTGAAATAATTTGAAATTATTATGATTTGCGAAAGCAAGTAGAATCCTAATGGCTTCTAATCTTGCTACCGGAGCAAAGGTTTCATCAAAATCTATTCCTTCTTCTTGACAATAACCTTGAGCGACTAATCGAGCTTTATTTCTAACTACCTCTCCTTGTTCGTTCATTTTATTTTTATAAACCCATTTAGTTCCAATTATAGTTTTATTTTCAGGTCTAGGAACAAGTTCCCAAACATCATTTCTAGTAAATTGATTTAATTCCTCCTGCATAGCCAAAATCCATGGATCATCAGTTGATGCTTCTTTTGGATTTTTTGGGTTCAATAGTTGATATAAAAGCTACATTACTCATTTGACTTAGTTGATATGTAGTTTTAACAACAGATTGCATATCTCCAAGTATATTTTCTATAGGATGATCTTTTAAAAGTTTAATCCTTTTATTAGGATGATTAATTTCATTATTAGTTTCAATTGATACTTGATTTTGAGTGATTAAATCATCTTCATCATTTGTATCTTCAAAATTTTCAAAATTTTCATCAAATGAAACATGCATTGTTTCTTCCATGGTGTTAGTTTTTAAATTAAACACTTTGTATGCTTTACTTCTGTTAGAGTATCCGATAAAGATTCCTTTGTCGGATTTAGGATCAAATTTATCTAAATTATCTTTTGTATTTAAAATAAAGCATTTACTTCCAAAATTTTTGAAATAAGATACCTTAGGTTTCTTTGAATAAAGAAGTTCATAAGATGTCTTATCAGTTAAAGGTCTAATTAAAATTCTATTTAAAATATAACAGGCGGTAGCAACTGCTTCTGCCCAAAAATTCTTTGGTAAATTACTATCTGAAAGCATAGTTCTCGCACACTCTTGAATTGACCTATTTTTACGTTCTACTACTCCGTTTTGTTTTGGAGTTCTTGGAAATGAAAAATTGTGAATTATTCCCTTTTTATTGCAGAATTCCTCAGACTTTTCATTTTCAAATTCACCACCGTGATCACTTCGAATAGTTATAATTTTTAGAGAAAATTGGTTTTGAATTCTTTTTGAAAAGGTCTTAAAACATTCAAAAGTATCACTATTATGTTTCAAAAATATTTTCCATGTAAATCTAGAATAATCATCTACAATTACAAAGAAACATATTTACTATGATTTATTGACAAAATTTGAGATGGACTAAGTAAGTCAAGATGAAATAATTCAAGAGGTTTTAGTTGAAATCATATCTTTTAATTTAAAGGAACTTTTTCTAAGTTTTCCTAATTAACATGCATCACATAAACTATCTACTTTAAAATTCATTTTAGGGAGACCTCTTACTAGATCATGTTTTGACAGTCTAGATAAGAGTTTAAATTCAAATGCCCAAATCTCTTATGCCAAATCCAAGGGTCACTTGTATTTTCCAATAGACACAGATTATCATTTGAAACGTTCATACTAAGAATATAAATATTCTTTTTCCTTACTCCCTCAAATATAATGGTTGAATTATTATCTTCAATGTGACATTTATCTTTTCAAAATTTAATTTTATATTCTTTATCGCATAGTTGACTTATACTTAGAAGATTATGTTTCAGATTCTTGACTAGCAAAACATTAGTAATAGTAGGAGTTTTAGAATTACCGACTTTGTCGATGTCAATCACATATCCTTTTGAATTGTCTCCAAAATTAACCAGTCCTTCGTCTTTGTATATAATATCATTCAGTATATCTGGATTGCCAGTCATGTGTGTCTAAAACATCCACTATCAAGTATCCATTTGTTCTTTCTGTTCTGTACAATTTGTCTGTTGTGGATTGATTCCTCAACAGCCATAAAGCATGATTCCTGCACATCAAACAATTTGGTAGATAACTTGAATTTGAATATTGATTATATGCAGACTCATGAAACAATGAAGATTTGAATATTTCTAAACTAGTATTAACAAATATAGCCATTTTAAAGGCTTTTTCAAAAATCAGACTATGAAACTTTGAAAACCTTGCTCTGATACCAATTGTGACAAATGCAGATTACGGATCTTAAGGCCAGGATTAACACTAGAGAGGGGTGAATAGTGTTTATAAAGAATTACTAAATCTTTTTGAGTTTATGTTAATTTAAACACAGATGTGTGAAATATACAGACGCGGATATGATCACAGAAACAAACATAGATGTAGAAATAAAATAAAAGGCAGTAAAGGAAAGAACACACCGAATTTTATACTGGTTCGAAGTTACCCTACATCTAGTCCCGCAACATAAGTACGGATTTCCTTTCAAAATCAATCTTTACAATTACACCCTCGATTTCAAGGCTACGATGTGCACCCTCCAGAATCACAATCCTCTGGGTAGAGATACTTGATTTTCCAGGCTAAGAGTTCACCCACTTGATTTTACGGGCAACAAGTTCACCCAGTTGATTTCTCAAGGCTACAATCACACCTTATCTCGCTTGATTGATTTTCAAGGCTACAATCACACCTTTTCTCGCTAAGTTGATTACAAAAAGCCTATAACTCTGAATAGCACTGAGGATCTTGTTGAGATAGTGATAGAAAATCAAACTACGAATGATCGAGTTCAATTCAATGTAGATTTCGGCAGAGTAATGATAAGAATTTTTATTAATAAAAGTGGAAGAAGATGAGGAGTGAAAAACTAAAAAATCTGATGTAAAATTCGTTGAAACTGACCCCTATTTATAGTAGAACAACAGTCATGTCCATTCATGGAGAGTTATGGCGAACAGACACTTCTTTTGAAATTGAAATTTTGAACTCAACTGACACCATGTCGACATGGTCACCATGAGTATGTCGACATTCCAAAGCATTTTTTGATGATTTGATTTTCTTTGAAAATAATCTCTATCTTATATTAAAACTATTTTAAACTTTATAAATATTCTTGAATATAGTTAAAATTCGTAAGTAAATATAGAGAATAATATATATAGAATTTAACTATAGTCTTATATTTAAATCTAAGTATAAATATTTAAAAGTTAAATATATTACATTAAAAGATAGTTTAAAATCAGGAGTAATTTGACTTTGAAATTAAAGATGATTTTGAGGCTAAAATTATTTAAAATCAGGACAGATGTTTTTGATGCTTTTAAAAGGAAGGTTTTGAAATCATTTTGAAAACAAGATATAATTTTGAAAAATCATTTTGAATAAAAGGTTAGTGGATACAAAACAATGTTCTACTAGATTTTTCGTAGGTTCCATCCTACTTAGGGTTCCATCCCTTTAACAGGCTCGAAGTGGATTCCATTCCACGAATAAATTGGATTTTAAGATGCCAGTGCTTTTCTATGAGTTTTAAAAAAAATTCTAATTAAAGAATAAATTACTTGAATTCTTGAACTCTTGATAATCTTGATACTTATGAGTCTTCAATCTTGATATCTTGGATCTCTATACTGTGCAGTCTTCATTCTTGGTACCTGCAAGGTTAAATCCTGCATATACATATATATCTAAACTTATAATGTTAGTATTTATATTTTATAATCTATTCTAAGGTTGTTGTCATCAAAACCATCATCTCACGGACTAACAGTTTTAAACCGTATAAGGCTTTCTTAAGTTTATAGACGTGGTCAGGAAATTTTTCATGTGTGAATAGAGGATATTGTTCAACATAAACATTCTCTTTTATATAACTGTTTCAAAAGGCACTTTTAACTTCTATTTGATTAAACTTGAAATTATGAAAACATGCAAAGGCCAATAAGATTCGTATGGCTTCAAGTTGTGCGACTGGAGCAAATGTTTCTTCGTAGTCAATTACTTTTTCTTGATTATATCCTTGTGCAACTAATCTAGCTTTATTCCTAATTATATTACCTTGTTCATCTGCTTTATTTTTGAAGATCCATTTAGTACCAATGACTGATTGATCAATTAGTCTTGGAATTAGTTCTCAAACTTCATTTCGTTCGAATTAGTATAGCTCTTCTTGCATAGCTATAATCTAATAGTCATCGGTAGAGGCTTCTTTTACAATTTTAGGTTCAATATTCGAAAGAAATGCTACATGGCCCATTTGATTGAGTTGACTTCTAGTTCTAACAGGTGAATCAATTTCTCCTATGAAATTTTCTACTGGGTGATCTCGTAAAATCCTAGGAGAAGATCTTGATTCATTTTCATTATTAATGTTTTCATTTTCTTCAAAATTATAAACAATGTTTTCATCATCTTCAAAACTATTTTGGGAAACCATTTTTGTGATTGTGTTAGGTATTATTTCATTATCCTTAAGGTTTTTATTAAGATTGAAATTTTCATCGAATGAAACATGAAGAGTTCTTCGATTGATTTTGTTCTTTTATTAAAGATTCAATAAGCTTTGCTTCATTCCGAATATCCTACGAAGATTCCTTCATCAAATTTTGGATCAAATTTTCCTAGTTGATCTTTTGTGTTTAAAATAAAACATTTTGAACTAAAAGTTTTAAAATAAGAAATATTTGGTTTTCTTTGATGAAAAGTTCATATGAAGTATGTTTTGTTAGAGGTCGAATAAAGGCTCGATTTAGAACATAGCAAGTAGTTGCTACAGCTTTTGCCCAGAAATGTTTTGGTAATGTGCTACCATTTAATAAAGTTCTTGCGCATCCTTATAATGTTCTATTTTTTCTTTCTACAACTCCATATTGTTGTGGTGTTCTTGGAAAAGAAAATTTATGGTAATTCCCTTTTTATTATAAAAATGTTCAAAAACTTCATTTTCAAATTCGCCTCCATGATCACTTATACTATTTTTAATTTTTAAAATTTTGAAATTTTGAATTCCTTGGGAATTATCTCTAAACGTGACAGATCCTCCTTCTGAGTAGATAATATTCGTTAGCATTTCCTTGTTTCCTGTCATGTGTATTGAGCAACCTATGTCTTATACCCATTTTCCTCTCTTTTTGGGTGGTACCTACTAAATAAAGAATTAATATTGGTACCCACCATTGTATTTTGGGTCCTGAGAGTTAGGTCTTAGGAAGCCAGACCTAAGAGTGTTTCAGTATTCCTTTTGAAAATAAATCTTGGTTTTTATGAACAGTTTTTATGAACAGTTTTTATAAAAGATTTTATATATTTATTTCTAATCAAAGAATTATTTTTCTAAGAACCCAAGTTTTGATTGTTTTAGTAAAATTTGAATTTGTCGAACCAGGTTTTTTAATATTATTGTTTATTTTATATGATGAATTCTTTTTCTTAGGAATAATTTTAGAAGAATGCTTATATTCTAGTCCTTTTTATTGGGAACAGTCTGAGAATTTTCTATAATTTTGGAAAAGTTTTCTCTGCCTTTATTAAAACTAGAGATATTTTTAGTAATGTCTTCTAACTTTGTTCTAAGGCTAGAGTTATTTAACTCTAAAATATTGATATTTGCTTTAAGGTCAAGATTATCAATTAATAAAGCATCATTCTTTTCTTTTTGAGTTTCTATCTCTTGACTTAGCAGAGTAAGTTGAGATGTCATACTAGAACAAGCTTTAAGGAATAGTATATTTAGATTGCATAATGTTCCAGGTTTCATAACTACATGCTTGTATATGGATTCTCATTTTAGTAGCCCAGTAGTTATAGTTCATTCCATTAAATAGAGGTGGTCATGCAGTAGATTGACCCTCTAAAAAGGTAGTGTTAGCAATAGTGCTGGTGTTGTTTTCCATATTAATATCAGATAACTATGCTACGGTTATATAATGGCCTTGCTCTGATACCAATGAAAGTGATTGTGTTATTGGATCGAGTAATATGGAGTATAATAAATAACTAGTGTGGAAAATAAATGTAAGATAATAATAGCAATAAAACGACACAAGAGATTTTTATACTGGTTCGAACTCCCGTTCTACGTCCAGTCTCGGACACCTTTTGGAATTATAGCCAGCAACCCTCGCTTAACCCGGAGTAACATGTATTACACTGCATGAGCAACCGAACAGGACTTTTACCGCATAAGCAATAGAACAAGGTTTGACCGTCTGAGCAACCGAACATGACTTTCTTACAAACCGGATTTAACTTGACTTTGTGTGTTTTGAATAACACGGATTTGTCACTTATAGTACACCCTTTCTATAATCTTATCCTCGATGTAGATGTGTATATTTATGTGTGTATGAAGAATACGAAGTTTAATATTGCTTGAAGGGTATGAAAATGAATACGTAAGCAATGATTAGATGAAAGCTTGTAGAAATTGAACTCAAGAATGCTAAGTACCATAGATCAAAAGCGAATAGAAAATTATATCATTTGAATCTATAAATCTTGAGTTTATATATAGTGTGTAAGGAGATATGACTGCTGGAAATAGATATCTGTCAAAATCCAAGAAATGCAACCTTCCATGAAGAAGAAACCATTTGGTGAAAAGAAGTGTCTCTTGGAAAATATGACAGTTGTAGTATTCAGTCGACTGAACTTGCTTAGTTAGTCGGCTGACTTTAAATGTGCACAAAAAATTTGCACAGTGTCAATCGACTGACCTAAGAAGTTAAGTCAACTGGCTACTGTATATTGAAAAAAAATTCAAGCAGCATCAGTCGACTGACATATAGTATTTAGTCGATAGAATACTGTTTTTCTAGTGCACTTAAAACCATGTGTGTGTATATGAAAGTTTTATAAAACGTATGCAAGTTTCGTAAATGAATTTTTGAATGATGAGCTTTGAGGATTGACTTTAACAAATTCTATGCTAGACTGTATACTTATTGACTTTAGTTACATTAATATTAAATACGAACCATATTTGAGTCAATGAGTTTGGATTTTCCATAGTCATAGATTCATGAACTTTCGTCTCTTGTCAGCATTCAAAACCTTACGATCCAACATAAACTAGTTTCGAAAACTATTACAGTGACTTAAAACTATATCATTATTTTGATGTTAAGTAACAATATTATTATTTTGAAAAGTAATATTATGTTAATTACTATATTCCATGTAAATAGGACATTTTAAAGGGATTTGATGTAATGGGATTATAATACTGTATTTCTGAAATATTTTATCATTTTGAAGGGTTACTATTGTTTTGAGATAAATAAAGGTGTTCTTGTAGTAAACAATAGTAAAATGAGTTTTATACTTAGGGAAAAATATTATTATAAATACAATGTTTTGGATGGATGTAGTGTGTGGCTAATTACTTGAATTATATTTTTTTTTATGATGATGGGATCGCATTAGCATGAAAATGCAGCATTTTACCACTTTTGCTACTAAAAGATGGGTTATTGATTATGGCTAATTGAAGCTTGATGTTGTAGTATTAATATTGAGTGGATTAGCACACATTTGATGATTGACGTTGTGTTACTAATATTGAGTGGATTAGTACAAATTTGATGATTGATGTGTTACTTTTATGGAGTGATTAGTACATTGATGACACTTATATCAGTTAGGGCCAGTCCTAGGAGTTTTGATACATAAAGCTGATTATAAAGCAAGACCCTTGTGTATATACCAACGAGATCGAAAAACATCGAAAATAATATATGTAGATTATTGATAATAAATATAGGAACAAAAAACAACATTCTTTATGTCCATTCATTAGATAATCACCATTAATATTATTCTCTATAACTTTAGTAACATTTACCATTTCACTATTGATATGAGCATTCTTAACTTCAACCCTAGAAATATTATCTTTGGTATTTTCTTTCTCATGACAAGAGTGGTATTACCTACATTCAAAATCAAACTTCCTATTTTATTATTTTTAACAAAAAATTTATTAAGAGCATGAATTAGTGAATTCGACTAATAATTTTATAGTCCTTTCAGCATGTCTTTATTCTTGTTTGCGCATCTCTATTTATTCGCAAAAAATACACCGTACTAATGATAATGAACATAAAATTAAGATAATGTCTATTTTAAATTATATATATTTCAAATGTTATTATATAGATTATCATAATGATTATTTACATAACAGACAAAGGTATATATTAAAATTTTATTCACCAATTGACAAAAGTAATATTTTAAATCGCAAACAAGAAAATTAGCTAGAAGTAACAACAAAAATATTTGAAACAAAATTATTTTCCATGAATCAATTTGAGAAAAAAATAGCGATTAAATTTCTAACTAAACGGTCTTGTTTTCATCAAATTTAGCATTGTGTTGACACTAATTTTAGGAAGCACAAATCAATTACTTACTTAACTAAAATAAATACAAAGACTCAACTTTGATCTAATATTCAAGCAAAGGAAAATATAAGGAAACTGAGAGCGAAATTAGAAATCGAAACATTGAAAGTGAAAAGGGATTTCTCAATGCAGATCGCTTATCTTTGCCTTTGTCCTATTCTTCTTCTTCCACCTCTATGCTTTTGTTTGACCTATAAATATACTTTTCCTTCATAAAATTTTTTTCCTTCTGCGGCTGCCTTATTTTTTACGTTTTCTTTAGTAGATGTTACAGATGATTTTTTTTTAGGTGCCTTAGATATTGGAGGCCTAAAGCAACATCTTCTGTTGCTTTCGGTTAAGGTCAATACTGGATATGGCTGAAAATCAATAATGTAAGTAAGTATATTTATGATATTTTTGTTTCTTATTTAGTGATAGAATCGGCATCGTGTTGTTGATGTTTGATGGCTAGGTGTGCTATTATTGTTATTCCTCCATATGATGAATAAGCAGGATTACTATTTTCTACTTGTACTATTTATATTAGTTGAACTAGCTGCATGAATGCATGGTTATTATATGCTAACGAGTATTTGGATGCAGAAAAAGAGTAGGAAACAGAACTGTGTAAGCTTGATCCCCTAAAAAGGGTACGTGGATAGTCCTTTCATATGCAATAGTTCTCGAAACTTTGGTCATAATGTATAGAATTAAGCTTTTCCAAACAAAGTTTACACTTTTTCCCTTTTATTATATGTATATATGAGTATTTGTGAGTTTGCATGTGGAGAGAATGAAAGGGAGCAAAGGGTTTGGAATGAGTTATGTCCACAGGATGGTTCGGTATATCTCTTGCACCAAAATTATATAGTTATCTTAATAATTGATGTAATAAAATATGTATAATATATGATGTATTGAAATTTAAATATTTAATTTTGAAATTATATATATATATGTTTAAGTTTGGCTTGAGTTCGCCTTGAACCAACCATGCGTCAAGCCAATTGATCCCAAGACCAAAATCTTCACTGCATTTAACATACTCCAACATGAAGTTCCTACCAAACACACTTTATGCCAACCAGAATTCGTTCCCAATTTCTTCACTTTCTTATTCTACATTCCTTCACATACCACTTTGACTTGCATGTACCACCAAAGGATCAATACAACCCCCAAACACTAAAGAGTCTATCCATCGAAGTTAGTTCTACGGCTACGAATGCCAATTTTTGTATAATTACACGGGAAAGCAACATATATCACTCTTTCTACACTATGACCCTTTCTCGTAGAAATAATCCCTCTAATGAGCATTTTCAGACGTTTAAACATACAAAATAATATTCAAACTGTGATTACCCGAATTTTTGGACATCTGATAATTGGAAAATTAATTGTTTTTACTATTGAAATACTGATTTTATTTGGTTGAACAAATAAAATTCTGATCACTAAAAATATCTGGATATATATAAATGGATTTGAGACTATATTAAATGTTGAAGTATAAATATTGGGAAATGATAAATCTTATAGTAAATTGAAATATATATATATAGTTTTATCCAAACTTTATAATGTTGAAAATTATAATGTGTATATATATATATATGCCATGAGAAGGAGAATAAATGGAAGTTTGTGAGAGCATGGATATATATATATATATATATATATATATATATATATATATGTACATATATCAAAATTCACATAAGAACTTTCTAATTAAAATATATATATATATAATGAATACATACATACATACATATATATATATATATATATTTTATGATTTGGAAGTTATAGTTTGAATATAATAATGATCAAAAGATATTTAAAGTTAAGATTCTATATTTTCAAAAACACTAAAGATTAAAATCTTAAGTTTAAAATAAGATAAAATGGTTTAAAACACTTTCTTTTATACTTTAAATAAAGAAAAATAATATAAATAAATATAAATATATATGCATTAAAACATTTGCAAGTTTAGGATGCCATGCAAAATACAAGTGGCGTTGATTTCTTTTAATTTGAAATATAAATAAAATACTATAAGAAGAAATGTAGATCAGTTCAATGCTTTTTTTCATGCACGATCCCTTTTCTTCCTTTCCTCTAAAATTAAAACTAAAAAAGAAGGAAATTAGAACCTGTTTCATATCTTCAAACTGAACTAAAGCAAAGTAAGATTCAAGATCAATATAAATTAAGCAAATTCAATTCAAACATCAAACAGAAGTAGATTCATATCAAATTCAAGTCCCAAGAAATAAGCTCTGCTCTCTGTCTTCATAATACAGGTGAGTAAACTCCTCTTTAAAAACTAAATATGTGTTATACTTTGATGCATGTGCTAAATCTGAGTAGTATAGTTATATATATGATTTGCGTGAATGTTTTTTTAAAGGAAGGAAGTTGAAAAACTCTGTCAATACCTATGCATGTCCGTGTGTATGTATGTTCAACTCTGTTCTTAAACAACAGGCACAAAAATTCCTTAAAAAATTCATATCTCAATATATGAACAGTTTTATGTTATGATCCTTAAAAGGAATCTGTTTGTAATAACTAAATTTGATTTTTAAAAATATTTTTAAGATTAAATAACTTGTAAGTTTACAGGAATCAAGAAATCATGATAAAATTTATTCTTAGACAGAAAATTAATTATTTAAATTTCAAGTTTTGATTGCATGACTGGATTCGAGCTTCGAAACCATGATTTTTGGTATGGATTTCATGATTTTTACAGTTGGGGATGTTGAGGATTTCCTAGTTGATTGAAAATTGAATTTTGACTGATCTTTGGCAATTGGCATTTCTAGGGAGGTCGGGGTTCATTTGGAGTAGCTCATGGATCGACGGTGGTAGGAAAAATAGCCGATGATTTTCTAGATCGCCGTGGTGGCACGGCGAGGTAGATTTAGGGTTTTGTCTATGTTTTTAGTCAAGGTTTTTTACTAGGCGATCTCATCGTCGAGATTGCATTAAGGTGGACCGGAGGTGGGGGAAAGGGAAGATGGAAGTAAGGCAAAGGTCTGGGCGAAGCTGCGTGATCTACGCTGATCGGAGGTGGCAGTGCGAATGGTTTTGGTGACTGGGTTTTTGTTCCAGTGGTGCTCGATGTTCTCATTTTTGATTCAGATGGTCAAGATGGGTTCTGGGTAGACGTTTGGGTAGAGACAGTCGACGATGACTGGTTGGAGGTCTCAACGTTGGTCGAAGGAGCATGGGCGTGGTGTGCACATGTGTACATGGTGTCTGTTAGTTGTTGTGATCATAGAGGATCGGAGAAGAAGGCTTTTGCTCGGGTGTTAGCTCAGGAATATTTGGGTTATGCTCGGGTTTCATTTGTAATAGCTAAGCTTTAAATAAAGGTAATTTTGTTAACCAGTTTTTAATAAGCATAAGGAAATAGCTTAAGTTTTCAAAACAAAAATATAAAATATGTACAAATTTTCAAGCTGATTATTAAACCAAGTTTCCAAGTTAATTTATTAAAAAAGTTTTTAAAACAAGTTTCAAAGATTAAAATGTTAGAGTAAAATGTTTTAAAACTATTTGTTTTAAAATAATTATATATTAGGTTAATTGTTTAATTAAATCTCTAGTATTTTCAAATGTGATTTAATTAAGAAGGAATTAAAGTATATGGATTAAAATTTAATTGAAAGAAAAAAGAAAAAAAGATCTCAAATGATTTTGAATGTTAATTTCAAGCATTTAATTAAATAAGAGTTAAATGATGTAGTTAAGTAATTATTAAGATAATGGTTTATCTTAGATTAATTAAGGACTTACGTAACTGAGGGTTAATTAATTAACTTAAGTATTCATAGGATAATTAATTAACGTAAGTAATTAAAGGATCATTAATTAATGTAAGTGATTAAAGGATCATTAATTAATGTAATAATTAAAGGTTAATTAATTAATGTGAATGATTAAATGATTAAGGAATAAATAATTAATTTCAATAATTAACTAAATGGTTTAATTAATGTTAATTAAGAAGGATTTAAATGTAATTGATCTTTTTGTGTGTTAATTAAATTAAATAGATTGGGTGACAAATTAATCTTGCTTATCGATGATTAAATTGTATTGAATGTTTGGATTAATGTCTCTAGACTAATAATTTTTGACGTTCTGTGATATGATATGTTTGGGTTAAATTGTGATAATATGGGTTATTTATCGGTGATGAATTGCTGTGTAAATGTGACATCCTGTATTTAAAATTGAATTCTATTCACTTAAACAACTTGGATTAAAGATGGTATTGTATTCGAAGAGACCGAGGTCGGGTATCAGCAAATATCCAAAACCACTTCGATTAGTAATCTACAATAATTCTTTATAGATTTGGTTTTAGAAACAAATAGGCTTGAATGAAATAAAGTAAATAACATGGCCATTTAAACTAAGTAACAATTCTTAAATATTGTATTGTAATAAGTGATTGACTATAACAATTAAGAATTCGTTGTGAGGTACGAGTTACCCAGGTTTTCAAGTAAGTTTTATAACTCAATATTTCAAATTGTATGGGTTTACTCATGCTGGTTTCCAACCTGACCTGGGTGTTACTTTATTGTAATACTCGGGCCAGACCGAGTATTACAGATTTTTAGGTTAGGATGTTCTGAAGCTCAAGAAGCGAGCTGGATGGTAGGATCTAATGGAGTATATTCCGCTGTGTATTGAAGTTATTGCTTGTATTCTAGGACAAGTTGTTACAATTGTCCAGTTTCGATGATCTCTGATGTATTGTATGTAAGTTGACAGATACAGCTTTTCTTTGTATAAGTGATATTATTTGATATTACACTTTGATCCGCTGCGAATGTGAGATTCTGTGTTTTGTTTTCTGTTCTTCTTCTACCTCTTTTCTTCTTAACCCTAACAATCCGGAATTTCCGATGTTCGATTGTTTGGCACTTCTACAATGAACGTATTGGTGTCGAATTTTCGACGTCGAAAATTTTGTGTCATTACGTTTGATATCAGAGCGAGGTTAAGCGAGAACTTTGGCTCTGGTGAATATACTTATTAAGGATAAGGACAGTAGTACCCTAGAATGAGTTGAGTGTAATATATATGATATCGTACTTGTTATTTTCTTATATAAAGATTTTAAAATGGTTTTAAAAATGAATGATTTTTTATATAAGCTTATATTTTGGTACAGTAAGCAATGATTTTCTAATTATTATATATATGGATAATTGGTTGTTGGTTATTGAAACTGAATAGGATCATAAGAATTTTAGTGTTAGTATATCCAAATAGGAATTGGATAGTATGAACTATACAAATAAGATAAGCTAGAAATGGATTCAAACCTGATAATAAATTCCTGAAATTTGTAGAAGTGTTTTCAGAATGATGAATTAAATTACCCTGATTTTATTTTTCAACAAATTATGAGATAATATATAGTGAATTGGTTTTCAGATATGATAATCTTGGTTATTATCATAAAGGGTTATTGTGTCTAATATGGGATGTTTGTTTTCTAATAAACATTGGTAAAGCAAAATGGAATATTTTAAGGAAGTGAACATTTAGATAAGAATGACTTGTAAATAGAAAGGGATTTAAATTGTGAAGTTTTAAAAATCTAAGTCCAGAAAATTTGAAATTGTTTCAAAATTTTAAAAGAAATAATAAATAATATTATTCTTTTTTTTTCAATCTAAGAATCTTATTTTAAAACAAAAGATGTTTTAAAGGAATTTGTTTTGAATTAAAACCCAAGGTGGATTAAATTTAAAATATAACTTGGTGTGTAAAGGAAATAAGTGTGTACATATGTGGGATATACATAATATTAAAGATGATTAGAAATAAACCCTAAGTGTTGAGTTTTAAATTTTTCCTTGAAGTGTGATATAAAAACCCAAAGTGAAATAAGTCTTTGAACTTATAAATGGGAAGGTTATTTGATAGGTGGTTTAAAATTAGAAATAGAGAATTCAAATTGAGTAAGTTTGACTGGATTAGATGAAACTGAGATTTAACTTAGGGAAAGTTAAATGGTTAAATGTAAACGGAGCTATATGTGGTCTCAAAAGTGTTTTGGATTTTGGAAGTGTGTGATGGATGCTATTGATGGATGTTTAGATAACTTGGATGTTTATTTACTTTGACATATCCTACTATCATCCTGTTGTTATTAATAATCTATGGAACTATGAATTAAACTGTTTAAAATGAATTAAGAAGTGGATTGAAATGATATACATCCATTACAGATATTAAATGGAAAAAAAAACTCTAATTTGAAATTATTTAAATAATTTTGATTTCAATAAATAAAGATGGGAACGTATGAAAAGGAAATCACTTGGAACATTAAGATTTGAATACTTAAGATGATCTTGCAAATTGAAATGGTTTAAGAATTGGTTTCAAAATTTTGAAGTAAAATTGAGAAATAAATTGGATTTCGAAGATTTAAATTATTTAAAAAGATTTGAACTCTTACTTAAATTTTGAAATAGGCTAAGTGAAAGTGATTTAAGATGAATATTTGAAATTTAGGCTCAGAATTAAATTGTTTTAAAAGACTTAGGTTGTTAAATTAAAAATAAGGGTTAATGTGATTTAAGAAGTTAAATCAACATTTTTGAAAATTTAACTCGAAATTATATAATTCGAGACGGTTTAAAAGTTGAGATTGTAATTGAAATTAGTTCAAATTGAAATTTATTTTGAATTATTTGAAATTGAAATTGAATAAGTTTAAATTCAAATGGGAATTGGTTTGAATTTAGGATGGGAATTGAAGTTAATTTAATTTGGATTGAAATTGAATCAATTTAAATGGAAGTAGAAATTTAAATTGAATTGATTGGAATGGGAGGGTGGGAAGTTGAACAGTTTGACTCTGAAACTATTTTCAAATAAATAGTTTTAATATAAACTTTCTTAAATCTATTTTTCCTAGCTGTTTACTATGCAATCTTTCTTTTTAGAAACCCAAACTATCTTATACTTATTTTACAACTACTTTATAACAAATTACAATTTTACAACTATTTTGCAATTATCTAACTATTCTACAACTATTTGACTATTTTACAACTATTTTACAACTAATTAAATATTTTACAGCTGTTTTACAACTAATTATTATTTTACAATCACTTAACTATTTTAAACTTTTCAAGCTATTTTCTAAATTCGAGTTGGTCAAAGTACAAACTATTTATAATTGAAGTAATAATTCAAATGGAAATTTGAAGCAATTATGAATAAGTGAATAGAAATCAAAGTGAAGGTGAATAAAAAGAGAATTGATTTAGGAAATAATCAATGATGATAAATATGTAGGATATACGTATATTATTCTGTTCGCATAGTGATTTGATCCAGATTCAAGCACATAATTTTAAGATAGTATATCAATCCGAGCTAGGATTTTTCACTCGATTTCCGACGGTGAACACTGGATATGGATTTTTGATTGGTTCTGCAAATTCTCTACCATAGTTATGGCTATGAAAGAAGAATGACGGTTTCTGATCAAGAAACCAGATCTGAGTCTGCACTAGGAAGTCGGGTGAATGATACTAATTCGAAAATGAAATTGTGTGATCGAATGAGCAATCAGATTTGGTATTGCGTACGAATGGTATATGTACATCATACGTGGTTGAAGTAATAGATATTGAAATTTTGAAAAGAAATGTAAAAATGATTTTTGAAAAGGAAAGTATATTTTGAAAAATATATGATGAATAAAAATGGAAGTTTGATATTTCTATGATTGAAATTCACTTTATGAAGAGTAAGTAATATGGTAAATAACTTTACAAAAGAAATCAAACTTGAATATTTGATTTGGCATAAATAAAGTTATACATATTTGTTACATATAATAAACTCCCCTTGTTGAATCTATAGCCAGAAGAATAGATTTTTGAAAAATATTTGAAGTGTAAAAGGGAATTCATATAAGTATGAAGTAATCCAAGGTTTTTCAGGATTATATATATATATATATATATAAGTTTATGAGAATGATTTTGGGAAAAAGGTTTTGGGAACACACGGATTTTGAAAGGCTTTTGATTTTTGGGAAAAATCAATTTTGGAAATTTGGAAAGCCAAGTTTGAAAATTATCGATTTTGAGATATCGATTTCGTGTAAAGGAAATTTATATGTGATACATATAAAGAGTATGATTTGAAAGATACTATATGTGTATGATATAAAATGTTTTGAGAATGGCTGTGGGGATAAAGGCGCCCCCCAAGAAATGAACTTCTTAGGAGATCCATGGGGTGGTTCTGCCTTGAGCCCTAAGGGGGGTTCTAAATTTAATCCTAGAAGGAAGTCTAGACAAACTGGTATTCCTGAGGATTGTGTGTGGGTAGCGAAAGTAGAGGTTACATTTGACAGCGAAATTCGAGGGCGCTGATGCCAACAGTTACATGGGCTTTTTCCATGATGGCGACGCAAAACCTGGGTATAGATGCGATCTGTGGCGGGTTCCATGGTGTAATCGAGGGGTGCGGAGGCCTACAGTTTTCTATGGATTTTGCAAGGATGGCAACGTAACCATCGAGTTAACTGCGACCATGGAGGAGGTGATGATTTCCAGAGCATTCTCACCAAAAATGTTTTCTATATTTTAAAAAAAATGTTTTTTATATTTTCAAAAATGTTTTCCAAGTATTTTCACTAGGTGTTGAAAACAGGTTTACCAAGTACTTATAAATTTTCAGTCCTACGCCTGATCAACGTATGACCGAATTTTTATGAGAACAAGGATGGATTTGTTGAGACATCGAGTTATAAACAGTATTTTTGTAGAACTATTTTGGTAATATTATGAAGATTTTAAAATGTTTTAAAAAAATTAAAATAAAAAGAGTTTATAGTAAAAAATGATCATAGAGTAATTTAACTGATAATAAGCATTTTAATAGATTTTGGCTTCATTCCTTCTCGAGGACGAAAAGATTTAAAGGGGGAGGAATGTGATAACCCAGATTTCTGGACATCTTATAATTGGAAAATTAACTGTTTTTTACTATTGAGATACTAATTTTTATTTGGTTGAACAAATAAAATTATGATGACTACAAATATCTGGATATGTACAAATTGATTTGAAACTATAATGAATGTTGAATTATAAATATTGGGAAATGATAAATCTTATAGGAAATTGAAATATATATATATATATATAGTTTTAGGCAAACTTTATAATGTTGAAAATTATAAGTATATACATATATATGCCATAAGAATAGAATAAATGGAAGTTTGTAAAAGTGTGGATAAATATATATATATAATGTGTGTGTATATAATATATATATATATATATATAATATATATGATTTAGATGTTATAGTTTGAATATAATAATGCTCAAAAGATATTTAAAGTGAAGATTCTATATTTTTGAAAACACTAAAGATTAATATTTTAAATTTAAAATAAGATAAAAGGTTTAATACACTTTCTTTTATACTTTAAATAAAGATATATAATATAAATAAATATAAATACATGCATTAAGACATTTGTAAGTTTAGGATGCCATGCAAAATACAAGTGGCATTGATTTCTTTCAATTTGAAATATAAATAAAATACTATAAGAAGAAATCTAGATCGGTTCAATACTTTTTTTTCATACACAATCCTTTTTCTCCCTTTCCTCTAAAATTAAAACTAAAAAAGAAGGAAATATGAACCTGTATCAAATATTCAAACTGAACTAAAGCAAAGTAAGATTAAAGATCAATATAAATTAAGAAAATTCAATTCAAACATCAAATAGAAGTAGATTCATATCAAATTCAAGTCCCAGGAAATAGGCTCTGCTCTCTGTCTTCATAATACAGGTGAGTAAACTCCCCTTTAAAAACTAAATGTGTGCTATACTTCGATGCATGTGCTAAATCTGAGTAGTAAAGTTGTAAATATGATTTGCATGAATATTTTTTTACTTGAAGGAAGTTGAACAATTCTATCAATACCCATGCATGTCTGTGTGTATGTATGTTCAACTCTGTTCTTAAGTAACAAGTATAAGAATTCCTTTAAAAAATTCATATCTCAATATATGAACAGTTTCATGTTATGATCCTTAAAAGGAATCTGTTTATAATAACTAAACTCGATTTTTAAAAATATTTGTAAGATTAAATAACTAGTAAGTTTACAAGAATGAAGAAATCGCAGTGAAATTTATTCCTAGACAGAAAATCAAGTATTTAAATTTCAATTTTTGATTGCATGACTGGATTTCGAGCTTCGAAACCATTATTTTTTGTATGGGTTTCATGATTTTTAGGGTTGGGGATGTTAAAAATTTCCTAGTTAATCGAAAATTTAATTTTGACTGATCTCTGGTGATTGGAGGTTCTGGGGAGGTCGGGATTCATGCTTGAGTTAGCTCGTGGATCGAGGGTGGTAGGAAAAATAGTCGACGATTTTCTGGATCGCTGTGGTGGCGTGGCGAGGTAGATTTAGGGTTTTGTCTGTGTTTTTGGTCGAGGTTGTTTACTAGGCAATCTACTTGTCTAGATGGCATTAAGATGGACCGGAGGTGGGGAAAGGGAAGATGGAAGCGAGGCGAAGGTCTGGGTGAAGCTACGAGATCTCCGATGATCGGAGGTAGCGGTGCGAAGGGTTTTGGTGGCTGGGTTTTTGTTCCAGTGATGTTCAATGTTCTCATTTTCGATTCAGATGGTCGAGATGGGTTCTGGGTAGACGTTTGGGTAGAGATGGTCGATGGTGACTTGCTGGTGGTCTCAGCGTTGGTCGGAGGAGTATGGGCGCGGCGTGCACATGCACGTGTGTACGTGGTGTCTGTTACTTGATGTGATCATGGAAGATCAGAGAAGAAGGCTTTTGCTTGGGTGTTGGCTCGGGAATATTTGGGTTGTGCATGGGTTTCATTTGTAGAAGCTAAGCTTTAAATAAAGGTAATTTTGTTAACCTCTTTTTAATAAGCATAAGGAAATATACTAAGTTTTCAAAACAAAAAAAATAAAAGATATACAAGTTTTCAAGTAGATTATTAAACCAAGTTTCCAAGTTAATTTATTAAACAAGTTTTTAAAACAAGTTTCAAAGATTAAAATGTTAGAGTTAAATGTTTTAAAATTATTTGTTTTAATTTTTTTATATGTTAGATTAATTGTTAATTAAATCTCTAATGTTTTAAAATGTGATTTAATTAAGAAGTGATTGAAGTATGTGGATTAAACTTTAATTGAAAGGAAAAAAAGATCTCAAATGATTTTGAATGTTAATTTCAAACATTTAATTAAATAAGATTTAAATGATGTAGTTAAGTAATTAATTAAGAAATGGTTTATCTTAGATTAATTAAGGACTTAAGTGGGTTAATTAATTAAGTTAAGTAATCATAGGACAATTAATTAATGTAAGTAATTAAAGGATCATTAATTAATGTAAGCAATTAAAGGATCATTAATTAATGTAATTAATTAAAGGATCATTAATTATTGTAATAATTACAGGTTAATTAATTAATGTGAATGATTAAATAATTAAGGAATAATTAATTAATTTCAATAATTGACTAAATGGTTTAATTAATGTTAATTAAGTAGGATTTAAATGTAATTGATTTATTTTGTGTTAATTAAATTAAATAGATTGGGTGACAAAATAATCTTGCTTATCGATGATTAAGTTGTATTGAATGTTTGGATTAATGTCTCTAGCTTGATAATTTATGATGTTCTTTGATATGATATGTTTCGGTTAAATTATGATAATGTGGGTTATTTATCGGTGATGAATTGCTATGTAAATGTGACATCCTGTATTTAAAATTGAATTGTATTCATTTAAACAACTTAGACTAAAGATGGTATTGGATTCGAAGAGACCGGGGTCGGGTATCAGCAAATACCCGAAACCACTTCGATCAGTAATCTACAATAATTCTTTACAGATTTGGTTTTAGAATCAAATAGGCTGGAATGAAATAAAGTAAGTAATATGGCCATTTAAACTAAGCAACAGTTCTTAAATATTATTTTGTAATAAGTGATTGGTTATAATAAGTTAAGAACTCGTTGTGATGTACGAGTTACCCCAGGTTTCAAATAAGTTTTATAACTCAGTATTTCAAATTATATGGGTTTACTCACGTTAGTTTCTAGCTTGACCAAGGTTTTACTTTATTGTAATGCTTAGGTCAGAGTGAGTATTATAGATTTTCAGGTTAGGTTGTTCTGGAGCTCGGGTGGCGAGCTGGATGGCAGGAACGTATGGAGTATATTCCGCTGTTTATTGAAGTTATTGCTTGTATTCTAGGACAAATTGTTACAACTATCCAGTTTCGATGATCTCTGATGTATTCTATGTATGTTGGCAGATACAGCTTTTCTTTGTATAAATTCTATTATTTGATATTATATTTTTGATCCGCTGCGAATGTGAGATTCTATGTTTTGTTTATTGTTCTTCTAGTACCTCTTTTCTTCTTAACCCTAACAATTTGAAATTTCCGACGTTAGATTGCTCGGCACTTCTATAGTGAACGTATTAGTGTTGAATTTTCGAGGTCGAAAATTTCGGGTCGTTACACAAACAACAGTCAAACATTCAAACGCACATCAAATCATAGAAATTCATCTCAAAACACATTCATATCCTGGTCTAACATTTATACGAATAATCATACATCATAACAACATGTTTAAATCTCTCTAAATTTTCTCTTACTTCAGTTTTGAATCAAAAACAGCAGAAAATTATATTATTGTCTATAGATCCAAAACGTGTCAAGACATATGAAAACATATATACGAGGGAATCATTTGCTAATCCTCTTACTTGTCTAATCTTAATATAACGATTTAACTTGATTTGGACGGGATTTTGAGTGGTTTCGATTAGAGGAATGTTAATGGGGTTTTGATCCAATATAGGGAAGATGGGGCTGCTAGATCAACCAATATTAGCACAAATCCTAAAATTGGTCATGGGCCTAAGCAAGGCTCATGCTAATTACCTCTAAAAGTTATCCAAAAACTACCAAACTTCAAATAATCATATCTCTTAAACCGCAAGTCCAAAATCTATTATGACCACTACACGATACGAGAAACCATCAAATATTTCACTTGGAAGTGGTTTTATAACCTTCTTCGGCTCCTATCAAACTTTAAAGCTGTTACAAGTTTTCAAGGGCAAAATCATCCATAATTTTTCCAGAGGTCAAAAATGATAGAACTCAACATTCTCCATATTTTTAGCCTATTTGGAATTTATGTGATTATAAAAAATATGTACGATCCTTCGATACATAAAATTATAAGGAAAAATGTGGGTAGTTGCAATTCCTCTATAGTAGACACGCTGTCAGAATTTTATGGTCCTATATCTTTTTCCATCTTTTTGTTCCATTATCATGATACCTTAATGTGGTAATATCCACCATTAGAACACTCTATAACAATAAGTTGTAAGCTTACACCTGACCCTCGCATCAAAAAACCATGGTATAAGTGGATATGGGATTACATGCTAATCAAAAATAAAATATTTTTGTATGGAGAGTAACGAAGACTGTCATTCTGGCTCAAGACAAACTATACCACAGTGGATTGTTATCAAATTCAAACTGCTTACTATATGGCCATAACAATGAAACTAATTCACGGCTCTATTACTAGTGCCTTTTATGTTGGATTAGGTGCACTGGTAGTGGTATAAAAAGGAGGAATTTCAAAAGAAGAAAAATCCTTTTATTTATTTGCACAAGTTTGTATTTGTGTGACATGAAAAACTATTTTGTACTAAATCATATTTATATTTATTAATTAAAGATTTTTAAGTTTTAATTGATTTATGTATTAAATATTTTATGTTAATTTATTATGTTTTAATGTGTATATATTCTATCTTTTAATTTACTTTAATTTTATATTTTAATGTTATAATAAGTTCGTATTTACATGGAACAATTTCCATGAGATCTAAGACCTTTTGGTACGAGACTATTCACCATACAACTTTTGCTGTTGTTTGAATATGTCTTTACATTCATATTTTCATGTTGTTTTTGGAGCTCAATGCTTATAGTTGACAACGTGTATCACCGAGCAAGTTCATAGTCAAGCGATCATGATTCATAGGCTAATGGTTTATTAGTGAACACATGCCAGAGTTTCTCATAGGTGAATGCAATTTTAATATTCCTTAATAATGGTTTTTATTGTGCGCATCGGTTATTGTGTTTTTGTCAAGAAACAGTTTCATAGTTGAAATTTTGGTGTACACAAATTCATTAAAGTAAATCAGATAACATTACATATGTTCTTATACTTATTATGATAGTTTATTATAGTTATCTGATAAGGTTCTCACTGAATTCATCATCTTCTAAAAACCTTTAAAAGGTATAGGATTTTCATAAATTCCTTCAATGGTGTTAGGGCCCATTATCATGTTGCTGCTGTTGGATTAGTTCAAGGGTAAAAGGTGTGAGTTTCAAAAAAAATTCTTTTTTTAATTTACGTAAGATGTTTTATTTTTGTTTAAGTAAATAAATATTACTTAATATTAATTCAAATATAGCATTTCGATTAATAAAGGAGTGTTCTGATATTTTAATTTTATTTTATTAATTAAAATATTTATTTATTTATTAATATTTATATAATTTTTTCATAATAAATTTGTAAGTAATTATTTAATTAGTTTAAAATTATTATGATACCGATATTCATAATACAAACATTGCAATAATATATATATATAAGATGTATGATAATCATTAAACATGTATAAGTATATTACATAAGGAAAAAAAATCTTTCTTGGCCAATACCAATATATATGTTTAAAATATATAAATATGAATATTGTGTGTATATTAAAATCATTTTGAAAATATAAGTATAAGCTTATAAAATATGTAAATGATAAAATATAATTTTATTTACTGTAACATTATTGAATAATTATAAAAATCAATTTTACATGTTTATATACATGTATAAATATACTTATGTACATATTCAATCTACATTTGCTATTGGCATTAAATAAGCAAATAAGGAATTTGAATTTAAAACTCTTTGCCAAATTCAAAATAAGTTTAATTTTCTTTTATTATTGAAAACAACACAGACATCTATTTTTTAATATTCAGTCGAAAATAGAAAAGAGCAATATTGACTGATTCAAAATTCAAAATATAAATAATAGTTGAATTGGTCAAACACATATATTAATTTATATACCGAAATATATCAAATCCGCAATTATATTTTTATAAACAAAATCAAACTAATATTTAATATTATATATAGATATAATAGTATGTATACATACATACATATATATACATATATGAATGTATATATATAATTAATTTCTTATTTTGTTACAGTAAACAACGATATAAAATAATTTTTATTTTTTCTTTTATACGTGTTATGCATAAACATACACCTAAAACTGCTATATTGTTGTATAAGAAAAAAAAATGTATGTCAATATTAAAAATAAGTATTTTATTATCAAAATTAAATGTGTATAAAATATACAAAAAAGATTATAATGAGGATTTTCATCTAAAGGGTTTCGTAATTCAAGGTAATAAATTTTTAGGACAACCCTTTAGGATAATTAATTTTAAGGACATTTATCGTTTTCCTTAAGAAAAATGTTATATAACACCCTGTAAAAACAACCGTAAATGAATTGAGTGAATTAAATTAAATAATATAGAGTTGAAAATGGAAATTTGTAAAAATTGGAATTTAACCATGAAAATATTCAGTTGCGTTCGTGGCAAAATTCTGATCTGCTTCCATATATAATATGCTGAAAATGGAGCTCAAAAGAAGTTAAAAGTGTTTGATGTTTTTAGATTTAAATTAATTTAGTTTGAATTCCAATTCAAATTAGTATTTAAATTTAGGGTTTGAATTTTAAAAATTAACTGTATGTTAACTTAGGGTTGAGGAACCATTAAGTTAAATAGTTAACCTTAAAATTTAATTAGGGAATAAAAAAATGAGCAATAGAAACAATTCGGCACACCCTAAATAGGAGTAGAGGTTGACACCTCTGATCCTGAGCGGTTGACCGATCTATGGGTGGCGGTCGACCACTACTCAAGTGGCAATTACAGCGTTAAACACTTCAGATTTATCCATTTTTCACCTAACTTCATCCTACGGTTCTGATGCATTTCAACTCGTATAATAGGACCTTATCCTCTGCACTTTTTATTCATAAATATTTGGAAAATACCTTGAACCTCTGCCATTTTCTCTCTTTGGTTAGATTTATAAATTCAATTAGAAATTCAGGTAACAATTCTAATACTTTTCTACTTATTCTAATTTCTTCTCCTCCATCCTCTCTGAATCTAACAAAATTATTTATATATATATATATCATTTGTTATGTATATATATATATATATATATATCAAAAGAAGGAGATCTAAAAAAGAGTTACTTTTCCATTGCAAATCCATACAAGAGAAGCCAAGGATAATCTATGATTGGAAACTTTAGTAATTTTATTTAAATATCCGATTAGAATATATCTATGGATTTGAATATGCCTTAAGGATTTTAGGATTACGAAAACAAAATAGATAAAATTCCTTTTAATTTTGAAATGTCAATTATAGATGGAAAAGAAGACATACTCTAGAACCGAAGGATATCTAGAAGCTAAAGTGTGGGTTAATGACCGCGAGAGGATATTTAAAGAGCTAGGTTGGGAAGATCGGCTAAAGAGGAGAATGGCAGCTTGGCACCTCAAAAGAGAAGCTTTAGATTGGTGGAACTTGGTGATTGAGGAAAATTCTCGAAGGATTTTCTCATGAGATGAACTCAAGAATAGATATCACATAAGATTTATTTTTCAAACTAAAATGAGTGTACAACTGGAGAAATACATTTAGCTTAGGCAAGGAGACATTACTCTTAAGGAATAAATAGTTAAGTTCGTAGAGTTGGCTTAATTTAGGATGAGCTTGATAGATACACTTATAAAAAAAGGCCATGAAGTCCGTAAAGGGCCTAAATTCTCTGCCAAGGGAAATGTCGTTGACCCAAGTACCCATTAGTGACACGTATGAGATGTTAGTGGAGATGGTGATGCTACACATGGCCAATGTGGATGATAAAGAGGCAGAAAAGGAGAAGGCTGCACCTACCCAAAAGCAAGGAGGGTCTAAGAAGGGAAGCTTTTGGGTTAAAAAGAAGTCAAAAGAGAAGTTTAAGAATGATGGTAAGGGTAAGTGATTCCAAAAGAAAGGTCATGAAGCTAAAAATTACAAGGTAAGTCTGACGAAGGAAGCTTTTAAAGGGAAGTGCCTTAATTACCACGAGAAAGGTCATCTCAAGAATCAATGTCTCAAGTTGGCAAAGGAAGGATCTATCGAAGCTGTTCCTATGCAAGTAGACCACCGAGAGACCAAGAAAAGGCAACACTAGAAGGTAAAACTCTTATTTTTGGGTTATAATTCATACCATATTTAATTCAAGGGCAACACATTCTTTTATAGCTAGGAATGTAGTAAACTTCTTAAACCTTCAAATCTAGATAGTCACCGACCCAATAATGGTCTCTAATCCTATTGTAAGTTTGACATATCTCTCTTTTATATGCAAAGACCAAGTGTTGGACAAATGCAACCTTGATTTCATATATAATGTGTACGTTCTGAATTTTAAGGGGTATGGACTCATCTTGGGTATTGATTTTTTATCATATTATGGAGCAATTCTTGATTGTGAAAGGTGGGTTGTAAGATTAAGAAGTTTTGAAGGCTATGACCTAGAAATTCTTTATACACACTAAGATTTAGTTGAGTTAAGTCATTTGTACTCACTAAGTCAATTTGTTGTTGGAGATCCGTTATCCGTACTCATAGTTTATGAATTTCATGATGTCTTTGAGGAAGCCTCGGGTTTCCAACCCTATAGGGAGATCGAGTTTCAAATAGATTTAGAGAAGGACGCAAGATCAGTCTCCCTTCCATTATGACACATAGCCCCCGAAGAAAGAAGGGAATTAGATAAGAAAATCTCTGAGCTATTAAAGAAAAGATCATCCATAGTAATACTTTGGAGTGGGGAGCCCCTGTTATTCTCACCGCTAAGGTTGTTGGATCTTTGAGGCTTTGCGTTGACTATATGCAAATGAGTAAGTTGATAAGGAAGAATAGGTACCCTTTATCTACGATAGATGACTTGCTCGATCAGTTTGGAAGATCTCAAGTCTTTTCTTAATTGGATTTCATCATTTGAGACTGCAGAAGAAATAAAGTCGAAGACTTCATTTTACACACTATATGGACTCTATGAGTGGAAAGTGATGCCTTTTGGATTGACAAATGCTCATGCATACTTTGTGGATTTGATGAGTAGGGTATTTAGGGAGAACCTTAATAATTTATTCTTGTGTTCGCTGACGGTATTTTTTTTCTCTAAGAGAAAAGCAAAGTATAAGGATCACCTAAGAGAGGTATTAGGAACCTTAAGGAAGCACTAGCTTAAGGCCAAATGTTCTAAATGCCATTTTTTGAGAAAAGAAGTTAGATTTCTAGGCATATTGTTTCTGAGCAAGGATTGGCAGTAGACCATGACAAAGTAGAAGTTGTTCAAGGATGGAAGACTCCTAGGAATGTTGGTTGTAAGTTTTCTTGGTTTGGCAGGCTATTATAGAAATTTCGCTAAGAGCTCAGCAAGAATAGCAACCACTTTAACCCAATTGACTAAGAAAAACCTAGTCTTCACTAAGGATGATAGATGCACTAAAGCATTTGAGAAGCTTAACGAGTTATTGACTAGTGAACCTGCACTAACTATTCTCAATGGAGCCAAACTGTTTATGCCTTTCACAGACGCTTGTGGCACAGGGTTAGCAGAAGTTCTAGTGCAAGGAGGAAAAGTAGAAGTAGTTTAAGTGCTGGAAAGCAATTGAAGGATCATGAGAAGAGATATCAAGTTCATGACTTAGGGTTAGTAGCTATCATCTTTTACTTGAAGATGTGGGGGCATTATCCTTTGGGAGAAAAGTTTGAGTTATTCATTGACCATAAATAACTCAAATACCTATTTTCCCAAAAATAATTAAATCTGAGGCAGTAGAGATAGATGGAATATATAACATCATTTGACTTTTATATTCAGTGTACTTCTGGAAAAGGGAACGTAGTTGCCGATGCCCTTAGCTAGAAGGACGCTACCCTAGGTGATATATATGAATTGAGGCAGTTGGATTTCCTCTCAAATTTTAACTTCGAACCACCAACAGAACACATCCAAGGCTTTTTTATTGTTATGCAGATCAGACCAGCCTTGATGGACCGCATTGGATTTAGGCAAGTGAAAGATACGAAAAGTTAGTAGAGATTTTAAAGAACCTGAGAAGAGTATTTTCCCTATGTTAGTAGATATTTAGTTGATGAGAATGGATGCTTAAGAAGGGATGGACGCCTTTGTATCCCTATGGTTGATGGTTTATTGAGAGAGGTGCTTATGAAGTGTCACCATTCAAAATGACCATTCACCATAGATGAGATAAGATGTGCAAGGACATAAAGAGGATTTTCTTTTATCATAGAATGAAGAAGAGTGTAGCTTAGTTTGTTGCTAAGTACTTGACATGTTAAATAGTAAATGATGAGCAAGGGAAGCCCGGTAGATTACTTTTACCTTTGGAAATTCTACCTTGGAAGTGAGAACACATTTTGATGGATTTTGTGGAAGGACTGCCTAGAAATCAGAAGGGTAATATAGTTATTTGGGTTGTTGTGGATAGACTTGCTAAGAGTGTCCATTTTATCCCGGTTAGGAACAACAGAATTGCCACTTCTCTCACACGGATCTATATCAATGAGGTAGTTCGGTTGCATGGAATTACTATAATTATAGTTAATGATAGGACCCCCCCCCCTATTTACTAGTGAGTTTTGGATGAGCCTACAAGCAGCTTTTCGAACTTCTTTGAATCCCAGTACCGCATATCACCAACAGATCGATGGTCAAAGGAGAGGGAGAATCTCAACACTGCATATCATCAATAGACTGATGGTCAGAGGACATTTGAAGTAGCACCTACCATTGGTCAAGTTTGCGTGTAATAATAGCTATCAAGCGACGATTGGTACGTCCTATTTTGAAGCAGTTTAAGAGAGGTCAAGCGAATCGCCAAGTTTTTGGTGGGAAACTATTGGCAAAGTATCATTGGACCGATTTGGTCTGTGATACCAAGGAAAATGTAGAGTTGAGTAGACAACAAATGAAGGTAGCGCAAGACCGTTTGAAATCTTATGCCGATAGAAGAAGGAAAGAGCTTGAGTTTGAGGTTGGAGATATGGTATTTGTCAAAGCCTCCCCTCTTAGAAAAGTGGTTAGGTTTGGCAAGTCAGGAAAATTGGTGCCTAGATTCATTAGGCCATTCAGAATTTTGGTAAGGATAGGAAAACTTGCTTATCACATGGAGCTTCCTGACAAATTTGTAGGAGTCCATAATGTTTTATACCTTACTCAACTTAGAAAATGCCTTCATGATACTGCTATTAAATTTGAGCCTGATCAATTGTGGGAATTAAAGACGGGGCCAATAGTACCCCATGCCAGCACATGCATTGTGGAGCATGGAACTAGGAGACTACGCAACAAAATAATTAAATTAATCTAAGCACAATAAGGAGACAACCCGACAGAAAGCATAAGGGAAATCGAGGAGAAGAAGAAGATCACTCATCCAAAGCTTTTTGCGAGTAAATTTTCTCTCCGAAATTAGGATTTTGATTGCATCGTAGTTGCTAAATTAAATGGTAGTAGATGGTTGCCACACTTTTTCAGAATCACTTTACACTAATGTAGAAATTTTTATGCTCGTTTAGGGTATTTGCATAGAATTTTACATGACATGATTACACAATCACGCTAGGATTGAGCTCATTTTAGTATATTTGTAGTACATAACCACATTGCACTTTGGTTGAGTAGATGATTGTGCAGATAACTTGGTTGTGTAACATGGATCTTATTGCGTGTTACGCTGCTCACCCCTTGAAAGATTTCGAGACAAAATCCTTTTTAAGGAGGGAAGAATGAAACACCCCATAAAATCAACCATAAATGAATTGAATGAATTAAATTAAATAAGGTAGGGTTGAAAATGAAATTTTTATAAAAGTTAGAATTTGACCATGAAAGTTATTATGTTGCGTTCATGGCAAATTCTGATCTATTTCCATATATAATATGCTAAGAACCAAGCTCAAGTGAAAAGTTATAATCATTTGAAGTTTTCAGATTTAAATTTATTTAGCTTGACTTCAAATTCAAACAAGTTTTTAAATTTAGGGTTTTAATTTCATGTAGGTTTACTAGAGGGTTAAGGAAACGCTAAATTAAACAGTTAAAAATAAAAGTTAATTAGCGAATAAAATAAACGAGCAATGGAAATAAACTGGCGCACCCCAAATAAGAGTAGAGGCCGACACCAAGTGGTCGATTGGTCTATATGGGGTGGTCGACCCTTACTTAGGTGGTGGCTTGGGTATTTTCTACATTAAACGCTCAAGATTTATCCATTTTTTCACCTAACTTCATCTAATGATTCCGATGCTTTTCAACTCCAATAAATAGTACCCTATCCTCTCCGCTTTTTGTTCATATATAATTGGGAAATACCTCAAACCTCTAACATTTTTTTCTTCACTTAGATTTAAAAATTCAATTTGAAATTAAGGTAAGAATTCTAATCCTTTTCTAATTATTTTATTCTCTTCTCCTCTAACCTCTCTAAATCTAACGAAATTATATATACCTATCCTTCATTGTGTATAAATCAAACAATTGAGATCTGGAAAAGAATTGCTTTGGCGTTGCAGATCCATACAAGAGAAGCCAAGGATAATCTATGAGTGGAAACCTTATTATTTTTATTTTAGTAATTGATTATTATATATATGGATTTGAATATTCCTTACGGATTTTGGGATTGCGAAAATAAAAAGTTAAAATCCCCAAAAATTCTTTTTTTTTATTTCAAATTGCTAATTCTAGATGGAGGTTTTAATTATTTATGTTCGTTTGATGGGATTTATATTGTTATGTAATTTCTGATAATTTCATAGTAAATTCCACTTCCCCCCTTCTTTGTTACAAATTGTAAGTTTACAATAATAAAATATTGGTTTAAAGTTCAAATTCTATTCGTAGTTTACACCACTTATTACATACAAAATTCATTTGTTTATTTGTAAAATAGGCGTTGAATAGAATATGAAGTTAGAACTCAATTACTATTGTTTAGGATATTCCATTAGATTGACGTAATAAATTGAGTTTCCATTTTTACTAGTCTATGTACTATAGTTTGTTGACGCCAAAGATGAGCATCGATACACAATAGAATATAGTAGAGATCAAATGAAGAATTAATTAAAACAGAGCAAATATCATAAGAGAACACACGAATTTTATAATCAATCAGCAATCTTGGCCTACATCCATTTCATATGTTTATTGATTTTGCACCTGATTATGGTTATAAGAAAGTTTTGATCAATTGGGATCCATTAGTACAAGGATGAAGAATAAAAATAGAAGAGCCTTTGTAGCAGAAAGAAGGGATCCTGTTTATAGAGAATGGTTGCTGTATTTATAGGGGAAGATGTGCATGGATCGAGCTGAATCTTGCGAAGAGTCTCCAGATCCGTATGGGCCTACATGAACGATTGGTGGTCCAAATTCTAAAAAAATAATGATCAGGCTAATGAATGTGAAATCATTTGTGGGTGGTCCCACAGGCCTTCAGGCGTTGCTCTCAAAATATGGTGTCATTCTGAGCTATAGTTTTTGAGATATCGCCCATTCTTTGTAGGACACCAATCGTTATGCTGATCGCCCAATAATGATCGATGTCTCTTTATGTTTTTCTTGAGTTCCATTGTGCGATCGATAATGCAGGCACTTTGAGATGGAAATTTTCTCTCCAAATTTTTTGCAACTTAGATGTGTCATTTGCGAGATATCATCCAACCTTCATTAAATATGGATCGTTTTGGTGATTCGTACGATCGATCCAATAACGATCGGCCTCTTTTTCCAAGATTTGAGAGTTCTTGTCATGCGATCATTTTTGTGGGCTCCACTCTTCAATATATCAACGCTTTGAAATTTTCAAGTGCATTGGTTTTTTACATTTTGAGAAATTAATCGATCTTCATCGATTTAAACTGTTTTATGAATCGTTCCAGATCGATCTATATAAATCCTTCATTTGTCCATAACGAGAGCATACGAACTCCTATTGGCTTGAAATTTGAAAGGTAGCCTCACAAAGGCTTCCCTATCGCTTCATATTGATTACACCTTGATTGGAACCCGGTCCAAGCATGTACGACCATTGTCCATAATACTATATGTAGCTGATTCTGAAGGCTACAAACCAATCGTTCTTGACTAAATCTATGGTATCACGCCTCGCCAAGACGCGGGATAACATTTGACCCTCAAAGTAAGTCTTGCTCGAACATGATGTGCTTTGAAAAGTCACAGGCTTCAATCGTTGTAAAGGATTCCATCCAGTTTATTGAATGGTCGTTACCCTTCCATTGATTTATCATTCCAAAGTGATGTATCCCTCTTTGATTGTCATGACGCTTGGTCGATTTTCAATAGTATAAATTCAGGATTGTATTCTATCAGTTGATATCTATGATCAATTCTACAATGATAGTAAGCTTTGGCTATCTGATCCAGTCTTTTCTGTACTAAACTCTAGGTAAAAATTAAATTTCTATCGGTTTCAAGAAATTGAATTTTTAGAACATACACGTGCACGTTCAAATACACATTCTTGTCATTGAATCCTAGATGCATTTGTACTCTCATGAATCGTCATCAATTGCTTATAGTGTAATTGCAATTGGATTGCAATTCCTTGTTTATATATATATATATATATATATATATATATATTATAATGAAATAGGGGTCGTAATGAGTCACTCGATAGGAAGGGATTACGAGTTCTACAGGGAGGATTCCGAGTTCTACAGGGATGATGGCTTTAGAGCCATAAGCAAGGGCGAACGTAGTATGGCCAATCGCGGACTTGTGGATGATTTTATAAATCTATAATGCTGTTGGGAGTTTATCCACCTACTTGCCTCTAGAATTTTCCAAACATTTCTTAAGAATGGACTTAATGATTTTTTTTACAGCTTCAACTTGTTCGTTTGCTTGAGGATAAGAAATTGCCACAAATCTATTTTCAATATGAGGCCGATGGCAAAAGTCTTTGAATTCAGCACCGTCGATTTAGGTTCATTATCAATTACAATAGTTCGCAAAAGGATAAAATGACAGATGATGCTCCAGATAATGAAATTGATTACTTTCTTTGTCGTTATCATAGCTAAAGTTTCAGCTTTAGACCATTTGGTGAAGTGAGCCACTACTACGATGGCATACTTCACTCCACCTTCAAAGATCGGTAAGGAACTGATGATATCAATGCCCCAAGTGGCAAACGACCATGTACTAACCATTCGTGTAACTTCCATTGGTGGAGCTCTCAAATTTTTTTGCAAACATCTAGAACTCATCAAATTGTCTAGCATGATTAGCTGCATCTCGTTTGATAGTTGGCTAGTATTACCCGCAACGGAGTATTTTCTTTGTTAGGGTATGCCCCCTGGTGTGATCGTCGAATTCTCCTTCATGGAATTCTCTCAAGACTCATTTTATTTCTTCATAGATGATACATAGAAGCAGGGGAATGAAGAAACCTTTTCTATATATGACTCCTTCTTTGATGATGTAGCGTGAAGCTTTGTGGAAAATCTGTCGTTTTTCATTCATCCATCAGAGAAGGATCCCTCATTGCATATAACCTTTGATAGAAGTTACCCACGATTTCCTACCTAGGCACGTCTCCAGAACCCAATGAATCTCCATCTGGTCGATGCTCAGAGCATTTAGTATATCAACCGGGACAAAAGCCCATCTTCTATGCATCCCCAGAACTAACCAGTTTGCCCAGTGAATCGGCTTTCTCATTTTATTCTCTAAGTGTGTGTGTTTAATGGTATAATACTCGAAGTCTACTAGTAGCTCTTGGACTAGGTCGAGATAAGGAGCAAGCTGCTGCCCCTTAGCTTGATAATCTCCTCTGACATGGCATACCACTAATCGGGAATCACAAAAGAATTGTAAAGTTTTCACTTCAGTTCTAAAGCAAGTTTGAGCCCGACGACTCAGGATTCGTAATTAACTTTGTTATTAGTTGCAGGTAAGTTAAGTTTCAGGCACAGCAAAACGATCGTTCCTCCACGGTAACTAATATAACTCTTGTGCCAAAACACCGGTCGTTGGATGCTCCATCCGTATATATTTTCCACCAAATAGTAAGGGCTTCATTGCTCTTTGGGAGATCATTTGGTGGAGTGAATTAAGATATAAAGCCTACCAATGCTTGGTCCTAGATGGCTCTCTGAGAGAGACAGGTAATGTCAAATTGGCTTAGCTCGATGTTCCACTTGGGTAGCCTTCCAGACATCACAGGTTGCTTTAGAACCTATTGTAATGGCTAATCGGTGTAAACATTGATGGGGTGAGCCTGGAAGTAAGGACGAAGCTTTCATGATGCAAGCAACAGACATGACACGAGCTTCTCTAGCTCTGGATAGTTTCTTTCAAAAACTTCCAACTTCTTGCTTACATAATATACCAGAATTTGGATCTGATTCTGCTTGTGTAATAGTGCGGTCCTTATGGCATGTATTGACATAGCCAAATAGATGTATAAATCTTCGTGATCCAACGGCTTGGATAAGATGGGAGGCCTCTTTAAATGGTTCACTAGAGCTTGGAATGCATCTTCACACTCTTGTGTCCATTCAGAGTTCTTTTTCCCTCTTTTGATCTGGTCAAAGAAAGAAATACGTTTATCATCCGCTCTGGAAATGAATCGATTTAGGGAAACAACCTTCCCATTTAAGCTTTATACTTGTTTTATGGTCTTTGGTGCTTGAATATCTTTGATTGCCTAAATCTTCTTAAGATTAGCTTCAATTCTGCTAGAATTGATGATGAAACCCAAGAATTTCACCAAAGTAGCATCAAAAGAGCATTTCGAGGGATTGGGTTTCATTTCATGTTTTTAGAGAAACTAAACATCTCTGCCAAGTCATTGATGTGGTCGTTTGGTTGTCATGATCTCACGAACATATCATCCACATATATTCCATTGATTTCATGATCCGACCTTTGAACATCCGGTTGATTAGTCTCTGGTAAGCAACGTCAGCATTATTTTGTTCAAATAGCATCACAACATAACAATATAGCCCTAGATGGGTAATGAAGCCGGTTTTCCCCTAGTCGAAGACGTGCATTGAGATTTAGTTGTATCCGTAGTAAGCATCCATAAATGAAAACAGTTCATATCCATCGCTTGAATCTACCAGTCGGTCGATCCTCAAAAGTGGAAAGCAATCTTTCGGACATGCCTTATTCAGGTCAGATTAGTCGACATATGTTCACCACTTTCTATGAGCTTTTCTCACATGGACTGGATTGGATACCCATTTCCAGTAGAGGGCGTCACGGATAAACCCATTGTTCTTTAGTTTATTCACATCTCTTTAAATGCAGCAAATCTTTTCGGATCCATGCCGCGTTACTTTTGTCGCATCGATTTTGTTTCATTGGGGCATTCCTTGGGTCAATTTTTAATGCATGGCTCGTAATAGCCGATGAGATCACACATATGTCAGAATAGGTCTAAGCGAACACATCAAGATTCGTTCAAAGAAAGCCAAGTAATTCCTTCATCATCATTGCACTAAGCTGTGATCCGATCTTTAGTACACATGATGGTTCACCATCGATGACTATAATGTCGATCATTAGCTCAGCTGGTGAAGCCTTTGATTCCTTGAGTTCAAACATAACTATTTCACGTAATAATCAATATGATATCCATTCGGGATGGTCAATGATGATGGTTACTTCAATCTAATCCTAGAGTCATGTCATGTGTTATTGAGTTTGATACCGAAGTTCTCTAGATGATTTGAGAGATTACCTACAACTAGTCGAAGATCGGGCTTAGAAGCACATTGAATCAAATGTCGAGTAAGGTTCAGCCTCGTGTCGCACAAACTGTATAGCTGGCTCTTGCATTGAGTTTGAATCCGCTTGTATATTCGAGTAATGTGCTTTCCATTTAATGTACTCATGATCTATTACTCGTCTTCTAGGTTAGAGTGATGGTCAGTTGCCCATGATCTTGGGCATCGATTCGACGATTCTATCTCTAGGCATCCTTCCGGTCATAGTCTCGAGTCGTTTTAAACACTAGGTATGATTCAAAATATTGAGCTATCGCAGTCAGTCTTTGGATGTTCACACCTCTACTCATATTATTAGGTTGATAAATGTACTACATGGACGGTCGAGTCTTGTCCTAGTCATGTTTGTACTCCCACCTATGCTCCTAAGACTTAGAGTTGATCGATGAATGGTCGGTTCACATTCATCTTATTTCTTGCTCATGCCTCTAAGTTTGGGGCATACATCGATAAGTAGGAAGGCAAGTTATGTCCACTTTAGCTTTATACTCTTTCCCTTTGAATCATGAGATCGAGTTATTTGATAGAAGGATGAGTCGCACCTATTCTGGATTGTATTCTGGCTTTTCCTTCCATAGGAAATTTCAATTCCCAGTCAGATTTCAGGCATGAGCTGAGTATAGGATAGTTAATCATGCCCACTTTTGATGCAGATGTCACCATACTCTAAGCATGGACCAAAGAATAGATGGTAAGTCATGCCCAATCTATAATTGTTGCTCCCCTAGTCGAACAAACGGCAATGATCGGTATGTGGATGGTTAAGTCACATTCATTTCGAACCGCTCTTATAGCCGAATCATGGCTAGAGCTAGCGAATGACTGGTCATGTTGTATCCATTTAAAGCTGGATGTTCAGTCACGTTTATCTTGATTTATGTTCTCCTGTCAAGCCAAGGGATAGAATTAGATCAAGGGTGGTTGAGTCATCCTAAATTAGTTTCGTACTCCTCTTGGTGGATCTAAGGAAGGTGATGGAGAATGAATAGTCAAGTTGCGCTCATTCGTGATTTATTCTCCTATCTATGCTTTGATAACCGAAATCATCGATGGAAGTTCCGGTCACATCCATTTTTGGTTGGTGCGGATCGATATTGACCCTCGATCTGATGGTATGATATAACTGGTGACCCGTAACTTTGGATGTCATTCTGATTGATTTTATCTTAAGGACTCCCTAATGTTGTTGCCTTGAGTCATAAAGAACACTAAGCCGGAGCTATAATGGGATATCGTATTTTGTTTTCAGTCATTTGTACTCCTGCCCCAGTCTTTGGTTAGCAGAGTTAGTTCATGGACGGTCAAATTCCATCCATAGTGAGTTTATACTCTTCTTATTGAGTTCAAGTCGGAGTTTATGGAATAGTGAGTGGTCGAACCACAGTCATCTATTTATTTATACTCAAATCTACACTCTCTGGATAAGAGTTTGTGATGGTGGTCGAATCGCACCTATTTTGTATTTATACTTCAATCCACACTCTAGAGACTTAGAGTTGTTCGGAAAAATGGTCAAACCATATTTTTCTTAGTCATTTCTTCTACCCTTCAAATCTGGGGTGGCAGTTGAAGAGTGGTCGGTCGAATCATGTTCACTCTGACTTAGAGTTCTTTACATCGAATCGTGGAAAGTAGCGATTAGCAAATGGTCGAATCGTATCCGGTTTAAACATGGGCTCTTGAACTGCCTTTGCATCCATGTCAGGATTTGATGCATGGATGGTCGTACCGCATCCACTTTCATTTAGATCTTTCTTTTGTCGAACCTTGGAAGTGAGATGAGTGTTTTCGCAAACTCCATGCTCGAGCAGAGGAACGAATGGTCGGACTGCATCCACTTTGAGTTATGTATTTTCCCCAAGCCATGGGGAAGATTTGGAGAGTGGACAGTCGAACCACATCCACTTTGTGTTTATACTCCCAACCATGCTCTGAAGACTGGAGTTGGTTTGTGGATGATCGAACCGCGTCTATCTTTTTGTGTATATACTCCAGTCCGCACTCTGGGAACTAGAGTTGGTCCATGGATGGATGGACAGCACCCATCTTTTTATATTTATACTCTAGTCCATGCTATTGGAAATAGAGTAGATCGATGGACGGTCGGACCGCGTCCATCTTTTTTTGTTTGTATTCCAGTCTACGTTCTGAGAACTAGAGTTATATGATGGGTGGTCAATCACACCCTTTTTTGATTTATACTCCATCATTCAAGTCAAGGTAAGAGTTATCGAATGAATGGTCGAACCATAATCATTCATGGAATGGAATTCTGCCCTCGGCATCGAGGACAGAACTTGACAAGTGAGATGATCGATTCATATCCGCTTAGTGATCGAAGCTCTTCTTGTCAACTCAAGGAAGGGAGTAGACGATGAATGTTCAGATCACATCCATGCTTGGGTTGGATGGTGAGGTCTCATCCAATTTGCTTCGTACTCTTCCTGGCATGTCGAGGTAGAGGCTTATTAGGTGGACGATCAAGTTGCATCCACCTCAAGCTGTAGTCATGTACTCATGTGGAGGGTGGTGATTGGTGAGTAAACAACCGGTCATGCCTACTTTTAGTCGAGCTATCCAGACTGCCTCCTACGCCAAGGGTAGGATTTAATTTGTAGTCGGTTAAATCACATCCACTTTAGTTTGTCCTCGGTCTTGTTGTGCTTCGGGAGAGGCATAAGTACTTTAGCGAACTTCAAGTCAAGTGCAGAAGTTGATGAGTGGACGATTAGTTGTGTCCACTTTTGATTGGATTCTGGCATTATTGGGCTCTGAGTAAGGCATAGATGTTCTATCAGAATTGAAGCACAGAGTAGGAAGTGGATGGTCTAGTCACACCTAATTTCCATTTTGAGTCATTCCCCCAAGTCAAGGGCTTATGGTAGTTGACGAGCAGTTGAATCATGCTCGTCTTGATGAAACTCCAAAGGTCCGATCATGGTCCATGGAGATTGGTTGGCATCCAACTATAAGTACTTGGTCACCTGCATCGTTTGAAAGTAGTTTAGTTTAAGTTGGTTGTAGTTCACAACACATTGAAATTGAAATAAATCTTATTGATAAGTGAAGTGGCGTCGTATGCTCACTATTCCACTTTTCCCAAGCCCTTCTCAGTGAGAAGTCGACCATAGGTGGTCCAATTGATAATCAAAGTTCTTTATTGATCGGATGTTCCCTGTCCGCCATTCTGTAGGGCTGGCACATATTGTTGAAACTTTCCTTTTCGGATCAGATTTCCGATGACATCTCAAAGGTGTCTGCAATCGCCGGTGTTATGACCGTATGTATCTTGAAATATACAACATTTTTTGAATTCCCTCAGGGATTTGGTGGACAATCTCGAGGCTTCGTTAGTCTCTAAGTAGATGTTATCAATTGAATCATTCAAAGGAGTATATGAGTGGAATTTTGAGATTCTGAGTTGTCTCCTAGAATCCGAGCCCTCATCTAATGCCTTAATGCTATCCTCGCTTTAAATTCCTTTAGCCAATGAACCTACTTTGTTCTTTCTCTTAGTCTGCTCTTCCTCCCTCTTACTAAGGTACTAATTCACATTGTAACATAAACGATCCAAGGTTATAGGAGGCTCTCCAGCTAACCAGTCGTCAAAGTTTGTCTTGGTGTCGATTCCCTTTATCAACGCCGTCCGTATGATATTCTCACTGGATTTTCTCATTTTAGTGACCATGACATTGAATCTCTATAGGAAGTCTTTGAGCAGCTCACCTGGGGTGTGGAATAAATTGAATAATGACATCACATCCTTGGTGTGAGTCGCATGCATCCTGAATAGCTCGACAAGCTTCTAATCTGGTTGATCGAATGAGGAGATGGATCTGGGCGATAATTGCATAAACTGCATGATCATTATTTTTTCAAAGAATATGGGAAACATCTGCATTCAATGGCATTCGTTGCTCTGACGGATCCCATGTGCCACCCGTAATTCGTGAGATGTTGCCTGGGGTCTTCATTCCCAAGATATGCCAATATTGTCGGCACATTAAATCTCCTTGGATGTTCTAAACGCCGAACGGCTTCAACGAATAGGTTTCGAATGGGGGAGATGCTCCAGTCGTAGTCAACCTAGTCCATTTTCAAGTTATAGCTGCATGTAATACTTGTGAACGATGTATGCATGATTGGTGAACATTTGAAAGGTTGAGAATGCCGGTCAAATAGCGAATCAGCTAGGATGGGGTCGTTGATCGGTGATGAACCCCAAACTTCTACCCAAATGAGGAGAGATCCATATAAGGAAGTAAGGAAGGCCTCTTGAGGTTCCACACCAAGTTTCAAGTCATTTGGAGTCCATATGCCCGAGATATGAGCAAAGCAAGATGGATCGGTATTGACGGATTTGTGGTAATTTACTTGGAGTCGGGCCCAAGAAAATATGCATGATATGCACGTAAAAGTTCATATTTTTACTTCCATATTTAATCAATTTTTACTAAAATAAATGTCATAATTGGGTATTTTTACATGCTTTTGCCAAAATCCAAATGTCATCAAATTATCGTTCATTCATCTTTACTTAGGGGTTAAAATGGTGATTTTTCTATGATTTAATTTAAGAAAATTTACTAGCATATTTTTATTTCTAATTATAGGAAATGGAGATCAAATATGAAGAAGCTTCATGTATGTATGTATGCATGCACAAAGGATGGAAGGCAAATGGAGATTGAAATAAATGAATTCATGTAATCATGGAGAGCCTCACCTACCCACTTACCATGATCTACAATTAAGAGCTAATGCAAATGCTAGTGGAGATTAAAAACACATGTACATTTAATGGAGGATTAATATCATGTTAATGATAATTTGGAGGCCACACTTCCTAAGGGGCATTTTGGGTAGTCCCCTAAAATATAGGTTTGGGTTTTAGGCATGTATGAGTACTCCTTATGTTTCATGTAATGAGCACCTACCACTTTATCTTAGTTTAATTGTAGCTACAAATGTAAAAATATACTTTCATTCTTTTTAATGACTTCTTAGTCTTTCCTTAAAGCAATTTATTTACATGCAATTTTAATTCATGCACTCTTAATTCATGTTCTTTTCTTTTTTGTGTCTTCTTATGCTAGTAGTTTAGATCTCTTTCTTTTATGAAAGTAGATTAGCTTTTTTGATTGTTGCAATTAGCTCTCTTCTTTCACGTCGAAATCAATTTATGTTATGATGAATTCAAATATGGGAAGCTAAGCCCCTTCAATTTAGGGGTGATGAAGCTCTCATGAATCACACAAAATTAACATTGTGATTTCATTTGATCTTTTTTATGCTTAACGGAAATTTTTGATGGGGGTTAAATTTTGTTGTTTAGCTTTGAATTTGATAGCCTATGTTGTTGACACCAAATATGCTATGCTTAAACAAACTAAACACAAATTACCTCTTCATCTACATATGATTTTGGTAATGAAGTGGATTTTAGAATCAAAATTTGATGGTCTACATTACTAATCAATAGTAAATAGATCATGCTTATAATATATTTTATTTTTAATTTCGTTATCATTTTCATGAGAGTTGAGAAGTGGTTGGATGATGTGTTAAAGTTTGATGGTTTATATTGGGCAAAATAATAGCACAAATAGACCTTACTTAGGATAAACACATCAACTAAATTCACAAATGACCAAAAAGAAAGATCGTAATTTCATTATGTTGATTTGTGTGATCATAAGAAGAGATTTGCCTCTAAATTGTCTTCTACTATCGTATTTTTATTCACTTTATTTTAGTTAGTTTTAATATTTTTTAGCTTAAAACATTTTCAAACTTTGGGTTAATTTAATTGAATAAAATTTAAAATTAATTTAATTCTCTACGGACCGATCCGTACTTGCCATGTACTTAAATTGTACGTCGTGTGCTTGCGGTTATTTTTAATACAATTTTTGACGCGGTTTTTTAACCGATAGGAATCTCCGCAGTTAATCAACAAGTTTTTGGCGTCATTGCCGATGAATAGATTTGATTTTAGTTTTACTCTTTAAATTATTTTTTATTTGATTTTATTGTGATTTCATTTTGTGTGTTGAGTTCCATTTAAAAAAATATTTTGTGTTGTTTGTTTATGTGATTTTTTTTTTTTTTTTGTTGTTGTGTGCTTGTCATTTTTCAAGATTCATTTGCATTTCTATTTTTTTTTTTTAAATACACAATTTCATTTCAAAACAAAAAATATATATTCCATTCCGTTTTCTTTACATTACAATTTACATCTTTTGTTTTACAAGTTGCATTTCAGTTTTTCTACACAATTTACATTTACAAACTCACTTCTGCCTTCAAATTTCATACTTCTCTGACCAAAACAACACTGCAACACTTCTCTGAACATCCACTGCACTTCGCTTCCTCCCTTCCTACTCCACCACACTTCATCACATCAAATACTGCACCTTCACCTCTAAAACTTCATCACCAACAAACTGTGTACATTTCACCATGACTGCTACAAATTGTTATTCCTCACTATCAGCATTTTCAGTCAACCACACCACCAAACATCACAGCCACTTCATACAACAACTAACCCATTTCAACCACTTCCTCCCCTCCTATCTGCCTGTTATCACCTCATCACATAACACAAACTGCAGCTACCCACATACAAACTACCCACATACAAACAAACTGCTGCAAATCCATTACCTTGTTGCATCACCCTAAACCCCATACCGCCTTACCCTTCTTTATGAAACTTCCCTTCAACCTGCCTTTCAACCTGCTTCACCTCAAATCACTTGCCACAAGCATCCATACTTCAAAACTGTTGCATACATTTCACACTTCTACTAATACCAAACTCATCACCACCCTATCTTCTAGCACACCTCCATCTTACAAACTTCATCTCCACTGCCTTAACTTCACACTACTGCTACTCTCATCACTGTCTCCAGTTACCTTCTTCCTCTACAACCACTTCACTGCAACAAACAACCCTTCTTATTGCTTCCATCTTCCTACCTCCTCTCACTGCCAACTTCCCACAGTGCTACACCACACCACAACCCGAACCACATCACACCAACCTGCAAGCTAACCATTTTTTCTCCTCCTCACAACCACACCGACTACAAATCATCATACCACACTTGACCACCCTCCCCTGCACATAAACTCCACAACAAAACCATATCATCCCCACCATCCACTACATAGCTCCTACTTAAACCACCATAAAACCATCACCTGCTTTCCTCAAAACAGCAATCACTACAACACTTACCCCTCTGCAGCAACATTCCCCCTTGCTACATACGCTGTACAACAACCATCAATCATCGTCATTACCCAACAACTCCAATCTGCACATCAAACCACTGAACGCTGGCTGTTGTTACTCCTCACTACCACTCAATCCTGCTCAACCTATTCCAAGTCCCACAACAAACCACCTCCAACACTACTCCCTCAACCGAACCTCAAACCCAAACTTCAAAACAACAGCCAACCTCCTTCCTAATCTACAAACAATTCCCAAATTCCACTGTCGCTTACCACTTCCTCAATTCGTGACCTAAATCTGAATTGCGACCTCACGTCGAAACCTAAAACTTCCGCAACCTTCAAGCAAAACACTGAATCACGATCTACACTCTACATTCATTGCCAGAATCGAGTTTCAGGTATCCGAATTGATTTTGTTGGAGTTTTAACTGAGTTTCAATTGCCAGAATCGAAATTTTAACCACCTGAACTTCAATTTTGTGCGGAGTTTTGTTTGGTTGGGAAGCTGTTAAGGGCCGGGTTTGCATTAAGTCTTGTAGGCTGGGCTGAGTAATTTTTTTTATTTGTTTTGTTTTTCTTTATTGTTTTTTTAATTTGTTTTAAGTTAAGGGCCGGGTTTGCATTAAGTCTTGTAGGCTAGGCTGAGTAATTTTTTTTATTTGTTTTGTTTTTCTTTGTTGTTTTTTTAATTTGTTTTAAGTTCCATCCTTATATATATATATACATATATATGTATATATATGTATATATATATATATATATACACACACACACATATATATATATATGTGTGTGTGTGTGTGTATATGTATATGAAATAAAGAATATATTCGTTTTCAACTTTTCAGGTTAAACTACAGGTTGTAAAAAGGAACTGCTTGCTGAATAATTGTTTGCTTTGATTGCTAAAAAATTCGCTGTTAAAAAAAATTGCTAATATTCTGCAAGTTCCGGTATCGTGCTCTCATTTCTTGTTTTTATTTATTTTGCATTGTTGGTTGCTTGTATTTTAAAAATCTAAAAATAAAAACAAAATCAAATCTCATTTGTAGTTGCATCGTTAACTCACGTTTAATTTTGGTTTTCCATTCATATATTCTTATTTTTATTTTCTAAAGGCAATACCCAAATCCACATAAGGAGGGGGATTTCATCACCCCTTCCTTAACCCACAAATTATATTTCATCTTAGAATTTGCTGATAAAAACGGTTAGACTTCAGACTTAAGGGAGTCACGAGCTCACCTAGGGCTTAATTGTATCTTGACAAGTTGTCTTCTTTGAACATTTATTTTCTTGGTGTCTAGGCTACGACAGAGAAATAATCGTTTACAAATTTTACGGTGATTCCTAAACATTATAGCGATTGTTCCTCCGAAGGTACTTAAACCTTCGGTTGCATTGCTACGGTGATTCGTGGCGCACCGATAACTCCTGTCCGCTACCTGGCTAAGAAATATTTTGTTGGATTAAGACCAAGTGTGATTATACAATTTTAGGTTAGGAGCTACTAAGGACAGAAAATTTGTAATTAAGTTATTGCATTCATTTGGTTGCATTAGTTCATGCATATTTTATAAAAAAATGAAAAAAATCAAAATCCAAAACTAAAACTAAAAGAATTGAAAATTTTCCTTAACTAGGTTTTTTTAATCAAAAAAATTCTTTTGAAATCTTTTCCTTCGAAATTTTTTACTCTAAATCAAAAATTCAGAAAAAATCTTTTAAGAATCAAAAAGAAAAATCAAAAACATATAAAAGAAAAAAGATTTGGAAATCCAAAAAAACCAAAAATAAAATTTCTCTTCTAAAAAATAAATTCCTTTTGGTAAATATCTTTCCTTTGAAAAACAAAAAAAATAGTTTTGATAATGTCTGAATTTCCTTATTCGGAAGAATTTTACAATAGTTGTGAAAATTAATATAATCCATATAGTTTCACATCAAACTCTTATGGATATTTTAATGACAACTGTTGTACAAACAATTCTAATTTTGCACCGCAAAGTTTTCAAAATGATGACCAACCCTTAACTCTTGAAAATAGTATTGAAACTATTTGGTCTTTACTTGAACAAAGAAATCAAATGATAAACAATTTGAGTAATCTATGCAATAACTCAAGTCAAGGATTCCAAAATGGTCAAAATATTAATTCATTTCAAAATTAAAATGATTTTGATTATAACCCATGCCAATTCAATTTTAACTTCAAAATCAAAATGGAAATGTGAATCGCTATTTAAATGATTTTGGCAAAGGGAATAATATCAACTGTGGTGCAATTGACAATTTTCATTCTCAACAACATTGAATTGAAAATTCTCAAATTAATAATTATAAATTTGATTTGGTTAAGCAAATGGACGAAGTTCACAAAAATCATACAGATTTGTTGTTTGAAATATACAATAACAACGTTAGCAACATATTCAAATCTTAATGTGTGACGAGTCAAATAATAATCCACCTTTTACCAAAATTGATAATTTTCAAATAACAACTTTTGAAACTGAAAATGATAATCTTAATGAAGTTGTTGAAATGCAGTAATTGAATTGGATATCAATTCTTCTGACAGCGTGGAACAAAATTTAAAATTCGATTTTCCTTTTTTCGATTTTGAAAAATTGAATACAACAACTTTAGATTTTGAAATTGATACATGTAATGAAGTTGTTGACAATTCAGTAAATGAAGCCGACTTTAATGAATACAAATTTTTTGGACTTTTCGGAGATGAGTTTTTGAGTTCTAAATGGGTAGATTTAAATCACCATTTTGATTTTAAAATCAATAATTTTGAAGCATTTGTCAACGATGAGTTTGAATTTAAAATTAGTGAAAATAAACTTGAACTTTAACCAATTATTCTATCTACCCTAAAATTCAATGAAAATAAAACAACTCATACGGTTTCTAATAAAACCACATTCATTTTTCCAAATCAACTTATAACTTTGAAATTTTTTATGGATTGGTTTTTTGTGCTTAAACTATGCCTTTTGTACTTGACGAGACAAATGAATTGGTCTTTGGAAGACTATTTCATTTATTCTTTAATGATATATCTTCTGATTCATGTAAATAATAATCGTTTAATTTTCATGTAAATATAGGTCATATTTTTACTTTTATTTTATTTTTGTCCTTTCACTTTGGTTGACTGTGGGGACGCGCTCAAAATCAAGTGTGGAAGGGGGGGAGGAGTCTCATCTTCATTTTTGATTTTCATGGTATATTTTAGCATTTTCTTTCCAAAACTAGAAATAATCCTAAAACAAGATTTCTTTTTAGCATATTGATTTACTTTTGAAGAAACACTATAGGATAAGTATATGTTTTGGTTATTAAATTGAAATTTTTAAATATTTATTTGTCTCAACAGAAATAAAAATAAAGTTTGATAACAAGTAACCATGGTTTAACTAGTATATAGGAAGATTCATGGGTGATAATTATGAAGTATATCCTAATTTTAAATCTTTTGTTTATAAGAGTGTTTGATTTAAAGTAAAGGTTATAACATTTTTGATCTTCTAAGTTAAATGGTGCTAAGTTGATTTTTCAAAACTCTCTCTTCTTAAAAAAAACATAAAAAAATGGTTTTTGTGAAAATAAGAAACACCTAGAGTCATGTGTTCACACGCAAGTGCATGCACTCTCCATGCTCTGTACCCTTCTCACATAAGCTCGTAATGCAGTGCAGGATTGGTATATCTGGCCTCAGTTTATAGGAGTTAGATGTGTGTAAATAGGTTAAATAAAAATAACCACCTAGAGTCATATATTCATATGCAAGTGTGTATACTCGCCATGCTCTGTTTGAAAGGCAGTACATGATCGGTAAGTCTGGCCTCAGTTTATCTAAGCACTATTTTCACTTATTTGATTCGATTTGTTATTGAAAGGAGATAAAAATACTACTTTGCAAAACTTTGATAATCAACTAAGGATCCATTTCATAGTTGTACTATGTTATCAACCAAAACAAATAGGTAAAATAAGTTTAATTGTGATGTTAACTTAATTTTTGTTGGAGGTTTGACGAGTAAAAGGATTTAGATTTCTTGATAATGACCAAAAATTATATTTAATTTATTTCTGTCAATTTAAAAGTAAAATTTTCAATCGTAAATATTTTAAAAAAAACTTGCATTTAGATCTTTGTAAATAAATCTTGTATTTAGGAATTTCACATTTGGATTTCATGGGTAGTATCCTTTGAAAACCCTCATGAGACAACACTCGTCAAACTAGGGATACCTATAGGCTTAACGGCATATTGCACATGCTCAATGCATCGTATTTCCTATGAAAACAGATTTATCTTAATTTTTCTTTTCTTTATTCGAGGACGAATAAAAAGAAAAGTGTGGAGGTATTCGATGTGCACGTAAAAGTGCATATTTTTACTTCCATATTTGATATTATTTTATTTAAATAAATGTCACATCTGGGTATTTTTACATGTTTTTACCAAAATCCAAAAGTCTTCAAATCCTTATTCATTCACCTTCATTTAGGAGATAAAATGGTAATTTTGTGTATGATTTAACTAGTGTGTGGCCAGTGCTACGCATACAGACAGTTGCGTTGTTTTTTAAGCCTGGGTGCTATATTAATCAATTTTTATTATATAAAATGAATCTTCTTCTATCCTAATTTTATTGAATATGTGTGGAGGTAAATCAAATTAAATAACTTTATCACATAATTTCATTTTTTTAATCTATATTCATCAACATAACCGTCCAGATAAGAAGAAAATAATATCTTTATAGTTATGTTTGTTGCATGGAACATCGATCCTATACCAAAGAGTAGTAAAACGCAAGTAACAAATATGTCAAAAAACCTAATGCATTTGAAGGTCTCGGTATATTTGTGCTAATTAATGATCATGTTTTATATTTTTTTTCTAATAGTAAGAACAAAAACATAAATAAATAACTAACTAACTATTCTTCTTACAAATGATCGTAGACAAATGATGAGTATAAAATTCAAATTACAACTACTTTGCGTACCTGGATCACTAGGATACTTGTTATCAGGATAAATTCAAAAGAACTACTGAAGATTCTACAGTAAGAATATCTGAATTTAAATGATAACATATGAAAATAGGCTAATATTACATCATAACACTATGATAGATGGAAAATGATCAGTCTTGTTTACAACAAAATATTTACTTATTTTCTCGAATTATTATCGATTTAGTAAGCTTATGCATAACATAATCGACGTTTTCGAAGCTTTAAATGACATATATTTAATAAGTTTGTTGAAAATAAATACTCAATACAAAACAACCCATTTTTTAACGTAACAAACAGAAGGATGTTAATGAAAAATATAACAATAGATTATACATATTCTAATGCATACATAACTAACAGACGATTTTATTGCAAAGAAAGAATTCCATAAATTACGCAAAAATGATCCTCTTTGTTCACATGTGAATTGCATAGGATTTGAGAAAACAATTATTCTATCACCTTTACTTTGTTACTATTAATTATTCTTATTTGTGCTCTTTTAGCTTCTCATTCAATGTGCCTCTTCAATCTCTTTGCCGCATCAAACATAAGTGAATCTATTATCTCTTATTTGTAATCTAGTATAATGACAAATAATACATTATATTGTTCAACTTGTAGTTAGCATAAATAATCAATTCACTTGCCAAACATCCATATAAATTGTTAATGTATTATAGGGATCCACATAGCACGTTGTAAATCAGAACTTCTAGTAATCAAAAAATTTGCATATTGTCTCTTACTTGTTTAAGACGAACACAAAACATTTAATAGTATGCTTCTGCAAATGTATTAAAAATCACACATTTCCAATATCACTTAGGGATTAAAAACCATTTACGAAATTCTGATCCTACTTGAAAAATGATAAATAAAGAATCCATCACATGAGAAAAGAAAAAGGGACCTAACTATATATGTCATCCTTAGCAGTAGATTACACAAATGGATCAACTACAGCAGATGCAGTGGTTTAAGCACCAATCTAAACGCTTAGCAACCCAAAACTCAGTTCTAGACCCTCATTGTTGCTGCAATGTTTGGGAAAATGCTAGATGTTTCTAAATGGCATTAGTCAGTCTCATAATGTGCCTTAAAATCATTAAATGAGAAGTTTTGATTTTTGAGACTGCATCGCATTTTTCCATGCCTTATGCACCATCTCTCCTTTTCTTTTTAGTCTTCCATGTTCTATTTAATAGCAATCATATTATTTGTATAGGGTTACAACATGTTTACAAGGAAAGTGTCAAATAATTACTATTTAAATGAAATAACCTATATAATTAGATTTAATTGGTCATTGTATCACTATAGTAGTTTAATTTTTCATTTTAATGCAACCTAAAAATGATTACTAAATAATATATTTCGTTATATCAAAATCAGACCATTTTAATTAATTTTTAAGAAAATCAAATACTAGTTTCGATAATAATAACACAAAAATTGATGTAGTTTATTGTATTCTTCTCTATTGAACTTGGAATGAAATGTACTTTGTAAGTAGTGGGTCTCTTCCCTCCATTGTTAATATCTTTATTGGTGGGATTGATGTTACTTCATTGCTTTAATATCATGAGCTTATTGAAATCCTTCCACACTGTTTATCCACTGAACTGTCGTGCGAAGAACAAACAATGTGACCAATCTTATTTTCATCTTTATATTTCTATATTCATTATCAAATAAATGGCATATAACATCATTAAAAAATTATGATATTGTGCCAATAAAACATTTGTAAGCTCATAAAATTTATCATAAGTAGTTTATTTTAATAGCAAAATCACATTCATTTGACCATTTTCGTAATTGATTTGAAATCTCAAGCAGTAAGAACCGAAAAAGGAAAAATGTTCATCCAAAAAGAAAGTAAGAGATGGAGCTAAGCTATTTCTATTTGAGATGATATTGTGTTTTATATTTGTAATATGTTTCCTTTTCCTTAGTATTTTGTTTAAAGTTAAAAACTGTACTTTGTTTAATAAGGAACAGTAATACGAAATGAAACTTGCGATCTAGATTATCTTCTTCCTATCCTTTTTTGGTGAGGAGATGTCTACAGATTGTCTACAGTACTGTCTTCCCATTAGTTGGCTCACCCCTAAGATTGAGTGCCAATAAATATTGAATTTTAAATACAATATACTATTGAAATATAGTATTTATAATCCAGAGATGCTCACTATATATTTTTATTAACAAAGCATAATGTAATCATTATATTAGATAATGTATTTAGACATCATATTAGTTTATGCATACATGGTTAAGTTATATTACATTCGGCTTTGAGCATGCTACACTAGAAAGGTATTTTTTTATGCCAATAACTAAATTCATGTCCTCAAACAAAGAGAAGTTAGAATAATGTAACGTCCTGTATCTGGAGGCCAAAACCTAAGCGTTATAGATCGGCAATCGTCCATAGTATTAACTTCTGGTGATGAAATACGATACAGTTAATGGTATCCATAATATCAGAAGCACTTGAATACGAACAAAATCAAAAGTTTCCAAAAACAATAATTTGTGTGATTGCATTTCAAACGAATCATATCCAATTTACAAAAATCCCAATGTATTCTCAAGCAATGACCAAATATAATTACAATAATATGGCAAGAGCGAGATATGAAAATGCCCTCTTGGTTTATCAAAGAAATATAGAGATAAATGTCATAATACATAGCGGAAACTAATTTAAAACAGAATTCCTAAATTTAGGTATCCGTCAGCCACCTGCTAGTCTTCGGAAGCTTATTCACCAAAATCTGCTAAAACCTGAAAACCGAAACCCTCATCGTACTCAAACCAATTTTTGAGCATCCGAGAGTTTAAGATGAAACAAAAACTTTGAGGCAGACATAAAGCCTGGTATAGATAATTTCTGTTACATCTCTATTTACAGATATATAATGAGACCGCGCTGCTTAGCGGAATGGGTTTCCCCTCACTGATATCTCTTTTCAAAAAATATATTTTGCAAATCCTTTCCTGTAACCAAACTGGTTAATCCACTGATTATAATAATAATATAGCAATATCCATTGTGCTAAAATAGGAAATAAATAGAGTATCCATCTAAAATCTGAACTGTCTTTCCTTTACTGGACTATCTGTCCTAAATTCTGAGCTAACTGCTCTATTCTGGACTATCGGTCCTAAAACTTATTATACTAAAATAGCAATATATTTTATGCTAGATAATACGCTATCTGCCCAAAACAGGTAAAAATGGTGGACTAACCGTACTTAAAATTAGCAAGGTCCATTATGCTAACAAATGAACTATATGTTCATATTAGAGCCGACTACTCTTTTCTAGACTAACTGTCCTTGGGATTAACTGTCCTCTAGGATGATGGACCTCAAAATGGACCGACTGTCCGAACTTAAATGAGCTAACTGCCGGAATTTTCTTTTCAGCTAACTATCCTTCAAAATATCCAAGCCAACTGCCCATCAAATTTTCTTTGTAACCCTTTTCAAAATGATTTTGTCCATCAAATCATATACGTACAAGGAAAATATATCTTTAGCTTTACTCTAAGTTATTTTTGTCATGTCATACATACTTTACTCAAAATAATGTTGATGATGTTCAATAAGGATTATCTATCCTTTTAAATAAGTTAAAGTCTTTTATAACTTAAAACACTTAGACTATCTGCCTAGTTATTATATTCGAAACCTCTGTTTAAAACCTTTAAACAACCTTTCGAAAACATTGAAGGTCGCTCCTTAAAAACCATTAATAAAACCCTTCAAAATCATTGAAGGTAACTCCTTCAAAATCTATAGAAAGCCTTTCTTTCATAAGCTTTAAAACATATGACATCCGCCTTTAAATCCTTAAACCTTAGCCTTTCGAAAACATTAAAACCATACATTTCGACCTTATCGAAAGGTCCTACCTTTCAACCTTGTCGAAAGGTTTCTTTTCAGCCTAGTCGAAAGCCCGGGGTATCTCCCCTATAAAACCATTTATAAACCTTTTGAAAGCAATGAAACTCAAAACATTTCGAAGACATTGGGTTCAATTTAATACAAGTGGAAACCTTTTGAAACCAAAGTTAACTACTTTAAAACCTTTAAAACGTTTCAACTTAGAATATTTGGATTATGTCTTCAAGTAGAACAAAAGAATCAGAAAAACATCGAAAGCAACTGCTTCGAAAGCTTTATAAAACCTTTCAAAACCATTCAAAAACAATGAAGTGTTGGTGTTGGAACCAACCTTTCGACATCAATGGAGAGAGGCAGTAAGTTTTAGAAACCAAAAGATAATTTTGACTCCATCTGTATTGAAAGGTTTGGAAGTGGCAACTATGCTTCCAACCTTACTGAAAGTTATACCTTTCGACTTTTTTGAAAGGTTTCAATTAAAACAAGAAAGCAAACCAACCAGAGCCTTTTTTAAACCATTTGGCAATGTCGAAAGTTTGTACGCATATTTCCTTTAAAATCAAAACAAAGTTCCATCTCCTACGAAAGCTATAACCTTTCGTCCCTAAACCTTTCGACTCCTTTCAGTTCACTATGTACCAGTTATCTGGTACTATGTGCATTGGTATTTGACTTAGTCGAAAGGTTTGATACCTTTTGACCTTGTCGGTAGGTTTGGAATGGGGGCAGAAGTTCTTGCCGAAAGAGTTGAAATTGTAGAAAAACTATTTATTTGTACTTTAAAATAGTTCTTTTATACCCAACCTACCTTGTTTGTCTAAATCTAATTGGTTGCCAGAATTTTATATTCAAAAATGTTGTTGACTTATGTTATTTGGAAATTTAAATAATTTTGAAAAAACTCCATTCTTCTTTATAATTATATAAAACATTTAAGTCGCATACCTTAAATAATTTTATATGACTGCTAAAAACCTTCGAAAATTCTGAAAAAATTCCAGAAAATCAATTATTATATTCCCTTCAACATATAAAATTATCGGATCCAAACAATAATTATTTTTCCCGTAAATAATTTAATAATCCAAAATACCATTTTCTTCCTTAGAAAATTCATAACAATTCCACAAAAATTCAAAAAATTGAAAACCCATCTCCAAAATTACTTTTTACATCATCATAAAAATTTGCAATGCTAACTGATGTCATTTGATAGGGTTTTCATCTTAAAACATGTCATAAAATCTATATGAACATAAATAAATCCTCAACATATATATAATCATTTTAACATTCAAAAACATGGCAAACCTTTACGAAATCATTTGGATTTAATTCTAAAACCGAAACCATAAAAGTTTAGAGATGTAAACATTATTCACCTTTGCTCTAAAGATTGAGGAGCTTGAGATTTGAATCAGTTTGATTTGAATTTGCTTATCCTTAATCTTTCCTTTAGTTTCCTCTTCTTTTTTCCTTGTTAATGGTGGATGGCCTTGCTTTTAAATTAAACATTCGGTTGCATTGCTAAGGTGATTCGTGATGCATCGATAACTCCTGTCCGCTACCTGGCTAAGAAATATTTTGTTGGATTAACACCAAGTGTGATTATACAATTTTGGGTTAGGAGCTACTAAGGACAGAAAATTTGTTATTAAGTCATTGCATTCATTTGGTTGCATTAGTTCATGCATATTTTATAAGAAAATGAAAAAAAAAAAGAAAAAAAAATCAAAATCCATAACTAAAAGATTGTAAATTTTCCTTAACTAAGTTTTTTTTAATCAAAAAATTTCTTTTGAAATATTTTCCTTTGAAATTTTTTACTCTAAATCAAAAATTCAGAAAAAATCTTTTCAGAATCAAAAAGAAAAAACAAAAACATATAAAAGAAAAAAGATTTGAAAATCCAAAAAAACAAAAAATAAAATTTCTCTTTTAAAAAATAAATTCCTTTTGGCAAAAAAATTTCCTTTGAAAAATAAAAAAATATTTTTGATAATGTCTGAATTTTCCTATCTGGAAGAATTTTACAATAGTTGTGAAAATAAATATAATCCATATAGTTTCACATCAAACTCTTATGGATATTTTAATGACAATTATTATACAAACGATTCTAATTTTGCACCGCAAAGTTTTCAAAATGATGACCAACCCTCAACTCGTGAAAAGAGTATTGAAACTATTTGGTCTTTACTTAAACAAAATCAAATGATAAATAATTTGAGTAATCTTTGCAATAACTCAAGTCAAAGATTTCAAAATAGTCAAAATATGAATTCATTTTAAAATTAAAATGATTTTGATTATAACCCATGCCAATTCAGTTTTTAACTTCAAAATCAAAATGGAAATGTGAATCGCCATTTAAATGATTTTGGCAATAGGACTAATATCAACTGTGGTGCAATTGACAATTTTTATTCTCAACAAAACCGAATTGAAAATTCTCAAATTAATAATTATAAATTTGATTTAGTTAAGCATATGGACGAAATTTACAAAAATCACACAGATTTGTTGTTTGAAACATACATGAAACAATGTCAGCAACATATTCAAATCTCAACATGTGACGAGTCAAATAATAATCCACCTTTTACCAAAATTGATGATTTTCAAATAACAACTTTTGAAAGTGAAAATGACAATCTTAATGAAGTTGTTGAAAATGCGGTAATTGAATTGGATTTCAATTCTTTTGGCAGCGTGGAACAAAATTTAAAACTCGATCTTTCTTTTTTCGATTTTGAAAAATTGAACGCAACAACTTTAGATTTTGAAATTGATACATGTAATGAAGTTGTTGATAATTCAGTAAAAGAAGTAGACTTTAATGGACAAAAATATTTTGGACTTTACGGAGATGAGTTGTTGGGTTCTAAAGGGGTAGATTTAAATCACCATTTTGATTTTAGAATCAATAATTTTGAAGCATTTGTCAACGATGAGTTTGAATTTAAAATTGGTGAAAATAAACTTGACTTTAACCAATTATTCTATCTACCCCAAAAATCAATGAAAATAAAACAACTCATACGATTTCTAATAAAACCACATTCATTTTTCCAAATCAACATATAACTTTGAAATATTTTATGGATTGATTTTTTGTGCTTAAACTATGTCTTTCGTACTTGACGAGACAAATGAATTAGTCTTTGGAAGACCGTTTCATTTATTCTTTAATGATGTATCTTCTAATGTCATGTAAATAATAATCGTTTAATTTTCATGTAAATAAAGGTTATATTTTTACTTTTATTTTATTTTGTCCTTTCACTTTGGTTGACTGTGGGAACACACTCAAAATCAAGTTTGGGAGGGGGGGAGAGGAAGTCTCATCTTCATTTTTGATTTTTCATGGTTTATTTTAGCATTTATTCTTTCCAAAACTCGAAAAAACCCTAAAACAAGATTTCTTTTCAGCATGTTGATTTACCTTTGAAGAAACATTATAGGATAAGTATATGTTTTGGTTATTAAATTGAAATTTTTAAATATTTATTTGTCTCAACAGAAATAAAAATAAAGTTTGATAACAAGTAACTATGGTTTATCTAGTATATAGGAAGATTCATGGGTGATAATTATGAAGTATATCCTAATTTGAAATCTTTGTTTATAAGAGTGGTTGATTTAAAGTAAAGGTTATAACATTTTAGATCTTCTAAGTTAAATGGTGCTAAGATGATTTTGCAAAACTCTCTCTTCATTAAAAAAAACATAAAAAATGGTTTTTTGAAAATAAGAAACACCTAGAGTCATGTGTTCACACGTAAGTGTATACACTCTTCATGCTTTGTACCCTTCTCACATAAGCTTGAAAGGCAGTGCAGGATTGGTATATCTGGCCTCAGTTTATATGAGTTAGATGTACGTAAATAGGTTAAATAAAAATAACCACATAGAGTCATATATTCATATGCAAGTGCGTATGCTCGCCACGCTCTGTACTCTTCTTACATAAGTTTGAAAGGCGGTACATGATCGGTATATCTGGCCTCAGTTTATCTAAGCACTATTTCCACTTATTTGATTTGATTTGTTATTGAAAATAGATAAAAATACTACTTTGCAAAACTTTAATAATCAACTAATGATCCATTTCATAGTTGTACTATGTTATCAACCAAAACAGCTAGCTAAAATAAGTTTAACTGTGATGACAACTTAATTTTTATTGGAGGTTTAACGAGTAAAATGATTTAAATTTCTTGATAATGACCAAAAATTATATTTAACTTATTTCTGTCAATTTAAAAATAAATTCTTCAATTGTAAATATTTTTAAAAAACTTGCATTTAGATCTTTGTAAATAAATCTTGTATTTAGGAATTTCACATTTGGATTTCATGGGTAGTATCTGTTGAAAACCCTCATGAGACAACACTCGTCAAATTAGGGACACCTAGAGGTTTAGCGGCATATTGCATATGCTCAATGCATCGTGTTTCCCATGAAAATGGATTTATCTTAATTTTTTTCTTTATTCGGGGATGAATAAAATGAAAAGTGTGGGGGTATTTGATGTGCAAGTAAAAGTGCATATTTTTATTTCCATTTTTGATATTCTTTTATTTAAATAAATGTCATATCCGGGTATTTTATTTTATCAAAATCCAAAAGACTTCAAATCCTTATTCATTCATCTTCATTTAGGAGATAAAATAGTAATTTTGTGTATGATTTAACTAGTGCGTGGCCACTGCTACGCACACGGACAATTGCGTTGTTTCTTAAGTGTGGGTGCTATATTAATCAATTTTTTTATATAAAATGAATCTTCTTCTATCCTAATTTTATTGACTATGTGTGGAGGTAAATCAAATTAAATAATTTTGTCACATAATATCATTTTTTTAACCTATATTCATCCACATAACCATCCAGATAAGAAGAAAATAATCTCTTTATAGTAATATTTGTTGCATGGAAAATCGATTATGTGCCAAAGAGTAGTAAAACGCAAGTAACAAAATATGTCAAAAAACCTAATGCACTTGAAGGTCTCGGTATAATTGTGCTAATTAGTGATCATGTTTTGTATATTCTTTCTAATAGAAAGAACAAAAACATAAATAAATAACTAACTATTCTTCTTACAAATGATCGTAGACAAATGATGAGTATAAAATTCAAATTACAACTCCTCCATGTATCTGGATCACTAGGATACTTGTTATCAGGATAAATCCAAAAGAACTACTGAAGATTCTACAGTAAGAATATCTGAATTTAAAGGATAACATATTAAAATAGGCTAATTTTACATCATTACACTATGATAGATGGAAAACGATCAGTCTTGTTCACAACAAAATAGTTACTTATTTTCTTGAATTATTATCGATTTAGTAAGCTTATGCATTACATAATCAACGTTTTCAAAGCTTTAAATGACATATATTTAATAAGTTTGTTGAAAATAAATACTCAGTACAAAACAACCCGTTTTTTAACGTATACAAACAGAAGGATGTTAATGAAAAATATAACAATAGATTATACATATTCTAGTGCATACATAACTAACAGACGATTATATTGCATGGAAAGAATTCCATATATTATGCAAAAATGATCCTCTTTGTTCACATGTGAATTGCATAGGATCTTAGAAAATAATTGTTCTGTCACCTTTACTTTGTTACTATTAATTATTCTTATTTGTGCTCTTTTAGCTTCTCAATCAATGTATCTCTTTAATCTCTTTGCCGCATCAAATGTAATGAATCTATTACCTCTTATTTGTAATCTAGTATAATGACAAATAATACATCATACTGTTCAACTTGTAGTTAGCATAAATAATCAATTCACTTGCCAAACATCCATATAAATTGTTAATTTATTATAGGGATCCACATAGCACATTGTAAATCAGAACTTCTAGTAATCAAAAAATCTGTATATTGTCTCTTACCTGTTTAAGATGAACAAAAAACATTTAATAGTATGCTTCTGCAAATATATTAAAAACCACACATTTGCAATATCATCGAGGGACTAAAAACCATTTAAAAATTATGATCCTACCTGAAAAATGATAAACAAAGAATCCATCACGTAACAAAAGAAAAAGGGACCTAACTATATACGTCAGCCTTAGCTGTAGATGATGCAAATGGATCAACTACAGCAGTTGCAGTGGTTTAAGCACCAATCTAAACACTTAGCAACCCAAAACTCAATTCTAGACCCTCTTTGTTGCTACAATGTTTGGGAAAATGCTAGATGTTTCTAAATGACATTAGTCATGTCAGAAATTCTTTACTGTTCGATCTTTCATGATTAATGATGAACAATTCAAATAATAGCCGAAGGATCACCAATACCGAATATTTCACAAACAAAGATTAATATGAATTTTTTTGTTTAAGATGACGTACCTTGATTAACAGCAGAAGATGTAATGGCTGTCATCTTCTTCTTTTAAGTTCTAATAATTACTCTTCTTCTCAGCATTCGGTTTCTCTCTCTATGTGACGACCCGGAATTTCTAACAACTTAATTTGGAAATGTTAATTGATTTTAAATATTTTAAAAATTAATTTTAACTTGAATTTCAAAATATCAATATTTACTTGATAATTAAATCATTGAATTATATGGTTTAAGAAATGAATTTAATAATTGAAATTGGGTAAATTGATAAAATCTGGAATTTCTAAGCCTGTTTAAAATAATTTGAAGGCGTATAAATTTTATAAGGATGATTCTAAAGATAATTGAATGGTTAAAATTTAATTTAAAGGTAATTTGTACAGTTTTAATAATATATCGTTTAAATTGAATTTAAAAATAGCCTTCCGAGGCACAGTCTCGGAATTCAACGAAACTAGTTCCATTGGATCCGTAATAGTTAGTTATTATCGGATTTCAATTTTCGTAGCCATCAGAGTTGTCGTTTAACACTGGCAGCTTGAAACGCATAGAACGATTTTAAATCGATTTAATTTAAAATTGATCGTTTACTTCCGTAACTCACGCTTATGATTAAATTAGCTTCCGAAACACATTCCATTGTGTTCGGAATACGGGTAAAACCTTATAAACACCTGTCGGCATGTCTGATTTAGAGTTTGGAATTTCACGTTATGCTTAATGAGGCATTTTGGAAGTTTTATATAAGATAAAAAAAAGAATTGGTAAGAATATTTTAACAACACAAGATATTTTTTATAAGTCAACAAGCGTACTCAACAAGCCATTTTCCATTCCGATATTTATTTTCGTCTTCCTCTTTATCTTAGAGTAGAAATCGAATTCTATTCATAAAAAAGAAGAATTCCACTCGATAACATATAATAGAAGCAGCCGAACAAATCTTCTCGTCCATTTTACTTCTCTTCTTTCCCCAAATTCGAGATCTACGGCATCGAATGGCCGCGTTAGGGTTTTTGTCGAATTCAAATCCCGAAGCTCCTACATTTTTGCTTGACTATCCAGCTGAGAGCTCGAGTAAGCCGTGACGCATTGAACTGGTGGAGCTTCGCGAGCGAGGCGGCGATGCGAGAGGGGCAGTCGCGACAATTTCGGTCGGCGACGCAAGCAAGGGGGTCGCGACTTGATACGGCTGAGTGCTTTCGGCTTGGGGTGTGGATTGAACTAAGGTTTTGGGATTCATGAAGGAGTGACGTATGGTAGGGGCTCGTTCTAGTCGCGATCGACCTGGGTGCATACGCAAGTAGGGATGAGGCAGCAAGGTATGATTTAAATTTATTTAATTTAATTAATTAATAAATATACATGTGAAATTTTATTTTTACAGTAAGGAAATTTTAAAATAACTCTATTGATTTTATTGTAGTACATGTGTATAGAGGCTAGAAAGAATTTTTTTTTAATGTTGAACATTTATACAAAATTAGATTTTTTGGGAGACTATAAATTAATTTTAGTATATGGGTTTCAGAAGAAGTGGAATAATTACTGTTTTCTTTGGGAAATTTATTCGAATAAAATATTTGGTAAATCAAATTTTGTTAAACTGTTTCAATTAACTTATTTAATTTATGGACTAAATTATATGTTTAAGGTGATTTTTAGTTTAAGAATTTAAGTCAATTTATAAGTTAAATTAAAAAAAAGTGACATGATAATTTTATTTTGTTATTTACTGAAAAAAATTTATATTATAATATATATACATATATATGTAAAACACAAACGTATTTCAAATCAGGGGAAAATATTACGATACAGATTAAACATTTCTATTTTATTTTGTTCAATGCATATATATAGTTTTGAAAACAAAAGTATAAGAATTTTATAAATGTTAAAGGTTTATATAAAATTAGACTTTTGAAATCTATAGATTATTGTTTTATAGGTACAATTGGTTTCAGAAGAAAATAAATATACATGAGTACCTATTTTCATTCACCAGTTGAATTTTAAAATAAAGGAGATCAATTTGTTTAATTAAACTTATTTATTTGTTTAGTTACCAAAGAATATTTTATTAAAGGAAAATTGATTTAAATATAAAAACTAACTAAGTAAATTTATCAAAAGGAAATTAGTTAAAATTAAATTAATAGATGGAATAGGCTGATCGATTGGTTCAAATGTTAATAAATTGTAAATGTTTATTCAAGGTTGAAATCTGTAAAGAAAACAAGCTGGTTGGAATGGGTTGCAAAAAGCAAAATTTAAGGTGAGTAAATCTCACGCTTCCGGATTTTTATTTAAATTTAGATGATCAATTGAAATGATTGATTGAATGGTTGAATTGAATTGATATGCTATATTATATAGTAATATCTAGAATATATTGGAACGATTGGTAGTTTGGGATGATTATTATTAGCAATTGGAATAATGAATGCTGTGAGATGTTTGAATATTTCGGTACCCTAAGTTATCGAAATATATATAATGGATTTTTGAAAGGAATATAGGGTGAATTCTGAAAGTGAAATAATTCTAAAAAAAAGGAAAAAAGAAAAAAAATAAGAATGAACTGGAAAGAAATGAAAAGTGATATTTAAAGACCGGAGTTAAATTGTTAAGTAAAAATTTAAAACATGTTCTAAAACCATCTAACAAATAAAGTTTTAAAATATTAAGTGTTTTAATAACTTAAATGTCAAGGTGCAATTGTAACCCGAATTGAATTTAAAATATAAATATAAATATATATATATATATATAAATTTGATTTTAAATTCCTTAAGCTTCCATTATAAAAAGAGTAATTAAATTAGATTAGAATAAATTGTACAAATTTGGAATTCATTAATTTATATAATCAACGATGTAATTAAAGATTGATTAATTAAGAATAATTAATTAATAAGTGACTCATGAGAAATTAATTAATATAAGTAATTAGAATTAGTGTGATTGATAATAGTTAATTAATTTGTGAAGTAATTAAAGATTACTCATTGATTTGGTAAGAATAATTAGTGTCATGAAATTAGTTAATGATAATTACTTGAATGGGATTGGAAGATAATTAATACATGGTGATTAATTAAGATGAATGAGGAAGGGTTGATTAATTAATTTGGAATTAATTAATGAAAGAATCTAAGTGATTAAGGTTTGAAATTCAATTAGAATCAATAGAAATGATTTGTATGTGATTAAGCTTTGCTTCTGAATGATTGAATGGTATTGGATGTTTTGAAGGAGTTAATAACTCTGATGAAATGTTGTGCATTTCATTCGGATAACTTGGGATAGGATTCGAAGAGACCGGGGTTGGGTATTGGGAAATACCCGAAACCACTTCGAATTTTTATAAATTGATTTGTGAAATCAATAGGCAGGAATGAAATGATTTAAGTGGATTGGATTATTTTATCTAAGTTTGGTACTTAGAAATTTATATGTGAAATAAGTCTTGTCTATAGAAAATTGTGAATTGGATAAATTGACTTAAGTTACCCCGGGTTTTATTTAAGTTGTATGCTTTTGTATTCCATGTTAGATGAGTTTACTCACGCTGGTTTCCAGCCTGACCCGGGTGTTACTTTGGTGTAATGCTCGGGTCAGATCGAGTATTGCAGATTTTCAGGTAGGTACGTTCTGGAGCTCAGGAGGCGAGCAGGATGACAATATCGCTTAGAATATTTCCGTTGTAATTATATTATTGTAATTCTGTGATAAATTAATTGTATATGACCAGCATTTGAATATATGTGAAACTCTGATGTATTGAAATGTAATCGACAGATATAGTATTCTTTTGTAAGCTATTATTATTTATCATTGTATTTTATCCGCTGCGATTGTGAGATGTTTGGTGTTTCTATTCTTCTTCTTCTTCTATCTCTTTCTTCTTTTTCATAACTATCTGGAATTTTCGGGTTAGAAAATTTTGGGTCGTTACATATGGTACCAGAGCGAGTTAAGCGAGAACCTTGGCTCTGGTGGGGATTACTTATTAAATAGAGTCTGGAGTACTCTAGAATGAGTTGAGAATATATATATATATATATATATATATATATATATATATATATATATATATATGAGCGCGTACTTGTTATTTTCTTATAAAGATTTTAAATGATATTATATAAAAATATATTTTTGATATATAAAGCAATATTTCCTTCTAATAAATATTAAGTTGATAGGTTGTTAAATTATTAGAATGAAATTAAGAAGTAATATAATACAACCGAACTAAAATTAAATAAAGATAAGTTTGAAATGGATTCAAACTGAAATTGAATTCTTGAATTGGAATTAAACTAAGTAGAAATAAAAATACAACCAAATTAAAATTTAATGGATTGAAAATGAAATTCTAAATCTGGTTCCAGAATTTGGAAATTTTGATTCAAAATAATGAAAAAATAATAAATAAGTATTATTTGGATAACTGGGATTTGTTGCAAACAATGGGTTGTTTGAAATTTGATTTGAATTTAAAACCAAGGGTGGTTTAAAATTTTAAAACATGGCTAGGGGGCCAAGAAATAAATATGTATATATGTATGGATATACATGATACCAAAGATAATTTGAAATAAACTCTAAGAGGTTGAGTTTTGATTTTTTCCCCTGAAGTGTGATGTAAAAACCCAAAGTGATATAAGTTTTGAACTTATAAGAGGGAAAGAATTTTGAAGTTTGAAGCGGGAATTCAATTTGAGCAAGGTTGATTGGGTTAAGTAAATTGGAATTAAACTTGGAAAGTTAAATGGTTGATTGGAATTGGGAATTTGTGTGATCTCAAAACGGGTTTGAGATTTAAAAATTGAAAATGGATGGACGTTTTAAAATAAATTGGATGATATCGTCCTATTGTTAATAAAAATCTTTAAATTGAGAATGGTATTGTATAAATAAAATAAATTTGAATAATTGAATTGTAAAATAAACTTGTTTAAGAACTAGCTTCAAACTGGAAGATAAAATTTAATAATAAATTAAATTTTGAAACCAAAAAAACTATATTGAACTCTTATTTGAACCTTGAAATTCGTAAGTAAAAATAATTTAAAATGGAATTTTGAGAATTGGACTAAGAATTTAAATTGTTTAAAAACTTTAAATAAAAGTTAATTTGGTTTAAAGAGATAAATCAATCTTTGAGAGTTTATCTCGAATTTATATAACTCGAGATAGTTTAAATTCAAGATTGAAGTTGAATTTGGTTTGAATTAATTGGATTGGTGATTGAGGATGTTTAAGTTTAAAACATTAAATGGGAAATTGAATTAGATTAAATTGAAATGATTTGAATTCGAAATGGATTCAATGGATAATAATTCAAATTGATTGGAATAATTTGAAATTATAATTAAAGTTGAACAGGATTAAAATTAAATGGAATTTGATTTAAATGGGAAGGGAATCAAGATTGGTTCGACTTGAATTGGGTTTAAATAAATTTTAATTGAAATTGAAGTTATTCAAGTTAGAATTGAGTCAATTAAATGGAAATTAGTTGGGGAAGTGAACAGTTTGACTCTTGACTATTTTCAATATAAATTGTTTTAATATAAACTTATTTTTCTAGGCTATTTAATATATACAACTTTTCTTTCTTAAAGCCAAATTATTTTATACTTGATTTACAATTATTTTTGGAGCTATTTAACCATTTTTCAACTGTTTTCTAAACTAATTACTATTTTTCAACTATTTCACAAACTAATTTCTATTTTACAACTATTTTGCAATTAATTGAAAATCCTGAAACTATTCAACTATTTTCCGACTATTTTACAATTAGTTAATTATTTTATAGCTATTTTATAAACTAATAATTATTTTTCAACTACTTATCTATTTTTAAAATTTTCAAGCTATTTTCTAAATATAAACTGGTCGAAGTTCAAATTGTTATGGATTTAATACCCAACTAAGATAAGAATTGAAGTATAATTCAATGGAACTGAGACAATTGTAACTAAGTGTATGAAAATTCAAGTGAATGAGAATAGAAATGGGATTGATTTAGCTAATAATCAATGAAAATAAATACGTAGGATGTACGTATACTATTCTATTCGCATAGTGATTTGATCTAGATTCGAGCACAGAATTTCGAGATAGTATATCGATCCAAGTTGCGATTTTCAACGGTGAACCTAGATGTGGATTGTTGATTGGTTCTGGATATTCTCTATCATAGTTATGGCTATGCAAGGAGGATGACGGTTTCTAATCAGGAAACCAAGTCTGATTCCGCACTAGGAAGTCGGGTGGATGATACTAGTTCGGAAGTGAAATTGTGTGATCGAATGAGCGATCAGGTTGATATAGCATACTGATGATATATGTACATCGTACGGATTTGAATGAAATTGATTTTGGAAAGAGTAATCAAATTTGAATATTTGATTTGAATAAACAAAGTTATATATATCTTTGTTATATAAGATAAATTTTTCCTGGTTAAATCTATTGCCGGAAGCAAAGGATTTTTGAAAGTGTTTGAAGTATAAAAAGGGTTTTATACAAGTTGGAAATGATCCAAAGTTTTAAAAATTATATATATCTGTATATATATATAAAGGATCTTATGAGGATTTTGGAAACGGTTTTGAGAACCTTTGGATTTGGAAAGGCTTTTGATTTTTGAGTAAAATCAATATTGGAATTTGGAAAGCTTAATTTGAGAATTATCGATTTTGGGATAATCGATTTTGTGTAAAGGAGCTTTGTATGATATCATACTAGGTGTATGATTTGATGATACTATATGTGTATAGTATAAAATGTTTTGATGATGGCTCTGGGGAAAAAGGCGCTCCCTTGAAATGAACTTCTCAGGAGTGCCACTGGGTGGTGCTGCCTTGGGCCCCAAGGGGGGTTCTAAAGTTGATCCTGTGAGGAATCCGGACAAAACTAATTCCTGAGGATTATTGGGTAGCGAAAGTCGAGGGCGCAGATGCCTACAGGGGCGTTTGGGTTATGCTTGACGACAGTGTAACTCGGTGTCACTGCGATCTACTGTGGGGACCATAGCGAAATCGTGTGGAGGATGAGTGCCAACAGTCTACACTTGATTTTGCCGGGAAGGCAACGCAACATCGGTAGACTGCGATCTATGGTCAAGTGGAGTGGAGAAGTTTCATTTTTGGCAGCGAAATTCGATGGCGCTAATGCCTACAGTTATATGGGTTTTTGCTATGATAGCTACGTAATCCTAGTTGTAGCTGCGATCTGTCGTGGGTCCCATGGTGTAATCGAGGGGCGCGGAGGCCTACAGTTATCTATGGATTTTGTCGGGATGGCAACGTAACCGTCGGGTTAACTACGAACATGGATGAGGGTGATGATTTCCAGAGCATCCTCACCAAAGATATTTCTTCTATTTTCAAAAACTGTTTTCTATATTTCAATAAAATTATTTTACAAATATTTTCACCGGATGTTGAAACAGGTTTACCAAGTACTTATAGATTTTCAGTCCTACGCCTGATCAACGTATGACTGAATTTCTGTGAGAACAAGGATGGACTGTTTGAGACATCGAGTTATAAAAAGTATTTTTATAAAGAGTTATTTTAATAGTATGTTGTGAATTTAAAAGCATTTCTAAAATTTTTAAATAAAGATGTTGGAATTTTGGAAAATCAAGAAAATCCAAACTGGAATTTTAATGAAGTGATTTTGTAATTAAAATCGAATATTGATTTAGAAGTTTGGAAATAAGAAAATTGGCTAAATAATTATTTAGTTGAGTATATTAATAAAAGTTAACTTGGGTAAATAAAAGGAATTGTAAGTTAATAATGGAATTTGAAAATGAATTCAAATTGTAAATAGAATTCGACTTGGATTTGATAATGAAATAAATAAGTGTAGATGTTGTAAAAATAGAGTTTGATCGAAATAGTGATGGATTGAATTACAAATAAAATTCAAGTGTGTTATAAATAATATTAAACGTAAATTACAAGTAAATTAGATATAGTGGAAGTGTTGTCAAATGAGATGAAATTGAATTATAATAGAAATGGTTTAGTTGAAAAACAAAACCCAAGTGAATAGGAATAAATTGAGAATGACTTTGTATTAATAAAATAAATTCGAAATGAGTTAAGCAGGTGAATTTAAAATTTAAAATGGGATGGATAAATTGGTTAATTGAGTTAAATAATAAATGGATGAAGTTTGATTGAATGGAAATTAAATAAAGGTTTTAGTTGGAATTAGATTGTCAGAATGGACTTAAGTTATGAGACGATTAAATATAAAGTAAAATTCTTAAATCAATGAAAGCTTGGATTAAATTAAGTTGGAAATGGCCGTTAATTTATAAGTTTGAATGAGCAAAGCCTAATAAATTGTTTTGGATGAATCCAAGGCTGAGATAAAATGAAATGCATTGAATGGTTCGCAAATAATTTAGAAAGGAAATGGAATTAAATGCAGGATGGGCTGAAATTAATTTAAAATAGTTATAAACTAAATAAATACTCTATTAAGCAAATATTGTCGAATTTGTATAGAATGAATCGTCGTATGACGTAAATAAAAGCAATTAAATTTCTGTGAATTGATAGGGACTAAATAAATTGGTATTACAATTAATCGAAGTGAATATGAGCTTGTTTGGATTAAAAATCAACTGGATGTAAGAAATTGAGTTGCAAACCATTGAAACTAAATAAAATGGCTTATGAATGGATAGTAAGCAATTGAATAATCTTTAAAGTTATATAAATCGCTTATGGTAAGCGTTAGGAGTTTGTTGCTTTCGAAAAGCTTGTGTTTAGCTATTGAAAATAAGTGAAATACTAATAGATTTTCTATATTTGGCACTTACATATTTAAATTGAGTAAGTACAGGTGCATGAAGGCCGTTTGGCTGGATTTGGATGCACTAATTGCTAGAATAAAGAGGCTGCTTGCTTAAAATGCTAAATAAGGCACGCCTACGCAATAAAAATAGGAAATATGAACTATTTTTGCTTTTTCCGACCATGTGGGTCGATGTATATATATATATATCTCTTGTCAAATTGCAAAAGCTCCTTCGTACAAGGGAGACTCTGCCAAAAATTTTCAAAGATTTTGGGAGTTAGATTTTTTTTGAAAATTTTTGGAATTTTTTTTGTTAACGACAAAACAATTTCAAATTAAAAATTAAAGTAAATTAGTGGATGAACTAATGTGAATCAGTTATACTTGAAAGGTAAAATTAGTATCCAAAATTTAAAGCGAATTGAATTCGTATGAAGTGGGAAAAACTAGTTGAATAGAAATGGATATGAAAGAAATGTATGGAATGATTTGAAAGGTTATGATTGAATATTGTTGCTAAGTAAGATATGCAGGTATTAAGAGAAAGGAAATTGATTTGGTTCCAAAAGATAAATTTGAATTGCCCGAAAAAAACGTATGTATTTAAGTTTCTGTATGAAATTGGATTGGGTTTTTGATGTAGCCACTTGGCTTTTGTTTTCTTTTGGAATTTGGGAGCTCATAGAGGCCTTTTGTAGTTGTATCGAGCTAGCCGCAAAGGAGACGCTGGCAAAAAATTTCGGGAATTTAGAGAGTTGGAAAATTTTTGAGAAAATTTTGATAATTCAAAATTTGATTTAAAATTGAAATTTAGATAATTGAGCAAAGGGATATTATTTGATACTATAGAAGGTTTTGAGAAATTGGTTAAGGTAATAGTGGGTCTTTAATAAAATATAGTTGGTAGGATATTGAAAAACTGTTGGTTTTAGGGAAAAGTAAATGGGTATAGGTCCATTCTTCCTAACCAGTAATTTCAAGGACGAAATTCTTTTAAGGGGGAATGAATGTGACGACCCGGAATTTCTAACAACTTAAATTGGAATTGTTAATTGATTCTAAATATTTAAAAATTAATTTAAACTTGAATTTCAAAATATCAATATTTACTTGATAATTAAATCATTGAATTATATGGTTTAAGAAATGGATTTAATAATTGAAATTGGGTAAATTGATAAAATATGGAATTTCTAGGCCTGTTTAAAATAATTTGAAGGCTTATAAATTTTATAAGGATGATTCTGAAGATAATTGAATGGTTAAAATTTAATTTAAAGGTAATTTGTACTGTTTTAATAATATATCGTTTAAATTGAATTTAAAAATAGCCTTCCGAGGTACAGTCTCGGAATTCGACGAAACTAGTTCCATTGGATCCATAATAGTTAGCTATTATCGGATTTCAATTTTCGTAGCCATCAGAGTTGTCGTTTAACACTAGCAGCTTGAAACGCATAGAACAATTTTAAATCGATTTAATTTAAAATTGATCGTTTACTTCCGTAACTTGCACTTATGATCAAATTAGCTTCCGAAACACATTCCATTGTGTTCGGAATACGAGTTAAACCTTATAAACACCTGTCGGCATGTCTGATTTAGAGTTCGGAATTTCACGTTATGCTTAATGAGGCATTTTGGAAGTTTTATATAAGATTAAAAAAAAGAATTGGTAAGAATATTTTAACAACACAAGATATTTTTTATAAGTCAACAAGCGTACTCAATAAGCCATTTTCCAATCCGATATTTATTTTCGTCTTCCTCTTTATCTTAGAGTAGAAATCGAATTCTATTCATAAAAAAAAGAATTCCACTCGATAACATATAATAGAAGCAGCCAAACAAATCTTCTCGTCCATTTTACTTCTCTTCTTTCCCCAAATTCGAGATCTACGGCATCGAATGGTTGCGTTAAGGTTTTTGTCGAATTCAAATCCCGAAGCTCCTACATTTTTGCTTGACTATCCAGTTGACAACTCGAGTAAGCCGCGACGCATTGAACTGGTGGAGCTTCGTGAGCGAGGCGGCGATGCGAGAGGGGCAGTCGCGACAATTTCGGTCGGCGACGCAAGCAAGGGGGTCGCGACTTGATACGGCTGAGCGCTTTCGGCTTGGGGTGCGGATTGAACTATGGTTTTGGGATTCATGAAGGAGTGACGTATGGTAGGGGCTCGTTCTAGTCACGATCGACCTGGGTGCATACGCAAGTAGGGATGAGGCAGCAAGTTATGATTTAAATTTATTTAATTTAATTAATGAATAAATATACATGTGAAATTTTATTTTTATGGTAAGGAAATTTTAAAATAACTCTGTTGATTTTATTGTAGTACATGTGTATAGTGGCTAGAAAGAATTTTTTTTAATGTTGAATATTTATAAAAAATAGATTTTTTGGGAAACTATAAATTAATTTTAGTATATGGGTTTCAGAAGAAGTGGAATAATTACTGTTTTCTTTGGGAAATTTATTCGAATAAATATTTGGTAAATCAAATTTTATTAAACTGTTTCAATTAACTTATTTAATTTCTGGACTAAGTTATATGTTTAAGGTGATTTTTAGTTTAATAATTTAAGTCAATATATAAGTTAAATTAAAAAAAGTGACATGATAATTTTATTTTGTTATTTACTGAAAAAAATTTATACTATAATATATATATACACATATATGTAAAACAGAAACGTATATCAAATCAGGGGAAAATATTACGATACAGATTAAACATTTCTGTTTTATTTTGTTTAATGCATATATATAGTTTTGAAAACAAAAGTATAGGAATTTTATAAATGTTAAAGGTTTATATAAAATTAGACTTTTGAAATCTTTAGATTATTGTTTTATAGGTACAAGTGGTTTCAGAAGAAAATAAATATACATGAGTACCTATTTTCATTCACCAGTTGAATTTTAAAATAAAGGAGATCAATTTGTTTAATTAAACATATTTATTTGTTTAGTTACCAAAGAATATTTTATTAAAGGAAAATTGATTTAAATATAAAAACTAACTAAGTAAATTTATCAAAAGGAAATTAGTTAAAATTAAATTAATAGATGGAATAGGCCAATCGATTGGTTCAAATGTTAACAAATTGTAAATGTTTATTCAAGGTTGAAATCTGTAAAGAAAACAAGCTGGTTGGAATGGGTTGCAAAAAGCAAAATTTAAGGTGAGTAAATCTCACGCTTCCGGGTTTTTATTTAAATTTAGATGATTAATTGAAATGATTGATTGAATGGTTGAATTGAATTGATATGCTATATTATATAGTAATATCTAGAATATATTGGAATGATTGGTAGTTTGGGATGATTATTATTGGCAATTGGAATAAAGAATGCTGTGTGTTGTTTGAATATTTCGGTACCCTAAGTTATCGAAATATATATATTGGATTTTTGAAAGGAATATAAGGTGAATTCTGAAAGTGAAATAATTCTAAAAAAAATAAAAATAAGAATGAACTAGAAAGAAATGAAAAGTGATATTTAAAGGCCAGAGTTAAATTGTTAAGTAGAGATTTAAAACATGTTCTAAAACCATCTAACAAATAAAGTTTTAAAATATTAAGTGTTTTAATAACTTAAATGTCAAGGTGCAATTGTAACCCGAATTGAATTTAAAATACAAATATATATATATAAATTTGACTTTAAATTCGTTAAGCTTCCATTATAAAAAGAGTAATTAAATTAGATTTGAATAAATTGTACAAATTTGGAATTCATTAATTTATATAATCAACGATGTAATTAAAGATTGATTAATTAAGAGGAATTAATTAATAAGTGACTCATGAGAGATTAATTAATATAAATAATTAGAATTAGTGTGATTGATAATAGTTAATTAATTTGTGAAGTAATTAAAGATTGCTCATTGATTTGGTAAGAATAATTAATGTCATGAAATTAGTTAAAGATAATTACTTGAATGGGATTGGAAGATAATTAATACATGGTGATTAATTAAGATGAATGAGGAAGGGTTGATTAATTAATTTGGAATTAATTAATGAAAGAATCTAAGTGATTAAGGTTTGAAATTCAATTAGAATCAATAGAAATGATTTTTATGTGATTAAGCTTTGCTTCTGAATGATTGAATGGTATTAGATATTTTGAAGGAGTTAATAACTCTGATATGAAATATTGTGTATTTCATTCGGATAACTTGGGATAGGATTCGAAGAGACCAGGGTGGGTATTGGGAAATACCCGAAACCACTTCGAATTTTTATAAATTGATTTGTGAAATCAATAGGCAGGAATGAAATGATTTAAGTGGATTGGATTATTTTATCTAAGTTTGGTACTTAGAAATTTATATGTGAAATAAGTCTTGTCTGTAGCAAATTGTGAATTGGATAAATTGAGTTAAGTCACCCCGGGTTTTATTTAAGTTGTATGCTTTTGTATTCCATGTTAGATGAGTTTACTCACGCTGGTTTCCAGCCTGACCCGGGTGTTACTTTGGTGTAATGCTCGGGTCAGACCGAGTATTACAGATTTTAAGGTAGGTACGTTCTGGAGCTCAGGAGTCGAGCAGGATGGCAATATCGCTTAGAATATTTCCGTTGTAATTATATTATTGTAATTCTGTGATAAATTGATTGTATTTGACCAGCATTTGAATATATGTGAAACTCTGATGTATTGAAATGTAATCGACAGATATAGTATTCTTTTGTAAGCTATTATTATTTATTATTATATTTTATCCGCTGCGATTGTGAGATGTTTGGTGTTTCTAATCTTCTTCTTCTATCTCTTTCTTCTTTTTCATAACTATCTGGAATTTTCGGGTTAGAAAATTTCGGGTTGTTACACTCTAACCCTATTTCTTTATATGTTTCTTAACGGAGAAGAATACATCTATATGCCAGGAGAGAGAGGACCCAATCCTTTATATAACATTTAACTCTAAATCTGGTATGTCCATCATATACCAATTCAACACTTAAGATTAATCACAGACCTAATGTTCTAATTATAGAACCGTCTATTTATGACTTAATTAATCGGGTCACATTAAGATTAGAAACTGCATAACGTTAAAGGTAAATGAAACGTTTTATTTATGACCTAATTAAACGTTAAATGAAACATTTTATTTATGACCTAATAATAGGGTTATATTAAGATTAGAAACTGCACAACGTTAAAAGTAAATGAAACGATTGCAGTTTCTAATAGCAATTTTCTAACATTCTCCCACTTGACCCGATTATTCATAATATCAAGTGTTGAACATCATACTATGATAAATTGCTGAGAGTTATGGCGGTTGTGCATTATTAATTCATTGCATTCCCTTCCATATACTACAATACCAGCAATCCATCATTTTATACTCATAATTTATATAAAACAGCATAATGGTCCACATAATGTCTTATATCATAATGGTTAAACATAATATCTTTATAAGACTCTTTCTTGTTTAAAATTACATAAAGTACGTAATACCACATTAAAACAAGAGATACATAATTGTATATCAGAAACACACAAAGGAGCTCAGAATGTCACACATCAATTATTATTAATACAACCAAGACCCATTCTTTGAACATGTTCCTTAAATTGTCTTGGCTATAACCCTTTCGTCAAAGGGTCTGCAATCATAAGTTCTGTCCTGATGTGCATGATTGACACTCTTTGTTTCTGAACCTCATCTTTCAAAACAAGATACTTCAGTTCCATATGTCTGGCACCTTTAGAGTACTTGTCGTTTTTTGAGAAAAACACCGCTGCAGAGTTATCACAATAAATTTTTAGCGCCTTGCTAATGGTGTCGACAACCGCAAGTCATGAAATAAAGTTCTGCAACCATAATGCATGAATTGTGGCTTCATAACATGCCCCAAATTCTACCTCCATAGTAGATGAAGCAATGATAGTTTGTTCCGCACTTTTCCATGATATGGCTCCTTGAGAAAACATAAACAGGTAACCAAAAGTCGATTTTCTAGTATCGATGCATCCATCAAAATCTGAATTGCTATATCCAATCACCTCCAATTCATTGGATCTACTATACATGAGCATGTAATCTTTCGTGCCTTGTAAGTACCTTAACACTTTCTTTGCAGCTTGCCAATGTTTCCTTCCTGGATTACTTTGATACCTCCCTAACATACCAACCGCAAAATTAATGTCCGGTCTAGTACAGATTTGAGCATACATTAGGTTACCAACTACAGATGCATATGGAATTGATTCCATTTCCTTTCATTCAACATCATTCTTAGGACATTGCATGAGATTGAATTTATCATCTTTCTGTACAGGAACTTTCCCAGGTGAACACTAACTCATTCCAAATCTCTCTAGAATCCTTTCGATATATCCTTTCTGAGACAATCCCAATATTCTTTGTGATCGATCACGAAATATTTCTATTCCAATCACATAAGATGCCTCTCGCATATCTTTCATTTCAAAGTTCGTTGAGAGAAATTCCTTAGTCTCATGCAATATGCTTAAATTATTTGCAGCAAGTAAGATGTCATCAACATAAAGGACGAGATAAATAAACTTGCTCCCACTGATCTTTTGGTATAAACAGTGATCAACTGTATTCTTAAAACCAAAAGAGTAATAATGGTATTGAACTTTATATACCATTGCCGGGATGCTTGTTTAAGCCCATATATTTACTTCTTAAGTTTACATACCAATTGTTCTTTACTTTTTACAGAAAAACCCTCAGTTTGATCCATATAAACATCCTCATCAAGATCTTCATTCATAAAGGATGTTTTCACATCCATTTGATGCACTTCCAAATCATAATGTGCTATTAATGCCATTATTACTCTTAGTGAGTCCTTTTTCGAAACAGGAGAAAATGTCTCCTTGTAATCAACACCATCTTTCTGAGTATAACCTTTAGCAACAAGTCTAGCTTTTTACTGTTCAACATTACAACTAGAGTTGGGTTTGATTTTAAAAACCCATTTGCATTCGACTCTTTTACAACCATGTGGTAAGTCAACGAGATCCCAAACTTCATTCTGTTGCATGGATTTTAGTTCTTCTTTCATGGCATTGCTCCATTCCTTTAACTCTTTACTTTCTACAACATGTGAAAACGAAACTGGGTCCTTATTAATTCCTATATCATAATCTGATTCTTTCATATAAACCGTATAATCATTAGAAATAGCTGACCTACGATCTCTTTGAGATCTTCTTAATGCTACTTGTTGTGGTCCATGCATATCAGCATTATGTAAGTCATTTCCTTCAGGAGGTACTTCTTTATTTATATATTGTTCATCGTCATGTTGTTCTCCAAAAGCTGGAACAACATTTGGATTAATAGTAGATGGAGGAACTATTCTAGGCAATGTAACATTTATCCTTGTTTCCTTTATTTTCACTATTTTTCTTCTAGCACTCCCACTGACTTCACCAATCTCAATGAATCTTGCATTACCAGTTTCTATAATTCTTGGACTATGATTAGGATAGTAAAACACATATCCTTTAGATTTTTTAGGGTAACCTAAAAAATATCCACTAATTGTTCGAGAATCTAATTTCTTTTCATGTGGATTATAAATTCTCGCTTCCGCTGGACAACCCCAAACATGCAGGTGTCTTAAGCTGGGTTTCCTATTAGTCCATAATTCAAAAGGAGTCTTTTGAACAGCTTTACTAGGAACCCTATTCAACAAATAATTAGCGGTTTTGAGAGCATATGACCAAAAATTCTTAGGTAGTGTAGAATCTGACATCATACTCCTAATCATATCTATTAACGTCCTATTGCGCTTTTCTGCTACACCATTTTGCTGTGGTGTACCAAGCATTGTGTATTGCGCACATATGCCATGACTTTCGAGGAATTTTGAAAATGGACCTGGACACTGGCCTGACTCGTTATATTTGTCATAATATTCACCACCACTATCAGACCTTATGATTTTCACCTTTTTATCTAATTGCCTCTCAACTTCCTTTACAAACATCTCAAGGACATTCACAGATTGATATTTTTCATGAAGCAAATAGACATAACCATAGCGGAAAAAATCGTCAATAAAAGTGATGAAATACTTTTCTCCATTAAAGGCTGGAGTGTCCATAGGTCCGCAAATATCAATGTATATTATTTCGAGAAGCTGGCTGCTTCTAGTGGCTCCTTTCTTATTATGTTTGGTTTGTTTACCTTTAATACAATCCACACATAATTCTAGATCACTAAAGTTCGAATTTGACAAAATTTCATTACTTAGTAATCTCATCATTCTTTCTTTGGATATGTGACCTAGTCTTTTATGCCATAAGATAGCAGAATTTTCATTCAACATGCTACGTTTGCATCCAACATTGTTTATTACATTCAGCAAGGAATTCGCATAAGTGTCATTCAGTTTCAATTTATATAAACCACCAATTAGAATACCAGAACAAACATTATCAGTATTCTTATATAAATCAAAACAACCAGATCCAAACATACATCTAAAACCAGAAATATCCAACTTACTTACGAAAATAAGGTTTCTAGATAATGAAGGTACATAAAGGGTACTATATAAGTCTAATACATATCCACTTTCTAGAATTAGACGATAAGTCCCAATGCCTTCTATTGTGGATTTCATTCCGTTTTCCATAAAGAGAAAATGACCTTCATTTGGATTTATGGTTTGGATTATAAGAAATCCCTTTCATTTCGAACCAAACTATCCTTTTCGGACAGTCATTTTAATAATGTACTTTCCTTTTACAGAAATGACATCGAACATCCTTTAGTTCTTTCTTTTCCTTATCCTGCCCATTCTTAGCAGGTGTTTTTTCGTCTTGAAATGACTTGATTTTCCATTCTTTTCTTTACCATCTTTATTACTCACAAAACTTACTGAGTGATTTACTTGATTTTTCAAACGTCCTTCTTCCTAAACAAGTCTACTGGCCAATTCATTAACCTTCCACTTATCCTTTATAGTGTTATAGTTAATTTGAAAAGGTCCATATTCAGAAGGTAGCGAGTTCAGAATAAATTGGACAAGAAAAGAATCCTCTACTGTAAGTCCAAGGGAGTTTAACCTTGCTGCAAGATTAGTCATCTCTATAATGTGCTTTTACATTGTTCGCGACCCATCAAACTTCATGGTCGTGAGTTCTGCCATAAGAGTACCAATGAGTGACTTATCAGCTTATCAGCTGAACAAAAATGCTTTTCCACAAAATGCATATATTCCTTAGCACTTTCTGTTTGCGGAATTGTTGACTTGATGTTGTTAGCAACATCATCTTAATAAACATGAGGCTCAATCTGTTACTGCGTTCCCATGCTTTATGGTATGTTTTTTCTGTCTCAGTACTAGTTGTTGTAAGAGCAACAGGTTTATCCTCAAGGAGTGCCAAGCCTAGATCCTGAACACCTAAATGGAAATTGACTTGTTCTCTCCATTCAGAAAAATTAACACCAGTGAACAATGTAATAGATGAAGCATGTGTATTCATGGGAACTACTGTAAATTAAATAATAAAAAAATTGAAATAACATAAGCTCATAGCTAACGCGATTCAGATATGTACATAATAGTATAATATAGCACTCCTTTGGGTAGATACTATCTTATACTTAACATAATTAAATACCAAAACATAAGTAAGTAATAAATATATTCAATTAAATAAAACTGACATATTTGGATGATCAATATTTATTTAATCATATCTATTAAACCTCATCATGTCAACTAGTTATAGAACAAGACTTTCCTTTGGGTAAGTTCTCAGGTTCTACCATTAGTGATACTAGTTTTTTTTGGGTAATATTATAACTGGCAATTTCTATCAATAATCATTATGTCACTTATGCACTAAATGATTATTCTAATTTTGACCACTTTGGTGATTAACAAAATCATAAATCTCATGTGCATAATTGACTTATAACACATACTTGATTAAACATCGTGAGTAAAGCATAGAATATATCAATTGCAATCATAGGAAATATTCAGTTGTTGATTGGTGGCGTTGATACCAAATGTCAGAAATTCTTTACTGTTCGATCTTTCATGATTAATGATGAACAATTCAAGTAATAGCCCAAGAATCACCAATACCGAATATTTCACAAACAAAGCATAGTATGATATTTTTAAGATAATGTGCCTTGATTAACAGCGGAAGATGTAATGGCTGTCATCTTCTTCTTCTGACTTCTAATAATTACTTTTCTTCTCAGAATTCGGTTTCTCTCTCTAACCCTATTTCTTTATATGTTTCTTGATGGAGAAGAATACATCTATATGCCAGGAAAGAGAGGACCCAATCTTTTATATAACATTTAACTCTAAATCTGGTACGTCCGTCATATACCAATTCAATGCTTAATATTAATCACAGACCTAGTGTTCTAATTATAGAAGGTTTATTTATGACTTAATTAATCGGTCACATTAAGATTAGAAACTGCATAACGTTAAAGGTAAATGAAACGTTCTATTTATGACTTAATTAATAGGGTCATATTAAGATTAGAAATTGTATAACATTAAAAGTAAATGAAACGATTGCAGTTTCTAATAGCAGTTTTCTAACAAGTCAGTCTCATAATGTGCCTTTAAGTCATTAAATGAGAAGTTTTGATTTTTGAGACTTCATCTGCATCGCCTTTTTCCATTCCTTCTGCACCATCTCTCCTTTTCTTTTCAGTCTTCCATGTTCTATTTAATAGCATACTTGCATGCACATAGGTAAACTGCACTAATATATTCAATCATATTATTTGTATAGGGCTACAACACGTTTATAAGGAAACTGTCAAATAATTACAATTTAAATGAATTAACCTATATATTTAGATTTAAGTGGTCATTATATCACTATAGTAGTTTAATTTTTCATTTTAATGCAACTTAAAAATGATTACTGAATGATATAATTGCACTATATCAAAATCAGACCATTTTAATTAATTTTTAAGAAAATCAAATACTGGTTTCGATAATAATAACACATAAATTGATATAGCTTATATATTCTTTTCCATTGAACTTGGAATGAACTGTACTTTGTAAGTAGTGGGACTCTTCCCTCCATTGTTAATATCTTCATTAGTGGGATTGATGTTACTTGGGATTGATGTTACTTCATTGCTTTAATATCATGAGCTTATTGAAATTCTTCCACACTGTTTATCCACTGAACTGTTGTGCGAAGAACAAACAATGTGACCAATCTTGTTTTCATCTTTATATTTCTATATTCATTATCAAATAAATGGCATATAACATCATTAAAAAATTATGATATTGTGCCAATAAATTATTTCTAAGCTCATAAAATTTATCATATTATTTTAATAGAAAAATCATATTCATTTATGACCATTTTCATTATTGATTTGAAATCTCAAGCAGTAAGAACCGAAAAAGGAAAAATGTTCATCCAAAAAGATAGTAAGAGATGGAGCTAAGCTATTTCTATTTGAGATGATACTGTATTTTATATTTGTAATGTGTTTCCTTTTCCTTAGTATTTTTTTAAAGTTAAAAACTGTACTTTGTTTAATAACGTGCATTAAACATGGAAAAATATTTAAAGGAACAGTAATACGAAATGAAACTTGCGATCTAGATTATCTTCTTCCTATCCTTTTTTTGGGAGATGTCTATAGATTGTCTATAGTACTGTCTTCCCATTAGCTGGCTCACCCCTAAGATTGAGTGCCAATAAATATTGAATTTTAAATACAATATACTATTGAAATATAGTGTTTATAATCCAGAGATGCTTACTATATATTTTTATTAAGAAAGCATAATGCAATCATCATCTCTTCTATTAATAACAAGAATTTCAACAATAGAAATCAACCGTGTCTTTTTTATTTTCCTAAAATGTCCCTTCCACTTCTGTTTGCTTTTTCGTTATCAGCCTATTTACTTCTTCATTCTCATCACTAATCGCTAACCCTAATCGCAATTTTAGTTCAACACCAATATACACAAATCAGCATCACCATTATCACCATACCTAATCATCGCTAAATCAATAGACTTCAATAACTAAATTGGTCATTTCCTCTCATCACAAATCGACAGAATCACGGCTACAATCCTCAAATCTTCAAATTGATTGAATGCTCTTGTTACTGAATCAATCGACGTGGTTGTTATCAACATCAACAGATCAACAAACTGAATGATGTTGCTTACTGAAACTGCTGCCATCAACCGAACGGCATTGCCACCGACGTCTACCACATCGCCTTTATCGCCTTAGGTATAGTGAACTTAACCTTGATTTTTCTTCAATCTTTTGTTATATATTTTGTTGTCTTTTAATTTTGTCAATTTCTTTGTGAGACTAGGATGTTGTGAGATGCAAAGTTGTACGTAGGTTTGGTTAAATTAGATGAGATTGCTAAATCTTCTACTGCAGCTCAAGGATATAAAGGTTTTCTTCTTCATTTGAACCACTGTAAGGCATGTCATCATCTAAATCATTTCTCCTATCTATTGCACTAAAAAATGTTTGAGTTTTATATATTTGTGAGTTTGAATGGAGATGTAAAACAGACAAGTTGCTTTTGTAAATACACATAAATACACTCTTTTTAACATCCAAAACCAAAAAAACAGCACAAACAAATTATTTAGAAGCATTAAAACTTGGCTTAAGAATGCAAAATGCAATATTTTTGAACTATAGCTTAGCTCTACAGTGCCTGGCTATCTGGATATTTTTTTTAAAGTTTTTTGACAGAATACATACAATTTATATATGCAAGATCTATACAAAAAGTCCGCTTTAGCTATGTATTGCCTTAACATTGCATTGTTTGCACTTCTTTCTTCCTGCATTAGAACCTTGGTTAGGACACTTATAGTCCAGTATATAGGTTAGTATATTGTTAGTATCGTAAGGAACTCTATAGTCCAGATATTAATGAGTTCTAATCCCTAATATAAAAATCTTACAAATGATTGCAGTCACACTCTGAATGATGAGTGTTTGTTATTGGGTAGTATGGTAAGGAACTCTACAACCTAGATGTTAATGAGTTCAAGTCCCTAACATGAAGAACTTACAGTATAAAATTTGATTTTCATGATGCTTTTGATGTAAAATTGTTACGTATTTATGTTGTGTGTATGTCAATAAGAATTTCACTGCTCAACTCTGAACTTCCTTTATCTTTTATAAATTCTCACCTACAAGCATATCATATCTAAAATTTGTATATCATCAGAAAGTCCATAGTGTTGGAGTTTTGGAAGGTGTATAAAATATATTTCTTAATCCTTTTTACATTTTCATGCATTGTTTTCATCCAAGCAAACACCATTAAAAAATGGATTAAGCCTTTGAACATAGGTAAGATTAATATTTTATGAGAATTTTGCATTTTTTAGGACGCAGGTTTTCCAATATATGATGCAAACAATAACAACAGTACATAAAACTAAATTAAAATATGAAAATGTTAGGTAGGAGGAAGTGGATATTAAAAATAGGAAAATGGTTCCATGATTAATCATTTGTAATAAACCTTTTTTATCCACTTTATTCTTGGGTTTCAAAGTAAGTTTTAATGCAGTAAAACTACTCTTGAGATTTATACTCGCTTGATAGGAATGTAATGTAAAACTTTTAAGGCATAGATTTAATTGATTGGATTCATAAATATATTAGTATGAGCAAATGCACTTTGTTTTATAACAAGGACTATGATTTTATTACTATATTTTTATTGGTATATGTGTAACAATAGAGATAATGTTCTATGAAGACTTTGAGGGAGCATTTGTAGCAAAGATGATTATGTTACCATTTTGGAATGGTTGATTAATTTGTCTAAATCTACTTTACTGGAAAAATTTTAGTTATCTGGCTTGGTGTATTATTATACTATTTTTATGAGTTTAATGTATAAGTTTATTTTGCACTACATGACAAATTCTCGATGAAATACTATATACCTATATGATATTATTATTTTTGTTGATAGCTATAAATAAGTCAAGCAATGCTCACTATGACTAATATTATATTGACTATACTGCATTATTGTTTTCTCTTTGAATTCATGAATAGGTGAAAATCAAAGGAACATGGCGAAGGACATAAGATGGTCACCAATAATTCATGTTTTGATAGTTTAGTCTTCTTCACTTTCAGGGATATACTTTCCATCAATTGTAAGTGTTGTTTCATTTTTTCCCATTTATGTCGATATAATATATTAGAATCATATTTAATGTTCCCTTTTTTTGAATACTCAAAAGGTATATACTATGTCAGTTAATACATCTACCTTCTAATGTGTTTATTTGCACAAGATCATTTCTAATTTGGTTTCTTATGCATTATTTTGTGGTTTTGAATGCATGACCCATTCATTTGCCATGAATGGAGCATGCACAAACATTTGCACTGTATGGAAGCACTATTATGTGCTATATGTAAATTATTTATCTGTAAATTTTCCATTGTCTAACCAATCACGACATGCTTTAATAATTCGGTATATTATATCCATTATTAGTTAATAAGTAATTCCTATTATATTTATTCAAAATATTGATGTGTTTATTCTTACATAAATATTAACTTATTTATCTTTAAATAAAAAATTCTAATTTAGAAAATATGGATATGGTGCATGGTCTGACAGTGATTTAACTATTTTTAGAAACAAAACAAATAATTTCACAATATGCTACTTTCCATTTTAACATATTCCAATAACATTCTTAATTTTTATGTCTGTGGTTAGGAAAGTGCATTAAACAAATACAAAACTAATAATTAGTTCGCTTGGAAAAATAATCTTAAATATGTTGATTGGATTTGATCCTTAATTCCTTTTATTGTTGTTATATGGGAAAATGTATCAAACAAATCAAGAAGTGTATTAATAGTAAATGTTTTTAATGCTTTGTTATATCAACTTTATTGTTCTTTAATGAGAAATGTGTATCTTATAATCAAATTCAAACGTTGTTACCAAATTATTAGAAGTTGCTAATTTTTTATATAAACTTAGCAGTAGAAACTCAGCAAAGGCGAGTAAATGCATCATCTATCAAGATTAGCTGTCATCAATCCTGCCAGCAACAATAACCAATAATCAAATCGAGCCGCAGCATCAGTCAAGGCAGAGAAGAAGGAGTGAATGTTTGAACGGATTGGAAATTATAACGATTATGCATAGAGAACTTGCATGCATGCCGATCAACTACATTTATAAGTACCTTGAGCAAGGAAATCGAATCCAAAACTCCACTCAAGCTTCAGGTAAAAGACACAAGTAATAATAATCAGAGCAGCACTATATTGTGGAGAAGTCAAAACTGGAAGCTTCAAGCCTGGCAGCAAGTGTGGTTCATGCCCTTGGAAGTCAGGAGCTACAGTTTGAAGCTTCAGCAACTTTCAGTGCTATGGAAGCAGAAGCCAACTCACTTTTCAACTCTAGAAATCAAAAACCGGGTCCTAAAATAGTAGTTAACGAATACTTTTGATGTCAGCATAGCGACATAGGAAACAACGCTGCAGATACCAATAAAGATAAGGAAGAATACATCAACTAAAAACATACAAATGAAAGTATTTGCAACCATGCAAGCAGAAGACATTGCAACCATCCAAGTGGAAGACATGCAATTGAAAGCACAATGCAACGCTCCAAGTAGGTGCAAACGTAGAGATGATTATCAAGGGATTCAACATAACAGTTTTCTACCTTTTCTCAATGTCATATAAACTTAAGTGTGCAAAGTGGAAATATGAATTAATTTGTTTCTAATTAATCCGATGTTGATTCTGTGGTATAAATTTATAACCTTATGGTACTATTTTTTTTTTTCAATTATACAAATTGTTTACTTGCAAAAATATGTACTATACAATCAAGAGAATAGACCGATACATGAAAATTGGTACATCACATACTATATAATGTAGATGGTAATTTCTATTTTTACCGAGACATCATATGATTTCGTCAATGATTATGAACTTTAACATAAGTTTTTGTTTCAACAAAAGTTGGTTACTAAATAAAACTATACCTGCTACGAATTATCACTGTAAAGGCATCATAGGAAACTTATATTTTACAAAAGAAAAGCGTAAAGAAAACTGATTCAAAAAGAATGTACCTGTTATACATAAAGAGTGAAATATAATTTCATATATTGCTTTCTATTTTTTCAAGGAAACTATAAATATTGTAAAAGGAAGATATGTTTTAGATTAGCTATAAATATAGTAACAGTAAGAGCAATTCAAATATAGGAGCCCTAATTTTAATATTAGTTACAACTCTATAGATATTGACATGATAGCAGATTACTTTCTTTGGCTGTTTTATTATTTTCTAAAATAACATAGCCGTATTCATATTTCGATAAACGGTTGATTTGTACATGTACACATATAATAAAATACAACGTTACATATTATTCAAATTCATTCTGTAAGATAAAAAAATCTTGCAAACAGTTTTTTTTAATACCAATTCCTTCTACGTACGTGCATTGCACGAGCCAAACTACTCCTGTTAGATAATGTATTTAAACATCATATTAGTTTATGCATACATGGTTAAGTTATATTACATTCGGCTTTGAGCATGTTACACTAAAAAGGTAGTTTTTTTATACCAATTACTAAATTCATGTCCTCAAACAAAGAGAAGTTAGAATAATGTAACATCCTATATCTGAAGGCCAAAACCTAAGCGCTATGGATGCTGCAGTCGTCCACAGTATTAACTTCTAGTGACGAAATACGATACTGTTAATGGTATCCATAATATCAGAAGCACTTGAATGTGAATAAAATTAAAATTTTCCAAAACAATAATTTGTGTGATTACATTTCAAACGAATCATATCCAATTTACAAAAATCCCAACGTATTCTCAGGCAATGATCAAATATAATTACAATAATACGCCAAGAGCAACATATAAAGATGCCCCTTGGTCAAAGCAATATATAGATAAATGTCATAATACATAGCGGAAACTAATTTAAAACAGATGTAACGACCCAGAATTTTTAGAAATTAAAATTTGAATATTTAATTAATTTTAAATATTAATAAGTGAATTTATAAGTCAAATAAATTTTTATTTGAATTATTGAATTTAATTGGATAATTAAATCAATAATTTAATACGTTAAATTATGGAAATAATTGAAAATAGAGTTAAATATGATTGAAAATGATTTGTAAAATTTTATTTTATCATATGGAAGTTAGAAAGATATTTTAGAACTTTTAAAAATCGAATTAAAAGTTAATTTGTGAAAATTGAATATTTTAATATTTAAATCGACTGGTGAAAATAGTCAATTTTTGAACAGTCTCAGAATTGAACGAAACCAGTTCCATTGGATCCGTAATAGTTAGTTATTACCGGATTTCAATTTTCGTGTCAATCGGAGCTATCGTTTGATCGTGGCAGCTCGAAACGCATCGAATTATTTTTAATTTAAATTTGGCGAGTAAAAATAGCCATTTTTCAAAAAGTCTCGGATTTCGACGAAACTAGTTTCATCGGATCCGTAATGTGATATTATTGTAAGGTTTCAAATTTCAAGTCAATTGGATTTACCGTTTGTCCGGTACAAATTAAAACGCCTAGAAATCGATTTAAATCGGTTTAATTTAAATTGAGCGTTTACAGCCATAACTCGCACAGATGTCCGAATTAGCTTTCGAAACCTGTTCCATTGTGTCCGGAACGCGGGATAAACCCTAGGAATGTCAGTTTCGGCGCGTAAATCGGAGTTCGGAATTTCCGAAATGAATAGTGTTTACGCTTGATTTTCTATAAAAGGAGACCCTAACCCTTCATAAATAAATAAAAAATAACATCTCAAAACCCTAGCCGCCACCCTCCCCATGAACGGCCAGAAAATCATCAACTTCTTCTCCTCTTATCTCTTCATCTGCTCAACGATTCAAGAAACTCCAAACTAGGAAATCGTAGAGCACATCAAGTACTCCATATCCAACGGTGGAGATCGCGAATGGAGTTGTGATTTGTGAGAAAATTGCCCGCGTTTGTCATAGGTTGCGCACGTAATTGCTGATGAAGGGGGGGCCGAGCTCAGGGTGCTCATGGCCGTGGGTGGCTTGTGTTGTGTGCTTCAGGATGGCGGTGGTGTGATGGAGTTTAGTCGAGAGATGGTGTCGCAAATTGAAACCCTAGTTCTATGATAATGGGTTCATGCTTGCGTATGAAATGTCTGTAGCGTGAACGAAGAAGATGAGGGGGGTGATGTGCGCACGGGCCTGATGGGCTTGGGGTAGTGATGAACGGTCTTGATTGTGTTAGGTTTGAAAATATTTATTAATGTTGTAATTAGTTTATATAAAGAGCGTGTAAACTTCAAATATTTGTAACTTTTTCATACGAGGTCGAAAACGCGCGAAACCAGTTGCGTTGGAATCGTATGGACGAGCACTACGCGATGGAGTTGGTTTGGAGTCGTTTCGAGTTAGTGAGAATTTTGGGTAAAATTAAACGTCCGTTTAATTTTATTCGAAATAAATCGCTAAAACGGAAATAAAATCAAGGTGAGAACTTCTCACTCAATCGAATCAGTTTGGATTTTATTTTAAATAGTTAGATTTAAAATATTTGAATGCATGTTTGAATGATGATTGCTATATATTGATTGTTAAAATAGACATTATACGCCGTTAGTAAGCGGATGTTATTTATTAAAAACATATACCGCGAATATTTCATAAACAGTGAAATTGGTATTATATATAGTAGCAATATATATATATTGGCATATGTATATATTGGAGTTATTGATTTCCCGCATTTTTTGTTTAGCGGATGAGACCCTATTACGCCGTTATTAAGCGGATAATATTTAATAAGAACATATACCGCGATAATTTCGTACTGGAGCGAAATTGGTATTGTGCTAATGTTTTTTGGATGCAGGAAAACAGGTTGGAGGGATCCAACTGGATTCCTCAACAGTTTTTATTTGATTTCAGATATTTTGATATTTGATGGATTTTCATATTGATATATGATATCGTTGTAGTCGTGATTGACTATTTGGTGTGTAGCATCATTGGACCAAATTTGGAATTTTAAAATGATTTTAAAGTGATTTTAGAAAGTATACGTTTTATAAAATAATTTTTGGAATTGATCCGTTTTAAATAAATAAACGTTATAATTTTTAATGTTATAAAAAATTATGATTTTTGTGAAATACAGTTAAAAACTGATTTTTGAGAATATGATGCTATTAATTTTATAAAAATAGTTTAATCGAGATGTTTTAGAATAATTGTGAAAAGTTTAAATATAGGATTTATAAAATTTAATTATTTTATGAATCAAAATGGTGAAATAATAAAGGAGATTAAAGACGTTTCAAAAGGATAATATAAATTGATTTATATTGAGAGATTTATAAATGGATATTTATAAATTGAGATATGGACATTATAAAACGAGTTTTTATAAGTGTTTGAATGAAGTGAAAATGAATTTCATAATTGAATGGAATTTATAGAATTTTATACGGTGAAGTTATAAATGGAATTTTATAAGCAGTAGGTTTATAAAATTTATTAAGTTATTAAAATAATGATTTTGGATAAATGAATGAATCTTATAAGTTATAAGATTTATAAATTGGGAAGTTAAAAAGAACGATTTTGTAAAATAATCGTTTTATAAGTATTTAACTTATAATATGAACTTTTAGTTTATAATTGAGTTATAAACTGAAATAGGTTAATAAAAGAATTTATAAAAAGGAAGCTTTTATAAATAAATAGAAATGGAATTTATAAACGTTGTTTTATAAATTCGCAAATGACTTATTTTGATAAGTAAATTGTTGGAACCTATAAATGGAGTTACATTCACATTTTTGAATAGTGAATAATCCTTTGAATTAAAATGAATAAAAGGATGAAATTGTTAATGAAGTATATTCACGTTTTTGAACTGTGAATAATATGTTAAAGGAAATGTTTTCAATGAGATGTCTAAATAAAATTAAAACGATCGAACAATGTTTTAAAATGTGTTGAGATTCGAAACCATAGATTTCAACATTCATTGTTGAAATAGACGTTTTCGAGAAATAAAAGGAAATAGTGGACTATAACACTGTTGTTATAGTAAATGATTTCCGAAAGGAAATGTTTTGTATAGTATTGGGATTTATATATCTATTTTAATTTCGAATCCCTATACTAGTGATTTTGGGTTGTTGTAACGATGTTTTACGCAACATTCGTTTTGGCCCAAATAAATATGTTTAAGAGAATGATTTCCTTAAAGAATGAAATATATACTTAATCTCGATTTAAGTATATTGAATATTTTCCAAGTGTTGAAAATAAATAAAATTTGTGAATTACTTATTAAATAAGTATGGAAATGTTTTTCCAATGTGAAATGAAACGTTTTGAGAATTTATCTTTTTGAAGATAAATTGAAAATGAATAATTGAAATCGAATATCCATAGATATTTTGGATTATAAATTCACTAAGGAATTTATAAAAGAAAGTGGAATTGGTTTAAAAATAAATATTGATTTATTTTTGAAGTATGAAATAATATATCTTGTAAAGATATTTTGGAAAATAAATAATTTGGAAAATTATTTGGAAACTGGTGATGTGTGCATATCCAGTGATAGTTCAATAACCGACTATCAATATTTACCTTTAAATAGGTATTTGTTGTAATTTGTTTGAAATTGAATGCCACACTTATTTTTGAATAAGCGCTCACTATTCGGGTTAACCGGGAAAGGACCATGGGGTCGTATAACCCATCCCGAATATGTGATACGTCGTTGTGAATAGCATTGAAGATCGGTGTTGAAGACCCGGTATTTGCGAGAGCGATAGGATGACCTGTCGATTTACTCTGCACCGAGTAGCTACGGTATAGAGTTCTCCATATGTGATGGTGAATCCGATCAGGATTGTGAATATCCGGATTGCAAGGACTTCTTTGTAAGTGCCTTCGGTTTTGTTCGATCCCGGAACAGACTTGTATGGATTGTGTGTCTGACATTACAAGTTGAGATATAAAGCCGATTTCTTTCAAATATATTTCTGTTGGTGGCGGAGAATTTATTCTCTTAGCTTAACACCCTTCTCTGAGAGGTACGAGCTCAGAGGTTATATAGTTGAAGTTATCAGCGATATATTCCCAATTTGGTAATGTGACATGCTGAGTGTTGCTGAAATGATCATTGTGTTGATTATTGTGATAGGATCGTTTATTTGATCGTCTATCTTAGTGATCATTGTGTTGATCATTTGTTGACCCAAAGCATGGCTTTTGTATAAAGTATGTTTTTGTGGACGTGACTTCGTCGAGCCTCACACCCCGGAAATGGTCAAAGCAGGATTGATGCGGCAAGGTTATGAGGGGTAGCACCCTTTAGGGTATGTTCATTTCCTTCTGGATAGAGGTGGTATCATGGTATGGAGCCCAGATATTTAACCTATGTGGTTACTACGAATTTATTACTTTGTGGTTGTTGGCTTTCGGGATCCCGTGAGAAAGGTCGTTTACGATCGGGGAATGGCGTGCTCGTGTCAGTAGTTACCCAGTTAGGGGTAACCCGGCCTTGTGTTGGCAGAGTTCCGGTTTGGTTCTCGGGGATGTCTTTCCAGAGGCATTCTCATGTGGCAATGGGAAGTTCCTTGGCCTGACCATTTGTTGGAAATCCAAAGAAACAATACGAAACTTGTACGGTATTAGTTGTAGAACCTATCATTCACTTATGGTGTCGCAACACTGTTTGGATGGTAGCTATAGTAGGCATACGATAATGGTCGTATGTTGGCTAAGATTTATATTCTACTTTCAAAATGAATTTTTCCCCTACACTATGCACTAGTAATAATATCAAATGTTATTTTAAATGCGTATCAAGCATCTTTGACTATCATAAGGAGAAATCTCCTCCGATTCTGCGTTTGCATGTGTGTGTGTGCGGGAGGCCTTATGGTAGTCTCATTTTTAAAAGCATTGCGAATTGAATTTAAAAATATTCCTCTATTTTGATTTTAAAGATAAATAAACTGTTTTGAGTTCTCACACCAGTCACATGACTGACTTGGAGTTTATTGTTTTCCTTCCTAAACTCTGGGTGCCCACCAATTTCCACACGGGCAGTCAAGAGTAAGGTATATCAGGATATTCTGGATATTCAGGAATTGCTGGAGGCAAGCTGGATGGCATGGCGTATTACTAGTTTATATAGTATTTCTTTTTCCGCTGCACTATTGTTGTTGTTGTTGTTGTTGTACACTCTGATGATATGATGAAATGTAATGTAATAACTGATATAGTTCTTTGTTTAAAGATTATTCATTTATTATTATATGTTGTTCCGCTGCGAATTGGGAGATTCTGATGTTGTTCTGTTGTTTTCTATTCCGTTCTGTTCTCCGTTCTATTTTTCTTTCCCCTCCTTCTCTATTCTCTTTTCTTTCTATTTAAAATTTTCTATCTTCTTTTCCCTATCTAAATTTTCTTTCTTCTTAAATTCTTTTTCTTAAAACCCCTAAGGGTTCGTATTTTCGTTCATCTTGAATTAAACAAAGGAGATTAGTGTCTATTCAAGGAGTACGGATTTACGGGTCTTTACAACAGAATTCCTAAATTTACTTATCCTCAGCCACCTGCTAGTCTTCGGAAGCTTATTTGCCAAAATTTGCTAAAACCTGAAAACCTAAAACCTCAGCCTACTCAAATCAAATTTTGAGCGTCCGAGAATTTAAGATGAAACAAAAACTTCGAGGCAGACATAAAGCCTGGTATAAATAATTTCTGTTACATCTCTATTTACCGATATATAGAGTGAGACCACGCCGCTTAGCGGAATGAGTTTTCCCTCACTAATATCTCTTTTCAAAACATATATTTTGCAAATCCTTTCCTACAACCAAACTGGTTAATCCACTTATTATAATAATAATATAGAAATATCCATTATGCTAAAATAGGAATAAATAGAGTATCTGTCTAAAATCTGAACTATCTGTTCTTTACTGAATTATCTGTCCTAAATTCTGAGCTAACTGCTCTATTCTGGAATATCTGTCCTAAAACTTATTATACCAAAATAGCAATATATTTTATGCTAGATAATGGGCTATCTGCCTAAAACAGTTAAAAAAGATGGACTAACTATCCTTAAAAAGTAGCAAGGTCCATTATGCTAACAAATGAACTATATGTTCATATCAGAGCCGACTGCTCTTTTCTGGACTAACTGTCCTTTGGATTAACTGTCTTCTGGGCTGGCGGCCCTCAAAATGGACCGACTGTCTGAACTTAAATGAGCTAACTGCCGAAATTTTCTTTTGGTTAACTATACTTCAAAATATCCGGGCTAACTGCCCTTCAAATTTTCTTTGAAAACCTTTTCAAAATGATTTTGTCCATCAATCATATATGTACAAGGAAACTATATCTTTAGCATTACTCTAAGTTATTTTTGCCATGTCATACATACTGTACTCAAAATAATGTTGATGATGTTCAATAAGGATATCTATCCTTTTAAATAGTTAAATTCTTTTATAACTTAAAACTCTTAGACTATCTTCCTAGTCATTATATTCGAAACCTCTGTTTAAAACCTTTAAACAACCTTTCGAAAACATTGAAGGTCACTCCTTAAAAACCATTAATAAAACCTTTCAAAATCATTGAAGGTAACTCCTTCAAAACCAATAGAAAGCCCTTTTTTCATAAGCTTTAAAACATATGACGTCCGCCTTTAAATCCTTAAACCTTAGCCTTTCGAAAACATTAAAACCATACATTTCGACCTTATCGAAAGGTCCTACCTTTCGACCTTGTCGAAAGGTTTCTTTTCAGCCTAGTCGAAAGCCCGGGGTACCTCCCTTACAAAACCATTTATAAACCTTTTGAAAGCAATGAAACTCAAAACATTTCAAAGACGTTGGGTTCAATTTAATACAAGTGGAAACCTTTTGAAACCAAAGTTAACTACTTTAAAACCTTTAAAACGTTTCGACTTAGAATATTTGGATTATGTCTTCAAGCAGAACAAAAGGATTAGAAAAACATCGAAAGAAACTGCTTCGAAACTTTTATAAAACCTTTCAAAACCATTCAAAAACAATGAAGTGTTGGTGTTGGAACCAACCTTTCGACATCAATGGAGAGAGACGGCAAGTTTTAGAAACCAAAAGATAACTTTTGACTTCATCTGTATTGAAAGGTTTGGAAGCGGAAACTATGCTTCCAACCTTATTGAAAGCTATACCTTTCGACTTTTTTGAAAGGTGTCAATTAAAACAAGAAAGCAAACCAATCAGAGTTTTTTTAAACCATTTTACAATGTCGAAAGTTATCATGCATATTTTCTTTAAATTCAAAATAAAATTTCATCTCCTTCGAAAGCTATAATGTTTCGTCCCTAAACCTTTCGACTCCTTTCAATTCACTATGTACCACCATGTGCATTGGTATTGACTTAGTCGAAAGGTTTGATACCTTTCGACCTTTTCGGAAGGTTTGGAATGAGGGCAGAAGTTCTTGCCGAAAGAGTTGAAATTGTAGAAAAACTATTTATTTGTACTTTAAAATAGTTCTTTTATACCCAACCAACCTTGTTTGTCTAAATCTAATTGGTTACCAGAATTTTATATTCAAAAATGCTGATGACTTATGTTATTTGGAAATTTAAATAATTTTGAAAAAGCTCCTTTCTTCTTTATAATTATATAAAACATTTAAGTCGCATACTTTAACTAACTTTATATGACAAATAAGCACCTTCGAAAATTTTGGAAAAATTCCAAAAAATCAATTATTATATTCTCTTCAACATATAAAATTTTCGAATCCAAACAATAATTATTTTTCCCGTAAATAATTTAATAATCCAAAATACCATTTTCTTCCTTAGAAAATTCATAACAATTCCCCAAAAATTCAGAAAATTGAAAATCATCTCTAAAAATAACTTTTTACATCATCATATAAATTTGCAATGCTAACTGATGTCATTTGATAGGGTTTTCATCTTAAAACATGTCATAAAATCTATATGAACATAAATAAGCCATCAACATGTGTATATATAATCATTTTATCATTCAAAAACATGGCAAACCTTTAGGAAATCATTTAGATTTAATTCTAAAACCGAAATCATAAAAGTTTAGAGATGTGAACATTATTCACCTTTGCTTTAAAGATTGTGAAGCTTGAGATTTGAATGAGTATGATTTGAATTTGCTTATCCTTAAGCTTTTCTTTAGTTTCCTCTTCTTCTTTCCTTGTTAATGGTGGATGGCCTTGCTTTTAAGTTTTAGAAATGAAAATGAATATGTATTAAAATACACAGCCTAAGGAAGGTGATATAGGAATGACCTCTTTTCCATAATACCCCTCCTCTAATTCATTTTAAACCCTTTTCAATTCATTAGTTTAGAAAGCACAGCTACCTTAAATAAATCAAATCTCAATCTCCTAATCAAAACTTTATTTTATTTAGTTTATCTCATTAAATCTTCTAAATAATGTTATAAAAAATATAGGGTGTTACAAATAATCTCATCCTTTATAACATATATAAAAATAAATAATTTTTTTAGAATAATCATCTAATTAACGCTAACTTTTATCTAATTTTTCATCATGAATTTTTTTTAAATAGCAAAATGAAGGTGTGTGCTTTTATGTCGTGCTCCATATAAGCTTTGTGTGCTATGTGTGTCATACCATGGAACCAAAAGGCATAATCACTGCCCCTTTGCTATAACACGATTCATGATGCACCTTTCATAACTATGAATGTCTTTTTTTACTTTTATATTATTATATATATATATATATGCATTACCATATTGGTAATAAAAATTATGTTAATTAACTAACTATATATGTTTTCAAATCAAGTGCTTGTACCATCGATTCTTTTATTTTACTACATATATGAAAGTTGCATAAGCTAGGAACATAATTTTCTTTGAGTAAAAGAGTACGCATCGAATTGTACATATTAGGCTTAAAACCATTTTTTTTTACTTCTAGCAGCTCAATAATGTTTATCTGTCGAACAATAAGGTAGATTAATATTTTATCTCTTGTATGGAATTTTAATTTTCATAAGGTACAGAACAACATATACTCTTGGCTAGAGAAGTATTAAAACTTATGCACAAAATACACTATGTTGTTTTATAAAATCAAGCTTCCACTTTAGTTGGCCTATTCAACTCATGTTAATAACTATCCTAAATGACCACCCAACTTTTCATATTGCAAATTTTTGCACAACAAAAACTATGCAAACTTAAGGACTTGAACATAAAATGAAGCAAGATATTATGGTATACATTTACATGGTAAAGAAATACAAAACTTGATGATGTTATGACTCAATTTGTACCAACCCTAAACCCTCTTGAACTCAGAAACTTATGTCAATATAATACAATCCAGAGTGGTTGAAATACTGTGGCTAATATTCCACAACTAAAAAAGAAAGTTGTATGAAAACAAGGCATATGGACGGTTGGGAAGAAATGAGAAGGAGCATACACTTATGAACATTCCTCATCACATCCATGGGATAGTGCGAAATTGTATATATTAAGACTTAAATATTGAAGAAAGAAACACTAACCCGAGGATAAAGAGAAAATTTTGAGGTTATGGGGTAACAAATTATTGCCAGATACTAAGTCCATTTTGTGGCTAGGACAGAATGGGAGGATGTAGAAAACACATCCGAATCTCAAGAAACCGTGTCTCAAAAGCATGACAAAACATTACCTGCTAAATTGAATGATTTCAGTGAATCATTAACAACCAACTACTGGATAGAGAAGGTTTATTAGAAAACATGAGTGAGGTATCATTAGAAGGTTATTCACATAATTCAAATACCAATGCATGTCCTCATCAAATTAAATGAATTATATACCTTACATGTTATTATTGATGTCAAGGTAAAATATTTGTTCATTTATGTGAATTTTTTAATATGAACTCTTTTGTAAACCATACCATGAACAATAGCGTATAATCATATTTATGCTACTATCCTGTTAATTTTATCCACTCGACAAACGTTAATTTGAACCCACAAACAACTCACAAAGTATAACAAACTTATCTAGAGCATCAATATTTGATTAACGAACAGAAGTTGTGAGAAAATTATGGGTAGCTGCAATAAAATAGCAATATCCACAATAATACATCCCTAAATTATTGACAATCCCTAAATTATTCATTCCTATAGGAAGCAGACTACTGAATGTCATCAATTTCCACGATTACGCACAAATTGAAAAGGAAAAACTTTATATTCAAAAGCACATAGATTATTTCTTCAGTGTCAACAAACTTGAGTATTAGTCACAAACCAGTTAGACGAAATCAAAGAGTGATAAATTCGTACCGATGAACAAATTCATTAATGCGCAGTGGAAATTTTTAGCGATGTAATTTAATTTGCATTTGATAAGAATCCTGAAATTTAAGGATGAGAAGATGAGAAATAAAATCGATCATTTCCACACTGAGATATGTAGTGCGATAGTTGATAGGAACACGCGTCAATTTGTCCGTCGTTTCAATTGTTTGGTTTCTCCTATCCTATTTAGGTAATAGATGAACCGTCCATTCTGGCCAACGTCGATCGTCATGGCAATTCCCTACAACCCCAAAATCTCGTGCGAACACAAAACAAACCTAGATTCAAGAATGCTCAATCGAATGAAAATTCGAACCCCTAGCTCAAAAACTTCACAGCAACTCGACACAAAACCCCATCGCCATTGACGAACTCGTCACCGGCATCTACATAAACTTCTCCAGAGCATCGCTGCAGCACCTCGCCTCCATCCCCCACGTCGCGATCGACTCCGGTACCATATCCTTGTAACAACCCGGTATTTGCATCAATTAATAATTGACATTTTGACGATTAATATTCTTGCAAATTTCCATTTGAAGTTTTTTTTAAATTTTGAATTTAAAATTCTTTTATAAATTGTTGAAAAGTTTGATGGGCCTTAAAATAAATTCTCGGCCCACGATTCTTTTTTTTATTTTTATTTTTTTATTATTCAAACCGGTCCCCCTCTTCCCCCTTTTCATTCGAAACCCTGCAATATAATCGAACGAAGAAAAATAAATGGCGGCCTCTCTCGTTCTTCCTCAAATTCGAACGGCTTCCCCCAACTTCCACTGTGTCCCCTTTGATTCCGGAACAAGGGTCGCGTTCGCCTTCGCTTCAGGCCAAGGTGAGTAATCCTTTTTACTCACATCTAATTCATGTGTGTTTTATCATTGATGATTTCGTTGATTCTGTCGATCGCGTATAACTTGGTGATTGATGAGTTTTAACTTGATTTCTTTTTGCTGAAGCTGATGATTTCTTCGAATTCTTCTGTTTACTTGAATAATCATGGTGTTGATTTTTTTCTTGGTTCGACACCTTTATTCCCAAGGTTCTGTCCTGGTCATTACGGGTTAATGTTCATCTGACTTTGGCCTTGATTTTTTTTTTGTGTACGCGATTCCAGGGTTTTGTTTAGTGGCCAGGCTTCAACTTGTTTTGGTATTACCAGACCTTAATTTGATTTTTATCACTGACTTCGAGTTTGGTAATTTTGTTGCTTTTGGCTTCGATAAATCTTTACTGACTTTCTTGGTTTACTTGGCTATCATGGATTTGAACACTTGATTACTTACGGCTACATTTGGCTGTGCATAATGTTCCTTGCCCTGAGTAGTACCACTGTTGCCTATGGTTCACTATAATTTGTCACTCCCCATGTACTTGATGTTTGCATACATGGGCTAATATGTGTTTGAGTACATATTCACATGGGGGCATTTATGTGCTGTTATGTTGGTTTGGTCTTGCTTGAGTACTTCATTTGTGGCACTGAACTTGGTCTCTGTTATTATTACATGAGACAGTTTGCATACTTGTTTTATTTAGCATTTGGGTTTCACTGTTTAGTTTCGACGCACTACATGACAGCATTGGTTTGACTTGACCGCTTGACTATATGCATGCATTCATATAGTAGCTGGATTTGGTCGAGTTGCTTGATTCACTGTTGAATTCAGTTGCTTGATGTATTCGAGTTAGTGTTGTCCCATTTGTTCATCACTATATATTTAAAAATATTTGTGCATATGTGAATATATACATATGTATGTGTGTATGAATAAATTGGTGGATTGGCTAGAATTGCAATCTTGTAGTCATCATGTATGCTTGGTCTCATTTTCATGTTACCGGTATCATGTATCACTTTGGTTGGTCTGCACCCATTTCTCTTCATTGCTGGTGTGTATACATACATTTATGTAGCATGTTATTGCAATGTTGTGCACTTCATATTGTTTAACCTTTTGGACATACATGTTGAGGCTGTTGTTTATTTGCTGTCATGTTCAAATTTACCATTTGCCTCTGTGTTGCATTGAACTATGTTTTACTGTCTTGCTTGCTGAGGCAGCTCTGTCCACTGTTTCATTTTGTGTACACTACCTTATTTAGTTCACCTGAACTTTGAACCGATCCAATGTGATGTTAAATACCTTTGTAATTGCTGTCACAATTGTTGGCACTGCTAACATAACATATGTGCACTTATAAGTGTCCTCATGTGTATACCTGAATCTGGTATAACTCGAGCATTCCCTCTTCACTACATATGTTTTGAGTCACTGTTGCATTCATTAGACTTTGCATTTGTTTACATTTATATGCATTCTTGTAGACTTTGATTATCCTATATGCTTGCTGTCGGTTTTGGTGCATTTTGCCTCTGTTGCTCGAGTATATGAGCAGTTTCATATATTTTGGCCATATCTCTCTCTTGCTGTCACCTTATTCCACTGTGTCTTCATGTTGGTACCACTGCCATTATTTGTTTGTTAGCACTGTTTCATCATGTCACTGCCATGTGCATTTGGATTGATTTTCGAATTACACTTGAGTTGAATCCGATGACTCGGGTTTGATCTTGTGTTTGGTTGTGAATTTTCATTGGGTACATCATCACTGTAGTGGCAAGGCAGTGCACGCAAGCGTGTACTGCAGCCACATGGTATTCATTGGGTACATCGTCACTGTTGTGGCAAGGCAGTGCACGCAAGCGTGAATTGCAGCCACACGGTATTGCTTTTATTGATATTCTAATTGCTTTTGATTTTTGGATCTTTTGCGTATTTCCATATGCTGTAGTGGCGAGGCAGTGCACGCGTGCGTGTATTGCAGCGCTACTCGACTTAATATTTTAATTGATATTTCAATGGTTTGAACTGTTTTGTTTATTTCAATTCAATATTCTGAATTGCATTCTGATTTGGTTTAATTACTGTCGTCTATTCATTATTTAATTATTATTGCTTCTGTGCACTAATAACTGAGTTTGAATTAGACTGACCCGAGTATTATTTTCTTTTGAATCTAATACTCGGGTCAGACCGAGTATTTCAGGTTGTAGATATTCTGCTTTGGGTTGCTGCTAGAGCTATGAAGTTCTTTCATATCTTTTGGAGTAGTCGTCGTCATTTGTAGTAGTCTGTATAATTGTATAGGAAGATATGTGTTCATGTATATTATATACGTTAATGTACTTGTATATGTAACTTCCTGAGTCGACTGTGGTAGTTGTATCATATGTACCACGTCATATGTATTGTATCAAATGTATTGTAACTGACATCAGTTATTGTATATATGAGTCGTTCTGTTTTATTTGTGTTCCGCATTATATTATCTGTGTAATATTTTAAATTTACTGTTCTAAACTATTACGAACCATCGTAGTTCGTTTTATACTGGAATTGGGGTATGTCGATGGGAGAATATAAAGCAGATATGAAAAATGAAAGAATATTTATATATATATATATACCATTCCTATCGAGATAACCAATACTAGTGTAAAGCCAAACTATTGATGGCCGCTCCTCAACAGCCTTATTCTCCGTGCTAGTTGACAGCACCACACCGTAGTGTTCTTGGCTAGCGTGGGTATAGAGGTGGGGCGTCATAGCTTGGTATCGGAGCCTGGGGTTTAGAACAAATATAAAACATAACTTAGATAGTACATGTGTTACAACTATTTGTCGATGTTTTATCTCTCATATTTTCATATGATTGTCTTTGATTGTTAGGTATGAATTCCTAACGCTTATTCATAAGCATTTGATTTTGATTCTTGTGTTTTCGGCTTTGATTAGATTTAGCCGATGATTGATTTTGTTCGAATCTCAGCGATTCTGAACTTGATATTTTATGTTTTCTTCGGCTTGAATTCCATTCAACTTCGGTCACTTTGTTTTTGAGAAATTTCTAAATTCTTGATTTCCAAGACTCTGACTTGGTTTGCCGTTGAGTCCTTTGATGATGATGTTGAATCGTTTTGTACTCTATTATGGCCATTAATTGTTGACTTCGACTTCGATTTGATTTTTATTTTTGTTGAAGTCATTTATGCATTTATGCTCGTTTTGCTTCGTTATCCCATTTGTTAATCGATTCTTCTTTTCCGATTAGTTGTTATCTCCTTTGTTGACTTTGATAACTTCTACTTCTGGAATTTTTGGATATTCCTACTTTGATGGATTTAGAATCGAATTCTTTGGATTTTATTCACGTCTTCGAAGGTGAATTTTAGTGAATTGATTTGGTTTCCAAACTTAATCGATTCTTGTTAATTCCCCGATTTATTGCTATCATTTATTAGCAACTTTGATAACATTTTCTTCGGGATTTTCGTGAACATACTTTTGGATGGATACAGTATCGATTTCTTTGGATTCTATTCACGTCTTCGTATGTGAATTCTTGTGATTGATTGTTTCTACAATCATTTTTGTGATTTGTCACTTTAAAAATATAAATGTTTCAATAGTAGTAGTAAATATCAAAACTCTTTTATCAAAATGTTTTCAACTCTATTTTCAATATCAAAATCTTTTCCTAAACCGTTTTCCAATCTATTAGTATATACAAACCTTTATTTCACTCGTATGAGAAATCTAATTAAACGGCTTAGCAAAACAAGTGGTATGAAACGCTTGCGTTTACTTCGTCGGTTAATTTTTGGACTTGTTCGATTGAACCACTTGTGACATTTTTCTAGTGAAGATCTACAATTTGTTCGTAAATATTTAAGTTAAGCTAGTGGTTATGGGACATGAAGCTAAATTTTTATATTCACTAGCTTAGTGTAATTGACACTTCTCGTTGATCTTGATGATCGCTTTATGAATTAGACTAGCAATTGCGCGATGTCTCTTTCATTGCAAGGTTAGACTAGACACCACTTGTGTGATTCCACTCACGCATACCTTTTTGCTTTTTGGTTAGTCTTGACCTCAATCTGTGTGATTCCATTCACACATGCTTAGTGTAATTGACACTCCTCGTTGATCATGATGATCGTTCTGATGGTCAGACTAGACACCACTTGTGTGATTCCATTCACACATACCTTTCTGCTTTTTGGTTAGTCTTGACCTCAATCTGTGTGATTCCATTCACACATGTGGGGTAGCTCCCCTTGGTCTTCGGACCGTCATGTGATAGGCCTCTTTACCTTTTTCTGTGATTTCTAGATTCCTTATGTTGATTTCTTGAAATTTTATGCTTCACCTATTTTTGTGCATTGGTGAATTCATATGTTATTGATTTGTCATGAGTACAAATTTGGGGTATGATACCTCTTTGGATCTTTGAGAAGATTCTTGTGATATTGATTATCTCTTATCGGTTGATCTCCTGTTGATCATTATTTGCATACTTATAGTTGTATGTCAGTATGAGTATTTCATATTTATGTCATACCTCTTATCGGTTGATCTCCTGTTGATCATTATTTACATACTTATAGTAGTATGTCATTATAGATATTTTATGTTATGCCATATCTTTTATTCTATATCATACTCCGTTTGAGTTTTCATACTCCGTTCGAGTTTTCATACTCCGTTCGAGTTTTCGTACTCCGTTCGAGTTTTCATACTCCGTTCGAGTTTTCATACTCCGTTCGAGTTTTCATACTCCGTTCGAGTTTTCATACTCCGTTCGAGTTTTCATACTCTTATCTTGTGATTTCTGGATTTCTTGTGATGATTTCTAGAATTTGTGCTTCACCAATTTTCGTGATTTCTATTGATAAGTTTTATCAATTCTTGCGCATTGGTGAATTCGTGTGTTATTGACTTGTTATGAATACAAGTTTAGGGTATGATATCCCTTTCTATCTTTGAGAAGATTCTTGTGACACTTTTGATGAATGAAAATCCACTTATCGAAGTTGCTACTGATGTCGCTGTTTTAATCACGTGTTTTAAAAAATGTTTCAAAATATAAATCAAAATTGTTTTCAAAATTTTTACGATTTACGCTTTCAAAAGAATGAGGAAGCGAATTAAACGTTTCAGAAAAATCGAGGACTTTGACCCCTTTCTTTTACTGATTCGCTTAATTCCGGACTTGTCCGTTTGAGAACGTAAAATGTTATTTATTTAAAATACACCATTTTGCACTTTCAAGGAAACGATGAAGTGAATTAAACGATTTAGTAAAACTCGTGGTTATGGGTCATGTGCGTTTGCTATTTCGGTTAATTTCGGACTCGTTAATTGAAAATTTGTGATTTCTGATTATCGTTTGTGATAATCAGATATTTGCTGTTTCTGATTATCGCTTGTGATAATCAGATATTTGAGATTTAATTATCGTTTGTGATAATTAAACATTTGCGATTTGAGATTTGATTATCAATTGTGATAATTAAATATTTGTGATTTGAAATTTGATTACCGTTGTGGTAATTTCTGATTATCGTTTTGATAATTGGATGTTTATGATTTCTGATTTATCGTTTTTGATAATCAGATATTTATTGTTTCTAATTATCGTTTGTGATAATTAGATATTTGTGGTTTGATTATCGTTTGTGATAATTAAACATTTGCGATTTGAGATTTGATTATCAATTGTGATAATTAAATATTTGTGATTTGAAATTTGATTACCGTTGTGGTAATTTCTGATTATCGTTTTGATAATTGGATGTTTATGATTTCTGATTTATCGTTTTTGATAATCAGATATTTATTGTTTCTAATTATCGTTTGTGATAATTAGATATTTGTGGTTTGATTATCGTTTGTGATAATTAAACATTTGCGATTTGAGATTTGATTATCAATTGTGATAATTAAATATTTGTGATTTAAGATTGATTTTCGATTTTGATAATCGAATACTTGTTGATTTGATTATCGTTTTTGATAATCGAATATTTGTGATTTGAAATTTCTGAATTATCTATTGATAATTAGATTTTGTTGATAATTTTTGAATTTCTTTTATGAAATTAAAAGATTTCTTTGGCGTTTATATTGTACTACGCCGATGTACCGACTCAATTTTTCTGCTATTCATGATGTTTTCCACGTCTTCCAATTACGGAAATGCCTTTGGGATTTTCGATCCTTATTCTTATTCTCGAGCTACCTTATATTCACATCATTGCTTCGGGGGTGTAGCGCCTTCGAAATAAAGATGTTTCTCTTGTGGAGATTCTCAATGGTTCTCAAATTCTATGGATTTCTCTTAGGAATCCAGAGAATTCATCGAGCAAACACGTTCAGGCTTTCTCTTTCATGCTCTATATGGTGAACTTTCTATTTCTAATTTCTTCATCTTGTGATGATGTTCTTTATGGTTGTTACCATTTGTTCATTTATTCCTTATGATTGCGAGGACGCAATTTCTTTAACGAGGGGAGTCTGTAACAACCCGGTATTTGCATCAATTAATAATTGACATTTTGGCGATTAATATTCTTGCAAATTTCCATTTGAAGTTTTTTTTAAATTTTGAATTTAAAATTCTTTTATAAATTGTTGAAAAGTTTGATGGGCCTTAAAATAAATTCTCGGCCCACGATTCTTTTTTTTTTTTTTTTTTTATTATTCAAACCGGTCCCCCTCTTCCCCCTTTTCATTCGAAACCCTACAATATAATCGAACGAAGAAAAATAAATGGCGGCCTCTCTCGTTCTTCCTCAAATTCGAACGGCTTCCCCCAACTTCCACTGCGTCCCCTTTGATTCCGGAACAAGGGTCGCGTTCGCCTTCGCTTCAGGCCAAGGTGAGTAATACTTTTTACTCACATCTAATTCATGTGTGTTTTATCATTGATGATTTCGTTGATTCTGTCGATCGCGTATAACTTGGTGATTGATGAGTTTTAACTTGATTTCTTTTTGCTGAAGCTGATGATTTCTTCGAATTCTTCTGTTTACTTGAATAATCATGGTGTTGATTTTTTTTCTTGGTTCGACACCTTTATTCCCAAGGTTCTGTCCTGGTCATTACGGGTTAATGTTCATCTAACTTTGGCCTTGATTTTTTTTTGTGTACGCGATTCCAGGGTTTTGTTTAGTGGCCAGGCTTCAACTTGTTTTGGTATTACCAGACCTTAATTTGATTTTTATCACTGACTTTGAGTTTGGTAATTTTGTTGCTTTTGGCTTCGATAAATCTTTACTGACTTTCTTGGTTTACTTGGCTATCATGGATTTGAACACTTGATTACTTACGGCTACATTTGGCTGTGCATAATGTTCCTTGCCCTGAGTAGTACCACTGTTGCCTATGGTTCACTATAATTTGTCACTCCCCATGTACTTGATGTTTGCATACATGGGCTAATATGTGTTTGAGTACATATTCACATGGGGGCATTTATGTGCTGTTATGTTGGTTTGGTCTTGCTTGAGTACTTCATTTGTGGCACTGAACTTGGTCTCTGTTATTATTACATGAGACAGTTTGCATACTTGTTTTATTTAGCATTTGGGTTTCACTGTTTAGTTTCGACGCACTACATGACAGCATTGGTTTGACTTGACCGCTTGACTATATGCATGCATTCATATAGTAGCTGGATTTGGTCGAGTTGCTTGATTCACTGTTGAATTCAGTTGCTTGATGTATTCGAGTTAGTGTTGTCCCATCTGTTCATCACTATATATTTAAAAATATTTGTGCATATGTAAATATATACATATGTATGTGTGTATGAATAAATTGGTGGATTGGCTAGAATTGCAATCTTGTAGTCATCAAGTATGCCTGGTCTCATTTTCATGTTACCGGTATCATGTATCACTTTGGTTGGTCTGCACCCATTTCTCTTCATTGCTGGTGTGTATACATACATTTATGTAGCATGTTATTGCAATGTTGTGCACTTCATATTGTTTAACCTTTTGGACATACATGTTGAGGCTGTTGTTTATTTGCTGTCATGTTCAAATTTACCATTTGCCTCTGTGTTGCATTGAACTATGTTTTACTGTCTTGCTTGCTGAGGCAGCTCTGTCCACTGTTTCATTTTGTGTACACTACCTTATTTAGTTCACCTAAACTTTGAACCGATCCAATGTGATGTTAAATACCTTTGTAATTGCTGTCACAATTGTTGGCACTGCTAACATAACATATGTGCACTTATAAGTGTCCTCATGTGTATACCTGAATCTGGTATAACTCGAGCATTCCCTCTTCACTGCATATGTTTTGAGTCACTGTTGCATTCATTAGACTTTGCATTTGTTTGCATTTATATGCATTCTTGTAGACTTTGATTATCCTATATGCTTGCTGTCGGTTTTGGTGCATTTTGCCTCTGTTGCTCGAGTATATGAGCAGTTTCATATATTTTGGCCATATCTCTCTCTTGCTGTCACCTTATTCCACTGTGTCTTCATGTTGGTACCACTGCCATTATTTGTTTGTTAGCACTGTTTCATCATGTCACTGCCATGTGCATTTGGATTTATTTTCGAATTACACTTGAGTTGAATCCGATGACTCGGGTTTGATCTTGTGTTTGGTTGTGAATTTTCATTGGGTACATCATCACTGTAGTGGCAAGGCAGTGCACGCAAGCGTGAACTGCAGCCACACGGTATTCATTGGGTACATCGTCACTGTTGTGGCAAGGCGGTGCACGCAAGCGTGAACTGCAGCCACACGGTATTGCTTTTATTGATATTCTAATTGCTTTTGATTTTTGGATCTTTTGCGTATTTCCATATGCTGTAGTGGCGAGGCAGTGCACGCGTGCGTGTATTGCAGCCCTACTCGACTTAATATTTTAATTGATATTTCAATGGTTTGAACTGTTTTGTTTATTTCAATTCAATATTCTGAATTGCATTCTGATTTGGTTTAATTACTGTCGTCTATTCATTATTTAATTATTATTGCTTCTGTGCACTAATAACTGAGTTTGAATTAGACTGACCCGAGTATTATTTTCTTTTGAATCTAATACTCAGGTCAGACCGAGTATTTCAAGTTGTAGATATTCTGCTTTGGGTTGCTGCTAGAGCTATGAAGTTCTTTCATATCTTTTGGAGTAGTCGTCGTCATTTGTAGTAGTCTGTATAATTGTATAGGAAGATATGTGTTCATGTATATTATATACGTTAATGTACTTGTATATGTAACTTCCTGAGTCGACTGTGGTAGTTGTATCATATGTACCGCGTCATATGTATTGTATCAAATGTATTGTAACTGACATCAGTTATTGTATATATGAGTCGTTCTGTTTTATTTGTGTTCCGCATTATATTATCTGTGTAATATTTTATATTTACTGTTCTAAACTATTACGAACCATCGTAGTTCGTTTTATACTGGAATTGGGGTATGTCGATGGGAGAATATAAAGCAGATATGAAAAATGAAAGAATATTTATATATATATATACCACTCCTATCGAGATAACCAATACTAGTGTAAAGCCAAACTATTGATGGCCGCTCCTCAACAGCCTTATTCTCCGTGCTAGTTGACAGCACCACACCGTAGTGTTCTTGGCTAGCGTGGGTATAGAGGTGGGGCGTCATAATCCTAGTCGCGAAGTCACGACATTCAAACCGAAACAAAAAAATAGCTAAAACCGTAAATCGTTCGAATTCGAACAATTCAGCAATTGGAAAAATTTCATTTCATTTTTCCCATCATCCACAACACACAAACTAGCCTCGACCATAAATTCGACTCGAATCAACAAGTAGTTCAACGGCAATCCACCAAAATACACAAATCGAACAAACCCAAATATCACATTAAATACCCAACTAAAAATTACAATGCTACATATCAAAATTCATGATTTTTCATCATGATTACATACATGTAATTAAAATTAAAATTTAAGATAGTTGATTTTTAACAAAAATTCAAGTTTCACTGTTAATTCCTTTTTATAATTATTTGTTGCATTTTAAATTATGAAACTATTTTTAATATTAACAAAAAAAATAACAAACAACTTATTTTCATATATCAAGATCTAATATAGTTTGGATTAAAAGATTTTTATTTTTCTTTTTGAAATTTCCTTAAGGAAACAGTTTTTGTAAAAGAACAGAGATGAACATAATAGGTTTCCTATCTTCAGGCATTTTTTAGCTATAACATACACACATGATAGTTCAAATATTCATAAACAATCCAAATTCATCACATGCAAAAAAAATCCAACTACAATATGAATTAAAACTATTTTAAGAGGTTTACTCACCATTTTCATATAGGTAGAGCGGTTTCAATTTATTATTCCAAGCGCTTGAATCTTTATAACTGAAAAAAATTGAATGCATGCCTTCAAGTTGATGATTTAAAAGAATGTTGAAACTGATGTTGATTGCAGTTGAACTTCATTTGAATAGCAGGTTGAAGGTTGCAGCAGATTTGAAAATTGCAGATTTTAATTGATGTTACAGGTTTGAAAGGTTGCAGATGTTTACTTCTCAGATTTTGATTTTGCTGATTTTAGGTTTTGATTTGCTTTTGGAATTCAAGTTTCAGGTATTGAGAATAATTTCTGGTTTTTGCCATCAGTTTGAGTTAAGAAGTGAAAACAAAGAAAAAGAAAAGAAATGAGAAGAAGGTGAAGGTTTGGAAATTTGAAAGAGAAAAATAAATTTTCTTCATATGTTTAAATTTTCAAATAAATGAAAATGAAAGCCACTTGTAACAAAAACTTACATTTGTCATTTATATAACTTAATTTTCTTACATGTGTTTTTGAGATGATTATCATGTTTACACATGTTATTAAGTATTTTTAATTAATTTTTATTTAATTTAAAATGTTCATATAAGCTTATTTATTTAAGTTACTATATTAATAAATACTTACATATGTAAATATAAGTATAATCCTTTAAAGAAAATATTAGGAAACTAATTATAATTCAAATATATTCTTATATATGTAATTTAAAAATCTAAAACATTTACATTTATACATTTATAACCATTTTAAATCTAAGCATTTTAAAAGAAAAAAAACAAAACTTTGTTTAGATCCTTTTTAAACTATCATATTTAAAAACAAACAATTATCTGATATTTTTAAAACAATTGAATTAATCTTAAGTTAGCTTTTGAAAAATATTGAATTTTAAAACAAAGCTTTAAATTACAATATATAAGCAAATGAAGGATCATTAATTATTGTAATTAATGATAGTAATTAAAAGTTAATTACTGTATATGGTTAAGAATAATTACTTGAATGTAATTAAAGTATAATTAATCAAGGGAGATTAATTAAAGATCATTAAGAGATGATTAATTTATTTAGAATTAATTAATGAAGAAGGATTTAGGTAATCCAATTGGTTTAGAGTTAATCAATTCTGCTTATAGATGATTGATTGATTGGTTTATATTGATTAATTATAATGATAGATTAATTAATGTGTAATTAAGGTTGTTAATTAATAATTAAGTTTTATTAATTAATGATTAAGGATAATTAATTAGTTAATTAAGGTTAATTAATTAATTATAAAAGCAATTAGAGATTGATTGCTTTGTATTAAAGGATTGATTAATAATTAAGGTTTATTAATTAATAGTTGAAGATTAATTTGGTTAAAGAGTAATTAAGGATGAATTACTTGATTATGATTTATGAGGTGATTGTGATCAAGTTAAGTTAATTAATTTGATAATTAATTTAAAGATAGTCACATGATAAATGATTAAGTATGTTTACTTAATGAGTTTTGATAAGAGTAATTACTTAAGATAAGTAATTGATGAATAAATTACAGATGGTAATTAATTGCAATTAATTGAGGTTTAATGTAATTAATTATAATTGATTAATTAATGGAAGCAAATGTAGGATCATTAATTATTGTAACTAATGATAGTAATTAAAGGTTAATTACTATATACGGTTAAAGATAATTACTTGAATGTAATTAAAGTATAATTAATCAAGGGAGGTTAATTAAGGAAGACTATTAAGATATGATTTATTTATTTATTTGGAATAAATAAATAAAGAAGGATTTAGGTAATCCAATTGATTAAGAGTTAATCAATTTTGCTTATGAATGATTGATTGATATTTGGTGATTGATATTGGATGATCAATTTATATTGAATGATTGATATTGGGTGATTGGCTGATACTGGATGATTTGGATATCTATGTTATGTGATGTGCTGCTTTGTGAGATGAATGGTTGATATGAATTATCTATTGTGATAATGTGATTCATCTATCTGCTTATATCATCCCGAATATTCGTTTAAATGTTTAAAACCCTTAAATAACTTGGACATTAAAATGGTGTTTGGTTTCGGTGAGACCGGGAACGGGTTTCCATATTTGGATAATCCGAAAACCACATCGATCCAAATTAAACGTTAGGTCGTGAATCCAAGTGGAGCTTAGTGAAGACTCGAGGTGTAAGAACTATTTATCAGTATAACTTTGGGGGTGATCCCGTGATGAGTTTGACGGAAATAGTACTTACGGGTTTGAGATGGTGATTCAGAGTGCAAGGGCCACGGTCGTTGACTCTGAGGGTGATTCCAAAATGAGTGCAACGAGATAGTGCCTTCGGTTTCGTTCGAACCCACAACGAACTTGTATGGATTGAATGCTTTAAGAACATCGTCAGGTGGACGATGAGCATTCTAAGATAGATGTGTTCTGTAAAGTAATTGGAGCCTCAAGCCTCATCAACCCGGGAATGGCTAAAACAGGGGAGGTGCAGCAAGGCTAGGTGGGTAGCACCCATTTCAGGGTGAGGTCATTCCTGTCTAGATGTCCCTTTTATTTCGGCTTAGTGGGTGGTAAGTCACGCCAACCATGGGGTGATCTTACTGGGGACTGTTCAGTAAGGAATGGTTCCAGCTTTGTGATGCAAGGGATTTGGCGTAATCCTCGGTACTGTGATCTAGACGAGCGGTACCCCGGTAGCCCTGTCATTGATGGAAACCCATTCTTCCTATGAGACACTACGGTTTTGTTTGTATCACCCACTTTTGTGGCTAGTAGCTGGAATTTAATAACGTAATAATTTCGGCTATTTCTTATTTACTTGAAAACCCTAGACACTATTATAATATCACTGGATTTCCTATCAAATGTTTTGGTTAGCGTAAGGTAAAAACTTTTCCATGTTTATGTGTAGGAAGTCTTACGTGATACCTTTTCTTTTCAAAGGTTTTTCTAAAGTTAAGCAATTTTAACCCGTTTACTCACACCAGACCCTTGTCTGACCCGAGTGTTTATTTTCTGTTTTATTAAACTCTTGGGTACTCATATTATGTATGACTAGTTGAGTGATTCAGGTTTGCTTGACGAACTTTGGAGGAGATATGGAGCAGGAGGCTTCCATGTGTAGATATATTATGGTTCCGCTGTGTTTGTATGGTATCTGTATCTTGTGTTCTTGAGTTGTATAATTAGACAGAGATGTTTATAACTGTCTAATATGTGTTGTATATGTTGTGTACTCTGATGTAATATGATACTATGTAATATTTTATGTGATATATTATATTTCATTCGTTCCGCTGTGAGTTCTCTGATGTTGTTGTGTTTCTTTTTCTTATCTTTTCTTCTTCTATCCCTTTCTTTCTTAATTAGTGATGCAACTTTCTGGTGTCAGAAGTCGGGTCGCTACAGTTGGTATCAGAGCATTAGGTTGAGTGAATACCTAGGCTCTGGAGTGGTGTCTTTCTTGAGAGAGCGTACTTGTAATATATATATATATATATATATATATATATATATATATATATACCTTATCTGTTGGGATATGTGTTTGGATTTTCCAACATAAGTTTTAAAGGTAGATGGAGCAGTGGTGTGTGTGTAACACAACTACCACTAATGGAAGAGGTCCATATGTTTGAGGTTGGATGTGTATTTGTCGAGACTGTAGACCTGATATCTTCTCGAGTGAGATTTGTAGCTTGGAGCAAGGATTTCTCTAATATCCGAAGGAATTTTTTTTTAAAGATTCGAAGTTCATCTTTGAAGTGTAAGTTTGGATCTGTCGGAAGTGCAGAAGTAAGTGATGATATCTTGATAACTGCGTGATAAGATGCAGTATCCATCTATATTTTCCGAAGATGTTTTCTCTTGAAGCAGTTTAGAAGTAGTTGAGGAGCAGTCTTTACCTACCGCAGGGAAGATTCGTCTGTGTAGAAGTTGTCTGGATCTTTACCATGGAGGTTGTCTGTTCTGGAATATGAGACTAAGGTCTAAAAGTTGTTTCGTTTCGGCATGGTCTCATTTGTCATTTCTTAAGGAGAGAGATGTTGATGCTTGGTTTGGAGCTCGAATATCTAGAGAGGATATCTGCCATCTCTAAGGTCCGTTGTGTGGTTTGTTGATCATTTTGGTTTTCGAGAAGCCTTTGGATTAGAAGTCTTGGTTAGCTGTGGTAGCAGTTCAGCTCAAAGTGTTCGGTGTGCTGACAAGAAGGTCTTTTAGCTTTGCAGTATCATCGAGGTAGAGTTTGGAAGCAGCAGTGGCTGTTTCTATGATGGTTCAGGAATTTTTGTGGTTTTTTTCTCAGCAATCCGGGCAGTTGGTGAAAGTTTTCTTGAAAGGATTAACCTTGTTTGGAAAAGCTTAAAGCTGTTCTAATTGGTAAAGAGAGGAAAGTTTCTTTGGAATCCGAACTAGGTTGGATCACAAAAGTGACTTGCGATTAGTTTGGAAATTTATCTTGAGAAATCTTTTGTTTGAGACTGAGGATTCTCATGTGGAAGTAGGAGCTACTGAAGTAATCAGAAGTTTGTCTGCATCTGGAGTTGAGTTCCATATTGTTTTGGTTCCAGAAGCGGTACTGGTAGTTAGCTTGGAAGTAGGTTGGTTCTTGTAGAGAAGAGTTGGTGTAGCAGTTCAGAAATTTTTTGGAATTTGGTTCGTTAGATCTAGTTTTTGAGTTGGATTACTGCGATAAGGTTGTGTGACCGAGTCAGATGTGTCACTCAGATTTTATGGATTTGATGAACAAAGTTTCCGGATATATTGGATAAGTTTGTACTCATGTTCATCAACAGTATTCTAATTTATATCAAAATCAGAGTTATGCAGCGGAAGCGAGGTAGCAGCTGTGCAAGGAAGGAAGTAAGTTCAGTTTGCTATTGCTTGGGGAGTAGAGCTTGTGTTCTGGATTTTGATGGATTTTGGAAGACTTTTCTGTTGGATAGGATCTAGGAACTGGTTTGCTTTGGTCTAGTTGTTTCTGGGAGCATCAACATAGGTTGAGCTGACCAGGAAGAGGATTGGCAGCCCAGGATTGTCTATTGAGTTATATAGATATGTGATAAGAAATTTGAAATTCGAAGTTGGAGACTTCATTGTTGTTCAAATTTCTCTGGTTAAGAGAGCAGTAATTGGGTAAGATTGGATGACTAGTGCTGAGGCATTTGGGATTTCTTATCTGTATTTTTGATAGGATAAGATTGAATTGTCAGTTTGGATAGCTGGAATTCATTGTATTTCACGTATCTCTGAGGGAGTACGCGTATGATTCATTGTTGGTTGTTGAATCTGCAGTTCAGTTGGATTTGGAAGTTGAGCTAGACTTGGGTATAGTCTGATGTTCTGTTCAAATTGATGGATCTAGAGATGAGAGGAGCTCTGGATTTTGGTGGTGTAGTTTGTTAGCTTCTGTAGAGCGAGTCTCCCAAACTCTAGATAGTATTAGAAGATTTATTCTGATCTTGTCAGGATAATTAGTTAGGTATGTTTGCTTGATTGATTGTTATGGTTGTTAGTAACTGGATGATAGGTATGCTTTGCTGTTTGAATTAAAATCTTTGCTGGGTTATTAAATTACCTTTGCTTTTAAATTTCGGGGATGAAATTCTTTTAAGGGGGAGGATTGTAATGACTCGGAATTTTGGGCAATATGAATTTAATAATCTGAATTAATAATTTAATTGATTTGATAATTTTCTTTATAATTTTAATTTAAATTGATAAATTTAATCTTTTAAAGGTTAATAAATATTTAATCTGATAATTTTGATCAATGTCTTTTTAACAATTTAAAATTGATAAGAATTAGTTTTCAAAGCTAATATAATTTTATTCTATTTATAATATATATATTTGATATATATTGTGAATAGGAAAATCTTTTGTTTTAAATAAAATTGAATTTTCAAATTGTAATATATATGTATGTATATGTTATAATTTGATGTTGTTTTGGAATTTAATTTAATCTATTGATAATTTATATATGTATTAATTGTAATTTAAAGCTTTGTTTTAGAATTTACATTTTTCAAAAAGTTAATTTAGAATTAATTCAATTGTTTTCAAATTATAAAATAATTTATTTATTTTTAAGTGTGATAATTTAAATAAGGATTTAATAAAAGTTTTATTTTGTTTTCTTTTAAAGTGTTCAAATAAAATGGTTATAAATGTATACGTATAAATGTTTTAGATTTTTAAAATACAAGTATAAAGATTTATTTGTATTATAATTAGTTTTATAATATTTTCTTTTAAAAGTAAATTTATATATACATATATAAAGTATTTATTAATAAAGTAACTTAAATAATTAAGCTTATATTATCTTTTAAATTAAATAGAAATTTATTAAAATACAAAGACATGTGTAAACATGTTAATCATCTTGATAACATATGTAAGAAGATTAAGCTAGCTTATGACAAATGTTTGGCAAAATGAACAAGTGTCTTCATTTTAGAATTTAAACCATAACATAATTCATATAAAAATAAAAACCTTTTTATCTCTTCTTCTTTCTTCAATCTATTTCCATTATTTCTCAGCTGAACAAAGAAGAAGAAAAAAAAAAAAGTAAACCTGAAATTTGAATCAAAAGCAAAAAAAAAAACCAAATATAAATCCAAATTGCATATCTGCAAAATAAAGTTCTACTTCAACCTGCAACATCAATTGAAAACCTGCAATTCAAAATGGGATCAAGAGCAACTTCAGATCAACAATTAAAGCTACAACTTCAACCTGCAATTCATGAAGATCAAGAACAGTTTTCAACCCTTTAAAATCATCAAATTGGAAGCATGCATAAGGATCAAGTTTCATCAGCATCAGAAAATCAATACATTTCCCAAATTAAATGTTCAGGCCTGGGAAAACTGCTCTGCAAATTTAAAAGGTGAGTAAATTATTTTAAAAACAGTTTTAAATTAATCTGAAATTGAATAATGATGCATGCAATGAAATTTGCTTTGATGATGAATATTAGTTTACATTAATGCACGTTTGTTTTGAATGCCTGTAGATTGGAATGTAAGTTCTGTTGTTTTAAACAGATTTTGATCTTCCCTCTTTAAATTCAATATCTCATTCTTTATTTATTGTTAATCTGTAATTTGCAAACAAGAAATGATTGAGATCATGTAACTTCACTACTAAAATCATTCCAGGTGTTTAAAATAAATATTCACTTCGAAATCTTTAAAATAACAGTGGAAACCCAATTTTTTCACAAAAATCAACTTGCTTAATTTCAAATTTGAATTATAAGGATGGATTCGTGATTGAAAATCACGAATTTTAACATGCAATTCATAATTTTAAAGTTGATAATCTGTTGGTAATTGAGAAATGATTGATTTTGGCAGTTCGACGAATTGTCGAAGATCAATGTGATGATTTAAGCTGGATTTATGGACGAGGCTAGTTTGTGTGATGGGGATGAAGGAAAAAATGCAAATGAATTTTTCCAATGACTAATTTGATCGAATTCGAGAAAATTAGGGTTTAGCTTGTTTGTGTTCTGGGCTTGACTATCGTGATTTTCGTGACTTGGTTATTGGATTGAAGGCAATCGCGATGGTGGGATATTGGGCTAGACGTCGTGGCGAGTTGATGTAAGTGACGGCGAAGTTAACGGCGTTGGATGGTCGTTGGCGATATGGGTTTTGTGGTTCCTGTTTCTGAAGTTATTTGAGCTAGAGGTTGAAATTTTGATTCGCGTTCACATTCTTGAATCTAGGTTGGTTTTTCGTGTTCGCACGAGATTTTGGGGTTGTAGGGAATTGCTGTGGCGATCGACGTCGGCCAGAATGGATGGTGCACCGTGCACGGCTTGGATCTGCTGGATTGGGTGATTGGGGAAGACGAGTTTTTACTCGAAGGAGGCTCACGTTTTCATCGAGAATGACTCAAAGAAGAAGGGGAGCTGGGGTGTCTTCGGGGCTGGCTCGTGTGGGTTGGGTGATTTTCTCGAGTGATTAGGTAGTCGTGTCTTTGTTAAGTTTTGTAAAATGTTAGAGTGCAATTTACTTTTTATTGAATAAATATAGATCAAGCATTCAAGTATAGAACAAGTTTATATAAAAGGTAAACAAATTCATAAAAGTAAAACTTGTTCTTGATGTAAAAAAAAAAATCAAACTTTACGGTGTTAATTGAATTTATTTTGAAAATTTAAATTGTTTAAAATGTTTGTTTTGAAAGTAACTATCTCAATTAAATTTTGAACTTCAATTTAAAAGAGTGTTTGAATTTAATTATTAAATCAAGGTTTTAAAGTAAAATTTAAAGTAATGAATTAAAAACTAAGTTTCAATTCATATTGAAAAAAATAGGTTTAAAATTAGATAATTTAAAGTGTTTTTAATTTGAAATTGATTTCTGAATGCTTTATCTTCAAGTAAGGTTGTTATTATGATTTTGTAAATCAAATTTAATAATTTGTCTTTAAGCTAATAAGAATTAATTTATTCAAATAATTTATTTATGAGAAAATTAAGGTTAAATAATTATTGATATGAATTTAAGAATACTTGATTATATGATTTGTTAATAAGTAAAAGTTTAATTAAGATTAAAGTTTTTCTTAATTAATTAAGGATTTTGAAATATAAGAAGTTAATTAATTAATTTTAAATAATTAGTTAATTGTTTATTTAATTTTAAATAATCACTTAATTATGGATTAATTAAGTGTAATTACTTAATGAAGTAATTATTGGTTAATTATTGAATATAATTAAGAATGGTAATTACTTATGGAAGTAACTAGTGGAAATTACTCATGGGAGTAATTAAAGTGGAAGTGATTAATGGCTATCACTAGATGTTATTAACTAAGGAAGTGATTAATATAATTGTTTTGAATTTAATTAATTATGGAGTAATTAATTAATTAAAGAATTAAGAATTATTTAATGATGGAATCAATTACTTGTTAAGTAATTAATTAAGCGAGTAATCAAGATTATTGATGGAAGTAATTAGAAGATAATTACTTATGAAAGTAATTAAGAGTTAATTACTTAGTTAATTTTAGTTAATTAATTAATGTGATTAATTAATTAATTAATGTGATTAATTTTAAGATTAATTATTAAGTGTAATTAATTTAAAATGTAATTAATTAATAAAGTAAGTAATTAAGGATCATTAATTATTTTTAATTGATTAATAATTACTTAATGAAGTAATTAAAGATTAATTAATTAGACTAATTAATCAAAGGTTAATATAATTAATTAAGATAAGTAATTACAAATTGTTAATTACTGTTTATGATTAATGAGATGATTAATTACAAGTTAATTATTTAACTAATTTGAGTAATTATTAATTAATAAGGATGATTAGTTAATTAATCAAGATTGATTAATAAAAGTAATTAATTAAAGTGTGATTAATTAATTGTAATTAATTGAGGTTTAATGTAATTAATTATAATTGATTAATTAATGGAAGCAAATGTAGGATCATTAATTATTGTAATTAATGATAGTAGTTAAAGGTTAATTACCGTATATGGTTAAGGATAATTACTTGAATGTAATTAAAGGATAATTAATCAAGAGAGATTAATTAAGGAAGATCATTAAGAGATAATTAATTTATTTATTTGGAATAAATAAATAAAGAAGGGTTTAGCTAATCCAATTGATTAAGAGTTAATCAATTCTGCTTATGAATGATTGATTGATATTTGTTGATTGATATTGGATGATCAATTTATATTGGATGATTAATATTGGGTGATTGGTTGATACTGGATGATTTGGATATCTATGTTATGTGATGTGCTCCTTTGTGAGAGGAATTGTTGATATGAATTATCTATTGTGATAATGTGATTCATCTATCTGTTTATATCATCCTGAATATAAGTTTAAATGTTTATAACCCTTAAACAACTTAGACATTAAAATGGCGTTTGTTTTCGGTGAGACCGTGATCGGGTTTCCATATTTGGATAATCCGAAAACCACATCGATCCAAATTAAACGTTAGGTCGTGAATCCAAGTGGAGCTTAGTGAAGACTCAAGGTGTAAGAACTATTCGTCAGTATAACTCTGGGGGTGATTCCGTGATGAGTTTGACGGAAATAGTACTTACAGGTTCGAGATGGTGATTCAGAGTGCAAGGGCTATGGTCATTGACTTTGAGGGTGATTCCAAAATGAGAGCAACGAGATAGTGTCTTCGGTTTCGGTCGAACCCGGAACGAACTTGTATGGATTGAATGCTTTCAGAACATCGTCAGGTGGACGATGAGCATTCTAAGATAGATGTATGCTATAAAGCTAATCACAGCCTCAAGCCTCATCAACCCGGAATGACTAAAACATGGTAGGTGCAGCAAGGCTAGGTGGGTAGCACCCATTTCAGGGTGAGGTCATTCCTGTCTAGATGTCCCTTTTATTTCGGCTTAGTGGGTGGTTGGTCACGCCAACCACGGGGTGATCTTACTCGAGACTGTTCAGTAACGAATGGTTCCGGCTTTGTGATGTAGGGGATTGGGCGTAATCCTCGATACTGTGATCTTGGCCACGTACTGTGATGGGAGGTACCCCGGTAGCCCTGCCATTGACGGAAACCCATTCTTCCTACGAGACCCTACGGTTTTGTTTTTATTACGCACTTTTAAGGCTAGTAGCTGGAATTTAATAATGTAACAATTTCGGCTATTTCTTATTTACTTGAAAACCCTAGACACTATTATAATATCACTGGATTTCCTATCAAATGTTTTGGTTAGCGTATTGCAAAAACTTTTCCATGTTTATGTGTGGGAAATATTACGTGATACCTTTTCTTTTCAAAGGTTTTTCTAAAGTTAAGCAATTTTAACCCATTTACTCACACCAGACCCCTGTCTGATCCGAGTGTTTATTTTCTGTTTCATTAAACTCTTGGGTACTCATATTATGTATGAGTGGTCGAGTGGTTCGGGTTTGCTTGACGAACTCTGGAGGAGATATGGAGCAGGAGGTTTCCACGTGTAGATATATTATGGTTCCGCTGTGTTTGTATGGTATCTGTATCTTGTGTTCCTGAGTTATATAATTAGACAGAGATGTTTATAACTATCTAATATGTGTTGTATATGTTGTGTACTCTGATGTAATATGATACTATGTAATATTTTATGTGATATATTATATTTCATTCGTTCCGCTGTGGGTTCTCTGATGTTGTTGTGTTTCTTTTTTCTTATCTTTTCTTCTTCTATCCCTTTCTTTCTTAATTAGTGATGCGACTTTCTAGTGTCAGAAGTCGGGTCGCTACAGTTCACTGTAACGACCCGCCATTCATCTCCACGGAATGACGCATCATTAATAAGAAAGAAAGGGATAGAAAAGAGAAAGAAAGAGAAGAAAAAAGAAACAACACATCAGAATCTAAACAGCGGAACGAATAAATTATCTTAATAACATAAAATATTACATAGTTTACGACAACTATCAAAGTTATACAGATAATACAACACATTCTAGACAGTTATAAACACCTTTCTAGTTATTACAACTCAGAGACAATACAAGAACACACAGCGGAAACTATATATCTACAACGCAGAAGCCTCATGCTCCATTGCTCCTCCAATATTCGTCAAAGCTAACCTGAATCCCTTGGCTACTCGTAAAAATTTGACTACCCAAGAGTTTAAGAAAACAAAAGATAAATCCGGGTCAGACATGAGTCTGGTGTTAGTAACATGTTAAAGTAGCTTAATTTTCAAAAATCTTTTGAAAAGAAAGGTATCACGTAAGACTTCTCACACATAAACATGGAAAAGTTTTTACCTTATGCTAACCAAAACATTTGATAGGAAATCCAGTGATATTATAATAGGTCTAGGGTTTTCAAGTAAACAAGAAATAGTCGAAATTGTTACATGATTAAATTCCAGCTACTAGCCACAAAAGTGGGTAATACAATCAAAACCTTTGGCACTTATTGGATTTTGGATTGCATACAATGGCAGGGCTACCGGGGTACCGCCCGTCACAGTACGTGGCATAGATCACCGTACCGAGGATCACTCCCAATCCCCTGCAACACAAAGCCGGAACCATCCCTTACTGGATAGTCCCGAACAAGACAACCCCGCAGTTGGTGCGCATATCCAACCGCCCACCAAGCCAAATAAAAAGGGACCTCTAGACAGGGGAAATCTTGTCCTACTTGGGCATGACCCACTTAGCCTTGCCGCACCTCCCCTGTTTTAGCCATTCTCGGTTGATGAGGCTTGAGGCTACGATTACCTATAGTGAACACATCACTTTAGAATGCTCATCGTCCACCGGACGATGTTCTGAAAGCATTCAATCCATACAAGTTCGTTCGGGTTCGAACGAAAGCGAAGGCATTATCTTGTTACACTCATTTTGGAATCACCCTCAGAATTAACGACGATAACCCTTGCACTCTGAATCTTCATCCCGAATCTGAAAGTACTATCTCCGTCAAACTCATCTCGGAACCACCCTCAGAGTTATACTGACGAATAGTCCTTACACCTCGAGTCTTCACTCTTCACATAAGATTCACGACCTATCGTTAATTTGGATCAATGTGGTTTTCAGATATCCAAATTTGGAAACCCGATCCTGGTCTCATCGAAATCCAAAACGTGTCTTTTAGGTCCAAGTTGTTTTAGAGTTTAAAACAATTCAATACAATTATCTATATACACACAGATAGATAATTCACATATAACAACAGATAATTATCATTATCATCACAACAGATAATCCATATTATCATTATCGAAGGTAATCCATATCATGATCACAATGCAACCAATGCATCCATATCACTCAACATTACTAATCTCATAGTTAAGACTTCAACCATTCAAGGCAACCAATATCATCCATTCATAAGCAATGATCGCATACCATCTATAATTAATTTAAAATGAATTAAATTAATTACATCATCTCTAATTAATTTAAAGTGAATTAAATTAATTACTTACCTCAATATAAATCATGCTTACATAACCATTAATTAATTACAAATTAATTAATTAACCTCTAGTTAATCAACTTAATTAATCACCCTTGATTAATTATACTTTAATTAATTTCACAAAATTAATTACTGTAAACCAAATATAGTAATTAACCTTTAATTACTTCATTAATTAATTAACTATAATTAATTACATTAAAACTTAATTAATTAAAATTAATTAATTACCTTTAATCACTTATTATTGATTAATTAATCTTAATTAATCAATCTAAATTACATCATTAATTATATTAATTAATGATCCTTAATTATATTTAATTAATTATCTTATTAAATTGATTACATTTGATAATAAATCTCATTTAAACCATAATTATTAATCACCTTTGATTAATCTCATTCTGTAATTAACTACCTTAGCTACTTATCAAATTAATTACTTCTTAATTAATTATTTTTAACTAATCCCTTGATTAATTTATACAAAGTAATTTAATCCAAATTACTTCCACAATTAAAACAACTTCCACTAATTACATCCAGTAATTATCTTTAATTACTTCACTGAGTAATTGTACTTCATTAATTACATCAAGTAATTATCATCAAATCCAGTGTTTAAAATTAATTTAAAACAATCACAATAAACTCCATTAATTACATTAAGTAATTAATGTCTTAATTACTTTTATTAAGTAATTAACTTAAATAAATTTCATAATTGATTATCATTTAATTAATTAACCTAATTAATTATTAAAAATTAATCATATTAATTAACTGTTAAATAATCCTTAGTTAATGACCTTCATTAACTATTAATCATTCTTTAATTACTTTTCTAATTTACTTCTTAATTATAAACTAATCTAAATTACTAATTTATAAATTAAATAAATAAGACATTCCTTAATTATCTTATTCATATGATCATTTTAATACTTTAATAATCTCTAAGAAAATCCATTTCTTATGAAGGATTTTTATAAATATTAGAGTGTACTTAGAACATTGCATTTTAAATTTAAATTCAAATTCCATTTTGAATCTAAAATTCAAAATGATATTTATTTAAACATTAACCAAATTTAAATTCCATTTATAATTCTTTAAAATAAATGTAAATAACATTTATTACTTACATTTGAAACTTATATAAGATAAGTAAACAAGTTTATATATATAAATTATGAAAGTTTTAAAATAAAATAAGTGGATTTTGAAATAAAGTTTGTATTAAATATTATTAAATAACTTTGGAAAAGTTTTAAAGATTTTAAAAGTTTAATTTAAAATGTGTTAATTATAAATTGGTTTCTAAAATGTTATATTTTATTCAAAATAAAATGTAATGATTTAGAATTTGGTAATCAATTATAATAAAGATTTTCTTAAGTAATTTAGAAGTTTGATTTAATTAAAGATAAATAAATTTGTGAAAATAATTAAGACAATTCAATAATTGTTAATAATTAAAATGATATTGGTTAATATAAATGATTTAATTAAGATAATGGTTTTCTTAATTAAGGATCTTTATAATATAAAAAATTAAAGAATCATTTAATTAATTTAAATGATTAGTTAAATAATTAATTAAGAAATTAGTTAGTGATTAATTGAAGATAATCACTTATGGATTAATCTAGTGTAATCACTTGGTGAAGTAATTAAGTAATTAATTTCTGGTGGTAATTAAGTAAAAAGAAAATTATTTAACAAAGTAATAAGAGGTTGATTACTTTATGAAAATAATTAGGTGAAAGTGATTAAGAGTTAATCACTTGTGTTATTAATTGATACAATTAATTAAAGGTTTAAATTATTTAATTAATGGTTAAATAATAAAAGGATTAAGAGTATTTAATAAATGTGATTAATATCTTGTTAAAGTAATTAATTAAAAAGAAATTTAATTAATGAATTAATAATTAATTAATGAAATAAATAATTAATTCTTAATTTATAATTAAAAGGGTAATTGATCTATAATTAAGTTTTAATTACTAAATGTAATTAAAAAAGTAATTAATCAAATGTGGTTAATTAAAAGTAATTAATTAAATGTGATTAATTAAAAGTAATTAATTAAGAGTATTTAATTAAAAGTAATTAATCAAGTATGATTAAAGAAAAACGTTGATTGGAGGTTGTTATCGTTATTTTGATCAATTGACTAAGGTCTCTGAATCCAGATTACAAGCATGCTTCTAACAGTAAAGATCTATGACATTCTGAAAAGCCTTAACTTAATTTAATTTACATTTTCAGGGTAGATTCAAATTAGATACCATTGTTGTCATATACATACATTAATCGACCTGTATGGTTGAGCAACTATGGTAAGCCATTGTTTGGTATGCAACTACTCAAGAGACATTCTCATTGTGATTGTATTTTGCAAGTGACGATTATTTTCTAGACATATTTATGCTTCAAATAACAACAAAAAAACGGTGGTAACTGAAGTAGCGGGAATAGATACTCACATGTGGAGTAGGATGTAAGGAAAGGGATTCTATGGACCTAGGAAGAATAGATTTGTTAATTTTTATATTTATAGATTGGTTGAAATCATGGTTTGAGGTTCCGGCTAGAACCATGAGATTCCAACCAACTCGTACCGGTTCCGGCCGGTGACGGGACGGAATTAAGGCAACATCTCGTCTCGCTAAAATAGTCAAAGAAAAATCGAAAAAATATATATTCACAAGCGAAATTGTTAACCGGAAGAACAATAGGAGAGCGACAATCAAAAATCAAAAATCGCACTTGGAATCAACAATTGAAAAGGCACCAAAAAAAGTAAACCTTTGATGTTCATCCAAAATCGAGCAAGCTTCAATGTCGCAGAGGTACTTCGACATCGCAGAAGGAAAATCGAGTATATATTCACAATCGAAGGATAATTAAAGGGTAATTAAAGGAATAATTATCAGAATAATTAATCAGGTATGATTAATTTTAAAAGGGTAATTAAGAGGTAATTACTTGGTATAATTAAGAAGTAATTAATCAAGATGATTAATTAAAATTGTAATTAAGGAATAATTACTTAAAGTAACTAAGTAATAATTAATCAAGGACGATTAATTCAAAGTGGATAATTAAGTGATGTTAGTTAATTAATTTAGAATTAATTAATGAATATGTAAGCTGGATTGATGATAATCCAAGTGATTAAGTAAGGATTAATTTGATTAAGAATTAATTAAATTAATTAAGTTTGGATCAAACTTGTTATGGTTGATTAATGATTATATGATAAGTATCATTGGATGAGTTAATGATATTGGATGATATCGTATGTCATTGGTTGATATGTGATGATATGAATGTGATATATCTGAGATGTGATATATATGCTGCTTTGTGATATGTATGGATGAATGTGATAATAATGAATTATCTATCTATGTGTTATGAATCATCCATTTATGATATTCTGAGTATCTATTGTTTAAAACCCTTAAGTACAACATGGAAATTAAAATGGCATTTGGATTCGGTGAGACCGGGTTTGGGTTTCCATATTTGGATATCCGAAAACCACATCGATCCAAATTAAACGTTAGGTCGTGAATCCAAGTGGAGTGCAAGTGAAGACTCGAGGTGTAAGAACTATTCGTCAATATAACTCTGGGGGTGATTCCATGATGAGTTCGACGGAAATAGTACTTACAGGTTCGAAATGGTGATTCAGAGTGCAAGGGCTATGGTCGTTGACTTGAGGGTGATTCCAAAATGAGTGCAACGAGATAGTGCCTTCGGTTCCGTTCGAACCTGGAACGGACTTGTATGGATTGAATGCTTTCAGAACATCGTCAGGTGGACGATGAGCATTCTAAGATAGATGTGTCCTACAAAGGTAATCGCAGCCTCAAGCCTCATCAACTGGGAATGGCTACAACAGGGGAGGTACAGCAAGGTTAAGTGGGTCATGCCCAAGTAGGACGAGATTTACCCCTGTCTAGATGTCCCTTTTTATTTCGGCTTTGTGGGTGGTTGGATCTACAGCCAACTGCGGGGCAGTCTTGTTTGGGACTGTTCAGTAAGGAATTGTCCCAGCCTTGTGTTGCAGGGGATTGGGAGTGGTCCTCGGTACGGTGATCTAGGCCACGTACTGTGACGGGCGGTACCCCAGTAGCCCTGCCATTGATGGAAACCCATTCTTCCTACGAGAACCTACGGTTTTGTTTATATTACCCACTTTTGTGGCTAGTAGCTGGAATTTAATCATGTAACAATTTCAGCTATTTCTTATTTACTTGAAAACCCTAGACACTATTATAATATCACTGGATTTCCTATCAAATGTTTTGGTTAGCGTAAGGTAAAAACTTTTCCATGTTTATGTGTGGGAAGTCTTACGTGATACCTTTTCTTTTCAAAGGATTTTCTAAAGTTAAGCAATCTTAAACCGTTTACTCACACCAGACCCCTGTCTGACCCGAGTGTTTATTTTCTGTTTAATTAAACTATTAGGTACTCATATTATGTACGAGTAGTCAAGTGATTCAGGTATCCTTGACGAATTTTGGAGGAGCTTTGGAGCAGGAGGCTTCAGCGTGTAGATATATAGATAGAGTTTCCGCTGTGTGATATTATGTATAGTTGTTCTTGTATTCTATATTAGACAGAAATGTTATAACTGTCTAAATTGAGATGTATAGTTATGTACTCTAATGTATATGATACTATGTATATGTTATATATATTGTATTTCATTCGATCCGCTGTGAAATTCTGATGTGTTGTTGTTCTTTCTTCTCTTTCTTTTCTTCTTCTATTCCTTTCTTTCTTAAATAGTGATGCGTCTTTCTGGTGTTAGAAAGTCGGGTCGCTACACCTGCAAATCCGTACCCTTTGAGTCAACACTATTTTTCATCAATTAACTCAAGTGGAACAGAAATACGAACCCTTAAGGTTAAAGAAGAAGAGATATAAGAAGAAGAAACTAAAAATATCAGAATCTTACAGTCGCATCGGAATATAATATAATATATAATATCATATCTTTATGCAAAATGAAATCTATATCTATTTATACAATACATCATCAGAGTATCTCAACATCATTTACCAGTCAGACAATCATACAATCATAGCAGCGGATATATATATATAAGTACGGATAATACGTCTCGGACTCTAGCTCCTCTCCTGCTCCATAACATCATGTCTTGAACATATAATACTCGGTCTGACCCGAGCATTACAATGAAATAACACCCGAGTCAGTCCGGAATACCAGCTGATAATAATGCATCCAAATTGATAATTAAAGTTCCAAAAATCCTTTGAAAGACAAAAGCACCTCGTAAGACCACGCCATAAATAAACATGTCAGCTTTTTACCTCACGATAGCTAAAACACTTTTTATAGAAATCCTCTGATATTATAATAGGGTCTATATAAAAATACTTATAAAATAGCCGAAATTGTTACATGATTAAATTCCATCTACTAGCCACAGAGTGGGCAATACAAATAAAACTCGTAAAAGGCTCGTCGGGAGAATGGATTTCCAACAATGACTAGGCACTGGGTACTACCTGTCACAGTACCTGGTCTAGATCAGCGTATCGAGAACCACGCCCGATCCCCTATAACACAAGGCCCGGACTACCCCTTACTGGATAGTCCCGAGTAAGATCACCCCGTGGTTGGGATCAGCAACCGCACCACTAAGCCGAAATAAAAGGGACATCTAGGCAGGAATGACCTTACCCGAAAATGGGTGCTGCCCACCAAGCCTTGCTGCATATCCATTGATTTTCAGTCATTCCCGGTTGATGAGGCTTGAGGCTAAGCGTTACCTTTTAGAACGTTTCACTTAAAATGCCCATCGCTCACCTGGCGATGTTTCGAAAGCATTCGTTCATACAAGTCCGTCCCGGATTCGAACGGAACCAAAGGCACTACTCTTACTACATCCATTTTGGAAATATCCTTAGGATTAGTAGCGACTAGCCCTTGCACTTCACTGGTCTATCTTCGACTCTGAACACGTTTTCCCACGAAACGTACAAACCGAATCGAAATGGTTTTCGAGAAATAAATCTCGATCCCGATCTCTTCGAAACGATCAACGCATTTGTCCAATATTGATAGTCGGTGATTTAAAATCAATTAACATTCACAAACATCCATCACATAATAGATATTTGCCCACATTATTTATTTCCTCAATATATCTTTACAAGATATAATGAAAGACTTTTCAAATCCAATTTTCTCTTCGAATAGATTCTCTAATCTTTATTTCCTCTGAAACATCCAAGTACCCATATTTAAAGTTTAAAATAATTTAAATACTTTATTTTTGAAATATATTAAAACATTTATATTAACACTACTATATACTTAATTTTATATATATATATATATTTACCTTTAAAAATATCTCAACTAAAACTGCTTAATAAAATATAAACTATTATCTTTAAAATAAAGTTTAGTCATACTAGATTTAAAAAAAATAAAGTAATGAAATTCTATACAGTTTCTAAATAATACTTTGATTGGTTATCTTTTAAAATAGAACTATTTTATAAGTATAAATAATAATAATATTCTTTAAAACATAATTCTACTTATTCTTTAAAAATAATTATTTCTATAACTACTTTGATATATATTTACTTTTTAAAATTCTTACAACATAAATAATTTTCTTGAAACCATTCTTTAATATAACTTCAAACTCTAACGTTTCAAATATCTATTTAAAAACGTACTTGGCTTTCAGGGAAAACCGGTTAGAGGGATCCAACTGGATCCCTCACAAATAGAAATTAATTTATATTCTGTGATATACCTTATTTATTATTCTGTGATAATTTGTTTAGATCCTGATATTCTACGTATTATTTATATGCTGTGATGCATTAAATGGAAATTTAAATTGTGTTGTGCTGTGATTGGGTTAATACAAGCTGAAAATTTTAAATATAAATAGATGAATTGGGTTTAAAGAGTATAAAAGGAATTCTTAAGTAAAGGATTTTAAAGGAGATTAGATCCAAGGAATGGGTTGAGAAATTTCAAGTGTTTGAAATTTGATTTCAAAGGGAATTGAGAGTTGTTTAAATTAATAGCGAGATTTATTTTTTTTAAAATGGGAAGTGTGCTTTCTCTTGGAAATTTTATTTTGTTTTTAAGAATGCTTTCAAATTATAAATTTGCACTTTAATTATGTTTAGAATACTTTAGAAAGAAATATTATTTTAAATTGTTTCTAAGTGAAAGCAAATATTTGATTAAGTAATTATGGTATTTAAAATTTACGTGCACATTTTTGAGTTTAATTATGCGAAATCGAGGTCAAATATGAATAAGCTTCATGTATGTATGCATGCACAAAGATGGAAAATAAACGAATTCATTTAATCATTGAGCACCCCACCTATCCACTTACCATGATTTGCAATTAGAAGCTAATGCACATGCTAGTGGGATTAAAAACACAAGCATATTTTATGGAGGATTAATATTATGCTAATAATAACTTGTAGGTCGCACTTCCTAAGAGCATTTTGGGTATCCCCTAAAATATGGAATAAGGTTTTAAGCATGTATAAATACCCTTTGTGTTTCATGTATGTAACGACCCAGAATTTTTATTAAATTAAAATTTGAATATTTAATTAATTTTAAATATTTAAAAGTGAATTTATAAGTCAAATAAATTTTATTTTGAATTATTGGATTTAATTGGATAATTAAATCGATAATTTAATATGTTAAATAATGAAAATAATTAAAAATTGAGTTAAAAATGATTGAAAATAATTTGTAAAATTTTATTTAATCATACTGGAGTTATAGAAATATTTTAGAACTTTTAAAATCGAATTAAAAGTTAATCTGTGAAAATTGAATATTTTAATATTTAATAATCGACTGTAAAATAGTCAATTTTTGAACAGTCTCAGAATTGAACGAAACCAGTTCCATTGGATCCGTAATAGTTAGTTATTACCGGATTTCAATTTTCGTGTCAATCGGAGTTATCGTTTGATCGTGGCAGCTCGAAACGCATCGATTTATTTTTAATTTAAATTTGGCGAGTCAAAATAGCCATTTTTAAAAAAGTCTCGGATTTCGACGAAACCAGTTTCATCGGATCCGTAATGTGATATTATTGTAAAGTTTCAAATTTCAAGTCAATTGGATTTACCGTTTGTCCGGTACAAATTAAAACGCCTAGAAATCGATTTAAATCGGTTTAATTTAAATTGAGCGTTTGTAGCCATAACTCGCACAGATGTTCGAATTAGCTTCTGAAACCTGTTCCATTGTGTCCGGAACGCGGGATAAACCCTAGGTACGCTGGTTACGGCGTCTAAATCGGAGTTCGGAATTTCCGGGTGAATAGTGTCGCTCGTTCCTTATAAATAGACCCCTTGCCTTCATAATTTGATAAAAAAATTAAAACTAAACCCTAATTCAAGTTGCTAGCCGCCACTTTATAACCTAAGGCCAGAAATCATTCTTCTTCATCCCTTAATCTCTTCCAATCCATCAAGAATTGGCCAAAGTTGTTAACTAAAGAATCGAAGAGCACGAGATGAGCTTTAAATCCATACGGATATGATCGGAAATGGTGCGACGGAGGGAGAGATAGGTGGGGCCGACAGTTCAGACCTGCGCACGCATTCCCACGCAACATAGATGGCCGAGCTTGCCATGGTTGGGGCCGAACTTAGCTTAGGTGTAGGGCTTTGTGTTACAACGTCTTGATCGAGTTTACATCGAGTATTTTGTTTGCAAATTTAAACCCTAGAAATCAAGTGATGGGTTCTTTTGCGTTTTGATGTTCTGTAGCTTGTAACGTGGGAGAAGATGAGGATGGGGACGGCCAAGATCTGCAGGATTAGGATCCAATGGCTATTGTGAGTTTGGGTTTAAAGTTATATTGTTAGGTTGTAAATTAAGTTATAAAATTCGTGTACGAACTTCATAAATTCGTAACTTTTTCATACGAGGTCGAAAAAATGCAAACTCAGTTGCGTTGGAATCGTATGGACGAGCACTACGCGATGGAGTTGGTTTGGAGTCGTTTGGAGTTAGTGAGAATTTCGGGTAAAATTAAACGCGCGTTTAATTTTATTCGAAATAAAAGCTGAAACGGAAATTAAAACGAAGGTGAGAATTTCTCACTCAATCGAATCAGTTTCGATTTTATTTTAAATAGTTAGATTTAAAATATTTGAATGCATGTTTGAATGATGACTGTAAATTATTGATTGTTAAAATAGACATTATGCGCCGTTAGTAAGCGGATGTTATTTAATATAAACATATACCGCGAATATTTCATAAACAGTGAAATTGGTATTATATATAATATCAATATATATATATTGGCATATGTATATATTGCAGTTGATTGATTTTCCGCATTTTTTGTTTAGCGGATGAGACCCTATTACGCCGTTATTAAGCGGATAATATTTAATAAGAACATATACCGCGATAATTTCGTACTGGAGCGAAATTGGTATTGTGCTAATGTTTTTGGATGCAGGAAACAGGTTGGAGGGATCCAACTGGATTCCTCAACAGTTTTTATTTGATTATGGATATTTTGATATTTGATGGATTATCATATCGATATATGATATCGTTGTTAGTCGTGATTGACTATTTGGTGTGTAGCATCATTGGACCCAGATTTTGGGATTTTAAAAGGGTTTTTAAAGTGATTTTTGAAAAGATAAAATATTTTTGGAATTGATCCATTATAAATAAATAAACGTTATAATTTTTAAAGTTATAAAAATTATGGTTTTTGTGAAATATAGTTAAAAAGCTGATTTTTAGAAATACGATTAAAAGTCGATTTTTGAGGAATATGAACTAATGATTTTATAAAATAATTTAGATTGGATTTTTGAATATATGATAAAAGTTTAAATATAGGATTTATAAAATTTGATTATTTTATAAATCGAAATGATGAAATTATAAAGGAATTTAAAGACGTTTTAGAATAATAATATAAACTGATTTATATTAAGAGATTTATAAATGGATATTTATAAATTGAAATATAGACATTATAAAACGAGTTTTTATAAGTGTTTGAATGTAGTGAAAATGAATTTCATAAATGAAGGAAATTTATAGAATTATAAACTGTGAAGTTATAAATGAAATTTATAAATAGTAAGATTTATAAATTTGTGAAGTTAATTGAAGAATAGATTTGGTTAAATAAATGAATCTTATAAGTTATAAGATTTATAATTATGAAGTTTAAAGAACGATCTTATAAAATAATCGTTTTATAAGTATTTAACTTATAATATGAACGTTTAGTTTATGATTTAGTTATAAACTGGAATAGGTTAATAAAGGAATTTATTAAAGGAAGTTTTAATAAATAAATAGAAGAGGAATTTATAAACGTTGTTTTATAAATTCGCAGACGACTTATTTTGATAAGTTAATTGTTATCACTTATAAATGGAGTTATATTCACGTTTTAGACTGTGAATAATCCTTTAAGTTAAAAAGTATAAAAAGGATGAAATTTGTTAACATAGTATATTCACGTTTTTGAATAGTGAATAACACGTTAAATAAAATGTTTTTGAATGTGATGTTTTAAATAGAATTAAAACGATCTAACGATGTTTTTAAACATGTTGAGATTCGAAACCATAGATTTCAACATTCATTGTTGAAATAGACGTTTTCGAGAAATAAAAGGAAATGGTGGACTATAACACTGTTGTTATAGTAAATGATTTCCGAATGGAAATGTTTGAATAGTATTGGGATTTATATATCTATTTTAATTTCGAATCCCTATACTAGTGATTTTGGGACGTTGTAACGATGTTTTACGCAACATTCGTTTTGGCCCAAATAAATATGTTAAGTGAATGATTTCCTTAAAGAAAGAAATATATACTTAATTCGGTTTAAGTATATTGAATATTTTCTAAGTGTTGAAAATAAAAGATTGTGAATTACTTATTTAATAAGTATGGGAATGTTTTCCAATATGAAGTGAAAAATTAGAATTTATCTTTTTGAAGATAAATTGAAATGAATGATTGAAATCATATATGCATGGATATTTTGAAATATAAATTCATTATGGAATTTATGAATGAAAAGTGAAACTTGTTAAAAATAAATATTGATTTATTTTTGAAGTGTTGAAATTTAATATCTAGTGAAAATATTTTTGAAAAATAAATAATTTGGAAAATTATTTGGAATCTGGTGATGTATGCATATCAATTGATAGTTCAATAACCGACTATCAATATTTCCCTTTGAATGGGTATTTGATGTGATTTGATTGAATTTGAATGCACACTTATTTTTGAATAAGCGCTCACTATTCGGGTTAACCGGGAAAGGACCATGGGGTCGTATAACCCACTCCGAATATGTGATACATCGTTGTGAATTGCATTTGAAGATCGGTGTTGAAGACCGGTATTTGCGAAAGCGATAGGATGAACTATCGATTGACTCTGCACCGAGTAGCTACGGTATTGAGTTCTCCATATGTGATGGTGAATCCGATCAGGATTGTGAATATCCGGATTGCAAGGACTTCTTTGTAAGTGCCTTCGGTTCTGTTCGATCCCGAAACAGACTTGTATGGATTGTATGCCTGACATTACAAGTTGAGATATAAAGCCGATTTCATTCAAATATATTTCTGTTGGTGGCGGAGAATTTATTCTTTGCTTAACACCCTTCTTTGAGACGTACGAGCTCAAAGGTTATATAGTTGAAGTTATCAGCAATATATCCCATTTTGGTAATGTGACATGCTGAGTGATGCTGAAATGATCATTGTGTTGATTATTTGTGATAGGATCATTTATTTGATCGTCTATCTTAGTGATCATTGTGTTGATCATTTGTTGACCCAAAGCATGGCTTTTGTATAAAGTATGTTTTTGTGGACGTGAATTCGTCGAGCCTCACATCCCGGAAATGGTCAAAACAGGAAAGATGCGGCAAGGTTATTAGGGGTTGCTGTAGCTCCCCTTAGGGTATGTGCATTTCCTTCTGGAAAGGGGTGGTATCATGGTATGGAGCCCAGATACTTACTCATGTTGAAAACACTTTATGATTGTGTGAATTGGATATCGAGCGCTCGGTTGAAAAGGTCCTAAAGGACCGGGGAATGGCGTGCTCGTGTCAGTAGTTACCCAGTTAGGGGTAACCCGGCCTTGTGTTGGCAGAGATCCGGTTTGGTTCTCGGGGATGTCCATCCAGAGGCATTCTCAGTGGCAATGGGAAGTTCCTTGGCCTGATCATTCGTTGGAAATCCAAAGAAACAATACGAAACTTGTACGGTATTAGTTGTAGAACCTGCTATTCACTTATGGTGGTCACCACTGTTTGGATAGTAGCTATAGTAGGCATACGATAATGGTCGTATGTTGGCTAAGATTTATATTCTACTTTTGAAATGAAATTTTTCCTACACTATACACTAATAATAATATCAAATGTTATTTTAAATGCGTATCAAGCATCTTTGACTATCATAAGGAGAAATCTCCTCCGATTCTGCGTTTGCATGTGTGTGTGTGCGGGAGGCCTTATGGTAGTCTCATTTTTTTAAAAGCATTGCGAATTGATTAAAAATATTCCTCTATTTTGATTTTAAAGATAAATAAACTGTTTTGAGTTCTCACACCAGTCACATGACTGACTTGGAGTTTATTGTTTTCCTTCCTAAACTCTGGGTGCCCACCAATTTCCACACGGGCAATTAAGAGTTAGGTTTATCAGGATATTCTGGATATTCTGGAGTTGCTGGAGGCAAGCTGGATGGCATGGCGTATTACTAGTTTATATAGTATTTCTTTTTCCGCTGCATTGTTTGATGTTGTTTGATGTAGTACACTCTGATGATATGATGTAATAAAATGTGTTGTAATGTAATAACTGATATAGCTCTTTGTTTAAAGATTATTCATTTATTATTATATGTTGTTCCGCTGCGAATTGTGAGATTCTGATGTTGTTCTGTTGTTTTCTTCTGTCCCGTTCTATTTTTAAAATGCTTCTATCTTCTATTTTTCAAATTCTCTGTTCTCTTTCTCTGTTTTCTAAAAAAAAATTGTCTATCTTCTTTTCCCTCTATTTTTCTTTTTCTTTCTTCTTTTTCTCTCTTCTTTCTTCTCTTTTCTTTTCTTTTTAAAACCCATAACTATTCGGTTTTTCGGCAACGAAAATCCGTAGACGTTACATTTGGTATCAGAGCTGATGGTTAAGCGAGAACCATGGTTCTGTAGGGTATTACTCGTTAGAGATAGAGTCAGCAGTACTCTAGAATGAGTTTGAGTGTAATAATAGCTATGAGAGCGTATTTGTTAGTGAATAAAATTGTTTTATATTATGTTGACTTATCGGTTGATTGTTTATAGATTCCAGTCGATGTAGTCTAGCTAACTATCGTAGATAGGAGTTTCTAAACTCTTAAACAAGATAAACCGACATAATATTGATTTTTAAATTTGGTAAATGAAATAATTTTGCCTTGATTATATTTTATATATAAAGGAATAATTTTTCAGAATTATTAAAGTGTATATAAGTTGATTGTTAGGTTGTTTGGATAATCTAAATAAAAGAATAATTGTATAAGCAAAAGAATTATAAGAATTGAGTTATAATTAAAGTGATTTACAATTGTGAAATAAACTTATATATATAAAAAGTGAAACTATATGAATATAACTTAAGATATGTTGAATGAAGTTGATGTTGGTATCAAACTAAATTAATAAGGTTAGTGATAGATGTGAACTTAAGATTATATGAATGAAATTCAACTTAGAAATTGAATCGGAAAAAAAATGGTTTGAATATAAATCAATTGAATGTAAATTGAGTGGATATGGAATAATTAATGAAAGTGTTAATTCATTGAAATCTAATGCTATTGGAAGTTGTATAATTGAATGAAAATCAGTTTAATTAAACCAATTGAAAGTGATGGTGTTAAATCAAATTGAATGAATATAAGCAAAGGAATTTGGTTGTAATGAATATACTTTGGTTGTTATATGATTGTTGATTGATTGTATGCAATTCATTAAATGTTAATGAAATTGAAAGCTATGAAATTGAATTCAAATTGAAAGTAAATGGATTTGAATAGAATTGAATGTGAATTGGATTTAATTAGTGAATGCAAACTAATTAAAATTGAATAAGAATGAAAATTGATAACATCCAATGTAAATAAATCAAATATGATTTAAAGTGAAAACCAATTCATTGAATATTAATGAGAATATGAATGAAAATTCATTTGATTATGAATGGTAGTTGGTTGATATTTGCATTTGTTGTTTGGTTGCATTTGCTATGTGACATGTATAGTTATTATGTTGCTATATGTTGTATATTGAGATTATTTGCATATGTGCATGTTCTCATGTTGTTTGTTGAGTGATTAGTAGGTGCGGATCGCGTTTGCTTCGCATTTGGAGTTCGCTTTAGCGCTATATTAGCCGTATATGCTTGCTAATAAAGTATAAGGTACATATCTCGGATTAAATATCGTACTTTTACACTTTTTTCCCTTCGGGATGCCTCATTACTTGATGAGATGTATATTTGTGATATATATACTGTCATTTTTTTTTCGGATCGAGCCGCGCAAAGGAGACTATGGCGAATTTTTCCGAAAATTTAAGGCGTTAGAAAAATTTGAGAAAATTTTGGAAAATTTTTGAAAACTTAAACTTTGATTTGGAATTGAAAGTTAGACAATAGTAGTTGTTTTTGAAAAGATAACTAAGTATGATTTTGAAAGCTTAGTAAAGTTATTGTAAGAAGTTTAACTATGAATTTTGGGAAAATTAATAGATTCTCTAACTTTTCTTACTTGTAATTTCGAGGACGAAATTCTTTTAAGGGGGAAAGATTGTAACGACCCAGAATTTTTATTAAATTAAAATTTGAATATTTAATTAATTTTAAATATTTAAAAGTGAATTTATAAGTCAAATAAATTTTATTTTGAATTATTGGATTTAATTGGATAATTAAATCGATAATTTAATATGTTAAATAATGAAAATAATTAAAAATTGAGTTAAAAATGATTGAAAATAATTTGTAAAATTTTATTTAATCATACTGGAGTTATAGAAATATTTTAGAACTTTTAAAATCGAATTAAAAGTTAATCTGTGAAAATTGAATATTTTAATATTTAATAATCGACTGTAAAATAGTCAATTTTTGAACAGTCTCAGAATTGAACGAAACCAGTTCCATTGGATCCGTAATAGTTAGTTATTACCGGATTTCAATTTTCGTGTCAATCGGAGTTATCGTTTGATCGTGGCAGCTCGAAACGCATCGATTTATTTTTAATTTAAATTTGGCGAGTCAAAATAGCCATTTTTAAAAAAGTCTCGGATTTCGACGAAACCAGTTTCATCGGATCCGTAATGTGATATTATTGTAAAGTTTCAAATTTCAAGTCAATTGGATTTACCGTTTGTCCGGTACAAATTAAAACGCCTAGAAATCGATTTAAATCGGTTTAATTTAAATTGAGCGTTTGTAGCCATAACTCGCACAGATGTTCGAATTAGCTTCCGAAACCTGTTCCATTGTGTCCGGAACGCGGGATAAACCCTAGGTACGCTGGTTACGGCGTCTAAATCGGAGTTCGGAATTTCCGGGTGAATAGTGTCGCTCGTTCCTTATAAATAGACCCCTTGCCTTCATAATTTGATAAAAAAATTAAAACTAAACCCTAATTCAAGTTGCTAGCCGCCACTTTATAACCTAAGGCCAGAAATCATTCTTCTTCATCCCTTAATCTCTTCCAATCCATCAAGAATTGGCCAAAGTTGTTAACTAAAGAATCGAAGAGCACGAGATGAGCTTTAAATCCATACGGATATGATCGGAAATGGTGCGACGGAGGGAGAGATAGGTGGGGCCGACAGTTCAGACCTGCGCACGCATTCCCACGCAACATAGATGGCCGAGCTTGCCATGGTTGGGGCCGAACTTAGCTTAGGTGTAGGGCTTTGTGTTACAACGTCTTGATCGAGTTTACATCGAGTATTTTGTTTGCAAATTTAAACCCTAGAAATCAAGTGATGGGTTCTTTTGCGTTTTGATGTTCTGTAGCTTGTAACGTGGGAGAAGATGAGGATGGGGACGGCCAAGATCTGCAGGATTAGGATCCAATGGCTATTGTGAGTTTGGGTTTAAAGTTATATTGTTAGGTTGTAAATTAAGTTATAAAATTCGTGTACGAACTTCATAAATTCGTAACTTTTTCATACGAGGTCGAAAAAATGCAAACTCAGTTGCGTTGGAATCGTATGGACGAGCACTACGCGATGGAGTTGGTTTGGAGTCGTTTGGAGTTAGTGAGAATTTCGGGTAAAATTAAACGCGCGTTTAATTTTATTCGAAATAAAAGCTGAAACGGAAATTAAAACGAAGGTGAGAATTTCTCACTCAATCGAATCAGTTTCGATTTTATTTTAAATAGTTAGATTTAAAATATTTGAATGCATGTTTGAATGATGACTGTAAATTATTGATTGTTAAAATAGACATTATGCGCCGTTAGTAAGCGGATGTTATTTAATATAAACATATACCGCGAATATTTCATAAACAGTGAAATTGGTATTATATATAATATCAATATATATATATTGGCATATGTATATATTGCAGTTGATTGATTTCCCGCATTTTTTGTTTAGCGGATGAGACCCTATTACGCCGTTATTAAGCGGATAATATTTAATAAGAACATATACCGCGATAATTTCGTACTGGAGCGAAATTGGTATTGTGCTAATGTTTTTGGATGCAGGAAACAGGTTGGAGGGATCCAACTGGATTCCTCAACAGTTTTTATTTGATTATGGATATTTTGATATTTGATGGATTATCATATCGATATATGATATCGTTGTTAGTCGTGATTGACTATTTGGTGTGTAGCATCATTGGACCCAGATTTTGGGATTTTAAAAGGGTTTTTAAAGTGATTTTTGAAAAGATAAAATATTTTTGGAATTGATCCATTATAAATAAATAAACGTTATAATTTTTAAAGTTATAAAAATTATGGTTTTTGTGAAATATAGTTAAAAAGCTGATTTTTAGAAATACGATTAAAAGTCGATTTTTGAGGAATATGAACTAATGATTTTATAAAATAATTTAGATTGGATTTTTGAATATATGATAAAAGTTTAAATATAGGATTTATAAAATTTGATTATTTTATAAATCGAAATGATGAAATTATAAAGGAATTTAAAGACGTTTTAGAATAATAATATAAACTGATTTATATTAAGAGATTTATAAATGGATATTTATAAATTGAAATATAGACATTATAAAACGAGTTTTTATAAGTGTTTGAATGTAGTGAAAATGAATTTCATAAATGAAGGAAATTTATAGAATTATAAACTGTGAAGTTATAAATGAAATTTATAAATAGTAAGATTTATAAATTTGTGAAGTTAATTGAAGAATAGATTTGGTTAAATAAATGAATCTTATAAGTTATAAGATTTATAATTATGAAGTTTAAAGAACGATCTTATAAAATAATCGTTTTATAAGTATTTAACTTATAATATGAACGTTTAGTTTATGATTTAGTTATAAACTGGAATAGGTTAATAAAGGAATTTATTAAAGGAAGTTTTAATAAATAAATAGAAGAGGAATTTATAAACGTTGTTTTATAAATTCGCAGACGACTTATTTTGATAAGTTAATTGTTATCACTTATAAATGGAGTTATATTCACGTTTTAGACTGTGAATAATCCTTTAAGTTAAAAAGTATAAAAAGGATGAAATTTGTTAACATAGTATATTCACGTTTTTGAATAGTGAATAACACGTTAAATAAAATGTTTTTGAATGTGATGTTTTAAATAGAATTAAAACGATCTAACGATGTTTTTAAACATGTTGAGATTCGAAACCATAGATTTCAACATTCATTGTTGAAATAGACGTTTTCGAGAAATAAAAGGAAATGGTGGACTATAACACTGTTGTTATAGTAAATGATTTCCGAATGGAAATGTTTGAATAGTATTGGGATTTATATATCTATTTTAATTTCGAATCCCTATACTAGTGATTTTGGGACGTTGTAACGATGTTTTACGCAACATTCGTATTGGCCCAAATAAATATGTTAAGTGAATGATTTCCTTAAAGAAAGAAATATATACTTAATTCGGTTTAAGTATATTGAATATTTTCTAAGTGTTGAAAATAAAAGATTGTGAATTACTTATTTAATAAGTATGGGAATGTTTTCCAATATGAAGTGAAAAATTAGAATTTATCTTTTTGAAGATAAATTGAAATGAATGAATGAAATCATATATGCATGGATATTTTGAAATATAAATTCATTATGGAATTTATGAATGAAAAGTGAAACTTGTTAAAAATAAATATTGATTTATTTTTGAAGTGTTGAAATTTAATATCTAGTGAAAATATTTTTGAAAAATAAATAATTTGGAAAATTATTTGGAATCTGGTGATGTATGCATATCAATTGATAGTTCAATAACCGACTATCAATATTTCCCTTTGAATGGGTATTTGATGTGATTTGATTGAATTTGAATGCACACTTATTTTTGAATAAGCGCTCACTATTCGGGTTAACCGGGAAAGGACCATGGGGTCGTATAACCCACTCCGAATATGTGATACGTCGTTGTGAATTGCATTTGAAGATCGGTGTTGAAGACCGGTATTTGCGAAAGCGATAGGATGAACTATCGATTGACTCTGCACCGAGTAGCTACGGTATTGAGTTCTCCATATGTGATGGTGAATCCGATCAGGATTGTGAATATCCGGATTGCAAGGACTTCTTTGTAAGTGCCTTCGGTTCTGTTCGATCCCGGAACAGACTTGTATGGATTGTATGCCTGACATTACAAGTTGAGATATAAAGCCGATTTCATTCAAATATATTTCTGTTGGTGGCGGAGAATTTATTCTTTGCTTAACACCCTTCTTTGAGACGTACGAGCTCAAAGGTTATATAGTTGAAGTTATCAGCAATATATCCCATTTTGGTAATGTGACATGCTGAGTGATGCTGAAATGATCATTGTGTTGATTATTTGTGATAGGATCATTTATTTGATCGTCTATCTTAGTGATCATTGTGTTGATCATTTGTTGACCCAAAGCATGGCTTTTGTATAAAGTATGTTTTTGTGGACGTGAATTCGTCGAGCCTCACATCCCGGAAATGGTCAAAACAGGAAAGATGCGGCAAGGTTATTAGGGGTTGCTGTAGCTCCCCTTAGGGTATGTGCATTTCCTTCTGGAAAGGGGTGGTATCATGGTATGGAGCCCAGATACTTACTCATGTTGAAAACACTTTATGATTGTGTGAATTGGATATCGAGCGCTCGGTTGAAAAGGTCCTAAAGGACCGGGGAATGGCGTGCTCGTGTCAGTAGTTACCCAGTTAGGGGTAACCCGGCCTTGTGTTGGCAGAGATCCGGTTTGGTTCTCGGGGATGTCCATCCAGAGGCATTCTCAGTGGCAATGGGAAGTTCCTTGGCCTGATCATTCGTTGGAAATCCAAAGAAACAATACGAAACTTGTACGGTATTAGTTGTAGAACCTGCTATTCACTTATGGTGGTCACCACTGTTTGGATAGTAGCTATAGTAGGCATACGATAATGGTCGTATGTTGGCTAAGATTTATATTCTACTTTTGAAATGAAATTTTTCCTACACTATACACTAATAATAATATCAAATGTTATTTTAAATGCGTATCAAGCATCTTTGACTATCATAAGGAGAAATCTCCTCCGATTCTGCGTTTGCATGTGTGTGTGTGCGGGAGGCCTTATGGTAGTCTCATTTTTTTAAAAGCATTGCGAATTGATTAAAAATATTCCTCTATTTTGATTTTAAAGATAAATAAACTGTTTTGAGTTCTCACACCAGTCACATGACTGACTTGGAGTTTATTGTTTTCCTTCCTAAACTCTGGGTGCCCACCAATTTCCACACGGGCAGTTAAGAGTTAGGTTTATCAGGATATTCTGGATATTCTGGAGTTGCTGGAGGCAAGCTGGATGGCATGGCGTATTACTAGTTTATATAGTATTTCTTTTTCCGCTGCATTGTTTGATGTTGTTTGATGTAGTACACTCTGATGATATGATGTAATAAAATGTGTTGTAATGTAATAACTGATATAGCTCTTTGTTTAAAGATTATTCATTTATTATTATATGTTGTTCCGCTGCGAATTGTGAGATTCTGATGTTGTTCTGTTGTTTTCTTCTGTCCCGTTCTATTTTTAAAATGCTTCTATCTTCTATTTTTCAAATTCTCTGTTCTCTTTCTCTGTTTTCTAAAAAAAAAATTGTCTATCTTCTTTTCCCTCTATTTTTCTTTTTCTTTCTTCTTTTTCTCTCTTCTTTCTTCTCTTTTCTTTTCTTTTTAAAACCCATAACTATTCGGTTTTTCGGCAACGAAAATCCGTAGACGTTACAATGTAATGAGCTCTAACCACATTCTTTTTAGTTTAGTTGTAGCCATAATTGTAAACATAAACTTTCTTTTTAATGGCTTCATAGCCTTTTCTTAATTCAATTTATTTACATGCAATTTTAATTCATGCACTTTTAATTCATTTTCTTTTTTGTTTCTTCTTATGTTAGTAGTTTAAATCTCTTTCTTTTACGCAAGTAGATTCTCTTTTTAGTTTATTTCAATTTGCTCTCTTCTTTCATATTGAAATCACTTTATATTATGATGAATTCAAAAAAGAGAAGCTAAGCCTCTTCAATATAGAGGTGACGAAGCTCTCATGAATCGTACAAAATTAACACAGTGATTTCATTTGATCTCTTTCTGTACTTAATAAAATTTTTGACGTGGTTATTTTGTTGTTTAACTTTGAATTTGATATCCTATGTTGTTGACACCAAATAGGCTATGCTTAAACAAACATAAACACAAATTACCTCTTCATATACATATGATTTTGGCAATAAAGTGGATATTAGAATCAAAATTTGATGGTCTGCATTGCTAACAATAGTAAATAGATCATGCTTGGAATAAAGTTTATTTTTAAATTCATTATCATTTTCCTGAGAGTTGACAAGTGGTTTGGATGGTGTGTTAAACTTTGATGGTTTATGTAAGACTGATTAATAGCATAAATAAACCATTCTTAGGAAAAACACATCAACTAAATTCACAAATGACCTAAGAGAGATTATAATTTCATTGTATTGATTTGTGTGATCATGATAAGGGTTTTGCCTTTAAATTGCCTTCTACTCTCATATTTTTATTCACTTTGTTTTAAGTAGTTTTTACAATTTTTAACTTAAAACAATTTCAAACTTTGAGTTAATTTGATTGAGTAGAGTTCAAAATTAATTCAATTCCCTATGGATCGATCCGTACTCGCTATGTACTAAAATTGTACACGGTGTGCTTGCGGTTATTTTTAACACAATTTTTGATGGTGGGTTTCTAACCACTAGGAATCTCCACCATTAATCAACAATGCTATCTAAATGGACTCAGCAACTGGTTTGCTTGGATCATTGAACTCGAAGTACTAGTTTCGTGAAGAAAGTGCTTGGAGTCATATTGGTGTTTGCTTGGAGAAAATCTTGGTTTTCCCAAGTGTTATCTTGGGCCATAGATTCCTAGGTTTTCTTTGAGTCACATTACCTTGGTTCGTGTCTTATCACCTAGGTTCTCTAACTTTGGAAGTATCGTTTGAGTATAAGTTCCTTGTCCATTCCTTGGATGCAATTCAGTAGCTACCGCTTGATCCCCTATGCCTCGATCAGCTATAGGACGTAAAGGAAGTAGGTAGAGTGCATCATCTTTAAGTTGAGTTTTGAATCCAGAATGTAGAGGCATTGCGTCGCGGCCAACGTTGGTTGAAAACGATCAGTTGGAAAAAACGGTCAGTTGAAATTGATCAGGTTGATAAAGATCGGCTAGGAAAAGGAACAATGGAACAATCTGCCGCAAACGATTAGGTGAAAACGATTATGTGGAAACGATCGATGGAGAAACAATCTTATGAACGATCGTACAGAAAACAATCATACAAATCACATTGGTGGGTGGAATGATCATGGAGAAACGGTCATATGAAACTATCATATAAGGAATGGTCTTATAGAAAAATGATCGTACAAATCATGTTGTGTTTAATGGAAAATTTTCTATCGGATTAGAAAATCATCAAAATTTTCAAATTAAAATTTAACCACAAGTGCACGACGTACAGTTTTAGTACGTGGCGAGTACGGGTCGGTCCATAGAGAATTGTTTTAGATTTTAAAAATTAATTCAAACAAACTAGACCAAAATGAGAAGAAATTGTTAACTACATGAAAAATGAAGCTATAACTATAAATAAAATGAGATTTAAACTATTAGATTAGAGAACAATTTAGAGGCGAATCTACTCTCATATTTTTGTATATCAACAAACAAATAATTTATGATCTCTAATTATGATAATAAGTGAAATAATTGTTGTATTGATCATAAGTATGGTTTATTTATGTTATTAATTAACATAACTTAAACCATCAAACTATAATACCACAATTATACCACTTATAAATTCTCATGAAAATGAAGCCAATACAAAAGCTATTTTAAGTATGATTTATTTACTATTGTAATTAGTAAGATAGATCATCAAAATTTGTTTTTATTTTCTTTTCAAAATAAAAAAACAATTAGCAAATGATGATGTAAATTGTGTTTATGTTGAATAAGAATAGCTTATTTGCAAAAACAACATAGGCTATCAAACTCACTTGTATAAACTTGCATCCAAATTCACTATCATGAAGCACAAACCAAAAGAGATCATAAATCATAAAAATGTTGAAATCACATAAATTTAGAGAGCTTCATTATTCATAAATTGAAGTGGTTTAGCTACTCTTTTGTGTTATCAAATCAACGCTTGTAAATTTCAATAATAAAAAGCAACAAAATGGAAAGGAAGCAAGGAAGAAAGAGAGATTAACGACTACTACTTGCATAAAAAAAATAAAGCTACACTACTTGCATGAATGTAAATTTAATCTACTAACAAAGAAAAGAGAAGGGCATAAAAATAAGCATAAGCATAAAAGTAAATAAAAACAAGTAGAAAAGAGAAGAGAAAGAGCCTAGGAAGCTATTTTTATTTCATGAAACATAAAGCTTACAACTTTCATTCTGATTTCCTAACTAATTTAAGAGAATAGAAGATATTAACATGTATATAAGAGGGCTATTTATACATGCATAAAGCTCTAATTCAATTTTTAGGATGCTTCCCAAAATGCCTTTAGGAAGTGTGGCTACCAAGTAACCATTAGCCACTAATTAATCCATCATTAAAAGTGCATAAAGCTTTAACCTCTACTTAGTTGTCTACTAGCTTCTAATTGAAGATTTAGGTAAGTAGATGGGATCCTCCATTATCGTGAGCTTGAATTATTTCCTCTTCATTCCTTTATATTCCCTTTTTCATGCATATAGTTCATGAAACCCTCTTCCATTTGCATCAAAATTTCCTATAAAAAATCATAAAAATTTCTAAGTAAAAATTCTCAAATTGACACATGCATAAAAAATGACCATTTTACCCCTGAATGAAGATGAATATATGACGATTTGAAAATAATTGAATTTTGGTTTTATACATGTTAAAATGTCCAAATATGACATTTATTTAAATAAAAATAGATAAAATATGGATGAAAATATATGCACATTTACATGCACATCGCATTGGTAGGTGGAATGATCATAAGAAATGAGCATGGAACGATAGTATAGGGAATGATCGCATAAGACGATGCGACATATGGATCTGTAAGGAACGATCTAGTGGGAACAATCATATAAAAATGATCGGTGTGGAAGCGATCGTGTGGAAATGATCTGGTAGGGAAGATCGCATAGAAATGATCGACGTGGAAGCGATCATATGGAAACGATCTGGTAGGAACGATTATATGTGTGACGACCCGAATTTTTTTGGATATTTGAAATTGGGATATTTAATTGATTTTAAATGTTTAAACGTTAAATTCTAACTTGAATTTCAAATATCACTATTTATTGGATAATTTAAATTATTGAATTTAAAAATTGGTAATTGGATAAAATATGAAATCTAGAGTTTCGAGCTTGTTAAAAATAATTTAAAGGCCTATAAATTTGTATTGATAGTACTGAAGGTGATAGGACTTTATAATTGAATTTATAAGTGGTTTGTTCAGTTTTAAAAATATATAGTTTAAATCGATATTTAAAAAAATTGTCTTCCGAGGCACGGTCTTGGAATTCGACGAAACCAGTTCTATTGGATCTGTAATAGTGTTTTGTTATCGAATTTCAAGTTTCGGCATTTGGAATTGACGTGTGATCGTACGATAGGTAAACGCGCTGAATTTATATCGAAAATTTAATATAATAACTGGTCCAAAAAGCTATCTTCTCCATACGATCGAATTAGGACTCGAAACCTTTTCTATTTCGTTTGGAATAGGGATATAACATATAACGCCTAGCGGCACATCTCGAAGGAGGTCGGGATTTTTAGCTCGATTTCCAGACTTTTGAATTCAAATTAAATTAAAATTGTATATTGTGACCAGTCAAAAACAAATCACTATAGCTTTTCTTCCATGTGCCAGAATCACATACCAAATGCCGCTCTCGTTTCTTTTTTTAAAAAATATAAGAAATATGTTCCACCGTCCCCTTTTCTTCTTCAATACGATTAACTCAAAAAAAGAGAAGTAAGAATGGCCGCCTTCTCTTTCCAGATCGAATTCTCTTCGTATGTTAAAAATAATGGTCGTATCGTTGTAATCCATTGTCGAATTTTTCCCTTTCCCTCTTTTTTCATGAATCAAAGTCGCATCCTCATCAAATCCATTCGATTGAGAAAGTAGAGGGAGGAGATTCGTGTGGCCGAGCTTGCGACTAGATCGCGATAATTCGAATCGATAGCAGGGTGTTCATCGACGATGCACCAAGATCCATGGCGAGTCAGTCGCGATAACGTGAGCAAGTGAGTCAACATATGCGTACGCGTGGTCTTTGGCGGGGTCGGAGGTCGTTGAGGTTCGCAAATAGGAAGGGTTTCACAATTTAATTAGCGTTCAACGAAGGCTTGGGCATCTCGAGTTCGATGAGGCAGTGAGGTACCTTTCATCTCGAGTTCGATGAGGCAGGTGGGTTGTAATAGTATGATACAAACAAATGCCTTTAATTTAATTTAAATATATATATATATGTATATATATATATATATATATTTGTATACATATTAGGGAAAGGGTATTTTTAAAAAGTTTGAATTGTATTTTTACAACATATGTGTATAAGAGGTGAAATTTTTTACAGTAAAGAGCTTACTGTTTTTGGTTAATTACAGAAATATATATATATATATATACACACACATACATATTTTATTTTAAATATATATAGCTAAACAAGGAAGTATATATATAGACAAGATTTTGGAAATGAAGATTCCAAAGGTTGTAGAGTATATATAAAAATTTGATTATTAAATCTATATAGATATTTTTAGTATGAAGTTTCAAAGAAAATAAAACAAATATACATATACAAATTTTAAATTCACTAGTTATTTTAAAATAATGAATTATGGTGTTTAACTTGTTCAACCAACTTATTAGATCATATTTTAGTTACTAAAAATTATCAAAGGAAATTAGTTTAATTGGATTATTAATTTAATTAAATAAATAAATGATAATTAAATGTTCGATTATTTGAAGTGTTAATAAACCATATAATGTTGTTCAAGGTCCAAGCGGAGGGGCAAGCCGGGTTGGATAGGATTGCAAACAAAATCAAAGGTGAGATCTTCTCACTCATTTGGATTGCTTGGTTAATTTAAATGATTCAATTTTAAATCATTGGATGTGCTTGGATGAATAAATAATTATTTGTTGGATGTTATTTACATATGGTATATATAGTGTGTATATGGAGTGATTGATATTCCCGCATTATATAGCGGATGAGACCCTATGTGCCCCACATAATAGCGGATGACCCTTTATACCGTGATATCCCCCTCGAAGTGGGATTGGAATTTTATATTGAGCTAACATCTATGGATGTAGGGAAACAGGTTGGAGGGATCCAACTAGATTCCTCAAAACGTTGAATTTATTTTATAATTCAGCGTTGTGATTTATTTGATGATTTGTGATAAATTATATTAATTATATTGGGGATTGAAATTATTGAATGTTATAACCTGGCTGAATATATATGGGTAGTTTGAGAAATGGAAAATGTATATATAAAGTTTGGATTTTAAAGGAAATGAAAAGAATTTTTTTAAGTAAATAATTATTGAGAATCGGATAAATCGAGTAATAAATTTTAAAGGGAATTTAAAACTAGGAAACCAATTTGAAATCGATTTAGTGTTTTGGAAACTGTGATTTAAAGGGAAGTGAGAAATGGAAATTTGTAAACTGGTTTATAAATGAAGAGGAATATTTATCAGTGGATAAATTTGGAAGTATAGATTCCGGTGGAATTTTTAAAAGGTGCCATTCATTTTAAAAATAAACGGTGATTTTATTTTTAAAAGTTGGAAAGTATATTTTTTCTTGGAAAGCTAAGTATATTTCAAAGAAAAGATTTCAAATTATAAACTAGAACTTTAAAAGTGTGTTTAGAATGTTTTAGAAAATTAATTATTTTAATTATTTTTAAGAGAAAAGTAAATATTTATCTAAGATAATTACGGTAGTTAATTATTTTTAAGGGTAAATTAGTATTATGATTTTAAAAAGGAATTTTAAATACAAATATTTGATAAAATAACTTTATTTTAAAAGGAAATTTTGGTTTTCGTTTTACTCATAACTTTTCTAGAATTTCTTAAGTATTATTTTTATTTAAGTAATTTTAGTAGCCTTAATGTAAATAATTTAAGTATATATTTTGAAAGTTATTTTAAGGAGATGGGAAATTTGTTTTAAAAATAAAAATTGGTTTATTTTTAAAGTGTTGAATGAATTTACGGGATTGTGACATAAATTAAACCGGAATAAATCGACCAGGATTTATAAATGATTAGATAGCTATTATTTTTTTAAAATGGAAGTGTATTTCCCTGAAAAGCCATGTATATATTCAAAGAAGATTTCTAAGTATAAGTTAAAGTTTTAAAGTGGTTTTAAAAGAATGTTTTAGAAAAAAATTATTATTTATGGTATTAAAATTTTTAAAAGTAAATATTTATTAAGCTAATAATATAAGTAAGTTATTTTTAAGGTTTAACTAGTATTATGGTTTTAAGATAATTATTTAATATTTATACCTTATAGAATAAGTTTTATTTTAAAATTTTGTTTTGGCTTAAGTTTTACGTGAGAAATTATTATAAAATCTCATAAGTAGTATTTGAAATTAGTGGAAATTAGCCACAAGGGACTCTTTAGCATGTGCAATTAGTTTCTATGACACACAACTCAGATAATTATTTTTAAGGACAAAATGCAAAATAATTAGTTTCTAAGGCCTAAAAACCTATGAAGTTATGTCCTTGAAAGTAACTGGACTTTGACTTTGTCCTTAAAAGTAATTATTCTACTGACTTTGTCCTTAAAATTAATTCATATGGATGTGTGTTCTAGAAACTAATTGGACTGCAAATTTGTCCTTCTAGTGAAATGCCCCATAAAGTGTTTAAAGTAGTTTTTATTTTAAATGTTTTAAAGTATATACATATATATATTTTGGATAATGTGATTTAAATTATTTATAATCTAAGTTATTAAGACTTGGTGCTTTTCAGTAGAAATAAAACAACTGTTTGGACGATTGTGTGATTTGATAGTTAAATAACCGGCTATCAATATTGGCCAATACGCTGATCGTTTCAAAAAGACTGGGATCGGGATTAATTTTCCGAAAACCACTTTGATCCATTTGAACATTTTCGTCAGGAAGACAAGAGCTTGGAGTCGAAGATGGAGCAGTGAAGTGCAAGGGCTAATCTCTACTAACCCTGATGGTGTTTCCAAAATGGATGTAGTAGGAGTAATACCTTCGGTTCCGTTCGGACCTGGAATGGACTTGTATGGATGAATGCTATCAGAAAATCATCAGGAGGATGATGAGCATTCTAAGTGAATGTGTGCTAAAAAGGTAACGCATAGCCTCTATCCTTATCAACCGGGAATGGCTAAAACAGGGGAGGTGCAGCAAGGATAAGTGGCTAGCAACCAATTAGGGTAAGGTCACCCCTGTTTAGATGTCCCTTTATTTTGGTTGAATGGGCGGTTGCTGATCCCAACCGCGGGATGATCTTATTTAGACTATCCAGTAAGGGGTAGCTCCAGTCTTGTGCTATAGAGGATCAGGGTTGATCCTCGGTACGCTAATCTAGACCAGGTACTGTGACGGGCGGTACCCTAGTAGCCCTGCCATTGTATGGAATCCAATCTCCATTAAGCGCCTACGGTTTTGATTGTGCCCAACTATTGCTGGAACATGAGATGCAAGCATTTCAGCAAGATTCTATTTTAATTTCTATAGACACTATTGTTTGTACCAAAATTGGGCACAACACTCTTCGGAAGTTTTTGAAGAGATAATAAATGAAGAATGTAAGTTGAAAATGAGGATTATCTAACAAAAACTCCAATTAACAAGAATATAAATGCAAAGACAAGCGATTTATAGTGGTTCGGCGTGTTGCCTACATCCGATGTGAAGTTTTTGCAATTTTATCGATTCTCTTTCAATGATTACAAGTGATTACAGTGATCAACAGATAAATACAACTTGGAAATTCGAAATTGACAGCAAGAATATAGTGTAGGATGATGGAGATCTCAATCCGGCAGAGTGTAGGCGCTTGAGAGTCAAAAGATCCCTTCTCTGTAGGCTCTGGGGCTCTATTTACAGGCGTAGGAGGCTGATATTTTGCTCAAACTTCGGGAGACTCGTTCTGTCACGTGAGTGGGCACACGCGACCAACCTCAGGAAGTTTTGACTCGATCGGCATTTGATACGAAGTCATTTCGTATCGATCAATATGACATCCAATCGAGCTGAAATTTGGTGGAGACATTCCTCAGCATGTACGCAAGCTCTTGTGAAATTTTCATGGCATTTGGATCAGTGGATCATGAGTTATCGTCGATACGAAATGGGGTTTTTCAGTGGCTGATTGGTTCGAATCCACCATTTCGAATCGATCCCTTCGACTCCATCAACTCACGTGGTCTTGTGATGATGTGGCACGTATACTTAGCCTCGATCCGGTCTTTACTCCGAGTTGATCGCATCGACTCTATAAATCTCGTCTCATTCGTATCGAGGGATGACACGTCACCCTGGTCTATTGACTTGATGGATTCGAATAAGGCCTACTGACGGATTCGAACTACTCATGTTCAATGGTTACGAACAAGTCTTTCCTTGATGGACATGAAACCAATCGATGCGAACTGGAACCTTTCGATGGATATGAAGTAGGATCACCTGATGGATACGAAGTAGGACAATCTGACGGATACGAAGTGCCTTGCCCATAATGGGTTCGAAGAGAGGTTTCCACGATGGATACAAAGTAGTGACCGTTGCCTCAGTTGATGGATGCGAAATGCTCTATCTGCCGATGGATACGAAGTAGGGAGATGCCAATGGATTCGAATAAGGAACTGCTGACCGATACGAAGCATGGCTTTATGATGGGTACGAAGTCCATCGACACAAACTCGATGGACTCGAACACAGCCAAGTTCATCGATACGAAACAGTGCTCTTCGATGGATACGAAGCAGCTGGACCTATGATCGATACGAACTGGAGCTTGATGATCGATACGAAATCAGAGCTTTTCCCTTCAACTTACATCCATCATAACTTGAGCATACAAATTCGGATCGACTTGAAACTTGGAATGCTGGTTCTTATGATCTTGCTTGTCATGCCCTACCAATTGTAGCCTGATCCGGGCTCGGACAAAATTCAGCGATATCCATAGTGAAGCAAAGTATAACTAATCTTTGAGACGAACTGTCTTTTGTTTTCGATCGATCTTTTGGTATCACGACTTTGCCAAAAAGCGGGATAACATTTGCCCTCCAAAGTACGTCTCGTGGAAACATGACGTGCTTTGAAAAGCTGGAATTTCTCTCTGAACAATCGTTGCTCTCTTTCGTTGAAAGTTGTACTCTGTATCACTGTCACCTTACGTTGATATAACTGATTGCTATATAATAGTGATTGGCTGTTTGTCGCCGTAATCGTAATGAGATGAGTATTTGATCCCTGTGAATGTTCAAAATCGAATATTAGTCCGACATACGTGCATATATGTTAATTTGACTCTCGTTAACGTTGCGTGTTCACGAGTCGTCGGTTTAGTTTGTTATAGGATTTCGTATCGATTCTCTCCTGAATCGATTTGAAATTCGAGTTGAAACAACGCTTGATGGTTGTTTTGAACTATCCTCGTGTATTGATCCTTTCCTGAATCGACCTGAAAGGTTGAAAAGTAGTCTTTTATATCGACGCGGGTCGAATTGATGGATACGAAATGACCGTTCGTATCGATGAGTTACGATGGATGCGAAATATCCATTCGTATCAATGATTTTTAATGGATATGAAATTACTGTTCGTATCGATGAGCTTTGATGGATTCGAAATTGTTGTTCGTATCGATATGCAGTGGATGGAGTTGCGAACTTGTTGACGCGAACAGGGCTTCGAGTCGATGGGCTCCATCGTCTTCAGCCGTTCTTGCCATGCGCTACGCATCGATAGATTCACCGTTCATTTCGAACCGATAGAAATTCTCGATCAAATGGAGTCGAATAGGGCGTTCGACTCGGGTTTTGATCGGTTGCGACTGGTCAAGTGGACTGGGAGGCGAATCGACCCGGTCCTTTCCTACGTTCCATATAAATAGCTAGGACTTAGCCATTTTTCACTTTTCTACTTTTCACTGCCATCTCTAATCTTCACACCGACTCGAAACTTCGAGAAAGATAGAACTGCGTCACGCCTTCGATTCTACAAGATTCATCCCTTAAATTCTTCGAATCCCACTTTCAAATTAGGTAATAAAACATGAATCCAAGCAACGAAACTATTCCAGTTCTATTCTTCCTTCATTGATTATCCATTCGGGTAATTGATAAAGCCAGATCTGGTTTGTAGAAGAAAGAGTGGGGATGACAGAATCGAATCGACCTAGGGACTCGTGTTCGAATTGATGAAGGCGCAATATTTTTCTTCGGATTTCGCGTTGATCCCTGGGATGCTCTAGTGGAGATGATGTTGTTCGTACCGATAACTATGGTGATGGATCGTATCGATACGAAACGATCGATTTGAAAAAATAGGTTGACGGTCGATTTGAAGTCCTTAACTTTAGATCGATACGAACTACATCCCTCTAACCGATACGAAAAGTATCGATTCAAACGTGATCGATGTTAAGTTGAGGCCTCCTTGATCGATACGAACTAGGCAACCAAGGATCGATTCGAAGTCATCTCACCTTGATCGATACGAAATCGGCCCTTGACCATCGATTCAAAACGTGCCCCCTTGTATCGATTCGAAGTGATATCCCGATGGATTCGAACGAGCTTCCTTTGATCGATTCGAACCCTTCCTTTGATGGATACAAAATTTTGAGCAATTGATAGAATGATTCCGACGAGCTTCATCCTTGCATATCTGGGTTTAACTATTAAACTGCACACTTGACTATCCTTTCGAAGCTCGTCGATGGAATTATAACTTAACACCGTGATAACGAACTTTAACTCGAATCGGTTACCAACATCTGGATGATACAATTGTGATGGTCAGCGATGACGATCACTCCTACTGGACTCTGATTATCTTTGTTGCTTGCAAGTTCTCTTTAATTCTGCAAAATCCTTTCCAGTAATGCACAACACTACACAACACACAATCTTACACGTGGGGAATACACGGGTTCTTTACCGCCTAACGATAATTTATCATAAGTTAGCCAGTTATGGAACCATCAAGTTCGCAGCCTCAAGAAATCCAAAATACAATTCCTCCGAGACTTCAAATTCCGGACATTGAGTCCGAAATCATTGGTCCAGCCCCGGACGAATTACCCGATGCATCTTTCATTGCCAATCCATCGGACTCCATTCGATCCAACGTCTCTGAGGATATGCTAGGGAGAATATGCTTAAGGCATGGCCTGTCAATAGACGACATATTCTTGCCGGGACCAATTGACAGACCACACAATCCGCCAGAGCGATACACCGCATTCAATCGTCACACGTGTGTTGCCAGAACGCTCCTCCGTTCAATGAGTATATAAGAGAAGTATTGTCTTTTTTGGGGATCGCTCCATCTCAGCTACACCCAAATGGATATACTTTAGTGAATAGCTTGTTCATCATCTTTATGGAGTATCTTCATCGACCACCGATCCCGATTGAGATCAGTATCTGTTCAACTTCAAAAGCCGAAATGATAACCCATCCTTTACATTCTTGGAGGCAGTAAGGAACTGTCAAGTGGTCACGGGGTCCTGGACCAGGCTAAGCTACTTCAAGACGGAGTGGTTTTACGTTAGATGCCCCCAGGGTTCACCCGGCGATGGTTATTCAGACGTGAGTATAGCTGAGTTCTCAAATAATTATTAAGGCGATTGTAGTTGAAGTGAAACTTATATTCTTTCTTTTTTTACAGCAATAATTCAGTGACCCAAAGGTGGATACTTCAAGGAGATAGTCCGGGTGCTTCAGGTAGTCCCGAGTGAAGATAGGAATATTGAATTGCTCTTGACAGATAGAAATCTCAGAACTCTTGGGTTGATCGAACGGAGACAAAGTATAGTGCTCGACGGCGCACTAAAAACTGCCTCAAGAGAGAGAGTCAAACAGAAAAAGCCTAAAGTTGTCGTAATCGAGGAGGCTGATTCCAAGAGAACTCACACTGATGAGGAACCCCTGGGCGAACCTGCTAATGTAGCCCAGGACACTGAAGAACAGAGAAAAGGCAAGGCAGCCATTTTTAAGTCGCCTAAAAAGGGGAGATGGAAATCCGTTGTCATGTCCCAGCCCATTTCTGGAATTAGAATTTCGGAGGTGTCTCCCCCAAGAATAGAAAGTCTTTACGAAGGGCTTGCCGATCTTCCAATCCCAGACGATGTATCTTTCCAGCATGATGCCGGGTTGGAGGAATTCCACCATACCTTAGAATTGAGCGAGCCTTTTCCTATCAGCGTGGTCGACACTTCCGGTTGGTCGGGGGTTGATATTCATACACATTTCACGGCACTACACAACCCTTAACTGTAGGTAATCTATTTCGAAAAGCCATTAACTCTATTTTCATTTTGCTTCGTAGGTACTATGAATGGACGAGGTTCGATGTTGGGAAGTCTTCGACAGGCTCCTAGATCTTCCATGTATTACGAGTTGCAAAGAAGGGAAGGGGATAGAGATTACGATCGTAGACACTCTGGATATTCTATCCAAGAAAGATATGATAGAGATAGGGATTACAGACAGCGATCTCGATCTCGCACTCCTTCTCCCAGAGCTCCTGTACAATCTCCCGTCTATGTTTCTCGTCTTTCCGAATCTTCGCGGCATAAGTCAGCTTCCTAGTCTTCCAGGTCCGAGCCCCATCATTCCAGATCTGAGGCAATAACCCCAGTATTTGCAGAACAGCCTCCTACGGAAATTTCAGGGGAAGGAGCGATCAAGCTTGCTTAGTTAAAGAAGGACTTCCCAAACATTTATTTTGATAACTACATTTTCCCTCCTCATTTGAAGAGAATCCCGCCGGAGGCTGAGCAGATGGCGCACGATTATGTGCATAACTTTTATGCCCAGTATAAGGCGTGGGCTAAAGCGGCCGAGAAAGTGTCGTCATTAGCCTTGGAACGAGCGGCCACCATCGAGAAGCTTCAACCCGAGTTAACTCAAAAGGGCCGTATTATACAAGTGCTGACCACGGAAGCCAAGTCATCTTGAAAATCAGAGATGGAGGTTCTTAAGAAGGCTGATGAAGCTCAAGCGGTTATGGATAGAATGAAGAAAGAGCATTATGTTATGGTGGAAGATATGGGCCACCGAAACACCATTGTAACCGCCGAGCAAGATGCGTCCTTGAAGGAGCTTAACAAGCTAAAAGATAAATTTGCCAAAATTGCTAAGGATAGGGACGACGCGAACAATGCAGCCCAGGAAGCGTGTGAACTGGCCGTTGTGCTTAGGACTGAACGAGACGCAGCAATGGCTAAAGTGCAGGCGGTCGTAGCCGAAGTTGATAGAAAAATTGAGATTGCCGAGTCCAAGCTGGAGGCCGACATCGAAGACCTCCTTATCACTTATAATGCTAATGTGTTAAAGCACAGGAATTTGGCTTGGCTCGAGAATTATTCGGTACATCTTCATAGCACTTGGGGCCGGTTGATTGAGGAGGAGAAAGCAGCGCATCCGGATGAGTCAATCGACCAATTTGAACTTGAAAACCAGTTGCTGACCGAAGATGAAAAGAAAGTCCTTCATGATGCCATAATTTCTTATGAGCAGGAGATGGTCGGCGCCCAACATCAGGAGGTCGGGGAAGGTTCAGGTATTGAACACCAGGCTACAGTTCTTGAGATCACTGCTCCACCCCCGTCAGAGCCTACATCTGCGGTTGATTCACAGTCTGTCCCAGCCTATAACCCGGAACAACTGCAGCTATCTTCTATCCGGGAGCATGTTTCTAAAGCCGCTCAGTCATCAACAGGCCAAGTTGAGGAAGGTACTCCGAACATATTTCAAGTGTGTTTCAAATAGAGAGTTTGTTTTGAAGCGATTACTAACAACTTCTTCTTATCTTTGCTCAGTGACTGGAATTGCGCCAATTTCTGCGACTCAAGAATCAAGTCAAGGGAAGAAGGCCATCACTACCGAGACGACTGTCGTGACAATAACAGTGTCAATTGAGATTACGCAGGGGAGCACACTATCTCTTGATGAGTAAATGGTGAGCGAGCTGCTCGGTCAACATGGTGGCTCCTTCACAGACTTGCCGTTCATCATTAATGGACTCCCGCCAGCCTCTAGCTCTTCAGTGCAGACTACAGATGCCCCCAGCCAGGCCCAAGCAATTTGTGATGAAGAAATTCTGGCTGAGATTAATGCTGAATTGGAGGCTGCGGGGCGAGGTGGTAACGTTGGTTGTGATACGGCGGTGCACAGCCCAACGCCTCTAAGGATAATATCACCGGGTGGTACTGTTGTTGATACCCGGGTGTCTGTCCCATCTTCCATTGTGGATCCAGTCCCTCCAACCCCTTCGGTAGGCAGTATACACTTGGAATCAAGCTCAGAGGAGGATGTTGACATTATGCCCCCGGTTGGCGAGCAACCATGCTCAAAATGGAAGATCTCTAGTGAGTCTGAGGGTTCCCAATTGAAGAGAAGGCCGAGGAAGAAGAAATAGATTGGCCACTTAAGCAAATTTTTGATAGATAGGAATTTGTTTTTGCTTCTCATTAGTAGGCTATGTATAGATGCAGGTTCGGCCCCTGCTAGTAGGAATTTCTTAGAAGAACTTGCATATAAGCTCTTATTTCCAGTTAGTTGAAATTTTTTTAGCTTTCTTCATTTCAACTATGTTTCTTGCTTTACTTGTTTAAGTGTTGTGATGATCAGCTCATGATCGCACCTATTACAGATCTTGAGCACACGTCCGCGCTTCGGGGACTTAGAATAATTTGCAAGCGATAATTTGGTTCGCGCTCCGGGAATCCGATAATTATCGATGTCTATGGCACAGTTCGCACTCTGGGAACTTCGAATTGATACTTACACTTCAATTCGCACTCTGGAAATTTGGAGTTAGCGTTTATGTTTTGGTTCGCTCTTCGGGAACCTAAAGTCGATGTTTATACCCCAATTCGTACTCTGGAAATTTGGAGTTAGTGTTTATACTCCGGTTCGCACTCCGGGAACCTAGAGTTGGCCGACAAATGGTCAGTCAAATCTGTTTAGGATTTTTAGGAATTCGTTCACACTCTGGGAACGACGGATTTATCGGGATCGTGGATGGTCGAGTCACATCCACCCCTAGTTGAAAAGTGAGGTCGTTAGATGGACGGGTCCGTCCTCATCGAACTTGTTTAAGATACAGTCGAAGTCGTTAGGCGGACAGATCCACCCTCTTCGAAGCCGTATTTATAAGCTTTATACTCCAACTCACACTCTGGGAGTTTGAAGTTAGAATTTATACTCCGGTTCGCGCTCCGGGAACCTAGAGTTGAGGTTTATACTCCAATTCACATTCTGAGAATTTGGAGTTAATGTTTATACTCTAGTTCACACTCTGGGAATCTGGAGTTAATGGAAGGATTGTCGTGTATCAATCCTTTTAGACGCTAGTGTGGTGACATGCCCCCGAGCTCAGGTTTCACTTAGTGAGTGACCGGTCGTATCTCAATCACTCCCTATTTGAATAAATCCCACCGTATGATGGAACTTAGCTCTCCGTGCATCGTGATGTTGTATGTCATATTCAATAAATCACAGCTCTGGCTCGAAGAGATAGAATTTTATTGCTGAAATCAAAAAATATGGCAAAGTCAGTTTTCTTATACAAGTTTAAATTTCAAAATGGGAAAGTAAAATGCAAAGGAGTAAATAGGCTAAAAAAATAAAGTCTGTCATGCATAGTAGCAACGGAGACTCTCGCTATTCCAGGCTCTCGGCAGAGTAAGACCGTCAATGGTCGATAACTTGAATGTGCCATCTTCGAGCTTTTGTGAAATCACATATGGTCCTTCCCAATTAGGTTTCATGTGTGAAGGAACAGAATAGATCCTCTTGAGTATGAGATCACCGAATTCAAAGGTTCGTGACCGGCCCTTGGCATTGTATATTCGGGCGACTCGACTCCGATACGCGGTTGCCCTCAGATCAGCCTCTTCATGCTTTTCATCGAGTAAATCCAAAGATTCAGCAAGTAGTATGGCATTCGTTTTCGGATCATAGTGCGTCACACGATGAGAAGACACTTCCATCTCGACTGGAATAACGGATTCCGAGCCATAAGATAGAGAAAATGGAGTGTGTCCGGTTGCAGTCTTGTGGGTCGTTCGATAAGCCCATAAAGCCATAGGAAGTTCATCAATCCATTTGCTCTTGGCCTTTTCCAGTCGTTTCTTCAGAATAGATTTGATAACCTTATTAACAGCTTCGACTTGGCCATTCGCTTGAGGGTGTGCAACTGCAGAGAGTTTCCTATGGATATGGAATCGTTGACAGAAATTCTTGAATTCAACGCTGTTGAACTGGGCTCCGTTATCGATGATAATAGTATGCGGGAGACCAAACCGACAGATAATGTTGCGTATCACGAAGTTGATTACTTTCTTCGTCGTGATTGTTGCAAGAGGTTCAGCTTCAGCCCATTTGGTAAAGTAATCAACTGCGACGATGGCGTACTTCGCGCCACCTTTGGCCAAAGGCAATGTACCAATTATGTTAATGCCCCATACTGCAAACGGCCAAGAACTGACCATTTGGGTTATCTCAGTAGGTGGGGATCTAGGAACCCGAGCATGTTTTTGGCATTTATCATATTTTCTGGCGTAGTCTGCTGCATCACGGTTAACAGTTGGCCAGTAATACTCGTATCGGAGTACTTTCTTGGCGAGTGCTTGCCTCCCAGTGTGATCGCCACATTCTCCTTCATGTACATCATGTAACACTCGTTTGATTTCGTCGTGCGCGATACACCGGAGGAGAGGAACAGAATATCCTCTTCGATACATAACTCCGTTTTGAATGACGAACCACGAGGCTTTTCGAAGAATCTGTCTCTTTTCACTCCTGCGCTCAGGTAATGTCCCGTGCTCAATATAATCTCGATAAGGGGTCATCCATGACTCCCTACTGGAAGTAATCTCAAAGGTGAAGTCAGTCTCCATTTGACCAATGCTCAAAGAGAATAGAGTTTCAATGAGGACGAGTCCTAACTGCTGAGCTTCGCCCGTACTTGCTAACTTTGCCAATGAATCGGCATTTTGATTATGCTCTCGGGGTATGTATAAAATGGAATAGTAATCAAACTGACCAAGCACTTCTCGGATCCGGGCTAGATAAGCAGCTAGCCTTCGATCTTTCGCCTAATATTCACCTCGGACCTAGCACACGACTAGTTGGGAGTCATAATAGATTTCCACAGCGGTAATTTTCAGATCACGAGCCAACTTGAACTCTACAAGTAAAGCTTCATATTCGGCTTCATTATTGGTCGCACGGAACTCGAACTTTAAAGCATAGCATATGGATCGGCCCTCGGGGGTTTCAAGTACTACCCTAGCGCCCGAGCACCGATCGTTGGATGCACCATCAGTGTGTAACTTCTAGATGTTCTCAGGGGATTTGCTGGTCTCAGGAAAGTCTTCAGGAACAGTAAACTCGGCTATAAGATCTGCTAGGACTTGACCGTGAATAGCTCTCCTCGGAGTGTAAGTGATATCGAATTGACTCAGTTCGATGTTCCATTTGAGTAACCTACCAGACGTCTCAGGCCGCGTGAGGACCTGTCGTAATGGCTGGTCGGTGTAAACAGTGATGGGATGAGCCTGGAAGTATGGACGGAGCTTCCTCGAGGTAATGACTAAGAAGAAGGCTAATTTCTCCAGCTTCAGATAGTTTCTCTTAGCTCCGGTGATTCGTTTGCTAACATAATAGACTGGTTTCTAAACTCGGTCTTCCTCCCGAACAAGGGCAGCGCTGACTGCTTTTTCTGATACTTCCAGGTAAAGATACAACTGTTCGTGGTTGACAGGCTTTGAAAGAATCGGTGGTGTGGAAAGATGTTGAACCAATGATTGGAATGCGCCCTCGCACTCCGCAGTCCATTTGAAGTTCCGCTTCCCTTTTCGGATCAAATCGAAGAAGGGGATGCACTTATCGGTGGACTTGGATATAAACCTGCTTAATGCCGCTACCTTTCCGTTGAGACTCTAGACTTTCTTTATAGTTCTTGGAGTTTGTAAATTTCTGATAGCCCAGATCTTTTCGGGGTTGGCTTCTATTCCTCTGGCGTTGACGATGAATCCAAGGAATTTTCCGGATGCGACTCCAAAATGACACTTAAGCGGATTGAGCTTCATCCCGTATCTTCGAAAGATATTGAACATTGACTCCAAGTCTCTAATGTGGTCAGTGGAGTATCGTGATTTCACCAACATGTCGTCCACATAAACCTCCATGGTCTTTCCAATCTGGTCAGCGAACATCCGGTTAACCAAGCGTTGGTAAGTTGCTCCGGCGTTCTTCAATCCGAAGGGCATGACTTTGTAGCAGTATAGTTCCAGATCGGTTATGAAGCTTGTATGCTCCTGGTCAGGCACATGCATGGGTATTTGATTGTAGCCCGAGTAAGCATCCATAAAAGATAGTAATTCATGTTCGGCCGTTGAGTCTACGAGTTGATCAATTCGAGGAAGTGGAAAGCTGTCTTTCGGACAGGCTTTGTTTAAGTCAGAATAATCAATGCACGTTCTCCATTTCCCATTTGGTTTCTGGACAAGTACAGGGTTGGATACCCACTCCGGGTATAGAGAATCCCGGATAAACCCATTGGCTTTCAGCTTATCAACTTCTTCTTTAAGGGCGGCAGATCTCTCTGGATCCATACCGTGCCTTTTCTGCTTGACCGGGATATACCACGGGTCAATATTCAGGGTATGGCTCGCGATGTCCGGCGAGATCCCACATATATCAGAGTGCGTCCAGGCGAATAAGTCGAGATTTTCCCAGAGAAAATCAACCAATTCCTGTTGCATTTCTTGGCTCAACTGAGACCCAACCTTCAACATTCTCGAATCATCATCATCATCACCATCGATTGAAACATCAATCGTCAGCTCAGCCAGGGAAGCCTGACTTTCAATAGATTCTTCCTTGTTTCCATTATCTCTTGGGTCAAGGTCCATGTGGAATTGGTTGTGGTGCCCGGGCCGAGACCCAGGCACCAATTGTCAATTGTTTGTAAAATGGACGCAGAGAGATTCCTCTACACCATTTCCTTTCTCTCTTCGCTGTGCCTTGCGCAGCTCAGCCACGTAACAGGCTCTTCCAGCAGCCTGATCTCCCTGTATAACTCCAATCCCACGATCAGTGGGGAACTTCAAGGTCAAACACCAAGGGGCAATCGCTGCCCTGAACTCAACAAGGGATGATCGGCCCAAAAAAGCATTGTATGGGGATTGAATATCCAAAACAACAAACCGCAAAATCCGAACTCTTCGGCACTCTCCAACTCCTAACGCCACTGGCAACTCTACCAACCTAGTGGGTATATTAGCACTCCCATCGAAGCCATGAATTCTAGATTGACAAGGCTTTAAATCTTTGTCCTCCATTTTCATCTGGTAGTATGCTCTCTTAAACAAAGTATTTACTAAACTTCCACTGTCCACCAGGATCCTCTTCATCCAAAGCAGGACCAACCTGGGCAGATAGACAAGTGGGTCAATAGTTGGGGCTTCGACCCTATCAGCATCCCGACTCCTGAATACGATGTCATCTGTCATCGTATTTTGTAGTTTGGCCGGAGCCCCTTCATCGAAATTACTGCAACACTCAAAGTCCACATGCCTGATAGAATTGGCATATGACTCCATTTCCCTACAGCTTCGGTCTGCTGGATGGGGACCACTACTGACTGTATTAATAACTAACCTCCCGCCTGTACGGGCAGGTTCCTTCTGTCTTTCTTGAGTTTGCACACGGTTTTGATTGGATGGGCCCGCACCACCAGACTGCGGCGCCCGAACGAACTGATCTAGCTTTCTTTCTCTGATCAACTTCTCAATGAGGTCTTGCAAATGTCTACACTCATTGGTATTATGTCCATAACTTTCATGGAATCTACAGAACTTTCCTGCTTTGATCCGCCTCTCCGACGATGGCTTTGGAGCAGATTTCTTGTACTGCATAGCGTTGCAAGTCTGTAAATATACGTTCTCCAGCGACGTGTTCAGTGGTGTATAATTGTCAAACATTGGTGCTCTACGTCTCGGACCACGGTTTTGATCCCATTTTCTGTTCTCATTATCACTGTTCCTTGGTTGTTGAGTTTGTTTATTTCGAATATTTAACTGGACTTTTCCTGAACTTTCACCAGACTGTTTAACTGCGACATTACTCTGAATCCCCTCACTGCTAGGTCTTACATTGTCTTGTTTTCTAGACTTTTTTGCATCCTCAAGCCTCAAGAATTGAGCGGCTTTGGAATAGAAACGGTCCAACGATGCAGGAGGCTTTCCAGCTAACCAGTTTCCAAACTCGGAATCGGGGTCAATCCCCTTAGTTAATGCCATTAAGATCGAATTATCATTGGGGTTACTGATCTCCGCGCAAGCGGCATTGAACCTTTCCAAGTATCGCCTGAGTGTCTCTCCGCGAGCCTGAGTGACACTGGATAAAATATTAACGTCTTTAGGCCTGACGACGTGCATGCGAAACTGCTCAACAAACTTAGTAGCCAACTAGTCGAACGAAGATATTGATCCAGGAGGCAATCATGTAAACCATATCGTTACGATGCCCCCCAAAGAAATGGGAAAACTACGGCACTTTATTGCATCATCAGCTCTGGCAGCATTCATCGACCATTCATATTTCAGGATATGTTGATTGGGGTCGGAATTCCCTTTGTACATGGGCAGAGTCGGCATTCTGAATCGCCGAGGGGGTTCAGCATATAAAATTTCATCCGTGAACGGAGTATGACTTCGGGAGATTCCCCAATCGTCATTTGTCAAGCCTTGACTCTCGCGAATCATTTGGCGTATCATGGCTGAAAGGTCTGGCACTGGAGCATTTTGCGCACGTTGGGCCAAAGTGTGGTCGGGTTCCACATCGCGAGGTTGGACCGGGCGCTGTCGACGGTCCGTGTCTCGCCTCCTTGGCTCAACATTTTCTGGAACATACAGTTCAGGAGTACGCCCTTGTTGGTTACGGGTATCAATCCCTATATCAGCCGTGGTAGCAGTGGCATGGTTATCCGTGGTGTATTGTGGAACAGTGCCTCCTCGGGAGGAGGGTCCAGTATGGAAACTAGCAGAAGGGCCAACTCTTAACTGCCCAATGGTCAATGCTGTCTGGTGATCAATTGCCTGTGAATAATTTCCATCTAGCCTAGGACGGGTAGATCTGTGATTGTAATCGGATGAAGCAGAACTTTCAGTGGGGGAGCGAGATGCATGATCCCTTCTGGATCTTCTACGCCCTTGGCGGTCTAGTTAATTAGCTAATTCAGCATTATTGCGCAACTTCTCAGTTAGCTGTTGTCGGCATTGAGTCAGTTCCTGGATCAATGTTTGGAACTCCTGTCTAGTAACCGGACCTGATGGATCGGAATGCCCAGTATCATCTTGATTAGAAGGAGGTATTTGCGTTGGATTCTGTCTATCCCGGCCTTCTTGACCAACGGCGGTAGAAGCGGTTCTTATGCTAACCATCTTGAGAAGTGAAATACTTTCCCTAGATTTTTGCAAATCTGAATAGAACGGAAGGAATCTGAAATTGAAATCTGGATCTCTCTCTTAGATTTATGCAATCCGATATCGATGACAGATTCAATGAGCAGGAGAAAATCTGGGTTCTCTCAGTGAAAGCACCAAAGTGTTTGCACCAAAATTGGGAACAACACTCTTTGGAAGTTTTTGAAGAGATAATAAATGAAGAATGTAAGTTGAAAATGAGGATTATCTAATAAAAGCTCCAATTAACAAGAATATAAATGCGAAGACAAACGATTTATAGTGGTTCGGCGTGTTGCCTACGTCCACCGTGAAGTTTTTGCAATTTTATTGATTCTCTTTCAATGATTACAAGTGATTACATCGATCAACAGCAAAATACAACTTGGAAATTCGAAATTGACATCAAGAATATAGTGTAGGATGATGGAGATCACAATCCGGCAAAGTGTAGGCGCTTGAGAGTCAAAAGATCCCTTCTCTGTAGGCTCTGGGGCTCTATTTATAGGCGTAGGAGGCTGATATTTTGCTCAAACTTTGGGAGACTCGTTCTGTCACGTGAGTGGGCCCACGCGACCAACCTCAGGAAGTTTCGACTCGATCGGCGATCGATACGAAGTCATTTCGTATCGATCAAGATGACATCCAATCGAGCTTAAATATGGTGGAGACATTCCTCAACATGTACGCAAGCTCTTGTGAAAGTTTCATGACATTTGGATCAGTGGATCATGAGTTATCGTCGATATGAAATGGGGTTTTTCGATGGCTGATTGGTTCGAATCCACCATTTCGAATCGATCCCTTCGAATCCATCAACTCATGAGGTCTTGTGATGACGTGGCACGCATACTTCGCCTCGATCCGGTCTTTACTCCGAGTTGACCGCATCGACTCCATAAATCTCGCCTCGTTCGTATCGAGGGATGACACGTCACCCTGGTCTATTGACTCGATGGATTCGAATAAGGCCTTACTGATGGATTCAAACTACTCATGTTCAATGGTTACGAACAAGTCTTTCCTTGATGGACACGAAACCAATCGATGCGAACTGGAACCTTTCGATGGATACAAAGTAGGATCACCTGATGGATACGAAGTAGGACAATCTCACGGATACGAAGTGCCCTGCCCATGATGGGTACAAAGAGAGGTTTCCACGATGGATACGAAGTAGTGACCGTTGCCTCAGTTGATGGATGCGAAATGCTCTATTTGTCGATGGATACGAAGTAGGGAGATGCCAATGGATTCGAATAAGGAAGTGCTGACCGATACGAAGCGCGGCTTTATGATGGGTACGAAGTCCATCGACACGAACTCGATGGATTTGAACACGGCCAAGTTCATCGATACGAACCGGTGCTCTTCGATGGATACGAAACCGCTGGACCCATGATCGATGCGAATACGAACTGGAGCTTGATGATCGATACGAAACCGGAGCTTTTCCCTTCAACTTACATCCATCATAACTTGAGCATACGAACTCGGATCGACTTGAAACTTGGAATGCTGGTTCTTATGATCTTGCTTGTCATGCCCTATCAATTGTAGTCTGATCCGGGCTCGGATAAATTTCACCGATATCCATAGTGAAGCAAAGTATAACCAATCTTTGAGACGAACTGTCTTTTGTTTTCGATCGATCTTTTGGTATCACGGCTTTGCCAAAAAGAGGGATAACAACTATTATAATATCAGATGGATTTTATGAAAATGTTTTGGTTATCATAAGGTAAAACCCAACATGTTTATTTGTAGCGTGGTCATACGAGATACCTTTGATTTCAAAGGATTTTAAAATTTTTGATAATCCAATTGAGTGTGTTTTCTCACATAGGTTTTCCTGACTGGCTAGGGTATTGTTTTATTATATTTCTCGGGTCAAACCGAGTATTATAGAATACAGGAAAGGATGCTGTGGAGCTCAGAAGACAAGCTGGATGGCGAGACGTATCACACGTATTTGTTGTATATTCCGCGATGTATGTTTGACTGCATAGTCAATTTTGTGAAGATAGGTTATGATAACTGTCCAGTTATGTGCAATGAATTTTATTGTACTCTGATGATGTAATGTATAAAATAGATATAGTTCTTTTTGTTAAAGATCAGTCATTTATCTATTATATATTGTTCCACTGCGGTTGTGAGATTCTGATGTTGATTTCCATTTCTTTCTTCTACCTCCTTCTTCTTTTCCCTTATGGTCTATTTTTTCAGCATTCGGTTGTTCGGCATTTAATACAATGGACGCATTGATGTCGATTTTCGGACGTCGATAAATCAGGTCGTTACACTTGGTATCAGAGCTGAAGGTTAAGCGAGAAACTTGGCTTTGGTGGGAATTACTCATTAGAAATAGAGTCCGTAGTACTCTAGAATGAGTTTGAGTGTATTAATAGATATGAGCACGTATTTGTTAGTGAATATAAAATACTGTATTGATTAGTTAGTTGAGTGGCTTATGGTTAATACAAGTAATTAACGCTATTGATGGGGATCTCTAAACACTTGTACAGAACAATTCGACACTTTATTGTTTTAAATAGGGTGAATGAAATAATTTTGCCCAAATCATTTTTATATATAAAAGAAATAATTTTTTGTAAATTATTATAAATATATGTGGTTGCTTAGTTGTTAGAGAATGATAATATTAAATTATTATCATTGTTGTATGGAAATTGAAATAAGAAAATAATGGTATAACTAAAGTTAAGAATTAATTCATAAAACAGAATGGAATTTGTAAATGTGAATTATAAATGTGGTTCATAATTGGAAATGAAAAAAAATTCCAGAGTAATATTTGAATACAGATTGAAAGGATTTAAAATACGAAATTTGAAAATTAAATTCCTTTGAGCTTGAACATGATTTTCAAAAGGTTTTGGAGAAATAATAGTGACATTATTTTGGAAATATTTTTGAATTGGATATGAAATCTGGTGGGATTTGGGATTTAAAAATTTGAAAAGGGTTTTTAAAAGAGTAAAAGCATTGAAATCTTTTCGATCGCTAGAAAATAACTACAGTGATGACTGTGGCATCATCGATGTTCATTTTCGAATTTCTAAGGGAGGAATTGCTGCCAAAATGTTTTAAATTGGAATGTTTGCAAAAATGGGTTTGGTTTTAAAATTCAAAGGATAATTTGATATGCAAATGAATTATGTATATATAATTGATTTCAAAAAAATGATTTTGAAATGTTAGGTAATTATTAAAAAGACTCTGGAAGCTTATTTAAAATGTTTATGGAATATGAATAAGTTTGATAACCTATAAAAAAAATTGAAATTTGTTTAGAATAAAATTTAACTGAAGAAGATTTAACCTAAGATAAGTATGAAAACGAAATGAGTTAGAAGGTAAGCCAATTGAATGAAGTAAATTAAAGGAGATTAGTAGACCTATTGAAGTTTAAAATTTGAATTCAATTGGAATGTAATTAAATCAAGTTGAATAAAACTGAATTTGAGGAAAAGGACTAAGTAGACAACGGAATGACCATTGAAATAAAATTTTTATTAGTTGGAAGTAAATTTGTGAAGGAACAAATGAATTTACAATTGTAAGTAAATGGAACTTGAGCTGAATATTAGAACTCAATTTGGATGGGTTAAGTAAGTAAAGTGGTAGAATTAGTTCGAATTGAACTAAAATAATAAAAATTTGGAAATAAAAATTGTTTGAAATTTAAAATAAATTAATAAGTGGAACTAATTAAAGAAATGACAAATTCAATATGGTTTGAAGTGAATTGAATTCAATATTTAAAATGAAAGTTAAATTGAAGTCAGAATGGAATTGAAAATTTGAGTCAAACGAAATAGGCATAAAGCTTAAGCGGTTAAGTGAAATAAATATAAGAAGTTATGTAAAATATTTAAAATAAACTTAGGAAAATTAAACGTTGAAATTCTTAAGTAAAATGGGTACTGGGAAGGCATACTAAGTTAATATGTGAATGAAGGTTTAAAATAAGGTGGTAAAATGGTAAGTATGGATAAGTAAATAGAACTAGATAATAATCAATTGGAAATTAATACGTAGAATGTACGTAAATTATTTTATACACATAATAATTTGATTCGGATTCGAGCATAGAATTTCGAGATAGTTATATCGATCCGAGTTGGGATTTTTCACTTGATTTTCGACAGTGAATCTTGGACATGGATTTTTGATTGGTTCTGAAATTCTCTATCATAGTTTAGGACTATGCAAGGAGAATGACGGTTTCTGATTATGAAACCAGATCTGAGTCCGCATTAGGAAGTCAGATGGATGATACTAGTTCGAAAGTGAAATTGTATGATCGAGTTAGCAATTGGATTTGGTATTGTGCACGAATGATATATGTGCATCGTGCAGGCTTAAGTAAAGCAAATATTGAAAATTTTATAAATGAAATGAATAAAATGATTTTGGATTTTGGATTGAATATTATTGCTAAGTAGTATACAGGTATTTAGAAGCAAAAGGAAATTGGTGTTTGTGATTTTAGAAGATAAATTTGAATTGCCCAACAAAAAGGTATGTATTTAAATTGTCATATGAAATATGATGATTTTCTGATCTAGCCACTTAGCATTTTGTTTTCTTTTGAAATTTGAGGGCCCGTAGAGGCATTTTGTAGTTGTTTGGACTAGCCGCACAAAGGAGAAGCTGGCGAAATTTTTCGAAAATTTAGGAAGTGAGAAAATTTTGAAGAAAATTTGATAATTTAAAATTTCGTTTCAAATTATAATTTGAGTGGTTGAGTTAGTAAAATACTTTGGAATAGATAGATGAGTTTGGGAAGTTAGTAAGAGGGATAGCGTGTCATTAATAAAAGAATTATTTTGAAAAGTTATTGAAACTGTTTGATTTGGGAAATTGTAAACAGGTTATGGACCATTCTTCTTAACTAGTAATTTCGGGGATGAATTTCTTTTAAGGGGGGAGGAATGTGATGACCCGGAATTTTTTGGATATTTGAAATTGGGATATTTAATTGATTTTAAATATTTAAAAGTTAAATTCTAACATGAATTTCAAATATCACCGTTTATTGGATAATTTATATTATTGAATTTAAAATTGGTAATTGGATAAAATACGAAATATGGAGTTTCGGGCTTGTTAAAAATAATTTAAAGGCTTATTAAATTTGTATTGTTAATACTGAAGGTAATAGGACTTTTATAATAGAATTTATAAGTGGTTTGTTCAGTTTTAAAAATATATCGTTCAAATCGATATTTAAAAAATAGCCTTTCGAGGCATGGTCTCGGAATTCAACAAAATTAGTTCCATTGGATCCGTAATAGTGTTCTATTATCAGATTTCATGTTTCGTGGCATTTGGAGTTGACGTGTGATCGTACTATAGGTAAACTCACTGCATTTATATCGAAAATTCAATATAATAACTGACCCAAAAAGCTATCTTCTCCATACGATCAAACTAGGATTTGAAACTTTTTCCATTTCATTCGGAATAGAGGTATAATAATATAAACGCCTAGCGGCATACCTCGATAGGAGGTTGGGATTTTTAGCTCGATTTCGAAATGTTTGAATTCGAATTTAAATTTAAATTGTATATTGTTACCAGTCAAAAACAAATCACTGTGGCTTTTCTTCCACGTGCCAGAATCACATACTAGATGTCGCTCTCGTTTCTTTTTTTAAAAAAAATATAAGAAATATATTCCACTGTCCCCTTTCTTCTTCTATATGATTAACTCAAAAAAAAGAAGTAAGAATGGCTGCCTCCTCTTTCCAGATCGAATTCGCTTCGTATATAAAAAAATGGTTGTATCGTTGTAATCCATTGCCGAATTTTTCCCTTTCCCTCTTCTTTCAAGAATCAAAGTCGCATCCTCATCAAATACATTCGATTGAGAAAGTAGAGGGAGGTGATTCCAAATGGCCGAGCTTGCGACTAGATCGCGATAATTCGTATCTATAGCAGGGAGTTCATCGGCGATGCACTGAGATCCATCGCGAGTCAGTTGCAATGACATAAGAAAGTGAGTCAATGCGTGCGTATGCGTGGTGTTCGATGGGTCGGAGGTCGTTGAGGTTCGCAAATAGGAAGGGTGTCACGATTTCGTTCGCAATTAACGTTCGACCAAGGCTTGGAATCTCGAGTTCGATGAGGCAGTGAGGTACCTTTCTCCTTTTTTATTATTTTTAATTTAATAAAAATATATTCACATGCATGTTGAAAATATATAGAGGTGGGTTGTAATTTAACAGTATGATACAAACAGTCTGCCTTTAATTTAATTTAAATATATATATATATATATATATATATATATATATATATATTAAGGAAAGGGTATTCTAAAAAAGTTTGAATTGTATTTTTACAACTATATATGTATAAGAGGTGAAAAGTTTTACAGTAAAGAACTTACTGTTTTTGGTTAATTACAGAAGTGTGTGTGTGTATATATATATATATATATATATATATATATATAAATACACATACATATTTATTTTAAATATATATAGCTAAATAAGGAAGTATATGTAGAAAAGATTTTGGAAATGAAGATTCTAAAGGTTGTAGAGTATATATAAAAATTTGATTTTTAAATCTATATAGATATTTTTAGTATGAAGTTTCAAAGAAAATAAAATAAAACAAATATACATATACAAATTTTAAATTCACTAGTTATTATAAAATAATGAGTTATGGTGTTTAACTTGTTCAATCAATTTATTAGATCATATTTTTGTTACTAAAATTTATCAAAGGAAACTAGTTTAATGGGTTATTAGTTTAATTAAATAAATAAATGATAATTAACTATTCGATTATTTCAAGTGTTAATAAACCATAAATGTTGTTCATGGTCCAAAATAGTGGAGGGGCAAGCCTGTTTGGATTGGATTGCAAACAAAATCAAAGGTGAGATCTTCTCACTCATTTGGATTGCTTCGTTAATTTAAATAATTTAATTCTAAATCATTGGATGTGCTTGGATGAATTAATTAATTATCTGTTGGATGTTATTTATTTATAGTATATATATATTGGAGTGATTGATATTCCCGCATTATATAGCGGATGAGACTCTATGCACCCCGCATAATAGTGGATGACCCTTTATACTGCGATATCCCCTTCGAAGTGGGATTGGTATTTTATATTGTGCTAACATATGTGGATGCAATGTAACAGGTTAGAGGGATCCAACTGGATTCCTCAAAATGTTGAATTTATTTTATAATTCAGCGATGTGATTTATTTTATGATCTATGATAAATTACATTAATTATATTGGGGATCGAAATTATTTAATGTTATGCCTGGCTGAATATATATGGATATTTTGAGAAATGGAAAATGTATATATATAGTTTGGATTTTAAAGGAATTGAAAAAAAAAAATTTTTTATTGGGAATTGGATAAATCGAGTAATAAATTTTGAAGGGAATTTAAAACCAGGAAACCGATTTGAAACCGATTTAGTTTTTTGGAAACTATGATTTAAAGGGAAAAGAGAAATGGAAATTTGTAAACTGGTTTATAAATGAAGAGGAGTATTTATCGGTGGATAAATTTGGAAGTATAGATTCCGGTGGAATTTTTAAAAGGTGCAATTCATTTTAAAATAAATGGTGATTGTATCTTTAAGAGTTGAAAAGTATATTTTTCCTGGAAAACTAAGTATATTTCAAAGAAAAGATTTCAAAGTATAAACTAGAAGTTTAAAAAAAATTTAGAATGTTTTAGAAAATTTATTATTTTAGTTATTTTTAAGAGAAAAGTAAATATTTATCTAAGATAATTATGGTAGTTAATTATTTTAAAAGGTAAATTAATATTATGATTTTTAAAAAGTAATTTTAAACATAAATATTTGATATAATAACTTTATTTTCTTTTTATTTTAAGTTTTACTCTGAACTTTTATAGAGTTTCTTAAGTATTATTTTTATTTAAGTAATTTTAATAGCCTTAATGTAAATAATCCAAGTATATATTTTGGAAGTGATTTTAAGGAGATGGGAAATGTGTTTCAAAAATAAAAAGTGGTTTTATTTTTAAAGTGTTGAAAGAATATACAGGATTAGGACGTAAATTAGACGAGAATAAATCGAGTAGGATTTATAAATGATTAGATGGCTATTTTTTTAAAATGGAAATCTATTTCCCTGAAAAGCCAAGTATATTTTCAAAGAAGATTTCTAAGTATAAGTTAAATTTTAAAGTGGTTTTAAAAGAATGTTTTAGAAATTTTTTATTATTTAGTGGTTTTAAAATATTTAAAAGTAAATATTTATTAAGTTAATCATATAAGTAAATTATTTTTAAGTTTTAACTAGTATTATGATTTTAAGATAATTATTTAATATTTATACCTTATAGAATAACTTTTATTTTAAAATTTTGTTTTGGCTTAAGTTTAACATGAGAAATTATTGAAATCTCATAACTAGTATTTAAAATAAAGTGTTTAAAGTAGTTTTTATTTTAAATATTTTAAAGTATACATATATCTTTTGGATAATGTGATTTAAATTATTTATAATCTACTATTAAGACTTGGTGTTTTTCAGTAGAAATAAAACAATTGTTTGGATGATTGTGTGATTTGATAGTTAAATAGCCGACTATTAATATTGGCCAATATGCCGATTGTTTCAAAGAGATTGGGATCGAGATTAATTTCTCGAAAACCGCTTCGATCCGGTTTGAACATTTTCATGAGGAAGACAAGAGCTTGGAGTCAAGGATGGAGCAGTGAAGTGCAAGGGCTAATCACTACTAATCCTGAGGGTGATTCCAAAATGGATGTAGCAGGAGTAGTGCCTTCGGTTCCGTTCGGACCCGTAACGGACATGTATGGATGAATGCTATCAGAACATCGTTAGGAGGACGATGAGCATTTTAAGTGAATGTGTGATAAAATGGTAATGCATAGCCTTGAGCCTCATCAACCGAGAATGGCTAAAACAAGGCTAGGTGGCTAGCAACCAATTAGGGTAATGTCACTCCTGTATGGATGTCCCTTTATTTCAGCTGTGTGGGCCGTTACTGATCCCAACCTTGAGGTGATCTTATTCGGACTATCCAGTAAGGGGTAGCTCCGATCTTGTGTTGCAAGGGATCAGAGTGGATCCTCGGTATGTAGATCTAGACCAGGTATTGTGACGGGCGGTACCCCAGTAGACCTGCCATGATATGGAATCCAATCTCCAATAAGCGCCTGTACGGTTTTGATTGTGCCTAACTATTGCGGGAACGAGAGATGCAAGCATTTCAGCTAGATTCTATTTTACTTTCTATAGACACTATTATAATATCAGACGGATTTGATAAAAATGTTTTGGTTATCGTAAGGTAAAAACCCGACATGTTTATTTATGACGTGGTCTTACAAGATACCTTTGATTTCAAAGGATTTTGAAAACTTTAATAATCTAATTGAGTGTGTTTTCTCATGTTGGTTTTCCAGACTGACTCGGGGATTGTTTTATTATAATGCTCGGGTCAGTCCATGTATTATAAAATACGAGAAATGATGTTGTGGAGCTTAGTAGATGAGCTGGATGGCGAGACGTATCACACGTATTTGTTGTATATTCCGCTGTGTATGATTGACTGCATAGTCAGTTTTTGTAAGGACGGGTTATGATAACTGTCCAGTTGTGTGCTATGAATTTTGTTGTTCTCTGATGATGTAATGTATAAAACAAGTATAGTTCTTTTTGTTAAAGATCAGTCATTCATCTATTATATATTGTTCTGCTGTGATTGCGAGATTCTGATGTTGATTTCCATTTCTTTCTTCTACCTCCTTCTTCTTTTCCCTTACGGTCTGTATTTTGGGCATTCGGTTGTTTGGCATTTAATATAGTGGACGTATTAATGTCAATTTTCGAGCGTCGAAAAATCGGATCATTACAGTATGGAAACGACCGGTGTAAATCCTTTAAAATATGGATCACACCCGATCCAATTATGACCTTCAAATTCTCTTGTTTCTTTTTCTTTGAAATGGATCAATCAGAAGGTTTTATGGTGGGAACAATGGAACAGTCATTGTATGGAGCATGGCCGATGACTGATTGTTCATAGATGCTTTAGAACTTGAAAATGTATGCATATTGAGAAAACACATGACTAATCGATCACTAATATCATGATTTCCTTCTTCCATAAAGGAAGTAGATTGGCTCCTCTAACTATGGATAATAATTTTCTTGGAGATTCTGTTCACATCTGAGAAGAATAGGAAACTTGTATTAGAACCTCCAATCTATATTTCAATGATAACAACTATACAATCATATACATATATAGACCATATCAAAATTGCAGGTATATGCTACAAGAAGACACCATGCTCAAAGATATTGAGACTCAAAGAGAAACGAAGAATCATCAACCATACTGCGGTTAGTAAGTTTATTTTACTATAAAAGAGTCGTAGATAGAATATTGTTAATGTCTCCATGAGTATGTATGCATACACAATCACACACAATTTCATATACATAAAAATTAAGGTGAAAAACTATTTTTACACTTCACACACGTCTGATGTAAAACCACAGATGTTTGCGACAATTTTCAGCTTAAAAATTTTCTGAAGTCACAGACTTCTATGGTAAACAAACATTTGAGGTTTTACCATCGACGTCTATCACATTCAAAAACTATCAATTGTGGAAAGACACTTCTGTTTTGAAATAAAAGAAAATCACCTTTCAATGAAAGGTTGTAGCCACTAAATTGAATGGACGTTCTCAAATATTAACAACTTTTCATCTACACCTTTTTGAATCTATAAATACTACTTTGATTGAGAGAAAAAATCAACTAACTTGAATTAATCTATTCTTTTCTCTCTTGATTTCTAAACACTCTATTGCATATACATTGTTCACATATCTATTATAACCAAAATATAATTTTTAGTTTAATCACTTCCTACAACTCAAAGCATTCATATTCATATACTCGAAGGAGATCATAGGAAGATTTGTACTATAATTCAAAAACTGTTTTATTTGCAACACAAGATTGTCAGATACTTTTGTATTAGCCTATTCCTCCAGGTACTATGACGACCCAGGATTTTAACAGTTTAAAATGGAATAATTAAATTGATTTTTAAACCTTTCAAAGCTAATTTTAACTTGAATTCAAGATATCAATTTTACTTGATAAGTTAACCATTGAATTATATAATCTAAATATTGAATTGAATTATTGAAATTTGGTAAATTGTTGAATCTGAAAGTTTTAAGCCTATTTAAAATAAATTGAAGGCTTATAAAATTTATAATGATAATACTGGAGATAATAGAATGGTTTGAATATAATTTAAAGATAATTTGTTTGGTTTTAATAATATATCATTTAAATTGAATTTAAAATAGCATCTCGAGGCACAATCTCGGGTTTCGACAAAATCAGTTACATTGGGTCCGTAATATTGCATTATTATTGGATTTTAAGTTTCTTAGTGTTTGGAGTTGTTGTGGGAGCATATGGCATGTGAACGCGCTAAAATTTATAACGAAATGTTTTAACACTTATTTATTTATACGTATTGACCAGGTCAATTATGGTTGCTTCTTGTATATGCCTGTTGCTTCCTTTAATTTCGCAATCTATCTTTTTCCCCTTAAAATCAAAATCTCCCCTTTTCTTCTGTAGAAAAACAAATCATTTGAACGAAAAAAATGGGATCTCTCCCAAATCAAATATCGATTGAACTCCCCCTTCAATTTAGAAGCCGTGCCCCTTTCTCTCCTCCTCTTCATATTCTTTCATGCGATTGTTAATGGCGGACCGAAAAAAAAGTATAGACTCTCGCGAATCATCGGTCATGAGTACGAGTCGCGCGCGGCAAGTTGGGCACGGAGGCGTCAGGGTCGGAAGAGGCGCAGTTTGGGTTGAACTTTGGCGAGTGGATCGCGATGTATACCTGGTCGTTCGAAGGATAGGGTGGCCAGAGGATTGATCGAAGAGGCTGCAGAGCGACGCAATGGTGTTGGGTGTCTCGTTTCGGTTCGAGGCGGTGTGGCAGATCGAGTGGAATAGCTGAAGGTTAGGGCACAGCTAGCGATTCTTTGTCGCACTCGAGGAATGAGGTAGGGACGACAGTGAGGTATATTTACAGATTTTATTTTTTTCAAATTTAATATATGCATAAATATATAAAAAATAAATAAATACATAAATAAAGATTAGATCTTTAATGAAGAATGTAAAGTTCTTCTTACAGTAAAGAGATTATTATTTTGAATTGTTTAGGAAATTTATTTTATATAGATAAAAGTTGAAAAAAAAATTAATTAATTAAGTGCTGTATTGTGTATAAAAAGTGGATTTTTAAATGTATATAGCTTGCTTTTTATTATACAGTAAATAAAATAAAATAAATAAATACATGTGTACCTATTTCATTTATTAGTTTGATTTTAAAATAATGGAGATTTATTTATTAAAGTAACTTGTTCAATTATCTTAATCACTAATAATAATAATAATTTATTTATCGGGGAAATAGTTTGAATTACATTTTTGGTTAATTAAATTTATTAAGTGGTAATTGATTAGTTCAAATGATAATAAACTGTAAATGTTTTTACAAGGTCAAAATTTTGATGTAACCAAAGTCAAGATTGGAAGGGATTGCAATTAACAGCAAAGGTGAGTAAATCTCACTCTGTTGGATTTTATTTAAAAGTTATATGGCTAAATTTATGTATTTGGCTGCATGATTAAATTGGTTTGTTGTGCATTGATGATGATGTGACTATGGTTTTGGTTGGTTCTCGAGTTAATTGTGGTTTGACTCGAAGTATTTGGGTTTTAAATTTGTTAAACTTAAGTTTTAAATAAGAAAATGTTGTCATTATTAATAGGGTCTTAATAAATTGTGATTCATCGAGTTAGAAGGGTAAATAAAATAGATAATTAATTAATGATCTGGGTAAATTAATTTTAGTTTAAATGAATTAGAATGATTATTGGGTGGTTTAATAAATAATTACTTAATGCAAATTAATAAAATATAATTATTTTGCATAATTAATTGAGAGATAAATTAAGATAATTAATTAAGTAGAATTAATTTATTTAATGAAGTAAATAAAAGGTAGAAAATTCAGGAGAAGATAAATCAAGTATGATTAATATTGTGGTGTAATTAATGTAAGGATAAATTGAATAAAATTGGAAATCATTAATTTATATAATAAATGATGTAATTAAAGATTGATTAATTAAGATAAGTTATTCAATCAGTGATGAGTGTGGAGTTAATTAATATAAGTGATTAATGATTAGTGTAACTAATATAGTTAATTAATTTAGAAAGTGATTAAGATTACTTATTGATTTTGGTTAAGAATAATTAATATCGTGAAGTTAATTAAAGATAATCACTTGAATGCAATTGAAAGATAATTAATCCAGGGTGATTAATTAAGATGAATAATGATAGGTTGACCAATTAATTAATTTGGAATTAATTAACGTTAAATGAAGGCATCTAAGTGATTGAAGTTTGAAATTCAATTAAAATCAATTAAATTGATTTGTATGTGATTAAGCTTTGCTTATGGATGATTGAATGGTATTGGATGTTTTGAATGAGTTGATATCTCTGATATGAAATGTTATGAATTTCATTTGAATAACTTGGGTTGGGATAGCATGAGTTTCGAAGAGACCGGGGTCGGGTATTGGAGATACCCGAAACCATTTCGAATTTTATAAATTGATTTGTGCAATCAACAGACTAGGAAGAAATGATTGAAGTGAATTGGATTATTTTATCTAAGTTTGGTACTTAGAAATTTATATGTGAAATAAGTGTTGTCTATAACAAATTGCGAATTGGTTAAATTGACATATGTTATCTCGGGTTTATATAAGTTGTTTTCTTTGGTATTCAATGTTAGTTGGGTTTTCTAACGCTGGTTTTCCAGCCTGACCTGGGTGTTACTTTGATGTAATGCTCGGGTCAGACCGAGTATTACATATTTCTAGGTTAGGACGTTCTGGAGCTCAGGAGGCGAGCTGGATGGCGATATCGTATAGAGTATTCCGCTGTATTTATATTATTGTTAATCTGAGTCATGATAATTGTAAATATTCAGTGACTGTATATAATGTGAAACTCTGATGTATATTGAATGTAATCGGCATATATGGTATTCTTTTGGAAGCTATTATTAGTTATTATTATATTTTATCCGCTGCGAATGTGAGATGTTATTGTTTCTGTTCTTCTTCTTCTATCTCTTTCTTCTTTTTCATAACTATCTGGAATTTTCGGCTTCGAAAATTTTGGGTCGTTACAGGTACAATAAGGGTAATTTAGTTAAAGGAAATACCGAAGAGAAGCTTTGGAACTGGACGTAGGGCGGGAGATTCGAACCATCGTAAAAACTCTGGTTTGCATGCTTTTTATACTTTACTATTTGTTGTCTACTATAGTATTAACTTATACACTTGCATATTATACACAATTTAGATAATATACGATCCATAAGAATTTTTCAATTGGATCAAAGCAATGTTATTTCAATCTACAGCAACATGTAACTGAAATCATTAAAATGGCAAGTATATTTCAAGAAGATCAATTAACTGCTCGTCCCCTACTATTTATAGGATCTAATTATGCTTATTAGTCAACATGCATGCAAATTTTTATGGAAGCTAATGGACTATGGCTAGCAACTCAAAATAAATATGAAGCACCTGACACTGATATTGGCACATGTACTAATGCACAAAAAGCAGAGGCATCTAACAATGCTAAAGCTATGAATGTATTATTTTGCTCATGCGATAAAAATGAATTTTCATGAGTCATGTAGTGCACTACTTCTTATGATATATGGCTTACATTATAAATTGCCCATGAAGGCACGTACAATGTCAAGGAAACAAAAATTTCTATTCTACCGAATCAATTTTCATCTTTTATAAAACGATCTTATGACACTTGGAGTTAAATTCACCGATTTTGATTTAGTCACATGAATTTTGAATTCTCTAACAAATGAATGGGAAAGAAAAGTTTAGCCATCGAAGAAGCTAACGATATTTCCCAACTCAAAGTCGAAGAGTTAAAAGAAAATCTGATGTTGTATCGTTATCCACGTTATTAACCCAGCAGAATCCAAAGGAAGTTGGAACAGCTTGGTCAAGTCAGGGTCTCTCAAGAGCTAACCAAAAACACTAGAGCAACTAACCAAGAGAAATCAGAGGAATGGAAGGCGAAAATACACAAAGTAATGGAACTCTAGCGATCCGTCATCTATGGATCGCTAGCGATCCATAATCTTGGCTTGTGGATTCATGAATTTACTTGCATCATGGTCCAATGGGTATTCTAAAGACAACGACTAAGTTTGATGGGATTTCGAGCTAGTTAAATCGAGAGGTAAGAATTCGTTTAGTTCAATTAGCTAATCCCATGCAACTAGTATACAGATCATCATCAAACAAGGCAATATGCTATGAAATTACATGGAGGACACCAACATGAGAGAACAAATGCATCCAAGAAAACAAAGTCCAGAAATCAGTTAAGTACATGGATCACTAGGTATCCATATATTACGGATCGCTAGCATTCCATACCATTTTGCCAGATCTCCATGAACTTTAAGGTAGAAAGTAAGGTGAAGAATATCAAGCCATTGGATCGCCACAAAGCCAGAAGCTATGGATCGCTAGCGATTCATAGCCTATGGGTCGTAAGCGATCCATCAAGTTAGCCCGATCCGTGATGAAACTTGCAATGCATCTTCCAACGTCATTTGCAAGCATCTGGCATGAAGGCCTTTCCCAATAGCTCTCCAACCTTTATAAATACTTACCTATCCGCAACATAAAGGAGATCCTCTGGACTAGCTATAGGAACTCTGCAGAAAACCTTCTTTACTCTTCTCCCCTCACAATAGTCATCCAAGGAGTTCACTGTGATTCTCCAATCAACTCTAGCATTGGGGACTTAGTCTAACTTAGGATATTCAATGACTTTGTAATCCAATTCACCTTGTAACAACAATCAGTCGATAATAAAAGTTATTAAATGGATGTTGGCTACATTAATAGCCAAACCACTATAAAAATCTTGTCTTCTTACTATTTCTGCTCTTTTTACATTTATTCTCAGTATTATTGCTCTAAAAGAACAGGGCTGGTTCCTTCACACTCAATCAAGCATGTTGGTACATTTTTTGGGTTAATTTTTTGGTGCTTTCACCGAGAGATGCAACTCGGGCTTAGATCTAGCTATCTAATTTGGATCAAATTGGTTCAAAAGTTAGATCCTTAATATATGTTCAAAGGATATACTGAAAGTCTATATGAGTTGATCGTGTAGTGTATATATATGCAAGTATAAATGGCTAACTATATAATGTATCTAATATAAACTTGATAGATGATAATAGCAAAGTAAATGGAAATAATCACACCAGGATTTTATACTGGTTCAGACCTCCTGCCCTACGTCTAGTCCCGAAGCTCCTCTTCGGAATTCAACTATCAAACACCCTCACTTCGCCTAGAGGAATAGGCTTGGTTACAAAGGCTTGTTCTTGTCAAGTGTGTGTTCTATAACACGGATATTGACTATTAAGTACAAATGCTTCCAATCTGTATATCTAGAGAGTATTGTTTGAAGAGTTCTGAATATATGGAAGAATAAAATATAGGTATTCGATTGCTAGAGATCAAGTATGAATCAGAGAATAAGAGTAAAGAGCATAAGTAAGTAAGGTGAAGTCTTCTATTTGATTCTTTATGCTATTTGTAGCGGTAGAGAGATTCCTTGAGTTGTTGTATCCATTAACAAGTGTTGTATGGCCGCTCCTGATGGTGATGAAGAGTTGCAGCGAAGAGGAGCGAAAGTGTCTTTTCAATTGTGATATTTTTTCTTTGAATATTCACAGCCGAGTTCAAAATCAAACGTTTGGAAAATGTTTCAGATGTCTGGCTCTTATATTTTTTTTGTATATGGTTGCCGTTAAGACGTCTGAGTACATTAACCAAACGTCTAATCCTGTCTGATTTGCGAACCAGAGGATTCAATCAGACGTCTGGCTAGTGCAACCAGACGTTTGAACTTGTTCATGTTGCTTTCCTTGCGTCTGTGTCATTTCTCTTCTGATTCTGTCGACTAATAGCCTCTTGATACTTCTTTTGAGTCTTGTTCTTGTCTCTTTGGTGATGTTACATTAACAATTACCTGTAAATAGAGATATATATGCATATTCTATTTCCATTGTATAGTTGTTATCATCGAAACCATAGAATTGATTTCCTAACAATCCCCCCTTTTTGTTGATGACAACTATTCAATGTACTTATATATAGATTATAAATCTCCCCCTGAATATGTGCTTATTTTCAATGTTTTATGATTATACTTATATTTCTCTCCCTTTGGCAATATCAAAAGGAAATTGTAAAATTGAAGCCAATCGTCAAACAAAAAGGAAATTTCATTAATAAGTCGAAATTTGATTACATACATAGATTTTGTCATTTGTACGAAAAGTTGATATCCCAAAAAAAATCTATGATCCCCAAAATCTATGATTCCTTTGGAGAAGCTTTATTTTTATCATCTTCCTCTGGTTCTTCTTTTTCAAGAGTGCTAGCCTTTGTAGGAGATGTCAAAGCTTTCTTGAGAGGTTCATCCTCAGAGAGTTTGGAATGTTTTGCTAGAGGAGAAGGTACTGGGGTTGGCCAATCTTCAAAAGGTGGTGTTGGACCGCGACCCATTGTAGTACTTCTTTAAGAACCGACAAGACAGTTGAAAGGAATTCTTCAACTGTGACTAGGCGTGTAGCAAATGATGTTTCGAAGTTGTCAATTCGCTTAGCCAAAAGTTTTTGATTTTGAGATAGTATATATTGGTTTTGAAGGGTGGGATCTCGAACACTTTCGTTTGGATTTGTTTCCGTTCGAGTCTCCATAAGTTCATCTTGTCTCGGATAATCAAATTGTGCAGGATGAGGTGGAGTTGCTTCTTGATGTTGTTCCTCCTCTTGGGATGGTTCAATGTGTGGTTGAGGAGGAGCCTCAACTCGTCTAGATTGATGATTGTGCATCTAATCTTCAAAGGATATGAATTCTGGAGGAATTTGGGGTAGGTGCATCAGAGAGAAGAATTTGGTGGAAGCATAATTAGGTGAGATTTCTTCGAAGGTCGATTGGTAAGATGGAATGTTATGTGCACGAAGAAGTCTCATAATATAAGTTGGGTAAATAATTGATGGCCTTGATCGAGTTCAAAAATGCTTGAGCTTGTTGAAGATAAGTTTGGCCCAATTTACCCTTGTTCCACTAAATAGAGCATATATGGCTTTGTGCTCTAAGTCGGTTATTTGCTCATGACTTCCCATACGTGGAACAATTGTATTGATTATCATTCGAGTTAGGAGTCGAGCTTTTGGACGTAGATATTTGGAGGCAAATTTTGGCATTTCGTCCTCCCAAATTTGATGAGTAATACTGTTTCATGGCTTGAAGTGCATATCGGGAAGGTTGTATAAATCTTCCCCTGTGTCAGAGCATCCTAGGGTTCTACCTATTATGCCTGGAGTTAATCTAATCGTGTTTCCATACACGCTAGACCAGAGCCAGTTATCTTTATCTTTAATGTTCAACACTGAAGTACTATCTAAATTCGCATAGAATAGAATATCGCTAATTGGTCTATTTGGATGTCATTAGAAGTGAATGAAATTAAGGTTTCCAACCCGGCATTTTCACATAGTTCATCCAAATCATACATAGGAAATTTAAAGAGATTATAGAATGGACCTATGTGGAGTTTTATCTTTTGGATATCTTCATACCTTTTGATGGAATGTGACGCTCTATTCATCCACCTTTCGATATGGTCATCGGAGCACACCTGAGGATTTGAAGATAAGGTCGGTTGGTCTTGTTTTCGTTTAGAAATCTTGGGTTTCTTAGTTAGAGGAGGCATTATGATTTGATTTGCTTAAAGATGAAGTTTTTGAGAGAAAATCGTCTCTGAGGGGATCGGAGGTTTTAACAATTTTGAGATAAAAGAAAAAAATGACGTTATCTAGGCGAATTTAAAGGGTCGATTGGATTCTAGACATCTAGATTGGAAATCAGACGTCTGGTTTGACCTAAATTGAGTATGATAGATAAATTCAGACGTCTGTTTTTTGGGTTAGACGTCTGGGTGGATTTAATTTGTAAAATTGGACAGGCAGAGAGTTTAATCAAACCTCTAGGTACAAAAGTCAGACGTCTGGATTAGGTTATTTTTGGAAAGCTTTGTGGCAGAGAACTAATCAGACGTTTGGATTGAGTATCAGACTTTTGAAATTCTCTGATTTATACTTTGAGGAGGCGGAGCAAATTTTCAGACGTCTGAGGGTATATCAGACGTCTGACGTATGCACAGTCCTTAAAATTTAGACGTATATCATTGTGTCAGACGTCTGAAGTCCATAGCCAGACGTCTGAAAAAAGCTGTTTGTCTAAAAATAGCCTAAAACTTGATGGTTTTGCCTATTTTTTGAATTTTTATAACAAATCAAAAAATAATACTATTGTTGTGAAATAACAAATAAACATAGATACATACAATAACAAATATAATTTATTTAGAAGGCGATGGAGTTTTACGATCTCCTGACTTGTTATCCCTCCATGGTTTAGGTGGAGACCATATATTTCCACGTTCGTGGGTTCTCGGGGAGCCAGAATATCGTCTTGGTGAAGGGTTCGAAGGAGTACGATACGAAGACGAGGGATCCAAAGAACTACAAGGTTTTGGTAGCGGTTTGTGGACATCTTTCTTCTGTGACGAACAAAACTTCATCGCCACTTGCTCCAAAATCTTAGCCGTCGCGCTGTAATTTTTTGTTCAAAATATAGTTCTTGTTGTAGGTCTATCGGTTGTTTCTGATAATGATGAATTTCATCATTTTTCTCCTTTGTGTTAGGATAGATAAACAGAGATCTTTTGGTCTTCTTGTTATCGGGAGTAAAACCCATATGATATGAGGACCATCTATACGTTGGTTCCTGCTTCGATGTAGGTGTAGGAAGCCATTGTGGCGTGTCGGCCGAGCTATCCGTCGTAGATGTTGAGATGGAGATGGATATATAAGAGTCCTCAGAAGACATGGCTATATTTTGTTTCTTTAAGGAAGATATGAATTGTGTGTATATAGTTTTGTGTAACTGTTTATATATAAGTTGAAAAAATTATTTATAGACAAACTAACTGTCTAAAAATTTAAAGGTTTAGAAATTATTATGTATAATTTGTGGTTGTAAAATAAATGACTAATCATAGCCTTAAATTGAAACATTGATTATTTTAAGGAAGAAGTTCTTAAAGTGAGAAAATACCTAAATTTCGTTGGAGTTTAATAAAAATTTGTTCATTTAGTGATTTTGTAAAGATGTCTGCTACTTGATTTTCAATATTTACGTATTCTAATGAAATAGTTCCTTTTTCAACATTGTCTCGTAAAAAATGATGTCGTATATCTATATGCTTAGTTCATGTGTGATTAACAAGGTTTTTTGATAAATTTATAGCACTTGTGTTATCACAATATATTGGAGATTTGTTAATAATTTTGCCGAAATCCGTAAGTGTTTGTTGCATGCATATCGCTTGTGCACACGCTAGAGCTGCGGAGATATATTCGGCTTCACAAGTAGATAAAGAAACACAATTTTGCTTTTTGCTAAACCATGAAACTAATGATTGTCTGATGAAGTGACAAGTTCCACTAGTACTCTTACGATCTGTTCTACATCCGCCGAAATCTGCATCGCTATATAAAACTAGTTCAAACGATGTCCTTTAGGGTAGAACAAACCATAATCTCTAGTACTAGATAGATAACGTAAAATACGCTTAACAGCTTTTAGATGAGATTTTTTTGGTTTTTCTTGAAATCGAGCACAAAGACATACACTCATCATAATATCGGGTCGACTAGCCGTCAAATAAAGTAAAGAACCAATTATGCTATGATATAATTTTTCATCGAAATCTTTTCAATTATCATCCTTTTCTAAGTGAATAGTGGTACTCATTGGTGTTGGTTTGCTCGAAATTTTATTCATTTCAAAGCGACGTAATAGATCATTACAATATTTTTCTTGATAAATAAAAATTCCATTATCAAGTTGTTTTATTTGTAAGCCTAAGAAGAAATTTAATTCTCCCATATGTGACATCTCAAATTCAATTTTCATAATATTTGGAAATTGATTGCATAGATTTTCATTGGTTGAACCAAAAATGATATCGTCAACATAAATTTGCATAACTAAAATATCATTATTTTCTTTTTTAATAAATAAAGTTGTATCTATTTTCCCTATTTGAAAACCAGATGTAATTAAATGATTTTTAAGACGCTCGTACCATGCTCGTGGAGCTTGTTTTAACCCATATTATGCTTTGTGTAATTTAAAAACATGATCGGGATATTTTTCGTGAACAAATAATGGGGGTTGTTCTATGTATACATTTTCATTAATAAAACCATTTAAAAAAAACTTTTGACATCCATTTGAAATAGTTTAAAATTGTGATGAGTTGCAAAGGCGAGTAATGTATGAATGACCTCTAATCTTGCTACCAGAGAAAAGGTTTCATCATAATCGATACCTTCTTCTTGATTGTAGCCTTGAGCAACTAAACGTGCTTTATTTCTAACAATATTTCCATTCTCGTCTGCTTTGTTTTTAAGTACCCATTTTGTTCCTATAACCGATTGTCTTGAGGTCTTGGTACTAATTCCCAAACACTATTACATTCAAATTGATTTAATTCTTCTTGCATAGCTATTATCCAAAAATTATCATTTGAAGCTTCTTTATAATTTTTTGGTTTCAAATTTGACACAAATGCTATATGGCTTATTTGATTGAGTTGATGTCTAGTTACTCTAGAATTGAGATCTCCAATGATATTATCTTTTAGATGATTCTTAAGAATTCTAGGAGATGATATCAAAATGCTATTTTGTACATTTGTTTCATTAGTAATAGAATTTGTTGAATTTGTTAGTGGAATAATTTCTTCTTCATCATTAGTATGACGGTTAAAAAGATTTTCGTCGAACAAAACATGTAAACTTTCTTCAATAGTATTATTTCGTTTATTAAAAATTCTATATGCTTTTCTACGATCCGAATATCCGACAAAGTTACCTTCATCGGCCTTTGGGTCATATTTTCCTAAGTTATCTTTTGTATTTAATAGAAAACATTTTTAACCAAAAGTTTTAAAGTATGATATTTTAGGTTTCTTACCAAAAAATATTTCAAAACAAGTATGTTTAGTCATAGGACGTATGGTCACTCGATTTAATACATAACAAGCCGTAGTAATAGCTTCTGCCCAAAAGTGTTTCGGTAGACCACTACTATTTAGTAATGTTCGTGCACATTCTTGTAATGTACGATTTTTTCTTTCCACAACACCATTCTGTTGAGGTGTGCAAGGAAAAGAGAAATTATGAGTTATTTCTTTCTTATTTCAAAAATTAGTAAAAAGATCATTTTCGAAATTCTCCTCCGTGATCACTTCGAATGCTTTTAATTTTTAAGTCCATTTGTGTTTTAATTCTTTTAGCAAATATCTTAGACGTACCAAAAGTATCACCTTTTGTTTTAAAAACAAAGTCGAAGTATATCTTGAAAAATCATCAACTATTACAAAAACATATTTTTTGTGATTTATAGAACGTATTTGTGTTGGACCAAATAAATCTAAATGTAATAATTCTAATGGTTGTTTCGTAGAAATATTATTTTTAGATTTAAAAGAGCTTTCCTTTAGTTTTCCAATTTGACAATCATCGCATAAATTTTCTACTTTGTAATTTATTTTAGGTAAACCTCTAACTAGTTCGTATTTTGCCAATTTATTATATTCTTTAAATTGATATGACAAAATCGTTTATGCCATAACCATGGATAATCATGTTTGGCAGTTAAACATAAATTTGAATTTTTATTTATATTCATGTTTAATACATAAATATTTTTGTTTCTAACACCTTCAAAATAAGTTGTTTATTATTATCTAAAATATTACATCTATCTTTTTCAAAATTTATTTAAAAATCTTTATCACATAATTAACTAATACTTAGTAGGCCGTGTTTTAGATTTTCTACTAATAAAACATTTGTAATAATAAGAGAGTTAGATATACCAGAGTTGATGACTTCTCCAATGCCCACGACATATCCTTTTAAATTATCTCCAAAGGTTACCGTTCCACCATCGATTTATGTTATATTTGATAACGTTTTTGAATTTTCGGTCATATGCTTGGAGGATCCGCTATCTAGTATCCATATCTCCTTATTTTTTTATTTTGGATACCTGCAAAATAAAAGATTTCTTAATTGGTACCCATATATTTTGTTAGGGTCCTAATTGTTAGGGGAAGGTAGCCACACCCAAGATGGTTTGGTACCTTTATAAATATAATTTTTATTATGGACTACATTCTCTAAGAAATTATTAATATGCTTTTGTCTAATCAAATTATTATTTGTCTTAGGAATCCAAATTTTTTGTTTTTGGTATTCATTTTAGACTTAGGCAAACTTTTAGTTTTTATATAACTAATATTTTTAGCATCATTTCCTTTTTGTTTAGAAGAATTTTTAAATCCTATTCCATTTCTATTGCCTGATGGTTTTGAAGTTTTAATAAGATTTTTCAAATCTGGTTTTCCTTTACTAAATTTTGCCACATTATTTATAATTTTATCTAATTTTTCTTTTAATTCTATATTTTCAATATTTCAATATAATTTTTTAAGTCAACATTTTCTTTTAACAAATTATCCTTCACTATTTTAGTGTTTTCAAAATCAATAGTAATAGTCTCACTTTCTATCAAATTATTTTTGATTTTTTCTTGAGATAATTCAAGTTCTTCTTCTAAGATAATTTTTTCATCTTTTAACATTCCTACTTCAAGTTCCATTCTATTTATTTTAATTGTATATTCTTTGTTCAATTTTTTAATTTGTCTAAATTTATCATCCAATTCCATGCTAAGTTCTAATAATTTGTCATAGCTAAGTTTCGGACGTACCTCATTAGTTTGTGCCATAAAACACACATTAGCTTGTTCTCCATCACTATCGCTATCACTTTCAGATGTTGAAGAATCCGTGTCATCCCATGTTACTTTAAAAGCCTTCTTCTTTTTGAATTTTTCAAACTTGTTCTTCTTTTTGTCATTATTGAGTTTAGGGCAATCCTTCTTCATATGTCCGTATTGATTACATTAGCAATTGATTTGATACAGGTTTGTTGTGTTAGACTTCCCTTCTTTTGGAATTTTGTCATCTTTCTAAATTTCTAGAATCTATTATAGTTCTTGGCAATGAAGACTATCTCTTCTTCATCTAAATCAGAGTCATCATTTTTTGTTGCTGGGAATGCTCTGTTCTTTTTCTTCGAATTTTGTTCTTTTCGTGCCTGCAAATTAGCTTCATAGGATATTAAATTTCCTATCAACTCTTCAACTTTGAGAGTAAACAGATCATTAGCTTCTTCAGTAGCTAATACCTTCCTTTCCCAATCAGATGTTAAAGAGTTGAGTATTAGAGAAACTAAATCAAAATTATTAAACTTAACTCCTAATGCCATAAGATCATGTTGGATAGATTGAAATCTAGAATACATGTCAACAATAGTTTCATTTTGCATCATTTTGAATGACGAAAATTGGTTTTGAAAAATTGAAATCTTAGTTCGTTTGACCTTTGTTGTACCATCGTGTGTAATTTGTAAGGTACGGCAAAGTCAAATGCAATAATGCATAACAGGACACGTGAAAATTCATTTTTGTCTAGAGAGCAAAATAAAACATTCATAGCTTTAGCATTGTTTGATGTTAAGATCTTTTGTGCATCGGTCCATGTGTTTATAGTAGTAGGTGCTTCATATTTATCATGTGTGGCTGACTAAATTTCTAGACCATTAGCTTCCATAAAAGTTCTCATACGTGTTGACCAATATACATAATTAGATCCATTAAAAAGTAGGGGTCGTGCTGTGGATTATCCTTCTTGAAAAATACTTGCCATATTAAAGTGATTCAAAAACGTGTTACTGTTCTTTGATTAAACCTTGCTCTGATACCAAATGAAAGTCTATATGAGTGGATCGTGTAGTGTACATATATGCAAGTATAAGTGACTAACTATATAATGTATCTAATATAAACTTGATAGATGATAGTAGCAAAGTAAATGGAAATAATCACACCAGAATTTTATACTGGTTCGGATCTCCCGTCCTACGTCCATTCCCGAAGCTCCTCTTTAGAATTCAACTATCAAACACCCTCACTTCGCCCGGAGGAATAGGCTTGGTTACAAAGGCTTGTTCTTGTCAAGTATGTGTTCTATATCACGAATATTGATTATTAAGTACAAATGCTTCCAATCTGTATATCTAGAGAGTATTGGTTGAAGAGTTCTGAATATATGGAAGAATAAAATACAGGTATTCGATTGCTAGAGATCAAGTATAAATCAGAGAATAAGAGTAAAGAGCATAAGTAAGTACGGTGAAGTCTTCTATTTGATTCTTTATGCTATTTGTAGCGGTAGAGAGATTCCTTGAGTGGTTGTATCCATTAACAAGTGTTGTATGGTCGCTCCTGATGGTGATGAAGAGTTGCAGCGAAGAGGAGCGAAAGTGTTTTTTCAATTGTGCCAGTTGTTCTTTGAATATCCACAGCCGAGTTTAAAATCAGACGTCTCGAAAATGTTTCAAATGTCTGGCTCTTATATATTTTTTGTATATGGTTTCTTTTTAGACATTTGAGTACATTAACCAGACGTCGGATTCTATCTGATTTGCGAACTAGAGGATCCAATCAGACGTCTGGCTAGTGCACCCAGACATCTGAACTTGTGCGTGTTGCTTTCCTTGTGTTTGTATCATTGCTCTTCTGATTCTATCGACTTGTAGCCTCTTGATACTTCTTTTGAGTCTTGTTCTTATCTTTTTGGTGATGTTACATTAACAATTACCTGTAAATAGAGATATATATGCATATTCGATTTTCATTATATAGTTGTTATCATCGAAACCATAGAATTGATTTTCTAACATATACTACTAAAAATCAATGGCTTCAGGAAGAAAAAGAACTGCTTCTGGAAGATCCCTAAGAGAAGTAATAGTCGAAGAAGAGACGAATCATCAACAAATTGAAGCAAATGGCGCCAAATCAGGAGATTAGGGGCCAGGATCCTCTAATCAACGTAAAGTCGTTACAAGAGATGAATTGAAAAAAATGGATGATGAAATCAATCAGTAAATGAAAAGTAGTCAGAGAGCTCTTATCGATTAGCTTAATGCCCTCTTGACCTTACAGTCACATTCTGCGTTAAGAACTATGGCAGAACACGCGGCTGCCGTAAAATAATATAGTTCTTTTATTTTTGTCCAAACAGAAGAAACAGAAAGCAGCCGTAAAAAGGAGTGACAGCTAAAACCATGGGAATCAACGTATAAGGAAACACAAGTACTCAACCACCGCAAGGCAACCAGCTATGAATTGGAACCAAGGAGCGAAGGCCCCACAAGAGGATATAGCCATTGGCCTCGATGACTCAGAAGATGGAGGGCAATTTAATGATGACAAGTTGGAAGGGAATGCCAATGCATTAGATAATACCAGGAATGTCCAAACTACCCCAATCAGGCCAACCGCAAGTCAAAGGGATCTTGAGGGAGTGGCTCTTCTAAAGATAGGAGAGCCTAGGCTTTAGCCCACTCACCGAGACCATTTGCAAAGTCAAACACTTGGTGTAGTGACTAATAGCCAACCCCTGGACTATCGGACATCAGAGGAATTTATCGGAATATTGTAAAGTCCCATTTTCCCATACTCTTTGAATCGACAATAAACCACACATGTCCAACTCAAATTGCACGAAAAGACGGATCTTTAAGGATAATAAAGAAAAGTAGACAGAACAGAATCACACACGAATGGAATAACATAGAATATTGAACAAATGTTTTACAGCGGAAAACTTTTAAAATACAATATCAGAGTCTAATCTAACATCAGCTTGGACAGTTATAAAACTTGCCCTTACAAATGCCGACAAACATCAAACAAAATAAACTAAGTACACCGGATAATAGAATATCTCCATACATCGATGAATATCTCCAGCTCTCCTCTGGAAACTCCAGTTGTCTTCGACTATCCCGAAACTACTCGGATCTGACCTGAATATTGAAAATTCCCAGATCAAGCTTAATAAACCATCGTGAGAAAAACTCAATAATAAATGACAGTGTCATATATCAACCTTTGGATAAAATTCTTGGAAATAAAGAGTATCTCATAAGACCGCGTCCGCACATAAACACGGACGGGTTTTTACCTTATGATAACTAAAACACTTTTATATATATCAAAACATTTGATATTATTTCTAATAACATCTCTTTGAAAACATTTGCAAATAAATTTATTAATCTTATCCGAAATGTTTACCCATATAGCATTTCGAGGCTATTCATTACACCAATACAAACAAAACCGTGGGTTCTTATTGGAGAATGGATTTCCATACAAATGACCAGGCGCAGGACCTACCTTCCGAAATGGGTACACCTCTAGATGGATGTCCTGAGAAACCATCACAAAGCTCCTCTACCAACACAAGACCGGCTCACCTTTTAACTAGATGGTACCGAATATGTCATCCATCGGTCGTTACCGACCTTTAACCGAGCGCTCCTTTTCCATACACCACACTAATTAACATCTCGAACATCATAGCGGGAAGAAATATATCTAAAAGAGGATGACCATATCCTAATTGGAAATGACCCACTTAGCCTTGCTGCATCTAATCCTGTTTCGGTCATTCTCGGTTTGATGAGGCTTGAGGCAAACGATTACCTTTTCTCACAGCACATATCACATCTTTGAATGCCATATTGCCATTTCCGTTTAACTACTAATTGCCTTCCACAAAAATACAACCCTTGAGCTCGTATGTCTCAAGGAGGGTGTTAAGCTACGAGAAGTTGTCTTCTCCGCCACCATTGATATACGTTGTAAAAACCAATGTACGTAATCGATAGAAATGCAATGTCAAACAACCGTCCATACAAGTTGTCGAGGAACAGGACAAACCAAATGCACTTTCCTCTGCCATTACTAGATGAGAACCCCTTGCAATCTGCAAAATCTCCATCACGAGGAGACTACTGCTATAAATAACCCTATAATGGGGGCCAACTAGAGCATGTTCAATAAGCAGTCTTCACGCTAGGAAGATCCACGGTCTTCAATCACCATCTTCAACGTGTCTTCACGTTCGAACGTATACACTGGTTCGAAGTGGTTTTCGGATAGGAATTAACCAAATCCGACTCTGGTTCCTTCGAAATCCAGTCATCGATAAAAGTGAATACGAGTATATAGGATTTATTAAGTCTCTTTTCACTTCAATTCTTTTCGGATGATTTCAAAATTTCTTTATTTTCACTTAGAGTAATTCTAAGTAATTCATTCTTTTTCTTTTGGAAAATATCTCAAATTTCCTTACTTAATTCTTGATCCAAATTCCTTAACTTTTAAGCGCGTCAAAAACAATGTTATTAAAGACATCGTTTACGATAAACCCTAAATCAATCTTAGCAAATATTTTTGAGTAAATAGGATCATAGAAATCATTCATTTTAGAGATTGCTTAAATTTAGGATAATACCAATCTTCTTTTAAATTCAAAAACTTAATACATAATCTTTTTATTTAAGAGCATCCAGGCTTTCCTCTCGATCTATTCCACCCCTCGTCTAAGGAAAGAAAACATAAGCCAGGTAAGTTCAGGGCACTGGTTGCTCCATCCCTAACCTTAGTTAAACACCTTGTTTTATCTTCTCAGATCTCACAGGCGGGACAAATGTACTAATCGTTTCCGCATACTCAGATTTTCAACTTTATTTTGGAATTGCTTATAAATATTCCAAATTATCTTTCAAAACGCTTAATTATCCTTTTCAAAACATTCACAATTATTTTGGAAAATGTCGTTACATTTAAACTAATATTCCAAAAGTTATACAATTCGGAGCCGAAAAAGTGCTACGGAAAGTGCTAATAAGCTTATCTGAATTAAACAACTTTTCAATATTTGAAAATTAATATTTTCCGATCCAAATATCTTTTAAATCATTTAAATATATTTATCAAATTTATTCCATATTTTTCCATAATTAAAAACGTACATTTAAACAGATTCCCTGTTATGGTCACTAAACTGCACTAGCGCGATTTTTCTAGAAAATTGATTTGGACTTATTTCAAAATCTACTCAACGTAACTTTGATTTTCTTTCTTCGTTTAGAAGATATGGATAAAATAGTCTGAAATTTTCTTATCTCGAAGAATTCCGAGCCATATTCCACTCTACACATTCATTTGAACTTTTCGACGCGAAATCGCGAACTACCGTTGCGCGACGCGTCTAATTTTCACTTTATTTTTCAATATTTAAAATAATCCATTTAAATTGGATTTCAACACTTATAAAATCATTACAAATCATTTTAAATCAATATTCTCACTTTTTAAAGCTTTTAAAATATATTTTCACTATTACCGTAATTATAATATTATTATATTTCCATTATTTTGATACTAAATTTTAAATTCCAATTTCAACTCAATTTCAATTATAGTCTCAAATTAAACACATTTAAAACTTAGATTTCAAATCTAATTTCAATCTAAACTTCCATTCAACCTCAAACTAAACTTTACTTTTTCAAAATCGATTTCAATTTCAATTTCACTATTCATCTTAATTTCAATTTCTAATTAATTATCCTTTTCAAACCGTTTCACTTAAAATTTCAAATTCTCTTTCATTTTAACTTTAATTTCACTTTTAAATGGAAAGAGACTTATTTTTCCACAATTTCTCATATTGCTAAAATATGGTCTTACTAAACAAAGGGATTACTTAATTAATAGGAATTTGATGTCCAAATTATCATTACACCCATACAACAATCATATAACATCAATATTTTCCATACGGTAAATGTCGTAACATTACTACGGATTATCCAACATATTCAAACAATCAATCAAACATCCATATCATCAAATAGTGATTATCTAACATAACAATTAAGCATGATAATCAATATAATTTAAAAAGCGGTGAGAATTTCTCACCTTCATATCCACTCCGTCAAACTTTAACGTAAGATTTTCGTCTCTCGCTAACGTGCTATTTCCAACACCTTGGCTTTTGTCGTTTTCCTTTTCGAACGCTTTTATTTTCCTTTTCTTTTTCTTTTTCTTTCCTTCTCTCTCTCTTTTTCTTTTGTTTTTTATATATGGAAGAGAAGAAGGGGTACAGACTTGGTGTGGAGGAGGGTGTGGGGTGTGTGGTGCTCGGCCTATGGGTGTAGGGAGGTGGGTACGGCTTTATGGAGGTGGGTATGGGTGTGTAGGGCTCGGCCATGGGTGTATGAGGTGGGTAGGTGAAAGATAGGCTTGGTTTTGGTGGTGAAAAGTAATGGTGTGGTGATGTGGAGGTGATAACTTAAAGGTAGAAGAGAATGGAGGTGGAAGAGAGGTTGGATGCCATGGAAATGGAGGTGAAGAAGAAGGAGAAAGTGAAGAAGAAGGAGAAAGTGAAGACGAAGGAAGGAATGAAATGTGAGAAAGTGGAAGGTATGAATGCTTATTTATATTTGAGCTTTGGATGGAAAATGACTAAAATACCCCTCTATACTTTTTGACTTTTTAATTTACCTTTCTACCCTTGATTTAACGCTTTAAGGACATGTATTTAAGAAAGGAAAGGATGGCTCATTAATGTGATTTGAATTTATGAAATGATTACTCTTTTTTTCTTAAACTTTGTGTTAAAAAGAAAGAAGGCTTTTCCTTGATTTGATTTGCATTAATGGTGGAAATGATGTTTACCTCTTTTTCTTACACTTTAAAATGTAAAAATAACATTTTCTCCTTTTCCATAAGTGATATGACTTAAGCATTAATGGTGATGGAAAGTATGTGTAAGGAGATGAAAGGTGATGGTAAGTTTTCTTTTTTATTACTTAACTTTTAAATATGCTTATTTAATTATTTATGAAAATATCTTAGATATTTTCTTATCTTTTGATGTGACTAATTGTAAAGTGTTTTAAAAGTTTGTATTTATAAGTTAGAAAAGGTATTAAGTTGCAACAACTTGTCGACAACTTGTTTTAGTTGTGTTTTTTTGACGACAAATTTTGCAGTCAAATTTTGACGTTTTTATTAAGCTATATATTGAAGTAAATCAAACTTTAAAATGCACTTTTTACTTCTTCAAATAAATTAAAACAAGTCTCTTTATAACAAATTATCTTTAATTAATACCAAAATCTTCAATTTTACCGCGTATGTAAAACTGACAAAATACGACAAATTTTGGTTATTTTTGTAAATCGATTATTAACAAACTTCTAAATCTTTTAACATACTTTTATTATCTTTATTAGATGTTTTAAATAAGATTTATCTTTTTAAATAAATATCTAAATTCATTTATTTAAGACTTTATTATTAACAGAACTTAACTTTTGTCGATTTGTTCTAAAATCCAAATTTATACTTTTTAATTTATTAACTATAAATATAGATGATTTATTTACTATATATAACATTTTTATTTAAAATTTAAATTCCTTTTAAATTTAAAACGAACGAAATCTCTCATTTTCGAAGTAGCGAAATTACGGATCGTTACATTCTCCCCTACTTAAAAGCATTTCTTCCTCGAAATGAAAGTTAGATAAAGGATTCTATCTCATACTCATGTCCTCAAATAATTTGTCTTATCTTTACCAATGATAGAAAAAAAGAAGGTCGATATCATAACAACGCAAACAAATGGTGCCAAACATACATATAAAGTTTCCCCACATTAACTTGAGTATCTATCACGTACTTACGGTTATATATACATACATCAACTCAAACTTCTATCATACCCATCCTACTGCGTACTGCACACTTAAGTTAGAATATACAACAACCAAATAAGACTACATCCAAAAACAACCAAACATATACTATAAATCCATCCGTATAACTCATTCCCTGACCTGAGCATGTACTATACCTAAGGTCTATATATACACATACCAAAACATCAATCCAACCACTATATCTTAGTGTCAAAGATAACTGTCTAACTACTATATAGATAGACCCAAAATATCATACTATATGTGATATTTGATTCGATCTATTATTCGAATCCACCACTTTACTTCCGAACTAGTATCGATCCCTCGATTTTCTAGTGCGCACTTTGATCAGACTTCTCGATCACAAACCCTTGCTTTCCTTGCATAGCTCTCAACTATGATAGAAACTCGTGTACGTTTGACTCCCATCAATGCTCGCTGTCAAGAATCGAGTGATAGATCCTTTTTCGGATTGATGTAAATACCTCAAAATTCTGTACTCAAATCTTAGATCAAAATTTATGTGTCGAAATGATCTATGTTTAACTTATGTACATTCACATTCATCTTTACCTAATACATTTCTTTTTTTAAATTTCTGTTAGTCCAAGTTTATTTCACAACCATTTACTTTTTCTAAATAAATTATTACTTAAGCATTCAAATATGACTTAAACTTGTATAATATACCTTTACTTCCTAAGAGTATATATACATATCCCCAAACTTCAAATCGTCATTACTTCAATTAGGGTCTTCAACAAATGTGGAATTCTATTATTCCAAATAAATAAGTTATAAAACTTAATCCTTAGTTTTATTTACCTAAGCTAACATTGTTTATCATATCCATATATTAATATGACTACTTTTCTAAGTATACATCTTTTCCTCACTAATTCTATGATTAACTACTTAACTTATTTACCTATCCATTTTCTAAATCAAATTTCTTAATCTTAAATCCATCAAATACTTTATTGTCAAATTGTGAACTTAGTTCTCATGGTATTTGTTATTAACTTTTTTCGTCCAACAATCACCCTACCAACCATATTATTCAAAAATATCCACTTCTATTCTTACTTCATTTTGAATTACAAATGTTACCCTAAATGTATCGCTAATTCAAATTTTTATATTAGGATGATATTTCCTATACCTCTTATTTCTAAATTTCACTTTGATTTTAACCTAGTCAAAGTGTCTAAGTTTCAAATTAACTTAACTCCTTTATAAGTTATAGAACTTACCCTTTCATATTATATTTACCCAAAATTTCAATTTTGGCTTATCTTTTTCTATTTTATTGATAACAATATTTTTCTATGTGTACATTTTCTCTTTACTTTCTCTAGTTACAATTTGTAGCTTCAATATTATCATCAAATATCTTACAGCCAAATTATGAATTTTGCTTCACAAGATATTGTACTTAGCTTTTAGATCCATCCATTATAATAATCACTTAATCATTATTATCTCTTAATACTAAATATCTAAGGGTATATGATTAAAGTTCTAAATTCTAGCTCTCAACTAATTAATTCTATATGGAATATCTTATAGTCAAATTATGCAATTCTAATCACAAGATATTCATTTTTTAGTTTTGCTAAGCAAAATTACAATCAATCCTTAATTTCTAACCCAAAAATAATTATATCCCCTTTGATATTTATAATATAAACCCAAGGTAAAATTATTTCATTTACTAATTTCTTTTAAAAAAACCATATTTATAAAATTAACAAATACGCGCTCATATATAATAATACTCTCATAACTCATTCTAGGGTGTTACTAACCCTATCTCTAATGAGTTACTCATCTTAGGATATTACTAATCCTATCTCTGATGAGACTTATCCCTATCAGGCTTCGGTGTTCGCTCAACCAAAAGCTCTGATACCAAATGTAAAGTCCCATTTTTCCGTACTTTTGAATCGACAATAAACTACACATGTCTAACTCAAATTGCACGAAAAGATGGATCTTTAAGCGTATAGAAAAGTAGACAGAACAGAATCTCACACGAATAGAATAACATATAATATTGAACAAATATTTTACAGCGGAAAACTTTTAAAATACAATATCAGAGTCTAACCTAACTTCAGCTTGGACATTTATAAAACCCGCCCTTACAAATGCTGACAAATATCAAACAAAATACACAAAGTACAACGGATAATAGAATATCTCCATATGTCGCTGAATATCTCCAGCTCTCCTCTGGAAACTCCAACTGTCTTCGACTATCCAGAAACTACTCGGATCTGACCCGAGCATTGAAAATACCTGGATCAGCCCTGATAAACCATCATGAGAAAAACTCAATAATGAATGACAATGTCATATATCAGCCTTTGGATAAAATTCTTGGAAATAAAGAGTATCTCATAAGACCACGCCCACACGTAAACACAGACGGGTTTTTACCTTATGATAACTAAAACATTTTTATATATATCAAAACATTTGATATTATTTCTAATGACATCTCTTTGAAAACATTTGCAAATACACTTATTAATCTTATCCGGAATGGTTACCATATAGCATTTCGAGGCTATTCATTACGCCAATACAAAAAAACCATAGGTTCTTAGTGGAGAATAGATTTCCATACAAATGACCAGGTGCAGGATCTACCTTTCGAAATGGGTACACCTCTAGATGATGTCCCAAGAAATCATCACAAAGCTCCTCTACCAACACAAGACCGGCCCGCCTCTTAACTAGATGGTACCGAATATGTCATCCCCCGGTCGTTACCGACCTTTAACCGAGCGCTCCTTTTCCATACACCACACTAATTAACATCCCGAACATCATAGCGGGAAGAAATATATCTAAAAGAGGATGACCATATCCTAATTGGGAATGACTCACTTAGCCTTGCTGCATCTAATCTTGTTTCGGTCATTTTCAGTTTGATGAGGCTTGAGGCAAACGATTACCTTTTCTCACAGCACATATCAAATCATTGAATGCCGCATTTCCATTTCCGTTTAACTACTAATTGCCTTCCACAAAAATACAACCCTTGAGCTTGTATGTCTCAAGGAGGGCGTTAAGCTAAGAGAAGTTGCCTTCTTCGCCACCACTGATGTACGTTTGTAAAGACCAATGTACGTAATCGTTAGAAATGCAATGTCATACAACCGTCCATCAAAGTTGTCCAGGAACTGGACAAACCGAAGGCACTTTCCTCGGCCATTACTAGGCGAGTAGCCCTTGCAATTCGTAAAATCTCCATCACGAGGAGACCACAGTTATAAATAACTCTATAATGGGGGCCAACCAGAGCATGTTCAACAAGCAGTCTTCACGCTAGGAAGATCCACGGTCTTCAATCACCATCTTCAACATGTCTTCATGTTCGAACGTATACATTGGTTCGAAGTGGTTTTCGGATAGGAATTAACCAAATCCGACTCCGGTTCCTTCGAAATCCAATCATCGATAAAAGTGAATACGAGTATATAGGATTTATTAAGTCTCTTTTCACTTTAATTCTTTTCGGATGATTTAAAAATCTCTTTCTTTTGACTTAAAGTAATTCTAAGTAATCCATTCTTTTTCTTTTGGAAAATATCTCAAATTTCCTTACTTAATTTTTGATCCAAATTCCATAACTTTTAAGCGGGTCAAAAACAATGTTATTGAAGACGTCGTTTACGATAAACCCTAAATAAATCTTAGCAAATATTTTTGAGTAAATAGGATCATAGAAATCATTCATTTTGGAGATTGCTTAAATTTTGGATAATACCAATCTTCTTTTAAATTCAAAAACTTAATACAGAATCTTTTTATTTAAGTGCATCCGGGCTTTCCTTTCGACCTGTTCCACCCCTCGCCTAAGGAAATAAAACATAGGCCAGGTAAGTTCAGGGCACTGGTTGTCTATCCCTAACCTTAGTTAAACACATTGTTTTGTCTTCTCAGATCTCACAAGCGGGACAAATATACTAGTCGTTTCCGCATACTCAGATTTTCAACTTTATTTTGGAATTGCTTTTAAATATTCCAAATTATCTTTCAAAACGCTTAATTATCCTTTTCAAAACATTCATAATTATTCTAGGAAACGTCGTTATATTTAAACTCATATTCCAAAAGTTATACAATTCGCAGCTGAAAAGTGCTGCGGAAAGTGCTAAATAAGCTTATTTGAATTACACAACTTTTTAGTATTTGAAAATTCATATTTTCCGATCCAAATCTCTTTTAATCACTTAAATAGATTTATCAAATTTATTCCATATTTTCCATAATTAAAAACGTTCATTTAAACAGATTTCCTATTATGGTCACTAAACTGCACTAGCGCGATTTTTCTAGAAAATTAATTTGGACTTATTTCAAAATCTACTCAATGAAACTTTGATTTTCTTTCTTCGTTTGGAAGATATGGATAAAATAGTTTGGAATTTTCTTATCTCGAAGAATTCCGAGCCATATTCCACTCTACACGTTCATTTAAACTTTTCGGCGCGAAATCGCGAATTACCGTTGCGCGACGCGTCTAGTTTTAACTTTATTTTTCAATATTTGAAATAATCCATTTAAATTGGATTTCAACACTTATAAAATCATTACAAATCATTTTAAATCAATATTCTCACTTTTTAAAGCTTTTAAAATATATTTTCACTATTACCATAATTATAATATTATTATATTTTCATTATTTTAATATTAAATTTTAAATTTAAATTTCAACTCAATTTCAATTCTAATCTCAAATTAAACACATTTAAAACTTAGATTTCAAATATAATTTCAATTTAAACTTCCATTCAACCTCAAACTAAACTTCACTTTTTCAAAATCGATTTCAATTTCACTATTCATCTTAATCTCAATTTCTAATTAACTATCCTTTTCAAATCCGTTTCACTTTAAATTTCAAATTTCGCTTTCATTTTAACTTTAATTTCACTTTTAAATGGAAAGAGACTTATTTTTCCACAATTTCTCATACTGTTAAAATATGGTCTTACTAAACAAATGGATTACTTAATTAATAGGAATTTGATGTCCAAATTATCATTACAACCATACAATAATCATATAACATCAATATTTTCCATACGGTAAATTTCGTAACATTACTACGGATTATCCAACATATTCAAACAATCAATCAACCATCCATATCATCAAATAGTGATTATCTAACATAACAATTAAGCATGATAATCAATATAATTTAAAAAGCGTTGAGAATTTCTCACCTTCATATCCACTCCGTCAAACTTTAACGTAAGATTTTCGTCTCTCGCTAACGTGCTATTTCCAACGCCTGACCTTTTGCTGTTTCCTTTCCGAACGCTTTTGTTTTCCTTTTCGTTTTATTTTTCTTTCCTTCTCTCTCTCTTTTTATTTTGTTTTTTTATATATGGAAGAGAAGAGGGGGTACAGACTTGGTGTGGACGAGGGTGTAGGGTGTGTGGTGCTCGGCCTAGGGGTGTAGGGAGGTGGGTACGGCTTTGTGGAGGTGGGTATGGGTGTGTAGGGCTCGTCCAAGGGTGTAAGAGGTAGGTAGGTGGAAGATAGGCTTGGTTTTGGTGGTGAAAAGTAATGGTATGGTGATGTGGAGGTGATAGCTTGAGGGTAGAAGAGAATGGAGGTGGAAGTGAGGTTGGATGCCAAGGAAATGGAGGTGAAGAAGAAGGAGAAAGTGAAGAAGAATGAAGGAATGAAATATGAGAAAGTGGAAGGTATGGATGCTTATTTATATTTGAGTTTTGGATGGAAAATGACTAAAATACCCTTCTCTACTTTTTGACTTTTTAATTTACCTTTCTACCCTTGATTTAACCCGTTAAGGACATGCATTTAAGAAAGGAAAGGATGGCTCATTAATGTGATTTGAATTTGTGAAATGATTACTCTTTTTTTCTTAAACTTTGTGTTAAAAAGAAAGAAGGTTTTTCCTCGATTTGATTTGCATTAATGGTGGAAATGATGTTTACCACTTTTTCTTACACTTTAAAATGTTAAAATAACATTTGCTCCTTTTCCATAAGTGATATGACTTATGCATTAAAAGTGATGGAAAGTATGTGTAAGGAGATGAAAGATGATGGTAAGTTTGCTTTTTTATTACTTAACTTTTAAGTATGCTTATTTAATTATTTTATGAAAATATCTTAGATATCTTCTTATCGTTTGATGTGACTAATTGTAAAGTGTTTTAAAAGTTTGTATTTATAAGTTAGAAAAGGTATTAAGTTGCAACAACTTGTCGACAACTTGTTTTACTTAAAAACGATGTTTTTTTACGACAAATTTTACAGTCAAAATTTGACCTTTTTATTAAGCTATATATTGAAGTAAATCAAACTTTAAAACGAACTTTTTACTTCTTTAAATAAAATAAAAGAAGTCTCTTTGTAAAAAAATTATCTTTAATTATTATCAAAATATCCAATTTTACCGCGTATGTAAAACAGACAAAATATGATAAACTTCTAAATCTTTTAACATACTTTTATTATCGAAATATATGTTTTAAATAAGATTTATCTTTTTAAATAAATATCTAAATTCATTTATTTAAGCCTTTATTATTAACAGAACTTAACTTTTGTCGATTTGTTCTAAAATCCAAATTTATACTTTTTAATTTATTAACTATGAGAATAGATAATTTATTTACTATATATAATATTTTTATTTAAAATTTAAATTTCTTTTAAATTTAAAAGGAACGAAATCTTTCATTTTCGAAGTGGCGAAATTACGGGTCGTTACAAATATGGTCAAGCGACTGATGGGTGAGAATAAGAATAGAAGAGATGATGAGTATGGATCCACTCTAAGTCAGACCCCCTTCAATGAGGAGATCTTGAATGAGCGGTACCCAGAAAAGTTCACTATGCCAACTACTCCATCTTATGACAGAACAAAAGACCCAATACCCCATCTATACTAGTACAGTTGGTACATGGATGGAGCGAATGCTTCAAACGCTGTTCGATGCAGATGTTTCCTAATTATTCTATAGGGAATTTCTTCCATATGGTTCACTAGGCTTCTGCCAAGATCCATCTCCACTTTTGACCAGCTAGCAACAAGACTCCTTTATTAGTTCTGATTTCACACAGCGCAGATGTGATGTCCTTGTCTGGCCTATTCCAGAGATGAAATGAATCTCTAAAGTCTTTCATGAGTCGGTTCAATACCGCAATGATGGAGGTAAGCAATCCGAATGAGGATATATTTTCATGGCTTTGGTCCACATCATCCACCCCGAAACTGAGTTTGGAAAACGGATCAAAATTAAACAACCTACCACTAGGAAGGACTTCAACCATAAGGTGGGTCAACACTTGAGATTGGAAGAGGCGTAGGAGTTAGAAAGGAAGTCTACTATCTTGCAATCGATGATTGGTGGGTAAAGTGACATGGCGATGAAGCAGAACATAAACGCCTTCGGAACCACTGAAGGAAGTGCAGGGAAAGATAGAAACCAAAAAAGGAAAAATCAGAATTCCAATAAACGACATGGCAACAATAAACTCCTTAAAGGATTCAGGGCCGAGGATTGCACTGCGATACTCTGGAAAAAATCTATCTCGCAACACAGAGGACAGAGGAGTATTAAAAAGCCCCTAAGAAGGAAGTAATTATATAACAAAGCGCTTGTGGAAGTTCTGTCACTTCCACGAGATGCATGGCCATAACACAAACGAATGCCATCATCTATAGAACCTAATTGAAGAGCTGATCTAGGAAAACAAGCTCGAGCAATACGAGAGAAAATCGCAAGATCCTGACCAACCCGTGGCACTTAAAGCGCCTAGAGATATAAGAAACCAAGCTGGAACTAGCAAAGAGCGATCTAAGCGAACTGACTAGAGAATAATCATTGGAATGATATCAGGAGGACCACATCTCGCATAGAGAAGTTAGGGAGAAACGGAGCAGCATGTGAGTTTGTTAAATCATGTTCCGAAGGATTCATGCCTCGTAATCAAAGATGGAGCTCCGACCAAGTAGAAGAAAACTTTGAATGATGATATAGTAATCCAAAATTGGTATACCGAAGGGATCAAAGCTCCATCTATGAATCCCATGGTAGTGACAATATGGATTAGGCCCGTTGTGGTCCGACGAGTATTGGTTGTAGTGGCAGTTCTTTGAATATTCAATTTTCAAACGTACCTTTGACCAGATGAAGATCATCATGAAAGATGTATCTACATGCCAAACAAAGATTCAAGGATTTATCGGTGAACCCAAACAACCCGTTAGGATGATTGACTTGCCTGTGGAACTTAGGGAGAGGATCAATGAGTCACCCTCATCCAGACTTTTGTAAATATAGAGCATATAATACCTATTTGGGACGGCCTTCGCAAGCGAATTTCAAAATCGCTTTAGCCCAATGGTGCCTTACCATGAAATTCTCAATGGTAAATGAAACCAGAGTGGTTAAATGAGATAAATGTGCGGCCAGAGAATGTTACATTATAGAACTACGCGAATCCAAAAGAAAGGAAAAGGGGAAAATGTAAGGAGAACTCTCCACATTCGTAAGCCTGTCGAATAGCAACTACAGTGTTGCCTTTGGCTTGAGGACCATAGCCGATTCGCTAAGGATTTGGGCCCTAGAAGAAGAGTTCATGGGAGGATCGGGTACCACCGATAGAATTGACGGTGTTAGTTCCTATCCATATGGTTGACCGGACACGGGTCTTGAAAATTTGATCGCACATTGTAAACAAGATGCGATTAGAACTCACCAAATTTCTTCATGCCAACTTGGATGTGTTCACTTGGACACATTCCGATATGTATGGGGTATCACTATAAATTGCATGCCATGCGCTCAAAATTGACCCTAGGTTTACACCAGTAAATCAAAAGAGGTGCAGCTTGGGCCCCGAGTGGTCCAAGGCATTGAGAGAAGATGTAGACAAAATGATGGCCAATAGTTTTATCCATGATGCGACCTACCCCGAATGGGTATCTAACCCAGTTTTGGTCAAGAAGTCCAATAGAAAATGACGAACTTGCATCGACTACTCGAAGTTAAAAAAAGCCTACCCTAAGTATAGTTTTTCACTGCCCAGAATTGACCAGCTTACGGGCAGATTGGATAGGCATGAACTGCAATCATTTATGGATCTATACTCGGGCTACAATCAGATCCTGATGCACGAGCTTAACAAGGAAAACACCAGCTTCACCACCGACCCAGGATTATACTGCTACAAGGTAATGCCATTCGATCCAAAGAACACAGGGGCAACCTACCAAAGATTAGTAAATACCAAGTTCAAGCATCAGATCGGAAAAACCATGGAGGTCTATGTGGATGACATGTTGGTGAAACCATGAGTAGCAGCCACTCACCTAGATAATCTCACTGAAATGTTTGAAATAATCCAAAAATATGGAATGAAACTCAATCCACTCAAATGTCACTTCGCGGTAGCCTTTGGAAAGTTCTTGGGATTCATAGTGTGTGCTAGAGGCATTGAAGTAAACCTAGAGCAAATAACTGCCCTATGAGAAAACCAAGCCCTGAGGAACAAGAAGGAATTACAAAGCTTGAATGGGAAAGTTGCAGCATCAAGCCGGTTCATCTCAAAAGCCAACGAAAAATGCATACCGTTCTTTGATGCATTAAAGAAAGGAAAGAAGAACTTCAAATGGAATGAGGCTTTCCAAATCGCATTTGAAGAATTACTACAACACATGGAAGCCCCGCCAATCATATCAAAGCCAGTGGACAAAAAGGATTTGTTCATCTACTTTGTAGTTTCACCTCATGCGTTAAGCACCGCCCTTATGCATGAAGAAACTAGGATTTGGTGGCCCGTATACTAAATTAGCAAGTGGTTCACTAGAGCTGAGATTAGTTATCCAAAATTGGAAAAGTTAGCATATTGCCTCTTGATCGCGTCTATGAAGTTATGAACGTATTTCCAAGCGCACCCGATTAAAGTACCGACTGGTCAACCTTTAAAGCAAGTATTGTATCGATCCAAAATTTCTAAGAGACTCCTCAAATGGAACATCAAATTGAGCCAATATGATATCATTTACCATCCGCAAAGGGCAATCAATAGGCAAGCATTGGCAGATTTCATCGTCGAATTTACCATACGGGATGATAAGGAAGAAATACCATCGGAAATTGAACACGATGGAAACTCTTCGGCGCGTCTAACAACCTCTGATTGATGGCAGGATAGTGCTTCAAACCGCCAAAGGACAAGACATTTTCTACGCCCTACGCTTGGAATTCACTACAACAAATCCGAGGCGGAATATAAAGCGTTGATAGCAGGACTGAAAGTTGTGAAGGAACTCAGAATAAAATCCATTCATATCTACATCGGCTCTCAACTAGTCGTCTACCACATGAAAGGTGAATATCAAGCTCGTAGGGAGAACCTTGCTTTATATCTATCTAAAGTACAAGAGTTGCCGAACAACATCGAACATTACACTGTAACTCACATTCCAAGGAAGCAAAACACGAAGGTTGATTCTTAGCCAATCTGGCCAGCTTTGGAGAAACTCAATCGTTGGAGCCAGTCACGACTAAGACCCCGACTGCTCCAAGTATAAGCGAAATGGATATCAGCTGGATTTTTGAAAAAACTGAAGAACTAGAAACGTGGATGATGCCAATTAAAGGCTATTTGCTTACAGGAACCCTTCTTGTAGATAGAAACTAGTGGGAAAAGTTTCTCCATAAGGCACTGCGATTCATAGTACAGGATGGGATACTCGACTGAAGGGGTTTCTCTGCCCCCTTACTCAGATGTGTGACCGATGACGAAGCTCGATGGATCCTGAAGGAAGTTCACTAAGGCGACTATGGAGACCATACTGAGAGGCAACACCTTGTAAAGAAAATCTTCCTGTGCTGATATATCTGGCCAATTGCAAATCGCAATGCAGCAGATTATGCCAAACGGTGTGATTGGTGCCAATGATTCGGCAAGATTAAAAGAACTCCCTCAACAGAGCTTACACAGATGGTTAACCCATAGTCGTATAGGGAATTGATCTAATTAGCATATTGCCGATAGCTAAAGGAGATGCTAAATATACCATAGTTGCCATTGACTATTTCACAAAATGAACTGTTACTACAAAGAAAGTTATTAATTTTGTTACTAAAAACATCATTTACAGGTTTGGTGTGCCATAAAAAATCATCATTAATAATGGGACCCAATTCGAAAGCGCTGAGTTCAAAAACTTTACAAACACTTCCGAATCGAGAAAAGCTTTTCTACAATCACTCTTCCACAAGAAAATGGGAAAGTGGAAGTAATAAATAAGGTCATCAAGTCCACTATCAAAAAGTGGCTAAGTAAAGATAAAGCAAATTGGGTTGATGAACTTCCACTCGCACTATGGGCCTATAAAACAACAAACAAAGCAGCAATCGAGCATTCCCTCGTTCGCTTTGGTGTATGGTTTAGAAGCAACGATCCCTGTAGAACTAGAAGTCCCCTCCCATCGAAGAAATAATTTCAATCAAAGGCAAAATGAGAAGCTCCTACTCGAGTCGCTTGATATGATTGACGAAAAGTAGGAAGAAACCGAACTGAGGATTGTTTCTCACCAAACAAGGGCTGCGACTTCAACTCTAGAGTTTGCAACCAAACCTTCGAAGTGGGTGACCTCGCCCTCAAAAGAGTCTATCCCATACAGGGATCCTTTGGACCAAATTAGGAAGGGCCATATGGGATCAATCAAAAGCTGGGGGAGGGAACATTCAAACTGACAACCACAAATAGAATCCATATTCCCTGAGCATGGAACAACGAATCGCTGTGTCCTTAATTTATCTGAAACTATCTTACGAACTTTCTATTTTTCAGCAAATAAGAAATTTCAAAACGATGGGGGCATTGTAAATAAGCAGAATTTGCCCAACCTTTCTTAATAAATTTGCTTTACTTTTTGAACCAATAAAATTGCACTCATAAAAGTAATATGTTGGGTCGATGGGGTCAAATCGGCTCAAAACCATTTAATCGCTGCTTGAGATAATGGAATCACACTCAAGTATTCCCCACTTACCCACCAGATCGACGGAAGTAAATTGACTCAAAATGATGGATCAGCAAAATACGATCCCCGCCTTCTAAGAACCGGTGTTGCCCTAGCAGCACCGAGAAGGATCAAATCAAATCGTGCATCCCATAAGCCAGGCACTTCTGTGGATTTACGCTCTTAAAAGCATAAAATCCACACGTTGCTTAAAGTTTGGCAACGTTGAGAAGTTTCGAAACCGCTCTGGATCGACTGGTTGTATCGGTCTCGAAAGCCATGCATCCCATAAGCCATGCACACTTCTAAAAGCCATGCATTTCATAAGCCGCACATACTTTTAAGTACCGGCATTGCCCCAATGATACAAAAAAACTCGCCCATCGCTATAATAGAAAGAATCAACCCACTCCCATTATCGAGAGCAACATGCATGAATCCAACAAAATCAGAATGCTACAAATCAGTAGAAAATTCCAATTGTTGACCAACAATAAATCTATAATTAAGCCGTTCAAATCATAAGCTCCCAAGGATAGGAACCATAAGCAAGTCCATTGATAAAAAAGACAATAATAAACAAACACTTGGATCAACCGATCATTTGTGAGGTGTTCAAAGTAAACAGCCCTATGAACTGGGGGCCATACACCGATACTCAAACAAAATACTTCACAGTTCTGTTATTCCAAACAAAGAAATTTATCGGTAATCACATGACTAGATAAAATAAAATAGTAGCAAATGAAATTGACATGAGTGCATGAAATATAGATAAGTAGATAGGTAAAATTATGATCAAAGTGGATGCATTGTATTAATTATAATGTTGTGTGTACAAAGTCAAAATGTAGGGGTTGTACCCACACAATATCGACCAACAAAAGAAAAATACAGACGCTGCAACAAAAGCAATAAGTGCAGATTTTGCACTTGAACAAACAAAATGTCTCGAATGTCAGCTCCACTGCCATTTGGACATCTCAATGCCTCTTTCCGCTGCTCCCCTTCCCGCCATTAGTTGGAAGTTCTTGCTTATATTCAAGATCCCGACAAAGGGTAGTGTTGCTATCGATGATATCAACTATCTCCTCGGTGTCAGCATCTCCTTCCTGCTCTCCAACTTTCTAGAAGGACTCCCCTTTTGTCTTGCGCTTTCGGGATTTGCGGGGGCCCTTCGAGGATTTTGTCGCTTCAACCTTTTCTTTCTTAATGGCATCCAGTTGCTATTCAGATTTATGTGACCGCCTAGTCTTGATCTCATTCTCTCGAGCTTCGGCTACCGTAAGGTCGCCCTCTAAAGATACGGAAGGGTTATCCAAGCCATGTAATGTAGCGATCTTCTCATACTCCAACACCGGCTGCAAACCAGACATAGACATAACGGTCGAAGTAGCTACAGAGACCAGCACTGAGGTGATTGAAATAGCGACGGGTCTAGGCAATGAAGAAATCGGTAGATCAACAGGTAAGGAGGTAGGACATACAGGATCAAAAATGAAAGCGTTAAGTTTTTCTTATTCTTGTGGCGCGAGCTAGAAATTCTCAAACTTAGGAGAAACAAGAAGGTTACCTGCATCAGAGGAGTGACCAAGAATGTTGATCTCATATTCACCGCTTTCTCCTTCTTTTGATGGTTGCACAATCTATGGAGAAGCTTCGGGCCAAGAACTCACCAATTGATCACGAGTTTGTTTTGACGATTTGCCAGGTCCAAAAACAAGGGGATCCGGCAATGTTTTGGCAGTTGCAGTCATGGCCACATCGAAAACTTCCCATTCTTTTTCAATTTGTAGGATCTCTCGGCCTTCTATCTGTGCTTTCTTTGACTCCTTAGACATCCTTTAGCTCTTGCTCAATGTAGACATTCCTGATATCTTGGAAACGAGTCAGAATTTCTTCCCAAACCACGGCGAGAGTGCGTGGGAACTTAGGGCCCAAACGAATGAGACTCCCCTGATGCAATAGGGAGTTAACGAGAAGTTTAAGATGTTATCATCCATCTTCTCCATTTTCCTCTTAAAGGTGTCTAGTAGCTAATCCACCGTAACGGCAAGCTTCTCAACTTCAATGCAAGTTTTGTTAGCGCTAAGCTTCGCAACACTTTCTTAGAGTAGGGCAATCGTCTGGGCTTGAACGGAGATGGTTTTATCATGGGACATAAAAATCCCATCATACTCCATGATTGTTTTGTTATGCGCTTCAACAATCTTGTCATGATCAGCAATAATCTTCTTCTAGGCTTCAATAATCGTGTTGTGAGCTCCGAGCTCCTCTCTTTCAATTTCACTTCGTCCTCATGGGCCTTCTTAATTTCATCTTGGAAGATGATCTCTGTTTATCATGGGACTCATTTAGCTATTTCAACAAACCGACGTTATTCTTACCCTCCCGGAGCACCGCGTCCCTTCCATGCGCCAATCGTTTAATTCTGGCGTCACGATCCTCTAATGCCTTCTTGAAGTCGTCCTTCTTCAATTCAAAGGAGAGGATCTCTTGGTAATTATTGCGGTTCGAATCAACCAGCTGCTTTCATAGTTTTCCCATCCCTCGGCTTGCTTTAAATCACTTTGGATCACTTGAAGGTGGGCATATAGGAATCTTTGCGGACTGGGTAAAGGTCGCAGTCGAACTTAACTCCTTTTAAAAACCACTTGGGGAGCGCTGCTTCAAGTCTAGGAGGACCTGATGTAAGTGTGTAAATCGATCTCCGATGAAGAGGCGAAGAACCAATGGCGAGCGCGATGTGGGACGATGGAACTTGAGATGAAGATGGAGCCTGCACGGAGGAAATCGGGACTTCAAGATTGATGGAAGCTAGGGCCGAGGAAATGGCCTTTTACGCAGAGGGACGAGAACCATGATCAACCTTTGACTTCTAAGGTGGTTCCTCACTTTCATAAATGGTTTTTCCCTTCTTGTAGCCACCTTTGTACGTCCGACCCCATTCCCTCACATCCTAATGACGAGCTTCAGCCTCCAAGTCCTTCTGCTTTCTCTATTCCTCCTCGATTTCGCAAGGCTGATGATGGCTTGTGGATCATTTCGACCAATGTTGTGAACCGGTGAATTCCTTCAGATCATCATAAAGGCCACATCCTCTCATGATACCTGACATAAAGAATAAATAAAGATCTTTAGTAATGGAAAATAGGCTTGAATAATGTGTGTCCAAGTGAATGTGACCTAAGTAAAACATGTAATATGTCGAGGTGGCTAAAATGACTTTACAAAGCAGATCGGGCAGCCATTGCAGTAGAAATCGGATTGATTTCGGGCGCAATGTGGCCCGGGATAGAAGATGTCTCTTCGAATTTGAAATCTTCCCCATAAGTTTATCAATATCCATGTAGATGTTGCTTAAATCTCTGAATTCTACGCCGGCATTTTTTATTGGGAAATCCTGACGTCGTTCGGCTACTAGCGAAGCATCTTTATTGCAGATCTCTTGATGAGGCGAATCCGGAAGAACGGGACTCATCCTCGGAGTCTCATCACATGATTCAGAGTCTCCGTAACCAAAACTTATGTAAAAATCATCATCACAAGAGGAGGAATCATAGCTGCTACTGCTCTCAACTTCACCCTCCTCCTTTTCTATTGTCGTTGTAACCTTTCCTTCTCATTGATTGAACTCTTCTTCCCCTTCCTCTAGAATTGGGGACATTCTGGTTGGAAAGTTAGCTTCAGTCGCGACATCTCTATTTTCATGAGTCTAATCAGCTAACTTGCCAAACAAGTCCTTCTTTTCTTGAAAAACTCCCTCTTTAGAACCCTGTGGCAAAGAAGTGGAGTGCCTTCGTTTTCTGGAGCGGGAAGGAGATGGAATTTCAACTGCTACAGCGATCCGCTTGAATGCAAAAGCCCATACCAGGGTAAATGTTCATCTATTAGTGGAAATCTAACCGATCACTCTTCGACATCTACAGCCTTCAGAGTATGGAAAATTTGGTCAAGCGATAAGTCTTTATTTTTCTTCGAAATAACTGCAGAAGGCATTTGACTTATTAGAAACACCATAGCGACATTTAAAAATTCAATGAATGAAGAAGAGAACTTACTCTCCACTGTCCAAAGGCAATTGAACCCTTCTAGACCACTAACGAAGAAGTACCAAGTCTTGAATTAGGATAAATTGCTTTGAATCTACAACATGACCTTGTGATTCTTCTAGGCCTTAATGGCGACAAGTGATGGATATTTGTCTCTCCTCTTAAATGAGAGGAAATATCTTAAATCGTCGAAACTCGAAGCATGGTTAAATGTACGCATAAATAGAACGTGCGGGCAAGTCAAGATCGCATAAGAATTAGGATGAATTTTGAACGGGGAAATTCCAAAGTTCAAAAGAGTTCTTTCAAGATGTCCTAGAAGGGAGGCACTACTCTGTTTAGGCACATATATCGATGGCAAGCCACATATCCCGGAGGCAACATATGGGAAACTTCATTCTCTTCGGTCGGCACATGTCATCCTCTAGAATTCCATGTTGCAAGCACATGTTTTGCAAAACCTTGGCGGAGATTAAGGAGGAAGCTCTCTCTTGCAGGTTAAGAAGGACTCTAAAATTCGACGGAGTCCAGTCCACAACTGGACCAATTGGGACCAGCTGACCGTATTCAAGCCGCAAAGCGAAAGAGGAAGGGCAAAAGACGATGATTCGACTTTTGAAAGTGCCGAACTTCCTCCATTGGACTTAAGGTGGGAAAATCGATACTTCGTTCTATACAATAGGACTTATGTCCAAAGCGGTTAGGTAGTTCTACCTTTTACTAAAAAACTCCCTTATAACACTTGAATTCCAAAATAATATTGATTCGAACAGCAATAATTACCAAGAGATCCTCTCCTTTGAATCGAAGAAGGATGACTTCGAGAAGGTATTGGCGGATCGCGATGCTAGAATTGAATGATTGGTACATAAAAGGGACGCGGTGCTTCGGGACTTGAAATCATAATTAACTCGTACTCTTTACTATAATCATCACCAATACACTCCATCGTCAAATTGCTAAAAGAACGTCAGAATTAGCATTATACACCTCGAATCAAGAATCAAAAGGCAAAGATGGTTGGAGTTTCCAACCCATAGATCCAAGTAAGGATGGTCGGTGGTGATTCAAGGAAGTAGATAATGGAGTTAGGGTTTGCTCAACGATGATCCTGAAGGAGCTAGGAACAAAGTTAAAGCAACGGCGTGCCTCAAATCGACCAACTGTGAGAAACTCCAGAGATAGATGATCGGTGAAGGTGGTGGAGCAGTTGAATTCAGGGATCGTTCGAGAATCAGGTTGAGTCACAAGGGATAGGCTCGGGTCGCAGAAAGAAGATGGGAGTGAGTTAATAGATAGGCTCATGGTAGTAAAATAAGGGATTGCACTTGAAAAACACCTAAGTCATTGGATCACTAGCGATCCATCGGTTATGGATCGCTAGCGATCCATCGAATCGCATGCAATTGATCTCAATTTATCTAGCGAAATCCACGTGCTAGTTTAAGGAATTCTAAAATCATAGGGTAAAAATGGTTTGTTATGACAAGCAACGACAGTTCAGATCAAAACTTAATGAGCGATTGAATAGCCTAGTTAAAATTCCTGCAGCCCTAACATGACTACTTTAACCTCGCCAAGCAGAAACTATAAAGCAATTACTTCCAAAGCATGCCCTGTTTCGACAAAGGCATGCTCTATGGGGCAAATATTATCCGAGTTTTTAACCCAGCAGAATCCAAAGGGAAGCCGGAATAGCATGGTCAAGTCAGAGTAGCTCAAGAGCTAACCAAAAAGATTAGAGCAACTAACCAAGAGAAATCAGATGAATGGAAGGCGAAAATTTGAAAAGTTGATGGATAGCTAGCGATCCATCATCTATGGATCGCTAGCAATCCATAGTATTAGCTAAAGGATTCATGAATTCACTTGCATCATGGTGTAATAGGTATTCTAAAGACTATGGCTAAACTTGATGGGATTCCGAGCTAGTTAAATCGAGAGGCAAGCATTCATCTAGTTCAATCAGTAGTCTAATGCAACCAATATTTGGATCATCATCATCAAAACATGGCAACGTGCTATGAAATTACATGGAGGACACCAAGACGAGACAACAAATGCACCCCAAAAGACAAAGTCTAGAAACCAGTTAAGTATATGGATCGCTAATGATCCATGTCATTTCGCCATCAAGCATCTCAAGCCACTGGATAGCCACCGAGCTAAAAGCTATGGATCACTAGCAATCCATAGCCTATAGGATGCTAGCAATCTATCAAGCTAGCTCGGTTCTTCATGAAACTTGCAGTCTGTCTTCCGACGGTCATTTGCAGGCATCCAGCAAGAAGGTCTAGCCCAATAGTTCTCCAACCTCTATAAATACTCACATATCTGCAACATAAAAGAGATCCTTTGGACTGACTATGGAAACTCTGCAGAAAACCTTCTTCACTCTTCTCCTCCCTCACAATAGTTATCCAAGGAGTTCACTATGATTCTCCGGTGAAATCTAGCATTGGGGACTTAATTTAGCTTAGGATACTCAACGAATTTGTAATCGAATCCACCTTGTAACAACAATCAGTCAGCGATAAAAGTTATAAAGTGGATGTAGGTTTCATTAACAGCCGAACCACTATAAAAATCTTCTAATCTTATTACTATTTTTGCTCTTTTTACATTTATTCTCCGTATTATCACTCTATAAGAACAGGGTTGGTGCTGTCACACTCAATCTAGGGTGTTGATCCATTTTTTGGGTTAATATGTACGAAGCTAATTTACAGGCAAGAAAAGAACAAAATCAAGAAAGGAAAAACTTGGCATGTTTGGTAAATAATGACAACTCCAACTTGGAATAAGATGAGATTATTTTCATCGCCAAAAATCACAAGTTCAAGAAGTTCAAAAAGATGATGAAATTTCAAAACAACAGCAACACAAATTCCTCAAATCAAACATCAATGAAATGCTTCGGGTGTGATAAATTTGACCATATAAAGAAAGGTTGTCCACTACTTAACAATGATAAAAAGAAAATAATTCAAGAATCTCAAGAAAAAGAGAAGTGTGTTTCAAGTAACTTGGGATGACTTCGACTCTTTCTCTTATTTCAATAGCGAGAGTGACTTAGAACAAGCAGATGTTTGCTTCATGGCTAGCACAAACGAGGTACATCCTGAATTAACATATGATAAAGTTCTTGAAATTAGTATAAAATTAGATTACAAGTATAGAGAATTAAAAAAATAAAGAAAATGTAGGAAAATTATATAGAGTTGAATTACAAATTGGATTATTAAAAGAAAGAAAACTATTTTAGAAGAAGAATTAGAATTAGCACAAAAAGAACATAAAAGATTATCATCTCAAAATGCTACTTTAACACATGATATAGAGAAGAAAAAAATAGAGAATTATAAAATTGAAAAAGAAAAAATATGAATTGAAACAGAATTTAAAACTAGCTAAAATATTGAAATTTATGATCTTAGAAATAAATTAGATAAAATTACTAATAATGTTTCAAAATTTAATAAAGGAAAGCAAAATTCAGATATTTTTATAATGATTTCAATACCATCAGGAAATAGGAAGGGATTAGGATTTAACGAAAAAATTCATAAACATTCTAGAAATAATCTAGTTTCTAATAATAATTGAAGATTTAAAAAGTATAGTATACTATATATAAAAATTAGAAAAAAAAAATCTAAATATGAAAATAAGGGAACAAAAATGATTAAAATATAGATTCCTAAAACAAAAAACAAATTGATTAGACAAAAACAAATAGATGTATATCTAAAAGATATAGTTCATAATGAAAACTACATATCTAAAAGTTCCAAACCCTCATGGGTATGGCTACCTTCTCCTACTAACACATAGGACCCTTATGGAGAAATTGGGTGCTAATTAAAACTTTTTAGGTACCAAAAAAAATTAATAATAAGGAAAAACGGATATTGGATAGTGGATGCTCTAAACATATGACAGGAAATGCACACATGCTATCAAACATCATTTATATGGACGGTGGCATGGTCACTTTGGGAGACAATTCCAAAGGACACGTTATCGGATTTGGAAACATCATCAATGTCGGTATATCTACTTCTCCTATTATTTCAAATGCATTATGTGTTAAAAACTAAAAATATAATTTACTTAGTATAAGCCAATTATGCGATAAGGATTTAGAATCGATTTTGAAAAAGGTAGATGCAATATCTTTGATCAAAATAAAACTTTAATTTTTGAAGGAATAAGAAATCAAAATATTTATATTCTAAATAAAAATATTAATCATAATAATGATGCATGCTTAACCGCAAATCATGATGATCCATGGATATGGCATAAAAGATTTTGTCATATAAATTTCAAATATATAAACAAATTAGCTAAAAACATTTTGATAAGAGGATTACACAAAATGAATTTCAAAGTTAAAAATCTATGTGACGCGTGTCAACTTGGAAAATTAAAGAAAACCTCGTTTAAATCTAAATATGAAATCTCTACTAAACAACCTCTTGAATTACTTCACCGGGACTTATTTGGTCAAACTCAAGTACATTCGATAAATCACAATAAATATGTTTTTGTAATTATAGATGACTTTTCAAGATATAGTTGGACATTATTTTTAAAATATAAAAGTGATATATTCGAAATGTTTAAATTTTTGATTGACGAATTAAGACTCTAATGGAGTTAAAAATAAAAAAGTATAAGAAGTGATCACGGTGGAGAATTTGTAAATAAGTTATTTTCAAACTTTTATAATAAAAATGGAATTAGCCATAATTTTTCATTTCCATGAACATGACAACAAAATGGAGTAGTTGAAATAAAAAATCACACCTTACAAGAATGTGCTCAAACTCTCCTAAATGGAAGCGGCTTATCAAAGAATTTTTTGGCCGAAGCAGTTGCTACTTCATGTTGCCTACTGAATCGTGTAACTCTTAGACCTATGACAAAAATACATGTTATGAAATGCTCTACAAAACAAACCAAAAGTATCATATTTTCGAACATTTGGATCAAAATGCTTTGTTCTAAATACAAAAGATAATCATGGTAAATTTGATTCAAAAGCCGATAAAGGAATTTTTGTTGTATATTCAAATCAAAGTAAAGCTTATAGAATTTTTAGCAAAGAAACAAATGTTATAGAGGAAAGTCTTCATGTCTCGTTTGATGAAAACTTTAAAAATATAAATAATGACGACGAAGAACTTTTTGACGCTAATCAAAATAAAGCCATTGAAATTATGATCGAAAATAATAATGATAAAAATAATAGTAGTTTGAAATCACCACCCCGTATTTTAAAAGATCATCCTATGATAACATAATTGGAAATTTAGATAACAAAGTTCGACTAGAAGACAAATAAATCAAATGAGTAATGTAGCATTTATATCTAATTTTGAACCAAAAAATTACAAGGAAGCATCAAATGATGATTTCTAGATCGTGGCAATGCAAGAAAAACTTAATCAATTTTACGAAATAATGTTTAGGAACTAGTACTAATGCTAAACGATCGATTGATCTGAAATCAACATCTTTCACCAATAAATTCGATGAGATTTATCACTATCAAATGAAATGATTGATGTTCAACGTGAAATATACTATGAGCAATGACTAAATTTTCTCGAAAAGTGTATTCAAGCAATTTGTGGTCATTCATCAATAAATAATTGCGTACATCAAAAGTATCCTCGATTACAAGAAACTCCTACAAAAGCATATAACATTACTCCGAGAAATCTATACAAATGGGATCAGCAAACCAAGCTTAGATTGACACTCTAGCTCACCAAAGTTAGTCTACACTAAAGACATTACTTGACGATACAAAATTTGAACCGAATTCGTAGAATATAGAACAAATCAATAATTCTGAATTCTCCGACAAAAACTAAAATTTATGTTATACATCATATAAATTATGTTTATTTTCTAATTTTTGGTATATATACTGCTTATTGTGTTAAAATTTTAATAAATTTTTGATTGGTATTAAAAAAATCTCTATATGTTAGAAATTACATATCAGGATGGACGTCTGTGAATATACTGCAGATGTCTGTCACAAGTTACAGGTAAATTTTCCCCGTAGCCATAGACGTCTGTGGAAACCTCACAGACGTCTGTCAAAACTTTATGTTTAAATATTCTATAGCTACAAACATCTGTGAAACCATCATAGACATCTACCGAATCTCTCTGCTTCATTTTTACTGAAGCCATAGAAGTCTATGACTGCCTAATAGACGTCTATCGCTGCTCTGATAACAACTTTCCAACAGCCATATATAAACAACTTTACCCCTCTCTTCACTTTACCTCCATTTCAATTTCTAATTTCTGAAACCCTAGCTTTCAAAACATTCAAATCCATTAATCAATGGCTCCTAAGAGGGTTACCGCCTCTAAAAAGCAAAAGCTAGGCTAATCTTCCTCCTTCTCTCAAGCCCCGGTTACGCAAGCTCACATAAATCAATGGCTCCGCAACAATCCCAATGCCATCAAATGATTTGAGGTGCTTTCCAAAAAGAAGATCCACTCTGGTCCTTTTTATCGCTTTGGCAATGTGATGGAATATGAAATTCTAGGGATAACTACGGATGATGGTTGTTGCAACCTAATTATCCATGATTCAAATAAGTGATAACATGCTATGTCTATTTAATATATCTGTATCTTATATCGTTTCCCTCCATTTTGATAATGACAAAGGGGAATAAATTTATGCATATACATAAGGGAAGACACATATACATAGGGAGAGACAAACATAATAATACTTCCATTGTATAGTCGATATTTGACTGAATAGTTGATTTTTTTTATTGTATAGTTGTCATCATCAAAAAAGGGAAGATTGTTATAACCTTCAATTTATGTTTCAATGATAACAACTATACAATCATATACATATATACACCTTATCAAGATTGCTAGTATATGCTACAAGAAGACACCATGCTCGAAAATATTGAGTGTAACATTCCCGAATTTTAGCCAGAATAAATTTGACAATTAAGTTTGATTTTTGGAATTAGATTATGGATTAATCTGGTATTTTCCAGTAATTAATAGATATTTGTTTGTTTATTAATATAAATGAATGTAAATATGATTTTTAAATAAAATTTCTAATTGGAAATTCTGAAATAAATATTTTTGAATAATATTTTAATTACAAATTTAATTGCGGATTAATTTGAAAATTTGAATGAATACATACATATATAAAGATTGTAAATAAAGGGATCGATTTGAAAATTCAATAAATTGATAACTTGATTCATTAATAAGAAAAAAATGTTTTTATCTTTAAAATAAATAAAGATTAATGATTGGGAATGCAAAAGTGAATATTTTATAAATAGATTATAATTTGAAAACGTAAATTTGAAATTCAAATGTTATTATATTTGAATTTAATTGGACATAAATAAAATTTTATATTTGAAACAAAAATATAATAAGCATGATTACTTAAGTTTAAGATGAAAATTTTAAAATAAGTATTTGTTAATAAGTTTAATATTTTAAGTTTAAAAATATAAATGAATTTTAAGTTTGAGAGTTGATTTAAAACTCTATACTTTGAAGACTAATAGAAAAATTTGTTTTGTATTTTTGTAATATGATGATTTGAAAGTTTTATTTTGAATTTGATATAAATACAAAAGTGCAAATTCATTAACATAGGGTTTAGAACAAAATCTATAAATTTATTTAAAGTAAAGGATTAAACATAAATTTAAATATGTAAACAAGTGTAAGCATTTTTAATAAAGAAGTTCACAAGTGTTCACAAATTTTTTACAAGTGGCAAACTTGATTTTTATCTTCATTTAAAATAATAAAATAAATAAATACATAAAAGAAAAACAAGGCAATACACTTCATTGTTTTTTAACTTCAAAACTGAAAACAAAAGAGAAATTCCAGTTTCCAGATTTAAGAACCAAATTAAATTCATGTTTAACTCAAACCTGAAAAATCAAAATTTGAATAAAAACAAAGAGAAACCAGAAAAGTTCAAAGGAAAAATCAACTTCAAAACCTGGAAATCAATGCTCAGTTTAAAACTGCAAAGATCTAGAAAACAAAGCAAAATCAAAGCATGCCAATGGGATTCAATTGTATCAAGCCTCAGTAATCAAAACCAAAGCATTTCAAAAACCTGGACAACAACAAATTCAATTTCCAGTTTTGCAAAAATTAGTTCAAGCTTCTCTGTTCCACTATTTTCATCAATACAAGGTGAGTAAACTACACAACCTCTTGTTTTAAACTTAGTACATATGATGATTTATGAAATTATGATGTGATAATCTATTTGCATGAGATGAAACTAGACTTGCATGTTGAAATAAGGTAATAAGTATGTATATCTGTTTATCTGTATTCACTCTGTTTTTTACAGAGTTTATATTTAGAATTAAAAATTTAAATCTTCTCATCTGGTCCCTTATAGGGTATAGTATTCAAACAAATTCGTTGTGTTTAAAAATAAACTAAGTTTCAAAATTTGGTTTAAGTAAAATAAATCAGAATAATATTAATATGACTCTGGAAATCAAAATGCTTAAGCAAAGTTTTAAACAAGTTAAAATCCAAACCTTTTAATTTACGAATTCAGTAATATACACTGAATTCTTATACTTTAATATGATTTTTAAAACAAAATTTATAATTTTTAGAATGTGTATTTAAGAGCAGTTCGAGTTTGTCGCGATTCCTTTATTTTGGAAATTACTGGTGATTCTTTGATTGGTGGCGGTCGGGGTTCTCTGTGGTGATGGAGGAGTGATAGGTGGGGTTGGGAAAATGGCTGAAGTTGTTCCAGCTCGTCGAGGTGATGGCGGCGAGGTGATTTAATTTCTAAACCTAATTTTGGGCTGTGACCGGGAATTTGATCAGGGTGGCTTCGATCGTGCATCGAGTTGCATGCGATTTTAGGTGATGGAAGTAGGTACGTTGTCAAAGACGTGGCCGGAGTGGTTGATGTTCCGGTGGTCGGAGACGTGTGGGCGAGGTTGTTTCCAGGTTTGGGGTGGTGTTTCTTGTTCGTTTCCAGGTTCGAGCAACTTGATTTTGATTTCGCGCGGGTGAAGGAGTTTGGATGGTTGGAAGTTGTTGCGTGGATGTTGGCTGATATGATGAAGCCATCTGAGGTGACTGGAGTTGGTCGGCGATCACGTGCACGTGCATGGTGCCATGATCAAGAATTTGTGAAGAAGGGTGTGTGCGGGGATCGAACGCGAGTTTTCTCGGGCTCGTGTGCGTGTAGAAGAGAGTTTGGCTCGATGTTTTTTTGTTTGTGGCTTGAAGTAAATTAAGTTCCCCTCGGGTTAAATTAATGTTTCAGGTTTTTACCAGAAACCTGTAGTATTTTGTTTAAAATTTAAACTAAAGTTAAAAATGAAATCAAGGTTTAAACCAAGCTTTAAACCTAAGTTTGAATCTGAATTCTAGTGAGTTTGAACCCTAGGTTTTGAAATGATTTATTTTTTGAAATTTAAATTTTTCTTAACACTTTTAAGTATTTAAAGTGTATTTGGCTTGAATTTAAAAACTGAAAAGTTTGAAATGTAAAGTAAAGGTTTAAATAAGTTTAAACATAAGTTATAAAATCTGGAGTGTGAGTTTGAATCTCAGTTTTTAAAATAATAATAAAGTTTTTAAATTTAAATTGTTTTAACTACCTTAAAAATGGTTAAATGATTTGAAATTAAAAATGAAGTTTAAATGTAAGTAAGTTTTTGAACCAAAGTAATCTGGAATCAAAATCTAGTATGTATTCCAGTTTTGAAATAAATGGAAGTTTTTTAAATTTAAAAAGATTAAAACAATTTTGTTGGTTAAAGTGTATTTTTAAATCGATTTGAATTTGAAAAAATTGAATTTGGTTTTGAATTCTTTTAAAATTCTTTTATAAAATGAATATTTCTTTAACTTGTGAGATAAAAAAAAGTTTTTTTTTGTTTTTAAAATTTGTTTAAGTTAAATCTGTATTTGTTTTAAATCTTAAATTTAAAATGAAATTTAAAGTAAATTTGAAAGCAAATTGACTTTAAATGCTTTGATTTAATAAGAAATGTTTTATCTTGGAGATAAATAGAATTTAATGATTGGATTCATTAAATTATTAAGTTAATTAATCAAGTAATCAGTGAATGCTTAAATAAAAATAATACTCACTTAGTGAAAGTAATTAAGAGTAGATTAAAGATTGATAAATCAAATATTAAGGGTTAATTATTTTAAAAGAATAATTAATTAATGTGATTAATTAAGTAAGGTAATTAAATTAAGAATAATTAGTTAAAGGGTAATTAACTTAAACTGATCAAGAAATCCTAATTAATTAAGAAGTAATCAAGGTAAATTAATGTGAAGTTAATTATTAATTAAGAAGTATTTAATTAATAAAAATAATTGAGATTTAATTAATTGCAATTAAGGGTTAATTAATTAATACAATTAACTTAGAAATGATTTAAATTATGATGGTGATTAAGATTTAATCAATAGTAATTAGTGATAATTAATTTATTGATTAGAGATTATTAATTAAAGAATAATTAATTTATGAAAATGATTAGGAATAATCATTTTTTAATTAAGTATAACTAATTAAGAATTAATTTATTAATTATTGAAATTAATTAAGGATAATTAATCAAAGGATTATTATTAATTAAAGGTCAATTAATGGTTAAAGTATAATTAATCAAAATGATTGGTAATTAATTAATAATTAATTAACCAGGATTAGAAATTTATTCATAAGTATTTATCTAATTTAAATAAATCAGATAATTAATTGATCTCACTCATGGATGTTAGGATTTTATGGAGTGCTTTGAATTATCGATGTCCCTGATTTGTGATAATGTGTGATATGAATTATTTTGTTTTGTGAACTATGATGTAATTTATTCTGTGATGAAATTAATTTTCTGTAATGTAATTTATTACCTGTGATATATACCTGTGATCTGTGAATGAAAGATAAGCGTTACAATTAGTTTGTACCGCTTATCAAATATAAGCGTTATAGTTTATACCGCTTATCAAATATATATTGCTGTATTTGAATTTGTGCTGATTGATGATGTGGCACTTTATTTGTGTAAAAACCCTGGACCACACTATACACACATAAATATGGATTTCACGAGGAGATCAGTTAAGTCACAGATATTTGAATTTAATATTTTGAAATGGTTTTAAAATTTGAATTTTGAATCCAAATAATTTTAGAAATGAAATTGGGTTGAATTTAAAAAATATTTGAAAAAGAGTTTGGAAGATAAAAGTTATTTTAAATGACTTGATTTAGTTTGAAATCTGAAATATTTTGATTTGAGTTTGAATTCAATATTTGGAATTGAATTCAATGATTTGGAAATTTTGGCTTGGAAAGATTATACAAGTTTATAAAGATGTTTATATGGGTTTTTAAGCACTTAGAAAGTTATTTGGTTTGGGAATTTAAATTTAACCCAAGTTTATATTTGAAAGGCTTTAACTCGCGCAAATAAAATCGAGTTTCTCGAAATAGAAATAAGTGGCTTCAAATAATAATTATGATGAAAGATTTTAAATTTGAAATTGAATGATTTTGAAAGCTATAAAATGAGTCTTTAATTTAAAGACCGAATGAGTTAGTCCAACTTGAAATGGAATTGATTTGAAAAGTTATGAATGAATCTTTGTTAAAGATTGGTGATCCTTGTTTTAAATTGAAAGGGGTTTTTAAAGTGAATCTTTATTTAAAAATTTAAGTGTGGAAATTGTTTAAACCATTGAAAGTTTTTGAAATGAATCTTTTTGTTTAAAAGATTGAAAATGGTAATTTGTTTAACCATTTGAAAGAAAAGTTTTGGGTTTTAAAGCTGTGACTTAACTGAAATCCCATTATCCATATGATTTTAAATATTGCGCTCATTATTCGGTTTAGCCGGGAGAGGACCTTTGTGTCATATAATCCATTCCGAATAATGATACGATGATATGGGTAGCATTTGAAGACTGGTGGTGAAGACTGGATACTTTTGAAAGCGAAAGGATGACCTATCGAATGTCTTTGCACCGACTAGTCCCCGGTATAGAGATTTGATCACCCATTGTGATGAGGAGTCCGGACGTGATTAGAAATTATCTGGATTTGCAAGGGATTCTTTAGAAGTGCCTTCAGTTCTGTTCGAACCCGGAACAGACTTGTATGGATGTGTGTCTGACGTTACACTTTGAGATGTAAAACCAGTTTCTATCAAATAAACTTCTGTTTGGTGGCGGAGATTTATTCTCTTAGCTTAACACCATTCTCTGAGATGTATGAGCTCAGAGGTTATGTAGTTGATGGTTACTAGTGATACATTCTCAATTTGGTAATGTGGCATACGAAGTGTTGCTGATCATTTGTTGATTGAAGCATGGCTTTTGTGAAAAAGCATAGCTTTGTGGACGAAACTTCGTCAAACCTCACAACCCGGTTATGGTCGAAACAGGAATTGTGGCAGCAAGGTTATTTGGGGGTAGCGCCCCCTGAGGGTATGCCCATTTCCTTCTTTGTGGTTGCTGCAAACTTATTGATTTGTGAAGCCCAAATACTTACTTTGTGGTTGCTGCAAACTTATTGATTTGTGGTTGTCGGTTAGGAAGTGCTTCGGATAAAGGTTGGTAACGACCGGGAGGTGGCATACTCGTGTCAATAGTTACCTAGTTACAGAGGTAACCCGGCCTTGTGTAGCAGAGATCCGGTTAGGTCCGGGGACGTCCCTCCAGAGGCGTTCCATTTTATTTTATATGGGAAGTTCCTTTTCCCGACATTTCTTGGAAATCCAAACAAAACAATATGAGCCCTGTACAGTTTTAGTTGTAGAACCTTCCATTTAAAAAGGTAGTTGTAGTAGGCATAATATAATGGTACCTATGCTAACTAAGATTAATATTATACTTTCGAAATGTTTTCTGCACTATGCGCTAATAATAATATCAAATGGTTTTCGCGTATCAAGCATTTTTAACTATCATAAGGAGAAATATCCTCTAAGTTTGTGCTTGCATTGTGTGTGTGGCGGGAGGCCTTATGGCAGTTTTATTTTCCAAAAAGCATTGCGGATTTCAAATCTTAAATTCTTTCGTTAGTTTTTAAAGATAAAAGCTGTTTTTGTTTGCTCATACCAGTCCCATGACCGACTCGGAGTTTATTGTTCCTTCCCTAAACTGTGATGCCCACTATTTTCCACACGGGCAGTCTAGAGTTGGGTTTTTTCAGATAGTAGTTATAGATATCGTTTCGGTAGCTTTCAGCTTTCTCTTTAGTATCCTTTGAAGACTTTGGATATTGAAGTATTTGATTGGGACGACTGGACTTGTTTATCTGGGTGCAACGTGATGGTGGTTCGAGCTAGTGGTTTGGAGTTTTAGCTTTGGAGCATTGGATTGGAGTTATCTCTTGGCTATTTGTTTTCCGCTGCTATATCATATTGTTATTCCGCTGTAGCATTGTTATATTGTATCTCTGATATTGATTCATATTGTATCATTGTTGTATCGAATGTTGTATATCAATGATGTTCATTTTTCTTCCACTGTGTGGTTATACTTTATTGTGTTATAAGCTCCAGCGAACCAGATTCGACGTTTGGATCTGCGACATTTGAATACGAGTGTCGTATTTGGTGCCGATTTTCGAAGGTCGAGTCTGGGTCATTAGATTGAGACTCAAAGAGAAACAAAGAATCATTTACCATACTGCGGTTATAAGGTTATTCTACTGTAAAAGAGTCCTAAATAAAATATTGTTAAGATCTTCTTGAGTATTTATGCATGCATGATCACTCACAATTTCATATACATCAAAGTTAAGATAAAAAAACTATTTTTACTCCTCATGGACGTCTGAGATTAAACAACATACGTATGCGACAATTCTTGGGTAAAAAATCCTCTAAAGTCAAAAATGTCTAAGGTTTTACCATAGACAACTGCCACGTGCAAAAACCTATCAATTCTGAAAAGACACTTCTGTTTTGAAACAAAAGGAAATCACTTTTCATTGAATGTTTACAGCCATTAGATTGAATAGACTTTCTCAAATAGTAACAACTTTTCAACTGCACCTTTTTGAATTTATAAATACTACTTTGGTTCAGAAAAAGAAATCAACTAACTTGAATTAATCTATTCTTTTCTCTCTTGATTTCTAAACACTCTCTTGCATATGCATTGTTCACGTACTCTCACTCTATTATAACCAGAATATAATTTTGGTTTAATCACATCCTACAACTCAAAGCATTCATATTTATAAACTCAAAGGAGATCATAGGAAGATTTGTACTATAAGTCAAATTCTATATTATTTGGAACACAAGATTGTTAGAGATACTTTTGTATTAGCTTATTCTTCCAGACAAAGTGAGGGTGATTTGGTTAAAGGAAATATCGAAAGGGAGCTTCAGGACTAGACGTAGGATGGGAGATCCGAAACAGTATAAAAACTATGTTTTGCACACTTTTTATACTTTACTATTTATTGCCTACTATAGTATTAACTTATATACTTGCATATTACACACAAGTTAGATAATATACGATCCACAAGAATTTTTCAACTTGGCGGTCGAAAGCTAGATCTGTCTCGCAAACATGTAAATCCATAAGTAAAAGATGAATTCCAATCAAGCTGAGAATTCATTTCTCAGTGAAAGCACTAAAACATTGACGCCAAAAATGGGCATCAACACCCAATAGAATCTAGCAGAGATTTAATGAAGAATCAAATTAAAATAGAGAAAAAAAATCATAAATGAACACACATATTTTTATAGTGGTTCTGCAATCTTGGCCTACGTCTACTTCATATTTTTACTGATCTTGCACTTGATTATGATTACAAGAATGTTTGGATCGGCTGGAATCTATTAGCACAAGAATGAAGAATAAAAATGGAAGAGACTTTAGAGCGGAAAGAAGGGATCATATTTATGGAGAATGGTCGCTTTATTTATAACGGAAGACGTGCATGGATCGCGATGAAATATCACCAGAAGAGTCGCCAGATCCGTATGGGCCCACAAGAACGATCAGCGGTCTAAATTCTACAAAAATAACGTCAGGGCCAATCGTTATTTTTGGCTCCAATCAATGTGTGATCTTTCATAGCTGGTCCCATAGGTCTCCAGGCCTTGCTCCCAAAATATGGTGTCATTCTGAGCTATAATTTTGAAGATACCACCCATTCTTTATAGAACATGATCCTTTGCTGATCGTGTAATAATGATCGGTGTCTCTTTATGACTTCTTGAGTATTGTTGTGTGATCGATAACATAGGCTCTTTACGATGTAACTTACTTGCTCTCCAAATTGTGCAATTCCGATATATCGTTTGTGAGATATATCCAACCTTCATTGAATATTGATTCTTTTGGCGATTCGTACAGTTGTTCCAATAACGATTGGCCTCTTTTTCCAAGAATTGGGGATTTTGTCTTGCGATCATTTTTGTAAGTTCCATTCCTTAATATATTGATGCTTTGAAAGTTTAAAATGCATTGGTTTTGTAGATTTTGAGATATTGGCCGATTTTCGTCCATTTACACTGCTTTATGGATGGTTCTAGATCAATCCATATAAATCCTTTATTTGTCCATAATTCGAGCGTATGAACTCCAACCTGGTCCAAATCTATTCAAAAATTATCCATAATATTGTATATAGATGATTCTTAAGGCCGGTAACCAACCTTTCTTAACCAAATCTACTGTATCGTGACCTCGCCAAAAGGTGGAATAACACAGTTTTGGATACGAATATTTAATCCCTTGCTATAGATATTGTAATCTTGAGAATTTGAAGGAAAAGGACTTATATTAGTGTAATGATTAAAAGAATTGACATTTAACGCTAATGTATGGCATATAAACCGCATGCTTAGAATTTATTAGTCATGAATGTATATTTTTTTCTACTAGTGTAATAAATGTATAATTATGACATATAATTGCATAGTTAATTTGGTAGTAATTGTTATAAACTTACCCCTTTAGGAAGGTAATTTATATTTTCAGGCATGATAAAGAAGATTCCCTATTTAGCCTTATTTATGAAACAGTGAGGTGAGTACTATATATATATAGGATATTTATATTATGGCTAAGTTATAGAGAGCAAGATTAGTAGAGTTGCGTGACAGAAATCTGCGTTTCACTTTAAGGCTACCAGTAGTTGTGTATGCTTCCTACTGACATGAGACATCTCCTATGATAAATATTTGTGATGACGCGAGGTTGGTCCCAAATGTTATATGGTAAACCTGCCCAGTTAATCTGGCAACCAGTTCGTATGAATAGTCGGACTAATCTGATACGTCATTATGAGAATGGTTCATAGTACGAAGGGCCTGCTTTGGGATCTTAAGGTATTAAGTAGTTATTAGAGGGTTCGCCTATTTTACCCAAATGAAGTATTAAATAACCAAGGGGTTAGTTATTAGGCACGATAGGTGGCATCTTGATAGGGGTCCACTTTGGAATAAGATATTAAGTGACTGACTGAGGGTCGGCTTTTCCATAAAGAAGTATTAAGTGGCTTAAGAAATTCCATATGATGTTAGAAAGATTGTTACCAATAAGGGATACACCTTGGGAATAAGTATTAAATGTTGGGGTCTACCTTAATCGAGGTCTTAAATGGCCAAAGTCTACCTATTTTCCAACAAAAGGTATTAAGTTACTTGGGTACTATCTTTCGCATTATTCGACATTTATAATATGGGATTTACAAACCTACTTCGAGAGTGGAAGGTATTAAGTAGTTGATTGTGGACCACCTCCTCTTATAAGAAGTATTAAATGGTTTTATGTATGTACACATATTCTTATTTTAACGTATATTGTCCAAGTACTAAAATGGTAAGACTCGATGTCTTTATTCACTAGACATTTGTTGTTCTGACTCCATCCTCATTACAACACAGGTTAAGGATGGAGTGATGATGGTGACGACGCTTGAAGATGGAGTGGCTTAAGCTTGTGGCAGTTATTATTATCTTTTATGATATTTTATGTTATACCCATGTATTTGGACATGATGTAACAGATCTTATGTGACAGTTTTATAATGTTTTGTATTATGATATTTCAAATAGCTTTGAAATAAATAGGTACAATTTGATATTATATTTTATTCTATCTGCTATGAGTTCTAAATGAATAATATTGCTCTATACTATTACTTCTTTTTTCAACCAACAGCCAGCCTTAGAATAGATCCATGTTTCGATGGGTCTTTTTTGGGTCAAAACTTAAGCATGTTCCGAGGTGGGTACATGATGATTCATCTTTTACCATTTATCATTTATAATTTTTCCATCAAAAAACAAATGTAACCATTTTTCTTTTGTCCTTAAAATTAAACTATTCTACGGTGTTGTCCTAGAAATTTATTACAATGTGCTGAGAAGCCATTTAGCCTAATTTCTTGAATTTATAAACAACTATGTATATGTTTATATATTACAAATATACATACACATGTTTTAAAATTATTAGTAACTAAAAGTGATTTATAATTCTTTTTAAAATCAACGAAATACAGATACAACATAACGGGAGAGGAAATGATGATTAGGTAAGTATATCTAATTAGATTAGAAGACATGCCTACTTTTAAATGATCACATCGAGAATCAATATGTTGTTTTCATGTTGTTCCTTATAGAGCACCACGGTCTCCTCCTTCCCAGTGATTTGCAAGTTCAAGAGAAGGAAGCACCGAGGTAGTTTTGACCATGAGAAGATAAGGAAGGAGGCAAAAGTCTTAATGAATGTTGTATGGAGGCTATAGTACTTATAGCCATCTCAACACATAAATATCTCATAGTTTCTCTCTAGATCTAAAGACCAAATCTTAGCCTCTTTTCATCCAAATTATGGCTGGCCCTAGGAGATATATTCTGTAGTCAAACACTCCTTTGACACCAAGTTGAATTCCATTTTAGTTAATTAATTCTAGCTTATTTATAGAACGGACTAACGTATAACTTTTATACATTAGTCTATCTGATGTTCAACTCTGTATAAATAATTAAAATATTCATAAAATATTAATCCAACTTTTGTATTATTTTACTTCTTGATTATTACAATTATAAATTGATTTACCCCTAGTTGAATTTGGAAATACTGACAACACGATTGTATTGACTCTTTGATGCGAACTTAATCCATGATCAATATTTTAAAAATTTAAATACTAAAGCCCATATAGACCTTACTAAAGTACAATGTAGGGTCAAGTTCAGTGCTTATAGATCAATTAAGAAAAATCATATTTGTAATCTAATATAAGCTTGCACGGTAACGATGATTTATAAATGTATGATTTTTGTCATCACTGTATTACTTAGATATCTAGAGTTTGGTCTACGATCAAAAACTCTATTAATATCCTTATCAATTATGTATGCTAAGTCCTTTGTCTAATCCAATAACATTTATCGTTTAACCATTTTTCTTTAGCTAGAGACATTAACTTTAGTTGGGCTTGCCAATTACAGTGGTACCGACATCCTTTAATGAAGGAGACAAATCCTCTCTTGAGTAACATCCCATTTAGAGTATTTCAACTATACTCAAATATGGCTATAACATGGTTGCTATTCCATGTGGTTTCCCACAATCAAAGTACTACCTACATACTCAAGATCAACCGTACTCTCAAGTCATAAGACTAATGTACGTCGTTACTCTAAAATCTGCTATTTTGACTAAGTTATATTTAACCTTTAAAAGACTCAGCTGAGTCATTTTATGATTGTTTCAAATAACCACCAGTACGTAACCTTTGATGCCCTCAATAGCCATCTAAAATATAGAGAGTATTGCATACACAAGTCTTAATAAAAGTATTTATATCCATTTCTCGATACTTCTCAACTAGAAACATTAAGGAGTTAGTGTATACATATGAGTATGTGTGTCCTTAATACACATGTTACAAACATTTGTTAAATACAATCAATGAACTACCTTTCTTAAGGATTTTCTAGTGTATATGTTTAGTGTATTTAATTCATTAATTACAGTGGAAATTAGGTTGGAAGGATTCTCATTGTAGGATAATAAGTTTTAAGGATAACATTTATGGATAATTAGTTTTAAGGACAATTTACAGAAAAATGATAAATTCGTTTATCTTTTTAAGTTATACAGGAAAATCATAAATTCATTTATCATTATTTCTGTATAGCTAAAAATGATAACTTCATTATCTTTATCCTATAAGTTGTCCTTAAGACCAATGTTTTAAAAGTGTTGTCATTAAAACTTATTACCCTGCACAAAGTATCCCTTTGACTGAAAATCCCCTTAATAATGTATGTATAGCAACATATGTATAAGAAAAATAAACAAGGTGTATACTCATTTTGAACAAGATTCTTTTATAAAAGTTTAGTTACGTAATGAATTACACAATTACCCATGCATAGCTCTATCAACTATAACCTCGAGGGTGCTCAACAAGTAGCAGTACCTATAAATCGTAAGAAACTCTATTTGTTATATCTAATTATATCTTGTATATAATTCCTAACCTTGCTTTTTTTCTTCTAATCATCTTTATTACCTTAAGAATTCTCAACAAATCATAAAGTACATTACATAAACCATCATTTCGAGATAGCCAAAAGGTAATTATGTAACATGTAAGGATGCTTAGCAAAGTTACGTATAGTCTTACCAATCTAAGGATAATAGAAATCACTTTGGATATTCTATGGCTTAAAGGTGCTCAATAACAAAGGTGTATAAAGTATTGTATTTATTTTCTATATGATGGAGAGAACTTATTTTAAATTCATAATTTAAGGTAATACTAACTGAATATTATAAACGTTACAAAGGGGATGAGTATATATTCATGACATCATATGTAACGACCCGCTGTTCCATATAGTTTAAGTTGACAATCATGTCCAACTCAAATTGAATAAAAAGACGAATAATCAAGGAAATGAAAGATGAAAGAAGAAGAAACTAAACAACCATAGAATCTCACAATGCAACGGAACAATATATAATATAAAAATGATCTTTACAAAATGAAAAATGTAACATACGTACATCCATTAGAGTACAACAACGAATCACTAACCATCAGCCAAGACAGTTATAACAACCTGTCCTTATAAGTGTTGATAATTTTAGACAACAAATGCAGTGGAAATAAGATAATAACTAGCTATCGATGATGCCTCCTTCTCCAAGCACCTCCAAAATGCATCCGAATCTAATTTGTAAATATACTCGGCCTGACTAGAGCATTAGAAGGGAAGAACGTCCGGATCAGTCTGATAAACCAGCGTGAAAAAACACATCTCAATTAGATTTTGAAGTTATAAAAACCTTTTAAGAAAGGGTATCTCGTACGACCACACCGCATATAAACACTGATGAGTTTTTACCTTATGATAACCAAAACAATTCATATCAAATCTTCTAATATTATAATAGTGTTTAGGATATAGATACAATCATTAAGTTAGTACATCTCCAAGAAGGATGTTAAGTATAAGAGGGGTTGCCTCCTGCACCACCAATAGAAATATGTTTATAAAAATCAATGTATGTGTATCTTAGGAATGAAATGTCGGGCATTCATCCATACAAGTAGTCCTGGAACAGGACAAGCCAAAGGCACTCTCCTACTACATCCTATTAAGAAGCAACCCTATGACCAATAGTGAGTAGTCCTTGCATCGAAGATTTTCAGAATGATGCACTACTTCCACTATATATACATATATAATATGGAATCATGGGCTAGTGGCAAGTAGCATTACATCATGAAGATCTCCTTCTCCAAAAATGATCATCTTCAACAAATCTACACTTTTGAAAGCATATGTTGGTCCGAAGTGTTTTTCGGATAAATTTGATCCTGTCTCTCTGGACAACAATCGATAAGATGCCCTCACCCTCGTATGGAAACCAAGTCTCGTAGACTTATCGATTTTCCAACTCCCAACTTGCTCCCTTCGACCAAGAAAGAAGCTTAGTAGATTGGAGCACCATGTGTCACTCTGCCCTACTCGAATCATCATTCTTAACACCAAATGATAATCAATCGTACTCTGTTGGCCTCGTACTAAGTGCACAAATAATCAATTCCCACATCAAGTCAAGGAACCAAAGATGGCCAAAACAACAATCTAGCACATAAGCAGTCACTAGCTTTGTTTAATTAATATTTTATTTATTAATCACTTTCCAAATATTTATGTCAAAATATCTTTAGAAAGATGTATTCTCTAAACCATTTTAGTCTTTCGATATCTGGAAAACATTTCCATGTATTTATTTCAACGGTACAACTATATTTACAAACATTAACATTTTAGAGACACTAAATCAATTTCTTTAATTGCGCAACTCTCGAGTTCATACGCCTCAGGATGAGTGTTAAGTATAAGAAACAAAGCCTCCTTTGCCACTAAGCCTTTAGTACGATCATAGGAACCAATTTGTGTATTTCACAATGGAATGCCAAAACACATTTTATTCGGTCAAAACTAATGTTGTGTAAAACATCGTCATGGCAATCCAATAACAATAGTATAGGGATTCGACTATTTATATTTATATAAATCCCATATATTATATAAAACACTTCTTTTCGTAATTCACTTCCGATAACAAAAATGTTATAGTCTATGCCCTCCCACTTTCTCAAAAATATTTATCACAACAATAAATGTTGAATTCTATGTCCTCATCACTTAGTACATTTTAATTCACTTTTAAAACCATTTAACTCGATCTAAAAATATCACTTTCAAAACATTCCTTTAAAAGATTATTTTAACTTTTAAAACATGAATGTATTTCCTCTTATAAAAATTCATATTCGAATCTCAACATAAATCATTTCCATATTTATAAAACTATATTTATAAATCTCCTTTCTATTTTACATAACCTCTCTTTATAAAATCTCTTTATTTATATAATTCTATTATTAATCCATTCCTTTGTAAATCTCATTTATTAATAAAATCCCATTAATAAATCTATTTACCAAATATCAATTACAAATCTGTTTTTTAATATTTACGAAACACTGTTTATAAATTTATTGCTTTATTTATAAAATATTACTTTTATAAATTTTTTAGATAAACCATTTAAGAAAATTTGTTTCAAACTATTTCTATCTTCTCTAAAACTGTATTTCCTTATAATAAAAGGTGGAGTTGTTTATTAAGTTTTAAAACCTTTATAATACAGTTTGAAAATCTCTATTTAGAAATACTTCATAAATTTGTTAATTAATATTACAAGAATCTTGTTTTTACTTCATTTCAGTAGACTCCTTCTTTTAATAATTTATAAACAAATATTAAAACATGTATTATTTCAAGTTTATCTTAAAAATCATTTCAATTAAATCGTTATTTTATAGTATTTCAAACTAATAAAAATAAGGCCCAAAGCTACTGTAGCACTGAATAAGTAAAATCATGTCCTTGTCATCAAATATTGTATCCGACAGATCATATATCACAATATATGAAAGGTAAAATCAACAGTGTGAGGAATCCCATTGGATCCCTCCAACATGTCCCCTTGCATCACAAATAGTATATAGTCATACAATGTGGCTCATCTGCTACTAGGCGAGTACATATAAAAGGTCACCCGCTCCAAGGGCGAGAGTAAGTCCAACCAACTGATAAAGCAGTAAATCATCCAAACAAGCAACAAATAGGTACCAATAAAAATGTTGCATCTGTATAAAATATAAGTGGTCCCAAAGAGGTGAGTTAACTAATTTTGTAACCCGACAACTCTGATGCACTTTTGCTTAATGCAGTAATCGAACAACATTCAATTTTTCTTGAAATTCTATGAGTTCCACTCTAAACCAATTCAACTTGATGACGTAGATGTCATCGCTATGAGTCCAATGCAACTGATCATGTCCAGATCCAACTTCTTATGTACAAGATACGAATTAATGAACGTTTGAGAATAATTGAATTTTAATTTACATCAATTAATTTAGTTTAAACATTAATCACCATTATTTATTTGCATGATCAACCCAAATCGTGTTCAAACAACAGCCGCCAACTTCAACAATTCGTTGCCGCCAACTCCGACCGTATCATGCCACCGCATCCAAGCCACCAAGGTGCCTGATTAAGACGACCCCAACGCTGCCAGTCACGTATCAAGAAAACCACCAACTAATGCTCACCTATTTAGGGATTGCCTCTACCATGCTTGACCATTAAATGATCAGCCACCATAGATGAACTCCCCTTGGCCACACGCACACTTCTCTAGTTGGAGTCGAGTCTTGAAACTGCTCCAATCATCATGCAAGACCTCGGTTATTGGATGGAATATGGGCTAGGGTTAGGATTTCTCCAAAAAGAAAGAAGTGAGGTCCTTTTATAGAAAAATATTCCAAGCACCATTCATGCTCTAAAACCTCGATATCCAAACGAGGCATGCTGCCCAAAGTTCGATACTAAGTACTCCTATTTCGAATACAATGGAACTAGTATCGGGGCCTAATTCCATCATATGCTGAAGTTAGCTTTCCAAATCAAATTATGTTATATTAAATTCCTATAATTGATTCATACGCGTTTCAAGCTCACACGACCACACACTACGTCCGATCGTCACAAAACTCGTCGGCATACAACAATTCGCTACTTCGAATCCAATGGCAATAGTTTCATCAAAACCCGAGACATTGCCCCAGAATGATAATTTCACACGTTAATTAAAATGAATTATTATTAAAACAATTTTAATCACTTTTAGTTCTAAATTAAAATTTTATACTAACCATTTATTATTTAAATTGAATTTAAATAATCTTTTGAAATCAATTTATTCAAATTAAATTCAAGATTCAATTATTTAAACATTCCTGATATTCAAATCTCTATTCTAATATTCAAATAACCCTTATACTTGAAATTTAAGCTGCTTTACTAATAAAACTAATATTTCATTTAAAATTAATTAAAAATTTCAAATTCAAATGTCCAAAATACTGGGTCGTTACATTCTTCCCCCATTAAAAGAATTTCATCCCCGAAATACTATAGGAAGAAAAATGTCTCTAAACCCATCAGCTTTACAAAATTAATTAATTGAAATTTGTTTTGAAAATTTCTAAGTCTTTAAAACCATGAAATTTCGGAAGCATCTCCTTTGCACGACTCGATCAGAAAAACTACAAATCGCCACTATGGGTCCAATACCAATAAAAGAAAACATAAGTCAAGCGACTGGTTATAAAATCATCAAATCCAAATGACAACATCAATGTAAACCTATCTGTCAAGCAACCAAACTCTGCTCATGAAACCAATGGCGTCGACTAGCCTTTGTTTCCATAAATCTGCTTCTTATTTACAAATAATATCTATCCAAACTTGCATTTCCTAACATCAATCAATATATAATTTAATAAAGATCATATGATGTACATATACCATTCATACACAATATGAAATGTGATCGTTCACTTAATCACAAAATTTCACTTCTAAACTAGTATCGCTCACTCGACCACTCTATTGCGGACTCCGATCTAGTTCCTTGATTAGAAATCGTCGTTATGCTTACATAGCCATATATTATGATAGAGAAACTTTAGAATCAAATCAAAAATACATATCTAGTGTATGCCGTCAAGATTCGAGTGAAAAATCATAATTCGGACCGATGTAAATCACCTCGAAATTATATACTCAAAACTAGATCCATCAACTATGTGAATAAATTGATCTATATATAGCTTCCATATTCATTCAATTGGTTTCTTATTATACCAAATTCTTTTTTATTCATATTCTTTTTATTCACATCCATTTTTACTTAGTATATTTCCTTCAATACTAATAACACTTAGGAACCATTCTATAAAACCATTACTTAAGTTTATTATAAATATTTTTTGCAACGCAATTTATGTTTACTATCACTTCAAAATTTATGTTCATATTCATTTTAAATCATAATCAATTTCATTTAACTTAAGTTAAATTTCATTTCATAGTTCAATTTTAGATTTCCTTTTCTCACATGCATATCCAACAAAATTTTATTTTAACCGATTAATTCTCAAATTTATAAGTTATAAAGCTTATCTCTTATGTTTATACAAAACACCTAACTTAATTTTCTAACTTAATTTGGAACACCCCAAAATCATCAAAAATTCCATTTTATTTCAATATATAAAAATTTCCAAAAAAACATCTTAAAATGAGATGCACAAACCCAACTTATCCTAAGGGATATGATGCATAGATCTATACAATATCTCTTGACTGAAAATTTAAGAATTAAACACCGAGTTACTATTTCAAATCAGTTTGAAATAATAATGATATACATAACTCCTTTATATATCAAATCATACTTTTGGAATCTAAAACAATCTTTGTTTGCCAAAACAAAACATTTGTAGCAAATCACTATGTAGCAATCTGTCACTTAGGAACTAAAAAATGAATGCCGATGATGTTGTAGTCGTCGCCGAAATTATTTTCTAGCGACTGAAGTGAGTTCAATGCTCTCTATCTCTTTTAAAATCCTTGTAAAATATTTCTATTCGAAAATACTTCAAAATAATACTATTATCATTTTTTGTAAAAACCTTTGAAAAACATTTCTAAATTCTCTAGGATTTAAGTTCTCAGATTTCCAATTTAAATCTTTTTAATTCATAAACAATACTTTATAATTCTTATTTTATAAACTCTCTTTCTTATATAAGATAATTTCATAAGTTGCTTATATTTTTTTAGATTATAACAATAAACAAGCCGTCTTAAAGCACAAACAATAAATAATAAATGATAACAAATGAATATTATCATCCTGTATTAACCAAACACACCATATATAACTATAATAATTCGAAAAAATTATTCCTTTATATATAAAATATAATCAAGGTACAAATATTATTTCATTTACCTAATTTCAAAACAATACTGTGCCGAATTGTTATGCTCAAGTATTCAGAGATCCCTATGAATAACATTAATTACTCTTGCTGATAGAATACATAAGCCACCGAACAGTTCAATCAAGATAATATAAAACATTTTTAGATCACTAACAAATATGCGCTCATACACACACACTCAAACTCATTTTAGGGTATTTGTAACAACACTGGTTTGGAGATTACCTATCAATATTAAATTATAATGGTAATTATAATTTAATATTTTAAATTAAATTAAAATTGGAAAAATTAAATTATTTATTTGGAATAAACTATAAAATTGGAATTAAATTGTGAAAAATAAAGCTTAGAACTTTATTTTATGTGGTTGGGGTGATAATAAATGGAAAATGACTTTATTTTATAGAAAATGCGATCATTGTATAATTTATTTCCTATTTTCTTCTTTTAGTAATTTTTGAAAGAAGTATGTAATTTTTAAAGGTGGTTTATTGGAATAAAAAGGTAGAAATTGGTGTAAAAGTATGTTTTGGCTATAAACTAAGTTTGGAAATGGTTTGAAATACTTTTTTAAGTGAGAAAAACATTTTTGTTAAATTTTAAAAGTCAAAAATTAACTTTTGCATTTTATTACGAAAAGAGCATTTTTGTGAAAAAAGGATTTTAATAATAAAAATATTTTAAAAATATAAATTTATCTTTTATATAGTGTAAAATGTTTTATTTTATAAGTATACAAGTTTACATATTTTTCTTATGTAAAAATATGGAGAAAAATGCACTTTTGGTGTGTAATTAGTGTAAATATGAAGCCTTTATAATATAAGTGTGAACAATAAACTTAGGCCATGTATTTTCTTTTAATTTTTGAAACCCATTAGGCCCATTAATGCTAAACCAAGTTTAAGAAATGAGAAAACAGAAGTCTGTACGTTCATTTCCCTCATTATCTTCTTCTTTCAGCCAGTAAACAAGAAAAATAAAACCAACCTTTCTCAAAATTAAAAATCCAAAATTTCTTTAAATCAATTCAAAAACTAAATCTTTTTCGGCCTAGAGTATTATTACAAAGGTATTATAACTCCAAACACCATAATTTCATCAAAATTTCTGATTTGTGAAAGTGATTTTCTAATTTACTGTATGTTTTTTTTGAAAACCCAGGAGAACCCGACAGATCGATATACTCCTGAGGATGGTACATTAAGCCGTCCGTTGATCCAATTTACTGTATGGTTGTTTTTGCATGCATTGTATATTTGTTCTACAGGCTCTACAAGCTTATAATCAAGCAAAAAGCTTCCAACTTGTAAGCTGAATCCGGGTATTTGCCTCCATATAGCAAGGTGAGTTATAAAACTCACAGAATCTAGCTGAGCAAAGCTCAAAATCTCCTAAAACAGTGAATAAATTAGCTTTTGATTATATATTCCTATAGTTGTTTTCTCTGTTCAAAATATGATTTATATTGCTACTTTGAAAGCATAACTTTTGATTCTGACAACGAAATGCCGCTGGATTTCTTCCATATAGTATTTTATATGTTGAACTTTTTCTCTACAAACTTTGGTTGAATAATATGGTAATTTGAGTATTTAAAACTTTGCTGCAAAATCAAAAAAACCTAGATTTTTGCCTAGGCATTTTTGTTTCTGAGTTGCTGCAATCATGGCCTGAGTCCATGTTCGAGACAGCATAACTCTTTCATTTTTTATTAGAATTCATGGATTCTTTTTTTCGAAAGATAAAGTATTCTACTATATGTATACCAATTTTCAGCTCAATCCGAGGCCGTTTGGTCCTTTGTTTCATGCTTGAAAGTTGAACCCGAGATGGTTTTCAGGCTTGTACATTTGGTTTTTTTGAACTGTAGCAAAGATGGCCTGAGTGCATGTTTGAGACGGTGTAACTTTTTCACTTCTAGTCAGAATTCATTGATTCTTTTTTTTGTAAGATGAAGTTTTCTAGTATGTGAATACCAATTTTCAGCTCAATATGAGGTTGTTTGCTATTCTGTTTCAGGATAGTAAGTTAAACCCCAGATGGTTCTCAGCCTGCACATTTTTTTTTTGAATTATTGCAAACATGACCTGAGTCCATATTTGAGATAGTGTAACTTTTTCATTTACGTTCGGAGTTCATTGATTCTTGTTTTTGTTTGAAAGCTAAAGTTTTCTACTATGAGCACACCAATTTTTAGTTCAATCAGAGACCGTTTGGCTACCTGTTTCATGCCTTAAAATTGAATCTGAGAGGGTTTTAGACCTGGGCAGAATTCAGCACGGCCTGTGTAACGACCCACTATTTTGGACCATTCGAATCGATAATAAAACCATACATATCCGACTTGAATAATTCAAAATACCGAATTGTTAATTAAAATTTGGAAAAACTTAAAATATACAGTAAATAAATCAATCACAGATCACAGAGTAATATAATGCAGCGGAATAGATAAAGAATAGTAGTTCATGAAGCTACTATATACATCAGAGTTATAAAAATACAACCGAATAGTTCAATTGCAGTGAAGTCTCCAATGCAACAGATGACTTCTCTGAACCAATCAACTGGAAAGGCTGGAATCTGAATCGATAGTTGGATTTTCAAATGAAGCTCCGAACTCCAAAGGTGAGTCTCAAATGCTGTATCACTCAGTCTAACCCGAGCGTAAAGCAAAACACAAAAAACTCGAGTCAGGATTAACATTCTTATATCAATAAGTCCAACTCAAGTGAAATATCAACTGAAATACAAATAACTTAAAGGATGTTTGGGATAACCATCCTCTAAGGGTCCATGGAACTTTCTACAAGGTAGAAATATACACTATAACACCGTGGTCATTTCAGCTTAATTTATACTTCAAAACCAAATCTCATTTTCACTTCAAATATCTCTATATTTCCCAAAATAGTATTTATATATTAAATAATTTATACAGTAAAGTATTTTCAATTTCCTCAACTTAACAAATCGTTCCAACATCAACCCGACCTTTCCATTCAAATTAAATTCAATCTCAATTTATCAATTTAAATTTAACTCAATTTCTAAAATAACCACTTAAATTTTATCGATCTCAAATTCGGATTTATAATCACAAATACACCTTTATATTTCCATATATTTCAAAAATTTAAGTATTCAACGTTTCATCTAAATTTTCAATCAATTTAGTTTTCTAAATAATAAATTCAAATTTAGTTCAACCTAAATTTTCATTTTAATTCAATTTAGTTGCTAAATAACAAATTCAACTACGTTGATTTCAAATACAGATCTGAATCTCAACATAAACCATTTAAATTCCAATATAGTTCAAGGCTTTAATATTTAAATGTTCTATATAACAGTTTCATATAGATCTCGATTTAACCTCATTATTATTTAGTCTTGAAATACTCCCTTATTAGATTCAATATCATTTAAGTACCCTTAAATTACATTTTACTCCATATTTTCTTTAATTTATTTAAACGCGAAATATTCATTAAATCACTTAAATCAAAAACCCAGTTATAAAATCATACCCATTAAATTTCCTATTCAAAAATTTCAAATCGATTTAATTAAATAAATCCTTATTTAAATACCATTTTTATAAACCCAAGTTTATCTCCCAATCTTAATTATTCAATTTATTACAAGAGAATCTATTTGAAATATAGATTTACATAAATACTTAACCATATTATATGTATTAAATCAATCTAATTTAAATCAAATATTACTACTAAATCTATATATACAATTTTCATTTATATAATATCTTAAGAATCAAATTTATTAAACCATATATTTCTTTCCAAAATTATAGAAATTATTTTCAAAATATTTGTATGGACCAACGGTGTCTGTATATATTTCTTATCATATAGTCAAGTGCTACGGATATTTATCATTTCAATCCGTATACTAAATATATCAGGTGGATATCATTTCAACCCGTAATCCCAAATTCAATTAAATGAAAATCGCTTGGGTATATCATTTCAACCCATAACGATTTTCTCCTATTCTAAAGTCTGCTCGGGTATGTATCATTTCAACCGATAGTGATTTCTAAACTACAGGGAACTTGCAGAGTGATAACAGAAAATACAATAAAATAACAGGCATATATCATTAATAACAATATAATATAAACAACAAGATATGGTGTCATATCCCGCAGGTGAACAGTTACAGATAATAGCATATATAACAAATTTAAATAACTACAGCAGCATACTTCGATTGTCGTTTCAATTGAAATCAAATTTAATGAATAAAAATATGTTAATCGTGAGTGATTGCTCACCTCTCGAGCCTAGAGAATACAGAAGATGACACGGATATGCATACTGCTACAGACACTGAAATTTGAATTACGAATCGAAGCAAAGCAAAATCGGCACGAATTCAATGATCAAAGCCGATAACAAGAATTGATGGAACAAGTCAGAACGGGATCGGCGAAGATAATGGTATGAGTGGACTCATATATATATAACTATATATAACTGTATATATAAAGTCATATTCTAAATTCAACACATATTAAATTAAATTAAATATGTATGTATTTATATTTTCCAAAATCATTGTTTTTTTATTTAAAACACATAAATTAGAATCAAGCATATATACAATATGAAATTTGAAATAAATGCTTGTATAAACAGCCGAATATAAATCATGTGATAGGTTACAATACTGACATATTTTAGCTGTAAGAAAGAGTATAATGAAAGAAGTCAACATCAGTTATAATATATTTATATAACCAAATGTAACATATATTTAGTTGACATAACAAATGAATTCTTTTATAAAATAATATACATTGGGCGCTATTCCATAAAAATGCACATACAATACCATTTATATACGAACAACAAAAGTAGCTTATATATATAGATATACTATTTAAAAATCAATATTTATATTTCAACTAACATCAGAAAACAAATATAAACTTTATACTTTATATATGTTTTATGTAAAAAGAGAAAAAACAGAACGCAAAGTGGATCCAACATTTGGAATTCAGGGATTAGTCCTGAAGGCTAATACACCGTCGGATCATTTTTATTAAATTTTAGGATAAATTTCAGTAGAAGAGTAGCAATTTATTTAAATAACGTGGTGTGAAATGAATTGATGGAATGAATAAAGTAACGTATTATTAGTACCCAAATAATCAAATGACACAATACGTTGGTTTCTTAATAACGACAGTAACGTTCAATTTGCTAAAAGTTAATTTAGGACGTTATCTTCGTCTTATTTGTAAGCGATTATATATCATATCTCTTTTAAATTTAAGATCAGCTAATGGCACGGCGTATGAAAATTCAAATTCCATCACATCATATATTTATATTTTCAGTTTAGAAATGTATGAACTTATCAATTTTTTTTGGCTATAAATGACGTAAAACACCACTGCTTACTAAATTTGTCGTGTACTGCGTTTAAATACTTCCAAAGCGTTTGTCAATGTAACGACCCAGAATTTTTAGAAATTAAAATTTGAATATTTAATTAATTTTAAATATTAATAAGTGAATTTATAAGTCAAATAAATTTTTATTTGGATTATTGGATTTAATTGAATAATTAAATCGATAATTTAATATGTTAAATTATAGAAATAATTGAAAATCGAGTTAAATATGATTGAAAATGATTTGTAAAATTTTATTTTATTATATTAGAGTTAGAACGATATTTTAGAACTTTTAAAATCGAATTAAAAGTTAATTTGTGAAAATTGAATATTTTAATATTTAAATCGACTAGTGAAAATAGTCAATTTTTGAACAGTCTCAGAATTGAACGAAACTAGTTCCATTGGATCCGTAATAGTTAGTTATTACCGGATTTCAATTTTCGTGTCAATCGGAGCTATCGTTTGATCGTGGCAGCTCGAAACGCATCGATTTATTTTTAATTTTAATTTGGCGAGTTAAAATAGCCATTTGTCAAAAAGTCTCGGATTTCGACGAAACCAGTTTCATCGGATCCGTAATGTGATATTATTGTAAGGTTTCAAATTTCAAGTCAATTGGATTTACCGTTTGTCCGGTACAAATTAAAATGCCTAGAAATCGATTTAAATCGGTTTAATTTAAATTGAACGTTTGTTGCCATAACTCGCACAGATGTCCGAATTAGCTTTCGAAACCTGTTCCATTGTGTCTGAAACGCGGGGTAAACCCTAGAAACGCTGGTTACGGCGCTTAAATCGGAGTTCGGAATTTCCGGATGAATAATGTTCGATTTTTCTCTATAAATAGCCCTCACTCAAATAAAAAATAAAAAATAAAAATAAAACAAAACCCTAGCTCATTGACCAGCCGCCACCCACATATATGAACGGCCAGAAAACTCCTATCTATCTCCTCAAATATCTTCCATCCGTGAATCAATTCAACAAACTTCCAACTACAAAAGTGAAGAGCACTCCAAGATATCCAGATTCAACGGTTATGATCGCAAAAGAAGCGATGGATTGTCGGCAATTGGAGCTAGAAGGCTGTGAGTTCAAGCACGTATTTCGAGCACCATGGACCACCGAGCTTGGCCTTGCTCTGGGCGGTCGTAGGGGATGCAATGGTCGTTCGAATGGAGGTGAGATGATGGGGTTTCGGCAACGTTTAGGTGGTGAGAAATTTAACCCTAATTGGAATGTTATGGGTTCGGCTACTGTATTACGTGCGTTCATGTTCTGGAGGCAAAGTTGCGTGAATGGGGAAGATAAACGTGAGGCCTTGGATCTGAAGATGGACGGCCATGATCTTGTTAGGTTAAAACTAATTAAAAGTTGTTGTAATTTATGTTTATAAAATTCGAGTAAACTTCATAAATTGATAACTTTTTCATACGAGGTCGAAAACGCGCGAAACCAGTTGCGTTGGAATCGTATGGACGAGCACTACACGATGAAATTAGATTGGAGTCGTTTGGAGTTAGTGAGAATTTTGGGTAAAATTAAACGTCCGTTTAATTTTATTCGAAATAAATCGCTAAAACGAAATTAAAATCAAGGTGAGAACTTCTCACTCAATCGAATCAGTTTCGATTTTATTTTAAATAGTTAGATTTAAAATATTTGAATGCATGTTTGAATGATGATTGATATCTATTGATTGTTAAAATAGACATTATACGCCGTTAGTAAGCGGATGTTATTTATTAAAAACATATACCGCGAATATTTCATAAACAGTGAAATTGGTATTATATATAATAGCAATATATATATATATATATATATTGGCATATGTATATATTGGAGTTATTGATTTCCCGCATTTATTTGTTTAGCGGATGAGACCCTATTGCGCCGTTATTAAGCGGATAATATTTTAAATCCCATATACCGCGATAATTTCGTACTGGAGCGAAATTGGTATTGTGCTAATGTTTTTGGATGCAGGAAAACAGGTTGGAGGGATCCAACTGGATTCCTCAACAGTTTTTATTTGATTTCAGATATTTTGATATTTGATGGATTATCATATCGATATATGATATCGTTGTTGTCGTGATTGACTATTTTGGTGTGTAGCATCATTGGACCAAATTTTGGAATTTTAAAATGATTTTTAAAGTGATTTTGAAAATATACTATATGTTTGGAATCGGTCCATTATAAATAAATAACGATATAATTTTTAAAGTTATAAAAATTATGATTTTGAGAAATACGGTTAAAGATTGATTTTTGAGAAATATGGGTTAATGTTTTATAAAATAATTAAATTGGATTTTTGAATTTATTATAAAAAGTTTAAAAAATAGGATTTATAAAATTTGATTATTTTATAAATCAAGAAAATGGTGAAATAATAAAGGAGATTAAAGACGTTTTAAAAGAATAATATAAATTGATTTATATTAAGAGATTTATAAATGGATATTTATAAATTGAAATATTGACATTATAAAACGAGTTTTTATAAGTGTTTGAATGAAGTGAAAATGAATTTTTGTGAATGAATGGAATTTATAGAATTATAAATGGAGAAGTTATAAATGAGATTTATAAATAGTAAGATTTATAAATTTGTGAAGTTATTAAAAGAATAGTTTTGAATAAATCATTGAATCTTATAAGTTATAAGATTTATAATTATGAAGTTTAAAAGAACGATTTTTGTAAAATAATCGTTTTATAAGTATTTAACTTATAATATGAATTTTGTTTTATAATTGAGTTATAAATCGAATAGGTTAATAAAGGAATTTATAAATGGAAGTTGTTATAAAATAAATAGAAATGGAATTTATAAACGTTGTTTTATAAATTCGCAAACGATTTATTTTGATAAGTAAATTGTTGAAACTTATTAATGGGGTTATATTCACATTTTTAACTGTGAATAATCCTTTGAAATAAGATGTTTAAAATGATGAAATTTGTTAACGTGGTATATTCACGTTTTTGAATAGTGAATAATATGTTAAAGAAATTATTTTGAATGTGATATTTGAAACAGAATTAAAACGATCTAACGATGTTTTAAAATGTGTTGAGATTCGAAACCATAGATTTCAACATTTATTGTTGAAATAGACGTTTTCGAGAAATAAAAGGAAATAGTGGACTATAACACTGTTGTTATAGTAAATGATTTCCGAAAGGAAATGTTTTGTATAGTATTGGGATTTATATATCTATTTTAATTTCGAATCCCTATACTAGTGATTTTGGGTTGTCGTAACGATGTTTTACGCAACATTCGTTTTGGCCCAAATAAATATGTTAAGAGAATGATTTCCTTAAAGAATGAAATATATATAAAATTCGTGAATTACTTATTTAATAAGTATGGAAATGTTTTCCAATATAAAGTGAATATTTTGAGAATTTATCTTTTTGAAGATAAATTGAAATGAATAATTAAAATCATATATGCATGGATATTGTGAAATATAAATTCACTATGGAATTTATAAAAGGAAGTGGAACTTGTTTAAAAATAAATATTGATTTGTTTTTGAAGTGTGAAATTATATATCTGGTAAAGATATTTTTGGAAAAATAAATAATTTGGAAAATTATTTGGAAACTGGTGATGTGTGCATATCCATTGATAGTTCAATAACCGACTATCAATATTTCCCTTTGAATGGGTATTTGATGTGATTTGTTTGAATGTGAATGCTACACTTATTTTTGAATAAGCGCTCACTATTCGGGTTAACCGGGAAAGGACCATGGGGTCGTATAACCCATTCCGAATATGTGATACGTCGTTGTGAATTGCATTGAAGATCGGTGTTGAAGACCCGGTATTTGCGAAAGCGATAGGATGACCTGTCGATTATCTCTGCACTGAGTTGCAACGGTATAGAGACTCCCTAAGTGATGGGAAATCCGATCAGGATTGTGAATATCCGGATTGCAAGGACTTCTTTGTAAGTGCCTTCGGTTTTGTTCGATCCCGGAACAGACTTGTATGGATTGTATGTCTGACATTACAAATTGAGATATAAAGCCGATTTCTTTCAAATATATTTCTGTTGGTGGCGGAGAATTTATTCTTTTAGCTTAACACCCTTCTCTGAGACGTACGAGCTCAGAGGTTATATAGTTGAAGTTATCAGCGATGTATTCCCAATTTGGTAATGTGACATGCTGAGTGTTGCTGTAAATGATCATTGTGTTGATTATTTGTGATAGGATCGTTTATTTGATCGTCTATCCTGGTGATCATTTCTATGATCATTTGTTGACCCAAAGCATGTCTTTTGTATAAAGTATGTTTTTGTGGACGTGACTTCGTCGAGCCTCACACCCCATGAATGGTCAAAACAGGAAAGATGCGGCAAGGTTATGAAGGGTAGCGCCCTTTAGGATATGTGCATTTCCTTCTGGAAAAGGGTGGTATCATGGTATGGAGCCCAGATACTTACTCATGTTGAAAACACTTTGTTATGATTGTGTGAATTGATTACGAGCGCTCGGTGAAAGGTCCCAAAGGACCGGGGGATGGTATATTCGGTCAGTTGTTACTCAGTTAGGGGTAACCCGGCCTTGTGTTGGTAGAGATCCGGTTTGGTTCTCGGGGATGTCCATCCAGAGGCATTCTCATGTGGCAATGGGAAGTTCCTTGGCCTGATCATTCGTTGGAAATCCGATTCCCAATACGAAACTTGTACGGTATTAGTTGTAGAACCTGCCATCTAATATGGTAGCTATTAGTAGGCATAATATAATGGTACCTATGCTGGCTAAGATTTATATTCTACTTTCGAAATAAATTTTCCTACACTATGCACTAATAATAATATAAAATATTCTTTTTAAATGCGTATCAAGCATCTTTGACTATCATAAGGAGAAATCTCCTCCAAGTCTGCGTTTGCATTGTGTGTGTGGCGGGAGGTCTTATGGTAGTCTCATTTTTAAAAGCATTGCGAATTGAATTTTCAAAATAATCCTCTATTTTGATTTTAAAGATGAATAAACTGTTTTGAGTTCCCACACCAGTCACATGACTGACTCGGAGTTTATTGTTTTCCTTCCTAAACTCTGGGTGCCCAGCAATTTCCACACGGGCAGTCAAGAGTTATGTTTATCAGGATATTCTGGATATTCTGGAGTTGCTGGAGGCAAGCTGGATGGCATGGCGTATTACTAGGTTATATAGTATTTCTTTTTCCGCTGCACTATTTGTTTGTTGTTGTTGTTGTACACTCTGATGATATGATGTAATGAAATGTAATGTGTAAAATGTAATAACTGATATAGTTCTTTGTTTAAAGATTATTCATTTATTATTATATGTTGTTCCGCTGCGAATTGTGAGATTCTGGTGTTGTTCTGTTGTTTTCTGTTCCGTTCTATTTTCTACTTTCTTTTCCTCTATTTTCTATCCTCTTCTCTTCTTCTGTCTTTTTCTTTTCTTTTTTTCTTTTTTCTTAAACCATAACATTTCGGGTTTTTGGCCTTCGATTTCTCGGCAGTCGATAAAGTGAGTATCGATGTTGAATTTTCGAAAGTCGAAAATTTTCGGGACGTTACATGTGGTATCAGAGCATATGGTTAAGCGACAACCATGGTTCTGTTGGGTATTACTCATTAGAAATAGAGTCAGCAGTACTCTAGAATGAGTTTGAGTGTAATAATAGCTATGAGAGCGTATTTGTTAGTGAATATATAAAATTGTTTTATATTGTGATGATTGTTTTATTGAGTGGCATATGAACCTTCGTCAGCACGGTCTGTCAAACTATGCCGAAGGGGTTTCTAAACACTTGAATAGAACAATTCGGCACAATATTGATTTTTAATTGGGTAAATGAAATAATTTTACTTGATTATATTTTATATATAAAGGAATAATTTTTCAGAATTATTAAAGTGTATATAAGTGGATTGTTTAGTTGTTTGAATAATCTAAATAGAAGAATAATTGTATAAGCAAAAGAATTATAAGAATTGAATTATAATTAAAGTGATTTACAATTGTGAAATAAACTTATATATGTAAGAAGTGAGACTAATGAATATATTTATGAATATGAGTTGTAAGTAAAAGTGAATTTAAAGTTAAATGGAAATTACTTTAGAATTGAAATCTGAATTTATTTACAAGTGGGAATTTAAGTTATGTAAATGAAATTCAACTTTGTAATTGAATTGAATTAATGGATTGAATGTTAATCAATTGAATGTAAATGAAATTGATATGAAATAATGAATATAAGTGTTAATTCATTAAAATCTAATGTTATTGGAAGTTGAATAATTGAATAAAAATCAATTTAATTAAACCAATTGTAAGCAAAGGAATTTGGTTGTAATTAATATACATTGGTTGTTATATGGTTGTTAGTTGATTGATTGTATATAATTCATTAAGTGTTAATGAAATTGAATTAGCAAAATTTGAAGCTAAAGGAATTGAATTCAAATTAGAAGTAAATAAATTTGAATAGAATTGAATTTGATTGGAAGTGAACCAACTTGAATATGAATTAGTGAATATAAACTAATTGAGAATAAATGTTAGTAGAAACATCCACTGTTAATGAATCAAATGTGATTACATTGAAAATCTATTTCATTGAATATTAATGAGGATATGAATGAACATTTATTGGTTATGAATGTTAGTTGGTTGATGTTTGCATTTGTTGCCTTTACTACATTTGCTATGTTAACATATACAGTTATTATGTTGCTATATGTTGTATATCGATACTATTGTCATATATGCATGGTTCTCATGTTGTTTGTTGAGTGATTAGTAGGTGCGGATCGCGTTTGCTTTGCATTTGGAGCTCGCTTTCGCGCTATATTAGCCGTATTTGCTCGCTAATAAAATATAAGGTACATATCTCGGATTAAATATCGTACTTTTACACTTTTTCCCTTCGGGATGCCTCATTACTTGATGAGATGTATATTTGTGATATATATACTGTCATTTTTTTTTCGGATCGAGCCGCGCAAAGGAGACTATGGCGAATTTTTTCGAAAATTTAAGGCGTTAGAAAAAATTTGAGAAAATTGGAAATTTTTTTGAAAACTTTAACTTTGATTTAGAATTGAAAATTAAACAATAGTAGTTGTTTTTGAAAAAAGATAACTAAGTATGATTTGAAAACTTAGTAAAGTTTTGTAAGAAGTTTAATTATGAATTTTGGAAAGTTGATAGATTCTGTAACTTTTCTTACTTAATAATTTCGAGGACGAAATTCTTTTAAGGGGGAAAGATTGTAACGACCCAGAATTTTTAGAAATTAAAATTTGAATATTTAATTAATTTTAAATATTAATAAGTGAATTTATAAGTCAAATAAATTTTTATTTGGATTATTGGATTTAATTGAATAATTAAATCGATAATTTAATATGTTAAATTATAGAAATAATTGAAAATCGAGTTAAATATGATTGAAAATGATTTGTAAAATTTTATTTTATCATATTGGAGTTAGAACGATATTTTAGAACTTTTAAAATCGAATTAAAAGTTAATTTGTGAAAATTGAATATTTTAATATTTAAATCGACTAGTGAAAATAGTCAATTTTTGAACAGTCTCAGAATTGAACGAAACCAGTTCCATTGGATCCGTAATAGTTAGTTATTGCCGGATTTCAATTTTCGTGTCAATCGGAGCTATCGTTTGATCGTGGCAGCTCGAAACGCATCGATTTATTTTTAATTTTAATTTGGCGAGTTAAAATAGCCATTTTTCAAAAAGTCTCGGATTTCGACGAAACCAGTTTCATCGGATCCGTAATGTGATATTATTGTACGGTTTCAAATTTCAAGTCAATTGGATTTACCGTTTGTCCGGTACAAATTAAAACGCCTAGAAATCGATTTAAAACGGTTTAATTTAAATTGAACGTTTGTTGCCATAACTCGCACAGATGTCCGAATTAGCTTTCGAAACTTGTTCCATTGTGTCCGGAACGCAGGGTAAACCCTAGAAACGCTGGTTACGGCGCGTAAATCGGAGTTCGGAATTTCCGGATGAATAGTGTTCGATTTTTCTCTATAAATAGCCCTCACTCAAATAAAAAAAAATAAAAAATAAAACAAAACCCTAGCTCATTGACCAGCCGCCACCCACATCTATGAACGGCCAGAAAACTCCTATTTATCTCCTCAAATATCTTCCAATCCGTGAATCAATTCAACAAACTTCCAACTACAAAAGTGAAGAGCACTCCAAGATCTCCAGATTCAACGGTTATGATCGCAAAAGAAGCGATGGATTGTCGGCAATTGGAGCTAGAAGGCTGCGAGTTCAAGCACGTATTTCGAGCACCATGGACCACCGAGCTTGGCCTTGCTCTGGGCGGTCGTAGGGGATGCAATGGTCGTTCGAATGGAGGTGAGATGATGAGGTTTCGGCAACGTTTAGGTGGTGAGAAATTTAACCCTAATTGGAATGTTATGGGTTCGGCTACTGTATTGCGTGCGTTCATGTTCTGGAGGCAAACTTGCGCGTGAATGGGGAAGATAAACGTGAGGCCTTTGTAACGACCCAGAATTTTGAACAATTTAATTTGAAAATATTTGATTAAATATAAATATTTGAATGATGGTTTGAATTGAATTTTCAATATTACTTTGAATTTGGCGATTAAATTATAGAATTTAATCTATTGAAAGTTGAATAAAATTTTGAATCTTCAATTTTAAGCCGATTAAAAATATTTCAAAGGCTTGTAAAATTCATATTGATAATATTGAAGATTTTAGAAGCTTCAGAATTGAATTTGAAAGTGAATTGTTCAGTTTTGAAAATTTAATCGTTCAAATCGATATTTAAAAATAGCCGTCCGAGGCACAGTCTCGGAATTCGACGAAACCAGTTCCATTGGGTCCGTAACGTTGAATTTTTGCCGGATTTCAAATTTCGTATTTTTTGGAGTTGATATGTGAGCGTACGGTGTGTAAACGCATTTAATTTTTATCGAACTCAATTTAAAATTTTAATTTTAATTTATAAACAAACACAGCACGTTCTCTTTCCTTTACTCACGCCTAGGATCACGCAGAAATCACGATAGAAATCGTGATGCCCATGTTCTTTTCACTTTTAAATACGTCCTCCCCCTTTCCTTCCTAAATTCAAATCAAAGAGGAAAAAAAAAAATGGCCGCGTGCGTGGGAGGTCGTGGCTAGGGTACGGCGATTCAAAGAGGCTGGGAATTTCGAGCGCGAGCTCCAATGGTATCCGATGATCAACTATGGTGGCTGCAAGCAACTCCACCTTTCTATCGATCAGGAGGTCGTATCGATTTGGGGGTTCGCGAACTTCGTGGGTGCTTGACTCGAACTGGTTGCGCGCGATGGCAGTCGCGACTTGAAGGGGTGTCGATTTGGAGCGGCGGCGCGCGTTTCGAAGTGGAGGCAGCGGCTGCGTTGGGTGGCAATTCAAGCAAGTGGCGGCTAGGCGTGGCCGTGGGAAGGAGATTGATCTCGTGGGTGGCAAAGTCGCGTGGATGATGTCGCGCGATTGAAGGTGGAGGCGACGTGGAGTAGCTCGCGTGCGCACGCGAGGTGAGGGGAAGCACGAAGCGGCGAAATCGATGCAGGCTAGGGCTGTAGTCGATTATCAGAAAAGTAACAGTGAAGGTATAATTGTTGTTTTATTCAATTTAAAATTTATATACAGATAAAAAAAAATGTTTTCCATTCAATATATATACAGTATGTATGTAGTTTCAAAATAAAATCAAATAATACAAGTCATTTGTTTAAAATTTAAAAGCATTAGTTTGAAATTAAAATGTTTAGTGAAATAAATATTTAACAGAAATTTATAAAAGATTTAATTAGCTTGACAAAATTTATTTGTTGGTTTTAGTGACTAAATGATATTTGTTAATAAAGGAATTTAGTTTTTAAATTTAAATTTTGAGTTAAGCGAATTTATTAAAAAAAGTTGATTTTTGAAGATATTAATTTAAAGTAAAGTGATTAGTTAAGTTGTTATAAAATAAATAGTTTACGATAATAAATTTGTTTTATCTATTATAGATACTAAAAAGAAAATCAGTTTGAATCTTTAATTTTTAGTTTAAAATAGAAATCATTAATTTGAGATTGAAATAATTAGTTGAATAAATTCAATTTAAGGATAAGTTAATTAAATCTATTTAAGAAGAAAATTTAGTTTTAAAATTAAATTGTAGTTGAATAGAATTATTTAAAAGGAAAATTTATTTATAACAAATTTAATAGGTAAAACCAAAGTTTGTTAGTTGATTTAATTTATAAAAGGAAATTTAAATTTTAGTTAAATAAAATTTTAAAGAAGAAATTGGTTTAAATAAAACCATCAGTTAATTTAACTATTAAAGTAAAAGCACCGATGAATCGAAATTATCAAATGAAAATTAACAGTTCGATTAATTCAAATATTAACAAACTGTATAATTATTTATACAAGGTATAAATGAAGAAAACAAGTCGAATTGGGAGTGGATTGCAAACGGGAATAAAGGTGAGAACTTCTCACTCAAAAGGAATTTTTATTGTTTATTTAAATTTTAAATAGATAGATTTAAAATTTTCTTGACTGTGTTGATTGAATGCTTGAATGATGATTGTTATATATATATATATTGGATGTGAATAGACCCTATACGCCGTTAGTAAGCGGAGGTTATTTATTACACCCATATACCGCGATATTCCACCTCGAAGTGGAATTGGTATTATATTATATATATAGCAATATATATATATTGGCATATGTATATATTGCAGTTGATTGATTTCCCGCATTTTCTTTTAGCGGATGAGACCCTATTGCGCCGTTAGTAAGCGGATATATATTTATAAAATCCCATGTACCGCGATATTCCGTCTAGAAACGGAATGGTATTGTGCTAATGTCTGTGGATGCAGGGAAACAGGTTGGAGGGATCCAACTGGATTCCTCACAAATATTTATTTGATTTCATATATTGTGATATTTGATTGTTATCATGGATGATATATGATGTTTGAAAGTTGTGATTGACTATCGATGTGTTGCATCATCGAATCCAATTTTTGAAGTTAAAACAACGATTTTGATTTCTAAAGTGATTCTTGGAAATATACGTTTATAAAATATTTTTGGAATTGATTCATCTTAAATAAATAAATGTTATAATTTTAATATTATGAAAATTATGATTTTTGAGAAATACAGTTAAAAGTTGATTTTTGAAAATATGGGATTAGTGATTTTATAAAATAGTTTGAACTGGGAATTCTGAATTTATTATAAGAAGTTTAAAGATAGGATTTATAAAAATTTTATTTTATAAATCAGAATGATGAAATTATAAAAGAGTTTAAAGATGTTTAAAGTAATAATATAAATTGTTTTATATTAAAAGATTTATAAGTTGATATTTATAAATTTAGAATATCTTGAATTATAAAACGAGCTTTTAATAAGTGATAGAAAGAATTGTGAATGAATTTCACTAATGAATGAAACTTATAGAATTATAACGGTGAAGTTATAAATAGAATTTTATAAATAAAATTTATAAAGTTATTTAGGAAATAGATGTGGATAAACAAATGAATCTTAGAAGTTATAAGATTTATAGATTTGGGAAGTTTGAAGGAATGATTTTGTAAATAAATAAATTATAAGTATTTGACTTATAATATGAAATTTTAGTATATTATTGAGATATGAAACTGAATAGATTTATAAAGGAAATTTATAAAAGGAAGTTGTTATAAAATAAATAGAAATAGAATTTATAAACATTGTTTTATAAATCCGCAACGACTTATTTTGATAAGTGAATTGTTGTAATTTATTTATGGAGTTATATTCATGTTTTGGACAGTGAATAATTCTTTAAAATAAAATGAATAGAAGTGATGAAATTTATTAACAAGTATATTCACGTTTTTGAATAGTGAATATTTTGTTAAAGAAATTATTTTGGATGTGATGTTTTAAATACAATTAAAACGATCTAAAGATGTTTTAAACTGTATTGAGATTTGAAACCATAGATTTCAACATTTGTTGTTGAAATAGATGTTTTCGAGAAATATAAGGAAATAATGGACTATAACACTATTATTATAGTAAATGATTTCCGAAAGGAAATGTTTTGTATAGTATTGGGATTTATATATCTATTTTAATTTCGAATCCCTATACTAGTGATTTTGGGTTGTCGTAACGATGTTTTACGCAACATTCGTTTTGGCCCAAATAAATATGGTTAAGTGAATGATTTCCTTAAAGAATGAAATATATACTTAATTTCGATTAGGGTATATTAAATATTTTCTAAGTATAGAAAATAAAAAGATCCGTGAATTACTTATTTTTAATAAGTATAGAAATGCTCTTCCAATATTAAGTGAATATTTGGAATTTATCTTTTTGAAGATAAAATTGAAAATGAATATTAGAAATTGAATGGAAATCGTATATTCATAAATATTTTGGGAATGTAAATTCCTTATGGAATTTATAAATGAAAAGGGGATTTGTTTGAAAATAAATGTTGATTTATTTTTGAAGTGTGAAAACTATATACCTTATAAAGATATTTTTGGGAAATAAATAATTTGGAAAATTATTTGGAATCTGGTGATGTTGGCATATCTATTGATAGTTCAATAACTGACTATCAATATTTACCTTTAAATAGGTATTTATTGTGAATTGCTTGAATTTGAATGCCACACTTATTTTTTTAAAATAAGCGCTCACTATTCGGGTTAACCGGGAAAGGACCTTGGGGTCGTATAACCCATTCCGAATATGTGATACGTCGTTATGAATTGCATTCGAAGATCGGTGTTGAAGACCGGATATTTTCGAAAACGAAAGGGTTTCTTGTTGATTATCTCTGCACTGGCTGATCCCTGGTATTGAGATCTCCATATCTGATGGGAAATCCGAACGTGATTAGAGATTATTCGAATTGTAAGGACTTCTTTGTAAGTGCCTTCGGTTCTGTTCGAGCCCGGAACAGACTTGTATGGATTGTGTGTCTGACATTACAAGTTGAGATGTAAAGCCGATTTCTTTCAAATATATTTCTGTGGTGGCGGAGAATTTATTCTTTTAGCTTAACACCCTTCTCTGAGATGTACGAGCTCAGAGGTTATATAGTTGAAGTTATCAGCGATATATTCCCAATTTGGTAATGTGACATGCTGAGTGTTGCTGTAAATGATCATTGTGTTGATTATTGTGATAGGATCATTTATTTGATCGTCTATCTTGGTGATCATTGTGTTGATCATTTGTTGACCCAAAGCATGGCTTTTGTATAAAGTATGTTTTTGTGGACGTGACTTCGTCGAGCCTCACACCCCGGAAATGGTCAAAACAGGAAAGATGCGGCAAGGTTATGAGGGGTAGCACCCTTTAGGGTATGTACATTTCCTTCTGGATAGAGGTGGTATCATGGTATGGAGCCCAGATATTTAACCTATGTGGTTACTGCGAATTTATTACTTTGTGGTTGTTGGTTATCGGGATCCCGTGAGAAAGGTCGTTTACGATCGGGGAATGGCGTGCTCGTGTCAGTAGTTACCCAGTTAGGGGTAACCCGGCCTTGTGTTGGTAGAGTTCCGGTTTGGTTCTCGGGGATGTCTTTCCAGAGGCATTTTCATGTGGCAATGGGAAGTTCCTTGGCCTGACCATTCGTTGGAAATCCAAAGAAACAATACGATCTTGTACGGTTTTAGTTGTAGAACCTGCTTCCTCAGGAAGTAGCTATAGTAGGCATAATATAATGGTACCTATGCTGGCTAAGATTTATATTCTACTTTCGAAATATTTTATACACTATGCACTAATAATAATATCAAAATTGATTTGATTTTAATGCGTATCAAGCATCTTTGACTAACATAAGAAGAAATCTTCCCCAAGTCTGCGTTTGCATTGTGTGTGTGGCGGGAGGTCTTATGGTAGTCTCATTTTTAAAAGCATTGCGAATTGAATTTAAAAATATCTCTCTATTTTGATTTTAAAGTTAAATAAACTGTTTTGAGTTCTCGCACCAGTCACATGACTGACTTGGAGTTTATTGTTTTCCTTCCTAAACTCTGGGTGCCCACCAATTTCCACACGGGCAGTCAAGAGTTAAGGTTTATCAGGATATTCTGGACATTCTGGAATTGCTGGAGGCAAGCTGGATGGCATGGCGTATTACTAATTATATAGAACTTCTTTTACCGCTGCATTGTTTGATGTTGTACACTCTGATGATATGGTGTAATAAAATGTATAAAATGTAATAACTGATATAGTTCTTTGTTTAAAGAATATTCATTTATTATTATATGTTGTTCCGCTGCGAATTGTGAGATTCTGTTATTGTTCTGTTGTTTTCTGTTCCGTTCCATTTTCTATTCTCTTTTTCTTCTATTTTAAAATTTTCTATTCTTTCTTCTCTCCATCTTCTACCTTCTTCTCTTCTTCTTCCTTTCTTCTTTCTTAAACCCATAACATTTCGGTTTTTCGGTAACGAAAAATCGCGAACGTTACAGCCTTGGATCTGAAGATGGACGGCCATGATCTTGTTAGGTTAAAATTAATTAAAAGTTGTTGTAATTTATGTTTATAAAATTCGAGTAAACTTCATAAATTGATAACTTTTTCATACGAGGTCGAAAACGCACAAAACCAGTTGCGTTGGAATCGTATGGACGAGCACTACGCGATGAAATTGGATTGGAGTCGTTTGGAGTTAGTGAGAATTTTGGGTAAAATTAAACGTCCGTTTAATTTTATTCGAAATAAATCGCTAAAACGAAATTAAAATCAAGGTGAGAACTTCTCACTCAATCGAATCAGTTTCGATTTTATTTTAAATAGTTAGATTTAAAATATTTGAATGCATGTTTGAATGATGATTGATATCTATTGATTGTTAAAATAGACATTATACGCCGTTATTAAGCGGATGTTATTTATTAAAAACATATACCGCGAATATTTCATAAACAGTGAAATTGGTATTATATATAATAGCAATATATATATATTGGCATGTGTATATATTGGAGTTATTGATTTCCCGCATTTATTTGTTTAGCGGATGAGACCCTATTGCGCCGTTATTAAGCGGATAATATTTTAAATCCCATATACCGCGATAATTTCGTACTGGAGCGAAATTGGTATTGTGCTAATGTTTTTGGATGCAGGAAAACAGGTTGGAGGGATCCAACTGGATTCCTCAACAGTTTTTATTTGATTTCAGATATTTTGATATTTGATGGATTATCATATCGATATATGATATCGTTGTTGTCGTGATTGACTATTTTGGTGTGTAGCATCATTGGACCAAATTTTGGAATTTTAAAATGATTTTTAAAGTGATTTTGAAATATACTATATGTTTGGAATCGCTCCATTATAAATAAATAACGATATAATTTTTAAAGTTATAAAAATTATGATTTTGAGAAATACGGTTAAAGATTGATTTTTGAGAAATATGGGTTAATGTTTTATAAAATAATTAAACTGGATTTTTGAATTTATTATAAAAAGTTTAAAAAATAGGATTTATAAAATTTGATTATTTTATAAATCAAGAAAATGGTGAAATAATAAAGGAGATTAAAGACGTTTTAAAAGAATAATATAAATTGATTTATATTAAGAGATTTATAAATGGATATTTATAAATTGAAATATTGACATTATAAAACGAGTTTTTATAAGTGTTTGAATGAAGTGAAAATGAATTTTTGTGAACGAATGGAATTTATAGAATTATAAATGGAGAAGTTATAAATGAGATTTATAAATAGTAAGATTTATAAATTTGTGAAGTTATTAAAAGAATAGTTTTGAATAAATCATTGAATCTTATAAGTTATAAGATTTATAATTATGAAGTTTAAAAGAACGATTTTTGTAAAATAATCGTTTTATAAGTATTTAACTTATAATATGAATTTTGTTTTATAATTGAGTTATAAATCGAATAGGTTAATAAAGGAATTTATAAATGGAAGTTGTTATAAAATAAATAGAAATGGAATTTATAAACGTTGTTTTATAAATTCGCAAACGATTTATTTTGATAAGTAAAATTGTTGAAACTTATTAATGGGGTTATATTCACATTTTTAACTGTGAATAATCCTTTGAAATAAGATGTTTAAAATGATGAAATTTGTTAACGTGGTATATTCACGTTTTTGAATAGTGAATAATATGTTAAAGAAATTGTTTTGAATGTGATATTTGAAACAGAATTAAAACGATCTAACGATGTTTTAAAATGTGTTGAGATTCGAAACCATAAATTTCAACATTTATTGTTGAAATAGACGTTTTCGAGAAATAAAAGGAAATAGTGGACTATAACACTGTTGTTATAGTAAATGATTTCCGAAAGGAAATGTTTTGTATAGTATTGGGATTTATATATCTATTTTAATTTCGAATCCCTATACTAGTGATTTTGGGTTGTCGTAACGATGTTTTACGCAACATTCGTTTTGGCCCAAATAAATATGTTAAGAGAATGATTTCCTTAAAGAATGAAATATATACTTAATCTCGATTTAAGTATATTGAATATTTTCTAAGTGTTGAAAATAAATAAAATTCGTGAATTACTTATTTAATAAGTATGGAAATGTTTTCCAATATAAAGTGAATATTTTGAGAATTTATCTTTTTGAAGATAAATTGAAATGAATAATTAAAATCATATATGCATGGATATTGTGAAATATAAATTCACTATGGAATTTATAAAAGGAAGTGGAACTTGTTTAAAAATAAATATTGATTTATTTTTGAAGTGTGAAATTATATATCTAGTAAAGATATTTTTGGAAAAATAAATAATTTGGAAAATTATTTGGAAACTGGTGATGTGTGCATATCCATTGATAGTTCAATAACCGACTATCAATATTTCCCTTTGAATGGGTATTTGATGTGATTTGTTTGAATGTGAATGCTACACTTATTTTTGAATAAGCGCTCACTATTCGGGTTAACCGGGAAAGGACCATGGGGTCGTATAACCCATTCCGAATATGTGATACGTCGTTGTGAATTGCATTGAAGATCGGTGTTGAAGACCCGGTATTTGCGAAAGCGATAGGATGACCTGTCGATTGTCTCTGCACTGAGTTGCAACGGTATAGAGACTCCCTAAGTGATGGGAAATCCGATCAGGATTGTGAATATCCGGATTGCAAGGACTTCTTTGTAAGTGCCTTCGGTTTTGTTCGATCCCGGAACAGACTTGTATGGATTGTATGTCTGACATTACAAATTGAGATATAAAGCCGATTTCTTTCAAATATATTTCTGTTGGTGGCGGAGAATTTATTCTTTTAGCTTAACACCCTTCTCTGAGACGTACGAGCTCAGAGGTTATATAGTTGAAGTTATCAGCGATGTATTCCCAATTTGGTAATGTGGCATGCTGAGTGTTGCTGTAAATGATCATTGTGTTGATTATTTGTGATAGGATCGTTTATTTGATCGTCTATCCTGGTGATCATTTCTATGATCATTTGTTGACCCAAAGCATGTCTTTTGTATAAAGTATGTTTTTGTGGACGTGACTTCGTCGAGCCTCACACCCCATGAATGGTCAAAACAGGAAAGATGCGGCAAGGTTATGAAGGGTAGCGCCCTTTAGGATATGTGCATTTCCTTCTGGAAAAGGGTGGTATCATGGTATGGAGCCCAGATACTTACTCATGTTGAAAACACTTTGTTATGATTGTGTGAATTGATTACGAGCGCTCGGTGAAAGGTCCCAAAGGACCGGGGGATGGTATATTCGGTCAGTTGTTACTCAGTTAGGGGTAACCCGGCCTTGTGTTGGTAGAGATCCGGTTTGGTTCTCGGGGATGTCCATCCAGAGGCATTCTCATGTGGCAATGGGAAGTTCCTTGGCCTGATCATTCGTTGGAAATCCGATTCCCAATACGAAACTTGTACGGTATTAGTTGTAGAACCTGCCATCTAATATGGTAGCTATTAGTAGGCATAATATAATGGTACCTATGCTGGCTAAGATTTATATTCTACTTTCGAAATAAATTTTCCTACACTATGCACTAATAATAATATAAAATATTCTTTTTAAATGCGTATCAAGCATCTTTGACTATCATAAGGAGAAATCTCCTCCAAGTCTGCGTTTGCATTGTGTGTGTGGCGGGAGGTCTTATGGTAGTCTCATTTTTAAAAGCATTGCGAATTGAATTTTCAAAATAATCCTCTATTTTGATTTTAAAGATGAATAAACTGTTTTGAGTTCCCACACCAGTCACATGACTGACTCGGAGTTTATTGTTTTCCTTCCTAAACTCTGGGTGCCCAGCAATTTCCACACGGGCAGTCAAGAGTTATGTTTATCAGGATATTCTGGATATTCTGGAGTTGCTGGAGGCAAGCTGGATGGCATGGCGTATTACTAGGTTATATAGTATTTCTTTTTCCGCTGCACTATTTGTTTGTTGTTGTTGTTGTACACTCTGATGATATGATGTAATGAAATGTAATGTGTAAAATGTAATAACTGATATAGTTCTTTGTTTAAAGATTATTCATTTATTATTATATGTTGTTCCGCTGCGAATTGTGAGATTCTGGTGTTGTTCTGTTGTTTTCTGTTCCGTTCTATTTTCTACTTTCTTTTCCTCTATTTTCTATCCTCTTCTCTTCTTCTGTCCTTTTCTTTTCTTTTTTTCTTTTTCTTAAACCATAACATTTCGGGTTTTTGGCCTTCGATTTCTCGGCAGTCGATAAAGTGAGTATCGATGTTGAATTTTCGAAAGTCGAAAATTTTCGGGACGTTATAGTCAATTTATTTAAAAGCTATAAAATGAAAGGAGTGAAAAGTGAAAAAAAGAAAGAAAGAAAAAATATATATAATAAATAAAAAACTTGGGGAGAGAGACGATGTGACGCCCCACTTCGAGAGCCTCGTTAACAAAGAGTATTACATAGATAATACTGTCGGCTAACGCGGACAATAGAGTATAATGGAAGCGACCATGTGCAATCTTACCTTAACTATTCACTAAATACATCGAAAAGTAGAAACACATTAAAATTCGACCTATTCAATAAATATTTAAAGCAAAACTACAATGGCTATAGGATCTATCAGAAGAAAATATAACAACTCAAATGTAATATACATCACAGAACAGTCGATCATAATATACACATACACAGATACACAACAGAGTATACAAAATAATACATGTCAAGTGGTACAGGAGACCACAATATACAGACGAGACGAAAGAGTATAAATCAGAGTTACAACAGATAAGGACTACAAAAGACGCTATAACAAAAAGAAGCTAGCGAATAGTCCATGAAGAAGAAAAATAGGCTAAGTCCAAAAGCACCTAACCTGAAACATCTCGGTCTGACCCGAGTATAAAATACACGGGTCAGTCTAGATAACAAAGCAGTTAGATAAACTGAACAATAATAAACCTGCAAGGTCATACAGTATAATAAATATCTCTAGGGGAGATAACACAATCATCAACAAGAGATGAATCATATAGAACAAGCCTCATATCATCGGCAACATATAGAAACAAAGGATACAATTATCCCAAAACAAGCCAGAAGGCAATAACAAATACCCATAAGGTATACAAGTTCCACAAGGTAATCGCTATCCTCCATGCGGCTCAAAAAGACCAACTCCGAAGGGCGATACCAAGGGAATATACATATCAATGAAACATCATAAAATTTGCTCGAGCTCAGTACTGTACAAACAAGGATCCATGAGCCCGAAGACTCCAAACCCAAGTATCACCCATGCGGCACATAAGGCCATCATCAGAGCGAGACTATATAGGGCAACAAACCCGAAGGCACACACCCGAAGGCAACATACCCGAAGGTAACAAACCTAGGGAGACAGTCCGAAGACACTATCCCAGAGGCAACAAACCGTAGTGGTGAAGGTCGAAGACCCAGTACTGGACACCACTAACTGGCGGAATGTGTCACAACTCTCGAAAAGGAATCCGAAAAGTGTTAACGTATGTCCCATAACCACTCGTTCGCACTAAACGGTTTACTGTCCGTCAGTCCCTTTCACACTCAAAGCAGTACAAAGTTTACCTCATATCATCGATAAACCAAACCCGAAGGTCAAAACAATCAATCGAATAGGTCGAGGATTGATCGGAAAGATAAACGCACAGATTCATAGTCCGTGTTTTGCCCAACCATTTAATCACCCTCCCACTTCGTTCGAAGTGCGAAAGTGTGTGTTTTAAATAGAATTTATAAATTAGAGAAACGAACTTTTAAATGCGATTCGAGAGATTATTTTATAAAAACCCGTGGATTAAAATTAAAAGGAACCATCAAAGTCAAAACAATTGATAATCATACATGGGATCATCATGAATCGATTCAAATTGGAAATTCAATCCCAAAGGCAAAGTGGGCTGAAACAGCAGGTTCAGTCGACTGAACAGAGTTTTCAGTCGACTGACCCTATACCTGGAAATTTTCCAGGTTTAGAAAACTTTCTGTTTCCAGGTTCAGTCGACTGTACAGAGTTTTTCGGTCGACTGAATCATGCCTGGAAACTTTCGGGTTCCAGGTTCAGTCGACTGAACAGAGTTTTCAGTCGACTGAATCACGCCTGGGCTGTTTTTCAGCCTTATTCAAATGAAGAGCAAACTCTTCCAAAATGCAATCGGACGAACATTGGCTCTAAGGGCTTATGCCAATCGACAACCCGGCCCTATATGTTGCTCGATGCATCACCAAAACATGATCAAAACATCAAAGTTAGGATTTCAAAGATTTGAACCCAAAACACTAAAAATTGGAATATTCCCCAATTCAACCCAAACCAAATGCAAGTGCATATGAACAAGGTGTTAGGAATTCATACCCAACATCAATGAAATCAAGAGAAGTAGATGTGAGTTCAAAACTCACCTTTGCACACAAAACAAAGAAGATGAAGAAGCACAATTGCAAGGAATCAACCAACTACACTCCACTTCAACACTACAAGCTTCAATCTAGAATCAAAGCAAGTATTTCCTAAGTTAGGGTTAGGAAATTACTGAAATTGAAGAGGAGTAAAGATGGAGAAGGTGGAGATGAACTTACCAATGGATTCTCTTTGATTTTGGAGCAAGAATCAAGTTACAAAGGAGAAACTAGGGCTTGCTAATTTCTATTTCTCTTTCCTTTCCCCCATTTCAGTTTTTAGCTTAAGAAATAAAAATGAAATAAAGAGAGATGAGGGGAAGGGGCTGAAGTAGAAGGTTAAGTGAGTTAGCTAGCCAATGGGCTGAACCCAAACTCAAGCCCAAGTAGAAAAAGGGTCAAATTTCAACTTACTCCAAATATATCAAAGATTATACTCAAAAAGATCGCAAACGCCCTTTTGGAACCAATGGAGGTAGTTTCGAGTTCCAATTCGGCCATTTGCAGAAAGTAACATTTCGGACCCCAAAATCCGAATAACGACGCTATATTTAAATCAAACATTTAAATATAAAATCGTTAAATATGCGGGTTGTTACAGATCTCCCCTCCTTACAAAATTGCGTCCCCGCAATTCCTAGAGACGATATTTGTAACAACTGCATACATACAACATACAAAAGAAAGAATAAACTTGAGACACAGAAATAGACTTACCATTACGAAGCAAGGATAGAAAACCTGGATAAGATCGCTCGATATACTCTCTGGTTTCCCAAGTACAGTCATTGGGATTAGCGGACCATTGAACTTTAACGAGCGGCACGTCCTTATTCCAAAGGTGTCGCACCTCCGTGTCAAGCACGCGAATAGGTTGTTGTACAATAAATAAGTCCGGTGAGACCTCAAGCTCTTGCAAATCAGGAGAATCAATTACAGAATCCGATTCTCGAAGACACTTCTGAAGTTGCGAGACGTGAAACAGGTCATGAATGCCAGATAAATGAGCTGGAAGTGAAACTCTATAAGCCACAGGGCCAATACGTTCAGTAATAGAAAATGGTCCTATATAACGAGGAGCCAATTTCCCAGTTGTACTGAAGCGCATAACCCCTTTCAAAGGAGAAACACGAATAAAAACAAGATCGCCAATTGAGAACTCGAGAGGCTTCCTACGGTTGTCCGCGTAGGATTTCTGGCGACTCTGTGCCTCTTTCATTCTCAACCGAATAAGGTCAATCTTCTCGTAAGAATCACGAACAAAATCTGAACCAAGAATAAGCTTCTCACCAGATTCTAACCAACAAGAAGGTGATTGACATGGCCTTCCATATAAGGCTTCGAAAGGAGCCATACCGATACTAGACTGAAAACTATTATTGTAGGAGAACTCTACAAGAGGTAGGTGATCCTCCCAACTACCACCAAAATCAAAGATACAAATACGGAGAAGATCTTCCAAGATACGATTTACCCGTTCAGTCTGTCCGTCAGACTACGGATGATAAGCTGTAGAAAAATTAAGCTTTGTTCCCAAAGCTTGCTGAAGACTCTTCCAAAAATGACTCGTGAATAAAGGATCACGATCACTCACAATAGAACTAGGAACACCGTGAAGTCTCACGATTTCCTTGACATACAACTTAGCCAAATGCGAAGCTATCCTATTAGACTTAATAGGGACAAAATGAGCAGACTTGGTGAGACGATCAACAATAACCCAAATACTAGAATGACCTGATCTCGAACGAGGTAGGCCGTCAATGAAATCCATAGAAACTTGATCCCATTTCCACAATGGAATCTCAAGAGGTTGAAGAAGACCAGAAGGACGCTGATGTTCGGCCTTCACACGTTGACATGTCATGCAGTTGCTCACATAACTCGCCACATCGCGCTTCATGCCTTCCCAATAATAAAGACGACGCATATCGGCATACATCTTACTACTACCGGGATGAATGGTATACTTAGAACGATGGCAATCATCAAGAATGTCATGCCTAAGTGCAAAATCAGAAGGCACAAAAAGACGGTTCTTCTTACGAAGACACCCATGAGAATCAATGCTAAAATCTTGCAACGCCTCATCACAAGATCCAGACTCACAAAGCTGAATAAAATGCAACAAATCAGGATCACGCCGCTGAGCATCGGCAATACGATCCAATAAAATAGGTCGAGCTCCCAAACTAAATAATATAATAGGAGAATCAGAAGATGAACCTCGATCACGAATTTCACAAAAAGATAGAGTCTCAAGAATCTATTCGGCAAGCATCATAGAAATAACAGCCGAATGTTTGCGACTAAGCGCATCTGCAACACGATTACCCTTACCAGGGGTATACTGGATACCAAAGTCATAGGAAGCAAGAAACTCGAGCCAACGCTGTTGTCTCATATTGAGTTCCTTCTTGGTGAACAAATACTTCAAAGATTTATGATCGGTATAGAGAATGAAGCGCTCGCCCAATAAATAATGTTGCCAAATCTTCAAGGCAAAGACAATGGAGGCTAACTCAAGATCATGAGTGGCATAGCGAACTTCATTCGGACGCAGTTGCCTAGAAGAATAAGCAACTACCCGATCCCTCTGCATAAGCACGGCACCGAGACCACTACCACAAGCATCGGTGTAGACAACAAGATCATGATTCCCTTCGGGAACCACAAGAATAGGAGCATTAGTGAGAAGTTCTTTCAATGTCTGAAAGGAAGCTTCACACTTGTCGGACCAAATAAAACGAATGCCTTTCCGGGTAAGGCAAGTGAGAGGAAGCACAACACGGGAAAAGTCCTTAATGAACCGCCGGTAATAACCCGCCAATCCAAGGAAACTACGAATCTCATGCACATTCTCAAGCCTCTTCCAATTCTGGATGGCTTCGATCTTTGAGGGATCGACAGAAATGCCATCGGAAGATACAACATGGCCTAAGAACTTAACCTTATTCTCCCAAAAGTGGCACTTGGAGAATTTGGCTTTAAGAAGATGACGACGGAGAGTACTCAAGACAATTCTCAAGTGATTAGCATGCTCAGCTTCAGACTTAGAATAAATAAGGATATCATCAATGAAGACAAGAACAAACTTATCGAGATATTCCCGGAATACCCGATTCATGAGATCAACAAAGAAAGCAGGAGCGTTCGTCAAACCGAACGGCATAACGAGCCACTCAAAAGAACCATAACGAGTGCAGAAAGCGGTAAGAAGTATGCTATCCTCCGCGACTCGTAATTGATGAAAACCTGTGGCAAGGTCAAGCTGAGAAAAGACCTTAGCACCACTCAATAGATCAAACATGTCATCGATCCTATGCAATGGATACCTATTTCTGATGGTTAACTCGTTAAGCTTGCGATAATCAATGCAAAGCCTAAGAGTTCCATCAGATTTCTTCACAAAAACGACCGCGGATCCCCACGTAGAAAAACTGGACTAAATTAACTGCTTGGACTCAAGCTCTAAAAGCTGCTTCTTGAGTTCCTCATTTTCCTTTGTAGACATCCTCGTGGGAGGACGACTAACTGGCTGCGCGCCTGGAATGAGATCAATGCGGAACTCAATTGCCCGTTTGGGTGGCAAACCCGAAACAGGTTCAAAAACATCAGAAAAGTCACAAGCAATAGGAATACAAGATATATCATCCTCATCACGCGAGTCAAAAGAATATAAAGCCATTTCGGAATTGTCCACATCCCGAAGAACAAGAGATAACTGAGAAGGCGAATTAGGATGACAAAGATATAAAATTCTCTCGGAACAAATAATCCTGGCATCGTACCTCACTAGCCAGTCCATACCAAAAATCATATCAAAACCCAAATGAGAAACAACGTGCAGATTCGCACGGAAAGAAAAGCCACATAAAACAATCTCAATATCATCACAAAGCAAACTAAGGGTCGCGGATCCCCCAATTGGATTCGCAATCCTTAAAGAAGTAACCATACAAGAAACATCCAAAGATAAATCATCAACGAGCTTCTTCGATACAAAAGAATGTGAAGCACCCGTATCGAAAAGAACTCGTATACTATGATCATGAAATAGAATTGAACCCTCCAAAATAGATGGAGACATACCTTTGGATTGAGATGAACCTCCAGAAGCATTAGCCACATTGAGCTTGCCAGATTTTGCATTAGCAGGAGCAGTAGGACAAGCTGAAACATGATGACCTTCCTTCTTGCAATAGCGACAGAAGAGAGGCTTTGGACGAGCTCGAATAATATGATCCGGAGAACCACAATTGAAACACTTCCGGATAAAAGGTGTTCCGGAAGACTGAGGCTAAGGATTAGCACCACCAGTCTTCTTTTGCTTAGAAGGAAAAGGCTTCTTCTGAATTGGAAACTGCTTCTTGTTGGGGTTTCTGGAAACCTCAACATCAACATCACTATCACACTCCTTCTCGACAGTCTCGAGATGAAGCACCGAATCAACCAATTCCTCAAAAGAAAGTTTAAGCTGAAGCAACAAAGACTTCTTAAGATATTTCTTAAGACCAAAAACAAACTTCAAATTCTTCTTATAAGAAGTGCTGATGAATTCAAGACCATACTGAGATAAAGCCTCGAATGATGCAACATACTCAGAAACAGAAGTTTTCCCTTGCTTCAACTCAAGGAAGCGACGGGTTAATAAAACTTTTTCAGATTCAGGAACGAACTTGAGTTCAAATCGTCCCCGAAACTGAGTCCAAGAAAGAGTAGACTCATCAATTTCAGCTACAAGAAGCTCATACCAGTCAAGAGCACGCTCTTGTAATAAGCTAGAAGTTACAAGAACTCTATCATGGTCAGAAAGATCCATGCGAGAGAAAATACGCTCGCACGTGCGAAGCCAAGCTAGGACTTCAAGAACAGACTCGGATCCCTTAAACGGTTTTCCTCCAAGATGAGCAAAATCACTGCACTGACGTGCAAAAGCAGACTTGCAAGGTGGAGACACTCGAGGAGGAATGGAAGGCTGAGTGCTCCTAAATAACTCCATAAACTGATCGGCAGACATATATACGCCATCCGGATGTGAGCCACTAGATTGCCCAGCATCCGAATGTCGACCTCTGCCTCTTCCAGACATAAGCCGAAAGTAAGATAAGAACAAGATTATTCACAAGGTAGATATTACAATATGGGATACTATGGAATAAAATGCATTCCTAGACGTATTTCCAATATCTGTCTAACCTTGATGGAATAAAGAAACACGATGATTCAAGGATCTGTATCACTTGTACACTTTGATGTACCATAATATGTGCATCTATTCTATGTTTATCATATTTTGTTCTGAACCTCGCTCTGATACCACGCTGTGACGCCCCACTCCGAGAGCCTCGTTAACAAAGAGTATTACATAGATAATACTGTCGGCTAACGCGGACAATAGAGTATAATGGAAGCGACCATGTGCAATCTTACCTTAACTATTCACTAAATACGTCGAAAAGTAGAAACACATTAAAATTCGACCTATTCAATAAATATTTAAAGCAAAACTACAATGGCTATAGGATCTATCAGAAGAAAATATAACAACTCAAATGTAATATACATCACAGAACAGTCGATCATAATATACACATACACAGATACACAACAGAGTATACAAAATAATACATGTCAAGTGGTACAGGAGACCACAATATACAAACGAGACGAAAGAGTATAAATCAGAGTTACAACAGATAAGGACTACAAAAGACGCTATAACAAAAAGAAGCTAGCGAATAGTCCATGAAGAAGCAAAATAGGCTAAGTCCAAAAGCACCTAACCTGAAACATTTCGGTCTGACCCGAGTATAAAATACATGGGTCAGTCTAGATAACAAAGCAGTTAGATAAACTGAACAATAATAAACCTGCAAGGTCATACAGTATAATAAATATCTCTAGGGGAGATAACACAATCATCAACAAGAGATGAATCATATAGAACAAGCCTCATATCATCGGCAACATATAGAAACAAAGGATACAATTATCCCAAAACAAGCCAGAAGGCAATAACAAATACCCATAAGGTATACAAGTTCCACAAGGTAATCGCTATCCTCCATGCGGCTCAAAAAGACCAACTCCAAAGGGCGATACCAAGGGAATATACATATCAATGAAACATCATAAAATTTGCTCGAGCTCAGTACTGTACAAACAAGGATCCATGAGCCCGAAGACTCCAAACCCAAGTATCACCCATGCGGCACATAAGGCCATCATCAGAGCGAAACTATATAGGCCAACAAACCCGAAGGCACACACCCGAAGGCAACATACCCGAAGGCAACAAACCTAGGGAGACAGTCCGAAGACACTATCCCAGAGGCAACAAACCGTAGTGGTGAAGGTCGAAGACCCAGTACTGGACACCACTAACTGGCGGAATGTGTCACAACTCTCGAAAAAGAATCCGAAAAGTGTTAACGTATGTCCCATAACCACTCGTTCGCACTAAACGGTTTACTGTCCGTCAGTCCCTTTCACACTCAAAGCAGTACAAAGTTTACCTCATATCATCGATAAACCAAACCCGAAGGTCAAAACAATCAATCGAATAGGTCGAGGATTGATCGGAAAGATAAACGTACAGATTCATGGTCCGTGTTTTGCCCAACCATTTAATCACCCTCCCACTTCGTTCGAAGTGCGAAAGTGTGTGTTTTAAATAGAATTTATAAATTAGAGAAACGAACTTTTAAATGCGATTCGAGAGATTATTTTATAAAAACCCGTGGATTAAATTAAAAGGAACCATCAAAGTCAAAACAATTGATAATCATACATGGGATCATCATGAATCGATTCAAATTGGAAATTCAATCCCAAAGGCAAAGTGGGCTGAAACAGCAGGTTCAGTCGACTGAACAGAGTTTTCAGTCGACTGACCCTATACCTGGAAATTTTCCAAGTTTAGGAAACTTTCTGTTTCCAGGTTCAGTCGACTATACAGAGTTTTTCAGTCGACTGAATCATGCCTGGAAACTTTCGGGTTTCAGGTTCAGTCGACTGAACAGAGTTTTCAGTCGACTGAATCACGCCTGGGCTGTTTTTCAGCCTTATTCAAATGAAGAGCAAACTCTCCCAAAATGCAATCGGACGAACATTGGCTCTAAGGGCTTATGCCAATCGACAACCCGGCCCTATATGTTCCTCGATGCATCACCAAAACATGATCAAAACATCAAAGTTAGGATTTCAAAGATTTGAACCCAAAACACTAAAAATTGGAATATTCCCCAATTCAACCCAAACCAAATGCAAGTGCATATGAATAAGGTGTTAGGAATTCATACCCAACATCAATGAAATCAAGAGAAGTAGATGTGAGTTCAAAACTCACCTTTGCACACAAAACAAAGAAGATGAAGAAGCACAATTGCAAGGAATCAACCAACTACACTCCACTTCAACACTACAAGCTTCAATCTAGAATCAAAGCAAGTATTTCCTAAGTTAGGGTTAGGAAATTACTGAAATTGAAGAGGAGTAAAGATGGAGAAGGTGGAGATGAACTTACCAATGGATTCTCTTTGATTTTGGAGCAAGAATCAAGTTACAAAGGAGAAACTAGGGTTTGTTAATTTCTATTTCTCTTTCCTTTCCCCCATTTCAGTTTTTAGCTTAAGAAATAATAATGAAATGAAGAGAGATGAGGGGAAGGGGCTGAAGTAGAAGGTTAAGTGAGTTAGCTAGCCAATGGGCTGAACCCAAACTCAAGCCCAAGTAGAAAAAGGGTCAAATTTCAACTTACTCCAAATATATCAAAGATTATACTCAAAAAGATCGCAAACGCCCTTTTGGAACCAATGGAGGTAGTTTCGAGTTCCAATTCGGCCATTTGCAGAAAGTAACATTTCGGACCCCAAAATCCGAATAACGACGCTATATTTAAATCAAACATTTAAATATAAAATCGTTAAATATGCGGGTTGTTACAGACGAAGATATAAATGGTGGTACATACCTTGTTCTATTCATAACTAAAATCACCACGTTAAATTCCTTTGCATACTTTTAATTTCTATAACCAATGCTTTCATATATAACAGGTCCAATCTTATATACGTAGTTACATATTATAAAGGGTTATGAAAACTTATATATACACACCTTATAGTATAATATATATAACTAGATAAAATGTATATATTAGATGATAGAATACAATAATATAAATGAAAAGAGAATTGCAGCAAGCTAAAATTTATAATAAAAAAACAAAGTGTTGCAGGAAGTAGAAAACAACAACTAATGCAATAATATTTATTATAAGTTTCGAAATCCATTAGACAAAAGAAAACACAGCTTGTATAACATATCCATTAAACAAAGTAGACAATATATAGTACTAGTACATATTCATGCTACATGTAAACATTTAAAAACGAAACATATATTGCAATATGATACGCATACCGTTTATAAAAATATGGATGACGAGGGAAGGAGGCATGGAGTGGGTTGTGGCTCTTGACAGGTGGTTCGAGCTGTGGTGGCGGAGGCTTGACAAAGCAATAGGAAGGAGAACTGGTCCCTTTTTATTTTTCCATCATATGTGTTTTAGCATTGTAATGGGAAAAATCTTTTTTTTTTTCAAGAAGCAACAGAGAGGAAGAAAAAATTAAGCTAAATAGGCTCAGAGACTACACGTTATAAATATTTAATATAGTTGAACGGTTGGAATGAGAAATCCAACAACTAAAATTGGAACCATGGAAATAGAGGGGTCAATCGCTAGAATTTAGGAGGTATGAATGGTAACGGTTGTTTGAATTGTATACCAAATATATAACTTTATATTCCATTATTAATTGAATAGGAGAAATGAATGGGTGGAGAATGAGCTGTCTATTTATGATATACTATTACATATAATTTATTAAAGAAGAAACGGTAGAATAATGATAGATTTTAATTATATACTGGTTTGATGCAATAACAACGGTCAAGTTGATAAGGTGGATACTTAAACAATTTATTGCTTGATTGGAAAGCACGTGAGTATGGAAAGGAAATGATATTTAAAATGGAACAAGGAAGGTTATAAATCAGATTGGAATGAAAACGTAAAGAAATAAATAAAAGAAATCAATGAATGCGAAATAACGTATAGTATTTTATACGTTTCAAACTTTGAAATGGCAACGGTCATGAGTTGATTTAGCTACATTTAAAGCAATAACCTTTTTTGTTTGTTTGGACAGTACGTAATAAGTTTGGAAAGGCAATGATATTTAAAATGGAACAAGGAATGGACAAAGAAATTTAAGCAAAGATAAAATGTATAGAATAAATATAGAGTAACGGGATAGTCACGATAATTCAGTGCATAATTAAAGCAACTTTTAATGCCATATTGTGGTATCCCGGAAATTTTGGCAATATAAATTTAATAATCTGTGTAAAATTTAAATTAATTTGATAATAATTGTTAATAAGATTTAAATTGATTTAACAATCTTCTTTTAAAAATAAATATTTAACTGATGATTTATCTTTAAAAAGCTAGTAAATTGTTTTCTAATAATATATATATATATATATATATATATATATATATATATATATTTGTGTATAATCTAAAGATCAGTTTTAAAATTTAATAAATAAGAATTTGTTTTCAAATTCTAATGTTTTGATGATTTGCAATTTGGTTTAAAATATAGCTATTAAATAAATAATAATTTGGTTTTAAAGTATACTAAAGATAAAGTTAAAATTTGTTTAAATGATTTTGACTTAAATCTAAATTTAACAAAGGTTGTTTTGTTTTTGTTTAAATATGGTTGATAAAATAAGTAATTTATTTATGTAGTGATAATTTCATTTATTAATGAGTTATTTTTAAAACAGTATCAATAATGTAATATTTTTACAAATAGATTTTTGTATAGATAGGAACTATTATATATATACATATATTTGGGAGAAACTATGGTTTGAAGTTAAAATCAAATCTTTATAAAAATTGTTTATAATAAAATAAATCTTATTTATATTTAACATAAGTAAAGGAAATAATAAAATATCTATGAACTTGAAAGAGAAAATAAATAAATAAAATATCTAAACATAAATATGCAGGTAATCAAAGTGAAGTAAGTATAAACAAAGCAAACCAATACTAGTAACTAAAACAACTTCATATATGTACATGAGCATAACTAAGCATAGAACTTAATACATAAGTTAAAGTTTATAACTAATAACTAGAATAAACTAAGACAAAAGACAAAATAATAAAAGTAAACCTGGCAAAGTCATAAGTATGTTGCCTGTAAGAATATATGCAAGTACAAGTAAAAAGAAATAAGCAAAGTAAAAGTAAAATGCAGGCAGAAAAGGAATACAAAACTAAGAAAAAAGTAAATTAAATATCTATGTATCTGGAAAAAAAATGAAAGCAAACCAGGTGTATATGTGAAGCCTGTAAAAGTAGTTATGCAAGAACAAAGAAACAAAGCAAAGTATAAACAAAGAAATGTAAAATATCTAAGCATAAAAATGAGGTTAGTAGAGACATAAAGTACATTGGCAATAAATGCTTTCACCTTAGCAGCAAAAGTTAGTCAACTCGAGTTGTATTTCGGCCTACTAATATAGAAATTTTTCCTGATAAAACAAAACATAATCTCTAGAAAATATAATAAGATTTTTACCTGCATGTGCTTAACCCAGTTATCACCTTCCCCTGAAACTTCTTTATATACATGTCTTTCTTATTTAGTTCGTTCAAGTCATAGTAAACCCAAAAATATACTAGTAGCAAACATTTCCACATTTTATAAAACTGAAGCATTTACAACTCAACAAGGGCAAGAAGTTTAGGAAGATCACAACAAATAAATTTTCAGTTTTAAAGTTCAAGCTTTTCAAATAAACAAATGCTCTGTTCATTCTCAATAATGTGAGTAACTTCTTTTCTAAAATATCTAAGTATATTCATTTATGGTTGCATGCTAGTTTATCTAAGATGAAGTTTGAAGTATATGTATATATATTAGAGAATGCATGTGTATATATGGGTGGATAGATGGATTGATGTTGTTAAATTTGTTCTGCCTGTTCTTAGTTTAGACTTAGCTTCTAAACAAAAGAATCCAATTTCTTTTGATCTGATTGCTGTTAGTATCTAGAATTTAAACAAAACTTGTTTGTTTAACTTTAAGATTTAGGTTTATAATTTATTTAACTAAAAATACAAGAGAAATTTATCTGGAAATCAAAATCTAACTGGATAATTTGAAAATGTGTAAAACTCAAATATGTTAGTTTAACAATTCTGTAATATAAACTGAAACCCTAAACTAAACCATGATTTTTAAGATCTAAATCATAATTTTTAAATTAGAATTGATTTAGCATTTCTGGATTGACTAGAAAAGGGGTTTTGGGTTTTATCTGTTGATCTAGTTGATTGGAGTGGCTGTAATTCTTCATGGAGGTAGAGGAGTGACGGTAGGGGGAAAAATAAATAAGGGATGGATGATCAGAGCAGGGTGGCATTGGTGGTTGAGTTTTGGAATCTGTAAACCTAATTTTTGACTGGATTATAGTTTGGGTCTGTTCGATTTCCCTGGTGAGTTCAACGGGGGTTTGGGGATTGGTAGAAGGGTGAAAGGCGAAGCCGTTGCCAGTGGTGGTGGTTCTTTGGAGGTCGGAGGAGGAGGGGCGAAGCGTTGACAGGTTTCGAGAGGGGGACATGTTCGTGTGCCAGGTTTGAAGTGGAGAACTCGAATTTGATTCGAGACGTGGTGATGTATTCTGGTGATCGTGAGATAATCTGGAGATAGTCGCTGATAGGTAGCAGCTCCAGTGGATGGCCAGAGGTGGCAGGGGCCACGGTGCACGTGCACCGTGCCATTTAAGTGCTGGGTTGTTCCTTTAGGTGTGCAGAGTTTTGAACTGGGGGGGGGATTACGCGAGTCACTCGAGTATGTGACTCGAAGTAAGGAAGGTAAAGACTCGGTGCAGTTTTGGTTCGCGTCGAGTAAATTGTTGTTCAGGCTTTTGCAGAAACCTGTAAGAAGGATTTGATTTTAAAAACAAATTCAAATGAAACCTATTTAAAAATAAATAATGGATTTAAACTAAGTTTAAATTCAGTTTGCAGTATGAATTCAAACTTATATTTTGAAATCTAAAATAAGGTTTAAAATATTTAAATGAGTTTCAGGTTTAAAAACCTGATAGTTTCCAGATTTTTTTACAATTTAAATCTGAAACAAAAGCTCTAACAGTAGTTTAAATTTGAATTTTAAAAGTATTGATTCAAATGAATATTTGAATCTTAAGGTTTTAAAATAGATTTGGATTTGAAAATCAAGTTTTTAATTCAAGTTGTTAAAAGGAAGTTTAAATCAAAGTTTTAAATCAAAGATAAATTGATGGAATTCAAGTTTACTTAGAATCAAATCTGAAAGCTTAAATAAGTTTTTAATATGAATGTTTTAAAAATAAGTTCACATAAAATAGTTTTGAAAAGTAAATTTGTTTCAATAAATATTTAACTTGATTTTGAGGATTCTTTTATTAAAGATTTTTGAATGGAAAGTAAATAAATTGTTTTAACTTGAAATTGCAAGTTAAAATATTAATGTATTTTGGAAATTTAAATTTAAATTAAGATTTAAGTAGTTTAATTTAAAAGATTTTCTTATATAAGTTCATATGTAAATAATAAATATTATTTACATTTATTTAAAAGATTTTAAATTGAATTTAAATAAAGTCATTTTGAATCTTAAATTCAAATGATATTTGAATTTAAATTTAAAATGTAATGTTAATGAAGTCGTTAATAAAGAAATAAATTATCTTAAGAATAATAGGTTAATTAAGGAATGACTTATGTATTTAAGTTATAAATTAATAATTTAAATTAATTTATAACTAAAGATTAATTAAGAAAGTAAATTAAGAAATGTTATTAGTTAATGAAGATAATTAACTAAGGATTATTAATAATTAATTAATATGATAAATTTTGATACTTAATTAATTAATTAATTAAGATAATCATATTATAAATTGTTAAATGTAATTATTTGATAAAAGTAATTAAGAGATTAATTACTTGTTGTAATTAATGATTAAATTAAGTTAATTATTATTTTTTAATTAATTTAAGAAAATCATTTGATGAATTTATAAGGGTAATTACTTAGTGTATTTAGTGGAGCATAATTACTTAAGGAAGTAATTAAAGTTAATTACTGAATGTGAATAGTAAAAGATGATGTGTTAATAAAGTAATTTGGATAATTAATTTTGTAATTAATCAAGGGATTAATTAATGGAGATAATTAATTATGGGATAATTAATTTATTAATATAAGTAATTAAGGGTAGTTAATTACTGGTTGATATTAATCAAAGGTGATTAATAACTGTGTTTAATTAAAGATTAATCACTTAATGTAATTAATTTAACCAAAGTAATTTAATTTAAATCTGAATTAGAGAATCATTAATTAATATAATTAATGATGTAATTAAGAATTGGTTAATTAAGGAATAATAAATAATGAAGTGATTAATTATTGTAATTAATTAAGGATAAATATAATTAATTAATTTTAATTAATAAGTGAAGTAATTAAATGTTAATTACTGTAAATGATTTAAAACAATTAATTTGTAAAATTAATTAAAGACTAATTACTTATTATAATTAGAGAATGATTAATCAAAGGTGTTTAATTAAGATGAATACTTAATGGATCATAAATTTGATTTATAATTAATTAATGATTGTATAAGCAGGATTTATAGATGAAGTAATTAATTTAATTTACTTTAAATTAATTAGAGATAAAAGTAGTTAATTTAATTCATTTTAAATTAATTATAGATTATGATTTATAAATCATTGCTTATGAATGAATGATATTGATATTTCATTTGATGATTTTGGATTCAGATATGACCTGAGTAATATCTATGTGATATGGATGCTTGGTTTAGGTATGATAATATTTAATTATCTATTTGGATGATAATATTGATTATCTGTTTATGAGATGATGTGATTATCTATTGTGATGTTATGAATATTCTATCTGTGTGTATATTGATAATATTGAATTAAACTGTAAGACTAAATAGACAACTTGGCCTTAAAAGACACGTTTTGGATTTCGATGAGACTGGGATCGGTTTTCCTTATTTGGAACAATCCGAAAACCACATCGATCCAAATTAACGAAAGGTCGTGAATCTAAAGTAAAGATGAAGATTCAGAGTGCAAGGGTTATTGTCGTTAACTCTGAGGGTGATTCCAAATGAGTGTAACGAGATAATGCCTTCGGTTTCGTTCAAACCCGAAACAAACTTGTATGGATTGAATGCTTTCAAGGCATCGTCAGGCGGACGATGAGCATTCTAAGAAATGTATTCTCTAAAGGTAACCGCAGCCTCAAGCCTCATCAACGGGGAATGGCTAAAACCGGGGAGGTGCAGCAAGGTTATGTGGGTCATGCCCAAGCAGGACAAGATATTCCCCTGTCTAGATGTCCCTTGTTTTTCGGCTGTGTGGGCGGTTGATTGCAACAATTGCCGGGGTTATCTTGTTCGGAACTGTTCAGTAAGGAATGGTTCCGGCCTTGTGTTGCAGGGGGTCGGGAGTGATCCTCGGTACGTTGATCTAGGCCACGTACTGTGACGGGCGGTACCCTAGTAGCCCTGCCATTGTATGGAATCCACAATCCAATAAGTGCCAACGGTTTTGATTGTATTACCCACTTTTGTGGCTAGTAGATGGAATTTAATGAATGTAACAATTTCGGCTATTTTCTATTTACTTGAAAACCCTACACCTATTATAATATCACTGAATTTCCTATCAAATGTTTTGGTTAGCGTAAGGTAAAAACTTACCCATGTTTATGTGTGGAGAGTCTTACGTGATACCTTTTTATTTCAAAGGTTTTTAAAATTAAGCAACTTTAACCTGTTACTCACACCAGACCCATGTCTGACCCGGAGTTTATTTCTATTTTTCTAAACTCTCGGGTACTCAAATTTTTACGAGTAGCCAAGGGATTCAGGTTAGCTTTGACGAATTCTGGAGGAGCAATGGAGCAGGAGGCTTCAGCGTTGTAGATATATATATATATATATATATAGTTCCGTTGTGTTGATATCTCTGTGTTGTTTTCTTGTGTTGTATTGAGTTGTATTAACTAGACATGTGTCTATAACTGTCTAATATGTGATGTATCATATGTATAACTTTGATTGATGTTATATATTATGTAAATACTTATATGATTATTATAATTTATTCGTTCCGCTGTGAGATTCTGATGTTGTTGTTCTTTCTTCTCTATCTTTTCTATTTTCTCACCCCTTTCTTTCTTCAAGACGAAACAGATTTCTGGGCATAGGAATCCGGGTCGTCACAGTTGGTATCAGAGCGCTAGGTTGAGTGAATACCTAGGCTCTTAAGTGTTTTCTTTCTTGAGAGAGCTTATTTGTAATTTGGATATATATATATATATATATATATATATTATTTCTACCTATTGTTGGGTTACCTGTTCAGGATTTCCAATGAGCTATAAAGGTAGATAGGGTAGTGGTGTGCGTAACATGACTACCGATGGTTGGAGTTTGAATGTTTAAGGTTGGAAGTGTATTTGTCAAGACTGAAGACCTAATACCGTCTCGAGTAAGTTTTGGACGGTGTAAGGATTTCATCGATCTCTGAAGGAAACCTGTTAAGGTTCGGAGTTCATTTTTGAAGTCTAAGTTTGGTTGAGCTAGAGTTTGGATCTGTCGGTTGGGCAGAAGCAAGTCATGATATCTTGAGACATCAAGGTACAGTAGCTGTGTGATGAGACACAGTGATTATGGATGTCTCCGAAGATGTTTCTTTGGAACAAGTTAAGGAAGAGTGTCTGCTTTGGAGTTGTGGAAGAGTTCAGTTGGGTGTTTCTGTTTGGGTGGAGGTCCGAGTTTCTCGAACAGTTTTGGATTAGGACGTCTTCTGGCTTAGCAGTTTTTCTTGGGGTAACTTCAAAAGAAGTAGAGTAGATCCATTTCTTCGATGGATTGGCTACATAAGTGTAAGTTGTTCTGATTTGTAGAGAGAGCAGTATCTTTGGAGTTAGGTTGTATTGATCGCAAAAGTGACTTGCGATAATTTGAATGTTCTCTTGTGTTTCAGAGACATTTTCTGGATGTCTTCAAGAAGTCAGAGAATTGCAAACATTTGGAAATTGAATTTGGTATCATCGGGATTTGAGAAGTGGTACCGATGGATCAGCTTGGTAATAGGATGATTTTTGAGTTTGGGGAAGTAGCTCAGGTTTTGGAGGAACTTCGGAGTTTTATTTTTTGGATATGTGAACTTTATTTTTGGAATGTGTTGTCCAGTCTATGTTTGGCTTCAGCATTTTCATCCGTTCAATCAGAGTTGCGCAGTGGAAGCATGGTGGCAGCTGTTTTAGTTTGGAAGCAATTGGATCTTGCAGTGTTTGGATTAGAGAGTTCTACAGGAAATTTTTCAGGATCTGAGGCCAGATTGGAGTGTACCTGTTTTATCTTTTCCGGATGAAAGAAGTGAGATTAGACTTCTAATTTTGGAATAGAGTTTGTGTTCTGAGTTTGGTTGATATTGGGAAGATTATTTTGTTGAATTGTCTTTGGTTCAGTTCGTTTCTAAGGGCATCGGCAAGAGTTGAGCTGATCGGGAAAAATATAGGCAGCACAAGATCGTCCGTAGAATTTTGAGGATAAGATACGGAGGAATATGGATTCTGAAATCGGGGATTTGATTTTGGATAAGTGTTTGGTCTTCAGGATTGAATTATCAGTTTGGATAACTGGAATTTGTTGTGTTTCACGTATCTCGGAGGGAGTACGTGTAAGATCTATCTCTGTTTATAGAATCAGCAGTTCATGGAGTTTTGGTTGTTGATTCAGACTTGTCTGTAGTCTGATATCCTGTCTTGTTTTGTAAATCTAGGTGAGTGGGCTCTGTAGCTTAGTAGCATTGGTTGTTTGAGTTCTGTAGAGCGAGTATCCCGGTATTTATACTTGGGGAAACTCAAGAAAAATTCTGTCCAGAATTTTGTCTGGATAGTTAAATTTGTTGATTTGATAAATTGGTTGCTATGGTTGTTAGCTTATGGTTGATATATGCTTGTGTTTAAAATTTAAATCTTTAACTAGATTATTAAATTACCTTTGTTTTAAATTTCGGGGACGAAATTCTTTTAAGGGGGGAGGGATGTGATATCCCGGAAATTTTGACAATATAAATTTAATAATCTGTGTAAAAATTAAATTAATTTGATAATAATTATTAATAAGATTTAAATTGATTTAATAATCTTATTTTAAAAATAAATATTTAACTGATGATTTATCTTTAAAAAGCTAGTAAATTGTTTTCTAATAATAAATAAATATATATATATATATATATATTTCTGTATAATCAAAAGATCAGTTTTAAAATTTAATAAATAAGAATTTGTTTTCAAATTCTAATGTTTTGATGATTTGCAATTTGGTTTAAAATATAGCTATTAAATAAATAATAATCTGGTTTTAAAGTATACTAAAGATAAAGTTAAAATTTGTTTAAATGATTTTGACTTAAATTAAATTTAACAAAGGTTGTTTTGTTTTTGTTTAAATATGGTTGATAAAATAAGTAATTTATTTATGTAGTGATAATTTCATTTAATAATGAGTTATTTTTAAAACAGTATCAATAATGTAATATTTTTACAAATAGATTTTTATATAGATAGGAACTATTATATATATACATATATTTGGGAGAAACTATGGTTTGAAGTTAAAATCAAATCTTTATAAAAATTGTTTATAATAAAATAAATCTTATTTATATTTAACATAAGTAAAGGACATAACAAAATATCTATGAACTTGAAAGAGAAAATAAATAAATAAAATATCTAAACATAAATATGTAGGTAATCAAAGTGAAGTAAGTATAAACAAAGCAAACCAATACTAGTAACTAAAACAACTTCATATATGTACATGAGCATAACTAAGCATAGAACTTAATACATAAGTTAAAGTTTATAACTAATAACTAGAATAAACTAAGACAAAAGACAAAATAATAAAAGTAAATCTGGCAAAGTCATAAGTATGTTGCCTGTAAGAATATATGCAAGTACAAGTAAAAAGAAATAAGCAAAGTAAAAGTAAAATGCAGGCAAAAAAGGAATACAAAGCTAAGAAAAAAGTAAATTAAATATCTATGTATCTGGAAAAAAAATGAAAGCAAACCAGGTGTATATGTGAAGCCTGTAAAAGTAGTTATGCAAGAACAAAGAAACAAAGAAATGTAAAATATCTAAGCATAAAAATGAGGTTAGTAGAGACATAAAGTACATTGGCAATAAATACTTTCACCTTAGCAGCAAAACTTAGTCAACTCGAGTTGTATTTCAGCCTACTAATACAGAAATTTTGCCTGATAAAACAAAACATAATCTCTAGAAAATATAATAAGATTTTTACCTGCATGTGCTTAACCCAGTTATCACCTTCCCCTGAAACTCCTTTATATACATGTCTTTCTTATTTAGTTCGTTCAAGTCATAGTAAACCCAAAAATATACTAGTAGCAAACATTTCCACATTTTATAAAACTGAAGCATTTACAACTCAACAAGGGCAAGAAGTTTAGGAAGATCACAGCAAACAAATTTTCAGTTTTAAAGTTCAAGCTTTTCAAATAAAAAAATGCTCTGTTCATTCTCAATAATGTGAGTAACTTCTTTTCTAAAATATCTAAGTATATTCATTTATGGTTGCATGCTAGTTTATCTGAAATGAAGTTTAAAGTATGTGTATATATATTAGAGAATGCATGTTTATATATGGGTGGATAGATGGATTGATGTTGTTAAATTTGTTCTGCCTGTTCTTAGTTTAGACTTAGCTTCTAAACAAAAGAATCCAATTTCTTTTGATCTGATTGCTGTTAGTATCTAGAATTTAAACAAAACTTGTTTGTTTAACTTTAAGATTTAGGTTTAAAATTTATTTAACTAAAAATACAAGAGAAATTTATCTGGAAACCAAAATCTTACTGGATAATTTGAAAATGTGTAGAACTCAAATATGTTAGTTTAACAATTCTGTAATATAAACTGAAACCCTAAAATAAACCATGATTTTTAAGATCTAAATCATAATTTTTAAATTAGAATTGATTTAGCATTTCTGGATTGACTAGAAAAGGGGTTTTGGGTTTTATCTATTGATCTAGTTGATTGGAGTGGCTGTAATTCTTCATGGAGGTAGAGGAGTGACGGTAGGGGACAGAATAAATAAGGGATGGATGATCAAAGCAGGGTGGCGTTGGTGGTTGAGTTTTGGAATCTGTAAACCTAATTTTTGACTGGATTGTAGTTTGGGTCTGTTCGATTTCCCTGGTGCATCGAGTTCAACGGGGGTTTGGGGATTGGTAGAGGGGTGAAAGGCGAAGCCGTTGCCGGTGGTGGTGGTTCTATGGAGGTCGGAGGTGGAGGGGCGAAGCGTTGACAGGTTTCGAGAGGGGGACATGTTCGTGTTCCAGGTTTGAAGTGGAGAACTCGAATTTGATTCGAGACGTGGTGATGGATTCTGATGATCATGAGATCATCTGGAGATAGTCGCTGATAGGTAGCAGCTCCAGTGGGTGGCCAGAGGTGGCTGGGGCCATGGTGCACGTGCACCGTGCCATTGAAGTGCTGAATTGTTCCTTTCGGTGTGCAAAGTTTTAAACTGGGGGGGATTACTCGAGTCACTCGAGTATGTGACTCGAAGTAAGGAAGGTAAAGACTCAGTGCAGTTTTGGTTCGCGTCGAGTAAATGGTTGTTCAGGCTTTTGCAGAAACCTGTAAGCAGAATTTGATTTTGAAAACAAATTCAAATGAAACCTATTTAAAAATAAATAATGGATTTAAACTAAGTTTAAATTCAGTTTGCAGTATGAATTCAAACTTATATTTTGAAATCTAAAATAAGGTTTAAAATATTTAAATGAGTTTCAGATTTAAAAACCTGATAGTTTCCAGATTTTTTTTAAAATTTAAATCTGAAACAAAAGCTCTAACAGTAGTTTAAATTTGAATTTTAAAAGTATTGATTCAAATGAATATTTGAATCTTAAGGTTTTAAAATAGATTTGGATTTGAAAATCAAGTTTTTAATTCAAGTTGCTAAAAGGAAGTTTATATCAAAGTTTTAAATCAAAGATAAATTGATGGAATTCAAGTTTACTCAGAATCCAAATCTGAAAGCTTAAATCAGTTTTAAAATATGAATGTTTTAAAAATAAGTTCAAATAAAATAGTTTTGAAAATTAAATTTGTTTCAATAAATATTTAACTTGATTTTGAGGATTCTTTTATTAAAGATTTTTGAATGGAAAGTAAATAAATTGTTTTAACTTGAAATTGCAAGTTAAAATATTAATGTATTTTGGAAATTTAAATTTAAATTAAGATTTAAGTAGTTTAATTTAAAAGATTTTCTTATATAAGTTCATATGTAAATAATAAATGTTATTTACATTTATTTAAAAGATTTTAAATTGAATTTGAATAAAGTCATTTTGAATCTTAAATTCAAATGATATTTGAATTTAAATTTAAAATGTTATCTTAATGAAGTCATTAATAAAGAAATAAATTATCTTAAGAATAATAGGTTAATTAAGGAATGACTTATGCATTTAAGTTATAAATTAATAATTTAAATTAATTTATAACTAAAGATTAATTAAGAAAGTAAATTAAGAAATGTTATTAGTTAATGAAGATAATTAACTAAGGATTATTAATAATTAATTAATATGATAAATTTTGATAATTAATTAATTAATTAAGAAAATCATATTGTAAATTGTTAAATGTAATTATTTGATAATAGTAATTAAGAGATTAATTACTTGTTGCAATTAATGATTAAATTAAGTTAATTATTTTAGTTTAATTAATTTAAGAAAATCATTTGATGAATTTATAAGGTTAATTACTTAGTGTATTTAATGGAGCACAATTACTTAAGGAAGTAATTAAAGTTAATTACTGAATGCGACTAGTAAAAGATGATGTGTTAATAAAGTAATTTGGATAATTACTTTTGTTATTAATTAAGGGATTAATTAATGGAGATAATTAATTATGGGATAATTAATTTATTAATATGGGTAATTAAGGGTAGTTAATTACTGGTTGATATTAATCAAAAGTGATTAATAATTGTGTTTAATTAAAGATTAATCACTTAATGTAATTAATTTAACCAAAGTAATTTAATTTAAATCTAAATTAGGGAATCATTAATTAATATAATTAATGATGTAATTAAGAATTGGTTAATTAAGGAATAATTAATAATGAAGTGATTAATTATTGTAATTAATTAAGGATAAATATAATTAATTAATTTTAATTAATAAGTGAAGTAATTAAATGTTAATTACTATAAATGATTTAAAATAATTAATTTGTAAAATTAATTAAAGACTAATTACTTATTGCAATTAGAGAATGATTAATCAAAGGTGTTTAATTAAGATGAATACTTAATGGATCATAAATTTCATTTATATTTAATTAATGATTGTACAAGCAGGATTTATAGATGAAGTAATTAATTTAATTTACTTTAAATTAATTAGAGATAAAAGTAGTTAATTTAATTCATTTTAAATTAATTATAGATTGTGATTTATAAATTATTGCTTATGAATGAATGATATTGATATTTCATTTGATGATTTTAGATTCAGATATGACCTGAGTAATATCTATGTGATATGGATGCTTGGTTTAGGTATGATAATATTTAATTATCTGTTTAGATGATAATATTGATTATCTGTTTATGAGATGATGTGATTATCTATTGTGATGTTATTAATATTCTATCTGTGTGTATATTGATAATATTGAATTAAACTGTTAAGACTAAATAGACAACTTGGCCTTAAAAGACACGTTTTGGATTTCAATGAGACTGGGATCGGTTTTCCTTATTTGGAACAATCCGAAAACCACATCGATCCAAATTAACGAAAGGTCATGAATCTGAAGTAAAGATGAAGATTCAGAGTGCAAGGGTTATTGTCGTTAACTCTGAGGGTGATTCCAAATGAGTGTAACGAGATAATGCCTTCGGTTTCGTTCAAACCCGAAACGAACTTGTATGGATTGAATGCTTTCAAGGCATCGTCAGGCGGACGATGAGCATTCTAAGAAATGTATTCTCTAAAGGTAACCGCAGCCTCAAGCCTCATCAACCGGGAATGGCTAAAACGGGGGAGGTGCAGCAAGATTAGGTGGGTCATGCCCAAGAAGGACAAGATATTCCCCTGTCTAGATGTCCCTTATTTTTCGGCTGTGTGGGCGGTTGATTGCAAAAACTGCCGGGGTTATCTTGTTCAGGACTGTTCAGTAAGGAATGGTTCTGGACTTGTGTTTCAGGGGGTCGGGAGTGATCCTCGGTACGTTGATCTAGGCCACGTACTGTGACGGGCGGTACCCCAGTAGCCCTGCCATTGTATGGAATCCATAATCCAATATGTGCCAACGGTTTTGATTGTATTACCCACTTTTGTGGCTAGTAGCTGGAATTTAATGAATGTAACAATTTCGGCTATTTTCTATTTACTTGAAAACCCTAGACCTATTATAATATCACTGAATTTCCTATCAAATGTTTTGGTTAGCGTAAGGTAAAAACTTACCCATGTTTATGTGTGGGGAGTCTTACGTGATACCTTTTTATTTCAAAGGTTTTTAAAATTAAGCAACTTTAACCTGTTACTCACACCAGACCCATGTCTGACCCAGAGTTTATTTCTGTTTTTCTAAACTCTCGGGTAGTCAAATTTTTACGCGTAGCCAAGGGATTCAGGCTAGCTTTGATGAATTCTGGAGGGCAATGGAGTGGGAGGCTTCAGCGTTGTAGATATATATATAGTTCCGTTGTGTTGATATCTCTGTGTTGTTTGCTTGTGTTGTATTGAGTTGTACTAACTAGACAGGTATCTATAACTGTCTAGTATGTGATGTATCATATGTATAACTTTGATTGATGTTATATATTATGTAAATACTTATATGATTAATATAATTTATTCGTTCCGCTGTGAGATTCTGATGTTGTTGTTATTTCTTCTCTATCTTTTCTATTTTCTCACCCCTTTCTTTCTTCAAGATGAAACGGATTTCTGGGCATAGGAATCCGGGTCGTCACACATATAATAAATTGAAACGATGGATTGATAACAGCTGCAAGTATATATTTAATAGAAAAGAACGGAAAGAGAAAATTTTGTGAAACATACTGAAAATAAATATGAAGTACTTATTCTATTATACGTTTCTTTTTGAATGCGAAGTCCAAAATTTGAAAGCCAAGTAACGGTCAACACTTGATTTGGTGAAAATAATTGTAGCAATTAATAAAAGAAATAAATAGCAACGGTCACGTTGCTTTGATTTAGCTGACCCATCAAAGCCAATTATTTATAACTTAACCGGTAGGAAACGTAAAGGAACGTACCACCATAAAAATGAAATTGATAACATATGTGCATTGATTCTGCAATATTTATTAAAGAAATTTATTCTGCAATATTTATTAAAGCAATTTATTAGCTAGCTTGAATTAAATAGAATTTCACAATGGAATAAACTTTGATAAAATAAATTGAAAATTTAAAATCTGCTATGTTTAATTGGACGTAATCCAAGTATTAAATTTTTCTCTCAAAATATTATTATATAAAATTTCTCAAAAGTTTCAATCAATTACGTTAAATAAAACCATTTAAAACTATTAAAATCTACGGGTTGTTACACTCTCCCCCACCCAAAACTTTTCGTCCCCGAAGAGGTAGGAAGTAGGAGAATAGAACGACCAATAATAAAATAGATTGAAAGACAAGATAAACAATTAATTTAGAACTATATAAATTTTTATTTGAAATATTTATTTGATAACTTCATTTGAAATTAAATTTTCTTTAATACTTTAATACTTTTCAAACTCCTTTGAAAACAATTATTTACATTATTACTTATATTTACAAAGAAGCTATTGAAATATTAAATCCAAAATTCATAAATTTTTATTGTGTTTCAAGATACCTTCCAAATATTATTATTAGATCACAAATCATTTTTAAAAAAATATGTTTTATTTTAGATAAATAAATTCTAAAATATTTATAACACTAAAATTTCTATTAAACCATGTAGTATATAATTAAACAATATTTTTAAAGGATATATCCAACATGAAAGGAAGGTAGATTTGGAAAACAGAATCAAGGTGAATAACTAAACTGAGCAGATAAGGTAGATGCAAGGAATAGTGTCGGGCACAAATAATTAATCTAGAACCATCAGAATTTAAATTTCAAATATTAATTCAAAATTTCTTTGTTGGGAAAAATACTTTTATAATAAATACCTTTATAATAATACTTTTATAATAAAATACTATTATATCGAAATAAATTTTTCTTTCGAAAATACTTTTATAACTCGATGTTTCAACAAGTTTATCCTCGTTCTTGCAGACTCTGGCCATGCGTTGATCAGGAGCAAAGCTAGAATTCTTCAAGTACTTAGTAGACTTGTTTCAACACCTAGTGAAAATACTTGAAAACCCTTTAAAACATATATGGAAAGTACAATCCAAACAAAACAACCAAACCAAAACCTTTGTCCGACCATGGTTCGCAGATACATAATGGTTACGCCTGGATTCCCCAGGAAACAATCTGTATCCGTAAGCTTTTTCAGCCCTGCAAGTTATGCCATGATGACTAGTAGAGTGCAGGATACGCAATGGTTACGCATGGGTCCCCCAGGAAACAATCCGTACCCCTAGGCTATCTCAGCCAGGCAGTTTCGCTACTATTCGCGACCTACACAGATTGCAGGATACACAATGGTTAAGCCTGGATCCCCCAGGAAACAATCCGTACCCTTAGGCCAGACTCAGCCAGGCAATTGCGCTATGCAGTCGCGAGAGAAAAAAAAACATGGGTTACGCCACGGTGGGAACACTCGAGTATTACATCCCAAAAACCAAAAATCAGAGAGAATAATATCAATAGAATGAATCCACGATGTGGCCACAAAGCGGATATCAAGCAGAAGGCACTTTCCATATCTTTACTTCGAAAATATATATCATATAGTACCTTTTCAAATCACTTCCAAATATCATACTTATATAAAGTGCATATATATAGGATTCCATTTTTCCCAAATCGAATACTTTCCAAAATCAATAGTAGATCAAATCATACTTATATAGATTTCGATTATATAAAATCTCTTTCCAAATTGAGTACCTTTCAAATCAATAGATTTCAAATCAACTTCATACTTATACAATCCATTTTATATAATTCGACCACTCCCAAATCAAGTGCTTAATAATATAAGGTTCTCAAATTTCAAATCTTTTCAATATCAATTCAGTTTCAAAATCATATATGATTTCACCAAATTTTCTTCCAAATTAAATATCTAAATTTCAAAGTTCCCAAAATAATAGGTTTAGAAAATTATCCCATTTTCCAAATTAAAATAATTCAAGTCAAACAAATTCATTTCCAAAAATCACCATATAAGTACTGGTTTTTAATTCCAATTTAATTTCAAAACAATATATTTTCCCAAAATCAATTATACTCAAAATGGTTTCCAAATTTATAATTATCCCTTTTTTTTTTACTTTTAAACTATCTATTTCTATGTGAAATATCAATTTACCTTTTTGAAAACCATTATTCAACTTTTTTTTCAAAACATTTCAAAACTAAATTTATATTCTTTATCAAACATTTTATACTCTTCGAAATTTCTTAGCTTTGAAAATTTAATTTCGATTTGGAAGTGTTCGAACATTCAAAATAGTTAGGGAAGCCAAATTTTCAATTCAAAAGTTGAAAATCAACAATAAATCAATTATTAAATCCGAAACTGGAGGACTGAACACCGGTCTTATTTTAAATTGTTTCAAACATGTACATATATCTTTCGAAAATATCAAATTATACTTTGGAATTTGAAATCAAAACGGTTTTACAAAATCACTCGCATAGCGAAGCTATTAAAGAGGCCTCTCCCCCACTCTGAAACTCGAAAATCAATGTCGATGATGCGTGCACTCATCACAGAAATTATTTTGCAACGACATAAGTGAGTTCTGGACTTCTATTTTCGTGAAAACTTCTTTTAAATTTCTTCAAAATTATTGGAATTCATTTGAACTCATTTGAAACATTTCTTATTCTAAAAAAATAATTTTAAATCGTATTATTTTTATATATATTCCAAAATCTTAAAACCAATTTCAAATTACCAGAATTCAATTCTCGAATTTCAAATTTAACTCTACGGTTATAAATCATTTTTATATAAATAAATTTCTTATAATTTTTCAAAACTTCAAATCCTTTCAAAACCTTTTTATATAGAATAACATTTCTTATTTGCTTTATATATATAGGTATATATTCCTTACCGAAAACATTTTCACTTTTATATATATAAAAAATCATAGTTATCAAAATAAAATTTCGGTATAAACAATTTCAAAAATACAAACAAAACCGATTTTCAAAGGATGATTCAAGAATGGGTTTCAAACCAAAGATAGCGATTTAATTTAAAGAACTCCAATCAATAGAATCCTGATTCGAAGATCGACTCGATCGAAGATGAGATAATTAAATTAGAAAATAGAAGATGGATATACTTCTCTAAATCACGGGCGACCTTTACCGGTCAACCGTGATTCCAAAATTAGATCGGAGTAGAATTCTGAGGCAATTCGACATTCGATCGCCAGAGATATAGAATTCGGCATAACAAGATATAGCAGCATCGTAAACCGAGGGTACAAAAATCTTCGGTGAGTCAACGCCAATTGAAAAGGAGTTTTCACCCCCTTTACAAATCATTCAGTGGTGTTATGGGATACTCCGAAATCAAATGAATATAAATAGGGAGAGACGGAATGAATTTCCGAACCGAGGGACATTCCAAAATTCAAAGGAAATCGAGTCAAAAGGAAGAGATTCAACTCAAGCGAAAGTGATTCTGTAAATAAGTTTACCATATATGCTAAGTTTTGCCTAGAGCCAAAGCTCTGATACCAACTATAACGACCCGCTATTTTGGACCATTCAAATCGATAATAAAACCATACATATCCGACTTGAATAATTCAAAATACCGAATTGTTAATTAAAATTTGGCAAAACTTAAAATATACAGTAAATAAATTAATCACAGATCACAGAGTAATATAATGCAGCGGAATAGATAAAGAATAGTAGTTCATGAAGCTACTATATACATCAGAGTCAAAAAAATACAACCGAATAGTTCAATTGCAGTGAAGTCTCCAATACAATAGATGACTTCTCTGAACCAATCAACTGGAAAGGCTGGAATCTGAATCGATAGTTGGATTTCCAAATGAAGCTCCGAACTCCAAAGGTGAGTCTCAAATGCTGTATCACTCAGTCTAACCCGAGCATAAAGCAAAACACAAAACACTCGAGTCAGGATTAACATTCTTATATCAATAAATCCAACTCAAGTGAAATATCAACTGAAATACAAATAACTTAAAGGATGATTAGGATAACCATCCTCTAAGGGTCCATGGAACTTTCTACAAGGTAGAAATATACATTATAACATCGTGGTCATTTCAGCTTAATTTGTACTTCAAAACCAAATCTCATTTTCACTTCAAATATCTCTATATTTCCCAAAATAGTATTTATATATATTAAATAATTTATACAGTAAAGTATTTTCAATTTCCTCAACATAACAAATCGTTCCAACATCAACCCGACCTTTCCATTCAAATTAAATTCAATCTCAATTTATCAATTTAAATTTAACTCAATTTCTAAAATAACCACTTAAATTTTATCGATCTCAAATTCAGATTTATAATCACAAATACCCCTTTATATTTCCATATATTTCAAAACTTTAAGTATTCAATGTTTCATCTAAATTTTCATTCAATTTAGTCTTCTAAATAATAAATTCAAATTTAGTTCAACCTAAATTTTCTTTTTAATTCAATTTAGTTGCTAAATAACAAATTCAACTACGCTGATTTCAAATACAGATCTGAATCTCAACATAAACCATTTAAATTCCAATATAGTTCAAGGCTTTAATATTTAGATGTTCTACATAACAGTTTCATATAGATCTCGATTTAACCTCGTTATTATTTAGTCTTGAAATACTCCCTTATTAGATTCAATATCATTTAAGTACCCTTAAATTACATTTTACTCCATATTTTCTTTAATTTATTTAAACGTGAAATATTCATTAAATCACTTAAATCAAAAATCCGGTTATAAAATCATACCCATTAAATTTCCCATTCAAAAATTTCAAATCGATTTAATTAAATAAATCCTTATTTAAATACCATTTTTATAAACCCAAATTTATCTCCCAATCTTAATTATTCAATTTATTACAAGAGAATCTATTTGAAATATAGATTTACATAAATACTTAACCATATTATATGTATTAAATCAATCTAATTTAAATCAAATATTACTACTAAATCTATATATACAATTTTCATTTATATAATATCTTAAGAATCAAATTTATTAAACCATATATTTCTTTCCAAAATTATAGAAATTATTTTCAAAATATTTATATGGACCAAAGGTGTCTGTATATATTTCCTATCATATAGTCAAGTGCTACGGATATTTATCATTTCAATCCGTATACTAAATATATACGGGTGGATATCATTTCAACCCGTAATCCCAAATTCAATTAAATGAAAATCGCTTGGGTTTATCATTTCAACCCATAACGATTTTCTCCTATTCTAAAGTCTGTTCGGGTGTGTATCATTTCAACCAATAGTGATTTCTAAACTGCGGGGAACTTGCAGAGTGATAACAGAAAATACAATAAAATAACATGCATATATCATTAATAACAATATAATATAAACAACAGGATATGGTGTCATATCTTACAGGTGAACAGTTACAGATAATAGCATATATAACAAATTTAAATAACTACAGCAGCATACTTCGATTGTCGTTTCAATTGAAATCAAATTTAATGAATAAAAATTTGTTAATCGTGAGTGATTGCTTACCTCTCGAGCCTGGAAAATACAGAAGATGACACGGATATGCATACTGCTACAGATACTGAAATTTGAATTATGAATCGAAGCAAAGCAAAATCGGCACGAATTCAACGCTCAAAGCTGATAACAAGAATTGATGGAACAAGTCACAACGGGATCGGCGAAGATAATGGTATGAGTGGACTCGTATATATATAACTATATATAACTGTATATATAAAGTCATATTCTAAATTCAACACATATTAAATTAAATTACATATGTATGTATTTTTATTTTCCAAAATCATTGTTTTTTATTTAAAACACATAAATTAGAATCAAGCATATATACAATATGAAATTTGAAATAAATACTTATATAAACAGCCGAATATAAATCATGTGCTAGGTTACAATACTGACATATTTTAGCTGTAAGAAAGAGTATAATGAAAGAAATCAACATCAGTTATAATATATTTATATAAACCAAATGTAACATATATTTAGTTGACATAACAAATGAATTCTTTTATAAAATAATATACATTGGGCGCTATTGCATAAAAATGCACATACAATACCATTTATATACGAACAACAAAAGTAGCTTATATATATAGATATACTATTTAAAAATCAATATTTATATTTCAACTAACATCAGAAAACAAATATAAACTTTATACTTTATATATGTTTTATGGAAAAAGAGAAAAACAGAACGCAAAGTGGATCCAACATTTGGAATTCAGGGATTAGTCCTGAAGGCTAATACACCGTCGGATCATTTTAGTTAAATTTTTGGATAAATTTCAGTAGAAGTGTAGCAATTTATTAAAATAACGTGGTGTTAAATGCATTGAAGGAATGAATAAAGTAACGTATTATTAGTACCCAAATAATCAAATGACACAATACGTTGGTTTCTTAATAACGACAGTAACGTTCAATTTGCTAAAAGTTAATTTAGGATGTTATCTTCGTCTTATTTGTAAGCGATTGATATATCATACCTCTTTTAAATTTAAGATCAGCTCATGGCACGACGTATGAAAATTCAAATTCCATCGCATCATATATTTATATTTTCAGTTTAGAAATGTATGAACTTATCAATTTTTTTTTGGCTATAAATGACGTAAAACACCACTATTTATTAATTTTATCGTGTACTGCGTTTAAATACTTCCAAAGCGTTTGTCAATTTATTTAAAAGCTATAAAATGAAAGGAGTGAAAAGAGAAAAAAAGAAAGAAAAAAAAACATATATATGTATATATAATAAATAAAAAACATGGGGAGAGAGACGAAGATACAGATGGTGGTACGTACCTTGTTCTATCATAAGTAAATATCACTACGTTAAATTCCTTTGCATATTTTTAATTGCTATAACCAATGCTTTCATATATAACAGGTCCAATCTTATATACATAGCTACATATTATAAAGGGTTATGAAAACTTATATATATAAACCTTATAGTATAATATATATAACTAGATAAAATGTATATATTAGATGATAGAATACAATAATATAGATGAAAAGAGAATTGCAGCAAGCTAAAATTTATAACAAAAAAAACAAAGTGTTGCAGGAAGTTGAAAACAACAACTAATGCAATAATATTTATTATAAGTTTCGAAATCCATTAGACAAAAGAAAACACAGCTTGTATAACATATCCATTAAAGAAAATAGACTATATATAGTACTAGTACATATTCATGCTATATGTAAACATTTAAAAACGAAACATATATTGCAATATGATACGCATACCGTTTATAAAAATAGGGATGACGAGAGGAGGAGGCATGGAGTGGGTTGTGGCTCTTGACAGGTGGTTCGAGCTGTGGTGGCGGAGGCTTGACGAAGCTATAGGAAGGAGAACTGGTCCCTTTTCATTTTTCCATCATATGTGTTTTAGCATTGTAATGGGAAAAATCTTTTTTTTTCAAGAAGCAACGGAGAGAAAGAAAAAATGAAGCAAAATAGGCTCAGAGACTACACGTTATAAATATTTAATATAGTTGAATGGTTAGAATGAGAAATCCAGCAACTAAAATTGGAACCATGGAAATAGAGGGGTCAATCGCTAGAATTTAGGAGGTATGAATGGTAACGGTTGTTTGAATTGTATACCAAATATATAAATTTATATTCCATTATTAATTGAATAGGAGAAATGAATGGGTGGAGAATGAGCTGTCCATTTATGATATACTGTTACATATAATTTATTAAAGAAGAAACGGTAGAATAGTGATAGATTTGAATTATATACTGGTTTGATGCAATAACAAAGGTCAAGTTGATAAGGTGGATATTTAAACAATTTATTGCTTGATTGGAAAGCACCTGAGTATGGAAAGGCAAGGATATTTAAAATGGAACAAGGAAGATTATAAATCAGATTGGAATGAAAACGTAAAGAAATAAATAAAAGAAATCAATGAATGCGAAATAACGTATAGTAATTTATACGTTTCAAACTTTGAAATGGCAACGGTCATGAGTTGATTTAGCTACCTTTAAAGCAATAACCTTTTTTTTTGGATAGTACGTAATAAGTTTGGAAAGGCAATGATATTTAAAATGGAACAAGGAATGGACAGAGAAATTTAAGCAAAGATAAAATGTATGGAATAAATATAGCGTAACGGGACAGTCACGATAATTCAGTGCATAATTAAAGAAACTTCTAATGCCATATAATAAATTGAAACGATGGATTGATAACAGCTGCAAGTATATAGTTAATAGAAAAGAATGGACAGAGAAAATTTTGTGAAACGTACTGAAAATAAATATGAAGTACTTATTATATTATACGTTTCTTTTTGAATGCGAAATCCAAAATTTGAAAGCCAAGTAACGGTCAACCCTTGATTTGGTGAAAATTATTGTAGCAATTAATAAAAGAAATAAATAGCAACGGTTACGTTGCTTTGATTTAGCTGACCCACCAAAGCGAATTATTTATAATTTAACCGGTAGGAAACGTAAAGGAACGTACCACCATAAAAATGAAATTGATAACATATGTGCATTGATTCTATAATATTTATTAAAGAAATTGATTCTGCAATATTTATTAAAGCAATTTATTAGCTAGCTTGAATTAAATAGAATTTCACAATGGAATAAACTTTGATAAAATAAATTGAAAATTTAAAATCTGCTATGTTTAATTGGACGTAACCCAAATATTAAATTTTTCTCTCAAAATATTATTATAAAAAAGTTCTCAAAAGTTTCAATTAATTACGTTAAATAAAACCATTTAAAACTATTAAAATCTACGGGTCGTTACACTCTCCCCCACTCAAAACTTTTCGTCCCTGAAAAGGTAGGCGGTAGGAGAATAGAACAACCAGAAATAAAATAGATTGAAAGACAAGATAAACAATTAATTTAAAACTATATAAATTTTTATTTGAAATATTTATTTGATAACTTCATTTGAAATTAAATTTTCTTTAATACTTTAATACTTTTCAAACTCCTTCGAAAACAATTATTTACATTATTGCTTATATTTACAAAGAAGCTATTGAAATATTAAATCCAAAATTCATAAATTTTTATTCTGTTTCAAGATACCTTCCAAATATTATTATCAGATCACAAATCATTTTTTTTAAAATATGTTTTATTTTAGATAAATAACTTCTAAAATATTTATAACACTAAAATTTCTATTAAACCATGTAGTATATATTTAAACAATATTTTTAAAGGATATATCCAACAAGGAAGGAAGGTAGATTTGGAAAACAGAATCAAGGTGAATAACTAAACTGAGCAGATAAGGTAGATGCAAGGAATAGTATCGGACACGAATAATTAATCTAGAACCATCAGAATTTAAATTTCAAATATTAATTCAAAATTTCTTTGTTGGGAAAAATACTTTTATAATAAATACCTTTATAATAATACTTTTATAATAAAATACTATTATATCGAAATAAATTTTCCTTTCGAAAATACTTTTATAACTCGATGTTTCAACAAGTTTATCCTCGTTCTTGCAGACTCTGGCCATGCGTTGATCAGGCGCAAAGCTAGAATTCTTCAAGTACTTAGTAGACTTGGTTCAACACCCAGTGAAAATACTTGAAAAACCTTTAAAACAGATATGGAAAGTACAATCCAAACAAAACAACCAAACCAAAACCTTTGTCCGACCATGGTTCGCAGATACACAATGGTTACGCCTGGATCCCCCAGGAAACACTCCGTATCCGTAAGCTTTCTCAGCCCTGCGAGTTATGCCATGATGATTAGTAGAGTGCAGGATACACAATGGTTACGCCTGGGTCCCCTAGGAAACAATCCGTACCCCTAGGCTATCTCAGCCAGGCAGTTTCGCTACTATTCGCGACCTACACAGATTGCAGGATACACAATGGTTAAGCCAGGATCCCTCAGGAAACAATCCATACCCCTAGGCCAGACTCAGCCAGGAAATTGCGCTATGCAGTCGCGAGAGAAAAAAAACCATGGGTTACGCCACGGTGGGAACACTCGAGTATTACATCCGAAAAACCAAAAATCAGATAGAATGAATCCACGATGTGACCACAAAGCGGATATCAAGCAGAAGGCACTTTCCATATCTTTACTTCGAAAATATATATCATATAGTACGTTTTCAAATCACTTCCAAATATCGTACTTATATAAAGTCCATATATATAGGATTCCATTTTTCCCAAATCAAATACTTTCCAAAATCAATAGTAGATCAAATCATACTTATATAGACTTCGATTATATAAAATCTCTTTCCAAATTGAGTACCTTTCAAATCAATAGATTTCAAATCAACTTCATACTTATACAATCCATTTTATATAAGTTCGACCACTCCCAAATCAAGTGCTTAATAATATAAGGTTCTCAAATTTCAAATCATTTCAATATCAATTCAGTTTCAAAATCATATATGATTTCACCAAATTTTCTTCCAAATTAAATATCTAAATTTCAAAGTTCCAAAATAATAGGTTTAGAAAATTATCCCATTTTCCAAATTAAAATAATTCTAGTCAAACAAATTCATTTCCAAAAATCACCATATAAGTACTGGTTTTTAATTCCAATTTAATTTCAAAACCAAATATTTTCCCAAAATCAATTATACTCAAAATGGTTTCCAAATTTATAATTATCCTTTTTTTAAAAAACTTTTAAACTATCTATTTCTATATGAAATATCCAATTTACCTTTCTGAAAACCATTATTCAACTTTTTTTTCAAAACATTTCAAAACTAATCAAACATTTTATACTCTTCGAAATTTCTTAGCTTTGAAAATTTAATTTCGATTTGGAAGTGTTCGAACATTCAAAATAGTTAGGGAAATCAAATTTTCAATTCAAGAGTTGAAAATCAACAATAAATCAATAAATCAATTATTAAATCCAAAACTTGAGGACTGAACACCGGTCTTATTTTAAATTGTTTCAGACATATACATATATCTTTCGAAAATATCAAATTATACTTCGGAATTTGAAATCAAAACGGTTTTACAAAATCACTCACATAGAGAAGCTATTAAAGGGGCCTCTCCCCCACTCAGAAACTCGAAAATCAATGTCGATGATGTGTGCACTCATCACCGAAATTTTTTTGCAACGACATAAGTGAGTTCTGGACTTCTATTTTCGTGAAAACTTCTTTTAAATTTCTTCAAAATTATTGGAATTCATTTGAACTCATTTGAAACATTTCTTATTCGAAAAAAATACTTTTAAATTGTATTATTTTTATATATATTCCAAAATCTTAAAACCAATTTCAAAATACCGGAATTCAATTCTCGAATTTCAAATTTAGCTCTACAGTTATAAATCATTTTTATATAAATCAATTTCTTATAATTTTTCAAAATTTCAAATCTTTCAAAACCTTTTTATATAGAATAACATTTCTTATTTGCTTTATATATATAGGTATATAATCCTTATCGAAAACATTTTCACTTTTATATATAAAAAAAATCATAGTTATCAAAATAAAATTTCGGTATAAATAATTTCAAAAATACAAACAAAACCCGATTTTCAAAGGATGATTCAAGAATGGGTATCAAACCAAAGATTGCGATTTAATTTAGAAGAACTCCAATCAGTAGAATCCTGATTCGAAGATCGACTCGATCGAAGATGAGATAATTAAATTACAAAAAGAAGATAGATATACTTCTATAAATCGCGGGCGACCTTTACCGGTCAAACGTGATTCCAAAATTAGATCGGTGTAGAATTCTGAGGCAATTCGACATTCGATCGCCAGAGATATAGAATTCGGCATAACAAGATATAGCAGCATCGTAAACCGAGGGTACAGAAATCTTCGGTGAGTCAATGCCAATTGAAAAGGAGTTTTCACCCCCTTTACAAATCATTCAGTGGAGTTATGGGATACTCCGAAATCAAATGAATATAAATAGGGAGAGACAGAATGAATTTCGGAACCGATGGACATTCCAAAATTCAAATGAAATCGAGTCAAAAGGAAGAGATTCAACTCGAGCGAAAGTGATTCTGTAAATAAATTTACCATATATGCTAAGTTTTGTCTAGAGCCAAAGCTCTGATACCAACTGTAACGGCCCGCTATTTTGGACCATTCAAATCGATAATAAAACCATACATATCCGACTTGAATAATTCAAAATACCGAATTGTTAATTAAAATTTGGCAAAAATTAAAATATACAGTAAATAAATCAATCACAAATCACAGAGTAATATAATGCAGCGGAATAGATAAAGAATAGTAGTTCATGAAGCTACTATATACATCAGAGTTAGAAAAATACAACCGAATAGTTCAATTGTAGTGAAGTCTCCAATGAAATAGATGACTTTTCTGAACCAATCAACTGGAAAGGTTGGAATCTGAATCGATAGTTGGATTTCCAAATGAAGCTCCGAACTCCAAAGGTGAGTCTCAAATGCTATATCACTCAGTCTGACCCGAGCGTAAAGCAAAACACAAAACACTCGAGTCAGGATTAACATTCTTCTATCAATAAATCCAACTCAAGTGAAATATCAACTGAAATACAAATAACTTAAAGGATGTTTGGGATAACCATCCTCTAAGGGTCCATGGAACTTTCTACAAGGTAGAAATATACATTGTAACACCGTGGTCATTTCAGCTTAATTTATACTTCAAAACCAAATCTCATTTTCACTTCAAATATCTCTATATTTCCCAAAATAGTATTTATATATATTAAATAATTTATACAGTAAAGTATTTTCAATTTCCTCAACTTAACAAATTGTTCCAACATCAACCCGACCTTTCCATTCAAATTAAATTCAATCTCAACTTATCAATTTAAATTTAACTCAATTTCTAAAATAACCACTTAAATTTTATTGATCTCAAATTAGGATTTATAATCACAAATACCCCTTTATATTTCCATATATTTCAAAACTTTAAGTATTCAACATTTCATCTAAATTTTCATTCAATTTAGTTTTCTAAATAATAAATTCAAATTTAGTTCAACCTAAATTTTCATTTTAATTCAATTTAGTTGCTAAATAACAAATTCAACTACGTTGATTTCAAATACAGATCTGAATCTCAACATAAACCATTTAAATTCCAATATAGTTCATGACTTTGATATTTAAATGTTCTATATAACAGTTTCATATAGATCTCGATTTAACCTCGTTATTATTTAGTCTTGAAATACTCCCTTATTAAATTCAATATCATTTAAGTACCCTTAAATTACATTTTACTCCATATTTTCTTTAATTTATTTAAACGTGAAATATTCATTAAATCAAAAATCCAGTTATAAAATCATACCCATTCAAAAATTTCAAATCGATTTAATTAAATAAATCCTTATTTAAATACCATTTTTATAAACCCAAATTTATCTCCCAATCTTAATTATTCAATTTATTACAAGAGAATCTATTTGAAATATAGATTTACATAAATACTTAACCATATTATATGTATTAAATCAATCTAATTTAAATCAAATATTACTACTAAATCTATATATACAATTTTCATTTATATAATATCTTAAGAATCAAATTTATTAAACCATATATTTCTTTCCAAAATTATAGAAATTATTTGCAAAATATTTATATGGACCAACGGTGTCTGTATATATTTCCTATCATATAGTCAAGTGCTACGGATATTTATCATTTCAATCCGTATACTAAATATATACGGGTGGATATCATTTCAACCCGTAATCCCAAATTCAATTAAATGAAAATCGCTTGGGTTTATCATTTCAACCCATAACGATTTTCTCCTATTCTAAAGTCTGTTCGGGTATGTACCATTTCAACCCATAGTGATTTCTAAACTACAGGGAACTTGCATAGTGATAACAGAAAATACAATAAAATAACAGGCATATATCATTAATAACAATATAATATAAACAACAGGATATGGTGTCATATCCCGCAGGTGAACAGTTACAGATAATAGCATATATAACAAATTTAAATAACTACAGCAGCATATTTCAATTGTCGTTTCAATTGAAATCAAATTTAATGAATAAAAATATGTTAATCGTGAGTGATTGCTCACCTCTCGAGCCTAGAGAATTCAAAAGATGACATGGATATGCATACTGCTACAGACACTGAAATTTGAATTATGAATCGAAGCAAAGAAAAATCGGCACGAATTCAACGATCAAAGCTGAAAACAAGAATTGATGGAACAAGTCAGAACGGGACCAGTGAAGATAATGGTATAAGTGGACTCACATATATACAACTATATATAACTGTATATATAAAGTCATATTCTAAATTCAACATATATTAAATTAAATTAAATATGTATGTATTTATATTTTCCAAAATCATTGTTTTTTTATTTCAAACACATAAATTAGAATCAAGCATATATACAATATGAAATTTGAAATAAATACTTATATAAACAGCCTAATATAAATCATGTGCTAGGTTACAATACTGACATATTTTAGCTGTAAGAAAGAGTATAATGAAAGAAGTCAACATCAGTTATAATATATTTATATAAACCAAATGTAACATATATTTAGTTGACATAACAAATGAATTCTTTTATAAAATAGTATACATTGGGCGTTATTCCATAAAAATGCACATACAATACCATTTATATATGAACAACAAAAGTAGCTTATATATTATTTAAAAATCAATATTTATATTTTAACTAACATCAGAAAACAAATATAAACTTTATACTTTATATATGTTTTATGGAAAAAGAGAAAAAAAACAGAACGCAAAGTGGATCCAACGTTTGGAGTTCAGGGATTAGTCCTGAAGGCTGATACATCGTCGGATCATTTTTACTAAATTTTTGGATAAATTTCAGTAGAAGAGTAGAAATTTATTAAAATAACGTGGTGTGAAATGAATTGATTGAATGAATAAAGTAACGTATTATTAGTACCCAAATAATCAAATGACATAGTACGTTGGTTTCTTAATAACGACAGTAATGTTCAATTTGCTAAAAGTTAATTTAGGATGTCATCTTCGTCTTATTTGTAAGCGACTGATATATCATACCTCTTTTAAATTTAAGATCAGTTCATGGCACGGCGTATGAAAATTCAAATTCCAATGCATCATATATTTATATTTTCAGTTTAGAAATGTATGAACTTATCAATTTTTTTTGGCTATAAATGACGTAAAACACCACTGCTTATAAAATTTGTCGTGTACTGCGTTTAAATACTTCCAAAGCGTTTGTCAATTTATTTAAAAGCTATAAAATGAAAGGAATGAAAAGTGAAAAAAAGAAAGAAAGAAAATATATATATATATATATATATATAATAAAAAACATGGGAGAGAGACGAAGATACATATGGTGGTACGTATCTTGTTCTATTCATAAGTAAATATCACCACGTTAAATTCCTTTGCATATTTTTAATTGCTATAACCAATGCTTTCATATATAACAGGTCCAATCTTATATACATAGCTACATATTATAAATGGTTTTGAAAACTTATATATATACACCTTATAGTATAATATATATAACTAGATAAAATGTATATATTAGATGATAGAATACAATAATATAGATGAAAAGAGAATTGCAGCAAGCTAAAATTTATAATAAAAAAAACAAAGTGTTGCAGGAAGTTGAAAACAACAACTAATGCAATAATATTTATTATAAGTTTAGAAATCCATTAGACAAAAGAAAACACAGCTTGTATAACATATCCATTAAACAAAATAGACTATATATAGTACTAGTACATATTCATGCTATATGTAAACATTTAAAAACGAAGCATATATTGCAATATGATACGCATACCGTTTATAAAAATATAGATGACGAGGGGAGAAGGCATGGAGTGGGTTGTGGCTCTTGACAGGTGGTTCGAGTTGTGGTGGCGGAGGCTTGACGAAGCTATAGGAAGGAGAACTGGTCCCTTTTCATTTTTCCATCATATGTGTTTTAGCATTGTAATGGGAAAAATCTTTTTTTTTCAAGAAGCAACGGAGTGGAAGAAAAAATGAAGCTAAATAGGCTCAGAGACTACACGTTATAAATATTTAATATAGTCGAACGGTTGGAATGAGAAATCCAGCAACTAAAATTGGAACCATGGAAATAGAGGGGTCAATCACTAGAATTTAGGAGGTATGAATGGTAACGGTTGTTTGAATTGTATACCAAATATATAACTTTATATTCCATTATTAATTGTATAGGAGAAATGAATGGATGGAGAATGAGATGTCCATTTATGATATACTAATACATATAATTTATTAAAGAAGAAATGGTAGAATAATGATAGATTTGAATTATATACTGGTTTGATGAAATAACAATGGTCAAGTTGATAAGGTGGATATTTAAACAATTTATTGCTTGATTGGAAAGCACGTGAGTATGGAAAGGCAAGGATATTTAAAATGGAACAAGGAAGGTTATAAATCAGATTGGAATGAAAACGTAAAGAAAGAAAGAAATAAATAAAAGAAATCAATGAATGCGAAATAACGTATAGTATTTTATACGTTTCAAACTTTGAAATGGAAACGGTCATGAGTTGGTTTAGCTACATTTAAAGCAATAACCTTTTTTGTTTGTTTGGATAGTACGTAACAAGTTTGGAATGGCAATGATATTTAAAATGGAACAAGGAATGGACAGAGAAATTTAAGCAAAGATAAAATGCATAGAATAAATATAGAGTAACGGGACAGTCACGATAATTCAGTGGATAATTAAAGCAACTTTTAATGCCATATAATAAATTGAAACGATGGATTGATAACAGGTGCAAGTATATACTTAATAGAAAAGAACGGACGGAGACAATTTTGTGAAACGTACTGAAAATAAATATGAAGTACTTATTATATTACACGTTTCTTTTTGAATGCAAAGTCCAAAATTTGAAAGCCAATTAACGGTTAACCCTTGATTTGGTGAAAATAATTCTAGCAATTAATAAAAGAAATAAATAGCAACGGTCACGTTGCTTTGATTTAGCTGACCCATCAAAGCAAATTATTTATAATTTAACTGGTAGGAAACGTAAAGGAACGTACCACCATAAAAATGAAATTGATAACATATGTGCATTGATTCTGCAATATTTATTAAAGAAATTGATTCTGCAATATTTATTAAAGCAATTTATTAGCTAGCTTGAATTAAATAGAATTTCACAATGGAATAAACTTTGATAAAATAAACTGAAAACTTAAAATCTGCTATGTTTAATTGGACGTAATCCAAATATTAAATTTTTATCTCAAAATATTATTATATAAAATTTCTCAAAAGTTTCAATTAATTACGTTAAATAAAACCATTTAAAACTATTAAAATCTACGGGTCGTTACAGCCTGAGTGCATGTTTGAGGTTACATATCTTTAGCATTTCATATCGGAATTTAGTTTTTCTTTTCGAGTTCATAGATAAATTGTTCTACTTTATGTATGTCAAATTTTATACCATTCCAAGGTCAACAAGCTTTTCAAATTATGTCTGAAAGTTGAACCCGGAGAAGATTTCAGACCTAGGTATTGTTTTACCTGTGCATTTTTATGTTCTTTTTCCATCCGAATTTTGACTTTTACTTCATGTTTTTGTGATACTAAAATGTTTTGAGGGCTATGATGTATATCAATAGGCTAGCCAAGTTTTGTTGAATTTGAAATTCAAATTCGAATTAAATTCAAATTGAATTTGAATGACGGTTTTGAGTGATTTCTTTGACTTCGAGCACGGATTTTTCCAAACAATTTTGAGGGCATTTCAAAATAATTAATATAATATTTTAAAGAATTTTCAAGTGTAAAATCTATTTATTCTCTATAATAAAGGAAATTTTCAAATAGGGTTTTCAAATTGATTTCGAGAATTGGTATTCAAAGCTTGTTTTTCAATGTAAATTATTAAATATATAAATTACGCGTTTTTGCACATTTCAGGCGAATGAGAAGTAGAATTAAATGGTTTGATAAAACACGTGATTATGGGACACGTGCGTTTACCATATTGGTCAATTCCCGACTTGTCTGTTTGATCGTTTTGACCTTTGAGTCGAGTTTACCGACGAGATGAGGTAATCATTTTACTACTTTGAGTGTGAAATTTACTAGCAATTGGTAAACTGTTTAGTACGAACATATGGTATGGAACACACGCTAGCACTGTTCGGGTTCCTATATGAGAGTTTGTGATACATTTGCCATTGCGGCATATTGCCGGTGCTGGAACCTCGGTTTATTGCCATTGCGGCGTATTTGTCCTCGAGACGTTTTCCATTGCGGCGTATTTGCCATTACGACGTATTTGCCATTGCGGCGTATTTATCATTGTGATGTATTTGCCTTTGGGCGTAGTACCATATTTGAGATCAGTACTTGGTAGGCTTCGACCAAAAGCACGTGCAAATTTTGAGATGTTTTCATTGATTTACAAGTGTATCGCCTTTTTCATGGTTGGCCATTCGAACCATTTTATATATATATGTGTGTGTTTGTGTGTGTGTGTGTGTGTTATATATGTATATGGCGATTACCTTATGGGAATTTGAGTTGCCTACACTAGCCTTATTTGAGATTTGCCTTTGGCGTTTATTTGGTATTATATTCTCCTATGTTGGGGAGTTATATTTGATTGCCTTGTGGCGTATTTTTGAGATGGTGATTTCATTGAGTTTGCCAATATGACGGGTTTTGGGATTTCTCCTTTTTAGGAGCTATATTTTTCCCAAACCACTATTGATGATTTATGATATGCCGATGATATGAGGCTTGCTATATTTAGTGTTTTGTGGATTGTTTTATCTCTTTTGAGACTATATGTTTGTGTAAGTGTTATCATCTCATCACTTAAAGTAACCATACCATACTTATACTCATGCTTATACTCAGTATTGTTCCTCCTTATTTAAAAAGAACATTAACCTTATTCTTTTGCATTTATTACTGTTTGTCCTCTTAAACTGATTCGTTTCGCTAGACTGATTCGTGTATTTTATACTCGGGTCAGACCGAGGTGTTTCAGGTTAAGTACCCTTTTGGACTTAGCCTATTCTCCTTCCGCTTGGATATTTTTCTATCGCCTTTTTGATGTAGCTTTTTGAGTAGACTTTGATATGTATATTTTGGATTCATTGTATATTGTGTGGTCGTCATACCACTTATGTGTGTCATTTTGTATTAAACAATATATATATATATATATATATATATATATATATATATATGTCGTTCTGTGATGTGGTATGCATTTATTTGTTGTGTATTGTTCTAATAGATCCATAGCTATCTATAGTTTTGTATTAAGCGTCTATTGGATATGTCGATCTACTTGAGATAAAGAAAAAAAATTAGAGCATTTATTGACATACTCAATAGATGTTTAAGACAAAGCTGTAGATGGTCGTTCCTAACCAGACCTATTCTCTGCATTAGTAGACAATCTTACCTAGTAATACTCTTTGTTAATGTGAGCCTCGGGCTGGGGCGTCATAGCTTGGTATCAAAGCTGGCTTCAAAACCAAGTATGATAAACACAGAACAAAGACACATATTATGGTACATCTAAGTGTGATACAAGTGTTACAAATCCCTTAATCATTGTGCCCTTTATCTTATCATGTCCTTTGAGATAGAAGTTTGGGATATGTCTATGAATATATTTTATTTCGTAGTATTCCATAATTGAAATTGATTATATCTTATCTTAAGAGTAATCCTAATCGTGATTGTTTTATTCGACTCCCCTTCGATACGGGTGCTTGACACTCATCCGTATCGGAGCAATTTGTTGATGCTTTTTGATGTTCTTATCTTGAGATTTCTTTGAGGATTGCAAATCCTATTATGGGGATCCGTAATATTTTGTATGATGTTTGAGGATTTTGGGATTATTCCTTGTAGCTTTTCTTTTGGTGCGAATTTTGATAACCCGAATTTTGGACATCTGATAAGTGGATAATCAACTGGTTTATTCAGTTGAACAGATAGAATTCTGATATTTGGAAATATAATAAATTTGAATCTATAATAAATATTGAAATATAAATATCTAGAAATAATAAATTTTACAGTAAATTAATATATATATATATATAATAGATATATTCAAAATTACATAATGTTGGAAATCTTAAGTGTATACATATATAAATTCATTGTGAAATAATAAACCTATTAATTTAATTCAAATAATTTAAAATGTGATAATCTCCTTTATTTATTATTTAAAAATTGGTAAGATTGTTATTTTCAAACAAAAATAATAAAATGTTGTTTTAAATATAGATATAAATAGATTTTAAATTATAATTATTATTTACAAATTTAATTTGTGTTTGTTTAAATATATATAAATTTGAGTTGATTTTAAATTTGATTTTTAAATTTAATTTGAATTTGAATCTGGATTTAAATTGAAATTTAAAAGATACATACTTTAAAATATTTTGGATTTAAAAATACACGAATAAGGTTTTTATTAGAATAAATTTATTTTACATTATTTTCCTTAAAAGAAACTTTATTTATATAAATTAAGAAAGTGTTTATTAATTAGTAAAATATATACAAAAGCTTTATAAACATTTAAAAATAAATATATCATGCATAATTACAAATGTAAGTAAAAGAATGTATCTAATTACAAGTAAATGAATTTTAAATTGTAATTGACAAATATTAACTAATATAACAAGTGTCATCTTTGTATTATCATTTTCTTTAAATTTTAATAAATCATAATTTACTGTTTATTAACTCCCATCTTTTTTTCCATTTCTTTCTTCATTTCTAAAACTCAAGAAACTCAAACCTGTAAATATTCTCAAACTCAAGATCAAAGCCTGTAATTAAATCAATCCTTCATTTTTCCAACCTGAAATCAAATTAAAGCCTGTAACATTTTTAAAAATATCAAGCAAAGATTATCAAGCAATCAGCAGCATTCAACCTGAAATCAAAAGTCTTAAATCATCAAATTCCAGTTTCAAAAGATCTAAGCATTTTCTTCTGCAATTCATGTTTTCAAAATAAAGCTTTCATGCTTCAAAAATCAAAGCCCTCTGTTCATCTTCTTTCTGGTGAGTAAACAAATTCTAATATGTTTTAAAAATCTTGTTGCATGCAGCAATTTGAAGTGAAGTGTGATGAATGTTCATATGATTGTTTAATATGCATTATATATATATATAAATGAATTGAATGGGTGTGCATGTCTGTTTGCAGAACATTTGTACTGTTCTTATTATTCAGGTTTAAGATTTGATAAAAGAAAATCGTGTTCTTCTTCCTTAATCTTCTTGAGGACATAATGAGTGAACAAAACTTGTTTATTATACCATGATATCAATTTTAAAAATATTTTTAAGCTAAATCAGTAGCTAGATTTTTACAGAGAGGAAGAAGTACAGTGAACCAAACTTATCAAATTTCGTCTCGAATGATTTCTTGTTTCAGGTTTATAATTTGATTTGCAATCGAAAACTAGGATCTTTAAAAATAAAATCAAGATCTTTAGGCTTTTAATTCGAGAGGAATTGCATGTTGATCAGAAAATGGGTTTTAAACGTTTTCTGATGATCGGTGCTACTTTGGGGGTCGGGACCACTGTTGGAATTGGCCAGGAGGTAGACGAACTTGGCAAAAATGGTGGATGGTTTTATTGGTCACTGAGGCGGCGGGGAATCGACGAAGTAGGGTTTAAGGTCTTGGACGAGACGACGAGGTTTTAGGGTTCATCGCGACGACTAGAAAGCATTGGACTCGACCTGGTGTGGGGGAAAATGAAGTGTGGTCTTCGGTGGAGCTTTGGACGGAGTTTCGAAGATCCTAGTGGTCGGTGGCATCAGATCGAGTTGTTTCTGTTTGATCGGTTTCATTTCAATAGATTCGATTAGGTTCGAATTTGTTTGCGTGGCTGATCTGGAAATCTGGGTGGTCGGGTGGTCGGGTGGTCGGGTGGTCGGGTGGTCGGAGGAGGCGGTCGACGACATGGGGATGGCCGCGTCAATGATTGGAGTGGCGAGTTTCTGGCATAAATGTGCAAGCATATCAGTGGTCTGGAAGTGGGTCGCTATAGTTTAGAAGGAAGAGACCGTCTCGAGTAAAGATGAGTGAGGCTTGGGTTTTAGTTCGTGTAAGCTGGAATTTGTCTCGGGTTAATATTTGAAGGTTAAAAAGTTTTAATATGCAATAGCTCAAAATTTTAATAGAAAAGGAGAGGAAGAAATCTCGGGCAAGTCTCGAATGGATATCGGGTTTAACCGAAGCAGTTTAATCAAGTTTTAAAAAGCAAAGGTTTTGAAATTTAAATGAATTTAGTTTAAAAACTTTCTTAAATAAATTCTTTTACAAATAATAAATGTTTTCTTTAACATTTTGATTTAGAAGTATATAATTTGTTTAACTTAAATTTGTTAAGTTATTTTAAGTTATATTAAAAAAATTAGTGTATAAACATGATTAAGTGTTAATTAAAAAGATAAGTGTTTTATAAAGTATATGATTAGGTAATTAATTAAGGATATGATTTATCTTAAAGTTAATGAAGTAATTAAAGAGTGATTAAATAATTAGATAATTAGAGATAGTTAATTAATTGATTAGAGATTAATTAATTAAGTAATTAAGTTGTAATTAAGCATTAATTAATTAAGTAATCAGAGATTTATCAATTGATAATTAAGGATTAATTAACTAGTAATTAAGAATTAATAATTTGTAATTAAGTTTTATTAATTAATAATTAAGATTTTGTAATTAATGATTAAGAGATAATTAATTACTGAATGAGATTAATTAAGGTTAATTGACGAATGTGATTAATTTAAAGATTACTTGTTAAATGTAATTAGTTAAAAGAATAATTAATTACTGGAAGTAATTAAAGGATCATTAATGAATGTCATTAATTAATTAAAGATTGATTAATTTGAATGGTTAAGGCTAACTAATCTATATGATTAATTAAAAGACAATTAATGAAGGAGGATTAATTAAGATGGATCATTAATTTGGTTAAAATTAATTAATGTTAGGTAAGAAGGATTAATGTAATTCAAGTGATTGAAGTTGCTAATTAATTTAACTGGAGATAAATTAAATTAATTAAGAATTATATATCTAATAAATCTTGCTTACGGTTGATTGAATAATATTGGATTGCTTGGGTTGTTGCTGTCTTTGATAGACAATATAAGTGTTGTGATATAATAGGTTAAACAATAATATTGTGAGTTATTTATCGATGATAAATTGTTATGTGGTATGATATCCTGAATATGTATTGTATTGTTTTAAACCTAACAACTTGGATTAGAGGTGACATTGAATTCGAAGAGACCGAGGTCGGGTATCAGCAATACCCAGAACCACTTCGATTAGTAATTTAAATTCCTCTTAAATTGGATATGCAAGATTAATCAGGCTGGAATGGGATAAGTTAAGTAACTTGGACATTTAACCTAAGAACCGTTGTGTGTGAAAATGATTGACTATAATAAGTTAGAACTCGTGGAGGGTACGAGTTACCCTGGTTTGAAAATAAGTTATAACTTGGTATTTCATATTATATGGGTTTACTCACACTGGTTTTCAGCCTGACCTGGGTTTTACTTTGATGTAATGCTCGGGTCAGACCGAGTATTATAGATTTCCAGGTAAGGACGTTCTGGAGCTCAGATGATGAGCTGGATGGCAAGGACTTATAGAGTATTCCGCTGAGAGATATTATTATTTCTCTAGGACAAGTTTTTTAACTATCCATTGATTATGAAATGTTGAAACTCTGATGTATTAATGTAAATTAACTGATACAGTTTTTCTTTGTATAACTGTTATTTTATTTGATATTATATTTTGATCCGCTGTGAATGTGAGATTTTGTGTTTTGGTGTTTCTGTTTGTCCTTCTTCTTCTATCCCTTTTCTTCTTTTCCCTAACTATCTGGAATTTTCGGAATCGAAAATTCTAGGTCGTTGCATTTGGTATTAGATCCAGGTTAAGCAAGAACCTTGGCTCTGGTGGGAATACTCATTAAGGATAGGGTTAGTGGTACCCTAGAATGAGTTGAGTGTGTATATATATGAGAGTGTACTTGTTATTATATAAAGGTTTTAAAAATGGTTTTAATGAATGATTATTATAAAAGCTTATATTTTATATATAAAGCAATAATTGGTTGTTGGATATTGAAATTGAATAAAGAATTAAGTGATATATATATATATATCAAAATTGGAATTAAGTAAAACAATTAGGTGCTAATAATACAACTAAATTGAAAACTGAATAAAGATAAGTTTGAAATGAATCCAAATTGAAACTAAAATCCTGAATTTGTAGAAGTGATTTCAGAATAAGATAACAGTGAAATGGTTATCCGGATATGATAATCTTGGTTATTATCATAAATGATTGTTGTATTTAATAATGATATGGTGTGTTAACGAGTAAGTAAAATGAAATGTTTTCAAGATGGAGTTGGCGACATGCGATTAAAAATGGAGACTCATGTTCCCTTTTCTCTTGCAATCCTATTCTTCTGCTTTTCTTTGTCGGCCTCTGTTTTTACCTTCCGCGTTTCCCTTTAGTGATGTCGATGCAGACGAGTGCTCTAACTGCTCATGGAGCTGCTGCTGTTAATATTGAATTGGTCACGTCCGCTGCCTCTAATAACCCTCTTTCCATCCTTTTAAGCGATTTTAAATCGACGCAGGCGAATTCTGAACATGTTGATCCTGTCAGAAATTTGGGTTCGAATCCGTTATCCCCTATGCTATCGAACGAAGGTAATTTGTCTTGGTCTCAAACTTTGGTTGGGTTAAATTTTGGTTCTAGAGTTGGTGAATCCATGGCAGAGCGGTCTGGTCATGCTTTCGCGTCTGATTGTGTGGTTGTATCTGATGACCGTGTTGTGTGTTCATCAAGGCTAATATTAGGTTAACTTCAGGTAGCACATCAGGTGCTTGTTGTATTGCCAAAGACAATTTTCCCCGGTCTGTTGTTTCTCATGCTAATCCATTGGTCCCTCCTTTGCCATGGCCTGCTCCAAAGTGGTCATCTTTGTCTTCCAATCTGCCTAATAATGCCGGTATGCATTCGCCTCATCGCTTTGATATAGTTGAGAATGAGGGTGTATGATTCCGCCTATGGAAGTGATTGAGGCTGGCGTGGATTTTTGGAAAGAGCGCTTGGTTGGTTTCTTTTTTGACTCCAATCCTCCCTATCATTTAGTTAAGTCGAGGTGCAACCAGGCGTGGAAGCCTAGGGGTGGTTTGAGTGTTCACTTTGATAATGAAATGTTCTTTTTTAAGTTCTCGCGTACTATTAAAGGCAACGTATTCTGGAGGCCAACCCAATTCTTATTGATGGGAAACCTTTCATTATCTATTCTCCAGCCTCTTATCGGGATCGACAGGCTAGCTGGTCTAGTAGGTAAGGTGATGTGTTATGATGCAAATACTGTGGCTAGAAAGAAGCTAGTTTATGCCAATGCTCTAATTGAGATTACTCCTGACAAATCTTTGCCTATGGTGTTACAGGTCAGATTAGATGAGAGCCATGTAGCTAAGGTTAGAGTTTGCTATAGTTGGAAACCAGATATTTTCTCGTCTTGTCAGTCCTTTGGCCATTGTGCTGAAGCATGTTCTAGACCGGTTGTTCCCCTTGTTGATCGGATTCCTCTTCCTCGTTTGCCTATCCGGAAGTGGATTCCGAAGGTTGCTGCTTTAGTTCCCTTAGTTGATGCTCCGGTAGCTCCCATTATTATAGCCCCCATTGTGGATCCTCCTGCAATTGCACCGGTTTGCGTAGCTCCTTCTATTTCAGTGCCTGTTATAGCCCCATCTTTTGGTTCTCCTCCTTCGGCCCTGGAGGTGGATCTTTCTACTTCCCCATCTGATATCATTTCCTGGCATTCTGATGAACATGCTTGGGTTCACGCTCCTTTTGATATGAGATATTCTCTAGAGAGGGACACATTTTATGCATTTATCAATGATATTAGGGGCGAGAGTCATTTTCTTATCTACCATATTGAGGGAGATGGTTTGTGCCTCACTAGTGTTGGTGAGATTGGTGAGGAGAACAAAAGTAAGTTTTATAATGTCACATGGGATAGGAAATTTCTTTACTCACCTCACTCAGATGGATATGATCATCGTCAGGGTGCTCTCTTCTCAGGGTTTTCTCATGTTATTGGACCTTCTTCAGTTGTTGATCGTGATTGTTCTTCCTCTTCTGAGGAAGATTAGTCATGCTTTTATAGTAGTTTAGGCTCTTATGTCAAGCTCCTGTGCTTTCAAATTTTCCCATTTAGTTGCTCTGTGCATGTGCAGAGCACCTGTTTTCTCATTTTATATACAATGGCACGGCCCACTATAAAGCCGGCTAGCTTTGCTAAAAAAATGAAATGTTTTAGGGAAGTAAAACATTTAGGTAAGTATGATTTATAAATTGGGACTGATGATGATCTAAATTGTGAAGTTTTAAATCTAGGTCCAAAAATTTGAAAATTGTTTCAAAGCGATAAAGAAATAATAGATAATGAAAGGGTCCTATTTCAAACAAGAGTTGTCTGAAAATTCAAAGGAATTTGTTTTGAATTAAAAACCAAAGGTGGTTTAAAATTTAAGGATAACTTGGTGTGTAAAGGAAATAAATATGCATAAATGAGGGATATACATAATATCAAAGATGATTTGAAATAAACTCTAAAGTGTTGAGTTTTGGGTTTCCCTGAAGTGTGATAACCCAAAGTGATATAAGTTTTGAACTTATAAGTGGGAAAGAATATTGATAAGGAGTTTAAAAAATTTTGAAATTTGATGTGGGAATTAAAATTTGAGTAAGATTAATAGGACTTAATTGAATTTAACTTAAGAGGAAGTTAAATGATTTTGGAATAAGGAACCTGAATTGGAAATTTCAAGATGAGATTGAAATTTAACTTGGGAAGTTAAATGGTTGATTTAAAATGGGGGTTATGAGTGATCTCAAAATGGGTTTGAGATTTGGAAATTGAAAATAGTGCAGTTAATTAGTGTTTGGATAAATTTGAATGTTTATTTATCCTGATATCATTCTATTGTTATAAATAACTTATGACACTAAGAATTGGTTTTGTAGTTAAAAATGGATAATAAATTAGAATCTGAAGACTAAATTGTTTTTGAATTCTTATTTGAACTTTTAAATAAGTTGAGTAAAGATAATTTAAAATGGAATTTTGAAATTTGGTCTCAGAATTTAATTGTTTAAAAAATTTAATTGTTAAATAAGTAAAGGTTAATTTGATTTAAGTAAATTAGATCAGCAATTGAAAATTTAACTCGAATTTATATAATTCGAGATGATTTAAAAGTGGAGACTAGAATTGTGATTAATTCAAACTAGAATTGAAATGAATTGAAATTGGTTCAGGTTGAAATTTATTTGGAATTATGATTGAAGATGGATAAGTTTAAAACTCAAATGGAAAATTTGAATTAGATTAATTTGAAATGAAATTGAAGTTGAATGAGTTCAAATTCAAATGGAAGTTGATTTGAATTTGGGATGGGAATGGAAGTTAACTTAATTTGAATTGAAATTGAAAGTTCATTGGAAATTAGCAATTGATTGAAACTGGAGATTGGGAAGTTGTACAGTTTGGCACTGGACTATTTTCAAAATAAGCTATTTTAATATAAACCTATTTTTTCAAGCTACTTACTATACAATCTATCTTTTAAAGCCAAACTAATTTATACTTATTTTACAGTTATTTTTGAAACTATTTAACTATTTTGCAACTGTTTTATAAACTAATTACTATTTTTCAATTACTAATAACTAATCACTATTTTAAAAAAATATTTTGCAATTATCTAACTATTTTATAACTACTTAACTATATTATAGCTATTTTACAAACTAATAATTATTTTTCAACTACTTATCTATTTTTTTAACTATTTAAGCTATTTTCTAAATTTAAGCTGTTCAGAGTGCAAATTGTTTATGATTAATTACCAATTGAGATAAGGATTAAAGTGATAATTCAAATGGAATTAAAACAATTGTGAATAAGTGGATAGAAATTAAAGTGAATGTGAATAGAAAATAAGATTGATTTGGCTAATAATTAATAGAGATAAATACGTAAAGTGACGTATATTATTCTATTCGCATAATGATTTGATCCAGATTCGAGCATAGAATTTCGAGACAATATATCAATCCGAGTTGAGATTTTTCACTCGATTTTCGACGGCGAACCTGGATATGGATTTTTGATTGGTTCTAGATATTCTCTATCATAGTTATGGCTATGCAAGAAGAATGACGGTTTCTGATCAAGAAACCAGATATGAGTCCGCACTAGGAAGTCGGGTGGACGATACTAGTTTGGAAGAGAAATTGTGTGATCGAGTAAGCGATTAGATTGATATTGCGTACGGATGATATGAGTACATCGTACGGGTTTGACTGAAACTGATATTGAAAATTTGTAGATAAGAACTGTAAAATGTTTTTGAAATGAAAAGAATATTTTGTGAAATATATGACGAAGTAAAATGGAAATTGGAAATTTCTGTGATTAAAGGTTCACTTTATAAAGAAAAGTAATGAGAAATAAAATGTGAATATTTGATTTGGAACAAATAAAGTTATGTATCTTTGTTATATATATGATAAAACTCCCCTTGTTGAATCTATAGCCAGAAGAAAAGGTTTTTGAAAGTATTTATTGTATAAAAACGGACTTTATACAAGTATGAAATGATCCAAATAAATTTCAATGTTATATATATCGATATATATATATAAAGGATCTTATGAGAATGATTTTGGAAAAAAGGTTTTCGGAACCTATGGACTTTGGAAAGGCTTTCAATTTTTGGAAAAAAATCAATTTTGGAAATTTGGAAAGCCTGGATTGAGAATTATCAATTTTGGAATAATCGATTTTGAGAAAAAGAGATTTATATAGGATTCATACTAGGTGTATGATTTGGAAAATATTATATGTGTATAGTATAAAGCGTTTTGAAAATGGCTCTTGAGAAAATGGCGCTGGAGAAAAAGGCGCTCCCTTGAAATGAACTTCTTTGGAGTGCCATAGGTTGGTACTGCCTTGAGCCCTAAGGGGAAGGCTATAAAGTGGATCCTATTAGGAAGTCCGGACAAACTGAAGTTTCTGAGAATTATTGGATAGCAAAAGTCGAGGGCACTGATGCCTGTAGGGGCATTTGGGCTATGCTGTGATGACAGTGTAACTCGATGTCTTGCGACCTATTGTGGACCATAGCAGAAATCGTGTGGAGGTGAGTATCAATGGTCTACGCTTGATTTTGCCGGGAAGGCAACGTAACATCGATAGACTGCGATCTATGGTCGATTGGAGTGGAGAAGTTTCATTTTTTTGGCAGTGGAATTCGAGGGCTATGATGCCTACGGTTATATGGGTTTTTGCTGTGATAGCAACATAACCCCAGATGTAGCTGTGATATGTAGCGGGTTCCATGGCGTAATCGATGGGCACGGAGTGCCTATATTATCTATGGGTTTTGCCGAGATGGCAACTGTGACGACCAAAATCCATACCATTTGAATCGACAATAATCCACGCATGTACGATCCAAAAAGAAAAGACTGATGGAAAGTCAGGAGAAAGAAAAGAAGAGAGAAGAAGAGAAGAGAAGAATGAGAGAAGATAGAACCAAGCAGAACAATACAAAATCTCACATCTCAGCAGAAAATATATAATATCATATCAATGATCTTTATAAAACAGAAACTGTATATATATACACACATCAATTGGAGTTCAAAAATCAATCAATGGTTATCAGCTTGAACAGTTATAATAACCTGTCCTTAATGCCGATGATATAAAACAACTAAGCACATCGGATAATCAATAATCAAAAAAGATACGCGTATACGTAAATGAAGATCTTCAGCTTTCCTGCTGAAGCTCCAAAAGCACTAATCTAAACCTGTAAATATACTCGGTCTGACCCGAGCGTTGAAAGGGAAAAACGCCCGGATCCATCTGGTAAACCAGCGTGAGAAACACACTCAACTGAATTTATTAAATTACCAAACTTTTCCTTAGTTTTCAAAAAAAAGTATCTCGTAAGACAAGTCCACATATAAACATGGACATGTTTTTACCTTACGATAACTAAATCATATCATATCAAATCTCATGCTATATTATAGTAGTGTCTACTATATACAAATAATATTAATCATAGCTGAAATTGTGACATTGATTAAATTTCAGCGTATAGATCAATTGGGTAATACAATCAAAATGGCAAACACGTAGTGGAGTTTGGATTTCCATACAAATGACCTGGTGAAGGGACTACCTTCCGGCAGTACATCTCTAGAAAAATGTACTGAGGACCATCACTAAGGATCCTCTACCAACACAAGACTGACCTACCTCTATAACTAGATGGTACTGAATATATCATCCTTCGGTCGTTACCGACCTTTACCGAGGGACCTTTAGCATAAAAACCACAATAATCAGATACACGACGTCATAGCATGCAAAGATATATCTAGAAGAGGATGATCATATCCTAATGGGAATGACCCGCTTAGTCATTTTCGGTTGATGAGGCTAGAGGTAACGATTACCTTTCACAAAGCACAATCACATCACTTAGAATGCCACACGGCCATTTCCGTTGACTACTAATTGCCTTCCACAAAAATACAACCCTTAAGCTCATACGTCTCAAGAAGGGTGTTAAGTTAAGAGAAGTTACCTTCTCCGCCACCACTGATGTACGTTTGTAAAAACCAATGTACGTAATCTTTAGAAATGCAATGTCATACAAACATCCATACAAGTTGTCCAGGAACAGGACAAACCAAAGGTACTTTCTTACCACATCCTATCGGGAAATCTCTAGGATTAGTAGCGAATAGTCGTCGCATTGGATATTTCATAAATGAAGAGACCACTGCTACTGGATGTATATTGGGATTTTAACCCCAAACGATCAACAAGAAGTCCCCTACTATGAAAATCCTTAATATCAATATCATCACAAGCAACCTGCACAATCGTCGCATATACATTGGTCCGAAGTGGTTTTTAGATACATCTGATCCAGGTCTCTTCGCATCAACAACGCAAAAGAGTTTCTCAAACTCACACAGCAACTAAGTCTCATAGACTTATCACGTTTCCAACTTTCAACTTGCTATCCTTCGGGCCAAGAAGGAAGCTCGGTAGATAGGAGTAATACTCCACAGCATACGAATCAACATTCTCAACATAAATGATAATCAAGCGTACACAAAAGGCTACGTACTAAGTGTACGACTAAATAGTTCCCACATCAAGTCGAGGAACTAAAATTTGGCCAAATTTGATAGTTGGTTATTTAACTATCAAAACAAACAAACAAATATTCAGCACTATAGCAATCACAATGCCCTTTTAATTAATCTTTTATTAATTAAATCACTTGCTAAATATTCACTTTTCAAAAATATCCATTTTATTCAATATATTATTCACTGTCCAAAATTGTGAATATAAATCATTTACCAAATTCATTGCTTCTATATATTCATTAAAGGATTATCCACTGTCCAAAATCGTGGATATATCTCCTTTAGTAAGCTTTCCTATTTACTTATAAAATTCAATTGATTTTGGATTTATAAAACAATGTTTATAAATTCCATTTATAACTTCATTTTAACACTTATAAAATTCGTTTTATAATTCTAATATTTAAATTTATAAAATACCAATTTTATAAATCTCTTATATAAACCATTTTACAAAATAGTTAACTTCACATTCCAAAAATCATATTCTGGTTTTATTTCACTAAAATCATAATTTAATTTATATTTCCCAAAACATCATAATTTTTATATCATAAAAATTATAACTTTAATTTATTCAAAATAAATTAATTCCAAAATTCAGTAAAACGTATACTTTCAAAATCACTTGAAAATCCTTTTATATTTGGAAATCATCACTTTAACACTTTTCATTTTCCAAAATAGGCCCAATGCCGTGACAGCACCAAGTACATCAATCAGGCAACCAAAACATCATATATCACATGATAACAGCATATATATCAATATCTGTATATAAATCAACAGTGGTGAGGAATCTAGTTGGATCCTTCCAACCTATCATCTGCAGCAAATATACATATTAGAAATATATGTACAATGTCCGCTTCAAGGCAGACGCGCGTACAAAGGGTCATCCGCTGATACACGGAAACGTATAGGGTCTCATCTGGTCCAATAGGCAGGAATATATCCAAATATCAATCAATATATCATATATCATCCAAACAATCATCATATAATAAATTATTTCTCACTTATATAAAAATATCAGTGAGTCAGAAAGAGTGAGTTGTACTCACATTGCGTCCAATAGCAGTTTCAGCGTTTTATTCCAAATAAAATTTAACGACCGTTTAATCTTACCCAAAATTCACACTAGCTCCAATCAACTCCAAAATAGCTCCATCGCATAGTGTACGACAATACGGACCCAACGCAATTCGTTTCGTGCGAAACGGGCCTCGTATGAAGAAAATATGATATTTTAAACATTGTACAAATTTATAATATATATTAATTCACTATTATTATTTAATTTTTAACCTAGGTAAATCTGGCCGTTGCTTTCAATGTTGCAGATCCAAGCCGTGCTTCCCTTTCTTCGTCTCCCAAGTTAATATCCAGGCAACCAAAACCCATACACATAGCCATTTTCCATCGATGCTGCACCACCCTACGACGACCGGAAGCCGATCAAAAATCTTCTATACGTGCTCCATCACAACGTCCACCACCAGCATGAACCACGGCAAGCCCGGTTTTTCCTAAGCCTCAAAAAATGCATGTAAACGTACGACATTTACAAGAAAATTGCCGACGATCCAATGCGTGAAATCCAATCATAACCGTTGGATACGAAGACCACGCTGCCCTCTTCGATGTTGTAGTTGAAAGTTTTCTCTAATTACTCATGGATTGGAAGAATTCGAGGAAAGAAAACTGTGAATTACCGGCCATTGAAAATAAATGGCGGCTAGGGTTTGGTTTTGACCTAGTTTGTGAAAATAGAGAATATCCAAGTCCTTTTATAGAAAATTTACGTGCACTATTCATCTGGAAAATTTCAGAAATCGAAACAAAGCATGCCGCCTGACATTTATAATGTTTTACCCCTATTCTGAATGTAATGGAATATATATCGGGAGCCAATTTGAACATATTTGAAAGATAGGTTTTCGAATCGAATTATTTTAAATTTAAAATCCACTTAAACTGATTTCCTACGCATTTTAGCTTGCCCCGGACAAACCGTAAGTCTGATTGACACGAAATTTGAAATCTTACAATAATTTAACATTACGGATACAATGAAACTGGTTTCGTCAAAATCTGAGACTATTTGCAAAATGGCTATTTTCACTCGTCAATTAAATATTAAAATATTCAATTTCTACAAATTTACTTTTAATTCAATTTTAAAAGTTCTGTAACATCATTCTAATTCAAATATAATTTAATATAACTTTAAAATCATTTTTATCCACATTAAATTCAAATATCAATTATTTCTGTAATTTCAAATATTAAATCAACAATTTAATTATCCAATTAAATCACTATATTTCAAATATAGATTATTCGACTTATAAAATTAACTTGTGAATATTTAAAATTAATTAAATATATGAATTTCAAATTACTGAAATTCTGGATCGTTACAGCAACGTAACCATCGGGTTAACTGCGACCATAGATGGGGGTGATGATTTCTAGAGCATTCTCACCAAAGATGTTTCTCAATTTCAAAATATTTTTCTATATATTCAATAAAATTATTTTCCAAATATATTCACTGGGTGTTGAAATGGGTTTACCAAGTACTTATAGATTTTCAGTCCTACGCCTGATCAACGTATGACCGAATTTCTGTGAGAAAGAGGACGAACTCGTTGAAACATCGAGTTATAAAATGATATTTTTATAAAACTATTTTGGCAATTTTATATAGATTTTAAAGTATTTTTAAATGTTCAAAGAGAAAATTTAACTGATATTAAGTATTTTAATAAATTTTGGTTTCGTTCCTTTTCGAGGACGAAAAGATTCTAAGGGTGGATAAATGTGATAACCCAAATTTTGGACATCTGATAAGTGGATAACTAACTGGTTTATTCAGTTGAACGGATAAAATTCTAATATTTGGAAATATAGATAAATTTGAATCTATAATAAATATTGAAATATAAATATCTAGAAATAATAAGTTTTATAGTAAATTAATATATATACATAATAGATATATTCAAATTTCCATAACGTTGGAAATCTTAAGTGCATACACATATAAATTCATTGTGAAATAGTAGACATATTAATATAACTCAAACAATTTAAAATGTGATAATCTACTTTATTTATTATTTAAAAATTGGTAAGATTGTTATTTTCAAACAAAAATAATAATGTGTTGTTTTAAATATAGATATAAATAGATTTTATATTATAATTATTATTTACAAATTTAATTTGTGTATGTTTATATATATATGTATATAAATTTGAGTTGATTTTAAATTTGATTTTTAATTGAATCTGGATTTAAATTAAAATTTAAAAGATAAATACTTTAAAATATTTTGGATTTAAAAATACATGAATAAAGTTTTATTAGAATAAAATTTGTTTTATATTATTTTCCTTAAAAGAAACTTTATTTATATAAATTAAGAAAGTGTTTATTAATTAGTAAAATAAATACAAAAGCTTTATAAACATTTGAAAATAAATATATCATGCATAATTACAAATGTAAGTAAAAGAATGCATCTAATTACAAGTGTAAATGAATTATAAATTGTAATTGACAAATGTTAACTAATATAACAAGTATCATCTTTTATTATCATTTTCTTTAAATTTTAATAAATCATAATTTACACTTTATTAACTCCCATCTTTTTTTCCATTTCTTTCTTCATATTTCTAAAACTCAAGAAACTCAAACCTGTAAATATTCTCAAACTCAAGATCAAAGCCTGTAATTAAATCAATCCTCCATTTTTCTAACCTGAAATCAAACTAAAGGCCTGTAACATTTTCAAAAATATCAAGAAAAGATTATCAAACATTCAACCTGAAATCAAAAGTCTTAAATCATCAAATTCCAGTTTCAAAAGATCTAAGCATTTTCTTCTGCAATTCAAGTCTTCGGTGGAGCTTTGGACGGAGTTTCGAAGATCCTAGTGGTCGGTGGCGTCGGATCAAGTTGTTTCTATTCGGTGGGTTTCATTCCAATAGATTTAATCAAATTCGAATTTGTTTGCATGGCCGATCTGGAAATCTGGGTGGTCGGGTTGTAACGACCCCAAAATTTCAAACCCGAAAATTCGAGATAGTTAGTCAAAGAAGAAAAGAGAAAGAAGAAGAAACAGAAAAAACGTCACAAAAGCCTCACATTCGCAGTGGACAAAAAAATATAATATCAAAAAAAATAACAGTTTACAAAGAAGAACTGTATCAGTACATTTACATTTTTACATTAGAGTGACAATCATTACACAACACTGGACAGTTTTAAACAACATGTCCAAATTATACAATAATAAATTATAGTGGTAAATACTCCATATGTTCCAGCCATCCAGCTCGCCTCCTGAGCTCCAGAACGTCCTTACCTAAAAATCTGTAATACTCGGTCTGACCCGAGCATTACAACAAAGTAACACCCGGGTTAGGCTGGAAACCAGCATGAGTAAACCCATCTAACACGGAACACAAAAGCATACAACTTAAATCAACCTGGGATAACTTATACCAATTTATAACTCCACAAGTTGTTATAGACATCGCCCATTTTACACATCAATTTCTAAGCTCCAAAACTTAGATTAAATGGTCCAATTCACTTAAATCATTTCATTTCAGCCTACTAATTTCACACATCAATTTATAAGAATCGAAGTGGTTTCGGGTATTCTCTAATACCCGACTCCGGTCTCTTCGAATTCAATTCCATCTAAATTCAAGTTATTCAAGTGAATTCAATTTACTTTTAAATACTGGATGTTACTCTACATAGCACTTCATCATAGATAACTACATTACCACAGTTCAACCCAAAATATCATGTTACAGAAATATTTCACATCACAAAGCATCACGATCACATACCCGTGATGACAATTAATCCAAGGTATTCAAATATCGTTCAATCATTCATAAGCAAGATAAATTAGTCATATCATTTCTAAATAATCAAATTAATCTAATTATCTACCATTGATTTAAACTAAATACCTTTACTTATAAATCTTGCTTATTAAACATTAATTAATTATATTCAATTAATTAACTATTCCTTAATTATTCATCTTAATTAATCATTCTTGATTAATCATTCTTCAATTACATTAAGTAATTTTCCCTTAATTAATTAAGGAAATTAATTATTCTCGAACTCATCACATTCATTAACCTTTAACAATTATCTTACTTAGTTACCCAAATTTGATTAGCCGACAATCGCATTGATTAATTATCCTTATATTAGTTCACACTCATTAATTCATTAGTTATCCTTATATTAGTTCACACTCATTAATTCCAAAAATTAATCAATCCTTTAACTCATCATACGAAGTAATTAACCCTTAATTTCTCCCATTAAGTAATTATCATTAAGTAAATCATCCTTAGTAATAACTCATTAATTACCTATATTACTTGATGACATTAAGCAGTTATCCATTAATAAATTTCATTTGATAATTGTCCCTTAATTACCCTCCTTGATTTATGACATTAAGTAATTATTCAATAATTACTTCACTAAGTAATTATCATTTATTAATTTCATTAAGTGATTAACTCTAAATAAATTAATCATCTTTTAATTGTAACTTAATTATTCAATCATAATTATAATTTAATCCTTTAAATTTTTATTATTCAAACTAATTACTAATTACCTTAATAATTTAATTAATAATACTGATAATTCCTCAACCGATTTCATTAATAAACCATCCTTAATGCATTAAATAGTTAATACTTTATTTAATTCCATCATCTAAATCACCTTTCAAACCATATATAAATTAACCAACTCTACGATTACCTTTAACAAACAATCTTAAAGTAATCTAGACTAAAAAAAATTGTTTAAATTTTTCTAATACTTAGTTTAGAACTTGATTTATATTTTCGTTTCAAACTTATTCATTTTGATAAACCTTTAAACTTGATTAAACCTTTTTCTCTAATCCGTATTATTTTATTACCTTCCAAATCTGATCATAAATTTTTGTTATAAAACTAGAAACTTGATCCTATTTAAATTCAAAATCTGGTTAATTAACACAAACTAAAATCTTAGCATGAACTCAATTTTTCCCGTTCCACAAGCAAGAATACTGAGCACTCACAAACAAATATTCCTTCGAATCGGCATACATCATCCCCGATGTGATATCCCGGAAATTTTTGGCAATATAAATTTAATAATCCGTGTAAAAATTAAATTAATTTGATAATAATTGTTAATAAGATTTGAACTGATTTAATAATCTTCTGATAATTTATCTTTTAAAAGCTAATTTAAATTGTTTCTATTATAGAGTACATATGTATATATTTGTATATATTATAAATAGATAAGCTCTGTTTTAAATTAATAAATAAAGACATGTTTTCTAATTTTAATATTTCTGATAATAGGAAATTTGATTTAATTTAGTATTAAGCTATTAAATAGATAACTATATGGTTTTAAATACTTAAGATAAATGTTTAATAATTTGAACTTATTCTATCTTAAGTTTAAATTTAAAATTTATTAACAAAAAGATTGTTTTATTTTCTTTTTAGTATAGATAGATAAAAATATGTTTTATTTACTCAAGATCGAAGTTATTTGTTTAAAAGTATTCTAGCCTAAGTCTAAATTTAAATAAAAGTTTTTTTTATTTTCTTTCTAAATATAGCTTGATGAAAATAAGTAATTAAGTGATAATTTCTTTTATAAATTATTTTAATTTAATAATGAGTTATTTTTAAACAATAATAATAATGTAATGTCTTTACAATGAATTTTAAATAAATAGGAATTGTTATTTTAAACTTATGTGTATATATATATATATATACACATATTTTGGGAAGCTATGATTTAAAATATAAAATAAAATCTTTCAAGTATGTTAAGATAAAATAAATCTTAAAATATTTAAACATAAGCATAAACAAAGCAAAATAAAATAGCTATGGATAAAAAGCATACCCTATAAACTTCTTTATATATGTACATGAGATAAATACAAACCAGGTTTGTGTATGTGTAGCCTGTAGGTTTTAAATGGCAAAGTCAAGAAAACAAAGCAAAGTAAAAACAAAAAGGGCAGGTAGCCTGTTAATATGACTCAGGCAAGAAATAAAATAAAATATGCAAGTTGCTTGTAAGAGAAATGCAAAGCTAAGTAAAAATATCTATGTGCATGTCAGACATAAGGTATCATTGCATTTAATGCTTTCAAACTATTAGCACATAACCAAGTCAATTCGAATTGTTTAACATCATTTCAGCCTCCTAATACAGAAATTTTGCCTGATACAAACAAAAACATAATCTCTGGAAAAATATAATAAGATTTTTACCTGCAAATAGCCTAAACCCAGATATCACCTACGCTGAAACTTCTTTATATACACATCTTCTTATTTTTAGTTCGTTCACTAAACATATCAAACCTGAAACAAAGAAATAATAGCAATGCTTCCATTTATACAAACTTAAATAATATTTACAACTGAACATAAGCAAGTAGATTAAGGAAATCAAAGCAAACAACTTTCCATTTGTAAAATCCAAAGTTTTTCATACAAGAATGCTCTGTTCTTTTTCAAAAGCAAAGGTGAGTAACATTTTTTTTTAAATAACTTAAGTTTTGAACTTGTTGTATGTTAATACTTGATTGCTTAAAAATATTTGTGTGAATATTTATGTGTTCATTTCTCTGTGCATTTGCGAGATGAAATATCTGCATATTGTATACCCTGTAAGACCATCCTGTTATGAATCTTGAGCTCATATCTTACTTCAAAAATCATCTCTGCTTGATATATTGATTTATAGGACTTAGTATCTACACAAAATATGTTTGTTTGATCATAAAGTAAATTTTAAAAATCTGAATTCAAGTTAAACAAGGTAGAATTGCTTTGAAAACCTTAAAAATAGTCAATACTTAATAGGAGTGAAATTTCAAACATCTTAAATTATTAATTCAGGTTTATAAATTGAATTCTTATCTGAAATTAGCATTTTTAAAACTAAAATTTTATTTTTTAGTTAAGGTTTGTAGCGGCATTTTTGGTTTGATCAATTTGGGGAATTTTGGGTTGCCTCTGGCAACACAGTTGATTGGAGTGGCTGTGATTTTTCATGAAGGTGGAGAAGTGACTGGAGAAGCCAGGAAAAATGGGTGGTGGATGGTCAGTGACCAGTGGCGACTGTGGTGGTTGAGTTTTGTTGCTAAACCTAGTTTGGCCATGCTGGAGAAACGAGTGCACTATGAGGTCTCTGGTGTATCGAGTGCTTTGGTGTTTTGGGGATCGCTAGAGGGTTGGTAGGCGAAACTGTGGCCGGTGGTGGTGGCTCTAAGGTGGTCGGAGTTACGAAGGAGGAGCGTTGACAGGTTTTGGGATGTTTTCTTGTTGCGTTTCCAGGTTTGAGTTTCGAGCTCGTTTTCTTTTTAGGTCGCCGTGGTGGCTCTGGGCGGTCGTGGTCGTATCCGGTGATGGTCGGCATCGTGTTAGAGTTCCAGTGGGTAGCTGGAGGTGGCTGGGGCCACGGTGCACGTGCACCGTGCCCATTGCAGTTCTGTAAAGTTTTGCGGGTGGTGCAGGGTTTTTGAGCTCGGGAAAATACTCGGGTCATTCGAGTATATGACACGAAGCAGAGGGGGGGAGACTCGAAGCAAGTTTGGGTTCTCTCGAGTCAGTGTTTGTTTCTAGGTTTTTTGTAAAACCTGGCAGCAGAATTTGTTTCTAAACAAATTCAAGTGAAACCCAAAAATAAATAATGGATTTAAACAAGTTTAAATCCAATTGAAGTATGAATTCAAAGTCTTTCTTGAATCCAAATCTGAAATAAAAATAAAGTTTTAAACAATGAAAGGTGGGTTTTCTTTCAGATTTAAAAACCTGACAATTTCACATTTTGAAATTTAATTTAAAATCTGAAACAAAAATTTAAACTGTGTTTTAAAATTAGAGGTTCAAAGTATAGATTCAAATGAACTTTTGAATCTAAGTTTATAAAAATAAATTTGGATAAAAATCAAATTTTAAAAAATAAGTTAAACCAAAATTTTAAATTCAAAGTTAACTAATGAATTCAAGTTTTCTTGAATTCAGATCTGAATTTAAATCAGTTTTTAAATCTAAATATATAAAACAAGTTTAAGCCAAATAGTTTAAAAAGTAATTTGTTTCAAAATAATATTTGAATTGATTTTGGGTACAGTTCTTTTTATAAAGGAATTTTCGAATGAAAAGTAAATAAATTGTTTTAACTTGAAATTGCAAGATAAAATATTAATATATTTTGGAAATTTAAATTTAAATTAAGATTTAAGTAGTTTAATTTAAAGGCTTATCTTATATAAGTTTCATATGCAAGTAATAAATGTTATTTACATTTATTTTAAAAGATTTTAAATTGAATTTAAATTTAGTTAAATGTTAAATAAATAATCATTTTGATTCTTAAATTCAAAATGGAATTTGAATTTAATTTAAAATGTAATGTTCTAATACACTTTAATATTAATGAAGTCATTAATAAAGAAATAAATTACCTTAGGAATAATTCAGATATTTAAATGATTTAAATGAATAAGTAAATTAAGGAATGACTTATGTATTTAATTTATAGATTAATAATTTAGATTAATTTATAACTAGTAATTAATTAAGAAAGTAATTTAAGAAATGTTATTAGTTAATGAGGATAATTAACTAAGGACTATTAATAATTAATTAATGTGATAAATTAGTTTAATTAATTAAGATAATCTGTTGTAAATTGTTAAGTGTAATTACTTGATAAAAGTAATTAAGAGATTAATTACTTATTGTAATTGATTTTGATAAAATGATTAAATTAAGTTAATTAATTTAGTTTAATTAATTTAAGGAATCATTTGCTGAATTGATAAGTGTAATTACTTAGTGTATTCAATGGAGCATATTTACTTAAGGAAGTAATTAATGTTAAATTTTGAATGTAATTAGTGAAAGATAATGTGTTAATGGAGTAATTGGGATAATTACTTTTGTAATTAATCAAGGGATTAGTTAATGAAGATAATTAATTAGGGAATAATTAATTTATTAATATGTAATTAAGGGTAGTTAATTACTGGTTGATATTAATCAAGGATGATTAATAATTGTGTTTAATTAAAGATTAATCGCTTAATGTAATTAATTTAAATAAAGTAATTTAATTTAAATCTAAATTAGAAATCATTAATTAATATAATTAATGATGTAATTAAGAATTGTTTAATCAAGAAATAACAATAATGTGGTGATTAATTTATGTAATTAATTAAGAATAAATGTAATTAATTATATTTAATTAATAAATGAAGTAATTAAATGATAATTAATTTGTGAAATTAATTAAAGACTAATTAGTTATTGTAATTAGAAGATGTTTAATCAAAGGTGTTTTAATCAAGATGAATATCTAGAGAATAATTAATTAATTTGATTTATAATTAATGGTTGTATAAGCAGGATTTATAGATGAAGTAATTAATTTAATTCATTTTAAATTAATTAGAGATAGAAGTAGTTAATTTAATTCATTTTAAATTAATTGTAACGAAGCGAATGTTTCACGTTCGAAAATCGACATCCATACTTTACATCGTACTCGAATGCCGTAGACTCGACCATTCAAATCCGAGTCGCCGGAGCTTATAACACAATTAAGTATAACAACACAGCGGAAGAAATAATGAATATCAATATACAACATCTGATACAACATCTTGATACAACAGATGATACAAAAGATATCGATATACATAAGAGATATGATACAATAAAATAGCAGCGGAAAGAAATTACTCAAGATAGTCTTCACGGGAGAACTCAAAAACTGCAACTCCATCTCCAAGAACCAATCCAGAAATAGCTCAACTCCCAATAACGATGCACCAAGCTAAGCAAGCTCAGTCATGTCCAAAGACTGAACTAGCTCCAGATAATCCACTGAACCTAACTATCTGAAAAAACCCAACTCTAGACTGCTCGTGTGGAAAATAGTGAGCGTCCAGAGTTTAGGAAAGGAACAATAAACTCTGGATCAGTCATGGGACTGGTGTGAGTAACAAAAACAGTTTATCTTTGAAAAACAAACAACAAGAGAATTTATAAAATCAATTCGCAATGCTTTTGGAAAATGAAACTACCATAAGACCTCCCGCCACACACACAATGCAAACGCAGAATTGGAAGAGATTTCTTCTTATGATAGTCAAACATGCTTGATACGCGGACTTCTTTGATATTATTTAGTGCAGAAAACATTTCGAAAGTATAATATAAATCTTAGCCAGCATAGGCATTCCGCACTTATGCCTACTATAGCTACCATGTTCAATAGCAGGTTACCACCACATTCCATGGCAGGTATTACAACTAAAACCGTAAGGCTCGTATTGTTTCTTTGGATTTTCCAACAAATGGTCAGGCTAAGGAACTTCCTACTGCCACATGGGATCGCCTCTAGCGGGACGTCCCAAGAACCTATCTGGATCTCTGCCAACACAAGGCCGGGTTACCTCTGTAACTAGGTAACTACTACTCGAGCATGCTACTCCTCGGTCCTTTGGGACCTTTATCCAAGGCGCCTCTAAGCAACAACCACACAGTAAATGAGATTGGAGCAACCACATAGGTTAAATATCAGGGCTCCATACCTAATACCACCCTTTACTAGAAGGGAATGACACACCCTAAAGGGCGCGACCCTCATAACCTTGCCGCATCTTTCCTGTTTCGACCATTTTCGGGGTGTGAGGTCCTGATGCAGTCTCGTTCACAAAGCTACGCGTTATACAAAAGCCATGCTCTGATCACAAATGATCAACAAATGATCATCAACACACAGCAGCACTCAGCATGCCACACTACCAAATTGGGAGTATATCGCTGATAACCTTCAACTACATAACCTCTGAGCTCGTACGTCTCAGAGAAGGGTGTTAAGCTAAGAGAATAAATCCTCTGCCACCACAGATATGTATTTGAAAGAAATCTGCTTTATATCTCAAAGTGTAGTGTCAGACATGTAAACATACAAGTCTGTTTCGGGTTCCAACAGAACCGAAGGCACTTCCGAAGAAGTCCTTGCAATCCGGGTATTCACAATCCCGATCGGACTTCCCATCACTTAAGGAATCTCTATACCGTAGCTACTCGGTGCAGAGACAATCGATAGGTTATCCTATCGTTCTCACAAATACCCGGTCTTCAACACCGGTCTTCAAATGCTATCCATAACGTCGAATCACATATTCGGAATGGGTTATACGACACAAAGGTTCTCTCCCGGCTAAACCGAATAGTGAGCGCAACATTTCAAACATATGGATATGGTATTTCAATTAAGTCACAACTTAATAATTCAAAACTTTCTTTCAAGTGGTTTAAACAAATTACCATTTTCAAATCTTTTAAACAAAAGATTTATTTCACTAAGTTCATCCAGCTTCACAAAGATTCATTTATGAATTTCAAAACAATTTCCAGTTCAATTGGATTAACTCGTTTAAAATCTTTAAATTAAAGATTTAACTTACAGCTTTCAAACCGTTTCCATAATTTAGGAAATCATTTTAATTTTTTTACTTGAAATCCCTTTTTACACAATTCGGAAGTTCACTTCTTATATGAAAGCTTTTATTATTTGAAAACAAATAGTTTTCATGTCAAAAAGATCCAATTTTATTTACACGAGTTAAAGCCTTTGAATTAAAATTCAAATTTCCAAATCAATACCTTTTAAAATAGTTTAACCCATATAAACTGGTATAACATATTTAGTCCCTAGTTTCCAGATCATAGAATTCAATTTCAAATATTGAATTCAAATTTAAATCAAATTATTTAAATTCCCTAAATCATAGTCAAGTTATTCAAAATAAATTTCATTTTTGAAATTCCATTTCAAAAGCTTTTCACTTTAAACCCAATCCATTTCCAAAACATTTGAATTCGAATATTCAAATTTAAAACTATTTCAAAGTCTGTGACTTAATCGATTTCCTCGTGAAATCCATATTTGTGTGTGTATGAGTGTGGTCCAGGGTTTTAACACAATAGCGCAACATCATTCAATCATCGCAGATCAAACACAGAAATATAGTTGATAAGCGATATCAACTGTAACGCTTATTTTTCATTCACAAATAATAAATTACATCACAGATAACTTATTACATTCATCCCAGATAACAGATCACAACATATATCAGGATATATCACAAAGCATCAATATTAGGGATATCAAACAATTCAACCATTCAATATAATCCAAACATCCATAAGTATGATTTATTTAATTATCTGATTAATTTTAAATCAGATTAATTTCTATGAATCAATTTGCTAGTTATGGTAAATTAATAACCAATTAATTATAAAATAAATTATCCTTTAAGTAATCATTAATTAACCCTTAATTAATAATTATTCTTAATTAATTACAATGAGCAATTAATTTCTTAATCACTTCCATAAAGTAATTACTCTTACCCAATTTAATAAATGATTATCATTAATTAATCAATCCAATTGATTATTACAATTATCTCATTAATTAATTATTTAAATAATCTTAGTTAATGACCTTCATTAACAATTAAAGTTTCTTTAATTACTTTGCTAAAGAAATCATTATAAATTATAAATTTGATTAACCCTTGACAATCCATTAATTTACAAATTTATTATTCCTTACTTAATAATCTTTAAACCTTTAATTACTTATTTAATTAATCCAAATCATTAATTATCCATTCCAATTTACTTAATAATTAATGAATTATAAATCCTTAAATCTTCATTAACTTTAAAACGAGACTCTTTCTTATCAATTGTTTAATTATCACTTATAATATATTTTGAAACATATATTTTCTAATTTACATTTAAATTTCATTTAAAATTCCAAGATTTAAAATGAATTCCTATTTATCTTTAATAATGTTTGAAACAAATTTTAAAACCTTTAAATTTTACATGTTAAAGTAATATTTTTGTTAGGGAAGAAATATAAAGAGTTTAAAATCGATTTCTTTTAAATTTACATACATAGAGTATACTTTAACAATTTAAATTTAAATTTATAAAACTTATTCTAGTTCAAAGCCTAGGATTCTAATTTGGATTTGAATCTAGATTGAAAATTCTGTTTTCGATTTTGTTTCAATCCTTTCCCTACATTTCAAAGTTCATTGTAAATTCAAGTCCTTTTATATACATCTTCAATTACTTAAACACTTAAGATTATTTAAACAATTTGCATTTTAAAACTTTATTTATTTCCAAACTAAGATTCACATTTTAGCCCGAGAATCATTTTTTTTACTTAGGTTCAAATTTAATTTACATCTTCTTTACAATTTAAAATTTCAGTTCTACAATTTTGAAAACAGAACAGGTAACTGGAATTCTCAACTACCAGACTCCTTCCCTTATTTACTTCGGGTCAATCAGTTAAAAACCTCGAGTTTTTTTCACTCGAATACTTCGAGTCTTCCCCGAGAATTCACACACGAACCCCTCACCAGGCACAAATATTTGGTCGTGCACGTGTACCCCTCCGTTCGCCACTTCCTTCGCCACCAATACTTCGAGCAAGTCGAAGGTCATCCCCAGCTCCGCTTCCAACCACCCAACTCCGGCCAGTTCAACTCGAACGCGAATTTGAGTGAAATTCGAAACCTGGAACACTCACACGCCTCGACTTCCCAACCTGCCAATGCCGTTTGCTCGACACTCCGACCACCGGAGGCCACCAAACTCCGACCGTAGCATCGTCTATCTCCCCTCTACCTCCCCAAAAGCTCGCGTGGCACTCGATCCATTATTGACGACGCGCGATTGGAAAACATCAGCCACCCCAAAACTAGGTCAGCGGAATTTAAACGACTCCCGCCACCACCATGGTCATCGAATTACCATCGCAATATTTTTCCTGACACCACTGATCACTCCTCTACCATCCAGAGAACCCCGACCATCACCTGTGACAAGTTCACCAGGAATTGCCAAAACAATGAAATTTCGACGATCTCAAGTCTAAAAATTATAATTCTTGCCTTAAAAATCATGTTAAGGTATAAGAATTTAGATTGTATACTTGAATTCGTGAATTAACGAGTTTAAGTTTTGACTTATTTTAAAGCTATGCTCAGTTCTTTGATTCCCAGAGCCTCCAACAGATTGTTTTATCTTGATTTTATTTTTAAAACTTAGTTCAAAGTCAAACAGATAACATTGGTTTTAACCTGAAGTCCAAATATCAAGTAGATCATGAAGAAATGATTTTTGAAATCAAATTTGGTGTTCAGAGTCATAACAGTGAGCCTATACAAACACTTCCAATTCTCAATTTCACTCAGAGGATCCATACATGTATATAAACAAACTTATTCACAGATATATCTATATATAAGCAACAGTTTTATACTTTAAACATTTTAAGAAAATAAGTTACTCACCTGAATTAAGAAATGAACAGGTTTCTTCAATTTGGAAACAGACTTGCATTTTCAAGCTAAAGCTTTTAATTTGATCCTTTGGTTTGAAGTTGATTGTATTGTTTAAGTTGAATATTATTTGAGTTTTTAAGATGGTATTACTTCAGAAGTCACTCAGTTTAAATGAACAACGGGGAAGACTGATATATAGAATGTGAAGTTTACAGTTGATAATATGGTTTGTACAGGGCAATATCTTTGTTTTGTACAATTTACCAGGGATATTTTTCTTTGCTTGCTTTTATTTAAACAAGATTTCGGCTGAGAGATATACTTTGTGTGCTAAAATTTTGTTATTACGGCTGATATAATCTTGCTTGTACTTAGATATAATATTTTTTTCTTGCATTATCTTCTTTGTCTTGTCTTTTCACTGCAGATTTTTCTTCTACTCTTGTTTTCTTCTTTTGCAAGCCTAAGGATATATACTTTTTCTTTATTTTTACTTTATTTAGGCTAAGATGCTTATACTTCATATGTTTACTTAAATATTCATATTTTATTTTGTTTCTATCTTATTGCTTTACAATATAAATGAATTTCTATTTCAATATGTTGTTATAATTTTATTTATGTGTTCACTTTATTTGTTGACTTTATATTTTATAGTTTATCTTTTATATATATATTTTTCTATTTCAATTTCTAACTACATACATTTTTTTTCTACATATGTATTTATTTTTATTATTTTTGTCTGTATGTATACATATCATCTAAAAGACAATGGTTTGAAATTCAAAACATATCAAAGGAATTACATATATGTATTTACTAAATTTGATCAATTTACAATTTTTTTATTCAAAAATTAATTTAATTATCAATTAAAATTAATTAAAATTCGGGATCGTTACATTAATTATAAATGGTATGATTATAAATCATTGCTTATGGATGAATGATATTGATATTTCATTTGATTGATTGAGATCTCAGATATGAGATTAGTAATATTATGTGATATGGATGTATGGTTTAAGTATGATAATATTTAATTATCTGTTTGGATAATGATATTGATTATCTGTTTATGATGATAATGTGATTATCTATTGTGAATTATCTATCTGTGTGTATATTGATAATATTGATTTGAATTGTTAAGACGAAATAGACAACTTGGCCTTAAAAGATACGTTTTGGATTTCGATGAGACCAGGATCGGGTTCCCATATTTGAACATTCGAAAACCACATCGATCCAAATTAACGATAGGTCGTGAATCTGAGGTGAAGATTCAGAGTGCAAGGGTTATTGTCGTTAACTCTGAGGGTGATTCCAAAATGAGTGTAACGAGATAATGCCTTCGGTTTCGTTCGAACCCGGAATGAACTTGTATGGATTGAATGCTTTCAGAACATCGTCGGGTGGGCGATGAGCATTCTAAGAAATGTATTCTCTAAAGGTAATCGCAGCCTCAAGTCTCATCAACCGGGAATGGCTAAAACAGGGGAGGTGCAGCAAGGTTAGGTGGGTCATGCCCAAGTAGGACAAGATATTCCCCTGTCTAGATGTCCCTTTATTTTTCAGCTGTGTGGGCGGTTGATTGCAACAACTGCCGGGGTTATCTTGTTCGGGACTGTTAAGTAAGGATTGGTTTCGGCCTTGTGTTGCAGGGGAGCTGGCGTACTCCTCGGTACATTGATCTAGGCCACGTACTATGACGAGCAGTACCCCAGTAACCCTGCCATTGTATGGAATCCACAATCCAATAAGTGCCAACGGTTTTGATTGTATTACCCACTTTTGTGGCTAGTAGCTGGAATTTAATGAATGTAACAATTACGGCTATTTTCTATTTACTTGAAAACCCTAGACCTATTATAATATCACTGAATTTCCTATCAAATGTTTTGGTTAGCGTAAGGTAAAAACTTACCCATGTTTATTTGTGGGGAGTCCTACGTGATACCTTTTGTTTCAAAGGATTTTCAAAATTAAGCAACTTTAACCTGTTACTCACACCAGACCCATGTCTGACCCGGAGTTTATATTTTGTTTTTCATAAACTCTCGGGTACTCAAATTTTTACGAGTAGCCAAGGGATTCAGGTTGGCTTTGACGAGTTCTGGAGGAGCAATGGAGCAGGAGGCGTCAGCGTTGTAGATATATATAGTTCCGCTGTGTTGATATCTTTGAGTTATTTGTTAGAGTTGTATCGAGTTGTATTAACTAGCCAGGTGTCTATAACTGTCTAGTATGTGTTGTATTATTTGTATAACTCTGATTGATGTTGTATATTATGTAAATACTTATGTGATTATTATATTTTGTTCCATTCCACTGTAAGATTCTGATGTTGTTGTTCTTTCTTCTCTATCTTTTCTATTTTCTCACCCCTTTCTTTCTTCAAGATGAAACAGATTTCTGGGCGTGGAAACCTGGGTCGTCACAGTTGGTATCAGAGCACTAGGTTGAGTGAATACCTAGGCTGTTGAGTGATTTCTTTCTTGAGAGAGCGTATTTGTAATTTTGATATATAATATATATTTATTTCTACCTATTTGTTGGATTACCAGTTCTAGTTTTCCAATAAGCTATAAAGGTAGATAGGGTAGTAGTGTGTGTAACACAACTACCAATGGTTAGAGTTTGAATGATTGAAGCTGGAAGTGTACTTGTCGAGACTGTAGACCTAATACCATCTCGAATGAGCTTTGAGTGGTGTAAGAATTTCATCGATCTTTGAGGGAAATCTGTTAGGGTTCGGAGTTCATTTTCGACGTGCAAGAGTTTGGATCTGTCGGTTGGACAGAATCCAGACATGATATCTTGATACATAAAGGTGTAGTAGCTGTGTTATGAAACACAGCGACTATGGATGTCTCCAAAGATGTTTCTTTGGAACAAGTTAAGGAAGAGTGTCTGCTTCGGTGTTTTGGCTGTGTTCAGCAAGGTGATTCTATTTGATTTGAGGTTCGAGTTTCTCGAAGAGCTTTGGATTAGGAAGTCTTCTGGCTTAGCAATTTTTCTTGGGTAACTTCAGAAGCAGTAGAGTAGATCCATTTCTTCAATGGATCGGCCACATAAGCGTAGGCTGTTCTGTTTGGTAAAGAGAGAGCAGTATCTTTGGAATTAGGCTGGATTGATCGCAAAAGTGATTTGCGATAGTTTGAGTGTTCTCTTGTGTTTCAGAGATTTTCTGGATGTCTTCAAGAAGTCAGAGATTTGCTAACATTTGGAGATTGAGTTTGGTATCGACTGGATTCCAGATGTGGTACTGATGGTTCAGCTTAGTAATAGGATGATTTTTGAGTTTGGTGAAGTAGCTCAAGTTTTGGAGGAACTTCAGAGTTTTCTTTTTGATCTGTGGAACCCTAATGATGGAATGCATTGTCCAGCCTGCGCTTGAGTTTATAATCGGCATTTTCATCTGTTCAATCAGAGTTGCGCAGTGGAAGCATGGTGGCAGCTATTTTAGTTTGGAAGCAATTGGATGTTTCAATGTTTGGATTGGAGAATAGGAAATTTTTCAGGATCTGAGGCCAGTTTGGAGTGCACCTATTTAATCTTTTCCGGATGAGAGAAGTAAGTTCTGTTTTCTGATTTTGGAATAGAGTTTGTGTTCTGAGTTTTTGGTCGATCTTGGAAAGATCATTTTGTTAGATTGTTTTTGGTTCAGTTTGTTTTTAAGGACATCAGCAAGAGTTGAGCTGATCAGGAAAGATGTAGGCAGCATAGGATCGTCCGAAGAATTTTGGTGGACAAGAGACGGAAGAGTTTGGATTCCGAAGTCGGAGATTTGATTTTGGATAAGCGTTTGGTCTTCAGGATTGAATTGTCAATTTGGATAACCGAAATTCGTTGTGTTTCACGTATCTCTGAGGGAGTACGTGTAAGATCTATCTCTGGTTGTAGAACCAGCAGTTCAGGGAGTTTTAGTTGTTGATTTAGTCTTGTCTGTAGTCTGATATCCTGTCTTGTTTTGTAGATCTAGATGAGTGGAAGCTCTGTAGCTTAGTAGTATTGGTTGTTTGGATTCTTTAGAGCGAATGACTCGGTATTTATACTTGGGGAAACTCGAGAAAATTCTATTCGGAATTTTGTTTGGATAGTTAGATTTGTTTAATTGGATAAATTGGTTGCTATGATTGTTAGCATCTGGTTGATATATGCTTGTGTTTAAGATTAAATCTTTAACTAGATTGTTAAATTACCTTTGTTTTAAATTTCGGGGACGAAATTCTTTTAAGGGGGGAGGAATATGATATCCCGGAAATTTTTGGCAATATAAATTTAATAATCTGTGTAAAAATTAAATTAATTTGATAATAATTATTAATAAGATTTGAATTGATTTAATAATCTTCTGATAATTTATCTTTTAAAAGATAATTTAAATTGTTTCTATTTATAAAGTATATATGTATATATTTGTATATATTATAAATAGATAAGCTCTGTTTTAATTAATAAATAAAGACATGTTTTCTAATTTTAATATTTTTGATAATAGGAAATTTGATTTAATTTACTATTAAGCTATTAAATAGATAACTATATGGTTTTAAATACTTAAGATAAATGTTTAATAATTTGAACTTATTCTAGCTTAAGTTTAAATTTAAAATTTATTAACAAAAAGATTATTTTATTTTCTTTTTGGTATAGATAGATAAAAATATATTTTATTTACTCAAGATCAAAGTTATTTGTTTAAAAGTATTCTAGCCTAAGTCTAAATTTAAATAAAAGTTTGTTTTATTTTCTTTCTAAATATAGCTTGATGAAAATAAGTAATTAAGTGATAATTTCTTTTATAAATTATTTTAATTTAATAATGAGTTATTTTTAAATAATAATAATAACGTAATGTCTTTACAATGGATTTTAAATAAATAGGAATTGTTATTTTAAACTTATGTGTATATATATACACATATTTTGGGAAGCTATGATTTGAAATATAAAATAATATCTTTCAAGTATGTTAAGATAAAATAAATCTTATAAAATATTTAAACATAAGCATAAACAAAGCAAAATAAAATAGCTATGGATAAAAAGCATACCCTATAAACTTCTTTATATATGTACATGAGATAAATACAAACCAGGTTTGTATATGTGTAGCCTGTAGGTTTTAAATGGCAAAGTCAAGAAAACAAAGCAAAGTAAAAATAAAAAGGGCAGGTATCCTGTTAATATGACTCAGGCAAGAAATAAAATAAAATATGCAAGTTGCTTGTAAGAGAAATGCAAAGCTAAGTAAAAATATCTATTTGCATGTTAGACATAAGGTACCATTGCATTGAATGCTTTCAAACTCTAGCACATAACCAAGTCAATTCGAATTGTTTAACATCATTTCAGCCTCCTAATACAGAAATTTTGCCTGATACAAACAAAAACATAATCTCTGGAAAAATATGATAAGATATTTACCTGCAAATAGCCTAAACCCAGATATCACCTACCCTGAAACTTCTTTATATACACATCTTCTTATTTTTAGTTCGTTCACTAAACATATCAAACCTGAAACAAAGAAATAATAGCAATGCTTCCATTTATACAAACTTAAATAATATTTACAGCTGAACATAAGCAAGTAGATTAAGGAAATCAAAGAAGACAACTTTCCAGTTGTAAAATCCAAAGTTTTTCATACAAGAATGCTCTGTTCTTTTTCAAAAGCAAAGGTGAGTAACATTTTTTTTAAAATAACTTATGTTTTAAACTTGTTGTATGTTAATACTTGAATGCTTAAAAATATTTGTGTGAATATTTATGTGTTCATTTCTCTGTGCATTTGTGAGATGAAATATCTGCATATTGTATACCCTGTAAGACCATCCTGTTATGAATCTTGAGCTCATATCTTACTTCAAAAATCATCTCTGCTTGATATATTGATTTATAGGGCTTAGTATCTACACAAAATATGTTTGTTTGATAATAAAGTAAATTTTAAAAATATGAATTCAAGTTAAACAAGGTAGAACTGCTTTGAAAACCTTTAAAACAGTCAATACTTAATAGGAGTGAAATTTCAAACATCTTAAATTATTAATTCAGGTTTATAAATTGAATTCTTATCTGAAATTACGATTTTTTAAAATAAATTTTATTTTTTAGTTAAGGTTTGTAGTGGCATTTTTGGTTTGATCAATTTGGGAAATTTTGGGTTGCCTCTGGCAACACAGTTGATTGGAGTGGCTGTGGTTCTTCATGAAGGTGGAGAAGTGACTGGAGAAGCCAGGAAAAATGGGTGGTGGATAGTCAGTGACCAGTGGCGACTGTGGTGGTTGAGTTTTGTTGCTAAACCTAATTTGGCCATGCTGGAGAAACGAGTGCACTGTGAGGTCTCTGGTGTATCGAGTGCTTTGGTGTTTTGGGGACCACTAGAGGGTTGTTAGGCGAAACTGTGGCCGGTGGTGGTGGCTCTAAGGTGGTCGGAATTCCGAAGGAGGAGCGTTGACAGGTTTTGGGATGTTTGCTTGTTGCGTTTCCAGGTTTGAGTTTTGAACTCGTTTTCATTTCAGGTTGCCGTGGTGGCTCTGGGCGGTCGTGGTCGTATCTGGTGATGGTCGGCGTCGTGTTGGAGTTCCAGTGAGTAGCCGGAGGTAGCTGGGGCCACGGTGCACGTGCACCATGCCCATTGCAGTTCTGTAAAGTTTTGTGGGTGGTGCAGGGTTTTTGAGCTTGGGAAAATACTCGGGTCATTCGAGTATATGACTCGAAGCAGAGGGAGGGGATACTCGAAGCAAGTTTGGGTTCTCTCGAGTCAGTGTTTGTTTCCAGGTTTTTTTGTAAAACCTGGCAGCAGAATTTGTTTCTAAACAAATTCAAATGAAACCCAAAAATAAATAATGGATTTAAACAAGTTTAAATCCCGTTGAAGTATGAATTCAAAGTCTTTCTTGAATCCAAATCTGAAATAAAAATAAAGTTTTAAACAATGAAAGGTGGGTTTTCTTTCAGATTTAAAAACCTGACAATTTCAGATTTTGAAATTTAATTTAAAATCTGAAACAAAAATTTAAACTGTGTTTTAAAATTAAAGGTTCAAAGTATAGATTCAAATGAACTTTTGAATCTAAGTTTTTAAAAATAAATTTGGATAAAAATCAAATTTTTAAAAGTAAGTTAAACCAAAATTTAAATTCAAAGTGAACTAATGAATTCAAGTTTTCTTGAATTCAGATCTGAATTTAAATTATTTTTTAGTCTAAATATATAAAACAAGTTTAAGCCAAATAGTTTAAAAAGTAATTTGTTTCAAAATAATATTTGAATTGATTTTGGTTACAGTTCTTTTTATAAAGGAATTTTTGAATGAAAAGTAAATAAATTGTTTTAACTTGAAATTGCAAGATAAAATATTAATGTATTTTGGAAATTTAAATTTAAATTAACATTTAAGTAGTTTAATTTAAAGGCTTATCTTATATAAGTTTCATATGCAAGTAATAAATGTTATTTACATTTATCTTAAAAGATTTTAAAAATTTTAATTTAGTTAAATGTTAAGATTCAAAATGGAATTTGAATTTAATTTAAAATGTAATGTTCTAATACACTTTAATATTAATGAAGTCATTAATAAAGAAATAAATTACCTTAGGAATAATTCAGATATTTAAATGATTTAAATGAATAAGTAAATTAAAGAATTACTTATGTATTTAATTTATAAATTAATAATTTAGATTAATTTATAACTAGAAACTAATTAAGAAAGTAATTTAATAAATGTTATTATTTAGTGAGGATAATTAACTAAGGACTATTAATAATTAATTAATGTGATAAATTAGTTTAATTAATTAAGATAATCTATTGTAAATTGTTAAGTGTAATTACTTGATAAAAGTAATTAAGAGATTAATTACTTGTTGTAATTAATTTTGATAAAATGATTAAATTAAGTTAATTAATTTAGTTTAATTAATTTAAGGAATCATTTGCTGAATTGATAAGTGTAATTACTTAGTGTATTCAATGGAGCATAATTACTTAAGGAAGTAATTAATGTTAATTTTTGAATGTAATTAGTGAAAGATAATGTGTTAATGGAGTAATTGGGATAATTACTTTTGTAATTAATCAAGGGATTAATTAATGAAGATAATTAATTAGGGAATAATTAATTTATTAATATGTAAATAAGGGTAGTTAATTACTGGTTGATATTAATCAAGGATGATTAATAATTGTGTTTAAATAAAGACTAATCGCTTAATGTAATTAATTTAAATAAAGTAATTTAATTTAAATCTAAATTAGAAATCATTAATTAATATAATTAATGATGTAATTAAGAATTGTTTAATTAAGAAATAATCAATAATGTGGTGATTAATTTATGTAAGAATAAATGTAATTAATTATATTTAATTAATAAATGAAGTAATTAAATGATAATTAATTTGTGAAATTAATTAAAGACTAATTAGTTATTGTAATTAGAAGATGTTTAATCAAAGGTGTTTTAATCAAGATGAATATCTAGAGAATAATTAATTAATTTGATTTATAATTAATGGTTGTATAAGCAGGATTTATAGATGAAGTAATGAATTTAATTCACTTTAAATTAATTAGAGATAGAAGTATTTAATTTAATTCATTTTAAATTAATTATAAATGGTATGATTATAAATCATTGCTTATGGATGAATGATATTGATATTTCATTTGATTGATTGAGATCTCAGATATGAGATGAGTAATATTATGTGATATGGATGTATGGTTTAAGTATTTAATTATCTGTTTGGATGATGATATTGATTATCTGTTTATGATGATAATGTGATTATCTATTGTGAATTATCTATCTGTGTGTATATTGATAATATTGATTTGAATTGTTAAGACTAAATAGACAACTTGGCCTTAAAAGATACGTTTTGGATTTCGATGAGACCGGGATCGGGTTCCCATATTTGAACATCCGAAAACCACATCGATCCAAATTAACGGTAGGTCGTGAATCTGAAGTGAAGATGAAGATTCAGAGTGCAAGGGTTATTGTCGTTAACTCTGAGGGTAATTCCAAAATGAGTGTAACGAGATAATGCCTTCGGTTTCGTTCGAACCCGGAACGAACTTGTATGGATTGAATGCTTTCAGAACATCGTCAGGTGGGCGATGAGCACTCTAAGAAATGTATTCTCTAAAGGTAATCGCAGCCCCAAGCCTCATCAACCAGGAATGGCTAAAACAAGAGAGGTGCAGCAAGGTTAGGTGGGTCATGCCCAAGCAGGACAAGATATTCCCCTATCTAGATGTCCCTTTATTTTCGGCTGTGTGGGCGGTTAATTGCAACAACTGTCGGGGTTATCTTGTTCGGGACTGTTAAGTAAGGAATGGTTCCGGCCTTGTGTTGCAGGGGAGCGGGTGTACTCCTCGGTACGTTGATCTTGGCCACGTACTGTAACGGGCGGTACCCCAGTAGCCCTGCCATTATATGGAATCCACAATCCAATAAGTGCCAACGGTTTTGATTGTATTGCCAACTTTTGTGGCTAGTAGCTGGAATTTAATGAATGTAACAATTTAGTCTATTTTCTATTTACTTGAAAACCCTAGACCTATTATAATATCACTGAATTTCCTATCAAATATTTGGTTAGCGTAAGGTAAAAACTTACCCATGTTTATTTGTGGGGAGTCTTACGCGATACCTATTGTTTCAAAGGATTTTCAAAATTAAGCAACTTTAACCTGTTACTCACACCAGACCCATGTCTGACCCGGAGTTTATATTTTGTTTTTCATAAACTCTCGGGTACTCAAATTTTTACGAGTAGCCAAGGGATTCAGGTTGGCTTTGACGAGTTCTGGAGGAGCAATGGAGCAGGAGGCGTCAGCGTTGTAGATATATATAGTTCCGCTGTGTTGATATCTTTGAGTTATTTGTTAGAGTTGTATCGAGTTGTATTAACTAGCCAGGTGTCTATAACTGTCTAGTATGTGTCGTATTATCTGTATAACTCTGATTGATGTTGTATATTATGTAAATACTTATGTGATTATTATATTTTGTTCCATTCCACTGTGAGATTCTGATGTTGTTGTTCTTTCTTCTCTATCTTTTCTATTTTCTCACCCCTTTCTTTCTTCAAGACAAAACGGATTTCTTCTTTGCAAAACACACGGCAGTTTTGAATTCTTCTTCCAGGCTTAAACATTTAATCTGAAAAATATTTTTGATTTGCTTTGCAGAAGAAATTGAATGCATGCTTCAAATTAATATTGAACTGCTGTTGACATGCTGAGTTAATCTTCATTCCATTTGAATTTGCAAAAGAATTGAATTGCAGGTTTTAATTAAATTCAGATTCTAGTTTGCTTTTGGATTTTAAATCTCAGGTTTCTGATTTGCTTTTAGATTTAATGTCAGGTTTTGAGGAAAATTTCTGTTTTTGAGTTGAGAAAAGAAAACAAAAAAAATGAAAGTTTTATGTTTATTAAAAAAAATAAAAAAAAAATGAATGAAGACACTTGTCCTTAAGAATTTACATTTGTCATTTTAATACTTAATTTCTTTACATGTGTTATTAAGATATGCTAACATGTTTATACATGTTTCTTAGTATTTTAAATAAATTTTATTTAATTTAAAAGATAATATAAGCTTACATATTTAATTTACTTTATAAATAAATACTTATGTATGTAAATATAAATTTACTCTTTAAAGAAAATATTACAAAAGTAATTATAATATAAATAAATCTCTTATACATGTATTTAAAAATCTAAAACATTTATATATATACATTTATAACCATTTAATTTAAACACTTTTAAAGAGAACAAAAATAAAACTTTATTTAAACTATTATATTAAAAATAAATAAATTATTTTATACTTTTAAAATAATTGAATTAACCTTAAATTAACTTTTGAAAAATATTAATTTTAAAAAAAAGCTTCAAATTATAATTCATACATATATATATATTATCAATATATTAAATTAAATTTCAAACAATTCCAAATTATAACATTTATATACATATATATTACAATTTGAAAACTCATCTTTTATTTAAAACAAAAGATTTTTCTACTCACAATATATATCAAATTTTTATATATGTATTTCATTTCATGATATTCTTTAAATATACATCTATTTTCTACAAAGTAACATTTTCAATACATTTATTCGAATTTCAAATCCAAATTTAAATTAAATTTTAAAATCAACTCATATATAAATATATTTTAAAGAAACACATATTTGATTTTATTTGAAAATAATAAATTTTGCCATATTCCAAATAATTATATTAGGGAATTACCAAATAAATATTTATCTAGATATAAATATTTATCATCATATTTATTTGTTCAATCTATAAATCAATATTCCATTAATTAATCCAATTTTTTATCGATTACCAATGTCTAGAATTCCGGGATATCACATTCCTCCCCCCTTAGAATCTTTTCGTCCTCGAAAAGGAACGAAGCCAAATTTATTAAAATGCTTAAAATCAGATAAAATTTCCTTTGATCATTTTTAAAACACCTTTAAAATCTATATATAGTATTATCAAAGTAGTTTTATAAAAATATCATTCTATAACTCGATGTTTCAACAAGTCCATCTTCGTTCTCACAGAAATTCGGTCATACATTGATCAGGCATAGGACTGAAAATCTATAATTACTTAGTACACCCATTTTTCAACACCCAGTGAAAATACTTGGAAAACAATTTTATTGAAAATAAAGAAAACAGTTTTTGAAAATAGAGGATATATCTTTGGTGAGATTGCTCTGGAAATCATCACCCCCATCTATGGTCACAGTTACATTCCAGGGTTACGTTGCCATCGCAGCAAAAGTCCATGTAACTGCAGGCTCTCAACGGCCTCTTGATTACGCAATGGATCCCACACAACAGATCACAGTTACATTCCAGGGTTACGTTGCCATCGTAGCAAAAGTCCATGTAACTGCAGGCTCTCTGTGGCCTTTGATTTTCGCTGTCGTAATGAAACCTCTCCACTCCTACATAGGTCGCAGTCTACCGATATAAAATCAAAAGCAGACTGTTGGCTCTCGGCGGCACACATGACTTTCGCTATGTTACTATAGGTCGCAGTCTACCGATATAAAATCAAACGCAAACCGTTGGCTCTCAGCGGCACGCACGACATTCGCTATGGTATACACTACTCATAATCCCCAGGAACTAGTTTTGTCCAGACCCCTCACAGGATCAACTTTAGAACCCCCCCTTGGGGCTCAAGGCAGCACCACCCGGTGGTACTCCTGAGAAGTTCATTTCAAGGGAGCGCCTTTTCCCCAGAGCCATCATCAAAACATTTTATACTATACACATATAGTATCTTCAAATCATACATCTAGTATGATCTCATACAAAGCTCCTTTACACAAAATCGATTATGCCAAAAATCGATAATTCTCAAACTAGGCTTTCCAAATTCTCATATTGATTTTACCCAAAAATCAAAAGTCTTTCCAAATCCAAAGGTTTCCAAAACTTTTTTCCCCAAAATCCTCATAAGATCCTTTATATATATATATATATATATATATATATATATATATATATATATATATATATATATATATATATATATAATTTTCAAAACTTTGGATCATTTCAAACTTGTATAAAACTCCTTTTATACTTCAAACATTTTCAAAAATCCTTTTCTCCTGGCAAAAGATTCATCAAGGGGAGTTTTATCTTATATAACAAAGATATATAACTTTATTTATCCAAAATCAAATATTCAAATTTGATTATTCTTTTCAATATCAATCTCATCCAATCCGTACGATGTACACACCTGCTTACTTTAAATTTTAAACCACATTTGGGTTTAAATTCAAACGAATTCCTTTAAAATTTCAAACAACCCTTGTTTGAAATTGAACTCTTTCATTCATATATATTAAATAACATCTCTTATTTTAAAATAAGATCGTATTCAAAATAGTTTTGAATCATATTATTTCCTTTAACACTTTGAAACCAATTCAAATGTTTAAATTTAGAACTCAGAAATTCACAGTTGGAAACCCACTTTAATTTACATCTTTTTATATTTACAAGTTTATTCTCCTTTTTAAATGTTTACTTCTTTAAAACATTTCATTATTAAATACAACAACCATTTATGATAATATCCAAGATTATCTATCTAAAACCATCCATTATCATCTTATTTTGAAATACTTTTCCAATTTAAGATTTCAATTTCAGTTTGAAGCCATTTCAAACTTATCTTTATTTAATTTCAGTTTGGTTATATTCTAATACCACTTAATTTAATCCCAATTCCAGATTTCAATTTGGTTGTATTATATTACTTCTTAATTTAATCTCAAAATTTACAATCAATTCCCTTAATATTTATTAGAAAGAAATATTGCTTTATATATCAAAATATATTCTTATATAAAATCATTTAAAATCTTTATATAAGAAAATAACAAGTATGCTCTCTCATATATACACTCAACTCATTCTAGGGTACTATTGACCCTATCCTTAATGAGTAATCCTAACAAAGCCAAGGTTCTCGCTTAACCTTCAGCTCTGATACCAAATGTAACAACCCGAAAATTTCGAACCCGAAAATTCCAGATAGTTAGTCAAAGAAAAAAAGAGAAAGAAGAAGAAACAGAAAACAAGTCACAAAAACCTCACATTCAAAGCGGACAAAAAATATAATATCAAATAAAATAACAGTTTACAAAGAAGAACTGTATCAGTACATTTACATTTTTACATCAGAGTTACAATCATTACACAACACTGGACAGTTTTAAACAACATGTCCAAATTATACAATAATAAATTATAGTGGTAAATACTCCATACGTTCCAGCTATCCAGCTCGCCTCCTGAGCTCCAGAACGTTCTTACCTGAAAATTTGTAATACTCGGTCTGACCCGAGCATTACAACAAAGTAACACCCGGGTCAGGCAGGAAACCAGCGTGAGTAAACCCATCTAACACGGAATACAAAAGCATACAACTTAAATAAACCCTGGATAACTTATATCAATTTATAACTCCACAAGTTGTTGTAGACATCGCCTATTTTACACATCAATTTCTAAGCTCCAAAACTTAGATTAAATGGTCCAATTCACTTAAATCATTTCATTTCAGCCTACTAATTTCACATATCAATTTATAAGAATCGAAGTGGTTTTGGGTATTCTCTAATACCCGACTCCGGTCTCTTCAAATTCAATTCCTTCTAAATTCAAGTTATTCAAGTGAATTCAATTTACTTTTAAATACTGGATGTTACTCTACATAGCACTTCATCATAGATAACTACATTTCCACAGTTCAACCCAACATATCATATTACAGAAATATTTCACATCACAAAGCATCACGATCACATACCCATGATGACAATTAATCCAAGGTATTCAAATATCGTTCAATCATTCATAAGCAAGATAAATTAGTCATATCATTTCTAAATAATCAAATTAATCTAATTATCTACCATTGATTTAAATTAAATACCTTTACTTATGAATCTTGCTTATTAAACATTAATTAATTATATTCAATTAATTAACTATTCCTTAATTATTCATCTTGATTAATCATTCTTTAATTACATTAAGTAATTTTCCCTTACTTAATTAAGCAAATTAATTATTCTCAAACCCATCACATTCATTAACCTTTAACAATTATCTTACTTAGTTACCCAAATTTGATTAGCCGACAATCGCATTGATTAATTATCCTTATATTAATTCACACTCATTAATTCCAGAAATTAATCAATCTTTAACTCATCGTACGAAGTAATTAACCCTTAATTTCTCCCATTAAGTAATTATCATTAAATAAATCATCCATAGTAATAACTCATTAATTACCTATGTTACTTAATGACATTAAGCGGTTATCCATTAATAAATTTCATTTGATAATTGTCCCTCAATTACCCTCCTTGATTTATGACATTAAGTAATTATTCAATAATTACTTCATTAAGTAATTATCATTTATTAATTTCATTAAGTGATTAACTCTAAATAAATTAATCATCTTTTAATTAGTAACCTAATTATTCAATCATAATTATAATTTAATCCTTTAAATTTTTATTATTCAAACTAATTACTAATTACCTTAATAATTATATTAATAATACTGATAATTCGTCAACCGATTTCATTAGTAAACCATCCTTAATGCATTAAATAGTTAATACTTTATTTAATTCCATCATCTAAATCACCTTTCAAACCATATATAAATTAACCTACTCTACGATTACCTTTAACAAACAATCTTAAAGTAACCTAGACTCAAAAATTTTGTTTAAATTTTTCTAATACTTAGTTTAGAACTTGATTTATATTTTCATTTCAAACTTGTTCATTTTGATAAACCTTTAAACTTGATTAAACCCTTTTCTCTAATCCGTATTATTTTATTACCTTCCAAATCTGATCATAAATTTTTGTTATAAAACTATAAACTTGATCCTACTTAAATTCAAAACCTGGTTAATTAACACAAACTAAAATCTTAGCATGCACTCAATTTTTCCCGTTCCACAAGCAAGAATACTGAGCACTCACGAACCAATATTCCTTCAAGTCGGCATACACCATCCCCGAGATTCGACCCGTGATAAACATTTCCTTTCCCGAGCTTCAACATCACACTATTGTCACTGATACTTCAGGTACTCGTGCACCTGCACACCGCAACCAAACCACTCCCATCGCCATTTAGGATACCCTAAAGTCGGCGTCACTATCCAAAGCCGACTCGACCACCCAGGCCTCGACGAACTGCTCCATTCGAAAATAACACTCATCGATCCCATACTGTAAATGATCATATACTCAAAAATCCCCATATTCCGATCATCCCTACCATCATAAACCCTCAAACTTCGTCAGACGACCCGCCTCCTTCACCTTCATCATTTCCCACATGCGCGCAACCTTCCATCACCCTCCTTGTCTCGCTATTCCTCACGAAATCCAAGGTCAACGAAACTTCCTTAAACCCTAATATTTGATCGGCCCGCTTCCACGATCAACCAGAAATTCCAACGCCATTTTTCTCGAATTCCTCCTCGACCCATACTTCTCCCATCCAAATGTCTTGTCCTGAAATTCCCCCCTTGGCCAGCAAATGCCAAAATTCCCTGCTCCGATCAACTAGGTAATTCTCATCATTCCTAGCTTTAAAAATCACAAAATTCATTCCAAAAATCAAGATTCCGAGACCCGTATTTGTTTATGAATTCAAATCTTGAAATTTAATATTCGATTTTTCTGTCTAAAAATAATTCTACTGTAGTATCTTGATATCTGAAGATTATACTTGTTATTTAAACTTAAAATAATTTTTAAAAATCGGTCTTAGTTACTACCAACAATTTTTCTTTAGAAATCATCACATAATACTGATTGTATAATGAGGTATGAATTTTATATTGGATTGATGAGCCAGAAAATATAGCAGAGCCTGTAAATCATGGATAACAACAGAGCAGATTGATTTTAAATCCAAGTAAATATATTCGTGCAACATAAATAATCACCTACTCTACACAGAACCCACATGCATCAATTAAATATGAACTTTGGATCTTTAACAGTGCAGTTTACTCACATGCAATTTGGAAAATAGAAGAAATAAGATCTGTTTACTCACCTTTTTCTAATTTGCAGAACACACAGCAGTTTTGAATTGTTCTTCCAGGCTTAAACATTTAATCTGAAAAATATTTTTGATTTGCTTTGCAGAAGAAATTGAATGCATGCTTCAAATTAATATTGAACTGCTGTTGACATGCTGAGTTAATCTTCATTCCATTTGAATTTGCAGAAGAATTAAATTGCAGGTTTTAATTAAATTCATATTCTAGTTTGCTTTTGGATTTTAAATCTCAGGTTTCTGATTTGCTTTTAGATTTAATGTCGGGTTTTGAGAAAAATTCTGTTTTTGAGTTAAGAAAAGAAAGCCAAAAAAAATGAAAGTGTTATGTTTATTAAAAATAAAAATAAAAAAATGAATGAAGACACTTGTCCTTAAGAATTTACATTTGTCATTTTAATACTTAATTTCTTTACATGTGTTATTAAGATATGCTAACATGTTTACACATGTTTCTTAGTATTTTAAATAAATTTTATTTAATTTAAAAGATAATATAAGCTTACCTATTTATTTTACTTTATAAATAAATACTTATGTATGTAAATATAAATTTACTCTTTAAAGAAAATATTACAAAAGTAATTATAATATAATAAATCTCTTATACGTGTATTTAAAAATCTAAAATATTTATATATATACATTTATAACCATTTAATTTAAACACTTTTAAAGAGAAAAAAATAAAAATTTATTTAAACTATCATATTAAAATAAATAAATTATTTTATACTTTTAAAATAATTTAATTAACCTTAAATTAACTTTTGAAAAATATTAATTTTGAAAACAAAGCTTCGAATTATAATTCATACATATATATATTATCAATATATTAAATTAAATTTCAAACAATTCCAGATTATAACATATACATACATATATATTACAATTTGAAAATTCATCTTTTATTTAAAACAAAAGATTTTTCTATTCACAATATATATCAAATGTTTATATATGTATTTCATTTCATGATATTCTTTAAATATACATCTATGTACTACAAATTAACATTTTCAATACATTTATTCGAATTTCAAATCCAAATTTAAGTTAAATTTTAAAATCAACTCATATATAAATATATTTTAAACAAACACAAATTTAATTTAATTTGAAAATAATAAATTTTGCCCTATTCCATATAATTATATTAGGGAATTACCAAATAAATATTTATCCAGATATAAATATTTATCATCATATTTATTTGTTCAATCTATAAATCAATATTCCATTAATTAATCCAATTATTTATCAATTACCGATGTCTAGAATTCCGGGATATCACACGGGTAGTCCGAGGAGGTAGTCGACGACATGGGGATGGTCACGACGATGATCGAAGTGGCGAGTTTCTGGTGTACACGTGCACGCGTATCAGTGGTTTGGAAGTGGGTCGCTGTCGTTTGGGAGGAAGAGGTCGTCTCGAGTAAAGACGAGCGAGGCTAGGGTTTTAGTTCGTGTAAGCTGGGATTTGTCTCGGATTAGTATTTGAAGGTTAACAAGCTTCAATATGCAACAGTTCAAAATTTTAATAAAAAAAGAGAGGAAGAAATCTCGAGCAAGTCTCGAATGGGTATCGGGTTTAACCCGAAGCAGTTTAATCAAGCTTTAAAAAGCAAAGGTATTGAAATTTAAATGAATTTAGTTAAAAAAATTTCTTAAATAAATTCTTTTACAAATAATAAATGTTTTCTGTAACATTTTGATTTAGAAGTATATGATTTGTTTAACTTAAATTTGTTAAGTTATTTAAAAAAAAAAACTTAATGCATAAACATGATTGAGTGTTAATTAAAAAGAAAAGTGTTTTTTAAAGAATGTGATTCGGTAATTAATTAAGGATATGATTTTATCTTAAAATTAATGAAGTAATGAAGTAATTAAAGAGTGATTAATTAATTAGATAATTAGAGATAATTAATTAATTGATTAGAGATTAATGAATTAAGTAATTAAGTTGTAATTAAGCATTAATTAATTAAGTCATTAGAGATTTATCAATTGGTAATTAAGGATTAATTAACTAGTAATTAAGAATTAAGTAATTTGTAATTAAGTTTTATTTATTAATAATTAAGGTTTTGTAATTAATGATTAAGGGATAATTAATTACTGAATGAGATTAATTAAGGTTAATTAATGAATGTGATTAATTTAAAGATTACTTGTTAAATGTAATTAAAAGAATAATTAATTACTGGAAATAATTAAAGGAACATTAATGAATGTCATTAATTAATTAAAGATTGATTATTGTGAATGGTTAAGGCTAATTAATCTATGTGATTAATAAAAAGACAATTAATCAAGGAGGATTAATTAAGATGGATCATCAATTGGGTTGAAATTAATTAATGTTTGGTAAGTAGGATAAAGGTAATTCAAGTGATTGAAGTTGGTAATTAATTTAATTGTAAATTAATTAGGATTTATATATCTAATAAATCTTGCTTATAGATGATTGAATAATAGTGGATTGCTCGGGTTGTTGATGTCTCTGATGGACAATTTAGATGTATGTGATATAATAGGTTAAACAATAATATTGTGAGTAATTTATCGATGATAAATTGTTATGTGGTATGATATCCTGAATATGTATTGTATTGTTTTAAATTTAACAACTTGGATTAGAGGTGACATTGGATTCGAAGAGACCGGGGTCGGGTATCAGCAATACCCGAAACCAGTTCGATTAGTAATCTAAATTCCATATAAATTGGATATGTGAGATTAATCAGGCTAGAATGGATAAGTTAAGTAACTTGGATATTTAACCTGAGAACTGTTGTGTGTGAAAATGATTAACTATAATAAGTTAGAACTCGTAGAGGGTATGAGTTACCCTGGTTTGCAAATAAGTTATAACTTGGTATTTCATATTATATGGGTTTACTTACGCTGGTTTCCATCCTGACCCGGGTGTTAATTTGATGTAATGCTCGGATCAGACCGAGTATTACATATTTCCAGGTAAGGACGTTCTGGAGCTCAGATGGCGAGCTGGATGGAAGGGACATATAGAGTATTCCGCTGAGAAATATTATTATTTATCTGGGACCAGTTATTTTAACTGTCCAGTGATTGTGAAATGTTGTAACTCTGATTATTAACATAAATTAGCTGATACAGTTTTCCTTTGTATAACTGTTATTTTATTTGATATTATATTTTGTTCCACTGTGAATGTGAGATTCTGTGTTTTGGTGTTTCTGTTTCTCCTTCTTCTTCTATCTCTTTTCTTCTTTTCCCCAACTATCTGGAATTTTCAAGATCGAAAATTCCGGGTCGTTACAGAATTAGCATATTATTTCTATCTAGAGTTTGGTATGATTTGAGATGGAGTGGCTTACATATTATCAAGCCGCATTCTTTGATTTGATGGATCCTATATTTAGGCATCCTAATGTTGGCTGATTTGTCATTTCTTGTTCTTCGGAATGTTAATGATGATTCTGAAGTATCTGTATTCACTCTTTAGTTTTGAGATATTGATGATATACCTCGAATTTTAGTCATTGTGAATCTGTTGACTGTGAGTCCGTTATGGGTATGATACCCAATCAGGCAATTGAATATTGTATTGACTTCATTCCCAGTTATTAGCCTTTCGGTCATCCTCCCACGAGGATGTCCACTAGGGAAATGAGGTGATTAATTGAATTTATTTGATATAGACGTGCTTGCCTCCTTTTGAGATATCCTCTTTGGATACTCAATTGTTGATATACTTTGTAAAATTACTTCACTCAAAGTAATGATATGTTGTTAGTGTTCTTCTTCTCATTCGAGAAGATATCTTTACCTTACTCTTATATCTCATTAATCTCTTTTTTAATCCATTAAGTGGTACTAGGGCTAACCCTTGGCTTGACCTTACGTCGATTTTCATAAGCTATGAGTTACAATGGATAGCGTTCCTCTAATCGCATTCCATACTCGTAAGGTTCTTGTGAGTGGTTCGTTATACCGTTAGGAATAACGAATGCTCCAGTCTATTCCATTAGTCTTGTGAATCGAGTATTTTGGTAATATCTTGATGAGTTCTTCTTTTGTTTTTTATTTTGGGTATAAGTTAAAATTGAGTTTTCAAATCTTTCAAATTGAAGATATGTTTTTAAATGAAATTGGATTTTTGAGAAAAATAAGTAACATTTTGAGTATTATATATGAGGTATTTCTGTTCAAAGAAAATGAATTTTTGTGTTGGGTTGTCCATCTAATGCTTTAAGAATTCTGGTCGACGCGTTTGGCCAACGTTATCGATAGGAATTTCCTAAACACTGTGATGAGACAATCAAACATGATCAATTGATTTTTAATAAGTAAAGTTGGAAATAATAAATGTTGGAGTATTAATTTTTATTATAAATGTTTAATGAAGCCATTGAACCATACTGAGTGTTGGATGAGTAGTGAGGCAGTTTTGATCATTTGATGGGGTCATTCACCATACATCAATGGCGAGGAAATACCCTTATTGAAAGAAAATATCATTTGATGTTTTGATCAATAAAATGATGTATTTAAAGTAAAATAATACTTTGGTTTGAAAAATTAAAATATTAATCGAAGATTTTAGTACAAGTAATTAATCATAACTGTAAAAAAAATGACACTTGTTTATTTGAGTAATAGTAGAGGATAGATATAAATCTCTATCTTAAGAGAAAATAAAGAAGTGTTAGCTTAAAACATTTAGTATAAGTTTGTGATCTAGTTTTTGTTTTAAACTAAAGTGGTATTAAAACTCATGGGTTTGAAATTGTAAAATTCTTTTGAAAACAAGTTTGAATTAATTATCAACTTTAGTTAGTTTCATGTTGATAATTAGATGGAAATTTAATTTTTGTGACAAGTGGAAATGTTAATTTTGATTGTTTTGATAAATGAACAATTCATGCAGTATAATCATTTTAAATTGTGAGAATAATTTTAAACTTTATATATTCCAGAAATATCTTTTGGTGGATAATCAATAATCATCTTGATAATGAAAGAGATTGGTTATCTCTTCCGAAATGAGTTTTCAAGTTAACTGTTTTAAAGTAGATTTTGGAAAGTAATGAAAATATTTTCACTTAATAAAATGTTTTATGATGATGATATATATTGTGTTTCCAACCTAATGTTCAACGTATATTATATAAATCATTTTTATAATATTGTATACGGCCCTTCGTACAAAGGAGACTCCACCCATTTATCCAGAAATTTCTAACCCTTGGAAAATTTGAGAAAGCAATTGGAAAAAAATATGATATATGTTGCAAACTAGAGAATACCTATGGAAGAATTAGAGAATAAATAACTTAAATTTTATTTACGTTAATGAAGAGTATTGAATTTAAATTTAAAATCTAAGTAAGAAGTTTTGAAAAAAATTCCAGTGTTGAAAATTATGTTTATAATTATAAAAATATTGAATTTTGAAATTCTAAGAATTTTTGATTGAGAGTTTATACATATATTTCAGTTCCTTGTATTTTTTACTCTTGTGTTGTTTTCTAACGACGTACATTTATGCGTCATTTGAGTACGGTGGACTTTGAAGAAACCACATTTTGGTTGATCTATCTTGCCTCTTTTGTGTCTATCATATATCGATGTGGTTCGTCTGTAGTGTCATACAGATAATAATATCGATAATCATTTTATTGGTTAGAGTTGGGCTGGAGTTGTGCTAAATCCCAACCCTACAGGAGGAGCTTATGGGAAATCAATCTTATTCGATTGATCCTTTGTGTAGCATCTTGTTGTGTTCTCAATCGAAGGTGAGACGCCATCGAAATCTTTTATGTTGCTCGAAAAATTCAGTGGTTCATTAATTCCAATATTAGCACTTTGGAAACCATTGAATAAATCGAGCAAGCCTTATCTTGGTATTCTACCATTCTATTTGGGGAATGAGAGAATTTTTAAACTCTAGCATGTCTATCTTTCTTTTGATTGATGAAATTAATAGGTTGAATATAAACATTTCTCTAGAAATTGCATGGACACAATTTTGTTAAGAGAGGGAGTCTGTAACAACCCTGGTTTGGAGATTACCTATCAATATTAAATTATAATGCTAATTATATTTTAACATTGTAAATTAAATTAAAATTGAAAAAATTATATTGTTTATTTGGAATAAACTATAAAATTGGAATTAAATTGTGAAAAAAAGCTTAGAACTTTATTTTATTTGGTGGGGGTGATAATAAATGGAAAACATATGGGACACATGCATTTATCTTATCGGTTAGTTCTCGACTTGTTCGTTTGATCATTTTGACCTTCGAGTCGAGTCTACCGATGAGATGAGGTAAATTTTTTACTACTTTAAGAGGAAATTTACTAGTAATTAGTCAACCGTTTAGTGTAAACGTATGGTATGGAATGCACATTAACACTGTTTCGGTTCCTATCCGAGAGTTTTGTGACACATTTGCAATTGCGGCTTATTGCCTGTGCTGGACCTTCGGGTCATTGCCATTGCGGCGGTTGCCATTGCGGCTTATTTGTCCTTGAGACGTTTTCCATTGCGGCGTATTTGCCATTGCAGCGTATTTGTTATGGCAGCGTATTTGTCATTATGACATATTTGCCTTCGGGCATAGTACCGTATTTGAGATCAGTACTTGGTAGGCTTTGGCCAAAAGCACATGCAAATTTTGAGATGTTTTCATTGATTTCCCAAGTATATAGCCTTTTTCATGGTTGAGCCATTATATATATATGGTGATTACCTTATGGGAATTTGAGTTGGCTACACTGGCCTTATTTGAGATTTGCCTTTTGGCGTTATTATTGAGATTTGCTTATTGGCGTTATTATTGAGATTTGCTTATTGGCGTTACTACAGGAGATTTTCCTTTTGGCATTTATTTTGGTATTATATTATCCTATGTTGGAGAGTTATTTGATTGCCTTGTGGCATATTTTTGAGATGGTAATTTCTTTGAGATTTCTTTGAGTTTGCCGATATGGCGTGTTTTGCGATTTCTCCTTTTTAGGAGTTATATTTTCCCTAAACCATTATTGATGATTTGTTATATGCTGATGATACGAGGCTTGCTATATTTAGCATTTTATGGATTGTTTTATCTCTTTTGAGATTATTGTTTGTGTAAGTGATATCATCTCATCACTTAAAGTAAACATACCATACTCATGTTTATACTCAGTATTGTTCCTTCTTGTTTAAGAAGAACATTACCCTTATTCTTATGCATTTATTACTGCTTATTCTCTTAAACTAATTTGTTTAGATAGACTAACTAATGTATTTTATACCCGGGTCAGAATGAGATGTTTCAAGTTAGGTACCTTTTGAACATAGCATATTCTGCTTCCGCTTGGATATTTTGCTATCGCCTTTTTGATATAGCTTTTTGAGTAGACTTTGATATGTATATTTTTAACTTGTTGCATATTGTGTGGTCGTCATAACACTTATGTATATCATTTTGTATTAAACTGGGGATGTATCTGTATATATATCTGTTGTTTGTTGTTCTATAATGTGGTATGCATTTAGTTGTTGTGTTTTGTTCTGATAGATCCATAGCCACCTATAGTTTTGTATTAAGCGTTTATTGGATGTGTTGATCTTATTGAGATAGAGGGAAATTTTTTTAGAGAATTTATCAACGTATTCAATAGATGTTTAAGGAAAAGCTGTAGATGGTCGCTCCTAATCAGCCCTATTCTCCGCATTAGCAGTATTACCTAGTAATACTCTTTCTTAATGTCGGTCTTAGGGTGGGGCGTTATAGTATTACTACTCTATCTATAATGAGCCTTACCCCATCAAAGTCTAGGTGTTCGTTAAACCTAAGCTCTAATACCGGTTGTAATGACCCGCAATTCCATACAATTTAAGTTGATAATAAACCACACATGTCCAACTCAAATTGAACGAAAATACGGATAATTAAGGGAAAGAAAGAAGAAATTAAACAATTACAGAATCTCACAATGTAATGGAACAATATATAACATAACTATGGTCTTTACAAAATTAAAAACTATAATATACATACATCCATTAGAGTACAACTACGAATCACTAATCATCAGCCCGGACAGTAACAACAACATGTCCTCACAAATGATGATAATTTTAAACAACCAATGCAGTGGAAATAAGATAATAACTAGCTATCGATGAAGCCTCCTCTCCAAAATATATCTGAATCTAATCTGTAAATATACTCGGTCTGACCTAAGCATTAAATGGGAGGAATGCTCGGATCTGTCCGATAAACCAGTATGAGAAAACACATCTCAATTGGATTTTAAAGTTACACATAAACACGAACAGTTTTCACATTATGATAACCAAAACACTTCACATCAAATCCTCTGATATTATTATAGTGTCTAGGATACGAATACATATTAATCATAGTCAAAATTGTTACGTTAATAAAATTTCAGCATAATAGGTTTCACAATCAAGTCTGAAGGCACTTATTGGAGAATGGTGTCCGTACAATGGCAGGTAGGGGATTACCTTCCGTACAATACATTTCTAAAGAAATGTACGATGATCAACACTATGATCCTCTGCATCCGGCAAGACTGGCCAACCCCTTTTTGGTTAACACCATGACCTGAATTGTATTGAATATGACATCACTCCGGTTGTTACCCACCTTTACCGAGATCCCATAGCATACACTATGTAGTTGACAGATAGAGAGCAATCAAGAAAGGTGATGACTATACCCTAATGGTTGGAACCACAAAGCCTTACGGCATACCCTGCTTAAGCCATTTTCTAATGTGAGCTTAAGGTAATGTTTACCTTTCACAGAACATATTCTACTTTGAATGCCACATTCCATTTGTAATAACACACGATTGATTTCCACAAAAGTACAATTTACGATCTTGTACGCCTCAGAGAAGGGTGTTAACTATAAGAGTGGTTATGTCCTACACCACCAACAGATGTACGTTTGTAAAAATAAATGTACATGTTATCTTAGGAATGAAATATCAGGCATATCCATATAAGTGTCTAGGAACAGGAAAAACCGAAGGCAATTTCCTACTATATCTTTTTCGGAATCAACCCTTGGATTAGCAGCAAGCAGTCCTTGCATCGAAGATTTTTCAAAATGAAGCACTACTACCACCATATGTATAATATGGAATCGAAGGGCTAGTGGCAAGCAGCCCTACATCATGAAGATCTCCATCTTCAAAAATCATCATCTTCAACAAATCTGCACTTTCAAACGCATATGTTGGTCCGAAGTGATTTTCGGATAAACATATCCCGGTCTCTTCAAACCAACAATCAATAAGAGGCCATCTACCTCATATGGAAACCAAGTTTCATAGACTTATCATGTTTCCAACTCTCAACATGCTACCTTCGGTTAAGAAGGAAGGTCAATAGATTAAAGTGCCATTATCACTCCGCCCTACTCCAATCATCATTTTTAACAGCAAACGATAATCAAGCCTACTTAGTTGGCCTCGTACTAAGTGAAAGACTAATAAGTTTCCATATCAAGTCAAGGAACCAAAAATGGCCAAAACAAAAATCTAGCACACAAGCAGTCACTAGGCCTGTTTAATTAATCTTTATTTATTAAATCACTATCCAAATATTTATCTCAAAATATCTTTAAAAAATGTATTCTCTAAACCATTTTCATCTTTCGATATTTTGAAAACATTTCCATATACTTCTTCCAACGGTACAAGAATATTTACTAACACTACAATTTTGGAGACACTAAATTAATTTCTATAATCGCGCAACTTCTGAGTTCATAAGCCTCAAGACAGGTGTTAAGTATAAGAAGCAAAGCTTTCTATACCACTAAGCCTTTAGTACGATCATAGGAACCACGTTATGTATTTCATAATGAATTGCCAAGACATATTTTATTGGGTCAAAATGAATGTTATGTCAACAATTGTCACGACAACCTAAAACAATAGTATAGGGATTGGACTATTTATATTTACATAAATCCCATATATTATATAAAACACTTACTTTTGGGAATCAATTACTATAACAAAAGTATTATACCCTAAGCCTTTCTATACCACTAAGCCTTCCTCGCTTTCTCGAAAACATTTATCACAATAATAGATTTTGGAATCTATGTCCTCGTCACTTAGTGCATTTTAAATAACTTTTTAAAACCATATAACTCCATCTGAAAATATCACTTTCAAAACATTCCTTTAGAAGATTATTTTAATTTTTACAACGTGAAAGTATTTCCTCTTATAAAAATCCATATTCGAATCTCAACATAAATCATTTTCATATTTATAAAACCATGTTTATAAATCTCCTTTCTATTTTATATAAAATTCTATTTATTAAATCATTCCTTTATAAATCTCATTTTATTATAAAATCCCATTTATATATCTATTTACAAAATATCAATTACAAATCTATTTTTTTAATATTTATAAAACGCCATTTATAATGTATTATTTTATTTATAAAATATTACTTTTATAAGTCTTTTATATAAACCATTGCAGAAATATTTGTTTCAAATTATTTCTGTCTTCTTTAAAATTGTATTTCCTTTACAATAAAAGATGAATTTATTTATTAAGTTTTAAAACCTTTATAATACAGTTCGAAAATCTCTTTTTAGAAATACTTCACAAAATAGTTAAATTAATATTCCAAATATCATGTTTTTATTTCATTTTAGTAAACTCCTTCTTTTAATAGTTTATAAGTAATTATTAAAACATGTATTATTTCAAGTATCACCTTAAAAATCATTTCAATTCAAAATCGTTATTTGTATTTCAAAATACTAAAAATAAGTGCCAGTGCTACTATAGCACTAAATAAGTAAAATCATATCCATGTCATCAAATATGGCATCCAACAAATCATGTATCATAATATACGAAAGATAAAATCAACGGTGTGAGGAATCTCGTTGGATTCTACCAACCTGTCCCCATGCATCACATATAGTATATAATCACATAATATGGGTCATTCTTAGGCGGGTATATATAAAAGGTTAACTGCTATAAGGGCGGGAATAAATCCAAACCCAATTGATAAAGTAGCAAATCATCCAAACAAGCAACAAAAGTGCATTAATAAAAATATCTGCACTTATATAAAATATAAGTGGGCCCAGAGAGGTGAGTTAGAGTTAACTCACTTTATAACCCGACAATGCTGACATACTTTTGCTCAACGCAGTAATCGAACAACGTTCGATTTTTCCTGAAAATCCTACAAGCTCCACTCTAAGCCAATCCAACTTAACGACATAGATATCATCGCTATGAGTCCAATGCAACTAACTGCAACCAAATCTGACCTCGTATGGACAAGATACAAATCAATGAATGTTTTGAGAATTAGATTTTAATTAACTTTAATTAATTTAGTTCAAACGTTAACCACCTTCATTTGTTCACATGGTCAGCCCAAATCACGTTCGAACATTAGGCGACGAATTCAACAATTTTCCTCACCGCCTCTGTCCATTGCACCACCGCATCCGCACCGTCGACGTGCCTGACCAAGACAACAACAATGCAATCAGCCACATCGTCTGAAATTGCTCCACAGTTGAGAAAACCACCAACTAACATTCGCCATTTATCTAGGGATTGATCATTCAACAATCGGCCACTATAGATGAACTCCACTTGGCCATGCGCACAATTCTCTAGTTGGCGACGAGTCCTGAAATGGCTCCAACCATCATACAAAATCTCAGCCGTTGGATGGAACGGCGGGTTGGGTTAGGGTTTCTGAAAAATAAACGAAGTGAGGTCCTTTTGTAGAAAAATTTCCAAGCACTATTCACGTTTCAAAATCTCGAACTCCAAACGGGACATGCCGCCTGACATTCTATACTAAACACCCCTATTCCAAATACAATGGAATTAGCATTATGGCCTAATTCCATTATATACAAGAGTTAGATTTTCAAATCAAATTACATTTTATTAAATTCTTATAGTTCTGCGCGTTTGGAGCTCGCCTGACCATATAATACGTCCGATCAGCATGAAACTCGTCGGCATGAAACAATTTGCTATTTTGGATCCAATGGCACTGGTTTCATCAAAAACCCAAGGCAGTGCCCCGGAATGATAATTTCACACGTTAAAATGAATTATTATTAAAACAATTTAAATCACTTTTAGTTCTAAATTAAATATTTAGACTAACCACTTATTATTTAAATTGAATTTAAATAGGCTTTTGAAATCCATTTATTTTAATTAAATTCAAGATCTAATTTTTTAAACAATTCTGATATTTAAATCACTATTCCAATATTCGAGTAACCCTTATACTTGAAATTTAAGTTGTTTGACTTATAAAACAAAATATTTCAATATCTAAAATTAATTAAATATTTCGTATTCAAATGTCCAAAATTCTGGATCGTTACATCATATGTCTCTGCATTTAATGTATACTCCCTTAAGTCTATAAGGGTTTCAGTTCATTTAAAACTCCAGTTTTCTTTATACAGAATACAAACATACACATATATATTCATTTATTATAACATTAATAATTCATTAAGTTGTGTGTGTGTGTGTGTGTCTGTGTGTGTATTCATATGTACCTTACTACTAATTAAACGTTTTAGTTAATCATAAATATGACATTTATATTTAAATAAATTTAAAAAAAAATCATTTTATAAATTTTTATAAAATGTTGTAATATTTTATTTAACTTTAATTTTAAATTATAATATCTAAATACACATATTTAAATTAACATAAGGCTCAAAGCACTTTTGAGCCTTCCATAAAGGTGTAACCTTGAAATAGACCGGTTCAATGGGCCAAGTAAAGGCTAGGACATTGAAGGTTTTCTATTTATAAGAAAATTCATTAAGTAGAATAACCTTCTCAATTAAAACACATTTTCCTTATATACACATGTAATTGGTTTTTCTAAGTGGTTTCCATACAGATTAGTTAATTATTCATGTGAAGACCATGCGAGCTTTGATACCATTATTTGATCGCATGCATTGCTAGAAAAGTAAAACAGGAGAATTTCAAAATATCTATTTATTAATTAATATAAGATCGTAATTTGTGTTTACATGAATAACAATTTCATACTAAATCATATTGGTATAGATTGATAAATGATTTTGGGTTATAATTGATTCGGTTATTAAATCTTTTAGTTTATTTATTATGATTTAATATACATACACATACATATATAAATATGTTATTTTTTAATTTTATTTTATTTTATATTTTAATTTTATTATATGTTCATATTCATAATACAAATGACATAACTACAATAAATATGGTGATTTAACCTAGGGTATAGACGATGAACGTATGTCGCACACACAAGTTAATATTGGGATTTATGGTTAGTAATACAGTGTTAAGTAATAATCATTTTAATATGGATAACTATATTATATATAATATATATATATAATGAATAGGTGTGAATGTAATTATATTTTTTTATATTTTTTTCATAATTTTGGCCATGAATTTATTATATATATAGTTTATAACGCTATATTACTAAATAATATACAAATATATATATATATAGTTTTAATTTTACATTTGGATTTTAATATATATTTTTTGCTAAAAACCATATGTATTATCAAACATTTTATTTTAAATTCAAATCTTAAATTTGTTTGACTAATTAGATATCTGTTTTAACTAATTTATTGAGATTATTTATTAAAAGCCAAAGCCGACAATAAACAAAATATTTAAAAAAATATTTGAACTAAAAATATAATAATAAATATATATTAACATAATAATATTTAATATATATAGTATGAATTTTTTATTAAACTGAGAAAATAAAAACAAACTATTTTTAAATTAATTCGAATTATTTTAAAATTACATGTTCGTTCCTACATACACACGCACGTGCGCATGCGCACACACATATATACTTTTTATTCCAAATTCAAGTAAAACAATGTATATATTTATAATATATATCATTTAATTATTTAAAATATGTGTGTATATTTGGTTTCAAATCATATATTCATTTATTTATGTTCTTGTGGTCTAATGTATCAGCGAAAGAGAATGCATATAGACAATATATATATATATCTGTGTGTGTATTTTCTTCAAAAAAAATATGTATACGTATATGTATATGTATATGAAATAATTTCAAAAAGTTATTATTATCTTTTTCTGATCCCATGGAACACCTTGGTTACTAGTCATCTTTCTCCTTGATCACAAGGTGTAACTTTATGCACAAGGCTCCATCATTGGAAATCTGGGTTAGGGTTTATTTCTATGTAAAGAGACTATGAAGGGGTTGATATCTAGTTCACAATATTTAGTAGCCTTCACTCCAAATCCTAAGATAAAGTCTCCACCTTTCTCTCCTACGTTATGCCCCTCATCCTATGTGTTCCTCCAAACTTCAGGCTTAATTGATTTAACAAATCAATCAACTTTTTAATTAATTTTTTACGCCCATTTTTTAATTAAATCAATATATAAATTTAAGACATAATGTTAATTAATTTCTAGAATAACTAAAATGCCATCAAAATTCAGTATCACATTTGTATTAATTTTATTATTATTTTATAACATTTATAAATTAATTTTAAATAGGTGAAACTTGAAAATCAATAAATAACATTGTTGTGTTGACTCTTTGGTGTGAACTCGGTCTTTGGAATTTAAAAGTTTTAAAATCCTAAAGCCTATATGGACTCTACTAGAGTATAGTATATGTGACAACCCGGCTTTTTGACCCTCGAAATCGATACTACTACATCCTCGGTATTCACATGCTGGAAACTCAAGTACTGGAAAACCCGACCATTAAGGATAGAAAGAAAATAAAGACAAAACAGAATCTTACACGAATGGAATAACTTATATTATTTTGACATATAACCTTTACAGTGAAATTTTTTAAAATACATTTATTAGAGTTTTAACTTAACATTAACACGGACTATTATAAATATCCGACCATACAAATGCGGAATACGATAGTACAAGAGTGTGGTGGAAATGGATACAATCTTCAGAAGAATCTTCTAATTCCATGCTCCGAGCTCTTCCAAAATGCTCTAAACAAAACCTGACTACTAAGCTGCCCTAAAAAATAGGGCACCCAAGAGTTTAAGGGAAAGAAAATAAACTCCAAGTCGGTCATGGGACTTGTGTGGGAAGTTTAAAGTATAAGTATTTAGAAAATAAAGGGTAACTCATAAGACCACACCGCACATAAACATGGAATGAGTTTTAACCTTATTAACCAAATCATTCTACGCAAAATCCAGTGATATTATTTTTAATGACATTCTTTTGAAAACCTTTCAAATAAACATACTCAAATAGCCGAAATTGTTACATTGTTAAATTCCAGCATAATAGGTTTACAACTAAAACCAAAGGCACTATTGGAGATTGAATTTTCAAGTGAATAGCAAGGTAAATGACTACCTCACGTACATTGCATCTCTAGATAGATACACCTAGGATCGACATCATCGAAACCTCTGCAAATTAAGTCCAGCCAAACTATAGACCCATTGGCGGTAGATAAAACCAAATATGATATCACCCCAGCCGTTCCTGACCAATCCAAGAGCTCTCATACCACAGATCGCATTTTTTTAACCCGATGTCATAGTGGGCACAAAATAAATCTATAAAGGTGATATCATACCCTAATGATAGCGAACCACTTTCCCTAAAGCAACCTGTATTTCATAATTCCCTAACTGTGTGGCTCGAGGTAATGTTTACCTTTCTTAGAACATTTTCACTTACAATTCCATATTATTATTTCCAACAATACACAATTAATTTCCACAAAAGTACAACCTCCGAGTTCGTATGTCTTGGAAAAGAAGGTTAAGTTAAGAGGGGTTATCTCCTACACCACCACACAGATGTATATATGCTGATATCATTGGACTGCAATCTAAGAAATGCAATGTCTCATATTCATCCATACAAGTTATCCAAGAACATGAATAACCGAAGGCATTGTTTTACCACATCCTATTAGCATTTACTCCTAGGATTAGTGGCGAATAGTCCTTGGATACGAAGATCCCAGAACAAAAGGACCACTACTATTTATTTATCTCACGAGCTACTCTGAAATTATCAATAAGCAGTCCTCCTGTTATGAAGATCCCCGCCTTCAACTTCATTATATTTAACATATCTTCACTTTCAAACTCGTAAATTAGTTTGTAGTGGTTTTCAGATAAGAATCACTCAAATCCGACCATAGTTCATTTGAACCAATCATCGATAAAAATATGCTTAAGTAAATAGGTGCTTGTTATTTGTTTATTTACTTTCTCTTTATCAAAAAATATCTTCTAGAGATATATATCTTTAAGACATTTCTTTTTATTATATACAAATTCATTAAACCTTATTTATCAAATATTTGTTTAATTAAGACTTTTTTAAATATTGGAGTAGTTTTAAATCATTTGATCCTTTACATAGGAAAATATCCCCAAATCATAAATCTTAACAAATATTCCTTATTTCTAAATCATAACTTTTAAATAGGTTGAAACCATGTTATCTAAGATGGTAAATCCAAATTAATTAGTTTTTGAGTAAAATGGATCCATAGGAATTATACTAATTCTACTCAACATCAATTTATGTATTCAACCTTTACTATCTGTCGAATAGTAGTGGAATCACCTTTTAAATACACACGGATAGTACGAGTTCCCTCCTTGGAATTTAATACCAAGTATAATCATATGGTTTCTATACTATCCAAGTTGTATTAAATTTAGAAAAAAGATTAAACCTTTTATACTTGCCTCGTTTCCGACATTTCGAACTTATCTATTCCTTGCTTAGGTAAAAGGCTAGGTGAGTTAGGGCAGTGGTTACTCCTGAACATCTTCTTAGTTTAAGCACCTTACATCCGGTCTCATGAATATAAAAATCCAATCTACTCATCGACTTTTAGAACAAAGATTAAATCACTTGGGTATAACAGCTTTCCTTTCAATCATTTATTTAAAAAAATTAAAATAAATTATAAAACCTTCAAAAAAATCTTTTAAATACTTAATTATTTATTTGAAAATATTTTTAAAAGATTGAGGAAAGAATACTTAAGTTTAAAACCATACTTCAAAAGTTATTAAAAGTGCTACGAATAGAACTTTTAAGCTTATTTGATCAAAACAACTTTTATATCGTTTAGAAATCCATTTTAATAACTCAAAGCTCTTTTAAAACACTTTAAAAGACTTATAGAATTTATCTCATATTTTAACGAATTGAAAATAACATTCTTAAAGAATTTATCACTTTGGTTTCTGAACTGTCAAAGCGTGACTATTTTGAAACTTGAATTGACCATATTTTAAAATCTACTAAAATAAACCATGATTGTATCTTTTTTTTGAAAACTACGACTATAAGAGTCCGAAAAATTATTGTTACAAAGAATTCCGACTCGAATCCATCGCATAAATGGATTTAACTTTTAACAAAATGAAATCGAACTACCATTAGACGACGCACCCAATTTTGACTCAACTCTCATAACTTATCAAAACTTCACAAAATTAGATTTTGTGTTTATAAAACATTTACAAACCATTTTAAATTATTTAAAAGGGGTTTAATGATTCCATATCACTTTTAGGACTTGATTGGAAAAGTGATTACTTATGAAACATCGACATGTATTTAATGTAACTTGTTTACACAATTAGACAACTATATTAAAACAACCAAATATGATGATTAAAACATAGTAAAAATTCATAGCAATCATATCACATCATATATATACATATACATATATATATATATAGTTTCCCACCTTCATTGGTTTCTAACTTCTCGAAAATTCGCTATAGCTTTGCTAGATAGAATACACCCTACGAAATCAAGTTGGGACCTTAAGAAGGGCAAGGATCATGCTTGAAGTGGTGGAGTGCTCGGCCTTAGTTGTAAGAGGTGGTGGCCGCCGGGTTTGAGTGAGGAATGGAGGTGAATTGCTTTGGTTTTGAAGGGGGTTGCTTATGTATATATACTGACATAAATTTAATTTCTTTTTGCAATTTTTTCTTCATAATTTCCTTAATGTAGAAAGCCATGGAAAATCTGGAGAATGTGGAAGAATATGAAGTAGAATAGTGTGTTAAATTTTGAAGAGAATGGTGGGTATTTATTGGAAAACTTTGGAAATAAATATCTAAATGCATAATTACACTTTTCTTCTTGCCTGTACCCCCTCAATCCCCTTCAAACACACAACAAGGCACCCTTTTGTGCTTCCATGTGAGTGATGATGGTGTGTAAGTGCGTTGATGTTTGCTTTTTTGGGTAGAAAATATCTTAGATATTTATACTTTTTACTATATGTAAATTCTGAAGTAAATGGTAAGTATATTTGTATGGATAAATATGATCATACATATATTAGGTTGTGTATGTGTATGGTACATATGTGTACAAGTGATATAAACAAGGTTGCAACAACTTTCGTTCGTTAAACCATTGAAAATCGGGAAGCCGATTACCAGTCACATTTTCACTTACTAACTAATTTATATATAAACGTAAAAAAAATTGAAAACTAATTTCTTGTCATTTTTAACTAATGAAAATTATCTCTTTTGAATTTTAAAACCATATAAATTAATATTAAATAATTTTTATAAAAAGTGTTATATCGGTAAAGCGGTATGAATTTTCTTATATTTTCAAATCAAATGTATATCTTTACAAAACCAATATAATTGTTTTATTATCAATACAAAAAATTAAAATGAATTATTATCATTTAAAAAAATTATTTGAGTAATTAAAATAATTATTAAATCATTAAATCTCAATTTAAATTTATAAATCAATTATTAAATACGATGTCATTATTGATGATGTCATAAATGATCTTATTCCCAAAATACAAATAAGTAATTTTATTTCATATTCTTGTTTAAACGGATAAGTGCATGTACCCGGCTCTATGCGCGACTTAGGAGATTTATAGAGCCGTTTATCGATAAAATGATTTTCGATCATTTTATCGATATTTTTCCAAAGTATGTATATTTGTAAATACTTACTCAAAATAAGATTACCATCATTATTTATTGTTCAAAAAACATAATCTATGTTGAAAACCTTATATTTTAATATTTTGAAAATAAATATAATCTATCAAAGTGATAAATTCGTCGGTCGTTGCAACTCCCTTCTCCCTTCCTTAAAAGAATTTCGTCCTCGAAATTACAAAGAAAAACCCAAAGTTATTTTCCCAAAGTATTTATTTTTAAACATACTCCCATATGATGTATATAAATCATCCGTATGAAATATTTTACTCACCATCTGATCCATAACTTTACTTCTGACTAGTATCGATCATTTGCTTCGCTAGTGCGGACGCCGATCAGGCTCAAAAACTTCTATTTCCTTGCATAGTTGTAATGTCCGCCTTTTCAACCCTTTAAATATCAACATTAATACATCCACGGTATTAATGTGCTGAGGACCCAAGTTCCATAAAAGCAGAACGTTAGCGTATAATAAGTGAAGAAAAGAAAACGAACAAGAAAGAAGAGAACATAGTATTAGAATCTCACCATGGAATGATGACATATAGTATCAAAATATACTTTTACAAAGGAAAATTGTATAGATACTACAATCAGAGTAAACTAGCCAGTCATCAGCCTGGACAGTTATAACAACCTGTCCTCATAACTGTTGATATAAAAATAAATAAAGTAATGCAGTGGAAATAAAATCAATGGTAGGCATTCATCCACCTCCTCTTCTAGAGCTCCAGTGAATCATCAATGATATCTGGAAATATACACGGGCTGACCCGAGCATTATAAGAAGAATAACATCTGAATCAGTCTGGTAAACCAGCGTGAGAAAACTCAAGTAATTTGAATCACTATATTTGTCGAACTCTTTTAAAGAATAAAGGTATCTCGTAAGACCGTGTCGTAAATAAACACGGATGGGTTTTTTACCTAACGATAAACGAACCATTTTATAAGAAAATCTAGTGATACTATAATAATGTTTAGGGTGTTCAATATAAATATAAATCATAACTGAAATGGTTACATTGGTTACATTTGGCAGCATATTTAGGTATACAAACAAAACTGTTAAGGTACGTTCGTATATATGGATTTTCCATGGAGACCTCCTCAATGAGACCGATCTCCTATGACAAGGATGATAAAATACCTTCCAAGCACCGTATATCTCTAGATAAAATATACCATAAGGTAAAAAAAATTAGGCCATCATCCAAACACTCGCATGAACAATGAGTATCAAGTACCAACAACTCCCCGCTAGCAACATCTCTAAGCATACCCTAGATATGTAGTTGTCTTAACACCTATGTGTCAGCTAAATGCCAGGATCATGCATCCTACTCTGTCTTTAGTCATTTTCCTATTGTCGAGGGTACGTTTGGCATCTTTACATGAGTTTCAAACAAAAATCAATCACATAATGAATCCCATATGGATTCCACTCAACAGATTCTAGAACCACACATGGTTTTCTTCCTTCACTTTCAAAATAGAGAACCCATATCTCAGCCTTAAAGTGTTTTTCGATGAGTAGAACACTTACCGATCCCGGTCTCTCCAAGATTGAGTCGATGAATTTGGTTTTATTCAACAATAATGAGAATGATGGCATAAGGGAACTAAGTTTTGAATATTTTCTCATAAGCAAGTAACACACTGCACTATCATTTCATGCAAGGCATGGTCAAGTCACAAAAAGACTTTTAATCTTTTTTAGTTAATTTATCTTTTATTAATTAAAACCCTTTTTTATTAGAAAAACATCTTTTTATCTAATAAAACTTCTTTTATAAACCAAATCTTCATTAATAAATACTCCTTTATTAATTAAAACTTCCTCTATATTCTTGTATAAATATATTTAACTATTCACCTATACTCTTTTCAATACTAAAAAAGTATTCATATACGTATTCCAATGGTATAAGTGTATTCACAGATAATTTAACAAGTTTTACTTACTTGAAATAAAATAAAGAGACTAAAACTATAACCTTCAAAACACTGTTATAATAAACTCCTTTTCTTTTATAAAATAAGCATATAACATTTTTTATCCCTTTGTAAAAGATTACAATATTTGTTATTATTTTTAAAATTCCATCCATAAAGATTTATAATATTTCTTCCAAAATATAATTCAAGGGTTTAAAAACAAATATTGCTAAAACATTGTTTACTATGAACCCAAAACCATTCCATTTAATAATTTTCTTTAAAACTCTCCTTTTAAAGGTTTAATTACATTTAAGGTTTATAGACAAGTGTCGCTAAAAACAACAGTCACAACAAACCCAAACATTTCATACTTTGAAACATTCCTCTTTAAAACTCTCTACTTAAAAATTTATTTACATTTAAGGGTTAAGATAAGTATTGCTCAAAACATTTGTCACAAACAAACCCAAAACCATTTACTTGTATTTTTTCTATAAAATATACATTAGTAAATATCTAATTATATTCCCAAGTATAATTAATAATAAGATTTAAAAACAAATGTTGTTAAAAACACTGTTTACAACAACCTAAAACTATTTACTTATCCATTAATAATTTTAAACATTTATCTAAAGATCAAATCATATCCACTCTTATTAATTAAGGCAACACACTTTTAAGTAATTCCACAAAACCATTTACTTTAACTTAAGTGTTAAAATACAAACTCCTTTTATTATATTTATAAAATACTTAACTTAATATATAAAACATATATATATATATATATATATATATATCTTTAAAATACTTATTAATATGTTAAAATACTTTTAAAACTACTTAACATACATGATAATTATTTATATAGAATATTATGCAAAAATAAGGTATTTTGAAATAAACAAAAAAAGAAGTTTTGATTTTAAAAGCTACTTTGTTCATAAATTCATAGTTAATTGTTAAAAATATGTTTGAACTTGAAACCAATTTTAAAACTCTCTATTACAATTTAGAAAATAACCCTAAAAAGATTAGAGAACGCTACAAAAATTCAATATCATTTTTAAACAATTTATAGCTTCAAACAGTGAAGATAGCATTTCTACAGACTAAAATAATTCGCAACAGCCCAAAAGTGTTTCAGAAGCAAAGATAGCACTTCGAAAGTATTACCAAAAGTCCCAGGCTATCGTTTAAGGTGAATTTGCTACAACTTTGGGCCTAGATTCTGACTTCTTGAAAATTGATTTTTAATCCATTCTTTGTACATTAGTTATTATACTTTGAGTAATTGAAAACCGTGAAGAAAAATCCCAAAGAATAACTATCAATTATTTTAGATAATTTCTTGAAAATAGGGTATTTTACTGAACTGCACTTACAGCGACTATTTCGCTATAATTTTTTCATTTCGTTCAACTAGCTATCAAATGAATTAGGCTTCAAAAAATTTCCAATAAGAATAATATATTATTTACTTATTAAATATGAAAAGAAACCTCCAAAGAAGATTGTAGAAAATATCGTTAATTCGCTAAATAAAAAGTGCTGTTATAATGACCTTTTTACTTCAATATTTTGTTACTTTGATTTACTTCTTCTATAACTTTCCAAAACGTATTCTTTGCTTCTTTAAAAATTTATATAAGTGTAAATAATAACTAAACAATTTATTATTAAGGTATGTCATTAAATCTTCATTTTCATAAGTTATAGTTCAAGGGATTCAAAGTGCGGTTATAGCAACTATCGCTATACCGAAAATTCCATATTCAATTCAATATCATGTGTCATTCTCTATTTTACACATATACGATTCCAATTTCAAACCATATCACCACTAAACATTTATTAACATACTTACTAGTAATCATGTCTATTTTAGATATTTAAATGTGCTTTATTTAAAAAACATAATCTCATTCTCTTTAAGGTAACTACTTTAACAAATATGCTTTTGGAAGCATATAATAGAAGGTTATAACTTTAAGTAGTTAATGTCTATTATTGATATAATAGAAAGTATATTAACATGTGAATAATAAGCAATTATCAAGTGATATAATAGTAATATTATTAAGGTAATAACCTGATACGAAGTGAGATTAACTCACTTTTACTTTACCTAAACTCTTCCTGCCAACATTCAATCAATCACACGCTTCCACCATCACTTCCCCTTGATCCTAGCCTACGGCCAAAGCCTTCTCCTTCCTCCCATTTCTCACGTCCTTCACTCTTCCACCTTCACTTGCTCATGCCCTTCACCGACCTTCACATGGCTTATGGCCTAAGCTCCCACCATCATCATCCTAACACTCACGTCCCAAAGGCCCAGATACTTCTTCCGTCACTCAAAAGTACACATGGACAATGCCAAAACATCCTAAGACTCGTGCATATAGAAAGAAGATAAGAAGAGAAAGAAGCAATGATTAGAAGTGTTTTTGTTGCGAAGAATGAAATAAATATGAGAGGGTATTTATAGGCTTAGGAAATGGATGGAAAATATTCAAAAACTCCCTCCTTAGCCATGAAGTGAAGAGGACTTAAGCATGTAAGGCCATACCCTTACACATTATTTTTTCCTTGATTTGTGCCTTCATTTAAGGCTTGATTTTGGGGTCCATTGTGTACTATTAGTCCCCTAATTAAACATGGTTACTTTTTGTAAAGCCCCACCCCAAGACCCACCTTAGCAAAGAGAATTAACAAGTGATCCCGTCTACTAAAGCGGAGAATAGGGTTGGTTAAGGGAGACCATCTATAATTTTTTCTTAAACATCTATTGAATACGTCGATAAATGCAATATAATTTTTTCAACTCAAGTGGATGGGCATACCCAATAAATGCTTAATCCAAAACTGTAGGTGGCTAACGGATCTATCAGAACAAAATATAATAACTGAATGTAAATCACATCACAGAATAGTAATCAACATCATATATATATATACACTGATACACGTTCAGTACAATACAATATGAATACAATGAAGGTGGTACACGACCACACCATATAATCAAAGCAAATGAAAAACATCAGAGTGTGCGGAAGAAATAAACTACTTATGTAATGACCTACAATATTTACACAACTATGATATTGTGATTTAAACAAGTATAAAATATTGAAATATATTTGTGCACACATTTGGTATGACTTAGGGGTAAATTTGGGATTTCCCAACTGTTAAAACCCTAGCCGTGAGTGAATTATAAAAAGAAAGATGTGGCCACTGTTTCATTCGACTCTCTCGTTTCAAAACAAAAACTAAAATGGCCGAAGCCCTAGAAATCAGATTGGGGAAAAATCATCGTGCTGTATCGAATGGCGTTGGATTCGTGAGAAAAAGGGGGAAAGCTATGGCAATATCTAGGGGATTGACATCTCATATAGCTACGTGAGTGTTCTTAATCTTGATTTGGCAATAAGTCCTATCTCAGGCAGCCGTAGTTATATTTCTGCAAATAAATTTGTGTGTATGGATGCTTTGCGTGTATTGATGCTTGTTAATGATTGTTTGATCCTTGGTTGCTTGCATATCCATATATTGATGAAGATCAAGTCTGATTATGTTCATATCTGAACCTGAGATGATATCTATTCACTATTATGTCACGATACACTGATTTAACACTATGTACTACTGCCGAATGAATTGTTTAAGTGCACTCATACAAGACGTATCATGCCTGACCCTGTTGATTGTCTCGACAATCTCCTGGGGTGTCTCATTCAACGAGGCAGTTCGGGATGATGTTTTTTACAGGTTGCTATGCACACTTTGATGAGATGATGACTTAAGAGATGGAGTTAAAATGATTTATCACTGCGCGTAGATGATATGAAGAAAGTATTTAAGTATTTCTTTGTCATTTTATATGTATTGCTGAACTGAAATATGTATATTTTACTATGAACAGTGAACCATCATGTGTTAGATTGATATGTATATAAATCTGGAAAATTGTTTTGTCTTATAAGTAATTGCAAGTTTGAAACTGAAACACTGGGATCGTTCAGTTTTTATATATTTTCTGAAATATGTATTTGGAGAATAACTTGTGTCAAGGCAGTATACACAAGTGTTTACACTTGTGTATATGTGCAGACCTATAGATCTGCTGAGTTTTGTGATTTAAAGGATTTTTATGGATTTTGTTCGAGTTTCCTTTCAGAAGTTTTGAGGAGAATCTTTATAAACTTATTTTGATGGATTATTTCTATAATGCATAAGAATATATGGATCTGGAGTTTAATTTTAGTATGTAATTATCATATCTGAGAATACATATATTTATCTATTTTTGGCAAGTTGAATGCCTTGAGTATGAAAAGCAAAGGTGATATATGTATATTTCTCTATGTTATGGTTTTCTGAGATTATGTTACTTATGGTTTTAAATGGGAGATTATATGGATCTGAATCCACACTTTTGAGATATGATCTTTAATCTGAGCATCTGAGTTTTGATAGATATGTTTTCTTTGATATAAGATGTGTATTCTGGAAAAAAGAATGAAGTTTATGGGAGATTTGGATTTATATAAGAATTTGAAATAATTTCTGAAATGAGTTTGAGAACTTACAGCCTCATGTGCTTTATATATCTGAAATGTGTTTAGTTGTTTTAACAGCATGACTTACAAGTCTGAACTATATTTATATGTTTTGGCATATCTGATGCCGTAGATCTTTGAAGGAAAAAAAATGGATTTTAATGCTTTCAAATGCATTATGATTTTTGAAATGAAATTTCTATGTTAAGTGGTTGTTGCTATTTGAATCTGAATATAACATATAGCTAATACATGTTCATGTAATAGATTTTTGAATCGTATTGTGGACTTGCCATATAAATTAATATACGTGCATGCCCTTACTTTATATTTCTGAAATGAATGAGCTCATTTTTGAATAGTTTTGCAAAAGAAAGTTAATTAGCAAACTGTTTTGATTCTCTTATGCTATATTCATAAGATTTCTGGAAATGGATTACAAGTCCATGTATTATCTTGAGACTTTTATAAAAGAACTTGTAAGCTTCCAATTGTTTATGTTAAAAATATTTGTATGATGCAGAATGGCTTTTGTCCTTGCATCAGTGATATGTTTTCAGTTTTAAAGAAAGATAGTTGATGTAAATTCATCTTTTATGTCTGAATATAACTTGCATGAATGAGAAAGAGGAAAACTCGATGACCTCATTTTTGTATAGTTGGATTGGTAATCCTTTGTTTATGCGTATATTTATTGGTACTTTGTTGGTGCCAAGGCTTCATTGACTCTCGGATGTTGCCAGCATTGTTATTGTGTGATTTTAGGGCTCAATTTTAATTGCCTATTCATTAATACCATTGCTTGAGCTTGTGTGTTGGCGAGGCCGTGCACACCTGTATTTATATGTGTGTGTACGTGCAGCCACACCTATAATTGTGCTATAGCAAGAGTTGAATTAAATAAAGAATATCTATGACTTTTATGATATAATCCGGAATTCTGATATTTCCAGTCTGCTTGTGTATCTTTTGTGTCATATTGCAAATGATTTTCATAAAGAGGGAAATGAAATTTAGCTTTATATATTATAACCTGTCAGCAAGAAATCTTTGTTGCATCAAATAGTAAGTCTGATAGTGGATCTGAAGCATAGGTGAATTAGTGATGTATGCTTATGTACCAGATTGTTTTAGAGACTAGAAACTATTCGCATAATAACTGTAAGTATTGTAAAGTAAGAAAAAAAACTATAGGCAGGTAACATGAACCCAAATTTAAAGGAAAAGTTTGACGATCATATGAATAAGTAAAACTTGTAGGTTATAACTAGTTAATCCAGAAATCTCATTTAAACAAATTAGTCCGCCTGAGAACTAAGGTGAAGCAATTAGCAGTTGAACACAATTATGTGCATACAGGTGCACAGAAGTATGCACAACCCTCAGCTAGGCTATTTTGGAAAGCAACCCTTGATAAATTTAAATGTTATGAGTTAGTTCATATATTTTATTAAATACACAAATGATAAGCATAAGAAAACAAATAGGAATTGGTCAAATGAATGGCACAGAGATTCAAATAGAAAGGATCTTCTCAATTCCTTTTACTGTGTATAATCTCAGTTTTTTTTTGTTAAAAATAGACTGAGTTATCCTTTGCCAAAAATACTCTGATAAAAAAAAATGATGATCTGAATGTTTATATGAACATTCAAATAGTTTTTACAAAGAAGTATATCAATATTTTTATATTGATCAGATTGGATCTTGGGAAATAAGAACGGAAAAAAAAGAGAGAAAATAGTTGGTACGTGAAAGAGGGCAACCCTGAATTTAGCTTAGACTAAATTGAGTCATTCAATTAAAATGACAACTTAGGGAGGGTTGTCTCAGTTGGTATTAGAGCTATGTAGGTAGATAACATAGCAAAAATTTAATTTGTGTGAACTTGTTTGTATTGACTGCTTTGGTTGCATTGTTTGAATTGATTGCTTTGGATGATCTATTTGGATTACATCAATGTTAATGATGTTTATTAAAAATTTAAGTGAGCATTAATCCATTTTATGCAATGGCATTAAGTCCTCTGGTAGGCAGCCTAAAGTATTATAAGAATCATTTAAATCTTTGAAATGGTTTGATATGGATGAAATGGATGTTTGTTGTGCATTTCTGTTTGGAGTTTTGTATGTCAGTTTTCCAAGCTAAAATGTTTTGAGCAATTTTTTTTAATTCTATCCTTATTATTTTCAAGTATGGATTTAAATTATTTAGGACATAGGCAGCAAGATAGAGATCTGGCTCATGTTTATTTTCTAAATAATAAGATAGGAGATTTTCTGGGGTTTTTGGTGAATTTTCATAACAAACACCTCTGTCCATATTTTTACAATAATATAATAGGATCATGAATGCTTAAATTATTTTGGAAAGCCCACAAACCTGTTGTAAATCTCTGTAGTAAGGAATTAAATGGATAATAAAGGATTGTACTAGAAAGTATTTATGTTTTTCTGAAACATGAATGGGTTGGAGATTTTGTGAGTAAACCCTCACTTGGCAAGGCATTAAGACCTATGAAAGGTAGCCATTTAACCTTTAGTTTATTTTAACTTCTCTATGATGTTTTGTATGCATTTTTAGTTTGACAATTTTCTGTTGTTTCTGAGATTTTGTGACTTGCATTGCCTTGCTGTTATTTAAACTATGCTTGATTATACATGATAATTTAATGATAGGATGATAATAACTGATTTATTTATAAGATTATAAACCTGAGAAAATGTTTTTGGTTAAAGCATAAACTAATGAGAAAAGTAAAGTGCAAGGCAGTAAGAGGAAGGGGTCCTCTGGCTTATGGCTTGCATTTGAGAGGATGATTGAGATGCAGTGGAATTTCCATATGCTAAATCTTGATCCATCATTAAGTACTCTCTGAAGATAAGGTTGAGCAATGAGTGAACACATTTTTAAAGAAAAAAATATACATATATAAATTGACTGCAAGGGCCTTGTTACTGGGAACCACAGTGGCATTTCATTTTCCTAAGAAAATTTTGATCCATGCTTTAGCCAAAGGCTTGTCTCTGAAATAAAAACTAACTTGAAATAATATACAAATGTGATTAATTGATGGTTGTAATGTATGAATGGATGAATGTTGCATGGATGCATGAAAACTGCTTGCATTTACTGGTTAAGTACATGGTTGTAATGTATGAATGGATGAATGTTGCATGGATGCATGAAAACTGCTTGCATTTACTGGTTAAGTACATGGTTGTAATGTATGAATGGATGAATGTTGCATGGATGCATGAAAACTGCTTGCATTTACTGGTTAAGTACATGGTTGTAATGTATGAATGGATGAATGTTGCATGGATGCATGAAAACTGCTTGCATTTACTGGTTAAGTACATGGTTGTAATTTATGAATGGATGAATGTTGCATGGATGCATGAAAACTGCTTGCATTTACTGGTTAGGTACATAAAGATTTTGGGCATGACATAGTATAGTTGATACCTGCACACATGAAAGGAAAACTTAGTAATTAAACTAAGGAATTGGGTCACCTCTATCAGGTTGGGTATGAGGGAAGTGGGTATGACATAGTGGTTGGCTTGCATCAAGGTTGGGGTGTGAGTTTGCACATGGCATGTTCATGTCCAAATAGCTTGTAGTGCACTGGAAATCAAACAGTAGTTCCAGGCAGTGTGCACCAGTGCAACCATGAATGTGATATTGGACCCTTAAAAATGATATGAAATGAACTTACAAGCAGAGGTGAATATGCTAGGGGTATGGTGAGTTCTAGTATGCAGACTCAGTTTTGATGCCTTAGCTTAATGGTATGGGTGTTGCTTGTTCATGTTTATGAGATGCTTGTGTAATTTGTGTGATGGCTGCTATGAACTCTTGAAATAAGAATTTCTGCTAAGAAATTAGTTTAAACACATGTATAAGTATTAGCAATTTACTCACTTCACTGTAAGAATGGAAAAGCATGTGTAAGTTCCCATACATCCATCTGAGTTTGCTGTTTCCAGATGCACTGAGTTGCTTGAATATGTCGCTTTCTTATTTATGTTCTGTTTGTATGATAGTTGCAATTACCCTTGTGCTTGTTCAATTGATGATGAAACATGTTGATTGAAATTTGCTTGTGCACTCGAGTTGACAAGGCAGTGCACGCGTGTATATTTATACACGTGTGTATTGTAGCCACTCCGCAAAATTTAATGAATATTTGGGATGCTAGAACGAGTAAGAGAGAATTGTGAGGACACAATTCCAAAAAGGTGGGGTATTTGTAATGACCCACAATATTTACACAACTATGATATTGTGATTTAAACAAGTATAAAATATTGAAATATATTTGTGCACACATTTGGTATGACTTAGGGGTAAATTTGGGATTTCCCAACTGTTAAAACCCTAGCCGTGAGTGAATTATAAAAAGAAAGATGTGGCCACTGTTTCATTCGACTCTCTCGTTTCAAAACAAAAACTAAAATGGCCGAAGCCCTAGAAATCAAATTGGGGGAAAAATCATCTTGCTGTATCGAACGGCGTTGGATTCGTGAGAAAAAGGGGGAAAGCTATGGCAATATCTAGGGGATTGACATCTCATATAGCTACGTGAGTGTTCTTAATCTTGATTTGGCAATAAGTCCTATCTCAGGCAGCCGTAGTTATATTTCTGCAAATAAATTTGCGTGTATTGATGCTTTGCGTGTATTGATGCTTGTTAATGATTGTTTGATCCTTGGTTGCTTGCATATCCATATATTGATGAAGATCAAGTCTGATTATGTTCATATCTGAACCTGAGATGATATCTATTCACTATTATGTCACGATACACTGATTTAACACTATGTACTACTGCCGAATGAATTGTTTAAGTGCACTCATACCAGACGTATCATGTCTGACCCTATTGATTGTCTCGACAATCACCTGGGGTGTCTCATTCAACGAGGCAGTTCGGGATGATGTTTTTTACAGGTTGCTATGCACACTTTGATGAGATGATGACTTAAGAGATGGAGTTAAAATGATTTATCATTGCGCGTAGATGATATGAAGAAAGTATTCAAGTATTTCATTGTCATTATATATGTATTGCCGAACTGAAATAAGTATATTTTACTATGAACAGTGAACCATCATGTGTTAGATTGATACGTATATAAATCTGGAAAACTGTTTTGTCTTATAAGTAATTGCAAGTTTGAAACTGAAACACTGGGATCGTTCAGTTTTTATATATTTTCTAAAATCTGTATTTGGAGAATAACTTGTGTCAAGGCAGTATACACAAGTGTTTACACTTGTGTATATGTGCAGACCTATAGATCTGTTGAGTTTTGTGATTTAAAGGATTTTTATGGATTTTGTTCGAGTTTCCTTTCAGAAGTTTTGAGGAGAATCTTTATAAACTTATTTTGATGGATTATTTCTATAATGCATAAGAATATATGGATCTGGAGTTTGATTTTAGTATGTAATTATCATATCTGAGAATACATATATTTATTTGTTTTTGGCAAGTTGAATGCCTTGAGTATGAAAAGCAAGGGTGATATATGTATATTTGTCTATGTTATGGTTTTCTGAGATTATGTTACTTATGGTTTTAAATGGGAGATTATATGGATCTGAATCCACACTTTTGAGATATGATCTTTAATCTGAGCATCTGAGTTTTGATAGATATGTTTTCTTTGATATAAGATGTGTATTCTGGAAAAAAGAATGAAGTTTATGGGAGATTTGGATTTATATAAGAATTTGAAATAATTTCTGAAATGAGTTTGAGAACTTACAACCTCATGTGCTTTATATATCTGAAATGTGTTTAGTTGTTTTAACAGCATGACTTACAAGTCTGAACTATATTTATATGTTTTGGCATATCTGATGCCGTAGATCTTTGAAGGAAAAAAAATGGATTTTTAATGCTTTCAAATGCATTATGATTTTTGAAATGAAATTTCTATGTTAAGTGGCTGTTGCTATTTGGATCTGAATATAACATATAGCTAATACATGTTCATGTAATAGATTTTTGAATCGTATTGTGGACTTGCCATAAAAATTAATATACGTGCATGCCCTTACTTTATATTTCTGAAATGAATGAGCTCAGTTTTGAATAGTTTTGCAAAAGAAAGTTAATTAGCAAACTGTTTTGATTCTCTTATGCTATATTCATAAGATTTCTGGAAATGGATTACAAGTCCATGTATTATCTTGAGACTTTTATAAAAGAACTTGTAAGCTTCCAATTGTTTATGTTAAAAATATTTGTATGATGCAGAATGGCTTTTGTCCTTGCATCAGTGATATGTTTTCAGTTTTAAAGAAAGATAGTGGATGTAAATTCGTCTTTTATGTCTGAATATAACTTGCATGAATGAGAAAGAGGAAAACTCGATGACCTCATTTTTGTATTGTTGGATTGGTAATCCTTTGTTTATACGTATATTCATTGGTACTTTGTTGGTGCCAAGGCTTCATTGACTCTTGGATGTTGCCAGCATTGTTATTGTGTTATTTTAGGGCTCAATTTTAATTGCCTATTCATTAATACCATTGCTTGAGCCTGTGTGTTGGCGAGGCCGTGCACACCTGTATTTATATGTGTATGTACGTGCAGCCACACCTATAATTGTGCTATAGCAAGAGTTGAATTAAATAAAGAATATCTATGATTTTTATGATATAATCCGGAATTCTGATATTTCCAGTCTGCTTGTGTATCTTTTGTGTCGTATTGCAAATGATTTTCATAAAGAGGGAAATGAAATTTAGCTTTATATATTATAACCTGTCAGCAAGAAATCTTTGTTGCATCAAGTAGTAAGTCTGATAGTGGATCTGAAGCATAGGTGAATTAGTGATGTATGCTTATGTACCAGATTGTTTTAGAGACTAGAAACTATTCACATAATAACTGTAAGTATTGTAAAGTAAGAAAAAAAACTATAGGCAGGTAACATGAACCCAGATTTAAAGGAAAAGTTTGACGATCATATGAATAAGTAAAACTTGTAGGTTATAACTAGTTAATCCAGAAATCTCATTTAAATAAATTAGTCCGCCTGAGAACTAAGGTGAAGCAAATAGCAGTTGAACACAATTATGTGCATATAGGTGCACAGAAGTATGCACAACCCTCAGTTAGGCTATTTTGGAAAGCAACCCTTGATAAATTTAAATGTTATGAGTTAGTTCATATATTTTATTAAATACACAAATGATAAGCACAAGAAAACAAATAGGAATTGGTCAAATGAATGGCACAGAGATTCAAATAGAAAGGATCTTCTCAATTCCTTTTACTGTGTATAATCTCAGTTTTTTTTTGTTAAAAATAGACTGAGTTATCCTTTGCCAAAAATACTCTGATAAAAAAAAATGATGATTTGAATGTTTATATGAACATTCAAATAGTTTTTACAAAGAAGTATATCAATATTTTTATATTGATCAAATTGGATCTTGGGAAATAAAAACGGAAAAAAAAAGAGAAAATAGTTGGTACGTGAAAGAGGGCAACCCTGAATTTAGCTTAGACTAAATTGAGTCATTCAATTAAAATGACAACTTAGGGAGGGTTGTCTCAACTTAAGCGAAAGAAGAGCTGATATCCAACATTAACTTCAAGCTAAGTCCAATAGATGATACCTAAAACAACTCGGTCTGACCCGAGTGAAAACACATGGGTCAAGCTAGCTAAAATCATTAGTTAAACAGAATAATCGATAAGAATGAGTAGGTGAAAGCTATGATATCCTTTTTCTTAAAGGAGACCATGCCCTAAACAGGGTTTCAACATCATAAGAAAGGACAACATCTCTTCTTGGCAAATAGAAGAGATAATGATGATAAAGTGATACTTAAGTGGCATGACTAACACTTAAGCAAATGCAACATAGGAGAGCAAAGTTTTAAAGATGACTCAACAGACATTGCTTTCGCATCATATCATCGGCAGTATAAAGGAATATGGATAATGACTTTAAATGATTCAACTATCTTCTTAGAAGTGATTGTCAATATAACAATACATCAAAGGTACTATCCTTCATACATAGAATTAAATGCATACGGATGTGCCTCATCTCATTGGCACATCCCAAGGATCATTCAAGAAAATATAAAACCCATTCATAAAAGAAGCATCATACTTATTCATACCTCATCTCATCGGTATGAATATAGATACATCTCAAATCCATCACTAAAAATCATCATAAAAGATTCTTCACAATCATTTATACCTCATCTCGTTGGCATAAATATATAAAAACAACTCAACTCCATTTTCACATCAAGTAGCGTATAAAATCGTCAAATCATCAATCCATAATGCAAATAACTCAATCAAAGAGTAACATCATAAATGATTTCACCATATATGTATGCGTCTCATCTGGCACTAGGCAATCAATATAAAAATCATCTAAATACTGTGAAGTCTAAAACATCAAAACTCAAAGAAATCCCGGATTGGCCAGATCCTTGATTGCATGCCGAAGTTATACTATGCGCGCTACATCGTGACTAGTACTACTATTTAGTACCATAAACATCGTGATGACTGGTGTCAAATAACATCTTAACATCGTGAACATTGTGAATGACTACAGTATATAACATCATAATGACTTCCAGTCACAAATACCCGAGTTAATAACATCGTGATGATCGGAGTAGCAACTACATCGTGATGACTCCAATCTAGTACTCATGGTATGTAGTACTAGTAAACATCGTGAATATGTCTCAACTTCTGGGATAGGAACCCAATAGGTGTTAACATACGTCCCACACCATATCGCACCTAACGGTTTACTAACCATTAGTTGATACTACATTAGTGAAACATCATTAACATCATGAAAATATACTCAGCCTCATCTCATTAGTGAGTAAATAAAATACCATGCTCGTCTCATCTCATTGACGAGTATTAGTAGCATCGTGACTTGTCTCATTACATCGATAAGTAAAAAAATTCATAATACATCTCAACATCGTAAAATCATCATAAAGAAGCTTACATCATCTCATCGGCAAGTAAAAATAACATCTAGATGGTTATTTATAACCATAATTCTAATTAGGAATTTCTAGCTCTTAATTCACCTCATTTCAGCGGCGATTGAGAAACACATCTTAAAATGATCCTTCATCGAATGTACTCCTAAATTGGAGTTCTCAGACCATATAATCTACCAAAAATTTAATAACATCTCAAATCATCTCAAACAGTTCATCGAAAGTGTTTCTATCGTATAAGTCTGTTATTAAGGGATAAAGCAAATCCATGTGTCCTATACCACATGTTTTACTTTACCGTTTAATTGTCTTTCTTATACGTCCGAAATTCATAAAAATAAGTAATTTTATTTATAAAATAATTTTATTAGTGAAAATAGAAATTTAAAACGATTTTCCGAAAACGATTATTAAAACCAATATTTGAAATTCCTTTATTATAGGAAATAAATCTAACTTTATTTAGAAAATAATTAAAAAAATACTATGTAATAATAATTTGAAATGTCCATTTATTTCAAAAATGGTTTAGTGAAAACCGTTTTCGAAAGCAATGAAAACTAAGAGGGATATCTCAAAACTGATAGCTTGAATTCAATGCGAATTCAATTAAAGTTAACCCAAAATCAATTCAAATTCCATTTAAATTTGAATTTCAAATTCTCCAAATACAGCTAGCTTACTGATAGGCATCATATCTCTCAAAACATCCCAAAAACATCATTAAAACCGAAGAGAATGAGAGCAAAAACGAGCTAATACGATCTCTGGTCAACGATTGTTGTTGCTGTAATTTTGCTCTCAGGATAGCAACATACAACCATTATTACGACCAAGCAAGCTTCAAAATTCTAGAAAATGCAATGAATAAAACTTGTTTCACATAACCTAAGCTTTCCGAGACATCTAAAACTATCAAATTCGGTTAAGAAACGAAGAAGTTATGGTCAAATTTGTTTCGGTTTCAAACACAGAGCAAATATTGGTTTTGCTCTCGGGTTAGCGGTAGAAAAATTAAATTTTGACATAGCTAACCTGATATTTCAGAAAACTCAATCAACAAAAGTTGTAGTAAATGAATTGTCCTTTTCGGAACATTAAAAATTATTGAATTCCAATCAAAAACGAGAAAGATATAGCTCAAATAACATCAGATTCAAACTCAGGAAATTCTATCAAAGACATAACTATACTTCTGCTTTCAAATCTGTTCTAGGTCAATCAAATAGAAAAACATAGAAATGCAACCTGAGTAGAAATTATGCCTTATTGCATGTAGTTTTCAGAAGAAAAAAAATTGACATAAATTGGATAAGGAACGAATAACTTATGGTTAAAACACATCTCAAGCCTATGATTGTTGCTGCTGTCAATTTGCTCTCCGGAAAGCAACAAACAAGCACGATTTTGATCAAGAAAACTTCAAAATTTTAGAAAACTCAAAACATAAAACTTGTTGATCTATATCTACGCTTTGCAGAACATCTAAAATTATCGAATTCCGACTTAAAATGAAAGAGACATGCCTAATTTACTGACGGCAATTTCATAAATAAACATGCAACAAGCAAATTTGAGATTTCTTACTTTGAAATCTCAATCAAAGCTAGAAAATATGAGTTTTAAACTCACCTTTTATGTTAGATAGCAAACACCCAAATTTATGAAGAAAGATTGGAGCTAGAAGGTGAAATCATTTCTCTATTCTTATTTTGGTGAAGTTCTTCTTGAATTAACAGCGAAATTGAGTGGAATGGAGATTTAATCAGGGAAAGCCATTGTTTTTCTCTCTCTATTTACTTTGTATTTTGTTTTGGGGAGGAAGATGAGAAAAAAGGTACATACACCTATTTCCTCTTTTCTAGATGGTTCTAGAGAGAGTTACTGGATTCAAACCTTACCCAAATAAGCCCAAGACTAATATACTTAGAGAAATTCCTATGTTATATACATATTTAACCTATTTAATCAATTTATATACTAGTTTTCTCATTTCTAACCAAATAAAATATCTACAACAAATTGTTTGCAATAAATTGCTATTATATAAAATAAAAAAAATTAATTTGGACAATAAAAAGTTATTTTTATAAATAAAACCCTATCTTTGACAATATTTTACAAATTACACCATTTTAGTGTAAAAACACAATTTTTAATGCAATAACTTAAACAAAAATTTCTTTCGTGTCAAATAAATTGCAATAAATCATTCTAACACTTTTTAATCATCAAAATATTTTTTTCCAATTAAAAATACTATTTTCCGCATATAACACAATTTTTTAACAATATTTACCAATATTCCCATTTTTAGTGAAAATCACTATTTTCATCCATTTCAACCAAATAAAATTTATTTTTAAGTCTAATGAATGTATTAAAATGTTTTAACATTTTATAACATTAATACATCATTTCAAGTCTAATTAAACTTCTAAATTTTATTTCTTCATGTTATTCCTTTTATTTTACAATAAAAGGCTAACATTGGAATAAATTTCCAATATTACTAATTAACTAAAATTAAACCATCACAATTATTATTTTTCAATCCAAATCCATAATAAAAAGTTTTTTAAACTTTATTTCATTCATTTGCACTTTTTTCAACCATCAAATGTTGAAATAGGCTTCAAATAAAATAATATTACTTATTTAAATTTCAAATCCCGAATTATATTCTTCAAGATATTGTTTATCTAAAATAAAAAATATAATCCCTCACTTTATTATCCAATTCATTTTTAAACACAATATTAAATTATAATTTGCATTATAATTTAATATTAACAGTAATCTCCAAAATCTCGGGTTGTTACAGACCCCCCCTTAACAAAATTTCGTCCTCGCAATTTCTAGTGGAAAAAAGCTGTAAACAACACAAAAATTCAATCAACAAAAGATAAAAGACAAGCTCAAAACTCAAACCATTCATACTCTCAACATAAAATAGTAGATAGAAACAAGGAAAAAATCACTTGGTTAATACACTGGCCCCTCAAATGCTAATATAGTGATTAGCAAATCATCGAATTTTCCAAGTAACTCGAAAGAATTTCGAAGATATCCCGTCTTCAAGTCAAAACTCAATAAGATAATCAACAATTAATCAATCGAAAATGATTGATTTCACAAAACTCTACGAATAGAGTCGGGATCAAACTCACTTAAAGCCAAACTCTAAGCAATAAAGAAGATCATCAATAAGATTTTCCGCATAAATATACAGAAAGAACATCCTCACAATAGGGTAGACATAATAGACAAGATTGATAAATCACAAGATGGCTTCTCACAAGGCCACCAACTCGAACGACCGTGAAAAATGCATGCTGTGAATAATAGCTCAAAGATAGAATATACTCAAGAACAAGGATATAAGCTTGAATTATTTTTTAATCTAAGATATTTAGAATTTTAAATCTCAACATCTTTTAAATTTTAAATCTCAATTTTCAATATTTGAAAATTTTCAAACTTTTTACTATGTTACTTAGTAAGTTATTTAAACTCGGATAAAAAGTCCAAATTTCTTCTCTTACTTCAAAATAAATTTCTAAATAAATTTGTAAATCCATTATAATATTCCTCAAAATAAATTAAGGGTTTAAATTCTCTTTACTCTTTTTATTAAACCACTTAAATAGTTCAAAAAATATATTCAAATTCTCTTATAACTCTTTTCTTAAAACATCCAATGTACATAATATAGATTCTAAAATCTCAAAATATACTTCCAATAAAGCACAGCTCAAAAATAATCTCATTTATACTATCATCTTTATAATTTAAAAATAAATAAATGGCATTGCCTCGCCATTGAGTCTCTAATAAATAAATATATTTGTTGGCTATAGAGTTGGCGAACGGTCAAAACCGCCTTGCCACTCTATTACTCGTATCTAAAACAAATGGCTGCAATTACCATTCAAAAATATATTTAATATTTAATCTCAAATTATTATTTTCAAAATATCAATTTTTAAAACACAAATCATCATGTCTGATTGCCTCATCATAGTATTTGGGAGATTCCTATCGATAACATTGATCATGTGTATCGACCAGTACTCTTAACTACTCGATGGACAACCCAACACTCTCAAATTATTTCTATAAAAGTAATACTACTCATGTAAATATATTCTTAAAATATTCTTTGATTTCTTTTAAATATCTCAAAGCTCAAATTTCTCTTTAAAAATCATATTTATATAGCTTCAAAACTCAAATCAATGAGCATTAAGAGAATGCATCGAGATATTCTCAGAATACTCGATTCTCAAAATCATCAAAAGGAGATAGAGTGTTCGTCAATCTTACGATGTCACCAGCCACTCCAAAAAATCATCAGGATACAGGATAAGCAAGATATTCTTCTCAAAGGAGAATAAGCACACAATCCACCGATCACTACTTCAAACAGAGTAATGCTAAAGGATAACATTGATTGAGTATCTGAAAAGAACACTCAAACGAAGTTGAATGATAAACTCAACCAAACTCGAACAATATAGAAACTCACCTCATTCCTCAGTGGATATCCTCGTGGAAGGATAACCGAAGAGCTAAGTGCCAGGAATAAGGTTACTTCAACACTCGATTGCCTGATTGGAAGTCAAATCCAAATGGACTCGAAAAACTCAACAAAGTCACCATAATTGGAATTTGAGATAGATCATCAACATATCGATACTCAAGAGTGAATGCAAAAAATTTGGAATCATCGTTAACATTCCAAAGTGACAGAAATAATAAACCAATCAAAATAGGATGCCTAAATAAATATAGGATCCTATAACAACAAAAGGATCAGACTTTACATTAAATAAGTCAATCCATCTCAAATTAGATACATCTCAAGATAGTGAGTAACAAATAAATACTCACTATAGCAGCAACAAATAGAGAACTCAGAATGCTCACAACAAGCCAATCGTTGTGGATCTCTTTAATAGGATTCACAACTCTCAAAGGAATGCACCAAGAGTACTCAAAGAAATCAATCAGCTCCATCGATACGAACTCATTCGTATCGACAAAAATAAGAATAGAATAATCCCAAATAAGATTTTTTTATAAGATAAGATGACATCATACTCTATTATGGAATACTACATAATACAATATATCTATATTCCTAGACATATTCCATCTCAACAATCCCAAAACTCAAAAAAGAATCAAGACTCGATTCGAAAACAAGATTGAATAAAGGACAATGATTCACTCGCATTGTACTTCGATGCATCATGATATACGTACTATTATGTGTTTATCCTACTTTGTTCTGACCACAGCTCTGATACCAAGCTGTAACGCCCCACCCTGAGACCCACCTTAGCAAAGGGAACTAACAAGTGATTATGTCTACTAAAGCGGTGAATAGGGCTGGTTAACGGCGACCGTCTATAATTTTTTCTTAAACATCTATTGAATATGTCGATAAATGCAATATAATTTTTTCAACTCAAGTGGATGGACATACCCAATAAATGCTTAATCCAAAACTATAGGTGGCTAACGAATCTATCCGAAAAAAATACAATAACTGAATGTAAAACACATCACAGAATAGTAATCAACATCATATATATACATATACACTGATACACATTCAATACAATACAATATGAATACAATAAAGGAGGTACATGACCACACCATATAATCAAATCAAATGAAAAAAACATCAGAGTATGCGGAAGAAAAACTATTCAAGCGAAAGAAGAGCTGATATCCAACATTAACTTCAAGCTAAGTCCAATAGATGATACCTGAAACAACTCTGTCTGACCCAAGTGAAAACACACGGGTCAGGCTAGCTAAAATCATCAGTTAAATAGAATAATCGATAAGGATGAGTAGGTGAAAGCTATGGTATCCTTTTTCTTAAAGGATGTCATGCCCTAAACAGGGTTTCAACATCATAAGAAAGGACAACATCTCTTCTTGGCAAGTAGAATAGATAATGATGATAAAGTGATACTTAAGTGGCATAACTGACACTTAAGCAAATGGAACATCGGCGAGCAAAGTTTTAAAGATAAGACTCAATAAACATCGCTTTCTCCTCATATCATCGGCAGTATAAAGGAATATGGATAATAACTTTAAATGATTCAACTATCTTCTTAGAAATGGTTGTCAATATAACAATACATCAAAGGTACATATCCTTCATACATAGAATAAAACGCATATGGATGCCTCGTCTCATTGGCACATCCCAAGGATCATTCAAGGAAATATAAAACTCAATCGTAAAAGAAGCATCATTTTTATTCATACCTCATCTCATCGGTATGAATATGGATACATCTCAAATCCATCACTAAAACTCATCATAAAAGATTCTTCATAATCATTTATACCTCATCTCATTGGTATAAATATATAAAAACATCTAAACTCCATCTTAACATCAAGTAGTGTATAAAATCATCAAATCATCAATCCATAATGCAAATAACTCAATCAAAGAGTAACATCATAAATGATTTCACCATATGTGTATACATCTCATCTGGCACTAGGCTATCAATGTAACAATCATCTAAAGACTGTGAAGTCTAAAACATCAGAACTCAAAGAAATCTCGGATTGGCCAGATCCTTGATTGCATGCCGAAGCGATGCTACGCGCGCTACATCGTGACTAGTACTACTATTTGGTACCATAAACATCATGATGACTGGAGTCAAATAACATATTAACATCGTAAACATCGTGAATGACTCCCAGTGACAAAGACCCGAGTTAATAAGATCATGATGACAGGAGCAGCAACTACACCGTGATGACTCTAATCGAGTACTCGTGGTCTGTAGTACTAGTAAACATCGTGAATGTGTCTCAACTTCTCGGATAGGAACCCAATAGGTGTTAACATATGTCCCATACCATACGTTCGCACCTAACGGTTTACTAGCCGTTAGTTGATACCACATTAGTAAAACATCATAAACATCATGAAAATATACTCAGCCTCATCTCATTGGTGAGTAAATAAAATACCATGCTCGTCTCATCTCATTGACGAGTATTAGTAGCATTGTGACTTATCTCATCTTATCGACAAGTAAAAAATTTCGTAATACATCCAACATCGTAAAATCATCATAAAGAAGCTTGCATCATCTTATCGGCAAGTAAAAATAACATCTAGATGGTTATTTATAACCATAATTCCAATTAGGAATTTCTAGCTCTTAATTCACCTCATTTCAGCGGCGATTAAGAAACACATCTTAAAATGATCCTTCATTGAATGTACTCCTAAATTGGAGTTCTCGGACCATATAATCTACCCAAAATTTAATAACATCTCAAATCATCTCAAATAGTTCATCGAAAGGGTTTCCGTCGTATAAGTATGATATTAAGCGGTAAAGCAAATCCATGTGTCTCATACCACATGTTTTAATTTACCATTTAATTGTCTTTCTTATACGTTCGAAATTCATAAAAATAAGTAATTTTATCTATAAAATAATTTTATTAGAGAAAACAGAAGTTCAAAACGATTTTGCGAAAACGATTATTAAAACCAATATTTGAAATTTTGTTTATTATAGGAAATAAATCTATCTTTATATTAGAAAATTAATGTAAAAAAATACTATGTAATAATAATTTGAAATGTCCATTTATTTCAAAAAGAATTAGTGAAAACCGTTCTCGAAAGCAATGAAAACAAAGAGGAATATCTCAAAACCGATAACTTGAATTTAATACGAATTCAATTCAGATTTAACCCAAAATCAATTCAAATTCCATTTAAATTTGAATTTCAAATTCTTCAAATATAGCTAGCCTACTAATAGGCATCATAGCCCTCAAAATATCCTAAAAACATCATCAAAACCGAAGAGAATGAGAGCAAAAATGAGCTAATACAATCTCCGGTCAACGATTGTTGTTGCTGTCATTTTGCTCTCAGGACTGCAACATACAATCATAATTATGAACAAGCAAGCTTCAATATTCCATAAAATACAATGAATAAAACTTGTAACACATGACCTAAGCTTTCTGGGACATCTAAAATTATCAAATTCGGTTAAGAAACGAAGAAGTTGTGGTCAAATACGTTTTGGTTTTAAACGCAGAGCAAATGTTGGTTTTGCTCTCGGGTTAGCAGTATAAAAATTAGATTTTGACATAGCTAACCATAAAATTTCAGAAAACTCAATTAATAATATTACATGAATTGTGCTTTCAGGAAAATTAAAAATTATCGAATTCCGATCAAAAACGAGAAAGATATAGCTCAAATAACATCAGATTCAAACTCAGGAAATTCTATCAAAGACATAACTATACTTCTGCTTTCAAATCTGTTCTAGGTCAATCAAATAGAAAAACATAGAAATGCAACCTGAGTAGAAATTATGCCTTATTACATGTAGTTTTCAGCAAAAAAAATTTACATAAATTGGATAAGAAACGAATAACTTATGGTTAAAACACATCTCAAGCCTATGATTGTTGCTGCTGTCAATTTGCTCTCCGGACAGCAACAAACAAGCACGATTTTGATCAAGAAAACTTCAAAATTTTAGAAAACTCAAAACATAAAGCTTGTTGATCTATATCTACGCTTTGCAAAACATCTACAATTATCGAATTCTAACTTAAAACGAAAGAGATATACCCAATTTACTGACTGCAATTTCATAAATAAACATGCAACAAACAAAATTGAGATTTCTTACCTTGAAATCTCAATCAACACTAGAAAATGTGAGTTTTAAACTCACCTTTGATTTTAGATAGCAAACACCCAAATTTGTGAAGAAAGATTGGAGCTTTAAGGTGAAATCCTTTCTCTATTCTTATTTTGGTGAAGTTCTTCTTGAATTAACAGCGAAATTGAGTGGAATTGAGATTTAATTAGGGAATGTCGTTGTTTTTCTTTCTCTCTATTTACCGTGTCTTTTGTTTTGGGGAGGAAGATGAGAAAAAAAAGGTACAAACACCTATTTCCTCTTTTCTAGATGGTTCTAGAGAGAGTTAATGGATTTAAACCTTATCCAAATAGGCCCAAGACTAATACACTTAGAGAAATTCCTATGTTACATACATATTTAACCTATTTAATCAATTTATACACTAGTTTTCTCATTTCTAACCAAATAAAATATCTACAACAAATTTTTTGTAATAAAATTGATATTTATAAAATAAATAAAAAATTAATTTCGACAATAAAAAGTTATTTTTATAAATAAAACCCTATCTTTGACAATATTTTACAAATTACACCATTTTAATGTAAAAATACTATTTTTAATGCAATAACTTAAACAAAAATTTCTTTCGCGTCAAATAAATCACTCTAACACGTTTTAATCATCAAAATATTTTTTTCCAATTAAAAATATTATTTTCCCCATATAACACAATTTTTTAACAATATTTACTAGTATTCCCATTTTTAGTGAAAAATCACTATTTTCGTCCATTTCAACCAAATAAAATTTATTTTTAAGTCAAATGAATGTATTAAAATGTTTTAACATTTTTGAAACATTAATACATCATTCCAAGCCTAATTACACTTCTAAATTTTATTTTCTTCATGTTATTCCTTTTATTTTACAACAAAAGGCTAGCATTGGAATAAATTTCCAATATTGCTAGTTAACTAAAATTAGACCATCACAATTATTTATTTTCAATCCAAATCCATAAAAAAAATTAAACTTTATTTCATTCATTTACACTTTTTTCAACCATCAAATGTTGAAATAGGCTTTAAATAAAATAATATGACTTATTTAAATTTCAAATCCCAAATTATATTCATCACGATATTGTTTATCTAAAATAAAAAATATAATCCCTCATTTTATTATCCAATTTATTTTTAAACACAATATTAAATTATAATTTGCATTATAATTTAATATTAACTGTAATCTCCAAAATCCCGGGTTGTTACACTTTTAGTTAATTTTAGTTTAGGAAAAGATGTGTTTAATTCTTATCATATGTTTACACATGATAACTATTCAAGTTGCATTATATGTACATAACTTGAATTGAATAAAACGGTTTTTTAACAAAATGTTTTCCTATGACATTTTTTGTTGCGATCCAAAGTGTATATTTGTGTACATACATTTAAAAATAAGTTTCCTAACATTAGTTATTAATTAAAAAGTGTTTGACAAGGATATAAAATCATCATATTAAATCTTGGACACAAATATTTAAATAACTCGGATATTTAAATACGAAGTGTTTGAGATTATGGGTTGTTACAATAGCTCTCAACTATGATAGAAAATTTAAGAATACAACTACAAATCCTCATAAATGTTTACCCTAAAGAATTAAATGATAAATCCTTTTCAATTATAAAATCCTATATTCAAATCTTTAGGTCAAATTCGTGTTACGAAATAATTTGCGTAAAATGCATATACTTTTATCTTTTCTAAAATATTTAGAAATTTTAAGTTTAAGTATTTAAAAATTTCATAAATATATAATTTTATTCCTATGAAATTTTCTTAAGTGGTTTGTGTATTCACATTGACAAAGTCATAAACAAAGCAAATAATTATATTATACATGCTTAATATTTTACATTCATCCTTATCTTACACACATCATACTGCTCACATACTTAAGCCATTCTTAAGTCCTTCTAAACTTACTTGGGTTTTCATAATTCTAATACAAACACAACTACAATATATATATCCTACTACATAATATTCATACTAGATAGGTGTTTCCAAATCTTCCAATCTCATGTCATAATCAGTACTCTGAGTCTAATGCTGACGGTCCACTTCCATATCCAAAACCAAATAAGAGTTCTCCATCATCATCGCTATTATCTTGTTTGTTATCAACTTTGTTTTTGTTTCAATTTGTAGCATCACATCCACTTCATATGGAAACCAGGGCTGGTTTCATGGCACATGCACCAGTCCTGCTGGCATTTTGCACATAACTTCTCCTTTCTCTATTTCTTCTAAACCTTGCACTTCTTCTTCCTCAGGATCCACAAATTATTCCTCTTTATCTTCCATGTCGTCCCAATAAATGGGGGAATCTGACGACTCCTTGCGCCAAATAGTATGGCCACCGACCATCTCCCATATGACGTTACTATCTCTACTGCTATTGTTTGATTCATGGGATATCGTAGTGTTTGGGTCTTCTTCAGTTCAGATTCTTCTTCTATAGGCTCCTCTTTAATAATTTCTTCTTTCGTTTCAAGTTCTGAACTTACTGGATTAGCGATCCATATTCTTTCTAAGGCCTGAGGGGTCTCTTCGTCACTATACACTATAGTAAATTTCAGAGTCGAGGAAGATATAGGCATTTCGGCCATAGGGCAACCGTATTTATTTAGTTAGGTGTATAGATCGAATTCTCCTTCGATAATAGGCTTAATATTGCTAAGTGGCCACCTCCCGGGTTTCTCCTCATCACTCAAAAGAATGATTAGATCATTCTTCTTACCCCAGTTGGCTCTCGAGGTCTCCCCTTTTGAATACTTTCTCTTGTAGCTTGAGTGTTTCTACAATTATCAACAACAAATACTTAGATACTAAGTTTTTTATTTGCCTGAACTACAAATAATGTTAGGTTATAAATCTAAGTTTATCCCATCGTAAGTTCATTTTAACTATACAATTTTAAGGGTGATAGTTTGCTAAGCATATAATATTGTTTATCCAAACCAATACTTAGAATACTTCAAATATAATCCTTTAAAAAATATCTTCCCAAAAATTCATTTTTAGAAAAGTTCTCATTATCCAAAATCCTTTTTCCAAAGTATTACTCTTAATCTTCTCAGTATTGGTATTTGTTAACCCAAAAAATGGATCAACACCCCAGTTTGAGTTTGAAAGCACCAACTGGTTCTAACAGGGAAATAATACAGATAATAGGTATAGAAAAGAACAGTAAAAGAAAGAAGACAAAGAATTTTTATAGTGGTTCGGCTGTTAATGAAGCCTATGTCCACTTTATAGTTTTATTATGACTGACTGTTATTACAAGTAGTGTTTCATTACGAGGCTTTTGATTATCCTTAGCCAAATTGAATCTTCAGTGTTGGAATCCACTGGAGAATCATAGTGAATCCTTTGGGGATTTTTTTGAGGGAGATAGAGAGTGAAGAAGATTTCCAACAGAGCTTCAGCAACCAGTTCGGAGAAGATCTAGTTTACGTTGCAGGTAGGATGGTATTTGTAGAGATCAGAGAGCTTCTGGGCAAGGCCGGTTCGTTGACTACTTGTAGATGGACATAGGAAGAGGCTACGGACCTTAGCTTGCGACCCAAGCCAAAACCATGGATTGTTCTATGAATCGCTATCGATCCATAGATTATAGCTCGTGTGCGAGCTACTTGCTTAGCTCTTTTTCATTGCTTTAGTGTGCTAGCTCGCAAAGTCTCCTCTATCCGATATGGATCGCTGGTGATCCATGGTGTATGGCTCGCTAGCGATCCATACACTTAGTATATTTTTTGATGTATCTTCTATGTTTCCTTTAGTTCCTTTGTGCCATAGCCATCCACTATCTTGCATGGATTGCTAGCGATCCATAGGGTATGGATCACTGGCGATCCAAGTACTTTGGCTATTTTTGGAGTCTGAAGTTTGGGATGCTTCCATTACCTTATACCATCATTATTTGTGTAGTCTCGTTGCACGTTGCTCTATTTTAACAACGATCCACTAGCTGGTTGTGCTTTGGCTGCTGATTGGACTAGACAAACACTGGGCTCTTAGTTTAGTCTTACTCAATCGTTGCTTTAGCCTTTTTAGGTTGAGTTTCGAGACTTTCTGACTCTATGAAGTCATTCCATATTCTCTTGGATCTTGATGGGTTAAAAACCTAAATAACATTATTGAACATCTTATAGTCAAACTGTGAAATTCTAATCACAAGATGTTTATACTTAGATCTTACTAATCTTGATTTAAACTATCATTCAAATTAAACCATATCTAACTATACGTATTATTTCAAAATATATTCTTTATATTCAAAAATATAATATTAGGTAAATTATTTCATTTTCCATATTTTCTAAGACAAATTTTAATTTTATATCGTTAACAGATACATGCTCGTATATAATATACTCAACTTTTCTAGGGTGTTACTCTGTCTCTAATTAGTTACTCATCCTAGGGTATTACTAACCCTATCTCTAATGAGTCTTACCCCTACCAGGCTTAGGTGTCCGCTCAACCTAAGCTCCGATACCAAATGTGACGATCCATATTTTCAAGTGGCTTTTTGACACTTGAAAATCGACACTAAAACATCCTCGGTATTTATATGCGGAAAATTTAAGTGCCAGAAAACCCGACTGCTAAGGGTAGAAAGAAAATAAAGACAAAACAAAATCTTACACAAATGGAATAACATATATTATTTCAACTTATAATCTTTACAGTGGAAAATTTTGAAATACATTTTGGAGTCTTAACTTAACATTAACATGGACAGCTATAAATATCTATCTTTATAAATGTGGAATACGATAGTATATGAGTGTGGTGGAAATGGATAACAATCTTGAGAAGAATCTTCTAACTCCATGCTCGGAGTCCTTCCAAAATGCTCTAAAAAAATTGACAACTAGGCTACCTGAAAAATAGGGCATCCAGAGTTAAAGGAATTAAAATAAATTCTAGGTTGGTCAAGGGATTGATGTGAGAATCTCAAAATACGAGTATTTGGAAAATAAAGGGTATCTCATAAGGCCACACCACACATAAACATAGAATGGATTTTTACCTTATGATAACCAAATCATTCTATATGAAATCCAGTGACATTATTTTTAATGACATTCTTTTTGAAACCTTCCAAATAGACATATTCAAATAGCCGAAATTGTTACATTATTAAATTCTAGCATAATAGGTTTATAAAGACAAAGACACTTATTGGAGATTGGATTTCCAAGTGAATAGCGAGGTGAGGGACTACTTCTCATACAGTACATCTCTAGAAGGATGCATCGAGGATCAACATCATCGAAACCTCCACGAATTAGACCGGCCTACCCACAGACCCATTTGGTTGCGAATAGAACCGAACATGAAATTACCACGGCCGTTCCCGACCTATCTAAGAGTTCTAATACCATAAACAACATAATTTTTTTACATGATGTCAAATCTTGAAAGGTGATATTATACCCTAAAGGTAGCGAACGACTTACCATAAAGCAACCCTTATTTCATAATTGCATGGGTGTAAGGCTCGAGGAAACGTTTACCTTTCCTAGAACATTTTCACTTAAAATTCCATATCGCCATTTCCAACAACACGCTATTAATTTCCACTAAAGTACAACGTTTGAGCTCATACGTCTCAGAGAAGGGTGTTAAGTATAAGAGGGGTTGCCTCCTACACAACCAAACAGATGTACGTTTGTATAGATCATTGCACTATGATCTTAGAAATGCAATATCATGCATTCATCCATACAAGTTGTCAAGGAACATAACAAACCGAAGGCACTCTCTTACCACTTCCTGCCGGGAATAACTACTAGGATTAGTAGCGAGTAGTACTCGCATACGAAGATCCCAGAGTGAAGGGACCATTGCTATTTATTTATCTCAGGAGCTACTCCAAAATTATGAATAAGCAGTCCTTCCGTAATGAAGATCCCCGCTTTCAACTTCATCGTCTTTAACATGTCTTCACTTTCGAACTCATAAATTGGTTTGAAGTGGTTTTCTAACAAGAATCACTCAGATCCAACCCATGTTCCTTCAAACCAATCATCGATAAAATAATGTTTAAGTATAGGTGCTTATTATTTGTTTGCTTACTATCTCTATGTCAAAAAATATCTTCTAGAGATATATATCTTTAAAACATTTCTATTCAATATATACGGAAGCATTAAACCTCAATTAACAAATATTTGTTTAAGTAAGACCATTTTAAATCTTGGAGTAATTCTAAATCATTTCGCCCCTTACTTAGGAAAATACCTCCAAATCATAAATCTTAATAAAGGTTTCTTATTTCCACATTATAACTTATGAATAGGTTGAAACCATGTTATCTAAGATGGTAAATCCAAATTAGTATTCGAGTAAAACAGATCCATAGAAATTATACTAATTTTAGTCAACATTAATTCTCGTATTCAACCTCTACTATCCATCGAATAGCGGTGAAATAACCTTTTAAATTCACATGAATAATACAAGTCCCTCCTCGGAATTTAATACCAAGTACAAAGAAGATTATGTCAATACAATCCAAGTTGTATTAAATTTAAAAAAATCTTTTATACTAGTCTCGTTTTCGATATTTCGACATTATCTATTCCTCGACCAGGAAAAAGGCCAGGTGAGCCAGGACACTGATTGCTCCTGAACATCTTCTTAGTTTAAGCTCCTTACATACGGATCTTCGAATAATAAAATTCATTCTACTCATTGGCTTTTAGAGTTGAGATTAAATCACTTTCTTACAACAGCTTTTCTTTAAATAATTTACTTAAACTTTTTAAAATAAACTATAAAACCTCAAAATCATCTTTAAAATAACTAATTATTTATTTGAGATTATTTATAAATGATTTGGGAAAGAATAATTAAGTTTAAAATCATATTTCAAAAGTTATTAAAAGTGGTGCAAAAAGTGTTACAATAATGCCGTGAATGATGCTTTTAAGCATATTTGATCAAAAAAACTTTTCTTACAACTTAAAACCCTTTTAATACATTTTAAAAGAGTTCTCATTTAGAAATCCATTCTTATAACTTAAAACACTTTTAATAAATTTTAAAAGATTTATAGAATTTATCTCATATTTTAAAGAATTAAAAATATCATTTTTAAAGAATTTATCGCTTTGGTTCCCGAATCAGCAAAGCGCGACTATTTTGTAAACTTGATTTGCTCATATTTCAAAATCGACAAAGCGAAATCTCAATTGTTTTCTTTTGTTTGAAAACTATTGTTACGATCGTGATTTTTCGTTGACGAAAGCCGACATCAATACGTCCACTGTATCAACTGCCGAGCAATCGAAAGCCGAAAAACCGTACCGTTATGGTTTTAGAAAAAGAAGAGGTGGAAGAAGAGAGAAAAAGATAGAACAGAACAGAAACAACAGAACAATATCAGAATCTCACAATTCGCAGCGGAACAACATATAATAAATAAATGAATAATCTTTAAACAAAGAACTATATCAGTTATTATATTACATCACATTTCATTACATTACATCATCAGAGTGTACAACAACAACAACATCGACCGCAGAAAAGAAATATTATATACTAGTAATACGCCATGCCATCCAGCTTGCCTCCAGCAACTCCTGAATTCCAGAATATCCTGATAACCTAACTCTTGACTGCCCGTGTGGAAATTGGTGGGCACCCAGAGTTTAGGAAGGAAAACAATAAACTCCGAGTCAGTCATGTGACTGGTGTGAGAACTCAAAACAGTTTATCTTTAAAATCAAAATAGAGAAATATTTTTAATTCAATTCGCAATGCTTTTAAAAATGAGACTACCATAAGGCCTCCCGCACACACACACAATGCAAATTCAGAATCGGAGGAGATTTCTCCTTATGATAGTCAAAGATGCTTGATACGCATTAAAAAGAAACATTTGATATTATTACTAGTGCATAGTGTAGAAAACAATTTCGAAAGTAGAATATGAATCTTAGCCAGCATAGACATTTCGAACTATGCCTACTATAGCTACCATCCAAACAGTGGGGCGCCACCATAAGTGAATGATAGGTTCTACAACTAAAACCGTACAAGATCGTATTGTTTCTTTGGATTTCCAACAAATGGTCAGGCCAAGGAACTTCCCATTGCCACATGGAAACGCCTCTGGAATGACGTCCCGAGAACCAAACCGGATCTCTGCCAACACAAGGCCGGGTTACCCCTAACTGGGTAACAACTGACACGAATATGTCATCCCCCGATCGTAACCGATCTATCCGAGGATCCTCGATTTCCAACAACCACAAAATAAGCAGCAACAACATAGGTTAAATATCAGGGCTCCATACCATGATACCACCTCTATCCAGAAGGAATGACATACACTAAAGGGGCGCTACCCCCTAATAACCTTGTTGCATCCTTCCTGTTTTGACCATTTCCGGGGTGTGAGGTCCGACGAAGTCTCGTCCACAAAGCCACACTTTATACAAAAGCCGTGCTTTGGGTCAATCAAATGATCATAGAAATGGTCACCAAGATAAATGATCAAATAAATGATCCTATCACAAATGATCAAACAATGATCATTTCACAGCAACACTCAGCATGCCACACTACCAAATTGGGAGTATATCACTAATAACCTTCAACTATATAACCTCTAAGCTCGTACGTCTCAGAGAAGGGTGTTAAGCTAAGAGAATAAATTCTCCGCCACCAACAGAAATATATTTGAAAGAAATCAGCTTTATATCTCAATTTGTAATGTCAGACATACAATTTATACAAGTCTGTTCCGGGCTCGAACAGAACCGAAGGCACTTACAAAGAAGTTCTTGCAATCCGGACATTCACTAATCACGATCGGACTTCCCGTCACTAAGGGTGATAAAATGTAACAACCCGCATATTTATCGATTTTATATTTAAATATTTTATTTAAATATTTTTATCGTTCGTCGGATTTTGGTCCGAAAACCTACTTTTTGCATACGGTCGAATTAGGACTCGAGACCACCTCCATTGAGTTCAAAATGACGTTTGCGACCTTTTTGAGTATAAGCTTCGATATGTTTGGAGAAAGTTGATTTTTGCTACTTTTCACTTTGGGTTTGGTTTTGGGCTCAGCCCTATGTTTTAACTTATACTCCAAAACTGAACCACTCTCCCCATTCTCCCTCACTTCTTTCTCTTTTCAGTTTTCTTAGCATTAATGGTGGAGATGAGTGGAAATTAAAACTCCAAGCCCTAGCTCCTCTTGCTAGCTCAAGTTCTTGCTCCAAAATCAAAGAGAACCCCTTGGTAAGCATCTCCTTCATCTTCTCCAACTCTTTCTCCATTCAATTTCAGAAATTTCCTAAACCTAATTTAGGGAATATTTCTCTTTTAAGCTTAGATTCAAGCTTGTTTAGTTGGAATTGAAGAGTGCTTGTTCTTGCCATTGCTTCATAGCATCTTCTTCATTAATTTGGGTTCAAATGTGAGATTTTCATCTCACATCTATGTCTATATCTATCTTTGTTGTTAGGTATGAATTCCTAACACTTATTTATGTTCATTTGCTTTTGATTTGGATTGATTTGGTGAATATTTCAATTTTTGGTGTTTTGTAGTCAAATCTTTAAAAATCCAAACTTTGATGTTTGATCATGCTTTAAGAGGTGTTTCGGAGAGCCTATAAGACCGGGTTGTCGCTAGGCATAAATCCTTAGTCGTCGTTGCTCGTCCGATCGCTCCCGATACGTTTTGGCCACTTTGGCCTAGGCAAATTGTTGCCTAGACCAGGTGACCAGACGTCTGGTGACCAAGTCCAGACGTCTGGTTTGGACCTGGAAAGTAAAAATGTAAGCACGCATATTATAAAAAGAAAAAGCCAGAGACTATTTTCAGACGTCTGAACCATTAAACCAGATGTCTGGATAGGTCTCAGACGTCTGACTTGAGGTTTCAGACGTCTGAGTGTTCTCTGGGTTATTTCCAGAGAACAAATCCAGACGTCTGGATTCCAAATCAGACGTCTGGAGATGTTTATTTTTGCCTATTCAGGCTGTTTTGTGTGAATTTCTACTGTTTATCGATTTTACCGATCCTATTAATCGTTATCACTTATTATCGACTTTGATGACTTCTTTTTATGGATCTTTTTGGAAATATTCATTTCTATGGATTTGGTATCGATTTCTTTGGATTTTATTCATGTCTTCGAATGTGAATTTTGTAATTAGTTGTTCTTACAATCTTCTTTGTGATTTGTCACTTTAAAAATATAAAGGTTTTCTATACTAGTAATAAATATCAAAACTCTTTCTTCAAATGATTTCAACACTATTTTATTACAAAGCTCGTTTTCTTAAACCGTTTTCCAATCTATTAGTATATACAAACCTTTACCTCACTCGTATGAGAAACTAATTAAACGACTTAGTAAAACGAGTGGTATGAAACGCTTGCGTTTACTTCGTCGGTTAATTCTTGGACTTGTTCGAATGAATCTCTTGTGACATTCTTCTAGTGGAGATTTACAGTTTGTTCGTAAATGTTTAAGTTAAGCAAGTGGTTATGTGACATGAAGCTAAACTTTTATATTTACTAGCTTAGTGTAATTGACACTTCTCTTTGATCATGACGATCATTTTATGGTTTAGACTAGCAATGTGCGATGTCTCTTTGTCTATGTGGAGGACCGTACCTCATTAAATTGAGCTTCGTCTCATTTCTTCGTGGGCTAGCGACCCATGTACTTTCTAATGTGTTTCGATTCATCGGATGTACCGTTTGTACTACATCGATGTTTTGGCTTTTGGATTCATTGGATGTACCGTTTGTACTACATCAATGTCTTGACCATCCTTTTTATTGTGATTTCTGGATTTCGTGTGTTGATTTCTGAAATTGGTGTTTCACCAACTTTTACGATGGGCATTGATATATATGTCATTTATTGTGGCTTGGTGAATGAAATTAGGAGTATGACATTCCTTTTTATCTTGAGTAGATTATTGTGATATTGATTTATCTCTTGTTGATTTTCAATTACTTATTTATCACAGCTTGGCATTGTGATTATTATATGTTTATGTCATATCTCTTATTATATATCACTTCATCTGATATTTATAGCTAGACTGATCCGTTTATTAATTTCTTCTTAAATAATACTTGGGTCAGACCGAGATGTTACAGGTGCTTCTGCTTGACTCCTTATCGGACTATCATCCCGACTTTTGGTTAACTACGTTAGTTTAGTAGTCTTTTGTTGTATACATTTGAGATACAGACTCTATGATGTATACTTATTCTTTTGTATAGCACGTGTTGCTATTCTTTTGTATTATTGTGGATCTTTTTAGACCACTACTCTGATATACACTTTCATGTGTAATATTCATATCTATTTCCGCCTTTGTAATATGAATTGTCTGTGACTGATTTGTGTTATGTTTATTTCTATATTTGTTTCCGAAGACCTTTATAGCCACTGTGTAGTAGCTTTGAGTTTGTGTCGGTATGTCGGATTTCCTCTTGAGATGAAAAGTTATATTTTTATCCGGTATATCGGTACTCGCACAAAGCAATTATACAGATGGTCGCTCCTCAATAGCCTTATTCTCCGTGCTAGTTGACAGCATTCACGGTAATGTTCTTGGCTAGCGTGGGTATAGAGGTGGGGCGTCACATAAAACCTCTATATCGGAGATCAGCCGATGTAGAGTAACTCGACGGTAATCCTTCCGTTTTCACAAATATCCGGTCTTCAACACCGGTCATCAAATGCAATCCATAACGATGTATCACATATTCGGAATGGGTTATACGACCCCAAGGTCCTTTCCCGGCTAACCCGAATAGTGAGCGCTTATTCAAAAATAAGTGTGGCATTCAAATTCAAACAATCACAACAAATACCTATTTAAAGGTAAATATTGATAGTCGGATTATTTAACTATCAATAGGCATGCTCAACATCACCAAATTCCAAATAATTTCCCAAATTATTTACTTTCCAAAATATCTTTACTAGATATAAAATTTCCCACACTTCAAACATTTGAAAACTAATTTTCAAATTACTTTTCAATCCTTTACCATTTTTGAAAATAAATTTCAATCATTTTCCTTTCTCGGAAATACTTTCATTTCAAAATGGTTTATTTAAACCAACTAAATAAATCCTTAACGATTTACTTTATATTTACGTTCCAAATCCGTAAATTAATTCCCATAATTTCAAAAATAAATCAACATTTATTTTTAAACAAATTCCCCTTTTTATTTATAAATTCCATAGTGAATTTACATTCCAAAATATTTATGAATATACGATTTCAATTATTCATTTTCAATTTACCTTCAAAAAGATAAATTCTCAAAACATTTCGTTTCATATTGGAAAAACATTTCCATACTTATTTATAAATAAGTAATTCACAAATCCATTCAATTTCAACACTTGGAAAATATTCAATATACTTAAATCGAAAATTAAGTATATATTTCATTCTTTAAGAAATCATTCTCTTAACACATTTATTTGGGCTAAAACGAATGTTGCGTAAAACATCGTTACGACGACCCAAAATCACTAGTATAGGGATTCAAAGTTTAAATAGATATATAAATCCCAATACTATACAAAACATTTCCTTTCGGAAACCATTTACTATAACAACGGTGTTATAGTCCACCATTTCCTTCTATTTCTCGAAAACGTCTATTTCAACAATGAATGTTGAAATCTATGTATTCGATACTTAATGCATTTTAAAACGTCTTTAAAATCATTAACTTCATTTTATAATATTCATTTTGCCAAACATGACCATTTTATTTAATAATATATTCACTGTCCAAAATCATGAATATAATTCCTTTCATATATTCCTATATCCAACTTATCAAATTCAATTGATTTTGGATTTATAAACAACGTTTATAAACTCCATTTATATTTTTATAAACTTCTATTTATATAAAAAATCCTTTTTATATCTCATTTTAAATGCCAAAATCCGATTTATAAGATAATTACTTATAAATCTTCTATTTCACAAAATCTATTCATTTTATAACTTTACAATTTATAAATCTATAAATTCCGTTCACTTATGAAATCCATTTTTATTTCATTTTTAACACTTATAAAAACTCGTTTTAAATATTCCAATAATTTTAATTTATAAAATATCAATTTTATAAGTCTTTTATATACATCATTTTTAATAATTCAAAAATCCCAATTTAAACCAATTTATAAATTAATTAACTATTTATTTCCAAAAATCTCATTTCGGTTATATTTTACAAAAACAGTAATTTTTATAACATAAAAATTTATAACGTTTTAATTATTTAAAATGAATCAACCCAAAATTTTATAAAAACATATACTTTGAAAAATCACTTTAAAATTCCTTTTAAAACCAAAATCATTATTTTTAAAACTTTAGAAATGGATCCGATGATGCAACAGCACCAAATAGTCAATCACGGCATCCAAATATCATATATCGATATGATAATCAACAAATATCACAATATCTGTAAATAAATCAATACAGTTAAGGAATCCAGTTGGATCCCTCCAACCTGTTTCCCTGCATCCACAAACATTAGCACAATACCAATTCCGCTCCAGTACGGAATTATCGTGGTATATGGGATTTATAAAATATTATCCGCTTAATAGGCGGCGCAATAGGGTCTCATCCGCTATACAATGCGGGAAATCAACAACTGCAATATATGCATATGCCAATATATATATATTGCTATTATATATAATACCAATTTCACCGTTTATGAAATATTCGCGGTATAAGTTTTTTAATAAATAACATCCGCTTAATAACGGCGCATAATGTCTATTTTAACAATCAATAGATAACAATCATCATTCAAACATGCATTCAAGAATTTTAAATCTAACTATTTAAAATTAAAATCGAAACCGATTTGATTGAGTGAGAAGTTCTCACCTTGATTTCAATTTCGTTTTAGCTTTTATTTCGAATAAAATTAAACGCGCGTTTAATTTTACCCGAAATTTTCACTAACTCCAAACGACTCCAATCCAATTGCATCGCGTGGTGCTCGTCCATACGATTCCAACGCGTCTGGTTTCGCGCGTTTTCGACCTCGTATGAAAAAGATACAACATTTTGAATATTACAGGATTTAAACTATAATTATTTTACAATTTCTTTTCTAATATTAAACCTTAACAGATCTCGGCCCTTGATTTTCCACTATCTTCCCATCAGGCCGCACGCAACCCTTTCCTTCGCACCTCCCATTCACGCGATTTACTTCTACAGGCCGAACCCAAAACTCACCCCAAAACCCTAAATCACGCATACACTACGAGCCACCTGCAGTCGATCAGAAGCCTCCAAATCAAAGCCCCTCTCCCATACTACACTAGGCCGGAATCCCCTCATGCTCGGTCCCCCCAGCAGCTCGTAAAACGTGCATATACGCGTGACACTCTCGGCTGCTTTTCTCACGATCCATTGACCCAATCACGATCTTAACCGTTGAATATGTCGATCACTCGATGCTCTACAATATTGTAGTTGGAGATTTCTCAAAACGATGCGTGGATTGGGAGTAATCGAAGGGAGAAATTCGAACATTTCTGGCCGTGACTTAAACAAGCGGCGGCTAGGGTTATAAAACCCTAATTTATTTTTTTATTTTTTTTATGGTAAAGGGGGGCTATTTATAGAAAATAAAATGAACACTATTCATTCGGCTTTTCCAAACTCCGATTTACGTGCAGTAACCGGCGTTTCTAGGGTTTATCCCGCATTTCGGACGCAATGGAACAGGTTTCGGAAGCTAATTCGGTCATCTGTGCGAGATATGGAATTAAACGTTCGATTTAAAATTAAACCGATTAAACGATTTTCTAGGCGTTTTAGCTTGCACCGGACAAGCGGTAAATCCAATTGACATGAAATTTGAAACCATACAATAATATCACATTACGGATCCGATGAAACTGGTTTCGTCGAAATCCGAGACTTTTTGAAAAATGGCTATTTTAACTCGCCGAATTAAAATTAAAACGATTTCGATGCGTTTCGAGCTGCCACGATCAAACGATAACTCCGATTGCTACGAAAATTGAAATCCGATAATAACAAACTATTACGGATCCAATGGAACTAGTTTCGTCCAATTCTGAGACTGTTCAAAAATTGACTATTTTACAGTCGAAAATCAAATATTAAAATATTCAATTTTCACAAATTAACTTTTAATTCGATTTTAAAAGTTCTAAAATATCGTTATAACTCCAATATGATAATATAAAATTTTCCAAATCATTCTCAGTCATATTTAACCCTATTTACAATTATTTCTGTATTTTCACATATTAAATTATTGATTTAAATTATCCAATTAAATCAAATTATTCGAAATAAATTCATTCGACTTATAAATTTCCACTTATTAATATTTAAAATTAATTAAATATTTAAATTTTAATTAATATAAATTCTAGGCCGTTACAGACTTCCCCCTCAAAAGAATTTCGTCCTCGAAATTACCAGGTAAGAAAAGTTACAGCATTCATTAACTTTCCCAAAATCCGTAGTTAAACTTCTTACAATACTTTGCTAAGTTTTCAAATCATACTTAGTTATATTTTCAAAAAAACTACTATCGTTTAACTTCCAATTCCAAAATCAAAGTTATAGTTTTCACAAAATTTCCCAAAATTTCCAAAAAATTTCTAACGCCTTAAATTTTCGGAAAAATTCGCCATAGTCTCCTTTGCGCGGCTCGATCCGGAAAAAAATGACAGTATATATATCACAAATATACATCTCATCAAGTGATGAGGCATCCCGCAGGAAAAAAGTGTAAAAGTACGGTATGTAATCCGAGATATGTACCTTATTATATTATTAGCGAGCATATACGGCTAATATAGCGCGAAAGCGAGCTCCAAATGCGAAGCAAGCACAATCCGCACCTACTAAACACTCAACAACAACATGAGAATCATGCATATATGAAAATAGTATCAATATACAACATATAGCAACATAACAACTGCATATGCCAACATAGAAAATGCAACAAACAACGAATGCATCCATCAACCAACTATAAATTCACTTCTCATTAATATTTAATGAACTGATTTTCCAATTAATTCACATTTGATTCATTAACATTGGAATTTTACTAACATTCATTCATGTCCAATTTTCAGTTAGTTTACATTCACTAATTGAATCCAATTCACATTCAATTCTATTCAAATTTATTTACTTTCAATTTGAATTTAATTACTTAGCTTCCAATTTTGCTAATTCACTTTCATTAACACTTAATGAATTTATATACAATCAATCAACAATCAAATAACAACCAATGTTTATTCAATACAACCAAATTAATTCACTTTACATTCAATTTGGTTCAACACTTTTAATTCCAATCGGATCATATTAAATTGACTTCCATTCAATTTATTCAACTTCCAATAACATTAGCTTTTAATGAATTATCACTTACATTCATTATTTAATATCAATTATTTATATTTAATTGATTAACATTCAATCCATTTATCAATTCAATTGCTAATTCCTTTATCCGTATAAAGTTGAATTTCATTCATATAACTCAAGTTCAATTTCTCAATGACTTCACTTCATTAATTCACTTATTAATTTACTTCGATACCAAAATTCAACTTCATTCAACATCACTTAAGTTATATTCCATTTCAAACATCTTATCAAATCCAAATTTTCCAAACAACTTTCTTTTAAACAATTTGGCAGCAATCCCTCTTTTGGAAACCCGAAAATGAACACCAATGATGTCGCGATCATCATCGGAATTATTTTCCAGCGACCAAAAAGAGTTTAGAGCTTGCATCTCTTCAAAACCATTTTTTTTTCAAAATACCAAGTAATTTCAAAATACTTCTTTGGAATTTCATTTCAGATTATAAATCACATTTACAAACCTTTTACTTATATAATTTCACTGCTTATATATAAGATTATTTCACAAGTGTAAATTATTTTAATCATAATTCCATACTTATAATTCAATTGCTTATACAATATTCTCTTCAAAATTGTTGTTTTTATTTAACTTATTCAACAACCAAACAATCGATTCATATATACTTTAATAATTCTGAAAAATTATTCCTTTATATATAAAATATAATCAAGGTAAAATTATTTCATTTACCCAATTTAAAACGATATCGTGTCAATTTGTTCTATACAAGTGTTTAGAGATCCCTATCAACAACGTTAATTACTCGTGTTGACCAAAATCCATATACCACTCAACAAACCAATCATCACAATATAAAACAATTTATATTCACTAACAAATACGCGCTCGTATCTATTATTACACTCACACTCATTCTAGAGTACTACTGACTCCATCTCTAATGAGTAATTCCCAACAGAGCCATGATTGTCGCTTAACCATAAGCTCTGATACCAAATGTTACGATCGCGATTTTTCGTTGACGAAAGCCGACATCAATACGTCCACTGTATCAACTGCCGAGCAATCGAAAGCCGAAAAACCGTACCCTTAGGGTTTTAGAAAAAGAAGAGGTAGAAGAAGAGAGAAAACAATAGAACAAAATAGAAACAACAGAACAATATCAGAATCTCACAATTCGCAGCGGAACAACATATAATAAATAAATGAATAATTTTTAAACAAAGAACTATATCAGTTATTACATTACATCACATTTCATTACATTACATCATCAGAGTGTACAACAACAACAACATCGACCGCGGAAAAGAAATATTATATACTAGTAATACGCCATGCCATCCAGCTTGCCTCCAGCAACTCCTGAATTCCAGAATATCCTGATAGCCTAACTCTTGACTGCCCGTGTGGAAATTGGTGGGCACCCAGAGTTTAGGAAGGAAAACAATAAACTCCGAGTCAGTCATGTGACTGGTGTGAGAACTCAAAACAGTTTATCTTTAAAATCAAAATAGAGGAATATTTTTAATTCAATTCGCAATGCTTTTAAAAATGAGACTACCATAAGGCCTCCCGCACACACACACAATGCAAACGCAGAATCGGAGGAGATTTCTCCTTATGATAGTCAAAGATGCTTGATACGCATTAAAAAGAAACATTTGATATTATTACTAGTGCATAGTGTAGAAAACAATTTCGAAAGTAGAATATGAATCTTAGCCAGCATAGACATTTCGAACTATGCCTACTATAGCTACCATCCAAACAGTGGGGCGCCACCATAAGTGAATGATAGGTTCTACAACTAAAACCGTACAAGATCGTATTGTTTCTTTGGATTTCCAACAAATGGTCAGGCCAAGGAACTTCCCATTGCCACATGGAAACGCCTCTGGAATGACGTCCCGAGAACCAAACCGGATCTCTGCCAACACAAGGCCGGGTTACCCCTAACTGGGTAACTACTGACACAAATATGTCATTCCCCCATCGTAACTGATCTATCCGAGGATCCTCGATTTCCAACAACCACAAAATATGCAGCAACAACATAGGTTAAATATCTGGGCTCCATACCATGATACCACCTCTATCCAGAAGGCATGACATACACTAAAGGGGCGCTACCCCCTAATAACCTTGCTGCATCCTTCCTGTTTTGACCATTTCCGGGGTGTGAGGTCCGACGAAGTCTCGTCCACAAAGCCACACTTTATACAAAAGCCGTGCTTTGGGTCAATCAAATGATCATAGAAATGATCACCAAGATAAATGAGCAAATAAATGATCCTATCACAAATGATCAAACAATGATCATTTCACAGCAACACTCAGTATGCCACACTACCAAATTGGGAGTATATCACTAATAACCTTCAACTATATAACCTCTAAGCTCGTACATCTCAGAGAATGGTGTTAAGCTAAGAGAATAAATTCTCCGCCACCAACAGAAATATATTTGAAAGAAATCAGCTTTATATCTCAATTTGTAATGTCAGACATACAATCTATACAAGTCTATTCCGGGCTCGAACAGAACCGAAGGCACTTACAAAGAAGTCCTTGCAATCCGGACATTCACTAATCACGATCGGACTTCCCGTCACTAAGGGTGATAAAACCTCTATATCGGAGATCAGCCGATGTAGAGTAACTCGACGGTAGTCCTTCCGTTTTCACAAATATCCGGTCTTCAACACCGGTCATCAAATGCAATCCATAATGATGTATCACATATTGGGAATGGGTTATACGACCCCAAGGTCTTTTCCCGGCTAACCCGAATAGTGAGCGCTTATTCAAAAATAAGTGTGGCATTCAAATTCAAACAATCACAACAAATACCTATTTAAAGGTAAATATTGATAGTCAGATTATTTAACTATCAATAGGCATGCTCAACATCACCAAATTCCAAATAATTTCCCAAATTATTTACTTTCCAAAATATCTTTACTAGATATAAAATTTCCCACACTTCAAACATTTGAAAACTAATTTTCAAATCACTTTTCAATCCTTTACCATTTTTGAAAACAAATTTCAATCATTTTCCTTTCTCGGAAATACTTTCATTTCAAAATGGTTTATTTAAACCAACTAAATAAATCCTTAACGATTTACTTTACATTTACGTTCCAAATCCGTAAATTAATTCCCATAATTTCAAAAATAAATCAACATTTATTTTTAAACAAATTCCCCTTTTTATTTATAAATTCCATAGTGAATTTACATTCCAAAATATTTATGAATATACGATTTCAATTATTCATTTTCAATTTACCTTCAAAAAGATAAATTCTCAAAACATTTCGTTTCACATTGGAAAAACATTTCCATACTTATTTATAAATAAGTAATTCACAGATCCATTCAATTTCAACACTTGGAAAATATTCAATATACTTAAATCGAAAATTAAGTATATATTTCATTCTTTAAGAAATCATTCCCTTAACACATTTATTTGGGCTAAAACGAATGTTGCTTAAAACATCGTTACGACGACCCAAAATCACTAGTATAGGGATTCAAAGTTTAAATAGATATATAAATCCCAATACTATACAAAACATTTCCTTTCGGAAACCATTTACTATAACAACAGTGTTATAGTCCACCATTTCCTTCTATTTCTCGAAAACGTCTATTTCAACAATGAATGTTGAAATCTATGTATTCCATACTTAATGCATTTTAAAACGTCTTTAAAATCATTAAATTTATTTTATAATATTCATTTTGCCAAACATGACCATTTTATTTAATAATATATTCACTGTCCAAAATCGTGAATATAATTCCTTTCATATATTCCTATATCCAACTTATCAAATTCAATTGATTTCGGATTTATAAACAACGTTTATAAACTCCATTTATATTTTTATAAACTTCTATTTATAAAAAAAAATCCTTTTTATATCTCATTTTAAATGCCAAAATCCGATTTATAAGATAATTACTTATAAATCTTCTATTTCACAAAATCTATTCATTTTATAACTTCACAATTTATAATTCTATAAATTCTGTTCACTTATGAAATCCATTTTTATTTCATTTTTAACACTTATAAAAACTCGTTTTAAACATTCCAATAATTTTAATTTATAAAATATCAATTTTATAAGTCTTTTATATACATCATTTTTAATAATTCAAAAATCCCAATTTAAACCAATTTATAAATTAATTAACTATTTATTTCCAAAAATCTCATTTCGGTTATATTTTACAAAAAAAGTAATTTTTATAACATAAAAATTTATAACGTTTTAATTATTTAAAATGAATCAACCCAAAATTTTATAAAAACATATACTTTGAAAAATCACTTTAAAATTCCTTTTAAAACCAAAATCATTATTTTTAAAACTTCAGAAATGGATCCGATGATGCAACAGCACCAAATAGTCAATCACGACGTCCAAATATCATATATCGATATGATAATCAACAAATATCACAATATCTGTAAATAAATCAATACAGTTAAGGAATCCAGTTGGATCCCTCCAACCTGTTTCCTTGCATCCACAAACATTAGCACAATACCAATTCCGCTCCAGTACGGAATTATCGCGGTATATGGGATTTATAAAATATTATCCGCTTAATAGGCGGCGCAATAGGGTCTCATCCGCTATACAATGCGGGAAATCAACAACTGCAATATATACATATGCCAATATATATATATATATATATATATATATATATATATATTGCTATTATGTATAATACCAATTTCACTGTTTATGAAATATTCGCGGTATATGTTTTTAATAAATAACATCTGCTTAATAACGGCGCATAATGTCTATTTTAACAATCAATAGATAACAATCATCATTCAAACATGCATTCAAGAATTTTAAATCTAACTATTTAAAATTAAAATCGAAACCGATTCGATTGAGTGAGAAGTTCTCACCTTGATTTCAATTTCGTTTTAGCTTTTATTTCGAATAAGATTAAACACGCGTTTAATTTTACCCGAAATTTTCACTAACTCCAAACGACTCCAATCCAGTTGCATCGCATAGTGCTCGTCCATACGATTCCAACGCGACTGGTTTCGCGCGTTTTTGACCTCGTATGAAAAAGATACAACATTTTGAATATTACACGATTTAAACTATAATTATTTTACAATTTCTTTTCTAATATTAAACCTTAACAGATCTCGGCCCTTGATTTTCCACTATCTTCCCATCAGGCGCACGCAACCCTTTCCTTCTCCCCTCCCATTCACGCGATTTATTTCTACAGGCCGAACCCAAAACTCACCCCAAAACACCTAAATCACGCATACACTACGAGCCACCTGCAGTCGATCAGAAGCCTCCAAATCGAAGCCCCTCTCCCATACTACACTCGGCCGGAATCCCCTCATGCTCGGTCCCCCAGCAGCTCGTAAAACATGCATATACGCGTGACACTCTCGGCTACTTTTCTCACGATCCATTGACCCAATCACGATCTTAACCGTTGAATATGTCAATCACTCGATGCTCTACAATATTGTAGTTGGAGATTTCTCAAAACGATGCGTGGATTGGGAGTAATCGAAGGGAGAAATTTGAACATTTCTGGCCGTGACTTAAACAAGCGGCGGCTAGGGTTATAAAACCCTAATTTATTTATTTTTTTATTTTTATGGTAAAGGGGGGCTATTTATAGAAAATAAAATGAACACTATTCATTCGGCTTTTCGAAACTCCGATTTACACGCGGTAACCGGCGTTTCTAGGATTTATCCGCGTTCCGGACGCAATGGAATAGGTTTCGGAAGCTAATTCGGTCATCTGTGCGAGATATGGAATTAAACGTTCGATTTAAAATTAAACCGATTAAACGATTTTCTAGGCGTTTTAGGTTGCACCGGACAAGAGGTAAATCCAATTGACATGAAATTTGAAACCATACAATAATATCACATTACGGATCCGATGAAACTGGTTTCGTCGAAATCTGAGACTTTTTGAAAAATGGCTATTTTAACTCGCCGAATTAAAATTAAAACGATTTCGATGCGTTTCGAGCTGCCACGATCAAACGATAACTCTGATTGCTACGAAAATTGAAATCCGATAATAACAAACTATTACGGATCCAATGGAACCAGTTTCGTCCAATTATGAGACTGTTCAAAAATTGACTATTTTACAGACGAAAATCAAATATTAAAATATTCAATTTTCACAAATTAACTTTTAATTCGATTTTAAAAGTTCTAAAATATCGTTATAACTCCAATATGATAATATAAAATTTTCCAAATCATTCTCAATCATATTTAACCCTATTTACAATTATTTATGTATTTTCACATATTAAATTATTGATTTAAATTATCCAATTAAATCAAATTATTCGAAATAAATTCATTCGACTTATAAATTTCCACTTATTAATATTTAAAATTAATTAAATATTCAAATTTTAATTAATATAAATTCTGGGTCGTTACAACTATAATTATGAGAGTTTGGAAATTATTAATTATAATGAATTCCGACTTCGAATCCATCTCACAAATAGATTTAACATTGTACGGCACGAAATCGCAAACTACCGTTACACAACACACCTATTTTTGACTTAATTTTCATAATCTGTCAAAATTTCGCAAAATTGGATTTTAGTGTTTATAAAACATTTATAAACCATTTTATATCATTTTCAAAGGGGTTTAATGATTCCACGTCACTTGATTCGAAAAGTGGTTCTTTGCGTAATAGCGACGTGTATTTAACGTGACTTGTGCACACAATTATACAACTGTAACGACCTAAGATTTTCGACTCCGAAAATTCGACACCAATACCTTCATTGTAGAAGTGCCGAGCAATCAGATACTGAAATGTCCAGATTATTAGGGTAAAGAAGAAAAAGAGAGAGAAAGAAACAAGAAACCACAGCATAGAACCTCACATTCACAGTGGATTAAAATATAATATCAAATAACAGCATTTACACAAAGAAAGATGTAAATGTCAATTTGCATACAATGTATCAAAGTTCAACAAAAATGGACAGTTGTAACAACTTGTCCCTGACTACTATCAATACAATTTCAACACATAGCGGAATATACTCCATACGTCACTACCATCCAGCTCGTCTCCTGAGCTCCAGAACGTCCTAACCTGAAATCTGTAATACTCGGTCTGACCCGAGCATTACATTAAAGTAACACTTGAGTCAGGCTGAAAAACCAGCATGAGTAAACCCATATAATTTGAAACACTAGTTTATAAAACTTATTACAAAACTCGGGGTAACTCGTACCTCTCTACGAGTTCTTAGCTTGCTATAGTCAATCGCTCATTACAAAACAATATCTAAGATCTGTAACTCGGATTAAATAGCCATGTTACTAAATTTATTCCATTCCAGCCTATTTGATTCTAAAATCAAATCCATAAAGAATTTGTAGACTACTAATCGAAGTGGTTTTGATATTGCTAATATCTGACTCATGTCTCTTCGAATCCAATACCATCTTTAATCCAAGTTGTTTAAGTGAATACAATTCAATTTTAAATTTAAATGTCATATTCACACAGAATTCATCATAGATAAATAACTCCAATTTATCACAATTCAACCCAAACATATCATATCACAGAACATCGCAATTTATCAGACTAGAGACATTAATCCAAACATTCGGTATAATTTAATCATCCATAAGCAAGATTAATTTGTCATCCAATCTAATTAATTTAATTAACACAAAATAAACTAATTACCTTTAAATCCTACTTTATTAACATTAATTAATATTTAATTAATTACTGAAAGTAATTAATTATTCTTTAATCATTCACATAACTAATTAACCCTTATTTACTTACATTAATTAATGATCCTTTAATTACTTATACTAATTAGTTATCCTTTAATTACTTACACTAATTAATTATTCTCTTAATTACATTCATTAATTAATTATCCAATAATTACTTAAGTTAATTAATTAACCCTTAATTACTTAAGTCCTTAATTAATCTAAGATAAACCATTATCTTAATTAATTACTTAAATAAAATCATTTATATGTTATTTAAATTAAACGACTGCAATTAATTTATTCAAAATCATTTGAGACCTTTTTGACTAATTAAAGTTTATTACTTTTGTCTTAATCCCTTACTAAACTACATCACTAAATTTTATCCGAGAACACTTAGGAATTAATTTATTAATTAACCTAATATATAATTATTCAAGACCAAACAATTAATCTTAAAAACTTTTAACTTTAAAATTTTAATCTTTGAAACTTGTTTGATAACTTGATCAATACCTTTTCCTTTGAAACTTGTTTAATAATTTACTTTGGAAATTTTTTTCTAAACTTGGTCAATGTCTACTTGAAAACTGGTTAATCATTTTAAAAAGAAACTTAGGCCCAAGCCCAGAAATTATGATCAGGAACTCGAGCCAAAACACAAACTTGCCCGACCTTCCTCCTTTTCTTCCCTTCTCTAAAAACTTTCCAATTCACTCGTGACTAACCCGATCTCGAACGATGCCATCCCTTATGCAAACCCGAGACAAAACTCTTTCTTCCTCGAGCTTCCTCTTCTCATACCTGATCCTTCCCCTACTACGAAGCCACAAACTAGATGTACATGCATGCACGTGCACGGAAGATCGACGCTGCTCTGACCATCATCACCTTCTCCAGCAAGTCGCTGATGACACGCATGATTGCCCTAACCACCCAAAAACCAGTAACAGACCTAAATCGAAATCGAGCGAACACGAAACCCATCAGGATGAAACCGATCATCTAAAACACCTCGCACCTCCTTTCTCCGACCACAGAAGACCACATCCACATGCCTGGACCTTTTCCTCTCTTCCATCCTTCTTTTCCCCTCCTCCCGTCCACCTCGATGCCACCACGACGTTGAGAATACCTGATAAACAACCCCGACCAAAACACTGTCTAAAACCCTAAATCTCATCGCGTCACCATCATCGACTCCCAGAAAAATGTAATTCCATTTTTCCCATGATCCCCGGCCAACAACCTTCCTATGGCTACAATCCCATGCCACCGGACCTTGCGATCGTCGGAATTTAACCAAAACTCGATGTTCGTTCAACTTGCAATATCTCAATAAATATGAACTTAAAAATCTTGATGTCATTATCAAAATTCATTATTTCTGAAAATGAATCAAACTATAAAATCGAAACACGAAATTTGGACAATTGAATTTCTGACTTGAATTGACTTTCATTGTAATTTCTTGTTTCCGAAATAATTGCTTAATAAATTCAATAGAAAACATTTTTAAAAATAAGATATCATGTTAACAATCAACGTTTATTTAATCATCGATGCCTAAAAGTATTTGAGTGAAGAGTTAAGAATTTTCGAAAGGGTTTTAAGTCTGAAAATTAAGAACAGAGGCCAGAAGTTCTTTACACAGACATGCACACAAATATACATTGCAAATCAAATCTTTAAATCAGGCAAACACATTTATACAACCATGCAAAACATGTTCAAATCATTTCTATGATTAATTGTTGCATGCACAAGTATTACAAATGCTTAAATTTTAAAAGATTTGTGTTTAATCACCTTTAAAATTTTGAACAGAGAATAGCTTGAGATTTGAAACTGGAATTTGCTTTTATTTTGAATCAGCAAGCTTGAATTTTGAATCTTTGCTTTAGTTTTAGTTTTGAAAACTTGAAAGGATTTGTTCGATTTTTCTTTTAGTTTGATTCTTGGTTTTCTTTTGGTTTTTTAGTTTTCATTTTGCTTTTGATTTTCAAAAACGAAGAAAAGAAAGACTTCTTTTGCTATATATACAAAGGTTATTAAAAAGAAAGAATGCAATTTATCTTGACACTTGTATTTTGCATGTTATACTTGGCCTACAAATGACAAGTGCATGCCTTTATACTTTTTTTTATTCTTATTTTACACTTTCTTTTTATTTATATATAACTCAAGAAAATAATATAAAACCCATTTATACATAAATTAATAACTATATATATGCATGTAGAGTTTTTAGATCAAATTTATTTTTATGATAAACATATAAAATTTTAAATCATATATATATAAGCAATAGTAAATAGATAAAAAAATTTACTTGTTTGAAAAGAATAAGTTTTGCCATTTAAATAATTATAAACAAATTAATATTTATATCCAGATATTTTTAACTCTCAGAATGTTATTTGTTCAACTAATAAAATCAATATCTCAATAGTAAAATCAATAAGTTATTCAATTATCAGGTGTCCAAAAATCAGGGTTATCACATACCTCCACCCTTTAGAACTTTTCATCCCTGAAAAGAAATAAAGAAGAATTTTTAATTACAATGCTTATTATCAGTTAAATTATGCTTAAAAATTTTAACTATTAAATTTTTTTAAAGCACTTTTAAAAGAATCTACATAATATTATCAAATAATTTTATAAAAATACTTTTTATAACTCGATGTCTCAATAATTCCATCCTCGTTCTCTCAGAAATTCGGTCAAACGTTGATCAGGCATAGGACTGAAAATCTATAAGTACTTAGCAGATACGTTTTCAACACCCAGTGACAATACTTGGAAAACATTTTGGGGAAAACATAGAAAACATTTTTGGTGAGAATGCTTTGGAAATCATCACCCCCTCCATGGTCGCAGTTAGCCCGATGGTTACGTCGCTATCACAACAAAACCATAGAAAACTGTAGGCCTCCTTGCCCCTCGATTACACCATGGAACCCGCCACAGATCGCAGATACACCCAGGTTTTACATCGCCATTAAGGAAAAAACTCATGTAACTGTAGGCATCAGCGCCCTCGAATTTCGTTGCCAAATGATACTTGACCACTTCCACATAGATCGCACACTACATCAGTCGAGTCCCAGTGTAGCCTGCAGGCACTCACTGCCACATGACTTTCGCTATGCCTTCGTAGATCGTAGTCTACCGATGTACGTCGCCCTTACGGTGAAACCAAACGTAGACCGTAGGCAATCGCTGCCCCTCAACTTTTCGCTATGGTGCGTAGTAGATCGCAGTGACATCAAGTTACACTACCGTCACAGCATAACCCAAATGTCTCTATAGGCATCAGCGCCCTCGACTTTCGCTACCCAACCATAATCCTCAGGAACTTCAGTTAGTCCGAACTTCCCCCCAAGATCAGATTTAGACACCCCTCCTTAGGGCTCAAGGCAGAACCACCCCGTGGATCTCCTACTAGAAGTTCATTTAAATGGAAGCGCCTTTTTCCCCACAGCCCTTCTCAAAACTTTTTATACTATACATATATAGTATCTTTCAAATCATACTCTTTATATGATTCACATATATATCTCCATTACACAAAATCGATTCTCAAAATCGATAATTCTCAAATTTGGCTTTCCAAATTTTCAAAATTGATTTTTTCCAAAAATCAAAATCCTTTCAAAATCAATGGGTTCCAAAAACCTTTTTTCCCAAAAATCATTCTCATAAAATCATTTATATATATATACATAAGTTTATTCTTTTAACTAGAACAAAATATTTTTCAAAGATCTTTTCTTCTGGTCATAGATTCAATAAGGAGAGTTTATCCTTTAAAAAAATATGTATATATGTATATATATATATATAACTTTTATTATGCCAAATCAAATATTCAAGTTTGATTTCTTTTATTAAATTATTTACTACCTTACTTACTTTTGTAAAATGAGTTTAGTTATAGTGATATCCAATTTCCACTTTTATTCATCATATATTTCTCAAGATAAACTTTTCATTTCAAAATGTTTTTTTATACTTCTTTCAAAATATCTATTTCATTCAAGCACGCACGATGTACATATACCATCCGTATGCAATATCAAATCCGATCGCTTACTCGATCACACAATTTCACTTCCGAACTAGTATCATCCACCCGACTTCCTGTTGCAGACTTAGATCTGATTTCTTGATCAAAAACCGACATTCTCCTTACATAGCCATAACTATGATAGAGAATTTACAGAATCAATCAAAAATCCATATCCAGGGTTCACCATTGAAAATTGATTGAAAAATTCCAACTCGGATCGATATACGATCTCGAAATTCTGTCCTCGAATCAGGATCAAATCATTATGTGAATACAATAATATACGTACATCCTCCGTATTTATCTTCATTGATTATCAACTAAATCAATTTTCTTTTATTCGCATTCATTTTGATTTTTATTCACTTATTTACAATTGCTTCATTCCACTTGGTTTATCACTTCAATTATAAACAGTTTGTACTCTAACCAACTTGAATTTAGAAAATAGCTTGAAAAGTTTAAAATAGATAAGTAGTTGTAAAATAGTTATTATTTGTAAATAGCAGTAGAATAGTTAAGTAATTATAAAATAGTTAAATAGTTGCAGAATAGTTAGATAGTTGCAAAATAGTTATAAAATAGTAATTATTTTGTAAAACAGATGTAAAATTGTTGAAAAATAGTAATTAGCTTTCAAAATAGTTGTAAAATAAGTATAAGCTAGTTTGGGTTTTAAAAAGAAAGGTTATATAGTAAATAGCTAGAAAAATAGATTTAAAACAGTTTATATGAAAACAATTTATTTGAAAATAGTTTCAAAGTCAAACTGGTTCAATTTCCCAATCTACACTTCCAATCAATTTCCCACCCCATTAAATTGATTCAATTCTAATTCAATTTGAATTAGCTTCAATTCCTCTCTCGAATTCAAATCAATTTTCCATTTGAATTTAAATTTATTCAACTCCAATCATAATTCCAAATTATTCAAAAAAAATTGAAATAATTTCAATTCTAGTCTCAACTTTAAACCATCTCGAATTATATAAATTTGAGTTAAATTTTCAAATGTTGATATAATCCCCCTTAAATCAAATTAACCTTTACTTTTAATTTAACAACCTAAGTCTTTAACAATTCTCAATTCTGAATCCAAATTTCAAATATTCATTTTAAATTACCTTTACTTAACTTATTTCAAGGTTCAAGTAGGAGTTCAAAACTTTTTAAACAATTTAATCTATAGAATCCAATTTATTACCCAATTTTAACTTCTAACTTTAAAACCAATTCTTAACAATTTTAGTTTGCAAATTTATTTTTAACTTTCAAATCTTAAGTTCAAGTGATTCCATTACCATATGTTCAATCTTTATTTCTTAAAATCAAAATTATTTAAATAGTTTCAAATTAAACTTTTATTTCCATTTTATTTGAGTAATGAGTATATATATTATCTCAGTCACTTCTTAATTCAATTAAAATAATTCGATTCATAGTTTCATAGATTATTAAAAACAACAGGATGATACCAGGTTATGTTAAAGTAAATAAACATCCAAATTATTTAAAATATCCATCAATAGCATCCATTACCAATTTCCAGAACTCAAACCCGTTTTGAGATCACACATACCTCCCTTTTCAATTCAACCCATTTAACTTTCCTAAGTTAAATTCAATTCATTTAATCCAGTCAACCTTACTCAATTTGAATTCTCCATTTCAAATTTTGAAACTTCTAATCAATATCCTTTCTCACTTATACGTTAAAAACTTATTTCTCTTTGGGTTCACATCACATTTCAGGGGAAAATTCAAAACTCAGCACTTAGTGTTTACTTCCAATCAACTTGTTATTATGTACGTCCCACTTATATACATATTCATTTCTAGCTTATCTTATTTATATACTTCATTTCTTACCCAAATTTCTATTTGGTTATATATATTACCACTTAACTTATTTAATTTCAATAATCAATACCATTTACTTTGAATGTAAATAATAATTAGGAAAACTATTGTTTTATATATCAAAATATAAGCTTGTATAAAAACTAATTTTAAAACCGTTCTGGAAAATTTATATAAGAAAATAACAAATACTTTGTCATATATATGTTACACTCAACTCATTCTATGGTACTACTGACCCTGTCCTTAATGAGCAAACCTACCAGAGCCAAGGTTCTCGTTTAACCTACTGCTCTGATACCAAATGTAACGACCTGAGATTTTCGACTTCGAAAATTCGACACTAATACGTTCACTATAGAAGTGCCGAGCAATCGAATGATGGAAATTCCAGATTGTTAGGGTAAAGAATAAAAAGTGGTAGAGAAAGAAACAAGAAACCACAGCACAGAACCTCACATTCCCAGTGGATTAAAATATAATATCAAATAACAGCATTTACACAAAGAAAGCTGTAAATGTCAATTTACATACAATATATCAGAGTTCAAAAAAAACTGGACAATTGTAACAACTTGTCCTGACTACTACCAATACAATCTCAACATATAGCGGAACATACTCCATACGTCCCTACCATCCAGCTCGTCTCCTAAGATCCAGAATGTCCTAACATGAAATCTGTAATACTCGGTCTGATCAGAGCATTACATTAAAGTAACACCCGAGTCAGGCTGAAAACTAGCATGGGTAAACCCATATAGTTTGAAATACAAAGTTATAAAACTTATTATGAAACTCGGGGTAACTCGTACCTCTTTACGAGTTCTTAGCTTGTTATAGTCAACCACTTATTACAAAAAAATATCTAAGAACTGTAACTCAGATTAAATGGCCATGTTACTTAATTTATTCCATTCCGGCATATTAGATTCTAAAATCAAATCCATAAAGCATTTGTAGATTACTAATCGAAGTGGTTCTGGGTATTGCTAATCACCAACTCCGGTCTCTTCGAATCCAATACCATCTTTAATCCAAGTTGTTTAAGTGAATACAATTCAATTTAAAATTAAATGTCATATTCACACAGAAATTCATCATAGATAAATAAATCCCATTTATCACAGTTCAACTAAACATATCATATCACAGAACATCTCAATTTATAAGACGAGACATTAATCCAAACATTCATACTGTTTAATCATCCGTAAGCAAGATTAATTTATCACCCAATCTAATTAATTTAATTAAGACAAAATAAATTAATTACCTTTAAATCCAGCTTAATTAACATTAGTTAAATCATTTAATTAATTATTGAAATTAATTAATTATTCTTTAATCATTTATCATTCACATAATTAATTAACTCTTAATTATTTACATTAATTAATGATCCTTTAATTGCTTGCATTAATCGGTTATCCTTTAATTACTTACATTAATTAATTATCCTTTAATTAATTTCATTAAGTAGTTATCCCTTAATTACATTAATTAATTATCCTATAATTACTTAAATTAATTAATTAACCCTTAATTACTTAAGTCCTTAATTAATCTAAGATAAACCATTATCTTAATTAATTACTTAATTAAACCATTTAAATCTTATTTAAATTAAAGGATTGAAATTAATCTATCCAAAATCACTTGAGACATTTTTGATTAATTAAAGTTTATTACATTTATCTTAATCCCTTACTAAACTACATTATTAAATTTTATTCGAAAACACATAGGAATTAATTTATTAACTAACCTATTAATAATTATTCAAGACCAAACAATTAATCTTAAAACTTTTAACTTTAAAATTTAAATCTTTGAAACTTGTTTGATAACTTGATTAATGCCTTTGCCTTTGAAACTTGTTTAATAATTTGCTTTGGAAACTTATTTTTTTAAACTTGGTTAATGTCTACTAGAAAACTGGTTGATCATTTTAAAAAGAAACTCGGGCCGAAGCCCAGAAATCACGATCAGGAACTCGAGTCAAAACACAAACTTTCACTACCTTCCTCTTTTTCTTCCCTTCTCTAAAAACTTGCCAATTCACTCGTGACTAACCCGAGCCCGAATGATGCCATCCCTTACGCAAACCCGAGACAGAACTCTTTCTTCCCCGAGCTTCCTCTTCTCGTACTTGATCCTTCCTCTACTAAAATCCACAACCCAGATGTACACGCGTGCACATGCACGAAAGATCGACGTTGCTCCAACCATCATCACCTTCTCCAGCAAGTCGCTAATGATACGCATGATCGCCCTGACCACCCAAAAACCAGTAACAAACCCCAAATCGAAATCGAGCGAACATGAAACCCATTGGGATGAAACCGATCATCTAAAACACCTCGCACCTCCTCTCTCCGACCATCGAACACCACATGCACATGCCTGGACTTTTTCCTTGCTTACATCCTTCTTTTCCTCTCCTCATGTCCATCTCGATGCGACCACGACGTCGAGAACACCTGATAAACAACCCCGACCAAAATGTTGTCTAAAACCCTAAATCCCATCGCGTCGCCATCATCGATGCCCAGAAAAATGTAATTCCATTTTTTCCACGATCCCAGGCCAATAACCTTCCTCTATCCACAATCTCGACGCCATCTAACCTCGCGATCGCCGAAATTTGACCAATACTCCATATTCGTTCAACTCGCAATATCTTAATAAATACGAACTCAAAAATATTGATGTCATTATCAAAATTCATCATCTTCAAAAATGAATCAAACTATAAAATCGAAACCTGAAATTTAAACAATCGAATTTCTGACTTAAATTGATTTTCATTGTAATTTCATGTTTCCAATATAATTGCTTAATAAATTCACTAGAAAACATTTTTATAAATAAGATATCATGTTAACAATCAAAGTTTCTTTAATCATCAATGCCTGAAAGTATCTGAGTGAAGAGTTAAGAATTTTTGAAAGGGTTTTAAGTCTGAAAATCAAGAAGATATGCCAGAAGTTCTTTACCCAGACATGCACCCACATATACATAGAAAATCAAATCTTTAAATCAGGCAAATACATTTATACAACCATGCAAAACATATTTGAATCATTTCTATGATTAACTGTTGCATGCACAGGTATTACAAATGCTTAAATTTTAAAAGATTTATGTTTACTCACCTTTAAAATGTTGAACGGAGAAGTAGCTTGAGATTTGACACTGGAAATTGCTTTGATTTTGAATCAGAATGCTTGAATTTTGAATATTTTCTTTAGTTTCAGTTATGAAAACTTGAAAGGATTTGTTTGATTTTTCTTTTAGTTTGATTCCTGGTTTTATTTTGGTTTTTTATTTTTTATTTTGCTTTTGATTTTCAAAAATGAAGAAAAGAAAGACTTCTTTATATATATACAAAGGTTATTAAAAAGAATGAATATAATTTATCTTGACACTTGTATTTTGCATGTTATACTTTGCCTACAAATGTCAAGTGCAATTGCATTTATACTTATTTTTGTTTTTATATTCTTATTTTACACTTTCTTTTATTTATATATAACTCAAGAAAATAATATAAAACCCATTTATACATAAATTAATAACTATATATATGCATGTAGAGTTTTTAAATGAAATTTATTTTTAGGATAAACATATAAAAATTTAAATCATATATATATATATAAGCAATAGTAAATAGATAAAAAAAATCATTTGTTTGAAAAGAATAAGTTTTGCAATTTAAATAATTATAAAAGAAAAATAATATTTATATCTAGATATCTTTAATTCTCAGAATATTGTTTGTTCAACTAATAAAATCAGTATCTCAATAATAAAAAACCAACTAATTATCCAATTATCAGGTGTACAAAAATTCGGGTTATCACAAGAATCATATTAAAACAACCAAACTTGATGATCAAAGCATAATAAACATTAATAGCAATCATATCGCATCACTATAGAGAATTTTTGAGAAGTTAGAAACTAATGAAGGTGAGAAACTTGGTTTTGAAGTTGATTGCTTATATATATATACTTATATAAATTTAATTTCCTTTTGCAATATTTTTCTTTATAATTTTCTTAAGTAGGAAGCCATGGAAAAGCTTGAGAATGAGGAAGAAGATGAAGTGGAATAGTGTGTAAAATTATGAACAGAATAGTGGGTATTTACAGGAAAACTTTAGAAATTATAAATTTCTAAATGCATAATTACACTTTTTCCCCTTTTCCACACCCTATTTTTTATTCCATATGTGTGATGATGGTGGTGTGTAAGTGAGTTGATGTTTGCTTTTTAGGATAGAAAATATCTTAGATGTTAATACTATTTACTGTATGTAAATTATAATGTAAATGGTAAGTATATTTGTATGTATATATGTGTTTATGTATATGTTAGGGTATGTGTGTGTATGTTACATATATGCACAAGTGATATAAACAAGGTTGCAACAGCTTTGAACAACTTTCATTCGTTAAGTTGAAAATCGGGAAGCCAATTCTTGGTCACATTTTCACTTATTAACTAATTTATATATAAATGTAAACAAAATTTGAAAACTAACTTCTTATCATTTTTAACTAACTAAAATGATCTCTTTTTAAATTAAAAACCATATAAAGTAATATTAAATAATTGTTTACAAAAATTGCTGCTATATCAATAAAGCGATACGAATTTTCTTATATATTTAAATCAAATTTATATCTTTACGAAACTCATATAAATGATTTATTGTCATTAATAACTAATTAAAATGAATTTTATCATTTAAAAATGATCGTTTGAATAATTATAATAATAATTAAATCATTAAATCTCAATTTAAATTCATAAATCAACTATTAATACGATGCCATATTGATGATGTCAAAACATTATATTTTTAAAAATAAAATAAATAATTTTATTTCATGTTCTTGTTTAAAAAAATAAATAAGTGTATGCATCCTGCTCCATGCGTGACTTATGATAATTACAGAGCCGTTTATCGGTAACATAGTGTTCGGTCATTTATCGATATTTTTCCAAAATATATATTTTTTGTAAATGCTTAATAAAAAATAAGATTACCATCATTATTTATCGTTCAAGACAATATAATATATGTTGAAAAGCTTATCTTTTAATATTCTAAAAATAAATATAGTTTATCAAAGAGATAAATTTCTAGGTCATTAGATATTTAGATGAAGTTTAATAGCTTATCGATCATTTAGGGAAAATCCAATTTAAAGTCCTTATTAACCTGCTCCTAGTAATGATATTTTATGCACATTTTCTTTTCATCATCACATACTACAAAGATATATAGAGTTTGGTCTAAGGTCAAAAAATATATTTAATACCTCTAGTTAATTACGTAGATTACATTAAAGTCCTTGGCTTAGTTTGATAACATTTATTAATTAACCAATTTACTATGGTCATATATTTTACTTTAAGTTAACTACTAATTATAGTGATACTAAACTTCTACAATGATCAGTCTCAACGGGTATCAATCTATGATCATAACATAATCGCAATTCCATATTTGACCATAATAAAGTATGATCTAGGTACTTAAAATCCATAGTACCTTTAAGTCTGAAGCTTACAACATGCATTACGATGAGATTGCCTATTTGACTAAGCTGTGTAAACCTGTAGAAGACTCTCGTTGAGTCATTTTGTGATTGTTCCAAACATCCACAAGCATATAACCCCTTATTGCCCCTTCAATGGTCATGAATAATTCGCCATCCTTTGTATGAAGAGCTTACGCACACCAGTCTCAGCAGATGTATCAACATTCTTTTCTAGATACATCTTGACTATGAATATTTAAGGCTTAAGCTTTTAAATATCAATTCAATACTCGTTTATGAACACATTTGTAACTACAATTGACAAAATACTTCCCTTAATGATTCTCTTATATATGTTTAACGTATTTATTTCATTATTTATATCTCTATATAATAACACATATAAAAGAAAATAAAAAATCATACTTCGTTTCGAATAAATTTATTCACAGAGTTAAGTTATATAACCATTTACATAATTGCCCATAGGGAACATCCTTAACTCTATCAATCTCCCACTCGCAATTGAGCCTCATGCATATGCCTTCGACTAATCAACCTAAACTAGATTGAGAAAGCACCTTAATTAATGCATCTGTGATGTTATCTTTGAAAGTGTAGTGGATCGAGTATATATATAGCTAAGCTACTAATATAAGTTTTTAAATAAAATACTAAGCTAACTACAAATAAAGTAAGGAAAAGTAAAAAAGAATGTGTAAACCAAGAGTTTTATATTGTTTTGAAACACCATCTTACGTCCAGTCCTAGAAAATCTATTCTGACTTTTTACTCATTCAATGCCCTCGCTTCAACTGGAGGAATGGTTCTATATAATGCTTGAACCGCTACTTTTGACTTTTCGTAAACTTGATACAAAATAGCCTTTGGCACTAGATGTGTCTTAATACATCGATATGCCTAGTACAGTAACATGCTCCTATAACTCACAAGAATTGCTTTGTTAGTTAAATTTGCAGTAGTTTAGGATGTTTGAAATCATAAGGTTGGTAATAATTAATAAATGATCACCGATGTGAATATAGTATGGTAAACTAGGGTTTCATAAATAGAGCTGAGATTCAGAAATCAAGTTAAGAAGTAATGCTCTTTAAAACATAATAATTTATAGAATTGAAAAGCTACGAAGCGGAACTATTAAGTTTAACATTAGAGAGAGTCGCATCTGGAGAGGAAGGAAGAAACACGACTATTCGGGATGAGAAAATATAAGCATGCTTCCAAAATGGATGTCGCATCGATGGCCTCCCACCGGTCCATTAGTGGATGAATCTTTTTCAGGATTCTAAAGTTAAAAAAATATTAAAAAATATTGAAATAATTATTAAAAATCATATTTAGGATTTTTAAGGCTCTAGAGTGGCAGTATGTGATTCTTATGATTTTTAACAATATATTGCTAAGATAAAAAAAAACTTGCATAGATAAGGAATTTAAGTGTTCTTCATTTTGACGATTCTTTGAAGATGTAGTGCACAGTATTCTATTCATTTAGCACTCTGTGATTATTTATCTCTGGTTTTCCTACTTATACTTATGTATGAAGTTGTCATCATCAAATCTGGGAAATGTTGCTCTAACATTCTACCTCTTTTGATGATAACAACTCATATATATGCATTTATGAAAAGAATGTACAATGATGGTTATACGATGCAATACTCTATATGAATATATGTATGACATGTTTTATAACTCCCCCTGAATGTATGCACGTACTCAAATATTTCTTCCCCTTTGTCATCTAAAAAGGAGAAAGATAAACTTAAAAAACCTAGTAATGCATATAGTAGAATGAACATCATAGAGTGAAAATCACATAATGAACAACATAGAACAATACAACATAACAATCATAGAATGAACAAAATGTGTACTCAGTACCAAAACAAAATCATGGAATGTTAATACACAATAGAAATGTTAAATGTAAGATGAAACAAACTGATGCAAATACATAATAAAAAAACTAGATGTCCAAATTGATACTATATAGGGAGCAACTATAGTCTATAGCCCATGATAATAATCCTCAGGGGTAGAAGGTTCGGACGCTGTGAATCCTATATGCTACTTGGCGAGTGTCAGGGGATGAGCTGGCAAACCTGATGCATGAGTAACAATCGCATGTGGTATGGGTCCTCTCCTTTTAGAGCCCGTCCTAGTAGGTCCAGTAAGTTGCTGATGTAATGGTCACGCTGCTTCAATGCCCTATGTCCCTATTTAAAAGTCATGTGCTAAAGGTTGAGAAACAAAGGAAGGCTGAAGACAGTGCCCTCACTACTAGTCCCTACTCCACTCTCTCTTGTGCGAACAGATCCATACAGACGTGTACGTAGAGAATGAACAATGCCTAGCACTTTCTTTTACTCATGTTGCTCTTCTTGAATTGTCTGTATCAACTGCTCATGTCTATCAAGCATCGCAATAATCCAGTCCTCTATAGATGAAGCGGCAGACTGTAGGGGAGCTAGTTGTTAAGACGAAGAGGATATAAATCAATGGTGTACTAGAGTATCAATAAGGATCTCATCTATAGTCATAGGAATCTTCATCACTTTGAACATATTTTCATGAATATAGATGAATATTGATGTCTAAGAGGAGTGCCATCATTTAAAGGAACATTAAAGCAATATAGTATGATAGAAATCAAATTCTCATATGGATTATGCATATACTTCTCTTTTATCTATTTTTGATCATATTGTCTATGATCAAGTGCACCTATATTATCAATAATAATGTATATGGTCTTTCGAACTAAAGGATAAATCTCATCAAAACTGCAAGTTTTGAAAATTAGACTACATTGTATGATTCTTATAAAAATGCGAAGCAAGTGCATTAAACTTGATGTAGTACAATTTACATTATGTTTTCAATTGTTAGCCACATAATATACTCGTCGTCCATAGCCAAATAACCTATAGTTACCCTTTCGGAAGAAATTACTGAAAAAATTCACAACATTTGTTCATTAAATTCAATTTCAACTCCTTTAAAGTTTGAATATAGCACTAATTCATTTTCGTCTTGAACAACTTCTAGATTAGCATAAAAAAGTGTTATACATCGAAGGAAAATATCACTCTCACATCAATTCATATTTACAATATTCACTAATTATGCCATAGTGAATAGATTTTGATTATTGAATAAGGAAAGAGTATTTAAATTCACCGAATGCCCACCAAGCGATTCATTCATCATGACCACTTTGAATCTCTTGATATTTTCATTTTTATTTTTGAGCCACATCTTTACTTCCTTTATAAGTATTTTTTCGATAAAGCTGAAGAATATCAAAGAGATTAGCCTTTTTCCTCTTCCCATGAATAAAAAGTATTTATTTTGATTGAAAAAATTATATGAATTGAAATTTTTTAGGCAAGTATTTATGGACGAAAGGGATAAAAATAGGGTAGATTATATAAAAATGAAGAGAATAGTGGAAGCTGGGTTATAACAGGTCTCGGATCTGCACAAAATAATGGCAATGGTCGACCAGTGTATAACACTGATGCACCATTAAGCTAAAATTTTGTAGTATTCAGCTAGTTTTTAGTTTGGTAGGAATATATATTTCAATTGATTCCTTTATATTTAATGTTTTGACTAGGTTAAAAATTATATAAAAGTAATTTATTATTAGAAATTCTATATTCTTTTATTAGTCTATGTTAGTTTTTCTTTTAATATTTAGTATGATGTTATGCTCATTTTGAATTTCAATTTATTATGATTATGCTAAAATTATATATATTATAAACTAGGAAATTTGAAATGACATTATTTTGTTATATATGTTATTATTTTTAACGATTACTAAAATTTTGTAAGGCTTAAGTGAACTTATAACTAAAATATTTAATTATATTAAAAAGGAAAACCTCGTGTATATATATAGCATATACTTTAAGTATACAAAATAATTTTGTTAAGTTCTAAAACTTTATTAATTTTAAAATATTAAAAATAACATATTTAGAAAGAATATTAGTTCATTTTACTTGAATAGATTAATATTTAAAATGTTAGACTAACTCTATTAACGAACAAAATTCTAATTCCTGACGCAATTTAATATAAGTGTTTTCATTTAGTGGTATAATAAATATATCTAAAATTTGATTTTCAATATTCATAAATTCTAAAATAATATTTTCATTTTCAAAATGGTCTCTTAAAAAATGGTGTCTTTATCAATATGTTTAGTTTAAGAGTGATTTATTGGAATTTTTAGCTAAATTAATTACATTGGTATTATCACAATATACAGGTGATTTTCTTAAATTTACACTGAAATCCTTAAGTTTATGTTGCACATATTTGAGCGTAACAAAAAGCGGCGGAGATATATTCTACTTTACATGCAGATAAAGATACGTAATTTTGTTTTTTACTGAACTATGAAACTAAAGATTGACCCATAAAGTGACATATGGCACTAGTACTTTTTCTATCCATACGACATCACCAAAATCAGCATTGTTGTATGACACTAATTCGAAGGAACATCCTTTTCAATAGAAAAGACTGTAATCTTTAATTCCAACAAAATATGTTAAGATTCTTTTAACATATCGCAGGCGCGGCTCTTTTAGATTAGCTTGAAATCTAGCGCATAAACACACATTCATCATTATATCGGGTGGATTTTCTATTGAATATAGCAAAGACGCAATCTTACTTCTAAATAATTTTTGATCGTCATCCTTTCAATTTTTGTCTTTATCTAGAAGAACGGTTGTACTTATCGGCATTGGCTTACTACTCATGTTTCCGACTCCAAATCTTTTAATTAAATATTTACAATATTTCTCCTGTGAAATAAAAATATCACTTTCTAATTATTTTATTTTTCAACTTTGGAAATTGTAACATCCCATCTTTTTGTACACTTTAAATCGACAATAAACCACATACGTCAGGCTTAAACCATGCAGAAGGGCGGATTGTTATTGGGGTGAATAAGAAAATGCAGAGAAAGAAAAAACAAAAACAGAATCTAGCAACGGAATGATAAAATATAATAATCAAATGAATAGTTCATGAAGTTGTTTTACAAAAACATTTGATTATACATATACAATACATATCAAAGTTACACATACCAGAGAATAATAAATAACAATGTAGCGGAACAATGTGATGCAGTGGAACAACATAGTATATAATAATAATAATATCTTCGTCCTCCAAAATAAAGTCTTCAAAACCTGTAATGCTCAGACTGACCCGAGCGAATTGAAAAGACAAAACACTCAAGTCTGAACTAAAAGATTTTATGTAAGTTAAATCAATAGAACCAAATATGAGTGGAACGGCATCAGAGATGTTTACGGGATTTGACATCTCCTATCCAGTGTCTCACGTGAATGTAGTAGCTTAAGAGATGATCGGGATTCACATCTCTTAAGGATCCGTTAAACTATTTACTATGTAGAAATATACGCTATTATAATGTCTATTAGTAAAATAAACTTACTTTTAAATAGCATTAAGGGGTTACCCATATAGCCCTTAACACGTAATAGTGCCAATAGTCTATACAGTACTGCAATACCTCTTGATCGGGAGGCTACCAGAGGATACTCCATAGGTACGACACAAATCAAACTCGTACAAGGCGCGCTAGGGTAGGTGACACGGCATAACTAGGCAATGCCAGGGTAGATATACCAATTACGCTTCCGGACCAGTGGTAACGCGTAGCAACTACTGCCGCCCACCTCTAGGCACACCCCCAAAATCAAAAAGGGGACCCAATCAATCACAAAGTAATAGAATGGTATCGAAGGAATGTGTCTGATAAAAGGTGCTACCTTCTTAGCCCGTCAATCGTTCCTGTTTTAGCCACCTTATTCCAACTCACGGGAGTCGGGTCCACGTATTACCTCAAGGAAACACTGCCACCATCCCACTTCATTCTGAAATCATCACCGCGTACATGGTTATTAAAGTGGTTTTCGGATTTGGCAGAAGTATGACAACTTCCGATCACAGTCTCTTTAACAGCCAAACGTTATTATAACACCGTGGTCTTTTCTAAATAGTTTATACTTCAACCAGAATATAATATCCATTTCAAAACCATATAAATACGTTATCATTTCCATTTTAAAACCAAATCATTATGATATCATTTTTATAAAAACCCAAATCAATATAATATCATTTTATTTCAAATTTATCTCTTTTCCAAAATCATAGCACTTGCAAATCTATAATATCTCGAAACCAAACGCTTGAAATATAACCTTTCAAAACATAATACTTCGAATTTCATAGCTTCTAAACCATAACTTCCAAAACATAAATGGGTTGGATAGTCAAACATTATATAAAATAAAATGGTTTGAATTTAGAATTTCTTTATAAAGTAAAATAATTTTCTCGACTTCAAAATTTTGATCACTTTAAATTAAGTCTCAATTCATAACTTTCAACTCACTTTCAGTTTCAATAAACCATTTCAATTTCAATATATTTCAAACTTTGAGTATTAAACAATTTCAAAACTAAGGTTGGTAATTACTATTCAACAATTCAATGTTCTATTATTTAGTTTTGAAATATTTGCATAATAAATCCGTTACCATTTAAATAAAACTCAAATTACAAATAACTAAATATTTCCTTCAATTTATTTATACTTTAAATATTCGTTTAATTCATCTCAAATCAAAATCCAGTTATAAAAGTCATACCTTTAACATCTCAATTTTATTAAATTTCAAATCAATTTCATATTTATCTTCCCACCTTATTCTCATTTAAGCTATTATAAACTCCAGAAATATAATTTAAATAAATACTAACCATACTATACCTTAATAAAATCAGACTTTATTATTAAACTTCTTTTATACTTTAAACAAATTTTATACATAGCTTAAAACCAAGAATTTAACTATATATAAAATAACATTTATAAAATATCCAAATCAATATCTTATAAAACCATATATTTCTTTACAAAACCATAGAAAATCATTTCAAAATATTTTTATATATAGACCATGGTGTCTGTATATAATTTTCTACCATATGGTCAAGTGATGCGGATATTTATCATTTCAATCCGTAATTTAAAATAAAAATACGGTTATATATCATTTCAAACCACAATCCCGAATGAAATAAAATGCATAACAACTTGCAGCTTATAACAATATAAAATACAACATCCATTCATCCAATATCAATCATCAACCATTTACCACAGTCATCATCCAATTCAAACAATAACATCAATATATAACAGATAATAGACAACCAGTATTTACTGGCAATTTATATTCAATAATAAATTAAACAACTATTTACCTGGCAGTTTAGATGCAATAATAAATTAAATAACAATTTAATTCAAATAAATTCAATTTAATTGAGAAATGATTAAAAATATGCCAAACAGTCATAGATAAATTTCTAATCACATCAGAAATAAATTTAACATACATAAGAAATTTTAGAAGTTGTGAGTGGGTTAAGACACTCACCTTTTGAATTTAAATCCAATTTAAACCCAAAATTTGAACAGTCTCGGAATTCGACCAAACGACCGTCATAATGTCCGGAATTTCAATACGAACCTAGCGGAGAAAACCGCGCATGAAACGGACCTGGTATACAAAAGTTATTGATATTATAACGAATGAAAAAGGAAATAAAAAAGAACAAAACATACTTAGAGGCCACGTCACCTATCTTCGCGCGCACGCTTGTGAAACCCTATTCAACCGCCAAAACCCATGAACGAAGCTTTGTCCTGACGCCATCTCACGCGCCTCTCACGCCTCCGGTAGAGGCACCACCCTCCACGCCAGCAGTTGCGCCCTGACCCCCCACGGCCGACCTCGCCAATGCGAGTGAGCCTCGCCGTATCGTGCTCGAAACCGAGCAACCGCCGCCGGCTATTGCAAGCCCTAAACGAATTATCACCACAAATCTCACCGTCAATCCATCAAACAAACTATGCTGATGCGATTCACTCGCAAATCTCTATGCGACATAAAATCAATTTGATGATCCGTCACAGTTGATCACGATGCAACGGACGGCGAGGATAAACGAGCCAATTCTAGCTACACAGAAACCCAGATTGAAAAACAAATCACAAAATTGAGATGCGCTCTTCGAGAGCTTTCCGACGATATAAAATATGATATAGTTTGGAAAGTTTGAATTTTTGGCTTTGAATTTGATTTGAAATTGCATTTTGGGAGTTAGGGTTCTGTCTGCCATTGAAAGAAGAGAAGCAAATAGAATTGTACATACAGAATAATGAAGATAAGAAATAGGCTAGGGTTTATAATGAGGTACATATAGGTAGGTCAGAAATAGAGATGAATGGATACGATTGGTTTGGACCGTTGAACGATAAATGTCCCAAAAAGTCCATTCTGACTCCGGAACGAAATCGGGTCAACTCATATATCAAAATAGATGTTTTTAAATATTTTAAGCGCAATGGAACAGGTTTCAAGTCCAAATTCCATCGTATGAAGAAGTTATGCTAAAATCAAGTTATTTCAAATTGATTTCAATTTAATTGATTTCAAGGTGTTTCATGTTCGTACGATCAAATGACAAGCTACAAAACTTGAAATCCTACAATAGTTCACCGTTACGGATCCGATGAAACTGGTTTCGTCGAATTCCGAGTCAGTGGCCAATATGGCTATTTTCTAGTTAATTAAATAAATTAATAAGTAATTAATTAAATCAAACTTTCAATTTCAATTCAATAATTGAAAATTTTCATCATTTTTTATTTCTCAATCATTTATAATGATTTAAACAAATTTAAATATCAATTTAGAGTTGATTAATTTATCAATTTTAGTATTAACCTCAATTTCATTAAATTCAAAATTATAAATTTAATTTCCAATAATTCTATTTAATTTACTTTTCCATTCTATTATTCAACTCATTATCATCAAACGGATGAAATTAACATTTGATTCAAAATCTATTACATTAATATTCTCACATTCCATCTTCATTTCAATTAACGTAATATTTAGATATTTAATTTCATTTATTTGCAATTACTCCAATTATTATGATTCAAATCCCAATAAATTGATAAATCTTTATTCCCATTCTTATAACTCCACGAATTGTCCACTTATGGATAATATTAACATTATTCTCAAATATTACCTTAATTAACATTAACGTAATAATTTATTTAGATTTATTGCAATTGATTCCAATTCAATTTAATGGATTAAAACATATCGGTAACTTATAATAATTATTGCCACTAACTCTTAATCATACTTTTACAAGTTATCATTTCCAAACAATATTATAATTACTTACAGGACATTGACTTTATTTAATTACTATTTATTATTATTAATTCTTTAATTAATTCAATATTTACGTTTGTTTTCTAATATTTAATTTATAGCCTAGTACAACAATTTACATTTCTTCAATTAATCGTAATTTCATCTTAATTGTTAATACTTAGCTTTAATTTCCATAATTGCATTTCATTTTAGCGTTCATTTCATTATTAAATTACAAAAGATTTGTTTCTTTCCGAATTAAATTACCAAAGCTTATTAAATTAACAATATTTAATTATCAAAAATTACGGGTCGTTACACTCTTCTCCACTCGAAACTTTTCGTCCCCGAAAAGGAAAATGAAGGGAAAAGAAAGAATTAAGTAAACAATATATCTTATTCAAAAATATTAACTTTATAAACAAAAATTTACAAAATTAATTAATTAAAATAAAAAATACCAATTTATAAACATTGAATCTTTTTATACTCAAATTAATAAAGTTTGAAAAATATTTTTCAAAATATTTTTTAAGTCCAAAACTTACGGAAAATTTCGACAGAGTCTCCTTTATACGTAGAGACTCGGAAGAAAATATAATGTCAAATATAACAATATACAACATATATTTTCCAAAATAATTTATATTCCAACACAGGAAAACAATATAAAACGCTATAAATCGTAATCAGAAAACGTACCTATTTGTCGGGCAAACAACGCTTAATTATGAAACCACAGGTAGTAGCAATTGCTTCCATAACCTGTATTTCACTTATAAAATCTAAAAGAGTTAATAGTTATATAGAATGAAATGTTTAAAGTTGTTTCAACCATAAAAAAACAAATTAATACAAACAACAATCACTTGCAACAAGGCATACAACCATCATATAAAATCAACACAATCAATTATCCATTCATATCAAACAAAACAAACAGTTGTTCGGATTCAAAAACTTTAAATTGTACGGAATGAAAACTAAACTACTAAGTGTACCCTTCACTCAACAGTCTTAGGTGAAACTAAATAGATTATTCATACCTCTAAATAAATTTAAAGTATCCTTGCCCAAACAACCATAACCACACAAACAACAACTCCAAACAGTAAATCAAGTTTACTTATTATCAATCTCATTTCATAAGGTTTGTTGTTTGATTTCCTTTTTATTTATACAATGATTCATCCTTTAATTTACATTTATTTCTTACAAACTTTTATTTCCATCCATTAATTCAATGTTTATTTCACTTATTTGCACTTATACTTACATAAAATTCATTTTTTTCATTTCATATTGCATAAATTCATTTATTTACATTCATTTGTTTATAGTATTCATGTGCAAATCAATTACTTAGCATATTAATACATTAACTTAAGTCTATAATCATATATTTACTGCCTTCGTCTTTTCTACTTATTTTATTCATAGATAGCTTCAACCATATAGTAACATTTCATATTTTATTATCATTTATTTACATTTCATATTTTATTATCATTTATTTATAATACTTACCTTTCTATTCTATTGCATTAGTAACATTTGATTTATACTTAATTTTATGACAACTAGAACATCAAATTCTTATTAATTAAGGAATTTCGTTGAATACTTCCATTACTTTAAGTTTCCTTGTAAAATTTCCCATTACATTTTCTTTTAACATTTAACTTTTATAGGTGGTAAGTTATATATATGTTAAAGAATGCAATTGACAACTATACAAGTTTATCTCATTCCTTTTTAAGTTAATTAAATGTTCATAATCGTATCCTTTGTCTTAGAGGTTACACATTCCAAATTTTCTTGTAATTTCATTTTCAACCTAGCATTTTACCTCTTATTTTAATTAAAGGTTCCAATTATTAATTAATTACATTTCATTTCACTACAATAATTGAATCTATTAATTAATGGAAACTTAAGAACTAAATACCGGGTTAAATTTCGAATCATTTAAAAAAAACTAAATGTATACACTTACAATTTATATATACGATTATATTTAAAACAATTTAAATTTATATTTGTTTATCAAAATAAATCTGCAGTAAAACTACTACAGTGGCCTTCCCACTTCGAAACTCGAAGATGAATGTCGATGATGCGTGCACTCATCACCGAAATTATTTTCCAATGACGGAGAAGGAAATACAGAACTTATTTCTTCCCAGTTTCTTTAAAACAATTCTTTCAAATTATATTGAAATTGAAATATTTATATCAGAAAATACTTGTAATCAATATTATTATATTCCAAAATTATTTGAAAGAAATTTTCAAAACCCCGGAACTTAAGTTCTAAATTTCCAATTTTCATTTATTTTATTTTAAATCTTATTTCCAACCAATATTTATAATTTTCACTACCTAATAACCAATATATTATAACCAAATATAACCTTTATAAAATTTATTACTTTATATACAGGAAATATAATAGGCAAAATTATTTCATTTACCTAGATTTCAAAACAAATATTGTGTCGGTCTGTCCCATTAAGTTTTTAGAAATCCCTATCGAAGTCATAGCGTCCTATGCACCGACCAGAATTTATAAATACAAAACAGAACAAATTAACACAATATCAAAACCCTTTTATAACACTAATAAATATGCTCTCTCATATATATATACACTCAGCGACTCATCACATGGTATTACTACCCTATTGATAAAGAGTCAGACCCCACAAAGCTAAGGTTTATCGCTAAACCATAGCTCTGATACCAGATGTAACATTCCACCTTTTTGTACGCATTAAATCGACGATAAACCATACACGTCAGACTTAAACCATAAAGAAGGGCGGATTGTTATTGGGGTGAATAAGAAAAAGCAGAGAAAGAAAAAACCAAAACAGAATCTTACAGCGGAACGACAAAATATAATAATCAAATAAACACTTCATGAAGCTATTTTACAAAAACATTTGATTATACTTATACAATACATATCAGAGTTACACATACCAGAGAACTATAAATCACAATGCAACGGAACAATGTGATGTAGTGGAACAACATAGTATATAATAATAATAATATCTTTGTCTTCATCCTCTAAAATAAAGTCTTCAAAACCTGTAATGCTCAGACTGACCCGAGCGAATTGAAAAGACAAAACACTCGAGTCAGAACTAAAAGATCTTATATAAGTTAAATCAATAAAACCAAATATGAGTGGAATGGCGTCAGAGATGTTTACGGGATTTGACATCTCTTATCCAGTGTCTAACGTGAGTGTAGTAACTTAAGAGATGCTCGGAATTCACATCTCTTAAGGATCCGTTAAACTATTTACTATGTAGTAATATACGCTATTATAATAATGTCTATTAGTAAAATAAACTTACTTTTAAATAGCGTTAAGGGGTTACCCATATAGCCCTTAACACGGAATAGTGCCAATAGTCTATACAGTACTGTAATACCTCCTGATCGAGAGGCTACCAGAGGATACTCCATAGGTACGACACAAATCAAACTCGTACAAGGAGCGCTAGGGTACGTGACATGGCACAACTAGGCAATGCCAGGGTAGATATACCAATTACGCTTCCGGACCGGTGGTAACGCGTAGCAGCTACTACCGCCCAATCTCAAGCCACACCCCCAAAATCAAAACGGTGCCACAATCAATCACAAAGTAATAGAATGGTATCGAAGGAGTGTGTCCGATAAAAGGTGCTACCTTCTTAGCCCGTTAATCGCTCCTGTTTTAGCCACCTTATGCGAACTCACGGGAGTCGGGTCCACGTACTACCTCAAGGAAATGCCGCCACCATTCCACTTCATTCTAGAATCTCCACAGCATACACGGTTGTTAAAGTGGTTTTCGAAGTTGGAAGAGAGTATGATAACTTCCAAACCCGATCATTTTAACAACAAAACGTTATTATAACACCGCGGTCTTTTCTAAATAGTTTATACTTCAACCGGAATATAATATCCATTTCAAAACTATATAAATACGATATCATTTCCATTTTAAAACCAAATCATTATGATATTATTTTTATAAAAACCCAAATCAATATAATATCATTTATTTCAAATATATCTCTTTTCCAAAATCATAGCACTTGCAAATTTATAATATCTCGAAACCAAACGCTTGAAATATAACCTTTCAAAACATAATATTTCGAATTTCATAGCTTCTAAACCATAACTTCCAAACTTAAATGGGTTGGATATTCAAACAGTATATAAAATAAAATAAGATGGTTTGAATTTAGAATTTCTTTATAAAGTAAAACAATTTTCTCGACTTCACAATTTTATTCACTTTAAATTAAGTCTCAATTCATAACTTTCAACTCACTTTCAGTTTCAATAAACCATTTCAATTTTAATATATTTCAAACTTTAAGTATTAAACAACTTCAAAACTAAGGTTGATAATTACTATTCAACAATTCAATGTTCTATTACTTAGTTTTGAAATATTTGCATAATGAATCCATTATCATTTAAATAAACTCAAATTACAAATAACTAAATATTTCCTTCAATTTATTTATACTTGAATATTCGTTTAATTCATCTTAAACCAAAATCCAGTTATAAAAATCATACCTTTAACATCTCAATTTTATTAAATTTCAAATCAATTTCATATTTATCTTCCCACCTTATTCTCATTTAAGATATTATAAACTCCAGAAATATAATTTAAATTAATACTTAACCAAATTATACCTTAATAAAATTAGACTTTATTATTAAACTTCTTTTATGCTTTAAACCAATTGTATACATAGCTTAAAACCAAGAATTTAACAATATATAAAATAATATTTATAAAATATCCAAATCAATATATCATAAAACCATACATTCTTTACAAAACCATAAAAAATCATTTCAAAATATTTTTATATATAGACCACGGTGTCTGTATATAATTTTCTACCCTATGGTAAAGTGATACAGATATATATAATTTCAATCCGTAATTTAAATAAAAATACGGTTATATATCATTTCAAACCGCAATCCCGAACTAAAAATGCATAACAACTTGCAGTTTATAACAATATAAAATACAACATCCATTCATCCAATATCAATCATCAACCATTTATCACAATCATCATCTAATTCAAACAATAACATCAATATATAACAGATAATAGACAACCGGTATTTACTGGCAATTTATATTAAATAATAAATTAAACAACTATTTAACTGGCAATTTATATGCAATAATAAATTAAATAACAATTTAATTCAAATAAATTCAATTTAATTGAGATAATGATTAAAAATATGCCAAACAGTCATTGATAAATTTCCAATCACATTAGAAATAAACTTAACACACATAAGAAATTTTAGAAGTTGTGAGTGGTTTAAAACAATCACCTTTTGAATTTAAATCCAATTTAAACCCAAAACTTGAACTGTCTCAGAATTCGACCAAACCAGCGTCAAAATGTCCAGAATTTCTGTAACGACCCAGAATTTTTATTAATTTAAATTTGAATATTTAATTGAATTTAAATATTAATAAGTGAATTTATAAGTCGAATAATTTTTAATTCGAATAATTGGATTTAATTGGATAATTAAATCGATAATTTAATATGTGAAAATACAGAAAAAATTGAAAATAGGGTTAAATACGATTGAAAATGATTTGTACAATTTTATTTTATCATGTTGGAGTTAGAACGATATTATAGAACTTTTAAAATTGAATTTGGAGTTAATTTGTGAAGATTGAATATTTTAATATTTAATCGACTAGTGAAAATAGTCAATTTTTGAACAGTCTCAGAATTGGACGAGACTAGTTCCATTAGATCCGTAATAATTAGTTACTATCGGATTTCAAATTTTGTAGCAAACGGAGTTGTCGTTTGACCGTGGCAGCTCGAAACGCATCGAAATTGTTTTAATATTAATTTGGCGAGTTAAAATAGCCATTTTTCAAAAAGTCTCGGATTTCGACGAAATCAGTTTCATCGGATCCGTAATGTGATATTATTGTATGGTTTCAAATTTCGTGTCAATTGGATTTACCGTTTGTCCGGTGCAAGCTAAAACGCCTGAAAAATCGTTTAATCGGTTTAATTTTAAATCGAACGTTTATTGCCATAACTCGCACAGATGACCGAATTAGCTTCCGAAACCTGTTTCATTGTGTCCGGAACGTGGGATAAACCCCAGAAATGCTGGTCATCGTGCGTAAATCGGAGTTTGGAAAACCCGGATGAATAGTGTCGTTCAAACTTCTATAAATAGCCCCCTTATTCACAAATTAATAAAAAAAAAAAAAAAATTGAAACCCTAGCTGCCACCCCCTCAACCAACGGCCAGAAATTCGTCAATTTCCTCCCTTAATTACTTCTAATCCATCAACAATTAGCCAATGTTCTCAACTAACAAATCGTAGAGCGATGTGAGGGCTTTAAATCTATACGGAATTGATCGTGTCTCGTGTAGCGTGGAAGGAGAAATTATGGACGAAAGGGGTTCGGTTGCGCATGCAATTCGAGGATAGGAGGGTGGCCGAGCTGCAGATGGTTCATGGTGGAGGTGGAGTTCGAGGTGCTCTTCAAAATGGTGGTCTCCGATCGTGTTCATGTTCGTCGTGGTGGCCGGGATGTTAAACCCTAAATGGGAAATGGTGGGTTCGGCCTTTGCTTCATAACCTGTAGATGGTTACGCGTGAAGAAGGAGAAAGGGCGTGCGGCTATGATGAAGGGTGAGGGGATCCAATGGCCAGAAGCAGTTAGGGTTTAAAATTTTAATTAAAGTTGTAAATTATTGTAGTTTAAAATCCGTGAAACTTTGAAAAATCATATCTTTTTCATACGAGGTCGAAAACGCACGAAAGTAGTTGCGTTGGAATCGTATGGACGAGCACTACGCTATAGAATTGGATTGGAGTCGATTGGAGTCAGTGAAAATTTCAGATAAAATTAAACGCGCGTTTAATTTTATTCGAAATAAAAGCTGAAACGGAATTAAAATCAAGGTGAGAACTTCTCACTCAATCGAATCGTTTCGATTTATATTTTAAATAGTTAGATTTAAAATTGTTGATTATATGCCTGAATTGATGATTGATATCTATTGATTGCTAAAATAGACATTATGCGCCGTTAGTAAGCGGATGTTATTTATTAAAAACATATACCGCGAATATTTCATAAACAGTGAAATTGGTATTATATATAATAGCAATATATATATATTGGCATATGTATATATTGCAGTTGTTGATTTCCCGCATTGTATAGTGGATGAGACCCTATTGCGCTGTCTATTAAGCGGATAATATTATAAATCCCATATACCGCGATAATTCCGTACTGGAGCGGAATTGGTATTGTGCTAATGTTTTTGGATGCAGGGAAACAGGTTGGAGGGATCCAACCGGATTCCTCAACTGTATTGATTTATTTACAGATATTTTGATATTTGTTGATTATCATATCGATATATGATATTTTGATGTCGTGATTGACTATTTGGTGCTGCCGCATCATCGGATCCATTTTTAAAGTTTAAAAATAATGATTTTTGGTTTTTAAAGGAATTTTTAAAGTGATTTTCAAAAGTATACGTTTTATTAAATTTTGAATTGATTCATTTTAAATAATTAAAACGTTATAAATTTTTATGTTATAAAAATTAAGATTTTTGAGAAATATAACCGAAATGAGATTTTTGGAAATAAATAGTTAATTAATTTTTAAATTGGTTTAAATTAGGATTTTTGAATTATTAAAACGATGTATATAAAAGACTTATAAAATTGATATATTTTATAAATTAAAAATTTTGGAATATTAAAATGAGTTTTTATAAGTGTTAAAACTGAAATAAAAATGGATTTCATAAGTGAAAGGAATTTATAGATTTATAAATTGTGAAGTTATAAAATGAATAGATTTTGTGAAATAGAAGATTTATAAGTAATTATCTTATAAATAGGATTTTGGCATTTAAATGAGATATAATGGAATTTGTTAATAATGAGATTTTTATAAATAGAAGTTTATAAAAATATAAATGGAATTTATAAACATTGTTTATAAATTCGAAATCAATTGAATTTGATAAATTGAACATTGAAGTTTATTAAAGGGAATATATTCACGATTTTGGACAGTGAATACATTTTTGAATAAAATGGTCATGGTTGGCAAAAGGAATATTATAGAATGAAGTTAATTATTTTAAAGATGTTTTAAAATGTATTATGAATCGAAACCATAGATTTCAACATTTATTGTTGAAATAGACGTTTTCGAGAAATAGAAAGAAATGATGGACTATAACATTGTTGTTATAGTAAATGGTTTCCGAAAGGAAATGTTTTGTATAGTATTGGGATTTATATATCTATTTAAACTTTGAATCCCTATACTAGTGATTTTGGGTCGTCGTAACGATGTTTTACGTAACATTCGTTTTGGCCCAAACAAATGTGTTTAAGAGAATGATTTCTTAAAAAAATGAAATATATACTTAATTTTCGATTTAAGTATATTGAATATTTTCCAAGTGTTGAAATTGAATGGATTTGTGAATTACTTATGAATAAATAAGTATGGGAATGTTTTTCCAATGTGAAATGAAATGTTTTGAGAATTTATCTTTTTGAAGATAAATTTAAAATGAATAATTGAAACCGTATATTCATAAATATTTTGAAATGTAAATTCACTATGGATTTTATAAATGAAAAGGGGAATTTGTTTAAAAATAAATGTTGATTTATTTTTGAAGTGTGGGGATTAATTTATGGATTTGGAACGTAAATATAAAATAAATCGGTAAGGATTTATTTAATTGGTTTAAATGAACCATGTTGAAATGAAAGTATTTCGCGTAAGGAAAATGTTTGAAATTTGTTTTCAAAAGTGATAAAGGTGAAAAGTGATTTGAAAATTTGTTTTCAAATGGTTGAAGTGTGGAAAATTATATATCTAGTAAAGATACTTTGGAAAGTAAATAATTTGGGAAATTATTTGGATTTGGTGATGTTGAACACGCCTATTGATAGTTAAATATCCGACTATCAATATTTACCTTTAAATAGGTATTTGTTGAGATTTGTTTGAATTTGAATGCCACACTTATTTTGAATAAGCGCTCACTATTCGGGTTATCCGGGAAAGGACCTTGGGGTCGTATAACCCATTCCGAATATGTGATACGTCGTTATGGATTGCATTTGATGACCGGTGTTGAAGACCGGGTGTTTGTGAAAACGGAAGGATTACCGTCGAGTTACTCTACATCGGCTGATCTCCAATATAGAGGTTTTATCACCCTTAGTGACGGGAAGTCCGGTCGTGATTAGTGAATATCCGGATTGCAAGAACTTCTTTGGAAGTGCCTTCGGTTCTGTTCGATCCCGGAACAGACTTGTATGGATTGCATGTCTGACATTACAAATGGAGATATAAAGCTGATTTCTTTCAAATATATTTCTGTTGGTGGCGGAGAATTTATTCTCGTAGCTTAACACCCTTCTCTTAGACGTATGAGCTCAAAGGTTATATAGTTGAAGGTTATTAGTGATATACTCCCAATTTGGTAGTGTGGCATGCTGAGTGTTGCTGTGAAATGATCATTGTGTTGATCATTTGTGATAGGATCATTTATTTGATCATTTATCTTTGTGATCATTTCTATGATCATTTGTTGACCCAAAGCACGGCTTTTGTATAAAGTGTGGCTTTGTGGACGAGACTTCGTCGGACCTCACACCCCGGAAATGGTCAAAACAGGAAGGATGCGGCAAGGTTATTAGGGGGTAGCGCCCCTTTAGTGTATGTCATTCCTTCTGGATAGAGGTGGTATCATGGTATGGAGCCCAGATATTTAACCTATGTTGTTGCTGCATATTTTGTGGTTGTTGGAAATCGAGGATCCTCGGATAGATCGGTTACGATCGGGGGATGACATATTCGTGTCAGTAGTTACCCAGTTAGGGGTAACCCGGCCTTGTGTTGGCAGAGATCCGGTTTGGTTCTCGGGGACGTCCTTCCAGAGGCGTTCTCATGTGGCAATGGGAAGTTCCTTGGCCTGACCATTTGTTGGAAATCCAAAGAAACAATACGATCTTGTACGGTTTTAGTTGTAGAACCTATCATTCACTTATGGTGGCGCCCCACTGTTTGGATGGTAGCTATAGTAGACATAGTTCGAAATGTCTATGTTGGCTAAGATTTATATTCTATTTTCGAAATGAATTTTGCCTACACTATGCACTAGTAATAATATCAAATGTTCTTTTTAATGCGTATATAGCATCTTTGACTATCATAAGGAGAAATCTCCTCCGATTCTGCGTTTGCATTGTGTGTGTGTGTGCGGGAGGCCTTATGGTAGTCTCATTTTTAAAAAGCATTTCGAATTGACTTTAAAAGTATTCCTCTATTTTGTTTTCAAAGATAAATAAACTGTTTTGAGTTCTCACACCAGTCACATGACTGACTCGGAGTTTATTGTTTTCCTTCCTAAACTCTGGGTGCCCACCAATTTCCACACGGGCAGTCAAGAGTTAGGTTTATCAGGATATTCTGGAATTCAGGAGTTGCAGGAGGCAAGTTGGATGGCATGGCGTATTACTAGTATACAGTATTTCTTTCCGCTGTTTGTTTGTTGTTGTACACTCTGATATGTAATGTAATGGAATATAATGAAATGTAATGAGATGTAATGTAATAACCGATATAGTTCTTTGTTTTAAAGATTATTCATTTATGTATTATATGTTGTTCCGCTGCGAATTGTGAGATTCTGATATTGTTCTGTTATTTCTTCTGTTCTGTTCTATCTTTTTCTATCTTCTTCTACCTTTTCTTTTTCTAAAACCCTAACGGTACGGTTTTTCGGCTTTCGATTGCTCGGCAGTTGATACAGTAGACGTATTGATGTCGGTTTTCGTCAACGAAAAAATCGCAGTCGTCACATTTGGTATCAGAGCCTAAGGTTAAGCGACAACCATGGCTCTGTTGGGTATTACTCATTAGAGATAGAGTCAGTAGTACTCTAGAATGAGTTTGAGTGTAATAATAGATACGAGCGCGTATTTGTTAGTGAATATAAATTGTTTTATATTGTGATGATTGGTTTATTGAGTGGTATATGGATTTTGGTCAACACGAGTAATTAACGTTGTTGATAGGGATCTCTAAACACTTGAATAGAACAATTCGACACAGTATTGTTTAAATTGGGTAAATGAAATAATTTTACCTTGATTATATTTTGTATATAAAGGAATAATTTTTCAGAATTATTAAAGTGTATATAAATTGATTGTTGGTTGTTGAATAAGTTGAATAAAAACAACAAATTGTAAAAGAAAATTTGTATAAGCAAATAAATCATAAGTGTGAAATTATAATTAATGTAATTTACAATTGTAAAATAACCTTATATATAAGAAGTGAAATTATATAAGTAAAAGGTGTGTAAATGTGATTTATAATCTGAAATGAAATTCCAGAGAAGTGTTTTGAAAGGATTTGATAATTTGGAAAATTGTTTTAGAGAAATTAAAGCTCTAAACTCTTTTCGGTCGCTGGAAAATAATCCTGATGATGATGGCCACATCATTAGAATTCATTTTCGGGTTTCCAAAAGAGAAATTGCTACCAAATTGTTTTAAATGAAAGTTGATTAGAAAATTTGAATTTGGGTTTTGAAATTCAAAAGATAATTGAATTGATTTCAAAAACGGTTTTGAAAGATTGAAAGGACTCTGGAATCCTATTTTAATTATTTATGGGAATGATAAATAAGTTGTATAACTTATAGAATGAGAAATGATAGAATGAATTTAACTTAAAGGATGGAGTTAAATTAAAGGGAGTATAAGTAAATCAATAAAATCCAAGTTGAAATAAATTTGAGTTGTCCTCAAAGACATGTAATTTGAAATTTAACAAAAGGAAAGTTAAATAAATTGATTTAGATTTGATAAGGTGGTTGAAATGAAATATAACTTAAGTGATGTTGAATGAAGTTGAATTTTAGTGTCAAAGTAAATTAATGAGTGAATTAATGAAGTGAAGTCATTAAGAATTTGAGCTTGAGTTTTATGAATGAAATTCAACTTTATATTGATAAAGGAATTAGCTATTGAACTAATGAATGAATTGAATGTAAATCAATTGAATGTAAAGAATTGATATGGAAAAATGGATGAAGTATTAATTCATTAAAAGGCTAGTTGAATAAATTGGAATGGAAATCAATTTAATGTTAAACCAATTGGAATTAAAAATGTTGAACCAAATTGAATGTAAAGTGAATAAATTTGGTTGTATTGAATAAACATTGGTTGTTATTTGATTGTTGATTGATTGTATATAATTCATTAAGTGTCAATGAAATTGAATTAGCAAAAATTAAAAGCTATATAATTGAATTCAAATTGAAAGTAAACAGAATTGAATGTGAATTGGATTTAATTAGTGAATGCAAACTAATTAAAATTGAATACAAATGAATGTTAGTAAAATCCAATGTAAATGAATCAAATGTGATTTAAATTGAAAACCAATTCATTGAATATTAATGAGAATATGAATGAATATTGATTTGGTTATGGATGATAGTTGGTTGATTGGATTCATTGCTATGTTGGCATATATAGATGTTGCTATATGTTGTATATTGATACTATTTTCATATATGCATGATTCTCATATTGTTTGTTGAGTGTTTAGCAGGTGCAGATCGCGTTTGCTTCGCATTTGGAGCTCGCTTTCGCGCTATATTAGCCGTATATGCTTGCTAATAAAATATAAGGTACATATCTCGGATTACATATCGTACTTTTACACTTTTTTCCCTGCGGGATGCCTCATTACTTGATGAGATGTATATTTGTGATATATATACTGTCATTTTTCTTTTTCGGATCGAGCCGCGCAAAGGAGACTATGGCGAATTTTTCCGAAAATTTAAGGCGTTAGAAAAATTTTGAGAAAATTTGGGAAATTTGTGAAAACTATAATTTTGGTTTTGGAATTGGAAATTAAACGATATAGTTTGGTTTTGAAAAGATAACTAAGTATAGATTTGAAAACTTCGTAAAGTATGGTAAGAAGTTTAAACTTGTTTTGGAAAGTTAATAGATTCTGTAACTTTTCTTACTTGATAATTTCGAGGACGAAATTCTTTTAAGGGGGAAAGTCTGTAACGACCCAGAATTTTTATTAATTTAAATTTGAATATTTAATTGAATTTAAATATTAATAAGTGAATTTATAAGTCGAATAATTTTTAATTCGAATAATTGGATTTAATTGGATAATTAAATCGATAATTTAATATGTGAAAATACAGAAAAAATTGAAAATAGGGTTAAATAAGATTGAAAATGATTTGTAAAATTTTATTTTATCATGTTGGAGTTAGAACGATATTATAGAACTTTTAAAATTGAATTTGGAGTTAATTTGTGAAGATTGAATATTTTAATATTTAATCGACTAGTGAAAATAGTCAATTTTTGAACAGTCTCAGAATTGGACGAGACTAGTTCCATTGGATCCGTAATAATTAGTTATTATTGGATTTCAAATTTCGTAGCAAACGGAGTTGTCGTTTGACCGTGGCAGCTCGAAACGCATCGAAATTGTTTTAATATTAATTTGGCGAGTTAAAATAGCCATTTTTCAAAAAGTCTCGGATTTCAACGAAATCAGTTTCATCGGATCCGTAATGTGATATTATTGTATGGTTTCAAATTTCGTGTCAATTGGATTTACCGTTTGTCCGGTGCAAGCTAAAACGCCTGGAAAATCGTTTAATCGGTTTAATTTTAAATCGAACGTTTATTGCCATAACTCACACAGATGACCGAATTAGCTTCCGAAACCTGTTCCATTGTGTCCGGAACGTGGGATAAACCCTAGAAACGCCGGTCACCGTGCGTAAATCGGAGTTTGGAAAACCCGGATGAATAGTGTCGTTCAAACTTCTATAAATAGCCCCCTTATTCACAAATTAATTAAAAAAAAAAAAAATTGAAACCCTAGCCGCCACCCCCTCAACCAACGGCCAGAAATTCGTCAATTTCCTCCCTTAATTACTTCTAATCCATCAACAATTAGCCAATGTTCTCAACTAACAAATCGTAGAGCGATGTGAGGGCTTTAAATCTATACGGAATTGATCGTGTCTCGTGTAGCGTGGAAGGAGAAATTATGGACGAAAGGGGTTCGGTTGCGCACGCAATTCGAGGATAGGGGGGTGGCCGAGCTGCAGATGGTTCATGGTGGAGGTGGAGTTCGAGGTGCTCTTCAAAATGGTGGTCTCCGATCGTGTTCATGTTCGTCGTGGTGGCCGGGATGTTAAACCCTAAATGGGAAATGGTGGGTTCGGCCTTTGCTTCATAACCTGTAGATGGTTACGCGTGAAGAAGGAGAAAGGGCATGCGGCTATGATGAAGGGTGAGGGGATCCAACGGCCAGAAGCAGTTAGGGTTTAAAATTTTAATTAAAGTTGTAAATTATTATAGTTATAATCCGTGAAATTTAAAAAATCATATCTTTTTCATACGAGGTCGAAAACGCGCGAAACCAGTTGCGTTGGAATCGTATGGATGAGCACTACGCTATGGAATTGGATTGGAGTCGATTGGAGCCAGTGAAAATTTCGGATAAAATTAAACGCGCGTTTAATTTTATTCGAAATAAAAGCTGAAACGGAATTAAAATCAAGGTGAGAACTTCTCACTCAATCGAATCGTTTCGATTTATATTTTAAATAGTTAGATTTAAAATTGTTGATTATATGCCTGAATTGATGATTGATATCTATTGATTGCTAAAATAGACATTATGCGCCGTTAGTAAGCGGATGTTATTTATTAAAAACATATACCGCGAATATTTCATAAACAGTGAAATTGGTATTATATATAATAGCAATATATATATATTGACATATGTATATATTGCAGTTGTTAATTTCCCGCATTGTATAGCGGATGAGACCCTATTGCGCCGTCTATTAAGCGGATAATATTATAAATCCCATATACCGCGATAATTTCGTACTGGAGCGGAATTGGTATTGTGCTAATGTTTTTGGATGCAGGGAAACAGGTTGGAGGGATCCAACTGGATTCCTCAACTTTATTGATTTATTTACAGATATTTTGATATTTGTTGATTATCATATCGATATATGATATTTGGATATCGTGATTGACTATTTGGTGCTGTCGCATCATCGGATCCATTTTTAAAGTTTAAAAATAATGATTTTTGGTTTTTAAAGGAATTTTTAAAGTGATTTTCAAAAGTATACGTTTTATTAAATTTTGAATTGATTCATTTTAAATAATTAAAACGTTATAAATTTTTATGTTATAAAAATTAAGTTTTCTGAGAAATATAACCGAAATGAGATTTTTGGAAATAAATAGTTAATTAATTTTTAAATTGGTTTAAATTGGGATTTTTGAATTATTAAAACGATGTATATAAAAGACTTATAAAATTGATATATTTTATAAATTAAAAATTTTGGAATATTAAAACGAGTTTTTATAAGTGTTAAAACTGAAATAAAAATGGATTTCATAAGTGAAAGGAATTTATAGATTTATAAATTGTGAAGTTATAAAATGAATAGATTTTGTGAAATAGAAGATTTATAAGTAATTATCTTATAAATAGGATTTTGGCATTTAAATGAGATATAATGGAATTTGTTAATAATGAGATTTTTATAAATAGAAGTTTATAAAAATATAAATGGAATTTATAAACATTGTTTATAAATTCGAAATCAATTGAATTTGATAAATTGAACATTGAAGTTTATTAAAGGGAATATATTCACGATTTTGGACAGTGAATACATTTTTGAATAAAATGGTCATGGTTGGCAAAAGGAATATTATAGAATGAAGTTAATTATTTTAAAGATGTTTTAAAATGTATTATGAATCGAAACCATAGATTTCAACATTTATTGTTGAAATAGACGTTTTCGAGAAATAGAAGGAAATGATGGACTATAACATTGTTGTTATAGTAAATGGTTTCCGAAAGGAAATGTTTTGTATAGTATTGGGATTTATATATCTATTTAAACTTTGAATCCCTATACTAGTGATTTTGGGTCGTCGTAACGATGTTTTACGTAACATTCGTTTTGGCCCAAACAAATGTGTTTAAGAGAATGATTTCTTAAAAAAATGAAATATATACTTAATTTTCGATTTAAGTATATTGAATATTTTCCAAGTGTTGAAATTGAATGGATTTGTGAATTACTTATGAATAAATAAGTATGGGAATGTTTTTCCAATGTGAAATGAAATGTTTTGAGAATTTATCTTTTTGAAGATAAATTTAAAATGAATAATTGAAACCGTATATTCATAAATATTTTGAAATGTAAATTCACTATGGAATTTATAAATGAAAAGGGGAATTTGTTTAAAAATAAATGTTGATTTATTTTTGAAGTGTGGGGATTAATTTATGGATTTGGAACGTAAATATAAAATAAATCGGTAAGGATTTATTTAATTGGTTTAAATGAACCATGTTGAAATGAAAGTATTTCGCGTAAGGAAAATGTTTGAAATTTGTTTTCAAAAGTGATAAAGGTGAAAAGTGATTTGAAAATTTGTTTTCAAATGGTTGAAGTGTGAAAAATTATATATCTAGTAAAGATATTTTGGATAGTAAATAATTTGGGAAATTATTTGGATTTGGTGATGTTGAACACGCCTATTGATAGTTAAATATCCGACTATCAATATTTACCTTTAAATAGGTATTTGTTGAGATTTGTTTGAATTTGAATGCCACACTTATTTTGAATAAGCTCTCACTATTCGGGTTATCCGGGAAAGGACCTTGGGGTCGTATAACCCATTCCGAATATGTGATACGTCGTTATGGATTGCATTTGATGACCGGTGTTGAAGACCGGATGTTTGTGAAAACAGAAGGATTACCGTCGAGTTACTCTACATCGGCTGATCTACGATATAGAGGTTTTATCACCCTTAGTGACGGGAAGTCCGGTCGTGATTAGTGAATATCCGGATTGCAAGGACTTCTTTGGAAGTGCCTTCGGTTCTCTTCGATCCCGGAACAGACTTGTATGGATTGTATGTCTGACATTACAAATGGAGATATAAAGCTGATTTCTTTCAAATATATTTCTGTTGGTGGCGGAGAATTTATTCTCTTAGCTTAACACCCTTCTCTGAGACGTACGAGCTCAGAGGTTATATAGTTGAAGGTTATTAGTGATATACTCTCAATTTGGTAGTGTGGCATGCTGAGTGTTGCTGTGAAATGATCATTGTGTTGATCATTTGTGATAGAATCATTTATTTGTTCATTTATCTTTGTGAATATTTCTATGATCATTTGTTGACCCAAAGCACGGCTTTTGTATAAAGTGTGGCTTTGTGGACGAGACTTCGTCGGACCTCACACCCCGGAAATGGTCAAAACAGGAAGGATGCGGCAAGGTTATTAGGGGGTAGCGCCCCTTTAGTGTATGTCATTCCTTCTGGATAGAGGTGGTATCATGGTATGGAGCCCAGATATTTAACCTATGTTGTTGCTGCATATTTTGTGGTTGTTGGAAATCGAGGATCCTCGGATAGATCGGTTACGATCGGGGGATGACATATTCGTGTCAGTAGTTACCCAGTTAGGGGTAACCCGGCCTTGTGTTGGCAGAGATCCGGTTTGGTTCTCGGGGACGTCCTTCCAGAGGCGTTCTCATGTGGCAATGGGAAGTTCCTTGGCCTGACCATTTGTTGGAAATCCAAAGAAACAATACGATCTTGTACGGTTTTAGTTGTAGAACCTATCATTCACTTATGGTGGCGCCCCACTGTTTGGATGGTAGCTATAGTAGACATAGTTCGAAATGTCTATGTTGGCTAAGATTTATATTCTATTTTCGAAATGAATTTTTCCTACACTATGCACTAGTAATAATATCAAATGTTCTTTTTAATGCGTATCAAGCATCTTTGACTATCATAAGGAGAAATCTCCTCCGATTCTGCGTTTGCATTGTGTGTGTGTGCGGGAGGCCTTATGGTAGTCTCATTTTTAAAAAGCATTTCGAATTGACTTTAAAAGTATTCCTCTATTTTGTTTTCAAAGATAAATAAACTGTTTTGAGTTCTCACACCAGTCACATGACTGACTCGGAGTTTATTGTTTTCCTTCCTAAACTCTGGGTGCCCACCAATTTCCACACGGGCAGTCAAGAGTTAGGTTTATCAGGATATTCTGGAATTCAGTAGTTGCAGGAGGCAAATTGGATGGCATGGCGTATTACTAGTATATAGTATTTCTTTCCGCTGTTTGTTTGTTGTTGTACACTCTGATATGTAATGTAATGAAATATAATGAAATGTAATGAGATGTAATGTAATAACCGATATAGTTCTTTGTTTTAAAGATTATTCATTTATGTATTATATGTTGTTCCGCTGCGAATTGTGAGATTCTGATATTGTTCTGTTATTTCTTCTGTTCTGTTCTATCTTCTTCTACCTTTTCTTTTTCTAAAACCCTAACGGTACGGTTTTTCGGCTTTCGATTGCTCGGCAGTTGATACAGTAGACGTATTGATGTCGTTTTTCGTCAACGAAAAAATCACAGTCGTCACAATTTCCGTACGAAACTAGTGGAGAAAACCATGCGTGAAAAGGACCTCATATACAAAAATTATTGATATTAGAACGAATGAAAAAGAAATTAAAATAAAAAAAAAGAACAAAACATACTCAAAGGCCACGTCACCTGTCTTCACGCACATGCTCGTGAAACCCTAGTCAACCGCCAAAACCCATGAACGAAGCTTCGTCCTGATGCCATCTCACGCGCCTCTCATGCCTCCGATAGAGGCACCACCCTCCACGCCAGCAGCTGCGCCGTGAGCCCCCATGGCCGACCTCGCCAACGCGAGCGAGCCTCGCCGTATCGTGCTCGAAACCGAGCAGCCGCCGCTGGCTATTGCAAGCCCTAAACGAATTATCGTCGCAAATCCCATTGTCAATCCATCAAACAAACTATGCTAATGCGATCCACTCGCAAATCTCTACGTGACCATAAAATCGATTTGATGATCCGTCGCAGTTGATCACGATGCAACGGACGGTCGAGGATAAACGAGCCAATTCCGGCTACACAGAAACCCAGAGTGAAAAATAAATCACAAAATTGAGATGCTCTCTTCGAGATCTTTCCAACGATATCAAATATGATATAGATTGGAGAGTTTGAATTTTTGGCTTTGAATTTGATTTGAAATTGCATTTTGGGAGTTAGGGTTCTGTCTGCCATTGAAAGAGGAGAAGCAAATAGAAATGTACGTACAGAATAATGAAGATAAGAAAAGGGTAGGATTTATAACGAGGTATATATAGGTAGGTCAGAAATTGAGATGAATGGACACGATTGGTTTGGACCGTTGGATGATAAATGGCCCAAAAAGTCCGTTCTGGCTCCGAAATGAAATTGGGTCAACCCATATATCAAAATAGATATTTTTAAATATTTTAAACGCAATGGAACAGGTTTCAAGTCCAAATTCCATCGTATGAAGAAGTTATGCTAAAATCAAGTTATTTCAATTGATTTCAATTGATTTTAATTTAATTGATTTCAAGGCGTTTCATGTTCGTACGATCAAACGACAAGTCGATCATTATGAAACTTGAAATTCTACAATAATTCACCGTTACGGATCCGATGAAACTAGTTTCGTCGAAATCCGAGTCAGTGGCCAAAATGGCTATATTCTAGTTAATTAAATAAATTAATAAGTAATCAATTAAATCAAACTTTCAATTTCAATTCGATACTTGACAGATTTCATCAATTTTTATTTCTCAATCATTTATAATGATTTAAACAAATTTAAATGTCAATTTAGAGTTGATTAATTTATCAATTTCAGTTTTAGCCTCAATTTCATTAGATTTAAAATTATAAATTTAATTTCCAATAATTCTATTTAATTTACTTTTTCATTTTATTATTCAATTCATTATTATCAAAAGGTTGAAATTAACATTTGATACAAAATATATTACATTAATATTCTCACGTTCCATCTTCACTTCAATTAACGTAACATTTAGATATTTAATTTCATTTATTTGCAATTACTCCAATTATTATGGTTCAAATCCTAATAAATTGATAAATCTTTATTCCCATTCTTATAATTCAATAATTGACCAATTATGGATAATATTAACATTATTCTCAAATATTACCTTAATTAACATTAACGTTATAATTTATTTAGATTTATTGCAATTGATTCCAATTCAATTTAATGGATTAAAACATATCGGTAACTTATAATAACTGTTGCCACTAATTCTTAATCATACTTTTATAAGCTACCATTTCCAAACAATATTATAATTACTTACAGGACACTGATTTTACTTAATTACTATTTATTATTATTAATTCATTAATTAATTCAATATTTACGTTTGTTTTCTTATATTCAATTTATAGCCTAGTATAACAATTTACATTACTTCGATTAATCATAATTTCATCTCAATTGTTAATACTTAGCTGTAATTTCCATGACTGCATTTCATTTTAGCATTCATTTCGTTATTAAATTACAAAAAATTTGTTTTCTTTCCGAATTAAATTACCAAAGCTTATTAAATTAACAATATTTAATGATCGAAAATTACGGGTCGTTACAAAAATAATTTAGTTCACCTTGAGCCATCTCAAATTCTTTTTTCATTAGTTTTGAAAAATTTGTACAAAGTTTTTCATCAGTTGATCCAACAATAATATTATCAACATATATTTGCACAACTAATAAATCCGTATTTTTATGTTTTATAAAAAGTATTAAGTCTACTTCATCAATTTCAATGCCAAAATTAAGAAAATAGCTTTTAAGTCTATCATGCCAACAACATGGTGCTTGTTTTTTTTACCATAGAATGACATTTTAAGTTTGAAAACATATCAGGACATTTTTCGTGTTTAATGTGCATTGTGCAAGATGTCATAAATGTGGTAGTTTAGGTATGGAAAAAAAATACTTGGAGGTAAACTTATCAAGAGATGCTGATGGATAAATAGTAGTCTCATGATCATTTTCAAGACACGCTATAGGAATCATCTGATCATCATTATAGAAAAACCATAATTTATTAGTTAATAAAGTATTAGACAATATGTCACAATGTAATACATGAGCACACAAATGAAATTCATGGTATATTTATAGTGTTATATGTAGATTATGCATGTTATGTATAAATGCAATACATATATTACACTAACAAATTGAACCGTTCTATAGTTCAAGATACCAAGCTTCACCTACATGCAAGGTTAAAGCAAAGAGTTTTTGCCTATATAGTTGTAAAATAACTGTTAGCCTAAAACTAAATTCAACTTCTCAGAATTCATAAATCCCTAATTTTCTTCCACCTCTCACGGAACTTGAGAAAAATCTTCATGTAGATGTGATTTCTTACTTTGATTTCTCACATCATCACCAAATTAAAACATAGTGCATTTATTTTATTTTTGACATAATATAATGTTCAATTTATTTTTTCTATTTTTGAAAGTTAAGTTTAAGGGTTGCTCATGGTGAAACCTTACATAAGGATGTTGTACACAATAATTTATGTCGTTTTGGGATAAATATTTATTTACTTATGTCATTTAAGTAATGAGGAGTGTGGAAACACTATAACTATTAAATACTCAAAATAATACATAATTATTATGTACATATGTTCATTCTACGAATATCTGCATCGTATTTGTGTATCAAATTTACCTATTATTTTGCATTCAAAGTCATGATAAAACCCAGAAGTATGTCAAGGTAATAAATTTAGTGGCTCAAATGTATCAACTTGCTCAAGCAATGGAAGGCATAGTTAGAGTTTCTTTATTGTAATATATATTGCTAAGAAGGCACAACTATACAGATTTTACAATGTGATAATTCATTTTCTGATGAATGGTACTGAATTTGTAATGTATAGTAGTTATATTTTAAGGCACAGACTCAACTGCTACATTTCAATATTTAAACATTTGGAACAAAATATTAACATGTTATTCGTAGTTTCTAATCTTCTAGCTTAAATAGTTGCATTCAAATAGCACATGTTTGGAAACAATGATTTAGCTGTAATAATTGCACAAAATTGGATCTTTTTCGGAAGAAACATAAATTAAAATAAGGTAGTTCAAAATCGATTTTAAATGTCTAAGAAGTTGAACACAAATCATGAAATTTAAAGGGGTTAGCATACTTAGTTATTTTATTTTATTAATAAGTGTATCCCCTATCAAAATTTATATAACCACAGGCAATAATCTCTAGCTATCAATTGTCCAGACTATATTCACAACAAAACCACCGAGTTATAATGCTCCTAGAACTTAATACCTCATCATGTGAATAATGTTAAATGCATGCTATGCACTGAGTACTTCACATAAACTAAGATTCAAAGAGCTATTTTTGGAGGTTTTAAAACTATGAATAACATAAAATTACTCCAAAAATAAGAAAACAAAAAGTAAATGGAATGGGAACCTAGATTCGGAGCTAAGTAGTCTCCTTGATGAAGAACCCCCAAGCTAAGGCTGCTTGACTTGGAATACATTTTTCTTTCCTGCCAACTTCCACACTTTTCATATACAACGATATTATTTTCCTATATTTTGTCCAGTAAACCTTGATTGGAAGGACTGAAATAATAATATATAAACAATCAACTAACTCTAGGTAATGGTTCAAGCTTTAAACATGTAGGATGTAATATGTAAAATATTTAAGATTTCAAAATAATACCAGTATCTTAATGGAAAGGTGACTGTTAAGTCAAAATTTTATACTATATGGAAATTTTTCTATCTATACAACATGGGAATTTTTACAAAATAGTTTAATCCAAGGATCTAATAAGTGCGTTGAATTGATAGCATGGTAGAAAATTGAACATGTATATACCAAGGAAGAAATGACATCCATTATTCTTCTTCCTCCAAAAATCCATGATGTAAATGAGTTTAAGAAACAATTTCAAATCCAAGGTCTTTGGTAAAAATTAAAAGAAGAAAAGGTGGGCTACTAATATAAGATATACAAATCAATCAAAGGAAGGATTCATCATCATGATTCGTAAGATTGAAGCTCATACAATCCATGTTCTAAATTTAAACAATGAAATTAACACTTACTGATTCATGAACCTGTTAACAAACCTGCATGACGGAATTACTCTCTTCTTGATGTCATGACTTTAAAACAACCACTCCATTTGTACAATGGTATTCACTATGTCATAATTATCATTTGAGAAGAATCATAATTTGAAAAAAACCAAGCTAAATATTACAGAACTATTTTACGTAGCATTTTAAAAATAGCATATTAGATTTAAAATGGAAATACTGAGACGGCATATTTGTAAATATAAATACACATCTATTTAAGTATGTTGAGAAGTAGAATGTCTCGTAAAATTATTATTTTGTTTTATACCAAATTCAACATGATGCTTTTGGGTTCATTTTACTTGCTTTTGTAGAGTTGTCTATGTTCCATGTTCAGTTTAGCAACAACGTTGGTGAACCATGGACTCAACGTAAGTTATCTAAGCTACATTGTCATAGTACTGAATATGGGAGTTGTGATTCACGTACAGTAAAAGCAAGAAAATCAAGGGCAAATTTAATATCATGTAACGGAAAACCATACGCCTAGGAATATACCTTCTAAGAAATAACAGCAGAAGAATTCGTAAGGTCTGTCTCAAAATTGACCAAGATCAAGCATAGTAATTTAATTTCATACATTTGTAGAAATAACAAATAAAAAGTCGAAACAAATGATAAAAAAAACCAAAATGAAGATTAAGTTGGGTAAATACAAAGCGAAGCGTAATCTTGTACAAAAATTATTATATGTGAAATTTGCAAAATCAGAAGTGTAAAACTATTAGGACATTGTTGAGGTGCCATAAAATAAGAATTAGGGTTTTGATGAGATGTCGAAAGTCATAAAATTCTTGTTTCTTGAGATGCCGTAAGATAAGGATTTAGGGTTTTGAAAAGTAATCGGACAACATTGCCCAATTTAATTTAGGTCTAGCTAAAAAGAGCGTGGGAGGAGAGTATTGAGAGGAAACGTCAGGAGATGAAATGCACGTGCATGTAGAAAACTTTTCGCCTTCTGAATACATATGGCATCATGGAATTGGAAGGAATGTAAGATGGTCTAAGAGCTAAGGAAGCACTACTTAACTTTAATATGATAGTACATTTTTAAAAAAAAAAAATTGGTGCCATCTCATCGTTAAAACTTGAAAAATACTAGAGGAGTATTGAAAAGGAAAAAGCGTGGTCTTCTTTATTGCTATAACTTGAAAAATACCAGAGGAGTATTGAAAAGAAAAAAGTGTGGTCTTCTTTATTGCTATATACTAAAAAGTAATTATATCCATTCATAGCAAATTAGCAATAATATACAAAAGTACAAGATAACAAACAAAAATAAAAGGGAGAAGTAAACTACGCTAACAACAAGAAAAAACAAGCTGCTTTCCCAAAAATGAAGTTTATCCTCTTCGTCTTCAATCTACTACTGCCCCGTAAAATCCACTACCAATTCCAAACCACGTTCGTTCAGTGAGTATAAATCAGAAAATCATCCTATATTGCCTCTGAACGTAAGATTAACGCACGATAAGTAGTATTTTGGAGAAAAATTCCGATCAATCTCATACAGACATGAATGTGGCTAACGGCTAAGCAAGAAGTTCATCCCTCACCTCTCAATTCAATACCTCATATACCCAAGGTATCGTGATTAATCTTGTGCTTCTTTATTCTTATGGTAGAGGCCAACACTTGGAAATTAAATTCAACAATTATTCTTCTTGTAAGATCAATTTTGTCATGCTTTTGATTATTAAAGATGCACGAGTTTTTTTGAAGCAGGTTCAAAAACTTTTCTTTAATCTAGTATTTACACAATTTTACAAAGTAGCCCACATACTACCAATTCCCATACTAATGTTCCCTGCCCATATAAAAATAAAATAATCGCACATACACCGGCCCAACCTACTTAAAGTCCACCATCCCAAATGCTGATTTCATTCCCTCAAGATTCAAATCCGAAGTCGTGAAGCTTCTACCATAACCATAAAAACACCAATTCATTCGTTATTATGTTACTTTCCTATTTTACCTCATCAATGGAAGCGATAGAAAACAGTTATAAGAACACTTTTCATTTCTTCACAAAGACTTCTATGTTTAAGTTCAAGTAAACTCTTGATGTCCGTTGCCTATGGAAGCTACTACTGAGTTTATCTAATAACTTTCTGCAGCTCTCCACTGCCTTCCTTCCTTAAGTAGCTATAGTCTGATTCTCAAATGATCTCGAGGGTGAAGATGCATTTTTTGTTTTGTTATTTTGAATAAACAAAGTAAAATGAACCATGACTCTAATGATTACTGCTCCACTTTCATTGCAAATTGGCTTTAGCAGTTGTCTTTACTTTGGTGATTCTTTTCTAGCTTTACAGCAATGTTTTGTTGGCCCTGTAAATTCATGTCAAAAAAGCATTAATGTAACTAAAACATGTATCACCCTGATATCGTGCAGGTGAAGGCAAATGATGTTCTACATGCTGAAATATTGCCTCCAATTCCATCCTTATAAGATGGTTAGTATGATTTTACTCCCATTCTGCACATTTGTTTCATGAATTATGTCCATGCTAATACCAAAGTTAGATTTGGCTGCTCTTATGTTTACTAGTTCGAGAATCTGTTTGCATGTTTGGATAACTATTAAAAAAGTAGAATCAAGAATCTTGTTGTTCCTCTCATACCAAGCTACCCATGCACAAGAAGATAAGACCAGATAGGCCACATTCCTACTCTAAGGGAAATAAGTTGTGATGATGTTAATTTGGTTCTTAATGCTTAAGTTTTCTATTTGTGAAAGTGTATGCTTTAATTCTATAGCATTCCCAGACTTGTTTGTATATTCACACTGAAAGAAATATGCTCCACGTTCTCTTGATGTTGATCAAAAAGTACATAGTACATGTCTACATTTATGTGCTTCTATATCAATCTCTGTTTAGTAGGCAAGTAATTATTGATGATTTTAAATACACATATTGCCATTTTCCAGAAACGAATGCGATTCCAAACAAGTTTAGACCAATTTTTTTATGATGCATTTTTCTGGAACATATCACTTAAAACTATATTAGCCATTAGAACTACAAGTCTAAGCCCAGTAATCCTTCTCTCTATCTTTATAGATTTTTATATTTAAGATTCCTTTGTTATATTGGTCAAGGAAACTTACATTCCCTATCATCTATTCCATATTGTTCATGATTTCTTGTTGAAACAATGGTTATCTTAGGCTGAGTCGTGCATTACGTCACTTTCTTGAATACGTTTCGACGATCTGCTTTATGGTGCAAGCAGTTCGTATCTATCACCGCCGCATCTAGGATAAAACAACCTCTCAAAATTTGTGTGGTATTGATTCGTTTGCACGGACGAAGCGTTTCAGTTTGCACTCAGAAATATTAATCGAATTTGTGAAAAACGAAAAAAATATGAGATGTTGTGTTGTTCTTTCTGTTTCGCCTTCTTATCAGTTAAGAAGGCGGAACAATAAAAAGAACTTTGCTGATTGGGGGAAACGCGGTCTTGAAAAACGGATCTGAGAAATAACGGGTCAAAACAATGAACGTTATGTAACGTTCTTCAATACAGGTCAGCCCAGTCAAAAACCTGTTAATAAACTTGTACCAAAAATATAAGTGTTACACCACTAAAGCCCGAACCCAAACCCAAGCCCGGCCCGTGTCGAGTCGGTCGGCGCGCGCACACGTGTGGTGGTCAAGCATGATCTCCCTCCTTACAAAAGAGCATAGCCCAACTTAGCTTCTAAGAATCAAGTATAAATACTTGATTCTTGCATATAATCCCAAAATGTGGGACTATTCACAAATAGGAGTCAATTTCCGCACTCCGCCAATTTTTTAATAATTCACTTATTTTCAAAATAATTGCCAACAATCCCCCACTTGAATTTTAAAAAAAATATTTTCGAGCAATTTCTGAAAACATAAGATTGTGCATAAACAAATGTGTCGTTCGACTTAAACCTTTGCATAGTGAATAAGATTCAGTTTTTACAAGAGTGACACGTAGTCTTGAACTCTATTCCTGGCATCAGACCATACACAATCTTTCTAGAGTGCAATCAAATAAGCCCGTGCATTTATGGTCATGCACGTCTATCCCAGTTTAGTGAATGCTCTAGGATTTTTGCCCAAAACTCCATAGGAAACGGCCAACTTTCCACATTCACATAGGTGAGTCTATCAAGAGTACTACTGAAGGTAGGTACTCCACTCTAAATGGAGTATAGATCTCATTAAGAGTTTCTATTAACTCATCCTCTAATCACTTCAGGAATACATGCTTCTATATAGATGAAAAATAGCATGTTCAACTCATATCACTTCACAACTTGTTCTTACCCATTGAACCTAGTTCTTGGGATCTCCAGTCATTAGGTTGGGTTACCATTGTGTGTGACTCAACAATCTAAGGGCAATAGTCCCATTTTTCTAAAAGTCGTAAGGACTTTCTCTTTGGCCAGTCCTTTCGTCAAGGGATCTGTCAAATTTTCGTCAATGCGTATGTGATTTACTCTAACAGCTCCTGAAGAGAGTAGCTCTCTAACAGTGCTGTGCTTACGACGTATATGCCGTCTCTTATCATTGTAATAACGGTTTTGAACTTTTGCAATAGCCGCGGTACTATCGCAATGGATCAACACAGCTGGTATTGGTTTTTCCTATAAAGGAATCTCAGCTAGCAGATATCTTAAGTACTCTGCTTCCTCACTAGCTGTGACTAGTGCTATCATCTCAGACTATATAGTAGACTGATCCAAAATAGTCTATTTCTTGGATTTTCAAGGAACAGCTCCTACAGCAATGCTAAAGATATAGCCACTGGTTGCCTTTGAGTCATCAGATAAAGTATTCCAATCTGCATCGGTGTAACTTTCAAGAACAGCTGGAAACTTTTCATAATGTAATCCAAGATTTATGGTTCGTTTTAGGTATCTCATGACCCTCTCAATAGCGTGCCAATACTCTATACTAGGCCTACTAGTAAACCTGCATAATAATCCACAGCTGGAAACTTTTCATAATGTAATCCAAGATTTATGGTTCGTTTTAGGTATCTCATGACCCTCTCAATAGCGTGCCAATGCTCTATACTAGGTCTACTAGTAAACCTGCATAATAATCTCACGGCATAGGCAATGTCGGGTCTAGTACAATCAATGACATACCGAAGGCTGCCAATAATGCTCGCATAATCAAACTGTCTTACACCTTCATCAGTGTTCTTAAAATGTTTTACATTAGGATCATATGGTGTACATGCAGGTTTACACTGAAAGTAATTGTATTTCTTTAAGAATGAGATTGATCCAAAGAAAGTCCCTTTTTGGACCTAGTAATCTTAATACCAAGGATCACACTCGCTTCACCTAGATCTTTCATATCAAAATTGACACTTAACAAAGATTTAATAGTGTTTATGGCATGAATGTTTGATCCAAAAATAAGTAGATCATCTACATACAGACATATTATAGTTTAAATGTCATTTTCAGATTTATAATAAATGCATTTGTCACTTTCATTAACTTTGAAACCATTTGAGATTATTAAGTTATCAAGTTTTTCATGCCATTGTTTAGGTGCTTGTTTTAAACCATATAATGATTCATCTAATTTGCAAACTTTATGTTCTTGACCAGGAACAACAAAACCTTCAGGTTGGTTCATATAAATTTCCTCTTCTAATTCACCATTTAAAAAAGCAGTTTTAACATCCATTTGGCGTATAATTAAATTATAAATAGATGATAATGAAATTAGTACTCGAATGGATGTGATTCTAGTTACAGGTGAAAAAGTATCAAAAAAGTCTATATTTTCTCTTTGCCTAAAACCTTTAGCTACCAAACGAGCTTTATATTTTTCAACTGTTCCATCAGGTTTTAATTTCTTTCTAAGTACCCATTTACAACCTATAGACTTACAAGCAGGTGGTAAATCTACTAAGTGCAAAGTTTTATTGGATTTCAAGGAATCTATCTCATCATTTATAGCCTCTTGCTAAAAATCGGCATCTAATGAAGATAAGGCTTCTTGGAGGTTTGTTGGATCCTCCTCTATAGTAAAAGTGCAAAAATCCGAGCCAAAATCTTTATCAACTCTTGCTCTTTTACTTGTTCTAGGTTCAATTTCAGAAGATTCATTCAGTTCTGTTCTAATAGGCAAGGTGTTTTCCTCAATTTAAAAGGAAATTTACTTTTATAAAAATCAGCATCAATAGATTCTACTATACTATGTGTATTCGGGTCATAAAATTTATATGTTTTGTTATTAATAGCATAGCCAAAAAATACACGTTCGTATGTTCTACTTGCTAATTGTATTTTCTTAGGGTCGGGTATACGAACATATGCCAAACATACCCAAGTTCTAAAGTAAGATACATTCGGTTTATAATTTCTTAAAATTTCAAAAGGTGAAATCTTACTTTTTGATTTAGGGATTCTATTTAATACATAGAAGACAGTCAACAAAATATCCCCCCACCAATGTTTTACTACACCCGAATTTAATAAAATAGCTACAACTAATTCGGTAAAGGTCCTATTCTTTCTTTCAGCTTTGCCGTTCATTTCAGGTGAATAAGGTGCGGTTCTCTCATGAATTATACCATGCAATTTATAGAAATCAAGAAATGGACTAGATTCATATTTTGTTTCTCTATCACTACGAAATCTCTTAATTTTCTTATTTGATTGATTCTCGATTTCAGTTTTAAATAATTTAAACATATCAAATGCATCACTTTTATTTCTCATAAGGTATACATAAGTGAAATAAGAGGTATCATCTTGTGATAAAATAACGGTGTCCATGTCTAGTCAAAGTGCCATCTAGCTCACATATGTCAGAATGAATCAAGTCTAAGGGTTCAGAAAATCTATCAACTGATTTATGGGGTTTCTTAGTGATTTTTGCTTGACTACAGAATTCACATTTATCAAAATCAGTTTGTGACATTTTAGGAATCAAATCTAATGTGATCATGTTATGAATTATACGCTTATTTACATGACATAATCTAGAGTGCCAAATATTGAAGTCACACAACATATAAGCAGAACCGGTCACTTTATTAGATTCTACATTAAGTTTAAACATACCCTCACAAGCATAAACCTTCCCTACAAACATCCCCTTATAAGTCAAAGTATACAAATCAGCCCTTATAACTTGAGTAAAACCAGCCTTATTGAGGAGAAAACCATAAATCAAATTCTTTCTCATCTCTGAAGTATGCATCACATCTTTCAAAAGAACTGTTTTTTCAGAGGTAAACTTTATTTCCATACTTTCAATGCCTGCAACTATACTGGTGTGAGAATCTTCCAGCGGCACTTTCTGATCATCGGCAGCCGTGTATGTACAGAACATAGCACGATCATAGCAGACATGGTGGGATACACCAGTATCTACCCACCGACCCTCTGATCCACCAACAAGGTGAATCTCATAAATCATAGCCGTAAGAGGCTCCTCAGCCAGGTTAGCCTGTGGGGCAAGGCCTGGTCTGTTCCTACACTTGCGTGCCATATGACCTGCTTTTCCACAGTTGTAACACAGAAATAACTGTCCAGAGTCATTCTTTTAGGTCGGTTTCTACTATCCTTTTTGGTTCCCTTGCGGGTTCCAATTCCGTTTGTTGCGGTTGCGGTTCTGATTCTTAAAGTTTTTCGGATTGGGTTTTAGAACCGCGGGCTTGGACTTTTTAGTGTTGTTGTTGGTAACAACAAGCACTTCCTCCTTCTGGTCCTACTTACGAGCCTCCTCCTCAATACGGAGGCGAGTGATCAAGCTCTCTAAGTAGAATTCTTTAGTCTTGTGCCTAAGTACATTCTTAAAGTCTTTCCAACTTGGAGGCAATTTATCAATAATAACAGCAATTTGAAACTGTTCATCCAAACTCATATCTTCGGAGATGATCTCATGGGTAATTTTCTGTAGCTCATGAGATTGCATTTCTACTGACCTGTCATCTGGTATTTCAGGTAGCGACTGACTGCATATTTCTTCGCTCCAGCCTCTTTAGTGTCATACTTCTTTTGCAGCGCTTTCCAAATCTCTTTGGTTGACTTGTCAGAGTTGTAGTAGTCGTAGAGGTCATCACTGAGGCCATTAAGTATGAAGTTCCGGCACAAGTAATCATGCTCTGTCCAGTTCTGCACCTCCTTTGATTTCTCTATCCAGGCTCGCATCAAATCTGCGTCTGCTTCGTCTGGTCTATCCGGTAGCTACGGTTTGTCGGTTGTCAGCACAGCCACTACATTTCTCATGGTTCGGAAGAATTCCATCTTTTGTTTCCAGCATTTGAAATGGAGGCCTTCGAATCTGAAAGGCACAGCTGAGACCATCGGGACCTGGAAGAGGGAAGCGGGAGCAGCGGCATCGAGATCTGCAGCAGAAGTCATCGTCGGTGGCGTCATCTTCAATTTGTTGAAACAATGGTTATCTTCAGTTGAGTCGTGGACTACGTCACTTTCTTGAAGACGTTTCGTCGATCTGTTTTATGGTGCAAGCAGTTCATATCTATCACCGCCGCCTCTAGGATAAACAGCTTCTCAAAATTTGTATGGTATCGATTCGTTTGCATGGACGAAGCGATTCAGTTTGCACTCAGAAATGTTACTCGAATTTGTGAAAAACGAAAAAAATACGAGATGTTGTGTTGTTCTTTCTGTTTCGTCTACTTATCAGTTAAGAAGGCGGAATAGTAAAAAGAACGTTGTTGGTTGGGGGAAATGTGGCCTTGAAAATGGATCTGAGAAATAACGGGTCAAAACAATGAACGTTATGTAACGTTCTTCAATACGGGTCAACCCGGTCAAAAAACTGTTAATAAATTTGTACCAAAAATATAAGTGTTACACCACTACAAGCCCGAACCCGAATCCGGCTCGGGTCGGATCCGGTCGACGCGCGTGCGTGTGTGGTGGTCAAGCATGATCTCCCTCCTCACAAAAGAGCATCATTGGGCACGCGTGTATAAATACTTAATTATTGTATATGATCCTACAATGTGGGACTATTCACAAATAGGAGCCAATTTCCACACTTAGTCAATTTTTTAATAATTCATTTATTTTCAAAATAATTTCCAACATTTCTTTAGCTACAATATATTCCCCTCTTAATCTTACCATATTTTCCACACCTAATATGTTAATCGATCTTCCACCTCTTAACCAAGGATCAAACTACATTGACATTACTTTACCATCCACTGCCCTTCTTTCTACACACTTTAATGCATCATTTCTAATTCTAAGCAAATATTTCCATAGTCTTGATTGGTCATTCTTGACTTCCAATTCCTAAGAAGATTGTTCCTTAGTGTATTCATCTTTCATTCATTTTGCTTAGATTGCTTCGACATTGAGAACTTTCCAGATTAACTTGATTCCCATACCATATACATTTCTTCCAATGATCTAAAACCAAGGCCTTCATCTTTTGTATTTCACAACATATTCTCCCATAGAATTTTTTTCACTTTACCTTTCTACAAAAAATTAAGACAAATATGCTTAATTTTATTTAGCGTGGCTGCATACACAGTAACTTGAAACATTGCATCCGAAAGGAGACTATAGGATAGACTTTACCGGTTCCAATCTTTTGCCAATACTTAACTTTTTTGCCTTTCATCCCTCTATTTTCTTTTCAATTTTTCTTATCAATGTTTTATAGTCTCTATCCTTTAGGTAAACACTCATTAAAGGCATTCCAAAATATCTCATTGGCAATTCTCTTTTTTCATGCCTAAAATGTCCGCAATGTCCTCCTTGTTCTCCACCCTTTTCCAAAGAAAATCATTGACTTTTCTTTATTTAAATTTGGGCTTATGATGTCATGTAACTTTTTTAATATGTCCCTGGTAACTTTGGCTCCTTTGTATCTGCTTTAATGAAGATTAGAATGTCACCTGCAAAGATAGTACGGTTAATGTCGCTACTAAGAAAAGGTATGTTTTAGGACTCCTTCCATTTTCTCATGCAACGATGGTGCAACATATTCCATAAGAAACATAATAGGAGAGGCGAGATAGGATCTCCTTATCTAAGGCCTAACGAAATTCTAAAGATTCCAGAAGGGGATCCTTGATCCATGATCGAAAAGATTGGTGAGTTGATCATTTCTTTTATAGTGTTGCATTGTTTCTATTAAAGCTCATCTCCTTCATCATATGAGTCACCAATGTTCAATTAACTAAATCATATGCTTTCCTCAAGTCTACATTGATACACATAATAAAATTTATTACTTTGTTCATTCCAAATATTATTTCATGTGCATATAAAATTCCATATACTATTGATATGTTCTCAATGAATGCACACTAGTAATGGGATATTAAGTCATCCATGAATAATTTAAGCATGTTACACAATATCCTAGCAAGAACTTTATATATCATGTTACAACAGGCTATTGGTCTGAAGTGTTGAATTTGATTAGCCTCTTTGAACTTCGGAATCAGATGCAGGAATGTGTAGTCGATCTGTTTCAAAATCTTCCTTTTTCAAAACAATCATTCACCACTTCCCTTACTAGGTCTTTCATCATTTTCCAATGCACTTTGTAAAACTTTGAATTTAACCTGTGAGGCATCATCTTTGACTTTGAACACAACTGCTTTCACTACCGACATGTCTATTTGATCATTCAAAAAATTATGGCCATATTCAAAAATAATTTTTTTACATACTATTTTAGGCATTGTGGCAGTATGTCTCTGATTATAGAGTGATAAAAAAATTATCCTGCATTATTAACAAACTCTTCTCTATTAAAAGACAGCTAACAATTGTCATTCAAGACGCCCTCCCGATTTTGGATACTCCTACTTTTGGATATGTTAGCATAGAAAAAAGAAGATGCTTTATCCCTAAGGGTAGCCAATCATATTTCTCCTTTTGTTTTGTATCTATAACTCTTTGATTGATTGTTAACTCCCATTTCAACTCATTTCTTGGAGCTCTTCTACTATACTTCTGTAATCATGTTTCTTTAATCTCTCTGTAGATTAGCGCATCTATCCTATAACAGTTTAACTTGTTTTCTAGTACTTCACTTATTTTTGCTTCATTCTCTCAATCTGCTTTTAATCGTTTTCTATTTCTGAAGTAAGCAGTATTAAGGCATGCATGTTACTATGATATTCCACAGTTGTGGAAATTGTTATTGTAATCTTCATACCAGGTCTAATGGTTCATAAATTTGAAGGATTTAAAAAGTTTAAGTGTTATTTTAGCTATACTGATCAAGATAGACGAGTAATCACTAATTCCACCGGTAAGATGGATTGCATTGTATTAACTGAAACTGTTCATTTGCTCCAGATTAACAAAAACTCGGTCTAGTTTAGTCAAAATGTTTTTTGTTGGTCTTGACCACTATATAAATTTGTATCCATGGACAAATGCTTTTGTCATTCCTGAATTGTATAAAAACTATCGATCTCCTCCATCTTACTGTACTATTTCCACCTTTTTTCTGCCATGTTCCTAAAACAGTTAAAATCACCCATGACGGCCTATGATTTATAAATCATTATTGCATCATTAGAAAGTTTACTCTATAATCTAGCCCTTAAAACTTTCGAGTTATGTGCATACTATGTTGTATTACATGTCAACCTCCTAATATTCTTAAATTCCATGGTTAAGTGTTGGTCACTCATACAAATCAGGTTCACATCCCACACTTTCTTATCAATCAACATAAGGATTAGACATTTGAAACATCATTCCACGTTATTATATAACTTCTCCATTTACTGAACAACCTCATGATACTTTAGTTTGTTTACTAGTCTACCCATGCAATCTATATCAAACTTACCAATTAATTTTTTTTAATTCTACAATCTTATTGGGCTTATGAAATCCTTTCACTTTCCAACGTAGAAAAGTAATTTAGTTACTTGGGTTCTACTTCTAAGTTCCTTGCCTTGGTAAGTGGCAGCCTTAGCCTCCTCGTGTCTGTAATTATGATTGTCCTATTCATGTTTTCTGTTGATCAACAACTCTTTCTTTTTAGAATCAAATATTTTGGGTCTTTTATTAGGACTCTTGGGTCTACTACTTTCTGTTATACATCTTGTATGCCAAAACAGAGAATAATCAATTATAAACTCGTCTCACAAGTTTATCAATTAGATTTCCACTACTCCGGAAGTCTGTATTTTCTAAATTAAGCAATATGTCGTAGTTATATTACAACCACAATCTAACAACTATAGTAATAATAACTATAGTGATAGATCAAACGTTATACTATTTAAAGAAATGGTACAACGTAGAAACGAAAATGATATATATAAATAAATATATAAATCAATTATAAACCTAACTGGTTTGAAAAAGGAAATTCCGTCTGAGGCTTTTCTTAATAATTTTCTTAAGACTTTGTTTAAAGTCTCCCAAGATACAACATACGTAATCTGCACAAGATTGTAATGAGTATGTCAACTCTGTGATATACTGTCTAGAGCAGTAGAAAAGAAGAAGCAGAAGAAATTAGAATTGGAATGGAATGAGAAAGTGATCAGGATTCTCTCCTATTTATAATTTCGTCTGCATCCCTTCAAACAGTCACGTCCGCTTGACGGGTCGCATCCTTTGCCTTTTGAACCGCTATTGTACGTTAACGGGTTGCACCCCCTGCTCCTCGCATCTATTCGCGTCGCACTGCTTCTGTTCGTTCGCACTTCTTCAGTTGTGTTGCCCCCGCTTCTGTTCCCCCATGGGTCGCGCCTCTTTAGTCATTCCACGTCCGCTTCCGAACAGATCCGCACCTATTCGTTTAGCCTGCAACTGTCAGAAAACCTGGCCCAGTTTTGCAGTAAAAATAGGATCATATTAGATCCAAACCCGAACCCGAGCCAGCCAGGCCCAGTGCGGGTCGGTCGAACGGACAGCGGCGGCTCGCGCGTGTGTGGTGGTGATGCATGATCTCCCTTCCCCCAACGAAGCATACATTTGGGTGTCCCTAGGCCTTAACTCCTTCATTGCAAAGCTATTAATATACTGGAATAGCTTTGCAATTTTGGCGATGCGGAACTTATGTATATTTTCATTCAATAGGAATTCCAACAATCCCCTACATGAATGATAATATACATATCCCCTACACAAAGCAGAATATCACAGAGTACATATGGAATAATTTTTTATCGTGATAAGTAGATATTTCACTTTGAACTTTTCCTAGTTAAAACTTATCGGATCTACTTGGCTAATCGGTGAATTATTTCATCTTGAACCGTCGGCCTTTATTGTATATCCAGACAATAAGCTTTACGAAGCATTGATTCCCTTCACATCCAATCATTTGGTTGTGTTCATTTTGGTCCTGAACAATTTTTGGTTCTGCGAGTGTTTATAGAAAATATAAGCCTTTAATATTCTCATAGAGTCGACCCAGCTCACACTAACATAGGTGATCACAACCATTAAGAGTATCCTACATATACCCCACTTGATATTTCCAAGATATGGTCATCATTAAAAAACATAGTTTTAACCTTTAAATACTTCTTTAGGCATGCATTTATATTGGGCGCCATAGAAATGAAGTTGGACAATGTCCATGAAAATGCATTACCTCTTGAGTTACTCAAAACTGGTTTGCCTATTGATCCTAGTCCGTGGGATCTCCAGTCGCTAGGATAAGTTTCCGTATAAGATAACTCTTGGTGGTTTAGGCTTTTAAACTCATTCCCCTCGATGCGCAGTCAATTTTCTCTCTTGATAAACCTTTAGTAAATGGATCCGCTAGGTTATCATTTGTTCTCACATAATCTATGGAAATAGTTCCATTTGAGAGTAACTGCCTAACTGTATTATGGCGTCGACGAATATGTCCTGACTTTCCATCATACACAAAGTTGTGTGCCCTACTTAGTGCAGCTTGGTTATCATAGTGTATGCATATGGTCGGTACAGGTTTAGGCCAAAACGGAATATCTTCTAAAAAGTGACGAAGCCATTATGATTCTTCGCCTGCTTTATCTAAAGCGAGGAACTCCGATTCCATAGTGGATCTGTGACGACCCGGAATTATCTAGCAATATCAATTTAATAATCTGCATTAAATATTAAACTGATTTGATATATTTTTATTAATTAAATCTGAATTGATACTTTTCTTTTAATAAATATTCAATTGGTAAATTTTATCTGTTAAAAATTAATTGTTTGTTTTCTATTTATATATGTATATATTTGTATACATTGTAAATAGATGAATTTGTTTTAAAATTTAACTAATAAATTTTGTTTTAAATACTAATGTATATATTTTAGTGAATTAGAAATTATGTTTTATTTAATATAAAATTTTCAAAGGCTAAATAAATAAATATAGAGTTTTAAATATATAAGTAAATGTTTAAATAGTTCAAAACTCATTTTAACTTAAGTTTAAATTTAAAAATTATTAACAAAAGGATTTGTTTACTTTTCTTTTTAGTATAGCTTGATAAAAATTTGGATTTAAGATTTTATATGAGTTTTAATATAATTTTGTCAAACAATACATTAACATACATTAATAAAATATGAAGTTAATAATAAAAAGATAATTTATTTATTTATCATTTCAAGTTGATAAATGAGTTACTTTTAAATAATGTTAATAAATATAAATACAAGACTACAAGATAATTGGGAAAATATAAAGTAATTACATTAACTACATTATAATAACATAACAACTATCAAGTTCAATTAGTTTTCAAACAACAAAATAAAATGATAACATTTACATACATTTCAAAAATAATAACAAGTCACATACATTCCAAAAAATACAATAACTAGACAACAATGAAACTTGAAACAAAAGAATTTTCAAATTTGTAAACAAATATAAGTAAACTGCAACATATATGTATATGTTTAAAGCACCAAGGCCATTATATGATTATACAAATTTGGTTGAATATGTGCAGGCTGAGTTTTCAAAAGGAAATAAAATATAAGATAAGTAACATATTTATGCATAACACATAAATAGCTAAGTACAAGCAAATCAAATATAGGTGCAGGCCAAATTAAATAAAACAAAGTAATCAATGAAAAATCTTTCTAGCATACAACAAATATATCTGTTTTGTTGTACAAACATCATGATGTTATAAACTGCAAATGTAAGTATCTGTTAACTTACCTTCATATCAGTTTAAGTGTTATTTGGAAAGCAAGATAAAAACAAAAAAACTAATGTATGTATAAAGCTTGCTAGAGAAGACAGAAATACATTTTTAAGCTAACAAACAAAAAGTAATTAATGAAAGATCTTTTAGTACACAATTGTAATACATATCAGCCTACATTTATAAAATATCTCTGGTTTAAAATCTGCAAACAAGATTGTATGCTATATTGTCATAATTTCATGAAACATAATTATAACCCTGTCTCTTTTCCTATTCTATAAAACTGCATATTCAGTTCGAACTAAGAACAATTAAATTTCATACAAACTAAAACATGAAAATGAAACTATTCCATACTTAAACAAAATCCAAGAAGCAAAGCAAAAGTGAGTTTCAGCTGTTTTCATGCCTGCTTCAATAAAGTTTCTCTGATCTACTCTGTAAATTCAAAGTGAGTAACATTTTTTTTTTTTAGATTTACTTAAGTTAAATCTTGATGCATGCCTATATTTGAATGTTTAAATGAATTTGTGTGAACATCTATATCTTCATTTTCTCTGGATATTGGTGAGATGAAATTCTGCATAACTAAAGCCTGCAAATCAAACTGTTTTTCTTAAAAACTTGTTGTGTTTCTATATGCTGTGAGTAACACTTTTTCAGATTTACTTAGGTTTAAATTCTGATGCATGCCTAGATTTGAATGCTTAAATAAATTTTGTGAACATTCATATATTCATTCTTTTTCTGTGGATATTTGTAAGTTATAATTTTGCATATCTCAAGCCTGCAAAAATCAGAATGCTTCCTTTTAAACTTGCTGTGTTTTCTATTTGCAGTGAGTAACCTCTCAAAAATCAAAACTAAATAAATAATTTTCTGTTGTTTGTAAGCTTTGTGATGATGATTTCTTGTATACATATATACAGTGATAAATCAGTGTTAAGAATTTCTGTAAACATGTATGTTTGCATTGCATATTTCCGTAAACATGTATGTTTTCACCTGTGTATGGATTCAAAGTAACTTTATATTTAATGACTTAAATTTAAATCTAGTTGAGGATTAAAATCTGATACTTGACTTTGGTAAAATAGATACTTATATTGGAGAATATTCTTGTGCATGTTTGCAGAATCAACAGGGTATAAGCAAAACTGGAAAGGAAAAAAAAAATGTATATGCTTACTCTCTGATACTCTGGAAAACAAAAACTTGATTTTTTTTTTAAAAAAACATTCACCCCTCTGCTGGTTAATGAATGAAATTAAGGTTTGAATAAGTGATGTTTGTAACATCATAAAATAAGTTTATTTAAGATAAAACAACTTAAAAATTTTCATCTGGAAACCCAAAATTTTGAGTAAAATTTTCTGTGCACAACCTGGTTGCAGTGGCCGAGTGTTTGGTTCTGTTCGACACCATCAGGGGATCGAGTGCCGTGTGAATTTGTGAGGGGGTAGCTCAGTCTTTGTCGCGTTCATGGCCGGAGTTTCTTGTCGCCACGTGGTCAGGGTTGGGGAGGAGCGGCGCTGACAGGTTTGAGGGTGGAGAGGTTGTGTGGTTTCCAGGTTCTGTCTTTCTTTTTCATTCGCGCGCGCCTGGAAATAAACTCGAAGTAGCACGTTGTTTTTCACGGGGAAACTCGCGTATAACTCGAAGCAAACACAGGGGGGGCTCGGGTAGTGGTATTTGTTCTGTTTTTTTTTGTACAACCTGAAACTGTTTTAAAACTTTGTTTTAAAATTTAAAATCAAAGTTAAAATCTAGATTTAAATCAAAATTTAACTGTGAATTCAAGTCAGTCTTGAAAATAAAGTTGGGTATAAATAAGTTTTCAAAACTTAAATTATTTTAATAATTTAAAGGTGCTAAATGTTTAAGTGTATTCAAAAAGGAGTTAAATTCAAAAATAAATTATAAATGGTTAAGAAAGTATTTGGTCAAGTTGACTCCAAAGAAATCTAGACTTAGTTATGAAAAGTTAGATTTAGAACTAAAATAAAGTTTTATAATTTAAATTTATTCAAATAAGTTTTAGTTGAAATTGAATATGTGAGATTACAAAGAGTTTTGAATTAGTTCTAAAACTTGATTAAGAATAAATTGGTTTCATTTAGAAAGTAATTTAAACAAATATATTAAAAACATATTGGAATTTTACTTTAATTCATGAAGTTTTAGAAGCATTAACTCTTAAGTTGATTAAGTAAGAATGATTAATGATTGAAATTAATTAAACAAGTAATTATAGTGTAAATGTAGTAATTAAAGTTAATTAATGAATTAATTAACTAATATGTAATTTAGAACTATAGATTAGATTATTAAATTAATAATGGTTAATTAATTTATAATTAATAATTAATATAAGTTGGTTATGTTTGAAGGAAATAATTAAATAATTATTAATGAAGTTCATTAACCAGATTATGTTATAATTAATTAATATGATTGATTTTTAATAAATTAATTAGATTAATTAATTAAATAGTTTAAATGAAATTATTTATTGAGAAGTAATTAAGAAATTAATTACTTATTAATTGTATAAATTAATTTGAGTTAATTAATTTAGTTTAATTAACTGATATTTTGGAAGTAAATTACTTAGAAAAGTAATTGAAGAATAATTACGGGATGTAATGAACTGGATGATGTTGTCAATGGAAGTAATTGAGACTATAATTACTAAAAATTAATCAAGGGATTAAGTAAGTTTGTTATTGAGAAGTAATTAATTTAGGATGATTAATTACTGAGTATATTAATCAAGAGGATTAATATTTGTAATTTGAAGATGTGTATTCTTAATATAATTAACAAATGAAAATGAAATTAGAAATCATAAATTAATATAATTAATGATGGGAATTAGAGAAATTGATTTATTTGAGAATAATAAATCAACAAGATAATTAAATGGAAATAAATCAATATAAATGTAATTAATGGAGCATAATTACTCAGAATAGTAATTGGATGATCATTACTTGATGAAATTTATACAAGATGATTTATAAATGAGGTAATTTGAGTAATTTCTTTTGTAAATAAATCAAAGGATTGATTTATGGAAATAATTAATCATGGAATGATCAATTTGTTAATAAGTAATTAAGAGTAGATAATTACTGGTTGGTTATTAATTAAGGGGTGATTAATAATGGTGTTTAAGTAAAGATTAATTTAATATATAAATTGGAGATCATTAATTAATATAATTAATGATGTAATTAAGAATTGTAAATTAAGGAATAATTAATGGGTAAGTAATTAAATGTTAATCTGCTATAAATGATTTAGAATAATTCATTTAAGGAATTTATTAAAGACTAATTTATTCTTGTAATTAGAGAATGGTTAATTAATTTGATTTATAATTAATAAATGATTGTGAGAGCAGGATTTATGGAATGTGTAATTAATTTAATTTATTTTAAATTAATTAAAATGGAAGTAGTTAATTTAATTCATTTTAAATTAATTATAGCTTGTGATTCATAAATCATTACTGATGGATGATGTTGATATTTCATTGTTTGATTGTGATCTCAGTAATGAGATAGATAATGTCTATGTGATATGGATGTATGTTTTAAGTATGATAATGTTTAATTATCTGTTTGGATGATGATTTTAGTTATCTGTTTATTATGATGATGTGATTATCTGTTATGAGATGTGAATTATCTATCTGTGTATATGGATAATATTGAATTCACTGTTAAGACTAAATAGACAACTTGGCCTTAAAAGACACGCTTTGGATTTCGATGAGACCGGGATCGGTTTTCCGCATTAGGAATATCCGAAAACCACATCGTTTCCAAACTACGATAGGTCGTGAATCTGAAGTGAAGATGAAGGTTCTGAATGCAAGGGTTATCATCGTTAACTCTGAAGGTGATTCCAAAATAAGTGTAACGAGATGATGCCTTCGGTTTCGTTCGAACCCGGAACGAACTTGTATGGATTGAATGCTTTCAACACATCGTCAGGCGGACGATGAGCATTCTAAGAAATATGTTCTATAAAGGTAATCGTAACCTCAAGCCTCATCAACCGGGAATGGCTAAAACAGGGGAGGTGCAGCAAGGTTAGGTGGGTCATGCCCAAGCAGGACAAGGATATTCCCCTGTCTAGATGTCCCTTTTTATTTCGGCTTAGTGGGCAGTTGGTCTGCAGCCAACTGCGGGGTTTATCTTGTTCGGGACTGTTCAGTAAGGAATTGTTCCGGCCTTGTGTTGCAGGGGATGAAGGGAGTAATCCTCGGTACGTTGATCTAGGCCACGTACTGTGACGGGCGGTACCCTAGTAGCCCTGCCATTGTATGGAATCCACAATCCAATAAGTGCCAACGGTTTTGATTGTATTACCCACTTTTGTGGCTAGTAGCTGGAATTTAATGAATGTAACAATTTCGGCTATTTTCTATTTACTTGAAAACCCTAGACCTATTATAATATCACTGGATTTCCTATCAAATGTTTTGGTTAGCGTAAGGTAAAAACTTTTCCATGTTTATGTGTGGAAAGTCTTACGTGATACCTTTTGTTTTCAAAGGATTTTTAAAAATTAAGCAACTTTAACCTGTTACTCATACCAGACCCATGCCTGACCCGAAGTTTATTTTGTTTTTCATAAACTCTCGGGTACCCAAATTTTTACGGGTAGCCAAGGGATTCAGGGTTAGCTTTGACGAATTTTGGAGGAGCAATGGAGCAGGTGGCTTCAGCGTTTTAGATATATATTTAGTTCCGCTGTGTGGTATCTCTGTGATGTATTGTGTATTGAGTTGTATAACTAGACAGGTGTTTGTAACTATCTAGTATGTGTTGTACTATCTGTATAACTCTGATGGATGTTATATATTATGTAAATACTTATGTGATTAATATATTTTATTCGTTCCGCTGTGAGATTCTGATATTGTTGTTCTTTCTTCTCTATCTTTTCTATTTTCTCACCTCTTTCTTTCTTATTAACGATGCTACTTCTTGGGAGTAGGAAGTGGGGTCGTTACAGTGGTATCAGAGCGCTAGGTTGAGTGAATACCTAGGCTCTTAAGTGATTTCTTTCCTGAGAGAGCGTATTTGTAATTTTAATCTATATATATATATAAATATATATTTATTTTCTATCTATTTGTTGGATTACCTGTCCGGGTTTTCCAATATAAGCATAAGGGTAGATTGAGTAGTGGTGTGTGTAACACGACTACATGTGGTTGGAAGTATATTTGACGAGACTGTAGACCTAATACCGTCTCGAGTAAATTTGTGGTGTAGGGATTTCACCTAATCTCTGGAGAGAAAACTGATAAGATTGAAGTCCATTTTGTTGTACAGATTGGATGAGTAGGATTTGGATTGTGTGAGTGAGCAGAAGCTAGAATATTATCTTGGTAACTCAAGAAGTAGTGGTTGTGTGTTGAGATGCAGTAGCGTTGGACTGTTTCCGAAGAAGTTCTCAAGGATCTTTGGATAAGGAAGTGAGTCTGCATCAGTTCTGAGGTTGAGTTTAGTTGAATGTTGTGGCCTGAGTTTTTCGAGGAATTTTAGATTAAGAATTTTTGGCATCAGTAGCAGTGTTGCAGCTCAGATTGTTCAGCCGGCACGCGAGGAGGTCATCTGTCAGCAGTTCTTTTGAGGTGAAGTCCAGAGGCAGTGTTGTGAAACCATTTCTTCAATAGATTGGCTGGGAAAATTTAAGCTGTTCAGATAGGTAAGGAGTGAACAGTTTTCTTTAGATATTAGCCTGGGTTGATCGCAAAAGTGACTTGCGATAGTTGAGAATTCTCTGAGATGGCAGGAATTCTTCTGGATATCTTTGAAGTAGTCGGTGGTTTGCCTTAGCATCTGAGGAATTGAGTTTGATATCGACTGGATTTCAGTAGTAGTGCCAATAGTTCAGCTTAGTAATAGAATGGTTTCTAGAGTGAGGAATTGGTAAAGCGACTCAAGTTTTGGAGGAATTTCTGAGTTCTATTTTGGATCTGCTGAATCATATTTTTGTAATGTGTTGTCCAGTTTGTGCTTATGTGTATCATCAGCATTTTCATCTACATCCAGATCAGAGATGTGCAGCGGAAGCAGTTGGAAGTGCATTTGTTTTTCTTTTCTGGGAAAGAGAGGATGTTTTCTACTGATGATAGTAGAGGTTGAGTTCTTGGTTTTGGTTAGTTTTAAGGAAATTATTCTACTGGATTGTTTTTGGATTCAGATTGTTTTAGGAGTTATCAGCGAAGGTTGAGCTGATCAGTAAGTTGAAGGCAGCTTTGGATTGTCAGAAGTATTTGGTGAATAAGTGACGGAGGAATTTGGATTTAGGAGTCGGAGATTTCATTTTGGAAGAATTTTCTCTAATTCGAGGAGTTCTATAGATTAGGAGTATAGACTGATTGGATTTTATAGATCGAGTATTCTGGTATTATACTGGTAAACTCTAGAGAACTCTATTTTGTATGGATAGTTAGCTTTGTTGATTGAGTAGATTTGGTTGTGATGATTGTTAGCATGTGATTGAAAATGCTTATGGTTTAAAATTAATTAAAATCTTAAATATATTATTAAATTACTTTTTCTTTTAAATTTCGGGGACAAAATTCTTTTAAGTGGGGAGGAATGTGACGACCCGGAATTTTCTTGCAATATCAATTTAATAATCTGCATTAAATATTAAACTGATTTGATATACTTTTATTAATTAAATCTGAATTGATACTTTTCTTTTAATAAATATTCAATTGGTAAATTTTATCTGTTAAAAATTAATTGTTTGTTTTCTATTTATATATGTATATATTTGTATACATTGTAAATAGATGAATTTGTTTTAAAATTTAACTAATAAATTTTGTTTTAAATACTAATGTATATATTTTAGTGAATTAGAAATTATGTTTTATTTAATATAAAATTTTCAAAGGCTAAATAAATAAATATAGAGTTTTAAATATATAAGTAAATGTTTAAATAGTTCAAAACTCATTTTAACTTAAGTTTAAATTTAAAAATTATTAACAAAAGGATTTGTTTACTTTTCTTTTTAGTATAGCTTGATAAAAATTTGGATTTAAGATTTTATATGAGTTTTAATATAATTTTGTCAAACAATACATTAACATACATTAATAAAATATGAAGTTAATAATAAAAAGATAATTTATTTATTTATCATTTCAAGTTGATAAATGAGTTACTTTTAAATAATGTTAATAAATATAAATACAAGACTACAAGATAATTGGGAAAATATAAAGTAATTACATTAACTACATTATAATAACATAACAACTATCAAGTTCAATTAGTTTTCAAACAACAAAATAAAATGATAACATTTACATACATTTCAAAAATAATAACAAGTCACATACATTCCAAAAAATACAATAACTAGACAACAATGAAACTTGAAACAAAAGAATTTTCAAATTTGTAAACCAATATAAGTAAACTGCAACATATATGTATATGTTTAAAGCACCAAGGCCATTATATGATTATACAAATTTGATTGAATATGTGCAGGCTGAGTTTTCAAAAGGAAATAAAATATAAGATAAGTAACATATTTATGCATAACACATAAATAGCTAAGTACAAGCAAATCAAATATAGGTGCAGGCCAAATTAAATAAAACAAAGTAATCAATGAAAAATCTTTCTAGCATACAACAAATATATCTGTTTTGTTGTACAAACATCATGATGTTATAAACTGCAAATGTAAGTATCTGTTAACTTACCTTCATATCAGTTTAAGTGTTATTTGGAAAGCAAGATAAAAACAAAAAAACTAATGTATGTATAAAGCTTGCTAGAGAAGACAGAAATACATTTTTAAGCTAACAAACAAAAAGTAATTAATGAAAGATCTTTTAGTACACAATTGTAATACATATCAGCCTACATTTATAAAATATCTCTGGTTTAAAATCTGCAAACAAGATTGTATGCTATATTGTCATAATTTCATGAAACATAATTATAACCCTGTCTCTTTTCCTATTCTATAAAACTGCATATTCAGTTCGAACTAAGAACAATTAAATTTCATACAAACTAAAACATGAAAATGAAACTATTCCATACTTAAACAAAATCCAAGAAGCAAAGCAAAAGTGAGTTTCAGCTGTTTTCATGCCTGCTTCAATAAAGTTTCTCTGATCTACTCTGTAAAATTCAAAGTGAGTAACATTTTTTTTTTAGATTTACTTAAGTTAAATCTTGATGCATGCCTACATTTGAATGTTTAAATGAATTTGTGTGAACATCTATATCTTCATTTTCTCTGGATATTGGTGAGATGAAATTCTGCATAACTAAAGCCTGCAAATCAAACTGTTTTTCTTAAAAACTTGTTGTGTTTCTATATGCTGTGAGTAACACTTTTTCAGATTTACTTAGGTTTAAATTCTGATGCATGCCTAGATTTGAATGCTTAAATAAATTTTGTGAACATTCATATATTCATTCTTTTTCTGTGGATATTTGTAAGTTATAATTTTGCATATCTCAAGCCTGCAAAAATCAGAATGCTTCCTTTTAAGCTTGCTGTGTTTTCTATTTGCAGTGAGTAACCTCTCAAAAATCAAAACTAAATAAATAATTTTCTGTTGTTTGTAAGCTTTGTGATGATGATTTCTTGTATACATATATACAGTGATAAATCAGTGTTAAGAATTTCTGTAAACATGTATGTTTGCATTGCATATTTCCGTAAACATGTATGTTTTCACCTGTGTATGGATTCAAAGTAACTTTATATTTAATGACTTAAATTTAAATCTAGTTGAGGATTAAAATCTGATACTTGACTTTGGTAAAATAGATACTTATATTGGAGAATATTCTTGTGCATGTTTGCAGAATCAACAGGGTATAAGCGAAACTGGAAAGAAAAAAAAATGCATATGCTTACTCTCTGATACTCTGGAAAACAAAAACTTGATTTTTTTTAAAAAAAAACATTCACCCCTCTGCTGGTTAATGAATGAAATTAAGGTTTGAATAAGTGATGTTTGTAACATCATAAAATAAGTTTATTTAAGATAAAACAACTTAAAAATTTTCATCTGGAAACCCAAAATTTTGAGTAAAATTTTCTGTGCACAACCTGGTTGTAGTGGCCGAGTGTTTGGTTCTGCTCGACACCATCAGGGGATCGAGTGCCGTGTGAATTTGTGAGGGGGTAGCTCAGTCTTTGTCGCGTTCATGGCCGGAGTTTCTTGTCGCCACGTGGTCAGGGTTGGGGAGGAGCGGCGCTGACAGGTTTGAGGGTGGTGAGGTTGTGTGGTTTCTAGGTTCTGTCTTACATTTTCATTCGCGCGCGCCTGGAAATAAACTCGAAGTAGCACGTTGTTTTTCACGGGGAAACTCGCGTATAACTCGAAGCAAACACAGGGGGGGAGGCTCGGGTAGTGGTATTTGTTCTGTTTTTTTTGTACAACCTGAAACTGTTTTAAAACTTTGTTTTAAAATTTAAAATCAAAGTTAAAATCTAGATTTAAATCAAAATTTAACTGTGAATTCAAGTCAGTCTTGAAAATAAAGTTGGGTATAAATAAGTTTTCAAAACTTAAATTATTTTAATAATTTAAAGGTGCTAAATGTTTAAGTGTATTCAAAAAGGAGTTAAATTCAAAAATAAATTATAAATGGTTAAGAAAGTATTTGGTCAAGTTGACTCCAAAGAAATCTAGACTTAGTTATGAAAAGTTAGATTTAGAACTAAAATAAAGTTTTATAATTTAAATTTATTCAAATAAGTTTTAGTTGAAATTGAATATGTGAGATTACAAAGAGTTTTGAATTAGTTCTAAAACTTGATTAAGAATAAATTGGTTTCATTTAGAAAGTAATTTAAACAAATATATTAAAAACATATTGGAATTTTACTTTAATTCATGAAGTTTTAGAAGCATTAACTCTTAAGTTGATTAAGTAAGAATGATTAATGATTGAAATTAATTAAGCAAGTAATTATAGTGTAAATGTAGTAATTAAAGTTAATTAATGAATTAATTAACTAATATGTAATTTAGAACTATAGATTAGATTATTAAATTAATAATGGTTAATTAATTTATAATTAATAATTAATATAAGTTGATTATGTTTGAAGGAAATAATTAAATAATTATTAATGAAGTTCATTAACCAGATTATGTTATAATTAATTAATATGATTGATTTTTAATAAATTAATTAGATTAATTAATTAAATAGTTTAAATGAAATTATTTATTGAGAAGTAATTAAGAAATTAATTACTTATTAATTGTATAAATTAATTTGAGTTAATTAATTTAGTTTAATTAACTGATATTTTGGAAGTAAATTACTTAGAAAAGTAATTGAAGAATAATTACGGGATGTAATGAACTGGATGATGTTGTCAATGGAAGTAATTGAGACTATAATTACTAAAAATTAATCAAGGGATTAAGTAAGTTTGTTATTGAGAAGTAATTAATTTAGGATGATTAATTGCTGAGTATATTAATCAAGAGGATTAATATTTGTAATTTGAAGATGTGTATTCTTAATATAATTAACAAATGAAAATGAAATTAGAAATCATAAATTAATATAATTAATGATGGGAATTGGAGAAATTGATTTATTTGAGAATAATAAATCAACAAGATAATTAAATGGAAATAAATCAATATAAATGTAATTAATGGAGCATAATTACTCAGAATAGTAATTGGATGATCATTACTTGATGAAATTTATACAAGATGATTTGTAAATGAGGTAATTTGAGTAATTTCTTTTGTAAATAAATCAAAGGATTGATTTATGGAAATAATTAATCATGGAATGATCAATTTGTTAATAAGTAATTAAGAGTAGATAATTACTGGTTGGTTATTAATTAAGGGGTGATTAATAATGGTGTTTAAGTAAAGATTAATTTAATATATAAATTGGAGATCATTAATTAATATAATTAATGATGTAATTAAGAATTGTAAATTAAGGAATAATTAATGGGTAAGTAATTAAATGTTAATCTGCTATAAATGATTTAGAATAATTCATTTAAGGAATTTATTAAAGACTAATTTATTCTTGTAATTAGAGAATGGTTAATTAATTTGATTTATAATTAATGAATGATTGTGAGAGCAGGATTTATGGAATGTGTAATTAATTTAATTTATTTTAAATTAATTAAAATGGAAGTAGTTAATTTAGTTCATTTTAAATTAATTATAGCTTGTGATTCATAAATCATTACTGATGGATGATGTTGATATTTCATTGTTTGATTGTGATCTCAGTAATGAGATAGATAATGTCTATGTGATATGGATGTATGTTTTAAGTATGATAATGTTTAATTATCTGTTTGGATGATGATTTTAGTTATCTGTTTATTATGATGATGTGATTATCTGTTATGAGATGTGAATTATCTATCTGTGTATATTGATAATATTGAATTCACTGCTAAGACTAAATAGACAACTTGGCCTTAAAAGACACACTTTGTATTTCGATGAGACCGGGATCGGTTTTTCGCATTAGGAATATCCGAAAACCACATCGTTTCCAAACTACGATAGGTCGTGAATCTGAAGTGAAGATGAAGGTTCTGAATGCAAGGGTTATCGTCGTTAACTCTGAGGGTGATTCCAAAATGAGTGTAACGAGATGATGCCTTCGGTTTCGTTCGAACCCGTAACGAACTTGTATGGATTGAATGCTTTCAACACATCGTCAGGCGGACGATGAGCATTCTAAGAAATATGTTTTATAAAGGTAATCGTAACCTCAAGCCTCATCAACCGGGAATGGCTAAAACAGGGGAGGTGCAGCAAGGTTAGGTGGGTCATGCCCAAGCAGGACAAGGATATTCCCCTGTCTAGATGTCCCTTTTTATTTCGGCTTAGTGGGCAGTTGGTCTGCAGCCAACTGCGGGGTTTATCTTGTTCGGGACTGTTCAGTAAGGAATGGTTCCGGCCTTGTGTTGCAGGGGATGAAGGGAGTAATCCTCGGTACGTTGATCTAGGCCACGTACTGTGACGGGGCGGTACCCCAGTAGCCCTGCCATTGTATGGAATCCACAATCCAATAAGTGCCAACGGTTTTGATTGTATTACCCACTTTTGTGGCTAGTAGCTGGAATTTAATGAATGTAACAATTTTGGCTATTTTCTATTTACTTGAAAACCCTAGACCTATTATAATATCACTGGATTTCCTATCAAATGTTTTGGTTAGCGTAAGGTAAAAACTTTTCCATGTTTATGTGTGGGAAGTCTTACGTGATACCTTTTGTTTTCAAAGGATTTTTAAAAAATTAAGCAACTTTAACCTCTTACTCATACCAGACCCATGTCTGACCCGAAGTTTATTTTGTTTTTCATAAACTCTCGGGTACCCAAATTTTTACGGGTAGCCAAGGGATTCAGGTTTAGCTTTGACGAATTTTGGAGGAGCAATGGAGCAGGTGGCTTCAGCGTTTTAGATATATATTTAGTTCCGCTGTGTGGTATCTCTGTGATGTATTGTGTATTGAGTTGTATAACTAGACAGGTGTTTATAACTGTCTAGTATGTGTTGAACTATCTGTATAACTCTGATGGATGTTATATATTATGTAAATACTTATGTGATTAATATATTTTATTCGTTCCGCTGTGAGATTCTGATATTGTTGTTCTTTCTTCTCTATCTTTTCTATTTTCTCACCTCTTTCTTTCTTATTAACGATGCTACTTCTTGGGAGTAGGAAGTGGGGTCGTTACAGGATCGAGCTATGCATGTTTGTTTAGTAGATTTCCATGACACTGCTTCCTCTGCTAAGGTAAAGACATAATCACTTATTGATTTTGATTCCTCTGAATCAGCAATCCAGTTTGCATCACTATGTCCTTCTAAGACGGCAGGATATTTTCCATAATGTAAGGAATAATTTGTGGTATTTTTTAAATATCCAAGCACTCTCATTTGTGCTTTCCAGTGTTCCTTTCTTGGATTGCTTGTATATCTGCTCAGTCGACTTACTGCATAAGCTATATCTGGTCTTGTGCAATTCATGAGATACATGAGACATCCTATTACACGAGAGTATTCTAGTTGCATTACACTCTCATTAGTGTTTTTATACAATACTTCTGATGGATTAAAAGGTGTTCTTACACCTTTAATTCCAAAATTTTGAAATTTTTCAATAACTTTGTCTACATGGTGTGACTGAGATAATTCAATTCCATTAGGTGTTCTTATTATTTTGGTTCTCAAAATAACGTCTGCAACTCCTAAGTCTTTCATATCGAAATTGCTAATTAACATTTAAGACTTTCCTGTTTTTTGCTAAAACAGAGATGACAACAGTTGAATTATCAACAAAGGCTACTACACACAACAGGCCCGATCCTTTTAAAGGAGATGGTGACGATTTTCTAACATGGCAGAATCAGATGTTATTTTATCTCACCACACTCGGTCTGCAACGGTATCTCGAGGAGGAAGAACTGATTCTTGCACCAAGCAAGGAATCAGATGTTGATATGTGGAAGCATTCCATTTTTTATGCAGAAACTATATTCTGAATTGTCTAGACAAGGTGTTATACAAAGTATATCAGTCTCTAAAGACAGCAAAAGCACTCTGGAATACACTTGCTACGAAGTATAAGATGCAAAATATCAGTCTTAAGAAATTCATGGACTACAAAATGGTTGACTCCAAAAGTCTGTCAAGATACAACAGACGTAATCTGAGCGAGATTGTAATGATTATGTCAACTCTGTGATATACTATCTAGAGCAGTAGAAAAGAAGAAGCAGAAGAAATAAGAATTGGAATGGAATGAGAATGTGATCAAGATTCTCTCCTATTTATAATTTCGCATGCCCTTCAAACAGTCGCACCCGCTTGACGGGTCGCACCCGTTGCCTTTTGAACCGCTACTATTCGTTAACCGGTTGCACCCGCCTGCTCCTCGCATCCGTTCACGTCGCACTGCTTTTGTTCTCCTCCGCTTCTTTAGTCAGGTCACACCCGCTTCTGTTCGTCCATGAGTTGCGCCTCTTCGGTCATTCCGCATCCGCTTTCGAACAGATCCGCACTTGTTCGTTTAGCCTGCAACTGTCAGAAAACTCGACCTAATTTCGCAGTAAAAATAGGGTCATATTAGGCCCAAGCCCGATTTGGGTCGGTCAGATGGACGATGGCAGCGCGCGCGTGTGCTGGTGATGCATGATCTCACTCCTCACAACAAAGCATACAGTTGGATGCCCCTAGGCCCTAAACCCTTCATAACAAAGCTATTAATATACTAGAATAGCTTTGCAATTTTGGCGATGTGGGACTTGTATATTTTCATTCAATATGAATTCCAACACTTTCTGCTAAGGCATTCTCCTTTTGTTTTCAGCATGCAAAATGTCTTAGTGTATGATGCCTTTAGTTTTCCATGTAAAAATTTATCAATTAGCTCATTGCATAAAGATATAGAAGGCTCAAACAAAGAATGTGATGGAATTGTATGCGATTTAGAATTAAAATTAGAATTATCCAACGATGACTTGGAGAGCAAAGTAGGTGAGGCTCTGGTATTGCGCTCAATGTCTTCATTTGACGATGCATATTTCGTGATTGGATTTAGTGTTGTCCTATCTTCCATAATAAATGAAGACCACCCTCACCTAATCCCCTCTTCTATAGGATCCACAACATCAATGTCCTCCATGCCTGCACTATCTTCTTTTGCCAACTTCTCCATGTTAGCGATTTCATTACTGTACACTTCTTCTTCCCTTTTTGTCTCCAACGTATAGCCTTTTCTAATTGACATTACTTCCCCTGATTTGTTCCCCGTCTCTTTTGCCTACCTAGCATTGTTTCGCATCTACTTACTAATCTGCACTCTAATTTTTGGTAGTTGCTTAATTGCTTCCTCCACCTTATTAAGTGTTGAACCTGTGCCCTCCTTGATCGTATTCCTCTGTTTTAAAAAACTACTTCATGTACTTCCACTTTTTTACTTACTTCCTTTTGCAATGACACTGTTTTATCATCCCTTTCTTTCTCTATACCATCTCCTCTCATTCCCTTTCGCTCGCTGGTATCCACATGGTTATCCAATTGATCAATGTCAAAATATTCATTATTCTACCATTTCCCTTCTTTCCTTATTCCATGTTTTCTTCCTTTGGTACCCATACTTTTACGAAAGGACGTTGTTTCTTCAAGTGACCAAAATAGAAGTGGTTTACTCATCTCATAGAAGAATTTTTGTAAATGACATCTTGTTTAATTACCTCCCTATTTTCACCCATAGCTTCTAAGGTAGCTGGGAAGCCTGCTTTCGCTTTAATATCGTCTAGTACTCTGACAAACGAGATCCACATTCTATTTCGAGTAGCATCATCCATCTTGATTGGTCTGCCTAGTGTTCTACAAAGTGCGGCTATCACTTTTGGACCCCATAGTCTAAAACTAAGAGCTGGTAACCTCACCTCTACCAGTAAACATATCCTTATCAATTCTCATAGATGGCTCTTACTTCTTCATGATAAGTAGGTTTTTGTCAAAAAAACCATGGGCCTCCTTCAACTATGTTATTGCAATCCATTTCATTTTCAAATCTTACCGTAAAAAACCATTGTCTCTTGAGTGAACAGAGAATTTTTGTCATCTTCCACATTCTTTTTGTATATGCCTCCAACGCCTTAAAATATGGTCTTAGCCCTACCACACATAAAGCATAATGCAAATTTTCCATTTTAACTCCACCTCTTTGATAGCTTCTAGAGACATCAGTCCCTTCCTTTCCTCGTCTACCACTATCGGTTCAATAAATTCCAATTGTGAAGCCCTCACGCCAGGATTAGCATGCCCTCTGACTATTTCAATATACAAAACTTTTTTTTTGCTTCTTTAGAAGTTTGAAATTTCACAATAGCTTTAGAGCCATTGGTTGAACCAGCACGGAAACCACCAGTCCATCTTCTTAAAATGCTCACAGCCTCTCCCGCTCTACTCGAATTGGTCTTAGGCTGGTCATCTAAAATTGCCTCCTTTTCTTTGTTCTTTCAATTTACCGCCCTTACCAAGCCCTTCTACATTTTTTTCCATAACGCTTTGTTCCGTTAAGATGAGAGATTTAAAGAAAAAAAATAAAGAGAGAGAATTGGATGAGAATTGAAAGAGGGAAGAAGCCGAGGGTTTTACCTAAGGATTGAGGTCGCCATTATATTAACTATTAAGATTTTAAATAAGAATTATAGAGAATATTTTTAAAGATGCGTGGGTTACATTCTTACCAAATATGAAACATGGAACTAACAAAACTATAGCAAGCTACATCTTGAATTTGGTCTTTATGTTTGAAATTGTCACTAACCTCTTTAATTTCATCCCATGTATCTATAAAACTATAAGGAGGGATTTAAGTTTAAGGCGTAATGAAACCCAGATTAATGTACTATAATTAAATTTAAAAAATAAGTGACCTATGCTTTCATATTCTACTTCACAAAGAACATATTTCGAGTTAATCGAATTATATTATTGTACTAGTTCCCTTCTACGTTTAATCTTCCCAAAAAAATCTAGATAAGCATATAAAGTCGTTTACCTATTTTTTATGTTATGCCAAATAATGTATGTCCGTGATTGAATATTAAGGTTGGTTCTCAATTTTCCCCAAACATCTTTGAAAGAGAATTTATTTTTATCCCATTCCGATAAATCATCTCTTCTATTTTATCAAATGTTATCATGATTGATCAGAACCTCTTATTTTCTTGTTTCAATAAAGATAGATGAGTCCAATTGATCATTTCATATTATATTACTAACTTTAAGGTCAGTTATCCCACTTTTCCTAACTCTATCCTAGCTCAACAAATCAACCATCGACTTTTCATTAGTACATGAATCAAACCATAAAGAAGTAGCTTCCCCATTTGAAATAACTCTTCTTACGTATAGTGGACCTTTTTTTCTCTAGTTTTGATAATAGTTTCCAAGTAGAAGAGCTATTTATCAACATTCATGATCTAAATTTTTTTACTTAAGCAGTATTTGTTATGAAACCATTTTTACCACATGTTGTTTTCACTCAAAAACCATATAAGTTTGTAGCTTTTCTTAGCCCAAATATGTTTTTCAGACCAATACCTCCCTCCTTAGGCTTACATATCACATCCCAAGCTATTTTATGTTGTTTACCTCCCCAGAAGAAATCAACACACATTTTATTAATTTTTCTACTAGTAGCTATATGAATTTGGTAAAATCATCAAGTAGTACAAAATCATAGGGGCAGTGACCAAATGAATTAGCTCGGCTCTCCTAACAGCAGATAGTAATTTGTTGTCCTAATTTTTCATTTTTTTCTTTTATGCTACAAAAGAGATTTTTACAAAATCGGAGTAATTCAAATAGTTTGAAGATAAAGGAACTCCTAGGCATTTTATAGGTGAAGAATCCTCTTCCACTTCTAAAATGTTTTTAATCAGAATTTTATTTCTATTTCCATTGCTAAAATAAATTTTGGATTTATTCTGATTGATGCTCAACCCAACTTTAGATTCCAGATGATTAAAAATTTCCAAAAGATTGTCAGCACTTTCCTCATTTGCCTTATTAAAAATCATTAAATCATCAACATAAAGTAAACGAGGGATAATAGGGGAATTTTTATTAATTGATATTATCATTTTTCATCAATGAAATTTTCCATTAGAGTAAAAAAAATATTCTACTCATATGCAGATGAGACAAGGGGAAAGTGAAACCCCTTGTCTAATACCATGATTGCTAGAAAATACTTTTAGGAACCTCTTGGATAAGGATAGAGAAAGAAGGAGTTGTGATACATTTTTTGATTAAGTTAATTAAACTTAGAGAGAACCCCATCATTTATGTATATGACATATAAAAAATCTGTTAATCCATCAAAAGATTTTTGCAAATCAACTTCTATGCAAAATTTATATAAACTCCATCCTTTAAAGCTCATGAGAAGTGCTTGCCCTAATAAAATGTTTTTAGCAATGTGTCTCCCTTGTATGAATGTTGATTAGTTTCTGAATAAGTGTAACGACCCGTAATTTTCGATAATTAAAAATTTGTTAATTTAATAAAGTTTTGTAATTTAATGTTGGTAGAAATAAAAGTTTGTGATATATTAATGAAATAATAACTAAAATGAAATGTAATAATGTTAATTTAAGTTGATTATTAACAATTTAAATGAAATTCTAATCAATTGAAATCAATTTAAAAGTTATACTTGATTATAAGGTGAATATAGGAAAACAAATGTAAATATTGATTAATTAATGAAATAATATATAATTAATGGTAATTGAATAAAATTAGTATATGTTAGGTAAGAAATTATAATATTTGGTTGTGAATAATAAACTTATTAACGTGACTAAAAGTTGATGGTGACAAACTATTATATGTTACCTATTTATTCAATCTGTTAACTTAAATTGGAAAACGATTATAATTAAATTGAAATTAAATGTTACATTAACGTGAGTTAAGACAATAACTGCAAATTGGAAAAGTAATAAAACAGATAGAAATATTAATTTTATTCATAAGGTAATAGTTAATTTAATAAAAGAATGAAACCAAGATAAATAAATTTATTGGAATGATTGTAAAGTTAAAATTGGGTATAAACTGTAAATGAGTAAATAAATCAAATGTTATATTAGACAATGAAATTATACGTAATTAATTTGAATTGATTAAAATAGAATAATTAATCCGTACATGAATTTATTAGTTTGTTTGCTAACATTAAGCGTAGAAACGTGTTTGAATTGGTAAGTTATAACAATGGTAATTATGAATTCACTATTTAATTCATTGATAATAGATTGGGAATCAACTGCAATTAATTCACTTAATTAATGCAGTTAATGTAGATTAAATCGATAACTATAGAATATTAATTCAATAAGATGTAATCAAATGCAATTTTTTTTCATAATATGATAATTGATTGAATTAAAAGATCTAAACTAAATTAAATAAATTTATTGAAATTATATTAATTGGATTTAATTACATTTGTAATTGAAAACTGTAATTTGTGAAATATTTAATACTGAATTATATGTAAATTAGCTTTAAGTTATTATAAATGTCAAAGAAATCAAAAATGATGAAATTTATTAGTTTATGAATATTGAATTAAAAAGCGATTTGACTAATTTTATATTAATTTATCTAATTAACGTGAAAATAGCCATTTTGACCAATGGCTCGGATTTCAACGAAACTAGTTTCATTGGATCTATAACGGTGAATTACTGTAAGATTTCAAGTTTCATAGCGATTGGACTTGTCATCTGATCGTACGGACTCAAAACGTCTAGAAATCAATTTAATTGAAATCAATTTGAAATAAGCTGATTTTAAGTTAACTTCTTCATATGATGGAATTAGGACTTGAAACTGGTTCCACGACTTTAAAATTACCTAAAACATCTATTTTGATATATCGAATGACCCATTTTCGTTCCGGAGGCAGAACGAGCTTTTCGTGTCGTTTATCGTTTAACATGTAAATTAATCTGGTCCATTCATTCTATTTTTCAGCTAGTCCTATAAATAGCTCGTTACATACCCAAGAAATTTCTTAATTCCTTTTGTATGTATGTACATTTCCTTCTTAACTCCTCATTCCAATGGTAGACAAACCAATAACCAAATTTCCAATTCAATTTCAAATCAAATTTCAATTGAAAATTAAAACTCCTTAAAACCCTAACAAATTATATAAAGATTTGAAGCTGCCGACGATCGCAATCTACTGGAGTGATTCATTTTTTTCATCGAATTGTCATTTTTCCAGAAATTGAGGATGAACCTCGGCCGTTCGTTTTAGGGTTTTGACGATCCAACGGTGAATCGCCGCCGTTGGGAAGACGGAGTCGAGTAGGTCATAGGGTAGTGGTCGCTCATCATAACTCGGTCAGGATTCGCCAGAAACCGATGGGGAAGGGCTGATGATTGGCCTCGGCCTAGGGTTTGATGGCGACACCGTGGTGGACCGGTCTTTGGGCGCAGGGGCGGCATGACGTGGCCTTCATGGTGACAGTGACAGATCTTGGCGTAGGCGCTCGGTAGTGGTGGCGTAGGCTTGTTGAAGGTGGCGGCTCCTTGTCCAGTTCAATCCTAGCTAGGGTTTCGATGGGTTGAGCGAGGTAACGGGTTGTTGACGTGTACTATTTTAGTTTTTTTAATTATAAAACGTATAATGTTCTAACTCACATAACTTTTACATGCTAGGTCTGATTCATGCGCGGTTTGTTTTGCTGGGATTGTATCGAAATTTCAAACTTTTTGACGCTAGTTTGGACAAATTCTGAGACTGTTTGAATTTTGGGCATAAATTGGATTTTAATTCGATTTAAATTCAAAGGTGAGTGTTTTAACCCACTCATAACTTCTAAAATTTCTTATGTTGGTTAAATTAAATTTATGATGTGATTAGAAATTTTATTGATCGATGTTTGGTATATTTAAATTGTCATTCTTGTTAAATTTGACTTTTGTTGCGTTTAATCATCATTTAATTTAATATTGAATTTTAATTTGTCAATTTAATACCTGTTATTAATTATCAGTTGTCTATCGATGTTTATGAATTGATTTGGATGATGATCATGATGAATGTTTGATGATTGATATTGGATGACTGGATGTTGTATTTTATATTATTATAACTGCAAGTCCTCTATGGGTTGAAATAATATATACCCGAATGATCTATAGATTAGGAAAAAATTGTTATGGGTTGAAATGATAGACTCAAGCGATTTTATGGAATTTTTTTATTCACGGTTGTGGTTTGAAATGATATATAACCGTAAAATTTTAAACTGCGGATTGAAATGATAAATATCTGTATCACTTGACCCTAGGGTAGAAAATTATATACGGACACCGGATTGATTGAATTAAATGATTTTTGAATCTTTAAATTTTGAATTTAGTTAATTGGTATTTTGAAATGGAAACTGATTCATATAAACTGAATTACTTTTGATTATCCAAGTGTTAGTGCTGAAATTGGAATTGATTTAAATAAATTGTTCAAAGGATTTGAAATTAGAATTTAAATGTTGAAGTGTCATATATAAATGAATTTATTGGAATTGAGTTATGAAAAAGGTTTGGATATAACTTTGAAATCTACTTAAACTAATTCAAACTATTTTATTAATTTAACTATTTTAATTTATTTTAATCTATTACAGGCTATTTAATTTAATTTAACCTATTTATCTATTTTAAACTAATTAAATTTATTTAATCTATTTTAAATCCATTTAATGTAATTTAAAATTATTTAGTCTATTTTAAATTTATTTAATCTATATAAAAATCTACTTAACATAATTTAAATCTATTTAATCTATATTTAGTCTATTTAAATCAATTTAAAACTAGTTAATTCAAAATTAAATCTATTTGTATTTTACTAATTAAACTATTTTGATCTATTTAAACTGCTTTTAAACTATTTATGACCATCTAAACAATTTTCTAAAATTACAAACTTGGTAAAGTTGAAGTATTTATATTTGAATCTGTAATTATGATACAACCTAAGATGGAATTTGGAATTTATACCCTTTTGTGAAATGACATATTTGAGTGAATAAGATGATTTTGGAATAAAGAATTAATTAACAGAACTTATCGAAAATTTCAAAGTGAATGTGAATTTCAAAGGTGAGTATGATTTGAAAGTAATTATAATTTGGAAGTGAGCATGATTTTAAAACTGAATATAGTTGAAGTGAATATGATTTAAAAAGAGATATGATTTGAAACTGAATATGATATTTTGATATAAATTGTGAATTGACTTTTGAAACATAAAAAAACTATACAGTGTGAAATAAGCGTTTGGTTGTTAAAGAGACCGGGACCGGATATGGTCATACTCTCTGCCAATACCAAAAACCACTTTAACAACTGTGTACGTGGTGGAGATTCCAGAAATGAAGTAGAATGGTTTGGTGAACAATTCTGTATGAGGTTTTTACGTGACCCTGACTCCTGTGAGTTAGCTTGATATGGAAAAAATCAAGAGCTACGTCGAGCCAAGTGAGATCATTCCTGAAACGACCCACCTTTCTCCCCATAGAAAGAAGCATCATTTTTAAGAAAGAAAGGGATAGAAAAGAGAAAAGAAAGAGAAGAAAGAAAGAAACAACATCCCAATCTCAACAGCGGAACGAATAAATTATATTAATCACATAAATATTTCATAGTATCATATACATCAGAGTTACACAACTTATACAACACATACTAGATAGTTATAAACTTCTGTCTAGTTATACAACTCAATATACAACACGGACACACGACTCAGAGAACACACAGCGGAATACTATATATCAATATGTTGAAACCTCCTGCTCTATTGCTCCTCCAGAACTCGTCAAACTTAACCTGAATCCCTTGGCTACTCGTAAAAATTTGAGTACCCAAGAGTTTAAGAAAAACAGAATAAACTCCAGGTCAGACATGGGTCTGGTGTGAGTAAACGGGTTAAAGTTGCTTAACTTTGAAAACCTTTGAAAGAAAGGTATCACGTAAGACTTCCCACACATAAGCATGAAAAAGTTTTTATCTTACGCTAACCAAAACATTTGATAGGAAATCCAGTGATATTATAATAGGGTCTAGGGTTTTCAAATAAGTAGAAAATAGCCGAAATTGTTACATTCATTAAATTCTAGCTACTAGCCACAAAAGTAGGTAATACAATCAAATTCGAGGGCACTTATTGGATTTTGGATTCCATACAATGGCAGGGCAGCTGGGGTACCGCCCGTCACAGTACGGGGCCTAGATCACCGTACCGAGGATTACTCCCAATCCCCTGCAACACAAAGCCGGAATCATTCCTTACTGAACAGTTCCGAATAAGATAACCGCACGGTTGTAGCTAGCAACCGCCCACACAGCCGAATAAGAAGGGACTCTAGACAGGGGTTCATCTCATCCTACTTGGGCATGACCCACTTAGCCTTGTTGCACCTCCCCTGTTTTAGCCATTCCCGGTTGATGAGGCTTGATGCTACGATTACCTTTATAGAACACATCACTTAGAATGCTCATCGTCCACCTGACGATGTGCTGAAAGCATTCAATCCATACAAATTCGTTCCGGGTTCGAACGAAACCGAAGGCATTATCTCGTTACACTCATTTTGGAATCACCCTCAGAGTTAACGACAATAACCCTTGCACTCTGAATCTTTCTCTTCACTTGAGATTCACGACCTATCGTAAATTTGGATCGATGTAGGTTTCGAATATCCAAATCTGGAAATCCGATCCCGGTCTCATCGAAATCCAAAACGCATCTTTTATGTCCAAGTTGTTTTGAAGTTAAACAATTCAATTCTATTATCTATATACACACAGATTGATAATTCACAATATTACAATAGATAATCTACATTATCATCACAACAGATAATTCATGTTATCATCACAAATAGATTACTCATACTATCATCTCAATGCGACCAAAGCATCCATATCATATATTACACATATCCTATCAGAGATATCAAACAACCAAGCCATCCAATATCAATCAGCCATTCATAAGCAATGATCTAATAATCGCACCATCTATAATTAATTTAAAATGAATTAAATTAATTACTTTCATCTTTAATTAATTTAAAATAAATTAAATTAATTACCTTCATCACAATAAATCTTGCTTACATAAACATTAATTAAACCAATTAATTTATCGTCATCTTAATTAATCAAACTTGATTAATTATTCCTTAATTACATTAAGTAATTAACCCTTAATTAATTATACAAATTAATTATCTCCAAACCATTAAGTAATTAACCTTAATTACTTCATTAACTGTAATTAATTACATTAATCCTTAATTAATTATAATTTATTGATTACCTTATAATCACTTATTATTAATTAATTAATCTTAATCAATCTTTAATTCCTCTCATTAATTATATTAATTAATGTTCCTTGATTAATTACTTCCATAAATCAACTTTAATAAATCATAAACAGTAATTACCATCCCGTAATTACTTACCTTAATTAATTAACTCTTTTAATTAATTAATTAATTAATTAATTAACCCTTCGATTAATTATACCAAGTAATTAACCCTTAATCACTTCTACTAAGTAATTATCCTTTTAATTAATTACATCCTGTAATTATACATATATTACTTATCCTAAGCAATTACACTTATCCATCTCATTAAGTAATTATACTTAATCAATCACCAAATGATTTCCTTAGATTAATCTACCCATTTGATTAACCCAAAGTAAACACACTTATTTTATTAATTACAATTGGGTAATTCATCCCTTAATTACCTCTTTTAAATAAATAAATTAACCTTTAATTACAGATTAATTAATTCTTAATTATCAATTAATAAAATTTAATTATCAATTAATAAAACCTAATAGCAAATTAATTAATCTTTAATTAATCTGTTAATTCTTAATTATAATTAATTAACCTTAAACAATATTTAATTAATTATGGATTAATTATTTCTTAATTATCAATTAATAAAACTTAATCATTAATTAACAAAACTTAATTACAACTTAAATACCTTTTTAAATACAAATTAATCAATCTTTAATTACTAATTAATCAACCTTAATTAGTTAATTTCTAATCATTAATTAATTATCTCTAATTATCTAATTAATAATTCTTAATTATAAATTAATTAACCCTCAATTAATTAACTTATAACCCTTAACTATTAATTTTAAATAAATTAATTAAATCGATTAATTACTCTTGATTAATCCCTTAATTAATCCTTAATTATTAATTAAATTAATTAATCATAACTAGTTACCTTAATTAATTTAATTAATTTCAAGATAAATAAACTTCTTTATCTTAAGATTAACATTATCTTATAAATACCTTAATTACCATTATTTTAAAACCATTATGCCTCTACTTAATTAAATCAATAATTAAGTTTAAAATAATCATTAACTTGATAATTTAATGTTATCAAAGCATAACTTCCTTTACATAACCATAAACATTTATCAAAAAATGATTTAAACAAAATTAAATTTAGATTTTAAAACTTGTCGTTAAAATTCCATTTTTACTTAAGTTTTAAAATAACTTTAACTTTATTTAACCGAATTTTAAATATACAAATTTTAAACTTCTTGATAAAATGTTAAAGAAACATTTATTTTTTATAAAAACCAAATAGTATTCAAAAACAACAAGATTCATTACAAAAGTAAAAAAACATTCTTTACTTAAATTGAAACTTGTTTTATGAAACTTTTAAACTTTTGAAAATTTTCTTTCAATCAATCAGTTTTGGTTGCACTCAAGTATCACTCGAAAGCCACTTCAAGTTCCCTTTTTTTTTTAAATTTTAAAAGTTAGTTTAAATTTAAATTTTGAAACCTGAAACACAAAATCACTCACGATCCACATGAATATACTCGAGTCTTCTTTCCAAAAACCCGAGGCATTCTTCGAGTAAACCAACTCAACTCACAACCGCAAACAACAGACACAACTCCTCCTCCCTGTGCACATGTACCGGTGTCGGAGTCTCCTTCCATCACCGACGAACCTTCCATCATATCAAACATCACCGCGACAACCATCTCTGATCACCAAAGCACCCTCGCTCGCCTCAAATCAGAATCGAGGTCCCTAGTTAAAAACTAGAACCAACAGCCATGACCATATCCACCTCGAAGTCACAACTCCGACCATCTGACAACTTGCAAGTCTGGCCACTCCATCTCCAAACCTTCACGAACCTATTCCCAAAATTTCTTCAAACTCGATGCATCAGATAAGTTGCAGGGGACCAATTTTCAAGTTCGAACAAAACTAGGTTTAGAATCCAAATCACCTTACCGCCATCGCCGCGACCATCAGAAACCTTCCCTGATATTTTTGCCAAGCACGCTGATCGTCAACCTAGCTCCAGCAAGAACCACGAACTCTCCAGTCCCATAGATCATCAGAATTCGACCAAAAACAAGATTTCAGTCAACCCCCAAATACACATTCAATCCAATATTAAAAATTTGGATTTTTGTCTTAAAAATCTTTACTTTCAAAATGTATTCGAATTAGAATCCTGAAACAACAAACTAGGATGTTTGAATTTTAACATATTTGAAACTTTATCTGTAAATCAAATTTCCCAGAGAAACTTTTCTTTGATTAACTTTAAACTATTTTTAAAATTTGAATCTTGTTAAAATTTGTTGAATATGCGCTTATATGATTTTTGTTTGATGATAATAAACATATATACATTCATTTAAATGTATTTGTTAATGTACTATTTTATTTTTCACAGATTAAATAAATATTTGCTGAATAAATAAATACACAGATTTTGAATTCAAACAGAAATTTTATTCAAACAAATATTTATTACATCTTTGAATAGTACAATTTCAAGCTCTCACTATAACTATACAACTTTGATTACAATTACATCACATTTCATATTTACAGTTCACCTCACTACATATCACTCACACTCGTATTTATCTTCAACTTCCTTCCAGTTTTGAATCCAGCATCTGAGAAATCTGCAAAAATATAAACTAACGCAGTAAAATTGAAAAAGAAATATTTTTGCAATTCAAAAATAAAAGATAATTTTTGAAAATATGAATTGCCTCAGTTATTTGGGTTGTTCTTCATAATTTAAATTTGAATTCATCATACACGAACAACTTGTGACATACACAGTGTATTACTGTATATGTCACAAGGCCGTGCACGCCGATATATACACTTGATTGATTTACAGGGACAGGTGAGCACAGGTCAAACCCAAATGAAAAACCGGGTTCAACTCACATGCAACATATCACAACACGAGCATAAGGTCAAACCCGAGTTTTAAAACTGGGTTCAACACAAGGCACAATAAACTGAATGCAAAGGTCAAGCCATTATTGTCATGACTCAACTCAACTACAAAGCTTCGACAAATCAAAAATGCCATCAGATCAACAAACTACAATGTCACAGAAAACACTGTGCACATTGATACATGATCAGACACAAGACAATAAGTGCACAAATGCACACAATCCAGGCAAAGCAAGATGGCCACAAACTTAACAATGCATACAGCAAAAGTGAAGAATGCCAACAGTACAAATATACAATGGTCAGTCAAGAGAACCTCGCATGAAAGCTTGAACATGTCCAGTTACAACAAAGCACCAGTACAACAACCAGAAACATGATCAACACAGCAACAATAGTCAGGCAGTATGCATCAGGCTAGACCAACCAGAAAAGGTGCAAACCAAGACACAGTGCATATATGAAGTACACAAGTGCAACTACATCAACTAGCAAATCAAACCAGAATGCATCAGTGTACAGTGAGCCCGACAACAAAGTGACTCAAGACTGCAACAAACATTAGCAGGTACAAGATGCCCAACCAAATGAATATCAATGCAAACCAGCAATTAAGCACATGTATGCAGATCAGTGTCGACAACCAAGTAAATGCAGAGAACAGTGCAACCATGAAGATTGTAGCAAAAATGCAGACATAACAGGTGAAGTGCAACAAGAATCAGACTCAAGTACATGGTATACATGTACACAAATGCAAAGCTTAAGTATGCAGATCAAAAGCAAATGTTCTTAACTGCAAGTTCAAACCAAAACACCAAGTGCAACAGCATGAACAAAAGATCAAAGAAAAAGATGGTCAGAGCCGTAGTATACAGAGTGACAGAACAATATGCACAGATGCATTCAAGACTAAAACCAGACAGTGACAATGCAAGCCTAGCATCAAGACACTAAGCAACTATCAAAGTTCAAGTTATACAAGACAGCTACAAAATCATCAATGCAATGCACAGCAAGGTATGACAAAGTCAAGCCAAGTCGAGATGAACAATGAATGTATCGAAGTCGTGAAAATATACATAAGTCGAGTGATAAAAATTCAAGTGCGTATGCAGTATTGACGAAGTCAAAAAGCAACACGTGATGAGCACGACAATTCAAAGCAGCAATTCAAAGCCGTGGGTATCAAGCATCAGAAATATACGATTATGAACAAGTCAGAGAAAATCACCATCATCCATACGAAAATCAATGGCCGAGCAAAATTAATTGACAAATTCAAATTAGTTTATACGAACGCAATTCAAGGGCATTGAATCCTTTAAAAACCATTCAACATCATCGGCAAGAGGTGTGAGTTCTAATACGAAAATCAAAAAGACACAAAGCATAAATTCTTACCCAGAAAGAATCGAACTCGGTAAAAATTGAAGGAGCCGTGAAGCAAAGAGAATAGAGCATCGATCATCAAGCAACCACGAAGACCAATCCACCTGATCGAAGCAATTAAAGTCGGCTTCTTCAATTTTACACAAAGCCCTAATTTGGATCAAGGACGCAAGCCCTAATTCAGTTGCGTAGAAGAACGAACGAAGAAACAAGAGCCGCCATCACAAACAAAGGAACGGGGCCGATAAAAACATAGAGAAAGAATAATTGGGCCGGCCTATTTTTTTATTTAAGGGTGTTTTAATTAGGGTTTTTTTATTTTCTATTGCTTTTTAATTTTGTTTTAAATTTTAAACCATTTAATTTTCTAGTCGTGTGACAAGGGGACAAGCTACGTGGCGTAGCTTGAGAATTCGCAACTCGGTGGTTGAGTTGTGCCAAGGTTTTGAGCGTAGAGTTATGTGACGACCCGGAATTTTTAAGCAATTAAAATTAGAATATTTAATTGATTTTAAATATTCAATAGTATAATTTTCAATTGAATTACGAATATCACAATTTATTTGATAATTAATTATCGAATTAAATAACTTGAATTTGAATAAAATGTTGAATCTGGAATTTTAAGCCTGTTAAAAAAAAAATTGAAGACTTATAAAATCTATATTGATAATATTGAAGATAATAGAAGTTTTAAAATTTAAATTTAATGGTGATTTATTCGGTTTTAAAATTTCATCGTTTAAATTGACTTTAAAATAGCCGTCCGAGGCACAGTCTCGAAATTTGACGAAACCAGTTCCATTGGGTCCGTAATATTGAATTATTATCAAATTTCAAATTTCGTTTTGATCGGAGTTAGTGTGCGTGTGTACGATATACAAACGCGTTGAGAATTCGATTGATAATAATGGAGATGAATTTGAAATAAAAATAAGTGGGCACTGTAGTAAGGCGTCTTCTACACGCTTTCGTTGCCTTCTCGAACACACCATATCCTATCCCGTTTCTTTTCGAATACGAGACCCTGATTACTTCAGTTCACTTTACAATTCAAAAAAAATATTTAATGGCCGAAGCCCCCACGTTCAATTTTCGTCTTCCTCTTTCCCAAATCCAACAGCATCTTCATTTGTATCTGCGAAAAAAATAAAAAAATAAATGATCGAGTCGATTCCCCAAATCGCTTCCCTCTCCTCTTCGTTTCACAGTAAATCGAAATCAAATCACTCAGAGGCAATAGCGGTTCTAGCAACTCGAGGAAGGGAGGGGACATCGCACGCTCGCGTGCGAATAGGAATTTGCGAGCAGTCCCTAAATCGAGTCGAGGTAGCCAAGGGGTGGAGAGCGCGCTCGTCATGGGAAGTGGGTCGCGTATCTAGGGTTAGTGATTTGGATGCTCTCGAGTTGGTCGCGACGAGATTGCGCTTGGGATTGGTGATCGTGCTCGTTCGTTTGAGGCATGGTGGGTTCCAAGCTTGTAGCAGTAGGTATGATTTCTGTTTTTTTTATTTTCGAACAAAATATATATGTATGTTACAAAGAAAACATATTTCGATTTTGACAGTTGAATTATATGTGAATATATTTAAATGTAAGGGAAGTTATTATCGCCGTTACAGAAAATAGCAAAGGGTATTTTACAGTAAAAAAATAAAATAAAAATGAATATGTAAATAAATGTACAGTGAAGATTTTTCCCAGTAAACTATTTTGATTTTATTTTAATTTAAATAATTTATGTATGAATAGTATAGTTAAGTAGAAAATTGTTTTACAATGAGATATAAGATTTCTATTTTTAATTTAAAAGGTCAAGCAGTAAACAGAAAATTAAATTTGTATTTACTGAAAATTTTATAGGGTTCGTTTTGATTTGAACATTATACCCTTGGTTTATATGGATTATTTTATAAATGTATAAATGTGAAATTCTAAAATGAAAAAAATAATAAATATATATAAATATATATATATAGCCTACCGTTCTTTTAGAAAATATCCAGGAAATATTAAATTATTAGTTAAAAAAATGATGATTAGCTAAATTAATTTATTGGTCAATTTAATTTATTAAATGGTAAATCATTATAGATCATTTCAGATATTTATAAATCCTATAATGCTTGTACAAGGTCAAAAATAATGGAAACAAGCTAGTTTGGAAATGGGTTGCAAATAGAAGCAAAGGTGAGTTAATCTCACACAGTTAAATTTAAATTTAAATGATAAAATTTAAATAATTGTTTGAATGGCTGAATTGTTTGATGTGATATAGTATGATATTTTGGAATGGGCATATTGTATTGTGCTAACATTTGTGGATGCAGGGAAAACAGGTTGGAGGGATCCAACTGGACCCCTCACATTTATTTAAATTATTCAATATTCTCTGTTGTGATTATTTTATATCCTATGATGAGTTATATTGGAATATTGAATGTTATGGATTGATTGGATATTCGGTTATAATGAATTCCCAAAATTTATGAATTGGATTGTTGAAAAGAAATTAAACGGAAGTAAATTTGTAAGCGAAATAATTATAGAAAGTTTGAATAAATTTAAGAATGAATTGGAGAAGAAATAATGTGACTTTAAATTTCTAATAAATAAATTGTGAAATATAGAAAGGAAATTTGAATAAACAGGAAGTTATTGAATTACAATCTTCAACGATATTAATTAAAAAACAAAACATTTATTTAGAATGTAAGATTTAAATTTTTGAAAAAAAAATATAATAATAAAGAAGAAGTTGGGAAAAACTGAAATTGGTATATTTCAGTTAAAAGATTTAAAATCAAATGGAAAGGAATAACAATAATAATTAAGTGCATAATTAAATGAAATTTGAAATGAATTGAGTAATTTAAGAAACTTATTTCAAATGGAATAAATTGAAAATCAATTTGGAAAATTGATTTAAATGTTTGAAGCTGGAATTCTTCCTGGATCACTAAGTACGCTTTCAAGTAAATTTTAAATATAAGTTAATAGTTTTAAAATTGTTTTTAAAAGGTATTTTTGAAAAATTTATTATTTCTAATATTTAAATTTTAAGGTAAGTATTTCCTCAAATCTATTATAGTAGTAATTATTTAAAAAGTGACTTAATATTTTGTTTCAAAGTGTAATTCTAGTTTTATATTTTATTTAGTAACTTTATTTTCAAATATTCATATAAGATGTATTTTTACCAAATTATTAAAAGTCGTTTTAATTTAAATGTTTTTAAAGTATATATTTCAAAGTAAAGTTTTTTAAATTATTTTTAAATCTAGTTTTGTACTTGGTGATTTCAGAGAAGATAGAAAATATTTGGGAAAGTTGATTCTGAAAAGAATGAGGGATTTGAAACTGTTTTCAAAGGATTGGAAATAGAAATATATCTTGTGAAAATATTTTTAGAAATTAATAAATAATTTGGGAAATTATTTATTGGTTGATGGTTGTTTGTGAATATTAATTGATAGTTAAATCATCGACTATAAATATTGGACAAATGCGTTGATCGTTTCGAAGAGACCGGGATCGAGATTAATTTCTCGAAAACCACTTCGATCCGGTTTGTACGTTTCGTGCGGAAAACGTGTTCGGAGTCGAAGATGGAGCAGTGAAGTGCAAGGGCTAGTCGCTACTAATCCTGAGGATATTTCCAAAATGGATGTAGTAGAAATAGTGCCTTCGGTTCCGTTCGAACCCGGGACGGACTTGTATGGATGAATGCTTGCGAAACATCGTCAAGTGGACGATGGCATTCTAAGTGAAACGTTCTTAAAAGGTAACGCTTAGCCTCAAGCCTCATCAACCGGGAATGACTGAAAATCAGGGGATATGCAGCAAGGTTAGGTGGGTCATGCCCAAGCAGGACAAGATATTTCCCCTGTCTAGATGTCCCTTTTTATATATTTTGGCTTAGTGGATGGTTGGTCGCGCCAACCACGGGGTTTATCTTGTTCGGGACTGTTCAGTAAGGAATGGTTCCGGCCTTATGTTGCAGGGGATGAAGGGAGTAATCCTCGGTACGGTGATCTAGGCCCCGTACTGTGACAGGTGGTACCCCAGTGCCTAGTCATTGTTGGAAAATCCATTCTCCCTACGAGCCTTGTACGAGTTTTGTTTGTATTACCCACTTTTGTGGCTAGTAGCTGGAATTTAATGAATGTAACAATTTCGGCTATTTTATAAGTATTTGTATATAGGCCCTATTATAATATCAGAGGATTTCTATAAAAATTGTTTTAGCTATCGTAAGGTAAAAACCCGACATGTTTATTTGTGGCGTGGTCTTACGAGATGCTTTTGTTTTCAAAGGATTTTTGAAACTTTAATAATCAATTGGGTGTGATTTTCTCACGCTGGTATACTAGACTGACTCGGGTATTATTTAACTATAATGCTTGGGTCAGACCGAGTATTATAGGATACAGGATATGATGCTGTGGAGCTCAGGAGACGAGCTGGATGACGATACGTATTCTCGTACTTGTATATATATATTTCTGCTGTGTTGAGTTGTTGTGTACCTATTGTATGTTATTGATGTGAGCTGCGACTGATGTACTCTGATGATGTAATATATGTAAACTGATATATTTGATTTTGAGTAAAGATTATTTATTATCTATTATATTTTATTCCGCTGCGATGGTTAGATTCTGATGTTGATTTTGTTTTCTATTCTTCTACCTCTTCTTCTTAAATCCAAATGGTTCGTATTTCTGTGCAACTTGAGTTGACTGTTGTAGAATAGTGTTGACTCAAGGGGTACGGATTTGCGGGCTGTTACAAGTTAGATTAGTCAACAGCGGGTAAAGCGAGTTTACGTGTGTAAGCGAGGGACTATCTAATTTCTAGTAGAAACCTTGGGGGCAGCACGTAGGCAGGGTTTTGTCGAAGCTGGGTAAATTCTGTGTTGTTCTGTTTTTTCTGTTATTTATATTCTGTGATATCTGTGCTGCTATTCTATGATCTGAATTGAATATTTTATAAGCTTCCGCGATTAATTTTTATAATTTACACTATCACCCTATTCATCCCCCCTAGGGTGAAATCGATCCTACAAGTGGTATCAGAGCAAGGTTTAGAAGTCAACATTTGTTTTAAAAATTCGATTTTTTGAAAAAATCAATTTTTGTTTTAAAAATTTGAATTTTTAAAATGGCTTCTTTTAATAATGCTTTTGCAGAGGGTCAGTCGATAGTTAGACCACCAATATTCAATGGTGAATATGCTTTTTGGAAAAATAGGATGAAATTTTTTCCAAAAACCATTGACGCTTGGGATATTGTTGAGACAGGTTACAGAACTCCAACTATAACTGTAGATAATCAGGAAATAGAGAAACCAAAGGAACAATGGACAGAACTATAAAATAAATTACAGAATACTAATGCCAAAGCTATGAATTCTATTATCTATTCATTAGATCAATTTGAATTTAATCGTGTCTCACATTGTCTAACTGCGCAGGAAATATGGCACATACTAGAAGTGACTCACGAAGGAACATCTCAAGTCAAAGAATCTCGCCTTGCCATGCTAAGCAGCGAAATACGAGAACTTTACAATGGCGAAGGAAGAAAATGTCAAAGAGATGTACGGACGACTTTCCAATATCGTATACAAATCAAAAGCTCTCGAAAAAACATACAGCGAATTGGAAATAGTCCGGAAAATCCTCAGAGTCCTTCCACGAAGCTTTGAAGCAAAAGTAACTGCCATTCAAGAATCGAAAGATTTAAAACAACTCAAAGTTGAAGAACTCATCGGAAATCTCACCACTTATGAACTAGAAATGAAATTCAAGGAAGAGCGTGAAGGAGGAGATACTCGAAAGAAATCAATAGCGCTCAAAGGAACAACTGAAAGTGATGACGATGACGATGACGATGCAGCAGCAGAATTGGAGCTATTAATAAAGAAATTCAAAAAGTGGAATTACAAATATGGAAATTCAGCTCGAATTCAAAAAGCGAAAAGCAGAATAGCCAAAGCACTAGACTACTCTGAAGAACAGAAGATCATCTGTCACAAGTGCAACCAACCCGGACACATCAAGCCCAATTGTCCTCAAATTCAACGCGACTTTAAAAAGAAATCAAAAAGGAAAAGTTTTGCAGCCACGTGGAATACAAGTGATGAAGATAATCAAAGTTCTAGCAGTGAGAGTGAGGAAGCAGATATGTGTCTTCAAGGGAATATAACTGATAGAGACGATGACGAGCCAAGCGAGGTATCAAAACTTACTCACACTGAATTACTTATTTATTTCCATGAAATAAATGGCTGTTATGAACGACTTAAGGAAAAATATGCTAAACTTGAATCTCAAAAGGATACTTTGATAGAATGCAATAAACAACTTGATCAATTAGTTCAGAACTATCAATGTAGAATCCCTAAGTGTGCTAAGTGTCCAACATTCGAAGAAGAAATTAAAAAATCGGAAATCAATATAAAATCACTTGAAAATGAAATTTTGATTTTAAAAGAGAATGAAAATACTAGGAGAGAGATTTCTATTAAAAAGTGCACACAGTTGTTAAACGAAAATGAATCTCTCAAAACACAAGTCCAACAATTGTCAACGACTTTAGATAAATTTTCAAAAAATGAAAAATCGTTGAATATGCTATTAGGAAAGCAAACTGTTAATACGGTTAGACAAGGACTTGGATATAATCATTCGAAAATTGTTGAAAGCAATATTAATCAAGTTAATTCTATGTGCACAATTTGTAGAAAATTTGGACACGATCACAATAATTGTTGGTATAGACCCAAACATGTGAAAACTATACCGATTTGGGTTCCAAAAGGCACAAATATAAAATCTCTCAAAGTTAAACAAATTTGGGTGCCGAAGGGAACAATTATAAATAGTTTTAGGTCTACACAAAATTATTTTTCAAAATTTTCTGCCACTAACAACCATGGACCTATAAAAACAAATAGGTCACATAAATCTTTTCCCGTGTAGGTGTGGTGGCGGGCTAAGGAACAACAATAGTGTACTCTGGATTTTTGGCTGTTCCAGAAACACAACGGACGATGAAGAAAAGTTCCTTAGCCTAGTATAAAGGTGACAGAATGACAACGGACAACAACGAAAAATATCGTAAAGGTAAAACAGGTAATGGTATGTTTTAAACGATATATTAAATGTAATAATCTGCACCGTATTCTGAATTAAAATCAGCCAGTATTGAGATGATGAAAAGATGGTGATTTTGACTTTGACTTATTCAACATAGTTGGCCAATTATATTCTTATGCCAAAAACACTATAAAAATCACTAGATTCTTTGAATTACTTCATATATATAAGTTTGGATTAAAAATAGTGTTTTGTTGGATAATACAATTGGTTATAATATGGCTAACTCTATATTCACGGTTTTCTGATTATTTACACGGCTTCAATTCAATTTCAAAAGAATGTCATTTAAATTGTTGTTAAAATTGAATTTGAAATTTTTGGTGCACACTTCATGGTTTGGTCAATCAAATTCAATTGATGATAATTTTGAGTGAAAGAGAAATTCAGATGCAGATTACACTGGTAATCTAGTTGGTAGAAAAATTACTAGTGAAACGTGATTTTTGTTAAGACATTTAGTAATTGCATCGTTTTTTCAAAGAAAATATCTGCATATTCTTCATTTCAAATAATTTTCAAATAGCAGAAAATTTTATTTTACAACCCCCTGGAGAAAACCATTTTTGACCATATTTTCAGATTAGTCATTTTGAAAAATTAATTTCATAATTATTTTTGAATTTGATTTTAAATGACTATTTTGACTAATCTGATTCCCTAATGATTATTGAAAAGAAAAATAGTGATTGAAAAAGCGATGAGTGTTGATATTGATCATATATTATAACTCGAGAAAGTATAATTAGTAAATTTCTTTAGAAATTTAAACAAGAGTTATAAAAAAATTTGTTGGTAAAAAATTCCATGACCATCTCTATATCTATCATATTTCTAACGACCATCACTCATCAAAATTCTATATAGTTTTTCAATATGTGGTACTTTAAACAGGAATCGTTCGTTTTTTCATTTTCACATTTTTTTAAAAAAATATATATTAATTAATAAAAATAATAATAATAAATACCAAAGTATTCACTCTCATTTAAAAGTCCTCACGGTTATGCATGGGTGAATTACTTGGAATTTGTTATGTGCTTCCATGCTCATTTAAAAGTCCTCGCGGTTATGCATGTATGGAACGCATATCAAAAGTTGACTTTTTAAAATAAACAAGTTGATTCTAATCCCATTTAAAAGTCCTCACGGTTATGCGTGGTTAGAAGATACTTGAATTCATTTTTGTTTTAAAATAAAATAAAATTGGAATACTACTAATCTCATTTAAAAGTCCTAACGGTTATGCATGGTTAGTAGATATTCAAATTCCTGATATAAATATACCACAAATAGACACAACTGTATGGTTTTATATGATGACATCATTTCCATCATTCTAAAAGTGGAATATGCGCCTAACAAAATATTTATGATTTTTGTTTGACTTTTTATTGAAATTTAATATTTATATTCAATTGAGTTTTAATGTTGGATTGATATCGATTACTTTATCTCTATTTTCTCTAACACTATTACTCTTTTGCTGATAACAAAAGGGGGAGAGAAAGGTTAAGATTTTGTCAAATAAAATCAAGCAATGGTCAAACAATTTTCTATTTGCATCTAGGCTCATTTGCATATTATTTAATTGTATGCATATTTGTAGGGGGAGCTTTGTGTAGAGAGGAAGCATTTAAATAGGGGGAGCAATTAGAGCATATCAATGATCAAATATATTTAATATATTCAAAATCTTAAATATATGTTTGTTATCATCAAAAGGGGGAGATTGTTGAATATGCGCTTATATGATTTTTGTTTGATGATAATAAACATATATACATTCGTTTAAATGTATTTGTTAATGTACTATTTTATTTTTCACAGATTAAATAAATATTTGCTGAATAAAATTAAATACACAGATTTTGAATTCAAACAGAAATTTTATTCAAACAAATATTTATTACATCTTTGAATAGTACAATTTCAAGCTCTCACTATAACTATATAACTTTGATTACAATTACATTACATTTCATATTTACAGTTCACCTCACTACATATCACTCACACTCGTATTTATCTTCAACTTCCTTCCAGTTTTGAATCCAGCATCTGAGAAATCTGCAAAAATATAAACTAACGCAGTAAAATTGAAAAAGAAATATTTTGCAATTCAAAAATAAAAGATAATTTTTGAAAATATGATTTGCCTCAGTTATTTGGGTTGTTCGTCATAATTTAAATTTGAATTCATCATACACGAACAACTTGTGACATACACAGTGTATTACTGTATATGCCACAAGGCCGTGCACACCGATATATACACTTGATTGATTTACAAGGACAGGTGAGCATAGGTCAAACCCAAATGAAAAACCGGGTTCAACTCACATGCAACATATCACAACACGAGCACAAGGTCAAACCCGAGTTTTAAAACTAGGTTCAACACAAGGCACAATAAACTGAATGTAAAGGTCAAGCCATTGTTGTCATGACTCAACTCAACTACAAAGCTTCGACAAATCAAAAATGCCATCAGATCAGCAAACTACAATGTCACAGAAAACACTGTGCGCATTGATACATGATCAGACACAAGACAACAAGTGCACAAATGCACACAATCCAGGCAAAGCAAGATGACCACAAACTTAACAATGCATACAGCAAAAATGAAGAATGCCAACAGTACAAATATACAATGGCCAGTCAAGAGAACCTCGCATGAAAGCTTGAACATGCCCAGTTACAACAAAGCACCAGTACAACAACCAGAAACATGATCAACATAGCAACAATAGTCAGGCAGTATGCATCAGGCCAGACCAACCAGAAAAGGTGAAAACCAAGACACAGTGCATATATGAAGTACACAAGTGCAACTACATCAACTAGCAAATCAAACCAGAATGCATCAGTGTACAGTGAGCCCGACAACAAAGTGACTCAAGACTGTAACAAACATCAGCAGGTACAAGATGCCCAACCAAATGAATATCAATGCAAACCAGCAATTAAGCCCATGCATGCAGATCAGTGTCGACAACCAAGTAAATGCAGAGAACGGTGCAATCATGAAGATTGTAGAAAAAATGCAGACATAACAGGTGAAGTGCAACAAGAATCAGACTCAAGTACATGGTAAACATGTACACAAATGCAAAGCTTAAGTATGCAGATCAAAAGCAAATGTTCTTAACTGCAAGTTCAAACCAAAACACCAAGTGCAACAGCATCAACAAAAGATCAAAGAAAAAGATGGTCAGAGCCGTAGTATACAGAGTGACACAACAATATGCACAGATGCATTCAAGACTAAAACCAGGCAGTGACAATGCAAGCCTAGCATCAAGACACTAAGCAACTATCAAAGTTCAAGTTATACAAGACAGCTACAAAATCATCAATGCAATGCACAGCAAGGTATGACAAAGTCAAGCCAAGTCGAGATGAACAATGAATGTATCGAAGTCGTGAAAATATACAGAAGTCAAGTGATAAAAATTCAAGTGCGTATGCAGTATTGACGAAGTCAAAAAGCAACACGTGATGAGAACGGCAATTCAAAGCAGCAATTCAAAGCCGTGGGTATCAAGCATCAGAAATATACGATTATGAACAAGTCAGAGAAAATCACCATCATCCATACGAAAATCAATGGCCGAGCAAAATTAATTGAAAAATTCAAATTAGTTTATACGAACGCAATTCAAGGGCATTGAACCCTATAAAAACCATTCAACATCATCGGCAAGAGGTGTGAGTTCTAATACGAAAATCAAAAAGACACAAAGCATAAATTCGTACCCAGAAAGAATCGAACTCGGTAAAAATTGAAGGAGCCGTGAAGCAAAGAGAATAGAGCATCGATCATCAAGCAACCACGAAGAACAATCCACTTGATCGAAGCAATTAAAGTCGGCTTCTTCAATTTTACACAAAGCCCTAATTTGGATCAAGGACGCAAGCCCTAATTCAGTTGCGTAGAAGAACGAACAAAGAAACAAGAGCCGCCATCACAAACAAAGGAACGGGGCCGATAAAAACATAGAGAAAGAATAATTGGGCCGGCCTGTTTTTTTATTTAAGGGTGTTTTAATTAGGGTTTTTTTATTTTCTATTGCTTTTTAATTTTGTTTTAAATTTTAAACCGTTTAATTTTCTAGTCGTGTGACTAGGGGACAAGCTACGTGGCGTAGCTTGAGAATTCGCAACTCGGTGGTTGAGTTGTGGCAAGGTTTTGAGCGTAGAGTTAGATTAGTCAATAGAGGGTATAGCGAGTATACGTGTGTAAGCGAGGGACTATCTAATTTCTAGTAGAAACCTTGGGGGCAGCACGTAGGCAGGGTTTTGTCGAAACTGGGTAAATTCTGTGTTGTTCTGTTTTTTCTGTTATTTATATTCTGTGATATCTGTGCTGCTATTCTGTGATCTGAATTAAATATTTTATAAGCTTCCGCGATTAATTTTTATAATTTACACTATCACCCTATTCACCCCCCCCCCCTCTAGGGTGAAATCGATCCTACAAAATTCACATCTTTTATTTAGAAACTATTTTCTAAAATAAATCATAGAAATAGGAAGTGATTTATGAACATATCTGATGCCTGTAAGCTTGGGATGTTTTTCATTTGTCTGATATATTCAGGCACGCTCAATCAATACTCAACATCTTCCTATATATAAATATGTTCTAAATTCCCAAAATCATCATGCAAGCATATTTTCAAACTTACATCACAGATTTACTTTAACCATATGTCAATGCATCAAATTTAAAGTGGTTTATGATTACAGATTCAAACAGAGGTTTAAAATATAGGAACAAAGATGCTTCAAAATCAACAGACAAGCACTCAGAAACTCACATATAAACATTCATGCAGATCAAACATCAACACAGTAATTCATAAGAAACACATATTAGTTACTAAATTTTAGTTTAAAAGTTTACTTACATTAAGAATGCAGAGACCCCTTTTTGAAGCTGGAATGGAATTTGCATGCTCATGTTTTTAAGCTTGATTGATTAACTGGAACAAAATGATGAGGACTCAGGCCTATGAAAACTTGTTTGGTTCCATGCTTTGGAAAATGGTCACAGGTTGATGACATTCCTCTGTTTTGAAGAATTTGTTACATGCTTTAATTCATTTCTGGTTTTAGAAATGAACTCAGCTTCTTTAATTACAGGGTTTAACTTGAAAATGATTACAAGTTTGTATTTGTTTTTGAGGAATGAATTCAGGTTTGAAAATTTACAAGCCTTTGATATAAATTCTGGTTTCAGTCTTGAGAATATTACAGATTGATTTTTGTTTTAGAGGAGATTACAAGCTTTGAAGTTTGTTGACAGGTTTGTGTTTGATTTTGGAAAATGAATTTACAGGTTTGAACTGAGAATGGTTCTTGCATTTCAGGTTTTGGAAAAGTGAAGATTGCATGGAAATATTCTGGTTTTCTTTTAGAAATGAACTTAGACTTGAAATAAAAAGAAAATAAAGAGGAAGAATAGGGGTTTATATAAGTTAATTTCAGATTTTAATAAAAACAGAAGAAAATTGAAAATAAATGTGACACTTGTCTCATATCTTACTTGATTTCTTAACACATGTTACTTAAGAAGTTTAAAGTTTTAACACTTGTCCTAATTTATTTTTATATTATTTATAAATGATTTTAAAGGCTTTTAAATTATTTTTTCTAATAAATTAATACATATATTAATTATAAATGCTTTCTTATTAAATTTCTAATTAACAAATACATTTACAAATTTATAAACACTTTTTAAATTTTATATAAATACAATCTTTAAAAGAAAATAAAATAAAAACCAACTATAATTTAAATAAAAATCATATATAATATTTTTAACTCATTTTTAAATGTTAATTCTTATGTATTTATTCCTATTAAATAAATTCTTTTCCATATTTCTATAAACAAATTTTCTTTAAAAAAAATCATAGAGAACAATCTTATTTTAAATAAAACATTATCCATATATTTTAAATCCAAACTAAATTATATTTTTTTATTATAAGATATATACACTCCATTTTAAATTCAATTTTTAAATTCAAATTCAAAGTCAGTTTAAAAATCCAAATTTAAAGTCAGTTCAAATACACATACAAATATAGATATCAATTTTAAACAAACATATTATTATTTATAAATAATTTATTCTATTTAAAATTAATTATATATATATATATATATAAGCACACTTATTAATTTTGAAAACAATAAATCAATTCAGAATTTATTTATACAAACTAAATAATTATTCTTATTTAAAATCAATCTATAATCATAATCACATTATTAATTGTCTGGCTATTTATATTTGAAAATAACAATTTTATCAATTTTAAACAATTTCATTAAGAGATTATCACATTTTAAGTTCCTTGAAATTCCGGGATATTACAATTCCTCCTATCGGGCACATTTCTTCCATACTATATTCTAACTTTGTGATTGATTTGTTGGCTACCCTTGATTTTGATTTAGGAGTGTGTTCCGAGGTAGGCGGTAGTAGCTGCTATGTGTTACCACCAGTCTGGTTACGCAAATGGTATATCTACCCTAGCATTGCCTCAAGTGTCGTGTCGCATGCCCTATCATGCCTTCTACGAGTTTGTTTTGTACCATACCTATGGGGTGCCCTCGATAGCTCTCCAGTTTATGGAGGAATTATGGTACTATATAGACTATGGGAATACATAAAAATGTGTTAAGGGGGATATGGGTAACGCCGTAATGCTATTTTAATACTTTAACTTTACTGTAGACATATATAATAGCGTATTGTACTACATAGTAGATAGTTTAACGGATCCTTAGGATATGGGAACCCTGAACATCTCTTAAATTACTGCACTCATGTTAGACACTGGATAAGAGATGTCAAACCCCGTAAACATCTCTGAATCCGTTACACTCATATTTACAGTTGATGTAACTTACATAAGATCTTTTAGTTCCGACTCAAGTGCTTTGTCTTTTCAATTCGCTCGGGTCAGCCTGATCATTTCAGGGTTGAAGACCTTATTTTTGGAGGATGAAGACGAAGATTTGTACTACTATTATTTAATATATTTATTCATCTACATCATGTTGTTCCGCTACATTTATTTATTTATTCTCGTTATTTATAACTCTGATTCTATATTGTATTAGTATAATCAAATTTATTTGTAAACAGCTTCATGTACTGTTATTTGATTATTATATTTTGTCATTCCACTGCTAGATTCTGTATTTGTTTTATTTCTTTCTCTTTTTCCTATTTACCCCATAACAATCTTCCCATTTAAATGGCTTGAGTCTGGCATGTACGTCTGCTTAAAACGTCCAAAAAGGCAGGTCGTTACAATAAGGAAAGGACATTAATTCCATTGTTGATTATTTTAGAAACAATTTTTGATGATAGTTAGAAATATAAATTTATCTTTTTTCAGGACGAGAGCAATGAATGTATAATTAAAGCCTATGCCAGTTTGCATGTCTTAAACACTTCTTTATTGTTTTATACATAGTAGTTTCAATCTTCTCCCATTGAATTTTGGAAAATTTATCTGTAAAAGCATCAGGACCAGGGCTTTTATCATCAGATATAGAAAGGACCGCTTCTTTTATTTCCTTTATAGAAACTTCTTAAGAGATAAATTTCTATCTTTTTCATTCACCTTTCTCTTACATATTATTTTCGGTAAACGATGGTTTTGTTCTCTTTCTTTGTCAGAAAGAGTAGAATAAAATTCAATGGCATCGTTTTCTATTGTATTCACATCATAGATAAATTATCCCTTTTTAGTAAGTAATGTAAGAAGATTATTTCTGTCTTTCCAGGGACGTTTTAGCATGAAAGAATTTTGAATTAGTGTCACCTTTTTATAACCACGAATGACTTCTATTTTGCATTATCATAAGAATTTTCATTTCTAGGTTATTGTAAGCAATTACCAAATTATCAAATAAATCAAGTTTAGGTGGATCGTCGTCTGCCTTATTTGTGGCTTGTTGGAAATTTATTTCACTTTTACTTAACTTATTATTCTCTTTCTCGCTAGTCTTATTCCACCTATTGAGCTATTTTTTAATTTCTTTCAATTTGTGAATAAAATTATGTTAGATTGAACCCCAAGTTTGACATTCTAATCCAACTTTAAAGTATGCCATATAATTCTCAAGAAGATGTCAAGTATTACAATACCTAAATAAAGAACCCACAACCTTCTTATCTAAAGGATATAATTTGACCAGAATAAGATTATGATCACTAGTAATGCAATCGAAACAAGTTGAGGGAAAATGTCCGTGAACAAGTCATTAGTTAAAACCTTGTCAATTTTAGTTGCCATCCTACTTTTCCTCCATGTAAACCTGTCGCCCTGTAATTTAGTACATGTGATACCATATGCCACTAAAAAGTTTTTGAAATCTCTTAAGCGACTGAAAGAAATAGGAAACCCTCCTTATTTATCGTTAGCATTTATGGAATTTTTGAAATCCTGTACAAGAAGTAAAGGCTTATCAAACATGATAATTTCATTAAATAAAGACCCCAAAGCTTTTCTCTATCTTTATGAAAATTTCAAGCATAAATGAATGATATGCGAAATTCGTAAACCCTCTTATTCCATACAATGTAGTTAATATGTCGTTTACCCATAAAAGAAATGTAAATATTTTATTCCAGAGAGTCCCAACATATCGAAATTCTACATTTTGCATCTGTATCATTATTATGAAGAAGTTTTTAATTATCTAGGATACAGAACTATCCCATTCCTCTTATAGTTAGTTTAGTTCCAATAAACCTCATATACTAGGTTTATGATACATTAAGAGGTTCATAATATCATTATATCTAGTTTCTAAATTCATGCTCCTAATGTTCCAACTCAAGATAGTCATTTAATTTTACTATTACTCCTCGAATTATCTCTTTTAGAAGGAGCAATAATTTCATTTTTTTCATCCTTCTTTGTTTTGCTTATTTTATAGTCTGGGTTGTCGCTTACATAATACGAATAATCCTAAACTATATGGTTTATTGAAGGAGTAACTTATATGACGTTAGCAATATTTTCAATCAAGAGTTTATCATCATATACATTATTATCATCTTCGATTTCTTCTCTAAACTTAATGAAAAGTCATAATTTTCAAATCCTTACCTTTGAATTTACTTGCTATCTTTCTTTAGATAATTGATTATTCAATGTTGTTTTCTCAACTTTATAATGTAGTGTGGATTTATTATCTAACGGGTTATATGTTGCTTCAACATTCTCTTCCATAGACTTTGGTGTGAAAACCTTCTTGCTTGCTGCTTTCTCTACATCTGACTATGAAGTATAATCCTACTTCTTATTTGAAACATTTTGCACATTAGAATCATCATACACTCTCACTTGTACACTGTTAGAAGCGGGCTTCATATAATTCAAGTGTGTTGTACCCAAATTAGTATGATGCACCTGGACAATTTTTAGACTAGCGAGCCTCCTTTAGCTTACACGAAGAATGAGCGATTGGGATTCCTTCGAAATATGAAACCATGAGATCCTTTAATAATGTCACGTATAAGACTTCCTAATATTGTTCTGCTTGAACCAACACTTTGTATAGGAAAGTTATTGAAACCTATCATGTTCAAATAAGCAGTTGCATTCTGATAATCATAAGGTTACTATAACATCTCATATTTGGAGTACTATAACGTAGGTAAAATAAATTAAATAAATGATAAATTAAAATTAATTAGGATGAATTAAATATACGAAAAGTTAACCAATGAAGGATGAATGAACGTAGGAAGAGATGTTAGGAATTTATTAAGACTAGGCTAGAATAGGGTTTTAGCCCAAGCCTAAATTGCTAATTCCTTACATTCTAACCCTCTACTCATTCTTTCATTTTCCATAAAATACAAAGAAAGAAACCTAAGGGTTAAGGCCGACCATACATTCAAGAGGAAGGAGAAAGAAACTAAGATAAAAGAAGGAGCTTTCATCATTAAAGGGGATCATGACTAAAATTAATCTAACTAAGGTGAGTAAAACTTTCCTTAAAACTCTTCCTAACCCATTTGGTATCGATTTGTTTTTGAATGAATACTCTGACGACTATAAACATGTTAGTAATGATTAAACATTGATTGGTATGTTTGGAAGTTTAAATGAAATAAAAAAAGTTATGGTCTAGGGTGAAACTGATTTAATCATGATGAATCAAAATTGAAGTATGATGTTTATAATGATGAAGTATAGATGGGTTCCTAATTTCATAAATTTTGGAATTAAATTAGACTAAATTGTTAAGTTGAGAAAATGGTTGATTTAGGATAAATAACTTATTGAAAGTAATAAAAATAATTATTTTTACTAGAAATTTTGATATAAGGTAAAACATGATAAATTCAATTTTTGGTGAATCATTAGGATTTTTTTCAACTAATTTTCGATTTTACATGAATTAGTTGGCTAAGGAAAAGAGTTATTAATTAAGGATAATTAGTTAACAAAATGAGAATGAAATTGGCAAATTCTAAATGAGAACTGTAAAAGGGCATATTAGCCAATACAAATTTTATACTAAATAAGATTTGGTGTAACTAACTACTTAATAAGGTAACGAAACATTTTTCACGACAGCTACATGTATACCGTCTTAACATGCAATGACCACTCATGCAATCAACCCACGATTACTATTCTAGCTATCAACATGTGATAACACTTAGACTACCAACTTGTAATGGCTTTAGGAAAGCCAACATGCGAAGGCTCTTAGAGCTCAACACTCGAAAGCTATCAACTTGCGATAGCTAAAGTTCTTAAACATATGATAGCTAAGTGAAAACACAACATGCAATGACTTAAGGGAGTCAATATGTAATGGCTCAGGGGAGTCAACACATGATAACTTAGAGGAGTCAGCATGTGATGACTCAGGGGATTTAGTATTCATTAGCTCTAAGGAGCACCAGCATGCGATAGTTACTTAGGGGTCAACACTCGATAGCTAATGGAGTATCAACCCTCGATGGCTACTTAAAGCTTAACACATGATAGCTTGAGAAGTTAACAATATGTGACATCTATTAGTAACTCAACCTGCGATGGCTAATGAGATATCAACTTGCGATAGCCTAGGGTCAACATGTGATGACTAAGAAATGCATGTTAATGACTTATAATAAATGCTAAAAAAATTCTAATTACATAACAAATTTTTGTCGTACTTTGGAAGCCATTTTCCATAGAGGCGGTTGAGAATTTCATAAGAATGAAATGATCATAAAGAATAATAAGTTCATACGAAATAACTTACTTCAAGAATGAGAAATGTAATTCTATGGCCTTGTGGCACTAATATTTTTATTCATGACATTATATCCAGTAACGTGATGAAAGGCCTTTATGGCTACCAAATGTCTATTCATGACATTATAATTGATAACTTGATAGAAGGCCTTTATGGCTACAAAATATCTATTCACAACATTATATTTGGTAACATGATAGAAGGACTTTGTGGCTACCATATGTCTATTCGTGATGCTAAATATGGTGACGTTGATAGAGGGCCTTAGTGGATAACCCATTCCTATTCATGATAATATATGTGAATAACGACATAAGTTTTTTGTAGCATCCAAGCGTTTATTATGATATTATGTGAGAACGAGGGTACGAGTCATGCATGAGACCCAAATATCTATTTGCGATAATATATATGAGAATGGAAGTATAGGGACTTCGTGGCAACCTAATTATCCATTCATGGATAAAAATGTAAAACTAAGAATAGGACTTACATGGCAATTTAAAACGAACTGGCTATAGAAACTAATTGGAAATGTTGTGAAGGAACTCTCACACTTGTGATGAACTAATAACTTATGTTTGATTATGATAATATGTATTACATAGTATAAAAGTTAGATCTAGGATATTATTATATTTTAGTGAATTACATATGTGTATGGATGATATTTCAGATTTGTACTCTATGCTTTGACATGGTTTGCTAGTGCTTTAGGTATTTAGGAAAAAGGTTGTCAAATTAGGAAAATCGAAGGCAAAACTAGTCGTAATTAGATGAAACTTGGAGCAGGGGCATTAGAGTAAGTGAGGAGCCACGGTTCAAGTTAAATCAAATTTGGTTTGGTAGAAAAAGATTACGACGAATATAATTTGGTCAGTGGAAATTAGCTAGGTGGAATTATGCTTCCAGTCATGTTTCAGACTTGCTTAAGGAAAACAGAGGGATGCTTTGAGTTGAGCCTTTGCTTTGGCAAGAGAGAGCTATTTCAAAAGTCAAAAGCCAAAATTTGGCTAAGGAGAGGACTCAATACCGAGTACTTTCCCAACTGATGTGGGCTTTTAGTGACTTGGGAGTAAGAGCATTGAAGGAAAAAAGCTTCATGGAAATAGAGGGAACTAAATTTGATGAAGGACTCTTCTCGACACTAAGTGCTAGTGGTCGACACGGTCCTAAATGTTTTGATCCAGTCGGGGTAAAACTTTTGGGATGTAAAGTACATGGTCTATGGATTGTGCTGGAGGTATTTGTTCGTTCATTCATCGTTCGATGGTGAAGTAACAACACGATGAATACTAATGGTTAAGAAACAAAGTGATATTAAAGAGCTTCGATGGGATGGCTTCGAAACTTCGATGATGGTAACGGTAGTGAACGAATTTAGGTTCTAATGATGGTGGCATGATGATTGAAGCCAAAATGATGGTCCAAAGTGCGACTTCAATGAGGAGAGCTTGTGAGTGGGATTATGACTGTGTTCCACTATGGATATGGGTAGAATGGAAACATGATTACGTTCCATTATTAAGTGCAAAGGGATCATGGACACTCAAAGGTTTCCTATATGCTAATGTAGAAGGTGTATGTAGGAATGCCCACCTGGATTATGACTGTGTCCAGATCTTATGACCCTAAAATACCTTGGACCTTATAACTGCAGATCTATTTCCTGGCCTTACAAAGTATGAATCCGAGATTTGATTGGGTCTTTGGCTTATGATCGTGCCATGAGTTGCTTTTATCTAAGCACATTGAGTGATAGTAAGGACTGTTTTATGGATGTTATTATCTACTTTGATTGTTTCTCCTATAGTCTATCACTCTAGAGATGTCACTTGATGTAGATATTTAGGACATGGATAACTAGACACCCGATATCATACGTAGGATGTCATAAATTTTGATGATGATAGTATAGTAGAATATTATAGATGTTATGTTCGAACTCTTTGGATGTAGAGATAGGTTAGGTATGACTCTTATATCTTGTTTCTTACTATATCTACTTGTATGGTATTTTTGGATCCATTTATTTCTCACACCAAGTGGTTGTTTGACTCGAGGTTTTATACTTTGTCTCTTATTATCTTGGGTACTCTTAAATGAGTAGACAAGGTAACATGTTTAGGTGAGATGTAGTGGCTATGCAAAGGACAAGATGGATGGAGTTTTCTCGTATTATATATGTGTATTCTATTTTCTTATTCTGCTATGCAACACTATAGAGCCTAGATAGTGTTTTCTTTACTATTATGAGATAGTTTATTTGAGTTTATTCTCTCTTTCTATAAACTTTATTACTATGTTGTGTAACTTTGTGAATCTATGCTTTAATGTTTGGTTCACTTTGTTATTACCGTCTCTCCTATTTTATATCTAATGATAATTATATTTTATTTGATGCGCCATGAGATATATGATAGGTTCTGTGATGTTTTATTTCTTTTATAACTCTTGACAATCATCCTACATCAGCCAGGCACGTCAGCTATGCACTATTTAGTTATATTAGGTGCTGGTGGTATATGGCAGTCATCTTATTTAGTATCAGAGCTCTACGTTACATGATTAACTAAGCTGATACCATAGTCCGTTAGAGATAGGAAAGGATTTATCACCCTAGACTAGATCGAGTATGTGTGTATATAATAAAAAGAAAGAGCGTACTTGTTGTATATTTTTGTTTCTAAAACTATAATAGCAGTCTATATATAGTATTAAGTTGCATGCACACAAGAGTCTATAGATTCAATTTCACTTATGAGAGACTGATCATTCTTGTTACAAACCAAGAATGAGCCGGCATACAAGAAACACTATAAGGAACTCCGTCTCTGGAGTTGAAGAAGGAGCGAGTTTGAGGGCTGCTAAATCTAACTTACAATTAGTGTTCAATGTAGTGATGGCGAAGATGCTGCAAAATGCCCAAGTAGCTACTCCAAATGTTGTTGGTGGTGGTGGTGGTGGTGCTCAGGTGTAAGCACCCAGGGTTGATTTCGCTAAGCTGGACAAGGATTTTTGTACTCTTGGTAACAAACATTCCAAGGAATGGAATCATCTATGGAAACGTAGGATCGTCTGGACATCTGCGAAAGAATTTTTAACGACCCTAAATTGGATGATGCTATGAAGAGGAGGTTGGCTTCCTGATAGCATCAAAGGAGAGCCACGAACTGGATGAACGATATTAGAGTTATTATGACCAAGGATTAGTTTACTTAGGGCCGGTTCAAATCCCTATTCGGGGGGAAGTTATTTCGGTTGCTCAGAAGCTGGAGCAATTTAAGGGATTTGCCTATTTAAAGCAGGGAGATATACCTTTCTTTGAATATATAATTGGGTTTGATGCTTTGTCAAAATATGGGATGTCCTTCATCAAAACTTTGTTGAGAAAGAACGACAAGTTTCTCATGGGTTTAAATGTGTATTTGTAGGAGAAGCTGGCGAGTCACATTGACGAGCCATTTGAGAGATTATCGAGAAAGCTCTTTGCTAGGAAATTTTGTACCCAAAGTCCAAATTAGCTTATGTGGTTAAAGAAGAGTCAAAACCGCAACAGGGCAGTGGAGGCAAGAAGAAATGGAATGGTAAGATAAAACAGCTGCAAGGCAAGGGTGGTTAAAAGAAGGGCAAGTGGGAGCCTATATGCTTATATGCTATAACCACGGAGAGAAGGATCGCCACATCAAGGATTATCAGGCTAAAGTTAGGAATTGCTACAACTATAATAGGTTAGGGCAGATTTAAAGGAACTGTCCAGAATCGATAAAGTAGAAGAAGGTGTTCAAGGCACATGCTTTGGATGCCGTCCAGACATCATCGAGTGCTCCCTCAACGAAAAGGAATAGTATCACCATTCAATGTATTCTTTCTATTCATGATGTTTCCATACTTTTTTTTGATACCGAGGCTTCACATTCCTTCATATCTAGTGACCTAGTAGATAGACTAGGATTGAAACATGATATAGTTGACCGACCTTTGATTGTGACGAAACTTGTTGTAAGCCCACCACCCTGTGTATGGTTTGTCATGGTTTGGACTTATTGAGTTATGGATGTTCTATTGTTTTGGATTTCGTTGGGTTCAAGATTATCTTTGGGATGGACTAATTTGGGAAGTATGCGATAATGGTGGACTGCGAGAAGCTAGTGGTGATGATTGGAGCTGAGGAGGGTTGAAAGATAGTAATTGGCTATCTACCGAAGGATGAGATTATGGCCAGCTTTCTATATTTTCTAGAGCTCCTACATGATGCATGATCATCTGTGCCTATTGTTAGAGAGTATCCAAATGCATCTGAGGAAGTGACCGAATTATCATTGCACCGATAGATTGAGTTCCGCGTGGACTTAGTAAAGGATGTCAAATCGATAGTCATGCCCTTGAGGCATATGGTACTCGGTGAGAAAAAGGAGTTAAAGGTGCAAGGGAGTGACATATCAAAGTGAAGGATCATTCATAGGTTCATATTTAAGTCAGGTGCACCTGTAGTATTCACTACTAAGGCGGATAGCTCTATGAGGTTGTGTATAGATTACAGAGGTTTGAACAAAGTAACAAAGAAGAAAAAATATCCACTCTCGCATATTGATGACTTGTTCAATCAGCTCCATGGTACGAGATTATTCTCCTAATTGGATTTAGCGATGGGATTTCACCAGTTGAGAATAGCAAAGGAGAGTGTGCCGATCACTGCATTCCGTACGTCGTTTGGTTTCTACGATTGGTTGGTTATCTCGTTCGGGCTAACCAATGCTTTAGAATACTTTGTTGATCTCATGAACTGCACCTTTAAGGATCGGCTGAATAAGTTCAAGCTTATGTTCATGGATGATATTTTTCTCAATTCTAGGATAAAGGAGGAACAGAAGAAGCACTTGAGGATTGTGTTTGAGGTGTTGAGAAAGCACAAGTTGAAAGCAAAGTTATCAAAGTGTCACTTCTGGAGGAGGGAAGTGAGGTTCTTGGGTCATATCGTCTATGAACAAGGCATCTAGTAGATCCTGCCAAGGTGGTAGCGATTCAAGATTGAAACTGACCCGAGAACGCTATAGATGTGAGAAATTTCCTAACATTGGTTCGAATTATAGACATATTATTAAGGACTTCCCAAAGATAGCAGTGTCGTTAACTGATTTGATGAAGAAGAATCAGACCTTTGTTTAGGACGTGAAGTAGGAGCATGCATTTGGAAGTTTAAAGAAGAGGTTGATGATTTCACTAACATTGACTATTCTGAGCGAGGAGGAGCTGATGGTATACACAAGCGCCTATTATAACAATCCCGCTTTCTGTGTCATATTAATAGATTAATTTAATTAAAATAAAAATGTTCACATTTTATTATTACCAACAATTACTTTTGAAAATAAATTTTACATAAATAATATTTAATAAAAGATTTTATTTTAATAATAGGAATTAAATTAGTAATTCTTTTTGGATAATTTAATGAAATTGAATAAAAAATTTAAATTCAATATAAAATATTTTTATAGTGTAAATATTTTTTATGTGATTAAAGTAGCAAAAAATAAACAAGTATTAAATTGAAAGAAATTGTTCCATTATCAAAATATATTTTGTAACTGAAGTGTAAATAGGGTTAATCTATATTGCCAATGTCAAGGATTTATAGTAAAGAAAATAAATCAAAAACTAATTAAATTAGAAAATTAAGGCCAAGCCCATTTTGAAAATATAACATCTTACCTTTTTTCTTGTTTAACATCAAACCAGCCCATGCCTTTGTATCATATTCCATTCCATTCGATAAGCTCTAGCCTCCTCTAGAATTTTTGAATCAAAATCATGACATTTAAAAGAAAAAAATTGCATAAATGTGCTTGAGGTGGCTAGTGATCATCACAAGCGAGGGAAAAGCGAGCTCAAGTCTAGCACGACAGTGCGATCTAAAGGTGGTAGCAGGTGATGACGTGCAATTATGCATGAAGCTTGGCTGCAATGTTGTGAAACTCACAATGTGGTGCTAGCATTTAGGTAGAGATAATCTTCAAGGTGCGTCAGTTCATGGTGATAGTGCAAGTGAGGGAAGGTTAAGATATTGGGCAGAAGTTGATTTGGTGATTTTGATATAGGTTGAAGCTTTGGCAGGAAATCGGTTGAGGTAAGTTTCTACCACATAATTATATCTAAAATTCATTGCCCATTGCCTGTGTACATAATCTCGATATTCGTTTGAATCGTTTGGTTGAGTGAATTGTTTTGATTGATTGTTGGGATTATTTGTTGTTTAGATTGTTGTGTATGTTGTTATGGAATTGAGCGATTATATTGGTTGGAAGTGTCAATTTGCAAATGGACATCTATTCGTTTACGAATTGAACTATGTGTATGTGTGTGTGTGCACGTGCGTGTGTGTTTATAAAATAATTATATTACATAAATTTTAAATTGGAAAATAATTTATTTTTTGTTTAAAGGATGTTTGAAATGCTTTGAATTTTTTTTAAAGGGTTTTAAAATTTTATAAACATTTTACTAAATTCCATTCAATTCGGCTATTTTCGAATTATAAATATAAATATAGCTTACTTTTGGTTATAAGACTCTTTTATTATCAATATTATAAGTTCGGAATTAATTTAAAAGGCAAAATAGAATATATTACTACTTACAGAATATATTATGAGAATAATATTATCATCTTACAAAGATTTTTATTATAAAGGTTATTTAAATATTTTTGAAAGAGTGTTCAAAACTTAGAAAAATATAGAACTCTTTTTATAAAATAATTAAATGATTTTTTATTTTTTTAATAAATATAATCCATTTTTATAATATGAGGAGTTCAAATATGGTATGACTTAAAAGAAAATGTTTTAATTTTAATTAGTCTGTGTATACAGTAAAAATATTGAATTATATTTTATGGTTTGAAATAAATTAATTTTGTTATGGAGTTTATATATTTATTTAAAATGGTAACTAATTATAAAAAAATTGTAGAAATACATCTATAATGGATATTTGATTTGCAAAGTGATCTTGAAGGTTTTAAAATATATGAGTAAAGATTTGGAAATGGATTTTGGTATTTAATCTTTATTTTTGGAATTATATAAATAAAACTAAAATACTATTTAACATATAATGTATTTCAAAGATTTTTATTGATTTTAGAATATAAAATTGATTTAAGAAGTTTTATATAAATTCATTAATTTATGAAAAGAAAATTGTAAAATGTTTTAAATAATATTTTTCTACTTAATATTTTAATTATTTTAAAGTGTTCTACATAATTTATAGCATTATCTATGAATTAGAAAAGTTTGCTTTATATATATATATATATATACATATATATTCGATTTATATTTAATTATTTAAAGAAAGATCTTGTTGAACATTATTATTATTTCAATTCTGAATCAAATGGGATTTTTTGTATAATCTCTACATTTCATAGTTTCCCATTTCCTATGCTAATTTCGAAGTTATGAGTGATTCACCATGATTAATATCTTTTGATGTGATTTCATGGGATGATGACATCCTTCCTCGTGGATTAGAGATATTCTCATTTTTTGAATACTTTTGTTTATGATAATTTTAATTCTGTGTAGCAAGGAATCTGAATAAATGGAGTTATATTACCATTTGGGACGGGGCATTCGGTAATATTTCTTTTGGTTATTCTTTGGACTTTTTATATAGACCATTGTGGAGATTGAGTGTAATTTATGAGCAGCGAATAAATGTTTGAGTATCACGTAGTGGTATGGCATATTGTTATCAGTTATTCATTGTAAGCATACGACATTCATGTGATGGGAATAGTATTATGAGATTGTACTTATGTAAGGTAATACTCATAGGTGTGAGCAGGGTAGGTGCACTTATATTTATTGACGTAATGTTGTATGCCTCTATCGTGATGTATTCCTTTTATTGGTACGAGCCCGTGTGCATGTATGAGCCCGTGCTTTGCACACGGGTTGTTTGTATTGTTGCATATGTTGATATTTTGATTGAGTGCAAACATGTAAACGTAAAGAAATGGCATTTTTGAAATTTCAAAAAGACACCGAGTAAATTAGTTCAACCAATTTTCTTTATTAGTAGTAAAGATTAGAAAGGAGAAGATGTCTAGAATCCACCTTAGTAGGCTGGTCTTGGGATCGCACCCTAGATCCATGACATCTTTATTGGATACTTATTTGATGTGCATCATGGGATTTGGATTATGTAACCCATAGGTAGGTTCCTTATATCACGAGATTTGGGTTAGGTGACCTATAGGGTAGGTTTTGTGATGACCCGCAAATCTGTATCCTTTGAATCGACAATAAACCACACATGTCCGACCCAAAAATCATAGAATGATGGAATTTCATGGGAAATAAGAGAGAGGGTGAGAAAAAATAAAGAAGAGAGAAGAAGAGAAGAGAGGAAGAAGAGAGAAATAGAACAATAACCATTCAGAATCTCACATTGCAGCAGAATAACACATAATATAGACGAATAATCTTTACAAAAGAGAAAGTGTAATATACATACATCAATCAGAGTGCATGAGTAAGCATGAATAAATAATTATCATCTTGGACAGTTATGACAACCTATCCTTACAAATGCTGATAATTTACAACAACAACAATGCAAAGCGGCGGAAAAAAAAGATAGATACATATATATGATATAAAGATCTCTGGCTCGCCTGCTGAAGCTCCAAAGCATCCAAATCTGAACATGTAAATATACTCGGTCTGACCCGAGCATTGAAAGGGAAGAACACCCGGATCAGTCTAGTAAACCAGCGTAAGAAAAACACATCTCAACTGGATTTATTTTAAATTTATAAAGGCTTTCTTTTATCAAAACAAAGGTATCTTGTAAGACACGCCTACATATAAATATAGACGGATTTTTACATTACGATAACCAAAACCTTTCATATCAAATCATGTTATATTATACTAGCGTTTAGTATACAAATAATAATTAAAATAGCTGAAATTATTATCATTATTAAATTCCAACGTACTAGGCTCTACAAACAAAATGGCAGGCACGTAGTGGAGAATGGATTTCCACACAAATGACTAGGTAAAGGGACTACCTTCTGGTAGTACATCTCTAAAGAAATGTACTATGGGCCACACTAGGCACCTCTACCAATACAAGACCAGTCTACCTCTATAACTAGATAGTACCAAGTATGTCACCCCCCGATCGTTACCGATCTATCTGAAGGCCCTCATAACATACATTCACAATAATTTACATCCTGAACGTCATAGCGGGAAGAAATATACCTAGAAGGGTATGATCATATCCTGATGGGAGTGACCCAATTAGCCTTGCCGCATCTAATCCTGTTTTGGTCATTTTCAGGGCATGAGGCCTTAGGTAATGATTACCATTCACATATCGCATCATCTTTGAATGTCACATTGCAATTTCCATTGACTACTAATTGCCTTCCACAAAAATACAACCCTTGAGCTCGTACGTCTCAAGAAGGGTGTTAAGCTAAGAGAAGTTGCCTTCTCCACCACCATAGATGTATGTTTGTAGAAACCAATGTACGTAATCTCAGAAAATGTACTGTCAGACATCCATCCATAAAGTTCATTCTGGGACTGAACAAAACTAAAGGTACTTTTCTACCACATCCTGTCGGGAATCACCCCTAGGATTAATAGCGAATAATCCTTGCATCGGATATTCATAATGAAGAGACTACTGGTACTATATATATATATTGGGATTTTAACCCCAAATGATCAATAAGCAGTCCTTCACTATGAAAATCCTAAATATCAATATCATCAACAAACCTGCACAATCATCGCACATAGATTGGTTCGAAGTGGTTTTCGGATAAACCGATCCCTGTCTCTTCGCAGCAACAACGATAAATAGGTGAATATTTATTTAATAGTCAGCTATTTAACTATCGAAGAAACAAAAAAAAAACCAACACCATAAGCAATCACTAGACCCTTTTAATTAATCTTTTATTAATTAAATCACTTTCCAAATATTAACTTCAAATTATCTTTAAAAGATATAATTCTAAAACCATTTCAATATTTGGAAAACATTTCATAAAATTATTTCAATAATCAGTGAATTCATAACTTATTTTATTTTTAAACCATTTAAACTCCATTTTAAAATATCATTTCCCAAACCATTCATTTTAAGGATTTTTCAATTTAAAAATGTGAATATATTTTCTTTTATAAAAATCCATATTTAGCTTATCAAATTAAATTGATTTTAATTTATAAAACAGTGTTTATAATTCACATTTCTATTTTATAAAACTTCCATTTATAAAATTCCTTTATTAGCCAATTTCTCGTTTATCTCATTTATATGCCAAAATCCCATTATAAGTTTATTTACTTATAAATCTCTTTATTAACAACATCCCTTTATAAACATTCATTTTAACTCTTATAGAATTCGTTTATAATTCCATTACTTTTATTTATAAAATATCAATTTTATAAATCTTATATATAAACCATTTATACTAAGTATAAAATTCTCAATTTAACTTGTTTTACAAAATAGTTAACCTCATATCTTAAAAATCATATTTAAGTATATTTCACAAAAACATAATTTTTATAACATAAAAATTATAACTTTTTATTTGTATAAAATAAATTCATTTCTTTAATAATTCGAAAATTAATAAAACATGTATATTTTCAAAATCACTTTGAAACCCTTTTTAATTTGAAATCATCATTTCTATATTTTAAATTTCAAAAATATAGCTCAATGCCGCAAAAGTATTAAATAAGGGGATTCACATCAATAATAGCAATCATGACATCCATCACATCAAATATCAGATAATACAACAAATATAACAATATGTGTAAATAAACATCAGCATGATAAGGAATCCAGTTGGATCCCTCCAACCTGTAATCTGCAACAAATACACACATGAAAAAAATATACAATGTCTGATTCGAGGCAGATGCGCGTACAAAGGGTCATCCGCTCATACATGGAAGCGCATAGGGTCTCATATGCTCCAATAGGTAGGAATATATCCAGCTACTAATAATATAGTATAACATCATGTGATAACATGGATTTTGGATATCAGATAATTGGATAATTATCTGATTAAACTATTGAAAATAGTGATTTATAGATTGGACAGATAAAGTTTTGATAATAAAAGGTATCTGGATATGTAAATAAATTTGAAAACAAAGAATATCTGTGATATTCCAGAAAAAATTTCAAGCAAATTAAAATGTGATAATCTCTTCTATAAATCTATTTAAAATTAGTAAAATTATTACTTATTTCAAAAAAAAATTATTGTTTATACATACATACATACATATATAAATAGATTTTTAATAAAATTATTATTTTTAAATTGAATCAGGATTGTTTTAAATATATGTGTGTGTTGATTTTAGATTGAATTTCAATTTGGAAATGAAATTGAATTTGGATTTGGATTTAAAATTGAAATTTTAAGTATATTTTGGGATTAAATATCTTATATATGATTTATTTAGAATATAATTAGTTTTTAATTCTTTAAAGGGTTTTGTTCATATAAATTTAAAAGTACTTGTTTAATAATATATATATATATATATATATATATAAAAGCTTTATATTAACAAATTAAAATAAATAAAAATATATTATTACAAGTGTTAGATTGCGAAGTCTTGTTATAACACATGTAATTTAATAAAGGATGGTAGTTGACAAATGTAAATAGATGAACTAGTGTCATTTTTGTTTATTTTCATTTTACTTTAAATTTTAATAAATCCAAATTTACACTATATAGACTCCTATCTACTTTCTTTTATCTTCTTTTCCTACCTTCCCTTTTCAAAGAAAAGAAAAAAAATAAAATGATCAAAACTGGTAAGAAATCACCAGATCAAGCTAAACCATGAAACACTTTAACAACTCAAGATCAAAAGCCTATAAATGTTTTTCATCAAACTATAAACTTTTTCAATCAAAACAAAGTAAGAAATACTGAAGGAAATCAAAGTTCGGGCAAGTGAATCAAGCAACCTTTTCAAAGCAACTTCAATCAGTTTTGAAAGCTAATTATTTCAACATCAAGTTTCAGTAAAGCAACCTTTCAAACATTTTCTTCAGCATTTCCGGTTTTCATAATATAAGCTCTAGAACAGGTGAGTAAACATACCTGATTTAAAAAGTTTCTAAAATCTGTTAAACCCCTGTTGCATGAAGAAACTTAAGCTTTAGTAGGCAAAAATGGTTTGCATGTTGTAATTAAATGATTTTGTGTATATTTGTTTATGGTTATCTCTGTGTGCATGCCTGAAATTCAAGTGTTGTGCTTTGTTCTTTAACTGTTAGATGTAAATAACATTCAAAAATTAAGTGTTTTGTTATTAATCAGTTTAAGGATCAAGTATTTTCTGATTTCAAAAAAATAAAATAAAAGAAAGATCAAAGCAAATTCAAGATTCAAAGTTTAAAACTGTTTCAAAGGCTCTCTGTACTTCAACAGGTGAGTAGCTACATCTTTTAAATCCAAAAATCTTTTATCATATCTGTAGATAAGTAAAAGATTATAAAAAGTATCAAAACACATTATAGTGTTGCTTAGAAATGAAAGTACTTTATGCCTAGATATGATTTTAGTTGCTGTACAAGATGTTGTCATATCTTCTCTGTTCAAATTGAACAGTCAATAAACTATTATTATTTTTTAAAACAGTAAATAAATAAATATAAAGCTTAAACCTAGTTTAGTTCTTGATGGATGTAAAAATCCCTGAAGTTAGGGATATAATTCATGTTTTGCATATCTGTTTATGTGAGAATAGTGTGTATACATGTCAGCCTATATAAACATAACTTCTCTGTTTAAAATTTTAGGCTTTAACAATTTAAAATTTTAAAAACCTCATCTCCTAATTCTTTTCAGGATTTCATTTTTAAATAAAATTTGTTTGGATTATCAGGAACTTGACTTTGGAAACATTTCCAAATGATGTAAGTTCAAAATTTTCTAGGAAACTTGAATATACAGTAAAATTAAAGGGATATGTAAAATTCGAACACTTGGATTTATTAGTCAAATTCCAAAATCGAATTTGTTATCGGAATCCATGATTTTTAAAACTAATATCAAAATTTTTAGAACAGTAAAACGTGGGAACTAGCGAGTTGAACGGAATTCTTGGCTGAGCAAAATTCTGGTGGCCAGTAGAGTTTGAAGAGGCCGGGGTCTCTGCTGTAGTTACCCTGGAGGTAGGCGTGTTCAGCAAAAATGCCAAGTGAATTTTTAGTTCATAGAGACGGCAGCATGGAGTCATAGTAGGATTCCAGCTAGGTTTTGATCGAGCTTGGAAAGTGGGCTACTACGGGGACGTGAGAAGGAATGGGAGGTGCGGAACCCAGGGGAAAGAAGGTAGGTTTCGTGGCGAAGCTTTGGGATTAATTTGGTCGTGGAAAGTGATCCACGGCGATGCGACGAGGCGTCTGTGTGGATAAGGTTGGTCCAGCGTCACAGTTTTAGGTCGAATTTTTGATCGAGGAGGTTTTGTTGTGGCCTGGGTAATGGAGCATGTGGGGATGACCGAATGTGACTTGCATCGATGGTCGGCGGCGGCGCCGGATTAGTCGATGGCATGTGCAGGTGAATGTGCACGGGTGTGCATGCGAGTTGAAGAAAAGGGGATTAGGAACTGGGAGAAATAAGATAGAAGAGGGGAAGATTCGTGGATCAGTTTGGGCCAGAATTGTTGGGCCGAAGTTTTATATTTGTTAATTTTAATATAAATGGATTGTAATGGGAAAATGATAACAAAGTTTTAAACATAAGAAAATGTACAAAGTTTTCAAGTTAAACAAGTTTCAAGGAAATTATTGAGCAAAGTTCACAGTACCTACCAGGTTTATCAAGAAAGTACAAAGATTGTATTTTAAAAGCTAAATGTTTTCTAATGATATAATTAGTGGTTGATAAATGTTTAGACCAAATATGTGATTTGGTATTTAATAAAGGAAGTGATTTTATCTTAATCTAATTAATGGTTTGATAATTTATGAGGTAATGAAGGAGTAATTAATTTTTATTAATTAATGATTAAAGGATGATTAAATAGGTAATTAAAGTTTAATTAATTGATTTATAAGATGTTTATAAATGATTAATTAATTAAATGGTTTGAAATTTATTAATGATAGATTAAGCAGGGTTAAGTGATTAATTACTTAAATTAGTGCTTAGAGAATCATTAATTAATGTGACTAAACAATTAAGAAACTTGATTAAAAGTTAATGTGAAGGGTTATGGCTAAATAATCCATGTGGTAATAAAAGGTTAATTTGCTAAGGTAATTAAAGAATAATTAATCAAGGATGATTAATTAGGATAAAAAAAGGATGATTTATTTAATTAGTTTGTAATTAATTAATATTAAGTAAAGGTAATCTAAGTGATTAAAGTTAATTATTAATTTAAATAGAGATGAATTAAATTAATTGGGAAGTGATCAATCTTGTTTATGAATGATTGAATGATGATAAGTGCTTTAGATTGGTTGTTATCTCTGAAATGGATTGCTTTGTGATACGAGATATTGGATGGATAGTGATAGAAACTTTTTTAATTATGAATTGCTGTGTAAAAGTGTTATCCGGTAATTAAAGTTGAGTTGTATTTAATTGAATAACTTGGGTTTAGAATGACATTGGATTCGAAGATACCGGAGTCGGGTATTAGTAAATACCCAAAACTATTTCGATTCTCTATAAATTGATACATGAAATCAATAAGATGGAATGGAATGATTTAAGTGAATTGGACCAATTAATCTAAGTTTCGGTACTTAGAAATTGATGTGTGAAATAAATGATGTTTATAACAACTTGTGAATTTGTAAATTGATACGAGTTACCCCGGATTTTATATAGTTCTATGCATTGGAATTTCATATTTTATGGGTTTACTCACGCTAGTTTCCAGCCTGACCCGGGTGTTACTTTGATGTAATGCTCGGGTCAGACCGAGTGTTGCAGATTTTCAGGTGAGGACGTTTTGGAGCTCATGAGGCGGCTAGTTAGCAGGAACGTATGGAGCATATACCGCTGTATATATTATTGTATAACTAGGACATGTTGTTTTAAACTGTCCAGTGTTGTGTATTGGTTGTAACTTTGACGTATAAAATGTAAGTGTACTGATACAGTTCTTCTTTGTAAAACTGTTATTTATGTGATATTATATTTTGATCCGCTGTGAATGTGCGGTTTCTGTGACTTGTTATTGTTTCTTCTTCTTTCTTTTTTCTTCTTTTCCTAACTATCTGGAGTTTTTAAGATCGAAAATTCCGGGTCGTTACATTTGATATCAGAGCAGAAGGTTAAGCGAGAACCTTGGCTCTGGTGGGATTACTCATTAAGGATAGGGTCAATGGTACCCTAGAATGAGTTGAGTGTGAGTGTATATATATATGAGTGCGTACTTGTTATTTTCTTATATAAAGATTTTAAATGATTTTAGAAAAATATATTTTTCATATATATAGCAATATTTCTTTCTAATAAATATTAAGGTAATTGGTCGTTAAATTATTGGAATTAAATTAAGTGGTAATAGAAATACAATCAAATTAAAATCAAATCAAAGATAAGTTTGAAATGAATTCAAACTGAAATTAAATCTTAAAGTTGATAAGAATTTCAAAATAAGATTAATTAGAATTGGTTTCAAACCAGAGAAATAGAATGGTCATTGTGCTTAATAATGAGATGATTGTTTTCCAATAAACAATAAAATGTTTTAAGGAAGTAACCATTTAAAAAGAGTAACTTGTAAATTTGAAAGGATGTAAATTAAAGTGGGTTTCAAATTGTGAAGTTCTGAATTCTAAATTTAAACATTTGAATTAGTTTCAAAATGTTAAAGGAAATAATATTATTCAAATCTATTTTGAATATGATCTTATTTTAAAATAAGAGATGCTATTTAATATATTTGAATGAAAGGGTCCTATTTCAAACAATGGTTGTTTGGAATTTTAAAGGAATTTGTTTGAATTTAAAACCAAAGGTGGTTTAAAATTTAAAAGTAACCAAGTGCGTAAAGGAAATAAACTCTAAGGTTGAGTTTTGAATTTTCCTTGGAATATGATGTAAAACCCAAAGTGAAGTAGGTTTTAAACTTAAGTGGGAAGGATATTGATCTGAAGTTTAAAATTTGAATGAGAATTCAAATTGTGTAAATTTGACTAGATTAAGTAAATTAAATTTAACTTGGAAGAAGTTAAATAAGTCTGAATGATCGACCTGATTTGGAAATTTCAAGATGAAATTAAGATTTAACTTGGGAAGTTAAATGGTTGGTTGGAATTGAGAGTTTGAGTGATCTCAAATTGGGTTTGAGATCCGAAAATTGGAAATGGATGGATGTTTTAAAATAATTTGAATGACACCATCCTGCTGTTATTAATAATCTTTAAACTGTAAATTGGATTTGTTTAAAGAAATGGGATGTGGTAATATATCCATTACTAGGGTAAATTGGAATCGTTTTGGACTTGAAATTTGAATGTTTAAGATAAAACTTCAAAGGTTTGGTTTCAAAATTGAAATTTGATGATAAATTGAATTTCAAAGATTTAGTTGTTTAAAAAGGGATTTGAATTATTATTTGAACTATGAAATAGGTTAAAAATGGAATTTGGATTCAAAATTAAATGGTTTTAAAAATATAAGTTGATTTGATTTGAAGGATTAAATCAACATTTAAAATTTTAACTCGAATTTATATAATTTGGGATGATTTTAAATTTGAAATTTGAATTTAATTAGTTCAAAATTGAATTTGATTTGAAATGAAGTTGAAGTTGAATAAGTTCAAATTCAAATGGGATTTAGGATTAATTCAAACAGAAATTGATTTGAATTGAAATTGGTTCAATTTGGAATTTATGTGAATAATTTGGAATTGTAATTAAAGACGAATAGGTTTGAAATCATATGGAATTTCATTTGAATTTGGAAAGAAATTGAGATTAATTCAACTTGAATTGGGGATAAATCAAGTTCAAGGGAAAGTGAAGTTACTCAAATTGGAATTGAGTCAATTTAAATGGATGTGGAAATTTAAATTGAATTGATGGGAATGGAGATTGAAAATTAAACAGTTTGGCTATGGTCTATTTTCAAATAAATTATTTTAATACAAACTGTTTTAAATCTATTTTCCTAACTATTTACTATACAACTTTCCTTTTTAAAACCCATGACTATTTTATACTTATTTTACAATTATTTTTGAAGCCATTTAACTATTTTACAACTGTTTTATAAACTAATTATTATTTCTCAACTACTTTATAACTGATTACTATTTTACAAACTATTTTACTATTATTTAAAATTTCTATAACTATTTGACTATTTTCCAACTGTTTTACAATTACTTAACTATTTTACAATATTTTACAAACTAATAATCATTTTTCAACTACTTATCTATTTTTAACGTTTCAAGCTATTTTCTAAAATTAAGCTGGGAAGAGTTTAAACTATTTATGATTGAATATCCATTTGAGATAAGAATTGAGGTGATAATCCAAATGAGGATTTAAGCAATTATGGATAAGTGGATAGAAACTTAAGGGAATGTGAATGGAAAAGAGAATTTATTTGGTTAATAATCAATGAAGATAAATACGTAGGATGTATATATATTATTCTATTCGCATAGTGATTTGATCCAGATTCGAGCACAGAATTTCGAGATAGTATATCGATCCGAGTTGGGATTTTCCACTCGATTTTCGACGGCGAACCTGGATATGGATTATTGATTGGTTCTGGATATTCTCTATCATAGTTATGGTTATGCAAGGATAATGACGGTTTCTGATCAAGAAACCAGATCTGAGTCCGCACTAGGAAATCGGGTGGACGATACTAGTTCGAAAATGAAATTGTGTGATCGAGTGAGCGATCAGATTGGTATAGCGTATGGATGATATGTGTACATTGTACGAGTTTGAATGAAATTAATACTGAGAATTTGTGGACAAGAAATTGTGAAATGATTTTTGAAATGAAAGTATATTTTATGAAATATACAATGGATAAAAGTGGAAATTGGATATTTCTACGGTAGAAATTTACTTTATGGAAGTAAGTAATTTGGTAAGTGACTTTATAGAGTAATCAAATTTGAATATTTGATTTGGGATAAACAAAGCTATGTATCTTTGTTATATATAAGATAAATCTCCCCTTGTTGAATCTATAGCCAGAAGAAAGGGGTTTTTGAAAGTTTTTGAAGTATAAAAGGGGTTTTGTACAAGTTTGAAGAGATCCAAAGTTTTAAGAAGATATATATATATATATATATATATATATATACATACACACGTATAAAGGATCTTATGCGAATGATTTTGGAAAAGGTTTTGGGAACCTATGAATTTGGAAAAGGCTTTTTGATTTTTTTGGAGAAAAATCAATTTTGGAATTTGGAAAGCCTTATTGAGAATTATCAATTTTGGGATAATCGATTTTGAGAAAGGAGATTTATATGAGATTCATACTAGGTGTATGATATTGGAAGGTACTATATGTGTGTAGTATAAAGTGTTTTGAAAATGGCTCTGGAGAAAAAGGCGCTCCCTTGGGATGAACTTCTCAGGTGTACCATAGGTTGGTACTGCCTTGAGCCTCCAAGGGGGAGGTTCTAAAGTTGATCATGTGAGGAGTCTGGACAAAACTAGTTCTTGAGGATTATTGGGTAGCGAAAGTCGAGGGCGCTGATGCCTACAGAGGCATTTGAGTTATGCTGTGACACAGTGTAACTCGATGTCGCTGCGATCTATTGTGTGGAACATAGCGGAAATTGTGTGGAGGCGAGTGTCAACGGTCTACGCTTGATTTTGCCGGGAAGGCAACGTAACATCGGTAGACTGCGATCTGTGGTCAAGTGGAGTGGAGAAGTTTCATTCTTTTGGCAGCGAAATTCGAGGGCGCTGAGGCCTACAGTTATATGGGTTTTTGCTATGATAGCAATGTAACCTCAGTTGTAGCTGCAATCTGTAGCGGGTTCCGTGGTGTGATCGAGGGTCGCGGAGGCCTACAGTTATCCATGGATTTTGTCGGGATGGCAACGTAACCATCGGGTTAACTGCGACCATGGATGGGGGTAATGATTTCCAGAGAATTCTCACCAAAGATATTCTCTCTATTTTCAAAAATGTTTTCTATATTTTTAATAAAATTATTTTCTAAAGTATTTTCACTAGGTGTTGAAAATGGGTCTGCTAAGTACTTATAGATCTTCAGTCCTACACCTGATCAACGTATGACCGAATTTCTGTGATAACAAAGATGGACTTATGAAAACATCGAGTTATAAAAGTAAACTATTTTGGCAATATTATATAAATTTTAAAAATTAAAAGAAAAGATCAAAAGTGATTTAACTAATATTAAGTATTTTAATAAATTCTGGCTTCGATCCTTTTCGAGGACGAAAAGATTCTAAAGGGGGAGGAATGTGATAACCTGGATTTTGGATATCAGACAATTGGATAATTATCTATTTAAACTATTGAAAATAGTGATTTGTAGATTGGACAGATAAAGTTTTGATAATAAAAGGTATCTGGATATGTAAATAAATTTGAAAACAAAGAACATCTGTGATATTCCAGAAAAATTTCAAGCAAATTAAAATATGATAATCTCTTCTATAAATCAATTTAATATTAGTAAAATTGTTACTTATTTCAAAAAAATTAATAATGATTGTTTATAGATATAAATATAAATAGATTTTTAATAAAATTATTATTTTCAAATTGAATCAGGGTTGTTTTAAATATATGTGTGTGTGTGTGTTGATTTTAGATTGAATTTCAATTTGGAAATGAAATTGAATTTGAATTTGGATTTAAAATTGAAATTTTAAGTATATTTTGGGATTAAATATCTTATGTATGATTTATTTAGGATATAATTAGTTTTTAATACTTTAAAGGGTTTTGTTTATATAAATTTAAAAGTACTTGTTTAATAATATATATATATATATATATATATATATATAAAAGCTTTATATTCACAATTTAAAATAAATAAAAATATATTATTACAAGTGTTAGATTTTGAAGGCTTGTTATAACACATGTAATTTAATGAAGGATGGTGGTCGACAAATGTTAATAGATGAATTAGTGTCATTTTTGTTTATTTTCATTTTACTTTAAATTTTAATAAATCCAAATTTACACTATATAGACTCCTATCTATTTTCTTTTATCTACTTTTCCTATCTTCCCTTTTCAAAGAAAAGAAAAAAATGAAATGATCAAAACTGGTAAGAAATCACCAAATCAAGCTAAACCCTGTAAACACTTTAACAACTCAAGATCAAAAGCCTGTAAATGCTTTTCATTAAACTATAAACATTTTCAATCAAAACAAAGTAAGAAATCTTGAAGGAAATCAAAGTTCAGGCTAGTGAATCAAGCAACCTTTTCAAAGCAACTTCTGTCAATTTTGAAAGCTATTTATTTCAACATCAAGTTCCAGTAAAGCAAGCTTTCAAACATTTTCTTCAGCATTTTCGGATTTCATAATATAAGCTCTAGAACAGGTGAGTAAACATACCTGATTTAAAAAGTTTTTAAAATCTGTTAAACCCCTGTTGCATGCAGAAACTTAAGCTTTAGTAGGCAAAAATGGTTTGCATGTTGTAATTAAATGATTTTGTGTATATTTGTTTATGGTTATCTCTGTGTGCATGCCTGAAATTCAAGTGTAGTGCTTTGTTATTTAATTGTTGGATGTAAATAACATTCAAAATTAAGTGTTTTGTTCTTAATCAGTTTAAGGATCAGGTATTTTCTGATTTCAAAAAAATAAAAAAATAAAGGAAAGATCAAATCAAATTCAAGATTCAAAATTTAAAACTGTTTCAAAGGCTCTCTGTACTTCAACAGGTGAGTAGCTACATCTTTTAAATCCAAAAATATTTTATCAAATCTGTAGATAAGTAAAAGATTATAAAAATTATCAAAACACATTATAGTGTTGCCTAGAAATGAAAGTACTTTATGCCTGGATATGATTTTAATTGCTGCACAAGAAGTTGTCACATCTTCTCTGTTCAAATTGAACAGCCAGTAAACTATTTTTTTTTAAAACAGTAAATAAATAAATATAAAGCTTAAACCTAGTTTTGTTCTTGATGGATGTAAAAATCCCTGAAGTTAGGGATATAATTCATGTTTTGCATGTCTGTTTATGTGAGAATAGTGTGTATACCTGTCAGCCTATATAAACATAACTTCTCTGTTTAAAATTTTAGGCTTTAACAATTTAAAATTTTAAAAACCCATCTCTTAATTCTTTTCAGGATTTCATGTTTAAATAGAATTTGTTTGGATTATCAGGATTTTGACTTTGGAAACATTTCCAAATGATATTAGTTCAATTTTCTGGGAAACTTGAACATACGGTAAAATTCAAGGGATATGTAAAATTCAAACACTTGGTAATCAAATTCCCAAATCGAATTTGTTATCGGAATCCATGATTTTTAAAACTAATATCAAAATTTTTAGATTAGTAAAACGTGGGAATTAGCGAGTTGAACAGAATTCTTGTCTGAGCAAAATTCTGGTGGTCAGTAGAGTTTGAAGAGGCCGGGGTCTCTACTGTAGTTACCCTGGTGGTAGGTGTGTTCGGCAAAAATGCCAAGTGAATTTTTAGTTCACAAAGACGGCAGCATGGAGTCATAGTAGGGTTCCAGCTCAGTTTTGATCGAGCTTGGAAAGTGGGCTACTACGGGGACGTGCGAAGGAATGGGAGGTGTGGAACCCAGGGGAAAGAAGGTAGGGTTTTTGGCGAAGCTCCGGGATTAATTTGGTCGTGGAAAGTGATCTACGGCGATGCGACAAGGCGTCTGTGTGGATAAGGTTGGTCCAGCGTCACAGTTTCTGGTCGAATTTTTGATCGAGGAGATTTTGTTGTGGCCTGGGTAGTGGAGCAAGTGTGGATGACTGAATGTGACTTGCATCGATGGTCGGCGGTGACGCCGGATTAGTCGACGGCGTGTGCAGGTGAATGTGCACAGGTGTGCATGCAAGTTGAAGAAAAGGGGATTAGGAACTGGGAGAAATAAGATAGAAGAGGGAAAGATTTATGGATCGGTATGGGCCACAATTATTGGGCCGAAGTTTTATATTTGTTAATTTTAATATAAATGGATTGTAATGGGCAAATGATAACAAAGTTTTAAACATAAGGAAATGTACAAAGATTTCAAGTTAAACAAGTTTCAAGGAAATTATCGAGCAAAGTTCAAAGTACCTACCAGGTTTATCAAGAAAGTACAAAGATTGTATTTTAAAAGCTAAATGTTATCTAATGATATAACTAGTGGTTGATAAATGTTTAGACCAAATATGTGATTTGGTATTTAATAAAGGATGTGATTTTATCTTAATCTAATTAATGGTTTGATAATTTATGAAGTAATGAAGGAGTAATTAATTTTTATTAATTAATGATTAAAGGATGATTAAATTAGGTAATTAAAGTTTAATTATTTGATTTATAAGGATGTTTAGAAATGATTAATTAATTAAATGGTTTGAAATTTATTAATGATTATTAAGCAGGGTTAAGTGATTAATTACTTAAATTAAGTGATTAGAGAATCATTAATTAATGTGACTGAACAATTAAGGAAATTGATTAAAAGTTAATATGAAGGGTTAAGGCTAATTAATCCATATGGTAATAAAAGGTTAATTTCCTAAGGTAATTAAAGAATAATTAATCAAGGATGATTAATTAGGATGAAAAAAGGGATGATTTATTTAATTAGTTTGTAATTAATTAATATTAAATAAAGGTAATCTAAGTGATTAAAGTTAATTATTAATTTAAATAGAGATGAATTAAATTAATTGGGAAGTGATCAATCTTGTTTATGAATGATTGAATGATGATAAGTGCTTTAGATTGGTTGTTATTTCTGATATAGATTGCTTTGTGATACGAGATATTGGATGGATAGTGATAGTCACTATATTAATTATGAATTGCTGTGTAAAAGTGTTATCAGGTAATTAAAGTTGGGTTATATTTAATTGAATAACTTGGGTTTAGAATGACATTGGATTCGAAGATACCGGAGTCGGGTATTAGTAAATACCCGAAACCATTTCGATTCTCTATAAATTGATACGTGAAATCAATAAGCTGGAATGGAATGATTTAAGTGAATTGGACCAATTAATATAAGTTTCAATACTTAGAAATTGATGTGTGAAATAAGTGATGTTTATAACAACTTGTGAATTTGTAAATTGATACGAGTTACCCCGGGTTTTATACAGTTCTATGCATTGGAATTTCATATTTTATAGGTTTACTCACGCTGGTTTCCAGCCTGACCCGGGTGTTACTTTGATGTAATGCTCGGGTCAGACCGAGTGTTACAAATTTTCAGGTGAGGACGTTTTGGAGCTCAAGAGGCGAGCTAGTTGGCAGTAACGTATGGAGCATATACCGCTGTATATATTATTGTATAACTAGGACATGTTGTTTTAAGCTGTCCAGCGTTGTGTATTGGTTGTAACTCTGATGTATAAAATGTAAGTGTATGATACAGTTCTTCTTTGTAAAACTGTTATTTATGTGATATTATATTTTGATCCACTGCGGATGTGAGGTTTCTGTGACTTGTTATTATTTCTTCTTAGTCTTTTCTTCTTTTCCTAACTATCTGGAATTTTTTAGATCGAAAATTCCGGGTCGTTACACATCCAAACAATCATTAAACCACATAAAATAAATTTATTCTCACTTATATAAAAATATAAGTGAGACAGAGAGAGTTATTTTTACTCACTTTGGTTGTAGTAGTCATTGAGCATTTTATTTCGACTAAAAACGAACAGGCATTCGAATTTAACCAAAATTTCCATCAGCTCCAATCCAACTCCATAGCAATACGAACCCAAAGCAATCCATTTCGTGCGAAACAGACCTCGTATGAAGAAGTTATGGATTTAATTGCATTCGATAATTAATTATATAATTAACTAAAACTAAGTTAATTCAAAATTTAACTTAACATGTTTCTTCCCTCCTCCTACATGCTATAGGAAAACGCGACCCTCTCCTCTTCTTCTTTTTTCATGCGCATGAAATTATCGCGCCACCACCTCGATGAACCACCACCTTGACCATCGCCCACTCCCCTGCCTCTACGCCTCCACCAAGTGTCGCGCCGCCTCACCCAGCCTACGCACCCACGCGTGACACCCCAGATTGAACCAAAATGCACGCCACGAATGGAGGTCCCTTGTCGACGATCCCTTGCTCCAAATTTGATCACAACCGTTGATCTTGTAGAGCATGACGAGCTCTACAATTTTCATTTAGGAAGTTTTGGGTAATGATTAATGGATTCGCCAGAAATTGAGGAGGAAAGCTGGTGATTTTTGGCCGTTCATATGTTGGTGGCGGCTGGGAGGAAATTAGGGTTCAGGATTTTAAAATGAAGGGTAAAGGTCCTCTATTTAGAAGTAATCCAAATTACTATTCAAGCGAGTATTTTTCAAACTCTGATCGAAGCATGCTACCTGGCATTTATAGTGTTTTACCCCTATTATGAACACAATGGAATATGTATTGAAGGCCAATTCCATAGTATTTGGAAGTTAGCTTTCCTAATCGGGTTATTTTAATTACAATTCATTTAATTAATTTCTGTGCATTTCAGCTTCGCATGACCAAATTGTAAGTCCGATTGACACGAAATTTGAAATCCTATAATAACTCACTATTACGGATCTAATGAAACTGGTTTCGTCGAATCTGAGACAGTATCAAAAAATGACTATTTTTACACGTTGATTAAATATTAAAATTCCCAATTTCCATTTATTCGCTTTTAATCCAATTTTAAAAGTTTATTAACATCATTCTAATTCAAATATATTTTAAATCAACTTTATAAATCATTTTCATTCACACTAAATTCGAAATCTAATTATTTCTGCAATTTTTAATATTAAATTAAATAATTTAATTATCCAATTAAATCAATATATTTGAAATATAATTTATTTAACTTATAAAATTAACTTGTAAATACAATTAAATATTCCAATTTCGAATGGCTGAAATTCTGGGTCGTTACAGGTTCCCTATAGCACTTTTGTTGCATAGGCCAGCTGTCTGTTACCTATAAGGGAAAAGCAGGGTCATGATTGAGGCTACGCATTGAATAACCATCGGTGGATAAGAGTCACGATGTTCATCGAGATAACTAAAGACTGCAAGAGCGAATCCGATTATGTGATCCTAGGCTCTTAGAGCAGTAAAATGACCATCAATCTCCCTTCTAATTCTAATGGAATGTTAAATAGACATATTCTATTGATGCATCTCACTTAAGTATAGATATGGGTTGAGTGACCCAGGCTTAAATGACAAACATATTAATGTATATAGATGACTCTACTTCAAACTTCATTTCTCTCATATAGTCATTCCCCATCATGATTTATTCTAATTTATTAATATACGAGGAGATGAGATTTTATTTGGTTAGGTATCTAGAGTATAGTCGATTCCCGTATCTTTTGTTGTATATTAATTTTCAGATAGGTGCGGCCTATATTTTATATTGATTTTGTATTATATTACTCAAGATTGAGAGATATAATTGCACTTTGCTATTTTATAGACTAGCTATACTTGATGATATCTCATATTTGATGACTTCTGGACTTTGATGATGATTCTAGACATGAATGATTCACACATTCGATATTGTTTCAATTGGATAACATTTGGTGTGATTTTATATGGGTGATAACATCTTGTTGCTTGGTTCTATGGTTGTTGCTATTTTGTTATACTATTGTTTTGTATGTCATCACTATTATATTATGCATATTCTATATCTATATATGTGTTGACCTCTAAATTTAGATATACTCTGTCTCGTGTGTTATTTACGTAATACTCACGTCAATCCGAGACATTTCAGGTTCATAGATAGTAAGATTAGCTTGTGTTGTTGTAAGAATATAGGAGAGTATAATGTAGTATTATTGTATATCCTATGAGTATATGTATATTCTTGTGTTGTATTTTGGACATACCTTGAATATTCAATATTAGATATCATCGCTACGATTGCGTCTGTATTCTCTGATATCATATATATATATATATATGTATGTATATGTATATGTATATGTATATGTATACGTATGTGTGTGTTATATATATTATATATATGTGTGTGTATATATGTATGTGTATGTGTATGTGTATATATGTGTGTGTATGTATTGTGTATTGCTCATCCTAGAGGCGCATGTGTTTATTTCTTTGTGTCGATATTGTGTATGTATAGATGAATTATATTTTTGATGTTTAAATATGTGCAAGTGTTAGCCCAAAGAGAATATTTACATGTGTACTCCATATTGCCTTATTCTTTGTATTATTTGATTGTATTACTTAGTGATACCTTTGGATAGTGTGGGTATAGAGGTGGGGGTGTTTCATTTTTGTATCAAAGTAGGTTCAGAATAATACATTGTATATTAGGGACACGAATCAAGACCTTAGAAAGACTTAGAGTCCCTGTCCCTTTGGGTGTGTTGGGTAGTTACCTTATAGTAAAGAAATGGCAGGAATATACAATTATCGATGTAATCTTTTGGGGATGTACTTGTTATTTTTCCTATTATATATATAAATATTAGTCTTATCCCTGTCTCTTTGGTGCGATTGTCTTTTTATGAAATGAGATTTGTTGATGGAGGGAGTGAAGTAAAGATTTGTTAGCTAGACCAGTTATGTTGGCATTGGTGTTGTTGAATAGTCCTCTGTGTGGCAAGTTGAGTTGAATAATCCAGTAGTGATCAGAGTGCGCAATATATGCTGATAAATAGCTTCCTGTTGAAGGCAGTTATTTGATTGATTGTTCAATGTGTGTTTTGTTGTACTAATTTTTTTCAATTGGCCTAGTTTAGAACGTGGGAATTGAGTAGGAGTTATCATTCAAATATTTCAAAATCCACTTGAATCTGGATAAAACCAAATATTAATTGAAGCTAGTGGTTTATCCAAATTTAAACCGCTAGTGTATAATAAATCTATTTAAGAAATAATAATAATATTAATAATAAAATATAATTAAAGCCGTGGAAGAAAATTTAAATTAAATTAATTGAATGCTTGATATTATTGATGTGTGATGATTGTACTTTTATTAAGGGTTGTTGAATTGAATATATATATATATATATATATATTTAATTTTAATATTTACTTTGAATAAGCATATGATTTGATTAAATAGAAATAGTATTTTTTATATAGTAATTGAAAATATTTTAGTTATTTATTTTGATGTTAATTTGTCTGTAGAGTGGGTTAAGAATTCTAGTCGATGTAGGTGCACACGTATTCCATAAGGATTCCTAAATACTTAAATGAGGCAGATATGACACGATAATTAAAATGGTATGCAAATAATTTTATTCAAAATTATATATTTTTTATAGAATAAAATATTATTTGGAGGAAAAAATAATATTATTTATCTAGATTTGTATATATTTTGAATAACGTATGCAGTCATTGAAAATTAATCTTAAGTTGAGGTCAATAGCGAAGCAATGTTGATATATTATCATAGGCAATCAACACTACAGCCAATTGGTGATATGAATCAATAAAATTTATGGCATGACAAAATTGTATATAACTAATTATGGATTACTATATAAAGATTTATTTATTTAAGCTTGAATCAAAAGAGTTTTCTAGAGGAAAAATAATAATATAAGGGGAATTTTTTAAAGAATAATTTAAAATGAATATAACATGTTTTGAATATAGAAAAATGTTTTGGAAATGGAGAATTAGTATTTTAAAAAAAAATGTGAAGATTTTGGAAGTGTCACAAATATTAATTTGGAAAGTAACTAATGTTTTTACAATTTTATTTTGACTGATCTCCAAGATTTTGGGAATTTTTTTTGAAGAAAGAATAATATTTTGAAGAAGTATGTTAAGTTGTATTATTGAAAAATAAGTATTATATGACATTTTTATGAAGAAGTAAAAGTAGTTTGAAAAATTATGTATAGAGAGGTATTATAATTAATTAGAGTTGAAAATAAATTTTCTAAAGAGAAAATAATACATTAAAATTGCGTTACCCCAATATTAATAAAGGTTTGTGAAAAGATGTTAATTATTTTAAAACATGCATGGAAAAAATTATTAATGTAAAGATGTTTTGAAACCTTTTTGAAGAACTAAAAATTCATTAAAAAAGGAAAAGGAAAATTAATATAAGTGAAATTGTTCATTGATTTTAAAAATGTATATAAATTTCTAAAGGAATAGATATCTAAAATAATTTTTAAAAGTGGTTAATTAAGTAAAGAAGTAAGAGAACAAAACGAAGTATATATTTTATGAAATGGATTAATAAATTGATTGGACTTTTCGATGTCCTTTTGAAAATATATAAAGCTTATATATATGTTGTAGTTTCCAATTTTAATGGAAGTTCAAAATGAATAAAATTTGAAATTTGTTATTGAAATTGTGTTTGGAGTAGATAAGAGATTTTAAACAATATATATATTTTCTAAGTTTAAGCAATGACTTGTATTAATCTTAAATAACCTTGACTTAGTATTATTAGTTTTTAAATCTTGAGTTTTGGAAAAAATATATTTCGAAGTTAGTTATGGTAGGAAGTTGTTTGAATGAATGGAAGATTTACATAGGAAAAAAATTCCTCAAAAGTACTCAACAAATATGGACATAACCTTGATTATTTTATCAAATTCAGATGAATATTCTTCCATTCGAAGATATTTTAATTTGGAGAAACTTTTATGTGCATCATGGAAATTTTGATGTTTAGAAGTACTTGAACATGTTTTAAAGCGAATTAACCTTTCCGACTGGATTTTTATTTTCTTTAAGATACGTTGTGTTTGTTCGGCCACACCTTTCAAATAGTTTACCTGATTTTGATGATCATGCCCATTCCAAAAAGATAAGAACATAATCAACAACTTTTGGTTTAAGTGTTTTGCAAAATTTGATGTTTTTGAGGCTAAAAATGTAAATTGCTAAAGTGGGTCTGTGTATTTATCATATAGCCTGAATTTATTCTTTTTAGATAATCCCTCATAACTAGAGTTGTAAGCTATATTTTTGGAATCTGCAAGATTTTTTGGAGTGTTAGTTCACTACGTAACAATCATTCTTTGAAACCATTAGTTAATTTAGTCGTTTTAACCTTTAAATTTTTATTTGAAAGTGGTTTAAATATAAAAATGGTGTTGTTTCTATGTTTAATATGTATATACTTCTTCACATATGCCAGTAACATTTAATTTTGAGATAGGTACAGGTACTTAGAAAGCACAATTGGACTAATTGGCATTGTTGACTCACTTTTGCTTGCATAAAAGTAAGAATGGCCTTTTAAACACTAATAAAAAGATTTATTTTTACATTATACCAAAATATATGTGAAATTATATTGTTTCCCCATGTTTCAGGATGCCCTATATTGGGATGTGTATATGTATATATTGTGATATTTTGTGTTTGATTTTTAGAATGCTATCCGTACAAGAAGGCTGTTAAAAAATTTCAAAAATTTAATACTTAGAAAATTTTCATAAAATTTTATCGTATGCGAAAATAGAAAGTTATTGAATTGAATCTATTTAAACTATAACATACAGTAAGAGAAATTGGAGAAAGGGTCTTATAGAGGATTGAGTAGTTTAAGTTTAATAGAAGATCGTAGATAATAAGAAAGTTAGTTTACGAGTTTTATGACACCTGCTTAAAAGAAATTACGAGGATGCAAGTTTCATAAGGGGGAGGTCTGTAACAACCCTGCTTTATACGCTATATGAGTAGATAAATTTTATTAAAACAAGAATGTTCGAATAATCAGTAATTATTTTTTTTGAAAATAATTTTTTACTCAAATAATATTTAATATTTTATTGAAATTGAATAAAATGTTTTAAATTGAATATAAAATATTTTTATAGTGTAAATATATTTTATGTGAAACAAAATAGTGAAAAATAAACTAGTATTGAATTGAAAGAAATTGTGCCATTATCGAAATATATTTTGTAATTGAAGTGTAAATCAAGTTAATTTATATTGCAACTGTTAAGGATTAAAATCTATATTTAAGTGAAGAGAATAAGTCAAAAAATAAATCAAATTAGAAACCTAAGGTTTAAGCCCATTTATAAAATGTAATATCTTACGTTTTCTCTTGTTCAACATCAAAATCAGCCCATGCACTTTAATGATATTCCATTTCAGTCGATAAGCCCTAGCCTCCTCTAAATTTTTGAATCAAAAATCGTGACATCAAAAAGGAAAAAAAATTGTGCACAAACACATTAAGGTGGATGGCGATCGTCGCAAGTGGGGGAAAGGCAAGCTTGAGTCTAACATGGTAGTGCGAACTGAAGATAGCAGAAGTCAATAGCGTGCGGTTGTGCATGGAGCTTGGTTGTGGCATTGTGGAACTCAAGATGTGGTGTTAGCGTTTAAGCAAACGCAATCTTCGAGGCGGTGCGTCAGTTCATGGTGATAGTGCTAGTAAGGAAAGGATAATATTTTGGGGAGAAGTTGGTTTAGAGGTTTTTGTATACGTTGAAGCTTTGGTGGCAAATTGGTTGGGGGTGAGTTTCTACCTCACAACTATATATATAATTCATTTCCCATTTTATGTGTATGTGTGCCTAAATATAAATCTCAATGTTCATTTGAATCATTTAGTTGAATTGATTGTTTGGATGGTTTATTGCTTAGATTGTTGTGTATATTGGTATTGGAATAGATTGATTGTATTGGTTGGAAGTGTCAATTGGTAAATGTGTCACACCCCACCTCTATACCCGTACTACCAAAGAGTATTATTAGGTAATACTGTCGGATAATATGGAGATGAGGCAACATTAGGTTGTCATACGTTAATATTCCCTTAGGCTAACACTAGTGCGTATTTCAAAAATCATAAACAACTCACCTATACGTATACGATATCGTCACATATCAATAAACATGTGCGTTTTTAGGATGGAGCAATACACAATATAAAATAAATCTCATAGAAACAGAGTCAACAACATAGCAATGACATAAAACATAAACTACACAATTCACGTGGGTCTATGAAAATAGTCAAACACCCACTGTCGTAAAAAATACAATGTATAAATCTCACATATACATCTCAACATCAACAATATACATGGGGATACAATAATAAATAATGGTACACTGGTCAACTAATAAACTAGCCTCCTTCTACGCCTAACAATCACAATCTGGCCTCTTCGTCCCTGAACATGTATTGTCTCGGACTAACCCGATTATTATATAAATAGCACATGGGTCAGACTATATCTAGAATATAGGTGTCAAAAGATAGCAACAACTATATATCCCAATGTGGCATGTAGACAACTTAATATATATATATATATATGACACCATATCACATATCAAGTACATATCATTTCCCGATCACTAGATAATCAAATAACACATCAAGAGATATAATATCAAAAGGGGTAAAATAACAACACATCCAACTATCAACATTTTTAAGAGATCATCGACATCATATGGCATGCTCACAGCAATGCCAGGATTACCTCTTAGATAATCGTAAAGTAGACATACTCAAGGTCCATCTTCCTCAATATATATAACACACATAACAATTACCCAAATCAAACATACACGAAATATAAGTATAACATACCCTTGGTAGCTAGGATCATCTCTCAGATTACCATATAAAAGATGGGTATAGTGTCCAACTCCATGCTCTCAGCATCTCTAGCTATCCATGATAGCAGTATCATCGATGTGTATAGAGTTACACAACTTTTTAGACTCTCGGTCTCATAAACAATCTAAGGGATCGATAATGACATAATCATCTACACTTTTAACCTCATAGTAATCGACTTAGCTCTCAGCCAATAAAATAATTATACAGGCTCTTAGACCTTTACAAATCCACTAAACTCTCAGTATTATGTATAGTCGTCGAGACTCTTAGTCCTATGTGCTCTCAACATCATAAATAGCTATTTTGCATCGGTCTCAACCAATGATTTAATCAACTCTCAGTCATAAATAGAATGATCTTATATAGGTGAATAAATATATGTCTATAGCATCTCATCAATAATAACCATACTAGAGATTGACAACTCTTAACCTACTCTATGAGTCTTCCTCATATGCTCTCAGCGCTACTCCTGCAGTCTTAGTTACCTAGATGGCCATCATGACCCAAATCCATCAAGTGTAAGACTATGCTATGCGTTGGTTATGACCCTAAAAGTGCCCTTAATGGTAACAGGCTGTTGGCCTATAGGACACATGGGCAGTATCTTTCGGCCATAATCGTCAAAAAGGTGTTATGGACTCAAGGAGCGATCCCGCAATCAGGCTGCTAGGGTAGATACTAGCCGATCTAGTTTACTCCACGTCGTATAATAGGAATATACACGTAATAAATAGACACATTTATGCCTCTTGGTCTGCTTGCTCTCCATGTGCATCGCCATAAATTTAATACCTTATATACTTAACCTTGGTAGAGTGACATCTACTTCGAATAGATTACAGCTCAGCCGTCCCATTATACCTTGTATTATTTGTCCATTTACTCAATAATACTTGTAAATTACACTTCTTGTCACATAGCTATTGCATATAACAAGTCCAAAGAATAACCGGATAAATATTACTGAAAGTCTCACACCAGTCGGTATTATAACTCCATTTATTCAGATTTCTAATTACATAGAAATAGAAACAACCATGACACGCATATTTTTTTTAAAGGAAATATATTTATTTATAAAAATGTATTACAATCAATAAAACCCTTCATAAATTTTAAATAGATAAAATACTTTTTTAAGAGAAATGTGTGATCCTCTAAAGCAGAGGAAAACACACTTGTGTGTGTATCAATGAGAACTAAGGTGCTGCCAACATGCCTAGAAGGTAACAATCATAATACTAAATAATAATGAAAAGAACTCAGGTACAACTAGAATAAACTCCGGCAAGGCCACCGACCATTACACCTTAATATCGAGCTCCGGCAAGGCCACCGCTCGATAATGAGGTGTTAGAAGCATCCAACATATCCATGAAGCAACTCGGTGCGGATGATACCATTAGACAACTCCAGCTGAGAAGAAAACTCCTCAGTGAAAACTTGAAAAATCCAAAATGAACGCCTCACTTAAATGCGGATGATCTAAAATGAAGTATGCCAGTCTATAGATGTGAAAGAACTGGAAAGATGCCACACTACAAATGTGAATGATCCAGAATGAAAAGTGCCACTCTGTAGACGCAGAAGAACTGAGAAGGACTTCTCACTACGAACGTGGAAGGTCTAGAATGAATGTCTCACTATAATACTATATCAGCAATCCTGAGAACCTGCAAATAGTAATCTAGCACCATTTTTGGCCAAAATCTGTATCTGTAAATGGAACTAAAGAAAATTATAAAGTTAATACACATATATGTATATAAGTGAAATTTATATACATATATATATGTATTAACGAAGTAAAAGTAATAATACAAAGCTAAGATTATAAGACCGAAAAAAACAAAAATTATAAATAGACTGAAAAAAGAATCCAAATTCATTATGCAACATCTTAACCGACACTAAAGATGTAAAAAAGAGATGTCAAAGTCAAAAAGGCAAAAAATTAATAAAAAAAGTTAAAAACCTACAAACTAAACCAATTTAAAAATTATCCTTATGCTCCTTTAATCAAAAGGACATTATGATATTCAGTAAACTCCTCATTCAAATTTGAAAAAATGTTAATGCTATTATTATTAATGTTAAAAATATTATTTTTATGTTTAAATAGCTTAATATTATTACTAACCTTATTAAGATATTCTTTGAAATGATTATTATTAGCTAATCTATATTTAGGATTTGAGATCCAGTTAAAACAAAATGGAGATATTATAAAAATAAATTTATTAAAATGACTATCATTGTTATTAAAAAGTTTCCGGTTTCTCTCAAACCAAATATACCAACAAATTATAGTGAATAAAGTATCAAGGAAAATTCTATTTTCCTTTTTAAACTTAACTCTTAAATTATTCCAATAATAGTCACAATTGGTAACTTTAGTTGTAAGACTAAAGTTAAAGATTTTGAGAGCATTATTCAGAATGTAGTAAGTATCCATGCAATCATAATACACATGTTTAATATCTTCAAAATAAAGTTTACAAAACAAAAATTTATTGTCAATTTGCATATTTTTTCTATTTAAAAATTTAATAGTATTTAGTTTTCCATACATGATTAATCACATACGAATTTTAGATTTAGGAGGAGAATTTGTTTTTCTAAATAAGTTTAAAAGAGTTATTAGCTACGTCCGAGAAACTAAGAAATTTATAAAAATATTTTGAAGTAAATTTCTTACTCTTGTCACATTCCTAGTTTATATTATCATTTTCGTTATCAATATTATATAAATTCAATGTAGCATAAAGCAAAGAAAGTTGCCTAAGATTGTACCTTCTAAAATTCTATTAAAATTAAAATTCCAAGGGGGATCATTATCCGAGAAAAAACATCTAAAATTAAAGCATTCTTAAAGTTACAAATTTCGAAAGCTCTTTAAAAATTCTGTTCTAAGAGGAATGGTAGAAATCCAACAATCATGCCAAAAAGAAGTATAATTTCTTGAATGAACAACCGTATTAGTACCAAGGTTAAAAACCTCATGACATTTTAAAATTCAAAAATTAGACAACTTATTAATAATGTAGGTATAATTTGATATAAATTATTACTATCATTATAATAGTGTTTAGAAATAATTTCTTTCTAAATAGAATTATCATTTATATCCTTAAATTTCCATAACCACTTCCCTAATAAAGACAAATCATGTTACCTAAATTAATTACTACTAAACCACCCTTCTTTTTTGATTTACAAACTGCTTCCCAATTGACAAAACATTTAAGAATACTATTGGGATTATCACCACCCCATAAGAAGTCCCTTTAATTTTATCAATTTTATTAATCACCCAATCTGGGAAAAGATGCATAGATATCCAATAGGTAAAAAGGGTAGATAAAACAGAGTTGATAAGAACTAATTTATCCGCTCTCGATAAAAACCTCCAGTTCCATTTAGAAGTTCTATTTTTAACCTTATATATAATTAACCAATCATCATGCTTAAGTTTGGTTGGTCTTATCGAAAAACGAAGATAATAAGAAAGGAAAGTCGTAGTTTTACAATTAAGCATATTAGCAACTAAACCTTCAAACTTATCAACGTCACTAGATACTAAAAAGGAAATTTTATCAAAATGAATTTTTAGCCCAGAAAGAATTTCAAAGAAGTATAAAATAAATTAAGAGTAATGATATGATTAGGAATATGGGAAGAAATAGCAAAGTATCATCCGCAAATTGAAGAATAGAGAAACCATCACGAGAGATTTCACTACCAACACCCCCCAAAGATCCATTACCTACCACTTTTTCAATTATCATATCAAAAACATCTACGACTAAATTAATAAAAAAAAGGCGGTAAAGGATCACCCTACCTTAATCCTCGTTTAGATTGATTTTTTTCCTAAAATACCGTTAACCATTATACTAGAATTTCCAGTTTTAAGTAAAGTCATAATCCAACCAATCCATTTGCAATTAAAACCTCTAGCCTATAACAAATCAATTAGAAAATCCCAATCAACCGAATCAAAAGCTTTTGCAAAGTAGGTTTAACAAAGTACAAGTAATATTATTTTTACAAAATGATTAATGTATTCTCGAACAGCAGCCACTTCATCATTGATATTTCTACTCTTAATGAAAACAGTTTGTGAACAATCAATTAGGCCATTCATTCTTGTGTTAAGTCTATTAGCCAAAACTTTTGAAATAATTTTAACAGAACAGTTAATTAAAGAAATAGGTCTAAAATCTTTTAAATACCGATTTTTTATGTAACAAAATTACGTTGCAAAATTACATCTTCCAAATTGTTGTTTCCCATTATAAAAATCATTAAACATGCTAATTAAATCGAATTTTAAAACATCCCAAAATATTTTGTAAAAAACAAATAAAAAATCCATCAGGGCCTAGGGCTTTGTCACTAGGCATGTCATTAATAGCCTTCAAAATTTCCTCTTCGGAAATAGAATTATCAAACTCAAAAAGGTCAATTCTAGAATCTATAGGATAAATATCATTCCATCTAACATTAACTCTATGTTTATTCTTAGTACCAAAAAATATCACTATAATAATCAGTAAATGCCAAATTAAGATCCCTTTGGTCAACTAATTCTACATTATTCACAAAAATACAATTTAACATATTCTTAGTTTTCTACCGTTAGCCATATTATGAAAAAAAAATTGTACTATTATCACCTTTATTAGTCCATTGAATTCTAGATCTCTGTTTCCACATAACCTCTTCTTTTTCTAAAATTGAACAAAGCTCTTCTTATAAATTAACAAGAACGTTGCACTCATCATTGTTTAGTTGTCTAGTTTCTTCTATCATGTTAATTTTAAGCATTTCAGAAAGAATGTTTTCTTTTCTAATTTTCATACTACTAAAAACATTCTTACTCTAAATTTTAAGAAAGTTCCTAAGACCCTAAGTTCTAAAGCAAAAACTTTTGAGAATTATCCATATTTCTAATATGATAAAAATTTATTAAAATCCATTTATTTTTAATTAGATCAGATAAATTGGATTCTAATAACCATATTTTTCGAGTTAAAAAGTTCTATTAATAATCTTAAGATGATCACACGTAAGAATAATAGGACAATGATCAGAATAAGTGTAAGGCAAACTAGAAACTCTACAAATAGGAAACTTATCCTCGATTTCATCACCGATGAAAAATCTATCTAGAAGGGTCATAGACGGGGATTCTCTATCATTACACCAAGTGAATTCCCTATTAGAAACTGGTAGTTCTATTAAATTATTATTAAAGATAAATTGGTCAAACTCCTTCGTAGAAGAGTAATCTCCCTCCTTAGGTGAATCACCTAAAAAAGGCGCAATGTTGAAGTCCCCAGCCATAATCCAAGATCCAAGAGCGAATGATCTAAACTCCAGACATACATTCCATATAACTCTACGACCAATTTTAGAGTTAGGACCATGAACATTAGAAATATTTAATAATGAGTTATCACTAAGGTTAATGAGAATAATATGTGAAGGGTGTTGCTTAGTAATAATTTGAAGAAGTTTAAAAGAGTTATCCCACCACCCTATAAGTAAACCCCAAGAAGTTCCAATAGGTGGTCAACAGGCCTGATGTTTAAAATGATAGCCACCTAGTCTTCTATAAAAACAAATATCGGGAATATCAATTTTAGTTTCCAGTAAGAGTGCAACATAAATAGAATAATGCGAAAAAATGCTCTAACTTTATCACATTTATTTAAATAATTTAAACCCCTAATTTTATAGCTAATAATCTTCATGATCTAATAGATCTAGCCCTCTCTATCTCCTTCCTTAATATAAGCGGCATCTAGTTCAGCATCATTAAAAATAAAAGCAGTATTTCTAGCTAGCTGACTAACTTAGTGGAAGATAAAATACCCAAAGAAAAAGTAGAATAAGTACTGCCTAAATCAAAAGACACACCTATGCTTGAATTTTGCAGTACCACTCATGGCATTCGAATCAGGCAACTCACCCAAAAACAAAGAATGACTACTACGTATCCTGGCACTACATCGAATAGACTCACTTACTGTCACAGGTTTCCTACGCCTACCTCTCCTTGGTGATGATGAAAAAGATGCAGACTTACTGCCAGTATTACAAATACTAGAATCTTCCTTAGTTATTTATGATGCGCACTCTGACTTTGTCCATACCATCTCCAACTGATGACCCCTATGACGTATGTTCTCTTTATACTGTTGTATGTCATCATAATTATGCATGTCTGAAGCCTCATTAACATTACCACTTAGAGATTCCAAATTCTCTGTTTGCCTCACCTTATTATCTATACTTAGCAAACTTCCCCCAGTCAAAACATCAATGACCCCCACCACTTGAACATCAACATCAATAGCATCATTTCTCAATAGCAAGCCGACCTCTTCCAGTATAGTTTGAAAATTTAAAGAACCATCGGCCTCTTTTTTATTATCTCCATCACATCCCCTAAATTTTCATCATAGACCACCAAACAATTCGATTTATCATTGCCTTATTTCTCTGTATCTCAACAACTGGTGAAACACAATATTCGTGAGCACCCACATCATGTACACTTATGTCACCAGTTTTGCAAGCATCAACTATAGAATCACTGACATCAACATCAGAAACTGACTAATTACCTCCAACCTCCATCCCTTCACCAACTTGAACACTACAATTATCAACAATGTAATGCTCTGACATATTAACCCATTCACCAAAACATTAAAAATATGTAGAGAAAGATCATCTGCTACTGTAACATCCCTAGCCATGTCACTTAAGTTATCACTATAGATCAACAATCATTTCGAAAAACTTTTATTATCTCTGTGAAACTCATCAATTGAAGTAACACAATTCTCGTGTGCAATGTCACCATACACACTGACATCACTAGATATAACAGCATCAACAAGAGAAGAAGTAAATTTATGTGAATAAAAAAAACACCAAGAACACTACCATTATCTACGCATCCATCTAAGGCAGACCATACATCATTTGTCACAAGACATTCTCTATTCTTAATCACCATATGAACATTTTTAACCACTAAATCTTCCAATTGACTAACAGCGGAAGCATTGCATACCTAAGAATGAGTTGCATAACTGCTATCGTTTTCAACCAAGACAGAATTTGAACCAACATCATCCATAGATAAAAGACAGTCAAAACAATTAGCAATGGATATCTCAAAATGCCCCATATCACTATACTTTGCTCTGGAACTCTTATTGTGAACAAAAATAAATTCTTTATTCAATTTACCTAGAGGAGCAACAAAAACAGAAGCATCCATAGAAACATCAGCAACTTTACCAACCAATATCACATCATTTGATTTCAAATAATGAGATTCCACACAACATTGCAACAAGGCACAATCCAAGCGGAAAGGATCGAAGACATTGGACTCTTCCGTCATATCAGTGACACCAATACCAGATTCTTCATCATTGACAACATTGCCCGCTATATCATTTTCCACATTTGAAATTTCCTTATTATCAACAGCCTCTCCTTCCCCACTAAAAGAAAATTCAGAATTACCGAAGAAATCTTCTGGGTCACCAAATTTATCTCTAAATCCCTTACCAAAATTACCCGAATTAATCGCATCGAAGTGAACAAACAATTCCTCTAATAAGCCAATTCCCTCATTCCTTTGCAACCATAAGTGATTGAGCAAAATCCTCTAGAGTTTCATACATTTAAGCACAAAAAGAAATCCATGATCCGACAAGGAAGGATTCATATTTCTGTCTGAGACATTAGCGAATTTCATCGAACACTCGATTTTCTTATGGCCGAAGTTGCCGCACCCAAAACATCTGACTAAGTCTCTACAAACCTTTGCCAAGTGATTGCGATCTCCACGACGATAACAAAAAATCCTACCGCTCCTTGATTCAATCTAATTTCTAAATTTTGATTTATTTACTAAAAGTACGCAAATGAGAAAACATGGGGCCTTTGACCAATTGAGCATAAGATCAATTAACGAAGGGTTCACGATTTAGATACGGGTAAAGATTGGGTGAATACAAAAAGAAACAATTGGGAGAATATAGGAAAGATGAAAATTTGAAGCAAGAAGCAGATGACGCCATTTTTATAAATAGTTAAAATATTAATTTTCCAATCTTTTATAAATCAAAATAAAGGGTTTTTAATGTTCACAAATATCTTATGACAATTTATTTCTTTATTTTAAAATCTAAAAGTTATCTTACTAAACTTATTAATAATAAGATCATTTATTAATGTTCTACAATTAAATAAGATTTATAAACAATTTAGTAACTCCAAATCAATTCAAACACAAATTATATGGATATATATGAAGGGACATATATTTCAAAATTCTCTAAAGTACATTTTGATAATTAAAACCCCTTTTTTGAAATTTCCTTTAAATAATTTTATTTAATTTACACATTATAAAGAAATTCCCTTTTGAAAAATATTATTAAAATTCATCATTTATACATATAAAAATTCCATAAATTTCAACACTAATAAAAAATATCTCTATTTACATTTTCAAAACAACTTTTATTTCCCAAACGATCTCTAATAAATCATTTATTTTCCAATCGATTTTATTTATTTAAAAATATGCTTCGATCAAATTTTTAAACCGCTTAACTAATTTATCAAAGTTCTCAAAAATCTTTTAAAACAAGAAAATCAATAAAACGTCCAGAATATAAATCGCAAAATGAAATTCTCCAAAACTACCAATCAATCATCAACATAAATTTTATCTATGGCTTGAGTCGGTTTACATCAAATTCGACCATCCATACAACGTAAACACAACAAATTAACTACACAAATCAAAATGCAATAGGACATTGTGTCCTTTGCATTTTGACGATCCAACATACACAAGGCTCCACTATCGAACACAAAATCACATCCAATATCATAAAAATCAATCCAATATCCGAAACAAATATTTCAAACCATGCAATTCAATCAATATACGGGATAAACACACATCAAGCAATATGATATAGATATTTGTTGTGGGTTTAGAAAATAACTCAATGAATAAATGCTTAAACAACAAAATAGGTGACTAAACAATGTCAATGATGCTACCAAGTCATCATTCTATATGATTCCCCTCTCCATTAGCGTAGCCGAGCACGGGTCGAAGTAGTTCATGCTTTAACATCATAGCATCCCTCCATCATCATCGTCTCCTAGCCGTAGGAGTACACGCATCTCCACCAGGTCACGAAGCGGCTTACGTTCACCCATAACTAGATCGACTCCCCATCCCAATCGCATGCGCCCCTCTCCTCTGAAGTAGTCGATGTTGCTGAGTTCGGCCTGCCATGCGCGATTTTGTAATTCGTTTATTTAATTTTCACATTAGGTCATGTATTTTGGTGGATTAGTGAAAATGGAAAAGCTCCAGTTATGATTTGGGACTTAAATTAGAAGACAGGAAAGGATCGTTCTAGGCTATTTAAAATAAAATAAAGGAGATTGAGGAAAGGAGTAGGCTTACTTCTGGTTTGGGCCTTAATTTGGGCTTTACTTTAATCAACTCATTTTTCTTCCTTTTCGTTTAAATAATTCTTTTTATTTACTTATAAATAAATTCCAACCTAATTTAATTTGTTTTACATTTCATTTTACAGAATATAAATTGATGGATAAACAATTTTATCCAACTCACTACTTATCTATTCTTATTTAATCATTCATTCAACATTTTTTTATTTCTATTTAATTATTTATTGTATAATTATATAATAAATTTATTTTCCAACTCTTTTAATCGTATAAAATTCATTTATACTTCAAAATATTTTATGTTAACTAAAACATTTTATTCAATTTCAATAAATTATCAGAAAAGAATTTATTAATTTAATTCAATTCATTAAATTAAAATCGTTTGTTATATAGAATTTAATTAACTAAAAATTTATTTTCAAAATATTAATTATCACAAATCAAGTTCAATCATTTTTATTTTAATCAAATTTCTTTATATATACGGTGGAGAAAGTAGAGTTGTTACAGACTTACCCCTCGAGAAAATTGCATCATCACAATTCCTTATAGGGAAATATCATATACAATTCATATCCTAAAATTTCTTCATAGTCTACAACCTTCTATGTGACAAAAAATTACGCAACCTCTATGTGGCTCTTTCTCTCCAACACATCTTTTTTTTTTTTGCAAAGCCAGCGGGGTTAACTGGGCCCCTACAGTTTTATTGCGACATAATAAAAGAGTAGAATCTTGCCTGAACCAAGCAAAAAGGAAAATTGAAAGAAAGAAATAGAAGAAAAACAAACAAGGAAAAAATACAATTGAAGATACAACAAAAAAATCAAGCCCAACCAAGAAACAAATAATCTGGGTAAGGTATGTTGCTATTCTTCAATTGCCTGACAGTGCCAGTCTTAACTTCATGCCAAAGTACCTCTAATTTCTTTCTTTGATTTTCAAAAACTATGGCATTCCTTTCCCTCCATATAACACTCAAGTAAGTTTTAATGCAAACAGCTAATGCTCTAGAACCATCATTTCTCCATCTAGTGGCTTTATAGATAACACTCCAGGCCATGTTTGAGTTACCAGATGACAAGTTAAACCCAGTAATGCCACTGATTCTTATCATCATGAAATTTAAAGCGGGACATTCAAAATAGAGGTGCTCAGAAGTTTCCTCATGCAACTCACAAAGCAGACACAGTGGAGAGCAAGCCAATCCATACTTGATCAAAACACTTCTAGTTAGTAATGCACGATTAATTACCTTCCACAACATCAAGTTATCAGAAGGAATAGAATTCCTGGTCCAAATAACAGAGTACCACCTGGAAGCAGGCAGAGGTGCATCAACAGATACAAGATTGTATACACCTTTAATAGTGTGTGGCTTCATGTCCCAAAAAACTGATTCCTTTTGATTTGCAGAGCATAAATTATGTTGAATATCACTCCACAACTGCCTGAGCAACTGATTACTATTGCATGGCAGCTGCATTTTTCCTCCATGTAAAAATTCATTAGCCTTTGTATCAAAGTGTATTCCAGATTGCAATATCTGAGAGTAGTCACACACTTTAGATAGGATTAGACCCTTACTAACCCAAGGTTCATGCCAGAAGTTAACAACAGAATTAGCATTAACTTGATATTGAATCATAGGGAGATAAACTTGTCTTAGTTTTAACATATTTCTCCAAATCCAGCTGCAGTTTTGAGGGATATCCATACACCAAAAATACTTAGTCTTTATATTGTGATGCCATGTCCACTTACCCATAAACTACTTCTCTTATTGATGAGGTCATTGAAATGTTTACTAATCGCTGCAATATTCCACTTCCTAGCATTAATAACTCCAAGCCCTCCCAATCTCATTGAAGTTTCAAATTTAGTAAATGAACACAGCAACAACTTCCTATTGTGAATACTACCCGTCCAAAAAAAAAAATATTCATAGCAGACCTAACAAGATGCAACAGCTTGGTTGGGAGAATTAAAGTACGGGCCCAATAGACTAAAGAGGAAAATACTACATATTTAATAAGGACAAGTCTACCACTTTGAGACAATTGCCTGTTAGCCCAAGCGCTCATAACAGAAGTAATTTTATTGTATAGTGGTAAACAATCAGCTTTTGTAATTCTTTTAGATATTAATGTAAGACCAAGATACCTCACATCAGAGTCCGTAGAAGAGAAGCCAATATGATGATGTAAGGCAGCAGCATGTACATCACTAACACCAGCAACTAGCATGGAAGATTTGGCTTGGTTAATTGAGAGACCAGTCATACAATGGAAAGATTGCAATGCCTCCAATAAACCAGAAAAATTCAGGCTTGGTAAACAACATTACATCATCAGCAAACATAATAGAAGTTATTTGATGTCGAGAGCACTTAGGATGGTACTTAATTGTCTTCTGAGTGTATCTAGCCTTTAGGATAACAGTTAAAACTTCCATAACCAACAAAAATAAGTAAGATGATACAGGATCGCCATGTCGAATGCCTTTGCAACTTCTGAAAAAACCCACTGGTCTACCATTAATTACAACAGAGAAGGAGAGTGTGGAAATGCACACATAAATCCGAGACACAAAATTTTTAGGAAATCCCATCAAGCCATTATCCTAACAATTGCTGCCCAGTGAATTGAGTCATAAGTCTTGGATATATCAATTTTAAGAGCTGCAACAGGGGCCACATTTCCCCTACTATATCCTTTTAGTAATTCTTGAGCAAGAAGTACATTATCAAGTATATTTCTGGATGGTAGAAGGCAGCTTGATTGCTAGAGACAATAGTTGGCATAACACTGGCCATACGGGTTGCAAGAACTTTAGTGATACATTTATATATTACATTACAACAAGAAATAGGCCTGAAGGAGGAGACACTGGTAGGAGGAATGACTTTAGGGATTAGTGCTATATTAGTGCAGTTAACTTCACCAAGTAACTTGAATTTGGAAAAGAAGTTGTGAATTGCCTGACAGAATTCATGGCCAAGCACACTCCACGTAGAAATAAAGAAAGTCACATTAAGACCATCTGGGCCACCAGATGATTGCTGATTCATAGAGAATAGAGTTGCCTTAATTTCCTCATCAGATACAGGCTTAATAAGATTTGTTGCATCCTGAATAGAAACGCATGGCAGAGCAAGAGATGATATTTGCTCTAAATCAGGAATGAATCCAGTAGAATTGCCAAGCAGATTAGAGAAGTAATCTATAAAGGCCTGGTCCACAGAATCAGCAGTAGTAAATAGAGTACCATGCTCATCGTAAATGCTAAAAATATTATCTCTTGCATGCTTGACCTTTAATGAATCGTGGAAGAACTTAGTGTTCTTATCGCCTTCAACAATCCATCTTTTATGCAATTGTTGCCTCTTCATATTTGCTTCCAAGCTAAGAGCATTGTTAACCTCCCTGAAAAGTTTTCCTTCTTTAGCAGCAGCATGAACATCAAGAGGATGCTCCATCATATATTCCTGTTGTTTCTTCAACTGCTCCTTAAGAGAGGTTGACAGCAAACTGCCAGTGCCAAAGGTGGAAGTTGCCTACAGTTTGATCTCCTGTTTGATTCTTTTCAACTTCTTGCAAAACTTATACATGGGATTACCATAGCATAAAAAGTCAGAGTTAACTGGAGAAATTAAAACAAGAAAGTGTTCATGCTTAACCCAAGCATTAAAAAATTTAAAACTTCTCTTTTCTCTTCTTAAATGGTGACCAAGGGTTAAGATCAAAGGAGAATGGTCAGACATTATGGGTTAAGGAAGGAAGACGGGCAGGGATGGCCATAGATTGAGAGCTTGGATGTTACTGAATGCATGATCTATAGTAGTGAAGGTACGAACACCGCTATGACTTCTATTGTTCCAAGAATACTTAACACCAGACTTGTTAACCAAGATTAAGGCAGACTCAAATACAACAAGGTTAAAGGTGCAATATCTCCAGGAACAAGAGGAATTCCACCGCATTTGTCAGTAAAGTTAAAGCAAGAGTTGAAATCTCCCAAAGCAACCCAAAGGTGAGAAGATTGTCTAAGAGGAGGCAAGAAGTTGAAGAAAGAGTTCCTGGAAGGACAGAGTTATCAGCGTATACAAAGGTGATGAAGTAGGAGGATTGAGATTGCTTATCAAGGACATGTAAATGAATGTATTGTCTAGTAGTAAGAATTGGGGATAGAGTCAACACTGCAGGATCATATATAATAAGAATTCGACCATAAGAAGCTGTTTCAAGGTTATGAAGGTAGGCCCAATTAGGGTTAATATAAGCAGCAGCTTTGATGGATAACGAAAGATTTAGCTTGGTTTTAAGCAAACCAAAGAGACATATATCATGAGCAGAAATAATACTTTTCACTTGATCAAGTTTCAAATTACTGTGGGCACCTTTGAGATTCCAAGAAGCAATTTTATTCATTAAATGATTATTAAGGAAAGGAGGAGTTATTTCTTCTCTTAGCAGAAAGAGATCTTGTTTCCACTTTTCTACGCGGCTGAGCTTGAGGGGATGAATGATGAGAATTTGCAAAGGAAGTGGAAGGTTCAACAGGTGGAACAGTTTGAGGAAGAGGGGATGGGAAGCTTGAAGGCCATCCTGGCAAATCAATGGAAAAGTTGTAGTGAGGTGGGTCTTGTGGTTGTACTACAACAGTAGAATTGTGCATAGTAGAAATTAGTTGAGTAATATAAGGCTCAAAATATTTGCACCAGATACTATCAAGATCTGATACAAGTGTATCAGCTTGTGCATGCACATCAGTAGTGGCAATGCCAACTTCCTTGCTACTGCCACAATTAGTAGAAACATTTTTATGTATATGCTGCACCACAGTATTCAAGGAAAGTATTTTATTTTCAGCTTCATTACCAACAGAATATGTGATATTCAAGCTAGTATCCTTGTGTAGTTCTTCACAATTTACTTCAGTGGTGATTTCCCCTTCCTCCTCATCTATAATTTCCAATATGTCTTGCTCGTTCTCGTCATTTTGCAGCAAATTGTATTTTTTATGTATGGAAATAGAACATGCTTGTTCAACACCATGTGTTTTAATCTAATCAATAAGTTCAATTCTGTTTTCCTCATTTCCAACATGATCAGTCTTTTCCTTTGTACTTAGCATTTTCATTGCTGTTTCCTCAAATTCTTCACATATGATTCCTTTTTTCCCCTTATTCTTATTGACTTTTTGCCAGACTTGCTTCCCTTATTCTTATTGACTTTTTTTCCCCTTATTCTTATTGTATGCTATTATTTTAAATAGATTCAATTAATGACTTTCTATATTTTGCATATGATATATTTTTGTGAAAATATTCTATATGTCAGAATTTTCAAAAAAAATTGGCAGAGTCCCATTTGTACGAGGAGCGTCCAAAAAATAAAAACACAATATATCATAATATTTATATATATCCCAACATGGGACATCCTAAAACATAGGGAAATATTATATTATCACATCATATATTGATAAACACGTAATACATACCTTGTTTTAGCATTTTAAAGCATGTTACCATACTATTTTATGAGCAAATGCAAGATAAAGCTTCCACTTAGCCCCACTAGGCTTTTTGAGCACCAATACTTAAACATTAGTTGCATATGACAAAATATAATACGCGTGCATATGTTTAATACATTTTTTTTGAAATGGTACTTTATATACAAAAAATCATTGGGACAACATATCCCATGTCAATAAACGTTCGAAAGAAAGTTTCTAACTTGTGACCTCTTGCACCAAAGCCGAATCAATTAACCACTTGGACAATGGTGCTTGTCATATGTTTAATACATGGGCAACATGAAATTTTGATTAGGCTACTTCTGGATAAAATTTTAAAGGACTAAATCACCAATTTAGACAAGGGTTTCAAAAGTAGGTTTCATACATGGCATAAGACTTCAAAAGTAATTTTCAGATCATCCAAATGTTAAGTACATCATGAATTATGGAACTTTCTCTATACGAAGTAAAAGCTAAACATGTATTTCAAGTGCAGACCTACCTTATAAATCCGTGTTTTTAGCTTAGTAAATAAAAAAAATGCAGAACTCTTAGAACAAAAGTAGTTGCTTAAGTTATAAGCTTTCTAGAATGGGAAAAATCTTCCAAATTGGACAAACCATTCAAAAGTTATAATTAAATGAATTTAGCTCTGTTTTTATGGAATTTTGCATTCAAGATAGCAAGGTCCATCCTTAGTAATTTATATTCTAACTTTACTTAAACTCAAAATTTTACATTGCACTTTGAATAAAAATTGATATCTAATAGCATAGATTTCTAGAGAATTCAAAATTGTTGAAACCCAATTAATAGTTTGAGAAATATGATTAAAACTAATCATTGCCTAGGGTCGGAAATTTTTACATATTGTTTAAAATCTATTATCTGCTCAAAACCTCTTTTCATAATAATAAACTCTAAATTTAATCGGTTAAATCTCAAAATTTTATTTATAACACTGCTTATTGAAGAACGACCTTTCTTTTTTTCCTTTGTATTTCATTTTCTCCCTTATGTTATATACAAATTTTTGAAAACATTCATAATAGACAACATTCCTCAAAAATCCTAAAATCTTTGATATAGAACTTTCTTTAAAATTTATTTTAAATCTTTTATAACCGATGAACATTAAAGATATAAATTCACAGTCATATATGTGTATAATATGCAACATACCAAATACAAGAAATAATCAAATTGTACGATATGAAATCTTCTTATTGAAAAATTAAGGATTGTAAAATTTTGAATTCTCTTTAATGTTTTAAATTTATCAAGTTAAAAATATTTCTTATTCACACTTATCCTTTGTTTCGAAAACATATATATGCGTGTGTGTGTTCCAATGTATTTTTATTTCTTATGAAATGATTTCAAAACATTTTCGCACAATATTTTCCCAGAGCATGGTTTTAAAATAAATAATATTCCCTTCTTTTTTCCTTTATAATTTTTGAAATACCGTAGGTAGCATTTATTCTCTCAATAGGAAATTTTTCTTTAACTAAAAACAAATCTAGTATATATCCATAGATATATTTCTTTGGAAATTTTTTTAGTTAAATTTATTAACAAATATCTTTATATAATAATCCATAAATTAATTTATATTAAAATAGATCATGTTGTTGCATCATAAATTTTAGTGATTCATTTCGCCAATTGGCTGCAATGTTGACTGCTTAGGATAGTATATCAACATCGCCTCGCCATTGATTTCAACTTTATACTAATATCCAATGGCTGCATATGTAATTCAAAATACATACAAATCTAGAAAAATAATATATTTTTTCTCCAAAAAAATATTATTTCATAAAACAATATATAATTCTAAATAAATTTATTCATGTATCATTCTAAAATATCATGTCAACTTTGCCTCGTTTAACTGTTTAGGAATCCCTATATCGAATACTTGTGCACTCGCATCGGTCAGAATTCCTAAAGCACTTGACAGATAAATTAACGCCAAAATAAGTTATAACACTATTTTCAGTCACCTTATAAAATCAAACTCATATTTTATCAAATCAATTGCTTGTTTGAATAAAATTATTTATTTTCAAGAATTGTGTAGACATCCAATTCATCAGCAACAATGAAAATCATCACCCAACATCCATCGATAAAATCAAATAAGCAACAATATAACAATAAGCACATTTCGAAACAAACAAATACTTGCATTCATTAGAGAGTTGTCAATCAGTTTCTGCAGCGCTAGTCTGATCACTACTAGATTCTCTTACTCAACTTGCCTTATCACAATTTAAAATTGTAAAGCATTCAACACGAGATTAGAGCCGGGGTCTTTTACAGCTTCCCTAAATGAACTATGTCATTCGCATTCAATTCCACATAGAGATCTAACATTCATCATTGATACTGACACTACTGGCCAAACTAGCTACTTCTACCTTCACAATCTCCATCGATTTCTCTACATCTCATACGGAGACTTACATTCAGAAAAGGGAAGAAAAAGGAAAAAAAATATGTTATATATATATATTATATAAAAATAAAAATATAGATGTGTTCCCAAATGAACAACCTAGTAACCATCGTATACTCCTACAATCACTTAAGTATAAACAATAATCTACTGCACATCCATGGGGACAGGGACTATAAGTCTCACCTAAGGCTAAGATTTATGTCTCTTATACTCTGTATTGTTCTAAACCTACTTTAATACCAATTGTAACACCCCACCTCTATAACCATACTACCAAATAATATTATTAGGTAATATTGTCTGATAATACGGAGAAGAAGGCGATGTTGCGCTGTCATATGTGAATGTTCCCTTTGGCTAACATTGGTATGTATTTCAAAAATCATAAACAACTCACCTATACATATACGGTATCGACATAAAGCAATAAACACATGCATTTTCACGATAGAACAATACACAATATAAAATAAATCTCACAGAACACAGAGTCAACAACGCAGCGATAACATATAACATAAAATACACAAGTCAAATAGGTCTATGAAAATAGTCAAACACCCGCTATCATCAAAAATACACAATGTATAAATCTAACATATACATCTCAACATCAAGAATATACACGGGGATATAATAATAAATAATGGTACACTAGTCAACTAATAAACTAACCTCCGTCTACGTTCAACAATCACAATCTGGTCTCTTCGTCCCAGAACCTATACTATCTCGGACTAACCCGAGTATTATATAAATAACACGCGGGTCAGACTATATCTAGAATGTTGGTGTCAAAACATAGCAACGGCTATATATCCCAATATGGCATGTAGATAACTCAATATATATGACACCATATCATCGCCCAATCACTAAATAATCAAATAACACATTAAGAAATATAAAATCAAAAGGGGTGAAATATAAACACATCCAAATATCAATATGGATAAGAGGTCATCGAACATCATGTGCCTTCTCATAGCAACGCCAGGATTATCTCTTAAATAATCGTAAAATAGACATATCCGGGGTCCATCTTCCTCAATATATATAAACATATAACAATCACCCAAATCAAAACATACACGAAATATAAATATGGCATACCCTCGGTAGCAAGGGTCATCTCTTAAATAACCATATAAAAGATGGGTACAGGGTTCAACTTCATGTACTCAACATCTCCAGCTACCCTTGATAGAAGTATCATTGATGCTTATAGGATTACACAGCTTTGTAGAATCTCAATCTCATGAATAATCTAAGAGATCAATAATCATGTAGTAATCATCTAGACTTTCAATCTCATATTAATCGACTTGGCTCTCAACCAATAAATAATCATATAGACTCTCAAACCTCTACAAATTCACTCAACTCTCAGTATCATGGATAGTATAGGGACTCTCAGTCCTATGTACTCTCATCGTCATAAATAACCATTTCAGTATCAGTTTTAACCAATGATGTAATCGGCTCTCATTCGTAAACACAATGATCTCATATAAATGAATAAATATATATGTCCATGGTATCTCATCAAAAATAACCAAATGGGAGACTGACATCTCTCAATCTGCTCCAAGAATCTTCCGCATACGCTCTTAGCGCTACTCCTACAATCTTTATTACCTCGACGACTATCGTAACCCAATATCCATAAAGTACAAGAATATGTATTGCGTTGGCCACAACGCTGCAAGCGCCCATAATGGAAACAAACTAATAGCCTATGTGATGCATGGGTAGTGGCTCTCGGCTATATTCATCAAAAATGTATCACTGGTTTAGGGAGAGACCCCGTAATTAGGTCGTTAGGATGGATACTAGCCAATTTGGTTTATTCCAAGTCGTATAATAGGAGTATAGAGACAATAAAAAGACATAATTATGACCTCCGCCTGCTTGCTCTCAGTGCGCATCACCATAAATTAATACTTCGTATACTTAACCCTGACAGAGTGACATCTACTTATAGAAAGTAATCGAATAGATAACAACTTAGGTGTCACATACCACTTAGTATTAGTCGCCTTACTCAATACTCGTAAATTAAAGTCCTTGTCACACAGTTATTCCATATAACAAGTCCAAACAATAACCAAAAAAATATTACCAAAAGTCTCATACTAGTCGGTATTATAACTCTATTTATTCGAATTGCTCATTACATAGAAATAGAAACAATCATGACATACATATTTTTTTAGAAAGAAATAATTATTTACAAAAATGTATTATGATCAATGAAAACCTTCGTAATTTTTAAATAGTTAAAATACTTACTTTCTAATCTTTTATAAATCAAAATAAGGGTTTTTAATGTTCATAAATATTTTTCGACAATTTATTTCTTTATTTTGGAATCTAAAAATTATCTTCTAAAACTTACTATTAAAATAAAATCATTTATTAATTTTCCATACTAAAATTTGATTTCTAAACAAATTTAGTAACTCTAAATAAATTCCAAAACAAATTATATCATATAAAGGGGTATATATTTCAATCTTAAAAGTAAATTTTGACAATCAAAAATCCCTTTTTTGAACTTTCCTTTAAATCCATTTTATTTAGCATACACTTTACAAAGAAATTCGCTTCTAGAAAATATTATTAAAATTCCACATTTATACTTATAAAAATCCATATGATCTAAAGCTATTAAAATTCTCTATTTACATTTTCAAAACAACTTTTATTTCCAAAACAATCTCCAATAAATCATTTTATTTTCCAATCGCTTTTATTTATTTAAAATACATTTCAATTAGATTTTTAAACCCCTTAATTAATTTATCCAAGCTTCCAAAAATACTTTAAAATAATAAAAATTAATAAAACGTCCAAAATATAAATCATGGAGTGAAATTCTCCAAAACTACCGATCGATCATCAATATAAATTTTATCATGTCGTCCGAATTGGTTTACATCAAATTCCGGCCATCCATATAATGCAAACAGAAAAATCTAACAGCATAAATCAAAATGCAATCAGACAACGTCTCCTTTGCATTTTGACAATCCAACATACACAAGATTCCACTATTAAATACAAAATCACATCAAATATCATATAAATCAATCCAATATCCCAAACTAATATTTCAACCAAGTAATTCGATTAATATATGGGATAAATACATCTCAAGCAATATGAGATATATATATATATATATATATATATATATATATATATATATATATATATAGTTGTGAGTTTAGAAAATAACTCACTGAATATATGCTTGAACAACCAAATCAGCGACTAAATGATGTGAATGTTGCTGCTAAGCCATTCATCATCATTCCTCGAGGTGGTTGTTGTCCTCAGTCATAGCCTTTCCCACCTTCCACAATGCCTACACCATCAATAGGTAGCCAACATCTGTATCATCACACCTACTCCGATGCTACCGCTTTTATTTGATCACTCTCTTTATTAACGCAGCCAAGCACAGCTCGATGTAGTTCAGCTTCAACATCACAACATCCCTTCATCATCGGTATCCCCTGGCAGCACGACCACACGCATCTCTACCAGATCATGAAGCAGCTTACATTCGTCCATAACCAGGTCAACTTCCCTATCCCAATCACATGCAGCCCTCTCCTCCAAAGTAGTCGACGTTGCTGGGTTTGACCCACCATGCATGATTTTGAATTTCATTTTTTCACATCAAGTCGCGATTTTTGGTAGATTAGGGAATAAACGGGCTCTAGTTCATGATTTGGGACTTAAGTTAGAAGATAGGGAAAGGAAGGTCTAGACTGGTTAAACTAAAATAAAGGAGAGAGGAAAACGAGTGAGCTTAATCTTGGTTAAGCCTTAATTAGGCTTTAGTTTAATCAATTCATTACTCTTCCTTTCCTTTTTAAATAATTCTTTTTTTTATTTGCAAATAAATTTCAACCTAATTTAATTTGCTTTACATTTCATTTTATGAAATATAAACTGATGGATGCATAATTTTATCCAACTCACTACTTATCTGTTCTTATTTAAAAATTCATTCAGTATTTGTATATTTCTATTTAATTATTCGTTGTATTATTATATAATAAATTTATTTTCCAACTATTTCAATCGTATAAAAATTATTTACACTTTAAAATATTTTATATTAACTAAAAGATTTTATTCAATTTTAATAAATTATCAGAAAAGAATTTATTGATTTTTCAATTTATCAAAACAAAATATTTTATTAAATAGAATTTAATTAAACAAAAATTTATTTTTAAAATATTATTTATCATAAATCAAATTCAAATATTTTATTTTAATTAAATTTATTTATTTATAAGGTAGAGAAAACAGGGTTGTTACAAAATGGAACTCTATCCGTTTGTGAATTAAAATACGTAAACACATTTTCATGTTGACATGTTTGTGGAGTAATTATATTACATAAATTTTAAATTATAAATTATTTACTTTCTTGTTTAAAAGATGTTTGAAAAGTCTTTGAAATTTTATTTGAAGGGTTTTAAAATTTTATTAAAAGTATGTCATAAATATTTTACTAAATTTCATCCGGTTTAGCAATTTTCATACTTACAAGTATATTTTTAATTACAAATTTAAATATAGTTTTCTTTTGATTATAAAACCCTTTTATAATCAATATTATAAGTTTGGAATTATTCTAAAAGGCAAATAGAATATGATACTATGTTACAAAATATATTATGAGAATTGTTGAATATGCGCTTATATGATTTTTGTTTGATGATAATAAACACACACACATATATATATATATATATATTCGTTTAAATGTATTTGTTAATGTACTATTTAATTTTTCATAGACTAACTAAATATTTGCTGAATAAAAATAAATAACACAAAATTTGAGTTCAAACAGAATTTTTTTTTTCAAACAAATATTTATTACAATTTTTGAATGGTACAAATTCAAGCTCTCACTATTCACTATACAATTTTGATTCTAATTACATCACAATTCAATTTACATAAATTCCTCACTACATATCACTCATACTTAGTTCATCTTCAACTTCATTCCAGTTAGAATCCATCATCTAAGCAATCTGCAAAAATATTCACTAACGCGGTAAAATTGAAAAAGAAATATTTTTGCAATATAAAATAAAATATGGATTTTGAAAATATTATTTGCCTTAGTTATTTGGGTTGAAAATATTATTTGCCTCAGTTATTTGGGTTTTAATTTTTAATTAGGGTTATTTTAATTTAAATTGTTTTTAATTTTTAATTTCCTTTTAAACCGTTTAAATTTCTAGTCGTGTGACTAGGGGACAAACTACGTGGCGTAGTTTGGGAATTCGCAACTCAGTGGCTGAGTTGCGGCATGGTTTTGAGCGTAGAGTTAGTTTTAGTCGATAGCGGGTGTCGCGAGTTTATGTGTGTAAGCGTCTGACTATCTAATTTCTAGTAGAAACCTTAGGGGCAGCACGTAGGCAGGGTTTTGCCGAAGCTGGGTAAATTCTGTGTCGTTCTATTTCTGCATTTATTATTCTGCTATTATCTGTGCTGTTATTGTTCTGTGATCTGTGTTGAAATTATTTTATAATCTTCCGCAATTAATTTTTATAATTTATACTATCACCCTATTCACCCCCCTCTAGGGTGAAATCGATCCTACAAGTGGTATCAGAGCTAGGAATAGAAGTCAATTTTTCTTTTAAAAATTCGTGTTTCAAAAATCGTTTTTGTTTGAAAATTTTGATTTTACAAAAAACAATTTTTAATTTAAAATTTTTAATTTTTAAAATGGCTTCTTTCAATAATGCTTTTGCTGAGGGTCAGTCTATAGACAGACCACCAATGTTCAATGGTGAATATGCTTACTGGAAAAATAGGATTGAAATCAATCTGAAAACCATTAACGCTTGGAATATTGTTGAGAGAGGTTATAGAACACTGACTATAACTGTAGATAATCAGGAAGTAGATAAACCAAAGAAACAATGGACAGAACTAGAAAATAAATTACAAAATACTAATGCTAAAGCTATGAATTCTATTATCTTTTCATTGGATCAACTTGAATTTAATCGTGTCTCACATTGTCTAACTACGCAGGAAATATGGCACACACTAGAAGTGACTAACGAAGGAACATCTTAAGTCAAAGAATCTCGCCTTGCCATGCTTAGCAGCGAATACGAGAACTTCACAATGGCGAAGGAAGAAAATGTCAAAGAGATGCATGGACGACTTTCCAATATCGTATACAAATCAAAGCTCTTGGAAAATCATATACAGAGTTGGAGATAGTCCGAAAAATCCTCAGAGTCCTTCCACGAAGTTTTGAAGCCAAAGTGACTGCCATTCAAGAATCAAAAGATTTAAAACAAATGAAAGTTGAAGAACTCATCGGAAATCTCACCACTTATGAGCTAGAAATGAAATTCAAGGAAGAGCGTGAAGGAAGTGACACTCGAAAGATATCAATAGCTCTTAAAGGAACAACAGAAAGTGATGATGATGATGCAGCAGCAGAATTGGAGCTATTAATAAAGAAATTCAAAAGATGGAATTACAAATATGGAAATTCAGCTCGAATTCAAAAAGCAAAAAAGCAGAATAGCCAAAGCACTAGACTACTCTGAAGAACAGAAGATCATCTGTCACAAGTGCAACCAACCCGGACACATCAAGCCCAATTGTCCTCAAAATCAACACGACTTTAAAAAGAAATCAAAAAGGAAAAGTTTTTCAACCACGTGGAATACAAGTGATGAAGATAATCAATGTTCTAGCCGTGAGAGTGAGAAAGCAGATATGTGCCTTCATGGAAATATAACTGATAGCGACGATGACGAGCCAAGCGAGGTATCAAAACTTACTCACTCTGAATTACTTATTTATTTCCACGAAGTGAATGGCTATTTTGAACGACTTAGGGAGAAATATGCCAAACTTGAATCACAAAAAGACACTTTGATAGAATTAAATGAACAACTTGACCAATTAGTTGAAAACAATCAAAGAAGGATCCCTAAGTGTGATAAGTGTCCAACATCCGAAGATGAAATTAAAAAATCGGAAATCAATATAAAATCACTTGAAAATGAAATTCTGATTTTAAAAGAGAGTGAAAATACTAGGAGAGAGAATTCTATTAAAAGTGCACACAACTGTTAAACGAAAATGAATCTCTCAAAACACAAGTCCAACGATTGTCAATGACTTTAGATAAATTTTCAAAAAGTGAAAGTTGAATATGCTATTAGGAAAGCAAGCTGTTAATACGGTTAGACAAGGACTTGGATATAATAAATCGAAAATTGTTGAAAGCAATATTAATCAAGTCAACTCTATGTGCACAATTTGTAGAAAATATGGACACAGTCACAATAATTGTTGGTATAGACCCAAACATGTGAAAACTATACCGATTTAGGTTCCAAAAGGCACAAATATAAAAACTCTCAAAGTTAAACAAATTTGGGTGTCGAAGGGAACAATTATAAATAGTTTTGGGTCTTTACAAAATTGTTTTTCAAAATTTTCTATCACTAAAAACCATGGACCTATAAAAACAAATAGGTCACATAAGTCTTTTCCCGTGTAGGTGTGGTGGCAGGCTAAGGAAGTGTTCTCTGGATTTTTGGCTGTTCCAGAAACACAATGGACGACAAAGCAAAGTTCCTTAGCCTAGTATAAAGGTGACAGAATCACAATGGACAATAACAAAAATTATCGTAAAGGTAAAATAGGTAATGGTATACGATATATTAAATGTGATAATCTGCACCGTATTCTGAATTAAATCAGCCAATAATGTGATGATGAAAAGATGATGATTCTGACTTATTCAAAATAGTTGGCCAATTATATTCTTATGCCAAAAACACTATAAAATTCTCTAGATTCTTTGAATTACTTCATATATATTAGTTTGGATTAAAAATAGTGTTATGTTGGATGATAATACATTTGTTTATAATATGGCTAACTCAAAATTCACGGTTTTGGATTATTTACACGGCTTCATTTCAAATTCAAGAGAATGTCATTTAAATTGCTGTTAAAATTGAGTTTGAGATTTTTTTTGGTGCACACTTCATGGTTTGGTCAATCGAATTCAATTAATGATAATTTTGAGTGAAAAAGAAATTCAGATGCAGATTACACTGGTAATCTAGTTGATAGAAAAATTACTAGTTGAACATGATTTTTGAGACATTTAGTAACTGCATCATTTTTCAAAGAAAATGTCTGCATATTTTTCATTTCAAATAATTTTCAAATAGCAGAAAATTTTCTTATAAAACCCCCTCGAGAAAATCATTTTTGACCATATTTTCAGATTAGTCATTTTGAAAAATTGATTTCATAATTATTTTTGAATTTGATTTTAAATGACTATTTTGACTAATCTGACTCCCTAATAATTGTCAAAAAGATAAATAGTGATTGAAAAGTAATGAGTGTTGATATTTATCATATATTATGACTCGTGACGGTATAATTAGTAAATTGCTTTAGAAATTTAAACAAGAGTTATAAAACTTTTTGTTAGTAAAAATTCCATGACCATCTCTATCTCTATCATATTTCTAACGACCATAACTCATCAAAATTCTATATAGTTTGTCGATATGTGGTACTTTAAACAGGAATCGTTCGTTTTTCATTTTTACATTTTTTAAAAACAATAAAAAAATATAGTAAAATAAATAAATACCAAAGTATTCACTCTCATTTAAAAGTCCTCACGGTTATGCATGGGTGAATTACTTGGAATTCGTTATGTGCTTCCATGCTCATTTAAAAGTCCTCACGGTTATGCATGTATGGAACGCATAAGTTGATTTTTAAAATAAACAAGTTGATTCTAATCCCATTTTGAAGTCCTCACGGTTATGCGTGGTTAGAAGATACTTGAATTCATTTTAAAAAAAATAAAATTGGAATACTACTAATCTCATTTAAAAGTCCTAACGGTTATGCATGGTTAGTAGATATTCAAATTCCTGATATAAATATACCCCAAATAGACACAACCGTATGGTTTTATTTGATGACATCATTCCCATCATTCTAAAAGTGGAATATGCGCCTAACAAAATATTTATGCTTTTTGTATGATTTTTTATTGAAATTTAACATTTATATTCATTTGAGTTTTCAATGTTGGATTAATATCGATCACTTTAGCTCTATTTTCTCTAACACTATTATTCTTTTGCTGATAACAAAAGGGGAAGAGAAAAGTTAAGATTTTGTCAAATAAAATCAAGCAAAGGTCAAATAATTTTCTATTTGCATCTAGGCTCATTTGTATATTTTTATTTATATGCATATATGTAAGGGGAGCTTTGTGTAGAGAGGAAGTATTTAAATAGGGGTAGCAATTAGAGCATATCAATGATCAAATACATTTAACATATTCAAAATCTTAAATATATGTTTGTTATCATCAAAAGGGGGAGATTGTTGAATACGCGCTTATATGTTTTTTGTTTGATGATAATAAACATATATATATTCGTGTAAATGTATTTGTTAATGTACTATTTTATTTTTGATAGACTAAATAAATATTTACCGAATAAAAATAAATAACACATAATTTGAATTCAAACAGAAATTTTATTCAAAAAAATATTTATTACAATTTTTGAATAGTACAAATTCAAGCTCTCACTATTCACTATACAATTTTGATTTTAATTACATCACAATTCAATTTACGTAAATTCCTTACTACATATCACTCACACTCGTAGTTCATCTTCAACCCAGTTAGAATCGACATCTAAGCAATCTGCAAAAATATTCACTAACGCAGTAAAATTAAAAAAGAAATATTTTTGCAATATAAAATAAAATATGGATTTTAAAAATATTATTTGCCTCAGTTATTTGGGTTGTTCTTCATCATTTACATTTGAATTCATCACACACAAACAATATGACATGCACAGTGTATCACTGTACATGCCACAAGGCCGTGCACACCGATATATATACACTTGATAAATTTATAGGGACAGGTGAGCACAGGTCAAACCAAAATTATCGGATTCAACTCAAGTGCAATAAAATAATGTCACAACTTTCAGCACAAGATCAAATCCGAGCCTCAAGTTGGATTCAACTCAGGTGCAATATCAAAAGACCACATGGTCAGTGCATAGTCGCATCAAGAAACCAAAACCAGAAAGTACACATGACTATCTCAACTTCAAACTCACAACAAGCATGGTACAAAGACTACAATTACAAAACTCAACTCAACATAGATGCATATGCACAAGTCAAGTGATGCCCCAGTATCAAGTGATACTAGTGGAACGAACAAGAGCAGCCTCTACATATATGATCTGAAAATCCACGACAGTTAGTCAATTACAAATGAACATATAAACAACAACAGCCTCAACATATATGACGAAGTGGTTACACAATATAGTGATGCACCAAGTGAATATGTACAGTGATACCAGTGACATGCACAGATGCATTCAAAGAACAGCAACCAACAAAAGAAGCACAGTGATAATTTGGAGTATCATGTGCAAAACAACTTGTAGATCAAACATAATGGACTACATGCACTGACCAGAGAACGTACAAATGTAGCATGTAGACATCAAGCAAATAGAGGCAAAGCTCAAACATACACATGAATGGAATCAATATGTGCAGACTACACAGTGAAGACATGTACACAGGAACTCAAGTCTGGACCAAATGCCATCAAATGAATATGATCAAACCCGACATAATGCAACTGAAACTGTCTCAAAGCAAATGAGTGAGCATATACATACTTGTACGAAATGCACAATGCAAACTACAACACACAGTGTGTAATTCAAGTTCAGTTTCAATCAACACAGTATGGCCAGAGCTTGAACAAGAATAAAAAAAATTGGAATGTAACCCGAATTCATGTAACAGTTTTTTAAACAAAGTCAAAAATTTACAAATTCAAATCACTGGCCGGAGTCAACCATTACCAGAGTCAAGGCCAAATTAAATCCGAAATAGCAAGGTACAAGTCGAAGAAGTCAAATTCCAAAACAATCAATGTCGTGGTTGACAAGGAACGGAACAGTTCAAAATTGAAGTCGTGGTGGCCACGAAAGAGATCAACACTGTGATTATCAATTAACCAAAAATATACAAATTGACAAAGTCAGAAATCATCGTCAACATTCAATCAATATCGAACGGCCGAGCTATATCACTTGACAAATTCAACTCCAGACGAACGCAAATACAGGGATTCAGTCTCTATAAATTGCAATATTCATCATCGGCATAGATCCATCGAATTCAAGCATAAAAACAGAAAAGCAAAAAGAGCAGAAATTACATACCGAAGCTTTTTCAATTCGATCAAATTCAAAGCAGTCGAAGCAAAAAAAAGAGGGAAACCATCGATTGACAGAAAAGGAACGCCGAATCAATAATTCAATCGAGCATTTACAGTCGCAAGCTTCGAATTTCAAATAACCCTAATTTCTGTAAAAAGAGGAACGGTGGCCATATTCACATAAACAAACGGAGGAAATAAAAGAGACGGGCCAAATTATAAAAGGGGTCGGCATTTCTTTTAATAAGGAGTTTTAATTTTTAATTAGGGTTATTTTAATTTAAATTGTTTTTAATTTTTAATTTCCTTTTAAATCGTTTAAATTTCTAGTCGTGTGACTAGGGGACAAACTACGTGGCGTAGTTTGGGAATTCGCAACTCAGTGGCTGAGTTGCGGCAGGGTTTTGAGCGTAGAGTTAGTTTTAGTCGATAGCGGGTGTCGCGAGTTTATATGTGTAAGCGTCTGACTATCTAATTTCTAGTAGAAACCTTAGGGGCAGCGCGTAGGCAGGGTTTTGCCGAAGCTGGGTAAATTCTGTGTCGTTCTATTTCTGCATTTATTATTCTGCTATTATCTGTGCTACTATTGTTCTGTGATCTGTGTTGAAATTATTTTATAAGCTTCCGCAATTAATTTTTATAATTTATACTATCACACTATTCACCCCCCCTCTAGGGTGAAATCGATCCTACAAGAATAACGCTATTATTTTACAAAGATTTTTATTATAAAGGTTTTTTAAATATTTCTAAAAGAGTTTTAAAGGCTTAGAAAAAAGTTGAACTCTTTTTATAAAATAATTAAATGATTTTTTATTTATTTTAATAATCCCTTTTTATAATATGAGAATTTCAAATATGGTATGATTTAAAAGAAAATGCTTTAATTTTAATTAGTTTGTGTATAAAGTGAAAATATCGAATTCTTTTTTATGAACTGAAATAAATATAATTCATTAGGGAGCTTATATATTTATTTAAAAATGGTAACTAATTATAAGAAATTTGTGGAAAGCCTTTTATATAATACATTTGATTTGTAACGTGATCTTAAAGGTTTTAAAATAGATTAGGAAAGATTGGAAAATTAATTTTGGTATTTAAATCTTTATTTTGGAATTATATGAATAAAATTAGAATACTATTTAATATATAATATATCTTAAAGATTTTTATTGATTTTAGAATATAAAATTGATTTAAGAAGTTTTATCTTAATTAATTAATTTATGAAAAGAAATTTGTAAATGAATTTAATAATAATTTTCTAATTAATATTTTAAGTACTTTAAAGTGTTCAGTATAATTTACATCATTATTTATGAATTAGAAAAGTGTGTTTTATATATATACATATACATATATATATATATTTAAATATTTGACTTATATTTAATTATTTAAAGAAAGACCTTGTTAAATTTTTTATTATTTCATATCCAAATCAAATGGGATTTTCTGCATAATCTCTTCATTTTATGTGTTAACCGAGTTTTTAATCCAGTAGAATCTAAAGGAAGCCAGGTCAAAGGAAGTTAGAACATCTACGTCAAGTCAGAACAAACCAAGAACCAATCAAAAGGAGTAGACCAGTGTGATGACCCATAAATTTTGATAATTAAATTTGTTAATTAAATAAGATTTTGGTAATTTAATCTGGAATAAATAAAAATTTGAAATTTACTAATGAATTAATAATAGGAATGAGATGTAATGATGTTAATTTTATTCGTAATATACTAATAGGTTGAATAAAAAAATGGAAATTTAAGATGTATTAATTGATTGGAATTTAAATTTAATAATTCGATTAATTGCAAAAAATTGAAATTATATATTTAAATATTACGTTAATATAGATTAAGATGAAATTTGAGAATATTAATGTAATAAACCATGAACCAATGTTAATTTTATCTATTTGATGATAATGGATTGAATAACAAGATTTAAAATCAAGTAAATGATTTTGGGAATTTTAAATTTTAATTTCTGAATTTAATGAAATTGAAATTAAACACTGAAATTGATGAATGAATCAACGTTAAATTGACACCTAAGTTTGTTCAAATCATTGTAAATGATTAAGAAATCAAAAATGATAAAAATTGTCAATTATAGAATTGAAATTTAAAATTTGATCTAATTAATTAATTATTAATTTATTTAATTAATGTAAAAATAGCCATTTTTGCCACTGTCTCGGATTTCGACGAAACCAATTTCATTAGATCCGTAACAGTGAATTATTGTAGGGTATCAAGTTTCGTAACGATCAGACTTGTCGTTTGGTCATACGGACCTGAAACGCCTTGAAAACAATTCGAAATAACTTGATTTTAGCATAACTTTTTCATACGATGTAGTTTGACTTGAAACCTGTTCCATTGCGTTTAAAATATTTTAAAACATCTATTTTGATATATGGATTGATCCAATTTTGTTCCGGAGTCGAAATGTGCTTTTCGAGCCATTTTATCGCTCAACGTGTAAATCAATCTGGTCCATCTATTCTATTTTCAGCTTTGTCTATACATACCTCGTTATAAACCCCAGCCTATTTCTTATGTTCATTTTTTTGTACGTACAGAAACATCTGTTGCTCCTCTTCCTCAATGGCTGCAAACCCCAATCCCAAATTGCAAATTCAAATAATAAAAAATCAAACTGAATTCAAACTCCACAAACTATATCAAATTATACATCGTTTTGAAGCTCTCAACGAGCGCAGGTCATTTCTGCTATTCGTTTTTCGATTTGGATTTCTGTTTGTCTGTAAAATAAAGAACAAATTCTGGTCATTTATTGGCGTTCGATGATCGGTGTCCGATTGGAAAATCAATGGCACTGCTGCATAGAGAGACGAACATGTAGTACATCGGTGCATTTAGCTGGAAGTTTTAACGGCTGGATTTCACGACAAAATTCGACTAGGGTCATAGAATTGGCGGCAGCGCGACGAGATGGGGTGGAGTTGCTTGGTGCGTGGACGCGGCTCGGCCTGAGGGGAAGGTCGGTGATGAGGGGCGTCGTCCAGGTGGCCGGAGATGGGAGCGAGCGACGGTCAAAGTAGTGGCTAGTGTTTTTTTGTGTGGTTGTTCGAACGACGAGGCAGAAGGATAAGGTCTGATGATGCTCTGCTCGTAGACCTGGCGCGGTAATGATTTTTATTTTTTCTTTGTTTATTTTTATTTAATTTAATTTTCAAACGTTCTAATTCGCATAATTTTCACATTCAAGGTCCGTTTTACGCGCGGTTTTCTTCCCTAGGTTCGTATTGGAATTCTGGACATTTTGGCACTTGTTTGGACGAGTTCTGAGACTGTTCAAATTTTGGGTTTAAATTGGATTTAAATTAAATTTAAATTCAAAAGGTGAGTATTTTAACCCACTTACAACTTCTAAAATTTCTTATGTGTGTTAAATTAATTTACGATCTGATTAGAAATTTATTTATGACTATTTGGTATATTTTTATCATCATTCCAGTTAAACTGAATTTATTGAATTAAATTGTTATTTAATTTATTATTGCATATAAACTGCCAGTTAAATTGTTATTTAATTTATTATTGAATATAAACTGCCAGTAAATACCTATTATTTATTATTTGTTCCATATTGATGTTGTTGTTTGAATAATTGGATGAGATTGTGATTAATGGTTGATGATTCATATTGGATGAATGGATGTTGTATTTTATATTGTTATAAACTACAAGTTGTTATGCATTTTTATTTCATTCGGGATTGCGGTTTGAAATGATATATAACCGTATTTTTATTTTAAATTATGGATTGAAATAATAAATATCTGTATCACTTGACCATAGGATAGAAAATTTTACACAGACGCCATGGTCTATATATAAAAATATTTTAAAATGATTTCTATAGTTTTTCAAAGAAATATATAGTTTTATAAGATATCGATTTGGATATTTTATAAATGTTATTTTATATATAGTTAAATTCTTGGTTTTAAGCTATGTATAAATTTGGTTTAAAGAATAAATTAAGTTTAATAATAAAGTTTGATTTTATTAAGATATAATATGGTTAAGTATTCATTTAAATTATATTTCTGGAGTTTATAATGACTTAAATTATAATAAGGTTAGAAGATAAATATGAAATTGATTTGAAATTTAACAAAATTGAGATTTTAAAGGTATGATTTTTTTATAACTGGATTTTGGTTTAAGATGAATTGAATGAATATTCCAAGTATAAATAAATTGAAGGAAGTATTTAGTTTTTTGTAATTTGAGTTTTATTTAAATGATAATGGATTCATTATGCAAATATTTCAAAACTAAATAATAGAAAATGGAATTGTTGAATTGTTATTACCAACCTTCGTTTTGAAATTGTTTAATACTTAAAGTTTGAAATATATTGAAATTGAAATGGTTTATTGAAAATTGAAAGTGAGTTGAAAGTTATGAATTGAGATTTAATATAAAGTGAATAAAATTGTGAAGTCGAGGAAATTATTTTACTTTATAAAGTAATTTTAAATTTAAACTATTTTATTTTATATACTGTTTGAATATCCAAACCATTTAAGTTTTGGAAGTTATGGTTTAGAAGCTATGAAATTCGAAGTATTATGTTTTTGAAAGGTTATATTTCAAGCGTTTGGTTTCGAAATATTATAAATTTGAAAGTGCTATGATTTTGGAAAGGATATGTTCGGAAAAAAGATATTATATTGATTTGGGTTTTAGTAAAATGATATCATATTGATTGGTTTTTGAAACGGAAATGATATCGTATTTATATGGTTTTGAAATGGATACTATATTCTGGTTTTGAAGTAAAAATTATTTTGAAATGACCGTGGCGTTATAATAACGTTGGGTTGTTAAACATACCGGGATCGAAACTTGTCATCTCTCTGCCAACTTCGAAAACCATTTTAACAACTGTGTACTCGGTGGAGATTCCAAAATGAAGTAGGATGGTGGCGGCGTTTCCTTTGAGGTATATACGTGGACCCGACTCCCGTGAAGCATAAGGTGGCTAAAACAGGAGCGATTGACGGGCTAAGAAGGTAGCAACTTATATCGGATACACTTCTTTGATACCGTTCTATTACTTTGTGATTGATTTGGGCCCTTTTGATTTTAGGGGTGTGGCTCGAGGTGGGCGGTAATAGCTGCTACGTGCTACCACTCGTTCGAAAGCGTAATTGGTATATCTACCCTGGCATTGACTAGTTATGCCGTGTCAGCTACCCTAGCGCGCCTTGTACGAGTTTGGTTTTCTCCCGTAGCCGGTGGAGTATTTAAGATAGTCTCTCGATCTGGAGATGCGCTGATACTGGATGGACTACTGGGACTATTATTGTGTTAAGGGGGAGATTGGATAACTCCTTAACGCTATTTAAAAGTAAGTTTATTTTTACTATAGACATTATTATAATAGCAAAATATTGTTACATAGTAAATAGTTTAACGGATCCTTAGGAGATGTGAATCTCGAGCATCTCTTTAAGTTACTTCACTCATGTTGACACTGGATAGGAGATGTCAAATCCCGTAAACATCTCTGACGTCGTTCCACTAATTTTTATTTCTGTTGATTTAACTTACATAAGATCTTTTAGTTCTGACTCGAGTGTTTTGTCTTTTCAATTCGCTCGGGTCAGTCTGAGCATTTCAGGATTCGAAGACTTATTTTGGAGGATGAAGAAGAAGATATTATTACAATTATCTATTATATTATTCATTGCATCATGTACTTCGTTGCATTTTATTATTCTCTGATATGTGTAACTCTGATATGTATTGTATAAGTATAATCAAATGTTTTGTAAACAGCTTCATGAACTATTTATTTGATTATTATATTTTATCGTTCCGCTGCAAGATTCTATTTTGTTTTTTCTTTCTCTGCTTTTTCTTATTTACTCAATAATAATCCGCCCTTCTGTATGGTTTAAGTCTGACGTGTGTGGTTCATCATTGATTTAAAGCATACAAAAAGGCGGGATGTTACATCTGGTATTAGAGCTTTGGTTTAGTGATAAACCTTAGCTTTGTGAGGTTTGACTCTTTATTAATAGGATAGTAATACCCTATGATGGGTCACTTAAAGTATATATATGAGAGAGCGTATTTGTTAGTGTTATAAAAAGGTTTTTATATTGTGTTATTCTGTTTTGTATTTATAAATTCTTGTTGGTGCATAGGACGCTATCACATTAATAAGGATTTCTAAACCCTTAATAGGACAGATAGACATAATATTGTTTTAAATATAGGTGAATGAAATAATTTTTCCTATTATATTTTCTGTATATAAAGTAATAAATTTTATAAATGGTACATTTAATTGTAATATATTTTTTAGTTAGCTAGTGAAATTTTTAGATATTAGTTGGAAATAAAATTTGAAAGTAAAATAAATGAGAATAAACTGGAAATTTAGAACTTAAGTTCCAGGTGAAAATTTCTTTTGAATGATTTAGAATATAATAATAATATTAATTATAAGTATTTTTTGATGCAAATATTTCAATATGATTTGAAAGAATTGTTTTAAAATAATTTTAGAAAGAAATAAGTTATGTACTCCCCTCTTTGTCGCTCGAAAATAATTTTGGTGATGAGTGCACACATTATCGGCATTCATTTTCGAGTTTCTAAGGGGGAAGGCCACTATAATAGTTTTACTGAAGATTTATTTTGATAAACAAATGAAAATTTCAAATTGTTTTAAATATAATTGGATATATGAGTTGTAAGTATATATATTTATCTATTATTTTAAAAATGATTTGAAATTCAACCCGGTATTTAGTTCTTAAGTTTCCGCTAATTAATAGTTTCAATTATTGTAGTGAAATGGAATGTAACTAATTAATAATTGGAACCTTTAGTTAAAATAAAAGAATTAAATGCTAGGTTATAAATGAAAATTCCAAAAAGTTGAAATTTGTGATCTATAAAAAGGAAAGGGTATGATTATTGAACATTAAGTTAATTTAAAGAAATAAAATAAACTTGTGTAACTTTCAATTGCATTCTTAAAAGCATATATATATATATATATATATATAACTTGCCAAATAATAAAAGTTACAATGTTTAATAAGAAAATGTAATAGAATATTATACAAATAAAAATTTGAAATAATGAAAGTATTCAATGAAATTCTTAATAAATAAGAATTTGATATTGCAGTTGTTATAAACTTAATATAAATTGAAGGGCTACTAATTAAATAAATTGAAAGGTAAGTATTATAAATAAATGAATAAATGAAATTAAGTAATAAATAAATGAATAGAAATGAAAATTTGCAAGAAATAAATGTAAATTAAAAGATAAATCATTATATGAATGAAAAGGAAATCAAACAACAAATGTTATGAAATGAAATTGATAAAAATGAACTTGATCTATTGCTTGAAATTGTTGTTTGTTTAGTTTATGGTTGTTTGGGCAAGGATACTTTACAATTGTTTGGATGAGTTAATAATCTATTTAGTTCCATCTAAGACAGTTGAGTAAATGGTGCACTTAGTAGTTTATTTTTCATTATGTACAATTCAAAGTTTCAAACCTGAACAACTATTTGTTTTGTTGATATGGATGGATAATTGATCATGTTGATTTTATGTGATGGTTGTATGCTTTGTTGCAAGTGATAGTTGTTTATATTGATCTGTTTGCTATTGATTGAAACAACTTTAAATATTTTATTTTATATAATTATTAACCTCTTTTGGATTATATAAGTGAAATACAGGTTATGGAAGCAATTGCTACAACTTTTGGTTTCATAATTTAACGTTGTTTGCCTGACAAATAGGTAGGTTCTCGGATTACGGTTTTATAACGTTATTATATTGTTTTTCCCATTGTTGGGATATATTATTTTGAGATATTGTGATGTATATTGTTATATTTGATATTATATTTTTTTTCCGAGCTCTAAATACAAAGGAGACTCTACCGAATTTTTCCATAAATTTTGGACATCGAATTTTATCTTTGAAAAAGCTTCCCAAACTTTATTGATTTAAGTATAAAAAGATTTAATGGCTATAAATTGATATATTTTATTTAAATTATTAAATTTTGTAAATTTATTTGTTTATAAAATTAATGTTTTGAATAAGATGTATTGACGACTTAATTCCTTTTTTTCCCCTTTTTTCGGGGACGAAAAGTTTTGAGTAAGGGAGAGTGTAACGACCCGTAAATTTTGATAATTAAATTTGTCAATTTAATAAGATTTTGGTAATTTAATATGGAATAAATAAAAATTTGAAATTTGTTAACGAATTAATAACAGGAATGAGATGTAATGATGTTAATTTTATTCATAATATAATAATAGGTTGAATAAAAAGAATGGAAATTAAAGATGTATTAATTTATTGGAATTTAAATTTAATAATTGTATTAATTGCAAATAATTGAAATTAAATATTTAAATATTACATTAATGGAGATTAAGATGAAATTTGAGAATATTAATGTAATAAACCATGAACCAATGTTAATTTTATCTATTTGATGATAATAGATTGAATAACAAGATTTAAAGTCAAGTGAATGGATTTTGGGAATTTTAAATTTTAATTTGTGAATTTAGTGAAATTGAAATTAAACACTGAAATTGATGAATGAATCAACGTTAAGTTGACATCTAAATTTGTTTAAATCATTGTAAATGATTAAGAAATCAAAAATGATATAAAATTTCAATTATAGAATTGAAATTTAAAATTTGATTTAATTAATTAATTATTAATTTATTTAATTAATGTAAAAATAGCCATTTCGGCCACTGACTCGGATTTTGACGAAACCAGTTTCATCTAATATGTAACGGTGAATTATTGTAGGGTTTCAAGTTCTATAACGATCGGACTTGTCATTTGGTCGTACGGACCTGAAACGCCATAAAATCAATTTAATTGAAATCAATTTGAAATAATTTGATTTTAGCATAACTTCTTCATATAATGGAATTTGGACATAAAACCTGTTCCATTGTGTTTAGAATATTCTAAAACATCCATTTTGATATATGGGTTGACCAAATTTTGTTCCAGAGTCGAAACGGGCGTTTCGGGCCATTTTATCGTTCAACATGTAAATCAATCTGGTCCATCTATTCTATTTTCAGCTTTGTCTATATATACCTCGTTATAAACCCTAGCCTATTTCTTATGTTCATTTTTCTGCACGTATAGAAACTTCTGTTGCTTCTCTTCCTCAATGGTTGCAAACCCTAATTCCAAATTGCGAATTCAAATAATCAAACCGAAAATTCAAACTCCACAAACTATATCAAATTATATATCGTCTTGAAGCTCTCAACGAGCTCAGGTCATTTCTCCTGTTCATTTTTTGATTTGGATTTCTGTTTTTCCGCAAACGAAAGAACAAATTTCAACCGTTCATTGGCATTCGATGATCGGTGTCTGATCGACAAATCAATGGCACTGCTGCGTAGACAGACGAACACGTAGTACATCAATGCAGTTAGCTGGAGGTTTTAACAGTTGGATTTGGCGACAAAATTCGACTAGGGTTATAGAATTGGCAGCGGCACAGCGAGATGGGGTAGAGCTGCTTGGTGCGTGGACGCGGCTCGTCCTGAAGGAAAGGTAAGTGATGAGCGGCGTCATCCAGGTGGCCGGAGATGGAAGCAAGCGACGGTCAAAGTAACGGCTAGGGTTTTTTTGCATGGCTGTTCGAATAATGAGGCAGAAGGATAATGCGTGATGATGCTCTGCTCGTAGACGTGGCACGGTAATGATTTTATTTTTGCTTTGTTTATTTTTATTTAATTTAATTTTGAACGTTCTAACTCGCATAATTTTCACATTCGAGGTCCGTTTTACGCGTGGTTTTCTCCTCTAGGTTCATATTGGAATTCCGAACATTTTGGTACCGGTTTGGATGAGTTCTAAAACTATTCAAATTTTGGGTTTAAATTGGATTTCAATTCAATTTAAATTCAAAAGGTGAGTGTTTTAATCCACTCACAACTTCTAAAATTTCTTACGTGTGTTAAATTAATTTCTAATATGATTAGAAATTTATTTATGACTGTTCGGTATATTTTTATCATCATTCCTGTTAAATTGAATTTATTGAATTAAATTGTTATTTAATTTATTATTTCATATAAACTGCCAGTTATATTGTTATTTAATTTATTATTGAATATAAACTGCCAGTAAATACCTGTTATTTATTATCTGTTCCATATTGATGTTGTTGTTTGAATTGGATGATGATTGTGATTAATGGTTGAGGATTGATATTGGATGAATGTATGTTGTATTTTATATTGTTATAAACTGCAAGTTGTTATGCATTTTTATTTCATTTGGGATTGCATTTTGAAATGATATATAACTGTATTTTTATTTTAAAATTATGGATTGAAATGATAAATATCCGTATCACTTGACCATAGGATAATATAGACACCATGGTCTATATATAAAAATATTTTGAAATGATTTCTATGGTTTTGTAAAGAAATGTATGGTTTTATGAGATATTGATTTGGATATTTTATAACGTTATTTTATATATAGTTAAATTCTTGGTTTTAAGCTATGTATAAAATTGGTTTAAAGTATAAATTAAGTTTAATAATAAAATTTGATTTTATTAAGATATAATATGGTTAAATATTTATTTAAATTATATATTTGGAGTTTATAATGACTTAAATGAGAATAAGGTTAGAAGATAAATATGAAATTGATTTGAAATTTAATAAAATTGAGATTTTAAAGATATGATTTTTTTTTGTAATTGGATTTTGGTTTAAGATGAATTGAACAAATATTCCAAGTATAAATAAATTGAAGGAAATATTTAGTTATTTGTAATTTGAGTTTTAGTTAAATGATAATGGATTCATTATGCAAATATTTCAAAACTAAATAATAGAAAATGGAATTGTTGAATCATAATTACCAACCTTAGTTTTGAAATTGTTTAATACTTAAAGTTTGAAATATTTTGAAATTGAAATGGTTTATTGAAAACTGAAAGTGAACTGAAAGTTATGAATTGAGATTTAATATAAAGTGAATAAAATTGTGAAGTCGAGGAATTTATTTTACTTTATAAAGTAATTTTAAATTCTAACTATTTTATTTTATATACTGTTTGAATATTCAAACCATTTAAGTTTTGGAAGTTATGGTTTAGAAGCCATGAAATTTAAAGTATTATGTTTTTGAAAGGTTATATTTCAAGCGTTTGGTTTCGAAATATTATAATTTTGAAAGTGCTATGATTATGGAAAGGATATATTCGAAATAAAAATGATATTATATTGATTTGGATTTAATTAAAATGATATCATATTGATTGGTTTTTGAAAAAGAAATGATATCATATTTATATGGTTTTGAAATGGATACTATATTCTGGTTTTGTAGTATAAATTATTTTGAAATGACCGCAGTGTTATAATAACATTGGGTTGTTAAACAGAATGAGATCGAAAGTTGTCATATTCTCTGCCAACTCCGGAAACCACTTTAACCACTATGTACGCGGTGGAGATTCCAAAATGAAGTAGGATGGTGGCGGCGTTTCCATTGAGGTATATACGTGGACCTGTCTCCCGTGAGTTGGCATAAGGTGGCTAAAACAGGAGCGCTTGACGGGGTAAGAAGGTAACACCTTTTATCGGATACACTCCTTCGATACCATTCTATTACTTTGTGATTGATTTGGACCCTTTTGATTTTGGAGGTGTGGCTCGAGGTGGGCGGTAGTAGCTCCTACACGCTACCACCGGCCCGAAAGCGTAATTGGTGTATCTACCCTAGCATTGCCTAGTTATGCCGTGTCAGCTAACCTAGCGCGCCTTGTACGAGTTTGGTTTTCTCCCGTAGCCCATGGAGTATTTAGGGTAGTCTCCCGATCTGGAGATGCGCTGATAGTGGATTGACTATTGGGACTATTATTGTGTTAAGGGGGAGATTGGGTAACTCCTTAACACTATTTAAAAGTAAGTTTATTTTATTATAGACATTATTATAATAGCGAAATATTACTATATAGTAAATAGCTTAACGGATCCTTAGGAGATGTGAATCCCAAGCTGCACTCACGTTGACACTGGATAGGAGATGTCAAATCTCGTAAACATCTCTGACGCTGTTCCACTCATATTTATTTCTGTTGATTTAACTTACATAAGATCTTTTAGTTATGACTCGAGTGTTTTGTCTTTTCAATTCGCTTGGGTTAGTCTAAGCATTTCAGGATTCGAAGACTTATTTTGGAGGACGAAGACGAAGATATGATTACAATTCTCTATTATATTATTCACTGCATCATGTACGCCGTTGCATTTTATTATTCTCCGGTATGTGTAACTCTGATATGTATTGTATAAGTATGATAAAATGTTTTGTAAACGGCTTTATGAACTGTTTATTTGATTATTATATTTTATCGTTCCGCTGCAAGAATCTATTTGTTTTTTCTTTCTCTGCTTTTTCTTATTTACCCCATAACAACCCGCCCTTCTGTATGGTTTAAGCCTGACATGTGTGGTTCATCGTCAATTTAAAGCATACAAAAAGGCAGGATGTTACATCTGGTATCAATGCTTTGGTTTAGCGATAAACCTTAACGTTGTGGGGTCTGACTCTTTATTAATAGGGTAGTAATACCCTATGATGAGTCGCTAAGAGTATATATATGAGAGAGTGTACTTGTTAGTGTTATAAAAAGGTTTTTATATTGTGTTAATTTGTTCCATTTTGTATTTATAAATTCTGATTGGTGCATAGGACGTTATGACATCAATAGGGATTTCTAAACACTTAATAAGACAGACCGACACAATATTTGTTTTGAATATAGGTGAATGAAATAATTTCGCCTATTATATTTTCTGTATATAAAGTAATAAATTTTATAAATGGTTTATTTGGTTGTAATATATTTGTTTGTTAGGTAATTACATTTTTGTATACTAGTTGGAAATAAGATTTGAAATGTAAAATAAATGAGAATAAACTGGAAATTTAGAACTTAAGTTCCGAGATTTTGAAAATTTCTTTCGAATATTTTAGAATATAATAATAATATTAATTAGAAGTGTATTCTGATATAATATTTCAATATGATTTGAAAGAATTGTTTTAAAAGAACTTTAGAAAGAAACAAGTTCTGTGCTCTCCTCTTTATCGCTGGAAAATAATTTCGGTGATGAGTGCATGCATCATCGGCATTCATTTTCGAGTTTGTAAGGGGAAAGGACACCGTAATAGTTTTACTGCAGATTTATTTTGAGAATCGCCAACGATCCATAGCGTTTACTCACGAGCCCATCTATCTTCCTGCATCATGATCAAGAAGATGAAGACCAAAAAATTGGCTAAGCATATGGATTACTATCAATCCATACATTTTTATTAGTTCGCTTCTACAACAAAGCATGGGCAATACACGAAGGCATTGGATCGCTTTTGAGCCTAATCTATGTATCGCTAGCGATTCATAAAGTTAGCTTGGTTCCTGACGCAATTTCCAGTATGCCTTCATGTGTTCGTGTGCAAACATTTTGGCAAACGGGCTTGGCCCAGTAGCTCTCTGACCTCTATAAATACAATCTTTCCTGCAACATAAACGAGATCTCCTCTAGATTGCTTGTTGAAACTCCTCTAGAAGCTTTTTTCACTCTTCACCTCCCGTACAATAATCTTTAGAGGAGTCCATTGTGATTCTCCAGGTGGTTCTAACTTCGTAGATTCATTCTAGCTAAGGACAATCAAGAACTTTGTAATCAAATACTCCTTGTAACAGATATCAATCTATAATATAAACTATAAAGTGTTCGTAGGCTTCGTTAACAGCCGAACCACTATAAAAATCTTCTTTTCTTCTTTCTCTAATTGCTTTTTTCTATATTTACTGTCTACAATATTGCTCTATGAGAACAGGGCTGGCGCTTTGATGCTCAAAGCAGGGTGTTGATACATTTTTCGAATTGACATTTTAGTGCTTTCACTGAAAACCCAGCTCAGGCAAAGATTTACCTAAACCCAACTGGGAGTTGACCGAGCTGCGAGACCCCCGTCTGGGTCGGACAAAGTAGATATAATCGATTGGAGGCATTTACAGTAGAAATTTAAAGATACTCGAAAAAGCCCCAACAAAGCAGCTTCCAATCCCATCATGGAGCTCCCATCGTCGAATCACGAGTGGTCGTTGTCAAAAATCATCAAAATGATCGTTGAAAAACTCACTTCAGGGTTGACTCGAAGTCAAACTCGGGTATCACCCATTTGACTCGAAGTAAACTTAGGAAATTCTGACCCGAAATCAGACTCGAGTAAAACCAAAATTTTCTCCAAGCAAACATGCAAATGACTCCAAGCACCATTCATCACTAACCCAGCACTTCAAATACTGTGACTCCAAGCAAACCATGTGGTGACTCCAAGCAAATGGCAAATTTTCTCGAGTCAGACTCTAAGTAAATACCACAAATCCATCAACGCCGATCCATCTTCTTTTACCCATAATTCGAACATGCGAACTCCAAATTCCTTGAAATTTGGAATGTAACCTTATGGGACTTCTTGGTCGCCCTAGACCGATCTCGCCTAGTTTGAAAATTTTTAGGGATCATCGCTGATCCATTACCCCGTCATAAGTGATTTTCCATTCAATCGGCATTTCCAATTATTCAAGCAAAGACAATCATGCATATATCATTCTCAACCATTATAAACAATCGTAACTTGAAAACGGACCAGCCTGACAACGATTAGGGCATCTTCCCAAATTGAAACTCATTCACCGAGGCAGTTCAACATGTAGAATATCTGTAGAAGTTTATCATGCCAACTGTACCTTTTATACAATTGTACAACTGATTCAAAATTGTTTGTTTACAGGTATTACTAGCATGTTGACGAAGCAAGGGCGATGGATGCAGTCTATTACAAGGACCTTAGGAATCATTAAATGAAGAAACAACCTACTACTCTGAAGGAATTCTATGGAAGGCAAACCGGTTCTAAATACTAGAAGTAGTGCAATTGGAAGAAAGCAAAACCGGCAATTTGCCAAAGAACATACCAAATAGTGAAGCAGCTATAGGACCTCGGGGAACTCTTGCCCAAGCAAGGCCACTAAGACCAAGTAGAAAAGCGCCCTCCCTAATTGACGAAATTAAACGAAAGGATGATTATTAAATAATATTTTGGCTAACTAGCTACTAAGAAATGGGGCAGCAACCTAAAGTGATGCCTTCATATTCATCCTTGTTTACTTTCCTTTTCAAAACGAGCCGTAACGGGGCACTAGGTGCATTGCAAACAGTTCGTCGAAAAAAAGCTTCTATGCCCTTGACGAGTCATGTCGATCCCCTTTTTGAGAACCGAAATTGCTCTGGTAACATCGAGAAGGCTTGTCCAAAGGATCACCGAACAAACAAATCCAATCACTTAGTCACTAAGAACCAATAAAACCATATTCCCGTGAGCCGAATCCTAAAATTCCACATGAAATTGATGAATTATCGCTCTAAATCCGTTCGGTCATCAGACTCCGACCACAAAAAACCCTTGGCGAACGTGAAAGTCTTCCATGAACTAAAGCGTCATGAAGGTAAACCGGTAAATCAGTGATCACTTAATCCAAAAAACACTTCACGAATGTGAAGGACTTTTATGAAGTAAAGCATTGTGAAGGTAACCCGGTAGATCAACGGTCGTCTGATCCAAAAAACCCTTCGTGAACATGAAGGTCCTTTACGAACTAAAGTTGTGAAGGTAAACTGGTAAATCAATGGTTATCTGATTCAAAAAAAATCTTCTCGAACATGAAGGTCTTTCACGAACTAAAGCGCCATGAAGGTAAACCGGTAGATCAGCGGTCATCTGATCTAAAAACCCTTCACGAGCATGAAGATTTTTCACGAACTAAAGCGTCGTGAAGGCAAATCAGCAAATCAGCGAAATTTATGTATGACTGATATCCGCAAAGGTGAATTGGCAGATCAGTAGTCATATGATCCAAAAATCCTTCACCAACTAGAATGCCACGAAGATGAACTAGAAGATCAGCAGTCGTCTGATCCAAAGCTCCTCGAAGTAAACTAAGTTACGCTACAGGGCCACAAATTGACAATCATATCAGTTACTCTGCAAAATTAATGGAATCACTTCCAACAACCAATGAGACAAACAATGCTAAATTCATGAGCTTCAAAGTCGCTCAAAGAAACTAAGCCAAAACAGAACTGACCTTGTGATCAATCAAAGTCCAACTCAAATCAAGCCAAGATTCGACACCAGGGAGAATCGCACCCATTGGACCGGGGGTAACCAAACGAGTTATGGAGAGACCCTGGATATAGTTCAAGCTCGCCAATAGCCCTGTGGCATGAGGGGCACCGCACACACTTGAATAGCCATAAGAAAGGCCAAGACTAATCATACCACAGTTTTGTTATCCCCGATCAAAAAATTCTGGCATTATGACAACCGCGGATTTAATGACCTAACTAGTGCAACAAACGAAATACTAGCATAATACTTACCCACTTCTTTCCAACTACTATTTACCGTTCTTGATGATCAATTACTCTTCCTCTTAGACCATATGCTAGTTAAAGACCCGTTCTCTAAAGGTAGTTTGGACCAAGAGCTAAGAGTCATGCCCTGAACTTCCATAAGATCTTTCTTCAATCCACCTTCATGCGGTCAGCTATAGATCTCTCCACCATGGCAACCTGATCTATTTAGACATGTACATCTTCCAGAAACACAAAAGGATCACACAATCCATAGTTACCCGAACCTAAAACTGTTTGGCTTCTTGAACCAATAAAACCATGTCCATGTAAGCAACCTGCTGAGTCGACGGGTCAAATCGACTCGAAAATTATTGTTTAGCTACTTGGACTGGTCAAACTGCACCCGAGTATGCTCCATCAACTCGCAGAGTCAAAGAAAGCGAATTGACTCAAATCACCAACTCCTCACGTTGATGCGCAACGTCGAGAAGTTCCAAATCGCTCTAGATCAATAGGTCGTATAGATCCCATAAGCCGTGCATTTCATAAGCCGCGCATCTCCAAAAGTTGTGCATTCCATAAGTCATGCACTCTCATAAGCCACGCCACCCATAAGCCACGCACTACCAGAAGCTGCGCATCTCGTAAACCGTGCACTCTCATAAACAACGCATTTCATAAGCTGCGCAAACACTGCTCAATATCGCTACGACATCATTACCGGACCGATAAAATTCTGTAAGTATAGGTGTTGTCTTGAAAACACCAGGAAACTTGTTTATTTCAGGATTAACAGGAACCGATCCCTAACACCTAAAAGGGTCGACATTACTCCAACAATGCCACAAAGTTATCAAACCAAGATTTCGCCAAAGAATTTCGATCTTTGACCAAAATGCCTAAATTTGAGACATTCAAATCATGAGCTCTCGAAGATAGGAGCTACGATAAAACTTTGACAGGGGGCGTCCAAAGAGCCGCCCAGAACATCAAGTCTCACATCAAGTGTTCAGAGTAATCAGCCTTGTGGCCCGGCAACACATAACACGCTAACACTTGGTCAGAAAAAAAAATCATTCCATGGTTCTGTTACGCTGAACAGAGTATTTCGACAATCACAACAATACTAAGTAGTATAGTAGGCTGGGCGAATGTAGAATTAAAAAAAGGAAACTGCTCCAACCTGCTAGACATCGATACTGCTTTGGCAACATTAAGAACTCTAGACTGTCATATCAATAGGATAATCAAACTCCATAAAATTCACCATTTCTAGGAAATATGTGATGAAAGGATGGATTTACCATCGACCAGAGATAGATAATGTTGGAAGACGTCTTCAAAATCAAGTCATCGACCCAACGGCTTCCAAAGACAGAAGTAGGTGCTCGAATGAGGTCTCAGACCCTAACTTGCAAAAAGAATAGCTGTTATCCGAAGGCAGACAACATCAAAGAGAGAACGCTCAATATCGAGTAGCTAAACCATTGATTCTCGAAGATTGGAACCAACGAATAAGTTTGATATCCACAATAGTGCTATTAGTCTAGCATAATGCATATGGCCTAAAATAAGCAAGGTTAAGTGTCACGGATTCAAGACAAACACTACCAAGATCTACCGGTCCATGATCAGTATAGGAATGATGCAGTCGTACCAGCGGCAATGTGATTACTTGCTCCACAATTTCAGATTGTCTATAAGAACTAGAGTTTGACATCTAGAAGTGAAGGGTTCCACCTAGAAATGAAGGGTATGATAGGTAGTCATCAGACCATAACAAAAGCAGATGGGAGGAAGTTTGATTTTTCATAAATAAGAATAACTGTGGAATTGGTTAAGCAACAGCCTTGCATCTCCAATGATAATACTTAATGGTTATAAACAAAGCTTGGTAGCAAAAACGCCTAGGATTCTCACCCTTCCAGAATGTGGCATCTCTTAGATTTAAGCAATGTTGAGAAAACAGCCACATTGGGTTAGAAGGAATCTACTCAACTCTACAGGATTAGATAAATGATTCAATCCTCACCACCATGACTTTAACACTGCCCGAATACAGGCAGCACTAAGAAAATACTTCTACAATCCAACATCAAAATGCTAGTTTTTGAAGGCCGAAACTAGTACCCAACTGGATTAAGAGCACCACCGAATCGATGGGGAAAATCGATCCTAACATCCTGTGTATCAATGTTGACTCACCAATGCTAAGGACTTCTTTTATCTTTTAAGTACTGGTGTTGCCCGGGCAACGCCGGGAAAATTTTCTATTTCCTAAGTACTAGTGTTGTCCCAGCTACGCTACAAAAATTTCTATTTCATAAGTAATGGTATTGCCTCGACAACTCCGAGAAACATTCCACTCACTAAGTACCGGTATTGCCCCGGCAATGCTAGGAAAACTTAAATCTACAAGGCTGATGAGAAACACTCATCACAGTGAACCATCATGCACTAGCTTTTAGAGATAGAAGTTGGTCCTCAACTAAGTTTCTACCTTCTCTTCAGAAAAATATTGTTGCCAATGACAGGCAATGACCGAAAGACATATCCTTTCATATGTCGACCGGATGGTTTGACCTTTCATCACAAGAATCAGCCACTGCACAGGAATAAAGCAGCATTGAAGGGAAATCCCAGGATTGAATTTCCTGTATACTAATTTCTAGGGATGAAAGCATGCACAGCCAAGGACTAGCCGGAACAATCATGGGAGGTCAGAAATAAAATCCCCGAACTTCCTCAATTCCAAAATGGGATTAAGAGCCAGACCGGGGGCAATTGAGCAATTCTCCCCATAGATTTCCATTTCTTACAATCGCCCAAATACATGCATTCAAAATAGCTATCCCTCAAACAGGGATAGGCACACGAATCCTCGGTCCAAACCGTAGAGTTGGTTAGATAACAGTTTTTTTCTTCCAAATAGACATTTCTAACAGCAAATTTCCAATAAGGGAAATGAAGGATTCAATTTTCAAAAGTTAATCGTTGCTCGGAATCTAGCGACAACGAGAAGGATTGATGACCTACTTATGATCGACCAGAGCATTTGGTCTTATCTTGCGGGAATATACCATCACCTAAAGATTGGTTATGCTAAGAAGAGACTCATAAAATGAAACTATCAATACATTGCCTTTCAAAAACAAAAGCAAAAGCTTAATCAACTCTTTATTCCTACCTTCTGGAAACTTACATTATCCAAAGATCCACAACATCATGGAAAAATCCATAGGTTGAAGTCATCCGTGTATGAGTTTCCGAAGATAGGAACCAACACATGATTAGGATCTCAACGCTGGACTCAAAAGAATTTACTTTAGCAAAAGATGCCAGAAACGCATCTTTCTAATACATACCGACATTATTACAAAACTCATATCTTAGGTTCAAGCAATGAAGTCCATAATTCTTAAACATAGGAGCTACCATGTCAATCAAACTGAGGTAATCGAATGTGTTTCCCAGGAGGCCTAGTCTCTCGAAAACATGTAGACTTGGTATTCAGAGAAATCAGCCCTATGGACTGGGGCAGATACACCAACACTTTATAGAAACAAACTCAAACTAAAGCAATGCTCGGAATCAAGCAATTAAACCAATAGTCCTCGGAGATAGAGGCTGTTATGCATTGAATTTCGAAAAACTAGATGTTTGATAGATAAGCTTAACCTTGAACCCTTCAGATGCATCGCATTCTTTTATGTCTAGATGTATGATAGATAAGCTTAAACTTGAACCCACATATGTCCTTACGGTTGCGAATTTAATAGAAGAGTATGCAACTCTAGGGTTGAGGTATGACCAATTTGAGTTTGACTTGTTTGGTCGTACTTTTGAGTACAGTTTGCATGTGTTTGATTTTTTGGGGTTTGGGATCGTCCTAGGTATGGATTGGTTAAGTGAGTATGATGCTAAGATATTTTGCCGGGTAGGAAGATATCTCTTTGTCACCCGGATTGTAGCAATCGGATTGTTTTCACCATAGGAGGTTCTATGGTGCAGTGTTTGCTTTGTTGGGTGCATTGGATTCATGATGTGTTTGACCCTGTGTTGGATTGCCATCGAAACAAGCCATTGAGTTTCGGATAGATTTGGTTCTAGGAGCAAAACTAGTGAGTAGACCGCCAAGCAGGATGAACCCTTCAGATATGAGCAAGAGTTTTGTTAGCCAAGCAGTTCACTGTTGGGTGCAGCGTAAGTATTTGCTAAGAAGCGGGACAGATCGTTGAGGCTATGTATCGATTATCGTAAGTTGAATGAGAGGACGATAAAGAATTGATATCCATTGTCCAGGATTGAGATTTGTTCGACTAGCTAAGTGGAGTAAAGGTATTTTCTCAGTTGGATTTGGCAATGGGTTTCCATCAGCTCAGAGTAGTAGAGGATAGTATACCTTTGACAGTATTTAGGACCAGATATGTATCGTACGAATGGTTAGTTATGTCATTCGGACTGACGAATGCTCCAACTTTCTTTGTGGATTTGATGAACTGGATTTTCCGAAAGCACTTGGATAGCTTTGAGCTGGCTTTCATAGATGATATCTTGATTTACTCTAAGGATGAAAAAGAGCATGAAGTTCATCTTAGAGTGGTGCTTGAGATGCTGAGGCAACATCAGCTGAAAGCAAATTTTTTGAAGTTTCACTTCTGGAAGAAGGAAGTGAAGTTTCTTGGTCATGTCATCTCATAGGAAAGGTTATCAGTCGATCCAATTAAGATTGAGGCAGTGAATAGTTGGAAGAGACCCGAGGCAGTAACCAAGATTAAGAGTTTCCTTGGGTTGGCTGGTTATTATCGGAGATTCATTAAGGATTTCTCTTGGATAGCAGCATCGATGATCAAGCTGAAGAGGAAGGATGTGAAGTTTTTGTGGACCGATAAGTGTGAGGAAGCATTCTAGAGTTTAAAACACTTACTGACCCATGCACCTATGTTGGTAGTTCTAGAGGGGAATCAGGACTTGGTAGTTTATACCGGTGTATATGGAACAAGATTAGGAGTTATACTGATGTAGAGAGGTAAGGTGATTTCCTATGCTTCTAGACAGCTTAGACCGTATGAGGTCAGATATCCAACGCATGTTCTCTCAGAAGGAGTTAAAAATGAGGCAGTAAAGATGGTTATAATTCATAGCCGCTTATGATTTTGGGATTGAGTACACACCAAGGAAAGGCAACTGGGTTGCAAATGCACTTAGCAGGAAACATCAGAATGTGATGTTGGTAATGGTAGCTGAATGGAAAAATTTAGAAGCATTGGTAGATTGCAGAGTGCAGTGGAGATCCGAGGCGGGGTCTAGTGATGATATAGTTGTATTGTCTTGTTTAGAAGTTCGATCGGTTTTGATCGAATGGATTGCTTCTAAGCAGATAGAGGATCCAGTGTTAGCTAAACGGATTAGTAAGCTAAAGGAAGGAACCAAGAGCGATGACTTGAAAGATTTCAGGTTTGACCGGTATGGCTGGTTGAGAAAGAAAGGAAGATTATATGTTCCAAGTGTAGGAAACATAAGAAAGGAAGTCTTAGATGAATGTCATCGTTTGAAATTCACTATACATCCCGGAGGTACCAAGATGTATTAGAATATGAAGAGGAGTTTCTTTTGGGAAGGAATGAAGTGGGATATTGGTTTGTATGTAAGGAAGTGCTTGAATTGCCAACAGGCAAAGGTCGAACACCAGAAACTGAGTGGTTTGCTTCAGCCGTTAGATATTCTAGTATGGAAGTGAGATTCTATTTCTATGGACTTCATAGACGGGTTTCCAAGGTCAAACAATGGAAATGAAAGTATATAGGTTATAGTAGATAGACTGACCAAGAGTGCCTATTTCATTCCAGTTAAGTCAACCAAGACGGCACCTGTTTTAGCAAGGTTGTTCATGAAGAATGTAGTTAGACTGCATGGGGTTCCTAGTAGCATAGTTAGTGGTAGAGATTCCCTGTTCACTAGCGAGTCTTGGAACAGTCCACATGTAGTTTTAGGAACCAAGCTTATGATGAGTACCGCTTACCATCCATAGACAGATGGGCAAACAGAAAGAGTTAATAAGATCTTAGAAGATCTGTTGAGAGCTTGTGTTCTGGACTTTGGGGGATCATAGGAGGACCATCTGCATCTAGTCGAGTTTTCATATAACAACAGTTATCAGACTAGTATTGGGATGGCACCATTTGAAGCTTTGTATGGAAGGCCATGCAAATCTCATGTTTGTTGGCTGGAGACTGGGGATAGGTTGATTCTTGGTCTAGATTTGGTTAGAGAACTGCAGAAAAGATTGAGGTCATTCAAGATAGGATGAAGGAGGTTCAGTCTAGGCAGAAAAGTTATGCAGATAAAAGATGGAAAGATTTGGAGTTCTCAGTTGGGACTAGTTTTTCGTCAAAGTATCACCGATGAAGGACGTGCTTAGATTTGGGAAGTCGGGGAAGTTATCTCCTTGGTTTATAAGACCTTTTCCTATTCTTGAGAGGATCGGGAAGCTCGCATATAGACTTGATACCAAGCAGCTTAGCAGGTATCCATGGCGTTTTTCATATTTCTCATTTCAGAAAGTGTGTTAGAGACCCGAAGACTGTTATTGCACCAACGGTGCTAGATGATTTATTGGTAGAACTGGACTTGACCATAGTGAGAAAGCCATTTAACACTGTTGGAACAGATAAGAAGAGGCTTAGAAACAAGATGGTCATATTAGCCAAAGTCCAATGGAGTGACGATGACAGAGACTGTACTTGGAAAGTTGAGAGTAGGATTCGAGATACTTATCCTGACTTGTTTTGATAATATGTTTTACCTTCTTGTTTTTTTTGAGCCTTATTGTAATTTCAAGGACGAAATTCTATAAGGAAGGGAGTCTGTAACACCGCAGATTTTTGATAACATTATTTAGGAGATTTAGTTAGATAAACTAAATAAAATAATGTGTTGATAAGGGGATTGAGATTTGATTTAATTAAGGTAGTCATGCCTTTTCAATTAATAAATTAAATGAAGGGTTTAATTACGAATTAGAGGAGAGGTATTATGGGAAAGAGGCTATTCCTATATCATCTTCCTTAGGTCGTGTATTTCAAAACACACGTCCGCTCCCATTTTCTAAAAATTAAAAGCTTGGCCGGCCACCATTAACGAAGGAAGAAGAAGGTGAAACAAAATAAAAGCTTTAGGAAAGAAAATTCAAATCAAACTCATTCAAATCTCAAGCTTCTTAATCATTAAATCAAAAGGTGAATAATTTTTACATCTCTAAACTTTTATGTTTTAGGCTTTAAGGTTAAACCTGAATAATTCTGCAATGATATGCCATGTTTTGAACGATAAAGTGATTATATATACATGTTGATGATTTATGTATGTTCATATAAATTTTATGAAACGTTTTAAGATGAAAACCCTGTTAAATGACATTCGTTAGCCTTGTGAATTTTAATAGTGATCTAAAATGTTATTTTAGAGATGGGTTTCGATTTTCATAATTTTATGGTATTGTTATGAATTTTCTAAGGAATAAAAAGTTAATTTGGATTATAAAAAATTATTTATGGGAAAATAATTATAATTTAGGATTCAAAAAATTTATACGTTGAAGAGAACATATTATTTGATTTTCTGGATTTTTTCCAAGCTTATTCAAGGTGTTTTAATGGTTATATAAAACTATTTAAGGTATGTGACTTAAATATTTTATATAATTATAAAGGAGAAGGGGCTTTTTCAAAATTATTCAATTTCCAAACAAGGACAGCCGGTAGCACTTTTGAATATAAAACTCTGGCAACCAATCAAATTTAGAAAAATAAGGCGGGTGGGGAGCAAAAGAATTGTTTTAAAGTACAAATGAATAGTTTTTCTTCAATTTTAACTCTTTTGGTAGAACTTCCTCCTTCATTCTAGACCTTCCAAAAAAGTTGAAAGGTATCAAACCTTTCGGCTAGGTTAAATACCAATGCACAAGGTATCGAGCAATTGGTACCTAGTGGATTGGATGGAGTCGGAAGATTTAGGGACGAAAGGTTATAGCTTTCAAAAAGGATGAAGTTTTTTTTTCGGTTTAAAAAAATATGTCTGCTAACTTTTGACAAAGAGCTTTCTATATTGTCAAAAAGGTTTAAAATAAAAGGGTTCCGATTGGTTTGCTTTCTTGTTTTAAATGAAACCTTCCGACAAGTTCAAAAGTTATAGCTTTCGACAAGGTCGAAAGCATTGTTGTCCCTTCCTAACCTTTCGACACAGATGGAGTCAAAGATTATCTTTTGTTTTCTAAAACTTGCCACCTCTTTCCATTGATTTCAAAGGGTTGGTTCCAACACCAACACTTCATTGTTTTCGAATGGTTTCGAAAGGTTTTATAAAGATTTCAGAGCAGTTGCTTTCGACTCCAATGTTTTTCTGATCCTTCTGCATAATCCAAATGTTCTAAGTCAAATTTTTTTAAAGGCTTCAAAGTAGTTAATTTTGATTGGTTTCGAAAGGTTTTCCACCTGTTTTAGATTGAACCCAATGTCTTCTAAAGGTTTATTATATAGAGGAGGTACCCTAGGCTTTCAGTAAAGTTTAAAGGTGAAACCTTTCGTCTAGGTCAAAAAGAAAATTTCTGACAAGGTCGAAAGGTATGGTTTTGCAATGTTTTCAAAAGGCTAAGTTTAAAGGATTTAAAAGGCGGATGTCATATGTTTTAAAGCTTGTAAAGGGAAGGATTTTAAAAGGTTTAGAAGGAGTTGCCTTCAATGATTTTGAAAGGTTTATTAAAGGATGAAGGAGTTACCTTCAATACTTTCAAAGGGTTTTTATGAATGATTTTGAAGGAGTCGCCTTTTATGTTTTCGAAAGGTTGTTTAAGGGTTTTAAATAAAGGTTTCGAATATAAGAATTAGGCATATAGCCTAAGTGTTTTAAGTTATAAAGGATATTAGCTTATTATAAAGGATAGACAACCCTTATTAAACATCATCAACGTTATTTTGAGTAAAGTATTTATAACATGGCAAAAATAGCTTAGAGTAAAGCTAAAGGTATATTTTCCATATATATATATATGATGTGACGGACTAAATCATTTTGAAAAGGTTTCAAGGAAAATTTAAAGAGCAGTTAGCTCAGATATTGGAGAGCAGTTAGTTCAGATATTTTGAAGGGTAGTTAACCCAAAAGAAAATTTGGGCAGTCGGCTCATTTAAAACTTGGACAGTTGTCCATTTTGAAGGCAGTCACCCTAGAGGACAGTTAGTCCAGAAAGAGCAGTCGGCTCTGATATGAACAGATAGTTCATTTATTAGCATAAAGGATTTTGCAAAAAATTTAAGGACGGTTTGTCCACCCTTTTTACTTGTTTTGGGCAGATAGCCCATTATCTAGCATGAAAGGTATTGCTATTTTGGTATAACTAGTTTTAGGATAGATAGTCCAGAAAAGAGGAGTTAGCTCAGAATTCAGGACAGATAGTCCAGTAAAGAATAGATAGTTCAGATTTAGGTAGATTGTCTATTTTATTTCATGTTTTTAGAATAATGGATATTGTTATATTATTATAATCTATTGATTAACCAGTTTGGTTGCAGGAAAGGATCTGCAAATTATATGTTTTGAAAAGAGATATTAGTGAGAGGCAACCCATTCCGCTAAGCGGTGTGGCCTCACTAGTTATTAGTAAACAGAGATGTAAAAGATATTATTCATCCAGGCTTTATGTCTAGCTCGAAGTTTTTATTTCCCCTTAAACTCTCGATTGCTCAAAATTTGATTGAGTAGGCTGAGGGTTTAGTTTTTTAGGTTTTAGCAGATTTTGGTGAATAAAGCATACGAAGACGAGCAGGTGGCTGACAAATAGCTAATTTAGAAATTCTGTTTTAAAATTGTTTCCGCTATGTATTAAGAAAGTTATGTCTATATTGCTTTGATCATCCAAGAGGGCATCTTCATATGTCGCTCTTGGCGTATTGTGGTAAATTATATTTGATCAACGCCTGGGATTACGTTTGGTATTTTTGTAATTTGAATACGATTTATTCGAAATATAATCACTGAAATTATTGTTTTTGGAAACCGGTGATTTTTTTCATATTCAACTGTTTCTGATATTATGGATACAATTAACATTGTTGTAGTTCATCACCAGAAGTTAATGTTGTGGATGGCTGCAGCATCCATAATGCTTAGTTTTGGACTGTAGATACGGGATGTTACAGCAAACCTCTAAGTGTTTTTCGAATTTCATCAATAAAGTTTTATGAAAGCATATAGCTTGGCATAAGTATTTTGGAAAAAATAAAGAGTTGTCTTTTCCTTGTTTTAAAAGATGGTTTCAGGGGTAAATCATTAGTAAATATTTATTCTTTCAAGGAAGTATAAAAAGGATATTTAGCCCAGGATTTTTTTTATAGAGACTGTTGTTCTTATCACCTTTAGATAATTTAATATAGGATGAATCGACTCAAAGATTAGAAAATCAGATGGGACTGGTGAAGGGTAGTGCCATATACTTTAGCTATTAGTTCCTAGCTGATATACGTCCAAAATTCCAATGTGTATGGCTTTATCATGGGTAAGACTAAAAGTAGGCTTACGCATAGAAAGAAATACACAAAGATAGATAGGTTATTAGTTGGCTTGCAAAACCATTAGGATCAGTTTGACCCTAACTAGTAAGTCCCAGAAACACCGTCCAGTTTTATTCTAATAGTAAGTTAGAACATTTGATATATTCGGTAGGCTTGAGTTAGCCATATAGATTGGTACTCGCTCTATGAAAACTAAATGTTGGGATAGATTGTCCATTGATCAAACTGATTTGTCATAATTATCCAATTAGCATGCATGCATATGATTGTTGTGTTATTGTTTAACTACTATGATTGTAGGAGCATGATTATGATTGATATATATAAAGTGGATACTAGTGAGAGGAAAACCCGTTCTGCTCAATTGTGTGGTTTCACTAGATTTCCATTAACCAAGTCATATTATTATTATTCACACTAGACTTTTTGTGTGACCCGAAATTTTTGCTTTTCCCCTTTTGCTCTTGGGTGCTCATTTGAGTAGTTCGAGAGTAAGGTTTTTAGGTTAAGTAGGTTTTAGCAAACAAAGCTTCCGAAGACATGGTGGATGCAAGGCTGGCTATCTAGGAGTTTATCTATATGTATTATCCGCTATGTTAAAGTTTTATTCTATTGGAATATATGTAATGGCAGGTGTTATTACTATCTAGTAGTATACTCTGATCAACCAAAGGAGGTACCTTCGTATCTTACTCTTGGAGTATTTTGTAATAATTAAATTTTGTCTGAACTTGGGCAACATTTGGGATTATGTCATGAAAATGAAATATTATCTTTGAAATGAAACATTGTTATTTTGAAATTGTGCCTAAGAAAATTTCTTATTCTTGTGCTTCTGATGTTATTGATACAATTAACATTACCGCATTTTGTTACCAAAAATTAATACTATAGATGACTTTAGCATCTGCAGTGGTTAGTATTGGGCCTCAATATGAGGATGTTACAACTTGGTATTAGAACATAGGTTTATGTAAAACTAAAAGAATTTTTAACATAAAAAGAGTTTTGAAAACGCAATCCAAATGAATTAGAGAATATGATTGGGGTATGGGATAATGTTATAGTAACATACTTGTATTTGCTATATATATAAGTATATACATATATACCTTATCTCTATTCCAATCTCTCTTAAATCGTTCTTTTGTATCTTACTAATGTTCAAATGAAGATTTAAGGAAGTAAGATATGGAGGCAGAAAACGGAGGAGTGAATCTTGGTGGAGGAAGCACCACAATCAATAGAAATGTCGGGTCCAATACTAGGAGGAATCCGGGTTGACAAACAGCTACTGATGTGGGTGCTGGTACACCATTGGTAGATATAGGAGCTATGCATCAGTTCTTTGTCAACATGATGCAAGCAGGTGTTGTAGCTGGATTAGTTGGTGGAAACGTTGGAGTAGCAAAGCTTGAAGTTCTAATGTCAACAATTATGCTGTATTGAGTAGGGATTATGCCAGACTTGAAGGAAAGCCATTTATTGGAACTGAGGATGCTATCGAGGTGGAGAATTGGCTACACCCTTATAAAAAGAATTTATTGATTTAGGTCTGAATGATGAACAGAAAATGCAGTTGGCATCCAGACAACTGCAAGGAGCTGATTGTACCGGTAGAATAGTGTAACTATTGGGATGCCAAAGGAGAATTTGACTTGGGCTAAGTTCATGAGGAGGTTCGAACATAAGTTTATGTCGGAAATAGCTAAGTCTGCTTTACTTAGAAAGTTTGATGAGTTGGTGCAAGGTGATATGACTGTGCTTGAGTATGCAACCAGATTTAAGGAGTTATCCAGATATAGGTATGCTGCAGTTGATATAGTGATAAAGAGAAATGAAAAGTTTATCCATGGTTTAAGATCAGAGCTTTCTAGGGAAACCTTGCCGAGTCTTAGGGACGCATGTAATGTGATAATGGAGGTGGCACTGAGGAATGAAGAGATGCTTGCTTTCTTTGGTGGTAATAAGGCAATAGAGACTCGGAGTGGGCAAAATTAGAAAAGGAAGTTCTTCCATAAAAAGGGAGCCTAGAAAAGTGGAGCTACAATGAAAGGTAAGGCTGAAGTTGTGTGTTATAAGTGTGACAAGAAAGGGAATTTTGCAAATGAATGTCATTCAAGTAATGGAAAGAAGGTGATTGGGAGAAAGAACATCAAGTGCTTTAACAGTAACCAGATTGGACACTATAAGAATCGGTATAAGGAACTAGCTAAAAAGCAGAAAAGAAAGGTGTTTTCTTTAAAACCAGCTATCTCGAGACCAACAGCCAAGGAAAAACAAAAAGATGCGATGGGAGGTACGCTTTTGATTCATGGTAAATCAATTAGAGTACTATTTGATACTGGTGCATCGTTCTTTAATATCTCATTGCTAGTAGATAAGCTAAGTTTAAAACCATCATACCTAGTTACTTAAGGGTTATGAATTCAATAGGGGGTATGCACTCTTGGGACGAAATGTGACAATTAAGAGTTTGAATTGTTGAGTTATATATTTGCCTGCAGTTCGCATGTGCTTGTTTTCGTAGGCTTTGAGATTATTTTGGGTATGGACTGGTTAAGTAAATACGATGCTAGGATATTTTGCCAAGATAGGAAAATATTACCGAGACACCCTAATAGTAGCGACCGAATTATATACTCAGTAAAGGACTCAAATTTTGATGTTTGTGCTTTGTTGGGTGCAATGGAGGAGGAAGACGAGTTGAACCGAGTTTTCATTGTTAGAGAATTTGCCGATGTTTTTGAGCCAATGATAGGTCTACCATCAAAATGAGCTATCAAGTTTTGAATAGATCTGTACCTGGAGCCGAACTTGCTAGTAGACTGCCTAGCAGAATGACACCTACTGAGATGAAGAAGTTAAAAGGTGTAGTTAGTGGACTTGGAAGGAAAAAGTTTTATTATATCAAGTAGTTCACCTTATGGAGCAGCCATGATATTCGTGAAGAAACCAGATGGGTCGTTAAGATTGTGTATCAATTATCATGATTTTTATGAAAAGACGATAAAGAACCGATATCCCTTGCCGAAAACCGACAACTTATTTGATCAGTTGAGTGGAGCCAAAATGTTTTCCTAATTGGATTTAGCAACATGGTTCGTTCAATTAAGAGTGGTAGAGGACAGTATTCCCTTGACAGCGTTTCAAACAAGATATGGTTTGTACGAGTGGTTAGTAATGCCATTCAGATTGAATAATGTATCTACTTTCTTCGTAGATTTGATGAACCGAGTCTTTTGAGAACATGTGGATAGATTTGTGTTAGTATTTATAGATGACATTCTGATATATTGTAGGAATGAGCAAGATCATAAGACTCATCTTAGAATAGTACTTGAGATGTTGCGGTAGGATCATCTGAGAGTAAAGTTTTCGAAGTGTCATTTTTGGTAGAAAGAAGTGAAGTTTCTTGGTCATGTAGTCTTAGAAGAAGGGTTATTAGTAGATCCATCAAGGATAGAAGCTGTTAATAATTGGAAAAGAAGTGAAGTTTCTTTGTCATGTAGTCTTAGAAGAAGGGTTGCTAATAGATCCATCAAAGATAGAAGCTGTTAATAATTAGAAGAGACCCAAAATAGTGACTGAGATAAAGAGTTTTCAAGACTAGATGGCTATTTCCAGAGATTTATCAACGATTTCTCCCGTAGAACAGAACCAATGACTAAGTTGGCAAGGAATGACGTGAAATATGTTTGGACTGATAAATATGAGAAGGCATTCCACTGAAACATTTATTAGCCAATGCGCCCGTGTTTGTTGTCCTGAATAGATATCTAGTTTTGGTGTTGTATATTGATTTGTGCGGAAAAGGATTAGGAGTCATGTTAATTCAAAGGGGTAAAGTGATTTCCTATGCTTCTCGATAAGCTCGGACCACATAAAGCCAGATATCTAACTCATGATTTAGAGTTGGCTGATGTAATTTTTACTTTGAAAGTGTGGAGACATTATCTTTTTGGAGAACAATTTGAGTTGTATAGGGATCGTAAGTATTTAAGATATTTATTATTTCATAAGGAGTTAAACATGAGATAGTAAAGATAATTGGAGTTTTTAGCTGCTTATGATTTGGGATTGAGTATAATCCAGGATAAGGGAACAAAGTAGCATATGCGCTTAGTAGGAAACATCAGAATGCAATATTAGCAATAATTATTGAATGGAAAGATTTAGAGGCATTGACCACATGTAATGTGCAGTTAAGATTAATGGCCAGTTCTAGTTACAGTACTGCACTATTATCTTGCTTAGAAATTCAACCAGTATTGATCAAAAGGATTGCTTCAGAGCAAAGGAATGATCCATTGTTAGCTGAACGAATTAGAATATTAGATGGAACTAAGATCGATGATTTGAAAAACTTGACTTGACCAAAATGGATGGTTGAGAGAGAAAGGATGACTATGCATTTCGGATGTGGAAGACCCATGGAAAGAAGTTCTTAGGGAATGTCATCGATCCAAGTTTATCATTTATCCTGAAGGGACTAAAATGTACCAGGACATGAAAAGAAGTTTCTTTTGGGAAGGTAAGAAAAGGGATGTAGGCTTATGGGTAAAGAAATGCATGAATTGTCAACAAGTAAAAGCCGAACATCAGAAACCAAGTGGATTGCTTCAACCTTTGGATATACCGGTATGGAAATGGAATTCTATATCTATGGATTTCATACATGAGTTGTCAAGGTCGAATAGAGGAAATGAAAGTATTTGGGTCATAGTGGATATATTGACCAAGAGTGCGCATTTCATTCCAGTCATATCGACAAGGACAGCACCTGTTCTTGCTAAGTTGTTTATAAAGAACATTGTCAGACTAAACGAAGTTTCTATAGTATTGTCAGCGATAGAGGTACCCTATTTACAAGCAAATTTTAGATGAGTCTACAAAAGGTTTTAAGCACCAAGCTCAAGATGAGTACCAAATGTTAGAAATGCGGATTACGGATCTTAAAGCTAGGATAAACACTAGATGGGAGGTGGATAGTGTTTTATGGAATTACTAATTCTTTTTGAGTTTATGTTAGTTTGAACACAAATGTATGCAATATTCAAACACAGATATGATCATAGAAACAAACACAGATGCAGAAATAAAGTAAAAACAAAAAAGGAAAGAACATATCGGTTTTATACTGGTTCGGAGTTACCCTACATCCAGTCCTGCACACAAGTACTAATTTCATTTCAAAAGCAATTGCACAATTACACCTTCGATTTCAAGGCTACGAGGTACACCCTCCAGATTCACAATCCTCTAGGTATAGGTACTTGATTTCACGGGCAACTAGTTCACCCAATTGATATCCTAGGCTACAATCACACCTTTTACACTTGATTGATTTCCAAGGCTACAATCACGCCTTTTACACTTGACTGATTTCCAAGGCTGCAATCACACCTTTTCTCACTAAATTTATTACAATGAAGTTTATAACTCTGAATAGCACTGAGGATATTGTTGAGATAGTGATAGAGAATCAAACCAGAAATGATCTATTTAGATTCAATGTTGAATTCGGTAGAGTAATGGTAAGAATATGTATAAAGAAATGTGAAAGAAGAAGAGGAGTGAAAACCAGGAAAATATTAATAGAAATTCGTTGAAAAAAGCCCATATTTATAGAAGAACAACAGTCATGTCCATTCGTAAAGGGATATGACGAATAGACACTTCTTTTGAAATTCAAATTTTTGAAATCAACTGACACTATGCCAACATGGGTAACTTGGGTATGTCGACATCCCAAAGGAAATTTTGGTGGTTTGTTTTTCTTTGAAAAAATAACTTTTATCTTATATTAAAACTATTTCAAACTTTTATAAATATACTTAAATATAGTTAAATTACGAAAATAAATATGGAGAATAATATTTTGGTATATATAAAATTTTACTATAATTTTATATTTAAATCTAAGTGTGTGTGTGTATATATATTAAAAAGTTAAAATTATTATTAAAGATAATTCAAAACTAAGGATAATCTGATTTTGAAATTAAAGATTATTTTGAGGCTAAAAGTATTTAAAATCATGATGGATGTTTTTGATTCTTTTAAAAGGAAGGTTTTGAAAACTTTTTAAAAACAAGACATAATTTTGTAAAATCATTTTGAATAAAAGGTTAGCGGATACAAAATGATGCTCCACTAGATTTTTCATAGGTTCCATCCTACTTAGGGTTCCATCCCTTTAACAGGCTCGAAGTGGATTCCATTCCACGAATAAATTGGATTTAAGATGTCAGTGCTTTTCTAGGAGTTTTAACAAAATTCCTAATTAAATTACTTATTCTTGAAATCTTGAAGTTTTGATAATCTTGATATCCTTGATACTCATGAGTCTTCAATCTTGATATCTTGAATCTCTATATTGTACAGTCTTCATTCTTGGTACCTGCATGGTTAAATCCTGCATATACATATATATCTAAACTATAATGTTAGTATTTATATTTAATAATCCTATTCTAAGGTTGTTTTCATCAAAACCATCATCTCAAGGACTAACAATCTCCCCCTTTTTGATGATGACAACCTATGTTTATAAAATATTACTTCTGTCCTAATAACTCCGCCTAAAACTAATAACTCCCCCTTAATCTATGCCTAAATACCCTATTTTATATTTCTCCCCCTTTGTCATTAACAAAAACTAACTCCAAACTATATAACTCCTCCTTAATCTAATACTCTATGACATGTGATTATAATGATAGTGTTATCATAAATAATCAACACTTAACTCTAAAACTTAAAATTTAGTCCTAAACTACTAACTATCCTATCTAAGTATCCATATAATAATACTTTTAATAGAACACGAATAAGAACACGAACTATTTATTAATTATATAGTTATATTTACATTTTCATAGAGAATGTAAGAAAGAACATACACAATAAGAAAAAGAGAAAAGAAACTAATGAGTGTCTTTGAAAATGGGGGATCTATAAATCGAACAATTTGGATAGTGGAAACAGAAATTTCCACGTTGTTCGACAAGATTTCCATATTTATCAAAGCACACTTCGCCAACACAAATGACTTTGTCGTCTTCTACAATGTGCTCTTCTTCCATGAAGGCTTCTTCTTCTTCTTTGCTGCCCTCTTGCACTTGATCTTCTGAAGAATCTTTGTCAATCAAGATTGGGTTAGCATATTATCCATTAGAAATTTTTGCAAATTCCTAAGGATTTTGCCTTGCCTCTCTTGTTCTCTCGCCATTCTAAGTTGCACCACTTGAATTTCAATCAAAATTGCAGTGCATCTTTTAGAGAATCCTCCATTTTTGTCACTCGAGCGAGCGTAGTTCGTTGAAACGGTCCAGAAGTAGGAGAAAAGAATGAAAAGGTTGAATTTATGTTTGATTTGGAAGAGGAGGCCATGGTCTAATTTATTTCAGAAGTTAGAACAGAGAGAGAAAAGAGAGAATGATCAAAATTTCGAAAATAAGAAGAATATATAACCAATTATTTGAATTTTGGTGAAAAAAATTTCAAAAATAAAAAATCGTTATATGTCGACATGGGTAGAGGCGGGATGTCGACATGGTGCTTGATTTTTGCTATTTAATTTATTTTGATTTAATTTTTAATTATACTTTGTTATTTATATTTCAGTTATTGAACAAATTCCTAATTCTCTTCTTAATTTAGTAGATATAGATTCATTTGAGGGTTTTGTTAATATATCAGCAACTTGATTCTCGGAATAATTTAGAGTACTTACTTCCTTATTTATGTTATCCCTGAGAAAATGATGTCTTATATCAATATGTTTAGTTCAAGCATGTTGAGTAGTATTTTTGGATAAATTTATCGCACTAGTATTATCACAATAAATTGGTGATTTTGAGATATTTAAACCATAATCTTTTAAAGTTTGTTGTATATATATTACTTGAGAACAAGCCAAAGCAGCAGAAATATATTCTGCTTTAGTTGTTGATAAAGAAACTGTGTTTTTGCTTTTTACTAAGTCAGGAAATCAGAGAATGCCCCAAAAAGTGACAAGTTCCACTTGTACTTTTTCGGACTGATTTACAACCAGCATAATCAGCATCACAGTAAGATATTAGGTCAAAAGAATCATTTTTAGGGTAATATAATTGATAATGAGTAGTGTGTTTAACATATCTTATGATACGTTTTACGACTTTTAAGTGGGTCTCTTTAGGTTGGGATTGATATCTTGCACAAAGACACACACTATGCATGGTATCAGGTCTACTAGTAGTGATATAGAGTAGTGACCTAATCATTCCTCTATATAATTTTGGATCTACATCTTTCGAGAGATCTTCTTTACTAAGGTACTCATTGGTTGCCATGGGAGTGGGTTTTCCACTCGCATTAGTCAAACCAAATTTACTAATTAGGTCTTTAGCATATTTTTCTTAACTAATAAAGATACCATTATCTAATTGTTTTATTTGTAATCCTAAAAAGAAATGTAATTCACCCATATGACTCATCTCAAATTCTTTTGTCATTATATCATAAAATTCTTTATTCATTTCAAAATTAGTTGATACAAAAATGATATCATCTACGTAGACTTGTACTAGTTGAATATCATTTTAATTTCTTTTAATAAAAAGGGTACTATCTACTTTACCAATTTCAAATTTAGATTGTAATAAGTAAGATCTTAGTCTAACGTACCAGGCTCTAGGGGCTTGTTTTAGATCATAAAGAGCTTTCTTAAGTTTGTAGACATGATTTGGTAATTTTTCATTTTCAAAAAGTGGTGGTTGTTCAACATATACTTATCTTTTACAAATCCATTTAAAAAGGCACTTTTAACATCCATTTGAAATAGTTTGAAATTATTATGATTTGCGAAAGCAAGTAGAATCCTAATGGCTTCTAATCTTGCTACGAGCAAAGGTTTCATCAAAATCTATTCCTTCTTCTTGATAATAACCTTGAACGACTAATCGGGATTTATATCTAACAACCTCTCCTTGTTCATTCATTTTATTTTTAGAAACCCATTTAGTTCCAATTATAATTTTATTTTCAGGTCTAGGAACAAGTTCCCAAACATAATTTCTAGTGAATTGATTTAATTCTTCTTGCATAGCCAAAATCCATGAATCATCAGTTGATGCTTCTCTTTGATTTTGGGTTCAATAGTTGATATAAAAGCTATATTGCTCATTTGACTTAGTTGATTTCTAGTTTTAACAACAGATTGCATATCTCCACGTACGTTTTCAATAGGATGATCTTTTAAAAGTTTAATCCTTTAATTAAGATGATTAATTTCATTACTAGTTTTAGTTGTCTCTTGATTTTGAGTGATTAAATCCTCTTCATCATTTGTATCTTCAAAAAATTTTAGATTTTCATCGAATGAAACATGCATTGTTTCTTCGATGGTGTTAGTACTTAAATTAAACACTCTGTACGCTTTACTTCAACTTGAATATCCGATAAAGATACCTTTGTCGGATTTAGGATCAAATTTATCTAAATTGTCTTTTGTATTCAAAATAAAACATTTACTTCCAAAAATTCTAAAATAAGATACCTTAGGTTTCTTTGAGTGAAGAAGTTCATAAGATGTCTTATCAGTTAAAAGTCTAATTAAAATTCTATTTAAAATATAACAGGCGGTAGCAACTGCTTCTGCCAAAAATACTTTGATAATTTACTATCTGAGTGCATAGTTCTCATACACTATTGAATCGTCCTAGTTTTACGTTCTACTACTCCATTTTGTTATGGAGTTCTTGAAAATGAAAAATTGTGAGTTATTCCCTTTTTATTGCAGCATTCTTCAAATTTTCCATTTTCAAATTCCCCACCGTGATCACTACGGATGGTTATAAATTTCAGGGAAAGTTGATTTTGAATCCTTTTTGTAAAGTTTTAAAACATTCAAAAGTATCACTTTAATGTTTCAAAAATATTGTCCATGTAAATCTAAAATAATCAACTACAATTACAAAAACATATTTACTATGATTTATTGACAGAATTTGAGATGGACCAAATAAATCAAGGTGAAGTAATTCAAGAGGTTTTGAGGTTGAAATCATATCTTTTAATTTAAAGGTTCTTTTTCTAAGTTTTCCTAATTGACATGCATCACATAGACTATCTACTTTAAAATTCATTTTAGGGATACCGCTTACTATATCATGTTTTGATAGTCTAGATAAGAGTTTAAAATTCAAATGTCCAAATCTCTTATGCCAAATCCAAGGGTCACTTGTATTTGTTAAAAGGCATTGGTTATCATTTGAAACTTTCATACTAAGAATATAAATATTCTTTTTCCTAATTCCCTCAAATATTATGGTTGAATTATTATCTTTAATGTGAAATTTATCTTTTTCAAATTTAATTTTATATCCTTTATCGCAAAGTTGGCTTATACTTAGCAGATTATGTCTTAGATTCTTAACTAGCAAAACATTAGTAATAATAGGAGTTTCAGAGTTACCGACTTTGCCGATGCCAATCACGTATCCTTTTGAGTTGTCTACAAAGTTAACCAGTCCTCCGTCTTTGTATATTATATAGTTCAGCATATCTGGATTGCCAGTCATATGTCTAGAGCATCCACTATCGAGTATCCATTTATTCTTTTCTACATAATTTGTCCGTTGTGGATTGATTCCTCATCCCCCATAAAGCATGTTTCCTACACATCAAACAATCTTAGTAGACAACTTGTATTTGAATATTGATTATATGCAGACTCAAGAGACAATGATGATCTGAATATTTCTAAATTAGTATTAACAAACATAGCCATTTAAAAAACTTTTTCAAAAATCAGATTATGAAACTTTGAAAATCTTGCTCTGATACCAAATGTTAGAAATGCGGATTATGGATCTTAAGGCTAGGATAAACACTAGAGGAGGTGAATAGTGTTTTAAGGAATTACTAAATCTTTTTGAGTTTATGTTAATTTGAACACAAATGTATGCAATATTTAGACACAGATATGATCATAGAAACAAACACAGATGCAGAAATAAAGTAAATGCAGAAAAGGAAAGAACACACCAGATTTTATACTGGTTGGAAGTTACCCTACATCCAGTCCCGCACACAAGTATGGATTCCCCTTCAAAAGCAATTGTACAGTTACACCCTCGATTTCATGGCTATGAGGTACACCCTTCAGATTCACAATCCTCTGGGTAGAGATACTTGATTTCACGGGCAACAAGTTCACCCAATTGATTTCCTAGGCTACAATCACACCTTTTACACTTGATTGATTTCCAAGACTACAATCACACTTTTTACACTTGATTGATTTCCAAGGCTACAATAACACCTTTTCTCACTAAATTTATTACAAAGAAGTCTATAACTCTGAATAGCACTGAGGATCTTATTGTGATAGTGATACGGAATCAAACCAGAAATGATCTAGTTAGATTTAATATTGATTTAGGCAGAATAATGGTAAGAATATGTATAAAGAAATGTGGAAGAAGAAGAGGAGTGAAAATCAGAAAAATATGAATAGAAATTCGTTGAAAACAACCCATATTTATAGAAGAACAACAGCCCAAAGGAAATTTTGGTGGTTTTTTTTTCTTTAAAAAAATAACTTTTATCTTATATTAATTTTAAAATTTTATAAATATACTTAAATATAGTTAAAATACATAAATAAATGTGGAGAATAATATTTTGGTATATATAAAATTTTACTATAATTTTATATTTAAATCTAAGTGTGTATATATATATATTAAAAAGTTAAAATTATTATTAAAGATAATTCAAAACTAAGGATAATTTGATTTTGAAAATAAAGATTATTTTGAGGCTAAAAGTATTTAAAATCGGGATAGATGTTTTTGATTCTTTTAAAAGGAAGGTTTTGAAAACATTTTGAAAACAAGATATAATTTTGTAAAATCATTTTGAATAAAAAGTTAGCGGATACAAAACGATGTTCCACTAGATTTTTTGTAGGTTCCATCCTACTTAGGGTTCCATCCCTTTAACAGGTTCGAAGTGGATTCCATTCCACGAATAAATTGGATTTTAAGATGCCGGTACTTTTCTAGGAGTGTTAACAAAATTCCTAATTAAATTACTTATTCTTGAAATCTTGAACTTTTGACAATCTTGATATTCTTGATACTCATGAGTCTTCAATCTTGATATCTTGAATCTCTATACTATACAGTCTTCATTCTTGGTACCTGCATGGTTAAATCCTGCATATACATACATACATACACACACACACACACACACACACACATATATATATCTAAACTATAATGTTAGTATTTATATTTTATAATCCTATTCTAAGGTTGTTGTCATCAAAACCACCATCTTAAAGATTAACACCAAATTGATTTAAAACCTTTAAATCAAACTAACACAAGGAAAATACATACCCTACGGTTTGCTCAAAATTACCTTGCCATGTTATATATACTGTACTCAAATCTTTGTTGATGGAAACATTTAAACCTTTTAAAGTACCCTTTCCGAAACCAAGTAAACTCTTTCTTTCACGTAGGTCGAAAGGACAAAACATCCCTTTCGAAACCATTCATATAAACCTTTCAAAACCATTGAAAAACCTTTCCTCCAAAAGCTTTAAAAGCCTTAGATATCCTTCTTTAAAATCTTTAAACATTGCCATTTGAATCAATTGGAAAACCTTTCCTTTCAGACCTTTTGAAATTATTGGTGAACCACCCGTTAGAAACCTTTCTTTAAAACCTTTCGAAAGCATCAAAACCTTTGTAAACAACAAACCTTTCGAAAGCATTTAGGTTCAATTAAAAACATATGGAAACACCTTTCAAACCATTTGAAATTAACTCTTTCAGAACCTTTGGGTTCTACCTTCAACGGAGTGAAAGGTTCATAAAACATTTAAGTCGAAAGCACTCCTTTCGAAAGCAATTTCTATGTAAAGAAGTATTAGTGTCGAAACCAACCTTACAAGGCATTGGAGAAGCGGCTAAGTCTTAAAACAAAGTATACCTTTCGAAACCATTGACTTCGAAAGGTAAAAAAATGGCAGCTAAGGGTTTCGACCCTATTCGAAAGCATTTACTTAAAACAAAGGCGAACCCATTCAAAACCATTCCTTTAAAACATTTGACTCAGCCGAAACCAACCAAGTTGAAAGCATACCCTTCGAAGGCAAAGCAGGCGCATTTTCAATTTAAAACCAAGTCATGCTTCGACCTCATAAGAACCCATTGCTGCAACCCAGTACCTTCCGCCTGAGTCCAATTCGCTAGGCACTAAGTCTTTGATGCCGTGCGCATTGATTTCAGGGGTGATGGTGGGGGAGCTACTAAGTCGGAACCCTTGGTGCCGAAAGTGGCGAAACATCCTAAAAGCTTGTAAACACAGATTTTAACTTCAAAAAGAAATTCTTTTCAACTAACCCTCTTTTTTTGTCAAAATATTATTGGTTGTTAATTATCTTTTCTAAAAGTGCTGCCAATATTTTAGAAATAACAATTTAATTATTTTGTAAAATACCCCTTCTCCATTTATAAATATATAAAACATTTAAGTCTATCTATTAAAACACTTGAGAAAATTCTACAAAAATTCCAGAAAATCATTTTTAATATGTTTTCCAACATATGTTAATTTCAGATCCAAAATAAATATTATTTATCTATAAATAATTTTAAACCCAATTAATCAATTTCCACACTAGAAAATTAATATTAAATCCACATTAATCCAGAAATTATGAAAATTGAAACCCATCTCTAAAATATCATTTCCGATCTTAATATAAATTCGCAAGGCATCTGGATGACATTAAATAGGGTTTTCACATTAAAACATATCATAAAATCTATATGAACAAGCATATATCATCAAAAAAAACATTTGGTGATTCAAATACATGGCATAATCATTCAACATACTTCGAATTCGTCTTAAAATCGAAAATAATCATAAAAATGAGATGTAGTCTTTATTCACCTTAGCTTTGATATTAAGGATTTGAGACTTGAATTGATTAAGTTGATTAATCTTCTTCCTTTAGCTCTTTCTTCCTCTTATTCTTGCTAATGGTGGTCGGCCTCTATTTGTTTTTACTTTTGCAAATGAATGTGTAGAACATACACTGCTAAGGGTTTCAGGTATTAGAATAATCTGTTTCCTATTTTACCCCTCCTCTATTTCATTTTAACTCTTCTTTAGTTCATCGATTACATAGCACTGCTACCTCTTATTATAATCGAATCTCAATCCCCTAATCATCACATTATTTTATTTAATTTAGCTAATTAAATGTCCTAAAGAATGTTAATAAAAATATGAGGTGTTACATGATCCTTTCAAGATCCTCCAAAATCCAACATAAGCTCTCAACAAATCCTCGAGCACACGGGTCATCCTTTCTATTTGACCATTAATCTGGGGATGTGTACTAATCCTCTCTAGAATGGACCTAATTTTTGTCCCTATAAAAGCCCATTGAACCTTAGGCGCATTCCAAAGCCGGCTATAGTTTGGTAAAATTGATTGAATAAACAATATAGACAGAGCTCTCTATCGATGCTTTTAGAATTTCACAATGAAAGGGGGATAAAATACAATAATAAGTATGTACCCATTTCACACATTTTTAGATCTCAAATACAATATTCCAAACATCCATAACATAATGTCTGAAAATAGAACATGATAAGTCTGAAATCTGGGTATATTAGAATAAATCAAAAAACATAAATAAATAACTATATTGCAACCAGCCTTTACTGCCTCCTTCACACTTAATCATCAGCATCATTCCCCCTAACCTATGGGCTGTAACGAGGAGGGAGTCAGAACAACAAATTCTAGTTAATGAATATCTTAAATTTTACCGTAATAGTATTTGGGCGGTATCATTTAGATGAGTATTATGTCTTACATATTTTGTAACTATATATTTCTGATTATACCTCCAACTATAAGCCAATGGCTCTTCCATTCCAGCTCCATAATGTATCTCCAACTATAGCCTAGTGGCCTTTTCCAGTGTAACTTCATAACTATAACGCAGGAGCAACACAATTATGGAATATATTAGGTCCAACGACCCATCCTTGTTAACCATATCCCAACGATGCAAGAGAAAATACCTAAGTCACTTAAGATATTTTTAAATGGAAAATAGGTAGACCCTAACCATTTAAAACCTCGACCCTAGGAAGATCCCCATCAATTAATACCTAGACCGAATGCAGATCCCTCTTTGGTACTTCATTGTTAACGTAGTAAGAAATCCCATAAGGCCACTTAATTTTCTTTAATGAGGAAGAGTTGGAGCCTCTAATAGCCATTTAATACCATATTCCTGAAGCAGACCCCTCTAGATATTTCCATTACCGCACTTAAAAGATAATCTTGACCAATTAATACTTTTAAATAGGGAAGAGGCAGAGTCTACGATATCCATTTAATACCTCTGGCTCAAAGCAGGCCTGACATGGGATATTCGTTCTACGACTTGTAACCCAGACCATGAAATCTCACATTAGTCCAACTATTCGTATATGCTGGTAGCTGAATTAGCTAGGCAGGCTTACATTGTAGAATTGGGACTAACCTCAAGTCCACTATGGGTGATTATTATAGGCAGTGTCTCACGTCAGTTCCAAAGTCACACTACTGATGACTACATTAACTGGGCAGACCTCTATGTACTTTTAACTGACATCACATCCCTATAACTTAGTCATATTTCCACTCTCCAACCTTACAAAATTATACTAACATATATGTATAGTATACACACATAAAATACCTTAATCCCGCATTTACGCATTAAGGCATATAAGGGAAGCTCCTTGTTTCACCTTTCGATTATGAATTAATTTCTGTAATTGTTATTAACATCCTTTTTATAAAGTTTATTGTCATTTGTTAATCTATTTATTTCATACGTTATGATTATACATTATTAACATATTTACACTTAACGTTAATTTTTGGCTAACTAGTTTTATTAATTATTCTTAGGCGTGCGTAAAAGCTTTTCTATACTAAGATTCTTGATGCATATTCAAGTTATTAAGATAATTTAAATGTCATAATTTCCATAACCATACAAGTCCCTAGTCCAATACCACAGTTTACACAATAGCTAATATCACAATTTACATTAGCTAAACAAAATAGATTTGCGTATATATTTAAAAAATGGGATAAAAGCATTTAACCTATTTTACATTAATAATAAAATTGATGCCTCTATTTCAAGGGAGAAAAACTTTATAGTTTAAATACTTTATATTTTGTTAAACTTTTAAATGTATGAAGTTGAAGTGAAAAAGGATTCATATTTATTTTCATTACGGAAGCAGGCAGTGCAAACCACGGATGGGATAAAATCCATGCTTTACACGTCCTTTTCTAATTCTTTTTAGAATCCTTCATCATAACAAGCACAAATTGGGAAGTGTAAGTTAAATAGAACATAAACTATTCATATTGCAAAAAATAACATATTAAATCCTACATATTAACATAAAACAAATAAGATCTAACCAATTCTAGAATTAATATTTTTCAGGAGCATTTTAGGGTTTTAGATCTAAAATCTTCGCATGCAAAATTCCACAAGACACAAAACATCTGAATATTAACCACACAAAATACTATAGAGAGAAAAACTAAGATTTCCACTCATGGATAGTTTTCCCTGAATTCCCTTCCGCGTTAATGCCAATCTCTTCTTCCAATTATCTTCTTTTCAATTGTACTATGTATAACAATTCATTTGTACATAGATTAAACTTAGAATTCAAATAACAAGGAAGAATGGAAATAGAAAATATACATATATGTAAAATTCATTACCTTTTTCCTTTAACCTAATTAAACTCTTCTCTAATGCTTGAATCTTTTATTTTCAAATCTAGAAAGTTTGTTGGGGAGGAAGGAAACCGGTTGTTTTAGCATGCTTATTTAAGCCGTAGGATCAAAGTTAGTTCAAAATAATAAAATCCGGACCATTCAAGCCTTGGATTGTCATAGTCGCCTTACTTCCACCGATCGATTGGTCGTTATCAAGAGGTCATCCACTAGCGGCGAACGACACAATAAAGACAGTCGATTGACCTTTGGTCGTAGCATCAATTCAGTTAACGTAAAATTTTAATGTTATCTTATTTATGTCCTTTATTGGTCGTGTCGTTAACATTTCCTTAAACGTAATGTCTACCGCTTAACGTTTTAATATTTATTTCCATTTATAAATTGAAATCTATTTAAATTATTTTCATTTCAGAAATTTCAAACGTCGATAATTTCTTCGTTTGAATTCCAATTGCGAAGCTATAAACAATAAAATTGCTCAGAAGATCCCTACACGATGCTTCAATTTTCATAGCCAAATTACGACGTTTGCAAAATTACCATTTTTAGTGTCATTATCATTATTAATAGTGAGAATAGAAACATAATCTTTTTGTCTGATCATGAAGTTCTAGAAATACCCATATATACAAACAAGTGGCGGGAGTTTAAATTTCACTATAAACAAAAACTAACCTCTACCTTCAAATGGAAATTTTGAAACATAAACAAGGCTACAAGTTCAAACTCTATTCCAATAAAAAAAATACATTTTTATATTTTAAGTTTATTTTTATCGAACTATGTAAAAGTTTTAAATTTTATAATTTATGAGGGGCTTTTATGCACTTGCTTTCCACGTGCCAAAAAATCTCGTTAATTAATTAATTAATTTCTTATAAATTTTACGAGGTGTTACAGGATGGTAATTCGTACTCACGCTCAAATTTGTACATAATGCACTCTGCAAACTTTTCCAGAACTCATTGGTGAACTAAGGGTCTATATCACTCACAATGCTACTCAAATCCAGTGTAGTCTCACTACATTCTTCATGCATAGTCTTAATAAACCAGCTGCCGTTCTTATCGACCTTACTTGGATAAAGTGGGCACTCTTAGTCAATCTATTGACTATCACCCGAACACTTTCATTTTCCATTCTCGACCTAGGAAACCCATCGATAAAATCCATAGACATTGAAATCCACTTCCAAATCAATACTCCCAAAGGTTGAAGTAATCTGCTCGGCTTCTAACATTCAGTTTTTGCTTGTTGACACAAGAAGCGTCTCTTCACACATTCACCGATATTTCTTTTCATCTCTTCCGAAAAAATACTGTCTTCATATCATGATACATCTTTATGCCTCCAGGATTAATGGTAAACTTAGACCGACGACTTTCTTCCAAGGTTTCTTTCTGAAGGAAACCTACATCCGAAACACATAGATTTCCCTTCTTTCTGGGCCAGCCCTTTGATGCTACCTTGAATTCTTTCAGATCCTCTATATCCGCCCTCATCTTTAATTGCCTAATTCTTCCAGCAATTAGTAGGTCCTTACTTTTCCTTGTAGCAATTCTATCTACCTATGCTCGATGTACCTCCAAACATGTTAATACGTCTGGATCCTTATTTGATCCAGTATTCTTCCAATAATGCATTCATTAAGAGGCTAACATCTTCAACGTCTTTCATTCTTCAATCATGGCCAACACTCCATTTTCATGTTTCCTACTCAAAACATCAAAATAATTGTCCTCCTTTCTTGAAATATACTCAATATCAAAGTCATATTCCGCCAAAATCTCCAATTATCTCTACTGCCTCATGTTCAGCTCCTTATGAGAGAATAAATACTTAAGCACCTTTTGGTCCGTATACAACTCAAACTACAATCCCAAAAGATAATGTCTTCAAGTCTACCATGCAAAAACTATCGCTACTAACTCCAGTTCAAGAGTGGGATATCTAAATTCATTAATTCTCAAATGCCTTGATGCATATGCTATCACTCGCCTTCTTTGCATCAGCACCGCTCCCAACCCTATTCCACAAGTTTCAATATACACCATCAAACCCTGATTCCCTTCATGATCAAAACCGGAGCCATTTTTATTAACTACTTCAACTTCTGAAATGACCTCTCATACTTATTAGTCCGCACAAACTTCTCACTCTTTCTAACCAACTTAGTCAAGGTTGATGCTATACACGAGAAATCCTTAATGAATCTGTGATAATAGTCAGCCAAATCCAAGAAGCTTCTTATCTCTGCGACCATCTCTGGCCTCTTCCAACCATTAATAGTTTTTATCCTTGATGGATCTCTGAAATAACATGCCTAATAAACTTAACCTCCCATTACCAAAAGTGACCCTTGGAAAATGTATGTTTTCTCAACGTATCCAACACTAATCTAAGATGAACTTCGTGGTCTCTCTCGTTCTTAGAATACACCTAAATACCATCGATAAAGACCAACACAGATCTATCTAATTGATCACAAAAGATTTGGTTCATAAGATCTCCAAAGAACGGAGGGGTTGGTCATTCCAAAAGGCATAACTAACTATGCATGCGAACCATTCTAGTTCTAAATGCGCTCAATAGACCACTATCTTATGCTACTCTTAGTTGATGGAATCTTATTGCCAATTCTAGCTGCGAGAATATTTTAGCCTCACTCAATTAGCTAAACAAGTTGCATGTCCTAGGCGATGGATTATGATTCTTCACTATTACTTTATTCAACTTCTAGTAGTCAATACACATCAATAAAGGTTCCATCCAACTTCTTTATAAATACCACGGGTGCTCCCTATAATAGACTACTCAGCTTAATGAAACTTTTATGTCCAAGTTCCTCTAGTTGCTTCTTCAATTCCTCCATCTCCTTGGGTGGCATTCTGTTAGGTAGTCTACTAAAAGATTGTGCTCCCAGCATCAAATCTATTTGGAATTCAATCTCTCTTCTCAGTGGCAATCCTATTAATGGTTCGAAAATATCCACGAACTCTCGAACTTCTAGGGCACTACTTAGCTCATCCTCCAGTTCTTCTATCATACACAAGGTCAATCCAAATTGTTCATCCATCACATCCAACGCTACCATGATCCTTTTCCCTACATTTGGATTTCGTAAGGTGATAAATTTATTCGCACAAAAGATCCTGGCGTCATTATGCACTAACCAGTATGTACCCAAAATAACCCCATACCTCACGATGTCAAACATATAAGATACAAATGTAAATATGATCACACAAATCAAGTATGAGGTTAGTGCACCTTGATCCGAGAGTAGCATATCCACCAATCCGATTAACCACACTTAAAGATGTCACTAAATAAGCAGTTTCTAAGTTCAACATATTTACCACATCCTTGGAAATAAAAGAATGGATAACACCAATATCAAAGAGAACTCTAACAGAATGTAACATCCCTCATTTTGTGACCCGAAACTAACCACTAAAGATGCTGCAATCACCTATAATATTAATTTCTAATGACAATATGCAGTAATGTTAATTATATCAATAACATCAGAAGCACAAGAATATGAAATTTTCTTGAACATAATTTCAAAACAACTTTCACATTTCATTTTAAAGATAATATTTCATGCTCGTTACATAATCCCAAATGTTGTCTAGGTTCATAAAAACTAAAATTATTACAAAATACTCCAAAAACGATGTATGAAGATGGCCCTTGGTTGATCAGAATTTACTGCTAGATAGTTATAACACTTTTCATTACATATATTCTAATAGAATAAAACTTCAACACAGTGGATTATATATATACATAAACTCCCAGATAGCTAGCCTTGCCTCCTACACGTCTTCGAAAGATTTATTCTTCAAAACCAACTTAACTTGAAAACCATATGCTCGAACTACTCAAATGAGCACCCAAGAGTAAAAGGAAAAAACAAAAACTTTGGGTCAGACAAAAAGTCCACTGTGAATAATAATATGACATCTTGGTTAATGGAAATCTAGCGAGACCATGCCACTGAGTGAAACAAGTTTTCCTTTCACTAGAATCCTCTTTATACATGTCAATCATAATCATGCTCTTGCAACCATAGTAGTTAAAAATAACACAATAATCATATGCATGCATGCTACTTGGGTAATTATGACAAAACTGTCTAATCAATGGACCATCTGTCTCAACATTTAGTTTTTACAAGGTAACTACCAACGTATATAGTTGACTCGGCCCTATGAGATATATTAAATGTTCTAACTTACTTTCAAAGGGAAACACGACCATCTATCCATAACTTACAACTTCTAGGGTCAAACCCATCCTAATGGTTTTGTGAGCCAACCAATAACCTATGACGACCCAAAATTTTAAGCATTTAAAAACGAAATATTTAATTGATTTTAAATATTTAAAAGTTAATTTTTAACTTGAATTTCAAATATCACTATTTATTTGATAATCAAATCATCGAATTAAATAAGTTGAAATTGGGTAAAATGTTGAATCTGGAATTCTAAGCCTATTAAAAATAATAATTTGAAGGCTAATAAAATTTATATTGATAAAACTGAAGATAATAGAAGTTTTAAAATTGAATTCAATACTGATTTGTTCAGTTTTAAAAATATAACATTTAAATTGAATTTAAAAATAGCCTTCCAAGGCACAGTCTTGGAATTCGACAAAGCCTGTTCTATTGGATCCGTAATATTAAATTATTATCGGCTTTCAAATTTCATATTGATCGGAGCTGTTGTGTGAGCATACGAGATATAAACGTGCAGAAAATTTAATTGAAAGTAATCTGATGAAATTTAATTTAAATGTTGAGCCTTCTTGTATATGCCTCCTCCCTTAACTTAAAATCGAATCCAAATAATCTTCTTGCAGAAGCCGTTTTCTTCCCCACTTTCTCTTTAAAAAATTGACTTTCCTATCCCCTCTTTCTTCAATTCAAATCGCAGAAAAATAAAATAATAATGGCCGAACTAATTGAAAACAAAAATCACGCTACCATCCTCTTTAATTCGTTCGCAAGTCCCCCTTTCTTCTTCCAGTACAAAATCGAAATCATTCGGGAAAAAAAATTGGCGATTGAAATCGTGAGACCCAAAAAGGCAAGCTCGTTCGAGGACGACAGTTGACTGGAAGGTTGTCAACGAGGGAAAGGGTCGTGAATGAGTATAGGGGATCGTGACGCTTAGTTAGGATTTGCCGTCCGGTTTGGAGTTCTTCGTGGCTTGAGCTTGTGTTCGAGAGACGAGGCAAGGATTATGTGCGTACGCGTGGGCTTAGGGAGGAGCGCGTATGGCGGCAAGGCAATAGCAGCAAGGTCAGGGTCGAAGGTTGTCAATGGGGGAAGGCTCGCGTTTTAGTCAGGGATTGGTGGTAGCTGAGACATCGTGGCATCGCAAGCACCTTGGGTTTCACGGCAAGCTGGTAGCGTCGAGGTTAGGGTTTTGGACAGGGCTAGGCGATTCTGAGAGGAGGCAGGCACTCGCATTGGTTTAGGACTCGAGCGATGCATGTGTCACGATTGGGGTGAGCATCTTCTTGTTTTTTTTCCTTTTATTTTTAAATTTAAAAATGTTGAACTGGAAATTATTTTAATTTTTAGTTATAAACTGTTTCAAATAGAAAAATAAACTTTTAATCAAAGAAGTATATAGACAGTAAAGAAATTTCTGTTTGTTAGGTACAGAGGAAAAATTATACTTATAAATATACACTTGCACATTTTTAATCTTGCTGTTTAATTTTTAAGTAAGTATTAGGGTGATATGTATATTATAAAACATACTAAAAACGAATATTTACAAATTCATCAATTGTTATGTAATGGCTAATTTATTTTGAACATTTTTAAATCATTAGTACTCAAGTTTAAACCTTTGAGTTTAATCTATTGATTTTTAGTTCGTTTATCAGTAAATTATTTTTACAGAAAGATTTTGAAAATATATAGAGATTTTAAATGTTGAGGAGTTTATATCAAAATAAGATTTTCAATCTATATAAATTGATTTTATAGGTATGGGTTTTAGAGAAAAAACAATATATATATATATATATATATATAAGTATATCTATATAAAACATATACACTTTTTGTCTTAGTAATTTATTGTAAATTAATGGATTATGGTGATTAACTCATTTAAAAAACTTATTTAATTATTTCAGTCACTAAAAATAATTTATTAAAGGAAAATTAGTTTAAATAAAATTCCTAGTTAATTAAATTGAAAATTGGTAATTAATGTTCAATTAGTTCAAATGATAATAAATCATGTAATGTTATTCAAGGTCTAAAATTGAAGAGAAACAAGCCGGTTTGGATTGCAAATTAAAGGAAAAATGTGAGTTAATCTCACTCAGTTCAATTCAAATTTAAATGATTACATTTAAATAATTGTTTGAATGGTTGAATTAATTGATGTGTTATAGTATGGTATATTTTGGAATTGGTATTTTATATTGTGCTAACTTCTGTGGATGCAGGGAAAACAGGTTGGAGGGATCCAACTGGATCCCTCAACATTTATTTATATTATTCAATATTCTCTGTTGTGATTATTTGATATTCTATGATGAATTATGATAAAATCTTGAATGCTATGGTTTGATTGGGTATAATTAGGTATAATGAATTACCCAAAATATATAAATTGGATTTTGGAAAGAACATTAAAGAAGTAAATTTGTAAGTAAAATAATATTAGAAATTTGAATAAATTTAAGAATGATTTGGAAAAGAAATAAAGTGCCTTTAAAATTCTAATAAATAAATCTTGAGTATAGTAAGGGAAATTTTGAATAATCAAAAGATTAATGAATTTTAAACTTCAGTATTATTATTTTAAAAAGAACAAAACATTTATTTAAAAATTTAAGATTTAAAATATTGAAAAGAACAAAGAAGAAATTGGGATAAGATCTGAAATTTGTATATTTCAGTTAAAAGATTTAAAATCAAACGTAAATTAATAACAATAATAATAAGCCCATAATTAATGAATTTTGAAGTGAATTGAGTAAGTAAAGAGATTTAATTCAAGTAGAATAAATTGGGAATCAATTTGGAAAATTGATTTAAGTGATTAAGATTGGAAATTCTCCCTGAATAACCAAGTACGTTTTCAAAGTAAATTTTTAAATATAAATTAAAAGTTTTTAAGTTGTTTTTAAAAAGTGAGTTTTGAAAAAATTTATTACTTCCAAATATTTAAATTTTAAAGTAAGTATTTTCTTTAATATATTTTAGCAGTAATTATTTAAAGAGTGACTTAGTATTTTGTTTTTAAAAGTGAAAATCTAGTTTTATATTTTATTAAGTAACCTTATTTTCAAATATTCATATAATATGTATTTTTAATAAAATTCTTGAATAGTTTTAACTTAAATGTTTTAAAGTATATTTCAAAGTAAAGTGTTTTAAATTATTTTAAAAATCTAGTTTTGTGCTTGGTGATTTCAATGGAGATAGAAAATATTTGGGGAAGTTTATTCTGAAAAAGAAAGAATGGATGGAAACTGTTTTCAAAAGGGTTTTGAAATGAAAATATATCTTGTGAAGATATTTTGAGGTTAATAAATAATTTGGGAAATTATTTATTATTTGATGGATGTTGTAGATATTAATTGATAGTTAAATCACCGACTACCAATATTGGCCAAATGCGTTGATCGTTTCGAAGAGACCGGGATCGAGACTTATTTCTCGAAAACCACTTCGATCCGGTTTGTATGTTTTGGTGGAAAACGATTTTGGTTTCGAAGTTGGAGCAGTGAAGTGCAAGGGCTAGTTGCTACTAATCCTGAGGATATTTCCAAAATGGATGTAGTAGGAATAGTGCCTACGGTTCCATTCGAACATGGGACGGACTTGTATGGATGAATGCTTTCGAAACATCGTCAGGTGGACGATGGGCATTCCAAGGGATATGTTCTAAAATGGTAACGCTTTGCCTCAAGCCTCATCAAATGAGAATGACTGAAAATCAGGGGTTATGCAGCAAGGCTAGGTGGGTAGCTCCCAAGCAGGGTGAGGTCATCCCTGTCTAGATGTCCCTTTTTATTTCGGCTTAGTGGGCGGTTGTTGATCCCAACTGCGTGGTGATTTCACTCAGGATTATCCAGTAAGGGGTAGTCCCGGTCTTGTTTTGCAGGGGAGCGGGCGTACTCCTCGGTACTGTGATCTAGGCCACGTACTGTGACAGGTGGTGCCCCAGTACCTAGTCACTAGTTGGAAATCCATTCTCCCTAAGAGCCTTGTACGAGTTTTGTTTGTATTACCCACTCTATGGCTAGTAGCTGGAATTTAATAGATGTAACAATTTTGGCTATTTTATAAGTATTTGTATATAGGCCCTATCATAATATCAGAGGATTTCTATAAAAATTGTTTTAGCTATCGTAAGGTAAAAACCCGACATATTTATTTGTGGCGTGGTCTTACGAGATGCTTTTGTTTTGCAAAGGATTTTAAAACTTTAATAATCAACTGAGTGTGAATTTTCTCACGCTGGTATTCCAGACTGACTCGGGTGTTATTTAACTGTAATGCTCGGGTCAGACCGAGTATTATAGGATACAGGATTTAGTGCTGTGGAGCTCAGGAGACGAGCTGGATGACGATGCGTATTTTCATACTTGTTTTATATATATTCCACTGTGTTGAGTAGCTATGTATCTAGATATATGTTATTGATGTTGAACTGTGATTGATATACTCTGATGATGTAATATATAAACATGTATATTTGATTTGTTTGTGTAAAGATCATTTATTATCCATTGCATTTTATTCCGCTGCGATGGTCAGATTCTGATATTGTTTTCTATTTTCTTCTTCTACCTCTTCTTCTTTAACCCAAATGGTTCGTATTTCTGTACAAGTTGAGTTGATTTAGGTAGAATAGTGTTGACTCAAAGGGTACGGATTTATGGGTCATTACAGTTGGTATCAGAGCGAGGTTGGTGATAACCTTGGCTCTGGTGGGGAATACTCATTAAATAGAGTCCGAAGTACTCTAGAATGAGTTTGAGTGTATTGATAGATATGAGCGCGTATTTGTTAGTGAATATAAAATTGTTTTTATATTGCGTTGATTTATCGGTTGAGTGTTTATGGATTCTGGTTGATATAAGGGACGCCATGTCATCGATAGGGATTTCAAAACTCTTAAACAAGATAAACGGACACGGTATTGTTTTAAATAGGGTAAATGAAATAACTTTACCTAGATTATTTTTGTATATAAAGGAAATGATTTTTCGTAAATTGTTATAGTTATATATGAATGTTTGGTTGTTGGAAAGTGGTAATATTAAATTATTATCATTATATGATAATTGAATAAAAATTGAAATAATAACCAAGATTAAGGGATAAATTAATGAAATTTGTAAATGTGATTATAATTGATTAAAGAATTGAAACTATAATTAAAAACTAAGAAACTAATTTATATACAAATGAGATTTGTAAGTATAAACTAAATGTAAATTTTAGTGTGATTAATAATTAAAATAAGATAAAGTTCCAAAGTAATGTTTGAATATAAATTTAAAGGATTTGGATTTGGAATTTGGAAATTTAAATTTCTTTGAATTTGGAAATTTTTCTCAAAAGTTGAGAAGGTAATATATATTGAGAAATATTTTCGAATCCGATTTGAAATCTAGAGAGATTTGGAATTTAAAAATATTGGAAGAATTTTAAAAGAGAGGAAAGCATTGAACTCTTTACGGTTGCAGGAAAATAATTCCGATGATGATCGCGACATCATCGGTGTTCATTTTCGAGTTTCCAAAAGAGGGATTGCCACCAGGATGTTTTGGATTAATGTTTGTTGGAGAAATTTGGTTGATTTTGAAAATGCAAAGCAATAGTTTGGTGAGATATATATATATATATATATATATATGTTTTCAAAATTGAACATTGAACTTAATTTTGAAAAAAATATATAGTTAAGTTGGATTAAATAAACAAGTTTTAAGATTAAAATTTATATGTAACTGATTGATTAATTTGGTATGCAAATGAAATGAACTTCAATATTGGATGATGCTTGATTTAAAATGTGTAAAATAAGGTGCAGAATAGGTTCAAATGGACTAAAAATAATTAATGTTTGGAAATAAAATTTATTGGTTGAAAACGAATTTGTGAATGAATTAATGAATCAACTATTGCACTGATAAAGTAAAGTTGATATTAATAAGAAGAAATTGAAAATTTTAGTCCAGGAACTAAAATTTAACTTAAGTGAATGAAGTGAAGAAAATATATTTGAATTTAACTTGAGATAAGTTAAATAAAATTGAAATTGAAATTGAATTAAATTGGCTATAAAGTTGAAAGGTAAAATGATTATAATTGTGAAGTGAAAATTTTATACCTTGAGCTAGTAAGTGCTATATATAATTTGAGTTTGGATATAAGATGAAATTACTCAACTGAACAATATAAGTTTTTAAGTAAATAAATAAGTTTTGAACTCATTATTGAGAAATAAAATTTAGTTAAAATTTGGATTGAATTGAATCAAAATTCAGTTGTGTCATGAATGATATTAAATGGAATTAAATCCTTGCTTAACAAAATTCAAAGGGAATAGTGTGTAGCGAGATTTAACTGGAGTTAAGCTAAATAAAATCTGGGTTGAAATAAATTCAGTCGAGTTATAGATATTTTTGAATAAAATAAAATTCTTACTTAAATAAATAAACTTTAGAAGCTTATAAAAGAATTGAAAAGCATTGGAAATATAAATATATAACCCCTAGTTAAAAGTAAAATGTGAATAAAGTTGGTTGTAAATAGATGGGGAAGAATGAATATTAATAAGTGAGTAGCTTATAAAATTTATAAAAAAAAATAGGTCGGAATAAAAATATTGTATTTGAGATAAAAATCCAAACTTGGGAAATAAAATAAGATTGAACTCAAGGAAATCAAATAAAATGATTTTCAAGATAAATGTAAAAGAAAATCAAGTATGTGACTATAATTGGAAGTGTTTTGAATGAAATTTGAATTGGATTAAAATGGATATGGTGTGAAATATGAACAAATCCAATTCAAGCATAAATCAATTCAACAATGAATTGTTAATGTAAGTTAAAATTTAACATGGATAAAGGAATAAACTAGTCGAATAAATTAGTGAAATGGATGGGATTTGATCAAAGGAAATCAAATCAAAGATTGTGAATAGGTAATAGGGTTTGGAAATAAAGCTTGAGTTGTATGGAATTGGAATAAAATAAAAATGATTTGATATGAAAATAAATCCAATTCGAGTATGAATAAATTAAAACGAGAATGAACTTAAGTTATGAAATGGTGGTGAATTGAAGTAAACTGACTTAAGTTTAAAGCTAATAGAAGCATGGAATGATATCGTGTATAATAAAATGGTTTGGAATCAATCTTTTTGGATATGAAAGAAAATGCAATGAAGGTTTGGAATAGATTAAACTGGGATGGGATTAAGTGTAAATTGAGTTGGAATCAATTTAAATGGTTATAAAGCCTATGTAATTATTTATTCACATTAATATTGTCGAATTGCATTAGAAAATTGGTCGTTCGAAGTAAATGGAGGTAAACAAAATTATATGAATCAATAGCAGTTTAATAAATTGATTTTTGCATAAATTGGAATGAATATGAGTTTGTTTTGCTTAGAATGAATTAAATAAAAGCAAGTAAGTTGTAAATAACTTCAACTGGATGGAATGGTTTGAGAATTGACTATAAGCAATTGTAATAAGTGTCGGAACCTTATATATATATATATATATATATATATATATATATATATATATATATGCTTATGGAAATTATATAACATGCATTATATGTGAAATTTATGTGTTTATGCCAGTATATCACATGCATTGTTACAGGATCGATGTTTTAGCTATTTAAATTTAAGTGAAATGCTATAAACTTCCTATATTTAGTACGTACATATTTAAATTGAGTAAGTACGGGTACCAGAAAGCCGTTTGGCTAGATTGGATCGCGCTAAATGCTAAAATAAATAAGCCGCTTCCTTATAAATGCTAAATAAGGTATGGTTATGCAATAAAAATAGGAAATATGAACTGTTTTTGGTTTTTCCGACCGTGTGGGTCGATGTATATATATTTATATCTTTTGTTAAATTGCGAAAGCTCCTCCGTACAAAGGAGACTCTGCCAAAAAATTTCAGAAATTTTGGGAGTTAGAAATATTTTTGAAATTTTTTGGGAAAAATTTTAGTTAACGACAAAACGATTTCGAACTGGAAATTGAAATAAATTAGTGAATGAAATTAATTTAAAATAATGACATGAATTGGTTATATATGAGAAATATAATTCGAATATTCAGAATTAAAGATAAATTGAATTCATATGGAAATGAAAGAATCAATTTGAATAAAAATAGATATTAACTAAAGTGGTAAAGTGAAAATAAATAATGAAACATATAAAATGTTTATACTAAACTTAAGAAGGGAACGGTAAATTCTTAAATGAGAAATTGAAATTTGGTATTACAAATATATTCTAAATTAATATTTGGATGAATAGATATTGGCATTGGTAAGGAAGTCAATAATATGTGTTGAAAGTTGTGATTGGATATTAGTGCTAAGCAGGACATGCAGGTAATATAAAGGAAAAGAAAATGGGTTTTTATTTTAGAAGATAAATTTGAATTGCTCGACAAAAAGGTATGTGTTTAAATTTCAGTATGAAATTTGATTGGGTTTTTGATCGAGCCACTTGGCTTTTTGTTTTTTTGAGATTTGAGTGCTGTAGAGCCATTTTGTAGTCGTACCGAGCTAGCCGCGCAAAGGAGACGCTGGCGAAATTTTTTGAAAATTTAAAGAGTTAGAAAAAAAAAATTGAGAAAATTTTGATAATTTAAATTAAAAGTTGAATGATTGAGTATGTAATGATATTTGAAACTATGGAAGGTTTTGGGAAGTTAGTAAGAATGATAGTGGGTCTATAATAAAAGATATGTATGGCAAGTTAATTAAACAGTTTGATTTTGGAAAATAGTAACGGGTATTGGACCATTCTTCCTAATTAGTAATTTCGGGGACGAAATTATTTTAAGGGGGGAGGAATGTGACGATCCAAAATTTTCAAGCATTTAAAAACGAAGTATTTAATTGATTTTAAATATCTAAAAGTTAATTTTGAACTTGAATTTCAAATATCACTATTTATTTGATAATCAAATTATCGAATTACATAAGTTGAAATTGGGTAAAATGTTGAATCTGAAATTCTAAGCCTGTTAAAAAAAATAATTTGAAGGCCAATAAAATTTATATTGATAACAGTGAAGATAATAGAAGTTTTAAAATTGAATTTAATACTGATTTGTTCAGTTTTAATAATATAACGTTTAAGTTGAATTTAAAAATAGCCTTCCGAGGCACAGTCTCAGAATTCGACGAAACCAGTTACATTCGATCCGTAATACTAAATTATTATTGGGTTTCAAATTTCATATTGATCGGAGCTGTTGTGTGGGCATACGAGATATAAACGCGCTGAAAATTTAATTGATAATAATCTGATGAAATTTAATTTAAATGTTGAGCCTTCTTGTATACGCCTCTTCCCTTAACTTAAAATTGAATCCAAATCGTCTTCTTGCAGAAGCCATTTTCTTCCCTACTTTCTCTTTAAAAAATTTACTTTCCTATCCCATCTTTCTTCAATTCAAATCGCAGAAAAATAAAATAATAATGGCCGAACTAATTGAAAACAAAAATCACACTACCATCCTCTTTAATTCGTTCGCAAGTCCCTCTTTCTTCTTCCAGTAAAAAATCGAAATCATTCGGGGAAAAAATTGGTGATTGAAATCGTGAGACCCAAAAAGGCGAGCTCGTTCGAGGAGGACAGTTGACTGGAAGGTTGTCAACGGGGGGAAGGGTCGCGAATGAGTATAGGGGATCATGACGCTTAGTTAGGATTTGTCGTCCGGTTTGGAGTTCTTCGTGGCTTGAGACCGTGTTGATTACGTGCGTACACATGGGCTTAGGGAGGAGCGCGTATGGCGGCAAGGCGATAGCAGCGAGGTCAGGGCCGAAGGTTGTCAACGGAGGAAGGCTCGCGTTTTAGTCAGGGATTGGTGGTAGCTGAGACATCGTCGGCATCGCAAGCACCTTGGGTTTTACGGCAAGCTGGTAGCGTCGAGGTTAGGGTTTTGGACAGGGCTAGGCGATTCTGAGAGGAGGCAGGCACTCGCATTGGTTTGGGACTTGAGCGATGTGTGTGTCACGGTTGGGGTGAGCATCTTCTTGTTTTTTTTCTTTTTATTTTGAAATTTAAAAATGTTGAACTGGAAATTATTTTAATTTTTAGTTATAAACTGTTTCAAACAGAGAAAAAACTTTTAATCAAAGAAGTATAGGACAAGTATATAGACAGTAAATAAATTTCTGTTTGTTAGGTACAGAGGAAAAAATATACTTATAAATATACATTTGCACATTTTTAATCTTGCTGTTTAATTTTTAAATAAGTATTAGGGTGATATGTATATTATAAAACATATTAAAAACGAATATTTACAAATTCATCAATTGTTATGTAATGGCTAATTTATTTTGAACATTTTAAATTATTAGTACTCAAGTTTAAACCTTTGAGTTTAATCTATTGATTTTTAGTTCGTTTGTCAATAAATTATTTTTACAGAAAGATTTTGAAAATATATAGAGATTTTAAATTTTGAGGAGTTTATATCAAAATAAGATTTTTAATCTATATAAATTGATTTTATAAGTATGGGTTTTAGAGGAAAAAAACAATATGTATATATAAGTATATCTATATAAAACATACACACTTTTTGTCTTAGTAATTTATTGTAAATTAATGGATTATGGTGATTAACTCATTTAATAAACTTATTTAATTATTTCAGTCACTAAAAATAATTTATTAAAGGAAAATTAGTTTAAATAAAATTCCTAGTTGATTAAATTGAAAAATAGTAATTAATGTTCGATTAGTTCAAATGATAATAAATCATATAATGTTATTCAAGGTCTAAAATTGAAGAGAAACAAGCCGGTTTGGATTGGGTTGCAAATTAAAGGACAAAGGTGAGTTAATCTCACTCAGTTCAATTCAAATTTAAATGATTACATTTAAATAATTGTTTGAATGGTTGAATTAATTGATGTGTTATAGTGTGGTATATTTTGGAATTGGTATTTTATATTGTGCTAACGTCTGTGGATGCAGGGAAAACAGGTTGGAGGGATCCAACTGGATCCCTCAATATTTATTTAAATTATTCAATATCCCCTGTTGTGATTATTTGATATTCTATGATGAATTATGGTAGAATGTTGAATGCTATGGTTTGATTGGGTATAATTAGGTATAATGAATTACCCAAAATATATAAATTGGATTTTGGAAAGAACATTAAAGAAGTGAATTTGTAAGTAAAATAATATTAGAAATTTGAATAAATTTAAGAATGAATTGGAAAAGAAATAAAGTGCCTTTAAAAATCTAATAAATAAATTTTGAGTATAGTAAGGGAAATTTTGAATAATCAGAAGACTAATGAATTTTAAACTTCAGTATTATTATTTTAAAAAGAACAAAACATTTATTTAAAAATTTAAGATTTAAAATATTGAAAAGAATAGAGAAGAAATTGGGATAAGATCTGAAATTTGTATATTTCAGTTAAAAGATTTAAAATCAAACGTAAATTAATAACAATAGTAATAAGCCCATAATTAATGAATTTTGAAGTGAATTGAATAAGTAAAGAGATTTAATTCAAGTAGAATAAATTGGGAATCAATTCGGAAAATTGATTTAAGTGATTAAGATTGGAAATTCTCCCAGAATAACCAAGTACGTTTTCAAAGTAAATTTTTAAATATAAATTAAAAGTTTTTAAGTTTTTTTTTAAAAGCGAGTTGAAAAAATTTATTACTTCCAAATATTTAAATTTTAAAGTAAGTATTTTCTTCAATCTATTTTAGCAGTAATTATTTAAAGAGTGACTTAGTATTTTGTTTTTAAAAGTGAAAATCTAGTTTTATATTTTATTAAGTAACCTTAATTTCAAATATTCATATAGTATGTATTTTTAACAAAATTCTTGAAGTAGTTTTGACTTAAATGTTTTAAAGTATATTTCAAAGTAAAGTGTTTTAAATTATTTTAAAAATCTAGTTTTGTGCTTGGTGATTTCAATGGAGATAGAAAATATTTGGGGAAGTTTATTCTGAAAAACAAAGAATGGATGGAAACAATTTTCAACAGGGTTTTGAAATGAAAATATATCTTGTGAATATATTTTGAGGTTAATAAATAATTTAGGAATTTTTTTATTGTTTGATGGATGTTGTAGATATTAATTGATAGTTAAGTCATCGATTATCAAATTGGCCAAATGCGCTGATCTTTCGAAGAGACCAGGATCGAGATTTATTTCTCGAAAACCACTTCGATCTGGTTTGTACGTTTCGTGGAAAACGATTTTGGATTCGAAGTTGGAGCAGTGAAGTGCAAGGGCCAGTCGCTACTAATCCTGAGGATATTTCCAAAATGGATGTAGAAGGAATAGTGCCTTCGGCTCCGTTCAAAACCAGGACGGACTTGTATGGATGAATGCTTTCGGAACGTCGTCAGGTGGACGATGGGCATTCTAAGGGATATGTTCTAAAAAGGTAACGCTTAGCCTCAAGCCTCATCAAATGGGAATGACTGAAAATCAGGGGTTATGCAGCAAGGCTAGGTGGGTAGCACCCAAGCAGGGTGAGGTCATCCCTGTCTCGATGTCCCTTTTTATTTCGGCTCATTGGGCGGTTGCTGATCTCAACCGCGGGGTGATCTCACTCGGGATTATCCAGTAAGGGTTAGTCCCGGTCTTGTGTTGCAGAGGTGCGGGCGTACTCCTCGGTACTATGATCTAGACCACGTACTGTGACAAGTGGTACCCCAATGCCTAGTCATTAGTTGGAAATCCATTCTCCCTACGATCCTTGTACGAGTTTTGTTTGTATTACCCACTCTGTGGCTAGTAGCTGGAATTTAATAGATGTAACAATTTCGGCTATTTTATAAGTATTTGTATATAGACCCTATTATAATATCAGAGGATTTCTATAAAAATTGTTTTAGCTATCATAAGGTCAAAACCCGACATATTTATTTGTGGCGTGGTCTTACGAGATGCTTTTGTTTTTCAAAAGATTTTGAAACTTTAATAATCAATTAAGTGTGATTTTCTCACGCTGGTATTCCAGACTGACTCGGGTGTTATTTAACTGTAATGCTCGGGTAGGATACAGGATTTGGTGCTGTGGAGCTCAGGAGACGAGCTGGATGACGATGCGTATTTTCGTACTTGTTTTATATATATTCCGCTGTATTGAGTAGCTGTGTATCTAGATGTACGTTATTGATATTGAACTGTGATTGATATACTCTAATGATGTAATATATAAACATGTATATTTGATTTGTTTGTGTAAAGATCATTTATTATCTATTATATTTTATTCCACTGCGATGGTCAGATTCTGATGTTGTTTTCTATTTTCTTCTTCTACCTCTTATTCTTTAACCCAAATGGTTCGTATTTCCGTACAACTTGAGTTGATTTAGGTAGAATAGTGTTGACTCAAGGGGTATGGATTTGCGGGTCGTTACATAACCTATCCATCTTTGTGTGTTCCTTTATATGCATAAATCTACTTTTAGTCTTACCCATGACAAATCCATACACATTGGAATTTTGGACTTATATCAGTTATGGGCTAACAGCTGAAGTATATGGCGCTACCTTATACTAGTCTTATCTGGTTTTCTAATCTCCGAGTCAATTCATCCTATCACAGTTTATCAAAAGGTGATAAGAACAAAAGTCTCTATAGTAAAATCCAGGGCTAAATACCATTTTTATACTTCTTTGAAAACATAAACCTTTACTATTGATTTACTTCTGAAATCATCTTTTAAAACAAGGAAAAGATAGTGCTTTACTTTATCCAAAATACTTATGCCAAACTATATGCATTTACAAACCTTTATTGATGAAATTACATAACACTTAGAGGTTGTCGCACCTCAAAACTATAAGCTATAAGCCATGAATAATAAAACCTTATATATGTTAAGTGCGGCATCCATAGAGTCACCGATGGTTATCGCATCCCTTATGTTAAATCTTTTGATTTAAAAGTATAAGACCATAGGGCCAAAATAATAAAATTATATATCTACTGATAAAACATGGCATAGATATGGTCGATAAGAGTCATCATCCATCTTCGTTATCAAGCAATATTAAAGTCTCTAGTTTATAAAACACTATATATGTGATAATAACTATGTCGCACGGCATAATGTCAAGTTTCATAGGTCTGCATAGTATAAAGTTATAAGCTTATAAATTTGGGAATGGTGATATGGATACTTTTGGGTCAATGTATTGTAGAGAGGTGCGACGTCATTATAGCCGACATGAGATCAGCGTTGAAAATAATAGGATCAACATCACTGCCAAAAGGAGTTAATACAGTAGAATGGTGGAATAAATTTCATATAACGTCAACATCGAAGGTAAAAACCTCGACGTCAATTATAGTATACGGCCTTGGTATGCGGCGTGAGAAATGCTTCGTCGTTGATAACGTAGACAAGCATACCGCTTCGACCCAACCTTAGTGGATTCATTACACACCACCTAGAAGTGGTATCATATGCATTCATTCTAATTAGCGACGACTGGCGGCATCGGTGAATCATGGCATCGACGACGATGGCAATATTGTAATTATCATTAAAACTGGATTCTTGTTTAAAAGTAATTTCTTTTCACCAATTCCTTCTATTTTCAAAATCCCATTGGGTAATAACTTTCTTTATTGAAACCTTTTTAAAAAACTTTTATAGACTTTTTTTCTCATTTTCAAAAGAATTTGCAACCCATATAATTTATATTAACATTATAATACAATTATTAAGATTTTCTAGCCTAATAAAATCATAATAAATCATAAAAACATGGGGAAAATTCCTAAAAATTACAATAATTCAGATTTTATATATTACTTAACATATAAAAATTTTGGTGCCAAAAACATTAATTAAATTAATAATTAAAACCATAAATAGATTATTTTCTTCACTTAAGAAAATCACAAAAATTTCGTACTAACTCAAAAAATTACGAAATTGAAAATTCACTTCTAAAATAATGTTTCTAACATCATATCCAAATTTCAAGTCATTTAGGTATCATATGATATGATTTCTAACTCAAATATCTCAATTAATTTCGTAAATAAGTTCCATAATTCATCAACAAGCAAATATTCATCCAAGCACTTAAAAATAGCATAATATCAATAATTTCTAGTTTAACACTAAAACCAAAAGTAAATAAGCATATTATGCGATGGGTACCATTATTCATCTTGATTGATTAAAATAACTAGAGATTTAAATTAAGATTTGATTCTCCTAAGCTTTAATTTTGTTTCCTAGCTTTTCTTCTTAATGCTCTTAACAATGGCTGGCCTTAATCTCATTTAGTTTGAATGGATGAATTGTAATGAGGGAGATGGGAAGTGAAAGGGTTTTGGTTAGGAACTGAGGGTTTGTTTAGGAAATGAAGCTTATTCCTATTTTCCCTTCCCGCACTTCCTCCTTTTATTTAATTTTATAATCGACATTATTAGTTCATTACTTAAGGCTCGACCCATATTACTTATCAGATCCCAATATCCTTATACCTTCGTCTTATTGTATTTAATTTATCTAATTAAATATTCTAAATAATGTTAATTATAAGTTAGGGTTGTTACAGACTCCCTTCCTTAAAGAATTGTGTCCTTGAAATTATGATAAGGTGCACACATTAAAACATATAAGCATAAATGTAAAACATTCCATCAAATAAATAAGGATCGGTGTCTCTAATCCTATCCTCCGTCTCCCAAGAACAGTCTCTATCATCATCACTCCACTAGACTTTTACTAATCTGACTATCTTGTTCCTAAGCTTCCTCTCATCCTTAGCTACAATATGAACTAGTTGCCTAATAATAGTCATGTCCGATTCCACTACTAAGTCTTCCAATGCATTCAGAGTAATAGTAGTTTCTGGATCTCAAGACACTTTCTAAGATGAGAAACATGAAACCAATTATGAGTTCCTATCAAACTGCTCTGTGACTCTACCTTATAAGCGAGTTTCTCGATCCTTTCTATAGGAAATGGTCCAACAAACCTAGGTGCCAATTTCCCTGACTTCTCGAATCTTATTACACCCTTCATTGGTGGTACTTTGATGAAAACATGATATCTGACTGGGAATTCTAAGTCTTTCCGTCTCTTATCTACATAACTTTTCTGCCTAGACTAAGCTTCCTTCATTCTAGCTCGAATTAATTCGGTCTTTTCTATGGCTTCTCTTACTAAATCCACTGTGATGAAAATATGATATTTGATAGGAAACGGTCTTTTCTATTCACAGCGGACTTTGTGTCTAACCCGAAGTTTTTATTTTTCCCCTTTTACTCTTGGGTGCTCATTTGAGTAGTTCGAGCTTATGGTTTTCGAGTTAAGTAGGTTTTGATGAATAAAGCTTTCGAAGACCTGCAGGAAGCAAGGCTAGCTATCTAGGAGTTTATATATATATAATTCGCTATGTTGAAGTTTTATTATATTGGAATATATGCAACGAAAAGTGTTATAACTATCTAGCAGTAAATTCTGATCAAGCAAAGGGGCATCTTTATATGTCATTTTTGGAGTATTTTGTAATAATTATATTTTTTTCGAACCTAGGTAAAATTTGGGATTATGTAATGAGTATGAAATATTATCTTTAAAATGAAATGTGAAAGTTGTTTTGAAATTATGTTCAAGAAAATTTCATATTCTTGTGCTTCTAATGTTGATACAATTGACATTACTGCATATTATCATCGGAAACTAATATTATAGATGATTGTAGCATCTGTAGTGGTTAGTTTCGGGCCTCAAAATGGGGGATGTTACATTCTGTTAAAGTTCTCTTTGATAATGATGCTATCCATTCTTTTATTTCCAAGGATATGGTAAATATGTTGAAGTTAGAAACTGCTTATTTAGTGATATCTTTAAGTGTGGTTAACTAAATTGGTGGGTATGCTAGTCTCGGATCAAGGTGCACTTACCTTATACTTGATTTGTGTGATCATATTTACATTTATATCCTATATGTTTGACATCGTGAGGTATGGGGTTGTTTTGGGTACGGACTGGTTAGTGCATAATGATGCCAGGATCTTTTGTACGGATAGAGTCATCACCTTATGAAATCCAAATGAAAGGAAAAGGATCAAGGCAATGTTGGATGTGATGGATGAACATTTTGGATTGACCTTTTTTATGATAGAAGAACTGAAGGATGAACTAAGTAGTGTCTTAGAAGTTCGAGAGTTTATGGATATTTTGAAACGTATAATAGGATTACCGTTGAGAAGAGAGATTGAATTCCAAATAGATCTTATGTTGGAGCACAACCTTTTAGCAGACTACCTAACAGAATGCCACCTAAGGAGATGGAGGAATTGAAGAAGAAACTAGAGGAACTTGAACATAAAAGTTTCATTAGGCTTAGTAGTCCACTGTAGGGAGCATTCGTGGTATTAATAAAGAAGTTGGATGGAACCTTTATGGATGTGTATTGACTACTAGAAGTTGAATAAAGTAATAGTAAAGATTCGCAATCCATCGCCTAGGACATGCAACTTGTTTAACCAGTTGAGTGAGGCTAAAATATTCTCCCAGCTAGAATTGGCAACGAGATTCCATCAACTAAGAGTAGCATAAGATAGTGTTCCATTGAGCGCATTTAGAACTAGATATGGTTTGTATGCATGATTAGTTATGCCTTTCGGAATGACCAACCTTCTTCGTTATTCAGAGATCTTGTGAACCAAATCTTTTGTGATCAATTAGATAGATTTGTGTTGATCTTTATCGATGGTATTTAGGTGTATTCTAAGAACGAGGGAGACCATGAAGTTCATCTTAGATTAGCGTTGGATATGTTGAGATAACATACATTTTCCGAGTGTCACTTTTGGTAATGGGAGGTTAAATTTCTTAGGCATGTTATTTCAAGGAGTGGATTGGCTACGAATCCCTCAAGGATAGAAACTATTAATGGTTGGAAGAGGCCTGAGATGGTCACAGAGATGAGAAGCTTCTTGGATTTGGCTGACTATTATCATAGATTCATTAAGGATTTCTCGTGTATAGCATCAACCTTGACTAAGTTGAATAGAAAGAGTGAGAAGTTTGTGCGCTAATAAGCATAAGAGATCATTTCAGAAGTTGAAATAGTTAATAAAAATTGCTCCTATTTTGATCACGCCTGAATGGAATCAGGGTTTAATGGTGTATATTGAAACTTGTGGAATAGGGTTGGGAGCGGTGCTGATGCAAAGAAGGCGAGTGATAGCGTACGCATTAAGACACTTGAGAATTAATGAATATAGTTGGCCAAACAAAACTATAGTGTTCGAATAGATAGTTCATTTGTTACCTGATATGTATGTTTATATGATAATGCTTTACAGTTTTTAACCAGTTTTGGTTGCAGGAAATGATTTGCAAAAAATATGTTTTAGAAGGGATATTAGTGAAGGGAAACCCATTTTGCCAAGTGGCATGGTCTCGCTTAATATCAAATAACCAAGATGTATAGTATTATTCATACCAGACTTTATGTCTGATTCGAAGTTTATACTTTTCCACATAAACTCTCGGGTGCTCAAAATTGATCCGAGTAGACTGAGGGTTGAGGATTTTCAGTTTTTTAGTAGGTTGGCGAATAAAGCTTCCAGAGATGACCAGATGTTTGATGGATAGCTATTTAGGAGTTATTGTTTTATTTTGTCTGATTCCACCATGTTGTATTATGTCAGTTGTGCCTATATAGTACTCTGGTCAACCAAGTAGGCATCATCATATGTCGCTTATGGCATAACTATGTAATAATTATATTTTATCTGAACGTGGGAAAGCAATGGGATTGTGTAATTTAAATATGGAACATGTTTTGTAAATGTAATCAAAAATGTTTTTTTTAGATGTGTGATTTTGTTTCATATTCATGTACTTATGATATTATGGACACCGTTAACATTATCATATTTGGTCACCGAAAGGTAATACTATGGATGACTGTTGCATCTATAGTGCTTAGCTTTGGGTTGCCAGATAGGGGATATTACAACTTGGTATCAAAGCATAAGTTTATGAAAAAATTTAAACTAAAAATGATTTTTAAAAACATAATCCTAAGAAATAGAGATAAGATCAGGGTATGGGATAATGTTATAGTAACGTGCTTGTATTTGGTATATATAAGTATACGCTATATTTCTATTCTCCTATCTCTCTTAGGCTATTCTTTTGTATCTCACGAGGCATGAATACAGATATGGATGCTAGAAGTGGAAGAGTGAATCTTGTAGGAAGCACCACCAAAAATGGTAATGCCAGATCGAATACTAGGAGAAACCAAGTTTAGGCACAAGCTGGGAATGTTGGTGTTGGAGTTCCACAAGTGGATATGGGAGCTATGTATTAGTTTTTTGTAAACATGATGCAAGATGGAATTGCTGCTGGAGTGTTTGGAGGAAATGCTGGAGTAGAAGTTCAAGAAGCTCTAGTGGTCAACAATTATGCTATCTTTAGTAGAGATTATGTTAGTCTTAGAGGGAAGCCATTTATTGTAATTGAAGATGCTATTGAGGTGGAAAATTGATTGTTGCATTATGAGAGAATCTTTGTTGACTTGGGGCTCAATGACGATCAAAAGAGGAGGCTTACTTCGAGACCACTTCAGGGAGCAGCTTTATTCTGCTGGAATAGTGTGATGGCTGGAGTGAATGAAGAGACGATGACATGGGCTAAGTTTAAAAGAAGGTTCCATCAGAAGTTCATGTCTGTGATGGCGCATTCTTTTCTGCTCAAAAATTTCATTGAGTTGGAACAAGGGGAGATGTCTGTGTTGGAATATTTTAGATGGTTCGAGGAGTTTGCAAGGTATGGATATGCTATTGTAGATACCATGATGAAGTGGAATGAGAAGTTATCAAGGGGTTGAAGCCTAAATTGGCAAGGGATACATTACCTCATCTTAGGGATCCTTGTGATGTTGTAGTAGAGATGGCGTTGAGACATGAGGAGATGCAAGCTTCACTGGAGAAAAATAAGGCAACGGAGGTCCAAGTGGGGCAGAGTCAGAAAAGAAAGTTCTTTCACAAGAAGGGGGCTCAAAAAGGTGGAGCCGCAAAGAAAGGGAAATCAAAGGTTGTTTGCTTTAAGTGTGACAAGAAGGGGCATTATGCTAATGAATGTCATCTGGAAAGGCGAAGGAAGTGATCAGGAAGAAGAATATTAGATGCTTCAACTGCGATCAGATTGGTTATTATAAGAATCAACGCAAAGAGCCTGCTAAAAATGGAAGGGGAAAAGTGTTTGCATTAGAGCCAGCTACATCAGGATACACAGTGCAGGAGAAAGGGAAGGCAATGTTAGGATGTACGCTTCAGATTCATGGTATGTTTGTTAGCATTCTCTTTGATACTGGTGCATCGCGTTCTTATATATCTCGTTGTTTAGTAGATAAGGTTAACCCTCATACACAGTTACTTCCATAAGGGTCGCAAATCCGATAGGAGGGTATGCAACACTTGGGATGAAGTGTGACCACCTAGAGTTTGATTTGTTAGGTCATACCTTCGTTTGCAATTTGCATGTGTTTGACTTTGTAGGGTTCAGAATTATTCTGAGTATGGATTGGTTAAGTAAGTATGATGCTGGATATTTTGCCATGATAGAAAAATATCACTTAGGCACCCTGACTGTAGTGATCGGATTTTATATACTGTAGAAAACCCTAGTTGTGAGGTGAATGCTTTGTTGGGTGTTGTTGAGGTAGAGGAAGAGTTGAATCGAGTTTAGATAGTTAGAGAATTCACAGATGTTTTCAAGCCGATAGTAGGATTTCCACCAAAACGAGCTATTGAGTTTTGAATAGATTTGGTGCCTGGAGCAGAACCAGTGAGTAAACCGCCAAGTAGGATGACATCTATAGAGATGAGAGAGCTGAAGGTGCAGTTGGTGAATTTTGAAGGCAAGAATTTTATTAAGCCAATTAGTTCACCTTGGGGAGCAATCGCGGTATTTGCTAAGAATTGAATGAGAAGATGATAAAGAACGATATTCGTTGCCTAGAATTGATGATTTGTTCGATCAGTTGAGTTGAGACGAGGTATCTTCTCAATTGGATTTAGCAACAGGTTTTCATCAACTCAGAGTAATAGATGATAGTATTCCTTTGATGGTGTTTAGAACCAGTATGGATCATACGAATGGTTAGTGATGTCATTCGGACTAACTAATGCGCTAGCATTCTCTGTGGATTTGAGCCAAATTTTCCAGAAGTACTTGGATAGTTTGTATTGTTGTTCATAGATAATATTTTGATATACTTAGAGTTCTTAGTTGGAGATCATGTTTTCATTAATGTACCACTGATGAGGGATGTGATTCAATTTGGGAAATCGAGGAATTTGGCACCAAGACTCATAGGATCATTTCCTATTGTAGAGAGGATCGGGAAACTCACATATAGAGTAGAGTTACCAAATAGTTTGGCAGAAGTCCATGATACATTTTATGTTTCCCATCTAAGGAAGTGTGTTAGAGATCCAGAGTCTACTATAGTATCAACTGTGTTAAATGACTTAGTAGTAGAACCAGACTTGACTATAGTTAAATTGGTTAAATTTCAGTGGAGCGACGATGAGAGAGACTGTACTTGGGAGACTAAGAGTGGGAATAGAGACGCTTATCCCGATTTGTTTGATGTATGTTTTACCTTTTTGATTCTTAGGTTGTGTACCTTATCGTAATTTAGTGGACGAAATTCTTTAAGGAAGAGAGATTGTAACACCCCACATTTTTACTAACATTATTTAGGAAATTTAATTAGCTAATTAAATAAAATAATGTGATGATTAAGGGATTGGGATTTGATTTTAATAATGAGTAGTCGTGCCATGTAACCAATGAACTAAACAAGAGTTAAAATGAAATAGAGGAGGGGTAAAATAGGAAAGAGATTACTCTAATACCCTAAACCCTTAGCCGTGTATGTTCAACACGTTCATTTGCAAAATTAAAAAGAAATAGAAGCCGGTTGCCATTAGCAAGAACAAGAGGAAGAATGAGCAAAAGGAAGAAGATTAATCAACTTAATCCATTCAAATCGCAAATCCATGATCTCAAAGCTAAAGTGAATAATGATTGCATCCCATTTTTATAATTGTTTTCGATTTTAAGATGAATCTAAAATATTTTGCATGATTATGCCATGTTTTGAATGACCAAATGTTTTTATATGCTTGTTGATGATTTATGATTGTTCATACAAATTTTATGATATGTTCTAATGTGAAAACCCTATATAAAGACATCCAAATGCCTTGCGAATTTAGATTTAGATCAAAATGATATTCTAGATATGGGTTTCAATTTTCATAATTTTTTGGATTAATATGAATTTTATATTTATTTTCTAGTGTAAAAAATGATTAATTGGGTTTAAAATTATTTACAGATAAATAGTATGTGTTTTGGGTCTGAAATTAACATAAGTTGGAAAACATATTTCAAATGATTTTTTGGAATTTTTGTAAAATTTTCCTAAGTGTTTTAATGGATATATAAATTATTAAAGGTATAGGACTTAAATGTTTTATATATTTATAAAAGGAGAAGAGGTATTTTATAAATAATTAAATTGTTTATTTCTGAAATATTGCCAGCACTTTTAGAAAAGAAAATTAGGAACCAATAATATTTTGACAAACAGTGCGGGATAGTTGAAAAGAAATTCTTTTTAAAGTTAAAATCAGTTTTCACATGCTTTTAGCATGTTTCGTCACTTTCGACACCAGGGGTTACAATTTAGTATCTCCCCCACCATCACTCTCAAAACCAATGCGCACAACATCAAAGACTTGGTGCGCAGTGAATTGGACTTCGACAGAAGGTATTGCGTCGAAGCTATGGGTTCTAATAGGGTCGAAGTATGACTTGGTTTTAAATTGAAAATGCGCCTGCTTTGGTTTTGAAGGGTATGCTTTCGACTTGGTTGGCTTTTGGCTGAGTCAAATGTTTTAAAGGAATGGTTTCTAATGGGTTACACCTTTGTTTTAAGTAAATGCTTTCGAATGGGGTCGAAACCCCTAGCTATCGCTTTTCTACCTTTCAAAGCCAATGGTTTCGGAAGGTAAACTTTGTTTTAAAACTTAGACGCTTCTCCAATGCCTTCAGAAGGTTGGTTTTGACACTAATACTTATTTACTTAGGAATTGCTTTCAAAAGAAGTGCTTTCAACTTGAGTGTTTTATGACTTTCTCTCTGTTGAAGGTAGAACCCAAAGGTTTCGAAGGTGTTAATTTTATATGGTTTCAAAGGTGTTTCCACATATTTTAAATTGAAGCCAAATGCTTTCGAAGGGGTTGTTATTTACAAAGGTTTTGATGCTTCCGAAAGGTTTTAAACAAAGGTTTCTAAGGGGTGGTTCCCCAATGATTTCGAAAGGTCTGAAAGAAAAGGTTTCCAACTGGTTCGGAAGGCAATGTTTAAAGGTTTTAAAGAAGGATGTCTAAAGCTTTTAAAGCTTTAGAAGAAAAGGTTTTTCAATGGTTTTAAAAGGTTTATATGGATGGTTTCGAAAGGAATGCTTTGGCCTTTCAGCCTAGGTGAAAGAAAGGGTTTACTTGGTTTTTAATGGGGTACTTATAATGGATTCAGAAGGGGTGCTTTTAAAGGTTTAAATGTTTCCATCAACAAAGATTTGAGTAAAGTGTATATAACATGGCAAGATGATTTTGAGTAAAGCACAGAGTATGTATTTTTCTTGTTTAAATTTGATTTAAAGGTTTTAAATCAAATTTGAGGTGAAAAGATTTTCAAGGAAATTTAAAGGAGGATTACCTTAAGTAAAAAGACTCGGATATTAGTATACCAGATGGGGATTGGTATAGGGTCGCGCCCTACACATTAGCTATTAGCCCCAGCTAATTTAGTCCAAAATTCCAATGTGTAGGGATTTGTCATAGATAAGACTAAAATTATGATTACACACAGAATGGAATATATATGTTTGTACAGAGGTAGGTTATTGGTTAGCTCACAAAACCATTGGGGCTAGGTGACCCTGGGAGAAGATAAGTTAGGGACAGACCGTCCAAAAGAGGGGTGTCTATTAGATAAGTTAGAGACAGACCATCTAGAAGAGGAGTGTCTAACAGGTGTTTGATTATTTTATTTATGTTGTCTGGTAGGATCGAGTTAGCTAAACAAAGCTATAGTGTTCGAACAGATAGTTCATTTGTTACCTGATATGTATGTTCACATGATAATGCTTTACAGTTTTAACCAGTTTTGATTGCAGGAAATGATTTGCTAAAGATATGTTTTAAAAGGGATATTAATGAGAGGAAACTTGTTCCTCCAAGCGGCATGGTCTCACTTAATATCAAATAACCGAGATGTATATTATTATTCATACCAGGCTTTATATCTGACTCGAAGTTTATGTTTTTCCCCTTAAACTCTCGGGTGCTCAAAATTGATTTGAGTGGACCAAGGGTTGGGGATTTTCAGGTTTTTAGTAGGTTGGTGAATAAAGCTTCCGGAGACGAGCAGGTGGCTGAAAGATAGCTATTTATGAGTTGATGTTTTAATTTGTTTGATTCCCCTGTGCTATACTATGTCAGTTATGACTATATAGTGAAAGGGAGTGCAAATTAAGGATCTTAAGGCTAATTTAACACTAGAGGGGGGGTGAATAGTGTTTAATGGATTCTAAGACTTATATGGACTAAATTAAAATTATGACACAAACAAATGTAGAACTTAATCACAGAATCAAACACAAATGCATAAAGTAAATAAAAAGCAGTAAAAGGAAAGAACATACCGGATTTTATACTGGTTCGGAGTTAGCCTACGTCTAGTCCTGCACCAAGGCAAACACCTTGTATAGATAGATTTTTATTATACCAATGTCGAGATTACAATCCTCAATTTCTAAAGGCCTTAAGGTACCCTCCTGTCTTCGAGTCCGGGGAAAACTCTCTTGATTTACGAGACACAAGATCACCCAATTGATTTCCAGGCACAACCACACTTTATAGAGAGACTCGATAAACTTTTGATTACAACTTGATCCTATAACTCTGAATAGCACTTTGATTTTCAATAGAGGGCAGAGGATCAAACAAGAATGAGATTCTAATTTGATTCACTTGAGAATTCAGCAAAATTTCGGCACGATCTTAAAAATATGAAAATTTTAGAATATGGATTTGTGGAGAAGGAGTGAAGAAAATAAGAAAATAGTTAGTTAAAAAATTCATCTGTAAAGGCTATTCATAGACCAGTAACGGTCATAACCATTCGTGAAGAGATTTAAATGAATAGACACTTTTTTTGAAAATTGAAACTTTTGAATTTAACGGCCACCATGTCGACATGGAGTATCCCATGATGTCGACATCCCTTAGTTAAAAACTATGTAAAATTTATTTTGAAAATGGTATTGAAAGGAAAAAAAGATGAAATGATTCTGAAGTAAAATAAACTAATTTTCCTATGCTTTAAAATAAAGAAGAGTAGAAAAATATATTTTTAGAATGTATATATAAATTTGATTTTACATCTCAAGTATATATATTATAAAGAATATTTAAAAATCAGAAGACGGTTTTAAAAACAAACGAAGTTTAAAACAAGAGTTTATTTAAAAACAAAAAAAAGAATATTTTAAGTCTAAAACATCCTTTCGAAAATCATTTGAAAAGATAATTTTTAAAGCTAAAACATTTTGAAAAGCAGTTTTGAAAATCGTTTTGAAAAACCATTTTGATGTAGTTTTGCAAGCTTCTTCCTACAGAATATTTAATCACATTAGGACCGAGAACTTGTGCAAACCAGGATGTTCGTGGGTTTGTAAGTCACTTATCGTAGATTTGTAAGCTACTTGTCGTGGGTTTGTAAGCCACTAAGAAGGTAGAAATGGGTTCCATCCAAATGAAATTTGGAATGAAGATTTCCATGCTATTACGAAGTTTTAATAAAACTAGACACTTATCCTGAAATTTTGATCTTGATACTCATGAGTCTTCAAACTTGATTTCTTCATTCTTGATCTTTATATTGTACTGTCTTCAATAATCAGTACCTGCCTTATATATAATAACATTCATATATATATCTAGACAAAGGTGTCAGTATATAAGTTATAATAAAATAAGTTACAAAGGTTGTTGTCGTCAAAACCACTATCTCCAGTTCCTAACAAGCTCCCCTTTTTTGATGATAACAACTTTATAAAATATACTTACCACTTCAACCATACCATAACTCCCCCTTACTCCAAGCCTACTATTTTATATAACTTCTCCCCCTTTGTCATCAACAAAAATAACCTATAAATCTTGAACTTAATAGAAAATGAGATAAATAGACATATGGCAAAAGAATAATAACTATGTATGAGTGAAATATAACATCCTAAATTAAATGGAATTTGAGATTTTATACACCAAAGATTTTTTTAGAAGAACATTAATTAAGATAACACTTATATACAGATTAACGAACCAGTATACAATCAAGAAAGAGAAAAATGAAAAATGCTTAACGAGGACCCTTAACTATTGGTGATTTATGGACCAAACAATTTGGATAGTGGAGACAAAAGTTTACACATTGTTCAACCAAGTTACCATTAGCGTCAAAAAGGACCTCTCCAACGCAAATCATGCCATCATCTCGTCCATATGAACATTCGGATTTGACAGAGAATGTTCTTCTTCTTAATCTTCTTATGGTTCATCTAGAGGCACTTCTTCTTCAGAATCCATGGCTTGTGATGATTCTTTGATGACAATGGGATTGGCATGGTTATCCATAAGGAAGTTTTGTAAATTCCTAAGGATTCTGCCTTGTCTATCTTGTTCTCTAGCCATTCGCAGTTGACACACTTGAATTTCCATCATCATTTGAAGCAAATCTTTCATCTTCTCTTGTAATATGATGACTCGTACGTGTGTGGAATGTTGAAAAGGACCAGAATGAGGAGAAGTAGGTGAAGAAAGTTCATTATTAGAAGAGGAAGCTATTAGTTTACTGTTTTAGAAGTTTATTACAGAGAATAGAACAGAGAAAAGGAGTAAAAGTAAAAATAAATAAATATATAACCAAATAACCTCTTTTAGAGGGAAATTTAAATTTGAAAATCTCGGCATATATGTCGACATAGGGGGATGGGTCACGTCGACATGCCTAGTTCAATTTTTGAGAAATTGTTATTTATATTAATTATTAATTATACTTGTATTAATTATAATTTATATTTCAGTTAATTAACATATACCTAATTCTCTTCTAAATTTAGTAAAGTTTTGTTCATTTAATGGTTTGGTTATTATATCAGCAATTTGTTTTTTAGTATTGATATATTCAAGAGTTATGACTTCTTTACTTATATTATCTCTAAGAAAATGATGTCTAATATCAATATGTTTCGTTATAGCATGATGGGTTGGATTTTTAGAGAGGTTTATTGCACTAGTATTATCACAATAAATTGGTGATTTAGTTATAGTTAATCCAAAATCTTTTAAAGTTTGTTGAATATATATAACTTGAGAACAAGCGAAAGCAGCAAATATATATTCTGCTTCAGTTGTTGACAAGGATACAGTGTTTTGCTTCTTACTAAACCAGGAAACCAGAGAATGTCCTAGAAAGTGACAAGTTCCACTTGTACCTTTTCGATCTGATTTACAACCAGCATAATTAGCATCACAATATGAAATTAAATCAAATACATCGTTTTTAGGGTAAAATAAATCATAATCTAAATTATGTTTTACATATCTTAAAATTCTTTTAACATCTTTTAAGTGAGTTTCTTTAGGTTGAGATTGGTATCTTCCACAGAGACGGACACTATACATGATGTTAGGATGACTTGCTGTTATATAAAGCAGCGAACCAATCATTCCCCTATATAATTTTTGATCAACATCTTTTGATTTATCTTCTTTACTTAAAGCTACATTAATTGTAGTTGGAGTTGGTTTCCCACTAGAAGTGCTCAATCCAAATTTATTAATTAAATCCTTAGCATATTTTTCTTGACTAATGAAAATTCCTTTATCTAATTGTTCGATTTGAATTCCTAAGAAGAAACTTAGTTCTTCCATATGAATCATTGCAAATTCTTTAGTTATTATATCTGAAAATTCTTTATTCATTATGTTATTAGTAGTCATCTACATATATTTTTACTAATTGAATATCATTTTTGTTTCTTTTAATAAAAAGAGTTGTATCTATTTTACCAATTTCAAAACCAGATTGTAGTAAATAAGATATTAGTCTTTCATACCAGGCTCTAAGAGCTTGTTTCGGACCATACAAAACTTTCTTTAATATATATACATGATTTTGAAATTTATTATCTTCAAAAAGTAGAGGTCGTCCAACATAAACATCTTATTTTACAAAACCATTTAGAAAATCACTTTTAACGTCCATTCGATATAACTTGAAATTATTGTAGTTTGCGAAAGCCAGTAGAATCCTGATAGCTTCTAGTCTTGCTACAAGTGCAAAGGTTTCGTCATAATCAATTCCTTCTTCTTGACAATAACCATGCGTGACTAAACGAGATTTATTTCTCATGACCTCACCAAGTTCATTTTATTTTTATAAACCCATTTTGTTCCAATCATACTTTTATCCTCAGGTCTAGGAACAAGTTCCCAAACATTATTTCTGGTGAACTGATTCAATTCTTCTTGCATGGCAAGAATCCATGAACCATCAGATGATGCTTTCTTTGGATTTTTAGGTTCAATAGTTGATATAAAAGCTATATTACTCATACTATTTAGTTGATTTCTTGTTTTAACTATAGATTCAATATTTCCTAGTATATTTTCTACAGGATGATCTTTTAATAACCTAATTCTTTTATTAGGTTCAATGATTTCACAATTAGTTTCATTAGGTTCATTATTTAAAGCTACAAAATCTTTTTCATCTTCTATTTGTACAGTATCTTTAAAATTTTGTTAAAAGATATATGCATTATTTCTTCAAAAGTATTAGTTTTTAAATTATGAACTCTAAATGCTTTACTTCTATTAGAATATCCGATAAAGATACCTTTGTTGGATTTAGGTTCAAATTTATCTAAATTATCTTTTGTATTAAGAATAAAACACTTACTACCAAAAGCTTTAAAATAAGCTACTATGGTTTTCTTATTATAAAGTAATTCATATGGTGTTTTATTAGTTAATTGTCTAATTAAAATCCTATTTAATATATAACAAGCTTTAGCGACTGCTTCAGCCCAAAAGTTTTTAGGTAAGTTACTATCAGAAAACATTGTTCTAGCACACTCTTGAATCGTTCTATTCTTACGTTCTACCACTCCATTTTGTTGTGGAATTCTTGGAAAAGGGAAATTGTAAGTAATTCCTTTTTAATTACAGAAATTCTCAAAATTTTCATTTTCAAATTCTCCACCGTGATCATTACGAATAGTTTTTATTTTTAAAGAATGTTAATTTTGAATTATTTAAGCAAAATTCTTAAATAATTCAAAAACATCACTTTCAAGTTTAAGAAAAATTGTCCAAGTATATCTAGAATAATCATCTACAATTACAAAAACATATTTATTGTGATTAATTGATTGAACTTGAGATGGACCAAATAAACCTAAATGAAGTGATTCTAGAGTTTTAGAAGCTGAAATCATATCTTTTAATTAAAATGAACTTTTCTTAAGTTTTCCTAATTGGCAAGCATCACATATACTATATACTTTGAAGTTTAACTTGGGAAGACTTCTAACTAAGTCAAGTTTTGATAGCCTAGATAACAGTTTGAAATTTAAATGACCAAATCTTTTATGCCAAATCCAAAGGTCGCTTGTATTAGCCAAAAGACATAAGTTACTTGAAACTTTCTTATTAAGGATGTAAATGTTTTTTTTTCCTAATTCCTTCAAAGATAATATTTGACTTATTATCTTCGATGTGACACTTATCTTTTCCAAATTTGATTTTAAATCCTTTATCGCATAGTTGACTTATCCTAAGCAAATTATATTTTAAATTCCTAACTAGCAAAATATTAGAAATAAGAGGAGTTTTAGAATTACTGACATTGCCGATGCCAATCACATATCCTTTTGAGTTATCTCCAAAGTTGATCAATCCACCATCTTGATATAATGTCATTGAGTATCTCGGGATTTCTAGTCATATGCCTTGAATAGCCACTATCAAATATCCATTTATCTTTCTCAATTTGCACAGTTTGTACATTGGTTGTTGATTCTTCAAAAGCCATGTAACATGTATGTCCCTGCATAATAAACCAATTCAGTAGATAACTTGATTTTTCATAAAAACTATATGCAGACTTATGATACTTTAATGAAATGCATAAATTCAAATAAGTATTAACAAAATTTCCTTAAAATGCCGTTTTTAACTTTTCAAGTTTCAGATTATTCAAAACTATGAAAACCTATGCTCCGATACCAATTGAAAGGGAGTGCGAATTAAGGATCTTAAGACTAATTTAACACTAGAGGGGGGTGAATAGTGTTTAATGGATTCTAAGATTTATATGGACTAAATTAAAATTATGACACAAATAAATGAAGAACTTAATCATAGAACAATCACAGAATCAAACATAGATGCCGAAAGTAAATAAAAAGCAGTAAAAGGAAAGAACACACCGGATTTTATACTAGTTCGAAGTTACCCTACGTCCAGTCCTGCACCAAGGCAAATACCGCGTACGTATTTTTATTATACCAATGTCGAGATTACAATCCTCAATTTCTAAAGGCCTTGAGTTACCACTTGTCTTCGAGTCCGGGGCAAACTCTCTTGATTTGCGGGACACAAGATCACCCAATCGATTTCCAGGCATAACCACACCTTATAGAGGGACTCGATAAACTTTTGATTACAAATTGATCCTATAACTCTGAATAGCATTTTGATCTTCGAGCGAGGGTAGAGAATCAAACAAGAATAAGATTCTAATTTGATTCACTTGGGAATTTGGCAGAATTTCAGCACGATCTTAAAAATATGAAAATTTTAGAATATGGATTTGTGGAGAAGAAGGAGTGAAGAAAATAAGAAAATAGTTAGTTAAAAATTCATTTGTAATGGCTATTCATAGACCAATAACGGTCATGACCATTCGTGAAGAGATTTAAACGAACAGACACTTCTTTTGAAAATTGAAACTTTTGAATTTAACGGCCACCATGTTGACATCCCTTAGTTAAAAACTATGTAAAAATTTGTTTTGAAAATGGTATTGAAAGGAAAACAAAATGAAATGATTTTGAAGTAAAATAAACTAATTTTCCTATGTTTTAAAATAAAGAAGAGTAGAAAAGTATATTTTTAGAATGCATATATAAATTTGATTTTAAATCTCAAGTACAAATATTTTAAAGAATATTTGAAAATCAGAAGATAGTTTTAAAAACAAACGAAGTTTAAAACAAGAGTTTATTGAAAAACAAAAACAAATAATATTTTAAGTCTAAAACAACTTTTTTAAAATCATGTGAAAAGATAATTTTTATAGCTAAACATTTTGAAAGCAGTTTTAAAAATCATTTTGAAAAACCATTTTGAAGTAGTTTTGCAAGCTTCTTCGTGCAGAATATTTCATCACATCAGGACTCGAGAACTTGTACCAAACCAGGATGTTCGTGGGTTTGTAAGCGACTTGTCGTAGGTTTGTAAGCTACCTGTCGTGGGTTTGTAAGCCACTGCGAAGGTAGAAATGGGTTCCATCCCAATGAAATTTGGAATGAAGATTTCCATGCTATTATGAAGTTTTAACAAAACTAGACACTTATCTTGAAATCTTGATCTTGATGCTCATGAGTCTTCAAACTTGATTTCTTCATTCTTGATCTTTATACTGTACAGTCTTCAATAATCAGTACCTGCCTTATATATATCCTGCATAATAACATTCATATATATATCTAGACAATAGTGTTAGTATACAAATTATAATAAAATAAGTTACAAAGGTTGTTGTCATCAAAACCACTATCTCCAGTTCCTAACATTTAGTACTTTGGCCAACCAAGGAGGCATCATTATATGTCGCTCTTGACATATTTAGGTAATAATTATATTTTATCTGAACATGGGAAAGCAATGTGATTATGTAATTTGAATATGGAACCTGTTTTAGAAGTTTAATCAAGAATTTTTTTTTTGAAATCTGTGATTTTGTTTCATATTCATATGCTCTGATATTATGGATACCATTAACATTACCATATTTGGTCATCGGGGGTTAATACTATAGATAACTGCATCATTTGTAGCTCTTAGCTTTGGGCCTCTAGATAGGGGATGTTACTAATCATTTACATCTAGTTGAGTTTGCGTATAACGATATGTATCAACCGAGTATCAGGATGGCTCCAGTTGAGAAACTTTATGGTAGGCTGTGTAAGTGACCTTATACTGGACGGACACAGGAGATAGACTCATGTTATGATCCGATTTGGTAATAAAGGCTACTGAGAAGGTAGAATTGATTTGCACTAGAATGAAAGTAGCGCAACCAAGATAGAAGAGTTATGATAGTAGAAGGAGAATATATCTTGAGTTTGCCTTAGGCGTCTATGTATTTACGAAGCTTCTTTCGATGTCAGGAGTCATGCACTTTTGGAAGGCAAGGAAATTGGCTTCTAGATATGCAAGACCGTTTCCAGTTATTTAGAGAATCAATAAACTCGCATATCGAGTCGAGTTACCAAGTAGTTTGGTGGTTGTGCAAATACTATCCATATATCACATTTGAGAATGTATGTGCATGAACCAAATTCGATGGTGTAACCAAGAGCAATCAAAAATTTATCTGTAGAACCAGATCTGATTTATGTTAGACGACCAAAGGGGATAATAGGTCGTGATATGAAAGAGCTAAGAACAAAGTTTTGAAACTTGTTCGTATCTAGTGGAGTGACGATGTTGATGATTGTATCTAGGAGGTAGATGACTATTAGAAAATCAACCTATGATGACTAATGAGATATCAACTTGCGACAGCTTAGGGTCAACATGTGATGAGTAAGAAATGCCTATTGTGATGGATAATAATAAATACTACAAAATTATTAGTAAATAACGAACTTTTGTAGTGCTTTGGAAGCTATTTTCCCAAGATATGGATGAGAATTTTATAAGGATGAAATAACCACAAAGAATAATAAGTTAATACAAAAGAATTTACTTAAAAAGTAATGAAAAACGTAATTCTATGGACTTTGTAGCACTATCATGATGGAAGGCCTTTGTGGTTGCTATGTGTTTGGTCATGACATTAAATATAGTAATGTATATGTAGAGTCTTAGTGGAGAACCCATGTCTATTTACGTCAGTATATGGGAATAATGGCACAAGTCTTTTGTAACATCCAAGCGTCTATTCACAACATTATACGAGAACGAAGGTAGTAGTCATGCGTGACCCAAATGTCTATTCACGAAAATATATATGAGAAAGAAAGTAGAAGGACTTCATGGCAACCTAATTATTTGTTTATGATAAAAATATGATATTAAGAATAAGAGTTGCATGGCAATTTAACACGAACCGACTATAGAATTTTGCCGGAAATGTTGTGAAGGAAATCTCACACTTGTGACGAAGTTATGACTTATGTTTGATTATGATATGATGTATTACATGGTGTGATGTAATTAATATTGTTGATAAAGTAAAGGGAAATCTCGTTCCATACTTTAGCGGCATGGTCTCCATGTATGATTATTTGTTAGAATAAAGTTTACTCATACCAGACTTTATGTCTGATCCGTGGATTTAATATTTTCCACAAACTCACGGGTATTCATTCGAGTAGGCTAAGTTTATAGTATAGACATGAACCTTTTGGAAAAGATGAAAAAAGATTCTAAGGATGAAGCATGGGGCTTATCTTTGCAAATAAAAGTTATTTAGAAATTCTGCTGTGTAAAAACCAGGACTTATAGCTAGTTAAATGTATATATCGGCATCTTCATAAGTCAATCGTATCACTCCACTCTTATTTTCTTATTGTATTTACCTTTACAGGGGAACTGTTAACCCGCTTTTTGACCAAGTTGATTTTAACTAGAATTAGATGGCCAAAATAAAGGCGAAACGACTCGAGAACTTGGAAATATGGTCATAAGGATAAGTTAGTGGAACTTAAGGGAAAACCTTTGCTTTTGGAACCAAAGAAACCAGTCGTAACAAAGAGGTTTCTCTTGGTACCAAGAGGTTTATCCTCCTGTTTTTACACTCTAAACCTCATACACTTCATACTTTACTACAACCTCTCGTGGTCAAGTTCTTTTCTTAGAGTTTATATGAGCAATTCTCAGAATTGATCAAAAGTGAAGAAAGTAAGATAATTCAGATATATCGGAGAATCATCGAAATTAACTCTAAGTGTATGGAAAAGAGCTTGGAAAGCATCGAATTGAATATAGAAGAGAAAGGAAATGGAAAGTTAAGGATTTGCAACAAAGTAGACCTCTTGGCACCGAGAGGTTTTTATGTCCAGTTGGGCCAATGTGCTCAATGATGACTTCTTGGGCTGGTCTCTGGACTTCAATGCAAGTGGGCTTCTGAACCTATGTAGCCATTTCTTAATAAGTACCAGCTCTACTGCAACTAATGAAAGATCTTCTCGATCATCACTCTGATTCACGCTCTTTATCTTCTTTCCTATCTCCTTCCCCGGATAAATTATAGAAAATCCATTGTAAATCTGAGATTCACTAGATTGTGGTAAGATCCAATAAAATTATTTCTAATTTAGAGAGAAAAAGACTAATAACAAAGAGTAAAGTGGACGTATGCCAGAGAATTAGCCGAACCACTATACATACTGTCCCCTTTTCTGTTTTATCTTTATTTTATTAGAAATGGTGCTTTCATCCGATCTTTGGGTATTGGTGCCATTTTTGGCGTCAATATTTTGGTGTTTTCATTGGGAAAGTACTAGTTCACACAACCTAGAGCTTGGATCTGGAATTTGAAGACAATGTAGAGGCCTAACACTAGATTTAGGACTGAAGGAAGTCAACTATAGCATGCGGGAAACTAGGAGATGTTCTTAGATTCTAACCATTCCATCTACGTGACTAGAGAGGAGATGGAGAGAATGTTGATAAAATGCAAGGTGGAATAGTGGCCCAACAACAAAAGATGCTAGATGGATTTTTCCAAAGGTTGGGACAATAAGGAATGGCTAAAGCTGTTGGAATTCAGAACTAACTAATGTAGGAAAATCTAGAATTGGAGTGGAGCAAAATGAAGCAATGCCTTCACATCTAAGACCACTCATTGTTGACCCTAATCCTCTCGACGCCAAGGGGAATATATTCATGAGCAATGTTGGATTTAGCTTAGTACAAGCTGGGATGTCGAGAACGGACAATGCTAGAGTTAAGAGGCAGATTGGAATGCAAATGCATAACAACAGGAGGTGGAACCAGAAGCTCACTATTGGAATGAGGGCAGAATAAAGCTATAGATTAGAGACTTCCATTGGATGTAATCCCATAATCGAGATGGATTGTAGACAGGTTCGATTCCCTTACCTTGCCTTTTGTTTTAAATAAATGATGCAATATCACTTTCAAACCGCTTATATATGTACGGGATCATGATCGATCCTTAGGCATGCTCTAAGTTAGATGACTAAAATTAATCTTTGATAGGAATAGATGTTTTAATGTTTGATAGGTGCCCTGACTTAATCTTCATATGAGATGACTGACACTGATTAGGAAACACCAATGGAGATTCATGACCCTCCGGAATTGATTACGATTTTGTAAACCCCTAAAACGTGATGACTAACGTTGATCGAGGTAGTTACGTTCAGATAGATGAGGCGATGACCGCAAGAAGTAAGTCCCCTTACCAGAGAACAGGCGGATGGACTTTGCTTGTCATTAAGTCCTCTCGCCGAAGAGAGATAGAGTAATGGGCTCGGCAACGATTCGAAGAGATCAAAAGTAAGTCCCCTCACTGAAGAGTGAGTGGATGGACTTACTTCTTGTTAAGTTCCCTCATCGAAGAGTGAGCGGATTGGGCTTAACAATGATCCGAAGAGATCGAACCTTAGATTAGATGATAAATGATATGGGGAGATCGAATCCAAGATTGGATGATAAATGATCTAAAGAGATTGAATCCTAATTTAATGTGTAGAATGTTCCAGAGAGATCGCACCCTAGATTCTATGAGACCCTAGATAGGATGGAACCCTAGTTTGGATGTTAAACAATCTAGAGAGATTGAGCCCTAGAGTGGATGTTGGGTTAACCTTATGATTTGAATGCCTTATGATCGGACTAAAATAGACAACCTCAGGTGAACAGGAGATGATTTTGATATATGATGTCATATCTTCGGATGAAAATAGACTTATTATGATTTATGACTAATGCTTAAGCAAGGAGTAGAGTCCTTAGCTACGATGGCCTAAAAAAACCTTTTGATTTGCAGGTGAACCCAAAGGAACTAGATGATTCACCAAGTTTGGGATTGATGCATAGTCCAAAAACTCAACTACCGAAGATCGACTATAGTTTAAACTTGTTCTTGAGCAAAGCACACCTTACATTTGAAAGGGTACTTTGGGGGGCAAGTGTTAACTCACGTTTTGACCAAGCAAATTTCAGCTAGAATTAGGAGGCCAAAATAAAGACGAAATAACTCAAGAACTTGGAAATATGGTCAGAAGGATGAGATAGTGGAACTCAAGGGAAAACCATCGCTTTGGGAACCAAGGAAACCAGTCGGTACCGAGAGGTTTCTCTCGGTACCAAGAGGTTTTCCCCCTACTTTTACACTCCAAAACCCCATACACTTCATACTCTACTCCAACCTCTCTTGGTCAAGTTCTTTTCTAAGAGTTTAGATGAGAAATTATCAAATTGATAAGAAGAAAGCAAAGAAAGCAGAATAATTCAGGCATTATAAGAGATCAATGCAAAGTCTATGGAAACGAGCTTGGAAACATCGAATTAAAGATAGAAGAGCAATGTAACGGAAAGTTGAGGATTTGCAACTAAGTACACCTCTTGGCATTGAGAGGAACCTTTTAGTACCGAGAGGTTTTTTATGGCCAACGTGCTAAGTGATGACTTCTTGGACTGGTCTCTAGACTTTAATGCAAGCGGGCTCCTTAATGTATGAAGCTGTTTCTCTATAAATACCCGCCGAATGCAACTACTAAAGAAGAATCTTCCTAATCATCACTCTAATTCACACTCTACATTTTCTTCACTCATATCTCCTTCTCCAGATATATTCTAGAAACTCCATTGTAAATCTGAAATCCACTAGATTATGGTCAAATCTGATAGAATTAGTTGTAATCCGGAGGGAAAATGACTAACAACAAAGATTAAAGTAGACATAGGTTGAAGAATTCACCGAACCATTATAAAAAATGTGTCTCCTTCTCTGTTATTACCTTTATTTTATTAGAAATGGTGCTTTCATCTGATATTTGGGTATTAGTGCCATTTTTGGCATCAACAAGAACAAATTGGGTTAAAGTGATGTAATGAACCATGTAAACTAAATTGATGTAATGAAAAAGTAATTTAGTTGCTCTGTTTAATTATCTTGTGTAAAATAATATTAAACTCATTTTATTGTCGGAAAATGATTCTAGCGATGAATGCAACATAATTAATGTCTATTTTCAAATTTCGAAATAGGAAATGTTACAGATGCCATGAATATATTACTCAGTCTTTGAGTCTGACTTGACAAATATAGGGCGAATGAACTCTGTGTTCCAAATAGGTAGGTCTCTTTTCATAACATCCTCCTTTTCAATATTTATGGGGTATTATCTTCATTAATCTTGCACATTATGATTCTTTGGACACATTGTAGGAGCACGGCATCCACTGCATCGTGGATCTCCTTGTTGAAAGAAATTCCTTCTCTTTGTCGCCAACGGATATATTAATTGGTTTATGTTTCTAAACCGACTCTTCTTTCCTCTTGCGTTGAGAATTTATATGCCCAAACACTTTGTACACCTTACACCGACTTAGTTTATATTCATAGTCAACATTGATTCTCATTCCTCTCTATTGAATAAGACAATCTCTATTTCATGCAATGGACGAAAGCCTGACGGAGCAATGTCGCATGGAGGTAGAAAGCCCATGGGTCATGAACTTCTTTTTTCAGAGAAGAAGCAATGATGGTATCTGAGAAATAAGCATCGGCTAACTCTGTGCCAAATGAAAGACTTAATTCCTTGGATGTCATTTCATCAAGTTCAATAGGATTTCCTATAGCACTGTAAATAATACTTAATGCCTCCGCATTCCACGATTCTGAATCCAAAATTAACAATTTTACCCATACTAGAATGGTCGTAAGAATATCCCTATCAAATTTAAGATCAAGGGACCAATTACTCTTTATTATAATTCTAAAGTCAAACAAATATGGACCCTCCTCCAAAATTCTATCACGATCATTTTAATCTTCAAAATTAGGAAAAAACCATTATGTCTAGCAAACAATTCATATTTTCCTTTTGGTTTTCAAATTTGGTCGATGTATGCTCTAAAGTGAATATAATATGGTGTTGTACCACATATACAACTAATGAATTACCCCATTTTGATTACGATCTTTGAAAAATCATTTCGTAAATTCGTGGTTTCCGAGTATTCTCATGCTTATAAGCTGGTTTAACATATGAAAGTTTCTTCCTTCCACGGACAACCTCGTCTTCACAATTATTAACGTTCTTATTTGTCCTTTTAGCTACATCACACCATGTTGTCTCTTTATTCAAATCAAATAAATAATTTTCCTATCTAGCAAAATATGAATTTTTGTTCCTATTTTAAGATGGACTTCGCTCTTGTTTATCAGCTTGAAATCTCCTAGTTCATTTACTATTCATATACTTCTCTCTATCATCAACAACCCTACGAATCATACTTGGATCTTCCCTTTGGAGATCAATCTCGGAGTGATGCATCCTAACATTTGCTGGAGAATTTCGGACCTTAACCATGTCATCTTCAGTAGCTTTAGAATTATTCTCCACGTTCTCCTTTGGTCCGTGCTTGCTTGCACGCCAGGATACCAAATCTACTCCAATCAAATTAATATAAGAATTGCCTTCTCCTCTTGCGGCAGAAGCTATCTTCAGCGGTGTTTTATCCAATGGGTTGGGTTTGGAGGCAACAGTGTGGATTTTTCATGATTTAGAGTTTCGTGAGTGTCAGACCATTAGAATTGGAACGTGATAAATATTTAGGCTCATTCTTTAATTAAATCAATAGATAACTTTATACATCATTTTAATTAGTTTTTAATCTTGAAACAAATAATTTAAATGCCATAAGAATTAAAACAACATTTATATTGATTTTATTATTAATTTATAATATTTACAAGTTAGTTTTAATTTGGTCGAACTTAGAAATTAACTAACAACATAGCTGTGTTAACTTTCTAGTGTGTACTCGTTCCTCAATTAGTAGTTAAACAATTTTAAATACTGAAGCTTATATGGACTCTAATGAAGTACGAGATCGAGAATAAGTTCAATCACTTAAGATCATTTATGAGAAATCCAATTTTTAATCTTTATTAAGCTGCACGCTGTAATGATATTTTGTGGATGTATTCCTTTTGTCATCACTGTATCACTAAGATATCTAGAATTTTACATAAAGTTAAAAACCTATTAATATTCGTAATTAATTGCATAAACTAGATTGAAGTCCTTGGTTCAATCCGAACATTTATTGATTAACATATTTACTCTAGGTAAATTTTTCGACTTTAAGTTGACTACCAATTACGGTGATAGTAACCTTCCACAATAAATGAGACGTCTCCTGAGTAGCGTTTCACTTCAAGTAGATCAACGTGTGCCCAATAATGATCTTAACATGTTCATTATGTCATATGATTAATCATAATCAAAGTACTGTCTAGCTACTTAAAATCCATAGGATCCTAAAATTTGAAGAATACTACACGTCGATGCAATGATATCCTTTATTTTAACTTAGTTGTAATAATCTATAGAAGACATTCATTGAGTCGTTCGGAGATTGTTTCGAACAACAACAAATACATATTCCTTTGGTGCCCTAACGGTCATGAGTAATTCACTGTCCATGTTTGAGAGTGTTATGCACACTGGTCTTAGTAGATGTATCGATATTATTTTCTTCGTACATCATGAATAGGAACATTTAAGAAATAAATATTTGAATATCAATTCAATTCTCATGGTTGCAAACATATTCACGACTTCAATCAATAAAATACTCCTCCCATGGATTTTCTACTTATATATGTTTAATGTATATATTTTATTATTTATATCTCTATATAACAACACATATTAAAAAAAAAACCAAAAGCATGCTTTATTTCAAACAAGAGTATTTACATATTTAAGTTATATAAATATTACATAATTGGCTATAGAGCACACCCTTAACTTTACCATTTTACACATAAGATAAGTGCGACAACGGCCGCAGGATTCGAACCCCTACCATTCTAGAAAAAAAATACCACATACTAACTACTGTGCTAAAAGATTTTTGTGTTAAATTTAAGATGGATGTTATCACACACCACCTAGACATTGTGCTTGTAACCCGCTTCAGTACCACACTAGCTGACATGCGCATCATTACATCATAAAATTTCGGCTGGTTATAGACTCTGATACCAGATGTGATGACCAAGGATTCGAACCCCTAATGTTTCAGAAAGCAACACTACATACTAACCACTATGCTAAAAGATCATTGTGTCAACTTTCAAAGAAGGATGCTACAATACTGTACTCCAAACTTCTTGCAATTGGAGGATACCGCAATCTTGACGTTTAAAATTTTGAAGAATGGTTTTCCATTTTCCAAGCAATGAGATGGAAAAACTTCAAATCAAGCAGTATATATTTCATTATTTACATCTCTATATAACAATACATACAAAAATAAAAATAAAAGCATACTTTGTTTCAAACAACATTATTTACATATTTAAGTAATATAAATATTACATGATTGCTTATAGAGCACACCCTTAACTCTACCATTTTACACATGAGATGCATGTGACGACCATAGGATTCGAACCCTATTGTCTTAGAAAAGAACATCAGACGTTAACCACTGTTTTAAAAGATCTGTAACGATCCGGATTTTTAGTCGTTTGATTTTGATATTTAAATGATTTAAATATTGTATTTAGAATTATAATTGAGTTAGAAAGTTTTTAAAACTGAAATTTCAAGTGATTACACAAAATTTTGAAATTTTTCGACTTAATTGACGTGGTAAAATAGCGATTCGGGCCACAATCTCGGAATTCGATGAAACCAGCTCCGTTGGATCCATAATAGTGTGTTATAATTGGATTTTAAATTTTATAGCGTTTGGATTCACTGTTTGGTCGTACGGAATAGAAACGCCTAGAAATAATTTAATCTACTTTAATTTAAATAGTCGATTTAAAAAGTTATCTTCTACATACAATCAAATTAGGCTTCGAGGCTTATTTCATTAAGTTTGAAATAACAATATAACATTATAAATGTCAGGCGGCATGCTTCAATCGGGGTTCGAAATTGCATGATATGCTAAGTAGGATATTTTGCAAATAAAATTTATAAAATTTCAAATCAACTATCAACTCAAGTCACTCTACCTAGTCATACCTGTACCCTTTTCTTTTTAATGTGTCCCTCTCAATCCAAATCCACTAAGACAGCCTTTCTCTCAAAATTCAAATCATGCCTCCTTCTTTCCCGTACCCTCCCTCTTTTTAATACATCCTTCCTCACATCCCTCTTCACAAAATTCAAATTGAAAAAAATATTCAAAACATCAGAGAAAAAAGAAAGAATATTCCATCAATGGAACCACGAGTCGCTTGGAGCTGAGGTGTGACTGCTACTTCGGCAAGGGGAGAGGCACGTGGCAGCATTGTGTGCGTAGGCTAGCAGAGATGAGTTTGGTGATATCGCGACTTAGGGCTTGTGTGTTCGAGCAGGGACGACGTTGTGGTTGTCATTCGAAGGCGCGATTCACACGATGGAGAGGTGGAAGAGAAAACAGTCGCGACCTGATGGGTATTGTCGACGACATCGACAGCGGAGTATGGCGAGGATGTAGGCGTTGGCGATGGTCGTTGGCACATGAAGCGGCAGTGGCGACTGAGGGGGAGGCGTGTTTCTGGTGGAGGCTGGAGTGGGAAGCGATTTCAAGGATGGCGGTAAGCAAGAATGAAGGGGCTTGTTGAACAAGATTGAAAAGAAAAGGTTGTATTACTATCGCCATCGCATGGGCGAACAAAAGCTACTGCCAATAACCTTGTGCTTCGCTTGGAACAAACTTAGGCTGATGTTGTTTTGTAGAGATAATTATGATGGACTCTGGTTGACAACTATGAGTGGTTGGAGTTTGATTATAGGCTATCGAAGTATGTCGAAGATTGGCATTTCTTTGGCTTCTTAAAATCAGTGCTGAATTTGAATATGATGCATGAGTTACTGATGTCGATAGTGGAAGCAGTAAGGTAATTTTATTTAAAATATTTTTTTAGAATTTAAGTTAATTATCAATTAATTCATTTCACAATTCATTAATCCATATTAAATTTATATGAGGTCCAAAATCAACAAATAATTTGAGTTTGGTTCATAGCTAGAAATTTGCAATAAAAATTAATTCGAAATTTAATGAAAATAGCTGGGAATTTAAATAATTCGAATATGGATGTTCGACTGGTTAAAAATCAAGGTGAGTAAATCTCACTCGACTTGGATTATTTGTTTAATTTAAAATTGTTGAAAATCGTTTATTGATTAATTGGATAAATGAATAATTATTATTACTTGAATGTTATAATTATATATATTAGTAGTTAGATTGATATTTCCACATATTTTAGCGGATGAGGCCCTATGCGCCTCGCATAATAGCGGATGATCATATATGTTGCGTTGTCCCCCTCGAAGTGGGATTGGTATTTTTATGTTGTACTAACATCTATGGATGTAGCAAAACAGGTTTGAGGGATCCAACTAGATTTCTCAAATTTATATTGATGGTTTTCATGTATAATAATATATGATGTGTTAGAATAATCTGTTATAGATCATTGTGTGATGTGGATTGTTGGGTGCTATAGTAGCACTAGCCAAACTTTTTGTATTTTAAATACCATAAATATTATTTTTTGATTTTGAAAGAATTTAAAAGGAGGTTTCAGATATAAAAATAATTACATCAAAATTGGATTTTTTTGAAGGAAATTGATTTGGAAAAAATATATAAAAAAAGTAATTATAATTGATTTAGAGTTGTACTTAACTATTCATAAAGTGTTTAAAGTATAAATGTAAAATAATTTATATAAAGAATATTTAGTAATGGATTTTCAAATGATATCTCTGAAATATGGCAAAGAAGTTGAAATTAAAATTTTAAAACGAGTTCAAGAAATAATTGGAGTTTATTGAGTAATAGATTTGTAAAAGGGATTTTAATAGAAATCAATTTATAAATGGAGTGATTAATGTAGATCTGTTATAGATTTGGAAATAAGTTTATAAAATTTATAAACGATGTTTACAAATAAGGGAAATGATATTGGTTGATAAATTGGAATAAAAATTCATAGTATGAATTTATATCGAGATATGAAAATAGTTTTTGGGAAAAATAGCAGAGTCTATTTTAGGAAAGTGAAATGGCTAGGGAAATGGGAAAGGAAATCAATGTGTTGTGAATCAAGAGGGGTTTATAAATTGAAAATTTGTTATTGAGATTTTAAAAATAAATATATATTTTTTATTAAAAAGTTAAGCTTGTTTTTAAAAGAAAATTTTATTTATTAAACTATGTAATTTAAAACTAGTTAGTATCGAAATATTTTGGAAAAATAGATTATTCAAAAATTTAATATTTATTAAAGCGAATTCACATGTTTATAATAAGCTTTATGACTCGATTGGTTTTGTTTTGAAAATAAATTGGAAATGAATAATTGATGTTTATTCAAAATGTTAAATATTTTAAATAATTACTTAAATATATTTTTAAAAATAAATTATTTTTCTTTAGAAATACTTATCTTATATATATAAGGTTTTGTAGTGATTGAAATTTATTTATAAATTCTCTCGAGAATCGTAAACGGGGTTTATAAAATGGATATGATTTTTGATAGAGGAGTTTTAAAAGGATTTGGAGAAAATGGAATTTCAAAAATGTTGAATATGGGAACTTCGAAAACGAAATCTGAATTCATAAAAGAAGTTTCAAATTGTTGGTCGGGTTTATAAAAGAGTATAAAATGTGAGAAATGCGGAATACGTATCTTAAAGCTAAGATTAACACTAGAGGGGGGTGAATAGTGTTTAAAGAAATTACTAAATCTTTTTGAGTTTTTGTTAATTTGAACACAAACGTATGCAATATTCACACAGATATGATCACAGAATCAAACACGGATGCAGAAATAAAGTAAATGCAATAATGCAAAGAACACATCAGATTTTGTACTGGTTCAGAGTTACCCTACATCCAGTCCTGCACACAAATACAGATTTCCTTTCAAAAGCAATTGTACAATTACACCCTCGATTTCAAGGCCACGAGGTACACCACTCCAGATTCACAATCCTCTGGATAGAGATACTTGATTTCAGGGGCAAAAAGTTCACCCAATTGATTTCCTAGGCTACAATCACATCTTTTCTAACTTGATTGATTTCCAAGGCTACAATCACACATTTTCTCGCTAAATTGATTACAAAGAAGTCTATAACTTTGAATAACACTGAGATCTTGTTGAGATGAAGATAGAGAATCAAACTAGAAATGATCTAGTTAGGTTCATTGTTGATTTCAGCAGAGTAATGATAAGAATATGTATAAAGAAATGTAGAAGAAGAAGAGGAGTGAAAACCAGAAAAATATGAATAGAAATTCGTTCAAAATAGCACCTATTTGTAGAAGAACAACAACCATGTCTATTCGTGAAGGGATATGACGAATAGACACTTCTTTTGAAATTCAAAATTTTGAAATCAACTGCCACTATGTCGACATGGGTATCTTGAGTATGTCTACATCCTAAAGAAAATTTTGGTGATTTGTTTTTCTTTGAAAATAACTTCTATCTTGTACTAAAACTATTTTAAACTTTATAAATATGCTTAACTATAGTTAAAATACATAAACAAGTATAGAGAATAATATTTTGGTATATATAAAATTTCACTATAATTTTATATTTAAATCTAAGTATAAATATTTAAAGGTTAAATATATTATTATTAAAAGATAGTTTAAAAACAAGGATAATTTGATTTTGAAAATAAAGATTTTTTTTGAGGCTAAAATATTTAAAATTAGGATAGATGTTTTTCATTCTTTTAAAAGGAAGATTTTGAAATCATTTGAAAACAGGATATAATTTTGTAAAAACGTTTGAATAAAAGGTTAGCAGATACAAAACAATGTTCCACTAGATTTTTCATAGGTTTCATCCTACTTAGGGTTCATCCCTTTAACAGGCTCGAAGTGGATTCAATTCCACGAATAAATTGGATTTTAAGATGTCATTGCTTTTCTAGGAGTTTTAACAAAATTCCTAGTTAAATTACTTATTATTGAAATCTTGAACTCTTGATAATCTTGATATTCTTGATACTCATGAGTCTTCAATCTTGATATCTTGAATCTTTATACTGTATAGTTTTCATTCTTGATACCTGCATGGTTAAATCCTGCATATGCATATATTTCTAAACTATAATGTTAGTATTTATATTTTAAAATACTATTCTAAGGTTGTTGTCATCAAAACCATACATCTCAAGGACTAACATAAATCGGTTTTGAAAATTGTAAGAAGAAATATATTAATAATTCCGGAGATTAGGAGATAGGTTATGAAATATTCTCCTAAGAGTTGAAAAGAGGGTTTTGGTAAATATTTTAAGTGTGTAATGATTTATATAGAAATATTTTTTTCTCTAAGTGTTGTAAATTGAATTCGGAAATATTTCTAAGTGTTGTAAATTGAATTCAAAAATATTTCTAAGTGTTGAAATGGTTAAAAAAATATCCTATTATGGATAAGTATTTGGGGTCGTTTTCAAATGTTGGAATACTGGAAGAGATTTGAATATGTATATCTTATAAAGATAATTGAAATTAAATGTTTGAAGAAAAAAAATATGGGCCTGGTGACTGCTGATGGAAGTTATTTGATATTTAAATAACCAACTATCAAATGTTGGCCAAATTCATCGATCGTTTTGAAGAGACCGCGATCGGATTTAATTATCTGAAAACCACTTCGATCTGGTTTGAACGTTACGAATGGATATCGTGAAGATAGTGAAGACGGTGATTCGGTTTGTCTAGACCCAAGATAACTTGTATGAATGAATGCTATCAGAACGTCATCATTGGAGAACATGAGCATTCTAAGTGAAATTGTTCTTGAAAGGTAATCGTAGCCTCAAGCCTCATCAACCAGAATGACTGAAAATCAGGGGAGATGTAGCAAGGATTGTTGATACGCTAAGATTTTGATCAATGGCAATGTGCTTCAACAAAAAGGAAGAGATATGTGCAAAGCTAAAGAAAGGACGATGAAGACCAAGGATAAACATTAGTATGATTTTTATATAAGTCTTAGTTTAGATTTATTGTTAAAATCTACCCTCAAGAGGCTTGCACAAACACTAGAACACATTTTATAAATTTCATTTTTTAATAAACATTCACTGTGCACAAATTAATAGTTCAGTCGACTGAACAGGGATGACCAGTCGACTGAACCTGTTACACATATACAAACATGTACAGTTTCAGTCGGTTGAAACACCCTGCTCAGTCGACTGAATTTTTTCCTGAAAATTTTACTTCATATTTTCAGTTGACTGAATTCTCTGTTCATTCGACTGAATTTGAACCTGTAAATTTTCTCTAAATGGACACCTTCTTCCTCCCAAGAGTTGCAACCATTCACCAATGGAAATGGAAGCATCTCTTGTCTGCAACCTTAGCCAACAGATGCACCTCTTCTACAAGTATAAATACATAATTCTAACATCTTCAATTTATCGAATTCTCTTGCTTTAATCTTACTATTTTCTTGAACATATTATCTAGAAATTCTTAAATCACTCACAAATCTATTGCTTGAATCACTGCTTTGTTTTTAACATTCTTTTGATTCATAGCAATTCACATTTCCTAAATCTTCATAAACACATTGCATACTCTCGAGGATAAGATTATAGGACTATTGTACTACATTAGACTCATTAGTGTTGATAAGAACACAATAAGTCGAATATTGTTTTTTAGTAATTGAGTTGAAGTCCTCTTCGGTAGTTGAGGCAAGAAAACCCGTTCGGTTGTTCGGGTAAGTTGTAAACCTATTCCTCCGGGTTAAGTGAGGGTGTTAGTTAATGAAATTCCTAAGTAAAGCTTAGGGACTGGACGTAGGACTAGAGGTCCGAACCAGTATAAAATCTTGGTGTCTACCTTTCTTTTACTTACTTTATCTACCTAGACAATTTCGTTATTCCATATTACACGATCCTACCGCATAGCCTCTTTCAAGGATAAGTGGGTCGCACCCAATTAGGGTATGTTATCACCTTTATAGATGCCATCAGATATATTAAAATTATTGATATGGTTATGCATGGAAAAGTGAGCGCTCGATTTTAAGGGTGAGAACACCCTGGGGGATAACATATTCGATTCTATCCAGGTTAGAGATAGGGTCGGTCTTGTGTTTTATGGGATCTCGACGAGGTCCTCAGTACATGTGTACCGTGATAGGTGGTACCCCAGTGCCTAGTCATTGTATGGAACCCATTCTCCAATAAGCGTCGTATGGTTTTGATTGCGCCCAACTATACTGAAACGTGATATGGAAGCATTTCAACTATTTTCTATTTACTTTCTATTGACACCATTACAATATCAGATGATTATGATAAAAATTGTTTGGTTATCGTAAGGTAAAAACCCGTCGTGTTTATGTGTGACATGGTATTACGAGATACTTTTATTTTTCAAAGGATTTTGAAAAAGTTAATAATTCAAATTGAGTGTTTTTTCTCACGCTAATTTTCCAGACAGACTCGGGTGTTATTTTATTATAATGCTCGGGTCAGAACAACTGTTAAAGACTCATGATAGGATGCTATGAAGCTCAAATGACGGGCTGGATGACAAGATGTATTTCCGTACTTGACTTTTATTTCCTCTGTGTGAGGACAAGTTATTAAACAGTCTAAATTGATTATTGTCTATTATACTTTGATGATGGTATGTATATTAACAGTACAGTTCTTGTATTTAAAATCTGTGATGATATATTATATTTTGTTCCACTGCGATTGTGAGATTCTATGTTGTTACTTTTTGTTTCTTCTTCTATCTTTTCTTCTTCACCCCAAATGAATTGGTATTTCCGGCACTCGATTGATCGACATTATGTACAGTGGACGTATTGATGTCGATTTTCGAGGATTGAAAATCCCGTGTTCGTTGCAGTGGTATCGGAGCTGAAGATTAAGTGAGAACCTTGGCTTTGGTGGGGATTACCCATTAGAGATACGGTCAGTAATACCCTAGAATGAGTTGAGAGAGCAAATATAAATTGTTTTATATTATGTTGATTTGTTGGTTAAGTGGCATATAAATTCTGATCGAATATGGGGATGTCACTAAATCGATAGGAGTTTCTAAACACTTGAACCAGGTAAACTGACACAATATTATTTTAAAGCGGGTAAATGAAATAATTTTGCTCAAATTATATTTTGATATAAAAGAAATAATTTTCTAAAATAATAATATATTAGTCTGTTTGGATGTTATTATTATAATCAAGACAAGATTATAAAATTGAAATGGTTATATATAACCAAATGGAGATCATATAAGTATGAATTATACAAATGAGTTAAAAACTAAAAATGGATTCAAACTAGAATTTGAAAAATTAAAACCCAAAGATTTTTGAAAATATTTTCCAAAGTATTTGAAAATGAATAATAGTATTATCATTTTGGGATATGTTTGAATAGAAAATGGTTTTAAATGGATTTTGGAAATGATGTAGCACTGAACTCACAATAGTCGCTGGAAAATAATTCCGGTGATTATCGTGACATCATTAGTGTCCATTTTCGAGTTTTTAAGTGATAGTTGCTACTATTGTAAATTCTTATTGAGATTTTTGAAGAAAACAAGTGTCGTTTTGGAAGTTCCAAAGGGGAATTGTTTTGGAATGGAACCAAGGACTTTTGAAATTCCAATGGAAAGGTTTGTTAAACTAAAGGAGTTATATATATATATATATGTATATATGATTTCAAAATGATTTGAAATAGATACCGGATGTTTGAATTCTGGAATTCCTTATTTAAATGTTTTAGGAAAATACCAAAAAATAAGCTTTTGAACTTATAAAGTGAGAATGATTTTAATAAGGAAGAAAAGTATGGAATTTGAATTGAAGATTGAATTTTAACTTAAGTAAGTTAAAATGAATTGTATAAATTGAAATTTAACTTGAGATATGCTAAATAAAGTTGAATTGGATTGGAAATAAAATCAAATTTAAGTAAATATAAATTTTGAATTGGAAAACAGATATATAACAATAAGCTTAATTATTGAATGATCTATCAACTCAAGTATAGAGTTAATGGAAATGTGAAAAATAAGTGTAACTTGTAAATTGAAAAGTGGAATAGAAAACCTAAAATAAAAATAGTTGATATTGTGGTAATAAAATAAAAATCCAACTTGAATTATAAAATAAGTTTGAACTCAAGTAAACTAAATAAAGTAATTTTCAATATAAAAATTAACTTGTGAAGTATAAAATGGAAGTGAACTAATTAGATAATTAATTGGTTAACTGAATATAGAATGGATATTCATCTGGTTGAATAAAATCGGATTGTGGATTAAAAGTGGATTGAGAATGGAACTTGAGCTATAAACAAATTCGACTTAAATTGTAAGCGAATTTAACATGATTAGAAATATCGTTGAATAAAATAGAATTAGATTGAAATAGCAATGATTTGAGTTATAAATAAATTCAATTTAAGTATCAATAAATTGAATATGGCCTTGGACCTCATTTAAATAAATTTGAGAATGAATTCGAGTATGGAATTAAAATTTAAGTGGAATTTGACTACAACGGACTTAAGTTATATAATTGAATTGATCGAAAATAAACGAATAACTTAAGTTAATATTTTGAATGGAAGCTAGGCTAAAATAAATTTCTGGATTGAATGTCGTTGACATAAAAATTTGGCGAACAAGGTTTTGTTGAAAAAAAAAAATTGAGTGTGAACCAATTTGAAATGAAATAGAATTAAATATAAATTGATTTCGAATCAATTTAAAATAGCTATAAACAGAAAAATGGTTATTTTATTAAATTAATATCGCCTAATTTGCATAGAAAATTTATCATTTGATGTAAATGGAGGAAAATTAAATTCTGTGAATTAATAGAAGTGAATAAAACTAATTTCTAAATCAATTTGGAAGGGATATGAGTTTGTTTGGTATAGATATGAGTTGAATGCTAATAATTTGTTTGTAAATCATTAGGAATTGAATGAAATGATATATAAATTGATTGAAATAATTAAATTAGTATCGAAACCATTAATTGCTTTTAAATATATGTTAACATGTTTGGTCATGAAATATTGTGTTCAACTAGTGAAATAAGTGAAATGCTATTGAATTTTCATGTTTATGGAACTTACGTGTTCAAATTAAGTAAGTATAGGTACCGATTGGGCTAGATACGGGGTGCAGAAATTGCATATAAAATAAGCCGTTCGCTTAAAAACGCTAAAATAAGGTACGTTTTTGGAGTAAATATCGCAAAATATAAAATGTTGATATATATTGTGTTTTCCGACCATGTGGGTCGATGCATATATTATTACCTCTCTTGGCATATTGCAAAAGGCTCTCAGTACAGGGGAGACTCTACCAAAAAAATTCGAAAATTAAGGGTGTTAGAAATTTTTTGAAAATTTTGGAAAAAAAATTATTAACTAAAAACTTGATTTTTGAATTGCAACTGGAAAAAAAAGGTTTTTGAATTAGAAATGGAAATTAATGTTTGGTAGGAACTAAAGGGTTTAGAAAAGTGGATATCGATTTTTAACTAAGTGGGTTTCGATAAGTTAATGGGTTTGAAGTGTTTTTCCTGCCTTAGTAATTTCGGGGACGAAATTCTTTTAAAGGGGAGAAATGTAACGACCCGGATTTTTTGTCGTTTGATTCTGAATATTTAAATGGTTTAAATATTGGATTTGGGATTATAATTGAGTTAGAAAGTTTCTAAACTGAAATTTCAAAATTTTGAAATTTGTCGAATTAATCGACGCATTAAAATAGCGATCTAGGGCACAGTCTCGGAATTCGATGCAACCAGTTCCATTAGATCCATAATAGTGTACTATTGTCGGATTTCAAATTTCATGGCATTTGGATTCACCTTTGGCCATACGGAATAAAAACTCTTGGAAATAAATTAATCAAATTTAATTTAAATAGTCGATTTAAAAAGCTATCTTCCACATACGATCGAATTAGGCTTTGAGGCTTGTTCCATTGAGTTCAGAATAGCGGTATAACATTAGGACCGCCCGACGACATGCCTCAATCGGGGTTCGAAATTGCATGATATGCTAAGCAGGCTATTTTGAAAATAAAACTTATAAAATTTCAAATCAACGATTAACTCAAGTCACCCTACCTAGTCATACCCGTACCCTTTTCTTTTTAATATTTCCCTCTCTATCTAAATCCATGAAGACGGCCTTTCTCTCAAAATTCAAATTACGCCTCCTTCTTTCCCGTACCCTCCCCTTTCTTAATATGTCATTCCTCACATCCCTCTTCACAAAATTCAAATCGAAAAAAAAATACTCAAAACATCATAGGAAAAAGAAATAATATTCCGTTAATGGAACCGTGAGTCGCCTAGAGATGAGGCATGACTGTTACTTCGACGAGGGGAGAGGCGCACAGCAGTGTTATGTGCGTAGGCTAGCAGAGATGGATCTGGGGATATCGCGATTGAGGCTTGTATGTTCGAGCAAGGGAGGCATTGGGGTTGTCGTTTAAAGGCGCGATTCACGCGATGGCGAGGTGGAAGGGAAATCGATCGCAACCTAGCGGGTATTGTCGATGACGTCGACTATAGAGTATGACGAGGATGTAAGCACTGGCGATGGTCGTTGGCACATGAAGCAGCAGTGGGGACTGAAGGGGATTCGCGTTTTTGGTAGAGGCTAGAGTGGGACGTGATTTAAAGGACGGCGACAAGCAAGAATAAAGGGGGCTTGTTGCACAAGATTGAAATGAAGAAGTTGTATTACTGTTGTCGTCACGTGGGTGAACAGAAGCTGCTGCCAATAACCTTGTGCTTCGCTTGGAACAAACTTAGGTCAGTGTTATTTGTGGTGATAATTATGATGGACTCTGATTGACAAATGTAAGTCACTGGAGTTTGATTATAGGCTATCGAAGTATATTGGAGATTGGTATTTCTTTGGCTTCTTAAAATCTGTGCTGGATTTGAATATGATGCGTGAGTTACTGATGTCGATATAGGGAGCAATAAGGTTTTTTTTAACTTTTTTAATTTAAGTTAATTATCAATTAATTTATTTCACGGTTCATTAATCCATATTAAATTTATGTGAGGTCCAAAATCAATAAAACAAGTTGAGTTTGGTTCGTAGCTGGAAATATTTGCAATAAAAATTGATTCGGAATTTAATGAAGATAGATGGGAATTTAAATAATTCGAATCTGGATGTTTGGCAAGTTAAAAATCAAGGTGAGTAAATCTCACTCAACTTGGATTATTGGTTTATTTTAAAATGGTTGAAAATCATTTATTGATTGATTGGATGAATGAATAATTATTATTACTTGAATGTTATAATTATATATAATAGTATATATTGGTAGTTGGATTAATATTCCCGTATATTTTAGCAGTTGAGACCCTATGCGTCTCGCATAATAGCAGATGATCCTATATGCCACGATATCTCCCTCGAAGTGGGATTGGTATTTTTATGTTGTATTAACATCTATGGATGCAGAGAAATGGGTTGGAGGGATCCAACTGGATTCCTAAAATTTATGTTGATGATTTTCATATATAATAATGTATGATGTGTTAGAATAATCTATTATAAATCATTGTTGTGATGTGGATTGTTGGATGTTATAGTAGCACTAGCCTAACTTTGGTATTTTAAATACTATAAATATTATTTTTGGAATTTGAAAGGATTTAAAAGGAGATTTTGGATATAAAAATATTTATTTCGAAACAAGATTTTTTTTTAAAAGAAATTGATTTGGAAATAAAATATGAAATAAAAATAATTGATTTGGAGTTCTACTTAACTATTCGTAAAATGTTTAAAGTTGAAATGTAAAATAATTTATATAAAGATTTTTTAATAATGGATTTTCAAATGATATCTCTGAAATATGACAAAGAAGTTGAAATTGGAATTTTAAAACGAGTCCAAGAAATAATTGGAGTTTATTAAGTAATAGATTTGTAAATGGGATTTTAATAGAAATCGATTTATAAATGGAGTGATTGATGTAAATCTGTTATAGATTTGGAAATGAGTTTATAAAATTTATAAACGATTTTATAAATAAGGGAAATGATATTGGTTGGTAAATTAGAATAAAAATTCATAGTGTGAATTTATATGGAGATATGAAAATAGTTTTTAGGAAAAATAGTAGAGTCTATTTTTGGAAAGTGAAATGGCTAGGGAAATGGGAAAGGAAATCCATGTGTTGTGAATCAGAGGGGTTTATAAATTGAATATTTGTTATCGAGATTTTAAAAATAAAAATATATTTTTATCAAGAAGTTAAGCATGTTTTTAAAAGAGAATTTTATTTATTAGAAAATGTAATTTAAAACTAGTTAGTATTGAAATATTTTGAAAAAATGGATTATTCAAATATTTAATATTTATTGAAATGAATTCACATGTTTATAATAAGCTTCGTAACTCGATTGGTTTTGTTTTAAAAATAAATTAGAGATGAATTATTGATGTTTATTCAAAATGTTTAAATATTTTAAATAATTACTTAAATATGTTTTTAAAAATAAATTATTATTCTTTAGAAATATTTACCATATATATACACACACACACACACACACACACACACACAAACACAACGGGTTTTGCAGTGATTGAAATTTATTTATGAATTCCCTCGAGATTCATAAATGGGGTTTCTAAGTGGATGTGATTTTTGGTAGAGGAATTTTAAAAGGATTTGGAGAATATGAAATTTTAAAAATGTTGAATGTAGGGACTTCAGAAATGACCCTGAATTCATAAAAGATGTTTCAAATTGTTGGTTGGGTTTATAAAAGAGTATAAATCGGTTTTGAAAATTGTAAGAAGAGATATATTAATAATTCCGGATATTAGGAGATAAGTTATGAAATATTCTCCTAAGAATTGAGAAAAGGGTTGTGGGAAATATTTTAAGTGCGAAATGATTTATATAGAAATATTTTTTTCTAAATGTTGTAAATTGAATTCGAAAATATTTCTAAGTGTTGTAAATTGAATTTGAAACTTTTGCTAAGTGTTGAAATGGTCAAAAATATCCTGTTATGGATAAGTATTTGGGATTGTTTTCAAATGTTGGAATACCAAAGGAGATTTGAATATATATATATATATATATATATATATATATATATATATAAAATCTTATAAAGATATTTGAAAATGAATGTTTGAGAAATTTTTAACATAGGCCTAGTGACTGCTTATGGATGTTATTTGATAGTTAAATAACTCATTATCAAATACTGGCCAAATTCATCGATCGTTTTAAAGAGACCGGGATCAGATTTAATTATCCGAAAACCACTTCGATCCGGTTTGAATGTTACGAATGGATATCGTAAAGATGGTGAAGACGGTGATTCGGTTTGTCCAGACCCAGGACAACTTGTATGGACGAATGCTATCAGAACATCGTTATTGGATGACGATGAGCATTAAGTTAAATTGTTCTTGAAAGGTAGTTGTATCCTTAAGCTCCATCAACCAGAATGACTGAAAATCAAGAGAGACGCAGCAAGGCTAAGTGGGTTACACCTAATTAGGGTATGTTATCACCTTTCTAGATTCCTCCGGATATATTAAAATTATGGATATGGTTGTGCATGGAAAAGTGAGTGCTCGATTTTAAGAGTGGGAACATTCAGGGTGATAACATATTTGGTTCTATCCAGGTTAGGGATAGGACCGGTCTTGTGTTGTAGGGGATCCCGACGAGGTCCTCGGTATATTTTTCTAGATGTGTACCGTGGTAGGTGGTACCCTAGTGCCTAGTCATTGTATTGAATTCATTCTCCAATAAGCGCCGTACGGTTTTTATTGTGCCCAACTATGCTGAAACATGAGACGCAAGCATTTCAGCTATTTTCTATTTACTTTCTATAGACACTATTATAATATCAAATGATTTTAATAAAAATTGTTTGGTTGGTTATCGTAAGGTAAAACCCTATCGCGTTTATGTGTGACGTGGTCTTATGAGATACCTTTGTTTTCCAAAGGATTTTGAAAAGGTTAATAATTCAAATTGAGTGTGGTTTCTCACATTGGCTTTCCAGACTAACTCGGGTGTTATTCTATTATAATGTTCGGATCAGGCCGAGTGTTACAGATTCATGATGGGATGTTGTGGTGCTCAGGAGATGAGCTGGATGACAAGACGTAATTTCGTACTTGACTTGTATTTCCGCTGTGATTGTGAGATTCTGTGTTGTTGTTTTCTGTTTCTTCTTCTACCTTTTCTTCTTCACCCCTAATGAACTGTTTTTTCCAGCACTGATTGCTCGGCATTCTATATAGTGGACGTATTGATGTTGATTTTCGGGGATCAAAAATCTCGTGTTCGTTATAAGATCTTTGTGTTTACTTTCCAATATGGATGTTACAAACTAGGCCCCCTAAGGGCCAACATCCTTGTTCGCTCATTATCACACACCACCCATGTGGTGTGATTGTAACTTGCTTCAGTGCCACACAACCTAACATCCACCGCATTATATCATACAATTCCGGCTGAGTATATGCTCTGATACTAAATGTGATGACCGTAAGATTTGAACCCCTACTGTTCCAAAAAGCAAGACCACACGGTATCCCCTATTCTAAAAGATCAATGTATTAGCTTTCAATGAGGGATGCTACAATAGGGTACTCCAAACTTCTTGCAGTTAGTGGATACCGCTGTCTTGACGTTTAAAGTTTTGAAGAATGGTTTGCCACTTTCCAAGCAATGAGATGCAAAAACTTCAAATCAAGTAGTATGCATTGTCCTTGAATGTTTTCTTGGTGGTGATTTGAAAAGAAAGAAAACAGTATGAAAAATTTAAGAGGAAGGAAGAAGAAATACCATGGACATAAATGAGAAGTATAGGAGAAGGCATTTTGCATAGGGAAATAGTAGTTCAATTATCAGTAGTGATAGGAGAAGTTATGAAAGATGGCAAGAGTTTTGTATGTAACTCTTAAGCTTTTGTAATAACCATAGTTTTGTTTTGTAAAAGGAAGCAAGATCTTTGAAAACCCTCCTTAAAATTAAAGGTATAAATGGATCGGACCGAACGAATGCGTATCCATATCATACTCTATAAAGATTCAAAAGGACACGGGCCTATAAGGTTTTAGTTCAGACATTGTTCGTACGAGCCGGACAATGGACTAACAATGTATAAATATAAAAAAAACATCGGACAATCTCGAACGAATATATTCTCGTACGTTTTTTTTCTTGTTTTAATTCATATTTAAATGAAAATCGAAGGGATGCCATGTGACACTTTGGGTTCGATCTTTGCGAAGCAAGCGGAGCATTTGAGCAGAGAATGTTGGTGAACGGAGAAGTGTTTGCGTGTTGGGAGCGGAGAATCTGAGCAGAGTATTTGAAATGTATATTTTAAAATAAAGCTAATTTATGTTTAATTAAAAAACTTAATGACTAAAATGTACCAATAATTTGCAAAATAAATAAATCAATCAATTAAATTATAAAATTAAAACTAGATAGATTCAGTTTAAACCAATTGTTAACTCACCTTTTGGCAAGGTCATAGATAAGCGAATTTAACTAAATCGGTTGGTCGGTTGTCGAGACTGAAATACGATGGATTTTAGTCAATTGGATGGATAGACGATCAATCACAGATAGTAATCTTGATTATGAAGTTGAGATTTGGCATATTCGATGGACTGAAGTCGTGGGATACTCGAAATACGAGTTTTGACACAAGTTGAGTTGTCGTGGGTTGCCCAAAGTTTGCTTCGAGTCGTGTTTGGACTTACTTCAGGTTTTCTTAATGGTTTCTCTGAGGCATCCAGGGTAATGCTTCGGGTCGGCTGGATGCTAGGTTGGTTGGAATCTGGGTCATTAGGAATTTGGATCGATAGGAATCTAGGTCGGTTGGAAGCTGGGTCGGTAGAAATCCGGATAGGTAGGAATCCGGGTCGGTAGGAAGTTGGGTCGGTAGAAATCTAGGCCGGTAAGAAGCTGGATCTGTTGGAAGATGGGTCGGTTGGAAGCTGGGTCGGTAGGAAGTTGGTCGGTAGGAATCTGGGTCGATAGGAAGCTAGGTCGGTAGGTATCGGGTCGACAGGAAGCTGGTTGCAATCATTTGTAGAGCGGCAGGAACGGAGGCATTCCGAAATCAGGACCAAAGGCATGGAGCAACCGGAGTACCAGATAGAGTTGGACCATCGAGAACGGCCCCTGAACTAGGGAGCATGCCCTCAAATCGTGTAGGCTCAGGCAATGTTGGGCAATTTGGCGTTAATAGGGGAAGTGGATGCTCATACAGAAGGGCAGGTTCCAAGATTCCATCGTGGAATTAGGGGGCATTTTGGAGACAATGGACAGAGGTCGTTACTTGATGACAATGACAAGTTAGCAGACGTAATCAGATGGGCTATGAGGGGAGGATTGGTGAATAAAGATTTAGAGGATGTGAACAGAAGCCGTTCACTCCTATGATCAGGCAGGCTAGGAATCCGTCGAATTTCAAACTACCATCGCTGGAAATGTATGATGGGAAAACAGATCCCATTATTCACCTAACAAGGTATATAAGGCGCATGGAAGTACTGGGGGCATCGAAGGAAGTCATGACGCGGTGCTTCCCTTTGTATTTGATGGATATAGCGGCACTATGGCTCAGACAATTGGAAAGTGTCTCTATTGGCACATGGACAGAGCTAATTGATATGTTTATGAGACAATTTTGGGTCCACATCGTGAAACCTAGGAGTGTGATGACTTTGACATCGATGAAGCAATGGAAGGGAGAATCACTTAAGAAATTCTTAAGCAGATTCAATGTGGCAGTGGCTTCGGTGGATCGACCTAATTCGTCAATGGTTTTGATGGCGGAAGTCCCAATGATTGCGGATAATTCAGATTTCAAGATATCGTTGGAGCGGATCCACCAATGGATCTCAGAGAATTCTACCATAAAGCGGAAATGTTTCAAAGACAGGAAGATAAGAAGGCTGAAAGAGATGGGAGAGAGGCAGAGGTTTATGCGATAAAAGGTGGAGGTCCACCTAGGGAGGATTCAAACAAGGACGACCGAGGCAAAAGGAAAATGGATAGCGAAAACTCATCGAAAAGGCAACAGAGGGAATCAAAATTCTCTCCTTATACGGATTTGAATGAGACTTTGGAAAGAATTTATTTAGATACTTGAGGATGCCTCCAGTATTGAAGGCCAGCAAAGAAGGAACCCTCCGAACACGAACGAGCTTCTGGAAAACATTGCCTATTTCATGAGCTAGATAGGCAGAACACAAATGACTGTAGGCATTTGAAGGATATCATTGAGGAACATATGAGGAATTGTCATTTACAATAGTACATAAGCAATCGAGTTGTGGTAGTGGAACAAGAGCAGCCACTGCCCACATCAGACAAAGCTGGCACTAGACCTAGGCATCATCGCCTTATTATTAGTTGAATGGATTTATGGTCTTTAGGCATGCTCTGAGATGATGATATACTGTGATGCTTGGATTTATGAAATTTTGGTTTTTTTCTACTTGCGGTTAACTCTAGTTTCTTTCTTGGTACTACGAAAATTTGATTTTCTTTACTATATGGCCTTTTATTTTATCAAAACTCTATGTTGATTGGATTTGGAATATTAATGTAATAAATAGTACATGTCGCATGGTCATGGTCCCGATTGGATAGACGGGGTATAAATCGCGTGTCACAAGTCCCTTCGCCGGAGAGCGATGGAATGGACTCGAGAATATAAAAGTCCTCGACCGAAGAGTCGAGGCCGGAGAATATTGAAGTCCTCGACAGGAGAGTCGAGGCCGGAGAATATAAAGTCCTCGAATGGATCGAGGTCGGAGAAGGATACCCTATGGATTAAGTCCTTGACCGGAGAGTCGAGGCTGGAGTAGGATAGAAAATCTGGATTGAGTTATAGAACCCAGAGAGGTCCTAGATATGGGTATGGACTCAGCGAGGTCCCGACTTCAGATATGGACCCGGTAATGTCCCAGATATGGATTATAGGACTCGGCGAGATCTCGACTTTGGATATAGATCCAGTATGTTGAATCTCTCTTTATAGCGTTTTGATTATGACAACTATACATATATATATTAGTATCGATTAACCTTGTTTTGCAGGAAGAAACTCTACAACAGGAAAATTTCAAGGGCTTAGTTAAAGAGTCTATGTGTATTAGTATTTGTTAAAATATTCCTTGGTGAGACACACACATGCACAATTGTAAAACATGCACAAGGCATAGCAAATAGATGTTTGAAATTTTAATTCAGACGTCTGTCTGCTGAAACAAAAATTTACTCAGCGAAATATTCAGACGTCTGTTCTGAAATATTCAGACATCTGAACATAGGCTGAATTTGCCTATTTCCTTGTTGTATATATATATATATATAATTATAAACAGACTTCTGAAATTTTATTTCAGACTTCTGAAAACGAATAGATGCAACTATTCAGCAAAGAGACACGACTCTTGATTCACATCCAATCATTGAACCTCTTCGTGAATAATTGCAACTGTTTGTATACTATAAATAAAGGCTTAATCAAATATGTTTTTCAAATTAACTTACTCTAATTCTTTCTATCTTATCTATAACATTCAGATTCACAAAAGCACTCTATTTCCATATGTAAAAGATTAAAAATCTTCTCGAATCTTCCGAATTCTTTCACGAACTACACTATTATCATCAAGGAAAGATTATAGGAAGGGTATACATTGATTTGACATATCCTTGTTATTAAGAACACAATTAGTCAACAAACTCTTTGTATTGTGAAAGTCCTCTTCGGCGGCCGAGGCAAGAAATCCCGTTCGGCTGTTCGGGTAGTTGTAAACCTATTCCTTCGGGTAAAGTGAGGGTTGTTTTTTGTTAGTGAAATTTCTAAGAGGAGCTTAGGGACTGGACATAGGACAGTGGTCCGAACCAGTATAAATCTCTGTTGTCACTTTTATTTATTGTTGATATTATGCTATCTACGCATTTCTATTCCATACGATCCTGCTGCAACGTCTCTTTCAATTAGTATCAGAGCAAGGACATCTAATAACCGTAACACTGTTATTTGATATTTTGATAATATGGAAAGTGACGCAAGTTTCAGCACAACCACTATCTCTACATTTTTCGAAGGACAATCTGCTCAAAGACCACCATTATTCAATGGTTTCATTACAATTATTGGGCAACAAGAATGAGGATATATATGCAAGCAACCTGTTTTGATGCTTAGAATGCAACGCAAACAGAATTCACAGCACCTACAACTAATTACTCTACATGGACAATAGCTCAGAAAAATGAAGCAAGTGCAAATGCCAAAGCTATGAATATTTTATTCTGTGCTTTGGATAGAAATGAATTCAATCGAGTTAGTATTTGTACTACTGCACATCAAATATGGGAAACACTCAAAACAATTCATGAGGGTACAAACAAGGTCAAACAAACAAAAATCTCAATGCTCAAAAACCACTTCCAAAATTTTAGAATGAGACAAAATGAAACCATCAACGACATGCACTCAAGATTTCAAGACATACTTCATGCCTTAATAGGATTAGGAGAAAAATATAGTGACTTTGATATTATATCAAAGGTACTAAACTCCTTAGACGAATGGGAGAGGAAGGTTTTAGTTATTGAGGAAGCCAATGATTTATCAACAATGAAACCTGAAGAACTAATAGGTAACCTCATGTCTTATGAAGTAAATATTCTAGCCAAAAAGGACCAGGCACAAGAAAAAAGGAATGTAGCTTTTCATGCAGAAAAAGAAGAATCAGAATCAGATAATCAGGATCTAGCATTTATTGCAAAATCTTTTAAGAAATCTCTAAAATTCAGAAAGAATAGCTTCAAAAAGAATTCCTCAAATAAACCTTCATCCTCAAACTTAGAATGTTTTAATTGTCACAAGAATGGTCATATGATAAAAGACCGTCCGGAGCTAAAGAAGGAGAATCAGAAAAGCTTCAACAACAAGAATAAGACAGACAAATTTAAAAAGAAAGCTTTCTCTGTCACATGGGATGATTCAGATTTGGATTCATCAGATAGCGAGAGTGATAGCAACAGTGAACAAGCAAATGTGTGCTTCATGGCTTAAGAATCTGAGGTTTGTAATTTATCTTATGATGACTTAATAGAAGTAAACACTGAATTTTTAAATACTATAAAAACTCTTAAAAAGAAAGTTAAAGAGACAAGTGAAAATCAGAACAAAGCTGAATTTGAAAGAGATATGTTAAAAGACGAAAAAAACATTGGAAGAAGAACTTGAAAAGGTTCAAGAATCTCTCTCAAACTCATACAGTCAACATTTACTTTTGAGCCAAGAAATTGAAACTCAAAAGGCAAAGAATGATGAAATTATTTCTAAAAATCACAATTTAAAAATTAAAATAAAACAAGTTGAATTAGAAAATACTAGTTTTCAAACTAAATTAGATAACATTACTAAAAATATTTATAATTTTAATAAGGGAAGAGAAAATTTATCTAAATTTATCGAAAATTCTCAATCCTCTTCAAATAAAAATGGATTAGGTTTTAGAAAGGAATCAAAAACTCATCCAAAGAAAAATGCTAATTTTAAGAAAAATAATTCAAAAAATAATATAGTATTGAAAAATGACATACCAAGATACACTAAAAAGAAAAAGGAAATCAAAATATGGGTTCCGAAAACAAACAATATTTTGATTCGGAACAAATATATAAAATACTTTATAGAAACAGTTCACAAAAGTAGTAATTATCTTTATAAAAGGGATACCAAACCCACTTGGGTTTGATTTCCTAAGATCTAACTCTTAGGACTCTATTAAAAGGTGGGAACCAATATATTTATTAATATTTTTTGCAGGTCCCACTCAAGAAAAGAAAATGGATTTTGGATAGTGGTTGCTCAAAACACATGACCGGAGACAAAGAAATGTTTGCAAATATTTCATACTTTGATGGTGGTTCTGTTACCTTCGAAGTTAACTCAAAAGGTTTTATCGTTGGCAAAGGAGATGTGTGCAACTACGGTATATCAAATTTACCCCTTATTACAAATGTTTCTTTAGTTAAAAACTTAAAAAATAATCTATTAAGCATAAGTCAACTATGCGACAAAGGTTTTAAAATAACCTTTTCTGAAAATAAATGTTGTATTTTTGATCAAAATCAAAATCTTATTTTTGAAGGAAAGTGGGATAGAAATATTTATGTTTTAAACATGAAAATTAATAATAATAAATATATTTTAATTATACAAATGTATGTATATGACATTATATTTGGTTCAACTAATGAAAAATTATGTGAAGAATTTTCAAATATAATGACTAAAGAATTCGAAATGTTACATATGGGAGAACTATCATATTTTCTCGGACTTCAAACTAAACAATTATCGAATGGTATTTTTATAAATTAAGAAAAATATTGCAATAATTTAATTAAACGATTTGGAATGGAAAACACTTTTGGAAACTACTCCTTTGAGTACTACAGCTCATCTCGATCGAGACGACAATGGTAAAAATGTTGACCAAAAGTTATATAGAAGTATGATAGGGTTGATACTTTATTTAACTGCAAGTCGATCAGACATTATGATGAGTGTATGTTTATGTGCTAGATTCCAAGCAGATCCTAAAGAATCACATTTAAGAGCAGTGAAACGAATTCTGCGATATCTTAATAATACTAAGGACTTCGGTCTTTTCTATCCGAAAGAATGTCCATTTGAATTAGTATCTTTTAGTGATATTGATTTCGGTGGATCTCGAACGGATAGAAAAAGTACAAGTGGTACGTGCCATTTCATTGGAAAATCACTTGTTTCTTGGTTTAGTAAGAAACAAAACTGTGTATTACTCTTAACGTGTGAAGCAGAATATATATCTGCAGTTTTAGCTTGTGCTTAGTTTATTTATATGCAACAGACACTCAGAGATTTGGAATAAATTTATCAAAACCAATAATTTGCTGCGACAATACAAGCACAATAAATCTGTCTAAAAATCATGTAAATCACTCATGTACAAAACATATTGATATTCGTCATCATTTCGTACGAGACAATATCGAAAAAGAAATTATCAACTTCATATTTCTACCAAAAATCAAGTAGCTGATATATTTACCAAACCACTTTTAGAAAATTCATTTATTAAACTACGCCGAGAATTAGGTTTAATGTCAGTAAAAGATATTTAGATTTTTTTAAGAATATAAAAATAAATTACAAAATTTTAAAACCAAAATTATCATCACAACAAAGGACAGAGTTGAATTTAGGTCACTTGGCTATGGGTTTAATAACTTAACCATTTGAGCTATACACTTGAATTAGCTACATAATATTACATAAACTAAAACATTCTTCTAAGACCATTCATTTAAAAATCAATTACTAACCGGTAATTCAATTTCTAGCTCTAAACTCCTAGTGATTCTACACCACACCTTCTAAAACTCTCAACCTATATATACATGTTACAACAAATTCTTTTTCAAAACAAAAAGTTCAAACTTTGTAGAAAAATGTCCTCCAACAAATCAAACTCACCCATCATCATAATTTTCTCAACCGATAGCTCAGCTGCATCACCACATCTTCCTACGCCAATACCAAAACACGAACCTGTTTATAAATAGGAAAATTATCGAACGGGTATACACCAGATTCCAAGAAGGCCAAACGTACGCTGTTTATCTCTCCAGATACGAAGAGAAAGATCGATGAAATTCATCACTATTAACAACAGCAAATAGACCTTCAACGTGAGTTGTATTTTGAACAGAAAGTAACGGCTAAACGCTTAAGCTTTCTTGAACAAATTGGTTTAAAATTTTGCAGCTCAAAGAAAAAGGATGTGAGTGAACCCTTATTTCGACTGGTTAATCCGTTTAATCCATCTTCCTCATATCGTACATCAAACGATCCGATAAATCTTTGGGTCTCGCCACAAAGACCTCAATATAGCCCAAATTCATGGGACAAGTACTATATGGCTAATGAGAGATGCAAAGAATTAACACCACCAATGACATCGTCACCAAAGAATTAATGATGTACAGTTTGTAATACTGCTTATTTTTTTATATATATAATAAATGTATTAAAAATATATATCTATTTTAATGAAAATAAAACTTGCTAAGCATAATACAAAGCATTGTAAAATTCTAGGAAACAGACGTCTGTTTACAATAAAACAGTCGTCTGAACACTGAAGCCAACAAAATTTTAAATATAATTCAGACGTCAGGTTCCCATAAAACAGACATCTGAAAAAGGGTAAAAATGAATAATGTCAAAATTTACCCTTTGCTTGTCAAACTTTTCTTGGCTAATTTGAACTTGGATCATCATACACCAAGGAATACAACTGATTGCGTATGGTCTACAGTTTGCGGTAAGCGTATTTTTCTTCCGATTCAACGTCTAGGGAAAATTTTGCGTTACGTGTGGCAAGGTCAAGATATTGACATTATAGAAGTTAACATGGAAGAACGTAATGAAATTTCTCATAAGTTTTTGTCCGATAATTTAGTAAATTGAAAAATCTTACCTCCACACATCTACGTCCACAAAGCACGTGCCCTAAATCGCATCTTAGTCCGAACAATTCAACCAAGGAAAGGAAGTTATGAAAAAGTATATAAACGAGGTTTTCAAGCTTTATATGCTATTTATTCTAATACGCAAGTCAACTGGGCTAAGATCATACTTAATGAATGGGCGGATATTACATATAAGCGGAAGTATAAGACAATTCATTATGATGCTTACATTACATGTGTAACGTTTGCGATTTTTCGTCCACGAATGCCGACATCAATACGTCCACTGTATCAACTGTCGAGCAATCGAAGGCCGGAAAACCGTACCGTTAGGGTTAAAGAAGAAAAAAAAGTAGAAGAAGATAGAAAAAGATAGAACGGAATAGAAAGAAATAACAGAACAACATCAGAATCTCACAATTCGCAGCGGAACAACATATAATAGATAAATGAATAATCTTTAAACAAAGAACTATATCAGTTATTACATTACATCATATTACATTACATCACATCATCAGAGTGTACAACAACAAACAAACAGCGGAAAGAAATACTATATACAAGTAATACGCCATGCCATCCAGCTTGCCTCCAGCAACTCCTTAATATCCTGATAAACCTTAACTCTTGACTGCCGGTGTGGAAATTGGTGGGCACCCAGAGTTTAGGAAGGAAAACAATAAACTCCGAGTCAGTTATGTGACTGGTGTGAGAACTAAAACAGTTTATTTTTCTTTAAAATCAAAATAGAGGAATATTTTTAAAGTCAATTCGCAATGCTTTTAAAAATGAGACTACCATAAGGCCTCCCGCACACACACACAATGCAAACGCAGAATCGGAGGAGATTTCTCTTTATGATAGTCAAAGATGCTTGATACGCATTAAAAGAGACATTTGATATTATTACTAGTGCATAGTGTAGGAAAAATCATTTCGAAAGTAAAGATATAAATCTTAGCCAGCAAAGGCATTCCGCACTTATGCCTACTATAGCTACCATCCAAACAGTGGGGCGCCACCATAAGTGAATGATAGGTTCTACAACTAAAACCGTACAAGATCGTATTGTTTCTTTGAATTTCCAACAAATGTTCAGGCCAAGGAACTTCCCATTGCCACATGGAAACGCCTCTGGAATGACGTCGCGAGAACCAAACCGGATCTCTGCCAACACAAGGCCGGGTTACCTTTCAAACTAGATAACTACTGACACGAATATGTCATCCCCCGATCATAACCGATCTATCCGAGGATCCTCGATTTCCAACAACTACAAAATTTGCAGCAACAACATAGGTTAAATATCTGGGCTCCATACCATGATACCACCTCTATCCAGAAGGAATGACATACACTAAAGGGGCGCTACCCCCTAATAACCTTGCCGCATCCTTCCTGTTTTGACCATTTCCGGGGTGTGAGGTCCGACGAAGTCTCATCCACAAAGTCATGCTTTATACAAAAGCTGTGCTTTGGGTCAACAAATGATCATAGAAATGATCACCAAGACAAATGATCAAACGAATGATCATATCACAAATGATCAAACAATGATCATTTCACAGCAACACTCAGCATGCCTGATGCAGCTCAGGAAATAAGTCGTATACGACTTAAGGAGGAAGGTATAGGTCGTTTCCGAGCTAACTCAAACAGGCAACGACCTAAGGGGACACGTGAAACAGAGCTGCGACCTAATGGAGGTACTTTAGGTCGGTCACGACCTAAGGAGAAGATGTTAGGTCGTCTACGACCTAAAGATCCACGAGAAAAGAAGCTGCGAGTTAATGGAAGCATAAGTCGTTCATGTTTGATGAGTCACATACGAGTTAACGACACGGGTTTAAGTCGTTCACGACTTAACAGAGCAGAAGTTAAGGCCTAGGTCGTCCACGACCTAACTGGAGAACAGAGAAAGATGTTAACGAGTTACGAGTTACGACCTAAGAGCTTGAGTCGTTGGGAGTCTTAAGTCGTACGCCTGGATGTGTAGATTTTCTATGAGTCATGGAAGGTTGAGTCGTAAGTCGTTTGTCTCTTATGTCGTAAGTCATTAGGTCGTATACGACCTAAGTGTTGTGTCGTTTGAACCGATGAGTCGTGTACTGTTGGTATGTTCTTTAAGTCGCTGTTGAATGATGTTAGGTCGTTCACGACCTATAATTGAGTCTGTACATGTTTTGAGTCATTTGTTATGATAAGTCGTGAGTCATGGTAGCTGATGAGTCGTGAAGTTTGTTAAGTCGCTGGGTTTTAAGCTGTGTGCTTTTGAGTCGTGAGTCATAGGTCGTTGCCGACCCAGGATGATTCGTAAGTCGTATACGACTTAAGGGGGCCGGTTGTAACAAGCTATAAATAGGGCGTGTGTTGTACATTTTTTGGTGGTTGACTTTTGAATAAATTCTCTTTGATTGCTTTGTGCTTTCTTTAATTGGTAGTTGAGTGTGATCTCCTATCTCCACCTACGTCATTCGAGTGCGCTCGAATCTTCGTTTGTGAAGCCGATTCACGGAATCAAGTGCGCTTGATCAACGTCGAAGAATCGTAGATCTTCTTTCTCGGCATCGTGCGCGATCAACGAGACGAAGATAGCTAGAATCCGGCATCTTTGGATCAACGGATTTGGGCATTGCAGTATCCTCAACTCACCGATTGCTAGATTCACCGATTGAAGTTTGTTTCGAAATATCCGCTGCGTCAATTTTGGTATCAGAGCTTGTTTTAGCCAATCATAGCTAAATCGGGTCTTGGAGCCAAGTATTCGAAGTTTGAAGTTTATGTTCGTCGTGTTCATATTGAAGTTGCAACGAGAGGAGAACTTTCGATCTATTCCATTTTGGATCAAAGTGTTGGAAGGTGTCTGAAGTTGAAGTTAGGCCGTGTATACTTGTGAAGTAGCCGAGCCTAGTGAAGGGTCTTGAAGCTTGAAGCCATGACTTGAAGTTCTATATTGTTTGAATCATGCCGCCAAGGAGAGCTAACCGCCATCAAAATGTTGAAGCTTTATATCGGAGAGAAAAGGCCGACCAAATGGAACAACGTATGCATGAGAAGATTGATGAACGCATTGGTAGGTTGGAGAAGCTTATGATTGATATGAATCAAAGTAGAAGAAGAAATTCACCTGAATCCATCCGTGGGGGTAGTAGAGTGTTATCACATTCAGAACGGGAGAGGAGAGAAAGTCAAGAGCCTAGGAGTGTTGATAAACGAAGTAGGAGGAATGTTGATGATCATGATAGACGGGATGTTGGTAGTAGGAGTGGTGGTAGAGATGCTGGAGGGCGTGAAAGACAAAGATATGCATCATACTTTGATGAGGAGTTTGATGGTGAGAGGGGAAGTATTCATTTCAGAGACCGAGATCAGGGACAACGTCAGTATCGGGTTATTGATGATGATCGACGTTGGGAATCGGGAATGAAGATGGAGATTCCGGAGTTTAAAGGAGGGATGGTTGCTGAGGAGTTCTTAGACTGGTTATCTAATGTTGAAGAAATCTTTGATTTCAAGGAAGTGCCGGAGAATCGTCGAGTGAAGTTGGTTGCTACTAGATTGAGGGGAAGAGCATTGGCATGGTGGCAGCAAACTAAACTTACACGAGAACGGATGGGGAAGTCGAAGGTTGTTGAGTGGGCTAAGATGAAGAAGTTGATGAGATCTACTTTCTTACCTTACAACTATCAATCACTTATGTACCAGAGGTTGCAGAATCTGAGGCAAGGGACAAAGTCTGTTAGTGATTATGCTGATGAATTTTACCAACTCATTGCCAGGAATGATATTATGGAAACGGAAGAACAGCTAACTGCTAGGTTCATTGGGGGATTGAGAATGCAGATCCAGGATATGGTTAATATGTTTGATCCAAGATCTGTAGCGGAGGCACATCAAAAGGCGTTAGCTTGGGAAAAGCAAGGAAGGCGTGGAGGTGGTGTGTTTACCAATTCTAACAATCAAGTGAAGGGAGTCGGTGGAAGTTCTAATGTTCCTAAGATTGTTGCCAAACCAGTTGTGAAGGAAGGTGAGAAGGCGAAGGCTAGCAGTGGGTTCAAATGCTACAATTGCCAGGAGATAGGTCATAAAAGCAACGAGTGTCCGAAGCCGAAGAAAAGAACTATGATAGTTGAAGCTGAGGAGGAAGAAGAAGTATCTGGAGATGAAGGTTGTAATCTTATGATGAGGAGGTCATGTCTTACACCAAAGCAAGAGGAAGATTCTAGTTGGTTGAGGAGCAATATTTTTCAGTCGACATGCACTATTCTGGGAAAGGTTTGCAAGTTCGTTATTGATGCTGGAAGCTGTGATAATATTATCTCTACAGAAGCAGTAAAGAAGTTGGAATTGAAAACCGAGAAGCATCCTAAACCGTACAAGTTAGCTTGGTTGAGGAAAGGAGGTGAGGTGAAAGTTGGAAGGAGAGCTTGTGTTAAATTTTCAATTGGGAAGAAATACAAGGATGAAATTTGGTGCGATGTTGTAGACATGGACGTATGTCATCTGTTGTTGGGCAGACCATGGCAGTTTGATAGAGCAGTTCAACATGATGGTCGTGCTAATAGCTATAGTTTCATGTTTGAAGGCACTAAAATTACTTTAGTTCCCAAGAAGCAGCAACAGAAAGAAAGCAAGCTGGAGGAAATTGAAGAATTGAAAACTCTGTTAACTTTGAAGGAGTTTGTCAAGGAAGTTGAAGAAGAACCTGAAGTGTACTTGTTGATTGGATGAGAGTGTAACGAAGAGGTTGAAATTCCAGAAGAAGCAAAACCAGTTTTGAAAGAATTTGAAGATGTATTTTCAGAAGAGTTGCCTAAGGAGTTACCGCCACTGAGAGATATTCAACATCAAATCGATCTTGTTCCGGGAGCAGTATTACCGCATAGACCACATTATCGAATGAGTCCGAAGGAACATGAAGAGTTGAGAAGACAGGTGGAAGAGTTACTTGAGCAGGGACGTGTGCAGGAAAGTTTGAGTCCATGTGCTGTGCCGGCTTTGTTGGTACCGAAGAAGGATGGGACGTGGAGGATGTGCACTGACAGTCGAGCATTGAACAAGATTACCGTGAGATATAGATTTCCCATGCCAAGGTTGGATGACTTGCTAGATCAGTTGAGTGGGGCTATTATCTTTTCGAAGATTGATTTGAAGAGTGGTTATCACCAGATTCGAATTAGACCTGGAGACGAGTGGAAGACAGCGTTTAAGACGAGAGAGGGGTTATACGAATGGTTGGTTATGCCATTTGGTTTATCAAATGCACCAAGTACATTCATGCGGGTGATGAATCAAATCTTCAGACCATTCATTGGGAAGTTCGTGGTGGTTTATTTCGATGATGTTCTGATATATAGCAGAAGTACGGAGGAGCATGTAGAGCATTTGAAAAAGGTGTTAATTATTCTTCGTAAGGAACAATTTTATGCAGCTACGAAGAAATGTGTGTTCATGACGAGAAGTGTGTTATTTTTGGGCTATGTTGTATCTGAGAAGGGAATCCAGGTGGACCAGAGTAAAGTTGAAGCTATTAGAAATTGGCCACAACCGAGAACTATCACTGAAGTTAGAAGTTTTCATGGATTGTCATCATTCTACCGAAGGTTTATTCCACACTTCAGTAGCGTGATGGCACCGGTTACTGATTGTATGAAAGGGAAGCAGTTTTCTTGGTCGGAGGAAGCAGGGGTTGCTTTCGAACGAATCAAAGAACTATTGACGACAGCGCCAATTCTTGTTTTGCCAGATTTTCAGTTGTTGTTTGAACTACACACTGATGCATCAAAGGTTGGGATTGGAGGAGTGTTGAGTCAGAGTGGGAGACCAGTTGCTTATTTCAGTGAGAAGTTATCAGGGGCAAAACTGAGATATAGTACATACGATGTCGAGTTTTACGCTGTTGTGCAAGCTGTTAAACATTGGAGGCATTATCTATTTCAGAAAGAGTTTGTTCTTTACACTGATCATGAGGCGTTGAAGCATTTGCAGGGGCAGGATAAGATTTCAGCGAGACATGCATCATGGATTGCATATTTACAGCAATTTACCTTTGTTGTTACGCACAAATCTGGGGTGACGAATCGTGTGGCTGATGCTTTGAGTAGAAGGAACCATTTGTTGACAACATTGAAGATTGAAGTAACGGGATTCGAAGTATTGCCAGAATTGTTTGAGGAGGATCCTTACTTTGCAAAGTTTGTTGAGAAAGTTAAGGATGGGAATACTGATGAATTTATGTTGGTTGATGGATTCTTGTTTAAAGGAAATCAGTTATGTATTCCAGAGGGGAGCTTGAGAATGAAAATTATCAAGGAGTTGCATGAAGAAGGCCATGTGGGTAGAGATCGTACGTTGCAGTTAATTTCTCAATCTTATTTTTGGCCGTCGATGAGAAAAGAAGTTGAAAGATTTGTGGAGAGATGCCATATTTGCCAAGTTTCAAAGGGAACAGCGACGAATGCAGGGTTGTATATGCCATTACCTGTACCGTCTAAGCCATGGGTTGATATCAGCATGGATTTTGTTTTGGGTTTGCCTAGAACTCAAAGGGGAAATGATTCGATATTTGTTGTAGTGGACAGATTTTCGAAGATGGCACATTTTATTGCCTGCAAGAAGACAGCGGATGCAGTTCGAGTGGCACAATTATTCTTTAAGGAGGTGTATCGATTGCATGGTTTGCCAGAATCTATTGTTTCTGATCGGGATACTCGTTTTCTGAGTCACTTTTGGTTAAGTTTGTGGAAGATGGTGGGAACGAAGCTGAAATTTAGTAGTGCTTATCATCCGCAAACAGATGGACAGACAGAAGTGGTTAACAGATCATTGGGAAATTTGCTACGGTGTTTAGTGAAAGATAATCTGAAGAGTTGGGACAGTGAATCGTAGTACAGGATTCAGCCCATTTCAGATTGTATATTCAAATTTACCCAGGGGACCGTTGGATTTAGCAGTAGTACCACAACCGAAGGGGACGGTTAAACGGGCTATTGATTTTGTTGATGAATTAACTGAATGTCATAAAATCGTTCAGGAACGATTGGAGAGGGCAAACGAGAAGTATAAACGATCTGCAGATTTGAAACGAAGAAATGTTGAGTTTAATGAAGGAGATTTGGTATACGCCGTGTTAACGAAGGATCGTTTTCCAGTAGGCGCTTATAACAAGCTGAAATCCAGAAAAATTGGTCCCGTAGAAGTGGTGAAACAGATTAATGAAAATGCTTATAAGTTGAAGCTACCGGAGGATGTTTACACTTCTGACGTGTTCAATGTTAAGCATCTTGTACCATATTACGGAGGTGAACAATCTGGTGTGGAAGAATTTCCAAATTCGAGGACGAATTTTTCTCAACCAAGGGAGGATGATGCAGCTCAGGAAATAAGTCGTATACGACTTAAGGAGGAAGGTATAGGTCGTTTCCGAGCTAACTCAAACAGGCAACGACCTAAGGGGACACGTGAAACAGAGCTGCGACCTAATGGAGGTACTTTAGGTCGGTCACGACCTAAGGAGAAGATGTTAGGTCGTCTACGACCTAAAGATCCACGAGAAAAGAAGCTGCGAGTTAATGGAAGCATAAGTCGTTCATGTTTGATGAGTCACATACGAGTTAACGACACGGGTTTAAGTCGTTCACGACTTAACAGAGCAGAAGTTAAGGCCTAGGTCGTCCACGACCTAACTGGAGAACAGAGAAAGATGTTAACGAGTTACGAGTTACGACCTAAGAGCTTGAGTCGTTGGGAGTCTTAAGTCGTACGCCTGGATGTGTAGATTTTCTATGAGTCGTGGAAGGTTGAGTCGTAAGTCGTTTGTCTCTTATGTCGTAAGTCATTAGGTCGTATACGACCTAAGTGTTGTGTCGTTTGAACCGATGAGTCGTGTACTGTTGGTATGTTCTTTAAGTCGCTGTTGAATGATGTTAGGTCGTTCACGACCTATAATTGAGTCTGTACATGTTTTGAGTCATTTGTTATGATAAGTCGTGAGTCATGGTAGCTGATGAGTCGTGAAGTTTGTTAAGTCGCTGGGTTTTAAGCTGTGTGCTTTTGAGTCGTGAGTCATAGGTCGTTGCCGACCCAGGATGATTCGTAAGTCGTATACGACTTAAGGGGGCCGGTTGTAACAGGCTATAAATAGGGCGTGTGTTGTACATTTTTTGGTGGTTGACTTTTGAATAAAATTCTCTTTGATTGCTTTGTGCTTTCTTTAATTGGTAGTTGAGTGTGATCTCCTATCTCCACCTACGTCATTCGAGTGCGCTCGAATCTTCGTTTGTGAAGCCGATTCACGGAATCAAGTGCGCTTGATCAACGTCGAAGAATCGTAGATCTTCTTTCTCGGCATCGTGCGCGATCAACGAGACGAAGATAGCTAGAATCCGGCATCTTTGGATCAACGGATTTGGGCATTGCAGTATCCTCAACTCACCGATTGCTAGATTCACCGATTGAAGTTTGTTTCGAAATATCCGCTGCGTCAATGCCACACTACCAAATTGGGAGTATATCACTAATTACCTTCAACTATATAACCTCTGAGCTCGTATGTCTCAAAGAAGGGTGTTAAGCTAAGAGAATAAATTCTCCGCCGCCAACAGAAATATATTTGAAAGAAATCAGCTTTATATCTCAATTTGTAATGTCAGACATACAATCCATACAAGTCTGTTCCGGGCTCGAACATAACCGAAGGCACTTCCAAAGAAGTCCTTGCAATCCAGATATTCACTAATCACGAACGGACTTCCCGTCACTAAGGGTGATAAAACCTCTATATCGAAGATCAGCCGATGCAGAGTAACTCAACGGTAATCCTTCCGTTTTCAAAAATATCCGGTCTTCAACACCGGTCAACAAATGCAATCCATTACGACGTATCACATATTCGGAATGGGTTATACGACCCCAAGGTCCTTTCCCGGCTAACCCGAATAGTGAGCGCTTATTCAAAAATAAGTGCGGCATTCAAATTCAAGCAATCACAACAAATACCTATTTAAAGGTAAATATTGATAGTCGGTTATTTAACTATCAATAGGCGTGTTCAACGTCACCAGATTCCAAAATTTTTTCCAAATTATTTACTTTTCAAAATATCTTTACTAGATATAAAATTTCCCACACTTCAACATTTGAAAACTAATTTTCAAATCACTTTTCACCTTTATCACTTTTGAAAACAAATTTCAATCATTTTCCTTACTCGAAAATACTTTCATTTCAAAATGGTTCATTTAAACCAATTAAATAAATCCTTACCGATTTACTTTATATTTACGTTCCAAATCCGTAAATTAATTCCCACACTTCAAAAATAAATCAACGTTTATTTTTAAACAAATTCCCCTTTCTTTTATAAATTCCCTAGTGAATTTACAATTCCAAAATATCTATGAATATACAATTTCCCAATCGATTTCTAATATTCATTTTTAATTTATTTTTAAAAGATAAAGTCCCAAAATATTCAGTTCATATTGGAAAACATTTCCATACTTATTAAATAATAAGTAATTCACAAATCCATTCATTTTCAACACTTGGAAAATCTTCAATATACTTAATATCGAAATTAAGTATATATTTTATTCTTTAAGGAAAACATTCACTTAAACACATTTGTTTGGGCTAAAGCGAATGTTGCGTAAAACATCGTTACGACGACCCAAAATCACTAGTATAGGGATTCGAAATTAAAATAGATATATAAATCCCAATACTATACAAAATATTTCCTTTCGGAAACCATTTACTATAACAACAGTGTTATAGTCCACCATTTCCTTCTATTTCTCGAAAACGTCTATTTCAACAATGAATGTTGAAATCTATGTTTTCGATGTTTACACCTTTTACAACATCGTTAAAACGATTAACTTCATTTTATAATATTCATTTTCCCCAAGCATATTCATTTTATTTGATAATATATTCACTGTCCTAAATTGTGAATATACTTCCTTAACCAATTTCAACTTTCAATTTATCAAATTCCATTGATTTCGAATTTATAAACCATGTCTATAAATTCCATTTCTATTTATAAGCTTTGATTTAAAAATCTCCTTTATTTACCAATTCCATTTGTATATCTCAATATATACCAAAAGTCCATATTATAAGTTAAATACTTATAATTCATTTACTTACAAAATCATTCTTTCAAAACTTCACAAATCATAAATCTTATTACTTATAAGATTCCTTTATATTTTATAACAACTTCAACTTATAAAATCTCCTTTATTAACAATTTCTATAAATATCCCATTTATATGCTTAAAACCCAGTTTATAAGTTAATTACTTATAATCTTTTATTTTACAACATCTATTCATTTTATATCTTCACAATTCATACATTTGTAAATTTCAATTTACTTATGAAATCCATTTTTATTTCATTTTAATACTTATAAAAAATTCGGTTTATAATTCCGATATTTTTAATTTATAAATATCAATTTTATAAGTCTTTTATATACATTGTTTTTAATAATTCAAAAATCCCAATTTAAACCAATTTATTCTTTTAATAACTTAAAAATTGTTATTTAAAGCTTATATATTTCAAAATCATACTTAAGCATTATTTTCCAAAAATCATAACTTTTATGAAAATAAAATTTTAACGTTTATTTATTTTAACAATTCAAAATTTAATAAAACGTATACTTTTGAAAATCACTTTAAAATTCCTTTTAAAACCAAAAATCATTATTTTAAAACTTCAGAAATGGATCCGATGATGCAGCAGCACCAAATAGTCAATCTTGACATCCAAATATCATATATCGATATGATAGTCAACAAATATCAAAATATCTGTAAATAAATCAATACAGTTGAGGAATCCAGTTGGATCCCTCCAACCTGTTTTCCTGCATCCAAAGATGTTAGCACAATACTACTTCCGTTCCAGCACGGGATTATCGCGGTATATGAGATTTAAAATATTATCCGCTTAATAGACGGCGCAATAGGGTCTCATCCGCTTTATAATGCGGGAAATCAACTCCAAGTACATAAATAATACCAATTTCACTGTACTGTGAAATATTCGCGGTATATGTTTTTAATAAATAACATCCGCTTACTAACGGCGTATAACGTCTATTTTAACAATCAATAGGTAACAATCATCATTCATGCATTAAATCAACAATTTTAAATATAACTATTTTAAAATAAAATCGAAACCGATTCGATTGAGTGAGAAGTTCTCACCTTGATTTCAATTTCGTTTTAGCGATTTATTTCGAATAAAATTAAACGGACGTTTAATTTTACCCAAAATTTTCGCTAACTCCAAACGACTCCAATCCAATTACATAGCGTAGTGCTCGTCCATACGATTCCAACGCAACTGGTTTCGCGCGTTTTCGACCTCGTATGAAAAAGATATGAATTTTTAAACATTCACGAATTTATATATATAAATTTACAACAAATTTTATATTTTCTAAACCTAAATAGATCTCATCCCTTGATCCAGCCCCTGCTTCATCCAGCCCGTCCCTTTCTTCATCTTCTCTCGCGCGATCTACAGGTTATAGCCGAACCTAAGAAACCCATTAGCTTGAATTTTAGGGTTAAATTATGCAACCAAATCGAACACCTAGAACTCGATCAGCAAGCACCACTTGAACAAACATCTCCTACTCCATGCTCGGCCCCCCATTGCCCCTGAAAATCGAGCACCAACGGCCAGAGAACGCGGCCAAAATTTGTCGTCCATAGGCAACGATACTTCACTTCCTCCGTTAGATGTGACGAGCTCGAGGTCTACTCCATTTCTCTAGTTGGAATCTTTTGGAATCGTAGCTTAGATTGAGAGAATTTTAGGGAAGAAGCCTGGAAGATTTCGGCCATGGATATAGATAGTGGCGGCCACAAACGTTTACAACCCTAGGGTTTAATCTCTTTTGCAAATAATGAATTTTTAGGGCTTTTATAGAAAAATCGACGTACACTATTCATCCCGGAATTTTCAAACTCCAAACGGAGCGTGCCGGTTGGCATTCCTAAGGTTTATCCCATGTTCCGAACACAATGAAACGTGTTTCGGGGGCTAATTCGGTCATCTGTGCGAGTTATGACAATAAACGTTCAATTTTAAATTAAACCGATTAAACGATTTTCTAGGCGTTTTAGCTTGCACCGGACAAACGGTAAATCCGATTGACACGAAATTTGAAACCATACAATAATATCACATTACGGATCCGATGAAACTAGTTTCGTCGAAATCCGAGACTATATGAAAAATGGCTATTTTAACTCGCCAAATTAATATTAAAACAATTTCGATGCGTTTTAACCTGCCACGATCAAACGAAAACTCCGATTGTTACGAAAATTGAAATCCGATAATAACAAACTATTACAGATCCAATGGAACTAGTTTCGTCCAATTCTGAGACTGTTCAAAAAATGGCTAATTTCACTAGTCGATTAAATATTAAAACATTCAATTTTCACAAATAAACTTTTAATTCGATTTTAAAAGTTCTATAACATCATTCTAACTCCAACATGATATAATAAAATTTTACAAATCATTTCCAATCATATTAAACTCGATTTTCAATTATTTCTGAAATTTCAACTATTAAATTATCGATTTAATTATCCAATTAAATCTAATTATTCGAAATAAGATTTATTCGACTTATAAATTTCACTTATTAATATTTAAAATTAATTAAATATTCAAATTTTAATTAATAGAAATTTTGGGTCGTTACAACATGTATTCTTCTTGAGTGTCAAATTGATATACCCAACACTTCTATCTTGAGTGTCAAAGAGATTGGACCAAAAACATTGAAGCTTATGGATATTGACCCGAATCCATCAACATTAGAACATATGTCTTTCCAAGCTTGGCAAGAACATATCGCATCACAGCCAGAAACTCCAATAGCGGATTTCTCGTCGTCGTCATTTTCTTCAAGAAGAAGAAGAGAAAGAAGATATTCAAATTGTTTCTCCCGATCTTCCGCCTAAGCAAGCATTGGCTGTACTCTCTCGCAATCAATCAAAAATTCACAAAGATTTAAAGCGTTTTGAGCATAAGACCAATAAAAAGTTTGATTCTTTAAAAAACTTTCTTGACAAAATTTGGGATAAAATTTCATGCATTGAACCTCAATCTTCTCAAGCTTATGATCCGGCTCCATTCTAATGGCCTTCGAGTTCTAACGATGAAGAAGCTCCAGACTCAAGCTCTGGACATGATGGATCTAAAGGAGGTGATGTAAGTATTGACCCTAGCTTGACGGTCACGGAAAGTTGGTAATCTCGGTATGATTTTTATAATACTTTTTGCAACTAAAACTCTACTATGGTTTGTAATATTTTTTGGTACTCTGCTTTATTGGGCACAAAACTCTACCGTGTGTCTGCTTTGGTAGTGAACTCGTATGTATGTAAATATTGTGTATATTATTGTATGTTATGAATATTATTGTGCATATTTATCTTCACTTATTTATCTCCTTTTTGTCAATGACAAAGGGGGAGAAAATATGTGCATATCGACAGGGGGAGTCACATATATAGTTGTCATTATCAAAAAGGGGGAGAATGTTAAATCTCGCTTTATAGCGTTTTGATTATGACAACTATATATATATATTAGTATCGATTAACCTTGTTTTGCAGGAAGAAACTCTACAACAGGAAAATTTCAAGGGCTTAGTTAACGAGTCTATGTGTATTAGTATTTGCTAAAATCTTTCTTGGTGACACACGCACATGCATAATTGTAAAACATGCACAAGGCACAACAAACGGACGTCTGAAATTTTTAATTCAAACGTCTGTCTGCTGAAACAAAAATTTACTCAGCAAAATATTCAGACGTGTGTTTTGAAAAATTCAGACGTCTGAATATAGGCCGTATTTGCATATTTCCTTGCTGTATATATATAACTATAAACAGACTTCTGAAATTTTATTTCAGACTTCCGAAAACGAATAGATGAAACTATTCAGCAAAGAGACACGACTCTTGATTCACATCCAATCATCGAATCTCTTCGTGAATAATTGCAACTATTTGTATACTATAAATAGGGGCTTAATCAAATATGTTTTTCATCTTAACTTACTCTAATTCTTTCTATCTTATCTATAACATTCAGATTCACAAAAGCACTCTATTTTCATATTTAAAAGATTAAAAATCTTCTCGAACCTTCCAAATTCTTTCACGAACTACACTATTATCATCAAAGAAAGATTATAGGAAGGGTGCATATTGATTTGACATATCCGTGTTATTAAGAACACAATTAGCCAACAAACTATTTGTATTGTGAAAGTTCTCTTCAGCAGTCGAGACAAGGAATCCCGTTCGGCAGTTCGGGTAGTTGTAAACATATTCCTCCCGTAAAGTGAGGGTTGTTTTTTGTTAGTGAAATTCCTAAGAGGAGCTTAGGGATTGGATGTAAGACAGTGGTCCGAACCAGTATAAATCTTTGTTGTCACTTTTATTTATTGTTGATATTCTGCTATCCACACATTTCTATTCCATACGATCCTGCTGCAACGTCTCTTACACAGTAAGGTTCCGGATATGGATTATAGGACCCGACTCTAGATATGGACCCAACGAGGTCCCATCTATGGATTATAGGACCCAGAGAGGTCCTAGGCTTCGATAAAATGATCCAGAGAGATCGTGAATTCGGTTAATGGATACAGAATGAATTAGGAATTGGATATTGACTCGGAACAATCATGGATTTTGTTAATGATCCGAAGAGATCACATATTCGATTAACGGATCTGAGGCTGTTCAAAACAAACCTTCCAAAGCAAGGCATGTTTTAGAAGAAAAATGTTAATCCGCCTTTTGGTAAGGCCATAGACATGCAGATTTAACTAAATCAGTTGCTTGGTTGTCGAGACTGGAATACGATGGGTTTTAGTCTTGGATGGATAGATGATCAATCACGGATGGTAATCATGATTATGAAGCCAAGATTCGGCATATTCGATGGACAAAAGTCACAGAATACTCGAAATACGAGTTTTGACAAAAGTTGAGTTGTCGCGGGTTGCGTGGAGTTTGCTTCGAGTCGTATTTGGACTTGCTTCGGGTTTTCTTGATGGTTTCTCCGAGTCATCCAGGGTAATGCTTCGGGTCGGTTGAAAGCTGGGTCGGTAGGAATCTGGGTAGCTGGATTTGGGTCGGCTGGAATTTGAGTCGGTAGGGATCTGAGTGGTAGGAATCTGGATCGGCAGGAAGCTGGGTCGGTATGAATCTGGGTCGGTTGGAAGCTGGGTCGATAGAAAGCTGGGTCGGTTGTATGGACTTGGCTACGGTCTTATTGGGTCCGGATCACTCAGGAAGCCTAGTAACTCGAATTTTGCCTATTAATACAGCAAGCAGGGCTTTAGAAAAAAGATCTCATTCTGTTTCTCTTCTTCTTCCTCATTAAGCCTACTCTGTCATTATTGTTTTGAAAACTTCGAATCGTAACTGTAATTAATTTTTATATCAATAAAAAAGAAATTTTTGGAGTGGACGTAGGCCAGACTCAGCCGAACCACTATAAATGCACTGTGTTTTTTGCTTTCTTTACAATTTTTACTACTCTTCATATTTATACTCCCTATATACACTCTATCTGTTATCTGTGACTGGTGCATTCATTTACGTTTGGATGTTAGTGATCAACTTGGCGCTAACACCAATTCCATAACGCAGAGTATTTTGGTACGATCGCAATGCAAAAAACTACGTCTTAAACGGAGCTCATTTGCACAAATTATTAATTTTTAGAAATTTATAAAAATATAAATTGGACTAATTAAACAGCCTTAACGTAACTAATTTGAGCGCTTCAAAACGAATCAGTAAGCCCGTTGCGGTATCGAACGTCCTATGCGTCAAATACGGTAGCAGGCATTCCAGATCCAGAGAACGGAAGAGCAGCTTCGGCCCAAAATCAGGAAAAAAGGGTACAGAAAAAATAGCGGCAGTTAATATTCCTTGCTCAACTTTAACTATACTCTCCGTAAATCGGCAAAATTCAAAAGCCATGATATAGTTGCTTCAAAGCCTTTAATAGTTACAGCAGTCCATGGCGTTTCCTGCTTCCCCCAGTCATCAATCCAGTACCGTTTGGAAGATATGCAATTCTTTGGCAAGGTTCGCTTTCTTTTTTTCTAAGTTTCTTTTTGGTACTTAAAGGTTTTGCGCACAGTAGCTAATATCATGAAATTTGTGGGAATATTTTTTCCAGAAGAATTGATCAAGCGCTTGCGAGCAATAATGTTCCTACATCAGCACCTCGAATTCCTCATCTTGTAAAGCAGGTATTCAAATTGCTGGCAATCGTTTTTGTGCGATTTATTTCACTTAAGCATGTTAGAAGTAATGATATATGAAATGAAGATCGTTGAAGTTCGTTAGATCTGAAAGTTGATTTGTACTTCGTAATTTATAATTTGTAATTTAGGGTTGAATCCATATGGGTGTCATTTACAGTTAATAACAAGCTATTCAAGTAGCTTGCAAATTGCTGTAACATATGGACACATTGATGCTTAGGGTAGATGGAAACATGGTTTTCAACTCATCGAAGTGCATATTATTTTTCATTTTTTTTCCATAAAGGTATTGAAACCAACTTGTGTTCTGACAATCTGTTGTTCTGTTTGTAGTTTGTATATGGCCCAGGGTTTTCAGTTCCATACTCTGGGTATAGATTCAACTAAGGTTGTAAAGTAATAGATTGAAATAATTGTTAATTGGTTAAAAGTAATTTTAAGAAAATAACCTCATACAAAACTTGTCATAGATTCAGGGGAAATAACGTATTTCTGTTGCGATAATTTTCGTATGTAGTCTGTCTCTCTCTCTCTTTTAAGATCTTCCAAAATGTTGAGGTCATGAGAGTGTCTGCATATATTATGACCAAATGAGTTGGCGTTTATGGTGCTAATGATGCTTACATGAAAGAAATATGATAGAGTAAAATATAAAAGGCAAGAGATTTGCTTTATGAAAAAATATATATAATAATAATAACTGACAAGTAACCGGTACACGTGCATGAGTATACCACGGTTATAGAGAATAATAAATGCAATTGCTCGTGCAATGTTTGCACAATTTTCATGTTCACATGTATTATTATTACGATTGTTATTGCTGCTGCTGCTGCTATTGCTGCAGCAGCTGCTGCTGCTGCTGTTGTAAAGATAATGATAAAGATGTTTATATGCTTTAGCGTTTCATTTTATGTTTGACAACAAATACTGAAACGTATATCCAATATCTATTGTTAAACTCACATGCAGATTGCACTTACGTGAATCTAAAAGTTATAGATGGAATGATGGAACATAGACAAGATATTGCAAGTGTGGTCATTTGGATCATAAAAGAACATCTTGGGAAAAACTTAAAATAAATTAGTTTGTTAAAACTTATCTTTATGTTATATTGAAATTATATTCAAGTTTGTACTTTTAATTCAACTGTTGACATTTAATTTAAATTATTTGTATTAATAGGACAATGATCAAGTGTAGATTAATTATTGAACTTGATGTTAAAGTTGTACACATACGTATGTACACACACAAATATTGAAATTAAGTTTTTTATGTTTAAAAATATGCTATATTTAGTAGCAGTCATGCTACCTGTAGTTATTCTCCATCGGTCTAGGATTTTTGTTTGATGCGTTCTAAAGCAACAAACATGTGTTGTTTTTCTCTGTGGACACAACTATGAGTTACTTATATCGTATTTCTGATCTCGGAAAACTAGATGTAAATATTGTCTGTCCAGAGTTCAAATTTTTTGTTTGCTTTGAGCTTGAAATTTTGAGTATTTCACTCAACGCCGTTTTTTACACAACTATATATTGGAGCAACGCATAGTTGCACTTATTGAAGCTTTCAGTATGTCAAATAACTTAATGGGAAAATATTATGTGGTAGTTGTCCTGAACAACACTAGCATATACTGATAGTAAGTTGTGAAATGAGTCCAAGTTGATAATTTGTCCACCTAAGTGGTTTATATTCAAAAGTTAACCTTTTATTATCGACCTAAACAAATTGTGGACAAATCAGCTGCCACATTTGATTTTTCAATTTTTGTTGTTTGCATAGGTACAACTATGAGTTATGCCAATTAATTTTTATCAAAGAAAAAGATAGGCAAGACTATGAGTTGCATCTCTTAATGTTCAAAACATTTAAGATATGCATTAATGAGTTGTTTTGGTATATGTCTATCTAAAACATGATTTTAGGTGGAAAGTTTTGGATTCCAACAATTTTGAAATTATGAGTTTTTGTTTTTAACTGGGACAAAAAAACTGATAGATGCAACTCGTGGCTGTGACTATATGGAACTAAATAATTCCTGTCTATAGAACACATGGTATACTGAATTTCTAGACAGATTAACATAACCAAAAACAACATAATTGCTTGGAAAAAAAAACAAATTATCAACCATAAAACAATTTGTAAATCATAAATCCATAAGAGCGGTCTCAATAATCCTTACTCAATAATACTTTAATAAGTTGATATGCCGCTTCTTGCATTCGTATTTGATTTAATTCATGGTTTAACATTTTGAAGTTATATCAAATAAAAACCGTGGACAACAATTTGACGTTTTAAGCGAAGCGGTTGAGTTTTGGCTTAGTAACGATATGATACAATAACTAATTTTATATAGAAAATATCGTTGAATACGAAAATCGATAATTAAATTACTTTAGTTAAAGGAAAGTAATATAAAACCAAGAAAAATTGGTTTAAGGATCTGAAGTACATCAACTGTTTGTGACTAGATGTAGAAGATTCTTCTTTTGTTGCAAGTATAAAAGAGAGATTCAAATTGAACTGTTAAATGAAAATCGAAATTAAAATAGTTATGGTGTTTGTTATTGGAAAAAAATTGGAGTTGAGTGTGGAATAAAGAACGCGCTATGCATATTTTGTATGCATGCATGCACTCACGCGCCTGTGTGCACGCGCACACACCCATACACACATATAGACTAGATCGGCTACACCTCATTTTTGATACACCTCAAATCCTTGATTTCAACCACATGTTCCCATTTAAATAATAGAACGAAATGACAAGAGAGAGAAACTATAATATATTAAATAATAGTAAAACAGAAGAATTTAAAGCTCTCTTGTTAAATTTAGGGAGTTTTCTCCATTCTTCTTTATTCTCTCCAAGTCAAGATATTTTATTTTCAGAATACTATAATTTATCACTTTACAATTATTCTACTAAATTTCTCTCATTATTTTACATTTAGATACATACTTTCGAAAAGTAACTACAATCATTTACATATATTTTCTCAATTCTCTTTCAGCATTTACATTGAAGTTAATACAAATTATAAGCTAATTAATAAACTCAGTCAACTAATATTTATCAATGCATTAAACAAATCTTAAAAGATGTCAGTTTCATTATGTTAGCATTAGCATAGGCGCATCAACAAATTGCTAAAATTATCTTTTTCATTTGGATACACACACACACACACATATATATATATACATGTACATACATACATACATACATATATAAAATATCACAAACAATAAATTATACATTCCGGTAAGGGTCCAGTCAACCCTGCTAGTTTTGCTAAAAAAATAAATTATATACATTAACGATTCATTTTATAATTTATTTACTTTAACTACAAATACACATTTCAAAAATTTTATAATTACTCACAAACCATTCTCAATTCTCTTCTAATATTTTAAATTCAAGTCCATATATTTAACTACTTGTGTAATCATAAATTAAACTATTTAAATAAATTTAGTTAACAAATATTCATCAATTCTTCTAATAAATCCTAAAAATATAGGAATTTCGGTATATATACAATATTCATATATATGAGAAAAATGAGAAAAATGATTTTTCATTCAAATATAAAGATATTTAAATCACGTAAAATGTGTACACAAATAATAATAAAATTTTAACTTCTAGTTCATTTGTCTTAAAAAAATTATTGTATAGTACATAATACAGTTCTATTTTTAACAACTTTTAAAGGATAAATTAATATTTTACAACATTACAATGTGAGTGTGCAGATTAAACTGATAAAAAGTAGATATAAACTTTCTCACTTTTAACATGGTACGAAACCTTACCAAACTCATAATTTAACTAAATGCTACATAACATTATTTTACGATTATCAGGTTTTAAACATCACTCTTCTACAACAACACAAAATTCGTGGTTAACTGCAAAGATAAAAAATTTAAAAATAAAAAATTAGATAATGGGTAAAAGTTCAAATGTGGATAAGCAGACCATAAAATGCACTTTTCAATTACAAATACAGACAAAGCTCTTCTCAGTTTCCTTCAACTTTTTACATACAACTCGTTATGTTTAATTTCAATTGATTATTAATTTAAATTATTTAATATTCATTAATTCATTTATAAATCTTTAGTAAACGACAATTTAGTGTGTATACAATATTTATATTAGCAAAAATGGTAAAGTTATTTATTCACTCATACATATAAAAAATATATATCACATAACATAAATTATTTACATATACAACATTACCAATTTTAATTTACAATTAGTTTGAGTTAGCACATTTATTCTCAGAGTTACGTAGGTGGTGGGGATTGAACCCCCAATATTACATTAGAGTGTTTATAATTCATCTAATCACAATAAATTTATCATATAGTGCATAGTAAAATTCTTTTTTAGCAATAACCAAATATAATTACTATTTTTTAACATTACGTGTACAACACACGAGTTATACACTAGTTATTCAAATGGTAGCACGTGGTTGAAATTCGAGGGATTTGAGGCGTAGCAAAATTGAGGTGTAGTCGATCCTTGTCCATACACACACATGCATACATGTGACACAATTGCATCTATGCATTTTTTCTAAAATGTGAATGTGCCTCGTAAATATTACCTATCTATTTTTCCAATACTACCCAAAAGACTCGAATATTGTTAACCAAAATCTATATGTAGTCATAGTTGTATCAAAAATTGGGGGGATTTGAGGTATAGTCGATCCTTGCACACACACACATATGTGTGTGTGTGTATACATGTATGCATATACACACATACACACACATATATGCATAAATGTGACACAATTGCGTCTATCCATTTTCCTAAAATGTAAACAGTACCTCATAAATATTTCCCATCTATTATGCCAATACTACCCAAAAGACTTGAACATTGTTAACCAAAATCTATACGCAGTCATAGTTGTATATGTTGTTCTATCAAAAATTCGATAGGCAACTCATAGTTGCATTTATATCAAATAGCTGAAATTTGTAATAATGTGATATGGTTGTTGGCATGACCAAAACTAGCCTATGTTGGTAATAAGTTATAAATTGGTCTGAAACGATAAATAGTTTCTTAAATGATAACACACGTATACAAAAGATTAGTCTATTATGAAATTGGTGGGAAATGATTATTAATCATGTTGAGTGGTCTATATTCCTTTTTGGTAGAGAAAGTATAGTGCCCGAAGTCCATAGAAGGCATGAGATGCAAATACATGATACATGTTACTTGCTGCCAGAGGACACATGCTAACAAAAGTGATTGCAGCAATATTTTTTCTTTTCTTTCTTTCATTTTGGTTTTGTTTATTTTAGACAAGCGCTTTCTTGTTTTTTCTCCTAGCTAATGACCTTATGAAATAGTAATACTTTATGTGAGATGATTGTTTAATGCCTTTGTTTAAATCTTGGCTTTTGGGTACATCTCGTCTTATAATTTTCACATACTATATCTCATATCGGATGAGAAGAGTTTATCATGAGTGTTCATTAAACTCTCATTTTAGGTCATAGAGCACGTCTTCGAGCTATCTCAGGATTACTTATCTGATCTAAAATTGACATTTTTATAGATTTCCTATTAGTTGCTATGTAGAAATTAATATAATGCAGCTTTAACATGTTTTGTAGAGAGTATAACAAAATTCATACTTGTAGGTTTGTGTTCATAAACTTCATTTATGTAGGTTAAAGATGCATATAATATATTCCTGTGGATTTTTTGTTTCGGTTAGCGAGCAAAATTTATTGTTGCACTAATACATACGATTTAATCAAAGAACGTTTGTTTAGGTTATAGCCAGGGCCAACCTTTGGGTAAGACGAGCAAGTTAATTGGTTGGGGCAACCCCATTGAAGAGCAACCCCTAGTCTTAAATACAACATATATAGAACAAAGATATAATAATTTAATTGAGTAAGTAGTAATTTAGTGATTATAGTTTTGCATTTTAATTGGAAGGTCAGAACTCAGTAGTATTAACATTGCTAGATTTATCTTGTTTTTTGCTTGTTATATTTGGTTCAAAGTAATTATCTTTTTTCTACAATTAAAGACAACTTATACATTGCTCGTTTGGGCAACCCAATAGATAGGAGCGATATTAGTTGTAGCTATTAAAGTTGAAATGAATCAATGAATATCTTGCCACTTACTTAGGCCATGACTATTAAAAACAATCATAAACATATTTGTCATACATTACTTTATCATGGATTATTTTGTTTCAGTTAGCAAGCAAAATTCATTGTTTCACATAATACATACGATTAAATCAAAAAACATATGTTTAGGTTGTAGCTATTAAAGTTGAAATGAATCAGTGAATGTCTTGCCATTTACATAGGCTATGACTATTAAAAACAATCAAAACATATTTGCCATACATTACTTTATCATGGACGATCATCAAATTGACATCTTAGCTGGTCATAAGTACGTTTTAAGACTATCTCAGGATTATTAATATGTCTGGAATTAACATTTTTAAGTTTTCCTTATTAGTTGCTGCATAAAAATTAAAATAATGCAACTTTAAGTTGTTTTGTAGAATATATAAACAAAATTTATACTTGTATCTAGTCAGTAACTTCATTTATGCAGGTTATAGATGTATAATATTTTTATGTGGATTATCTGTTTCAGTTAACAAGCAAAATTCATTGCTTCACGTGGTACATAGGATGAAATCAAAAAACATATGTTTAGGTTGTAGCGATAAAAATTGAAATGAATCAGTTAATGTCTTGTCATTTGTTTAGGCTACAGCTACTAAAAACAATCAAAGACATATTTGTCATATGTTACTCTCCACTATCAAACTTAATTGAGTTAATCATCAACCAAAATTAGGATTTCTATTATCATCATAATCTTTTATGTAATAGAAAAGTAATTCAAAAATATGAACTCTATATTTTTCATAAAAACTTCTTGATATTGCGCTAAAGAATTATTGTGTTTGAAAAAAGGATCGACTTTTCGAATTTGGACGAGAAAATGGCCTCGGATAATTGATAGCGACCGGCTATCTTTTTTCTTGTTCAAACATTGATATCAAGGAGAAAAAAGAATATGAAGTTTTTTTGTGGCTCAGTACGTAGCAAAAGACAAGACAGGATTAGTAAATCATAATTAGATTTAAAAATCGGCTCGTCTTTGAAGTGTAAAAAAAAAAAAAAATGTAAAATAAAATAACTAAAGCTAGGCAGAGATATCTGATTGAGATCTAGAAAGAGGTCTTGGTCGGGATTTTCATATCTTGGTCGACAAAGAGGTCAACAAGATTTGATGTTTCATTTTGCACAAGCATCGAAAAGAGATCTCGATCGAGATGGAGGAGATTTATTTTAGTATTGATATAACTGCATCATATTATTTAGAAATTGTCTTGTAAATGCATTTCGTTTTACATCTATAAATCAAGGGTAAACATGAACTTTATTTTAGTTCCATTTCTATTCTAAAGGTAGAAATGAAAGCTTAAATATTTTTAATATCAATATTAGGCTTGCCATCGTCTTGTATTATACATCTCTTGTACTGACTATAATTTTTATTTTATTTTTTGAAGTTGTACAGCGATTCAAAAGACACTTCTCTACGACCAGTTATTGGATTGCTAATGATTTCCGTCAAGGTGAGTATTATTTTCTGAATGAAGGCATGTTAGCTATGACACACTAGCAGGGACAAAGCTAGGGATTATGGTTGAGAAGGGTGATAAGGTGAAAGATGGAAAATATTGATAAGAATAAATTTGATTCATCGATTAAAATCAATCACGATCATTCCTACAAAACATTGACAGATCAATTAGAATTAAAATTGCTCTTTTTGAGGCTTTATAGATTGAAAATGAGGATAAAAGTTTCTTTGTCAGTGTCTTTTAAAACATCTTTCCCACTATGGGTATTACTCAAGGTTCGAGATCTCGTTTTCAATCTCGATTTCGGTCTTTTGTAATTTTAGAAATTTTGACCTAATTCGTAAATTTCGGTTCCAATTCGGTTTTGGATCTTGTTATTTATTTTTCATATACTTATACATATATTTGTTTAATTTATTGAAACATAACGTATAATTTAAACTTAATTTAAAAAATAAGATATACACAAACAATACCGGTTAATTATAAATATTTAAAACACTAAAAAATGTTCATTCATTACTTCGTTTTCAACTTTTTAGTTACATCATTTATATATTTTGTGAATTTGTATGTTTTCTATGTTAAAATTTCAGATTTGGAATATTCCTATATTTGAAAATTCAAATGAATTCCATTTTGAATTTTTTCTGTATAATTTGAAGTTCAATAGGTTTTTTTGTTGAGCCGGAATTTCGGTTCGGTTTCGTTTCGACCCCTAATGAAACCTAAATGGAACGATCGGAATCTCGGTGTTTCGGTCGAAACCTCAAACCTTGGTATTACTAAGTCAGTCATTACCAATGTTATTAAGCAGTTTGTTTTTAAAATGTTCATTGTAGACAGTGCTCTTTCAAAGTAGCAATGATGTAGGAAGAGTTGATACTAAGCCTTTAAACAAGTGGATCAATCATATGTTTTTTATTTCGACTAGTTTCTTCAAGGGTGGCAATGCTATCAACAGTTAAAAACTTTTCATTTTAGTGTTGAGGAAATAAATTTCAAGTACCAAAAAATCAAAATTAGAAAAACATTCCGGATAAAATAATGCAAACTCTAGCAGCTTTGCCACGTTTGGAAAAAAAACGAGCACGTTCGAGTGAAACATCCAAAAATCATGGTTCAAAATTTCGGTCGGCACGTCGGAATTTCGGCCATCATCTGGTTCTGGCGATGATCGAATCGAAATTCATTTGGAAATCCATTTTTGGAAGCAAAATTGAAAAAAAAGAGAAAAAAAATTTGAACTCATAAATACCTAAGAAAAGAGAGGGGTAGAGAGATGCGACGTGGGGGAGTGGAAGAACGATATCGTTGGCGGACTAGAGAAAAGCGGCGGATGAGAGAGAGGGAATCGACATTGGATTTTCATTGATTAGGGGTTTTAGGCAGCGACTGTTGGTATAGATTGACTGGTTGAGAGCAATAGTTAATCATGCCTGCTTTATTGGGCTTGATTTGTTCTTTTGTGTATATATTTAGGCATGGTATTGTAGTACTTGTTTGAGCTAAAAATGGTCACAAATCCCAAGTATCGTGAAAACACCAAGTTATGAATTTAGATCGGCGATATTCCAAACACAAATATCAGATCTAAGCAATATTAAGCATAACAATCCAGAAATAACAATCAGTGACACAAGATTTATAGTGGTTCGGCTATCTTCGGCCTACGTCCACTTCAAATGGTAATCCTTTATTGATTCTCCTTGCTGGTTATAGATGATTACAACAATTGCAATGAAGAAATTCGAGGACAATAGTTGTATTGAAGTGTAGAATTAGATCAGGCAGAGTCTGGACGTCCAGTAGCCAAAAAGATCCCCTTTCTGTAGGCTTCAGGGGGCTATTTATAGGTGTAGGAGGCTGATATCGTGCTCAAACTTCGAGAGACTCCTTCTGGCACGTGAGTGGACCCACGCGACCGACCCCACCAATTTTCGACTCGACCCGTGATCGATACGAATCGATTTCGTATCGATCAAGAAATGGTCCAATCGAGCTGAAACTTGGCAGGAACATTCTTTAGCGTGTACGTAAGCTTTTGTGAAAATTTCACAGCATTTGGACTTGTAGAACTCAAGATACGATCGATACGAATTGTGGTTTCTCAATGCCGTCCGGTTCGCACTGATCAATTTGTATCGATGTCCCTTCGCGTCGATTCCCAGCACGTGCGCATCGATGACATGGCGCTATTTTCAAGGCTCGATCCATTTTCCTCGCTGTTTTGAACGCTTCTTCCCTTGATTCGTGGATATTCTTCGCTCGCATCCGCATTTCATGCTCGTTTGTATTCATAACATGGTACGTTCGCACCCATCAATTCGTGTCCTTCTTCGTATTGATTCCAGGAGTACATTTCGTATCGATCCCATATGCGCTGATCGATACGAAATGAGCATGGGGTATCGATACGATGTGGTAATGGACACGAATCTCATCCTTAGGATGGATACGAGCGAGACCTTACCTAATGGATACGAACAAAGCTTTACCTGATGGATACGAACAAAGCTTTACCTGGTGGATACGAAAGTGCCAAATCCTTCTACTGTCGATACGAGAGTATCGATTCGAGACATGCCACCTCTTTCCATCACGACCAATACGAAACTATCGTGTCGAGTCCATGTTGATCGATACGAATAGTATCGATTCGAAGTCTACTGCCGTGATCTGACTTGATGGACACGAACGTACTGTTCGCATCCATGGTATCGATATGAAACAGATGGATACGAACAATATCGATACCAAACCAGCCACCTTTAATATTGATCCATCCATATCTTGAACAAATGAACTCTGTTTGATCTGAAATTTGAAATGTAGCTTCCCCTAGCCTTGATCATCATCTCCAATCGATTCCGTCCTGATCGGAGCTTGGCCAAATTTTAACGACATCGATTGCAGCCTTGTTTCCAATCGATCTCCAATCCTGATATCTATCATATCTTGCCAGTTTGTTGATATTCCAGGCTTGACCAAAAGGCGGGATAACATTTGCCCCCCAAAACATGCCTTGTGATAAGAAGGTATGTTTTGAATAGTTCTGAATCTGATGTCCGAAGTCCATAGCCATATCATCAGAGTACACCATTCTCGACTGCTTCGAGTCGATGCCCAATCCCAAATCCAGTAACCAAAGCCTTTATTCAATTCCATACCCATCTGAACTCGACAACCGAGTCCTAATCCATCCTATTCATTAGCCAATAACCGAATTCAGGACCTCTCCGGGTCGATATCCAAATCCGTAACCTCTCCGGCTTCTTGCCAAGCGTAATCCACACCTGACGACCGTGGTCCAGTGTCCCTGGACGTTGAGCTAACCTCTCCGGATTTTTACCAAGCGCAATCCACACCTGATGACCGTGGTCCAGTGTCCGTGGACGTTGAGCTAGCCTCTTCGAGTTCTTGCTAAGCGCAATCCACACCTGACGACCGAGGTCCAGTGTCCCTGGACGTTGTGCAATGCCATGACTTAAGTCCTAAGTCGAACCCTGGTCGCTCCGGACCCTTATTGAGTATAGTCCATACTCAACGACCTGAAACAATAACCCCTAATATAGGGCTTAAGTCCTAGGTCGAATCCTGGTCTCTTCGGACCTTTGTTGAGCATAGTCCATACTCAACGACCTGAAACAATAAACGCTAATATAGGGCCTAAGTTCTAGGCCGAATCCTGGTCTCTTCGGACCCTTATTGAGCATAGTCCATACTCAACGACCTGAATAAGCCAATTCGCCGCATGCGGACGAAGAGACTTACCCCTTGCCAGATATAATTCATATCTGACGACCATTTACCAAAAACCAGACAAAAATCCAATCAAAATCCAAATTAAATCAGAAAATCTGAAATCCTAATCAACATCCAAAACATAAAACAATCATCCAAACAAGAATCCAAGCCAGAAAGCAAACAAAAGCAGGAGTTCAAACCAAACTCCAAAATCAAACCAGAAAAACAAGTGTCCAATCCGAAAACAAAAGACAGATTTCACAAACTATAGCTTCGCGGTTTATCATCATTCAGAGCATGCCTAGGGGCTATCTCCGTCCACGTACATGAGTAAATAACTTGGTCGTTTGCCAATAGTTTGTTACTTATTTCATATTATCCCGGTCAATTGATAACCAATCGACCATCATTCTTGCGCCTCACACCATCATGGTTTGAGGTAGACGGTGGTTGCTCCTGCTCCACCGTTACATTCCGTGCCCCAACATACTGCCTCAATTGTCCATTCCTCACATGCTCCTCAATTATGTCCTTTAAGTGCCTGCAGCTGTTGGTATCATGCCCGTCCAAATCGTGGAAGCGACAGTGCCTTCCCGATGCCCTCTCCCGCTCGGACGGTTTCTCCTAGCCGGCCTTCGGTAGGCAAGGCGATCCCGGGTTTTCATGTATATCCGCTCCAGCATCTCGTTTAATCCTGTGTATGTGGAAAACTTTAGATCCTTTCATCGCTTCCTAGTTTTTTCAGAATCATCATCCAACTTCCTTTTTCCGTTATCTTTATCCGAGCCTCCGTTGGACGGTCCTCCACCTTCAGTCGCATTCACTTCCTTTAACTTTAAGTCTATACATGCGTCTTCTTGCCGAAGGAACCTTTCAGCTTCGTGAAAGAATTCCTCGAGATCCAGTGGTGGGTTTCATATTAAAGATACTTTGAAATCCGAATCCTATCTGACTTCCGATACTGCCGCCATCAAAACCATCGATGGATCCGGCCGATCCACCGAAGCAACTGCCGCATAGAATCGAGTTAGAAAAGCTCTAAGTGATTCATCCATCCTTTACTTTACCGACGTTAGCGTCATTACGTTCTTCGGTCTCTTGATATGAATCCGAAATTGCCCCAAAAACTTGTCCATCAACTCCATCCATGTTCTGATAGATCCTTTTTCCAGTTGCCTAAACCACATCGCCGCTATATCCGTCAAGTATAGGGGGAAACATCGGGCCATAACTTCCTCCGATGCCCCTAGCACTTCCATGTGTCTAGTGTATCTCATCAAATGATCAGTTGGATCAGCTTTGCCATTGTATACCTCCACGTTAGGTAGCTTAAACTCTGGTGGATTCCTAGCTATCCTGATTTTCTGGGAAAACAGACTTTTGTTCACCCTTTCCAGATCTCTGTTGGTCAAACCTCCGCGCATAGTTTTTCTAATGATCTCAGCTAATCCAGCATTGTCTGTCAAAGATTGCCCCCCGAGTCCTCAAGGGAATTCTGGTACATATTCTTCATGCGGTTCATTAACATCAGCGTTCGCTCTAGCCTGTTGAGCTTCGTCCAAAGGTCTTCCAGTGTTAGGTCCTGCGGGCCTGCCCCAAGCCCTCGTTGATTGCCTTCTGGTTCTGTATTCCGACCTTGAATCTGTCCTCCATTGTTTTCCGCAACTCTGGCTCCTTGTTCCACGTTTGCAGTCGCTGTAGTCGATCCAAGGTTCTGTGTCCCTGCAGCTTTCATCTGTTCAAAGAAAGTCTGCATCATATCCTGTTGACTCTTCAAGAATCTCTCATGTAAAGAATTTGCCATAGCTTCCATCTCGTCCCTGGTAATGTAGATAGAAGTTTGTCCTTCTTCAGCTCCGAAGGATGCCTCTTGACTTCCTCTTTGTATATTTCTTTCAGCTCTTTGTCTTCTACTTGTCTGTCGAGTCATTGTCTTCAAAACTGAACTCTTCAAGCCTTTCAAATCTAAACTCTGAATCTAGTGTAGCGGGTGCTAGTCCCTCTCAGTGAAAGCACCAAAGTGTTTGGGTCAAAAATGGTCACAAACCCCAAGTATCGTGAAAGCACCAAGTTATCAATTTAGATCGGCGATATTCCAAACACAAATCTCAGATCTAAGCAATACTAAGCATAACAATCCAGAAATAACAATAGTGACACGAGATTTATAGTGGTTCGGCTATCTCTGGCCTACGTCCACTTCAAATGGTAATCCTTTATTGATTCTCCTTACTGGTTACAGATGATTACAGCAATTACAATGAAGAAATTCGAGTACAATAGTTGTATGAAGTGTAGAATTGGATCTGGCAGAGTCTGGACGTCCAATAGCCATAAAGATCCCCTTTTGGTAAGCTTCAGGGGGATATTTATAGGTGTAGGAGGCTGATATCGTGCTCAAACTTCGGGAGACTCCTCCTGGCACGTGAGTGGGCCCACGCGACCGACCCCATCAAGTTTCGACTCGATCCGTGATCGATACGAATCGATTCCGTATCGATCAAGAAATGGTCCAATCGAGCTGAAACTTGGCAGACATGTAGAACTCAAGATATGATCGATACGAATTGTGGTTTCTCAATGCCAACCGGTTTGCACTGATCAATTCGTATCGATGTCCCTTCGCGTCGATTCTCAGCACGTGCGCATCGATGACATGACGCTAGTCCAAGGCTCGATCCATTTTCCTCGCCGTTTTGAACGCTTCCTCCCTTGATTCGTGGATATTCTTCGCTCGCATCCGCATTTCATGCTCGTTTGTATTCATAACATGATACGTTCGCACCCATCAATTCGTGTCCTTCTTCGTATTGATTCCAGAAGTACATTTCATATCGATCCCATATGCGCTGATCGATACGAAATGAGCATGGTGGTATCGATACGATGTGGTAATGGACACGAATCTCATCCTTAGAATGGATACGAGCGAGATCTTACCTAATGGATACGAACAAAGCTTTACCTGATGAATACGAACTCCGATAGCCTCTCATGGATACGAAAGTGCCAAATCCTTCTACTATCGATATGAGAGTATCGATTGGAGACATGCCACCTTTTTCCCTCATAACCGATACAAGACCTCGTGTCGAGTCCATGTTGATCGATACGAATAGTATCGATTCGAAGTCTACTGCCGTGATCTGACTTGATCGACATGAACGTACTGTTCGCATCCATGGGTATCGATATGAAACAGATGGATACGAACAGTATCGATACCAAACCAGCCACCTTTAACATTGATCCATCCATACCTCGAATAGATAAACTCTGTTTAACCTGAAATTTGAAATGTAGCTTCCCCTAGCCTTGATCATCATCTCCAATCGATTCCGTCCTGATCGGAGCTCGACCAAATTTTAACGACATTGATTGCAGCCTTGTTTCAATCGATCTACAATCCTGATATCCATCCTATCTTGCCAGTTTGTTGATATTCCAGCCTTGACCAAAAGGTGGGATAACGGTACTTTGTATTAATTACTCTAGATTATGATTTTAGGCTGATTTTTGTTAACGTGATGTAAATTATATTTCTTTACAATACTCAGGTACTTTATTATGCTACGATGCTCAAAGATAAAAACAACAACGATTACAATTAATATCTAAAAGAACATTATTTTGTTAATAAAATTGTTACGTATTGTATGTTCTTTTGCCAAAGCACGCATCCTGTACCCAATCCGAAGAATGTACCATAAATTTAAGTTAATATTGGAAATTAGTGACGCAGTTATTAAAAAAATACCGGAAATAGCAAATCAGAATTAAAACGAAATTCCTATATTTCCCAAAATGGAATGGAAATATCGAAATTTTGCAATGAGCAGAACGGAAACATAAAACGGTGTTTTGAACCTTAACATAAATGCAACTCACTATTTCATCCTGAAGATGATGGTTTAGCTTCAAAATTGTAAATATATAACAGTGCTGCAAACTTCTACATGAATATGAATTAAGTTTCTTGTGTCTTTTTTTGCTGCTGCTGCTGCTGCTATACATCTTAAGTTTAATGGGATACAAACCCTTCATTCGTTTTGTGTACAAGTTTGTATAGTTAAAGATAGACACTCTAAGGAAGCCTTTCGTGTTTAGTGAAATATCTCATATTTTGTAACCATGTTTTTGAATTTTCTACTAGATTCAATGTGTTTTCATTCTTTTGATGTTACTTAGTTTTAGCTGGTCATCACTTGTCCAATATATTCTTCGCATACACGAAGTCACAATAGTGCACTGTCAAATATAACCTTTGCATCAACTTTTGTTAGAAACTATACCAACATCCATGGTAATTTTATCATATCAGAAACAAGTAGAAACATAACAACGAGTCTATTCAAGGTACCATAATATGAATTCCATTGGGCATTCTCAGGACGTTGCAAATCAATTTTTTTATTTTTCACTAAGAAGCTCCTCTTTTTTCAATCTTTCAAGCATCCAATCATGGTGCTTTTGAGAAGCCAAGTAGCGTATACAAGTTGAATTTTCATTTACTATTAAAGTTTTCATTCACTAAGTCCACGTTGGCTGTTTGCAGTTTCACATGCTCTTATATAAGATATAATATTAATTTAGACCGCTTTCCCAAACTTATCACACATGTAGTCTTTTTTCAAAACTAATTACAAATATAGACCACTTTCTGTGAGGTAGAAAATGAAACTTTTAATTCTAGTGCAACTTGGAATAGCGTCAGTGTATTTTCTCAATTTCTTACAAATGTTGCAATTTGAAATGCGTTTGTAGAAACAAAATTGTAAAATCTCACACCGTCATCGTAAGAGGTAAGGTGTTCATCACGATGAAGTACATCCTTGTTTGAAGATCATTCCTTTATTCGGCTTCTAATTCATGTCAACTGGCTTGCATGAGAAATTGAAAATCTATTATGTTTTGATGAAATCTGAGAAAAATTGAAAGGATTTAAGTATTTTAAAGCATTGATTGAGATCAAACCAACAAAGATGGGTGATAAGTGAACTGAAAAAGGACAACCATGTCTCCTTATTTGTTCACTTTTAATATCGAATAGTTCACACAATTGATGAAAAATAAGAATTGTAACTTTGTGAAAAAGGCACAAGTTTTATGGAAAATGCACTAACTGCACTGTCAAGATATCTAACCGCTCCAATATACAAGGTCTGATATCTGCCATGTAGGCTAAAGTACATAAGTAATTGGTTTTGAATAATAATTGTATGTGCACCACAAATTTTCAGAAGAAACCCGTACTAGGGAGAAAAAAATCCTCTTTTTGACCATGCAAAATTTACAAGCTCAAATTATTGTGTGTGTGTGTGTGTGGGGGGGGGGGGGGTGGTTTCAATAGAATTGTTGAAAGAAATTTAGTATCGGCAACATGTTCAGTACCAATAATACACTGCATTATTACCTCTTTTGAGTTCACGTACTAAAACCAATTTCTATTTTATCATCTGATTGATGTATCTGAGATTCATCAGTAAAAGAATAAGAAGGGATTCTCCAATATCCTTGATAGTAGTGTCATGATAATAGCATTAGGATCTTGATTCCATAACAATGCAAAGCACACGGTCGTATGTTACTGAAGTTCGATAGTCTTTTTGCATTTTGACTGGTGAACAAAAGTGAAGTATGGGCAATACGTTTCTAATTTGTACGATTTTAAAAATGCTTCTTTTGCTAGATTGCGGGCGTTATTGTGTATTTCAACACATTGATAAGCCTTCTCTCCAATTTCTAAACCCGACACTAAGAAATATATAACCACCGTCTTGATTGCTTTTGGGTTTAAAATGACACAACAAAAATAATATGCTGCACTTTTTCGTACTGTAAATAAAAAAGATCTCTGTTTAACCCTCTTAATTCACCATTCCTGAGTGTTCTGCATGTTGTATATGTCAGTAAAGACCTTTTGTAAGTATGAACGTCTGATGTAATATTTATCCTTTGGACCAATGTTCCATATCGAAAATCATAACCCTAGATTGTAGGAAGATTTTTATAATCAATCCCGACAGGACCTTTCTTTGCTTGGATAATTTACTCATAATGGACAAGGATAAAGGCATAGTAATTTTCATATGGTTTGATTTTGTGATGAATTAATCCATATGTAAACATGTAGTTGATTCGGTGTTACTCTGTAACTTGTGTTACATATGATCATAATTTATAATTCAGCTACACTTAATTTCTGATAATCAAAAGAAATCAATAGCTTAGAGCCTTGAACATTACACACACACACTATAATACTTATTTTGTGAATTGCAACTAGGTATAACATAAAACCCTAGAGAAAATAAACTATAATACTCTATTTGAACCTAGAAAAAATCCACTCAATTTAACAGTTTTTTAAAAATAAAATAGTATTCGTCTTAGTGTTGTTATTTATGTTTTTTTAATTTAATATTTGGCTTTTTAAATATTGTCTTGTTATTTTATTTATACAGCTATTTAAAATATATGATTTGTTCTTGGTTTATCATTTTCAAATTGTATTTTGTAGAGTTTTGATATTTTCTGGAAATATATGTTTCTAATTTTTGTTTGAATCTATATGTTAATTTTTTTTGAAGTTAACATAAGATTTAATATATTAAACTCTATAATTTTGTTGTTAAAATTGTCCATTCTTTAAAGAATAATACAACAACTACGTCACTATTCCTAAACAAATTGAGATCGGCTAGAGATAGAATCCAAAACTAAATGACAAAGTTCATTTAAAAGCTATTGTAATAACAATAACAACAACAATAATAAAATAAAGTCAAATAAGTAAATTAATAATAATAACAACTTAGTAAAATAATGATAAAAATATATAAAGAAAAAAAATGATAATAATAATACTAGTAGTAATAATGGTACTAATAGTAACATTGATCGAAGACTAAACCCTACGTCTTAGACTCATGTTTTTCAAGTTTTATAATCTAAAACTTATAAAATTCATAGCTCATGGTTCTGGTTTGTGGATCACAAACTTCCACACGCTCCTTTCCGTCATTAGCTCTTCGAATATGTTCTAATTCTTCAAATCCCTTTTTACTACTTTCTCGCATGTCAACCTTGATCGACTTCTACCTCTATTTGAGCATTCGACGCGGCTTATGATTCCAACGCGCACAGATGTCTCGGACGGCCTCCGTTGGGGATGTCCAAACCATCTTGCGATGTTGGATTAACTTCTGCTCAATTGGTCCAAGTTTATCACGTATATCATAATTTCTAATTCAGTATCTTGTTGTACGACCACAATTCCATCGCGGTATATGCATCACTGCTACACTTATCTTCTGGACGTGTTGGCTTTTAGTAAGCCAACATTCTGCACAATACAACATCTCATACCTGATTGCCGTTCTGTATAACTTTCCTTTATGCTTCTATGAGATTTTTCCATCATAGAGAATGTCAGACGCTTGTTACCATTTCATCCATCCCGCTCGAATTCTAAAACTAACATCTTCATCAACTTCACTATCATACTGCAACATTGATCATAAATATCGAAAGGATTTCTTCTTGGAAACTACTTGTCCGGCCAGAGCAACATCTCCATCAACTGACCTAACACCGCTGAACTCGCACTTCATATACTTTGTTTTAGTTCTGCTAAACCTAAATCTCTTTGATTCTAATGTCTATCTCCACAGCTCCAGTTGTCTATCAACTTCAATCATACTTTTATTAATTAACACAACATCATTAGCAAAGAGCATACACCAAGTAATCTCACATTGTATACCCTTCGTAATTTCATCCATCACTAGTGCAAAAATATGGAGTCTCGAGACTGACCCTTGTGTAATCCTATATTAATGGAAAAGTCACTGGTTTCATCATTGCATGTTTTGACACTAGTCACAACATTATCGTACTATTCTTGATAAATGTAATGTACTTTGTTGAGATTCTCTTCTTTTGTAGAGCCTACCACGTAACCTTTCGCGGTACTTAGTCATAATCTTTTTCCAAATCGATAAATATCATGTGTAGATCCTTCTTTTGCTTTCTAAACCTCTTCATAAGTTGTCTTATCAAGTAAATCGTCTATGTGGACGACCTTTCAGGCATGAAATCAAATTGGTTTTTTGAAACACTTGTCTTTAAAGAATAATACAAATGTAGAAAAAAAGCTCAAGGTTGGAGCTTACTTTTTGCACTTATTTCCACAAAAAATTACAGCGATGAACACTTATGTATCAAATACAGACATCCAAAATTTATCAATCTTGCACTTGTAAGTGCAGAAAACAACCAACCCCTTACAATTCTTCCTTCCGGGATACAATTTTGATAAACATTTAATTTGACAGTGTTCTTGATTACTTTGGCAACATATATGATGTTCGTTGTATTCAAAACACACAAAAGTTGAGTCTGTTATATTTCCATCAGTATTAATTTTATACCAGTGTTCACATGCTGATAGCACTCTGTCCAAACAAACATGAGAACAGAAAATTTAAAGATTCTGATATTATTATCAATAAAAAAGGGTAATTGGTTGAGCAAGTTTATTGTGATATCTTACTATTCTTAAGCAGAATTCTTCAATTTCAGTCGTTCAACCTTGTACAACCACTGATCATCTCTACAATTACTAAATGTTACTAATTAATTTTCGGTATCTGGAAGAATGACTATAATACCCTTTTACCCTTCTTATTTAATAGTACAACTGAAACACGAAATCTCAACCTTCCTCGAACAAGCTATTTTCACTTCACTTAACTTTATTATTACGATATTTTATTTTATTTGTATTATCTCCTGTGAATATATGGTTAATTAATGATGATAATCCACAGGTTACTATCCAAAAATTATTTTGAATAAACTATCTATTTATAAACCAGATTGATGATCGTTGAATAAATTATTCAGTATGTGGATTTTATGATTGTCTTTTTGCAAGTTTAGTTTTATATGCTTGTATGTGGAACTAAATAATAGTAATATTTTGCATACATCAAGTTACGAACGTACACACACCGGGAATGTTGGTATAGCAGTAATCAGTAATTGGAATCTCTTATTTCAACTGTTTCACACCATCCCTCTGTACACTCACGTCATTGTGATAACAACTCTCGGTATCGCTGGTTCTTTTAGTTCAATGCGTGTTCAAAATATATTGTTATGTATGTAAAAGTAATACTTTCTTAGTTAGATGACTTTAAGAAAGTAATTATAGGGCTGTGAGTGAAAAACAACAGTTGTATCCCAAGTGTTGGCTATATGATCTAATGATTGTGATGTGTTGCTACATTTTTGAACAATGCAAAGCATTTTGCTTTGCGGTGGTAATCAGATTAAGTAATATTGAGGGTTTTGCAGATCGAATAATGCGTAAGTTTGATCCATGGACATTTGATATTGCACTGCATTGAGCCATGCACTGTAGTGAATTTCAATCCATCAGGTTCATGTCAGATTGTTACTGTTGAGACGATAGTGATCTCACTCTAGTGATGACTTTATATGTATGATAATTATTTGATTGACTGGTTGTCCTACTGAAAATTTCTCCTGAGCAAATCTTCTACGTGAAGGTTGCTCACATTTACATCTACAATTAGTCCAATACCTGCAGTTTTCTGAAGTTTCCTGTCATATAACTCAGGGACTCGAGTACAACACATGCTATTTAGTATTGGATACATTATCTAATCGACTAATTCTTTAGTGCTTCCATTTAGTTTGTATATGTTTCCTGTGTGAATTGTGATGCCACTCTGCTGCTATTTTTGTAGAATGCTTCAAACAATGGATGGTTTCATGGTACAGATGCTGATGAGCTTCTTAAAATGGCAAATGAGGTTTCTGAATTTATTTTTAACTGGTCAATGTTTCATATAAATACTGCTCTCAATTCTGACATTTGAAGTGCACCTTTCTAACGACGTATATTTTGATAAACAGCTACTTACCAGCTTTTGTATGAATGCAAGAATTTCTGCTGATGCTAATGCTGCAGTAAAGACTATTTCAAATATAATTTCCAGGTAAACTAGCCATTTTTTTCATTCAGTAGCACGTATTCTTGGACTGATATTCATATTTATTTCTGCATTGATTCACATGCACATCTGATGTTCTCTCTTTTGTGTTATCTTTACAGTTTTTTCATATTACATTTGTTGCTAGATCTTGTCAAAGCAAATATACATTGTTTATTGCCTTCACCCCTCTGTATTTGCATTTTCTGAGCTTCATTGGCTTTACTTCTTTAACTTAGCAAGACTTGAAACTAAAATCATTTGTCATTTCTTCTGCATGTCTTATGATTCTGTAAGTGGCAGTGCATCTATCTCTATAACAATAATAAGCAAAAAACCGACTCTTATAAAATAAATTTAATATTTGTTTTGTAACTCAAATCAGTATGCCCTAAATTGCGAATGAAAGATTGAGGAAAGCTGGTCGCACCTTAGAGACAAAATTAGGCCATCATTCATATTGTAGGCCATCATTGATGTTGTAATACCGACCAAGTATAGTTGGTTTTTTAGCCAAAAATGTTTGCAAATACAAATTTACAGATGCAATGGTGATAAAATGCAATTAGATGGCCGTCAATTTGTCTTTCTTACTACACAATATAGACGTGCCGTATGTGAATGTTATATACATAAATCTCAATGAAAATTGAAATCTACAGAGTTGATTTGGAAAAATAGAAATCCAAGCACATCAAGGGGGAGAAGGGTGTATAAAAGGTGGCATGGGACACTTTGTGTTAGGAGTTTCGATTATTTAATATAAATGGCGAGGGAGTCTTACAAGATTGAATGCGCTTGGAATCAGAAAGTTTTGGTTATTATCACCAGTAAAGATACTTACCCATCTGATGTATAGTAATAATTCCGAGTGTTCAAAATACTAGGCGAACGATATATTCATCAATAATGATGGTGTTCACTTTCAAAACAATAACAGTTATAAATAATAAATAATAATGATGATGATTACATGGAGTTCTGTCTACAAATTATATGGAGTCAGACCATCCATGCAACTTATTCATGAATCCCTTTTTTTAAAGGCTAACACATATATTTTATATATCAGGTTCTTACCTCAACTGATTCTAAACCATCTGATTATTTGTATTGAGGCAAAGGTCAGTAATTTTCCTCTCATTTCTGATACACGTATATTTTATCATTTCAACTATGACTGGTTATTTTTGGCAATATATGTTTAGTTGATGCATATCATATTCTCATTTTTAACCTTAATTTTATCCGATTCTAATTCAATATCCAGGAAATAATGATTTTGTGAGTGACTTAGATTTGAAAATTTGTTTGTTAATTGTGGATTATAAACATCCGTTAACAACTTTTCACATATGACATATGTGTAAAAGAACAAAAAAAATGAATGATTTACTGATGAAAACAAACCCTTTAATTTGACTTCTTTGCAAAAAAAAAAAGTAATTTTAAAATTATTATTAATACGATTTGAAATTATTATTAATAAGTTTGTCAGTTTTATTTACATTTTCAAATTAACCTTTTTATGAATATATTCGTTAATCGTTATATAAATATATATATTTATTCTACATTTATAGTCATTAGAAGTAATTGTAAAATAAAACTTTGACCCTCTTATATTTAGAATATCAGCTTACTAAATGTAAATATTAAAATCAGATCTTGACCGTTTATCTTTTTGGCCCTTAGTTAATTATGACAGATGCTACATCTTTTCTGAAAAAAAAAAAACACTTTATGTGAGATTTAATGATAAAATGGAACACTCCCAAAGCTGGATTTTATGCAGAAGAAAAAAAAGTTGAATACACATGTGTACATATATACATGCAGACATGTATGCATGTACATATACATACATATACTCACAGTCACACGTTATTGTTAAAAAAATTAAAATCTTACGATTTAAATCCCGTTTCAAAATGAATCTCTCATTATACGATGCGATTTATATTCCGATTCAAACGCAGCTGGTACCCTTTAAGAAAATCATCAAGCCCAAATTGATATATTACATATTTGGATCTACAATTTCAATTCTAATGTTTTCTAAACAAAATAAAATTGGAAGAAAATGAAGTTTTAGGTTTAGATGTAGAAGTCCAACAAACGTCAAAATTAATTTCAGAATATGTGTAAACCTTAAAATATGTACCTTTTGAATCTACGATTAGTTTGAACTTTACAATTTTCAATTTGAATCCCATTTTGAAAACCTTTTATGCACACATATGTATACGTATGTATGTACGTACATACGTATGAAAAGGACTTCGGGCAGGACAAACTTGCTTGTGGCTTCCTAGTGCCAGTTTGATTTTAACTGAACTTTTAAAAAACTACAAAACTCAAAGAAAAGAAAAAGGAAACTTGAAGAATCAAACAACTTATCGTTGATTGATTATAACTCAAAGAATCATAAGAGAAAAGAAAAATGAAAATCAAAGAATCAATCATATCATTGTTAATTGATTGTAACTCAATTTTAATTAACTAATTGTTACTATTTTGTATACGCTATCGTAAAGTCAGTATGCATGTTGTATAATTAGCATGTTGCACAATTATCTTCATCGTGTAAAAATTCATTATACTCAAAAATTCATTATCGTAAAGTCAGTGATCTTAACTTGTGACTTCATAAATATTATTTAGTAAAGCATATGTTGAATACTTTTACCTAAACCCTCCCTTCAGAAAAATTAAGTTACTGTAGCTTTTAGATGCTTGTATTTGGCTGTATATAGATACTTGTATTTGGTTGTATTTAGAATTTACTATTTAGATACTTGTATTCTGGTGTCCATCTTTATTTACACTGATTTTTCTTGTTTAATAGCGTGGATATGATGTTTTGATGGCTGATTTTTATATTGAGAAGGCCGTGTCTCCAAAAGAAGACATTGTAAGTATCGTGAAACAGTTTCTCTATTTTGTCCTCCTATTTAGATTAGTTGGAGTGTAACTTCTTATTACTTGTGTTAATTTCATTTGTCCTCTTACCAGCAAGCAAATTTCATTTTATGTTGAAGTTATATTAGCACGATTTTAGATAACTTATGAAGGAAAAAATCACAGCACGCTGAAGTTCTAATATCAAGAATCAATAAACTTATCTTACTGATTCTCATGCAATACTCCACAGATCTTTACTCATTTAAGAACTGAGATCACTGTAGAAGTTTGTTTAGTTACAATAAAAGCTGAAAATAAAGTATAATACTACAATGTACCTTCTTGCTCATGTTAACATTTATGTTTTAAAGATATGGAAGTACACTATGGCAAACTGAATATATTTTATTTTTCAGCGATTATTTGTTGCTCGTAATGACAACTTACTTTCATCTTCCTGTCTAATAAGCCCTTATGATGCAAGGTATGTGTTTGTTACAGAAAAAAAGAGTTGTTGGACAATGTTTTACATATGTATTAATCCAGTTAACTTTTAGTTTCTTGCTAAATGGAAAACGGGTTGCAGGAAGGACCAACGTTTTTCTGGTTTGCCTGCTACTTTACTTTCCTGTCATCGTTTCTTTTTTGTCATCATATTCTATTTCCTGATCAGTATTTTATTTATTTGTTAGGATAGTGGACCTCAAGTTCCTACTGACATAACAGAATTGGTAAGATGTGGAGGAAATGTTATTCAGGCAGCAGGCTGCTTTATGGGTATAATCTGATTTTATATTGGCTGTAATTCAAAAACTCATACTTCATTTATTATTTATTTATTATTAATGTAAAATGATGTTTTTAGATAACTATATCATAGCGGTAGTCTCCACGAGCAAAACATCTGCTACCGAGGTTCCAAATTTAAAAGATTATGTTCAAGCATCAGTCGGTACAGTTGTTTCAGGTATTCAAGATGTTAGACGTCAATCAATGTGGAAACCTGAACTTTTTATCTTTAACCGTGAATATATAAGCATTTGAAATAAAATTGGCACTTTTTTCCAGTTTGTAATTTCTTTTCTTTGGTGGTTGTCATGGTAAGTGAAAAATAGTATTAGTCTTGTCATATTTTTCTTATATTTGAAATAAAACTTCTTGCCATTGGGTTCTACAAATTCCCACATCAGTTAAATGTGCCTTGGGTCTGTAATTCTGTGTTTTGCGTATTTAATACTTTTGTGTGTGTGTGTGTCTTGGGTTTTATGAATTCCCACACTAGTTAAATGAACACTTACATTGATATTGGATACACAGCTCTTTTAAAAATAAAAGTTCACATAATGACAGTCATGTTGGTGCAATATCTGTTATGTTGTATTATATTTACCAATTGTTTCATAGCACGCTTCTACATTTTTATCTGTGTTATGCTATACTACTTTCTTCAATTTGAATATAGACTCGGATATTCTCGAGGGGCCATCTCGAATATCATTGAATTGTCCTCTAAGGTAAATTTAACTTCTTAGTTTTGCTCCTCTACATCCGTCTTGAGTCGTCTTTAAGCGCATGAATACTGAAATGCACATAGCGCATTTGATATTCAAATGGAAGATGCTTTGATTGTAAATATGGTTTACTTCCATTAAAAAATTCTGTGCAGCTTTAAGCGTATAAATACTCCAATCAAAGGGCATCTTTGTAAGCATCATCAGGTAACCATCTCGATTTACATCTTAGATGATGCACGCTTCTTGATTTCTTATGTATTCTGTCCATATCCAGTGTTTTGATTACAACAACTTTCTGGAGTTGAATTTTAAGAAGCCATCTTGGCACTGCCCTATTTGTAACCAGAGCGTGAGCTTTTTGGACATACGCATTGATCAAACCATGGTCAAGGCAAGCTCTTAAAACCCACTTAACATTGTTTTGCAACCACTTGCTCTAAGTCACATTGCTTCCGACTTACAAGCAACTTATTTACTGATTTTAGTTTCCATCAAACTAAATAGTTCCTCAGTCAAGTTTACAACTTATAAGCTGATGCCAAACGGTCGCTCATTCTTTTTTTAGTCTAATACAGATATTACGAGATACGGCACCAAATATTAATGATGTAATTATTTATCCTGATGGAACTTGGAGTATTACAGAAGTACAAACGCACAGTCAAGTAGAGAGTGCTAACTCTGCTTCAAATATTTTTGATCTTACCACCGAGGAAGATAATACAAGTCATGATATCAACTTCGAGACGGAAGACAAAAAACCTATGGCAATCGATGAAAATGGTATCTCTTTAAATTCTATAATTAAGAATGCAAATTTTTCCGCCTTTGACCAGGAGCTTGCAAGTACAGTCACGGTCCTTGACATGTTTGAAAGTGGGTCATTGTTCGATCCACCTGTTGTCAGCAATGAAAATGAGACACAACCGTTGTATACACAAAGGCTGGAACATAGAACTAGCAGCTACCCTTGTACCACATCTGTGATGCAGAATCAACAGTCTCAATATTTGAATCTCACAAGGCAACAACAAATATTAAACCAGCCAATGAATACATCAAATTCAGCACCTATTTCTTCATCAATGTTTCTGAATTTACCTGTAAACAATTTAACTGGTATGAGGAGACTGGAACAGGAAGATCAACGGGGACATGCACAATTAAGAAGGGCATATCACTGTCCATTGCCGAACAATGCAAGTGACATCTCAAGAAATGAATCGATGCAAGGATCAGAAAGACTGAGTTGGCAGCCATCTGGAAGAATGAGAGGGAGCTTAACTGGCGATGCTTATTCAGCTGCAGTTAACCGCTATTCTTGTAAGCCGCCTCAGTAAAGATTTGATAGCTAGAAGTTGTGCTTTTTTCTTTCTTTGTTAAAATACTGTTGTTAGCTAGGTTGTAAGCTTACTCGAACTGGGAATACTATTTTGAATGATGGTTGCGGTTGGTTTTGCAATGGGTTTTGTAAGCAACGGGCAAAGATTAGTTATGTTTTTCAAAAGTAAGGTAGAAAGTTAATTTGGATGGCCACAAATTGCAAGCCCTGAAAGTTTCTTTTTGATTCAATTTGAAAACAGCTATTTCGGCTTTTTATTTCTTTAAAAACAAATTGTTTTCTGTCAAAAGCCCAAAAGTAATTTTGGTTTTTACAGACATTATTAGAGCCCATAAAATGATGTTTTTGCTTGATTTATCTCCGTAGAAAAAACGAAAGGATAAAATCTGATTATTATTTGATGTTTTTGATTGAACTTAAAGCAAGGAAGAATAAAATCTCCAAATATTTCAACATGAAAATGACAAGTGATGTAAAGAATCAATTATTATTTGACAAGTGTTTTACAACTGATATCAACCACAAGGAACCACACAAGAATATTCGTGTGAAATACAATAAATTATAAGCAATCACAAGGAGAAGAAAAACATTGCAAGAATCAGTAAATATAAACCCAATTTTCATCTTGGAGATTTTAAAAATACTTGAATTAAATTTCAAAAAATAATTGCTTCACCTAGTATCAGTTTGTTGCATCGATCAATCCTAAATTTTTCAACACTCCTGCAGCTGGAGCATCCCTATTCATGGTATAAAAATGCAGCTGTCTTATTCCAGTCTCCTTCAAAATGTTACGACAAATTTCAGTGGCGAGTTCAACTCCATACTTTGCCAATTTTGCATCATCTCCTTTTGCTGCCTCAACTGCCTCCCTCACTTCTTTTGGCACTTTAGTTTTGCATGTCTCAGTCATGAATTTGAAGTTCCTATAAGTTGTGATAGGAAGAATTCCTGGAACTATTGGGCATGTTATTCCAATGCGACGGCAGTCTTTAACAAATTTAACATAAACATCTGCATCAAAGAAGAGTTGCGTTATGATGAAATCTGCTCCTGCATCTACTTTCTTCTTCAAGTATTCAAGGTCAGCTTTGTAGCCTTCTTCTGTTGCAGTCTCGCTTCCATCTGGAATCTGAGATGGATGTGCCTCTGAATTACAATTATTTGAAAAAAGACATCATCAGACAAGATTAGACAAAATTCTACTATATTATTCATTCCAGACAGAAAAATAAAATAAAAATAGAACAAGGCCGTAACATCTCATCAACAAAATTTAAATATGTAAAATCGCATTAGCATTTGCACAAAACCAGAAGAATCATGTGAATAATGCTTCATTTTAGAACAGGGATTTTAAATCATTACAGATATCATATGACTAAAATAAATTTTTATTGTATTTCAGCATTTATAGTTATTTGTATTGCAGCATAGATACTTATTTTGATTCCAAAGTTTCCACAAATAAGAAAACATGTTAATATAACCATAAGTGAAATGATATATAGATTAAGACATCATTTATCACCATCTAGATAGATGTTATCTGTTTAGTACAATATAGAAACATGAGTCAACGTTTTATTTCACTGTATTTTTTCATTTGTATATCAGCAAATTTGTTCATTTACTGTAAACTCAATTCAATGAAACAATGTGCATTTATTCAGAAATAGATTATGTGTAGAAAAAGAGGGTATAGAGCTAATGCGTTATTCAATCATTATTACTTTAATATTACTGGTGTAATCTGTAAGAGCAGGAATGCATTTTTATTATACGTATTGAAACCAATAAGATCCATATGCAAATGCTCTACATTATGACTCAATGTTGGCGATTTCAGGCTGCTTGACTTCTTTTATTTGTGGTGAAAAAAAAGAAAAAGAAAAAAGCGCCATCTCAAATCTCAATCACTGTAAGGGGTAAATATAGAATATATTCTTTAGCATAAAATTAATTGCATCGATAGTCATGTTGTTTCTGTTTTTGGTCTGGATAGATGTTGAAATTTGAAGAAATCTAGAAAAGGTAAGAGGCCTGCAAAATGAAGAAACAAATTTGGAAAAGCACCGGCTTGTTTAACACTGGGCAGAGAATCAATTGAAGGAAGGTATTGATATACTTTTATACGTTCAGCTATGTTATAGAACTTCAGCACAATACTCTTGTGATTAAACCATGCTTTGGATGTTGCCTAACTCGATTTCTGGTGTAGATAAATGTTTTACTAACTCAGAATATTCCCAACATCCATTAATTTGTAAACCGGCAATAATATCTTAATTCTGCTGTTGAGCTTCCTTCTAGTTAACCTTATATGATACAAGAGCCATTAAACTGCCTAAAAGTACACAAGACGTATCGGAATACCTATTACTTCTATGTAACATATCATCTGTATCACAGCTAAATTAATCCTATACATCCCTTTCAAATAGATGCAGATTGTTTCATCTCTATTATTCGTATATTTGTACACATCTTGTGAACCCTGTAATTTTACCCATGGCACCAAAGAGGTACAAGTTTGAAGACTGGACTATATTGCATGTGGTTAGTAAATTGAATTTACAGTTTTACCATCCTATATAAACACACAAGCCCAAAAGTAGAATCATGTAACGCAAATTGGTTGATTAATCATTAACCCAATATCTATTGAGCTATGAAGCAACCACTCGAAAAACTTGCCTGGTTAACTTCTGCGCATTATATGCTATTCTTATCAAATTGCATCATTTAAAATAGTTATCACAATGCCTTACATTGAAATATGTAAGACGAACAACACCATGTCAATTTCAGATAAATTAAACATGTTACCATGATATCCAACTCTTACAATCTTACTACAGAGATTCATAATAAAAACAGCTACCAGAAAATACAAGTAAAAAGGAAAAATACCTGGATAACCAGCAACACAGATTCCAAAATAATCACCGTGCTTAGATCTAATATACTTCACAAGATCCAACCCACTCTTAAACCCATCGCCATCCTCCATCGCCTCCATGCCCGGTAAGAAATCTCCTCTCAAAGCCAGAATATTCCTCACCCCCTTCTCCTTGGCCGTATCCAGCGCGTAATCTACCTTCTCTCTTGGCATTCCCACGCATGTCAGATGCATCATCGTGTCGACTCCAATCTCGTTTTGCATCCGACCTGCCAAATCTAGGGTTAGAGCTGGATACGGATCTCGAGGTCGCCAGGTGATGTCGCAGAACAAGGGCTTGTAGGTTGAATTCATCGTAGAGACTGTCTGGATGTAGGTGTCCACAGTGGCGTGGCCAGGTTTCGGGGTGAAGTATTCGAAAGAGTAGACGATTTTGGTGTCATCGTCGGCTAGAGCATTTCCCACCTTTTCAATGATCTTCGTCATTTTAATCTTTGGTAGTTTTGGAGAGGGGCGAAGAATGAATTGAGGATGGGTGGGTGTATATAAAAGAGTGGGTGACGTCAGAAGATATAATTAGTAGGTGCATGCTTAATTTAATCGGTCAAATTTTGTTTACTCGTTTTTTCCTCTGTTTTGATCTTTTGGCAGAAAACTGAATTTCTAGTACGGTGCTAAGAGCACCACACTTTGTACTACCAGCCACCAAGGATCATTTTCTTGTTTAAAGAAATTTTACACTATGGTTGTTAAACAACGACGGTTATCACTGATCTTAGTAGTCTGCAGCACAAAGTGCGGTGCCCTTAGCATCGAAAATAATTTGAAACAAATTTAAGAACATGGAGTACAAGTCACTGTGCATGTCATGGAGGCATCATAATGGTTACTATGAACGGGCACTGGTAGGGAAAGTTCAGCAAGAAGGAAATACAATTTTGTTTTGGAAAAAAAGGAAGGATCGTTTGTACGAATTTATATATTTATTTATTTTGAATGTTTTAACTATTTTTGAATAAATAATAATAAATGATATTAAATTATAAATTAATGCGAATATCGTGAAGATAAGAAACAACTGCTGTAACGATCCGTATTTTTAACTATTTTAAATTATTAAATTCAGTGTAATTAATGAATAAGAATAGTTAAAAATAAAGATATTAAATGATTTTAGATGTAAGTATTGGATATGGACTTGAATAAAATTTCGAAATAAACTGATTTTGAAGATTCGTCGATAACGAATATTGAAATGAATTATATATATTAACCGTGTTTATAGTCAATAACTGAAGTTGAATAATAATTGTAAATTATTTAGGTAGAAATAAAATAATGCCGATAACTAAAATTTATTTGGAAGTTAATATTGATTTATAGGATAATTAAGTTATTTAAATTTAATATTGTAAATTTATTTCAATAATTGAATTCTAAATTTAATATGATTGAAAATGATATTGAAAATTGATGTAAATTTTATTTAAACAACAATGAAGATTGATAACGTTTAAAATTGGATTTAAAAGCGAATAATTAGAAATTGAAAATTTTATATTATAATCGAGACGTTAATATAGCAATCCGGGACACAGTCTCGGATTTCGACGAAACCAATTCCATTGAATCTGTAATAGTGTATTATTATTGGATTTCAAATTTTGTAGCATTTGGAGTTATCGTTTGGCCGTACGGGATATAAACGCGTTGAAATTAATATCGAAAATTCAATATAATAATTGGGTCCAAAAATCGTGATATTTTTGAAAATTTAAATTAATATATATTCATTGATTGGACTAGGCTATCATTTTCTTTCCTTTCAAGCCGCCTATACTTGTGCCTATCTATTTCTTTTCAAGCACACTTCTTTCTTTTCGTTTTCAAAACACAACACGCATAGTAAGAAAAAATGGCACCTTCAAAAATCCACAACTTGAATTCTACTTGTCGAAAAATTCTCAAACCACTTTCTAAAATCTAGTTTTGGCTTGAGCTTCGATTTGGTAGGAGATTTGATAGGTGCGGCCACTGTTTTGGAGATCATCAGTGAAGGTCGAACAGTTATTCGAGTTAGGGTTTGCGTTTCGTTGAGATTAAGGCTTCAATTGGTGATTTGGATATCGTCTTTGGATTCAGAGCAGCAAATAGCAGCTGGGCACGCATTTTTCATGATGTTCGATCGCCATCGGGGTGGTGATGACGTTTCACCGCACTCAAGGGAAGGGCATCATGTCGCGATTCATGGAGAGGTGTCGTGGTCGAGGAGATGGAGATTTCGAAGAAAAGTCGATCGAAGAAGACCAATTCGAGTTCGTAAACTAATGCTCCATATCACTATATCGTGCACGACCATTTTTCTTGCGTGCACATGCAAGGAGAAACAGAAGTTTGGGGAAGAAGAGCATTGAAATGGGCCGGGCTTCTTTTCTTGTGGGTATGGGTTTTAGAAAATATTTGATATTAGTGTCTAATTTAATTTAGTTATATCGATGAACTAAAAATTGTATAACTCCTGTGTACGAGGTTCGATTGAGACGAAACAAGCGGCGTTGGGTTTATATGGACGAGCACTACGTCATGGAACAGATTTGGAGTCGTTTGAAGCTGGTTAAAATTTTAGGTTAAATTGAACGTCATTCGATTTGATTTAAAAATTGAAAACTCAAGGTGAGTGTATTATAACACTCACACGTACTAAAGTATTGTTATGCTAGTAAATTTGAAATTATGAGTTGATATGAATTTATTGGCCGTTGTTGATAAATTTAATTGTCATTGAATTAACTATTAAAAATTAAAATTGACTGTTAAATTTGAAATTGAAATTAATTGCCAGCAAACTTCCCGATATTAATAACTATGAAAATTTTGTGAATTATATTGACTGTTTGAATGAATGATTGCGATGGATGCTCTTGGTTGATTTGGATGTTTATTTATTCTGATATATCCTATTGTCACCTGGTAAATTATTTACAGTATATGAAACTGTAAATTGAATTATTTCGAATAAATTAAGAAATAGGTTGAAATGATATAAACCTATGACATTTATTTTGGATTGAAATGATATATATATACCTTGAAATTTAATTGAAATAACTGACCACTTGGCCATAGATTATATATGGACACGGGATTGGTTAAATTAAATGATTTTAAATTTTTGATTTGAAATTATTAAAATGATTTGAATTTGAAGAAATAAAAATCGAACTTATAGAAATCAAATTATTTTCGAAAAGAGCTCAAATTGTGGGATTAAGTGGTGGTAATCGAAGTTGTGTAAATAACCGAAATTGAGATTTTGTAGTTATAATCGAAATAAGATTTGAAATTCGAAAATTGAATTGTTTTAAAAGACTGGATTTTGTACGAATTTTGAATATTGCCAAGTAAACGTGATATAAAACGATAATTCGAATGAGCTCGAAATTTAATTTTATTTAATAATTTGGATTTAAAATTGAATATTGAAGGAAAATTTGATTAAGTGTTTTAAATCAATATTTTGAAAATCGAACTTGGAATTGATATAAATTAAAATGGTTTGAATTGAAATTAATTCTGAATTGGAATTGAATTTAAATTAATTGGGATTGAAATTGAAATTGAATTAATTGGATTTGAAAGTGGAATTGAATTAATTTGGAATCGAAATCGAAATCGATTTGAATTTAAACTGGAATCGAAATTAAGTTGAATTGAAATCGAAATTGAATCGATTGAATAGAAATTGGAATTGACTTGACTCTGAAACTATTTTCAAATAAATTATTTAATATAAAGCTATTTAAAAGCTATCTTCTTGAATATACAAATTATTTTGGTTTTCCAAATTATTTTGCTATATAAACCATTTTAATATTAAACTATTTAACTATTTTAATATTTAAAATATTTAAACTATTTTAACCATTTAAACTACATTTTACTGTTTTAATTATTTAAACTATTTTAAATTATTCAAACTGTTTTTCAAAAATTCAAACTGGTCAAGAGTGGAATGTTATTTGTAAATCATGGATTTAAATACGAATTGGGTTAAATGAAGTTCTAACCCAGACTGAATTTCGAAACAGCTTTAGAATCGAAATCGAGATATTAAGACGAACATGATTTTGAATTGAAATAGTATATTTTAAGTAGATATGATGATTTCGAATGGATTTGATTCTGAAGGAATATGATATTTTGATATCAAATATGAGCCGTTTGCGAAATGTAAAAGTACCAACCGGTGTGTAAAACGACATTGGTTGTTAAAGAGACCAGTGCCGGATGTAGGCATACTCTCTGTCGATACCGGAACCACTTTAACAACTGTGCACGCGGAAGAGACTCTAGAACAAAGTGGTTGGATTTGGCGTCGTGTGCTAGATTTGAAGAAAGGGAACGATGATGGATTAGCGTGACACTTGTGTCAATTTGAAATGACTAAAACAGGAGCCGTACCTGCCAAGTGGGTTAGCTACCCCGAGTGGATGCACTTCTTCGAATTACCATTATTTACATTGTGATAGATTGGTGCGCACCCTCCAATTTTATTGGAGTGTTGAACGCGGTGGACGATCATGGCGATGATGCGTTATCACCAGCCGGGAAGGGTACACTGGTAGTATCCTACATTGGGCATTACCTAACGTGCCTTGTCATACTTTTATGTCTAAACGAGACCCATACGATTTTAGTTTAGTGTTGTCGTATCACGGCACATCCTTATCCACCGACTGTTTAACTGGTGTTTTTCATGCAAACTGTATGACAATGCTTAAAAACACGTTAAGTGAGATCAATGTAAAGCCTTAACGCTAAGAAAAATATTTATTTTATTGATTAGACATTATATATGTAGCGTATTCTACTATATATAAATATCTTGACAAATCTTTAAGAGATGGAAAATCCCGTAACATCTCTTGAGTTATTGCACGCACGTTTTACATAGGATAGGAGATGTGAAAACTCGTAAGCATCTCTGACGCCATGACACTCATGTTATATGCGATATCGATTTGACTCACATAAGAATATTTTAGTCTCAATTCGAGTGTTTTGTCTTTCCATTACGCTTGGGTCAGCCTTGAGTTTTTTAGCTTATTGAAGATTTATCCTGTAGGACGAAGATAAAGATTTGGTATATCATTACTATTATTTCATGCATCATGTTGTCTGCTGCATTATTTTACTTATTTCTGATGTATATATGACTCTGATAAATGTTGTATAAATTATAATCAAATGTATAAAAGAAACAGCTTCATGAACTGTTTATTTGATTATTATATTTTCTCATTCCGCTTTGAGATCATATGTTTGTTTTTTTTTTTCTTAATTAACTCCAATGATTATCTATGTTCTAGATTGTTTGGATTGGACATGTGTGGATTGGACATGTGTGAATTATTGTCGATTTAAACCTTTCGAAATGCTGGTCATTACAGCTGCATTAACAATGAACTAGTACACAAGAATAATTTTTTTTATAACAGACCAAAAAGAAATACACAAAGAAATTACAAACTTTATAAATTACGAGTGGTTTTGTTGATCAAATATTACTTGTATTGAATGTCGGTCCTCAACTATTCTATCTCAACTTTCAACCAACTTCGTGCAGTTTCATCATTTAAAACAGTAAGCAAATTTTTTTTCCATTAGAATTGTTAATACTTCATCAATGTCAATTTATCCAATTGTTTCATAGAATTAGCAAAAGCGGTATGCCATGAAGGCGATTCGATGGAATCTTCACTGTTTCTATCAACCATTGGATTTAGGCATGTGTATTGTTTGGGCATTGGGTTTCTGACCGAGATTTCTTTATTCGACATTCGAAGACCACATTAATAAGATTATTCACATTTTCTTGGATATCGTATGGACTTCTGCCTCTTCCAGTACGACTTTTGGTTCCAAAAGACGATCCAAAGCCACCTCTGGTGTAGGAAAAGAAAAGGTTGGTTGTACATAAACATCTTTCAAATTGTTGTACATCGTATCAAATGTACATGTTTAATTTATAGATGGTTAGATAATATAGGAATGTGTGAGAGATTGATGCACCTTTTCATTTGGCGTACTAATAGGTGAGAATGCAGCAAATCCTGTAGCATAAGAACCTTGAAATATTATTTGTAAAATTTATGAATTTTTTATTGATCTTCTTCTATACTTCAAAATTGAAGTATTAAACTCTTTCGCACAATCAACCCACCATTCATCGGTACCAGATATTGTTTCCTTAATAGAATCCCAACACGACCTAGTTTTAATGTACAAATTTTACCGAAATTATATTGTTTTTTTAGTGCTTAGCATTTGTGTTAAACATGCTCGTCGGTCACGTGCGGTTCTCTAAGACACTTACGAAATTTTTTATTGAGCGCTATTGCAAATTTTTTATGCGCTCCTTTTTTCGTTAGCCTCGGGGACGGTATATACATCCATAGTGCATTGTAGAAAGTGTGAACGAACACCAACAGGCTGGATTTTGAACTTTTGCATATTTTTTTAAAACCTTTTAAAGACATAAAGTTACGAAGTAAGTGAGATTGGTGCAGAAGAAGATACAAAGGAGTTCTAATTTTACAGAAAAAATTGGAAAAATCATCGTTGGGAGAAAATTGGACTGTTTGTTCTCGACACATCAGACAATGTCAGACGCATCCAATGCGTTGAAAATAAATGGTCCAATCTTCTCGTGCTCCATTAACTAGAAAAAAGAGATTTTGCCCGATATAGAACATCCGACGCATTGAATGTTTGACTTGGATAGTTTGTTGTTTGTGAACGCAACCGAAGTTTAACTCCCATTTTCAATAGTTCACTTATCTGTTCTCAAATGAAAAGGAGTTGGTAAAGGGATTGGCATAGGATTTAAGATGGGAAAAAGTGTTCTGTTTTACATTTTGAAAGCGGTTGCTGTAATACCCCATAAATTGAATGATAGTTAATTAAAGAGAATTAATATATAATCATTAAAACCTAAAAATAGAATTTTTGAAAACGTCAGAATTTGACTACGAAATTTGCACCATTGTATTCATGATGATTTTTTGATAATTTTCATACATAAAGTTTCACGATCGGAGTTCAAATGAAAAAATTATTTTCGTTTGAGATTTTTGGATTAGAAATAATTCAGAACCAATTAAAGAAGTAAATGTTAATAATTTAAAATTAAATTGAGGATTAAATATAAATGTTAACGTTAAATATACATGTAGATTAATTAATAGCGTTCAATAAAATTAAATCTAATTAATATGGCGGAAAGGGAAATAAATAAATTGAACGCAGAAGGAAATCAACGAGAATTAGTTAACGCTAAAACAAACATTAATAAATAAGATCGTTAACATTGAAGGAAAGAAAATCAGAAGATAAATATTGTTAATTAAGTCAGGTTAACGGTGCACTGATTCTTAATCTGTAGGTAACGTTAACGTTAATGTGAGATGGAATACAATTAATCGTAGGAGGAAATAGGAAATAAAACCTAAATGTATGTACAAGTGATTGGTCGACCACTTATTGGGACCGGTCGATCGAATTGATCAATCGGTGACTGTTATGGCGGCGGGAATGGGCCTAATGACCCGAATTTAATAAATTAAAATCTAATGGATAAGATCGATTTATGCGCCTATAAATACAGGCCTAACCCACTTTTCTTCTCATATTTTCTGAATCAAAAAGCTAAGCTCTGCCATTTTCTTTTCTCCATAAATTCTAGGAAATATAGAAATTAAAAAATAGTATGTATATATATAAATGTGTATGTGTGTGTATGTGTATAGAGAATAGGAAAAAATAAAAGAGGATACCGAATTTATATACTGGTTCGGAGTTACCCTACATCCTGTCCCGCAACAGAAGTACAGATTTCCTTTTAAAATCACTTCTTACAATTACACCCTCGATTTAAAGGCCACGAGGTACACCACTCCAAATTCACAATCCTCTGGGTAAAGATACTTGATTTTACGGGCAACAAGCTCACCCAATTGATTTCCCAGGCCATAATCACAACTTTTCTCGCTTGTTTGATTTCACAGGCTACAATCACACCTTTTCTCACTTGATTTATTTCACAGGCTACAATCACACCTTTTCACACTCAATTTATTACAAAGAAGTCTATAACTCTGAATAGCACTGGGATCTTGTGGAGATAGTGATAGAGAATCAAACCAGAGACGATCTAGTTAGATTCAATGGTGATTTCGGCAAAGTAATGGTAAAAATGTATGTAAAGAAATATGAAAGAAGAAGAGGGTGAAATCAGAGAAAATATGTATATAAATTCGTTTAAAACAGCCCATATTTGTAGTAGAACAACAACCATGTCCATTCGTGAAAGGATATGACGAATAGACACTTCCTTTGAAACTCAAAATTTTAAAATAAACTGCCAGCTTGTCGACAAGGGTATCTTGGGGTTGTCGACAAGCCTAAGTGATTTTTGATAATTTGTTTTTCTTTGAAAATAACTTCTATCTTGTATTAAAACTATTTTAAACTTTATAAATATACTTAACTATAGTTAAAATACATAAATAGTATACAGAATAATATTTTGGTGTATATAAAATTTTGCTATAATTTTATATTTAAATCTAAGTATGAATATTAAAAGTTAAATATATTATAATTAAAAGATAGTTTAAAACCAAGGATAATTTAATTTTGAAGATAAAGATTATTTTGAGGCTAAAAGTATTTAAAACCAGGATAGATGTTTTTGATTCTTTTAAAAGGAAGATTTTGAAGTCATTTTGAAAACAAGATATAATTTGGTAAAACATTTGAATAAAAGTTAGTGGATACAAAATAATGTTCCACTAGATTTTTCATCGGTTCCATCCTACTTAGGGTTCCTTACCTTTAACGGGCTCGAAGTGGATTCCATTCCACGAATAAAATGGATTTTAAGATGCCAGTGCTTTTCTAGGAGTTTTAACAAAATTCCTAATTAAATTAATTATTATTGAAATCATGACTCTTGATAATCTTGATACTCATGAGTCTTCAATCTTGATATCTTCAGTCCTGAATCTCTATACTGTACAGTCTTCATTCTTGGTACCTGCATGGTTAAATCTTGCATATACATATATATATATCTAAACTAAAATGTTAGTATTTATATTTTATAATCTTATTCTAAGGTTGTTGTCATCAAAACCATCTTCTCCGAAACTAACAGCTGTAGCCGCGATTTCAACGAACGATGGGGAGGTATAAATTTGCAATTAAATTTAAGCGTATAATTAGTTATTTAATTAAGGATTAAAAATTGAAATAACTAACAAAATTTTAATAAATTTGCATATGAGGTCCAAATCGTGAAATTAAGTCGAGATTTAAACGGATGGCAACAAAGATCAAAGTGAGAAAGAAATACTCACTCATTTGGATTACCAATATTTAGATTTTAATAGTTGAAATTAAATTTTGAATGCTTGTTGAATTTATAAATTATTGTCTGTTGAATGATAAAATATATTATATAGTATATATATTAGAAATTAGACTGACATTCCCGCACATTATAGCGGATGTGACCCTATGCGCCCCGCATAATAGCGAATGACCCTATATACCGCGATATCCCTCTCGAAGTGGGATTGGTATTTTTATGTTGTATTAACATCTGTGGATGCAGAAAAACATGTTGGAGGGATCCAACTGGATTCCTCAAATATATTGTTTATTTTTCATATATAGTGATATATGATTTGTGTAGAATAATCTATTATAGAGTATTGTAGTGCTTGGAATTATTGGATGCTATTGTAGCACTGACCTGAATATTTATAACTTAAATACTATAAATATTTTTTTTAAATTAAGGAATTAAAAAGGATTTGATATAAAATATATATTGGAATTGGATTTATTTTAAGGAATTGAGTTAGAAAAATATATGATTTTGGTCATACTTAACTATTGCGAATTAATAAATGGAGATTTTTTAAAAATAAATTATATAAGAAAATTTATAAATGATATTCTAGAAATATAAAAGGGAGTTAAAATGAATATTAAAAATAGATTGGAAGTATAAAAGGAATTTATAAGAAATGAATATGTATAATGTAATTTTATAAAATAAGTTAGTTTATAAACAGGTAAAACCAAAGGGGTCATAAAATTTATAAACGTTGTTTGTAAATATAGGAATAACGATATCAGGATGATAAATTGGAAATATAAAGTTCATCGGTGAATTTATATTAGAATATGGAAAAATGGTTAAGGAAAATCGGAAGGGAGATGATGTGATGGAAATCGAGAGGAATTTATAAGTTAAATTGGTTATTGAGATTTAAAAAATAATAATTAAATTTTAAGAAGTGAGTTTGTTTTAAAAGAACAATTTATTTACTTTAAAACTACAGAATTTTAGACTATTTGAGATTGAAATACTTCGGTGAGTATATTTTCTAATGTTAAGTATTTATTTAATAAATTCTAACTTTTAAATTCAGCTTTGGAAATTTATTTATTCACCTAAAAATGAGTTATAGACGTTATAAAAGTGCTTTTAATATTTAAATTAATAACTTAAACATATTTTAAATAAACTACTATTCTTTAAAGAAATAATCGTTATTTATAAATTCGCTCGAGATGTGGAGATGGTATTTATTAAAGGATAAGATTTTTTTAAGAGAAATCTTATAAATGGAATGTTAGAGATTAAAGAAAATTTCTGATGTCTAGGTGCGATAACCACGGAAAGATTTTGAATCCATTAAAAGGAGTTATAAATGGTGGGTTAGGATTATAAACAAGTATAATCAGTTTGGAAATCGTAAGAAGAATTTTTTAGAAATTTCGAAGATTTATGCTGTAAGTATGAAATATTTCCAAGTTAGATATTAAAATGATTTTGGAAATTATACTTGTAAATATTTTCCTAAGTATTGAAAGGATGTATTTGAAAATATTTTTAGTGGAAAATGATTAGAATAGAAATATTTTCTAAGTGTTGTAAAAATAGAGGTTGGAAATATTTCTAAGTATTGAAATGGTAAAATATCCTATTATGGATACAAGTGTTGAAATTTCAAATATAGATATTGAAGAGATTGAGTGTATGTGTGTGTGTGTACATATATATCTTTACGAAGATGTTTTGAAATAAATATTTTGGAGATTTAAAAAATAAGGCCCAGTGCTGCTTATGTATGTTTTATTGATAGTTAAATATCCGTCTGTCAATATTGGCCAATTGCGTTAATCGTTTCGAAGAGTCCGGGATCATATTTAATTATTCGAAAACCAATTCGATCCAGTTTGAATGTAATGAATGAATACCATAAAGATGACGAAGACAGTGATTCGGTTTGTCTTGACCTAGGACAACTTGTATGGACGAACGCTATCAGAACATTGTCATTGGAGGGCGATGAGCATTCTAAGTAAATTTTTTCTTGAAAGGTAACGCTTAGCCTCGAACCTCATCAACCGAGAATGACTAAAACAAAGGAGATGCAGCAAGGCTAAGTGGGTCGCACCCAAGTGGGGTATGTTATCACCTAACTAGATGTCCTCGGAAACCTATTATTTATGGATATGGTTGTGCATGGAAGGAGCGCTCGATAGTAAGGGTGGGAACACCCGTGTTGATAACATATTCAGTCTATCCAGGTCAGAGGTAGGCCGATCTTGTATAGTAGGGGATCCCGACGTAGTCCTCGGTACATTGTTCTAGAGGTGTACTGTGGTAGGCGGTACCCCAGTCATTCGATGGAATCCATTCTTCAATAAGCGCCGTACGGTTTTGATTATGCCCAACTATGCTGGAATGTGAGATGCAAGCATTTCAGCTATTTTCTATTTACTTTCTATAGACACTATTATAATATCAGACGATTTTGATAAAATTGTTTTGGTTATCGTAAGGTAAAAACCCATTGTGATAATTTGTGACGTGGTCTTATGAGATACCTTTGTTTTCAAAGGATTTTGAAAGGTTAATAATTCAAATTGAGTGTGTTTTCTCACGTTGGTTTTTCAGACTGACTCAGGTGTTATTTTTATTATAATGCTCGGGTCAGACCGAGTATTACAGATTCAGGTTCAAGTGCTGTAGAGCTTAGGAGGCGAGCTGGAGGAGTTTCAGACGTATTTTCGTACTTGACTTATGTTCCACTGTGTAAGGATAGGTTATATAACTTCCTAGTTTTATGTATTGATTGTTGTACTCTGATGATTGTAAGTATAAAACAGTTACAGATTCTTTTGTATAAAAATCTGTTATTATATATTATATTTTGTTCCGCTGCGATTGTGAGATTCTGTGTTTGTTGCTTACTTTTATTCTATCTCTTTCTTTTTCTTTACCCTAGTTATTCGCTGTTTCGTATACTTTGGGTTGAGCTAGGAAGAGTTAGGATCAACTCAAGGGGTACGGAACTGCGGGTCGCTACAGTTGGTATCAGAGCTGAAGGTTAAGCGAGAACCTTGGCTCTGGTGGGGATTACTCATTAGAGATAGAGTCAGTAGTACTCTATAATGAGTTGAGAGTATTAATAGATGTGAGCGCATATTTGTTAGTAAATAAAACGATTTTATATTGTGTTAACTTATTGGTTGAGTGGTATATAAATTCTTTGTCGAATAGTGGGGTGCCATTAAATCGATAGGAGTTTCTAAACACTTGAATGGATAAACTGACACGGTATGGTTTTGAAGAGGGTAAATGAAATAATTTTACCCAAATTATATTTTGATATAAAAGAAATAATTTTTTGAAAATTATTATAGTAGTATGCTTGGTTATTATTATATAATCGAAACAAGATTATAAAATTGGAAATGGTTTATTAAAAAAACAAAATTTAAAATGATATAAGAATGAATTATATAAGTAAATAAACTAAAACGAATTCAAACCAGAATTTGGAAAAATATATCCTAGAGACTTTTGGAGATGATTTCAGAAGTGTTATGGGGTGGTACTATTTTGAAAATATTTTTGGGAATGAATAATAGTAATGTTATTGAAATATTTTTTAATGGAAAATGTTTTGAAAATGGATTTCTGAAAGAATGTAGCACTGAAATTGTCACGACCCGAAATCCAACGTTCGAAAATTGACATCAAATACGTTACTTGTATTCGACTGCCAAAGATTCAAACATCGAACTCCAGTCAGATGAGGCTTATAATGACATTACATGAATATAAAACAGCGGAAACAAAATGAATATCATGCATTACATCACAAATACAACATCATCATAATATCTATTACAACAGCAGAGTATGATAATACATATATCACAACTCCAAATAGAACATCATAATAGAGCCACAAGTGACCATATGCCAAAGGTCTTCAAGGAAATAGAGTGATATTGAACTTCCAAAACTAAGCACCTTGGGATCCAAAAGCTTTCAAAATATCTCCAAGCTAAAAGCCTCCAAAAACTGATAGCCTCCAACTCCAAAAGACTCCAAAATACTGTTAACACCAAAACACGAAAAACCTGCTACTAGGCTGCTCGTGTGGGAATGATGGGCACTCAGCGTTTAGAAAAGAAACAATAAACTCCGGGTCAGTCATGGGACTGGTATGAGTAAACAAAGATAGTTGCTTTTAAATAAAATAGATTTATAAAAGAAAATCGTTCATGCTTTTGGAAAATGGAACTACCATAAGGCCTCCCGACACACACACAATGCAATCACACACTTGTGGGAGATTTCCCCTTATGATAGTCAAATATGCTTAATACGAGAAAAGATCTTTGATATTATTACTAGTGCACAGTGTGAAAACATTTTGAAAAATATAATATTAATCCTAGCCAGCATAGGTAGCATGATACTATGCCTACTATAGCTGCCACCTGAGGTGGTAGGTTATACAAATTGCAATCGTAAAGGGCTTGTATTGTTTCTTTGGATTTCCAACAAATGGTCAGGCTAAGGAATTTCCTATGCCACATGGGTACGCCTCTGGAGGGACGTCCCGAGAACTTAACCAGTTGCCAACACAAGGCCGGGTTACCTCTGTAACTAGGTAACTACTACACGACTATGCCATTCCCCAGTCGTTTGCGACCTTCATTTGAGGGCCCTCCATCACAAAGCAACAACCACACAGTAAATGAGATTGCAACAACCATATAGGTGATATGTATGGGCTCCATACCATGATACCACCTTTTTCCAGAAGGAAATGACATACCCTAAAGGGCGCGACCCTCATAACCTTGCCGCATCTTTCCCGTTTCGACCATTTCCGGGGTATGAGGTCCGATGAGGTCTCGTCCACAAAGCTACGCTTTACACGAAATCCATGCTTTGATCACAAATGATCAACAAATGATCATCCACACACAGCAGCACTTAGCATGCCACACTATCAAATTGGGAGTATATCGCTGATAACCTTCAACTACATAACCTCGGAGCTCGTACGTCTCAGAGAAGGGTGTTAAGCTAAGAGAATAAATTTTCCACCACCAACGGATATGTATTTGAAAGAAATCGGCTTTATATCTCAAAGTGTAGTGTCAGACACACAACCATACAAGTCTGTTCTGGGTTCGAACAAAACCGAAGGCACTTCATCCAATAAAGGAAGAAGCCCTTGCAAATCTGGGCATCACCAATCTCGATCGGACTCCCCATCACATGTGAAGATCTCTATACCGGAGCAACTCTATGCAGAGACAATCGATAGGTTATCCTATCGTTTTCGAAGACACCCGGTCTTCATCACCGTCTTCAAATGCTAATCATTTCGTTGAATCACTATTCGGAATGGGTTATATGACAAAAAGGTCCTCCCCCAGCTAATCCGAATAGTGAGCGCTCAATTTTAAAACATGTGGGTGTATCAATTACAAGGATTCACATTCAGGGTTCGATGTGGGTTTCGGATAACTAACAGGAATCTGACTCCTTGTTGCATCGAAGTTTAAATGCCGTTTTACGAGAAAAAGGGGTTTTCACATACATATAGAAACAAATCACAAATCACAGTTCTGCACGAAGCAATCACAGTATCACAACAGAAATATTAATCCAGTACAGAATATTTGATGATAGTCAATCTTCTTCGATTAAGGTGAATGTAATTTAAGTGAATTAACCACGTACTTATTTTTATTAATTATTTTAAATCAATGATTAATTTTACTTAACTATGAATTAATTAAATCTTAATTGGCTTTATTAATTAATTATTCTTTAATTGATTATCTTAATTTATTAATTCTTAATTGTTAACTAATTAAATTTTTATTACTTTTATTAATTAACTATTCTTTAATTAATTAATTATTAATCGTAAAGTAATTTCAAATCATTAGTTTTTTAATCATTATAAATATATTTGGTTTAAAGTCAACACTTGAATATTTGATTTACTTCTCAATTCTTATTAAGTTAAATTTTGAAACAACCTTTATTTAAGAGAAAATATAAATTTGAAATATCTTTGAACTTCATAAATTTCAAATAATCGTTTCAATACCATTTACCTCACATTCCACTTAACAACTATCATCTTTTATAAAGAATGCATTAAAAATTTAATTAACTTAAATTGTTAAAGTTTTTACCAGAAAATCAAGTTACACAATATACGCTTCGGGTTCTACCCGAGAAAAACTCCTGCTTGCTTCGGGTTTTCTCAAAAACTTACCCGTATACTCAATTTTTTTCAAAACTTGAATTTTTTATTCTAAGTAAATTCTCTTTTACCCAGCGCACCCACATTTCACTTCGAGTTAAAACTCGAGTTACCCCACGATTCCCCCAATGCTCGCTTCGAGTTGCCTCTTTATTCTCCAACAACTCAATTCATTGAAACAAAAAGGTGCACGTATACGTGCACAAGCACGTCGACCCTTGCTGATCGACGACGAGGCCACCGGAGCATCATCACCCACGATCGCCCCTTGCTACCCAAACACGTAAATACTCTAATTAACCATGAAAACGAAATCGAGCTATCTCGACCCAAATTAGCACAGCGGCCATCACCAGAAAATGGCCTCGCCCCAACTCCTTTGGCCATCAGAGGTCACCAGAACTTGACTGATGCTTCATCAGTGAATGACGCCGCGATTGGCTCCAGTGGCGCGATGTCCGATCATCCAACGACGACACATCACCATTTTTCCAAACACGAGCAGAAATGGGTTTGTAACCCTAATTCGATGTCGAATTAAAAATTTAAGGATTTATAAATTCATCTTGTATTTTTCTAGTGATCTCGAACATTCAATCTAGTCGTGACGACGAACTCAAAACCCACAAATGTTTAGATCATCGGTTTTTGACAAAAATTCAATTTTCTGATCAACCCCAAAATCTCAGTGAAAAGTTAATGAAAATTTTGAATTTTTCTTTCTAAAATCATTATTTTTAAAGGGGATTCAAATAACATTACTGAAATTAAAATCTGTGAGGTTCGAATTTTTGCCTATTTGGATTGTGACTGTTTTCTTCATAGTTTCCGGAAAAAAAATAAAACATATTGCTTTACTTTGATTAGTTACTAAAACATAATGTATGTCTAAACAATACTTTAATTCGCTCATCATTCAGATTCAACAGAAACAGAGAGAGGGGATTTGAGTTTGGCATGGTTTACACTGTGAACCAAAACTTAGAGGAACAGGGAAGAAAATAACATTCCCAGGCATGCATTCTTGATTTTGGTTTATACAATTATTTTTAAAATTCAATTTAAGTGAATCTGAACACTTTTCATTTTAACACTTTAATCTAAACAAAGCTAGAAACAAAGAATTTGGGGTTTTGACAAGTTTTTATATATCCTGAAGCTAAAACAGGGATTTGCAACCCTGTACAACAATATGCACAGGCAAAAATTCATTCATATACTCACAAATTCTTGCATGCAAACCAAAATTTAAACTTCCCTACATCATTCAGGCATTCATACAACCATAAATGATTGAAAAGATCAAAGGTTTACTCACATTTTTTCTTGTAGACAGAAAATTCCTAACAATTTCAAAAGTAGGATGAAAGCATGTAAATTTTTCTTCTTTTCCTACTTTAAATCTTGAAGTTAATCTGCAAAGTTTGTTAATACAAAACTTTGCTTAATTTCTGTTGTATTCATTTGTTTACTTCATCAATAACAAACAATCTTTATTACTTACAGTTTGAATTTTTATACATCAGAGAAGCCTTTTTTCTTCCTGCAACTTGAAGACCAAAAATAGATTTAATCTTTGATCTTGATTTCTTCTGCAACTGATTAATATTATTGTTTTAAATCTTTTCTTTATTACCGATTAATAACTTCAAATTAAAATTTTTATAAAGAAATTTACTTGCCTTAAATTTTTATTCCAGAGAAACCTTGTACTGTCTCTGGCCAAAACTGCAGCTCTATTTTGTAAATCTGCATTTTTTTTGAATTGGTGTTAAAACTTGATTTTAAAACTAGATTTTAAAACTACAAATCCATTAAACTATAAAGTTTTAAAACTTTCCTTAAAGATGGAATATAATGTTACAGCTTGATGTTTAAAAAGAACTTCAGATTTTAACTTTTGAATTGAAAGATAGTTGGCAGTTTTCTTTCCTATTGTTTTTTTTTTCTTGAGTGTTGGAGTTTGAAACGCTTAATTTTTTGTTACTGTACTTTTAGAGATTTGCTGAGACTAAATAAACTTGAAAATGGAAGCTGAAAAGTTTTCCGTAATTTTTAATTTGATTATTTTATTCAAGCAATGATGTTGAATGCCATTTGTTAAAAATAATCATGAGATCCCAATGCATGTTAATTTCTTTACTCCATCTCCCATGTGTATGTTTAGCATTTGTAGTTTTACAAGACAAAAGAATTTTTTAAATAAATTTTCTATATCATATTCACTTTATAAATGAATATACCCCTTATGCATTTGTGTGTCTATATATACACACACACAATGTTAAAAGAAGAATTGTTTTTAACCAATATTTACATTATATACATTACACCTTAATGATTTTAAATGCCACTTGTTTTTAAAAACATTTATTTTAAATTTAAATTCAAATTCCAATTCACTTGAACTATAACCATTATGTCCATTTACATATTCACACATATCTTGAACAATTTAAATTCAATTTCAGTACATATTCAATTCTACTCATATATGCAATATACATATATGTATAAAATTTTAAATTCAAATGACTTTTTAAAACATCCATTATTTCAAAATTTTAAACTCAAAAGAAGTTGGAATTTATTCATATATAATTATCACTTATTTTATTTGTTTGAGACTTTTTAATTTAATTTCAAATTAAATTCCAAAAGTTTTAAAATATATTATTAATTTAAATTGATACATTTTTTTGGGATGTTACAGATATCCCCCTTAAGAAAATTTTGTCCCCGAAATTGGAAAGAGAGAGAAAAACAACAAAGATTATACGAATTCAGAAAGAATAAGGAAATGGCTTACCAACTTAAGCCGGGATATCCACTCTGCAATTAGGATATGATTTCTGCATATTATCTTCGGTTTCCCAGGTGCAATCCTTTGGATCGCCACTCCACTGAACTTTGACTAGTTTCACAACTTTGTTCCTCAATTGCTTTTCATCTCGATCTTCAATCTTTATCGGTTCTCTTTTAACTGTTAAATTGGGAGTGATGTCGAGATCCTGTTGAGCAGCTTCTTCAATAATACTATCTGGATCGTGCATACACTTCCGAAGGTTAGAAATGTGGAATACATCATGCACGCTAGATAACCATCTAGGCAACTGCACTCGATAGGCTAAAGAACCGATCCTCTTCAGAATAGGAAAAGGACCAATATATCGTGGTGCCAGCTTACCGGTCTTCCCAAACCTTAATACACCTCACATTGGAGATACTTTGAGAAAGACAGAATCTCCAATTTGGAACTCCAAATCCCTTCTTCTGCGGCCATAATAACTCTTTTGACGACTCTGAGCCGTCCTTAATTTCTTCCGTATAAAATCAACTTTCTCCGTGGCTTATTTAATCATATCTGGTCCAAGGACGAGTCTTTCACCAGCCTCAATCCAGCATGTCGGTGATCGACACGGACGACCATATAAAGCCTCAAAAGGAGCCATCTCTATACTGGTCTGATAGCTATTGTTATAAGAGAACTCGACCAGATGCAAATGGTCCTCCCAAGAACCACCGAAATCAAGTATGCAAGCTCGCAATAGGTCTTCTAAGATTCAGTTGATCCTCTCAGTTTGGCCATCAGACTGTGGGTGATAAGTAGTGCTGAAATTTAGTTTTGTTCCCAATGCGTTTTGAAATGCCTCCCAAAATCTACTAGTGAAGATCGGATCACGATCACTCACTATGCTTCTAGGAATGCCATGGAGACGGACAATTTCTTTCACATATAATTCAGCTAAACTTGCAGCCGTGCGGGTAGATTTTACTGGCAAGAAGTGAGCTGTCTTAGTCAAACGGTCCACAATGACCCAAATTGCTTCATTGCCCTTCCGAGTACGAGGCAAACCGTCGATGAAATCCATCGATACCTGGTCCCATTTCCACTTGGGTACATCTAAAGGCTTAAAGTAAACCGCCATTTTCTTTTGATCACTTTTGATTTGCTGGCAGGTACATATATAGATATGTCCCTTTTCATCGTCTTCCATCAGAAAGTTCTTTTGACATCTCTATACATCTTGTTAACCCTTGGATGGATGCTGAATTTAGATTTGTGGCATTCATCTAAAACTTCACGTTTCAGATCAGGGATGTCCGGGACACATATTCTGCCTTTCAATCTTATAGTTTTATTGTCGTCGACTTCAAAACTAGTATTTTCACCACGAAGCATTTTCTCATAAATTTGATGAAGGAACTCATCTGCTTTTTGTTTACTGGCGACTTTCTCAAGAAGAGTAGGAGCAATGACAAGATGAGCAAGAATAACATGCTTTCTACTCAAGGCGTCGGCAACTACATTGGCTTTTTCTGGCGTATAGAGAATGTCTAGGTCATAAGATGCCAGAAATTCCAACCAATGCCGTTGTCGCAAATTCAGATCTTTCTAGATGAAGAGTTATTTCAAAGATTTGTGGTCGGTGAATAATTCAATATTTTCACCTAGAAATAAAGAGAGTTCAATAAGTATATTTGTTAAGTTAAGTTAAATTAAATTCGTAGATTGTTAAGAAAGCTAACAAGATTCTTACCCAGAAGATAATGTCGCCGTATTTTCAAAGCGAAGATAACAGCCGAAAGCTCCAAATCATGGGTTGGATAATTTCTTTCATGAGGACGTAATTGTCTACTCGCTTAGGCAATTACCTTCTCGTGCTGCATTAATACCGCACCCAAACCTTCACCACAAGCATCGGTATAAACAGATAAACCCTGGTTCCCGTTGATGATAGCGAGAACAGGAGCGGTGGTTAATCTCTTCTTCAACTCCTGAAAAGCTTCGTCACATTTTGGAGTCCAATTGAATTTTGCATTCTTCATTGTTAGCTTAGTCAATGGACTAGCTATCTTTGAAAAGTCCTGAACAAACTTTCGATAATAACCTGCTAAACCCAAAAAGCTTCGAACTTCCTTTGGTGTAGTGGGTTTTCTCCAATCAAGAATGGCGGAAATTTTGCTAGAATCAACAGAAATCCCTTCTTTATTAACAACATGGCCGAGAAATTTAACTTCTTTGACCCAGAAATGGCATTTGGAAAATTTTGCGAATAGAATATTTCTCCTCAATATCTCCAAAACGATTCTAAGGTGCTCGGCATGCTCCTCTTCGGTCTTGGAATAGACCAAAATATCATCAATAAATACGAGCACAAATTTATTCAATACTTTCCGGAACACACGAGTCATAAGATCTACGAAGTATGCTGAAGCATTGGTTAGCCCGAAAGGCATGACTAACCATTCGTAGAACATATTAGGACGCCTGAAAGCAGTCAAATGGACACAATCTTCATCGATTCGTAGTTGATGGAATCCCTGGGCTAGATCCATCTTCGAAAAGAAATAAGCGCCGTGCAATTGATCAAATAGATCATCGATTCCGGATAGTGATAATTTATTCTTAAGAGTCAGCTTATTGAGATCGCGGTAATTCACACACAATCTCAAAGATCCGTCCGATTTAGCAATACACACGACGGCTGAACCCCATTCAGAAACATTGGGTCGAATCAACCCTTTTACTAGTAAATCATTGGTTTGCTAAACTAATTCAACCGTTTCCCTGGGTGCCATCATGCGACTTGCGTGAACGACAGGACGAGCATTGGGTACTAGGTCGATTCTGAATTCTATTTCTTGGTGTGGAGGTAGAGATTTCACTTCTTCAAACACATTTGGAAAATCTCTAACAATGGGTATGGACTCCAGACTGGGTTCGGGATAACCCAAATTATACATCAACCCTTCTCTTTTAGGATTAGGGTCCTTATAAGAAACCTCGATGAAATCTTCAAATTTGGTTTTGATTGAAATCAATCAAGTATTGCAATCCAATTTGGCTTCATATTTTTCTAGCCAATCCATTCCAAGTAAGACTTCAAACTCGTTAACATCAAGAACAAAGGGACCGATAGGGCATTAGTAACAAGAATATGAGATAGGAACGTCTCTACATCGAAGACAGAGGTTCGCGGGACCTCCAACTGGATTCTTTACGCATATAGGCTCATCAACAAAATCAGGTTCAAGATTCAATTCATTTATAGCTTGCTGAGAGATAAAACTGTGTGTGGCGCCCATGTCAAACAGAACTCTAACAATGCTATAATAAATAGTGAGATTACCTTCCAGAACTCCTTTCCCCTTTTATGCTTTGGAAGATGCATGTTTGTCTTTGACTGTGTACACCTTGGCTGTCTGAGCTTGCTTCATGACTGGGTAGTCTTTAACTTCATGTCCCAATTTCTGACAATAATAGAATTTCTTGGGCTTTGGTTGAACGGAATGATTGACTTGTCTCTTAGGCTTCGTACATCTACTAGAATAATGGCCCTTTTCCAAGCAATTATAGCAAGTGACATTCTCTGCTGTGCTTCCCTGGTTGTTCTTCTTTTTCTCCTTACCGTGCCATGGTTTCTTGCCTCCAAATTTCCTCTTCTTCCAATTTTGATTGCTCGAATTTCCTTTCTCCACTGGGGCTTCTTGCATGTCAAGTGTAGCATATCTGTATCCCATATCAACCAAATCTGAAAAGGATTCTTTGACATGGCCAGTCATCCTTTCGTGAAACTTCTTATTCATCCCACGAATGAACCTTTCATTCTTCTTAAGGTGTGTTCACCAATTCTGGGCCGAAACGAGATAGTTCGTTGAATTTGTTTAGATACTCCTCGAATGACAAACTCCCCGGCTTTAAGTCCATGAATTCTTGGTACATACGAGAAATCCCAGATGATGGCATATAGCGCTTCTCAAATACTTCTTTGAATCTCTCCCAAGTAAACTCGTCTTCTGGCTCGTCAACAGTGACTGTCTCCCACCATGCTAAGGCTTCTTCTTGAAGTTGCTAAGAAGCTATGAGACGCATCTGATCATCTTGCAACTTAAGCCCTTTAAAGATTCTTTCACATGATCTGATCCATGCTTGGGACTCAACAATCGACACCTTGCCGGTGAATGGCCTACCACCAAGCCTTGAGAAGCTCTTATATAAATCAGCCAGATTCGGTTGATGCTGAGTAGATAAAGCTGCTTCTGCTGTTGGGGGAACTTGGCTAGGTGCTGTGGCATTACCTCGCCCCCCAGCTCTTCCTCTTCGTCCGCTCATCCTTACTATTTGTAATTAGTAAGAAAATTGATTTAGATATTCGGACGAGATATCTTAAGGAATATCAGTCAAAGGAAATAGACTAAGAAAATTTGGGGTTTCGGTCTCAGTTATACTCATTCTAGGGTATACTTCACCCTATCTCTAATGAGCCATCTAATGTGTTATACTCCGTAGCTAAAGTTCTTACTCATCCTTTAGCTCTGATACCACATGTCACGACCCAAATTCCAATGTTCAAAAACTGACATCAAATACCTCAGTTGTATTCACTGCCAAAGATTCAAACATCGAACTCCAATCGAATGGAGCTTATAACAACATTAGATGAATATAAAACAGCGGAAAAAAATGAATATCATGCATTACATCACAGATACAACATCATCATAATATCCATTACAACATCAGAGTATCATAATACATATATCACAACTCCAAATAGAACATCATAATAGAACCACAAGTGACCATATGCCAAAGGTCTTCAAGGAAATAGAGTGATAGTGAACTTCCAAAACTAAGCACCTTGGGATCCAAAATTTTTCAAAATATCTCCAAGGTAAAAGCCTCCAAAAACCGATATCCTCAAACTCCAAAAGACTCCAAAAGACTACTAACACCAAAACATGGAAAACCTGCTACTAGGCTGTCCGTGTGGAAATGATGGGCACCCAGAGTTTAGGAAGAAAACAATAAACTCCAGGTCAGTCATGGGACTGATATAGTTAAACAAAGATAGTTGCTTTTAAATAAAACAGATTTATAAAAGAAAACCGTTCATGCTTTTGAAAAATGAAACTACCATAGGCCTTCCGGCTCACACACAATGAATCACACACTTGGAGGAGATTTCCCCTTATGATAGTCAAATATGCTTAATACGAGAAAAGCTCTTTGATATTATTACTAGTGCATAGTGTGAAAACATTTCAAAAATATAATATTAATCCTAGACAGCATAGGTACCATGATACTATGCCTACTATAGCTGCCACCTGAGGTGGCAGGTTATACAAATTGCAATCGTAAAGGGCACGTATTGTTTCTTTGCATTTTCAACAAATGGTCAGGCTAAGGAACTTCCTATGCCACATGGGTATGCCTCTGGAGGGACATCCCGAGAACTTAACCAGTTCTCTGCCAACACAAGGCGGGGTTACCACTGTAACTAGGTGACTACTACACGACTATGCCATTCCCCGGTCGTTTGCGACCTTTATCCGAGGGCCCTCCATCACAAAGCAACAACCACACAGTAAATGAGATTGCAGCAACCACATAGGTGAAATATATGGGCTCCATACCATGATACCACCTTTTTTCAGAAGGAAATGACATACCCTAAAGGGCGTGACCCTCATAACCTTGCCACATCTTTCCTGTTTCGACCATTTCTAAGGTGTGAGGTCCGATGACGTCTCGTCCACAAAGCTACTCTTTACACGAAAGCCATGCTTTGATCACAATTGATCAACAAGTGATCATCCACACACAGCAGCACTTAGCATGCCACACAACCAAATTGGGAGTATATCGCTGATAACCTTCACCTACATAACCTATGAGCTCGTACGTCTTAGAGAAGGGTGTTAAGCTAAGAGAATAAATTCTCCGCCACCAACAGATATGTATTTGAAAGAAATCGGCTTTATATCTCAATGTGTAGTGTCGGACACACAACCATGCAAGTCTGTTTCGGGTTCGAACAGAACCGAAGGCACTTTGTTCAATAAAGGAAGAAGCCCTTGCAAATCCGGGTATCCCCAATCTCGATTGGACTCCCCATCACATGTGGAGATCTCTGTATCGGAGCAACTCAGTGCAGAGACAATCGATAGGTTATCCTATCGTTTTCAAAGACACCCGGTCTTCATCACCGTCTTCAGATGATATTCATTTCGTTGAACCACTATTCGGAATGGGTTATATGACATAAAGGTCCTCTCCCGGCTAATCCGAATAGCGAGTGCTTAATTTTAAAACATGTGGGTGTATCAATTACGAGGATTCACATTCAGGGTTCGATGTGGGTTTGGGATAACTAACTGGAATCTGACTCCCTGTCGCATCAAAGTTTAAATGCCGTTTTACGGGAAAAAGTGGTTTTCACATGCATATAGAAACAAATCACAAATCACAGTTCAGCACAAAGCAATCACAGTATCACAACAGAAATATTAATCCAGTACAGAATATTAGATGATAGTCAATCATCTTCGATTAAGGTGAATGTGATTTAAGTGAATTAACCACATACTTATTTTTATTAATTATTTTAAATCAATGATTAATTTTACTTAACTATGAATTAATTAAATCTTAATTGGCTTTATTAGTTAATTAATCTTTAATTGATTATCTTAATTTATTAATTCTTAATTGTTAACTAATTAAATTTTATTACTTTTATTAATTAACTATTCTTTAATTAATTAATTACTAATCGTAAAGTAATTTCAAATCATTAGTTGTTTAATCATTATAAATATATTTGGTTTTAAGTCAACACTTGAATATTTGATTTACTTCTCAATTCTTATTAAGTTAAATTTTGAAACAACCTTTATTTAAGAGAAAATATAAATTTGAAATATCTTTGAACTTCATAAATTTCAAACAATCATTTCAATACCATTTACCTCACATTCCACTTAACAACTATCATCTTTTATAAAGAATGCATTAAAAATTTAATTAACTTAGATTGTTAAAGTTTTTACCAGAAAATCACGTTACTCGATATACGCTTCGGGTGCTACCCGAGAAAAACTCCTGCTTGCTTCGGGTTTTCTCAAAAATTTACCCGTATACTCAATTTTTTCAAAACTTGAATTTTTTTCTAAGTAAATTCTCTTTTACCCAGCGCACCCACATTTCACTTCGAGTTAAAACTCGAGCTACCCCACGATTCCCCCGATGCTCGCTTCGAGTTGCCTCTTTCTTCTCCAACAACTCAATTCGCTGAAACAAAAAGGTGCACATATACGTGCACAAGCACGTCTACCCTTGCTTATCGACGACGAGGCCACCGAAGCATCACCTACGATCGCCTCTTGCTACCCAAACACGAAGATACTCTGATTGACCATGAAAATGAAATCGAGCTATCTCGACCCAAATTAGCACAGCAGCCATCACCAGAAAATGGCCTCGCCCCAACTCCTCTGGCCATCAGAGGTCACCAGAACTTGACTGATGCTTCATTAGTGAACGACGCCGCGATTGGCTCCGGTGGCGCGATGTCCGATCATCTAACGGCGACGCATCACCATTTTTCCAAACACGTGCAGAAATGGGTTTGTAACCCTAATTCGATCTCGAATTGAAAATTTAAGGATTTATAAATTCATCTTGTATTTTTCTAGTGATCTCGAACATTCAATCTAGCTATGACGACGAACTCAAAACCCACAAACATTTATATTATCATTTTTGACAAAAATTCAATTTTCTGATCAACCCCAATATCTCAGTGAAAAGTTAATGAAAATTTTGAATTTTTCTTTCTAAAATCATTATTTTTAAAGGGGATTCAAATAACATTACTGAAATTAAAATCTGTGAAGTTCGAATTTTTGCGTATTTGGATTGTGACTGTGTTCTTCATAGTTTGCAGAAAAAAATAAAACATATTGCTTTACTTTGATTAGTTATTGAAACATAATGTATGTCCAAACAATACTTTAATTTTTTTATCATTCAGATTCAACAGAAACAGAGAGAGGGGGTTTGAGTTTGGCATGGTTTACACTGTGAACCAAAACTTAGAGGAACAGGGAAGAAAATAACATTCCCAAGCATGCATTCTTAATTTTGGTTTATACAATTATTTTTAAAATTCAATTTAAGTGAAGTTGAACACTTTTCATTTTAACACTTTAATCTAAACAAAGCTAGAAACAAAGAATTTGGGGTTTTGACAGGTTTTTTTTATATCCTAAAGCTAAAACTGGGATTTGCAACCCTGTACAACAACATGCACAAGCAAAAGTTCATTCATATGCTCAAAAATTCTTGCATGCAAAACAAAATTTAAATGTCCCTACATCATTCAGGCATTCATACAACCACAAATGATTGAAAAGATCAAAGTTTTACTCGCATTTTTTCCTGAAGACAGAAAATTCCTGACAGATTCAAAAGAAGGATGAAAGCCTGTAATTTTTCTTATTTTCCTACTTTAAATCTTGAAGTTACTCTACAAAGTTTGTTAATACAAAACTTTTCTTAATTTCTATTGTATTCATTTGTTTACTTCATCAATAACAAACAATCTTTAATTACTTACAGTTTGAATTTTTATACCACAGAGAAGCCTTTTTTCTTCCTGCAACTTGAAGACCAAAAATAGATTTAATCTTTGATCTTGATTTTTCCTGCAACCGATTAATATTATTGTTTTAAATCTTTGCTTTATTACTAATTAACAACTTCAAATTAAAATTTTTAAAAAGAAATTTACTTGCCTTAAATTTTTATTCCAGAGAAATCTTGTACTGTCTCTGGCCAAAACTGCAGCTCTGTTTTATAAATCTGCATTTTTTTTGAATTAGTGTTAAAACTTGATTTTAAAACTACAAATCCATTAAACAATAAAGTTTTAAAACTTACCTGGGAGATGGAGTGTAATGCTATAGCTTGTTGTTTAGAAAGAACTTCAGATTTTAACTTTTGAATTGAAAGAAAGTTGGCTGTTTTCTTTCTGATTGTTTTCTATTTTTTCTTGAGTGTTGGAGTTTGAAATGCTTAATATTTTGTTACTGTACTTTCAGAGATTTGCTGAGACTATATAAATTTGAAAATGGAAGTTGAAAAGTGTTCCATAATTTTTAATTTGATTATTTTATTCAAGCAATGATGTTGAATGCCATTTGTTAAAAATAATCATGAGATCCCAATGCATGTTAATTTCTTTACTCCATCTCCCATGTGTATGTTTAGCATTTGTAGTTTTACAAGACAAAAGAATTTTTTAAATAAATTTTCTATATCATATTCACTTTATAAATGAATATACCCCTTATGCATTTGTGTGTATATATATACAATGTTAAAAGAAGAATTGTTTTTAACCAATATTTACATTATATACATTACACCTTAATGATTTTAAATGCCACTTATTTTTGAAAACATTTATTTTAAATTCAAATTCAAATTCCGATTCACTTGAACTATAACCATTTATGTTCATTTATATATTCACACATATCTTGAACAATTTAAATTCAATTTCAATATATATTCAATTCTACTCATATATGCAATATACATATATGTATAGAAATTTAAATTCAAATGACTTTTTAAAACATTCATTATTTCAAAATTTTAAACTCAAAAGAAGTTGGACTTTATTCATATATAATTATCACTTATTTTATTTGTTTGAGACTTTTCAATTTAATTTCAAATTAAATTCCAAAATTTTTTAAATATATTATTAATTTAAATTTATAAATTTTTTTGGGATGTTACAGAAATCACTTCGGTCGCTAAAAAATAATTCCGATGATGGTCCCGATATCATCATCGTTTATTTTCGAGTTTCTAAGTGATGGATTGCCACCGTGGCCGTTGTTTTAGATTATTTTGAGGAAAACAAGTTTCTTTTGAAAGTTTCGAATTACTTTGGGATGGAACCAAGTGAATTTTTAAAATTCCAATAGAATAGTTTGTTGAAAGAGAGGGTTATATACATGTATATAATTGATTTCAAAGTTATCTAAAATAAATACCGGGTGTTTGAATCTTGAATCCTTATTTAAATAATTTAGAAATCATCCAGAAATAAGTTGTAAATTTATAAATTGAGAATGATTCTAAATAAGAAAAGGAAAATACGGAATTTGAGTTTTGAAAATGAATTTTAACTTGAGTCAGTTAATATGGATAAAAATTAAACTTAAGTTAAGCAAATTGAAATAAATAAAATGAATTGAATTTGACTCATGAAAGTTAAATAGATTAAATTGGTAAAAGAAAATTTGAATTTAACTTAAGCAAAGTAAATGAAATCAATAAATGAAGTGATTATAATAAATGGGATTTTAACTTAAGTGGTTAAATTAAATTGAACGAATTGATATTTAACCTAAGCTAAGTCAAATAAAAATTGGGTTGAATTTGGATCAAATTGAAATAAAATTGAATTGAGTTAAAGATGATTTTGAATGGAATAAATAAACTTCTGTAGCTTATAAAAATTGAAATGAACTGAATAAAAATATACTTAGGCCCTAAATGGATGTATAATCTCGAGTTAAAAATTAATGTGAATATATTCGAGTGTAGAATTGATATGGAGACATGAGAAATAAGTTGTGTAACTTATAAAATTAAAAATGGAATGATAGAGCGAAATTAAAAATGATTTGATATTTTTGGTGGAGGAATTAAAATCTGAACTTGATTTATAAAATGAAATTGGACTCGAGAAATTTAAATCAGGTGAGTTTTGAAATAAAAATCAGATATGGGATTATAAAATGGAAGTAAACTAATTAGATGATTAATTAGTTAATTGAATATAGAATGTATATTAATCTGGTTGGATAAAATTGGATTGTGGATTAAAAAGTGAATATTGGAATTGGAACTTGAGTATAAATTAAAGTTCGACAAAAATGTAAGCGAATTTATATAATTGGAAATATCGTAAAATAAAATGGAAGTGGATTGAGATAGCAATGGCTTGGGTTATAAATAAATTCTATTTAAGTGTAAATAAATTGAATATGATTAGGGATATCATATAAATGAATTCAAAAAGAAATTGAATATGGAATTGAAATTGAAGTGAATAAATTGAATGAATGAATGAATTAATTAGTAAATGAAATGGAAGTTGGTTGAAAGAATTAAACTTAAGTTATAAAGTGGAGGTAATATAAAATAATTAACTTCAGCTAAAAATTATGGATGGAATTTAGCTCGAATAAATTATGGAATGGTCATTTAATAAATTAGCATGAAATGATTCTGAGTTTAATAAAATGGATTTGAATATAATAAATGTGGATATTAGTGAAACATAAATGAATTGATAAGAATCAATTTTTATTGCAATAGAATTAAATATAAATTGAGTTGGAATCAAATTAAAATGGTTATAAACTAAAGTCAATATTTTATTAAGTGATTATCGTCGAATTTGCATAGAAAAATTATTGTTCGACGCAAAAGAAAGTAATTAAAATTATATGGATAAATGGAAAGTGGATAAATTGATTTTAGTCAATTTGGAATGAATATTAATTGGTTCAGTACAAATGTGAATTGAATGTAAGCAAATTGGGTTGTATATCATTTCAGATTGAATGAAAAAGTATATGGGTTGATTGAAAGCAATTAAATTAGTATACGAACCTTATAAATTGCTTATGATATATGTTAACATGCTAGTTTATGAAACTTATGTGTTTACACTAGTTAAACATGGAATTTCATATATTTGGCAGTTAAGTGTTTAAGTTGAGTAAGTACGGATACTTGGAGCTGTTTTGCTTGACTGTGATTGCGCGTATTGCAAAATAAATAAGCCGGTTGCTTGAAAATGCTAAAATAAGGTACGTTTTCGGATTAAATACTGTGAAAGTATAAATAATGCTATATATATATATATTGTGTGTTCCGACCGTATGGGTTGATGTACATATATTTATCTTTCTTGTCATTTTGCAAACGGTCCTCAGTACAAAGGAGACTGCCAAAAAAACTCGAAAATTTAGGGTGTTAATTTTTTTTGTAAATTTTTGTTAACGACAAATTGATTTCAAATTGAAAAAGAAATAAGGGATTTTGAAATTAGAATTGAAAACTATTTGATGTGGACAAAATTGAAAGATTAGAAAAGTGAATATCGAATTTTCACTAAGTGGGGTTTGGAAAAGTTAACGGGTTTGTAGCATTTTCCCGCCTTAGCAATTTCGGGGATGAAATACTTTTAAGGGAGGAGGAATGTAACGACCCAGATTTTTCAACGTTTGATTTGGAATATTTAAATAGTTTTAAATATTGAATTTGAATTATGGATTGATTCTAAATAAGGAAAATTTTATGTTTTTATTTATAAGATAAATTCAGAGTTTAAATATTGCGATTTATTGAATAATTTAATTATTGAATTTTATAATTGAATATTGGTTGAATTAGTATATCTTGTGTTTTAAGCTCAATAAAAATAATTTAAAGGCTTATAAAATTCATATTGATAATAATGAAGATAATAATAGTTTTAAAAATGAATTTAAAGGTGATCTATTTAATTTTAAAAATAGCTTGTTTAGATTGACATTTAAAAATAGCTTTTCGAGGCACAGTCTCAAAATTCGACGAAACTAGTTCCATTTGATCTGTAATAGTGTATTATTATCGGATTTCAAATTTTGCAATGTTTGGAGTTATCATTTGATCGTATGGAATAGAAACCCATTGAAATTATATCAAAATCTAACATAATAATTGGGTCCAAAAAGATATCTTCTCCATACGATCGAATTAGGACTCGAAACCTTTTCCATTGCGCTCAGAATAGGGGTATAACATTATAAACGCCTAGCGGCATGCCTCGATAGGGGTTTTAGATATTGAGATATGCGAACGAGACATTCTATAATTAAATAAAAGTTATAGATCAAATCAATGCAGTTCCTTCTTTATAAAGCAAGTCCAAGTTTTTACGCAATCTATCCTCTCTTTCATTCAATCGGCTCGTATTACCTTTCTCCTTCGTTAAATACATCTGCCCTTTCAGAATCAAATCATGACCGAGCTCCATTTGAAAATCACCAGAGAAAATAATAATAATAAAAATAAATAGACACCGCCTCGTTCAAAAATCATGAACGGTAGCTGGAGATGGCATCGTGCTACTGTGGGGTTCGAGAGTAGGATAGGGTGCTCACGAATTGGAGGGTGTGGGCGAGGTCGTAGCTTAAGTCAATGGATGAGATGAGGTTAGGGCTGAGACAATGTTCGTCTGTTTGTTAGTGGGAGGTTGCAGGCGTTTGATACGGGACGCATGCAACTGTGCCATGGGTAACTGGACGCATGCGCGACGCTAGGTTTTCGGTATTAGGCAAGCTTCGTGATTTTATGGTTTTATTCAATTGAAGGAATTGCGATGGAGCTTGCTTGTTTGGGGTTTGACAGAGCTTAGGTGATTGGTAGGAGTAGATGCGTCGAAGGTGGTCAGCGCATAGGAGGTGCAGTCAAAGGTGGAAGGGGCAAGCGACTGACGGGGGAGGGGAGGGGTCGACGGCTACGGCAATGTCTCGAGTAGGGTTTTTGAATTTTGGGTTTTGGTTAGCACGAACAGAGGCCAGAGTTTGGTGGCTGTAGGCATGATTTCAACGAACGATGGGGAGGTATAAATTTGCAATTAAATTTAAGCATATATTAGTTATTTGATCAAGGATCAAAAATTGAAATAACTAATAAAATTTTAATAAATTTGCATAGGTCCAAATCATGAAATCAAGTCGAATTCTAAATGGATGGTAACAAAGATCAAGGTGAGAAAAAAATACTCACTCATTTGGATTACAAAAATTTAGATTTTAATAGTTGAAATATTGATGCTAGTTGAATTTATAAATTATTGTCTGTTGAATGATATAATATATATAGTACTATATAAATTATTGTGTGTCGAAAGGTTTATGTTTATCGAGGTTTGATTCTTTTGAAAGGTTTTAGAGGAAGGTTTCGAAGGGGTGGTTCCCCAATGGTTTCGAAGGGGTCGAAAGGTATAGTTTTCTAATGGTTTCGAAAGAAAAGGTTTTCCCAAGGTTTCGAAAGGCAAGGTCTAAAACGTTTTAATAGAAAGATGTCTAAAGTTTTTAAAGCTTTCGGAAGGAAGATTTTTCGGTGGTTTCAAAAGGGTTTTGAGAATGGTTTCAAAAGGAAGGTTTTGGCCTTTCGGCCTAGATAAAAGAAAGGGTTTTACTTGATTTAGAAAGAGGTACTTACATTGGTTTCGAAAGGGGTACTTTCAGTAGATTCGAAAGGGATACTTCCAATAAGTTCGAAATGGGGACTTTCAAAGATTTAAATGTTTTCATCAACTAAGATTTGGGTAAAGTATAATATAACATGGCAAGGTGATTTTGAGTAAAACAAAGAATATATACACTTTCCTTGTTGAGTTTGATTTAGAGGTTTTAAATCATTTTGAAAAGGTTTTCAAGAAAATTTGTGAGAAGATATCCCTAAGTAAGATGACTCAAATACTAAAATAACAGATGAGACCGGTATAGGGTCGCGTCTTAGACATTAGCTATTAGCCTCAGCTAATTTAGTTCAAAATTCCAATGTGTACGGCTTTTTCATAGGTAAGACTAAAATCCTTACACACAGAAAGGAATATATGTTTGTATACAGATAGGTTATTGGTGAGCCCGTAAAACCATTAGGATTAGGTGACCTTAGAAGATAATAAGTTAAGGACAAACCATCCAGAAGTATTTAACAGATAGTTAAGGACAAAGCGTACTAAAAATGAAGAAAAGTGTGTAACAGATGTTAGATAAATTTTGATATGTTGTCTGGTAGGTCCGAGTCAGCCAATGGTTAATAGTTAGCTAAATAATACTAAAGTGCATGAACAGATAGTTCATTTATTACCTGATATATATGTTTGTTTACATAATGATGGTTTAAAGATTTTAACCAATTTTGGTTGTGGGAAAAGATTTGCAAAAGATATGTTTTAAAAGGATGTTCGTGAGGGGAAACCCGTTCCGCGAAGCGACATAGTCTCACTTAACATGAAATAACAGAGATGAACAATATTATTCACACCAGGCTTTATGTCTGACTCGAAGTTTTTGTTTTCCCTTAAACTCTCGGGTGGTCAAAATTGATTTGAGTAGGTTGGGGGTTGAGGATTCCAGGTTTTTGAAATTTTGGTGAATAAAGCTTCTAGAGACGACCAGGTGGCGGACGGATAGCTAATTAGGAGTACAGATTATGTTTTTTATTTCTGCTGTGTATTATGTCAGATATGACTATATTGCTTTGATCAACCAAGGGGGCATCGTCATATGTCGCTCTTGGCGTATTATTGAAATTATATTAGATCATTCACTGGGAAACGTTATGGGATTTTGTGACTTGGATATGAATTTGTTTTGAAATGTAATTAGTGAAATGTTTTTTTAATCTATGGTCTTGTTTATATTCAAGTGCTTCTGATATTATGGATACCATTAGCATTACCGTATTTTGTCACCAGAAGTTAATACTATCGCTGAATGCATCGTTTATAGCACTTAGCTTTTGGCCTCTAGATATGGGATATTACAACATGGGTATTTGAGTCGCGAGGAGTAGGGCTCAGCGGGAGTTGAAATTGATGGGTCTGGGAGGTCGGGCTTGCGTAGAGAAGCATGTTGGCGAAGTCGGTTGGTCGATAAGAGGTCCATAGCACCGTGTCAGTAGTGTGCGTGAACACAAGATGATTGTTCGAGAGTGTATCTGGTGGGAGTGTCTAAATATTGGAGAAGAAGGATTAGTGTTTTATTTGGGTAATTAAATTATAAATTAAAGTGATTAAGTTTTTAGATATTTTAATTAATTTGATAGCTTATACATTTAATATCTCTCTCCTACAAGGTCGGATTTGGACACAGCTAGCTGCATTGAATTCGTAGGAACATTAGCTATGCCTTGGAACCACCTGTATTGAATTAGGAGCAAGCGTAAATTTAGGCATCGTCCGATTTCAGACCGAATTGGAATGCGAAAGCGTCAATTGGAATTTCTGTGAGTTTACTTACCTCTAAATAAATCATATGACATCTTTATTGCTATAAATTATTGTTGAATTCTTGGATGATAGTTTATATTATGGTTTGGTTGTATGTTTAGATTTAAATTCCTGGTTGAAAAGTGGATGGCGTAAATAACCGTTGTGTTGCAGGGAACAAAAACAGAAGGAAGTTTAAGTGTATGTAGCAAATAGGTCACTATGGTACACTTCGAAATACACATTCATGTGTGCGGTTTACATGAGACTTTTGTAGAGAGATCCTAAGAGGTTTCTCGCCCATATTTATTTCTTCTATTTATATATTGCTTATATTGATGTTTGGTTGAAATACTTATGACATACTTTTTGATTTGATTAAGCGTCATTATAGCTATTTTTGAAATACCACCACTTATGAAGTGTCATCCCCTTAAACCTTTTTATGTGTTGAAATTGAGATTGTATTTTCACAAAATAAACGTTTGATAGTGTCTTGCACTTTGAAAGTAGTTTAAATTATATTTTCAATTATTTTGGAAATTTTGTATATAAAGGATAAATGTTGATAATTTTTTCTAAAAGGAGTTACAAATTTAATTAATCATTTCAAATAATGATGTTTAACGTTAACTAATTATTTTTATAATGATGTCTAAAATTAATTAATCATTTTAAATCATGATGTTTATGGTTAAGTAATCATTTGAATAATGATCTTTAAGGTTAAGTAATCATTCAAATAATGATGTTTAAAATTAATTAATAATTTTGATAATGACTTTAAGATTAATTAATCATTTCAATAAATGATGTTTAAAGTTAATTAATTGATTAAAATAAAGGTGTTTTAAATTAATTAACTGATTTACTAAAAGTGTTTTCAAATATTAGTTAACTTGTTTGCTAAAAGTGGTTATACTTAGTTAACTGATTTAATAAAGGTGTTTAAAATTAATTAATGGATTTACTAAAGGAGATAAAAGTTGTTTAATTGCCTCTTGGATAATTAATGTGGTTTTAAATTTATAAAAGAATTATATCAATTATCTTTCAAGAAATTGACATTGTTTTAAATTTATAAAAAGCATATTAATCAATTTATATCTTTCGAGAAAATTAATGTTTTTTTCAAATTTATAAATGAAAGTTTTTAAATGAGAAAAATCTTTTGAAAGGAATTGCTTCAAAAATAAATCTAAGTGTAAATTGTTTTGGGTTCAGTAGTAAACAATGTTTTAATGATATTTGTTTTGGACCCTTTTTTTTAATACAATTAAAAATATAACTTGATCTTTAAACATAATATTTTCAAAAGTGTTTTTAAAATGTTTTACAAATATTTATGATGTGAAAACCAAGTACAAGTTCAGGTTTTAAAAGTTTAAAAGTTTGAACGGTTGCAGAAGGGATAAGAAATTTAATTTTCGTAAATAATATCGCTTATATGGAAAGGATTTAGCCATAGTCTTAGCACTAAATGTCAAGGTACTGAAACTCGTCTCTAGCTCGATGGTTAAAATCGTCGTCAAGAAAATGCCAAAGGTAACACTTCCTTCACTTACCTAGCTTCATTTTCATCCGAGAGATAGTACAAGTTTGAAATCAATGAGTAGTGTAAGGGTATGCGGTTTAATTTCCATATATGATCATTTTTATTATTCCCATAGTTGATTTATTGGCTATTGATTCGGCTTTCTTCTTTGTGTATCGTCAATCTAAGACGATTTTTTGCTCATTTGAGCATTGATATCCTTTGTTGGAAATGACTAAAAAAAAGCACGAGTAGGGGCCAAACTGTGTGAGGTTACTCCTACTTGATTATTTTCACATCTTCTCTAGATTGGTTTCGGTGGTATGCACACAGAGATATGAAATACTCGGATACTCGGTAAGGTTGGCGGGATTCGGCTTGAAGTTTCTAAGAAGCATCACATAGTATATGACCCTCTTAGGTATATTGTCTAGAGGTATACCATCGGTAAAGGGGCACACCTTCCTAATCATTGTTGGAAAACTTCCTTTTCCTTATTGTTGATTCAAATCTTTGAATTGTTTTCTTAATTACATTGAGAAGTGACTGGTGCTCTTCTTGATGTTTAATTATTTAAGTTAATTCTTTATGTATGGATTTTGACCTTGTTTATACCCATCCTTTCATGTTTGGGTTTTGTTTAAATTTTCTTCCATTCATTCATGTATAGGAGTTGTTCCTATGAGGTAAAAACTCATTTCGTATTTAGCGACGCTGTCTCATAGAATTATTATATTATGCCTACATATTACTTGAGTTTCCTTATGCTGGTTTTCCAGACTGATACGAATTTTATTTTATTATAATGCTCAGGTCAGACTGAGTTTTTTTTTAGGTTTTTGTTGTTGGGACATGTAGCTCATGGAGTAGAGCTAGATCTTCTTCTATCTTAGTATTTTTATTTTCCATTGTATTATTATATATAGCAATCGACAATTGTAAGGTCAGGAAGTTATAGCTGTCCAGGCTAATGAGGTTTGTTTTAACTCTGATATACCATGTATTTTAGACTGACAACTTTCACTTTCTTTGTTATATTATATGTTGTCATTCCGCTGTGCGATTCTATTTCACCTATTCATTTTCTTTTCTATTTCTTTTTAACCTAAAAATCTGCTTTTTTGGAAATTGGATGTTCGGCATTGAAATACCGTTGATGTATTTGGTCCCGACTTTCGATAGTCGAAAAGGCGGGTCATTACAGATAATATCGAAGCTGAAGATTAGGCAAGAACCTTGGCTTTGGTAGTGTATGGATCATTAGAGATAAGATATGTGACTCCCCAGAATGAGTTTGAGGGTAGTATATATACGAGAGCGTATTTATTATTATTATTATAAAAAGTATATTATGTTGATTGGTCTATTGAGGTGTTTATGAATTTTGGTCAAGATATGGAATGCCACGGTGTCGATAGAGATTTCTAAAAACTTGAACAAGACAAACAAACATAATATGGATTTTGAAAATTTGGTAAATGATATATTTCTCCTAGGGTTATATACTTTATATATACAAGAGAATAATTTTCAAATAGATATAGTTATTTTTGGTGTGTTTGTTTGAAACAATAATATTTATTTACTATCATTATTGTTTGATTTGTCATTCTCGGTAGTTTAGGAGCATTGACCATTGCTTGTTTATTGTTAATTTATGCTCGACCAGTTTATGAGCGTTTATTGTTTGAAAAGTGTAAGTACATTAGATCAAACCTCTTGTGAATTAAGTTTCACAATTTAACTATAAGGTGTTCGAATAAAATGTTAAGTTAAAGATCATCTTTTAATAATGTTGAGTTAAAAGTAAAAAATTTTGATAGAGTTGTTTAATATAATCCAAATGGGAAGATAAGACATCTAAAGGATAAATACTTGAGAAAATTTTATTATAATAAAGGAGAATTATTGTAAGATGAGGTGATTTTATATAAAGGAAATTTTACATATATTTGGGTTATAAGATGTGTTTTAAAAAAGGTTTTTGAGAATTTAAATCCCGATATTGCTTGAATTGATTTCAAAATGATTTTTGAGAAAAATAAAAGTAGTATTACATGGAAATATTTATAAGTATAAATTTTTCGAGAGAGAAATATTAAAATGAGTGCATTTTCTTTGGATAGTTCAGGAAAAATGTCTCGATTAGTTTTGTGATAATATGAATAACCTTCAAAGCGACAATCGAATGTTTTCTCAGGCGAACAATGTAGTGCACTTAGTAAACTATTCTCTTTGTCATTGTGCGACTAAAATGGGTTCAAATCCGAAGAAACCCAAAGTTAGTGTTGACGAATAAACTGTAAAAGTTACTATATATATGGAATTATACGTAGTGTGATTTCATAAAAGGGTTTTGAAATAAAAAATGGGTACTTAATTCTTAGGTTTCCTAAAGGGAAATTGATTGAAAATATAAAGTATTTTAACAAAAAATGTTTTGATGAACGTAATTTTAAACCGTTGGATAGAAAAGAGTTAATTTAAATGGGTTAAAAATTGGATAGGAAGGTTTTAATTGGCATTGTGTTATTAAAACTGCAATATTGTTTAAACATCTAAGTTGTATAAACTATTTGGTGTTATTCGGCGGACTAAATAAACATCTTTCCTTAAAACACCTTAAGGTAAAATGGTCGAAATAGTCAACTTAGTTTTAAGACCTATATTTCTTTGGGCCTCCATTTGAATTTTGAAAAATAATAATAATTAATAATTAAGATCAAATTGATATTTCATATATACTCTTGGGATATAAAGGAATATTATACAAGTAAATAAGAAGTAGTAAGCTTTTAATCTAATGTTGTATAAAGATGCATCATTATAAAATGTTTGTAAACTTAAGTGGAAATTTGTGAAATAATTTGTGAATAATTTTAGTGTTGAATGAATACTATAAATGAAAATGAAGTCATTTGTAAAGAGATTGGTGTAGTTAAGAAACCAATCGTATTAAGTACATAAGTTATACGCAGATTATTTTGCACTCATGGTTCTCGATTTAGGATTCAAGTACAAACTTCATAGTGATTCACACTAGTCCATAAAAGGATTTCTCACATGATTATTATCAGCGACTGTTTAATTTAGATTCTTGATACGATACCGAGGTTTTCTATCATAATATATGGCTATGTAAGGAGAGCAGAGATTTCAAACCAAGGAACCTGATCGCAGTCCGTACTATGGAGGTCGAGTGAGGTATCCTAGTTTAGAAGTGAAGTTTATGTATGCAAATAAGTGGTTTGATTTGATATTGTGTGCGGATGATTTATGCACATCTTACGGGCTTTAGTATATTAATATGCTTTATTGTGTGGCTTAGGAGAGTTTGGGGAGTGACTATCAATTTTGTTCTAAGGTAGCTTATATTGTAACGACCCGTTATTTTCAAGCATTCGCATATGCACATGCCATACTTGAATTGTTCAAAATATCTTATTGTTAATTTATATTGACAAAACTCAGCATATACAGTAAATAAAATAATCACAGAATCAAAGACACAGAGTAATAATGCAGCAGAATAGATAAATAGTAGTACATGTAGCTACCATATAAACAGTAGAGTTTGAAATGAAATATAACAGAATATCTCAAATACGGACTGATGACATCTTTGAACAAATCAACTGGAAAAACCGAATCGATAGTTGGATCTCCAAGGGAGCTCCAAACTCCATAGGTGAGTCTCAAATGCTGTATCACTCAGTCTGACCTGAGCGTAAAGCAAAACACAAAACACTCGAGTCAGGATTAACATTCTTATATCAATAAATCCAACTCAAGTGAAATATCAACTGAAATACAAGTAACTTAAACGATGTTTGGGATAACCATCCTCTAAGGATCCTTGGAACTATTACCATGTAGAAATATAATCTATTAACAACTAACATCATTATAAAATCGTGGTCATTTCAAATTAATTTATACTTCAAAAGCAAAATATCATTTCCATTTCAAATATATATATATTTCTAAATTATAGCACTTTCAAAACTAAATTGATGATTTCATATATATTATTTTAATTTCATTATTATTTAGTTTTGAAATATTCACTTAATAAATCCATTATCATTTAAATAACCTTAATTTACATTAAAATTAATTTTCCTTTCGATTTATTTAAAACTTGAAATATCTATTTAATCACTTTAAATCGAAACCATGTTATAAGATCATATCTTAAAACTCTCGAATTCAATAAGTTCAAATCGATTTAGTTAAACAAAATTCTAAATCAAACATAATTTCGAATGAATTCAAATTTATCTTTCCAACCTTAACTTATAGAATCATTATAAAAATCTACTTATTTTTTTTAAATAAATACTTAAACATATCGTATTTTACTTAAGTCAAACTTGACTAAATTTAAAGCTTATTATTAAATCCATTTTGTATTAAACTTATCGTATGCATAATATTTTCAAATTTAAATAAAACCATATATATTTCCTTTCAAAACCATAGAAATCATTTTCAAATATATTTATATATATAGACCAACGGTGTCTATGGTCAAGTGATACAGATATTTATCATTTCAATCTGTAGTTTAGATATACACGGGTATATATCATTTAAACCCGCAATCCCAAATTCAACTCAAATGAAAAGCGCTTGGGTTTATCCTTTCAACCCATAACGAATTTCTCCTATTCTACAGATCATTTGGGTATGTATCATTTCAACCCATAATTCTATATTAACAGGGAAATTGCAGGGTGATAACCGATATGATAATAACAATAGCAGGCATATATTATTACTAACAATATAATACAACAATAGGATATGGTGTTATATCCCACCGATAAACAATTACATATAAATGCATATCATATATAACAATTTAAATAATTAACAGTTCGATTTAGCAGTATATTTCAATTGTCGTTTCAACTGAAATAAAATTTAATATATATAAGAATGTTAATCGTGAGTGATTGCTCACCTTTCGAGGCTGGAGAGAACAGGACAAACATGAGGAATAAATCATGAATTCCACAATCGATTGATCCAACCAACAAAATCTCAAAGCGAAGCAAGATGAGTGTGGATTTGACAGACGAAGCTGATAATTATAGGTCGATGGACTAAATCAACATTATATAGAGATTGATGGAAACAACATACATATTATTTTCAAGAATCATTATTTAATAAAACTCATGTAATAAACAACAATGTCTATATATATATATATATATATTATTTTAATATATATATATATATACATTTCTAAAAATAAAAATACTCATATATATATATATCACACATATAAAAATCTATACATACATATATAAAATCTGAATACACATATAAAATTTGAAGTCATAAATTTATATATAAACTGCAATATAAACGTATATTAGTTATTACAAAAAAATTCAATTAAAAATATAAATATAAATTTGCAAATATTTAAAATGTACTATATTACATAAAGTAGCCAAGCAGGCTTCAGACAAACCCCTATATGCAAACCTATATATAAATATGCTCACTGGAATTTTCAATTCTTAGAAAAAAAATACTCATGTTTCAGAACAATGAAGATAAGCTTTAAATATTTAATATGTATGCTTTAAAATGTACACACTTTAAAACAAATGAAATGCAATACTTAAAACCTATGCATATATATATATATATATATATATATATATATTTAATCAGTAATTTAAAATCCATATCATTTTATACAGAGAAGAGGCTTGCATGATAAAAGCGATATATACGTGATATATATATATATATATATATATATATATATATATAAATATAAAACCAACTATGTATATGCAAATGCAAAACACAGACGTATATTTCTAATATATATAACAACTCATCAAATATAGCACTCTAAACAAAACAAATATATATAAACTAACCGTATATAAAATATTATATTTCCTTTTTCTTCTTCACGGCTAGGATAAAACAAAACATTAACTTTATACATATGTATATTTCCCTTATAATATACTACAACATAAAACACATATCCCTAAAAATATTTATTTGCAGAACCTATATGTAAGTAGTTAATATATAATTAAATACATATATATAAACTTATACAACTATCAAACCAAAGACTATAAACATATATACACACACACACATACTAATATATATATATATATATATATATATATATATATATATATATATATAAACATTGCATACATTATTATCAAAACTATTTTAAATATTCAACATAGCTCCATAATAAATAAAAGCCTGCTTATAAACCATACATATGCAAAAATCAAAGTATGTATCCTTCTCTAAAACACATCAAATCGAAATCCTATACATACATATTTTCTTATATTATATCGTAAAAATTCAAGATCTCATATCATATAAATGCCATTGCCTAACTTGAACTAGAAATAATATATATATATATATATATATATATATATATAAGAGGAAGGCCTGCCATGCTTGGCAAAGAGAACGAGGCAGGCTGAGGGTTTCTCGGCAGTGGAGCAATGGGAGGCCGAGGCACGCTGGTTAGCGGTGGGTGCATTTTGCTTCATTCGAGAAGATGGGTAAGGGATCTGAAGAAATGAAATTTAAGCTATAGGAAGTTTTGGTTATTGTTTGGAAAAATGAAATGGCAGCCAACGAAAATGAACAGGACAGAGAATGGTAAGCAACAGGCGATATATAGAATGCTTTATATTTTATTATATTAACATTTTGAAATTTAGAAAAGCAAAAGAAATGCCATAAATTATGGAAATAATAAAAGCAAAGGTGAAAATGGAAATGGAAATGGTCTGAAGTGATCCAGCTTAAAAGAATTTATAATTATTAATTACCGTAGCCACGATGCATATTTGAAATCAAGGAAACCAAAAGGTCACAGTTTCGGTACGATACGATACTGTTTTCCTTCGTTTCCGTCGCGTATCGGGCCTCAAAATACAGAAGTAAATATACCATGGAAATCAGTACGACGAGACGAATGGAACGGTACACACATATCAGTGATACGGTCGAATTATAAAAATTCGAATTTCCGCTACCGGAAATGCTGTAAAATTGCGGAAAATAAGATAAACAGAGGTAGAGAAGTCCAAATTTGATGAAATGGAAGATGACGTCTCACTCTGAAGATGATTTACAAATTTTCTATTTAAAAATATTCAGGTTTGGAAATTATTTTGTAACCATCAAGTTTTAACTGATTTAAATTGAAATAAAATTACACAATAAAATAAACTTCAATATTATAAATTGAAAATTTACCATTTGCTACATTAAAATAAACGTATACCAAATATTAAATTTTTATTTCCAAATTCAATTATTTAAAATTTCATAAATTTTAATAAATTACGTTATTAAAACCAATTAAAATTTACAGGTCTTTACATATATAATCTTCTTAGTAATAACCAAAGGTCAATGAGCGAGATGGGATGCTTAGAAAATTATCTATATCCTTAAATTGAGAAAGCTCTGAACCTAAGAAAAATTCTAAATCTTGTTTGTTAAGTCATTTAACATTTTAAATAATGTTAAGTGTTAGTTTATTTCATTATGGAATTTGATTTAATTGATAGTGTGATTTTATAAACCAAGATTTATAAAGTTGTTGTTTATTTGGACTGAAATCCTAGTTCTTTTGAAAAGGTGATTTCAAAAGAATTTATAAAAGAAATAACAATCATATTATTTTGAAACTTTAGTCAAATGCTATTATTTTAGGATATTCAAATTTTTTTTTGCGAAGTGGCATTTCAAATATTATGGTTATGGCTAATGTTGGTGATAGTGGGCTTTCCAATTTGGAGGACTCATCAGGTATATTTGTTTACTTCGATTGTTGTTTTTGGAGGAACAAGAATACCATTGGATGCTCCGTGTTATTTTGGTTCTAGAGTTATATCATGCTTTAGTAGGAGGAGCCCCCTCCTTGTCATAATTGAATTTGGCTTTGATTTATTTTTCTTTTGAGGAATTTGAAAATATATTTCGAATATAAAATCCTAGAGATTTAGTTCTAAAAATTATCCTTTGGAAAAAAACTGGATTCTTGGTATTCTAATATAGAGTATTATCCGAAATTATATTGCATGTGGTTGTTATATATTTTTTGTTGTAAGTGTATTTCTCTTTTGTCAGCATTATTCTCTTTTAAACTATGTAAGCACAGGAAAACAAGAGATTACTATTTGAATTCTCACGCAGCTGCATTTGCATCGAGATAGTAAGTTGCTTGCAAAATAAAAAAACAAACACAAAAGAGGCATGAACTAGATTTAGAAATTGGTGATTGATTGATGATTTTATGCCCCAGATATAGGAGGCTACTTGGCTTTTGTTTTCTTTTTTGATTTGGGACCGTTATGATGAATTGTAGTATTTTGGATCTAGCCGTGTAAAGGAGGTGCTGCCAAATTTTCCATAACAAAAAGGACTTTAAAGGTTTAATAACTCATTTTAATTACTAGTTTTTAAACTTAAGGGTTTTGGAGATATTTTCTTCCTTAGGGAATTTCAAGGGACGAAATTTTTTTAAGAGGGAGAGCATGTAACATCCTGAAATTTTATCATTTTGATTTTGAACATTTAATTAACTTTAAACATTTAAATAATTGGATTCTAAAAATTTAATAACTTATATTTAAATATAGGTGTTATTTGAATTGTGAATTTGATATTAATTACAAAGATTTAATAACCTTATTTAACTTTTTTAATTAATAAATAATAACAGTGAACCCATTTTCTAAATTTATTTACAATGATAAATAGTTCGAATAAATAACAAGAAATTCATTTGTTAATAAAACGACTGATTTTAATGACGTATTTTTATTTCAATTTAATTGATTTTCCATAATTTTTAATTTGGAAAATATCTAAATTATAATTAACGTATTTTATGGAAAATAATGGTATTTTGAAATTTTACAGAATTAAATAATCAGTATATTTTATCGTGGATTTGTGATCGTATCGTGTTATGGTGCACGATCGTATTATTATTTCCATCATTCACGATTCGTACACAGACGTGATATTTGGTAGCGGGATACCGCAAAACCTTCTTTTGAAATATTTTCAAATCAAATCAAAATTTTAATTTTTTAATATGATGGTGAGTTGATAAGCGGCATGAAAATTTTGTTTTGCTTGAGAATATTGTTTTACTTGAAAGTGACGTAAAATTTAGTTATAAAATCAAATTTAACATTTATGTTTCCCTCATTTTTCAATCTTTTCTTCAATCCCTCTTTACTTTTTTACTTTTCATCCATTAACAGTAAATAAAAATAAATATCCACATTCAAAAGTCAAAGTATAAAAAATTACTTAATAAAAAATAATATAAAACAAGTATCTTTGATCTCATGTTGAGTAGATCTACGATTTTGTACCAGTTTTGTAGTGTTCGGTCATGTTTTGGGTGTGAGTGTTTTTCTAGTCGACTTATGGTTTAGGATTTATGAAGTTATAGGCGTCGATGATGGAATTGGATAGTATGGTGGCGTTTGTTGTGTCGAGGCGCACCTCGGGGGGATTTTGATGGAGCTTCAGTTTATCGCACATGGGTGTCCAAATTACGAGGAGAAGGGCTCAGTCGAAGTTGAAATTGATGGGTTTGGGTGGTCGGGCTCGTGTAGAGAAGCATGTTAGCGAAGTCGGTTGGTCGATCGGAGGTCCGTAGCACCGTAGCACCGTGTCAGTGGTGTGTGTGCACGTGAGATGGTTGTTCGAGTGTGTGCCAAGCAATAGTGTTTAAATATTGTAGAAGAAGGATTAGTGTTTTATCTAGGTAATTAAATTATAAATTAAAGTGATTAAGGCTTTATTTATTTAATTAATCTGATAGCTTATAAATTCGATATCTTTATCGTACGAGGTCGGATTTGGACGCGGTCAGCTGTACTGAACTCGTAGATACCTTAGATATGCCATGGAACTATTTTCGTCGAATTTAGAGAAAGTATAAATTTGGCCTAAAACAAATGTCATTCGATTTTAGACCAAAACGGAACGCCAAAGCGTCAACTGGAATTTATATGAGTTACTCACGTTTAAAAAAATTATATGATATTTGTGTTGCTATAAATTATTATCGAATGTTAGGATGATAGTTTACATTGTTATTTGTATTTAAATTCCCATTTGAAAAGCGGATGACATAATAACCATTATGTTGCTGGGAATAAAAACAAAAGGAAGTTGAAGTGCACGTAGCAAATAGGCCGCTACAGAACACTTCGAAACACATAATTGATATGAACGTAATTGTGCATATATTTACATCCATATTTTATCTCTTTTTATTTAAATAATCATCATATTTGGGCATTTTAACATGTTTAAAACCAAAATTCAATTATTTCCAACCATCATATTTTCATCTTCATTCAGGGGCAAAATGGTCATTTTGTGCATGTGTCAATATAAGAATTTTTACTTGGACATTTTTTGATAATTTTTATAGGAATTTGGGTGCATATGAAAGAGGCTTATATGAAGATATATGCATGCACAAATGAATACAAAGGAAAGAAGAGAGAAATAATTCAAGCCATGAACATGGAGGACCCCACCTACTTACCTAAAAGTACAATTTGGAGCTAATGGACAACTAAGTGGAGGTTAAAGCTTCGTGCAAAACAAATGATGGATTAATTAGTGGTTAATAGTTACTTGTTGGCCACACTTCCTAAAGGGAATTTTAGGTAGCCCCCTAAAAATAGAATTAGGGTTTTATGCATGTATATATAGCCCTCTTATGTATATGAAACTATCTTCTACTCTTTCATTTTACTTAGGAAATTAAGAAATCAAGTGTAAGCACAATGTTCTATGAAATAAAAATGACTTCCAAGCCTCTTTCTTCTCTCTTTTCTACATGCTTTTCTTTGTTTTATTGTTAATGCTTATTTCTATGCTCTCTTTCTCCTTATGTTCGTAGCTTAGATTTATATTTATGCAAGTAGTTAGTAGCTAATCTCTTTTGCCTTTTTTTATATACTTATTTTCTATTTTTATTTTCTTTTTAATGTTTAAACTTACATGTGTTGCTTCAATGCCACAAATGAGTAGCTAAACCCCTTCAATTTAGGAGTGATGAAGCTCTCTAACTTTATGTAGTTTCAACATTTTTATGATTTATGATCTCTTTGTTTATGCTTCATGAATATAAATTTTGATGTAAGTTTATACAAGTGGGTTTGATAGCTTATATTGCTTATGCAAATGAGCCATTCTTATTCAACATAAACACAATTTACATCATCATTTGCTAATTAATTTTTGATTATAAATGAAAGTAAAAATGAAATTTGATGATCTATGTTACTAGTTACAATAGTAAATAGATCATGCTTAAAATAGTTTTTGCTTTGGCTTCTTTTTCATGAGAATAATAAGTGGTATAATTGTTGTATTATAGTTTGATGGTTTGAGTTATGTTAACTAATAACATAAACAAACCATACTTATGATAAATGCAATGATTATTTCACTTAATATCAAAGTTAGAGATCATAAATTATGTGTTTGTTGATTTACAAAAATTTGAGAGTGGATTTGCCTCTAAATTGTTCTTTAGTCTAATAGTTTTTGAATCACATTTTTCTAGTGTAAGCCTCATTTTATTTCTAATTAACAAATCATCCTCCATTTGGTTTAATTTGATTGAATAGAAGTATAAAATCATCAATTCCCTGTGGATCGACCCGTATTCGTCACGTGCTACATTCGTACACCGTGCGCTTGCGGTATAAATTTTATTTCTAAATTCGTTCGACGGTTTTCTAATCCGATAGAATTTCCATCGAAAATCAACGGATGGAAACATGACTATGGATCTTTACATTTTCAATCTTGTAAGCCAATCGAATGAACCTCATAACGAAACGTTGGAAGTTAGTGCCATTCATGAAAACTTTGAAAACGAGACACTTGACCTTAACAACGAACGCGAAGCCAAGTACGAAAGGTTGTTTCCCGAAATTCCCAACGAGATTGAATACACTCTTCCCTTTGAATCGCTTCAAGATGAGTCCGAATCTCGATCCAACTCTTTGATCGAAAAACTCCCGAAGTTGGACCTCAAACCACTTCCCGATCACCTTAAGTATGCATACTTAGGTGAAGACGAAACGTTACCCATCATAATTTCCGCAACTCTCTCTCTTGATCAAGAAACCTCGTTACTCTCTATTCTTTCGAAAAACGGAGAAGCAATTGGATGGTCGATTTCCGACATAAAGGGAATTAGTCCCACTCTTGTTCAACATCGCATCCATTTAATCGAAAATGCCAAGCCTACTCGTGACGCGCAGCGAAGGCTTAATCCAAAAATGAAAGATGCGGTGCGTGGTGAAATTCTTAAACTTCTCGATAATGGAATTATTTACCCAATCTCCGATAGTTCATGGGTTAGCCCAATTCATGTTGTACCGAAAAAGTCCGGGCTGACCGTTGTCAAGAACGATTCAAACAAGCTTATTCCAACTCGTATTCAAACGGGTTGGCGTGTTTGCATTGACTATCAAAAACTAAGTGCCGCAACACGTAAAGATCACTTTCCTTTTCCTTTCATTGACCAAATGCTCGAACGTTTAGTCGGCCATGAATTTTACTGCTTTCTTGATGGTTATTCTGGCTATAACCAAATTCCAATCGCTCCCGAAGATCAAGAGAAAACGACTTTCACATGTCCATTCGGTACCTTTGCTTATCGACGTATGCCATTCGGACTATGTAACGCTCCTGCGACTTTCCAACGATGCATGGTTGGCATCTTTTCCGACATGATTGAACGCTTTTTAGAAGTTTTTATGGACGATTTCTCTATCTTTGGTGATTCTTTTTCCCAGTGTTTACATCACCTCGAGTTGATTATGAATCAATGTAAAGAAAAACATTTGACTTTGAATTGGGAAAAATGCCACTTTATGGTCAAACAAGGCATAGTCCTTGGACATATCATCTCAAATAGAGGCATTGAGGTAGACAAAGCAAAAATCGATGTCATTGCAAATCTACCCATTCCCAAATCTGTTAAGGACATTCGATCATTTCTAGGACACGCTGGCTTTTACCATCGTTTTGTGAAAGACTTTAGCAAAATGGCCCGTCCTTTGACGACCCTTCTTGGAAAAGACGTTCCTTTCGATTTTAACTCTGATTGTATCTCTTCTTTTGAACGTCTTAAGAGCGAACTCATTTCTGCCCCAATCATTTGCGCACCCAATTGGGATCTTCCTTTCGAAATAATGTGTGATGCTTCGAACTTTGCAGTTGGTGCTGTCTTGGGACAACACATCAACAAGATCCTTCATGTCATTTACTACGCGAGTATGACCTTGAACGACGCTCAACTCAACAACACAACAACCGAAAAAGAACTTCTAGCTGTCGTTTTTGCGCTTGAAAATTTTCGACCATACTTGATAGGTTCACACATTACAGTCTACACTGACCATTCTGCGCTTCGATATCTCTCCGCTAAAAAGGATGCTAAATCCCGTTTGATTTGTTGGATCCTTTTACTTCAAGAATTTGACCTTACAATCAAAGACAAAAAAGGATCCGATAATGTCATAGCCGATCACTTATCTCGTCTTCCGAACGCACCATCTTCCTTGCCGATCAATGAAAACTTCCCCGATGAACAACTTCTTTCGATTTCTATCGATCCATGGTACGCTGATATAGTGAATTACTTAGTCACTAAAGAAACTCCCTCATCTTGGTCCAAACAGGACAAATGTAAATTCATGTCCCAAGTGAAATATTTCTATTGGGACGATCCATACTTGTTCAAATATTTTCCCGACCAAATCATCCGACGTTGCATTTCGGATAATGAGATACGGAGTGTTCTTTCATTTTGCCACGATCAAGCGTGCGGTGGACATTTCGGTCCTCGAAAAACTGCGGAAAAGGTGCTTTAGTGTGGTTTCTATTGGCCTTCTCTTTTCAAAGACTCATTCGAATTTTGTAAAACTTGTGATCGATGTCAAATGCTTGGACGAATTTCTCGACGAGATATGATGCCTCTAAACCCCATTCTTACGATCGAAATCTTTGATGTTTGGGGTATCGACTTTATGGGACCTTTTTCAAATTCTTTTGGAAACTTGTATATCCTTCTCGCTGTCGATTACGTTTCAAAATGGGTCGAAGCCGTTCCTTGCAAAACCAATGACCACAGAATTGTTGTGAAATTTCTCAAAGAAAACATCTTTTCGAGATTCGGCACACTGCACAATAATCAGTGATAACGGAACCCATTTTTGCAACCGTTCTTTTGAAACTTTAATGAAAAAATACTCGATAACCCATAAGCTATCCATTCCGTATCATCCTCACACTTGTGGCCAAGTTGAAGTTTCAAATCGACAAATAAAACAAATCTTGGAGAAAACTGTCAATAAAAATCGAAAAGATTGGTCTCAAAAATTGACCGACGCGCTTTGGGCTTACCGTACTGCTTTCAAAACTAACCTTGGGATGTCCCCATTTCGTTTAGTTTACGGTAAAGCTTGCCACTTACCTGTTGAAATTGAACACAAAGCGTTGTGGGCAATAAAAAACTTAAACTTTGATCATGAAAAAGCTGGCGAAAATCGAAAACTACAACTCAACGAACTAGAAGAACTTAGGAATGACGCGTATGAAAACGAGAAAATTTACAAAGAAAGAACCAAAGTTTTTCATGACAAGTCAATCCTAAGGAAAAAGTTTTCGCCTAACCAGAAAGTTCTTTTATATGACTCGAGACTTCATTTATTCCCTGGGAAACTTAAATCAAGATGGACTGGACCATTTGTTGTACGAACTGTTTTTCCACATGGTGCCATAGAAATAGAAAACCCAAAGGATGGATCGATTTTCAAAGTCAACGGTCATGTGTTAAAACCCTTCTTGGAAATTCCCGGTTACCAAGAGGAGGAGCTCATGATCCTTCATGAGCCAAGCTACGTCTAGTAAGAACGTTAACCCCATTTTGTAAATATGTACATATTTTCCCCCGCTACACTCATTATATCATGCATCGACTGTGGGGACACAGTCAAAATTAAGTGTGTGGGGGGGGGGGGGGAGTCTCATTTTCATTTTCTTTAGTTTTTCATGGCATTTTTGAATTTTCATTTTCTTCAAAAAAAAATCTCAAAACTCCTAAATCTCAAAAACATTTTCTTTTTACCATTTTGATTTATTTTTGAAGAAACACTATGGGATAAGTATAAGTTTTGGTTAATAAATTAAAATTTTCGAAAATTTATTTGTCTTAACAAAAACAAAAATGAAGTTTGATTACAAATAACAATGGTTTTACTAGTATATAGGAAGGTTCATCTATGTTAATTATGAAGTATGTTCTAATTGAAAAATCTTTGTTTAAAAAGTGGTAAATTTAAAGTAAGGATATAACATTTTTATCTTCTAAGTTAAATGGTGCTAAGATGGTTTTGCAAAACTCTCTCTTCTTAAAAAAATAATATAAAAAATAAAAAATAATAACATCTAAAGCATCCACTCTCATTTAAAAGTCCCCACGGTTATGCATGGGTGAATTACTTGGAATCTTTGATTATGTGCTTTCATACTCATTTAAAAGTCCTCACGGTTATGTATGTATGGAACACATACACAAAAAACGGACTTAATAAAAACCACCTACGGTCGATAGGTGTATGCACGAAAGTGTGTGCACTCACCATGCTCTGTACTCCCCTCACATAAGCCTGAAAGGCAGTGCATGGGTGGTATAGCTGGCCTCAGTTTACCTGAGCTAGGTGTGTAATTTTTCTTGCAAATAATGAGAGAGCAAGCAATTGAAATCCTAGCACTATTTTAACTTGTTTGATTTAACTTATTATTGAAAAGAAATGAAAATACCACTTTAATAAACTTTGATAATCAACTAAGGATCCATTTCATAATTACATTGTGTTGTCAACCGAAACAATTAGCCAAACTATGGTCTATCTGTTATGACAACTTAATTTTTATTGGAAATTTTGACGAGTAAAATTTTCAAGACAATGACCAAAACTTGTATTTAACTTATTCGTGTCAATTTAAAAATAAATCCTTCATTTGTAAATATATTCACAACTCGCATTCATCTCTTTGTAAATAAATCTTGCATTTTGTAAATATTTTCATCCTACATTTGGATTTTGTGGGTAGTATCCACTGAAAAACCTCACGAGACAACACTCGTCCTACTGGGGACACCCAGAGGTTTAACGGCTTGTTGCATACGCTCAATGCAATCGTGCTCCCTATGAAAGCGGATTTATCTTAGTTTTCCTTTATTCGAGGACGAATAAAAAGATAAGTGTGGGGGTATTTGATATGCACGTAATTGTGCATATATTTACATCCATATTTTATCTCTTTTTATTTAAATAATCATCATATTTGGGCATTTTAACATGTTCAAAACCAAAATTCAATTATTTCCAACCATCATATTTTCATCTTCATTCAGGGGCAAAACGGTCATTTTGTGCATGTGTCAATATAAGAATTATTACTTGGACATTTTTTGATAATTTTTATAGGAATTTGGGTGCATATGGAAGAGGCTTATATGAAGATATATGCATGCACAAATGAATACAAAGGAAAGAAGAGGGAAATAATTCAAGCCATGAACATGGAGGACCCCACCCACTTACCTAAAAGTACAATTTGGAGCTAATGGACAACTAAGTGGAGGTTAAAGCTTCGTGCAAAGCAAATGATGGATTAATTAGTGGTTAATGGTTACTTGTTGGCCACACTTCCTAAAGGGCATTTTAGGTAGCCCCCTAAAAATAGAATTAGGGTTTTATGCATGTATATATATAGCCCTCTTATGTATATGAAACTATCTTCTACTCTTTTATTTTACTTAGGAAATTAAGAAATCAAGTGTAAGCACAATGTTCTATGAAATAAAAATGGCTTCCAAGCCTCTTTCTTCTCTCTTTTATACATGCTTTTCTTTGTTTTATTGTTAATGCTTATTTCTATGCTCTCTTTCTCCTTATGTTCGTAGCTTAGATTTATATTTATGCAAGTAGTTAGTAGCTAATCTCTTTTGCCTTCTTTACTTATTTTCTATTTTTCTTTTCTTTTTAATGTTGAAACTTACATGTGTTGCTTCAATGCCACAAATGAGTAGCTAAACCCCTTCAATTTAGGGGTGATGAAGCTCTCTAACTTTATGTAATTTCAACATTTTTATGATTTATGATCTCTTTGTTTATGCTTCATGAATGTAAATTTTGATGTAAGTTTATACAAGTGGGTTTGATAGCTTATATTGCTTATGCAAATGAGCTATTCTTATTCAACATAAACACAATTTACATCATCATTTGCTAATTAATTTTTGCTTATGAAATGAAAGTAAAAATGAATTTTGATGATCTATGTTACTAGTTACAATAGTAAATAGATCATGATTAAAATAGTTTTTGCTTTGGCTTTTTTTTTTCATGAGAATAATAAGTGGTATAATTGTTGTATTATAGTTTGATGGTTTGAGTTATGTTAACTAATAACGTAAACAAACATTACTTATGATAAATGCAATGATTATTTCACTTAATATCAAAGTTAGAGATCATAAATTATGTGTTTGTTGATTACAAAAATTTGAGAGTGGATTTGCCTCTAAATTGTTCTTTAGTCTAATAGTTTTTGAATCACATTTTTCTAGTGTTAGCCTCATTTTATTTCTAATTAACAAATCATCCTCCATTTGGTTTAATTTGATTGAATAGAAGTTTAAAATCATCAATTCCCTGTGGATCGACCCGTATTCGCCACGTGCTACATTCGTACACCGTGCGCTTGCGGTATAAATTTTATTTTTAAATTCGTTCGACGGTTTTCTAATCCGATAGAATTTACGTCGACGAACAATAATCATGTGTGTGGTTATAGAGAGACCCTAAGTGGTTTTTCACCAATATTTATTTATTTACTTCAATTCTTATGTTGTTTATATTGATGTTTGGTTGAAATATTTGTGACATACTATTTGATTTGGATAAGCGTCATTGTAGCATTTTCACTATATTGTCACTTGTGAAGTAGCATCCCTATAAACCTTTTTGTGTGTTGAACTTGAGCTTGTATTTTCATAAAATAAAGGTTTGATGATGTTTTGAACTATAAAAGTTGTTTAAATATATTTTCAAATATTTTAGGAATTTTTAAAATAAAGGATGAGTGTTGATAAAAATTTATAGAAGGGGTTATAAATTTAATTAATCATTTTAATATTGATGTTTAAAATTAATTAATCATTTTAAATAACGATGTTTAAGGTTAATTGATCATTTTATTAACGATGTTTGAAATTAGTTAGTCATTTTAAATCATGATGTCTAAGGTTAGGCAATCATTCAAATAATGATGTTTAAAATTAATTAATCATTTTAAATAATGATGTTTAAAATTAATTAATCATTTTGGATAATGATGTTTAAGATTAATCAATCATTTTAATAAATGATTTAAAGTTAATTGATTGATTAAAATAAAGGTGTTTTGAATTATTTAACTGATCTAATAAAAGTGTTTTTAAAGATTAATTAACTGATTTAATAAAAGTGATTAAAGTTAATTAACTGATTTAATAAAGGTGTTTAAAGTTAATTATTGGATATATTAACGGAGTTATAAGTTGATTAACTGTCCCTTTGGATAATTAATGTAGTTTTAAATTAAATAAGAATTATGTCAGCTATCTTTCAAGATGATTGACATTTTTTAAAATTTTTAAAAATATTCTAATTGATTTATTGTCTTATTGGATAATAAATGTTGTTTCAAATTAATAAATGATAGTTTATAATGAGAAAAATATTTTGAAAGGAATTGTTTTCAAAAATAAACCTAAGTATAAGTTGTTTTGGGTTCACAATAAACGATATTTTAATGAATTTTTTTTTTACCCTTCTTTTTAATACACTTAAAAATATAACTTGCTCTTTAAAAAATATATTTTCAAGAGTGTTTTTAAAATGTTTTATATTTGTGATGTGAAAAAAGCACAAGTTCAGGTTTTAAAGGTCAAGAGTTTGATTTGGTTGCAGAAAGGATATGAAATTTAATTTCCATAAATTATATCGCTTATATAGAAAGGATTTAGTCAGATTTTTAGTACTTAACGTCAAGGTACGGAAACTCGTTGCTATCTCGGTGATTAATATTATCTCCAAGGCAATGCCTAGAGATAACACTACCTTCACTTGCCTATCATATTACTTGAGTTTCCTTACGCTAGTTTTCCAGACTGATCCAAGTGTTATTTTATTTTAATACTCCAGTCAAACCGAGTATTTTTACAGGTTGTCTTTGGTGGACAATCTGCCTTTCTGTCGATTGGACCTTCGACATTGGAATACCATGGACGTATCTTGTTCCAACTTTCGATGATAAAAATGGCAGGTCATTATAGCTGGCATTGGAGCTGTAGGTTAAGCGATAGCCTTTTCTTGGTTAAGGTATGACTCATTAGATATAGGATAAGTGGCACCTTAGAAACAGTATGAGAGTATTATATATACAAGAGCGTATTTGTCATTGTTATAAAAAATGTATTGTGTTGATTGATCTATTGAGTTATTTATGAATTCTGGTCGAGATGTAGGACGTTAAGGCATCGATGGGGATTTCTAAACACCTGAATAAGGCAAAGAGACATGATATTGATTTTTAAAATTTGGCAAATGAAATATTTCACCTAGGGTTATATATTTTATATATAAAAAGGAATAATTTTAAAATAGATATAGTTATTTATGGCGTGTTTGTTTGAAAATGATAATTTTTATTCATTATCATTATTGTTTGATTTTTCGTGCTCGAATAGTTTAGGAGCATTGATGATTATATGTTTATTGTTGATTTATGTTCGACCAGTTTAGAAGCGTTTATTGTTTGATAATTATAAGTACATTAGAACAAACCCTTTGTGAATTAAGTTTCACCATTTAACTGTAAGTGTTCGAAGAAAATGTTAAGTAAAAGGTTATCTTTCAACCGTGTTGAGTTAGAAGTAAAACTTTCTATAGAGTTGTTTAATATAACCTAAACGGGAAGATAAGACATATATAAATATTTGAGAAAATTTTACTATAATAAAGGAGAATTATTATAAGGTGGGATGATTTTATTAAAGGACATTTTATGTAAATTTGGGTTATAAAATGTGTTATGAAAAGGGTTTTTGAGAATTTAAATCGCAATATTGCTTGAATTGATTTCAAAATGATTTTTGAGAAAAGTAAAAGTAGTATTACTTGGAAATATTTATAAGTATATATATTTTAGAAGAGAAATTTTAAATGGAATGCATTTTTTGGATAGTTTGGGGAAAACATCTCGATTAGTTTTTCGGTAATCTTATTAATCTTCTAAGAGACGATCAAATGTTTACTCAGGCGAACATTGTAGTGCACTTAGTAAATTATTCTCTTTATCATTATGCGACTGAAATGAGTTCAAATCCAAATAAATCGAAAGCGAGTGTTGATGAATAAATTGTAAAAGTTATTTTATATATATGGAAATAATGTAGTATAATTTCCGAAAAGTATTTTAAATAAAAACCGGGTATTTAGTTCTTAAGTTTCCTTAAAGGAAGTTAATTTAATAAAAGTATTTTGATAATAGAATGTTTCGATAAATGAAATTTTATATTCTTGGATAGAAAAGAGATAATTTTACTCTATTTAAATAGGTTAAAAATTGGATAAGAAGGTTTTAATAAGCATATGGCGGTTTTATTTAAACATCTATGTTGCATACACTATTTGGTTGGACCGACTAAATAAACATCTTTTCTTAGAACACATTAAGGTAAAATGGTCGAAGTAGTCCACTCAGTTGTAAGTCCCATATTTTGTTTCTGCCTCTATTTGAATTTTGAATGATACAAAAGTAAAATATATAAATAAATAAATAAAATTCATATTATATATATATTCTTAGGATGTAAAGGAGTATTATACAAGTAAATAAATAGTGGCATATGTTTTTAATTTGATGTGTATAAAGATGTGTCTTTATAAAATGGTTATAAAATTAAGTGGAAATTTGTGAAATAATTCATGAATAATCATAGCATTGAATGAAATAATATGAATGAAAATGAAGTGATTTAGAAAGAGATTGGTGTAGTTAAGAAAATAATCGAATTAAGTTTGTAAATTGTACGTAGATCATTTTATTCGCATGGTTCTCGTTCTAGGATTCTACTATATAACTTCGGGGTGATTCACACCAGTCCGAAAAAAGATTTCTCGCTTGATTCTTGTCGTAGAACTTTTAATTTGGATTCTTGATATGATGCCGAGGTTTTCTATCACAGTACATAGCTAGTTAGGAAAGCAGAGATTTCTAATCAAGGAACCTAATCGGAGTCCGCACTAGGGAGGTCGAGTGAGTGTTTTAGTTTGGAAGTGAAGCTTATGTATCCGGACAAGTAGTCGGCTCAGATATTGCGTATGGATGGTTTATGTACATCTTACGAGCTTAAGTATGTTAATATTCTTTGTTGTGTGGCTTAGGAAAGTTTGGGAAGTGACTTTAAATTTCATACTAAGGTGGCTTAGATAATCCTCTAAGTAATAACCAAAGGCTGATGAAAGGAATTGTTCTCAAAAATAAAGCTTAGTGTAAATTGTTTTGGGTTTATAGTAAACAATGTTTTGATTACATTTGTTTTTGACCCTTTTTTTAATACTCATAGAAATATAACTTGCTCTTTAAGAAGAATATTTTCAAAACTATTTTTAAAGTGTTTTACAAATATTTTTGATGTGAAAACCAAGCACAAGTTCGGGTTTTAAAAGTTTAAAAGTTTGATTCGATTATGGAAAGGATAAGAAATTTAATTTCTGTAAACGATATTGATCTATGAAAAGGATTTACTCATACTCTTATTACTAAACATCTAGGTATGGAAACTCGTTTCTATCTCCATGGTTAAAATTGTCATCAAGGCAATGCCTAGAGGTAACACTACCTTCACTTGCTTAGTTTCATTTTCGACCGAGGGATATTACAAGTTTGAAATTAAGGATTAGTAGTATGGGTATGAGATTTAATTTCCATATACGATAATTTTGATTATTTCCGATAGTTGACTTATTGACTATTGATTAACTTTCTTCTTTATGTTTTGTCAATCTAAGACGATTTATTGCTCATTTGAGCGTTGATATCCTTCGTCGAAATTGACTAAAACCAAAGCGCAAGTGGGGGCCAAGCTATGTGGGTTTGCTCCCATTAAGGTAATTTCACATACACTCTAGATTGGTTTCAGTGGTATATGCATGGAGATGTGAAATACTCGGATACTCGGTAAGGTAGGCAGGGTCTAGCTTGGAGTTCCCAAGAAGAGTCATAGAGTATATGACCCTCTCAGGTATATTGTCTAGAGGTATACCTTTGGTAAGGGGGTGCACTCTCCTAATCATTGTTGGAAAACTTCATTTTCCTTGTTATTAATTCAAACCTTTGAATTTTTATCTTAATTTCATCAAGAGGTGACTGGAGCTCTTCTCAAGGTTTAATTATTTGTGTCCATTCTTTAAGTATGTATTTTGACCTTGTTTATACCCATCCTTTCAAGTTTGGGTTTTGTTTAAATTTACTTCCATTCATTCATGTGTAGAAGTTATTCTGCGAGGTAAAAACCCATTCCATGTTTAGCATTATGGTCTCATAGAATTAATATATAATGCCCATCATATTACTTGAGTTTCCTTGCGCTAGTTTCCCGATTAATCATGGTGTTATTTTACTATAATACTTGGTTAAGACCAAGTATTTTTCTAGGTTGTCATTGGTGGGACATGTATCTCATAGAGTAGAGCTGGATGTTCTCCTATCTTAGTATTTTTATTTTTCACTATATTATTATATATAATCATCTGTAATTGTAAGGTCAGGAAGTTAAAACTGTCTAGGCTAATGAGGTTTGTTTTAACTTTGATCTACCATGTACTTTAGAGTGTCCGCTTTTACTTTCTTTGTTATATTATATGATGTTGATCCATTGTGAGATTGTATTTCTCCTGTTTGTTTTCCTTTCCTTTTCTTATACCCTAATAATTTGCCTTTCCGAAAATTGGATGTTTGGCATTGGAATACCATGGATGTATTTGGTGCGGACTTTCGATGGTCGAAAAGGTGGGTCGCTACAGCTCCAAAGCCAAAGAATTTCTACAAAGCTATCGTGATCAATGACTTAGATGACCCAAAAGTATCTGGAGTACATATGGATTGCCATATCCGTAAATCATATAAAAGATGACAAGTCATCGATCTGCGTCAATTTATATACTGCTAGATGATAACACATCGCCAAATCCTTGTCCTATAAGCAAGCCCGGTTAGCAATCTAATAGAAATCCCTCTACCAAAATCAGCACAACAAGATGTCTATAAATAGGTGCGGATCCAATGCATTGAGGATCTTCATTTTAGCACCTGAATAATTTAAATACTAAGAAAATTATGCTTTCCTATAATAGAGCTCAAACCCAAAACTCATTAATGGCGTACCGCGCTAACTCAACATTGTAACGACCTCTCTGCTATTTAGTAGGATTCTAACAGGGAAAAGATAGTGGACGTAGGGATTTTAACCTAAACCACTATAACTCTCGATGTCTTTATTTTTCATACCTTTATTTTTGGCTTTGTGTAATGCACTAAGTTTCAGCACACTCGAATACCTAGTCCTCTTGTATCCAACCATAGTAATTCAACCAAACTTTCATCATTTACATAATGACCAACCTATTGAAGTGTTGGAAAATAAATTTGATTAAAGCTTGCCTTTCGGCCTTTGGAGTGTTGATGTTGACAAAAAAATCCAACCAACACATATGTGTGTGTGTGTATGTGTATAATTTTTCTAGTTGAAAATTTTGAAATTGTTTTAGAATAAGGTATACCAATTTATATGTGGGTATAAATTAACTAAATAGGTTTAAATAATTAAGTGAGATAGGATCTCGCTTACAATCGGTCATACCTTAAACAATGGATCTAGGTAAGGTATTTTGTATAACCCATTAGTGCTATACATATACTTAGTCCCTCATTCAAAAAACGCTGAAAAACTTGGAACTTCACCCTCTCCATAAAAAAATAATTACATATTAAAGGTGGAACTCACACCGCATCATTGAGTTGAAAAAATGTTCTCTCAAAGGCGAAGATGATAGTTCAAGGCGTAATCAACTAGCTCGATTATCAAGTTAGCATTATTACATAATCATTTTACAATCATATATATATATATGTGTATGTTTATCATGTATAATATTTATACTTATTTTCATATCAAAATTAAAAATAAAACTAAACGAAAAAACATGCACATCTCATTGTTAGACCATGGGCACATAACATCTCGAAGAACACAATCTTCACTAATGTCAGATTTGACGATGCATATGACGTTAGAAATTTGATGGTTCTAGCTTCATTATGCATTACGTTGAATCAATTTCGAGACGTCTCCACGATTAGCCGCGTTTACATTTTGAGACATCAGGAGGTTTTGCTTGTCATACGGATCATGATGGAGATATTGGCAGTGATCTCGATGGGGGTGTGGTAGTAATGGACTTCTTTATATTTTCTCTTTCTATAAGTGGTTATGATAGTAACTGTTTGCGCCAAAATTGGTCACAAACCCCAATATCGTGAAAGCACCCGTTTATGAACACAAATCAGCAAGAATCAATATAAAACTTAGATCTAAGCAGTATCAAACACAGCAATTAACAAATAACAATCAGAAACATAGGATTTATAGTGGTTCGGCGACCTTGCCTACGTCCACTCTGAAGCTTATGATTTTTATTGATTCACTTGATGATTTCAGTCAATTACAGCGGATTACAGCAAGTTATAGCTCTGATACTTGATTACAACAGCGGTATTGAAGAGTAGAATTGAATCCGGCAGAGTCTGGACGTTGAATGGCAAAAAGATCCTCTTTCTATAGGCTTCAGGGTGCTATTTATAGGCGTAGGAGCCCCAGATCTCGCTCAAACTTCGGGAGACTTTTTCTGGCACGTGTGTGGGCCCACGCGACCGACCCCACCAAGTTTCGACTCGATCTGAGATCGATTCGAACTCCATTCGAACCGATCAAAAAATGACCCAATCGAGATGAAACTTGGCAGGAACAAACTATACCTTGTATGGAAGCTATCGTGAAAATTTCGTTGCATTTGGATCAGCGGTTTGGGAGATATGATCGATACGAGTTGATATGCTTCGATTGGCTGTTTACTTCGAACCCATCAGTTTGTATCGCTCCCTTCGAATCGATCACCTCACGTGGTCTTGTGATGATGTGGCACGCATGCTTTGCCTCGACCCGGTCTTTACTCCGTGTTGACCGTATCGACTCCATAAAACTCGCCTTGTTCGTATCGAGGATGACACGTCACCCATGGTTAGCTGTCCTGACGGATACAAACAAGCCTCTGCTTATGGGTTCGAACACGGTCTTGGGATGGAGACGAAGCAGCGAGTCTCTGATGGATGCGAAGTTAGGTGATCGATACGAAGCCGATGGATGCGAAACAGTACTCTAAGATGGATACGAACATGCTGAGACGATGCCCACCTTATCGATTCGAAACCGATTGATTCGAACTGACCGATAACGTTGCTTGATCGATTCGAACTTGATCGATTCGAAGTGTGTGGAACCTGATGGATTCGAACAAGGCAGTGGATACGAACCCCATCGATTCGAAATGGGTGTCTTCTCAACAGTTTGATGGATACGAACTATGTACTTTGACTAACTTGCATCGATCATATCTCGTTCATACGAACTCCGATTAACCTGAAATTTGAAACACTGGCTTTCATGGCTTTGCTTGTCATGTCCTATCAATTTTGGCCTGATCCGGGCTTGGACAAAACTCATCGATATCCATGGTGAAGCAATGTACAACCAATCTTTGAGACGAAATTTCTTTGGTGTTCGACCGATCTTTTGATATCATAGCTTTGCCAAAAAGCGGGATAACATTTGCCCCCCAAAACATGCCTTGCGGTAAGAAGGTGTGTTTTGTAATGCCTTGAGTTGGATGTTCATATCCTGTCAACAACCTGTAAAGAACTTGATAGTTTCATATGATCTCAAATGACGATCGTTCGGGATCGTGTGTCATTTGAGATGAATCGGGACTGTTCGTGGTCGATGCCGTTCGCGGTCGATGCCGTTTGCGGCGGATATCGATCGTTCGCGATCGAGTGCTGTTCAAGGCAGATTGTGACCGTTCGCGGTCATGTACCGTTCGAGGCGAATTGTGATCGTTCGCGATCATGTGCCGTTCGAGGCAAGTTGTGATCGTTCGCGATCTTGTGCCGTTCGAGGCAAATTGTGATCGTTCGTGATCGTGTGCTGTTCGAGGCAAGTTGTGATCGTTCACGATCGTGTGCCGTTCAAGGCAAGTTATGTGTGCCCAGGGGGACTTAGTATTACCAATGCCGGAGTTCATGTTCGGGGGAGTTTCCAAATTAAAGATTTTGGCGGTTCATCGCCATGCAAGTGGTGCTCGTGGATCGTTCGCGATCCAACGGGCAAACCAGTAAAACTTTTTTCAGAGTTGCAAATATCAAAGCAATAATCACACGAATCCCACAATAGTAATGTCCATACAAGAAAAGTCTAAATGTTCAAATCAAAATCAAAGCAGAAAGCAAGATGGAGATGTCAAAGTGTAAACTCTTACTATGATGCGGTTGGTAGTCATTCAGAGCATGCCTATGGATCGTGCGCGATCGCTCACATGTATGAATGATTTAACCGCATTAGTGAGAGGTTTACAACTTGTTCATCATTATTTCAGTCGATCAATGAATAATCAAACGGTGCCCCGAGCCATGGTCACCTCTAGCTGATGTAGACGGTGGTCGCTCTGGCTCCACTGCTGGAGTTTGCCTCCTCACATATTGAAGGAGCATACCGTTCCTGATATGCCCTTCCACCTCGTCCTTCAGATGCCTACAATCATTAGTGTTATGACCGTTCAATTCATGAAATACACAAAACTTATCTGATTTTCTTTCGTCAGAAGTTGGATCTCTTCGCATCGGTCTACGATACGGAACCTGCTCTTGGTATCCTGATAGATTCGCTCCAACCTCTCATTCAACTCAGAGTATGTGGTGAACCTTGGTTCCTTTCGTGGTCACATTGGTCTGTTATGGCTACTCTCAGCCTTTCGTTTCCCTTTGCTAGTTTCTGTACCTTTCTCGGGGGGATTTCCACCTTTGACCGTGTAAACATTAAGTTCATCTCCTTCTTCTCTTTTTGTAGTTGCGTCTTCCAGTCGTAGGAACTTTTCTGCCTCATGATAGAATTCTCCTAGATCCAAAGGTGGGTCTTTAGTTAACGAATTTTTGAACTCTGTTCCGTCAGCTATTTCGGACACAGCTGCCATCATAACCATAGATGGATCTGGTCGATCCACCGAAGCTGCTGCCGCATTGAACCGCGTCAGAAAACTCCTCAAAGTCTCTCAAGCCTTCTGTCTTAGAGTTGCCAAAGTCATCACATTCTTGGGTCTCGCAATGTGAACCCTGAACTGCCTCATGAATCTCTCAGTTAAATCTGCTCACGTTCCTATGGAGCCGCTCTCCAGCTGTCTAAACATAACGCCGCGATATCTACCAAGTACAATGGGAAGCATCAGGCCATAAGCTCCTCTGATGCCCCCCAACACCTCCATATGCCTCATATATTTCGTCAGATGAACTGTAGGGTCTGTCCTTCCCTTATACATATCTAACGATGGTAGCTTAAAATTTGATGGGTTCCTTGCTCGCCTGATTGCCGTGGTGAAAAGGCTCCTATTAACATCCTCTAAATCTTTGTTTACCAATCCGCCTCTCATGGCTCGCCTGACTATCTCCGCCAACCTGTCATTGTCTCCGAGATGCAATCTTCGTTCATCACTCTCAACCTGCCCCCCGAGTTCACGAGGGAACTCTGGGATCTGCCCCCTTGACTGATCGTTCACTCCCTACTACTCCCAGGTTGCGCAGATGCTCCTCTTTCCCTTTCCGAGATTGGATCAACGTTCTCCATGGGTGTGCCTTCTAATCCAGGTGCTATGCCGGATGGTCCTGCTCCGTTCTGAACTCCATCCGCCTCTCTATTCTGTGCTCCAAGTTGCCCTATCTGTTGGAATAAACTCTAGATCAACTCTTCCTGTTTCTTCATCATTGTCTCCATCTCGTCCCTAGTGATGAAGACTGAAGCTTGGTTCGCTCCTGAAGAGGCCTCCTGACTTCCTTGATGTTCACTTCTCTCTGGCCTTTGTCTCTTACTTGTTTGTCTTGTCATAGCTTTTAGATCTGAATTCTTAAGTCTTCAAATTCAACTTCTCCTGAGTTTAATTCTCAGTGGAAGCACCAAAGTGTTTGCGCCAAAACTGGTAACAAACCCCAATATTGTGAAAGCACCCGTTTATGAACACAAATCAGCAAGAATCAATATAAAACTCCGATCTAAGCAGTATCAAATTTAGCAATTCACAAATAACAATCAGAAACACAGGATTTATAGTGGTTCGACGATCTTGCCTACGTCCACGCTGAAGCTTATGATTTTTATTGATTCACTTGATGATTTCAGTCAACTACAGCGGATTACAGCAAGTTATAGCTCTGATACTTGATTACAACAGCGGCATTGAAGAGTAGAATTGAATCTGGCAGAGTCTGGACGTTGAATGGCAAAAAGATCCCCTTTCTATAGGCTTCAGGGTGCTATTTATAGGCGTAGGAGCCCCAGATCTCGTTCAAACTTCGGAAGACTTTTTCTGGCACGTGAGTGGGCCCACACGACCGACCCCACCAAGTTTCGACTCGATCTAAGACCGATTCAAACTCCATTCGAATCGATCAAAAAATGACCCAATCGAGCTGAAACTTGGCAGGAACAAACTTTACCTTGTATGGAAGCTACTGGGAAAATTTCGTTGCATTTAGATCAGCGGTTTGGGAGATATGATCGATACCAGTTGATATGCTTGGTTGGCTATTTACTTCGAACCCATCAGTTCGTATCGCTCCCTTCGAATCGATCACCTCACGTGGTCTTGTGATGATGTGGCACGCATGCTTCGCCTCGACCCGGTCTTTACGCCATGTTGACCGTATCGACTCCATAAAATTCGCCTTGTTCGTATCGAGGATGACACGTCACCCATGGTTAGCTGTCCCGACGGATATGAACAAGCCTCTGCATATGGGTTCGAACACGGTCTTGGGATGGAGACGAAGCAGCGAGTCTCTGATGGATGCGAAGTTAGGTGATCGATACGAAGCCGATGGATGCGAAACAGTACTCTAGGATGGATACGAACATGCTGAGACGATGCCCACCTTATCGATTCGAAACCGATCGATTCAAACTGACCGATAACATTGCTTGATCGATTCGAACTTGATCAATTCGAAGTGTGTGGAACCTGATGGATTCGAACAAGGCAGTGGATACGAACCCCATCGATTCGAAATGGGTGTCTTCTCAACAGTTTGATGGATACGAACTGTGTACTTTGGCTAACTTGCATCGATCATATCTCGTTCATACGAACTCTGATTAACCTGAAATTTGAAACACTGGCTTTCATGGCTTTGGTTGTCATGTCCTATCAATTGTGGCCTGATCCGGGCTTGGACAAAATTCATCGATATCCATGGTGAAGCAATGTACAACCAATCTTTGAGACGAACTTTCTTTGGTCTTCGACCGATCTTTTGATATCACGGGTTTGCCAAAAAGCGGGATAACGGTAATTTGGTCCAGCCATTTAAGAGATATGAGTGTTTTAAGTTTTAGAATATTTATATAGATTTTATGGTTAAACCCAAAGTCCTATTTTGGCAAGCTGCGTTAATTTCGAGATTTATGGTGATTTGGGTTAGACTAGCCACTACTTCATTTCTTTATATCTAAATTCATTCCTAAACCACCAATAATCTTTCTTCAACCAAATCTGTGATATCTCGGAAAATTTCAGGCAATAAGTTTGTGATAATCTTCTTTTATAAATTATTCAAAATTAGCAAAATTTTTATTTATTTTCAAAAAACTCAATTATGTGTTTGTTATATGTATATGTATATGAGTAGATTTTAAATAGAATTTGAATTTGATATTCAAAAGATAAATATCTTAAATAAATTGGATTTAAAAATTATATATATATGATTTTATTAGTACATAATTGGTTTTATATATCATTTTCTTTAAAGGATTTTATAAATATAAATTAAGAAAATGTATTTACTAAATAGAAATTAGATATAAGGTTTTATAAAAGACATTTATAAAAATTAATTAACACATGCATATTACAAATGTAAATTAATTAAATCATACAAAATACAAGTGTAAGATTTGTGGCTTGCATTTAAACAAGTGTCACAATAGTTTATTTTCTTCTCATTTTTAAAAATCATTAACATGGCTATAAATATATCTATACTTTACTCTCTCATTTTTTTCTATCTACATTTTTCAAAACTCAAAGAAACAAACCCTGTAAAAATAAAAGAACTAGAAAATTTAAAGCAACAACTATCTCAAATCTCAACCTGTATCATCAAGCAAATCATGCAGATTCATCTCAGTTTTTAAAGCAAGATATCAACTCAACTAAGTTCCAATTTTCAAGCTTCCAAAAATCACAGCATACCCAGTTTCAAACTTCTCTGATCATCATTAACAAGTGAGTCGACTTTTCTTAAAACCTTAAATCTGTTTAAAACTTGAATTGCATGTGACAAATATTTGGTATATGTGGTAATAATTTGTTGTATAGTTGTCAAACTTTTGCCTGCATGTTTGTGTATGTATCTATAAATGTATATGTGCATGTCTGGAACAAGGATATATCCCATGTTCTTGTTTAAAGGTTTTCAAACTTTTCAGAAATCAAGATCCCACCCTCTAATTCTTTTTAGACCTTGTTTTCCAAATAAAAAGTGTTTAAAATAGTAAGATCTTAAATTTAAAAATACTTTAAGTATGATTAGTTTATAAATTTCTGGAAAATCAAGAAAAAAGAGTGGAATATTTAAAACGTGATAAATTCAAACATCTTGATTCTCTGATTCATGTATATATTCTAAATCGTTTTTGAAAACTAGGATTTTTAAAAGAAAAATCACGATTTTTAGTGGTAGATCGAGTGAGGAATCTCGAGTTGAACGGATTATGGGTTTGGGGCTTTTCTGTTATCGGAGGGCTCGGGGTGGTCGGGGTCACTGTTGGAGGTAGTAGGGAGTTAGGCGGTCTCGGGAAAAATGGGAGTTGGTTTTATTGACCACCGTGGCGGCGGCTAGGCATTAGAGTAGAGTTTTGGGATCAGGTTTGGTCGAGGTCAGGAAATTTCTTACTACATCATCTTTGGAGCATCAAGATTCATCAAAGTTGGGTGAAAAGTTGAGTGGTTGGTCGGCGAAGGTGTGGACGAAGTTTCGTAGTTGCTGGTGGTCCGCAGCGTTGGGTCGAGGTGGTTCTGATCGATGTGTATGGTTCTAGTTTGTTCGAGATGAATCGATTTTGATTTTGGGTTTGTTGAAGTTTGGATGGTCTGGATCGAAGGGGAAGGTCGTTGACATCTTGTCGACAGTGGAATGGGTGACTGAAGCTTCGGCAATCGATCGTGCACGTGCATGAGGTTTGCTGTGTATCATTTTTTGTTTTTGGGGAAGAAGGTCTGTGCCTCGGGGTGGGTCTTGGGGTAGAGATGTTGTGGCTCGAGCTTGATGTCGGGTTATTGCGCGAGTGTTTTACTTATAACAGTTTTAAAAATTCCAAACTAAGTTTTTTAAAAAAGATGATTTTCTCGGATGCAACATAGGTTGGGAACCGGGTTGAACCCGAAGTAAATATTATAACAGTTTTAAAATATAAATAAAAGCAAGTTTTTAAAAATTAAAATAAACCAAGTTTAAACCTTTTTCTTAAATATTATATATAATAAATGTTTTATTAAACATTTGGTTTAGGAAAGTTATATGATTTGTTTTACTTAAATTAGTTAAGCTAGATTCTTAAGTTTATTTTTAAAACTTAAATTAAATGATTTAATTAAATATTTAATTAAAAGATAAAATGTTTTAAATTGATGTGTTAACGATAATTAAGTAATTAATAAAGATAAATGTTTTATCTTAAAGTTAATTAGGGTTTTGGATAATTAAAGGTTAACTAATTAATTAATTAGCAATTATAAATTAATTAAATTAATGAAGTAATTAAAGAGAAATTAATTAAGTTAATGATTAAGGATTAATTAATTAATTAATAATTGAGGGTTATAAATTAATTATAGATTAATTAATTTGTAATTAAGGGTTATTAATTAAGTAATTAGAGATTGATTAATTGGTAATTAAGGGTTAATTAATTAGTAATCAATTAAGGACTTATTAATCAATAATTAGGGTTAATTAATTATTGATTAAGAATTAGTTAATTAATAATTAAAGGATAATTAATCAGTAATTAAACATTAATTAATTAAAAGTAATTAAAGAATGATTAATTAATTCAATAATTAACTAAATTGGTTTGTAATTAAATTAATGGTTGATTAAGCAGGTTAGGTAATTAATTCTTATGTAATTATTAATTTGAGTTAATTAAATTAATTATAGTTATGGATTAATAAATCTTGCTTAGGGATGATTGATTGTATAGAATGTTTGGATTGATTGATATTTAGCATGATAATCTATGATGTTCTGTGATGTGAAATACTTTGGGTATAGCTGTGATAAATGTGATTGTTTGTCTGTGCTAAATTGCTGTGTGTATACAAAGTTCTGGATTGAATTTAAATTGTTTAAACCTTAAACAACTTGACCTTTGAGACAAGTTTGGATTTCGATGAGAGTGGGATCGGATATCAAATTTGGTAACCAAAAACCACATCGACCCAAGTTAAATGATAGGTGTGAAATCTCAAGTGAAGATCGGGATGAAGTTTCAAAGTGCAAGGGCTATTGTCGTTAACTCTGAGGGTGATTTCAAAATGAGTGTAGCGAAATAGTGCCTTCGGTTTCATTCGAACTCGGAAAGAAATTGAATGGATGAATGCTATCAGACCATCGTCAATGGAGGATGATAAGCATTCCAAGATATGTGTTCTTAAAAGGTAATCGTAGCCTCAAGCCTCATCAACCGGGAATGGCTTAAGCAGGGAAGGTGCACGCAAGGCTAAGTGGGTAGCACCCAAGTAGGATAAGATCTTCCCCGATCTAGAGGTCCCTTTATTCGGCCGTGTGGGCGGTTGTTGGCCACAACCGTGGGGTTGTCTTATTTGGACTATCCAGGAGGGGGTAGCTCTGGTTTTGTGATGCAGGGGATCAGGGTGGATCCTCAGTACAGTGATCTAGACCACGTACTGTGGCGGGCGGTACCACAGTAGCCCTGCCATTGTATGGAATTCAATCTCCAATAAGTGCCTGTACGGTTTTGATTGTGCCCAACTATGTTGGAACGTGAGATGTAAGCATTCCAGCTATTTCATACTTTATATTGAAAAACCTAGACATAATTATAATATAACCAGATATCCTATCAAATGATTTGGTTATCATAAGGGAAAAACTTGTCCGCGATTATTTGCGGAGAGTCTTACGAGATTCTTTTTATTTCAAAGGTTTTTTTCAGGTTAAACAACTTAACCGTTTACTCACACCAGACCCATGTCTGACCCGGAGTTTATTCTGTTTTTCTTAAACTCTTGGGTACTCAAATTTTTATAAGTAGCCAAGTGATCAGGTTGGCTTGACGAATTTTGGAAAGCTTGGAGCAGGTGTCTTAGCGTATCTATATATATCGATTTCCGTTGTGTTGGAATCTTTTATCTGTTGTAATTTGAAATGTAATGGATAGATAGGTCTTCACGACTGTCTAATGTGATAATGTTGTGTAACTGTGTAACTCTGATGTGTAATGACTTTATAATGGCTATGTGTTGTATTATATTTTTCTGTTTCTGCCGTGAGATTCTAATATTGTTTAGTTCTTTCTTTCTATCTATTCTTTTCTACCTATTTCTTTCTTATGCGTTTTTCTGTGGAATGAAAGGCGGGTTGTCACAGTTGGTATCAGAGCGCTAGGTTGAGATTACACCTAGTCTTTGGAGTAGTATCTATCTTGAGAGCGCGTACTTGTAATTTTTATATATCTATATACCTATCTAAATTGTTGGGTTACCTGTCAGGTTTCCAACATGTGTTCTACAGGAAGAAGAGGCAGAGTTATGGGCAGCACGACGACCACTAATGGAAGAGGTCCGACTGCTAGTGAGGTTGTAAATCCAAAGTCGCCTCGAGTAAGTTTTACTGCTTTGTGTAAGGATTTCACCAATCTGGAAGGGAGACCTTTTAAAGGATCGAAGTCCATCATTGAAGTCCAGGCTTGGTTACACTCATGTGAGCGAATTTTGAAGAGTTTGGATCTATCAGATTAGCAAAAGCGACTGATGACATCGTGGCAACTTCAAGAAGGAGCTGTAGCATGGTGGGATGCAGTTACAGTGAATATTTCAAAGGTTGATATTTCTTGGTGCAAGTTTAAGGAATTGTTTTGAGAAAAAGTTTATGCCTACAGCCGGGAAAACTCGTATGTATAGAGATTTTCTGGATCTGAAGCAAGGGAGTATGTCGGTTTTCGAATATGAGACTAAGTTTAATGAATTATCTCGCTACGGACCTGGTTTGATTGACATGCCCCTCAAGAAGAATGAGATGTTTGTACTGGGAATGAGGCCTGCGTTCAACGAGAAGATGACGGCACATCTTAAGGGATCTTTTGTGGAATTGATCGACATGGCATTGAGGTATGAGGAGCTTATGAATAAGAAACCTTTGGCATCTGCAGCAGCACCAAGTGGAACATCTTCCAAGAACAAAAGGAAATTCAACCCAAATTGGAAAAAGCAAGGCAAAGGGAAACAGGGAGGCAACAATGGAGCTCGTAAGGGTTATGTGTGTCAGCAAGAGGGTCATTTGGCTAAGCAGTGTCCCAGAGGTAGAACTCAACAGCAACAGCGTCAGAGTGGACCCGGTTCAACATATGTTCAGAAGTCTTTGTGTTTCAACTGTCAACAGCCAGGGCACATGGTGAAGGATTCTCCGCTTCTTTAAAGAGCTCAGCCAACTAAGGTGTTTGCTATCCAAGAAGGACCGTCAACTTCTTCAGATAGGAAAGCCATAGGCATTCCGGAAGGTACTTTGCTCTTAGATGGCATTTTTGTTAGAGTTCTGTTTGATTCTGGTGCATCTCATAATTTTATTTCTTTGGATATGTAGAGAAGTTTCATCTGACCCCTAGTGTGGTAGACCATCCTATCTTTATATCTAACCCTATAAGGGGTTGACCAAGTTAGATAAGATTTGTAGAGGCCTAAGAATTTCTTATCTGTCTCATAGTTTCTCTTGCAACCCATTTGTATTGGATTTCAAAGAGTTTGACCTTATTCTGGGAATGGATTGGTTGGATAAGCATAAGGCTATTTTGATTTGTGAAGAGAGAATTGTGTCTTTTGAAACTGAGTTGGAAAGGATAGCAAAAGTGACTTGCACTAATTCCAGAATTCACTTGAGTAATCATTTGCATAGAATCGAAGCATCTCCAAACGGCGTAGAATCCGTTGAAGTGGTCAGAGATTCTCCAGATGTCTTTAAGGAAGTTAAAGGTTTTCCCCCACATCGGAAGATAGAATTTCGGAACGACTTAGTTTCGGGAGCAATACCTGTTGTTCAACCCAGTAGAAGGATGGCGCCGAGAGAGAGAAGAGATGGTAAAGCACACCCAAGATTTCTCAGAGAAGGTTTGATCGGGCCTAGTTTTTCTAGTTGGGGTTCTGCTGTAGTCTTTGTGACCAAGTCAGATGGGTCATTGAGACTCTGTGTGGATTATCAGGAGTTGAATAAGGTTACTATTAGGAATAAGTATCCCTTGCCCCATATAGACGATCTTTTTGATCAACTCCATGGAGCTTTTGTTTTCTTCCAGTTGGATCTTGCTTCGGGTTTCCACCAGTTAAGGGTAGCTGAGGACAGTATACCCTTGACTACGTTCAGGGGACCCAATTGTTTTTATGAGTGGTTGGTTATGCATTTTGGGCTAACCAACTCTCCTGCCTATTTTGTGGATTTGGTGAACCGAGTTTTTCGGGATGTGTTGAATAAGTTCGTGCTTATGTTCATCGACGACATTCTCGTCTATTCCAAGTCTGAAGAGGAGTATAAGCGACATTTAGAGACAGTGTTGGAGACTTTGAGGAGGCATATCCTGAAGGCTAAGTTTTCAAAGTTCCATTTTTAGAAGTCGAAAGTTAGATTTTTGGGGCATATTGTATCTGGTGAGGGTATTTCTGTTGATCCGACCAAGGTAGCAACTATTCAAGAATGGAAGCAACCTCAGATTCCTTTGGAAGTCCGTAGTATTCTGGATTTGGCAGGATTCTACAGGAAATTTATAAGGGACTACTCTTAGATTTCTTCGAACTTAACCAAGTTGACTGGGAAAGGAGCAAAGTTTAAATGGACCCTCGAGTGTGAAGTAGCTTTCCTAGATTTGAAGGCAAGGCTAACCAATGCACCTGTTCTAGCTATTCCTGATGGTAAGAGTAAGTTTGAAGTCTACACGGATGCTTGTGGAGTTGGGCTAGGTGCTGTACTGATGCAGAATGGGAAAGTGATTGCACATGCGAGCAGGCAGTTGAAGCCACATGAAAAGAATTATGCTACGCACGATCTGGAATTGTTGGCCATCGTCTTTGCTTTGAAGATCTGGAGGTACTATCTGTTGGGAGAGAAGTTCGAGCTTTTCATATATCATAAACCTTTAAAATACCTTTTCTCCCAAAAGGATTCAAATTTGAGGCAGTAGAGGTGGGTAGAATTTTTGGCATTGTATGATTTGGATATCCTCTATACTCTAGGGAAAGCGAATGTTATGGCGGATGCTCTGAGTAGGAATGCAGTTTTGGCTATATTTGAAGTTGTTCCATCTCTATAAGAAAAGATCATAAGCAGTCAGATGAAGGATAGAACTTTTGAGGAATTGATTCTTGGAGCTAAGGATGGTCGATATTCGGATTTCATGATAGACGATCAGGGAGCTTTGAGGATCAACAGACATTTGTGTGTTCCAAATGTGGATAGCGTGAGGCAGGAAGTTTTGCAGGAAGTACACAAATCAAGGTTGAGGATCCATCCGAGGATATCAAAAATGTATAAAGATATAAAGGGAGTTTTTTGGTGGTCGGGCATGAAGAAGGATATTACTGCTTTCATCAATGGATGTGCGATCTGTCAGCAGGTGAAGGGTATCTACAGAAGACCGTAGGATTGTTGTAGCCTTTGGGAGTCCCTAAGTGGAAGTGGGAAATTATATGGATTTCGTCGATGGTTTTCCAAGGATTAGAAAGGGAAATGAAGGACTATGGGTAATCGTAGGTCGGCTGACCAAGAGCGCCCATTTTATTCCCGTTAAGGCGACAAGAACTGCAACGTCTTTGATAGAGATTTTCTTAAGGGAGGTCGTCAGGTTGCACGGAGTCCCCGTCAGCATAGTTAGTGACCGTGATCCAATCTTTACCAGTATATTTTGGGAGGCTTTGCAGACAGATTTGGGTACTAGATTGAGTTTGAGTACAGCCTATCATGCCCAGACTGACGGACAAACAGAAAGGCTGAATCGAATTCTAGAGGATATGTTGAGGGCTTGTGTTTTGGATTTTGGTGGATCTTGCGAGGACCATCTGCATTTAGTGGAATTCTTGTACAATAATATTTATCAGACAAGTATCAAGATGGCACCCTATGAAGCTTTGTACATAAGACCTTGTAGATCACTGTCTTATTGGGTAGAATTGGGAGATCGTCTTATTCTTGGCCAGATTTGATCTGAGAGGCATCTGCGAAAATGGAGCTAATCATGAAGAGAACGAAAGCAACCTAGGATCTCCAGAAGAGTTATGTGGACAAGAGGCGGAGGCAATTGGAATTTGAAGTCGGAGATTTGGTTTTTATCAAAGTTTCCCTGATAAAAGGAGCGATCAAATTTAGGAAGACAGGAAAGCTTGCCCCAACGTATATTGGTCCCTTCCGAGTGCTTGAGAGGATTGGTGCTTTGGCCTATAGGATTGAATTTCCAGTCAAGATAGCTGGAATTCATAATGTTTTTCACGTATCTCACTTAAGGAAGTACGTGTTCGACCCATCTCTAGTTGTGGAGACGGCAGTGCAAGAAGATTTAGAGATCGAACCAAACTTAAGGGTAGTTAGGCATCCAGTCCAGATAGTTGATCAAGATGAGAAGCAGCTCAGAAACAAAGTGGTGAAGCTGGTCACGGTTTCAGTGGAGCGAGGATCCTAGAGATTGTACCTGGGAAACTCTAGATAGTTTTAAGAAATCTTATCCGGATTTGTGTCCGGATAGCTAGTAATGTTTTTTTGAATGAATTGTTTGTTTGGATGTTAATGTATGACTGATATGTATGCTTGATTGTTTGAAATAAAAAATTTTGGATTATATTTTGCGTTTAAATTTCGGGGACGAAATTCTTTTAAGGGGGGAGGAATGTGATATTCCGGAAAATTTCAAGTAATAAATATGTGATAATCTTCTTTTATAAATTATTTAAAATTGGCAAAATGTTTATATATTTTCAAACAAATAAATTATGTGTTTGTTATATGTATATGTATATGAGTAGATTTTAAATAGAATTTGAATTTGAATTTGAAATTCAAAAGATAAATATCTTAAATAAATTGTATTTAAAAATTATATATATATGATTTTATTAGCACATGATTGGTTTTATATATCATTTTCTTTAAAGGATTTTCTAAATATAAATTAAGAAAATGTATTAACTAAATAGAAATTAAATATAAGGTTTTGTAAAAAACATTTATAAAAATTAATTAACACATGCATATTACAAATGTAAATTAATTAAATCATACAAAATACAAGTGTAAGATTTGTGGCATGCATTTAAACAAGGTCACAATAATTTATTTTCTTTTCATTTTTAAAAATCATTAACAAGGCTATGAATATATCTATGCTTTACTCTCTCATTTTTTTCTATCTTCATTTTTCATAACTTAAAGAAACAAAGCCTGTAAATATAAACAAACTAGAAAATTTAAAGCAATAACTTTCTCAAATCTCAACCTGAATCATCAAGCAAATCAAGCAGATTCATCTCAGTTTTAAAGCAAGATAACAACTCAACTAAGTTCCATTTTTCAAGCTTTCAAAAATCATAGCATACCCAGTTTCAAAATTCTCTTCTCATCATTTAACAAGTGAGTAAACTTTTCTTAAAACCTTAAATCTGTTTAAAACTTGAATTGCATGTGACAAATATTTGGTATATGTGGTAAGAAATTGTTGTGTAGTTGTTAAATTTTTGCCTTCATGTCAGTGTATATATATCTATAAATGTATGTGTGCATGTATGGAACAAGGATATATCCCCTGTTCTTGTTTAACAGGTTTTCAAACTTTTCAAAAATCAAGATCCCACCCTCTAATTCTTTTTAGACCTTGTTTTTCAAATAAAAAGTGTTTAAAATAGTAAGATCTTAAATTTAAAAAAAGTTTAAGTATGATTATTTTATAAATTTCTGTAAAATCAAGAAAAAACAGTGGAATATTTAAAACATGATAAATTCAAACATCTTGATTCTCTGATTCATGTATATATTCTGAATCGTCTTTGAAAACTAGGATTTTTGAAAGAAAAATCATGATTTTTAGTGTTAGATCGAGTGAAGAATCTCGAGTTGAACGGATTATAGGTTTTGGGGCTTTTCTGGTGATCGGAGGGCTCGAGGTGGTCAGGGTCACTGCTGGAGGTAGCAGGGAGTTAGGCGGTCTGAGGAAAAATGGGAGTTGGCTTTATTGACCACCGTGGCAGCGGCTAGGCTTCGGAGTAGGGTTTTGGGATTAGGTTTGGTCGAGGTCGGGAAATTGATTACTGCGTTGTCTCTGGAGGATCGGGGCTCATCAGAGTTGGGGGAAAAGTTGAGTGGTTGGTCGGCGAAGGTGTGGATGGAGTTTCATAGTTGCTGGTGGTCGGCAGCGTCGGGTGGAGGTGGTTCTGGTCGATAGGTTTGGTTCAAGTTTTTTCAAGATGGATCAATTTTGATTTTGGGTTTGTGTTGATGTTTGGATGGTCGGGATTGAAGGGGAAGGTCATCGACGTCTTGTCGATGGGGTATGGGTGACCGGAGCTCCAGCGATGAGTCGTGCACGTGCACGAGATTTACTATGTACCAATTTTTGTTTTTAGGGAAGAAGGTCTGTGTCTTAGGGTGGGTCTCGGGGTAGAGGTGTTGTGGCTCGAGCTTGATGTCAGGTTGTTGCACGAGTGTTTTACTTATAATAATTTTAAAATTTTTAAACCAAACTAAGATTTTTTCAAAAAAGATGATTTTCTCGGGTGTGACTCGGGTTGGGAACCAGGTTGAACCCGAAGTAAATATTATAACAGTTTTAAAATATAAATAAAAGCAAGTTTTTAAAATTTAAAATAAATCAAGTTTAAACCTTTTTGTTAAATAAATTTCTTTTATATATAATAAATGTTTTATTAAAAATTTGGTTTAGGAAAGCTGTATGATTTATTTTACTTAAATTAATTAAGTTAGATTCTTAAGTTTATTTTTAAAACTTAAATTAAATGCATCAATTGAATAGATAATTAAAAGATAAAATGTGTTAAATTGATGTGTTAATGATAATTAAGTAATTAATAAAGATAAATGTTTTATGTTAAATTTAATTAGGGTTTTGGATAATTGAAGATTAACTAACTAATTAATTAGCAATTATAAATTAATTAAATTAATGAAGTAATTAAAAAGAAGTTAATTAAGTTAATGATTAGGGATTAATTAATTAATAATTAAGGGTTATAAATTAATTAGAGATTAATTAATTTAAGGATTATTAATTAAGTAATTAGAGACTGATTAATTGGTAATTAAGGGTTAATTGATTAGTAATTAATTAGGGAGTTATTAATTAATAATTAGGGTTAATTAATTATTGATCAAGGAAATTAGTTAATTAATAATTAAAGGATAATTAATCAGTAACTAAAGATTAATTAATTAAATAAAAGTAATTAAAGAATGATTGATTAATTCAATAGCTAATTAAAATGGTTTGTAATTAAATTAATGATTGATTAAGCAAGTTAGGTAATTAATTCTTAAGTAATTAATTTAATTTGAGTTAATTTAATTAATTACGGTTATGGATTTATAAATATTGCTTACGGATGATTTATTGTGTAGAATGTCTGGATTGACTGATATTTATAGCATGATAATCTATGATGCTCTGTGATGTGAAATACTTTGGATATATATGTGATAAATGTGAGTTGTTTATCTATGCTAAATTGCTGTGTGTATACAAAGTTCTTGATTGAATTTAAATTGTTTAAACCTTAAACAATTTGACCTTTAAGACGGTGTTTGGATTTCGATGAGACCGAGATCGGATATCAAATTTGTTATCCGAAAACCGCATCGATCCAAGTTAAACGATAGGTCATGAAATCTCAAGTGAAGATCAATATGAAGTTTCAAAGTGCAAGGGCTATTGTCGTTAACTCTGAGGGCGATTCCAAAATGAGTGTACCGAGATAGTGTCTACGGTTTTGTTCGAACCCGAAACAAACTTGAATGGATGAATGCTATCAGACCATCGTCAATGGAGGACGATGAGCATTCCAAGATATGCGTTCTTAAAAGGTAATCATAGCCTCAAGCCTCATCAACCGGGAATGGCTTAAATAGGGGAGTTGCACGCAAGGATAAGTAGGTAGCACCCAAGTAGGATAAGATTTTCCTCTATCTAAAGGTCCTTTTATTCGGCTGTGTGGGCGGTTGTTGGCCACAATCGTGAGGTTGTCTTATTCGTACTACCTAGTAAAGGGTAGCTCCGGTTTTATGATGCAGGGGATCAGGGTAGATCCTTGGTACAGTGATCTAGACCACGTACTGTGACGGGCATTACCCCAGTAGCCCTACCGTTTATCTAATCCAATCTCCAATAATTGCCTGTACGGTTTTGATTGTGCCCACCTATGTTGGAATGTGAGATGTAAGCATTTCAGCTATTTCATGCTTTATATTGAATACCCTAGACACTATTATAATATAACCAGATTTCCATCAAATGATGTGGTTATCATAAGGGAAAAACTTGTTTGTGTTTATTTGCGGAGTCTTACGAGATACCTTTTATTTTAAAGGTTTTTTTTTTCAAATTAAACAACTTAACCATTTACTCGCACCAGACCCATGTATGACCCGGAGTTTATTCTGTTTTTCTTAAACTCCTGGGTACTCAAATTTTTATGAGTAGCCAAGTGATCAGGTTGGCTTGACGAATTTTGGAAAGCTTGGAGCAGGAGTCTTGACGTATCTATATATATATATATATATATATATATATCTATTTCCACTGTGTTGGAATATTTTGTTTGTTGTAATTTGAATTGTAATGGATAGACAGGTCTTCGCGACTATCTAATGTGATTATGTTGTGTAGCTGTGTAACTCTGATGTGTAATGACTATGTTATGGCTATGTGATGTATTATATTTTTTCGTTTCCTCTGTGAGATTCTGATATTGTTTAGCTCTTTCTCTCTATCTATTCTTGTCTACCTATTTCTTTCTCAATGACGATGCGTCTTTCTGTGGAATGAAATGCGGATTATCACAAAATCAAATCAAAAACTTACTATTTTGGGAATAAATCAAGATATTAAAGGGGTAAGCTTAGAAGCATGATTGGGGATCAAATTGTCATCACTTTGGGAGTGATTTTCATTTGTCTTCGCTGTCCAATGTGGATTCTTCATTGTTTGGAGCTTTCTTACCCCCAATCAACGAAAGCTTATCTAAGATCTTTCAAAAGACTAATAAAAGAGTTTTGTACCTAAATTATACCCTGTTAAAAAGGGAAAGTCCAAAGAGTGGAAAGTATTGCATTTATCATCTCGCAAATGGACAAAAGACGAACAAATTTCAAAAACTATCCATGCCAACGAGAAAATGATTAAAAAGCCCATCTTTCTAGGTTTATTAAAAGGTAATTTTCATATTTTATTTTGTTACAGTGTCTAATCTCCTTGTCTTTTCTTTTCAAGAAATATCTCATGTTGAACTCAAGTATTTTGGCAAATAAATGGAATATATCTTTTACATTTTGGCCATTACAAGATTATTTTTAAAGATTAGTACACGGAACTAAGGATGATTTTCTCGAAATGGCCTTCAGTATTGTTGGTGTTCTAAGTGTTTCCTTCAGCTACCACCCATTCTATTGAATTTATACTTGGGGGAATTTATTTTATTTTCCATATTGGCCTTTGGACTTCTACATATTGCCTTCGACAATTGCTCTTTCTGCCAAATTTATACTTGGGGCCACTTGTTACATTTCTTGCATTAGTCTTGGGCTGTGGACTTCTAAATATTGCCTTAAGCAGTTGACCCATGTGCCAAGTTTATGCTTGGGGGAACTTATTGGATTTCCAATACCAGCCTTTGGAATTCTTGGACTGTTAAATATTGCCTTTGGCAACTGCCCTTTCTACCAAGTATATACTTATGGGTACTTATTGGGTTTCTTATATCGGTTTTCGAAATTCTTGGTTTTTTAAATATTGCCTTTGGTAATAGCCCTTATTGCCAAGTTCGTACTTAGGGGGTACTTATTAGGTTTTTTATATCGGCCTTTAGAATTCTTGAACTTCTAAATATAGGCTTTGGAAACTGCCCTTTATACCGAGCTTATGCTCAAAGGGAACCACCAGAGTTTCTTCATTGAACCTTCAGGTTGCTTAATTCTCTTTTTAAAATTTCAAACTATATTGCATTGTCCCATTTTCTAATTCCCGTAGTTTTCTTTATGGTTAGCTATAAGTTTTGTTTGATGCAACTACTTTATAAAACTTCTTGTGAAATGAGAGCTTTGATCTTGATTACAAGTCATACACCAAAATGACCTCAATTGGAAAAGATTCTAGAAAATACAAATTCTTTGAAAGTGCTATGAAATAGTACAACTTGATAACTTCTTAAAAGAAAGAGAAGAAACGAGATATGATTTTTCCACTAAATGAATATATTAAAAAAACAAAAAAAATCGTTTCACGCAACGTGCTAGCGAAAAGAGCATTACTCCGCTGAAATCCACTAGTAGTAAGTACAAATTATTTAAAAGGTTACACCATAAGTGGATATCTTTCATTATCACAATATTTTCATAAGTACTTCCATGGCCCTAACCTTTTTTACTCAATCATAAAATTGGTTGGTTGACCTTGGTAAAAAGAGGGACAACCTCTAGAGGGATTCATTCCCTATATACACTCTACTATGATGTGCCATTCAGAAAATTCTTACAACCACCCATAAAAAGGTTCATATCACCTAAAGGATCATATAACATCCAACAATGCATGCAAGAGAGAGTCATGGTCAAGTAGTATCATGCATTAAGAGATTGCCATGGTCGTGTAGTACCATGCATTAAGAGATTGCTATGGTTAAGTAGTACCTTGCATTAAGATTGAACACTGGTAAAGCAGTACCATGCATTAAGAGAAATCTTAGGGAGAAGTCCCTATTACTAGTGGATAGATTCCCTATCAAAAACAAAAAGTCTTAAGTATTAGTCCTAATCCCCTAGAAACATTGGGTAGCCTCCCAATTCAGGCCATATAATTGGTAGCAAAAGACATTCAAGAAAAGGCTCAATGAAACCTAGGACCTTGTTAGGATATAATTAATACACCATATAATGAATACCATAAGCCTACCTAAATAGGTATTGGCAATATCTAAAACCTTATTAGTTAGGTTATCATAATACGGTAAGATTCCAGATTACGAATGCTATAAACCTACCTAAATATGTAACAACAACATCTGAAACCTTATCAGGCTATGTTATAGTAATATGACTAAAACGTGAAATAGCAAATGATATAAACCTACCTAAATAGGTAGCAATATTATTTTAAACCATATCAGGTTACTCTATTATACTACGGCTAATAACCAAATAAAAAATTCCATAAACTCACCTAAATAGGTAACAACAATATCCAAAACCTTATCAGGTTATACTATCATAATATGGATAAGATTCAAATAACGAACATGATAAATCTACCTAGAATAGGTAACAGCAATATCAAAAATCATATCAGGTTATATGATGTGCACGTAAATATGCATATTTTTACCACCATATTTATTCTATTTAAATTATAAATGATCATATTGGGTATTTTAACTTGTTTTAACCAAAATCCATATTAATTTCAAATTGTCACATATCCATCTTCATATAGGAGAAAAATGGTCATTTGTGTGCATATATTTCTTTGAGAAAAATTAATTAGAAATTTTCATACTATTTTGTAGGAATTTGATTTCAATTACAAATTGTTTCATGAAGAAGATATGCATGCACAAAAAAGAACACAAAGGAATAAAGATGGAAATAATTCAAAGTGAAGATCATGGAGGACCCCACCTACCCACCACCTTAATGTACAAATTAGAGGCTAATGCACATGCTTATAGAATTAATGGCTTCATGTACACTTAAATGTGGATTATGACGTGCTAATGATTACTTGGTGGTCACACCACCTTAAGGGCATTTTGGGCATTCTCCAAAAATATGAATTAGGGTTTCATACATGTATAAATATCCGTATGTTTCGTGTAATCCCCTCTTCCTTAGTCTCTCTTTAGTTAGTTTTAGGCTCAAAATAAAACCAAGCTCTCTTCTTTTTTTTCATGGCTACTTAGCCATTTCTCTTTATATAATGTTTTTTTATGCAACTTCAATACATGTTCTTTCCTTTTCATGCTTATTTACTTTCATGTTGTAATGTAGATTTATTTTTCATGCAAATAGAATAGTTTTTCTTTATCTTGTTTCCTTTTTCCTTTTCTTTTTCTCTCATGTTGCAAGCTACATTTGTTGTTTTAATGACAAATATAAGAGGCTAAACCTCTTCAATTTAGGAGGAATGAAGCTCTCTAATTATGTAGCTTCAACTATTTATTAATTCATGCTCTCTTTTTGTGCTTAATGATGATGATAGAAATGGTTTACTAGTTGTTTTTGCTTTGAATTTGATAGTCTATATTGTTGACACCAAATAGGCTATGCTTAAACAATCACTAACACTAATTGCCTCTTCATCAAAATATGATCATGGCAAAAGAAAGCGATTTGAAATTAAAATTTGATGGTCTATATTTCTAATCAATAGTTAATAGGCCATCCTTAAAATAGATTTCATTTTCTTTGTCAAGTTTCATGAAAGTTAGTAAGTGCTCTAAGGAATATGTTATAGTTTGATGGCTTATGTTGGCTAATCAATAGCAAAAATATGCCATACTTATGATAAGTACATCAATCAAAGCACTAATGACCATAAAAGAGAGACCATGATTTCATATTTGTTGAACTACATGATTAGAGAGTGGATTTATTCTCTAAATTGTCACTTAACTCTTATATTTGATTCTCTTTTCTTTTAGTTAGTTAGTTAGTTCTCTGATTCTCTAGCTTAACATTCACTCGACTTTGGTTTAATTTGATTGAATAAAATTTTTAAAATCCTCAATTCCCTGCGGATCGACCCGTATTCGTCACGTGCTACATTCGTACACCGTGCGCTTACGGTTATTTTTAAATTGAACTTTTTCGACGGTTTTCTAATCCGATAGAAATTCCGTCGATTAACATTATACTATCGTACCACAGCAAAGACACCAAACAAAAAAAATGCCATAAGACCTATTCGAATGAATGTTTAGTATCCAAAACCTTTCCAAGTCAATTATTCAGAAAAACAACAGAGTGCTATGTGGCATAGAGCATTCTAAGTGAATGTAGTGGTCTTATTTAGAACTGAAAGAATCAACTATAACTCCTTTGAAACCACAAAATAAATTATGCAGGATATACCAACTGTAACAATCCGCCTTAAAACAAAACTAATTTCGATTCAATTAAAGCCCAATAAACCTTAGGCCCATCTCAAAGCGACCTGTTAGGTTGACAAAATTGAAATAATACAATACACAGAGTTATCTATCTATACTTTTGGAATCTCACAGCAAAATGGATAAAATATAATATTAGAAAAAAGTACCCATTTCATAAAGGAAAACCATTTCAGAAATAATACATGTTATCACCAAATCTCACAACATGTCTACATAAAGCCTCTGTGGTACAATATTTCAAAATAACATAATTGTCTACACTGGGTACATTAAAAACATTTAAAAGCATAAATAGATTGATAATTGCCGCAAGTCTTCATCTTGACCTTCCTCCCTAAAATCAGCATTGTTTCCTCTAACCTGTATGTTGTAATGGGGAGTGAGTTAGAATAACAAATGTCCGATGAATGAGAATATCAGGTTTTACCATAATTATACTTAGGTGGTATTTTTAGATAAAAATATGTCCTACATATCTAAAACTGTTTACACCCATAATTTTAACTATAATCCTAAATGTCTTTCTAGTCCAATTCTAAAATTAATGCAATTACCATTTATGATGCGAGAGAAAGAATCCAAATCACTTGATACCTTTTGTCGGGAATTAAACAGACCCTAACAATTTAATACCTATAAAATAGGCAGGTCCCCATCATTTAATTCCCAAACCATTTCCAGTCTAACTATCCAACTCTAACGCAACTAGTGTTACGATGTAAGATGAAGCACCTGAACCACTTAATACCTTTATAAATGAGAATTAGGTAGATTCTAACCATTTAAGACCTATAAAATAAGCAGATCCCCATCATTTACGATCCTACCCAATGTGGGTCCCTACGTAGTTCTCGCTAGCTGACATCATTAGAAATCTCGTTAGATCATTTAATACTTCTCCTAAAGGAAAGAGGTAGAACCTCCAATAGACACTTAATACCTATAAACCCGAAGTAGACCCCTCTAAAGATTCCTCCCACCGTATTAATAGCATAATAATGACACATAACCCAAACCGTGACATCTTGGATTAATCCGACTATTCATATGTACTGGTAGCTAGATTGACTGGGCAAATTTATCCTACAGAATTGGGACTAACCTCACATTCATTGGGTTTATTCGTTATAAGTGATGCATCCCACATCGGTCCCTAAAGTTGCACTACTGCTAGTTTAACTGGGCAGACATCTATGTAACTTTAGACTGACCTTGCATCCCTATAACTTAGTCATACTTCATATGTATACCAATTGCATACATGCACTATCATGCACAATTAATAATTAAGGCCATATAAGGTAACTCCATATTATGTCTTTACGTATGGATTGGTTCCCATAATTATCAAGAAATTAATGCTATTTATTACCATATTAATTCTAATTAATATGTTTGGTACGCTATAATCTTATGTTATTAACTTTAATAATCATTGCGTTAATATTATATACACACACACACATGCATAAGGTTCGAATAAAATATTTCTAATCACATGCAAAGAAATCGCTACTTAATTTAAATGTCAAACTCATACAAGTTCCAAACTCCAAACAAAAATATAGCTAATATTCTTAGCCAGCAACTGACTTGTATACAAAAAGGAACAATACCAAACTCATCCCATATTGACATAGTAGAATTTACCTCTTTAATTCAAGGAAAACAATTCTTATAATTTTATTCTATTCAACTTTTACATATAGCATCCTTACATGTTTGATTTATAGAAATAGGCATTACAAACTATAATATAATCAAGTTCATACTTTGCACATCATTTCTAACTTTATTTACTTTTAGAATCCTCTTCCTACTACAACTAAAACCAAAAGAAAAAAAGTGGAATATATTATAATACCTAAATCTCAATTACAGACTTGATCTTAATATGTTAAAACAAACAATTAAAATTCCAACATATTCAAAGATTGACATTTATTTAGGGAAATTTTAGGGGTTTTTGGTGCATTGTTGTTGTTTACAAAAATTTCCTAAGGCATACATCAAATTCAAGTAAATACCGTTCAATAACAAAAATGGGAAAAACTTGATATTTCCACCCACAGAGAACTGAATTTAATTCCTAATTGGATTTGATTCCACCATGCCTAATTCTCATTCAGATCTCTCTTCTTTTGAATATACAACATAGTGAATTATATATAAAAAATAGGTCTAAAATCAAAAACTAGAGAGGAATAGGATTAGAAATCAAAAGAATTAAATATCTAAATCTCTTACCTGAAAAACCTAACTGATTCTGGAATCTAAAGAAGAAGAAGAAGAAGAAGAAGAAGAAGACTGGATCTAATTTACCGCTTCTAATTCTCCGTTTCCCCTTTTTTGGATATGCAACAACTATATTGTATATAGATTAGATTTAAAATTAGAAATCAAAAGGGAAAAGAATTGGGAATTTAGTTAAATTAGAGATTAGAATTCCTTTCTTACGATTTTTGAATATCAAAGGGGAATGATTTTGATAGAGCTTCGTTGATGACACCAATATTTTATGAAGAAAAGTGGAGGTCTCTGGGTCTATTATAGAGGTAAGAAGAATCAGATCTGTCGGATGAAAAATAATAAAATTAAGATTGTTAAAATAAACAAAACCCTAGCCACCACCTTAAGAACCGATCGACCCAACCACAAGTGATCAAACGGTTGCACATTGGTAGTCGAACGGTCTATAATTTTGGGCCGTGTAAAATTCGTTTCCATTTCTTATTATTTATTACTTAATTTAATTATATTAATTATCCAATTAACCATACATTAAACCATGTTAACTCAGACGTTAATCTCAGCCAATATTTTAAATTTAAATTCAAATTCAAAAATTTAAATTTAAACCCGAAAACTTCAAACATCCATAACTTTATTGTTGGAAACCTGTTTCAACACATTATATATGGAAATTGATCAGAAGATTATCATGGACGCAATGGTGCCACTCCATGACCAAATTTTGATATTAAATTTTTTTTGTTTTAACCTTATTTTAATTATTAAATTTTGCAGGGTGTTACATTCTCCCCCTTTAAAGGGGATTTCATCCCCGAATTCACCAAGGTAGATAATGTAGCAGGCACTCAACAACCGGATAAATAACCAAGTTATTTACAATAATCTACATATAACATCTCCCATTCCAAGGCTCAAAAATAAGGGCTACCGATGCTGCTTTCATCAATACTATTAATCCTCGACGACAAAGTGAGATTAGTTAATAGTATTATTAACATCAAAGCATAGGAATATGAAAAAATTTCAAAGCACGGATTTCATTAATTAATTTCCATATTCATTACATAATCCTAAAACATTTCCCAAGTTCGGTTAAAATACAATTATTACAAAATACTCCAAGAGCGATAAATGAAGACACCCCCTTGGTTGATCAGAGTTTACTCAACTTCTGCCATTACATACTTTCAAATAAAATGATAACACAATGGACATAAATAAACTCCTATATAGCTAGCTCTGCCTCGTGCACGTCTTCGACTGCTTTATTCATCAAATCTAAAACCTGGAAACCTTACCGTCGATCTACTCAAATGAGCACTTAAGAGTTAAAGGGGAAAAAAAAATTCAGGTCAAACAAAAGTATGGTGTGAATAATAATATGCCATCTCGATAATAGATATCTAGTGAGAACGCCCCATCGAGCAGAACAAGTTTTCCCTTCACTAGTATCCTTTGATAAATGTCTATCCAATCATGCTCCTGCAATCACAATGGTTACATAAACACAAGATAATTAAATGCATGCGTGCTTGATGCAGCAGATATAACAGATGACAACGAAATGAAGATTTCACGTCAAACTAACCGATGAAACGATTAGTTGAAACAAGATAAATCGATGGATTGAAAATACCAAACACCCAAATTCGTTGATCTCGAGAGATACCAAATTCTGGCTATCTCTAACACGTTGATCGCACACGATACCGTGTTAAAAGATCTACGATTCTTCTATGTTGATCTCGCGCACGAGATTCCGTGAATCGGCTTCAAATCCGTTGATTCGAGCGCACTCGAATAACCGAAAATGGAGAAAGGAGACAACGCTCAACTTCCAATTTCAAAGAGGCACAAAGCACTCAAACAAAGTTTTATTCAAAATCCACCAGTTTACAAGTGACACGACACCGGTATTTATAGAAGTTTACAACTCACTCAACTCGTCACAGCAACACACGACCTAACATAGGTCGTCAATGACCTAACAAACATTCACGACCTAATTGACTCCATATTTACAACACAACACGAGTTATCCAGTAAGCGACCCAACAGATTACAACATAACAAAAATACAACCACAAACATCCACGCGATACAACCTTATTCGACCTATGTCATAAGCGACATAACAAAACGGCTCTATAAAGCAAGGCAGCGACCTTCTGGAAGCGACCTAAGAACGCTCACGACTTAAGGAAACTCATCAGTGACATAACTGGAGCGACTTAAAGAGACATCATGGCTCCAGCGACTTAAGATACAGAAATGACCTATCAACTTGAGCGACTTAAGTAGGTCGCTTGCGACTTAAGTATGATCCAGTAAAGCTAGGTCGCTTTGTACCTTGCCACGCTTCATTCCCCTTTTGTTCCTCGTTAGGTCGCATAGCGCTAGGTCGCTGGTTACTCTGGCTTCTCGATTCAGACGACCCACGACCTAAAATATAATGCGCTGTATCCTCCTTCGTTGCTCGATCTATCTCGTTAGATCGTAAGTGGTTAGGTCGCTCTCGACCTAAGATTTGCGACTTAGTGTAACGTGCTACATCATCCTCCCCTGGTTGCAAAGAATTCGTCCTCGAATTTGTACCTTCCTCTCGTTCAACAAGCTCATCCCCATGATACGGAATCAAATATTTAACGTTGAAAATGTCTGCAGTGTGAATTTGATCTGGCAACCTTAATTGGTATGCATTATCATTGATCTTCTTCAAGATCTTTATTGGGACAATCTTTCGAGCTTTCAACTTGTTGTAAGTTCCAACTGGAAAACGATCTTTTGTCAATACTGCGTAAACCAAATCACCTTCTTTGAAGTCTACACTCTTTCGCTTCTTATCTGCTAGTTGTTTATACTTCTCATTTGACTTAATCAATCGTTCATGAACAGTCTTGTGATATTCCTGCAACTCATTCATGAAATCGTAAGCTCGCTTAACAACCCATTTCTGATATGGCGCTGTCATCAAATCCAATGGTCCCTTCGGAATTGCTGAATATACAACTTGAAACGGACTGAATCCAGTACTTCGATTAATAGCATGGTTATGTGCAAATTCCGCCTGACATAACTTCATATCCCAGCTCTTCAAATTATCTTTCACAAGACATCTCAACAAGTTTCCCGATGATCTATTCACCACTTCCGTTTGCCCATCTGTTTGTGGATGATAGGCGCTACTAAAATTCAGCTTAGTTTCAACCATCTTCCTTAAACTCAACCAAAAATGACTTAGAAATCGAGTATCCCGGTCCGAAACTATGGTTTCAGTTAGCCCATGTAGTCGATAAACCTCTTTGAAAAATAATTGAGCAACACAGACTGCATCAGCTGTCTTCTTACAAGCTATGAAATGTACCATCTTCGAAAATCTATCCACCATAACATATATAGAATCATTCCCTCGTTGAGTTCTTGGCAAACCCAAAGCAAAGTCCATGCTAATATCAACCCATGGTCTAGTAGGCATGGGCAATGGCATATACAGTCCTGCATTCATAGTTGTCCCTTTGGAAACTTGACTATGTGACATCTCTCCACAAATCTTTCAACTTCTTTCCTTATGGAAGGCCAAAAATATGATTGAGAAATCAACTGCAAATTACGATCTCTTCCCACATGACATTCTTCATGCAATTCTTTCACAATCTTCATTCGCAAACTGCCCTCTAGTATACATAACCAATTTCCTTTGAAAAGAAAACCATCTATCAACACATACTCATCGTCTTCCCTTGCTCGACTTCATCTACAATCTTAGCAAAGTACGGATCTTCAACAAACAATTTTAGAAGTACATCAAACCCTGTCACTTCAACTCTCATCCTGGTCAACAAATGATTCCTTCTACCCAATACATCTGCCACACGATTTGTAGCTCCCGACTTATGCTTTACCACAAATGTAAACTGTTGCAAGTATGCAATCCACGAAGCATGCCTGGCTGCAATCTTGTCATGTCCCTGCAAATGCTTCAATGCTTCATGATCAGTATACAGAACAAATTCTTTATGGAACAAATTCTTTATGGAACAAATAGTGTCTCCAATGCTTTATTGCTTGAACAATAGCATAAAATTCCACGTCATAAGTATTGTATCTCATCTTTTCTCCAAAAGCTTCTCACTGAAATAAGCAATTGGACGGCCCCTCTGACTTAACACTCCTCCTATTCCAACTTTAGGTGCATCAGTATGTAATTTAAATAGCAATTGAAAATCCGGCAAAACTAGAATTGGTGCTGTCGTCAAAAGTTCCTTGATTCGCTCAAAAGCAAATCCTGCTTCCTCTGTCCATGAAAACTGCTTGCCCTTCATACAATCAGTAACATGCGCCATCACGCTACTGAAATGTGGAATAAACCTTCGGTAGAATGATGCTAAACCATGAAAACTTCTCACTTCAGTTATAGTCCTGGGTTGTGGCTAATTTCTGATTGCTTCAACTTTACTTTGATCCACCTGGATACCTTCCTTGGACAAAACATACCCCAAAAACAAAACACTATGTGTCATGAACACGCATTTCTTTGTTGCCGCATAAAATTGCTCCTGACGAAGTATCATCAACACTTCCCGCAAATGTAGTAGATGTTCTTCGGTGCTCCCACTGTATATCAATATATCATCAAAGTATACCACCACGAACTTTCCAATAAACGGTCGAAAGATCTGATTCATCACCCGCATAAAAGTACTTGGTGCATTCGAAAGACCAAACGACATGACCAGCCATTCATACAACCCTTCACTCGTCTTGAATGCAGTCTTCCATTCATCCCCTGGTCAAATTCGAATCTGATGATATCCACTCTTCAGATCAATCTTTGAAAAGATAGCAGCTCCGCCCAACTTATCTAACAAATCATCCAATCTCGGCATCGGAAATCTGTACCTCACTGTGATCTTGTTTAGTGCTCGACTATCTGTACACATTCTCCAAGTTCCATCCTTCTTCGGTACTAACAATGCTGGTACTGCACAAGGACTTAAACTTTCTTGTACGCGCCCTTGTTCAAGTAACTCCTCCACCTACCTTCTCAACTCTTCGTGCTCCTTCAGACTCATTCTATAATGTGGTCTATGCGGTAACACTCCTCCCGGAACAAGATCTATCTGGTGTTGTATGTCTCTCAACGGTGTTAACTCTTTCGGCAATTCTTCAGGAAATACATCTTCAAACTCCTTCAACACCGGCTTAACTTCTTCAGGAATTTCAACCGCTTCACTACTTTCACGTCCAATTAGCAGAAATACTTCAGTCTCATCCTCCACTTCCTTGACAAATTCCTTCAAAGATAATAGAGTCTTTAGTTCTTCGATCTCCTCCAACTTGCTTTCACTCTGTTGTCGCTGTTTAGGAACTAAAGTGATTTTGGTGCCCTCAAACATGAAACTATAGCAGTTAGTCCTCCCATCATGTTGCAGAGCTCTATCGTATTGCCATGGTCTCCCCAACAAAAAATGACATACGTCCATATCTACCACATCACACCAAATTTCATCTTTATACTTCTTTCCAATGGAAAAGGTCACACAAGCTCTTCGACTAACTTTCACCTCCCCACCTTTCCTCAACCAAGCTATTTGTAGGGTTTGGGATGCTTCTCTGTCTTCAATGTTAGCTTCTTCATAGCTTCTGAAGAGATGATATTATCACAACTTCCTGCATCGATAACAAACTTGCAAACCCTTCCCAAGATAGTGCATGTTGACTGAAAGATGTTACTCCTCAACCAGCTAGTCTCTTCTTCCTGCTTTGGCGTCAAGCAAGATCTCCTCATCATCAAATTACATCCTTCATCTCCCACCAATAATTCTTCTTCCTCCTCAACTTGTGGTGAATTGGAACATTCTATTTCTGCATCCTCATCCTCAACCTCTGCAACCATCGCTCGCTTCTTCGGCTTCGGACATTCATTGCTCTTGTGACCAAACTCTTGGCAGTTATAACACTTGAAATTGTTATTGACCTTGGTCTTAGCAACTTCATTGACAACCGGTTTTCCAACTGCCTTGGAAACATTTGTATTGCTACTAGCTCCTTTCACTTGATTGTTGGAATTTGTAAACACACCACCTCCTCTTCTACCTTGCCTCTCCCAAGCTAGAGCCTTCTGGTGTGCTTCAGCAACGGATCTTGGATCAAACATATTCACCATATCCAGAATTTGCATTCTCAACCCTCCAACAAATCTAGCTGTCAACTGTTCCTCTGTCTCGATGATATCATTTCTGGCAATCAGTTGATAAAACTCATATGCATAGTCATTTACCGACTTTGTTCCCTATCTCAAATTCTGTAAGCGCTGATACATAAGAGACTGATAATTATAAGGCAAAAAAGCAGCTCTCATCAACTTCTTCATCTTCTCCCATGAAACAATCTTCGACTTTCTCATTCTCTCCCGTGTATGTTTAGTTTGTTGCCACCATGCCATAGCTCTTCCCCTCAATCGTGTAGCAACCAACTTAACTCTACGATGCTCGGGTACTTCCTTGAAGTCAAAAATTTCTTCAACATTTGATAACCAATCCAGAAACTCTTCAGCTATCATTCCCCCTTTAAATTCTGGAATCTCTGATTTCATCCCCGACTCCCATTTACGACCATCCTCTACATCCCGATAGTGACATCGTACTTGGTCTCGATCTCGATAATGAACACTACCTCTATAACCATCTTCATCATAATCAAATGTACTTCGATATCGATCTCGACCATTAACATCTCCACGATCACGCATATCTCTTCTACTATGTCTTTCAGCATCATGATATGGCTCGTCTTCAAACTCACGTGGAGTTCTTCTCTCTTCATTTCTGTACTCATGGTATTCTCTTCTCATTGAAACTGATGATTCTCTTCTATCTCGATAAGATTGTGGTGACACCCTCCTCGCTTCCGGAACCAACGGCGAAACTCTGTTTCCTCCATGGCTCGAGATTGGTGACTTCTCCTTTGACTTTGATTCATATAATTCATCAATTTCTCTAACTTTCCAATACCTTCCTAAAACTTTTCATTGATTCGTTGTTCCATTTGCTCAGCTTCTTGTCTACGATACACATCTTCAACATTTTGAAATCGATTAGCACGTCTCGGAGGCATGATTATCAACCAACGATCTTCAACCTTCTCTAACTCTCGGCTGTAACTCAATAACTCTCGGCCTTGATCCAAAACTTCAAATCTTCTCCCAATAGGCTCGGCTTAGCTATGATTGGCTAAGTCTAGCTCTGATACCAAACTGATGCAGCGGATATAACGGATGACAACGAAATGAAGATTTCGCGTCAAACTAACCGATGAAACGATTAGTTGAAACAAGATAAATCAATGGATTGAAAATACCGAACGCCCAAATTCGTTGATCTCGAGAGATACCGAATTCAAGCTATCTCCAACACGTTGATCGCGCACAATACCATGTCAAAAGATCTACGATTCTTCTACGTTGATATCGCGTATGAGATTCCGTGAATCGGCTTCAAATCCGTTGATTCGAGCGCACTCGAATAATCAAAAATGGAGAAAGAAGACAACGCTCAACTTCCAATTTCAAAGAGGCATAAATCGCTCAAACAAAGTTTTATTCAAAATCCACAAGTTTACAAGTGACACGACACCGGTATTTATAGAAGTTTACAACTCAACTCAACACAGCAACATACGGCCTAACATAGGTCGTCAATGACCTAGCAAACATTCACGACCTAACAGACTCCATATTTACAACACAACACGAGTTATCCAGTAAGCGACCCAACAGATTACAACATAACGAAAATACAACCACAAACATCCATACGATACAACCTTATTCGACCTATGTCATAAGCGACATAACAAAACAGCTCTGGAAAGCAAGGCAGCGACCTTCTGGAGGCGACCTAAGAACGCTCACGACTTAAGGAAACTCGTCAGTGACATAACTGGAGCGACTTAAAGAGACATCATGGCTCCAGCGACTTAAGATACAGAAACGACCTATCAACTTGAGCGACTTAAGTAGGTCGCTTGCGACTTAAGTATGATCCGGTAAAGCTAGGTCGCTTTGTACCTTGCCATGCTTCATTCCCCTTTTGTTCCTCGTTAGGTCGCATAGCGCTAGGTCGCATATCCGTAATTTTCTTAATTCATTTTCCGTGAAAATAGTTTCCTAATTTCTCTCTCTCATTTTTTAATTTCATTCCATATTTTCAAAAACTCCATCTTCTTTTTCAAAGCTCTAAAAACTTTTTAATGGCTTCCATGGTTTTTAAAGTTTAAAAATCCATCTCCTATTGTACTTTTAAATTCTTAAAAACTTATTTAAACACCTTTCCTTCTCTTCCTACACCTTCTTCTTTCCAAAAACTAGCCCAAACTCCCTCTATAAAGCATGGTCAAGCCCATACAACCCATGGCCGAACCACATGTCCTTTTTAGGCCTCCAAAATTCAATTTCTACGTAAGTACAATCCAAGGTCAAGGGCTGATACAAGTTATAAGGGAAGTGTGGTTTGTTTCCATAAGCTTTTGGTGAGTAAAGCTTGTTAGTCCTTGAGATGATGGTTTTGATGACAACAACCTTAGAATAGGATTATAAAATATAAATACTAACATTATAGTTTAGAAATATATGTATATGCAGGATTTAACCATGCAGGTACCAAGAATGAAGACTATACAGTATAGAGATTCAAGATATCAAGATTGAAGACTCATGAGTGTCAAGAATATCAAGATTATCAAGAGTTCAAGATTTCAATAATAAGCAATTTAATTAGGATTTTTGTTAAAACTCCTAGAAAAGCACTGGCATCTTAAAATCCAATTTATTCGTGGAATGGAATCCACTTCGAGCTCGTTAAAGGGATGGAACCCTAAGTAGGATGGAACCTACGAAAAATCTAGTGGAACATTATTTAGTATCTGCTAACTTTTTATTCAAATGATTTTACAAAATTATCTTGTTTTCAAAATGATTTCAAAACCTTCCTTCCAAAAGAATCAAAAACATCTATCCTTATTTTAAATACTTTTAGCCTCAAAATAATCTTTATTTTCAAAATCAAATTATCCTTAGTTTAAAACTATCTTTAATAATAATATATTTAACTTTTAATATTTGTACTTATATTTAAATATAAAATTATATATATATTTATTATTCTCTATATTTATTTATGTATTTTAACTATAGTTAAGTATATTTATAAAAGTTAAAATAGTTTTAATATAAGATAAAAGTTATTTTCAATGAAAAACAAACCATCTAAATCTCCTTTGGGATGTTGACATACTCAATATACCCTTGTCGACATAGTGTCAGTTAATTTCAAAAGAAGTGTCTATTCGTTATATCTCTTTACGAATGGACATAGCTGTTGTTCTTCTATAAATAGGAGTTGTTTTCAACGAATTTTCATTCATATTTTCTGGTTTTCATTTCTCTTCTTCTTCCACATTTCTTTATACATATTCCTACCATTACTCTGCCGAAATTAACATTAAATCTAGCTAGATTATCTCTGGTTTGATTCTCTATCACTATCTCAACAAGATCCTTAGTGCTATTCGGAGTTATAGGCTTCTTTGTAATCAATTAAACGAGAAAAGGTATGATTGTAGCCTTGGAAACCAATCAAGCGAGAAAAGTGTGATTGTAGCCTTGGAAATAAATTGGGTGAACTTGTTGCCCATAAAATCAAGTATCTCTACCCAGAGGATTGTGAATCTGGAGGGTGTACCTCGTAGCCTTGAAATTGAGGGTGTAATTGTACAATTGCTTTTGAAAGGAAATCAGTACTTGTGTGCGGGACTGGATGTAGAATAACTCCAAACCAGTATAAAATCCAATGTGTTCTTTCCTTTTGCTGCTTTTACTTTATTTCTACATCTGTGTTTGTTTCTATGATCATATCTGTGTCTGAATATTGCATACATTTGTGTTCATATTAACATAAACTCAAAAAGATTTAGTAATTCCTTAAAACACTATTCGCCTCTCCTCTAGTGTTTGTCCTAGCCTTAAGATCTATAATCCCCATTTCTCACATTTGGTATTAGAGAAAGGTTTTCAAAGTTTTCATAATCTGAATTTTGAAAAGTTTTTAAATGGCAATTTTTTTTTAAAATTATTAATACTATTTTCATATGAATATGTCACAGAATCATCATGATATTTTTGTTTAAAACTATATTTAGTTATTTTGAAAAGTCACTTGATTGTTTAAATAGTTATGTTGTTTTGCAGGGGAAGAGTTATGTCTAATGATTGTTGGTTAAAAGATACCAGATAATCATTCATCATTCAAAAAGAACTAATGGATATATAATGGCCATCGACAATGAAATGGGTACCAAATCTATACAAAGATTTTGATTCTCATCTATAACTTGACTTGATACTATACTTCTCTCCATCTGCTTTGCAATGCCACTGGTTTCATGCGAATCCATCAAGAAATGACCAAGTTATCGTCAAATAAAGCTTTAGTGAACAAAGAGAAAAAGAAGGCAAAACTGTCAAAGGTATTTTTCAAATTGCATCCAGATATTTGAGTATTTTATTTCCACTCATTTTTCATATTGTAGTTCTTGTTCTCGCGGTTATTTTGATGGGTGGATTATCAAATTCCGATCAAAATTGAGTGAGATATGATAGTTTGAAATTGACTATCCAAAATTGAAAAACTATATACGAGATGCTGCATCACAATACCATGCAAATTCGATACCAAACTATTACTAGATCATAGTCCTTGCCTTCCTCTTCGATTTGCCATTGGTTTCATCTAATTCCGTTAAGAAATGAAGGAGATATGCGTTCTAGAAGTTTGATAGTAAGTAGAAAAACAGAAAGAAGAAGAAGAAGAGAAACTTTTATGAAAAGTGGTGACCGTTGGGCCTATTTATAGTGGTTGAAGTGTCCATTAATTCAAAATTCAAATTCAAAGTTTTGGTGCCAAGTTAGTCAATCTACTAAATCATCTGCATCTTTCTCATACGGTCTTCAAATTCAGCAAATGAATACACCATGCTGATCAGAAAAACGATCCCGTCGCAATAAAACAGATCTCGTCATTAAATTCTGAGAGATATAAATGTGTGGTTCACGACAATGGAAGAACAACAAAGTTAGAAAGATGGAGTGCAAAAATTGGTACGCTTTATTATTATTTCATCTTTATTGTTGCATTTAGGAATATATATATATATATATATATATATATATATATATATATATATATGCATTTAGTTAGGTATAGAAATTTATCTCTTTTATAAGTTTTAATATTTTGGTCCATATATGGACACACCATAGTATAAATATTGATATACAGTCTAAACTTTTCTAAAAAAAAGTCTTTCAAAATGTGTGTTATTTCGAATAAAATCATACTATTAATTTATTACAACTATACTAAGTAGAAAAGTATACGTTCATTAATGATTTCAATTTTTCTAATGTTATTTTTACTTCTCATACTCTATTTCTTTTAAGATACTAATTTTATATCTTTAAGAAATTAATAAAATGAATTTAGAATGTTAGAATAAGGCTCTATTTATATATTTCTTCAATTAATAAGATAGCAGCACATCATAAGACCGGGAATTTAGATAGCATTTCTAAAATGCTTCTTTTCTTCTGTAATGTTTTGTAAGTACCGCAAATTCGTTTTTATAGTATTTCTGAACGTTGTAGAGTTTCAAAAAATTTACATAGCATTTGGTAAAAGCTACAGTTTTAGTTTTATAAAGTTTCGAATATATTTTAATACAAAAACTTTTTATAGCATTCTTTAAATGCTGTTTTTCTTTATGAAACTTTAAACTATGTAAACATGATATTTAAATTAAGTATTCTTCTCTATTCTTTTTAGAGTTAGTTTCTAACTTATATTAGAATATTTTAAAATTAATTTCATGTTTAAATGTTTTTTTAATAATTAATTAACTTTTTTTTAAAGTAAGAGGCCTTAATTTAACACATGTTTATTTAAGTTTTTCAGTCTTTATTATTTTATTTAATATTTCATTATGATATTTTTTAAATTTAAAAAATGTTTAAACATGTTTCTAAATATTTAAACCAATAATAATTTAATATAAAGGTTTTAATTAGTAAGTTAAGTATTTTATAAACATGAAAGTTTGGATTCTTAAAAAAAATAGTAAATAAAAAAACAACCAAGTTAAAATAATTATTTTAAATAAATTTAATAAGTAGGCTGTTAATTTTTATAAAAACCATATTTGATCATATATACATAGTTTAAATCCATATTTCTTAGCATTTTGATTTTGATATTGAATTTGATTACTACTTTTCATGAATATGTTGTAATTTTAAATCATTTATTACCTTTAAACTCTTGTCTTTATTACTATTTTAGTCTCATTCATTAGTTTCCTTAACCTAAGTTTAGTGATTGATATGTATTACCTTTGTTTGGTTGAAGCGAGTTGTAATAAATTGTTTGATATATGTATACGTACGTACGTACATATACATACATATATATGCTTGTCAATTAAATATTACTTATCACTCATGTTTATCTTATAATCTGGATATCTCTTACCGTAGTATATATATCATCATATCATGCTGCATATTATTATTATTATTATTATTTTTACTTCGTTATCATTTGTTTCATATTACATATCATTATGCATCCTATTTCATATCACATTTCATTGCATATTACATCATAAATTACAATGCATGAAATATCATAATCATTTGCATCACAAGTTGCACTTCATTGCATATCATCTCATGCTACATTGTGCATGCCATGCATTTCATACTGCATTACAAACTACATATTGCATACATGTGTACACGATGAGTGTATTTTATTTAGGGGGAGTTTGTAGAATTTTCTTATAGTTTAGGATTATTAATTTTTGATTTGTTAGGTATGTTTTGATTGACTTGTTTGACTTGATTGATTTGTTTGACTCGATTGACTTGTTTAACTTAATTGACTTGTTTGACTTGTTTGACATGATTGACTTGTTTGACTTGATTAATTTGTTTGACCTTTGATTTGTTTGAATTGTTTGACATGATTGGATTTGATGTGCGTGTTGATTGGATTATTTGAAATATACTTATACATATTTATGTGTTGAATAATTGTAATATAATGTCTTTCACATTTCATTTACTATACTTTGTTCTAGTATTAGTTTTAGGAGGAGTTGTATAGTTTTATGATTTTAGGATGGTTTTTGTTGATGACAAATGGAGAGAAATATAAAATAGGATAGTTAGGCATAGATTAAGGGAGAGTTATTAGTTTTAGGGGGAGTTATTAGGATAGAAGTAATATTTTATAAACAAAGGTTGTCATCATTATAAAGGGGGAGATTGTTAGTCCTTGAGATGATGGTTTCGATGACAACAACCTTATAATAGGATTATAAAATATAAATACTAACATTATAGTTTAGAAATATATGTATATGCAGGATTTAACCATGCAGGTACCAAGAATGAAGACTGTATAGTATAGAGATTCAAGATATCAAGATTGAAGACTCATGAGTGTCAAGAATATCAAAATTATCAAGAGTTCAAGATTTCAATAATAAGCAATTTAATTAGGAATTTTGTTAAAACTCCTAGAAAAGCACTAGCACCTTAAAATCTAATTTATTCGTGGAATGAAATCCACTACGATCCCATTAAAGGGATGGAACCCTAAGTAAGATGGAACCTACGAAAAATCTAGTGGAACATTGTTTTGTATCCGCTAACTTTTTATTCAAATGATTTTACAAAGTTACCTTGTTTTCAAAATGATTTCGAAACCTTCCTTTTAAAAGAATCAAAAACATCTATCCTGGTTTTAAATACTTTTAGCCTCAAAATAATCTTTATTTTCAAAGTCAAATTATCCTTAGTTTTAAAACTATCTTCAATAATAATATATGTAACTTTTAATACTTGTACTTAGATTTAAATATAAAATTATATATGTATATATATATTATTCTCCATGTTTATTTATGTATTTTAACTATAGTTAAGTATATTTATAAAAGTTTAAAATAGTTTTAATATAAGATAAAAGTTATTTTCAATAAAAAAACAAACCATCAAAATCTCCTTTGGGATGTCGACATACTCAATATACCCATGTCGATATAGTGTACGAGTGGACATGGCTATTGTTCTTCTATAAATAGGAGTTGTTTTCAATGAATTTTCATTCATGTTTTCTAGTTTTCATTTCTATGACGTCCTGATTTCCTCAGCATAGAAAATCGCATCATCTTGAAGAAAGAAAGGGATAGAAAAGAGAAAAGAAAGAAGAGAAAGGAGAAACAACATCAGAATCTCAACAGCGGAACGAATAAATTATATTAATAACATAATTATTACTTAATGCACAATAATTATCAGAGTTACACAGATTATACATCACATACTTGACAATTATAAACACCTGTCTGGTTATACAACTCAATACAATACAAGGAAACTACTCAGAGAAACCAACACAGCGAAACACTATAAATATCTACAATGTAGAAGCCTCCTGCTCCATTGCTACTCCACAATTCGTCAAAGCTAACCTGAATCCCTTGGCTACTCGTAAAAATTTGAGTACCCAAGAGTTTAAGAAAACAGTATTAAACTTCGGGTCAGACATGGGTCTGGTGTGAGTAACAGGTTAAGGTTGCTTAACTTTCAAAAACCTTTGAAAACAAAAGGTATCACGTAAGACTTCCCACACATAAACATGGGTAATTTTTTACCTTACGCTCACCAAAACATTTGATAGGAAATCCAGTGATATTATAATAGGGTCTAGGGTTTTCAAGTAAATAGAAAATACCTGAAATTGTTACATTCATTAAATTCCAGCTACTAGCCACAAAAGTGGGTAATACAATCAAAATCGTAAGGGTACTAGGAATAACGGGTTTCCATTAATGGCAGTGCTACTGGGTACCGCCCATCACAGTACGTGGCCTAGATCACCGTACCTAGAATCCGCCCTAAATCCCCTGCAACACAAGGCCGGAACCATCCCTTACTGGACAGTCCCGAATAAGACAACCCCGGCAGTTGGAGCTCACAACTGCCCACACAGCCGAATAAAATGGGTCCTCTAGACAGGGGAAAATCTCGTCCTACTTGGGCATGACCCACTTAGCCTTGCTGCACCTCCCCCGTTTTAGCCATTCCCGGTTGATGAGGCTTGAGGCTACGATTACCTTTAATCAGAACACATCACTTAGAATGCTCATCGTCTACCTGACGATGTTCTGAAAGCATTCAATCCATACAAGTTCGTTCCGGGTTCGAACGAAACCGAAGGCATTATCTCGTTACACTCATTTTGGAATCACCCTCAGAGTTAACGATGATAACCCTTGCACTCTAAATCTTCATCTTCACTTGAGATTCACGACCTATCGTTAATTTGGATCGATGTGGTTTTCGGATACCCAAATCTGGAAACCCGATCCCGGTCTCATCGAAATCCAAAACGTATCTTTTAAGGCCAAGTTGTTTTAAAGTTTAAAACAATTCAATTCTATTATCTATATACACACAGATAGATAATTCACAATATCACAATGGATAATCAACATTATCATCAAAAACAGATAATCCACATTATCATCACAAATAGATAATTCATATTATCATCACAATGCAACCAAAGTATCCATATCACACAACATCACTTATCTCATCTCTGAGATCTCTAACCATTCACGACAATCAACATTATCCATCCATGCATAAGCAATGATTTACTTAATCTAATTAATTTCACAAATTAATTATTCTTAACCACTTACAGTAATTAACCTTTAATTACTTCATTAATTAATTAACTATAATTAGTTACATTAATCCTTAATTAATTACATTAATTAGTTACTCATAATCACTTATCATTGATTAATTAATCCTAATTAATCAACCTTAATTACATCATTAATTATATAAATTAATGATCCTTAATTACATTTTTTATTAATTACATTAAATAATTAATCTTTAATTAAACCACATTTATTAATCGCTCTTGATTAATCACATTCAGTAATTAACTACCCTTAATTACTTCATTAAATAAATTAATTACTCCTTAATTAATTAATTATCTTTAATTAATCCCTTGATTAATTACAAAAATTAATTTAATCCAAATTACTTCCATTCTTAAATCATCTTCCGTTAATTGCATCCAGTAATTATCAATTAATTACTTCACTAAGTAATTATACTCCACTAATTACATTAAGTAACTATTATCAAATCATCTAGTGTTTAAATTAATTAAAATTAATTAATTAACTTAAACTAATCACATTAAACTTAATTAATTACATTAAGTAATTAATTCCTTAATTACTTCCATTAAGTAATTACACTTAAACAATTTCACATTATCTTTAAATTAATTAATCTAATAAATTATTAAAAATTAGTCATATTAATTAATTATTAAATAATCTCAAGTTAATGACCTTCATTAACTACTAACAATTCTTTAATTACTTTCCTTAAATAATTAAACTTAGATTAATCATTATTAATTACAACTTAATTAGCCTTCAATTACCAATAAATTAATCTCTAATTATTTAATTAATTAAGTGTTAATTGTAACTTAATTAATCCTTAATTACTTGATTAATTAATCTTAATCATTAATTAATATCAAATTAATAATCCTTAATTATAAATAAATTCCTTAATTAATTAATTAATCTTAAACTTTAATTAATTTAAACCTTTAATTACTTATTTAATTAATCCAAATCATTAATTAAATAAATTAATTAATTAACCATTTTAAATAACTTAATGAATTACAAATCATTAAATCTTTACTTATTTAAAGATAAAAACATTCTTCTTATTAATGATCAAATTATCATCAACAAAGCATTTAAAAACAATTTGTTTCCAAATTTACTTTTAAATTTAATTTTAAATTTAAGATTTAAAATGAATACAAATTAACTTTAACAAAGTTTAAAAATAATTCAAAAACCTTTAATTTCATATGTTAAAGAAATATTCATTTTATAAAGAAGTTTAAAAGAATTTAAAAACCAACTTCATTTAAAATTTAAATCAATTTAAAAATGCACTTTAACATTCAAGTTGTTTAAAAACAATTTAAGTTTAAAAAATTTCTTTAATTTTAAAACTGGAATACACATTTAAATCCGAATCCAGATTAAACTTAGATTTAAACTTACTTCAATTAAAACTTCATTTTAAAATTCAAACCATTTAACCATTTTAAAAACAATTTAAATCTTAAAACTTTATTTATTTTAAAACTGAGATTCAAACTAAACTTGAACCAGATTTAAACTTATTTAAAAACTTTGTTTTTCATTTTTAAACTTCAGTTTTAAATTTAATTTTAAACTTTTTAAAACAGAACAACACAGGTTACTGTTAAAACCTGTAACAAAATTATACACGAGCCAATTCAAAACTTGCTCGAGTCAAATCCAAACAAACTCGAGCAAAACCCTCAATGACTCAAGTAAAAACTCGAGTAAGCCTCTCTGCTCAAAAACCAACAGCATCACCAGAAATAAAGTGCACCGTGCATATGCACGGTGACTTTGATCGCCTCTGACCATCTCCGATGGTCTTTCCACAACGGCAAGCAACTTCACCACCAACCGCGATCATCAGATCGTGCATCCGGACTCGAAATCGAATTCGAGAATGCAACTCCACCTAGAACAAACAGAAACCACCACACCCAAAACCTGGAAATGCCTCGACCACAAAAACTCCGACCACCAGAAAATCTGCTACTCCGGCCAAGAGCTTGTCTACGACCAAGCTATCATCCCTCAAAATTCCATCGCACTCGATCATCTATAGAACCCATGGTGATCGATTTTTCTAACCTAGTTAAAACTAGGGTTCCAGAAAAGAATCCACAGCTGCAACCTCCTCATTGAAATGCATCACCATCAAGCAATTTTCCCATTAACTACTATCACTCCTCCATCATTTCCTAAAGTCTCGACCTCTCCAAACCTTTGGATCATCAGAAAACCCAACTTCACCTTATTTTGTTCAACCCATAACTACATCCTTATTCCCAAATTTTAAACTATGATTTTAGTGTTAAAAATCATGTTATAGTTGATGTATTCAATTTATAATACTGAATTTCTAAATTACACAGTTTGAGTTTTGATTCATATTGAGCATGCACTGATGTTTTTAAATTCTAGAGACAATCAAGCTTTATTTTGTCTAAATTAAATTTTTAAACATTAATCCATAATCAATCAAACAACATTTGTTTGTAAATCAAATCCTACCAAGAACTAGATCAAGTGGTAAGGGATTTAAATGGAATTTTGTGCCTGGGAAAAACAAACAGAACAGAGCACATATAAACAGCATGCACATTACAAATATTCATATCAGATTTCACTTATATATACATATAATACATATTCATTTCAACCATACTAGCATTGCAACCAAATTATATTTTAAATTTCCAAAAGTTACTCACCAGATTTTGGAAAAGACAGAGCCTCCAGATATTGAAAACAGCTTTTTGAAAACTTTGAAAACTTGCACTTGAATGCGTTTGAAAACTGGTTTTGCTTTGGACTGAGTTGCTTGCTTATTTGAAAAATGCAGTTGCCTTGATTTGAAAATGTGCAGGTTTGCATGCAGAAGATAATTCCAGATTGCAGAAAAAATAATGCAGGCTTTAAAACAGATTGCAAATGTTACATGGATTTGATTTTTGGTTTGAAGATTTGTTTACAGGGTTTTGCTTTAGATTTGATATGAGGAGTTTGATTTGAAAATGGTTACTGATTTAGTTGATTTCAGATTTTGTTTACAATTTTTTGAGAGGAAAGTTGGAGTTTTATTCTTTTTTCTATTAGAAAATGAGATAGTGAAAAAGAATGAAGAAAGAAAAGATGTAAGTTTATATGAGCTGAAATTAAACTTTATTAAAAATAAAAGAAAATTTCAAATAAAGATGACACTTGTCATCCTCCTTATTTATTTAATTAACACATAAGCTTAAGAGGAGATAATATGTTAACACTTGTTATTAAGTGAATTTAAATGCTAACACATGTCTTTTCAGTTATCGTTAGTTATAATTTAAATGTTAATATATAAGTTGTGCTTAATTAATTAGTTTAATTAGTAAGTATATATGTATAGATAATTCTAAAAGAAATAAAACCAATTATATATAAAAATAAAAGTTTATACAAATATTTTAAAATCCAAAACAATTTAAATATCTATACTTTGAATTTCAAAACTTTAAATTCAAATTCAAATCAAATTCTAAAATTCAATTTTGAAATCAAGTTATATATACAAATTCGATTTTGAAATAACAGTTTCTATTTTTTATAAAATTCATTTGTAAAACAATACATTATTTATATTATTTAAAAATAACTCATTATCAAATTAAAATAATTTATAAAAGAAATTGTCTCTTTATTAATAAATTACTTATCTTATCAAGCTATAATTAAAAAAGAAAATAAAACAAACCTTATTGTTAAATAATTTAAATTTAAACTTAAGCTAAAATCAATTTAAACAATTCACACTTACCTTAACAATTTAAAACCATATGTTATTTATTAAATAGCCTTGAAAAGCTTAATATTAATAAAATCAAATTTCCAAATTACCAAAAATATTAGAATTAGAAAATATGTTTTTATTTATTAAATTTAAAACAAAGCTTATCTACATACAATATATACAAATATATATATATATATATACATTATAAATAAAAAACAATTTATTAGTTTTTAAAAGATAAAATTCACAAATTAAATATTTATTAAAAGAAGATTATTAAATCAATTCAAATTTTGTTAACAAAAATTATGAAATCAATTTAATTTTTAATACAGATTATTAAATTGATATTGCCAAAAATTCCGGGATATAACAATTTCTCTTCTTCTTCTACATTTCTTTATACATATTCCTACCATTACTCTGCCGAAATCAACATTGAATCTAACTAGATTATCTCTGGTTTGATTCTCTATCACTATCTCAACAAGATCCTTAGTGCTATTCAGAGTTATAGGCTTCTTTGTAATCAATTAAAGGAGAAAAGGTGTAATTGTAGCCTTGGAAATCAATCAAGCAAGAAAAGGTGTGATTGTAGCCTTGGAAATCAATTGGGTGAAATTGTTGCAAGTAAAATCAAGTATCTCTACCCAGAGGATTGTGAATCTGGAGGGTGTACCTCGTAGCCATGTAATCGAGGGTGTAATTGTACAATTGCTTTTGAAAGGAAATCCGTACTTGTGTGCGGGACTGGATGTAGGGTAACTCCGAACCAGTATAAAATCCGGTGTGTTCTTTCCTTTACTGCTTTTACTTTATTTCTGCATCTGTGTTTGTTTCTATGATCATATCTGTATCTGAATATTGCATACATTTATGTTCAAATTAAGATAAACTCAAAAGATTTAGTAATTCATTAAAACACTATTCACACCCCTTAGTGTTTATCCTAGCCTTAAGATCCGTAATCCGGATTTCTCACAAAGCTAACATTTTTAAACAAGTTATAAACTTTATGTTATTGCTGTTAATTGTATTAATCATGGTTGAAATATATTGTGTTTGGTGTTGTATATATGTGAGAGAATATATATTGTTTGGTTGTGAACTTGGAAATACAGTTTGGATGTTTAAATGATAATGGAAAGTAATGATTTCTAATTTGTGTGTGATGATTGGCACGTATATAAGTGTTTGAACTTATGTATTAGTTGATATATGCTAAAATGAGGTAGCACTTAAAGATGCTTGTTTGCGACATCGAGATCCCTGTTTTTTAAAAAAAATTACTTAAATATTTCGTAGAAAAGTTTAAAAGTTTGTAAGCTTTATTATTAGTTCCAAAATCCTTATACAAGTTTAAATAAGTTAAAACAAAAGTTTTGAAGAGCATTAAACAAGTAAAACAAGTTTAAATGTTATGGTATGGATGCAATCCGTGAAATCGAACACTTTTCTAAAACTAAAGTGGTTTTCATCTTAAATGTATCAAAAATATTTCAAACATATTTTAAGTATAAAAAGGTAATTATTACTTATTTATTTAAGTATGAGCATTTGATGATTATTTAATTTATCAATTAAGTAAGATAATTATAATTAGTTAATTAAGAGAGGCTTAATTAATTATTAATTAAGTAAAGAGTTAATTAAATATTAACTATTATTTAATTTAGGTTCAATTATTTAATTAAGGTTTAATTATTAATTAATTACCGATTTGGTGGAGTTTGGTTATTAATTTAATTATTAATCAAATTAAGATCAAATTAAGATATGATTATGATTAAACCAAGATTAAAATTATTATTAAATAAAGGTTTTACTTTTAAACTCCATTTCCCAAGATCGATTTATTTAAAAGCATCTTTTCTTTTATAAGTAAATGGGTTTAAAACAAGGGATTCTCTTTGTCTGTGCCTTAAAGTAGCCAAACAAATATGGAATAGATTACTGATGACATCTGTTTAGCAGAATGAATCTCTGTTCTACTACAATTAAACGAAATAGATTATTGATGACATCTGTTTAGTAGAATAAATCTTCATTCTGCTATAATAAAATAAAATAGATTATTAATAACATCTGTTTAGCAGAATAAATCTCTATTCTGCAATTAAATTAATTTGGACATTCAATTTTATGCTAGTTGTTTTATGTGGGATAAATGACACATTAACTATGGATGGTTAATTATGGATTTGATTTACATATATGTTGCCAATATAAATACCAGTTATGTGGCTTGAAAATTCAAATTGAATTAAATAGTAATTTGATTTAGTACCATTGTGGTCACTAAGCCTCTTTTTCGAATTGATTAAGTTATGGATTTAAATAACTTCAATTGTATAACAATTGAGGTTAAGTGTTTATAAGTGATGTTTTAAAGTAAGTTATTTAATTATTTTATTAAAGATATTTGAAGTTATTTAATTAATTTAATAAAGATGTTAAAGTTATTTAATTATATTAATGATATTTATGAGGAAATTAAATAGGGCAATGGCGTCTTCTCAAGATTTTCGATCTCAAACTTCACCGTCTTCTAGAAATTCTTTATTCAACAGGCATTCTAATCTTTTCAATCGTTTTACTTTTCCTTACTCATATGCTCAAGCTGTTAAGAATCAATCCCCCTCTCAATCTCAAGGACTGATTCCTCGCAAATCAAAAGCAAAGTGGATTGATTCTAGGAAGGGACTGAATTTTTGTTTCAAATGTGGGGATCTTAACCATGCCATGACCCAATCAGATGTTTTGATTGTGGTGTCTTTGGGCATAAAAGCAAAGACTGTTCTTTGAAGTTGGCCTCTTCCGACATTTTTTCTTATTTGATGAACCATGATTTCCAATTTGTTTTGAATTTCTTGAGACTGAAAGGATTATTACTTGATTATCACTGGTATATGAGAGATGTAGGAATTAAATATCTTGAAGAATTATTGTATCACTTCGACATTATTAACGAGTCGAACATAGGTAAAGGTTATACAGAAAAATTTGGTAACTCAGTAGATTATTTCGGCAAATCAGAAGTTGATGATGTTAAGGTGCAAATCACTACCCCAAGACTGGTTAATCATGGATTCCAATTTGCTTTGAAATTCTTAATACTAAGGGGAATTTTGATTGATGACCTCTGGTATAAGAAAAATCAAGGAATCAATCTTCTTGATGATCTGTATTACCATTTCGACATCATTAATGCGCGAAATATTGGAAAAGGTTATTTTGAAAAATTTGGAAATATTGAAGAGTTTATTGGTGAATCTGTTGATTCGTTAAAGTCAGATTTTACAGAGGATATTTTAATGGATTCAAACATCTCTAAGTATTTTGCTGCTAAAGAAGTTAATCTGGGTTTCGACCCTATTCATCTAGACCCTGCAGTTTCTTTATGCTCCGATTCGTCAACTTTAATTCGATCATCGAGTATTTTTGAAATTGTTGAAGAGCAGTTTGAAATTGTTGAACAGAGAGACGAGTTCATTTCTACTCGTAGTAAATGTCGTTAATCCAACAATCAAGATAGTATTGAGATAACTATATCTAATAAATTCGATTGTCACTCTTCGTGGTCAGATCTTGATAGTCTAGATGATGATGGGGGACTGATGGTTAACTTTGAACATCTTGTTGATGAGCCATCGATTAATTTGAGTGTTTGTATAGCTAAATATGAAATCAGGGATAGTGCAAAATCAATTGTCAAAAGTTTATTGTATGTGAGTATGATTGATTTGTCTGATGATCTTGAGTCTATGGATTTTGAGTTGAACAAGCAGGATTCCTTGGTTGTAACAACCCGCATAATTAACGATTTTATATTTAAATGTTTTATTTAAATATAGCATCGTTAGTCGGATTTAGGTCCGAAATGTTACTTTCTGCAAATGGCCGAATTGGGACTCGAAACCATTTCCATTGATTCCAAAATGGCATTTGCGATCTTTTTGAGTGTAAGCTTTGATATGTTTGGAGGAAGTCGAATTTTTCTATTTGCTAAGTGGGCTTTGGGTTTGGGTTTCACCCAAACTGTTCTATTAACCCCAACTCAGCCCTTCTCCCCTTCCATTCACTTATTCATTTCATAAAAGCTTAAGCAAAAACTGAAATGGGGGAAGAGAAAGGAAATTAGAAACTCCTAGCCCTAAATCCATTTGCAAACTCCAAATCCTTGCTCCAAAATCAAAGAGAATCCATTGGTAAGTTCTTCTTCATCTTGTCCAACTCTTCTCTTCTTCAATTTCAGAAAATTTCCTAAACCTAAATTGGGAAATATGTGTTTTATTCTTAGATTGAAGCTTGTTGAGTTGAAGTAGTGTTTGTTGGTCTTCTCCTTGCAAATTGAACTCCTTCTTCTTTGTTTTGGGTTAAAGGTGAGTTTTGAACTCACATCTACTTCTTTTGATATCATTGATGTTAGGAATGAATTCCTAATACTTGTTCATGTGCATTTGCTTTCGATTTGGATTGCTTTGGTGAAATTACCAAATATTGAATTTTGAAGCCAAATCTATGTAAAACCTTTTATGGTTGGTGTTTATGTTGTTCGGAGTGTTTGGGGGTGTTGTTAAGGTTGGGTAGTCGTTTGACGTAAGCCCATAATCAACACGCACCCGATCGCTTTCGATTTGTTTGGCCATAGTTGGCCTAGGTTCAGGAATTGCCTGACCATCATGTTTCAGACGTCTGAAATGCCTATTTCAAACGTCTGAATATTGTTCTTGGAAGAAATTTCACTCCCAGATTCAGACGTCTGAATCTATATTCCAGACGTCTGAATTGGCTAAATTTCGACCAGAAAGGAAATAGGCAAAATATTGCCCATTTCAGACGTCTGGATGTTAGGATTCAGACGTCTGAATTCTGTTTTGGAAAACAAGTTGATTTCCAGATTCAGACGTCTGAATCCATTCTTTCAGACGTCTGAATATGTTGTTTTTGGCCAATTTGCCTTGTTCGTTTAATTTTCCAAATTTGATCGATGCATATTGATTCCAATTAGTTGTTTATGCATATTTGACCTTGATAATTTCTTTTTGAATTCGTTCACGGGTTTTTATAAATTATTTCTTCAAATGGTATTAAAACTTCGCTTCTCTGATTTATAAATTCTATTTAAACCACACGTACAATTTCGCACTTCGAGCGAAGTGGAAGGGTGATTAAATGGTTGGGCAAAACACGGACCATGAATCTGTGCGTTTATCCTTCCGATTAATTCCCGACATATTCAATTGATCGTTTTAACCTTCGGGTTCGGTTTACCGATGATATGAGGTGAACTTTGTACTGCTTTAAGTGTGAAAGTGGCTGACGGATAGTAAACCGTTTGGTGCGAACGAGTGGTTATGGGACATACGTTAACACTTTTCGGATTCCTTTTCGAGAGTTGTGACACATTCCGCCAGTTAGTGGTGTCCAGTACTGGGTCTCTGACCTTCACCACTACGGTTTGTTGCCTTCGGGTATGTGCCTTCGGGTTTGTGCCTTCGGGTTTGTTGCCCTTTAGTATCGCTTCCGATGTTGGTCGTTATGAGCCGCATGGGTGATATTGGGTTACCCTTTAGTATCGCTTCCGATGTTGGTCGTTATGAGCCGCATGGGTGATATTGGGTTTGGAGTCTTCGGACTCATGGATCCTTGTTTATACAGTACTGAGCTCGAGCAATTTTATGATGTTTCATTGATATGTATATTCCCTTGGTATCGCCCTTCGGTGTTGGTCTTTTTGAGCCGCACGATGAGTAGCGTTTTTCTTGTGGAACTTGTATACCTTATTGGTATTTGTTATTGCCTTCTGGCTTGTTTTGGGATATTCTTATCCTTTGTTTCTATATGTTGCCGATGATATGAGGCTTGTTCTATATGATTCATCTTTTGTTAGATGATTGTGTTATCTCCCTTAGAGATATATGTTATACCTTGTAACCTTACAGGTTTATTGTTGTTCAGTTTATCTAACTGATTTGTTTAGCTAGACTGACCCGTGTATTTTATACTCGGGTCAGGCCGAGATGTTTCAGGTTAGGTACTTTGGACTTAGCCTATTTTGCTTCTGCATGGACTACTCCGCTAGCTTCTTTTTGTCATAGTTTTTGTGTAGTCCTATTTTGTAGTAACTCTGATATGCATTCTTTTGACTCGTCTGTATATGGTGGTTTGCTATACCACTTGATATGTATTATTTTATAACTCTGTTATGTATTTGTATATGTGTATATGATGATTTACTGTTCTGTGATGTATATTACATTTTAGTTATTATGTTCTGTTCTGATAGATCCAAGCACCTATGGTTTTGTTTTAAGTATTCATTGGGTATGTCGACCTGGTTGGTATGTTTATTGTCGATGTATTCAATAGATAGTTAGAGCAAGGCTATGGATGGTCGCTCCTAACCAGACTTATTCTCCGTATTAGTTGACGGCATTACCTAGTAGTGTCCTTGGCTAGCGTGGGTATAGAGGTGGGGCGTCACAGCGTGGTATCAGAGCAAGGTTCAGAACAAAATATGATAAACACAGAATAGATGCACATATTATGGTACATCAAAGTGTACAAGTGATACAAATCTTTGAATCATTGTGTCTCTTTATTCCATCAAGGTTAGATAGAGTTTGGGAATACGTCTAGGAATGCATTTTATTCCGTAGTATTCCATATTGCAATATCTACCTTGTGAATAATCTTGTTCTTATCTTACCTTCAGCATATGGCTGGAAGAGGCAGGGGACGACGTTCGGGTGCTGGGCAATCCAGTGGCTCACACCCGGATGGCGTATATATGTCTGCTGATCAGTTTTTGGAGTTGTTTAGGAGCACTCAGCCTTCAGTTCCTCCTCGAGTGTCTCCACCTCGCAAGTCTGCCTTTGCACGTCAGTGTAGTGATTTTTCTCATCTTGGAGGGAAGCCGTTTAAGGGCTCCGAGTCCGTTCTTGAAGTCTAAGCTTGGCTTCGCACGTGCGAGCGTATCTTCTCTCGCATGGATCTTTCCGACCATGATAGAGTTCTTGTGACTTCTAGTTTATTACAAGAGCGTGCTCTTGATTGGTATGAGCTTCTTGTAGCCGAGATTGATGAGTCTACTCTTTCTTGGACTCAGTTTCGGGAGCGATTTGAACTCAAGTTCGTTCCTGAATCTGAAAAAGTTTTATTGACCCGTCGCTTCCTTGAGTTGAAGCAAGGGAAATCTTCTGTTTCTGAGTATGTCGCATCGTTCGAGGCTTTATCTCAGTATGGTCTTGAATTCATCAGCACTTCTTATAAGAAGAATTTGAAGTTTGTTTCTGGTCTTAAGAAATATCTTAAGAAGTCTTTGTTGCTCCAGCTTAAACTTTCGTTTGAGGAGTTGGTTGATTCGGCACTTCATCTCGAGACCGTCGAGAAGGAGTGTGATAGTGATGTTGATGTTGAGGTTTCCAAGAACCCCAACAGGAGGCCGTTTTCAATTCATAAGAAGCCTTTTCCTTCTAAGAAAAGGAAGACCGGTGGTCCTAGCTCTCAGCCTCAGTCTTCCGGAACACCTTTCGTTCGAAAGTGTTTCAATTGTGGTTCTCCTGATCATATTATTCGAGCTTGTCCTAAGCCTCTCTTCTGCCGTTATTGCAAGAAGGAAGGTCATCATGTTTCAGCTTGCCCTACTGTTCCGGCTAGTGCCAAGTCTAGCAGGCTTTATGCTGCTAAGGCTTCTAAAGGTCCTTCTCAGTCCAAAGGTACATCTTCATCTATTTTGGAAGGTTCTATTTTATTTCATGACCATAGTATTCGAGTTCTTTTCGATACGGGTGCATCACATTCTTTCGTATCGAAAAAGCTCATTGATGATTTATCTTTGGGTGTTTCTTGTTTGATTACTTCTTTAAGGATTGCGAATCCAATTGGGGGATCCGTGACCCTTAGTTTGCTTTGTGATGATGTTGAGATTGTTTTATGTGACTTTTCTTTCCGTGCGAATCTGCACGTTATTTCTTGTCTGGGATTCGATATGATTTTGGGTATGGACTGGCTAGTGAGATATGATGCCAGGATTATTTGTTCGGAGAGAACTATATACCTTCGACATCCGGATTCACCTACTCAGCTATCTCTTGTTCTTCGGAATGTGGATAATTCCAAGATGGCTTTATATTCTCTTGACTCGCGAGATGATGATGATATATCTCGTATTCCGGTTGCTTGTGACTTTTCTGATGTTTTTGAGCCTGTATCGGGTTTGCCACCCAAACGGGCAATTGAGTTCCGCATTGATCTCATTCCAGGCGCGCAGCCAGTTAGTCGTCCTCCCACGAGGATGCCTACAAAGGAAAATGAGGAACTCAAGAAGCAGCTTTTGGAGCTTGAGTCCAAGTAGTTGATTCAGTCCAGTTTTTCTCCGTGGGGATCCGCGGTCGTCTTCGTGAAGAAATCTGATGGAACTCTTAGGCTTTGCATTGATTATCACAAGCTTAACGAGTTAACCATCAGAAATAGGTATCCATTGCCTCGGATCGATGACATGTTCGATCTATTGAGTGGTGCTAAGGTCTTTTCTCAGCTCGACCTTGCCACGGGTTTTCATCAGTTATGAGTCGCGGAGGATAGCATACCTCTTATAGCTTTCCGCACTCGATATGGTTCTTTTGAGTGGCTCGTTATACCGTTCGGTTTGACGAACGCTTCTACTTTCTTTGTCGATCTCATGAATCGAGTATCCGGGAATATCTCGATAAGTTTGTCCTTGTGTTCATTGATGATATCCTTATTTATTCTAAGTCTGAAGCTGAGCATGCTAATCACTTGAGAATTGTCTTGAGTACCCTCCGTCGTCATCAGCTTAGAGCCAAATTCTCCAAATGCCACTTTTGGGAGAATAAGGTTAAGTTCTTAGGCCATGTTGTATCTTCCGATGGCATTTCTGTCGATCCCTCAAAGATCGAAGCCATCCTGAATTGGAAGAGGCCTGAAAATGTTCATGAGATTCGTAGTTTCCTTGGATTGGCGGGTTATTACCGTCGGTTCATTAAGAACTTTTCCCGTGTTGTGCTTCCTCTCACCTGCCTTACTCGGAAAGGCATTCGCTTTGATTAGTCCGACAAGTGTGAAGCTTCCTTTCTGACATTGAAGGAACTTCTCACTAATGCTCCTATCCTTGTGGTTCCCAAAGGGAATCATGACCTTGTTGTCTACATCGATGCTTGTGGTAGTGGTATCGGTGCTGTTCTTATGCAGAAGGATCGGGTAGTTGCTTATGCTTCTAGGCAACTGCGTCCGAACGAAGTTCGTTATGCCACTCATGATCTTGAGCTTGCCGCCATTGTCTTTGCCTTGAAGATTTGGCGACATTATTTGTTGGGCGAGCGCTTCATTCTCTATACCGATCATAAATCTTTGAAGTATTTGTTCACTCAGAAGGAACTCAATATGAGACAACAGCATTGGCTCGAGTTTCTTGCTTCTTATGACTTTGATATCCGGTATACCCCTGGTAAGGGTAATCGTGTTGCAGATGCGCTTAGTCGCAAACATTCGGATGTTATTTCTATGATGTTTGCCGAATGGGATGTTCTTGAGACTCTATCTTTTTGTGAAGTTCGTGATCGAGGTTCATCTTCTGATTCTCCTATTCTATTATTTAGTTTGGGAGCTCGACCTATTTTATTGGATCGTATTGCCGATGGTCAGCGGCGTGATCCTGAGTTGTTGCATCTTAGCTTTGTGAGTCTGGATCTTGTGATGAGGCGTTGCAAGATTTCAGCACTGATTCTTATGGGTGTCTTCGCAAGAAGAACCGTCTTTTAGTGCATTCTGATCTTGCACTTAGGCATGACATTCTTGATGACTGTCACCGTTCTAAGTATACCATTCATCCCGGTAGTAGTAAGATGTATGCCGATATGCGTCGTCTTTATTATTGGGAAGGCATGAAGCGTGATGTGGCGAGTTATGTGAGCAATTGCATAACTTGTCAGCATTTTAAAGCCGAGCATCAGCGTCCTTCGGGTCTTCTTCAGCCTCTTGAGATTCCATTGTGGAAATGGGATCAAATTTCTACGGATTTCATTGACGGCCTACCTCGTTCGAGATCTGGCCATTCTAGCATTAGGGTTATTGTTGATCGCCTCACTAAGTCTGCTCATTTTGTCCCTATTAAGTCTAATAGGACTGCTTCGCTTTTGGCTAAGTTATATGTCAAGGAAATCGTGAGACTTCACGGTGTTCCTAGTTCTATTGTGAGTGACCGTGATCCTTTATTCACGAGTCATTTTTGGAAGAGTCTTCAGCAAGCTTTGGGAACAAAGCTTAATTTTTCTACAGCTTATCATCTGCGGTCTGACGGACAGACTGAACGGGTGAATCGTATCTTGGAAGATCTTCTCCGTATTTGTATTTTTGATTTTGGTGGAAGTTGGGAGGATCATCTACCTCTTGTAGAGTTCTCCTACAGCAATAGTTTTCAGTCTAGTATCGGTATGGCTCCTTTCGAAGCCTTATACGGAAGGCCATGTCGATCACCTTCATGTTGGTTAGAATCTGGGGAGAAGCTTATTCTTGGCCCGGACTTTGTTCGTCATTCTTCTGAGAAGATTGATCTTATTCGATTGAGAATGAAAGAGGCACAGAGTCGTCAGAAATCCTACGCGGACAACCGTAGGAAGCCTCTCGAGTTCTCGATCGACGACCTTGTTTTTATTCGTGTTTCTCCTTTGAAGTGGGTTATGCGTTTCAGTACGACTAGGAAATTGGCTCCTCGCTTTGTAGGACCATTTTCTATTACTGAACGTATTGGCCCTGTGGCTTATAGAGTTTCACTTCCAGCTCATTTATCTGGCATTCATGACGTGTTTCACGTCTCGCTACTTCGGAAGTGTCTTCGGGAGTCGGATTCTGTTATTGCTTCTCCTGATTTGCAAGAGCTTGAGATCTCACCGGACTTATCTATTGTATAGCAACCTATTCGCGTGCTTGACATGGAGGTGCAACACCTTCGGAACAAGGACGTGCCGCTCGTTAAAGTTCAATGGTCCGCTAATCCCAATGACTGTACTTGAGAAACCAGAGAGTATATCGAGTGATCTTATCCGGGTTTTCTTTCTTCGCTTTGAAACGGTGAGTATGTCTTTTCATCTCGAGCTTATTTCCTTTTCTTTGGAATGTTTTATGTATGTAGTTGTTACAAATATCGTCTCTAAGAATTGCGGGGACGCAATTTTGTAAGGAGGGGAGATCTGTAACAACCCGCATAATTAACGATTTTATATTTAAATGTTTTATTTAAATATAGCGTCGTTAGTCGGATTTAGGTCCGAAATGTTACTTTCAGCAAATGGCCGAATTGGGACTCGAAACCATTTCCATTGATTTCGAAATGGCGTTTGCGATCTTTTTGAGTGTAAGCTTTGATATGTTTGGAGTAAGTCGAATTTTTCTATTTGCTAAGTGGGCTTTGGGTTTGGGTTTCACCCAAACTGTTCTATTAACCCCAAAGCCCTTCTCTCCTTCCATTCACTTATTCATTTCATAAAAGCTTAAGCAAAAACTGAAATGGGGGAAGAGAAAGGAAATTAGAAACTCCTAACCCTAAATCCATTTGCAAACTCCAAATCCTTGCTCCAAAATCAAAGAGAATCCATTGGTAAGTTCTTCTTCATCTTCTCCAACTCTTCTCTTCTTCAATTTCAGAAAATTTCCTAAACCTAAATTGGGAAATATGTGTTTTATTCTTAGATTGAAGCTTGTTGAGTTGAAGTAGTGTTTGTTGGTCTTCTCCTTACAAATTGAACTCCTTCTTCTTTGTTTTGGGTTAAAGGTGAGTTTTGAACTCACATCTACTTCTTTTGATATCATTGATGTTAGGAATGAATTCCTAATACTTGTTCATGTGCATTTGCTTTCGATTTGGATTGCTTTGGTGAAATTACCAAATATTGAATTTTGAAGCCAAATCTATGTAAAACCTTTTATGGTTGGTGTTTATGTTGTTCGGAGTGTTTGAGGGTGTTGTTAAGGTTGGGTAGTCGTTTGACGTAAGCCCATAATCAACACGCACCAGATCGCTTTCGATTTGTTTGGCCATAGTTGGCCTAGGTTCAGGAATTGCCTGACCATCAGGTTTCAGACGTCTGAAATGCCTATTTCAGACGTCTGAATATTGTTCTTGGAAGAAATTTCACTCCCAGATTCAGACGTCTGAATCTATATTCCAGACATCTGAATTGGCTAAATTTCGACCAGAAAGGAAATAGGCAAAATATTGCCCATTTCAGACGTCTGGATGTTAGGATTCAGACGTCTGAATTCTGTTTTGGAAAACAAGTTGATTTCCAGATTCAGACGTTTGAATCCATTCTTTCAGACGTCTGAATATGTTGTTTTTGGCCAATTTGCCTTGTTCGTTTAATTTTCCAAATTTGATCGATGCATATTGATTCCAATTAGTTGTTTATGCATATTTGACCTTGATAATTTCTTTTTGAATTCATTCACGGGTTTTTATAAATTATTTCTTCAAATGGTATTAAAAGTTCGCTTCTCCGATTTATAAATTCTATTTAAACCACACGTACAATTTCGCACTTCGAGCGAAGTGGAAGGGTGATTAAATGGTTGGGCAAAACACGGACCATGAATCTGTGCGTTTATCCTTCCGATTAATTCCCGACCTATTCAATTGATCGTTTTAACCTTCGGGTTCGGTTTACCGATGATATGAGGTGAACTTTGTACTGCTTTGAGTGTGAAAGTGGCTGACGGATAGTAAACCGTTTAGTGCGAACGAGTGGTTATGGGACATACGTTAACACTTTTTCGGATTCCTTTTCGAGAGTTGTGACACATTCCGCCAGTTAGTGGTGTCCAGTATTGGGTCTCTGACCTTCACCACTACGGTTTGTTGCCTTCGGGTATGTGCCTTCGGGTTTGTGCCTTCGGGTTTGTTGCCCTTTAGTATCGCTTCCGATGTTGGTCGTTATGCGCCGCATGGGTGATATTGGGTTTCCCTTTAGTATCGCTTCCGATGTTGGTCGTTATGAGCCGCATGGGTGATATTGGGTTTGGAGTCTTCAGACTCATGGATCCTTGTTTATATAGTACTGAGCTCGAGCAATTTTATGATGTTTCATTGATATGTATATTCCCTTGGTATCGCCCTTCGGTGTTGGTCTTTTTGAGCCGCATGATGAGTAGCGTTTACCTTGTGGAACTTGTATACCTTATTGGTATTTGTTATTGCCTTTTGGCTTGTTTTGGGATATTCTTATCCTTTGTTTCTATATGTTGCCGATGATATGAGGCTTGTTCTATATGATTCATCTTTTGTTAGATGATTGTGTTATCTCCCTTAGAGATATATGTTATACCTTGTAACCTTACAGGTTTATTGTTGTTCAGTTTATCTAACTGATTTGTTTAGCTAGACTGACCCGTGTATTTTATACTCGGGTCAGGCCGAGATGTTTCAGGTTAGGTACTTTGGACTTAGCCTATTTTGCTTCCGCATGGACTACTCCGCTAGCTTCTTTTTGTCATAGTTTTTGTGTAGTCCTATTTTGTAGTAACTCTGATATGTATTCTTTTGACTCGTCTGTATATGGTGGTTTGCTATACCACTTGATATGTGTTATTTTATAACTCTGTTATGTATCTGTATATGTGTATATGATGATTTACTGTTCTATGATGTATATTACATTTGAGTTATTATATTCTGTTCTGATAGATCCAACCACCTATGGTTTTGTTTTAAGTATTCATTGGGTATGTCGACCTGGTTGGTATGTTTATTGTCGATGTATTCAATAGATAGTTAGAGCAAGGCTATGGATGGTTGTTCCTAACCAGCCTTATTCTCCGTGTTAGTTGACGGCATTACCTAGTAGTGTCCTTGGCTAGCGTGGGTATAGAGGTGGGGCGTCACATTGGTGCTAGGAAGTAACATTCTGGAGATCCAGTGGTATACGATATTAACAGTTTTGTAGCTTATTCAAAGTATGATGTGAATAATTGTTTTGATATAGTGTTGGATTCAACAAGTTCGTGTGCGATACAATCATCAGTCTTGGTAAATGAATCAAAGACAATCCATGAAGATATAATCTTTGTTAATCCCTTAGATTTGGACATTGATAGTTGCAGCAGCTACTTGAGTGATTCAAATCTTTATCTAGCAAATATGCTGGATTGGAATAATGAATCTGTAGCTATGGAAGATTTAATCGAGGATGAGGCTCTTGTTTATTTCGACAACAATGTATCCTAGCACTGTGCTGAACTTGAATCAATTGTTTCTGATGAATATGATTATCTGGGAGATGCTCATATATTTGAGCTAGATGATTTTCGTGACTGGATTTTGTCCTATGAACAGCAGAAACATAATGATATAGCTGTTGAACTGGAGTGTTGATTTGCTGAAGTGTTTTCAAATTTATCCTTTGTTTCTTTAGATGATGTGCATGCTGTTGCAGTTGTGCATGGTGCATAGTTTTCATCTGTTGTTGATGGCGAGTTTAATTCTCAGATGGTAGCTTATATTGGTGATGTTTCATATATGTAAGTTAAAGATAGAAAAGACTACAGTTATGCTTGCTTTGATAATGTAGTAGAAATTGATGTGTTGTCATTCGTGGGGTTGGCTAGTTTGGAAGAAGAGACTTTTATTAATAAGGAGAAGGTGGAATATTTTGTTATAAATAAGTTTTCACTCCAAAACTCAAACGTAGAGAAGGATATCTCTGTTGCTTCTTAATCGTCATTGGGAAAATTAGCGATTATGATAATTTGTTATTGAGCGGCTATATAGAAGAGAGGTTTCAAAATTGTGCGATTTCTTCAGATGGGTTAGTAGAAATTGCCTTGGGTCTTGTTATAGGAGACAAATATGATTCTTTGATCATTTGTGTGGGGGCTAAAGAAGTACATGCTTTAGAATCTGAAAGGATTATGAGTGGAATCTGCTCAGTTCCTAATTCCTTATCGTCGAAGAGAGGAAAGAGAAAGAAATCAGTAGTATCTGGTGGATCGGTTCGTCGTAGTGATAGAATTCGCAGTTTTCAGACCCATCTATAAGTGAGTTACTTAAATAGAGCGCCATGAATGGTGCTACCAATCCAGGCTCAGGTATGAGTTCTACTTTGGGTAGCATGTACTCTTCTTATGCATTAGGCAGTTTATCACCTACCGAGTTTAGTCAGTTGGCTCGTGATACATCTTTTATCTTTTCTGATGTCGAGATTGATCGGGAATATATTAGAGGTAAGGAATTAGAGAGGGCTAGTACTGTTGATTCATGAGGATCATTAGTTGGAACATTAGAGGTTTGAATGACTTGAACAAATGTGATAAGGTTAGAATGTTTTTTAAAGACTTCTCTAGATATTTCTTTACTTCAGGAAACTAACTATCTCGACATTCGTTTCTTTAGAATATTAGATGGGTATCATTTTAGAAAATGGGTTTTTTACCTTCAGTGGGTACTTCAAGGGGTTTAATGATAGGGTGGTGTGATAATTTTTTTAAGTTGCTTCAATGTTTTACTATGCAGCATTCTCTTCATATTATTCTTAATAATCTTTCTGATAACTCTTTTTTTAAATATTTCTAATGTCTATGGGCCTAATTCTAAAATTAATCGGAGAATTTTATGGAATGAATGCCTAGATTTTAGATCCTTGGCTCTGAGTTCTTGGATTAATGAGGGTGATTTTAATGTTACGCGTTTCATAGGTGAGCGTTTACCTAGAGAAGGGGATTACTCTGCTATGGAGGAATTCGATCAATTTATTATTAATTCTAATTTGATTGGAATTCCCCTTTCTAGTAGAGATTTTACTTGGAGTAATGCAAGAGAGTCTCCATCTATGGCTCTTCTTGATAGATTTTTCGTTAGTGATGAAATCAAAGATAAATTTCCAATCAGTAGAGTCATTGGTTTACCGTACACGTACTCTGATCATTGTCCTATTATCCTCACCTGCGAGCATCATAGAGTTATTATTAATAATTTTAAATTTGAAAAGATGTGGCTTTTTGAATCTAACTTTGTGAACTTAATTAATGGTAAATGGATTTCTTTGAGCGACCATAATATTAGAATAAAGGAAAGTTCCGCAAAATCTTTTGTTTTAAAACTTAGAGATCTTAGGATCTTTTTTAAAAATTGGAATAGAAATGCTTTTGGCAATTTAAAAATAAAAAAAGATAATATTATTAATGAAATGCTTAAAATTAATAAGATTGAAGAATCTAGACAACTAAATTTAGGTGAATGTAATGTTCTCGCCAATTTAAAAGATGAACTAAATTCTATTTTAGAAAAGGAGGAGGTTATGTGGAAGCAGAGATCCAGAATCCAATGGATTAGTGAAGGTGATAATAACACTAATTTTTTTCATAATATAGCTAATGGTAGAAAATGTAGTAATACAATTAACTCTATTTTTGTTAATAATGAACAATTAGTTGATCAAAGAGATCTTAATAAGGCTTTCACAGACTATTATAAGGATATTTTCGGCACTAGAATCAAACATAAAATCAATGCTAGACGGATAGATCTGTATCTGTTCGATTCTATTGTTGATTTATCCGAGCTTGATAATCCTTTTACTATAGAGGAAATTAGAAAAGCTATTAATGACTTGCCAGGTGATAAATCCCCAGGCCCTGATGGGTTTCCAATTTTATTTTATAAAACTTTTTGGGACGTTTTTAAATTTGACTTATTTAATACGTTTAATGACTTTTATAATTGTAATTTGCAATTAGGGAGATTTAATTTTACGAATGTTATTTTGTTAAATAAAAAAGTAGGTGCTAAAAACTTAAAAGATTTTAGACCTATTTCTTTGATTAACAGTTCAGTTAAAATCATTTATAAAGTTCTAGCGAATAGACTTAGTACAAGAATGAACGATTTAATTGATTGTTTATAAACGGCTTTTATTAAAGGGAGAAATATCACTAATGGAGTGTCACTTGTTCAAGAATATATTAACAATTGTTGTAGGAGTAACATAACCTGTGCAATTTTAAAACTGGATTTTGCTAAAGCTTTTGATTCGGTGGATTGGGATTTTCTTGTAGATGTTTTTCATGCTAGAGGTTTTGGTCATAGATGGATCAGTTGGATTTTGACTTTGCTTATAATTGGAAACTCTAGTACTATGGTTAACGGTATATTAAGTAATAGAATTCAATCTAAGAGAGGTTTAAGGTAAGGAGATCCCTTATCGCCTTTATTATTTAACTAAGCTGATGATGTTTTTCCTAAAATTATTAAAAAGAGCATTGGATAATGGATTTCTACGATGTGTAGGCAATGACATATCGTGTAATCGTATATCGGTTCTTTAATTTGCCGATGATACCTTGCTTTCTTCTTCTCATCTTCCTAGACACATTATAACCCTCAAGTTTATTCTTTACAGTTTTGAACTTTTATCAGGTTTAAAAATAAATTTTGACAAAAGTTTTGTGTTAGTTTTAAATGATTTTGAAAAGGTTGAAAATTTAGTTGCTAATACTCTAAATTCAAAACTATGAACTTTCCTTTTGACTGTCTTGGTTTTGGGATTAGACCCACCAAACTCAAACATGACGATTGGATTATTACCATTGATAAAATCAAAAATAAGATTTCTAACTGGAATGGGAGATTTTTATCTAGAGCAGGTAGACTAGTTTTAATAAATTCGGTTTAATCAGCTCTTTCGATTTATTGGATGTCCAGGCATCTGTTTCCAGATTGGATTATTGATAAATTGATAGAATTAGAAGAGATTTCTTATGGAGTGGGAAAAATCCTAATAATATATGAAATATCTAGTAAATTGGGAAACCGTTTGTAAAGCTAAAAAGGAAGGTGGTTTAGGAGTTATTTATTTGCGTAACATGAATTTGTCCTTGCTAGACAAATGGTTATGGAAGTTTAAGAATATAAATGATAATGCTATTTAGAAAGAGATCATTTCTAAATATTACTATAATTGAAATAGAAATTTATATCAAATTGTTTCTCCAGTCACTCAAAATATATCTAATTTTTGGAAAAATATTTAAAAATGTCATGAGATTTTTAACTAAGGAGTAAATACAATATTTCATTTTGGTAATTGTACTTCTTTTTGGCACGACCGTTGGATTTCGGTCTTACCTCTTTAATTGGAATTTAAAGAGCTTTATGAAATCTGTAATTTTAAGTTTGCTTGAATAAATGAAATTAATTCTCCTAAAAATGATCCTTCTTGGAATTTTAGTTTTAATAGAATTTTAGTAGGTTCAACCCTTAGGAAACTTTCTTTGCTTTATGCAAGATTAAATCTTTATAATATTGATAATGTTAATGATATTATTTGTTGGGAATGTGATAAGAGTAAGAAATACACTTCTAATTCTTTTTACTGATTTATTAATTTTTCGGGTACAATAAACAACTCATTTAAATTTATTTGGAAATATAATGCTCCTCCTAAATCTAAAATTCACATGTGGTTAATACTGCATGGAAAACTTAATACAATAGAATTCTTAAAGAGAAAGAACATTCAAGATGATGGCAAATGTTATTTTTGTAATCTGCATCTTAAAGATATAAAACATTTATACTATGATTGCATGGATTCTTATTACATCCTAAATAATATTTTTTAAAATTTTAAATTTCAATATAATAACTAAAATTTTGAATTGTGACTTCTATTGGAATAATTTTAGATTTAGGTTCAAAAAGAATATTAGATTTTTACTTGACACTTTATTCATTATTATTAGTTGGTATATATGGCTTGAAAGAAATCAAAGAATTTTTAATAATAATAATAGTCATTTTAACAAATTGATCTTTATAATTTCTTCATTTTGTTTCAATTGGATTTCTAATCCCAAATATAAATTAACTAAAAATTATATATTTAAAGGGTATCTTAATAAGGATAGTTACAATATTAACGTATTTAAATACAACAATAATATATTTAACATTAACAGTATTAGTATTAATATTAATATTTTTTCAAACTTATATGATGATCTTAATATTAATCATAACTTACTTATGATTAAAGATTCGTAAGAATCTTTTAAGATTTGTTTCAATTATTATTCTTGTCTTTGTTGGTATTAGTTTATAGGTATTTTGATTCTATTGTTTTTGTCCAGTTTAGTCTTATTTAGGTTTTATTTCCTACCTCATCTATACATATATATGTATCATTCTAACTTTTTCCTTAGTCATCCTTCAGACATGGGTATGGTGATAGGGTGTCTGGCTCATTTTGTAGGTTCTCATGTCTTCATATTGTAGGTTTTCAGACTATAGAGAGGCCATCAGAGTAGATTTTTCCACTTAGGATTACTTGCAGTTTCACCACAGATACATGATACTTTCATCTCTATTGTGGCGTATTATCTTCAGGAGGATCTATTCTTCTGCTTGGCACTTCTTCCTCTGTACAGAGTCTCCAGAGCAGATTTTTCATTCAGCACCATATTCAGTTCCACTTCAGGGTAAATGCTTCTTCATTCCTTCCGATCCAGATGCATGGAGCTTTCTTCTTATTTTGCGATGCATGGAGCTTTCGATCCAGTTGCATGGAGCATCATAATTCTTTTGCTTTTAGGTACTTCTAACACCTTAGTATTGGATGGTGGCCATGCCGGAACTCGATATCGCGGTGTGATGGGTGGTGGCCTTGCCGAAACTCATCTTAGGGGTACCTGAGTTTCTTTGATACTTGTATTCAGTTTTGTTACCTGCTAGGCATGTTGACAACGCCTCATTATTATGATATATATATATATTTGCATGTGTGCTCTCCTCTATTCACACAGGATCACACATTTTTCTCAAAAAAAATTATATTAATGATATTTAAAGTTATTTAGTTATTTTAATGAAGTGTTTAGAGTTATTTAGTTATATTATTAATCATATTTTAAATTATTTAATTATATTACTAATGTGGTTAGTTAATTGGTTTATTTTTGTCTAAGGTTAATTAATTATTTAATTAGTGACGTGTTTAAAGTTAATTAGTTATCTTATTTGTATTGTTTAAATTAAACTAATTATTTATTCACGATGTTTAAAAGTAATTAATTAATTGAATGAAGTTGTTCATAAATGATAATTGTTTTATAAAAAGGATTTACCTAAGGAGATTTACAAATAATATTTTGAAAGGGAGATTTTAAGCGATATTTGGTAGAGAAGTTTTATAAGGAGTTTGTAAATCATTTAAGAGATTTATAAAGAAGTTTTATAAATCAATTTGAAGATTTATAAAAGGATTTGAAGTATGAAATGGACTTATAGAAGGGGCATTTTATAGATAAAATGAGATTTTATTTTGGCAATTAATCCTTCTTAATTATGGTGGTATGGAAACGTACTTTTCATACTTAACACAGAAGGATAGTGGTTTGGTTTATAGTAAGAAATATTTTAAATAATATTTTTTTGGCCCATTTAAATATGATTTTGGAAAAGAAGAAATCTCCCTCAAGTTTTGTTAATATACTTACACCATTGAGATACTTAGAGAAATATTTCCTAGGTATCAAAAATATAATGTTTTGAAATATACTTATACCGCTAAGATAAGTATATGAATGTTTCCACAAGTATTGAAAAGAGTATATGGGGTCTGTGAATAAATCTTTTGTGAAGGTATTTTGAATCAAATAATGAAAGAGATCTTAATAATTGATAGATTTGTTTATGGAGGTTTCGTGGATCGCATATGGAATTAAATCTATGATAGATTGCTTTTTTATTGTTAAATAATCGACTATCAAATCTCGATCGAAATAACTATAGAAATATCTAGAAGAAAATCGGGGGTTATATGGTACAGTCATCTTTGATGATGTTGTACTATGCATATAAATCACATTTTTCTCTTCTAGGACAAATGATAAGGTAATCTGTCCACTTAATCGGTTAGGAGGAGATCTCTGCTCTTATTTTTTATTTGATTATTTCAAAAGAACCGAAGTTGAGTTTACCTAAAACTATCGAAAGTTGGTTCGAAGAGACTGGGATTGGATAAATATGAATTATCCAAAAACCACTTAACTCAAGTGTCATATTGAAGACATCTTGAAGGTGATGGAATTGAAGACCGAGCTCTTAAAAGCGCAAGGGGTACATGCTACTAATCTTGATGGTGATTCCAAAATGGATGTAGTAGTGCCTTCGGTTTGTGCATATCCTAAATAACTTATATGGATGAATGTTGACATTGAATTTTTCCTGGAGGGCAGTGTTAGCATTCCAAGTAAGATCTTCTAAGAGAGAAAAAAGGTAACGTGACCTCACAACCCGGTGTTGGCTAAATCAGGGGATATGCAGCAGAGCTATATGTTTCGCTACCATAGGAGCAGTCATTTCTCGATCTAGAATCGATATTTATAGATTAGCTATGCACATGGGAGTGGGGATATGGTTGGTGCACATTGATTTGGTGCCTTGGTCCCAAGGAATGATGTAATTGGACCTGTCATGTTAAAGCGGCAGCCGGCTCTATATTGCTAGGGGGTCAATGTATGTCCCTCGGTACATTTTTTTAAAGGTTTACTGTGGCTAGCGGTACCACAGTAACCTTGTCGTTGACGGAAATCCCATTTCCAATACGCCCTGTTATAAACTTAGTTGTATCCAATTATGTTGGAATATGAAATGCAAGCATTTAAGCTATTTTATATATTTATATTCCCTTCTAAACTTTATTATAATATCACTAGATTTTATAATAAAAATGGTTTGGTTAAAAACTTTTTCATATTTAAGTGTAGCGTGGTCTTACGAGATACCTTTATTTTTGAAAGGTTTTATAAAACATTAAGAATCCATCTGATTTTGTTTCTCATGCTGGTTTTACCTGATTGATCCTGGGGTTATTTTTCTTACAATGCTTGGGTCGGCCCGAGCATATTTTCTAGATTTTGCTAGACACTTTGGAGTTTGGGAGATGAGCTGGATCCTTCAAGGCATATTCACTTATTTTATCTTCTAATGTTTTGTTCTTGTTGTATTTATGAGAAACTGTAAGGACGGGTTGTTGTAATGGTCCAGGGTCTGATGATCGAATAATTGTGCTCTAATTGATGTGTATGTATAAAAGTTTTCTTTTAGTAAAGATCATTGATATATTATAGACTACTCGTCATATTGTGGGATTATGTCATGTCTTGCTTTCTTTTCTTTCACCCCAATGATCTGTCTTTCCAGCACTTCAACGTTCGACACGTGATACCGTGGATGTATTTGCATCGACTTCTTAGGATCGAAAAGGTGGGTTTATACAGCCATTATAGATTGTCTCACCTACTTATTACGCTATTATGTTAAAACATCCGATTTAATAAATCATAAGGCCAAAATCATTTATGTCGCAGAACATAAATATACAGGTTGCCGAATATAAGTGGCTTAGTCTTTGGTTTGCATAGCATAAAGCTTTAAAACTTAAAATATGGAAAGTCGACAATGATGACCTTCGACATCAATATCATAGAGTCATTAATATCGTTTATGTCGATATAGAAAATAGGCGGCATCATTGCCATTTATATCGATGTTGAAAGTGAGGTTTATATGCGGCGTTGCTGCCTAAAGTAATAATGCATAATTATAAATATGCGGCATTATTGGCCCTTAATATCAATGTCGAAAATATGGCATTGCTGCCTCTTTATATAGAAATGAAGATGTGCAGCATCATTGGTGCTATAAATACTAATGCTGGTATAAATAAGTGCATCATCATGGTATAAGGAGTTAATATTGAAAATAAGTGGCATTGTTTAAAACCATGGTGAAAACTTATGGCATTACTATAGCTAATATAAAAACAGGTGTTGCGGCATAGATGGGGGTCGACATTGATTAATGATGCCGTGACTATCTCATAATTAACATAAAATCTATTTTCTTTCTTTAAAAAGCATCTCTTTTCACCAACTTTAATCCTTTGTCAAATTTCTATTAGATAATAAACTTCTTTATTAAATCATTTTCACAAAAACTACAATAGATCTGAATTATCATCCCCAAAATACTTTGCAAACCAATAATTTTATATTAATATTTTAAATAATTATTTAGCTTATCTAGCCTAATAAATTTATAGCAATTCACAAACACTTAGAAAATATCTACAAAAATCACAGAATTAACATATTATTTAACATATAAAAATTTCATGACCAAAATCATTATTTAATTATTTTTAATAACTAAAACTTGAAATAAATCATTTTCCTCACGCAGGAAATTCATAAAGTATTCATACTTGCTTGAATAATTATGAAATTAAAAAATCCAATTCTAAAATAATGTTTCTAACATCATATCCAAATTTCAAGTCAATTGGATGTCGTAAACTAGGTTTTCACTCTTAAAACCTACTAAATTCCATAATAAATCTAGTTTATTATCAATAAGCATATAATCATTTTTCATTCGCAACATGGCATAATAACAATCATAAGATTCGAGTTTAATCATAAAACCAAAAATAAATAAACATACTTGAGATGAGTAATCATTATTCACCTTGATTTGTTGAAGAGGAATGAGATTTGAGTTTAGATTTGATTTCTTCCAAGCTTTCCTCTTGTTTACTAGCTTTTCCTTCTCTTGAATTCCCTAGTAATGGCTTCTCTTGAGTTTGATACTGTTAATGTGAATGTAAGTGAATAAGGAAATGAGAATGGAAGGGTTTAGGTTTAGAAAATAAATCCTTTCCTATTTTATCCCTTACATTATTCCTCCTTCTTATTTAAGTTATAATCAATCTGGTTAACTTATTAATTAAGGCCCGACCAATTTTTTATTATTAAATCTCATTCTCCTTATCACCACAGATGGTTTTATTTAATTTATCTAATCAAATGTCCTAGACAAAATTAATCAAAATTAGTGTTGTTACAAACTTCCATTCTTTGAGAATTTCGTTCTCGAAATCACAATAAAGTACATAACATCAAACATAACCATAAAACATATCATCATAATAAATCAGGATAATTACATCTAATCATGTCATCTGTCTCTTGAGTATGGTCATTCTCGTTGTCACTCCATCGGACGTTTACTAATCCGACTGTCTTGCTCCTTAGCTTCTTCTCGTCCTTACAACAACACATACTAGCTGTCTAATAATAGTCACGTCCGGTTCCATTACTAAGTCTTTAAAATGCAGTCGGAGTGATAATACTCTTTGGATCATGAACATACTTCCTAAGATGAGAAACATGAAAAACTTTGTGTATTCCCACGAAACAGCTCGGTAATTCTATCCGATAAGCGATTTTTCCGATCCTTTCTACAATAGAAAATGGTCTAACAAACCTAGATGCCAATTTCTTCGAATTACCAAATAGAATTACAACCTTCATTGCTGATACCTTGATAAAAACATGGTCTCCAATCGAGAAATAAAATCCTTACGCCTCCTGTCTGCATAACCTTTCTACCTCGACTGAGCTTCCTTCATCCAAGCCTATATTAACTCAATCTTTTATGTGGCTTCTCTCACCAAATCTGGACCAAAAACTAATCTATCTTCGGTCTTTAACCACCATGCAAGTGATTTGCACAGCCTTCCATACAAAGATTCAAAAGGTGTCATCCCTATACTAGTCTGAAAATGATTTTTATAGGAAAATTCGACTAACTGTAGATGGTCTTCCCATGATCCTCCAAAATCTAATACACAATTTCTTAACAACTCTTCCAAGATTTTGTTAACTCTTTCCGTTTGTCCATTTGTCTATGGATGGTAAGCGGTACTCATCTTGTGCTTGGTGCCCAAAACATCTTGTAGACTCTTCCAAATTCACTAGTTAATAAAGAATCTCTACCACTGACTATATTACTAGGAATCCAATGCAGTCCGATAATATTCTTTATAAATAACTTGGCCAAAACAAGTACCATCCTTGTCGACTTAACAAGAATGAAATGTGCACTCTTAGTCAGTCTATCCACTATAACCAAGATACTGTCATTTCCCTTATTCGACCTTGGCAACCCATCAATGATATCTGTAACAATCTGGAATTTTCATCATTTTATTTTGAATATTTAACTAAACTTAAACATTAAATAAATGATTTTAAGTTTAAACTTGAATTCAATATAGGGATTGTTTAAAATATTTGAATTGTGAATTAATATCGAATAGTGTTTCAAATTACTGGACATTTAATTAAATGTTACTTTAATTGATTTAATGGTCATATTTAATTACTTTTTAAATTGTAAATAATAATAGTGAAGTCATTTTTTAAATTTATTTATTGAAATGAATGGTTCAAATAAATAATAGGAAAATTATTTTATTTTTACAACTCTATTTTTATTGACATATTTTTAATTTAATTTTCCATAATTTTCAATTTGGAAATTATTCAAATGATCATTTAGTGATTTATCGGCAAACAATAGCATTGTGATTTTACATAATTAGCAGCATATATTATTAATTTTTTGGATTATGTCGCTTTTCTGAGCGCGATTGTAATTTTGTTTCGTCGTTCAAAATTCATACAAAATTAATCTACATGGTAAAATGCCAGAACTTGCAAAGTTTACATTTCTCATCCCATCATCACACATTTCTTTTCCCCTTTTCTACAGTTTCATTGCATTCCAAAACAAAGAGGAAAAAATATAGATCCGCTTCTTTTTAAACCAAAAATAATTCAAACAAAAATCATAAAACTAAAAAGCCTTTATCGTTGAGTTTAAAATTGACTCGATTTTCAAGACTAACGGTCTTGGAAGCTTATGGTGATGTTTGGAGGACTTGCGCAGTTTTACAGAGGAGGGATTAAGTGCTAGGTGAATTAGGGTTTTGATTTTGAGGAAGTATGCTCATCGATTTGAGAAATAATGTTGATTTTGAGTTTAGGGAGGGAAATAGCACCTAGGGTAGGAGTTTTGGAGGTCGCGGTGCTTCAGTGGAGGTTGTGACCAAACTTGGAGGAGGGCGGTTGTCATGTTTTGGTGTGGTGGTTCGGGTGCAAGTTGATGGTGATGGGAAGGTGGAACTCATGTAGGAGAAGAGGTTGGAGAAGTCGATTTGGGTTTTCGCATGCCATGAAGGGACAACAAGAAGGGGCTATGGTGAAGTAAGAAGCAAGAAGAAGCGGAAAAGAGTATTTGAGGAAGACGGATTAATTTATAATTTGGGTAACTAAATTGTAATTAAGTGAATTAGTGAATATTTTAATCTTAAACTATATTAAATTCAAAAACTCTCTCATATAAGGTCCAATCGAGACAAAACATTTTGCGTTGTGCTCCTAATGGCAAAGGCCATGCGATGGAATTGGTTTAATTAAGTTTAGAGCAAGTGAAAATTTAGGCTAAAATCAGACATCGTTTATTTTTTTTTCAAAAGGGAACGCTTCGGCGCCATCTGGAATTTCAGTGAGTATTACTCACCACTTTGGATAAATTAGTATGTTATATAGTAGATTAAATTTTACGGTTTGCGTTTTTTTGAATTATTGGTTGTTTTGTTAAATTATTTTCTTTTAAAAGCAGTTGGCATTTAAAATTGAAATACAGGAATTTAGTAGAGAAATCCGAATCTCTCAATATTGTAAATTATAAATTCGAGTTATATACATATTGATTTATTTCAGTTATATATCTGTTATATAGATTGTTAAATGTAAGAATTGATTTGTTTAGCTACAGTGGATGTGACACCGACATATGTGAGAAGTTATACCTTTTTAGTGAAAAGGGTGGCAATTTAAGTGCTATAGTAATTATTGGTCTCAATATAGCATTTTGAAAAATGCTATAAATTGCTGTTTGATTTAGAAATGGTTTCCAATTTGAAAAATGTTTTTCGATGTGATCTTTTGAAATTTTCTATGATATTTTATTTAAAATTAGTTTTCATACTTCTCTATTTTACTTTTAATTTCCTTTATAATTATTTTCTTATTTATGTATTTATATATGTAAATATTTTAAAATTACTTTAGGAAAGTATCCATTTTCATGGAAAAGTTATTATAATAATACATCTTTATTTTAAAGGAAACAAAAAGGGATTTTTCCTTAGTGTAAAGCGATTTTTATTTCGAAAGGAAGATAAAAAAAATTTGGAATAAATATTTATGAAACATTTTATATAAAACATTGTAATAAAAGAACAGATTTATGAATGGTATCTTATAAATTAAAGAAAGATTTATAAGCGATATCTTATAAATAAAAGAATAGGTTTATAAATAGCATTTTATAAAAGGAAAAATTTATCATTTTGTCAAACTAGAGTAAAAAATCACAGTTGTGAATTTGAAACATATATATATATATATATATATATATATATATATGAAATGATCGTGTTATGAAAAGTATATGAGTTGTAATTATACTTGGAGTTTGGATTTAGAAGTAATTTTGTAATTAAATATAGAAATTTGTAAAAGGACTTTTATTTAACATGAATTTGTAGTTTTATAAAAGAAGTGGAAATAAGCTTGGGAATTTATAAAATTAGTTTTTATAAATTATATATTTTTAAATAAGAAGTTTATGGAAAGAGTTGTAAATAACATAAAGGATGTTTACAAAGAAGTTACTTAATAAATTTAGGAATTCATAAAAGGAGGCTATAATTATGTTTAAGCTATTTATAAAGGAATTTATAAATAATATTTTATATAAGGAGTTTGTAAATATAAGGAGCCTTATAACTATATTTGGAGATTTTTGGTAAGAGTATGAGTCTATAATTTTATATTTGGAGATTTATTATAGAGGTTATAATTTTATTTGTGATTTATAAAAAGAGCTTCATAAATAGAGATGAGCTTTACAAAAGAAATTTTATAAATGAATTTAGAGCATATACTTATAAAAGAGATTTTATAATGGTGTTTATTTATAAAAGAGATGTGATTCCCCAAAATGACATTCTTAATTATGGTGGTCTGGAACATTCTTTTTCCATACTTAACACCGAAAGTATAGTGTTTTAGGATATTCTTATCTCCATTTTTAAACGACATTGGTTTTGATCCAACTAAATGTGGGTTTTTGGAAGTGAAATCTTTCATAAGCATTTCATTAATATACTCATGTCGATGAGAAAAGTATATGGATATTTTCAAAGAATTGAAAAGTGTAGAGAATGGTTTTGTGAAATATAGTTTTGTATAAGTATTTTGATACAAGTATTTACAAAATGGTTTTAATTAACGAAGTGATTAATTAAAGAGGCTTAGTGGTTGCTTTGTGCTTATTCGTGCTTGGTTAAATCTCAAGTTGAATTGTTTGTTTATTTGATAGTTAAATGACCGGCTATCAAATGTTGACCAGTTTTTAAAACTATCGTTGTCAGTTTGGAAAGGCCGGGATCATATACGTTATCTTCAAACCGCTTTGAACCGACATAAGTGTACTGAATTGGAATATCTTAAAGATGATCAAAGACGGAATTCTTTGAAGTGCAAGGGCTACTAATCCTAAGGGTGATCCATATGGATGTTGTAGAAGTAGTGCCTTCCGTTTGTTCATATCCTGAACAACTTGTATTGAGGAATGCTAGCACTGCATTGTTGCTTAGTGGGCAACTTTTGCATTCCAAGTAGGATTGCTATCAAAAAGGTATAACGTAGCCTCAAGTCTCATCAACCGGGAATGACTAAAATATGGGATATGCTTTAAGGCTAAGTGGGTCGCACCCATTAGGGTATTATCATCACCCTTTCTAAATATATATATTTATGGATTTGGTTGTGCATGAGAGCTCTCAGAAAGATTGCAAATCAATCGAGATGATGAAATATTTGGTATTATCCACAAGGGATAGGGCAGTCTTGATTTGCAGGGGTCGAATAGTTTTCGACCTCGGTACCTTTTCTAGAGGTGTACTGTTGCTAGTGGTACCCCAATAGCTTTTTCATTGTATGAAAATCCATTCGCTAATAAGCGCCTTGTAGACATACTTGTGTATCTATTTTTATGGAATTTAATTGATATAACAATTTTGGTTATGATTCAATATATAATTGTAAACCTAGGAATTATTATATTATCAAAAGGTTTCCTATGAACTGGTTTGATTATCGTAAGGTAAAAACTCATCCGTGTTTATGTGCGGCATGCGGTATGGTCTTACGAGATACCTTTATTTTGAAAAGTTTTTTATAAACTAGAATCTATTTGAGGTGTGTTTCTCATGCCGGTTTACCAGACTGATCCGGGAGTTATTTTCTTATAATGCTCAGGTCAGACTAAGCATGTTTACAAATCTAGTTTAGACGTTTTCAAGCTTCAAAAGATGAGCTCGTTGCCTCCAGGACATATTCACATACATGTTTATTTTCCCCTACAATGGTTGATTTATTTATCAGCAATTGTGAGGAAAGATTGTTATAATTGTCTAGGATGATGATAAATTAGTGTACTCTGATGGATATATGTATATTACAGTTTTCTTTTCGTAAAGATCTGTTGTACGTTCTATGTTACTCGTCACAATGTGAGATTTTGTTCTATCTTTTCTTTTTCTCCAACAATTCTTCTTTTCGACAATCGGATGTTCGACGCATTAATATTATGGATGTATTAGTATGGACTTCAAGGGTTGAAAAGGCAGGTCGTTACAGTGGTATCAGTGCTTAAGTTGAGCGAACACCTAGGCTTTGGTAGGGTCAACTCATTTGAGATAGGGTAAGTGAGACCCTAGGATGAGTTTGAGTGTATTATATATATGAGCGCGTATGTTTTAGTGCTATAAAAATGTTTTATATTGTGTTGATTTATCATGTTGAGTAGTTTCTGAATTCTGGTCGATACAAAGGAACAGCTGTATCAATTAGGATTTTTAAACTCTTCAACAGGCAACGCGACAAAATATTGTTTTGAAATTAGTTAAATGAAATAATTTTACCTTGATTATATTTTACATGTAAAAGAATAATTTTCAAAAATTAACACAGTTATATATGATGTGTTTATCTATTAGGAAATGATAATATCCAATTATTATCATCTATTGATTTATTATTTGTGCTCAGATAGTTTACGAGCATTATTGTTTGGTTGAATTAAATATGAAGACCTTGTGAATTAAGATTCATGATTTGACTATAAGGCATTCGATGCTAAGGTTGGATTAAAATTAAATCTTAATAAAGTTGTTTATTAAAAACTAAACAAAGATAAGTACTTATGAAATGATCTTATATAAGGAGAAACTTTATATAAGTTTGATCTATAAAGATGAGCTTTATAAATAAATAAGGTTTAAACAGAGAATTTGAGGATTTAAATCCCGGTGTATTCGGAATTATTTTTCGAAGTTATTGAGAAAATAATAATAATAATATTTGTAAGTATTTGAATAAGCATTTTTTGAAAAGAATTTTTAAAGGAGGTAGAAAGCATCGAACTCAATTCTGTCATTGGAAAATAATTCTGGTGATTAGTGCAACATCATCGACGTTCATTTTCGTGTTTCTAAGTGACGGGTTGCTACCATTGTAATTTTGCTTTAGAATTGTTTTGGTACAATAAGTTTTTCTTTAAAATTTCCAAAAGTATGATTTGATTAATAAAAGAAGATATGTATATTGTTATTTCAAATTGAATTGAAAAAAAAACCGAATGTTTAGTTTCAAAATTTTCGGTTAAGCGATATTATCGACTCATGTATCCTATTAATTAGGTTAAGTTTGATTTGTGCATCCTATTTAGATTTGTTGTTTGGAAATTTTCATATGTCAAAATGAAATGGGATTTTGACGATTTTGTTACAGTCGAAAACCTTCATGTTAACTATGAAATAAAATTTTATTGTTTTCGAGAAATTATAAGAAAATAAGTATTGGTAGCTTAATTTTTTTAGAAAATAGTTAGTTAAAACAAATTTTAAATTTGTTGGATATTCATGTTAAGAAAAGAAAATTTGAAATCGAGTTAGTATCAAAGGAAATATACTAAGAAAATAATGAATGTTAAGAAAAAGAAATTGGTATTGTTAATAAACCATTTGGAATAAACAAGTAAGTTATATGTAGATATTTTTATTCGCATAACTGTTTTGGTCCAGTTACAAGTGCACGATTTCAAGTTGATTTACACCAGTCCGAGTTAGGATTTTTCACCTGATTCTTGGTAGCGAACACTTGATACAGAGAGCAGAGGTTTCTAATCAAGGAACCAGACAGAGTCTGCACTCGAGTAGTCTAGCGAGCGATACTAGTTTGAAAGTGAAATTGTGTGATCAAGCGAGCGATCGGATTTGAAATCGCGTACGGATGATATATGTACATCGTGTGGGCTTTATTAAAAGTTATATGGCTAGGAGTTATTCGGTTGAGGATTATTTGTGAGTAAGATGCAGGTTCATGGAAGCAAAGTCTAGTTTGATGCTTTCGGTTTCATGAGTAGAGTTGGTTTTCTCGAAAAATAGGTACATATTTATATCTTTGGTTGGTTGATTATTTTATGCCCTAGATATGGAAAACCACTTAGCTTTTGTTTTCTTTGTTGGTTTGGGCCTGTAGTGGCGATTTGTAGTTTTTCTAATCGAGCCGCAAAAAGGAGACGTTGTCGAAATTTTTCATAACCTTAAGAGACTTAGAGATGTAATAATCCATTTCAACTAAATGATTTTGAAATCTAAAGGGTTTAGAGACACTTTTCTTACCTTGGAAATTTAGAGATGAAATTTTCTTAATGAGGAAAGAGTGTAACACACCGAATTTCGGTCATTTGATTTTGAATATTTGATTAAATTTAAATATTGAATAATTGGTCTTTAAAGGTATAAACTTGAATTCAAATATAAGGATTATTTAAAATATTTGAATTGTGAATTAATATTTAGTAGTGTTTCAAAAAACTGGATTTTTAATTGAATGGTAATTTAAACGATTGAATGGTCTTATTTAATTTCTTTTTAAAATATAGATAATAACAGTGGATTCATTTTGTAAATTTATTTTCAGAATGAATGGTTCAAATAAATAAGAAGAAAATTATTTTATTTTTACAGCTTGGTTTTTATTAACATACATTTAATTTAATTTATTTGATTTTTCCTTAATTTTTTAATTTGGAAATTATTTAAATTATCAATTGGTGATTTATCAGCAAACGATGGTGTTTTTGTGATTTTACAGAATCAATTATTCGGTGTATATTATTTTTATTTTGGGATCATGTCGCTTTTCTAAACGCTGTCGTATTTTTTGTCATTTGGAATTTATACGAAAACAAAAATGTGTACGGCGAAATGCTGAAATTTATATAATTTAAACTTCTCATCCAATCACCACACGTTTCTTTTTCCCTTTTCTAAGGTTTCATTGCATTCCAAAACAAAGAGGAAAATATAGATCCACTTTCTTTTTAAAATAAAAACCAATTCAAAGAAAAATCATAAATATAAAAGCCTTCATCTTTGAGTTTAAAATGACTAGATCTTCAAGGCTAGGGGTTCTGGAAGCATACGGCGGTGTTTAGAGGACTCTTTTACAAAAAAGTGTTTAAGTTCTAGGTGAATTAGGGTTTTTATTTTTAGGAAGTATAGTCATTGATTTGAGAAATAAAGGTTATATTTGAGTTTGGGAAGGGAAATAGCACCTAAGGTTGGAGTTTGGAAGGTCGTTGTAACGACTCGGATTTTTCTTCATTCAATTTTGAATATTTAAATGGATTAAATATTAGATTTGGAATTATAATCTAGTTAGTAAGGTTTTAAAATAAGATTTTCAAGCGATTTTGTAAATTTTGGAAATCATCGATTTAATCGACTAGTTAAAATAGCGATCCGGGACACAGTCTCAGAATTCGACGAAACTAGTTCCATTGGATCTGTAATAGTGTATTATTATCGGATTTCAAATTTCGTAGAGTTTGGAGTTATCTTTTGATCGTACGGAATATAAACGCGCTGAAATTTATATTGAAAATTCAATATAATAATTATGTCCAAAAAAGCTATCTTCTCCATACGATCGAATTAGGACTCGAAACATTTTCCATTGCATTTAGAATAATGGTATAACATTATAAACGTCTAACGGCATGCCTCGATAGGAGATCAAAATTTTAAGTTGCTAAAACGAGATATTTTATAATGAAATAAAATTATATATGATCAAATCAAATTCTAGTCTAAACCGACCAATATTTTACCCCATCCCCCTTTTTACGCGATTAAATCGCATCTCTTTTCATTCTGTCAATTCAAAAATGAAATCATAGCTTCCCTCCCCTTTCACAACATTTTAATATCGATTCAAAAAAAAAATCAAATTCGAAACCGCGCTTCTTCTTTTCTCTAATTTTCATGCACGAGGAAGGGATGCTCGTGAGTTAGAGGGGTGGTGGTGCGATATGGGAAGGCGTATATTGATGGGCTAGGAAAAGGCTCGAACTTGTTTTGGATTGGAATCGCGATTGAAGTCGATATCGATGAAAACCGCGGAAGCCTAGAGGAGGAGGCGGTGACCTGGAGCTCTCGAACAGTCGTGTTAGGATTGGGAGTTGTGCTAGGGGCTGCTCGAAGAGGTGATGTCGAATTTACGGTGGGTTCTTAGTTGTGTGATGCATGGAAGTGGTCACGATCAGGTCACGATGGCCATCCGTAGGCCGGGTTCGAAGATAATGGGGATGCGATGGTCAATAAGGGTTCAGTGCATTTTGAGGTGGAGTTGCGATGGCAGAACGACACCTGTAGCGGTGGCGGTGAGATGATGGAGGCGGCGACCAGTGGTGTTCGAGAAGTGATTTTGGGTTGTGTTGTTAGCAGGCCAGGCTGAGATGTTAAGGTTATTTCAGTTTTAAAATTTGAAATTTATGTCGAAGTTAATTTAGTCAATTATATTATTAAAAATCAAATGCTTATAATATGATAAAAAATTCGTACGAGGTACAAAAAAATCGCGAACTTTAATCTGGATTCAATTGGAGATTTTTAGAGGCAGCTATTAATTAAAAATTGGAACGGCTGACAATTAAAATCAAAGGTGCTCTTTTGGATTACTAGTATTTATTTTAAACAGCTAAAATAAAATGTTGAGTGCTGGTTGTATTTATAAATATTTATCTGTTGGATGTTAAATATATATAATAACATATATACTAGTATTTAGAATGATATTCCCGCACATTATAGTGAATGAGACCCTATGCGCGCTGCATAATAGAGGACGATCCTATATACCGTAATATCCCCCTCAAAGCGGGATTGGTATTTTTATATTGTACTAACATCTGTGGATGCAGGGCAATAGGTTGGAGTGATCCAACTGGATTCCACAAAAATGTTAAATTTAATTTTCATATTGTGATATATGGATTGTGTTGAATAATCTATATAGATTATTGTGGTGCTTGGAATTTATTGGGTACTATTATAGCACTGGCCTGGATTTTGATAATTTAAATACCATAAAAATATTTTTTAAATTTAATGGTTGTGGAAATTTTTGATATAAAAATAATATATTGGAATTGGGGTTATTTTAAAGAAATTGAGTTAGAAAAACATATTGACTTTTGGGTAAAACTTGACTATTGAGAAATTTTAAATGGAGTTTTAAAAATGAAGTATTTAAAAAGAATTTATAAATGATATTCGAAAAATATAGAAAGGAGTTGAAGTCGGTATTAAAATAGATGGGAAGTTATAAATTGGATTTTTTTAAAGGAATGGATTTATAAAAATGGAATTTTATAAATTAGATTGTTTTTTTATAAACAAGGAAAGAACTCAAAGGAGTTATGAAAATTTATAAACGATGTTTAGAAACAAAGGAAATCGATATCAGGATGATAAATTGGAAATATAAAATTCTTATGTGAAATTATATTAGAATATGGCAATAGGGTAAGGAAAATTGTAGATTACTAGTTTTGAAAGGTGGAAAAAAAATGGTTAAGGAAATTGGAATGGAAGTGATGTGATGGAAATGAAGAGGAATTTATAAGTTGAACTTGTTATTGAGGTTTTAAAAATATATTTTAAATTTTAAGAAATGAGTTTGTTTTAATAGGAAAGTTTCATTATTTTAAAACTATGGAATTTTAAACTAGTTGAGATTGAAATACTTCGGTTAGTAGATTTTCAAAAGTTAAGTATTTATTTAATTAATTCTAACTTTTAAATTTAGCTTTGAAAATTTAGTTGTTCATCTAAAAATGAGTTATAGATGTTATAAATGTGTTTTTAATATCTTAAATAATAACTTAAAAAAATATTTTAAGTAAATTACTATTATTTAAAGAAAATATTTGTTATATATATAGTTTTGAAATGATTGCAAATTTATTTATAAATTCTCTCAAGATGTGTAGACGGGGTTTATTAAAGGATGAGATTTTATAAGAGTAGTCTTATAAATGGAATGTTAGAGACTTAAGAAATTTTTCGATATCCATAGGCGATAACTTCGGAAAGATTGTGAATTCATTCAAAGGAGTTATAAATGGTTGGTTGGGATTATAAATAAGTATAATTGATTTGGAAATCGTAGGAAGAATCTATTAAAATTTTGAAGACTTATGAGATAAGTTATGAAATATTGCCAAATTTAATCTTAAAATGATTAGAAAATTTTTACGTATAAATATTTTCCTAGGTATTGGAAGGAAGGTTTTGGAAAAATATTATAGTAGGGAATGATTTGGAATAGAAATATTTTCCTAAGTTTTATAAAAATGGAAGTTGGAAATATTTCAAGGTATTGGAAATGGGGAATGTCCTGTTGTGGATCCAAGTGTTGAAAATGTTCTCAACATAGAAACATTAAAAGAGATTGAATATATATATATATATATATATATATATATATATATATCTCGGTGAAGATGTTTTGAAATATATATTTTGGGATTGTAAAATAAGGCCTAATGTCTACTTATGGATGTTTTATTGATAGTTGAATAACCGACTATCAATATAGGCCAATTTCGCTAATCGTTTCGAACAGACCGGGATCGGTTTAATTGTCTGAAAACCACATCGATCTGGTTTGAACGTAACGAATGAATACCATGAAGATGGTGAAGACAGTGATTCGGTTTGTCCAGACCTAGCACAACTTGTATGGATGAATGCTATCCGAACATCGCCATTGGTGGATGATGAGCATTCTAAGTAAGAATTTTATTCTTAAAAGGTAACGCATAGCCTCAAGCCTCATTAACGGGGAATGACTAAAACATGGGAGATGCAGCAAGGCTAAGTGGCTCGCACCCAAGTAGGGTATGTTATCACCTTTCTAGATGTCCTCAGAAACCTATATATTATGGAAATGTTTGTGCATGGAAGGAGCGCTCGATGGTAAGGGTGGGAACACTAGAGGGACAATATATTCGGTTTATCCAGGTTAGGGGTAGGCCAAGTCTTGTGTAGCAGGGGATCCCGGCGAAGTCCTCGGTACATTGTTCTAGAGGTGTACTATGATGGGTGGTACCCTAGTGGCCCAGTCATTTGTTGGAATCCATTCTCCAATATGAGCTTACGGTTTTGTTTGTAGAACCTAGTATGCTGAAATTTAATTAATGTAACAGTTTCAGCTATTTGAATAAATATTTGTATTTAGACACTATTATAGTATCATTGGATTTTTTATAAAATGTTTTGGTTATCGTATTTGTAATGACATGCTATTTTGGACCATTCAAATCGACAATAAAACCACACATGTCTGACTTGAATAGCTCAAAATACCGAATTGTTAATTTACATTTTGCAAAACTCGGAATATGCAGTAAATAAATCATAGATCACAGACACAAAGTAATATAATAATGCAGCAGAAGCAAAGAGATAGTAGTTCATGAAGCTACTATATAGTATACATCAGAGTTAAACAAGATACAACAGAAGTCTCATGATACAACAGAAATAACAAAATGATAATCAAGTACAAAGCTGAATACAAAACTAGAATCAACTAGATAACTGAGAGTGAAATAGATGGATAGATCTTTAAGAAAAGCTCCAACTCTGAAGGTGAGTCTTTAATGTTGTATCATTCAGTCTGACTCGAGCGCAAAGTAAACAAAAAACACTCGAGTCAGGACATACATACTTATACAATGTAAACCAACTCAAGTGAACTGTAATAGAGAGCTGCAAGTAACTTAAAGGATGCTTGGGACTACCCATCCTCTAAGGATCCGTTAAACAATTTACTATGTTGCAATATTTCGCTATTATAATAATGTCTATAGTAAAATAAACTTACTTTAAAATAGCGTTAGGTGGTTACCCATATCGCCCTTAACACATAATAGTCCCAGTAGTCCATCCAGTATCATAGCCCATCCTGATCAGGAAGCCACCAGAGGATACTCCACGGGCTATGGGAGAAAACCAAACCCATACAAGGCGCGATAGGGTAGGTGACACGGCACAACGAGGCAATGTTAGAGAAGATATACCAATTACGCATCCGGGCTGGTGGTGACGCATAGCCGTAGCTACCGCCCACCTCGAGCCATACCCCCAAAAATTAAAGGGCCATAATCAATCACAAAGTAATGTAATGGTGTCGAAGGAGTGTGTCCGATAAGAGGGGCTGCCTCACTGGCCCGAGAATCGCTCCTGTTTTAGCCACCTTATGCCAACTCACGGGAGTCGGGTCCACGTACATACCTCAATATAAACGTCGCCACCATCCTACTTCATTATGTAATCTCCACCGCATACATGGTTGTTAAAGTGGTTTCGGAGTTGGCAGAGAGTATGACAACTTCCGATCTCGGTCTCTTTAACAACTTAACATTATTATAACCCATGGATATTTATTTCAAAATCATTTAAACTTTAAAAGCAAAATATCATATCCATTTTAAAACTATGTCAATTCGATATCATTTCCCTTAAAAAACCAAATCAATATGATGAAACCCAACTTTCCAAATCACTGAATATTTCCTTCAATTTATTGAATTTGAAATATTCCTTTAAATTATCATAAACCAAACCAGCTTATAAAGTCATATTCTTAAATCTTCAATTTCGATAAGTTTCAAATTAATATATTTAAAGAAAATTCTTAATTAAATACAATTTCCAATAATTTCATATCTAAAGCCATATCACTTCAAGTTATAACAACTCTGAAACCAAACACTTTGAAACCATAATACTTTGAAATCATAACAATTTAGAAATGTTATCATTTGAAAATCATACTACTTAAAATCACAACACTTTGGAAATGTTATTCTTTTGAAAATCATAATGCTTATAAAATAATAACACCTTTAAAATGACCTTCATTTAAACCATTTAAACTAAATGCCAAATAATATTCATTTCAAAGTTGTAACATTTCTAAGTTCATTCGTTCAGTTATAAAATTTCTAAACCATTGTAAATTTCAGCTACAACGGCATTTATAAAGTGTTACAGTAGATATATTATTATTCCAAAACATTGTCAAAATTAGAAACAACAGCACTTACAAAGTGAGTAGTACTTAGTTATTATTTCATAATAGTTTACTTTCAACAACAATAGCACTTACAAAGTGCTGCAGTAGCTTACTAGTATTGCAACACAGTTTACATTCAGCAACAACAGCACTTACAAAATGCTGCAGTAGCTTTATTATTATTTCAGAATATAGTTAAGTCTCAGAATTAATAGCACTTAGCAAATGCCATCATAAACCATAGCATTTCTGAAGTGCTACCAATGCTAATTCCAGATTTATAATAACATTTCAGCCACGTTAAAATTTCAATTTTTAGCCATTATAACTTATAAAATCATATTTCACGCTTCTGAAAATATTCATTTGGATATCATTAAATTTACAACTAAAATATCCAAATTAACTACAATTCATTTATAAGTCAAAATTACACTATTTTACTTAACTTTTATTTTTAACAAATAACTTTACACTTTATTTTAAAATATCCATCTCATAAATAAAATATTTCTATCACTAAAATAACTTAAATTTTCATTTGAAAAATAAATTTCCAATTATTCAAGTTAAGTCATCTTTAAGTTACATTTTTCCATTTAGATCATAATCATTTATCTTTTTACAAAACATAACCATAAATAAAATATTTTATCATAGTTAATATAACAATCCAATTCTCTTTATAAATCTATTCATTTAGACAGCAATTAACTATGATTTCAAGTTAAATAAATTTTATTACCAGATGCCTAATTAAAACTGTATTTTATTTTATCAATTCAAAATACATTATTTATTATACAAAACATGTCCACTTCAGGAAATAATCTTTATTAAAATTACTTGGTTAGATTTATGATTCCAAATTAAATCAAACTTAATTTTTAAAATATTGATCATAAATAAAATCTTTAAATTCAACTTAAAACCAATAATAGATTTATAAAATTAAGCATATAGAGACCCAAATCTCTTTATATTTTAAATCATTAAATATTAACCATGGGCCTGTATAATATTTTCTAACCTAGGTCAAGTGATACAGATGTGTATCATTTCAATCCGTAATTTAAAAAGAAAAATCCGGATTCTATCATTTCAAACCCGCAATCCCAAGGAAATCAAATATAATTAAAAAAAAATCACTTGAGCCTATCATTTCAGCTCATAATGATTTTTCCTTATTCTAATGTCCGTTCGGATATGTATCATTTCAACACATAGTGATAGGGAACTTACAGTGTGGTAAACAGGAAATAAAATAAGAGTAGCATATAATATCATATCAGATGATGTAACAGGTATATAAACAACATTTAACATCATATAAATATATCACAAGCATGTATGAACATAACATATCAGTTTTGCGTGTTCACTTGTCATCATTCACAATTATAAAAGTACATACGTCGAGAGTGATAAACTCACCTTCTTAAAGCTAGAGAACAAATTCAAAACACAATCCAAACTCCGCAAAGCATGAAAAGGCACGACAAAGCACGATTCAAACTTGAGTAGATGGGGAGTCAAAATTCCAAATCTTGTACATAAACAAATACACGCAAACATAAGTATGATTCAATATAAGAAAAAACAATGGAAGAATAAATCAAAGTGAAATAACTTATGCAAGTGGATCGACCATGTCACAATGGCTTGACCACCATCATGTATGCTCGACCATGGTGGGTTAAAGGCAAGCTAGGCTTGGCCAAAGCATGCACACACACGGCTAGAGGTTATGGAATAAGAAGAGATGCAAGTTACATATGTTGGAAGGCAAAAAGGCTAGGGTTTGAGATGTATTTGGTTCGGCCATGACTTCAAGTGGGTTCGGTCAGGGTCCTTGCTTGGTTCAGCCTGGTCTGGTCAGGGTCCTTGCTTGGTCCTTTTTAGTTAATGTTGCCTTAACGTCTTAAGCACTATTCTAAGATGGGTCTCATGATCTTGCTCATTCCTAGAATATATCAGGATGTCATCTATAAATACTAACACGAATCTATTCAAATGCTCTTAGATTATTCGGTTCATTAGCTCCACAAGGAAAGCAAGCGCATTTGTTAATCTGAATGACATTGCTAACCACTCGTATGAACAATAACTTTTTCGAAATGTCGTTAAAGAAATACTATCCACCGCCACTCTCAATTGATGGAACCCTACCGCTAAATTCAATTGGTAAAATACTTTTACTCCACTTAACTGATCAAATAAATCATCTATCTTGTCAAAGAATATCGGTTCTTTATCATCTTTCATTTAACTTACGATAATCGATATATAATCTCAACGATCTTTCCGGTTTCTTCACGAATACATAGTCGGTCCCTAGGGCGAACTTCTTGGTCTAATGAAACTTTTTCCTTCTAAGTCCATCAGCTGCACCATTAACTCCTTCATCTCTATAGGTGTTATTCTGCTAGGCGATCTACTTATGGGTTTAACTCTAGGTACAAGATCTATTCAAAACTCAACAGCCTATTTTAGTGGTAATCCTGTCACTAGGTCAAAGACATATGCAAACTCTATAATGAAAAAAATTCAATTCAACTAATCTTCCCCCTCCATTGCACCCAATAAAGCATAAACATCAAAATTCAGGTTCTCTACTGAGTATATAATTCGGTCGCTGGTATTAAGGTGTCTTGGTGATATTTTCCTATCTTGGCAGAATATTCTAGCATCATATTTGTTTAACCAATCCATACCTAATATAATTCCAAAGCCTATAAAATCAAACACATGGAAACTGCGGGAAACCTTATGACCAAACACCTAAAACTCTAAATTGTCACATCTCATCCTAAGAATTGCATACCCTCCTATCAGATTCGTAACCTTTAAGGAAGTAATAAGAGTTTATGGTCCTAAACTAAGCTTGTTTGAGAAATAAAAGAATGTAATGCACCAGTATCAAACCATACTCTAACAGGTATGCCACGGATCAAAAACATACCTCCCATCACAGCATTTTCCTTCTCCTCTGCTATCGGTCTTGAGGCAGAGGGCTCCAAAGCAAATACTTTTCCTTTCTCAAACTTAGCTGGTTCTCTGCACTGATTCTTGTAATGCCCTATCTGCTCGCAGTTAAAACACTTGATGTTCTTCTTTCCAATGACCTTCTTTCCATCCCCATAATGACACTAATCGACAAAGTTCCCTTTATTGTCACACTTATAGCAAACAATATCATATTTTCCCTTCTTGGCAGCTCCATTCTTCCGAGCTCCTTTTTTGAAAGAACTTTATTTTATGACTTTGACAACCCTAAGCCTCTACCGACTTGTTATTACTAAATAGCGCAAACATTTCTTTGTTCCTCGGTACCATCTCCACTACTACATAACAAGGATCTCTAAGGTATGGTAAGGTTGCTCTAGCAAGCTCTGGTTTCAATCCTCTAAGGAACTTTTCATTCCTCTTGATTACCGTATGCACGGTGGCATTTCCATATCTGGATAGCTCCTCAAATATGGTTGCATATTCAAGCATTGACATATCACCTTATTCCAACTCAATAGCTTTCTAAGCAAAGTTGACTTAGTTATCTCATACATGAATCTTTCCTTGAATCTCCTTCTGAATTCCACCAAAATCAAGTGAGGTTTCGGTACTCCCATAGTTACGCTATTCCACCGGTACAATGCATCTCCTTGCAATAGTCTAGAAGCTAATCTCCTCTTTTGCTCATCATTCATACCTAATTCAACAAATATCCTTTCACAATAGTGCAGCCAATTCTTTACTTCAGTGGCATCCTTAATTCCAATAAATGGCTTTCCTCCAAGTCTTACATAATCCAAACCTAAAACAACATAGTTGATAACATGAACTTTAGGATTTGCACCTCCAGCATTACCACCAACTAATCTAGCTGCAACTCCAGCTTGCATCGTATTGACAAAGAACTGGTATGCAGCTCCCATGTTTACCGACGGTGTTCCAACACCTACATTAGCAGCTTTTTTTTGATTCAGAACTCATAGTATTGGCCTTGAAATTTCCATCAGTTGTAGTGCTTCCTACACCTAGATTCACTCTTCCATTTCGGCCTCCATATCTTACTTTCCTTAAATATACATTCGAACATTAGTAAGATACAGAAAAATGGTTTAAGAGAGAAAGAAGAATAGAGAAAAATATACTTTTATATGTAACAAATACAAGTACGTTACTATAGCATTATCCCATACCCCAATCTCACTCTTTAATTCATTAAGATTATGTTTTGAAAACCTGTATTAAAGTTTGAAATTCTTTTAGTTTTACATAAACCTTTACTCTAATACGTATTTGCAACATCCTGTATTTTGAGTTCAAAAATAAATGCGACTGATGCTGCAGTCATCAGTAGTATTATTCTTTGAAGAAAACATGAGATCAACTAATAGTATCATTAACATCAAAGCATAGGAATATGAAATTTTTCCAAAGCACAAATTCATTAGTGAATTTCAATATTCATTACATAATCCCAAAACATTACCCAGGTTTAGATAAAATATAATTATTACAAAATACTCCAAGAGCGACCTACGAAGATCCCCGTTTGGTTGATCAGTGTTTACTACTAGACAGATACAACTTCTGCCGTTACATACTTTCAAACAAAATGATAACACAGCGGACATAGATAGACTCCTATATAGGTATCTCTGCCTTATGTACATCTTTCGAAACTTTAATCGTCAAACCTAAACTTGGAAACCTTACTCTCCATCGATTCAAATTAGCAGCGAGGAGTTAAAGGGAAAAAACAAAAATTTTGGGTCAGACAAAAAGTCTGGTGTGAATAATAATATGTCATCTCAATAATAGATATCTAGTCAGACCACACCATTGAGTGCAAGAGGTTTTCTCCTCACTAGTTTTCTTTGGTAATATGTCTATCAAAATCACGCTCCTGCAATCATAGTGGTTGCATAATCACAAGATAATTAATTGCATGCACGCTAAATGGGTAATCCTGACTAATCTGTCTCAATTAACTATCTGTCTCTACATTACAGATTTCCTAAGGTAACTACAAACCTACACGGTCGACTTGGGCTCACTAGATTTAACAAAAAACCCCAACTTAACATTAGGGGTAAACTGGACTGTCCATCCAAACACAATCATCTGAGTGTTTACCTATAACATCCCCTACCTAGAGGTCCAAAGCTAAGCGCTACAGGTGTTGCAGTCATCCATTGTATTAACTTCTAGCGACTAAATATAGTTCTGTTAATGGTATTCACAATATCAGAAGCACTTGAATATGAAACAAAATCACAGATTTCAAAAACAACATTTTACTGATTACATTTCAAGACACATGTTTCACATTCAAATTACTTAATCCCGTTGCTTTTCCAAGTTCAGATAAAATGTAGTTATTACATAAATATGCCAAGAGCGACATATGATGATGCTCCCTTGGTTAACCAGACTATATATAAAATACAACGGAATCAATCCAAAATATAACATCAACTCCCAATTAGATATCCTTCAGCCACATGCTCATCACCGGAAGCTTTATTCACCAATCCTACTAAAACCTGTAAACCTCAACCCTCAGCATACTCAAATCAATTTTGAGCACCAGAGAGCTTAAGGGGAAAACATAAACTTCAAGTCAAACATAAAGTCAGGTATGAATAATACTATGCATCTCGGTCATCTGATATTAAGTGAGACCATGCCACTTAGCGGCACGGGTTTCCCCTCTCTGATATCCTTTTTAAAACATATCTTTTGCAAATTTTAGTCCTGCAACCAAAACTGGTTAAACATGTAAGTAATATCAGTTATCATATGGACAACCTTCCATACATTGTAGTTTTGTTTGGCTAACTACTAACGCTTGGCTGACTCGGGCCTATTAGAAAGACGTAAACATCTAACATCTTTTAGGTACTCCTCTTCTGGTGGGTCTGTCCTTACTTCTCCATGTCTAATTATCAAATGGTTTTTGAGGCTCACCAACAACCTGCCTGTCCATTTTTTATTCCTTTCTATGCGTAACATAATTTTAATCTCACATGTGATAATGCCCTACACACTGGAATTTTGGACCTATTTTAGCTAGGGGCTACTGGCTGAAGTATAGGGTGCGACCATATACCAGTCCAATTTTCTATTCTAATATCCGAGTCATTTACTTAGGGTTATATACTCATAAAAATTTCCTTGAAAATATTTTCTTTCAAATTGATTTAAACCTTTAAATCATTCTTTAAACGGGGATTTTATTTATATATACTCTTCGCTTTACTCAAATTGCCTTGCCATGTTATATATTCTTTACAAAAAACCTTGTTGACGAAAACGTTTAGAAAGTACCCCTTTCGAAACCATTATAAGTAACCCTTCCGATACAGTAAAACCTTCGGCTGAAGGCCAAAAAATACCTTTTGAAATCATACCTTGCGAAATCATTCATATTTATCCTTTCAAAAGCGTTGAAAAACATCTCCTTCGAAAGCTTTAAAACCATAGACATTCTATCTTTAGAACACTTAAAACATTGCCTTTTGAAACCATTAGAAAACCTTTAGACCTTTTGAAACCATTGGAAAACCTTTCCTTTTAGACCTTTCAAAACCAATGGGGAACCACCCAGCCTTCCTTGAAAACCTTTCGAAAGCATCAAAACATCAAGCCTTTCGAAAGCATTTGGATTCAATTTTATAATATGTGGAAACACCTTTCGAAACCATTGAAACTATCTCTTTCGAAACCATTTGGGTTCTACCTTTTTTAGAGCAAAAGGGTCATTAATACTTTCAAGTCGAAAACATCTCTTTCGAAAGCATTTCCTGAGTAAAGAAGCGATGGTGTCGAAATCATCCCTTCGAAAGCATTAGAGAAGAGGCTTGGTTTGTAAAAACAAGATAACCCTTTCGAAACCAATCTAGGTCGAAAGGTAAAAGGCGGCAGTCATGGGTTTCGACCCCTTCGAAAACAGTCATTTTTTAAAAAAAGGCGCAACCCATTTGAAATTTTCCTTTTAAATATTTGACTCAGCCGAAAGTCAACCAAGTCGAAAGCACTTCCTTCGAAAGCAAAAGCAGGCACATTTTCAATTTAAAACAAAACATGCTTCGATCCCCTTGGACCCTTTGGTTTTGACCTAGTACCTTCCACCTATATCCAATTCACTACGTACCAGGTATCTAATGTCATGTGCATTGGTTTCGATGGAGTCAGAGGCGGAGGTAAGAAGTCGGAAGCCTGGTGCGGAAAGCATTGAAACAGGAAAAATCATGTTTTCTTTGACTTTTAAAACTAGTCATTTGTACCTAACCTGCCTTGTTTGTCAAATTATGATTGCTTGAAAAAAATTTCTTTTCTAAAAGTACTGCTAACTTTTAGAAATAACAATTTGGTATATTTACAAAATACCCCTTCTCCTTTATATAAATATATAAAACATTTAAGTCTCATACCATAAATAATTTTATATATCCATTAAAACACTTAGGAAAATTCTAACAAAATTCTAGAAAATCATTTTTAATATGTTTTCAAACATATATAAATTTTAGACCCTAAGCAAATATTATTTGACCGTAATTAATTTTAAACCTAAAATGGAATTTTCTTCACTAGAGAATTCATATAAAATCCACGTTAATTCAGAAAATTATGAAAATTGAAACTCATTTCTAATTATTGTTTTTAATCTAAATTTAAATTTGCAAGGCAATTGGACGTCAATAATAGGGTTTTCATATTAAAACATATCACAAAATCTATGTGAATTAGCATAAATCATCAACGACATGTAGATATACATTTTATCATCTAAAACATGGCAAAACATTTACAAATAATTCAGATTTCATACTAAAAACCAAAAACTAATAAAAACTTGAGATGCTGTCATTATTCACCTTAGCATTTTGATAAAAGATGTGAAATTTGTTCTTGATTAAGTGATTTGATTCTCTCGCTTGAAATCCTAGCTTTTATCTTCTCTTGCTTGCTAATGGTGGCCCACCATAGCTTGCATTTTTTATTTGTGAAAAATAAAGTGAACGTGAGTGTTGAGAGGTTAGGGGTTTAGGGTATAAGGATGTACCTTGTTCCTATTTTTTCCTTGCATATTTCCTAACCCTTTTATTCTCTTTTTATCCTAATTCACTTGTTTAACATGGTTGACTACCCATTATTTAATCACAAATCTCAATCCATTAATCATCTTACATTATTTTATTTTATTTAGCTAATTAAATATCCCAAATAATGTTACTAAAAATATGGGGTGTTACTGACTCCCCTCCTTAAAGAATTTCGTCCTCGAAATTACAATACGGTACACATCAAAACAATCAAAGGTAAAACGTACCATCAAACAAATCAGGATAAGCATCCCTCATCTTGTTCTCGGTCTCCCATGTACAGTCTCTCTTGTTCTCACTCCACCGAACTTTAACTAATCTGACTGTCTTATTTCTGAGCCTCTTCTCATCTCTAGTGACTATGCAAACCAGCTTTCTGACTATAGTCAAATTCGGCTCTATAACTAACTCATCTAACACAGTCGGAGATATAGTACTATCCGGATCTCGTATACACTTTCTTAGATGAGAAACATGGAAAACATCCCAGACTCCGGCCAAACTTCTTGGTAACTTTACTCTATATGCGAGTTTCTCGATCTTGTCAATAATGTAAAATGGTCCAACAAACATCAGTGCCAACTTTCCTAATTTCCCAAACCGAATCACACCCTTCATCTATGACACCTTAATGAAAACATGAACTCCAACAGAAAACTCTAAATTTGTCCGTCTTTTATCCACATAACTCTTCTACCTAGATTGAGCTTCCTTTATTCTAGCTCAAATTATCTTAACCTTTTCTACAGCTTCTCTAATCAAATCCGGACCAAGAACCAACCTATCCATAGTCTCTAGCCAACAAACTAGAGATTTGCATGGGCTTCCATACAAAACTTCAAATGGTGCCATCTTTATACTAGCCTGATAACTATTGTTATACAAAAATTCGACTAGATGTAGATGGTGTTCCCATGATCCCCCAACATCTAGCACACAAGCTCGTTACAAATCCTCTAAGATTTTGTTAACTCTCTCCGTTTTCCCATCAGTCTGTGAATGGTAAGCGGTAATCATCTTGAGCTTGTTACCTAAAGTTGATTTGAATCGATTTGTGAAATTGGATGCAACAATTCTAATTGGGAAACTATTTTAATATGATCTCTTTAAATAAATATAAACTATTTTTAATTAACAACTATTTTAATATATAAATTATTTTAATATGTAAACTATTTTAGTTTATAACTATTTTAATATATATAATAATTTCAATACCTAAACTGTTTGAGTTGGAATTGTTATGATTTCAGAGGTGTTATGATTTTGAAAGTGTTACGATTCTGGAAATGAATATTATTTAAAGTGAATAATGATATCGAATTGATATGGTTTTGAAATGAATATGATATTTTGGTATGAAGTACGAACTTTTTGAAATATAATGACTACGGTGTGAAATAAGCGTTTGGTTGTTAAAGAGTTTGAGATCGGATATAGTCATACCCTCTGCCAATACCAAAAACCACTTCAACAATTGTGTACGTGGCGGAGATTCCAGAATGAAGTAGGATGGTTTAGTGTACGATTCTGTATGATGTATTTACGTAGCCCTGACTCCCATGAGTCAGCTTGATGGGCCAAGTGAGGTCATTCCTCCTATCGGACACATTTCTTTGATGCATTCTATTACTTTGTGATTTGATTGGGTACACCTTTGATTTGGAAGCGTGTTTCGAGGTGGGCGGTAGTAGCTGCTATGCATTACCACCAGTTCGGATCCGCAAACGGTGTATCTACTTGGTATTGCCTTGCGTGCCTTATCACATGCCCTATTGCACCTTTGGTGTGTACCATACCTATGGAGTTACCTCAGATAGCCCTCCAATTTACGGAGGAATTACGGTATTGTATAGACTATGGAAATATATAAAAATGTGTTAAGGGGGATATGGGTAACGCCTTAACACTATTTTAATACTTTGCTTTAGTATAGACATATTATAATAGCGTATGGTACTGCATAGTAGATAGTTCCACGGATCCTTAAAGGATGGGTATCCCAAACATCCTTTAAGTTACTTGTATTTCAGTTGACATTTCACCTGAGTTAAATTTACCGATATAAGAATGTTAATCCTAAATCGAGTGTTTTGTGTTTTTCTTTATGCTCGGGTCAGACTGAGTGTCAAAACGTTTGATACTCACCTTTGGAAAATCTCTATATCCAGCTTTCAGTTACTTCAGTTTATTCCAATTTTTTTATTCAGACTTGTCATTGGCATTTGTATTATTAACTTCTATGTATTCGAGATATCTGTTGTATTTTTCTTTAAACTCTAATGTTTATATAGTAGCTTCATAGGCTATTATTTATGTATTCCGCTTTATTACTCTATGTATGTGATTCTATGATTGATTTATTTACTGTATATGCTAAGTTTTTCCAAATATAAATTAACAATCTGTTGTTTTAAGCAATTCAAGTCTGACATGAGTGGATGATTATCGATTTGAACGGATCGAAATACCAGGTCGTTACATATATAGTTATATATGTGTGTGTGTGTGTGTGTGTGTGTGTGTAGTCTCTTTCATTCTCTTAGAACATTATTTTGTATCTTACTAAGGCTCGTATGCATATTTACGAGAAAGGAGATATGGAAACAGGAAACGAAAGAGGAAATCTCTGTGGAGGAAGCACCGCAACTAATGGAAATGCTCGACCCACTACTAGGAGGAACCCGAGTCGACAACCTAATGCTAAAATCAAAATGCTAACACCAATATGAGTGCTGGAAAACCACTAGTAGATATAGAGATGATGTATCAGTTCTTTGTTGGTTTGATGCAAGTAGGAGCTGCTGCTGGTGTTGCAGGAAATGTAGGAGGAGCTAGTCTTGTGGCTCCAGTGGGAATAATTATGCTTTGTTGAGTAGATATTACACCATTTTGGATGGGAAGCCATTCTTGGGAATGGAGAGTGGCATAAAGGTTCAGAATTAGTTGTTGCATTATGAGTGTATATTTGGGCCTAAATAATGGACAGAAGAGAAGGCTGACCTTTAGACAGTTGTAGGCGTCAACACTACATTGGTGGAATAGTGTCACTGCCGGAGTTTCAAAAGAGCAGTTAACTTGGGATGATTTTAATATGAGATTTGAGAAGAGGTTTGTATTTGAGTTTGATAAGTCTAAGCTGATGAAGAAGTATATGGATTTAGTGTAAGGAGAGATGTCAGCAGTAGAGTATGTTACCAAGTTTGAAGAGTTGTCTTGATATGGATATGCTATTATAGATACTGACATCAAAAGGAATGAGAGGTTCATTCGGGGATTGAGGCCCGAGCTTGGTAGAAAAACCATGACACATGTCCGTGATCCTTATAATAATGTGGTGGAGATGGCCATTCGCCATGAGGGGTTACTTGCTGAGTTTTCTAAAGAGAAGTTAGTGGAAATTCAGGGTTCTCGGGGGAAGAAGAGGAAGTTCTTTAAAAAAAAGGGAGCGCAGAAGGGAGATACTGCTAAGAAGTCAAAGGATGAGGTAGTTTGCTATAAGTGTGACAAGAAGGGTCACTTTGCAAATAAATGCCGGTCAGGAAATGAGAAGGAAGCTGCAAGCAAGAAGAATGTGAAGTGCTTCAATTGTGATCAAGTTGGGCATTACTAGAACCAATATCCAGAGCTAGTTAGGGAGGACAAAGGAAAAGTTTTGCTATAGGACAAGCTAGACCAACCACAGCTGATAAAAGTAAGACTGTGATGGAAGGTACCTTTTTTATTCAAAGTATTCCAGTTAGAGTACTTTTTGATATTGATGTATCACATTCATTTATATCTCGGTATTTAGTTGATAAATTAGGTTTAGAACCCACCTACCTTGTTACTTCCTTAAGGGTTGCGAATCCAAAAGAAGGGTATGCAACTCTAGGGTTGAGATGTGACCAGTTCTAGCTTGACTTATTAGGTCATAAGTTTTCATGCAGTTTGTATGTTATTGATTTCGTAGATATTGGAACCATTTTGGGTATGGATTGGTTGGATAGGTACGAGGCTAGAATATTTTGGCAGGATAGGGAAATATCACTGAGATGCCCTGATAGTCATAACCGAGTGCTATTTTCTGTAGCTGAAGTGTCAGAGCTATGCTTAATGCTATGGAGGTAGGAAATGAGTTAAGTCAGGTTTGGGTAGCAATAGAGTTTGCAATGTCTTTGAGCCAGCCGCTGGTCTGCCCCTAAAAAGAGCTATTAAGTTTAGAATAGATCTTGTGCCAAGAGTTGAACCTATGAGTAGACCACCTAGCAGGATGACACCAACTGAGATGAAAGAATTGAAGGTGTGGCTAGTTGATCTAGAAAGAAAAGGTATTATTAGACCAAGCAGTTCACCTTGGGGAGTTGTCACGGTGTTGTAAAGAAGCTGGATGGGTCGTTGAGGTTGTGTATTGACTATTGTAAGTTGAATGAAAGGACAATTAATAAAATGTATCCTTTGCCAAGAATAGATGATCTGTTTGATCAGTTGAGTGGAGCCAGAGTATTTTCCAGTTAGATTTGGTGACAGGTTTCCATTAGTTAAGAATGGCGGAGGACGTTATTCCTTTGACAGCATTTCGAACTAGGTATGGTTCATATAAGTGGTTGATGATGCCATTTGGGTCAACGAATGCATCTACGTTCTTTGTGGATTTGATGAACCAAGTTTTCCGAGAGTATTTGGATAGGTTTATGTTGGTGTTTATAGATGACATCCTAGTCTACCCTAGGGATGAGAGAGAGCATGAAGTTCATTTTAGAGTAGCACTTGAGACGTTGAGGTAGAATCGGCTAAAGGCAAAGTTTACTGAGTGTCATTTCTAGAAGAAAGACGTAAAATTTCTTGGTCACATGGTTTTAGAGAAAGGATGGTCTATTGATCCAGATAAGATCGAAGCCATGAATAATTGGAAGGGAATAGAGACGATGACTGAGATTATGAATTTTCTTGGACCCACTACGAGAGATTCATTAAGGATTTCTCGCAGATATCAGCACCCTTAACTAAGCTAACCAGGAAGGAGGTGAAATTTGTTTGGTTCGAAAAATGTAAGAAAGTATTCCTTAGGTTAAAGCATTTGTTGACTAATGCACCCATGTTAGTAGTTCCAGACAGAAACCAAGGATTGGTGGTGTATACTACTGCATTTGGAACTGGATTAGGAGCAATGTTGATGTAGAATGGTAAAGTCGTTGCCTACACATCTAGGCAGCTTATACCGTATGAAGTTAGTTACCCTACTCCTGATTTAGAGTTAGAAGCTGTGATCTTCACATTGAAGATTTGGAGACATTATCTCCTTGGGGAGAGGTTTGAGCCTTATACCGATTAGAAGTCTTTATAGTATTTATTCTCTCGGAAGGAGTTGAATATGAGGTAGCAGAGATGGATGGAGTTTTTGGCTGCATATGATTTTGATATAGAGTATACACCAAGTAAAGGTGATAAGGTGACTGATGCTCTTAACAGAAAATATCAGAACGTGGTGTTAGCTATGTTGGCGGAGTGGAAGGATCTAGAAGATTTAGTTAGTTGCGATGAGTAGTTAAGATCGACGGCTGGTTCTAGTCAGAGTTTCGTCATATTGACTTGTTTAGAAGTTCAACCAGTATTGATTAAGAAATTTCTTCTAAGAAAAAGGAGAATCCAGTGTTGGCTGAGAGAGTTAGAAGGCTTGAGTTGGAACTAAGATCGATGATCTAAAGGATTTTAGCCCTTCCCAGAGAGGATGGTTGAGAAAGAAGGGATGGTTGTGCATTCCGAATGTGGAGGACTAAAGAAAAGAAGTTCTTGGAGAATGTCATTAGTCCAAGTTTATAATTTATCCTGAAGGGACCAACATGTAACAGGATATGAAGAGTAGCTTATATTGGGAAGGCATGAAGAGGGATGTTGGCATGTGGGTTAGGCAGTGTGCAAACTTTCAACAAGTGAAAGTTGAACATCAGAAACTAACTGGGTTGCTTTAGCCTTTATGGATTCTAGTTTGAAAGTGGGATTCAATATCTATAGATTTTATAGACGGGTTGCCAAGGTCAAATAGAGGTAATGAAAGTATATAGGTTATAGTGGATAGTTTGACCAAGAGTGCCCATTTTATTATAGTTAAGTCAACCAGAAAGACACTTGTTTTAGCTAAGTTGTTCCGGAAGAACATAGTTAGACTGCATGGAGTTTCTAGTAGTATATTCAATGACAGAGATGCTTTGTTCACTATTGAGTTGTGGAAAAGTCTACAGGAAGTGATCGGTACCATGCTTAATATGAGTACTACATATCACCGTCAGACATATGGGAAGACAAAGAGAGTTAACAAAGTACTCGATGATCTACTGAGATCTTGTGTATTGGACTTTGGTGGCTCTTAGGAGAATCACCTACATTTGGTTGAGTTTTCCTATAATAATAATTATCAGACTAGTATAGGAATGCCAACTTTTGAGGCTTTGTATGGAACACCCTGCAAATCAGTAGCATGTTGGTTGGAGACTGGAGATAGATTAGTCTTAGGTCTAGATTTGGTTAGAGAGGCGTCAGAAAAGATTAAGTTAATCCGAGGAAGGACGAAGGAACCTCGGTCAAGACAAAAGAGTTATGCAGATAAGAGGCGTAAGGACTTAGAATTCTCAGTTGGAGATAAGGTTTTCATTAAGGTATCACAATGAAGGGTGTGATACGCTTTGGAAAGTCAAGGAAGTTGGCCCCAAAATATGTAGGTACATTCCAGATTATAGAGAGGATTGGAAAGCTCGCATACAGAATAGTGTTGCCGAGTTGTTTGGTAGGTGTCCATAATGTATTTCGTGTGTCTTATCTTCGCAAGTATGTGCATGATCCAGAGACTAGTATTCCTCCGATAGGGCGGAAGACTTAGTAGTAAAGCCTAATTTGACTTTTGTTAGACAACCAGTTCAGGTTATAGCTAGAGATAAGAAAAGATTGAGGAAAAGACAGTCAAGTTGGTGAAAGTTCAATGGAGCGACAATGAGAAAGACTATACTTCGGAGACAAAGGACAGGATTAGAGATACTTATCCTGATCTGTTTTTAGTGTATGTCTATATTAGATTAATATAGATAGTTAGTTAGACTAGTATGGTTGTTAGGAGTTGTTACAGATGATTGACATGTTTAGTATTTGGTCCTTGCTGAATTTCGAGGATGAAATTCTTTAAGGGATGGAGCCTGTAACATCCCTAATATTTGATAACGTTATTCAAAAAATTTAATTAGATAGATTGAATAGAATAATGATGATAAGGGGATTATTATATAAAGGGTCATGCTTAATAATTAAATAAATGGACTTTAAATATTTTAAAGGATAATTAGTTTACACATGGACATATTAGTAAAATAGCCTCTTTATTAAACACGGCTATACACATCTTACCCTTTTCCATTCACGTTCCAATTTTCATTTCCACAAACGCAAATCTAAAACCTAAGAGTCGGCCATTACCAAGGAAGAAAGGAGGAAAATTTATCTAAAGCTGGGAAGGATTAATCAACAACAGATTTCAAATTCCTTAGCATACCTAATGTGAATAATGATTTCATACCATCTTTATTTAATTTTATGGTTATATATGTGTTTTCGGATTTATGATTAAATTCATTTTTACATGGATGATGATATGCTTGAACAATATTATGTTTGATTAATTTTAATTCATTCACATATGAATTAGTACGGTTTTGATGTAAAACTGAGAGTTCAACATTTTAGAATGCCATGGAAAGAAATTATGTTAAGAAAAACATGATTTTGGAGATGGGTTCAAATTTCAAAATTTTCCGAGCTATAGAAAATTTATTATAAATTTCTAAAGGGAAATATGATATAATTGGGTTTAAAATTTATTTCGAGTGTTTTAGGAAGAAATTAGGTTATAAATTTTAATATGTTTGATTACATGATAAAGTTGAATCTGTGATTTTTAGGGATTTTTCCTAATTGATTTACTAGGACAAATAAATTATTTCAAGAGAATGACTTATTTGCAAATACTGGTTTTGTTAATAGAAGGGCTTAAACATTATATTTTCTTTGATTTAGATCTGATTGGCAGTTATCTTTGAAAAGTTTTATGGCAACCAATCAAAGATTTACAAATAAGCAAGTGGTTATAAACCAATTACTAAAAGTAGCAAATTTCAGCCTTTAATTCAGAAAATTAGGTCCGCCTAAAATAGCAGTACCTTTCGACTTCATTGACTCTGCTCCAGTCGAAACCATCCTAATCAAAACCCACATAGTCAAAACTAATACATATAGTGGATTGGAAAGAAGGGGAAGCCTTGGAGTCGAAAGGAATGCTTCCGAAGGAGTCGAAACTCTATTTAATTTCTCAAACTTTATGTTTTTGCTTTGTTTTACTTAAAGCTTTCGACACGCTCGAAACATATGCTTTCGAAAGGGTTTATACAAATAGCTTTGGGGGAAGGATGCTTTATTATGGTTAAGTATTAACTTTTGAAGGGCTACCTTTCTCCTTAGATAAGAGCTTTCGAAAGGATTGGTTTCAAGCAAGTCGAAACCCAGCCGCAACATTTTCTCCTTTCGACTATATTGACCATCTATGCTGTCGAAGGGTTCTCTATGTTTTAACTTAGACTAAGCCATTTTCTTGAATGGTTTCGAATGGTTGGGGGTTTCGAAGGCAATGGAGTCGAAAGGGGGTTTCGAATCTATCCTTTGATGTTTTATCTTAGAAGGTGGTTGCTTTCGACTAGATGGTTCTGACACCATCAACTTATTATACTTTTGAAAAAGTCTTATAGAGTCGCATGTCCTTGCCTTGACTTCTCCATCCTTTTCCAAAGGTAAGTACTCTTTGAATGTCGAGAGATGAAACCATTCGTCCCCTTCGAATGGTTTGGGATTGCTACAAACTAATAACTGCATTCCTTAGAATGCTTCGAAAGGTTTGGTGTGAATTTCTTTTCTTTAGCTCTTGTCTTATGATGGATGGTTGCGGAACTACTCTCCTATTTCATAAGGGAGGTACCTAGCGGTTTTGTATCTATCTACTTTGTCGTGCTTTAGTAGTTCTTTCCTTCATGCCTGCGAAAACCTTGCTCTGGAGTTCTCATTTTCTTTTCTTTATTAGCGTTGAACTATCCTTTCGACATCATCGAAAGGTGACTTCTCCTACTGATCTTTATCTATGCGGGGGGTTCCCAAAAGGCCTTCTTTATCTTCATTCATATTTTATGATTAACATTTTGCCCCCCTTCCTTGCATAATGAAGGCTTTTGTTCTTTAGGACAAAATTCCAAGGTTGCCAAATTGTCCCTGCGTTCTTCTAACGAAAGGGTCATCCTTTAAACCTTTAGAATATGTAGTAGCCATAAGTATTCGAAGTCCCAGGTTCCGGCCTTGTTGGTTAGAATTTATCAGTTTTTTGTCAGATACAACCATTTCTCTTAGCAAAAGGGTGTTAGGAGACCATGCCTAGATGATTTAGAAGTTTATTTTCTATAACAATAAAGGCTGAAAATACCACATCATGGAACAGTGGGGAATTTAGAATCGTCTTGATCATATTAGAAGACTAAAGTCTTATATCGCTCTAATAATAATAAGAGGGGATCAGAACACCAATTAGAGCATCTATTCTGACATCAATAATGAAAATCCAAAAGAGTAATTTTGATTGTAAGCATTTAGAGGTTCAGATGACTTGTTTTTCCATTCAATAATAGAAGATCGTAAGACTATTTTTGGCTATAAGTAGTAGAAGATTAGAAATCCATATCTGAAAATAAGTAATGGAAGCCCAGGAATTCATTGTTGGTAATAAGTAATAGAAAACCAAAATGCCATTTTCAGAATATCATTTTTGGTAATAGAAGTCCAGTGCACCATTAATAGTGGAAGTCCAAAATACCATTTCTGGCAATTGACAATGGAACACTAGAATACCATTTCTGGAAATTGACAATTGAACACCAGAATACCATTTCTGGAAATTCATAATGGAAGACCAGAATACCATTTTTGGTAATTAATAATAGAAGACCAGAATATCATCTGTGGTAATAAGTAATCGAAGACTAGAATACCATTTTTGGTAATTTATAATAGAAGACCAGAATACCATCTCTGGTAATAAGTAATAGAAGACCAGAATATCCATCTGGCCGATGTTTATGAAGAGAAGTTAGAGAATTCTTTTGATTCTTTTTGTCGAATGTGCCATCTTCAGGCTTTAAGGATGTCTTGCATGCTTTTTCTTTCTCGGGCACGACTTTTCTTTGTCCATTTGTTTTGGCCTATTTCAGGCGTGGACTCTTTAGTCCAAATTTGTGCTTATTTAAGCGGACTCCATTTCAGGCTGTTTGTCTTTTTAGATATTGCCAATTTTTTGGTAGTTTCCATTTTAGACGATGCCGATTTCTGGCGGTGCCCATTTCAGGCATGGACTTCTCTTAGTACGTTGGAAATTTCATCTAGATTTCTGGTGCGCTCGGCTAGCTTATTCTCAAGCAAGGTCTGAGGACTTACCCGACCTCCCTCCAAGAGGCGCCTTAACCTGGCCATAGCGTGAGGTGGCTAAGGGCTTGTTAGGTACCTTGGCCAAGCCTAGCGTGGCGGGACCAAGGGATTACTCGTCCTCACTCTAGGAGGTGCCTTATCCTAGCCATAGTTTGACGCAGATAAGGGCTATTGCTGTTTTAACCTAGCAAATTCTGACTTTGGCACGGATAAAGGTTTATGTCCTCCCTCCAAGAGGTGCCTTGACCTGACCATCTTGGCGCGACCAATGGCTTTCCACCATTATTGGTAGCCTAACATCTTAGGTAGTCCAAGTTTAAGGAGAATTTTACTCCCGACCATGTACACTTTTCTTAGTGAATCATAGAATAGATGTTCTTGAAATTTCTTTATTCGTTCAGAGTCGAAAAATACAGTTTCAAATGTTTTGCGTTCCAGGTTCTTGGTACCATACTACCATCAGGATGGCATTGCTTGTAGGCCCCTGGGGGGATTTCATTGAAAATTATTAGTGGGCCTTTCCAATGACCTATCTGATGGGTTTCTTATATTGGCCATTACTCTTCTAAGTACCAAATCTCCTTGTCTAAATGACCTTGTTTTACCTTTGAGTTGTAGTACTTTGATATTCTCCTTTGGTATTTAGATGTTCTTAAGGCTGCTTCATCTCTTAATTCATGAATCAAGTCAACTGATTCCTTCCTCAGCTGTTGATTTGAGTTAAAGGCGTAGGCAATCCTTCAATGAGAAGGTACTTCAATTTCTACCGGTAGCATTACTTCACAACCATATGTTAGCAAATACGGCGTATGACCCATTGCAGTTCTAGTGGATGTTCATAAGCCCGCAAAACTAGGGGTAATTCCTCTACCCGATTCCTTTTGCCTTATTCAGTCTCTTTTTCAAGATCGTCTTTATTGTTTTGTTAGCAGCTTCAATGGTTCCATTAGCCTATAGGTGAGCGATGGAAGAGAAGCTTTTTATGATTCCATTCTTATGGAAAAATCGTGAAAATTCTTCACTTTCAAATTAGGTTCCATTGCATGATATTATCTTGTAAGGTATCCCAGACCATGTGACATTGTTTTTAATAACAAATATTAGCACTTTCCTAGAGGTGATTTTTGGAATCGGTTCTGCTTCGACCCATTTTGTGAAGTAATCAATTGACATTAAAGCATCTTTCACTCCTCCTTTATAGATTGGAAGCGGCCCGATTAAATCAATTCCCCAAACATCAAATGGTCATGGGTTGGTAATGGAGGTTAGTTGACTCGGAAGAAGACGTGGTATCTTTGAATAACGTTGACTCTTTTCACGCCTTTTAACATACTAGATTGCTTGGTTGGTCAAACGTGGCTAGTAAAACCCTTGTCTTGTTATCTTTTTGGCCAGTTTGATCCCTTTGGAGTGATCTCCACAAAATTCTTCGTGTGCTTCCTTTAGTTTCCTCAATCCGCTCTTGGGTTTTACACATCGCAAAAAGGTAAAGGCATATCCTTTCTTGTATAGAATTCCATCCATAATGGTAAAGTTTGAGCTTGTCATTTTAGCTTTCGTGCTTCTATTTTATCTGCATGTAGTGTCCTATTGATAATATAACTCATAATTGGAGTCATCCAAGTGTTTTTGTAATTTTCTTCCGTTATTGGGGCTACAGGTTCTTCACTCGATATTTCCTGATCTCTTTATTCCCCTTCTTGTGCTAAAGCTTGTGATTGGGCTAATACTAATAGCTCCTTGGTTTTCTCTTGTTTATTTTCTTCCATACTGGGATTATCCTGAAATCCCACGGGTACAATTCGAGTCTTAGGGGCCCCTCTCGAACTTTCCAACTTAGCCAGCAAATCTTCTTAAGAATTGTCTCCCCTTGGTATTTGGTGTATAGAGAAATATTCGAGAAGTGCGAGCATTTTTAATACTTTCTTCACATATTGACTAAGTTTGGGATCTTTGGATTGATGCACTTGTTTGATTTGGTTAACCATCAATTGAGAATCACTAAATACTTGAATCCTTGGGATTTTGAGTTGTAGAGCGTGGGTTGATCCTGCAACCATGGATTCCAATTGTCTACATTATTAGTTACTGAGAACCCCAATTTCATAGCATAATGAAGTTTGTGTCAATCTGGGGTAATTATTACACATCCTGCTCCATCCCCTTGTTTGTTCAAGGTGTCATCCATAAATAATTTCCACTTGGGCTTTACATCCTTTTCCTTTTCAGATTGTTCTGAAATGAATCCGGTACACTCGTTAATGAAATCTGCTAAATCTTGTCCTTTTATAATCATTCTGGGTTGATATACTATATCAAATTGACTTAGCTCAATGTCCCACTTAATCAATCTTTTAGAAGTTTCAGGCTTACCAAAGACTTGTTTCAATGGAAAGTCGTTTAACACCTTCACCGAGTGTGCCTGGAAGTAAGGCCTTAACTTTCGAGCTGTCAAAATCAAACAGCATGCCAGTTTCTCAATAACTAGGTGTCGGATTTCGGCATCCTTTAGCCTTCTATTTACATAATAAACCAGTAGTTGCAATCCCTTGTCATTTCTGATCAATACTGAACTTACTACATGTCCAAAAATTGCCTAGCCATATACAATAATAGATCCTCTCCATCTACGAGGCTGGATAAGATTGAAGGTTTTCCCAAATGTAACTTCAACTCTTGAAATGCCTTTTTTCAATCTTCATTCCATTCAAAAAAATTCTTTTTCTTTATTCCCTCAAAGAATGGTACGCACTTATCAATGCCCTTTGATAAACCTACATAGCGCTGTTATTTTCCCATTCAAACTCAAGGCATTTTTATTCGTCTTAGGTTCTTCCATATACTTAATGGTCTCGATCTGCTCTGGGCTAGCCTCAAACCCTTGTGCACTTACAATATAGACTATAAACTTTCCAAAATGGACTATAAAGTTTCATTTTTGGGGGTTGAGTTTCATTTGATACTTGCGGAGCTTCTTGAACATTTCATCTAAATCTTCATGATGATCCTTCGCCTCTTGGGGTTTTGCCAACATGTCCTCTACATAAACCTCCATATTTTTTCCGGTTTGATCTTTGAACATTCAGTTAACCAATCTTTGGTAAGTTCCCCCAGCATTTTTCAATCCGAATGACATTATTTTAATAACAATAGGCCCCCTTATCTGTAATGAAGCTGGTGTATTCCTCATCAGGTTTAAACATAGGGACTTGATTGTATCTGGAATACGCATCCGTCAAAGAGAGCAGCTGATATCCACTAGTTCAGTTGACCAATTGATCTGTCCTTAGTAGTGGGTAACAGTCCTTTGAACAAGCTTTGTTTAAATCCGTATAATCCATGCAATTTCACCACTTCCCGCTAGATTTCTTTACCAAAACTGGATTTCCCAACCATTTGGGATATAAGATTTCCTGGATAAACCTGTTTTGCTGTAATTTGTTGACTTCTTCCTTTAAGGCATCGATCCTCACCTTATCGAAATGTCTTTTCTTTTGCCTGACCAGAGGGATGTATGGATTGATATTCAAGCATGACTCACGACTGTAAGGTTGATTCCAACCATGTCAGAGTGGGTCCAAGCAAAAATATCTTAATTGGACTTTAAAAATTCTGTCAACCCTGACTTTAAGTGCTCCTTAAGATCCTTTCCTTCTCTGATTATTTTGGTACAATCGATAGAATATATTGGAATTTCCTTGGTTTCTTGAACCAGCTTAACTCTTTCAACCTCCTCTCGGCAATTTAGCTCTGTAACAATTTCGCTTTCCTCTATCGAGTTAGAATCCATTCTCTTCCTCTTTTCGTAAACTACAAAACATCTTGCGATAATACGTTTGTTAGCTTTATCAAAAAAAAAATTCTTCGAATGATGAATGTAGAAATCCATCGTCCAAAGGCTATAAAGTAATGGAAGAGTCAAAGTAACAAGTGAACTCCCTATTATATCGCTCCAAAGTCGCAAAATACATTTCTCTTGACGTAAGTTGCTCACTTCGGATAGTTCCCCAGTCACTCTTGGTAAGGAATTTAAGCATCAAATATTTTAGTGATAAAAATGCATCCACTTCGTCTAGCCCTGGACGGCCAATGAAAGCGTTGTATAATGATGGCTGATCAATGATCACAAAAGTTGTTTCAAAAAAATGAGAGCACTGAGGGCGCCCCAGCTAAACCAAAAGCTTCAATTTTCTAAGTGGAGTTGTTCCTTTATTGTTGAACCCGAAGATAGGTTCGGGGCTAGGCTCAAGTTTGTCTTTGGAGATTCTCATGTGATCAAATGCATGTCGGTATGTCACATTTACAGCATTTACAATATCGACCAAGATTTTTGTAACCACTAAGGATCCTATCTGAGTTATGATCATTAATGGATCATTGTGGGGATGATGGTATCCTCTTCTCAATTCCTACGGACTGATCATTAGGGTGTGCACGTTAATATTATAATTTAGGTTCTTGAGAGGTGGTTCTTCTTGTATAGAAAACACACCTTTCCTGGCTTCACAAATGTATTTATTCCTAGCATTCTGACTTCTACCCATGGGATGTGGTCCACCATATATAACATCAATTCTGTTTTGGGGTGGATTCAGGCTTAGTGGTTTTCGCCTTCGAACATATTCACAACATTACCAAAAGGTTTTCTTGCCTCGGTCTCTAGTAGGAAAGTCTGTTGCGGATTCTTCACAAAGTCCTTCAACTATCCTTCTCAAATTAATTTCTAAATTATTCCAAACAGTACCTTACATTCGTTGGTTTTGTGACCATTCGCCTTGTGGTAAGTACAATATTTACTTCCTTTCTTCTGTCTTGGTTTCGAAATTTTATAACTTTGAAATACTATGATTTTTAAAAAGATATCATATTAGTTTGGTTTTGAAATGGAAATGATATCGTATTTATATGGTTTCGAAATGGATATTATATTCTGGTTTTGAAGTATAAATTATTTTGAAATGACCGCGGTGTTATAATAACATTTGGTTGTTGAAGATACCGGGATCGGAAGTTGTCATACTCTCTGCGAACTCCGAAAACCACTTGAACAACCGTGTACGCGGTGGAGATTCCAGAATGAAGTAGGATGGTGGCGGTGTTTCCTTTGAGGTAAATACGTGGACCCGGCTCCCGTGAGTTGGCATAAGGTGGCTAAAACAGGAGCGATTGACGGGCTAAGAAGGTAGAACCTTTTAACGGACACATCCTTTCGATATTATACTCTTACTTTGAGTTGATTCAGTGGCCACTTTTGATTTTTGATTTGGGGGTGTGGCTCGAGGTGGCCGGTAGTAGTTGCTATGCGCTACCACCGGTCTGGAAGTGTAATTGGTATATCTACCCTGGCATTGCCTAGTTGTGCCGTGTCACCTACCCTAGCAAGCTTTACTACGAGTTTGATTTGTGTCGTACCTATGGAGTATCTTCTCGTAGTCTCCCGATCAGGAGATATGCAGATACTGTATAGACTACTGGCACTATTACGTGTTAAGGTGGAAAATGTAAAGCCTTAACACTATTTAAAAGTTAGTTTATTTTACTATTAGACATTATTATAATAGCGAAATATTACTATATAGTAAATAGTTTAACGGATCCTTAGGAGATGTGAATCCCGAGCATCTCTTAAGTTACTGCACTCATATTTATTTCTGTTGATTTAACTCACATAAGATATTTTAGTTTTGACTCGAGTGTTTTGTCTTTTCAATTCGCTCGGGTCAACCTGAGCATTTCAGGATTTGAAGGCCTTAATTCTGGAGAACGATGACGAAGAATTATTATTACTATTTGTTATATATTCCACTACACCATGTATTCCGCTGCATTGTTATATATTCCACTACACCATGTATTCCGCTGCATTGTTAATATTCTCTGGTATGTGTAACTCTGATATGTATTGCATAAGAAAAATCAAATATTTTGTAAAACAGCTTCATGAACTGTCTATTTGATTATTATATTTTATCGTTCCGTTGTAAGATTCTGTTTTATTTAATTTCTTTCTTCCTTTTTCTTATTCGCCCCATAACAATCCGCTCTTCTATATGGTTTAAGTCTGACGTGTGTGGTTTATCGTCGATTTAAAGCGTACGCAAAAAGGTGGGACGTTACATCTGGTATTAGAGCTTTGGTTTAGCGATAAACCTTAGCTTTATGGGGTCTGACTCTTTACTAATAGGGTAGTAATACCCTATGATGAGTCGCTGAGTGTATATATATGAGAGAGCGTATTTGTTAGTGCTATAAAAAGGTTTTAATATTGTGTTCGTCTGTTCCGTTTTGTATTTATAAATTTTGGTTGGTGCATGGAACGCTATGACATCAATAGGAATTTCTAAACACTTAATAGGACAGACCGACATAATACTTGTTTTTAATATAGGTGAATGAAATAATTTTACCTATTATATTTTCTATGTATAAAATAAATTTTATAAATGATATATATATATATATATATTTGGGTGCAATATATTGGTTTTTAGGTAATGAAATTTATAAATAATAGTTGAAATAAGATTGAAAATAAAATAAATGAAATTTGGAAATTTTAGAACTTAAGTTCCGGGATTTTGAAAATTTCTTTCAAAGGATTTTGGAATATAATAATATTGTTTATAAGTTTTTTTTTTGATATAAATATTTCAATATAAATTGGAAGAATTTTTTTAAAGAAACTTTGAAAAGAAATAAGTTATGTACTCTTCTCTCCGTCGCTGGAAAATAATTTCGGTGATGAGTGCATGCATCATCGACATTCATTTTCGAGTTTCGAAGTGGGAAGGTCACTGTAGTAGTTTTACTATGGATTTATTTTGATAACCAAATATAAATCTTAATTGCTTTAAATATAATTGGATATATAAGTTGTAAGTATACATTTATTTATTATTTTAAAATGATTTGAAATTTAACCCGGTATTTAGTTCTTAAATTTCCGTTAATCAATAGTTTCAATTATTGTAGTGAAATGGGTTGTAACTAATAAATAATTGGAACCTTTAATTAAAATAAGAGATTAAATGCTAGGTTATGAATGAAGTTACAAGAAAATTTGAAATGTGTAACCTGTAAGACAAAGATAGGATTATTGAACATTTAATTGAGTTAAAAGAAATGAGATAAACTTGTATAATTTTCAATTGCATTCTTTAAAATATATATAACTTACCAACTATAAAAAGTTAAAATGTTAAAAGAAAATGCAATGGGAAATTCTGTAAGCAAAACTTGAAGTAATGAAAGTATCCAATGAATTTGCTGTTAAAAATAAGAATTTAATGTTATAATGGTTATAAACTTAAGTTATGATTGAAATGCCACTAATGTAACAGAAATGTAAGTAGTATAAATGAATGACAATAAACTTAAGTAAATGGTTGAAGCTATTTATAATTAAAATAAGTAGGAAAATGAATATTGTAAATAAGTGAAATTAAGTAATGAATAAATGAATCTAATGCAAAAAAGAGAGAGAAATTTGCATTATATGGATAAATGAAAACTGTAACAAATAAATGTAAAATAAAAAGATAAACCATTATATGAATGGAAAAAAAAATCAAACAACAAATGATTGAATGGAAATAATAAGAATAAACTTAATCTATTGTTTGAAATCGTTGTTTGTTTGGTTATGGTTGTTTGGGTAAGGATACTTTAAAATTGTTTAGATGAATGAATAATCCATTTAGCTTCATCTAAGACTGTTGAGTAAATGGTGCACTAAGTAGTTTATTCTCCATTTTGTGCAATTTAAAGTTTAAACCCGAACAACTATTTGTTTATTGATATGAGCGAATGATTGATTTGTGTTTATTTTTATGTGATGGTTGTTTGCTTGTTGCAAGTGATGGTTATTATGTTGATTTGTTAGTTATGGATTGAAAAAACGTTGATTATTTCATTTTATATAATTATTAACTCCTTTTGGATTATATAAGTGAAATTCAGGTTATGGAAGCACTTACTACTGCATTTGGTTTCATAATATAAGCGTTGTTTGCCTGACAAATAGGTACATTCTCGGATTACGGTTTTATAATGCTATTATATTATTTTTCCCGTGTTGGGATATATTATTTTGGAAGATATATGTTATATATTGTTATATTTGATATTATATTGCCTCTCCGTACAAATGAGACTCTGCTGAAATTTTCCATAAATTTTAGACCTAGAAAAATTTTTAAAAATGTTTTTCAAACTTTATTAATTTGAGTATAAAAAGGAATTATAGTATAAATTGATATATTTTATTTAAATTATTAAATTTTGTAAATCCATTAGTCTGTAAAGTTAATATTTTGAATAGGATATATTGATTTCTTAATTCTTTCTTTTCCCCTTTTTTTCCTTTTCGGGGACGAAAAGTTTTGAGTGGGGAAGAGTGTAACGACCCGTAAATTTCAATGATTAAGATTTGTTAAATTAATAAGATTTTGTAATTAAATTTAGAAATAAATAAAAAAAATTATAATTTATAACGAAACAAATGTTAAAAATCAAATGCAACCATGGAAATTAAAGCTAAGTATTAACAATTGAAATGAAATTATGATTAATTGATGTAATGAAAATTGTTATACTAGGCTAAGAATTGAATATAAGCAAAAAAAGGGTAAATAGTAAATTAATTAATGAATTAATAATAAAAAATATTTATTGAATAAAATCGATGTCCCGTGAGTAATTATATTATTGTTTGGAAATGAAAACTTATAAAGTATGAATTAGAGTAAGAGTATTGAATCAACCAATGGAATAATATATTGATTAATAGTAACGGAATGTAAATTAATGTAATAAGGTTTATGCAAGTTGAATAATAACTAATTTAGTGCAATACCTATTAATTGAAACAATTGTAAGGTTATAATTAATTGAAATTAGTGAATTGGAAAATAAATTCAAAAGTTATATTAATTAATGAAATAATACGAATTAAATGGAAATTTGATAGAATCAATGTTAGTATAAATTAAAGAAAAAATTGGGAATCATATCTATGAAATAATAACGAGAATGCAAAGTAAACAACGCTAATTAAAAATTATAATTAATGGATTGAATGAAATGTCAATTAATGCAAATATGTTATACTTGACTATAAATGGAACATAAGAGAATAAATGAAAGATTGGATTTACCAAGGAAACAATAGATAGTTAATGGAAATTAGGTGAAATTAGTATTATGAAAATAAATGGTAACATTGATTGGTAAGTAATAAAAGCTTAGTAGTGTGACTGAAGGTTAATGGTAACGATTATGTATGCTACCTATTTATGTAGCGTGTTAAAGTTAAATTTGAAATCAGCTGCAATATTTATAATTTAATATTACGTTAATGTTAATTAAGATCATATTTGTAAATAATGTTAAGGTTATTCATATTGGACAATTTCTTGAATTATAAGGAATGGAAATAAAGTTGTATCAATATATTGGAATTTAATTTATGATAATAGGATTAATTGCAACTAAATTAAATTAAATATTTAAATATTACATAAATGGGAATTTAGATGAAATGTGGGAATATTAATGTAATGGATTTTGAATCCAATGTTAATTTCATCTATTTGATAATAATGAATTAAATAATATAATGAAAAGTAAATTAAATAGAATTATTGGAAATTAAATTTATAATTTTGAATTTAATGAAATTGGAAGTTAACACTGAAATTTATAGATTTATCAACTCTAAATTGACATACAAATTTGTTTAAATTAGTGTAAATGATTAATAAATTTTAAAGGGGTAAAATTTATCAATTATAGAATTGAAATTTAAGATTTGATTTAATTAATTAATTCTAAACTTATTTAATTAATGTAAAAATAGCCATTTTGGCCACTGACTCAGATTTTGATGAAACCAATTTCGTCGGATCCGTAACGGTGAATTATTGTAGGATTTTAAGTTTCGTAGCGATCGGGCTTGTCGTTTGATCGTACGAACTCGAAACGCCGAGAAATCAATTTAATTGAAATCAGTTTGAAATAAATTGATTTTAGCATAACTTTTTCATACAATCGAATTTGGACCTGAAACCTGTTCCATCGCATTTAAAATATTTAAAAACATCTATTTTGATATATGGGTTGACCTAATTTCGTTTCGTAGTCTGAACGAGCTTTTTAGGCCATTTTACCATTCAATGCGTATATCCAATCGATCCGGTCCATTCTAATTTCAGTTTGTCTATAAATGCCCTGTTATAAACCCTAATTGTTTCTCATTGTAAATTGTCTATACGTACAATTCTTTCTCACCTCCTCCTTTCATGGTAGACAATTCCAAATCCAATTGCAATTCAAAAATCAAATTGAAATTTCAAACTCCTCAAAAAAATTCAGAAAATTATATATCGAGGCTCTCGATGAACGCATCTCATATCTGCGATTCGTTTTTGGAATCGATGCATCATTTATCCCAAAATTCAAGTTGAACCTCAGCCTTCCGGAAGCTAGGGTTTTGATCCAACGGCGGATCTTTAGCTATTTGACGATCGGGAAGCACAATGATGACGAGAGGGTCGAGCATGCCCTAGATCTAATGTTCATTCATGTTGTAAGTTGAGGGGATCGCCATAATTCGCCCTGGATCATCGGCGGCGACGAACGACCTCTAGTGAGCCGCGATAGGCCATGTGGGCAAGGGAGGGGCGCCGCGACGAGGCCAACCCGGTGACGTTCTCTGATCACTGGCCATTGCATCGAGGCGGCGGCGAAATTTGATGGAGGGGGTTGTGGATGGATTTCTCGTGCGCGCGCGTTTATGTGTTGTGACGTGGCTTGGGTTGGTTTTTTTATTTATTTTTATTTTTATTTTGTTTTAGATAATCAAATGCGTATAACTTTTATATACGATGTCAAATTGACGCGTGGTTTTCTCCACTAGGTTCGTATTGGAATTTCGGACATTATAGCGCTGGTTTGGACGAATTTGGAGACTGTTCAAATTTTGGGTTTAAATTCGAAAGGTGAGTGTTTTAACCCACTCACAACTTCTAAAATTTCTTATGTTTGTTAAATTGATTTATGATGTGATTGGAAATTTATTTATGGCTGTTTGATATATTTTTATCATCATTCCAGTTTAATTTAACTTATTGAATTAAATTGTTATTTAATTATTATTGCATATAAACTGCCAGTTCAATTAATTTATTATTTAGTATAAACTGCCAGCAATTATCTATTATTTATTATCTGTTCTATATTAATGTTTTTGTTTGAATGTGATGATGATTGTGATAAATGGTTGATGATTGATATTGGATGAATGGATGTTGTATTTTATATTGTTATAAACTGCAAGTTGTTATACATTCTGATTCGTTCGGTATTGTGGTTTGAAATGATATATAACCGTATTTTTATTTTTAAAATTACGGATTGAGATGATAAATATCCGTATCACTTGACCATAGAATAGAAAATTATATACAGACACCGAGGTCTATATATAAAAATATTTCGAAATGATTTCTATGGTTTTGTAAAGAAATATATGATTTTATGAGATATTGAGTTGGATATTTTATAAATGTTCTTTTATATATAGTTAAATTATTGGTTTAAGCTATGAATAAATTTTTTAAAGTATAAAATAAGTTTAATAATAAAGTTTGATTTTATTAAATATAATATGGATAAGTATTTACTTAAATTATATTTTAAATATAGAGTTTATATTATTTTTATAAATCAAAATTGATAAGATAGTTTTGAAATTGATTTGGGATCTATCTAATTAAGAATTATATTTAATAAGAATCCATTTGAAACTTATTGAAATTGAGATTTTAAAAGAATATGGTTTTATAACTTGATTCGGGTTTAAGGTGATTTAAGTGAATAAATTGAGGAATATTCACTTATTGAAATTTGAAGTTTTATTTAAAAGATATTGGATTTAGGAAGTAAATATTTCAAAACTAAATAATAGTAAAAGTGAAATTGGTATATATATGAATTATAAAATTTAATTTTGAAATATCAAATATTTAAGCTTTGAAATATATTAAATTTAGAAATTTAGAAATTCGGGTTGTTTTGGAATTTATTTGTGAAATTTAAGAAGCTAGTTTATTTTATAAAATATTTTAATACTTAATCCATGTAAGGGTGGAAGTTATGTTTCAAAGTTATTAATTTCAAAGTATTACGCTTTGGAAGTGTTATAGTTTTAAGTCTTTGGTTTCGAAATTTTATAACTTTGAAATACTATGATTTTTAAAATGATATCATATTGGTTTGGTTTTGAAATGGAAATGATATTGTATTTATATGGTTTCGAAATGGATATTATATTTTGGTTTTGAAGTATAAATTATTTTGAAATGACCGCGGTGTTATAATAACGTTTGGTTGTTGAAGAGACCGGGATCGGAAGTTTCCATACTCTCTGCAACTCCGAAAACCACTTTAACAACCGTGTACACGGTGGAGATTCCAGAATGAAGTAGGATGGTGGCGGCATTTCCTTTGAGGTAAATACGTGGACCCAACTCCCATCGGTTGGCAAAAGGTGGTTAAAACTGGAGCGATTGACGGGATAAGAAGGTAGCACCTTTTATCGAACCCCTTCGATATTATACTCTGACTTTGGATTGATTCGGTGGCCACTTTTGATTTTTGATTTGGGGGTGTGGCTCGAGGTGGGCGGTAGTAGTTGCTACGCGCTACCACCGGTCTGGAAGCGTAATTGGTATATCTACCCTGGCATTACCTAGTTGTGCCGTGTCACCTACCCTAGCGAGCTTTACTACGAGTTTGATTTGTGTCGTACCTATGGAGTATCTTCTCGTAGTCTCCCGATCAAGAGATATGCAGGTACTGTATAGACTACTGGCACTATTACATGTTAAGGTGGAAAACGTAAAGCCTTAACGCTATTTAAAAGTAAGTTTATTTTACTATTAGGCATTATTATAATAGCGAAATATTACTACACAGTAAATAGTTTAACGGATCCTTAGGAGATGTGAATCCCGAGTATCTCTTAAGTTACTGCATTCATATTTATTTCTGTTCATTTAACTCACATAAGATATTTTAGTTCTGACTCGAGTGTTTTGTCTTTTCAATTTGCTCGGGTCAGCCTGAGCATTTCAGGATTTGAAGGCCTTAATTCTGGAGGACGAAGACGAAGAATTATTATTACTATTTGTTATATATTCCACTACACCATTGTATTCCGCTGCATTGTTAATATTCTCTGGTATGTGTAACTCTGATATGTATTATATAAGAAAAATCAAATATTTTGTAAAACAGCTTCATGAACTGTTTATTTGATTATTATATTTTATCGTTTCGCTGTAAGATTCTATTTTGTATCATTTCTTTCTTCCTTTTTTTATTCTCCCCCATAACAATCCGCCCTTCTGTATGGTTTAAGTCTAACGTGTGTGGTTTATCGTCGATTAAAAGTGTACACGAAAAGGTGGGATGTTACAAAAGGGGCAACCCTTTCATTATCATTTATACTCTCATCATCTGTTCTCTTACACTTGACATTCAATAGATCTTTCACAGCCTTCTCTGCTATGTCTTCGAGGTAAGCCTCATTGTTCAAGTAGAACACTTTATTTGGTTTATAGCCATCCGAAGTAGAGCCTGCAGAACAATCCTTATCTTCTTCTTTGACCCTTCCTTGATTGTTTGCCTTTAGTGGAAGGCAATCCTATTTCTAAGACAAGGAAATATTAGCTTTACTCTTCATGGCATCGGTGTTGATTTTCAAATTTCTTCTAGGAGAGAAAACTTCCTCTCCTACCGTAGCAGCTTTCATGGATGACGGGTGAGATAATACTTCATTTAGGTGATTCTTCATCTCTGCCATTTGCTGTTCTAAATATGTGATTTTGGCATTATGGTCCTCTGACTAGAGCCTGTTGTGGAGATAGTGGAATTTGAGCTCGAGGTGGAGTCGGTTGAGCGGGGGCGGAAGACTGCCCCTTATTCCCTGTTCCCAAGGTTAAAAGATGGAGAGACATTTTGATCTCATTTTCCTACAACGAAACAAATTTCCACAATTAGTTGTATTAATATAGCAAGGTCAGAGGTTTGTGCCATCCTTCTAGCGTCAAAAATGTTAACAAGATTTCTTGTTAACATCCCTGATGCTTTGTATAAGAATGTTTCATATGGGATCAACTCTGTAGTTGAGTAGATTCACATCTTTCGAATAAAATGACTAGATTGGAAGGGTTTAAGGCCTTAGTTCTAACCTTAGCCTAAGATGGATGATATCGAAAGGTTTTAAGAAATTGTTATCGAAAGGTTTTAAGAAATTGTTTACCCCTTCTATGAAATTGAGCAGAAAGTTAACTAACTCATTAACAATGTCAAAAGGTTGAGGTTCCCTTCAAACCTTATAGCTTTGTTGGAATAATAGAATTATTGAACCTTCCACCCTAGCCAAAGGGTATAGGAAATCATCTAACTTTCGACTAGGTTGCTATGATTATAACTTCCCCTTTCAGGATTTGTTTATACAGCTTTCGACCTTGTTGCTTCATCGAATTTTATCCCCTCGGATATCAAGAGCAATCAATCAATATTTGCATCTTCTTTCAATCTTTTCGGAAGGTAGTTGACCTTTCGACATTGTTGAAAGAAGATGTTACTCTATTTTACATTTTTTTGATGCTTTCAGCCTCTTAGGTTAATATTCTCTTCGTGAGAACCCTTTGAAAAGAAAGCATCATCCTAACATGCTCAGACAAAAATAAGAGCTAATTTAGCATGCCATGGAACCATATTAGGGACCGATCTACAAGTAGCATTTCCTTTTTGTGGCCTGGACCAAGAAAAGGGAAAAAGACTTGTGAAAATGTCTAATGACGTTCCAATGGCATATACTTGGAATAAACAAAGAAGATAAGAAATAAATCATATACGATCATCTGTTAATATTGAATTAACACCTAATCATGATCATCGCCAAATTCAGAGTTAATCACAAGCCAAAGTTCTCCTTATTTCATCATGATGAAGTTTGATAAAAAATTCAAGAAACCAATCCCCAATTTGATTTCTAAATTAGGGATATAAATTAGTGAGCGGAAGTAAGAGTAGTTGAACGATAGCAGAATGAAAAGAAAATTGGATCCCAAACTGGATCCCTTGGGTCTTATTTATAGATGCAGGCGACCTTCCCTTCGGCTCCATGCCTTTGATTGGGATGAAATGTTATTTTTTATATGTAGTTGTATACCATTCGACCTTTTCGAATGGTCTGTCCATTGTATATCATCATGGACCTTCGAATGTTGTCGAAGGGGCTGCATTTCCTAATGCACTCATGAACCTTTTGTCTTTGCCGAAGGGTCTGTCTTTTATATGGTATTGAGAACCCTTCGACCTTGTCGGAAGTTTACACCCTTACTTAATTACCGCCGAGAGTGTTTCTTTTTTTGAATGTTATCGGAAGGTTGTCTTTCATTCTTGTTGATCTACGACATCTGCCTTCATCATAAACCTTTCGACACTGTCAAAAGGTACTGCGTATATGTTCCTACCGATCCAAAAGGTTTATTATGCTTTCGAAAAGGTTATTATAGAGTTGCATTCCCTTGCCTTGTCTTCTCCATCCTTTTCGGAAGGTAAGAACTCTTTAAATGTCAAGAGATAAAAACTTTCGTCTCCTTCAAAAGGTTTGGGACTGCTACAAACTGTTAACTGCATTTCTTCGACTCCTTCGAAAGGTTTAGCATGAATTTCGTTTCTTTAGCTCTTGTCTTATGACGGATGGTTGAGGAACTACTCTCCTATTTCATCCGAGAGGTGCCTAGCGGTTTTGTATCTATCTACTTTGTCGTGCTTTAGTGGATCTTTCCTTCATGTATGTAAAAGCCTTGCTCTGAAGTTCTCGTATGCTCTTCTTTATTAGCGTTGAATTATCCTTTCGACACCATCAAAAGTTGACTTCTCCTGCTAATCTTTATCCATGCGGAGGGTTTCTGAAAGGCCTTCTTTATCTTCATTCATATTTTATAGTTAACACCTGGTTTTATGTCTGACACGATGTTTTTTCCCCTTAAACTCTTGGGTACTCAATTGATTTTGAGTAGGTTAAGAGTTAAGGTTTCCATATGTTCTTTCAGATGAATAAAGCTTCCAAGGATGTGCAGAAGGCAAGCTTGTTATTGGAGTTCTTTTATTTCCATTGTATGTTTTGTTTGTAAAGGCAAATTTGTTTTCTTGCCTATTTATATACTCTGATCAACCAGAGGGGCATCTTCATATGTCGCTCTTGGCATATTTTGTTATAATTGTATGTTATCTGAATGTGATCTGTGAACTAGGATTATGTAATCAATTTGGAATATTTTGAAAGAGAATATGGAATTTGTTTGTTGTTTAATTTTTTTCCATATTCTTGTGTTTCCATGTATCAATGTATCCAATGCCACCGGATTTTGTCGCGAAGGATTAATGACTACAACATTTGTAGCCGTTAGTTTTGGGCCTTCGAGTATGGGGATGTTATAATATCACTAGAGATAGTGTGCCATATATTTAATTTAGACCCTGATACCCACCTATAAAGCAGAAGAGGCATAACCTGGTTCTAGAGCGATCCATTACGTTGAAATAGGAAGTGCATAAGCTAAAGACAAATAGTTTTATCTATGATGCAATTTACCTTGAATGGGTATCAAATCCTGTGCTGGTCAAAATGCCAAATGGAAAATGATGAACATGCATTGATTATTCAAAACCAAATTAAGTGGATGAAAGGAATGTTTCCCACCACCCGAAATTGACAAGCTCGTTGATGGTACATAAACTATTATCCTTTATGGATGCATACTCTAGTTACAATAATCAGATAGCAATGCACGTTTCAGATCAGAGCTTACCAGTTTCATTACTGATTTGGAGTTGTATTATTATCAAGTGATGCGGTTAGGCTTAAACAATGCTGAAGCAACTTACAATAATTAGTAAATATGATGTTTGAGGTTCGGATCGGGCGAATAATAGAGATCTATGTAACACCAAATTTAATAAAAAATTAAGAAATTAAAATAAGGTTAAAAATTAAATTTTTGTAAATGATGGAATTTGATCTGTGGAGTTGCACCAATACGTCAGAGGTGATTTTCTGATCAAGTTTCATATACAATATGTTGAAATCGGAGTTAAAATGAAAAAGTTATGGGCATTAGAAGTTCTCAAATTGAAATTAATTTAAAGTATTTAAATATAAAATTTAAAGTACGAAGTAAATCTAGAAGTTTGAAATTTTAATTTAACTTCAAGGGGTAATTAACATTTGAGTAAAAATTAATTATAACTTGGGTAATATATAAATTAACTAAGGAATTTTATAAGTATATTGAAAAAATGGAGAAATCAATATGATTAGTAGGGAATCGGTCGACCCATGACCACAACCGATCAACCGCTAGTGATCGACCATTGGATTGTGGTAGTCGACCGGTGGGAGGCAAAACCGTGGGTGACGACTAAGGTTTTGATAATTTTAGCGTTTCAAATTCGTTTATTTTTAATCTAACGATCATCGCTCCTTCTTACCTCTATAAATAGACTCTTAGACCCACTCTTTTCCTTCATAAAATTTTGGGAACGCTACCGAAGCACAATCAAAATCTTTCCTATTATGGTTTCAGAAACAATAAACTTTACTAGTAAGTAATTCTAGATTTTAATCTCTAATTTAAATAATTCTTCTTCTTTATCTTCTGATTTCTGATATCTAACATATAAACACACGGACACAAAAAATCTATTTGTTGTATACTCAAAAAAGGAAGATCTAATAGAAAACTAGAAGCTGTATAAACCAGATCACTTCTTCCTCTTCTTCTTTGGATTTTAGAATCAGTTAGGATTTCCAAATTAGAGGGTTAGATGTTTAACTATTTTGATTTCTAATTCTATTCCTCTCTAGTTTCTGATTATAAATCTAATTTCTATATACAATTCACTTTTTGTATATTTTAAAAGAAAGATATCTGAAAGAGAATTAGGTGCGGTGGAATCAAATCCAATTAGGAAGTAGACAATTCCTGTGAGTGAAGATATCAAGTTTCTCACATCTTTTTAATTAAATAATATTTATTTGGATTTGATGTCATAGGAAATTTTGGAAGCGAAAACATAACACCTCAAAACCCCATAATTTCCTTAAGTAAATATGAACCTTTGTATATGTTGGAATTATAATTGTTTTTATTATCAGTAGAATCTAATTTACTGTTTGAGTTAGATAATCTATGATCAATTTAACCTTCCTTTTTATGAATTGAAGTGTTAAAGGGTTCAAAAAGAAAATAAATTAGAAATGGTTTGTAAAGTACGAATTGAATTGTTTGTAGTTTCCATAGCCTATTTCTACCACTAAAATAAATATGGAATTCTATTCTTATTTCAAAATATTGTATGCAATGATTGAATTGAATATAAATGATCTAATTTTTGATGATTTATTCTTTAAATAGAAATGGGATTCTAGTGTATTAATATTCCATGTATGTATTTTATCTGGCTATGGTAGTAGCAGTTCTTATTGGAATTGTAGTTTGTATTAGATTGATATTTTAAAATACCTTTTAGGTAAATTATTATCGAATTATTGCAGATGATTAAAATTTAAATTCCATATGTAAGTTATATGTATGTAATATTAACATATTGATAATTAAAGTTAATAATAACATAACCATTATAGCGTACTGAACATGTTGATTAGAATTAATAGGGTAGTAAATAGTATTAATTTGTAGGAAGTAAGTTAATGTAAAATTAGGAGTTAATCCCTAATTACAGATGTAATAAGGGAATGTCATATACGACCTCAATTATTATTCATGTAGGATGATGAATGTATATAGTGGATATACATATAAGTTATGACTAAATTATATGGATGCAAGGTTAGTCCAAAGCTACATGGAAGTCTGCCCAGTTAAATCTGGCTACCAACAGTGTGCCATTGCGAAATAATGTTGGACATCGTCTATAATAAATTACCATAGTGGACGCGAGGTTAGTCACAATTCTATAGGGTAAACCTGCCAAGTTAATTTGGCTACCAGTAAATATGAATGATCAAAATAACATGAGATGTCATGAGAGGGTTATGGGTCATAAATTGCATTTTGGACGCGGTAGGTTAAATCCTTCAGAGGTGTCTGCTTGGGGTTTGAGGTATTAAGTGATTATGGTAGGCGTCTTTTTAGGAGAAGTATTAAGTGACTTAATGGGATTTCTTACAATGTCATCTAGTGAGAACCATGTAGGGATCAACCTTGGGATAGGTCTTAAATGACACGGACTTGCCTATTTTATAGGTTTTAAATGGTCAGAGTCTGCCTAAGTCCCATGAAAGAGGTATTAAGTGGTTTGGAGGTTCTCCCTCTTGCATCATTAATGATAGTTGCATTAGAATTTGTAAACGGGTTAGGTATTAAAGGATAGGGACCTGCCTATTTTATAGGTATTAAATAGTTAGCATCTGCCAAATCTCCAATGGAGAGTATTTATTGGTTTGGATGCTTTCTCTTGCATCATTAATGTTAGTTGCGTTAGAATCTTAGAGTTGGACTGGAAAGGATTTTGGGCTTACAATTAATGTTATTAGTATTTGTAGCACCACCAATTAGAGTGACTATTACATTTGGTATAGTCTTAAATATGTAAGACATATTTCATATTTATATAATACTGCCCAAGTACAATTATGATAAAGCTGAAGATTTTTCCATTTCACTAGACCTTTGTTGTTCTGACCCACTCCTCATTACAGCACACAAGTTTGGGGAGGCAGTGTTGATTTTACGAGGCGAAGGTTGAGATGAAGACTTGTGGCAGTTATATATATATATATATATATATATGCTTTTTAAGTATATCCAGTTCAGACAATTATGTTATTCTAAGATATAGTACAGTGGAGACTTTATGTAAACATGTTGTAATATTTAACATGTTATGTTTTTGAAATGGTTTTTTTAATGAAATGGGTTCTTTTTTATGTTATTATATTGTATCCATTCCGCTGTGAGATTCTGAAAGTATAGATAGATAGCTCTGTGTATTGTGTATTTTTTAATTTTATCAACCTAACAACCCATTTTGAGATAGGCCTAAGATTTGAAGGCTTTTTATTGGGTCTATATGGATGATATGCTTATGAAATCACAATGATCAATCGATCATTTGCACGACCTCTTGGAGATGTTCCATGTGCTCTGAAAGAACAAGATGAGGCTTAATCTATTGAAATGTTCTTTCACGATCGTATCAGGGATTTTTTGGGTTTCGGAGTAAAATCAAGGGCCATTAAAGCTAATCAAGAGCAGATAAAAGCATTGAAAGATGTTACTACCCTAAAAGTAAGGTGGGAATTGTGGGGCATCATTGGAAAAGTTGCTACACTGAGTTTATTTATTTCATAAGTGATACTAAAATGTGTATCATTTTCTAATTCCCTCAAGAAAGAAAAATGAAAGTTAGTCTGAATGAAGAAATGTCAAGAAGCATTCCATAACCTACTAGATACATGGAGAGACCGGCGATTTTTTCTAAGCCTTTCGAGGAGAAGATCCACACATTTACTTAGCAGTATTTTTTCACGCAGTAAGTGCGGCCTTGGTATATGAGGAGTTTAGAATCCAAAAGCCTATGTATTATATCAGCTACCGATTCACTGGAGTAGAAAATAGTTATCTAGAGCTATAGAAGTTGGCATACTATTTTCTTATCGCTTAGAGGAAGTTGCGACCATACTTCTAGTCTCACCTGATAAAAGTATTGACTAATCAATCTTAGTTTCTAGTTTTACACCGGCCTAAGACTTTGGGGATATTTCTTTGCTAAATTAATTATCCTTGATAGAGAGGATGGAAGAAGAACTGGTTTGACTTGCTCAGTTGAAGTTGTACATAGACGAAGCATCCAAAAAATGTAGTTTTAGGCTAAGAGTAATCCTGGTAACCTTAAAAGCATGAGGAATATGCAATGCTTTGAAGGTAGTGCTCTTGACAATGAATAATGAAGCTGAGTATGAAGCTTTGATCGCGAGACTAAAGATAGCAAAGGAATTGAAGTCAAAACATTGCATATATTCAATGACTCTCAATTAGAGGTCCATAAAGTCAAGAAGGAATTTCAAGCTAAGGGAGCGAGACTTTCCCTTTACCTAATAAAGGTTATTAAACTGCTAAACAACATTAAATACTACACGATAAGGAATATTCCTAGAGAGGAGAATACGAAGGCCAATCATTAACCAAACTAGTCAGCTCGGGGGATGTGCAACTAATGAGACTTGTTCCGGTGAAGGTTTTGTCAGCTTCAAGCATTGACCAACTGGATGTCGATTAAATATTTGAAGTTGAGGAAGAGAAGGAGTCATGGATGCCTCAGATAAAAGAGTTTTTGTTAAAGGTAACTCTCCCAAGTGGAAGTAACAAATGGCAAAAATTATCGCATAATTTACCACGATTTATCATGTAGAAAGGAGTACTATACAGGAGAGGATTCTTTTCTCCCTTGCGATGATGTGTCACCAAAGAAGAAGCTAAGAAGATCCTTATTGATATCCACATGGGAAGCTATGGTGATCATATCGGGGGCAGATGTTGGTGAGAAAGGTTCTTCGTATGCATACTTTTGGAAAATAATCCATTGGGATGCAGCTAATTATACAAGGAGATGTAACGATTTTTAAAGATTAAAAAGATATTAAGAGCCCCATCTATACTGCTTATGCAAATGGTTAGCCATAACTATTTGTGGTTTGCGGAATTGACATAATCGGTGTACTACCGATGTCGGAAGGCAGAGCGAAGTATGATATCATAGGTGTGCACCACTTCACGAAGTGGGCTAAAGTAGAACCCCTAGCCATGATCAATATGAAAAGTTGATCAACTTTTGGTGAAAAACATTATACATGGATTTGGAGTCCCATTAAATATCATCCCTAATAATGGAACACAATTTGAGAGTGTTGAATTCAAAGATTTCCATAGTCGATATCAAGTTGAGAAGAAATTCTTGGTGGTAGCATGGCTATAAGCAAATGGACAGGTGGAGGCGGTAAACAAGATTATCAAATCTATCTTAAAGAAGCAATTGATAAAATCTAAGGTCAACTAGGTTAATGAGCCTCCACAAGCATTATGGGCTTATCGAATGACCCACAAGTCCAAAACTAGCCATATCCATTCGCTCTGGCCTACAAATCAAAGCCACAATTTCGGTTGAATTGGAAATCTCTTGTCACCAAATAATGCACTATGATCGCAGGATGAACAAGAAACTCCTACTTGAGTCCCTTGACTTTGTTAATAAGAAACTAGAAGAGGCTGATCTAAGGGTAGATGCTCACTAGAAAAGAGTGGTATGATAGTATAATGCCAAGGTCAGAACTATACCATTGAGATAGGGGCACTTAGTCCAAATTGGGAAGACCTTTATGTGATTGAATAGAAACTTGGAGATGGAACATTCAAGCTTTCGATTGTTGATGGGATCTTGATTCTACGAGAATGAAATAGCGAGCACAGACATGCTTTTCACTTGCATTTATTTCTATAAATAATTGATTAGGCTTTGATGCAATAAGCTAGAGTTTGCTATTCTTGTGCTTATAAATGGGATTGGCTTGTAGGATCAATGGAACTGTATTCTCAAAAGTATGACTTTATGTAATGTGAATAGTGGTAGAGTTGAACATTCTATTTTTAAAAACCTAGATGTCTAGGTACCTGGATATAGGTACCGATGAACTCCGTTGATCCATGCTTGGGTGGTTGGAGTATATTTGTATTAGGATCGATCAGATGATTCAACCTAACACGTCTAATTTTTGATAATTCCCAGAGATAGGGAAGTTCTAGGACTGATGCTCGAAAACAGGGACTAGAAATACCAAATCCCGAAGATAGGAACCGATTGAAATTATATCTTCTTTATAGCCACAACCATGCTTATATCCTAGCGATAAAATTCTAGCCACTGATAAGCAAAAATGATCGATAAATGCTTCTAGTCAAATGCCCAAAGATAAGTGGGTCCAAAGACGGACAACCAGAGATAGAAATCCAAAGAATCATTTCTCGAAGATAGGGAACGATACACACTTGAGGATCTTCAATTAAATATGACTTAACCTACCCTCGAACGAGATATGTTAGAACGAAGATAAACGAAGTTGTCCACAAAGTCGACCAAAAGGACAGTTTTTCTTAGCCATACAAGAAATATGTTGGCAATGACAAACAAAACAAAATAACAAAGTAATACCGCGTAGTTATGAGGACTTAGTTATGCATATAGAGTTACAATGAACAACGACATTGTGCAGATTCAGATATGAATAAGACATTTAATTGAACAGGTATATAGGCCCATAAACACAAAAACAATGAAGTAAATAAAATGAAATATTAAAAATGAGGCAATTTATTAAATCTAAGTGTATTTAAAAAAAAGCAAGGGTCAGACGCGCACAGCACTGGCCAATATACACGAGTAGAAACAAAAAAAATAGGGAAACTATTCCTAATCATGTTTCCTCCTTCTACTCCTTTTCTTCTCGAAAGTTGATGAAATCTTTCTTTATTATGACTTCATCTCCTTCCTTACATATAGGCAGCCCTTAGGATCCTCGTCCCAATTGTAACTGCTTCCTGAGCTGGTAGGAGATATGGAGGCCTAGTAATTACCCCAAACACTGAAAGTATAGAAGTTAGAATGATGAATGGTTGGATCAGTATGGTTCTGAAAGAGAAGGCGGGACATCATCAATACCTTTCTCCTTCTTGACGCTCTTTAGTTTGGAAAATTTAAAAGCCCACCTCTCCACCATCCATGGCCCATCTCTAGGACTCATGACATCGGTGATAGTCACATCCTCGTCGCCCATTGACAAGTTACGCTCTTTCGTGGCCAATCCATTCAATGCATCTATCTTTCCAGCGTCAGGACTCAAAGCAAACCAAATCAAAGAAGTCAGAATAAGGATTGGGGGAGAGAGAATGATAGACTCAGTTATAGGAGCTTGAAGACTTGAAGCAAGTATCACATTCGGCAAGGAAGCAAAAGCAAATGGACATGAAGATTGATAGAGAGAAAAGTAAAGATTAGAAACATCCATAAGTGTCATTTGAATTTCCTCTATAGGAGAAACTAATATATACCTCTAAGAGTAGTGGATAGGGTTTGAGAAGGAGCCTTAGTCAGGCTCTCCTCTATAATGGGAGACAATGCAGTAAGCTTTTGAATCGATTTTAGCAGTGAATAGCTGGGGCCCTTAAGATTGTATAGCTCATGAGTGAGGATGAAGAAGAAGTTGCCATCACGATGTTATTGTAGCAAAAGGATTAGTCGACCAAATATGAATCAAAGATATAATCTTTATATACCTCAAAACAATACATTTTTATTACCACAAGATTTGTTGGTTGTTGAGGATCATTTGATCAAAATTAAATTTGAAATGGGTACATTTGATGATATGAATCATTTGAAAAATAAGCCTATTCGTTCTATAGTAGATCTGTTATAAGATTAATTCAGATTGGCTTTCAAGCAACTATTCAAGGCTCCTATAGTCCTCTATGAGGCTTGTTGGAAAATTTGTTGAACCTAATTAATTGCTCTTTGTTGTTTAAAATAAAGGGTACTTGTCCTTAAGCCACTTTAGGTCGTCATATTTAATCATGTTTGTGTAAAAAGTGGACTCAATTTTATATCTTGGATGCGTAATAATATAAAATTCTTTTTTTCACTTTGGAATTGAGCAATTTTGACATATAATCTTCAACCGCGGGGAGGGTTTCACCCTATCCTTCTTTTCAGTTTACACTTCAGCATTCAGATGTGAAAATTTATGTCTCTATCAATGGTTCTCAGAAGGAGTGCTTATCTTTTGGGAGTTCGTCACTTCTATGATATGCGACCTCAAGTTATTCCCCTTATAACTTGAACTTTTCCTTGAAGGCCTTCCTTTCAACTAAAAATTAATTCTCCACCGCCTTGAGGGATTTCTTAGCATCCTCCAGCTCTTCAGAGTAATGTGTGATGATTCACTTGTAATCCTTCTTATCAATACCTTGTTGCTGAAGGATTAGCTGATTAATTTTTTTAGTGTTAGATGATGAGTGAGAAAACCTCTTCCATATGCAATGTTGTTCATATATATCATGGACACATGCTTCGGTATGACTAGGGATCTTATGGAGAATATTCTTTAAAGGATAATCAAATTTAACCATTGTGAAGCAAAGCTTGGGGAAGGTTTTCTTCCTTTCAGCATAGGGAGGACTAAGAACAAATTATGAGGCTGCTATAGAGATGTGCACGGGAGTTGGCTTTTTGCGAGATCTTTGTTGAATATGCTAAAAAATCGAAGAGCCACTAGTCGAGAAGTGTGTTTGGATTTGTAGGAAGAAACTAAAGGATTAGTAGGAGGAGGCACTATTGGGACAGTAGGACTGCTAAGAGCAGGAATAAGGTCAGGCCTTGATAATTATCGATCTTATTTCTTATAGAGAGGAGATCGCTCGCGATGTTGAGGAGGAAATCCCAAGTTGATCCAAAGCGACCACGAGACTCCTGCTCACAGTTGCAACAACCCACAAATTCCATGCTTTTAATATTAAAGTAATTAAAAATATTTTTAAAATAGAAATGAGAATTAGGTGTCGAATTTATAACCATTGCGAAGATATTTCTGAACTGGTAAGTTTGATATACAATTTCGATATATTTGAAGTTACGGTTTAGAAGATATGACTTTATGAGTCTAAAAAATTTACACCCATGATGAATAATTTCAATGCTCAAATTAAAACACCTTTTTACTGGAAGTACTTTCAAACAAAATATTTTTTCCATGTTCACATTTCCTTTGCGAAATATCTTCATAAAAATATTTTATTTCCAAATTAAATATTTATTCTCATCACAAATTTCAACAAATCACTTAGGTGTGGAAAAATAACCATTTTTCCCTTTTTAGTAAAATATCTTTAAATAAAAGTGCATATTTTATAAATTTTCCAAACCAATATTATTCACTTTAAAAATAAAAATAGATTCCGTCTTATTAAGGTCAAGTTTCAATTGTAATTTAATATAGGATGTGTGTCGTTTTGGTTATAACCAACACTTAATCCCTCTTATAAGTATTCATCCCACCCACTCCTTATTTATATCATCAAAAATAAATATCATTTTAGGGTAAGTTAATAGTGGTTAACAAACAACCCATACATAAGAAGCATATAATCATCAATCAAAACGCTCTCTCATTCCATATTTTTACCAACCAAAGGTGTAACTCATTATAACATAATGGTCATACCTACCCAAGGCTCAGTGAATCGCTAAACCTAAGCTTTGATGCCAAGTGTGACGGTTTACTATTTTTAACACCTAAAATCAATTATAAACAATGTCAAAATACCCTTACAACTAATTTCGAATATTTAGAAAAGGGGACCATGGGTAGAAAAAAAATTCTAAAACAATAAATAAAAGAGAAACATCACAGCGGAATTTAAACATCATCGTATACATACATACATACCAGTTTAATAATTCAGGTACTAATTGAATAAAATACACCACATAGTTTATATATTTGTTACATTATTATTAAACAACATCTTATTAATTATAATGCAGGAGATATACCGATCTCATGTTGAAACTCCTCCAAGCTCCTTTGCGCATTTCTTTGCTTTCACCTGCAAACCTATAAATACACATAAACATAGAGAAAAAGAAAATGATTTCAACTGTGTTTGGATTGTGTCTAACCCTATACAGCCCGACCCAACCTAAGGGATCTGGTGGCTATTAGGAAAACTACCTACCTTCCCCATTTGGGGGATCAGGCCCACGTAATTCTATTTTCTGCTCTTCTCGTACATCCAAATATTTGTTAGTACATTGCAACCACAACATCTATGCAACTATTGCAACCACCATAAGCAATACAATCAATGCAATCAATTCACATGGTAAAAGCAGAAAACAGTATTCCTACTAACCCATCTCAACAACTCATCATATGAGGTGGTGGTAATAATAATAATAATAATAATAACGCACAACCGTTAATCATCAACATTCAATGCAAATCCAAATCATCAAATAAGAAGATAACAACATAGATATATTACATACATACAAATCATCCATATTAGTAACGCATCACCAATGTAGTATAAACCATCAAATGTGTGTTAATCACCATATAAATTGACACAAATCAAGCATCAAATGTGTATGAATCCAATCAACATTAGTGATGCAAGATCTATCATCAAATAACTATAATTAACTACCCATCAAGTAGTAGTAGTAGATGTAAAATATCGCACGTTCCTCAAAATGTGATAGCATCACTAAACGTTAGACATGTGATAATTACAACTAACAATCAATCACACATTCAACAACCATCGAAATAATATATTTACATCCATTGTTCTCTTGAATAATTTTAATGTTGTTTATAATCCACCTTTATTTGTTCATTTAAAAAAAAAAATCTTCCAAAACATTAATATACTTCAAATTCCTTTATCTTACTCCATTTTTCAAATACCCAAAACAAATCAAAAGTAATCATCTTTATCAAATCGCATTTTAAAATAATATTATTAATTAATGACTCATTTTAAATAATAAACTTCCGAACTATCAATTAAATATAATTTCTGTTATTATTTATGAATTTCATTTATTTTCATATATTAGTTTTAGTAAAATTTGTTAAAACATCATTATTTACAAAATCCATCTAAAATCTATAAGAGAATATTTATTATTTATTTACCTAATTCCCTCATAATTATTTATTTCATTTTAACTAAATATTTTCCTGTTAAAAATCAACTATTAATTATAATTAAACACCCAAAAACTCTATAATCAACAATAATTATCCAATCAATGAACAATACATTCAAAATACAGTAATAATTAAACAATCATCCATAGAACATAATTTACATCAACAATTACGGTTTTTCATCAATAGTTGTATATTTTATAATTTAAATTTCAATAAATTAAATTAAATAAATCATATCAACGCACCTTTTGTAATAGTCTCCAAAATCAACAAAACAAGTGATATATTGTCTGAAATCCTACCACAAGTCCAATGGATGAAATTGCACGTGAATCGGAGTTCGTATGCACAAGATATGGAGGTTAGAAGTGCAGGGTTTAAATTATAACTATCACATGTTAAAGTCTAAAATGAAAAGAAAGCACTTACCTCCTCAAATAAAGATTAGCCTGTATTTGTTTCAAATCAATTAAAGTAGCATTTTCTTCTTCCATCACAATCTAAATAATTTTCAAATTCTAGGTGTATGCATTGTTGGGTGAATCCCAAACCCTTTTTTCTAATTACCATTCTCTTATGAAATAAATGCTATACATTTTGAATTAAGAGAAGAATGAACATTGTAGAAAAATTCTCAATGGTTACTCCCCTTTATCTTTCGAGATTTGTAAATATTTATAATGATAATTATGCAATGAGAAAGTGAGAGGAAGAAGGAAAGAATATGTTTATTTTTTATTCATTTCTTTTATTTCCAATAACTAAAGAATAAATAGATTAACTTCCACTAATGCCCACTAATGTTTAATTAATTGATATCCTAGCACTTAATTCCTCACAATGCTCGCATTTAAATTTTAAATTTTAAATTTTAAATAAAATTTTATAATTAAGACAGAGCGAATATATATATATATATATATATACATATACATATTTACATTGAATACGCACACATAAGCCTATAAGTGGAAACTATATATATGTATATATATATAAATTTAACAATTTCAGAGTATATCAATAAATGCGCAATTAATTGCTAGACTATAGAATTAATCTTCTATGATTTATGAAATTAATGCACAACCAATTATATATAAACACACACACATATATGTTCAATAATTAGGATATTATTTCAATAAATGCGCAATCAATTGCTAATCTACGCAATTTAATCCTTGCAATATCGGTAATCAATATATAACCAAATATGTGTGTGTGCACGCGCGCGCGTGTATTAAACAATTAGAATAAACGAAATCAATTCGTCCCATTGAATATATGTATGTTTATATATCCATAATTTCATACAATTTACATTGGTGGACAGTTAAAAAATTATTATTTTCTTACATCATATTTACTGCATACATATATGTAAGGGCAAATACATACATATCTTATTTTCCTTACATAAATACATACATACATGTGTGTGTATTGACCATATATACTATAATTTTTCTTTCCCATCTCTTATACACACACACAAACACATACTCACCCCTTCCTAGATATGTATCCTTTTGTTAGATTTCGGTAAAAGTTCAAAAATGTGTTCCTATCCAAGATTGAACCAATGACCTCTCCAAGTGAAGTCTATTCTCTTAAACAACTACACTAAACATACTTTCATTTACAAAATTAGAACATCAAAATTATTCATCGTAGGTGCAAAAAAATTTAGACTCATAAAGTCAATATTTTCTAAATCATAACCCCGAATATATCAGTATTATATATCAAACTTATCAGCTCGGAAATACTTTCACAATGGTTATAAATACAACACCCAATCCTCATTTCTATTTAAAACTTATTTTTTAATTACCTTAATATTAAAAGGGTAAAATTTGTGAGTTGTTACATTCTTCCCCAATTAAAATTTTCAACCAATTAATAGAATTTCATCATGGAATAATCACAAAATATGGAGAAACATATCGATCACAAGTTAACATAAAAATAGCGTATAATGACCACATAACACCATTAAACTTGACACAATATAATTCATTCACAACAATGAATTTAATTTTATACATATTATAATATCACATGTACTTTCTCAATTAATCCCAACTACAGTATGTAAAAGTAACACTTCATCAACAAAATGATGAAACAATCTCAATTATATATTAGCCTATATTATGCATCATCATAATTCAACTATATCAAAAGTCCGAAATAAAAAATAAGCCAACGAAAACACACATGTATAAATAAATGAATACACTTAAATTAATAAACACACATACTATTAAAATAAACACACATACTCAAAACAATAAGGTATAATTACCATAGTAACCTATCAACCAATTACATATGTGTTAATTCTTATGATGACTACACATCTATTATAATATGTGTGTCCTCAAAACTATCGATAGAATTCCCCATAGTCTCATGTTCATAATAATCGGTGCACCATTCTATTTTATCACCATCTTGAATATCATGTGCATCCACTTATAATTACATCCATATAATAATATGTACCCAGTCATGGCTATATCCCCAAAATAACATATCTAGTTATGGCTGAATACTTAATTTCATCAATGCAATGTCAGCATTCATCCATACAAGTTCGTTTTGGGACTGAATGAAACTGAAGGTACTATTTCTTTTACATCTTTTTGGGGAATCCCTTCCAAGATTAATAGCAAGTAGCCCTTGCATTTCTAAGCTCTATCCTCGATTCCATATTCTTCAAGATGTCTTCAAGTCGAAACGCTTGAGTTAGATAGAAGTGGTTTTCGGATAACATGTCCGATCACAGTCTCTTCGAAACAACTTACAATAGTTTTCAGTAAACTTAACCCCAGTTCTTTAGGAAATAAGTAGACCAAAGATAAGAGCAGAGATCATCTTCTTACCGTTCGTAGATGAATTTCCTTATGATTTACGCACGAATAACGATACGAGTTTATACGTACTGTATGGCACTACCGATGGTAACTATACCATATAATTTTCGTGTTTCTCCAAGATATTTCCAAAGTTAAGTTTTGGTCCAGATTTTGATAGTCATTATTTAACTATCAAATATAAATAAATTCAAACATGGATTTAATCACATATAGAGTCCACTAAGCCTTATTTAGTTAACCTTTAATTAATTGAAATAACTCTATAAACAGTCGATCAAAAGATCTTACAAAACATATTTCCCAAACCCTTACCTCCCTTTTATACTTGGGAAAATACTTATCTCAATGGTGCAAGTATATTCCAAACTTTAAAAAAAATTCCTTCTTTTCGAAATTCATTTTGAAAATATTACTTACTATAAACCGATACACTTATCCATTACAAAAGTTAGTCTTTTTAAAACCTTACTTCATATTTCAAATAGCTTATAAATTTTACAAATAAATTTATAACACACTTTTAAAATTCTCAGAGTTAAAATACAAAACCTCTTTACGAATCTCTAATCATGTATCATTTCCCTATTTCAAAAACTCTTTTTATAAATTTTCTTAAAGAAAGATCCTTTACAAAATATCATTTACAATACATCCTTTGCAAATCACTTTAAAAAACCCATTATACCCTTTTTCATAAACAAAATATTATTTATAAATACCTTTAAAAAAAATATAACTTGAAAATCATCTATAAACTATAAACACCAATTGATTAAAGAATTGAAGTTAATTCAAAACCATAGTTTATAAATTCAAAAAGAGGCTTAGTAAACCTAATGGTACTAATTTAAGTTACCATTTAATTTAAATTTCACTTCTAAGTGATTCGAAAAATTCATTTACATAAGCCAACATATATGTAAATACATTTCATACCCAAATTAAGGAATAACATCTCAATACAACTCAACTAGCATATACATGTCCAAATAACATAATAGCATAATAGTGATTTTCCCTTCTAAATAAATGCCCAAAAAATTCGCTACTTATAGCAAAATAGGAATTTATTCTACTAAATATATGTAAACACAATAAACAATTACATTTTAGCGTAACGAAGACTTATTTTGCTAACAGATATCCAAACAATCGAACAATCAACTTATAGCAGAACGGAGATTTATTCTGCAAACACATGTCCATACAATCAAACCATTTACATAACTCATTCATAAATGTTCTTCTACTTAATGATATCGACATTTGAATCCCTTGTGTTCAAAACCATCTTTGAAAAAGAAATACCTTAAAAACAATTCGATTCTTGAAAAATAAAGAATTAAACTTAAAACTCCCTTTTAAAATAGTTAATTACAGGTTAAACTCTTTATTAAACCATAATTAATCTTTATTAATTATTTACTTAATTTAATAATAATTAAGAAACAATTAACCTTAAATAAATAATTAAACAATAATTCACAATTACATAAATAATTTAAACCCTAATTAATCCTTTATTAATTATAAAATAATAATTTAGACCTTCATTAATAATTAACTGTTAATTAATTTAAATTAATTAGTTAAATAATCTTTAATTAAAACTTAAATAATAAATTAAACCTTAAATAAATAACTATTTTAAATTAAAACCTTGATTAATTTACAATTAAAAATAATTGAACAATTGATTAATTAAATAAATAATTGATCTTATATTTGATTAATAATTAATTAAAAATGAATCATATACTTAACTTGTAATTAATTAAAATTAATCTTACTTAATTAATTAAAAACTAATCTTACCTTTAAAATATAATAATTAGTACTAATCTTTACTTAATAAAAATTAATAAACCTTGTTTAATCTAAATTAATTATTAAGTACTAAACTTAGATAATTAATAATTAAATAATAAAAACTTAATTAACTTCATTTTAAAATCATTTTTCAAGTATATGAACCAAATTTCAAAAAATTGGATTTTTAAACGAAACCGCATTCATAGCGACTATCGCTATGGATGCCTTACCTGAAAATTGTATATAAGTTTTCTTTAAAATCTTTATCGTTTGAAAGCTTGCTTACTTTTATAAAAAAAATAAGTATTTGAAAGCTAAACAAAGTTTAAAATTAAAAATGATATCAAATTTTAAAACTTTATAAAACTTAAGTAAACACACTTTGAAAGCAAGGAATTTCTGTGTTGCTTGTTCATAACTTAATGCTAACTTCTTAACACATACACAAACCAAAATCACCATTCACATGTCATACATAAGCCATAAGAAAGATTGCAATTTTCCATTTACTTACTCTTTTTAAACTTATATTTCTAAGTTAAACTAAACATCACATTCAAGCATATATGTCTACATATTAACCAACATCAAACCCAAGAATAAACGTACTCTTATATCTCAACTTAAATCTCATCGATATAAGCATCATACTTAGCAACCAAGTAGCATAAAAATTAATGTTAAAACATTTAATTCAAATCAAAAGTTTACTCGCCAAAGTTTAGAAAACTTTTTGAAAACCTGGAATAACTTTGCAAACTTGACTTAGTACCCTTGCATCTTGAAATAGGCTCGTCCTAGGGCATGCATGGCTTGGCCATGATAAGAACAAGAATGGTTGGGCTTGACTTGGAGAGGTGAAGGTACTTCGGATAAGGTTGATTTCACAAACTGGGCCCAAAAATTAGTCATATTCACTTGGATTTTTTGCCATGTAACTCTCAGAATACTGAAAATTTCTCAAAAGAAAAGTTTTTGGAAATTTTTTCTCTACAATTTCAAAAAAATAAATCACTAAAATTAAGTATGTTTTGAGAGAGATAAAGTCAAAAGAAGAATAGGTATTTTCGGACTAGAAAATCTAAGGCCAAAAATATGCCTGAAAGATATGCATTTTTGATATAGCTAAGTTCAAAATTTAAAAAATTTCTACAAATGAAAGTTGTTGCCACTGAAATTTTTCATGGTTTAAAAAAAATAATTTCTCCATTTGAATCAAAGAAGAGGAAGATATGATAGAAAGAAGATGAGGAACATTGGAGAAGTGGAAGGTAATTTATAAGCAATAGAGAAGGTAAATTACCCTTTGTCCTTTGCCCTCCATACTTCCTTTGCCACCTCACCTAGCCTTTTTCACCTCTTAACACTTCATATTCCAACATGTTAAAACATATTTGTACTTGAGTTGTCGAAGTGTCACATCATGTCTATTAAGCCATCTTTAATATATATATATATATATATATATATATATATATTTGCTTAAAACCTTACATACCTAGGTATGTGTATAAAAATACAAATACATACACATATATATTGATAAATTAATAAATATATGTACTTTAGGGTTCACAACGATTTCAACAACTTTTAGCCGATGAAAAGTCGAAAATTCAAAAAACGAATTCCGGTCATATTTTCTATTTTTCTTCGAACAAAATATTTTTGTAAACAAAATTTGAAAATTAATTCACAATCATTTTTATTATTTAAAAGATTTTTATTTTCATTATAAAACCTATATATTCAATATTTAAAATTAATAAATATTTGCAAATCAAAGCAATGAAATTTCGGGTCGTTACGTTCATCCCCTTTAAAAGAATTTTGTACCTGAAATTACATCTCAACCCTTCCTAGGAAACAAATCGCCCTAGGAATATACAACGCTGCACATCATCTGTATAATGTACGCAGATCATTCATATGCAAAATCTGACTTGATCACCACTCGAGTACATAACTTCCCTTCCGAACTAGTATCGCTCAACCAATCTTCTAGCGTGGACTTCGATCATGTTCCTTGATTAGGACCTCTATTCTCCTTAAATAGCCATGTATTATGATAGAAAACATTGGTCCTATACCAAAAATCCTCATCAAGTGCTTGCCGTTAAAAATCTAGCAATAGATCCTTATTTGGAATGGTGTGAAACATCTCAAAGTCATGTACTCGAATCTTAGATCAAACTATATGGAAATGAGAGATGATCTACATCCAACCTACTCACTTATTTAATTGGTTCTCACTAATACCAATTTTATTTCCACTAAACTATTTATGAAAAGATTTCACAAATACTAAACTTAGATTCAACTTGTATAATACTCCACTACATCCTAAGAGTATATACAATTATTTGATTCAACTATTCCATTTTGTATTTATTTTCCTAAGAAAACTCACGATCCAAATAACCTGTTTTTATCTCAAAAAATGTTTGAAATGAAACTCTATATTTTAATCGAAAAAAATATATATAATGCCCGAGTAACACCATCATGATACTAAGGAACTGGGTGATATCAAACAGTATAATACACTCCCTTACTAAGAAGGGTAATACTCAAGAGAAGTGTTTACCATCCGAACACATCTCTTCCCCACTTAAAGTTATTTTTGAGCCACTCGAACTAATTAACTTAAAAATATTTCTTTTATTTCAAAATCCCATTTTTGAAACAATATTTTACATATTTCCAACAAAATATTTATCACCAACTTGCTTTAGGCTCATTCGGGTTTAGACTTGTTTCGATTATATAATGATAAAGAGAATAATTTACTAAGTACCCCACAGCATTCATCTAGGCAAAGATCTGATCGTCACTTAAAAAATTATCCAAATCATCACAAAATAATATAGACTCATTTTCCTAAACTAATCCAAAGAAAACACCACTTAACCTTTTCATTCTCAAAATCTTGTACTTGAACCAAAAATATCCACTAATACTTTTATTGTTTTTCCAATCTTTGAAACATTTTCCAAAAGCCCCAGGATTAAAGTTCTAAAGTTTTCAACTTAAATTCTTTTTGTTAAAAGGCATCTTCTTATAAATTCATTTTATAAATTAATTTTTATAAAATCATCTTCAAAATATTTATTGCAGAAAAATTCTAACCTTTAATAGACATCCTTTTATTAAGTCAATCCCACATTATCAATCGAACACCTTACAGTCGAATCATGAAACTTAATTCATAAGGCATTCGTTTCATTGTTTTCCCAATTCCTATCTACTGAACCCAAATCTTAAAAAGGGAAGCTACCTATACACACTAACAATAGTCAATGCTCAACTAGACAAGCATGACTAACAAACCTTAAAATATTATTATCTCCTAACAAAAATCACCTCAAAAATATTATACTATACTAATTTTGAAAATCATTCTTTATATATAAAATATAATCTGGGTAAAATTATGTCATATACCTAATTACAAAACGATACTATGTCTGTTGATCTTGTTAAAGTGTTTAGGAATCCCTATCGAGAATATTGACCAGGAGCATCGACCAAAATTCATAAGCCGCTTAACAGTCATACAACAGAATATAAAACATTTTATATCACTAACAAATACGCGCTTATATATATATATACAGTCAAACTCATCATAAGGCATTCCATTACCTTATCTCTTAGTGAGTTTCCCCACCAAAGCCAAGGTTCTCACTTAACCTTGTGCTCTAATACCACGATGTAATGACCCGCCTTTTCGAACCCCAGAAGTCGACACTAATATATTTATGGTATTCACATACCAAACAACTAAGATAGATTGTTAGGAGAAAGAAAGGAGATAGAAGAGAAGAAGAAATTAAATAATCACAGAACCTCAAAACGCAAAGAAATAACTATATTAATCAACATAACACTTTACAAAGTCATTTCAAAAATGATACATCAGAGTTAGACTAAATACAATTGTACCCTTAGACAGTTATAACAACCTGTCCCTACTCAACTGTTACGAAATACATATAATACAGCAAAAACAAGATAATAACTAGCTATCGATGAAGCCTCCTACTCCAAGCTCCCCCAAAATGCATCCGTGGAAAACATAAACTACTTGGTTGTCCATAAAAATTTGAGCACCAAAGAGTTTTAGGAAAAGAAAATAAAACTTCGAGTCGGACATAGTTCTACTCAAACAATTGTGTTATTATTTTAAAATCTATTTAAAATCAAAGGTAGCTCATAAGACCATGCCGTATAAACATGGACGGGTTTTTACCTTACAATAACCAAACCATTTCATATGAAATTCTCTGATATTATAATACTGTCTAAGATACAAATATTTAGTAGTCATAGCTGCAAATTTTACATTAATTAAATGCCCGCATAATAGGTATACAACTAAAACCGTAAAGGCACATATAGAGAATGGATTCCAAACAATGACTATGCTATTAGGGTATCGCTTGTCATAGTGCATCTCTAAGTAAACACACTGAGAACCTTGCCTTGCTTCCTTGCCAACACAAGACTGGCCTACCCCTTGCTGGATAGTACCGAATACATCACCCCATGGTTGGGATTGGCAACAATATCGAAGCATACAAAAATGGGTCAAATATCAATTCTAGATTTTGTGATGATATACCCTAATGGGTGCGATCCACATGGCCCTATTATATGTCTCATGTTTTAGTTATTCCCGGTTGATGAGGCTCGAGCCTATGTCTTTACCTTTTAGAGTAGAAATCCCATTTGGAATGCAAGCACCGCCTTCTAGGCATCAATGCAATGCCAGCATTCATCCGTACAAGTTTGTTCTGGGACTAAACGAACCGAAAGGCACTGCTTTTCATACATCCTTTTCGAGGAATCCCTCACAGAATTAACAAAAAATAGCCCTTGCACTTTAAAGCTCTATCCTCGATTCCATATTCTTCAAGATGTCTTCAAGACGAAACGCTTTAGTTGGATTGAAATGTTTTTCGGATAACATATCTGATCCCGGTCTCTTCGAAACAACTTTTGATAGTTTCTAGTAAACTCAACCCTGGTTATTTAGGAAATAAGTAGACAAAAGATAAGAGTAGAGATGACATCCTACCCATTAGTGGACATATTTCCTTATCATTTATCATAGAAGAACGAAACGAATTTATTCGTACAATATAGCACCACCGACGGTGACTGTACCATATAATTTCCATGTTTCTTCTAAATATTTCCAAAGTTGCGTTTTGGTCTAGATTTTGATAGTCGGTTATTTAAATATCAAATAAACAAACACTCAAACATGGAAACCTCATATGGAATCCACTAAGCCTTATTTAAATCTTTAATTAATTAAAGTCACTTTATAAGCATTCGATCAAAAGATCTTTACAAAACACTATTCCCGAACCCCTTCCGTCCCTTTTATTCTTGGGAAAAACATTTATATATTTATCTCAATGGTATAATTATATTCCAAACTTTACAAAAGTTTCCATGTTTTCAAATTTCTTTTTGAAAATATTACTTACTACAAACCGATCCACTTATCCTTTATAAAAAGTTTCCTTTTTCAAAGCCCACTTCATATTTCAAACAACTTATAAATTTTCCAAATAAATTTATAACTCGCCTTTAAAATTCTTCAAATTAAATTATAAAACCTCTTTACAAATCTATAAAATCATTTACAAATCATTTCCCTATTTCAAAAACTATTTTTATAAATCTTCTTAAGGAAAAATCCTTTACAAAATATTATTTTCAAAACATCCTTTGAGCATCACTTTAAATAAATCATTTCTTTAGTAATACACTTTTTTCATAAACAAATTATTATTTATAAATAACTTTACAAAATAATAATATAACTTGAAAATCATTTATAAACTTTAAACCCCAAAGTTGATTAAAGAATTGAAGATAATTCAAAATCATACTTCATAAATTTAAAAGGAGGCTTGGTAAACCCGAAGGTACTAATTTAAGTTACCATTTAATTTCAATTTCACTTTTAATTCGTTTGACAATTTATTTACATAAGTCAACATATATGTAAATACACTTCGTATCCAAATCAGGGAATAACATGTCAATACAACTCAACTAGCATATACATGTCCAAATAACATCATAGCAGGATGGTGATTTATCCTGCTAAATAGATTTCCAAACAATTCACTAGTTAAAGCAAAATGGGAATTTATTCTACTAAATATATGTCCTCACAATAAACAGTTACATTTTAGTAGAACGGAGATTTACTCTGCTAATAGATCAAATAGTCAACTTATAGTAGAAAGGTGATTTATTCTGCTAACACATGTCCACACAATCAAACCATTTACATAACCCATTCACAATTGTTCGCCTACTTGATGATATCGACCTTTGAATTCCTTGTGTACAAAACCATCTTTGTAAAATAAGTACCTTAAAAACAATTTAATTCTTGGAAAACATAGGATTAAAATGTAAAACTCCCTTTTTTAAAATAATTAACTACAAGTTAAACCCTTTATTAAACCATAATTAATCTTTATTAATTCTTAACTTAATTTAATTATAAATTAAGAAATAATTAAAATTAAATAAATAGTTAAATAATAATTAGCCTTACATAAATAATTTAAACCCTAGTTAATCCATTATTAATTATAAAATAATGATTTAAACCTTTATCAACGATTAACTATTAATTAATCTAAATTAAATAGTTAAAAAATATTTAGTTAAAACTTAAATATTAAATTAAACCTTAAATAAATAATTATTTTAAATTAAAACCTTAATTAATTTATATTTAAAAATAATTGCACACTTGATCAATTAAATAAATAATTGACCTTATATTTGATTAATAATTAGTTAAAAATAAATCATATACTTAACTCATAAGTAATTAAAATTAATCTTAATTAATTAATAATTAATTAAAAACTAATTTTACCTTTAAAAGATAATAATTAGTGCTAATTTTTACGTAATGAAATTAATAAAGCTTGTTTAATCTAAATTAATTATTAATTACTAAACTTAGTTAATTAATAATTAATTAGTAAAAACTTAATTAACTTAAAAAAAACACTTTTATTAAGTTTATAAAACATTTTAAAATCATTTTTTTAAGTCTAGAAACCAAATTTTCGAAAGTTGGTTTTTTAAACGAAACTACATCCATGGATGCCTTAACTAAAAATGTTTTCTAAGTTTTCATTAAAATTGTTATCATTTTGAAAGCTGCTTACTTTTATAAAACATAAATATGTATTTGGTGAAGCTAAACAATGTTTAAACTTAAAAATGATTTAAAATTTTAAAACTTTATAAAACTTAAGCAAACACACTTCGAAATAAAGGAATTTCAATGTTGCTTGTTCATAACTTAACGCAAACTTCTTAGCACATACACAAACCAAAATCAAGCATTCACAAGTCATATACAAGCCATTAAGCAAGATTACAAATTTCCATTTACTTACTCTTTTCAAACCTAGATTTATAAGTCAAATTAAACATCACATTCAAGCATATATGTATATATATCAACAAACATTGAACCCAAGCAAAAATTTATATTTACATCTCAACATAAATCTCATCCAAACAAGCATCGTACTTAGCAATCAAGTAGCATAAAAACTAATGTTAAAAATTTTAAATTTAAATCAAAATTTTATTTTCCAAAGTTTAGAAAACTTTTGAAAACTTGAAATAACTTTGCAAACTTGACTTAGGTACCTTGCTTCTTGAAATAGGATCGGCCTAGGGTATGCATAGCTCAGCCATGATGAGACTAAGGATGTGTGGGCTTGACTTGGGAAGATGGAGGTACTTCAGATATGGTTGAATTCACAAAATGAAAAGTGCTCTAAAGAAAGTTTTTTAAAATTCTTTTCTATACAATTTTAAAAAATTAATCGCTCAGTTTAGTCTATTTTGAGGGAGATATGGTCAAAAGAAGAAGAGGTATTTTCGGACCAAAAAGTCTACATCCAAAAATAGGTCTGAAAGAAATGCACTTTTGACATATCTAAGATCAAAATTTGTAAGAAGTGGCATAAATTGAAGCTGTGGCTACTAGAATTTACATGCTTTCAAAAGAAATAATTTCTCCATTTGAATTAGATAAGTGGAAGATATGATAGAAATAAGAGGAGGAAAAATTAGAGAAGTGGAAGACTATTTATAAGTAATAGAAAAGCTAAATTACTAAGCTACCCTTTGTCCTTTGCCCTCCACTTATCCTTTTCCATCTCACCTAGCCTTATCCCCCTTCTAACACTTCATGCTTCAACATGTTAAAACATGTTTGTACTTAATTCGTCGAAGTGTCACATCATGTCTATTAAGGCATCTTTAATATATATATATATATATATTGTACTTACTTAAAACCTCACATGCCTAAGTATGTGTATACATATACGAATCCACACACATACACACATATATTGGTAAATGATTGAATATATGTTAACCTTGGGGCCCACAATAGTTTCGGTAACTTTAGCCGATGAACAATAGAAAATTTGGAAAACGAATTCCGGTCACATTTTCTATTTTTCTTTGAACTAAATAGTTTTGTAAATAAAATTTGAAAACTAATTCACCATCACTATTTATTATTTCAAAGAGTTTTATTTTCATTATAAAACCTATATATTGAATATTTAAAATTAATTAAATATTTACAAATCAAGGCAGTGAAATTCCGGGTCATTATAGTTTGAGACTATTATGGGATGATCAATACACATTTGATGATTTATACTTACACTGTAAAGTGTTAATATAATGGATGATTAGTATGAATGTAAGTATATTTGTATTGTTATTATTTTTCTTCTTTAATGATTGAATTTTGTCAAATGTTTGTGATGTTTAACGGCTAAGTGTACTAATGTTGTTGTTGCCCTCATATGATGATCTGTTGTGATAGATGAATAGACTACTATTTTTTGCTTCTATCGATTGCATTGATTCCAATGGTTGCATTAATTATATCAGATTCCATTGATTGCATTGATTTCAGTAATTACATTAATTATTTTGAGTTGCATTGGTTGCATTAGTTGCGACTGTTGAATGTGTGCAATGGTTGAATGGATCGAAGGTTGTTATAAATTAACATGTATTTGGATGCTTAAGAAGAGCAAAAAGCAGAACTACGTGGGGTTGATCTCTTAAAAGGGGTATATAGGTATCCTTTTTCTATGCAGAAGACAACAGATCCATTGGTTGGGTGGGGTGTGTAGTAATTGACATAGTCCAAAACATAGTTGAAACCATTTTTTCTTTTTATCTTATATATATATATATATATATATGTGTGTGTGTGTGTGTGTGTGTGTAGAGTTAGAGATAGGTGCAGACAAAGGAATGGAAAGTGGATAGCTAATTTGGTATATTATTTTTGTACCATTATTACATTTTTTATACATTAGTAATAATTGATGCATTTGAAATGTAATGCGTTGATGTAAAATAATTGTAATTGAGTTAGTATTTATTTTTATTAATGTTTGATTTCGATGTGAGCTTTCCCTTTTCTTTTCATTGTTTTAGAATTTTTATTATTAAAAACATATGGTCCACTTCTTTTAATATCTGAAATTAGTTGTAAGCATATTTTAAAGTCGTTTATAGTTGATTTTAGATGTTAAAATAGTGGGTCATCACAATAATCATCTCGGTATCATCAATCTTCCTCCCCTTGTCTTCCTCTTTCTTTTCTTTAGAATCTTGCTGAGTCAGACTTGTATAATGATTCATGTCTTCGACATGAATGTTTACGCCTATAATGGACCATGGACTAGCCATGTAGATCATCATAAAGGTTAGGATATCCTATTGTACCTGAAATGAAAAATAGTTGAATTAAGATTTGCATGTCAAGAGATGATGTGTGTAGTGAGAACTTATTATGACTTTAGGTGTCATGTGAAGTGTCAATATGCCCCCACTGAACTTAACAACCATGCTCGTATAGTCAGTTGAGTCAAGTTTTCTCTTCCACAATGGTTGAAGGCATGCCTGGGGCTATATGAATAAGAGAACCAAGATTAGAGTAGTTGAAGTTAGAAATGTCATATGAAAGGATGTTATTAAAGATGCTCCTGAAAGAACTTAAATATCATTCGTCAGAAGGGATGTAGTTGCCTCTCCAACTGGAGTTTGATATAGCTGTGAGACCAACGGGGTGATATTATCCTTATTCTTGGACGATGAGTGAGAGATGATACTTGTCCATCGTTTCCTGTCTCTCCTGTAGAATCGCACCAAAGATTAACATTTTCATTATTTCCCCTATCTTCATTATCGTCGTCTCCACCATCATCATTCCCATCGTCATCCTCATCCTCTCATTGATCGATGGGAGTCATGGGCCATAGATTGGGCCTTTTGATTTTCACCAGTTGGTGGCTCAACCTAAGCTTCTCGAGGAGGATGAGACCTCTATGGGTGGTAGGAAGAATAAAAAGTCCCCGGCCATTGTGTAAACACTGGAATGTCGCATCTGAGGGTCGGTCAAAAGAAAACCTCATCCTTTGTTTGTTGGTGGTGTATCTTTCATAACTAGAACTATATGCACTAAAGCTGAGCCAGTAGGTCTCTTTGGCATATAATAAATTCCTGAAATGAAGGAATCAATAATTTGGATAGAATGAACTCCATAATGTTAAGGAATATATACATAACTTACATCCTAACAGCTATATCTAAGAGAAGCCAACTGAATAGAAAACAGAGAAATACTCATCTTTGAAATGACTGAGCTTATTTCCAAGGCCGACGATTATACAACAACCTTTAGAAGACTCCAGATAAGTTAAGGATGGATTATCATTCCAGTTCATGAAACTGTATTAATATATAATCTCCTCAAAAATAGGCACCCTGTCCAAGTGCCGAAGGAAGGTCATATAAGTGCATTCAATGAAGCATGGCCATTAGGATGAAGTTGGGAAGGGGCAAGCTTCATGAAATGAATAACGATCCAAGTGAAGTGGTTGAATGAAGGAACGTCTCCAAAAAGCCACATGTAACGATTATAAGCCATCTAGCCTTCTAGTAGGGCATTATCCCGCTAAAGGGGGTTTGGAGTTAAGTCTTCCTTAAAAGGGATACCACGACAATCGCAAATTCTTCTAACATATTCCCTGTTCAAAGTATATGTTGGTGAATTTGGAAGGTCATCAAGAATCATAACCCCCTCTAGATTGCTATCCAGGACAACCCTAATTTAGGATTCATCTTCCATGGCAAAAAGAATTGCTTGCAAAACTGCCCAGGTTGAGATGGTCAAGGTTTAAAGCGAGTCAAAGTAGATGTTGGAGCAGAAGTTAAAGATGTAGTGAGTGGAGTAAATTCTGAAGCAGACGGATCTACACCTATAACGACCCATAAACCTGACACGGTTAATGTTAAATTAATTTAAAATGATTTTTTAATAAAAGGGTGAATTGGATGTCATATTTGTAATCGTTGTAAAGGTCTTTCCAAGCTGATCAGTTTGGTATATAATTTTGATAGATTGGAAATTATGATTTAGAAGATATTGACTTTATAAGTCTAATAGATTTGCGTCTATGACAAAAAAATTAATGTTCTAACTTAAAAAACAGAAGTATGTTTAGTATAGTTGGTCAAGAAAGTAGTATTCACTTGTGTAGGTCATGAGTTCAATCTTGGCTATCAACACATTTTTGAATTTCATAAAAAACAAACAAAAAGATACATATCCACAAAGAGAAATGTATGTGTGCACTCCAATATATTTACACACACACACACACACACACACACATATATATATATATGTATATGTATATGTATATGTATATGTATATGTATATGTATATGTATATGTATTTCTGTATGTTATGTGTGTGTATAGTTAATCTAATGTAAGAGTCTGAGGCCTTGGTGCAGTGGTAAAAACGCCAGGCTGTTGACGACAAGGTCGGCAGTTCGATCCCTGCCTCTGGCATATTAAACTGTGCGCCACGATGATTCTTGCAGACTTGTGCGCTGCCTACTTTGTAAATATAAGTACCCAGTTTCAAAAAAAAAAAAAAAAAAAAAAAAAAAATCTAATGTAAGAAAATATAAATTTTGTAACTATGCGCAAATTAAATTGTATAAATTATGGGTATATTAAATATGTAAATGAGATGAATTTAGTACATATATCCTAATTATTGAATATGTATATAGTTGGTTATATAATAATTTCATGTATTATGGGGAATTAACTACATACACTAGCATTTCATTGCGCATTGATCGACAATTTTCCTAATTATTGAATATATATACACACACACACTATTATGGACCCGTGCTTCGCACACGGGCTATTTGTGTTATTGTGTACGTTGATATATTGTTTAAGCGCAAATATGTAAACGAAAAGCAAGGGTATTTTTGGAATTTCAAAAAGACACCGAGTAAATTAGTTAATGAATATTCTTTATTAGTAGTAGAATGTAATTGTTTATGTGTAAATTTCATGTATTATGGAGAAATAATTGCTATACTAACAATTAATTGCATATTGATTGACATATTTCCTAATCATTGAATATATGTAATTGGTTATTACTTTCATATATCGTGGGAAGCTAATTGCATAGTTTAATTGCGCATTGAATGAAAAATAGGTAAATTAATCATCTTTTTTATGGAGATTGATTTCCTATAGATTGGACATTAATTTTATGTATGTAAAAGGATAATTTATAATAAATTTTCATATGTTACCCGCTTCACACACATACATTCAAATTTACTCTATCCATCGTCCTCCTTATAAATTAAAGAAGTTGAGGTAGAAGGAAGTTAATTTTTTAGGAAGAAACCACTAAGAATTTTTCCACAATCTACATTACCTTCTTAATTCAAAAAGTATAGCATCTATTTCAAAAGAATATAGTAATTGAAAAAAGGCTATGGATAATGCATACACTTGTATTTTGAATGCAATTTAGGTTACGATGAAAGGTGAAATCGCTACTCTTCATTGATTTGAAATAACTAGGTAATATTCATTTGAGGTGAGTGCTTATTTTTCATTTTAGCTATTATCTAATATTTATAATTTAAATTTTGAAACCTTTAACCTTTATATCTTTCACATACGAACTTCGATTTAGTACACTTTCTTTCGTTGGACTCGTGATGGAATTCCAGGCAACTTGGCAATGGATTTTCTAAGTTTGGAGGTTATTTGTAAAAGCTCGTTGGTATGGATAATTTAATTTAATTAATTAAATTTTAAAATATTAAATTCTTATCCATTAATTTGAAAATTATAACTATTGATATGTGTTGTGTATATTGGTGATTGTTTGGATATTGTAGATATTTTGGATATGTTGTGTCATTAGTTGATTTTTATTGTTGATTGTTGTAATACTATGTAATTATAATTAATTATGGATTCAAAAATTGAATGTAATTAATTAAAATAAATTGATTTAAATTGCATAATAATGGGAAATTTTGATAAATAAATGATAGACGTTGTTATGCATAGTTTTTACGTGATGTTTGTAGATAACAGTGGTTTAATAAAATAAAATAAAATAAAATTTATGGAATAAATTTAATAATTTTATTATTTATGAATTTTTTGGGAAATTCATAAGTAATAAAGGAAAATATATTTTAAACTAAAATTGAAAGGCTTATTTTCATTATTTTATAAAGTGAAATTCTATAAATAATAACATGCTTTTTAGGAAAACTGAGATGTTTAGAAGTGTTTGGAGAAATGGAAGTACAATAAAAGGTTTAAAGAGTATAGTGTCTTTTAAAAAATTATTATTTTGGGATGAATAAATAATGGTGACTTTACTATAAACAATAATAAAACAATTTTATACTTAAGAGAGTATGGAAGTAATTATATTATTTGGATGTCCGATTAATTGTAGATTGTAACTATCGCATATTAATTTGATGTTTAACGATGGTATCACATTCTAACGAGTATGCGATATTTTACCATTATTACTAGATGATGAGTACTTAATTTTGATTATTTGATGATTGATGTTGTGTCATTAACGTTGGTTGGATTAATACACATTTAATGGATTATATTTACCCCGATGATGACGCATGTAAGTATATTTGCGCAATGTTATTTTCTTATTTGATGGATTGGGGTGGTCATTGAATATTGTTAATGTTTGATGGTTGTGTATTATTATTGTTATTACCCCATAAGAAGATTTATTGTGATGGATGAGTTGGAATACTTTTTTCAACTTGTAATGGCTGCGTTGGTTGCAATGGTTACATGGATGTTATGGTTATTATGTACTAACAAGTATTTGGATGTAGGAGAAGAGCAGGAAATAGAACTATGTGGGCTTGATCCTCCAAAAGGGGTATGTAGGCAATTGTGTATAGGGTTAGGCGCAGTCCAAACATAATTGAAACTATTTTTTGTTTTATTTTATGTATATTTATATTTGTAGGTTTTGATGTAAATTTGCAAGTGAAAGCAAAGAAGGGAGCAAAAGGTTGAAAGGAGTCATATCTATAGGATGGATCGGTATACCTCTTGCATCATAATTATAAAGATGTTGTCTAATTATTGATGTAATGAAATGAATAAATCATGTGGTGCATTTAACTTAAGTAATATTTGATATTTAAAATGATAGGGATATATATACACACATTGATGCTTAAATTCCGCTGTGAAGTTTCCATTTTATTCATTATTTTGGTCATTTTGAATCTTTATACGACGGTCCACTGTTTTTAATGTTTGCATTTAGTATAAGAATATTTTAACATCATTTATATTTGAATTTAGATATTAAAAATAGTAGGTCATCACACCTAGTATAGATTTAGCTATTCCCTGAGCCTTGGGTATGTTCGACCATTAAGTTACAATGTTTACAACATAGGTTGAGTTAAAATATAGAATGAGAGAGCACTCTGATTGACAAATGTATGTTTTGTGTGCATGGGTTGTTTGGTAACCATTATTATCTTACCTTAAAATGATATTTATTTGTGATGATGGAAAATAAATAATGTAGGAGTGAGGTATGGTGAACCCTTATAAGAGGGGTTAAGTTTTCTTTATAAACCGAGTGACACATACCCAATGTTGAATTATAATTGAAACGTGACCATAATAAAATCGAATCCTTTTTTATTTTTATGTAAATAATATTTGTTTGTATTATTTATAAATATACATTTCTAATTTTAAAGATATTGTTAAAAGGAAAATGACATAAAATGATTTATTAATATTATTGTTGAAAAATGAAGTTTTTAACTTGGTGGAACAAAATATTTATACAAAGATACTTTTGTAAGAAAGAGTAAATATTGTAAAATATTTTATTTGGAAGTATTTTTGTAAAAAGATGTGTTTTAAATAGATATTGGGAGTTAAATTCATCCTTTAAAGAAATATTTTAATGTGAGGAAATTTGTTTATTTTTAAAATATCTTTTGGAATGTATTTTTATAACGGCATTATGGTTTGGGAATGCTTTGTTAATAATGGAAGATTCAATATGTGGAAAGAGAAATTTTGGTTGAAAAGTGTTCTGTTTGAAAATATTTTATGAAAGGATTTTTTGGTTAAAAATATTTTATTTTGGAAGAAATACTTAATTGAGAACATCGTAGCTAAAATTGTTTTAATTCGGAGATGTCTCTTGAAAAGATAAAGCATATATGTTGAAAAACAATTTGTATCCTCAATTTTCATTTAAAATACCTTGTAAAAATATCATATCGAGGATCGTTTTGGAAAAGGATATTTTTGACTAATAGATACTTCAAAATAAATACTGAAAGGTTTGGGAGAATTTGCTAAAAAAAATATTTTTTATGGAGAAAACTATTTTAATGATAGTAAAAGGCTTTAAAATGTTTTTATCAAAGATACCTTGTTGGGAAGTATCTAGAGAGAACTCTTATTTTGAAGAAAATAGTATTATATTAAAACATTCTTGACAGCAAATATTATATGATTTGGGGAAGATTTATAGTATATATGAAATCATTTTATTAGTTGAAATAATAGATGAAAGTATCTTTATTTAAGAAGTGTCTTTTTGGGTAAAGAATGTAATAGAATATTTATTTGAGAAGAAAATTTTACCCAAAGTAGTATGTTTGATTTCAGAAAAAATTTGTTTTAAAATTGATTTTATTAAAAAGATTTTCACTTAAAATGTTACTTTTCGATAGATAATATTTTGAAAAGAAAAATATTTTTGGACAAAGATTTTTGGTTCAAAAAGAAAGCTGAAAACTATTTTATTGGGGATATTAGTAAGGTATGGTATAATATATCTCGTTCTACAATACCTTGATAAAATGTTTTACTAAGATGAGAATGATTTCATTTGAAAAGTGAATAGTTGAAAAAGTAAAATATTTAATTGAATAACAAACTTCTAAGGTGTTTTTTAGAAGGGTGTTTTATTTAGAAAATAATGTTCTATTTGCAACTTTAATTAAGAATTACAAAACTATACTTTATAACATAGGGTGTGAGACGGTAGGGGAAGATGAGTCTTGGGTTTGCCCGATACCGGTTATGATGACCTTACCTTTATGGCTATTATGTGATATTTTCTTTAATAAGATGTAAGGATGTCTAATATTCCCTTACATGGAGAGAGTTGGGATAGTAAGAAGGGACTGCCCATTTTGACATTTGGGATAGTCATCACGTTAGTTGCATTGGTTTATTTTGAGTGAATTGTTTGTATTGCATTGTTGTTTGTTAAATTAATTTTTGTTTGCCCAAAAAATAGGCAAACACCTCCAATTTATTTGTTGTAGAGCAGTGAATATAGGGTGCATAACACAACTATTGATATTTGTATAGTAATTGATTTTCAAAGAGCAGATCGCATATAGGTTATGTAGAAAGTAAATTTCAATAAAATAAAAAAACATAAATATTTATAGTGGTTCAGTAGAATGTGCCTACATCCACTGTCCATTTTCATTATCCTTTATATAGATCTTTGTTATAATGCTTGGGGTACAAAATATAATGATGTGTTTCTCGATAGAAAGTAAACCTAAGGAAGTCTGTTTGGCAATCATGTTCATCTATTCATATTCATCTTTCCTGCTTGCCTATTCTTGTTCGGCTGATCTTATTAGGCTGTTCCTATTAGCTAGTTCTTGCTAGGCTTCATTCCCTGTACAACTTGTTTGATCCATTTGGAGAAGCTCTGTTTGGGGTCTATTGGTTCGGTGGATGCATGTGGACATCATGCTAGCCAGATTCCTTCACACACTTCCTCGGTTCGACTTTGCTTGACTCCTCTTTGCTCGACCTTGGAATGGGTCTGGGCATAATTCCTTGTCTGATGCTTTACATGCACCAAACAGTTTTCCTAGTTCGGTAAGTTATTTATTGAATAATAATTGCTATTCGGTGTTATGTTAGTTGTGCAGTGTTATGGCCCATCGAACAATGATTGTTGTTTGGCGTTATGATCCACCGAACAACGATTGTTATTCAACACTATGATCCATTGAACATCGATTGTTATTCGATGCCATGTCCTACCGAACAGTGATGGATGTTCGATGCCATGACTGCCGAACAGTGATGATTGTTCGGGGTTGGATCCACTGAACAAGAATGCGGATTGTTCACCTTTGGTTCCCCTCTCCTTCTTACTTCCTCCTTTCCTCACGCTAGTCTGGTAGGAAAATTAAAAGTTATATTCCCTACTAGACCATTCTTCGTGTTCCATAAAATATTTACTTTCTAGGAATCGAACTCCAGACTTGACAAGCACTATTGTCCAAGTGGTTAATTGCTTCGACTTTGGTGCGAGAGGTCATAGGTTCAAAACTTGTATAGCATGATTTGAACATATATTTGACATGTAGTATGTTTTATACTACCTAAGACTTATATTACTAACATGTACTACCACCTAAGAACTCAATTTCAAAAAAAAATTGAACTCCTAATCTCTTTGTTGGAAGACTGATGTTCAACCACTTGAGCTACACATGTTTTTGTGTCATAACTCCTTCTTTGCAAGTCGAAATCGAATGAAATTTGAACTAATAGCTTTGTATCATTGAGTAGAGTATTCCAATACCCTTGAATGTTCCATTTGCATGAAGTAGTTAGTAGCTTTCTAGGGTAAGGCCGGAGACGATTGGATGATAGACAAATTTTAAGATGAGCATATCTTCCAATCCGTAGCTTGGATTGAGAAGAAGTTTCGACCTAGGCGCATGTCCTGACCATAGGAACATTTTGCAAGTGCTTTGAGTAAATTTTTAGATAGTTCCAAATTTTCCCCTAACACTTCGTCTTGGCCTTGTGATTATATGATGGAGCCTTTATTATGCATCTTCTGGCCGTTTCTATGCTTCGTGACGTCTTTTCATATTCACCATCTTATGGGGAAAAAAGCCCGCAACACTTGCTCCCAAAAGCATACTTTCGTAGAATAAAAAATATGCTTTGTCTCATCGAAATTGCCTTTCTATCTCATGAGATAGTTATCTCAAACCTTGGTCTACATCCTCGTTCCCATTCTTTCTCTAAGTCTTCCACTACTAATATATTGCAGAGCCTTGTTCAACACTCAGGGAAAACTTGTTAATTGTTACAAAACATCCATTATTAGTATGGCGTTCGCAACTCATTCTTTCTTGGTAGTATAATCATCTAGCATGATTTCACACTGATTCTCATCTCCTTTTCGATAGGCTTTTGCTCCTTCTAGTTCAACTTCCTTACCCCCGGGGCCTGAGGGCCACGCTTGTCTTATGAATTTTCCAAGAATATCAAGGTGCCAAAGGGAAAGGAATATACGGTGGTTCCATGGTATGTGGTCTTGACGATGTGTATTTTGTCAAACTGACTGTAGTTTGGCCGATTAAGGCTGGTGGTTGTGATGTATTTTCCTACATGATTGCCAAATTATTCCACTGCGACTCCTTCATCACTACCATACATACTTATATAGGTCAATCATCAAAGTATTTGGCTAGGTAATTAGTTTCTACTAAAGATTTGAACGTGGGTTGATAATGATCTTGTGTCGTGAAGCAATCTTCTTTTGATGTTTATGCCTCGCCGCGTCTAATATTTATTCATGTTTAAATTCTCTTTTTCCTAACTAATATTCATGATATGTTTGTTCCATATGATTGCTAGGTTTGCATGTTCCATAATCAAACTTTCTTGCGCTATCATGCATAAATCTATAGGATCAAACACCAACGAGTCTAGTACGGTAAGCATTTTTTGTGAATGATGCTTTCCTTACCCCATACTTTATATTTCTTATAAGAACACTTACACAAGAACATGTGTATCTTATGGAAATTTTAAATGAAATTATCATGCTTGATCAGGATTAGTTGTTGCATTTCTGTTTGCATAGTACCATTGCTTGATCATTAGCTTATTATCAATTTTTTCATTTCTACCTTATCACTTGTACAGGATCAACCACTGACAAGTTCAGCAAGGTGAGCACGCTAATAAAGTGGTTCGTTGTGATTTTTCTAGCTCTTCTAACAACTCTTCCTTTTTCCCTAGCATATTTTCATAGAATCAATCACTATCAAGTTTGCTAGGATGAGAGATCATTGGTGAAGCGTCTTAGTAGTTCAGTTCCATGAGTCCTTGTCTGGTTTTCATGCACTTACATCATTCTAATTTGTTTATTATTACATACATATTCCATGCATGCTTTAAACAAGTTTATCCTAGTGTCCGTCTGTTGATAGTCTTCATAGCAATTCTACTATTGACTAAATGCACTGAGTCGTGCAACTGATAGTGAAGTTTTACTATAGGCAAGCTTAATTATCCGCTGTTGACAAAAATCCAGAGCCGAGTGTGGGGATGAACCAACTAGGTGAATATCATGTCCTGACTGTCGGTAAGTCAGGTTCTCTATAGCTATCCTAAAATCTTATGGCCGATTGTTAATGGTGGACACCTAGTTAGGTTCACTCTGGTCTACCATTGTCGGTATGAAGTTTGAGTCGATCGTCAATAGTGGACACCTGGTTGGATCACTCTGGTCTTAAATTGCGACGAAATAAGTTTGGGTCGATCATCAATGGTGGAAACCTGGTTTGGGTCATTCTAGTCCGATATTGCCAATGATATGTTTGGGTTGATCGTCAATGGTGGTCATCCGGTTAGGGTCACTTTGGTCTGCCATTGCAGGCAAGAAGTTTGGGTCGATCATCAATGGTGGAACTTGGTTAAGGTCGCCCTGGTCTACCCTTGCCAGCAAGAAGTTTAGGCTGATCGTCAATAGTGGACTGCCGGTTAGGGTCACTCTGGTCCGCTATTGCCGACAAGAGATTTAGGCCGATCGTCAATGGTGAACACTAGATTAGGGTCACTCTGGTCCACTATTTCCAACAAGAATTTTAGACCAATTGTCAATGGTGGACATCCGGTTAGGGCCATTTGGGTCCACTATTACCGACCAAAAGTTTGCGGCCGATTATCAACAATGAACTACCCATTCCGTCTTGATCATTGGTAAATCTGGTTTGTTGTTTCTAGCTATGATTATTCCAAGCCTTCCATGATCGCCAGAGTTAGGTGGCCTCAGTATGCGATGGTCTTGCTTGTACAGTCATAATAATTAAGGAATTTATTTGACATAGGATGGTTTCTATTGTGGTGGTTTGGTAACACTGATCATCTATCATTGTTTCGCACACCCTATCCATAGGTTCGGTAAGATCGTGAAAATTGACGCTAAACCAATCCATAATCCATGTAGTTTCAATAATCAGTGTGCAAAATATGAATCATAGGTTTTGAGCATTCCATGTTTTTCTGGATACTGCTACATCCACGATAATGAGAATATAGGCTCCATTCTCTAAATCCTTAATGATAAAAATATAGCCCTTCCTAGATCAGCTCAAAGTGCCTCTAATCAAGTGAAAATTCACTTCAACACTAGGTTTCCTTCCTTGAGCGGGCGATGCTCTCTCCAAGAATTGCACCGTTTCACCTCTTTTTGCTAGAACGACACGGTTTTCAAAGTAGCCTCGTCTTGCTTTTCCAAAATAAAATCTAGAAACATGTTTAGCAATCCCTCATTCCCTCTAAATCATAATTGATTATTATGTGAGATGAGACTGTAGTTTCAATAGGAAGAGTAACCTATAATTGTAGGCCAAATCAAAAGGAGTATGTCCCATTGTAGTTCGCAAGAGCTGCAATGTGCATAAAGTGCCAACGGCAGCTCATCCATCTGAACTTCCTTATCATTTTCCAAATGCTCCTTTATGAGTGTTTTGAGAACCTTGTTCCTGTAACATCCCGGAATTTTTAACACGGGATTTGTGAACGTTTAACTCATTTGAAATGTTTAAGATGGTTTTAAGATTTATTTTTAACTAAAAGAATTGGTTTAAATCATAATAACAAGTTAAAATTGCTAAGGTGGAGATTTAATTTGAAATTGAACAATAATAATTCAATATTCAAAATTGAGATAAAAAGGTAAATCTGGATGTAAATAGTGATAAAAATGGTTTTAAAAATTTATTTTGAGTTATTTGAGTGTAAATAGCGTGGTGGGAATTTTAGAACAATTTTAAAGTCGATAAATTAATATTTGGAATTTTATATTAATTTAAAAATGAATTTAAATATTATTAAAATGCAATTAATCAGATTTTAGTTCGGAATGAGCCAGAATGATTTTTAATGTGTTTATAAATTTTATATGATTTATTGTTAAGTTATTAAAATTTCAAAAGCGAAATTTTAAGCGTTTTCGTCAATTTTGAGAATCGCTCGATTTAATAGACGAGTTAAAATAGCCTTCCGGGGCACAGTCTCGGAATTCGACAAAACTTGTTCCATTGGATCCGTAATATTTAGTTATTATCGGATTTCAAGTTTCGTAGCAATCGGAGTTGTTGTTTGACCGTGGCAGCTCGAAACGCATAGAAATCGTTTTAACCGATTTAATTTTAAATTGATCGTTTAATCTCGTAACTCGCGCATACGATCAAACTAGCTTTCGAAACCTGTTCCATTGTGTCCAGAACGTGGAAAAACCCTAGAATCGCCTGTCGGAACGCGTAGTTTGGAGGTCGTTTGCATAAACTGTTAAATTGAGAATTATATTAATTAAATAATATTAAACCATTATATATATTCGCATTTATTCTCAAAAACCCTAACTTTCTTTCGTAGCCGCTGCTTATAGTTTTCTATGACCGAAACCCTCCTAAATTCATCACCAATTATCGATCAATCCACTAATTAATTTCAAAAATCTTCAACTGCAAAATGGAAGAACTCAGGGAGATCTACGAATCTAATGGTTGAGATGTGGTTTAGCGAAGTAGATCGTTCGAATTTTGTCGTCGTCTGGGGTCAGTTCGATCGCGATTGCTGGGTCAACTGTGAGGCCGAGCTTGGCCGTGTTCTGGCCGTGGGCGTGGGGCGAGGTGCTCTTCGATGTGGTAGAGGCCGATCGTCCTCAAACTCGCCGAGATTGGTTGCGTTTTGGGCTTGAACGAGAGTGGGATGGGTTCGTGTGAAGCTGTAGAACGCATACGGGAAGAAGAATAGGAACGGCCTTGATTTTGACTTTGGATTTGAATGGCCTGATATGTGTGGTAAAAGAAAATTTAAAATTTAAAAGAAAATTTGTTTTAAAATTGTTATTCAATCTTTAAAAATCCGTAACTTGCTCATACGTTATCAGATTTTGACGATTTTGGTAGCGCCGGAATCGCAGCGCCGTACTCTACGCTGCAGCGCAAGTTTGGAGACGATCAGAGCAAGTAGAAAATTTGAGTTAAATCGAACGCCGTTCGGTTTAATTTAAATTTCGAACGCTCGCCGAATCCCAAGGTGAGTTAATCTCACTCACATCTGGAATGTAAGCTGATTTAAATAGTAATATTTAAATATCTGTGTGATTGGTCGCATATAACTATGGTTATCAGTCTGGATTGGTAATTATATATGTGATGTGCTAATATTTGTGGATGCAGGGAAAACAGGTTGGAGGGATCCAACTGGATTCCTCACATTATAGTAATTATCTTTATAATTGATGTTGTGATCTGTTTATATGTTGTGATTAATAAAACTGAAATAAAATAGTATTGGAATATTGTTGAATAAATTATAAATCATAATTTATCTATAAATGGATAAATTGATTTTTTTAGAGAAGTAGAGAATATTGTTAAATAAGAAATTTAAAAGAATTAAAATTTGAAATCTGTTTGGGATGAAAATTGAAAACTGGTAAATTTGGAATGATAAACGAGGAGAAACGTAATCAGTTGATAAATGTGAAATTAAATTTATGTTATTAAAACGTAAACCTGAATTGAAATAAATTGACAGAATTTATAAGAAGGATCTTCTTGGATGCTTAAGTGGAAATGAGATTCCCTGGGAAAAACCAAGTTCGAGTTTAAACAGATTTTATAAAAAGAAAGTTTTAAAAACTTCAAACTTGTTAAAAGAGTGTTTTGGAAATTATTATTTTAAAGTAATTATTAATAAATTAGCAATAGTAAATTTTTATGAATACCTTAGTAATTATTGTTACCAATGGTTTTATTTAAAGGCTAGTTTGGAATAAAGTTATTTGAAATTTATTTTTAATCCTTTTAAAACTCTACTTTTAAATTTAGTTTAACTAAACTTTTATGTAAACCAAGTTTAGACCTTAATAAATAGTTTTCATTCACTTATTTTAAAATTTATATTTTTGAGTAAGTAACTAGAAGTAAATTTACATATTTTAATGTATATTTCAATATGAATGTTTTAATGGTTTTTAAATCTAAATGTTTTGAACTTGGTTATTTCCAATGGGAATATAGGGTAAAGGATTTACCTTGTAAAGGAAGAACATTGGGAATTGTTTTCAAGTGGGCTTTGGTAATTTGAAAATATATCCTTTAAAGATATTTGGGGAAAATAAATAACGTGGAATATTATTTATTGTGTGATGGATGCTTATGGATGTTTATGAATATAAATTGATAGTTAAATCACCGACTATCAATATTGGACAAATGCGTTGATCGTTTCGAGGAGACCGGGATCGAGATTTATTTCTCGAAAACCACTTCGATCCTGTTTGTACGTTTCGTGCGAAAAACATGTTCGGAGTCGAAGATGGAGCAGTGAAGTGCAAGGGCTAGTCGCTACTAATCCTGAGGATATTTCCAAAATGGATGTAGTAGGAGTAGTGCCTTCGGTTCCGTTCGAACCCGGGACGGACTTGTATGGACGAATGCTTGCGAAACATCGTCAGGTGGACGATGGGCATTCTAAGGGATATGTTCTAAAAGGTAACGCTTAGCCTCAAGCCTCATCAACCGGGAATGACTGAAAATCAGGGGATATGCAACAAGACTTCGTGGGTAGCCCCCACTGGAGAGTAAGGTCATCCCTGTCTAGATGTCCCTTTTCATTTCGGCTTAGTGGTGCGGTTGTTGATCCCAACCGCGGGGTGATCTTATTCGGAACTGTCCAATAAGGGATGGGTCCGGCCTTGTGTTGCAGGGGATTGGGAGTGGTCCTCGGTACTATGATCTAGACCACGTACTGTGACAGGTGGTACCCCAGTGCCTAGTCATTGTTGGAAATCCATTCTCCCTACGAGCCTTTTACGAGTTTTGTTTGTATTACCCACTTTTGTTGCCAGTAGCTGGAATTTAATAGATGTAACAATTTCGGCAATTTTATAAGTATTTGTAAATAGACCCTACTATAATATCAGTGGATTTCTATAAAAAGTGTTAGCTATCGTAAGGTAAAAACCCGACATGTTTATTTGTGGCGTGGTCTTACGAGATGCTTTTGTTTTTCAAAGGATTTTTGAAACTTTAATGATCAATTTGGATGCACTATTATCAGCTGGTATTCCAGACTGACTCGGGTGTTATTTCATTATAATGCTCGGGTCAGACCGAGTATTATTTGTTCAGGACAGGATGCTACGGAGCAGGAGAGGAGCTGGAGTCCGAGACGTATTACTCGTATTTATATATCTATACCGGCTGCTATGATTGCATGGTATGTCTAATTGGTAATTGTTGATGTATGAGATACTCTGATGATATGATGTATAAAAGTGATACAGTTTTCATTTTGTGTAAAGATCTATATTTACTATTATATTTTATTCCGCTGCGACTGTGAGATTCTGATATTGTTTAGTTTCTTCTTCTTCTATCTCTTCTTCTTTAACCTTAATGGTTCGTATTTCTGTGCCACTTGAGTCAATTTGTATAGAATAGTATTGATTCAATGGGTACGGATTTGCGGGCTGTTACAGTTGGTATCAGAGCCTAGGTTGGTGGTAACCTTGGCTTTGGTGGGAATTACTCATTTAAATTAGAGTCCGAAGTACTCTAAGATGAGTTTGAGCGTATTAATAGATATGAGCGCGTATTTGTTAGTAAATATAAATTATTTTAATATTGTGTTGATTGGTTTATTGAGTAGTATATGAACCTTCGTCGACACAGTCTGCGCAACTGTATCGAAGGGGTTTCTAAACACTTGAATAGAATAATTGACACGGTATTGTTTTTAAAATGGGTAAATGAAATAATTTTACCCAAAATTATATTTTGATATAAAAGAAATAATTTTCTGAAATTATATATATTTGGATGTTTGATTGCTAATATTAAAAATCAAATAAGAATCTAAAATTTAATCTAAAATTTGGAATGGTTATAATCTAATAAAGTTCTTTGAGTATAAAATTTATAAAAGAAGAATAATTAAATTTGAATTAAACCAGAATTTAAATCCCGGAAGTTTTGGAAAGGATCTTGAATGTATTGAAAACTAAAGTTTGGAAATATAAAATCCTGGGAAGTTTGAAATGTTACTAAAGTGTTTGAAGGCAATGTTGGAATATTATTTTGGGGTAATATGTTTGAATGGAAACTGTTTCGAAATGGATGTGAGAAAGTAAGAAAGCATTGAACTCACTTCAGTCGTTGGAAAATAATCCTGATGATGCTGGCCGCATCATTAGAATTCATTTTCGAGTTTCTAAAGTGATGGATTGCTTCCCTAGTACTTGGTTATGGCATTGTTTGGACTTGTTGGGTATACAAGTGGTTTTATAAATTTCAAAGGGAAATTTGTTTTAATAAAACCAAGTGTTTTGGAATTGGGAGATTTGATTTGGTACCAGGGGTGTATGAGTTACTTATTATTTCAAAATGGTTTTGGAATAAATCCGAGAATTGGATTCTGGGAATTCTATTTAAAAGTAAAATTGTGAAGTTAAAATGAATCAACTATTGAATGTATTTGGTGAAGTTGATGCTAATCAGAAGGAAATAAAGATTTTAATCCTGGATTTAAAATTTAATTGAAATACATTGAAGTGAATAGAAAATTTGAATTTAACTTGGGATATGTTAAATAATGGGAATTGGAATAAAATTGATTTGGATTGAAATAAAATGTAAGTAGGCTTTGAAATTGTGAGTCATTGTGTAATGGATTATACCCACAAGCTATTAAGTGTTATACTTATAATTTGGAATTGTGGATTTAAAATTTGCAAAGGATTAAGGAGAAAGGAAATTTGTATCTTTAAGAATTCAGTGATACACACATATATACACACATATATATATATATATATAATTTGGAATTGTGATTATAAGATGTAGATTGATTAAAATGAGCTATATAGGCTTTTAAATAAATAAGTTGGTGAACTTATAAAATAGAAATGGAGTTATAATCACAAATGGGAAATAGTGGAATAGTGTGGTGGATTCAAACTTAATCTCAAATGAAATGTGATTTGAGATAAGGTAAGGTGAGATATAAAGGAAATGAATGAACTTAAATTAGTAAACAAGTTTTGAACTTGTATATAGAGAATTAAAATTTGGACTTGATTGGATTTAACTTTGATTAAATGGAATTGAGTTGAATTTGGATTAATTAAAAACAAGGTTCGATTGTGTTATGAATAAAAGTGAATGGAATTAAATCCTTATTTAAGATGGTAAGGGAAAATGAAATGAAGTCAAGATGGCTAAATAAATTTAGTTAAAACTTGAATCTAATTTTGGAAAGACTTGAATAGGAAGAAATCTAATTGTGCTGAAAGGATATTATGTGAATAAAAGTTTGACTCAACTAAATTCAAAGGGATTATTTGAGAATGAATTTAGCATAAGATGAATTAAATAAAGAGAAGCTTGAAGATGAATTTAGTATAAGCTTAATTAAATAAAGATAGTACTGGAATGGGTATAAATTTGGAAGCTTGTTAATAATTGAAGGGTAAAATGGAACTTTGTTCTTGTTTAGAACATTTGAAAATGGTCGTATTGTAAATAAGTTCAGTATGAATTGGGAAAGAGTATTAAAACCTAATATGGATTAGATTAGAGACTAAATTGAATTACAATTAAATGGGATTTGTATTGTAATGGATAGAATTTTGACAATTGATCAAAATTTGGAAAGTAAATAGAAATCCAACTGTAGTATGGGATTTAAATTTGTGGTAACAAATAATGAAGTGTGAATGAAAAATGGAATTAAATTATAATAGTGATGGTTTGAATTGTAAATAGATTCAAATGAGTGAAATAATTTAAAGTGGTTTCTTTGCTAATAAAATAAGTCTAAAATGGATTTAATAAATAGGCAAAGTGCATTAAAGTATGTAAATGAATTGGAATTTGATTTGGATGAGAATCAAATGAAAATAAAAATTGATTTATAAGAAGATAGTGGAGATATTGTAAAGAAAGCTTAAGCAAATTAAATAATTGTGATTAAGCTGAATAATGTGGTCTTGGATAAATTTGTTTAGATGCAGAAATTGAAATGCAAGTGAAGAGAATTTTAATTAATTATTGTGATGGAATAAGAAAGTATGAATTAAAGATGTGTGAGAGTTGGAAATAATATGGAATGAGATGTTATTAATTTGAACTAAAGCTGAATGTATAAGCTAGTTGGATTAAAATTTGTAAAGGGTTTGATGGGGTAAGAATCAATTAAAATGGAAATAAATTGAGATATTATGGAATTGTAATCATTTAAGAGAATGATGAGATGGTTATTTTTTTTAAGCTTATGAAATAGCGTTAAATGAAATTTGTTTGCAAAATAAAATTTGGATGCAAGCAAATGACTTTTAAGATTGTTATTGTGAGGATGAAAGAATATATGAGATGTAAATAAGAATGGAATGATATATATAACTATAAAACAAAAAGAAATATATATATATATATAATATAATAAAAATAATAATATAATAAAAATAAACTTAAGATGAATAATAAATTTGAAAAGTGAGAATGAGGATTGAGTTAATAATTGAAATGGAATAAGCATGCTTGGATTATGAACTACGCAGAATTGAAAAAAATTAATATAAATCTAAACTGGAATTAATTTTAAATGGGTTTAAGCTGAAGTGATGATTAATTGTTTGAATGACATGGAAATTTGCTTAAGAATTGGTTGTTTGTTTTGTTGTATTGGAAATGAGTTGGTTTAAAGGAAGCAAATGGAATTGGTTTTGAATAAATTGGAATGGATTGAAATGTTATTAAGTGGTTGTGCATATGAATGAAAATGGATTATCGAAGTAATGCAAATACTTCAAGTTTAAAATAAACTTTGTTTGTGAATCAAATTTGAGAATATGAATGGACCATAGCAAAACTTGTATGTAAATCATTTGTGTGAAATAAAATGGAATTTGGCTGTAGAAAAGAAACTTGTTCATGTTAAAAAAAATATGATTTCTTATGACATTATGCAAAATGTTGTTTGGAATGTAAATGGATATGTTGGCTTACATTTAGATTGGAAATGTTGATTAAAATGTTCATATCTTTGAAAACGGATGAGTTTGTTGAGTAAGTACAGGTATGGGAGGCGTTCGATAGAGTTGAAGCGCATATATGCTAAAATATTAGCCGCTTGCTTTTAAAATTTGCTAAAAAGGTACGCCTACGCAAATATAATTGGGAAATGATATATATATTGTGATATATTTTGATTTCCGACCGTGTGGGTCGATGTATATATATTTATCTGTATCGCGATATCGCGAAAGCTCCCCCGTACAGGGGAGACTCTGTCAAAATTTTCCGGAAATTTTGGGAGTTAGAAAATTTTTGAAAATTTGAAAATTTGTAATCAACTAGGAAAGTTCTTTTTAAGAAAATGTTGAAACAAAAGCTTTTGAGTATAAATAAAACAAATGAGTTTGAATTTGAGCTAAAGGGTTTTGGGAAGTGTGTATAAGTTTTAACTGAAGAAGTTTGGGTTAAGTTAATGAGTGTAGTAGCATTCTTCTACCTTAGCAAATTTCGAGGACGAAATTTTTATAAGGGGGGAGGAATGTAACATCCCGGAATTTTTAACACGGGATTTGTGAACGTTTAACTCATTTGAAATGTTTAAGATGGTTTTAAGATTTATTTTTAACTAAAAGAATCGGTTTAAATCATAATAACAAGTTAAAATTGCTAAGGTGGAGATTTAATTTAAAATTGAACAATAATAATTCAATATTCGAAATTGAGATAAAAAGGTAAATCTGGATGTAAATAGTGATAAAAATGGTTTTAAAAATTTATTTTGAGTTATTTGAGTGTAAATAGCGTGGTGGTAATTTTAGAAGAATTTTAAAGTCGATAAATTAATATTTGGAGTTTTATATTAATTTAAAAATGAATTTAAATATTATTAAAATGCAATTAATTAGATTTTAGTCCGGAATGAGCCAGAATGATTTTTAATGTGTTTATAAATTTTATATGATTTATTGTTAAGTTATTAAAATTTCAAAAGTGAAATTTTAAGCGTTTTCGTCAATTTTGAGAATCGCTCGATTTAATAGACGAGTTAAAATAGCCTTCCGGGGCACAGTCTCGGAATTCGACGAAACTTGTTCCATTGGATCCGTAATAGTTAGTTATTATCGGATTTCAATTTTCGTAGCAATCGGAGTTGTTGTTTGACCGTGGCAGCTCGAAACGCATAGAAATCGTTTTAACTGATTTAATTTTAAATTGATCGTTTAATCTCGTAACTCGCGCATACGATTAAATTAGCTTTCGAAACCTGTTCCATTGTGTCCAGAACGCGAAAAACCCTAGAATCGCCTTTCGGAACGCGTAGTTTGGAGGTCGTTTGCATAAACTGTTAAATTGAGAATTATATTAATTAAATAATATTAAACCATTATATATATTCGCATTTATTCTCAAAAACCCTAACTTTCTTTCGTAGCCACCGCTTATAGTTTTCTATGGCCGAAACCCTCCTAAATTCGTCACCAATTATCGATCAATCCACTAATTAATTTCAAAAATCTTCAAATGCAAAATGGAAGAACTCAAGGAGATCTACGAATCTAATGGTTGAGATGTGGTTTAGCAAAGTAGATCGTTCGAATTTTGTCATCATTTGGGGTCGGTTCGATCGCGATTGCTGGGTCAACTGTGAGGCCGAGCTTGGCCGCATTCTGGCCGTGGGCGCGGGGCGAGGTGCTATTCGATGTGGTAGAGGCCGATCGTCCTCAAACTCGCCGAGATTGGTTGCGTTTTGGGCTTGAACGAGAGTGGGATGGGTTCGTGTGAAGCTGTAGAACGCATACGGGAAGAAGAATAGGAACAGCCTTGATTTTAACTTTGGGTTTGAACGGCCTGATATGTGTGGTAAAAGAAAATTTAAAATTTAAAAGAAAATTTGTTTTAAAATTGTTATTCAATCTTTAAAAATCCGTAACTTGCTCATACGTTATCAGATTTTGACGATTTTGGTAGCGCCGGAATCGCAGCGCCGTACTCTACGCTGCTGTGCATGTTTGGAGACGATCAAAGCAAGTAGAAAATTTGAGTTAAATCGAACGTCGTTCGGTTTGATTTAAATTTCGAACGCTCGCCGAATCTCAATGTGTGTTAATCTCACTCACATCTGGAATGTTAGCTGATTTAAATAGTAATATTTAAAAATCTGTGTGATTGGTTGCATATAACTGTGGTTATCAGTCTGGATTGATAATTATATATGTGATGTGCTAATATTTGTGGATGCAGAGAAAACAGGTTGGAGGGATCCAACTGGATTCCTCACATTATAGTAATTATCTTTATAATTGATGTTGTGATCTGTTTATATGTTGTGATTGATAAAACTGAAATAAAATAGTATTGGAATATTGTTGAATAAATTATAAATCATAATTTAGCTATAAATGGATAAATTGAGTTTTTAGAGAAGTAGAGAATATTGTTAAATAAGAAATTTAAAAGAATTAAAATTTGAAATCTGTTTGGGATGAAAATTGAAAATTGGTAAATTTGGAATGTAAACGAGGAGAAACGTTATCAGTTGATAAATGTGAAATAAAATTTATGTTATTAAAACGTAAACCTGAATTGAAATAAATTGACAGAATTTATAAGAAGGGTCTTCTTGGATGCTTAAGTGGAAATGAGATTCCCTAGGAAAAATTTAAACAGATTTTATAAAAAGAAAGTTTTAAAAACTTCAAACTTGTTAAAAGAGTGTTTTGGAAATTATTATTTTAAAGTAATTATTAATAAATTAGCAATAGTAAATTTTTATGAATACCTTAGTAATTATTGTTACCAATGGTTTTATTTAAAGGCTAGTTTGGAATAAAGTTATTTGAAATTTATTTTTAATCCTTTTAAAACTCTACTTTTAAATTTAGTTTAACTAAACTTTTATGTAAACCAAGTTTAGACCTTAATAAATAGTTTTCATTCACTTATTTTAAAATTTATATTTTTGAGTAAGTAACTAGAAGTAAATTTACATATTTTAATGTAAATTTCAATATGAATGTTTTAACGGTTTTTAAATCTAAATGTTTTGAACTTGGTTATTTCCAATGGGAATATAGGGTAAAGGATTTACCTTGTAAAGGAAGAACATTGGGAATTGTTTTCAAGTGGGCTTTGGTAATTTGAAAATATATCCTTTAAAGATATTTGGGGAAAATAAATAACGTGGAATATTATTTATTGTGTGATGGATGCTTATGGATGTTTATGAATATAAATTGATAGTTAAATCACCGACTATCAATATTGGACAAATGCGTTGATCGTTTCGAGGAGACCGGGATCGAGATTTATTTCTCGAAAACCACTTCGATCCTGTTTGTACGTTTCGTGCGAAAAACATGTTCGGAGTCGAAGATGGAGCAGTGAAGTGCAAGGGCTAGTCGCTACTAATCCTGAGGATATTTCCAAAATGGATGTAGTAGGAGTAGTGCCTTCGGTTCCGTTCGAACCCGGGACGGACTTGTATGGACGAATGCTTGCGAAACATCGTCAGGTGGACGATGGGCATTCTAAGGGATATGTTCTAAAAGGTAACGCTTAGCCTCAAGCCTCATCAACCGGGAATGACTGAAAATCAGGGGATATGCAACAAGACTTCGTGGGTAGCCCCCACTGGAGAGTAAGGTCATCCCTGTCTAGATGTCCCTTTTCATTTCGGCTTAGTGGTGCGGTTGTTGATCCCAACCGCGGGGTGATCTTATTCGGAACTGTCCAATAAGGGATGGGTCCGGCCTTGTGTTGCAGGGGATTGGGAGTGGTCCTCGGTACTATGATCTAGACCACATACTGTGACAGGTGGTACCCCAGTGCCTAGTCATTGTTGGAAATCCATTCTCCCTACGAGCCTTTTACGAGTTTTGTTTGTATTACCCACTTTTGTTGCCAGTAGCTGGAATTTAATAGATGTAACAATTTCGGCAATTTTATAAGTATTTGTAAATAGACCCTACTATAATATCAGTGGATTTCTATAAAAAGTGTTTTAGCTATCGTAAGGTAAAAACCCGACATGTTTATTTGTGGCGTGGTCTTACGAGATGCTTTTGTTTTTCAAAGGATTTTTGAAACTTTAATGATCAATTTGGATGCACTATTATCAGCTGGTATTCCAGACTGACTCGGGTGTTATTTCATTATAATGCTCGGGTCAGACCGAGTATTATTTGTTCAGGACAGGATGCTATGGAGCAGGAGAGGAGCTGGAGTCCGAGACGTATTACTCGTATTTATATATCTATATCCGCTGCTATGATTGCATGGTATGTCTGATTGGTAATTGTTGATGTATGAGATACTCTGATGATATGATGTATAAAAGTGATACAGTTTTCATTTTTTGTAAAGATCTATATTTACTATTATATTTTATTCCGCTGTGACTGTGAGATTCTGATATTGTTTAGTTTCTTCTTCTTCTATCTCTTCTTCTTTAACCCTAATGGTTCGTATTTCTGTGCCACTTGAGTCAATTTGTATAGAATAGTGTTGATTCAAGGGGTACGGATTTGCGGGCTATTACAGCCTTCTTCAGCCTAGCTATTAGCTTATGGAAGAGGAACTGTAGAAAAGCTTTTCTGATTCTATGTTGCTGATAGGAGTTCGTGTTTTTTTACTACCAAACTACCATGCATTGCTTGGGATCATCTAAAGCGGAACTCCATTCTCGATAATGTAATCTGAGTCATTATTGCATACTCATCTCCACACATAGCTATTAGAAATTTTCCATTCAAATCAATCCCCGTGAGATTTCTTTTTTAAGGTCTGCCTCCAGTGTGGTCTTCTCAATGTCCTTGATGGACGTTAATTAATATTTCCTTAGCCTCTCGTGCAGCCATGCGCCTTTGCAGTGGGTTAGTGAAAACCCTTCTATATAGGATGTCATCCTGTATGGTTTGCCGAACTTCCTTGCACATTACCTTCCTCGCTTCATTCCAGTTTAAGGGTGAAGTTTTTACTAGAACCAAAACAAAAGTGACTCATTTCCTAAGCGAGCCACTTTTCCAAATCGTTAGTATTTTTATTTTTCTCCCATGGAATGTGCTTTACCACATAGAATTCTTGCACATTAAGCAGAGTCTTCGCCCTTTTTATTTTTTAAATAGTATGCTAACTATTCTCATTTGACTTAGAATGCTCAAAATGCACGATTCACAGCCAGTTGTAGGTTGTTATGGATACGTAGAGTATTGATTCCTAATTCTTTTACTTTTTCCAATCATGTTATTAGTGTACTGTACTCTATGGTCTAGCCTGTAAGGTAAATGGTCTAGCCTCAAGATAAGAGGTCTATCCGACCCGTAAGGGTCAAGAACATCCATTCTTGTCCACTCGTTAATATTTTCACTTACTTATGCAGGTTTGTATAGTCAAGTGGCACTGCGTTATTATGTCATAGGTATTTCTATTAGGTATCATTTGAAATTTATTCATTAAAATAAGTCACACCATTGCGTTATTGTCCCCGCATTCTATGATGGTAGTAGTCACTGTAGTATCATGCTTTATATTCATATGAAATTAACTCTGTCTCTTGATAATATTATGCTCCAACATCTCTGGTGATGTCCAGTCCTGCCTAAGGAACGGGTCAAAATTACACTCCACTATCTCTGGCGGAGATGAATTGTAACAACCCAGGATTTGGTTATTTAATTTTGAATATAGTTTTTTTAATTCTTAAAATAGTGGTTTATAAAGCTTTAAAACTCGAATCAAATTACAGAATTGTCTAAAATCTATGAATTGTGAATACATATTTGGATAGTGATTTAAAAGTTGGAATTATGAACTTATTATTTGAATATCTAGATTTTTAATTGAATATTTATTTAATGGGTTCAATGGACTTATTTAAATCCTTTTAAATAATTAAATGCTACAAGTGAATTTCTTTGTTAATTTATTTACAAAAATAAATTATTCAGGTAAATAATCAGACATTGTGTTTTTATTTTTAAGACTTGATTTCTGATGGCATATTATTAACTTAATTTCTTTGATTTTTTCATCATTTTTAATTTGGAAAATATTTTGGTTGTCGTTTGATATTTTTTGGCAAATGACAACTTTTTTGATTTTACAGAATTTAATAACCAGTATATATTATTGATGTTTTGGAATCACGTTGTTGTCCTCAACACGATCGTATTTTTATTTTATCGATTCGAAGTCTGTACGTGAACAAAAAGCGGTGCAGCGTGATACCGGGATAATCCATATATATCTAAGTCAACAAGACAACAAGGACGAGCAGCACACTTTTTTGTCTCCTCTCTATACTTATTTTTTCCTCTCTCATTTGGAAATGTAACAAGCAAGAAAACCCAAAATCCCCTTTCTTTTAAAATCCATAAAAAATTCAAACAAAATCAGAAGGAAAAAAGGAGTTATCTTCGATCTCGTTTAAGGGAGAACTTCATGGTGATGGGTGTGTGTTGAGGTTCGGTGGGCTTTAAGTGTTCGACAGTGGTCGATGGCTACATGCTGATCCTAGGGTTTGAGTTTATGGAGATTGAGGGCAGTGATTTTCGAAGCGGAGTGGAGATTTGGGTTCGGTGAGTGATATGGCATCTGTGGGTTGAATTTCTTGGTGTGCGGTTAGATAATGGTGGTCGCGACATTATACGAAATCGCGTGTAGGCGCTTGGATCGCAAAGGGGAGGGGAAGACCGAGTTTCCTGTCGTGGGTTATGCTAGATGGAAAGCGAAGTGAGAAGTTCATCGGTGCTGTCAGATGTCGATTTCGGGGAGGGATGGATGATCGGAGGCGTGCGTGCACAGGTTATGTAGCTTGTTTATGGACATGGGGAGAAGGAGAAGGAAAGGGCATGCGGGTTGGATTTATATGGGCTGGGTTTTGGTTTTAATTTGGATAAGGGGGAAATATTTAATTTATATAATTAAATCGTTTAAAATTAAATTTGTTAACTTATAAATTTAAAATTAAATTTGTTAACTTATAAATTTCAAAACTCTCTTATACGAGGTCCAATTGAGGCATCATCGGTCATATTGAAATCATATTGCAATCTTCTATGCGATGGAGTTGAAATAGTTGCTTTTGGAACTAACTGAATATGGAGATAGACCAGACTGAATGCAAAAGCAACAGCTGGAATAATGGTGAGTTAAACTCACCTTTTTGAATTACTAATATGGTATCGTATAGATTAAATTTATTTATATTGGCTTGAATTGATTGAATTTTCTGGTTGATTGAATTTGGTCTAGGATCACGATATAGCATCTTGAAATGCTATTAGATTTGTTGAATTTGGTCTAGCATCGCGATATAGCATCTTGAAATGCTATTAGATTTGTTGAATTTGGTCTAGCATCGCGATATAGCATCTTGAAATGCTATTAGATTGTTTGGAATTTAAATTTGTATTCAAACATATTTTAAGTGATGGATCAAACATGAGGTGATAAATTGATATTGATTTTGATTAGTATAATTACGTCGTTTAAAATTATAGCGTAGTTAATATAAGCATATTTCTGGATGTTATCTATTTGGAAAAATAGACATTGTTGAATAAATGTAAGGGTGACCTTTAATGACATTGGTTAGTAGAATAAATCCGTTCTTCTATCCTATAGCCTTGGACATTTGAGTATATATCGTTAATTGATATGTCACTTTGAATAAGTGATATGGTAACTGATGATGGTTAAATGTTAAATTATTTATATAATTGTTAATTATGTGAATATCAGTTATTAACTTGGAAAATTAACCTTTAATAATATGGTAGCTTGTTTAATACCATAGTGATCATTAAGCCTCCATCAAATTTGAAAAGCTAATTATTGATTTGGAAGTTGTTTTAAGAATAATTATTTTTATTATAAGATTTAAAGATAATTATTATTTAGTAATAAGATTTAAAAAGGTAATAACTTATTATTAATAATAATATTTTAAAAATAATAATAATTTATTTTATAATGATTTAAGATAATTACTTTATCAATATGATTATTAAAGGTTATTTCTTAAAGGTTGTTTAAGAATGTTTAATTATTAGTTTAAATTTATTAATTATCGTTATAATAATGTTTTAAAGTTAATAAATTATTATCTTGATATTGCTTTGAAGTTAACTTTTATTATTACAATAATAGTGTTTAAAATTAATTTAATACATTATTAGTGACATTTTAAGTTATTATTTTAAATGAGAATTAATTTAAAAGAAAGGAATGATGTTTTAAATAATACCTTATTATTTAAAGTTATTTAAAGTTATTTTTGTTAGCAATGGAACTTGAGGGACTTAAAGAGTCCATTACATAAGTTGTTAAATATAGGAAATGTTTATAAATGGTTATGGATATTTATAAAGGAATTTATAAATGAGTTAAAGATTTGAAAAGGGAAAAGTTTTATAACTAGAGTTTGGATATATATATATATATATATATATAAAGAATGTTTATATTACCAAATGACACTTTCAAAAATCTTTCTAAGTGTTGGTGAATATACTTATACCATTAAGGTAAGCATATGGTTATATTTTCTAAGTATCAAAAATATAGTGGTTTGTGAATATACTTATCCCGTTGAGATAAGTATATGGAAGTGATTTCCAACTATTTGAAATGAGATTTTGAAATAATGAAAATTTAATTAAAATGAGGCTTAGTGATTTCTATGGGAAATGTAATCTTGATTGAAATGATTGTTTATTTGATAGTTAAATAACCGACTATCTAATTTGGATCCAAAGTAACTTTGAAAATATTTAGGAGAAACACATTAGTTATATGGTACAGCCATCTCCGATGATGTTGTACCGTGCATATAAAAATTATTTCGTTCTTTTGGGATGAATGATAAACGAAATCCATTCACAAACAGTTAGGAGGTAATCTTTAATTTTATCTTTGGCTATTTATTTCCTAAAGAACCTGGGTTAAGTTTACCGGAAATGTCGAATGTTGTTTCGAAGAGATCAAAATCGGATATGCTATCCGAAAACCACTTCGATCCAACTTAAGTGTTTCAAAGTGAAGACATCTTGAGGATGATGGGAATTCAGAGATGGAGGTCTCAAGTGTTTCATTCATTCCCAAAATGAACTTATATGGATGAATGTTGGCATTGCATTGTTTTATGGAGGAAAGTGTTAGCATTCCAAGTAGGAAGTGTTATATAAAAGGTAATCGTAGCCTCAAGCCTCATCAATCGGGAATGACTAAAACATGGAGATGCTTCAAGGCTATGTGGTTTGCTACCATTAGGGTATGATCATCACCCAATCTAGATCGATATTATAGATCATGTATGCTTGAGGTCCATTTAGGTTGTTGATACCAACTAAGGTGATGACATATTCGGCACTACCCGGTAAGGACACGGCCGATCCTAACTCGCAGGGAGTCCATGTGAGGGTCTCGGTGTATTTATATAGAGATGCACCGTGACGTGCTCTGTAACGATCCCAGCTTTAGTGACAAATTTAAAATTGTAATTTAATTAAATTCTTGGATTCAATTGTGGATTTATTTGAAAATTTCAAATTTAATAGGAAAAGTATACTTATTTGTTTTATAATTTGGATTTGAAACTCACAATAAAATGAATTGGATTATAAAGAATTTTACTTTGGAAAAATAATATGTATAATTATTTATTTAATGTATAAATTGTGTCTTAATTCATTTTCTTTAAAAATTTATAAAATGTTTAAAATATAAATTATCCTATCAATATTGAAAATAAGTTAAGTATAGAATAAAATGTATACTTGATAGTTAAACCATAAATAGAAATAAAATTCAAGAATTTATGTTAATAATAATATTTTGTGATTATAAAGCAACATAAACTCAAACTATGAGATAATAACAAATTGTACATACAAAATAAAAATATGTATGTGTAGATATACAAGACAATTAGTTTGTGGGTTAAATGAATGTTAAATTCAACAAACAAATAAAGTGAGGACAAGTAAGATAAGCATATACACATAGAAATAGAAGACAAAGAAAAGATAAACATATGTATAAAAGCTTGTCAAAGAAAACACTAATATAAACAAAGAAAGTAATAAACAATACAAACCTGTAAGTACATACATAATTACACATCATAAGTTGTAAACAAGAAAGGACTCTTGCATTTAATACTTTACACAAACAAATCTTCTCAGCATATATAAAATTATCAGCCGAGACAAACAATGCAATGGCAATTAATGCTAACACAAAAGCAAGATTCAACAGCACCGTATCAATAAAAAAAGTAAAGAAAAATCTGTATACAAATATACAGAGTTACCCTGTGCAACATGTCTCTCTTTATATACGTCTGCTTCATTTCATTTTGTTCGAATCATCTTAAAACCTAGAAAAGAAAAGAAACTAACAACTTTTCAAAATTCTGAAACAAAAGTGAGCGTCAGATTCAAAGCAAGGTGAGTCTAACTTCAACAAAATTCAAGTAGATTCAAGAAAATCATTTGCAGTTTTTAAAAAGCAACAATTATTCTCTGTTCTTCCCTTTCAAAGGTGAGTAAACTTACTTTTCTTGAAAATTTAATTATGATATTTAGTTCCTGAAGTTTGTGTTGCTTTATATTGTAAATAAGGAGGGCCTGTATTTATTTTTGTGTACTGGAAGCTTTAAGTTCTTCATTGTTTCAAGCTTCTGAGCAAAGAAGTGTAAAGAATATTAATACTTCTCCACTTAAAACAATTTAAAACCTAGAGATGTATGTTAATTAAGATTGTTTAACTTAAAACAAAAGCTTGGGAATTTAACAGCAAAATATTGGAACTGTTTATTCAAGTTACAGGTAACAAGAAATTAAAAGCTAAAAATTCGAATATTTTAATTTGTGAATTTAATCACATATCTTGATTACATATACAAAGTTAGGATTTTTAAAATGAAAATGATGATTTTTAATTCAATATTTAAGGTCCAGTTTGAATATGAACAAAAGTTACATTTTTGTCAATTTCGGTTGATCCGATTAATTTTAATTATTGAAATTCCTTATGAAGCAAGTTTGAAGATGAATTAACACAAGAAAAATGCTTAATTTTTTTTCGAATGCATGGATTTTGAGGTTGAGACAAAAGTAGGGTTTTGTTCATATGTTTTTTCAATGCTCTGTAAATTTTTGTTTTCGGCTCCATGAATTGATCGAGTGACGCGGTTTTGGGAGAAGGCCGATGAAGGTCTGGACATGGCGTTGGCGAAGGGGCTTGGCCTCCGGTGATGGATGATGGCAGTACGTGGTGATTTTTGGTGGGGCGTTCGTGTCTCGAGTTCGAGCTACAGGCGAGATTTTGTTTTTCGATCAATTCGTGGCTGGTTGAGATTTGTTTTCGTATGCATGGTCGATTTAGGGTTTGTGGGTGGCGACAAGGGTTGCCGGAGGTGCGGCGAACCACCGTACACGTTCACGGTGGCGTTTGAATGTCCGATGCAGTGTCGTGATGGTCGCGTGCTCTTGCTCGAGACTTTTGGGTGTTTGCTTCGAGCTCGTCTCTGGGTCGCGTGCGTGAGTGTTTTTTTTTGTTTCCGCAGTTTAAATTTTATACTTAAGCTAAAATAAAAAAAAATAAAGAAGAATAAAGTATCAGGTAAGAAGGAAGAAGAAGATGTGAAAGAGAGGCTGACGCGGGGAAAGGTGGGAACGAACTCGAGTTTTTCTCGAGTAAGAGTGGTGCATGCTCGGTCCAAATTCTGTTGTTTTTGCCTTAACACTTTAAATATTTTGATTAACAAGTTTAACATTAAATAAAATAAATAATGTTAGTTAATTTTAAGTTAATAATTGATCTAAAGTTTATTAAAAGAAAAGTTGGTAAAGGAGATTAATTAATATAAGGTAATTAAAAAAGAATGTAAATTAACTTATACTTGTAATTAAATTAATAACTTTAAATTAAAGAGGGAATTAGGCTGAAGGAAAAACCTGAGAACACTTTTAGTCTGAAGGACAGAAGTTTTAAAATTTAGCCTGAAGGACAAAAAATGATATATTCATATAGCATTACACATCCATAATGCTATATTCATATAGCATTACATATCCATAATGTTATATACAACACAATTTTATAAGTTTCTGCATACACAAACAAGCAGCTGTGTAATGCTATATGAATATAGCATTATGGATGTGCAATGCTATATGAATATATCATTTTTTGTCCTTCAGACTAAATTTTAAAACTTCTGTCCTTCAGACTAAAAGTGTTCTCAGGTTTTTCCTTCAGCCTAATTCCCTGTAAATTAAATTTGTAATTAGAAATTAATTTAAGTTAAGTACTAAATTTATTAACAATTAAGATGTGTAGTTAATAGTAAATTGATTTTTAAGTTTAAAGAAGACTTTTAAATGTTAATTAAGATGAATAATTAATATTAAGTAATTAATTTAGAAAGTAATTAAGAATAATTACTTTATAATTGTAATTACAGATTAATTGATGATAAAGTGATTAATAATTTGCAAATTAACTACTTAAGTTAATTAAAGAATGGTAAATAGTCAGTTAATTAAGCAATTTAATTGAGAATTAAATAAATGATTAATCAAGTAATTAGCAGTTAATAAATGAGTAATTAAGTTTTATTTATTAAAAATTGAGGTTATTAATTAATGATTAATAAATGATTTATTAATTAAATAATTTGAAATGGAATAAGTAATTAATTAATAATTAATGATTAATTAAACAGGGTCAAGTGATTAATTCTAGAGTGATTAATATAAATTAAATTAATTACGATAAGAATCAAAGATGATTGCTTATGGATTGTTGTGTATGTAGAATATCTGAGTTGTGATGTTTATGTGGTGATATTACATGATGTTCTATAATATGCTCTTGATATCCATGATGACTGTGTATGATTTATCTGTGATAAATGTGATTTGGATTCAAAATGTTGAATTAAACTGTTTAAATAAATTAGACAACTTTGCCCGTAACACGGCATTTGAATTTCGATGCGACAGGGAGTCGGATTCCAGTTGGTTATCTGAAACCCACATCGAATTGTAATGATAACTTTTTGTGATTGATAAATTTATTTTATCTGTGAAACTGTGAATGAAGATAAGCGTTATGGATTATACCGCTTATCGATATTAATATCTGTGATGATTGATGATGTTGCACTATTGTGTAAAACCCCTGGACCACACCATACACACACGAATATGGATTTCACGAGGAAATCGGATAAGTCACAGATTTTTGAAAATAGTTTTAAATTTGAATTTTAAATTCAAATGGGTTGGAAATGGATTGGGTTTAAAGTGAAAAGCTTTTGAAAAGCTGTTTTAAAAATGTAAGTTGTTTTGAATGACTTAATAAAGATTTGAAATCTGAATAATTTGATTTAAAGTGGAATTCAATATCTGAAATTGAATCCTATATTGGTATTCATGATTTAAAAAGAATTATACAAGTTTATACGAGTTTTAAACCATTTTAATGTTTTTGGGAATTTGAATCAATCCAAAGATTTAGCTTGTATAAATGAGATCGGGTTTTTTTCGAAACGAAAACTACTTGTTTCCAAATAATAATAGCTTTCATTTAAAGAAAGGATTTTCCAAATAATGTTGAAAGGTTTCAAGTTTGAAATGGAATTGAAATGATTTGAAAGCTATAAAATGAGTCTTTGATTCAAAGAGCGGACGAGTTAATCCAACTTGAATTGGAATTGTTTTGAAAAGCCATAAATGAATCTTTGGAAACGAGTTTTGAAAGCTATAAGTTAAATCTGGATTCAAAGATTTAACGAGTTAATCCAATTAAAATAGAAATTGTTTTGAAATCCACAAATGGATATTTGTGAATGGGGTGAACCTTGTGAATTGAATCTTTTTGTTTAAAAGATTAAAAGTGTGGAAATTTGTTTAAACCATTAAAGGTTTTCGAAATGAATCTTTTCATTTAAAAGATTGGAAATGATAATTTGTTTTAACCATTCGAATGAAAGGTTTTGGGTTTTAAAGCTGTGATTTAACTAAGACCCCATTATCCATATGATTTTTTAAGAATTGCGCTCGTTATTCGGTTTAGCCGGGGAGGACCTTTGTGTCATACAACCCATTCCGAATAGTGATACGACGTATATGGATAGAATTAAAGACCGGTGGTGAAGACCGGGTATTTGCGAGAGCGATAGGATAACTTATCGATTGTCTCTGCACTGAGTTGCTCCGGTGTAGAGATTCCCTAAGTGATGGGAAGTCCGATCGGGATTATGGATACCCGGATTTGCAAGGGCTTCTTTCTTTATTGAATGAAGTGCCTTCGATTCTGTTCAAACCCGAAACAGATTTGTATGGTTGTATGTCTGACACTACACTTTGAGATATAAAGCAGATTTCTTTCAAATACCTATTTGTTTGTATCGGAGAATTTATTCTCTTAATTTAACACCCTTCTCTGATACGTACGAGCTCAAAGGTTATGTAGTTGAAGGTTATCAGCAATATACTCCCAATTTGTTAGTGTGGCATGCTAAGTGCGGCTGTATGTTGATCGTTTGTTGATCATTGTGATCAAAGCATAGCTTTGTGTAAGAACGTAGCTTTGTGGACGAGACCTCATCGGACCTCACAACCCTGAAATGGTCGAAACAGGAAAGATGCGGCAAGGTTATGAGGGTCGCACCCTTTAGGGTATGTCATTTCCTTCTGGAAAAAGGTGATGTCATGGTATGGAGCCCAGATATTTACCTGTGTGGTAGCTCCAATCTCATTTACTATGTGGTTGTTGCTTTGTGATAGAGGGCCCTCGGATAAAGGTCCCAAAGGACAGGGAAGTGACATACTCGTGTAGTAGTTACCTAGATACAAAGGTAACCCGGCCTTGTGTTGGCAGAGAGCTGGTTAAGTTCTCGGGACGTCCCGTCAGAGGCATACCCATGTGGCAGTAGGAAGTTCCTTGGCCTGACCATTTGTTGGAAAATCCAAACAAAACAATACGAGCCCTTTACGATTTCAATTTGTATAACCTGTCACCTCAGGTTACAGCTATAGTAGGCATAGTATAATGGTACCTATGCTGGCTAAGATTTATATTATATTTTCGAAATGATTTTCTACACTATGCACTAGTAATAATATTAAAGAATTTTTCTCGTATCAAACATATTTGACTATCATAAGAAGAAATCTCCTCCAATTCTGCGACTGCGTTGTATGTGTGGCGGGAGGTCTTATGGTAATTTCATTTTTCAAAAGCATACCGGATTTTTTTATAAATCTGTTTTTTATTTAAAAGCAACTATTTTTGTTTACTCATACCAGTCCATGACTGATCCGGAGTTTATTGTTTCATTTTCTAAACTCTGGGTGCCCATAATTTTCACACGGGCAGCCTAGAAGCAGGTTTACGTGTTCTGGAGTAGCAGTATTTTGGAGCTCTTGTTTTGGAGATATCTTAGGAGCCTTTTGGGAGATCTCAGGTTTTTAGCTTTTAGGAGTCCGTTATCACTTCTTTCATTGAAGACTTTTGGATATATGATCATCGATGTATTATTATGATGTATTTGGAGTTGTGGTGTATGTATAAAATACTGTGATGTATTATTGGATATTATGATGTTGTACCTGTGATGTATGCATGATATTCATTTTTGTTCCGCTGTTTTATATTCATATGATGTTGTTATAAGCTCCAGCGATACGAATTTGATGTCGTTTGTCGGACATCGAGTTCGTGTCATCACAGGCTCTACCACAGTATCCAGTCATTGTATGGAAACCAATCCCCCAATACGAGCCATTACGATTATGATTGTTCACAGCTATGTTGAAATATGAGATGCTAGCATTTTATCTATTTTATATATTTACTTTTAATCCTTAGACATTATTGTAATATCACTGGACTTCATATGAAATGTTTTGACTATCGTAAGGTAAAAACCCGTTCGTATTTATGTGCGGCATGGTCTTACGAGATACCTTTGTTTTCAAAGGCTTTTATAACTTTAAAGTCCAATTTGGTGTGTTTTTCTCACGTTGGTTTTCCAAACTGACTCGGGCGTTATTTTATTATAATATTCGGGTCAGACCGAGTATATTTACAGATTGCTTGGGATGCATTGGAGCTTAGTAGACAAGGTGGAGGCCATCAAGTCGTATTCTCGCATATGTTATTTTCCGCTGTTTTTTTATTGAAATTATCAGCAATTGTCAGGACAGGCTGTTATAACTATACAGGCTGATAATTGTGATTGTTGTTGTACTCTAATGGATGTATATATATATAACAATTTCTCTTTGGTAAAAATCTTTGATATTATATTATATGTTGTTCCGTTGTGCTTGTGAGATTTTGTGTTGTTTTTAATTTCTTTTCTCTTCTTCTTTCTTCTTTCATCCCTATAATTATCCATCTTTCTATTCGATTTGGGTTGGAAATGTATGGTTTATTGTTAGCTTGAATGGTACGGAAAAGTGGGTCGTTACACGAACCTAGTCTCCCATTGTCTCTGATGGAGTTAAACCATATCTTGGGAAAGGAAGTTTTATGTCTCGCGGTCTATTTACTCCCTTCTTCCCAATATTCAAGCACACTTATCTCTTCATATCTAGTGGGAGGGTATGGTCTGATGTCCATGGGGAAAACCGACATTGTGCCCCTATGCGTGGCTTAGGCCCTTCCTCCACAGGGACTTAGTTCAATTGAGGGAAAACAGTCTATTATTATAGCACTCTCATTGGAGTTACCTTAGGTATTAGCCTAGAGCATAGAGGTTCCCACCTCTTCCATAGTTGGCTCTTTGGTTCTCGATTTATTGTATTTTATGGTTTCTCTGGTAGCGAGATGGATTCTTTTAGGAATCTCTATAAGCTATGACGTGGAGATTTGTTCTACTTTCTGAAGTGCTCCCTTTCTCCAGTCCTATTGTCCATTTTTCACATGTCCCTGTCTTGAGGCTTTCATTTCCAATCTAGTTGACACTCATTTATCTTGCCTCGATATCAAAATCATCCAAGAGCATTAAGTGTAAGCACGGTAGTATAAGTCCTCCAAGTTGGCAGTTGGATTCTTCTTCCGTTCCCTGTATAACTCTGTTTTCCTATTAATTCCTTAAGCAATTACCACAGGGACAATCTTTTTACTGAGTTAACGCATAGCAGCTGCTATAATGCTGAATCGTGCAAGATTATTACGTAAGTTTATCCATCCTTTTGTTTCCAAGTGTTAACGAATTAGTGCTCCAAACGACTAAATCAAATAGTCTCTACATATGACATGAATAGAAGAAAGCAATGATATCCTCTCCCTTCATAGCTCCAACTGCTTCCATACGCTAAAAGTAGCGCTCAAATTTGTTCAAGGGTTGTTTTTCCAACATATTATTCTATGACCAGTGTCTTAAAATATGGAAGTTGACTGCATATCTGATATTTAGAGTGACCTGACTATGGTTCATCTTGTCAAGCTCCAGTCTTTTGCACATTTTCAAAGTGTGCAAATACAAAATGTTGGTACGATGAGAAAATTTTCTGCTTTTCTATTAATTTTTTAATGATGAATAAAGTTGATATAAAATTTTCTATTAGGCTTGGTATTAAAAAAATTCATTTTTTAAAGAATAACCATGCGAGATGATGACCTTACAAAAGAATATACATTTATAATGATTTAGCAAGTTGTGGAAAGTATTGTTCATCTAACTAAACAATGCAAATCAGTTGAGTTTGAACATAATAACGAGTAATACTTTGATGTAGGAGGATGTATCGGTTGATACAACCTCCTCCTTAATTTTCTTTATATGTCAAAATTTTGATACAAAGTCATTTTCATGTTTTTTTTCATAATAGCAATCAGAAGTGTTAAACAAATGCATGTACACTAGTACATCACACACACACTACACTAAACGTAGAATAGAGATGAAGTAATCGTTGTTGGATAACTACAATAAAACTTAAGTCTTTTAATTTTCCCGACCTTTTGTATTTTGCATTATTGGGAGACTGTTACTATCTATATACTATTTAATTTGAAACCAACTCATTTGATCAAATAAAAAATGAGTTCTTTTTCTTCTTTGCAACTTTCTCTTTCAAAAATTCATTTAATTGTAAATCTTCTTTTTAATAAAACTGTTGGACAATGATTTCTATAGTTCTCTGATTTCTACAACCTTAAGTGCGCAAGTTTAAGGGTCCGTCCTTGGGGAGTGGATGACATTATTGATTGCAATGTACTCGTATCGAATTTCGCTTTTAAGGCAATGGCTTGTCCATGGCACAACAATGTTTTATCGATTGCTCTTTATTATTTCCACACTAAAATTCCAACATTTTGAAAACAAAATTGATCCGTCGTTCATGAATGTTATACTATTTGGGTTTTAGAACTATCGGGATATTAAGATTTTGTTTCGATAGTGAGACATTTAAAGAAGGAAATTTTGAAAGTTGAGTAAATTTGGTGAGTATTTCAATTTGAATTCATCTATATTATTAATTATTTGTGTGAAAATTTGATCACAAGTTCATAGATGAATTTCGATACCTGTACTGATATATAATTTTATATATATGCCGAGGTAATAAATCGTGATCAGAAAATGATAATTTGGTTACAAGAAAAATAAATTTAGGGTCGTTGTTTTAATTGTGAAATAGCTTTATACATGATATTTTTGACGAATATAAAGTGATAATTCCTAAATTCTTGATTAATACTTTGTTTACCTCTAAGTTTAATTATTATGAGAAAAAATGGAAATAAGAGTCGTTTTGTAGATAGTTCTTTGTGGATTTAGTTAAGTTCGGATATGATTGAGCTGATAAATAAAATGGTTTACATGCACATGACGTATTTGTTAAAATATCGTGACCTACAGATTCCACGTAATTTAATTGGGGCAGGTAATTTCTTGACTGAAAGTGTCGGTTGGTTCAACTAGAGGTAGTACGATCAAAGAAAGAAGCATCATTATAACAAGAGGATAACTACATATTTTCATATAGCAGAAAGCAGAAGCAATGCACATACTTCTTTAGTAGAAAGAGAATGGAAGAATGATTATCCTTATGACCAATTCGATTTTATCATATGCTTTAAGAGATGCAAGAAAGCGGGTTTTGATCTGAATGTCATAAAGATACAATACATTTACTTTTTTATCATTATATCCTTATATGTTAAGCGCAAATTAATAATGATATTGTTTAAATGGTAGTATAAATATTGAAATTTTATTATTGTTGGAATTGTACTTAATGGATGTTCATATATTTGTATATTCCACATTACTAGAGCGGGTGTGTTGATGAATATAATTTACAAGTGAAAACTTTAGAAGATGAAATGGAGGCTATTAATATTAATTGAACATTCAATAACAATTTAATTGAAATTATTGAAGGAATTTAAATAAAAGTGCAATGAAACCTCTATATTTTTTTCAATGTATGTAAGTAATGCAATTTTCTTTGAATATATTGATTTTTAGTTATATAATAGATAAATGATAAACATGCATGCTTGACGAAAATATCTTGTTTGAATAAACATGAATTTTATTAAATTTAAATATTTAGACAGAAGCACTAACTCATATTATATGGGTGACTCATTATTAATATTTTTCATTGGCATGGAAGGGACTCGAGCAAGCTATCATAAGACAAAAGATCTTCTTTCTAAAAGAGATTTAATTCGGAACTATTATATGTCCAAGTCCATTGTTGTGATTATTTCAGATAGTTTTCCTTAGTTTGCCCATGTTAACAAATAATTAGAAATACCTCGACTTTTCTGTTTTTTTCAAATGTAGGATTTGAAAAGTCAGAGTGTAGAGAAAAATTGATGGTTTGCATGCATATCTAATTGATGTTTTTAAGTCCCAACATTAAAGGTCTATAATTTACTAGTCCATTAAGAATTAATAACAAAATGTATTATTAAATAGTATGTAGACTTTTTATTTCTCAATATGGTTGCTTACTTTAATATTTAGAATTAATTTAGACTGTAACATTCATTTTTAAATGAGGATATTTTCAATAAGCATGCATTTATCAAATTCATTATTTCTTCTTGTTTGCTTAATTTCTTTAAGACATTATCAGTCATAAATGTGCTTCAGATTTCTACCATCTGTCTTTCCTTTTTGGAAAACAATCATCATGAAGTTTATGTGTTGAAATTAAGAAGATCATTTTGTACAAGATTTATTTTTGGTTAATTATGAGAATTTTATGGAGATAGTGTGTGTCTATATTTTTTGGACTAAAAGCATATGTTTTAAAACATGTACAAAAAAGAGAATTCATTTATTATAGATGGACATACTATATCATATGATGGATATTTTAATGCATGAAAAAAATGAGAATTATTATTTAGGTACATACATGAACTTGGTTGTATAGCTTTATTCTTAGCATGTTATATATAAAGTGCATACATTCTGAGCGACTTATGCATTATTAGAGAATGGCACAAGTTGAAAGGCTATTTGCTTTTAATATAATGCACGTGTTATGCATAAATTAATAAAAAGGTGTTGAAATTATAAGAATGTAAATGGTCGTACAAAGTTGAGTATAATTATCTTAGTACGTTTGACTGTATGTTAGGTAAGCTATTTTTATCTTCTATGATTGTTAAGTGGTCGGCCTGGTTTTTCATAAAAGAATAAATAAAACCCCTTATGAACCATCAAAGAGTGTCATCTCAAGTTCAAAATTTTCAAAAATGTGGAGGTGTTGGAAAACTGCACCTTTTGTAGGATCAAGATTAACCCTAGAGGGGGGTGAATAGGGTTATAGCAAAGTTTCTCGAATTAAACACAAAAACAAACTGCAGAGAAATAAATATTCTGAAAAGTAAATCACACACAAAATTTACCCAGCTTCGGCAACCCCTGCCTACTGCTGCATTCCCAGATTTCTATTAGAATTAAACAGTCTTCCGCTTACAAACACTCTAACAGACTCGCAAACCCTGCTCCCGCTTACAAACACTCTAATAGACTCGCAACCCATGTTCCCGCCTATAGAGTTTTGCAAACTCGCAAACCCTGCTCCCGCCTATAGAGTTTTGCAAACTCGCACACCCTACTCACTGAACTAATTCTAACTAGACAATCTGACACAACCTAAACCTAGGTGGTGATTTACCAAGACTTGAACCTTTAAAAGAAAATTTAAAACAAACTTAAAAACAAAGTAAACAAAAAAAACCCTTTTAAAATAAACCCTAATTAAATAAACTAAATCCATTTTGTAAAACAAGGTCGGCCCATTCTTTTGCCCGTTCCTCTTTCTGTGAAGAAAATGGCGGCCTCTCTCTTCTTTCTGAAATTAGGGCTTTTGTTCTTTTGCAAAAATTAGAGCTTTCTTCAAATTTAATTCTCTGGTTTGTATTGCTCTTGCTCGCGCTCGTTCGCAGCTGCTCCTTTGTTGACCGTTTTATGAAATTTGGACTTGATTGCTTCGAAACGATCGAGTTCACTGTTGCTTCGGTATGTAATTTCCCTTTTTGTGTTTTTATGATTTTCGTACTCGAACTCGATGCCTATGATGAATTTTTTGGTGTGGTATTTATATGAATTCCGAGACACTTGAATTTGTTCGTATTCATTCAATACTTTCCTAATTTTCCCTTTCCTGATATTGTTACAACTTGATACACACGGTTTTATTTGTGCAGCGTTCGATTTAACTTGTTTGATACGGCAGAAACTTTCCCTTTTTACTTTTATTTGACTATTTCAATGATACACACCTGAATTTAACAAACACGAATTTTATCACTTGACTTTGAGTTTGTTTCCATTTGTTCATCTCGACTTGTTTGCGTCTGCATTGTAGTTTGCATTATTCATGTATCTGCTGGCTTGTTCTTGCATTATTCATGTATCACATTTGTAGTTTGCGTCTGCATTGTAGTTTGCATTGTACATCTCGACTTGTTCTTGTATTCACTGTCCTCACATGTACATGCTTTGTGTCATACTTCCATGATCTCGACTTGAACTTGTTTATTGCTTTCGAGTTGTTGTCTGGACACTTGCTTATTTGAGTTTGCACTGCTTCATGTATGCTTATGTACATATAGTTGTGTAGTTGCACTGCACTGTTGCTTTGAGTAGTTGTTGACTACATCACCATATATCAGTTGCTCGGCCCTGTCTTGATTCACTCGTATTTGTATTCTGATTCATCCCTTCTGTTTGCTTTGGGCTTCATTGACCTCGGCCATGTGTTCATGCTTCATTTTAACTTCAAATTGAACTTGGATTTGCTTCATGATGTACTTGATTCTGCTGCTTTGTATAAGTTCTTGGTCATTGCTTTTGGTCTGCACTTGCATACTCTCCATTTTGCATACTGGGTTGTATATTGTTTTGACCTGATAGCATTTGATCCCTGGATTATGTGCACTGTTTTTCCATTGAGTCTAATTTCAATACTTGCATCACTGTTTGTAGCTCAATGAAGTGTCTGGTCGTTGCATTTTTAGATTGCATTGTTGCAGTTTCCATATCTTGTGCTTGCCACTGTGTTCTTTACTATTGTCGGGTCTTTGACATTTTGTTTGCTTGGTGGCATTTCTTCTAGTCAGTTTGCATCATTGCAGTGGTTTCTTGATGGTGCTTGATCATTTCTTGTTCAAAACTGCTAGAATTGTTTCACTTTAACTTGTTGTTTCAATTGTGTATCATGTTCATTGTTTCATTTGAGTTGGGCATTGTTTTGTCTCTGATCTTTCTGAAGCTCGAGTTGCACACTGCTGTTTTTCTGTTGCAAGTGTATGTTTGCATCGACTTCTTATTCACTGTACTTTTAGTCATGTTGAACTGTTGCACTGAGTCTCTGGTTGGTGCATTGCCACACTGAACTTGATTCACTTCATGTTGATTTTTGAAATTTCACTTGAGTTGAATCCAGTTTCAAAACTCGGGTTTGACCTTGTGCTCGTGTCGTGATTTTAAATATATTGCACGTGAGTTGAACCCGGCTTTTCATTTGGGTTTGACCTGTGCTCACCTGTCCCTGTAGCATTATCAAGTGTATATCGATGTGCACGGTCTTGTGGCATGTACAGTGATACACTGTGCATGTCACATTGTTCGTGTATGATAAATTCAAATGTAAATGATGACGAACAACCCAAATAACTGAGGCAAATAATATTTTCAAAAATCATATTTCATTTTATATTGCAAAAATATTTCTTTTTCAATTTTACTGCGTTAGTGAATATTTTTGCAGATTGCTCAGATGTTGGATTCTAACTGGAATGAAGTTGAAGATGAACTACGAGTGTGAATGATATGTAGTGAGGAATTTATGTAAATATGAAATTGTGATGTATTGTAAACAAAATTGTATATGTATAGTGAGATCTTGATTTGTACTGTTCAAAATGTAATAAATATTTGTTTGAATAAAATTTCTGTCAAATTTTATGTATTTAATTTTATTCAGCAAATATTTATTTAATCTATGAAAAATAAAATAGTACATTAACAAATACATTTAAACGAATGCATATATGTTTATTATCATCAAACAAAAATCGTATAAGTGCATAGCGCATATTCAACAATCTCCCCCTTTTGATGATAACAAACATATATTTAAGATTTTGATTGTGTTAAATGTATTTGACCAATGATATACTCTAATTGCTCCCCCTATTTAAATGCTTCCTCTCTACACGATGCTCCCCCTACATATATGCATACAAATAGAAATATACAAATGAGCCTAGATGCAAATGAAAAATTATTTGACCTTTGCTTGATTGTATTTGACCAAATCTTAACTTTTCTCTCCCCTTTTTGTTATCAGCAAAAGAATAATAGTGTTAGAGAAAAATAGAGATAAAGTGATCAATATTAATCCAACATTAAACTCAAATTGAATATAAATATTAAACTTCAATAAAAATCAAACAAAAATCATAACTACCCTTGTTAGGCGCATATTCCACTTTTAGAAAGAATGAAAATGATGTTCTAATATAAAATCATACGATTGTATCAACTTGTGGTACATTTATATCAGGAATTTGAATATCTACTAATCATGCATAACCGTTAGGACTTTTAAATGAGATTAGTAGTATTCCAATTTAATTTTAAAAAATGAAATCAAGTCTCTTCTAACCACGCATGACCGTGAGGACTTTTAAATGGGATTAGAATCAACTTGTCTATTTAATCAATTAATTTTGATATGTGTTCCATACATGCATAACCGTAAGGACTTTTAAATGAGCATGGAAGCACATAATCAAAAATCCAAGTAATTCACCCATGCACAACCGTGAGGACTTTTAAATGAGAGTGAATACTTTGGATATTTATTTATTTTTACAAAAAAAATGTGAAATGAAAAATAAATGATCCCTAATTATAGTACCACATATCGACAAGCTATATTTAAGTTTTGATAAACAATGGTCGATAGAAATATGATAGATATAGAAATGGTCATGGAATCTTTACCCAACAAAAAGTTTTATAACTCTTGTTTGAATTCCTAAAGAAATTTTCCAAATATACTCTCTTGAGTAATATATGTTAAATATCAACACTTATCACCTTTTCAATCACTATTTATCTTTTTGATAATTAGTAGGGAGTCGGATTAGTCAAAATTTGTCATTTAAAATCAAATAAAAATGACTAATATGAAAATATGGTCAAAAAATGATTTTCTTGAAGGGGTTATATGAGAAAAAATTTCTGCTATTTGAAAATTATTTGTAATGAAAAATATGCAGATTTTTTCTTTGAAAAACGATGCAGTTACTAAATGTCTCACCATAAACCACGTTCAACTAGTAAGTTTTCTGTCAACTAGATTACCAATATGATCTGCATCTGAATTTCTCTTTCACTTCAAAATATCACTTACTAAAATTGATAAACCAGACCATGAAGTGTGCATAAAAAACTCAAACTCAATTTTAAATGGTATTCTCTTGAATTTGGATTGAAGCCATGTAAATAATCAGAAAACCGTGAATATAGAGTTAGTCGTAACCAAAAATATTATCATCCAACAAAACACTATTTTTAATCCAAACGTATATGTATGAAGTAATTCAAAGAATAGTGTTTTTGGCATAAATATAATTGGCCAACTATGTTGAATAAGTCGGAATCAAAAAATCATCATCTCTCCATCATCACATTATTGGCTGATTTAATTCAGAATACAGTGCAGATTATCACATTTAATATATCGTTCAAAACATACCATTACCTGTTTTACCTGGCCCATTGTGATTCTGTCACCTTTGTACTAGGCTAAGGAACTTTGCTTTGTTGCCCGTTGTGTTTCTGGAACAGCCAAAATCCAGCGAACACTGTTGTTGTTCCTTAGCCCGCCACCATACCTACACGATGAAAGATTTTTGTGACCTATTTGTTTTTATAGGTCCATGATTGTTAGTGGCTGAAGCATTGTGAATAAACAAACCCTTTGGAACCCAAACTTTTTTTTGTTATTTCATTCTTGTTCCAATAGACATGAAATTTGTTTGTAGAATTCGTAGGAACCCAAACTTGTATAAATTTTGTGTTCTTGTTCCTATGACTACAATTTTCAACACGATGTCCAATTATTTCACATCTATCAAAGACACTCTTACCTTTTGCATTACCATCAACATGTGTTTTCCCAAAACCTAGTCATTTTCTATTGTTAGCAAAAATTTGATTTTCCAATAGCATGTTGAATGATTTTTCTCCTCTTGAAAAGTTATTCAGAGATTTCTCAAGATTTTGGACTTTGGTTTTGAGTGTTGTGTTTTCAGTTACAAGTGAGGTGCATCTATTTATAAAATCCTTTTTCCTAGTGTCAATGGTTTCCTTAAGACTCAAGTTTTCTTTTTCAAGATTCTCAAAGCTATTCTTAAGTCTTGATAATTCTGAATCTAAAATTTTACATTTTTTACATTCTAGGTTTTGAATATTTTCAAGTTCAGTTTCTAACCTAAAATTTTCATGAGCAAGCTCTCTCCTATCAGATTTCAGTTTGTCAATTTTAGGTTCAAGAGTATCAATTGTTTTAGTAAGATCAAGACACATAAAAACAAGTTCTTTATAAGAATAGTCACCTACCTCACTAGATTCCTCTGAACTTGCTTCTGAATCTGTTTTTGCCATAAGGTACAAGTTAGCCTCCTCTGAGCTACTATTCGAAACTTCCTCTCCTTCTTCATCATCCCAAGTCGCTGCAAAGGCCTTCTTCTTCTTTTTCTTTCCTATGTTGTTTTTTAGAAGTGGGCATTGTTGTTTGAGGTGGCCAGGCTTGTTGCAGTTAAAGCATGTCAATTCATTATCGGAATTGTCAGAATCTTTTGTCCTATCACCATTTGTTTTCTTCTTGCGTGGTTTGAATATTGACCATTTTCTAAGATTATTGACAGCCATTGCAAGCTTTTCAAATGGATCTTCTTCTTCTTCGTCGCTCTCTTCTTTGCTCTTTAAGGCAATCGTCTTCTTCTTTAGTTCGGAGTTGTTGCGTTCCTCCTTTGCTTTTAGCTCAAGTTCATATGTCATCAAGTTGCCAATCAACTCCTCCATGCTTAGTTTACGCAGATCTTTCGATTCTTGTATTGCCGTGACTTTTGCCTCAAAGCTCATCGGTAATACTCGTAGCACCTTCCTCACAAGCTCTACCTCAGTGAATACCTTCCCAAGCGCTCTAGCATTGTACACCAAAGTTGAAAAGCGTCCAAACATGTCCTTTATGCTCTCGTCTTTATCCATCACAAAGTTCTCGTATTCATTGCTGAATAGGGCTAGACGAGACTCCTTGACTTGAGAAGTTCCTTCATGTGTCACCTCCAAGGTATGCCAAATTTCTTGTGCAGCTTTACAATGAGAAATTCTATTAAATTCAGTTTTATCAAGAGCACATATTAAAGCATTCATGGCTTTATCATTCTTATCGTTAGCATCCCACCTATCCTTAGGTTTAGGAATCTCAATATCACCAACGGTTATAGTGGGAGATTTATAGCCAGTTTCAATAATGTCTCAAACATCATAATCAACAGAACTAAGATAAATGCCCATCCTAACTTTCCAATAAGCATAATCATTCCCATTAAACATGGATGGCCTAGCAATAGATTGCCCCTCAGAAAAAGCATTATTTGGTGGATTCATGACTCTAGAGTTAAAGAAAAAATATCGTGCTCTGATACCACTTGTAGGATCTAGATTAACCCTAGAGGAGGGGTGAATAGGGTTATAGCAAATTTTCTCGAATTAAATACAAAAACAAACTACAGAGAAATAAATATGCTGAACAGTAAATTACACACAAAATTTACCCAGCTTCGGCAACCCCTGCCTACTGCTGCATTCCCAGATTTCTATTAGAATTAAACAGTCTCCCGCTTACAAACACTCTAACAGACTCGCAAACCCTACTCCCGCTTACAAACACTCTAATAGACTCGCAACCCCTACTCCCGCCTATAGAGTTTTACAAACTCGCAAACCCTGCTCCCGCCTATAGAGTTTTGCAAACTCGCACACCCTACTCACTGAACTAATTCTAACTAGACAATCTGACACAACCTAAACCTAGGTGGTGATTTACCAAGACTTGAACCTTTAAAAGAAAATTTAAAACAAACTTAAAAAAAATTAAACAAAAAAAAAACCTTTTAAAATAAACCCTAATTAAATAAACTAAATCCCTTTTGTAAAACAAGGCTGGCCCATTCTTTTGCCCGTTCCTCTTTCTGTGAAGAAAATGGCGGCCTCTCTCTTCTTTCTGAAATTAGGGCTTTTGTTCTTTTGCAAAAATTAGAGCTTTCTTCAAATTCAATTCTCTGGTTTGTGTTGCTCTTGCTCGCGCTTGTTCGCAGCTGCTCCTTTGTTGATCGTTTTATGAAATTTGGACTTGGTTGCTTCGAGACGATCGAGTTCACTGTTGCTTCGGTATGTAATTTCCCTTTTTGTGCTTTTATGATTTTCATACTCGAACTCGATGCCTATGATGAATTTTTTGGTGTGGTATTTATATGAATTCCAAGACACTTGAATTTGTTCGTATTCATTCAACACTTTCCTAATTTCCCCTTTCCTCATATTGTTACAACTTGATACACACGGTTTTGTTTGTGCAGCGTTCGATTTAACTTGTTTGATACGGCAGAAACTTTCCCTTTTTACTTTTCTTTGACTATTTCAAAGATACGCACCTGAATTTAACAAACACGAATTTTATCACTTGACTTTGAGTTTGTTTCCATTTGTTCATCTCGACTTGTTTGCGTCTGCATTGTAGTTTGCATTATTCATGTATCTGCTGGCTTGTTCTTGCATTATTCATGTATCACATTTGTAGTTTGCGTCTGCATTGTAGTTTGCACTGTACATCTCGACTTGTTTTTGTATTCACTTTCCTCACATGTACATGCTTTATGTCATACTTCCATGATCTCGACTTGAACTTGTTTATTGCTTTCGAGTTGTTGTCTGGACACTTGCTTATTTGAGTTTGCACTGCTTCATGTATGCTTATGTACATATAGTTGTGTAGTTGCACTGCACGGTTGCTTTGAGTAGTTGTTGACTACATCACCATATATCAGTTGCTCGGCCCTGTCTTGATTCACTCGTATTTGTATTATGATTCATCCCTTCTGTTTGCTTTGGGCTTCATTGACCTCGGCCATGTGTTCATGCTTCATTTTAACTTCGAACTGAACTTGGTTTTGCTTCATGATGTACTTGATTCTGCTGCTTTGTATAAGTTCTTGGTCATTGCTTTTGGTCTGCACTTGCATACTCTCCATTTTGCATACTGGGTTGTATATTGTTTTGACCTGATAGCATTTGATCCCTGGATTATGTGCACTGTTTTTCCATTGAGTCTGATTTCAATACTCGCATCACTGTTTGTAGCTCAATGAAGTGTCTGGTCGTTGCATTTTTAGATTGCATTGTTGCAGTTTCCATATCTTGTGCTTGCCACTGTGTTCTTCACTATTGTCGGGTCTTTGACATTTTGTTTGCTTGGTGGCATTTCTTCTAGTCAGTTTGCATCATTGCAGTGGTTTCTTGATGGTGCTTGATCATTTCTTGTTCAAAACTGCTAGAATTGTTTCACTTTAACTTGTTGTTTCAATTGTGTATCCTGTTCATTGTTTCATTTGAGTTGGGCATTGTTTTGTCTCTGATCTTTCTGAAGCTCGAGTTGCACACTGCTGTTTTTCTGTTGCAAGTGTATGTTTGCATCGACTTCTTATTCACTGTACTTTTAGTCATGTTGAACTGTTGCACTGAGTCTCTGGTTGGTGCATTGCCACACTGAACTTGATTCACTTCATGTTGATTTTTGAAATTTCACTTGAGTTGAATCCAGTTTCAAAACTCGGGTTTGACCTTGTGCTCGTGTCGTGATTTTAAATATATTGCACGTGAGTTGAACCCAGCTTTTCATTTGGGTTTGACATGTGCTCACCTGTCCCTGTAGCATTATCAAATGTATATCGATGTGCACGGCCTTGTGACATGTACAGTGATACACTGTGCATGTCATATTGTTCGTGTATGATAAACTCAAATGTAAATGATGACGAACAACCCAAATAACTGAGGCAAATAATATTTTCAAAAATCATATTTCATTTTATATTGCAAAAATATTTCTTTTTCAATTTTACTGCGTTAGTGAATATTTTTGCAGATTGCTCAGATGCTAGATTCTAACTGGAATGAAGTTGAAGATGAACTACGAGTGTGAGTGATATGTAGTGAGGAATTTATGTAAATATGAAATTGTGATGTATTGTAAACAAAATTGTATATGTATAGTGAGAGCTTGATTTGTACTATTCAAAATGTAATAAATATTTGTTTGAATAAAATTTCTGTTTGAATTCAAATTCTGTGTATTTAATTTTATTCAGCAAATATTTGTTTAATCTACGAAAAATAAAATAGTACATTAACAAATACATTTAAACGAATGTATATATGTTTATTATCATCAAACAAAAAACATATAAGCGCATAGCGCATATTCAACACCTTTGGCCTTCTTCTTTTTTTCTTTAAATTCTACGAGCAGAAGAAGAACCAACCAACAATTTAGCTAAAAACAATGAATGTGTATCCTTTTATTATGATTTTAAAGTTTTCCATTAGATTCATTTCTTCATATCGAATACACACAACTTTTTGGTAAAAATTTGAGTGTGGTAAAAGAGATCAAAATTTTATGAATGACTTAGGAGAGGCAAATGTGAAATTAGCCACAAAAATGAGATAATTTGAAATTGTTTTCCTATAAATCATTTTGACCATATCAGAAACAAAAAATTTGAAATGGCTTGATTGTTTTGATACAAAGCATATGCAATCTCTTCGCCATCCAAATATACACCTTTAGCCGAATAAGGGACCTAGAAAATATTTGTAAATGTGTTAAAATTGAAGGAAAATATGTGTTTCTCCTCGATTATTTAAAATGTCACTAATTATCATGTGAGAAAATACACTTATAACCCTAGTGATGAACATTGGAATTATGTCAGAGTGTATAATGGAAAGAGAATATACACTTATTTCAGACCTAAAACAATTAAGAAATTGGTGAAAAGAGTGTTTGCATCAAAATGAATAAGATCAAACAAAGCTTAATGGATCCCCTTTAAGTCGATAAATCTTTAAAAGGAATGGGATTCGAGCCTAGGGAAGAGAGAAATGTGACGAGTAGCCCTTAGTGGTCAAACAATGCAACATGATTACTCTTTCCCTTCTTATTTCGGTATTTACGAGTTTGATTACTTTTATATCTTAAATTATAGTTGTAATAGCTTAGGTGTCACACTTTTTTGGTATCAACATGAACTACCAAAAACGACCCTTTATAAATTATCAAATCTTAATCACTTAAAACTAGGATCGCATATTAAACTTCTTTTACAAATTCATACACCCTTAAAAATAGAATCTAACAATTAAACATGCTTTACAAATTCAAAATGTTTCTAAAAATAGGGTCTAAAATTAAATTTCCTTTACAAATTCAAAATACTTCTTTACAAATATACAAATCTTAATATCATTTGAAATTAAAAAATCATTTTTTGATTGATTTAAACATATACATTTGTAAGGAAAACAATTCACGCACGAAGCGTGTGCCATAATACTTATTAATAGTTGGCTTGGAAGTGCAAACTTTTGATCCAACCGCAAACTTCTAAAAATACCCTTTATTCATACATAATTTAATATTTATCTATATATGTTACCAAATCTCTTAAAAATTGAATCTAACAAATAAAGTAACTTTACAAATTCGACACGTGCCTTTATAAGTATTAATAAACATTAATATCACTTGAAGATAGGACCTGATAAATCGTTTTTTTTTAACAAATTCAGAACGCTCAAATATAATCAAATCTTAATGTCACTTTAAAATAGGACATAACAAATGAAATTCCTTTACAAATTCTTTTTTATTAACTAATAATAGAAATATAAATTCAAACTACCAAAGAAAATTAGATACTTAAACTTAAAAATTCAAACAAACTATGCATGAGCTCAACGAAAAATACGACTAAATATTTCTGAAAATTATTTTTTGAGTGTTTTGAAACATACACGTATGAAGCGCGTGCCTTAACGTTCGTAATCCATAATCAGTTTTTTGGTGGTGCTTTTAAAACGCACTTGATGAATTTTGCTATTTGATATGATTTTAAGCTTCTTTGCTTTTATATAATGCATAACCAACTGTTGGTTGTGCTTTTGAGATGCATTTGATTGATTTTGCTATTTGATATGATTTTAAACTTCTTTGCTTTTATGTAATCAATAACCAAATTTTGGTAGTGTTTTTGAGGTGCACTTTGTTGATTTTTCTATCTGATATGACTTTGAGCTTTTTTGCTTCTGTACAGTACATAATCACAAAATTTTGGTGCTTTTGAGAGACGCATCTAATGGATTCTATTTTATGTGAGTTTGAGCCTCTTTGCTTTTTATATAATCCACAACCAGTTTTAATTGGTATTTTTAAGACGCACTTTACTGATTCTTCCATTTGATATGAGTTTTACCTTCTTTATTTTTATATAACCCAAAACCAGTTTTTTATGGTGCTTTTGAGACGCACTTGATGAACTTCACTATTTGATATAGTTTGAGCTTGACATGACTACAAACTTCTTTCTTTCTATATAATTCATAGTCAATTTTTGGTGGTGTTTTTGAGAAGCAGTTGATGGACTTCATATTTGATATGAATTTGAGCTTCTTTGTTTTTACATATTCCATAATCGGTTTTTTATGGTGCTTTTGAGATGCATTTAATGGATGTTTGATTTATCTTAATTTTGAGACTGTTTGCTTTTTCAAATCAATGACTAGCATTGATAGTGCTTTTGAGGCGCACTTGATGGATTTTATTGATTTATTTAAGGTTGTGTCTTATTACTCATACAGATTCATAGTCAGTGTTCGTGGTGTTTTTTGAGACACGCTTGATGAATTATTTTATTTATTTATGAGGTTGAGCTTTTTACTCTTAATGATTTCACAGTCATAAGTGGTGGTGCTAGAATAGAGAACTTGATCGACTCACCTACGTGGGTGCAAAAGTGGATCGCCTTTTATGAGAGATTTGAGTTTCGTAGAGCAATCCTAAGTTTCTAAGGTATGGATATGGCCATTAAAAGCGCTTGTTTATCGGGGTTTATAGAAATAGAAGTCTAATACGTGTTATGAGATCTCAAGCGAAATCTTTGCAGTTCAAGAAGAAATTCAGTACTTGGATTAAGTTATAAACTCACTTCTTTATGTATCACTTCGATCGAAAGACATTGACACCTTGGTATGGAAAAAAAAATTACTCATGATATTACAATAAAACTACAATAAATTTTAAGAGATCGTTGTGTTAATCATTGAAAGCGAACAACATTATCGATTGCAAGTCATGTCAAATTCCCCTTTCAAGAAAATTGTACATGACACAACAATGTTTTATCGGCTGCTCTTTGTTATTTCTCCTTCAAAATTCCAACCATCTTCAATCCATTTGGTGTAGCAGTATAGGTGAAGCTTTGAGCTTTTTCGGCAGCAAATGGACAGCTTATAAAAACAATCTTAAAGTTAAGTTTTGAAAATTTCATAGACGTCTACACGTTTTGATATCTCAAAATATAATGAACAGCTCTGTCGTGCAAATGAGGAAGGGAGGTTTGACTAATCATTATCATATTAAACAGAAATGTATAAAATAAACCTAAGATCTGAATCTATGATCTCCAATCTATTTCTCTGTCTTTATTTATTATGGATTCACTAGAAAGAAGGCCACCGACAAAATTACATGGCCAGAATCATCGGATTTCAACGCTAAGCAATGTGTATTTTTCAGTAAGTAGGAACATTTGCCGACAACTTGTAGCTTTAGCATTTTGCATGTGCTGCTTTTAATGTCGTATACAAACAAAACAGCTACTGTTTAGCTTTCATATTTGCTTTTATATGATATGTTCTCGGTTATGCACGTCTGCTGCTGTCGCAGACGCAATAAGATTAGGAATGGAGTGTGGATGACAATGAAGGAACAATTGTGGCCATGAAACAAGAGAGGAAAGTTGGCGACAGCCAAAGGGGAAAATATACACCAAAATTGATGAATGTATGTGCACATATGTCTACCGCTTGTTAAAATTAAAAAACCATACAATATTCACAAATTTTACCAAACACGTCAAGAAAAAACCATTATCTCTTCTTTTTCTTTTGAACAATACAAATAAATTAACAATATATTTATTAATACCTTTCTCATAATGCCCCTTTCGTTCGTGATACAAGATCGCATTCTCAATATGCGTACAGATGTCAATTCATTACCGCATTGCAAACAAAGATTTAAATGAAAATTTATTGAATTATAATACCTCAATGAAATGCTTAAACATGGAACATTTCTTAATTAGCACGGACAAAACATAAGTTTACAACCAAAAAAAAATGAAACGTTTCTTAATTAGCATAGACAAAACATAAGTCTACAACAATATATATATATATATATATATATATATATATATAGAGAGAGAGAGAGAGAGAGAGAGAGAGAGAGAGAACATTGTGATTTTGTAACCACAAAAAGGCCTTGAACAATTAATTATTACATGAAGAAAGCAATCTTTAAAGTAAATGCTTAATATCCATGGAAACAACGTGAAAGCCGACCATCAAAATATGTTATTTGACGTCATAGGCTAATTCACTGCATAAGCGTACCACACAAAGGCTATACCTAAATTTGCTAGCATACAAAAACAACATTCGTTTGTATAACAGGGTGATTTAACATAGAATGCGAAAAGAAAAAAAAAACAGAATGACACAAGCAGATTATGACATACAATAATGTATATAGAGAGAGCTAACAAAACCATCAAAATTTATGAATTAACCAGCATTTCCAATCAGAATCCCGTACAATAAAACCACAAGGAAAATAAACCCCAAAATTAAAAATGCTAGAACTATACAAAAACTGCATATAATGTATATATATACAATAAATGATTCTTGCAACTGACAAAAAAAAAGTGGGATTTTAATTTTAATGCCTTGGAATTCCGGAAGAATGGTAAAATAAAAGAGCAAGAAGATTCCAAGGAAATATCCTCTCAACAAAACTTCGCGATGGGGTTAAATCTGTATATCTACACATATTTACTAAATCTGTAATTTCTGAACAGCATATGGAAGGGAAAAATATGCTCCATATAAAAATCATCTATCATCTACAAGTTCTCCAAAGATCTTATCTTCGCGGCATTGCTTTATAACATCATCGAGCTCCGGAAATATAGATACAAGAATCAACTCTAGGAGCTCAAATGCAAGTTGCTTTAAGCAGAGAGATGACTGGAAAAAAATAACAATAAGGTCAACAATTTTAGCTATTAATCAAGCTAATTTCTTTTGTTGGTTCTGCTTGCCCTATGGTTTATAATTTTGGTTTCCATTTTGTTCCACTCATCCAATATTTTTGAAAATACAGTAAAGTACGATAATCCCAATTATGGATTCTGAAACTTTTTCCAGCAGAACTACATTGATAGATATTGTATACTTGTATTTACGAGAACAAAATATGCATTTAAAACAAAATTGTTGATCAATTTTACTGTTCTTTCACGCTTTTTTCCAGCTCAATTCAGTTGGAATTTACAACAGTCACATCTTCTTTAAAAACAGTTCAGTTTTTGTGCATTTATTTTTACATGTTTAGTGCACCTTTTTATGGTATCTTGTCTAGTCTGTAACCTTTTTCTATGATATTTACTGCATTTTCCCCTCTATCCTCTTTACTTATTTAGCCCTTTTTTATGTAATAAGTGATCCTCTTTACTTGTTTAGCCCTTGAGCTGAAATTTGGTCCACAATTGGAATTTAGAATCGATTCCATCTCGGTCGAGGCCAAAGCTGGAACAGACAGAATTCAAGCATTTCAGCCAGAATTTTTATCCGTGTCTAGCATGCTTGCATGATTGTGAAACTAGACCCTTCAAACAGATCAGATCTGTAAAAGAGTCGGGTAAAAATCGAACCGACCCAATTATGACATATCACATTTGACCTATTTAGTACAAGGATCAATCATGGGAACATAAAGTGCTTCAAGGTTTTATAGCGGTGAAGGTGCAAAAAAAAAATATCGGGATAAAGCAGGAATATATCGAAAAATAGAGGAGATGTAAAATCTTTATTAGAGATAAAATTAGATCTCCAAAGTTGATTTATTCTCATTCATATATTTGTATAGGAAAAAACATTATTCACTTCTATAGAACAAAACCGATGATTCATGCAGTTCAGACTTGAGGAATGGAATAAAGATCTAATTTATGTTGAGTACTTAGGAATTGAACTTAGACGCATACCGAAATTGTTGATTTGATTTAGAAGAAAATTGGTCAAATTAACCGTTTTATATTAAAGTTGCTAAATGGGGAGTTAAAAACCGCCGATTTAGTGAGAATAGTGGAAAATAACGAAGTTTTAAGCGGATCTACTATTTAATAGCGCTAAAATGAAAAGACGTTGCAGCTGAAGTGCGCTAGGCACTTTAGCAGGGCATTAGAGACGCTTTAGCGAGGATTTAAGTGCATATGATCAATCTGACCTAACCCACTTAACATTCGGGTTACCCATTTAATGACTTAAAAAGCAGACTAATAAATTTTTTAGAAAATATATGAAATTCCCAAATTCTTGTTACTTTTTAAATTTCTATAATAACCAAAATTTCAAATTTTAATTTTCTTCAAATTCTAATTTTTTATATCTTTTACTTCAAAATTTTAAATTTTCAAATTTAAATTCAATATAAAATTCAAATTTTCTAATATTCAAATTTTTGACCTTCAAATTTATGAAATTCAATTTTTCAAAATTCTCAAATTTTCATGATTCAAATTTTCAAAATTATCGTTCAAGTCAAAGATTAGGTGTGAGGATGCAGTCTATTATTTGCTAAATACAACCGATAGTCGCTATGGAGAACTAAAACGCACGTTTATATATAAAGCGTCGAGTAGTAAAATATATTGTCCATGATATTGATGCGAGTTCGTTGATCAAAGTCATGTCTGATGCCGAGGCAGTATGAAGAAGTTATTGCAGTTTGAAAAAAAAAACGTTTTTTGCCCAATGGTTCGGTACAAATTTTCAAAATTTATATTTTCAAATGTCAGATTTTATATAAATTGTTATATGGGTTGCAGTTACACATAACATTTTTAATAAAGGGTCATACCCATTTAGGGACCTTTTAATAAAAGATTACAAATTGGTTGACCAAACCGATCCACAAAAATGATTAGGGTCGGGTCATATTGTGCCAATTCTACTGTGAAACACCCAATCAGAATGACTAGTTTCAGATATTACATTTATGTAAAATTTGCACCCATGCACTCTTGATCGAATCTTAATCCATACAAATTCACTAAGAGAGGTTTTCTTAAGAAATCAGAGGCAATCCAGAGCTATGTTACCAGCTCATTTGCTTCACCCCTATCACACACTACTCAAAGATTCATGTTATTTTATAACTTAAAACTGTTAATTGTAGTAATATTGGAGGAGATTACTATCTGTACTGACATTGTGATATATATTATCTACTTTATTTATTTATTTTGTGAGATTGAGGGTAAATCGGAAAGTGATTTACGGTTGTAATCGTCTAATAGGAAAGTGGAAAAAAATGTCAATTGCTTCCACTGCTGAGCAGAATGTAAGGTTAAAGAGGGGAGTATATCTTGTATCTGGATAACTGGGAGATTATCTTAGCAGCACTTGCAATTTGTAAAAACCAGGCAAATTAATAATGTCCAGCATCATCTTTAACATGCTTATATGAAGTCGATAATGAAAAAAGAAACCTGAAGAAAGTAATAAACATCTTCAGCGCATCGCTCATATTCACTTCGACCAACAAGACTGACAAGAGTAGCTGGAGCCTTATCTGAAATGATGTACAACAGTAAGTTCTTGCGTCGGAGTTATACTATCAATGTTTTCATGTTAGAAACAAAATACTGTGGTTCCATCCAAATGAGGATGCATTATCTGGATCTTTGTTTCTTTTGGGAAACATAAACCATAAAGTTACAGTCTGAATAACGAAAGAAATAATAAGGATGACAAACATGTGAAACGTTTAATTGCTCAGAAACATGTGACATAAATGGTGCCCGGATTATTTTTATGCACGTGCCACTGTTATCATTTGATGGCCATTCTCGGTCTAAGACTAAAAATTTCAAAAGAACCAAATATATAAGAAATACAAAAAGCAATGATGGGTTTGCCTCGAATTTCTGAAAACCCTTTAGAAGAAGAAACTTTCTTATGAAATTTTTGTTATGAAACATGTAAAACATTGCTTCTTCCAATAGAAGCCTCGCTACTATTTACAGGGTGAGGGCGTCATGAAGCACAAAATTGCAGAATTAACAAGGACTATGAATCAGCCAAAAAAGGAAACCGAAGGGCTGGGGAAATTTCTTTTTACTAAAAAGATAATGATCATTAGTTCTAGTCTCACCAATCATCAGCTCGTACACAAACTTAGCTCTCTTTATAGCTTCTAACTGTTGCTCAGGAGTCAGTAGATTTTCCTCTTTGTTGGACTGAGTTGTATCATTTCCTTTTGGACTAACTGGGGAAGCGACCGGTGTCGGTGGTTTGCGATTTGGATGTTTAGTCAAAAAAATCCCATCTGGCCAGAGTATCTATACAATCTCATTACAAAGAAATTCAAGCATACAATGAAAGATGACAGTGAAGAAAAATGAGATAAATGGAGATTTTTTTTGCCTGTGATTTAACATAGTAAGAGATTAGCTTTTATAATTAAATTGCTTACTTGCTCAACTCGGTTGATTGCAGAAGCAATAACTGTTTCTTTTCTAAGAATCTGTATCTTCTCTATAAGCCAATCATCAAAAGCATCTCCCATACCTAATTGCAATATTTGTTTTGCAACCCAGAACGCCTGGCGTCTAAATTAAATGACAAGAAGATTCCAAATATGAAGTTACAATTATTTGTTCAATAAAATAATGTGAAAAAAGTGAAACGTCTGAACTGAAGACAAAAATCAGTCACAAAACAAACCTTATCCAACCACCATCTTGAAGCTGAAATATTACATCCACCAAATTCAGTATCGGAATACTTAGATTTTGAGATACCCGCTGCAGAAGAATACGGAAAATACATAATCATGACAAGGATAAAAAATTACAAAATAAACATTGACATCAGTGCTCAAGTTGACAAGACAACAAAAAAGCATCCAACATTTGGGGATTATGTAGAAAGGTGCAGTGGCAAATATATGGAGTATATTTAAGATGTTTATATTGTGATGTATGAATCAAATTCCTCCTGTTAATAAATATAATAGTAATTAAATATCATGATGATGCTGTAACAACTATCAAATATAATATTGTTATTGAATGTTTGATCATTGCAAATTCAATGTAAGAAAAACAGAAAACATCGCAGTGCCTGTAGCAGTGTCATTACAAAGACTACTGCACCAATCGAAAATAGCAAAGATAAAAAAAAATTGCATTCCTATTATATAGGATGGTGTAGGAAGGTGCAGTGACAAATATATGGAGTATATTTAAGATATTCATATTGTAATGTAAGAAATTCTTCCAGTTAAATATAATAGTAATTAAATATCATGACGACTATTAAATAATATGTTTATTGAATGTTTGATCATTGCAGATTCCATGTAAGAAAAGCAGAAAACATCGCACTGCCTGTAGCAGTGTCATTACAAAGACTGCTTGCAAATTCAATGTAAGAAAAGCAGAAAACATCGCACTGCCTGTAGCAGTGTCATTACAAAGACTACTGCACCAAACAAAAATAGCAAAGATCTAGAAAAGAGAAGGGAAAAAAAAGAAGTTGCAGTCGTATATGAGATGATATAGAGAGGTGCAGTGGCAAATATATGGAGTGTATTTAAGATATTTATACTGTCATGTATGAGTCGGATTCTTCCAGTTAAATATAATAGTAATTAAATATCATGACGATGCTGTAATGACTATTAAATATAATATGTATATTGAATGTTCGATCATTGTGAATTCAATGCAAGAAAGCAAAAAATCATGGCACTGCCTGTAGCAGTGCCATTACAAAGACTACCGCACCAAAAAAAAATTGCAAAGATTTACCAAAAAAATGCATTCATATATGGAGTACATGGGATATTTAGTCTTAAGCTAGGAACATATGAAGGTGGAACCAAATGCAACCCAATCCTTGATATGCAAGGTTCTGGACTCTGGAAGGGATTACCATGGAAACTAATCGTACTCATTTCAAATAGTCCTGAGCTAGGAAGAAAATGAAGCATCATGTTATTGAGTATGTGCTAAGGAACAATTGTGGGAAGTTAGAACCATGTTCCCAGTTCCCACATGACTATTAGCACCATGACAAATTACACTACTAATCATAATATTGATAAAGATGAAGATGCAAATGCAAATGTGGTTAACTGACTATGGGAACTTTATGCTTTTGAATCCCCCTGATTTCAGCCACATGTTCCAAATTAACTATATACCTAGTCTGACAAGAGAGGGAAGGTATATTATTTATTTAGGAACATGTGGTTGAAATCAGGGGATTCGAGGTGTAGCAAAAATGAGATGTAGCCGATCCTTGCCCTACACACACTCTTTAGGAGAGAGGGTATATTAATAATTCGGAATATGTGGTTGAAATCATAGAGGAGATGTAGCAAAAATGTGGTGTCGCCGATCCTTGCTCTATATTTGGACACAATTTGTTGACATAAATGGCGACACAAAAGATTTTAACCATTAGATCCCCCGACGTCCACCTACCATATAAGGATAAAAAGATCCAATGGGATGTCTCTGTGTGTGTATGTATATGTGTGTCTGTAGACACACAAATAATATTGGATCTAAGTAGCATAGTAAAAGAATACATTACCAAAAAATAGATCGAACAAATCAGAGCCATGCTCATTGTTGATATTAAACTACAACCTGTAAAATATTCACTATCTCCCTTCTGAATTTATGAATTACAGAAATAAAGCATATCTTGATCGTCAAACGGTATTCGTAAATAGTGCAACTTACTTCAACAGGAATATCTGACTCGTCAATATCTTCAAAAGTTTGAGAAATTTCAGCATTGGTATCCCTGTCTACTTTAGGCTCTTTATAGTTGCTTGAAGATGGAACATCGGCATGAAGCTTGTGCGTAGAGTCAGCCCTCAAATAATCTGGATAAGAGCCACCACCACCATTTCCATGATTATTTTCGGAGATATGTTTTAGGTTTCTATTTTTCGGTCCTGAACTATTTCCATCGTTGTTATTATTCATAGGCACACCATACTGTATGTTTCCATTCAAAGATGATTGACTGCTTATATTTTGTCCTGAGTTCAGAATTTTCGGTTCACTCTCAGTTGACTTGTCATCAGATATAACTGCAAGTTCAAAAAAAAAAAAAAAAAATCATTACATATGCTGGCAATGAGTAAGATCAAAAAGAAATACAGCAAGAATAATTACTCACCAGACAGTGTTTGGATGATAGATAGGGAATCAGAAAACATATATGTCTGCACTATACAAAACAGTTCATTTTGGATGAACAAGATAAAAGAATAAGTACATTAAGTATAAAAGTGGATGACAAAATGATGACCGACCTGTGAATCAACACTGAGGAAATCCCAAACTTCTATAGATCCTGAAATAGTTGGAAGATGGAGAAGAATCTGTGAAGCAATAAAATATCAAGTGTCGTTTAAAATGAAAGTCTGCAATTAATTTTAACAAAACAATAAGAGGAAAAGGGATTTTTTTTAAAAACCCATTAAAGTTTTCAGGAGTAAGATTTTATTTTTGTTTTTCGTAACTAATGGATCACTATAAATGCAATATACAATATACACCCTTCTGTGAGGGGAAAAAAAACCTAGGCTCTAGTAATGTTGTGCTTCGGTTATCGAGAATACTCAAGTTGTGTGTGAAAGACGAACAACCAACCACATGGAAAAAATGATGGTATACTAAATTACAAAGAAGCAGACTGGGCAACATGGATTTTGTTGAAGATTAGAACTTTTATCACTTTCATCTTAGAGAGTGAATTGTTCTAGCGTCTCAACTCAGAAAGATGCATATTTTGTGAGAAAACCTTTTATTAATTCTCTCTCTTGGTCTAATTACATAGTGCAAATGCATAATTGCAACCAAGGGAGAGAATAATATATACAGTACCTTCAAATATTTGTTTAGTGATTTACATCTTTCCAAAATTATAGTCCCTTCAAGTCCAGATGATAGAAAATGCTTAGGTGGCAAATGAAGATTGTACTCAGGGTACTCTTTGAGACGTTTATGCAATTCCTCAAAATGGCGGTACCTGGTATAAATGAAATAAAATAAGCTCTTAATTCAATTTAAAGAGGGAATCATTTCACTTAACAAAGATTATTATTCCATCCAAACGAGATAAAATGTAATCCACTCTTGACCTTCTTTTTATAGACCAACTTTTATTATTAGCATCAGTCACAGCAATGGAATATACTGCAAAAGTAACCGAACCACTCTTCACGATATTGGCACCTAATACCTGTATCAGCAAATTTCAGTAATCAAACTACAAGTGTTTCTTTTTGGAAAATATCTGTATAGAAGTTCTTTAGAAGGTTGATATTTGTATTATTAAAAAAAGTTATATTAAAGTATAAAGAGTAACTTTTACTGAAAAGTGTAGACTGTATTTGTATTTAAATTCAAAGATGTCTTTAGATTTGTACAACTTCCTCTAAAAATAAGGTATGGAATTTCTCTGCTACCACACATCGTCCCCTTAAGGTTTTAGAAGTTACCTCACATCTTAACTTTATAAAAGAATCTGCTAACACGGAGTTTTGAGGAGACATCAAAGATGACACATATGATTCAGATGTTGAAATTGACGAAAGAGAAGATAAAGCATCTACGCCACTATGAATTCTACTCCAATCATCTCCCTCAGCTTCGTCGCTCAATTCTACAGCTTTGGATTCAGGTTTTGTGTCGTGTAATATATCATGTCCCTCGCTTAATAAAAATGATGTCCTCTCTGTCTCCTGCCAAAGAGGTACCTTTATATCGCTGGATCTTGCTCTTTTCCTCCCTAACTTTGTTTTCATGGTTTTGGAATGACTAATACTACTTTTACATTTCTTCTTTCCTAGATTAAGCTGGGAAGTTTCAAGAGGATGATGAATGTGTGAAATAACATCATTTCTTTTGTTTTTACTGTCCCAAACTTTAGTTCCAGGTGAATCAAGAGTATTGCTTTCATCAACCTCGGTTTCATATGAGGTCTCACTTTCAAAGTCAGTCTCTTCATGACTTGTATCTTCTGTTTTATTATGAGATGACGTTTTCTGAAATTGAGAAGACTCACTTTCAGCTACTGGGCTCTGATCTTTGTAGCTTGAAGCAAAACTCTTCTTTGGTATAATATGACTCGTATGTCTATCTTGTGAAACAGAAGATGATGCTGCTGCAGCTCGTACTCTTCCTTCATCATTTTTGTAGTTTCTTCCTTTTGTCCATAAGCTTTCTAGATTTTCTGGTGCTAAAACTTGAGTCTTTCTTTTAGACATTATATCTAATTTATGGGCCCATTCAGCTCTAGAATCACTTGCCAAATTATTAGTTTTCTCGCTGTGATGATTAATTTGATCATTTTCACCATTAGTTTTTTTTACAACTTTTTCAGTACTAGATTGCACTTGCCTAAGTTGAATAAGTTCGAGACCATTTGTTGACTGATCTTGCAATCCACTGTTTTGATCAGACAAGGTATTATGTGGTTTAACTGTGGTTGATTTTTCTGATGATTGCGGCATTTTGGCTTTATTGGCAACTGAGATAGCTAAGGCTTCAATTTTTTCATTGATAACCCTACATATAAAGTAAGCAATTGTGGATATATGTGGATAAATAAATAGGTGTAGCAACTCACTAAGGCGAAGAGAACAAAAACCTTGGGCAAGCTAAGTTCAAAATTGGTCGGAATACTGTGCAAGCTAGCAGCTCTCTGACTGTATATCGGAAGAAAGTGCATTGAAGGTCTTCAGGTTTAAATGTTATTTGCATGAGTCCAGTCATTAAATGCTGCAACACCTGTATTTATAACAATTCGTTGTGTAATGAAATTCTACTTAATAACCAAGCCGTATATTTCTTATCCTTGTTCAAAAAGCATATTTCTGAATGTTGAATCATTGTATTCAAAACTACGAATCATAACTCGCATGATTTAATAGACTAATAAGCATGAAATAAAATATATAAATGAGCCAAACCAATACCCTGGGCTGCTTGTCTATTGATGTATTAAACATCAACACTGATATATGTTAAAGCATGCGTATTTTGTCTATCAATCTTCTACAATAATATATGACAAAGCATGCACTGCCAGTTTACCAACTTTCCACAAAAATATATGTTGAAGCATACAATATAGCATAAAATTTTGCTGATTATCTAACCAAACTTAAACAGTTAAGTACAACCTTGTGCTCAGCTTCAAAAGAATACAAAGCAGGATGCAACTTATTGTCAGCTGCTAGAACAATCTTGAGTTCCTTATCTGAAGATTCCAATTTTCGCAAGTTCTGCTTCTTAATTTTCAAGTGACTATAGCGATAGAGCTCTAAATTATTGCAGATGATCCCAATGACATCCCTGCAAAAAAAATTAAACAATAATTTTAATTATAAAACTTGACATATTGGAAGTTAAAATTGGAATTATATAACCTTGTGAGAAGATTGATTAGATTTATGTCTCTAGCACGAAATGAGATTTCTCCGAGAACGCTGTTAATTATATTAACCAGTTCTTCCGGTCCATCTTTATCAGGGGTAATACGTGCATACCATAGATCAGTTACCCATTCAGATATTAAATGGCGGGTAAATTGATCGATTGCTGCTTCAACTGGAGGGGAGTTAATTTTCTTTCTCCAACTTGGCTTTTTAATGAGGAACTTGTGAAGTTGGATGGATTTCTTAGAAGTGATTTGATCTTTGAGAGGGTCATGTGTTGATGTCTTTTTTCGGAAATCAAGGTCAAGGGAGAGATAACGGCCTAAGAGAATTAAAGCGGTGGCAGCAGGGATATTGATCCAAACCGATGAGCTTGTTACTGGAATAACATGCAGCAATATTTAGCAATAAATTCAATCAATAACTTCAAAGAGAAAGTATTTCTTGTGCAAACTATATTTTTTAACTACAGGAAACTCTGCATGCAACAAATTGCTAAAGTATTTGGCTGAAGTATAATCTTACTTCTGTTAGATTCTAAAGGTGAAATGTTCTTCGATGCTATTAACATGTAAAATCTATACAATTCTCCATGAGCTATCAGTTATAATCAATCTTCAACTATAAAAATAGGTAGTTTAAAACTTGAACAGTAGAAATGGCACCATTGTCAATCCATAAGAATTTTCTTAACGGATGTGCTATATTAATACATCTCCATTGCAAATATAACCACCTTAACGTTTTTTTGCTACCAAATAAATTGATCGATGGTACATACCATCAATGATTAGATACTAAAATAATAAAACTTAACCTTTGCAGTGCCATTTATGTCTTGTATCATCCTCAAATGAAACTACCATTACTCATAATCAACCTAATAAGTACCATCGCCTGCTCACTCGGTTATGATTATTTGCACCTCTACCTTGACACTTTTATTCAACTTACCAGAATTTTTTGGTTCAAAATTGCACATGAGTTGTGCCATTTTCGCGATGGCAATCTAACAATTTATTACAAAACAAACAATTTATTGCAGTACGTATACAAATTTTGAAGCCATCGATCATCATATTCGCACAAAATTCAACTGCCTAGCAACCATTTAGTTCACCATTTACTAAAATACTAAAAATGAATAAATAAAATGGTAAAATAAACTTACAGGACATGAGATAAGAAAGTCCAAAAACACATACGAGCAGCAAAACAACGCGCTTCTTTGCTTCGTCAACCAAATCTTTAACGGTGCTCATCTTTAATGCGATTGAATTTGCAATTTCGATCGGATCAGAACAATAAATAACTGATCCGACCTTGTCGAATTGAGAATTAGGGCTAAACGATCATTTTTAGTTCTCCGTATACTTGCTCATTATTAGCGAAAGTGTTTTTTCTTTTCTTTTCTTTTCCTTATTTTAGTGGTTCCTGTTTTCCTTTTTTCTCCACATGGGGACGAGGCGACGAATAATAATTTGTCCTCCTTTTTTTACCCAACTAACAAAATATTGCACATGAACAGTCCTGTCAAACGGGTTGAGTTGGATCAAAATGGGTTGGGTCGAGTTTGACCCAACCCATTTATGATCCATTGTTTTTATCCATTTACGACACAACCCACTTAATAAGCGGGTTACCCATTTAAACATTTAAATTTAATTTGACTAATAAAAAACAAATAATAATTCTAATTTTAATTTTTATGTTTTGAATTCCGATAAAATTTTAAAATTTTAATTCTAATTTTCATCAAAATTTAATTATGAGATGTTCTAAGTACAACTGTCAGTCCGCTTGGAGAACTGCAGCATGTGTTAACGATATGAAGTATCCGAGTGTTCCATACTGTCGGTGGGAGATAATTGATTGAAGTCTCGCCTAATTTCGAGTTAGAACGAAAAAGTTATCGCAGTCTGAACAAAAAAAATAACGACTTCTACACTAGGCGGAGTTCAAATATATGAATGTGGTAGCATGTTATTTTCTAAGTACAACCATCATTCCCCTTAGAGAACTGCAGTGTGAGTTCACATGATGAAGTATCCGAGTGTTTTATACTGTTTGTAATTTAGGTAGGAGCTAGTCGGTCGATGTGTCGTCTAATTCCGAGTTAGAACGAAGAAGTTATTGCAGTATGAACAAAAAAATAGCGGCTTCTGCACTAGGCGGAGTTCAAATACTGGGATATGGTAGCCTATTATTTTCTAAGTACAACTGTCAGTCCCCTTGAAGAACTACACCGTGCGGTTACATGATGAAGTATCCGAGTGTTCACACCGTCCGTAATTTAGGTAGGAGTTCTTAGGTGAAGTCTTGCTTGATTCTGAATTATAACGAAGAAGTTATTGCAGTCTGAACAAAAAAATAGCGGCTTCTGCACTAGGAGGAGTTCAAATATCAGGATGTGGCAGCCTGTTATTTTCTAAGAACAGCTGTCAGTCTCCATGAAAAACTAAAATGTATGTTCAAAATTCTTATTTTTCAAATTTATATTGAAATTTAATATTTTTAATAAATGGATAAATGGATTACCCATTTATAACTCTTTTAAAAATGAGTCAACCCAACCCATAACCTATTTAATAATATTCATAAATGGGTTGACCCAACCTATTTATAAGTAGGGTAAATGGGTTGGATTAATGAGCTGGGTCATATTTTGACAGGTCTCCACATGGTAATATAAATTTTAAAGGAATATTTTGATCGGAGAAATTGGTTCAGTTTAGAAATGGTAATGAAATGGGTCTAGGATCTAAACTCGATAGATGAGTCTCTGTTTTGATCCGTCAAGACTCGCTCCATTGGATCATTGGGACGGATAGACGTATAATCCATTCTTAAGAGCTCAGAGTCTAGGGTCGAGTCGATGCTTGGCTGATCCGCCCCAGCCTGACCCGCACTGATGATGATTTGCTAATCCTTTTATACATAAGTGGTTATAACATGAATATTTTAATATTCCACTTAATAAGTTATTTGATTTTTTGTCCGCGTGCATAGCTCAGTTGGTCAGGGTTGTTTAGCGATCATGAAACAAAGTTCCTTTAGGTCGCGGATTCAAGTCCTATTAAACTGCGTCGTGTAACCTCTAAGATGGAGAGCGGTTATGGCATACCATCTGTATCCCCTAGGTCTACTCCTCGGAGTAGAGTTTTTTTTTTAAAAAGTCATATAATCTTTATGGTATTAAGTTGCATCACTAATAATTATATAATAGCATATACATGTTCTTTTAAACCATTATCGCACACCTCATTTTTATTACCTTACTTGTTGTTGTAAGCACATTGATATTTGTATTTGTGAGAAATGCGGATTACGGATCTTAAGGCTGGAATAAACACTAGAGGGGGATGAATAGTGTTTAAAGGAATTACTAATTCTTTTTGAGTTTATGTTAATTTGAACACAAATGTATGCAATATTTAGGCACAGATATGATCACAAAATCAAACACGGATGTAGAAATAAAGTAAAAGCAATAAAGGAAAGAACACACCGGATTTTATACTGGTTCGGAATTACCCTACATCTAGTCCCGCACACAAGTACGGATTTTCTTTCAAAAGCAATTGTACAATTACAACTCTTGATTTCAAGGCCACGAGGTACACCACTCCAGATTCGCAATCCTCTGCGTAGAGATACTTGATTTTACGAGCAACAAGTTCACCCAATTGATTTCACAGGCTACAATCACATCTTTTCTCGCTTGATTGATTTCACAGGCTACAATCACACCTTTTCTCGTTTAGTTTATTACAAAGAAGCCTATAAATCTAGCACTGAGATCTTATTGAGATATTGATAGAGAATCAAACCAGAGATGATCTAGTTAGATTCAATGTTGATTTCGGCAGAGTAATGGTAAAAATATATATAAAGAAATGTGGAAGAAGAAGAGGATTGAAATCAGAGAAAAATTGAATATAAATTCATTTAAAACTGCCCTTATTTATAAGAGAACAACAGCCATGTCCATTCGTGAAAGAATATGACGAATAAACACTTCTTTTGAAATTCAAATTTTTGAAACAAACTACCACCTTGTCGATAAGGGGTACTTGAGGTTGTCGACATGCCAAAGCAATTTTTGATAAGTTGTTTTTCTTTGAAAATAACTTCTATCTTATATTAAAAGTATTTAAACTTTATAAATATACTTAACTATAATTAAAATACATAAATAAGTATAGAGAATAATATTTTGATATATATAAAATTTTGCTATAATTTTATATTTAAATCTAAGTATAAATATTAAAAGTTAAATATATTATTATTATTAAAAGATAGTTCAAAACCAAGGATAATTTGATTTTGAATATAAAGATTATTTTGAGGCTAAAATATTTAAAAGCAGGATAGATGTTTTTGATTCTTTTAAAAGGAAGATTTTGAAATCATTTTGAAAACAAGATATAATTTTATAAAAAACGTTTGAATAAAAGTTAGTGGATACAAAACAATGTTCCACTAAATTTTTTGTAGGTTCCATCCTACTTAGGGTTCCGTCGTTTTGACAGACTCGAAGTGGATTCCATTCCACGAATAAATTGGATTTTAAGATGCTAGTGCTTTTCTAGGAGTTTTAACAAAATTCCCAACTAAATTATAATCTTGAACTCTTGATAATCTTGATACTTATGAGTCTTCAATCTTGATATCTTGAATCTCTATACTGTACAGTCTTCATTCTTGGTACCTGCATGGTTAAATCCTATATATATATATATATATATATATATATATCTAAACTATAATGTTAGTATTTATATTTTATAATCGTATTCTAAGGTTGTTGTCATCAAAACCATCTCCTTAGGGACTAACAGTATTTAGTATATCATTTAGTAACAATCCCTCTTACAAATGAAACACACACACTCATCGGGTCTTGGGGTAGGGCGGGTCAACCCTGACCGGTATGGGTTTCGAGTACGGGACGAAAATCCAGACCCACACCGGGTCTACAGAGCAGGCATGGAGCAGGATTTAAAAAAACCAAGGCATGTATGGGGCACAAAAAACATGTCTCGTTGTCATCACTAGTTCAGTTTTAGTTCATTGAGTAACAATCTTTCGAAATTAAAAGAAAAGATGATGTAGTTCATTTTTTTTATATACCAAAAAGGGTAGGCTGAATATTCATTTTGATATATTGAGGTTCGAAGTAGTGACCTCTAGAATCTCAATCTAATATGTCATACCACTTGTCATATGGGCCAGTAATCCTTGACAATACAATTTAATAGTTTTCCATCCAACCACGCTTTCGTTTCGCCTTTCCCTGGTCCTCCTCGACATCATTGCCTCCTGTAGTTGCTCACCATCACCGCCACATTACTCATCGCTACCACCCTCAAATAACCACCAACTAAATATAAAACCCTAGATTCATTCAAATCACACCATGATGCATAGTTTGAGCTCTTGTTTTGCCACATAGGTTTATCATCTCCTCCGACAACATTTCTCACCTCCTCTAACACCACTTCATAATAAATAACCACTAGTAGCAAAAATGTAGTATCACATATGATAACGATACTATATAGTATCGTTAAGCATATGATTTATTTTTAAGCAGCATGTACAAAATGTTATTACACTTCAGCAAAAGTTAATTATTGTCATGATCGAGATTTTCGACGCTCGAAAATCAACAACAATATGTCCACTTTTTACACGCCTAGCAATCGAATGCCGGAAATACCAGATCGTTAGGGAAAAGAAGAAAGAGATAGAAGAAGAAAAAGAAATAACAACATAAAATCTCACAATCGTAGTGGAACGATATATAATAGATAACAACTAATCTCTATACAAAAAGAACTATAACTGTTTTTATACATTACCTCATTAGAGTACAACACAAATCAATAGCACGATACTGGATAGTTGTATACAACATACCATATACAGCGAAATAAAATCAAATACGTATAATGCGTCTTCGTCATCCAGCTCGCCTTTTGAACTCCACCTATCATGAATCTGTAATACTCGGTCTGACCCGAGCATTATAACAAAATAACACCCGGGTCGGTCTGGAAAACCAGCGTGAGAGAAAACACACACAATTTGAATTATTGAAGTTTTCAAAACCCTTTGAAAATCAAAGGTATCTCGTAAGACCACGCCACACATAAACACGATGGGTTTTTATCTTACGATAACCAAAACATTTCATATCAAAATCATCTGATATTATAATAGTGTCCAAGTACAGATACTAATTCAAATAGCTGGAATTCTTGCATCTCACTTTCTAGCATAGTTGGACACAATCAAAACCGTATGGTGCTTATTGGAGAATGGATTCCATCTGAATGACTAGGTACTGGGGTACCACCTGTCACAGTGTCTAGAAACACTATACCAAACACCACATCGGGATCCCCCGCCACATAAGACTGGACTATCACTGACTTGGATAGACCGAATATGCTATCACCCCGGGTGTTCCCACCCTTTCTAAGCTCCTTCCATAAATAATATCCGATGATATCTAGAAAGGTGATAGACATACCTTACTTGGGTGCTACCCACTTAGCCTTGCTGCATCCCCCCTTCTTTTCAGTCATTTCCGGTTGATGAGGCTAGAGGCTATGATTACCTTTTCAAGGAAATTTCTCTTAGAATGCTCATTGTCCTCCAATGACAATGTACTTATAGCACATCCATACAAGTCCGTTCCGGGTCCGAACGGAACCGATAACACTACTCCTACTACATCCATTTTGGAATCACCCTCAAGATTAGTAGCGATTAGCCCTTGCACTTCACTGCTCCATCTTCGACTTCATGCTCTTGTCTTCATTTCGAAAACATACTCATTGGATCAAAGTGGTTTCGGATAACAAATCCAATCCTGATCTCTTCAAAAAAACGTTCGATATTTTCGGTAAACTCAACCCCGGGTTTTTAAGAAATGAACAGACGAAAATAAAATTGGAGATCACCTCTTAACCGTTGGTGGACTGATTTCCTTAAAAACGTTCTAGAAGAATGAAACGAGTTTATACGTATAATATAGCACCTCGAATGGTAACTGTACCATATAATTCCCGTGCTCCTTCTAGATATTTCCAAAGTTATATTTAGGTTTAGATTTGATAGTCGGTTATTTAACTATCAAATAAATAATCAACTCAGCCAAACTCTTCATTTTCACTGAAAAACACTAAATTTCTTATTAATTTAATTTTTATAAATTAAATCTCATTATCCAAAATATATACTTATCTTATCGAGTTAAGTAAATTCACCAAAGCTATTCTTTCAAAAATATTTTGAAAACCTTCAAAATAATTTGGAAAGTACCACTGCGGTATCAAATCATGTATCACAACTCAATGGTTACGTCTCTATCCCAGAGAAACCCAAGACTTAACTGCAGGCACTCGCTGCCTCTGATTACGCCACGTGAGTATACCGATACTTTTCGAAAACTCTATTTAATAACTTTTAAAATAATGCATCATCAGCTGCGTCGACTGGTCACCCTGGTTTCAACTGAGGGTTTGATTGTTTTTGCTTTCAACGTTTTGGGATCACTCTCTGCAACAGTTTTTCTTTTCTGGATAAACTATGACTAATTATGTATATTAGAAACTTCCTGGTCTGTACTTACATGCTGGCATGCTGTTTGTAACCTTAACTCTAATTATGCTGCTTTTGTATTTGCCATCGATCAGGCATGTTGATCGAACTACTTATTTCTATATATATTATTAATCGGCTGTGTAGTATTATGCTACACATCCTTTCTCCTCAAAAAAAACTTTTAAAATAATACTTACAAAATTTCTATTAAAAATTTCCAAGTTAACTTTAGACAAAACTACTTTTTAAATAAAAGTTATTATATAAAATATTAATATTGAATAATTATCCTTTTAAAATAATGATACTGATTAAATCTTTAATAATAATTAACTACTATAACTAACTTAATAAATATTTACTTTGACAAAATTTTAAACAACTAAATAATAATTTTACTTCTAAATCATTCTTTTAAACACTTTTAAATTTTCTAGTTAATACTGTAAATCTTCTTTTTTTAAAATAACTTAACTTCTCAGAAAATACAATTTCAACTCCAATATGCAGGTCTTATTATTCATAAATCCCTCTCGATTTATTCCCAGTTTGATTCACGTTCTAATTCCATAAATTCCCTTTTTCACATTTCTAAAAATAAAACTACTATTTATTTTCAAAACAATTTACCCATCTCCTTATAAATTCCCACCATGAATTTATAATTTCAAATTATATCCACTGATAATTTACTTCACTTTATATTATAAACTTCGTTTCTAATTTCCATAATAACGTTTCCCGTTTCATCATTGTTAAACAACACTTAATCGATTTTTTAAATTAATTATCAAAATTAAAATCCATTTTTAAATAAATTTCCCAATATATTCCAAAGTCCACTAATTTCAGATCTCACTTCCTTTTTATGTTTTAAAATCTTATTTAAATCTGAAACATCAATTTCATATTTTAGTTTCAATTTTCATTTTTATTTTCCTAAACTATTATAAATCTCGATTTATAAAACCTTTTACACTTAACACATCACTTATGTTTTATTATTACAAATCCTTATGTTTATACTATTACCGAAATCCCTATTTCCCATATTCCAAAATCTCTATTTACAATATTCCAAAATTAATAAATATAAATTTAAATCAAACTATTTATTTTCCCCAAATCCTTTTCTTTTAATTTATCCAAATTTCACTATAATTATTTTACCTTTAATTTTCCCCTTTTATTTCCTTTAAAAATTCAATATTCATATTTACAGTATTTTAAAATACCAAAATCTATCCAGTAATATCGTAGCATCCAATAAATTCAAATTCCAATACAATCTATCACAAAATATTCAAATAATCAATCACTAAATATGAAAATAAATTTCAACATTTTTGAGGAATCTAGTTTGATCCCTCCAACCTGTTTACCCTGCATCCATAGATGTTAGCACAGTATAAAAATACCAATCCCAATTCGAGGGACATATCGCAGTATATAGAGTCATTCGCTATTATGCGAGGCGCATAGGGTCTCATCCGCTATATATATGCAGGAATATCAATCACTCCAATATCATATTCAACTGATAATAGTTCAGCAATACCATCAATCAATCAACAATTAATTTTAACTATTTAAAATTAATTACGGTAATCCAAAATTGAGTGAGATTAACTCACATTGATTTTCTGCCGTTTTCGCGTTCCGTTTTCAATTGAATCCGGAGATGTTTTAATTTTTATCTGAAAATTGTAGAAGCTCCAAATTCGACCAAACCAGCTTCAATGCGTGGATGATGACAACATAATTCTAAGGCAACTTGAATCGTCCGAATCGGACCTCGTATGCATGAGATATAATTTTTATAAGTTATCGATAACTTAAATTTTTAAAAACAATTAAATTATATCTTATAAACCCATTCCCAATAGTAACGAGCCCGGCCTGAACATGTTCTTCCCCAAATTTCAAAATTCTGCTTCCAGTATCTTGACCACCATTGTCGAACTTGGGCCGTCCCAACCTCCGTCGTTTCTCCACGGAATCTCATGCGACCACCACCGAACCTTCCCTCTTCTCGAGCTCTACCCACTCATCCCTAAAATATCGAGTTCGACCTTCACCATCCAATCGCGACCTTCTCCCCTTCCTCCTCTCGACCATGACTGGTCGCTTCTCAAAATCTCCTAGCCGCCGATGCTATTCGAATCTCTAAATTACCGGTTCGAATTTTTATAATTCCAATCCTAGTTCCCCAAGATCGAAACTCTAACTGCTAGGTCCTTCTGACAAGCGTAAGCCTAAGCCACTCCTTCCTAAATTCATTCCTGAGGAACTCGATGCGAAGATTTGAATTTTGGAGTTCGTTTCTGTTTATTCTTGTGGAGAGGACGATTTTACTTATGGTGTTTTTTCTTTTGTTAAATGAACTACTCGGCTGGGTTTTAAAAAAAAAAGAGGGAGGATACCTTGCGTGTTGAATATGCTTTGATTGCAGGAGTGGGTGTATAGTGTTTTGAAGAAAAGCAAAAAGCTGATGTGAAGTATTGAAATACATACATACACACATACATACACACACACACACACACATACATACATACATACATACATACATATATATATAAATTTAAATCGTCTCGAATTCGTAACTTAAAATCTTGACCACCTATCGAGGCGTGCCGCTAGGCGCTTATAATGTTATACCCCTATTTCGAACGCAATGGAAAAGGTTTTGAGTCCTAATTCGATCGTATGGAGAAGATAGCTTTTTGGACCCAATTATTATATTGAATTTCGATACAAATTTCACCGTGTTTCTATACCGTACGGCCAACGATAACTCCAAATGTTACGAAATTTGAAATCCGATAATAATACATATTATAGATCCAATGGAACTGGTTTCGTTGAAATCCGAAACTGTGCCTCGGAAGGCTATTTTTAAATATCAATTTAAATGGTATGTTTTTAAAACTAAACAAATTAGTTTTAAATTCGAACTTAAAACTTTTATTATCTTCGGTATTATCAATATAAATTTTATAAGCCTTTAAATTATTTTTAACAAGCTTAAAACTCTAGATTCAACAATTTACCCAATTTCCAATTATTTAATTCAATAATTAAATTGTCCTATAAATGGTTATATTTGAAATTCAAGTTAAAAATTAACTTTTAAATAATTAAAATCAATTAAATATTCTAATTTCAAATATCCATATTCTGGGCCGTTACATTGCTTCCCCTTACAAGAATTTCGTCCTCGAAATTGCTAAGTAAGACGAGTGGCCCAATCCCGTTAATTATTTTCCAAAACTACTCAGTTTTCAAACAACTTCCCAAAACAATTTATTTTATTTACTTTTTTTTGAAGACACGCTATCACTCTTACTAACTTCCCAAACTCATCCATAGATCACAACTAATAGTATTCCCTCACTAATTCAAATTATAATTTAAAACCAAATTTTAAATTATCAAAATTTTCTTCGAAATTTTCCAACTCCTTAAATTTCGAAAAAATTTCACCAGCGTCTCCTTTGCGCCGCTAGATCTGGAAAAAATACAAATTGCCTTTACGGCCCCAAATCATCAAAAGAAAACAAAAGCCAACTGGCTTAATTAGAAAATCATCAATTTTCATACGACAGTCTAAACAATACCTTTTGTCCAGCAATTAAATTTTATTTCTGAACTGAAGACTTCAATTTAGCTTTTGCTTTTAATCACCTACATCTTACTTGCCAATAATATCCAATCATTTAATTCCAAAATCATTTTATTTATTCCTTTTTCAAAACTTTCAACATTTGCTTTAGTTATGTCATACGATGTACATATACCATCCGTACGCAATACCAAATTCGATCGCTCACTCGATCACACAATTCTCCTTCCAAACTAGTATCGTTCACACGATTCTCTAGTGTGGACTCAAACCTGATTCCTTGATTAGAAACCATCATTCTCCTTGCATAGCCATATACTATGATAGAGAATTTCAGGATCAATCAAAAATCCATATCCCGGGTTCACCGTCGAAAATCGAGTGAAAATTCCAGACTCGGTTCGATATAACTATCTCGAAATTCTATGCTTGAATCTGGATCAAATCGTTATGCGAATAAAATAGTATAGTACAACATACATGCTAATTTCCAATTGATTTTAGTTGTATCAATTTCTTTTTATTCACATTTGCTTCCTTCCCATTCAATTATTCACAATTATCACACTCATTTAAACTTCACATTCCCTGATTTACTTAGTATATTTACTTTATACTAATTTCTCTTCAGAATTTATCCCATCAATTTTCTTAAGTCAATTATAACCTTTTATACAAAAGTTCTTAGATTAATTTTCATTTCATAACTCAATTTTATATCGATTTCTATTCAAACTAAATTTCAATTCCATTTGAATTCAATTTACCTTCCACCTACTAATTTTTATTTCCAATCAAATTAAATATTAAATTCTATCGACCATATCTCAACCATACTTGATTTACTAATTTATTTCAAATCCCAATCAAATTTTATTTCCCAACTTTTGTTTTATTTAGTCCAACTCAAACTAAATTCTCTGTTTCGCTATATTTAAAATAATTCAAATTACATTCCAATATTCATTTTTAATTCCATTTACTTACTAATTAGATAATTTATTCCATTTCCTAATTTATTCTAAATTAATAAATTTTTAGTCCAATAACTTATTCCATTTGGCCTACTAGGCTTAATTTTCAAATTCCTCTTATTTAACTTAGTTCGAGTGAATTCCCATTTCAATTCAAATTTCAAATTTTTATAAGTTTTCAAACCTATTCAAATTCCATAAACATTTTAAACCAAACTCCAGAGTTTTAAAAACAACTACTTAATTCGTTTTTGAAATCAATTATATCCAAAATCCTTTGGTATATCAAATTATTCTTTTGCATTTCAAAATCAAACCCACTTTTGCAAACAAACTCCAATTCAAAACATTTAGGTAGCAATTCCCCCTTTGGTGACTCGAAAATGAACACCGATGATGTCACGATCATTATCGGAAATATTTTCTAGCGGCCGAAGTGAGTTTAGTGCTTTTTATCTCTTTCGAAAACCATTTTAAAAATATTTTTTTTGTTATTCCAAATATTCATAGATTTCATTTCTAATTCAAAAATATTTATAAATAATATCACTATTATTTTCACAACTTTGAAAACCATTTCCAAAACCAACGGGATTTAAATTCCCAAATTTCCAAATTTCCATCTTTAATTCCTTTATAAATCTTTTTTATAAAACACATCGTTTTTAATTATTCCTCTAGAATTTCATTTCCACTTCAAATTATAAGTCACATTTATAATCATCTAGTTATATACTTCCATCTTGTTATATGAATTAATTCCTTAAATTTTGGTTATAATATCAAATTTTATTCAATTTCCATACCCACGATGATAATAGTTTAATATCATCATTTCCTAACCAACCAGGCAAAACATATATAATATGATAATTTTTCGAAAAAAATATTCTTTTAATATATAAAAATAATTTGGGTAAAATTATTTCATTACCCCATTCAAGAACAATACCATGTCGAATTGTTCTGTTCAAGTGTTTAGAAATCCTTATCAATGACGTTAATTACCCGTATTGACCAGAATCCATATTCCACTCAATAGACCAATCGACACAATATAAAACAATTTTATATTCACTAACAAATACGCGCTCTTATCTATTAATACTCTCAAACTCATTCTAGGGTGCAACTGACCCTATCTCTAATGAGTAACCCCCACTAGAGCCAAGGTTCTTGCTTAACCTTCAGCTCCAATACCACGTGTCATGACCGAGATTTTCGACGCTCGAAAATTGACATTAATACGTATATTGTATTACATGTCGAGCAATCAAATGCCGGAAATACCAAATTGTTAGGGAAAAGAAGAAAGAGGTAGAAGAAAAAAAAGAAATAACAGCATAGAAGCTCACAATCGCAGCGGAACAATATATAATAGATAACAACTGATCTTCATACAAAAGAACTATAACTGTTTTTATACATTACATCATCAGAGTACAACACAAATCAATAGCACAATACTGGACAGTTGTATATAGCATACCATACACAGCAGAATAAAATCAAATACGTATAATACATTTTCGTCATCCAACTCGCCTCCTGAGCTCCATAGCATCCTATCCCGAATCTGTAATACTCGGTCTGACTCGAGCATTATAATAAAATAACAACCGAGTTAGTTTGAAAAACCAGCGTGAGAGAAAACACACTCAATTTGAATTATTAAAGCTTTCAAACCCCTTTGAAAATCAATCATATCTCATAAGACCACGCTACACAAAAACATGATGGGTTTTTACCTTACAATAACCAAAACATTTCATATCAAAATCATCTGATATTATAATAGTGTCCAAGTACAAATACTTATTCAAATAGCTGGAATGCTTGCATCTCACATTCCAGCATAGTTGGGCACAATCAGAACCGTACGACGCTTATTACAGAATGGACTCCATCCAAATGACTAGGCACTGGGGTACCACCTGTCACGGTACATATCTAGAAACACTATACCAAGAACCACACACCGGGATCCCCTGCCACACAAGACCGGACTATCCCTGACCTGGATAGACCGAATATGCTATCACCATGGGTGTTCCCACCCTTTTCGAGCTCCTTCCATAAGTAATATCCGAGGGTATCTAAAAAGGTGATAGACATACCCTACTCGGTTGCTACCCACTTAGCCTTGCTGCATCCCTCCTTCTTTTTAGTCATTCCCGGTTGATGCGGCTAAAGGCTACGATTTCCTTTTCAAGGAAATTTCCCTTAGAATGCTCATTGTCCTCTAATGACAATGTATTGATAACATTCATCCATACAAGTCCGTTCTAGGTCCGAACGGAACTGAAGGCACTACTTCTACTACATCCATTTTGGAATCACCCTTAGGATTAGTAGCAATTAGCCCTTGCACTTCACTGCTCCATCTTCGACTCCATGCCCTTATCTTCATTTCGAAAACGTATTCGTTGGATCAAAGTGGTTTTCGGATAACAAATCCGATCCCGGTTTCTTCGAAACAACGTTCGATATTTTCGGTAAACTCAATACCAGTTCTTTAGGAAATAAACAGACGACAATAAGATCGGAGATCACCTCCTAACCATTGGTGGATGGATTTCCTCAAAAACGTCCTAGAAGAACGAAATGAGTTTATACGTACAGTATAGAACCTCGAACGGCAATTGTGCCATATAATTCCCGTGCTCCTTCTAGATATTTTCAAAGTTATATTAGGTTTAGATTTGATAGTCGGTTATTTAACTATCAAATAAATAATCAATTCAACCAAATTCTTCATTTTCACGCAAAATCATTAAATCTCGTTTTAATTTAACTTTTACAAATTAAATCTCTTTATTCAAACTATATACTTATCTTAGCGAGTTAGGTAAATTCACCAAAGCTATTCTTTCAAAAATATTTGGAAAACCTTTAAAATAATTTGGAAAGTACCACCGCAGTATCAAACCATGGATCACAACTCAATGGTTACGTCTCTATCCCAGAGAAATCCAAGACTTAACTGCAGGCACTCACTGCCTACGATGACGCCATGCAAGTATACCAATACTTTTCGAAAACTCTATTCAATAACTTTCAAAATAATGCTTACAAAATTTCTATAAAAAATTTCCAAGTTAACTTTAAACAAAAGTACTTATTATATAAAAGCTATTATATAAAATATTAATATTGAATAATTATCCTTTTAAAATAATGATACTAATTAAATCTTTAGTAATAATTAACTACTATAACTAACTTAATTAATATTTAGTTTAACAAAATTTTAAACAACTAAACAATAATTTTACTTCTAAATCATTCTTTTAAACCCTTTTACATTTTCTAATTAATACTTTAAATCTTCTTTTTTAAAATAACTTAACTTCTCAGAAAAATAAAATTTCAACCCTAATATAGCCAGTCTAATTATTCATAAATCCCTCTCGATTTATTCCTAGTTTGATTCATGTTCTAATTCCTTAAATTCCCTTTTTCATATTTCTAAAAATAGAACTACTATTTATTTTTAAAACGATTTACCCACCTCCTCATAAATTCCCACCGTGAATTTATAATTCAAATTATCCGCCGATAATTCACTTCACTTTGTATTATAAACTTCGTTTCTAATTTCAATAATCTCATTTCCCGTTTCATCATTGTTTCACAACGCTTAATCGATTTTTAAATCGATTTTCAAAATTAAACTCCATTTTTAAATAAATTTCCCAATATATTCTAAAGTCCACTAATTTCGGGTCTCACTTCCTTTTATGTTTTAAAATCTTATTTAAATCTAAAACATCAATTTCATATTTTAATTTCAATTTTCCTTTTTATTTTCCCAAACTATTTTAAATCTTGATTTATAAAACCCTTTACACTTAACAAATCACTTAAGTTTTATTATTAAAAATCCTATTGTTTATACTATTACCAGAATCCCTATTTCCCATATTCCAAAATCTCTATGTACAATATTCCAAAATTACTAAAATATTTTAATCAAACTATTTAACTTTCCTAATCCTTTTCTTTTAATTTATCCAAATTTCACTATAATTAATTTACCTTCAATTTTCCCATTTTATTTCCTTGAAAAATTCAATATTCATATTTACGGTATTTTAAAATACTAAAATCTATCCAGTAATACAACAACATCCAATAAATTCAAATTTCAATACAATCTATCGTAGAACATTCCCTGCATCCACAGATGTTAGCATAGTATAAAAATACCAATCCCACTTTGAGAGGGATATAGCGGTATATAGGATCATCTGCTATTATGCGGGGCGCATAGGGTCTCATCCGTTATATATATGCGAGAATATCAATCACTCCAATATCACACTCAACATATAATAATTCAACAACTCTATCAATCAATCAACAATTAATTTTAACTATTTAAAATTAATTATGATAATCCAAAATTGAGTGAGATTAACTCACATTGATTTTCTGCAGTCTTCGCGTTCCGTTTTCAACTGAATTCGGACGCATTTTAATTTTATCTGGAAATTTTAGAAACTCCAAATTCGACTAAACAAGCTTCAATGTGTAGATGATGACAACATGATTTTAACGCAACTTGAATCGTCCGAATTGGACCTTGTATGCATGAGATATAATTTTTATAAGTTATCGATAACTTAAATTTTTAAAAACAATTAAATTATATCTTATAAACCCATACCTAATAGTAATGAGACTGGCCCGAACATGTTCTTCCCCAAATTTCAAAATTCCGCTTCCAGTATCTTGACCCCCCCCCCCCCATTGTCGAACTTGGGTCGTCCCACCCTCCGCCGTTTCTCCACGGAATCTCATGCGAGCACCACTGAACCTTCCCTCTTCTCGAGCTCTACTTGCTCATCCCTAAAATATCGAGCTCGGCCTTCACCATCTAATCACAACCTACTCCCCTTCCTCCTCTCGACCATGGCTAGTCGCACCCCCAAAACAGGCATCGCATCTTGACATCTCTTGGCCACCGATGCTATTCCAATCGCTAAATTCAAATACCAGTTCGAATTTGTCCAATTCCAATCGTAGTTCCGCAAGATCGAAACCCTAGCTGCTAGGTCCTTTTAACAAGCGTAAGCCTAAGCCGCTCCTTCCAAAATTTATACCAGAGGAACTGAAGCAAAGATTTGAATTTTGGAGTTCATTTTTGTTTTTTCTTGTGGAGAGGAGGATTTTACTTATATTTTTTTCTTTTGTTGAATGAACTGATCGGTTGGGTTTTAAAAAAAAAGAGGGAGGGAAGATATGTTGCATGTTGAATATGCTTTGCATGTAGGAATGGGTGTACGGTGTTTTGAAGAAAAGCACAAAGCTGATGTGATGTATTGAAATACACACACACACACACACATATATAAATTTAAATCATCTCGAATTTGTAACTTAAAATCTTGACCTCCTATCGAAGCATGCTGCCAAACGTTTATAATGTTATACCCATATTCCAAATGCAATGGAAAAGTTTCAAGTCCTAATTCGATCGTGTGGAGAAGATAGCTTTTGGACCGAAATATTATATTGAATTTTCGAAATAAATTTCTATGTGTTTCTATACCGTACGGCCAAACGATAACTCCAAGCGTTTTGAAATTTGAAATCTGATAATAATATAGTATTACGGATCCAATGGAACTAGTTTCGTCGAAATCCGAGACTGTGCCTCAGAAGGCTATTTTTAAATGTCAATTTAAACGATATATTTTTAAAACTGAACAAATCTGTTTTAAATTCAAATTTAAAACTTTTATTATCTTCAGTATTATTGATATAAATTTTATAAGCCTTTAAATTATTTTTAACAAGCTTAAAACGCCATATTCAACAATTTACCCAATTTCTAATTATTTAACTGAATAATTAAATTGTCCTATAAATGGTTATATTTGAAATTCAAGTTAAAAATTAACTTTTAAATATTTAAAATCAACTAAATCTTTCAATTTCAAATATTCAAATTTCGGATCATTACAATTATTATATTTTTAGAAAATAGCATGTACAAAATGTTATCATAGAATAACATTGCAAGAAACTATTTTTATAGAATAGAAAACGATAATAAATGCTTGTTTTAAAAGTGCAATTTAAGAACAATGTAATAAACATTCAGAACACAAAACTGAAACTAAAAAGTTGCAAAATATCATTAAATCATAATAAATAAACAAACCCATAATTAATAAAGAAATGATATTGCATGGTAGCATTTTAACATCTAGATAGTAGCAAAATATCATTAAATCATAATAAATAAATAAACCCGTAATTAAAAATGAAATGATATTGCATGGTAGCATTTTAACATTAATAACTCTATATGATTCTAATGCACATAATACTATTATGAACTAGTGTGAACCCGTGTTAATACATGGGTTTCAACATAATTTATTTAACGGTGCATTTTTATAATTTTTTTTAGTTATATGAAAACTAGAACGAATATTTATGTATTGGATTTATTTAGATTGGTTATTCTTCTTGAACACTATTGATAAACATTAATAAATAAACCTGCATAATAAATTATGAAACATGAAATTTTCTGCAATCGCTTTAGAAAATAACGGATTTATACAAAAAATACACCAACGTCAACTGCCTATGATTTCTTACTTGGTAAGCATTACTTTATTAAGCATGCGTACTTGTTTAAACGATCCATAAGTTCAACATATGTTCATCTGATATACAATACAAATTTAAATATGTACACATTTGATGTAATAATAGTCTTTCGTCTACGGCATAAAGGAATCATGCTTAGAGATGAATGATGTTAAAAATTGGGTTTAAATAGTCATTATTTTAGCATTAGCTTTAGTATAGTATTTAACATTAGCCAATTCCAATTAAACTAAAAGAATGTCCAAGTAGTTTTTAAAATTATATTATTAATACATATAACATAATACACCTGAGAAGTATACATAAGAAATAAACATCGAGTAGAATATCTTTTTTGAATACCTAGGTAAACCAAAAAGTTTCATTAACTCTTGAATGTACGTCCTATAGATTTCCCACAATATGGTTAATTAACTAATTAATTTAATGTTAGAATTGATCCTTTCACCTCTTCATTAATGTCGTGACCAAATAAACCGCCACTCAAGGACATGATACTTTAATTTTTAGGACAACCATGTAATTTTTGCTTTTACTTCTAATTAATCATACAACCATATTAATGGAACAATACAAAAATTTAGCATAATTCAGAGAAAAATAATGCATCACCATGAGAATAATTATCATGGATATATAAAATATATAGGTGGTAGAACATCGAAGATAACTACAAGAACAAACGACATAAGAAAACACAATCAACGTGGTAAAGATTAAAATGCCATGCAATTATGTACCTTTATGAATGCTTGTAGAAAAAGTAGTTGTACATCCAATACTCACACCATACAACTTATCATTATCTTTAAAAGAAAACTCCTCCAAATATTTAAGGATATCAACATTTATTAAGTCAAGTAACCAGTTTTCTTAGTAACTTTACGAAATCATTTATTATAGAAATGTGTTATAATCCATGAATTATTTTCTCAATTCGCAAAAAACATTACTACAACAAAAATATTGTAATCCATGCTTTCTTTTCACTTTTCGATAAACTCAATAATATTTGAAATATAATTTAAATCATTCATTTCAAATATTAATTAAAAAATCTCTAGTCTAAAATATATTAAAATCTTAAAGTCATTTCCTTTCCTTATTTCGAAATAAAACTTTTTCTTCAATAATCTATATTATATGCTTTAAAATATATATAAATTTCAAATCACTTTTAAAACACTTAAATATATGTTAGGAAAGCTCACTAAAAGGATTGAAGAAGAAAAACCAAGTTTAACACCATATTAATTATCCCAAAAGAAAATTGATCAAATTTATGATCTTTTTATAAATTCAAAGAAAATTAATTATCCCGAAAGAGAGTTAATCAAATTTATAATCTTTTTATAAATTTAAAACAACATTAATTATCTCGAAAGATAATTAATCGAATTTAATTTTTTTCTATAAACTTAAAATGACACTAATATCGAAAGGTAATTAATCAAATTTATAATATTTTTATAAATTTAAAACAACATTAATTATCCCAAAAGATAATTAATTGAATTTATAACCGTTTTAGAAATTTTAAACAATGCTTATTTTTTATTTCAAAATTCTCAAAAATACTTGAAAAACAGTTTAAACAACTTTTAAAGTATAAAAACTCAACCAAATGTTTATTTTGTAAATATATAAGCACAAATTCAACACACACAAAGGTTTAAAGAGTTGATATTTCAGAAGTGTCGGTGTAGCGATAATTGCTACAATGACACTTGCACAAATTTAACAGCATGTCATAAATATTTCAACCAAACATAAATATAAGCAATATAAGTATATAAGTAAATTAATATAGATAATAAACCCCTTAAGGTCTGTAATACCCCTAATTTTAATTTAATATTTTTCAAGACATTTAATTAGATAGATTAAATAAAATAATGTAAATAGTTGAGAAGAATGAGATTTGGTCATTAAAATAAGATCGCGCCTTAATAAATTAACTAATTAATTTTTTTTTGGAAAACTTAATATATATGAGGATATATGAGAAGGGCAATTTAGGTATATACCCATCTTATTCCCTTAAACCCTCTCCTCCTCATATCATTCTCATTTTTCACAAACAAAATAATCAAAAGAAATGCCTAAAGAGGTCGGCCATGACATAGGAGGCAGAAACATGAAATCAAGAGGAATCAAAAGCAAAAAGGTTAAGCAAGCTAAGCAACATCAAATCTCAACTCCAACATTTGATTTTAAGGCGAATAATAAATGTTCCATCTCAATTTCGTGTTTTTGAATTTTTCTATAGATAGTATCTGAATTAATTGGATTATTTTTGCTAAGATATGGCTATAGAATTATTGTTTGGATAGAATAATGATGTATGGAAAATTTTATGAAATTTTAGAAAGGGTTTTAAGAGTAAAATTAAGTTTTTAGTCTTCAAATGTTTTGATTTATGGATATATTATGTAAAATAATATCTTGGAGATGGGTTTTTAATTTCATAATTTTCCAAGTTAGATTAAATATTTTATGAATTTCCTAAAAAGCAAACAACTTAATTTCGGGTTTTAATTATTTAAAATAATTAAATATGGTTTTTGGCTCTAAAATTTTTATATAGCATAGAGAATGATATTCTCGAATTTCTTTGAATTTTTGGGATTTTTCCCAAATGAATATGATTTATTATAAATTTAATATGCTAGATAAGCATTTAAATTTGTAATTAACAAAGGTTATTATTTACTAAAGTTGATATATGTTTAGGGAAGTTGAAAATGGTATGCGGTAGCATTTCTACAAAGGAAAGGTTAAAAGATGTTTTTATCCAATGGAAATTAGACAAAAAGTTTGGGTTTGGTAAAATGAATGTGCTTTTATTGAAAATAAATCAGTTTTCTAGATAATTGCGGTAATGCCATGTCGCATGTGTCCTCTTTGCACCTATAGAAGTGACACATCCATGTGTGTCATTGTCAAAGTGAAAAGAATCATAGGATAATTACTTCGATAGTTATGCAATGTTTCCACATAGGATGAAGTCGGCCTTATTGATAACTTAGCGTCAATGACATTGACACTTCATGATTCATCTATGAGTGATACCGCATTTCTTCTCCCATGTCTCTTCGCACTTATATATTTGCGGTATAATAGCACAAGTAAGTTATGTATAAAACTTTTAATGACTTCGATGGTCTTGTTACCGCTATTTATTAGGGTCGGTGACCCTATATGTTTGGTTTTTGGCAGTTAGCCAATTGTTTTATACTACTCTTTTGATAAATCTCGACGTCGTCTTTAACGTCGATCTTTTTTCTATATTAACATCATGGCAGAATAGCTGAAGTAAGTTAAGTATGTTTTTATAATGACGTCGCTTGCATTGATGTCGTCGTTCATCATTATCGACAATGTTATACTTGTTTTTACAAACAGTAAGCTTTGTTTCGAAAATGGTGGGTAACCTATATTTTATCTATGTCGTCGACGTGATCCTCGACATAGAGTTTTTATATTAAAAGAATTTAAGTGATGTCTTCGACTTCGGATATAGGTCGATGAGGTTGTAATTCCATGGGTTTCACCTGTTGTTCTATTAAAGGCGGAGAGCCTTAATCTTCCTTGTCGACACTATCAAGATGTCGACATTGATCTATATTAACTAAATAAGGGCGGCGAGCCAATTGTTATATGACTTCGATTTTAGCCATTAGGGATACCAATACTATTTTGATTATAGACGTCGACACTATCATTGGGGACACCAAAGTAGGTTAGTTTTGACAAACTAAATGTTATAGAAATGGGACTTTATCATTGGGTATACCAATGCATTTACTTAAAAAGAGTTTGACATTGATCATTTGGGGATACTAATGTATGTCACTTTGAAATGTTATAACTTAAAGGGGGAATAATCTAATTGGGGACGCCAATAGACATAGGTTAAACATATGCGTATCATGAATCAAATTGTTAAATAATGGGTTCATAGTGATCCAAGGAAAACTATGGGATGTGAGATAGATAGTGCACATCATTCCAGAGATGAATAATCTCTACGAGGTTGATGAAGGGTTCATAATCATCCTAGAAAAACTATGGGACGCGTTATAGATAGTCCACATTATTGTAAATTAAATGGAATATGCATGATAGATAGTCCACATAATTTAAACAATGGAACCATATGTGATGGGCAGTCAATATGGTAGAGGATGGGTAATCCAAGTCATAATTGCATGTGAGATAGATAGTCCACATTACTCTGAATATGTTTGAATGTGAGATGGTAAGTCCACATAATTATAAGTTGGTCGTCGAACTAAAATAAGATGGATAGTCAGTTTAAGTTATGACAGATAGTCATTTAAAATTAGGATGGGTAATCTAGTAAATTGGAATGGGTAATCCAGTATATATTGCATAACTATGAATGCTATTTTTTTCTAACCATTGTGGTTGCCGAAGCATGGGGTATGGTTAAATATTTTTTATTAAGATACTAGTGATGGCGTGGTCTCACTAGATATCTATTTGGTTCAAGATGGTAGCTTATTATTCATACCAGACTGTTATCTGACTCGAAGTTTTTGTTTTCCCCCACAAACTCTCAGACACTCATTTGGGTAGATCAGGAGTAAGGGATTTCAAGTTTCAATTAGAGAATAAGTTTTTGAAGACATGCTAGAGGCAATCTTGCTAATAGGAGCTTTTCCTGTTTCCACTATGTAGTTTGGTTTTGTCTATTTAGACGTAGTGGCAAAGTTGTATAATTGCCAATTATTTGACTCCGATCAACCAAATAAGCATCTCCATATGTCACTTTTGGTGTATTTTGTAATAACTATAATTCCTCTAAACGTGGATTTGCGAATGGAATTATGTAATGAATATGAAATCATATTTTGAAATGGAATGTAAAATTTATTTCTGTATTATGTTTTAATTTTTTTCATATTTATATGCATCTGATTATCGATATGATTAACCTGGCTGCATTTCATCGTCAAGAATTAATAACTCTGGATAACTGCAGCATCCATAAGGGTAGTTTTGAGCCTCGCTATAGGGAATGTTATAAGTTGGTATTAAAGCATAGGTTTGGTATTAAAAGAATTATAAACCTAAAGAATATTTAAAAACATAATCCAAATGAATCAGAGAATAAGATTGGGGTTTGGGTTTACGCTATAGTAATGTACTTGTATTTGTTATATAAAAGTATATATTTTATCATTATTCTCCTCTCTCTCTTAGACCGTTCTTCTGTATCTTACTATGGCTCATATGCAGATTTACGAGAAAGAATTATACGAAGGTAGGAAATGGAAGAGTGAATCTAGGTGGAGGAAGCATCACAACCAACGCAAATGTTCGACCCACTACTAAAAGGAATTCGGATTGATAGGCAAATGCTAACTAAAATGCAAATGCCAGTGTTAGTGTTGCGGCCCCACCAATAGATACGGGGATTATGTACCAGTTCTTCGTTAATCTGATGAAAGCTTGAGCAGCTGCATGAGTAGCTAGAGGAAATGCTGCTAATGCGGGAGGAGTCAATCCTGTAGCGCCAGTTGGTAAAAACTACGCTAAGTTGAGTCGAGATTACACTTGTCTGGGTGGGAAACCTTTTCTGTGGATGAGGATGCAATAGAAATAGAGAATTGACTATTACATTGTGAAAGGATCATTTCTGATCCGGGTCTGAATGGTGAGCATAAAAGGAGGTTGGCTTTGAGACAGTTGCAAGAAGCTGCTTTGTTTTGGTTAAACGGAGTGACCATAGGGGTACCAGAAGAGAAATTGACTTGAGTAAAATTTCAAGGAGATTCGATGAAAGGCTTTTGTTTGAAGTGGCCAAGTCAGCCTTGCTCATGAAGTTTATGGAGTTGAAGTAGGGAGAAATGTCAGTGTTAAAATACTCTGTTAAGTTTGGTGAGCTGTCCATGTACGGATATGCAACTTTGATACTGTTATCCAGAGGAACAAGAAGTTTATTTGAGGGTTGAGACCGGAGATTGCTAGGGAAACTACGCCATACCTCAGAGATCCATCGAATATAGTGGTGGAGATAGCTATCAGGAATGAAGAAATGCTTTCAACCTTTGGGAAAGAGAAGTTAGTGGAGAACTAGAATTCTAAGTACAAGAAGATGAAATTATTTAAAAAGAATGGAGCTTAGAAAGGTGGAGCTGCCAAAAATAGGAAAGCTGATACACTTTGTTACAAGTATGATATGAAGGAGCACTATGCTAGTGAGTGTCGATTTGATGATGGTAAGGTGGTTGTAGGGAAGCAAAATGTAAAGTACTTTAATTGCGATCAGGTTGGGAATTATAAGAACAAATGTCCAAAAGTAGCCAAGGCAGAGAAAGGAAAGGTCTTTGCTTTAGAATCAACGTCATCTAAGCCGACAACAGCTGAGAAGGGAAAGTCTTTGATGGAAGGTACGCTTTTGATTCATATCATACCAGTTAGAGTACTGTTTGATACTAGTGCATCACATTCATTTATATCTTGGTGTTTGGTATATAACTTATGTTTAGAACCATCATACCTTGTTACTTCCTTAAGGATAGCTAATCCAATAGGAGAGTATGCAACTCTTGGGATGAGACGTGACTATCTGGAATTTGATTTCCTAGGTTATATGTTTGCCTACAGTTTGTATATGTTTGATTTTGCTGGTTTTGGGATTATTTTGGGTATGGATTGGTTGAGAAGATATAGTGCTTGAATATTTTTCAAGGATAGGAAAATATTACTAAGACACCCAGATAGTAGTGACCGAATAGTATACTCAGTTGAGAATTCGAGTCTAGAAATTTTGCTTTATTTGATGTCATGGAAGTGGAAGACGAATTTAACGGGTTTTAATTGTAAGAGAATTTGCATATGTTCTTAAGCCGTTATGGGACTACCACCGAAATGAGCTATTGAGTGCCAAATAGATCTTGTACATGGAGTAGAACCCGTAAGTAGGCCACCTAGCATGATGACATCTACCCGAGGTGTAGGAGTTAAAGGTGCAGCTAGTGAACTTAGAAGGAAAAAGTTTTATTAGACTAAGCAGTTCATCTTGGGGAGTAGTCCTGATATTCATGAAGAAATTTGACGTGTCATTGAGATTGTGTATCGACCATCGTAAGCTGAACGAAAGGACGATAAAGAATAGATGCCCTTTGCCGAGGATTAATGATTTGTTTGCTCAATTGAGTTGAGCTAAAGTATTTTCCCATTTGAATTTGACAACGGGTTCCATCAATTGGGAGTGGCGGAGGATAGTATTTGTAACAACCCTGATTTTGGAGATTACCTGTTAATATTAATATATAACGGTAGTTATAATTTAATATTGTAAATTAAAATAAAATTGGAGATTTTAAATTGTTTATTTGGAATAAACAATAATATGTGGGAGTAAAAACGAGAAAATAAAGTTCAAAAGCTTTATTTTATTTGTTTGGGTTAAGAATGAAAGGAAAATGATTTTTATTTAGAGAAAATGCAATAATTTTATTAATTATTGCTAATTACTTCTTTTAATAATTTTTAAATGAAGTAAATGATTTTTAAAAGGGTGTTTAAGTAAATAAAAAGATGGAATTTGGTTTAAAAATAAGTTTTAACTATAAAATTGAGTTTTAAATGGTTTATTATATTTTTTTAAGTAAGAGAATAATTTTTGTTGAATTTTAGAAGTTAAAAATAAGGTTTTGTGCATTTATTTGTGAAAATGGTGCATTTATGTAAAATAATGGATTTTAATAATAAAAATGTTTTAAAAATTGAAATTTATCATTTTATATGATGGAAAATATTTTATTGTATAGGTAAATTTACATACATTATTTATGTGAAAATTGGAAGAAAATAACATTTGTTTATAACTTAATGTGAAATATATGTACATATTTGGTTTTGTGTTAATGAAAATCAACCTAGGCCATTAAATTTTCTTTTAATGAATAGGTCCAAATCCCATTAATGCTCATTAACCAGAGGAGAAAGTGAGAGTAGTTACAGTACGTTCATTTACCTCTCCTTCTCTAACACCAGAAAATAGAAAAGAAGAAAACCCAACTTCATTTTCTCCAATCTAAGGCTTTAAACTTAATTTCTTCAATGCAAACTAGAATTTTTTTCAAACTAGAGTGTAAATCTAAAGGTAGTCAAACTCCAAACCCTACAATTTCATCAAATTCCTAATTTCAATAGTGAGTTTTCTAATTTACTGTATCTATCTTCTTGCATATACCGTATCTTCCTTCTACAGGTTATTGAAGGCCAATTTCATCTCCAAACCTTTTGCTTAAATCCAGGTTTTTGCACAACACATTAAGGTGAGTTGATTAACTCATATAATCTAGCAAAACAATGCTTCAAATTGCAAGAGCAGTGAATAATTTAGCTTCTATAGATAATTTTTCGAGCTTGCTTTATCTTTGTTCAAAACTGTTCTGTATTGCTTCTTTGAAGTCTAGTATCTTTTGATTCCAGGAACGAAATGCTGCCAAATTTCTTTAAAATGGTAGTTTACATGTTGTATTTTGTCTCTGCAAAAATTCATTTCAAAATATGGTCATTTGCTGTGTCAAATTAGCACTTGAAAATTAGTTAGAGGCTGCGAAAACAACTGGGCAAAATTCATGCCCTAGGTCGACAGGTATGTCGACCAAGGGGTCGGCCTTCATACCATCTAGGTCGACCGTACGGTCAATCTACAGGGGACTAAGGTCGATCGTGTGGTCAATCTGCATGTCGACCACGTGAGGCATTTTTGCCTCCTGCCTTTTTTCCTTCTGCTGTGTTATTTTTCTGATGTTTGCCCAGCTTGTTTTGCTCTCTATATCACTTGATTTTGATGATGATTTTGTACTGTTTTGAGAGCTATGATGCCTACCAATAGGCTAGCTAAATTTCAAGAATTTGAAATTCAAATTTTGAATTGAATTTGAATATCGGTTTTGAGTCATTTCTCGTTTTTCTTCGTTTTCGAGCATGGATTTTTCCAAATAGTTTTGAAATAATTTTTAAAACAAATTGGCATTTAAAATAATTATATTATAATATTTTTGAAGTATTTTGAAATATAAATCTATTTGTTCTGCATAATAAGGGAATTTTCAACTATTGACTTCAAAATTAATTTTGAAAAATGGTTTTCAAAGCTTGTTTTCTCAACTAAATTATTTTATATATAAAACACAAATTTTTGCACTATTCGAGCGAATGAAAAGGAGAATTAAACAGTTTGGTAAAATATGTGTTATGGGGCATCATAATATTCCTCCTACAACGTTTCAAATGGGATATAGTTTGTATGAGTGGTTAGTGATGTCATCCGGTTTAACTAATGCGCCAGTTTTCTTTGTAGATTTGATGAACTGGATTTTTCGAGAGCACTTGGATAGGTTCATATTGGTGTTCATTGATGACATTCTCATATATTCTAAGGATGAAAGAGATCATGATATTCATCTTAGAATAGTGCTAGATACGCTGAAGCAGCGTCAACTGAAAGCAAAGTTTTCTAAATGTCATTTCTAGAAGAAGGAAGTGAAGTTTCTTGGTTATGTAGTTCTTGGGAAAGGGTTGTCAGTAGATTTAGCTAAGATTGAAGCTATTAACAGTTATAAAAGACCTAAGATGGTGACCAAGATAAGAAGTTTCCTTGAACTGGCTGGCTATTTCTGGAGATTCGTCATTGTTTTTTCATGGATGGTAGCACCCTTGACTAAACTAATCATGAAGGACGTGAAGTTTGTTTGGCCTGATAAATACGAGGATGCATTCCTTAAGTTGAAATATTTGTTGATCAATGCGCCCGTATTAGTTATTCTAGATGGGAATCATGATTTGGTGCTATATACAAATGCGTATGGATCTGGATTAGGAGCTACGTCGATATAGAAGGGTAAAGTTATTGCCTATGCTTCTCGACAGCTCAGACCATATGAAGCTAGATATTCGACTCATGATTTGGAGTTTGCAACGGTGATATTTGCATTGAAGGTATGAAGACACTGGTTCTTAGGAGAAAGATTCGAGTTATATATGGTTCATAAGTCCTTTAGGTATTTATTCTCTTAGAAATAGTTAAATATGAGACAACAAAGGTGGCTGGAGTTTTTGGCAGTTTATAATTTAGGTATTGAGTATATACCAGGGAAAGGGAATAAAGTTGCAGATGCACTTAGTAGGAAACATCATAATATGGTGTTCTCTATGTTGGCTGAGTAGAAGGATTTAGAGACATTGACTACTTGTAGTGTGTAGTTGAGATCGACCGCTATTTCTAGTCAAAGTACAACCATGTTATCTTGCTTTGAATTTTGAACGATGTTGATCTAAATGATTGCTTCTGAGCAAAGAAATGATCCGTTGCTAGTCGAGAGGATTAGAAGATTGGAAGGTAGAACTGAGATCGATGATCTAAAAGTTTTTAGTCTTGACCAGAGGATGGTTAAGGAAGAAATGATGGGTATGTGTTTTGGATGTTGGAAACCTAATGAAGAAGTTCTTAGGGTGTGCCATTGGTCGAAGTTTATAATACATCCTAGAGGAACCAAGATGTATCAAGATATGAAGAGAAGTTTCTTTTGGGAATGTATGAAAAAGGATGTAGGCTTATGGATGAATAAATACACAAATTGCCAATAAGTAAAAGCCAAACATCAGAAGCCAAGTGGATTACTTTAGCCTTTGATATACCAGTTTAGAAATAAGATTTGATATCTACGGGCTCTATTGACGGGTTGCCAAGATCAAATAGGAGAAATGAAAGTATATTGGTCATAGGGGATAGACCAACCAAGAGTGCCCATTTCATTCGTGTTAAGTCAACCAAGATGACACATGTTTTGGTTATGTTGTTCATGAAGAATATTGTTAGAGTGCATGGGATTCCTAGTAGTATAGTCGGTGATAGAGATGCTTTATTCACTAATGACTTCTGGAAGAGTCTATAGGAGGTATTAGGTTATAAGCTTAAGATGAGTAACGTTTATCACCCATAGACGGATGGGTAGGCCATAAGAGTCATTAAGGCACTTGAAGTTTATTAAGGGCTTGTGTACTAGATTTTGGTGGGTCGTGATAAGACCATTTGCACTTGGTGGAGTTTTCTTGTAATAATAGTTATCAGACTAGTAAAGGAATGACGCATTTCAAAGCTTTATATGGAAGGCTGTGTAAATCACTGGTATGTTGGCTAGAGACTAGAGACAAAATGTCTTTGGTCCAGATATGATAAGAGATGCCACATAGAAGATTGAGTTAATCCGAGGTAGGATGAGAGAAGTTAAGTCTAGGCGGAAAAGTTATGCAGATATAAGGCATAAAGATCTTTGATTCTCAGTTTGAGACCACGTTTTTACTGAAGTATCACCAATGAAGAGTGTGATACAGTTTGGAAAGTCAGAGAAACTAGCACTGATATATATTGGACCGTTCCCTACTATAGAGAGGATGGGAAAACTCATGTACCAAGTATAGTTACCGAGTAGTTTGGCAGATGTCCATAATGTGTTACATGTTTCTTATAAGTATGTGCATGATCCAGTGACTACTATTGCTCTGACTGCATTGGAAGATTTAGTAGTAGAATTGGATTTGACTTTTGTGAGACAACCGGTTCAAGTTGTAGCGAGAGATGAGAAGAAGATAAGGAACACGACAGCCAGGTTAGTGAAAGTCCAGTGGAGTGACAACGAGAAAGACTGTACTTGGAAGACAGAAGACATGCCTGAGCTGTTATGATGTATGTTCTATATTTGTCGTATATAGACTCTATGGCTAATAGGATATGCTAGCATTGCTTGCATGTTTGATATGCTTGTTAAGGAGTCCATATTGAATTTCGAGGACACAATGCTTTAAGGAGGGGAGCCTATAACACCCTTAATTTTAGTTTAACATTATTCATATATTTAATTGGATAATTTAAATAGAATAATGTAAATAATTAAGGAGAATAAGATATGGTCATTAATAAGGCTGTGCCTTAATAAATTAACTAATGAAATTGTTTTCGAAAACTTAATATATATATATATATATATATATATATATATATATATGAGAGGATATATGAGAAGGGAAATTTAGGTATAGACCTATCTTATATCCCTTAAACCCTCTTTCCTTCGTATCATTCTCATTTTTCACAAACAAAAACAATCAAAAGAAAAACCTAAAGATGTCGGCCATAACCTAGGACGAAGAAGCACAGAATCAAGAAGAATCAAGAGCATAATGTTTAGGGAAGCTATGCAACATCAAATCTCATCTCCAACATTTGATTTTAAGATGAATAATAAATGTTCCATCTTAATTTTCTTATTTGAATTCGGCTATGGGTAGTATCTGAATTAGTTGGATTATTTTTGCCAAGGTACGATTGTATAATTATTGTTTGGATAGAACATGATTTGTCGAGTTTTTTTTAGGAAATTTGAGAAAGTACATAAAACCTGAATTTTCTCCAAATGTTTTTATTTTCGGATATGTTATGTAAAATAATATTTTGGAGACAAATTTTCAATTTCATAATTTTCCAAGTTAAATTAAATATTCTATGAATCTCCTAAGGAGGAAATAATTTAATTTCGGGTTTTAATTATTTAAAATAATTAAATATTATTTTTTCCTTGAAAATTTTATATCGTAGAGAGAATGATATTTGGATTTTTCCTAAGTGAATATGATTTATTATGAATTTAGAATGCTAGATAAGCATATAAATTAATAATCAACTAAAGTTATTATTAGTTAAGGTTGATAAATGTTTTGGGAAGTTGAAAATGGTATGCGGCGGCATTTCTACAAAAGAAAGGCTAAAAGATGTCATTATCCAATAGAAATTAGACAAAACGTTTGGTTTTCGTGAAAAGTATATGATTTTATTGGAAATAAATCAGTTTTCTAGATAATCATGGTAATGTCATGTTGCATGTATCCTCTCCGTGCTTATAGAAGCACCTCGTCCATGAGTGTCGACGTCGAAATGAAAAGAATTATAAGATAATTACTTCGATGGTTATGTTTCTAAGTAGGATGAAATCGACCTCACTTACAACTTAGCATCAGTGACATTTGCACTTCGTGATTCATCTATAAGTGATGTCGCATCTCTTCTACCATGTCCCGACTTCGCATATATATATTTGTGGCATAATAGCCGAAGTAAGTTATGTATAATACTTTTAATGACTTTGCTGGTCTTGTTATCGCTATTTACCAGGGTCGGCGACCCTATACATTTAGTTTTCGACAGTTAGCCAATTGTTTATACTATCCTTTTGATAAATCTCAACGTCATCTTTAACATCGACCTTATTTCTAATATACTTTACGGTAGAATATCTGAATTAAGTTAAGCATGTTTTTATAATGATGTCGCTTGTTTTGATATTGTCGTTCATCATTGTTGTCGACATTATACTTGTTTTTACAAATAGTAAGCTTTGTTTCAACAAGGATGGGTAACCCATATTTTATCTTTGTCATCAACTTCATCCTCGACGTAGAGTTTTAGTACTTAAAAGAATTTAAGTGATGACTTCGACGTTGGATAGAGGTCGATGAGGTTGTAACTCCATGCATTTCACATGTTATGTTATTAAAAGCGAAGAGCCTTAATGCTCTTTATCGACACTATTAGGACATCAACATTGATCTATATTAATTAAATTGAGGGCGATGAGCCTATTGTTTTATGACTTCGAATTTAAACATTGGGGATACTAATACTACTTTGATTATAGATGTCAACACTAACATTGGAGACACCAAAGTAGATTAATTTCGACAAACTAAATGTTTTATAAATAAGACGTTATCATTGGGGATACCAATGCATTTTCTTAAATGAGTTCAACATTGATCATTTGGGGATACCAATGTATGTCACTTTGAAATGTTATAATTTAAAAGGGGATAACCTACCTATAGACACAGGTTAAACATGTGGGTAGCATGAATCAAAATTATTAAATAATGGGTTTATAGTCATTCTAGGAAAACAATGGGATGTGAGATGGATAGTGCACATCATTCCAGAGATGTCTAATCTCTATGAGGTTAATGAAGGGTTCATAATCATCTTAGAAAAACTATGGGATGTGTGATGAATAGTCCACATTATTGTAAATTAAATGGAATATGCATGATAGATAGTCCACATAATTTAAACAATGGAACCATATGCGATGGGCAGTCAATATGGTAGAGGATGGATAATCCAAGTAATAATTGCATGTGAGATGGATAGTCCACATAACTATGAATATGTTTAAATATGAGATGAGTAGTCTACATAATTATAAGATGGGTGGTTAGATTAAAATAAGACGGATAGTCAGTTTAAATTGTGATGGGTAGTCATTCGAAATCAAGATGGACAATCTAGTAATTGGGATGAGTGATCCAGTACATATTGCATAACTATAAATGTTATTTTTGTTCTAACCATTATGGTTGCAGAAGCATTGTATATGGTTAATCAATTTTGGTTAAGATACCAGTGAGGGAAACCCGTTCTACTCGACGACGTGGTCTTACTAGATATATTTGGCTCGAGATGGTAGGCTATTATTAAACTAGACTGTGTCTGATCCGAGTTTTTGTTTTTCCCCTTAAACTTTTGGGTACTCATTTGAGTAGGTCGACAGTAAGGGATTTCAAGTTCCAGTTGGATGAATAAGCTTCCGAACATGTGTAGGAAGCAATCTAGCGTTTTCTATTTCCACCGTGTAGTATGGTTTTTTCTATTTGGATGTAATGAAAAAGTTGTATAATTGCCAAGTATTTGACTCTGAACAACCAAGGAGGCATCTTCATATGTCAATCTTGGAGTATTTTATAATAATTATAATTCCTCTGAATGTGGGTTTGTGAATTGGATTATGTAATGAATATGAAATTATATTTTGAAATGGAATGTAAAGCTATTTCTGATTTTTGTTTGGTAATGACCTGAGATTTTCTATACCAAAAATCCCAGATAGTTAGGGAAAGAAGAAAGAGATAGAAGAAGAAGAAGAAACACAACAAAATTCTCACATTCGTAGTGGATAAAATATAATAACAAATAATGACAGTTATACAAAGGAAAACTGTACTTGTCAAATTTCACTTTAATACATCAGAGTTTCAACATATATACATATACAATCAACATGACTCAGATATATACAACACTATGATACAGAGGGAACTCTCCATACGTTCTTGCCATCCAGCTCGCCTCCTGAGCTCCAGCACGCCCTTACTTGAAAATCTGTAATACTCGGTCTGACCCGAGCATTACATCAAAGTAAAACCCAGGTCAAGCTGGAAACCAACGTGAGTAAACCCATCTATCAAGGAATACAAAGCCTACAACTTATATAAAACCCGGGGTAACTCGTATCAATTTACAAATTCACAATTTGTAATAGACATAACTTATTTCACACATCAAATTTTCTAAGCACCAAAATTTAGACTAAATGGTCCAATTCACTTAAATCATTTCATTTTAGCCTATTGATTTCACATATCAATTTATAAAAATTCGAAGTGGTTTCAGATATTTCCTAATACCCGACCCCGGTCTCTTCGAGTCTCATGTCATCCTAACCCAAGTTATCCAAATGAAATATACAACATTTCATATCAGAGATATCAACTCATTCAAAGCATCCGATACCATTCAATCATCCATAAGCAAAGCTTGATCACTTTCAAAATTAATTTAATTAATTATAATTGAATTACTAACCTCAATCACTTAGATTACTTCACTTGTCATTAATTAATTCCAAATCAATTAATTAATCATTCCTTAATTATCCATCTTAATTAATCACCCTGGATTAATTATCCTTCAATTACATCCAAGTAATTATCTTTAACTCATTACACAAATTAATTATTTTTAACCAAAATCAGTAATTAATCTTTAATTACTTCACAAATTAATTAACTATAATTAATTACATTAATCCTTAAGTACTTATATTAATTATTTTCTCATAAATCACTTATTATTGATTGATTAATCTTAATTAATCAACCTTTAACTACATTATTAATTATATAAATTAATGATTTCTAATTGCATTTTAATTTATCCTAATTTAATTTAATTACATTAAGTAATTAATCATTATTAAACCACAAATATTAATCACTATTTATTAAACTCAACCAGTAATTAACTACCTTTTTATTTACTTCATTAAATAAATTAATTGCTCATTTTATAAAAGAAGTTTAAAGGAATTTAAAACCAAATTCATTTTTAAATTCAAATCAATTTAAAAATGCACTTTAATATTCAAGTTGTTAAAACAATTTAAATTTAAAAACTTTATTTGTATAAAAACCGAGATTCGCTAACTTGAATTCCAGATTTAACTTTGATTTAAAACTTATTTTAAATCTCTACTTTACAATTTAACTTCAGTTTTTTTAAATCACTTTCAGTTCTTTCCAATTCCTTCTTATATTTTCTTTTCAAAAATCCAATTATATATATTTGATAACTCAGTGTACTGGAATATCCAATCAAACCATGGTATCCAATATTCCAATTACCAATATAATTCATCACAGCATATCAAACATTCATACACGTAATATTAAACAATCTAAATAACTTTGAGGAATCCAGTTGGATCCCTCCAACCTGTTTCCCTGCATCCACAGATGTTAGCACAATACCACTTCCACTTCAAGGTGGAATATCGCGGTATATGAGATTAAGATATTATCATCCGCTATTATGCGGCGCATAGGGTCTATTTATTATTAACTAATGACAATCATCATTCAAGCAAAACAACCAATAGTTTTAAATTTAACTAAAATAATCCAAGTAAGTGAGGTTAACTCACCTTTGATTTTTTTGCTTTGCAATCTATTTCCAAATCTGGCTTGCTTCCTTTCATATTTTGACCTTGTATAAACATTGTATGGTTTATTAATATTTGAATTAACCGAATAATGAACTACCATTTGAATGATGATTTTAATAACCTAGTTTACACTTTGTTTTCACTTAGTAATTTCATAACAGGATGTATATCCTGATTAACATTGAACATATTTTAAATTTAAACAGTGTGCTAAAATATTTATATAATTGTTATATCCTTTTTAATATATATATATATATATATATGTATTAAATTAAAACAACATTGTTTTGTATCTTGGTGTAAATCAAAATCATATGTATATTTCTATTTTACCTAATTGTATACATATATATAAATTAATAAAGTAAAATAAATAAATAAATAAACCTTACTGCCATCGAGCAACCCAGTTGACCCCAATCGCCAGCAGCCTCCTCCGTGACATCCACCGATGCTCGAACACCATGAAACCCGCGGCCACCAAAGGCGACTTCACGGGTGCAGCTCGAGTTCGAGCTCGGAATCCCAATTTGATTCGAATGGCAATGCTTCCCACCGACTCGATTGACCTCTTTGCCGCCGCTCTCCCTCCACGGCGCCACCTCGCGTGGTTGCTGCCTTGCCTCTTTGTGCGACTCGAGATTGAAACCTTGCCGTACCACGCCACGCAACTTCGTGAAATATGCCGACTCCCTTGCGTGCTCGTCCCCAGCGTCGAAGTCGAATTCGATTACATTCGTTTACTTTTTCCCTTTTTTCTCGACTCGAATTGTAGACACTGAGGACAAAAGGCGAGTGCGATTTAAAGTTGAAGAAGGGCGGCTCATATCAGGGTATAGGGTAGCTGAGGTGAAGGGTTAGGTTGGCTGATGGGATGTAATAGGGGACTTAGGAATTTTATAATATTATTTAATTCCAAAAATATCTCGTTTAACATATCACAAAATTCCGAACCCCTACTGAGGCATGCCGCCTGATGTTTATAATGTTTTACCCGCATTCGAACACAAGGGAATGTGTTTCGGAGCCTAATTCAGTCATATGTGGAAGATAGCTTTTCGAATCGAGTTAAATATTAAATTATGGATTTTAATTTCAACACGTTTCTCACCCGTACGGAAAAACGGTAACTCCAAACGCTACAAAAATTAAAATCTGACAATAACTAACTATTACGGATCCAATGGAACTGGTTTCGTTGAATTTCGAGAATGTGTCTCGGAAGGCTATTTTTAAATATCGATTTAAATGATATAATTTCAAAACTTAACAAATCACTATTAAATTCAGTTTTAGCACTTTTACTATCTTCAGTACTATCAACATAAATTTTACAAGCCTTCAAATTATTTTTAACAGGCTCGAAACTCTCGATTAAATATTTTACCCAATTTCAAATTATTTAATTCAATAATTTAATTATCAATTAAATAGTGATATTTGGAATTCAAGTTAAAATAAATCTTTCAAATATCTAAAATCAATTAGATATTCCAATTTCAAATGCTCAAAAATTCCGGGTCGTCATATTCCTTCCTCTTAAAAGAATTTCGTCCCCGAAATTGCTAGTTAAGAAGAATGGTCCAATACCCGTTTACTTTTCCTCCAAAACCAACAATTCAACATCCTACCAACTATCTTTTTATAAAAGACCCATTATCATTCTTACTAACTTCCCAAATTCTCCCATAGTTTTCAAATAATATTATTTTCTCAATCATTCAAATTTCAATTTAAAGCCAAATTTTGAATTATCAAAATTTTCTCAAAATTTTTCTAACTCCCTAAATTTCCGAAAAATTTCGCCAGCGTCTCCTTTGCACGGCTAGCTCGATACAACTACAAAATGCCTCTACGAGCTCCCAAATTCCCAAAAAAACAAAAAGCCAAGTGGCTAGATCAAAAACTCAATCAAATTTCATATAGAAATTTAAACACATACCTTTTTGTCGAGCAATTCAAATTTATCTTCTGAAATCAATACCAATTTTCCTTTCCCTTTATAATTCCTGCATATCCTACTTGGTAATAATATCCAATCACAACATTCAAAAACATTTTATTGACTTCCTTACAAAATGTCAATATCTATTCATTCAAGCCGTACGATGTACATATATTTTTATTAAATCTTCACTCAAATGCTTATTTAATATATTTTCCCGACACCCATATTACTTAAGAATTTCACCATTTCTTCTTAAGTTCAATATAAGTATTTTATACGCTTCTTATATTTATTTTCACTTCACCACTTTAGTTTATATCTATTTTATTTAAATTGGTTCTCCCATTTCCATATGAATTCAATTTATCTTCAACTCTGAATATTGAATTTTATCTTCCATTTATACTGATTCATATCATTATTTTAAATTAGTTTCATCCACTAATTTATTTCAATTTCCAATTTGAAGTCGTTTTGCCGCTAATAAAAAATTTCTCAAAAATTTCAAAAATTTTCTAACTCCCAAAATTTTCGGAAAATTTTGGTAGAGTCTCCTTTGTACGGAGGAGCTTTTGCAATTTGACAAGAAATATAAATATATATACATCGACCCAAATGGTCGGAAAAACAAAAACAGTTCATATTTCCTACTTTTATTGCGTAGGCGTACCTTTATTTAGCATTTTTAAGCAAGCGGCTTATTAATTTTGCAATTAGCACGTCCAAATCCAGCCAAACGGCCTTTAGGTATATGTACTTACTCAATTTAAATATGTAAGTACCATGTTTAGGAAATTTATTTACATTTCACTCATTTTCAATAGCTAACACATGGATTTCATAAGCCATACCTACCAAACTGCACTTAAAAGTAATTAACAAGGTTTCAATCACTAATTCATTTGCTTTCACTCGCTTTTCTTACCCTTGCATTCAATTTAAGTGATGTACAACTCACTTATTTACCTTCAATTCATTTATAATTCCAAACAAACTCATATTCATATCAGTTGATTCAAAAATCAATTATATTTGCATGCACTAATTATAGAATTTAATTAAATCTCTTTTACGTCAAACGGCAATCATTTCTACGCAAATTTGATGATATCCATGTGAATAAATAATTACCTAATTTTTATAACCAATTTAAATTGATTCCGACTCAATTTTATTTAATTCAATTCCATTTCAATTTATTCACAACCATTTTATTTAGCTCGACACATTCCATGCTTGTGTACGACTAACCATTCCCAAATTAATTCAAACCAAGCTTTTATTTAATTGGCTTTCACCCTTATTCGAAGCCAAGCTTCCATAAATTTTAAACTTAAGTTAATTTACTTTAATTTATTCCAACATCAAACTTATGTTCACATTCTCAATTTATAAAAATAATATCCAAGCACATATTCAACAATTTATACTCGAATTGGATTTTATTTGTCACTCAAATCATTTCTATTATAATCCAATTCCATTTTATTTTTACAACATCTCCACTTATTTTAATTCATTATCAATCCAAGTCGAATTCTATTATAATTCGAGTTTATCTCCAAACTTCATTATTAACTTACAATCCATTTTATTTAACCGAGTTAAATTTTATTAACATACTCTATCAAATAATTTATTTAGCTAATTAGCTTACTTCCAACTTTTAATTCAATATTCGATTTTATTACAAAAATCACTTCATTAAATTTTCTTGAATTCAATTTTTTTTCATAATTCCAGTTCGGATTTCTTTCATTTTCCAAAATTCCAACATTTTTATTTTAAAATTTGTAGAAATACTTTTAAATTTACATAATACATTAAAATAGCTTTTTATAAAAATACTTCTTATAACTCGATGTCTCAACCAGTCCATCCTTGTTCTCACAGAAATTTGGTCATACGTTGATCAGACATATGACTGAAAATCTATAAGTAATTGGCAAATCCGTTTCAACACTCAGTGAAAATACTTGGGAAAATAATTTTATTGAAAATATAGAAAACATTTTTTGAAAATAAAGGAAATATCTTTGGTGAGAATGCTCTGGAAATCATTAACCCCATCCATGGCCGCAGTTATATCCTAGGTTACATTGCCATCGCAGCAAAAGTCCATGTAACTGTAGGTACTCCGCGCCCCTCGATTACGCCATGGAACCCACAACAGATCGCAGTTACATTCTAGGGTTACGTTGCCATCGCGACAAAAGTCCATGTAACTATAGGCATCAGCGCCCTCGATTATCGCTGTCAAAAATGAAACTTCTCCACTCCTACAAAGGTCGCAGTCTACCGATGTAAAATCAAATGCACACTGTTGGCTCTCAGCAGCACACACGACTTTTTCTACGTTACCATAGGTCGCAGTCTACCGATATAAAATCAAACGTAGACCGTTGGCTCTCAGCGGCACACATGAATTTCGCTATGGTCTGTAGTAGATCGCAGTGACATCGAGTTACACTGTCGTCACAGCATAACCCAAATGCCTCTGTAGGCATCAGCGCCCTCGACTTTCACTACACACTACTCATAATCCACAGGAACTAGTTTTGTCCGGACTCCTCACAGGATCAACTTTAAAACCCTCCCTTAGGGTTCAAGGCAGTACCACCCTATGGCACTCCTGAGAAGTTCATTTCAAGGGAGCACCTTTTTCCCCAGAGCCATTATCAAAACACTTTATACTATACACATATAGTATCTTCCAAATCATACACCTAGTATTAATCTCAAATAAATCTCCTTTCTCAAAATCGATTATTCCAAAATCGATAATTCTCAAACTAGGCTTTCCAAATTCCAATATTGATTTTACCCGAAAATCAAAAGCCTTTCCAAAACCAAAGGTTCCCAACCTTTTTCCAAAATCCTCATAAGATCCTTTATATATATTATATATATAATTTTTTTTTTAAACTTTGGATCATTTTAAACTTGTATAAAACTCCTTTTATACGTCAAACACCTTCAAAATTCATTTCTTCCAGCAATAGATTCAACAAAGGGAGATATATCTTATATAACAAAGATATATAACTTTGTTTATTCAAAATCAAATATCCAAATTTGACTACTCTTTTATAAAGTTGTTTCCATCTTACTTATCATCATAAAAATATCCAACTTTCACTTTTATCCATTGTATATTTCATAAAATATACTTTCATTTCAAAAGAAATCATTTCACATTTCTTATCCACAAATTTCCAATATCAGTTTCATTTAAACCCGTACGATGTACACATATCATTCGTACGCTATACTAATCTGATCGCTCACTCGATCACACAATTTCACTTCCAAACTAGTATCGTTCACCCGACTTCCTAGTGCGGACACAGATCTGGTTTCTTGATAAAAACCGTCATTCTCCTTGCATAGCCATAATTATGATAGAGAATATCCAGAACCAATCAACAATGCATATCTAGGTTCGCCGTCAAAAATCGAGTGAAAAATCCCAACTCGGATCAATAAACTATCTCGAAATTCTGTGCTCGAATCTGGATCAAATCACTATGCGAATAGAATAATATACGTACATCCTACATAATTATCTTCATTGATTATTAACTAAATCAATTTCTCTTTCTTGTCACATTTCCTTCAATTTCTATCCATAATCACAATTGCCTTAATCCTCATTTGAATTATCACTTCAATTCTCACCTCAATTGGGTATTTAATCAATAACAATTTGAACTCCGACCAGTTTATATTTAGTAAATAGCTTGAAAATTTTAAAAATAGATAAGGAGTTGAAAAATAATTATTAGTTTGTAAAATAGCTGTAAAATAGTTGTAATTGTAAAATAGTTGGAAAATAGTTAAATAGTTATAGAAATTTTAAATAATTGCAAAATAGTTGTAAAATAGTTAAATAGTTTCGAAAATAGTTATAAAATAAGTATAAGATAATTTGGCTTTAAAAAGAAAGGTTGTATATAGTAAATAGCTTAGAAAAAAAATAAGTTTATATTAAAACAATTTATATTGAAAATAGTCCAGAGTCAAAACTGTTCACTTCCCCATCAATTCAATTTAAATCTCCACTTCCATTTAAATTGACTCGATTCCAATTTAAATAATTGAAATTGATTTAACCCCAATTCAAGTTGAATTAATCTTGATTTTTTTCCAAGTTCAAATCAAATTCCATTTGATTTGAAACCTATTCAACTTTAATTACAATTCCAAATTATTCCAACTCAAATTTTCCATTTGAATTTTTAAACTTATCCATCTTCAATCACAATTCCAATTAATTCAAATAAAATTCAATTTTGAACTAATTCAATTTCAATGTCAATTTTAAACCATCTCGAATTATATAAATTCGAGTTAATTTTTTTTAAATATTGATTCAATCCTTTGAATTAAATCAACTTATCTCTTTAAACCATTTAATTCTGAATCCATTTCAAACTTATCTTCATTTAATTTTAATTTGTTTGTATTTCTATTACCACTTAATTCTCATTATTAAAATTTTCAAATAATATAACAACCAATTACCTTAATATTTATTAGAAAGAAATATTGCTTTATATATCAAAAATATTCTTATTAAAATCATTTAAAACCTTTATATATGAAAATAACAAGTACACGCTCATATATATATGTGTGTATATATATGTATATATACTCAACTCATTCAAGGGTACCATTGACCCTATCCTTAATGAGTACTCCCACCAGAGCCAAGGTTCTCGCTTAACCTTCCAGCTCTGATACCAACTGTAACGACCCAAGATTTTCTATCCCGAAAATCCCAGATAGTTAGGGAAAGAAGAAAGAGATAGAAGAAGAAGAAACACAACAAAAATTCTCACATTCCCAGCGGATAAAATATAATAACAAATAATAACAGTTACACAAAGGAAAACTGTACTTGTCAAATTTCACTTTAATACATCAGAGTTACAACATATATACATATACAATCAACATGACTCAAATATATACAACACTATAATACAAAGGGAACTCTCCATACGTTCTTGCCATCCAGCTCACCTTCTGAGCTCTAGAATGCCCTTACCTGAAAATCTATAATACTTGATCTGACCCGAGCATTACATCAAAGTAACACCCGGATCAGGCTAGAAACCAGCGTGAGTAAACCCATCTAACAAGGAATACAAAGCCTACAACTTATATAAAACCCGGGGTAACTCGTATCAATTTACAAATTCACAATTTGTTATAGACATCACTTATTTCATACATCAAATTTTCTAAGTACCAAAATTTAGATTAAATGGTCAAATTCACTTAAATCATTTCATTCCAGCCTATTGATTTCACATATCAATCTATAAAAATTCAAAGTGGTTTCGGGTATTTCCTAATACCCGACCCCGGTCTCTTCGAGTCTCATATCATCCTAACCTAAGTTATCCAAATGAAATATACAACATTTCATATCAGAGATATCAACTCATTCAAAGCATCCAATACCATTCAATCATCCATAAGCAAAGCTTGATCACTTCCAAAATTAATTTAATTAATTCTAATTGAATTTATAACCTCAGTCACTTAGATTCCTTTACTTGTCATTAAGTAATTTCAAATCAATTAATTAATCATTTCTTAATTATCCATCTTAATTAATCACCCTGGATTAATTATACTTCAATTACATCCAAGTAATTATCTTTAATTCATTACACAAATTAATTATTCTTAACCAAAATCAGTAATTAATCTTTAATTACTTCACAAATTAATTAACTATAATTAATTACATTAATCCTTAATCACTAATATTAATTAATTTCTCATAAATCACTTATTATTGATTAATTAATCTTAATTAATCAATCTTTAATTGCATTATTAATTATATAAATTAATGATTTCTAATTGCATTTTAATTTATCCTAATCTATTTTAATTACATTAGGTAATTAATCATTAATTAAACCACAAATATTAATCACTATTGGTTAACCTCAACTAGTAATTAACTACCTTTTTATTTACTTCATTAAATAAATAAATTACTCATTTTATAAAAGAAGTTTAAAGGAATTTAAAACCAAATTCATTTTTAGATTCAAATCAATTGAAAAATGCACTTTAACATTCAAGTTGTTAAAATAATTTAAATTTAAAAACTTTATTTGATTAAAAACCGAGATTCACTAACTTGAATTTCAGATTTAACTTTGATTTAAAACTTATTTTAAATCTCTACTTTACAATTTAACTTCATTTTTTTTAAAATCACTTTCATTTCTTTCCAATTCCTTCTTATATTTTCTTTTCAAAAATCCAATTCTATATATTTGATAACTCAGTGTACCGGAATATCCAATTAAAACACGGTATCCAATATTCCAATTATCAATATAATTCATCACAGCATTCATACACATAATATTAAATAATCTAGATAATTTTGATGAATCCAGTTAGATCCCTCCAACCTGTTTCCCTGCATCCACAGATGTTAGCACAATACCAATTCCACTTCAAGGTGGAATATCGCGGTATATGAGATTAATATAATATCATTCGCTATTATGCGGCGCATAGGGTCTATTTATTATTAACTAATGACAATCATCATTCAAGCAAAACAACCAATAGTTTTAAATTTAACTAAAATAATCCAAGTGAGTGAGATTAACTCACCTTTGATTTTTTTGCTTTGCAATCTATTTCCAAATCCGGCTTGCTTCCTTTCATATTTTGACCTTGTATAAACATTGTATGGTTTATTAATATTTGAATTAAATGAATAATGAACTACCATTTGAATGATGATTTTACTAACCTAGTTTACACTTTGTTTTCACTTAGTAATTTCATAACAGGATGTATATCCTGATTAACATTGAACCCATTTTAAATTTAAACAGTGTGCTAAAATATTTATATAATTGTTATATCCTTTTTAATCTATATATATGTATTAAATTGAAACAACATTGTTTTGTATCTTGGTGTAAATCAAAATCATATGTATATTTCTATTTTACCTAATCTGTATACATATATATAATTTAATAAAGTAAAATAAATAAATAAATAAACCTTACTGCCATCGAGCAACCCAGTTGACCCCAATCGCCAGCAACCTCCTCCGTGACATCCACCGATGCTCGAGCACCACGAAACCCCACGGCCACCAAAGGCGACTTCACAGGTGCAGCTCGAGTTCGAGCTCGAGCTCGGAATCCCAATTTGATTCGAACGACAATGCTTCCCACCGACTCGATCGACCTCTTCGTCGTCGCTCTCCCTCCATGGCGCCACCTCGCGTGGTCGCTGCCTTGCTTCTTTATGCGACTCGAGATTGAAACCTTGCCGTACCATGCTGCGTAACTTCGCGAAAGATGCCGACTCCCTTGCGCGCTCGTCCCCAGCGTCGAAGTCAAAATCGACTTCGATTACATTCGTTTATTTTTTTCCTTTTTTCTCGGCTTGAATTGAAGACACCGAGGACAAAAGGCGAGTGCAATTTAAAGTTAAAGAAGGGCGGCTCATATCAGGGTTTAAGGGGCTGAGGTGAAGGGTTAGGTTGGCTGATGGGATGTAATAGGGTTTGGCTTAGAAATTTTATAATATTATCTGATTCCAAAAATATCTCGTTTAACATATCACAAAATTCCGAACCCCTATTGAGGCATGCCGCCTGACGTTTATAATGTTTTACCCGCATTCCGAACACAATGGAACGTGTTTCGGAGCCTAATTCAGTTATATGTGGAAGATAGCTTTTTGAATCGAGTTAAATATTAAATTATCGATTTTAATTTCAACACGTTTCTCATCCGTACGGACAAACGGCAACTCCAAACGCTACGAAAATTGAAATTCGATAATAACTAATTATTACGGATCCAGTGGAACTAGTTTCGTCGAATTCCGAGACTGTGCCTTGGAAGGCTATTTTTAGATATCGATTTAAACGATATAATTTCAAAACTTAACAAATCACTGTTAAATTCAATTTTAACACTTTTACTATCTTCAGTACTATCAATATAAATTTTACAAGCCTTTAAATTATTTTTAACAGGCTCGAAACTCATATTTTACCCAATTTCAAATTATTTAATTCAATAATTTAATTATCAATTAAATAGTGATATTTGAAATTCAAGTTAAAATAAATCTTTCAAATATCTAAAATCAATTAGATATTCCAATTCCAAATGCTCAAAAATTCCGGGTCGTCACAGAATTTTTTTCATATTCATGTGCTTTTGATTATGAATGTGATTAACATAGCTGCATTTTGTCGTCGAGAATTAATAACTTTGGATGGCTGTAGCATCCATGGAGGTTACTTTGGGCCTCCGAATGAGGGATGTTACAGAATCTCTCTACAAATGTCCCTTGTAAATCACACATATGCTTGTGCTTTTCAAAATGTCTCGTAGCGAGCTATTCGCTACGTATACATTTCGACTTTCCTCTTATTTTTATTTCGTACAACATAATGGTTATTTATGCCATCCGCTTCCAAGCGGAAATCAAATCCAAACAAAACTATCAAACAATGATATATAAACTATCATACAAATATTCAACAATAATTTATAGCTACTTAGATATCATATAGTTTATTTAAAGGTGAGTAAACTCACTAAAATTCCAGTTGACGTTTTCACTTTCTAGTTTGATCAACATTCGATTTTAGCTCAAAATTCCACTTGCTTCAAACCTGATGAAACGAGTTCCCATGAGTAGATATTGCTCCTAAGAGTGTAACGCAAAGACCACATCTCTATTAGATCTCGTATGAAGAAATTATGCATTTTATAGGACTTCGAATTTAAAAATACAATTAATTTACTATCTCTATACTTTCCTTATCAAGTTTAACCCTAATCCCCTCTCCAAACTCTAGGTGCTTAGTTTTATCGCATGCCACCATCACTATAGGCCACCTCCGACCACTGGTCTCCTGCCATGACCTCTCCAGACCAAGATGAACCCAATGCCACCAACCACTCCTCCCCTAGATGCCACAAACTTGATATCGAACCCAAAATAACCCTCGCCTTCACCCTCGATTTCGGCCTTCATAGGCCATCGCGCCTCCATCCACCACCGGCGATCACTGCCCATGCCCGACGCATATTTTTCTTGTTGGACCCATTGCCTAATTCGGCCTCTAGTGGTTGGAGCAAATCTTGGCTTTGGATTTGTGGTCGGGATTTTGATTTTATCTTTACTGTAAATGAAAAGTAGGGAGAGAAGGAAAAATTAAAAGTACGTTGAATAATCTAAGTTGATGTTTGTGTTTATTCACAAATTTCAGAACTTCACTAATAAGATTTCGTTCGCATACGGACCGAGAACAATAAAACAAAATTGCAATCGTGCACAAAAACGCGACCATCTCAAAATAATAATAAAACACACCCGCTAACTTATACTGTCAAATTTAAAAAACATCATCCTTTGTCGAAATATACGTCAAATGAAAATTTAATATTTTTCAAATAAACATCATGGAATTTTTTTATAAATTCATTTAAAAATACGTCAATAAAAATAAAGTCGTTATAATAACAATTGATTTTTTTATTGTTTATTCAAACTATTTATTACTGTAAATAAATTTAAGAAATGAGTTCACCGTTATTATTTCTTAATTAAAAGGAGTTAAATAAGGCTATTAAATCTATTTAATTATTATTTAATTCACAATTAAAATATATAAATAATTTCTATATTTGAATATAAGCTATTTGTATTTTTCCGAGATGTTACAGTGCCTGTAACGAATCACTGACAATATGTATGTTAACAAATAACTAGAAAAACTTGAGATCAACTCCTAATAGTATCAAACAAATCTTCAATTCAATCAAAAATGGTCAAAAAAAATTATAAATGGAGCCAGAACCTGAAAATGCAGTTGGGAACTAAAAACTAAATATAAATGTTTTTTCTCAAAGTTTGAAGCTTAATCATGGAAAACGACTCTATTACATGCATGTTTTACGATTTAGACCAAAAAAACATGCCTGCTAACTAAACTTGTTAGCTAACCGAAACTGGATTAGTTTAAATAGTTAATATTTTATGACACTCAATAAGAAGTGTGTGGAGTGTACACCTTGTTTAATAATAACAAATATAAATTTATATTTGATCATTTTTTATAGAGTGTAATAAAGATAAAATATCAAAATAGCACAATTTTGTTTTCAATTAATTTGTCATCCATTATCTCTCATATATCTAATGCACATGAATCACATACTAAACACATTTTTATTTATCTGTAATATTTAATATATGTTTGTTATTATCAAATTAGAAATAATGTGAGATATTGCAATTAATTTAAGTTTGATATTAATAAGCATGTATCTATTTAGTGTTGTGTACTTACAGAATTGATGTTAGTGCAAGATTTAATTGGATTTACTTTTATATCTCATCAGAATTTAGTATCGAATATATACAAAACCTCTTGTTATTAATGCATGGATAGCAATAGGAACAACTCAAACAAAAAGGAAAAAAATCTATTTGAGTTATTCAATTAGTAGTTTCTCTTACAAAGATATTTCAACTGCTCACATTATATATATCACAGGTTTCAACTTCAAAACAACTATCAGATATCAAAACGAATAAAAATAAAAATATAAAAAAGTAAATTTAATAACAACATATATCATCACCTTCATCTTACTATCTTTGATCGTCCCCTATAGAATAGGAAATCACTCAGCCATTCTCTGTACACCCAAAACATTTCTCAGATTCAACAATAGTATTTCAGAGTTTGAGATCTTCCTTACACAAATAATCATCTTCATATTCACTTATGCAATCAACCAAAATCAGATCAAGAATCTAAGTAGCCTATCCAATAGTTCGTCCACCATATCAATGCAAACACGCATCCTGCATGGCGACCCGCAACTCATAGATGCAAAAACTGAGCAGTCATCATCTTGCAACATCAATATTAGAAGCTTTCTCCAACCAAGGATAGCCACAATTTAAAATTGATACATATATACAACCATCGAAGCACATAGATATTGAATCCAAGCAGTGGTCCAAAATAGCGGAGAACATTAGAGAGACGAAGTCCTTTACTACAACAAGTAAGATAAGCATCGTAGTCATTCATTCCAAGAACAAAAATAGACCACTCAAAACAAGAGGATCCATTATCATTCAGCAATGGAGTTTCAACAAGCGAAATAGATTTCAAAAATCAAGTTTGTAACTCCAACGAACAGCTCCAATCCAACCATTCATGGTGACAACACAACATCATCAGTGCATCGCAGGTTTAAGATGAAGACGCATCCAAGCCATAAGTCGAGAATAATTTGCGACATCACCTCCAATATCTCCACCTCAAGTCTGATAATTAATAATTTAGAGTAATCGGCACGTTCAAGCTCACGGAAGCAATTGCATCAACGAGTTTAATGGTCTGACTCTCCAATGAAAGTAGATCTTAAAGCAAAACTGCAACCACACTTATCTCGAAAACAAATTGATCATTAGAATTAAATTTACTTTTGAAGAGAGCAATAGATTTGGAAATAACAAGAATTTTTTTAGTAGCCGTTAGTTTAAAATGAGTTTTTTGGTTTGATTTTTCTATATTAATTACAAAATATGAAAGGAGTGAGGGACGACAGATAGGATGAAAGGAAGATGGAGGGACCATGGAGGGGATGGAGGAATGATGGAAGGATAAATTATTTTTTGTGGTTATCTTATTTCTCAAAACATGAAAAATAAAAAGTAAAAAGTTGTTTTCTATCTTGTATGTTAACTTTATTTTCTAAATTGGTCGTTTTCTACAATATATATGTATCGTGCATATTTTTGTATGGACAAAAACCCAAAACTAAAAAGGATAACTAAAAACTACATTATTTTTATTGAGGAGTATGGGTAGAGAGGAAGCAGAAAATAAATATTTGCATATATTTTTTATTTTGCAAAAAAGGCACTCTGTATTTTTTTTTGTATTTTCCTTTTAAACTTGAAACTCTATATTTTTTCTAGGTTTGAGCTACTCGGTTTGTAGTTTGAGAATTCATGACTTGGGGATAAAGTCAAGGAAGGATTATTAGACATAAAATTAATACATTCAAGTTAGCACACAAGGAGTGGGAGTTTATACGTACTGTAAGCGTTTCGGTATATAATCCTAGTAATAATTTTGGAGGCGGCAATAGACACTAATGAATTAGTGGATGAAGCTGAGTATATCTGTATGTCATTTACTTTTTGCATTTACATTGATACCTTATTTATCTATTTATCTTAGAAATATTTTAAGTACCTCGCTCAACCGTTTTAGGTTATACTGCATGGCCCTAACAAGTTATATCAGAGCAGGTAGTTAGGAAAAATCTAATATCATGTCTCATCCTAATTGTAGTTTTAAAGAGAATCAGTCCATTTTTAGTCCACTTATTTTTAACGGAATAGATTTTTCAAGTTAGTAAAATATAATTTTGTTTAAAATGTGTTAATTTTAAAATAAAGGATATCACCGAAAATGGTAATGATATTGTAAATAAGTATAACATTTCATTTAGTACTAAAGTTATGAATATTCTTATCTCTTTGATGGATACAGCTGAATTTAACTATATCACTCATTATTTAACTGCATATAAAATCTAGAAGACTCTTGATGTTATATTATGCTGAAAAGTCAACAATGATGAAGAAACCCTAAAGCCGATATAGCAACAGTTCTGTGTTTGATATGATTCACAATAAACAATTCAAACACTGATAGCGAAAATGGTGATGACGAGGACTTAACCAATGATGAGATAAGCGATTTTTCATTTTAAGATTTAGTTCTCATGTCTCACAAATTTGACAACCCGCATCTCCTGACACATCGATCCAAAGCCTAAGGTGACTTTCGGGCTCGTGTTGTAATGACCCGAAATTTCAAACCTTTTCGTATTTAAATATCAGAATTATTTAAATATTCGAATCTTGGATTAAATGTGATTAAATTTATTTAATAACCTTATTACCTCCTTTTTAATAATAACCAATGATAGTAAAAAAAATTGAAATTTGTTTGCAAAAATAACCACTTTGAAGACATATCAATAATGTGATCGAAAATTGATTTATCGATAAATAGCTTTTGAATCGATATAAGTTATTCGAGCTCTTTTATACTAAGCTAATGAATATATTAACACATTAGCGGACTAATTAACACACTTTGCTTCATAAAGGAAATTGGATGTTCCAGAAACTAAGGGATAAGAAATATTTCATATAAGGGGTATTAAGATAATTTGCTAAAGGTAAGAGGGGTAATGGAGAAGTGATGGGCATGTGGAGGGCCGAGTCTTACTGTAATGACCCATATTTTATATATCAGATGATCGTAAAATATTATCTTTAAATCCATTTGAGGTCGTATGACTCTATAACTTTGGGAAATGCCTATTAGTGACATTTGCTATCTTTAAAAAATTTCAATTCATTTTACCCCTTGAAACTTATATCGGTAATAACTTTTGATAGGAGCCGAGTCAACATCCAAAACCACTTCCATTGGAAAAATATGATAGTTTCCCTTTTCATAGATTGGTTATAATCGTAATTTGGACTTTTTGGCTATGAGATATGGTTATTTGACATTTTTTGAAGTAGCTTAATGGGTAATTAGTGAGTTCAAAGGCAAGCCTACTAGCCCATTTCGGGTTTAGAGACCTTATTAAACTAAGCCATTATCCATAAATCAATTTAAACCTTCTCAAATAGATCTAAGCCTCTGTCAATTCTTCCTCTACCCAAAACCTTCTCTTTTCTCCTCAAATCAAGTCTAAATCATAGATAATGGTTACATCAGTAAGGGGATTCACTAAAGATCTTCACATCTACATTTTTAGGAAGAGAAAACTCCATATTTGCTATTTATTTTTGGATCTACCTTGATTTGGGTGCAAAACTTAGGTTTATGAAGTTTTGGTGAGTGATTTATTATCTCTCACCTTACTATAAATGTATCTATATGTTTTGACATGTTTTGAACCCATTTTTTAAAGTCAAAAACATGTTTTGGAACTATTTTCAAGTGAGAGATGATGTAAAAATGAACTAAAAATGTTTTAAAGTTTTCTAATCATGTTAATTTAATGTTTGATTGCCTTGATGTGTGTTAGGCTATGTTAGAGATGTATTATAAGATGATTTTCCATTAATTGTTATATGGTTGCATGTTTGAATGTTGTTTGGTGCATGTATGCTGTTTGCTCGTATGCATATATACTTGTATGGTTGAAAATGTTCATCACAACGACTTAGAGTTAGACACCATGAAACCGGACTTCGCTGGATTGACTTGAGGTAGTTGAGAGTTGTATCACTGCATACAAAAGGCATAAGGGTCGAAGAACGAGGCTTAGCGGTGAAGTCTACATGAAAAAGGAAGTTGGAGTCATGATAGGAGTTTGGTTCGATGGTATGATACTCAATAATTAGGTGGTTCGTCTTGAACTTCAAGCATGGGAGGAGATTGGCTCTTGTGTTGTGTTTCGGTAGTGGTGGAAAACCGAAAACGAGTTTTTGATCCGTGGGCATCTTCGTATAGTTAATGGAGGGACCAGACAAGATTTCCTCTTCGGTGGTGCCTTGGTTCGACATTGAAGGGACCAGACAAAATTTGTTGTCCAGTAGTGAGATGAAGGACCGAACAACAATCATATTCCGATGATCTTATAAGAGACCACACATACCTTTTGTTCGGTAGGACTATGCTCAAGCACTGAACAAGGAAGGGTGCTTAAGGTTGTATTATGGCATGTTGGGGCGGCTTCGAGTCAAGGCATGGTTGTTTTAGGTCAGAGAGGGTATGGACTTGGATTCTATGCAGCAACAAAGTAAGTGATGACATGACACTTTGACATGATGACTTCGGGACCTTGGTATGATGGCTCTACAACTTACGATAGGTATGTAGAGGTGCTTCGAATATGACGACTTAATGATAGGATTCAGACGGTGACCCACAAGGGGGAGCTTAACATTGGAGGCTTACGAGTGGGATTTGCGATTGTGTCCTACCGTTGAGACAACCATGATGGAATAATGATTGAGTTCAATTATGAAGACTTGTGCAAAAGGGATTATTGATAACTCAGGCTTCTAACGTGTTCATAAAAAAGGGTATGTGGGGATGCCCATCTGAATTTGCGATTGTGTTTGGATCCTATGATAGTAGAATACCCTGGGCTTTGTGATTAATGGCTTGGTTCCTAGCCTTTCAGAGTGGCATGGATTCGAGCACCAATGGAGCCGAGATTATGATTGGGTTCCTAGTTTGCGATCATTCCATACGAATTATCATTTATCCAATGCACACAATTTTTAGTGAGGATTTCTTGATGGATGCTTTCGTTGTCATGGTTTTTATCATTCTGGGGTGTTACGCGATGTAGATATTTTTGACTATATACCTAGACAGTGGACATTCTACTTTGAATGTAGTATACTTATATGGTTTTGATAGTAGATTAGCATATATCGGTCATTATGTGTTTACTCTTTAAATGAAGGGACATGTCAGGTATGGTTCGTCATACCCTATGTCCATATTACTATATATGATTTTTGTAGTATTTTTGGGATGATGTATCCTCATACTAGACTGTTGTCTTACCCAAGGTTTAATGCTTTGCTTCTTATTATCTCGGGTACTATTAAATCAGTAGATTAGAGATAATAGGTCTGGATATTGCATTGAGCTGTATAGAGTATGAGCAAGAGGCTACGCTTTCATATATTTATATTTAGAGCTTACTATAGCTTATATTATGCTAAGAAGTACTGTTAAGCTATACCAATACTTGTATTTAAAAGGATAGTTATAGCGTTTATTTTGGAGATGTGGATGTATAAACTCTTTATTATGAGATATTCTACAAGTTCTATATTTAGAGATTTTATTCTACTTTATATTCTTGGCTAACATCCTGCATCGGCTGGGTACCCCCATAGCACATCATATAGGTACGTTGGGCACTGGAGGTATAGGGCGGATGTCATATTTGGTATCAGAGCTTGTGTTACATAGGCGACCTACGTTAGTACTCGGATCTATTAGATGTAAGGAGCTATCGCCTTAGAATGGATCCAATGATATATAAGAGGGCGTACCTATTATATTTTGGTTTATAAACTATATATATAGTACATAAGTTACACTGCATTCACGGACACCACTTATTACTTTTAAAGAGATCGATCATTCTTATTACAACTTTTAAGAATGAGCCAATTAACGAGGAATGCTGCTAGAAACTCCGTTTCTAGAGTTAAGTAGGGGATGGAATCGGGGGCTGCTGACCTCAACTTGTTTAACATGTTCGCTGAGATGGTGTGTAACATGGTTTTGAATTGCCAAGTTGCTCCTATTGCAGCTGTTGGTGGTAGTACTCCAGTGTAAGCATCGAGGGTTGAGTTTGCCAAATTGAGCAAGGATTTCTCTACTCGGGGTGGTAAACCGTTTTATGGAACGGAATCAACCATCAAAGTGCGGGATTGGTTAGACATCTGCGAATGCATCTTGATGATATGGAATAGAGGATGCAATGAAGAGGAAGTTGGCCTTTAGACAACTTTAAGGGAGAGCTATGAGGTGATGAAATGCCATCAGGATTACTACTCTCGAGGACCAGATTACTTCAGAGCAGTTCAAGGCGAGGTTTAAAGAGAAGTACAAATTGTCACTTTGAAGTCGGTGCTCTTTTGGAAGTTTGCTGACTTGAGACAAAGGGATATATCTATGTCGGAGTACGTAGCTAAGTTTTACATATTGTCGAAGTACGACCTATCTTTTATCACTCCGCTCAAAAAGAAAAGGAAGTTCATTATAGGCTTAGATGATTGTCTTAGAGAGAAGATCTTTAGTCATAATGATGAGACCTTTGAGAGGCTGGTAGAGAAAGCTCTTCGACATGAATATGTGTAACCTAAGCCTAAGTTGGTTGTTGCTCCCAAGCATGAGCGAAAGCCGCAAGCTGGCTGGGGAGGCAAGAGGAAGTTTGACAACAACAAGAAGAAGAGGTGGTTTTCGAAGAGTGGTCAGAAGAAGGGCAAGTGGGACCTAACTTACTGTAATTATAATGTAAAGTGAAGGGGCATCTTGTTAGGGACTGCAACGCAAAGAGCAAGAAGTGCTACAACTATAACAAGCAGGGATTACCAAGAAGGCAAGTTTTGTCTGCTTACGCTTTGAGCGCCGTTCCAGCTTCGTCGAGAGCTCCATCGACGAAGGAGAAGGGGAAAAGCGTCGTTATATAGGGTATGCTTTCTATTTTTTGGTATACTTGTACGTGTTTTATTCTATATTAGGGCTTCATATTCCTTCATATCTTGTTATTTGGTAGATAGATTGGGGTTGAGATAGGGTATAGTTGATCGACCTTTAATTGTCACAAACTCTGTTAGAGGATCGACTAGCCTATGCATGGTTTGTCAAGACTTAGTCTTATCGAGTTATGGATGTCTGTTTGCTTGTGATTGCTTTATTTTAGGGTTTACGGGGTTCGGTATTATAGGGATGATTCAAAAGTATGGAGTAGTGGTGATGATAGGGATGGATGATAGGCGTAGGTTGGAGGTAGGCTGCTACTTAACAATGAGGTGATGGTTAGCATTCTATACTCGCTTTAGGTCCTACACAACAAGTTGTCATCTGTGCCTGTAGTGAGAGAGTATCTAGACATATTTGAGGTGGTTACTGAATTAGCACCAAAAAGGGAAATATAGTTCCACACAGACTTGGTGAAGGATTCCAGACCGATAGTTATGTCTATGAGGTGCATGATGCCCAACTAACAGAAGGAGTTGGAGGTTCAAGTGAATGATTTATTGATGCGAGAGTTCATTTGTAAGAGCATATCTAAATGGGGAACACAAGTAGTGTTCTCCACTAAAGTGAATGGCTCTTTGAGGGTAGATTATCATGAGCTAAATAAGGTGACGAAGAAGAACACATATCTACTTCCACGTATTGATGACTTATTCGATCGGCTCCATAGTACTAGGTTATTTCCTCAATTGGACCATGTGACAGGGTTTCATCAACTGAGAGTAGCAAAGGAGACTATACCGATCACAGAGTTTTATACGCCATCGATTCTTCGAGTTGTTGGTTATGCATTCGGACTAACCAACACATCAACATATTTTGTTAAATCTTATGGACCATGTTGTCAGGGATCGGCTAAATAAGTTTGTACTTGTGTTCACGGATGATATCCTTGTTTATTCGAGGATGGAGGAAGAACAGGGGGAGCATTTGCGGATTGTGCTCGAGGTGTTGAGGTAGCATCGATTAAAGGAGTAGTTTTTAAAGTGTCACTTCTGAAGGAGGGAAGTGCGAATTTTGGTCCACGTTGTTTTTGAGCAGGGTATTGATGTAGATCCTATGATGGTGGAAGCGGTACAAGACTGGGATCAACCTAAGATAGGTACATACATAAGGAGTTTCCTTAGCTTGGTAGGATACTGCAGACGTTTTATCAAGGACATCTCTAAGGTACTGCGCCGTTAACCAACTTGATGAAGAATAATCAAACTTTTATTTGGGACAAGAGGCACGAGCACGCATTCGTGAATCTGAAGGAAAGATTGATGAGTGCACTAATGTTGGTCATTCCAAGTGGAAATGAGGAGCTGACAATATGCACAGATGCCTATGGTACATGATTAGGTGTTGCATTAATGCAGAGGGGAAAATTGTCGCCTACGTTAGTCGACAACGGAAATCGCAAGAGAGGAAGTATCTGACTCACTATTTGGAGTTAGCAGCGATAATATTCACTCTGAATATATGGAGGCATTATATACTCGAGGAAAGTTTCAAGTTGTACATGGACCATAAGTCGTTGAAGTATCTGTTCTCCTATAAGGGTCTTAACCTTCGTCAATAACAATGGTTAGAGTTCCTAGCCTTTTATGACTTTAAAATTTCATATACGCCTGGTAAGAGAAATGAAATTGCTGATACTTTGATTAGGAGACATGCTAGCTTGGGAGCGATGTACTTAAAATGGAACCAGTTGGAGTTTATTGTTGGCTATGGTTTTAAATCTCGATTTGAGCTAGAACCAAAAGTGTTGGCTAGCCCGACGATCGGATCTACCTGGATCGAGCAGATCGGTACTATTCGGAGGCAAGACACTAGACTAGCAGAGATCATGGAAAAGATAGAGGAAGGGGTAGAGTCTATGGAGGTGAATTAGTATGGGATCGGCCGTGATGGTTAGCTACGTAAGGATGAGAGATTGTTTATTCCTAATGTCGATAGGTTGAGGGATGAGGTGCTACGCGAGTGCCATCATTTCAGATTGAAGATACATTCCGATGGCAATAAAATGTACCATGATATGAGATAGACATTTTATTGGGGAGAGATAAAGAAGGACGTTGGGGTAATCATCTCGAAATGCATGAACTGTCAGTCAGTAAAGATTAAGTCGAATGGTTTGCTGCAACCGCTCAAGATTCGCTAGTGGAAATATGAACAAATTTTGATGGACTTTATCCATAAATTATCAAGGACCAGGGGAGGGCATGATAGCATTTGAAACATAGTCGATAGATTGACGAAAAGTTCTAGATTTATGCCCATTAAATCTAGTAAAACGACATCCAAATTTGTCGAGTTATATGTGAAATGGGTTGTGTGATTCTATGGTGTGCCGAAGAGCATTATGAGGGACCGAGACCCTATGTTCACTAGCAGGTTTTGGAACAGTTTGCAAGAGGTGCTAAGGATGGGCTACATCTCAGTAAAGCCTATCGCCCACGTATAGATAGGAAAACCGAAATAGTGAATCGTATCTTGAAGAATCTCCTACGAGCTTGCATTCTTGATTTCAATGGCTCGTGGATGATCATCTACACTTAGCAGAATTTGCATACAACAACAGTTATCAGTCTAGCATCGGTATGGTCCCGTTTGAGGCATTATACGGCTGACCATGCGACTCCCCTTCATGTTGATGGGAAGCGGATGAGAACTGGTATTTAGGCCATATATGATTAGAAAGACTTCGAAGAAGATCAATATCGTTTAGCACTGAATGAAAGATACTCAGATAGAAGAGCTACGCTGATAGAAGGAGACATGATTTGGAGTTCTCCCTCGAAGATATAGTATTCACCAAGGTCTCTTCGTTAAAGAATGTTTTTCATAGTCGGTACTAAGAGGAAGTTGGCGCTGAGATTCGTTGGTCCTTTTCCGATACTTGAGAGGATCGGTAATCTAGCATATAAAGTCGACTTACCTCAGAAGATGGCAAACATGCACAATGTGTTCCACGTATCTTGCTTGTGGAAGTTTTGCATGACTCATGCGTAATTGTTCAACCGGATCAGCTTGATGATATCAATATTGAACCAGAAGCATCAAGGCCTCGTAGGCCTATTCATATCGTCAAATGTGATAAGAAGTAGCTTAGGAGGATGACGGTAGAGTTGGTGAAGGTTCGGTAGAGTAAGTGTGAAGGCGATTATGCTTGGGAGACCAAGGAGATCATGAGGACTGCCTATCCAGAGCTCTTAACTTGGTGAGACTTTTGCTTATCGCATTTAATTTCACTTTTGATATCATACAGGGTTGTTTAGTATCTACAAGCTAGAGTAGGCGTAGATATCATTTCCTGCTTCTGTCTGCATGTTTGATGATCGGTATGTTTGCTTGTGGATGTTATGCATGTAGAATAGCTACGTTTAACTTAACCTTGTTTCTATTGGGATTTTGGGGGTGAAATTCCTAAAGAAGGAAAGAGTGTATTGACCCATAATTTACGTATCGAAAGATAGTAAAATATTATTTTTAAATTGACTTGAGGTCGGAGGACTCTATAACTTTGGGATACCTATTGGTGACATTTTCTATTTTCAGATTTTTTCCAGACATTTTTACCCTTGGAAACTAGTATCATTAATAACTTTTATAGGAGCTCAATTAGCATCCGAGACCACTTCCATTGAAAAGATACACCGTTTTTCCTTTTCTGTAGAGTGATCATAATAGCGATTTGAACTTTCGTAATAGGAGATATGGTTGTTTATAGATTGGTAGTTTCTAAAGCAGCCTAGTGGGTAATTAATGAGTTTGGAGAAAATTTACTAGCCCTTACGGGTTTAGAGACCTTATTAAGCTGAACCATCATCCCTAAATCACCGTTAAACCTATTCAAATAGATCTAAGCCTTGCTTAACCCATCCTCTACCCTTTTCTTTTCTAATCAAGTTTAAATCTGTAATGATCCTTATTTTACATATCGAAGGATCGTACAATATTTTTATTTTATTCGTATGAGGCCGTATGATTTTATATTCTTGAGATATGACTCTTAGGGACATTTTACAAACCTCTAATTTTCCCCTAATTTCTACGTGACCATTTTGACCCTGAAAACCTTATTTGGGATATAACTTTTGATACAAGTTGAATTAGAGTCTCAAACCAGTTCCATTACTTCAGCATGATGGTTTCCTATTTTGTAAAGTGGTCATAATAGAAAAATGAACTTATAGTTATAAGTTATACCTCTTTTTAAGTTTTTGAAGCCATTGGCCAGGATTAATGTTTAATTAATTAAGCCCATTAGTGAGCCCATTATTCTAATTAGAGAATACTATGAATAGAGGGCTGAAGAGTCAAGTTGAAACTTGTTCCTCTCTTCCAAATCTGGCCTAAAACCTAATTAGCCCAAAATCCATCCTAATCTAAATTTCTCTCTAAATCAAATTAGATTGTGGATTAGAGATTAGATCTTCTATTGGAGGCCAGAGATAATAAAAGTAGTTGATTAAAAGTAGTTTTCATTGCTGTTTAGATTGGTTCTACATTTGAATTGGTTGAATTTGGTAGTTGGTTAATGCCTTCTCACTGTACCAGGCATGCTTATATTGTAGAATCATAAGATTTAACATGTTTTAAATTGATTTTTGTCCATAAAACATTTTCTAACTTTAACTACATGCTAAAATTTGTATATGATCGAGATTGATTAGAAATCATCCTCATGCGCATATATTCGTGCTATATGTAGATCTATGTTAAAAATATACCTGTTCATCTTATTTTGATGGATCGCATGTTTAATTGGATGAAATTACTTGTTATGCTATGATTGGATGTTATGATTTGGTATTGCTTGTTAGTGTTGTAGATGCATAGGATGATAGGTTAGTGATTTGGGAAAATCGAAGGTAAAATTGGTCGAAATTGGATGAAATGTGGGGGGAAAGCTCTGGAGTATGAGAGGAGCTTGGGTTTAAGTCGTAGGTCCAAAATCTCTAAGTGCAGAAGTCAGTACCTATATGAGAGGTAGGTATTGAGTTCTGTAAGTTGGTCCAACAAGTCAACAGTTTTGAGGAGAGCAATGGTGTTGCTAGTAGAGGTTGACTAAGGTGATGGATAAGTGATTGGCTAGGTATTGGAGGCTATGTCGACTTGTTTCTAGAATATAAAGTAGGGTGCTTTGAAGAGAGGACTTGTTCAATGATGACTTGATTTGTGTAGAGAAGTTGGGGCTTAAGCATCTATGCATGGAGTATTAGAGAGCTCGGTACTGTGTTGGGAGGTCGGTGCCAAATTCTTTTGTTAAGTCCAAATATGATGGAACTTCTAAGAGATGAAGTGGAGGTCTTGTAGATCATGCTTGATGTGTTGGCTCATTCGCATTAGGGTTAGATGGCGATGTAACAACATGATGAAAAGCTAGAGTATTCGGATGTTGGCTTGTGTTGAGAGTAGGTTCCGAAGATGGAGACTCATAAAAGGAGTGAGCTGTAGGATTGGGGAATATGGGAGGGTTCCTTGTGAATAAGAGAATCTGGATTGAGCAACACAGGATCGGTATACAAATGGAGCAAAGGAGGGATCAAGTGCATGTTATAAGGAATCATTGATGCTTAGAGTGTTTTCTGTTGTACCCAAAGCAGGGGTATTATAAGTGGGGATGCCCGTGGATTGGTAGCGAGGATTCGTATACCCTATGCCTATGTCTTGGATCCAATGTCTAACTTTGGATTGCGAGACATTTATCTAGCTTTGGGCTGCGAGATACAATAGTACAATGGAGAAGCAGGATTTTCATTGATCCTTGTAGAAAGGAGGCCACACGAGCTATCGTATATTCAGAGTATATGGAGTGATAGTTATGATTATTTGATGGATGCAATGGTTGCTTTGGTTGCTTTCTTTACTAGGCTATCACTCATAGATGTCATAAGGAGTAGGTATTGGAGATGAGAATACATGGAAGGCTGATATCCTTTACTTGGTTTGTAGTATATCTTTATGATATTGTAGAGTAGCATATTTAAGTGTTATGTGCTAACACTTTAGTTGCAGGGATATGTCAGGTATGGTTTGTATACTCTTATTCCTTACCATATTTACCTATATAGCATTCTGAGACTCATTTACCGCTTACATTAGATTGTTGTCTAACCTAAGGTTTTATGCTTTATTTCTTATTATCTTGGGTACTCTTAAATGAGTAGACTATATAATAGATCTAGGCGACCCAGTAGCTATACGAAAGACGAGCTGGATGGAGCTATCTAATATTATATACATACATGGAGTCTACGCTTATTCCGTTGTGCAGCACCGAGGAGCCTTAGCGGTGACTTCTTACCATTTGTATTTGAGATAGTTGTTGAGTGTTTTCCAATGTATAAACTATACTATTGATGTATTACTCTGTGAGTATTATACTTTGTGAATGTATGACGGTGTTCTGTTCATATTGTTATTACTACCTCTTCTATTGTATATATGATATTACATTTTATCCATGCACTGTGAGATATATGATAGGCTATATGCTGCATTTTTTCATTCTAAACCTTGATGATTGTCCTATATCGACCGAACATGATAGCAGTACACTTTTTGTATACTATTGGTGTTAGTGGTATAGGGCGGTCGTCCCATTTGGTAGCAGAGCTTTGGTTACGCAATTAACTGGAGTTCATACCAGGATCCTGTAGAGATCGCGAAGTTATTATTACCATAGACTGGATCGAGAGTATGTACATGTACGAGAGGGTGCATACTTGTTATAAGTTTGGTTTTCAAAACTATACAGTAATATATTACATATTATAAGTAGCATGCACATGAGTACTATAGACATAATTTTCTTTATGAGAGACTGATCATTCTTATTACAGATAAGAATGATTTGACATACAAGAAATGTTATGAGGAATTTTGCTTTAGAAGCAGAGGAAGGAGTGGGATTCGGAGCTGCTACGCTTGATGTCCAATCCATGTTCAATTTCTATGATGGCTAATATAATGAGGAATGCTCCTAGCGTGGTGGTAGTTGGAGATGCTCCCATGCAAGCACCTAGGGTTGATTTTGCCAAGCTGAACAAAGATTATTCTACACTTGGAGGGAGTCATTTTATGGAATGGAGTCAGCCATAGAAGTGTAAGATTGGTTAGAATTTGTGAGCGCATCTTCGGTGATATGGAGGTGGATGATGCTATGAAGAAGAAGTTGGCTTCGAGACAGCTTCAGGACCAAGCCATGAATTGGTGAAATGCTGTTACTATTGCTACTCCAGAGGATTGGTTCAGCTGGGATCGGTTTAGGGCAAGGTTTTAGGAGAAATTTTTCTGTCCACTCAGAATTTTTTTCTGTGTAGAAAATTTGCTATCTCAAGTAAGGAGAGATGGCAGTTTCTGAATACATGGCACAATTTGATGCTTTGTCTAAGTATGGGATGTCATTCATCGACAGTCCCTTGAGGAAGAATGAGAAATTCATCATAGGATTGGATAACTATCCCCAAGAGAAGTTTGTGGATCATATTGATGAGCCTTTTGAAGAGCTAGTAGGGAAGGAGCTTCGCCATGAGAGTTTGTACCTTAAGGCTAAAACTGCTACTGTTGTTTCTACTGTAAAAGAGGAGCCAAAGCCGCAATAAGGTGGTGAAGGCAAGAAGAAGTGGAATGGAAAGAGAAAGTAGTTCCAAGGAAAGGGTGGTAAAAAGAAAGGTACATGGGAACCTGTTTACTTCTGATGCAACAAGATGGGTCATCTAGTTATAGACTGCAAGATGAGTGAGACGAAGAAATGCTATAATTACGATAAGCCCAGGCATTTGAAGAAGATTTTTCTGGAGCTGGTAAAAGATAATCAAGTGGTGAAGGCATATGCTTTGGATGCTGTCTAGACTTCGTCAAGTGCTCCCTCAGCGAAGGAGAAGGGTAAGAGAGTCGTCATTCAAGGTATGCTTTCTATTATTGATGTTCATATTCGAGTTTTGTTTGATACCAGTGCTTCTCATTCATTCATCTGTAGTGACCTAGTTGATAGATTGGGATGGGAACCTGAGATAGTAGATCGACCTTTAATCGTGACGAATCCTATTGAAGGCTCTATTAGTTTGCAAGGTTTTTCGTAGCCTTGTTTTATCAAATCATGGATGTTCGTTAGTTTGTGATTGTTTTGTTTTAAACTTTGTTGAGTTCGAGATTATCATGGGTATGGAATAGCTTAGGAAGTATGCGGCCATAGTTGATTGCATGAAGCTATTGGTGACAGTCGAAGATATGGATGGATGAAAGATAGTGATTGGCTGCCTACCAGAGGATGGGGTGATGGTTAACTTTCTATATTCAGTTTAAGTTCCACAGGTGAGATTATCATCAGTGCATATCATCAGGCGGTATCCAGATGTTTTTATGGAAGTAACTGGATTACCGCCGCATAGAGAGATCGAGTTTCAGATAGACCTGGTAAAGGAAGCCAGACCGACGGTTATGTCTTTAAGGCGTATGACTCGTATAGAGCAGGAATTGAATATGCAAGCGAATGACCTATTGAGAAAAGGGTTTAGTCGATGGAGCATATCTCAGCGGGGCACACCTGTAGTATTCACAATGAAGGTAGATGACTCTTTTGAAGTTTTGTGTGGATTATCGTGAGCCAAACATATTGACAAAGAAGAACAAGTATCCATTCCCATGTATCAACGACTTGTTTGATCAGCCGCACGGTGCGAAGGTGTTTACCCAAAAGGATTTGGTGAAGGATTTCACCAGCTTAGAGTAGTGAAGGAGAGTGTGCCTATTACCGTGTTTCGTATGCTATTGGGTTTCTATGAGTGGTTGGTGATGCCACTTGGATTGGCCAACGCTCCAACGTACTTTGTATATCTCATGAATCGGGTTTTCAGAGATCAGTTGAATAAGTTCATGCTTGTGTTTGTGGATGATACTCTTATCTACTCTAAACCGAAGAGGAGCAACAAGACGCACTGATAATTGTGCTAAAGATATTGAGGAAGCACAAGTTGAGAGCGAAGTTCTCTTAGTTTCACTTTTGGAGAGAATAACTGAGATTCTTGGGTCACGTAGTTTTGGGACAGGGTATAGGAGTGGATCCTACGAAGGTGGCAACAGTCCAAGACTGAAATCAACCCAAGAACGCTACGGTTGGGGGAGGTTTTCTAGGATTAGTGGGATATTATAAATGCTTCATAAGGACTTCTCAAAGGTAATAGGACCATTGACCAATTTGACAAAGAAGAATCAGACCATTGTGTGGGATGTGAAATGTGAGCATGCATTTGTGAATTTGAAAGAGAGGTTGACGAGTGTACAAGTATTGACTATTCCAACTGGAAATGAAGAGTTGACAGTATACACCAATGCTTAATGTACAGGAATAGGTGAAGTGTTAATGCAGAAGAGAAAGGTTATCGCTTATGTGAGTCGGTAGTTAAAGCCGCATAAAGGGACTTACCCAACACATGATTTGGAATTGGCGGCAATTGTTCTTGCTTGGAAGGTGTAGAGGCATAATTCGTTGGGAGAAAGGTTTGAGTTGTTTACAGATCAAAAATCCTTGAAGTACCCTTTCTCTCAAAAGGATCTCATCCTTTGTCAACAACAGTGGTTAGAGTTCTTAACCCCTTATGATTTCAGTATTTCCTACACTCAAGGAAAAAGAAATGCGATCGCCAATGCATTGATTAGGAGACATGCATGGTTAGGAGAAATGTTCTTGGAATGGAAGAAGATAGAGCATGTTGCTAGATTTGATTTCAGGCCTCACTGTGAGATAGAACCAAAAATGTTGGAAAGCTTATCGATTAGAACTACTCTGATTGAAAGGATCAGTACTAGTTAGAAGCATGATGCTAGGCTAGTGGAGATCATAACGAAGATAGAGGAAGCGGTAGAATATGAAGATATAAAGTAATATGAACTTGATCAAGAGGGTTGGCATTGTAAGGATGGAAGATTATTTATTCCTGATGTTGATGGATTGCGAGATAAAGTGCTAAGAGAATGTCATCATTCTAGATTGACTATTCATCTCGATGGTAATAAAATGTATCAAGATATGAAGCGAACTTACTACTGGGAAGGTATGAAGAGGGATGTTGGGAGCATTTATGTCAAAGTGCATAAACTATCAATTGGTAAAGGCAGAGCAGAAGAAACCTAGTGGATTCTTGCAAACATTAGAGATTCCTAAATAGAAATAGGAGCAAGTATCGATGGATTTTATGATGGATTGTCGAGGACTTGAGCAGGGTATGATGACATTTGGGTCATAGTAGATAGATTAACCAAGAGTGCGAGGTTTATACCTGTCACGTCAACTATAATAGCATCCAAGCTGGCAGAGTTGTATGTAAAATGGATAGTATGATTTTATGGTGTGCCAAAGAGCATTCTAAGAGATCGAGACTCGTTGCTTACTAATGGGTTGTGGAAGAGCTTATAAGAGGCATTTGGGATAGAGCTGCATCTTAATACAACTTATCATCTGCAAACAGATGGGCAAACCGAAAGTGTAAATCGTATGCTGGAAGATCTCTTGCGAGTATGCATTATAGGCTTTGGTGGATCATGGGATGATCATTTGCATTTGGTGGAGTTTGCATACAATAATACTTATTAGTCGAGTATTGGTATGGCTCCATATAAAGCATTGTATGACCGACCATGTAACCCTCCTTCATGTTGGTGGGAAGCATGCAAGAAACTGATACTTGGGCCAGATATGATTAGAGAGACTTCAAAGAAGATTGAGGTCATTCAGCAACGAATCAAAGTTGCTCAGGATCAATAGAAAAGCTATGTAGACAAAAGATGAAGAGATTTAGAGTTTTCTATCGGAGATATGGTGTTTGAAAAGGTTTCGCTCTAATGAATGTAGTTCGATTTGGTAGAAAGGGAAAGTTAGCACCAAAATTCATGGGTTCTTTTTCGATAGTCGAGAGAATCGAAAAGCTAGCATATAGGGTCGACTTACCTCAAAAGATGGTAGGCTTGCACAACGTTTTTCAAGTCTCTTGTCTATGGAAGTTTGTGCACAACTCAAGCATGATGATCACATCGGATCATCCAGATGATGTTGAGGTAAAATCAGAAGTTTGTATACCCCATAGGCCATTTGTATTGTTAGGTACGATAAAAAATAGCTTTGGAGAAAGACGATGGAGTAGTGAAATTACAATGGAGCAGAAGTGATGACGATTGTACGTGGGAACAGAGGAGAGCATGGGGACGATGCGTCTAGAGCTCTTTGCATGGTATGTCCACTTTTTATCGTATCTACTTTCATTATTATATGCTATATCTGATATCTTAGTATTCTGCATGCTAGGATAAGTCACCTGCAATATTGATCAAATGGTTTCTTGTTGAATATGTGTGATGGTCTCTATGCTTAGTAGACATGCGAGATGATCATGGTTGTTTATACTTTGGCTTGTTTAGGGATTTTAGGGGCGAAATTTCTGAAGGGGGAAGAATGTAACGAATCGTACTTTACATATCGGAGGAACGTAAAATATTTTTATTTTATTCGTATGAGGTCCTATGATTCTATAATTTTAAGAAATGACTCTTAGGAACAATTTATGCACCTATGATTTTTCGTGAATTTCTATGTGACAATTTTGACCTTGAAAACTTTGTTTGGGTTATACATTTTGATAGAAGTTGAATCAACTTCTCAAACCAGTTCCATTACTTCAGAATAATGGTTTTCCATTTCATAGAGTGGTCATAATAAAGAATCAGACTTACAATTAGGGAGTTATACCTGTTTTAAGTTTTTAAAGTTGTCGGCCAAGATTGGCGTGTAAGTAATTAAGCCCATTAGTGAACCCATTAGTCTAATAAGAGAATACAATAAACAAAGGACATAAGAGTCAAGTTAAAACTTTTCCCTCTCATTCCAAATCTTGTATAAACCCTAATTAGCCATAAATCCATTCTATTTCATCCAAATTTCTCTCTAAATCAAACTAGATTGTGGACTAGAGAATAGACCTTCGATTTGAGGCTAGAGATAATCAAATTGGTTGATTAGAAGTGGTTTTCATTACTGTTTGGATTGGATCTACATTTTGAATCGGTTGAATTTGGTAATTGGTAAGTGGTTTATGCCTTCTCACTACATTATGCACATTTATATGGTAGAATTATAGGATTTAACTTGTTTTGAATCGATTATTGGCATAAAAGCTTTTCTAACTTTAATTACACGTTAAATTATGTCTGTGATCCAGATTGATTGGAAATCATCCCTGCTCATGCTCATATATTCATGCCATATGTAAAACTATGTTATAAATTGACTTATTCGTCTTATTTTGGTGGATTGCATGTTTGATTGGATGAAATTACTTATTATGCTATTATTGGATGTTATGCTTTGGTATTGTTTGTTAGTGTTGTGGATGCACAAGAAGATAGGTTGGTGATTTGGGAAAATCGAAGACAAAATTGGTCGAAATTGGATGAAACTTGGAGGAGAAGCTCTAGAATATGAGAGGAGCTTGGGGTTCAAGTCGTAGGTCCAAAATCTCTAAACACAGAAGTCTGTACCTACATAAGAGGTTGGTACCAAGCTCTGTGGGTTGGTCCAACAAGTCGGCAGTTTTTGGGGGGAGCAATGGTGTTGCTAGTAGAGGTTGATTAAGGTTATGGATATGTGATTGGCTCAGTGTTGGAGGTTATGATGACTTGTTTCTAGAATATGATGTAGGGTGTTTTAAAGAGAGGACTTGTTCAATAAAGACTTAATTTGTGTAGAGAAGTCGGGGTCAAAGCATTTGGGCATGGAGTATTAGAAGCCGGAAAGGAGTGGAAGAAACTTAGCCATAGTTTGGCTAAGTAGAGAGCTCGACATAGAGTTGGTTAAGTCCAAATGGGATGGAACTTATGGGAGGTGAATTAGAGGTTCTGTAGATCGTGTTAGAGGTGTTTTCTCATTCGCATTAGGGCTGGATGGTGATGTAACAACATGATGAAAAGCTAGAGTTTTCAGACATTGCTCGCGTTGGGAGTAGGTTCCGAAGATGGCTGCCCGTAAAAGGAGTGAGCCATAGGATCGGGGAATGTGAGAAGGTTCCTCTTGAAAAATGGAAACTGGATTATGTAAGAAAGGATCGGTATCCAAAAGGAGCAAAGGAGGGATTGGGTGTATGTGCTAAGGAATAATTGATGCTCGGAGTATTTTCTATTGTACTCGAAGTAGAGTATTATAAGTGGGGACGCCTATGGATTAGTAGTAAGGATCCGTACACCCTGAACCTATGACATTGGATCTAGCATCCAGCTTTAGGCTGTGAGACACGTATTTAGCTTTGAGATATGAGATACAAGAGTACAATGGAGAGCCGAGATTTCCACAAGTCCTTAGTATAAAGGAGGCTATATAGGCTATTGTATATTCAGAGTCAATGGAGTGATAGTTAGGATTGTTTCATGAATGCTATAGTTGCGTTGGTTGCTTTCTTTATTTGGCTGTCACTTATAGATGTCATAGGGAGTAGGTATTGGAGATAGAAATACCTGGAAGACTAACATCCTTTACTTCGTTTGTGGTATATCTTTATGATATTGTAGAGTAGCATATTATAGTGTAATATGCTAACTCTTTGGTTGCAGGGGCATGTCAGGTGTGGTTCGTGTACTCTTGTTCCTTACCATATTTACTTGTATAGTATTTTAAGACTCATTTACTACTCACACCAGACTGTTTTCTGACCCAAGGTTTTATGCTTTGTTTCTTATTATTTTGGGTACTCTTAAGTGAGTAGGCTAAATAACAAGTCTAGGTGACGGAGTACCTGTTCGAGGGACAAGCTGGATGGAACTATCTCGAATTACACATATATATGGAGTCTATGCTTATTTCGTTATGCAGCATTGGGAAGCCTTAGCGGTGACTACTTACCATTTGTATTTCAGATAGTTTTGAGTTTGTTTTCGTTGTATAAACTCTACTATTGATGTATAACTCTGTGGATATTATACTCTGATAATGATGGTCTATTCACATTATTATCACTGTCTCTTCTGTTGTATATGTGATATTATATTCTTTCCATGCACAGTGAGAAATACGACACATTATATGCTGCATTTATTCATTCTAAATCCTGATGATCGTCCTATATCGGCCGAGCACGACAGCAGCGCACTATTTATATACTATTGTTGCCGGTGGTATAGGGCTGTCGTCACAAAATCATAGATTAGGGTTAGGTTATTAAGGGGATTCATTAGATATCTTCACATCGACATTTTTGGAAAGAGAAAACTCCATCTTTGCTTTTATTTTCGGATCTACCTTGAATTGCATGCAAAACTTTGATTTTTGAGGTTTTGGAAAGTGATTTATTATCTCTCACCTTACTAAAAATGTATCTACGGATTTGAACATGTTATAACCCCATTTTTTAAGTCAAGTTTTTTAACTATTTTCAGATGAGACATGAAGTAAAAATGATTTTAAAATGTTTTTTTTGGCATAGCCAGCTGGGTTAACTGGTCCTCTACCAGTTTATTGAAGCATACAAGAGAACAAAAATCCAACCTAAACAAGCTTAGGTAAGAGAAAAAATCAAAAAGGGTTATAAGTGCAGTAGAAAAGAAAAAGAAGACCTAGTAACAAGGAGCTCCAATAAAAACAAGGGAAAAGAACAGAACACAACGTAAACAAGAACACATAAGCTAATCATTAAGGACCAATAGCATCAACTATAGCTTGAGTAAACTGGAATGAAGAATATTTCATTCCCGATTTTATTTCATAAAGAATGAAATAAAGCAGCTGCCTCCGAGTTCTTCTTTTTGCTCCAAATACAATTGAATTTCTCTCATGTCGTATGATTAGAACAAATACCTTCAAGGTGAACAAAAGGATAAATGTATCTATTTCTCTCCATCTTGTAGCTTTATATATCAGAGCCCATTCCATTGAACTATTTGTAGTGGCGTTATTTCTGCCTATCTTTTTCATTATATTATTCCAAATGTAAATATAAACGAGAATTTGAAGAATAAATGGAGTGTTTTCTTCAAACAGAGAACAAAATGGGAATAATAGATCAGTTATCGTTCCCCGATGATATAGGTTTGATTTTATATTGATTGCATTATCAAATACCTTCCAAAGTAGCAGATTTTCTCTTTCTGAATTGTGTCTCAACCAAATCCTCTTACTCCACCTGAAGCTAAGGTTAAGACTGTCAGTTGTCAAGGCTTTATATACTAAGTGTAACAACCCAAAATTTTGTAAATATTTTTAAATTTAATTTATTTGAAAACTTTGATTTTTGATCACTAAAATTTGATTTTTTTTGAATTTTTCCAGGATAAATTTGGATGTGTTTGTAATTTATCTCCCAAATAGGATAAAATAAACTATTTCTGAAATGACAGGTTCGAGTGATTTTTATTGTATTTGATTTACTTAGGATTGCGGGTTTGAAATGATAGAACCGAATTTTTCTTTTTAAATTACGTATTGAAGTGATATATTATCCGTATCACTTGACCTAGGTTAGAAAATATTATACAAACCCGTGGTTAATTATATATATATATTTTTTCTGAAATTTATAACTACTTTTAAATGTAAATTTTTTTGACATTTTAACTTAAATTGAACTTAAATAATTTAAATGAATTTATAGTGATTTTTCTATAAGTTAAAATGTACAAAGAATTAAATGGAAAGGTGTATTTTAAAAATATGACTTAACTTGGAAATTGAAGATTTGGTTTTAAATGGAAAATTTTAAGTTAAGTAAATAAATGAAAATTTTATTTTATTTATGAAATGACTATTTTAAAATAAATTATTAAGTTAATTGTTAAAATAAAAAGTTGAGAAAATAGTCTACTTTTGACTTAATAGTGAATTATTGTTTAAATTGGATATTTATTTATTAAAGATTTATTTTATTGAATCATAAGTTAAATGATATCTGAATGAATATTTTTGAAGCAAAAAAATATGAAACTGAACTGTTTTATTAAATTATTTTATTGAATCATAAGTTAAATGATATCTAAATTAATATTTTTGAAGCGAAAAATATGAAACTGCACTAAATAGCTACTGTAGCACTTGGTAAGGCTATTGCTAAAATGAAACAGAACTTTTTTATATTACTAATACCTACTGTAGCACTTTGTAAGTGCTGTTGTTTTTGAAATTGAGCTGTTTTGAAATAAGTAAATACATACCGTAGCACTTATAAGTGCTGCTGTTTTTGAATTTGACAATGTTTTTGAAATATTACTATATCTACCATAATATTTTATAAGTGCTATTATAGCTGAAATTTACAATGTTTTGGAAACTTTATAATTAAATGAATGAACTTAGAAATGTTACACCTTTGAAATGAATATTATTTGATATTGAATTTAAATGGTTTAAATTAATATGTTTTGAAGTGAAATATAAACTATTTTTGAAATTTATAACCACGGGTCATAATAATGATAGGTTGGCAAAGAGACCGGGATCGGATATGGGCATACTCTCTGTCGATACCGAAAACCACTTTGACAATCGTGTACGTTGTGGAGATTCCAAAATGAAGTAGGATGGTGGCGACGTTCAATTGAGGTATATACGTGGACCCGACTCCCTTGAGTTGGCATAAGATGGCTAAAACAGGAGCGATTCTTGGGCCAATGAGGCAACTCCTCTGATCTGACACACTTCTTCGTATGCCATTCTATTACTTTGTGATTGATATGGTGCGCACCTTTGATTTTTGGGAGTGTGACTCGAGGTGGGCGGTAGCTGCGGCTATGCATTACCACCAGCCCAGATGCATAATTGTATATCTACCCTGGCATTGCCTCGTTGTGCTGTGTCACCTACCCTAGCGCGCCTTGTACGAGTTTGGTTTTGTATCGTACCTACGGAGTATCCTCCAGTAGCCTCCCGATCAGGAGGTATTACGATACTGTATAGACTATTGGCACTATATATGTGTTAAGGTGGAAAATGTAAAGCCTTAACGCTATTTTTAAGTAAGTTTACATTAAAAATAGACATTATTATAATAGCGTGTATTACTACATAGTAAATAGTTTAACGGATCCTTAAAGGATGGGCGGTCCCAAGCATCCTTTAAGTTACTTGTACATTTATTTTACAATTCACTTGAGTTGGTTTACATTGTATAAGTATGTTTGTCCTGACTCGAGTGTTTGTGTTTATTTTCTTACGCTCAGGTCAGCCTGAGTATCACAGCTTGGAACTATCTTCTGGAAGCTAGAGATTTCTGGAGCTTATCTGCTTATCTAGTTTTATCTATTTCAGTTCAGTCATCCTATTTCAGCTTATGTATTAGAGACTTATGTATTTGGGATTTCTACTGTATTTGTTTCAGAACTATATTTATTTTTCAGACTATGTATTTTGTACTTATTTGAGGCTGAGTTTGTAGTGGCTCCATGACCCACTATGGTTATTTTATTTCCACTGCGAGTATTCTGATATTCTGTGTCTGTGATTGGTTTTATTTTCTTCAAATTTTATTACAATCTATTGTTTTGATCTAGTCAAGTTTGACATATTTTGGTTTTATTGTCGAATTTGAATGGTGCAAAATAGTGGGTTGTTACATTTGGTATCATAGCTTTGGTTTTAGGCAAACCTTGCCTATGGAGCAAAAACTCATTAGAGATAGGGTACACTATCCTAGGATGAGTGAAATCAATCTTGGAATCCTTTCTTTGTTAGAGAATGTATTTTAAAGTAAAATGATTTTTAAATGATTTTTAAAGGATTTTAAAAGAGTATTTTTATATAAAAACTTCTCTTGTTTTGAAATCAAAATTTTCTTAACTTCCTTCTTTTCCTTATCCACCTTGTTAGTAATGTCTTGGTTTAAGGCATTCATTCTAGTTGAATCTAATTTTATCTTATCTTATCTAATCTTGTCTTTGTTTCTCAATTACCTCTTTCCTAAAATTAATTCTTGATTTTCAGGATGAGTCATAGGAATGCAAGAGGTAGGGGCCATGGTATTACCCCAGCTCCTGAGCCTACTGCCCTAGCAGGTTCACAAAACTCTGTAAAGAATACACTGAGCTTGGTGGCATCAAGTTCACCGGATCTGAGAGCATTATTTAATCTCAATAGTGGTTGAAGGATTTGGAGAGAATCTTCTCCGACCTTGAGATCACTAATGCCCAGCAGCGTCAGTTGGCAGCTTGGCAATTGAAAGGAACAGCTTTGGATTGGTGGGAGTCTGTCACAGCTCACACCGCTGAGGCTGACATTTCTTGGGAACAATTTAGGTATCATCTTCTATTTGTTTTTAATTTGGTTCAGTTTCTCTTTTGAAATCTATTCTATATTTCTGTATCGTGCTTTAGGGATGTTTTTCTTGTGAAGTGGATACCCGAGGCAGGGAAGTCTCAACTGTATCGGGAATTCATGGATCTGAACAAGGTGATATGTCTTTTGCTGAATACGAGAGGAAGTTCGATGAACTTTATAAGTTTAGCCTTAATCTGATTGCCATTCCTCTCAATAAGAATGAGAAGTTCATTGCTAGTGCCCGTCCTGAGTATTATGATCATCTCATCGCTCATGTGCATAGCCCTTTCACCAGTCTGATGGACATGGCCATTAGATATAAGAATCCTATTTCTAAGGATCCTCCAGCTACCCGTTCTGCTTCATCTCAGTCTTCCTCTGGTAATCCTAAGAAGAGAAAGCCCAACTTTTATCATCATAAGAAGAATTGGAACAAGACTCCAGGGTTGGGATCATCTTCTTCTCAAAGGCAGTCTGTCGACCTTTCTGCCCTTACTTGCTTCCAATGTGAGCAGAAGGGACACTATGCTAATAGTTATCCTACCTTGGGTGCTGCTATTCCTCTAGCTCAGTTGACCAGGCGTTGCCTCTGCCACATTTGTCTGCAGCCTGGCCATTTCAAGAAGGACTGCCTTGCTTAGTAGAAGGGCAAGTCATTTGGTATTTTTGCTGTTACTTCTGCATCTTCTCCAGCTCCACCTCCTGTACTTGCTCCTGCTCCTTCTCCTGGTGATCCACAAGGTACTCTTCAGGGCACTTTACTTTGTTTAAATCTCTTATTCGTGTTTTATTTGATACTGGAGCTTCTCATAGTTTTATTTCTATGGATCTTTGTGATAAATTTGAGCACCATCTTTCTCCTAAGTTTGTCGATGAGCCTTTATGTGTTTCAAATCCTATTAGGGGTCTCGCAAAACTTAGTAGGATTTGTAACCAAGTGAAACTTCTCTATTTTCATCACCGTTTCAGTGGTGATTTCCATGTTCTGGGTTTTGATGCTTTTGATCTATTGCTTGGGAGTGATTGGCTGAGGAGGCATGATGCCTTTATCTCTTATAGTACCCGAGCTGTTTCTCTAGTTGATGATTTTGGTGATTCTTTGGTGATTCAGTGTAGTTTACCCTAGGATTTTGCTGGCAGCTCTATTTATTCTCTTGATGCTTCTCCTAGTGATATACATTCGACTTTTGTAGTCAAACTCTATCCCGATGTATTTGGTGAAGTCACTTTTTTACCTCCTAAGCGAGAAATTGATTTCTGTATTGATCTTATTCCTGGAGCTCGACCTATAGTTCTTCTACCTAGAAGAATGGCACCCCATGAGAAGGTCGAGTTAAGGAAGCAAATTGAGGACTTGTTCTCCAAGGGTCTGATCAGACCTAGCCATTCGGAATGGGGAGCAGTAGTGGTTTTCGTCACTAAGTCCGATGGTTCTTTGAGGAAGTGTGTTGATTATAGGGAGCTGAACAAGCTCACTATGAGGAACCGAAATCCTATGCCTCGTATTAATGATATGTTTGATCAGCTCCATGGAGCTACTGTCTTCTCTCAGCTTGACCTTGCCACAGGTTTCCACCAGCTCAGAGTTGCCGAGGAAAGTATTCCCAAGATTGCTTTCCGTATTGAGAATGGTTTCTATGAACGGTTAGTTATGCCTTTTGGTTTGACTAACGCTACTGCCTTCTTTGTTGATTTGATGAATCGTGTTTTCCGTGATGTGCTTAATAAATTGTTCTAGTCTTTGTTGATGATATATTTATTCTCCAAGTCTGAGGAAAAGCATAAATCCCACTTGAGCTTTGTTCTAAAGACTCTTAGAAATCATCAGTTGAAGGATAAATTCTCTAAATGCCATTTCTGGAGAGATGAAGTCTGATTCCTTTGACGTATTATTTCTAGTAATGGACTTTCTTTTGATCCAGTTAAGATCGCTGCAATCAATGTAAGTCTTTCCTTTCTTCTCTTTCTTTAATTTGATCATTCTATCTTTTCTGTCGTCCTTATTTCTTCCTATTCTATTGCAGGATTGGGAAACTCCTAGGACTCCAACTGATATTTGCAGTTTTCTAGGCCTTGCCAGTTACTATCAGAGATTCATTGAGAATTTTGCTCGGATTTCTGCACCTCTCACTGCTTTAACTCGAAATAATGCTAAGTTTATATGAAGTGATAAGTGTAAAGACGCATTCAATGTGTTGAAGCGTAAGCTTACTTCCGCACCAGTGCTTACCGTTCCAAATGGAAAAGAGGGATTAACGGTATACACTGATGCTTGTCGTGAGGGTTTGGGAGCTGTTCTGATGCAAGATGGGAAGGTAATTGCTTATGCCAGTCGCCAGATGAAGACCCATGAAGCTAATTATGCGGCTCATGATTTGGAACTGCTTGCCGTTGTCTTTGCTTTGAAGCTTTGGAGGCATCATATTTTGGGTGCTAAGTTTGAGCTCTTTACTGATCATCAGTCTTTGAAGTATATCTTCACCCAAAAGGATTTAAATCAGCGGAAGGTTAGGTGGCTTGAGTTCCTTGCTTCATAATCTTGACATTAGCTACACACTTGGGAAAGCTAATGTTGTGGCTGATGCTTTGAGTTGGAAGAAGGCCATGTTGTGTCAACTGGTTGTTTCTTCTTCTCCTCTTTTGGATCGTATCAAAACTAAGTAGGATGAGGATAGGATCATCAGATTGATTAAGGAGAGTGTTCGCAGCAGGGTTGGTGGTAGTAGTCCTGATGGTAGTGGAGCTTTGATCGATGATAGAGGTATTTTGAGGATTAATAATCGGATTTGTGTCCCGAATATTGATGGATTGAGGCAGGAGTTACTTCGGGAACATCATCGATCTCGACTTTCTATTCATCCTGGTGTGTTGAAGATGTATCAGGACATAAAGAAGCTTTATTGGTGGAGAGGTATAAGGCGAGATATCTCTATCTTTGTTAGCAGGTGTGCGACTTGTCAACAAGTCAAGGTAGATCACCAGAAGACCCTTAGTTTATTACAGCCCCTTGAGGTTCCCAATTGGAAATGGGAACAAGTTTCCATGGATTTTATTGATGGTTTATCGAGGACTCGGAGGGGTAATGAGAGCATTTGGGTTTTTTTGGATAGATTGACCAAATCAGCTCATTTCATTCCGGTCAAATCTACCCGTTCTGCTTCCAGTTTGGCTGAGATTTATATGAGGGATATTGTTCATCTCCATGGTGTTCCTATCAGCATTGTTTGTGATCGGGATCCTATCTTTATTTGTTAGTTTTGGAAAGCTTTTCAGGAATCTTTGGGTACTCGTTTGAATCTAAGCACTGCTTACCATCCGCAGACCGACGGTCAAACAGAAAGAGTGAATCAGATTCTAGAGGATCTTCTTCGTGCTTGTGTTCTGGATTATGGAGGATCTTGGGAAGATCATCTCCATATTGTTGAATTCACCTATAACAACAGTTATCAGGTACATTTTCCATCTTCTATTTTAATCTTATCTTAATCTTTATCTATCTCATTCCATCCTTGAATTCAGGCTAGCATTGAGTTGTCTCCTTTTGCTTCTCTTTACGGAAGACCTTGTATATCTCCATCTTGCTGGATCGAATCCGGTAATCATTTGGTTCTTGGTCCTGATATGATTTTGGAGGCTTCAGAGAAGGTTGAGGAGATTAAGACAAAGTTGAGGATTGCTCAGGATAGGAAGAAGAAGTATGCTGATCATCGTAGGAGGAGTTTGGAGTTTTCTGTTGGTGATCAGGTTTCCTTAAGGTCTCTCTCTTAAGGAATGTGGTTCATTTTGGTCGTAGAGGGAAGCTTGCTCCTAGGTTCATCGTTCCTTTCCGCATTGTGGAAAGAGTTGGTTCTTTGGCTTATCGTCAAAATTTGCTAAAGTACATAATGTATTCCATATTTCACATCTTTGTCGATATCTGTATGATCCATCTCTTATTGTCCAGCCTTTTGCTCTTGATAGTTTGGATATTGATTCTAATCTGACTGTTCAGAGGAAGCCACTTCATATCGTCGATCGAGGTACGAATCAGCTGAGAAGGAAATATGTCAACCTGGTCAAAGTGCAATGGAGCACCGATGATCGAGATTGTACCTGGGAGATGGAAGAGAGCATACGTGCTTCGAATCCAGAATTGTTTGTTTCAGGTACTTTTGCTTTGCTATCTTATCTTTCTTTGTTTTCCTTGTTTCGTTCCTTTTCAAGGACGAAAAGTTTTGAGCGGCGGAGAGTGTAACAACCCAAAATTTTGTAAATATTTTTAAATTTAATTTATTTGAAAACTTTAATTTCTAATCACTAAAATTTGAATTTTTGGTATTTTTCTAGGGTAATTTTGGATGTGTTTGTAATTTATCTTCCAAATAGGATGAAATAAACAATTTCTGAAGATTTTATATTTTGGTCAAACTTTGACTTTTATTTGAAAATTTTAAAATTTTAAATTTTAAATTCTAATCTTTTTATTTGAAGCTGGATATAATTCTGATGTCCATTCTGCTTTTCATTTCGTTAAATTTTGATTTATACTTTTAGAATTGGATAAAATACAGCATTTTACACGCAATTAATTTCTGTATTTTATTTATATTTTTCTTATGTCCATCTCTTTATTTTTTTCTATTTTTTTGTCTAGACTTTATTTCATTTATTGGATTTTACTTGTGTATATCTTTTAATTAATGGCTTGGAAAAAAAATCAAAGAGACATATGTTACATTGTTTTAACTCTTGCCTTTTTATTTGCCTACCCTCTTTATTATTTTCTAGCCATTCAAACATTGATACCATGCCGTTTGTTTCTATTGATTAGCTGTGAAAACTCCTTAATTAATTATCAGTTCACGTACAAATATTTTCCAAATATTTCCTTCCTCGTTGCCTCTCCCGATTGAAAGAAAATTACAGTAAGTTTTCTATGGCTTCTTCCTTTTTTTCCATTTTATTCTTCTATTTTCTTTTGTTCTTCCCTTTGTTCAATGAATAGGCTCAGCCTCATGTAATTTCCAATTACAACTCCTCCTCCACCACCACCTTCCACGGCCAACAAATCCTCACCATCATCACCAAGCCTTGCCATGAAACCATAGATCCAATCCATCACAAAATTGCCTTGAAACCCTAGCCTATCTCTACCACTTCTTCTAAACATCTCCCCATTGCCTCGGCCCAACACAAACACCACCACCTTGCCTTGGCTGTGACCCATCTCTATCTCCTAGCCATGATCCAGATCTGACTTGACCCAAGCCTAGCCATAGGCCAAGCCAAACATCAACATCCCTCTCATTTGCCTAGCCTTTTGCCTTCCACAAGCCTTCTCTTTCATATCCAAACCATAGCCGTGCCTTGTGACTACATGACCAAGCCTAGCTTGCCTCTGGACATCATGGCTGAGCAAAATATGGTGATGGTCGAGCCTATAGGTGATGTGGCCGAGCCCACTTGTGGTTTAAACCAAGTTTTGTTTCAAATTGATTCATGTTTTACATTGTTGAATTCATATCTTGTTGTGTTAAACCATATACTTATATATGTTTTTATTTATTTGATTACAGGATTTGAATTTGGATGTTACTTCTTCTCGAATCTAGTGCGTGCTTGTCGTGCCTTTTTGTGTTTGTTGTGCGCCTTTACTTGGTAATCTCTAGCTTCAAAAAGGTGAGTTATTCACTCTGGACATTCCGTATTTATATAATTGTGAAACGATGACAAGTGAAGATGTAATGATTGATATACTATTTTCATACATGCTTATGATCTGTTTATATGATGTATAACCTGATTTTATGCCTGTTATATCATCTGTTAAAATATTATATGCTATACTGTTATTTTATTTTTTGTATCTCACACTACAAGTTCTCTTATCACTATGGGATAAAATGATCATATCCAAATGGACTTGAGAATAAGGAAAAATCATTATGGGCTGAAATGATAGGCTTGAATGATTTTTATTGTATTTGATTTACTTGGGATTGCAGGTTTGAAATGATAGAACCCAGATTTTTCTTTTTAAATTACAGATTGAAATGATATATTATCCATTTCACTTGACCTAGGTTAGAAAATATTATACAAACCCGTGGTTAATTATATATATATATATATTTTCTAAAATTTATAAGTATTTTTAAGTGTAAAAAATATGTCATTTTAACTTATATTGAATTTAAATAATTTAAATGAATTTATATTGATTTTTTATAAGTTAAAATATACAAAGAAATATTTTAAAAATATGACTTAACTTGGAAATTGGATATTTGGTTTTAAATGGAAATATTTAAGTTAGTAAATAAATGGAAATTTAATTTTATATATGAAATGGATATTTTAAAATAAAGTATTAAGTTAATTTTAAAATAAAAAGTTGAGAAAATAGTCTACATTTGACTTAATAAGCGAATTATTGTTTAAATTGGATTTTATTTATTAAAGGTTTATTTTATTGAATCATAAGTTAAATATAGCTAAATGAATATTTTGAAGCGAAAATATGATTTTATAAGTTAAAATGGCTAAAATTGAAGTTTTAATGTTTCTAAAATTTTATGTTAAAGTAGTATTGGTAGCGCTTCAGAAATGCTGTTCTTTTAAAACAACATTTGTTAAGTGTTATCATTCTGAAAATAAACTAAGTTCTGGAATAATAAAGAGCTATTGCAGCACTTTGTAAGTGCTGTTGTCGCTGAAACTAAACTACATTTTGAAATAACTAAATAGCTACTGTAGCACTTTGTAAGTGCCGTTGTTGCTAAAAGTGAACTGTTTTGAATAACTAAATAGCTACTGTGGCACTTGGTAAGTGCTGTTGTTGCTGAAATGAAACATAACTGTTTTAAATTACTAATACCTACTGTAACACTTTGTAAGTGCTATTTTTTTTTGAAATTGAGCTGTCTTAAAATAACTAAATACCTACCGTAGCACTTTATAAGTGCTGTTGTTTTTGAATTTGACAATATTTTTGAAATATTACTATATCTACCGTAACATTTTATAAGTGCTGTTATAGCTGAAATTTACAATGTTCGGAAACTTTATAATTGAATGAATGAACTTAGAAATGTTACCACTTTGAAATGAATATTATTCGACATTGAATTTAAATGGTTTAAATGAATATGTTTTGAAGTGAAATATAAACCATTTTTGAAATTTATAACCACGGGTGATAATAACGATTGGTTGGAAAGAGACCGGCATCAGATATGGGCATACTCTCTGTCGATACCGAAAACCACTTTGACAACCGTGTACGCGGTGGAGATTCCAGAATGAAGTAGGACGGTGGCGATGTTCTATTGAGGTATATACGTGGACCCGAATCCCGTGAGTTGGCATAAGGTGGCTAAAACATGAGCGATTCTTGGGCCAATGAGGTAGCTCCTTTGATCCGACACACTTCTTCGTATGCCATTCTATTACTTTGTGATTGATATGGTGCGTACGTTTGATTTTTGGGAGTGTGGCTCGAGGTGGGTGGTAGCTGCGGCCATGCATTACCGCCAGCCTGGATGCGTAATTGGTATATCTACCCAGACATTGCCTCGTTATGTCGTGTCACCTAACCTAGCACGTCTTGTACGAGTTTGGTTTTGTGTCGTACCTATGGAGTATCCTCTGGTAGCCTCCTGATCAGGAGGTATTGCGATACTGTATGGACTATAGGCACTATATATGTGTTAAGGTGGAAAATGTAAAGCCTTAATGCTTTTTTAAGTAAGTTTACTTTACAAATGGACATTATTATAATAGCGTGTATTACTACATAGTAAATAGTTTAATGGATCCTTAAAGGATGGGCGATCCCAAGCATCCTTTAAGTTATTTGTACATTTATTTTACAGTTCACTTGAGTTGGTTTACATTGTATAAGTATGTCTGTCCTGTCTCGAGTGTTTGTGTTTATTTTCTTATGCTCAGGTCAGCCTGAGTATTACAGCTTGGAACCATCTTCTGGAAGCTAGAGATTTCTAGAGTTTATCTGCTTATCTAGTTTTATCTATTTCAGTTCAGTCATCCTATTTCAGCTTATGTATTAGAGACTTATGTATTTGGGATTTCTACTGTAATTGTTTCAGAACCGTATTTGTTTTTCAGACTTTGTATTTTATACTTGTTTGAGACTGAGTTTGCAGTGGCTTCATGAACCACTATGGTTATTTTTATTTCTGTTGCGAGTATTCTGATATTCTGTGTCTGTGATTGGTTTTATTTGCTTCAAATTTTATTACAACCTATTGTTTAGAGCTATCAAATTTGACATATTTTTGTTTTATTGTCGAATTTGAATGGTGAAAAATAGTGGGTCGTTACACTAAGGAAATTTTGAATTCATGTTCCTTGTTTGTCCATTTTGTGTCATCATAAGCCGATGGAGTTAATGTTTTATCATTGAACTGAGCCCATAGTCGACGAATGATCTGATTACTAGAGTATGATGTGTTACATGGCTATGATGAATGAAATGATATGCCTTAGCATATCGTGGGATTCTAATCTAACAAATTTTGTCATGGATTCATTATATTGGCCAATATAAGACCAGCTTGTAACCATGGATCATACAAGAAACTCACCTTTCACCTTGGGCAACAGATAATTTAACCAATGCCTCTGAGTTTAAAATGTTTTAAAGTGTCATAATTATATTAGTTTGATGTTTGATTGCTTTAATGTGTGTTAAGCTATGTTAGAGACATATTATAGGATGATTTGTCATGAACTAATGTATGGTTGCATCTTTAAATGTTGTTTGGTGCATGTATGGTGTTTGCTTGTATGCTTATTTGTTGAAAATGCTCATCGAAAGGACATAGAGTTAGGAACCATAAAATTGGGCTTCGATGGATTGACTCGAGGTTATTGAGAGTTGTATGGTGGTATACGAAAGAGACAAGGGTCAAAGAACTTGGGCTTAGCGATGAAGTCGATGTGAAAATGAAAGTTTGAGTCACTATAAGAGTTTGGTTCGGTGGTAGGCTGCTCGATGATTAGGTGGTTTGGCTTGTACTTTAGGCTTAGGAGGAGACTGGCTTGGATGCTATGGTTCCGTAGTGGTGAAAGACTAGCTAGGATTTTCTGTCCGATGGGCATCTTGGTTTGGTAGAGGGAATGGACATGATTTCATGTTCGGTGATGTCTTGGTTCGACATTGAAGGGAACATACAACATTTGCTATCCGGTAGTGGGATGAAGGACAGAACAATACATCGATCAGTGATCCCATAGAAGAGCGGATAGACCTTTCTGTCTGGTGGAGCTATGCTCGAGCAACTAACAAGGAAGGGAGCTTGGGGCTGTATCATGGTATGTTGGGACAGCTTTAAGTCTGGGAATGGTTGTTTCGGGTTAGAGAGGGGATGATCTTGGATTCTGTGCGGTGACAAAGTAAGCAATGGTATGACACTTTGATATGATGACTTCAGGACCTTGGTATGATGGCTCTACGACTTACGAGTGGTGTCTAGAGGCATTACAAAGATGATGACTTAACGATGGGAGTCATGATGGTAATCCACAAGGGTGAGCTTGACGATAAGAGCTTGCGAGTGGGATTTGCGATGGTGTCCTGCCATAGAGATAGCCGTAATGGAATAAAGATTGAGGTCCATTATGGAGACACATGCAAAAGGGATTATTAATAACTTGGATGCTTCTAGTCTGCTCGTAAAGAAGAGGTATGTAGGGATGCCCATATGGATTTGCGATTGTGTCTGGATCTTACTATAATAGATTACCCTGGGCATTGCAATTGTGGGCATGGTTCCCAGCCTTTCGAAATGGCATGGTTTCAAGCAGCAATGGTGCCGAGATTATGATTTGGTCCTTATTTTGCAATCGTTGGGTGTCACACGATGTAGGTATTTTCGACAATATACCTAGACATTAGACATTGTACTTCGACTGTAGTACACTTATACGGTTTTGATAGCAAATTAGCATATATCGATTATTATGTGCTAACTCTTTGGATGTAGGAACATGTCAGGTATGGATCTTCATACCTTATGTACATATTTACTATATACGATCTTTATAGTATTTTTGAGATAATGTATCCTCATACCAGACTATTGTCTAAGCTACGGTTTTATGTTTTGCTTCTTATTACGTTGGTTACTCTTAAATGAGTAGATTAGAGATAATAGGTCTGGATAGTACATTGAGCTATACAGAGTATGAGCAGGAGGCTATGCTTTCATATGTTCATATTTAGAGCTTGCTATAGCTTATATTCTGCTGTGCAATAGTGTAAAGCTATGTCAGCACTTATATTTTGAGAGACAATTATTGAGTTTATTTTCGAGATGTGGAAATATAAACTCTTTATTTAAATTTTTGTATAGTCAGTGAACCTGATGCATTCTAATGTTTTACTCATGGTTCATTTGATTATATCACCGTCTTGCCTGTTTTATATCTATGTTGTCATATTATATATTATCTATGCATTATGAGATATTCTACAGGTTCTATGTTTAGAGATTTTACTCTACTTTATATTCATGGCTAACATCCTGCATCGATTGGGTACCCATACAACGCATCATATAGGTGGATTGGGTATTGGGGGTGTATGGCAGACATCACATTGGTATCAGAGCTTAGGTTACATAGACGACCAACGATATATGAGATAAGAAAGGAGCTATCCACTTAGGATGGATTCAACGATGTATGAGAGAGCGTACTTGTTATATTTTGTTTTTCAAAACAATATTGTAGTATATATGGTATATAAGTTGCACTGCATTTATGGACACCACTTATTCCTATTAGAGAGACTGATCATTCTTATTACAGCTTTTAAGAATGAGCCAGTTAACGAGGAATGCTGCTAGGAACTCCATTTCTAGATTGAGGTAGAGGCATGATCTGGGGCTGCTAACTCAACTTTCATTTAACATGTTCACTTAGATGGTGCAAAACATGATTCCAAATTCCCAAGTTGATCTTGCTGCGGCTGTTGGTGGTGGTGCTCTAGTGTAAGCATTGAGGGTCGAGTTTGGCTAATTGAGCAAGGATTTCTCTACTTTAGGTGGTAAATCGTTCCATGGAACGGAATCAACCATCAAAGTGCAGGAATGGTTAGACATCTATGAATGCATCTTTGAGGATACAGAGTTAGAGGATGTGATGAAGAGGAAGCTAGCTTCTAGACAGCTTCAGGGATGAGCTATAGGGTGGTGGAACGCCATCAAGATTACTACTCCCAAAGGTCGGATTGCTTCGAAGCAATTCAAGGAAAGGTTTGAAGAGAAGTACATACTGGCTACTCTGAAGTCAACACTCTTTTGGAAGTTTGCTAACTAAAGACAGGGGGATATGTCCATGTTGGAGTACATGGCTGAGTTCGATACACTATTGAAATACGGCCTATCTTTTATCGATACTCCGCTCAAGAAGAATGAGAAGTTCATTATAAGCTTAGATGATTATCTCAGAGAGAAGCTTGTTAGTCACCTCGATTAGACCTCTGAGAGGTTGGTGGAGAAGGCTCTTCGACATGAGTGCCTGTATCCTAAGCCTAAGTTGGTTTTTTCTCCCAAGGAAGAGTGAAAACTATAGTGTGACATCAAGAAGAAGAAGAAGCAGTTTTAGAAGACTGGTCAGAAGAAGGGCAAGTGGGAGCCTACTTGCCATAATTATGGTGTTAAGGGCTATCTTATCAGAGACTGCAAGGCGAAAGGCAATAAGTGCTACAACTACAACAAGCAGGGCATACTAAGAAGGATTGTCCAGTACCGCGAAGGAATAAGCAAGTTGTGTCTACTTACATTTTGAACGCTGTTCCCCCTTCGTCCAGTGCTCCATTGGCCGAGGAGAAGAGGAAGAGCTTCATTATATAAGGTTTGCTTTATACTTTTAGTACACCCGTACTTGTTTATTCTATATTAAGTCCTTCATATATAGTGATTTGATAGATAGATTGGGATTAAGACCCGATATAGTTGATCGATCTTTGATTGTCACAAACTCCATTGGAGGATCGACTAGCCTGTGCATGATTTGCCGAGACTTATCCTTATCGAGTCATGGATGTTTGTTTGCTTGTGATTGCTTTATTTTGGATTTTGTGGGGTTCGGTATTATTCTAAGGATGGACTAGATTCAAAAGTACGGAGTAGTAGTGGATTATGAGAGGCCGTTAGTGACGATAGGGTTGGATGATAGGCGTAGGCTGGATGCCTACATAATGTTGAGGTGATGGCCAGCATTCTGTGCTCGCTCGAGGTCTCACACGACAAGTTATCAACTGTGCCTATAGAGAGGGAGTATCCGAACATATTTGAGGAGGTGACCAGAGTACCACCACATAGGGAAATTGATTTTCACATAGACTTGGTAAAGGATGCTAGAACGATAGTTATGCCTATGAGGTGCATGACACCCAAAGAATAGAAGGAGTTGGAGGTGCAAGCGAATGATTTATTAAGGCAAGAGTTCATTTATAGGAGCATATCTAAGTGGGGCACACCTATAGTATTCTCCACTAAGGCGGTTAGCTCTTTGAGGTTGTGCAAAGATTATCGTTAGATAAATAAGGTGACGAAGAAGAACAAGTATCCACTCCCATGTATTGATGACTTGTTCGATTAGCTCCATGGTGCTAACGTGTTCCTCAATTGGACTTTGTAATGAGGTTTCATCAACTGAGAGTGGCAAGGGAGACCGTATCGTTCACAACGTTTCATATATCATCTTGATTCTATGAGTTGTTGGTTATACCATTTGTGCTCACCGATATATCGGCATACTTTGTTGACCTTATGAACCATGTTTTCAGGAATCAGCTAATAAGTTTGCACTTGTGTTCGTGGATGATACCCTTGTTTATTTAAGGACATAAGAAGAACACAAGGGGAATTTGTAGATCGTGCTTGATGTGTTGAGGAAGCACCGATTAAAGGCGAAGTTTTCAATGTGTCACTTTTGGAGGAGGGAAGAGCGATTTTTGAGTCACATTGTTTCTGAGCAGGGTATTGTTGTAGATCATGCAACATTGTAAGCAATGCAGGGCTGGGATCAACCCAAGACTGCTATAGACATGAGGAGTTTCCTTGGCTTGGCAGGATACTATAGACGTTTTATCAAGGACTTCTCTAAGGTAGTAGCGCCGTTAACCAACTTGACAAAGAATAATTAGACTTTTATTTAGGACGCGAGATGCGAGCACGCATTCGTGAGTCTAAAGGAGTGGTTGACAAGCGCATTGACTTTAGTCATTCCGAGCAGAAATGAGGAGCTGATAGTATGCACAGACGCTTGTGGTATTGGACTAGGTGCTGTGCTGATGTAGAGTGGAACTATTGTCGCCTGCGCTAGTCGACAACTAAAACCGCATGAGAGGAAGTATCCGACTCACTATTTGGAGTAAGCGGCAATAGTATTTGCTTTGAAGATATGGAGGCATTATTTGCGTAGGGAAAAGTTTGAGTTGTACACGGACCACAAGTCGTTGAAGTATCTATTCCCCTAGAAGGACCTTAACCTTCATCAACAACGATGGTTAAAGTTCCTAGCCTCCTATGACTATGACATTTTCTATACGCCCGGTAAGGGAAACATGATTGATGATGCTTTGAGTAGAAGACATGCTAGCTTGGGAGCGATGTTCCTAGAGTGGAAGCAGTTGGAATTTACCGATGGCTATGATTTTAGACCTCGATATGAGCTAGACCAAAAGTGTTAGCTAGCCTGACGATCAGATCTACAAATCGGTACTAGTCAGAGGCAAGATGCAAGGCGAGCAGAGATCATGGCGAAGATAGAGGAAGGGGTAGAGCCTGAGGAGGTGAAGTAGTATGGGATCGACTTGATGGTTAGCTCCGTAAGGATGAAAGATTGTTTGTTCCTAATGTCGATGGGTTGAGGGATGAGGTGCTACGTGAGTGCCATCATTCAAGATTGACGATACATACCGATGGCAAGAAAATGTATCGTAATATGGGATAGACATTTTATTGGGAAGATATGAAGAAGGACGTTGGACATTCATCTCAAAATACATAAACTGTCTGTCGGTAAAGGCAGAATAGAAGAAGCCGGGTGGTTTGTTGCAACTGCTCAAGATTCCCTAGTGGAAATATAAACAAATTTCGATGGACTTCATTGATAGTTTGCCGAGGACCAGGGAAGGGTACGATAACATTTGAATCATAGTTGATAGATTGACGAAAAGTGCTAGATCTATACCCATAAAATTTAGTAGAATGACATCCAATTGCTTGAGTTGTATATGAAATGAGTGTGTGAGCCTATGGTGTACCAAAGAGCATTGTGAAGGATCGAGACCCTTTGTTCACTAGTGGATTATGGAAGAGTTTACAAGAGGCATTGGGGACGGGCTGCATCCCAGTACAGCTTATCACCCATAAACATATAGACAAACTGAGAGGGTGAATCGTATCTTGAAAAATCTCTTATGTGTTTGCATTCTTGATTTCAGTGGCTCATGGGAAAATCATCTATACTTAGCAGAGTTTGCATACATCAACAGTTATTGGTCCATTATTGATATGGCACCATTTAAGGCATTATATGACTGACTGTGCGATGGTCCTTCATGTTGGTGGGAAGCGGGCGAGATTCTGGTATTTAGGCCATATATGATTAGAGAGACTTTGGAGAAGATCAAACTTATTCGACAACAAATGAAAGCTGCTTAGGATAGACACAATTGATAGGAGGAGACATGATTTGGAGAACTCTATCGACGATATAGTATTCATCAAGATCTCTCCGTTGTTGAGTGTTATTCAATTCAGTACTAAGACGAAGTTGACATTGAGATTCGTTGGCCCTTTTCCAATATTGAGAGGACCAAGAATCTAGCATATAGAGTCGACTTTCCTCATAAGATGGCGAGCATGCACAATGTTTTCCATGTATCTTGGTTGTGGAAATTTGTGCATGACTAAGGTATAATAGTTCAACCAGATCATCTTGATGATATCGAGATTGAACCAGAATCATCAAGACCTCGTAGGCCTATTCATATCGTTAGATGTGATACGAAGCAGGTTAGAAGGAAGTTGACAGCGCCGTTGAAGGTTTGATGGAGTGTGTGCAAAGATGATTGTGCTTGGGAGACCGAGGAGAGCATAAGGACTACTACTTATCGGGAGCTCTTTACTTTGTGAGACTTCTGTTTATCGCATTTACTTTAACTTTCCATATCGTATAGGGTAGTTTCGTATCTTGCATGCTAAGGTAGGAGTAGATATCATTTCATGCTTCTGTGTGCATGTTTGATGATTGGTATGTTTGCTCATGGATGTTAGGCATGCAGAGCAGCTATGTTTGACTTAACCTTGTTTGTATTAGAATGTTGGGGGCGAAATTCCTAAAGAGGGGAAGAGTGTAACGACCTATATTTTATGTATCAGAAGATCGTAAAATATTATTTTTAAATTTATTTGAGGTCATATGGCTCTATAAATTTGAAAATATCTATTAGCAACATTTTCTGTCTTTATAATTTTTCTGGACATTTTTACCCTTGGAAACTAATATCGGGAATAACTTTTTATAGAAGTCGAATTAGCATCTAGGACCACTTCCACTGAAAAGATACGCTGGTTTCCCTTTCCGTAGAGTGATCATAATAGTGATTTGGACTTTCAAGCTAGAAAATATGCCTGTTTAAAAATTGGCAGTTTTTGGAGCAGCTAAGCATGTAATTAGTGAGTTTGGGGAAAGCCTACTTGCCTCTTTCTGGTTTGGAGATCTTATTAGCCTAAACCACTATCCCCAAGTTACTTTTACACCTCATCAAATAGATCTAAGCTTCTATCCTCTACCCAAAACCATATGTTTTCTCCTCTAAGTTAAGTCTAAATTTGTAATGACCCATATTTCACGTATCGAAGGATTGTAAAATAATTTTATTTTATTCATGTGAGATTGTATGACTTTATAATTTTGGGATATGACTCCTAGAGACATTTACATACCTCTATTTTATTTCGAATTTCTATGTGACCATTTTGATCCTAAAAACCTCATTTAGGCTATAACTTTTGACAGAAGTTGAATTAGGGTCTCAAACCAGTTCCATTCCTTCAGCATGATGATTTCCCATTTCGTAGAGGGTTATGACTGAAAATAGACTTATATTTAGGGAGTTATGCCAGCTTTAAGTTTTAAAGCTGCTAGCAGGATTTGTGTAATTAATTAAGCCTATTGGTGAGCCCATTAGTCTAGAGAATACTATAAATAAAGGATTGGAGAGTCAAGTGAAAACTTTTCCCTCTCATTTCAAATTTGATCTAAACCCTAATTAGCCCTATATCCATTCTAATTCATATGTCTCTCTCTAAATCAAACTAGATTATGGATGAGAGATTATATCTTCAATTAGAAGGTAGAGATAATCAAATTGGTTAATTAGAAGTGGTTTTCATTGACGTTTGGTTTGGATCTACATTTACATTGTTGAATTTGATAATTAGTGAGTGGTTATGCCTTCTCACTATATTATGCATATTTATGTGGTAGAACCATAGGATATGATATATTTTAAACTGATTTTTGGCCATAAAACTTTTTCTAACTTTAATTACTTGTTAAACTATGTATAAGATCTAGATTGATTAGATCCTTGCTCATGCTCATGTATTAATGCTATATGTAGATTCATGTTATAAATTGACCTGTTCGTTTATTTTGATGGATTGCATGTTTGATTAGATGAAATTACTTGTTATGCTATGATTGGATGTTATGTTATAGTATTGTTTGTTAGTGCTAGGGATGCATAGGAAAATAGGTTTATGATTTCGGAAAATAAGAGGCAAAATTGGTCAGAATTGGACGAAACTACGAGGGAGCGCTCTGGAGTATGAGAGGAGCTTGGGGTTAAAGTCGTAGGTCCAAAATATCTAGGCGCAAAAGTCGGTACCTGTACGAGAGGTATGTACCGAGTTCTGTGGGTTGGTCCAAAAGGATGGCGGTTTTGGAGAGAACAATGGTGTTGCTAGTAGAGATTGGCTGAGGTGATGGATATGTAATTGACTAAGTGTTGGAGGCTATGATGACTTATTTCTAGAATATGGAGTAGGGTAATTTGAAGAGAGGAATTATTCGATGACGACTTGATTTATGTAGAGAGGTCGGGGTCAAAGCATCTGGGTATGGAGTACTAGAAGCAGTAATGCTATGACCTACCGATTTCACCCTTGATCGGGGAATAGTTAAGTCGAAAATGTCAAAAACCATGTCTATCGTGTTGTTTACTTTCTCATTGATGGAAATTATTTAGCCGTGTACTTAGCACTAAAACCCGACTAAGTAGACTTGCCTATATGTGAGAGTCGAAAATGAAGTGCCTAAGCAAGGATTTGATATGCAACATGTGCTCTAACTTAGGCTTCACTCTTGACCGATGGAAAGTATATAAGTTGAGAATTTCAAAAACATGATAAGTATATAAAATTGGTTTTTGGTTTGTTGCGACAATTTGTTAATAACATTCGTCTTTAACCCTTTTTGATTGTATTGATAAGTGTAATTAGATCTGTAGAAGAATGTTTTAAATATAAGCATAAGTGAAATGGCTTTAGGTTTAAATAGCAATTTTTAAGTAACATAAGTCCTAAACATTTTGAACGGATTTGTGAAAGTACTTAGATCCTTCAAATGGATATTTTAAAGGAAATTATAAGTATGGAATCTTTTGAAAAAAAGATAGAAAAGACAAAGGTTTAAAGTAAGAAATCTTGTTAATAATTTGTGAATATACTTATACCAATTGAGATAAGTATACGATTATTTTTGAAGTATTGAAAGAGTACAAATAAATAGTAGTGATTAATAAACAAAGTTTTATTAGCTAAAAGTAGTTTACTAATAAAAGTGGTTTCAAATAATAAAAAGTATTAATTAAATAAAAAGGAGATTAGAAGTCGTTTAGGTGACTAAATTGTGCTTAATGTGACTTAATCGTGCTTTGTGTAACTTGATCATGCTTTGTGTGTTTATTCATTTATAGAAAGTATATAAGACTTGGTTTTCATTTACGCTCATCTATCTTATACTTGATAACCGATTAGTCGACTATCGAAATTAAACAAAATAACTTGGGAAATATCAAGAAGAAACACAAGGGCTATGCAATTATCTTCGGAAATGCTATACTGTATATATTAACTCATCTTGCTCTTCTAGGACAAATAATAAGGAAATCCATTCGGATTGGAGATTATCTCCACCCATATATATTATCTATTTATTTTCGAAAGCATCGAGGTTGAGTTAACCAAAAATTCATTGATTGTTCCAGAGTGTCCGGTAAGTAGAGAAGTGTACTTGTATGAGATGACTCGAATACATAACCACTTTAAAACAATATACGCGATCTATATTCTGCAAACAATTATGAAGTGAAATATTATAGAGTTGAACTGTCTATCCTAAGGTTAAGTTTGAGGGAGAAGTCAGTGTTAACATTTCAAACTAATGTTATAGATTTGAAATGTCCATCCCAAGTTTAAGTCCAAGGGAGAGGTCGGCGTTAGCATTCGTCGGAGGACCTATGCAGGAATCAATGGGGAGATCCATGATCTGTTTGAGATGCCAGAATCTATTTAGGGATTCATGCTCTATTTAAGTGATAAAAAATCACGTGAGAGATGTCGTGCGTAGCCTCGACATTGGAAATGACTAAAAAAAGAGTAGGATGCACAATCCTGGGTTTAGCTTACCTACGAGGGTATATCAACTTCAAATCTAGAGTATGCTTTCGATTATTGGTTATTGGGAGTTGGTTATACTAGGTACCATGCAGTTTATTATTGGGACAGCCGTGTTTACCTTATAGTATATTTTTCTAGAGATATACGATGCTCGAAAGGACATTTATGATCCTTGTCATGGAGATCCACTTTAGTTCATTAAAGGCACCTCCATGGAAATCCTACACATTTATAAGAACGCGCATTAGCGGGTATTGATCGTATACCTAGTTATTGTTGTGGTGTACACATACCACAACTTTTTCTTACTTATATTCTACACTTATGAAATTATCTATTATATCAAAATATATACATAATAGATGGTTGGCTCTTTGTGGAGATAACCATTATGGTATTCCATGTGGTCTCAACAAGTGCTATTATATGTCATACATATTTCTTGAGTTTCTCATACACGATTTATGTCTGACTCGTGGTTTTATATTTTCCCTATTCCTATAGGTGCTTTTGCGAGTAGTCCGAGAAAGGTAAGTTTTCGTTGATTTAGGGCTTCAAGGGACGAGCTAGTTGCTTCCATTCACCTACTTTAGTATTGTTATTTCCGCTGCATTACTAGATTGTATTTATCAGCATATATGAGGAAAGGTTATTATAACTATCCAGGTTGATGATAGTACATATTATTAAAACTCTGAAATGCCATATATCTTAAAGTAACAATTTGTGCTATCTTTTAATATTATATGTCATCGTTTCGTTGTGAGATTTTAATGTTGTGTTCTCCTCTTCTTGGTTCTATTTATTTTACTTTTATTTCACCATAACAATTCATCTTTCCAGCACTTGAGTGTTTGACACATGAATACTGTTGATGTATTAGTGTCGACAGTTAAGAGTCAAAAAGGCATGTCGTTGCACGTGTCGATGCTAAGAAATATGAGCTATCGGGGTTTTTAAAACATTACAAGGACTAAAGATATATGCATTTAATCTAAGATATACTACACTTTTTGAAAGTATAGTGAAAGGTAACAAAATATAAATAAATAATAATAATCTCAAAAAATATCTCAAAATGCAGCCTTAGAAAACAATACGTAGTCAAATCCAGAGTACACAGAAATGAGATACATAGTCTGATAAATGCTAAGTACTAAATAAGATAGATAGTTAGATGGAAAGTAATATAAACGACAAGCAACCCAATGATGAGCGTGCCTCCCCACATACTAATCACAAACCTATCAACCGCTACCCTATCCTCCTATAGTAGGGAAAAGAAACGAAAAGGTTGGCCAAACAAAATAATAAGTATGCTATTAATGTATGGTGATGACATGTAGTTGACTTCAATGATACTCTATGTGACTTAAGGTGTCCTAAGAGTGTACATGAGTTACTTGTTTACTTTATTTAAGGGGTTTAACTGAACACACACCTATACTAACTACTTATGCAGGCTTATACTTAGGATTGAACAACTGATCGAACCTATAGAAAACAAATGACCGACTAATAACCATTGAAACTTTTCCAACATAAGGTTATCCTACAATTTCCTTTATAGGATTGCATCTCTCACATTACGACCAGCGTAACTATTCCATATAGGGTTCTCTGCAACTCTTACAATAGGACTATGTTTCCCATAACTATGACTACACATACCCCTGTACGCATTAAGGGGGAGTTAGCAATGCCGACTTACCGTAGTGTCTCATAATCTACATTTGTGTCCACATCTCAATGTTAATGTAATATCTTTTATTGTATGCCCTGTGTAACAACCCTAAATTTGATTAGCATTATTTAGGACATTTAATTAGATAAATTAACAAAAATAATGTGAAATGGTAAGGAGATTGAGATTTGATAATTTGTATCGGTCAAGCCTTAGTTGATGAACTAATGGAATTAATTAGAACATCAATAAGAAGGGGAATTCATGAGAAATGTAAAATAGGAAAAGAGTCACATTTCCTAATATAAAACCCACCTCCTTTCTAACTCATTCATTTTACACTCATACAAACTAAATCAAAATGGTAGGCTGGCCATTGCTAGGAGAAACCAAGGGGAGAAAAGCTAGAAAAATCTAAGGAAGCTTAGGGGAATCAAATCATAATATAAATCTCAACCTTCTTTTGCCATTTAAGGAGAATAGTAGTTATGCATCTTATGTTTAAAGTGGTATTTTTGTTTTTAGGTATAAATTCAATTCTTTTGCTTATATTATGCCATGCTGTGATAGTTTGAATGACTATATGTTTTTGGTGAATTTACTGAATTTATTTATGTAATTAATTGATAATTTTGAGTTAGATAACCTATCATATGATACCCAAATGACTTGAAATTTTGATATGATGTTAAAAACATTATTTTAGGAGTGGATTTTTAATTTTTTAATTTTCTTATTTAATAAGAATATTTGGTGAATTTTCTAAGGTTGGAAAATGAGATATTTCATCTTTTAATTATTTAGAATGATTAAATTACGTTTTTGTTCATGAAATTTTTATACGTTAAAGGGTACAATAAATTGGATTTATTACAATTTTTGGGAATTTTTTCCAAGTGTTCGTGATTTATTATGAATTATTTGAGCTAGAAAAGCTTGATAATTAAATATTAAAAAAGGAGTTGTCGCAAATTGTTTTAGGAATGATAAATCTTACCTATGGAAGTTTTCTAAAAAAGGATTTGATAAAGTAATTATTAACTAATAACATTTTGACAAACAATTGGGGTTGGTGAAAAGAAATTACGTTTAATGGTATAAAAGCAGTTTTCTTATAAATTACGGTTGTGCCACTTCGAAAATCATGGTGCCGCACTTCACCATTCGGCCTCTACGGTCTTCGATGTCGATCAAGAGTAATGCATAGGGTATCAACTTCGGTTGTTATGGAATGCATTGGCTTGGTCGAAGTGGGAAGCTATGCATCAAGGTCAACATTGTGAATTTCGAAGTGGATGAGACGGTTTTCTTTAACTTATTGATGTCTCACTTTGTACTATGCCGCATGTTTTCTACAATGTCGCCTACCCCTTTGGTTTCGAAGTGACTTATAGTGGTAATAATAATGACGCATATTTTATACAAATTGACTTCGATTATGTAGGCGACTATGCCACTTTTATCTATATCGATGTCGATGATAACGATGCCACCTTTATTTAATGTCCTATGTTTTCAAAGATGGCTATAATGTCGCTTATATTGACTCGGCCCTTGGAGTATTTTGTAATAATTATATTTTATTTGAACCTAGACAATGTTTGAGATTATGTAATGAATACAAAATATATCTTTGAAATGAAATGTTAAAGTTTGCTTTGAAAAGTGTGTTTAAAATTATTTCATATTCTTGTGCTTTTGATGTTATGACACAATAACATGACCGCATTTTATAATTAGGAATTAATACAATAGATCACTTTAGCATCTATAGCGCTTAGTTTCGGCCCCAAAATGGGGATTGTTATAACTTGGTATCAGAGCATAAGTTTTTGTAAAACTAAAAAACTTTGAACTTTAAAAAGAGTTATTAAAAACATAATCGAAATGAATTAGAGAATTAGATTGGGGTATGAGATAACGCTATAGTAACATACTTATAATTTCTATATATAAATATACGTTTTATCTCTGTTCTTCCTCTCTTTTAATCCGTTCTTCCGTATCTTACTAAGGTTCAAATATAGATTTGAGGAAGTGAGAAATGGAGGTAGGAAACAGAAGACTGAAGCGCTACTACCATTGGAAAAGTCAGGCCCAATACTAGGAGAAATTTGGGTGGACAAACAGTTGCAAATGTGGATGCAGGAACACCACCGGTTGACATGGGAGCAATGTATCGATTCTTTGTCAACATAATGCAAACAGGAGCCGCTGCTAGGTTAGTTGGAGAAAATGCTGGAGGAGCTAATTAGGAAGTTCCAATGTTCAACAATTATGTTGTTTTGAGTAGAGACTATGCAAGACTTGGAGGGAAACCATTCACTAGAATTGAGGATGCAATTGAAGTGGAGAATTAGTTGCTTCATCGTGAAATGATTTTTGCTGATCTTGGTTTGAATGATGAATAGAGATGAGATTGGTATCCTGGCAACTGCAAGGAGCCGCGTTGTACTGGTGGAATAGTGTGATTATTGGGTTAGTAGAGAAACTTTTACTTGGGCTGAATTCAGAAGGAGGTTTAAAGAAATATTTTTGTCTGAGATCGCTAAGTCAACTCTGTTGAGGAAGTTTGCGGAATTGGTGCAAGGTGATACGATGGTGCTTTAGTACACAACTAGATTTGTGGAGCTATCTCGATATGGTAATACTACCATGGACACAGTGATCAATGGGAACGAGAAGTTCAATCATGGACTGAGACCTGAGCTTTCTAGGGCAACTTTACCATACCTCAGGGATCCATGTGACGTAGTCATGAAGATGGCTTTATGAATGAAGAGATGCTTGCTTTGTTCAGTAATAACAAGGCAGTAGAGAGTCAGAATGGGCATAATCAAAAGAGAAAATTTTACCAGAAGAATGGAGCTTAGAAGGCTGGAGCTGACAAGAAAGGAAAGTACGAGGTTGTGTGTTACAGGTGTGGCAAAAAGGGACATTATGCTCATGATGTCGAACTGGTAAGGGAAAGGAAGTCATTGGAAAGAATAACATTAAGTTCTTTAACCATGACCGAGTAGGACCTTAAAAGAAAAAATGTCCATAAGTGGCCAAGCATAAAAAGGAAAAGTATTTGCTTTAGAATCAGCTAGGATACCAACAAACGACGAGAAAGGAAAAGCTATTATGGAAGATATGTTTTGATTCATGGTATACCTGTTAGATTACTTTTTGATAATGGTGCATCACATTCTTTTATATCTCATTGTTTAGTACATAAGCTTAACTTAGGACCCATACACCTAGTTACTTCCTTAAAGGTTTCGAATCTAATATGAGGATATGCAACTCTAGGGATAAGATGTAACCATTTAGAGTTTGCATTATTAGGTCATACATTTGCCTACAATTTGCATATGTTTGATTTCATGATCTTTAGGATTATTTTGGGTATGGACTAGTTAAGTAAGTACGATGCTAGGATATTTTGCCATGATAGGAAGCATCACAAGACACCCTAATAGTAGCGACCGAATTGTATACTCGGTAGAGAATCCAAGTTTAGATGTTTGTGATTTATTGGGTGCGATAAAGGAGGAGGAAGAGTTGAATTGGTTTTCATAGTTAGAGAAATTGTAGATGTTTTTGAGCCTGTTACAGGACTACCGCTGAGCTATTGAGTTTTGAATAGATCTTGTACCTAGAACCGAACCCATAAGTATACCGCCTAGCAGAATTGCACCTACGGAGATGAATGAGCTAAAAATGCAGCTGATGGACATAGAAGGGAAGAGTTTTATTAGACCAAGCAGTTTGCCATAGGAAGCGGCTGCTATGTTTGTGAAGAAACCGAACGGGTCATTAAGGATGTATATCGATTATCATCAGTTGGATGAAAATTTGATAAAGAACCAATAAACTTTATCAAGAATCGACGACTTCTTTGATTAGTTGAGTAGGGATAAAGTATTTTCTCAGTTAGATTTGGCGATAGGGTTCCATCAACTAAGGATGGCGGAAGAAAGTACTCCATTAATGGTGTTTAGAATAAGATATGGATTTACAAGTGGTTAGTAATGCTATTCGAATTGACTAATGCATCTGCTTTCTTCGTAGATTTTAACTGAATCTTCCGAGAGCATTTAGATAGACTCATGTTGGTATTCATAGGTGACATTTTGATATATCTCAAGAATGAAAGAGATCATGAAGTTCATCTAGGATAATGCTTAAGACACTGAGGCAACATCAGTTAAAAGAGAAGTTTTTGAAATGTCATTTTTGAAAGACGGAAGTGAAGTTTCTTGGTCATTTAGTCTCATAAAAAGGGTTGTCTATGGATCCAGCTAAGATAGAAGCTATAAATAATTGAAGGAGACCCGAGACAGTGACAGAGGTAAAGAGTTTTCTTAGACTTTCTGGCTATTACCTGAGATTCATTAAGGATTTGTCTCGTATAGCAGCGTCGATGACTAAATTAACAAGCAAGGACGTGAAGTATGTTTGGATCGATAAATATGAGGAGGCTTTCCAAAAGCTGAAACATTTATTGACCAATGCGCTTGTGTTTGTTGCTCCAAACGGAAATCATGATTTGGTGGTGTATACTAATGCGTTTGGAACACGATTAGGAGCTGTGTTAGTGCAGAGGGGTAAAGTCATTGCCTATGCTTCCGAAAGCTTAGACCACACGAAGTTAGATATCCAACTCATGACTTAAAGTTGGCTGCTATAATATTTGCTTTGAATGTGTGGAGACATTATCTTTTGGGAGAAGGATTCAAGTTGTATACGAATCACAAGCCTTTAAGGTACTTATTCTCTCAGAAGGAGTTGAATACAAGATAGCAGAGATGGTTAGAGTTTTTAGTTGCTTATGATTTTGGGATTAAGTATACACCAGGAAAAGAAAATAAAGTTGCAGATGCACTTTGCAGGAAACATCAAAATATGGTGTTAGTTATGTCGTCCGAATGTCAAAATTTGGAAGCATTGCTACTTGTAGTGTGCGATTAAGATCGACTTCCAGTTCTATTTAAAGTACCACAATATTATCTTGTTTGGAAGTTATATAGATATTTATTGAAAGAATTTCTTCTAAGCAAAGAGATGATCCATTACGAGTTAAAAGAAGTAGAAAATTGAAAGGTGGAACCGAGGTTGATGATTCGAAGGATTTTTATTTTAACCAAATGGATAGTTAAGAAAGAATGGACAATTATGTGTTCTAGATGTGGGTGGCTGAAGGAAAGAAGTACTTCGGGAGCGTCAACAGTCAATATTTACAATTTATCCTAGAGGGACTAAAATGAATTAGGATATGAAGAGAAGTTTTTTCTAAGATGGTATTTATAGGGATGTAGGCTTATGGGTAAAGCAGTGTTTGAATTGTCAGCAAGTAATATCTGAGCATAAGAAGCCAAGTGGATTGCTTTAACCTTTCGATATACCAGTATGGAAATGATATTCTATATTTATGGATTTCATAGACGGTTTGCCAAGGTCGAATAGGGAAAATGAAAGTATCTGGGTTATAATGGACAGAATGACTAAGAATGCACACTTTACACCCATTAAGTTGACAAGGACGATACCTGTTTTAGCAAAATTATTCGTGAAGAATATAATTAGACTGCATGGTATTCCTAGTAGTATAGTAAGTGATGGAGATTTTTTTATTTACTAGCGAATTCTAGAAGAGTCTACAAGAGGTTTTAGGTACCAAGCTTAAGATGAATACTGCTTATCACCCACAGACTGATGGAAAGAAAAAGAGAGTCAATAAGGTAATTGAAGATTTGTTGAGATCTTGTGTACTAGATTTTGGTGGGTCGTGGGAAGACCATTTGCACTTGCTTGAATTTTCCTATAGTAATAGTTATCAAACTAGTATGCGAATGATGCCTTTTGAAGCTTTATATGGAAGGCCGTGTAAGTCCCATGTATGTTGGTTAGAGACATGAGATAGATTAGTTATTAGTCCAGATATGGCAAGAGAAGTCGTAGAAAAGATTGATTTGATTCGGGCGAGAATGAAGGAAGCTCGGTCCAGGAAAAAATGTTATGTAGATAAGAGATGAAAGGACATAAGATTCTTAATTTGAGATCATGTTTTCTTAAACTATCGTCGATGAAGGGTGTAATAAGATTAGAGAAATCAGGGCAATTGGCACCTAGGTTTGTCGGACCATTTCCTATTATAAAAAGGATCAGGAAACTCGCTTACAAGATAGAGTTACCAAATAGTTTTGCGGAAGTCCATAATGTTTTTTCTATTTCTCATATAAGGAAGTGTGTTCGAAATCCAGTGACTACTATAACCCCGTCTACAATAGAAGATTTAGTATTTGAACCGGATCTAACTTTTATAAGACAACCAGTTCAAGTTGTAGTGAGGGATGAGAAGTTAAGAAATAAGACAGTCAAATTAAAAGTCTAGTGGAGTAGCGACGAGAGAGACTGTACTTAGGAAACAGAAAGCGAGATTAGGGACATTTATCCTAAATTGTTTGATGGTATGTTTTACATCTATGCTTATATGTTGATGTATGTACCTTTGCGTAATTTCGAGGGTGAAACCTTGCGGAGGGGAGTCTTAACTACCCTAAATTTGATTAACGTTATTTAGGAAATTTAATTAGATAAATAAAATAAAATAATATAAAATGATAAGGATATTGAGATATGATAATTAGTATGGGAGGAGCCTTATTAATGAACTAATGGAATTAAGTAGAACATTAATAGGAAGGAGGAACTCATGAGAAGGGTAAATAGGAAAAGGGTTACATTTCCTAATACAACCCCTACCTCCTTTCTATCTCATTCATTTTACACTCATACAAACAAAATCAAAAGAGTAGGCCAACCATTGCTAGGAGAAACCAAGGGAAGAAACGTTAGGAAAATCCAAGGAAGCTTAGGGGAATCAAATCAAAATACAAATCTCAATCTTCTTTAGCCATTCAAAGTGAATAATAGTTATGCATCTCATGTTTTAAGTATTATTTTTGATTTTATGTATAAATCCAATTCTTTTGTATATATTATGCCATGCTATGATAGTTTGAATGATTGTATGCTTTTTGGTGAATTTATTTATGAAATTAATCGACAAGTTTAAGTTAAAAAACCTACCATATGATACCCAAATGAGTTGAGATTTTGATATGATGCTATAAACATTATTTTAGGAGTGGGTCTTTAATTTCATAATTTTTCGATTTATTGAGAATATTTGGTGAATTTTCTAAGGTTAAAAAATGAGATATTCTGGGTTTAATTATTCAAAATAATTAAATTATGTTTTTGTTCCCAAAATTTTTATACGTTAAAAGATATAATAAATTGGATTTATTATGATTTTTGGGGATTTTTACAAAGTGTTTGTGATGTATACAAATTATTTGAGCTAGAAAAGCTTAATTATTAAAATTAAATACTAATATAGAAGGTGTGGCCTGCAAATTGTTTTGAGAATGATAAATCCGCCCTATGGTGATTTTGTAGAAAAAGATTTGATAAAGTAATTATTAACCAATAAGATTTGACAAATATTATGGGTTGGTTAAAAGGAATTACTTTTAACGGTGTAAAAACATTTTTCTTATATATTATGGTTGTGCCACTTCGAAAGTCATGATGCCACACTTCATCATTCCACCGCTATGGTCTTCGACGTCAATCAAGATTGCATAGGGCATCAACTTCGGTTGATATGGAATGCATTAGCTTGGTCGAAGTGAGAAACCAAGCATCAGGGTCGACATTGTGAACTTCGAAGTGGATGAGGCCACTTTCTTTAACTTATTGATGCTGCACTTTGCACTATGCCGCCTATTTTCTACAATGTCGTCGACCCCACCGTTTTCGAAGTGGCTTGTAGTGGCAATAATGATGACGCATGTTTTATACAAATTGGCTTCGACAATATTGGCAACTATGCCGCTTTTATTTATATCGACATCGATGATAATGATGCTGCTTTTATTCAATATCCTATTTCAACGATGGTTATAGTGCCGCTTATATTGACTTCGATCTTAATGATGCTACTTATTTTCTTAAGGCAATGATGCCGAGTTTCACCTCTATCGCTCTATTCTTTAAGGCTTATTAATATGCCAACCAAGTTTTATATCTAAAGACGTTGAAACCCTATGAGGTGTGAAGTCTGTGTTATCGTCCCTATGGCCTTATGTTTTATAAATATAAGATTTTAACATATATAGAAGGGCATAAACCCTCATCGGTTGTACCTTGTCAAGTTTGTCAATATAAAGGTTTTATATTGTTTTGGCTCTATGGCCTATGGTTTCAAAGTGAGATAACTTCCAAGAGATTTTGAGATTAACCAATACTATTTTATAAAGCATAAATCATGGCATAGTTACTTTGGATAAAGCAAAGGGTTATATTTTCCTTGTTTCGAAAGTATAATGTTAAGGGTTAAATCACTTATTAATAAAGTGTTTCCAAGGAAATAGAAAAGGGTATTTAGCGTATAATTTTACTTAAGAATTATTACTCTTATCACTTTGGAGATTGTGATAGGATGAATTGACTCAGAGATTAGAAAACCAGATGGGAATGGTGTAGAATAGCACCCTATACTTTAGTTGTTAGCCCGTAGCTGATGTAAGTTCAAAATTTCAACGTGTAGAGATTTGTCATAGGTAAGACAAAAAGTAGGTTTACACATAGAAAGGAATACATAAAGACAAGATAGGTTATAAGTTGGCCTGCACAACTTTTAGGTTCATAGTAAGCCTAGCAAAAACTATGAGATTGACAGACAATCAAGTGAACACTAGGATAAGTGTATTTGGACAGACCATCCAGTTTTCTTCTAATGGTCAGTTAGAAAATTTGGAATATCTTGTTGGCCCAAGTCAACCATGTAGGTTGGTAGTTACCCTATGAAAACTAAACATTGGGATGGATAGTGCACTGATTTGATGGATAGTCATGATTACCTATGTAGCATGCATGCACATTATTATTTATATTTTTTATTTTAACATCTTTGGTTGTAGGACTTTGATTTGCAAAAGATATATTTTAAAAAGAGATATTAGTGAGCGGAAAACCCATTCCACTCAATGGCTTGGTCTCACTAGATATCCATAAATCAAGATGACGTATTATATTCACACTTGGCTTTTTGTCCGACTCGAAGTTTATGTTTTTCGCTTAAACTCTCGGGTGCTCAAAATTTGATTTGAGTAGGCTGGGAGTAAGGGCTTTACAAGTTAAATAGTTTTTGGCAAATAAAGCTTCTGGAGACATGCAGGAGGCTAGCTATGCAGGAGTCTATTTATTACTATTATCTATGGTGTTATGTCAGTTGTATAAATGTATTGACAGTAGATGTATCTGTCTATTTAGTAACGTTGATTAACCAAGGGGATATCTTCATTTGTTGCTCTTAGAGTATTTTATAATAATTATATTTTATCTAAACCTGGGCAATGTTTGATATTATGTAATGAATATGAAATATATCTTTGAAATGAAATGTGAAAGTTTGCTTTGAAAACGTGTTTAAAATTATTTCATATTCCTGTGCTTCTATTGTTATTACACAATAACATGAGCGCATTTTGTCATCAGAAATTAATCCCATAGACGACTTCGGCATCTATAACGTTCAGTTTTAGACCCCAAAATGAGGGATGTTACAACTTGGTATCAAAGCATGAGTTTATGTAAAACTAAATAATTTTGAACTTTAAAAAGAGTTTTTGAAAACATAATCCTAATGAATCAGATAATAAGATTGGGGCATTGGATAATGCTATAGTAACATACTTGTATTTCTATATATAAGTATATGCTTTATCTCTATTCTCGCTCTCTCTGAGATCGTTCTTCCGTATCTTACTAAGTTCGAATGTAGATTTAAGGAAGTAAGACATGGAGGAAGGAAAGGGAAGAGTGAATCAATACTACCAATGGAAACATCAGGCCCAATACTAGAAGGAATCTAGGTGGACAAACAACTGCAAATGTGGGTACGGGAACACTGCCTGTTGATATGGGAGCAACATACCAGTTCTTTGTTAGCATGATGCAAGCGGGAACTGCTACTCGGTTAGTTGGAGGAAATGCTGGAGGGGCTAATAGGAAGTTCCAGTTATCAACAATTATGCTGTTTTGAGTAGAGACTATGCAAGACTTGAAGGGAAACAATTCACTGGAACAGAGGTTGCAACTGAAGTGGAGAATTGGTTACTTCACTGTGAAAGGATTTTCGCTAATCTTGGTTTAAATAATAAGCAGAAGAGGATATTGGCTTCCATGCAACTGCAAGGAGCTGTAGTATTTGTAAAGAAACTGGATGGGTCGTTAAGGATGTGTATCTATTATCGTAAGTTTGATGAAAAGTTGATAAAGAACCTATGTCCTTTGTCGAGAATCTGATCTTAAACCATGAATCACCCTCCATGAATGAACCTTACAACTACTTATTTGATCATTAATTGGAGCCAAAGTATTTTCTCAGTTAAATTTGGCGACAGGGTTCCAACAACTATGGCTGGCGGAAGATCATATTCAATTAATGGCATTTAGAACAAGATATGGTTCTTATGAGTGGTTAATAAAGAAATTCGAATTGACTAATGCACCTACTTTCTTCGTAGATCTAATTAACAGAATCTTCCAAGAGCATTTAGATAGATTTGTGTTGGTATTCATAGATGATATTTTGACATATTCCAAGGATGAAAAGGTCAAGAATTTCATCAAGGATAGTGCTTGAGACACTGAGGCAGCATTAGTTAAAAGAGAAGTGTTCAAACTGTCATTTTTGGAAGAAGGAGGTGATCTTGGTCATGTAGTCTCATAAAAAGGTTGTTTGTGGATCCAACTAAGAAAGAAACTGTAAATAATTGGAAGAGACCCGAGTGACAGAGATAAAGAGTTTTCTTGGACCGGTTGGCTATTACCTGAGATTCTTTAAGGATTTCTCTCGTATAGCATCGCCGATGACTAAACTAACAAGGAAGGACGTGAAGTATGTTTGGATTGATAAATGTGTGAAGGCATTAACATGAAGCATTTATTGACCATTGCACCCCTGTTGGTCGTTCCCAATGGAAATCAAGATTTGGTGGTGTATACTGATGCATGTGAACCATGATTACAAGCTGTGTCAATGCAGAGGAGTAAAGTGATTTCCTATGCTTCCCGACAGCTCAGACCGCACAAAATTAGATATCAGACTCATGACTTAGAGTTGGCTGCTGTAATATTTACTTTGAAGATGTGGAGACATTATCTTTTAGGAGAACGATTCAAGTTGTATACGTATCACAAGTCTTTAAGGTATCTATCCTTTTCAAAGGAGTTGAATATGAGACAATAGAGATGGTTGGAGTTTTTAGCTACTTATGATTTTGGAATTGAGTACATACCAGGGAAAGAAAATAAAGTCACAGATGCACTTAGCAGGAAACATCATAATGTGGTGTTAGCTATGTTGGCTGAATGGAATAATCTAAAAGCATTGCTACTTGTAGTGTGTGGTTAAGATCAATTGCCAGTTCTAGTCAGAATACCACAGTGTTATCTTGTTTGGAACCTCGACCGGTATTGATCGAAAGAAATTCTTCTAAGCAAAGAGATGATCCACTACTAGCTGAAAGAATTAGAAGACTGAAAGGTGGAACTGATATTGATGATTTGAAGGATTTTTATCTTAACCAAATTGGATGGTTGAGAAAGAAAGGATGATTATGTATTCCAAATGTGGGTAACCTAAGGAAAGAATTACTTTGGGAGTGTTATCGTTCATGTTTACAATTCATCCTGAAGGGACTAAGATGTATTAGGATATGAAGAGAAGTTTCTTCTAAGAAAATATGAAAATGGATGTGGGCTTATGGCTAAAGCAGTGCTGAATTATCAGCAAGTGGAAGCCAAGCATCAGAAGGCAAGTGGATTGGTTCAGCCTTTGGATATACCAGTATGGAAATGAGATTTTATATTTAAGGATTTCATTGATGGGTCACCAAGATCGAATAGGGAAAATGAAAGTACATGGGTTATAGTGGGCAGACTGATTAAGAGTGCACACTTTATACTCGTTAAGTAGACAAGGACGACATCTGTTTTAGCTAAATTATTCATGAAGAATATAATTAGATTGCATGAGATTCCTAGTAATATAGTCAGCGACGAAGATTCTTTATTTACTAGAGAATTCTGGAAAAGTCAGTAGTAGGATTTAGATACCAAGCTTAAGATGAGTACCGTTTATCACTCACAGTCAGATGGATAAATAAAGAGAGTCAACAAGGTACTGTTATATGACTAGCATAGAAATGACTCCTTTTGAAGCTTTGTATGGAAGGCCATATAAGTCACCTGTATGTTAGTTAGAGACTGGAGATAGATTAGTTCTTGGTCCACATGTAATAAGAGAAGTGAAAGAGACGTTGCAGCAGGATCGTATGGAATAGAAATGTGTAGATAGAAGAATATCAAAAATAAATAAAAGTGACAACAGAGATTTATACTGGTTCGGACCACTGTCCTACATCCAGTCCCTAAGCTCCTCTTAGGAATTTCACTAATAAAAAACAACCCTCACTTTACCCTGAGGAATATGTTTACAACTACCCGAACAGCCGAGTGGGATTTCTTGCCTCGACTGCTGAAGATGACTTTCACAATACAAAGAGTTTGTTGACTAATTGTGTTCTTAATAACGCGGATATGTCAAATCAATGTACAACCTTCCTATAATATTTCGTTGATGATAATAGTGTAGTTCGTGAAAGAATTTGGAAGACTCGAGAAGATTTGCAATCTTTTAAATATGGAAATAGAGTGCTTTTGTGAATCTGAAAGCTATAGATAAGATAGAAAGAAGTAGAGTAAGTTAAGATAAAAAAACATATTTGATGAAGCCTCTATTTATAGTATACAAATAGTTTCAATTATTCACGAAGAGATTCAATGATTAGATGTGAATCAAGAGTCGTGTCTCTTTGCTGAATAGTTGCATCTATTCATTTTCAGAAGGCTGAAATAAAATTTCAGAAGTCTGTTTATAGTTAAATATATATACAGCAAGGAAATAGGCAAACTCGGCCTATATTCAGACATCTGAATATTTCAAAACAGACGTCTAAAAATTATGCCGAATCAATTTTTGTTTCAGCAGACAAACGTTTGAATTAGAAATTTCAGACGTCTGTTTGCTATGTCTTATGCATATCTTAAAGACCATGCATGTGTGTATATCACCAAGGAAGATTTTAACAAATACCAATCGACATAGACTCTATTATAATTTTCAACTAAGCCTTTGAAAATTTTCTGTTGTAGAGTTTATTCCTGCGAAAACAAAGTTAATCGATACTAATATATATATATATATATGTATAGTTGTCATAATCAAAGCGCTATAAAGCGAGATCGAACATTCTTCCTCTTTTTGATAATGACAACTTATATGTGACTCCCCCTGTCGATATGCACATATTTTCTCCCCCTTTGTCATTGACAAAAAGGAGATATATAAGTGAAGATAAATAAGTGAAGACATATAGTAGAGTTTTGTGCCAAATAAAGCAGAGTACCAAAAAATATTGCAAACCATAGATTTAAAGTTTTAGTTTGCAAATGTACCATAAAAGTCATACAAAGATTACTAACTTTCCGTGACCATCAAGCTAGGGTCAATACTCACTTCACCTCCTTTAGATCCATCACGTCCAGAGCTTGAGTCTGGGGCTTCTTCATCGTTAGAACTCGAAGGCCACTGGAATGGAGCCGGATCATAAGCTTGAGAAGATTGAGGTCCGATGCATGAAATTTTATCCCAAATTTTGTTAAGAAAGTTTCTTAAAGAATCAAACTTTTTATTGGTCTTATGCTCAAAGCGCTGCAAATCTTTGTGAATTTTTGATTGATTGCGAGAGAGTACAACCAATGCTTTCCTAGGTGGAAGATCGGGAGAAACAATTTGAGTATCTTCTTTCTCTTCTTCTTCTTGGAGAAAATGACGACGACGAGAAGATGATTCTGCTATTGGAGTTTCTGGCTGTGATGCGATATGTTCTTGCCAAGTTTGAAAAGACATCTGTTCTAAAGTTGATGGGTTTGGGCCAATATCCATAAGCTTCAATGTTTTTGGTCCAATCTCTTTGATACTCAAGGTAGAAGTATCGGGTATATCAACTTGACACTCAAGAAGAATACGTGTAATATAAGCACCATACTGAATTGTCTTATACTTCCGCTTATATGTAACATCCGCCCATTCTTCAAGCATGATCTTATCCCAATTTACTTGCTTATCAGAATAAATAGCATATAAAGCTTGAAAATCCCGTTTATATACTTTTTCATAACTTCCTTTCCTTGGTTGAATTGTTCGGACTAAGATGCGATTTAGGAGACGTGCTTGTGGACATAGATGAGTGGAGGTAAGATTTTTCAAGTTAACTAAATTGTCGGACAAAAACTTATGAGAAACTTCATTACGTTCTTCCATGTCAACTTCTATAGTGTCAATATCTTGACCTTGCCACGCACAACACAAAATTTTCCCTAGACGTTGAATCGGAAGAAAAATACGCTTACCACAAACTATAGACCATACACAATCAGTTGTATTCCTTGGTGTATGATGATCCAAGTTCAAATTAGCCAGGAAAAGTTTGACAAGCAAAGGCTAAATTTTGACATTGTTCATATTAAAATCTACTAAAGATTCGAAATTGAAGTGCCTAGCATATTGTTGAATACGGTATTTGTGAAAAGCATCAAATTTTACAAAAGCCCCTTTAAAGAATTTTGAATTTTTCATAGCTTTATACCTTTCCTATGCAATGTCATTCCATAGCCATCTTTGGATTTGATCTTTGGATGGAAGCTCGGATTCTTGTTGTCTTGTACGTTTTGGTCTATTTGCCATTGGTTTTGGTTGGGTGGAAGTGTTGATTTTTGAATTTAAAAAATAATGGAAGTTAGGTTTTTTTTTTTGTGGTAAAAAGGGGAAAGTGAAAAATGAATGGAGGAGATGAAGTAGTGGGTAAAAAAGTAGGACGTGCTTTTTTCAAAAAATAACTCAGCGAAAATCAGACGTCTGAAAATTGAAAACAAACATCTGTTTTTCAAAAATTTTAAACCCGAGGGAAAGTAGTTCATTTTCGCCCTTTTTCAGATGTCTATTTTATAGGATCCAGACGTTTGAATGTTCTTTAAAATTTCTTCAGCTACAGTATTCAGACGTCTGTTTTAGTGGAAACAGACGTCTGTTTCCTAGATTTTTTCAATGCTTTGATTTATACTTTGCAAATTTTATTTTTTGCTATATATATATATTTTAATACAATTATTATAACAAATAAGCAGTATTACAAATAGTACAACATTAATTCTTTGGTGACGGCGTCTTCTTTGGTGTTAATTCTCTGCATCCCTCATTAGTCATATAGTTCTTGTCCCATGAATTTGGGCTATATTGAGGTCTTTGAGGCGAGACCCAAGGATTTATCAGATCATTTGATGTACGATATGAGGAAGATGGATTAATCGAATAACCGGTCGAGGTAAGTGTTCACTCACATCCTTTTTCTTCGAGCTACAAAATTTTAAACCAATTTGTTCAAGAAAGCTTAAGTTTAGCCGTTACTTTCTGTTCAAAATACAATTCACGTTGAAGGTCTATTTGCTGCTTTTGATAGTGATGAATTTCATCGATCTTTTTCTTTGTATCTGGAGAGACAAACAGCGTACGTTTGGCCTTTTTTGAATCTGGTGTATACCCGGTTCGATAATTTTCCCATTTATAAATAGACTCTTGTTTTGGTGTTCGCGTAGGAAGATGCGGTGACGCAGCCGAGCTATTGGTTGAGAAAGTTATAATGATGGGTGAGTTTGATTTGTTGGAGGACAATTTTCTATAGAGTTTGAACTTTTTGTTTTGCAAAAAAAATTGTTGTATTTTGTTTTAGTTTTTAACATGTATATATAGGCTGAGAGTTTTAAGGAAAGTGTGGTGTAGAATCACTAGGAGTTAGAGCCAGAAATTGAATTACCAGTTAATAATTGATTTTTAAATGAACGGTCTTAGAAGGATGTTTTAGTTTATGTAATATTATGTAGCTAATTCAAGTGTATCACACAAATGGTTAAGTTATTATACCCATAGTCAAGTGACCTAAGTTCAACTCTTACCTTTGTTGTGATGATAATTTTGATTTTAAAATATTGTAACTTATTTTTTATATTCTTCATAAAAATTTAAATATCTTTTGCTGACATTAAATCTAATTCTCAGCAATGTTTAACAAATGAATTTTCTAAAAGTGGTTTAGTAAATATATCAGCTATTTGATTTTCGGTAGAAATATGTTCTAAGTTGATAATTTCCTTTTCGATATTGTCTCGTAAGAAGTGATGACGAATATCAATATGTTTTGTAAGTGAGTGATTTACAGGATTTTTAGACAGATTTATTGCACGTGTATTGTCGCAGTAAATTATTGATTTTGATAAATTTATTCCAAAATCTCTGAGTGTCTGTTGCATATAAATAACCTGAGCACAAGCTAAAGCTGCAGATATATATTCTGCTTCACACGTTGAGAGTGATACACAATTCTGTTTCTTATTAAACCAAGAAACAAGTGTTTTCCAACGAAATGACACGTAGCACTTGTATTTTTTCTATCCGTTCGAGATCCACTGAAATCAGCGTCACTGAAAGAAACTAATTCAAATGGACATTCTTTCGGATAAAAAAGACCGAAGTCCTTAATATTATTAAGATATCGCAGAATTCTTTTTACTGCTCTTAAATGTGATTCTTTTGGATCTGCTTGGAATGTAGCACATAAACATACACTCATTATAATGTATGGTCGACTTGCAGTTAAATAGAGTAGCGACCCCATCATACTTCTACATAACTTTTGGTCAACATTTTTACCATTGTCGTCTCGATCGAGATGAGTTATAGTACTCATAGAAGTAGGTTTTTCAGAAGTGTTTTCCATTCCAAATCGTTTAATTAAATTATTACAATATTTTTTTGATTTATAAAAATACCATTGGGTAATTGTTTAATTTGAAGTCCGAGAAAATATGATAGTTCTCCCATATGTGACATTTCGAATTCTTTAGTCATTATATTTGAAAATTCTTCACATAATTTTTCATTAGTTGAACCAAAAATAATGTCATCTACATATACTTGTATAATTAAAATATCTTTATTAGTATTTTTAATAAACAAAGTTTGATCAGCTTTTCCGACTCAAAATCCTGAGTTAATTAAATAATTTTTAAGTCTATCATACCAAGCACGAGGTGCTTGTTTTAGACCATATAAAGCTTTCTTTAGTTTACATAATCTGGATATTTTTCATGAGTAAATAATGGTGGTTGTTCAACATATACATTTTCCTTAATAAATCCATTTAGGAAAGCACTTTTAACGTCCATTTGATAAAGTTTAAGATTATGAAAACAAGCGTAAGCTAATAGAATATGTATTGCTTCTAGTCTTGCAACAAGAGCAAACGTTTCTTCATAATCGATTCCTTCTTCTTGATTATAGCCTTGTGCTACTAATCTTGCTTTATTTCTAATAATGTTTCCCAATTCGCCTGCTTTATTTTTATAGACCCATTTAGTTCCAATAACTGATTGGTTATCAGGATGAGGAACTAACTCCCAAACATTATTTCGTTCGAACTGATTTAACTCTTCTTGCATGACAATAATCCAGTATTCATCTGTTGAAGCTTCTTTTGGATTTTTAGGCTCAATAGTTGAAAGAAAAGAAACATGGCCCATTTGGTTTAGTTGACTTCTTGTTTGAACTTGCGAATCAATCTCTCCAATTATATTCTGTGTAGGATGTTCTCGTAGGATTCTAGAAGGAGATCTAATTTGATTGTTAATATTTTCATTATTTTCCAAACTTATATTTTCTGTGTTGGATATGATTTCTTCATCATCTTTGATGATTGTATTTTTATTAAAGTTTTCATCAAAAGATACATGTAAAGTTTCTTCTATTATATTTATTCATTTATTAAAAACACGATATGCCTTACTTTGTTCTGAGTAACCTACAAAAATTCCATGGTCGGCTTTTGGATCAAACTTTTCCAAATTGGTCTTTTGTGTTAAGAATAAAACATTTTGACCCGAAGATTTTAAAGTACAAAATATTAGGTTTTCTTCCATTAAAAAGTTCATATGAAGTGTTTTTAGTTAAAGGTCGTATGGAAATACGATTTAATACATAACATGCAGTTGCTACAGCTTCTGCCCAAAAATGTTTTGGTAATGTACTTCCATTTAGTAATGTTCTTGCGCATTCTTGTAGAGTTCTATTTTTTCTTTCTACAACTCCATTTTGTTGTGGAGTTCTAGAAAATGAAAAATTATGATTTATTCCTTTCTTTTTATAAAATAATTCAAATGATTCATTTTCAAATTCGCCTCCATGATCACTCCTTATGTTTTTGACTTTTATATTCTTAATATTTTGAATTTGTTTAACAAATTTTTGAAATAATCAAACGTATCACTTTTGTTTTTCATAAATATTGTCCATGTATATCTTGAGAAGTCATCAACTATTGCAAAAACATATCGATTATGATTAATGGATTGAACCTGTGTTGGTCCAAATAAATCCATATGCAATAATTCTAATGGTTGTAAAGTTGAAATGACTTTCTTAGATTTAAAAGATGATTTAGTTAATTTTCCTAATCGACAATCATAGCAAAGATTATTTATTTTAAAATTTATTTTTGGTAAGCCTTTGATTAATTCATTTTTTGAAAGTTTTTGGATAGATTTAAAATTAATATGACAAAATCTTTTGTGCCATAGCCAAGGATCATTATCTTTGATCATCAAACACATATCTTTATTATTATTAATTTTCACGTTTAAAACATAAATATTTCTATCTCTCTTTCCTTCAAAAACAAGATTTTGATTTTGATCAAAAATACAACATTTATTTTCAGAAAAAGTTATTTTAAAACCTTTGTCGCATAGTTGACTTATGCTTAATAGATTATGTTTTAAGTTTTTAACAAAAGAAACATTTGTAATGAGGGGTAAATTTGATATACCGTAGTTGCACACATCTCCTTTGCCAATGATAAAACCTTTTGAGTTATCTCCGAAGGTAACAAAACCACTATCAAAGTATGAAATATTTGTAAGCATTTCTTTGTCTCCGGTCATGTGTTTTGTGCAACCACTATCCAAAATCCATTTTCTTTTCTTGAGTGGGACCTGCAAAAAATATTAATAAATATATTGCTACCTACCTTTTAATAAGGTCCTAAGAGTTAGATCTTAGGAAACCAAACCCAAGTGGGTTTAGTATCCCTTTTATAAAGATAATTCAAAAAGGGTAATGGATCTAACAGTATTTATAATCATTAACCTAAATAAATAAGGGATGAAATACATATGCAGATCTGAGTAGAATAAAATAACATACATGCTTTTAATTGAGATAAAAGAGTTTTAAATCACATGTTTTAAAATTAATCAATTAAGATAGTGAACCATTCATATACAAACATATGAAGTATAAAACATATAAATAGATAAATTAGAGAATCAACTTAAGACGTTGCTTAGAAATTACACTTTGAATAAAGATATCTCCTCGGATCTTTATGATCCTCATCCTATCCTTGAAAGAGGCGAATGACCACTTTTATTTTATTTTATTTCATGTTTTTATTTGGAGTTGAAAGATTTTGGAAATTTGGTTTTTTTCTACCATGAAAAGATAATAAGGGAGAAAGAAAAAGAATGAATTGTATGTACAGAATGAATTTGAGAATATGTTTTATTTAAAAGAATGAAACATTTCCATTCTTTAATTCAAACTTCCCTAATTAATTCCCTTTATCGTTTCTCTCCCTCCAATCATTTCTTCACATGTGATATATCATCAAATGACATAAAATCTTCATAGATCATGTCATCAAATGACATAAAATTTCTATAAGTAATGTCATCAAATGACATAAAATTTCCATAAATTATGCCATCAAATGACATAAAATTTCCATAAATCATTTCATGCAATTATCTTTAAATTACATTGATATCGTATATCAATGCATGCAAATATAATTTTTATAAGTACATTGATATATATATATATATATATATATATATATATATATATATATATATATATATATATATATATATATATATATAGACACACATATAATTACAAACAACTTCCAAACATTAAATAAATAATAATTAATATTTCTCAAATAGAAATTAATTTAATCAGTTTGCAATATTTCATAAATTAATTAAATAATGTGGTTTTTCGAAAAATTCATTATTACGGTTGTACGACTCAAAGGTATAAATTTAGTCAACAATTAATATCGAACTATTCGAATATTAACGTTCACATGTTGCGTAGCAGGTGGTGTGATATTTTGGCAGAATTTATTGCTAACATAACAATTGGTAAAATCCAGTTTTACTTATTATAAGCGGTACCCGATAGCGATTTTTTTTACACCAATCGTCTTCTCAAAACTATATCACATTAGGGCTTATGGAATTTGGTAATGGACAAAATTCTAGCATTATCCACATTCAACTTTATAGTCCAAGCATAAATTAAATAGTTCAATAATAACAATTATTATTAATCAAAATGCTCAGGCCAGAGACTTTGACTTTGATTTGACTTCAGTTGATCGTGATACTAACCACATACAACTCAGAAGATGAATCCTCACTTGAATAATGTTTTACTTTCAATGTTTCCCTTCGACCCAACTATAGTCATCCGATGAACGCTATGCCACGGTTTAACTATAATCAAAGCGAAGCTCCCAAATTGAAGACCACTAATATTCTCAAGTCAAGAGAACTGTATAAATTAGTCACATCGATATTCACTGCTTGATCTTAGTTATATTAACCAACAGAAAATAATCGAGTGATTCATTACATGGTTATCCAATAACCATCAGTATGTAACATCTTGGTGCCTCCAACAGTCATGAGTAATACACCATCCAATATTTGGGAGCATTACGTATTTTAGTATCAACGGATACATTGATATCCAGTCATGATGGATCTTAACTAGGAACATTTAAAACGGTATATTTGTTTCATTGTGATAAATTACTCACGGTTACAGCACTTTGTAACTACTATCACAAAACATACCATTTATGAATTTCTATTAAATATACTTTCAATTAAATTGATTAATTAATATAACCAAATTAGAAAGAAAATACCTTTATTTCGAACAAGATTGGTCAACGAGTTAGACATATGTAACAAATTACGTAATTGCCCCTAGGGCATACTTCTAACTCTATTAGTGGAGTATATGGTTGAGTATCTGAGAGAAATCCCATCATTATTTAAGCATTGTTGGAAATCCTATCCAACATACTCACCTCCTCGATATGACCGGAGATTCTTAAATTTCTACTATATTTTTATATTCAAAAAATTTCTCATGGACATTAGATTTGTTCTTCATAAGATATATTTAAATATCCTAATCTCGAGAAATTATTAGTGAAGGTAACATAGTAAGAACTATTAGCCTTAGTAATTATAGGCATCAAGCTACATACATCAATATGTATTAACCCTAAGAGTTAATCAACTCTTTCATTGCTTCCACTAAAGCGGTGCTTGGTCATTTTACCTTTAAGACACGACTCACACGTGTCAAATGATTCAGAATCAATTGATGGTAGAAAACCTTCGATTTTCATTTTGTGTATTTGTTTCTCATTAATATGACCTAGCGTACAATGCCAAGATAATTATCATTTATAATGTTAGAATAATTATTCATAGAACACAAATAATTAGTATTTATCACGTAAATGTCATTCTCAATCGCATACTTTATTTACTTACATCCAAATTAATATTCATAACAATATTTGCACAATGAAATATATATCCTGTCTTGAAAAATTTAGAAACATAAATAATCTCTTAAATAAAATCTTTTAAAAATAGCAATTATTTAATATTAATACTAATCCATTAGGAAAATTTGAATGATAGCCTCCTACTACCGTTGCATCTACCATAAATCCATCAGCAACTTGGAGCCTCATCTCCTATCTCGACACGCGGTGTCAGTTCCTAAGCCCTTGTAATGAATTACATATATGTGTACCAGATCCAGTATCTAAAACCTATGACATTTTATTGATTACAAAACAATTTTGAATCATAAATGCACCTGATGGAGCTATAGAACTATTCCATCTCTTTTCCCTAACAATCTTCATGTAGTCAGGAAAAATCCTTTTCCAGTGACCTTTTTGTGGTAATGGTGACGTTCATCCTTATCATCGGTCTTCTTACTTTTTTTTTCTTCCCTTCACTTCTTCGCTTCTTCGAAATCTTCAAAGATGATGCACCACTCTTACCAATAAGTTCAACCCCTTGATCCATAGATTGTGACTCGGCTAACCTCAACAATTAAGTCCACGAGATTCACATTCAATTGGTTTATGTTATAATTCAGTATGAATAGTTCATTTTAAGGAGTAAGTGAACCTAGAGTCAAATCTACTTGCAATTCATTACATATCTGTATGTCCAATTGTGAAAATCTATCAATATAGCCCTTTATCGTTAGCATGCAACATCCACCTTTTGCCATTTTGGTATAGAATAGCTTCTTTTTAAGCTTGTACCTTGCGTAACATTACCGTTCACCAAAAAGGTCCTTGAGACTATCAAATATCTCATGGATAGGCATATTTTTGTGTCGCTTCTGACATCACGAAAGTTTGGGCAATCTCTAGGTCTGACACCCATTTCTCATTAACAAGCCGTTGTTCGGGGTCCGCATCATCGATCATATGTTCTTTAGGTTCGCATGTAATAGAAATCAAATGGCACTATTAAGTAAATGCTATTTTAGTTGCTTTTAGCCAATTTGTATAGTTAGGTCCGGTGAGCTTGTCATTTCCAAAAAACAATTTTGGAATTGTCATTTTCTATTAGTTTAAGTGGTGGATTATTAGGACAAATCATAATAGATGTTCTTATAATATTGGTAGGGTTAAAATTTATGTTTCATTTTACTAATAAGCTCCCACTAGTCTATTATGTTTCACCAAACCCTAAGTCGAAATATTAAAGTTTTTCGACTTCACCAGTAGGTGTTAGTACTCGTATGTCTTAGCATTCTGACCTTGAGTAAAGATCAACAAATTATACTTCTACATATGATGGATAACTGTAAGAACCTAGATTTTATAAGTTTGATTTTGACTATTTAATTAATTTAATAATGAAATAATTTTTTTTGGGTTAATAACTTGAATTCAAATATAGAGATTATTTTAAATCTTTGAATTTTGGATTTAATATTTGAATAGTGGTTAAAAATATCTGGATTTTGAATCAAGTATATATTCAATTTGATTTAATGGTCTTATTTAACTCCTTTTAAAGTATAAATTATAATGGTGAATTTATTATAAATTATAATGGTGAATTTATTTGTAAATTTATATACAGTAATAAACAATTTGGATAAATAGTAAGAAATTTATGCTTTATTTTAACCACCCGACTTTTATTGACATACTTTTAAATTAATTTATTTGATTTTTCCATAATTTTTAATTCGTAGATTATGCAAACCATCGTTTGACGATTTTTCGACAAACAATAGTGTTTTGGTAATTTTACAAAAGTAGAATTTTAATAGTAATAGTAATAGCCTAGAAGCTAACTTCTGTACACGATAGAATTAGGTCCCAGAACTAGTTCCATTGAGTTTGAAATTGGGGTATTTGATTAGGAGTGCCAAAGAACACACCTATTTTGGGGTCCATGATTATGTAGGATATAGTTTGGAGAGCATTCCAATATATGGACCCTCACTTCTCTCCACTTGCCTAAAACTTTAACCCTAGTCCTCTAAATCCAACGGTCTAGGTTGATTGGCGCCACTAGAAGCCAAGATAGTTAACAGCGTTAACTAGAAAATTATTTGCCGTGGTGAGATGTAGGAGGTGGATGGTTGGATTGTCGGTTGGAGGAGTGAAGTGGATAGGTCTTGAGATAAATGAAAAACCTTTCTCAAGTTCTCCAACGAGCTACATGCGGTGATAGGGCCGACACTTATGGAGTTGGGTCGGTGATGGCCGATGCTATCTTTTGGAGCAATGCGGTGGCGGCTAGGGCGACATCGCGATGATGCAGTTGATTTGAATATGATCATTTTTTAGGGTGGTTCTCAATGGCAATGAAGGATGGGGAGGTCGGACCTATATCGTGGGGTCAGGCTCGGCTAAGGGTGTCGGCTGTTGAGTCGCGATGGCCAGTAGTGGATCGCGGCGGTGTGAGGTCTAGGATGATCGAAGTATGAGTGTGACGGTCTGGGTTTAGACAATTAGGGATTTGGGTACTTAGTGATATAATTAATAAAACTTAATTATCTTTTAAGTTTGAAATCTTATAAACCCATTAACTATTTCATATGAGGTCGGATTGGAGCTTGTGGAACTTTATGCCAGACGGAACCAGAATGCTTCGGTGATAACTGAAATTTCGGTGAGTATAACCCACTTCTTTGGTTAATCAGAATATTATGTAGTAGATAAATTTTATTGCTTGTGTTTTGTTGAAATTATTGACCGACTGGTTAAAATATTTGCTTTTGAAAAGCGATCGACATTTAGATTTAAAAACAGAGAATTTTATTGAGAAATTCGGATTTCCTTATATTGTTATTTTTAATTTCCAGATATATTCTTCTTGATTTATTTCAGTTATAACCCAGTTATATGGATTGATAATCATTAAATCTTGATTGTTTAGCATTATTAGTTATGACATTGTTATATGTTCAAAACTTAACCCTTTTAGTGATAAAAAGCAATAAAAACATTGCTTAAGGGCTTTGGTGGCTATTGGCCTCAATTTAGTATTTTAAAATACTATTAATTGCCGTTTGGCTTGAAATTGGTTTTTGATTTGAAGAATGATTTTAAATTTAACCTTTGGGTTTTTCTAGAATATTTTTATTTAAGCGAATTTTGAACTTCTCAATTTTACCCTAACCTTTCTATTTTTCTTTTCTAAACCCTTTAGAAATGTTTTAAAGTTGTTTAACTACTGTTTAATGGTGTTTTAAAAATTGTTTATTTATATTTAATTGTTCGAACTTATTCATTAATATTTTAATATTGTAAAAATTTATTTATCTAAATACTTAATATTGTTTGAAGATAATTAATAATTAATATTTATTAGAAATGTTTTGGAATTTATAATAGTTATTGATTAATATGTTTTGGAATTAATAATTATTGTTTATTAATAATGTTTTGGAATTGGTTATAATTTATTATAATAATATTTGAAGGTTAATTATTATTGTTTTGTTAATAATGTTTGAAATTATTAACTATTATATTTTTATTGTTTGAAGTTTCTAATTATTTTTTGTTAATAATGTTTAACGGTTAGTAATTACTATTATGCAATAATGTTTTGAAGTAATAATTATTTATTTATAATGTTTCGAAGTTATTAACTATTATGTTAATAATGTTTTGTAGTTAATAAACTACTTTGTTAATGATGTTGGAAAGTTAATTATTTATTTATTTTGGATGTTTAAAGTAAATTAATTTATCTAATTTATTGTATTTATAAATAATAAATTGATTTATGATTGGAATCCCATTAAATAAAAAGATTTATTAAAGAGTTTATAAATGAAAATGGAAATTGGTTTTATAAGAATTTACAAAAGGATCTATAAAGGAATTTTATAAAGAAGTTTTATAAGGAATTTTTGGATATTTATAAAAGAAGTTTTATAAATGATTTTGGTTGTTTGGAGAAGATTTTTATACATTGATTTGGAATTTTAGTAAAGGAGATGTTCATAAATGAAAGAGATTTATTAAAAAGGATTTATTAAAGAAATTTATAAAAGAAATTGAGATTGGATTTCCCCAAATTGACCTTCTTAATTTTGGTGGTGTAAACATTCGTTCCATGCTTAACACCGAAGGAATAGCGTTTGGATTTATCCTTATTTCTGTTTCTTTTAAAATAATATTTGTTTTAATCCTTCTGATATGATTTTGTAATAAGAAATATTTCATAAAGTTTTGTGAATATACTTATACCATCGAGATAAGTATATTAATACATTTTCTAAGTAGGGAAGGTATCGTATTTTTGTGAATATGCTTATACCATTGAGATAAGTATATGGATATTTTTTCCAAGTATTGAAAGGATTATAAAGGGTTTGTGAATATATCTTTATACAAGTATTTTGATGCAAATATTTATAAAGTGTTTTAATTAATGAAAGGATTAATTAAAGAAGTTAGTGGTTGCTTATGCGCTTAGTCAATGTTGGTATCCTTACGGAAATAAATTCCAGATTTGTTAGTTGTTTTTATTTGATAGTTAAATAACCGACTCTAAAATTTGGCCAGTTTTAAACTATCATTGCTGGTTTGGGGAGATCTAGATCAGATATGTTATTCGAAAACCACTTCAAACCAGTTTGTAAGCATTTCAATGGAAGTCATCTTGATGATGATTTTAAAGACGAAGTTCTTTGATGTACAAGGGCTACTTGCTATACTAAGGGTGATTCCAAAATTAATGTAGTAGAAGTATTGCCTTTGGTTTCGTTCGGACCCAGGACAAACTTGTATGGATGGATGTTGGCATTGCATTTATGTCTGGAGTGCAGTGTTAGCATTCCAAGTGGGATTGCTGTTCAAAATATGAAACCTAGCCTCTAGTCTCGTTAATCGGGAATGACTAAATCAGGAGATATGCAGTAAAGCTAAGCGGATCGCTCCCATTAGGTTATTGTCACACCTTTCTAGATATATAAATTTATTGATTTGGCTGTCCATGAAAGCTCTTGAAAAGGTTGCAATAGCCATCAAGGTGATGAAATATTCGGTACCATTATGTATGGGTAGGCCCTCAGTACATTTTCTAAAGGTGTACTGTGGTAGGTGGTACCATGGTGCCTTATAATTATATGGAATCCATTCTATAATAAGCCCCTAACGGACTTAGTTGTCCCAACTATGATGGAAGTTGAGATGTAAGCATTCCAACTATATTCATAATTTACATTAAATCCTATACTTTATTATGACATAACTAGATTTTGTATAAAAAAAATTTTGGTTATCGTAAGTCAAAAACCGGTCCGTATTCATATGCATCGTGGTCTTACGACCTTTATCTTGAAAGGTTTTATAACATTAGAATCTAATTGAGGTCCGTTTCTCCCATTTGTTTTCTAAACTGATCCGGGTGTTATTTCTTATATTGCTCGTGTTAGACTGAGCATATTTTTAGATCTAGTTTGGATGCCTTGGAGCTTCAAGGCATGAGCTGGATGTCCAAGATGTATCTCTCGTGTATTCTCTATTTCTGTTTCATATGTTTTTTATTTGTTAGCATTTGTGTGTGCAAGTTTTTGTAACTATCCGGGATGATTAGCAATTAAGTGTACTCTTATTCTGATGTATGTATATTATAGTTTTCTTCTGTAAAGTTCTATTGTATATTATATATTATTTAGCACGATATTTGATTCTGTTTTGTCTTTTCATTCTTTTTCCCTAACAATCCGTCTTTCCAGCACTTAGATGCTCGACATGCAAATACCATGAGGGTATTAGCGTCGACTTTTGAGGTTCAAAAAGGCAGGCCGTTACAATGTGGTATCAGAGCTTGGGTTGAGCGAAGACCTAGGCTTTTAAGGGGCGAACTCGTTGAGAAAGGGTAAGTGGGACCCTTGGATGAGTTTGAGTGTATTATATATATGAGCTCATATTTGTTAGTGATATAAAAATGTTTGTATTTTATTGATTTTATCAGTTGAGTGGTACATGAATTCTAGTTGATACAGAAGTAACAATTGTATTGATAGAGGTTTATAAACATTTAAACAAGGCAACCGACACAGTTTTGTTTTGAAATTGGGTAAATGAAATAATTTTTCCTAAATTATATTTTATATACAAAAGAATATTTTTCAAAAATTTATACAGTAATTAATGGCGTGTTTGTTTTTAGGGAGTGATCATAATTAATTATTATCACTTACTGTTGATTAGTTGTGCTTAGCTAATCAAAAATCATTTGTTGTCGGTTGGATTTAAAGTATAATGTTAATAAAGTTGTTTATTATAATTTTTACAAGGATTAACATCTGTGAATTGCTTTATATGAGAAACTTGAAATTATTAAGCATGATTTATAAATAAAAATGGATTTAAAACTGAGAATTTGAGAATTAAAATCCTGGTGTTTTGGAATTTTTTTTTAAAGTTTGGAGAAAACCATAATAGTATTATTTTTAAAGTATTTTTGATTAGAAATATCTTGAACTGGAATTTAAAAGAGAAAAAGCACTGAACTCGCTTCGGTCGTAAGAAAATAACTCAGGTGATGACTACATCATCATTAGTATTAATTTTCGAGTTTCTAAAGTGAGGAATTGCTACCAAAATAGAAATGGTTATTGAGTTGTTTTGGGTAAAATAGATTTTGTTTCAAATTCTAAAAGTATCATTTCATATATAGAAAGGAAATTTATGTACATTATTATTATTTTTATTTCCAAAATGATTTGAAATACAACCGATTGTTTAGTTCTAAATCTTCGGTTAAGTAATGGTATACTCATGTATATTATCCATTTGGATAGCTTCATTTGTGCTTCTCATTTGAAATGTTGTTTGGAAATTTTCATTTGTTGAAATGAAATAGAATTTTCGATGATTTGAAAATTCAAAACTTCCAAGTCAAATTGGAAAATTTAGCTAAGTGTTTTGTGAAAAAATAAGAGAATAAGTTTTGTAATTTATAAATTTGAGAAATAGTAAGTTAAAACAATTTTTAAATGTGTTAAGCATTCTTGTTAAGTACAACCAAATCTGAAACCTGTATATATACTCTTAGGATGTAGAAGAGTGTTATACAAATATGAAATTAAGTTTTAAAGTGATTGAATTTACAGAAGTTGTGAGTTATAAAATGTTTATGATAAACTTAAGTATTTATGAAATGATTCAAATACAATTTTAGTATTAAAGGAAATATACCAAAAGTGTAAAATGAATAAGGTTTAAAACGAAAGGAAATTGTTATGGTTAAGAACCAAGTGAGAAAAATAAGTAAGTTGTATGTAGATCATTTTATCCGCATATGTAACGACCCACTATTTTGGACCATTCAAATCGACAATAAAACCACACATGTATGTCTTGCATAATTCAAAACAATAGATTGCAATATAATTTGGAGCAAATAAAACCAATCATAGAATCAGAGACACAAATAAATTAGAATAACTCGTAGCGGAAATAAAATAACAGTAGTAGTTCGTGAAGCTACTACAACATAGTCTCAAACATAGTCTCAAAACAGTACAAAATGCAGAGTCTAAAAAGTAAATACAACAAAAACCCAGATACATCAATGTCCACTAGTACTTAAGCTGAATGGAAATACTAAAATATAGATAGCAACTAGATAAATGATGATCTCTAGCAAATCAAGCTCCAGAAGGTGAATTCCAAAGCTGAAATACTCAGGCTAACCTGAGCGTAAGAAAATAAACACAAACACTCGAGTAAGGACATACATACTTATATAATGTAAACCAACTCAAATGAACTGTAATAAAATGCACAAGTAACTTAAAGGATGCTTGGGACCGTCCATCCTTTAAGGATCCGTTGAACTATTTACTACGTAGTAATATACGCTATTATAATAGTGTGTAGAAGTAAAGTAAACTTATTTTAAAATAGTGTTAAGGAGTTAACCATATCCCCCATAACACATACATAGTCCTAGTAGTCTATCCAGTATCATAGTCCCTCCTAATTGGGAAGCTACCAGAGGATACTCCATAGGCTTCGACACAAAACCAAAATCGTACAAGGCGCGCTAGGATAGGTGACACGGCACAGCTAGGCGATGCTATGTTAGATATACCAATTACGCTTCCAGGCCGGTGGTAACACATAGCAGCCACTACCGCCCACCTCGAGCTACACTCCCAAACCAAAGGTGCGCACCAATCGGTCACAAAGTAATAGAATAGCATATGAAAAAGCGTGTTCGATAAGAGGAGCTACCTCATTAGCCCGTCAATCGCTCTTGTTTTAGCCACTTTATGCCAACTCATGGGAGTCGGGTCCACGTATATACCTCAATAGAACGTCGCCACCATCCTACTTTGCTTTGGAATCTCCACCGCATACAAGGTTGTTAAAGTGATTTTCGTTATCGACAGAGTGTTTGCCTATATCCGATCCCGGTCTCTTTAACAACCAAACGTTATTATTACCCGTGGTTATAAATTTCAAAATGGTTTATATTTCACTTTAAAACATATTCATTTAAACAATTTAAATTCAATGTCCAATAATATTCATTTCAAAGTTGTAGCTTTCCAAAGTTTATTCCTTCAATTATAAAATTTCCAAAACAATATAAATTTCAGCTACAATAGCGCTTATAAAATGTTACGGTAGATATAGCAATATTTCAAAAACATTGTCATTTTCAGAAACAGCAATATTTTAGTATATTCAAAAATAGTTCAAATTCAGAAACTGCAGCACTTTAAAAATGCTATTGTAGGTATATTTAGTATTGCAAAATAGTTCAAATCCAGAAAGTGCAGCACTTCAGAAATGCTACTGTAGGTATATTTAGTATATTCAACATATAGTTCATTAAACCACAACATTTCTGAAACGCTGTAATTTCTATTATACCCTTTAAAAACAATATATCTTCAACTTTTCTCATTTTTAACTTATCAAACTTATTTCACTTTTCATAATTATTTATTTGGATATTACTTAACTTCTAATTTTAATAAAATAACATTTTATTAATAAATATTCAATTTATATAAAAATTCATTTGTTAAGTCAAATACTTTATAAATTGCTTATCTTTTATTTCAATAAATAACTTAATACTTTATTTAAAATATCCATTTCATAAATAAAATATCCTGATCACTAAGTTAAGCTTAGAATTCCATTTGAACCCTACATTTTCAATTATTAAGTCACATCAAAATTTACACTTTAATCATTAATTTGCTTATACATTTTAACTTAGAAAATCACTATAAAATTTATTTGAATCATTTAAATCCAAATTAAGTTAAAATTTCATATTTTATATATCAAAAATACTTAATAATCTTCAGAAAATATTAAAAATTAACCACAGGTCTGTATATAATTTTCTAACCTAGGTCAAGTTATACGAATATGTATTATTTCAATCTGTAATTTAAAAATAAAAATCCGGGTTCTATCATTTCAAACCTGCAATCCCAAGTCAAATAAATAAATAAAAATCGCTTGAGCCTAATATTTCAGCTTATAACGATTTTTTCCTAGTCTAAAGTTCGTTCGGGTATGTATCATTTCGACCCATAGTGATTCCATTCTACTGGGAACTTGCAGTGTGAGAAACAATAAATAAATAAGCAATATAACATATCATATGATGTCAGGTGATGCAACAGGTATATAATCAGGTAATATCATCATATAATGTCAGATAACAGGCAGATGTGAGCATATAACATAGCATATCGACTATTACAATCCAAGTGACATTGCTTCACATTTATATAAGTATGATTGTCTAGAGTGAATAACTCACTTCTAAAGCTAGAGATCAAATTCAAAACACAAAATCAAAATTCTGCAAAGCATGAAAAGGCACGACTAGATTCGAGAAGAAGTAACACCCAAATCCAAATCTTGTAAACAAATAAATAAAACCAATATACGTATATGATTTAACACAAACAAGATATGAATTCAACAATGTAAAACATGAATCAATTTTAAACAAAATATGGATTTTAATCAACAAGTGGGCTCGGCCACATCACCTATAGGCTCGGCCATAAAGTATAGAGGCAAGCTAAGCTCGGTTAGGTGGTCTTCGGGTCAAGCAATGCACGGCTAGGAAAGGAGATGAAGGAGGAATGGCAAGGCAAAGGTCAAGTGGAGGCAAAAGCATGGATCAAGAGGAGTTTTGGGCTCGCCCCTAAGGAAAAGTGGCTCGACCTATGTGCTAACTTGGTCGGATCTGGTCACACCAGAGGGGCACGGCCTAGAGCAAGGCAAGAAGGACGAGCAGGTGGTGGAAATAGGTGTGACCGAGGCAAAAAAAAGAGGGGGGTTGCATAAGGAAGGCTCGGCTAGGAGAATTTTGCAATTTTGGTGAAGGGGTTTTGTTCTATGTCCATTGCTATGGCATGGTAATGATGTGAGGAGGCGGGGGCCGATCATGTTGGTGGTGGAGAGGAAAGGTGGTCGGCAATAGCATGGTGTGGCCGAGCATAGGAGGAAGAAAACAAAAGAAAAACAAATGGAAAAGGAGGAAAAGAAGAAAGGAGAAGCCATGAACTTACTGTAAATATTTTAAGAATGCAAATGAATTTTGAGATGCGAGAAACTTTTTTTTGTACGTGAATAAGCAAATGAAGTGGCGGCTAAGGTTATGGGAAACGAATGGCTATGAAGTAAAGGCTAGAAAATGAAGAGCTTACTTGATTTCCAAGAAAAGAAACCGAAGACTCTTTGAATTTTCAAGCCTAAAATTCAAATAAAAATCAACTAGAAAAGAGAAATGAAAATAAAATAAAATAGAAAATAGAAAAATAAAATTAAGATTGAAAAATAAAAATATAAAATAGACAAAATTTATTGAAAATAATCGCATGTAAAACGCTGAAAGTTATCAAATTTAACAAGTATAAAACAGAATTTTATGAAACGAAAAGCTACACGAACATCAGAATCAAACATAGTTTCAAAGAAAAGGATTAGAAATTAAAAATTAAAATTTAAAATTTTCAACTATGGTCAAACTTTGACTTTTAGTTGACCAAAATATAAAAACTTCAGAAAATGCTTATTTTATTCTATTTGGAAAATAATTTATAAATAAAATCCAAAATTGTATTGTCAAATTCTAAAATTTCAAAAGGAATGAGGCACGAAAACTAAGAAAGATAAGATAGAAAAGCAAATAGTACCTGAAACAAACAATTCCAGATTCGAAGCACGCATGCTCTCCTCCGTCTCCCAGGTACAATCCCGATCATCCGTACTCCACTGCACTTTGACCAGGTTAACAGATTTCCTTCTCAGCTTCTTAATACCTCTTTAAATAATACGAAGTGGCTTCCTCTCGACAGTCAAATTAGGCTCAATATCCAAACTCTCAAGAGCAGAAGGCTGGACAATCAAAGGTGGATCATGCAGATAGCGATGAAGATGCGAAACATGGAATACATTATGCACTCTAGAAAACTTTTCAGGAAAATCCAAACGATAAGCTAAAGAACCAATCCTCTCCAAGATACAGAAAGGACCAACGAACCTAGGAGCAAGCTTCCCTCTACGACCAAACCGAATCACATTCCTTAAGGGAGAGACCTTAAGGAAAACTAAATCACCAACAGAGAACTCCAAACTCCTCTTACCCCGATCAGCATACTTCTTCTGCCTATCCTGAGCAATCCTCATCTTCCTCCTAACCTTCTCAACCTTCTCAGAAGCCTCCAAAATCACATCAGGACCAAGAACCAAACGATTATCGGATTCAATCCAGCAAGATGGAGATCTACAGGGTCTTCTATGAAGAGCAGCAAAAGGAGACATTTCAATACTAGCCTGAATTCAAGGATTAAATGAGATAGACAAAAGACTAAGATAAGATCAAAATAGAGGATGGAAAATATACCTGATAACTGTTGTTATAGGTGAATTCAACAATATGGAGATGATCTTCCCAAGATCCTCCATAATCAAGAACAAAAGCACGAATAAGATCCTCTAGAATCTGATTCTCTCTTTCCGTTTGATCGTCGATTTGCGGATTGTAAGCGGTGTTCAGATTCAGACGAGTACCTAAAGATTCCTGCAAAGCTTTCCAAAATTGACTGGTAAATATAGGATCTCGATCACAAACAATGCTGATATGAACACCATAGAGACGAACAATCTCCCTCATATAAATCTCATCCAGACTGGAAGAAGAATGGATAGATTTAACCGGAATGAAATGAGCTGATTTGGTCAATCTATCCACAATAACCCAAATACTCTCATTATCCCTCTGAGTCCTCGGTAAACCATCAATAGAATCCATGGAAACCAGTTCCCATTTCCAATTTGGAACCTCAAGGGGCTGCAACATAATAGGGGTCTTCTGGTGATCTGTCTTGACTTGCTGACAAGTCGCACACCTATTAACAAAGATAGAAATATCTTGCCACATACCTTTCCACCAATAAAGCTTCTTCATATCCTGATACATTTTCATCACACCAGGATGAATAGAAAGTCTGGATCGATGATGTTCTCGAAGTAACTCTTGCCTCAATCCATCAACATTCGGGACACAAATCCGATTATTAATCCTTAAAATCACTCTATCATCAATCTAAGCTCCACTACCATTAGGATACTACCGCCAACTTTGCTACGAACACTCTCCTTTATGCGCCCAAGCATCTCATCCTCATCCTTCTTAGCTATGATACGATCCAAAAGAGGAGAAGAAGAAACAACAAGCTGACACAACATAGTCTTCTTCCGACTCAAAGCATCAGCCACAACATTACCTTTCCCAGGAGTATAGATAATGTCGAGATCATAAGAAGCAAGAAACTCAAGCCACCGAACCTGACGCTGATTCAAATCCTTCTAGGTGAAGATATATTTCAAAGACTGATGATCAGTAAATAGCTCAAACTTAGCACCCAAAAGATGATGCCTCCAAAGCTTCGGAGCAAAGATCACAGCAAGCAATTCCAAGTCATGAGCCGCATAATTGGCCTCACGGGTCTTCAACTGGCGACTAGCATAAGCAATGACCTTCCCATCTTGCATCAGAACAGCTCCCAAACCCTCACGACAAGCATCAGTGTATACTGTTAATCCCTCATTTCCATTCGGAACAGTAAGCACTGGTGCGGAAGTAAGCTTACGCTTTAACTCATTGAATGCAGCTTCACACATATCACTACATATAAACTTAGCATTCTTTCAAGTTAAGGCAGTGAGAGGTGAAAAAATTCGAGCAAAGTTCTCAATGAATCTCCGATAATGACCGGCAAGGCCCAAAAAACTGCGAATATCAGTTGGAATCCTAGGAGTTTCCCATCCTGCAATAGAATAGGGAGAAATAAGGACTACAGAAAAGATAGAATGATCAAATTACATAAAGAGAAGACAGAAAAGACTTACATTGATCGCAGAGATCTTGACTGGATCAATGGAAACTCCATTTCTAGAAACAATATGTCAAATGAATCTGACTTCATCCCTCCAGAAATGGCATTTCGAGAATTTAGCCTTCAATTGATGATTTCTAAGAGTCCTCGGAACAAATTTCAAATGTGACTCATGCTCTTTCCTTGTCTTGGAGAACACAAGGATATCATCAACAAAGACTAGAACAAACTTATTAAGCACATCACAAAAAACACGATTCATCAAATCAACAAAGAAAGCAGGAGCATTAGTCAAACCAAAAGGCATAACTAACCATTCATAGAAACCATTCTCAGTACGAAAGCAGTCTTAGGAATACTTTCCTCAGCAACTTGGAGCTGGTGGAAACCTGTGGCAAGATCAAGCTGAGAGAAAATAGTAGCTCCATGGAGCTGATCAAACATATCGTTGATGCGAGACATATGATGTATGTTCCTCATGGTGAGCTTGTTTAGCTCCCTATAATCAACACACATCCTTAAAGAACCATCGAACTTAGTGACGAAAACCACTGTTGCTCCCCATTCTGAATGGCTAGGTCTGATCAGACCCTTGGAGAACAAGTCCTCAATTAGCTTCCTTGACTTAACCTTCTCACGGGGTGCCATTCTTCTAGGAGGAAGAAATACAGGTCGAGCTCCAGGAATAAGATCAATACGCAAATTAATTTCCTGCTTAGGAGGCAAAAAAGTGACTTCACCAAATACATCAGGATAGAGTTTGACTACAAGAGTCGAATGAATATCACCAGGAGAAGCATCATGAGAATAAATAAAGCTGCCAGCAAAATTCTGGGGCAAACAACACTAAATAACCAAAGAATTACCAAAGTCATCAATTAGAGAGACAGTTCGAGTACTATAAGAGATAAAGGCATCATGCCTCTTCAGCCAATCACCCACAAGCAATAGATCAAAAGCATCAAAATCTAGAACATAAAAATCACCAGAAAATCGATATCCAGAATGGAAGAGTTTCACATTTCTACAAATACTAAGGTTCATGGGAACACCAATAGGATTTGAAACACACAAAGGCACTGGAGCCAACTCAGGAGAAAGAAGATGCTCAAATTTATTACAAAAATCCACAGAAATAAAGCTATGGGAAGTTCCAGCATCAAAGAGGACACGAACTGGAAAATAAAACAGAGAAAAAGTGCCCTCAAGTGTACCTTGGTTATCATTAGGAGCAGGAGCAGGTGAAGATGCAGGAGGTGGAGCTGGAGAAGAAGCAGAAGTCATAGCAAAATACCAGATGACCTGCCCTTCTGCTAAGTAGGGTAGTCCTTCTTGAAATGGCCAGGCTGCAACAAATGTAGCAGAGATCACGCCTGGTCAATTGAGTTGGAGGAGGGATAGCAGCACCAACTAAGGAAGGACAGCTATTAGCATAATGTCCCCTCTGATTGCATCTAAAACAAGTGATGGTGGGCAGGTCTATAGACTGCCTCTGAGATGAAGAAGACAATCCCAACCCTGGAGTCTTGTTCTGATTGCTCTTCTTATGGCGAAAGTTGGGCTTCCTCTTCCTAGGATTACTAGAAAAAGACCGAGATGAAGTAGAATGGGCAGCTGGAGGATCCTCAGAAGTAGGATTCTTGTATCTAATGGCCATGACCATCAAAGTGGTGAAAGGACTATGCACATGGGCTATGAGACGATCATAGTACTTCGGACGGGCACCAGCAATGTACTTCTCATTCTTCTTGAGAGGAGTGTCGATCAGATTAAGGCCAAACTTAGAAAGTTCATCGAACTTCCTCTCATATTCAGCAAAAGACATATCACCCTGCTTCAGATCCATGAATTCTCGATACAGCTGAGACTTTCCTGCCTCGGGCATCCACTTCACAAGAAAAGCATCCTTAAAGCGTGATAAAGAAATATAAGACAGATTTCAAAAAGGAGAAATCTGAACCAAATTCAAGACAAACAGAAAATGATACCTAAACTGTTTCCAAGAAATGTCAGCCTCAGCAGTGTGGGCTGTGACGGACTTCCACCAATCCAAGGCTGCTCCTTTCAATTTCCAAGCTGCCAACTGACATTGCTGGGCATTAATGATCTCAAGATCGATAAAAATCCTCTCCAAATCCTTCAACCACTATTGAGCTTCAATGATGTTCTCAAATCTGGTGAACTTGGTGCCACCAAGCTCAGTGTATTCCTTACAGAGCTTAGTGAACCTAACCGGTGCAGCAGGTTCAAGAGCTAGGGCAACACCACGTCCCCTACCTCTAGCATTCCTATGAATCATCCAGAAAAATCAAGAATGAATTTTTGGACAGGGGAAATTGAGAAACAAAGACAAGATTAGATAAGATAAGATGCAATGAGAATCGAATATCCGAAACAAAGAAATTACTAACAAGGTAGATAAGGAAAAGAAAAAAGTTAAGAAAGTTTGATTTCAAAACAAGAGAAGTTTTTATATCAAAATAGTCTTTGAAATCCTTTGAAAAATCATTTGAAAATCATTTTGTACTTTAAAATATGTTCTCTCACAAAGAAGGGATTCTAAGATTGATTTCACTCATTCTAGGGTTATTTCTACCCTATCTCTAATGAGTTTTTCCTCCGTAGGCTAAGGTTTGCCTAAAACCAAAACTCTGATACCAAAGGTAATGACCCACTATTTTGGACCATTCAAATCGACAATAAAACCACACATGTCTGACTTGAATAATTCAAAACAATAGATTGTAATATAATTTGAAGCAACTAAAACCAATCACAGAATCATGGACACAGATAAATCAGAATAACTCGCAGTGGAAATAAAATTACAGTAATAGTTCATGAAGCTACAACAACACAGTCTCAAAACAGTACAAAATACAGAGTCTGAAAAGGAAATACAACAGAAAACCCAGAGAAATCAATGTCCACTAGTACTTAAGCTGAATAGAAATACTGAAATAAAGATAGCACCTAGATAAATGATGATCTCCAGCAAATCCTAGCTCCAGAAAGTGAATTCCAAAGCTGAAATACTCAGGATGACCCGAGTGTAAGAAAATAAACACAAAACGCGAGTCAGGACATACATACTTATACAATGTAAACCAACTCAAGTGAACTGTAATAAAATGCACAAGTAACTTAAAGGATGTTTGGGACCGTCCATCCTTTAAGGATCCGTTAAACTATTTACCATGTAGTAATATGCGCTATTATAATTGTGTTTAGAAGTAAATTAAACTTACTTTGAAATAGCGTTAAGGAGTTACCCATATCCCCTTAACACATACATTGCCCCAGTAGTCTATCCAGTATCATAGTCCCTCCTGATTTGGAAGCCGCCAGAGGATACTCCATAGGCTACAACACAAAACAAAATCGTATAAGGCGCGCTAGGGTAGGTGACACGACACAACTAGGCAATGCTAGGGTAGGTATGCCAATTACGCTTCTGGGCTAGTGGTAACGCGTAGCAGCCACTACCGCCCACCTTGAGCCACGCTTTCAAATCAAAGGTGCGCACCAATCAATCACAAAGTAATAGAATGGCATACGAAGAAGTATGTCCGATAAGAGGGGCTACCTCATTAGCCCGTCAATCACTCCTGTTTCAGCCGCCTTAATCCAACTCACGGGAGTCGGGTCCACGTATATACCTCAAAAGAACGTCGCCAACATCCTACTTCATTCTGGAATCTCCACCGCGTACACAGTTGTTATAGTGGTTTTCGGTATCGACAGAGAGTATGCCCATATCCGATCCCGGTCTCTTTAACAACCAAACGTTATTATATTACCCGTGGTTATAAATTTCGAAATGGTTTATATTTCACTTTAAAACATGTTCATTTAAACCATTTAAATTCAATGTCAAATAATATTCATTTCAAATTTGTAGCTTTCCAAAGTTCATTCCTTCAATTGTAAAATTTCCAAAACAATATAAATTTCAGGTACAACAGCACTTATAAAATGTTACGGTAGATATATCAATATTTCAAAAACATTGTCATTTTCAGAAACAACGGCACTTATAAAGTGCTACGGTAGGTATTTTAGTATATTCAAAAAAGTTCAAATTCAGAAACTGTGGCACTTTAAAAATGCTACTGTAGGTATATTTAGTATTGCAAAACAGTTCAAATTAAAAAACTGCAACACTTCAGAAATGTTACTGTTGGTATATTTATTATATTCAACTCATAGTTCAAATTCATAAACTGCAGCACTTCAGAAATGCTACTTAGATATATTTAGTATATTCAACACGTAGTTCATTAAACCACAGTATTTCTGAAATGCTGTAATTTCTGTTATACCCTTTAAAAACAATATATCTTCAACTTTTCTCATTTTTAACATATCAAACTTATTTCACTTTCCAAAATTATTTATTTGGATATTACTTAACTTCTAATTTTAATGAAATAACATTTTATTAATAAATATCCAATTTAAATAAAAATTCATTTGTTAAGTCAAATACTTTATAAATTGCTTATCTTTTATTTCAACAAATAACTTAATACTATATTTAAAATACCCATTTCATAAATAAAATATTCTTATCACTAAGTTAAGCTTAGAATTCCATTTGAACCCTAAATTTTCAATTATTAAGTCACATCAAAATTTATACTTTAATCATTAATTTGCTTATACATTTTAACTTAGAAAATCACTATAAAATTTATTTGAATCATCTAAATCCAATTTAAGTTAAAATTTCATATTTTATATTTCAAAAATACTTAATAATCTTTAGAAAATATTTAAAATTAACAACGGGTTTGTATATAATTTTATAACCTAGGTCGAGTGATACAGATATGTATCATTTCAATCTGTAATTTAAAAAGAAAAATTCGGGTTCTATCATTTCAAACCTGCAATCCCAATTCAAATAAAATAAATAAAAATCGCTTGAGCCTATTATTTCAGCTCATAACGATTTTTCCCTATTCTAAAGTCCGTTCGGGTATGTATCATTTCAACCCATAGTGATTCCATTCTACAAGGAACTTGTAGTGTGAGAAACAGTAAATAAATAAGCAGTATAACATATCATATGATGTCAGGTGATGCAACAGGTATATAATCAGGTAATATCATCTTATAATGTCAGATAACAGGCATATGTGAGCATATAACATAGCAAATCAACTATTACAATCCAAGTGACATTGTTTCACATTTATATAAGTATGATTGTCTAGAGTGAATAACTCACCTCTAAATCTAGAGATCAAATTCAAAACACAAAATCCAAATTCTGCAGAGCACGAAAAGGCACGACTAGGTTCGAGAAGAAGTAACACCCAAATACAAATCTTGTAAACAAATAAATAAAACCAATGTAAGTAGCACAAATGAGATATGAATTCAACAATGTAAAACATAAATCAATTTGAAATAAAATATGGATTCTAATCAACAAGTGGGCTCGGCCACATCACCTATAGGCTCAGCCATGGAGTTTAGAGGCAAGCAAGGCTCGGTTAGGTGGTCTTTGGGTCAAGCAATGCATGGCTAGGCAAGGAGATGAAGGAGGAATGGCAAGGCAAAGGTCAAGTGGAGGTAAAAGTAAGGATCAAGAGGATTTTTGGGCTTGGCCCTAAGGCAAAGTGGCTAGGTCTATGTGCTAACTTGGTCGGATCTGGTCACAACAGAGGGGCACGGCCTAGAGCAAGGCAAGGAGGAGGAGTAAGTGGTGGAAATAGGTGTGGCCGAGGCAAATAAAGAGGGGGTTGCATAAGGAAGGCTCGGCTAGGGGATTTTTGCAATTTTGGTGAAAGGCTTTTGTTCTATGGCCACGGCTATGGCATGGGAATGATGTAAGGAGGTGAGGGCCGATCATGTTGGTGGTAGAGAGGAGAGATGGTCGGCAATAGCATAGGAGGAAGAAAACAAAAGAAAAACAAATGGAAAAAGAGGAAAAGAAGAAAGGAGAAGTCATGAACTTACTGTAAATATTTTCAAAACGCAAATGAATTTTGAGATGTGAGAAACTTTTTTTTGTACGTGAATAAGAAAATGAAGTGGCTCTAGGGTTGTGGGAAATGAACGGCTATGAAGTAAAGGCTAGAAAATGAAGAGCTTACTTGATTTCCGAGAAAAGAAACCGAAGACTCTTTGAATTTCCAAGCCAAAATTCAAATAAAAATCAAATAGAGTGGAAAAATAGAATAAAATAGAAAATAGAAATAAGGTTGAAAAATAAAAGTATAAAATATACAAAATTTACTGAAAATAATCGCGTGTAAAACGCTGAAAGTTATCAAATTTAAAAAGTATAAAACAGAATTTTATGAAACGAAAAGCAGCACGAACATCAGAATCAAATATAGTTTCAAAGAAAAAGATTAGAAATTTAAAATTCAAATTTTAAATTTTCAACCGTGGTCAAACTTTAACTTTCAGTTGACCAAAATATAAAAATTTCAAAAAATGCTTATTTTATTGAATTTGGAAAATAATTTATAAACAAAATCCAAAATTGTATTGAAAAATTCCAAAATTTCAAATTTTAAATAATTAAACATCAAAGTTTCAATTAAAATTGAATTATAAATATTTATAAAAATTATGGGTTGTTACAGCATAACTATTTGATCCAGATATGAGTACACGATTTTGAGATGATTTACACTGCTCCGAGTTAGGTATTGGCACTCGATTCTTGACGGAAAACACTTGATATAGATCTTTGATTTGATCTAAACTTTTCTATCATAGTATATGACTATGCAAAGAGAATGGAGGTTTCTAATCAAGGAACCAGATCAGAGTCTGCACTGGAGTGGTCGAGTGAGTGAAACTAGTTTGAAAGAGAAATTGTGTGATCGAGTAGGCGATAGGATTTGATATTGCCTACATATGATATATGTACATTATTAGGGCTTTAATATGATTTTGACATTTATAAATATAAATTATTTGGTTAGATATCATTTGTAAGTAAGATGTAGGTATATGGAAACAAAGGCTAGTTGATGGTTTTGGTTTCATAAGTAGAGCTTGGTTGACCGACAAATAGGTACATGTATATATTTTTATTTTGGTTAATGATTTTATCCCCTAGATATGAGAAGCCACTTTCTTTTTGGTTTCTTTTGTTCGTTTAGGGCCTATTGTGGTAATTTATAGTTTTTCCAATCAAATCGCACAAAGAAGGTGCTGTCGAAATATTCCGTAATTTTAAGAGACTTGGAATTTAATAATATATTTCAACTAATTGATTTTGGAAAGTTTAAGTTTGAAGGTATTTTTCAATCCTTGAAAATTTCGAGGACGAAATTCTTTTAAGAAGGAAGAATGTAACAACCCAGATTTTTGTCATTTGGTTTTGAATATTTAATTAATTGTATATTTGAAATAAATGTTTTTTTTGGTTTAATAAATTGAAATCAAATATAGATATTATTTTAAGTCTTTAAATTTAAAATATCTTGATTTTAAAACACGTATTTATTTAATATGATTTAATGGTCTTATTTAATTCCTCTTAAAGTATAAATAGTAATGATGAATTCTTTTTGTAAATTTATGTGCAACAATAAACAGTTCAGATGAATATAAGAAAATTATATTTTATTTTAACAACTTAATTTTTACTGATGTATTTTTAGATTAAATTATTTAATTTTTCCATAATTATTAATTTGGAGACTATTTAAATTATCGTTTGATGATTTTTTGGCAAACGACGGTGTTTTGGTAATTCTACAGAACTAGAATTTTAATAGTAATAATAATAGCCTAGAAACTAACTTCCATATACAATCCGAGTGTTATTTCCTATATTGCTGGGTCAGACCGAGCATATTTTTAGATCTAGTTTGGATGCCTTGGAGCTTTAAGGCATGAGCTTGATGTCCAAGACACAGCTCTCGTATGTTCTTTATTTCTACTGCATGTGTTGTTTTATTTGTTAGCATTTGTAAGAACATGTTGTTATAACTATCTAGGTTGATGATTAGTGATTAAGTGTATTCTGATTTTGATGTATATATATTATAGTTTTCTTTTGTAAAGATCTATTGTATATTATACATTAGTCGGCACGATGTGAGATTCTATTATGTCCATTCTTTCTTTTTCCCTAACAATCCGTCTTTCTGACACTTGGGTGCTCGGCAGATGAATACTGTAGAGGTATTAGTATCGAATTTTGAGGGTTGAATAGGTGGGTCATTAAAATAACTCATTATCAGTTGTATCACATACAACTGCTAACCCATGGTACTTTATCTAATCCCGCCTTTACCTTGAGAGAAGCTCAATAAATAAAGTTGGATTATTCACTCAGACCTACCATTTTGCGACGGTCTAAGTATAGTGCATATACCTTGAGCAAAGCTCAATAAATATGTGCAATTATCTTACTTCATCCATTCAACATATTAATAGAACTCTACATAATATTCTTAGCTTGAGGAAAGCTCAAGAACTAAAGAGTATGCAAGTAACCTACTAATATATAAATGGTAGATGATAACATTATATTAAGGACTCGTAATCTTCAATATATTATATCGAGTGATATCTAATTATGTACTAATGCAATTCGTATGAATTACTCTCATGATTCAAGTGTCGGACACATCGAAAATCACGGTGTATATACATTTACGTATGTATTTATTCCTTAAGTCTAGTAGGGTTTCTTTGATGTTCCACATTTGATTTATGCATAGTTTTATTATTATATAACTCATATACTTTATATTACTTATATAATAGTCTTATGTATAACATTATATTAATTATATCTTATTCAATAAATTTAAATAAATTAACTAACATTTTAATTAATTTCATATTGATATAGCATTTATATTCATTGATTATTATATACCATAACTTTTACAGTATAACACATACGCATACATGTGTATATTATTTAATCAATTAACCTTTTGATTAATTTATTTAATTAAACTCTTTTAATAAAATTATATTAATTAAAAAATTTATTTGATATACATACATGTATACTTATGTCATTTCAAATATTTAAAAATACCATAACATATAGCATAATACATAATACATGTATTTATTTATTAAATAACATATTTAATTAATTTACTTGATTAATCTGATTATTAATTTTTTTAAAGTTCAAAATTAACTAGTACTATTTTTCAAACATTTTTAAAAACTTTATTATATTATAACTTTTACAGTAAACATATATCTTATTTTAAATTTAACTTTTAAATTTAAAATCTTATATTTTTAAAAAGTTTTGAAAATTAGCCAAAGGCCCAATGCAAATTAGGCATCGGTCTTCTATTAGAGCAACCTTTTAGGCTCACTTCACCTTACATGCCAGGTGGGTAACCAGACAAGACAATGTATTTGATTATCCAATTCGAATCCTAAACATTACCTTTCAAGTCAGCATACTAATTGAGCTGTGAGCTTAAATAGTTAAAGCTAACATGACTAATTTGGACCGCGTAGGCTGTTGGGTTCTATTACCATTGTTGGAATTGAGTCAGCCCATAGTGGAAGTTATTGGTGAATTTTAATTTTTTTACCTTATTGGATCATTATTGGGCCTACGAAGTCTAATTTGTTTAGAATATTTCTAAGATTTATCTAAACAAAATCTTTTATTTATTTCAGTTCATACATTATATAGTTTTACTTAATTTATGTTATATATATATATATAGTATGTGTGTATATGTATATGCGCGTGTATGCGTGTGTACGTGTATCATGTACGCACATATGTGTGTGAATGTGTAACATATCAATCCGTGCAAGGTATAACATGCCCGTGGAAAGATGTTGTGATTAACATTACAACGGACACGTTAGCTCATCCAATATGCAAATATATTGTCCAAATATATGCATGTATGTATATGTATACAATATTATTTATATAATATATATATATATATATTAGTTTTGTTTAAATAAATTTATTAAAGCATATAAGTACATTGTAAGTGAGTGTGTGTGTGTGTATAACAATATGAATAAAATATTAATATTAAATATACATATTATATGATAGACTTACTTAAATATAAAGAAATTATCTATAAATGTTTATAAAAATAAGTTTTTTAAAACCGTAAGAAATACATATACACACACAAAAAATCTCTTAATAGGGATTTTGTTTATATTCATAGCAGTAGACCCAATGTAAAATCTTGTGATGTGGAAAGTTTCAAGATAGTCGCATCTAACCATTATAATTGTATGATGTCATTAGAGGATGATGGTTCGAACCATGTCTTGTTTGGAGAAGCTGCTTCAAACTCTATGTGTTCTGACATTAGTTCTGTTGGTCCATCATCTTACGAACCTTTGTTTTTTTATATCTGTCTTGAGAGTCGGGTTCAGGTATGCCTTGGTGTTGATTCTGGCAGTTTGAAGGAGGAGTGTGTGGATAGAGACAATATTATAGTGAATGGTTTTAATTAAGGAGATGCTGTAAGTTTTAATGATCAGTATTGTTATTCATGTTTCTAATAATGAGACTATTTCATCAGAACTTTTGAAAGAAGCAGGTATGCATTGTATGGTTAGTGATTTATGTGATGAGGAGCAGAAGGTTAATGGTGCTGCTATGATTTATAATCGCAGTGCTAACTCTGGCAATCTATTGGAGGTTTTTGAAGATAGAGATCTCAACAAAGTGCCTGTTTATAAACACGATATGATCTCTGATGTTATGAATGTTTCATCCGTTTGTGTAGATGATGTTTACATACACAATATTCAGAATATTGATGCTCATATTTCTTATGATGATATTTTTTTTCCTCAATGTGTTTGGAAGAAGCAAGTGAGGTTTTTGAGGTTAGTGTTTTTAGTAATGACAAACAGAAGGCAAATAATGCTGTAGTGATTTATAATCGTAGTGCTAATTCAGATAATCTATTAGAGGTGTTTGTGGATAGTGAAGTTAAAAGAGTGTTTGATCGTGATGGTGCTTTGATTTCTAATGATATAAATACTTCATCTGTCTGTGTGGAGAATGTTATCATGCACATTGAATGTTGTGATATAAATGATGCTATACAAATGGATTGTGGATCTATAGAAGGTGACACGCACATGATTCTACCTCAGATAGTTTGGTTGTTTATGGAGATAGAAAATGTGAGGGGGTTGGGAATTTTGATGAATTTAATGGGTTGGCTTGCCATGGAGATTGGTTGTCTGGGGTTGACGGAATGGTTATTAGTGGGAAGTCTAACCACAGTGATGAGGTGATTCAGTCTAACATTGTTATGAACTTCGCAAATTTTCATAAGGACAATAAATTTTTGCATTTGGAGATTGGTTCTTCTATAAAGCCAGGTGTATTTATACATGATGAGTGCAAAGGCATTAATCCCTTTATTTTTTTCTGAAGGCGACGTGGATTTCACAGATGTGAGTACTGTTGTTGAGGTATGAGGTTATTGGCAGTGATTTTTATAATGACAACAATGCCTCATTTTTACCTTCATCGTCAATCGTCAAAGAGAGGTAGGCGTAGCAAATCAGTTGCTGTTAATAGTATTGTTCGTCGTAGTGCCTAGCAGTCATTCTTCGTCTATGAGTGAGTTACCTGATTTGAGTGCTATGAGTGGCACTACGAATTCATGCTCACGTATAGTTTCTTCTTTAGGCAACACTTATTCCGCTTATGCTCTAAGTAATTTATCCACTGGTGAGTTATGTTGATTAGCTAAGGATACGGCTTTTGTTTTTACTGATGATGAACTAGATACTGTATACATTAGGAATAGAGAAATTGAGAGGGTTTGATCATCTGATTTATGAGGACTATTAGCTGGAACATTGGTGGTCTTCATGATTTAAATAATTGTGATAAAATTATAGCTTTTTTTTGAAGATTATTGTATTTATAACAAAAAACAAAAATAGATTGTCCCGATGTTCATTTTACAGAAGAATGGATGGCTATCATTTTAGATATTGAACTTGTTTACCTTCTATTAGAGCTTCTGGGGGTTTACTTATAGGGTGGCGTGATAAGTTTTTTAAACTTCTTCAAACCATTTATCAGCACTCTTTACATATTATTCTCATTAACCTTAAGATAACTCCTTATTATATATTTCAAATGTTTATGGTCCAATCAAAAATTGGTCGTCGATTCCTATGGAATGAATGTTTGGAACTTAGATCATTCGCTCTTGAGTCTTGGATTATGTGGGTGATTTTAGTGTTATGCCTTTTTAGGGAAACATTCACCCGGGGAAGATGAATTCTCTTTTATAGAAAAATCTGACCAGTTTATTATTAATCCTAATCTGATTTAATTACCTCTTACTAATAGATAATTCACTTAGAGTAATACTAGGGAATCCCCTTCTATGGTTCTACTAGATAGATTTTTCGTCAGCGACAAAATTGAAGATAAATTTCCTATTTGTACAGTCTTTGGTTCGTCGTATACATATTCTGATCATTTCCCTATCATTCTTAATTGTGATCATCATAAAATTGTTAATAAATCTTTTAAATTTGAAAAATGTAGTTATTAGAATCAATTTTCTCTAGTCTAATTAAAAATAAATGGATATCAATGAATTTTTATAATGGCAGAAATATGGATAACTCTGCAAAAAATTTGTTTTAAAACTTAGGAGTCTTAGGAATTTTCTTAAAAATTGAAGTAAAAATGTTTTTGGCGGTTTTAAAATTAAAAAAGAAAACTTAATTTTTGAAAATTTTAAAATAAACAAGATTGAAGAAAATAGACAACTAAGTCTTGGAGAGCATAATCTTTCTAATTTAAAAGAAGAACTTAATTCAATTTTAGAAATAAAGAGGTTATGTTGAAACAGATATCTAGAATTCAATGGATTAATGAAGGTGATAATAATACATTTTTTTTCATAATATGGCTAATGGAAGAACGCATAGCAACACGATAAACTCTATTTTTGTGAATAATGTTGAATTGGTTGATCAAAGAGATCGTAATAAGGCCTTCACCGATTACTATAGGGATATTTTTGACAATAAGAATAAGCATAAAATAAATGTTTGGTGGAATGAGCTCTATCCTTATGAATCTGGAATTAACCTTACCAAGTTTGATGATCCTTTTTCTGAAGTGGAGATTTTGAAGGCTATTAATGACACGCCTAATGATGAAGCACGGGGTCAAGATGGTTTTCCTATTATATTTTACAAATTGTTTTGGGATGTTTTAAAATTTGATTTAATTAGCATGTTTAATGAATTTTATAACAGAAAACTACAATTAGGTAGATTTAGTTTTGCAAACTTAATTCTATTACATAAAAAAATCAGTGCTAATAAATTAAAAGATTTTAAACCTATTTATTTAATTAGTTATTCTGTTAAAATTATTTCTAAAGTTTTAGCTAATCGACTTAGCATAAGAATGAATGACCATATTGATTCTTCGCAAACCGCTTTCATTAAGGGTAGAAATATCACAGATGGAGTGGCTACTGTTCAAGAATACATTAATCATTGCTGTAAAAATAACATTACATGTGCACTTTTAATATTGGACTTTGCGAAAGCTTTTGACTTAGTAGATAGGGATTTTCTAATTGATATGTACTGGCTAGAAGTTTTAGTTGCAGATGGATTAGATGGAAATAAATTTCAATCTAAACGTGGCTTAAGTCAGGGTGATCCTTTATCGCCTCTTTTGTTTAACTTAGCTGCAGATGTTTTCACTATGACTATTGAAAAAGCGGTTGCAAATGGTTCTTTAGGGTGCGTTGGTAATGAAATCCCACGCAATGGTCTCTCTGTTCTTCAATTTGAGGATGATACCTTAGTATTTACTTCTCATTTGCCTAATCATGTCATTACCCTTAAATTTATTTTGTACAGCTTTGAACTTCTTTCACGGCTAAAAATTAATATCGATAAAAGTTCTGTTTTAGTTTTAAATGATGTTGATAAGGTTGAATGTTTAGTTGCTAATACACTTAATTGTAAAACTATGAATTTCCCTCTTGATTATCTTTGTTTTTTGATTAGACCAACCAAACTTAAGCATGACAACTGGCTAATTATAATAGTAAAACTAAAATAGAATTTTTGATTGGAATAGGAGGTTTTTATCGAGAGCAGGTGGATTAGTTCTCACTAATTCTGTTTTATCCACTCTTCTGATTTATTGGATGTCCAACATCTTTTCCCAGAATAGTTGATTAATAAAACCGATAAAATTAGGAGGGATTTCTTATGGAGTGACGATAATCCTAACAGCAGTCTTAAATGTTTAGTTAATTGGAAAACAGTTTGTATATCAAGAAAGGAAGGTGGTTTAGAAGTTACTAATTTACGTAGCATGAATTTGTCTTTATTAGGGAAGTGGTAATGGAAATTTAAGGATATAAATGATAATATTATTTGGAAAGAAATTATTTCTAAACATTATTCTATTGGTAGTAATAATTTATACCAAATTACACCTTCTGTACCAATAAATTGTCTAACTTTTGGAAATGTATTTTAATATTGTTATCCCACCTTTTGGCACAGCCGAGATATCAATGAATTGACTGAAAATCAAAGACCGCTCATCCTGAATGTCGAGTAAGCACAGGTTCACTATGGATGTTGATGAATTTTTTCCGAGTCCGAATTAAGCTACAATTGATATGACATGGAAAACAAAGCTAAGAAAGCCAAAATTCCTAATTTCAAGTCAATTGGAGTTCGTATGCTCAAGATATGATCGATACAAGCCAAGGAAATTAGCACAACTGCGTCCATCACTTCACAACCATCTATTCGTATCGATCAAGTTCGTGTCCCTCGGCAAGCATCTATTCTTATCGATCAGAGCGCACTACTTTGCATCCATCAGAAGAATCGGCATTATTCATATCGATCTATTCGACTCCATCGGCGAAACAACTCCACTTCGCATCGATCGGCAGCTGTCTTTTTCGTGTAATCGATGGTACTCCTCGTATCCATCAGGATACAAGTTTACTTCATATCCATTGACTGTCATACGAGTGCCTACTTCGTATCGATGAAACACTTTGGATACTTTGCATCGATCAACCACAAATTGATATGAATCAAACACTCCCCATCGATACGAACAGAACCAAATGATTGATTGATACGAATATAACAGATTAGTCGATCGATATGAATAAGTGCAAGACCATCGATACAAACAAGGCCAAGATCAATCAGTACGAACAGAGCATATGATTGATACGAACAAGACAACGGTGATCGATACGAACAAGGCGAAAACCTTGGAATGACTAGGTCAACTCGGCATAAAAAGTGGATCGATCCGAAGAGTGAGCGCCACGTCAACTCACGAGCACATGCTCAATATCAATTCGAAGTGATCGATACGAACACATCGATACGAATTTGCCAGCCTAAAGAAAACACAATCTTGCATCGATCATAACTTGCAAGCCACAAGTCCAAATGCTATGAAATTTTCACAGGAGCTTACGTACGATCTAAGGAATGTTAATTCCAAGTTTCGAATCGATTGGTCAAATCTTCATTGATACGAAATTCGTTCGTATCGATCACGAATCAAGTCAAAATCTCATGGGATCGATCATGTGGGCCCACCCATGTGCCAGAAGAAGTCTCCTGGGATCTGAGCGAGATGTTTGCATCTTACGCCTATAAATAGCACCCCAGTGCCTATAGAAAAAGGATATTTTAGCTCTTTGACATCCAGACTCTACCGAAACCATTCTCATACTCCAAGGCTGCTGTTATACTCGAATTTTACCACTGTAATCCGCTGTAATCAGTTGTAATCAGCAAGTGAATATCAACAAAATCATCAATTTCATAGTGGACGTAGGCCATACACCGAACCACTCTAGATCATTGTGTTTCTGCGTGTTTTCATGATTTTTTTTGAAGTGTTTGTTAGATAATCCTCTGTTTAAATTTCTATTCTTCATTTTCATCTCTTCAAATACTTCCGAAGATGTTGTGCCCAATTGTGGTACAAACAAAAATGTCATGAGATTTTTAGCCTTGGTACTAATACGAATGTTCACCTAGGAAATAATACTTCTTTTTGGCATGATTGTTGGATATCTATCGTCCTCTTAGAGTAGAATTTGAAGATCTTTTTGAAATTTGCAACTTTAAGAATGTTTTAATTTTAGATGTTTTTTTCTTCGAATAATGCTACCTCTTGGAACCTTAGTTTTAATAGAATCTTATAAAGTACAACTCTTAGATAATTTTCTTTATTATGTGCAAGACTGAATTTATATAATATTGATAACGAAAATGATATAATTAATTGAGAATGGGATAAAAATAAGAAATGCACTTCTAATTCTTGTTAGAAATTTCTTAATTTCTCGGGCATTTCTAATAACTCTTTTAAACTAATTTGGAAAGCAAATGCTCCGCCTAAAGCTAAGATTCATATGTGGTCAATCTTGCATAGGAAACTAAATACTATTGAATTTTTAAAAAGAAAGAATATGCAAATCGATAATAAATGTACATTTTGTAAATTGTATTTTGAAGATATTAATCATGTGTATTATGATTGTATGGATACCTGTTACATTCTTGATAATACTCTCAAATCTTTTACTTTATTCTTACAACTAAAGTTTCTGATTGTGATTTTTATTGGAATAATTTAAATTTAAAATGGAAAATATATTGTGATTGGTACAAACACTTTGGTGCTTTCACTGAGAGAACACAGCTTTTCTCCTGCTCTTTGGATCTACTGTCAATACCGGATTGCATAAATCTAAGAATAAAATCCAGATCTCAAGTTCAGAATCTTTCCAACCTATTCAGATTTGTATCAAATCTACGAAAGGACTTCATCATCCGCCATGGTTAGCACAAGGACCACCTCTACAGATGCAAATCAAGAAGTGCGGGACAAACATAATCCTGTATAGCTAGCTCCATCCAACCAGAATGTTGTCGAACCATCAGATCCATCGGGCCTTGTCAACCGACAAGAGTTTCAAATGCTTATGCAAGAGCTGACTCGGAGTCCTCAGCAACTTACCGAACAACTGCACGCCAACGTAGAGTTGACTAATCAGCTAAATCTCCAATGACGTAGGAGATCCAAGAGGGATCAGGCCTCCTAATCATCCACCGAAAGTTCAACCTCATCCCATTAACATCACAGATCTACACACCCACAACTAGACGTAAGATAAACCAAATCCACCGGACATCAACCTACTCTGAACGTTGGACAACTAAGAGTTGGCCCATGGACCAACTACCGGACTGGACCCTCCTCCCAGGGAGATACTGTTCCTCATTATACTGCAGACATTCACGCTATTGCCGCCGCTGTTGAACCAGGGGTTGATGCTCGGAATCAACCAGATCTGAACCATCTTCAGCATGGACGTACTCCCGAACCCTACGTCCCCGAAGACTTGGAACCAAGGAGGCGAGACATGGACCATCGACCGCATCCGGTCCAGCCTCGCATTGTGGAACCCGACCACATCTTGGCTCAACATGCACAGAATGTCCAAATGCTGGATATACCAACTATGATTCGTCAGATGATCCGTGAGAGTCAGGGCCTCACTAATGATGACTAGCGAATTTCCCAGAGTCATACCCCTTTCACTGATGACATACTATATGCTAAACCACCTCAGAGATTTTGAATGCCAGTTTTATCAGTCTATGAAGGAAGTTATGATCCCAACTAACATATTTTGAAGTATGACTGGTTGATGAATGCTGCACGGGCTGACGATGCAGTTAAATGTCGAAACTTCCCTATCTCAATGGGGGGCATAGCTACTATGTGGTTCATTCGTTTGCCACCCCGATCTATTTATTATTTTGATTAACTGGCAATCAAGTTTGTTGAGCTGTTTCAAATGCATGTCGCAAGGCCAAAGGATGTTAATACTCTATCTAGTATCACTCAAGCTCCTAGAGAGGCACTCAGACGATATTTAGAGAGATTTCATGCTGCATGTGTAGAGATAAGCAATTCCAATGACAACTCTATCTCGATGGCATTAACTAAGGGGATTGATCCTGATTCCAAGCTCAGAAAGTGGTTGGCTGGAAAGCCTTCCGTGTTATTGGACCGTTTCTATTCCAAAACAGCCCAATTCTTGAGAAGGAGGATGCAAAAAACAGTCTAGGAAGAAGGATGACGTGGGGCCTAATGGTGAAGGAATTCAAAGTAATGTTGCAGTCAAGCATTTCGGGAAGAATTCCAAAAAAGTTCAGTTAAACATTCAAAAACAAGCAAAACCAGCAGAGAGGTAATGGAAATCAAAACAAAAAATGAGATCAGAACTGTGGTCCACGACCTAGAGATCCTATGTTCTATAATTACACTGCTCTAAATACGTCGTTGGAAAATGTATATCTCCAAACCCGCAATACTATATAGTACAAGAAGCCTGCTCCGAATCCGTCATCGGAGAGGAAGATCCAAACAGGAAATTTTTGTAGGTTTCATGAGAGTTATGGCCACAATATAAATGAGTGTCACCATTTGCAAGATCACATTGAGAAGCTGATTAGAGAAAGAAAGTTAGAACAGTTTGTGCGAGCGCCGCGGTCTGGAGGTGCGGGCCCATCGAATCAGAATAATATACCCAATCAGGCAAGACAAGAGGAGCCCACTCGTACCGATAGAAGGTTGGTGATAAATACTATAACTAGTGATCCTCATCTAGCAGACCGAAGCTAGAAGGAAATGAAGTCGTCTTCCAGCTCTATTAGGCATGTGGATTTCAAGTGTAGTAGTAGTTGTGATGATGGGGCTCCGACCAAGCAATAGAAGTCGATGACCGATGACATCGTGTTCCGAAATAGAGACGCTGATACAGTCGAAGCCCCTACCATCGATCCATTGGTCATATCAACTCAAGTAGGTCCTGCTTGGATGAAGAGGATCTTGGTTGACAGTGGAAGCTATGTGAATATTTTTTTTAAACAGACATATGATCTAATGAAAATGGAAGGTAAAGACTTGAAGCTTTGTCAATCTCGCATTCATGGCTTCAATGGGTGTGCTACTATACCCACTGGATTAGTGGAACTACCAGTGGAGTTGGGAGTTGGAGAACGCCGGCGAGTCTGAATACTACAATTTATTGTTTTAGACATGGACTCCCCTTACAATGCTTTCCTAAGCCGACCACCCCTTGCTGAATTCAGGTCAGCCATTGCCCCATGGTTCTTGACTCTAAAGTTCTCCACTAATCGTGGGGTTGGAGTCATTCAAGGAGATCAGGCTGCAAGACGAGCCTATTATGTTGCTGAGCTGCACGGGGGGCAACGGAAGGAGAAAGGGAAGGGCGTAGAGGAATCTCTCTACGTCCGTTTTTCTGACAATTGACAATTGGTGCCTTGACCAGGCCGGGGCACCCCAACCAATTCCAGAGGGATGTTGACCCGAGAGACATTGAAAGTGAAGATGAAACTAAAGATAGTCAAGCTTCCCCGGTCGAACTGACAATTGATGTCCCGATCAACGATGATGACGATTCAAAGATGATAGGGATTGGATCTCAATTAAGCCAACAGACACAGAAGGAAATGGTTGAATTTTTCTGGACGAATCTCGACGTATTCACCTGGATGCACTCTGACATGTGTGGGATCTTGCCGGACATCGCGAGCCACACTTTGAATATTGACCTAAGGTATATCCTGGTCAAACAGGAAAGGCGTGGTATGGATCCAGAGAGATCTGCCTCCCTTAAAGAGGAGGTCGATAAGTTGAAATCGAATCGGTTTATTCGAGATGACTTATGCCTGGAGTGGGTATCCAATCCCGTACTTGTCTGAAAGCCAAATGGAAATGGAGAACGTGTGTTGATTACTCAGATCTGAACAAAGCTTGTCCGAAGGACAGTTTTCCACTTCTCCGAATTGATTAGCTCATAGATTCAACGACTGGGCATGAGTTATTATCTTTTATGGATGCTTATTCCGGTTACAACTAGATACCATACACTTACCCGACCAAAACACACTAGCTTTGTAACCGATCTGGGACTCTACTACTACAAATTCATGCCTTTCGGACTCAAGAATGCCAGGGAAACATACCAACGACTAGTCAATCGAATGTTCGCCAACCAGATCGAAAAGACCATGGAAGTATATGTGGACGACATGCTGGTAAAATCACGATTCTCCACTGATCATATTAAAGAATTAGAATCAATATTTAGTATCCTTCGAGAATACAGGGTGAAGCCCAATCCACTGAAATGTCACTTTGGGGTCGCATCTAGAAAATTTATTCGGTTTATCGTCAACGCTCTAGGAATCAAAGCAAGTCCTGAAAAGATCTGGACAATCAGAAATCTTGAAACTCCGAGGACTATAAAGCAAGTCCAGAGCCTCAATGGGAAAGTAGCAGCATTGAGCAGGTTCATTTCAAAGTCCACCGACAAATGCATTCCTTTCTTTGATTTGATTTTAAAAGGGAAACATAATTTTGAATGGACCATGAAGTGCGAGGGCGCATTCCAAGCACTAATTCAACATCTCTCCACACCGCCGATTTTGTCAAAGCTTATCGATCACGAGCAGTTGTACCTTTACTTGGCAGTATCAGAAAACGCATTCGGTGTTGCCCTAATTTGGGAGGAAGACCGAGTGCAAAAACCGGTCTATTATATTAGTAAACGACTAACCAGAGTTGAGAGGAATTATCCAAAGCTAGAGAATTTGGCTTATTGTCTCGTTATTACCTCAAGGAAACTCCGTCCATATTTCCAGGCTCACCGTATCACTGTTTACACCAATCAGCCGTTACAACAGGTCCTTACGCTGCTTGAGACGTTTGGTAGGTTAATCAAATGGAACACTGAACTGAGCAAGTTTGATATTACTCACACTCCGAGGTGAGCTATTCAAGAACAAGTCCTAGCGGATTTCATAGCCAAATTACCATCCCAGAGGACTTGTCGAAACCAGTGAATCTCCCGAGTATATCTGGAAGCTGCATACTGATGGTGCATCAAACGATCGATGCTCGGGTGCTAGAGTAGTACTTGAAACCCTTGAAGGTCGGTCCATATGTTATGCTCTAAAGTTTGATTTTCGTGCGACCCATAATGAAGCTGAATATGAAGCCTTGCTTGCCAGATTGAAACTCGCCCGAGATTTGAGAATTATTGTTGTGGAAATTTATTGTGATTTGCGATTAGTTGTATATCAAGCTCGGGGTGATATCAGGCAAAGGATCGAAGACTGGCTGCTTATCTTGCTTGAGTCCAGGAAATACTTAATCAGTTTGATTATTATACCATCTTCTACATACTCCGTGAGCGCAATCAAAAAGCTGATTCATTGGCAAACTTAGCAAGGTGGGCGGAGCATATCAAATAGGACTTGTTCCTATAGAAACATTATCTTCCCCAAGCATTGATCAGATGGAGACAGACTACATATTTGAAATCACTCGCGATAAGGAGTCATGGATGACCCCGTTTTGAGGTTACCTCGAGCATGGAACGCTGCCTGAGCGCAGGAGTGAGAAGAGATAGATTCTTCGTAAAGCTGCACGGTTCACTGTTCAGAATGGAGTCATACAGAAGAGGGTATTCCATTCCTCTGCTTTAATGTATCGCCCATGATGAAACTAAGCGAGTGTTACGTGATGTTCATGAAGGAGAATGTGGCGATCACACCGAGGGAAGAGCTCTCGCTAAGAAAGTACTCCGATACGGATATTATTAGCTGACTGTAGATGCAGCAGATTACGCCAGAAAATGTGATAAATGTCAAAAGCATGCTCAAATTCCTAGAGCACCACCTACTAAGATAACCTAAATGGTTAGCCTATGGCCGTTTGCAGTATGAGTCATCGATATCATTGGCTCTCTACCTCTAGCCAAAGGTGGTGCGAAGTACGCCATCATCGCAATTGATTACTTTACCAAATGAGCTGAAGTTGAACCTCTTGCTACAATCATGATGAAGAAGGTGATCAACTTTGTAGTTCACAACATTATCTGCCGATTTGATCTCCCACATACCATCATCACTGATAACGGAACCCAGTTCGACAGCGTTGAATTTAAGGATTTCTACCAACGATTCCACATTCAAAAGAAATTCTCTGTAGTTGCACACCCTCAAGCAAATGGCCAGATCGAAGCTGTTAATAAGGTTATCAAGTCTATCCTAAAGAAATGACTGGAAAAGGCCAGGGGCAAGTGGGTTGATGAACTTCCTATGGCTTTATTGGCTTATCGGATAACCCGTAAGTCTACGATCGGACACACTCCATTCTCTCTTTCCTATGGCTCACAAGAAGTACCTTCTCACCGTGTGACTTATTATGATCAAAAAACAAATGCCATATACTTGCTGAATACTTTGATCTATTGGATGAGAAGTGCAAAGAGGCTGATTTGAGGGCAGTCGCATACCTAAGTCGAGTTGCCCGATTATACAATGCCAAGGCCCGATCCCTAACCTTCGAACTCGATGATCTCGTCCTCAAAAGAATCTATCTGGCTCCTTCGCACATGAAACCAACATTGGAAGGACCGTATATGATTGAATGAAAGCTCGAAGATGGCATATTCAAGTTATCGACCGTTGACGGTCTTACTTTGCCAAGAGCCTGGAGCAGCGAGAGTCTCCATCGCTACTGCACATTACAGGCTTTATTTATTTTAGTCTGTTTTTCATCTGCAATTTGTTTCTGCATTTCGAAATTTAAATTTGTAATAAGGCAACTGACTTTGCCGTATTTCTTATTTCAGCAATATAATGCCATTTCTTCGAGCAAGGGCTATGATTCATTGAATGTGACATGCAACCATCACGATGCACGAAGAGCTAAGGTCCATCATACGATGGAATTTATTCAAATAGGGGGTGACTGTGATACGACCGGCCACTCACTAAGTGAAACCCGAGCTCGGGGGCAAACCATCACACTGAAGCCAGAGAAGGATTGACACATGACAATCCTTTAACTAACTCCAGTCTCCCAGAGTGCGAGCTGCAGTATAAACTTATAAATAGGGTTTAGAATAGGGTGGATCCGTCCACCCTACGACTTCGACCGTATCCTAACCAAGTTTAAGGAGGATGGACCCATCCATCTAACGACCTCACTTGTAACTCCGGGTGGATGTGAATCGACCATCCACGATCCTGATAAATCCAGCATTCCCAGAGTGTGAACTATCATAAAAGCTTAAACAGATGTGACTGACCATCTGTCAGCCAACTCCAAATTTCCAGAGTGTGAATTGGAGTATAAATATCAACTCTAAGTTCCCATAGTGCAATTGGAGTATAAACATCAACTCTAGTTCCCAGAGTGCAAATTGGAGTATAAACACCAACTCCGAATTCCTTGAATGCGAGCTGGAGTATAAACATCGACTCCAAATTCCTAGAGTGTGAGTTGAAGTATAGACATCAACCAGTTTCAAGTTTTCGAAGCACGAACTGGAGTATAAGCATCGACTATCTCCGAATTCCCAGAGTGCGAACCAAGGAATCGACCGCAAATAACTCTGAGTCCCCAGAGTGTGGTTAGAGTATAAACATAACTAGGCTGTGAATGACCACTCGCAAACTAACTTAAGTACCCAGAGCATGGACATATGCTTAAAACTTAAACAGGCATGATCGACCACCGACATACAAATGCAGGTCCCCGGAGTGTGGACGCGATCATTGATAAGTGAGCGAGTGTGATTCGATCACTCGACTCTCAGTTGTTTTAGCATCAATTCAACGATGTTAAGCTCGAAGACATGGAGGAGAAATGCAATCGCTGGCCAATCTTTACAGCTCATCCCCGAAGCTGGGTGCAGAGCTTAAGTGTCAACCATTGACCGAAGCAGTTCAACATCAAAGTTTAATTGAATCCTTGGTCATGACTCGTGTCTGTAATTTTCGGACTTGACAAGTAAATCAAACTCGACTTAGAGGTTGGAACTCCGCAAGTGCACTGTACCAAAATTCAAAAACTGGAACATTACTTAAGCAAAATAGACAATAATTGAGATGAAGTCAAAACAAAATTTCATTTCAACTAACCGTGAAAGAAGTTCGTTTACAAGTTATTTCCAAAATTCCTATTAGCAGGGGCCAAACCCGCATCTATACACGACCTACGAAAGGAAAACAAAATATATTCCTATCTATCTACTCAAAAATGTGCCGAAGAGGCCTATCTATTCTTTCTTCTTCCTCGGCTTCTGTTTCAGCGTGGACCCATTGGAGCTGCTGCTTAATTTTCTCCTTGAGCTCTTGCCTTTCGACGGTCGATCTCTAGGTGGGGGCATGATCTCATCGTCCTCCTTCGAACTCGAGTGTACAAGGATGCTTCCTACAGGCAGAGTCGGAGGGGTCGGATCCACTATAGGAGGCGGAATAGACATGTTGGTATCAATAACTATACCACCAGGCGATATCATTCTCAGCGGAGCCGGACCAGGTGCCACCATTTCACCTCCAGAACTACTGCCACGAGCCGTTGCCTCCATTTCAACGTTGATTTCGTCCAATATCTCACCTTTGCGAGTTGCTTATGCCTCGCTCGGGACATCGCTGGTTGGTATTGAAGAGCCAATAGCAGGTGCAATTCCACTCATAACAAATGCTAGGTCCACAAAAGGGTCACTGTGGTGATTGAGGAGTTCCACCATCATTTTATCATCAAAAGAGAGTGTGAACCCCTGCGTTCCATCAATTGGTGCAGTTGTTGTTACGGTGGTCGCCTCAGTAATGATAGCCTCCTACGTTTGATGCAATTCTTGAGTTGCAGGAGGCGTAGTCAGGTTAACTCCCGTCACTGGAGAGAGAAAACGAAAGACTGTTAGTAAACGCTTCAAATCGATCCCCTTATTTTAGACACGTATGAAGAATGTTCAGAGTATCTTCCTCAGTTAAGTTCGTGGATGGCTGAAGGGATTCAAAAGTGTGCTTTGTAGCTAGAGATAACTGCAGCTGTTCTGGATCGTAAGCAGGGACAGATTGGGGATCAACCGCTGGTGTAGGTTCAGGTTAGATTGGTGCAGGAATCTCAAGACTTGCATCATGATGCTCGACACCTGAACCTTCTCCAACCTCAGGGTGTTGGGCGTCGAGCTTCTCCTTTTCGTGCGAAATCATCGACTCATGGAGAATCTTTCTTTCATCTTCGATCAGCATACGATTCTCAAGCTCAAACTCATCGATTGGTTCATCTAGATGCACTGCCTTCTCCTCCTCAACCAATTGTCCTCAAGCATTGTGAAGATGTATCGGATAATTTTCTAGCCAGGCTAGGTTCTTATGTTTCAGCACATTAGCATCATAAGTGATGAGTAGATCCTCGATATCAGTCTCTAGCCTGGACTCCGCCGTTCGGATTCTCTCCTCAACCTCGGACTCCACGGCACAAACTTTAGCCGTTGCCGCATCCCATTCGCCTCGGAGCGCTACCGCTTGCTCGCATGCCTCCTGTGCTGCGGTATTGGCATCATCCCTTTCTTTAATGGCTTCAGAAAATTTGGCCTTAAGCTCATTGAGTTTTTTGAGGGCCGCATCCCATAGTAACAGTGGTGTTTGGATGGCCCATCTCCTCCACCAGGGCATAGTTTGTCTGCCTCACCCTCTCCATGGCCAAGTTTGCCTCATCTACCTTTTGAATGGCCTCTATTGCTGACTTTTGGGAGGATTCAGCTTCAGTTTTAAGCACTTGGATAATGCGATCCTTCTGAGCAAGCTCATTCTCTAACTTCTCCATGGTGACCGCCTGCTCAAAGGCCAGCTTCGATGCTTTCTCTGCGGCTTTCGACCATTCCTTATACTGAGTGTAGAAGTCATGAATATAATCATGCATCGTATTCTCCCCCTCCGCTGGAATTCTCTTTTAAGTGTAGAGAAAAAATGCAGCCATCAAAGTAGATGTTTGAAAAATCCTTTTTCAGCTATGCAATTTTAATAGCCCCTTCCTTGGAGAGCTAGCCTATTCAACGACAACATGAGTTTTGATCACATGTCATCGACAGTGAGGATCGGACCTCTAAGCATGGGAACGTATCTTGTGACGAGGAGGCTTCGGGAGATGTGTAACATAAGCAGAAGGTTGTGTAGGGATTCGAGGAGATGGAGAGCGCGATCGAGATCGGTGCCTCTGCTCTAAGTTCCTATCCCTATTCCTATTCAGTTGTAATATTCCTGACTGGAATAACCACGGTCGCGGTTTTCTATCATCTTCCCTCCTATAGGACTCATAATATGAACCTGATGACTGGCCCGTTGAACAGAGGCTTTCAAGCATAGAATCTCACCCAGTCATTGCACTTGCGAAGTGAAAGAAGGATAAAGTTAGCGATATCTCAGAGCAAGCAACTTATGATCAGGAATCGCGTAGTGCCGTGAAGTGTATATGTATGTGCAACCCCCCGACCAACCGGAAATGTTGGCCACACTAGTGGGAAGAAACTTGCTTAAGTCTAAAGCATGCCGAAGCTCCTCCAATCCGGCATTGAAAAATGCGAACCTTAACTTGGATCGCTAAAATTTTGTTAAGTTACAGTTCCATTGATGAGTTTCGAAGGATAATCAAATATTCAGTTCAATGGTCAAGTCCAGTTATGCAAAGATAGAGCTCGTCGGAGTCAGGTGTTCAAATTTATATGAAGTTCGTATCCATTAATGCCAAAACTCATATCATTCATTGCAAAAGTCTTAACTTGTTATCGGTCTCAGAATGCTTAGTTCATATTAACAAGAACCTTAATTTCTTATCCGTGCAAAACTTTGGTTTCGTATCGATCAAAGCTCATTAACTTCGTGCCGATCGAAACTCAGTGGTTTCGTATCGATAGGTCCATAAGTCATTGCCCTTTGTATCGACGCCAAATTCCTGGCTTCATACCGATTGTTGAAAACCGATGCGCTTCGTATCGATTCCAAAACCAGCAATTTCGAATCCATCATCTTAAATCGGTACGAAATTCCCATGATTCCAGATCGATGCTAAGCAACATCCACCACCTCGTATCGATACAAGTTTGAAGCCAGAGATTGAAATCCATTGACTCCTACGTCTCCATCGTTTTCTCTCCTTCTTCCCGAAGCAGCCAAGGCGCCATCAACCCTTCCTTAACCTCACTTCGACCCAACTCTGGCATCGTCGACACTGGAACTAGCAACGGCCACGGGTAGAGCGGCGTTCGAACTCAAGTCTCATCATCTTGGGAGAATATTGATTATTTAATTACCTAGTTTCGAGTGATCGGTTTAAGGATTATAGTTGACTAATTTGGAGATGAAGGTTTCTATAGTTCTATCTCTTTTCGAGTCGATGCGAAGTGGAAAGTGAAAACAATGACGAGTGGAAATTTGGCTAAGTCCAAAACGTCTTTGTATGGACTCAAACTTGAGGGAAATAGACGATTTTCCTCCCAGTTGTCTCGACCGGTAGACGCAGGTTTCCTTACAAAGCGATGCGAAGGGGTTATTCATATCCATCTGCTTGGAACCTATCGACATGAATTTGCAACAAATACTTTTCTGGATCATTGGATCCTACCAATACGAAACGCACGTTTCGTATCCACAACTTCCAATCCCGCAGAAATTTGAATCTACTTATACGCATCAATACAAATAGAACCTAGAAAACAACTACTCCATTTGCATCCCACATAAGTCCATCGGTACGAAATGCTGAATTCGTATCCATCAGCGCAAATGACATCGATGCGAGAACAATCTTTCAACCTTTTACATCGATCCAGGAGAGGACCGATACAAAGGGACATTCCAAAACAACCGTCAGGCATTGTTACAACTCGAATTTCATATCGATTCAGGAGAGGATCGATACAGAATCTGATAAGAGAAAACTGACAATGATTTGTGAACGTGCAAACAAGAGTCAGGTTAACATATATGCATGTATGTCGAACTAATTTTCAATTTTAAAAATTCACAAGTCGGATGCCCACTAATGAATAATTACAATTACGAATAGCAAATCAGTATCATACAGCAATCAGTTACAATGGCACACAGTACAACAGTCGGCAGTCTATAGTTCATAATTTATATCTCTATGGATTAGTCAAAAATTACAACTTTCGACAAAAAGGTGACAATCATTCAACGAATCAGACAGAACTACTCGGGATGAAAGATGTGACTATTCAAAGCACGTCATGTTCTCACAAGACATACTTTGGGGGGGAAATGTTATCCCGCCTTTTGGCAAGGCCGCGATATCAAGGAATTGACTAAAAATCAAAGACCACATCCCGAATGTCGAGTAAGCACAGGTTCACTATAGATGTCGATGAATTTGGTCTGAGTCCGGATTAAGCCACAATTGATATGACATGACAAGCAAAGCTAATAAAGCCAACATTCAAATTTTCAAGTCAATCGGAGTTCGTATGCTCAAGATGTGATTGATACAAGCCAAGGAAATCAACGCAACCGCGTCCATCACTTCACAACCATCTACTCGTATCGATCTAGTTCGTGTCCCTCGGCGAGCATCTATTCGTATCGATCATAGCGCACTACTTCGCATCCATCAGAAGAACTGGCTTTATTCGTATTGATCTATTCGACTCCATCGGCGAAACAACTCCATTTTGCATCGATCGACAACTGTCTTGTTCGCATCCATCAATTGATGGTACTCCTCGTATCCATCAGGATACAAGTTCACTTGGTATCCATTGACTGCCATACGAGTGCCTACTTCGTATCAATGAAACACTTCGGATACTATGCATCGATCAACCATAGATCGAAATGAATTAACACTCCCTATCGATACGAACAGAACCATACGATCGATTGATACGAATATAACAGGTCAGTCGATCGATATGAATAAGTGCAAGACCATCGTACGAACAAGGCCAAGATCAATAGTACGAATAGAGCATATGATCGATACGAACAAGACAACGACGATCAATATGAATAAGGCGAAAACCTTGGAATGACTCGGTCGACTTGGCATAAAAAGTGGATCGATCCGAAGAGTGAGCGACACGTCAACTCGAGAGACGTGCTCAGTATCATTTCAAAGTGATCGATACGAACGCAATGATACGAACTGGCCAGCCTAAAGAAAACGCAATCTTGCATCGATCATAACTTGCAATCCACAAGTCCAAATGCTATGAAATTTTCACAGGAGCTTACGTACGACCTAAGGAATGTTCATGCCAAGTTTCGACTCGATTGGGTCAAATCTTAATCGATACGAAATTCGTTCGTATTGATCATGGATCAAGTCAAAATCTCATGGGATCGATCGTGTGGGCCCACCCACATGCCAGAATAAGTCTTTCGAGATCTGAGTGAGATATTTGCATCCTACGCCTATAAATAGCACCCCAGAGCCTACAGAAAAAGGATCTTTTGGCTTTTTGACGTCTAGACTCTACCGAAACCATTCTCATACTCCAAGGCTGTTGTTGTACTCGAATTTTACCACTGCAATCCACTATAATCAGTTGTAATCAGCAAGTGAATATCAATAAAGTCATCAATTTCATAGTGGACGTAGGCCATACGCCGAACCACTCTAAATTATCGTGTTTCTGCGTGTTTTCATGATTTGTTTTAAAGTGTTTGTTAGATAATCCTCTATTTACATTTCTATTCTTCATTTTTATCTCTTCAAATACTTCCAAAGAGTGTCGTGCCCAATTTTGGTAAAAACAAAAATGTCATGAGATTTTTAACCTTGGTACTAATACGAATGTTCACCCAGGAAATAATACTTCTTTTTGGCATGATCGTTGATATCTATCATCCTCTCAGAGTAGAATTTAAAGATCTTTTTGAAATTTGTAACCTTAAGAATGTTTTAATTTTAGATGTTTTTTTCTTCGGATAATGCTACCTCTTGGAACCTTAGTCTTAATAGAACCTTAGAAGGTACAACTCTTAGATAATTTTCTTTATTATGTGCAAGATTGAATTTATATAATATTGATAACGAAAATGATATAATTAATTGAGAATGGGATAAAAGTTAAAAATTCACTTCTAATTCTTGTTATAAATTTCTTAATTTCTCGAGCATTACTAATAACTCTTTTAAACTTATTTCGAAAGAAAACGCTTCGCCTAAAGCTAAGATTCATATGTGGTTAATCTTGCATGGGAAACTAAATACTATTGAATTTTTAAAAAGAAAGAATATGCAAATGGATAATAAATGTACATATTGTAAATTGTATTTTGAAGATATTAATCATGCATATTATGATTGTATGGATACTTGTTGCATTCTTGATAATACTCTCAAAATCATTTGCTTTATTCTTACAACTAAAGTTTCTGATTGTGATTTTTAATGGAATAATTTAAATTTAAAATGGAAAATATATTTTTACTAGATACTTTATTCATTATAATATGTTAGTATATTTGGTTTGAGAGAAACCAGATACTTTTTAATAATAACTATAGTCATATTTATAAATTGATATTTATAATGTCATCATTTTGTTTCAACTGGACCTCAAATCCTAAATATAGATTTGCTAAAAATATTCATTTCAAGGAATATCTTTATAAGGTTAGAAATAGCATTAAGCTATTTAAACAAAAATATATATATTTAACATTAATAATTGTAGCATTAACATTTTCTCGAATTTGAATGATGATTTTACCGATTTTCATCATATTCTTTTTATTAAAGGAGCATAAGGTTAATTTTTTAGATTTTATAGTTTAAGATGTTAATTAATGAGCTTTGATCCTTTTCAGTCTGTCTCTTATTTTAAATTTTTACTGTCTTATAATTTCAACTTTTTTTTTAACTTTTTCTTCATTTATACATATATGTATATTATTCTTATATTTTTGTATAGTTCATTCTTAAATATGGGTTTTGGTCGGATATGGTGATAGATTGCTTTCTGTAGGTTTTTAGAGCTGCTGTCGCCAGGATTGCAGTGAGGCATTCATTATAGATTTTCTGTGTTGGTAGTGAGGCTTTTTTTATGGATCTTTTGCGATTACAGTAATGCATTCTTTCTCTGGTTGAGCTGCTTGTTGATTACATCTGTTCACTTGGTCATACTATGGATCATCCGCGTTTGTTGTGAGATGTTCTTTCTGGATCATCCGCTTATGCAGTGAGGATTTCTTTCTAATTCATCCACGTCTGCAGTGAGCCATCCTTTCTCTAGTGGAGTTGCTTGTATTTCATTCTTGTTGTTCTCGTTTGGGTACTTCTAACGTTTCATTATCGGACGGTGGCCTTTGTCGGAGTTCGATATTGAGGTGTAATAGGCAATGGCCTTGCTGGAGCTCATTTAAGAAGTTCTCTGTTTTTGTTTTCTTTGATTTTTCTGTATTATGATTTATCACCATCCAGGTTTATCGTCAGCTCCTTTTTTTCAGTGATATATGTGTGTGTGTGTGTATTTATATGTGTGCTCTTCTCTACTTTAGAGGATCACTCATTTCCCTTAAAATAATAATAATAATATGAAAATATATGTGTGTGTGTTAGTAAAATACTCGAAATATTTTTAATAAGTATGAAAGATCAGGTCTTGCGCTTAGTGCAATAAATGTAATTTATTTTTATTTTTCTAATTTTAAAGTATATTTTGTTTAAATATCCATTCCAATATTATTAAAATATTAAATAAAAATTAATTATGAAATTTTATTTTGTGTTTTGAATTTTCAGTGAATCCTAAATGATATTTTGTGCTTTGGAATTTTTTTTAACAATTTTACGATTTAAAAATTATTTTTCAATTTTCCGCTATAATTTAATATTAATTTAAAAAATTGTTTTTAATTTTTTAAGAGTACTTTTACTGATAATATTAGTTTATAAAATATAAAATTTAATTTTTATAATATATTTAAATTAGTATATTTGATTTATGTAATAAATTGATTTAAAACATTTAGAAATAATACATACATACATATATATATATATATAAGTATTTTATCATTATCAAAAATTATCGTAACCTTAATTCTTCATATTTAAACTTATATGTCCATATTTGACTTAGTATAATGTATAATTAATTATAAACCATATTTTCTATTGAAAAAATGTATATTAATTCAATAGAATAAAAAATGTTTTTTAATTATAGAACCTTACTGATCTAAGTTGTTTATGATAATTTTTTTTAATATGTACATGCATATAACCAAACATTTTTGCGACAATATTATTTGCATATCGGAATCGTCGTCCAACTAACAACGATAATATATGTATATAACAAAAGTTATTGTAATTCAGCAAATTAATTATATTATGATTAGTGCTACACCTTACTTCTAATGCCTTGAAGTACATCCTAAAATGATGATATCTGTCGCTTGAAACTATTTCTGGTTCAATAGAGTGCTAGTCCTTAAACCATTGATCACCAGCTACCGGATACCAGTTAATTTGATTTGGTTTGAGCTCTAAAGAGATAAAGAGTGGACTGAAAATTTTGGCCAACAAAGACTTGGAATGGAGGCTCCAAAAGTTTTCAATTATACGAGGGTAGAGATGTTTGTATAGTGGATGAAAAGGAGAGAGTATGGATTTCATCTCTTACTCATTCTCCTTTAGCCTCAACCGCCCAAAGTCAAGCCCTTCCTACTCAAATTTGAGTGTCTATGATTAAACCACCTTTTGGCAAGGCCAAATTCAACCCAATGGATTTTGTAGTCATCAATACAGGACACCCAAAAAGGTAATTATTTGGATTGGAGGTCAGTTATATTTAAAGCTATGCACGATAGTCAGATGATTCAGATGGATGGCACTCAAAAAATGACTAGGTACAGAACTAACACTCTCCTAAGGAATCAGTACCAATCCCTAGTTTTTGTATTAAACTGGTTCGGTTCGATATAGGAAGACAAGGAAGGCCTTATGAGGCTACATTTCAAATTTCAAGTCATTTAGAGTCTGTATGCTCAAGTTATAGGCAAATTACTTCCCCTATAAAAAGGGATCGGTATAAAAGGGATCGGTATAGGAGGGATCAATATAGGAGGGATTAGTAAAGGAGGAATCGTTAATAAAGGGATCGGTATAGGAGGGATCGGTATAAAAGGGATCAACTAACTCAATTTTGCAGTGATAATTGGTCAATAACTCAAAATCTACACATATTATCAACATGAAACTTGTAGAACAAGCTTATTACAACATGTGGGACATCCCCTAGGGATTTCATTCCAATCAGGGGAAGAGGGAGGGACTGACATAACTCTCTTTGGAGGGATCAGCAGAAACCAAAATTGACTACTTTACGGAAAACGCGATATCTCACAAATTGTACGTCAGAATTGCGCGAAATTTAGGGTGCAAATAGCTAACATCATGGGCCACCCCTTAAAGGATCACTACCCATTTGGATACATTAATAGGGATCGGTACTAATCCCTATTGTGGGCTCTGATGGGCTTAGGAACTTTAGGGTGGCATCGTCTTGGTCTCCCAAACCTTCTGTCAAAATTTCAGCCCTATCCATGCATTCTTCTTTTATAAATATAGTAGGCATGACGTTAGGAAGGGATCTTCTTTCTGCTTCTCTTTATCTTCAACCTAGGCTACACTCTGCCAATTTTATTATTGAATTTCAGATTATAACTGTAAACAAATTATAGTATAATAAAAAGGATTATTCTCGAGTAGACGTAAGCCAGAGTTAGCCGAAACACTATAAATCTTATCTCTTTTTACTTGCTTTCATTTTTAATTCGCTTGTTCTTCATATTATATTGTCTACATTAGATACATTCTGAGATCTATGACCGGATATTGGTGCTTTCGTACAACTGGGCATTGGTGGCCAATTTAATGCCAAAACATATACACTTACTTGCAATTGAAATTATCAGCCCTATAATGGGAACACATTTATGTCAAAATAAAATATTAAGCAATTAAATCTATTTTAATTGCTTATCAATACCATATATCAATCGATAAATTTGTAACCAGCACAAATATATTTAATAATCTTTATTTATCAAATCATAACCAAATTTCATAATTAATATTTCGTAAATATTAATTAATTTACAATAATTATAAATTAATTTATATTGTTTGGGTGAAGGAGAATTCATCGTTTCGGTTATGTGACTCATCAGGTGTAAACTTAGTCATTGATTAATATCGAACTATTTGAATATTAACGTTCACACATCACTTAGCAAGTTGTGATGCTCTAACACTTTGGCTGAATTTATCGCTTACTTGATTTCAGTAACATCTAATTTTACTTTATTAAGTGTTATCCAGTTATGACTGTTATTTACAACGATTCTCTTCGTCAAAATGTTATCTTCCATATTTTCCACTTGAGGAAGTGTTTGAGGAGTACCAAAACAGTTTGGAGCCCAGGCACATAGAGGAGATCGGTATTTCTCCAGAGTTAACTTATATGTAGTATTTGATTCATATTTTTGACTCGAAGGTCTGCTAGCTTATGAGCAAGAGTGTACCCTTAGCGAAGGTGCAATGGTCTAATAACTCGTTGAATTATATTTGGGAGACAAGAGAGCATATGGCATGGATCTACCCTGAGCTATTTGAGTTTGGTATGTCATGTTTACTTGTTTTTTTATTTGGTTATTTGTATGTTTTCATAGTTAATGGTGTTGTTAAGATAAAAGTTATTAGCTTTAATTTCCTCTTCTAAAAAGACAACGTATGTGGAAACAACTACTTTTTGTTCCATACAACCTCGCAACCAATGCAGTCAATGCAAACAGAAAAACACAAAACATTATTCATACTTAGTAATTATAACAGCCATCATATGAGGTAACAACAATAATAGTGCACCACCATCAAACATCAACAATATTCAATGACACCCTAATCACCAAATAAGGAAAAATAACACAAATATACCTACATACATTATAAATGATCAATTATAATAATATGTATGCAATATAAGTATAAATCATCCAATGTATACTAATCACTACACAATAGTAACACAACATCAATGTCATCAAATTTGTACCAATCCAACCAATATGAGTAACCAAACATCCATTATCAAATAACCATGATTAACTACCCATAACCTAGTAGCAATAATAGTAGAAAGTCACACACTCATCCAAATGCAATACCATTACCAAACATCAAATATATATGATTACAACCGATAAGTAATCGTACTCTTTACGACCATCAAAATAACATATTTACATCAATTATTCTCTTAAATCATTTTATTATTGTTTATTGTGAGTTTAAATTTATTTATTCATCTTAAAAATAATAATTCTTCCAAAATTGTAATATTTTTCAAATTCCTTTATTTTAGTCCATTTTTTAAGATACCCCAAAACAATATATTTTGAATAAAAATAGTAATCTTCGTCAAATCAATTTTTAAAGATGTATTATTATAATTTTATGTCAAAATAATTATATATGTTTTTATTTCTATCCAAAACTAACTTATTACTATTAATCAAAAAATACAACCTTTTATATTAAATCACCAAAACTCCATTTTTTCCTATTTATTTTTGAATAGTAATTTATTTATCCAAAGACACTTTTAGAAACATCTCTTTACTACTATTTATTTGGAAAATACCTTTTTACTTTTATTCTCAAAAAATAATAATAACACTTTTTACTATAAACGTTGTAAAATCAACCATTTCACTGTTTACACAAAACAAGACTATTTTCACAGAAATTCACATTGTTGTTATTTAAAGTCTCATTCTACTCTATAAATAATAAACTTTCAAAATTTTGAAATATAATTCCAACCAAGAAATTCAAAAATAAAAACTTATTTCCATATTTTAATTGCAATAAAGTTTGCCAAATCGTCGTTATTTATGGAAACCATTCAAAACCTATAGATAACTTTGTTTATTATTTATCTATCTTATTTTTCTCATTACTATCCAACTGATTCTAACAAATTATTTTCTAATTCAAATTAAGGAATTTATTATAATTAAATATCCAAAAGTAAAAAATCAACAAAAATTATCTTATAGGAACACAAAACATTAAAAATATAATGATAACCAAAAAAGACATTCGTAAAATGCAATATATACCAATATATATGATCTTTCATCAATAATTATGGATTTTATAATCTAAAATTAAATTAATTAAATTAATTAAATTAAATGAATCATACCAGCATGGTTTTTCTAGCACTCTTTAATATCAACAAACTCAGTCTCATACCGTCAGTAATTCTGCCATGAGCCCAAAAGAAGAAACTATATGCGACACCCCATAAAATCAACCATAAATAAATTAATGAATTAAACTAAATAAGTGTGGGCTAAAAATGGAATTTTTTTATAAAAGTTGGGACTACGAAAGTTATACCATTGTGTTTGTGGTGAAATTCTGATCCATATTCATATATAATATTCTAAAAATGGAGCTCAAATGAAGAAGTTATGAGTTTGAAGTTTTCAGATTTAAATTAATTTAGTACGGATCCAAATTCAAACGAGTATTTAAATTTAGGGTTTGAATTTCAAAAATTAATTGTAGGTTTGCTTAGGGGTTAATTAAAACATTAAATTAAACAATTAACATTAAAAGTTAATTAGGGAATAAAATAAATGAGCAATAGAAACACATCAGTGCACCCTAAATGAGTGGAGAGGTTGACACCTCTGACCCAAGTTGTCGACCCTTAGTGGTCGGTAGGTCAAGGGCGGTGGTCGACCCCTATTCAGGGTGGCGGTTAGGGTTTGTCCACATTCAAGCGCTCCAGATTCATCCTTTTTTCACCTAACTCCATCCTACGGATCTGGTGCATTTTAACTCCTATAAATATGACCCTATCCACTCTACTTGTTATTCACAAATTAAGGGAATTCCTTGAACCTTTGCCATTCATGTCTCTCCAAATTAGATTCCGAAACTGTATTAGGAATTCAGGTAGGAATTTAATCTAGTTTTCTATTTCTTTCTTATCCTTCTATCTTATTCTATCATTCTCCAACTACTATGAATCTAATAAACATATATACCTCTCCCGTACTATGTGTGTATATATATATATATATCAAAAGAGGGATTTTATAAGGGGTTGTAAGGCATGCAAATCCAAGGAAGGCAAAGCTAAGAATACTCTATAAGTGCAAACCTTAGTATTACTTTTTTAGTGATTGATTTTTTTTGTGTATATATGAATTTGAATATTCCTTGGGGGTTTTAGAATTTTGAAAACAAAATAGATAAAATCTACAAAATTCCTTTTTATTACAAAATGTCAATTCTAGATAGAGATTTTCAATTATTATGTTAGTCTCATATAGTTTATATTGTTTCTGCAATTTTTGATAATTTCATAGTTTATTCCACTTCTCCTCCTTCCTTGATTCAAATTATGAGTCTTTAATAATAAAATAAGGGTGTAAAACACGAATTCTATTTGTAATTTACACTACTCATTCCATACAAAATTCCTTCACTTTTTTCTTTGTAAAAGAGGAGTTGAATAAAATCTAAAGTTAGGATTGCAATATCAAATATTCCATTGAATTGAAGTAATAAATTGGGTTTATAATTCTATTTACAAGTCTATTTATTGCAGTTTCGGATATGAATATTTATTCCTTGTTATGGATATTAAAATCTCTTGTTATGGGTATCGAAATCTTTGAGATATGAAGGGAAAGACTTGTATAGTATTATGATTAAAGGAATTTACATTTAACGCTAGTTTAGGGCGTATCAACCGTACATTTAGAAGTTATTAAGCACGAGTATATATTAATTTCTACTAGCATAATAAACGTATAATCATAGCGCATAATTGCATAGTTAATTAGGTAATAATTGTCATTAATTTCACTTAGAAAGATAACTAAAATTTTAAGGCACAATAAGGAAGACTTCTTATAATGCCTTAATTATGAGCTGGTGAGATGCGCATTATATACATCGAGAGTATTTAAATTATGGCTAAATCATGGATGCAAGGTTAATCAAAAGATGCATAGAAGTTTGTCCAGCTAATCTGTCTACTAGCAGTGTGACTTGGGGCTAATGTGAGACATCACCTATGATAAATATTTGTTATGACACGAGATTAATTCCAAATTCTATAGGGTAAATCTGCCCAGCTAGTCTGGCTGCTAATTCTTATGAATAGTCGGACTAATGTGAGATGTCATTATGAGTATGGGTTATGATACAAAGGGCCTGCTTAAAGGTCTTCAGGTATCAAGTGGTTGTTTAAGGGCCCGCCTCTTTTCCCAAATGAAGTATTAAATGGCCAATGGGCTGGTTATTAGGCATGATAGGTAGCATCTCGACAGGGGTCCACTTTGGGATAAGATATTAAGTGATTGATTGAGGGTCCATCTTTCCATAAAGAAGTATTAAGTAGCTTGAGAGATTCCATATGACGTTAGCTAGATATTTACTATTGAGGGGTCCACCTCGGGAATAGGTATTAAATGATGGGGCCTGCCTTAATTGAGGTCTCAAATGGCCAGAGTCTGCCTATTTTCCAATAGAAGGTATTAAGTGACCTGGGTACTATCTCTTGCATTGTTAGATATTCATGACGTTGGATTTGGGTTATGGGATTTAAAAACCTGCTTCTAGAATGGAAGGTAGTAAGTGGTTGACTGAGGACCCGCCTCTTTTCCTTATAAGAAATATTAAATGGTTTTATGTATGCAAGACATATTCTTATTTTATAACATAATGCCCAAGTACTAAAGTAGTAAGACTCGAGGTTTTTATTCACTAGACATTTGTTATTCCTACTCCCTCTTCATTACAACATAGGTTAAAGACGGAGTGATGATGGTGACGATGCTAGAAGGTGGAGTGGCTTAAGCTCGTGGCAGTTATTATTATCTTTTATGTTGTACCGATGTATTTTGGATAAATAAAATAATGGATTTTACTTAATAGTTTGATGATGTTTTGTATTATGACATTTCAAATGGTTTTGAAATAAATGGGTACAATTTGCTATTTTATTATATGCGTTGTGAGTTCTAAAAGAATAGTTATTACTCTATACGGTTACTTCTTTTTCCAACCAACATCCAGCCTTAGAATGGATTCAAGTTTTGATGGGCCTTTTTTGGGTTGAAATTTAGCCCTATTCCCAGGTGGGTTGTTACATTTGGTATATCATAGTTTAGGTTACCCAATCAATGGGGAAACTATACGTATGAGTGGCGTACTTATTAATTTTAATTTTTTTTTTTCAAAAAGAATTTTCAAAAATTCTTACTATATATATGTATGTATGTATGTACCCTATTTCCTTAAACATAGCGCACACACTAGGCTACCTTTTTTCTTTCAGCATATAATGCTATCTTAGGAAATCATCACTAATGATTCAACCTAAAGATAGTTGATATGAGTGATACTCATTCTTCTTCCATAATTGGGATCCATGCTCATAGAAGACCTCCTATTCCTAGAATGTCGGAATGGTCTAAACAATATCTTAGGACAGTTGAGCAATTTCTTATTCCTTCAGCTGCACTAGTGGCGTCTGCTGCCCAGCTCACCGATGTAGCACCCCGTCTTATTGACTTTCCAAAATTTTGTAAGGATTTTCATAATATGGGAGGGAATACATGCCCTTGAACCGAGGGATATCTGGAAGCTAAAGCATGGGCTAACGACTGCTAGAAAATATTTAAGGAGCTTCGTTGGGAAGATCAAATAAAGAGGAGGATGGCAGCTTAGCACCTAAAAGGCAAAGCTCTAGATTTTTGGAACTTGGTGACTAAGGAAAACACCGAAAGGATTTTCTCATAGGATGATATCAAAAATAGATTTGAGATAAGGTTTATGTCTAAGATAGAAGTGAGTCTACAACTAGAGAAATTCATACAACTTAGGCAAGAAGACTCCACTCTAAAGGAGTACATAGCTAAGTTCACAGAGCTGAAAAAATTCGGGATGAGCTTGATAGATACACCTATGAAAAAGAATATAAAGTTCATGAAGGGCCTAAATTATCTGCTAAAGAGAAATGATTTTGACCCAAGTGCCCATTGGGGCCACACATCAGATATTGGTAAAAATGGCAATGTTACACATGACCAATGTTGACAATAAGGAGGCAGAAAAGGAGAAGGGTGCCCCTACCTAAAGGCAAGGAGGATCCAAGAAGGGAATCATTTGGGCTAACAAGAAGTCAAAGAGGAAGTTTAAGAAGGATGGTAAGGTATGCAAACGATGCCAGAAGAAAGGTCATAAGGCTAAAGATTGTAGGATGAGTCCGATGAAGGAAGCTTTTAAAAAGAAGTGCTTTAATTACATCGATGAAGGGAACCTTAAGAATCAATGCCCTATGTTGGAAAAGGAATGATCAAGAAGACAAGCTTATTCTATTGAAGCTGTTCCTAGTGTAAATAGACCACTGAGACACCAAGGGAAGGCAGCATTAGAAGGTATAACTCTTATTATCGGGTTATAATTCATACCCTATTTGATTCAAGGGCATTGCGTTCCTTTATGGCTAGGAATGTAGTAATCTTCTTAAACCTTCAAATCTATATTATCACTAGCCCAATAGTGGTCTCTAATCCTATTGGGGGTTCAACGCATCTCTATTTAATGTGCCGAGGCCTAGTGTTGGCATATGCATCGTTTAATTCATATGTAATGTATATGTTCTAAATTTTAAGGGGAATGAACTTATTATGGGTATGGATTGGTTAGTATATTATGTTGCAATTCTTGATTGTGATAGGAGGGTTGTATGATTAAGAAGTTTTGGAGGCTGTGAACTAGAAACTCTTTGTACACCCTAAGGTTTAGTTGAGTTAAGCCATCTATACCCACTAAATCTATCTATTGGAGAGGTATCATCCATACCCATAGTTTGTGAATTTACTGATGTCTTTGAGGAAGTCTAGGGTGTCCCACCCCAAAGGGAGATTAAGTCTTGAATAGATTTGGAGAAAGACGAAGGCCAGTAATTCTAGCTTTAAGACACTTGGCCCCTAAAGAAAGAAGAGAATTGGATATGCAAATCTATAAGCTATTAAAAAACATTCATCTGTCGGAGTACTTAGGAGTAGGGAGCCGCTATTGTTTTTGCCACTCGGCAGATGATTCATTGAGACTTTGCGTCGAATATAAGGAATTGAACAAGTTGACCAGGAAGAATAGGTCCCTTTACCAAGGATAGACGACTTGTTCGATCAGCTCGGAGAAGCTAAAGTCTTTTCTCAACTAGACTTAGGAACTGGATTTTGTTAGTTGAAGATTGCAGAAAAAGCAAGTGAAAGATCCCATTTCGCACACCATATGGACTCTATGAGTGGGAAGTAATGCACTATGGATCGACGAATGCCCTTACATACTTTGGGGATTTTATGAATAGGGTATTTAGGGCCAACTCAATAAATCCGTCTTTTGATTCGTAGTTGATATTTTGGTTTTCTCCAAGGGCAAAGAGGGGAATGAGGACCACCTAAGAGAGGTACTAGGAATCTTAAAAAGACATCAGCTTAAGGCCAAATTTGCTAAATGCCAAGAAGTTAGACTCCTTAAGTATATTGTTTCTGAGCAAAGACTGGTAGTAGACCCCACTAAAGTGGTAGCTGTTCAAGGATGGAAGACTCCTAGAAATGCATTAGAGGTTAGAAGTTTTCTCGAATTGGCTGGCTACTATAGAAAGTTCATCAAAAACTTTGCAAGAATAGCAGCCCACGTAACCCATTTGACTAAGAAGTATCCAGTCGTTTATTAGGACAATAAATGCACTAAGGCATATGGGAAGCTTAAGAAGTTATTGGCTAGTGCATCTGTGCTCACCATTCTCAATGGAACTAAACAATTTATGATTTTTACCAATGCTTGTGGCACAAGATTAAGAGCAATTCTAATGCAAGAAGGAAAAGTAGTTGCTTATGCTAGTAGGCAACTAAAGGATCATGAGAAAACATATCCAGTAAATAACTTGGAGTTGGCAGCTGTTTACCCACCTTTTGCCAAGGTAACATAAAGGTGGATTTAACTAGATAAACATCACGATTATCAAGGCCAATAGCCCAGAGCGATGATTGTAGGGCCCAGAAATCAAGTATAGATAATAATATGAAGTCAAGATTGAATGGAATTGATATATGTGCAAGGAAAAATATTCAAAGTATAGAATATGGTTCAATACATAGGAGGGATCGATAAAAATCAACTTCCATCACATGGATCGGTAAGTTTCAGGGAGCAAGTGCATTTCAGTAGAAAACAACTAATATCTCAAGATCCACATGTCTAAGGCATATGAAATTTTATGAGCAAGATACGGGGACCTTAGGGAGCATACATTAGGGATCCCACCTCAAAAAGATGAAGTCGGAAGGATCGGCTGGAATTAGTAAGCAACTCATGTTGAAGCAAAGATTAAGCAATAAATTAAGTTCTACACGTCCAATTGACATAAAAATTAGAGCACAAGCTAATTATAGAATGTGTAACAACCTATAGGGATCACATATAATTTGGAAAAATTTATAGGGATCGGCCCCTATCCCTCCATAGGGATCGACTATAATTAGCCTTCACACCATATTGCAACAAAGATCGATGGATAACTCGAGTTCTGTTAATCCAGTTGGCTTGAAACTTGGAGGATATACATAATATAACATGGAGAATCTATCTTAGGGCCCACGTGTCATTTGGAAGAGTTTGGAGTGATCAGCTCCTATCCCTCCAAAAAGATCGGCTGAAATCAGAGTATACGCAACACCACTTCATGGAAAATGCGATATCTCACAAACCGTAAGTTAAAATTGCATGAAGTTTGGAGGGCAAGTAGCTAGCATCATAGGTAACCCCTTCTAGGGATTACACCCCATTTGGAAATGGAAATGGGGATCGGTATCGAGCCCTATTGTGGGCCCCAATAGGCTTGAAAATTCTTGGGTAGCCTCGTCATAACTTAGAGGTTCTTCTACTAAATTTTAGCTCGATCCATGCACGTATTCCCCTATAAATATAGTAGACACGACGTTAGAAAAAGGATCTTCTTTATTCTCCTCTTTATCTTTAACCTAGGTTAAACTCTGCCAATTTTATTCTTGGATTTTAGATTATAACATAAAAACAACAGTATAATATAAAGGATTATTCTGGAATCGACGTAAGTCGGGGTTAGCTGAACCACTATAAACCTTGTCTCTTTTTATTTGCTTTCATGTTAATTTGATTTTACTTCATATTATATTCTTTAGATTAGATACTATCTGAGATCAGTGACTAGATATTGGTACTTTCATGCAACTGGGTATTGGTAACCAATTTTGACGCCAATATTTTTGTACTTTCATTAAGAGGACTTGCACCTGCAGATTTGGAAGGTGGGATCTTAGATTTATAAGCTTGGATACTTGGATCTATGAAGCAATGGCTAGGCAATCAACAAGGAGAATGCTACCGAAAAGGAGCCACCATAGAGGGAGTCAGGAGGCTTCCTCAAGAGCTGGACCTAATCAAATATCTATCTACATTAGTAGGGATGAGATGGAAATGATGATGGATGCTATGCATGAGAGGATGCTGAAAAGACATAAGGAAATGATGCAAAATTTACTCCAATAGATTGGACAAGCTAGAGCACATAATCAAGGGATTATATCAACAGAAGCTATTGGTGACTTAGATCAAGGAGTTGAAGCAGCAGGAATGACTAGAAATCAGAAGCGGGAATATGAAAATGGAGCTAATGGACAAAGGAATGGAACAGAGCAGCCGGGGGTAGTCTCCCGCCATCTAAGAGGGATCGATACTGATTCCCAAAGGCTAAGGGCATGCCCCAGGGTCTGGTTGATTGCAATGCTGGAGGACTTGCAATCAATCCTATGGACCTTGATGCAAATTGAAATTTGGTTGCTCGTCCGAAGGAATACATTCCAGAATTCCCTCGTCAACTTAAGGGGCAGCTTAGACATGATGATATGAGACTACCACTGGAAGACAATGATATGTTTGTAGAGATGATCAGGCGAGCTATGCATGAAGGATTGGTGAATAGGGATCCGGAGGATGCAAGTAGAAGTTCATTCGCTCATAATATTAAGAATGCTATGAATCCACTAGAATTCAAACCATCAACACTGGAAGTTTATAATGGAAAGTCGAATCCGATTATGCATATGATAAGGTATGTATGGCACATGGAAGTACTGGAGGATTAGAAGAAGTCTTGGCACGATACTTCCCTTTGTACTTAAAGGATGTAGCTGCACTATGGTTTAGACAGTTAGAAAGTGGTTCTATTAGCACATGGACGAAATTGGTCGAAATTTTTGTGACGTAGTTTAGAGTTCACATTAAGAGACCTAAGAATGTGATGGCATTGACCTCAGTAAAGCATTGGGCAGGAGAATCACTCAAGAATTTGACCAGGTTCAATGCGGCCGTTGTTTCGGTGGATTGACCAGACCCATCGATGGTTTTGATGGCGGCAGCGGTAAGAGTTGCAAATAATTTAGATTTTAAGATATCACTGATATGAGATCCATCGATGTGTCTTGAGAAATTCTACCATGAAGCAGAAAGGTTTCTATGACAAGAAGATGCGAAAGCTGATATAGTGGCGATAGAAGTTAATATGGTATGGGGTGGAGAACCACCCGGTGAAAGCTTAGGAAAGGACAAGGGTAAATGGAACATCTAAAATAGCTTTGATGGATCGAAGCGATAGAGGGGAGAACCCATGTTCTCTTCTAACTTGAAATTGAATGAAACCCTAGAACAGATATATCTGGATGCTCGAGAACACCTTTCTTCGAAGGCTGACAAGGAGGAAACCCTCCAAACATGAATGAACATCAGGAAAGCGCTGCCTATTCCATGAGCTGGATGGGCATAATAGAAATGACTGTAGGCATTTGAAGGATATCATTGAGTAACACATGAGGAATGATCAGTTACAACAACACGTAAGGACTTGGGCTACGGTAGTGGAACATGAGCAGCCACCGTCCACCTCAAATGAAAATGGCACCGGATCAAGTTATCATCATCAACTTGTCATCAATTAACGGGATGGCATGGACTAAGTAACAAACTCTATAGTAGGATGGCTAAGTCACTTACACATGTATGAGATCGGGGACGGTCCCTAGGCATGCTTTGAGATGATGATAAACCATAGTGCTAGGATTCGTGAAATTTGTTTTTTCCTTATTTGCTTCAAACTCTTGTTTTTCTAGTTTTATTTGAACTCGAGTTTATTGGTTGTAAGGACTCTTATTTTACATTTTGGTAAATGGACTTAGGAATGCTTAAATTTGGATTAATGTAATAAATAACATAGGTCACGGTTGTGGTCCTATTTGGAGAGATAGTTTAACAATTGCAAGTTATGGGTCCTTTTGTCGGACAAACACGACGAAACAGACTTCTGCATCATGGATTAAGTCCTCAATGGGGTATCTAGGCCGAAGAATAAAACCCAATTTGTCATTAATTATGGACTATTCTTGGAAAGGAGTAGGTCGCTTCGCTCAAGCGCGATGGATCGAGCTACTCAGGTCGTCAAGTATGGATTGTGCTCGACAAGGATCTAGAGAGATAAAGATCGTCAAGTATGGACTATGCTTGGCAAGGGGTAGGTCGCTTCGCCGAAGGCCAACTCAGGTTGTCGAGTATGGATTATGCTCGGTAAGAATCCAGAGAGATCAAAGTCGTTACATATGAACTATGCTTGGTAACATGTAGGTTGCTTTTCCCGAACGCAATGGATCGGTCTACTCAGGTCGCTGAGTATGGATTGTGCTTTGCAAGGATCCAAAGAGATCAAGGTCGTCAAGTATAGACTATGCTCAGCAATGGGTAGGTCACTTCGCTCGAACGTAATGGATCGATCTACTCAGGTCATCAAGTACAGATTGTGCTTCGCAAGCTACGGTGAGATTGAGGATTTGGATTAGGATAAAAACCTAGAGAGGTTACAGATTTGGATATCAGCTTCGAACTGTAATGGATTTGGCTTTGAATGGATGTAGATTTGGATAAAATAATCCGGAGAGATCGTGGATTCGGATTGGAATTTGGGTTGGAAAATACGGCTATCAATGGGTTAAAGATTTTAGATTTTGGATTTATGGCAATTTAAAACATACCTTCCTATAGCAAGGCATGTTTTGGGGGGCAACGTGTTAACCCACCTTTTGCCAAGGCAGTATACAAGCAGATTTAACCCAACAGACTTCACGGCTACATAGGCCAGTAGACTAGAGCGATTATTGTGGGGCCTAGAAATCAAGTACAGATAATAATATGAGGTCGAGATTGAATGGGATTGATAGATATGCAAGACAGAATATTCAAAGTATATAATAGGGTTCAACACATAGGAGGGAGCGGCAAAAATCAACTTTCATTATAGGGACCAGTATGTTTCAAGGAGCAAGTGCATTTTAAAAGAAAACAATTAATATCTCAAGATCCGCAAGTCCAATTCATATGAAATTTTGTAAGCGAGATATGAGGACCCTAAAGAGCCTACCCTAGGGGTCATAGCTCAGAAATATGAAGTCAGAAGGATCGACAATCTTCCCTTGTTAGGGATCGGCAAGAATCAGTAAACAACTCATGTTGAAGCAAAGATCAAGCAATAACTCAATTTCTACTCATCCAATTGACATAAAACTTAGAGCACAAGCTAACTAAAATATATGGAACATCCCATAGGGATGACACATCATTTGGATCAAGTTGGAGGGATTGGCCTCTGTCTCTCCATAGGAATCGACTATAATCAGCATTCACACCATATTGCAACAAAGATCGATCGATAACTGGAGTTCTACTACTCCAACTGGCAAGAAACTTTGGAGGCTATACATAATATAATATGGAGAAGCTCTCCTAGGGATTGTATGCCATTTGGAGGAGTTTGGAGGAATCAGCTCCTATTCCTCTAAAGGGATCGGCTGAAATCGAAAAATATGCAACATCGCTTCATGGAAAATGTGATATCTCATAAACTGTAACTCAAAATGGCACGAAATTTGGAAGGCAAGGAGCTAGAATTATGGGTAACCCCCTAGAGAGATCACACCCTATTTGGACACTAAAATAGGGATGGGTACATATCCTTATTGTAGGCCTCAATAGGGTTGAAAATTCTTGGGTGGTCTTGTCATGGCCTAGAGGTTCTTCTACCAAAATTTCAACCTAATCTGTGCATGTATTACCTATGAATCTAGTAGAAATGGCATCAAAAAAAGGATCTTCTTTCTGCTTCTCTTATCTTCAACCTAGGCTACACTCTACCAAATTTGTTCTTGGATTTTGGATTGTAACTGTAAACAAACTACAGTATAATAAAAATGATTATTCTATAGTGGATGTAGGCCAGAGTTAGACAAACCACTATAAATCTTGTTTCTTTTTACTTGATTTCATTTTTAATTTGTTTGTTCTTCATATTATATTCTCTACATTACTTGATGCCAACAACAGCTATCATCTTTGTCTTGAAGATGTGGAGGCATTTCTCTTGGGAGAAAGGTTTGAGTTATCCACTGACCATAAATCACTAAAATACCTATTTTCCCAAAAATATTTAAATTCCAGGAAGTAGAGATGGATGGAATATATAGCATCGTTCGACTTTAGTATTCAGTTCACACCTAGAAAAAGGAACATAGTCGTTGATGTCCTTAGACAAAGGCATGCTGCCTTAGGCGCTATGAATAGAGGCGGTTGGAATTCCTTTCAAGTTTTAACTTCCAACTTCCAACAGAACACATCGAAGGCTTTTTAGTAGTTATGGAGATTTGGCTAGCATTAATAGACCACACAAGGCTCGAGCAAGTGAAGGATGAGGAGTTAGTAGACATTTTGGAGAAGTTGAGAAAGGGAGGGCATTTTCCCCATGCTAGTAGGTATTCAGCTGATGAGAAGGGATGCTTAAGAAGGTTTGGATGCCTTTGTGTCCCATTGATTGATGGTTTGTTGAGAGGGTTGCTTATGGAATGTCACCATTTAAATATGACTATTCACCTCAGGGTGACAAGATGTACAAGATTGTGAATAGGATTTTCTTTTGGCCTGGAATGAAAAAGAGTGCAGCTGAGTTTATTGCTAAGTGCTTGACATGCCAGAGGGTAAAAGCCAAGCAAAGGAAGCTTGGAGAATTATAATTACCATTGGAAATTCCGACTTGGAAGTGGAAGAATATTTCAACGGATTTTGTGGAAGGATTGCCTAGAAGTTGGTAGGGTAATGAAGCTATTTGGGTTGTTGTGCATAGAATACTAAGAGCGCTTATTTTATTCTAGTTAGGAATAATAGAACTGCCACTTCTCTCATGCGGATCTACATCAAGAGGTAGTTCGATTGCATGGAATTTCTATAAGCATAGTTAGTGATAAGACCCCTTTGTTCACTAGTTAATTTTAGAGGATTCTATAAGTAGCTTTGGGAACTTCTTTGAATCTGAGCACTGCATATCACCCACAGATTGATGGTCAAACAGAGAGGGTGAATAGGATTTTGGATGACTTGCTGAGGGCTTATGTTTTGGATATAAGAGGACATTGGAAGCAACATCTACCTTTATTTGAGTTCGCGTATAACAATAGCTATCAAGCGACGATTGGTATAGCCCCTTTTGATGCACTTTATAAGATCCCATGCAAATCGCCAAGTTGTTGGTGGGAAACCACCGAAAAAAATATTGCTCGAACCCGATTTGGTCCGTGATACCATGTAAAAAGTAGAGTTTATCATGAAATGAATGAAGTCAGCACAAGATTGTCAGAAATCTTATGCAGAAGAAGGAAAGAGCTTGAGTTTGTGGTTGGAGATATGATATTTGTCAAAGTCTCCCCTCTTAGAAAAGTGGTTGTGTCTGGCAAGTCTACAAAATTGGTGCCTAGATTTGTTGGACCATTCAGAGTTTTGGAAAGGATAAGAAAACTTGCTTATTGTATGGAGCTTCCTGACAGATTGGTGAGAGTCCACAATGTTTTCCACATTTCTTACCTTAGAAAATGCCTTCATGTCACGCTACTGATCAGTTGGCAGAGTAGAGACGGAGCTAACAGTGCCCCATGCCACCGCACGCATTGTGGAGCATGGAACTAGGAGACTCCAAAACAATATAATTAGGCTGGTCTGAGTACAAAAGGGGAGACAATCTGGTGGAAAGTACATGAAAAAACAAGAAAAAATGAAGATCATTCATCTAGAGCTTTTCATCGGCAAACATTCTCTCTAAAATTAGGATTTTAGCTGCATCGTGGTTGCTAGATTCGATGGTAGGAAATGATTGCCGTGCCTTTTTTACAATCACTTTACACTCACGTAGAAATTTTTATGCATGTTTAGGGTATTTGTATACATACTTGCACGACACGATTACACACTCATGCTAGGATAGAGCTTATTTTAGTATGCCTCTAGTACATAATCAATTGCACTTTGGGTAGGTGGTTGTGTAGATAGCTTGGTTATGCAACATGTATGTTATTACATATTACGTTGTTCTACTCTTGAAAGATTTCAAGATGAAATCCTTTTCGCGGGGAGGAAAGTAACAACCGTAAAATCAACTATAAATAAATTGAGTGAATAAAATAAAATAGGATAGGGTTGAAAATGGAAATTTTATAAAAGTTAGAATTTGACCGCGGAAGTTATTCCCTTGCGTTCGTGGAGAAATTCTGATCTATTTTCATATATAATATGCTGAAAATGGAGGTCAAACAAAGAATTTAAGAGAGCTTGAAGTTTTTAGATTTAAATTAATTTAGTTCAAATTTAATCAAATAAGTATTTAAATTTAGGATTTGAATTTCAAAAATTAACTATAAGTTTACTTGGGGGTTAAGTAAAACGTTAAGTTAAACAATTAACGTTAAAGGTTAATCAGAGAATAAAATAAACGAGCAACGGAAACAAAGTAGCACACCCCAAATTAGTGGAGAGGTCGACACCTCTGACCCAAGGGGTCGACCCCTAGTGGTCGACCGATGAAGGGGGCAATTGACCCCTATTCAAAGTGACGGCTAGGGTTTTTCGACGTTTAATAGCTCAAGATTTATCCATTTTCACCTAACACCATCCTACGGATCTGATGCGTTTCAACTCCTACAAATTGGACCTTATCCTATCCACTTTTTATTCACATATATTTGGGGGATTCCTTGAACCTCTGCTAATCCTATTTCTCCAAAGTAGATTTAGAAACTCCCTTAGGAATTCAGGTAAAAATTCAATATAATTTTCTATTTATTTCGTCGCCTTCCATTATTCTTATTCTATTCTTCTCCAACTATTCTAAATCTAATAAACATATGTACCTCTCCCTTGTTATGTATACATACATATATACATATATCATATGTGAGATTTTGGAAGGGGTTGTATTACATGCAAATCCAAGGAAGGCAAAGCTAAGGACATTCTGTGAGTGGAAACCTTAGTGTTTATTTATCAGTAATCTATTAATATATGTATATGGATTTGAAAATGCCTTAAGGATTTCAGGATTGCGAAAAAAATATAGATAAAATCCCCTAAAATTCTTTTTTATTTCAAAATGTTAATTTTAGATGGAGATTCTGAATTATTATGTTAATTTAATGAAATTTATATTGTTTCTGCGATTTTTGATAATTTCATAGTCTATTCCACTTCTCCTCTTTCTTTGATTCAAATTATGAGTTTTCAATGATAAAATAAGGGTATAGATCATGAATTCTATCATAATTTAAACCACTTATTCCATACAAAATTCCTTTATTTATTTCTTTGTAAAAGCAGCGTTGAATAGATTACGAACTTAGGATTGCAATTCATATTGTTTAGGATGTTCCATTAAATTGATGTAATAAAATGGTATTCTATTTCAATTTACAAGTCTATTTATTGTAGTTTTGGATATGGATATTTAATACTTGTTATGGATATTGAAATTTGAAGGGAAAGGGGTACTTTTATTAGTATTATGTTTAAATGAATTGACATTTAATGCTAGTTTAGAACGTAAGAACCACATGCTTAGAAGTTATTAGACACGAATATATATTTAGTTTTATTAGCGTAATAAACGTATAATTATAGCATATAATTATGTAGTTAATTAGGTAATAATTGTCAACAATTTCCCTTTAGGAAGGTAATTAATATTTTAAGGCGTAATGGATTCCTTATAAGACCCCAATTACCAAATAGTGAGATGAGTATTATATATATGAAGGGTATTTACAATATGGATAAGTCATAGGGATGCGAGGTCAGTCAAAAGACACAAAGAAGTCTACCTAGCTAATCTAACTACCAACAATATGACATTGGGGCTGATGTGAGACATCTCCTATGATAAATATTTGTGATGATGCGAGCTAGTCCCAAATTCTGTTGGGTAAATTTGCCCAGCTAATCTGGCTACCAGTTCTTACAAATAGTTGGACTAATGTGAGACATCACTATGAGTATGGTTATAATACGAAGGGCTTGCTTCGAGGTCTTGAGGTATTAACTGGTTGTTTCATGGCCCACCTCTTTTCTCCAAATGAAGTTTTAAATTTCCAAAGGGCTGGTTATTAGGCACGATAGGTGGTATCTCGATAGAGCTCGGCTTCGGGATAAGGTACTAAGTGATAGATTGAGTGTCCGCCTTTCCATAAAGAAGCATTAAGTGACTTGAGAGATTCCATATGATGTCAGCTAGATAATTACCATTGAGGGGTCCACCTTGGGAATAGGTATTAAATGATGTGGGTCTTAAATGGCCAAAGTCTACCTATTTTCCAATAAAATGTATTAAGCAGCTTGAGTAATATCTGTCGCGTTGTTAGATATTATGATGTGGGATTTTGGTTATACGATTTAGAAACCTGCTTCGGAAATGGAAGGTATTAAGTGGTTGATTTAGGACCCGCCTCCTTTCCTTATAAGAAGTATTAAATGGTTTTATGTATGCATTACATATTCTTATTTTAAAATATACTGCCCAAGCACTGAAATGGTAAGAATCAGGGTTTTTATTTACCAAACATTTGTTGTTCTAACTCCCTCCTCATTACAACACAGGTTAAGGATGGAGTGATGATGTTGATGATGCTTGAAGGTGAAGTGTCTTAAGGTTTTGGCACTTATTATTATCTTTTATGATGTTTTTTGTTATACCTACGTATTTTGGATAAAGATATAACATGTTTTACTTGACATTTTGATGATGTTTTGTATTATGACATTTAAAATGGTTTAAAAAATAAATGGATACAATTTTTATTATATTTTGTTCCATCCATTGTGAGTTCTGAATGAATAGTTATTGTTCTATACTATTGCTTCTTTACCAACCAATATCTAGCCTTAGAATGGATTTAAGTTTCAATGGGCATTTTCTAAGTCATAATTTAGGCATATTCCAAGGTGGGTTGTTATGGCATGCATGAAATGGAGTTGGTATGTGATAGATTCTAGGGTTATAAGTTTCAAGGGTATTTTAGTAATATAATAAATAAAAAATTGAAATAAGCATACTACAACACCATCATTTCCCCCTTCGTGTCAACGTCGTTAGCATCATAAGCCACCATTTGCCGATCTGCCACCACCAATGCCTTCCCCATCACCAGGTCAACCTAGTTGACCCTATCTAACTCACCACGCCCCCAAGTCCTTGGCCTATGAGTGAGTACATGGCTGGAGATTGGCTGATTCCAACAAACCATGGCATATCTATAGTGATCCAAACCGATAGATCTGCTACTCATGACATGCCCTCTATGAATATACCTCTGATTTCCCCGTAGTTGTTATTTCATCGTTTATTGGAAAAACCTAATTCATACGGATGAGAATTGTTCATCAATTTCTAGCCATCCTTAGAACCTTGTCCATAAATGAACGTCGACTTCATTTGTTAAATTCTTTGCAACGATATATAACATACAGGTGCTTGGGCACTTTGATTGTTGGATCAATTTGTAATTAGTGAAAATCATCCGCCATTAAATAGGATCAAGAAGAATTTTGGGATTAAGGAAGAAAACTGAAGATAAAAGTGATGGTTAGGGTTTCATAGCCTTACTTGTATAGTCATTAGGCTGAGTTATGGGCTGTGTATCTAGTTTGGCCTTAAATAGCTATGTATGTTGTTTAAATATTGTAATGCCTTGCCTCCATTTTGCAATTCATGACTCCATATATATCAAAACTGATCAGCTTGGAAAAGACCTTCACAATGGTTATAAATACAATACCTAGTTCACTCTTCTATTAAAAATTCATTTTTTAATTACTTTAATATTAAAAGCATCAAATTTATGGGTCGTTACAACTCCCTTCTTGCTAAGATTAGTAAAAGGTAGCCTAATATTTAAGAAATCCTTTATGAATCATTGATAATATCATGCCAAACCAATAAAGCTTCTGATCCCTATAATTGTTCTTAGCTGGATATACAAAAATTCCTGCCTCTGTTACAACATAGCCTAAGAATTTCACCTCCTTCCAAAAGTGGCATTTGGAGAACTTGGCTTTCAAATGATTCCCTTAAATGTCTCTAAAACAACTCTAAGATGGTGCTCATGCTCTACCTTTGACTTAGAATAAACCAAGATGCCATCAAGAATACCAAGACAAATTTCTCAGGATAATCTTTGAAAATCCAGTTTGTGAGATCGACAAAATACGCAAGTGCATTCATCAATCCAAAAGGCATCATATGCCAATCATAAGATCCATATCGAGTTCATAAAAGTGTTAAATGGGATGCAGTCCTCTATAATATAGAGTTGATGGCAACTGATTGCATGGTCAAGCTAGTAAAAGACCTTGGCATCGTAAAGCCGATCAAACATGCCATCGGTCCTAGGCAAAGGATATTTATTCATTATGGCAAGCTAATTCAGCTTTTGGTAATTGATATATAACCCAAGTGAACCATCAAAAACAACATCACAATGCCACAAGGCGAACTACTATGGTGGGTAAAATTATTAGCTTCTAACTCCAACAACTACTTCTTTAATTCTTCGTTCTCCTTGGCAGAGATCCTTGTGGGATGGCGAGTGATTGGCCAAGGTTAAGGAATAAGATTAGTTTGAAAATCTATAGCCTTCCTTGGAGGCAATCAGTGATAGGCTCCAAAACATGAAGATAATCTCCAATAATTGGGATCTGGAAATACTAACCTCTTCCCGAGAATAAAATCAAAAGGAGAACCACTTGAGCTTTGACTAATAGCTCTAGGAGCTAGGCTAAGGTGTGGTATGGAATTTGGATAACTAAGATTGATTACTCTCTCCAGAAATAAAAGATGAGCCTTGTATTGATTAGCCTGTCCGTCCCAAGAATAATTTCAAATTCTAGAAATTCAAGCACACGCAAGAAGGAGAATCCACATAAGTCCAAAACAACATCTTTAATAACATCCCTAGGGCTGCATAACCCCACAAGGGACTAGCAACCCCTAAAGATGTAACAAACAAAACAACATCGATATTAAATCTATCAACTTTTCGATATAAAGGAATGAGACACATCCGTGTCGAAAAGAACTCTAATGGAAGAATCTCTGAATGAGATAGTACCTTCGAGGACGGTAAGAGTTTTACCTTTAGCTTGAGATAGTCTAGTAGAGATCACTAAAGCATATAAACTCCCACTTTTCTTGTCCTTTCCAATAGCTGGGCAAGAATAATTTAGGTGACATATCTCCTTACAAACTTTGCACTACTTCGCCCAATCACATGTCTAGCCTTGCTGTAATCCTTGGAATAGTGTTCTACCTCTTCATAATCATAGCAGACAACTAAAGTAATATCCTTCTTCTAGGTGAATTTTACCTTGCTTCCAGCTTGCTTCTTGTTATAGAATCCAGATCTTTGCTTCTTAAATGGAAACTTGCTCTTTTGAGAAAATCTAGGCTTACTCCTTTACCCCGCATCTCCACTCTCCGTCCTACCCCCTTAAGTTTTAAAGCGATATCTATAGCATCTCAAATGTAGCCTCAAGTTAAGAAGTATAGCTTTCCTCAAAGCCTTGGTCAAGCCATAAAAAAATTCTTGTTCTTCTTGAGGGAATTGTTGATGAGATCCACACCATACTTTGGAAAAGTATCCCAAAGGTAGCCACATACTCTGCCATTGACATCTGACATTGCTTTAAATCAATGAACTCTCCGCATATGAGTGCTTTCACTACCTCAGGAAGAAATTTCTGCTCAAAGCGAAGCCTGATCTGAATCCAATGTTAGATAAGCCTCATCAATCTCGGCCACCAACAACTCATACCAATCAAGAGACCTCTCCTATAACTTGCTGGATCCATTATTAACCCACCACGGATCGGTGACACCCATACAAGTAAAGACGCACTTGCATGCTTTGAGCTATGCCTAAACTCCAATGACTCTCTCTATGCCTTTGAAGGTCTTCCCTCTAAGACTATCATAATTACTACATATCCATGCAAAATAAAATTTAGGAGTAGGAGGGTTAGGAGTTGTGGAACCATCAAATACTCCATACAAGCTCCATCAACTGATTGATGGTCATGAATATACCCTCATTACCAGATCAATTGAACTCCTTAACATCACCTCAGGCAAATTGACCACTAGCCATTCTCACTTCAGCATTAAAGTGAGATTCATATTTAGAAACAAAAAATAAATATATTCAAGTATACAATTGTGCAAATAACAAGTACGTCCCCATGTGACTACCTAAGTAAACACCACGTACTCCTAGCATATACTTAGGGAATCTACCCAATACCTAAAGGGATAGGGACTCCAAGGACCATCTAAGGCCAATGTCTCGTGTCTTTTTATTATGTACTATTATTACATTCTTTGATACCAAATGTAACACCTCACTTCTATATCCACGTTACCAATGAGTATTCCTAGGTAATACTGTCTGATAATACAGAGAATAAGACTGTAGGGTCATACATGTGTGAATATTCCCTTGGACTAACACTGACACATATCTCAAGGCATATAACACTTACCATTATGTAGTCGGTATCGGCATAAAGAAATAAACACGTATGTTTTCTTGGACAGAATAATACATAATACAGAATAAATACTACAGAAGTAAAATATAAATGTCAATAGTACATGTCCAGGGCGAGAAACAAAATGCTAGTTTAATGCTCACCTTCGTCAAACATACATGTCATAATCAAATTAATAAATGCTTCATCACAAATAAATGAAGCTAAAAAGCACAAAAGGAAAACTATCATCCTAAAGTGTGTACTAGCCTTTGAAAATATCGCACAGGTCAAGCTAGCTACTTCATCCCTAGACCTGAAATATCTTGAAGCGACCCTAGTACTATAAAATTACATACGAGTCAGACTATGTCGAAATGGTACCATCAGAGTATACATGGTGATATATAATGACAAAAGAATCATACACATGTCAAGTAAATAAGCATCACCCAACAACATCGATGTCATATAAGAACACACCAACCTTGACCATAAATCCTAAAATGAGATAAATTATCGATTAATTGCTCTTAAGAGGGGCTTGTGTATATATGTATACGTGTATATATATAAGGGTAAAATATCCAGTTTCTTGCGAAGTGGTGGAAATGGCTATAAGAGGCGATTCAAGCAAGAAGGTGAATTTTGATGATCCAGCGACGACGACACAACAAAATTTTAAAGAAGCATCGTCAACAAAAACGTATAAATAGGCAGTTACTAGCGATTCAGCGAATTTATGCATGAAACTAGACTATTATTCACCATCAAAAAAGGAGTAATAGATTTTTCATTATCGTCTAATGAAGTTCTACAGCTTCATTAAATAAATGGCAACATTCACTGGTTCGCAATGTTTATGGTTCAGGCCTTCTTATTTTAAACTTAAGAATTACATCGATAGAATATGGAAGCAAGATTTTGAATATGATTTAGTACACTTGGGATACTTTATAGTAAATTTCTCTACTGCTATTGATATTCAAAAAATCATAGAATGGTCCTTATACATTTGAATTTAGATTTATCATTACAAGATAGTGGAATACAGGCATGGATATAACTTCTGAAAATTTACAAAACATGCCTACTTGGATAAAATTGGGAAATTTATGATTGTAGCAATAAGATGTTAAAGCCTTAAGCAGAATTTACCAGCATAATATGAATGCCAATAAGAGCAGATAGTGTAATTGTAAAAAGAAAATGAACAAATTATGCTCGAGCTTTAGTAAACATCGATATTAACATAACTTACCCAAAAACAGTAATTGTTAAGACAGTTAATCGTAGGGAGTGCACAATTCAAGTTGAGTATGAATTTAAGCCATACTTATGTGTTGTTTGTAAACAATTTGGCCATCAAACTCACAAATGTCAAAAGGGTCCTACAACAACATTGATAAATACAAACACATAAAGAGCATGGAAACCAAAAACTAGTACTAGTTCACCTCAGCCTAAAACACAGGAGAATGACATAGTCAATGATGCATGAAACTTTACAAATTGGACTACAGATTACACTACCACAACTACCACTGCACATGACTCATCTCAAACCACATTACATGAGGGTAATACAAAAGATTATGCACACAACTACACATGTCAGAGCAAAAACTAATACTATAATTGGCAATGCATAAGTGAAAGGAAATTAGCAACAGGAACTACACACTACAACTAAAAATAAGTTTGAGATATTAGCTTGGTTGACGACGAAGACAATGTTGAACCACCAGACAATTATGAACATGAGGACTTTAGCCGTACACAAGGAGGTTTTTTATATGAAGCAGAATTTATTGAAAATATTGCTCAAAACAATCAAGAAGAGGGTGAAAAACAGTCTCAAGATGAAAAAAATTTCCTCCTTTATGTCACCTAATTATGAATATGAATAGGAAGTTTTAGAAGCTACACCAGTGAACAACCACAACCAGAGCCCCCTAAAAAGAGAATAAAGGATCAAATGTTAAATGACTTTTATTACATGGAACGTCAGGGGGATTAATACTGATCCAAAAATGGAGAAAATTATTTCCTTCCTGAAACCCAATAAACCAAGCATTATTAGTTTATTAGAGAATAAGTTATCTACTGAAAAAATTACTATGTGAAAAGAAATAATGAATGGCCGCCTTTATTGATATCTTTTTGTCATATATATAATACAAAAGATCAGCTAAAGCGAAACTAAAAATGAGGAAACCGAGTCTTATCTAACTCCTAAACTCACGCTTAACCATATATACGTTGTTATATAAAAAGAATATGTCAATATATCTCAATACCCCCCCTCAAGTTGGGGCATAAGGATCATAAATGCCCAACTTGGAAAGCAAAAACTGAAATTGACGTGTCCCAAAGGCTTGGTAAAGATATCAGCGAGCTGAATCGTGGTAGGAACATATGAAGGAAGAATAGTTCCATCCTGGATTACATCACGAAGAAAGTGACAGTCTGCTTCAATGTGCTTTGTCCGTTCATAGAAGATAGGATTTTGTGCAATATGTAAAGCTGATTGGCTGTCACTGTAAAGTCCAATAGCAGTTGTACGTTGAATCCCCAAGCTAAGGAGAAGACCCTTCAACCATTTCAATTCACAAGTAAGGTAAGCCATAGATCAATATTCATCCTCTGCTGAAGAACGTGCCATAGTAGGTTGCTTCTTAGTTTTCCAAGAAATCGGTGAATGACCAAGAAACACAAGCCAACCAGTCAGAGAGGGACGAGTAAGAGGACAAGCTGCCGAATCGAAACCACACCAACCTGTCAAAGACAGAGAGTTATCAGCTCGAAGTAAAATGCCTTTCCAGGAGAACCCTTCAAATAGCGAACAACGTATAAAGTAGAGTCCCAATATTCATGTCGCGGTTCTTGTAGAAACTGGGATAAAACGTGGACAGAGTATGCCAAATCAGGACGTGTGGCTGTTAAGTAAATCAAACGTCCAACCAGACGACGATAAGGCTCCGGATTAGATAAAGGATCTCCTGAAGAATGAGCAAGCAGATGGTTTTTCTCAATGGGAAAATATGCTGGCTTAGCACCTAGAAGACCAGTCTCAGAAATAATGTCAAGAGTATGTTTTCGTCGATAAAGAAATATACCATCAGGAATCCGTGCCACCTTAATTTCGGAAATATTTAAGAACCCTGAGATCCTTCATACGAAAATACGTGCTCAAACAGTTCTTAATAACTGTCAAAGCAGCTGAATTATTCCCAAAAAATTAAATCATCAACATACACCAAAACATTGATTTGATTAATACCCTTAGTATAAATCAAAAGAGAATAATCAGCATAGGATTGAATCAAACCGTACTCTTAAAGCAATAACAAGTTTGGCAAACCAATATCTCGGTGCTTGTTTCAAGCCATATTGTGACTTTCGAAGACGACAAACCATATCAGGTTGAGAAGGCCCAAAACCAGGAGGAAGCTTCATATAGACCTCCTCATTGAGATCCCCATGTAAAAAGGCATTGTGCACGTCGATCTGATGCAGCTTCCAATTTTTAGATGCTACAATGGCTAAGAAAGCACGAACCGTGACCATCTTGGCAACCGACGCAAAAATCTCATTATAATCAATCCCTGCAATTTGATGATTACCAAGAACAACTAAATGAGCTTTAAGCATTCAATACTGCCATCAGAGTTATATTTGATTTTATAGACCCACTGACTACCAAGAGCACATTTACCAGGTGGTAATTTTTGCGTAATCCAAGTGACATTATGCTCTAAAGCATGAATCTATGTTTGCATAGCATGACGCTATCCTACATCTCTCGTAGCCTCTTTAAATGATTTCGGTTCACAACTTGCTGTAGCAGCGGTAAGAAATTGCCGATGGCTAACAGAAAATTTTGCATAATTAATATAATTTGTTATAGGAAAGGGCGTACCTAAGGAAGCAGATGTCATGGGTGAACTTGGGGAGAGAGTAGATGGACTTTTTTGAGAACTATGTTAGTAATATAGTCACGAAGTCGAATGGATTGTACTTTTTCACGGAATCCACGTCCCATATGAGGTGTATCAGCAGCATCCAGAGCAACCTCTTCTGCCCCCTATAGATGAATGGTAGTGTTGAAATGTGGGTGTAACTGGTCTTTGTTCAACATTGGCTGTGGAAGTAGTAGGAGCAGGTTCTAAAGTTGTGGGAGGAGTAGTTGTTTGCTTTTGGGTAGTGATATTTAGTGGAGAGGATTCATTTGTAGGCTCAAGTTCTTCAGACACTGATGCAGGTTCTCCCAATATGTTAAAGTCAAATTCATCATTACCCAAATTCATGCTTCTAAAATTATAATTAGAATGAACAGTAGCAGGTGTAGTTTCAGCAAATGGAAATTTATTTTCAAAGAACTTAATATCTCTAGAAAAAAAACTTTTATTGTCTAGATCAAAAAGTCTCCACCCTTTCTTACCAAACGGATACCCAACAGAGACACATTTTCGACTTCGATTTGCAAATTCATCATTCTTAGCTCGTTGATTATGGGCATAACATAAAGAACCAAAAACTCGCAAACCATCAAAAGATGGAAAAGTATTAAATAAAAGTTCATAAGGTGTTTTATTGTGAAGAACACTTGAAGGTGTTCGATTGATCAAATGAGAAGCTGCCAAGACACACTCACCCCAAAAATAAATAGGAAGGTGACTTTGAAAAAGCAAGGCCCTTGCCACTGTTAAAATATGACAGTGCTTACGTTCAACTCTACCATTCTGTTTTGGAGTCCCCACACAAGAGGTTTGAAATAAAATCCCACTTGAAAGAAAATAATCTGTCAAACAATTAAACTCCATCCCATTATCACTCCGAACAATCTTAACCTTTCGTCCAAATTATTGATCAACCATAGCAAAAAATGACATAAACAATTGAAATACCTTCAATTTATCAATCAACAAATAAATCCATACAGCTCGAGAAAAATCATCCACAATAGTTAAAAAATAACGAGCCCCACAAGAAGAAACTGTATTATAAGGACCCCATAAATCACAATGAACCAATTCAAAAATTCGGGAGGCCTTATGTACATTAAGAAAAAAGAATCACGAGATTGTTTGGCAGGTGGGCACACGTCACATGCCTTATTCAATTTATCACTAGAATTACAAAAGAAAGGTAATGACTTTACTACTTTCTCTGAAGGATGTCCAAGACGTTGATGCCAAAGTTCCAATAAAGATGATGAACTATCCACTGAGATAGCTTGCACTGTAGATGGTTGTCGAAAATATTAAAGTCCATCTCTCCATTCACCCAATCCAATCAGCTTCCTCATAAGACGGTCCTGTATAACACACATATTAGAAGCAAATTGTACAAAACAGTGCATGTCATCAATGAGTTATGTAACTGAAATTAAGTTGCAGTGCAATTTAGAAACATAAAGAACATTTTTGAGATACAATCCATCCAAGAGCCCTACACTTCCCCTTTTAGTTGCAGTTATTTTCTGGCCATCAGGGAGTCCAACAGGACATGCGACAATATCATGAAAATCAAACAAATATGATTTATTCCTCGTTACATGATTAGAAGCTCCGGTATCAATAATCCATGAAATCTTAGAAAACTCACCTTGTAAACGATCAGTAGATGATAGAGTATTACCAAACATAGTAGCTATAGTCTGCCATTATTCCACGGTCAAATTAGAAAGAGAAGCAGGAGTGTTTGACGTGCTGGCTGTAGCATTGGAAGAATTTCTTTGCCCATCGGTTGAGGATCCAACCATAATGTTGCAGCCATCTACAACCACTGCACGCACAATGGCTCCTCCACCATGGCCAGTTGCATATGAGTCTGTAACACGGCCACCACCTCCCTTGCCACGAGCATGAGTCACTCCTTGCATGCGAGGCTATCGCCCCACCATTCTGGATACCCAAGAAGTTGAAAACAGTTAACAATGTCGTGTCTAGATCGATGACAGTGAGAGCATAGTTGTCCGAATTTGTCGATCTTATCTAGTTTCACTCGGCCATGCACTTCTGGACGAACAACAAAGCCGACCACTTCCGGTTGAGATTCTCGAGCATGAATAATTCCAAGAACATGTTCTTCTTGTGTAATTTTTTGATAGGCACGATCAAGAGAAGGTAAAGGTTCTTGAGACTACAAAGTAGTACGTAATTGGGCATAATAATCATAATTTAAACCCATCAAAAATTGATGAAAACGCTCATTGCTTCGTCGTCTTTCACGTTCCTTACCCAAATTACATTCACATTTTCCACACTTACATGTAATAATAGGTTCATGATTAGCCAATTCATCCCACAAAACCTTTAGCTTTCCAAAATATGTAGAAACTGGCATGATCATGGACTGCTTACACTTAGCCAAATCAGTTTTTAACTGTTGAATTCAGGGACCATTAACAACAGAGAAACGAGCCTTCAATTCATCCCATAAAAGTTTAGCGTCATCATAAAAGGAAATAGTAGATTTAACCTCTTGATCAATATTGTTCATTAGCCAAGAAACCAGCATCGAATGAATGGTAAGCCAATCCTCTGTTGTGAAAGGTGCTTTGGGTTCCATAATTGTGCCATCGACGAAGCCGTATTTCCGGGGGGATAGTAAACCAAGACGCACAGACCTTGCCCATTCATCATAATTGTCGTATCGAAGACGAACTGGAGTAATGAGATCTCAAGGTCTGTCTTGTGAGCCAAAAAAAGGATACGTATGATCATTTCGAGAAATCGTATTGTTACCTTCAACTATTATCGGACGTATATCTTAGCCGTGTGGCTCTGATACCATGAAAAGAAATAATGAATAGCCGCCTTTATTGATATCTTTCTGTCATATATATAGTACAAAAGAATAGGTAAACCGAAACTAAAAATGAGGACACTGAGTCTAATCTAAATCTTAAACTCATGCTTAACCATATATACGTTGTTACATAAAAAGAATATGTCAATATATCTCAATACTATGTTTCTATCCAAATAAGATAAAAATTGGGATAGTTTACACAACAATGAATATGGTTCGAAAGATAGAATTTTACTACTATGGGATAAAACTGTATGGTCGGTTCGCTTCATTCATGCGAATACTCAACATTTTACTTGCATAATTACTAATTTGGGGAATACTCTTTGTATTTAATAGTTGTGTTTATGAGTAATTATTTTTTAGATAGAGAGAAGTTGTGGCAAGAAGTTTCTCAATTAGCAAGTGTTATGCACAAAGCTTGGCTACGACAAGAGGACTTCAATAATATTCTCAACCCAAAGGACAAGAAAGGAGGACTTCCAGTACTTTTTATCATCTCAGACGGCTCTCTAATTGTATCCGCACATGTGGCCTTGCAGAGGTCGACATATAACATGTAGGAGAAGAGGCATTGCAACACATATTGATGATGTGTTAATAAATAGCACCTTGTTACGACACTTCCCAAATTTGATTACTACTGCCACATCATCACCATAAGTGATCACACTCTTATCATCATTAAATTTCACACACAAATTGCCCGACAGAGGGGCACACCATTCAAATATAATAGCAATTGCACTTAGCAAATGGCTGTGAAGATCAACTTGTATCTGTTCTATTAGATTTTTCTTCAGGCACACCAATTAAAAAACTAATGATCAAGCTTGGAAGAATAAAATAAAAAATTAAAGCATGGAATAAAACCAAACACAAGGATACAGAAACTATGGCAAGTTTGGAAGCAGACTTTAATTAAAGGCTATTGGATGTAGGTAATAACCTAAAAGATGTTCTACTATACGATGCAATGCTAAATGCAAGAACTGTTATTAAACAGAAAATGCATGGAAAATACATTGAGGCCAAACAAAAGTAAAAATTGCTTGGCTCACTAAAGGTGGTTCTAATTTCAAAATTTTCTATGCAAGATGAACATGAGAAAGTACAAAAACAACATTAAAGCGTTATATAATGACAACGGTGAACTGATATTTAACATAGTGCAAATTCAACATCCATTGTTCAATATTATACATACTTTTTTATCGGTGAACAAGTAGACCACATGTCTTATGAGAATATATAGTGTAGAAAAAAGATAAATGAGCAAGGAAGATCTTTCTTTTTTTGCTACCACTGTCCGAAAAGGAAATATATGATGTTGTTTTCTCAATCAAAGATGAAAAATCCCCTATTCCAGATGATTTTTCATCAAAGTTCTATAAGCTTCACTGGCCACTAATTAAAGATAAGTTGCTTATTGCTGCCAATTATGTATATACATCTGTCGATACACCAGAAGGTTTAAATCATACATTCATAACATTTGTTCCTAAAATTGATAAATCTTTTGATATATCATACTTTATACCCATAGCCTATTGCAATGTATTATACAAAGTGATTTTTAAAGTGATTTGCAATAGGATTAAGTTTTTTTAGTACTATTTATGATATCTAAATCTCAATGTGCCTTTATCCCTGGTAGAAGTATTGTAGAAAATATACTTCTGGCTCATGAGGACATCAATTTTTTTAATAAATAATGGATAAAGAAAATTCTACATCAAAGTGGTCCTACATAAGGCTTATGGCAAGATAAGCAGAAATTTCATATGTGACATGCTAGAAAGAATGAATTTTCCACATCAAATTATTAGATTATTTCATGCATGTATCAGTACCCTAACCTTTTCGGTTCTAATAAATGGTGTGCCACAAGGTTTCATTTCTTCAAATAAAGGTATCAGGAAAGGGGACCCGTTGACCTCATACCTACTTTGCACTACTATGGAATATATTCTATAAAATAAGAAGCGGTAGTTCGAAAGAAAGATATCACTCCTATTAATAACATTCAAACTACTATACCTCACTTTATGCATACAATGTTATGTTTTTTGCTACAGCAGATATTAAGAGTGCAATTGGTATCAGAAACATAACTCAAGGTTTAAGTATGGTGGCAAGCTTTACATTCAATCAATTGAAAACTAAAGTGTACTTTAGCACAAGCCATGGAAACAAATCAGAAATATTCAAAATACTATAATTATAGGCATCATCTTTACCAGTTACATATTTAGGGGTGATTACCCAAACTATGTTGAATATAAATCCTTATTTCAACAGATCATGGGCAAATTTGACAATTGGGACAATAATTTACACTCTATGGCTGGTAGAGCTGAATTAATTTACACCGTTATTACTCCAATGGTGTTATACTATTTATTAGTCTAGTACATGCCAACTACCAATATAACGACCTTGAATTTAATCGCTTTAAATGGGGTTATTTAATATATTTTTAAATAATTAATAATGGATTTATTATTAAAATACCCCTTTTAAATAATAACTAATTATGGTGAAATGGTTTTCAAAATAAGTTTACACAGATAATTAGTTTAAACGAGAACAGGAAATGTGACTGAAATGCTTTTTCAAAATTTTATTTTTTTCATCATCTAAATGTTGTTTAAAATATGGTGAAAACATTAGTATACAAATATACACTTATAGTTGTATTTTAAGTAGGGAATAGTAACATAGAAAAAGTAAAAATACACGTTTACTTAAGTAAGAATCATATGTGACACTTTTCAAACTAAAATTTAAATAAAATAAAGGTTATATCATGTCACATTCTCTTTTCATATCATAGTACAAGTAAGAGTTCAGTATGTTGGATAAAAGGTTAAGGCCATGAAGGTGGCATGTGGAAGGAAAGTGGGAGATAATGGGATAATATGGGAAATTCTTATTGGACTGTAGTGTACTAAAAGATATTTTATAGATCTAATCTAAATTTATATAAACAAATCTCAAAATTTCTCTCTCATTTCCACTTAATTTTATTAACATTTCAAAACTTTATCTTCTTCCTTAAGCTTCCAAGTCCTTTTAATGGCTTCTCAAAGTTTAAAATTTTAAAATCTCCTCTTTTCTACATTAAATCCTTTAAAAAATATTCTAAAATACTTATTTCTACTCTACATCTTCTTCTGCCTCAAAAAGCAAGTCCAAATACTCTATACACATCATGACTAATCCCATAGGGCCATAGGACAAGCCCATCTAGTCTCTTAGATCCATAAAAATTATGTCTTTTGCCAAAAGAATCCAAGATCTAGGGTTGGTAAGGGAGTGGAGGTGATTTGCTTTGGCATTAGTTGGTTTTGGTGAGTTAAACTCACTTTTAAATTTAAAAGTTTTAAACTTTTTATGTTGCAAGTTATTATTGTGCTCTTAGTTGTATAATGTGCGTGTTTGGTGTTGCCAATATGTGGAATTATCTGTACTACTTGGTCATGAACATGAAAATGTAGTTTGGTTGTGAACGGATGTTAAATTTATGATCTTTCTTTAATATATGGCGATATAACATGTATATATAAGTTGTGCTCTTTCCTATGTATTGTATTTGCTAAGAAAGTTAGCATTTTGATTTGTAAGATGATTGAGATCCCTTAGAAACTAAATTATGTTTACTAGTTTTAAATTACTAAAAGGATTTCGAAGTTTCTAACTTTATTTTAGTTTTGGAACCTCTTAATTTTTTTGTATAAAGTAAATAAAATTTTAAGGGTTAAACCTAAAAATGTTAAATTAGAAATTAGTTCTAAGTTACGACATCTAGAACAATAGTCGCTATGGATGTAGTTTGGAAAAATCAAACGCTTTTGTAAATATAAAGTGTTTCCTTTCTAAATATTTTTGAAAACCTTTTCAAATCTTTAATTAAGTATAAAACTTAATTATTTAATTAAGTATAAAAGTTAATTATTTAATTAAGTATGAGTTTAAAATATCATTTAATTAATTGGTAAATTAAAGATAATTAATAGTTATTAGTGATTAAGTAAATTAATTAGTACTTAAGTATTAATTAAGTTTGTCAGTTATAATTAATTAATTAAGAGATTTTTAATTAATTATTAATTAAGTGAAGAGTTAATTAATTATTAATTTTTTTAGTGAAATTTATTTATTTATTTAGGCAATTATTATGTAATTAGGGTTTAATTATTAATTAATTACTAATAAGGTAGGGTTTATTTAACTAATTTTTTAGATTTAGTTAAAGATTTAATTAAGGTTTAATTGAGATTTAATTTAGAGTTAATTATGATTTAATTAGAAATTAAATTAAGATTTAATTATTATTAACTAAAGGCTTACTTTAAACTTTATCAGCTCTATTTTAAGGTAGCTCCTTTGATAAATAAATTGATTTAATACAAGGGATCCCTTGTCTAAGCCATGTAGAAGCCAAACAAATATGCATAAGTTATATTAAAATTTTCCATTTGTTTAATAGAATAAATCCTAATTATGCTATAATTAAAATTAAGTAGATTATTTGGACATACTGTTAAATTCTAATACTATTAATGCATTGGTTTGACATTGAACAAATGCTAGTTGATTTATAATGGACAAGTGATGGTTTAGTTACTGATTGCTAATTGATTTTATTTACATATATAGTGGCTTATGTAATTACCTATATGTAACAAGTCAAATTAAAAAAATGGTGGCTTAATTTAGTACCATTGTGGTCGTTTAGTCTCTTTCCGAATATGTAAGTTTTGGTTCCAAATTAACTCTATTTTAATAACAATTTGAGGTTATGTGTTTATATTATTATGGAAGTTGTTTCAAAGATAGTTAATTAACTATTTTATTGGAAAAGTTTTAAAGTAAATTGGTTAACTATATTTCCGAGGATGGTTTAAGGTTAATTTATTATTTAGTTAACGACGTTTAAAGTTAATTGCTTGTTTTAAAAATGAGGATTTTGAGTTAATTAATTATTTAATTATGATGTTTAAAGGTAAATAATTAACTGAATAAGGTTTTTTATAAATAATAAATTGCTTTATAAAAAAGGATTGTTTAAAGGGTTTTTATTTAAAGGAGATTTACAAAATGATGTTTTGTAAAGGGGATTTTAAACGATATTGGTAAAGGAATTTAAAATTTGTTTATAAATCATTTTAGAGATTTGTAAAATAATTTTGTAAACTAATTTGGAGATTTATAAAAGCATTTGTGAATATGAAGTGGGTTTATGAAAAGGGGATTTTATAAAGGAACGAGATTTGTTTGACTATTCATCCTTCTTAATTATGGTGGTATAGAAACATTCTTTTCATACTTAACACCGAAGTGTAGTGGTTTTCTTTACAGTAAATAATGTTTTAATTGAAAATTTTGTTAGCACATTTAAATAAGAATTTGGGGAAAGTGGGAATCTTCCTTAAGTTTTAAATATACTTATACCGTTGAGATAAATATATGGATATATTTTCTTAAGTGTTGAAAGCATATTGTTTTGGGAATACACTTATACCATTGAGATAAGTATATAAATCTTTTCCAAGTATTGAAAGGAGTATAAGGGATCGAAAAATATCCTTGTTAAAGGTATATTTGAAATAAAGATTTGGAAGTGATTTGATTTATGGAAAGATTAATTAATAGAGGCTTAGTGGATCCCACATAGAATTATATCTTTGTTGTTGATTATTTCATAGTTAAACAACCGACTATCAAAATCTTGGCAAAAATATAAATTTGGAAATATCTAGGGGACACACGTGAGTTACATGGCACATTCATCTTCGATAATATTCGAGAAGAAGGATTAGAAAACTCATAGCTCAATACTTAAGTAACAAACGCTACCTAAGTGACTAAATACCTCGAAAGAGGTAACTCAAACTCAATACTCTAATAAAAAACAAGTGCCTCATATCATTAGCGATAACCCATAATGAACTCAAATCAATTCATATAAAACTCAAGCAAAACTCAAATGGTTCGATGAACCATTACTCCAAAAAGGAGAAAACTCATCTCAATCACAAATAGAAGTCATGAAAGCAACACAAGACAACTCCATAAGAATATGAGATCTCAAACTCATAAGTAGGCCAAGGCGGCTAAACCTCACAAATACATCTCAATCATAAAAACTCATGGAACTCGATGCGAATTCAAACTCAATAAAGAATTCGATGCATGTCCAAAACTTAGAAAATTTTAACACTAATGCGCCAAAAACGGCGAATTCAAAACTCAGCAAATCTGGATTAGCCATATCCCTGACTACAATACCGAAGTAATGCTACACCTGCTAAACTCAGATGGCTGAAGCCTAAGACAAGGTCGCTAACACCTTCCAAAGAGTTCGTCCTGATGACAAGGTCGCTGACACCTTTCCAAAGCAGTTCGTCCTGATGACAAGGTCGCTGACACCTTTCCAAAGCAGTTCGTCCTCATGACAAGGTCGCTGACACCTTTCCAAGCCATTTTGTCATCCCTAACAAGGTTTCTAACACCTCCAAAGCAATTCGTCCTCATGACAAGGTCGCCGACACCTCTCAAAGCAGTTCTGTTAGGTAAACATCGTGAATGTGTCACAAACTCACGGATAGGAACCCTAAAAGTGTTAACGTGTGTCCCATACCACATATTCGCACTAAATGGTTTACTAACCGCTAGTTAACTCCACATCATAAAAATAAAATCTCAAACCTCAAAAATCTCATAATACTCATAGATGTTGTATTACTCGCCGATGAGATGAGGCGAGTCTTGAGATGACATTTTCCCCTTGCGGGAATTATGGTTTATGAGAAACTACTATGAGATTTATTTGCACTTGCCGATGGTACGAGGCTATACTGTGCATATATATCTCATTGTGTTCTCCTAGGATAAATGATAGGGAGACTCGTCCACTAAAACAGTTAGGGGGTGATCCTCGCTCTTATGTATTATCTGTATATTTCCAAAAAGAACCGGAACTGAGTTTAGCCTAAACTAACAAATGTTGGTTCAAAGAGACTGGGGTCGAATAAGTATGAATTATCCGCAAACCACTTCGATCTAACTCAAGCATCATGTTGAAGACTCTTGAAGATGATGTGGTCGAAGATAGAGCTTTTTGAAGGGCAAGGGCTACTTGCTACTAATTCTGAGGGTGATTCCAAAATGGATGTAGTAGAACTAGTGCATTTGGTTTGTTCTTATCCTGAACAACTTGTATGGATGAATGCTAGCATATCATTAGTGATTGGAGGGGAATGTTAGCATTCCAAGTGGGCAATGCTAAGAGAGGAAAAAGGTAATCGTGACCTCACAAGCCTCACAATCCGATGATGACTAAAATATGGGATATGCTTTAGAATTATGTGGTTTGCTACCAGTAGGAGCATTCATTCTTGAATCTAGAATCGATATTTACAGATTTTATGTGCATGTAGAAGTGGAGCCATGGCTAGTGCACATTGTTTTAGAGCCTTGGTCTCAGGGAATGATATAAAATATGGTATGCCAAGTTAAAAGGGCAGTTGACTCTAATTTGCAGGTGGCCCATTGGTGGCCTCCCATACATTTTTCTAGAGGTGTACTATGGCAGGCGGTATCCCAGTAGCCTAGTCATTGATGGAAATACAATCTCCATTACATGCCTTTACAAACTTGTTATATTCAACTATGTTGAAATGTGAGAGGCAAGCATTTTAGCTATTTTTATATTTATTTGCCGGTCTAAACACTATGATAATAGCACTGGATTTTCTATAGGAATTGTTTTTTTTACCGTAAGATAAAAACTCATCCGTTTTTATGTGAGGCATGGTTTTACGAAATACTTTTATTTCTGAAATGTTTTTATAACATTAAGTAATCCATTTGTTTTTTTTCTCACACCAGACTGACCAGGGCATGGTTTTCTTATAATGCTTTGGTCAGCTAAAGATATTTATTCAGATTAAGCTGGACATTTTGTATCTTTCAGAAGATGAGCTAGATGCTTCCTAGACATACTTCTGTATTTTCTTTTATCTTCCGTTATTTGTTCTTGTTGTAGTTATCAGCAATTGGAAGGATAGGTTGTTGTAACTATTCAGGCTGATGATAGGTTAAAATTGTACTATGATTTATGTATGTATATTTCTTTTTAAAAGACTTATTTAATATTATATATCACTCTTCATGTTTTTTGGAAGATTCTATCTTCCTTCTTTTCTTTTTCCCCAACAAGTTGTCTTTCTGGCACTTGGATGCTCGGTACGTGAATACCGTGGATGTATTAGTGTTGACTTTTATGGTTCTAAAAGGCATGATTTACGACAACACTAATTAAACTTGGTAGCATTTGTGCTGATTTCTTCTGGGAATGAAATCATGGAGCAGACTTTGTAAGCCAAAACTAGAGGGGGTTATTGGCTTAGAGAATTTCTAGGATCTCAGAACTATAGGCTGCCTTAAACTTTATTTGGAAACTTCATTTCAAAGGCAACACGCGTTCCAAGTAGATGCAAAATAAATACTGCAGCAACACAACTTTTTGGCAATTACATTTAAATAACATATCCTACACTATGAACAACATGCTTTGACATAAGGGTGACAGTCTTAAATGCATAAGGATGGTAATTGTAAATGGGAGTACCACTTTACTCTGGTTAGAACCTTGGCTACCAATAAGACCTTAGTAGACATACTACAATAGGATAGATACTACATTTCTAAAACTAAACACACGACAGTTTTCAACATCATACAAGACAACCACCGGAACACATTTAGATTTACTAAAATAAGGGAGGCATTTCACTAAATCAGCTGGTTCAAATAAACATAAATAGGGATACAGACTATTAGGAATAGTGTGCACAACATCTATTTTTATTTAACAAGACATGACAAGCATGCTCACAACCATATAATCAACCATACTGGTGCCCGGTTATTTGGAATATAAATAATTAAAAAATGTCATTCTATTCTTATAGAGTTCTATTAGGAAGAATTAGAATAACTGACAGACTACGATAGTGAGGGTTCAATAGTGAAGGCTATACGTGTTATGTAGAGAATCACCAGAAAGCATCAAGCATTATTTTTCAACTACAACTACACAAGATATATATAGACGCTAATGAAACTTAAACTTAATCTTACCAGAAATTGAATCTCAAAGAAGAAGTTAGATTGATCAAAACTCAATTCCGCAGTCGAGATCAGATCGGCCAACTATCTTCCTATTGCCTTGTTACAACGATCTACCATATCTAGGAAGAACCAAATAAGAGGATCTTTAAGCATAAGGAAATCAACAAATTAAAGAGATCGACAATCATTCAGACATAGATTACTTATCTTATGATTAAATAAACGGCGAAGACAACCTGTATGCTTAGGAACATTCAAATCTTGTAGAAATGGGTATTGAGCTGCTTGATGCGGGTTGATATCGACATGATGTTTCTTTTCCAGAAGCCAAATGAATGAATTAACTCAATAACGCAAACTGGGGTTAAGGAGAAATAAGGTGGTGTATTGGGTTAGGCTTCCATGCGTGCTTTTATATTTTCTTTTTTTGTATTGGTGTTGACGTAAAGTGTATACCTTGGTTTATTTCAAAACTGATGTGTGTATTATTGACTAGGTGAGGTCGTACTCTATTTTTAATAGGGTTTTTAAGGAAACGAGTCACCTAAAGTTCTTATACACTAATAAAAGGAATCAATTTTCAATATATATATATATATATATATATATATAAGGGTAAAATATTCAGACTCTATGTAAGGTAACATATAAACATCATAACATCAAGTATCCAATACAAATTCTCAAATAGTAGTAGGGTAAGGGTAACTTATGTGATAGGCTAGCATGTAGCTAACCTTTAATGTCTCATACAATCATTATCTCTCTAATGATGCCATATTATAAAAATCATCAAATATGAATCTACCCAAGTCATTTAGATGGAAGACTGACATACCACAACACTGCTTCAGGAAATGCTAATGACCGCTGCCTATTTCCTATTGTTCCTTAGTTACTCCCAGAATCGCAACACCTATATTCATCATCATGTCATGGGCATGCTGGGCATTGGTTATGATTCCTACTTGCAGTTGGTAACGTACTATTAGTCCTATGTGATGTCTAAGTAATGGCTCTAATGAGAGTAATAATCCTCGACCTCAATACTCACATGTGTGGTGATCACAACCCTGCAATCCGGACTGCTAGGATAGATACTAGCCTATTTTGTGAGCTCCGTGCTTTAAATAGTGATGTCAACCTTAGGATGTAGATTTATACACTCTTGATCCAATATGCACCAATGGGAATGGCAACACTTAGTTATTCCCAATGCATAATAAACTCACAGTCCTTAGGGAGATAGCATCTCTTGACTTTAAACTCAATAAGTCGCCTTTAGATGACATTCTTGACCTGTAGTAAGTGACATTTACTTACAAATAACAACCAATAAATTGTCAGTTGAGCGTCCCAAACCACTCAGTGTTATCCAGTCATTTACTATATGCTTGTAAACTATACTCTCATCATTCTAATATTTCTATACGACAAGTCCAATGAATAACTGGAGGGATATTACCTGAAGTCTCATGCCAATCAGCATTATAACTCCTTTTATTCCAATTTCTCCCCATATAGAAAAGGTAATCACACAACATCCAATTCCCATTTATAAAAGAATTTTTTAATTTATAAGATAAACCTAATTATTCATTCCAAAAACTTTTAAGAAATTTCAAGTAAAAATATAAATATTTCTTTTATCATTTTATTCCAAACAAGGGTTCTATTTGAAAAAATAGTTTAAAACTTTCTCTTTAATTTGTCATTCCCTAGAATATATTGTAGATTAAAGTAATAAATATTTCATAATAATTACATAATTTTCTAGGATTTTTAATATAATTTTTAACCCAAAAATTCAATTTTTATTTATTTTAAACTCCTAAAACATCTCCTATTTTATTTTTGGCGAAAATAATCATTGTTCTATAAAATTATTTCATATAATCAAATCATTGCATTTATGCTGATTGAATCAATTTTTATTTTATTTTTCCAAAATATTTTTAATTAAAATTATTACTTTATGTGTATGTGTGTATCTATGTGTGTGTCTTATATATATATATATATATATATATATATATATATATATATATATATAAATAATATGCCCTATCGAACCTCATTCGGACGCAATTGCCTAGAAGAATAGGCAACTACCCGATCTTTCTGCATCAGAACAGCAACGAGGCCACTATGGCTGGCACCGGTATAAACGATAAGATCTTGGTTCCCTTTAGGAGCCACAAGGACAGGGGAATTAGTGTGAAGCTCCTTCAATCTCTAAAAAGAAGCCTCACACTTATCGGACCAAACAAATCGAATGCCTTTTCTCATAAGGTTAGTCAAAGGAAGCACGATATGGGAAATGTCTTTGATGAAATGGTGGTAATAACTAGCCAAACCCAGAAAAACTACGTATCTTGTGAACATTCTCAGGCCTTTTCCAGCTCTGAATAGCCTCGATCTTAGAAGAATCAATGGAAATACCTTCTGAAGATACATCATGGCTTAAGAACTTCACATGCTTTTCCCAAAAGTTACAATTAGAGAGTTTTTCTTTGAGTTGATGCTGTCGGAGAGTATTCAAAACAATTCTAAGATGTCGAGCATGGTCCTCTTCGGACTTTGAATATATAAGAATGTCATCAATGAAAACAAGCACGAACATATCAAGATATTCCCGGAATACTTGATTCATACGAACGACAAAGTAGGCAGGTGCGTCCTCAATCCGAATGGCGTGATAAGCCACTCATAAGAACCATAGCGAGTGTGGAATGCAGTGAGAAGAATACTATCTTCCACGACTCGAAGCTGATGAAAACCAATGGTAAGGTCTAACTGTGAAAAGACCTTAGCACCAATCAACTGATCGAACGTGTCATCGATCCTCGACAAAATGTAACGATTCTTGATGGTTAACTCATTAAGCTTGCGATAGTCGATACAAATCCTAAGAGTCCCATTGGACTTCTTCACGAATACTACCGTGGCTCCCCATGGTGAAGAACTAGAACGAATAAAATGTTTGGCTATAAGCTCAAGAAGTTGCTTTTTGAGTTCCTTATTCTCTCGTGTAGACATCCTCGTGGGAGGAAAACTAACTGGCTATGCGCTGGGAATGAGATCGATATGGAACTCAATAGCTCTCTTAGGAGGTAAACCAGAAACAGGCTCAAATAAATCTGAAAAGTCACAAACAATCGGGATACGAGATACATCATCATCATCATCTCGAGAGTCAAGAGAAAATAAAGAAGCCATGGAAACACAATCGGAACCACGAAGTGAAAGAGATAACTGATTGAAAAAAATGGGGATGTCGAAGATATAAGACTCGCCCCAAACATAGAATCCTGGCATCGTATCGACCTAGCCAGTCCATACCCAGTATCATATCAAAACCAAGGAAAGGAATCGCGTGCAGATTCGCATGAAAAGAAATTCCACAAATCGAAATCTCAACATTGTCACAAAATAGGCTAAGGATTACGGATCCCCCGATAGGATTCGCAATCCGTAAGGAAGTAAGCATGCAAGAAACATCTAACTATAAAGCATCAATGAGTTCCTTCGATACGAATGAATAAGAAGCACCTATATCGAAGAGCACTTGAATAGAATGATCATGGAATAAAATAGAGCCCTCTAGAATGGAAGGAAAAACACCTCGAGGCTGAGAAGCATCTCCAGAAGTAGTAGCCACACTAAGATGATCCTGACGAGAACCCATCTCCCTTTTGGGACAAGCTGAAACCAAATGTCCCTCCTTTTTACAATAAAGACAACGCTTAGGCTTGGGACACTCTCTTACTGGATGGTCAGGCGAACCACAATTGAAGCATGAAAACGGCTTAGCTGAAGGAGTAGCTGGAGACTGGGAAGAAGACCCCCCTCGTTTCTTCTTCTTACTAGGATGGAACGGCCTAGACTTGCAGAAAAATTTCTTCTTATTTGGGTTTCCCCGAACATTACCCTCATCATCACTATCTTTCTCCTTCTCGACCGCTTCAAGCTGAAGGGCCGCATCCATAATTTTCTCGAAAGTGAGCTCAAGGCGAACCATGAGGGACTTTTTCAAATATTTCTTAAGTCCAGAAACGAACTTAAGATTCTTCTTATATGGAGTGGAGATATGCTCGAGACCATATTTAGATAAGGCTTCAAAAGATGCAACATACTCAGAAACTGTCAACTTTCCTTGTTTGAAATCAAGGAAACTTTGGGCAAGAATAGCCTTCTTGAATTCTAGAATAAATTTGAGTTCGAACCTCTCATGGAACTGATCCCACTCTAAAATGGACTCATTAACCTCAGCAACAAGTAGATTATACCAATGTAAAACTCGTTCTTGCAACATACTAGGTGCTACAAGAACTCGGTGATGACTAGAGATCTCCATACAACTAAAGATACGCTCACAAGAACTGAGCCACGCCTCAACATCAAAAACAGACTTGGTGCCTTTAAAGATGTTGCCACCAAGATGTGTGATGTCGCTACACAAGCGCGTAAATGCGGATCTACGCGAAGGAGAAGAGTGAGCTGGAGCGAGAGGCTGAGTGCTCCGAATAAGCTCAAGGATCTGATCGGTAGGCATATATGCCTTAAGGATGAGAATCACTGGACGGTCCCCCCGTCAAAGAGCATCCTCTACTCGACATAGCTGAAAGATAAGATAAGATAGGATTATTCACAGGGTAAATATATATATATTAACAATTCATGTGCTGAAGTTAAGGAATACAACGGAATATAATTAACATTCCTAGACATATTCCTTTGTATCTACCCCAAAGGAATTAAAAAGGGACACGAATCAAAACAAGGATAGGGACTAAGGAAAGTTCAAGGTAAAACCGATCACGATTAAGCGATGATGTATATAGATGTATTATATCTGATGTATGGTATCTCATATATTGTTCTGTATATATTATATTCTGAAATAATGCTCTGATACCAAGCTATGACGCCCCACCCCGAGACCTACACTAGTAAAGAGAATTAGAAAGTAATCCTATCTACTAATACAGAGAATGGGGCTGGTTAAGAACGACCATCGTAGTAATACATTAGTTAAGGTCTAAGCATGTCGAATGTGTCTCTATTTTTTTTCATTACCTCATCCGTGGTCGACGCACTTAGTCTATAATTAATGCACATTATGGTGGTTTCAGACTGTCTCAGAATAAATGCAATATGCGAGTAAGTAAATATATCGGTCACAAAACAGTAAACCCAGATCAGAATACACACACACACACATCACCATATGTCATAATGATAGTACATCATACATAAGTAGCATGGACAACTGAATAACATATACAACCATCCAACAAAAGAATACACATCATGATAACATAAGAGTCGACTATTCAAAAAGTACGATATCTAAGCCAAAATGATAAAGCCCAACAAAAGCCATCAAATGATCCAAGGGAAGCTGCAATCCATACCTAACCCGTAACTCGGTCTGACCCGAGTGAAAAGCACACATGGGTCAGGCAAGCTAGAACTTATCGGTAGTAAGGATCTCAGTAATAAGTAGAGCGGTGAGAACCACTCCATTGTTGCCAACAGAACGATATATTATTCATCATATCATTGACAAGAAAGGGGACATCAGTGATTCATCTATCTTTTTCAAGTAAATTCAATAAGTAACATGCATATGGTTTCTCTTAAGGACGTCTATAAGTAAAGTGGATAAGGGATGAGAACCATATAATAACTTCATAAAGAAATATCAAATCATCATAATCTATCATAAGAACTAAATAAGAGTTAAAGGCAATCATAATCGATATCACCATATAGCATAATATAAATGTAGCTTATATCATACTCAAGGCCGTATTCAAAGAACATCATCAAAAAGGTGAAATCAGATATCGAAAACTTCATAGAAAATTGCACATGCCTTTCATCTTGACTAGTACTACTATTATTTGGTACCATTCATCGTGATGACTTGGGGTCACATAACATCATAACACCGTGAATCCGTGATCATCTTGATTGACTATAGTCGGGAATATCGTGATGACACCCAGTCATAAAACCCGAGTATTAACATCGTAAATATCATAGTGACTCCAATTGTGTACATGGTCTATAGTACTAGTAACATCTTGAATGTGTCTCAACCTCTCGGATAGGAACCCGATAGGCGTGAACGTACGTCCCATGCCATATGTTTTCACCTATTGGTTTTCTAATCATTGGTCGATGCCACATTAGAAAACCAACATAAAATATCTTCAAATAAACAACTCGCCTCATCTCCTTGGCAAGTATAAAGAACATCGTCATGGGCATTTCTAACCATAATCGCATATTAAAGTTTTAATATCAAAAATTGCCTTGTTTCATCGGCAATTATAAAAAAACTGCATCTAGATTGGTTCATCATCGAATGCACTCAAAAAAGTAGTTATCGAACCAGTAACCTTCGCCAAAATTAGGCAACCTCTAAATCATCTCTAATATCACTTCAAATTGGTTTCGATCGTACAAGTCCGATATTGAGCGATAAAGCAAAAATACATGCCCCATACCACGTAATTTGACTAAATCGTTTAATTATCATTCTTATAAGCCAAAATTTATAAGAATAAGCTAAAATATATTTAAAATAATTTTATAGAGAAAATAGGATTTTTAAGCGATTTTGAGAAATTTATATATATAAGTTTATATAGAAAAGAACCCTTATTTAAATAGACTATTTATTTATAAAATACTTTAAAATACTAACTAATTGATTAAAAATACTTTAAAATGACTTCAAAACATTTACTTTCCAAACCATGATTTTTAAGAAATTTTCCAAAATTTATTTGAAAGCAAAAACAATTAAAATTATTAAATTCTCCAAATATCTATATTTACTGATATTTAAATTTAAATAAAATTTAAATTCCAAATTTCTTCAAAACTAAGCTAATCCGTTATCAGATGTCATAGCTTCAAAATCCATCATCAAACTTTTCAATTCAATCATCAATTAACTCAAAAATAGCAGCGAAAACTAATGAAGAATGGTGCAAATTGAAAATCTTGTTTTCTGACCAACTTTGACGATGTGTTTCAAATATCAAAACTGCCCAGAATTGAACAAAAATTTGCAGCAATAAACTTTAGCACATGGACAACAACATACTATTGACAGCATTTCGCTGTAAGACAAGAAAGTTATGATTTTTCTAAAATGGCACTTTTCAAACACAAAAATGAGCTCAGCTGCAAATCTAGTTTTTAGCCAATTTCGACGACTGATTTACGACATCTAGACAACTCAGATTCAATTGAAAATAAAATTTTATCGCATTTTGCTGCAAGATGACTAAGTTATGATTTTTCTAAAATGGCCACTTTTTAAACACAAATATGAGCTTAGTTGCAAATCTAGTTTCTAGCCAACTTCGATGACTGATTTTCGGCATCTAAAAAACTCGAATTCTAGTGAAATTTGGCACAATTAAACTATGGCACAAGGACTACAACATATTAAAATTTGACAGCATTTCGCTGCAAGATGAGAAAGTTATGATTTTTCTAAAATGGCTATTTCAGACAACAATATAAACAAAAAGACTTAGAGATTTGCATATGGACTTCGCTGAAACCTAGCAATTCACATTCTAGATGACTTACAGTAAGCGATTTTGCTTACCAAATAGTTTTACCAAGATGTAGCAGTAATTTGGTATCAAATATTGAAGATTTAGCTGAGATTTGAGCTTCAGGAACCTGTAGCTAGCATGAAAGAGACATGAAGACAATGATATAGCAATAAGAAACTTACAATAGCAAAATTTCAGATTTTGATGGATTAGAGAGTCAATAAGGATGGAGATTACCTGTGTCTTAGTATTTAACTTAAATCTTAGTACTTAATTCACAAGGATATTGATATAAATTTGATATTCACTAAAACGGAGCATTATTTTCTCTTGAGAAATTTTTTGAGGAAGATGGTTTACTATAAGAAGAAAAAGGGTCATATCTCAACAGAAGGATCCAGATGATGGGCTAATTGGAAATTAATTATGCTCTTTAAACCCATTTTAACACTTAATGTATTTTTGAGTTTGTTATTTACAAGTTTAAACTTGTTTTCAACATATTTTTCACATATAAATTCCGATTTACATGAAACAAATTGCATTTTTCATGTTTTAACGAAGGGAATATGTTAGTAACATTAAAAAATAAAATTTTCAATTAAAAATATTATTTTCACAATTTAATACCAATTATTTACCAATATTCACATTTTTAGTGAAAAATCACTATTTTCATCATTTTCCACCAACAAAAATTTATTCCTTAGTTCATTAAAGTGTATAAAAATGCTTTTAACATTTTTATAGCTTTAAAACATTATTTCAAACATAATTATACCAAAAAAAAATATTTTCTTCGTGCTTTCCTTTATTACAACAACATTTGTCAATATTGTTGTTTAAGGACAAATAATTCAAATTTAACATATTTTACCCCTAAAAACATTATTCCTCACCTCTAAAAATTATACAAATGTGTTTTAATTTTTTTTTAAATATTAAAATAGCATTTGCAACCATATCACATCCTTGATTATTGATTTCCTTCATGTGTATCCTTTTGTTTCGAGATAAAAGGCTAATATTGGAATAAAACTCATTATAAATTTTAACCCAATAATTTATTTTCATCATTTATTCTCATTCCGTACCACCAATAAAGTGTTTTAAATTTTATTTCCCATTTATTTACACTAAAAACCCAACTCTTAATCAACAAACATTGTTTATTTTAAATAAACAATATTATCATCAATTTATTCCATCTATAAATTCATAACTCGCATATTGAATTATAATTTACATTATAATTTAATATTTCGGTAATCTCCTAAATCATGGGTTGTTACAAATAAAGAAAATTTATCCCTCGGTTACATACATAATCTTCCCCAATCTTTCCATATAGGAGCTCTTTATGTGTATCAAATTCACGTAACTTCATTTTATTTTACTCCTTATATAATTATTATTTTGTTGACCAAATTACATAATTGATCGACCACATACCATTTACGTGATCTAAGTAATCAACCACATAAAATTTATGTGCCTAATTAATCAATCACATTATGTAATCAACTAAATGAATCCAAGGTCCTCTTATATATATATATATATATATATATATATATATATATTAATGCATATATAATAATAAACAATAAATAAATTAATATAATATTTTATTAATTCCCTTTGTAATTTGTAGTGTTTATAAATAATTTTAGTTGGATTTGAATGAACATAAATAGTGGCGGTTATGTAACTCCTAAGCATGAATCTCGGCCCTCATTAATATTTAAATAATAAAATTCTCCTAAAAAAATGATTAAATGATATAAATATTAAAACCTGTACAGATTTTGCTGAAGCACGATATTGGATTAGAGTTCAATTGCTTATAGATCATCTTGGTAAAAATCCTATTTCTAATGTTAACCAAAAATTTGGTCTAAAACCTAAGTGGATAAAAACAAAATAAAGAAAGGAAGAATATGAATAGAATAGAAAGAGAAAACATACAATCGTTTCATAGTGGTTCATGTGATCTTAGCTTACATCCGCTTTTTAGATTTTTATTGATAAAACTTATCGTCACAACCAGATTATTGGTCAACTCAAGAGTACAATTATTTAGTTTCAAATTTTGTAGAATATCCTTCCAAAAAATCGATAAGAAGTTCTTTCTTATATGTTAAAATTCTTTAGTTATAGAGAAATCCATGCGTCATAATCACCAGATCTAGTTTTGAAATTCTCAAACAGTCATATTTGAGAAATGGTGAGGAAGAAAAGGTCAAATGTGCATAAATCCATTGCTTCGATGGAGCGATACCAATACATCCATGGATCGGTACTGATCCATGGCTTTGACCAATTCTACACTTCTTTTTGCAAAATTAGGAGAAAATTTGGAATTTTAATGGATTGGTACCGATCGATCCATTAAATTGCATGTAGATTCATAATGAAAGCCAAAATGCACAAATTTTCAACTTTTAATGGATTGGTACCGATCGATCCATGTATCGATACTAATCCATGGAGTTAGTCAAAATAGCATGTAGATCCGTAATAGAATTCAAAATGCAACATTTTCTAACTTTTAATGGATTTGTATCGATTTTCTTAGATCAACTGATCAAAGGCCACGATCTTTGCAATCTACTGCAACTTCCTCAGCTTCTCATGCTCACATGCCAGGAAAAGAAATTCCTTTCAACACATCCACTATGACGACCCATAAAATTTTCGATAATTTAATTGTTAATTGTACTAAATGTTTGTTTTCTAATATTGGAAAAACAGAGATCCGTGACTCATTAATGAAATAATAATTTAAATGAAGTGTAATAATGCTAATCAAAGTTAAATATTAACTATTTGAATGAAGTTAGAATTAACAGAATTAATGTAAATGTTATACTAGGCTATAAATCGAATATAAGAAAACAAACGTAAATATTGAATTAATTAATGAATTAATATATATTGAATGGTAATTGAACAAAATCAATGTTTATTAAGAAATTATAACATTGGTTTGGGAATGATAAACTTATAAAATGTGATTGAGAGTTAATGATAACAATTTTTATAAGTTAATCATTTATTTAGTCCATTAAATCAAAATTTGTAATCAACTGCAATGAATCTCAATTCAATGTTATGTTAGTATAAATTAAGGAAATAATTGGAAATAATGTTAATTCTATTCATAATATTACAATTGGTTGAATGAAAATAATAGACATCAAGATTTATTAATTTATTGGAATTTAAACTTAATAAATGGATTAATTGCGATTAAATGAAATTTAGTGAAATTAAGGCCAACACTGAAATTGATAAATTAATCAACTCTAAATTGACATCTAAATGTGGTTAAATTTGTATAAATGATTAAGAAGTTTAAAAATGATGAATTTTGTTAATTACAGAGCTGAAATTTTAAATTTGATTTAATTAATCAATTACTAATTTACTTAATTAACTAGAAATAGCCATTTTGGCCTCTGACTCGGATTTTGACGAAATCAGTTTCATCAGATCCGTAATAGTGAATTATTATAGGATTTCAAGTTTCGTAGCGATCAGACTTGTCGTTTGATCGTACGGGCTTGACACACTAGAAATCAATGAAATTGAAATCAATTTGAAATAACTTGATTTTAGCATAACTTCTTTATACGATGAAATTTGGACCTGAAACCTATTCCATTGATTCTAAAATACTCAAAAACATCTATTTCGATATATGGGTTGACCCAATTTCATTACGGAGTCGAAACGGGCTTTTTGGGCCATTTATCGTTCAACGGTCCAAACCAATCGCATCTGTTCCTCTATTTCTCGGCTATACCTATATATATCCTGTTATAAACCCTATCCTATGTCTTATGTTCATTATTTTTGTATGTACAGAATTTCTGTTCCTCCTCTTTCCAATGGCTGAAAACCCAAAAACTCCTCAGCTCAATTCCAATTCAAATTTCAACTTTAAAATTTAAACTCTTCAAACTATATCATATTTTATATCGTCGGAAAGCTCTCGACGAGTGCTTCTTAGATTTGGAATCTGTTTTTCGATTTGAAGCTATGATTTTCCAGAAATTCAAGGGTTATTCTCGACCATCCATCGCGTCGAGATTGACTCTACCTGATCGACAAACGGATGGTACCATATTGTGAAGAGTCGTGAGGGGATCGCATCAGCGTAGGTTAGGCGAGGAGTTGACGGCCGGATCATCGGAATTAATCGGGTCAAGGTTGAAGGGGGTGCGGCGGCCGATGGTGTTTGGGGCGACTGGGCCTAGGCAGTTTCGAAGGGGGCAGCGAGGCGAGTTGTACCATGGTGGTCGGCGTGGCTAATGACGGCCGAAAGTGGCCGATTTTCATGGTCAACGGCTGGAGCATGGCAGTAGCTTCATCAGGGATGCACGAGTTTTTTTTTCTTTCTTGCGTCTAGGGTTAGGTCTGGGAAGAAGGGTAGCTGATGTGGCATGAACGTGAGTTGTTTTGTTTTATTCTATTTTATTTTAAACTTTGAAATTCAATTGTTCTAATCTATATAACTTTTATACGAGGTCCAATTCACGCGCGGTTTTCTCCACTAGGTTCATATCGAAATTCCAGATATTATGATGCTAATTTAGGAAAATTCCAAGACTGTTCAAATTTTGGATTTAAATTCAATTTAAATTCAAAAGGTGAGTATTTTAACCCACTTACAACTTCTAAAATTTCTTATGTGTGTTAAATTAATTTTTGATGTGATTAGAAATATATTTATGACTGTTTGGCATATTTTTAATCATTATCTCAGTTAAATTGGATTTATTGAATTAAATTGTTTTTTAATTTATTATTACATATAAACTGCCAGTTAAATTATTATTTAATTTATTAGTGCATATAAACTGCCAGTTAAATTGTTATTTAATTTATTATTGCATATAAAATGCCAGTTAAATTGTTATTTAATTTTTTATTGCATATAAACTGCCAGTTAAATTGTTATTTGATTTATTATTGAATATAAACTGCCAGTAAATGCCTGTTATTTATTATCTGTTCTATATTGATGTTATTGATTAAATTGGATGGTGAGTGTGATAAGTGTTTAATGATTGATATCGGATGAATGGATGTTGTATTCATATTGTTATAAATGCAAGTTGTTATGGATTTTATTTTTCCGGGATTGCAGTTTGAAATGATATATAACCGTATTTATAATTTAAATTACGGATTCAAATGATAAATATCTGTATCACTTGACCATAGGATAGAAAATTTTATACAGACACCGTGGTCTATATATAAAAATGTTTTGAAATGATTTCTATGGTTTGTAAGGAAATACATGGTTTTATATAAATATTGATTTTAGATATTATATAAATGTTATTTTATTCTTGATATTAAGCTATGTAAATCCCTCTTTTTTCTGATTCGGTTCCTCCACCACTGCGAACCCCGATTCGATTCAGGCATGATACACTTTTTATTTATTGGGAGAACCCAAGTACTCTCTTGCGGATCCATGAAACAACTCTCGGAAATATTTTTCTCTTTTGGAAGATACAGGAGTGAAACAATCAATCTATTGATATTGGAAGACCCAAAAGATTCTTCCAATGTCAAAGTTGTTTTAATATAGAATAAGCTTAATAATATGTTCGATTTTTATTGAATATAATATGGTTAAGTATGTAAATTATAGTTTAATATGGAGTTTACAATGATTTAAATAAAATTAAGGTTGGAAGATAAATATGAATTGATTTAAATTAAATTAATCAAGAATTATACTCAAATAAATTTGATTTGAAATTTAAATAAAATTGAGATTTTAAAAGGTATGATTTTTATAACTTGATTTTAGTTTAGAGCGATTTAAATGAATATCGAGTTGATTTAAATGAATATATCAAGTTAAATAAAATTGAAAGAATATCCAGTTATTTGAAGTTTAAAAGTTTTACTTAAATGATATTGGATTTATTAAGTAAACATTTCAAATCTAAATAATAGTAATTGAATTTGATATATATAGAATTATCAAAGAATTAGTTTTGAAATGGTGAAATATTTAAAGCATTGAAATATATGAAAATTGAAGCGGTTTATTTGAGGGTTCAAATCTGTATTTGGAATTGATTGATGAAATTGAAGAAGCTATTTTATTATATAAAATAATTTAATATTTAAACCATTTAAGTAGTGAAAGTTATGTTCCAAAGTTATGAGTTTCAAGGTATGAAAATTTGAAAGTGTTATATTCAAGTGTTTTGATTTCGAAATGTTACAACTTTGAAAGTGTTTTGATTTTTAGAAAATGGTATATTTGGAATGAAAATGATATCGTATTGATTTAGTTTTAAAAGGGCAACGATATTTTGGTTTAAAGTATAACTATTTTGAAAAGGACCGCAGAGTTATAATAACGTTTGGTTGTTAAAGAGATCGAGATTGGAAATTGTCATACTCACTGCCAACTCCGAAAACCACTTTAACAACCATGTACGCGATGGAGATCCCAGAATAAAGTAGGATGGTGACGACGTTCCTTTGAGGTATATATATATATATAGACCTGACTCCCATGAGTTGGCATAAGCTGGCTAAAACAGGAGCGATTCCGGACCAGTGAGGTAGCTCCTCTTATCGGACACACTCCTTTGATACCATTCCATTATATTCTGATTTTGAGATTTATTCGGTGGCCCTTTTAATTTTTGATTTTAGGGGTATGGCTCGTGGTAGGCAGTAGCTGCGCCCTATGCGTCACCACCAGTCTGGATAGTAATTGGTATATCTACCCTGGTATTGCCTTGTGTGCCATGTCATCTATCCTATTGCGCCTTGTACGAGTTTGGTTTTCTCCCGTAGCCCGTGTGGTATCCTCTGGTGGCTTCCCGATCAGGAGGCACCATGATACTGGATGGACTACTGGGGCTAATTCGTGGTAAGGGCTATACGGGTAACCCCTTAATGCTATTTAAAAGCAAGTTTATTTTACTATAGGCATTATTATAATAGCGAGATATTACTACATAGTAAATAGTTTAACGGATCCTTAAGAGAAGTAAATCCCGAGCATCTCTCAAGTTACTGCACTCACGTTTGACACTGGATAGGAGATGCCAAATCCCATAAACATCTTTGACGCCGTTCCACTCATATTTTACTGTTGATTTAACTTACATAAGATCTTTTAGTTCTGACCCGAGTGTTTTGTTTTTCAATTCGCTTAGGTCAGTCTAAGCATTTCAGGATTCGAATCTTTATTTATGGAGGACGAATACGTAGATTGTGTTACTATTATTTATTATATATTCCACTATCATACTGTTTCACTGCATTATTTATTATTCTCTGGTATGTGTAACTCTGATATGCATTGTATAAGTATAATCAAATGTTTTGTAAAACAGTTTCGTGAGCTGTTATTTGATTATTATATTTTGTCATTCCGTTGTGAGATTCTGCTTTTGTTTTATTTCTTTCTCTACTTTTCTTATTCACCCCAATAACAATTCGCCCTTTTGTATGGTTTGAGTCGGCACGTGTGTCTGCTTAAACGTACAAAAAGGCAGAATGTTACATCCACTCTAATGGTTGCTTCTCTCAATCCTCTAGAGGCGATGCAACTCCAGCATCCTAAGATGGATTTGACTAAGGTTCCCTTCATATATAATCTCATAAACATCCCCATGAAAGATATGGTTCTGTGAATGTCCACCTACTAGATTATATAGCAGTAGTATGAAACTTTTATAAAGTTGGCTCAACCCTTGTCTGACCTCGATAGAAAGAACTGCCTTTGGCACGAGAATGTTGAGAAAGAGATCGAGGATGGTAAAAGAACAAGAACCAACCTATTCAATTAGTTCGACAAGGCTGAAAATGAGCTACTAGCAAAAGAAGAATTTTTTGAAAAGGAGAGAGGACCACCAAATAGCAATCCAAGCTTTGAAAGGTAATGTCTCTATGATCTAAGGACAAGTAGAATAAGCCCATTGTCAGGACAACAAGATGTCCAAGGAAATAGAATGACTTAAGGCAGTATTGATGCCTTCATTCTAAAGCTTTCCACTATTGAAATGAAGATAGGAAAGTTAAAGCTGATGATAGAGAGACAAGAGTCTAAGGCCAAAAGAGTCGCTGAGATAAAGGCTAAAGAAGTTGATGAGTTAAAAGGGAAAACTAGGTGTTTGAGGACATAGTTGCCGATCTAGAAATTAAATTTTCCCAAGCGACCAAGACGAATGAGGACTTCAGAGATGAAGTGGAAAGCATGATATTCCACTTCTAAGTAAATATGTTTAAGTCAAAGGGGCCGAGATAGCTTGGAAAGACATACCCTTGAACCGTCACAGATGTTTACGATGAGGATTTCAAAGAGGAGAGAGAAAAGGCTAAGGAGAATGAGGAGGAATTTAATGAAAATGAACTCATGGAGGCACTTTTCAAAGAAGATGACTTAGCAGCACCTAAAAAGGAAGAGCATTACGAGATGCTGAGACCATGGAACAAAACCTCACTAGGGCCCCTATCGAATCCCATTTAGTGGGATCGGATCAACCGAAGGTATTCCTTATCCTACTTCCGAAGAGCCCCAGTCGAAAATACTTATTACCCTGGTAACCAGCTCTAAGCCATTTATCTTTTTACATATGTTCCTTCTACATCATCCTCCACTACTGCCGATATAGAAGCCTAAAATCGGTAGTTCCCTTGAATCTCGATAACTTCCCTAGCCGATCCTGCAATATCTCCAATTTTAGAAAGAGGTAGATTTTTCTTATATCTATCGTAATCACTTCTCGATTCGAAGGTACATCCTTGAACACTCTAGTACTTTAATGACGAATGCCGAGTGAAGATATAGTTAATCTTTACCAAACCATCAGCCTTTTCAACCATTGCTTGTCCCACTTCCAGCCGTATTCATTACTCGGGGCCTCGATGCTTCTATAACCACAACAATAGTCATCTCATTATCCTTTTCCATTGCTACCTTCTTGGCTGTGTCTGGTTTGGCGTGGTGCCAAACAGATCGAAGGCTTTTGAGGAGAGGGATGAACAGATCCATAGATGACAAAGAAGAAGACATTATCACACACTTTGTGGCCCAAGCCATCCATGTGGGTAATCTCCAAAAGACAACTCTAACCTCCTTTGTGACGACCCGGAATTTTGGGCAATATCAATTTAATAATCCGTAATAATAATTAAATTAATTTGATAGTTTTCCTTTATAATTTTTAATTTAAATTAGTAAATTTAATCTTTTAAAGGTTAATAAATATTTAATCTGACAATATTGATTAATATCTTTTTAACAATTTAAAAATTGATAAGAATTATCTTTCAAAGCTAATATAATTTTATTCTATTTATAATATATATATATATATTTGGTATATATATTGTGAATAGAAAATCTTTTCTTTTAAATAAAAGATGATTTTTCAAATTGTAATATATATGTATGTATATGTTATAGTTTGAAGTTGTTTTGAAATTTAATATAATCTATTGATAATATTTATATGTATGAATATATTATAATTTGAAGCTTTGTTTTAAATTCAATATTTTTCAAAAGTTAATTTAAGGTTAAATTCAATTATTTTCAAAATATAAGATAATTATTTATTTTTAAATATGATAGTTTAAATAAAGTTTTATTTTGTTTTCTTTAAAATGCTTAAATTAAAATGGTTATATAAATATATATACATATATAAAGTTATTAATAAAATTTCTTTATAAAAATTATCTCTTCAAGAATAAATATAAATGTTTTAGATTTTAAAATCCATGTATAAGAATATATTTTTATTATAATTAGTTTTATAATATTTTCTTTAAAAGTAAATTTATATATACACATATAAGTATTTATTAATTAAGTAACTTAAGTATGTAAGCTTATATTAACATTTGAATTAAATAAAATTTATTTAAAAATACTTAAGAAACATGTGTAAACATATTAGCACATCTTAAAAACATGTGTTGAAAAATTAAGTACTATGAGTGACAAATGTTAGTTAAGTTTAACAAGTGTCATCATTTAAAAATTTACTTTCTTTAATTTTTAATAAACTATAACTTAATTTATTAAAATATACTTTTCATCACTTTACTCTTCTTTTCTTATTTTTCAACTGGAAACAAAGATAATTCCAAGTACGAAAACTTCTCAAACCAAAATTCAATAATGTAAACATATTCCAATTCTAAAGCTAAACCAGAAAACTATTTTCATTTAAAATCTGTAATACTTTCTGCAACCTAGGAAGCTTCAAAACAAGATGATTTTCAATTCAACAGCAAGTTCAACATTAGTTTCAACACTTCAAATCATCAATTAACAGGCATGCAAGGATTTCAACAGCAATGCAAGTTTTCTGTTCAAAAGTTTTCTTCAAACTGAAGCCTCTGTTCATTTTTTTAGGTGAGTAAATCCTTTTAAAAACAGTTTTTAATAAATTTGTGGTTGAATGTTGATGCATGTGTTGAATTGTGCTATTATAATGAATAGATGTTTACATGAATATTGTTACGTATGCATATTAAAGGTATGGAGTGTCCGATAATATGAATGTCTGAAAAATTTCATCTCTGTTTATTTACAGAAGTTACTTTTCTTAAGAAAAATTCAAAAATCTTCCAATCTAAACTAAATTAGATCTTAGCATATGAATGAAAGTTGTAAATTAATGTATGATGGTAATTTTAAAAATGGCTTCTGAAATTTTTAATTCACAAATAATTTTTAAAAATGGGAAATACAGTAAAATACTGTTGCATGTCAAAAATTAACAAACATGTTTTCTGTTTTGCATCTCATGAATGTGTTATTGGTTAAAAATTATGATTTTTAATATACATATCATAATTTTTAGTTTGTTAATTCATGTGAATTCTGGGGTTGTTCGATTTGGGTGTTTTGGGCGATTGTCAATGATCGGCATGGCTTTGTTGTTCGATTTTTGGTTTGAAGGTGGTGTGAGTGATGGCGAGTGAAGGAAAAATAATGGTGATTTTTCTTATGGATCGAGGTGATCAGATTTTGATGGAGTAGGGTTTCGTCTTTAGTTTTGAAGACTGTTGTTTTTGCGACCATCGCATCATCCCAGGATCACCGGAGGCGATCACGAGATGGGGGATGGAGGCGTGATGATACGGCGGTGCTCTAGAAGTAGTTCTGGAGGTTTCGGTCAACGTGGTCGCCGGCTTTGATCACTTCAAAAGAGTTTTCTATTTTTCTTTTTTATTTCTGATGTACATAAGTCATGGCTATACAGGACCGGCCTCTGTAACTTGTATATAAAAGATAGACTGATAATATAAGATTTTTGTTCAATCTCCTGTCCATTACTTTTATGCATATTTTAATTTCTACACCTATGTACAGTTCTGCATGTAATAGTATATAACCGCCTATAACAAACTATGAATATATTACATTAGCATGTGTCTGCAATCTATGTAATGCATGTATTTATTGTAACACTGGACAAATAAATAAATTTTTGCACTTACTCAGTGTTGTTTCCTTTACTCGTTTTTATTTATTATTAGTCAAACATAACTCATTCAGCTATAAATAAAACTATATTTTAATGCTACAAATGAAATTATACGGCTTTCCTCTTGTCTCCTCACTAGCACTAATATAACCCAGTAACTGACATGTAAAACTTGTACATGGATTCCAATTTCTAGGAAACTATCTCTGACCTTAGATCTTCGAGCGTTGGTCATTGATAAGGTATGTACAGGAAAATTATCCTATCTACCTCCGGTACGATTATTCTTCAATGAACCGATCATGGTCCAAAGGAGTTTTTTTATCTATATCCAAGCACCTTGACATCCGTTTTTCAAAACATAGAATGTTTTTTCATGGTACCGATCCTATAACACAAAGCCATACTTAACTAATATGGTTTCATTGGTTCAGAAGGCTAATTTTATTTCAGTGTCCAATAGCAAAAGCCACCTTACTACATCTAACCCGAATGAATACAAGTCTAATAAATCCAACAACTCAAGTGAAATAGCAGCGCAAATACTCACTATTCTACGTTCGTAGAATTGGTTCTCCATCGACTGTTGTTAGCTTGATAGTTTTGTCTCCAAGCTCTTATCCTTTTACATAGATCCTTCCTGATTCGGACCAAATGCCCTATACTCGAAAAGACCCATTTGAAAATGAGTTCACCTATTTAAAAAGTATGTTTTTAGACCTTGAAATTGAACTGCCTTGCTGCTTTTTCTGGTGAGCAGCTACCCTCAAATTTTCCTCTTCTCTCTTTTGTTCCACCAAATCGAGGAATTATAGCAATAGCTCCTTGTTTACCTTAGGATAATAATCCTCCATTTATAAGAAGGGAATTTATCTTCAATTGGTATCATTGCCTCAATCCCAAAGGCTAAATCGAACGGAATCTGTCTACTTGCAGACTTCTAGGTTTTCTAATGAGCCTAAAATGCTAATGGTAGCTTGTCAGCCCAGTTTACCTTAGCTTGTTTCAACCGCTTATTTACGATGAATTTGATGCTCTTGTTCACTACCTGCACTTGTCGGTTTGCTTGTGGATGCGCTACCACCGAAAATCCCTTTCTAATTCTATGTCGAGCATATAATTTAAAGAATTCTATACTATTGAATTGTGTTCCATAGTCCATTGTGATCATTAGTGGTACTCCAAACCTACATAAAATGTTCATCGCTATGAAATAAATCACCTTCGTCATAGTGATCGTGGTAAGGGGCTTAGCTTCTACCCAATTTGTGAAGTCCACTGCTACATTTGTATATTTTATTCTTCTACAAGACAATGGTAACACTCCAAGAATATAAATTCCCCAGGCTAACCATCTACATAATTTTGTTGGATGGGGATCTTGGTATCTTCACAAATCTTTGGCACTTAACACATTTTTTTCAAATATTTTGCTGCATCTTTGGTTGAAAGTTGGCTATAAATATCCATAATGAAGAATCTTCTTTGCTAAATGCTACCCTTAGATATAATATCTACAACTTTTTTGATGGACATCCATTAGGATCTTCTTACTTTCGTCCTCGTTGACATACCTTAGTAAGGGGTGGAGAATCTCAATTAACAATTGTTATCCCACTTTTTGGCCAAAACTGGAATATCAACAAATTGGCAAGGAATGATGGATATCGGGATTGGAGATCGATTGGAAACAAGGCTACAATCGATGACGTCAAAATTTGGTTGAGCTCCGGTTGGGACGAAACTGATTGGAGCTAATGATAAGGACTAGGAAAGGCTATGTTTCAAATTTCAGGTTAATCGGAGTTCGTATGAAGGAGATATGATCGATGCAAGGTAGGAAGGACATACTGTTCGAACCCATCGGCACGCAAGGATGGTTCGAATCGATCAGGGGTTACGTTCGTATCGATACCGTTCGTATCGATGCCATTTCGAATCGATGACGTTCGTATCGATTGGTATGGTTTCGGCTCAGAGAGGTTCGCATCGGTTAGATGTTGGTTGGACTTGATAGCGTTCGTATCGGTCAAAGGCAAAGCAGGGTGACGGACTTCGAATCGATACACTTCGTATCGATTGGCAAGGACGAGACTCGGTTATTCCGTATCAGAAGGTTAGGTGGACTTCGACTCGATGACAACATAGGTCTCCTTCGTATCCATAAGGTGTACAGGGGTTGGTTCGTATCGATGGTGGTTCGAATCGATACAGTTCGTATCGATCAAGAGGAAATGTAGGAGTTTGTTTCGAATCGATGCGCTTCGCGTCGTTATAGAGTAATGGGATGGATGCGCAGAAGTCCTTCGTATCGATCAGCGTTGGATCGATACGAAAAGGAAGTAGCAGTTTTGGGATTCTGGATTCGTGCCTATCGATACGAAGAGATGGATGCGAACTGAAGCATAAAACATGGATGCGAGCCCATGTCTCCAGGAGAGAAGCGTTCAACTCGGCGCACCAAGTGGAGTCAACACGCCGCATGATTCGAATCGACCCGGAAGGATAGCGCCACGTCATTGCGCACGCGTGCGAGTCGAAGGTGATGGATTCGAAAACGACAGCCGGTGGAGAACCCAATTTCGAATCGATCATAACTCAAGATCCATTGGTCCAAATGCAATGAAATTTTTACAAGAGCTTACATACATGTTGAAGAATGTCCACACCAAATTTCACCTCGATTGGATGATTTTCTGATCGATTTGAATGGAGTTCGAATCGATCCTAAAGTGGGCCCAAATTTCCTGAAGTCGGGCATGTGGGCCCCCTGACGTGCCAGAAGTGGTCTCCCGGATTTTCAGCGAAATATCAGCATCCACGCCTATAAATAGAGCCCCTGGTCATTTAAAAAAGGGGAGCTCTCTCTGGATCTTTGGCCTTTCAACTTGGAGACTCTTTCGGATTCATTTCTACACTTCAATACTACTATTGTACTGGAAATTCTTCATATTTACTGCTGTAATCATCTGTAATCCGCAAGGATAATCAATAAAAAAGGATAAAACTTTGAAGTGGACGAGGCCAGAGACAGCCGAACCACTATAAAACTTGTGTCTCTGTTCATTATTTCTGAATTGTTGTTTGATATTTGCTTAAATCTGTGATTTGTGTTTGAATATTGCTGGTTTGTATTCATACATTGGTGCTTTCACGGTATTTGGGGTTTGTGACCAATTTTGGCGCAAACACTTTGGTGCTTTCACAGAGAGGGACTAGCACCCGCTACATCGGATTTAAAGTTCAAATTCGAAGAGTTCGAAAAGTTTGGACTTGAGGACAATGACAAGGCAAAATAGTAGAAGGCAAAGGGTTGAGAGAAGCCAACAGGAGGGAAGTCAACAGGCATCCTTCAGAGCTAGGGAAGGACAGGTTTCGATCTACATAACCCGGGATGAAATGGAAGCTATGGTAAATTCTTTGCAAGAGAGATTGTTGAAGAGCCAACAGGAAATGATGCAGACTTTCTTTGAGCAAATGAAAGCTGCAGGGATGCAGAACTTAGGAACATCTACAGCCACGATGGATGCAGGACAAGGAACTAGGGTTGTGGAACCCAATGGAGGACGGGATGCGGAGCCAGAAGGCAATCAACAAGGGCTTGGGGGCAGGCCCACACGATCCAACATAGGAGGACCTTTGGAAGGAATTCAACAGGCCGAGGCTAACATTGCTGCTAGTGAGCTACACGAAGAGTATGTGCCGGAGTTCCCTAGGGGGCATGGGGGGTAACCCCTAACAGACAATACTGGATTAGTGGAGATCATTAGAAAAACTGTGCGAGGTGGTTTGACCAACAGAAACTTGGAAGGAGTGTACAGGAGTCCGTTCGCTCGGGAAATAAGGATGGCTCAGAATCCACCTAAGTTCAAGCTACCTAGCGTGGATGTGTATGATGGTAAGGCAGACCCAACTGATCACCTGATGAGGTACACCAGGCACATGGAGATGCTGGGGGCATCGTAGGAAGTAATGGCACGATGCTTTCCTTTGTACTTGACAGACTTAGCTGCAATGTGGTTTAGGAAGGTGGGTGAAGGATCTATCGGGACTTGTAGGGAATTGGTGGAAAAGTTTTTGGGACAGTTTCGGGTTTACGTCAAGAGGCCGAAGAATGTGATGACATTGACATCGGTAAAGCAAAGGATGGATGAATCGCTTAGAGATTTTCTAACTCGATTCAGTGCGGCGGTAGCTTTGGTGGATCGGCCTGATCCATCAATGGTTTTAATGGCGGCAGTATCAGGAGTCAGGGAGGATTCGGATTTCAAGGTATCTCTGATACGAGATCCCCCGCAGGATCTCAAGGAATTCTTTCACGAGGCAGAGAGGTTCCTTCAGCAAGAAGATGCGAGTATGGATTTAAAGTTGAAAAAGGTTAATGCAACTGAGGGTGGAGGACCATCCAGCAAAGGTTTGGATAAAGACAAAGGGAAAAGGAAGTTGGACGATGATTTTGGAAACGCTAAGAAGCGATGGAAGGATCCAAAGTTTTCCACATACACGGGATTGAACGAGACGCTGGAGCGGATATACCGGATACTTGGAATCGCCTTCCCTACCGTAGGCCGGCTAGGAGAGAACCATCAGAACGGGAGAGGACATCAGGAAGGCACTGCCTCTTCCATGATTTAGATGGACATGACACCAACAGCTGCAGGCACTTAAAGGATATAATCGAGGAGCATGTAAGGAATGGACAATTACGGCAATATCTCGAAACTCGGAATGCAACGGTGGAGCAGGAGCAACCACCGACTGCCTCACACCGTGATGATGTGAGGCCCAGGGATGACGGTCGATTGATTATCCATTGACCTGGATAATATGAAGTAAATAACAAACCATTGGCGAGCAACCAAGTCATTTTACACATGTATGGAGACGGAGATAGCCCCTAGGCATGCTCTAAATGATGATAAACTGCGATGCTATGGTTTGTGAAATTTATCTTTTGCTTTTGGATTGAACACTGCTTTTCTTTTTGGATTTGGTTTTAGAGTTTGGGTTGAGCTCCTGGTTTTGCTTGCTTTTTTGATTTTGATTTACCTTTGGATGATTCTTTTCGGTTTTGGATTTTGGATTTGAATTTTGAATTTGGATTTTGATTGGATTTTTATCTGGCTTTTGATAAACGGTCGTCAGGTATGGATTATGCCTGGCAAGGGGTGAGTCACTTTGCCCGAACGTGGTAAATTGACTCATTCAGGTCGTCGAGTATGGACTATGCTCGGCAAGCTTCCGGAGTGACCAGGATTCGGCCTAGGACTTAGGCCCTGTATTATCAATTGTTATTTTCAGGTCGTTGAGTATGGACTTTGCTCAACAAGGGTCCGGAGAGACCAGGATTCGGCTTAGGACTTAAGCCATGGCTTTGTACAACGTCCAGGGACATTGGACCATGGTCATCAAGTGTGGATTGCGCTTGGCAGGAACCTGGAGAGGTTATGGATTCGAATATCGACCCGGAGAGGTCCTGGATTCGGTTATTAGCTATTGGATGAGGATGGATTTGGACTCGGTTGTCGAGTTCGAATGGATATGGAATTGGCTAAGGCTCCGGCTATTGGATCTTGGATTGGGCATCGACTCGAAGCAGTCAAGGATGACATACTCTGGCGATATGGCTATGGGCTTTGGATATTGGAATCAAAACTATTCAAAACACGCCTTCTTATCACAAGGCATGTTTTGGGGGGCAAAGTGTTATCCCACTTTTTGGCCAAAACTGGAATATCAACAAATTGGCAAGGAACGATGGATATCGGGATTGGAGATCGATTGAAAACAAGGCTACAATCGATGACATCAAAACTTGGTTGAGCTCCGATCGGGACGAAATTGATTAGAGATGATGATAAGGACTAGGAAAGGCTATGTTTCAAATTTCAGGTTAATCGGAGTTCGTATAAAGGATATATGATCGATGCAAGGTAGGAAGGACATACTGTTCGAACCCATCGGCACGCAAGGATGGTTCGAATCGATTAGGGGTTGCGTTCATATCGATACCGTTAATATCGATGCCATTTCGAATCGATGCCGTTCGTATCTATTGGTATGGGTTCGGCTCAGAGAGGTTCGCATCGGTTAGGTGTTGGTTGGACTTGATAGCGTTCGTATCGGTCAAAGGCAAAGCAGGGTGAAGGACTTCGAATCGATACACTTCGTATCGATTAGCAAGAACGAGACTCGATTATTCCGTATCAGAAGGTTAGGTGGACTTCGACTCGATGACAACATAGGTCTCCTTCGTATCCATAAGGTGTACAGGGGTTGGTTCGTATCGATGGTGGTTCGAATCGATACAGTTCATATCGACCAAGAGGAAATGTGGGAGTTTCTTTCGAATCGATGCGCTTCGCGTCGTTATGGAGTAATTGGATGGATGCGCAGAAGTCCTTCGTATCGATCAGCGTTGGATCGATACGAAAAGGAAGTAGCAGTTTTGGGATTCTGGATTCATGCCTATCGATAGAAGAGATGGATGCGAACTGAAGCATTAAACATGGATGCGAGCCCGCGTCTCCAGGAGAGAAGCGTTCAACTCGGCGCACCAAGTGGAGTCAACACGCCGCATGATTCGAACCGACCGGAAGGATAGCGCCCCGTCATTGTGCACGCGTGCTTCAGATGGAGTCAAAGGTGATGGATTCGAATAGATGGATTCGAAGACGACAGCCAGTGGAGAACCCAATTTCGAATCGATCATAACTCAAGATCCACTGGTCCAAATGCAATGAAACTTTTACAGGAGCTTACATACATGTTGAAGAATGTCCACACCAAATTTCACCTCGATTGGATGATTTTCTGATCGATTCGAATGGAGTTCGAGTCGATCCCAAAGTGGGCCCAAATTTCCTGAAGCCGGGCATGTGGGCCCCCTCACGTGCCAGACGTGGTCTCCCGGATTTTCAACGAAATATCAGCATCCCACGCCTATAAATGGAGCCCCTGGTCATTCAAAAAAGGGGAGCTCTCTCTGGATCTTTGGCCTTTCAACTTGGAGACTCTGCCGGATTCATTTCTACACTTCAATACTACTATTGTACTGGAAATTCTTCATATTTACTGCTGTAATCATCTGTAATCGGCAAGGATAATCAATAAAAAGGATAAAACTTTGAAGTGGACGTAGGCCGGAGATAGCCGAACCACTATAAAACTTGTGTCTCTGTTCATTATTTCTGGATTGTTGTTTGATATTTGCTTAAATCTGTGATTTGTGTTTGAATATTGCTGGTTTGTATTCATACATTGGTGCTTTTACGGTATTTGGGGTTTGTGACCAATTTTGGCGCAAATACTTTGGTGCTTTCACTGAGAGGGACTAGCACCCGCTACATTGGATTTAAAGTTCAGATTTGAAGAGTTCGAAAAGTTTGGACTTGAGGACAATGACAAGGCAAAATAGTAGAAGGCAAAGGGCTGAGAGAAGCCAACAGGAGGGAAGTCAACAAGCATCCTCCGGAGCTGGGGAAGGACAGGTTTCGATCTACATAACCTGGGATGAAATGGAGGCTATGGTAAATTCTTTGCAAGAGAGATTGTTGAAGAGCCAACAGGAAATGATGCAGACTTTCTTTGAGCAAATGAAAGCTGCAGGGATGCAGAACTTAGGAATGGCTACAGCCACGGTGGATGCAGGACAAGGAACTAGGGTTGTGGAACCCAATGGATAACGAGATGCGGAGCCAGAAGGAAATCAACAAGGGCTTGGGGGCAGGCCCACAGGATCCAACACAGGAGGACCTATTGAAGGAATTCAACAGGCCGGGGCTAACATTGCTGCTAGTGAGCTACACGAAGAGTATGTGCCGGAGTTCCCTCGGGGGCATGGGGGGCAACCCCTAACAGACAATACTGGATTAGTGGAGATCATTAGAAAAACTATGCGAGGTGGTTTGACCAACAGAGACTTGGAAGGAGTGGACAGGAGTCCATTCGCTCGGGAAATAAAGATGGCTCAGAATCCACCTAAGTTCAAGCTACCTAGCGTGGATGTGTATGATAGTAAGGCAGACCCAACTGATCACCTGATGAGGTACACCAGGCACATGGAGGTGCTGGGGGCATCGCAAGAAGTAATGGCACAATGCTTTCCTTTGTACTAGACGGACTTAGCAGCAATGTGGTTTAGGCAGCTGGGTGAAGGATCTATCAGGACTTGGGGGGAATTGGTGGAAAAGTTTTTGGGACAGTTTCGGGTTCACGTCAAGAGGCCGAAGAATGTGATGACATTGACATCGGTAAAGCAAAGGATGGATGAATCGCTTAGAGCTTTTCTAACTCGATTCAGTGCGGCGGTAGCTTCGGTGGATCGGCCTGATCCATCAATGGTTTTAATGGAGGCACTATTAGGAGTCAGGGAGGATTCAGATTTCAAGGTATCTCTGATACGAGATCCCCCACAAGATCTTGAGGAATTCTTTCACGAGGCAGAGAGGTTCCTTCGGCAAGAAGATGCGAGTATGGATTTAAAGGTGAAAAAGGTTAATGCAACTGAGGATGGAGGACCATGCAGCAAAGGTTTGAATAAAGACAAAGGGAAAAGGAAGTTGAATGATGATTCCGAAAATGCTAAGAAGCGATGGAAGGATCCAAAGTTTTCCACATACACAGGATTGAACGAGACGCTGAAGCGGATATACCTGGATACTCGGAATCGCCTTCCCTAACGGAGGCCGGCTAGGAGAGAACCATCAGAACGGGAGAGGACACCAGGAAGGCACTGCCTCTTCCATGATTTAGATGGACATGACACCAACAGCTGCAGGCACTTAAAGGATATAATAGAGGATCATGTAAGGAATGGACAATTACGGCAATATCTCGGAACTCGTAATGCAACGGTGGAGCAGGAGCAACCGCCGACTACCTCACACCGTGATGATGTGAGGCCCACGGATAACGGTCGATTGATTATCCATTGATCTGGATAATATGAAATAAGTAACAAACCATTGGCGAGCAACCAAGTCATTTACACATGTATGGGGACGGAGATAGCCCCTAGGCATGCTTTGAATGATGATAAACTGCGATGCTATGGTTTGTGAAATTTATCTTTTGCTTTTGGATTGAACACTGCTTTTCTTTTTGGATTTGGTTTTAGAGTTTGGGTTGAGCTCCTGGTTTTGCTTGTTTTTTGATTTGGATTTTCCTTTGTATGATTGTTTTCGGTTTTGGATTTTGGATTTGGATTATGAATTTGGATTTTGATTGGATTTTTATCTGGCTTTTGATAAACGGTCGTCGGGTATGGATTATGCCTGGCAAGGGGTGAGTCGCTTTGCCCGAACGTGGTAAATTGACTCATTCAGGTCGTCGAGTATGGACTATGCTCAGCAAGGTTCCGGAGTGATCAGGATTCGGCCTAGGACTTAGTCCCCGTATTATCAATTGTTATTTTCAGGTCGTTGAGTATGGACTATGCTCGACAAGGGTCCGGAGAGACCAAGATTCGGCTTAGGACTTAAGGTATGGCTTTGTACAACGTCCAGGGACACTGGACCAAGGTCATCAAGTGTGGATTGCGCTTGGCAGGAACCCGAAGAGGTTATGGATTCCAATATCGACCCAGAGAGGTCCTGGATTCGGTTATTGGCTATTGGATGAGGATGGATTTGGACTCGGTTGTCGAGTTCGAATGGATATGGAATTGGCTAAGGCTCTGGCTATTGGATCTTGGATTGGGCATCGACTCGAAGCAGTCAAGGATGACATACTCTGGCGATATGGCTATGGGCTTTGGATATTGGAATCGAAACTATTAAAAACACGCCTTCTTATCACAAGGCATGTTTTGGGGGGAAAAGTGTTATCCCACTTTTTGGCTAAAACTGGAATATCAACAAATTGGCAAGGAACGTTGGATATCGGGATTGGAGATCGATTGAAAACAAGGCTACAATCAATGACGTCAAAATTTGGTTAAGCTCCGATCGGGACGAAATTGATTGGAGATGATGATAAGGACTAGGAAAGGCTATGTTTCAAATTTCAGGTTAATCGAAGTTCGTATGAAGGATATATGATCGATGCAAGGTAGGAAGGACATACTGTTCGAACCCATCGGCACGCAAGGATGGTTCGAATCGATCAGGGGTTGCGTTCGTATCGATACCGTTCGTATCGATGCCATTTCGAATTGATGTCGTTCGTATCGATTGGTATGGGTTTGGCTCAGAGAGGTTCGCATCGGTTAGGTGTTGGTTGGACTTGATAGCGTTCGTATCGGTCAAAGGAAAAGCAGGGTGAAGGACTTCGAATCGATACACTTCGTATCGATTGGCAAGGACGATACTCGGTTATTCCGTATCAGAAGGTTAGGTGGACTTCGACTCGATGACAACATAGGTCTCCTTCGTATCCATAAGTGTACAGGGGTTGGTTCGTATCGATGGTGGTTCGAATCGATACAGTTCATATCGACCAAGAGGAAATGTAGGAGTTTGTTTCAAATCGATGCGCTTCGCGTCGTTATGGAGTAATGGGATGGATGCGCAGAAGTCCTTCGTATCGATCAGCGTTGGATCGATACGAAAAGGAAGTAGCAGTTTTAGGATTCTGGATTCGTGCCTATCGATACGAAGAGATGGATGCGAACTGAAGCATAAAACATGGATGCGAGCCCACGTCTCCAGGAGAGAAGCGTTCAACTCGGCGCACCAAGTTGAGTCAACACGCCGCATGATTCGAATCGACCTGGAAGGATAGCGCCACGTCATTGCGCACGCGTGCTTCAGATGGAGTCGAAGGTGATGGATTCGAACAGATGGATTCGAAGACGACAGCCAGTGGAGAACCCAATTTCGAATCGATCATAACTCAAGATCCACTGGTCCAAATGCAATGAAATTTTTACAGGAGCTTACATACATGTTGAAGAATGTCCACACCAAATTTCACCTCGATTGGATGATTTTCTGATCGATTCGAATGGAGTTCGAGTCGATCCCAAAGTGGGCCCAAATTTCCTGAAGCCGGGCATGTGGGCCCCCTCACGTGCCAGACGTGGTCTCCCGGATTTTCAACGAAATATCAGCATCCCACGCCTATAAATGGAGCCCCTGGTCATTCAAAAAAGGGGAGCTCTCTCTGGATCTTTGGCCTTTCAACTTGGAGACTCTGCCGGATTCATTTCTACACTTCAATACTACTATTGTACTGGAAATTCTTCATATTTACTGCTGTAATCATCTGTAATCGGCAAGGATAATCAATAAAAAGGATAAAACTTTGAAGTGGACGTAGGCCGGAGATAGCCGAACCACTATAAAACTTGTGTCTCTGTTCATTATTTCTGGATTGCTGTTTGATGTTTGCTTAAATCTGTGATTTGTGTTTGAATATTGCTGGTTTGTATTCATACATTGGTGCTTTCATGGTATTTGGGGTTTGTGACCAATTTTGGCGTAAACAACAATCTATCTTGCATAGCATAGCGCGGTAACTTATATAAGGGTTTTTGCTTCTCTTTTCGACCCTTCATGAGAGTTCACTTTAGAAAATAATACTTAAATGGAGTTATCCATGACTCTTCCTTAATCTCTAAGATGTCACCAATATCCATCTTGTCGTTGCTTGGAGATTTCAACACCTCTACAGGTATAATTCCCAACAACTAAGCATCACCAAAGCTTGCTAATTTGGCCAATGAGAATTTGCATTTTCCTCTCTGGAGATGTGCATTTTCATGTATTGTTAATGTCATCCAGTAATTCCAATACATTCAACAAACAATGGGCAAATCCTGCTCTCTTTGCCTAAAATCACCTAGCAAAGCACTAGCTGGAAGTCATTATAGATATGTAGTGTCCTCATTCCCAATTCATTGTCAATGATTCATACTCCATTTCTTTGTTCATGACACGAAACTCAAGTTTCAATGTGTAGCATATCCTCCAATATTTTTGAGTTATCAAAACTACTCCCGCTTCAGAATCATGGTCATTGGTTGGTCCATCAACATATAGCTTCCACTGAAAAAGTTCAACCAATTCATCTTCTGATTTTTCATACTAGACGGTGAACTCGATAATGAAATCTACTAATTCTTGTCCTTAAATTGCCTTCGTAGGATAATAAGTGATTTCACGCCGACTCATCTCGATCACTATGCCATAAAGTGAGTCAGACAACAATATCACACAACATAAGATAGATTTTCTGTTATCCTTGTATTTACAACTAGTTCACACAAAATATGGATAAAATAATCTATTGTTTGAATAGTCCTTGAAATCTCAATGTTTATGCTTGTCCGTCTGACAACATTTCATCTGTTGTCTAATTGAAGTTATTAAAAAAATTTACTTTTGGCTCCATATTTTCCCTCTCAATATTTACATGCTGCGTTCCTTAATTATTCCTTCTTCACTTTCTATCCATTCCGTCTTCTCAAAATATATTTCCCTTTTCTCAAAATTTTCCCCTTCTCAAAATTTATTTTCTTTTTTGCAAAATCAGATCGGAAGAACCCTAAACTTAAACTCGACTTCGACCCATCTTCAACATGTCTTCTGGAATTAGGTTTTTAAATCGGCTTGATAATGAAATCACTCTATCCATTCTCTCTCACAATCAAAGAATGATCGATAAAGAAATTGATTTCCATTTTATGGTCGCATCGTTCCAGCTTGCTTTAATTTTTTTGAGTATTCTTCGATTGATATATTATATGGTATGAGTTCTGCCCCTTTTGATTTTGTATTGATCTCGACTTCAATTTTAAGAGCTAATATTGAGATGGGTTTACAATGGAATTTATTTCTTGTATTTTCAGTTTAGACTTAAATTTGGATTTTAAACATTGACTGTTGATTTTGTATTGCTGCATGTATTTTTGACCGCTTTGTTTTTTGATTTTCTGCTTTTTGGCCTTGACTAATTTAATTGTTGAGTTCTCTGATATACTCGATTATATTTGTACTAGGTTGAATATATTGGTTTTAAGCTTTCCACCTTGTTCATCTGAATTTGTATATCTAACTTGAATTTGTTGAATTGGCTGGTGATATAAGAGTTGTGTAAGGCACTAGCACTTATTTGGTTGTTGAATTGGCTGTTCAAAGCAGTGCACAGTGGACTTATTTGCACACTTATTTATGGCCTATGAACATGAAATTGAACTATTATTCACTTCATTGTTCAATTTTGAGTTGCTTTCCTTGTTCACTTCATTGTTCGGTTTTATTAGGTTCACTGTTTCACTGGTTGCCCCTTGCTTGTTTTGTTACCCCTTGCAATTGTGATTTTTTTCGCTTCATCATTCGATTTTGGGAACTTTCATGTACATATATACATATGTATGTATGTATGAATGTTTGCGGCACTGCCTTGTTTTAATTTGTAGCACTGCCTTATTTTAGTTTATGCCTATTGCTATTTGTAGCACTTCCTTATTTTAATTTGTGGCACTTCCTTGTACTTTTCAATTTCCTTTTGAATGTGCTTATCTTCATTACTATGTGCACATACTGTACCATTTCATGAACTGGTTTGTGAAATCCCTGTACTAATTTAACTTATATCATGCATGTGTACCATTACTGACATGTTGTTGGCTTTTGAGTCTGGTTTGTGAAATATCTTCCATGTATATACATACATATGTATGTATATATGTGTGAAATATTACCATGTTATAGCTTTGAACTTCCATATGTGTGTCTCTTGTGTGTTGCAATTTTGTATTTTGTTTGCCTTGTTCCATGTTGTTGGCCTTGTTCACATGTTGCATTGTTGCATTATGGTCCTGTCCAAGTACTTGCACACTGCTTTGTTCAAGGCAGTGCCATTGCACTACCTTGAACAAGGCAGTGCACTACCTCGACATTGGTTGAACCCTATCATATGCTTTTGTTTATTGTCCATAGTTTGATTACCTTTCAGTTTCTTGAATTTCTTGTTTTGAACAAGGCAGTTTGCACTGCCTTGAACTCCATATACTCTCTAGCTCATTTGATTCCTGTGTGAATGTTCTTTTGATTATTTTTTCATTTGTTTGTCATTCCTACCTTGAACTCATGTACTTCCTGGCTACATTTTTATGGCACTACCTGTTTTTCATTTGTTTGTGGCATTTCCTAACTACATTTGACATGTGTTGCATATATACATATATGCATGTATGTACAACTTACTATAAGAGATGCAAGTGGCAGTATTTTTGTAAATTCATACCTAATGTTCTTTATTTATGCTATTTGTGCACTTAATTCTTTATCATTATATACCATGCTTGATACTCTATGAATCTATTTTTGCTGGTGCTTGACTTTATGCATCTTTATGTGCACTAAACTTGTTTGTGCACTTTGGCTTTGCCTAGTTACCTGATCTTTTTTGAGTTGAATTAAACTACTTGTGTTGAGTCCGAGCTTGCTTAGGCTTGAACTTGTGTATTAGCACTAAGTTGAGCCTTTGGGATTGACCTTTGCAACTGTCTGTATGATTAAATCAAGGATCGGCCTTGTGATATTTACAATGATACACCGTGCATATCATAAGTTGTCCGTGCACATATATGTTTATCCCCGTTTAAAAATGAAAATAAAAAAACAATCCCATAAACCGAGACAACATTTAATATTCAAAATTAAATGTTATTTTTGCAATGTAGGTTTATTTCATTTTAAAGTTTACCGCATTGTTATTTATTTAACAGTTATAGGAGATAGTTGGACACAAGCTGGAGCAAGGCAATCAAGATCAACATAAAAACAAACTCAAGTGAATGTGAGTAGATTTACGTTATATTGTATTTGGAAATGTAGCAGAGTGATAGTGAAAGTTGTATTGTACTTGAATTGGATTTGAAATACAATATTTTTTAAATAAAATTGTGGTTCATTTATTTCATTCTGTGAACAATTATTCATATCAGTCAATATTTATATGTTGTTTAATAGGAAATTCTAGAAATGATACTATAACATCAAACAACATATGGTTTTTTTGTGTTAATGCATATCTGATGATGAGGTACATTTATGGTCTAATATGCAATGAGACGTCATGGGATTTAATGACAGATAGGTAAGCAATTAAACAACGGAGCATACCTGTCATCTAATGCATTTTTTCCTATAATGGACGTTCCACTTTATTAATTGTCCCAAAGTCTCTGGACTATGAAATACTTTCCTAAGAGGTTGATCTGTCAACACTCTTAACAGATGAGCCTGGAAATATCATCTAAGCTTCCTCGATGAAATCAAAAGGTAGAGTGTTCACTTCTCTACCTTTGGATAATGCTTTTGCACTCCAGTGAACCACTTGCTGATGTAATATACCAGCCTTTGGATTTTTCAATCCTCATGCACCAAGGCCGTACTCAATGCAAGTGTAGATAAAACCAAATAAATATATAGATCTCCTTCCAAAGGCTTTGATAAGATCGATGATTTCTGGAGAATCTCCAACAAATTATGAAAAACAACTTTACATTTTCCCATCCATCAGAACTTCCCCATTTCCTTCTTGATGAAATCTAATGGTATGCACTTATCGGTTTTTGTTCAGATGAACCGACTCAAATCAATGATTTTTCATTCAAGCTCTGCATTTCTCTCTTTATCCTAAAGGTTGTAACCTTCATTAAAGCTTCAATCTGATATGGATTTTCTTCAGTTCCTCGAGTTCACATTGAGCCCTAAAAATTTACCTGCTGTAACTCTGATAGAACACTTTAGTGGATTCAGCCTATCCATACTTCTAAAGTGAATCAAACATTTCTGAAAGATCACCTATGTGGTCTGTTGATTTTCATGACTTTACCGACATATCATCCTCATAGACTTTCATTTTCCATCCAATTTGTTATGTAAACATCTTGTTAACCAAACGCAGGTTAGTAGCTCTAGCATTCTTCAGACCGAATGACATAGCTTTGTAGTAATATACTCCTAAGTCCATGATGAAGCTTGTATGCTCTTAGTCAGGGACATACATCATAATCTGATTGTAACTGAAGTAAGCATACATAAATGATAGAAGCGAATGTTCAACTTTTCCATTTAAAGTTGGTTTATCCGCAACAACCAAAACCAGTTCTTCAGGCATGCTTTAATCAAGGTAGATTATAATAGTCGATACAAGTTCACCATTTTTCAATTTTCTTCCTGACCATCACTAAATTTAATACCCATTTCGGGTATAGTGCATTATAGATAAAGTTGTTTGCTTTCAACTTATCCACTTCTTATATTAGTGCACCCGATCACTCTGATTCCATGTTATGCCACTTATAAGGTTCGGTTAACATTCAGTGTGTGATATGCGATTTTGGGCGAAATCCTACGCATATTAGAATGCATCCAAGTGAACACGTCCTTGTTTGCTTGCAAAAACCCAATCAATTCCCTTTTTATCCTCAAGCTAAGTTGAGATCCAATTTTGATAATCTTCGTCGGATTGTCTTCATCTATGTGAACCTCATCCATCTGCTCCACTGGTCTGGCCATCACCTCACCAGACTCTTTTTGTGTGTCCATAGCTTTGCATTGGTCGCCAGCAGACGCGAGCTGAGGTTTAGATAGTAATTGCTGTGCATCTTGCTTCTTACTACATAAATCCTTCTATGTATTATAACTCCCATTGCCGACAACATGGAACTCACGACCTATGCTTTGGTGTTCTTAAATTTCAACCACTTTGTTATTCTTGGGTGATTTCATCATTAAACACTACAAAATGAGTGAAACTCAAAATCGCTACTGTTGATCATCTTAATAATGCATTGACTGTGGAAAATCGATCCACAAAAAAATAATTTTGAACACTTTTCACCTTATGGGGGTCATTTCCAAGTTGGATATGCAATGTGATGCAACCAATCAAATCTATCGCCTCTTCGATAAATCATAGAAGTCCAGACTTATAAGGTAGCATATCTTTTATGTTGAATTGCTTTTGTCAAATGTATGTTTGAAAAGTATGTTGACTGATCTTTCATTATCCACTATCACTAGACAAATAGCAGCTGACCTAATCATGGTTGTAACCACCATTATATCAAAAATCAGCGCCTCGACCCCATCTGCATCCCTATTACGGAAGACGATGTCATCATCGATCATTCATTATGTTTAAAAGGAGATCCTTCCTCAATTTCATAACACATTTCTTGAGGAGATTGCTTTAATAGGCTCTCATATACCTCCATTTAATTCCAAATCTTTTACATGGGATGAAGAGCTCTAGATATATTGTGTATAAACAAATTTCGCCTTGGTGGCCTTGGACCCTCTCCACTGGTCCTTTCTCCGATGCCTCGAGGTGGCTGACTCAGGGGTTGTACATTTCTTTGTCTGCCATCCTACGAGTTTAATATACTGCTAGAAATTATTCTTTATCCTTTTTCATATTATTTAAGTGTTTACACTAATTCGTATTAGGGTCGTGGGTGAATGTATAATACTTGTGTAGCATACTTCGTTCCAAAACCCAAAGATGAAAATCCAATGTGCTGTAGCCACATTGGAATTAACTTTTGGTGACAGAGATGAGATCAGTTATGATAATCATTCTTAAGTAAATGGGGAAGATATTTACTAAAATCAAGAAACCTATCATTACAATTTAAGATTAACAAATTATTTTTCAAATTCATACCCACAATGGGGTCAAAAATATAATACAATATTGTCAATAATCGTGCCCAACGTATGAAGTTGCTGAAATGAATATGTAGTGCAACAAAAATAATAAAAAATATTGTCTAAGTCACTTGCTTCTTCTTTAGCACTCCTTGTTTGGAATCCGAAATCAACCTTCCTAATCCCACAAACTCAACCTACTCAGTCAAGTACCCATGGGTTTATGGAGAAAACAATAACAAAACATGAGTAAGACATAAAGTCCCGTATAAGATATATACTACCCTAAATAAAAGAAAATATAGTGAGACCATGCTACTAAAGCATGGATTGGGTTTTCCCCTAACCATAAACCAACCATTCATTTATCCAGCTTTATGTTTGAGCATATACATGGTTCAGTCTTAAGTATCTTACTCATTCATAAGGCCATAGCCAAAATCAAATCATTTTTTATGCATATAATAACCATTTTCTTTCCAAACCAAAACCTAAAACATCCTATTCTTGGTTGCCACCAAGGCCTTACACCTTCTACTAGAGGTCAATGGTTAAAGTCTTAGAATTTGGTTGCCATTGGGACTTATTCCATTGTTGTTACTTTAATTCTACTAAACATACTGTTGTTTCTGAAAGAGTGCTATGGATCGTGTAATATGGATATATGATAATACAAAGTATAATGACGATAGCAATACCGTAAATAGTGCAGAATATAAAAGCAGTATAATAAAAATAACACCAAGGATTTATATACTGGTTCGAAGCTCCATCCTACGTCCAGTCCCATACTCCTTTTGGAATTTCGCTAAAACAACAACCCTCACTCAACCTGGAGGAACAGATATATACAACCCTTGAGTAGTCGAACAAGGACCTGAGCAACAGGACAGGATTTTGCCTCAACAGCCAAAGAGGATTTCACACGCCTGAGCAGTAGAACGGGACTTCAACAAATACAAAAGACTATTTTGACTTTGCGTGTTCTAATAACATAGATTTGTCACTTGTAGTACACCCTTCCTATAATCTTTTTCTCGAGTATAAATATATATATATATATTTGAAGTTTATGAAGAATAGAAAGGTATAATATTGTTTTAATGCAGAATATTTGAAAGTATAGTCGCAAGTAGATTCAAGATTGTTAGATTAGAAAGATAAGAAAATTCGTTGATTTGGAATCAAGTTAGAGTATGTATTTATAGATGTTAGAAAGCAGCGACTATTGATGAAGAGTTTCGGTTGAAGTGTTGCGTTCAAATCTTTTTGTAGAGGTTCGTAACTCTTCACAAATAGTGGTGTCTTTTCAAAAAGTAGTTGTTGTAGAAATTCAGTCGACTAAACCTCTGATTCTGTCGGTTGAATATTCAAGTGTTTTATTTGTTTATTTGTGCACCTGTGCATGTTACACAGAAATTTATAGGTCAGTCAACTGATCTGGTGATTTCTGTGCAATTTGCATAGTTTTCACAGGTTTTAAATATATATATATATATATATGATTTTAAACAAAAACTTAATATATATATATATATATTTCTATGCTTATATGTATAAATCATTAAGATTAATTATAAGCTAATATTTACGTTAAACGAGGAGAGATTTTAACGAAATTGACCTAAGACTCAAAAATAAGATAATATAATTGATGCACTGATTTTGATATCTTGTCTCCATGTAGTACATATTCTCTTTTTGTCATAGCAGTCGTCAAATCTGTATACCATAGTGATGGCTTTGTGTCATGAATCAAAACCAAGTCTCAACATTCTTCTCTTGTTGATTGATGACAACCTGTAAATTGATATAGATTTTGACTGTATGTATAATATAAATACTTACTCCTCCTGAATCTTTGACGCTCTATATCCTGCATTGTTAACGTTCGTAATAATATTTCTCCACCTTTGTCATCGACAAAAAGAAATAAAGAATATAAATGTATGAAGCATTGATAGATATGATATGAAGAAAACCAAACATTCATACATTACAAATAAAAGGGTCTTGAAATAATACGAAAAGAGTGGCCATTTAATACAAGCCATAACGTTGTGGAATAAAAATTAATGTTTTTATAATATAAGAAAAGTACTACCTTACTCCATTATATTCTTACCCCTATCGACATGTGATCTTTGACCACCACTATCGCCTTCATTTCCACCGTTGTCGCTACTACTTGCTTGATCCTCTACATCGGTAGAGGAAGACCAATTGAAGATGGGCTGCTTACACGGATCACCTAGTGTAGCCGTTGAAGTTTCAGATGAACACGAGACAGCTTTCCATAACTTTGTAAAAATCCTTTAACTTTATCAAGCTTTTTATCAACTTTAGTTATATGGGATTGAAGTATTTGTTGGTTATGGCATATCATAGAAATTGATTCATGTGGTGGAAGGCATGGATTAGGAATCAAGATTTCATCCTGTTGACAAGAAGTTGATCTTTGGCGAGTTGGACGGTGAGATGCTTGGCCTTGTTGTTGTTGTGATTAATCTTGAGATAATTGGCGTTGAGTCCATTCTTCAAAAATAATGATAGGAGGAGGTCAAGCAACCGGTAGCTTCATTAATACTAAAATACGAGAGTTTAAGTACCCGATGGTAGAAACCGGTGAGTCAGGTTCTAGAATCCCACATTCTTTTAGCAATCGCATAATAATCTCACCATAGTAGATGATATTCATTCGACCATGGTTGAAGCTTAAAAATTCATCAAGAATTATCCGATGTCAATTAACTTTGATAATGCCAAAAATGGCGTATAAGGCTTTGAAGTTGTGTTCGTAAAAAAGTTCATAACTTTTGATTCGCGGAGTTACGGTTTTCATTAAAGCACGATTTGTAATTCTAGATTTTGGTCTTAAGGTCATGGACTTGAGTTGGTACATATTGTCTTCCAAAAATAAATGACTTAAACAGTCACGAACGGCCATATCACAATCAAAATTGCTCAATTCAATACCATAATTTTCAGATCTTAAAATATGAGCCATTCGATCTAACGAGAAAAATATGGGTTTTCCACATACTAAACTCAATAAACAATCTTCTTGACTTTGAATGTTTTGATGAGCTAAATTTAGATTAACGTAGAAGAGATTGACCATAATTTGGTTAATTTTATGCTTATTTTCATCAATATTGAACAAAGACTCCAAATTGCTCCTACGAGCTAATTCTTGCATATGGTAAGGAGAAAAATCGGCAAATTTTACAAACGAGCCTTCAAAGTTGCGAGAATCTTGCATTTTCCTCCATCTTCTAATTGTTGTATCATCATAGAGCCATTTTTGGATTTGCTCAATGGAAGGAGGTTGGGAGGATGAAGATGCTTGTCCTTTTCTCTTTGGAGCTATTTAATTTGGTTATTTGGAGGTAAAAATTGAGTTTTTGAAGATCTAGGGTTTTAGAAAAATTGAAAATCCAAAATGAAAATGGTGAGTAAAGGGGAAAGTGAAGGTTAAAAGGTGAAAAGTGAGTGCGTAGGAGCAGTAATTTTTCTCAGATCCACGAATCAGTTGACTGAACCTAAACTTCCAAATTTTCGAACTTCTGGCTCAGTCAACTGAATGTCTGATTCAGTTGATTGAATCCGGGGTATGTATATTTTGTATTCTGGTTCAAACAACTGGGCCACTATGGCAGTCAACTGGTACTGGTTTTTAATTTTTTTTTACTTCATTGTCAGTTGACTAGTATCTGGTTCAGTCGACTGACCTCGGTAAATTTTCCGAATCTACTTTGTTTTGAGCAATATTTTAATATATGTTGATATTTATGAACCTTGTAAATTTATTTTTGAATAGTAGAATTATTATAAGTTGATGATACGAAGAAATGAATTATGCCATAAAAATTGTACATACTTTAGGTAAATTATTTGAAACATAACAAATAATAACAACTACTCTTATTTTGAAGGGCTAGGAGTTTTGTGGCCCTGTAGCTGTTTACGATAAACATTTGATGCTTCATTTCGATCCCATGAATTTGGTGAGACTAGTGGTCATGGCGGGGATGAAGTAGGTCGTCGAATAGGCAAAACGACATGTTCGTCTATTGAGTGGGAAGAAGCACTGCAAAGTTACATTGCAATGTGTTCTATAATTCTTAGACGTCTCGAGTTGATCTTTTTCTCGTAATATATTTCATACTGAAGAATTAGCGACTCTTTTTGATAGTGATGCAAATCACTTATTTTTTGTTTAGTTTTTAGAGAGAAATCAAACATCATCTTCTTCCCTTTATTTTTTTTGGGAGTATATCCGGTACGATCATGATAGGTAGAAAGCGGTGTGGTATGATGGACGGGAGTTTTTGGTGATTCGGTAGAGGCTAGAATTTCAATGGAGTCAGTTGATGAAGAAGTTGACATTTTGATAGTTAGTTTATATTTCTATTTGTTTGTTGAATAACATAGAATAAATATACCCATTTATAGACTATGTTGAGAATAAGAAGGATAAAGTGAATGGTTTGTCTTGAATTAGCTATAAAAAGGTTGTTAGTTAGGAATGTTAGTTGCTATTTCGTTGGTTTTCTGTTATTGTGATTTATCTATGTAAATGTAATATGCAAAAAAATATTTACAAAGGTAAATGTTATACATAATTTAGTATATAGTTGTTTCCATATAATAGATTCCCCGACCTGGACTGTAATGAAAATAATCAATAGCTCGGGTGGTTAAGACATCTGGGCTATTCACAACAGGTCATAGGTTAGAGTCTTAACATTGTCAGAAAATGAAATTATTTCAAAATTTTATTTTTGAGTTTTTAGTCAAAATTTCGTATTTTATCAATTATATATATCTTTAATTGACATTATACCGAGTTCTCGATGTAGTTTCAGAAAAGTGTTTTCTAAACAAAGGTTTACTAAAAATATCAGCTGATTGATTTTCAGATGGAATGTAGTCAAAATTTATCACATCTTTTTCTATATTGTCGCGAAAAAAGTGACGTTGTTTAGTTTTAGAGTGATTTACTGGAATTTTGGATAGATTTATTGCACTGAAATTATCACATTAAATTGTTAATTTTGATAAATTGAATCCGAAATCTTTAAGTGTCTGTTGCATATAGATTACTTGTGCGCAAGCTAGTGCCGCAGAAATATATTCTGCTTCACAACTTGATAGTGAGACACAATTTTGTTTCTTGCTAAATCATGATATTAATGATTTACCAATGAAGTGATATGTACTGCTTGTACTTTTTCTATCCGTTTGTGATCCTCAGAAATCAGCATCGATATATGATACTAGCTCGAACGAGCAATCTTTTGGATAGAAAGGTCCGAAATCTGTAGTATTACTAAGATAACATAATATTTGTTTTACGGCTTGTAAATGTGATTCTTTTGGATCAGCTTGAAATCATGCACATAGACATACACTCATCATTATATCTGGTCGACTCGTTGTTAGGTATAGTATGATCCTATCATACTACGATATAGTTTTTGGTCAACATTCCTGTCATTTTCATCTTTATCAAGATGTGCTGTTGTGCTCATAGGTGTTGGTTTAGCATAAGTGTTTTCCATTTCGAAACGCTTGATAAGATTATTATAGTATTTACCTTGATTTATAACCATTTGAAACTTGTTTTATTTGAAGACCTAGAAAATAAGATAATTCTCCCATATGGGACATTTCGAATTCTTTAGTCGTTATTTCAGAAAATTCTTTACATAATTTATTATTAGCTGAACCAAATATTATGCCGTCTACATATATTTGAACTATTAAAATATCATTTTTAGAATGTGGTATAAATAAAGTCCGATCTACTTTTCGTATTTCGAATCTTGATTCAATTAAATAGCTTTTAAGGCGTTCATACCAAGCATAAGGTGCTTGTTTTAAGCCATATAAAGCTTTCATAAGTTTGTAAACATGATCTGGATATTTTTCATAAATAAATAAAGGGGGTTTTTCAATAAAAACATTTTCTTTAATATAAACATTTAAAAATGCACTTTTAACATCCATTTGATAGAGTTTAAAGTTATTAAAATATGCGCACGCTAATAAGATTCTTATTGCTTCTAGTATAGCGACTGGAGAAAATGTTTCTTCGTAGTCTATTCCTTCTTCTTGGTTATATCCTTGTGCTACAAGTCTCGCTTTGTTTCTAGTTATATTTCCTAATTCGTCTACTTTATTTTTATAAACCCATTTAGTTCCTATAATAGTCGGATCGTTCAGTCTGAGTACTAGTTCCCAAACTTCATTTCGTTCAAACAGATTCAGTTCTTCTTGCATAGCAATAATCCAATTTCATCGGATGATGCTTCCTTAGTATTCTTAGGTTCTATAGTAGAAAGAAAAGCTACATGACCCATTAAATTTAGTTGATTTCTAGTTCGAACATTTGAATTTATTTCTCCAATTATATTTTCTGTAGAATAATTTCGTTAGATTCTTCGAGGAGATCTTATTGTATTAATAATATTTCTATTTTATAAATTGTTAACAATGTTTTCATCTTCTCTAGAATTATAAACAATATGTTCGTCTTCTCTTGAATTGTTTATTATATTCGTGTTATTACCAAGTAAATCATCGTCATCATTTGCTTTTGAAATAAGTTTAGAGTTCTCATCAAAAGATATATGGAGTGTCTCTTTAATAGTATTAGTTTGTTTATTGAAAATTTAATAAGCTTTGCTTCGATTCAAATATCGAAGGAATATACTTTCATCACATTTTGAATCGAATTTGCCAAACCTGATCTTTGGTGTTTAATACAAAACATTTTGATCTAAATATTTTAAAATAAGATATGTTTGGTTTTCTACCGTTAAAAAATTCGTAAGGTGTATTCTTAGTGAGGGGCCTAATAGAAACATGATTTAAAACAAAACAGGTAGCTGCAGCAACTTCTGCCCAAAAATGTTTTGGTAATGTGCTTTCGTTTAGTAAGGTTCTTGTACATTCTTATAGAGTTCGATTATTTCATTCCACAACTCCCTTTTGTTGTGGAGTTCTAGGAAACGGAAAATTATGAAATATTCCTTTCTTTTTACAATAGTTATCAAACTGTTCATTTTCAAATTCACCTCCGTGATCACTTCTAATATTTCTAATTTTAGTACCTTTTAAATTTTGAATTTGTTTAACAAATGTTTTGAAATTTTCAAAAGTATCACTTTTATTTTTCATGTATGTATATCTAGAAAAATCATCAACTATTACAAATACGTATTTATTATGATTTATGGATTGAACTTAGGTAGGTCCAAATAAATCCATATGAAGTAATTCAAGTGGTTGTAATATCGAAATGACTTTCTTAGATTTAAACGAAGATTTAGTTAATTTACCTAATTGACATTCATCACATAAATTATTAATTTTAAAAATCATCTTTGGTAATCCTTTTATGAGATTATTTATAGAAATTTTATTCATAGTTTTGAAATTTATATGACAGAATCGTTTGTGCCATATCCAGGGATCATTTTCTTTGGCTATTAAACACATATCTGAGTTATGATTAACTTTCATATTCAAAACATAAATGTTTTTATCTCTATTTCCTTCAAAAATAAGATTTTGATTTTGATCAAAGATACTACATTTATTTTCAAAGAAGGATATTTTAAAAATTTTATCGCATAATTGACTTATACTTAATAGATTATGTTTTAGATTTTTAACTAATAAAACGTTTGTAATAAGAGGTAAATTAGATGTACTGTAATTGCTCACATCACCTTTGCCAATGATATAGCCCTTGGAATTATCGCCAAAAACGACAGAACCTCCATCTGAGTATATAATGTTTGTTAGCATATCATTGTCTCATGTCATCTGTTTTGAGAAACCACTATTGAGTATCCATTTTCCTCTCTTCTTGAGTAGGACCTGCAAAAGATATGAGATAACGTTGGCACCCACCTTTTTAATAGGATTCTAAGAGTTAGATCTTCGAAAACCAAATCCAAGTGGGCTTAGTATCCCTTTTATAAATATAATTTTTATTATTATGAATGTTTTCTATGAATGAACTAATATACTTATTCCTTATTAACTTGTTATTAGTTTTAGGAACCCATATACTTATAGTTTTAGAAACTAGTCTTTTTGAAGATATGGGTGTATTATTAGACTTAATTGTTTAAATTATTAGATTGTGAATTCTTCACTTTCTTCTTACAACCTATGTAACGACCCTAAATTTTCTAACCCGAAAATTCCAGATAGTTATGAAAAAGAAGAAAGAGATAGAAGAAGAAGCATAGAAACACCAAACATCTCACAATCGCAGCGGCTAAAATATAATAATAAATAATAATAGCTTACAAAAGAATACTATATCTGTTGATTACATTTCAATATATCAGAGTTTCACATATATTCCAATGCTGGTCATATACAATCAATTTATCACAGAATTACAATAATATAATTACAGCGAAAATATTCTAAGCAATATTGCCATCCTGCTCGCCTCCTGAGCTCCAGAACGTACCTACCTGAAAATTTGTAATACTCGGTCTGACCCGAGCATTACACCAAAGTAACACCCGGGTCAGGCTGAAACCAGCATGATTAATCTCAACTAACATGATATACCAAAGCAATCAACTTATATAAACCCGGGGTGGCATATATCAATTTAACAAATTCGCAATTAGCTATGAACAACACTTATTCCACACATCAATTTTCTAAGCACCAAACTTAGATAAAATAATTCAATTCACTCGAATCATTTCATTCCAACCTATTGATTTCACAAATCAATTTATAAAAAAAATTGAAGTGTTTTCGGGTATTTCCCAATACCCGACCCCGGTCTCTGCGAAACTCATGTTTTTCTAACCTAAATTACTCAAATGAAATACACAACATTTCATATCAGAGATATCTACTCATTCAAAACATCCAATACCATTCAATCATCCATAAGCAAAGCTTACTCACACAAATCAATTCAATTGATTCTAATTGAATTTCAAAACTCAGTCACTTAGATTTCTTCACTTATATTAACTAACCATCACTATTCATCTTAATTAATCACCCTGGATTAATTATTGTCCAATTAAATTCAAGTGATTATCTTTAATTAATTTCCCGTTATCAAGTATCCTTAACACAAATCAATAAGTAATCCTAATTACTTCATAAATTAATTAACAATATTAATTACATTAATCCTTAATTACTTATATTAATTAACTTCTCATAAGTCACTTATTTACTGATTACTTTATTAAATAAATCAATCTGTAATTTTGTCATTGATTTTGTAATTTAATGATTTCCAATTATATTTTAACTTATTCTAATCTAAATTAATTACATTACTTAAGCCACAATATTAATCGTTCTTGATTTCTCTAAACTTGTAATTAATTATCAGTTTATTTACTTTATTAAATAAATAAGTTTCTTCATAATTAACCATCTTAATTAACCTCTTGATTAATTACACAAAGTAATTATATTTTATTAATTTCATTAAGTAATTATTTATCAAACCATCAAATGATAATTCTGAATTACTTACACTTAATTAATTAACTTAAATTTAATTTATTAATTAATTCAAACCCTTATTTACTAAATTAATAAACCCAAATCATTTATTAATTAGATTAATTAATTATCCATTTCAATTATCCTACTAATTTAATGAATCCTAAATTATTGAATCCTTATTAACATTAAAATGAAGCATTTTCTTATTTATAATTTAAATTTAAAACAACTTAAAACCCCAACACTTTGAGTCAAACTACAATTAACTCGAGAATCAACCAAACCCAAGTCACATCATCAATTCACCGTGCACATCAATTCAATCATTCCATCAATTATTTAAATTTAACCATTTAGATCTAAATAGAAATCCGAAAGAGTGAGATTTACTCACCTTGTTTTATATGCAATTCCATCCTATCCTGACTTGTTTCTTCACAACTATTGACCTTGTATAAACATTACATATCTTATTAATATCTGGGATAATTAGATAATCCATCACTATTTTGTAGGATCGATTTCACCCTCGAGGGGGGGGGGTGAATAGGGTGATAGTGTCAATTATAAAAATTAATCGCGGAAGCTTATAAAATATTCAATTCAGATCACAGAATAGCAGCACAGATATCGCAGAATATAAATAACAGAACAACACAGAATTTACCCAGCTTCGGCAAAAACCTACCTACGTGCTGCCCCCAAGGTTTCTACTAGAAATTAGATAGTCCCTCGCTTACACACGTAAACTCGCTATACCCGCTATTGACTAATCTAACTCCACGCTCAAAACCTTGCCACAACTCAACCACCAAGTTGCGAATTCTCAAGCTACGCCACGTAGCTTGTCCCCTAGTCACACGACTAGAAATTTAAAACGGTTTAAAAAGAAAATACAATTTAAAAGCAAATTTAAAATACAAAACCCTAATTTAAAAATACTATAACCCTTAAAAATAAAAAAAGGCCGGCCCTCTTTGTAATTTATCTTGACATCTCCTTTTATTCTTTCTACCCAAATCTTTTGTGAAATAATGGCAGCTCCGTGTTCGATCAAAATTAGGGCTCGTTCTGAAGTTGCCAATCTTTGATTGCTCAATCGAAAAAGATTTTCAGTTTGTTGCTTTCGTCGATTGCTTGGCTCGTTGAATTGTCTTTGGCTTCTTCAATTTGGTCGAGTTAACGGTATGCGATTGTTCCTTTTTCGATGTTGATTTTTGCTCGACCTTTGATTCGAGTTATTGTTATTTCTCTGTTGTTACTTGAACTCGAATCTTACCATTGCCGATGATGTGAATTTGATTATATAGGGTTTGTAACCCTAGATTTGCGTCGTATATTATCTATTTTAATTTGTCAACTGATATTTCTTTAATCGTTGATTTTCGTATGGATGTTTATGATTTCACTGACTTATTCATATGCGTATATTTTTTGTTGCTTGAATCCCACGGCATTGATTTCAACTCCTTGGTCTCCACGGCTTCATCTCCGATCATTTTACTGTTGACTTTATTCTCTGACTTCATTTTGACTTTTGGCATTGACTAACTTGATTACGTGAATTTTTGGCTTGATCACCCTTGATGTTGAAGTCGGTCTTCACTGATCATGTTTACTCCAGCCATTTGATTTGAACTTGTAAATTTTGACTTTGTTTTTAAAAAACTGTTACATGACTTCGCTGTGTAGTCTGCACATATTGATTCCATTCATGTTGCTGGACTGGACATTACTGGTTGCTTTGGGACTTAACTTGAGCTTTGTACATCCACTCTTGATACTGCACTGTTCCTTTGCATTTCATACATATGTACATATGTATATATTCTTGGATTTGTACTTGGATTTGAACTGCTTCATATGTATGTTTGTTGCAGCCTTGTGTTCATTTGAGTCATTCTGGCCTTGAACCTGTTGCATACATGACTGCTGTATGGTTGCATATTTGTAAGTTGTTCAGTTTGCATCATTTCTGGTTGGTTTGGTCTGGACTTCACTTGACCATTGCTCCATGTATACTTGGTGCTTGATTTGGGTTCATACTTGTTCATGTGTACATCTGTGTGTCTTTTGCTCTGTTCTCACTAACCATGTGGTCTGGAATGATTTCGACATTGATTTTTGTGTTGTTTGAAGTTACCACTTACCTGACCCTTCCATATGCTCTCTGATAAATGTTTGGACTGGTGCATACTGTTGCGGCCTGTACTTGTTGTTATTTGCATCATTTTGATACTCCATTTCTTGACCTGTCTCATTTCAGTTGTGTCTGCATTGTCACTATTTGGTTGATGTCACCTGAACTTGATATTGTGGTATCGTGTAGCTGTGTCATTGTTTGATTGTTGTTTGTTCTCGGCTTGCTTTTGATGGCTGGTAGCACTTGGGTGTCTTGGCACTGCTGTTAGCTTTGATGTATGGTCAGTGATGCACTTGGTTTGAATTCATTTCTTGTTTTACTGGATTGAACTGCACTGACTGATTGTCAATGATTTTTGGTCGAGACTGTTTTTCCATACTTGCTCATTTTTGAGTGCATCCGTGTTAAATCCAGTTTCACAACTCGGGTTTGACCTTGTGCTGAAGTCGAGATTTTATTTATGTTGCACCTGAGTTGAACCAATCTTTTTATTTGGGTTTGACCTTGTGCTCACCTGTCCCTGTAACATTATCAAGTGTATATTGGTGTGCACGGCCTTGTGGCATATACAGTGATACACTGTGTATGTCATAAGTTGTTCGTGTATGACGAATTCAAATATGAATGATGACGAACAACCCAAATAACAGAGGCAAATATTATTTTCAAAATTCACGTTTTATTTTGTACTGCAAAAATATTTCTTTTTCAATTTTACTGCGTCAAAATTTATTTTTGCAGATTGCTCAGATGCTGGATTCTAACTGGAATAAAGTTGAAGATAAATACGAGTGTGAGTGATATGTAGTGAGGTCAACTGTAAATATGAAATTGTGTAAATATGAAATGTGATGTAATTGTAATCAAAGTTGTATAGTTATAGTGGGAGCTTGAAATTGTACTATTAAAAGTTGTAATAAATATTTGTTTGAATAAAATATTCGTTTGAATTCAAATTCTGTGTTATTTAATTTATTCAACAAATATTTATTTAATCTGTGAAAACAAAATAGTATGTTAACAAATACATTTAAAAGAATGTATATATGTTTATTATCATCAAACAAAAATCATATAAGCGCATATTCAACAATCTCCCCCTTTTGATGATAACAAACATATATTTAAGATTTTGAATATGTTAAATGTATTTGATCATGGATATATCCTAATTGCTCCCCCTATTTAAATGCTTCCTCTCTACACAAAACTCCCCCAACATTTATGCATACAAATAAAAATATGCAAATGATCTTAGATGCAAATATAAAATTATTTGACCTTTACTTGATTTTATTAGACAAAATCTTAACTTTTCTCTCCCCCTTTTGTTATCAGCAAAAGAATAATAGTGTTAGAGAAAATAGAGATAAAGTTATCGATATTAATTCAACATTAAAACTCAATTGAATATAAATATTAAATTTCAATAAAAAATCAAACAAAAATCATAAATATTTTGTTAGGCGCATATTCCACTTTTAGAATGATGGAAATGATGTCATCATATAAAACCATACAGTTGTGTCTATTTGTGGTATATTTATATCAGGAATTTGAATATCTACTTACCATGCATAACCGATATGGACTTTTAAATGAGATTAGTAGTATTCCAATTTTATTTTAAAAAAAATGAATTCAAGTATCTTCTAATCACGCATAACCGTGAGGACTTTTAAATGGGATTAGAATCAACTTGTTTATTTTAAAAAATAAACTTTTGATATGCGTTCCATACATGCATAACCGTGAGGACTTTTAAATGAGCATGGAAGCACATAACAAATTCCAAGTAATTCACCCATGCATAACCGTGAGGACTTTTAAATGAGAGTGAATACTTTGGTATTTATTATTATTATTATTATTATTATTATTACCCCCTTTTTTTTTAGAAAAAATGTGAAAAATGAAAAACGAACGATTCCAGTTTAAAGTACCACATATCGACATACTATATAGAATTTTGATGAGTGATGGTCGTTAGAAATATGATAGATATAGAGATGGTTATGGAATTTTTACCAACAAACAGTTTTATAACTCTTGTTTAAATTTCTAAAGAAATTTATTAATTATACCGTCTCGAGTCATAATATTTGATCAATATTAACACTCATCACTTTTTCAATCACTATTTTTCTTTTCGATAAACATCATGGAGTCAGATTAGTCAAAATAGTCATTTAAAATCAAATTCAAAAATAATTATGAAATTAATTTTTCAAAAATGACTAATCTGAAACTATGGTTAAAAAATGATTTTCTCCAGGGGGTTTTAAAAGAAAATTTTCTGCTATTTGAAAATTATTTGAAATGCAGAATATGCAGATATTTTCTTTGAAAAACGATGCAGTTACTAAATGTCTCAACAAAAAATCACGTTTCACTAGTAATTTTTCTATCAACTAGATTACCAGTGTAATCTGCATCTGAATTTCTCTTTCACTCAAAATTATCATCAATTGGATTTTATAGACCAAAACATGAAGTGTGCATCAAAAATTTCAAATTCAATTTTAATAACAATTTAAATGACATTCTTTTGAAATTGAATTAAAGCCGTGTAAATAATCAGAAAACCATGAATATAGAGTTAGCCGAATTATAACCAAATGTATTATTATCTAACAAAACACTATTTTTAATCCAAAATGATATATATGAAGTAATTCAAAGAATCTAGAGATTTTTATAGTGTTTTGGCATAAGAATATAATTGGCGAACTATTTTGAATAAGTCAGAATCATCATCTTTTCATCATCTCAATATTGGCTGATTTTAATTCAGAATATGGTGTAGATTATCACATTTAATATATCGTTTAAAACATACCATTACCTGTTTTACCGTTACGATATTTTTCGTTGTTGTCCGTTGTGATTCTGTCACCTTTATACTAGGCTAAGGAACTTAGCTTTGTCGCCCGTTGTGTTTCTGGAACAGCCAAAATCCAGAGAACACTATTGTTGTTCCTTAGCCTGCCACCACACCTACACGGAAAAGGATTTATGTGACCTATTTGTTTTTATAGGTCCATGATTGTTAGTGGCAGAAAATTTTGAAAAACAATTTTGTAAAGACCCAAAACTATTTATAATTGTTCCCTTTGGCACCCAAATTTGTTTAACTTTGAGAGATTTTATATTTGTGCCTTTTGGAACCCAAATCGGTATAGTTTTCACATGTTTGGGTCTATACCAAAAATTATTGTGATTGTGTCCATATTTTCTACAAATTGTGCACATAGAATTAACTTGATTAATATTGCTTGCAACAATTTTCGAATTATTATATCCAAGTCCTTGTCTAACCGTATTAACAGTTTGCTTTCCTAATAGCATATTCAACGATTTTTCACTTTTTGAAAATTTATCTAAAGTCGTTGACAATTGTTGGACTTGTGTTTTGAGAGATTCATTTTCGTTTAACAACTGTGTGCACTTTTTAATAGAATTTTCTCTCCTAGTATTTTCATTCTCTTTTAAAATCAGAATTTCATTTTCAAGTGATTTTATATTGATTTCTGATTTTTTTTATTTCTTCTTCGAATGTTGGACACTTATCACACTTAGGGATCCTACGTTGATAGTTCTTAACTAATTGATTAAGTTGTTCATTGCATTCTATCAAAGTATCCTTTTGAGATTCAAGTTTGGCGTATTTTTCCCTAAGTCGTTCAAAACAGCCGTTTACTTCATGAAAATATATAAGCAACTCAGAATGGGTAAGTTTTGATACCTCACTTGGCTCGTCATCGTCACTGTCAGTTGTATCACCTCGAAGACACAATTCTGCCTTTTCGCTTTCACTGCCAGTGCTTTGATCATTCTCGTCTATTTCATCCCAAGTGGCTGCAAAACTTTTCTTTTTCTGTTTCTTTCCATGGCTGGATTTAAGTTGTGGACAATCGGGCTTGATATGGCCGGGTTTGTTGCAATTATAACAAATAATCTTTTGTTCTTCTGAGTAGTCTAGTGCTTTGGCTATTCTGCTTTTCGCTTTTTGAATTCGAGCTGAATTACCATGTTTCTGATTCCATTTTTTGAATTTCCTTATTAACAGCTCTATTTCTTCTGCACCATCATCGTCATCATCGTCATCACTTTTAGTTGTTCCTTTAAGAGCTATTGATTTTCTTCGAGTGTCACCTCCATCACGCTCTTCCTTGAATTTCATTTCTAGCTCATAAGTGGTGAGATTTCCGATGAGTTCTTCAACTTTGAGTTGTTTTAAATCTTTTGATTCTTGAATGGCAGTAACTTTCGCTTCAAAGCTTCGTGGAAGGACTCTGAGGATTTTCCAGACTATTTCCAATTCGGTGTATGTTTTTCCGAGAGCTTTTGATTTGTGTACGATATTGGAAAGTCGTCCATACATCTCTTTGACATTTTCTTCCTTCGCCATGGTAAAGTTCTCGTATTCGCTGCTTAGCATGGCAAGGCGAGATTCTTTGACTTGAGATGTTCCTTCGTGAGTCACTTCTAGTATGTGCCATATTTCCTGCGCAGTTAGACAATGTGAGACACGATTAAATTCAAATTGATCTAATGAACAGATAATAGATTCATAGCTTTGGCATTAGTATTCTGTAATTTATTTTCTAGTTCTGTCCATTGTTCCTTTGGTTTCTCTATTTCCTGATTATCTACAGTTATAGTTGGAGTTCTGTAACCTGTCTCAACAATATCCCAAGCGTCAATGGTTTTCAAAAAAAATTTCATCCTATTTTTCCAAAAAGTATATTCACCACTAAACATTGGTGGTCTAACTATCGACTGACCCTCTGCAAAAGCATTATTAAAAGAAGCCATTTAAAAGTTCAAATTTTTAAAACAAAAATTGATTTTTTCAAAAAATCAAATTTTTAAAACAAATGTTGACTTCTATTCCTAGCTCTGATACCACTTGTAGGATTGATTTCACCCTAGAGGGGGGGTGAATAGGGTGATAGTGTCAATTATAAAATTTAATCGCGAAAGCTTATAAAATATTCAATTCAGATCACAGAATAGCAGCACAGATATCGCAGAATATAAATAACAGAACAACACAGAATTTACCCAGCTTCGGCAAAAACCTGCCTACGTGCTGCCCCCAAGGTTTCTACTAGAAATTAGATAGTCCCTCGCTTACACACGTAAACTCGCTATACCCGCTATTGACTAATCTAACTCTACGCTCAAAACCTTGCCACAACTCAACCACCGAGTTGCGAATTCTCAAGCTACGCCACGTAGCTTGTCCCCTAGTCACACGACTAGAAATTTAAAACGGTTTAAAAAGAAAATACAATTTAAAAGCAAATTTAAAATACAAAACCCTAATTTAAAAATACTATAACCCTTAAAAATAAAAAAAGGCCGGCCCTTTTTGTAATTTATCTTGACGTCTCCTTTTATTCTTTCGGCCCAAATCTTTTGTGAAATAATGGCGGCTCCGTGTTCGATCGAAATTAGGGCTTGTTCTGAAGTTGCCGATCTTTGATTGCTCAATCGAAAATGATTTTCAGTTTGTTGCTTCGTCGATTGCTTGACTCTTTGAATTGTCTTCGGCTTCTTCAATTTGGTCGAGTTAACGGTATGCGATTATTCCTTTTTCGATGTTGATTTTTGCTCAACCTTTGATTCGAGTTATTGTTATTTCTCTGTTGTTACTTGAACTCGAATCTTACCATTGCTGATGATGTGAATTTGATTATATAGGGTTTGTAACCCTAGATTTGCGTCGTATATTCTCTATTTGAATTTGTCAACTGATATTTCTTTGATCGTTGATTTTCGTATGGATGTTTATGATTTCACTGACTTATTCATATGCGTATATTTTTTGTTGCTTGAATCCCACGGCATTGATTTCAACTCCTTGGTCGCCACGGCTTCAGCTCCGATCATTTTATTGTTGACTTTATTCTCTGACTTCATTTTGACTTTTGGCATTGACTAACTTGATTACGTGAATTTTTGGCTTGATCACCCTTGATGTTGAAGTCGGTCTTCACTGATCATGTTTACTCCAGCCATTTGATTTGAACTTGTAAATTTTGACTTTGTTTTTAAAAAACTGTTACATGACTTCGCTGTGTAGTCTGCACATATTGATTCCATTCATGTTGCTGGACTGGACATTACTGGTTGCTTTGGGATTTAACTTGAGCTTTGTACATCCACTCTTGATACTGCACTGTTCCTTTGCATTTCATACATATGTATATATTCTTGGATTTGTACTTGGATTTGAACTGCTTCATATGTATGTTTGTTGTAGCCTTGTGTTCATTTGAGTCATTCTGGCCTTGAACCTGTTGCATACATGACTGCTGTATGGTTGCATATTTGTAAGTTGTTCAGTTTGCATCATTTCTGGTTGGTTTGGTCTGGACTTCACTTGACCATTGCTCCATGTATACTTGGTGCTTGATTTGGGTTCATACTTGTTCATGTGTACATCTGTGTGTCTTTTGCTCTGTTCTCACTAACCATGTGGTCTGGAATGATTTCGACATTGATTTTTGTGTTGTTTGAAGTTACCACTTACCTGACCCTTCCATATGCTCTCTGATAAATGTTTGGACTGGTGCATACTGTTGCGGCCTGTACTTGTTGTTATTTGCATCATTTTGATACTCCATTTCTTGACCTGTCTCATTTCAGTTGTGTCTACATTGTCACTGTTTGGTTGATGTCACCTGAACTTGATATTGTGGTATCGTGTAGCTGTGTCATTGTTTGATTGTTGTTTGTTCTCGGCTTGCTTTTGATGGCTGGTAGCACTTGGGTCTCTTGGCACTGCTGTTAGCTTTGATGTATGGTCAGTGATGCACTTGGTTTGAATTCATTTCTTGTTTTACTGGATTGAACTGCACTGATTGATTGTCAATGATTTTTGGTCGAGACTGTTTTTCCATACTTGCTCATTTTTGAGTGCACCCGTGTTAAATCCAATTTCACAACTCGGGTTTGACCTTGTGCTGAAGTCGAGATTTTATTTATGTTGCACCTGAGTTGAACCAATCTTTTTATTTGGGTTTGACCTTGTGCTCACCTGTCCCTGTAACATTATCAAGTGTATATTGGTGTGCACGGCCTTGTGGCATAAACAGTGATACACTATGTATGTCACAAGTTGTTCGTGTATGACGAATTCAAATATGAATGATGACGAACAACCCAAATAACTGAGGCAAATATTATTTTCAAAATTCACGTTTTATTTTGTACTGCAAAAATATTTCTTTTACAATTTCACTGCATCAAAATTTATTTTTGCAGATTGCTCAGATGCTAGATTCTAACTGGAATAAACTTGAAGATAAATACGAGTGTGAGTGATATGTAGTGCGGTCAACTGTAAATATGAAATTGTGTAAATATGAAATGTGATGTGATTGTAATCAAAGTTGTATAGTTATAGTGGGAGCTTGAAATTGTACTATTAAAAGTTGTAATAAATATTTGTTTGAATAAAATATTCGTTTGAATTCAAATTCTGTGTTATTTAATTTATTCAACAAATATTTATTTAATCTGTGAAAACAAAATAGTATGTTAACAAATACATTTAAACGAATGTATGTATGTTTATTATCAACAAACAAAAATCATATAAGCACATATTCAACATATTTATTGATTTTAAACTATCTAATAATTTGAATAATAATTTCATTTGATAAATTTAATCCAATTTAACTAAAAATTAATTTATCTAAAAATTAAATTTTAAAAATAACTTTCTGTAAATATCTTAGGATAAAATTAACTGCTAAATTTTATCAGCTATTCATTTATTATTCATACTTGTATTGTTGTAAATAAAATTTAATTGGAAGACAATTTTTTTTTGTAATTTCCTCATAAAGAAAAATCGCAGCATCCTCCCCCTTTTAAGCGACCAGATCCTGACCTTCAACGGCGCGCACGCTTCCCACGATCGCCGCCCCAATTCGCGACTCCAACTCAGAGAAGTCGAACGCCAAAACCCCAAACGAGACCCCCCCTCAAACACGCGAGCAACGATGCGGCCTTCCCTATGCCGACTCGAGATGACATCACAACATTCGAAACCCTAACACGACCCTCCCCTTCGATCGATGCGATCATGCTCGAGCTCGCGACCTGCGTCGCCACTTTCTTCGAGGCTTCGGCCATTATCTGTTGTTTATATTATTTTTTCCGACTTCGATTTAAATCTTGGATTGAAAATGAGGAAAGGAAGGGAACGAGCTCGATCTTTTGTTCAAGGTGAGAGAGAGAGGACGGGAAAATATAGGTTGGAGAAGCTTCCTGAATCCACGTGAATATAATATGGTTTGAATATTGAAATTATCTCGCGTTGTATAACGCGAAATTCCGAAACCCGAATCAAACATGCCGACAGATGTTAATAAGGTTTTATCCGCATTCCGAACACAATAGAATGTGTTTCAGAGGCTAATTTGATCGTATGAGCAAGTTACAAAAGAAAACGATCAAATTTAAATTAAACTGATTAAAATAGTTCTAAGCGTTTCGAGCTGCCAGGGTCAAACAACAATTCCGACTGCTACGAAAATTGAAATCCAATAATAATTAACTATTACGGATCCAATGAAACTGGTTTAGTTGAATTCCGAGACTGTCCCTTGGAAGGTTATTTTTAAATATTGATTTAAACGACATATTATTAAAATTGAACAAATCACCCTTAAATTAAATTTCAACCATTCTATTATTTTCAGTATCATCATTATAGATTTTATAAGCCTTCAAATTATTTTAAACAGGCTTAGAAATCCATATTCAACAATTTACCCAATTTCAATTATTAAATTCAATATTTAAACTATACAATTCAATGATTTAATTATCAAGTAAATATTGTTATCTTGAATTCAAGTTAAAATCAACTTTTGAATATTTTAAAATCAATTAACTATTCAATTTCAAATTGTTAGAAATTCCGAGTCGTCACATTCCTTCCCCCTTAAAAGAATTTCGTCCCCGAAATTACTAATTAGGAAGAATGGTTCAAGACCCGTTTACTTTTCCCAAAACTCACAATTCAACATCCTACCAACAATCTTTTATTGAGAACCTATTATCACATCAACCAACTTCTCAAAACCTTTCATTGTTTCAAATCATATCCCTTTGCTCAATTATCTAAATTTCAATTTTAAATCAAATTTTGAATTATCAAAATTTTCTTAGAATTTTTCTAACTCTCTAAATTTCCGAAATTTTTTGCCAGCGTCTCCTTTACGCGGCTAGCTCGGTACAACTACAATAGGCCTCTACGGGCTCCTAAATTCCAAAAGAAAACCAAAAGCCAAGTGGCTACATCAAAAACCCAATCCAATATCATCTAGAAATTTAAATACATACCTTTTTGTCGGACAATTCAAATTTATCTTTTGGGATCAAATCCAATTTTCTTTTCCCCTTTTTATACCTACATATCTTGTTTAGCAACAATACTCAATCGAAACTTTACAAATCATTTTATACATTCTCTTATATAGGTTTTCATATTTACTTCTGTTCAAATTCGTTTTTCCCGTTTTAATATGAATTCAACTTATTTCAATTTTGAATATTAAATTTTTATTTTCCATATATAACTGAGTCTTATTAGTTCCATCTACTAATCTATTTCAGTTTCATATTTAAAATCGTTTAATTGCTTAACAAAAATTTTCTCAAAAATTTTCTAACTCCCAAAATTTTCGGAAAATTTAGGCAGATTCTCCTTTGTACGGAGGAGCTTTTGCAATTTGACAAGAGATATAAAATGTATACATCGACTCACACGGTCGGAAAAGTCAAAAACAGTTCATATTTCCTATTTTTATTGCGTAGGCGCACCTTATTTAGCATTTTAAGCAAGCAGCTTATTAATTTTAGCAAGTAGTGCAATCCAAACCAGCCAAACGGCCTTCAGGTACCTGTACTTACTCGATTTAAATGTGTAAGTGCCATTTAAGAAAAATCTATTTGCAACTCACTTACTTTTAATATCTAAACACAAGCATTCACTTATATTTAATAGCTAAACACATGTATATCATAAGCAATAAGCAACAAAACGCTTTCCATAAGCGATTTATATAATTTTTAAGCTAATTCAATTGCTTTCAATCAATTCATAAGCCATTTCATTCAGTTTCAATGGTTTGCAATTCAATTTCTTACATTCCATTGATTTTATTATCCAAACAAACTCATATTCACTTCAAATGATTCAGAACCAATTTTATTTAATCTCTATCGACTCATAGCATTTTAATTACTTTCATTTACGCCAAACGACAACCATATTTATGCAATTTCGACGACATTCGTTTAATAGAGTGCCTATTTTAGTTTATAATTACTTTAAGTTACATTTCAACTCATCATGTAATCAATTCCATTTCATTTCCAATTTATTCACCAACCATTCATTGCATTTCATTTCATTTCCGCAATTGTTCCATTCAAAACAATTTGTTGAGCTTGGCACATCCAATACTTATAAATTAATAACCGTTTCCCAAATTAATTCAATCCAAGTTTTTATTGAATGGGCTTTCACCCTTATTCGAAGCCAAGCTTCCATAAATTTTAAACTTAAGTTAATCTACTTTAATTTATTCCAACATCAAACTTAAGTTTACTTCCATTTGATTTTCATTTAATCAACTTCCATTAAATTTAGTTAGCCTATCCATTTTAAATTTTAATTTCAAATTCACCTTCTCAATTTATCAGAATAATATTCAAGCACAAACTTAACTCATTTACACTTCAAATTAATATGCCTTCGAACTTAAGTTCAGTGTGATAATCCAATGCCAATCACAACTTTGGTTTAATTTTTTATTCTATCAGACTTCATCCATTTATCATTTAACTCAATTAACCCATTTAAATTTTTAATTTACGTACTTAATTCATGTTCAAATTTATTTCATTAATACAAGGCCAATCTCAATTTATTTCTACTCATATGGATTTTTATTTGCAACTCAAACCATTTCTATTACAATTCACTTCCATTATATCCAATCTATTTGTAATTCAAACCATCACATTTTCAATCCAACTCTATTTTATGTCTATTTTACAGCATCTCCTTTTATTTATTTCATTGTCAAATCTAAGTCGAATTCTATTTACAATTCGAATTCATTCCTAAACTCCATTATTAATTCACAATCCATTTATTTTCCTAAGTTAAATTTTATTAATATACCCAATCAAATAATTATTTAGCCAATTAGCTTACTTTCAGTTTTTAAGTCAATATTCGATTTTAATTACAAAAACATTTCATTAAATTTTCCTGAGTTCAATTTTATTTTATAATTCCAGTTTGGAATTTCTTTTTAATTTTTCCTAAAATTCCAACACTTCTATTTTAAATTTTTAGAATGCCTTTAAATCCACATACTGCTATTAAAATAGTCCTTTATAAAAATATTTCTTATAACTCGATGTCTCAACCAGTCCCTCCTTGTTCTCACAGAAATTCAGTCATACGTTGATCAGGCGTAGAACTGAAAATCTATAAGTACTTGGTAAACCCGTTTTCAACATCTAGTGAAAATACTTGGAAAATAATTTTATTAAAAATATAGAAAACGGTTTTTGAAAATAGAGGAAATAACTTTGGTGAGAATGCTCTAGAAATCATCACCCCCATCCATGGTCACAGTTACATCCAGGGTTACGTTGCCATCGCAGCAAAAGTCCATGTAACTGCAGGCTCTCCGCGGCTTCTCAATTACGCCATGGATCCTACACAACAGATCACAGTTACATCCAGGGTTACGTTGCCATCACAGCAAAAGTCCATGTAACTGCAGGCTCTCCGCGGCCTCTGATTTTCGCTGTCGAAATGAAACTTCTCCACTCCTACATAGGTCACATTCTGCCGATATAAAATCAAATGCAGACTGTGGGCTCTCAGCGGCACACACGACTTTCGCTATGTTATACCATAGGTCGCAGTCTACCGATATAAAATCAAACGTAGACTATTGGCTCTCAGCGGTACACACGACTTTCGCTATGGTATACACTACTTATAATCCTCAGGAACTAGTTTTGTCCGGACTCCTCACAGGATCAACTTTAGAACCCCCTTGGGCTCAAGGCAGCACCACCCGGTGGTACTTCTGAGAAGTTCATTTCAAGGGAGCGCCTTTTCCCCGGAGCCATCATCAAAACATTTTATACTATACACATATAGTATCTTTCAAATCATAGCCCTAGTATGATCTCATACGAAGCTTCTTTACACAAAATCGATTATCCCACAATCGATAATTCTCAAACTAGGCTTTCCAAATTTTTTATTGATTTTATCCAAAAATCTAGCCTTCCCAAATCCAAAGGTTCCCAAAACTTCTCCAAAATCCTAATAAGATCCTTTGTATATATATACAGATATATATAATTTTTAAAACTTGGATCATTTCCAACTTGTATAAGATCCTTTTTATATTTCAAACACTTTCAAAAATCCTTTTCTTCTGGCAATAGAATTAACAAGGGAAGTTTCATCTTACATATAACAAAGATATATAACCCCTTTTTATTCAAAATCAAATATTCAAATTTGATTACTCTTTTCAATATCAATATTTTTTCCATTCACTTATCCACCTTTACATTAATCCTCACTTGGATTATCACTTCAATTCCTATCTCAGTTGGGTATTAAATCCCTAACAGTTTGAACTCCGACCAGTTTATATTTAGAAAATAGCTTGAAAATTTTAAAAATAAATAAGTAGTTGAAAAATAATTATTAGTTTGCAAAATAACTATAAAATAGGTAACTAATTGTAAAATAGTTGAATAGTTTCAAAAAAAAATTAGATAATTGCAAAATAGTTGTAAAATAGAAATTAATTTGTGGAATAGTTGAAAAACAGTAATTAGTTTATAAAACAGTTGAAAAACAGTTAAATGGCTTCAAAAATAATTGTAAAACAAGTATAAAATAATTTGGCTTTAAGAAAGAAAGGTTGTATATATTTAATAGCTTAGACAAATAAGTTTATATGAAAACAATTTATTTAAAATAGTCTAGGGTCAAACCGTTCACTTCCCCAACAATTCAACTTAAATTTCCACTTTCATTTAATTGACTCAATACTAACTTGAATAACTTCAATTTCCATTGAAATTTATTCCCAATTCAAGTTGAATCAATCTTGATTCCTTTCCCAATTTAAATCATATTCCATTCGATTTTAATCCTGTTTACTTTAATCATAATTTCAAATTATTCCAATCAATTTGAATTATTATCAGTTGAACTCATTTCAAATTCAAATCATTTCAATTTAATCCAATTTGATTTCCATTTAAATTTTAAACATATACACCTTTAATCACCAATCTAATTAATTCAAACCAAATTCAATCTCAAGCTTGAATTTAAACCATCTCGAATTACATAAATTCGAGTTAAATTCTCAAAGGTTGGTTTATCCTTTTAAACCAAATTAACCTTTATTCAAAGTTTTTAATCAATTTAGTTTTTAAAACAAATTCCATTTTAAATTATCTTTACTTATGTATTTCAAAGTTTAAATAAGAGTTCAATACAATTTTATTTTTAAATTTTAATTTATTACTAAATTTTATCTTCTTGTTTGAAGCCGGTTCTTAAACAATTTTAATTTATAAACTCAATTATTCAAATTTATTTTATTTATACAATACCATTCTCAATTTGAAGATTTTCAGTAACAATAGGATGTTATCATCCAATTTATTTTAAAACATCCATCCATTTTCAAATTTCCAGATTTCAAACCCATTTTGAGATCACACAAACTACCAATTCAAATTAACCATTTAACTTTCCAAGTTAAATTCCAATTTTACTTAATCCAATTAACCTTACTCAATTTGAATTTCCGCTTCATATTTCAAAATTATTTCCCTCTTATAAGCTCAAAACTTATATCACTTTGGGTTTTTACATCACACCTCAGGAAAAATCAAAACTCAACTTCTTAGATTTTATTTCAAATTATCATGTATCCATACATATATACATATTTTTTTTTTCTTCTTGGCCCTCCCAGCCATGATTTAAAATTTTAAACCGCCCATGGTTTTGAATCCAAATTAAACTTCAAACAACCCATTGTTTGCAACAAGTCCCACTTATCCAAATAATCCTTATTTATTATTTTCTATTACTTTGAAACAAAATTTTCAAATTCTGGGATCAGATTCAGAATTTTATTTTCAATCACTTAAATTTCAATTTATAAGTCAGACTTTACCTAAATGTTTACTTTTTAAAACATTTCATTTTACTTACACATCTTATTATACACAACAATCATTTTTGATAATAACCAAGGTTATCATATCTAAAACCATCCATTATCATCTTATTCTGAAATACATTTCCAATACAAGATTTTAATTTTAGTTTGAATCAATTTCAAACTCATCTCTACTTTAATTTCAGTTTGGTTATATTATATTACTTCTTAATTCAATTCTTAATAATTTAAGAGCTAATTTCCTTAAAAAAAAATTAGAATGAAATATTGCTTTATATATCAAAATATAATCTTATATAAAATTATTTAAAATTCTTATATAAGAAAATAACAAGTACGCTCTCTCAGATATATATACACTCAACTCATTTTAGGGTACTACTGACCCTATCCTTAATGAGTAATCCCAACAGAGTCAAGGTTCTTGCTTAACCTTCAGCTCTGATACCAAATGTAACGACCCTAAATTTTCTAACCCGAAAATTCCAGATAGTTATGAAAAAGAAGAAAGAGATAGAACAAGAAGCACAGAAACACCAAACATCTCACAATCGCAGCGGCTAAAATATAATAATAAATAATAATAGCTTACAAAAGGATACTATATCTGTTGATTACATTTCAATATATCAGAGTTTCACATATATCCAAATGCTGGTCATATACAATCAATTTATCACAGAATTACAATAATATAATTATAGCTGAAATATTCTAAGCAATATTGTCATCCTGCTCGCCTCCGGAGCTCCAGAACATACCTACCTGAAAATTTGTAATACTCGGTCTGACCCGAGCATTACACCAAAGTAACACCCGGGTCAGGCTGGAAACCAGTGTGAGTATTCTCAACTAACATGAAATACCAAAGCAATCAACTTATATAAACCCGGGGTGACATATATCAATTTAACAAATTCGCAATTAGCTATGAACAACACTTATTCCACACATCAATTTTCTAAGTACCAAACTTAGATAAAATAATTCAATTCAATCGAATCATTTCATTCTAACCTATTGATTTCACAAATCAATTTATAAAAAAAATTCGAAGTGTTTTCGGGTATTTCCCAATACCCGACCCCGGTCTCTTCGAAACTCATGTTTTTCTAACCCAAATTACTCAAATGAAATACACAACATTTCATATCAGAGATATCTACTCATTCAAAACATTCCAATACTATTCAATCATCCATAAGCAAAGCTTACTCACACAAATCAATTCAATTGATTCTAATTGAATTTCAAAACTCAATCACTTAGATTTCTTCACTTATATTAATTAACCATCACTATTCATCTTAATTAATCACCCTGGATTAATTATTTTCCAATTAAATTCAAGTGATTATCTTTAATTAATTTCCCGTTATCAAATATCCTTAACACAAATCAATAAGTAATCCTAATTACTTCATAAATTAATTAACAATATTAATTACATTACTCCTTAATTACTTATATTAATTAACTTCTCATAAGTCACTTATTACTGATTACTTTATTAAATAAATCAATCTTTAATTTTTTCATTAATTTTGTAATTTAATGATTTCCAATTATATTTTAACTTATTCTAATCTAAATTAATTACATTACTTAAGCCACAATATTAATCGTTCTTGATTTCTCTAAACTTGTAATTAATTATCAGTTTATTTACTTTATTAAATAAATAAGTTTCTTCATAATTAACCATCTTAATTAACCTCTTGATTAATTACACAAAGTAATTATATTTTATTAATTTCATTAAGTAATTATTTATCAAACAATCAAATGGTAATTCTGAATTACTTACATTTAATTAATTAACTTAAATTTAATTTATTAATTAATTCAAACCCTTATTTACTAAATTAATAAACCCAAATCATTTATTAATTAGATTAATTAATTATCCATTTCAATTATCCTACTAATTTAATGAATCCCAAATCATTGAATCCTTATTAACATTAAAATGAAGCATTTTCTTATTTATAATTTAAATTTAAAACAACTTAAAACCCCAACACTTTGAGTCAAACTACAATTAACTCGAGAATCAACCAAACCCAAGTCACATCATCAATTCACCGTGCACATCAATTCAACATTCCACCAAATATTTAAATTTAACCATTTAGATCTAAATAGAAATCCGAAAGCGTGAGATTTACTCACCTTGTTTTATTTGCAATTCCATCCTATCCTGACTTGTTTCTTCACAACTATTGACCTTGTATAAACATTACATAACTTATTAATATCTGGGATAATCAGATAATCCATCACTATTTATTGATTTTAATCTATTTAATAATTTGAATAATAATTTCATTTGATAAATTTAATCCAATTTAAATTTAAATTTAATTTATCTAAAAATTAAATTTTAAAAATAACTTTCTGTAAATATCTTAGGATAAAATTAACTGCTAAATTTTATCAGCTATTCATTTATTATTCATACTTGTACTGTTGTAAATAAAATTTAATTGGAAGACAATTTTTTTTGTAATTACCTCATAAAGAAAAATCGCAGCATCCTCCCCCTTTTAAGCGACCAGATCCTGACCTTCAACGCCGCACACGCTTCCCACGATCGCCGCCCCCAATTCGCGACTCCAACTCAGAGAAGTCGAACGCCAAAACCCCAAACGAGACCCCCCCCTCGAACACGCGAGCAACGATGCGGCCTTCCCTATGCCGACTCGAGATGACATCACAACATTCGAAACCCAAACACGACCCTTCCCTTCGATCGATGCGATCGTGCTCGAGCTCGCGACCTGCGTCCCCACTTTCTTCGAGGCTTCGGCCATTATCTGTTGTTTATATTATTATTTTTCCGGCTTCGATTAAATCTTGGATTGAAAATGAGGAAAGGAAGGGCACGAGTTCGATCTTCTGTTCAAGGTGAGAGAGAGAGGACGGGAAAATATAGGTTGGAGAAGCTTCCTGAATACGCGTGAATATAATATAGTTTGAATATTGAAATTATCTTGCGTTGTATAACGCGAAATTCCGAAACCCGAATCAAACATGCCGACAGACGTTCATAAGGTTTTATCTGCATTCCGAACACAATAGAACGTGTTTCAGAGGCTAATTTGATCGTATGAGCAAGTTACAAAAGAAAACGATCAAATTTAAATTAAACTGATTAAAATAGTTCTAAGCGTTTCGAGCTGCCAGGGTCGAACGACAACTCCGACTGCTACGAAAATTGAAATCCGATAATAATTAACTATTACGGATCCAATGAAACTGGTTTAGTTGAATTCCAAGACTGTCCCTCGGAAGGCTATTTTTAAATATCGATTTAAACGACATATTATTAAAATTGAAAAAATCACCCTTAAATTAATTTTCAACCATTCTATTATTTTCAGTATCATCATTATAAATTTTATAAGCCTTCAAGTTATTTTAAACAGGCTTAGAAATCCAGATTCAATAATTTACCCAATTTCAATTATTAAATTCAATATTTAAACTATACAATTCAATGATTTAATTATCAAGTAAATATTGATATCTTCAATTCAAATTAAAATCAACTTTTGAATATTTTAAAATCAATTAACTATTCAATTTCAAATTGTTAGAAATTCCGGGTCGTCACAACCTAAGCTATTTTTATTGTTAACAGGTTGTGAATTTTCAATAATTCTAGATAAATTTTCTCTTCCTTTATTAAAATTTGAAACGATTTTAGTGATTCCTTCTAGTTTGGTCTTTAGACTTGAATTTTCTAGTTCTATCATTTTAATATTAGTTTTTAAATCATGATTTTCAAAAACAACAGCATCATTCTTTTCGTTTTGAGTCTTAATTTCTTGACTTAATAAAATCAGTTGAGAATTGACATTTGAAATTGATTCTTGAGTTTTCTCAAGTTCTTCCAATATTTTCTTCTCGTCTTTAAGTATATCTCTTTCGAATTCTGTCTTGTTCTTATTTTCAATAGCCTCTTTATGTTTTCTTTTGAGACTTTTTAAAGTATCTAACAATTTTGAGTTTATTTCTATCATATCATCAAAAGTTAAACCGCTAACCTCATTATCTTTAGCCATAAAGCATACGTTGGCTAGTTCATTATCACTGTCACTTTCACTTTCAGAAGAAGAAGAAGAGTCTGAATCATCCCATGTAACTAAAAAAGATTTCCTTTTGAATTTTTCCTTCCTTTTATTGCGATATTCTTTCTTTTGATTCGGACAGTCTGTATGTGCCCCTTTTTGTGGCAGTTAAAGCACTCCAGAATGGATGAAGACGGTTATTATCTTAAGTTCATCCTTAACCCTCACCCCTGTGGCCATCGGTTATTATCTTAAGTTTATTAACCTTAACCTTATACTTAATGTCTCTTAGCTTTCTTTCTTAAGCCTTTATTTTTATGGCTCTAGTTTAATTTCACTTTCGGTTCGGCTCCACCTCTTTCGACACCACCTCTCGGTACATATTGGATACCTTTTTATACATGTTCGACATTAACTTTGCACATGTTGACTCCTAATTCATTTGACTTAGTCCTTCTAACAGTTATCTAGGACTTTCCTGACATTTTCAGCACAAATTATAGACTTGGTCTATTGTCCAATTATTAAACACTTTATTAAGTAAATTACCTCCCAACCCCAATATATTTATCTTTCGGTACTCCAAAATATCACTTTGGTCTAGCCTATTTTCTTTCAAAAATCACTCGCCCTATTTCCCAACAAAATTGAAAATGTTTACATGTATTTTTTTGCATAATATTCATCAAAGTTCATAGTCCTAATCATTTCCTTTAATATATGGTCCTTAAATAATTCATTTACTTAAGAATTTTTTTATAAATTAGAACCGATAAATAATAATGTGTTCTTGAAATAGCATTAAACTTTCAGATCATTTTGATGACACGAAGCATAAGAAATATTCATCATAATTTCAACTATGAGCGATTTAGTAAAGGAAACAGGATCAAAGAATATATTACTCACCTAGATTTCTTGGTTGATTGACGTTTCTACTTCCCTTAGCTTTCATCTTCCTCTTTTACTCTTCCTCTTTTTTTATTCTGCCACCATTAAAATGCTTCAAATCCTATGTTTTTATTTTAGGTTGGTCGAATGAATGAAGAAGGAAAATAATTAACTTTATTCCCATAAATGGTTAGGTCATGTAACAACCCTAGTTTGAGATACTACTTGATAAATGATTTTATATCAATATTACTTAAAAGGTAAGGTTTTAATAATAATAATTTTGAATGGATAAGTGATTTTGCAATAAATAAGTTGCATTTTAAAATTTGGAATAATATTTTTAAAGGCTTGCTATAAGATAAGAAGAAAATTATAATATTTTCTTTGAAAAATATAATTAAACTCATAAAAGAAAGTAGAAAATAAGTTTTTAAGAGAATTTTTTTTTATTGATATTAAAGTTCTTACTTAAAAGAGAACCATACAAATATGAATATATAATAAATGTTAGCATAATATTTGATTTTTGAAATAAAATAGAATTATTCTGGTGTAATATAAAAAAGAAACGAGAGAATTCTTTTACATATGAGTAATAAATAAAAATGGAGTGAATAAAGGAATTAATATTTGTCAAAAATAAAAGGAGAATAGGTTTAAAAATGAAAATTTTGAGTTACAAAAATATATTTATAATTTAGTATGTTTGAATTCTATAGAAATGCAAATATATGTTTATATAGTTTGGGTTTAAAGTTAAAAAAAATGTTGTCTAACAAATAAATTGAAATGGGTTCTAGTCTTACTTATTTCGTCCCAAACCTCTTTAAGGAGAAGTTTCTTCTAACTTCAAGAAAATAATATGCTCATAGTGAAGACATCTAACTAAAATAGAATCTTTTGGAAACCCTATGCTGTAACAAGAATCTTCAAACTAAAATAGATAATAATTCCCGAAAATTAAAAGGAAATTTGGTAAGGGCTGAATTTAGTATAAAGAAGCCTTTCAAAGGCTAGAGGCAATCTATATCTAATCATTGGGTGCAAAGGTGAGTTAGAAACTAACTCACAACTATATCTATCTACTGCATGTTCTAATTTCATGTAATTGATGGTCTACTTTGATATATGGTTGATGTTTTGGTTAATAATGTTTGCTTGTATGCTTGAAGTTTGTTATATGTAGTGTGATGCTACTCAATTATTGTTTGCTTGCTATATGATGATTGTTAGTACATGTTAAGGGTATAATGGTTTGAGATCACTGTAGAGCGGCTCCGGTCATCGATATATTGTTGGAACCCCCGAAATGGTCGTTCCCAGAGCCAAATCAGCTCTAGAGTTTTTCACGGCCAATAGTCAACCCAACCTATGCAATGATGGTTTACTCTTGGAGCCAATCTACCCAAGGGAATCATATATGTGTGATGTGCACGTAAATGTGCATATTTTTACCACCATATTTATTCTTTTTAAATTAAATAAATGATCATATTGGGTATTTTAACTTGTTTAAACCAAAATTCATATTATTTGAAATTGTCACATATTCATCTTCATCCAGGGGCAAAATAGTCATTTTCGTGCATATATTAATTTGAGAAAATTTAATTGGAAATTTTTATATTATTTTGTAGGAAATTACACTCAATTACAAGTGGGTTCATGAAGGAATATGCATGCACAAAATGAATACAAAGGAACGAAGATGGAAATAATTCAAAGTGAAGAACATGGAGGACCCCACCTACCCACCTACCTTAATGTACAAATTGAAGGCTAATGCACATGCTTATGGATTTAATGGCTTCATGTACATTTAAGTGGGGATTAAAACATGCTAATGATAACTTGGCCTCCACACTTTCTCATGGGCATTTTGGGCATTCCCCAAAAATAGGAATTAGGGTTTTAAACTTGTATATATACCCCTTATGTTTCATGTAACATTATCTCTTCTCCTAGTCTCTCTTATGCCTCCTTCTCTTTAGTTTAGTTTAGATCAAAAATAAAATGAAAGCTCATCTTTCTCTTTTCATGGCTACTTAGCCATTTTTATTTTATGTAATCTTTTTTATTTTATGCAATTTAATACATGCTCTTTCCTTTTCATATTCATTTACTTTCATGTTGTAGTGTAGATCTCTTTTATTTTATGCAAGTAGAATAATTTTTCCTTTCATTTTGCTCTCTTTTTCTCTTCTTGTTTAATGTTGTTTTCTACATTTGTTCATATAATAACAAATATGAGAGCTTAATCCCTTCAATTTAGGGGTAATGAAGCTCTCAAGTATGTAGATCCAACATTTTGTTGTTTATGCTCTCTTTTTGTGCTTAATGAAAATGATTGAAGTGGTTTAATGATGTTGTTTAGCTTTGAATTTGATAGTCTATATTGTTTATAACAAATAGGCTATGCTTAAACAAACATAACATAAATTGCCTCTTCATCTAAATATGATTATGGCAAAGAAGTGAATGTTGAAATTGAAATTTGATAGCCTATATTTCTAAACAATAGTTAATAGGCTATGCTTAAAATAGATTTTTATTTCAACTTTGTTGTCATATTTCATGAGAGTTAAATGTGTATTAGTGGTTGTGTTATAGTTTGATGGTTTATATTGAGCTAGTTAATAGCACAAATATACCATACTTATGATAAGCACATCAACTAATTCACTAATGACAAGAAAATAGAGATCATAACTTCATTTTGTTGATTTATATGATCTAGAGAGTGGATTTATCTCTAAATTGTTCTCTTAACTCTCATATTTTTATCATTTTCTTTTGCTAGTTTTTGTTAGTTTCTTACATTTCTAGCTATTCACTCTCGACTTCGGTATAATTTGATTGAATAGAATTTTAAAATCATCAATTCTCTGTGGATCGACCCGTATTCGCCGCGTGCTACATTCGTACACCGTGCGCTTGCGGTTATATTTTAATTTTAAATTCGTACGACGGTTTTCTAAACCGATAGAATTTCCGTCGACGAACAAGTTTTTGGCGCCGTTGCCGGGGAATTTGTTTTGATTTTGATTTTCTATTCTTCGAATTATTTTTTAATTTTTGTGGGTTTGTTTGTGTGTTTGTGTGATTTTTGATTGCATTTTGGTTTCGTGTGTGTTGTTTTCTAGTTTCCCTTTTTCATTTGCATTTTCATTATTAAAAAAAAAGCATATACAATTTCAAAAAGAAAAAAATTTCCATTTCATTTCATTTACAGTCTCACTTGTACAGCTTTCAAAAAGAAAAGAAAAAATTACACCACTCAATTCATTTCAGTTCTCTGTTCACATTTCTGTGCACTGTGCACATTCTAATCCCCCTCCCCCTCCAATTGCCATTCTCCCTGAACTACATTCCCTCTGACCTGACATATACTCCTACCTGCACAGTGCCATCACCAGTTACAACCACTGTAACTCCAACAATTTCAGCTGCCTCGCCTCACCAATACCTTCCATTCATCACCAACATACAAAACTCCAACACACTTCATTGCCTTTCTGCCATCAAACCAAACTGTCATCTTCACTCATCAATATTTCCTTCTCCAAAACATCACATCCTCCCACGCAACTTCATCTACAACCTGCTGCCACCAAACCACAAGCCATTACAACTCCTCTGCCTTAACCCACTCCCAGTCAACTCACAGCAGATCATTCCTTCCAGTGCCAAAAAACTTCAAATTACAAACCAAAGACTGCCCCTTCTCCCTTGCACTTCAAACCAAAGCTGTCAACAATACTGCCTTCAATTACCTCCATCAGTCGCCCTACAGTCCACAATCACAACTTCATACCCAACTGTTGCCAAATTGTTACCTGCCACTTGCACACTCCTACCAAACAACATACCAAACCACCATCCAAACTGTGCAAACCTCACTTCATCACAGTCTATAAAACCATCCAAATCACCCTTACCCATTCATCTTCCACCATCATTCTAACAAAACAACCCGTTCAACACAATCCACTTCATAACTCCCTCTCTGTTTCAACTCACAACCAAACCCCCTCTACAAACAACAGTGCCATCTTATATTGCCTTCAATCTACCTACTACCATCACTGATACTACCATCACTGCTGTAAATAGTGCCTCAACAGTCTGACTTACCTCAAAGCAAACAGCTATACCACAACAAATATTCACCACTGCCCTGTCCGTTCACCATTGTAAAACTGTCATCTCCATTTGCGACTTCTGCCACTACAATTTCCACAAACATCATTCCATTGCCATCCATAATCACCAAATCCACTATCTATCACTTCACCAAGCACACTGCAGTTTCGAACATTATCAGGTGCATTCACTCCCTGCCGTTTCTACATTGCAGCAACAAAAAAAAAAGGACTACCGACCATCATCAGATACCAACATGTAATTCCAAACTTCAATCCCCTAAGTCACAGACAAACCCGACCTCAAACCATCGCTGCGTCATTCAACTTCACCGCCTCTACCTGACTTCCAGTAGTTTCCTCGACCTCGCGAACTACATCACTCAAACCCAAATCGCCAACCAGAACCACCATCCACGCAACCCAATTCGCCAAGTCGAACAAACTAAACAACAATCGACAACAACCAAAGTCGCGACCAATCTCGCGGCCGAAATCCCCCACTCCAGCACTTCCGATCCCCCATTCTCCATCTTAGTCAAAACATTTTGGGTTAAAATAGCCATACCATTCTTATATTCCAGCTCACCCTTCCTCTTGTTCTGACCGGCGTCGACTGGAACCAATTGCTGGACAATTGCTCCGATTGATCGGGATGGCATTTTAATTCGTGGGATTTGGATTTAGGAAGCTCAAAATTGCAATTGCTAAACTTTTGTTGAATTTGGTTTTGTTTTGCTGAATTTGTTAAGACAAAGGGGAGAGTCACTGTGAAATTTGTTGGGTTTATGGACTAAGTGCTTATTACATTTTCTTTTTAAATTTTCTTATTTTTGAATTTTCTTTTGGTTTTATAAAAGAAAACAGCAAGTGTTTGCAAACTGTTTTAGCTTTATCTGTTTTGTTTTTTTTTCATTTGTTTAGTTTCTTCTTCGATATTAATTTTTTTTTTTAAGTAAAACCCTACTTTTAAGTTTCCTTTCAAGAAACAAAAAAAAAAATTGTACATATTCTTGTTTTATATTTCAGGTTGCCAAAGCAGAATTTTAGAAGGAAGACTGCTGCCAAAAAAAAATTTGCCTGCTTGCTAATAGTTTTTTTTGTTTTATTTGCCTTGCATTGTATATATCTCTTGTTTTTATTAGTTGCATTGTTGATTGCTTGCATTTGAATTTATATATAAAAAAAATTCAAAAAAAAAAATTTCATTCGTAGTTGCATTGTTAATACACGTTTAATTTCTGTTCTGCATTTCATCTTAGATTTTGATTAATAATAACGATTAGACATCGATAACACTTAATTGTATATTAACAATTTGTCTTCTTTGAACAATTTAAATTCTTGGTGTCTAGGCTACGGCAGAGCAATAATCAGTTATAAATATTACGGTGATTCGTAAATATTATACTGAATTGTTTCTCTGAAGGTACTTAAACCTTCGGCTGCATTGCTACGGTGATTCGTGGTGCACCGATAAATCCTGTCCGTTACCTGGTTGAGAATTATCTTGTTGATTTAAGATAATTTGTGATTATATAATTTTGGGTTAACTTAGGATAAATCATTTGTAATTAACCTTGCATTCATTTAGTTGCATTTGCTCATGCATGTTTAAAAAAAAAAATTCAAAATCCAATACTAATTTTTTTTAAATATTCCTTTTCTTTTTCTTTGAAATTTTTAAATCCTTTTCCTTTGAAATTTCAAAAATCCAGAAAAATTAGAAAAACAAAAAAATTCAAAAAAAATTATAAAATCTTTTCAAAAGCCAAAAAAAAAAATTCAAAATTCAAAAACAAAACAAAAATCAATTTCCATTTTGAAAAATAAATTCTACTTGTAAATATTTTTGTTTATATAAAAAAAACCAAAAAAAAAATCTTGAAAATGTCCGAGTTTCCCCACTTACGTGAGTTTTATGATAGTTGTGAAAATCAATATAATCCATATGATTTCACTCCAAATTCGTATGGATATTTAACACCAACTATTGTTTAAACGATTCAAATTTCGAACAACAAAATTTTCAAAACAATGATCAATCCTCAAATCTCGAAAATAGCATTTCATCTTTACTTGAACTCTCTACGCAACAAAATCAAAGTGTAAACGAATTGTGTAACTCATATTTGTGCAATAGTTCAAGTCAAAAAAATCAAAATTTGAATTCACTTCAAAATTCAAATGATTTCGAGTGTAACCCATGCCAATTCAATCTCGAGCTTCAAAATGAATTTCAAAATCAAGACGAAAATGTGAACAGATTTTCAAATAATTTTGGCAATGGGAATAGTTTCAATAACGATATGATTGAAACCTTTGGTTGTCAACAAATTCAAAATGAAAATTTTCAAATTAATAATCATGAATTTGATTTTGTTGACCAAATGGAAAACGATAACGGGGATTTATTACTTGAAAAATACAAAACCTTTCGTGAAAATCATAATCAAATATCAACTTGCGAAGAATCGAATAATAATCTACCGTATATCGAAATTGACAATTTTTGTTCTCAACAAATCCAAATTGAAAATTCTCAAGTTAATAACTATAAATTGGGTTTTGTTGAGCAAATGAATGAAGTTTACGATGATCACATGGATTTGTTGTTTGAAACATACATGAAACAACGTGAAAAACAAAGTCAAATTTCAACGTGTGACGAGTCAAGGGATAATCCATCTTTTACCCAAATCGATGATTTTCAAACAACAACTTTTGAAACTGAAAATGATGATCTGAACGAAGTTGTTGAAAAGATGGTAATTGTGTTGGATTTCAATTCTTTTGAGGGTGAGAAACTCGATTTAAATTTCGATCTTCCTTTTTCTGAAAATTTGAATACAACAACTTTGGATTTTGAAATGGATACATGCGATGAAGTTGTTGATAATCCAACGAAGGAAGATGAATTTAACGAACACGAGTTTTATGGACTTTTCGAAAATGAGTCATTAAATTCTGATGGGGAAGATTTCGATCACCATTTTGACTTTGAAATCGATAATTTGGAAGAAGTTTTCAATGATAAACTTCAATTTCAATTTGGTGAAAATAAATGTGAATTTCAATCAATTGTTTTATCAACCCCAAAAATCATTGAAAACGAAACAACTTGTTCAATTTTTAATAAAACAAAATTCGTTTTTCCAAATCGACAATCAACTTCGAAATCTTTTATGATTTGGTTTTTCGAGCTTAAGCTGTGCCTCGCATACTTGACGAGACAAATGAATCGGTCTTTGGGAGACCGTTTCATTTACTTTTTGACTGTATACTTTCTCATCTCTTGTAAATAATAATCTTTCATGTAAATATTGGAATATTTATTTTATTTTTCTCCTTCCACTTGGGTTGACTATGGGGACACAGTCAAAATTAAGTGTGGGGGGAGACTCATCTTCATTTTTTTTCATGGTTTATTTTTGCTTTGAAATCAAAAAAAAATATCAAAAAAAAAAATCCCAAACAAAAATTTTCTTTTGATTTATTTTTAAAAGAAAAACTATAAGATAAATATACGGCTTTGGTTTATTAAATTGAAATTTTTGAAAATTTATTGGTCTCAACAAAAATAAAAATGAAGTTTGATTACAAATAATAATGGTTTAACTAGTATATAGGAAGATTCATATGTGTTAATTATGAAGTACATCCTAATTGAAAATCTTTGTTTTAAAAAGTGGTTGATTTAAAGTAAATGATATAACATTTTTTTTTGTCTTCTCAGTTAAATGGTGCTAAGATGATTTTGCGAAACTCCCTCTCAAAAAAAATATAAAAATAAAAAATAATAACATCCAAGTATTCACTCTCATTTAAAAGTCCTCACGGTTATGCATGGGTGGTTAATTGGAATTTTTGATTATGTGATTTCATACTCATTTAAAAGTCCTCACGGTTATGATGTATGGAACACATGTAAAAAAAGGCTTAATAAAAACCACCTACGGTCGATAGGTGTATGCACGAAAGTGTGTGCACTCGCCATGATCTGTACTCCCCTCACATAAGTCCGAAAGGCAGTGCATGGATGGTACATCTGGCCTCAGTTTACCTGAGCTAGGTGTGTAATTTTTCTTGCAAATAATGAGAGAGCAAGCAATTGAAATCCTAGCACTATTTTTACTTAGTTGATTTGATTTGTTATTGAAAAGAAATGAAAATACCACTTTGATAAACTTTGATAATCAACTAAGGATCCATTTCATAGTTACACTTTGCTACTAACCAAAACAACGAGTTAAACTATAGTCTATTTGATATGATAACTTGATTTTTGTTGGAAATTTTGACGAGTAAATGACATAAATTTTCAAGATAATAACCAAAACCTATATTTAACCTATTCGTGTCAATTTAAAAATAGATCCTTCATTTGTAAATATTTTCAAAATTTTGCTTTCATCTCTTTGTAAATATATCTTGCATTTTGTAAATATTTTCATCCTGCATTTGGATTTTGTGGGTAGTATCCGCTGAAAACCCTTACGAGACAACACTCGACCTACTGGGGACACCCAGAGGTTTAACGGCTTGTTGCATACGCTCAATGCAATCGTGCTCCCTATGAAAACGGATTTATCTTAGTTTTTCTTTATTTGAGGACGAATAAAAAGATAAGTGTGGGGGTATTTGATGTGCACGTAAATGTGCATATTTTTACCACCATATTTATTCTTTTTAAATTAAATAAATGATCATATTGGGTATTTTAACTTGTTTAAACCAAAATTCATATTATTTGAAATTGTCACATATTCATCTTCATCCAGGGGCAAAATAGTCATTTTCGTGCATATATTAATTTGAGAAAATTTAATTGGAAATTTTTATATTATTTTGTAGGAAATTACACTCAATTACAAGTGGGTTCATGAAGGAATATGCATGCACAAAATGAATACAAAGGAACGAAGATGGAAATAATTCAAAGTGAAGAACATGGAGGACCCCACCTACCCACCTACCTTAATGTACAAATTAAAGGCTAATGCACATGCTTATGGATTTAATGGCTTCATGTACATTTAAGTGGGGATTAAAACATGCTAATGATAACTTGGCCTCCACACTTTCTCATGGGCATTTTGGGCATTCCCCAAAAATAGGAATTAGGGTTTTAAACTTGTATATATACCCCTTATGTTTCATGTAACATTATCTCTTCTCCTAGTCTCTCTTAGGCCTCCTTCTCTTTAGTTTAGTTTAGATCAAAAATAAAATGAAAGCTCATCTTTCTCTTTTCATGGCTACTTAGCCATTTTTATTTTATGTAATCTTTTTTATTTTATGCAATTTAATACATGCTCTTTCCTTTTCATGTTCATTTACTTTCATGTTGTAGTGTAGATCTCTTTTATTTTATGCAAGTAGAATAATTTTTCCTTTCATTTTGCTCTCTTTTTCTCTTCTTGTTTAATGTTGTTTTCTACATTTGTTCATATAATAACAAATATGAGAGCTTAATCCCTTCAATTTAGGGGTAATGAAGCTCTCAAGTATGTAGATCCAACATTTTGTTGTTTATGCTCTCTTTTTGTGCTTAATGAGAATGATTGAAGTGGTTTAATGATGTTGTTTAGCTTTGAATTTGATAGTCTATGTTGTTTATAACAAATAGGCTATGCTTAAACAAACATAACACAAATTGCCTCTTCATCTAAATATGATTATGGCAAAGAAGTGAATGTTGAAATTGAAATTTGATAGCCTATATTTCTAAACAATAGTTAATAGGCTATGCTTAAAATAGATTTTTATTTCAACTTTGTTGTCATATTTCATGAGAGTTAAATGTGTATTAGTGGTTGTGTTATAGTTTGATGGTTTATATTGAGCTAGTTAATAACACAAATATACCATACTTACAATAAGCACATCAACTAATTCACTAATGACAAGAAAATAGAGATCATAACTTCATTTTGTTGATTTATATGATCTAGAGAGTGGATTTATCTCTAAATTGTTCTCTTAACTCTCATATTTTTATCATTTTCTTTTGCTAGTTTTTGTTAGTTTCTTACATTTCTAGCTATTCACTCTCGACTTCGGTATAATTTGATTGAATAGAATTTTAAAATCATCAATTCTCTGTGGATCGACCCGTATTCGCCGCGTGCTACATTCGTACACCGTGCGCTTGCGGTTATATTTTAATTTTAAATTCGTTCGACGGTTTTCTAAACCGATAGAATTTCCGTCGACGAACAATGTGTGATTGCTTTCTATATTTTCTTTTATTGTTTATGGTTGTTTTGTATATTCTGATATCTTATTTGAAAAATGCTTATACTATGCAAATTCATATATAAAAGTAGTTTTAAAAAATTTATTTAAAGATTATTTTCATAAACCCTACTATATATATGTATATTGTAAGATCTACAAAAGGCTCTTTCTATTTAATTATAAACTCATGAATATTAATATAAAATCTACCACAATCAGAAAGTGATTTATTAAAGAGGAAACTTTAAGATCCTATTTCGAAAGAATGTATTTTTTAAATTAAATTATTACTTAAGAACTATATTTAGATGGTCTCAAGAAAATTTAATATATTCAAAGGCTATGTTCTCAAAGTATGGCTTTCACAAATTCCCTTATATACATATACATATACATATATATATATATATATCGAAGAATTTATTGAAGATTCTTTAAAGAATTTTCTTTCTTTTCTATATGATGAGAATAGTGAATAAATGGATTAGTAATACCACTTGGTATAGGACTTTTGGTAATAATTAAACACTAATTACTTAACTTAATTACAATTAGTTAATAATATTCTTAATAATTAATTAATTATTAAGCTCGTATTTAATTGCCAAAATAATTAAATTTGTACGTAATTAATATTTTAAAAAAGAATTTCAAAATAATTTCAAAAAGAATCATTTTAATATATAAAACACGATAGTTTCTCAAATTGGATTCATGGCGACTATTGTTATGAACACGTCGGTATGAGTGCAACTTGTTAAAGTTAGATCTTGGTTAGATCTTACTCCCACCTTAACTCTAACTTTACTTTAACTTTATTTATTTTGAAAAACATATGGAAAAGTTTTTATTTGAAAAATAACATAAAAAGTTTAAATCTTTAAAAAAATATAGTAACTTGAGAACTAGAAAACAAGTTTGATTCATTTCCAAGTGTCTCAAGTATCAATAGCATATAAAGATGCTAACTTTCCTATCATATATCCAAACACACAAGTATGCAATTAAAAGTTTATACCATCATTACATACATGAGAAAAATAATAATTTTACACAAAACTATAGTTTTTGGCCACATTTAACAAGTCTAGCTCAAACTACAACTAGTACTACACAAATACATCCAAACAACATGCGTCTACAACTAAACCACTAACATATTACACAAATAAACATTGCAAAACATAAAGGTATAATTTTTCCCAAAAACATAATGTTTACTCACCAAAATCCTTTCAAACTTTGAAATAGCCTAGAATTTTCAAAACCCTTTAGCAAAATAAGATTTTTTTTTTTTGACCTAACAATGCAAATGGGATCGGTCTACGCACTTTTGGCTTGGCCGATACGGAGAAAGGCCCAGCCATAGTGGACGATGGTTATGGACTTGTTTCTCTAAGAGGAGATAAATGAGAAAGAAAGAAAGTGTTTTTAAGCTATTTTAATAGTTTAAAAGCAAAAAGGAGATGGTTTTGAATTATAAAATTTTGAAGGAAGCCATTAATGTGATTTTATAAGATTAAAGAAGAAGGATAATTTTTGAGAAATTTTAAAGAAATGATAATGGAAGGAGAGAGAAAAATAAAATTTGTTTTTATAGAAAAAAATGAAATGAAATTACCTTTCTACCCCCAAGTATCCTTGCCAACCACTAGTGTTATGCTACCTTATCAACCTTATCCATACCACCTTGTTCCACATGCCTAAATAAGGACCCCCATTTTAACCAACATGTAATACCAAATATGTACTTAAGATTTAAAATAAAGTGATGTTTCATATTTTCTTTTATTTAAATTAGATTTTTCACTTGAAAATGGTCATATCATCTTACATAAGTACACTTATGTTATTAGTCTTTATTTTATTATCTAATCCATGTTTAAATTATTTAAAATGTGTAAATATGTTAACTAAAGTATTTACAACATCTTAATGGTGAAAAAATGGAAATTTTCAAAAAGCCTTTTGGTCACATTTTATAATTTCTTTTGAAATAAATATTTTTGTAAAAAATATATAAAATTCTTTTCACCATCACTAATTATTATTTAAAAGAGTTATTTTGAGTTATAAATCCATTAATTAATTATTTAATAGTATATTAAATATCCCTATTTAAAGTGGTTAAATTTCGGATCGTTACATTCTCCCCCTTCAAAAAAATCTCATCCTCGAAATTAACACACAAGAAGCTATCTCAAACTAACACAAAGGCATATATCCATATCATAAACCCATACAAAAGAGTAAGCATTCATAGAAATAGCACATACACCATACAATACACACAATTTACTCATCTATCAATGACTCAAGGCAAGCCCTTCTTATACTATCCTCCAACACTGTAACGAATGCGAATTTTGCCCGCTCGAAAATCGACATCCATACTTCACATCGTATTCGAATGCCGTAGATTCGACCGTTCAAATCCGATTCGCCGGAGCTTATAACAACATTAAGTAAACAACATAGCGGAATAAAAGAATAATACACTGATATACAGCATTGATACAATAGAGTGATACAATGAATATCAATATACATCAGAGATATAATACAAGAAAATAGCAGCGGAAAAGAAAACGATAACACCAGCAGCGGATAATCTCCATCTCCAAAGCTCCAATCCAGCAATAGCTCGAACTCCAAATAACGATGAACAAAGATAAGCAAGACCAGTCATGTCCAAAGACTAAACTAGCCCCAGATAATCCACTGGACCTAACTATCTGAAAAACCCAACTCTAGACTGCTCGTGCGGAAAATAGTGAGCACCCAGAGTTTAGGAAAGGAACAATAAACTCCAGGTCAGTCATGGGACTGGTGTGAGTAACAAAAAAAAGTTTATCTTTAAACAAAAGCAGCAAGAGAATTTTAAAGTAATTCGCAATGCTTTTTAGAAAATGAAACTACCATAAGACCTCCCGCCACACACACAATGCAAACGCAGAATTGGAGGAGATTTCTTCTTATGATAGTCAAACATGCTTACTACGCAAAATCAAATAATTTGATTATTATTATTAGTGCATAGTGCAGAAAACATTTCGAAAGTAGAATATAAATCTTAGCCAACATACGACCATTATCGTATGCCTACTATAGCTACCATGTTCAATAGCAGGTTACCACCACATTCCATGGCAGGTAATACAACTAAAACCGTACAAGGCTCGTATTGTTTCTTTGGGTTTTCCAACAAATGGTCAGGCTAAGGAACTTCCTACTGCCACATGGGATCGCCTTTGGCAGGACGTCCCGAGAACCTACCCGGCTCTCTGCCAACACAAAGCCGGGTTACCTCTGTAACTAGGTAACTACTACTCGAGCAAGCAATTCCCCGGTCCTTTGGGACCTTTATCCGAGGTATCTCTAAGCAACAACCACATAGTAAATGAGATTGGAGCAACCACATAGGTTAAATATCAGGGCTCCATACCTAATACCACCCTTTACCAGAAGGGAATGACACACCCTAAAGGGCGCGACCCTCATAACCTTGCCGCATCTTTCCTGTTTCCACCATTTTCGGGGTGTGAGGTCCTGATGCAGTCTCGTCCACAAAGCTACGCTTTATACAAAAGCCATGCTCTGATCACAAATGATCAACAAATGATTATCAACACGCAATAGCACTCAGCATGCCACACTACCAAATTGGGAGTATATCGCTGATAACCTTCAACTATATAATCTCTGAGCTCGTACGTCTCAGAGAAGGGTGTTAAGCAAAGAGAATAAATTCTCCGCCACCACAGATACGTATTTGAAAGAAATCGGCTTTATATCTCAAAGTGTAGTGTCAGACATGTAACCATACAAGTCTATTCCGGGTTCGAACAGAACGGAAGGCACTTCCGAAGAAGCCCTTGCAATCCGGGTATTCACAATCCCGATCGAATTTCCCATCACAAAGGAAATCTCTATACCGGGGATCAGCCAGTGCAGAGACAATCGATAGGTCATCCTATCGTTCTTACAAATACCTGGTCTTTACCACCGGTCTGCAATGCTATCCATATACGTCGTATCACTATTCGGAATAGGTTATATGACACAAAGGTCCTCTCCCGGCTAAAACGAATAGTGAGCGCAACATTTAAAACATATGGATATGGGATTCCAATTAAGTCACAACTTATTACCCAAAAACCTTTCCTTTAAATGGTTAAACAAACTACCATTTCAAATCTTTAAACAAAAGATTTATTTCACAAAGTTCACAAAGATCCATTTACGGAATTCAAACAATTTCCATGTCAATTGGATTAACTCGTTTAAAATCTTTAAATTAAAGATTTAACTTATAGATTTCAAACCATTTCCAAATATTCACTATAACTTGGAAAACTATTTCAGTTTAAATTTGAAATCCGTTTAATACAATTTGAAATTCATTCCTCTTATGGAAGCTTTTTTTTTTAGAAACAACAATCTTATTTCGGAAAAACCCAATTTCATTTATACAAGTTACAATCTTTGGGTTAATTCAAATTCCCAAAGGAACAATACTTTAAAAATGGTTTGACTCGTATATAACTAGTATAATATCGTTAATCCCTAGTTTCAAATCATAGAATTCAATTCCAAATTTTGAATTCAAATTTAAATCCAATTATTTGAATTTCAAAACTCAATCGAGTTATTCAAAATAAATTTTATCTTTGAAATTCCATTTCAAAAGCTTTCCACCATTTAATCCGATTCCATTTCAAACCATTTTAATTTTAAGAATTCAAATTCAAAACTACTTTCAAAAATCTATGACTTAACCGATTTCCTCGTAAAACCCAATTTGTGTGTGTATGGTGTGGTCCAGGGTTTTAACACAATAGTGCAACATCATAAATCATCACAGATTTGCAATCACATAATATCGATAAGCGGTATATCCCAATAGCGCTTATCTATATACACAGATTCACAGATAGAAAATATGAATGCATTATAAATAAATAAATTGTATTCATCACAGATCATACTGAAATAATTTATAGCACAAAGCATAGCATATCAGAAATATCAACAGTTCAACAATCAATAGGATTCAATCATCCATAAGTGAACTCAATAATTATCTGATAAATTTAAATAAGATGGGTCATAGGCCATGGTTAATTAACTATAATTGATTCCAAATCATTTGATTAATTATCCTATAATCATTTATTTATTAAATAAATCAACCTTCAATTATTTAAATAATTAACCTTTAATTATTTACCATTAAGCAATCATCTCATAACAATTAATCATTGATTACCAATTTATTTAATGATCTTCTTAGATTAATTAAACTAAATTAATTTACTTTAATAAATCAAAATATCCAATATTAATTACAATAAGTAATTAATCCTTAATTACTCTTGTTAAGTAATTACACTTAAAACAATTTATAATTGATTATCTAAATTAATTAATCTAATTAATTATCAAAATTAATCACATTAATTTAATTGCTTAATGATCTCTAGTTAATTATCTTCATTAACTAATAATATTTCCTTAATTACTTCCTTAAGAAATTATCTTAGATTAACTATTTATTAATCATCTCTAATTATAAATCAATCTAAATGTAAAATTTAAAATCAAATAAACCATTCTTTAATTACCATATTTATTAAATCATTTGATCACCTTAATTATCTCTAAGATAATGAATTTCTTTATTAATGATTTCATTAATCATTTAAGTGTAATTTAAACATTACACTTTTCATTTAGGTTTAAATTGTATTTGGGATTTAAAATTCAAAATGATTATTCTTTAAACATAAGTTCCATTTTAAAGTTCACTTTATAATTCTTAAAAATGAATGTAAATAACATTTATTACTTATATAAGAAAAGTTTTTTTTTAAGCCAATCTACTTAGTTTTATCATTTGAATCTATTAAATTTAAATACTTGGAATCACTTCCATACTAGACATTGATTAATTAAAATTTAATACTAAATCATTCCAACATTTGTTAGTTAATTAATTGAATACCAAAACAATTTATATTAAAAACATTTAACTTTAAATATCTAAAAGTTGAACTCGTTCGAGATCTTGTTTAATAATCTTTTCTTTGAAAAAATCTAGTTTACAAGCTTTGAAAAACTTATTTATTTAATTATACAAAAAAAATCTTGTTTAACAAAATTCATTTGAAATCTGTTAAGTCACAAATTTCAAAAAACAAAACAGTTTTGTCCAAACAAGATTCACTCAGGTTCTCCCCCCCCCCCACACATCATCACCCTGACACATTGTGCACGTTGTGCACGTTAACAAGCGCCGCCAACCTCCGATCATCATCGCGACCATCATCGACAAACACTCGCACCCCCACGACCCCAGACAAGAACGCAGTTCGACGCTTCCAGGCTCGTACAAGAATGGAACCCATCAACCCAGAATTGAAAGCACTTGAACCAAAACCTGGAACGACTCGAGCAACATCACCACGACCTGTCAACACGTCACATCCACTCCTCCGACCACCGGAGCACCAGCACCACCCGCCACCACTTCGTCATCGACCCTACCTCCATCTCCCAAAGGCGCGAGCAACTCGATGCACTGGAGATGCCGCTTCGAGCGATTCCTTAACCCCTCTAAAAATTAGGTTTATCAACTTAAACCCTTTGCCGCTGCCTCCACCGTGCCTCGATCATCCACCTGATACTTTTGCCAGAGCCTCTGATCACTCCACTACAACCAGAAGAAATCCTGACCCTTCAGATCATCGAGTTCGCCAGAGGCAACTCAAAACTCCATTTCCGGTTCAGTTTGGACTGCTTTCAAATGCTAACTCTAAAAATTGCAATTTCAGTTCTAAAAATCGTATTTTTAGATGAGGTTTCAATTTATGTTCCTGGATCGCTAAATTGAAATGTTCGAGTTTCCACTAATATCAAACTTGTTCTGTTCTTTTGGATTTTTAGTGATTTCTGATTTTTAGTTTACTTAATTAGAATCTTTAATCAATAATATATATTGAAACAAACAGTTTTCGATTAAATCTTACATCCTAATAAAGGTTTGTTCAAGAGATTTTTGATTTCTTGTTTAAATCAGTAGCTTGGAAACAGAATACCACACATACACATACTAATTTATATTCACATATACACAGAGAAGAATACCCTTGAAAATTTTCACATAACATGACTCATTCCAGATATTGTTCAAGCATCAGGTTCATATACTTAAGGTTTTAAACAAAATGGTACTCACTTTGAAAAATGGCAAAGAAGAACAGAGCTTCCTTTTTGTTGAATAGCTTTGAAATTTTTAAGCTGGAACCCCTCTGGTTTGAATCTTGAAGTAGATTGTTGTTCACGTTGAGTTGTTTTAAGGTTTTGTTGTTTGAGTTTTAAAGATATTGTTTACTCAGATACTTTTAGCTTAGATGCACAAAAAAATGAAGAAGTGTGATGTATATAAATTGAATTAACAGATTACAGGGTGTGTTTTCTGGGCTAAGCAACTTCAGGTACACCATTTTTTTTTATTTGATTACATTCGAATTGACATGTTTGCTGCCTGCATTAAATGAGTAAGTACTTCATGCTTTGTTTGCCTTGATTTTGCTTTTATACTTCTTATCTTTGCCTACTTTTTGTTAGCTCAACTGAGAATCTTCTACTTGGTGGCTGATCTCCTTTTGTTTTTGGCTGAAGTGATTTTTTTTTTATAATTCGAATTTGACTTTGTTTGTGCCAAAATGAAGAGCATTAAATGCTCATGTCCTTAATGTCTCCTACTAATCTTCTGTATGTTTCCAGATTTCTTCTTTTTACATTACTTTCTTACCTGCTTTACTTGCGTGCAAAGATACTTGCATGAAGATATTGTTTTCTTGCGTTACTTACATGTATTCATAGATAATTATTATTTGTTTGTTTCATTCCTTGTGATATTTATATTTTCCCTGTACTTTATGTTTCTACTTACTTTATTTTGCCGGCTACTTTCATATACGTTCATACTTGCCTTGCTTTACATGCTACTTACAGGCTACATATTTATTATTGTCTTCTTGCTTACATTTTGTTTGTACTTGTTCAAGCCTACTTACCTATTTTATGTTGATAGATTTTCTTTTGTATGCTTATGTAAATAGATATAGAGTTATTTTAGTCATTGTTATAAATTTTAACTTGGGTATTTAGTTCAACATATGTGTTTATGTTTATTTCTTTGTTTGACTAAAGATATTTATTTTACTTTATATTCTACAATATAGCTTATTTATATTTATATTTATTTTCCTATTCCCAACCTGAATATTTAATAGACTTGTATGTCTTATACTTATTATCTTGTAATATAAATAAATTTCTATTTTATATAACATGATATTAGAATTTATCTAACATCTTTACTTTATATTTTTATAATTTAAGATATTTACATTGTCATCCATTCATTCATTATCTAGATATTAAATTAAAACAATTTATAAAAGAAACTATCTCTTTATAAACACATATTATTAAAAAAAAAACTCAAATCAATTTGTCAATTAATTCCACAATTATTAATCAAAATTTAATTTAATTATCAATTTAAAATAAATTAAAATTCGGGATCGTTACAAACACTATATGCCCGTGAAGCTTACTTCAGTCTTCCAAAAATGGCACTTAGAAAATTTACTTTCAAGTTGTGCTTCATTAATATCTACAATATAGACTTTAAGTGGTGCTTGTGATACTCCCTGATTCTAAAATAAATAAGGATACCATCTATTGAGACCAACACAAATTTATTGAGTATATCTCTAAAAACTCGATCTATGACGACTGCAAAATGAGCAGGTGTGTTTGGTTAGTTCATAAGGTATAACCAATCACTCAAAGAAACCCTCTGGTCCTCTAAAAGCCGTGACGAGTGAATCATATTCAGATATTCTTAGTTGGTGAAATCCCATGTCCAAATCCATATGCAAGAATACCTTAGCACTTTGCAATTGTTTAAACATGTCGTCTATGCTGGTATGGGATACTCGTTCGTATACATCTATTTATTCAATTCACTATAGTCTATATAAAGCCTTAGCGAACCATCTGACTTAGCATTGAAACCCACGGCTGCTCCCCAATCAGAATGGCTTGGCTTAATCAGACCCTTACTCAATAATTTCGCTATCTGACTCATTAATTCCCTTTATTCCTTCGAAATCATCTTACGCTTAGGCTACAGAAAAGGTTTCCATCCAGGAGTCAAGTTTATATTGAACTCAATCTCACGATATGGAGGTAGTCTATTGACTTCCTCAAAGATGTTTGGAAAATATCTAACAAACAATAGTGATTCCAACTTTTCTCTAGGAGAATCTGGCGCATAAAGGAAACTCCTCATTCGTTTACCAAGTTCTTGATTCGACGTCTCAACAATTTTCCCAAATTGGCTTTTAAATATATAGTCCTTCTAACACAATCTAGAATAGCTCTGTTCTTTTCTAGAAATTCCATACCAAGAAAAATGTCGAAATCTTTAAAATCCATGATGAACATGTAACATGGAAAGTGATGGATTAGATATGTAATTTATACATCTTTACAAACTATGCATAGGTTAGTCGTGCCCTATATGGAGTTGATTACATAAATAAGGGTTTCTACAAATTTTGGGTTAAATTCTAATCTTTTAACCAATTCTTTAGAAATAAAACTATAGAAGGCTCCAGTATCAAACAAAACTCGAACCAAAATACCATTTATGAATAAAGTCCCTTAGAGAACTTCCTTCCCATCTTATTTCCCAGATGGCCCTTGCGAATAGCTCGATGCACTGTCTCCCTTGGCTACTAATAAAATTAGGCTAGGAACCAATTGAGGGCTCATTCTTAATAGCATAAATCTTTGCTTGCCGACCTTTTTGCACAACCATACAATCCTTTTCCATATGTTTGATATGGTGGTAATTAATCAGGATATCTTTTGGGCCATTGGAGAAATATGCTATGTTTGACGCTTCCATGCTCCGGAATTCTTACAGATTTTTGAAATGTGGCCCTTCTGCTTAAAAACCTTGCACTTATAATCCTTGAACTTATTCTCTTGATCTCCTCCTCCTTGTTTTACTTTCCACTTTATTTTCCCTTATGGGTTGAACTTCTTTTAGTTTAGTTTGTTTTCAATACTTGGGCCTCTAATAGCTTCTTCTTTTTAAGGAATTCATAACGCAGAGCCATGTCTACTAAGTCTATGAACGACCCCTTTATGTGAGCATCTATTTTCTCTCAAAATTCCTTCCTTATTCCCATCACAAACTTTTTGTTCCTTTTAAGGGGTGTACTAATGAGTTCTGGTCCTAAACATTACAGCTCATTGGACTTGATCTCACATTCTGATGCAGACCCATCTTCTTAGTTAAGATCTAAGAAATTTCTATATAAACGGGTCTTTTCTACTGAAGATATGAACTGATCTTCAAACACTTTCTTAAATCTAGCCCAAGAAAAACCTTCTTCTAGAATTTGCTGTAATAGAGACCCACCATGCTATTGCTCCATCTTTTAACTGCCAAGTTGCTAAAATGCACTTCCGTTCATCTAAAATGTTCAATCCCTTGAAAATCTTCTCACGGGAACAAAGCCATGCATGGACTTCTGCAATGGAGTCCGTGCCCTTAAACGGCTTTCCTTCCAGATGAGAAAAATCTTTGCATAAGGATGTATAGTTGACACGGGGTTACCTAGGTGCTGCTACTTCTAATGATCCTATCCCTCTAGCAGTTGGGATTCGTTCCTCGATGATCGAAGTATCAGCATTCCCCCTTCCCCGTCTTCTTTTAATGCTCGTATCTTACCACCTAAAAATAATTAAATATTCTCAGAACACACTTCCAAGCAGGACTTATATTTTAAGAAAGGTACTATCTATAAGTGATATAAATAATCATCTTCACTCCTCCAACCAATATCCACCCCCAAAATAACTATATAAATTTTGGAAATTTTCTTTAAATAAGAAATATAACCCTAGGTAAAGTTATTTTATTTACCCGTTTTAAAATTATGTCATGTTTGTTTGTCTTTTTTAAGTATTTAAGAACCACTATCAACAATGTTGATCAAACGTGTCAACCAGAATTCATAAGCCGCTCAACAGAAAAGCCCAAACAATATAAAACATTTTATAGTACTAAAAAATACGTGCTCATATAGATAATAAATTCAACTCATCCTAGAGCACTGATGACCCAATCTATAATAAATTTACCCCACCAAAGTCTAGGAGTTTTCTCAACCTAAGCTCTGAAATAAAATGTAAAAACCATCCTTTTTGACCTTCACAAGTCAACACTTAATATATCCACGATATTCATGTGTCGAGCATCCAAGTGCCGGAAAGACAGGTAATTAATGCTGAAAGAAAAAGAAAGACAAGAAGAAACTAAAGAACATAAAATCTCACAACGCAAAGGAACTATATATATATTACATAATCATTTCCAAAATGATTCATCAAAGTCATAATAGTACAACTTCCTACCTAGGATAGTTATAACTACCTGTCCCTACATAACTGATACAAATTGCATTTAAAACAGCGGAATAAAGAAATATATAAGGAATACATCTTGGACCTCCAACTCGTCTCCTGAGTCCAAAGAATCCAAAGCTAATATGAAAATATGCTTGGTCTGACCCAAGCATTATAAGAAAACAATGCCCAGGTTAGTCTGGTAAAACCAGCATGAGAAACTCAAATCACAAGAAATTTTATTATAACCTATAAAATCCTCTGAAATGAAAGGTATCTCATAAGATCTTGCAGCATATAAATACGGATGGGTTTTTACCTTATGATAACCAAAATACTTTTATTATAAAATCTAATGATTTTATAATGATGTCTAAGGGTTTAAATTAAATATATCAAGTAGCCGTGATGTGTGTACGTGGCAGCAATAATAGGTATACAATCAAAATCAAAAGGCGCTTTTGAAGAATGGATTTCCAACAAATGGAAAGGCAAGGGACTACCTTCCGAAAATCTATACACCTTTAGATAAAATGTATACTAAGATCGAAAACCTTTCTACCTCTACTAACACATGACCGACCTTCCCCCTACTGGATAGTACCAAATATAACCACGCCTTGACTGTGATCAACAACTAAAAATAGGCCCCGAAGCATACATAGAGATAATGATACTAGATCTTGGGGTGATCTGACCATAACGGGTGCAACCCACATAGCCCTGTCGCTTTTATCCTATTTTTTCCATTTCAAAGTATGAGGCTTTGAGAGGTCATGATTACCTTTTCCTCATAATAGACCATCTTGGAATGGTAACACCACCCTTCAGGCAGAAATGCAATGCCGGCATTCATCCATACAAGTTGTTCCGGGATTGAACATACATTTAACATTTACTATCATCCATTTTTGAATCAACCTTGGGAACAACAATACAGCTCCATAGCTTATTTTATAATGATCCCTCATGAATGTTATTAGTTTGGGATGGTTTGGATAAATCATATTTACCCAAAACCGGTGTCTCCTAACTAAGCGGCAACTTCCTGCTAACTCAATTCCGGTTGTTTGGAAGTATGCAACAAGTATTCGAGTCCTTACCGAGGAAAACTCGAATATGCACAACATACTTCCTTAGTTAAACAGGTCAACATTTGATAGTCGGTTATTTAACTATCAACTACACAATCAAATAATAATCCAGAGATTTAATTTTCCCATAGAAAGCACTAAACCTCAAAAAAGTCTCATTTATTTAAAAATCTTTTCTGAATATTTATCAAAATATTTATATATTTAACACACTGGAATAAATATATTTACAAACCATTGTGAAAGACTTCTCATTTCGAAATCATATTAAAAGGATCAAATAAATGTTATTTAAATTAGAGATAACGATAACCCTAAACATTATTCCTTTGGAATTAAGCATGGAATAATTGTCCAAACCATCATAATTAAGTAGGTTGGTCAAGTGAAATCCCATCTCCAATTCTTTTATAAATTTCTTCAATAAATCCTTTTAATAAATTATTTCCATTTATGAATTTTTCTCTTTCTTAAATTCTAAATCCATGTAGAAAACTCTTTTATAAATATCCAAAGTCTTTTATAAATCTTCTTTTGTAATATCTCTTTTCAAAAAAAAAAATCATTTACAGATATCATTCATAAATCTCCTTTAAATAAACCCTTTATAAATATTATTTACAAAATATCGTTTGTAAACACTTTGATCAAAATAATTAGGAATTTTACCAAATCATTTAAAACAACTAACCTCAAATTGGTATGAAATTAAAGTCAATTTAAAAAAAAAATTACAAATTTGAAAGGAGACTTAGTGACCACAATGGTACTAAATCAAGTTACCATTTACTGTAAGTCACATAACAATTATTTACATATGCCAGCATGTATGTAATTACAATCCTTAACCAAATCAGGGAATAACATGTCAACATAAACTAATTGGCAGAAGCATATCCAAACAACATAATAATAGGATTAGGGTTGGTCCTGCTAAAAAGATATCCAAACAATCTATTAATTTTAGTTATAGAAAAATAGGGATTTATTCCGCTAATAGATGTCCAAACAATCAATTCAATTAAGTTATAGCAGAACGGGGATTTATTCTCCTAACAAATGTTCAAACAATTAATCCAATTAAGTTATAGCGGAACAAAGATTTGTTCTACTAGTAGATGTTCAAACAATTTATTAAATTTGATATATAACTTATTCATGGTTGTTTGGCTATTTAATATCATAGACAAGAGATCCTTATGGTTAAAATCAGTTTATTTATAAAGAGAACTGACTTAAAATAATTTATAGAGCTTGAAATTAAACCTTTATTAAATAATAATTAAATCTTTATTTAATCACTAATTAAATGATTGTTTAATTTCTAATTAAATCTTAATTAACTCTAATTAAAACTTATTTAAACTTAATTAAATCTTAATTAAACATGATTAGATTAATTTATTAAACCTTGATTAATTAGTAATTAATTATTAACTAACCCTAATTAAATAATAAATAATTAATCTTAATCACACTTAATTAAATAAAATTAATTTTTAGCTTAATTAATTAGTAATTTAACTTCCTTAATTATTTAATTAAAAATAATTAACTTTGATTCATAAGTAAACACCAATTACTTAACTTAATTACAATTAATTAATAATATTCTTAATTAAATAATTAATTGACTAATTAATTATTAAGATCATATTTAATTACCAAAATAATTAACTTTTGTAATTAATTAATATTTTGAAAAAGATTTTCAAAATCATTTCAAAAAGAATCATTTTAAGGTTTAAAACGCTAACTTTTCCCGCACTGCATTTATGGTGACTATCGCTATGAATGCATCTCTTTAAAGTTAGATTTAATTTAGATCTTACTCCTACCTCAACTTTTAACTTTACTTATAACTTTTCTTCTTTTGAAAAACATATGAAAAAGTTTTTATTTTGAAAGCTAACAAAAAGTTTAAATCTTTGAAAACTTTCAATAACTTGAAAACTAGAAAACAAGTTTTGATTCATTTCCAAGTGATCTCAAGTCTCAGTAGCATATAAAGATGCTAACTTTACTATCACATATCCAAACGTACAAGTACACAAATACAAATTTATACCATCACATACATGAGCAAAATAACAACTTTACACAAAACTAAACTTCTAAACTACATTTAATAAGTCTAACTCAAATTACAACTAGTACAACACAAATACATTCAAACGACATGGATGTACAATCAAACCATCAATATATTACACAAATAAACATTGCAAAACATAAAGGTATAATATTTTCCAAAAACAAATTACTCACCAAAATCCTTTTAATTCCGTTTTAAACTTTGAAATAGGCTAGAACTTTACCCTTTAGCAAAATATGATTTTTTTTTTTTTTGACCTAAACTGTGCAAATGTGCTCAGCCTATGCACTTTTGGCTCAACCGACATGGAGAAGGGCTCGGCCATAGTGGAGAAGGATGGTTATGGACTTATTTTGGATAAGTGGAGGTAAAGGAGAAAGGAAGGAACTATTTTATAAGCTATATTAGGAGTTTAAAAGTAAAAGGAAGATGGTTTTGCATTTTAAAATTTTGAAGGAAGCCACTAAAGTGATTTTATAAGCTTAAAGAAGAAAGAAAATTTTTGAGAAATTTTTGAGAAATGAGAATGTAAGGAGAGAGAAATATGAAATTTGTTTTTATAGAAAAGAATGAGATGAAATTACCTTTCTACCCCAAAGCACCCTTGCCCTCCACCAGTTTTATGCCACCTCATCAACCTTATCCAAGTCATCTTGTTCCACACGCCTAAACAAGGACCCTCCCTTTTAACCAACATGTAATATCCAAATATATACTTTAGATTTGAAATGAAGCAATGTTTCATATTTTCTTTTATTTAAATTAGATTTTTCACTTGAAAATGGTCACATCATCTTACATAAGTACACTTATGTCATTAATCTTTATTTTGTTTTCTAATCCATGTTTAAGTTATTTAAAATGTGTAAATATGTTACCTAAAGCGTATACACTTTTAAAAACAACCTTTTAATGGTTAAAAACTGGAAATTTTCAAAAAGCTTTTCGATCACATTTTCTAATTTCTTTTGAAATAGATACTTTTGTAAACAAAATTTAAAAATATCTTCACTATAATTAGCATTTATTTAAAAGGGGTATTTTGAGAATTATAAGATCCATTAATTAATTATTTAATATTATATTAAATATCTCTATTTAAAGTGGTTAAATTTCGGATCGTTGCATAAACAACTCCAAAATATCGCAAAATTATTTATTTTGTCAAAATAAATTTTTAGACAACTTTTGGATTTTTAAAAAACAATTCAAATTTTAAATCAATATTCTCCTTTAAATTACCAATTAAATTAAAAAATTCAATTAATTAAATTAAAAAATTTAAATCAATTGATTCAAATTCAACAAAATATCCATTTTAAAATGTTCTTTTATTTCAACTTCTAAAGTGGATGTTACGTACTCTTCTCCTTAAAGAAATTGCACCCTTGCAATTTACTAAAGAGTACTGTATTCAAATTTAATCGATAACATTAATAATAAAATATAATACACACATCATTCATTACTGCACTTTCGCTACGCTGCTCTGATAAAATCTCATATCATATTTATTACTAATTCGAATTTATTCCTTTGACACAACCATACAAGAAAAGTAACATTCCATTTCATCCAATTGAATTATAACATATAAACATAGGACTCGACCGATATTTATTTTCTTTTGAAAATTTTCTTTAATTTTAAAAAGTATAAAATTTTCAGAAAAAAATTATATGTCGAAATTTTGAAAAAAATTCAAAAGCGTCTCCTTTGTACGAAGAGGCTTTCAAACAATCAAAATATGATAAAATCGATATACGTCGACCAAAACATGATCGTAAACCATTTATATATTAAAATTAACACACGATATATTATCCTATTATCCACAATATCTATAACTCTTTAAGTAAAAAAGAAACCTAGTTTTTGCATTTTGAAGAAATTTGTTTAATTTTACAGGAACAAGAGTGAGTTTGCGCCACAACCAAATCCAAGTAATCTTCTTGTACCTACGCTCAACTTTAGCAAGTATTATAATATCATATATATGAATATAAAAGAACCTCACATCCCCTCTACCACCAACTTTTACATCACATTTGCCTATGCCTCCAATAACCATTAGACCAAGAATTCTATGCTCTCCAATCTACATCAACTCAACCCACACAGTGCCTTTGGATCCTCATGGGGTATTTCAACTGTATGTACCTCTCACGCCAAAAACATGGCGGTAATCCTCTTACTACATATGACTTGTCTCCCCTCAATTAAGTTCTGGTTTATGCATCCATAATTCATGTCTCTGCATCTAGTTCCAACTACACATGGAATAATAAAAAACATAATGGCCTTGGAACCTTTTGCGCCCTAGATCACTGCTTTAATCACCTTGCTCTTAACCTCTAGCCTAACCTTATAGCCTTTATCTGTATCCCATGCCTATTTGATCACAACCCTATCATTGCCAAGGGGGGAATGGAACCTGTGAAAACAACTCCTCACGTTTAATTTTTTTAATCATTATTGGACTAAACATATTGATTTTGACGTGTGTTTATATAGGGATGGAATATTGATATTCGAGGCAATCCCATGTATGTGCTTCAGCAGAAGATTAAAAATACTAATTATATTCTGAGGTCAAGGGCTTTTAATGCTTACGGGAAAGGTTCTAAGATCGGTGCTAACAATAGGGTTAGATTAGAGGCTGCTCAGCTTGACATGTTAACCCAAATGATGTTGCCCTATCTTTTCTTGTACGTGATACGAATAAACAGCTCCTTTCGACACTTCAAGGTGAGCTTGATATGATCAAACAGAAGCTTGGAAAGGAGTTTCAATTTAATGGGGACAGAAATACTTCCTTTTCCCATACTGCCTTAAAGGTAAAATATTCTGAGTCTAGAACTAACTCCATTGTAGCTAGATTTGGCATAGTAGGACTGAGGAGATCAGCAATGCTTTTGTTGATTACTTTCACTCCACTCTCATTGATATATCCACTCATATCACTCTCTCATCTCTTAATGACCTATACTTTCCCACTATCAACCAGCCTAAATCCTTGAATATTTCAGCCTCTATTATCTGTGAAGAAACTAAAAATGCATTATTAAACCTCAATTCCACTAGCTTAGGTGGAACTGACAGTTTTAATTCTCACTTTTTTACATACACTTGCCTTCATATATCAATCATATTCTACAAGGGAATTCACCATTTTTTTAAAAACTATTGTATTGCTATGTGGCATCAATTCTAACCTTGCAATGATTCCTAAACTGACCTCCGTAGATAATTTCAGGCCCATTACTTGTTGCTTTCTTATCTATAAATGTATCACTAAGGTTATTTCCAGCAGAATTAAACACTCTCTCTCTAGGATTTTTGATGGAAACTAGTGTTTTTTCCTCCCTTCCTAAAATATTTCTGATAATATCTTGCTTATCGATGAGCTTCTTAAAGTCTATAACACCTTTAATGTCTCTCTAAGATGCATGCTCAAGCTTGACATTCAGAAGGTATTCGAATCAATTTCTTGGATTTCCCCTGTTGCCATTATAGCCAAAATGAACATCCCAAAAGCTTGTATTTCTTGTGTTTATACTTGTATTTCTACATCCAAGTTCTCAATTTCTATTAATGGCTGCATCACTGGCTACTTCTCATCATCCAAAGGAATAAGACAGGGAGATCCCCTCTTGGCCTACCTTTTCATCATGGCTATGGAGACGTTTAACTGCATTATTAAGAGACAAGTCTAAGCTAAGTGTTTTTCTCTACACCCTAAATGTAGAAACACAATGATAACATCCTTGATGTTTATAGATGATTTGGTGCTTTTTACTAAATCTACTATATCCACTATCACTTCCATTCTCTATGGTCTCACTTCTTTTCAAAACATGACCGGCCTCCAAGTTAACAAAGCTAAATCCCATATTCTTATTGTTAGTCTGTGACAAATTGATAAAGCTGCTATCACTCAATTCTCCACTCTCAATCTAATACCTCCTAATGCCATCTACCTTGGTATACCTATAACCTCATCCAGGATCACTACTACCCATTGTCTCCCTATGTATGAGGCAATCCTATCTAAACTTAGCAGTTAGCCAGTAGGTAGGCTATCTATTGTTACTTTCATTGCCAATGGTATGACCAACTACTGCAATCGGATATTCATCCTCCCTAAAAAGCTTATATCCATAATTAACAGAAATCTTATCCATTTTCTATGGCATGGTAATGTTTGTGTCTCTTTCAAAAAACTATGTTTGCATAAAGATAAGAATGGACTTGATATCGTAGATTTATTCACATGGTTTCGTGTAATCCATAATCAATTTTGGTGATGATTTTGACATGCACTTGATGGATTTTTCTATTTGATACGATTTTAAGCTTATTTGCTTTTATATTATCAATTACCAATTTTTAATGGTGCTTTTGAAATGAACTTGATTTGCAATCGGATATTTTTTTTAAGTTTTTTCACTTTTATATGATCCATAACTGGTATTTGGTAGTGCTTTTGAGATGCGCAAGATGTATTCTACTATTTATTATGAGTTTGAGCTTCTTTTCTTCGCATATTCCCTAACCAGTTTTTGGCAGTGCTTTTAAGTAGCCATAAGTAGTGGTGCTAGAGTGAAACACTTGATGGAATTACTTACTCGTGTCTGAAGGTAGGCCGCCTTTTATGAGAGACTTGAGTTCTCTAGAGCATCATGAGTTCCTGAGGTGGGTGCATGGCTATTAAATGCGTGTATTTATCGTGAAGTTTGTAGAAATTAAAAGTATAGTACATATTGAGTGGTCTTAACCGAAATCTTTGTAGTTCAAGAAGAAATTCACTACTTAGATTAAGTTTTGAACTCACGTCTTTATGTATCAATTTAATTAAAAGATATTTGTATAAACATATGAAACTTTCTTCTTGCCTAGGCAGAGCCGGTCCTATTGTTTTTGTTGCCCTAGCCGAGGTTTTGAGACAGCAAAAGTTTTTCCGAAAAAACAAAAATAATCCTAGGACCGAACCTGAATTGATGCCCCCTTGGGCCGGCCCTGTGCCTAGGTTATTTTCATTCGTCTTCTTGATTTTTGTTTTAGTTAGAGGAGATTGTTGGATAATTTCAACAAAAATAAAGTCTTTTCATTGTTTAACCTCTTATATTCTTTATTAATGAGAAAATGTTTTTATCTGTGGGATGCTTATTTATGGTGATTGAGAGGCTTAAGAGAGAGGAAATTTTTTATTTTTACCTTATTCTCTCTTTCCGTCTTTTGCGAAAAGGAATTAAAAAAAAATTACATTAAAAATTATCTTCTTCATCTCCTTTCTTTACAATTTCCTATAATATTAAATCTATCATTCAAATATACTTAAAATTCCTAGACAATGACTTTTGCAAATCTTTCAACCTTGAGTGCGCAAGCATGAAGGGTCGCTGTTTTAATCTTAAAAAGCGGATGGCGATTATCGGTTGCACCACATTCACACCGACTTTGGATTTCATGGAAGTGGCATCATCCATGATATAAGTTCTATCACTTTCTTTTTATTGTTTCTACCCATCAGTTTCCAACACGTCCAATTACAATTATATATTCAGTGTCATAATTTTAAATTTGAGGGAGTGGGGGGCAGTAGGTCCCCACCGGCTTTACATGCATTCACCTATAGTTCTAATGTAGGAAACTATAAGAATTGAAGGAATTATTTAGGGTATTTGTAGATTTTTGGTGGAAAATTTAGGCCTTTGGATCAAAATATGAAGGCTTCAATGGTTCATATGTAAAGAGATGTGTGTTTATAGATATATGAGCCCATAAAGACAATATATACAAAAGGAGAAATGATGTATGAACTTGAATCACTTTTGAGCAAAGAATGACATCATTTTTTAATGGTGATGTATAATCAATTATTCGAGTGACATGGGGTGCTCATAAATCCAAGTAATAACCCACTAGTCGAGACTAATATCAATGTCAAAATATCCAAATGTGTGTTTAGGTTCCACAAAGATGCTTGTCTGTGGTCGCTCAACAATAGCTGCATGAAATACCAACGTTCCACTCAACTCACTGCAAGAAGCGCGTAAACTTGCTTGCATCTGAATATCATTCATAAGATGATGAATCAAATATGTTATGTACTCAGTCTTTGCCTAAATAATATAACCTAGCTAAATTAATGGTTTGGAAACTAAATATGAAGAATTATAAAAAAGGTATAAATTATAATGTAATAAAATAGCTGTAAGTAAACAATACCCTAGTAAAGGATGGGATTCAAACATTCGATTCTCTACTCAAAAAGTTACTTTGTTAAAAGGATGAGATTCAAACATTCGATTCTCCACTCAAAAAGTTACTGTATCCACTTAGACCATCTCGATTACCCCAGTATAAATAAAATTTTATCATTACTATGTACTCTTAGGCTATATCAATTGAATCACATTAAATGTTTGTAACTTAATTATGGCACTTACTTTTTCCTCTTCCTCGTATTATTTATACCAACTGATTTTGTAATTCAATTATTATATTAAATATATTCATAATTGTAACACATATGATTTTTTTGTCGTTACCTTGACAAAAACATCACTGGCAAAATTTTTTGTCAAGTTAATGATTACTGAATCATGATGAAATTATTTTTTAAAGTGCTTTTGATTATGAATTTTTTCTCAACTTAACTGTATTTATTGAAAATATCTTCTACACTTTCAAAAATCAAGAAAAATAATTGTTTGTAAATAATATATATTTATACGCACAGAGACAAATATTATATACATGTATATATAGAAAATTATGTGATGCGATGCGCACCCGGATAAACTTTTTTTAATTTTTCTTTAATTTTTTTATATTTTTATAGTTTATACATACCATTCCTTAGTCAATGGTCTTTCCATGTTTTACTTTAAAATTTCATATGTTTTAATATGCAGTTTTTAGCTTACCATAATTCTAATTTCAAAGAATACACTATTGGTAACTTTTAATATTAAATTGAATGTATACTCCATAGATTCTATTATTACATTACAATGTAATCTAGCGATTATTGCTTCTTTCATCATCTAAATATTGAATTAAAACTAAAAGTTATATAATAAAAAAATCCATATACATCATTTCAAAATTTATTTTGGAAGAAAAAATGTTTTCAATCTCGTATTGAGTTTCCCATTTCTCATTTGTTTCATTTGAAATAAACTAAGTTCAATTATCGAAAATAAAAACCTTTTCATTTCAGCTAACAAATAACATTTACATTTCATTTGCAAATCAAAGAAAATGGAGAAGTGGAAAACCAAAAAAATAAAAGTTAAAACAAGAAAATACAAACAAATAGAAGACATGCTATAACAACCCACATTTTTACGTAATAGCGGATTATAAAAATACTATTTTCATAGCTTAATGACCTTAGATTGGACAATAAATTTGGCTAATAATGTGTTTTAACATTTTTGATTCCTAGAATAAATTATAGACTTTTTTGACCAATCATACTTATAATGATATAACTTTTGATAAAAGCTGATTTGGATCTAAAAAACCTGTTCCAAATGAAAGATATGATGGTTTCCCTTTCTGTAGATGCTCATGATAGATTTTTGGCCAAGTGGTGATGTGCACGTAAATATGCGTATTTTTACTTCATATTTAATCTAATTAAATTAAATAAATGAGCATATAGGGTGTTTTAAAATGTTTAAACTAAAATTCAAATTATTTTCAAATCCTCATTATTCATCTTTATGTAGGGGTAAAATGGTCATTTTTATGCATATATTAATTTTAGAAAATTTATATGTATATTTTAAAGTTATTGGTAGGAATTTGGATTCAAATAGAAGAGGTTTTCATTGAGATATGCATGCACAAGAGCGAAGGGAAATAATGAAGATGGAAATAATTCATTTCATGCATCATGGAGGACTCCACCTACCACTTTCCATGATCCCCTATTAAAATTCTAATGCACATGATCAAAGCTCCATGCACATTTAAATAGAGGGTCATGCTGATGTTAACGATTACTCGGAGGTTACATTTCCCAAGAGGATAGTTTGAGTAGTCTTCAAAAATATGAATTAGGGTTTCAAACTTGTATAAATACCTCATATGTTCATGTAATTAATCTCTTAGCCTCCTTTGAGCCTCCTCTTGAGTTAATTTAGTTTAATGCTCAAAGATAAATTACAAACTCCGTTTTCTTTCTCATGGCTAGTTAGAGATTTTCTTCTTTCATGTAATTTTATTTTCATGTAATTTTATTTTCATGCAATTTAATTCAAGTTCCTTTCTTGCTTTTTTTCTTTTATGTTAGTAGCTTAGTTTTATTTATGCAAGTAGATTAGATTTTATTTTATTTTAATTAGTTCTCTTTTTAATTAGCTTGCATTTTTTCTTTTGTTTTTGTTTCATGTTGAACTCTACATTTGTTGAAATAATAACAAATATAAGAGGCTAAACCCCTTCAATTTAGGGGCAATGAAGTTCTCTTAATCATGTAGATTCAACAGTTTGATAATTTTTGATCTCTTTTTGTGCTTAATGGAAATGTTGATGTGGAAAAAATCTGTTGTTTTAGCTTTGAATTTGATAGCCTATGTTGTGGGCACCAAACGGGCAATGCTTTAAAAAATACAAGTTACAACTTCATCTACATATGATTATGATAATGAAGTGATTTTAGAATCAAAATTTGATGGTCTTTTATTCTAATTAATAGTTAATAGATCATGCTTAGAATAGATTTTATTTTTAATTTCGTTGCCCTTTTTCATGGGAGTTAGAAAGTGGTTTAGTGGTTATGTTATAGTTTGATGGTTTATGTTGGGCTAATTAATAGCACGAATAGGTCATACTTATGATAAACACATCAACTAAATTCATTAATGACCAAAAAAGAGATATCATAATTTCATATATGTTGATTTATGTGATAATGAGAAGGGATTTGCCTCAAGATTGCCTTCAAACTCTCATATTTTTATCCACTTTCTTTTGTTTATTTTCTACACTTTTAGCTTAAAACCACTTCAAATATTGGTTTAATTTGATTGAGTGAAAATTTTAAAATTATTTTCAATTCCCTACGGATCGACCTATACTCATCACGTACCAAAATTGTGCACCTTGTGCTTGTGGTGATTTTTAATTAAAATTTGGTTGGCGGTTTTCTAATCCGATAGGAAATTAGCCGTTTAAACAAGTTTTTGGCGCCGTTGTCAGGAAATTAATTTGATTTTAATTTCTATTCTTCGAATTATTTGTTGTTTGATTTTTATATGTTTTTATTTTTTTGTGTTAACTAGTATTTTTAAAAAAAATAGTGTGTTGTGTGTTTGTTGTTTGATTTTATTTTTTCATGTTGTAGCATGCTTGTTGTTTTTTTATTTGCATTTCCATATTTTAAAAAAACATGCACAATTAAAAAAAATTACTTCACTTTCATTTACATTTCTGTTTTGATCATATACACTTTCTTCACTGTTTTACATTCACATCAGCTTACATAGTGTATTTTTGTTACAAAACTTTTACTGTTGTGTGCATTTGCCTCTATGCACTTCTGCCACTGCCTCTACAGTCCTCTTCCACCATCTTTGATCAACACTGCTTACCTGCATTACCCAACATAAACCCCCCTATTCAATCCCCCTGATCAAATTGCATTTCCACATACCATTGCATATCAGTGCAAACCCCATACTCTCTGCACATCAGCAAACAACTCCAATAACTTCATACAAACCCACTTCAAACCTTGCTACAGGCAACAAGTACATACCCTCCACCAATCATACTCCCGTCTGCTATATCCATTTCCCCCTTTTAATACAACAACATCACCCTTCTTTCACTGTGCATACATTCTGCTTGGCTACATCAGTGTGCACATACACGTCACACACAAGCAACATCCCTCCAACTGACTCGACATCAAATTGCCTACACCACTTCATTTACCACTTCATCGCCTACAACACACCATCTTGCCTTGCCTATAACAAATATCATCCACTTCCACTTCACAACACAACAAACCATACTACTGCTCAAGTAAATTCACTCACTGCCACCAAACAGTCAACCATCAAAACTGTCCCATCCGTACATATACCATTCACGCTGCACAACATCCTTTACTGCCTTGCTCCTCGATCACTGCCTACCATTTCACACTTCACCATCAACCAATACATCACACTTTGCTACAATAACCAACCACACTGACATTCACCAACATACAGTATCACCTCTACCATAGAACATTCTGAAAGAAATCTATTTAGAAATCAATTTGCTTGCCATTGTATTCCACTTTCAATCATATATATATATAGTTTACAAGAGTTAAGATATGCTACAAATTAGCCAATTGATTTGTTAAAATAAAGGTAACTAAATAAATACTTCCTAAATAAAGATATCGTCGAATCAACTGATTTGCTAAAAGAAAGGTAATCAAAAAAATATTTCCCAAATAAAGAGTAAGTCAAATTAGAGAATAAATGCAGGGAATATCAGAGAATAAATGCAGGTAATATCAGGAAATATTCTAACGCCTAGAATATATGTAAAATATATTTTACCACACCCCCTCAGTCGAAGCGAAAGGTTCTCGTGTGCTTAGACTGTCCCTGAAATCATTAAATAATACGCACGGAAGTCCTTTTGTAAAAATATCATCAATTTGGTAACGGGACGGTACATGAAGCACACGCACTTCACCACGAGCTACTTTCTCACGGACGAAATGAATATCCATCTTAATGTGTTTAGTGCGTTGATGCTGAACAGGATTGCCGCATAAGTATATAGCACTCACATTATCACAATAAACTAGAGTAGCATTTTGAATAGGACAATGCAACTCTAGAAGCAAATTTCTGATCCAGCACGAATCAGAAACAACATTAGCAACATCCCTGTACTCCGCTTCAGCACTACTACGAGAAAGAGTAGGTTGCCATTTTGAAGACCAAAAAATCAAATTACCTCTAAGGAATATACAATAACCATAGGTAGAACGACGGGTGTCGGGACAACCACCCCAATCTGCATCTGTATATGAGATAATACGATTAATATTGGATTTGTACAAGTGGAGACCAAAAGAAAGGGTACCTTGGAGATAGCGTATGATACGCTTAAGAGGTTTTATATGCTCATTAGTCGGGGCATGCATATGAAGCCAGATCTGCTGCACGGCATAGGAAATGTCTGGCCGAGTAAATGTAAGATACCGAAGAGCACCTGCAAGACTACGATACTTAGTCGGATCATCATAAGGAGTGTCTGCGGTGACACTTAGTTTGGACTTAGTGTCAACATGAGTAGGACATTAACCGCAGTTAGACATTCCGGCACGTTCAATAATTTTTGCAGAATATTGTGTCTGAGATAAGAAAAGACCATGGGCATGACGAGTGACAGCAATATCCAAAAAGAAACTCAAAGGACCTAGATCCTTCATAGCAAATTCAGAAGCTAAGAGAGTCATAATATACTTACAAAGACGATCAGAAGAAGCTGTAAGTATAATGTCATCCACATATAACAGAATATAAGTAATATCAGAACCATTCTTGTAGATGAATAAAGAGTGATCTGATGTACTATGAGAGAACCCAATGGTAGCAACAAAATTAGCAAATCTTTGGTACCAAGCTCGAGGAGCCTGTTTTAGTCCGTACAAAAATTTCTTCAAAAGAAAAACATGATTCGGATAATTTTTGTTATGAAAACCCATGGGTTGATGCATATAAACTGCTTCATTGAGATGGCCATGCAAGAAAGCATTCTTGACATCCATTTGACGAATGGGCCAAGATTTAGAAAGAGCAATGCTGAGAACCGCTCTAATGATGACCGGTTTAACCATGGGGCTAAACGTTTCATCACAATCAATGCCCTGTTGCTGTGTATATCTATTACCTACAAGACGAGCTTTATAACGCTCAAAAGAGCCGTCGGACTTATATTTATGACGAAAAATCCACACAGACCGAATAACATTAACATAGGCGGCCTAGGCACTAATTCCCAAGTCTTATTGTCAATTAAAGCATTAAATTCATCCAACATTGCACTTTTCCAATTATGGTCACTAAGCGCACTAACAGGATTTTTCAAAACAGGAGAAATATCTGTAGTGGTGGTAGTATGGTAATTAGAAGAGTATTTGAGGTTGGGTTTAAAAATGCCATTTGATGCACGAGTGGTCATGCGGGTTGAAATGGGGTTGGGAGGCAGTGGGGTGGTGTGAGGAATGGTCAAAGCGGGGAGGTCATAAACGGGGTTGGACCATGGGGAAGAGAGGATGGGTCAGAGGAGGAAATAGAGGGCCGAGTGTGGGCAGCAGTGGGAGGTGTGGAATCTGGACCTGTGTGAGACTGTGACCTAGATTGAAGAAGAGAGGACGAGTCATTGGGCAGTGTTGTTGAGTCAAGCTGCATATTTTGTGGTATGGTATTTTGAGATAAATGATGTATTAATTGAGGATTAATATTGTCATTCAAAAAATCATAATTCGAAGGTTTTGTTTTGTGGAGTTTGGAGAATGGAAATTTTGTTTCAACAAAACAAACATGACGACAAATTATGATTTTACCACTAGACATGTCATAGCATTTGGAGCCACGATGATTAGGAGCCGGACCTAAGTAAGCACAAGGAGTCGACCTTTCTTGTAATTTATGAATAGCAGAAGAGGGGAATAATGGAAAACATAAGCAACCAAAAACACGCAAACCTGAATAATCCGGATCACTTTGATAGAGGATTTGAGCCGGAGATTGGTAATTCAATACCTTGAAAGGAAGGATATTGAGAAGATATGTAGCCATGGAGAGAGCATGATGCCAAAAGGAGAGTGTCATAGATGCATGAGCAAGAATAGTCCGGATGATATTATTTATGAATTTTATGTGTCTTTCGGCCTTCCCGTTTTGAGGAGATGTATGAGGACATGAGAGACGGAAAAGCATACCATGTTTCTCAAAAAAATCCTTAAAGGTGCCATTAATGTATTCCGTACCATTGTCACACTGAAAAGTCTTAATATTACGTTCAAATTGTGTTTTGATTAAAGCATGAAACGCTAAGAAAAGTTGTTTGACCTGAGATTTTTTTGCAATAGGAAAGGTCCACAAAAATTTGCTAGTCATCAAGAAAAAGAACATAATAACAATGGCCGAAAGTACTACAATAGGAGAAGTCCAAAGATCACTATGAATAATATCAAATGGAAGAAAGGTATATGACACTGAATCATAAAAAGATAGCTTAGAATGTTTTCCAAAAGGACAAGAAGAACAAAAAGTTTTACAAACCTTATTACAATCAATAAACTTTTTACTACAAAGAGACTTAAGAATAGCATCGCTAGGATGACCTAAACGATTGTGTCAAATATTCGTAGGCAAAGCAGTAAAAGCAGAATGATTGTTGGAAGAAATGGCTTGAGAGTTGGAGAAAAGTGGATATAACCCCTCAGTGCTATCACATCTCATTAGTCTGTTTCCGGTCTGTAAGTCATTAACAGAGAAACCAAAAGGGTCAAAAGAGATAGAAACCATATTATCTGTGGTGAATTTACGAACAGAGACCAGATTTTCGATGAGCTTAGGAGCATGTAACACATTGTTTAGGGTAAATGGTGGATAAGGTGGAGGCAATATAGTGCGACTGTGGCCAATATTTGAAATTAAATGACCACTACCAACAACAATGTTATGATGCTTATTGCTTGAATTGAAATAAGAAGAGAGAATACCTGCATCCGCCGTCATGTGAGATGTAGCACCGGTATCCATGTAGTAGTTTCCATCTGGTTGAGAGAACGAAAGAGCATGCAAAGCGGCCTCAATGTCGGTAGGCATGCAGCTAGGAGCAGGAGGAGCAACTACATTGAAAGCTAGAGGTCTGGACCCAAGTAAGCCTGATCCAGAAGAGGAGGGACGTTGGACCGCTGGATTGGGCCTTGGCTGCCAAAAGTATGCGGGAAATGGGCAAGGAGGAATAGTCCACCCTCCCCAACCAGGCTGTTGCCACTGTGGTGGTGGGGCCTGCTGACGTGGTTGTCACTGGCGCTGCTGATATAGCGGCTGACTAGGAATGGACCCATTAGTACTTTGGTAGACCTTTTTCTTCCCATTGTTTTTGAAATTGTTCATGTCTTTATTATATTTGTTGCGTTTGTTGCTTGCAGATGAATCAGTGGCAACCATGGTAACACCACTGGACCGACTCTCAGAACCACCAGTTTCACGAGCTTGACGAGCCTTGATAGTCGCTCAGCCATTTTCAACCTTGAACGACAACTCTCAAAGGATGGCAGAGGCTCTTGATTTTGTATATAGTCCACCGTACCACTATACGCTTCTGGTAAGGACCCGATGAGACGTAAAACCAAACGACCATTGGTCACCGGAGCATCAACATCAGCTAACCTATCCGCCAAAGATTGTAGACAATTACAATAATTGTCGGTAGAGTTGAAAGCCTCAAAAGCAGTATTTGTAAAGTCCTCCTCGAGATGGGTAGCCCGAGAGGCTTTGTTGTCCTAAAAAGAGATTCAAGACGGTTCCATATCCCCTCTGCCGTGTCATTACGTCTGAGAATAGTGAGGAGAAGATCGGAAGAAATGGTGCTGTAAATCCATTGCGAGACAACGGCATCCAAACGCCTTCAAAGTGCTGGATCAACGGACTTAGCCTGGACATAGGCAGGCATAGCCTTCTCCTCCGTTGGTGGAACCAAGTGATCGTAAAGATCATGAACCCTAGCAAGATTGGTAAGTAGAGTAGCTCAAGAATGATACATGGCTTGCTCATTGTCTAATGTTATGGGAATAAGAGATTTAACATTAGTGACGGTGAATGCGGGATAAAACTTGGATGAGTCTGCTATGGAAAAGAATTAAAGATAGAAGAAGAAGAACATAGAAGAAGATAGGTGAGGTTAGGGTAAGGAGAATAGCTCTGATACCATGAAAGAAATCTATTTAGAAATCAATTTGCTTGCCATTGTATTCCACTTTCAATCATATATATATATGGTTTACAAAAGTTAAGATAGGCTACAAATTAGCCAATTGATTTGATAAAACAAAGGTAACTAAATAAATACTTCCTAAATAAAGATATCGTCAAATCAACTGATTTGCTAAAAGAAATGTAGCTAAATAAATATTTCTCAAATAAAGAGTAAGTCAAATCAGAGAATAAATGCAGGAAATATCGGAGAATAAATACAGGTAATATCAGAAAATATTCTAACGTCTAGAATATACGTAAAATATATTCTATCACATTCACTATCCCATCTCTGTGCATCTATAACACCACAGACCACAAACAATTCAAACACTACAGCCGCTAACATATACACATTGTCATCCATCATCCTTCCACTACTACAAATAATCCATCATCCATGTCACTTCACCTGCCTGCCTGCATTCCCCTCCCACTTTGCAACTTCATCCTCTCTCTGTCACACCATCCATCATCACTTGCGGCCTTCATCAACAACACATTATCGCATCCCAGACCATAATCACCTCTGCCACCATACATACCATATCACTCCAGTCATCCACTATCTACATATCATTACCTATTGCTGCAACATCCATCGTTCAACATAACCACACTGTTCCTTCATACAAACCCCACTGCCTCACACAGAACAACTCACTGCCTCACATAGAACAACATCTTTCAACTCTCACTACACATACCGATCTTGGATACAACATGAACAGTGCATACTACTGTTGCACTCACCAATCATCATAGTCACCACAAAACCAACCGTTTAACTGCCACCAGCCTTCACTCTGTGCAACCATATATCCACTCTGCCAACCTATATATTCACTCTTCCATCCCATGCATCAATTCCTCAACAGTCTACTTCTACAACTTTCCCCTCTGTCTGTTCCTTGTCCACTATCATCTCACTTGACTCTTGTTAACCCAGAGCAGTTCGCTCGACCACACAACATCATAGCATCTTAACAAACTTGACCAAACAACAACTGCCTTGCAAAACAACTTGCCTGCAATCCAACATTCTCCCCCATTACCCCATCTTCAATCCACTGACAACCAAAAACCCCAAACATCACCTGAACCATCAACACATACATCATCGCAGCAACCAACCCAACCGTTCGCCTCATCCAAAACGCATCCCTAAATCACTTCGAAACTGTTGCCACAACAATCCCAAATCGCCAACCGCGAGCATACAATCACGACCTCCCCTCTCTAAATCCATCCACGCCTGAACTTGAGAATTTGGAAACGGCTAATTGATTTTGAGCTACGGGAATTGGGGATTGGAATTCGCACTGTGGGCAATTCGAAACGTTTGCTGAATTAAGTTCGTTAAAATTTCAAATCCATTCTACTGAAGTGTGCGACTATGAATTCATTTGGAAGTAATTGCGGTTTTGTTTTGTGAATTCATTTTGAAGTGGGCCAGGCCGGGTCTATTCCATGTTCTTGTTTTTATTTTTATTTTTATTTGTTAGTTTTTTTTCATTTTTCATTTTGTTCTCTGTAAAAAAACAAATCAACAAGTTTCATTTTGTTTTTCATTTTGTTTTGTTTTGTTGTGTTTTGTTCTAGTTCTTTCTTAAGAAAAAAAGTTTCGATTTGTTTAATTTTCAATTTGTTTTGTTTTCTTCTGTTTTGTTTTCACTTGTTTTGCTTTTGTTTTAATTTGTTTTAAGTTCCATCCCTATATACATAAAAAACTGTATACATCGTGTTTTTAATTTTAGGTTGTAGGAAATCAAAAAGGAGGAACTGTTGCCCAACTTTGCTTGCTTGTTATTAAAAAAATTGCCGCTTTAAAAATTAAATTGCCAATAAATTCTACGCTCTCTGGTATTGTGCTTTCATCCTTGTTTATATTAGTTTTGCATTGTTGGTTGTTGCATTTAAAAAAATTTAAAAAAAAACAAATTCCATTTATAGTTGCATCGTTAATTCATGTTTAATTTCTACTTTGCATTCATCTCAATTTATTTTTATTTTCTAAGGGGAATATCCAAATCCGCATAAGGTAAGGAATTTCATCACCCCTTCCTTGGCCCACAAATTACATTTCATCTTAGAATTTGTCAATAATAATGGTTAGACATCTAGCTTAAGAGTGTCATGAGCTCATCTAGAGCTTAATTGTATACTGATAAGTTGTCCTCTTTTGACAATTTATCTTCTTGGTGTCTAGGCAAGGCAGAGTAATAATCAGCTGTAAATATTATGGTAATTCATAAATATTATACTGATTGTTTCTCTGAAAAAACTTAAACTTCGGTTGCATTGCTACGGTGATTCGTGGTGCACCGATAACTCATGTCCGTTACCTAGCTGAGAACTATCATGTTGGATTAAGACAAACTATTATTATATAATTTTGGGTTAAGAGCTACTTAGGATATAAAATTTTCAATTAAAATCTTGTATTCATTTAGTTGCGTCATGCATATTTTAAAAAATTATTCAAAAGCCAAAACTAAAAAATAATAAATATTTCCTAACTTAGTTTTTAAATCCTTCGAAAATTTTCAATCTAAATCAAAAAAAAATTTAAGTTAGTTTTTTTAGAAAAGAAAAATATAAAAAAATGAAAATACAAAAACAGAACAAAAATCAAATTTCCCTTTTGAAAAATAAATTCCTTTGGGTAAATAGATTTCCTTTATTAAAAAATACTTTTGAAAATGTCTGAATTTTCCTACTAACTAGAATTTTACAATAGTTATGAAAATCAATACAATACATATAATTTCACACTAAATTCTTATGGATATTTTAATAACAACTATTATGTAAACAATTTGAATTCTGAACAACAAAATTTTCAAAATGATGACCAACCCTCAACTCTTGAAAATAGCATTGAAATGATTTTGTCTTTACTTGAACTCTCTACACAACAAAATCAAAGGATAAATGATTTGTGTGATTCATATTTCTGCAATGATTCAAGTCAAAGTTTTCAAAATAATCAAAATTTGAATTCAGTTCAAAATTCAAAGGTATCGATTATTACCCGTTCCAATTCAACTTCGAACTCCAAAATGAATTTCAAAATCAAAACGAAAATAGAAACAACTGTTTAAATGATTTTGGTAATGAGAGTTGTTTCAATGATGGTGGAATTTTTTACTCTCAACAATTTTAAACTGAAGATCCTCAAGTTATAATTATAAATTTGATTTTGTTGAGCAAATGGATGAAATTTACAAAGATCACATGGAATTGTTATTTGAAACCTACATGAAGCAACGTGAGCAACAAAATCAAAACCCAATGATTGACGAGTCAGATAATAATCCACCTTTTACCCTAATTGACAATTTTCAAATAACAACTTTTGAAATTGAAAACGATGATCTTAATGAAGTTGTTGTAAATACGGTAACTGAGTTAGATTTCAATTCTTTTGAAAGTGTGGAACCAAATTTAATATTCGATCTACCTTTCTCCGATTTTGAAAATTTGAATACAACGACTCTGGATTTTGAACTTGATATATGCAATGAAGTTATTGATAATCCAACAAAGGAAGACGAATTTAATGGACATAATTTCTTTAGACTTTTCGGAGATGAGTTGTTGAATTCTGAAGGGGAAGATTTAAATCACCATTTTGATTTTGAAATCAATAATTTCGAAGAATTTTTCAATGATGAGTTTGGATTTCAATTTGTAGAAAATAAACTTGAACTACAACCAATTGTTTTATCAATCCCAAAAACCATTGAAAATAAAACAACCCATAAGGTTTTTGATAAAACGACATTCGTTTTTTCAAATCAACATTCAATTTCAAAATCTTTTACGGTTTGGTTTTCGGGGCTTAAATTGTGTCTCTCATACTTGATGAGACAAACGAATTGGTCTTTGGAAGACCGTTTCATTTACTCTTTGACAATATATTTTCCAATGTCGTGTAAATAAGAATCCTTTCATTGTCATGCAAATATAGGTCATATTTTATTTGTTTATTTTATTTTTCTCCTTTCACTTGGGCTGACCATGGGGACACAATCAAAACAAGTGTGGGGGAGTTTCATCTTAATTTTTAATTTTTCATGGTTTATTTTTTCTTTTTTCCTTCCAAAACTCAAAAAATTTAAGAAAAAACCCCACAAAAAACAAATTTTCTCTCTTTTAGCATTTTGATTTATTTTTGGAGAAACACTATAAGATAGGTATAGGTTTTAATTATTAAATTGAAATTTTCGAAAATTTATTTGTCTCAAAAAAAAAAATAGAAATAAAGTTTTGTTACAAGTAATGATGGTTTAACTAGTATATAGGAAGATTCATGGGTGATAATTATGAAGTATTTGAAAATCTTTGTTTAAAAAAATGGTGGATTTAAAGAAAATGATATAACATTTTTTATCTTCTATGTTAAATAATGCTAAGATGATTTTACAAAAATCTCTCTTCAAAATACAAAAAAATATTAAAAAACAAACAAAAGAAAAGAAATATATATATTTGTATATATGTATATATTTTAAATAACACCTAAAGTTATGTGTTCACGCGCAAATGTGTGCACTCACAATGCTTTGTACCCTTATCATGTAAGCCCTAAAGGTAGTGCTGATCATTATATCTGGCCTCATTTTATCTGAGTTAGGTGTATGTATATGAATTTTTTTTAATAGTGCCTATAGTCGATAGGTGTCCATACTTGTGTGTTTACTCGTCACGCTCTGTATTCCCCACACGTAAGCCCGAAAGGTAGTGCATGGGTAATATATCTGGCCTTAGTTTTCCAAGTTAGGCATACGTAAATATTGTTAATATCAATAAAATTTTCAAATAAGCGAGTAAGCAATTGAAATCCGAGCACTATTTTCACTTATTTGATTAGATTTGTTATTCAAAAGAAATGAAAATACCACTTTAAAAAACTTTAATAATCAACTAAGGATCCATTTCATAGTTGCACTATGTTATCAATCGAGAATACTAACCAAACTAGAGTCTATTTGTTATGATAACTTAGTTTATATTGGAAATTTTGAAAAGTAAAAGAACTTCAATTTCTTGATAATGACCAAAACTTATATTTAACTTATTTTTTCAATTTAAAAGTAAATTCTTCATTTGTAAATATTTCCAAAAACTTGCATCCATACCTTTGTAAATAAATCTTGCATTTAGGATTTTTTCACTTTGCATTTGGATTTTGTGGGTAGTATCCACTGAAAACCCTCACGAGACAACACTCATCTTACTAAGAACACCTGGAGGTTTAACGGCTTGTTGCATATGCTCAATGCAATCGTGCTCCCTATGAAAATTGATTTATTTTAGTTTTTAGTTTATTTGAGAACAAATAAAAAGATAAGTGTGGGGTATTTGATGTGCACATAAATATGCATATTTTTACTTCCATATTTAATCTAATGTAATTAAATAAATGGGCATATAGGGTGTTATAACATGTTTAAACCGAAGTTCAAATTATTTTCAAATCGTTGTTTATTCATCTTTATATAGGGGTAAAATGATCATTTTTGTGCATATATTAATTTTAAAAAATTTACGTGGATATTTTAGTGTTATTTTGTAGGAATTTAGATTCAAATGGAAGAGGTTTTCATTGAAATATGCAAGCACAAGAGTGAAGGGAAATAAATGAAGATGGAAATAATTTATTTCATTGCATCATGGAGGACCCCACCTACCCAATTACCATGATCCCCGATTAAGATGTTAATGCACATGATTAAAGCCACATGCACATTTAAATGGAGGGTTATGCTAATACTAATGATTACTTAGAGGTTGCATTTCATAATAGGATAGTTTGGGTAGTCTCCAAAAATATGGATTAGGGTTTCAAACTTGTATACATACCCCATATGTTCATGTAATTAATCTCTTAGCCTCCTTTGGTCCTCCTCTTTAGTTAGTTTAGTTTAAGGCTCAAAGATAAATTATAAACTCTCTTTTCTTTTTCATGGCTACGTAGCCATTTTCTTCTTTCATGTAATTTTATTTTCATGCAATTTAATTCAAGTTCTTTTATTGCTTCTTTTCTTTTATGTTAGTAGCTTAGTTTTATTTATGCAAGTAGATTAGCTTTTGTTTTATTTTAATTAGTTCTCTTTTTAATTAGCTTGCATTTTTATTTTGTTTTTGCTTCATGTTGAACTTTACATTTGTGGAAATAATAACAAATATGAGAGGCCAAACTCCTTCAATTTAGGTGTAATGAAGCTCTCTTAATCATGTAGATTCAACATATTTATAAGTTTTGATCTCTTTTTATGCTTAATGGAAATGTTTGATGTTGGTAAAATTTGTTGTTTAAGCTTTGAATTTGATAGCCTATGTTGTTGACACCAAATAGGCCATGCTTAAACAAAGATAAACACAAATTATATCTTCATCTACGTATGATTATGGTAATAAAGTGATTTTAGAATTAAAATTTGATGGTCTACATTTCTAATCAATAGTTAGTAGATCATGCTTATAATAGATTTTATTTTTAACTTCATTGTCATTTTTCATGAGAGTTAGAAAGTGGTTTAGTGGTGTGTTATAGTTTAATGGTTTAAGTTGGGCTAATTAATAGCAAAAATGGGTCATACTTTTGATAAACACATCAACTAAATTCACTAATGACCGAAAAACAGAGATCATAATTTCATATATGTTGATCTATGTGATTATGAGAAGGGATTTCCTCTAAATTGCCTTTAAACTCTTACATTTTTATCCAGATTCTTTTGTTTGTTTTCTACATTTTTAGCTTAAAACAACTTCAAATATTGGTTTAATTTGATTGAGTAGAAATTTTAAAATCATTTTCAATTCCCTGTGGATCGACCCGTACTTGCCACGTACTAAAATTGTACGTTGTGTGCTTATGGTAATTTTAATTAAAATTTGATCGGGGGTTTTCTAATCCGATAGGAAATTGGCTGATTAAACAAGTGGTTTATGTCTTAGTTTTGATTAGGCATTTTTAGGCATAATTAGTGGTAATTAGCCTAAGCCCATAACTAGACCTATTGACCCATTTGAGGATTTATGTTAACTGTAGCGTTAGAGACAACAATAGTCACTTTTCCTCTTCAAAAAAACATATATTACCTTTCATTAAACTATCTCCTATTAGATGCATTATTATTCCATATTATACTAAGCCAAATCTAGTAATTAAGGATAGATTAGCAAAGAGATCAACTAGGGCCTAGCAAAATATCATTTTGGAGCATAAGAATTTAGATCTACATTAATTCATTTTGGATTTACATTGTATTTCATTATTTATATCAGTTTTAAACTGATTACTGGGTGATATGAAATCTCGAAACCTTTATATATGTTTAAAAAATATTTTTAATCCACCTTTAAACTTAAAATGTGTTTTGGATTGACTGGATTTATAAACAAAATTTAAATAATCTTAAAGTAATTTTAACATGCATATACATGCTTTGATTGATAATATGAATGTTAGATTAAGATATGGATGCCATACCGATTTCTATATATGATACGATTCTTGTGTTGTTGTTTGGTTGTTTCTGATTGCATGATTGAATGGATGAAACACTTAACAAAACCGAACTAGATATTGGATCATTGTATTAGCAAGGATCTTCATGTAGATGAAGTGGCTACGAGTTGCTCTCTAATTTGATTTCATAAAGTATGGAAGAATTACAGTGATAGAACAACTTTGATGGATTGGCTCTACAGCGTTTGGAGTCAGATCGATGCAAAGAAGGTTTCACGCAGATCAAAGTGGCCAAAAAATGGGTCTATGCTGAAAACTTTGGAATTTTGGCTAAGTGTTGATCATAATCAATCAACATTGAAGCGTAGGATTAGTATTGATCGATTGTATCATGTTGGCTTCATGATTTTTTGAAGGTGGACTAAAGTGATGCTTGAGGAAGGGTATTAACGAGGTTACTTCAAAGTAGACGACCAAATACACGGCTAGGACTTCGAGACAAACACGGGCCAAATTGATCATCGAGATAAAAATGCACAACCTCAGAAAAAATCAGAACTTGGCTACGTACTAGCCAAATTGGATTGATACTAATCCATATGAATTGAAAAATTAATGGTAGGTAGATGTTGTTAATTAAATGTTGAAGTTAACATAATATTAATTAAGGAATAAATATAAATTAAAACGGCAATACAAATAGTGTTCTAAAAATAGTCCAACCGGTCGACCGCATAGATAGGACCAGTGATTGTGGCAGGGGCTAGAGTTTTTCACAACATAAATGGTTTGCATTTTATTATTTTAAACTGACTTAAATGCAATGGTTCTAATTTTTTCTAGCCACTAAAAATAAGACCCTAGCCCCCACTTTTATTCACAAATTATTTTGGGAACTAAGCGAAGCTCATCCCTCTCTTCAAAGATTAAGAAATTTCTCTAGGGTTTCAGGTAAGAAATTTTAGGTTTTTATTGTTCAATTTCTAATCCTATTCTCCTCCAATCCCTTTCTGAATGTAACTCATATATGATAATATTTCTAAAGGAAGAGATATGTAATAGGTTGAAGTGGGAATAAATAAATATAGAAAGGAAGAGCTAAGGACTTTTTATGAGTGGAAATCTTAGTTTTTCTATAATAGTACTTGTATAGTATAACTTGAATTTGATATATGCCTTGGGGAATTTTGTTTACGGAAATTACACACTAAAATCCCATAATTCCTCGAAAGTGAAATGTCAATTCTTAAGTTAGAATCTCAATTATACTATATGAAAATAGTGGAACTACGTAGTTATTGAAATTTTAATGTTTTACATTCTTTCACTTCTTATCTTTTTCTCTGGAACTAATTAAGGGTTTAGAAAAAAATAAGTTAGGAAATGGTGTATAAGGTACAAATTCTTTTACTCATAGTTTCACTTCCTATTCTGTAATCCAAATGGAAGTTCTCTTTTTCAGTTTTATGCAAGGAAGTTAAATCGAGCGTAAAAAATTTGAATTGGGAATTTATTTATTGTGAGTTCTGCTATTTTAGTATAAAATAAGTTTGATATGGGTATTTTATACAAATCTGTTGTTAAATTGAGAATATTGGATATATGGTATATTTATGGATACAGAATTGGACTTGTATTAATTTGGAGATTTAATATTTGTACGGTTAGTTTAGGGCGTAACCTTCGTACACTAAGAAATATTTTAGGCACATGCATGCACGCATGAGTGTGTATTAGCTGTAAGCCTGTAATTAACGTATAATTAGTAGCATATTAATTGCATAGCAAATAGGTTATTAATTGGTATTAAATCTCCTTTGGAAGTAAATTGATAGTTAAGGAAAAATAAGGATTTTTTCCTTATTTGGACTTAATATGGAATGCAGTGAGATGCTTATTAATATATAAAGAGAGTATAGATTATGACTAAGTTAGGGATGTTAGGTCAGTCAAAAGCACATGGAAGTTTGTCCCGCTAATATAGCTACAAGCAATTGGATGTTGAGGCTGATATGAGACATTACCTGTAATAAGTACCCATAGAATACGCGAGCTTAGTCCCAAATTATGTAGGGTAAACATGCCTAGCTTATTTAGCTACCAGTAACTACAAGGGGATTTTCACTTCAAGGTCTTATTTGGCAGAGTAATAAGTTTTAAGGACGCTACTTTTGAAAAATTAGTTTTAAAGACATTTTACAGGAAAAAGATAAAAGAATTTATCATTTTCAGTTATACAGAAATAATGATAAAAGGATTTATCATTTTCCTGTATAGCTTAAAAAGATAAATGAATTTATTTTTATGCTGTAAATTGTCCTTAAAACTAATTATTCAGAAATGTTGTCCTTAAAACTTATTACTTTGTAATAGAAGCTCTTCAACCTTATTTCCACTAACAACAAATAGTCGGAATAATGCGAGACGTCATGATTTGGATTACGGATCATAATATGAAGGACTTTCTTTGGGGTTGAAGGTATTAAGTAGCTGATTGAGGGTCCGCCTCCTCCCTATGTAGAAAGTATTAAATGGTTGGGGTTAGTGGTTAGGCATGGTAGACGATATCTCAGGAAGGGTCCGCTTTGGGAGGGAGGTGTTAAGTAGCTATTGCAGGGTCTGCCTCTTCCATAAAAAGAAGTATTAATGGATTAGAAAGATTTCGTGCAATGTCACAAGATAGTACCGAAGAGGAGTCCGCCTTGAGATAGTATTAAGTGATGGGGACCTTCGTTGAATGAGGTATTAAATGTTTAGAGTCTGCCTAGTTCCCATTAAAAAAGTATTAAATGGCTTGGGTACTATCTCTTACATTATTATGAAATTATTGATGGTAGATGTGTGGAAGCTGGAATGGCCTTTAGTCCACAGTTGAAGATGGGTAATTGGGTTGGAAAAAGGGTAATGGTTACAAAATTGGACTAGGAAAAGCCTTAGGATTTTAGTTGGAAAACTTATGGTCAAGTTTGGATGCGTAAGATATATTTTTATTTAAGGGGGCATTTTACTAGAAGGACAAACTTTGCGGTCTAATTAGTTTCTAGGACACACATCCACAGAAATTAATTTCAGGGCCAAAGTCAGCAGAATAATTACTTTTAAGGACAAAGTCAGCAGTCCAATTATTTTCAAGGACATAATTTCATAGGTTTTAAGGTGTTAGAAACTAATTATTTTTTATTTTGTCCTTAAAAGTAATTATTTCAGTTGTGTGTCCTAGAAACTAATTGCACTTGCTAAAGAGGCCCTTTTAACTAATTTCCACTTTATTTAAATTATACTGCCCAAGTACAATTATAGAAAGGCTTGAGTTTTTTATTCACCAGACATTTTTGTTCTGACTCCGTTCTCATTACAACATAGGCTAGAGAAGGCAATGTAGATTACGAAGGTGAAGGCGACGAGGGGACTTGTGGAAGTTATCGATTTATCTACTTATGTTGTTTTTGTATCTTTGATGTACCTATTTAAAATTGTTGTGGCTATTTGGCATTGGTATGTGGTATTTGTTTGCGCCAAAATTGGTCACAAACTCAAAAGTCATTAAAGCACTAGTGTTAGCACACATATCCACAATATTCAAACATAGATCTCAGATCCAGATAAAGTAAAGAATAAAAATGAAGCAATATCCAAATTAAAATGTAAGAAAGCAAGAAAGAAAACAAGATTTATAGTGGTTCGGCTATCTCCGGCATATGTCCACTTTGAATCCGTCCTTTTATTGCTTTTATATTGTAATTGCAGTTACAAGCCTTTAAAATCACTAAAAAAAGGTAGAGTTTTGCCTAGGAAAGAAGAAGAAGATCCCTCTTTTAGTTGCCATAGGACTGTTATTTATAGGTATAGACCTAAAAATATCCATCTCAAAACCTGTAATACCTCTTCTCGTGCGCGGATGGGCTCACCAGATTGATCTAGGGTGATTTTGGAACAATTCATGTACAATTCGATCGATCCAAAAGTAGTCCAATCGAGTTGAGATCGATCAAGGATGTTCTTGAGTGCATAAGGAAGCTCCTATGAAAATTTCATCACATTTGGACCTGTAGAATGAGAGTTATGATCGATGCAAGTTGGTATTTGCGAGTAGGCTGAAGTGTACTTACGATACTAGTTCGTATCGATCGTCTCGATCACCTTCGTATCCATCATCCAATTATCTATCGGTCCTCATATCCATAGTCGTAGCCTTCGCATCGATCCGAACTTCATGCGCTCTGATCCATATCCTTCTCTTAACCTTGACCGCTTCCTTAGTATACATCGACACAAAGTACAGAGCCTTCGTATCCATCAATGCTTCGTATCCATCGCCTTGTGCTGTTTGTATCCATCAACCTACCCTTCTTCATATCCATGTTGTTCATATCTATCCTTCGTATCGATCCAAGCTTTACTCTTTCGTACCCGTCGGCCTCTCCCTTATTCGTGTCGATCTTAAGCATGACATTTCGTATAGATCAGGAACACGATCGATACAGATTGTGACTGATCCAAAGAAAAGTTCCAAGTTCATTTCCCTTATCCAGGCTCGTATTAATCGATAAACCATCGATCCAAATTGAACCGCTCGGTCCATCTCTGATCGATACGAACTACCATCGATCCAAATCCATGTGTGTTATCCATGTTTGCATCTATCTGTCAATATCCCCCGATTGATACAAACCATATCGATACAAACGACATCCATTGATCCGAAGTAATCCACGTTGATCGATACGAACAATATCGATCCAAAGGTATCAATGCTAACCATTTCTCTTCAACATTAATCCATCTATAACTTGAGCATACAAACTCTGATTGACTTAAAATTGAAAATATAGCCTTTTCTAGCCTTGTTCATCATCCCTAGTCGATCCCGTCTTGATTGGAGCTCGGTCAAGTTTTGATGGTATCGATCATAGCCTTGTTTCACATCGATCTCCAATCCTGATATCCATCCTTTCTAGCCAGTTTGTAGGTGTCCCAGCCTTAACCAAAAGGCAGGGTAACATTTGCTTCCCAAAACATTCCTTGCAGTAGAAAGGCATGTTTTGAATAGCTTTAAATCCGACATCCAAAGTCTATATTTCACCCATAGCCATTCTATCCGATCCATAATCCAATATTTTGCCAAGCCATCCTGTCAAGTGTCGTATCCTTATCCTTATCTGAATTCGCGACCACTCTGAGTCGATATTCAATTCCGAATCCAGTATTAAAATCCTTAGCCAATTTCATATCCATCTGAACCAACAATCAAGTTCTAATCCATCCATATCCAATAACCAATAATCAAATCCAGGACATCTCCAAGTCGATATCCAAATCCGGGGCCGCTCTATGCCCTTAGCCAAATCCTTAGCTGTTCATAGCTAATATCCAAATCCATAATCTTTGTTGGTTCTTGCCAAGCGCATCCACACTCGACGACCTATACTAAGCAACGCCTTGGTGTTCTTGGTTTTGTGTCCCAGAATGCTAAGTAATGCCATGGCTTAAGTCCTAAGCCGAATCACGGTCGCTCCGAACCCTTGCTGAGTATAGTCCAACCCGACGACCTGAAAGAGTAATCGATAGATAATATGAGGCCTAAGTCCTAGGGCGAATCCTAGTCTCTCGGACCGTTGTCGAGCATAGTCCATACTTGACAACTTGAATAAGCCGATTTGCCACATTCGGACAAAGTGACTTACCCCTTGCCAGGCATAATCCATACCCGGCGATCATTTACCAAAAACCAGATAAAAATACAATCAAAATCCAATCCGAAATCTAGATTAAATCAGTAAACCAAAAATCCATACTAGAAATCAAAACCAAAAAAAGAAGCATCCAAACCAAAGTCCAAACAAGAAAGCAAACAAAACCAGAAAAAAGAAAATGCCCAAACCGAAAAAGAAAAAGCAGATTTCACAAACTAGATCTTCACATTTTATTATCATCTCAGAGAATGCCTAGGGCTATCTTTGTCCTAGTACATGAATAAATGACTTGGTCGTTTGCCAAAGTTTGCTAATTATTCCATATCATCCATGTCGGTGGATAACCAATTGACCATCATTCCTATGCCTCGTGCCATCGTCGTTTGAGGTAGACAGTGGCCGCTCCCATTATACCGCCGCATTATGAGTTCTGACGTATTGTCGCAACTAACCACTTCTTACATGCTCCTCGATTATATCCTTTAGATGCCTGCAGTTGTTGGTATCATGCCCGTCAAGATCATGAAGGAGACAGTGTCTTCCGAACGCCCTCTCGTGTTCCGAAGGTTCCCTCCTTGCCGACCTTTGGTAAGGATGACGGTCTCGAGTCTCCATGAATATCTTTTCCAATGTTTCATTCAGCCCTATGTAAGTGAAAACTTTGTCTCTCCCCAGCGTTTCCTTGCCCTGCCAGAGTTGTCATCCAACTTCCTCTTTCTTCTATCCTTATCCTTACCTAAGCTTTCGTCGGATGGTTCTCCACCCTCAACCGTGTTTACTTCCTTTAACTTCATATCCGAACATGCATCTTTCTGTCGAAGTAATCTTTTGGCCTCGTGAAAGAACTCCTCGAAATCCATTAGTGGATTTCGTATCAATGATACCTTGAAATTCGAGTTATCCCCGAATCCTGACAGTGCCGCCCTCAAAACCATCGATGGATTCGACCGATCCACCAAGCAACTACTGCGTTGAACCAAGTTAAGAAATCCCTGAGTGATTCTCCTATCCTTTGCTTTACCGACATTAGTGTCATTACATTCTTTGGCCTTTTGATATGAACCCGAAGCTGCTTTAGAAACCTATCCACCAATTCTGTCCATGTCCTAATTGATCCAACTTCCAACTGCCAGAACCAAATTGCAGCTATATCTGTCAAGTACGAAGGGAAACACCGGGACATAACTTCCTCCGACGCCCCTAGCACTTCCATGTGTCTCGTGTACCTTGTTAAGTGATCAGTAGGATCAGCCCTGCCGCTGTATACCTCGAGAGCAGATAGCTTGAACTCTGTGGATTGCTAGCCATTTTGATGTCATAGGTAAATAGACTCTTGTTTACTCCTTCCAGATCTATATTTGCCAAACCTCCACGCATAGTTTCATGATAACCTCAGCTAATCCACTGCTGTCCACCAAAAGTTACCCCCGGAGTCCCCGAGGGAATTATGGTACATACTCTTTATCACGTACTCTTGTGCCTGTGTCGCCATCCTATGGTAAGGGTTACCTAGAATCCCTAAATGAATTGGTCTATCATTGCATGGTGATGTGCCCCTGAGTCTGGATCCATCCAAATTCGTAACTATGCGCTGATGGAGGCCTGTGCCTTGTTGAGCTGCTTCATCCAATTGCCCGTTGGTCTGTTCCAACTCCATGGATCTAAACTCCAGCAGCTCCAGTTGTTCCTGCCTTTCCAAACTGTCTGAGAAGGTTCTACATTATTTCCACCTACCTTTTCAAATTCTACCTGCATAGCTCTCATCATCATCTCCATCTTGTTTCTAGCAATGAAAATTGGGGCCTGATTCGCCCCTAAGGAAGCCTCTTGACTCCCCTCTAGATGGCTTCTTTCTAGTAATATATTTCTAGTTGATTGCCTAACCATGGTTCCTTTTAGATCTGATCCTTTAAATTTCAAAATCTAAACTCCAAATCTGATGTAGCGGGTGCAAGTCATTCTCGGTGAAAGCATCAAAGTGTTTGTGCCAAAATTGGTTACAAACCCCAAAAGACGTGAAAGATCCACACTATTCAAACACAGATCTCAGATCTAGATAAAGTAGAGAATAAAAATGAAGAAATAGCCAAAGTAAAATGTAAGAAAGCAAGAATGAACACAAGATTTATAGTGCTTCGGCTATCTTCGGCCTACGTCCACTTTGAATCAGTCCTTTTATTCCTTTTATACTGTAATTATAGTTACAAGGCTTTGAAATCAGTAAACAAAATGGCAAAGTTTTTTCTAGGAAAGAAGAAGAGGATCCCTCTTTTAGTTGCCATGGGACTGCTATTTATAGTTGTAGGTCCAAAAATATCCACCTCAAAACCTAGAATACCTCTTCTCTTGCATAGGTGGGCTCGCCAGATCGATCCAGGGTGATTTTGGATCGATTCATGTACACTTCATATTGATCCAAAAGTAGTCCAATATATGATGATATCAATCATGGATGTTCTTGAGTGGATAAGGAAGCTCCTGTGAAAATTTCATCGCATTTAGACTTGTAGAATGAGAGTTATGATCGATGCAAGTTGGTATTTGTGAATAGGCTGAAGTGTACGTATCAATACTAGTTCATATCGATCATCTCGATCAACTTCGTATCCATCATCCAATTATCTATTGGTCCCTATATCCATATCCATAGCCTTCGCATTGATCCAAACTTCATATGCTCTAATCATATCCTTCGATCCACCTCGATCGCTTCCTTAGTATCCATCGACACGAAGTACAGAGCCTTCGTATCCATCAATGCTTCGTATCCATTGGCATGTGTTGTTCGTATCCATCGACCAACCCTCCTTCATATCCATGTTGTTCATATCTATCCTTCGTATCGATCCGAGCTTAACTGCTTCGTACCCATTGGCGGCTCTTTTGTTCGTATCGACCTTAAGTGTAGCATTTCTTATCGATCAGGAACACGATCGATATACACTATGACTGGTCCAAAGCAAAGTTCCAAGTGCATTTCCCTTATCCAAGCTCGTGTCGATCGATACGAAACCATTGATCGAAATTGAATAGCTCAGTTCATCTCTGATCTATACGAACTACTATTAGTCCAAATCCATGTGTGTTATCCATATTCGCATCCATCTGTTGATATCCCTCGATCGATATGAACGACATTCATTTATTCAATGTAATCCACGTTGATCGATACAGACAATATCGATCCGAGTATATTGATGCTAACCATTTCTCTTCAACATTGATCCATCCATAACTTAAGCATACGAAATCCAATTGACTTGAAATTCGAAATGTAGCCTTTTCTAGCCCTATTCATCATCCCCAATCAATCCCGTCTTGATTTAAGCTCGGTCAAATTTTGATGGTATCTATCATAGCCTTGTTTCCAATCGATCTCCAATCCTGATATCCATCTTTTCTAGCCAATTTGTTGGTATCTCGGTCTTGACCAAAAGGTGGGGTAACATTTTCTCCCCAAAACATGCCTTGTAGTATGAAGACGTGTTTTTAATAGCTTTAAATCTGACATCCAAAGTCCATATTCCATCTATAGCCATTCTATCCGATCCATGATCCAATATTTTACCAAGCCATCCTATCAAGGGTCGTATCCTTATCTGAATCATCAACCACTCCGAGCCAATACCCAATTCCGAATCCAGTATTAAAATCCTTAGCCAATTTCATATCCATCTGAACCCGACAACCGAGTTCTAATCCATCCATATCCAATAACCAATAATCGAATCCAGTACCTCTCCGTTCGATATCCAAATCCGAGGCCATTCTGAGCTCTTAGCCAAATCCTTAGCTATTCATAGCCAATATTCAAATCCATAAACTCTCTGGGTTCTTGCTAAGTGTAATCCGCCCTCGACGACCTTACTAAGCAACGTCTTGGTTTTCTTTGTTCAATGTCCTTGAACGCTAAGTAATGCCATGGCTTAAGTCCTAAGCCAAATCCCGATCGTTCCGGACCCATGCGGAGTATAGTCCATACCCAGCAACCTGAAATAGTAATCGATGGATAATATAGGGCCCAAGTCCTAGGCCGAATCCTTATCTCTCTATACCCTTGTCGTGCATAGTCTATACTCGACGAATTGAATAAGCCGATTCGCCATGTTTGGACAAAGTGACTTACCCCTTGCCAGACTTAATCCATACCTGGCGACCATTTACCAAAAACCAAATAAAAATACAATAAAAATCCAATCCAAAATCCAGATTAAATCAAAAAACCAAAAATCCATACCAGAAAAGAAGTATCCAAACCAAAGTCTAAACCAGAAAGCAAACAAAACAAGGAGTTCAAACAAAACCATAAAAAAGCAAATGTCCAAACCAAAAAAGAAAAAGCAGATTACACAAACTAGAGCATTACGGTTTATTATTATCTAGAGCATTCCTAGGGGCTATCTTTGTCCCTATACATGTGTAAGTGACTTTGTCGTTTGCCCAAAGTTTGCTACTTATTCCATATCATCCCTGTCAGTCGATAGCCAATCGACCATCATTCCTATGCCTCGTGCCATCGTCGTTTGAGGTAGATGGTGGCTGTTCCTGTTCCATCGCCGCATTCTGATTTTCGGCATATTATGGAAACTGATAACTCCTTACATGCTCCTCGATTATATCCTTTAGATGCTTGCAGCTGTTGGTATCATGCCCGTCCAGATCATGAAAGAGACAGTGTCTTTCGGATGCCATCTCGCGTTCTGAGGGTTCCCTCCTTGCTGGCCTTTGGTAAGGAAGGAGAACCTGAGTCTCCATAAATATCCATTCCAGTTCATTCCATCTTGTGTAAGTGGAGAATTTTGGCTCTTCCCAGCATTTCGTTGCCCTGCCAGAGTTGTCATCCAACTTCCTCTTTCCTCTATCTTTATCCTTACCAGAGCTTTCATCGGATGGTTCTCCACCCTCAACCGTGTTTATTTCTTTTAACTTCATATCCAAACATGCATCTTCTTGTCGAATAAATCTTTCGACCTCATGAAAGAACTCCATGAGATCAATTGGTGGATCTCATATCAATGATACCTTGAAATCCGAGTTATCCCTAACTCCTGACAATGCTACCGTCAAAACCATTAATGGATCTGGTCGATCCACCAAAGCAACTACTGTATTGAATCGAGTAAGAAAGCCCTGAGCGATTTCATGTCCTTTGCTTCACCGACCTTCGTATCTTACATTCTTTGGCCTTTTGATATAAGCCCGAAACAACTTCAAAAACCCGTCCACCAACTCTGTCCATGTCCTGATAGATCCATCTTCCAACTACCGAAACCACATAGCAGCTATGTCCGTCAAGTACAGAGGGAAACACTAGGCTGTAACTTCCTTCGATGCCTCCAGCGCTTCCATGTGTCTCATGTACCTCATTAAGTGATCGGTAGGACCAGCCCTACCGTTGTATACCTCCAGAGTAGGTAGCTTGAACTCTGGTGGATTTCGAGCCATTTGGATGTCATAGGAAAACAGACTCATGTTTACTCCTTTCAGATCTCTGTTTGCCAAACCTCTGTGCATAGTTCGCATGATAATCTCAGCTAATCTAGTACTGTCCATGAAGGGTTTGAAAGAGGCTATGCTGTAGGATCGTGTAATATGGAATAACGGAATAGTCTAGGTAGATAAAGTAGGTAAATGCAAGGAGACACCAAGATTTTATACTGGTTCAGACCTCTCGTCCTACGTCCAGTCCCTAAGCTTCTCTTAGGAATTTCACTAACTAACACCCTCATTTCACTCGGAGGAATAGGTTTACAACTTACCCGAACAACCGAACGGGATTTCTTGCCTTAACTACCGAAGAGGACTTCAACTCAATTACTAAAATACAATATTCAACTTGTTGTGTTCTTGTCAACACTAATGAGTCTAATGTAGTACAATATTCCTATAATCTTATCCTCGAGAGTATGCAATGTGTTTGTGAAGATTTAGGAAATGTGAATTGCTATGAATCAAAAGAGTGTTATAAACAAAAACAGTGATTCAAGCAATAAATTGGTGATTGCTTTGAGAATATCTAGAGAATATGAACAAGAGAATAGTAAGATTAAAGTAAGAGAATTCGGTGAATTAAATGATGTTAGAATCATGTATATATACTTGTAGAAGAGGTGCATTTGTTGTCAATGGTTGCAAACAAGAGATGCTTCCATTTCCATTGATGAATGGTTGCAACTCTTGGGAGGAAGAAGGTGTCTTTTCAGAGAAAATTCGCAGGTTCAAATTCAGTCGACTGAGCAGAGAATTCAGTCAACTGAAAATATAAAGTAAAATTTTCGGGAGCAAATTCAGTCAACTGTGCAGGAAATTCAGTCGACTGAAACTGTGCATGTGTATAAATTTGTTCCAGTTTCAGTCGACTGGCTGTTCCTGTTCAGTCGACTGAACTCATAAAATATGCACAGTGAAAATTTAATTGAAAATGAAGTTTATAAAATGTTTTCTAGTGTTCGTGCAAGCCTCTTGAGGATAGATTTTAACAATAAATCTAGACTAAGACATATATATAAAAAAACATACTTTATGTTTGTTTGGTCTTCGTCGATCTTCCTTTAGCATTGCATATATTTCTTCCTTGTTTGTTAAAGCACATTGTCGTTGATCAAAATCTTCGCGTATCAACATTCTCCCCCTTTTTGATTGATGACAATACTGATTTATTCTAGAGATGTTTTTACTTATTTTCTCCCCCTGAATGTATGCACTATCTTTCCTACAAAACAAAGTTAGTACCATAGATTTTCTCCCCCTTTGTCATCGACAAAAAGGAAGAACTAACAGTAGTAATAATTTATCAAAACAATCACTGAAGCATAGAGAATATTTGCATAATCATGGCTTAAGAAAATTAAAAAAATGTTGCGACAAAGAAGCATAAAATGGCTATACAAGCCACTAGAAAGTTAAAAATACACATCAAACCAAAAAATTACTCATCTCTATCCCAGTCATATGAACCTTCTCTTCCTGTTGGTTCACGTATGACGGGTCCTCCTGTTGGTGGTCGTGTGTTCTTCCTCCTTGGCCACAACTAGCTTCGCTAGCGTTGCTACTTGTATGCTCTTCGAATGTCGTCCATGTAAACGTAGGTGCCGGACGTTTACCGCGAGATGTTGAAGCAGTAGTGGTGCTTGAGCACGAGATTGCATCCCATAGCTTGTTGAAGAATCCTTTGATTTTGTCAAGCTTGTGATCTACTTTTTTAAGACAAGTGTCAAGAATTTGTTGATTTCTTGACAATATCCCCAAGGATTGGTTGGTAGTGAAGCTTGGGTCAACAAGACGAACATCATCAGGAAGTTGTTGTTCTTAATGCCTTGCTTCCCATTCGGCGAGTGATATTATGCGAGGAGGTCGAGATGGGAGTTGCATTAGGCTTATGGTCCGGTGGTTAATTTGATGGACCATTGTATTCTCCGACTCAGGTAATGGCGTATCGACATTGAGGAGAAGTCGCATGATGTACTCTCCAAAGTAGATAGTGCGCATTTTGCCATTATTAAAAGTGAGAAACTCATCAAGAATAAGTTGTACCCAATTGACTTGTATATTGCCAAAAATAGCATATAGAGCTCGATAGTTATTTGGGTAGACAATTTCATACGAGCCCGTGCGAGGAGTAATTGTTCTCATTAGGGCTTTATGGAGGATTCTTGCCATAGGTCGAAGAGAGGTAGACTTAAAATCTCTAAAGTTGATATTATCATCCATAAATCGATGGTTTATGTTGTCGCGAATATGTGGATTGAATTCTATCTCCTCTAGCTTTCTCCCGACATTTGGTGATTCTAAAATGTGTGCTATTCTATCCAAGGAAAACCAAACTTTCTTTCTACATACCATACTCCAAACACTATTGTTTGGATTTCTTGGAGTTTGGTGTCCAAGATTAAGATTAGCATAAAATAATTTGACCATTACATGATTTATGGCATAGTCATTTCTTTTCAAATCTAAAAGAGAAGTTAAACCTGCTGGATCTGTTAACGCTCGGATGTTGTAGGTTTGAAAGCTTTGGAAATCAACGAAAGAATGCTCGAAAATTCGAGAATTCTTCATCTTATTCCATCTAGTGACAGCGATTCCATCGTAAAGCCATTGTGCTATTTGAGCATCAATTGGCTCAGAGGATGAAGAAGATGAAGCTCTTGATCTCTTTGGTGCCATTTGGGTGAGATTTGAGTGGATTTTGAGGAATTGGGGGCTAGTGTTTCGAAATTAATTTGGGGAAGAAAGTTTGTAGGAGGTAAAAAGTGAATTGGTAGGGTAAAAATTGGTGGTTAAAAAGGGAAGTTTGCCTGGGAATTGGTGTTCAGTCGACTGAATACTCTGTTCAGTCGACTGAATTGAAGGCCGAAAATTTTGTGGGATGAATTCAGTCGACTGAACAGGGTTTTTAGTCGACTGAATGTTTGCCTGAAAGTTTCTGTTATTATTTTAGTCGACTGAGCAGAAGATCAGTCGACTGAATTGTTAAACATTTTTCATTCTGTCATAAGTTCAATCGACTGAACAGGGAGTTTTAGTCGACTGACGTATGTATTTTGTTATTCTTTGTTAATTTTGAAGGCAAACTCTTTATTCAAGGAAATCATTACAATTATATAGATGTAATATCATGAATAGATTTCAACACGAACTATTTCTTAGGGGGTGGACTTGGATTCTTTTTCCCTTCATTCTTCATATAATTGATATCCCATGAATTTGGACTATATTGAGGAGTCTTAGGAGACATCCAAGGATTCATAGGATCGAATGGTGTATGATAAGATGAAGACGGATCAAGTGAGCTAACGGGGCGAGGTAGGGGTTCAGCCACTTCGTTCTTTTTTGATCCACAAAATCATAAACCGATTTGCTCAAGGAAGCTTAAACGTCTAGCCGTAACCTTTTGTTCGAAGTATAATTCTCGTTGAAGATCTATTTGTTGTTGTTGAAAGTGATGAATTTCATCAATCTTTCTTTTTGTGTCTGGAGAAAAAAAGAGTCCGCATTTTGCTTTCTTGGATTCTGGTGTGTAGCCGGTACGATAGTTGTTCCATCTGAAAACTGGCTCATGTGCTGGTGTTGGAGTGGGAAGTTTTGGAGATGTTAGAGTGTTTTCGACAGAAGAAGTGATGTTGATCGGGGAAAGAGAGTTGTTGGATGACATTTTTATAAAACTTTTATTTGTGAGAATGAGTTGTGAAAAAATAATATTTTTAAGATATATTTATAGTAGGAATTTTCTAAATATATAGTGGTTATAAATCCTTAAAGTTTTTCATCCACTTAATGATTTAATGGTTACCATAATTCCGTTAAAAATGTATGGTGAATATTATTTGGCAAAATATTATGTAACATATTTGAAAAATAAATTGAAAATCCCATATTTTCTTTATTCAGTCGACTGAACATATAGTGTTAGTCGACTGAATTGTATAGATTTTTCTCTATACGATATCTTTAAAAGACATTATTCCTAACTCTCGTCGTAATTTTATGAAGGAGTTTTCTAATAGAGATTTAGTAAATATATCGGCAATTTGATTTTCAGTTGAAATATGTTCTAAATTAATTATTCCTTTTTCGATATTGTCACGTAGAAAATGGTGACGAATATTTATATGTTTTGTACGAGAGTGATTAACCGGATTTTTAGATAAGTTTATTGTACTTGTATTATCACAATATATTGTAGAATTTGTTGAATCTATATTAAAATCTTTAAGTGTTTGTTGCATGTATATAACTTGAGTGCAAGCTAAAGCAGCTGATATATACTCTGCTTCGCATGTGGAAAGCGAGACACAATTTTGTTTCTTACTAAACCAAGATACAAGTGATTTTCCAATGAAATGGCAAGTACCACTTGTACTTTTTCTGTCTGTTCGAGATCCCCTAAAATCAGCATCATTAAATGGTACTAACTCAAATGAACACTCCTTTGGATAGAAAAGACCGAAATCTTTAGTTTTGTTAAGGTATCGCATTATTCGTTTTACTGCTCTTAAGTGTGAATCTTTAGGATCGGATTGAAAGCGTGCACATAAACAAACACCCATCATTATGTCAGGTCTACTAGCGGTTAAGTAAAGTAAGGAACCTATCATACTTCTAAACAATTTTTGATCTACACTTTTGCCCTTTTCATCTCGATCGAGATGTGTAGTGGTACTCATAGGAGTAGGTTTAGCAGAAGTGTTTTCCATGCCGAATCGTTTAATTAAATTAGCACAGTATTTTTCTTGGTTTATCATTTGTTAATTGTTTGATTTGAAGTCCGAGAAAATATGATAATTCTCCCATATGAGACATTTCGAACTCATTAGTCATTATATTTGAAAATTTTTCACATAATTTTTCATTTGTTGAACCAAAAATAATATCATCTACGTATATTTGAATTATTAAAATATCTTTGGTAGTATTTTAATAAAAACCATTTGATCTACTTTTCCAATTTTAAATCCCGAGTTTAATAAATAACTTTTAAGTCTTTCATACCAAGCACGAGGTGCTTGTTTAAGACCATATAGTGCTTTCTTTAATTTAAATAGATGATCCGGATATTTTTCATGTATAAACAAAGGAGGTTGTTCTACATATACATTTTCGTTAATAAAACCATTTAAAAATGCATTTTTAACATCCATTTGATAAAGTTTAAAATTGTGAAAACATGCAAAGGCTAATAGTATACGTATTTCTTCAAGTCTTGCAACGGGAGCAAAAGTTTCTTCAAAATCAATACCTTCTTCTTGATTATACCCTTGTGCTACTAGTCTTGCTTTATTCCTTGTTATATTACCTTGTTCGTCTACTTTGTTTTTGTAAATCCATTTTGTTCCAATTACTGATTGATTATTAGGACGGAGAACTAATTCCCAAACATCGTTACATTCAAATTGATTTAATTCTTCTTGCATTGCGATAATCCAATAATCATCTGTTGATGCTTCTTTTGGATTTTTAGCTTCTATTGATGAAATGAAAGCTACATGACCCATTTGATTTAGTTGATTTCTTGTTCTAACTTGAGAATTTATTTCTCCTATTATATTTTGAGTTGGATGATCTCGTAATATTCTAGGAGGAGATCTTAGTTCATTATTATTATTTTCAAGGTTTGTTTCTTCTATATTTATCAATTCTTCATCATCTTTTATATTTAAATTTTTATTAAAATTTTCATCAAAAGATATATGCAAAGTTTCTTCAATTAAGTTTGTTCGTTTATTAAATACTCGATATGCTTTACTTCGTTCTGAGTATCCTACGAAAATTCCTTCATCAGCTTTTGAATCGAATTTTCCTAGTTGATCTTTTGTATTTAAAATGAAACATTTTGATCCAAATATTTTAAAATAAGATATATTTGCCTTTTTATTATTAAATAGTTCATAAGAAGTATTTTTAGTTAATGGTCTAAATGATATTCTATTTAATACATAACATGCAGTAGCAACGGCTTCTGCCCAAAAATGTTTTGGTAGAGAACATCCATTTCATAATGTTCTTGCGCATTCTTGTAATATTCTATTCTTTCTTTCTACAACTCCATTTTGTTGAGGAGTTCTAGGAAAATAAAAGTTATGATTTATTCCTTTCTTTTTACAAAAAGTTTCAAAAACTTCATTTTCGAATTCGCCTCCATGATCGCTTCGAATATTTTTAATTTTCAAACTTTTAGTGTTTTGAATTCTTTTGACAAATGTTTTAAAATGCTCAAAAGTGTCACTTTTATTTTTCATAAAAATAGTCCACGTATATCTTGAAAAATCATCAACTATTACAAATACGTATCGATTATGATTAATGGATTGAACTTGTGTTGGTCCAAATAAATCCATATGTAGTAATTCTAATGGTTGTAAAGTCAAAATATTTTTCTTAGATTTAAGAGATGATTTCGTTAATTTTCCTTTTTGACAATCATCACAAAGATTATCTATTTTAAAGTTTATTTTTGGTAAACCTCTTACTAATTCATTTTTAGAAAGTTTTCTAATAGTTTTAAAATTTATATGACAAAATCTTTTGTGCCATAACCAAGGATCATTATTTTTGGCAACTAAACACATACTTGAATTATGATTAATATTCATATTTAAAACATAAATATTTCTATCTCTATTTCCTTCAAAAACAAGATTTTGGTTTTGATCAAAAATACTACATTTATTATTCGAGAAAGTTATTTTAAAACCTTTGTCACATAGTTGACTTATGCTAAGTAGATTATGTTTTAATTTTTCAAGTAATGAAACATTTGTTATAAAAGGTAAATTTGATATACTGTAATTGTTCACATCTCCTTTGCCAATGATATAGCCTTTTGAATTATCTCCGAAGGTAACCGAGCCACCATCAAAGTATGTGATGTTTGTAAGCATATCTTTGTCTCCGGTCATGTGTTTTGAACAACCACTGTCTAATATCCATTTCTTCTTTTTGAGTGTGACCTGAAAATAAATATGAAATTATTGGTATCCACCTTTTAATAGGGTCCTAAAAAGTTAGAATTTACGAAACCAAACCCAATCTGGTTTAGTATCCTTTTTATAAATATAGTTTTCATTATGATGAACATTATCCATAAATGTTTTAATATATTTATTTCTTATTAATACATTGTTAGTCTTTGGTACCCAAATTTTAACTACCTTGTTTTCTACTTTTGTTTTAATAGGTTTCTTTAGCAATATTTGTTGTTTTGAATCCATATTCCTCTTAAAATTTGTATTTTTCTTTTTAGGAATTTTTGACTCCTTTTTATATCCTAATCCATGTTTACTTGAAGAGGATTGAGAATTTTCTAAAATCTTAGATAAATTTTCTCTTCCTTTGTTAAATTTAGAAACATTTTTAGTGATGTTACCTAATCTAGCTTGAAGACTATTATTTTCTAACTCAACTTGTCTAATCTTAGTTTTTAACTCATGATTTTCAGAAACAATTATATCATTCTTTGTTTTTTGAGTTTCAATTTCGTGACTTAAAAGTGATAATTGAGTTTCCGAATTTGAATGAGATTCTTGAACTTTTTCAAGATCTTCTTCTAAGCTTTTCTTTTCATCTTTTAACATATCCCTTTCAAATTCAGCTTTGTTTTGATTTTCACGAGTTTCTTTGAGTTTCTTGTTAAGAGTTTTTATTATGCTTAAAAGTTCAGTGTTTACTTCAATTAAATCGTCGAAAGTTAAATATTTACCTCATATTCTTGAGCCATGAAGCATACATTTGCCTGTTCATTGTCGCTATCACTATCATTTTCGGATGAAGATGAATCTGAATCGTCCCATGTTACAGAAAATGCCTTCTTTTTGAATTTATCCTTCTTGTTTTTGTTGTTGAAGCTTTTCTGATTTTTCTTCATTTGTTCTTGACAATCTTTTTGCATGTGTCCTTTCTTGTGACAATTGAAGCATTCTATATTTGAGGATGAAGGTTTGTTCAAGAAATTCTTTTTGAATCCGTTTTTGTTTCCTTTTCTATACTTCAAGAGTTTCTTGAAGTTTTTGGCTATAAATGCTAGATCCTCATCTTCAGACTTTGATTCTTCCTTTTCCGCATGAAAAGAAAAATTCTTTCTTTCTTGAGCTTGATCTTTCTTTGCTTGCATATTTACTTCATACGACATAAGATTTCCAATCAATTCTTCTGGTTTCATTGTAGATAGATCATTTGCTTCCTCAATTGCTAGTACTTTTCTCTCCCATTCATCAGTGAGTGAATTTAGAACTTTAGACACAATGTCAAAGTCCGTGTATCTTTCTCCTAGTCCGATTAGAGCATGATGAATGTCTTAAAATCTTGAGTACATGTCATTGATGGATTCATTTTGTCGCGTTCTAAAGTTTTGGAATTGATTCTTCAGCATGGATATCTTTGTTTGTTTAACCTTGTTTGTGCCTTCATGTATGACTTTAAGTGTTTCCCATATCTGATATGCAGTAGTACATATGCTAACACGGTTGAATTCATTTCTATCCAGGGCACAAAATAGCATATTCATAGCTTTGGCATTTGCACTAGCTTCATTCTTTTGAATTTGTGTCCATGTAGGATAATCGGTTGTGGGTACGACGAACTCTGCTTGAGTAGCATTCCATGCTTCGAAACTTGTTGCTTGCATATAAATCCTCATCCTAGTAGCCCAATAGTTATAGTTTAGTCCGTTGAATAGAGGAGGTCTTTGGGTAGATTGTCCTTCCGCAAATGTAGAACTATAGGCAGATGTTGTGCTTGTACTTGCGTTATTTTCCATATTATCAATATGTCTAATAACAGTGTTATGGTTATAGGACGGCCTTGCTCTGATACCAATTGAAAGAGGCTATGCTGTAGGATCGTGTAATATGGAATAACAGAATAGTCTAGGTAGATAAAGTAGGTAAATGCAAGGAGACACCAGGATTTTATACTGGTTCGGACCTCTCGTCCTACGTCCAGTCCCTAAGCTTCTCTTAGGAATTTCACTAACTAACACCCTCACTTCACTCGGAGGAATAGGTTTACAACTTACCCGAACAACCGAACGAGATTTCTTGCCTCAACTATCGAAGAGGACTTCAACTCAATTACTAAAATACAATATTCGACTTGTTGTGTTCTTGTCAACACTAATGAGTCTAATGTAGTACAATATTCCTATAATCTTATCCTCGAGAGTATGCAATGTGTTTGTGAAGATTTAGGAAATATGAATTGCTATGAATCAAAAGAGTGTTATAAACAAAAACAGTGATTCAAGCAATAGATTGGTGATTGCTTTGAGAATATCTAGAGAATATGAACAAGAGAATAGTAAGATTAAAGCAAGAGAATTCGGTGAATTAAATGATGTTAGAATCATGTATATATACTTTTAGAAGAGGTGCATTTGTTGTCAAAGGTTGCAAACAAGAGATGCTTCCATTTCCATTGATGAATGGTTGCAACTCTTGGGAGGAAGAAGGTGTCTTTTCAGAGAAAATTTGCAGGTTCAAATTCAGTCGACTGAGCAGGGAATTCAGTCGACTGAAAATATGAAGTAAAATTTTCGGGAGCAAATTCAGTCGACTGTGCAGGAAATTCAGTCGACTGAAACTGTGCATGTGTATAAATTTGTTCCAGTTTCAGTCGACTGGCTGTTCCTGTTCAGTCGACTGAACTTATAAAATATGCACAGTGAAAACTTAATTGAAAATGAAGTTTATAAAATGTTTTCTAGTGTTCGTGCAAGCCTCTTGAGGATAGATTTTAACAATAAATCTAGACTAAGACATATATATATAAAAACATACTTTATGTTTGTTTGGTCTTCATCGATCTTCCTTTAGCATTGCATATATTTCTTCCTTGTTTGTTAAAGCACATTGTCATTGATCAAAATCTTCGCGTATCAACAGGGTTGCCCCTCGAGTCCTCGAAGGAATTCTGGTATATACTCTTCATAACGTACTCTTGTGCCTCTGTCGGCATCCTATGGTGTGGGGTTACCTAGAATCCCTCCATAAATTGGTCTATCATTGCATGGTGGTGTGCCCCAGAGTCTGGATCCATCCAAATTGGTAACTGTATGCTAATTGAGGGCTGCACCCTATTGAGCTGCTCTATCCAATTGCATGTTGGGTCCTTCTGTTCTAGCTCCATGGATCTGAACTCCTACAGCTGCAGCTATTCCTACCTGTCCAAACTGTCTGAGAAGGATCTGCATTCCTCCTACCTTTTCAGCAATTCTTCCTGCATAGCTCCAGTCGTCATCTCTATCTCGTCTTTGGTAATGAAAACCGAGGGATGATTCGCTCCTAAGGAAGCCTCTTGATTCCCCTATTGATGGCTCCTTTCTGGTATTATCTTTCTAGCTGATTGCCTAACCATGGTTCCTTTTAGACCTGATCCTTTAGCTTTCCAAATCTGAAATCCAAATCGGATGTAGTGGGTGCTAGTCATTCTCGATGAAAGCACCAAATTATTTGCGCGAAAATTGGTCACTAACCCCAAAAGTCGTGAAAGATCCATAATATTCAAACATAGATCTCACATCCAGATAAAGTAGAGAATAAAAATGAAGAAATAGCCAAATTAAATGTAAGAAAGCAAGAAAGAATTCAAGATTTATAGTGGTTCGGCTATCTCCGGCCTACGTCCACTTTGAATCAGTCCTTTTATACACTAATTACAACTACAAACCTTTGAAATCAGTAAAGAAATGGCGGACGTTTTCCTAAGAAAGAAGATGAAGATCCCTCTTTTAGTTGCCATGGAACTGCTATTTATAGGTGTAGATCCGAGAACATCCACCTCAAAATCTGGAATACCTCTTCTCCTGTACAGGTGGGCCCGCCAAATCGATCCAGGTTGATTTTGGATCAATTCATGTACAATTTGTATCGATCAAAAAGTAGTTCAATCGAGCTGAGATCGATCATGGATGTTCTTGAGTGCAGAAGGAAGCTCCTGTGAAAATTTCATTGCATTTGGACTTGTGAATGAGAGTTATGATCGATGCAAGTTGGTATTTGCGAGTAGGCTAAAGTGTACGTATCGATATTAGTTCGTATCAATCATCTTGATCACCTCCATATCCATCATCCAATTATCCATCGGTCCCCTTATCCATAGCTGTAGCCTTCGTCGATCCGAACATCATGCGTTCTGATCTGTATCATTCACCTCACCTCGACCGCTTCCTTAGTATCCATCGACATGAAGTACAGAGCCTTCGTATCCATCGGCATGTGCTGTTCATATCCATCGGCATGTGCTGTTCGTATCCATCGACCTACCCTCCTTCGTATCCATGTTGTTCATATATATCCTTCGTATCAATCCGAGCTTTGCTCCTTCGTACACATCAACTGCTCCCTTGTCCGTATCGATCTTAAGCTAGCATTTCGTATCAATCAGGAACACGATCGATACACACTATGACTGATCCAAAACAAAGTTCCAAGTGCATTTCCCTTATCCAAGCTCTTATCGATCGATACGAAACCATCGATCCAAATTGAACTGCTTAGTCCATCCTTGATCGGTACGAACTACTATCGATCCAAATCCATATGTGTTATCCACTTTCGCATCAATCATTTAATATCCCTCGATTGATACAAACCATATTGATATGAACGACATCCATTGATCCGAAGTAATCCACGTTGATCGATACGAACAATATCGATCTTAAGGTACTAACCATTTCTCTTCAACTTTGATCCATCCATAACTTGAGCATATGAACTCCGATTCGCTTGAAATTCGAAAAGTAGCCTTTCCCAGCCCTGTTCATCATCCTCAATCGATCCCATATTGATTGGAGCTCGGTCAAATTTTAACGGTATCGATCATATCCATGTTTCTAATCGATCTCCAATCTTGATATCCATCCTTTCTAGCCAATGTGTTGGTATCCTAGCCTTGACCAAAAGGCGGGGTAACAATATTGTTTTGCATCTTTCTGAAATTTGAATTTTAAATAAAATAGGTACTGTTTTTGATATTACATTTTATACTTCCGCTATGATATTCTGAATGTATTGTTCTTTATATCAGTTTTACCAACCGACCACCAACTTCGAAATGGATCTAAGGTTCAATGGTTCTTTTTTGGATCGAAAATTATGCCTGTTTTGAGCCAGGTTGTTACGTTTGGTATCGGAGCTTAGGTTCAAGGTTTCAAATCTCGAATTTCGGTCACGTCTCGTCTCGAAAAATATAGAGAGCTTATCTCGTATCGGGTGAGATCTCGAACGAGATGAGTGCATCTCGGTCGTCCATATCGGATTTACATCTCGGTTTCTAAAATTCATTTCGGAGTTATCTCGGAGTATATGTCATGTCGAAAATTAGTTTTCATACACCTAAATTTATAATACTAGTCACTACCTTAGGGAAAATACTATGCACTTACCTTGAATATATGACATGCTTATCATTAGTAATTTAGTATGAAAAAATATAACTTATATCATGTAAAATAAAAAATAACTATATTTCATGAATAAGGTTCAATATAATATCATATGAGATAAAGTAGACAAGAAAAAAACCATAACATATGCACCTTTACTTTGTTTGATCACTCACTTAACTTTCCTACAAAATATAATGTCTCATTTCTACCTTTCATGATTTATAGTGCTGCAAGGGAAATCTAAATTTTATAACTTCAAATACAAAAGTCTAAAAGTAGAATTAAGATATTCTATGTCTGATTATAGTATTTAATTACTAGCAAACAAAATCTCATTAAGCAACTAATAACATAGATATTTCAAACAAACCTAGAAAATAACATAATGGATGTAGATTTTATCATCTTCTTATACTCGTCACTGCCGTAAAATAAGAGACAAAGATTAAATGAGATTTATATAAGAAATAAGGGTTAAAAAAGTAAAATTAAGAAGTCTTAAATTAAGGTAAAGGATGAGCTAGCCCAATACAGAAAAAGAGTTGATTTTTTCCAAAATTGAACAACTCGGCCGATATCTCGTTCTTAAATCTCGTCCGAGATACCGGACGAGATATTGAAATATCGTCCGAGATTTGGGTCAGACAAGATTCAAACAAAATAGACCATTTCGAATCGCCCAGGCTTGAAAACGTGATCTCGGTCGAGATGAGCGAGATTAAAACCTTGCTTAGGTTACCCGATCAATGGGGATAGTATACGTATAAGTGGCGTACTTGTTATTTTTGAAAGTAGTATTCAAAAACCTTACTATAAATATATATATATATACACACATATGTATGTATGTATACATACTTATTTTAAGTATACTCCTAACTCTATATATCTGGACTATAGAAGTAGTTGCAACCATATTTTGAAAGGATGGGCGCGGCAACTATGAGTTAGAAACAAATAAATTAAAGTTAAATTTATACTCCAATCTCGATTACCCTATGGGGCAGAGTTCATATCGTAAGGAGTAGACTAAAAAGAGCATGATTGTGACATATAGAAGCACCTCAGAAGTTAAATGGTACCTGACTCCTTTGTTGGGCCTTGACTGCCTCATGATTTTGGATTTCGATGGATTGCCGATTAAAGACATACATTTCATCTAGACAGACGGGAGATAAGTATTTATATGTTATAAGCTTTGAGAAGTAAGGAATGACAGGAGTTAAGCAAGATGTGAAGAAGTGGTGGAGCAATATCCCAAAAGAAGGTGTACATAATTCACTGCAAGGAGATAATCGAATTTTTACGGAGACTAAGTAGGGAAGAATGAAAGTTCCATGGAAAGGACAATTAAAGTAAATATCTAAATCTAACCCTTCGGGAAATAATTTGACAAAAGGTTTTTAAAATTCCTTAGAATGTTTTGAATGAGTTTTTCGAATTTATTGGAAAGTTGTTGTTTTGAAAAAGCAAGGAAATTTGGAAATTCATAATTCAAAAAAATTTGAGTCAAAACTTTTTGATTAAAAGGTTTTTAGTAAGATTTTTTTTGAAATTCTTATTTTAAAAATTGTGGCTAAAAAAGCATGTGGTTTAAAGATTTTCGATAAAGGGATTTTTCATTTTTGAAATAAATGTAAAATAGAGCATATGTTAGACTCGATGAGTTTTCTTGTTTCATAAATTTGAATGTTCTTTTTTTTTAATTTTTTTTTCAAGAAGGGAGAATAAATAGAGATGGAACTTGACTAAAATGAGATAGAGAGAACAAAAGGGTAAGAATGCCCCATATACAGGTAGGAGGAACATTCCCGTGTAAGGAAGTACAAAGAATAACAACTGAAATAGATGGCTAAAGTAGTAGGTAAACGCGCTATGATGAGTCAATATTAGGAAATTCAGATAGTAATAGCACTAGAAATTTATATAAAATAGGATTATTAATATAGTTAGAAATAACATATGAGAGAAGTAATAAGAAAAGCATAGGAAAATAGTGGGATAGAAGTTATCCTTGTCTACTCCACTTTTCATTGTTTAAAGTTATAGAAGATGTTTCTGAATATATATATATATATATATATATATATATATATATATAAAATTAACTAACTAATTGTTATGATAATTGAGTTTTGAATGCCTTGGGTTAAAAATTCTACTTTTAAAGAAGTAAGTCTTTGAAAAGGTAAATTATTTTGCTAACCAATTTTTGAATTTTCGGATTTAGGGTTAAGGATAAAGTGGCAAATGTTTTGAAAAAATTGAATTCGAATGCTTTTGAAATATTGTTTAAAAGCTTTTGAGAAGTTGATTTCAAATTTTTTGGATGATTTTGTTCAAGTGATTAATAAAAAAATAAAATATGGTGCTTAAATGCTTTTGGAAATTCAATTCTTCAAATTGTTTTGCAAATTGGAGAATCTTTTGGAAAATATGTTTAAAAAATTTCTTCAGAAATGAGAATTTTTTTGAATTCCAAATACTACACACTAGCGTGATGGGGGTTTCTAATTTATATTTTCAAAGATAAAGGTTTCAGATTAGGTACTTTATGATTATGAAATTTTAGTTTTATAAGGAATGGTGAAAACTAATCCATATTCTTTATGGAATCGATAGGGATACCTAGCAAGATATGCTAAAGGTTTTTGGATATGAATAAATTAGGAATAGTATGTAAAACCTAATCTAGAAATTTTAAATCAGTCCCAATATTTAATTGTAGAATGTTGGTAAAGTTGTAAAGATATTCCAAATGTATAATTAGGTTGTAATTTAGGTTGCCCTAGTTTACTTCGAATGTGAATTTCTATGTTTGACTTATTAGATCGGTTCCATGTAATTTCCATACATTATCTAATTCCAAATATGTATAAAAGTGTGTCATTTGAATTAACAAAGGATATACCAAAAGGGAAAGAGACTTATAATATATGGATATTCTTTTCTACAGTTTACACAGTCTATTTCCATAAAAGAAGAGAATAATTCCGTGTAATTTCAAAACAAGCAAAGATCTCACTTTTGGTTAATTTATTGAAATTTTAATGGTAATCCATTTCGAAAGGATAAGTCTAATAATTAAAATATGGAATGGAATGTTCTAGTTTAGAAAGTAATAGTAAGAAATAAGAATATGTAAATACGTATAAATGTGCTTACCAATTAGAAATAAAAATATACAAATAGCATAATTTAGGACAATATTAATATTAGCTATTAACATCATATTGATTAAAGTAATGGATGGAGTGCATTTATTAGAAACGATGAAGGAGAATTAAGAAAGGTGGGTGATAGTGGAAAGATACGAGGAGTGTTAGGACCATAACATTGTGAACACGGTTGATAATGGATGTCAGCTTGTAGCAAAATTTTCCTTTAGGGTTTTTGGGTTGTCATCACTAGTTATCGCCATAGGCTATTGGAAAAGGATACGATATAATATGAGAGATGTTCCAGTTTTATCACTATGTTTATCTTATGGATGGGATTAGACTCTAAACAAATATATACAAATTGAGAAACAGCATAAATAAGAAAATTTCAAAAAGACACTTAATTAGTGATAAACTATAGGTAAGACTGGAAGTTAATGATGAAATTAGGTTAGTAAATAGAAATAAAGAATGCTTCAACCCTAAAAACTTTAGGATTTTGGAAAAGATAAATTTTAGCTTGCGGAGGGACTATAACGACCCGTAATATCGCTACTTCGAAAATGAGAGATTTCGTTCGTTTTAAATTTAAATGGAATTTCAAAATTAAATAAAATTTTATATATAATATATAATAATGAAGAATTTATTTATTCTTATAGTTAATGAATTAAAAAGTATAAATTTGGATTTTGAACAAATCAACAAAAGTTAAGTTTTGTTAATAACAAATAAAGGCTTAAATAAATGAATTTAAATATTTATTTAAAAATATAAATCTTATTTAAAACATCTAATAAAGATAATAAAATTATATTAAAAGATTTAAAAGTATGTTAATAATCATTTTACAAAAATGACCAAATTTTGTTGTATTTTGTAAGTTTTACATACACTGTAAAATTAGAGATTTTGATATTAATTAAGTATGATTTTAAAATATAACGAGACATGTTTTAATTTATTTAAAGAAGTAAAAATTTTATTTTAAAGTTTGGTTTACTTCAATATATAGCTTAACAAAAACGTCAAATTTTGATTGGAAAATTTATCGACAAAAACACTGTTTTCAACCAAACAAGTTGTCACGACGTTGAATGATCATATTCACTTTATAACTTATATAAGACCACTTTACAAACTATACAACACTTTCATTTACATATTATAAAATCAAATGTCACTCTTTATAAGTTACTAAAAGAAAATGATAAAAATAATGTTAATACATGATGTGGCAAAAGAGTGCAAAAGTAAACTAAGAAAACAACATCATTACACACACTTCTTTTCTCTTATGCAAGATGAGACTTATACACATAGAATTTAAGCAAAATAAAGTATGAAAAGAAAGCTAACTAAAGGGATTAGTGACACATATGCTTACCATTAATACAAATCAAATCAAAGAAAAAAGTCTTCTTCTTAAGTTCAATAATTAAGAAAGGAAAAGTAAATAATCATTCCTTTCTTTAACATCACCATTAATGCATATCAAATCTCTCCTTTCATGCATAAAAGAAAAGTATATTTAAATGTAAATATGAAGAGGGTAGTAAGTTCATTTGCCACTCAATTCTCCACCTATAAATACAAGCCAAACTCCCTCCATTTTTCACTACATTTCCATTCTACAAAATTTCCAAACTCCTTCTCTACTTCTTCATTTCCTTCCACCACCATCACCAAACATCACCACACCTCTACATCACCAAAACCAAGCCTACACGCCTCTAGCTTCTTCCAGCAACCCACACTCACCACACAAGCATCCAAACTGAGCTACAAAACCCACGCACCCCCCTCCCAAAACTCACGCACGCCCCACCTACCTTGGCCACACCACATACCCAAGCCCATACTCCACCACCCAAGCCATACACACCTCTATACCAACCTACCCAAGCACCTACAAGCCATACCCAAGCCCAAAGCCACATACCTAAGGTCGTACATCCCATTCCCCTCCAAAGCTCACGGCTAAATAAAAAAATAAAGAGAAAAGGAAAAAAAAGAAAAGGAAAGAAAAAGAAAAGAGATAGGAAAACAAAAGCAGTTCGAAAGGAAAATAAATAAAGGTGAGAATTCGAGACGTTCGGAAAAAGCGCATTACTTCATGAAGCACGTTAGCCTACAAAAATATTGACATAATGGATATGAAGGTGAGAAATCCTCATTGCTTTTGAAATTATATTTTGATTATGTTAAAACAATCACATTGATACCCTTATGACATATGAATGATTATACCAAATTGATTGTTAATATGGATGTTTGATAATTGGTTAGATAAATTCAGTTGTGATAATATATCCCATTATGGTATTAATAGTGAATGTTGGATTTGAAATCATATGTATGTGATTGGTTGAATGGATGTTATGTTAGTGATGAATATGGACATTGGTTATGTTCATTTTGATTAATCCCTTTATTAAGAAAGACCAAATTTTAGTGATATGAGATATTTTGAAAAACTAAGTCTCTTTTCAATTAGAAGTGAAATTAAGTAAAAATAAAAGAAAGTTTGAAATTTGAAGTGAAACGGATTTAAAAGGGATAGTTAAATTGAAATTGAGATGAATAGTGAAATTGAATTCGATTTTGAAAAATTGAAGTTGAGATTAAGGTTGAATTGAAGTTTAAATTAAAATTATATTTGAACTCTAAGTTTTAGTTGAGTTTAATTTAAAGTTCGAACTGAAATTGAAATTTAAAATTTAATATTAAAATAATAGGAATATTATTATATTACAATATAGTAATAGTAAAAATACATTTTAAATACTTTAGAAAATGGAAATATTGATTTAAAATGATTTGTAATGATTTCATAAATGATAAAATCCAATTTGAATAAATTATTTCAAATATTGAAAAATAAGTTAAAACTAGGTGCGTCGCACAACGGTAGTTCGCGATTTCACGCCGAAAAGTTCAAATGAGTGTGTAGAGTGGAAAATTGCTCGGAATCCTTCGAGATAATTTTTTTTTGGAATATTGTATTCATATCTTCTAAACGAAGAAAGAAAAATATATGTTTCGTTTAGTAGATTTTAGTTAAGTCCAAATTAAATTTCTAGAAAAATCGCACTAGTGCAGTTAAGTGACCATAATAGAAAATCCGTTTAAATGAATGTTTTTAATCATGGAAAAATATAGGATAAATTTTATAAATCCATTTAAATAGTGAAGAAGAGATTTGAATTGGAAAATATGAATTATCAAATGTTTAAAAGTTGTTTAAATAAAATAAGCTTACATAGCACTTTTCGTAGCACTTGTATACTGCAAATTGTATAACTTTTTGAATATGAGTTTAAACGTAACGATTTTTTCCTGAATCAATTGTGAATGTTTTTAAAAGGAAAATTTAGAGTTTGAAAGATAATTTAAAATCTTCGTAATCAATTCCAAAATAAAGTTGATAACTAAGTATTCGGAAACAACTAGTACATTTGTCCCGCCTGTGAGATCTAGGAAGTTAAAACAAGGTATTTAACTAAGGTTAGGGATGAAGCAACTAGTGCCTTGAACTTTCCTGGCCCATGTTTTCTTTTCTTAGGCGAGAGGTGGAACAGATCGGAAGAAAAGCTTGGATGCTCCCAGATAAAAATATTGTATTAAGTTTCTGAAATAAAAAATATTAGTATTATCCAAAATTTAAGCAATCTCCAAAATGAATGATTTCTATGATCCTATTTACTCAAAAATGTTTGCTAAGATTTATTTTAGGTTTTATCGTAAACAATGTCTTAAATAACATTGTTTTTGACCAGCCTAAAAGTTAAGGGATTTGGATCAAGAGTTAAGTGAGGAAATTTGAGATATTATCCAAAGTAAAAAAATGAATTACTTAGAATTGTTCTAAGTCAAAAAGAAAGAGATTTCGAAATCATCTGAAAAGGATTAAAGTGAAAAGAGACTTAATAAATCCTGCATACTCATATTCGTTTTTTTATCGATAATTGGATTTCGAAGGAACTGTAACGACCCATAATTTTAGATTATTAAAATATTAATTAAATAATATTTTATAATTTTATATTGAAATTAAAAAAAAATTGATGTTACAAGGAGAAGAATAACTAGAATGTAACGTTAGTAATGTTAATATAAGGTAATTGCTAACTATTTTAATCTAATTTCCAATTAATTGAGGTGACTTTAAGGTTATAATTAGTTATAACTAAAAATAAGGAAATACATTGAACGTTGAAATTATATGTAATCAATTAGAATTGGCTAATATTGAATATGAAATCAGTGGTGTTGTCTGAACGCTACTGATAAATATTTAAAGTAATTTCAAACTAATTGAAATACATTGTAGGTTGACTTAGTTATGATTGTAAATAATGAAATAAATTAAATGATGTAGATGGTGAACTTGTATGTAGTTAATTGAAATAGGTTAATATTGAATATAAAACCTTTTTGGGTAAGCAAATTTTAACCCTTGGTTGTAAAGAATAAGATAAGGGGTATGAATTATTATTACAAACGATTGTATTAACTATTTTCTCATTAATTTATCGTTTTAATATTGAATGGGTAATTAATTGAATTAAGGCAATTGTATGTTGGGTTTAATGTTGGAATTGTATGTTAGTGATTAAAATAATTGTAACGTTATTTGATGATAAGTTGAAATAAGGAAATGAATTAAATGTTATATAAAAGGGGAAATTATATGAAACTAATGGAAAATTGAGTATAATCAGGATTGTGTAAGTAGTCATAGCATTTGTTGTTAATAATAATCTTGTAAATGCGATTAAGTAAGTAAAAGGTAACATTTGTCATTCATCACCTATTTATTTAATCCATTGAAATTAAATTGAAAATCAATTGTAGTTAATCTAATTACCTACTACAGTTAATATGAACTAAAGTGATAAATATAGAAGATTGAGGTAATGAAATGGTAAACCAACGTTAAGTATATATATAATATGATAATTGATTGAATAAAAAGATTAAAAAAACAAAATAAGTATATGTTGGAATTTAAATTAATTAATGAATTTATTACCGTTAATTTGACTTGGAATCTTCTAATAAAAGGGAAAGAGAATTTATTTGAAATTAATGGCGTTTAATGAAAGAAATGTACGTTTGTTATAATCCGTTATAAGTGTAATTTTGAAATTAATTACAATTATGTCGATTTGGGATCTTTCAATTTAAAAAAAAGAAACATTAATATTAATTTTCGGATTTAACGAAAGAAACATACATTATTGTAAAAAAATAAAAAGAACATTTTAATGAAAATAAAACGAACATTTTCATTTTTAAGGTAAAAATAATTCTATATAAAGAAGAAAAAAATGAATTTTAAAACAATATTTTACAGTCATTAAGTATACATTTGAGGCTGTATATAAGTGATTTTAACACTAATCTTGAAGTTTAAATTTAATTGACTTTTTAGGTTGTGCAATTCCCCTATGAGAAAAACATTATTTTGAAAGAAAAAAACTTGAATTTGAGTTCTAGATCATCTTTTTTTTTTTTGTAATGTTACACTGGTTATTGTATTCAAATTTATTTACTATATGTTAATTATGTGTAAACGAGTGTGAAAAAGGGTATATTCAGTGATAATATATTTAATTGAGTGGATCATGCAATTAACTAGATCCTAAGTGGTCCCTTCATTTCCTTATTATTCAACACACCTGCCACCATTTCGACATTTGGTTTTATTGCAATTCTTTGATGTAATTGAAACGTGAATTTGTATCCTTTCTTATTCTTCTATTTTGTTTATTTATTTCCCAAAGCATCTACTTAGATCATACAGTTTTGTTTTATTTGTCCCTTCCATACATATTTCATTTGTCACTTCCCTTTCTTCTTTTGTTTTATATCATATATCATTCTTTCCCCTAGAAATTTCTTATTTTTCAAACATCAGACCTCTATTTGTTTCCCTCAAAGTCTCATTGTCAACCTAGCTTTATACCTCTACTTAATTGTTGCCAATTCATTTTACTAAAGCTATGTTTAGAAAAAGAAAAGAATAAAAAAGTGTGAGCATCCATTTTTTCCTTAACCACATCCGTACCTTTCCTCGTCGCCTTGCCTTCTTTTGCAAGAAGCCTTCAAAAAAATTGAACAATGAGAATTAGCCTTAATGGTTTTGGCTTTCCACTTCTTGCCTTTGATTTGGGTACATCAAATTTGAAAACATGAGTTATTAAAGTTTCTTATTTTAAGAATTAAATATGTATGTATTTTTATTTTGTTTTATATCCTTATAACCTGAATATCTTCCTCATACGAGTTTTGATACATGTGTAGTTTCTTCCTTTGGACTCGTATTGGAATTCCTAATAACATAAAATAGGTTTGGCTGAGTTTGGAGACTATTGGAGAAGGCATCTTTGTTTGGATTTTTGCGTTCTAAATATCAAAGGTGAGTGTTTTGACCCACTCGCGAATACTAGATTATCTTATGCTAGTTAAATCAAATTTATAATGTGATTAGAAATTTATTAATTGCTTTTGGTATTATTAGATTGTCATTTAAGTTAAATTTGAATTTATATTGAATTGAATTTGCCATTTATTTAATAATGAATATAAATTGCAAGTTATACACCTGATAATGATAATCAATTGATTGTTGTGATTTATTGGCTGATTTGGATGTTGGATTGTGATGGATGTTATTGGTTGTCATTTTGGATGATTGAATGTTTATTTATGTATATATCTTTGTTACCACTATGGATTGAAATGATAACTCGAGCGGTTTCCATTGATTTGGAAATTTTGATTTGGATACTGGTTGAAATGACATATAACCGTGTAATTTCTTTAATTTGAATTATTTATTAGAATTGAATTATTTGGAAGATTTAAGTTTTAAATTTAAAATTCGGATCTATTTTAATTAAAATGATTAATATTGGTATTTTTGAATCGTTTGAAATCCTTTAAATAATTAAATCCACATTGTACACTTGATAGGAGATGAAATTCATGTTATACATCTCTGAATCCATTATAGTAATATTTCTATTCTACTTATTTTGATTTGACTTACATAAGATCTTTTAGTCCTGACTCGAGTGTTTTGTCTTTTTATTACGCTCGGGTCAGTCTGAGCTTTTTTAGTGTATTGAAGACCATTATATTTTGGAGGATGAAGACGGAGACGAGTCTACTATTTATTATTAATTATTCCACTACATCATGTGTTCCGCTGCATTATTTATTTATTTCTACTGTATGTATAACTCTGATTTGTATTGTAAAGGTGTAATCAAATGTTATTTGTAAAACAGCTTCATGAACTGTTTATTTGATTTTTATATTTTTTCATTCCACTGTGAGATTCTGTGTTTTATCTTTCCTTCTTTTCTATTATTTTCTTATTTACCCCATTAACAGTCTTACCTTTTGAATGATTTTAGTTGACATGTGTGGTTTATTGTCGATTTAAATTGTCCAAAAGGGTGGGATGTTACAGTTGGTATCAGAGCTTTGGTTTAGACATACCTTAGCCTGTTGGGGTTAACTCATTAAAGATAGGGTAGTAATACCCTAGAATGAGTTGTCTAAGTGTATATATGAGAACGTGTATTTGTTAGTTTTATAAAAGTGTTTTATATAAGTTTTGAAATGAATTTTTTTCCTAATATTATATGATATGCAGAGGATCAAATTTTTATAACTAATATAGTTATTTGTAATGTGTTTGATTTATGAAATGGTAATATTTAGTTATTATCATTTATTGTTGATTAGTTGCGTTTTATCAGTTTAAAAGCATTGGCTAATTATTGTTGTTGTGAATTTTGTTGTTTTTGACCGTAGTTCAACTATTGAAAAACAAAATATTTGGATATTTTGGATAATCAAAACCTTCTGAATTAGTATGAATTTAATGTGAATTGATTATAAATAAAACCATGACTTGTAAATTGTTATGAAATAAATGGATGTTATAATAAATGGTTATAAATAAAGTTGTGATGACTTTAAACCTGAACAATGTCTTATAAAAAGGAATTATGTTTTTATAATTTGGTTATAAACTTAAGAAAATTCCTTATGAAATGATTTAGTAATAAATGTAATATTAAATGAGAAATATTACATGTGGAATGAATGTAATTTAAATTGAAGAGAAATATAAGCAATATTATGAGAATGAATAAATTAATGTTATATGTTAAATGGAGAAATTATGTGAAACAAATATTAAAGTATGAAATGATACTTTCATTAATCAATGAGACTAATAATGAATTTAGTTGAAGTATAATTGTGATGAATCAAATTGAAATAAATATGTAAGTTGTGCGTATATTATTTTATTCGCATAATTAATTTGATCCGGATTTGAGTACGTAAGTTTGAGGTGAATTACACCATTTCGCATTAGAATTTTTCATTCGATTCTTGATGGTGAATACTGATATGGATTTTTGGTTTGATTCTAGAGTTTTCTATCATAGTATATGGCTATGCAAGGAGAATGATGGTTTCTAGTCAAGAAACCATATCGAAGTCCGCATTAGGGAAGTTGAATGGATAATACTAGTTCGAAAGCAAACTTGTGTGATCGAGCGAACGATCGAATGTAATGTTGCGAAATGACGACATGTGTACATCTTATGTTCTAATATTATTGATATGCTTTGGCATTGAAATTGAAAGTTGTTGGGTTGGATATCTTTGTAATTTAAATTGGGATTTTCTTTTATGAAAAACTACTATTAATTTAAAACCATTTTTCAAACTACTTTCTTTTATTTTCCTTATACAAACTATTTTCTTTAGTTTTTCTTATACAAACTATTTTACAAACTATTTTATTTTCAAACTATTTTACAAACTATTTTATTTACAAACTATTTTCCACAACCATTTTATATACCAAACTATTTCACAAAATGATTGTATATATATAAAAAGAACTATTCTAAATTCAAAACCTTTTGCAAAGCAAAAATGTTCAATTCCATATGGATCTTCATGCAGCGTAATTGATTTGCAAATTTTTTTATTCTTGCATAAGACAGACTTTATATAAGTATAAGGTGATTTTTAAAAATGTTGATTTCGGAAGGTTTTTGATCTGAAAAGATAAATCTTATATATAACGGAATTTATATAAGAATGATTTGATATATTTGAGACTATTGATTTTGGAAAATACTCTATCTGAAAATGAAATCTTATATATGATGGAATTTATATAAGTGCGATATTTGAAGCTATGATTCTGAATGGTGACTATATATGGTATGATATATTTTGAAATAAATGATATGGAAAGTACCTTCCATTGGACCCCTTTGGTGGGTCATTTGTTGGATCCCTTTGGTGGGTCATTTATCGGATCCCTTTGGTGGGTCATTATCGGATCCCTTTGGTGGGTCATTTATTATATTCATTTGATATTATTGGATAGCGTAAATCAAGGGGTGAGATGCCTACATCTACAATTGATTCCGCTGGGATAGCGACATAACCATTGCGTAACTGCAATCTATGGGGGAATGTACTTTCCATATCTATTTTCAATGATTTTAAGTATTTTCATTGGGTGTTGAAACAGGTCTGCTAAGTACTTGGAGAATTCTAGCTAGGCGTCTGAACAACGCATGGCCAGAGTCTGCAAAAACAAGGATAAACCTGTTAAAACATCGAGTTATAAAAGTATTTTGATAAAGTATTATATAAAAGATATTTTGATCATTTTTCCTTTCTAAATACTTTAAAATGTTTAAATATTGTTTATATATGTACAACATGGTTTAGTAGTAAATTATTAGTGTTCTAAATATTATCAGAAGTTATTAATTAAATAAAACATTTTAAAGTTAATGATTATTGATTTATTAATGATGTTTAAAAGTATTTTGAGATTTAAAACTAATAAAATTTAAACATAATGGATTTAAGGTTTTCAATAGTTTTTTTTAAATATAAGTAATGATGTAAGTAATTGTTTTCAAATAATTTACATATATTTAAAAAGATGTTATTTACAATTACCGAAATGGTATTAATAAATGAAGTAAGAAGATTTATAGAATTTTTTTGTAAAGTATTAAAACATTAAAGATGATTGATTTGCAAATGAAGTTTTCAAATGAATTTTTATTTGTAAATTTTTTTATAAGTTTCTTTGAATGTATAATTTGAAGATATATTATATAAATGGAAAAAATGATTTGCGAAGTTTTAAATATACTTGGAAAATAAATTAGAATCTCAATTTTGGAAGTATGGTTTTAAATAATTACTTGATTTCGAAGTACTAGTAGTAAATTTATAGGTTTAGTTACTATTTGAATTTTGTATTAAACCATGATAAATGTTTTTCCCATGATTTGAATATTCATTTTAAACCAAGTGTGTAAAATTAATCATGAATCTATCAAAATTTATATTTTTATTTAGATATTTAGTGCAAGATTTGAGTATGCTATTAGTTTCACTTTAATAATCTAGAGTTTATAATTATTTTGGAATATTGAGTCTAATAAATTATCAGATTTAAGGAACTTTATTTTTAAAATCTTATCATAATGTTTTAATATAAATTTTTGATACAAATTTCTAACATTGTTTAAACTTTGGGAAAGTCCTTGCATAATGCTATAAAGATGTTTTAAATTTATCTTATATTCCTACTAAGTGAATGAGGTTAAATGTTTTAATTGAATTTTTAGATATATTGAAGTATTTCTTTTCTCTTCAAGGGCGAACACCAAAAACTTAAATTTTTATTCTATAACTAAATTAAGGTATAAAATTAAGTAAGGCTGTAGAAGCTTAAGTAATATTTTGTGAAATGATTCATTAATGGCTGAAATCTTTAATGGAAAATAAATTATGTAAGTGATTGGTCTTTATATAAATAATAATTAAATAAATAAATAAGAATGGAATTTTACGAATAAAATATATAAGAAATTAGAAATTTGTAACTTGTAAATCAAAAGATATAAAAATTTAGAATATGTAATCATTGAATATTTTGTTAACTAACATGAATAAAATAAACTTATATAACACTCAATTACATTCTTAAAACACATATATTTACCAAAAATGTTTAATAAGTTGAAATGTTAATAGAATATTATACAGGTAAAACTTAAGTAATGGAAGCGTTCAATGAAATTATTTCTAAATAAGAATTTTGATGAACAAGAAATGTTATGTATGTAAGTTAATATTGTGAAATAATTTATATATGTACATGTAAGAAAAAGAAAAGGACGTTATATGAGAAAAAAAAGAATAGTAATGATGTAAAAAAAAAAAACCAATTGAATAAACTTAAATATTGTGTTGAAATTATTGGTTATTTTGGCTTTTGAGATGATAGGAAAGGATACTTCTAACTCGATAAGGATGTATAGATAATATATCAAGTATTTATCTAAGGCTATTGAGCATAGGGTACACTTAATAGTCTATTTATCATCTTGTACGACTAAAAATGTCTGAACCTGAACAAATCATCAGTTTGGTTGCTATGGACATATGATTGATTCCTTTGTTACATATGATGGTCATGTTGTTTGTTTGCATGTGACTATTATTATATTGTGTTGATTTGTTTGTTATTAATTGAAGCAACTTAAATATATCTCTTTTCACGTATTATTAACTTCTTTGGATTTTACAAGTGAAGTACAAGTTTATGGAAATAATAGCTACTGCTTTTGGTTTCATAAATTAAGCGTTCTTTTCCCGACTAATAGGTATATTTTTGGATTACAGGTTTCTAGCAATATTATATTGTTTCCCATGGTTTGGGATGTTTATTTTTTTAATATGATATATATATATATATATGATGATTATAGATATTATTATTTCTCTGCGACCTCTCCGTACAAAGGAGACTCTGCAGAAATTTTTCGTAAATTTTAGACTTAGAAATTTTATGAAAAGTGAAATATTTTCAAACTTTGGTAGACTTGAATATGAAGAATTACTTGTAATTAATTGTATATTCTATTTAAATTAATTAGTTATGAAAATTAATTGTTTATAAATTGAATACTTTGAATAAAATATAATGATTCCTTATTTTCTCCTTTTCCTAATTTCCTCCTTTTCCCTTTTCGAGGATGAAAAGTTTTGAGTAGGGGAGAGTGTAACGACCCATAATTTTCGATTATTAAAATATTAATTAAATAATATTTTATAATTTTATATTGAAATAAAACTAAAAAAAAATTGATGTTACAAGGAGAAGAATAACTAGAATGTAATGTTAGTAATGTTAATATAAGGTAATTGCTAACTATTTTAATCTAATTTCAAATTAATTGAAGTGACTTTAAGGTTATAATTAGTTATAACTAAAAATAAGGAAATACATTGAATGTTGAAATTATATGCAATCAATTAGACTTGGCTAATATTGAATATGAAATCAGTGGTGTTGTCTGAACGCTACTGATAAATATTTAAAGTAATTTCAAACTTACATTGTTGGTTAACTTGGTTATGATTGTAAATAATGGAATAAATTAAATGATGTAGATGGTGAACTTGTATGTAGTTAATTGAAATAGGTTAATACTGAATATAAAACATTTTTGGGTAAGAAAATTTTAACCCTTGGTTGTAAAGAATAAGATAAGGGGTATGAATTATTATTATAAACGATTGTATTAACTATTTTCTCATTAATTTATCGTTTTAATATTGAATGGGTAATTAATTGAATTAAGGCAATTGAATGTTGGGTTTAATGTTGGAATTGTATGTTAGTGATTAAAATAATTGTAACGTTATTTGATGATAAGTTGAAATAAGGAAATGAATTAAATGTTATATAAAAGGGGAATTATATGAAATTAATGGAAAATTGAGTATAATCAGGATTGTGTAAGTAGTCATAGCATTTGTTGTTAATAATAATCTTGTAAATGCGATTAAGTAAGTAAAAGGTAACATTTGTCATTCATCACCTATTTATTTAATCCATTGAAATTAAATTGAAAATCAATTGCAGTTAATCTAATTACCTACTACAGTTAATATGAACTAAAGTGATAAATATAGAAGATTGAGGTAATGAAATGGTAAATCAACGTTAAGTATATATATAATATGATAATTGATTGAATAATAAGATTAAAAATAAATAAATAAGTATATGTTGGAATTTAAATTAATTAATGAATTTATTGCCGTTAACTTGACTTGGAATCTTCTAATAAAAGGGAAAGAGAATTTATTTGAAATTAATGGCGTCTAATGAAAGAAATGTACGTTTGTTATAATCCGTTAAAAGTGAAATTCTGAAATTAATTACAATTACGTCGATTTGGGATCTTTCAATCTAAAAAAAAAGAAACATTAATATTAATTTTTGGATTTAACGAAAGAAACATACATTATTGTAAAAAAATAAAAAGAACATTTTAATGAAAATAAAACGAACATTTTCATTTTTAAGGTAAAAATAATTCTATATAAAGAAGAAAAAAATGAATTTTAAAACAATATTTTACAGTCATTAAGTATACATTTGAGGCTGTATATAAGTGATTTTAACACTAATCTTGAAGTTTAAATTTAATTGACTTTTTAGGTTGTGCAATTCCCCTATGAGAAAAATATTATTTTGAAAGAAAAAAAACTTGAATTTGAGTTCTAGATCATCTTTTATTTTTTTGTAACGTTACACTGGTTATTGTATTCAAATTTATTTACTATATGTTAATTATGTGTAAACGAGTGTAAAAAAGGGTATATTCAGTGATAATATATTTAATTGAGTGGATCATGCAATTAACTAGATCCTAAGTGGTCCCTTCATTTCCTTATTATTCAATACACCTGCCACCATTTCCACATTTAGTTTTATTACAATTCTTTGATGTAATTGAAACGTGAATTTATAACCTTTCTTATTCTTCCATTTTGTTTATTTATTTCCCAAAGCATCTACTTAGATCATACAGTTTTGTTTTATTTGTCCCTTCCATACATATTTCATTTGTCACTTCCCTTTCTTTTTTTGTTTTATATCATATATCATTCTTTCCCCTAGAAATTTCTTATTTTTCAAACATCAGACCTCTATTTGTTCCCTCAAAGTCTCAATGTCAACATAGCTTTATACCTCTACTTAATTGCTGCCAATTCATTTTACTGAAGCTATGTTTAGAAACAGAAAAGAATAAAAAAGTGTGAGCATCCATTTCTTCCTTAACCACATCCGTACCTTTCCTCATCGCCTTTCCTTCTTTTGCAAGAAGCCTTCAAAAAAATTGAACAATGAGAATTAGCCTTAATGGTTTTGGCTTTCCACTTCTTGCCTTTGTTTTGGGTACATCAAATTTGAAAACGTGAGTTATTAAAGTTTCTTATTTTAAGAATTAAATATGTATGTATTTTTATTTTATTTTATATCCTTATAACTTGAATATCTTCCTCATACGAGCTTTGATACATGCGTAGTTTCTTCCCTTGGACTCGTATTGGAATTCCTAATAACACAAAATAGGTTTGGCTGAGTTTGAAGACTATTGGAAAAGGCATCTTTGTTTGGATTTTTGCATTCTAAATATCAAAGGTGAGTGTTTTGACCCACTCACGAATACTAGATTATCTTATGCTAGTTAAATTAAATTTATAATGTGATTAGAAATTTATTAATTGCTTTTGGTATTATTAGATTGTCATTTAAGTTAAATTTGAATTTATATTGAATTAAATTTGCCATTTATTTAATAATGAATATAAATTGCAAGTTATACACCTGATAATGATAATCAATTGATTGTTGTGATTTATTGGCTGATTTGGATGTTGCATTGTGATGGATGTTATTGGTTGTCATTTTGGATGATTGGATGTTTATTTATGTATATATATCTCTGTTACCACTATGGATTGAAATGATAACTCGAGCGGTTTCCATTTGTTTGGAAATTTTGATTTGGATACTGGTTGAAATGACATATAACCGTGTAATTTCTTTAATTTGGATTATTTATTAGAATTGAATTATTTGGAAGATTTATGTTTTAAATTTAAAATTCGGATCTATTTTAATTAAAATTATTAAGATTGGTATTTTTGAATCGTTTGAAGTCCTTTAAATAATTAAATCCACATTGTACACTTGATAGGAGATGAAATTCCTGTTATACATCTCTGAGTCCATTATATTAATATTTCTATTCTACTTATTTTGATTTGACTTACATAAGATCTTTTAGTCCTGACTCGAGTGTTTTGTCCTTTTATTACGCTCGGGTCAGTCTGAGCTTTTTTAGTGTATTGAAGACCATTATATTTTGGAGGATGAAGACGGAGATGAGTTTACTATTTATTATTAATTATTCCACTACATCATGTGTTCCGCTAAATTATTTATTTATTTCTACTGTATGTATAACTTTGATTTGTATTGTAAAGGTGTAATCAAATGTTATTTGTAAAACAGCTTCATGAACTTTTTATTTGATTTTTATATTTTGTCATTCCGCTGTGAGATTCTGTGTTTTATCTTTCCTTCTTTTCTATTATTTTATTATTTACCCCATTAACAGTCTTACCTTTTGAATGATTTTAGTTGACATGTGTGGTTTACTGTCGATTTAAATCGTCCAAAAGGGTGGGATGTTACAGGAACTGGGGTCGTATTTGGGTGACTCCTATCCGAAAACTACTTCGAACCAATATATACGTTCGAATGTGAAGACATGTTGAAGATGATGACTATTGAAGACCGTGGATCTACATAGCATGAGGACTGCTTGTTGACTTGCTCTAGATCGCACCGATTATAGAGTTACATATGGCTGTGGTCTCCATGTTGTGGAGATTTTTCGGATTGCAAGGACTACTCGCTACTAATGGCAGTAGTAGAGTGTATTTGATTTGTCCTATTCATGGACAACTTGTATGGACGTTTGTCTGACATTGCATTTCTAAAAATTACGTACATTGGTTTTTACAAACGTACATCAGTGGTGGCGGATAAGGCAACTTCTCTTAGTTTAACACCCTCCTTGAGACATACGAGCTCAAGGGTTGTATTTTTGTAGAAGGCAATTAGTAGTTAACTGAAATGACAACGTGGCATTCATAAATATGATATGTGTTATGTGAAAAGGTAATCGTTGCCTCAAGCTTCATCAAACCGGAAATGACCGAATAGGATTAGATGCGGCAAGACTGAGTGGGTCATTCCCAAGTAGGGTATGGTCATCCCCTTCTAGATATGTTTCTTCCCGCTATGATGTTCGAGATGTAAATTAATGTGGTTTTTATGCTCGAGCGCCCGGTTGAAAGGTCGGTAACGACCGAGGGATGACATATTCAGTACTGTATAGTTACAGAGGTAGGGCAGTCTTGTCTTAGCAGAGGATCCTCTGTGATGGTCCTCGGAACATCCATCTAAAGGTATACCCATTTGGAAGGTAGATCCTTCACCCGGTCATTTGTATGGAAATTCTTTCTCCAATAAGAACCTATAGTTTTGTTTGTATTGGCCTAATGAATAGCCTCGAAATACTATATGGGTAACCATTTCGGATAATATTAATAAGTTTATTTGCAAATATTTTCAAAGAATGTCATTAGAAATAATATCAAAGGTTTTTATATAAGAGTGTTTTGGTTATCATAACCCATCCATGTTTATGTGTGGGCATGGTCTTATGAGATACTCTTTCTTTTCAAAGGATTTTATTCAAATGCTGATATATGACACCGTCGTTTATTATTGAGTTTTTCTCATGCTGATTTATCAAGCCAGGTCTAGATATTTTCAATTCTTAGGTCGGATCCGAGTAGTTTCAGGTTTAGTCGAAGACTGTTGGAGTTTCCAGAGGAGAGCTGGAGATATTCGTCTATGTATGATATATTCTATTATCCATTGTACTTAGTTTATTTGAGTTGATGTTTGTCAAAAATTGTAAGGACGGATGTTTATAACTATCCAAGAAGAATTTTGGTTAGACTCTGATATATGTATTTAAAAGTTTTCTACTGTAAAGATATTTTTTCAATATTATATGTTATTCCTTTCATGTGAGGTTTTGTTCTTTCTATTTTTCTTTATTACCCTTGATCGTCCATACTTCCACGCAACTTGGGTCGGACATGAGTGTTTTATCGTCGACTCAAAGGGTACAGAATTGTGGGCCGTCACATTTGGTATCAGAGCTAAAGGTTGAGCGAGAACATTGGCTTTGTTATGGGTAAATGTCATCAGAGATAGGATTAGTAATATCCTATGATGAGATAGGGTTAGTAACACCTTAGAATGAGTTATGAGAGTATCATATATATGATTGCGTATATGTTAATTTTATAAAAGTAATTTTGTTTTAAAGAAATTAGCAAATGAAATTATTTTACCTTGGATTTTTATTTTAAATATAAAGGGGATATTATTATTTTTGGGTTAAAAATTAAGGATTGATTGTAATTTTTCTTAGTAAAACTAAAGTATGAATATCTTGTGATTGGAATTGCACGATTTGACTATAAGATATTTCATATAGAATCAATTAGTTGAAAGCTAGAATTTAGAACTTTAGTCATATAACCGTAGATATTTAATATTAAGAAATAATAATGATTAAGTGATTATCATAATGGATGGATTTAAAAGCTAAGTACAAATATCTTGTGAAGTAGACTTCATAATTTGACTATAAGATATTTGATGATAATATGGAAGCTAGAAGTTGTAACTAGAGAAAGTAAAGAGAAAATGCATGCTTAGAAAAAGTTCTTATCAACAAGATAGAAAAAGATAAGCTGAAATTGAGACTATTTGTAAATATAATATAAAAGGGTAAGTTTTATAACTTATAATGGAGACAAGATAATTTGAAATTTACACTCTTTGATTAGGTTAAAATCAAAGTGAAATTTAGGAATAAGAGATTTAAGAAATATCATCCTAATATAAAACTTTAAACCAGTGATACATTTAGAGGAACATTTGTAATTCAGAGTGAAGTAAGATTAAAAGTGAATAGTTTTGAATAATTTGGTTAGTAGTTTGATTGTCAGATGAAAATTTTTAAATAACAAATACCATATGAATTAAGTTTTACAGTTTGACTATAAGGTATTTGATGGAATAAAGGTTAAGAAATTTTATTTAGAAAATGAATAGGTAAATAAGTAGTAAGAAAAATATGCACACTTAGTAGAGTTATCTTATTAATATATGGATTGAATAAATAATATTAGCTAAATTAAGACCTTAGGTATATAAAACTAAGGATTAAGTTTTATAGCTTATTAATTTGAGATAACAGTAGAATTCCACATTAGTTAAACACGCTAGTTGAAGTAATGATGATTTGAAGTTTGAGGATATGTATATATACTCTTAGGAAGTAAAGGTATATTATACAAGTTAAGTCATATTTATAAGCTTAAGTGACAATGGATTTAGTAGAAAGTAAATGGTTGTGAAATAAACTAGGACTAATAGGAATTTTGAAGAAATGCATTAGGCAAAAATGAAAGTGAATAAATATGTAAGTTATATGTAGATCATTTCGGCAAATAAAATTTGATCTAAGATTTGAGTATAGAACTTTGAGGTGTTTACACCAATCCGAAAAAGGATTTATCACTCGATTCTTGACGGCAAGCATTGATGAGAGTTTGTGATTATGTACTCAATTTTTCTATCATAGTTGAGAGCTATGCAAGGAATGCAAGGGTTTGTGATTAAGAAGTCTGATCAAAGTCTGTACTAGAAAATCGAGGATCAATACTAGTTCAGAAGAAAAGTTATGGATTCAAATAATAGAACGAATCAAATATCACATATAGTATAATGTTTTAAGTCTATCAAGTAGTTAGGTAGTTATCTTAAATAGTAGACACTAAGATATAAGGGTTGGACTGATGTTTTGGTATTTATTTATATAGACCTCGGGTATAGTACATGCTCAGGTCAGCGGTTGAGTTATGTGGATGTATTCATTTACGTTGATATAATATCTGTTTGGTTGTTTTTGGGTGTGCAGTCTTGTTTTCTTATTGTATATATTATCTTAAGTGTGCAATACACACTAGGATGGGTACGATAAAAGTCTGACTTGATGTATGTATATATAACATTAAGTATGTGATAGATACTCAGGTTAGTTGGGGAATCTCTGTATGTATGTTTTGCATCATTTTTTTAGTGTTGTTATGGTACCAACCTTCTTTTTATATATGCATCTTTTCTATCATCGGTAGAAATAAGCTAGGATGTTTGAGGATACGAGTATGAGATAGATTCCTTTATCTAATTTTCATTTCAAGGACGAAATGCTTTTAAGTAGGGGAGAATGTAACGACCCGTAATTTCGCTACTTTGAAAGTGAGAGATTTCACTCGTTTTAAATTTAAAGGAATTTAAAAATTAAATAAAATTTTATATATAATATATAATAATGTAGAAATTATTATTCTTATAGTTGATAAATTAAAAAGTATAAATTTGAATTTTAGAACAAATCAACAAAAGTAAAGTTTTGTTAATAATAAATAAAGGCTTAGATAAATGGATTGAAATTTTTATTTAAAAAATAAATCTTTTTTAAAATATCCAATAAAGATAATAAAAGTATATTAAAAGACTTAAAAGTATGTTAATAATCGTTTTACAAAAATAACCAAGTTTTGTTGTATTTTGTCAGTTTTACATACACTGTAAAATTAGGTATTTTGATATTAATTAAGTATGATTTTTAAATATAAAGAGACAAGTTTTCATTTATTTAAAGAAGTAAAAAATTCATTTTAAAGTTTGGTTTACTTCAATATATAACTTAACAAAAAAGTCAAATTTTGACTGTAAAATTTGTCGACAGAAACACTGTTTTCAACCAAAACAAGTTGTCGCAACGTTGAATGATCATATGCACTTTATAACTTATATAATACCACTTTACAAACTATACAACACTTTCATTTACATCTTATAAAATTAAAATGTCAATTTTTATAAGTTAATAAAAGAAAAATGATAAAAATAATGTTAATACATGATTTGACAAAAGGGTGCAAAAGTATACTAAGGAAACAACATCATTACACACACTTCTTTTCTCTTATGCAAGATGGGACTTATACACATAGAATTTAAGCAAAATAAAGTATGTAAATAAATCTAACTAAAGGGATTAGTGAAATATATGCTTACCATTAATGCAAATTAAATCAAAGGAAAAGGTCTTCTTCTTAAGTTCAAAATTTAAGGAAGGAAAAGTAAGTAATCATTCATATCTTTAACATCACCATTAATGCATATCAAATCTCTCCTTTCATGCATAAAAGAAAAGTATATTTAAATGTAAATATGAAGAGGGTAGTAAGGTCATTTGCCACTCAATTCTCCACCTATAAATACAAGCCAAACTCCCTTCATTTTTCACTACATTTCCATTCTACAAAATTTCCAAACCCCTTCTTCATTTCCTTCCACCACCATCACGAAACATCACCACACCTCTACATCACCAAAACCAAGCCTACATGCCTCCACCTTATTCCAACAACCCACACTCACCACCCATGCATCCAACCCGAGCTACAAAACCCACGCACCCCCTCCCATACTCACGCACGCCCCACCTGCCCTCGGCCACACCGCATACCCGAGCCCATACTCCACCACCCAAGCCGTACAAACCTCTACACCAACCTACCCAAGCACCTACAATCCAGACCCAAGGCCGTACACCCTATTCCCCTCCAAAGCTCATGGCCAAATAAAAAAAGGGAAAAAACAAAAGGAAAGAAAAAAAGAGAAAGGAAATAAAAACAGTTCGAAAGGAAAATAAATAAATGCGAGAATTCGAGACGTTCAAAAAAAGCGCATTAGTGCAAGAAGCACGTTAGCCTACAAAAGATTGACGAAGTGGATATGAAGATGAGAAATCCTCATCGCTTTTGAAATTATATTTTGGTTATGTTAAAACAATCACATTGATACCCTTATGACATATGAATGTTTATACCAAATTGATTATTAATATGGATGTTTGATAGTTGGTTAGATAAATTGAATTGTGATAATATATTTCGTTATGGTATTAAGAGTGAATGTTGGATTTGAAATCATATGTTATGTGATTGGTTGAATGGATGTTATGTTAGTGATGAATAAGGACATTGGTTATGTTCTTTTTGATTTCCCTTTATTAAGAAAGACCAAAATTTAGTGATATGAGATATTTTGAAAAAATAAGTCTATTTTCAATTAGAAGTGAAATTAAAGTAAAAAAAGAGAATTGGAAATTCGAAGTGAAATAGGTTTAAAAATGATAGTTAAATTGAAATTGAGATGAATAGTGAAATTGAATTGAATTCGATTTTGAAAAATTAAAGTTGAGATTGAGGTTGAATTGAAGTTTAAATTGAAATTAGATTTGAAATCTAAGTTTTAAATGAGTTTAATTTGAAGTTGGAATTGAAATTGAATTGAAATTGGAATTTAAAATTTAATATTAAAATAATAGGAATATAATAATATTATAATATGGTAATAGTGAATATTCATTTTAAATACTTTAAAAAGTGAAAATATTGATTTAAAATGATTTTTAATGATTTTATAAGTTATAAAATAAAATTTGAATAGATTATTTCAAATATTAAAAAATAAGTTAAACTAGGTGCGTCGCGCAATGGTAGTTCGAAATTTTGTGTCGAAAAGTTCAAATGAATGTGTAGAGTGGAATATAGCTCGAAATTCTTCGAGATAAGAAAATTCCGGACTATTATATCCATATCTTCTAAACGAAGAAAGAAAATCAAAGTTTCGTTAAGTATATTTTGAATTAAGTCCAAATCAGTTTTGTAGAAAAATCGCACTAGTGCAGTTAAGTGACCATAATAGAGAATCCGCTTAAATGAATGTTTTTAATTATGGAAAAATATGGGATAAATTTGATAAATCCACTTAAATAGTTTAGAAGAGATTTAAATTGGAAAATATAAATTATCGAATGTTTAAAAGTTGTTTAAATCAAATAGCTTACGTAGCACTTTCCATAGCACTTTTATGCTGCAAATCGTAGAACTTTTTGAATATGAGTTTAAACATAACGATTTTTTCCAGAAGCACTTGTGAATATTTATAAAAGAAAAATTTAGCGTTTGAAAGATAATTTAAAATATTCATAATCAATTTCCAAATAAAGTTGATAACTGAGAGTGCGAAAACGACTAGTACATTTGTCCTGCTTTTGAGATATAGGAAGATAAAACAAGGTATTTAACTAAGGTTAGAGATTGAGCAACCAATGTCGTTAACTTACCTAGCCTATGTTTTCTTTTCTTAGGCGAGGGATGGAACAGATCGAAAGTAAAGCCCGGATGCTCCCAGATAAAAGATTATATTAAGTTTCTGAAATAAAAGAAGATTGGTATTAATTAAAATTTAAGCAATCTCCAAAATGAATGATTTATATGATCCTATTTACTCAAAAATGTTTTCTAAGATATATTTTAGGGTTTATCGTAAACAATGTCTTAAATAACATTATTTTTAACCCGCCTAAAAATTGAGGAATTTGGATCGAGAGTTAACTGAGAAAATTTGAGATATTATCCAAAGTAAAAGAATGAATTACTTTGATTTATTCTAAGTAAAAAAGAAAGAGATTTTGAAATCATCCGAAAAGAATTAAAGTGAAAAGAGACTTAATAAATCTTGTATACTCATATTCACTTTTTTTAATCGATAATTGGATTTCGAAGGAACCGGGGACGGATTTGGGTGATTCCTATCCGAAAATCACATTGAATCAATGTACATATTCAAATGTGAAGACTTGTTGAAGATGATGATTATTGAAGATCGTGGATCTTCATAATGTGATGACTTTTTGTTGACTTGCTCTGGGTCGCACCCATTATAGAGTTATATATGGCAGTGGTCTCCTCGTTGTGGAGATTTTTCGGATTACAAGGACTACTCGCTAATAGTGGTAGTAGGAGAGTGCCTTCGATTTGTCCTGTTCCTGAACAACTTGTATGGACGTTTGTCTGACATTGCATTTCTAAAGATTACGTACATTGGTTTTTACAAACTTACATCAGTGGTGGTGGAGAAGGCAACTTCTTTTAGCTTAACACCCTCCTATAGACGTACGAGATCAAGGGTTGTATTTTTATGGAAGACAATTAGTGGTTAATGGAAATGGCAATGTAGCATTCAAAGATATGATATTTGCTATGTGAAAAGGTAATCGTTGCCTCAATCCTCATCAAACCGAAAATGATCGAAACAGGATTAGATATGGCAAGGCTAAGTAGGTCATTCCTAAGTAAGGGGCGGTCATCCCCTTGTAACAACCCGTACATTTTGGTAAATAAATGAGTTAATTTAATTGGATTTTGTAATTAAATCTTAGAAAAGAAATAAAATTTTATAATTTATATCGAAATAAAATGTTTAAGGATGAATGGTAGCAACCAATTGTTGACAATTGAAGTAAAATCAATCTAAGTGAAATAGCGTAAATTATGCACTTGGGTACAAATGTTATAATTACTATAAGTTACATGTTAATTTGTGGATGAAATTGGAAATAAATTTTAGAAATATATATATATATATATATGTATGTATGTATGTATGTATGTATGTATGTATATCAAATGTTACATTTAAGGGAATGTGATACAATGTTAGAAATTAGATGTAGCAATTGTAATTAAAATTAACAATTTAGAATAAAATTGAAATTAATTGAAAATAATGTAAATTGTCTTACTTGGTTATAAGTTTAATATAAGCAACAAATGAAAATGTTGAATTAGTGAATCATTAATAAAAATATTAACTAGAATGGAATAAAATTAATATAATAACGGAAAGAGTGAATGCAAATTTAAATAGTAACGTAAAATTTATGTATAAGGTGGAAATTTGTGTAATAGAATGCATGAGACCAGGTAAATGAATTTAATGAGGATATTAATTATAATTAATGAACCAAAGAAATAGTAACGGTCGTAAGACTATTTAATTTTTCTATTAATTTATTGTAACTGTTATATTTGGGAATGAGATTTTACTTTAGTAAATAAAGGCAAGTATTGTATGAATATATGAATTAATTGGGTTTCTAATTTTAACAAATGTATTTAGGTGACAACTTCAATATATTTGGAAATAATAATTAATAAAAAGGGTAACATTTGTCGTAAGCAATAAACTTTTTTTTATGAAATAAAAAGTTAATAGTATCAAATTTTATGGGCTACCTATTATTCAGTCTATTAAATAAAATTTGGAAATAAATTGCAATCAAGAGAAATTATGTAGCACGTTAATTGGAAATAAATTAATAAATACATTAATGAAGTGTAATATGATTCAATGTTAATTATACCCACAAAATGTCAATTTATTGAATAGCAAGTTTTAAAAATAATAAACGAATTTATAAAGGTTTCAATTTGTAATTAATAACATATAATGTGAAATCAATTACAATTAATTGACTAAATTAGTGCCGTTGGAGTAAATGTGATTTGTAATTGAAGAGGGGAAATTTTATAAGATGTAATTAATGCTAATTCTAATTTTAATATGACCATTGGTTGATTTAAAGAATTTAAAGCAAGGTTTGTTAACTTATTAAAATTTAAAATTCAATGATTGGATTTATTTCAGATGAATATTTAATTATTTCGTGAATTGAAATTTTAGTTGAAATTGGAAAATATTAACGTAATAGCTTTGAACCTAATGTTAATTTCACCTATTTGCCTATAATGGATTGAATAATAAGAATGAATAGTGAATTCAGAGGGATTATTGAAGATTTAATTTAGAATTTGTGGATATAATGAAATTGGAAATTTAACGGTAGAATTTTTAAATTAATCAACGCTAAATTTACATCTAAATTTGGTTTAATTAATGTGAATGATTATAAAAATAAAGGTGATAAAATTTCCAATTATGGAAGTGAAATTTAAAAATTGGGTTTAATTGATTTATCTTTAATTTATTTAATTAATATAAAATTAGTCATTTTGGCCACTGACTCGGATTTCGACGAAACAAGTTTCACCGGATCCGTAACGGTGAATTATTATAGGATTTCAAGTTTCGTATCGATCGGACTTGTCGTTTGATCGTACGAACGCGAAACGCCTTGAAATCGATTTAAATGAAATCAATATGAAAATATGTTTTTAGCATAACTTCTTCATACGACGCAATTTGAACCTGAAACCTTTTCCATTGCTTTTAAAATATTTTAAAATACCTATTTTGACATATGTGTTGACCCAATTTCGTTCCGGAGTCAGAACGGGTTTTTTTGGGGCCACTTTGTCGTTAGCACGTACATCTATCTTACCTGATCCATCCTATTTCAACTTTGCCTATAAATATCTTGCTATAAACCCTAACCTCCCTAATTCTCATTTGTCTGTACATAAATTTATTCTATTCCTCCTCCTCAATGGCAGACAAAATTCCAGATCTAAATCCATTTCAAAATCAAAGTCAAAAATTCAACGTCCTCAGAAAATTTCAAAAAAAATATATGTTGTAGATCTCATCGATACGAATCTACCTATGGTTTCTGTTTCTGCAATTGATTTTCGAATCAACTGGAAATCACGGTCAAAGTTCGAGTTGGGGGTTTTCAATCAAGATAGCGATTGGCGAAATTGAGATATGGGTTTGATAGAGATTGTGGAGGGGAAGCTTATGGTGGTGGTCGTCGGAGTTGAATCGATCTATGGCGGCGGCAATTGGTAGATTTGGGTTTGAAAACCCTAAATCTTGAAGCGACGGTGGCGTCGAATGGGGGGACCGGACGATGTGGCTTTTAGGGCGTGGGTACATACGACGAAGACGAGGCGAATGGTAGCGGAGGCGTTGGCTACGGTGGTCTAGGGATGGGGAATTGGATGGTCAACGATCGGTCATTTTGGGTTAGAGGGTTTCGCTGTTCGTACGTTCTGCGTGAAGAAGAAAATAGGGGAGCGTACGGGAACGTGACGTGGAAAGATAATTTGAGGCAGGTTTATTATTATTATTTTTATTTAAATTTGTTTTCAAACAATTAAATCGCTATAACTCTCGCATACAAACTTCATTTCACGTGCGATTTTTTTGTTAGGATCGTAATAGAATTCCAGTCAGTTTGACGCTGGTTTGGACGAAATCTGAGGCTGTTGAATTTTTGGGTTTAAATTGGATTTGAATTCAATTTAAATTCAAATGGAGTGTGTTTTAACCCACTCATAACTTATAAAATTTTTATGTGTGTTAAATTGATATATGATGTGATTTGAAATTTATTTATGGTTGTTTGGCATATTTTCTTATCATCATCTCAGTTAAATTAAAATTATTTAATTAAATTGTTAATTAATTATTCATTGCATAGGAAACTGCCAGTTAAGTTGTTATATTCATTATTTATTGCATTTAAAACTGCAAGTCAAATTTGTTATTTATTTATTATTGGATTTAAAACTGCCAGTTAAATTTGTTATTTATTTATTTTTGCATTTAAAACTGCCAGTTAAACAGTTATTTAATTCATTTTTGAAAAATAAACCGTCTGTAATTAATTGATGTGATTGTTTGAATTGGATGATAATTTGATAAATGTTTAACGATTGTAATGGATGGATGGTTGTTGTATTTTATATGGTTAAATTGCAAGTTGTTATGCATTTTATTGCATTTAGGATTGCGGTTTGAAATAATATATAACCGTAAAATTTTATTTTTAAATTACGGATTGAAATGATAAATATCCGTATCACTTGACTATAGGATAGAAAATTTTATACAGACATCGCGGTATGTATATATATAAATATTTTAAAGTGATTTCTATTGTTTTGTAAAGATATATATATATGGTTTATGGGGTATTGATTATAAAGGTTATTTTCAATATAGTTAAATTCTGGTTTCTAAGCTACGTATAAAATTAATTTGAAGTATAAAAGAGGTTAATAATCAAGTTTGATTTTTTTGAGATCAAATATGATTAAGCATTTATTAAAATTTAATTTCTGAAGTTTAAATGACTTAAATGAGAACAAGGTTGGAAGATGAATATTAAATTAACTTGGAATCTAATAAAAATTAGAATTTTAAAGGATATGATTTTTATAACTTGATTTTGTGTTGAGTGATTTAAATGAATATCACGTTGATTTAAATGAATATATCAAGTTAAATAAATTGAAAGAATATCCAGTTATGTGAAGTTAAAGGTTTTACTTAAATTATATTGAATTCATTAAGTAAACATTTCAATCTAAATAATAGTAATTGAATTTGATATATATGGAATCATCAAAGAATTTGTTTTGAAATGGTGGAATATTTAAAGCTTTGAAACATAAGAATTGAAATTGTTTATTTGGAAGTTTAAATCGGTATTTGGAATTGATTTGTGAAATTAAAGAAGCTATTTTATTTTATAAGGTAATTTAATATTTAACCATTTAAGAGGTGGAAGTTTGTTTCAAAATTATGATTTTCAAGGTATTATAATTTGGAAGTATTATATTTAAGAGTTTTGATTTCTAAATGTTATACTTTGAAAGCACTATGATTTTGGGTATATTTGAAATTAAAATGATATTACATTGATTTGGGTCTAAATGATATCAAATTTGATTTGGGTTTTAAACGAAAATGATATCATATTTATATAGTTTTGAAATGGATATTTTATTCTGGTTTTAAAGTATAAACTATTTTGGAAAAAAAAGACCGCGGTGTTATAATAACGATTGGTTGTTGAAGAGACCGGGATCGGAAGTTGTCATACTCTCTGCCAACTCTGAAAACCACTTTAACAACCATATACGCGGTGGAGATTCCAGAATGAAGTAGGATGGTGGCGGCGTTTCCTTTGAGGTAAATACGTGGACCCAACTCCCGTGAGTTGGCATAAGGTGGCTAAAACATGAGCGATTGACGGGTTAATTGAGGTAGCACCTTTGATCGGACACATCCCTTCGATATTCTACTTTGACTTCTGGATTTTTCGGTGGCCACTTTTGATTTTCTTTTGGGGGGTGTGGCTCAAGGTGGGCGGTAGCTGTGGCTATGCGTTACCACCAACCCGGAAGCGTAATTGGTATATCTACCCTGGCATTGCCTAGTTATGTCGTGTCACCTACCCTAGCGCGTCTTATACGACTTTGGTTTTGTACCATACCTATGGAGTGCCCTCTGACGATGCCCGGTACAGGGGAGATTACGGTACTGTATAGACTATGGGAATATATAAATGTGTTAAGGTGGAAAATGTAAAGCCTTAACGCTATCTAAAAGTAAGTTTATTTTACAATTAGACACTATTATAATAGCGAAATATACTACATAGTAAATAGTTTAACAGATCATTAAGAGATGTAAATCCCGAGCATCTCTTGAGTTACTGCACTCATATTTATGTCTGTTGATTTAACTTACATAAGATCTTTTAGTTCTGACTCAAGTGTTTTGTCCTTTCAATTCGCTCGGGTCACTCGAAGACTTTATTTTTGGAGGACGAAGACGAAGATTTCATCATGATTATTATTATTATATATTATATGGTTCCACTACACACTGTATTCCGCTGCATTGATATTTATTGGTATGTGAACTCTGATATATATTATATAAGTAAAATTAAATATTTTGTAAACAGCTTCAAGAACTGTATATTGATTATTATATTTTATCCTTCCGCTGTGAGATTCTATTTTGTTTTATTTCTTTCTTGTTTTTTTATTTACCCCATAACAATCCGCCCTTCGATATGGTTTGAATTGGCACGTGTGTCGATTTAAAGCGTACGAAAAGGCGAGATGTTACAATGTGGTATCAGAGCTTTGGTTTAGCGATAAAGCTTAGCTTTGTGGGGTCTGACTCTTTATTAATAGGGTAGTAATACTCTATGGGAGTCGCTGAGTGTATGTATATGAGAGAGCGTATTTGTTATTGTTATAAAAAGGTTTTAATATTGTATTAATCTGTTCGGTTCGTATTTATAAATTCTGGTTGGTGCATAGGACGCTATGACATCAATAGGGATTTCTAAACACTTAATAGGACAGACCGACATAATATTTGTTTTAATATAGGTGAATGAAATAATTTTGCCTATTATATTTTCTATATATAAAATAAATTTTATAAATAAGATATATATTTGGTTGTTATATTGGTTGTTAGGTAATGAAAATATAAATAATATTTGAAATAAGTTGAAAATAAAATAAATGAAAATTGGAAATTAGAACTTAAGTTCCGGGGTTTTGAAACTTTTTTTCGAATAATTTTGGAATATAGTGATAATATGGGTAGAAGTATTTTCTGATATAAATATCCAATTTAATTTGAAAGAATTGTTTTAAAAGAAACTTTGAAAAGAAATAAGCTATGTACTCTCCTCTCTGTAGTTGGAAAATAATTTCGGTGATGAGTGCACGCATCATCGACATTCATTTTCGAGTTTCGAATTAGGAAGGCCACTGTAGTAGTTTACTGCAGATTTGTTTTGATAAAAAACTATAAATTTTAAAATTATTTTAAATATAATTGGATATATAAACTGCAAGTATATACATTTATCTATTATTTTAAAATGAATTGAAATTTAACCCGGTATTTAATTCTTAAGTTTCCGATTTATTAATAGTTTCCGTTATTGGAGTGAAATGGAATGTAACCGATTAATAATTACAGTCTTTAATTAAAATAAGAAATTTAATGCTAGGTTATGAATGAAATTAAAGGTAATATGAAACTATAACCTATGAAACAAAGAATAATATTATTGAACATTTAATTAATTAGAAGAAATAGAATAAATTTGTACAACTTTCAAATTTCATTCTTTAAAAGCATATATATATATAACTTACCAGATATAAGAAGTTGAAATGTTAATAAGAAATTGCAATAGATATTATACAAGTAATAAACTTTAGGTAATGAAGTAATTAGTGAAATTCTTTAATAAATAGAAATCTGGTGTCACAGTTGTTATAAAACTTAAGTTTAATTGAAAAGACTTAATGGTTATAAATCAGTATATTTTATTTTAAATTATTTTACTTTGTAAATTTATTTGTTTATAAAGTTAATATTTTTGAATAAGATATATTGTTAATTTAATTCTTCTTCCCCCTTATTTTTCCTTTTCGAGGACGAAAAGTTTTGAGTGAGGGAGAGTTCACGACCCGTAAATTTTGGTAAATAAATGAGTTAATTTAATTGGATTTTGTAATTAAATCCTAGAAAAGAAATAAAATTTTATAATTTATATCGAAATAAAAGGTTTAAGGATGAATGGTAGCAACCAATTGTTGACAATTGAAGTAAAATCAATTTAAGTGAAATAGCGTAAATTATGCACTTGGGTACAAATGTTATAATTACTATAAGTTACATGTTAATTTGTGGATGAAATTGGAAATAAATTTTAGAACAATATATATATATATATATATATATATATATATATATATATATATCAAACGTTACATTTATGGGAATGTGATACAATGTTAGAAATTAGATGTAGCAGTTGTAATTAAAATTAACAATTTAGAATAAAATTGAAATTAATTGAAAATAATGTAAATTGTCTTACTTGGTTATAAGTTTAATACAAGCAACAAATGAAAATGTTGAATTAGTGAATCATTAGTAAAAATATTAACTAGAATGGAATAAAATTAATATAATAACGGAAAGAGTGAATGCATAGTAACGTAAAATTTATGTATAAGGTGGAAATTTGTGTAATAGAATGCATGAGACCAAGTAAATGAATTTATTTAGGATATTCATTATAATTAATGAACCAAAGAAATAGTAACGGTCCTAAGACTATTTAATTTTTCTATTAATTTGTTGTAACTGTTATATTTGGGAATGAGATTTTATTTTAGTAAATAACGACAAGTATTGTATGAATATATGAATTAATTGGGTTTCTAATTTTAACAAACGTATTTAGGTGACAACTTCAATATATTCGGAAATAATAATTAATGAAAAGGGTAACATTTGTCGTAAGCAATAAACTTTTTTTTATGAAATAAAAAGTTAATAGTATCAAATTTTACGGGCTACCTATTTATTCAGTCTATTAAATAAAATTTGGAAATAAATTGCAATCAAGAGAAATTATGTAGCACGTTAATTGGAAATAAATTAATAAATACATTAATGAAGGGTAACATGATTCAATGTTAATTATACATACAGAATGTCAATTTATTGAATAGCAAGATTTTAAAATAATAAACAAATTTATGGAGGTTTCAATTTGTAATTAATAACATCCAATGTGAAATCAATTACAATTAATTGACTAAATTGGTGCAGTTGGAGTAGATGTGATTTGTAATTGAAGAGTGGAAATTTTATAAGATGTAATTAATGCTAATTCTAATTTTAATATGACCATTGGTTGATTTGAAGAATTTAAAGCAAGGTTTGTTAACTTATTGAAATTTGAAATTCAATAAGTGGATTATTTCAGACGAATGAAATTTAATATTTAATTATTTCGTTAATTGAAATTTTAGTTGAAATTGGAAAATATTAACGTAATAGCTTTGAACCCAATGTTAATTTCACCTATTTGCCCATAATGGATTGAATAATAAGAATGAATAGTGAATTCAGAGGGATTATTGAAGATTTAATTTAGAATTTGTGGATATAATGAAATTGAAAATTTAATGCTGGAATTTTTAAATTAATCAATGCTAAATTTACATCTAAATTTGGTTTAATTAATGTGAATGATTATAAAAATAAAGGTGGTAAAATTTCCAATTATGGAAGTGAAATTTAAAAATTGGATTTAATTGATTTATCTTTAATTTATTTAATTAATGTAAAAATAGCCATTTTGGCCACCGAATCGTATTTCGACGAAACAAGTTTCATCGGATCCGTAACGGTGAATTATTGTAGGATTTCAAGTTTCGTATCGATCGGACTTGTCGTTTGATCGTACGAACGCGAAACGCCTTGAAATCGATTTAATTGAAATCAATTTGAAAATATTATTTTTAGCATAACGTCTTCATACGATGCAATTTGAACCTGAAACCTTTTCTATTGCATTTAAAATATTTCAAAATACCTATTTTGACATATGGGTTGACCCAATTCCGTTTCGGAGTCAGAACTGTTTTTTTTGGGCCACTTTGTCGTTAGCACGTACATCTATCTTACCCGATCCATCATATTTTAACTTTGCCTATAAATATCTTCCTATAAACCCTAGCCTCCCTAATTCACATTTGTCTGTACGTAAATTATTCTATTCCTCCTCCTCAATGGCAGACAAAATTCCAAATCCAAATCCATTTAAAAATCAAAGTCAAAAATTGAAAGTCCTTAGAAAATTTCAAAAAATATATATGTTGTAGATCTCATCGATACGAATCTACGCATGGTTTCTATTTTCACAATTGATTTTCGAATCAACCAGAAATCACGGTCAAAGTTCAAGTTGGGGGTTTTCAATCAAGACAGCGATTTGTGAAATTGAGATATGGATTTGATAGAGATTGTGGAGGGGAAGCTTATGGTGGGTGTCGTCGGAGTTGAATCTATCTATGGCGGCAGCAATTGGTAGATTTGGGTTCAAAAACCCTAAAACTTGAAGCGACGGTGGCATCGAATGGGGGGGGGGGGGGACCGGACGACGTGGCTTTTAGGGCGTGGGCACGTACGGCGAAGACGAGGCGAATGGTGGCGGAGGCGTTGGCTATGGTGGTCCAGGGAGGGGGAATTGGATGGTCAACGATTGGTCATTTTGGGTTAGAGAGTTTCGCTGCTCGTACGTTCTACGTGAAGAAGAAAACAGGGGAGCGTACGGGAACGTGACATGGCAAGATAATTTGAGGCAGGTTTATTATTTTTTTATTATTTAAATTTGTTTTCAAACAATTAAATCGCTATAACTCTCGCATACAAACTCTGTTTCACGCGCGATTTTTTTTGTTAGGATCGTAATAGAATTCCGGACAATTTGATGCTAGTTTGGACGAAATCTGAGGCTGCTGAATTTTTGGGTTTAAATTGGATTTGAATTCAATTTAAATTCAAAAGGTGAGGTTTTAACCCACTCACAACTTATAAAATTTCTTATGTGTGTTAAATTGATATATGATGTGATTTGAAATTTATTTATGGTTGTTTGGCATATTTTCTTATCATCATCTCAGTTAAATTAGAATTATTTAATTAAATTGTTAATTGATTATTCATTGCATAGGAAACTGCTAGTTAAGTTGTTATATTCATTATTTATTGCATTTAAAACTGCTATTTAAATTTGTTATTTATTTATTATTGCTTTTAAAACTGCCAGTTAAATTTGTTATTTATTTATTATTGCATTTAAAACTGCCAGTTAAATAGTTAATTTATTTATTTATTGATGTGATTGTTTGAATTGGATGATACTTTGATAAATATTTAATGATTGATAATGGATGGATGGTTGTTGTATTTTATGTGGTTAAATTGCAAGTTGTTATGCATTTTATTGCATTCGGAATTGCGGTTTGAAATGATATATAACCGTAAAATTTTATTTTTAAATTACGGATTGAAATGATAAGTATCCATATCACTTGACCATAGGATAGAAAATTTTATACAGCACCGCGGTATGTATATATATAAATATTTTAAAGTGATTTCTATGGCTTTGTAAAGATATATATATATATGGTTTATAGGGTATTGATTTGGCTATTGATAAAAGTTATTTTATATATAGTTAAATTCTAGTTTCTAAGCTATGTATAAATTAATTTGAAGTATAAAAGAGGTTAATAATCAAGTTTGATTTTTTTTGAGATCAAATACGATTAAGCATTTATTAAAATTTAATTTCTGAAGCTTAAATGACTTAAATGAGAATAAGGTTGGAAGATGAATATTAAATTAACTTGGAATCTAATAAAAATTAGAATTTTAAGGGATATGATTTTTATAACTTGATTTTTTGTTGAGTAATTTAAATGAATATCAGGTTGATTGAAATGAATATATCAAGTTAAATAAATTGAAAGAATATCCAATTATGTGAAGTTAAAGTTTTACTTAAATTATATTGAATTCATTAAGTAAACATTTCAATCTAAATAATAGCAATTGAATTTGATATATATGGAATTATCAAAGAATTTGTTTTGAAATGTGGAATATTTAAAGCTTTGAAACATAAGAATTGAAATGGTTTATTTGGAAGTTTAAATCGGTATTTGGAATTGATTTGTGAAATTAAAGAAGATATTTTATTTTATAAGGTAATTTATATTTAACCATTTAAGAGGTGGAAGTTTGTTTCAAAGTTATGATTTTCAAGGTATTATAATTTGGAAGTATTATATTCAAGAGTTTTGATTTCTAAATGTTATACTTTGAAAGCACAATGATTTTTGGAAAGGGTATATTTGAAATTAAAATTATATTATATTGATTTGTGTCTAAATGATATCAAATTTGATTTGGGTTTTAAACGAAAATGATATCATATTTATATATTTTTGAAATGGATATTTTATTATGGTTTTAAAGTATAAACTATTTTTTAAAAAAGACCACGGTGTTATAATAACGATTGGTTGTTGAAGAGATCGGGATCGGAAGTTGTCATACTCTCTGCCAACTCCGAAAATCACTTTAACAACCGTGTACGCGGTGGAGATTCCAGAATGAAGTAGGATGGCGGCGACATTTCCTTTGTGGTAAATACGTGGACCCAACTCCCGTGAGTTGGCATAAGGTGGCTAAAACAGGAGCGATTGACAGGTTAATTAAGGTAGCACCTTTGATCGGACACATCCCTTCGATATTCTACTTTGACTTTTGGATTTTTCGGTGGCCACTTTTGATTTTTTTTGGAGGTGTGGCTAAAGGTGGGCGGTAGCTGCGGCTATGCGTTACCACCGACCCGGAAGCGTAATTGGTATATCTACCCTGGCATTGCCTAGTTGTGTCGTGTCACTACCCTAGCGCGCCTTATACGATTTTGGTTTTGTACCATACCTATGGAGTGCCCTCTGACGACGCCCAGTATGGGGGAGATTACGGTACTGTATATACTATGGGAATATATAAATATGTTAAGGTGAAAAATGTAAAGCCTTAACGCTATTTAAAAGTAAGTTTATTTTACAATTAGACACTATTATAATAGCGAAATATACTACATAGTAAATAGTTTAACGGATCCTTAAGAGATGTAAATCTCGAGCATCTCTTGAGAAACTGCACTCATATTTATGTCTGTTGATTTAACTTACATAAGATCTTTTAGTTCTGGCTCGAGTGTTTTGTCCTTTCAATTCGCTGGGGTGAGTCCGAGCATTTCGGGATCGAAGACTTTATTTCTGGAGGACGAAGACGAAGATTTCATTATTATTATTATTATTATTATTATTATATATTATATGGTTCCACTACACACTGTATTCCGCTGCATTGATATTTATTGGTATGTGAACACTGATATATATTGTATAATTAAAATTAAATATTTTGTAAACAGCTTCAAGTACTGTATATTGATTATTATATTTTATCCTTCCGCTGTGAGATTCTATTTTGTTTTATTTCTTTCTTGTTTTTTTATTTACCCCATAACAATCCGCCCTTCCGTATGGTTTGAATTGGCACGTGTGTCGATTTAAAGCGTACGAAAAGGCGGGATGATACACTCCTTCTAAATATATTTCTTCCCGCTATGACGTTTGGGATGTAAATTAATGTGGTTTGTATACTCGAGCACCCGGTTTAAAGGTTGGTAATGAACGGGGGATGACATATTCGGTACTACCTAGTTACAGAGGTTGGACGGTCTTGTGTTGGTAGAGGATCCTTTATGATGGTCCTCGGGACATCCATCTACAGGTGTACCCATTCGAAAGGTAGATTATTCATCTGGTCATTTGTATGGAAATCCATTCTCCAATAAGAACCTACATTTTGTTTGTACTGGCGTAATGAATAGCCTCGAAATGCTATATGGGTAACTATTTCAGATAAGATTAATAAGGTTATTTGCAAATGTTTTCAAAGAATGTCATTAGATATAATATCAAAGATTTTGATATAAACGATTTTTAGTTATCATAAGGTAAAAACTCATCTGTGTTTGTGTGTGGGCGTGGTCTTATGAGATACTCTTTCATTTCAAAGCATTTTATTCCCGTATTCAACAAGTACTATGGGAAAAATGGCGGTGAAATTACCTTTTAAATTCCACGAATAATATGAGTTCCCTCTTCGGGCTTTAACACTAAGTATAAGAAGATTATCCCTATAAAATCCAAGTTGTTTAAATCTAGAAAATATAATCCTTTGTACTTTAAATATTTTTTGATCCAAGTAAATTAAATTTACTACCCCCTTCGTCGGGCCAATCCGGATAGCCAGGGAGAGCAGGAAACTGATTTTCCAAACCCAAGCCTATATGCCGTCTCTTTAACACCCATAAGGAGATCAAGTTCTTTGATCAACTCTAAACCATTTAACATTTAACCATTCTATAAATTTTTCAAAATCATCTTTAGAGAAACTTATTAATCATTTAGAAACACTTACATAAGATTTTGAAAAGAATGGTTGTGTTTAAAACTTCAATGTATAGAAAAGTGCTGGGGAAAAGTGCGGCGGAATGTGCTTGTTAAGCTATACTGAGCAAAATGACTTTTTATCATTTGGATATTCATTTTTATAACTCCAATCACTTTAAATATTTTATAAGTTTTTCAGGATTTATTTTATATTTTTAAACAGTTTTAAAATATCATTTTCAAAGAAATCCTTTTATGGATTCCGTACTGCAAAACCACGATTTTTCCAAGAATTTGTTTTACTTATATTTCAAAATCTACTTATAGAAATCTCTATTTTCTTTCATTGTTCAAAAAATACGGATATAATAGTTCAAAAAATTGTTATCTCAAAGAATTCTAAGCTAAATTCCATCTTATATACTCGTTTGACTTTTATGGCACGAAATAGCGAACTGCCATTACGCGATGCGTCTATTTTTAGCTGAATTTTCAATTACTTTTCAAACTTCACCAAAACACTTTCATATGTTCATAAAACATTCCAAACTCATTTTAAACCTTTTTAAAGAGGTTTAATATCCCATATACACCAATTCATTAAATAGAGGATAGTTATTTCCTTCGTACTTGTCGATGTGTATTTCTGTGACATGCATATGCGTTCAACATTAATATTAAACAATAATCATCAAAAACCAAAATCAAACATATATAACATCCAATAACATATGATACTAGAGTTTTAGGAGTTTCTCACATTAATTTTCTATCGAAAAAAGGCTATTGCTTCACTAACTCGCGATCTGAGCTCGCGAACCCCAACACCTTGCCTCCTTGGGTTCTCAGCCATTCCATGCCAAAAGTGGTGCTCGACCAAGCATTGGTAATGAGGTGTAGGACTTTGGTTTCTTAGTGAATTTACCAAAAACTAGACCTAAAAATATGTCATTTTCTTTGGGGGTTTTGGACATTCTACTCTTTGAATTTGGAAATATGGTCAACGTAAATGTTTTAAGAAATTCTTTTCTCTACGGTTTGAAAAAAGAAACACTCGATTACAATTAACTTTTAGAAAGTTATAATCAAAAGAAAAGAGGGTATTCTCGGATCCGTAAAAATAAAGACAGAAAATGCACTACAAAAAAGTGGAATTTTGACATACTTCAACTCAAAATTGGAAGAAGTACTAAACACGAAAGTCATAGCCAATGAAATTATACATGGTTTAAAAAAATTACTTCATTTGGATTTGTTTTGGAGGATTTATGCTCGACTGAAAAAGAGGTATTTTCGGCCTTAAAATTGGGCTCGAAAATGCTTTGGAGAGAATGGAGTTTTGAGGGTAGCTAAGCTTAGAATGGGAAGAAGTGGTCAATCAAAAAGTTGTAGCCACTGAAATTTTAAATGGTTTATGTAACGACCCGTATTTTTAGCTATTTTAGTTAGAAAATTTAAGGTGATTATTGAAGGAAAATGATTATTAATGTAATTTGTGGAATAATTTAATATTTGAAATTATTTGAATAATTGGATAACGGGTTTAATATGATTAAAAATGATTTGTAAAATTCTATTTTATCATATTAAAGTTAGAATGATGTTGTAGAACTTTTAAAATCGAATTAAAAGTAAATTTGTGAAAATTGAATATTTTAATATTTAATTGACGAGTTAAAATAGCCATTTTTCAAACAGTCTCGGATTTCGACGAAACTTGTTTCATCGGATCCGTAATAGTAAATTATGGTAGGATTTCAATTTTCGTAGCAATTGGACTTGTCGTTTGGCCGTGCGAGCTTGAAACGCGTAGAAATTTAATTTCGAATTTAATTAAAATAATCGACTTCGAAAAGCTATCTTCCAGATATGATCGAATTAGGTCTTAAAACTAGTTCCATTGCGTCCGGAATGGGGGTAAAACCTTATAAACGCCTGGCGGCACGTCTCGATTGGAGTTCGGATGATTTTGGACCTACCTATATAAATACGCACGCAAACCGAGACAGTTTTATTATTATTTTAATCCAGAAACCCTAATTCTAAATCATGGCCACCACCTATTCCATGGCCAGAAATTGCCGTTGTTCTTTCCTTAATATCTCTCAATCCGTTCGACGAAATCGAAAAATTTCAAAAGCAAAAGTGTAAATCTCGACGAGCTCTTCAAATCCATACGGTTGATGTATGCTAATTTTTCATGGATTCGTCCAGATCTGACTTGTAAGTGTGTACGTATTTCTTTGGATTGCGTGCAAACGATGGCGAATGACGGGATGAAACTTGGCACGTAGGTGGCTCTGGTGTAGGGCTTCGTGGTGGCGCTAGCTGATCGTTCTGGAAGTCGACGAGGTGGTCATGAAAATTGCTTGAAGATCGGCGGCTAATGGGTTTGCATACGTGAATTTCACGTTGGGGAAGAAGCGCCGGAATCACGGAGATGAGAGCTGCGCTGCAGTGCAGATCCGAAAGTGTTTGGAGCTCATTAAAATTTTATGTTAAATCGAACGTCGTTCGATTTGATTTAAAATCGTAAAATCAAGGTGAGTGTTTTATAACGCTCACAACGTACTGAATATCTTTATGCTAGTTAAATTTGACATTATGCATAGTTATGATTTTTATTTGTTGTTGTTTGATAAATTTTAATTATCATATTGATTGTCATTTGAATTCACCGTTAAAAAAATTAAATTGACAGTTAAATTTAAATTAAAATTGAATTGCGATTAAATTACCTGACATTGATAAATATGAAATTGCCGTGAATTGTATTGCCTATTGGATGATGTATTTCGATGGATATTATTGGTTGATATTTAAATGTTTGGATGTTTATTTGTTTATATATATATCCTGCTATGCATACATATGACACTGTGATTGATTTAAATGATATATTTATCCCTGACATTTAATTGTAATAACTAATCACTTGGCCATAGGTTAGAAAATTATATACGGACACCGAGTTGGATAAATTAAATGATTTTAAAAGTTGTTTTGAAATTATTTAAATGAATTGATTTTAAGAATAAAATCCAATTTATGGAAATTGAATTATTTTGAATTGGAGCTCGAAATGTTAGAATTTAAACTTGGTAAACGAAATTATTAAATAAAATCGAAGTTTAGATTTAAATTGAAAATTTAAATACGGTGTAAATTTTTGAAAGTTGATTTGTTTTAAAAGATTGGACTTTTAATCGAACTCTGAATATTTCTAAGAAAATTGATATGAAATGATATTTCAAGTTTGAGTTTGGAATTGAAAATTTATTTGAAATTTAAAGAAATTTGTGAATTGAAATCGAAATTTACGTGGAATAGAAATTTATTCAAGTTGAAATTGGAATAAATCGATTAAATCGAAATAGAATTTGGATTTGATTTGGATAGGAAATTTGGGAAGTTGACCGGTTTGACTTTGGAATTATGTATCAAATAATTTTTGATTTTTTCCAAACTATTTTATATATAAACCATTTTATATTCAAATTATTTTCGATTAAACTATTTAAATATTTTCTATTAAACTATTTTGAATTATTTAACTATTTTAAACTATTTAAACTATTTTCTTAAATTCAAACTGGTTAAAGAGACGGAAATGTTTATATTTAAACCTTTGGTTCAAATACGAACTAGGTTAAAGTAGAGATTATAACCTAAATTGAATTCGAATCAAATTTTGAAGTGAAATTGATTTATCGGACAAAATTGATAATTTTGAATATATGATGATTTTGAAATGGATTTGATTTTAAAGCGAATATGATATTTTGTTATCAATCATGAATCAATTTGAAATATAAAAGAGCCATCAGTGTAATAATACGTAGTTATTAAAGAGACCGGGATCGGATATGGACATACTCTCTGTCGATACCGAAAACCACTTTAATAACTATTATACGCGGAGTGTTGATCCAGAATGAAGTGGATGGTTTGGTGAACGCGTTGACTGAAGAAAGAGAACGATATTGGATGACCGCTGACATGACTAAAACAGGAGCCGCGCCGGGCCATTGAGGTTCGCCACCTCTAGCGGACACACTTCTTCGATACCATATCTATTACATTTGTGATTTGATTTGGGTGCACCTCTTGATTTGGGAGTGTTGTTTTGCGGTGTTGTGGTAGTAGCTGCTATGCTCAATATCAGTCCGGATCACGCAACTACTAGTATCCTAGTTGGTATCGCCTCATGCACCTTGTCATACTGATTATCCTATTCGCGACCACTACGTTTTGGTTTGTACCTTGAGTATATGGATTGCCCTCTGGTGACTTCCGGTTTTGGGGAAACTACGGTCTTGTATATGCTTTTGGGAATATAAAATATGTTAAGGGGGATTATGGTAACGCCTTAACGCTATTTTGATACTTTATATTACTGATAGACATTATCTACTTAGCGTACATTACTACCTAGTAGATAGTTTAACGGATCCTTGAAAGGTGGAAAATCCCGTAACATCTCTTAAGTTATTGCACGCACGTTGACACTGGATATGAGATGTCAAACCCCGTAAACATCTCTGACGCCGTCACACTCATATTTATTTACGATTGATTTAACTTTCATATGGATATTTTAGTCCTGACTCAAGTGTTTTGTCTTTTCATTACGCTCGGGTCAGTCCTGAGTTTTCAGATTTTTGAAGATCTATTCTGGAGGACGAAGACGAAGATTTGGTATACTATTACTATTATTATCTGTGTATCATGTTGTCTGCTGCATTATTTATTTGTTCTGTTGTATATGTATAACTCTGATAAATGTTGTATAAATAATTGTCTAAGTATAGTAAACAGCTTCATGAACTGTTTATTTGACTATTATATTTTATCGTTCCGCTGCGAGATTCTGTGTTGTTTCATTTCCTTTATTTCTTTTCTTTTCTTAATTACCCCAATAACCATCTGCCTTTTTTTAATGGTTTGGAACCGGCATGTGTATTTGATCGTCGGTTTAAACTGTCCAAAAAGGCGGGTCGTTACAGTTTATGAAGAAGAATTTCCTTATATCATTCTTAAATGAGGAAGTTAGAATGATAAATGGAGAATGAAAGAATGAGTTGTGGAGGGGCTACTTATAGGAAAAGAAATGGAAAGAAATTTCGACACTTACATTATCCCCCTAATTACCACCGCACGCTCCATCTCCATCACCCATGTGTCTGCAATGACCACCCCCTCCTTGCACATACTCAAGTGTGTACTTTGATGTGTAAGTGTTGACCTTTGTGCTTGCTTAAGGGTTAAGTAAACTTAAAATATCTTAGATATTATCATGTGTATATGTGTGTGTGTGTATATATACATGTATATTTGTTTGTTTGTATATAAGTTCATGGGCATGTTAGGGTGTGTGTATATGCATGTTGTATATGTGTACATGACACAATAAGGTTGCAACGATTAAAACAACTTTCGTTCGTTAAACCGTTGAAAATCGGGAAACTGATTACCGGCTACATTTTCACTTCTTAGTTAACGTACATATATTCGTAAAAAATTCGAAAATAAATTTCTCATCATTTTTAACTAATTAAATGATCATATTTTTTTTATAAAACCATATACATTAATGTTAATAATTATTTACAAAAATCGTTATTATACCGATAAAGAGATATTAATTTTTTTCCTTATATGTTTAGATCAAATATATATATATATATATATATATATATTCATAAAATTATTTCAATTGATTTATTATCACTTTGTAAATTATTTAAAATGAATTGCCATAGTTTAAAACAATTATTTGAAAATTATCATAATTATCGAATCATTAAATTTAAACTAATAAATAAATTATTATTTTTAAGGGCATTACTAACAATGCCATAAATACATTAAATTTTCAAAAATATAATAAATTATTTTATTTTATATTCTTGTTCAATTATAAAAATAAGTGTATATGTGCAGCTTTGTGTGTGATGTTTTATAATTATAGAGTCGGTTATTGATAAAATAGCTTTCAACCATTTTATCGATTTAAATTTCGAGGAAGATATTTGTTATAAATATCTATTCAAAATAAGATTACTATAACTTATTATCACTCTAAACAATACTATTTGTATTATCAGCCTTTTATTTAAATATAATTTATCAGTGATAAATTTGCGGGTCGTTACGGTATAAGCTTCCTAAGGTGTTCTAATGTGTTGCTGAAAGTTTGATGGAGTTTGGAAAAGATTTGAGTTAATTAGAGAAAGTTTGTGAAGGACAATATGGATTAGTGCTAATCCACTTCCACCATTTTCAATTGTTTATTACATTTCAAGCTTATGTAAATTATGAAACCCTTAAGCGTGTATTTATAGATTTTTACAAGAGAATACTAATACCTTCTACCTAAGGTCACAAAGGAACCTCCTACATTTACACTTCATTTTCATTTCTTAACACTTTTAAGACTTTCCTTAAAAGCTCATTTTCAAAATATCTTCTATGACATCATCCATGACATTATCAAAAAAATTATTTTCATGAATGTTAAAATAATTTTGTTTTATTTTAATGATTTCTTAATTAAATAAGTTTGTGTAAAAAAGTTTGAAAAACTTCTAACGATTAAGAAGCTATTTATCAATAAAATAATTTTCAGTCACATTATCGATATTTCTTCAAAGTATTTTTATTGAACTTTTTTCAAAACATGTTTACCATCATTACTTATGCTTTAAAAGGGGGTTTACAAGGTTATTAAATCACTTTAATAACATTTAATGCAAGATTCAAATATTTAAATAATTCAGATATTTAAATACGAAGTGTCCGAAATTCTGAGTCGTTACAAAGTTGGTTTATGATTTTCTACAAAGTGATCAAACAAACTACATAAAATTTATTTAAAAATTGGAATTAAAAGAATTTGACAACAGCTCGTTTTTCCTTCCCCGCCAGTATAAAAATCAAATTTTTGATAAACTTCTTTAAAGCTTTTGCTTTTAGGCACCTTTTTGCACTTACACTTAAAGCGTACTTTGCTTTTGAAATAAAACTTTTAACAAAAAAATAAGTCAAGGAGTATGCAAAACCCAGCTTTTGAACTTCTATTATAAATAAGAAATGATTATTGCTTGAAAATATCTTTTATAAGTGTTTCTATCACACTTTAAAAAGAAAAGAAAAGGTATAGTAAGTTAAACCATCATATCTTCTTTAAAAACACACTTTAGTGAGAATTTTATATTTATAAAGGAAAATTTTAGAAAGATATGTTATTTATGTACATTTTTCTAAGTTAACTAAACCACTTTTGAAAATCTAAAATTAAAGAAAAATGTCATGATTTTTGTAGAAAAAAGGAAACGTTTGTAAAATGAATAGCCTGTTCAACGGTTTTAAAAACTTACTAGTTTTGTGAAACTATTGTTAAAATCAAAGATTTTGATTTGGAAGGTAAAATTTAAGCTATAACTATCACTTAAACTTAAGAAGGGAAGAACTAAATTGTAGCTAGATAGAGTGAATTACATAGCCTATGAAGACAATATTGATTATGAAGTTTAGAAGTATTGTAATATTTGGGAGCAGAGATAAGAAGTAGTATAAGGATTTAGTGACATTTCCAATCAATATTTGAATTGGAAGCATAAAGTATTAGATGAAACTTCTTATAGTAGTGAAGAGTGAACATCATTTTTTGCTTTCTACAAAAGTATGGTTTGAATTGTAGAACCTTTACGAAAGAAAGTTTAGATAGTATGATCTGGATAAAGTATATTTTAGAGCAAAGAAAAATAAGACAGGATGTTTTAATTATGTCAAGGAATGTTGCACATGAAAAACGTTTTTTGGTTTAAAGTGTTAAAGGGCCAAGCAGGGTCTACTTCAATCCTTATAGGGAGTATTAAGTAACAAATGGGCATTTCCTTGATTATACTAGGTAATCTAAATGGGACGGTAAGAGTTGGTCCGACGCTATATCTGTAAGGTTGGTACCATATATATGAGAATAAAATATCTATAGGCTACAAGCGGTCCATGTACTTTGTTACTCCCCTTAAGGCTACGGGTGGGTCGGGCGAACGTGAGCAGGAAATTATATATTTTTATATATTACTGGATTTATATCATCGTATACATGCTCCATGTATGCCTAATTGTAAATCTTGGAATTGTAGGATTAAATATTGCATATACGTGAATATGGAAAATACGTGAATATGGAAAATAAGGGGAATTAGTCCCTAGATTTATGAAATAATTCGTTAAGGAAATTGCATGCTAATTCCAGTTTTGTTGGGTAACTGATATAGGCTAATAAACACAAACTAGAAGTTGTTATAGATTGTAGTAAGATTAAGTAGTATTTTAATTCATTGGAATGAAGTGTATAATACTATAAATCTCTATAAATTATTCAGTTTTAGTACAAAAATGTGTTGTTTAAAATAACAAGGAATATGCCCAAATAATAGATGTACAAAATAAGGATGTTTACCATATTTCGTACCGTCTTTTCCAATAATAGTAGAAAAGATCATTCCTTTTGATTTCAACTATTACATAAATCCACTTTTAGATAATTTGTGGGAAGCTACAGAGGTCGCATTTCTTTTTGTGGAAGATGTAATTCCAACGTAATAAAATGTAGAAATCCTAAGTATAAACCAAAGTATTGGTCATTATGTGTATTAGAATAAAATGGCAAGGAACTATTCGTTACCGAGTGTCTTGACTATAGGATAGTCGGAATAAAATGATGAGAAGTTACATTTGGAAAAAAGGTCTCATTGACAGGATGGCATCAAGAAATGGTAAATTTTAGAAGTGCAAACTACAAAGGATATCTTAGATGAAGTTAGAGTTAAGATTTTGTAAACGATGGTTAATTTAAGGATTAGGGTTCCCATTAAGAAAAAGTATATTACAGTTTGCACGCTTAAGGATGTGGAGGCGACTTTTATGCAAAATGAGATTTCGAAGATTTCCATAAGAATTTGAGAAGAAAATGGTAGGATTCCTTTCAATCATCCTTAGATAAAAAGAAGACTATTTATTTAACAAAATTATCATATGGCGTTGACTTAAGTAATATTTGTATATACATCACTCACCCGATAATCTTTAGTTCTAAAACAATTTAGGTTAGGATTTAAATTAAGTTTAAGATTTCACTTAGAATTTTAATTGTTGGGTTTGATAGGATAGTAAGAAATTCAAGTCATTTGATGCTATGTGAGACAGTCCACTTTTGGGTTGCCTTACCTTAGTATCAATAGGATGTAGTAATCGATATACTATTGGAATGATTTAAGGTAATGTGCATGTGCATTAAGGGTTGCATAGGGCTATGTTTTATTAAGGGCATACTTGTGCTCACGTTATCAGTTATGTGCATGGCGACATCAGTTTAGGTGAGTTAGTAGCAAGGATAACAGAGGTTTACCTATGCAAAAACAATTGTAGTGGTTTAGATTAATTTTACATGGTAGCAATAAAGTCTATAGTTTACAAAGGAAGAACGATCCAGTTGAGCATATTTGGAGCCCTAGGAGTAAATCCGAGCATACATTTGAGCTCTTTACCGATACGTTTCCATTTTATTTAGTATAGTTAATTAGACATTTAGTGTTTAGCTTAGTATATTCCAAAGGTAGGAATGTTTGGATGATAGGCATGGCTGTGAATGTGTCACTAGGACATATTTTCGATGATGGTTGTTAATGGATGTATTTTATTAATTAGCATTGCATATATGGGCCAATTTGCACATGTTGGCCTAGGGCACACTTCACCTTGTCTATTTTATTTTATCAGAATATGCATATGGCTGCTGCATATGGATTGAATGTTTACACATACAAATAGAACTGCCAGTATATTTACATAGGAAGTTTCATATATTTTGGATGCATAACATAAGCATTTTCATTCTAGGTAGTTCAGTGACCGCCTAATTTTGCATTAGTTATGGGTTTATATGCATCCCATACCTATATGTATGTAATGATTAGGATGTTCGACCCATGAAAATCGACCTAATGCATCCACTGTATTGCGTGCTGAGCAACTGAATGCCAGAAAACCTGAATCTTAGGGGAAAAGAAGAAGGAAGGAAGAAAGCAGAAAGAAGAGAAAAAGAAAACTAACAACTCACAACGGAACGAATAATCTATAAATACAACAAATATTTATACAAAAGTAAAACTGCAATATATATATATATACACACACACACACATCAATCAGAGTATAGTAACCTGTTTCAGCTTGGACAGTTATAACAACCCGTCCTCACAATTGCTGATAAACACAACAATTAATGCAGTGGAAAATAATCATATATACGAATATGTCTTTGGGCCTCCAGTTCATCTCCTGAAGCTCCAAAACATCCAAACTAAATCTACAATATGCTCGGTCTGACCTAAGCATTATAATAAGATAAAACCCGAGTCAGTCTGGAAAACCAACGTGAGAAAACACACCAAACTGGATTTTAAAGTTACCAATACCTTTGTAATCAAAAGTATCTCGTAAGACCATGATGTATACAAACACGAATTGGTTTTTACCTTACGATAACCAAACCATTTCATATGAAGTTCTTTGATACTATAATAGTGTCTAAGATACATATAATTATTAATCTTAGCTAAAATTGTTCTATTAATTAAATTCTAGCATAATAGGTATACAACTAAAGCCGTAAAGTCTTGTATTGGAGAATGGATTCCATACAATGACTGAGCTACTAGGGTACCTCCCGTCATGGTGCATCTCTTGATAAAATTACACCGAGGACCTCGCTAGGATTCCCTGCCAACATTGAACTGGCCTACCACTTGATTAGCAGTACCAAATATGATCAAACCTCCGTTAATGGGACCCTGAAGCATACAAATGAAAGATAATATCGATTTTAGATAGGGATGATCATACTCTACTTGGGAACAAACCACTTAGCCCAACTGCATCTCCCCTATTTTAGTCATTCTCGGTTGATTGGGCTTGAGGCTACGTTTTATCTTTTATATAGCACTTCCCATGTGGAATGTTAACATTACTCTCTTGGAAGTAATGCAATGTCAGCATTCATCCATACAAGTTCGTTCTGGGACTGAATGAAATGCTTAAGAGCTTCATCTTCAATTCTAGCGTCTTCAAGATGTCTTTATTTCGAAATGCTTGAGTTGGATCAAAGTTGTTTTCGAATAACATATATGATCACGGTCTCTTTGTAATAATATTTAATAGTTTTTGGTAAACTCAACCCCTATATTTTAGAAAATAGACAGTCAAAAATAAGAGCGATGATCACTCGTAACCGTTAGTGGACGGATTTCCTTATCGTTTACCCTAGGAGAATGAGACGAGATTTATGTGCATGCTACAGCATCATCGGAGGTGACTATGGAATATAACTGACGTGTTTCTCATAGATATTTTAAAGTTTTGTTTTGGGCCCATATTATATAATCGGTTATTTAACTATCAACAAACATACATCCAAATCAGGAATTTATTTCAAACGAGAACCAACATTAGTTAAGCACATAAGCAATCACCAGCCTCTTAACTAAATCTTTCCATTAATAAAATTCACTTTGTAAATAACTTGTACAAAAATACCATTATAAAAATTCATCCACAAATCCCTATATTTTCCATACTTGGAAAAATGTTCATATAACTTATCTCAACGGTATAAATATATTCAAAAAACATAGGAAGATTCTCCTTTTACAAAATTCTAGAAACATTTATAAATTCTTTTATGAATATCTAAAACAATTTATAACTATTTTATAAATCTCTTAAACCATTAGAAAAATTCTTTTATTCATTCCTAAAATCAATTATGACTTCTTTATAAGTCCATAAAACAATTTATTAAACTACTTTTTTAACACTATAAACTCATTTCTGAAATTCTCCTATGAATATCTAAATCCATTTATAAAACCCTTTTTATCCTTCAACAAATCTTCCTTTAAGTTTCCAAACCATGTCATAAACTCCTCTTATAAAACTCAAGGCTATTTAAAAATCTTGAAACATTTGAAAATAAATAATGATCATTTACTTCAAACATTATTATATAGTAATAGTTATTAATAATAAACCTTATAAATAAATAAATATAAATACTAACCTTAAAACATCTTAAAATAACAACTAATAATCTCAAAGACATTATAAATAAAAAATTAATAATTAAATTTCAACATTATTATAAATAATAATAATTAATTTCTAAAATAGTATTAATAAAACAATATATTAATTTCAAGCCATGTTTATTTTTATTTAAAATAATCTTCAAAATTTTAACATATTGATAAATAACCTTAAAAACGATATTAATTATAAATAAATAATTTTAAAACAATATTAAATAAAAATAAATAACTTTAAAACAATATTAAATAAAATATAATCTTAAAACAATATTGGATATAAATAAATAACTTAGAAAAAGATAGATAAAAAGCTTGGAATAATATAGAGTTTAAATCCTTTTAAAACAATTTTTTTGCAAAACCAATTTCGGATTTAAAATCATTTCCTATCTCAAAAACCAATTCCAATTCTAATGGCATTTTATAGTATTTTTAAAATGCTGATTCGAAACCAATAACTACCAAACACTTAACCAACATCGATATTGATTTTTTATCACTACAAGGTTTAAAGGTTGAACTTATAACAATGGCATAAACCACGGTGTCCGCAATCAGTTTTCATAGTCAAAAATTCATATAATAGGAGTTTTATTGAAATAAATTAACAGTAGTGAGGAATCTCGTTCCTACAACCCGTTCTACGTCACAGCTCATATTATCAGCATATATATATATATATATATATATATATATATATATATAATTAACTGTGGAAAGGAATCACATTGGATCCCTCCAACCTGTCCATTTACATTACAAACAGTATATGTCACGACCCGAACTCGATGTTCGACAACAACATCAAATTCATTTCGCGGGAGCTTGCAAAACCATTAAATGATAAATAACACAGCGGAAATAAAAGATGATATCACCAATATAACATGAATACAATATCCGATACATCAATTTGATACAATGATAACCATCAACATCAGAGAATATACAACACAAAATACAGCGGAACACGATACAATATGAAATAAGACTTCACAGATATCCAATACTGCAACTCTGATCCAAAAAGCCCCAAAGACAAAGCTCCAAAACTCCTAGCTCGAGTCACCATCAAGATTGCACCAAGCTAATTAAGTCTCGTCCATATCCAAAGACTGAACTAGCTCCAGATGATCTACTGAACCTAATTATGTGAAAACCAAACTCTAGACTGCCTGTGTGGAAAAAATTTGAGCACCCAGAGTTTAGGAAATAAATAATAAACTCTGGGTCAGTCGTGGGACTGGTGTGAGCAAACAAAAAACAGTTTGTCTTTAAAACAATCAAAGATTTAAATTTTTGTAATCGCAATGCTCTTGAAAAATGAGACTACCATAAGGCCTCCCGCACACACACACAATGCAAACGCAGAATCGGAGGAGATTTCTTCTTATGATAGTCAAATATGCTTGATACGCGAATTTCTTTGATATTATTGCTATAAGTGCAAAGTGCAGAAAAGCATTTCGAAAGTAGAGATATAAATCTTAGCCAACATAGACATTTCAAACTATGCCTACTATAGCTACCATCCAAACAGTGGGGCGCCACCATAAGTAGATGGCAGGTAATACAACTAATACTGTACAAGGCTCGTATTGGATGAATGGATTTTCCAACAAATGGTCAGGCCAAGGAACTTCCCATTGCCACATGGAAACGCCTCTGGAAGGATGCCCCGAGAACCCAACTGGATCTCTGCCAAACAAGGCCGGCTACCCCCCTTCCCGGGGAATATACAAAACCTCAGATATGCCACTCCGGGTCCTTTGGGACCTTTAAACGAGAGCTCTCTAACCAACAACATCACACAGTAAATAATATAGTGTGTCTACATGAGTAAGTATCTGGGCTCCATTCCATGATACTACCCTTTTCCAAAAGGAATGGTCATACCCTAGGGAAGCTATCCCTGAAAACCTTGCCGCACAATTCCTGTTTCGACCATTACCGGTTTGTGAGGCTCGACGAAGTCTCGTCCACAAATCTACGCTTTTTACAAAAGCCACGCTTTGATCAACAAATGATCAGCAACACTCAGCATGCCACATTTCCAAGTTGGAAATATATCGCTGATAACCTTCAACTACATAACCTCTGAGCTCGTACGTCTCAGAGAAGGGCGTTAATGCTAAGAGAATAAATTCTCCGCCACCAACAGAAATGTATTTGAAAGAAATCTGCTTTATATCTCAAAATGTAATGTCAGACATACAATCCATTCAAGTCTGTTCTGGGTTCGAACAGAACCGAAGGCACTTCCAAAGAAGTCCTTGCAATCCGGGTATTCACAATCCCGATCGAACTTCCCATCACTTAGGGAATCTCTATATCGTAGCTACTCGGTGCAGAGACAATCAATATGTTATCCTATCGTTCTCGCAAATACCCGGTCTTCACCACCGGTCTTCAAATGCTATCCATAACGACGTATCACATATTCGGAATGGGTTATACGACCCAAAGGTCCTTTCCCGGCTAACCCGAATAGTGAGCGCAACATTTAAAACATATGGATATGGGATTTCAATTAAGTCACAACTTAATAATTCCAAACTTTCTTTCAAATGGTTTAAACCAATTACCACTTCAAATCTTTTAAACAAAAAGATTTATTTCACAAAGTTCACTCAGTTTCACAAAGATTCATTTACGGATTTCAAAGAAATTTTCATTTCAATTAGATTAACTCATTTAAATCTTTAAATCAAAGATTTATCTCATAGCTTTCAAAACTATTTCCAAAGATTCATCCATAACTTGGAAAATCATTTTCAATTTAACTTGAAATCCCTTAAATACAATTTGAAATTCATTTCTCATATGATTTTTATCATTTAGAAACAATAGTTTTATTTTGGAAAAACCCGATTCTATTTATACAAGTTAAAAATCTTTGAGTTAATTCAAATTCTCACAACAATACTTTAAGAACGGTTTTAAAATTCGTATAACTTGTATAATTCTTTTTAAATCATAAATACTGAATATAGAATTCAATTTCAGATATTGAATTCCAATTTGAATCGAATTATTCAAATTTCAAATCTCTATTATTCATTCAAAATAACTTTTGTTCTTAAAACACCTTTTCAAAAGCTTTCCACATTAAAACTTAATTTATTTCCAAAACTATTTGAATTTAAAAATTCGAATTCAAAACTTATTTAAAAATCTGTGACTTAACCGATTTCCACGTGAAATCCATATTTGTGTGTGTATGAGCATGGTCCAGGGGTTTAACACAATAGTGCAACATCACAAGGAATCACATCATCACAGATTCGAGCATATCAATATTGATAAGCGGTATATTCCTATCACGCTTATCCTCCATACACAAATTCATAGATGAATAATATACATTCGACACAGATAAAATAAAATTTTCATTCATCATAGCCTGAATGAAAACACTTCAAATCACAAGGCATCACACAGTAGAGATCAAAAAATTGAACATCCAATACCATCCAAACATTCATAAGTAAGGCTAATAAATTTCCTAATTTATTAAAACCAGATTAATTACTAATCCAGGTAAATTAACATTAATTAATTACAAACCTTAATCATAAATTAACCCTTAATCGTCTATTTATAAATAAATTAACTTTAATCACTAGATTAATTAACTTTAATCATTAGTCCATTATTCTTAATTAAATAATTATTTTTAATAATTAATTACCTTAATTTAATTAATCTTAATTGATTAATTATTCCTTAAGTAACAACGTAATTATACCTTAATTCCATTAAGTAGTAATCTTTTATTAAGTAATCAGCTTTATTAGGTAATTAACTTTCCAATAATTTACATCAAATAATTATTCTCTTAAATCACTTGTACAAATTAACTAATACATATAATGACTCGATGTTCAAAACAATTTATTTTCAAAATATTAGACTTTGAAACTCGATTTAAATCTTGTTTAATGATCTTACTTTGGAAAATTTAGTTTACAACCTTTTGAACTTATTTATTCAATTAAACTTTAAAACTTGTCTTAAATAGATTGTTTGAAATATGTTAAATCATTAAGTCCAGAAAGACCCAAAAATTCGAGCTAATCTTTAGTTTTCCCCAGTAAAACTTCAGGTCACTCACGACCCTACCCACTTCGAGTCACACCTGCAATGATCCCGAGCCAATGCCCGAGCACATCTATTTCTTTCCCAATCCAACATCATACCCAATTTCTTCAGACACTAGCGTCGCCTCGTGCACGTGCACGATCACCAGACCACCTCCGGTCGTTCACCGAGGTCATCAACATGACGACGATCACCTAACGATCGCTCCAACCACATCAGCACTCATGAATTCGTGACGTAGCAAAATTGAGTAATCCAACTCCTACCAGAACCCAAACCATCATCTGAAACATGCCTCAAATCATCTTCCCCGACCACCGTTGATCACGCAACACCCACTGGAGCTTCGTCAACCACCCCTGATTCAATTCCCCCGGGTTTCGATCAACTCGATGCGTTAATTGTAACGTCTGCGGATTTTCGTTCTTCGAAAATTCGACATCGACACTCACTTTATCGACTGCCGAGAAATCAAAGGCCGAAAACCGAGATGTTATGGGTTTTAAAAAGAAAGAATTTAAGAAAAGAAAAAGAGAGAAGATAGAGAAGAGATAGAAAATTAGAGGGAAAAGAAGATAGACAATTTTTAGAAAACAGAGAAAGAAAATAGAGAATTTGAAAATAGAAGATAGAAGCATTTTAATAATAGAACGGACAGAAAGGAAACAACAGAACAGCATCAGAATCTCACAATTCGCAGCGGAACAACATATAATAATAAATGAATAATCTTTAAACAAAGAACTATATCAGTTATTACATTTCATTTCATTACATTACATCATATCATCAGAGTGTACAACAACATACAACAATAAACAGTGCAGCGGAAAAGGAAATACTATATAAACTAGTAATACGCCATGCCATCCAGCTTGCCTCCAGCAACTCCAGAATATCCAGAATATCCTGATAAACCTAACTCTTAACTGCCCGTGTGGAAATTGGTGGGCACCCAGAGTTTAGGAAGGAAAACAACAAACTCCGAGTCAGTCATGTGACTGGTGTGAGAACTCAAAACAGTTTATTTATCTTTAAAATCAAAATAGAGGAATATTTTTAATCAATTCGCAATGCTTTTAAAAATGAGACTACCATAAGGCCTCCCGCACACACACACAATGCAAACGCAGAATCGGAGGAGATTTCTCCTTATGATAGTCAAAGATGCTTGATACGCATTTAAAATAATATTTGATATTATTATTAGTGCATAGTGTATAACAAATTCATTTCGAAAGTAGAATATAAATCTTAGCCAACATACGACCATTATCGTATGCCTACTATAACTACTATCCAAATAGTGGTGACCACCATAAGTGAATAGCAGGTTCTACAACTAATACCGTACAAGTTTCGTATTGGGAATTGGATTTCCAACAAATGGTCAGGCCAAGGAACTTCCCATTGCCACTGAGAATGCCTCTGGATGGACATCCCCGAGAACCAAACCGGATCTCTACCAACACAAGGCCGGGTTACCCCTAACTGGATAACAACTGACCGAATATGCCATCCCCCGGTCCTTTGGGACCTTTATCCGAGAGCGCTCTCTAATCAATTCACACAATCATAACAAAGTGTTTTCAACATGAGTAAGTATCTGGGCTCCATACCATGATACCACCCTTTTCCAGAAGGAAATGGACACATCCTAAAGGGTGCTACCCCTCATAACCTTGCTGCTTCTTTCCTGTTTTGACCATTCACGGGGTGTGAGGCTCGACGAAGTCACGTCCACAAAAACATACTTTATACAAAAGCCATGCTTTGGGTCAACAAATGATCAACACAATGATCACAAGGATAGACGATCAAATAAACGATCCTATCACAAATAATCAACACAATGATCATTTCAGCATCACTCAGCATATCACATTACCAAATTGGGAATATATCGCTGATAACTTCAACTATATAACCTTTGAGCACATACGTCTCAAAGAAGGGTGTTAAGCAAAGAATAAATTCTCCGCCACCAACAGAAATATATTTGAAAGAAATCGGCTTTATATCTCAAATTGTAATGTCAGACATACAATCCCTACAAGTCTGTTCCGGGCTCGAACAGAACCGAAGGCACTTCTTACGAAGCCCTTGCAATACGGGTATTCACAATCCCGATCGAATTTCCCATCACTTAGGAGATCTCAATACCAGGAGCTACCCAGTGCAGAGACAATCGATAGGTCATCCTATCGCTTTCACAAATACTCGGTCTTCAACACCGATCTTCAAATGCAATTCATAACGACGTATCACATATTCGGAATGGGTTATACGACCCCATGGTCCTTTCCCGGTTAACCCGAATAGTGAGCGCTTATTCAAAAATAAGTGTGCATTCAAATTCAACCAATTCACATCAAATACCCATTCAAAGGGAAATACTGATAGTCGGTTATTGAACTATCAATTGATATGCATACATCACCAGATTCCAAATAATTTTCCAAATTATTTATTTTCCAAAATATCTTTACTAGATATATAGTTTCAACACTTCAAAAATAAATCAATATTTATTTTTAACAAGTTTCACTTTTCATTCATAAATTCCATAATGAATTTATATTTCAAAATATCCATGCATATATGATTTCAATAATTCATTTCCATTTATCCTCCAAAAAGATAAATTCTAATTATTCACTTCATATTGGAAAACATTTCCATACTTATTTATTCATAAGTAATTCACAAATTCCTTTTATTTTCAACACTTAGAAAATATTCAATATACTTAAATCGAATTTAGTATATAATTCATTCTTTAAGGAAATTATTCACTTAAACATATTTACTTGGGCCAAAACGAATGTTACGTAAAACATCGTTACGACAACCCAAAATCACTAGTATAGGGATTCGAATTTAAAATAGATATATAAATCCCAATACTATTAAAAACATTTCCTTTCGGAAATCATTTACTATAACAACAGTGTTATAGTCCACCATTTCCTTTTATTTCTCGAAAACGTCTATTTCAACAATAAATGTTGAAATCTATGGTTTCGAATCTCAACATGTTTTAAAACATCGTTAGATTGTTTTAATTCTGTTTAAAACATTCACATTCAATACATTTTCTTTAACGTATTATTCACTATTCAAAACGTGAATATACTTCATTAACAAATTTCATCCTTTCTATTCACTTTAACTTAAAGGATTATTCACTGTTCAAAATGTGAATATAACTCTATCTCTAAGTTATAACAATTAACTTATCAAAATAAGTCATTTGCGGATTTATAAAACAACGTTTATAAATTCCGTTTCTATTTATTTATAAAAACTTCCTTTTTATAAATTCCTTTATTAACCTATTCCAGTTTATAACTCAATTATAAACTACAAGTTCATATTATAAGTTAACTACTTATAAACGATTATTTCACAAAATCGTTCCTTAGAATTTCATAATTGTAAATCTTATAACTTATAAGATTCAATTATTTATCCAAATCTTATTACTTTAATAACTTTACAAATTTTATAAACCTACTGTTTATAAAATTCCATTTATAACTTTACCGTTATATAATTCCATGAATTCCATTCATTTATAAAATTCACTTTCACTTCATTCAAACACTTATAAAATCTCATTTTATAATTCCAATGTTTTAATTTACAAATATTCATTTGTAAATCCTTTAATATAAATCAATCTATATTATTCTTTAAAACGTCTTAACTCCTTTATAGTTTCACCATTTTGATTTATAAAATAATAAAATTTTATAAATCTTAAATTCAAACTTTTAATAATAAACTCAAAAATCCAGTTTAAACTATTTTATAAAATCATTGATCCATATTTCTCAAAAATCAACTTTTAACCGTATTTCTAAAAATCAGCTTTTTAACTATATTTCACAAAATCATAATTTTTATAACTTTAAAAATTTTAACGTTTATTTATTTATAATGGATCAATTCCAAAAATATAGTATATTTTCAAAAATCACTTTAAAATCATTTTAAAATCCCAAAATCTGGGTCCAATGATGCTACACATCAAATAGTCAATCACGACTACAACGATATCATATATCGATATGATAATCCATCAAATATCAAAATATCTGAAATCAAATAAAAACTGTTGAGGAATCCAGTTGGATCCCTCCAACCTGTTTTCCTGCATCCAAAAACATTAGCACAATACCAATTTCGCTCCAGTACGAAATTATCGCGGTACATGTTCTTAATAAATATTATCCGCTTACTAACGGCGTAATAGGGTCTCATCCGCTAAACAAAAAATGCGGGAAATCAACAACTGCAATATATACATATGCCAATATATATATATTGATATTATATATAATACCAATTTCACTGTTTATGAAATATTCGCGGTATATGTTTTTATTAAATAACATCCGCTTACTAACGGCGCATAATGTCTATTTTAACAATCAATAATTTACAGTCATCATTCAAACATGCATTCAAATATTTTAAATCTAACTATTTAAAATAAAATCGGAATCTATTCGATTGAGTGAGAAGTTCTCACCTTGGTTTTAATTTCCGTTTTAGCTTTTATTTCGAATAAAATTAAACGCGCGTTTAATTTTACCCGAAATTCTCACTAACTCCAAACGACTCCAAACCAACTCCATCGCGTAGTGCTCGTCCATACGATTCCAACGCAACTGAGTTTGCATTTTTTCGACCTCGTATGAAAAAGATACGAATTTTACAAGATTGTACATGTTTTAAATAACTTAATTTACAACATACTTATATATTTTAAACCACAACTCATCTCTACCGTCCATTTCCATCTCAAACACATCAGGGCCGTGCTTGCTCTTCTCCTTCCCCACGTCCCTCTCCAGTAATCTTACACGCAAGTAACCCATAGCCTTCCAATTTAGGTTTTCACTTTACAACTCCAACACTCGATGATTCTTCGATCAAGACGTTGCAAATCAAAGCCCTTTACATGCTCAAACTTCGGCCATCTTCCTGTGGAGCTCGGCCCCACCGTCCATCTCGTGTTGCATGCGCAGCTCCCCCCCTTGTCAGCCCCAAATCTCGGCCTATGGTCGATAACAATGAACTCCACCGTACGGATTTAAAGCTCTCGCAATGCTCTTCGATTTTGTAGTTGAAAGATTTTGCAATCGATGCATGGATTTAGAGTTATTGAGGGAGGAAGCTCGTGAATTTCTGGCCCTTCATTGCTAAAGTGGCGGCTAGGGTTTTATGTTGTTATTTTTTTTTTTTTATTAAATTTATGAAGATGATGTTGTATTTATAGAAAAAGCTAGCGTAAACACTATTCATCCCGGGAATTCCGAACTCCGATTTAGACGCCGTAACCAGCGTACCTAAGGTTTATCCCGCGTTCCGGACACAATGGAACAGGTTTCGGAAGCTAATTCGGAAGTATGTGCGAGTTATGGCTGAAAACGTTCAATTTAAATTAAACCGATTTAAGTCGATTTCTAGGCGTTTTAATTTGTACCGGACAAACGGTAAATCCAATTGACTTGAAATTTGAAACCTTACAATAATATCACATTACGGATCCGATGAAACTGGTTTCGTCGAAATCCGAGACTTTTTGAAAAATGGCTATTTTGACTCGCCAAATTTAAATTAAAAATAATTCGATGCGTTTCGAGCTGCCACGATCAAACGATAACTCCGATTGACACGAAAATTGAAATCCGGTAATAACTAACTATTACGGATCCAATGGAACTGGTTTCGTTCAATTCTGAGACTGTTCAAAAATTGACTATTTTACAGTCGATTATTAAATATTAAAATATTCAATTTTCACAAATTAACTTTTAATTCGATTTTAAAAGTTCTAAAATATTTCTATAACTTCAATATGATAAAATAAAATTTTACAAATTATTTTCTATCATATTTAACTTAATATTCAATTATCTTCATAATTTAACGTATTAAATTGTTGATTAAATTATCCAATTAAATCCAATAAATCAAATAAAAATTTATTTGACTTATAAATTCACTTATTAATATTTAAAATAAATTAAATACTCAAATTTTAATAATTAAAAATTCTGGGTCGTTACAATCTTTCCCCCTTAAAAGAATTTCGTCCTCGAAATTACAAGTAAGAAAAGTTACTGAATTTATTAATTTTTCCAAAATTCATAGTTAAACTTTTTAGAATAACTTTACTAAGTTTTCAAATCATACTTAGTTATCTTTTCAAAAACAAACTATACTGTTTAACTTTCAATTCCAAAATCAAAGTTAAAGTTTTCAAAATTTTCCCAAATTTTCTCAAATTTTTTCTAACGCCTTAAATTTTCGGAAAAATTCGCCATAGTCTCCTTTGCGCGGCTCGATCCAAAAAAAAAAATGACAGTATATATATCACAAATATACATCTCATCAAGTAATGAGGCATCCCGAAGGGAAAAAGCGTAAAAGTACTGTATTTAATCCGAGATATGTACCTTATATTTTATTAGCAAGCATATACGGCTAATATAGCGCTAAAGCGAGCTCCAAATGCGAAGCAAACGCTATCCGCACCTACTAAACACTCAACAAACAACATGAGAACATGCACATATGCAAATAATCTCAATATACAACATATAGCAACATAATAACTATATATGTCAACATAGCAAATGTAACTAAACAACAAATGCAATATATATTCAACCATCAACCAATTATCATCCAACTAACATTCATAACCAATAATATTCATTTATATACAATGAAATAGGTTTTCACTCTAAATCATATTTGATTTATCAACATTGGATTTTATCAACTTTCATTCTCAATTTTAATTAGTTTGCATTCACTAATTAAATCCAATTCACGTTCAATTCTATTCAAATTTATTTACTTTCAATTTGAATTCAATTACATAGCTTCCAATTTCGCTAATTCACTTTCATTAACACTTAATGAATTATATAAAATCAACTAACAACCATATAACAACAAAATCACTTTGCATATATTCATTCAATTTGGTTTTAACACCATCACTTTCAATTGGTTCAATTAAATTGATTTTTATTCAACTATTCAACTTTCTAATAACATTAGATTTTAATGAATTAACACTTATATTCATTATTTCATATCAATTTTAATTCACATTCAATTGATTTACATTTAATCCATTAATTCAATTCAATTACAAAGTTGAACTTCTTTTATATAACTCAAGTTTACATTTATCATTAACCTTTATTAATTTACTTTGATACCAATATCAACTTCATTCAACATCTCTTAAGTTATGTTCCATTTAACTTTAAATTCACTTGGTTTTTTTTTATTATTTACAACTCATATTCATAAATATATTCATATAGTTTCACTTCTTATCTATATATAAGTTTATTTCACAATTGTAATTCACTTTAATTATAACTCAATTCTTATAATTCTTTTACTTATACAATTATTCTTTTATTTAGATTATTCAAACAACTAAACAATCACTTATATACACTTTAATAATTTTGAAAAATTATTCCTTTATATATAAAATATAATCAAGGTAAAATTATTTCATTTACCCAATTAAATCAATACTGTGCCGAATTGTTCTATTCAAGTGTTTAGAAACCCCTTCGGCATAGTCTTGCGGACCACGCTGACGAAAGTTCATATGCCACTCAATAAATCAATCATCACAATATAAAACAATTTTATATTCACTAACAAATACGCTCTCATAGCTATTATTACACTCAAACTCATTCTAGAGTACTGCTGACTCTATCTCTAATGAGTAATACCCAACAGAACCATGGTTGTCGCTTAACCATCAGAGCTCTGATACCAAATGTAACGTCTGCGGATTTTCGTTCTTCGAAAATTCGACATCGACACTCACTTTATCGACTGCCGAGAAATCAAAGGCCGAAAACCGAGATGTTATGGGTTTTAAAAAGAAAGAATTTAAGAAAAGAAAAAGAGAGAAGATAGAGAAGAGATAGAAAATTAGAGGGAAAAGAAGATAGACAATTTTTAGAAAACAGAGAAAGAAAATAGAGAATTTGAAAATAGAAGATAGAAGCATTTTAATAATAGAACGGACAGAAAGGAAACAACAGAACAGCATCAGAATCTCACAATTCGCAGCGGAACAACATATAATAATAAATGAATAATCTTTAAACAAAGAACTATATCAGTTATTACATTTCATTTCATTACATTACATCATATCATCAGAGTGTACAACAACATACAACAATAAACAGTGCAGCGGAAAAGGAAATACTATATAAACTAGTAATACGCCATGCCATCCAGCTTGCCTCCAGCAACTCCAGAATATCCAGAATATCCTGATAAACCTAACTCTTAACTGCCCGTGTGGAAATTGGTGGGCACCCAGAGTTTAGGAAGGAAAACAACAAACTCCGAGTCAGTCATGTGACTGGTGTGAGAACTCAAAACAGTTTATTTATCTTTAAAATCAAAATAGAGGAATATTTTTAATCAATTCGCAATGCTTTTAAAAATGAGACTACCATAAGGCCTCCCGCACACACACACAATGCAAACGCAGAATCGGAGGAGATTTCTCCTTATGATAGTCAAAGATGCTTGATACGCATTTAAAATAATATTTGATATTATTATTAGTGCATAGTGTATAACAAATTCATTTCGAAAGTAGAATATAAATCTTAGCCAACATACGACCATTATCGTATGCCTACTATAGCTACTATCCAAACAGTGGTGACCACCATAAGTGAATAGCAGGTTCTACAACTAATACCGTACAAGTTTCGTATTGGGAATTGGATTTCCAACAAATGGTCAGGCCAAGGAACTTCCCATTGCCACTGAGAATGCCTCTGGATGGACATCCCCGAGAACCAAACCGGATCTCTACCAACACAAGGCCGGGTTACCCCTAACTGGATAACAACTGACCGAATATGCCATCCCCCGGTCCTTTGGGACCTTTATCCGAGAGCGCTCTCTAATCAATTCACACAATCATAACAAAGTGTTTTCAACATGAGTAAGTATCTGGGCTCCATACCATGATACCACCCTTTTCCAGAAGGAAATGGACACATCCTAAAGGGTGCTACCCCTCATAACCTTGCTGCTTCTTTCCTGTTTTGACCATTCACGGGGTGTGAGGCTCGACGAAGTCACGTCCACAAAAACATACTTTATACAAAAGCCATGCTTTGGGTCAACAAATGATCAACACAATGATCACAAGGATAGACGATCAAATAAACGATCCTATCACAAATAATCAACACAATGATCATTTCAGCATCACTCAGCATATCACATTACCAAATTGGGAATATATCGCTGATAACTTCAACTATATAACCTTTGAGCACATACGTCTCAAAGAAGGGTGTTAAGCAAAGAATAAATTCTCCGCCACCAACAGAAATATATTTGAAAGAAATCGGCTTTATATCTCAAATTGTAATGTCAGACATACAATCCCTACAAGTCTGTTCCGGGCTCGAACAGAACCGAAGGCACTTCTTACGAAGCCCTTGCAATACGGGTATTCACAATCCCGATCGAATTTCCCATCACTTAGGAGATCTCAATACCAGGAGCTACCCAGTGCAGAGACAATCGATAGGTCATCCTATCGCTTTCACAAATACTCGGTCTTCAACACCGATCTTCAAATGCAATTCATAACGACGTATCACATATTCGGAATGGGTTATACGACCCCATGGTCCTTTCCCGGTTAACCCGAATAGTGAGCGCTTATTCAAAAATAAGTGTGCATTCAAATTCAACCAATTCACATCAAATACCCATTCAAAGGGAAATACTGATAGTCGGTTATTGAACTATCAATTGATATGCATACATCACCAGATTCCAAATAATTTTCCAAATTATTTATTTTCCAAAATATCTTTACTAGATATATAGTTTCAACACTTCAAAAATAAATCAATATTTATTTTTAACAAGTTTCACTTTTCATTCATAAATTCCATAATGAATTTATATTTCAAAATATCCATGCATATATGATTTCAATAATTCATTTCCATTTATCCTCCAAAAAGATAAATTCTAATTATTCACTTCATATTGGAAAACATTTCCATACTTATTTATTCATAAGTAATTCACAAATTCCTTTTATTTTCAACACTTAGAAAATATTCAATATACTTAAATCGAATTTAGTATATAATTCATTCTTTAAGGAAATTATTCACTTAAACATATTTACTTGGGCCAAAACGAATGTTACGTAAAACATCGTTACGACAACCCAAAATCACTAGTATAGGGATTCGAATTTAAAATAGATATATAAATCCCAATACTATTAAAAACATTTCCTTTCGGAAATCATTTACTATAACAACAGTGTTATAGTCCACCATTTCCTTTTATTTCTCGAAAACGTCTATTTCAACAATAAATGTTGAAATCTATGGTTTCGAATCTCAACATGTTTTAAAACATCGTTAGATTGTTTTAATTCTGTTTAAAACATTCACATTCAATACATTTTCTTTAACGTATTATTCACTATTCAAAACGTGAATATACTTCATTAACAAATTTCATCCTTTCTATTCACTTTAACTTAAAGGATTATTCACTGTTCAAAATGTGAATATAACTCTATCTCTAAGTTATAACAATTAACTTATCAAAATAAGTCATTTGCGGATTTATAAAACAACGTTTATAAATTCCGTTTCTATTTATTTATAAAAACTTCCTTTTTATAAATTCCTTTATTAACCTATTCCAGTTTATAACTCAATTATAAACTACAAGTTCATATTATAAGTTAACTACTTATAAACGATTATTTCACAAAATCGTTCCTTAGAATTTCATAATTGTAAATCTTATAACTTATAAGATTCAATTATTTATCCAAATCTTATTACTTTAATAACTTTACAAATTTTATAAACCTACTGTTTATAAAATTCCATTTATAACTTTACCATTATATAATTCCATGAATTCCATTCATTTATAAAATTCACTTTCACTTCATTCAAACACTTATAAAATCTCATTTTATAATTCCAATGTTTTAATTTACAAATATTCATTTGTAAATCCTTTAATATAAATCAATCTATATTATTCTTTAAAACGTCTTAACTCCTTTATAGTTTCACCATTTTGATTTATAAAATAATAAAATTTTATAAATCTTAAATTCAAACTTTTAATAATAAACTCAAAAATCCAGTTTAAACTATTTTATAAAATCATTGATCCATATTTCTCAAAAATCAACTTTTAACCGTATTTCTAAAAATCAGCTTTTTAACTATATTTCACAAAATCATAATTTTTATAACTTTAAAAATTTTAACGTTTATTTATTTATAATGGATCAATTCCAAAAATATAGTATATTTTCAAAAATCACTTTAAAATCATTTTAAAATCCCAAAATCTGGGTCCAATGATGCTACACATCAAATAGTCAATCACGACTACAACGATATCATATATCGATATGATAATCCATCAAATATCAAAATATCTGAAATCAAATAAAAACTGTTGAGGAATCCAGTTGGATCCCTCCAACCTGTTTTCCTGCATCCAAAAACATTAGCACAATACCAATTTCGCTCCAGTACGAAATTATCGCGGTACATGTTCTTAATAAATATTATCCGCTTACTAACGGCGTAATAGGGTCTCATCCGCTAAACAAAAAATGCGGGAAATCAACAACTGCAATATATACATATGCCAATATATATATATTGATATTATATATAATACCAATTTCACTGTTTATGAAATATTCGCGGTATATGTTTTTATTAAATAACATCCGCTTACTAACGGCGCATAATGTCTATTTTAACAATCAATAATTTACAGTCATCATTCAAACATGCATTCAAATATTTTAAATCTAACTATTTAAAATAAAATCGGAATCTATTCGATTGAGTGAGAAGTTCTCACCTTGGTTTTAATTTCCGTTTTAGCTTTTATTTCGAATAAAATTAAACGCGCGTTTAATTTTACCCGAAATTCTCACTAACTCCAAACGACTCCATACCAACTCCATCGCGTAGTGCTCGTCCATACGATTCCAACGCAACTGAGTTTGCATTTTTTCGACCTCGTATGAAAAAGATACGAATTTTACAAGATTGTACATGTTTTAAATAACTTAATTTACAACATACTTATATATTTTAAACCACAACTCATCTCTACCGTCCATTTCCATCTCAAACACATCAGGGCCGTGCTTGCTCTTCTCCTTCCCCACGTCCCTCTCCAGTAATCTTACACGCAAGTAACCCATAGCCTTCCAATTTAGGTTTTCACTTTACAACTCCAACACTCGATGATTCTTCGATCAAGACGTTGCAAATCAAAGCCCTTTACATGCTCAAACTTCGGCCATCTTCCTGTGGAGCTCGGCCCCACCGTCCATCTCGTGTTGCGTGCACAGCTCCCCCCCTTGTCAGCCCCAAATCTCGGCCTATGGTCGATAACAATGAACTCCACCGTACGGATTTAAAGCTCTCGCAATGCTCTTCGATTTTGTAGTTGAAAGATTTTGCAATCGATGCATGGATTTAGAGTTATTGAGGGAGGAAGCTCGTGAATTTCTGGCCCTTCATTGCTAAAGTGGCGGCTAGGGTTTTATGTTGTTATTTTTTTTTTTATTAAATTTATGAAGATGATGTTGTATTTATAGAAAAAGCTAGCGTAAACACTATTCATCCCGGGAATTCCGAACTCCGATTTAGACGCCGTAACCAGCGTACCTAAGGTTTATCCCGCGTTCCGGACACAATGGAACAGGTTTCGGAAGCTAATTCGGAAGTATGTGCGAGTTATGGCTGAAAACGTTCAATTTAAATTAAACCGATTTAAGTCGATTTCTAGGCGTTTTAATTTGTACCGGACAAACGGTAAATCCAATTGACTTGAAATTTGAAACCTTACAATAATATCACATTACGGATCCGATGAAACTGGTTTCGTCGAAATCCGAGACTTTTTGAAAAATGGCTATTTTGACTCGCCAAATTTAAATTAAAAATAATTCGATGCGTTTCGAGCTGCCACGATCAAACGATAACTCCGATTGACACGAAAATTGAAATCCGGTAATAACTAACTATTACGGATCCAATGGAACTGGTTTCGTTCAATTCTGAGACTGTTCAAAAATTGACTATTTTACAGTCGATTATTAAATATTAAAATATTCAATTTTCACAAATTAACTTTTAATTCGATTTTAAAAGTTCTAAAATATTTCTATAACTTCAATATGATAAAATAAAATTTTACAAATTATTTTCTATCATATTTAACTTAATATTCAATTATCTTCATAATTTAACGTATTAAATTGTTGATTAAATTATCCAATTAAATCCAATAAATCAAATAAAAATTTATTTGACTTATAAATTCACTTATTAATATTTAAAATAAATTAAATACTCAAATTTTAATAATTAAAAATTCTGGGTCGTTACATTAATGACCACGAATTTGCCTCACGTCTCTCTTCGTTCGAAACTGACATCGAACCCTAGATCGATGCCGCTGAGTCGCCCCGATCCATAATAAATTCTAGTTGCATTTTTCCAGTGACCGCAAGCCCTCCGACCTTCACCAACATCAACCCTGATGATCACTTCGTCGTCGATCATCGGGAATTGATGACAAACCCGATTCTGATCATCACAAAATCCCCCTCTTGTTACAATCTTAAAAATCTAGAATTTACGATTAAAATTCATAGTTTTCCATAACAAATCTGATGGTACAACCCAAATTCAAAATTACGATCATCAATTTTTTTACCTATATTTCATTCTTTTACTGATTTCCTTAATTTTGAGTTGATTACTCAATATAAAGGCTTGAATTTATTTTTTTTACATTGACATTATATTGTTTAAATCATCTTCTCTTTAATAATCATAACTCGAATTTATCCAGATTGTAAGATGTGAATTTTTTTTCAAAGTTTCAAGCCTGTGAATATAAGAACAGGCACATCTGCCTACAAATCACACAATTTAATGCATATATATACACCTATACAACATGCTTGCATTTTTTTTAACCACTAGGCAACATTTCATAACTTATTCAATCATCAACTACAAACATCAAGTAGAGATAAGTGAGTTTGCTCACAGTTTTGAGAAATAGACAGAGCTCTCTATTTGGAAACAGCTTAAATCTTTTCTTTAAAACTGCAAATTGTTATGCTTTGATCTTCCACCCAATTTTCTTGCTTTTGTTTAAATGAAATGATGCTTCAGTTTTTTTTCTTGGGCTTGATGAACGAAACTGAGAGGAAGGTTTGATATATATAAAAAAACTTACAGGTGGTTCATATGTTTGTACAGCAGGGTATACACTATTTTGTACAAGGTGATGTTATCTCTATCCTTGTACTAAAGATATCCTTGCATTAATTGCTAACAACTTTATGCAGGCTGAAATGATCCTAAGCAAACTCGAATTGACTTTGTTTATACGAGCATTAAATGCTTAAGTCCTATTTGTTTACAAGCCATGCTGTTTAAAATATTTATGTGCAGTCTTTGCTTTGTATATGTTTGTTCATATGTACTTTAGCTTTGTACAATCTACATATACTTTTTCTTTGTTTACTTTGGACTTTCTTGCTAAGTTTTGCTCTGACCTGATACTTGATTTGTATCAGCTAACTTCGGGTTTTATAGCTTCCAGGCTACACTTGTTAAATTTTATTTTGTTGTCTGCTATATGTTTACATTTGTTTGTTTTGTTTAATTATTTTGTTTACTTATTTCCTACCTGCATTGTTTGCTCAAGTCTGCATAAATTACCATTGCTTTGTTTAAATTCTTCTATTTGCCTTGTCTTATTGCTTTACAATATAAATGAATTCAATGCTGTTATTTTTATCTGTTTAAACTTTAATTTTTTTCAAACATTAAATTTATAACGTATATTTTATTTTTACATTTTACACTTAATATTGATAAGTAGTTTTTATTTTAAACATTTTATAAATTCTTAAAGAAAATGAATTGAGACACAATTTATACATTAAATAAATACTCATACTTTTCTTATTAAATTTGAAAATTTCAAATAAATCCACAATTAAATCCAAGAATTTAATTAAATTACGAAATTAAATTCGTCATTAAAACTGGGTCGTTACAGATTCCCCTCCTTAAGAAATTTCGTCCTCGAAATTTGCCAAGGAGACACAAAGATAAATGAAAGATAGAAAAACATCTTTTCAAATCAAACCGAATGCTTATTTTGCATTTTGGCTTACCAAATCGGAATATCAACAATAGATATGAGAACAAACTCAATCAATTACGAAATAATTGGGTTATCTGATCTACGAAGTATACAGGGGAATTGGTTAGTTTGAAGGGATAACTAACCGTTCGTAGAATATATCGAGACCCAATGAAATAGATAGAAATAGATTTGATTACGATTTCAGATTCAAGATTTAATTCATTTACGATTTGCTGAGAAATACAACTAAGGATAGTTCCAGTGTCGAACAAAATTCGAAAAATTTAATCGTAAACGAGAAGATTACCTTATCAAATTTCTTTTCCTAAATCAGCTTGTTGAGGTTGAAGAATCGTCTCTGATTGCATACACTTTCTTTACTAAAGTTTGCTTCTTGGCTGGACAATTGTTGATCCTATGTCCTGGCTTGCGGCATTTATAGCATCCCGTAGATTCCTGATCTGGCCTCATAAATGGCTCTCTCATTCCTGGCTTCCAAGAATTCTTGCATTTATCCGAGTAGTGACCATTTTCCAGGCAATTGAGACAAGTAACATCCTTCTTTTTCTTCTGTATACTCTTCTTTCCTTTATTTTTCCTCGATTTCTTTCCGCCAAACTTCCTTTTTCTCCAATTCAGATTACTTGTATCTCCATTCTCCTCCGGATCTTTTTTCTTTTCCAGAGTATCGTATTGATAGCCCATATCAATCAATTCAAAAAAAGATTCCTTTACGTGAGTAGTCATCCTTTCCTGAAACTCCTTGTTCATTCCCCGAATAAACTTTTCATTCTTCTTTAACGGTGTATTCACCAATTCTGGACCAAATCGAAATAATTCAATAAATTTGTTTAAATATTCCTCAAATGACAAACTTCCTTGCTTCAAATCCATAAACTCCTGGTACACGCTAGATATACCAGCAGACGACATATATCACTGCTCAAACACTTCCTTGAAACGACTCCATATAAATTCATCCGCCGACTCATCCACGGTAACAGTTTCCCACCAAACTAAAGCCTCTTCCTGGAGTTGCCAAGAAGCTATCAACTGCATTTGATCATCTTCTAATTTTAGTCCTTTGAAAATCTTTTCACACGATCGAATCTAGGCTTGTGCTTCGATAACAGTTTCTTTTCCAGTGAACGGCCTTCCACCAAGTCTAGAAAAACTTCGATATAAATCAGCCAAATTCAATTGAGATTGAATAGGAATATCTGTCGTTGCAGGGTTTTGACCAGCTGAAGTAGTACTTTCCTGTCTCCTATTTCGTCCTCTTCTTCCACTCATTCTTACTATCTGTAAATAGTAAGAAATCCGATTTAGGCATTCAGACGAAATATCATAGAGAATAACAATAGATAAAGAGAATACATTAATAAATTTGGGTTTTGGTTCCACTGGTTGTACTCATTCTAGGGTATACTTTACCCTATCTCTAATGAGCTATCTAAGGTGTTACACTCCGTAGCTAAAGTTCTTACACAACCTTCAGCTCTGATACCAATCTGTAACGACCCGAACTCGATGTTCGACAAACAACATCAAATTCGTTTCGCGGGAGCTTGCAAAACCATTAAATGATAAATAACACAGCAGAAATAAAAGATGATATCACTGATATAACATGAATACAATATCCGATACATCAATTTGATACAATGATAATCATCAACATCAGAGAATATACAACACAAAATACAACGGAACACGATACAGTATGAAATAAGTCTTCACAGATATCCAATACTGCAACTCTGATCCAAAAAGCTCCAAAGAAAAAGCTCCAAAACTCCTAGCTCGATTCACCATCAAGATTGCACCAAGCTAAGTAAGTCTCCTCCATATCCAAAGATTGAACTAGCTCCAGATGATCTACTGAACCTAATTATCTGAAAACCAAACTATAGACTGCCCGTGTGGAAAAATTTTGAGCACCCAGAGTTTAGGAAATAAACAATAAACTCTGGGTCAGTCGTGGGACTGGTGTGAGCAAACAAAAAACAGTTTGTCTTTAAAACAATCAAAGATTTAAATTTTTATAATCGCAATGCTTTTGAAAAATGAGACTACCATAAGGCCTCCCGCACACACACATAATGCAAACGCAGAATCGGAGGAGATTTCTCCTTATGATAGTCAAATATGCTTGATACGCGAATTTCTTTGATATTATTGCTATAAGTGCAAAGTGCAGAAAAGCATTTCGAAAGTAGAGATATAAATCTTAGCCAACATAGACATTTCGAACTATGCCTACTAAAGCTACCATCCAAACAGTGGGGCGCCGCCATAAGTAAAGATGGCAGGTAATACAACTAATACCGTACAAGGCTCGTATTGGATGAATGGATTTTCCAACAAATGGTCAGGCCAAGGAACTTCCCATTGCCACATGGAAACGCCTCTGGAAGGACGCCCCGAGAACCCAACTGGATCTCTGCCAAACAAGGTCGGCTACCCCCCTTCCCGGGGAATATACAAAACCTCAGATATGCCGCTCCCGGTCCTTTGGGACCTTTAAACGAGAGCTCTCTAACCAACAACATCACACAGTAAATAATACAGTGTGTCTACATGAGTAAGTATCTGGGCACCATTCCATGATACTACCCTTTTCCAGAAGGAATGTTCATACCCTAGGGAAGCTATCCCTGAAAATCTTGCCACACAATTCTTGTTTCGACCATTACCGGTTTGTGAGGCTCGACGAAGTCTCGTCCACAAAGCTATGCTTTTTACAAAAGCCACGCTTTGATCAACAAATGATCAGCAACACTCAGCATGCCACATTTCCAAGTTGGGAATATATCGCCGATAACCTTCAACTACATAACCTCTGAGCTCGTACGTCTCAGAGAAGGGTGTTAATGCTAAGAGAATAAATTCTTCGCCACCAACAGAAATGTATTTGAAAGAAATATGCTTTATATCTCAAAATGTAATGTCAGACATACAATCCATTCAAGTCTATTCTGGGTTCGAACAGAACCGAAGGCACTTCCAAAGAAGTCCTTGCAATCCGGGTATTCACAATCCCGATCGAACTTCCCATCACTTAGGGAATCTCTATACCGTAGCTATTCGGTGCAGAGACAATCGTTAGGTTATCATATCGTTCTCTCAAATACCCGGTCTTCACCACCGGTCTTCAAATGCTATCCATAACGACGTATCACATATTCGGAATGGGTTATACGACCCAAAGGTCCTTTCCCGGCTAACCCGAATAGTGAGCGCAACATTTAAAACATATGGATATGGGATTTCAATTAAGTCACAACTTAATAATTCCAAACTTTCTTTCAAATGGTTTAAACCAATTACCACTTCAAATCTTTTAAACAAAAAGATTTATTTCACAAAGTTCACTCAGTTTCACAAAGATTCATTTACGGATTTCAAAGAAATTTTCATTTCAATTAGATTAACTCATTTAAATCTTTAAATCAAAGATTTATCTCATAGCTTTCAAAACTATTTCCAAAGATTCATCCATAACTTGGAAAATCATTTTCAATTTAACTTGAAATCCCTTAAATACAATTTGAAATTCATTTCTCATATGATTTTTATCATTTAGAAACAATAGTTTTATTTTGGAAAAACCCGTTTCTACTTATACAAGTTAAAAATCTTTGAGTTAATTCAAATTCTCACAACAATACTTTAAGAATGGTTTTAAAATTCGTATAACTTGTATAATTCTTTTTAAATCATAAATACTGAATATAGAATTCAATTTCAGATATTGAATTCCAATTTGAATCGAATTATTCAAATTTCAAATCTCTATTAGTCATTCAAAATAACTTTTGTTCTTAAAACACCTTTTCAAAAGCTTTTCACATTAAAACTTAATTTATTTCCAAAACTATTTGAATTTAAAAATTCGAATTCAAAACTTATTTAAAAATCTGTGACTTAACCGATTTCCACGTGCAATCCATATTTGTGTGTGTATGAGCGTGGTCCAGGGGTTTAACACAATAGTGCAACATCACAAGGAATCACATCATCATAGATTCGAGCATATCAATATTGATAAGCGGTATATTCCTATCACGCTTATCCTCCATACACAAATTCATAGATGAATAATATACATTCGTCACAGATAAAATAAAATTTTCATTCATCATAGCCTGAATGAAAACACTTCAAATCACAAGGCATCACACAGTAGAGATCAAAAAATTGAACATCCAATACCATCCAAACATTCATAAGTAAGGCTAATAAATTTCCTGATTTATTAAAACCAGATTAATTACTAATCCAGGTAAATTAACATTAATTAATTACAAACCTTATTCATAAATTAACCCTTAATCGTCTATTTATAAATAAATTAACTTTAATCACTAGATTAATTAACTTTAATCATTAGTCCATTATTCTTAATTAAATAATTATTTTTAATAATTAATTACCTTAATTTAGTTAATCTTAATTGATTAATTATTCCTTAAGTAACAACGTAATTATACCTTAATTACATTAAGTAGTAATCTTTTATTAAGTAATCAGCTTTATTAGGTAATTAACTTTCCAATAATTTACATCAAATAATTATTCTCTTAAATCACTTGTACAAATTAACTAATACATATAATGACTCGATGTTCAAAACAATTTATTTTCAAAATATTAGACTTTGAAACTCGATTTAAATCTTGTTTAATGATCTTACTTTGGAAAATTTAGTTTACAGCCTTTTGAACTTATTTATTCAATTAAACTTTAAAATTTGTCTTAAATAGATTGTTTGAAATCTGTTAAATCATTAAGTCCAGAAAGACCCAAAAATTCGAGCTAATCTTTAGTTTTCCCCAGTAAAACTTCGGGTCACTCACGACCCTACCCACTTCGAGTCACACCTGCAATGATCCCGAGCCAATGCCCGAGCACATCTATTTCTTTCCCAATCCAACATCATACCCAATTTCTTCAGACACTAGCGTCGCCTCGTGCACGTGCACGATCACCAGACCACCTCCGGTCGTTCACCGAGGTCATCAACATGACGACGATCACCTAACAATCGCTCCAACCACATCAGCACTCATGAATTCGTGACGTAGCAAAATTGAGTAATCCAACTCCTACCAGAACCCAAACCATCATCTGAAACATGCCTCAAATCATCTTCCCCGACCACCGTTGATCACGCAACACCCACTGGAGCTTCGTCAACCACCCCTGATTCAATTCCCCCGGGTCTCGATTAACTCGATGCGTTAATGACCACGAATTTGCCTCACATCTCTCTTCGTTCGAAACTGACATCGAACCCTAGATCGATGTCGCTGAGTCGCCCCGATCCATAATAAATTCTAGTTGCATTTTTCCAGTGACCACAAGCCCTCCGACCTTCACCAACATCAACCCTGATGATCACTTCGCCGTCGATCATCGGGAATTGATGAAAAACCCGATTCTGATCATCACAAAATCCCCCTCTTGTTACAATCTTAAAAATCTAGAATTTACGATTAAAATTCATAGTTTTCCATAACAAATCTGATGGTACAACCCAAATTCAAAATTACGATCATCAATTTTTTTACCTATATTTCATTCTTTTACATCAAATCAATAATTTATATTGACTATATAATAATTCTATTTAACCAATAAGGTGAGATTAACTCGTTGAAATTTCTGTTGCTAAGGCATTCTGGATTTCATCCAAATCGAACGACGTTTGATTTAGCGCAAAATCCAACTAACTCCAAATCAATCCAATCCAACTCTATATTGTATTATTTGCTAATACGTACCTAACATAATTCATCGCATTCAATGTCAACCTCGTATGAAAAAGTTATAGCATTTTAAAATATTTACAATTTAAACAATATAATTAAATCACTAATGACATCATTAACTTTAATTAATCGACCTATTACTCCTCTCATCGTTCAGGCCGTATTTCCTTTCTTCTTCTTTTTTTTTAAAAAACAATCGCGACTCCATCACGCCGCCTCCGCATTGCAGCTCGTCACCTAGACCTGGGCGCCGCCGCAACTAGTCCCCACTTCCCAATGCCGCAGGTCCCAACGTCTCTCATGCGCAAAAACTCCACCATGAACCCATAAATGCCCCCACGTTCAAGTCAAGACTGCACCATCAACAAGCGACGACGGCTCACTAAACTTCGCCAGAACATTGCATTGGCCATCCTCTATAACTTTTCTTTAGGCTTCATAGCCCAACGATACGACCTAAATCACCAAAATCGAAGAATTTTCGTTCGACGTTCTTCGACGTACTTCGACCACCACGTGATGATTTACGACGATCCAACCGTCCAATAGGTCGAGCTTGATGTCGTCAACATTTCTGTAGTTGGTAAGTTCGCTTGAAAATACTCAAATTGCTCCCGTTGATCTTCAGCCATTGGATGAGGGGATTTGATTTGGATTTTTTTTGAACTCGTTCTATGATATAACGTGGTTTTATATAGGGGAAATATAGGTTGAACGTGGATGAGTATAAACATATAGACATAGGTATATGGGTTGAATTGAGGGGTATGAGCTAATATATTATATGTATATATTAATTTAAAAATATCAAGCATTTACACATCTGGAAATCCTAGACTCCTATCCAGACGTGCCGTCTGGCATTTCAAATATAATACCCCTATTTCGAACATATGGAACTAATCTCGAGAACTATTCGATCACATAAAAAAGATAGCTTTTCAAACCCAATTATTATACACATTTCTAAATTTAATTTCTATGTTTTTCGATCTCGCACGACCCAACAATGCATCCAATTGCCACAAAATTCGATAGCGTATAATAATTCATTATTACAGATCTAACGGAACTGGTTTTGTTGAAAACTAGAGACAGTGCCCCAGGAGGCTACTTTTATAGGTTAGTTAAAACGAATTATTATGAAAACCAAATTAATCACTTTTAAATATAAATTAAAAGTTTTACTATCTTCATTTTTATTTAAATAAAATTTAAATCAACTTTCAAAATCATTTCTATTCACATTAAATTTAGGATTTAATTATTTAAACAATTCCAAGTATTAAATTCAACAATTTAATTATCAAATAAATCGCTATATTTGAAATTTAAGTTATTTAACTTATAAAATCTACTTGTAAATATTTAAGATCAATTACATATTCCAGATTCAAATGATTGAAATTTCTGGATCGTTACATTCTTCCCCCCTTAAAAGAATTTCGTCCTCGAAATTTCTAAGGAAAGAAAAATGTCTCAAACCCATTAACTTTTCAAAACCAATTTGTTGAAATAGATTTTCAAATTCTTTTAAATCTTCAACCTCATTCACTGATACGAACTAATTTTCATCCATTCAATCAATCTAGATTATAACTCAAAATCAAATTTTAATTATCAAAATTTCTTCAAAATTTCTCAAAAATTTTCTAACTCTTAAATTTTTGGAAAATTCGCAAGCATCAACTTTGCGTGGTTCGATCGGAACAATTTACAATACATATATATAATCACAAATACACATCTCATCTTCAAGGATAAGGCGTCCCGTAGGGGAAAATATAAAAACACCGTATGTAATCCGAGATGTGTACCTTTTTATTAGCATTAGCAAGCATATACAATCAATATAATGCGAAAGCGAGCTCCAAATGCGAAGCATATGTCATCTTCACCTACTAATCACTCAATAGCCAATGAGAACACGAATATAGAAAGTAATACCAATATATAACATAGACTATATAATAATCATATGCAACTATAGCAAATTTAACCAGAGAAACCATCAATCAAATGATATCCATTCAATTTATTCATACTCATATCAATTTACACATTTTCGAATGTCAACATTTAATTTACAAAACCCCGTACAATGTATGTATATCATTCGTATGCAATATCAAATCTGATTGCTTGCTTGATCACACAATTTCACTTTCAAAAATCATCTCACTTAACTTAACTTAAGTATCATTTCTTATTCGCTTTTCTTGACAATTATATTCAACAAGTTTAAAACTTTGTTTTAACTTATTATTCCTCAATTTATAGGTTATAAAACATGTTTTCTCGAATTTTCATAAAACATTTAAATGAAAATTTTCAGAGTTTAACCATCCTGTTCTTATTTCAAATTATTCTAAAATGATACTACAAATATTTTCCTTGTATTTCAAGTCATACTTTTGAATTTTAAATCAAAACTAGTTTTACCATAACAAAATTCCAATGGTAGCAATTCCTCTCTTGGAAACTCAAAAATGAACATCGATGGTGCTACAGTCATCACTGAAATTATTTTCCAATGGCCGAAGTGAGTTCAGTGCTTTCTATTTCCTTCAAATCCCTTTTAAAATATTTCTAATCAAAATATTTTTCAAATAATACTATTATTATTCTTCCAAATCCTTTGAAAAACAATTTTCAAAATCATAGGATTTAAATTTATCAAATTCTCAACTTTTTAAATCCTTTTTATTTATAATCATATTTATAAATTTACATTATATATAATTTCACTATGGTTACATAAAACCATCCCTTACTTGTTTATCTTGTTTACGTAACAACTTTATTAGAACACAAACAACAAATGATAATAATCAAATATTATCATCCACAAACAACCAAACACGCCATATATACTACAATAATTTTTGAAAAATTATTCCTTTATATAAAAATATTATCAAGGTAAAATTATTTCATTTACCCAATTTCAAAGCAATACCATGTCGAATTTCTCTGTTCATCTATTTAGAGGTCCCTATCAATAACGTTAATTACTCATGTTGACCAGAATCAATAAGCCATTCAAAGAATCAACACAATATAAAACATTTCTATATCACTAACAAATATGTGCTCATACACACACACAAAATAAAACTCATTCTAAAGTGTTACTAACCCTATGTCTAATGAGTACCCCATCAATGCCAAGGTTCTCGCTTATCTTGCGCTCTGATACCACAGTGTAACGATCGAAATTTTCAGTCCTCGAAAATCAACACTAATATGTCCACTGTATTGCATGCCGAGCAAACGAATGCCATAAAACCCGAATGTTAGGGTAAAAAAAGGAGAAAGGAAGAAAGAAGAAAGAAGAGGGAAAGAAAACAAACAACACAGAATCTCATAGCGGAACAAATAATCTATGATACACAATTACACAGAAGAAAACCTATAACACATATATACACACAGACATTAATCAGAGTATACTAATTTATTTCAGTCCAGAAAGTTATAACAACCTATCCTCACAATTACTGATAAACATAACAATGAATGCAGTGGAAAATAAACATATACATGAATACGTCTTTGGGCCTCTAGCTCGTCTCCTGAAGCTCCAAAACTTCCAAACTAAATTTGTAATATGCTCGGTCTAACCCGAGCATTATAATAAGATAACACACGAATCAGTCTGGAAAACCAACATGATAAAACACTCCCAACTAGATTTTAAAGTTATAAAAACCTTTGAAATCAGAAGTATCTCGTAAGTTCACGCCGCACATAAACACGGATGGGTTTTTACCTTACGATAACTAATTTCATATGAAATTCTCTGATATTGCAATAGTGTCTAAGGTAATAGCCGAAATTGTTACATTACTTAAATTCCAACATAATGGGCATACAACTAACACCGTAAAGGCTCGTATTGGAGAATTGGTTCATGCAATGACTGGGCTACTAGGGTACCTCCCTTCATGGTGAATCTCAAGATAAAATAACATCGAGCACCCACCGGGATCCCTGCCAACATAGAACCGGCCTTGCACTTGACTAGTAGTACCAAATATGATCACCCCTCCGTTAATGGGCCCTGAAGCATACACATGAGAGATAATATCGACTTTAAATAGCGATGATAATACCCTACTTGGGAGCGACTCACTTAGCCATACTACATCTCCCATGTTTTAGTCATTCCCGGTTGATAAGGCTTGAGGCTACGTTTTAACTTTTGTATAGCACTTCCCACTTAATATGCTAACACTAACCTTGAGGCAGCAATGTACTGCTAGCATTCATCCATACAAGTTCATACTAGTACTGAAAGAAACGCTTAAGAGCTCCATCTTCAATCTATCACCTTCAAGATGTCTTCACTTCGAAATGCTTAAGTTGGATCGAAGTGGTTGTCGGATAATATATCTGATCCTGGTCACTTAAAAACAGCATTTGATAGTTTCTGTTAACTCAACCCCTGTTCTTTAGGATTCCTAAACAGTCAAAGGCAAGAATGGAGATCACCTCCTAACAATTAGTGGACGGATCTTCTTATCATTTACCCTAGGAGAATGAAATGATATTTATACGCAACAATACAACATCATTAGAGTTGACTATGCTTTATAACTCACATGTTTCTCCTAGATATTTTCGAAGTTAAGTTTGGGTACATATTCTATGGTCAGTTATTTAACTACCAACAAACAAGTATCCAAATCTGAAATTTATTTCAAACGGGAACCAACATTAGCTAAGCACATAAGCAACCACCAGCCTCTTAAATAAATCTTTTCATTAATAAAAATACTTTGTAAATTAGTTTTATAAAAATACCTTTACAAACAATCATCCACAAATCCCTATATTTTCCATACTTGGAAAATTATTCATATACTTAACTCAACTGTATAAGTATATTCACAAAATAAAGGAAGATTCCCTTTTTACAAAATTTTAGAACCATTTATAATTTCTTTTATGAATATCTAAAACCATTTATAACTATTTTATAAATCTCTTAAACCATTATAAAACTCTTTTTTTCATTCCTAAAAACATTTTTGACTTTTTTATAAGTCCATAAATCCATTTATAATACTACTTTTATAACTCTATAAACCCTTTCTAAAATTCTTTTATAAATATATGAAACCATTTATGAAACCCCTTTTATCCTTTAACTAATCTTCCTTTAAGTTTCAAAATCATGTTATAAACTCCTCTTATAAACCTCAAGTCTGTTAATAAAACTCTATTTTAAAATCTTAAAGCATTTGTAAATAAATCATGATCATTACTTCAGATATTATTATATAATAATAGTTTATAATAATAAACCTTATAAATAGATAAATTATAAATATTAACCTTATAACATCTTAAAATAAAAACAAATAATTTTAAAGACATTATAAATAAAACACTAATAATTACATTTAAACATTATTATAAATAATAATATTTAATTTCTAAAACAATATTAATAATTCATTATTATTAATATCAAGCCATATTTATTTTTATTTATAAATAATCAATCTTAATTTTTTTAACATATTGATAAATAACCTTAAAAACAATATTAGCTATAAATAAATAAATTTAAAACAATATTAAAATAATAACTTTAAAAGAATATTAAATAAAAGCAATCTTAAGACAATATTAGATATAAATAAAAAAATTAGGAAAAGATAGATAAAAAGGTTGAAATAAAATAGAGTTTAAATCCTTTTCAAACAATTATTTTCGAAACCAATTTCGGATTTAAAATCATTTCCTGTATCAAAAATCAATTCCAATTCAAATGGTAATTTATAGTATTTTTAAAATACTCATTCAAGGCCAATAGCTACCAAACACTTAAACAACACTGATATTAATTTTCTATAACTATAGGGTTTTAGTGTTGAATATATAACAATGTCAAAAACCACGGTGTCCATAATTAGGTTTATATTCGAAAATCACACAACAGGAATTTTATAGAAATAAATTAAAAGTAGCGAGGAATCCAGTTGGATCCCTCCAACCTATCCTCCTAGTCACAACTCATATATATCGTTGCATATATATGTAAATAAAATCAACAGTAGCGAAGAATCCTGTTGGATCCCTCCAACCCGTCCCCTGCATTACAAATAGTATATAATGATATAATATGGGTTATCCGCACCAGGGGCAGGAATATATCCTAATAAATTAATAAAACGGTAAATTATGCAACATCAAATTAACAATTTATATTAAGTATATAATAGTTTTGGATAACCAAGGCATTCTGGATTTCATCCAAATCAAACGATATTCCGTTTAGCATGAAATCCAACTAGCACCCATGCATTCAATCCAACTCTATATCATAGTATTCACTGATACAAACCTAACACAATTCATCGCGTTCAATTTCAACCTCGTACGAAAAAGTTATAGCATTTTATAAGATTCACAATTTAAATAATATAATTCACTAATGATATCATTAACTTTAATTAATTGACCTATTAATCCTTCTCCCATCGTTTAGTCCACGCTTCCTTTCTTCTTATTCTTTTTTTATAAAAAATGACCATGACTCCATCACGCCGCTTCACGTTGCCGCTCGCTGTCGCGCCCAGCCTGCCTCTTCCCAATGCCGCAGGTCTTATCGCCTCTTGTGCCTAAAAACTCCACAACGAACCCATAAATTCCCCATGTTCAAGTCGAGATTGCGCCACCACCAAGTGACGACGGCTTACCAAACTTCGCCAGAACGTTGCTTTGGCCAACCTCTACAACTTTCCTTTAGGTGCCATAGCCCAAATGACGACCCAATCGTCAGAATCGAAGGTTTTTTTTCGTTATTCATTGATAAAATTCGACCACCATGCAATGATTTATGATGATCCAACTGTCCAATAGGTCGAGCTCGATGTCGGCAGCATTACTCTAGTTGGTAACTTCGCTTGAAAATCCTTGGATCGGTCCCAATGATCCTCGGCCAATGGATGAGGGGATTTTTGATTTGAATTTTTTTTGAATTCATTCTCTAATATAACGCGAGTTTATATAAGGGGGAAAGTATGGGATAAACTTGGATGAGTATGGGCATATAGGCATGGGAGTATAGGTTGAATTGAAGGTTATGGCCTAATATATTATGTATATATTTTAAATTTAAAAATATCAAGCTTTTTAACGTCCGAAAATCCCAAAATCCTATAGAGTCATGCCGCCCGACGTTTTATATATAATACCCCTATTTTGAACATAATGGAACTAATCTCGAGATCTAATTTGATCATATACAGAAGATAACTTTTCAAACCCAATTATTATATAAATTTCTGAATTTAATTTTTACGTGTTTTGGTCTTGCATGACCCAATGATATGTCCAATTGCCACAAAATTCAATAGCGTATAATGGTTCATTGTTATAGATCCAATGAAACTGGTATCATCAAAATTTAAGATAGTGCCCTGGGAGGCTATTTTTATACGTTAACCAAAACGAATTATTATAAAAACCAAATTACTCACTTCTAAATCTAAATTAAAAGTTTTACTATCTTTATTCTTATTTAAGTAGAATTTAAATCAACTTTCGAAATCATTTTTATTCACATTAAATTTAGGATTTAATTATTTAAACAATTCCAAGTATTAAATTCAACAATTTAATTATCAAATAAATCGCTATATTTAAAATTCAAGTTATTTAACTTACAAGATCAACTTTTCAATATTTAAAATCAATTAAATATTCCAAATTAAAATGACTGAGATTTTTGGGTCATTACAATGTACATGTTGCATTAGAAATTTCAAACTAATAACAATAGTTGCAAGCAGTTAATGGTTCAGCGAATGGTTGTAGATATAGGTTTGCGTATATAGGGGCTACATTTTTCTATCCTTAGAGATTTCGGGGATGAAATCCGTTTAAGGGGAAGAATGTCACACCCAGGAAATTTTAATAACAACAATTTAAAATATTAATAATGGTAAAACTGTAATTTCACATAAAAATAGTAAATTTCTATAAATGAAGGAATTTGGGAATCTGACTTTTACATTGTACCAATAGATATTTTAGCCTAAATTCATATCTAAATTGTTAGAAATGGATACCGTATAAAGAAGATACAAAATGTTTGCCATTGCTTGCGTTTCGTGTTTTGCGCCTATTTTAAATGAAGTTTAAGAATCAATAAAAGAATTACTTTAAGAAAAGAAAAGAAAAGAAAAGGGACAGGGTATAATAATGTATATGCGTTTAAAAAAAGAAGGTAAAGTATTTATATGTACAATTGTGAAAATGCTTTTAGGAGGAAAGTATTAATGATGAAATTATTGTCGTACTTAATTTAAAGGATAAATTGAATATGCTAAAAAAGGAGCAACAAATGTTTAAAAAGAAAAGAATGCGTGTACTTTTATATATTTGGAAAGTGAAGATAACGATATACAAAAGTAACGGGATATTGTGAAAGAAAGGTAGCAGGATAAAAATTAAGGTATATAGTAAAATAAACATTACATATTTTGAAAGGAAAAGCTAAGAGTGTATTAAACGATAGGAATCAATTATTAAAGCAAAGGTAAGGTATGTCATTCTTATTTGAAAAGACTAAGGATAAATTGTGCTTTTGAAATCAAAAAACATTAATACCAATTAATTAATGTAATTAATTACTCAATTTATGATAAAGAATAAGGTCTCCAATTAATATGTATACACACATATTTGAATATAAATTCAGGATTCCCCTACAATGGTTGGTAATATATATATATATATATATATATATATATATATATATATATATATATAGGATGCCAACTAATAAAACTAATCTAAATTATAATTAATGAAATCAATTTGAAATTGGGAACTTTAATACCAATTATTTGGTAAGGGATGTGGTTTCTAATTAAATAAACACACATGCGTATATGTAGAATATAAATTGAGGATGTTGATTGAAATTGTAATATAAAGGTGCAAAACATTAAAGGTAAATAATTAAGTGAAGGAAATAAATTGAAATAAATGGCTACTAATTACAATAATGGAGGAAGGATAAAGAGGTTACCTTCTCTAAATGAAAAGAAAACGGAAATAAAAATTTTCTATACGTAAAGGTAAATAACTTAAGGATAAACGTGTAATTTTTCTAAACCTAATATCCAACCATAGATACATAGTCAAACCCTATTCCTCTCATTTTAGAAACCCTAGCCCCTACCATCTTCTTCTTCTTCCTAAAGGAATTTTTTATATTTCCTATTCTCCTCCTTAAATTTTATTAATAAATGAAAATAAAAGGATTACATATCAAATTAAAGGGGGAGAGAGAACCAAAATAAAAGAGAAAGGAAGAAGGAAATTAAATCAACAAAGCAGAGAGGCGGTGAAATCAAATCAAATTAGAGGAGGAATTCCTTCGAGGTAAGTGGGTATATTTTTAATTAGATGATTATATGTAGCTAATTTTGATATACCCTATCTGATTTAGGTAGTTAAAAACTATATTGTAAATCCTATTGCTTAGATCTGAGATTGTATAATGAATTAAATTGATGCAAACCTGTTAAATAGAAGTTGGCTTAGATTAAAATCCTTTCTCTAATTCTTCTAATCATATAATCTATTAATATAATTTGTTAATATTGATGCTAATAGTAAACCCTAGACTTGAATTGTCTCTATAAATTTGTAATTTGATAAAGAATTGGCATAACTTGTATAGTTAATAGTAACCCTAGGATAAAATATTTCACTACAAAATTGTATTGGTCTGTAAATTGAAATTGATATTAACAAGTTTGGTTAATTGTAACTAGGTTACTATATGATAATAAATTTGGGAATGACAATAATAATCAACAAAAGCTAATTAAATGATAAATAAATTGGAATCAAAAATAAACAAACCTAAATTTACACCATGACTGGTCGATCGTGCTACCTAGAGTGGTCGACAGCAAGCGATCGGCTTCTCTAGTATATAGTGGTCGATCAGTTATCGTTTTCCAATGCAGGTTGAACCTCGGCCTAAGGCCCAGGTTATAAATAATCGATAATTGTTTATTTGTTAAATATATATAAATGGATGTCAGAAATAGTAGGGAAGCTAGTTTCTTATGAGATGACACTAGGATGTTGCGAACTGGGTAAATGTTATTTATCTACCGGGGTAGATTACTCGACTGGGGGATATTTTATTGTAAATGGAACTCATAAGAAGTTCTATAGTGGATGCGTATCACTAAATGATTCCTGATAAAGTGTGTGGGTGCAACATAACTAGAGTCCTTGGCATTCACAAATACCTAACGCAACATGATGTTGTGTGGTTAATAGATCTCGGCGCGTGCAATAATAGACATATGCTACAATTGGTAGGTGGACACAAATGCAGAGATGAGACACTACAGCAAGTCGGCATTTCATATTACCCCTCAATGTAGTTAGGGTACGTGTAGTCGTAGCTATGGGAAATTTATTCCTATGTGAAAATTGAAGGGAAACTAATGTAAAATAGTTACGTGTAGTCGTTATGTGTTAGATGTAGTCCCATACAAGAAAATTTTAGGATGATCTTATATTAGAGAAGCTTTAGTAGCTATTAGCAATCTTAGTTATTAAAGTTTGATTCGTAGTTCGATCCTTGTAGGATCGTGCACAAGTAGTCAGTGTATGTGTGTATTAAGTTACAAGCAGTTAAATAAAGAAACCTAGTCATCTATGGACACTTGTAGAACACCCTAGGTCACTAAAGTATTATTAAAGTCAATTACATGTGATCACTTTACATTAATGATGTACTTATTCTCCAGACTTTGTCTGACCAACTCTTTTCCTTCTTTTTCCCCTGCCATAGGAACATGATAGTAGTTGACTTGGCACAAAGCATGGAGAAAGGAGCAAAGCGTTGGAGTTTCACTACTCTTGGTTGTTCCTTATATAGCTATTTTTTGTATTAAATGTCTAGTAAACTTATATTGTACTTTAGAAACAATGTATATGAATTGAGCATTTTTAAGGCTGTTTTCTAGAAAATCTATTTTCGGTACTTATATTTTATTCTTTCTGCTGTGAGATTTGAAAGTGTAGAATACCGTAGATTTATCCTTATATTTTCAATTTATGATAATCTATAAAAACCATATAGCTCATACTTCTTGACACTGATGCGAGTCTGAAAGTCACTCTAGGCTTTGGATCGATGTGTTAGAAGGTGCGAATTGCCAAATCAACTCATAAGAAAAGTGATCGAATGGCCAGAGTAAAGCTGCACGACCGATTGTATACGATTTTATGCATAATTGAAGCACATGGATCAATTTTTGTCGACACAAGGATGATGATGATTTACGTGAGGCTAACGCTATGGCTACTTCGAGGAAAGTATTTCACGACTTCATACCAGATGAGAGAAATCAAGAAAGTGATGGAACTTCGACAACTCAATTATCTATGAGATATATGGATCGAGTACTTCAATATGAGAGGTGATATAGCATCTAGTGATCGACCAATCAAGTAATTTTGATGTCATGATGACTTGTGGAGTAGAACAAGTGGTGGTTCTGTTACCAGTATGTGTGCCTAAGGAATTTTTGGATAACTCGAAGATTAAGATGTGTGCTCGAAAATCCGTACCGGTATTCTACATGTACGTATATCTCTGGAAGTCTGTGTTTTTTCAATTCCTAGCCATTTGTATGGGCAAAGATTTGAGAAATTGTGTAGCCGTGGCAATAAATAGTTGCTAACCATCCAAGTGGATCATGTGAGTTACTATATATTTAATGTTACTTGAGTGAGAGATGCTAGAATGTGTGATGGTTTGTCATGTTCGATATGTTTAATTATGGATGTCATATGATGTAGGTACTAGCAAGTTAGATACCCAGACATCCTATAGTGTACCTAGTATGATAGTATACCAACTGATGATAGTTTAACATATATTGTGTTATGTGCTAACTTGTTGGATGTAGGAACATGTCAAGTATGATTCACTATAACGTATGATCCTCTTTACAATTTTTACTACTTATATATCTACAGTGAGATTATAGATTGCAAATACCAGACTTTTTCTAGCCGAGGTTATTTGGACTGCCTTTATCATCTTGAGGAGTCTTAAAATGAGTAGATTGACAGATAGCACATGAGTTGTGTTGAGGACAAGCAAGAGTCTGATGTTTTCATCATGCATGCATGCATACACACCGTTCATCATGCATGCATACACACAATTCAAGTTAATAAAGTTAAATAAAATGTAAGTGCTTATTATAATTTCTAAATGTTCTTTTCATATTTTATAATCGACGTTTCTTATATTATGAAACGGAAGTGTCAAAGGTAGAAAGGTACATGAATCTTCGGGAAAGAAAATGATAAATGATCATCACTTCAAAGAACAAAACGTATCGTTTAAATTACGCTTATAATAAATTTTTTCAACCAAATTCGATAAAAAAGACATAGCAACCATTCATTACAAAAAGTACCTCGGTCGGTTTTCTTTTCCACAAACTTGATCCAACACATTATGTAAACATTTTTGTACTCATGAAACTAGCAAGTAGCTACCTTTTTGTATGTTGTACGAAAAATCTTCTATTTCGGAATTTAAGAAGGTTTTTATAGAGGACCCTTACCCCTTCTATAAATAAAAAATTAAAAAAAATAAAGCACAACAGTGCTAGGGTTCAACTACAAAACCCTAGCCACTTTTAGCATTTTATTCCTATCACTAGCACAGTCAATCCACTAACCCCACATTTTTAACTTCTCCTTAATTGCCCAGGTACTATCAAAAATAACTTCTTTAATCCTCCAAGAGGATTTTCCATCAAAAATTCTCAAGTTCATTTCTCTCTAAAGTTCAATTAAGTCGATCTCCAAGACTGCTATGACCACTCTCGATTTATAGACCTTCCATCACGCAAATTGAAATATAAGTGTCATTCTTCCTTACTATCACAAGATGCTTGACGTTGATCGACAATTTGCATACCTACAAGTGCATTCAAGATATAACTGATAATTAGTTTCACTCTGTTGATTGCAAAGTGCTCAAAAGACCCGAATGACACAACTTTTCTAGAGTTGGCAAGGCATTCGTTATTATTCTATACAAGAAGAAGTTTTTCCTTTAACTACCTGATGTGTCCCATATTATGGAATGCCAAGGATCTCTTCTTTGGTCAAAAGAAATTTTGAGTTTCTTTTAAACTTTTCTAATTGAGTGAACTGAAGGGGGGCTCCCCACATCAAGGTGTCATGCTCACTGGTTAATGGGCTTGCTTATTGAACTTGTTGTAAAAGAAACCTTGTTTCTTTTGAGTATGTAAATCAGATCCATATTTTCAAATAATAGAAAACACAATCTGACTTGCAGTTTTTTAAAACAACTAAATAAGTATCGAAATACTTATCGAAAATCTAATAAAGTTTGACACTGGTAAAAAAATTATTTGACATAGCGAATATATTCAGATAAAAAATGATAACCTTCTATAAAGCACAATTGAAGTCGGTTTTAAAAATGCAGTATAACTCATGTTTATTTTAATATATATACACATATATATAATCAGTATATATGTGTATGTCAAGGTCCATTGTGTCACATTTTATGTTTAAATAGCCACCCTTATATATACTTACAGGCACGTGCACATAAAACCTTAATGTGGGGGAAGTGACTTCATTAGAAAATTTGAAACCAAAAGGAACGAGATGAAGTGGCACAACACGATTTTTGGCTTTACTAAAAAATGGGATCATATTTCTTGTATTAAAACTAATGCGATATGAACTTAGCATTATATATGTGTAGTGATATACCAATTAAAATTTTTTTAACTATGAAAAGAATGCTACTTTAGTTCATCTAGTGTAGTTCATCGGATACTAGTTTAATTTAGCATTCCAATTTTTCTATCCCAGTTTAATGTAGCGTTCAATTTTATCTGCTGTTATGTTTGTTAGAGCAAGAATCCCTAGTTTTGATGACAACAACTCTATAATATAGTTTGAAATACACTGGCCGAAGGAATATCATCAATGCTTCTAAAGAGAGAAAAGGAATCACGATAAAGCTTTGAAAGATCGCCTATTAGAAGAAAAATTGAAGATTGTGTATTAGCTAGTCAATCTGTCTTAGATATTTGTTGTTAAAACTCACAAGAACCACATATCAATATTCTATACTCTCAAATACCCTAAAAATTGATTTATAATTTTTTATATCTATTTTTAAAGCTTTTAAAGAGCCTTAGAGTTTTGAAATTAATATGTTCACCAGTGGACCAATGGAAGGCTAGTGCACGAATTGATTTCAAAAATCTGAGTTGATTTTTTTTCTTTCTTTCTATCTAAATAGTCACATTTCTTCCTTCTTCCTCAGATGCGGCCTTCTACAATGGTGAATGTTCGTCGACGAAATTTCTATTGATTTAGAAATTTGCCGAAAAATTTCAAATTAAAATATAACCGCAAGCGCACGGTGTACGAATGTAGCACGTGGCGAATACGGGTCGATCCGCAGGGAATTGATGATTTTAAAAATTTCTATTCAATCAAATTATACCAAAGTCGAGTGAAATTGTTTGATAGAACTAAAATGAAGCTAAACTAGAATTGAAATGTGATTAGTAAACTATTGAACTAGAGAACAATTTAGAGGCAAATCCACTCTCATATTTTCGTAAACCAACAAACACATAATTTATGATCTCTAACTTTGATATTAAGTGAAATAATCATTGCATTTATCATAAGTATGGTTTGTTTATGTTATTAGTTAACATAACTCAAACCATCAAACTATAATACAACAATTATACCACTTACAATTCTCATGAAAAAGAAGCCAAAGCAAAAACTATTTTAAGTATGATCTATTTACTATTGTAACTAGTAACATAGATCATCAAATTTCATTTTTACTTTCATTTCATAATCAAAAATTAATTAGCAAATATTGATGTAAATTGTGTTTATGTTGAGTAAGAATAGCTCATTTGCATAAGCAATATAAGCTATCAAACCCACTTGTATAAACTTACATCAAAATTCACATTCATGAAGCATAACAAAGAGATCATAAATCATAAAAAATGTTGAAATTACATAAAGTTAGAGAGCTTCATCACCCCTAAATTGAAGGGGTTTAGCTACTCATTTGTGGCATTGAAGCATCACAAGTAAGTTTCAACATTAAAGAAAAGAAAATAAAAAAATAAGCAAAGAAAGCAAAAGAGATTAGCTACTAACTACTTGCATAAATGTAAATCTAAGCTATGAACATAAGAAGAAAGAGAGCATATAAATAAACATTAACAATAAAACAAAGAAAAACATGTAGAAAAGAGAGAAGAAAGAGGCTTGAAAGCCATTTTTATTTCATAGAACATTGAGCTTACACTTGATTTCTTAATTTCCTAAGTAAATGAAAGAGTAGAAGATGATCTTCATGTACATAAGAGGGCTATTTATACATGCATAAAACCCTAATTCTCTTTTTAGGGAGCTTCCCAAAATACCCTTGAGGTGGTGTAGCCTCCAAGTAATCATTAACATTCACTAATACCCCACTTAATATGTACATGAAGCTTTAAGTCCTTTTAGCATGTGCTTAGCTTCTAATTGGAAGTTAGGTAAGTGGGTGGGGTCCTCCATGATCTTGAACTTGAATTATTTCCTCTTCATTCCTTTGTATTTCCTTGTGCATGCATGTATCTTCATATAAGCCTCTTCCATATGCATCCAAATTCCTATAAAAATAATCAAAAAATGTCCAAGTAAAAATTCTTACATTGACATATGCACAAAAATGACCGTTTTGCCCCTGAATGATGATGAAAATATGATGGTTTGGAAATAATTGAATTTTGGTTTTAAACATGTTAAAATGCCCAAATATGATGATTATTTAAATAAAAAGAGATAAAATATGGATGTAAATATATGCACAATTACGTGCACATCAAATACCCCCACACTTATCTTTTTATTCGTCCTCGAATAAAGGAAAACTAAGATAAATCCGTTTTCGTAGGGAGCACGATTGCATTGAGCGTATGCAACAAGCCGTTAAACCTCTGAGCGTCCCCCGTAGGACGAGTGTTGTCTCGTGAGGGTTTTCAGCGGATACTACCCACAAAATCCAAATGCAGGATGAAAATATTTGCAAATTGCAAGATTTATTTACAAAGAGATGAATGCGAATTTTTTGGAAATATTTACAAATGAAGGATTTATTTTTAAATTGACACGAATAAGTTAAATACAAGTTTTGGTCATTGTCTTGAAAATTTAAGTCATTTACTCGTCAAAATTTCCAATAAAAATCAAGTTGTCATGACAGATAGACCATAGTTTGGCTAGTTGTTTCGGTTGATAACAAAATGTAATTATGAAATGGATCCTTAGTTGATTATCAAAGTTTATTAAAGTGGTATTTTCATTTCTTTTCAATAACAAGTTAGGTCAAACAAGTTAAAATAGTGTTAGGATTTCAATTGCTTGCTCTCTCATTATTTGCAACAAAAATTACACACCTAGCTCAGGTGAACTGAGGCCAGATATACCACCCATGCACTGCCTTTCGGGCTTATGTGAGGGGAGTACAGAGCATGGCGAGTGTACACACTTTCGTGCATACACCTATCGACCGTAGGTGGTTTTTATTAAGTCTGTTTTTTTTTTTTAATATGTGTTTCATACATGCATAACCGTGAGGACTTTTAAATGAGTATGAAAGCACATAATCAAAGATTACAAGTAATTCACCCATGCATAACCGTGAGGACTTTTAAATGAGAGTGAATACTTTGGATGTTATTATTTTGTCTTTTGTTTTTTTATATATATATATATATTTTTAAGAGAGAGAGAGTTTTGCAAAATCATCTTAGCACCATTTAACTTAGAAGACAAAAATGTTATATCCTTTACTTTAAATTTACCACTTTTTAAACAACGATTTTCAATTAGAACATACTTCATAATTAACATAAATGAACCTTCCTATATACTTGTAAAACCATTGTTATTTGTAATCAAACTTCATTTTTATTTTTGTTAAGACAAATAAATTTTCAAAAATTTCAATTTATTAACCAAAACTTATACTTATCCCAAAGTGTTTCTTCAAAAATAAATCAAAATGGTAAAAAGAAAATGTTTCTGAGATTTAGGAGTTTTGAGATTTTTTTTTTTTTTGAAGAAAATGAAAATTCAAAAATGCCATGAAAAACTAAAAAAAAAAAATGAAAATGAGACTCCCTCCACACTTAATTTTGACTGTGTCCCCACAGTCGATGCATGATATAATGAGTGTAATGGGGGAAAATATGTACATATTTACAAAAGAGGGTTAACATTCTTACTAGACGTAGCTTGGCTCATGAAGGATCATGAGCTCCTCCTCTTGGTAACCGGGAAATTCCAAGAAGGGTTTTAAACGATGACCATTGACTTTGAAAATCGATCCATCCTTTGGGTTTTCTATTTCTATGACACCATGTGGAAAAACAGTTCGTACCACAAATGGTCCGGTCCACCTTGATTTAAGTTTCCCAGGAAATAAATGAAGTCTCGAGTCATATAAAAGAACTTTCTGGTTAGGCGAAAACTTTTTCCTTAGGATTGATTTTTCGTGAAAAACTTTGGTTCTTTCTTTGTAAATTTTCTCGTTTTCATACGCGTCGTTCCTAAGTTCTTCTAGTTCGTTGAGTTGTAATTTTCGATTTTCGCCAGCTTCTTTATGATCAAAGTTTAAGTTTTTTATTGCCCACAACGCTTTGTGTTCAATTTCAACGGGTAAATGGCAAGCTTTACCGTAAACTAAACGAAAAGGGGACATCCCAAGGTTAGTTTTAAAAGCAGTACGGTAAGCCCAAAGCGCGTCGGTCAATTTCTGAGACCAATCTTTTCGATTTTTATTTACAGTTTTCTCCAAGATTTGTTTTATTTGTCGATTTGAAACTTCAACTTGGCCACAAGTCTGAGGATGATATGGAGTGGATAACTTGTGGGTTATCGAGTATTTTTTTATTAAAGTTTCAAAAGAACGGTTGCAAAAATGGGTTCCGTTATCACTGATTATTGTGCGAGGTGTGCCGAACCTCGAAAAGATGTTTTCTTTAAGAAATTTCACAACAATTCTGTGGTCATTGGTTTTGCAAGGAACGGCTTCGACCCATTTTGAAACGTAATCGACAGCGAGAAGGATATACAAGTTTCCAAAGGAACTGGGAAAAGGTCCCATAAAGTCGATACCCCATACATCAAAGATTTCGATCGTAAGAATGGGGTTTAAAGGCATCATATCTCGTCGAGAAATTCGTCCAAGCATTTGACATCGATCACAAGTTTTACAAAATTCAAACGAGTCTTTGAAAAGTGAAGGCCAATAGAAACCACACTGAAGCACTTTTTCTGCGGTTTTTCGAGGACCGAAATGTCCACCGCACGCTTGATCGTGGCAAAACGAAAGAACGCTCCTTATTTCATTATCCGGAATGCAACGTCGGATGATTTGGTCGGGACAATATTTGAACAAGTATGGATCGTCCCAATAGAAATATTTCACTTGGGACATGAATTTGCATTTGTCCTGTTTGGACCAAGATGAGGGAGTTTCTTTCGTGACTAAGTAGTTCACTATATCAGCGTACCATGGATCGATAGAAATAGAAAGAAGTTGTTCATCGGGGAAGTTTTCATTGATCGGCAAGGAAGATGGTGCATTCGAAAGACGAGATAAATGATCGGCTATGACATTATCGGATCCTTTTTTGTCTTTGATTGTAAGGTCGAATTCTTGAAGTAAAAGGATCCAACGAATCAAACGGGATTTAGCATCCTTTTTAGCGAAGAGATATCGAAGCGCAGAATGGTCAGTGTAGACCGTAATGTGTGAACCTATCAAGTAAGGTTGAAACTTTTCAAGCGCAAAAACGACAGCTAGAAGCTCTTTTTCAGTTGTTGTGTAGTTGAGTTGAGCGTCGTTCAAGGTCATACTCGCGTAGTAAATGACATGAAGGATCTTGTTGATGCGTTGTCCCAAGACAGCACCAACGGCAAAGTTTGCAGCGTCGCACATTATTTCGAAAGGAAGATCCCAATTGGGTGCGCAAATGACTGGGGCAGAAATGAGTTCGCTCTTAAGACGTTCAAAAGAAGAGATACAATCAGAGTTAAAATCGAAAGGAACGTCTTTTCCAAGAAGGGTCGTCAAAGGACGGGCGATTTTGCTAAAGTCTTTCACAATGCGTCGATAAAAGCCAGCGTGTCCTAAAAATGATCGAATGTCCTTAACAGATTTGGGAATGGGTAGATTTGCAATGACATCGATTTTCGCTTTGTCTACCTCAATGCCTTTGTTTGAGATGATATGTCCAAGGACAATGCCTTGTTTGACCATAAAGTGGCATTTTTCCCAGTTCAAAGTCAAGTGTTTTTCTTTACATCGATTCAAAACCAACTCGAGATGATGTAAACATTGAGAAAAAGAATCGCCGAAGATAGAGAAATCGTCCATAAAGACTTCTAGAAAGCGCTCAATCATGTCAGAAAAGATTCCAACCATGCATCGTTGGAAAGTCGCAGGAGCGTTACAAAGTCCGAATGGCATACGTCGATAAGCGAAGGTACCGAATGGACACGTGAAAGTCGTTTTCTCCTGATCTTCGGGAGCGATTGGAATTTGGTTATAGCCGGAATAACCATCAAGAAAGCAATAGAATTCGTGACCGGCTAAACGTTCGAGCATTTGGTCGATAAATGGAAGAGGAAAATGATCCTTACGTGTTGCGGCATTTAGTTTTCGATAGTCAATGCAAACACGCCAACCCGTTTGAGTACGAGTTGGAATAAGTTCGTTAGCATCGTTTTTTATAACAGTAAGTCCGGACTTTTTAGGCACGACATGAATTGGGCTAACCCATGGGCTATCGGAGATGGGGTATATGATACCGTTATCGAGGAGCTTAAGAATTTCATCACGAACCACATCTTTCATTTTTGGGTTAAGCCTCCGCTGTGCATCACGAGTGGGTTTGGCTTCATCAATCAAATGAATGCGATGTTGGACAATAGCAGGGCTAATTCCCTTAATATCAGTAATGGACCACCCAATTGCTTCTCTATTTTTCAAAAGAATAGAGAGAAGAGAAGCTTCTTGGTCAAGAGAAAGATTGTTAGAAATGATGACAGGACAGGTTTCGTTTTCACCTAAGTATGCATACTTAAGGTGAGCGGGAAGTGGTTTGAGGTCCAATTTCGGGAGTTTTTCGATTGCAGAATTGGGTTGAGATTCGGACTCAACTTGAAGCGATTCAAAGGGAAGAGTGTGTTCGATCTCGTTGGGGACTTCATGAAACAATTTTTCGTACTCGGCCTCGCGTTCATCGTTAAGATCAAATGTTTCGTTTTCAAAGTTTTCATGAATGGCACTAACTTCTAATGTTTGGTCACGAAGTTCGTTCGAGTGGCTTTCAAGATTGAAAATGTTAAGGTCCAAAGTCATGTTTCCAAAAGAGATTTTCATCGAACCGTTACGACAATTGATTAAGGCGTTTGAGGTGGCTAAGAATGGTCGGCCTAAAATCAATGGGATTTGACTCGCAGGGTTTGTCACGGGTTGTGTTTCGAGAACGATAAAATCAACGGGGAATATGAATTGCCCTACTCGAATGAGCACGTCTTCGATTTCTCCCACGGGCTTCTTAATGGAACGATCGGCAAATTGAAGCGTAACTTTCGTGGGTTTGAGCTCACCTAAGCCTAATTGTTCGTACACGGAGTATGGAATCAAGTTGACACTCGCGCCTAAGTCTATTAAACATTTGTTAATCGTCTTTTCTCCAATTGTACACGAAATCGTAGGGCAGCCAGGATCTTTGTATTTAACGGGTATGGATTGGGACAAGACTTCACTCAAACTAGCGGCTAAGAAGACTTTTTTGGGCACTTGAGTGTGTCGCTTTTGGGTGCACAAGTCCTTAAGAAATTTCGCGTAAGTGGGGACTTGCTGAACAATGTCAAGAAGAGGAATGTTAACTTTGACTTGTTTAAAAATTTCCAACATCTTTTCCATTTGGTCCGAGTGTTTCTTTGGTCGAAGACGATGTAGAAATGGAACATGATACTCGGTAGGCGGGTCTACTCGAGTAGAAGAAGAAGAATTTTGATTGTCGTTCGATTCGACGTTTGGCTCCACGTTCCGTTCTGAGTCGTTCGTTGTTTTAGAAGTATCGAGAAAAGTTCCCAGTGAATCATTTGGATTAACGACTTGATTATCGATTTGTTTACCAGAACGGAGAGTTGTGATAGCATTCAACTGGGTGACATTGCTATCTTGAACAACATGGGCTTGATTTGAATTTGCGTTTTGATTTCTGGGATTTGGAAGGGGCTGGCTTGGGAATGTTCCTCGTTCACGTTCACTTACAGACGTGGCTAATTGACTCATTTGCATTTCGAGTTTCGCAATCGATTGGTTTGTGTTTTGCATATATGAAGTCAATAAATTTTGCAAATTGTTGTTTGATTGAAGGCTTTGAGTAGTTGCCTTAGCCAACGTTTCAAGAGTTTTCTCAAGCGAAGTTAAACGTTTATCGTCTTGTGGAGGATGAGTAGAATTTGGTGGAAAATTTGGTTGTTGCGGTTGATTATGAGACGGGCCCGCAAAGTTTGGTTGAAAATTATTGGGCTGAAAGGGAGGATTCGAAGCATTATTCGGAAATGCTTGAAAATTGGGACGAATTGTATTCGTGTTGGGATTGTTTTGGTTCCACGCAAAATTCGGATGATTTCTCCATCCAGGGTTGTACGTTGGAGAAAACGGGTCGTTTTTGGTTTTATTGAAAGCATTGATTTGTTCGACGGAATTGGGACACTGATCGGCTATATGATTAGGATCGTTGCATTTATAACACATTGGTTGGGAAGCTTGGTTCGTTTGATTCGATGAGAAAACGTTATCGAATTTTTTAATCATTGCGTCGATCTTAGCTTCCAAAGCAAAAGAAGATCCCGTCGAGTGTGCACTCGATCGTGAGTAGATTGATTTTTCGTTCGAGCGTTCCCATTGCGACGACTTTTCAGCGAGGTTTTCAAGAAATTGCCAAGCATCGTCATGATGTTGGGCAAGAAAATTGCCTTGGCACATTGATTCGAGCATGGTTCGTGAGCTGTTTTCGAGTCCATCATATAAGATTTGGCAAATCGTCCATTTTTCAAAGTTATGGTGTGGACATTTTATCAAAAGCTCTTTGAATCTTTCAAAATATTTTCCAAATGGTTCACCCTTGAATTGATGAAAATTTACAATTTCGTTTCGAATTCTACTTGTTTTTTCTAAGGGGTAGAACTTTTTTAAGAAAGCTTTTACAAATTCTTCCCACGTTTTAATTGAGTTCGAAGGTAAGCTGTACAACCATTTTTCAGCGTAATCCGTAAGAGCAAATGGGATTAATCGAAGTTTGATTCCGTCATCAGAAAGTTGTTGAAGTTTAATGGTTGCGCAAACTTGTTCGAATTTAGTCAAAAAGATGTATGGGTCATCGTGTTCGAAATTGCCAAATTTTGGAAGCGTGGCAATATGGTTCGAATGGATTTCGAAATGGTTACCCGTAGGGGCGGGTAATGTGATGCAAGATGGAATAGAAACTCTATCGGGAAAGATTCTATCCATAAGAGTTCGAGGGGCGTTTTCGTTCGCCATTTCGGGAGGATTGTCTGTTCGAATTAAACGGTTTGTAGAAGGGTCACGAATCCAAGTATTCGTTGTTGTGTCACGAGTCCAAGTACTCATGCACAAGTGAAAGTCGAGAGGAGAAAGAAATTAGAAACGAGTTTGGAGAATGAAGGAAGATTTGAAAATGTTTTTTTTTTTTTTTTTTTTAAGGGAAAAAAAAACTATTTATCAAGTGAAGTTTATTTCAAAAGAAAAGTTTGATTTTTGTTTTGTTTTTGAATTTTCAATTTTTTTTTTTTTTGAAATGATTTTACAAATTTTTTAGGTTTTTGTTTTTGAGTTTTTTTTTTGAAATGATTTTACAAATTTTTTTAGATTTTTGTTTTTGAGTTTTTTTTTTAAATATGCATGAACTAATGCAACTAAATGAATGCAAAGGACTTAATTACAGTTTTCTGTCCTTAGTAGCTCCTAACCCAAAATTGTATAATCACACTTTGTCTTAAATCAACAAAAATATTTCTCAGCCAGGTAACGGACAGGGGTTATCGGTGCACCACGAATCACCGTAGCAATGCAACCGAAGGTTTAAGTACCTTCAGAGGAACAACCAGTATAATATTTACGAATCACCGTAATTTTTATAACTGGTTATTACTCTGCCGTAGCCTAGACACCAAGAAATAAAATCGTTTAAGTAAAACAATTGTGAAGATACAATTAAGCCCTAAGTGAGCTCGTGACACCCTTAGGTCCAACGTCTAACCTTTATTATTAGTCAAATTCTACGATGAAATGCGTTTGTGGGCTAAGGAAAGGGTGATGAAATCCCTCACCTTATGTGAATTGGGGTATTGCCCTTAGAAAAGAAAAACAAGATGAGATGAATGCAAAGCAGAAATTAAACGTGAAATTACAATGCAACTAAAATGAAGTTTGTTTTTGTTTTTGGATTTTTTTGAAATTTTTTTTTTGTTATGCAAATGCAAGCAACCAACAATGCACTAGAGATGAAAGCACAATACCAGAGCGTGCAGATTATGAGCAAATTTTTTTATTTTTTTTTTCAAGCGGCGATTTTAGCAAAGCAAAATAATTATTTTTCCTTTTGGCAAGCAATTCCTTGTAATTTTCTGCTTTGACAACCTGAAATGAAAAATAAGATATATTCAACAATTTTTATTGTTATTAATTTTTTTGTATGTTTATCAAAGATGAAAAACAAAATAAGCGAAAAACAAAAGAATTGAAAATAAAAAAAATGAAAAATGAAAATTAAACAAACTTGAAATTTTTCTTTTTTAAAATTTTTTTTCCGAATATATATATATTTTTTTTTTTGGAGAGGAAATTTAAAAGTAACGTTTTACTTAAAAAAAAAAAAAAAAAAAAATATTGAACGATTTTTTTATTTTTTTACAATCAAACTAGGTCCCGCCCCAGGCTAAAGTTATCAAACACTCCCCCAAGTAAAACGAACGCGAACTCAAATTAGCCGAACAAATGAAAACTCAAAATCTCGAACAAGAACAGAAAATTGAAAGCTCGAACAAACTTTCACAGAGAATTCCCAATTAAAATTTCCAAATCAAAACAGGATTCTAATCTCATCCCAATTCTTGTTCGAATTACTGAATTTGAAGGTATCGGTTTTCTGGATGAATGCGATTCAGTGTAGAGGTGATGATGGTTGTGTAGGTGTTTGATTGGGCAAATTCAGGTCAATTTGGCAAATTGGAAGGCGGGTTGGTGGTCGCGCTGAGTTGTTTGTTGTTGTAGGCTAATTGAGGAAGTGGAACTTTGGGTTGCGGCGTTGCTGGTCGCAGTGCGAAGTGGGGATGGATCGATTTGGGGTAGCGGTTTGCTGGGTTTCGAGGAGATGATGAAGCCGATTGTCGATTGTCTTTGTATTCGCAGTGGAATTGGTTTGTGAGTGGACTCAGGTGAAGGTTGAGTGGAAGTTGTATGTGGTTGTGGAGTCGTGGTTGAGTGGGCAAGCAGATGGTTGTTCAAAGGCGATTTTTTACGGTTGTAGGAGGTCTTCAGTTGCTTGCTGGAGGTGGTTCAGGCAGTATGCATGAGGTCGGCAATGGTTGGTTCTCGATTTGTGTAGCAATTTCTTTAGCTGTTCTCGAGCGGGAGTTTGAGTTTGTATGAGGAGCAGGTGGTTGTTGAAATGTGTTTGTATGAGTAGTGTTATGGTCAGGGGTTTGAATGATATAAGGGGCGGTCTGTTGTTGAGAAGTGTGATTTGGAAGAACAGCAGTAATGTTGTATGATGCACAGTTGTACAGTGCGCACAATTTTATGGTGCTTGGCAGGAAGTAGTAGTGTAGGTTATTGAATGCACAGTAGCTTGGCACTTTGATGGTTTGTTTGGATAGAAGTTAAAAGGGGAGCAGTAATATATATATACAGGGGAATGAAGTGATTGGTGATTGTAGTTGCTTGAAGTGGTGGAAAGAAGGCAACTGACTGCTGTGTGTATGGTGAAGTATTGCTTGGAGTTCTATTTGATGGTGACAGGGGTTTAGTTTGGTGATGTCTGTAATAGTTGCAAGAGGATGTGGTCGAAGCGAGCTTTGCAGCAGTTTTGTCGAAGGAAGTGTTGCTGTGAAGCTATGGTGGTGATAGGAAGTTGGTAGAGGAGTGGTGGCAGTGAGATAAATGTATGGGATGTTTGTATATGGTGATTGGATATGTACAGAGAAGTGCAAGTCAGGTTGATGGTGGAAGGTGTTGGTGGATCTTGATGATGGTCAGTAGTCGATAGGAGGTGATGGTGGATATGGGGTAATGACAGAATTGTATGTTGGCAGTGGGGTAAAAGGAGATGAATGACAAGGTTGTATGAAGATTTAATAGAAGAGCAGGTGGATATGACTGGGAGGAGTGTAGTTGGCTGATGTCTGTTTGCAGTGATGTTGTTTGTGGGGCTAGTTGTGGAGTTGGAAGTGGAATGTGCACAGGGTAGTGATGTCGTAATGAAGATAGTCTAATGACTGGCACAGTGGTATGTGACGGTGTTGTTGGTGTTGTTTGATGGGTGAAAGATTGATGATGATGAAGGTTGTGGTGTGGCAAACAACTGAAAGAGGCTGATGTGAGTGAAATTGCTGTTTGAAGTTGTTGCTGTTGTAAGTGGAGTTGTTGGGTTGTCAGGGGAAGGGGTCAGGTTGAGCAGTGGTAGGGGGTTCCAGAAGATAGAGGCAGTGATTGAAATGAAGGTCAGGCAGTTGCAGAAGTGTAGCAGAAAGTTGTTGTGGAATGTAATATGGTTGGAGGAAAGGTGACTGAAGTGTATGTTTGAAGTTGAAGTATGGAAGTTATGAAGGTTTGTAAATGTATGTATGCAGAGAGGAGGGCCAGAGAACAGAGAACAGTGAATTAGCCTTGTAAACAGGCAGTTTTGGAAATGCAAATTGAAAATTCAAAATGTAAATGGAAAATTTGTAAATGAAATTGAAAATGAAATAGAATTTTTTTTTCCCTTTTTCAAATGAGATGTGTGAATGTGTTTTTTTTTTTTTTAATAATAAAAAAAACTAACAACTAGAACACAATAACAACACTCAAACAAAAAATGCAAACACACTTGCACACAACACATAGTTTTTTTTTTAAATATGCAAACAAACACACAAAACAAACACACAAGAAAATCAAACGAAAATAATCCGAAGAATAGAAAATCAAAATCAAAACAATTCCCCGGCAACGGCGCCAAAAACTTGTTCGTCGACGAAATTTCTATTGATTTAGAAATTTGCCGAAAAATTTCAAATTAAAATAAAACCGCAAGCGCACGGTGTACGAATGTAGCACGTGGCAAATACGGGTCGATCCGCAGGGAATTGATGATTTTAAAAATTTCTATTCAATCAAATTATACCAAAGTCGAGTGAAATTGTTTGATAGAACTAAAATGAAGCTAAACTAGAATTGAAATGTGATTAGTAAACTATTGAACTAGAGAACAATTTAGAGGCAAATCCACTCTCATATTTTCGTAAACCAACAAACACATAATTTATGATCTCTAACTTTGATATTAAGTGAAATAATCATTGCATTTATCATAAGTATGGTTTGTTTATGTTATTAGTTAACATAACTCAAACCATCAAACTATAATACAACAATTATACCACTTACAATTCTCATGAAAAAGAAGCCAAAGCAAAAACTATTTTAAGTATGATCTATTTACTATTGTAACTAGTAACATAGATCATCAAATTTCATTTTTACTTTCATTTCATAATCAAAAATTAATTAGCAAATATTGATGTAAATTGTGTTTATGTTGAGTAAGAATAGCTCATTTGCATAAGCAATATAAGCTATCAAACCCACTTGTATAAACTTACATCAAAATTCACATTCATGAAGCATAACAAAGAGATCATAAATCATAAAAAATGTTGAAATTACATAAAGTTAGAGAGCTTCATCACCCCTAAATTGAAGGGGTTTAGCTACTCATTTGTGGCATTGAAGCATCACAAGTAAGTTTCAACATTAAAGAAAAGAAAATAAAAAAATAAGCAAAGAAAGCAAAAGAGATTAGCTACTAACTACTTGCATAAATGTAAATCTAAGCTATGAACATAAGAAGAAAGAGAGCATATAAATAAACATTAACAATAAAACAAAGAAAAACATGTAGAAAAGAGAGAAGAAAGAGGCTTGAAAGCCATTTTTATTTCATAGAACATTGAGCTTACACTTGATTTCTTAATTTCCTAAGTAAATGAAAGAGTAGAAGATGATCTTCATGTACATAAGAGGGCTATTTATACATGCATAAAACCCTAATTCTCTTTTTAGGGAGCTTCCCAAAATACCCTTGAGGTGGTGTAGCCTCCAAGTAATCATTAACATTCACTAATACCCCACTTAATATGTACATGAAGCTTTAAGTCCTTTTAGCATGTGCTTAGCTTCTAATTGGAAGTTAGGTAAGTGGGTGGGGTCCTCCATGATCTTGAACTTGAATTATTTCCTCTTCATTCCTTTGTATTTCCTTGTGCATGCATGTATCTTCATATAAGCCTCTTCCATATGCATCCAAATTCCTATAAAAATAATCAAAAAATGTCCAAGTAAAAATTCTTACATTGACATATGCACAAAAATGACCGTTTTGCCCCTGAATGATGATGAAAATATGATGGTTTGGAAATAATTGAATTTTGGTTTTAAACATGTTAAAATGCCCAAATATGATGATTATTTAAATAAAAAGAGATAAAATATGGATGTAAATATATGCACAATTACGTGCACATCAGTGAACGATCATATCCCTTCATTAAACCCTTTCGCATTTATAAATAGTTTCGATTTAACAAGTTTAGATAACCTTACTTGCTCTATAGTATTTTGATCTAGTATCTAAAACCCTATTCTATTTTATATTCTCAAATCAGCGATCATTCATTTACAATCATCAGTGTTATGATTTTCTTACCTCCTAAACTCCTGCATATTTACCTACAAACCAGTTCTTATCAATTATAGGAGATTGTACTATATTGGGCATATCTATGTATCAAAGACATGATTTGTGCCAAGTTTGTATTTTACCATGTTGGTGTGAAAGACCTGTTCAGCAGCTCAGGCAAGTGTACGGACCTATTCCTTTGGGAAAAGCTAGCGTCTTAGTGATTCAAAGCCAAAATAAGATATTCTAAGACTAGGCGTAGGATGGTGATCCAAACCAGTATAAAAAGTCTAGTGTGCAAGTTCATTGCTTTAATTGTAGTTAGCTTATAATACTGTTTATATACCTTCATATATATTTTAGCCATAAAATATACGATCCTACGCATTTTGAATGTCAAAATAGAATTCGGTGTCCTTCGGACTAAATTTTAAAATTTGCATCCTTCAAATAAAATCGATCTTAGGTTTTTCCTTTAAATTGATCTGCTCTAACGAAAACTACAAGATTAAATTTAGTATAAAAATGTATGGATCAAAATTCTAATCGGTTTGTGATCCAAAAAATGCAAAGTAGTTTGTGCTTTTTTAGCTTCTATCTCTATAATTTAGTGGATTAATGATGAAGTTATCGAATACACATAATGAGGTTGTATTAAAAATTTAAATTTGTTCAAATAATAATTATGATATACACTTTTTGATATTAAAAGTAGCTTAATTAAAGTGATATGATAGCAAAAGAAAGAAAACTCTTATAAATTATTGGCTTATAGTTATGGCTTGGTGCATTCTTCTGGAAAATAGCTAAATTGTTTGTTGAAAAAAGACCTATTTTCTGGATGGCTAAACAAGCACAAGTACACCTGATAACCACATACCAACTATGTTTCAATTCCACCTTATATATTTATATACAATCTCATCCAATATAAAAATGGTTTCTTTTCTTCTCCTCCATGTCTAATGAATGTTTACAAAATGAAAATATTTTCCAATTTCAATCTTGATACTAGAAATCTTTTGAAATTGTGATTATTGTGAAAGTACCCCTCAGGATGTAGACATACCAATAATGGTAGTTAACATAAGCTGAAAAATATGATCATTTCTTACTTAAAGTCTCATTTCTCCACTGACCCATTCTGCAAAATAACCAAAGTGCGAAAACAGATTTAGGGGAAAATAACAAGTAGTCATAACAACAAAACTTTCTATAGAAGGCGATCTCTTTTGTTAAAAAAGGCCATTCAAAAAGATTAAACGACAAATGCAATTTTTAACTCTCAAATTTTCAAGCTCAACCGAACCAACCCTAATGGATTTAGAGGTGAACAAGCTTGATTTACTCATATAACATGCCAATTTATGAAATGTTATGATTTACTAGCTGAAAAACACACAATTAAATACTTTCAAAAAGTTCAAGCTGACAAGGAGAAAGTTGTATCGAAAATAAAGAGTAGAAATCTGCAGTCTAAGAGAATCGTAAGAAATTTGGAATGTGAATGTCAAATGTCAAGCCTTAGAATCAACCTAACTCAAATTCTTATACAAAGAGATCAAGAAGGTCTTGTGATGTTTGGGTAAGAGAGTCATCTTTAGAGCAAGAAAGCAAATGTGCAAATAGGTAATTATGAAAGTCCTCTATTACAAAGTCCTAATTAGAATCTGACCCAAAAGACCACTAAAGTTTCAAATCAAGCTCTTTATTTATATTTTCAATACAAAGGAAAATCACGAAGAAGAGAAGTTATGAATTTCCCCTTCTTGAGTGAGGCTGCCCGCCTATTTATAGGAAAATCACATCATTAGGTTCTTCACATGTGGCAACTATTATCTTTGGACAACCGAGATTTTCTAACCGATTGCTAACGTGGCATGTTGTCAAATTGACACGTTTCATGGTTAGACACTTTCATCTTTTCATGCAAATGTTGCAAGGTTTGACTAATAAGAGGAAGCCACATGGATAATTAGGGTGATTTCATGACCATTTTTAAATATGCGATGGCGCTTTTTGAGAAATGCAATAGCTATTTGCTTTAGTCATGCAATAGCCCCTTGAGTTTAGACAAGTGGTAGCTCCCTTATTTTTAGAAGTGTGATGGATTATCTCCAGAAATGCGATAGAGTCTACCTTTGAAAGTGCAATGGCTTATTGCTCATAGAAGTGCTATAGCTCATGTGCTTTATAAGTGTGATAGCTCATCTGCCTTTAGAAGTGTGATAACACATTCTATCTTTAGATAAGCGATAGCTTCTTTAACTTTAGAAGTAGGATGACGCATCTACCCTTAGAAGTGTAATAGCTCAACTTCCTTTAGAAGAGAAATAGCTCATTTATCTTTAGAATTGCGATAGCTATCTACCTTTAGAAGTGCGATAACTCATCTGCCTTTAGAATTATGATAATTCATTTATCTTTAAAATTGTGATAGCTAATAACTTACATCTTAATACTTTCGATATACCTTCTTTAGCCTTGTGATAGCCCTTTTTTAGACTTGCAATAGCTTTTATCTTTAAAAATATGATGGCTCCTTCATATTTTCTTTCGTTATAACTTAAAATTTTGGGTATAATATTCATGCTCCTTCCCCCCAGAAAAGTATTTCCTTTTATACTTTAATCTATAGAAAATTCTTTTCCTTTGCTTCCTTCTTTGATCACATTTTATCATTATTCATCTATTCCTTTTCTTGCTTAAATACCATCTCAAATAAACCTTTAGTACTCTTTAGACTATTATCTTAGCCATCAAACTCTCTATCTTAAAATATACGGTTATGGTTTCTCCCCTATTCTTCCTATAAATACATATCTTCTCTTGGAATTCATTTTACCAGCATTCAAAAAAATAATAATCTTAAGGGTTATTGAGCTCTTAAATTTAACATTTCTCATAGTAAACCGTTTATTTTGATCATTACCTTTTAATTTTCTATAAAATTTATGAATTCGCGTCTATTTTGTTATCCTTAATTCAAATTCCTTTTATGAACAACAATGAACTTTAAAATTTTGAAATAAACTCATTTTGATTTAAATTTTTACCGATTATCATAAATTAGTTTATTAATGGATATCCAGATCCAATAACTCACAACCCTTTGATTTATTTTGACCTTTGGATTATAATTGTTATATGACAACTGTTGATTTTAGATCTGTGATAACTATTTTATATATATGTAGTTGTTCATTTAAAATGCGCTAGCTATCTTAAACTTGTATTAGTTATTTATTTTAAAAATGTGATAGTTATCTTATATATATGTTAATTGTTTAGTTTAAAAGTGTGATAGTTATCTCAAATTTGTAATAGCTACTTAGTTTTAAAAGTGTTGTAGCTATCTTATACTTACGATAGCTATTTAGTTTAAAAAGTGTATATATATCTTATACTTGCGAATGCTATTTATTTTCAAAGTATGATAGTTATTTTATATTGCAATGGCTCTTTGTTTTAAAAGTGCGATAGTTATTTTATATTTGTGATACCAATCTATCTTAGACTAGTTTAGCATGTCTTGATTACTTCCCTTTAAGGTCAAATTATTCATGTATAGTTATTCATGAAAATATTACTACTTTTTTTTATTGTTTTTACTTATTTCGGTATTATTATTATTTTGAATAGAATTGCTTCGACAACTTTTTTAAAGAATTTCTTGGATAATTTTGACTTCTCTTTAATTAATTTTATGTTTATTTACTAAAATCATGATAAACCCTAAGAAGGATGCCACAATGGACTCTTCTAGCCCTTCCAAACCTTGGAAGAACCCCACTTGTTTCGAGGAGAAAGTTTATATCAATTGTTGACCACCAAGTAGGAAAAATTAACTCCAACCTTCCTTGCTTTGAAATTACTGTGATCGAGATCAGAATTCCCAGTCCTACAGATTGGATGGACTAGCATTTGAAGAGTGTTTCACTTTTATTCCATTTCCAATTTTGGCACTCATGTTACCTTCCCTTCAATCATGTCATTTCTGAGATTCTTTTCTTCTTGAAGATAGTTCAGATTTAGCTCACCCCAAACTCTTACAACAATATTCACTCCCCCAAATCATATTCATGAAGCTATGATGACTCGAATGCATCGACACTATACTCAACTACTAGTCTTTTAAAAGTCAATAATCGACAAGAAGGCACCACATATCGCCTCTCTCCATCCAGCGGTGATGTTATCTCTGATTTTATTAATAAGACAAGAGACGAAGGCCAATAATTCTTTTCGTGAAATTCTTTTCTCCCAACATTTCAGGAACCTTTGGTTCCCAGAGTATTGCTCTATACTTAAGTGTTGCTTTCACTTTTTACTTTAATTTTCAATAACTTTTTATTGTTGCTTTTTTAGATCTTGCCTCCAAATCTATTGATCCCAAGGTGACGGCGAAGATAAATCAATTTAGGAATTCCTCAAAGTACTCCATAAGTCAACTGAAGATTCTTACATAAGTGAAGTGCGATATTATAGACAATATAGCATGTATGATAATTTCTATTCTAATGCACAAGTTCATCTTACATGCTCCATATTAAATAATTTAATATGGTGTCTGTATGTCGTTTTGGGACATTCCCAATTTCTTTTTATTCCGATTGTAAAAGATGTCTTTTCAAATCCAATTCTGAGAATTAAATACCCAAACTAAAATGATTTTAACATAAATACGTCATTAACAATTATAAGTTTTTTACTTATGGTTTTAGAAATATTTTAGCATATATTCATTCTACAAACACATGCTTCCACTGCATTTTGACTAAAATTTGAACAATTTAATTTCTCTGTCGAAATGCTTGTTTAACTCTAATGCTTGTTGAGTAATACTTACTTATCATTTCTTGAATCATATCCAATACCTACATACTTATAATCGCTTCAACTGACTTTGAGACACTTTGGTCATTAAGCACAAACAGCATATTCAGAAATAATTATTTAGAATTTCTTTGTCAACACATACAACCAAAACCCAAAATCATATCGAGAGATAATTTTGTGAGTAAAATTTGAATTAACTTAAGTAGTTGAATGATGGATCTACTAAGCTAATTTTAATAATTGAAATTTACAATTGTGATATCCCGAAAATTTGGCAATATAAATTTAATAATCTGTGTAGAAAATTAAATTGATTTGATAATTTTAAATAATAAATTTTGAATTAATCTAATAATCATCTTATAATAAATATTTAAATTGGTAGATTTTTTATCTTTTTAAAGCTAATAAATTGTTTTCCTGTTTATAATATATATAATTGTATATATTGTAAATTAATAAACTTTGATTTTGAATTTAGTAAATGAATTAATTTTCTAACTCTAATTTATTTTTGGTAAATTGGAAATTTGATTTAAATTTGAAATTTAACTTTTCAAAGAAATTTAATAAATAATTTTATGGTTTATACTTATGGAAAATCTTATTTGTTTAAACTTATATTTTAATTAGCTTAAAGATGAATTTAAAATTTGATTAACATTAAAGCTTTGTCTTATTTTTTTTTCTTTTTAAAATATTTTTTGAATTTATATATATAAGAATTTACAATACAAATTACAAATGATCTTAATTTGTTATAATCTCTTTTATAAATTATTTGATATTGTTTAATTTGTTATTTTTAAATAAAAATGATAAAACTTAGTTTTTCATAAAACATAAATAGATTTTGGAAATAGGATTTGTTATTTTTAATTTTAACAAAGTTATATATGCATCTATATATATAACTTAATTTTTAAAATTTGGTTTGATAAATTAATTTAAAATTTGGATTTAATGTTTTGAAATTTAATAGAATAAATACTTCAATATTTTTGAATGAGCTATATTTTAATTTGTTTGTTTTCATTTCTTTTCAATTTAAAAAGAGAAACTTATTTGTATATACATAGGAATAGAAAATTAAGATTTAAAAACTTATAAACAATTTAGATAAAATTTAAAATACTCATAAGACATGTGTTAATCTCCTAGCACCTAAATTGACATGTGTAAGCCATTAAATAAATCAAAGTGACAAATGTTAAGGTTAGAACAAGTGTATTATTTAATTTTCTTTTTCTTTTATTTTTAAAATTTACTTATATAAATATATTACTTCTCATCTTATTCTTTTTCCATTCTTCTTTTCTACAAAAGTTAAGGAATTATTCAGATCTAAAATCTGAAATTCATTTTGCAACAATAAAGTTCAATCTGCACCAACATTTCAAAAACCAGAAACTAAATTAACCAGAAATTAAATTAACCAGAAAATCATTTACAAATCCCCTCAACAATCATGCATGCATTTGCAATCTGCATTTTCATCAACCCGAATTACAAATTCATTCTGCAAATCTCTTCAAATTTCTGTTTTAAATCAACCAAAATCCGCATCTTAACACCTGGAAACAAACATGCATGCAAATGAATGTGAAAGCGTGCATTTTCTTTCTCTACTTTCTCTGGGAAGCATGCAAATGAATCTGGAAACTGCATGCATCAAGGAACAAAGTAATAAATCAAGATTCAAGTCTTCAAAAAGCAAAAGCAAGGTGAAAGTTTTAAAGCATCTGCAGTTTATAAACCAAACTGAAGTTCAAAATGCATAAGCAAAAATAAAAGCAGAATCTGAAGCTCTTCATAAACACTTGTGCTCTGCCTCCATAAACCTCACTGAGTAACTTCTTTTTGTTTTAAATTTTAAGTATAAATTCAGTTTATTATTATACTCTGGAAATAATTGTGATGGTGTGTTGTTGACAAGTTATTTTTGTGTATTCATGAGTATTTGAAATTGTGCATGATGCTGTAACTCTGCACTTGGGTTTTAGATTTTAGAATGGCTTAGGAATATCAATTTCATGTGATTTAGTATGTGTTAAGATTTAAGTTTTAAAACACAATATGGTTGTGATACATAAGCTAAGTTTAAATTATATTTAATATGAAATTTCTGTAATATTATCTGTAAATTCAGAGACTACAGAAAAATTCTTATATAAGTCAAATTAAGTCATCTGGATTCTATAGTTTAAGAATATAATCAAGTTACAAGATCAAAGATGTGAATTTAGAAACTAAAATTTGAATTTTTAGATTGAGATTGATTGGGAAATTCTGGTTCAAGCAGAAAACCTATTTTGGGTTTGAATCATCAACCTAGGTGATCGGAGTGGCCAATATTGATTCTAGTAATGGATTTATGAACTAAGTTGTAGGGAAAAATACTGGAGGAAGGATTAATACAGTGTGGAGATGGGGATTTGAAATTGAAGGTGATAAGCCCTAGTTTTTATTGTGATCAGTAAATTGATCACCGCGATCAAAATAAGCGATCGAGCTTGCCCTGTTTTGAGATGGTGGTAGATGAGGTGAGGATAAAGAAGTGGCCGGAGATGGTACCTCTCAGATGATCAAAGTTTGGAGATTGAGGCGTTTGCAGATCGATCCATTTTGTTTCAGATTCGAGCTCGATGCTCTGTTTTTGATTTAGGGTTTCTGCAGTTGATTCGAAGGTCGGAATGGCTTTCATTGATGAATCGTGACTTGCGTAGGGGGTCGCGAGGGGTCGGAGATGGTTGCTCCGGTGGTACAGGTGCATGATGATAATGGCGTGTCAGTTGTTTTTGGGCAAAAAGGGGTTCGTGTTTGTATCGAGTAAGTTTGTGTTTGGCTCGAAGCTTTAAATTGTTTGACTCGGAGGAGTGGGATGGTGGACTCGAAGTTTTTGGTTAAGAGCTCGGGTGAGTTTGTCTGTTCCAGATTTGTGAAAAACTTGATTTTATTTGAATTGAATGAATTCAGGATGAAGAAGTTACTCTAGTTTTATTCGATTTTATTTAGTGTTTTACTCGAGTGTTGTATGTATAGCTCGGGTTAGTTGTTCAGGTTAAAATTTTGTCATGTTTCAAATTTTAAACTAAATTTTTAAGGTAAATCAAAGATTTAAATTAAGTTTTAAATCTAGTTTAAATTATGGATTCAAGTTGAATTGAATCATAAGTAGGAAATGATCAAGTATTTAAACTCAAATTTGTTTAAAAAAATACTTTAAAAGGGTTTTTATTGTTTAAAAATGTTTTTAAAAGAATTTGAATTTAAATTTAGAAATTGAAATATAAGCAATGTTTAAACAAAGTTTAAATTTGATTAAAATTTGGATTTGAATCTTGGTTTCAAAATAGATTTAAGTTTTATAAATTTAAGTCTTTAAAACAAATTTGAATTATAATGTAAAAAAATTTAAATGGTTTTAATTTAATAATAAATTTTATTTTAACTTTGTAAAATTTCTTTTATAATAAAAGTATTATTTATCATTTAAAGATTTTAGATTGATTTTTTAAAAACTTGTTAAAGTTAAATAAAAATTTGTATTTCATTCAATTACTAGGGTAATTAAATGAATAATTAATTTATTTAATAAATTAATAAAATGGTAATTAAGGAATTAATCTTAAAGGTTTAAGATTAATTAATTTTAGAGTAATTAACTTGTAATTTAGGATAATTAATTAAATAAGATTAGTTTTTAATTAATGATTAATAACTAATTAATCAAGTAATAATGGATTAATTAAGTTTTTGTTAATACTTAACTATTTGATTAATTTGGGATTAATTAATGGGTTAATTAATGATTAATTAATTAATAATTAATAATGATTAAATCAGTTAATTATTTTAGAAAAATAATTAATGAATTGTTTAATAGTTAATGAAGGTCATTAACTAAGGATTATTTAATAATTAATTAATGTGATTAATTTTAATTATTAAATAGATTAATTAATTTAAAGATAATCATTTGTGTAAGTTAGTAAGTATAATTACTTATGGAAGTAATTAAGGAATTAATTACTTATTGTAATTAATTGAGTTTAATTTGATTTGATTAAGTTAATTAATTCAGTTTAATTAATTCAGATTAATCATTTGATGATTGTGAAGTATAATTACTTAATGTAATTAAATGAAGAAATTACTTAGAGAAGTAATTAATGGGTAATTACTGTATGTAATTAATTGAAGGTGATAGGTTGATGGAAGTAATTTGAGTAAAATTACTTTGTAAATTAATCAAAGGACTAATTTGAGATAATTAATTATGAAGTAATTAATTTATTTTTGGGAAAGTAATTAAGGGTGGTTAATTACTGAATGAAGTTAATCAAGGGTGATTAACAATTATGGTTTAAGTAAAGATTAATTACTTAATGTAATTAATATAATTAGGAATCATTCATTACTATAATTAATGATGTAATTAAAAATGGAATTAATTAGGAATAATTAATAAATAATGAATTAATGTAATTAATTAAGGATTAATGTAATTAATTATAGTTAATTAATTAAGGAAGTAAGTAAAGATTAATTACTGTATTTGGTTAAGTATAATTAATTTGAGAAATTAATTAGTGAATAATTACTTGAATGTAATTAAAGGTTAATTAATCAGGAATGATTAATTAAAATAAATAATTGGTTGATGATTAATTAATTTTGATTGATAGTTAATCAATAGTGATATAAGCAAGTTGATATTGGTAAAGTAATTAATTTAATTTACTTTAAATTAATTAGGAATGATGTAATTAATTTAATTCACTTTAAATTAATTATATTTGGTGTGGTTAATCATTGCTTATATAGATGGATGATGTTGTTTACTTTGGATGGTTTGATCTCAGATATGAGATAGATAATGTTGAGTGATTTGGATGCATTGGTTGCATTGTGATGTCGATATAGATTATCTTTTTGGATAATTATAATATGGTTTATCTGATATGATGATAATGTTGATTATTTGTGTGAATCTGTGATTTATCTATCTGTGTATATAGATAATTGAATTGTTTTAAACCTTTAAAACAACTTGGCCTTAAAAGATACGCTTTGGATTTCGATGAGATCGGGATCGGGTTTCCACATTTGGATATCCAAAAACCACATCGATCCAAATTAACGATAGGTCATGAATCATTTGTGAAGAGTGAAGACTCGAGGTGTAAGAACCATACGTAAGTATAATTATGGGGGTGATTCCGTGATGAGTTTGACAGGGATAGTTCTTACAGATTCGAGATGGTAATTTAGAGTGCAAGGATTATCGTCCTTAACTCTAAGGGTGATTCCAAAATGAGTGTAACGAGATAATGCCTTCGGTTTCGTTCGAACCCGGAACGAACTTGTATGGATTGAATGCTTTCAGAACATCGTCAGGTGGATGATGAGCATTCTAAGAGATGTGTTCTCTAAAGGTAATCGTAGCCTCAAGCCTCATCAACCGGGAATGGCTAAAACAGGGGAGGTGCAGCAAGGCTTCATGGGTAGCTCCCACTGGAGAACGAGAATTACCCCTGTCTAGAAGTCCCTTTTCATTTCGGCTGTGTAGGCGGTTGGATGTACACCAATTGCGGGGTTGTCTTGTTCGGGACTGTCCATTAAGGGATGGTTCCGGTCTTGTGTTACAGGGGAGTTAGTGTGGCTCCTCGGTACGTTGATCTAGGCCATGTACTGTGACGGGCGGTACCCAAGTAGCCCTGCCAATGGAATCCATAATCCAGTAAGTGCCAACGGTTTTGATTGTATTACCCACTTTTGTGGCTAGTAGCTGGAATTTAGTGAATGTAACAATTTCGGCTATTTCTTATTTATTTGAAAACCCTAGACACTATTGTAATATCACTGGATTTCTTTTCAAATGTTTTGGTTAGCGTAAGGTAAAAACTTTTCCATGTTTATGTGTGGGAAGTCTTACGTGATACCTTTCTTTTAGAAAGTTTTTCAAAGTTAAGCAACTTTAACCTGTTACTCACACCAGACCCATGTCTGACCTTGAGTTTATCTTCTGTTTTCTTAAACTCTTGGGTACTCAAATTTTTTACGAGTAGCCAAGGGATTCAGGTTAGCTTTGACGAATTGTGGAGGAGCAAATGGAGCAGGAGGCTTCTGCGTTGTAGATATATATAGTTCCGCTGTGTGTTCTCTGTGTTGGTATTTCTTGTTCGAGTTGTATTGAGTTGTATAACTAGACAGGTGTTTATAACTGTCTAGTATGTGTTGTAAATTATGTGTAACTCTGATTAGCGATGTATATTATGTAATATTTATGTTATTAATATAATTTATTCGTTCCGCTGTTGAGATTCTGATGTTGTTTCTTTCTTCTCTTTCTTTCTCTTTCTACCCCTTTCTTTCTTCATGATGATACGACTTTTTTGTGGAAAAAAAGTCGGGTCGTCACAGTTGGTATCAGAGCATTAGGTTAAGTGAATACCTAGGCTCTGTAATGGTGTCTATCTTGAGAGAGCGTATTTGTATTTTTAATATATATATATATATATATATATAATTATTTCTACCTATCTGTTGGGATACCTGTTCGGGTTTTCCAATATAAGTTATAAAGGTAGATGGGATAGTGGTGTGTGTAACACGACTATCATTGGTTGGAATTTGAATGTTTGAGGTTGGAAGTGTATCTATCGAGACTGTAGATCTAATACTGTCTCGAGTGAGTTTTGCTTGGAGTATAGGATTTCATAAATCTTTAAAGGTAACCTGTTAAAGTTCGAAATTCATCTTTGAAGTTGGATGAGTAGAGTTTGGATCTGTCGGTTGGGTAGAAGAGAATAAGTATCTTGATACCTCAGGAATTAGTAGCTGTGTGATGAGATGCAGTGACTATGGATGTCTCCGAAGATTTTTCTTTGGAACAAGTTTGGGAAGTATGTCTGCTTCGATTTTGTGGCTGGGTTCAGTAGGATGTTTTTGTCCGGTTTGAGGCCCGAGTTTCTTAAAGAGCTTTGGATTAGGAAGTCTCTGGCGTTGATGTCAGGAGTACAGCTCGGAGTATTCTGTGTGCTAGCAAGAAGGTTTTCTGGTTAGCAGTTTTTCTTAAGGAGTTCAGAAGCAGCAGAGTGGATTCTGTTTCTTCGATGGATTGGCTAGATAAGCGTAAGCTGTTCTGATTGGTAAAGAGAGAACAGTTTACTTTGGATAGTGGTCTGGTTGATCGCAAAAGTGACTTGCGATAGTTTGAGTGTTCTCTTGAGCTATCAGAAGTTTGTCCGCATCTGGAGGTTGAGTTTTCTTATCAACTGAATTCTAGGAGTGATACCGAAGGTTCGGTGAAGCAGCTTAGGATTAGATGGGACATCTGAGTCTTCATTTATGGATTTGTTGGACCATATTTCTGAGACGTATTGTCCAGTTTGTGCTTGTGTTCATCACCAGCATTTTCTTCTACTCCAGATCAGAGTAGTGCAGTTGAAGCAGTTTGGGAGTGCTTTTGTTTTATCTTTTCCGGATAGGAGAAGTAAGTTAGTCTTCTGGTGTTTGTGGAGTAGAATTGGTATTTTTGGTTTGGATTTGATCTTGAGGAGATCGTTCTGTTAGGTTGTTTTGGTCCAATATGTTTCTAGAGACATCAGCGAAGGATTGAGTTGATCGGGAGAGTTGAAGGCAGCCCAAGATCGTCAGAAGTGTTTTGTGGATAAGAGACGAAGGAATTTGGATTCCAGAGTTGGAGATTTGATTTTGGGGTAAGTTTTCTTTGATCTAAGGAGCTATAGGATTGAGTAAGACTGGGTAAGTCGGCTCCGAAGTGTTTTGGATCTTTTCTGTGTTTTGTGAGGATTAGAGTTTGATTTTCAAGGTTGAATTGTCAGTTTGGATAACTGGAATTCGATGTGTTTCACGTGTCTCTAAGGGAGTACGTGCATGATTTATCTCTGGTTATAGAACCAGCAGTTCAGGAGGATGTGATTGTTGAGTCAGACTTGTCTGTAGTCTGATATCCTGTTCAGTTTTGTAGGTCTTGTTGGATAAGAGCTCTGTGTCTTAGTAATATTGATTATTTGGATTCTATAAAGTGAGTATCCCGATATTTATACCGGGGAAACTCGTGAAAATTTTATCCAGAATTTTACAGGATAATTAGATTTGTTTTGATTGGATGAATTGGTTGCTATGGTTGTTAGCATATGGTCGATATTTGCTTGTGTTTTAAAATAAAATCTAAAGATAGATTATTAAATTACCTTTGCTTTTAAATTTTGGGGACGAAATTCTTTTAAGGGGAGAGGAATGTGATATCCCGGAAATTTGGCAATATAAATTTAATAATCTATGTTGAAAATTAAATTGATTTGACAATTTTAAATAATAAATTTTGAATTAATCTAATAATCATCTTATAATAAATATTTAAATTGGTAGATTTTATCTTTTTAAAGCTAATAAATTGTTTTCCTGTTTATAATATATATAATTGTATATATTGTAAATTAATAAACTTTGATTTTGAATTTAGTAAATGAATTAATTTTCTAACTCTAATTTATTTTTGGTAAATTGGAAATTTGATTTAAATTTGAAATTTAACTTTTCAAAGCAATTTAATAAATAATTTTATGGTTTATACTTATGGAAAATCTAATTTGTTTAAACTTATATTTTAATTAGCTTAAATATGAATTTAAAATTTGGTTAACATTAAAGCTTTATTTTTTTTTTCTTTTTAAAATATTGTTTGAATTTATATATATAAGAATTTACAATACAAATTACAAATGATCTTAATTTGTTATAATCTCTTTTATAAATTATTTGATATTGTTTAATTTGTTATTTTTAAATAAAAATGATAATACTTAGTTTCATAAAACATAAATAGATTTTGGAAATAGGATTTGTTATTTTCAATTTTAACAAAGTTATATATGCATATATATATATATATATATATATATATAACTTGATTTTTAAAATTTGGTTTGATAAATTAATTTAAAATTTGGATTCAATGTTTTGAAATTTAGTAGAATAAATACTTCAATATTTTTGAATGAGCTATATTTTTAATTTGTTTGTTTTCATTTCTTTTCAATTTAAAAAGAGATAAACTTATTTATATATACTTAGGAATAGTAAATTAAGATTCAAAAACTTATAAACAATTTAGATAAAATTTAAAATACTCATAAGACATGTGTTAATCTCCTAGCACCTAAATTGACATGTATAAGCCATTAAATAAATCAAAGTGACAAATGTTAAGGTTAGAACAAGTGTATTATTTAATTTTCTTTTTCATTTATTTTTAAAATTTACTTATATAAATATATTACTTCTCATCTTATTCTTTTTCCATTCTTCTTTTCATTAAAACTTAAGGAATTATTCAGATCTAAAATCTGAAATTCATTTTGCAACAATAAATTTCAATCTGCACCAACATTTCAAAAACCAAAAATTAAATTAACCTGAAAATCATTTGCAAATTCCCTCAAAAATCATGCATGTATCTGCAGTCTGCATTTTCATCAACCTGAATTACAAATTCATTCTTTAAATCTCTTCAAATTTCTGTTTTAAATCAACCAAAATCCGCATCTTAACACCTGGAAACAAACATGCAGGCAAATGAATGTGAAAGCCTGCATTTTCTTTCTCTGCTTTCTCTGGGAAGCATGCAAATGAATCCGGAAACTGCATGCATCAAGGAACAAAGTAATAAATCAAGATTCAAGTCTTCAAAAAGCAAAAGCAAGATGAAAGTTTTAAAGCATCTGCAGTTTATATACCAAACTGAAGTTCAAAATGCATAAGCAAAAATAAAAGCAGAATCTGAAGCTCTTCATAAACACATGTGCTCTGCCTCCATAAAACTCAGTGAGTAACTTCTTTTTGTTTTAAATTTTAAGTATAAATTTAGTTTATTATTATACTCTGGAAATAATTGTGATGGTGTGTTGTTGACAAGTTATTATTGGTGTAGTCATGAGTATTTGAAATTGTGCATGTTGATGTAACTCTGCACTTGGGTTTCAGATTTTAGAATGGCTTAGGAATATCAATTTCATGTGATTTAGTATGTGTTAAGATTTAAGTTTTAAAACACAATATGGTTGTGATACATAAGCTAAGTTTAAATTGTATTTAATATGAAATTTCTGTAATATTATCTGTAAATTCAGAGACTACAGAAAAATTCTTATATAAGTAAAATTAAATCATCTGGATTCTGTAATTTAAGAATATAATTAAGTTACAAGATCAAAGATGTGAATTTAGAAACTAAAATTTGAATTTTTAGATTGAGATTGATTGGGAAATTCTGGTTCAAGCAGAAAACCTATTTTGGGTTTGAATCATCAACCTAGGTGATCGACGTGGCCAATATTGATTCTAGAGATGGATTTATGAACTAAGTTGTAGGGAAAATACTGGAGGAAGGATTAATACAGTGTGGTGATGGGGATTTGAAATTGAAGTTGATAAGCCCTAGTTTTTACTGTGATCAGTAAATTGATCACCGCGATCAAAATACGCGATTGAGCTTGCCCTGTTTTGAGATGGTGATAGATAAGGTGAGGATAAAGAAGTGGCCGGAGATGGTACCTCTCAGATGATCGGAGTTTGGAGATTGAGGCGTTTGCAGATTGATCCATTTTGTTCCAGATTCGAGCTCGATGCTCGGTTTTTGATTTAGGGTTTCTGCAGTTGATTCGAAGGTCGGAATGGCTTTCATTGATGAATCGTGACTTACGTTGGGCGTCGCGAGGGGTCAGAGATGGTTGCTCCGGTGGTGCAGGTGCATGATGATAATGGCGTGTCAGTTGTTTTTGGGGATGAAAGGGGTTCGTGTTTGTATCGGGTAAGTTTGTGTTTGGCTCGAAGCTTTAGATTGTTTGACTCGGAGGAGTGGGATGGTGGACTCGATGTTTTTGGTTAAGAGCTCGGGTGAGTTTGTCTGTTCCAGGTTTGTGAAAAACCTTATTTTATTTGAATTGAATGAATTCAGGATGAAGAAGTTACTCTAGTTTTATTCGAGTTTATTTAGTGTTTTACTCGAGTGTTGTATATATAGCTCGGGTTAGTTGTTCAGGTAAAATTTTGTCGTGTTTCAAATTTAAACTAAATTTTTAAGGTAAATCAAAGATTTAAATTAATTTTTAAATCTAGTTTAAATTATGGATTCAAGTTGAATTGAATCATAAGCCGGAAATGATCAAGTATTTAAATTCAAATTTGTCTAAAAAAAATACTTTAAAAGGGTTTTTATTATTTAAAAATGTTTTTAAAAGAATTTGAATTTAAATTTAGAAATTGAAATATAAGCAATGTTTAAACAAAGTTTAAATTTGATTCAAATTTGGATTTGAATCTTGGTTTCAAAATAGATTTAAGTTTTATAAATTTAAGTGTTTAAAACAAATTTGAATGATAATGTAAAAAAAATTAAATGGTTTTAATTTAAAAAGAAATTTTGTTTTAACTTTGTAAAATTTCTTTTATAATAAAAGTATTATTTATCATTTAAAGGTTTTAGATTGATTTTTTTAAAACTTGTTAAAGTTAAATAAAAATTTGTATTTTATTTAATTACTAGGGTAATTAAATGAATAATTAATTTATTTAATAAATTAATAAAATGGTAATTAAGGGATTAATCTTAAAGGTTTAAGATTAATTAATTTTAGAGTAATTAACTTGTAATTAAGGATAATTAATTAAATAAGATTAGTTTTTAATTAATGATTAATAACTAATTAATCAAGGAATAATGGATTAATTAAGTTTCTGTTAATACTTAACTATTTAATTAATTTGGGTTTAATTAATTGGTTAATTAATGATTAATTAATTTGTAATTAATAATGATTAAATAAGTTAATTATTTTAGAAAAATAATTAATGAATTGTTTAATAGTTAATGAAGGTCATTAACTAAGGATTATTTAATAATTAATTAATGTGATTAATTTTAATTATTAAATAGATTAATTAATTTAAAGATAATCATTTGTCTAAGTTAGTAAGTATAATTACTTATGGAAGTAATTAAGGAATTAATTACTTATTGTAATTAACTGAGTTTAATTTGATTTGATTAAGTTAATTAATTCAGTTTAATTAATTTAGATTAATCATTTGACGATTGTGAAGTATAATTACTTAATGTAATTAAATGAAGAAATTACTTAGAGAAGTAATTAATGGGTAATTACTGTATGTAACGACCTAGAATTTTTGTTAATTAAAATTTGAATATTTAATTAATTTTAAATATTAATAAGTGAAATTTATAAGTCAAATAAATTTTTATTTGAATTTTTGGATTTAATTGGATAATTAAATCGATAATTTAATACGTTAAATTATGGAAATAATTGAAAATTGAGTTAAATATGATTTAAAATGATTTGTAAAATTTTATTTTATCATATGGGAGTTAGAACGATATTTTAGAACTTTAAAATCGAATTAAAAGTTAATTTGTGAAAATTGAATATTTTAATATTAAATCGACTAGTGAAAATAGTCAATTTTTGAACAGTCTCAGAATTGAACGAAACTAGTTCCATTGGATCCGTAATAGTTAGTTATTATCGGATTTCAAATTTCGTGTCAATCGGAGTTATCGTTTGATCGTGGCAGCTCGAAACGCATCGAATTATTTTTAATTTTAATTTGACGAGTGAAAATAGCCATTTTTCAAAAAGTCTCGGATTTCGACAAAACCAGTTTCATCGGATCCGTAATGTGATATTATTGTAAGGTTTCAAATTTCAAGTCAATTGAATTTACCGTTTGTCCTGTACAAATTAAAACGCCTAGAAAATCGCTTAAATCGGTTTAATTTAAATTGAGCGTTTACAGCCATAACTCGCACATACTTCCGAATTAGCTTTCGAAACCTGTTCCATTGTGTCCGGAACGCGGGGTAAACCCTAGAAACGCTGGTTACGGCGCGTAAATCGGAGTTCGGAATTTCCGGATGAATAGTGTTCGATTTTCTTCTATAAATAGAGACCCTTGCCTTCATAATTTATAAAAAAAAAAAGAAATAATAAACCCTAGCCGCCGTTCACCCAAGAATGGCCAGAATTTCCTCAACATCTTCCTCTCCGATCTCCTCATCCAAGCGTTTTTAGGCAACGATCTCAACTAGAGAATCGTAGAGGGTAGCGAGGCCGAGGCATCCAACGGCTATGATCTAAGACGATGCACCGAGGAGGGAGATAATGGCGTGCGTTCTCCACGTGTTGCGCACGACTTTTCACGCAGAGGGGGGGCCGAGTGCCACAGGGGTCAGGCCGAGCATGGAGGAGGGGTAGGCGCTTCCAGTGGTGGCTCTTGATCGAGTTCAAGTTGAGCGAAGTGATCGAATTCATGAACCCTAGTTTATGTTATTGGGTTTGATTTAGTTCGGCAATTATCTGTAGTGACCGTGATGATGGGAAGGAGGAAAACGCACGGGCCTGATTTCTTGGCCTTGGAATGCACGGCTATGATCTAGCCTAGGTTTAAAATTTTATATTTTAGTTGTAATTTATAAGTTAAAATTCGAGTAAACTTTGAAATTGTATATCTTTTTCATACGAGTTCGAAAACGCGCGAACCCAGTTGCGTTGGAATCGTATGGACGAGCACTACGCGATGGAGTTGGTTTGGAGTCGTTTGGAGTTAGTGAAAATTTTGGGTAAAATTAAACGTCCGTTTAATTTTATTCGAAATAAATCGCTAAAACGGAAATAAAATCAAGGTGAGAATTTCTCACTCAATCGAATCAGTTTCGATTTTATTTTAAATAGTTAGATTTAAAATATTTGAATGCATGTTTGAATGTTGATTGATATCTATTGATTGTTAAATATAGACATTATACGCCGTTAGTAAGCGGATGTTATTTAATAAAAACATATACCGCGAATATTTCATAAACAGTGAAATTGGTATTATATAAAATATAAATATATATATAGTGGCATATGTATATATTGCAGTTATTGATTTCCCGCATTTATTTGTTTAGCGGATGAGACCCTATTGCGCCGTTATTAAGTGGATAATATTTAAATCCCATATACCGCGATAATTTCGTACTGGAGCGAAATTGGTATTGTGCTAATGTTTGTGGATGCAGGAAAACAGGTTGGAGGGATCCAACTGGATTCCTCAACAGTATTTATTTGATTTCAGATATTTTGATATTTGATGGATTTTCATATTGATATATGATATCGTTGTAGTCGTGATTGACTATTTGGTGTGTAACATCATTGGACCAAAATTTGGGATTTTAAAATGAATTTTAAAGTGATTTTTGAGAATAGACTATATTTTGGAATTGATCCATTATAAATCAATAAACGTTATACTTTTAAAAGTTATAAAATTATGTTTTTGAGAAATATAGTTAAAAGATTGATTTTTGAGAAATATGGATTAATGATTTTATAAAATAGTTTAAATTGGATTTTTTAATATTTTATTAAAAGTTTAAATATAGGATTTATAAAATTTGATTATTTTATAAATCAAAATGGTGAAATTATAAAGGAAATTAAAGACGTTTTAGAATAATGATATAATTTGATTTATATCAAGAGATTTATAAATGGATATTTATAAATTGAAATGTTGACATTATAAAACGAGTTTTTATAAGTGTTTGAATGAAGTGGAAATGAATTTCATAAATGAATGAAATTTATGGAATTATAAACTGTGAAGTTATAAAAGAAATTTATAAATAGTAAGATTCATAAATTTGGTGAAATTATTTGAAGAATAGATTGGTTAAATAAATGGATCTTATAAGTTATAAGATTTATAAATTGGAAAGTCTTTAAAAAGAACGATTTTGTAAAATAATCGTTTTATAAGTAATTAACTTATAATATGAACGTTTAGTTTTATAATTTAGTTATAAACTGGAATAGGTTAATATGGAAATTATAAAAAGAAGGTTTTATAAGATAAATAGAAAAGGGATTCATAAACGTTGCTTTATAAATTCGCAAACGACTTATTTTGATAAGTAAATTGCTGAAACCTATTAATGGAGTTATATTCACGTTTTTGAACTGTGAATGATCCTTTAAAATAAAATGAATAGAAATGACGAAATTGTTAACGTAGTATATTCACGTTTTTGAATAGTGAATAATAAGTTAAAGAAATTGTTTAGAATGTGATATTTTAAATAGAATTAAAACGATCGAACAATGTTTTAAAATGTGTTGAGATTCGAAACCATAGATTTCAACATTTATTGTTGAAATAGACGTTTTCGAGAAATAGAAGGAAATAATGGACTATAACACTGTTGTTATAGTAAATGATTTCCGAAAGGAAATGTTTTGTATAGTATTGGGATTTATATATCTATTTTAATTTCGAATCCCTATACTAGTGAATTTGGGACGTCGTAACGATGTTTTACATAACATTCGTTTTGGCCCAAATAAATATGTTGAAGAGAATGATTTCCTTAATAAAATGAAATATATACTTAATCTCGATTTAAGTATATTGAATATTTTCCAAGGGTGAAAATAAATAAAATTTGTGAATTACTTATGAATAAATAAGTATGGAAATGTTTTTCCAATGTGAAATGAAACGTTTAGAGAATTTATCTTTTTGAAGATAAATTGAAATGAATAATTGAAATCGAATATTCATTGATATTTTAGAATTATAAATTCACTAAGGAATTTATAAAGGAAGTGGAATTTGTTTAAAAGTAAATATTGATTTATTTTTGAAGTATTGAAATTATATATCTAGTGAAGATATTTTGGAAAATAAATAATTTGGAAAATTATTTGGAATCTGGTGATGTGTGCATATCCATTGATAGTTCAATAACCGACTATCAATATTTCCCTTTGAATGGGTGATTGATGTGAATTGTTTGAATGTGAATGCTACACTTATTTTTGAATAAGCGCTCACTATTCGGGTTAACCGGGAAAGGACCATGGGGTCGTATAACCCATTCCGAATATGTGATACGTCGTTGTGAATTGCATTGAAGATCGGTGTTGAAGACCCGGTATTTGCGAGAGCGATAGGATGACCTGTCGATTGTCTCTGCACTGAGTTGCAGCGGTATAGAGACTCCCTAAGTGATGGGAAATCCGATCAGGATTGTGAATATCCGGATTGCAAGGACTTCTTTGTAAGTGCCTTCGGTTTTGTTCGAGCCCGGAACAGACTTGTATGGATTGTGTGTCTGACATTACAAGTTGAGATATAAAGCCGATTTCTTTCAAATATATTTCTGTTGGTGGCGAAGAATTTATTCTTTAGCTTAACACCCTTCTCTGAGACGTACGAGCTCAGAGGTTATGTAGTTGAATGTTATCAGCGATATATTCCCAATTTGGTAATGTGATATGCTGAGTGATGCTGAAATGATCATTGTGTTGATTATTGTGATAGGATCGTTTATTTGATCGTCTATCTTTGTGATCATTGTGTTGATCATTTGTTGACCCAAAGCATGGCTTTTGTATAAAGTATGTTTTTGTGGACGTGACTTCGTCGAACCTCACACCCCGGAAATGGTCAAAACAGGAAAGATGCGGCAAGGTTATGAGGGGTAGCACCCTTTAGGGTATGTACATTTCCTTCTGGATAGAGGTGGTATCATGGTATGGAGCCCAGATATTTAACCTATGTGGTTACTACGAATTTATTACTTTGTGGTTGTTGGCTTTCGGGATCCCGTGAGAAAGGTCGTTTACGATCGGGGAATGGCGTGCTCGTGTCAGTAGTTACCCAGTTAGGGGTAACCCGGCCTTGTGTTGGCAGAGTTCCGGTTTGGTTCTCGGGGATGTCTTTCCAGAGGCATTCTCATGTGGCAATGGGAAGTTCCTTGGCCTGACCATTTGTTGGAAATCCAATTCCCAATACGAAACTTGTACGGTTTTAGTTGTAGAACCTGCCATCTAATATGGTAGCTATAGTAGGCATAATATAATGGTACCTATGCTGGCTAAGATTTATATTCTACTTTCGAAATCGTTTTATACACTATGCACTAATAATAATATGAAATGTTCTTTTAAATGCGTATCAAGCATCTTTGACTATCATAAGGAGAAATCTCCTCCGATTCTGCGTTTGCATTGTGTGTGTGTGCGGGAGGCCTTATGGTAGTCTCATTTTTAAAAGCATTGCGAATTGACTTTAAAAATATTCCCCTATTTTGATTTTAAAGATAAATAAACTGTTTTGAGTTCTCACACCAGTCACATGACTGACTCGGAGTTTATTGTTTTCCTTCCTAAACTCTGGGTGCCCACAAATTTTCACACGGGCAGTTAAGAGTTAGGTTTATCAGGATATTCTGGATATTCTGGAGTTGCTGGAGGCAAGCTGGATGGCATGGCGTATTACTAGTTTATATAGTATTTCTTTTTTTCCGCTGCACTATTTGTTGTTGTTGTACACTCTGATGATATGATGTAATATAATGTGATGTGATGTAATAACTGATATAGTTCTTTGTTTAAAGATTATTCATTTATTATTATATGTTGTTCCGCTGCGAATTGTGAGATTCTGATGTTGTTCTGTTGTGTTCTGTTCCGTTCTATTTTCTATCTCTTCTCTATTTTCTCTTTTCTATTCTATTTTCAAATTTTCTGTTTTCTTTTCCCTCCATCTTCTACCTTTTTTTCTACCTTTTCTTTTCTTAAATTCTTTTTAAAAACCCATAACTATTCGGTTTTTCGGCAACGAAAAATCGAAACGTTACACTGTATGTAATTAATTGAAGGTGATAGGTTGATGGAAGTAATTTGAGTTAAATTACTTTGTAAATTAATCAAGGGACTAATTTGAGATAATTAATTATGAAGTAATTAATTTATTTTTGGGAAAGTAATTAAGGGTGGTTAATTACTGAATGAAGTTAATCAAGGGTGATTAACAATTATGTTTTAAGTAAAGATTAATTACTTAATGTAATTAATATAATTAGGAATCATTCATTACTATAATTAATGATGTAATTAAAAATGGAATTAATTAGGAATAATTAATAAATATGGAATTAATTAATGTAATTAATTATGGATTAATGTTATTAATTAAGGATTAATGTAATTAATTATAGTTAATTAATTAAGGAAGTAATTAAAGATTTATTACTGTATTTGGTTAAGTATAATTAATTTGAGAAATTAATTAGTGAATAATTACTTGAATGTAACTAAAGGTTAATTAATCAGGAATGATTAATTAAAATAAATAATTGGTTGATGATTAATTAACGATCGGGTTTAAACATTTGGATATCCCGAAAACCACATCGATCCAAATTAACGACAGGTCGTGAATCTTTTGTGAAGAGTGAAGACTCGAGGTGTAAGAACCATATGTCAGTATAACTCTAGGGGTGATTCCGTGATGAGTTTGACGGAGATGGTTCTTATAGATTCGAGATAGTGATTTAGAGTGCAAGGGTTATCGTCGTTAACTCTGAGGGTGATTCCAAAATGGGTGTAACGAGATAATGCCTTCGTTTTCGTTCGAAGCCGGAACGAACTTGTATGGATTGAATGCTTTCAGAACATCGTCAGGTGGACGATGAGCATTCTAAAAGATGTGTTCTCTAAAGGTAATCGTAGCCTCAAACCTCATCAACCGGGAATGGCTAAAACAGGGGAGGTGCAGCAAGGCTTCGTGGGTAGCTCCCACTGGAGAGCGAGATTTACCCCTGTCTAGAAGTCCCTTTTCATTTCGGCTGCGTGGGCGGTTGGATATACACCAGCTGCGGGGTTGTCTTGTTCGAGACTGTCCAGTAAGGGATGGTTCCGGTCTTGTGTTGCAGGGGAGTTAGGGTGGCTCCTCGGTACGTTGATCTAGGCCACGTACTGTGACGGACGGTACCCCAGTAGCCCTGCCATTGTATGGAATCCATAATCCAATTAGTGCCAACGGTTTTGATTGTATTACCCACTTTTGTGGCTAGTAGCTGGAATTTAATGAATGTAACAATTTCGGCTATTTCTTATTTATTTGAAAACCCTAGACACTATTATAATATCACTGGATTTCTTATCAAATGTTTTGGTTAGCGTAAGGTAAAAACTTTTTCATGTTTATGTGTGGGAAGTCTTACGTGATACCTTTCTTTTCAAAACTTTTTCAAAATTAAGCAACTTTAACCTGTTACTCACACCAGACCCATGTCTGTCCCAGAGTTTATCTTCTTTTTTCTTAAACTCTTGGGTACTCAAATTTTTACGAGTAGCCAAGGGATTCAGGTTAGCTTTGACGAATTGTGGAGGAGCAAATGGAGCAGGAGGCTTCTGCGTTGTAGATATATATAGTTCCACTGTGTGTTCTTTGTGTTGGTATTTCTTGTTCGAGTTGTATTGAGTTGTATAACTAGACTGGTGTTTATAACTGTCTAGTATGTGTTGTAAATTATGTGTAACTCTGATTAGCGATGTATAGTATGTAATATTTATGTTATTAATATAATTTATTAGTTCCGCTGTTGAGATTCTGATGTTGTTTCTTTCTTCTCTTTCTTTCTCTTTCTACCCCTTTCTTTCTTCATGATGATACGACTTTTTTGTGGAGAAAAAGTCGGGTCGTCACAACAATGTTATTCTATTAATGTAGATTAACATATTCCAATAGCATTAGTCTTATTCTCGAAGTACTTTTGTGGCCAATGAGTCATATCACTTCAGGTACAACTATCAAAATCATATTTTGATAATGTACTTGATATTCATTTTGTATTTACGCTACATGCCATATGGTGGAGTCAATACTCTTAATCTTATTGACAACTTGTAACAACATGCTATTTTTGACCTTCAAAAGTCGACACTTAATGCATCCACAATATTAGAGTGTTGAACATCTAAGTGCTAGAAAGGAAGATTGTTGGAGTAACATAAAAAACATGGGGAAATAGAATCTAATAGCAAACTGATAACAAACAATATAACAAAGACGTAAAACTGTCATTCTAAGATAAATAGTATACCAGATTAGAAACAAACCTAATCAGCCTGAATAGTTATAACTTCCTGACCCTACAATTGCTGATGGGTATACATAATAAAACAGCGAAAAATAAAAATACTACGCATGTGAACTTCCAGCTCTTCTCCATGAACTCCTTGCTCCTACCAACGGAAACCTAAAAAACTCGATCCGACCCAAGCATTATAATAAAATAACAGTTGGATTGGTCTGGAAATCAGCGTAATAAAACTCAAGGAATATGATGAACATATTATAATCTATAGGACCATGCTGCAAAACGTGGAATAGTTTTACCTCACAAGAAAGATTTTCATATATGGAAGAAAGAAAACAAATTTAGAATAAAACCCAAACTTGAAAGAATGGGCATAAACAAGATAAAAATACAGACTTAAAGAATGGACACAAACAATTAAACATGGAGAAAAGCACAATGCACTTCTCGATGTAATTACGAAAATAATTCAAAGATTTAAATCAAAGAAGGAAAAGGAAAATTATCAACAATGACTAGGAGTGTGCACCTCCTTTGTAGTATACTCCAGAAAATATACTTGAGAACTACGATGGCTATTGAAATCATTAAGCCGGACCCTTTCAACCTTACCGAGTTCCAAGTATTTTACATTTTCAAACGCATACCACCTAAACCAATCTAGAGTCGATATGAAAGTACACTAATGGGAGAAACTCTACAATGACCCAAATTTTTTAAAGGTTTTTATAACGCAATTTACTGAAACTTTGCTTGAAATTAAGCAATAAAATTTTGAAACGAAAATTTGATATTTGAAATACGTCTATCTAAACATAGCAACTGGAAAAAATTTATTGGAAAATATGAAAGTGAATTCTGTTGTGTAATTTTCAATTTAAAATCAGTTAAAATTCGATTGAAATAAAATGTTTTTGAAATTTGAATATTTTATATGATAAAAATGTAAACTATTTTTTAAGCGAGACGTCACCATTCGTTTCGTAATATTTGGACTATTCTAGCCCCATTTATTTTATTTTCGACATTTTAGTAGCATTCTATTGGCGAAATATCGACTTTTGATAGGATGGTTGTATCGTTGATATCTGTGTACTATTCTGATTGTCTCGTCGTGCTGATCTCCACAGTATATTCATTTCTGTATTTCGGTGTCCGTTACGTGATGAAAACCGCGAGATGGATAGCTGTATCGGTTATGAAATTTGAACCCTTTTGTTTTCCTATGTCCTTTCATTGTCGTCCGTGAGAAAGCTGTCAGCCACAAGCAATTAATATTTCTTGAATTCAACATTCGGGCGTTTGTCATTCCTATTGTTACAATTTATGCCAGTTGTTCTTTCATTTTTCTCTTTCCATTTCAATATAGCTTAGTCTATTCATCCTGCCATTCGTATAAAATTAAAATTAATAATAAATAAATCTTCATAATCAAATTCTTTATCACTGTGGGTTGCCTGTTCCTCTTCTTCGTGTTGTGATATATATATATATATATATATATATATATATATATATATATATATAATCTTAGGCTATAATTCAAGTTTCTTGTTATGAACCTTTCCTCCTCCTTCTTGCCGAACACCCTGCCCTCTTTTATCGCCTACCACCACTGACCCCATGCTGCAACCGCGTATACCGCCACCATGACCCTACTTAAGCGCTGACCCGCCACCTAAAACAGCCATCACCAAAGGCCATCTTCACTGACCGTGGCTTCTCCCCCTCACACGCAACTACACCTCCGATTTTTGGCCAAGCCCTCTATCGAGCTACTCATCCACGTCATTCTTTTACCGATCAACGCTACCCACGCCTGTTGAGTGCCACCATCACGAGCAGCCACTTTCCTTCACGGCGACCGCCCAAACTCCATATCCACAGCCAACCCAAGCTTTCTATGGTTGAATCACTACCATAGCCGATTCCCCTTCGCCTGAGTCCAACCGAGCCCCTCTCTCAGAATCTCCACCACGAACAGCCTCTTCCTGTAATCCATATTCACTTCGCCTTTTCCAAGATCAGATATGCCCTTTCTCCTCCAATTCGGTGAGCAGCCATCTTCCTCTGTTATACGCATATACATATATACATATACATATATATATATAAGCGTATGTATATTTGTCTATATAATTTTTTTTAGGTTATACATATATGTACGTTCGCATATATACATATATATACACACACAAATAGTATGACATATGGTTCTTATATCTATGTGTACTTTGGTCTTGTTAAAAAGTTTCAGTATGTTTATGTATCCAATTTAGTATTATATTTTGTGACAAACCTTTTGTAATATATATATACATATGTATGTGTATATATAAATATTATGTTTTATATTGATCTGGAATTTTTGAAAGAAATTTGGAGTGTAAGTTTATATATTAGTATGTATAAGTTAATGAAATTGTGTTATAGATCTCTTTTTACAGTTTTTATATATACACACGCGTATGTTTTTTTCAAATTTTGTTGCATATCAGTTTCTAAAAGTTTGATTATAGTTAGTTATTTATATACAGTATGTGTTTATACATAAAGGTAGGCATGGCTGTTATTTAAATAAGAGTGTCTATATATATATATATATATATATATATATATGTAAGTGTCTTGTTTTCAAAGAAAGAAAGATATATAAATAAGTTATGTTTGAAGGTATTTATTTAGACTTATATTAATATCTTAAAAATAGATTTTTGGAAATAACTTTAATATATAATAAATATGTTATTGAGTTTATATAAAATTTATATGATCTGTTGTTATAATATGAAAGTTATAAATTATGTGCTTGAGTTTGCCATAATATATAAGTATATCTAAGTTATCTGTTTGAGTTATATATAGGTTTATATATTTTCTGTAGTTTTATTTAAGTAGATAAAAATGTGTTTATTTTTGTGATATGTTTTATAATGAATATATATTGTTTATTTTAGTATACATATGTACAATATGTTTTGTTAATATTTTGAAAAGGGTTTTTATGATTTTAAAACATATATAGATATTCTGTTTAGTATTTATTTGGAACATTTTGTAAACTATGGACTTTAATGAATATTGATTTTACAAGAATACAATATGAAGATTTATTTTTAAATATGTGTTTTAGCGGAATATTGATTTTAAGAAAATATCATATATATTTGTTTTCCATTGAATTCTAGATCTTGCTTGTCGTTGTCCATATCAACGGTTTATCTCTTGTCCCATTGTTCCGTTGTCGATCTGTGCTTATCCATGTTCATCCACATCTTGTTATCATTGTTTCCATAGCCATGAAAGGTGAGCGATCACTCACAATTAACATTTTTATATTTACTAAATTTAATTCACATTGAAATGATAATTGAAATATGTTGTTAAATTTGAACTGCTTATTATTTATTGCTTTATGTGACATGCTTTTATCTGAAACTGTTCACCTATGGCATATGACACCATCTCCTATGGTATACACTTTATTTAAGTTGTCGTTGATGATATATGCCTGTTGATATGTTGTATTATTTGTTTTCGCTCTGCAAGTTCCCTGTTAGTTTAAAATTCCCTATGGGTTTAAATGATACATACCCGAACTATATTATCGATTAGGGGAAAATCGTTATGGGTCGAAATGATAAACCCAAGCGATTTTCATTGATTTTTAAATTTTGGGATTGCGGGTTGAAATGATATACACCCGTAAATATTTAGTTTGCGGATTGAAATGATAAATATCTGTATCACTTGACCATAAGATAGAAAATTATATACAGACACCATTGGTCCATATTTTGAAATGATTTACAAAGTTTTGGAAGGAAGGATTTTATTAAATATTGAATTTTAAATATAAAGATACTTTATTTTGTAAAATCTAATTTTTAAAATTATATGTTTTGGAAATTTTAAATTTATAAGTTAGTTTTGAAATTATAAATTTTAAGATTTTACTTATAATTTTACTATTTTAAAATATATAAAAATATATTTAATATAAAATAAATTTAATAATAAGTTTTAATTTAATAAAATTTAATTTAAATAGTATAAATATCCTTAGGTATTTATTTAAAATTATATTTAAAAATCGATTTCGTAATAACTTTAAAAAAATAGAGGCTAGAAAATAAAGTAAAATTGACTTGAAATTTAATTGGGTAATAATTGAATTTAAATAAGAATTTATTGGAACTAATTGATTTTGAATTTGAAAGTTACGATTTATAACTTTAAATAAAACCGAGACTGAATATTTAATGTCAATTCAAATTCATAAATTGAGATTTTATTTAATCGTTATTAAAATTATTAAGTAAATATTTCCAATTTGAATAAAATTAAAATTCAATGTTGAAATATAAATGAAACCTATATTGTAAATGTTTGAATATTTAAACTTTGAATCTTATTGGATTTGAAATGATAGTTCAAACCTGTATTTGACATCGATAAAAATTGAAATGGTTTATTGAGAATTTGAATTGAATCTTCACCATTTTAAAATTGAAAGTGTTATGATTTCGAAAGTGTTATGATTTTGAAAGTGTTACGATTTTGGAAATGAATACTTATCTTGAAATGAAGTATGAACTATTTGAAATGAAATGACCACGGTGTTAAAAAAGCGTTTGGTTGTTAAAGAGACCGGGATCGGATATTGTCATACTCTCTGCCAATACCGAAAACCACTTGAACAACTGTGTATGTGGTGGAGATTCCAGAATGAAGTAGGACAGTTTGCGACGATTCAATGTGGTATTTATATAGCCCTGACTCCCGTTAGTCAGCTTGATGTTGCTAACACATGAGCTATATCAGTCCAAATGGGGTCATTCCCCCGATCGGGCACATTTCATCGACACAATTCTATTGCTTTTTTGATTTGATTGGGTGCACCTTTGATTTGGGAGTGTGTCACAAGGTGGGCGGCAGTAGCTGTTATGCGTTACCACCAATCCGGGAGTGCAAATGGTATATTTACCTTGGCATTGCCTCGAGTGTCTTGTCGTATGCCTTATCACGCCTTCTACGAGTTTGTTTTGTACCGTACCTATGTGGTGTCCTCTGGGTAGACCACCAGTTTGGTGGAGCGCATGGCGTTGTACAGACTACAGGAATATATGAAATGTTTTAAGGGGGATATGGGTAATGCCTTAACGCTATTTTAATAGTTTACTTTACTATAGACATATTATAATAGAGTATATTACTACATAGTAGATAGTTCCACGGATCCTAAGAGGATGGAAATCCCAACATCCTTTAAGTTACTTGTATTTCAGTTGACATTTTACTTGAGTTGAATTTATTAACATAAGAATGTTAATCCTAACTGGAGTGTTTAGTGTTTTGCTTTATTCTCGGGTCAGACTGAGTGTCACAACATTTGAGACTCACCTTTGGAGATTGGAACTTTGTTCGAAGATCAATCTATCCAGCTTCTAGTCATTTCAGTTTATTCCAGTGATGTATTTCAGACTTATCGGTTGCTTATGTATTAGAGATTCATTTGTATTTGAGGTTCTGTTGTATTTTGTTTCAGACAGATGTTTTATAGCTTTATGAAATACTATTTATCTATTCTGTTGCTTATTGTTGTAATACTCTGTGTCTGTGATTCTATGATTGATTCATCTTTTTTATACACTAAGTTTTGCCAAATATAAATTAACAATCTATTGTTTTGAGCAATTCAAGTTCGACGTGTGTGGATGCGAATGGTTTGAAACAGCGGGATGTTACAGTTGGCATCATTGCTGTGGTTTAGGCAAAACTTAGCATATATAGCACCTTCGTTCGAGCTTGAATTTCTCCTCTTTGACTCGGATTTCCTTTGAATTTTGGAAATTCCTCCTTCGTTCTGAGAATCCATTCTTGTATTCTCCCATTCGCGATCCCTTGATACTGGAGCATCCCATAGCTTCGACCTCAACTATCAACTTCATCCATAGTTGTGACTAATTACAATCAGTGTTTCACCAACCATTGTGTGATTTGTAAAGGGGTGAACTCCGTTACAACAAGCATCGATTCACCGGAGATTTCTACGTCCTTGGTTTTGGATGCTGTTGTTTCTGGAAAATCCCAAACGTTCTCTCTTAGACGACTAGGGTAATTCCCTTGTGATCGACTATCGAATGTCTCAGGATTTGCAGGCAGTTCTATCTTTCGTTTGATACTCGACCTAATGATCTTGACTCCATCTGATAGTCAGGGATTATCCTAATGTTTTGGTAAAATCGCTTCTTTCCCTCTCGAGCGGGAAATTGAATACTCGCATTGATCTTATTCTTGAAATCTTGGTTGACCAGGTTAAGGTCGTCCGCGATTTATATAAGTCTATCCATCTTTTCTCTTTTGTAATCTATCTTATCTTCTTACGTTCCTATCTTCGTAGTTAGGAATTTTTTTTGATTAGGGTCCCTCTAATTTGAATCTCTGTTCTTGTTCTATATTACATTATTGAATCATCATGTGAGGGAGTGTATGTGTGATTAATATAAAAATGTTTTATATTGTGTTTTTTGAGTTGTTAAGTTTGATTTTGGGTTCGCTCGATTCGTCTGGCCAACGCTATCGATGAGAATTCCAAAACACTTGAACAGAGCAAATTGACACAATATTATTTTCAAAATTTTTTAAATGAAATAATTTTGTGTATGATTATATTATATATAAAGGTATAATTTTATAAAATTAAATAGTTAAATGAATTGGTTGTTTGGAATGATAATACTAGATTTTCACTTATTTTTTGTTAATCATTAACTGTTGTTGTATATTATCAGGAGAGGAAAATTTAAATTATGGTTTATAAATCTGATTTGCAAATGAAATGGATTTAAGTTAAGGATTTGAGAATTGAATTTCTGGTACTTTTCAAATTTGGTTTTCAAATTTATGGAAGAATATATTATTTGAAAGTATTTTCAAAAGGGAATTGTTTCCAAAAGAATTTTAAAAGAATAATTCTAAAATATTTAAGTCTGTACTCTCTTTGTTTGTTGCTTGAAAATAATTTCGATGGTGACTGCAGCATCATCGACATTCATTTTCGAGTCTTAAAGTGGAGATACCACTTAGTAGCTTTGCTACACTTTTGTTTTGGAAAATGGACATGATTTGAATTTCTTGAATATGATATGATTTGATTTATATAGTATATTTGTATATATTTATTTTAAAACGGTTTGAAGGAAAACCGAAAATTTCATTTCTTAAATTCTATATTAAGTGACGGTCTTTAAAATTTTGAAATAAAGAGAAGTTTAAATAATTGGAGTGTATAAAATGAAAATTTTAATTGAACAACTTGAAACTATCGAACTAAGATAAATTTATTTGTGTAACACTCAATTTCCAAAATATATATAACTTACTTGAATTTTCAAGAAGTTAAAAGTTAGGGTGAATATGTAATTGAGGTTATACAAGAGAAAACATAGGTAATAAATTGCTCAAATTAAATTTTCGCTTAATAAAAATATTATAAATAATAGGTAAATTGGTATAGTGCTCAAGTACATGTGGAGCATTAATAAAACTTACTTGAGAAATGTTTAGATGTAATAAGAATATATGATTGAGTAATATGCAATGAACGTAAAAAATAAATGAGTCTAAAATGAAATTTTGTTAAGAAAATTTATAAATAAAATTGATTGTTATAATAAATATTATACATTTAATCTATGTGATAAGATATGTATTAGTGAAATAAATTGAATAATAAAATGGAAATGTTATCTAAATAAATAAATATGAACTTAAGAGTAGTTGAAGGTGAATGTTGAGGTGGAATTAACTATAGTTGATCAAATAAATTTAGTAAATGGGTTAAATAAAACAAATTTGTTGTGAACCATTTTGTAATAAATATTAATAAATTGAAAACAAATCAATTGGATTAAAATATATGAAATTGAAACCAATCAGATTTGAACACAATAAATTTGACTGATTAAATAAAATGAATTGAAATCAATTAATTGAATATAAACCAATTTTAAAATAAATGAAATTTATATGGTTTTGGAATTAATCGTGGCATCTGGAATTTTGTTTTTCAATCTATCTTTTCTTTCTTGTTGTTCATGTTCTCCTACCCTCTTCCTTTTCGGGACAAAAAGTTTTGAGTGGAGGAGAGTGTAACAACCCGAAAATTTTAACAGTTTTTATAAAGTAATTAACTGAAACTTTGCTTGAAATTAAGTAATAAAATTTTGAAATGAAAATTTGATATTTGAAATACGACTATTTAAACGTAGCAACTGGTAAATTTTTATTGGAAAATATGAAAGTGACTTCTGTTATGTAATTTTCAATTTAAAATTAGTTAAAATTTGATTGAAATAAAATATTTTCAAAATTTGAATATTTTTATATAATAAAATGTAAAAAAAATTTTGAGTGAGAGGTCACCATTCGTTTCATCAAATTTGGACTTCTCTAGCCCCGTTTATTTTATTTTCAATATTTTAGCAGCGTTTTGGCAGCGAAATATAGACTTTTGATAGGATGGTAGTATCGTTGTTATCTGTGTACTGTTCTAATCGTCTCATCGTGTCGATCTTCAGAGTATATTCGTTTCTATATTTCGGTGTCCATTGCACGACGAAAACCGTGAAACGGATAGCCGTATCGGTTACAAAATTTGAACCCTTTTGTTTTCCTATGTCCTTTCATTGTCCTCCATGAGGAAGCTATCAGCCACAAGCAATTAATATTTCTTGAATTTAACATTCTAGCTTTTGTCATTCCTATGGTTACATTTTTTGCCGGTTGTCCTTTCGTTTTTCTCTGTCCATTTCAAAATATCTTAGTCTATTCGTTCTGCCATTCGTATAAAATTAAAAATGATAATAAATAAATCTTCATAACCAGATTCTTTATCACTGTGGGTTGCCTGCTCCTCTTCTTCGTGTTGTGATCTAGAAATATATATATATAAGCTTTGGCTATAATTCAAGTTGCTTGCTGTGAACCTTTCCTCCTCTTTCTTGCCGAACTCCCTGCCCTAAATTATCGCCTACCACCACTGACCCCACACTACAACCGCGTACATCGCCTCTAGGACCTTACTCAAGCTCCGACCCACCATCTAAAACAGCCATCACCAAAGGCCATCTCCACTGACCGTGGCTTCTCCCCTACACCTTTCGACCTTCGGCCAAACCCTCCATCGAGCTGCTCATTCTTTTGTCGATCAACCCAGCCAATGCCTGCCGAGTCCACCATCACAAGAAGCCCCTTCCCTTCGCGGCCACTGCCTGAATCCCAGATCTACAGCCAACCCAAGCTTTCTATGGCCGCAATCCCCACCATAGCCGATTCCCCTTCGCCTGAGTCCAGTCGAGCCCCTCTCTCGGAGTCTCTACCACGAACAGCCTCTTCATGTAATCCATATTCACTTCGGCTTCTCCAAGATTAAGTCAGCCCTTGCTCCTCCAATCCGGTGAGCAGCCATCTTCCTCTGTTATATGCATATATATATATATATATATATATATATATATATATATATATATGTATGTATGTATGTATGTATGTATGTATGTATGTATGTACGTATGTATGTACAAGTGTATGTATTTTTGTCTATATAATTTTTTTAAAGTTATGCATATATGTACGTTTGTATATATATACGGTATGACATATGGTTCTTATATCTTTGTGTACTTTGGTCTTGTTTAAACGTTTCAATATGTATCCAATTTAGTATTATATTTTGTGACAGACTTTTGTAATATATATATATATGTGTGTGTGTGTGTGTGTATTATTTTTTATATTTGTAACGACCCGTAAATTTCCGATAATTAAAATAGCTAATTTAATAAGATTTCGTGATTTAGTGTTAGGAAAAATTTTGTAAGTCGTTTGGAATAATAATAACTGGAATGAATTGAAACAATAATTATCCAAATAATTATTTATAGATTGAATGGAGTTCCAATCTAATTGAATTGACTCAAATGTTATAACTTGGTTATAAGGGAATATATGGAAAAACAAATGTAAATAAGTGAATAAGAATTGTGAATTATTTAGGTAGTAATACAAATTTTAATAGATTAGTAATAAGTATTGAAAAATAAATGCTACTTAGTGAATGCCTTTGCAATCAATAGTTGGATAGGATAATAAATGTCGAATTCATCGGGTATAATAGAGTAATTGATTGATAAGTAAAATCTATTTAAAATCAAATAATTGAATATTGAATAGGTAAATTGTTTAAAGTAAATATTTAAGACTTATTGAATAATTGAATAACTGTAAAATGGAAATAGTGTTCTAAGATGTGAATTGGTTTTAAAAAGTTGAATCTTATAAGTTCAATTTCAAATATTTCAAAGCATTATGAATTATTGGATAATCGAATTGTTTAAATTTAATATTTGGAATTTATTGAATAATTGAACAACGGGTTTAATATGATTAAAAATGATTTGTCAAATTTTATTTTATCATATTAAAGTTAGAATGATGTTGTAGAACTTTTAAAATCAAATTAAAAGTAAATTTGTGAAAATTGAATATTTTAATATTAAATTGACGAGTTAAAATAGCTATTTTTAAAACAGTCTCGGATTTCGACGAAACTAGTTTCATCGGATCCGTAATGTCATATTATTGTAAGGTTTCAAATTACGTGTCAATCGGATTTACTGTTTGTCCGGGGCAAGCCAAAACGCATAGAGATTCGTTTAATCGGTTTAATTTAAATTTGATCGTTTATTTCCGTAACTCGCACATACGATCGAATTAGCCTCCGAAACACGTTCCATTGTGTTCAGAACGCGGGGTAAACCTTAGAAACGCCTGCCGGCATGCTTCGTTTGGAGTTCGGAAAATTTTCGGTGGATAGTGTTTTTGCAATTTTCTATACAAGGACCTCTCTACTTCACTTTTGCAACCAAACCAAACCCTAACCCTAGTTTCTGAAGCCAGCCGCCACTATCATTTTCAATGGCCAGAAATTGTCGAACTTCCTCCTCTATTATCTCCAAATCTACAAGCAATTAGCAAAAGTCGTCAACAACAAAGTTGTAGAGGGCATCAAGATCTAGCTATCCAACGGTGGAGATCGGAAACGGAGCCACGGATCGACGCGAAATCATGGTCAAAGCTGCTGCGTTTTTCATGCAATTTGAGGCAGTGGGGGGGGGGCTGGGTCTGGCCGCACTTACGGCGTAGGTGACTCTGGTGATGGGCTTCGTGGTGGCGCTAGCTGATCGTTCTGAAAGTCGACGAGGTGGTCGTGATAATTGCTTGAAAATCGACGGCTAATGGGTTTCATGTACGTGAATATCACGTTGAGGAAGAAAGGGGGGCAACGGCCTGATCTGCTTGGGCTGGAAATCAACGGCTGAGATCGCGTAGGGTTTGAAATAAAAAAAAGAAATGTTAATTAATTTACGTTTTAATTTGTTCAATTTTTAAAATGCTCTAACTTTTGCATACAAGGTCGGAATTCAACGAAACGAATTGCGTTGGCTTCGTATCGACGAGCACTACGCTATGGAGCTGGATTGGAGTCATTTGGATCTAGTGGAAATTTCGGGTAAAATTAAACGCTCGTTTAATTTTGTTCGAAATAAAACGCTGGAACTACATTGAAATCAAGGTGAGTGTTTATAACGCTCACAACATACTGAATATCTTTATCCTTGTTAAATTTGACATTATGAAGTGTTATGAATTTTATTTGTCGTTGTTTGATAAATTTTAATTGTCATATAGATTGTCATTTGAATTAACCGTTAAAATTTAAATTGACAGTCAAATCGAAATTGAAATTGAACTACGATTAAATTACCTGACATTGATAACTATGAAATTGCCATGAATTGTATTGTCTATTGGATGATGTATTTCGATGGATGCTATTGGTTGATATTTAAATGTTTGGATGTTTATTTGCTTATATATATCCTGCTAGGCATACATATGAAACTGTGATTTGATTTAAGTGATATATATTCATCCATGACATTTAATTGAAATAATAATTACTTGGCCATAGGATAGAAAATTATATACGGACACCGAATTGGCTAAATTAAAAAATTTAAAATCGTCGATTTGAAATTTATTTAAATGTTTTGATTTAAAAGTTATAAATAGAAATCAATTTATAAAAATCGAATTTATCGAAAAATTGAGTTTGGAATGTTGAAATAAATTTTGGTTAAAAGAAATTGTTAAATAATTAAAGTGGAGACTTTGGAATTTAAAAATCGGGATATGATTGAATTTCGAAAATTGATTTGTTTAAAGATTTAACCTTAATTCGAGCTTTGAATATTACTAAGTAAAAGTGACATAAAAATGATATTTTGAAATTGAGCTTGAAATTGAATCATATTTGAAATTTGGATTTAAATTTGAATATCGAAGGATAATTTTGTTAAGTGTTATAAATTGATATTTTGAAAATAAGCTCCAAGTCGATATAAATTGAAATTGAATTAATTGAAGGTGAATGTAAAATTGAATTAAGTTGAAGTCAAAGTTGACATTGATTTGAATTGAAATCGAAATTGAATCGGTAGAATGGAAATTGAAATTGATTTGAAATGGGAAGTTAAAATTGAAATGGACTGGTTTTGAAGCTGTTTTATTTTGTTTTCCAAATTACTTTGTTATATAAACCATTTTTGAATACTTGAACTATTTTAATCTATTTTAAATCTACTTAACCCAATGTAAATTATTTTAAACTAATTTATCTATTTTAAATCCATTTTAAGATTTTAAGTATTTTAACTATTTTAATTATTTAAAACTACTTTGAACTACTTAAAACTATTTTCTAAAAATTCAAGCTGGTCAATAAGGTGAAATGTTTATGTTTAAATCTCGAATGTAAATACGAATTGGGTTAAATGAAGTTGCAACCTAAATTGAAATTCGAAATGATTTGTAAATCGAAATGAGATATTGAGGCGAAAAATGTTTTGAAACGGAACCTTACATTTTGAATAGATACGATGATATTTGAAATGGACTTGATTTTGAAGCGAATATGATATTTTGATATCAACTATGAATCGATTTGAAATGTAAAGGAGCCACCGGTGTAATAATACGTAGTTATTAAAGAGACCAGGATCGGATATGGACATACTCTCTGTCGATACCGAAAACCACTTTAATAACTATTATACGCGAAGTGTTGATCCAGAATGAAGTGGATAGTTTGGTGAACGCGTTGACTGAAGAAAGAGAACGATATTGGATGACCCCTGACATGACTAAAACAGGAGCCGCGCCGGGCCATTGAGGTTCGCCATCTTTAGCGGACACACTTCTTCGATACCATATCTATTACATTTGTGATTCGATTTGGGTGCACCCCTAGATTTGGGAGTGTTGTTTCGCGGTGTTGAGGTAGCTGCTGACTATGCTCAACATCAGTCTGGATCATGCAACTACTAGTATCCTAGTTGGTATCACCTCATGTACCTTGTCATACTGATTATCCTATTCGCAACCACTACGTTATGTTTTGTGTTATACCTATGGGGTACCCTCTGATAACCACCAGTTTACGGTGGGGCTTACGGTGCTGTATAGACTATGGCATTATAAAAATGTGTTAAGGGGGATTATGGTAACGCCTTAACGCTATTTTGATACTTTATATTACTGATAGGCATTATCTACTTAGCGTACATTACTACATAGTAGATAGTTTAACGGAACCTTAAGAGATGGAAAATCCCGTAACATCTCTTGAGTTATTGCACGCACGTTGACACTGGATATGAGATGTCAAACCCCGTAAACATCTCTGACGCCGTTACACTCATATTTATTTACGATTGATTTAACTTTCATAAGGATATTTTAGTCCTGACTCGAGTGTTTTGTCTTTTCATTACGCTCGGGTCAGTCCTGAGTTTTACAGATTTTTGAAGATCTATTCTGGAGGATGAAGATGAAGATTTGGTATACTATTACTATTATTACCCTTGCATCATGCTATCTGCTGCATTATTTTAATTGTTCTGTTGTATATGTATAACTCTGATAAAGGTTGTATAAATAATTGTCAAAGTGTAGTAAACAGCTTCATGAACTGTTTACTTGACTATTATATTTTATCGTTCCGCTGCAAGATTCTGTGTTGTTTCTTTTCCTTTATTTCCCTACCCTTTCTTTTCTTAATTACCCCAATAACCATCTGCCCTTTTGAATGGTTTGGAACCGGCATATGTATTTGATCGTCGGTTTAAACTGTCCAAAAAGGCGGGTCGTTACAGTTGGTATCAGAGCTTTGGTTTAGCGATAACCTTAGCTTTGTGGGGTCTGACTCTTTATAAATAGGGTAGTAATACCCTATGATGAGTCGCTGAGTGTATATATATGAGAGAGCGTATTTGTTAGTGATATAAAATATTTTATATTGTGTCAGTTGATTTGTTGAGTGGCTTATGGATTCTGGTCAATACGAGTAATTAACGTCGTTGATAGGGATCTCTAAACACTCGAATAGAACAATTCGACATAGTATTGTTTTGAAATTGGGTAAATGAAATAATTTTGCTCTAATTATATTTTGAATATAAAGAATTTATTTTCAGAAATTATTGTGATCTATCTAGCTTACATGGTTGTTAGGAATGATAATATTGGTTATTATCATTAATTGGATATTGTAATTTAATAAATAAGGTGAATTACAAAATGAACAATGATAAAACACTTGTGGAATGTTTTAAGAAAGAAAATCCTATAAGAATGTTTTATAAAGGTGACTTATAAATTTAAATAGATTTAAATTGGAAAATATTGAATTTAAGACCCGGAGGTTTTGACAATGGTTCTCAAAGCTTTGAAGAAAATATATTATGATATTAGTTGGAAAATATTTATGGGAAATATTTTGAAAGGATTTTTAAGAAGGTATGAATTCAGTACTCCTCTCTTCTGTCGCTGGAAAATAATTTCGGTGATGACTGCGCAGCATCATCGACGTTCATTTTCGAGTCTCAAAGTGGGGGAGACTTCTAAGAAGCTTTGCTTTTCTTCGAAATTATTTTGGGTAAATGGGTTTTGGTTTAAACTCCAAAGGTATGATTTGATATATTAAAGATATAAGTGAATATATTTATTTCAAACGATTTGAAAAGAACCGGGCATTTAAATTTCTAAGTTATGTTGATTAGTAATTTTCAAATTATTTGAATGAAATGTGAATAATCAGAATTTATAAAATAAGAGGATTAAAATATCTAAGCTTATTATTTTGGGAAAACTTTAAAGTTGAAAGGTAAAGAGGATTTAAACAAATTAAATTTGTGAACATTCTAATTAAGTAAAATGAAATTCTATAAATTTGTATAATACCAAAATTACATTCTGATAACATATAACAAGACTTACCAAATGTTAAAAGTTAAAATGATGTTTTGGATATGTAATGAGATATTGTATAGATAAACAGAACCTGAAAGTAATTGAAATATACAAGTAAGAAAAACTCAGAAGGAATTAAAATGTATATAAATGGAAAATTTGGTTGTGATAAAAATGTTATAAACTTAAATATGGCATGAAATGATGAATGGATAAATGGAACAAGTAAGTGAACTTAGGAAAGAAGATAAATGAATCGTATTGTATCTTTGTAAATTGGTTATAGAAAATAAATATAAATTGCAAAGGGGTTGTAAAATTTTTCTGAATTTGTAACCTTTAAGATAACTGTAAACTAAGAAAAGTCATCTATGAGAGGTTAGACTTTTATAGGATGATTAATAAACTAAAGTGCCGGTTGATAAAATGTTCCACAAATGAATTCGTTATTAACTGAAATTATGAAAATGCAATAAATGTAAACAATGGAATTTCTTATAGCTAAGAATCAATTGGAAAATGAATTTGAATTTAATTAAATTATATAGAATGTTTAAAATGAACTTGAGTAAGCAAATTCTATGATATGATGTTTAAGAAAAGATATTGTTAACGAATATGCTATGTAAAGAAATGAATATACTAACTGAATAATGGATTGTGAGTAATTAAGTGAAAAAATATAAAAGCCAATAAAATAATTTAGTATAGATAAATTGGATAGAAATCCATTGGAAGGTAATACGTGAGTTGTACGTATATTATTTTGTTCGCATAACGATTTGATCCAAATTCGAGCACAAAATTTCGAGATGATTTATATCGATCCAAGTTAGGATTTTCCACTCGATTCTCGACGGCGAACCCTGGATATGGATTTTGGTTTGATTCTAGAATTCTCTATCATAGTATATGGCTATGCAAGGAGAGTAACAGTTTCCAGTCAAGGAACCAAATCTGAGTCCGCACTAGAGAGTCGGGTGAACGATACTAGTTGGAAGTGAAATTGTGTGATCGAATAAGCGATTAGATTGATATTGCTCACGGATGATATATGTACGGCTTACGGACTTAATTAAAATTAATATTGGAAATTTAAGATGCCAAATATGTGAAGATAAATTTGTAACTTTTGAGATAACTATAAACTAAGAAAAGTCATATATAAGAAGTTAGACTTTTATGGAATGATTATAAATTAAAGTGAAGATTAATAAAATGTTCCGCAAATAAATTTGTTATTAACTAAAATTATGAAATTTAAGTAAATGTAAACAAAAGAATTTAGTATGGCTAAGAATCAATTGGAATTGAAAGAGACAAACCAAATTGAATGTACAATTAAAAATTTGGTTATGTTAGGTATGATTTGGTTGTTATATGATTGTTAGTTGGTTGTATATAATTCATTAAGTGTTAATGAAATTGAAAGCTATAAATCATTGAAGTCAAATTGGAAGTTAAATGAATTTAAATAGAATTTAATTTGATTCAAATTGGAAGTAAACTAATGTAAATATAAATTAGTGAATGTTAACTAATTGAATTGAGAATGAATGTTAGTGAAATCCAACGTTAATGAATCAACTGTGATTAAAAATTGAAAACCAAGTGAATAAATATTAATGAGAAGTGAATTTATATTGATTGATTATGGATTTGCTGGATGATAGTTGGATGATAATTGATTTGGTGGATGCATTTGTTGTTTGTTGCATTTGCTATATTGGCACATGTAGTTGTTATGTTTCTATATGATGTATATTGATATTATTTTCATATATGCATGTTGCTCATGATTTGTTGAGTGTTTCGTAGGTGCGGAGTGCGTTTGCTTCGCATTTGGAGCTCGCTTTCGCGCTATATTAGCCGTATATGCTCTCTAATAATATATAAGGTACATATCTCGGATTACATACCATACTTTTACACTTTTTCCCTGCGGGATGCCTCATCACTTGACTAGATGTATATTTGTGATATATATACTGTCATTTTTTTTTCGGATCGAGCCGCGCAAAGGAGACTCTGCCGAAATTTTTCGTAAATCCGGGTGTTAGAAAATTTTTCAAGTTTTAAAATATTATATCTTGTTTGATAACTAACTTTTAAAGTTAGAAAGCCGTTCGGAGTAACTTAGTGGAAGTGTAGTAATGACTTTATGAATGGAATTTCATTGTTTTATAAGTTGGTAATTTTGAATAAAATATATCTAATGTTGAATTCTATACTTAGTTCCTTTTCCCTTCTTTTTCCTTTTCGGGGACGAAAAGTTTTGAGTGGGGGAGAGTGTAACGACCCGCAAATTTCCGATAATTAAAATAGCTAATTTAATAAGATTTCGTGATTTAGTGTTAGGAAAAAATTTGTAAGTCGTTTGGAATAATAATAACTGGAATGAATTGCAACAATAATTATCCAAATAATTATTTATAGATTGAATGGAGTTCCAATCTAATTGAATTGACTCAAATGTTATAACTTGGTTATAAGGGAATATATGGAAAAACAAATGTAAATAAGTGAATAAGAATTGTGAATTATTTAGGTAGTAATACAAATTTTAATAGATTGGTTTCGAAGATTTGAATAGTAATAAGTATTGAAAAATAAATGCTACTTAGTGAATGGCTTTGCAATCAATAGTTAGATAGGATAATAAATGTCGAATCCATCGGGTATAATAGAGTAATTGATTGATAAGTAAAATCTATTTAAAATCAAATAATTGAATATTGAATAGGTAAATTGTTTAAAGTAAATATTTAAGACTTATTGAATAATTGAATAACTGTAAAATGGAAATAGTGTTCTAAGATGTGAAATGGTTTTAAAAAGTTAAATCTTATAAGTTCAATTTCAAATATTTCAAAGGATGATGAATTATTGGATAATCGAATTGTTTAAATTTAATATTTGGAATTTATTGAATAATTGAACAACGGGTTTAATATGATTAAAAATGATTTGTAAAATTTTATTTTATCATATTAAAGTTAGAATGATGTTGTAGAACTTTTAAAATCAAATTAAAAGTAAATTTGTGAAAATTGAATATTTTAATATTAAATTGACGAGTTAAAATAGCCATTTTTCAAACAGTCTCGGATTTTGACGAAACTAGTTTCATCGGATCCATAATGTCATATTATTTTAAGGTTTCAAATTTCGTGTCAATCGGATTTACCGTTTGTCCGGGGCAAGCCAAAACGCATAGAGATTCGTTTAATCGGTTTAATTTAAATTTGATCGTTTATTTCCGTAACTCACACATACGATCGAATTAGCCTCCGAAACATATTCCATTGTGTTCGGAACGCGGGGTGAACCTTAAAAAGGCCTGCCGACACGCTTCGTTTGGAGTTCGCAAAATTTTCGGCGAATAGTGTTTTTGCAATTTTCTATATAAGGACCTCTCTACTTCACTTTTGCAACCAAACCAAACCCTAACCCTAGTTTCTGAAGCCAGCCGCCACTATCATTTTCAATGGCCAGAAATTGTCGAACTTCCTCCTCTATTATCTCCAAATCTACAAGCAATTAGCAAAAGTCGTCAACTACAAAGTTGTAGAGGGCATCAAGATCTAGCTATCCAACGGTGGAGATCGGAAACGGAGCCACGGATCGACGCGAAATCATGGTCAAAGCTGCTGCGTTTTTCACGCAATTCGAGGCAGAGGGCGGGGGGCCGGGTCTGGCCGCACTTACGGCGTAGGTGGCTCTGGTGATGGGCTTCGTGGTGGCGCTAGCTGATCGTTCTAGAAGTCGACGAGGTGGTCGTGATAATTGCTTGAAAATCGACGGCTAATGGGTTTCATGTACGTGAATATCACGTTGAGGAAGAAAGGGGGGTAACGGCTTGATCTGCTTGGGCTGGAAATCAACGGCTGAGATCGCATAGGGTTTGAAATAAAAAAAAAGAAATGTTAATTAATTTACGTTTTAATTTGTTCAATCTTTAAAATGCTCTAACTTTTGCATACGAGGTCGGAATTCAACGAAACGAATTGCGTTGGCTTCGTATCGACGAGCACTACGCTATGGAGCTGGATTGGAGTCGTTTGGAGCTAGTGGAAATTTCGGGTAAAATTAAACGCTCATTTAATTTTATTCGAAATAAAACGCTGGAACTACATGGAAATCAAGGTAAGTGTTTATAACGCTCACAACATACGGGATATCTTTATGCTAGTTAAATTTGACATTATGAAGTGTTATGAATTTTATTTGTCCTTGTTTGATAAAATTTAATTGTCATATAGATTGTCATTTGAATTAACCGTTAAAATTTAAATTGACAGTCAAATCGAAATTGAAATTGAACTGCGATTAAATTACCTGACATTGATAACTATGAAATTGCCATGAATTGTATTGTCTATTGGATGATGTATTTCGATGGATGCTATTGGTTGATATTTAAATGTTTGGATGTTTATTTGCTTATATATATCCTGCTAGGCATACATATGAAACTGTGATTTGATTTAAGTGATATATATTCATCCATGACATTTAATTGAAATAAATAATTACTTGGCCATAGGATAGAAAATTATATACGGACACCGAATTGGCTAAATTAAAAAATTTAAAATCGTCGATTTGAAATTTATTTAAATGTTTTGATTTAAAAGTTATAAATAGAAATCAATTTATAAAAATCGAATTTATCGAAAAATTGAGTTTGGAATGTTGAAATAAATTTTGGTTAAAAGAAATTGTTAAATAATTAAAGTGGAGACTTTGGAATTTAAAAATCGGGATATGATTGAATTTCGAAAATTGATTTGTTTAAAGATTTAACCTTAATTCGAGCTTTGAATATTACTAAGTAAAAGTGACATAAAAATGATATTTTGAAATTGAGCTTGAAATTGAATCATATTTGAAATTTGGATTTAAATTTGAATATCGAAGGATAATTTTGTTAAGTGTTATAAATTGATATTTTGAAAATCAAGCTCCAAATCGATATAAATTGAAATTGAATTAATTGAAGGTGAATGTAAAATTGAACTAAGTTGAAGTCAAAGTTGACATTGATTTGAATTGAAATCGAAATTGAATCGGTAGAATGGAAATTGAAATTGATTTGAATTGGGAAGTTAAAATTGAAATGGACTAGTTTTGAAGCTGTTTTATTTTGTTTTTCAAATTACTCTGTTATATAAACCATTTTTGAATACTTGAACTATTTTAATCTATTTTAAATCTACTTAACCCAATTTAAATTATTTTAAACTAATTTATCTATTTTAAATCCATTTTAAGATTTTAAGTATTTTAAGTATTTTAATTATATAAAACTACTTTTAAACTACTTAAAACTATTTTCTAAAAATTCAAGCTGGTCAATAAGGTGAAATGTTTATGTTTAAATCTCGAATGTAAATACGAATTGGGTTAAATGAAGTTGCAACCTAAATTGAAATTCGAAATGATTTGGAAATCGAAATGAGATATTGAGGCGAAAAATGTTTTGAAACGAAACCTTACATTTTGAATAGATACGATGATATTTGAAATGGACTTGATTTTGAAGCGAATATGATATTTTGATATCAACTATGAATCGATTTGAAATGTAAAGGAGCCACCGGTGTAATAATACGTAGTTATTAAAGAGACCGGGATCGGATATGGACATACTCTCTGTCGATAACAAAAACCACTTAATAACTATTATACGTGGAGTGTTGATCCAGAATGAAGTGGATGGTTTGGTGAACGCGTTGATTGAAGAAAGAGAACGATATTGGATGACCCCTGACATGACTAAAACAAGAGCCGCGTCGGGCCATTGAGGTTCGCCATCTCTAGCGGACACACTTCTTCGATATCATATTTATTACATTTGTGATTCGATTTGGGTGCACCCCTCGATTTGGGAGTGTTGTTTCGCGGTGTTGAGGTAGCTGCTGGCTATGCTCAACATTAGTCCGGATCACGCAACTACTAGTATCCTAGTTGGTATTGCCTCATGTACCTTGTCATACTGATTATCCTATTCGCGACCACTACGTTATGTTTTGTGTTATACCTATGAGGTACCCTCTGATAACCACCAGTTTACGGTGGGGCTTACGGTGCTGTATAGACTATAGCATTATAAAAATGTGTTAAGGGGGATTATGGTAACGCCTTAACACTATTTTGATACTTTATATTACTGATAGGCATTATCTACTTAGCGTACATTACTACATAGTAGATAGTTTAACGGATCCTTAAGAGATGGAAAATCCCGTAACATCTCTTGAGTTATTGCACGCACGTTGACACTGGATATGAGATGTCAAACCCCGTAAACATCTCTGACGCCGTTACACTCATATTTATTTACGATTGATTTAACTTTCATAAGGATATTTTAGTCCTGACTCGAGTGTTTTGTCTTTTCATTATGCTCGGGTCAGTCCCGAGTTTTACAGATTTTTGAAGATCTATTCTGGAGGATGAAGACGAAGATTTGGTATACTATTACTATTATTACCCTTGCATCATGATATCTGCTGCATTATTTTAATTGTTCTGTTGTATATGTATAACTCTGATAAAGGTTGTATAAATAATTGTCAAAGTGTAGTAAACAGCTTCATGAACTATTTATTTGACTATTATATTTTATCGTTCCGCTGCAAGATTTTGTGTTGTTTCTTTTCCTTTATTTCCCTTCCCTTTCTTTTCTTTATTACCCCAATAACCATCTGCCCTTTTGAATGGTTTGGAACCGGCATATGTATTTGATCGTCGGTTTAAACTGTCCAAAAAGGCGGGTCGTTACAATATTGATCTAGAATTTTTGAAAGAAATATGGAGTGTAAGTTTATATATCAGTATGTATAAGTTTATGAAGTTGTGTTATAGTTCTCTTTTTACAGTTTGTGTATACACACGCACATGTTTTTTTTCAAATTTTATTGCATATCAGTTTATAAATTTTGATTACAGTTAGTTATTTATATACAGTATGTGTCTATACATAAAGATGGGCATGGCTGTTATCTATATAGGAGTAGATTTGTATGTGTGTGTGTATGTGTGTGTGTGTGTGTGTATGTAAGTGTCTTGTTTTCATAGAAGGAAAGATATATAAATAAATTATGTTTGAAGGTATTTATTTAGATTTATATTAATATCTTAAAAATATATTTTTGGAAATAACTTTAACATATAATAAATACGCTGTTGGGTTTATATAAAAATTATATGATCTGTTGTTATTATATGCAAGTTATAAATTATCTGCTTGAGTTTGTTATAATATGTAAGTATATATAAGTTATATGTTTGAGTTATATATAGGTGTATATATTTTCTTTAGTTTTACCTTAGTAGATAAAAATGTATTTATGTTTATGATATGTTTAATAATGAATATATATTGTTTATGTTAGTATACATATATACAATATATATTTTTAATATTTTGAAAAGGGTTTTTATGACTTTAAAACATATATAGATATTTTTTTTAATATGTTAGGAAATCAATCTACGGTTTCGATGATAATAACTATACAATGGAAATCGAATATACATATATATTTCTATTTACAGGTAAATGCTAAAGTAACATCACTATAGAGACAAGAACGAAGCTCAAAGAACATTACAAGAGACGATAGGTCGATAGCATCAGTAGAGAAAAAACACAGATGCACAAAAAGCAACATGCACAAGATCAGACGTCTGTGTGCACTAGCCAGACATTTGAATAAATCCTTTGGATTATGAACCAGAACAAATCAAACGTCTGTTTAATGTACACAGACATCTGAAAGGCTACTACATATAAAAAATATATAGAGCCAGACGTCTGAGACATATTCCAGACGTCTAGAACTGAACTCGAATTTTGAAATTAAAATAACAAATTCCACACTTGAAAATACATCTTCGCTTCTCTTCGCTGCAACTCTTCATTACCATTAGAAGCGACCATAGAATACTTGTTAATGGATGCAACTACTCGAGTAATCTCTCTAACACTATAAATAACATCAAGAATCAAAGAGAAGAACTCACCTTACTTACTTGCGCTCTTTACTCTTATACTCCGACATATTCTTGATCTATAGCAATTATATATTTGTACTTCACTCTTCCATATATTCAGAACTCTTCAATCAATATTCTCTACATATATTGGAAGCATTTGTACTTAATAGTCAATATTTGTGTTATAGAACACACATTTGACAAGAACAAGCTATTGTAACCAAGCTTATTCCTCCAAGCGAAGAGAGGGTGTTTGATAGTCGAATTCCAAAGGGAAGCTTCGAGACTGGACGTAGGATGGGAGGTCCAAACCAGTATAAAAGCCTGGTGTGCTTAGTCTATATTTTACTAGATTAATTTTATATTAGTTACATCATATAATTAGTCATATATACTTGCATATACACTACCTGATCCATCCCATAGACTTTCAATTGGTATCAGAGCAAACCTCAGGTTTGATCAAAATACAGTAACAAGTTTTTGAATCATTTTAGTATAGCAATTATTTTTCAAGAAGGACAATCCACAGCACGACCTCCGCTTTTTAATGGCTCTAACTATGCATATTGGTCAACACGTATGAGAATTTTTATGGAAGTTAATGGTCTAGAAATTTGGTCAGCCACTCAAGATAAATATGAAGCACCTACTACTGCTTTGAACACATGGACCGATGCACAAAAAACAACGGCTTCTAATAATGCAAAAGCTATGAATGTTTTATTTTGCTCACTGGACAAAAATGAGTTCTCACGTGTCATGCTATGTAACACTGCATTTGATATTTGGCGCACTTTACAAGTCACACACAAAGGCATAAAAAAAGTTAAACAAACCAAGATTTCAATTTTACAAAATCAATTCTCATCATTTAAAATGAAATAAAATGAATCTATAGTAGATACGTACTCTAGGTTTCAAACCATCCAACACGATCAATGGCACTTGGAGTCAAATTTACAAATTTTGATTTAGTATCTAGAATACTCAATTCTTTAACTCTAGAGTGGGAAAGAAAAGTATTAGCTAACGAAGAAGCTAATGAAATTTCAGCACTCTTAGTTAAAGAATTGATAGGAAATTTAATGTCATATGAAGCTAATTTGCATGCACGAAAAGAACAAAATTCGAAAAAGATGAACATAACATTCCCAGCAAAAAATGAAGACTCCGACTTAGACGAAGAAGAAATTGTATTTATTGCCAAAAATTACAACAAATTCAAGAAGTTTAGGAAAATGAATAAATTTCAGAAAGGAGGAAAATCTAGCTCAACGAATCAAACATTAACCATATGTTATGAATGTGATCAATTTGGACATATGAAGAAAGAGTGCCCCAAGCTCAATAATGATAAAAAGAAGAACAAATTTTAAAAACTCAAAAAGAAGAAGGCTTTCAAAGTAACATGGGATGATTCGGATTCTTCATCGTCTAAAAATGATAGCGGTAATGACAGAGAACAAGCTAGTGTGTGTTTTATGGCGCAAACTGATGAGATATGTCCCGAACTTAGCTATGACGAATTATTAGAACTTAGCATGGAATTGGATGATAAATTTAGAAAAATTAAAAAATTGAACAAAGAACTTATAGTTAAAATAAATAGATTAGAACTTGAATTAGGAATGTTAAAAGATGGAAATATTATCTTAGAAGAAGAACTAGAATTATCTCAAGAAAAAATTAAAAATAATTTGATAGAAAGTGAAACTATTGCTATTGATTTTGATAACACTAAAATAGTAAAGGATAATTTGTTAAAAGAAAATGTCAACTTGAAAAGCAATATTGAAAATTGAAAATTTAGAATTAAAAGAAAAATTAGATAAAATTACAAATAATGCGTCAAATTTTAATAAAGGAAAACAAGATTTGGAAAATCTTATCAAGGCTTCAAAACCATCAGGTAATAGAAATGAAATAGAATTTAAAAATACTCCTAAACAAAAAGGAAATGATGCTAAGAATTATAGTTATAAAAGGGCTAAAAGTTTACCTACGTCTAATATGAATACCAAATATATGAAAATTTGGATTCCAAAAGAAAATTTGATTAGACAAAAGCATATTAATAATTTCTTAGAGAATGTAGTCTATAATAAAATTATATCTATAAAAGTACCAAACCATCTTGGGTATGGCTACCTTCTTCTAACATCTAGGACCCTAACAAAGTATATGGGTACCAATTAAAACATCTTTTATTTTGCAGGTACCCAAAATAAAAAATAAGGAGAAATGGATACTAGATAGCGGTTGCTTCAAGCATATGACCGAAAATTAAAAAATGTTATCAAATATAACATACATCGATGGTGGAATGGTAACCTTTAGAGATAATTCAAAAGGATATGTCGTAGGCATTGGAGAAGTCATCAACTCTGGTATTTCTAACTGTCCTATTATTACAAATGTTTTATTAGTAGAAAATTTAAAACACAACCTACTAAGTATTAGTCAATTATGCGATAAAGGTTTTCAAATAAATTTTGAAAAAGATAGGTGTAATATTGTCGATAATAACAAACAACTTGTATTTGAAGGTTTTAGAAACAAAAATATTTATGTATTAAACATGAATATAAATAAAAATTCAAATTTATGTTTAACCGCCAAACATGATGATCCATGGTTATGGCATAAACAATTTTGTCATATCAATTTTAATTATATTAATAAATTGGCAAAATATGAACTAGTTAGAGGTTTACCTAAAATAAATTATAAAGTAGAAAATTAGTGTGACAATTGTCAATTGGAAAACTAAAGAAAAGTTCTTTTAAATCTAAAATAATATTTCTACAAAACGATCATTAGTATTATTAGATTTAGATTTATTTGGTCCAACACAAATACGATCTATAAATCACAACAAATATGCTTTCGTAATAGTTGATGATTTTTCAAGATATATATGGATTTTATTTTTAAAACATAAAAGTGATACCTTTGGTATATTTAAAATATTTGCTAAAAGAATTAAAACACAAATGGATTTGAAAATTAAAAATCGTACGTTACAAGAATGTGCATGAACACTCTGAATAGTAGTGGCCTACTAAAATATTTTTGGGCTGATGCTATTGTCATAGCTTATTATGTGTTGAATCGAGTAATCGTACGTCCTATGACTAAACAAACTTGTTTTGAAATACTTTTTGGAAGAAAACCTAAAGTATCATGCTTTAAAACTTTCAGATCATAATGTTTTATATTAAATACAAAAGATAATTTAGGAAAATTTGACCCGACGGCCGATGAAAGAATCTTTATTGGATATTCGGATCGCAGCAAAGCATATAGGATTTTTAATAAATGAAACAATACTATTGAAGTAAGTTTACATGTCTCGTTCGACGAAAATTTTCTTAACCATCATACTAGTGATGATGAAGAAATAATTGCAATAATAAATTCAACAAATTCTATTAATAATGAGACAAATCAGCAAAATAACACTTTGATATCATCCCCTAGAATCCTTAAGAATCGTCCAAAAGATAATATCATTGGGGATCTCAATTCTAGAGTAACTAGAAATCAACTTAATCAAATAAGCCATATAGCATTTGTGTCAAATTTTGAACCAAATAATTATAAAGAAGCTTCAAATGATAATTTTTGGATAATAACTATGCAAAAGGAATTAGATCAATTTGCCCGTAATAATGTTTGGGAATTAGTACCAAGACCAGAAGATCAATTGGTTATAGGAACAAAATGGGTATTTAAAAACAAAGCAGATGAAAATGGAAATATTGTCAGAAATAAAGCATGTTTATTTGCTCAAGGCTATAATCAAGAAGAGGGTATCGACTATGATGAAACCTTTGCTCCAGTAGCAAGATTAGAGGCCATTCGTACACTACTCGCCTTTGCAACTCATCACAATTTTAAACTATTTGAAATGGATGTCAAAAGTGCTTTTCTAAATGGTTTTATTAAAGAAAATGTATATGTGGAACAATCCCTATTATTTGTTCACGAAAAATATCCCGACCATGTTGTTAAGTTGCACAAAGAATTATATGGATTAAAACAAGCTCCTCGTGATTGGTACGAACGTCTTAAAAATCACTTAGTTACGTGTGGTTTTCAAATAGGCAAAATCGATACGACCTTATTTATTAAACGAGAAAATAATGATATTTTAGTAGTACAAATTTACGTTGATGAGATTATATTTGGTTCAACAACCAAAAATTTATGTGATCAATTTTCAAATATTATGAAAAATGAATTTGAAATGTCACATATGGGAGAATTAAATTTCTTCTTAGGTTTACAAATAAAACAACTTGAAAATGGTATTTTTATTCATCAAGAAAAATATTGTAACGAACTATTACATCGTTTTGAAATCGATAAAACTTCGAGCAAACTAACACCAATGAGTACTACTGTTCACTTAGAAAAGGATGATAACGGAAAAGAATTTGATGAAAAATCATATCGTAGCATGATTGGTTCTTTACTTTATTTGACGGCTACTCGACCCGATATTATGATGAGTGTATGTCTTTGTGCTTGATTTCAAGAAAAACCAAAAGAATCTCACCTAAGAGCTGTTAAACATATTTTACGATATCTATCTAGTACTAGAGATTATGGTTTGTTTTATCCTAAAGGATCATCGTTTGAACTAGTTTATATTGCGATGCGGATTTCGATGGATGTAGAACATCGTAAGAGTACTAGTGGAACATGTCACTTTATTGGACAATCATTGTAACGACCTGTGTAAATTCGATGTTTAAAATGAATTAAATTAATAGGATTTTATTTTAAATTTAGAAAGAAATAAAAATCTTATTAATTTATATGAAAGCAAATATTGAAATTTGATGTATCAAGGGTAATTAAAATTTACAAATTAAATTATACATTGCAATTAATAGTAATAGTGGAAATTGTTGCAAATATTGAATTTGTCAATGGAATAAAATATTTATTTACGGAAATTGAATATAAACAGAGGTAATAAAGTAATGCAAGAAAATAAATAATGTAATTAGTACAATCCCTTTTATTTGTAAACTATTGTAAGGTGTTAATTAATTGAAATATGAAAATTTGGAAATAGATTCAAAATTTATGTTAGATAAATGAATTGCAATAATTAATGTTAGTAATTAATAGGTTAAAGGGAATACCAATTTATCCATAAAGTGAATATAAGTGAATGTAACAAAATAAATAGGAAACGCTAATTATTCATAAGTGATGGTTGATGATATAAACGTTACTAATTATTAATGTAGTAACGTAAGATGTAAATGTATTTTCAACGGAAATGTAACCTTATTTCTAGGTAGAAATTGCAGGTAGATTTATGAAATGGAGTTTATGCGATAAATAGAATTGAATGTTACGTTAGTACGAATTTAAGGGAATATGGGGTAAATTGATTAAATCAATAAAAGACAATAAATGCAATGATAATGGGTTGGTAATAAAAGTGAATAGGGAAATGATTGTATAGTAAAAATGGAATTCCAACTTGTTGGAATGGAGTAAATACACTTAGTAATAAATTTAGGATAGGAAAACGAAATGGAAATATTGAATTAGTTAATTCGTATATATAAAAAATAAACTTATTAATGGTGATCAAGAGTTGTGACCATAAGTTATTATGAGTGATACATATATATTTAATTCAATTCAATTGATTTGGAAATCATTGCAATAAATATAAATTAAATGTTACGTTGAATAAGTTAAGGTAATAAATGGAGAATAACGTAAATGTTCTTCATAGATATGATAATTTAAATCCATTGAAATTTATGGAATTTGAATATCACATTTTACGTTAATTGGAGATAAAGATGGAAATAGGTAATAATTGCATTAATTTATAAGTAGAAATAAATCGTTAATGAGAACAAGTATTTAAGATTAACCACCTATTTAGTATATTAAGTTATAACGGAAAATCAATTGCAATAATTAAAAATATATTTATTTCATTAATGATAATGACGTAATATTTGAAATATTAAATAGGATGTAATTCAAATGTATATAACAATAGAAATGTGAAATTTGGGGAATAGATTCAAAGTTATAAATGAGTTGTTAAAATAATACATAATAAGTGCAAATTGAATGAATCAATGGGAGCATAGATTTAAGTTTAGAAAACGATATTTTAGTTCAATTAAAGTATTGCAAAACAAATGAAATTAACGTTTAAATATTCGTTTATAGAGATTAAACTAAAATTCAAGGATATGAAAATAATAGATTTTGAACCCAACATGGAATCCTTCTACTTAAAATTTTTAGATGGAATAAACATTTGATTATTTAATTGAATAGAGAAAAAGATTTATTTAGTGTGCAATTTAATGCTTGTTGGAAACTGTAATTTTATAAACATGTTTGCTTGACTATAAATAAGGATTACAATGTTCACGTATTTATTTAATTGATTTCATCAATTAGGGTCTGTTTTGAAGTGGAAGATTAAAATTAATTGGAAATAAATTTATTAAAATCTTTCAATTGAAAAAGGAAAAGAAACAAAGTGCAATTAATAAAATTTATGTAAGAATGTTTTCATTATGAATGTACATTATTTGGAAATATAAGAATGGATTTAATATTGTATAAGTTGATCATTTTAGAATATAAGAATGTTTACATTTATGAATTGCAAGTAACGAATAAGCATTTTAAGGAAAATAAAAGAATGTTGAGGAAATAAAGTGAACGTTTCCATTCTGAATATAAATATAACGTTGTAAAAAGAGAAAATTGAATTTTTAAAACAACATTTTTTGGTAGTTAAATAGCAGGCATAGGTTGCACGGAAGTGATTTTATTACTAACCTTGAAATTTAAAATAAATTAAATAATTGAGTTTATAATTACGTGTCGAGAAAAATGTTATTTTTAAATTTGAATTTTTAAATCATGGTTCATATTTTATTTATGTATCCACTGTCCCCGTTATGTAAATTGGTCTTGTTAAATTTAGTTATGTTGTGGTAATTAAATCTGTAATGAGTGTCAAATTTGGTATGTTTGGGTTTAAAAAAAAAAATTAATTGGGTGAACAAATGTTTTGAAATTTGAATTCTAAAAGTTTGTTTATAGAGTAGAGTTGGTCCATTCATTCCCTTTCTAATTAATAATTGTCACACGTTTTTTTAATTGTTTCCTCATTTGTTCCATTACTTGTCAGGACACGATTCTTCGTCTTCCGAAAATTCAACATCGACACTCACTTTATCGACTGCCGAGAAATCGAACGACGGAAAACCGAACACTGAGGGTTTTATTTAAGAAAAATTTAGGAAAGAAGAAGAGAAAAAGATAGAAATTAGGGAGGAGAGAAGAAGATAGGAAATTTTAAAAATAGAAAGAAAAAGAGAATAGAGAAAAAGGAAAAAAACAGAAGAAAATAGGACGGGACAGAAAGGAAACAACAGAACAACATCAGAATCTCACAATTCGCAGCGGAACAACATATAATAATAAATGAATAATCTTTAAACAAAGAACTATATCAGTTATTACATTTTATACATTACATTACATCATATCATCAGAGTGTACAACATCATACAACAACAAACAGTGCAGCGGAAAAAGAAATACTATATAAATAATATGCCATGCCATCCATCTTGCCTCCAGCAACTCCAGAATATCCAGAATATCCTGATAAACCTAACTCTTGACTGCCCGTGTGGAAATTGGTGGGCACCCAGAGTTTAGGAAGGAAAACAATAAACTCCGAGTCAGTCATGTGACTGGTGTGAGAACTCAAAACAGTTTATTTAACTTTAAAAATCAAAAAGAGGAATATTTTTAATTCAATTCGCAATGCTTTTAAAAATGAGACTACCATAAGACCTCCTGCCACACACACAATGCAAACGCAGACTTGGAGAAGATTTCTCCTTATGATAGTCAAACATGCTTGATATGCATTTAAAAAGAGCATTTGATATTATTATTAGTGCATAGTGTAGAACAAATTCTTTCGAAAGTAAAGATATAAATCTTAGCCAGCATAGGTACCATTATATTATGCCTACTAATAGCTACCATATTAAATGGCAGGTTCTACAATTAAAACCGTACAAGTTTCGTATTGTTTCTTTGGATTTCCAACAAATGGTCAGGCCAAGGAACTTCCCATTGCCACATGAGAATGCCTCTGGATGGACATCCCCGAGAACCAAACCGGATCTCTACCAACACAAGGCCGGGTTACCCCTAACTGGGTAACAACTGACACGAGTATGTCATCCCCCGGTCCTTTGGGACCTTTATCAACCGAGCGCTCGATATCCAACATCACACCATAATAAATAGAGTGTTTTCAACATGAGTAAGTATCTGGGCTCCATACCATGATACCACCCTTTTCCAGAAGGAAATGCACATACCCTAAGGGGAGCTACAGCAACCCCTAATAACCTTGCTGCATCTTTCCTGTTTTGACCATTTCCGGGATGTGAGGCTCGATGAAGTCACGTCCACAAAAACATACTTTATACAAAAGCCATGCTTTGGGTCAACAAATGATCAACACAATGATCACAAGGATAGACGATCAAATAAACGATCCTATCACAAATAATCAACACAATGATCATTTCAGCATCACTCAGCATGTCACATTACCAAAATGGGATATATCGCTGATAACTTCAACTATATAACCTTTGAGCTCGTACGTCTCAAAGAAGGGTGTTAAGCAAAGAATAAATTCTCCGCCACCAACAGAAATATATTTGAAAGAAATCGGCTTTATATCTCAAATTGTAATGTCAGGCATACAATCCATACAAGTTTGTTCCGGGATCGAACAAAACCGAAGGCACTTACAAAGAAGTCCTTGCAATCCGGATATTCACAATCCTGATCGGATTTCCCATCACTTATGGAATCTCTATACCAGGAGCGACCCAGTGCAGAGACAATCGATAGGTCATCCTATCGCTCTCGCAAATACCGGTCTTCAACACCGATCTTCAAATGCAATTCACGTCGTATCACATATTCGGAATGGGTTATACGACCCCATGGTCCTTTCCCGGTTAACCCGAATAGTGAGCGCTTATTCAAAAATAAGTGTGCATTCAAATTCAAACAATCATATCAAATACCCAATCAAAGGGAAATATTGATAGTCGGCTATTGAACTATCAATTGATATGCATACATCACCAGATTCCAAATAATTTTCCAAATTATTTATTTTCCAAAATATCTTTACAAGATATAAAATTCCAACACTTCAAAAATAAATCAATATTTATTTTCAAACAAATTTCACTTTCACATATAAATTCCATAATGAATTTATATTTCAAAATATCATGCATATACAATTTCAACTATCCATTTCAAATTATCTTCAAAAGATAAATTCTAAATATTCACTTCATATTGGAAAACATTTCCATACTTATTAAAAATAAGTAATTCTCAAATCTTTTTATTTTCAACACTTAGAAAATATTCAATATACTTAAATCGAATTTAGTATATATTTCATTCTTTAAGGGAAATCATTCTCTTAACATATTTATTTGGGCCAAAACGAATGTTGCGTAAAACATCGTTACAACAACCCAAAATCACTAGTATAGGGATTCGAAATTAAATAGATATATAAATCCCAATACTATACTAAACATTTTCTTTCGGAAATTATTTACTATAACAACAGTGTTATAGTCCACCATTTCCTTTTATTTCTCGAAAACGTCTATTTCAACAATAAATGTTGAAATCTATGGTTTCGAATCTCAACACCTTTAAAACATCGTTAGATCGTTTTAATTCTGTTTAAAACATTCACATTCAATACATTTTCTTTAACGTATTATTCACTATTCAAAAACGTGAATATACTTCATTAACAAATTTCATCCTTTCTATTCACTTTAACTTAAAGGATTATTCACTGTTCAAAATGTGAATATAACTCTATCTCTAAGTTATAACAATTAACTTATCAAAATAAGTCGTTTGCGGATTTATAAAACAACGTTTATAAATTCCATTTCCATTTATTTCATAACAACTTCCTTTATAAATCTTCTTTATTTACCTATTCGATTTATAATCTTAATTATAAACCAAAAGTCCAAATTATAAGTCAAACACTTATAATTTATTTATTTGCAAAAATCGTTCCTTTGAACTTTACAAATTTTATAAACCTATTGTTTATAAAATTCCATTTATAACTTCACCGTTATATAATTCTATAAATTTCATTCATTAATGAATTTCATTTTCACTTCATTCAAACACTTATAAAGACTCGTTTTATAATGTCAATATTTCGATCTATAAATATCCGTTTATAAATCTCTTAATATAAATCAATTAATATTATTCTTTAAAACATCTTTTAATTTCCTTTATAATTTCATCATTTCGATTTATAAAATAATCAAATTTTATAAATCCTATATTTAAACTTTTATCATATATTCAAAAATCCAATTTAAATTATTTTATAAAATCATTAGTTCATATTTCTCAAAAATCGACTTTTAATCGTATTTCTAAAAATCAGCTTTTTAACTATATTTCACAAAAACCATAATTTTTATAACTTTAAAAATTATAACGTTTATTTATTTATAATGGATCAATTCCAAAAATATAGTATATTTTCAAAATCACTTTTAAAATCATTTTAAAATCCCAAAATCTGGGTCCAATGATGCTACACACCAAATAGTCAATCACGACTACAACGATCCATCATATATCGTATATGATAATCAACGAATATCAAAATATCCATAATCAAATAAAAACTGTTGAGGAATCCAGTTGGATCCCTCCAACCTGTTTCCTGCATCCAAAAACATTAGCACAATACCAATTTCGCTCCAGTACGAAATTATCGCGGTATATGTTCTTAATAAATATTATCCGCTTAATAACGGCGTAATAGGGTCTCATCCGCTAAACAAAAAATGCGGGAAATCAATAACTGCAATATATACATATGCCAATATATATATATTGATATTATATATAATACCAATTTCACTGTTTATGAAATATTCGCGGTATATGTTTTTATTAAATAACATCTGCTTACTAACGGCGTAATAGGGTCTCATCCGCTAAACAAAAAATGCGGGAAATCAATAACTGCAATATATACATATGCCAATATATATATATTGATATTATATATAATACCAATTTCACTGTTTATGAAATATTCGCGGTATATGTTTTTACTAAATAACATCCGCTTACTAACGGCGCATAATGTCTATTTTAACAATCAATAATTTACAGTCATCATTCAAACATGCATTCAAATATTTTAAATCTAACTATTTAAAATAAAATCGAAATCTATTCGATTGAGTGAGAAGTTCTCACCTTGGTTTTAAATTCCGTTTTAGCTTTTTATTTCGAATAAAATTAAACGCGCGTTTAATTTTACCCGAAATTCTAACTAACTCCAAACGACTCCAAACCAACTCCATCGCGTAGTGCTCGTCCATACGATTCCAACGCAACTGAGTTTGCATTTTTTCGACCTCGTATGAAAAAGATATGAATTTTACAAGTTTGCACGAATTTAAATCAACTATTTTCAACATATACTCTATATTTATAACCTAGATTGAATCTGAGCCACTGGATTTCACACCCCCCTTCATCAGGCCGTCCACCATCATCTTCTACTCACGCATATGCTACAGCCAAAAATTGAAGAGGCCGAACCCAAACTTGAGAACTAGGGTTGAATTATGCTCGTTCAATACTCGATGAAATCTCGATCGGGGAGTTGCAAACTCTAGCTCACCCCCTCCTCCACCTTCGACCCCATCCCCAGCAAGCTTGGCCCCCCACATAGCACGGAAATGCGTGCAAACCTGACCACGAACGGCCCATCCTTGCCCCTCCTACGCAACTCCAAACCCCATCAAATCCGTATGGATTTCAAGATCTTGCGAAGCTCTATAACTTTGTAGTTGATGGCTTCGTGAATCGATGAATGGATCGAGAGATTTTGAGAGTTGAAATTGGGAATTTTCTGGCCCATGATGAAGGCTCCTGGCGGCTAGGGTTTAATGTTGATATTTTTTTTTTATTATTAATGAAGAGAGAGGGGTGGTCTATTTATAAGAAACAGCTAGCGTAAACACTATTCATCCCGGGAATTCCGAACTCCGATTTAGACGCCGTAACCAGCGTACCTAGGGTTTATCCCGCGTTCCGGACACAATGGAACAGGTTTCGGAAGCTAATTCGGAAGTATGTGCGAGTTATGGCTGAAAACGCTCAATTTGAATTAAACCGATTTAAGTCGATTTCTAGGCGTTTTAATTTGTACCGGACAAACGGTAAATCCAAACGACTTGAAATTTGAAACCTTACAATAATATCACATTACGGATCCGATGAAACTGGTTTCGTCGAAATCCGAGACTTTTTGAAAAATGGCTATTTTGACTCGCCAAATTTAAATTAAAAATAATTCGATGCGTTTCGAACTGCCACGATCAAACGATAACTCCGATTGACACGAAAATTGAAATCCGGCAATAACTAACTATTACGGATCCAATGAAACTGGTTTCGTTCAATTCTGAGACTGTTCAAAAATTGGCTATTTTACAGTCGATTATTAAATATTAAAATATTCAATTTTCACAAATTAACTTTTAATTCGATTTTAAAAGTTCTAAAATATTTCTATAACTCCAGTATGATTAAATAAAATTTTCCAAATTATTTACATTCATTTTTAACTCAATTTTTAATTATTTCCATAATTTAACATATTAAATTATCGATTTAATAATCCAATTAAATCCAAAAATTCAAATAAAAATTTATTTGACTTATAAATTCACTTATTAATATTTAAAATTAATTAAATATTCAAATTTAAATTATTAAAAATTCTGGGTCGTTACAATCTTCCCCCCTTAAAAGAATTTCGTCCTCGAAATTACAAGTAAGAAAGGTTACAGAATTTATTAACTTTCCAAAATTCATAATTAAATTCCTTACAAATCTTTACTAAGTTTTCCAATCATACTTAGTTATCTTTTCAAAAACAACTATCTATTGTTTAACTTTCAATTCCAAAATCAAAGTTAAAGTTTTCACAATTTTCTAATTTTTCTCAAATTTTTCTAACGCCTTAAATTTCCGGAAAAATTCGCCATAGTCTCCTTTGCGCGGCTCGATCCGAAAAAAAAATGACAGTAGATATATCACAAATATACATCTCATCAAGTAATGAGGCATCCCGAAGGAAAAAAGTGTAAAAGTACGATATTTAATCCGAGATATGTACCTTATATTTTATTAGCAAGCATATACGGCTAATATAGCGCAAAAGCGAACTCCAAATGCGAAGCAAACGCGATCCGCACCTACTAAACTCAACAAACAACATGAGAATCATGCATATATGAAAATAGTATCGATATACAACATATAGCAACATAATAACTATATAAGTCACATAGCAAATGCAACAATAGCAATATATATTCAACCAATTAACATTCATTCATATTCTCATTATATTCAATGAATTGGTTTTCACTTTAAATCACATTTGATTTATTTACATTGGATTTACTAACATTCATTCTCAATTCAATTAGTTTACATTACTAATTAAATCCAATTCACTTTCAATTCTATTCAAATTTATTTACTTTCAATTTGAATTCAATTACATAGCTTTCAATTTCATTAATACTTAATGAATTATATGCAACCAATCAACAATCATATAACAACCAATATATATTAATTTCAACCAAATTCCTTTTCTTATATTCATTCAATTTGGTTTAACATTAAATTGATTTCCATTCCAATTTATTTAACTTCTAATAACATTAGATTTTAATGAATTATCACTTACATTCATTATTCCATATCAATTATTCACATTCAATTGATTATCATTCAATCCATTAGTCCATATCAACTTAATTTACATTTAGTTGATTTAACATTCAAGCTATTCATTCAATTCAATTTCCAAAGTTGAATTTCAATTCACATAACTTAAGTTCATATCCATCACTTAACTTAATTAATTTAGTTTGATACCAATATCAACTTCATTCAATATCTCTTAAGTTATATTCCATTTAACTTGAAATTCACCTTTATTTACAACTCATATTCATATAGCTTCACTTCTTATATATATAAGTTTATTTCACGATTGTAAATCACTTTAATTATAATTCAATTCTTATAATTCATTTGCTTATACAATTACTCTTTTATTTAGATTATTCAAACAACTTAACAATCAACTTATACATACTTTAATAATTTCAAAAAAATTATTCCTTTATATATAAAATATAATCAAGGTAAAATTATTTCATTTACCCAATTTAAAACAATACTGTGTCGAATTGTTCTATTCAAGTGTTTAGAAACCCCTTCGGCATAGTCTTGCGGACCACGCTGACGAAAGTTCATATACCACTCAATAAACCAATCATCACAATATAAAACAATTTTATATTCACTAACAAATACGCTCTCATAGCTATTATTACACTCAAACTCATTCTAGAGTACTACTGACTCTATCTCTAATGAGTAATACCCTACAGAACCATGGTTGTCGCTTAACCATCAGAGCTCTGATACCACATTGTCAGGACACGATTCTTCGTCTTCCGAAAATTCAACATCGACACTCACTTTATCGACTGCCGAGAAATCGAACGACGGAAAACCGAACACTGAGGGTTTTATTTAAGAAAAATTTAGGAAAGAAGAAGAGAAAAAGATAGAAATTAGGGAGGAGAGAAGAAGATAGGAAATTTTAAAAATAGAAAGAAAAAGAGAATAGAGAAAAAGGAAAAAAACAGAAGAAAATAGGACGGGACAGAAAGGAAACAACAGAACAACATCAGAATCTCACAATTCGCAGCGGAACAACATATAATAATAAATGAATAATCTTTAAACAAAGAACTATATCAGTTATTACATTTTATACATTACATTACATCATATCATCAGAGTGTACAACATCATACAACAACAAACAGTGCAGCGGAAAAAGAAATACTATATAAATAATATGCCATGCCATCCATCTTGCCTCCAGCAACTCCAGAATATCCAGAATATCCTGATAAACCTAACTCTTGACTGCCCGTGTGGAAATTGGTGGGCACCCAGAGTTTAGGAAGGAAAACAATAAACTCCGAGTCAGTCATGTGACTGGTGTGAGAACTCAAAACAGTTTATTTAACTTTAAAAATCAAAAAGAGGAATATTTTTAATTCAATTCGCAATGCTTTTAAAAATGAGACTACCATAAGACCTCCTGCCACACACACAATGCAAACGCAGACTTGGAGAAGATTTCTCCTTATGATAGTCAAACATGCTTGATACGCATTTAAAAAGAGCATTTGATATTATTATTAGTGCATAGTGTAGAACAAATTCTTTCGAAAGTAAAGATATAAATCTTAGCCAGCATAGGTACCATTATATTATGCCTACTAATAGCTACCATATTAAATGGCAGGTTCTACAACTAAAACCGTACAAGTTTCGTATTGTTTCTTTGGATTTCCAACAAATGGTCAGGCCAAGGAACTTCCCATTGCCACATGAGAATGCCTCTGGATGGACATCCCCGAGAACCAAACCGGATCTCTACCAACACAAGGCCGGGTTACCCCTAACTGGGTAACAACTGACACGAGTATGCCATCCCCCGGTCCTTTGGGACCTTTATCAACCGAGCGCTCGATATCCAACATCACACCATAATAAATAGAGTGTTTTCAACATGAGTAAGTATCTGGGCTCCATACCATGATACCACCCTTTTCCAGAAGGAAATGCACATACCCTAAGGGGAGCTACAGCAACCCCTAATAACCTTGCTGCATCTTTCCTGTTTTGACCATTTCCGGGATGTGAGGCTCGACGAAGTCACGTCCACAAAAACATACTTTATACAAAAGCCATGCTTTGGGTCAACAAATGATCAACACAATGATCACAAGGATAGACGATCAAATAAACGATCCTATCACAAATAATCAACACAATGATCATTTCAGCATCACTCAGCATGTCACATTACCAAAATGGGATATATCGCTGATAACTTCAACTATATAACCTTTGAGCTCGTACGTCTCAAAGAAGGGTGTTAAGCAAAGAATAAATTCTCCGCCACCAACAGAAATATATTTGAAAGAAATCGGCTTTATATCTCAAATTGTAATGTCAGGCATACAATCCATACAAGTTTGTTCCGGGATCGAACAAAACCGAAGGCACTTACAAAGAAGTCCTTGCAATCCGGATATTCACAATCCTGATCGGATTTCCCATCACTTATGGAATCTCTATACCAGGAGCGACCCAGTGCAGAGACAATCGATAGGTCATCCTATCGCTCTCGCAAATACCGGTCTTCAACACCGATCTTCAAATGCAATTCACGTCGTATCACATATTCGGAATGGGTTATACGACCCCATGGTCCTTTCCCGGTTAACCCGAATAGTGAGCGCTTATTCAAAAATAAGTGTGCATTCAAATTCAAACAATCATATCAAATACCCAATCAAAGGGAAATATTGATAGTCGGCTATTGAACTATCAATTGATATGCATACATCACCAGATTCCAAATAATTTTCCAAATTATTTATTTTCCAAAATATCTTTACAAGATATAAAATTCCAACACTTCAAAAATAAATCAATATTTATTTTCAAACAAATTTCACTTTCACATATAAATTCCATAATGAATTTATATTTCAAAATATCATGCATATACAATTTCAACTATCCATTTCAAATTATCTTCAAAAGATAAATTCTAAATATTCACTTCATATTGGAAAACATTTCCATACTTATTAAAAATAAGTAATTCTCAAATCTTTTTATTTTCAACACTTAGAAAATATTCAATATACTTAAATCGAATTTAGTATATATTTCATTCTTTAAGGGAAATCATTCTCTTAACATATTTATTTGGGCCAAAACGAATGTTGCGTAAAACATCGTTACAACAACCCAAAATCACTAGTATAGGGATTCGAAATTAAATAGATATATAAATCCCAATACTATACTAAACATTTTCTTTCGGAAATTATTTACTATAACAACAGTGTTATAGTCCACCATTTCCTTTTATTTCTCGAAAACGTCTATTTCAACAATAAATGTTGAAATCTATGGTTTCGAATCTCAACACCTTTAAAACATCGTTAGATCGTTTTAATTCTGTTTAAAACATTCACATTCAATACATTTTCTTTAACGTATTATTCACTATTCAAAAACGTGAATATACTTCATTAACAAATTTCATCCTTTCTATTCACTTTAACTTAAAGGATTATTCACTGTTCAAAATGTGAATATAACTCTATCTCTAAGTTATAACAATTAACTTATCAAAATAAGTCGTTTGCGGATTTATAAAACAACGTTTATAAATTCCATTTCCATTTATTTCATAACAACTTCCTTTATAAATCTTCTTTATTTACCTATTCGATTTATAATCTTAATTATAAACCAAAAGTCCAAATTATAAGTCAAACACTTATAATTTATTTATTTGCAAAAATCGTTCCTTTGAACTTTACAAATTTTATAAACCTATTGTTTATAAAATTCCATTTATAACTTCACCGTTATATAATTCTATAAATTTCATTCATTAATGAATTTCATTTTCACTTCATTCAAACACTTATAAAGACTCGTTTTATAATGTCAATATTTCGATCTATAAATATCCGTTTATAAATCTCTTAATATAAATCAATTAATATTATTCTTTAAAACATCTTTTAATTTCCTTTATAATTTCATCATTTCGATTTATAAAATAATCAAATTTTATAAATCCTATATTTAAACTTTTATCATATATTCAAAAATCCAATTTAAATTATTTTATAAAATCATTAGTTCATATTTCTCAAAAATCGACTTTTAATCGTATTTCTAAAAATAGCTTTTTAACTATATTTCACAAAAACCATAATTTTTATAACTTTAAAAATTATAACGTTTATTTATTTATAATGGATCAATTCCAAAAATATAGTATATTTTCAAAATCACTTTTAAAATCATTTTAAAATCCCAAAATCTGGGTCCAATGATGCTACACACCAAATAGTCAATCACGACTACAACGATCCATCATATATCGTATATGATAATCAACGAATATCAAAATATCCATAATCAAATAAAAACTGTTGAGGAATCCAGTTGGATCCCTCCAACCTGTTTCCTGCATCCAAAAACATTAGCACAATACCAATTTCGCTCCAGTACGAAATTATCGCGGTATATGTTCTTAATAAATATTATCCGCTTAATATCGGCGTAATAGGGTCTCATCCGCTAAACAAAAAATGCGGGAAATCAATAACTGCAATATATACATATGCCAATATATATATATTGATATTATATATAATACCAATTTCACTGTTTATGAAATATTCGCGGTATATGTTTTTATTAAATAACATCCGCTTACTAACGGCGTAATAGGGTCTCATCCGCTAAACAAAAAATGCGGGAAATCAATAACTGCAATATATACATATGCCAATATATATATATTGATATTATATATAATACCAATTTCACTGTTTATGAAATATTCGCGGTATATGTTTTTACTAAATAACATCCGCTTACTAACGGCGCATAATGTCTATTTTAACAATCAATAATTTACAGTCATCATTCAAACATGCATTCAAATATTTTAAATCTAACTATTTAAAATAAAATCGAAATCTATTCGATTGAGTGAGAAGTTCTCACCTTGGTTTTAAATTCCGTTTTAGCTTTTTATTTCGAATAAAATTAAACGCGCGTTTAATTTTACCTGAAATTCTCACTAACTCCAAACGACTCCAAACCAAATCCATCGCGTAGTGCTCGTCCATACGATTCCAACGCAACTGAGTTTGCATTTTTTCGACCTCGTATGAAAAAGATATGAATTTTACAAGTTTGCACGAATTTAAATCAACTATTTTCAACATATACTCTATATTTATAACCTAGATTGAATCTGAGCCACTGGATTTCACACCCCCCTTCATCAGGCCGTCCACCATCATCTTCTACTCACGCATATGCTACAGCCAAAAATTGAAGAGGCCGAACCCAAACTTGAGAACTAGGGTTGAATTATGCTCGTTCAATACTCGATGAAATCTCGATCGGGGAGTTGCAAACTCTAGCTCACCCCCTCCTCCACCTTCGACCCCATCCCCAGCAAGCTCGGCCCCCCACATAGCACGGAAATGCGTGCAAACCTGACCACGAACGGCCCATCCTTGCCCCTCCTACGCAACTCCAAACCCCATCAAATCCGTATGGATTTCAAGATCTTGCGAAGCTCTATAACTTTGTAGTTGATGGCTTCGTGAATCGATGAATGGATCGAGAGATTTTGAGAGTTGAAATTGGGAATTTTCTGGCCCTTGATGAAGGCTCCTGGCGGCTAGGGTTTAATGTTGATATTTTTTTTTTATTATTAATGAAGAGAGAGGGGTGGTCTATTTATAAGAAACAGCTAGCGTAAACACTATTCATCCCGGGAATTCCGAACTCCGATTTAGACGCCGTAACCAGCATACCTAGGGTTTATCCCGCGTTCCGGACACAATGGAACAGGTTTCGGAAGCTAATTCGGAAGTATGTGCGAGTTATGGCTGAAAACGCTCAATTTGAATTAAACCGATTTAAGTCGATTTCTAGGCGTTTTAATTTGTACCGGACAAACGGTAAATCCAAACGACTTGAAATTTGAAACCTTACAATAATATCACATTACGGATCCGATGAAACTGGTTTCGTCGAAATCCGAGACTTTTTGAAAAATGGCTATTTTGACTCGCCAAATTTAAATTAAAAATAATTCGATGCGTTTCGAACTGCCACGATCAAACGATAACTCCGTTTGACACGAAAATTGAAATCCGGCAATAACTAACTATTACGGATCCAATGAAACTGGTTTCGTTCAATTCTGAGACTGTTCAAAAATTGGCTATTTTACAGTCGATTATTAAATATTAAAATATTCAATTTTCACAAATTAACTTTTAATTCGATTTTAAAAGTTCTAAAATATTTCTATAACTCCAGTATGATTAAATAAAATTTTCCAAATTATTTACAATCATTTTTAACTCAATTTTTAATTATTTCCATAATTTAACATATTAAATTATCGATTTAATAATCCAATTAAATCCAAAAATTCAAATAAAAATTTATTTGACTTATAAATTCACTTATTAATATTTAAAATTAATTAAATATTCAAATTTAAATTATTAAAAATTCTGGGTCGTTACATTACTCATTTCCATTTACATGGTCTAAAGCCTTTTCATTTCATGAACGTTACATACTTTTCATATTTTTATTTCTTTCTTTCACCTCTTTTAATATCTACCATTTTTATTGGGTTGTTCATATTTTTACTTATTTCAATTCCTACTTTGTTTATATTTAGCTTTTCACTAGTTTCATTCCTCATTCTTGTAGCTTCATTTCATTTTTTTTAAAATTTCATCTTCTATAGCTTCATTTTTTGTCACTCTTCACCTTCCTTCTTTCTTTTTTCATGTTTCTTCTTCAAATCTCCTTTCTCTTTTTTTTCCAAAGTTTTTTTTCTCTTTCTTCTTCTTATTCTTCAAATCTTCTTCTTTATCAAAGTTTCCTTTTCTTTTTTTTGTTGTTGTTCTTCTTCTTCTTTAAATTTTTTTTCTCTTTTAAACCTTATCTTCTTTCCATGTCTTTTTCTTCAAATCCATATTTATATAATCTTCTCTTCAAAACTTTCTATAAAAATAAAATAAAAAAAATATTAAGATAGCAAGTAAACAAAACAAAATGAGAAAGTAGTTCCAGATCCAAATCTGGCTAAGCAAAAAGGTACGCAATACTAAAAATTCCATTACAAGTTAAATAAAATATATGATGTGATATATAATTTCTTTTTTCTTTTTTTTGAAATTTCAATCACCATTAATGCGTATAACTTTCTCGTACGACCTCCGATTTACGCGAATTTTTTTTTGCTAGGATCGTAATAAATTTCCATATCTGTTGACGCTTGTTTGGAAAGATTTGGAGACCGTCGAATTTTTGAGTTTAAATTGGATTTAAATCCAATTTAAATTCAAAAGGTGAGTGTTTAACTCACTCACAATTTCTAAAATTTCTTATGTTTGTTAATTTGACTTTAGATAAGAGTAGAAATTTATTTATGACTGTTTGGCATGTTTTATTCATTATTTCTGTTCAAACGCATTTATTTAATATAACTGTTAATTAATTTGATTATTGCATATAAATTGACAATAGAAAATTATTTATTTGCATATAAACTGATAGTTAAACAGTTAATAAATTTATTTTGAATATAAACTGTTAGTTAATAACTGTCTTTTATTTCCTGTTATATTGTATATATCATATATTGATGTTTGTTAAATTGATGATGATTGAAATAAATTGATGATGATTGAAATAAATTGGTTGATGTTTGATATTGGTTGAATGGATGATGTGTTCTATCTTATGTAAACTGCAAGTTATCATGCATTTTCATTTCATTCGGGATTGCGGTTTGAAATGATATACAACCGCATTTTATTTTAAATTGCGGATTGAAATGATAAATATCTGTATCACTTGACCATAGGATAGAAAATTATATACAGGCACCGCGGTATATATATATAAAAATATTTTGAAATGATTTTCTATGGTTTTGCAAAGCTATATATGGTTTATGGGATATTGATTTGGTTCTTGATAAAGGTTATTTATATATATAGTAATTTCCGGTTTTTAAACTTTGTATAAATTTGATTTGAAGTATAAAATAAATTTTGATTTTTTTAGATCAAATACGATTAAGCATTTATTTAAAATTTAATTTCTGGAAGTTCTATAGACTTAAATGAGAATAAGGTTGGAAGATGAATATTAAGTTAAATTGAATTTAATAAAAAGTTAGAATTTCTAAAGGATATGATTTTTATAACTTGATTTTGTGTAGAGTGATTTAAATGAATATCAGGTTGATTTAAATGAATATATAATAAATTGAAAGATTTTCCAGTTATGTGAAGTTAAAGGTTTTCTTAAATTATATTGAATTCATTAAGTAAACATTTCAAGTCTAAATAATAAGTAATTGAATTTGATATATACGGGTTTGTCAAATGATTTTGTTTTTGAAATGGTGAAATATTTAAAGCTTTGAAACATAAGAATTAAGAATGGTATTTGGAAGTTTAAATCGATATTTGGAATTGATTTGTGAAATGTAAAGAAGCTATTTTGTTTTATAAAAGTAAGTTAATATTTAACCATTTAAGAGATGGAAACTTGTTTCAAGGTTATGATTTTCAAGGTAGTATAATTTTAAAATATTATATTCAAGAGTTTGATTTCTAAATAATTTACTTTGAAAACCCTATGATTTTGGAAAAGAATGTATATTGGAAAATAAAAATGACATTATATTGGTTTGGGTCTAAATGATGTCGTATTGATTTGGGGTTTTAAAAATATATTTTGAAATAGATGTTTTATTCTGGTTTTGAAAGTATAAATTATTTTAAAGGACCGCGGTGTTATAATAACGTTTGGTTGTTGAAGAGACCGGGATCGGAAGTTGTCATACTCTCTGCCAACTCCGAAAACCACTTTAACAACCGTGTACGCGGTGGAGATTCCAGAATGAAGTAGGTTGGTGGAGGCGTTTCCTGCAAGGTAAATACGTGGACCCGACTCCCGTGAGTTGGCATAAGGTGGCTAAAACAGGAGCGATTCTCGGGCCAATGAGGTCATTCCTCTGATCGAACGCACTCCTTCGATACTATACTCTGACTTTGGATTGATTCGGTGGCCACTATTGATTTCTTTGATTTTAGGGGTGTTTGTTCGAGGAGGGCGGTAGCTGCGCGCTACGCGTTTCCATCAGCCCGGATAGCAATTGGTATATCTACCCTGGCATTGCCTAGTTGTGCCGTGTCACCTACCCTAGCGCGCCTTCTACGAGTTTCTATTTGTGTCGTACCTATGGAGTATCCTCTGGTAGCTTCCCGATCAGGAGGTATTACGGTACTGTATGGACTATTGGCATTATTTGTGTTAAGGGCTATATGGGTAACCCCTTAACGCTATTAAAAAGTAAGTTTATTTTACAAATAGACACTATTATAATAGCGCAATATACTATATAGTAAATAGTTTAACGGATCCTTAGGAGATGTAAATCCCGAGCATCTCTTGAGTTACCGCACTCATATTTATTTATGTTAATTTGACTCACATAAGATCTTTTAGTTCTGACTCGAGTGTTTTTGTCTTTTCAAATTCGCTCGGGTCAGTCCGAGCGTTTCTGGATTAGGAGATTTAGCTCTGGAGGACGAAGACGAAGATTTGTATTACTATTATCTATTTTATTCCACTGCACTGTATTCCGCTGCATTGATATTTTTGGTATGTGAACTCTGATATAGTTGTATATAGAAGAATCAAATGTTTTGTAAACAGTTTTATAAACTGTATATTTTATTATTATATTTTATCCTTCCGTTGTGAGATTCTATTTTGTTTTATTTCTTCTCTGTTTTTCTTGTTTACCACATAACAATCCGCCCTTCCGTATGGTTTGAATCGACATGTGTGTCGATTTGAAGTGTGCGAAAAGGCGGGACGTTACATCTGGTATCAGAGCTTTGGTTTAGCGATAAACCTTAGCTTTATGGGGTTTGACTCTTTACTAATAGGGTAGTAATACCCTATGGGAGTCGCTGAGTGTATATATGAGAGAGCGTATTTGTTAGTGATATAAAAAGATTTTAATATTGTGTTAATCTGTTCCGTTTTGAATTCACAAATTCTAGTTGGTGCATGGGACGCTATGACATCAATAGGGATTTCTAAACACTTAATAAGACAGACCGACATAATATTTGTTTTTAATATAGGTGAATGAAATAACTTTGACTATTATATTTTCTATATATAAAAATATTTTATAATGACATATATTGCTATAGATTGGGTGTTAGGTAATGAAAATATAAATAATGGTTGAAACTAGGTTGGAAGTAAAATAAATGAAATCTGGAAATTTAGGGCTTAAGTTTCGGGGTTCTGAAATTTCCGTCGAAATTTTTTTTTCGAATATAATAATATTGTGTATAAGTATTTTCTGATATAAATATTTTAATATAATTCGGAAGAATTGTTTTAAAGAAGATTTTCGGAGAAAATAAGTTTTGTACTTTCCTCTTTGTCGCTGGAAAATAATTTCGGTGATGGCGGCCGCATCATCGACTTTCATTTTCGAGTTTCGAAGGGGAAATGCTACTGTTTTAGTTTTACTACAGATTCATTTTCGAAAAATATATAAGTTTTGAATTGTTTAAATATAATTAGAGATATATAAGTTGCAAGAATATATTTATCTATTATTTTAAAATAATTTGAAATTTAACCCGGTATTTAATTCTTAAATTTCCATTAATTAATTATTTCAATTATTGTAGTAAAATAAAAGGTAAGTAATTAATAATTGAAACCTCTAATTTAGGTAAGAGATTTAATGCTAAGTTATTAATGGATTTAAAGAAAATTTGAAATTTGTAACATATGAAACAAAGAGTAATATTGTTGAACATTAAATTTAATTAAAGGATGAGATAAAACTTGTATAAGTTCATTTGCATTTTCTTTAACATATATAACTTACCAATATAAAAAGTTGAAATGTTAAATAGGAAATGTAATGAAAATTGTACAAGTAAAAGTAGGAAATAAAGTACTCAATGAATTTGCTATTTGAGAATTTAGTGTATAAACTTAAGTTACAATTGAAATTTTACTATAAGTGAATATAATTAAAGGTAAGTAATTCAAATGGATGAATATCAACTTAAGTAAATAAAATGGAAATGCTAACAAATTAAATGGGACATGAATACTATTGATAAACAAATGTAAATAAATGAGGGCATGCAATAAATGAACGAAACATTATAATGAAATAAAAAGAACTAGCATGACCTAAGATAATGGAAATAAAAAATTGTAAGTAATAAGTAAAAAAAAATAACTAAAACAAACATTGAATGGGTAAATGAAATTAAAAGTTTGTTAGAAATAAATGTAAACTATAAAAGGAAAATTTATGTGGTATGAATAAAAAACAACAAAGGTATGAAATTAATAAAAGGTTAAGTTGATTGTTGTTTGAATTGTTGTTGTTTGGTTATGGTTGTTTGGGTAAAATACTTTGAAAATTGGATTTGGAGTGAATGAATAATCTATTTAGTTTATCTTAGATTGTTGAGTAAATGATGCACTTGATGGTTTATTTTTCATTCCGTACGATTTAAAGGTTTTGAACCCGAACGACTATTTATTTTTTGGTTGAATGGTTGTTTTGAATTTGTTGTGTATGCTGCTGTTAAAATTGATGGTTGTTGTATTGTTTTGTATTAGTGATGGAAACCACTTAAATATTTTACTTTATATAAATTGTAACCCTTTTAGATTTTATAGGTGTAATGCAGGTTATGGAAGCAATTGCTACTGCTTTTGGTTCCATAAATTAAGCATAAATTTTCCGACAAATAGGTACGTTTCGGATTACGGTTTATTTAAGTAAATAAATTTAGTAAATTATTATTTATAAGTTAAATATTTTTAATAAGATGTATTGTTATTAAATTCTTCTTTTCTCTTTTTTTCCTTTTCGGGGACGAAAAGTTTTGAGTGGGGGAGAGGGTAACGACCCGTGTAAATTCGATGTTTAAAATGAATTAAATTAATAGGATTTTATTTTAAATTTAGAAAGAAATAAAAATCTTATTAATTTATATGAAAGCAAATATTGAAATTTGATGTATCAAGGGTAATTAAAATTTACAAATTAAATTATATATTGCAATTAATAGTAATAGTGGAAATTGTTGCAAATATTGAATTTGTCAATGGAATAAAATATTGATTTACGGAAATTGAATATAAACGGAGGTAATAAAGTAATGCAAGAAAATAAATAATGTAAGTAGTACAATCCCTTTTATTTGTAAACTATTGTAAGGTGTTAATTAATTGAAATATGAAAATTTGGAAATAGATTCAAAATTTATGTTAGATAAATGAATTGCAATAAATTAAAGTTAGTAATTAATAGGTTAAAGGGAATACCAATTTATCCATAAAGTGAATATAAGTGAATGTAACAAAATAAATAGGAAACGCTAATTATTCATAAGTGATGGTTGATGATATAAACGTTACTAATTATTAATGTAGTAACGTAAGATGTAAATGTATTTTCAACGGAAATGTAACCTTATTTCTAGGTAGAAATTGCAGGTAGATTTATGAAATGGAGTTTATGCGATAAATAGAATTGAATGTTTCGTTAGTATGAATTTAAGGGAATATGGGGTAAATTGATTAAATCAATAAAAGACAATAAATGCAATGATAATGGGTTAGTAATAAAAGTGAATAGGGAAATGATTGTATAGTAAAAATGGAATTCCAACTTGTTGGAATGGAGTAAATACACTTAGTAATAAATTTAGGATAGGAAAACGAAATGGAAATATTGAATTAGTTATTCGTATATATATATAATAAACTTATTAATGGTGATCAAGAGTTGTGACCACAAGTTATTATGAGTGATACATATATATTAATTCAATTTAATTGATTTGGAAATCATTGCAATAAATATAAATTAAATGTTACGTTGAATAAGTTAAGGTAATAAATGGAGAATAACGTAAATGTTCTTCATAGATATGATAATTTAAATCCATTGAAATTTATGGAATTTGAATATCACATTTTACGTTAATTGGAGATAAAGATGGAAATAGGTAATAATTGCATTAATTTGTAAGTAGAAATAAATCGTTAATGAGAACAAGTATTTAAGATTAACCACCTATTTAGTATATTAAGTTATAACGGAAAATCAATTGCAATAATTAAAAATATATTTATTTCATTAATGATAATGACGTAATATTTGAAATATTAAATAGGATGTAATTCAAATGTATATAACAATAGAAATGTGAAATTTGGGGAATAGATTCAAAGTTATAAATGAGTTGTTAAAATAATACATAATAAGTGCAAATTGAATGAATCAATGGGAGCATAGATTTAAGTTTAGAAAACGATATTTTAGTTTAATTAAAGTATTGCAAAACAAATGAAATTAATGTTTAAATATTTCGTTTATAGAGATTAAACTAAAATTCAAGGATATGAAAATAATAGATTTTGAACCCAACATGGAATCCTTCTACTTAAAATTTTTAGATGGAATAAACATTTGATTATTTAATTGAATAGAGAAAAAGATTTATTTAGTATGTAATTTAATGCTTGTTGGAAACTGTAATTTTATAAACATGTTTGCTTGACTATAAATAAGGATTACAATGTTCACGTATTTATTTAATTGATTTCATCAATTAGGGTCTGTTTTGAAGTGGAAGATTAAAATTAATTGGAAATAAATTTATTAAAATCTTTCAATTGAAAAAGGAAAAGAAACAAAGTGCAATTAATAAAATTTACGTAAGAATGTTTTCATTATGAATGTACATTATTTGGAAATATAAGAATGGATTTAATATTGTATAAGTTGATCATTTTAGAATATAAGAATGTTTACATTTATGAATTGCAAGTAACAAATAAGAATTTTAAGGAAAATAAAATAATGTTGAGGAAATAAAGTGAACGTTTCCATTCTGAATATTAATATAACGTTGTAAAAAGAGAAAATTGAATTTTTAAAACAACATTTTTTGGTAGTTAAATAGCAGGCATAGGTTGCACGGAAGTGATTTTATTACTAACCTTGAAATTTAAAATAAATTAAATAATTGAGTTCATAATAACGTGTCGAGAAAAATGTTATTTTTAAATTTGAATTTTAAATCACGGTTCATATTTTATTTATGTATCTGCTGTCCCCGTTATGTAAATTGGTCTTGTTAAATTTAGTTATGTTGTGGTAATTAAATCTGTAATGAGTGTCAAATTTGGTATGTTTGGGTTTAAAAAAACAAATTAATTGGGTGAACAAATGTTTTGAAATTTGAATTCTAAAAGTTTGTTTATAGAGTAGAGTTGGTCCATTCATTCCCTTTCTAATTAATAATTGTCACACGTTTTTTTAATTGTTTCCTCATTTGTTCCATTACTCATTTCCATTTACATGGTCTAAAGCCTTTTCATTTCATGAACGTTACATACTTTTCATATTTTTATTTCTTTCTTTCACCTCTTTTAATATCTACCATTTTTATTGGGTTGTTCATATTTTTACTTTATTTCAATTCCTACTTTGTTTATATTTAGCTTTTCACTAGTTTCATTCCTCATTCTTGTAGCTTCATTTCATTTTTTTTTAAATTTCATCTTCTATAGCTTCATTTTTTGTCACTCTTCACCTTCCTTCTTTCTTTTTTCATGTTTCTTCTTCAAATCTCCTTTCTCTTTTTTTTTCCAAAGTTTTTTTTCTCTTTCTTCTTCTTATTCTTCAAATCTTCTTCTTTATCAAAGTTTCCTTTTCTTTTTTTTGTTGTTGTTCTTCTTCTTCTTTAAATTTTTTTTCTCTTTTAAACCTTATCTTCTTTCCATGTCTTTTTCTTCAAATCCATATTTATATAATCTTCTCTTCAAAACTTTCTATAAAAATAAAATAAAAAATATATTAAGATAGCAAGTAAACAAAACAAAATGAGAAAGTAGTTCCAGATCCAAATCTGGCTAAGCAAAAAGGTACGCAATACTAAAAATTCCATTACAAGTTAAATAAAATATATGATGTGATATATAATTTCTTTTGTCTTTTTTTTGAAATTTCAATCACCATTAATGCGTATAACTTTCTCGTACGACATCCGATTTACGCGAATTTTTTTTTGCTAGGATCGTAATAAATTTCCAGATCTGTTGACGCTTGTTTGGAAAGATTTGGAGACCGTCGAATTTTTGAGTTTAAATTGGATTTAAATCCAATTTAAATTCAAAAGGTGAGTGTTTAACCCACTCACAATTTCTAAAATTTCTTATGTTTGTTAATTTGACTTTAGATAAGAGTAGAAATTTATTTATGACTGTTTGGCATGTTTTATTCATTATTTCTGTTCAAACGCATTTATTTAATATAACTGTTAATTTATTTGATTATTGCATATAAATTGACAGTAAAAATTTATTTATTTGCATATAAACTGATAGTTATAAAGTTAATAAATTTATTTTGAATATAAACTGTTAGTTAATAACTGTCTTTTATTTCCTGTTATATTGTATATGTCATATATTGATGTTTGTTAAATTGATGATGATAGAAATAAATTGATGATGATTGAAATAAATTGGTTGATGTTTGATATTGGTTGAATGGATGATGTGTTCTATCTTATGTAAACTGCAAGTTATCATGCATTTTCATTTCATTCGGGATTGCGGTTTGAAATGATATACAACCGCATTTTATTTTAAATTGCGGATTGAAATGATAAATATCCGTATCACTTGACCATAGGATAGAAAATTATATACAGGCACCGCGGTATATATATATATATATAAAAATATTTTGAAATTATTTTCTATGGTTTTGCAAAGCTATGTATGGTTTATGGGATATTGATTTGGTTCTTGATAAAGGTTATTTATATATATAGTAATTTTCGGTTTTTAAACTTTGTATAAATTTGATTTGAAGTATAAAATAAAGTTTGATTTTTTTAGATCAAATACGATTAAGCATTTATTTAAAATTTAATTTCTGGAAGTTCTATTGATTTAAATGAGAATAAGGTTGGAAGATGAATATTAAGTTAAATTGGAATTTAATAAAAAGTTAGAATTTCTAAAGGATATGATTTTTATAACTTGATTTTGTGTAGAGTGATTTAAATGAATATCAGGTTGATTTAAATGAATATATAATAAACTGAAAGATTTTCCAGTTATGTGAAGTTAAAGGTTTTCTTAAATTATATTGAATTCATTAAGTAAACAATTCAAGTCTAAATAATAAGTAATTGAATTTGATATATACGGGTTTGTCAAATGATTTTGTTTTTGAAATGGTGAAATATTTAAAGCTTTGAAACATAAGAATTAAGAATGGTATTTGGAAGTTTAAATCGATATTTGGAATTGATTTGTGAAATGTAAAGAAGCTATTTTGTTTTATAAAATAATTTAATATTTAACCATTTAAGAGATGGAAACTTGTTTCAAGGTTATGATTTTCAAGGTAGTATAATTTGAAAATATTATATTCAAGAGTTTGATTTCTAAATAATTTACTTTGAAAACCCTATGATTTTGGAAAAGAATGTATATTGGAAAAAAATGACATTATATTGGTTTGGGTCTAAATGATGTCGTATTGATTTGGGATTTTAAAAATATATTTTGAAATAGATGTTTTATTCTGGTTTTGAAAGTATAAATTATTTTAAAGGACCGCGGTGTTATAATAACGTTTGGTTGTTGAAGAGACCGGGATCGGAAGTTGTCGTACTCTCTGCCAACTCCGAAAACCACTTTAACAACCGTGTACGCGGTGGAGATTCCAGAATGAAGTAGGTTGGTGGAGGCGTTTCCTGCAAGGTAAATACGTGGACCCGACTCCCGTGAGTTGGCATAAGGTGGCTAAAACAGGAGCGATTCTCGGGCCAATGAGGTCATTCCTCTGATCGAACGCACTCCTTCGATACTATACTCTGACTTTGGATTGATTCGGTGGCCACTATTGATTTCTTTGATTTTGGGGGTGTTTGTTCGAGGTGGGCGGTAGCTGCGCGCTGCGCGTTTCCATCGGCCCGAATAGCAATTGGTATATCTACCCTGGCATTGCCTAGTTGTGCCGCGTCACCTACCCTAGCGCAAATTCTACGAGTTCCTATTTGTGTCGTACCTATGGAGTATCCTCTGGTAGCTTCCCGATCAGGAGGTATTACGGTACTGTATGGACTATTGGCATTATTTGTGTTAAGGGCTATATGGGTAATCCCTTAACGCTATTAAAAAGTAAGTTTATTTTACAAATAGACACTATTATAATAGCACAATATACTATATAGTAAATAGTTTAACGGGTCCTTAGGAGATGTAAATCCCGAGCATCTCTTGAGTTACCGCACTCATATTTATTTATGTTAATTTGACTCACATAAGATCTTTTAGTTCTGACTCGAGTGTTTTTGTCTTTTCAAATTCGCTCGGGTCAGTCCGAGCGTTTCAGGATTAGGAGATTTAGCTCTGGAGGACGAAGACGAAGATTTGTATTACTATTATCTATTTTATTCCACTGCACTGTATTCCGCTGCATTGATATTTTTGGTATGTGAACTCTGATATAGTTGTATATAGAAGAATCAAATGTTTTGTAAACAGTTTTATAAACTGTATATTTTATTATTATATTTCCGCTGTGAGATTCTATTTTGTTTTATTTCTTCTCTGTTTTTCTTGTTTACCCCATAACAATCCGCCCTTTCGTATGGTTTGAATCGACACGTGTGTCGATTTGAAGTGTGCGAAAAGGTGGGACGTTACAATCATTAGTTTCACAGTTTAGCAAAAAGTAAAATTGTGTTTCTTTATCTACTTGCAAAGCCGAATATATCTCAGTAGCTCTAGCATGTGCACAAGTGATATACATGCAACAAACATTTACGGATTTTGGCAAATTATCAATAAATCTCCAATATATTGTGATAACACGGGTGCAATAAATTTATCCAAAAACCATGTCAATCACTCGTGAACTAAGCATATAGATATACAACATCATTTTTTATGAGACAATGTTGAAAAAGGAATTATTTCATAAGAATACGTAAATACCGAAAATCAAATAGCATACATCTTTACAAAACCACTAAATGAACAAATTTTTATTAAACTACGACGTGATTTAGGGATTTGCTCTCTTCATGATCTGCTCACTTAATACTCACTCCTTCTTTTAGGCTATGATTAGCCATTAGTTTTTCTATCCACAAATTGTAATTAAATTCTCCACCTTTGGTTTTTATAGTTAGTTAGATTTTTTACAAATTTTCTATAATCTATATAAATAGTTATACAACAAAAAAATACACAAATTCATATTTTTTAAGGAATAAAATATAGTCATGTCTTCTGAAAATTCTTATATATCCATCTCGACACCTACGACAGATAGCTCGGTCGATACACCACAACGGCTTCCTACACCCACACCAAATCAGGAACCGACATATAGGTGGTCCTTATATCACACGGGATTCACTGCCGATAGCAAGAAGACCAAACGATCTCTATTTGTCTCTCCTAACACAAAGGAGAAAATTGATGAAATTCATCACTATCAAAAACAAAAAATAGATCTGCAAAGAGAACTATATTTTGAACAAAAAGTTACAGCACGTCGGCTAAGCTTTTTGGAGAAAGTAGCGATGAAGTTTTGTACGTCACGGAAGAAAGATGTCAATGAACCACTTCCAAAGCCTTGCAGTTCCTTGAATCCCTCTTCTTCTTATCGTACCCCTTTGGATCCTTCACCAAGATGATTCTCTGGTTCCCCGAGAACCTATGAACATGCAAATATATGGTCTCCACTTAAACCATGGAGGGATAACAAGTCAGAAGATCATAAAACTCCATCGCCATCTAAATAAATTATATATTTTATTGTATGTATCTATGTTTATTTGTTATTTTGTTTCACAAAAATAATGCTACGTTTTGTTTTAAAAGTAAAGAATCGAGGAATAAGCAAAACCATTAAATTTTAGGCTATTTTTAGAAAAATTTGCCTATTTCAGACGTTTGGATATGGACCTCAGACATCTGACTCTCTGATATACCTCTATTTTTTGGCACTATGCATATGTTAGACGTCTATTATACCTCTAGATGTCTGAAAATTTGCTTTGCCTCCTCAAAATTAAAATCAGACTATTTCAGACGTTTGAAATTTGAAACAGACGTTTGAGTTATGTCTCTGCCACCAAGTTTTAAAAAATTGACCTATGTCAGACGTCTGATATTTGACCCAGACATCTGAAAAAACTCTCTGACTATCAATTTTTTAAAAATTCGATCAAACCAGTCATCTAGGAGATAAATCAGATGTCTTAAGTTACCTACTATATTCGAACTAGAGCAAGCCAGATGTCTGATTTAGATTCCGGACGTCTAAAATTCAATCAACACTTTAAAATCACCCAGATAATGTCATTTTTTTTGACTTTCATCTTTATTTTTCAACTCCGACTCCTCCATTAACGATTTCCTCTAAAAATCATCTTGTTACGCATGCTCAATTCACAATGCTTCCTCGAACTAAAAATACCAAGATATCCAAACAAAAATAAGATCAAACAACATCATCCTCAAATCATCAAGTTTGCTCGGATGATCAAATCGAAAGATGGATGAATAGAGCACCACATTCAATCAAGAGGTATGAGGATATACAAAAGAAAACGCTTCACACAGGTCCATTCTATAACCTACTTAAATTTTCAATGTATGATTTAGATGAAAAGTGCGAGAATGCCGGATTAGAAACATTGATTTCCTTCACTCCTAATGACATCCAAATCGATCAATTGGAAATATTTCTTTTCTATGCAAATTTGGATAGCACTTCAATTGGAAATATTTACAAAGTTTTGGAAGGAATGATTTTTATTAAATATTGATTTTTAAATATAAAGATACTTTAATAAAATTTAATTTTTAAAATTATATATTTTAGAAATTTTAAATTTATAAGTTAGTTTTGAAATTAAAAACTTTAAGATTTTATTATAATTTGCTATTTTAAAATATATAAAAATAGATTTAAAATTTAATAATAATTTTTAATTTAATAAAATTTAATTTAAGTAGTATATAATATGTTTAGGTATTTATCTAAAATTATATTTTAAAGATAGATTTTCTAATGACTTTAAATAAATAGAGGCTGGAAAATAAAGTAAAATTGACCTAAAATTTAATTGGGTAATAATTGAATTTAAATAAGAATTTATTTGAACTCATTGATTTTGAGATTTGGAAGGTATGATTTATAACTTTAAATAAAACCGAGACTGAATATTTAATATTGATTCAAATTTATAAATTGAGATTCTATTTAATAGTTATTTAAATTATTAAGTAAATATTTTCAAATTGAATAAATTTAAAATTGAATGTTGAAATATAAATGAATCCTATATTGTAAATGTATGAATATTTAAAATTTGAATCTTATTGGATTTGAAATGATAGTTCAAACCTTTACTTGACATCGATAAAAATTGAAATGGTTTACTGAGAATTTGAATTAAATCTTCACCCTTTTAAAATTGAAAGTGTTATGATTTCAAAAGTATTTTGATTTAAAAAATGCTATGAATTCAAAAGTGTTATAATTTTGAAAGTGTTACGATTCTAGAAATGAATATTGCATCTTGAAATGAGGTGTGAACTACTAGAAATGAAATAACCACGGTGTGAAATAAGCGTTTGGTTTTTAAAGAGATCGGGATCGGATATTGTCATACTCTCTGCCAATACCGAAAACCACTTTACCTACTGTGTACGTGGTGGTGATACCAGAATGAAGTAGGATGGTTTGGTGACGATTCTATATGGTATTTACGTAGCCCTGACTTCCGTGAGTCAGCTTGATGTGGCTAAAACAGGAGCTATATCGGGCAAAGTTGGGTCATTCCCCCGATCGGGCACATCTCATCGATACAATTCTATTACTTTTGTGATTTGATTGGGTGCACCGTTGATTTGAGAGTGTGTCACGAGGTGGGAGGTAGCAGCTGCTATGCTTTACCACTAGTCCGGGAGTGCAAATGGTATATCTACCTGACATTGCCTCGAGTGCCTTGTCGCATGTCTTATCGCACCTTCTATGAGTTTGTTTTGTACCGTACCTATGTGGCGTCCTCTGAGACCACTAGTTTGGTGGAGCGTGCGGTATTGTATAGACTATGGGAATATATAAAATGTGTTAAGGGGGATATGGGTAACGCCTTAAGGCTATTTTAATAGTTTACTTTACTATAGACATACTATAATACTATATATTACTACGTAGTAGATAGTTCCATGGATCCTTAGAGGATGGAAATCTCAAACATCCTTTAAGTTACTTGTATTTCAGATGACATTTCACTCGAGTTGAATTTATTAATATAAGAATGTTATTCCTAATTCGAGTGTTTTGTGTTTGGCTTTATGCTCGGGTCAGACTGAGTGTTACAGCATTTGAGACTCACCTTTGGAGAATGAAAATTTGTTCGAAGATCTATCTATCTAGCTTTCAGTTATTTCAGTTTATTCTAGTCATTTATGTTCAGACTCGTCAGTTTCTATGTATTAGAGATTCATTTGTATTTGAGATTCTGTTGTATTTTGTTTCATACTGTTATGTTGTATAGTAGCTTCATGAACTACTATTTATCTATTCTGCTGCTTATTGTTGTAATACTCTGTGTCTGTGATTGATTGATTTACTGTATATGTTAAGTTTTGCTAAGTATAAATTAATAATATGTTGCTTTGAGCAATTCACGTCTGACATGTGCGGATGCGAATGGTTCGAAATAGCGGGCCGTTACAAACTCCACATAGCTTGGCCCTCACTTGCTCATGATTTAGTCATTTCCAATAAAGGATATCAATGCTCCAAATGAGCAATAAATCATCTTAGATTGATGAAGGACAAAGAAGACACCAGATTCAATAATAAATAAATCAACTATCAGGAATAATAAAATGATTTTGTATGGAAATTAAATTTCGTACACTTATCACCTCTCGTCGATTTAAAATTTATACTATCCCTCGGTTAAGATTGAAGTCGGACAAGTTTGGTCATTGTTGCATCTCAGACCTTGCCTTGATGTACATTCTTATCTTTTAAGATAGAGATGAGTTTCAATACCTCGACATTTAGTGTTAAGTATATGCCTAAATCCTTTCCATATAAGTGATATTGGTTAGGGAAATTAAATTTCTTACCCATATCACCAAACTTCGATTTCCAACTAGAACCATCTCGCTTAAAACGAAGCCAGGTAAGTTAGGGTACTGGTTGCTCCTGGCCCTTGCCTAGACACTCCAGTTTGTATATCTTATGGAAAGTAATGAATTAACCTTCTCGATATTTGGTGCTAAGGATAAGACTAAATACTTCCATGAATGAAATCAAAATTTTAAACATTTGACTCACACTTATGCTTGATTTTTCACATTACAAACATTTGTGGAACACTTTAAAAATATTTCTTTAAAATATTCATTTAAAGAGCTAATTATATTTCTAAGTGATCAAAAAGAAGGGTTGAAAAAAACTATCATTAAAACATTGTTTACTTTCAACCCAAAATCAATTACACTTAGCTTTATCTTTAAGACAATCTTTTAAAAGAATTTTCCATTCAAAAAATATCATTTATAAATTAAATTGCCATTGTTTTTAAAACAAAATTCCTCACAAGATTTAAGAATATCAACACTTATTAAGTCAAGTAACACATTTTTATTAATAATTTCATGAAATAATTTTTTATAACAAAAACATTATATTCCATGACTTATTTCTCAATTATCGAAAAACAATTATTACAACAATGGTATTATAATCCATGCTTCTTTTTCACTTTCAATAAACTCAAAAATACTTGAAATATAGTTCTTAAAATATCCATTTCAAATACTACTTAAAAAATCTCAAGTTTAAAATATATTAAAATCCTAAAATATCTCCTTTCCTTATTTCAAAATAGAAATTCTTTTTCAATAATTTATATTAAATCATTTGAAATATTTTTAAATTTCAAACCACTTTAAAACACTTAAACGTATGTTAGAAAAGCTCACTAAAAGAATCGAAGAAGAAAAATCAAGTTTAAAACTAGTTTAAAAAAGTGGGAAATAGTGTTGCTAAAAAGAGCATAGAAATCGGTTCCTTTCAAAATGGAATTTTCTCCACATTTTTACAACGTACGAACATTATATCTTATTTTAGAACAACATAGTATGAGTCTAACATGCATTCATAAAAAATTAGAGACTTTTGATGTCAACAAAATCCATTTGAAAGTTGTTTTAGAACTTGACTTTCGAACTTCAAAACCGCAACTAGAATTTTTCTAACTTTTAAACACTTTGGAGTTAGGTGTTATAACCTTTTCTGAGCCACCAAAACATAGTTCAAACTACATTTTAAAAACATAAAAGCACGACCAAATATTCAAGGATGCAAACACAAGTAGAAGAGCAATATACAAAAGATTGAAAAAAGAGATTTCGTACGTGTCGATATAGCGATAGTCGTTATAACGATACTTTCACAAGCAATCAATAAATCACACATATATTTCAATCAAACTTCAATATAAGAAACATAAGTAAAATGTAAATCAACATTGGCAAGAAACTCCTTAGGGTCTCTTTATAAAGTCCCATGTAAATCTCATATATGCATATGCATTTCGAAGTGTTATGTAGCCACCTATTCACTACTCAGACACTTCGACTTCCTCTTTTGTTTCCTACAAAACAATGGTTACATATGTCATCCACTTTCAAGCAGGAGTCAAATCCAAACAAGTAATATACACAAGTATAAACAATATATACAACAGTTTATATGTTATAATTTTTTGTCAATTTTTAGAACCATTTGAAGTGAGATTAACTCACTTAAATCAAACTCCAAGCTAGCAACTTCCTACCACAACTAGCCAATTTCAGTTACTAACCAAACTATAATAACTCCTCTTTCATTTGCCTTGAAAAAACCTCCCCACACCCCTATTTGCATGCGCTTAAGACAAGGAGGGCCTCCAAAATGCACGACCAAGCTAGAAAAAGATAGGAAAGCTCCAATACTTTGTAATTTTGAGAAGGTGATAATGTTTGTAATATTACTTCAAGCTTATGTAAGAAGTTAGAGGATAAAAGAGAGGAAAAAATGAAGAAAGAAGCTATTTTTCTTCAAGGAATTTGCAAACGAAAAAGTTAGCCAAGGGGTTGTATTTATAGAAATAAAATTTTGGCAAATGTATGTGTGTGCAACAATGTTGTAACAACAAAGATATTGGCAAATGTATGTGTACACAAATGTAAGTGTGTGCAAAAAGGTTGCAACAACCTTCGTTAGATGAAAAGTCAAAAATTCGAAAAATGAATTTCGATTATGTTTTCAATTTTCACCGAACTATTTATTTATGTAAAAACTTTTACAAAATGAGTTTACCATCAGTATTTATTAAATAAAAAGAAGTTTCATAATGCTATTAAATCCATTTAATTAATTTTAAATTCACTATTCTTTTATTTAAATAATCCCTATATTTAAATATAAAGTGTTCACATTTTACACAACTAAGGAAATTACTTTCTCGACATCGATAAGAAAATCATTATTCCTTTTTAATGTGTGAGTGTTCTTATTAGACATTCCAATTAGTTGTGTCCTTTAAGATTGGTCAATTTCATTTCATCCTTTGTAATTAATTTTATATTGGATGTTATCCAAATCCTTGTTACTAGAATAATTTCTAAAAGAAATTCCTTTATTATGAAATTGGTGTTTCTTGGAAACCAATAATTTCTCATCATAACAGAATAGGTACCCGCAGAAATTTTATGAGTTTCCTATATATATGTACAAACTAATTAGGTTTTAGGTTCAGAAACTTATCTTCATAACATAAATTGGGCAGTCAACATTGATTAGTCCCAAAGTGTTTCGAGGTGGTTCACACAAGATCCCTAACGGGTAAATATAATGTGTAGTCTCTCAACTCATACAACTTGTCAACTCCTTGACCTAGGATAGGTAAGGGTTATTTCATCAACTATTATCTTGTATGATTTTATAACTTTATTATATATATGAAATTGAACTTAACCTTACGTACTTGTTAGTACTTGACCTTACAAAAGGAAGTTAACTCAATTTTACTCAACGTCGATCGTAATTTGTCTTAAAAATTTTGATTACTCCTTATTAATCATCATTATGTATTATAGGGAAAAGTAACTTTTGAGATCGAATCTTATTTTTTGGGTACTTTTGAAACCGTTTTCCTATAAACTCACCTATTAAATCAAATTAAAATTTTCTATTTCCTTGTATTACATTTTCTACATTTGTTTTATTCAATGAACATATCATACACATACTATACGTGTATTAAATAGATGTGTTTATTTTATGATAATTCATCTATGAATTAAATGACGAATGTGGAATCATTCTCGACATTGTTGGACTTTCGGCTGCATAAATCTTTATATGTCAATATGAAGTGTTCGCCAACTCTTTTGTCTTTCCCACTAAATGGATGTTTGTCCTTAATTCCAAAGTAATTGTAAAAAATTATAGATTCTTCTATGGATGAAGCAACAAATAATATTATTATAATAGATTTATTACATAACAAATACTCAAAACATTCATAACAAAATAAAAATATATTCACTTTCAACCAGTACTACAAATAATACTTATTTCATAATAGTATTTGATATACATACAAAAATAATTTTTTGTATCTTGATGCATCCATTGATAAATATTACACGACATGCTTCTACTATATCTGCCATTACTATAATAGTGTATGAAATACAATGTTCCGTTCAATTACTTATTACAAGCTATTTATTTCTTTTACTTTAACAGTTTACAGTCGAGAGTTTTCGATAAAATATCTTAAACTCATAGGAATGACTTTATAGAAAAAAAAGGTTCTATATGAAAAATTAAAATAAAAAATTATATCTCTCATTCCATATTAAGTATTTATTAGCATTTTGTACAATTCTCATTTTCAATATTACTTCATGGAGCAGAGTTGCGATTCACTGTCTTCATCCTAATTATGCTCAAGTTACATTCATTCTCATACATTTGCTTTCTTTTTCTAAATAGTAGAATCATTTAAAAGGAAATCCTTATTATAATCAATCGTGTTGAATACATGATTTCATATTAAGCTTTATTTGCTTATTTCAAATGAACTAATTTCATTGAAATTTCGTACATTACGAACTATGATCGATCATCATATGACATTTATATATGATCGAATACATATCAAATATCTACGTTCTTATATTGCTTAAGAGTTCAAAACTCATGGAAACAACACAAAATTTTGGATAAACAAACACTTAAGCAACCAAGTTAAAATGTATTTCATAGCATATAATCAGGCTTATGCATGGGTCTTAAAATGACAACTTGCCAAAATATTTAAGGTAGGTACATTTTATATTTATTTGTTAACCTTTAATTTAGTTCATTTGAATGTCTTCATTTATTAACATTTTATCAATTTTTATTAGTTGCATAAATTATCGAGGTCATAGAAAATGTTTTTATAATATTAGAAAGTTCAAAAGTTACCTTTTCATTTTTCTAATTAGGCTTCCACTAGATTTTCATGTTTCTCACTAAGAAAAAAATAGAAATCTTTCAATTTTCTAGTGGGTTTAAGGACTCGTTTGTCTTGGGATTCTAACTTTGAGTTTGCTCAATAAATCGTAAGCCCACAAGCGATAGATAATACTTTATCGATTGTATCATATACAACTCCTAACCCATGGCCTTTGTCCTAATCTCAATCTTAACCTTGAGTTTGTTTAACAAATCAAAAGAGATTATTCACTCATTCCATCATTTCTTAAGGACCTAGGTATAATGTATATACCTTGAGTTTTCTCAACAAATACATAATATTATCTTACCTCGTATAATCAACATATTAATAATGCTACCATAACATCTCTACCTTGAGTTTGCTCAACAATTTGAGAGTATGAAGTATTTTATTAATATATAAATGGTAGAGGACAACATTTATGTTAGATATTTGTAATCTTTAATATATATTTATTTGATTGATATCTATTTATGGTATAATGTATTTGTTATGAAATACCCTTGTTATTCAAGTGTTAGACACATATGAAATCCCGGTATACTTATTATACATATGTATTTATTCCTTAAAACTAATTTGAGTTTCTTTTTATTTCCACTTAATTTTATCCATATATAGTTATATATAACTATTAATTTATTTATAACTTTTATGTTTAATTTAAGTATACGATATATACATATATCTTATTTATTAAACTTATTTAATTAATTATAATTTAATTGTTATTAATTCAATCGTGTTTAATTAATTTAATCAAATTCAGTTAGCATTTCAATTAATTTAATTTAAATTTCAACTCTTGAATTTTGGATTATTTGTCCTTAAAAATATAGGGATAAAAACAGATTATATAGTGATTATATACATATGCAATTATACATATATAATTTATTAATTAACTTTTAATTGATATAACTTATTAAATCCTAATTAAAAATGATATTAACTAAATTCAAAATTCTTATTTACTTTAAACATCTTAAGGTGAATACAAATCATTATACATGTTTTAATTTAATTAATTAACTATTATTTATTTATTTGTTTGTTTGTTTGTTTAATCCAATTAATTAAATAAATTAAGATAAAAATTTGAAACTAAATTTGTTACCTGTCAAAACCATTTTTGAAAAGTTTATAACATTTATAATATGTCATATCTTAAACTTAACATTTAAATTTAAAATACAATTTTAAATTTTAAAAACATATTTTGAAAAATTAGCCCAAGGCCAAAAATCAAGCTCGACCTTTATATTGGGGATAACCTTTGCATTTACTTCATCATTCGGGTTAGGCCAGTAGGTAGGTAGGGCATAGTACTTGATTATCAAAACTCAATCCTTTGACACTACCTTTCTAGACACCGTACTAAATAGGTAAGCTTTAATTAGTTATCCTTAATTTTTCTAATTTGGACCACGTAGACTTTTTGACTGATATTATTGAAAGAACCATGCCAGTTGAAAGCGGGTTGAATGGGTGATTTCAAAAAAATTCATTTTTGATCTTAGTTAAGTCTGTGTATCCCAAATAGATTTTAGATCCAATCCGAATGTTTTAAATATAATCTTAATTTCATTCAATTATGTTTAAAAGGAATTTTTTAGTTCATAAGTGTATCAAATATATTTGTTTATGTGAAGTGCACGCGCTATAGATAATAAGTATACATAGTTAATGAGAATGTATGTAGGTGCTATAATTTATACCGTAAGTGACACATTTCCCCTTTACATAAGCCTTTGTTATCTATAATATTTATTTAATCATCATATATATAATAGAATATATATGTATAAACGTCACATTAGATAATTATATGTGATTTAAAATCTAAAATTAATGCTAATGAATTTGATTTCAATTAAAGAAAGGTTTGACATTAATATTACATCACTACACATGGACTATTATGTACACTTGAATTAAAACAACAAAATGTAAATTTCTTTGTATATAAAATTACAAATTATCGTTTTAGATTTAGAACAACATATATTTGTAAACATTGTAATTTATGATACATACATACATATATATAAGTTGGATTTAAAAATTAACAATTTTGACTAAACTTATAGTTTAGAAATGAATCTAAAGTTAGGATTTTTATAAATTAGCACAAAATCTCATTCATAAAGTTTAGACCAATTTTTTTCCCTTCTTATATGAATAATATTCGAAATGATTGTAACCAAAGTAGCCACATAACTATAGAAACCAATTTTCAAGGAATATAAATAATTGACATATGCAACTTATTTACAATTGTGTATATAAAGTTTATAAAAATATAAAGTAGATCTAAATCAAAATTGGCTTTCAAGTTTTTTTTTCAAAACTATTAAAAAGGAGAAATTGGACAAGTCAAACATATATAAATTTGTGATAAGAACAAACATACCTAAACTGTACATAGAATAACAACAAATTAGGAAAGGTGACAAAGAACCTAAATATATCAATTTGAGATGAACAATAAAGGGATGAAGAATATATGTAGACCTAGATTAAAATAATTCAATAGTCCAATATTCAATTGAAATAGAATAGGGTTTTGATTCACATATACAAAACTCTCAATTAAACACGTGATGAATGTTTCAAATTCCAAGCATATGAATGATTAAACATATAAATTAATTTGAAAATTACCTTGCATGATTTCCGTAAATCACACCTGGAAATGATGAATCAAAATCTCCCAGACTCAATAGAATCAATCTCAGGAATCTACTAGAATCAAGAGGTTAGAATCTCCTTTTTTTGATTTATTTGGTTTTGAATTTTTAGGTTTTGGAAGCCATTATTTTTTGTTGGGATGGAAGAGGAGAGGAATAAATTGTCTGAAGAGTATTATGAAACGAATAAAAGAGAATATTTTAGAGGAAACATTGAAGCCTTTCAATTTCATCATTTGAAACTTTATCTATTTAATTCCCAATTTAATCTCAATAAATCCACTTCCTTTCATTATTGTCTATGGCCAGCCATAGTAGGTGCCATATGGCCATTTCCAAAATCACTTTAGCATTTGAACTATTTAAATCCAATTTAAAAATTGCATCGATATCGTATATTAAAACGCACGTTTATGACATTTATATACACAGTTTTTATTACAATACTAAAGGTATTCAAACAAATCAAATACATCTTTTTTAATAACAAAAATTTCAAAAATATTACTTAATTTAATTTATTTAAAAAACCCATTTCTTCCATTTTGATATAATATGGAAATTTATTTCAAAAATAGTTTGACCAAAAATATGAATTGTCTTAAATAACCTACGAAGATACCTAATAGGGAAATGAGGTCCACTTCATTTCTAACAAGAGATATCAAGTAATTGGGATTGTTAGTGCCATTGGTAAACTGGTATTTAGTAGTAGGGCTGTCATATAGGCTTTAACCCAAGCGTCCCGACCTCTCTTTAAAAAATACTTGGGTTATGCCCCAAAGATTTTCGCTTCCTGTTAGTGTAGAATCTATATGGGATATGCAAAGACCTCAAAGTTTTATTTATTGTTTGTTTGTCAGAGATGGTTCAGTTAACCCTTAGACGAGTCTCTGAGACACGTTAGTAATATGGAAAACTAAATTATAAAGTTGTATTTAGGAATTATCCGTCTCTGTAACTAGGGCCGAATTGACTAGCGATTATGTTATGGAAGGCCCGCTTCGTGATTGAGGTATTAAATGGTCGTTGGGTCTCCTCCTTATTTAAGAGGTATTAAGTAGCCGGGGTTTTCTTTTAGGTGGTACAACGCTTAGGTATAGGCATATATATGTCTTTATGTATGTAAACCTTGGAGAAGGTTGGATATATCGTAAGTGTAGGTGAAATTAAATCGATAAGCCATGAATAATAGATATAACACCTAAATAGAAATCAATCGGCATAAATTATTGTTTGGAATAAAGTATGTAATTTATCAGTAACCGGAACGTCTTACTGATCGTCTGCTCATTACAACTTGCAGGATAGGTTCAGGCGGATCAGCTACTGGTACAATATGGGAATGGTTGATGGAGAAGTCTCCTCATTCATGCTTGGCACTGGCAAGGAAACTAGGTATCCAAGGAATATTATTGACTCGAAGGTAGTCATCTTAGTCGGTATTTATGTTCTGTTATATTTTACTATTCCTCTATGAGTTTATGTAGAAAACTCTCTAATATGCTTGTGTTTATTATAAGTTACCAACACCAACGATATGTACTCTAAGATATTTTAATTTCGATTCGGTTAGAATTTGGGCCCATTAATATATTGGTTGTTACAAGCCATCTCTATTGCCTTATATTTAACTCCTTCTAAGAGAATAAGTGTTTAAGGGATTATGATCCATATATGACTCGAATCGTTCTCCCAACAAGTGATGTCTCTAGATCCTTAGCGTGAATACTACCGCCGCAAACTCTAAGTCATGAGTCGAACATATAACTTCATGTTATCTTAACTGCCTTGATGCATTAGTTATCACACGCCCTCTTTGCATCAATATCGCTCTCAGTCCTTTTCCACAAGCATTGGTGCATATTACCTGGTCCTGGTTCCCTTTAGGCATAATCAACATAGAAGCATTTGTTAGTAGCTTTTCCAACTCCTAGAATCATCTTTCGCACTTATCAGTCTATAAGAACTTCTCATTCTTCCTGGTTAACTTAGTGAATGGTGTTTCTATATGGGACAAATCCTTAATGAATATGCAATAATAACCACCCAATCCTTAGAAACTTCTCATTTTCATCACTATCTCTGGCCTCCTCAGCCATTAATAGTTTCTATCTTCAATGGATCCACTGCTAATCCATTATTTGAAACAACATGCCTAAGAAACTTCATTTCCCATTTCTACAAATGACATTTCAAAATCTTTGCCTTCAACTTGTGTCGTCTCGACGTCTCCAACACCAATCTCAAATGGACTTCATAATCTCTTTTATCCTTAGAGTATATTAGAATATCATCAATAAAGATTAATACAAATCCATCTAACTAATCGCAAAAGATTCAGTTCTTAAGATCTACGACGAATACAGAGACATTGGTCAGTCCAAATGACATTACTAACCATTCATATGAACCGTGCCTTTTTTGAAATGTAGCCAATGGAACAATATCTTATGCTACTCACAGTTGATGGAAACAAATTGCCAAGTCTAGCTGCGAGAACACCCGAGCTTTACTCAACTAATCAAACAAGTCATCTATAATGGGAAAAGAATAATGATTCATCATTGTCAACTTATTTAGTTTTCGATAATCAATACACATCCATAAAGCTTCATTCAAATTCTTTATTAATACCATAAATTCTTCCAACGATGAGCTACATGGTTTGATGAAACTCTTATTCTCATGTTTCATCAATTTCTTCTTCAATTCTTCCATCTCCTTAGGCGACATTCTTATAGGTGATTTACTAATAGGTTGTGCCCCTAGCATCAAGTTTATTTGGAATTCGATTTCCCTTCTTAGTTGTAGTCCCATTACAAGTTCAAAAATATCTGCAAATTCCCCAACTACGTATACCCTATTGATCTCAACTTCTCAATCTTCCATAGCGCATAGCATCAAGTCTGAATTCTACTTTATTACGTGCCACACTATCATAATTCTTTATCCTCGCTTTAGATTTCTTAAGGCGATAATCCTTCCACACAATGAATCCTAGCATCTTTATGCACCAACCAGTCCATTCCCAAAATCACCACGTACCCTACGAATCAAACACATATGGATCGCAAACAAACAGATATCCACACAAGTGAAATGCAAGATCAGTGCACCTTTATCTGAGAGTGGTGTAAAGGCTCGTAAATCCATACCCCTTCGAGTCGACCATAATTCACATCAGTTCAACTTAAATTGAATGGATATGAATCTTTAGGGATGAATAAGAAAAGGTTGCAGAAGAAAAAGTAGAAGAAGAAACAGAAAACATCACAGAATCTCACAATCGCAGCGGAACAAAATATAATATATATAATAACATAGTTTTATGCAATAGAATCTGTAACAGTTTAATACTTACAACCATCGGAGTACAACAATATAAACATCAATCTGGGCAGTTTAATGACTTGTCCTCACACAGCGGAAATACAAATTAAGTACAGAAATACATCTTGTCATCCAGCTCATCTTCTGAGCTCCATAGCATCCTATCCTGAATCTATAATACTCGGTCTTACCTAAGCATTATAATAAAATAACACCCGAGTTAGTCTTAAAAAATAGCATGAGAAAACACACTCAATTTGAATTATTAAAGTTACCAAATCCTTTAAAAAAACAAAGGTATCTTGTAAGACCACGTCACATAAACACGACAGGCTATTACATTACGATAATCAAAACATTTCTATCAAAATCATTTAATATTATAATAATGTCTAAACCAAATAAATAGAAAATTGCTGAAATGCTTGCATTTCACGTTTTAACATAGTTGGGCGCAATCAAAACTGTACGACACTTATTGGAGAATGGATTCCATGTAATGACTAGGTCACTGGGGTACCGCCCATCATAGTACACCTCTAGAACAATGTATTGAGGACCTTGCCGGGATCCCCTGCTACACAATACCGGCCTACCCCTAACCTGGATAGAACAAATATGTTATCATCTAAGGTGTTTCCACCCTTACATATCGAGTGCTCGCTCTTTCATGCACAACCATATCCATAATATATAGGTTTTCGAGGATATCTAGAAAAGTGATAACATACCCTAATTGGGTGCGACCACTTAGCCTTACTGCATGTCTCTTGTTTTAACATTCCCGATTGATGAGGCTTGAGGCTAAGCGTTGTGTCTCAAGAAACAATTCTACTTTGAATACTCATCGTCCTCCAATGACGATGTTTTGATAGCATTTGTCCATACAAATTGTCCTGGGTCTCGAAAAACTGAATCGTCATCTTCATCATCTTCATGATATTCATTCGTAATGTTCAAACTGGATCGAAGTGGTTTTCGGATAATTAAATTTGATCCTGGTCTCTTCGAAATGATTAACAAAATTGGCCAATATTGATGGTCGGTTATTTAACTAAACATAAAACACCCATAAGCAGTCACTATGCCTTACTATAAATTTTTTTCCAAAATAATTACTTTCAAAACATCTTTATAAGATATATCAATTCCTTCCAACATTTGAGAACAATTTTCAAATACTTAAATCCGTAACAGGATACTTCCAAATTCCAAAACCATCTTGCATTTTATAAATTTTAATACAATTTGTTTTGATTTTCTTTTTCCTTCCTATGTTTATTTTCCATCACTATAAAGTCGTGTTTAAGTAAGAGAAGGAAAAAAAGAAAGGCAACGTATAGGGCGGCTTGACATGGGTTAGGTCGGCTGAAGATTTGATTGGGATTTAAAATTTATAAATATATTTTTATATTCAAATTTTTTACATTGGGTAATTAAAAATATATGATCCCGATCGATGCGTGCGGTCTAACGTTCCTAATGTTATACCATAATTCTGAACCCAATGGAACAAGTCTCGTGTCCCAATTCAATGGTATGGAAGATAGCCTTTTAAATCGACCATCTAAATAAAATAATTTCTAGGCTTTTTAAGATCGTATGACCAAACGTTAACTCCAAACGTTAATAAATTTTAAATCCGATAATAATACACTATTACAGACCCAATGGAACGAGTTTCGTCGAATTTCAAGACTGTGTCCTGGATCGCTATTTTAACGTGTCGATTAAATCGACGATTTCTAAAATTTATGAAATAACTTGAAATTTCAGTTTTAGAAACTTATTAACTCAATTATAAATTCCAAATCAATATTTAAAACCATTCAAACATTCAAAACCAAGTGACGAAAAATCCGGATCGTTACATTCCTCCCTTCTTAAAAGGATTTCGTCCCCGAAATGTCTAAGGCAAGAAAAAACACTCCAAACCCATTGACTTAACAAAACCATTTAGTGAAAGCTCGATATTTAACTTTTCTAATCTTTTAGTTCTAGCCAAAACAATTAGTTTTCAATTCTAATTCCAAAACCCTTTATTCCAATTACAATTCGAAATCAAATTGTCATTAACAAAAAAATTGCAAAATTTTTCAAAATTCTTCTAACACCCTAAATTTTCGAAATTTTTTGGTAGAGTCGCCTTTGTAAAGAGGACCTTTTGCAATATGACAAGGGAGATAAATATATATACACCGACCCACACGGTTGGAAAATACACACACACACACACACACACACACATATATATATATCAATATACTTTTATTTCACGGTATATAATCCGAAAACATACATTTATTTAGTGTTTTTAAGCGAGCGGCTTATATTATATGCATTTTGCACAAACCAACTCTAGCCTTATAGCCTCCGGTTACCTATACTTACTCAATTTTAAACACAAGAGTACCAAAAAAATGAAATTCCCATAACATTTCATTTATTCAACTAGTTAACGCATGAATTTCATAAACAATGCATGCTAAACATATATTTATAAGCAATTAAGTGGTTCCAACACCGATATAATTACTCTCGATCAATCCATACTCAATTCGAATGATTTACAACTCAATTTCCTTGCATTCAATTTATTTTATGACAAACAAACTCATATCCATTCCAAATTGATTAAAAATCAATTTATTCACATTCTATTTATTTATAGAATTTTATTTACTTTCACTTACGTCAAACGAAATTTTTTTATGCAAATTTGGCAATATTCGTTTAATAAAATAACCATTCCAGTCTAAGTTATTTTAAATTTATTCCAAAATCAATTTATTTTCAATTCTATTCCATTTTAAATTTGTTCTCGATTAATCCATTTACATTTCATTACGCTCAAATTCATTTTATTAAACTCGAAATCATTCCCGCTACTTCATTAAATAACCATTTCATAAATTTATTTTGAGTCAAGCTTCCATTCAGAATATTTACTTAAGTTAATCCATTATTTTATATTATTTCCACCTTATAACTTAAGTTTATTTTTATTTCAACTAACTTCGTTTCATTCACTAATTTATTAAATTAGTTCATTCACTTAATCCACTCCAAATTTTAATTTCAAGCTCAAATTTATTTAAACGACTCCCGCAGCCGTATTCAATTTATTTTCACTTAAATTGAATTTATTTATAAATCAAGCCATTTTTATTTCAATCCAATTTATTTGACCACACTTCTAATTATATTCAATTCGCTTACCCTTAAGTCGAATTTTATTTAAAACTCAAGTTCCATTTCTAAAATTCACTTTTAATCCACAATCCAATTTATTTAACTAAGTTAAACTCCATTACAATATTCAATTAACTAATTAATTATTTGATTAGTTCTCTTCCAATTATAATTCAATATCTGTTTTTTCCTTCCAAAATCACTTTATTCAATTTTTCTTGAGCTCAAACTCATTTTTATAATTCAAGTTTGGATTTATTTCCCTAACCAAAATATCAAATAGTTTTATTTTGGCTTTTCTATTTCACCTTTAAATTTTATAAGACACACAACTTATTTTTCACATTTTCATCAATTCTATACTCGGATATATTGACATTTTATTTTTAAGTCGAGATTATACATTTATTTATAGCCAAGTATATTATTATTTCATAAATTTATATTTTTGATAAGCTATTCCAATTTATTTATTCACAATTCCATTTCTTTGCTTGAATTTTTTTTCCAAATTTATAACTTATGGTTATATATAATTATTTCACAAGTCAAAATTTATTTTTATTTCAATTCGATATTATTTCTAATCCAATTCAAATTTTATAAGTAATAGTTATATAGTCACTTTATAATTCACATTTACATATTTAATTTAATTCCATATGATTCAAATCCAATTTCAAATCTTTCCACTTCCTTACTTATATTCATATAGCAATTTCACCATTCGAATTTATTACTGTCTTGATTCGCAACAATTTATTTAACTTTCTTTAAGTTAAATCCAATTCACACAATATATTCTAACCTACTTAAGCAAAAAATTATTTCCAAAACTCAAATATCATACTTTCCTTTCTTATTGAAATCATCCTCACTTTGTAAGTTCATAACTCATCTCCGAGGTTTTCCCCAACATTTTTATTAAAGTTTCGGAATTCAAACACCCGGTATATATTTCAAATCACTTTGAAATCAATATATATACATATATATACTCCTTTTAGTTTAACAAACGACTTCCTTAGAATTTCAAAGTCAACCTGATTTTATCCAAAACAAATTTCCTTTGGGATTTCCGAAATAATTTTTGTTTCCAAATAAAAATCCTCATTTTAAATTACTATGGCAGCAACTCTTCACTTAGGAACTCGAAAATTAACATTGATGGCGTGGTCGTCATCATCAGAATTACTTTCCAGCGACTAAAGTGAGTTCAGTGCTTCATCACTTTCAGAATCCATTTAAAACCATTTTCTATTCAAAAATATCAGCAAAATAATAATACTATTATTTATCTTCCCAATACCATGGAAAACATTTCCAAAAATCTCCAGGATTTCAAAATTTTCCAATACTTAGTCCAAACCCACTTAAAAACATTTCCCAACGCTTCCAGGATTTTAAATCTTCAAAATCTGGTTTGAATCCATTTTAACTATAATCCATCTGTATAATTCATAATAACATAATCTCCATTCGGTTACATATATAACAATTTCAATTTTTTTAATCTTATTTTGATTAATAACAACCAAACACGCCGCTATAATAATTTTCAGAAAATTATTCTCTTTTATACCAAAAATATAATTTGGGTAAAATTATATACCCGCTTCAAAACCATACTGTGTCAGTTTACCGTATTCAAGTGTTTAGAAAGTCCTATCAATTTAGTGGCGTCCAATTATTCGACTAGAATTTATATGCTACTCAATAAATAAGTCGACACAATATAAAATTGGTTTATATTCACTAACAAATACGCACTCATATCTATTACTACACTCAAACTCATTCTAGGGTACTACTTGTGAGGAACTGGAGATAGTGGTTTTGAAGACAACAACCTTTCTAACTTATTTTATTATAACTTATAGACTAACACTATTCTCTAGATATATATGAATGTTATTATGCAGGATATATATAAGACAGATACTGATTATTGAAGATTGTACAGTATAAAGATAAAGAATGAAGAAATCAAGTTTGAAGACCCATGAGTATCAAGATAAAGATTTCAAGATAAGTGTCTAATTTTGTTAAAACTTCATAATAGCATGGAAATCTTCATTCCAAATTTCATTTGGGACGGAACCCATTTCTACCTTCTTAGTGGATTACAAACCCACGACAAGTAGCCTACAACCTACGACAAATGGCTTACAAACCCACGAACATCCTGGTTTTGTACAAGTTCTCGAGTCCTGATGCGATGAAATATTCTGCAAGAAGAAGCTTGCAAAACTACTTAAAATGATTTTCAAAACTATTTTTCAAACTATTTTAGCCTTAAAAATTATCTTTTCAAATGATTTTCAAAAATATATTTAGCCTTAAAATATTCTTTTTTTTGTTTTTAAATAAACTCTTATTTTTCGTTTGATATATATATATATACTTGAGATTTAAAATCAAATTTATATATACATTCTAAAAATATATTTTTCCACTCTTTTTTATTTTAAAACATAGGAAAATTAGTTTATTTTACTCCAGAATCATTTTATCTAGTTTTCCTTTCAATATCATTTTCAAAAAAAATTACATTGTTTTTAACTAAGGGATGTCGATATCATGGGATCCCATGTCGACATGGTGGCCGTTAAATTCAAAAGTTTCAATTTTCAAAAGAAGCGTCTATTCCTTTAAATCTCTTCATGAATGGTTATGACCGTTACTAATCTATAAATAGCATTCACAAACGAATTTTTTAACTAACTATTTTCTTCGCTCCTTCTTCTCCATAAATCCATATTCTAAAAAATTTATACTTTTAAGATTCGTGCCAAAATTCTGCTGAATTCTCAAGTGAATCAAATTGAAATCTCATTCTTGTTTGATTCTCTGCCCTCTCTCGAAGATCAAAGTGCTATTCAGAGTTATAGGATCAATTTGTAATCAAAAGTTTATCGAGTCTCTCTATTAGGTGTGGTTGTGCCTGAAAATCAATTGGATGATCTTGTGTCCCATAAATTAAGAGAGTTTGCCCCGGACTCGAAGACATGAGGGTACCTCAAGGCCTTTATTAATTGAGGATTGTAATCTCGACATTGGTATAATAAAAATCTGTACAAGGTGTTTGGCTTGGTGGAGAACTTGATGTAGGGTAACTCCGAACCAGTATAAAATCTGGTGTGTTCTTTCCTTTTACTGCTTTTTATTTACTTTCTACATCTGTGTTTGATTTTGTGATTGTTCTATGATTAAGTTCTGCATTCGTTTATATCATAATTTTTAAATTAGTCCATATATGTCTTAGAATCCATTAAAACCTATTCACCCCCTACTAGTGTTAAATTATCTTTAAGATCCTTAATCCACACTCACTTTCAGTTGGTATCAGAGTATAGGTTTTCACAATCTGAAACTTGAAAAGTTAAAAATGGCATTCTTAGGAAATTTTGTTAATACTAGTTTGTATTTATGCATTTCATCAAAGTATCATAAGTCTACATATAGTTTTTATGAAAAATCAAGTTATCTACTGAATTGGTTTGTTATGCAGGAACAGGCATGTTACATGGCTTTTGAAGAATCAACAACCAATGGACAAACTGTGCAAATTGAGAAAGATAAATGGATACTTGATAGTGGTTGTTCAAGGCATGTGTTTCGAAATCCCAAGATACTCAATGACATTATATATCAAGACGGTGGATTGGTCAACTTTGGAGATAACTCAAAAGGATATGTGATTGGCCTCAGCAATGTCGGTAATTCTAAAACTCCTCTTATTTCTAATATTTTGCTAGTTAGGAATTTAAAACATAATTTTCTTAGTATAATTCATCTTTGTGATAAAGGATTTAAAATTAAATTTGGAAAAGATAAGTGTCACATCGAAGATAATAAGTCAAATATTATCTTTGAAGGAATCAGGAAGAAAAACATTTACATCCTTAGTATGAAAGTTTCAAAAGATAACTTATGTCTTTTGGCTAATGCAAGTGACCTTTGGATTTGGCATAAAAGATTTGGTCATTTAAGTTTCAAACTGTTATCTAGGTTATCAAAACTTGACTTAGTTAGAGGTCTTCCCAAGTTAAACTTTAAAGTAGATAGTATATGTGATGCTTGCAAATTAGGAAAAATTAAGAAAAGTTCATTTAAATTAAAAGATATGGTTTCTACTTCTAAACCTCTAGAATTACTTCATTTAGATTTATTTGGTCCATCTCAAGTTCAATCAATTAATCACAATAAATATGTTTTAGTAATTATAGATGACTATTTTAGATGTACTTGGACAATTTTCCTTAAACTTAAAGTGATGCTTTTGAATTATTTAAAAAATTTGCTAAAAGAATTCAAAATCAACTTTCTTTAAAAATAAAAACTATTCGTAGTGATCACGGTGGAGAATTTGAAAATGAAAATTTTGAGAATTTCTGTAATCAAAAAGGAATTACTCATAATTTCTCTTTTCCAAGAACTCCACAATAAAACGAAGCGGTAGAGCGTAAGAATATAACGATTCAAGAGTGTGCTAGAACAATGCTTTCTGATACTAACATACCAAAAAACTTTTGGGCTGAAGCAGTCGCTACAGCGTGTTATATATTAAATAGGATTTTAATTAGACCATTAACTAATAAAACGCCATATGAATTACTTTACAATAAGAAACCCATAGTAGCTTATTTTAAAGTTTTTGGTAGCAAGTATTTTATTTTAATACAAAAGATAATTTAGATAAATTTGAAGTTGAATTCGACAAAGGTATCTTCATCGAGTACTCTAATAGAAGTAAAGCATTTAGAGTTTATAATTTAAGAACTAATGTTACTGAAGAAACAGTGCATGTATCTTTTGATGAAAATTTTAAAGATACTGTACAAATAGAAGATGGAGAAGATTTTGTAACTTTAAATAATGAACCTAATGACACTAATTGTGAAATCACTCAATCTAATAAAAGAATTAGGCTATTAAAGATCATCCTGTAGAAAATATACTAGGAAATATTGAATCTATAGTTAAAACAAGAAATCAACTAAATAGTATGATTAATTTAGCTTTTACATCAACTATTGAACCTAAAAATCTAAAGAAAGCATCATTTGATGATTCATGGATTCTTGTTATGCAAGAAGAAAAGAAGAATTGAACCAGTTCACCAGAAATGATGTTTGGGAACTTGTTCCTAGACCTGTGGATAAAAGTATAATTGGAACAAAATGGGTTTATAAAAATAAAATGAATGAACTTGGTGAGGTCATGAGAAATAAAGCTCGTTTAGTCTCACAAGGTTATTGTCAAGAAGAAGGAATTGATTATGACGAAACCTTTGCACCCGTAGCAAGACTAGAAGCTATCTAGATTCTACTTTCTTTCGCAAACTACAATAATTTCAAGTTATATCAAATGGATGTTAAAAGTGATTTTCTAAATGGTTTTGTAAAAGAAGATGTTTATGTTGAACAACCTCCACTTTTAGAAGATAACAAACTTCCAAATCATGTATATAAATTAAAGAAATATTTACATGGTATGAAACAAGCTCCTAGAGCCTGGAATGAAAGACTAAGATCTTATTTACTATAATCTGGTTTTGAAATTGGTAAAATAGATACAACTCTTTTTATTAAAAGAAACAAAAATGATATTCAATTAGTATAAATATATGTAGATGATATAATATTTAGGTCAACTAATAAGATAATAAATAAAGAATTTTAACATATGTAAAACATACTTTAGTTTATGATATTAACCCTAAAAATGATATATTTGATTTAATTTCATATTGTGATGCTGATTACGCTGGTTGTAAATCAGACCGAAAAAGCACAAGTGGAACTTGTCACTTTCTACGACATTCTCTGGTTTCCTGTTTTCGTATGCAGCAAAACACTGTATCCTTGTCGACAACTGAAGTAGAATATATATCTTGCTGCTTTGGCTTGTTCTCAAGTTATATATATGCAACAAACGTTAGAAGATTTTGGATTAACTATAACTAAATCACCAATTTATTGTGGTAATACAAGTGCAGTAAACCTATCTAAGAATCCAACTCATCATGCTAGAACAAAACATATTGATATTAAACATTATTTTCTTAGAGATAATATAAGTAAAGAAGTCATAACTCTTGAATATATTAATACTGAAAAATAAATTGTTGATATATTAACCAAACCATTAAATGAATAAAACTTTACTAAATTTAGAAGAGAATTAGGTATATGTTCATTAACTGAATATAAATTATAAATAATACAAGTATAGTTAATAATTAATAAAAATAAAAATTTCTTAAAAATTGAACTGGGCATGTTGACATGACCTATCCCCCTATGTCGACATGCAGGCCGAGATTTTCAAATTTAGATTTCCCTCTAAAATTAGTTATTAAGTTATATATTTATATATATTGACTTTCATTCCTTTTCTCTGTTCTATTCTCTGCAATAAACTTCTAAAAAGTAAATTAATGGCTTACTCTTCTAAAATGAACCTTCTTCACCCACTTCTCCTCATTGTGGTCCTTTTCAACATTCCACACGCGTACGAGTCATCAAATTACAAGAGAAGATGAAAGATTTGTTTCAAATAATAATGGAAATACAAGTATATTAATTAATGTTCTTCTAAAAACAATCTTTGGTGTACAAAATCTTGAATTCCATTTAACTTAGGATGTTATATTTCACTCATACATAGTTATTATTCTTACGTCATATGTTTGTTTATCTCATTTTCTATTAAATTCAAGGTTCATAGGTTTTTTTTGTTGATGACAAAGGGGGAGAAGTTATATAAAATAGTAGACTTGGAGTAAGGGGGGTTATTGGTGTAAGGGGAGTTATGGCATGATCGAAGTGGTAAGTATATTTTATAAGGTTGTCATCATCAAAAGGGGGAGATTGTTAGGAACTAGAGACAGTGGTTTTGATGATAACAACCTTTGTAACTTATTTTATTATGACTTATCTACTAACACTATTATCTAGATATATATGAATGTCATTATGCAGGATGTATATAAGGCAGGTACTAATCATTGAAGACTGTACAGTATAAAAATCAAGAATGAAGAAATCAAGTTTGAAGACTCATGAGTATCAAGATCAAGATTTCAAGATAAGTCTCTAGTTTTGTTAAAACTTCATAATAGCATGGAAATCTTCATTCCAAATTTCATTTGGGATGAAACCATTTCTACCTTGTTAGTGAATTACAAACCCATGACAAGTAGCTTACAAACCTACGACAAGTGGCTTACAAACCCACGAACATCCTGGTTTTTTACAAGTTCTTGAGTGATGACGTGATGAAATAGTCTGTAGGAAGAAGTTGCAAAACTACTTTAAAATGGTTTTTCAAAATGATTTTCAAAACTACTTTTCAAACTATTTAAGCCTTAAAAATAATATTTTCAAATGATTTAAAAAAAGATGTTTTAGCCTTAAAATATTCTTTGTTTTTGTTTTTAAATAAACTCTTGTTCTAAACTTCATTTCTTTTTAAAACTATCTTCTGATTTTTAAATATTCTTTATAATATATATATTCTTGAGATTTAAAATAAAATTTACATATATATATTCTAAAAATATATTTTTCTACTCTTCTTTATTTTAAACATAGGAAAGTTAGTTTATTTTACTCCAGAATCATTTTATCTTTTTTCCTTTCAATACCATTTTCAAAACAAATTTTATATTGTTTTTAACTAAGGGATGTCGACATCATGGGATACCCATGTCGACAAGGTGGCCATTAAATTCAAAAGTTTCAATTTTCAAAAGAAGTGTCTATTCGTTTAAATCTCTTCATGAATGGTTATGACTGTTACTAGTCTATAAATAGCCTTCACAAACGAATTTTTTAACTAACTATTTTCGTATTTTCTTCACTCCTTCTCCACAAATCCATATTCTAAAATTTTCATATTTTTAAGATCGTGTCGAAATTCAGCCAAATTCTCAAGTGAATCAAATTAGAATCTCATTCTTGTTTGATTCTCTGCCCTCTCTCGAAGATCAAAGTGCTATTCAGAGTTATATGATCAATTTGTAATCAAAAGTTTATCGAGTCTCTCTATAATGTGTGGTTGTGCCTGGAAATCAATTGGGTGATCTTGTGTCTCGTAAATAAAGAGATTTGCTTCGGACTTGAAGACAGGAGGGTACCTCAAGGCCTTTAGAAATTGAGGATTGTAATCTCGACATTGGTATAATAAAAATCTGTGCGAGTTGTTTATCTTGGTGCAAGACTGGATGTAGGGTAACTTCGAACCAGTATAAAATCTGGTGTGTTCTTTCCTTTTACTGCTCTTTATTTACTTTCTACATTTGTATTTGATTCTATGATTAAGTTTTGCATTTGTTTATATCATAGTTTTTAAATTAGTCCATATATATATCTTAGAATCCATTAAACACTACTCATCCCCCCCTCTAGTGTTAAATTAGCCTTAAGATCCTTAATCCGCACTCACTTTCACTACTGACCCTATCTCTAATGAGAAATCCCCACCAGAGCCAAGGTTCTCGCTTAACCTTCAGCTCTGATACCAAATGTAAAGGCACGTAAATCTGCATCCCTTTGAGTCGACCATAATTCACATCAGTTCAACTCAAATTAAATGGAAATACGAATCTTTAAGGGTGAAGAAGAAAATGTAGAAGAAGAAATAGAAAACAACATCATAGAATCTCACAATCTCAGTGGAACAAAATATAATATATAATGACAAAAATTTTATGAAAAATAATCTATAACAGTTTATATACTTACAACCATTAGAGTACAACAATATATACATCAATCTGGGCAGTTTAATGACTTGTCCTCAAACAACGGAAAAACAAATCAAGTATAGAAATACGTCTTATCATCCAGTTCGTCTCCCGAGCTCCATAGCATCCTATCCAAAATCTAATACTCGGTCTGACCCGACCATTATAATAAAATAACACCCGATTCAGTCTGGAAAACCAGCGTGAGAAAACACACTCAATTTGAATTATTAAAATTGTCAAAATCCTTTGAAAAACAATGGTACTTCATAAGACCACATCACACATAAACACGACGGGTTTTTACCTTACGATAACCAAAACAATTTTATCAAAATCGTTTGATATTATAATAGTGTCTAAACCAAGTAATTAGAAAATAGCTGAAATGCTTGCTTCTCACGTTTCATCATAGTTGGGCACAATTAAAATCGTACGGCGGCGTTTATTGGAGAATGGATTCCATACAATGACTGGGACATTGGGGTAGCGCTTATCATAGTACACCTCTAGAAGAATGTACCGAGGACCTCGTTGGGATCCCCTACTGTATTCAAGACCGGCCTACCCCTAACCTGGATAAACCGAATATGTTATAACCTCGGGTGTTCCCACCCTTACAAATCGAGCGCTCCCTCTTTTATGCATAACTACATCCATAATATATAGGTTTCTAAGGATGTCTAGAAAAGTGATAACATACCCTAATTGGGTGCGAGCCACTTAGCCTTGCTGCATCTCCCCTATTTTAGTCGTTCTCAGTTGATGAGGCTTAAGGCTAAGCATTACCCCTCAAGAACAATTCTACTTAGAATGGTCATCGTCCTCTAATGATGATGTTCTAAAGCATTCGTCCATAAAAGTTGTCTTGGGTCTGGACAAACCGAATCACCATCTTCATCATCTTCACGGTATTCATTCATAACATTCAAACCGGATCAAAGTAGTTTTTGGATAATTAACTCCGATACCCGTCTCTTCGAAACAATTAATGAAATCGGCCAATATTAATAGTTGGTTATTTAACTACCAATAAAACAACCATAAGCAGTCACTATGCTTTATTATAAAAATTTTTCAAAATATTTATTTTCAAAATATCTTTATAAGATATATCAAATCCTTCCAACATTTGAGAACAGTTTCCAAATACTTGAATTCGTAACAGGATACTTCCAAATCACCTCAATACTTAGAAATATTTCCAAATACCATTTTTATAACACTTGGAAAAAATATTTCTATCCCAATCATTTCCTATTAAAAATATCTTCAAAACCTTCCTTTTGGTTATTTATGTGTATATTTTCCAAAAATAATTTTAATATTAAACTTGGAAATAATTTGTAACTCATCTCATAAATCTCTTGAATTATTTACAGACTTCTTCTTACAATTTCCAAACCGATTATACTTATTTATAATCTCATCCAACCATTTATACTTCTTTGATGAATTCAAATTCTTTTTGAAGTTATCGCATTTAAACCTTTGGAAATTTTCTTAAGTCTCTAGAATTCCATTTATAGGATTTCTCTTATAAAATCTCATCCTTTAAATAAACCCCGTCTACACATCTCAATAGAATCTATAATAAATTTTCGATCATTTCAAAAATTATATACAACGAGTATTTAAAGAATAGTGATTTATTTTTAAAATGTGTTTAAGTTATTATTTAAAAACACTTTTATAAACACCAAATACTCAATTTTAGGTAAACAAATAAATTTCAAAGCAGAATTTAAAAGTAAAAATTTATTAAACAAATATTTAATATTTGAAAATTTACTTATGGAAGTACTTCAATCTTAACTAGTTTAGAATTTCATAGTTTAAATAATAAAATTTTCCTTTCAAAAACAAACTTACTTCTTAAAATTAAAATATATTTTCAAAGTCTCAATAACCAATTCAACCATTAAATTCCTCTCGATTCCATCACATCACTTCCATTCACTTTTTAAAATATCCACCATTTTTCTCACCCTATTTCCAAACACTAATATAAATTCATCCCATAATTTTATATTCCCAATTTACCATCTTAATATCGATCTCCTTTATTTATAAACATCGTTTATAAATTTTTATAAATCCTTTGAGTTTAACTTGTTTAAAAAACAATCTTATTTATAAAATTCCATTTTTTTACAAATCCATTCCTTTATAAATCTCATTTATAACTTCCAATCTATTTTAATATCGACTTCAACTCCTTTTCATATTTTCCGAATATCATTTAAAACTTCTTTTATATAATTCATATCTTAAAATCTTTATTTTAAAACAATTTACGAATAGTTAAGTACTACTTAAACAAAAATCTATCATTTTTATTTTTCAATGTAGTTTTCTTTAAAATAACCCAATTTCCAATATAAATACTTGTATATCCAAAATTTCTTTTTATTCCTTTGAATTTCCAAAAATAATATATACGGTATTTAAAAACACCAAAATTAAAGGCTAGTGCTATAGCATCCAATAATTCAAATTTCAACAATAATCGATAAAAGATTATCTATACACATCATATATCACTATAAACGAAAAATAGACAATATATTTGAGAAATTTAGTCTGATCCCTCCAACCTGTTTCCCTGCATCCATAGATGTTAATACAGTAAAAAAAATACCAATCCCACTTTGAGTGGGATATCACGGTATAACGAGTCATCCGCTATTATGCGGGGCGCATAGGGTCTCATCCGCTATAATGTGCGAGAATATCAATCCAACTACTAATGTATTTATGTGTATGTATATTTATATATACTACTATATATATAATATATCATTCAACGGATGATAATTTCTAAATTCAACCAAGCAACCAATAATTAATTTTAACTATTTAAAATTATATTGGCAATCCAAATGAGTGAGAATTTTCTCACCTTGATTTTTAATTTGTAATCCGATCCAAACCCAACTTGTTTTCAGGATTTTTGGACCTCATATAAATAAATTATGAATTTATTAACATCTGAAATAATTTAAAACTATCATTGGCATACTCAATTTAAATTTAATTTTAATTTAATAGTTATCACCTGCCTGGCTTCACGAACCGGCATATGCTCGTCTTCCCTTTGACCTCGAATGTCGACCTGCCAAAACCCAAAACCGTTGAACTCCATGGTCGATCATGCCCTCACCACCTAGCCTTGCAGTTCTTTCCAAATCCACCGTGACCCCTAAATTAATGCTCATGTGCATGAAATATTAGTGCACGCCCACTCCACCTTCTCTCTCCTCCTCGTCCCCTCTACAGCCAACGAACCATCAAACCAACATCGCCACCGCCCTCCTCATCGGAAACCACACCTCCCCGACCCATCAAAACCCATACCAAGACATCATAAGTCACAACTGTCCCCATGTCGACAACAAATCCTATCAGGTCGCGTTCAATCTTTGACCACCACACTTCACCGGAGCTCGCACCTAAATGCTTCTCGACTCAAAAATCTCAATGCAATCGACCCCAAAGTCCAACTCCCCTTTGATTTCGAGAATCTCCTTGCCTTAGGTCTCAAAACCCAATAACATCCACTGTCGATCCACCCTCAACTATGCTGCACCCTCCCAAATTCACATCCAATACTAACTCAAAGAAACCCATCTTGCATTTTATAGATTTTACTGCAATTATTTTCTTTTCCTTTTTCCTTCCTCTGTTTATTTTCTTTCTTTGTAAAGTCATGTTTAAGTAAGAGAAGGAAAAAAAGAAAGGTAGCGTATAGGCTGGCTTGACATGGGTTAGGCTGGTTGAAGATTTGACTTGGATTTGAAATTTGTAAATATAGTTTTATATTCAAATGCCTTGCATTAGATAACTAAAAATCTATGATCCCAATTGAGGTGTGCCGCCTAGTGTTCCTAATGTTATACCGCAATTCTGAACCCAATGGAACAAGTCTCGAGTCCCAATTCGATCGTATGTGGAAGATACCTTTTAAATCGACTATCTAAATTAAATTAAATTAAATTATTTCTAGGCATTTTCAGATCGTATGACCATACAGTAATTCCAAATGTTATGAAATTTGAAATCCGATAATAATACACTATTACCCATCCAATGGAATTGGTTTCGTCGAATTCTGAGACTGTGCCCTAGATCGCCATTTTAACGCATAGACTAAATGGACGATTTCTAAAATTCATGAAATAACTTGAAATTTCAGTTCTAAAAACCTATAAACTCAATTATAAATTCCAAATAAATATTAAAATCATCTAAATATTTAAAACCAAGTGACAAAAAATCTGAGTCGTTACAAGTAGCATATCCATTGACCGGATTAAACTACACAAAAGGACGTAATCAAATAGGTAGTCTCTAATTCTAACCTATCAACAAAAGCCCTTGAAATGAAAGAGCCAGTAACAACAACATCACACATAACTCTAACTGATATACCAGAAATCAAAATCATACCTCCAAGTATAACTTTTCCTTTCTCCTTAATTGTCGGTCCAAACGAAGATCCTTCCAAAGCGTAAATCTTTGCCTGCTTCGCTTCTAGGCAATCCCTCTTCTTATAGCCTGGCCTATTATAGATAAATACTTAGCCCTCTCCATGTTCTCCACTATGTATACTTAGTGGAATCATGCCTCTTTTAGCCGTAATTAAAACAAGTGACATCAGCCAATTCGGCTTTCGAGTCCTTCCTTTATAAGTCTTTCCTCCTTCGATTCTTTCCACCTTAATACAGATTAAGTCTTTTCTTATGCTCTCCTTTAGGTCTAGCATCAACTTTCTTTTCTTTCCAAAATAGATGATCATACCTCCTTTCCATTTCTGCTACCATATCAAATGGAGCTAATAGATGTGCCTTCACCTTGTGATTCAGCCCCTTTCTCGAACCTCAATGAATTTCTCTCTCTTTTTAAGCAGAGTATTTATATGCTTTCTTCCATACTTCAACAAAGCATTAATTAAAGCATTGAATGTACAATGCTAAAGCCATTCTTCAATGATCCAAGTCAAGAAGCTCCGTACATAAAGCCCTCTTTTGAGATTCAGAGATAAATTAAGCCTCGAACCTCTTCTTAGACTGCTCTCAAGTTATCTCCTCCTTTGAGACCTTAGCAATTACTGCCTCCTACCAATCCAATGCATCCTCGTGGAGCGAACGATTAGCTAACCTCCTCTTTTGAGAATTAGTATATCCCAAGTCTTTGACAATATGTTTGCATACTTTCAACCAATTCAACACCTCCAAAGCAGACTCTTTTTTTATGAATTCCTTTCCTTTGCAAATCTTGATATTTTTGTTCATCTTAGAAAAGTTTGCTTCTCTTGCTACCTCCTATCTAGGCTCAACAACCCAAATTAGCAGTTGCCTCATCATCTCATATATTAGAAGAACAAGGCATTCACGTCCATTCCTCCTTCAGACAAGGCAGACACTTGACTATGGATTTCAGTACAAACTTCCAGGTTCACCTCCCCTCCTTGGCCTTTAGTTTGGGCACTATCATCCCCTCTATTATCATTAGCTCTTGTACTTCCTATGGATAAATTTATATTATGTAGATAAATATTATCCTTCTGCATAAGCAAGAGATTCGCAAGCAACAGAAGTAAAGAGAGTGAGATCAATCGTAAAGGGGTAGATATGTATATTTTTATATATCTATATCAAAATACAAGTAAGTTATTTATATTACAAGTACGTTTTTATATAGCGTACACCATCTCCAAGGCGTTCATTTTCTACTAATAAATTTCTACTTATCTCTATTTTACTTAAATGTTCTCTATAACCTAAGCACTAATACCACGCTGTAACATTCCCCACTCAAGTCGAAAATAGACGCCAATGATGCTGCAGTCATCACCAAAATCATTTTCCAACGACAAAGTGAGTTTAGTATTATTTTACCCAATATAAATAAACATAGCAACTATATAGCTTTTTCATTACATTAATTTGAATCACTTATTTCGTTACATCATTTTAACCCATATCATTGCCCATGTAAGGGTAAATATAAATAAAACATGGATAGAGCATTGTTGCATCCGACATATGAAGATGCCAATACAATATATAACTATTATAAGTCCTGGTTTTTCACAGCGGAATCTAAAAATAATTTTTATTATAAATACCAAGCCTCCTACTTTAACTTTGAAATCTTTATTCGTCCTTCAAAAGATACTTGTCGAATACATAAACTCTGCTTACTTGAATGAGTAGCATGAATTTATGGAAAATAATAAAGACCAGATCAGTCATAAACTTTTTTATGAGTAAAACTTTTACGCTAAGCATCCAGAGTGAGACCATGCGACTAATGCGGAATGGGTTTCCTCTCACCTTATCATCATAACAAAATACATCATATCATATGAACAGTCATTACATAAGGAACATCCAGGTGCATTACATTAATTACATAAGTGTACCATACACTGTCTATTCATTAATGAACCATGTCATATTTAAATTTCCAATCCCGATTAAGTATACCAAACACTTAACATCTATTTATAAACCAAGTCAATACAACCGTTCATCATCCATTCAAATTTCACCTAATTTCTTATTTTAGGTGTTCATCGTTAAGTTTTCGTTACTTATTTTAGTGACAACCTCCCTATGCCTGCCTATCACAAAATTTATTTTTTGCTCGAACAACATCACCTAATGAAATGTTGACTCATCCCGCCATGGGAGCCATACTGACTAGAGTCACCCGAACCCTCCTTAGGGATTGAATGTAAGCACTCTAAATACATTCTAGTAAGAATCCTTACTAAGCGTCAATAGCGTCTCTTAATCCCAAAACCGCCATCGTTCACGTTGCCAATATATTTATAACACCACCCTGATATTTTAACACTATGCCATGGCACCCTGCCATAGCTCACTTTAGAATTTAAAATATTCTTAGGTTAAACCCTACCGTAGCTCACTACCATATACCATTAGACTTTAAAGTATCAGTCAAAGCACTCTACCATCGAATATCTTCATCATTTGGTATAGGTTTACGGTCATGTTCAACTTTTTTTCTTTCTTTCTTTCATTAATTTTGTACACCACACATTCTTAGTAAAACATTTTTATCTTTAATTTAAATTATACCCTATCAATTGTTAATTTTTCTAAGCTTTCTTCCTTCTCAAAATAAGTTCACATTTTTAACTTATTAATTTTTTTTATTTCATCCCTATGAAATAGTTCATTAACGCTTGGAACTGTAGTTTAAAGTGCTCTAAGCATTTATTATTTTAGTTAGAAAAATATAGCTTCTCAACCTATCGTGAGTTGACATTAGTTATCGCGTGTTGGCTTCCCTATAGCTTTCGAATGTTAGGTCTAGTCCTTGTGTATTAACTATCTGATAGCCATCGCGTTAGTTTTCCATGAGTAATTGCGTATTAACCATCCCTAGTTATTGTTTGTTAGTCTCTTCGTCGTGTGTAGATAGCATCCCCAACTATTGTGTTTTGAACTTTACGTAGTGGTCATGGGTTGATTCTCTTATGGCAGCCGCGTATGGTCTTCCTTATAGCCATTGTGAGTAATCTCTCAAGTGGTGGCCATCGCTTGCTAACTTTTTCATAATCATCGTGTACTAACTACCCATTAGTCATCATGTGCTAACTTGTATACATACTCATCACATACTATCTCATATGATGCCATCATATGTTAATCCCATCTAAGGCCATGGCATGCTATTTTACCTAAGGCCATCATGAAATATTCCATCTCTAGCCATCGTGAATAATCTCCTCAGTGGCCAATGTATATAAATAGTTCTCCCTTAAGCGCTTACATGCTTTAACTATACTAGCTATCGTTGGTTGAAATCATAGCTTTCATGAGTTTAAAATGGAAAACCTGTAATTTTATTGAAAACTGGTTCTTTTCCTTTCTAAGTATCAACTTTCCACCAAATCTCACTTGGTGTCGAGTTTTCATGGGTTCATTTCCTTCTTTACATTTTACTTTTCAAAATTAACTAATTACATACCTTTTTAATTAATTAATTAACCTTGTTTTTCACTTCTTTCCTTACTAATAAATTCATATAAAATCAAAAATTGATAGAGAAAATCCAAAAAAATAACCATAAGTCAAATTCATCGTATTTTACCTTATCCCAATATTTCTGGTTAAAATTATTATTTTTAATAATTAATTTTATGAAATTACTCTTGTTTCTAACTTAGAAAATTTATATTAATTCCAAAAGGCATGAAATTAAAAACACATCTATATTGTATAGTTATGAACATCATGTCTTAATTTCATTTAATTTGGCTTTGATTAATTCATGTTCTACCCTACAACATGAACTAATTTACTCCATTTAAATTCCAAATATAAGCAAATGTATAATCATCCAAACATGTTTTACATCATAAAAAATATTCATACACAATCAAATCCTAACCCAAATAGGTGGGGATAGGTTTTAGGTGTAGAATATGCTAGTATATAATTTTTGTTTGATGTTAATAAACATAAATATATATCCATATAAATGTATTTGTTATTGTACTATTTTTATTTTTCACATAATTAATAAATATTTGTTGAATAAAATAAATAACACAGAATCTAAATTCAAACAAATATTTTATTCAAACAAATATTTTATTACAATTTTGAATAGTACAAATTTGAGCTCTCACTATATATACGCACAATTTCAATTACATTACAATTTCGATTACATTATGAATTTTTACATACGTTTTCACACCACTACATATCACTCTTTCATTCATATTTGTACTTCAACTATATTTCAATTTGTATCCAACATCTGAATTACCTACAAAATAAATATTGACGCGGTAAAATTGAAAAAGAAATATTTTTTTGCAGTGTACAATAGAACTATGTGTGTGAAAATTTTAATTGCCTCGGTTATTTAGGTTGTACGTCATCATTTTCGTTTGAATTCATCTTTCACGAACAACTTGTAACATGCACAGTGTATCGCTATACATGTCACAACGCCATGCACACCAATATACACTTGATAAAATTGTAGAGACAGATGAGCACAAGGTCAAACCAAAGCCCGAGGCTGGATTCAACTCAAGTACATAGAGTCTTAACCAAATCAACCAAAAACCAGACACTGTATGCAACAGCAAGTTCATATACAACCAAACCTCAAATGGCCAGACTCACAAAGACCAGTACCATGGACCCAAATGAAGGCAAGTGCATGGGACCAATGAACAAGGAAATGGGTCGGGCAACATCAAGTGCATGACAGAACCAAGGCAATGCTAAAAGCCACAAAGATAGAAAATGAATCAAGCACATATGGTCAAGACCAATAGAAAACACAAGCATGGATGGTCGAGCTACAGAATTATCAAAATCAAGATCAACTAGAATGACAATCCACATGTGAAAACAGGTCCAACCAACACCATGCTAACAAATCCTCATGCATACAACATGTGGAACCATTTCAACTCAACTAAATTAAACCAGACCAAACCAGAGGTTCAGTGGCATGAACTCAATGACTTGGTGAAACAAGGCTATACCCTACATGCATCTAAACAATACATATGCAACAAGAGGAAATTCGAAATATGCAACGGTTTTCAAGAGGAAACAACATGTATACATACATGTAGTAATGAACAAGACTGCAATACCAAAGTGCAATCAAGTCAATCACACACATATATACGTATGTATGTATATATGTTTGGATACATCACGTTAAAACTCAAGCTACATTCAGAAAAATGAGATGGTCAGGTGCAAATAAATACTCAAAGCCACAGACCTGACAACATGCCAGTGGAACAAGACCACTGAATCATACATGCACAAAGAAGCAATGAAATTCAACATGAATACAAATCTACACACACAACCAGTCAAAGGTCAAAATGAAATGCCAGAGCATAATGCACCAGATAAGTGAAGTAGCAAGCAAAGTGACATATGTATGCACATATGCATATAAGTACATACATATATCAGGTCAGAGACATGAACAACCAAAGTGCAGACTTAAAGCAACATGAAGACAAGTCCAATGAAGACTACATATAGGACAACAGCTCTACACATGTAAAAGTTTATATGCAGTGACAAATATATACTGTTTAAATGTTTAAAAATAGTGAAGCAACATATGCAACAGAATGGAATGTAAGGCTACTAATTCCAGTTATTAATAGTAGCAGTGTTGAACTTGTCAACCAAGGAATATGTTCGAAATACATCAAATAAATCAGTCCAGTTTGATGAAAGTCAAGAATTGTTTCATCAAAAGCCAAGCGATAACACTAATTTAATTAATGAGTCGAAGTCAAAAATCATATCGACCCAATATATTATCTCAAATTTGTATATATAGCAGCGTGATGAACAAGTCATAGCAGAGAGGAATTGATAAAGTCGAAGTCATTCTCTATCTCAAAGTCAGCAAATTCAAATGCCAAAATCAGATGAGCAAATAATAGAACCGACTCAAAGAAATTCAAGCAACATGTGAACTGAAGTAGTCAGAATACATCACAAGCATTCAAGCAAAAATGAATGGCCGAATCAAATTATTCGAAGAATTCAAATTGAAAATATGAACGATAATTTAAAGTTTCGATCCCCATATAAATTATCATATCATCATCATCAAAAAAGCATCAAGTTCAAGCAAATTAATAGTGAAATAAAGCAAAAAATCACATACCAAATTCTATTCAGTTGATCTCAACTTGAATTATTAAAGCAGCCGAAAGCCAATCAAAGCTAGGAGATAATTGACGGAGCAAAATGAAGCAATTTAATCACTTCAATTGCTCAAAAATCAAGCGGCAGCTTCAGTTATGAAGGCCTAATTTTGAAAGAGGAAAACAAGAACACAACCGAAGATTTTTTCATGAAATAAAATAAAAGGGAAGTCAGACGCAGTAAAGAAAGGGAGTTATCTTTTTGAGCTAGCTGTTGTTATTTGTTATTTGGGCTTAACCTTAGATATAGGGCTTTGTATTAAGTGTTTATTTTCAAATTGTAATTTAACTCCAGTTGTTTAACCAGGTTACAAACTACGGTTTTATAGTTCGAGAATTCACAACTCAGTGGCTGAGTTGTGGCAGAGTTTTGAGCATGGAGTTAGGTTAGTTGTTAGCGGGTATCGCAAGTTTACGTGTGTAAGTGTCTGACTACTTAATTTCTAGTAGAAACCTTTGGGGGAGCACGTAGGCAGGGTTTTACCAATGCTAGGTAAATCTGTGTTGTTCTATTTGTGCTTTTATTATTCTGCTATTATCTGTGCTGCAATTATTATATGTATTTCCACATTAATTTTTATTGTTATTAGTATCACCTTATTCACCCCCCTCCAAGGTGAAATCGATCCTACAATTGGTTTCAGGGCTAGGAACAAAAACCAACTTTTGTTTTAAAAAACTGATTTTTTTTTAAATGGCTTCATTTAATAATGCTTTTGTTGATGGTCAGTCCATAGTTAGACCACCTATGTTCAATGGTGAACATGCTTACTGGAAAAATAGAATGAAATTTTTTCTGAAAACCATTGATGCTTGGAATATTGTTGGTATGGGATATAGGACACCAACGATAGTGGTAGATAATCAGGAAATTGAAAAAACGATGGATCAATGGACAGATCTTGAAAATAAACTACAGAATGCTAATGCTAAAGCTATGAATTCTATTATATGTTCATTAGATCAAATTGAATTTAATCACATCTCACATTGTCTAACTGCGTAGGAAATTTTGGTACACACTTGAAATGACTCACGAAGGAACCTCTTAAGTCAAAGAATCTCGCCTTGCCTTGCTTAGTAGCGAATACGAGAACTTCACAATGGCTAAGAATGAAAATGGCAAAGAAATGTACGGACGACTTTCTAATCTCACATATAAATTAAAAGCTCTCAAAAAAGCATACACAGAATTGGAAATAGTTCGAAAAATCCTCAGAGTCCTTCCATGATATTTTGAAGCAAAAGTTACTGCCATTTAAGAATCAAAGGATTTGAAACAAGTTAAAGTTGAAGAACTCATTGGAAATCTCACGACTTATGAGCTAGAAATGAAATTCAAGGAAGAACGTAAAGGAAGTGATACTCGAAAGAAATCAATAGCACTCAAAGGAACAACTAAAAGTGATGACGATGATGATGGAGCAGTTGAACTGGCTTTGTTAATAAAGAGAATCAAAACGTGGAATCACAAGTACGGAAATCCAGCTCTAGATCAATAACTGAAAAGAAGAATAGTCAAATTTCTAGATAATCCAGAAGAGCAGGAGATCATCTGTCACAACTGCAATAAACTCGCTTATATCAATCCAAATTGTCCTTAGAATCGACTCAACTAAGGAAAAAACCGCAAATGAGAAGTTTTGCAGCTACTTGAGATGAAACTGATGAAGTTGATAAAAGCACTGGCAGTGAGAGCGAGAAAGAAAATTTGTGTCTTCAAGGAGAAACAACTGACAGTGATGATGACAAGCCAAGCGAGGTATCAAAACTTATTCATTCAGAATTACTTATATATTTTCATGAAGTAAATGGTTGGTTTGAAAGACTTAGAAACAAGTTCGCTAAAATTGAATCACAAAGATATAGTTTGATAGAACTAAATAAACAGCTTGATCAATTGGTTAAAAACTATCGAAACAAGAGCCCTAAGTGTGATAAGTGTCCATCGCTTGAAGAAGAAACTAAAAAATCAGAAATTAAAAATTAAATCACTTGAAAATGAAATTCTGATTTAAAAGAAAGCGAAAATACTAGGAGAGAAAATTCTATTAAAAAGTGCACTCAATCATTGAATGAAAATGAATCTCTCAAAACACAAGTCCAACAATTGTCTACAACTTTAGAAAAAATTTCCAAAGGAGAAAGATCGCTAAATATGTTATTAGGGAAATAAACTCTTAATATTATTAGACAAGGACTTGGGTGTACTTAATCTGAACTTATTAGAAGCGAAATTATTAAAGTCAATTCTAAGTGCAGGATTTGTGGAAAAACTAGACACAATCATAATAATTGCTGGTATAGACCCAAACATATGAAAACCATACCAATTTGGGTTCCAAATGGCATGAATATAAAATCTCTTAAAGTCAAACACATATGGATGCCAAAAGGAACAAATACGGATTGTCTAGGGTCCACACAAACTTATTTTTCAAAATCTTGTAACTAACAATCATGGATCTATAAAAACAAATAGGTCATAAAAATCTTTTCTTGTGTAGGTATGGTGGCAGGCTAAGAACAACAACGGTGTTATCTGGATTCTAGCTGTTCCAGGCATACGATGGGCAACAAATAAAAGTTCCTTAGCCTAGTGGTAGAGTCACAATGAGTAATAACGAAAAATTATTGGTAAAGGTAAAATAGGTAACGGTATATTTATCTTGAACGATATATTATAAAATCTGCACCATAATCTGATTTAAATCAGCTAGTGATGTGATAAAGAAATGAATGTTGATTTTGATTTTGATTTACGAAAAATTGTTGGCCAATTTATTATTGTGCCGAGAACATTATAAGTACCTCTAGAGTCTTTGAACTAGTTCACATAGATTTGTTTGAGCTAATGACGGTGCTTTATTGATTGATGAATACCCAAGATACATGTGGATATACTTCTTTATCTTATTTCTTCTAGACTTGACATTATGTTCGTTGTTTGTTTATGTGCACGATGTCAACCAATTCCAAAAGAATCTCATTTAAAATCTGTAAAAAGGATTTTAAGGTATTTTTTGGACTCTCCATGATTTGGTCTAACATATCTATCTAATGATAACCTTGAGCCAAAAGGAAATTCCGATGCAGATTACACTGGTAGTCTAGTTGATAGAAAAATTGCTAGTGGAACTTGTTTTGGGTAGAGACATTCATTAGTTGCATCACATTTTCACAGAAAATATCTGCATATATTTCATTTCAACTGATTTTCAATTAGCAAATTTTTTTTAATAAAACCCCTTCTAGAAAATAGTTTCTGTTGACTTTGTTTCAAATTAATCATCTCAGAAAATTTGATTTTATAATTATTTTTGGATTTGATCTTAAATGACTACATTAATTAATTATACTCCCTACTCATTATCGAAAAGATAAATAGTGATTGAAAAAGTGACGAGTGTTGATATTAATAATATATTGTGACTTGAGATAGAATATGCAGTAAATTTCTTTAAAAATCTAAACAAAATTTATAATAACTTTTATTGGAAAAAATTCCATGACCATCTCTATGTCTATTATATTTCTAACGACCATCATTTATCAAAATCCAATATAGTATGTCAAAATGTGGTATTTTAAATAGGAAATTATTATTTTTTAATTAATTAGCAATAAAATTATCCAAAGTATTCACTCTCATTTAAAATCCCTCATGGTTATGCATGGGTGAATTACTTAGAATATTTGTTTATGTGCTTACATGCTCATTTAAAAGTCTTTACGGTTATGCATGTATGAAACACGTATCAAAATTGATTATTAAATAGACAAGTTGATTCTAATCCATTTAAAAGTCCTCACGGTTATGTTAGAAGATGCTTGAAATTTATTTATTTTAAAATTGGGAATACTACTAATATCATTTAAAATTCCTAATGGTTATGCATGGTCAGTAGATATTCAAATTCCTGATATAAATATACCACAAATAGACACAACTATATGGTTTTATATGCCGACATCATCCCTAACACTCTAAAGTGGAATATGCACCTAACAAAGTATTTATGATTTTTGTTTGATTTTTTTATTGAAATTTAATAATTATACTCGATTGGGTATTGATACTGTATTAAGATCTATCACTTTATTTTTTCCAACGCTATTACTCTTTTGCTGATAACAAAAGGGAAGTGAAAGTTAAGAATTTGGCAAATAAGGTCAAATATTTTATTTTTTTGCATATTTCCATCTATGTTCATTTGTATATTTTTATTTATTGTCATGCACATACGAAGGGGGAGCTTTGTTATAGAGAGTGAGCATTCAAATAGGGGGAGAAAATTGAACGATCAAATACATTTAATAGAGTTAAAATCTTAATATATGTTTGTTATCATCAAAAGGGAGAGATTGTAAAATTTGCTAGTATATGATATTTGTTTGATGATAATAAACATATATATATATATATATATATATATGCATTTAAATGTATTTTTTATTGTACTATTTTATTTTTCACATAATTAAATAAATATTTGTTAAATAAAATAAATAACACGGAATTTAAATTCAGACAAATATTTTATTACAATTTTGAATAATACAAATTTGAGATCTCATTATATACACACAATTTCAATTACATTACAATTTCGATTACATTGCAAATTTTTACATACATTTTCACCTCTAAACATATCACTCATTCACTCGTATTTGTTCTTCAACTATATTTCAATTTGTATCCAACATCTGAATTACGTGCAAAATAAACACTGATGTGGTATAATTGAAAAAGAAACATTTTTTTGCAGTGTACAATAGAAATGTGTGTGTGAAAATTGTATTTTCCTCAGTTATTTTGGTTGTTCGTCACCATTTTCGTTTGAATTCACCTTTCACGAACAGCTTGTAACATACACAGTGTATTACTATACATGTCACAAGGCCATGCACACCGATATACACTTGATAAAATTGTAAGGACATGTGAGTATAAGGTCAAACCCAAGCCCGAGGCTGGATTCAACTCAAGTGCATAGAGTCTTAACCAAATCAACCAAAAACCAGACAGTATGTATGCAACAGCAAGTTCATGTACAACCAAACCTCAAATGGCTAAATTCACAAACACCAGTACCATGGACCCAAATAAAGGCATGTGCACAGGACCAGTGAACAAGGAAATGGATAGGGCAACATCAAGTGCATGACAGAACCAAGGCAACGCTCAAAGCCACAAAGATAGAAAATGAATCAAGCACATATGGTCAAGAGCAACAGAAAACACAAGCATGGATGGTCGAGCTATAGAAATATCAAAATCAAGATCAACATGAATGAAAATCCACACGTGAAAACGGGTCCAACCAACACAAACCAGATCATGCCAACAAGTCCTCATGCATATAACATGTGGATCCATTTAAAATCAACTAAACTAGAATAGACCAAACCAGAGGTTTAGTGGCATGAACTTAATGACTCAGTGGGACAAGGCTGTACCCTACATGCATCTAAACTATACATATGCAACATGAGGAACGTTCGAAATATGCAGCAGCTTTCAAGAGGAAACCGCATGTATACATACATGTAGTAATGAAAAAGACTGCAATACCAAAGTGCAATCAAGTCAATCACACACATATAAACATATGTATATGTATGTATATATGTTTGGAGACATCACATTAAAACTCCAGCTACATTCAGAAAAATGTGATGGTCAGGTGCAAATAAATACTCCAAGCTACACACATGACAACAAACCAGTGGAACAAGACCACTGAATCATACATGTACAACGAAGCAATGAAATTCAACATGAATACAAATCTACACATACAACCAGTCAAAGATCAAAATGAAATGTCAGACCATAATGCACCAGATAAGTGAAGCAGCAAGCAAAGTGACATATGTATGCACATATGCATATAGCTACATACATATATATCAGGTCAGAGGCATGAACAACCAGAGTGCAGACTCAAAGCAACATGAAGACAAGACCAATGAAGACTACATTCATATGAAACAGGACGGCAGATCTACACATGCACAATTTTATATGCAGTGACAAATATATAGAGCTTAAATGTTTCAAAACAGTGAAGCAACATATGCAATAGAATGGAATGCAAGGCTACATAGTCCAATTATTAACAGCAGCAGTGTTGAACTTGTCAACCAAGGAATATGTTCGAAATATATCAAACAAATCAACGCAGTTAGATGATAGTCAAGAATTGTTTCATCAAGTCAAAGCCAGTGATAACACTGATTTAATTAACGAGTCAAAGTCAAAAATCACATCAACCCAATATATTATCTCAAATTCGTATATATACCAACGCGATGAACAAGACATAGCAGAGAGGAGTTGAACAAGTCAAAGTCGTTCTCTATCTCAAAGTCAGCAAATTCAAATGCCAAAATTAAAGGAGCAAATAATGGAACCGACTCAAAGAAATTCAAGCAACATGCGAATTGAAATAGTCAGAATACATCACAAGCATTCGATAAAAAATGAATGGCCAAACAAAATTATGTGAAGAATTTAAATTGAAAATACGAACGATAATTTAGGGTTTTGATCCCTATATAAATTCTCATGTCATCATCGGCAAAAAATCATCGAGTTTAAGCAAATCAACAGTCAAAAAAAGCAAAAAATCACATACCAATTTCTATTTAGTTGAACTCAACTCGAATTATTGAAGCAGCCGAAAGCCAATCAAAGCTAGGAGAGGATTGATGGAGCAAAGCGAAGCAATTAATCACTTCAATCGCTCGAAAAGCAAGTGGAAGCTTCAATCACGAAGCTCTAATTTTGAAAGAGGAAAACAAGAACATAGCTGAAGATTTTTTCATGAAATAAAATAAAAGGGAAGTCGGCCGAAGTAAAGAAAGGGAGTTATCTTTTTGGGCCGGCTATTGTTATTTTTTATTTGGGCTTAACCTTATGTATAGGGCTTTGTTTTAAGTGTTTATTTTCAAATTGTAATTTTCTTTTAATCGTGTCAAACTCTATTTGTTTAACTAGGTTACGAACAATGGTTTTGTAGTTCGAGAATTCGCAACTCAATGGCTAAGTTGTGGCAGAGTTTTGAGCGTATTGTTAGGTTAGTCGTAAGCCGGTGTCGCAAGTTTACATGTGTAAGCATCTGATTACTTATTTTCTAGTAGAAACCTTGGGAAAGCACGTAGGCAGGGTTTTGCCGAAGCTGGGTAAATCTGTGTTGCTCTATTTCAGCTTTATTATTCTGCTATTATCTGTGCTGCAATTATAATATATATTGCTGCATTAATTTTTATTAGTATTAGTATCACCCTATTCACCCCTCCCCCCACTCTTGGGTGAAATCGATCCTACATTAGGGTAAAGTTTTACTCGCCTTTTTTAGAAAACTTGTTTAATCTCCCTTTCCCTTACCTTGAAAACTTTAATATTCTACCTTTGAAATCTTCTTCTTCCTTGGAAATAATGTTCAGCCTTGGTTTTTAAGTTTAGGCTTTTTTTATGAGTGAAATGAAATGAAAATGGGATGAATGAGTGGTTATAGCTAAAGGAAGTGGGCTGGTACTTTGGCTTAGGCTAATATCTCATTCTAGCCTAGTCACACCATTATATTTCCCTTGATACAAATCTTCCCATTTAAAATTTAAAATTTACTTTCATTAACAAGGCCAAGCTTAATTGCTCTAATCATTCTTGGTTCTTTCAATTAACTTTATAAAGTGTCACACACTTAATTAATCAAATCTCCTTAAGTATTCTTATAGTTATATTATCTTTTTCATATCTTATTATTAATTTAATTTAATTTCCCACATTATGGACCCTTCAAAATACGATGTGCTACCGTATGGATCATATTAAGAAACTCCTTTTTGATGCTATTGTATGAAGGGATAAATTCATGAGGTACATAATTTGTTCTTTATTATTCTGGGATGGCTTCCGATGGGCCGTTTAGGAATGAAGAACTTAATTGGGGTCCGAGGACCTTTGTTGAGTTGAAGGCATGGCACTGCATTCAAAAGAAGAGATAAAGGTGTTCCTTTTTTGCTTGAGTCCAATTTTTAGTGAAATCTATGAAATGTTAAGCCTTAGATTCAGCTAAACTCAAATTCTTATGCAAAGAGGTCAAGAATGTCATATGTTGCTTAAGCAAGAGAGTTATCTCTTGAGCCAGCAAGCAAATGTTCGAGCAAGTAATTATGCAAGTCCTTTTTTGAATTACCTATGGGACCAAGCTTCATTTATAAACTCTAGAGAACTATGTGTCTGCTAAACACATACTCCGTTTACTTGTTATAGAGTTTTCAATTTCAGCATTCAAACTCGTGACATTTGATCATGCAGTCTGGACCATCAACCAAGTATGCCAACCTTGCTAGCAAAATCCTTTGTCACAAATTCTAATTAGAATTTGACCAAAATTGTGATTAAATCCTCAAATTAAGTTCTTTACTTATGCTAGGTAGAAATGAAAATGAGGAAAAAGAAAAGTTAGGAATTCACCCTTTCTTAAGTGGGGGTATATGTCTATTTATAGGAAAATTACATCGTTGGATTCTTGACACGTGGCAAGTATTAACTTTGAACGGCCGAGATCTTCCTGGCTGATTGTTGTTGTGGCACTCTGTTGAATGACATATGGTACTTCTTTCATTTTTTTTTCATGTTTACGTGTAAGGTTTGACTAATAAGAGTCCGCCACATGGATAATTAAGCTGATTTCATGACTATTTTTAAATATGTGATGGCACTTTGTGATAGCTCTTTGCTTTAGTCATGCGATAGCTCCCTTTTTTTAAAAGCGTGATAGCTCATTTTCCTTTAAAAGTCTGATTGTTCACCTATCCTTAGAAGTGTGATTGCTCATTCTATCTTTAGAAGTATGATAGCTCATCTGTCTTTAGAAGTGCAATGGTATCTTTAGATATGTGATAGCTCATTTACCTTTAGAAGTGTGATATAGCTCATTCTATCATCAAAAGTATGATAACTCATCAGCCTTTAGAAGTGTGATAGTATCTTCAGATAATAGCTTATTTACCTTAGAAGCGTAATATAGCTCATTCCACCTTTAGATATATGATGGCTCATCTATCTTTAGAAGTGTGATAGCTCATATATCTTTAGAAGTGTGATAGCTCTTCTGCTTTTAAAAGTGCGATAGCTCATCTTCAATTAGCAGTGCGATAGCTCATCTTTAGTTTTGTAATAGCTTCCGTTGCATAAATTTCTACCAAGTACGATTAACAAGCATTATCCATGTCAACCAGCACTTCTTAGCCTAACCCAATCCTAGCTAGCCCACGGTCAACCTGACTCCATCCCAGCAATTCCAACAAGCAGGTCACAGCTAGAATGGCATGGACTTCTACTCTAACCCGACCCAGCACGAGTCGATCATCTCATATGGTTCAACATGGCCCCAAGCCAGCACATTTGCTCTGATAAACTATCAATCAATGACCTTGATTCAACTCAATTCTAGGTAGTTTTTACAACCAACTCTCCAAACAAGGTCCAACTCAAGCATGACCCATCTTTGGTCCGACTTCATCACAGCCCGTCGTTGATCAGTCCTACGCTGCCCATCATCATCCCTTAGGCACATCCCTTGCAATTTGGTCCTTAGAAACACAGTTCTCCTCGATAAGCATCGGCAGTTAGCGGCCAGCCAGCACAGCCTGGAAGAAACTACTTGTCCGCCTTGCCATACAGGCATACCAAAGTAAATGACAATTCATACAACCAATTTACTAAGTATGATAGCAAATCTTCCACTAGCATGCCTACTCCTATAGCACGCATCCAACACAAATGCAAAGCACATGCCTGGTACAGAAGGACAATTGACATACTTCTCAATCACACATTTCATACCACTTTTACAGCCATTATCCATCAGCCCATACGATCAAACCAATCGCCAAGCATGCATCCCACCTATTTCTATTGTGCAATCTCCAATAGAATGCATCCCCAAATCCAATGCGCCAATCCAAAGCTAGCTCGAAACAACATTACGCTTCACTATCCAAAGACTGGACCAACTCTAGGTAATCTAACAAGCCTGACTATCTGAAAAACCCAACTCTAGACTGCCCGTGTGGAAAATTGTGGGCACCCAGGGTTTAGGAAAGGAACAATAAACTCCAGGTCAGTCATGGGACTGGTATGAGTAACAAAAACAGTTTATCTTTTAAAATAAAACAAGATTTATAAAATAAAATCCGGTATACTTTTGAAAAATGAAACTACCATAAGACCTCCTGCCACACACACAATGCAATCGTAGAATTGGAGGAGATTTCTTCTTATGGTAGTCAAATATGCTTGATACGCAAATTCTTTGATATTATTATAATAAGTGCAAAGTGCAGGAAAAAAAACCCATTTCGAAAGTAGAATATAAATCATAGCCAGCATACGACCAGTATCGTATGCCTACTATAGCTACCATCTAAACAGTGGGGCGCCACCATAAGTAAATGACAGGTTCTACAACTAAAACCTTACAAGGCGCGTATTGTTTTGTTTGGATTTCCAACAAATGGTCAGGCTAAGTAACTTCCTGGGCCACATGGGTACGCCTCTGGAGGGACGTCCCGAGAACCTAACCGGATCTCTGCCAACACAAGGCTGGGTTACCTCTGTAACTAGGTAACTACTGACACGAGTATGCCATCCCTCGGTTGTAACCAACCTTTATCCGGGGCCCCAACAACAATCACAAAGTAATATATATATATATATATATATATATATATATATGCGATGTCCACATAAGTTAAGTATCTGGGCTCCATACCATGATACCACTTCTATCCAGAAGGAAATGTACATACCCTAAAGGGCGCTACCTCCAATAACCTTGCTGCATCTTTCCTGTTTCGACCATTTCTGGGGTGTGATGTCCTGATGCAGTCTCGTCCACAAAGCTACGCTTTATACAAAGCTATGCTTTGATCAAGAAATGATCAGCAGCACTCAGCATGCCACATTACCAAGTTGGGAATATATTACTGATAACCTTCAGTTACATAACCTCTGAGCTCATATGTCTCAGAGAAGGGTGTTAAGCTAAGAGAATAAATTCTCCGCCACCAACAGAAATGTATTTGAAAGGAATCTGCTTTATATCTCAAAATGTAATGTCAGACATACAATCCATACAAGTCTGTTCTGGGTTCGAATAGAACCGAAGGCACTTCCGAAGAAGCCATTGCAATCCGGTTATTCACAATCCCGATCGGACTTCCCATCACTTAGGGAATCTCTATACCTGCGCGACTCGATGCAGAGACAATCAACGGGTTACCCTTTCATTTTCGAAAATACCCGGTCTTCACCACCGGTCTTCAAATGCTATTCATAACGACATATCATTATTCGGAATGGGTTATATGACACAAAGGTCCTCTCCCGACTAAACCGAATAATAAGCGTAATATTTGAAACACGTATGGATATGGGATTTCAGTTAAATCACAGCTTAAAGCCCAAAACCTTTCATTCGAATGGTTAAAACAAATTACCATTTCCATTCTTTTAAATAAAAAGATTCATTTTAACAACCTTCAATGGTTTAAACAATTTCCACACTTTTAATATTTTAAACAAAAAGATTCAATTCACAAAGTTCACCCCATTCACAAAGATCCATTCATGGATTTCAAATCAATTTCCATTTCAATTGGATTAACTCGTTAAATCTTTAAATCAAGATTTAACCTATAGTTTTCAAAATTCGTTTCCAAAAATTCATTCATAGCCTTTCAAAACAATTCCAATTCAAGTTGGATTAACTCATTCGGTCTTTGAATCAAAGACTCATTTCATAGCTTTCAATAACAATTCCAAAACTATTTTGGATTCAAGACTTAAATCTTTAAAATTGCTAAAAAATCTGTGACTTAGCCGATTTTCTCGTGAAATCCATATTTGTGTGTGTAGGGTGTAGTCCATGGGTTTTACACACAATAGTGCAACATCATTCAATCATCACAGATTCAAATACAGAAATATGGTTGATAAGCGGTATAAGTTATAACGCTTATCTCTCATACACAGATATATATATATATATATATATATATATATATATATATATCACAGATAATTAATTACATTCATCCTAGATAAATAAATTACAGATCACGACACAAATCAGGATATATTATAAAGCATTATATATCAGGGATATCAAACAATTCAATATCCAATATAATCCAAACGTCCATAAGCATGATTAATTAAGGGCCCGTTTGGCAAACAAAAGCAAAAGGACTTTTGCTTATTTCAAAAGTCCTTTTGCTTTTAGAAAGTTAAAAAGTTAAAAAGCATATTTGGAAACTTTTGACTTATAAGTCAAAATTGAAAAAAAAGTTCAAAATTCAAATTTGAAATTTTTAAAATTTAAATTGTAATATTTCGAATTTGAAAATTTCAAAATTCAAATTTTAAAATTTGAAATTTCAAAGTTCAAAATTTGAAAATTTTAACTTTTAAAAATTCGATATTTTAGAGTTCAAAGTTTTGAAATTTCAAATTTTAAAGTTCGAAATTCGAAAATTCGAAATTTTGAATTTTGAAATTGATATTTTGAAATTCGAAATTTGAAATTTTGAATTTTGAAATTGTGAGATTTGAAATTTCAATTTTGAAATTTTAAATTATCAAAATTTCGAAATTTGAAATTTGAAATTGGAAGTGTTAGTTTGAAAATTCAAATTTGAAATTTGGAATTTGAATTTTTAAAGTTCAAATTTTTTAAATTTCAAATTTTAAAATTCGAAATTTTGAAATTATGAAATTCGAATTCTGAAAATTTGAAATTTCAAAATTTCAATTTTGAAATTTTGAATTTTCAAAATTTGAACAAAATTTTGAAATTTGAAAATTTAACTTTGAAATTTTGAATTTTGAAATTAGAATTTAAAATTTTTGAAATTTGAAAGTTTGAATTTTTGAATTTTTGAAATTGAAATTTGAAATTGAAAATTTTGAAATGTGAAAATTTTGAAATTTGAATTTGAAATTTATAAATTTTGAAATTTGAAATTTTGAAAATTTGAAAATACATTTTTTTAGCATTTTTTCATATAAAAAAATCGACTTATGTAAGTCGAAAAGCAAAAAAAAATTGCTTTTCCAATAAGTTGAAAAGTGACTTTTAAAAGTCGGTAGATTTTGTTTATCCATATTGACTTTTTAACTTTTGCATTATATAAGCAAAAAAGCAACTTATTTATTGTCATCCAAACGGCCCCTTAGTTAGATTTATTTCACTCATCTTTACCTACTGGTTCTAGTATAATTATTATTTTATTCAACCATGTACAGTATAACCATGGTTCATCTAGGGCAATCCATTCATCTAGGGCAATCCAAATGATAGGACCGGAATTGCACATGAACCATGATTTAAGTTCACATTTGGACATTGATACTGTAAATTATGATACAAGCTGAAGGAAACCGGAACCAAAACCGGTGTGACATAATAGGTAATATCAACAAAGTTGCATTATTAACAACAAAAAGTTGCACAATATTTGCTAAACTATTACAAGGAAGGTTCATTTTGAGGTAAACAAATAATACAGGTAAAATATGACTGTTCATTAATGAGTTATTTACTTTCGGCAAGTATAATTTACCAAGGGAAAATAATAATTTTCACGGGAGATGCCAACCAACGTAACGAAGTTGATTATGTACTTGTTTTTGCATTAACTGATTGATTAATCTCTTGCCTTGTAAGTTTCAAAATCATTCTTCACAACCAAGGTTGTTTACGAAGAGCAAGTAAATAGTACTGAAATGGCCCCTTAATATCAAAGAATATCCAACCACGCAACTGGTGTGTAACTTGTTAGTTGCACATGATAATGCTGTGAGAAAGGTAATTGCTTAAGCTTCAAACATATTGGTAGAAATTAGAGTTTTTCATGCAACGTATGGTCAATTTGTTAAGACAATCGCACCTAACAAATCAAATTTGTTTTTGTTTAAATACACAATCTTTTGTTGGATGGCTTTTTCATTTATTTAAGGTGGAACCCAGTGCACAAAGCTCTCGCACGATAGCAGACTCTGCAGAGATCGATAACGTACGCAGCATTTTCCTCACATTACAAAGAGGTTGTTTCCGGACTCGAACCTGAACGTCCAGTTCATCATATGCACCTCTGGTTTTTTCATTTATACGTAAAAAAAAATTGTCATTTTTTTTATGTAAGTGACATGCATTTCGTTGCTGTTTAAGATTTGATACAACTAAACAAATAAATGAAATCTGTTAACTACGTTAACTTGGTTCATTTAAAATTTATGATCTATTAGTTTTTCAGGTAAATTCTTATTGGGATAAATTTTGAATTTGGTATCTCATGTTCAGGACATCTAATTTGATAAACACGTAGATTTAGTTTTAAATATTATTAGTATAGCAATAAGCAAATCTAAATCTGAAAGTGTATTACCAATGAATCAAATATTTAATGCATTATAAAACTTAGCAACGAATATCAAATTATTCATCTTGAATGAATGTTTGAAGAATGAAATTTATTAACATTTTTTCGAGTTATTGATAAATATAAGTTGAAGGTAAAAATAAAATTTAAAATTTAAGAAATTGTAATGTTATGTTATTACGTTTGTTAAAAAATAATTTGTTTTTAACTTATTGTTCCAATATATCCCCATTGTGGTAAAACGTCAAAAAAATCAAATATTTAACTCAAAACAATAACTAGTAAGTGTAAATTTATAATCGTTATTAAGTGTAGAGCATGTAAAAAGTTAATTTCGTAAATCTAATAATGAAAAGAGTTAAATATACTTAATTGATTTGTATATTTCAAATAGTTACAAACGACTAAAAACAATTATGTATTATTGATTTTGGATTCTAAATTTTCAAAATGGCATTTTTTCAAAACTTAGCTTTAAAATAAGATTTTCATAATTTCAATAATTTAGTGTCAAATACATACTAACAAATGTTATTTTTGAATATTTATTAAAAAAATAATGTTTCCAAATTATAAAGTAAAATAATATAATTGAAATTTAACGATTATACATTGAATGTAATCTTTGACTAATTCGTATATATTAATTGGGAAAGTCTATTTAGACATAAAATATGGACACAATTAGTGACAGTTGATTTTCATCATTAGATTGCCTCCTGATTTCCACCTCCTATATAAGGACAAAAATATCTAACGGTTGCGATGCTTTTTATCCCCAATTTGTGTCAAATTTTGTGTCTAAATAGTCGCCCCCATATTAATTATTTATAAGTAATTATATTTAAAAATGAAAGTGAAATATGAATAGTTATATGAATCTATTTTCATGACTCAAAATAGTAAAGTTAACTTTGATATGAAAAAAAGAAGATTATAACGTAAACATAACAATTGAATAGAAAAATAAAATTATGAGCAAACTAAATGTAAACATAACAATTGAATGGAAAAATAAAATTATGAGCAAACTAAATGTAAACATAACCAAGGAGAACCAAGAAGAGAGAAGAAATTGACTTTACCATTGTCGCAGACACACACACAAATTATTACCAAGGAAATGTTATATGGACTTGAAAAGGGAGACTTAAATAAACAATTACACAAATAATAATTATAGGATTTGACTGTAAAATATCAAGAAAGAATCAAGGAGATGCTTAAGAAGTATAGATCAGTATTGCAATACATAGCACATTTTATAAAACAAAATACCATAATGACACACCCCAATTACTGTTTTTACTTGTCTGTACAGCTCTGTAGCAGTAAAATATAGCATCAATCAAACTTGCATACACAATAAGAACACCTATAGCATTGCCAATTTTCTACCGAAATATGATAATCACAGTGAGTATCAAAGGATAATGGTTATGAATGAATGAAAAACATGCATTTATTCTAAATTTACTGCAAGTAGAGAGCTCTTTTATCGTTTTTTACGATTATTTTATTGCATCTATGGTCACACGCATATCGCACTGAATGGAAACCTACAAATACTCAAAGTTGTTCGGGTCAAAGTGGAGCAGAGAGCTACACATTCGTAGAATACCTCTAACGTTCAGGAGAAGCCTGATGAACAATATGTGGAGCTTAACATCAACTAATAACAAATAGTATTTTAACCTCTTAAGATTATTCAAACATGTATCTCGGTAGAGTCATGATGCAGCATATCCAATAATGACCAAATAATCAATATATCCCATAACATGTAACTTGTCTAACAGATATGCAATGACTGTGTTAAAGTATTAAATACTATTAACGATCAATAATTAATAAAGGACATAGAAAGATATAAAGCATAAGATATTGTTAATGTTCAACAAGTAATAAAAATTAGACTTCAAAAACATCCAATCTTTCCCATTATCTTCCTAGAGTGTTTGTTCGAAAACTAAGAAGCCAGAAGTAATCAAAGGTCATATTTATGAATAAAAAATAATTACCCCCATCAATCAATGCTGTCAGGAACAAAATTTTGAATGCTGCCAGGATGAAGCCCATAGGGTTCACTGGCACCATTAAATATTTCCATAGTGGTAATATCGTCTATTATGTAAGCAGGCCCGGCCCTAGGGCAAGGCTATCAAGTCAGCCGCCTAGGGCAACAGGGTGTGGGGGGGGGGGGGGGGGGCAACACTTTAGCAGTTCGCATAACTATATACTTTTATTACAAATTTATGCTAAATGATGGTATATCCAAATGGTAGTAGGTCATTGCTTTGAAGCAAGCAAGCAGAGTTTGATTCTAGGTTTATCAATTTCCTAAGCATTGTTATACTTTTTTCTTTGCTTAACTTTTTTGGTTGGTCTGGGGCAACAAAATCATTCAGGCCGGGCCCCCATGTAAGTTATGAGACACATCGTGCTTGATTAAACACATTTCATCGAGACTATCCATAACAATGCAACCATTTTCAAACTAAAATCATCATAGGTTGCCCTTTGGCTTTGGTTCAAACAATTTCTTTTCATTCTTAATTTATATTTCTTGCATATTGTGAGGCAAGGCTATATATGTAAATCCTACAATCACTTCTACACTTCTACCTACTACAATACCAAAATAGAAATTTTACCACGGTAAAACAAAGAGCAAGGAAGCAGTTAATGTATCACAAAATTAACATAACACAATAATAAATTAAATATAACCCAAAATATTCAAAAAAATGTACATAATCCAACCGTCATATACATGGTACTTATTACGGAATATAGTTGGTCGTTTTTCAATAACAACGACCAAGATACTTAATACAAATACCCGACTCAATTTGATTAAACGGGGCTAATAAGCTGAGAAAGAGTTGGTTTGGGATCGGAATAATTCATACCAATGTAAATAATAAAGGGAATGAATCCGTAGTGAGTAACGACCTTCGCTTTCTTCAACGTCCACGTTGTCCATTCTTTCACTTCTTTTGGTATAAGATCTGATTCGTTGGCTTCTTTTCCTGATGATTTTCCCTTTCCTTTCGCCATTGATGCTCAATCGACTTTAATTTTTTGATTAGGGATGGCGAGTTTTGGAACCCTACAATTATGTTATATTTTTCTACAATAATTTGTTAGGAGGTATGTTGTAATTGCCTTAATGTTTGGGATATTGGGCTAGGGAGATGCTGAGAAGCCCTGAAATGAGAGATGCAGAAAACTTAGACACAGACATGATAATAGGCTGAATTCACGGGGCCCCACTTGCTTCTCTCTATTTCGCAAGTTTCGCCCAAAATTCTTTCGAGCCCTTTAGCATTTTGCATTGGGCTACTAGACTTTCTACGCTGAAAATAATGTTAGAGCATGTAACGTATCCAATCCAAATATTCAGTTGATGTTAAAATGTCTAGTTGTCAAGTCAATCGATACTTAACAGTTTAAACTCAATGTGCAAAGGTATTTTAAGAAACAATTTAAAATAGCGGAAATTAAGTAGAAGCACTTCTTGTTTCAAGCTAATAAGTTTTAAAGAACAACACTTAAATACTTAATAAATTCATTTATCATTATTTTTATATAACTGAAAATGATAATTTTATTTATCTTTTTTTTTTAAATTATCCTTAAAATTTATTATCCTGCACAAAGAAGCCTGTTAAATAAAAATCCCCTTTAAAATATGTGATCCGGTCAGGTTATAAATTCAAAAAAATTAATATTTTAAAATAATCTGATTTACATTTTAAGATATGATTTTGCACTTAATAGTATCTAGAAAAATAATTGTAACTTCATATTGATTGGTAATTTATTTCGTGCTGAATTAGTGATGTGTATTCCACTGTATTAATTTTTTCCTTACTTTTACCCAGTTTGATCAGCGACCAATATTCGTTCATTTTCATTTCGATAGAAGATTTACTATCAATTTATCATTACAATTTTAATTGGTGAAAGAATGACAATTAATAGCCAAAAAAAAAAAAAAAACATTTTACCATGGGTAAAGTGTAGCAAAAAAGTATTGATTAGATAAGATATCATGGATGTGATGGTGTAAAAATGTAAATAGTGAACCTCATCCTGTAGAGCCTCATTTTGGATACCCCATCTTATATTGCATCATCTTTTATTGAAAGTTGAAATATGCTACTCGGTGATGCTAAATAAAACTTAAGGCTAATAATAGGATAGGGACGGTGAGTAATGTATAATCATTATTTTAATCTAAGTAAAATGTTTTAGATCATCGATAATTAGGATTAGGAATCAAGTGACAAACAATTAGTTTCACCGAGCTATAATGTCTTAACTAGGATGAGTTCGAGATGTTTATAAAACTGGTCCCTATTAAGCTTCAAAATACATCAAACGTCTTTATCAAAAAAAGTACGTAAATTAGATCACTACAATTAATTTACTAAATAATTGCAAAATGAATAATTGCAGATATTTATACGATTATATTCAAAAATTACTGACATTTCCGCAATTATTCACTGAAAAATTGCGGAAATTTCCGCAAATTTTTAAGAAAATTGCATAAATTAATACAATTATTCACCAAAAAATTGCGATAGCTGTGGATATTTATACAATTTTTAGATATAATTGGATAAATGTCTGCAATTATTCACTGAATAATTGCATAAATATATGTAATTATTCGGTAATGTAATTGTATTTACAATTTTTTTTAAAGGAGTTTTCGTGTATTAAGTTTGATTTTAAGGACGTAAGTCTAATATTACCTATAAATCTTTGATTATGAAAACATTTGCGCAAAACCATTTCATGGATAAGTTGAATGGCTTATGGGATGGAATACAACTGTGTACGTAGCAAGGATGTAGTATGAAAATTAATGTATTAAAAAGTATGAAAATAGTGCACAACAATTTTCTAAATCATGGTCAAATCAGGCATGTTGTAAAATATTTGTACAGAACAGTGAAGTGACATACAAAAAGGTCTTATGCATGAGATGTTGAATGGTTGGTGAAGGCTACGGAATGCAATAATTCCCTTTAGAGCTTAGTAAACAGCAATCCTTAGAACATATGTAGGCGTTGTTATTGATTCGTGATCACAGCGAGGAATTTTTTTTTTGCTTTATAGCTTTGGCTAAGCTTTAGTACAGAAATAGCATTAATGCATAATATTCATTATGGTTTATAAATCATTCTCAAACATGCTATGCCTCATTATGTAAAACAGTAATTAGCAAGCAGTTTTGTAGACTGTAAACTGTAAAGGTGCATATATTGTTAATCTAATGGCCAACAAACGGTGGAATCGTACGTGATGCACTCGGATTGAAACACAATTGGTACGTACTATATCAATGATATGGACCATATTTGCAAACTGGAACAATGGTTGAAAAACATTGTAAGGGTACATTGTTTAATCCTGGGTGCAGGTTTAAAAGGCTTAAACTTATATAATAGATGTCGAAGTTATGTTTGGAGCGGTGCTCATCAACTTAAACAACACTGTTTTTTAACATGAATTTTCTAATCATTAAAATGTTTAAACCGACAAATTGGCAGTAAATGCTTTTGGACGTCGAGAAGCTCTGGAGAATATAACCTGTATTTGCTGTAATTATCTTGAGCATATAAGCATTGCTTCTAGCTTGCATGAGGTATTTCAAGTTGCTCGGGAACTTGGTCCTGCAACATTAATTTAGAAAACTTTTGTAAGTTCAATATATTGGCAAACAATTTGAACTGTAAAAGCTCAATTAGTGAATAATCATTGAACGAATTTACCAAGCAGGAAAGGAAATATAACTACGTGGAACATTATAAATGGCACTGCAACTGCAAATTGAAGGAGTCAGGTCGCTACAAAACAGACTTCATTTCGCAACGAATGAAAGACGCAGATGACCGTCGCTAGTCATCGTCAGATGTCGCTATTTATCTCGTCGCCAACAGTCAGAGTGACAGCTCCGTCGTCATATTAACGACGGTTGATGACAGCTAGGTGGACATGTAGCAACATCATGAAAGTTGAAAGACTGCTGCAAACCGATACATGCCGTCGCTAATCTGAAACCAAATAACCGTCGCTAGCCATCGCTAACCTGGGAACAATGGACCGTCGCTAACCTGAGAACTTTCTCCTGCAATTACCTTCATAATCTTATCATTCGGCCATTCAAACCCACAAATCTCTATCCACCTCGTTTACAACACATATATACTCAGTTTCACAACTACTACCAATGCAACAATCGTATAATCTCATACATATCACACATAATCAAATATACTAAGCAAATATCAATATTTACACAAACATTTACTCAACCAACACTAATATCTCATCATATTATAAAACCATACTTACAAACAAATTCATCAAATCCCAACCAACTCATGTACATCAAACAAAACATCCACCAATCTATCAAACAATCCAACCAACAAATATCAAATCCATAAATGTACAAACTTATGTCACATATGTGCAAAACAAAATTATCAAAATCCATCATAAACACAACCATACCTACTCATCATCCTCATCATCGTTGTCATCCCCCGACATTGTCCCATGCTCAGCTAAATATGCCACAATATGCTCATCTAGCTGCTAGACCAACACCTCACTCTTTCGTCAGTCATTGATCTTCGCTAGCTGTTGTTTCAATTGAGCTATCTTTTCTTCGGCATGAGATCTCTTGTAGGACAACTGGATCGTTATGGCTTGCAAATCATTGATAGCGGGTTATAATTTATGTTCAATATTAAATATTGCTTATATGTTAGTCACTAAAGCATTTTACCTCCTGATTTCCGAAATCATAGCTCCTATTTCGCAAAGGATGGTCAATCAAAGCATCTCATATACTGTTTGACTCCTCCAAGGTCAACTGACGGTCAGTGGATTACGCCACTTAAGCATGCTCTGTATCATATCTTGGCTGCGATCATGAACAAAATTTTGCCACAATAAATATATAATTTAGAAGTTTGAAGTAAAAAAAATTAAGCATGTTTACCATTATAGATTCAGATTTATCATATGTCAAGGTATATGACACATTGCCTTCCTCATCTCTCTACTCGACAGCGTGCAACATTGTGAAGACCTTAGCCATTGTAGACTCACGATTTAGCTTCCTACACTGTTACAAATATGTTAACGAACAATGTTAACGAACAATGTTACAAATAGGATTAAATAATGTTACATCTATTTACAAATGCAATTGCTAAACTTACCAACTCCGCGCGATGTTTTTAAAAGGATTTAGATCCACCACGGTGCAAAGTAGGATTTTTATTCCTGTTTGCATGATTTCGTGCTAATAGTTTCTATAAATTTAAAGACATGTTTAACTAATCTAATGCAACTAATATACAAATTTTAATTTTTTTAATAACAATATGAAGTTAAATTACTTACTTTCATTTCAAGGGTTTTCCACGGCAGGAGAAATTCGGCCCAAACATCGGCGCTCATCCACAGCGGTTTCTTTCTCGTGTTCTTTTCTTTGGAGTGCGCGTCTCTATAATTTTTCCGCATCATTTGGTTCCAGTGATTTGCAAATACATCCATATCCTACGGATCGACATGGATGGCGGCCCATATATTGAAATTAATTAGAAATATATACATTATATTATTTTCCAACTGAATTATAAATTTATGCTTACAATCAAGACGTCCCATATAGCGTTCTTAACAGGTTTGGGATGTCATTCCAATGAGGCCAGCAGCCGGACATACTACTCATATAAGCCTTTCTGGACATCTGTAGGATGCAGTGCGAAGGCTCAACTGTAGGATCGATTTCACCCTAGAGGGGGGTGAATAGGGTGATGGTATAAATTATAAAAATTAATTGCGGAAGCTTATAAAATATTCAATTCAGATCACAGAATAGCAGCGCAGATATCGCAGAATATAAATAACAGAAAAAACAGAACAACACAGAATTTACCCAGCTTCGGCAAAACCCTGCCTACGTGCTGCCCCCAAGGTTTCTACTAGAAATTAGATAGTCCCTCGCTTACACACGTAAACTCGCTATACCCGCTATTGACTAATCTAACTCTACGCTCAAAACTTTGCCACAACTCAACCGCCGAGTTGCGAATTCTCAAGCTACGCCACGTAGCTTGTCCCCTAGTCACACGACTAGAAATTTAAAACGGTTTAAAAATAAAATACAATTAAAAACAATTTAAACTCAAAAACCCTAATTAATAAAACACAAAGCCCTTAAAATAATAGGCCGACCCCCTTTTATATTTTAACCCGTTCCTTTCTTTGTTCCTTTATTTGGAGATGGCGGCCGTTGTTCTTTCGTTCGTATCTCTTTGCAAAATTAGGGCTTTCCTCCTTTCGATTCAAGCTAGGGTTCTTGCAAATTGAAGCGCCGACCTTTGATACTGTTCGACTTCGATGCTCTTTGATTTGCTCACCGCGGCTGCTTCGTTGATCGAATTCCGGTATGTAATTATATCCTTTTGCTTTACTGATTTTGTGCTTTCTGGAATTCGATGCTTTATGCCGATGATGATTGGGCTTTTATATAGGTCGAATTCCTATATTTGCGTTCGTATAAAATCATTTGAATTTGTCATATTATTCACCTCGGCCACTTGATTTTATTTCGATGATTGAGATGTTTTCCGACTTGTTCAAAAACGCATATTTGTTACTTGATGGTCACGGCGTTGATTTGAGACTTGGTCAATTACATTTGCTACCACGGTTTTGATTTTGTGACTTCTGTATACTACGGCTCTGACCATTTTTTGTGTTCTTCTCTGATAGCACTTTCCAGTTGAGTTCGAGTTGTTTTAATGTGATGTTTACACTTGTCTTCATATGCCCTTGACTCTGTTATACCTTGCTGTGCATTGCATTGATGATTTTGGCCTTGACCACCTTGATGCTGTAACCATTCTGGTTCATGTTGAGCATGATTTGTCATCCCACTTGACTTGACTTTGGCCATTTCCGTTCATCCCTGTAGGAGCTTTGTACAATTCTCTGGCCATTTGTGTTTTATTTGATATTTGGTTTGGGGTAGAATTCAGGCTGTTTCGGTCAGTAGCCTTCGTGTCTTTGATATTGTGCATTTAATCTGGATGTTTGTGTTGTATTTGTTACCTTCGGTCGCTGCTGTGCATTGTTCATGACTGTTTCATGCAGTTCATTGTGCATTATTTTCAGTTGCATTCTGGTCTGGATATCATGATGTACATGTGTGTTGCATTTCATTTGCGGCCTTGACTTTTGTGATATTTGAACTTGAAGGCTCTGGCTCGATGTTGTTACTGCATTCACGACCACTGTCTTGCATTTTTGCTTGTACTATCCGGTCTGGTTGAACTGAGTTTGATTTGGTTTCATTTTTGTTGTGCATTGAGCATTGTGTCACTTGTATACTGCAGCTTGGTCTTGCCTTGGTTCTGGCCATTCCTTATTGCCTTGTTGCAGTTTGATTGTGCCGTTTACCCGTGTACATGCTTCATTGTATCTTCATTCATGTTGGTTTAGTTTGTGCACTGTTTACTGTTAGTCGAGTTGAGTTGATCATGTTGCATTGTGAACTTTTGTGTTGGTTACATTGTTGCATCTCTGACCTCTTGGCACTGCTATTAGCTTTGGTTTATGTAGCTTGGTTCATGTGTTGCATTGTAGTTTATTCATTAGCATGCTACTGATTGGTCTGACCTGAACTTGGTTCACTTCATGTTGATTTTTGAAATTTCACTTGAGTTGAATCCAGTTTCAAAAACTCGGGTTTGACCTTGTGCTTGAGTCGTGATTTTGAATATATTGCACGTGAGTTGAACCCGGCTTTTCATTTGGGTTTGACCTGTGCTCACCTGTCCCTGTAGCATTATCAAGTGTATATCGGTGTGCACGGCCTTGTGGCATATATAGTGATACACTGTGTATGTCACAAGCTGTTCGTGTATGATGAATTCAAATTTAAATGATGACGAACAACCCAAATAACCGAGGCAAATATTATTTTCAAAATTCATTTTTTATTTTATATTGCAAAAATATTTTATTTTCAATTTTACTGTGTTAGTGAATATTTTTGCAGATTGCTCAGATGCTGGATTCAAACCGGAATGAAGTTAAAGATAAAAATACGAGTGTGAGTGATATGTAGTGAGGTTAAATGTAAATGTAAAATAGTGATGTAATTGAATTTGTATCAAAGTTGTATAGTGAATAGTGAGAGCTTGAATTTGTACAATTCAAAATTGTAATAAATATTTATTTGAATAAAATATTCGTTTGAATTCAAATTCCGTGTTATTTATTTTATTCAGCAAATATTTATTTAATCTGTGAAAAATAAAATAGTATATTAACAAATACATTTAAATGAATGTATATATGTTTATTATCACCAAACAAAAATCATATAAGCGCATATTCAACAATCTCCCCCTTTTGATGATAACAAACATATATTTAAGATTTTGAATATGTTAAATGTATTTGATCATTGATATGCTCTAATTTGCTCCCCCTATTTGAATGCTCCCTCTCTACACAATACTCCCCCTACATATATGCATACAGATAAAAATATGCAAATGAGCCTAGATGCAAATGGAAAATTATTTGACCTTTGCTTGATTTTATTTGACAAAATCTTAACTTTTCTCTCCCCTTTTGTAATCAGCAAAAGAATAATAGTGTTAGAGAAAATAGAGATAAAGTGATCGATATTAATTCAACATTAAAAAAACTCAATTGAATATAAATTTTAAATTTCGATAAAAGGTCAAACAAAAATCATAAATATTTTGTTAGGCGCATATTCCACTTTTAGAATGATGGAAATGATGTCATCATATAAAACCATACAGTTGTGTCTATTTGTGGTATATTTATATCAGGAATTTGAATATCTACTAACCATGCATAACCGTTAGGACTTTTAAATGAGATTAGTAGTATTCCAATTTTATTTTAAAAAAAAATGAATTCAAGTATCTTCTAACCACGCATAACCGTGAGGACTTTTAATTGGGACTAGAATCAACTTGTTTATTTTACAAATCAACTTTTGATATGCGTTCCATATATGCATAACCGCGAGGACTTTTAGATGAGCATGGAAGCACATAACAAATTCCAAGTAATTCACCCATGCATAACCGTGAGGACTTTTAAATGAGAATGAATACTTTGGTATTTATTATTATTATTATTACCCCTTTTTTTTAAAAAAAATGTGAAAAATGAAAAACGAACGATTCCTGTTTAAAGTACCACATATCGACAAACTATATAGAATTTTGATGAGTGATGGTCGTTAGAAATATGATAGATATAGAGATGGTCATGGAATTTTTACCAACAAACAGTTTTATAACTCTTGTTTAAATTTCTAAAGAAATTTATTAATTATACCGTCTCGAGTCATAATATTTGATCAATATTAACACTCATCACTTTTTCAATCACTATTTTTCTTTTCGATAAACATTAGGGAGTCAGATTAGTCAAAATAGTCATTTAAAATCAAATTCAAAAATAATTATGAAATTAATTTTTAAAAAATGACTAATCTGAAACTATGGTCAAAAATGAATTTCTCCAGGGGGTTTTAAAAGAAAATTTTCTGCTATTTGAAAATTATTTTAAATGAAGAATATGCAGATATTTTCTTTGAAAAACGATGCAGTTACTAAATGTCTCAAAAATCACGTTCAACTAGTAATTTTTCTATCAACTAGATTACCAGTGTAATCTGCATCTGAATTTCTCTTTCATTCAAAATCATCATTAATTGAATTTGATTGACCAAACCATGAAGTGTGCACCAAAAATTTCAAACTCAATTTTAACAGCAATTTAAATGACATTCTCTTGAATTTGAAATGAAGCCGTGAAAATAATCAAAAACCGTGTATATAGAGTTAGCCGTATTATTAACCAAATGTATTATCCAACAAAACACTATTTTTAATCCAAACTGATATATATGTATTAATTCAAAGAATCTAGAGAATTTTATAGTGTTGTGGCATAAGAATATAATTTGGCCAACTATTTTGAATAAGTCAGAATCAGCATCTTTTAATCATCTCAATATTGGCTGATTTAATTCAGAATACGGTGCAGATTATCACATTTAATATATCGTTTAAAACATACCACTACCTGTTTTACCTTTACGATATTTTTCGTTGTTGTCCGTTGTGATTCTGTCACCTTTATACTAGGCTAAGGAACTTTGCTTTGTCACTCGGTGTGTCCTTGGAACAGCCAAAATACAGAGAACACTATTGTTGTTCCTTAGCTTGCCACCACACCTACACGGGAACAGATTTATGTGACCTATTTGTTTTTATAGGTCCATGGTTGTTAGTGGCAGAATATTTTGAAAAACAATTTTGTAAAGACCCAAAACTATTTATAATTGTTCCCTTCAGCACCCAAATTTGTTTAACTTTGAGAGTTTTTATATTTGTGCCTTTTGGAACCCAAATCGGTATAGTTTTCACATGTTTGGGTCTATACCAACAATTATTGTGATTGTGTCCATATTTTCTACAAATTGTGCACATAGAATTAACTTGATTAATATTGCTTTCAACAATTTTCGAACTATTATATCCAAGTCCTTGTCTAACCGAATTAACCGTTTGCTTTCCTAATAGCATATTCAACGATTTTTCACTTTTGGAAAATTTATCTAAAGTAGTAGACAGTTGTTGGACTTGTGATTTGAGAGATTCATTTTCGTTTAACAATTGTGTGCACCTTTTAATAGAATTCTCTCTCCTAGTATTTTTATTCTCCTTTAAAATCAAAATTTCATTTTCAAGTGATTTTATATTGATTTCTGATTTTTTAATTTCCTCCTCGAATGTTGGACACTTATCACACTTAGGGATTCTACGTTGATAGTTCTTAACTAATTGATCAAGTTGTTCATTGCATTCTATCAAAGTATCCTTTTGAGATTCAAGTTTAGCATATTTTTCCCTAAGTCGTTCATAACAGCCATTTATTTCATGAAAATATATAAGCAATTCAGAGTGAGTAAGTTTTGATACCTCGCTTGGCTCGTCATCGTCGCTATCAGTTATATTTCCTTGAAGGCACATATCTGCTTTCTCACTCTCACTGCTAGTACTTTTCTCATTCTCATCCATTTCATCCCAAGTGGCTGCAAAACTTTTCTTTTTCTGTTTCTTTCCAAAATCGCGTTGATTTTGAGGACAATTGGGCTTGATGTGTCCGGGTTGGTTGCACTTGTGACAGATGATCTTCTGTTCTTCAGAGTAGTCTAGTGCTTTGGCTATTCTGCTTTTTGCTTTTTGAATTCGAGCTGAATTTCCATATTTGTAATTCCACTTTTTGAATTTCTTTATTAATAGCTCCAATTCTGCTGCTGCATCATCATCGTCATCGTCATCACTTTCAGTTGTTCCTTTGAGAGCTATTGATTTCTTTCGAGTATCTCCTCCTTCACGCTCTTCCTTGAATTTCATTTCTAGCTCATAAGTGGTGAGATTTCCGATGAGTTCTTCAACTTTGAGTTGTTTTAAATCTTTCGATTCTTGAATGGCAGTTACTTTCGCTTCAAAGCTTCGTGGAAGGACTCTGAGGATTTTTCGGACTATTTCCAATTCGGTGTATGTTTTTCCGAGAGCTTTTGATTTGTATACGATATTGGAAAGTCGTCCGTACATCTCTTTGACATTTTCTTCCTTCGCCATTGTAAAGTTCTCGTATTCGCTGCTTAGCATGGCAAAGCGAGATTCTTTGACTTGAGATGTTCCTTCGTGAGTCACTTCTAGTATGTGCCATATTTCCTGCGCAGTTAGACAATGTGAGACACGATTAAATTCAAATTGATCTAATGAACAGATAATAGAATTCATAGCTTTGGCAGTAGTATTCTATAATTTATTTTCTAGTTCTGTCCATTGTTCCTTTGGTTTCTCTATTTCCTGATTATCTACAGTTATAGTTGGAGTTCTGTAACATGTCTCAACAATATCCCAAGCGTCAATGGTTTTTAGAAAAAATTTCATCCTATTTTTCCAAAAAGCATATTCGAACATTGGTGGTCTAACTATCGACTGACCCTCTGCAAAAGCATTATTAAAAGAAGCCATTTTAAAAATTCAAATTTTTAAAACAAAACTGATTTTTTCAAAAAAAAATCGAATTTTTAAAACAAATGTTGACTTCTAGACCTTGCTCTGATGCCACTTGTAGGATCGATTTCACCCTAGAGGGGGGTGAATAGGGTGATGGTATAAATTATAAAAATTAATCGCGGAAGCTTATAAAATATTCAATTCAGATCACAGAATAGCAGCGCAGATATCGCAGAATATAAATAACAAAAAAAATAGAACAACACAGAATTTACCCAGCTTCGGAAAAACCCTGCCTACGTGCTGCCCCCAAGGTTTCTACTAGAAATTAGATAGTCCCTCGCTTACACACGTAAACTCGCTATACCCGCTATTGACTAATCTAACTCTACGCTCAAAACCTTGCCACAACTCAACCACCGAGTTGCGAATTCTCAATCTACGCCACGTAGCTTGTCCCCTAGTCACATGACTAGAAATTTAAAACGGTTTAAAAATAAAATACAATTAAAAACAATTTAAACTCAAACACCCTAATTAATAAAATACAAAGCCCTTAAAATAATAGGACGGCCCCCCTTTTATATTTTAACCCGTTCCTTTCTTTGTTCCTTTATTTGGAGATGGCGGCCGTTGTTCTTTCGTTCGTATCTCTTTGCAAAATTAGGGCTTTCCTCCTTTCGATTCAAGCTAGGGTTCTTGCAAATTGAAGCCCCGACCTTTGATACTGTTCGACTTTGATGCTCTTTGATGTGCTCACCGCGGCTGCTTCGTTGATTGAATTCCGGTATGTAATTATATCCTTTTGCTTTACTGATTTTTTGCTTTCTGGAATTCGATGCTTTATGCCGATGATGATTGGGATTTTATATAGGTCGAATTCCTATATTTGCGTTCGTATAAAATCATTTGAATTTGTAATATTATTCACCTCGGCCACTTGATTTTGTTTCGATGATTGAGATGTTTTCTGACTTGTTAAAAAACGTATATTTGTTACTTGATGGTCACGGCGTTGATTTGAGACTTGGTCAATTACATTTGCTACCACGGTTTTGATTTTGTGACTTCTGTATACTACGGCTCTGACCATTTTTTGTGTTCTTCTCTGATAGCACTTTCCAGTTGAGTTCAAGTTGTTTTAATGTGATGTTTACACTTGTCTTCATATGCCCTTGACTCTGTTATACCTTGCTGTGCATTGCATTGATGATTTTGGCCTTGACCACCTTGATGCTGTAACCATTCTGGTTCATGTTGAGCATGATTTGTCATCCCACTTGACTTGACTTTGGCCATTTCCGTTCATCCCTGTAGGAGCTTTGTACAATTCTCTGGCCATTTGTGTTTTATTTGATATTTGGTTTGGGGTAGAATTCAGGTTGTTTCGGTCAGTAGCCTTCGTGTCTTTGATATTGTGCATTTAATCTGGATGTTTGTGTTGTATTTGTTATCTTCGGTCGCTGCTGTGCATTGTTCACGACTGTTTCATGCAGTTCATTGTGTATTATTTTCAGTTGCATTCTGGTCTGGATATCATGATGTACATGTGTGTTGCATTTCATTTGCGGCCTTGACTTTTGTGATATTTGAACTTGAAGGCTCTGGCTCGATGTTGTTACTACATTCACGACCACTGTCTTGCATTTTTGCTTGTACTATCCGGTCTGGTTGAACTGAGTTTGATTTGGTTTCATTTTTGCTGTGCATTGAGCATTGTGTCACTTGTATACTGCAGTTTGGTCTTGCCTTGGTTCTAGCCATTCCTTGTTGCCTTGTTGCAGTTTGATTGTGCCGTTTACCCGTGTACATGCTTCACTATATCTTCATTCATGTTGGTTTAGTTTGTAAACTGTTTACTGTTAGTCGAGTTGAGTTGATCATGTTGCATTGTGAACTTTTGTGTTGGTTCCATTGTTGCATCTCTGACCTCTTGGCACTGCTGCTAGCTTTGGTGTATGTAGCTTGGTTCATGTGTTGCATTGCAGTTGATTCATTAGCATGCTACTGATTGGTCTGACCTGAACTTGGTTCACTTCATGTTGATTTTTGAAATTTCACTTGAGTTGAATCCAGTTTCAAAAACTCGGGTTTGACCTTGTGCTTGAGTCGTGATTTTGAATATATTGCACGTGAGTTGAACCCGGCTTTTCATTTGGGTTTGACCTGTGCTCACCTGTCCCTGTAGCATTATCAAGTGTATATCGGTGTGCACGGCCTTGTGGCATATATAGTGATACACTGTGTATGTCACAAGCTGCTCGTGTATGATGAATTCAAATTTAAATGATGACGAACAACCCAAATAACTGAGGCAAATATTATTTTCAAAATTCATCTTTTATTTTATATTGCAAAAATATTTTATTTTCAATTTTACTGCGTTAGTAAATATTTTTGCAGATTGCTCAGATGCTGTATTCAAACCGGAATGAAGTTAAAGATAAAAATACGAGTGTGAGTGATATGTAGTGAGGTTAAATGTAAATGTAAAATAGTGATGTAATTGAATTTGTATCAAAGTTGTATAGTGAATAGTGAGAGCTTGAATTTGTACAATTCAAAATTGTAATAAATATTTATTTGAATAAAATATTCGTTTGAATTCAAATTCCGTGTTATTTATTCTACTCAGCAAATATTTATTTAATCTGTGAAAAATAAAATAGTATATTAACAAATACATTTAAACGAATGTATATATGTTTATTATCATTAAACAAAAATCATATAAGCGCATATTCAACATCAACTTCAAAACCCCTGTAAAAATTTTAATGTAGGAACTTAATTAGTATAATTTTAAATATTAAAAAAAGTAATAAATTTGATACTTACCCCGCGCTTTTAGGAACAACCTCTGCCAATGGACATACATCTGGCGTTGTGCCGCTGGCACCTACACCAAAAAAGGAGAAGGCTGATATCTATTGCCATGTCTCCTAAAGGCATATCTGCTAAAAAAAATCATTTCATATAGTGATAAAATATATCATTTCATAGAATTAAAAAAAACACAATACACAGCTCACAACATAGTCATCAATGTTAATATATAACATCGACAACTCAGAATATACTATATACAACAACCGATACATAGCTCACAACATAATCATCATTATTAACATATAACATCGAAAACTCGGAATACACAATACACAACAACTGATACATAGCTCACAACATAGTCATCATTTAAAATTATCATTCTTCGTCGTTTTCTGATTCAGACTTGGTCTCGTACTCTAAGTCGTTTTCTTATGTGCTCTCAAAGGCTTATATTAATTCATTCGATTCATCATTCAACAACCCTACATAAATATCACCAGTTATTACTATTTCATCATTTGGCTCAAAATCTGCTTGATACACTGCTTCGTTTGGAATATTAATTCCATCAAATGTAAATTTTGCCTTTGTTTTAAAAATAGCCGACCAATCTGTTTTATCTCTTTTTAAGGATGGATACGGAACAAAATAAACTTGTAATGCTTGCTTGGCTAGTACGAAAGGATCATACTTATATTAATGTGAGGTATGCTTTATTTCAATAAGCTTATAATCTTTGTGCACATTGATTACAGAACCAAGAGCATTGCTGAACCAATTGCATTTGAATGAAAAAACTTTTTCTACGGGTTGCATATAATATGTCAGTTCTAAAACCCATGTTAAGGCGCCATAAAAATCTTTTGTATGCTCATTTGTATCATTACTACCTTTGACAAATACACCACTAATTTATCAGCCTCTTAATCTATGGTGTTGAACTTAAATCTATTAACGAAGAATATTGGATAAGTCTTGACATTTTATTTTTGTCCAAGCACAAGATGTTGTAATACTTAATCAACGACATAGTTTCTTGGATCATAAACGTAGTTCGAAAACCATTTAGCAAATTCTTTACTGAGATCTCCAGATAGATGCCGCGATTCGTATATACTACGAACATATATGCAATATGTTCAATTATAAATAACATGTAAGTGTAACTGAAATAAGTACGAATTTATTATTACCTAACAAACTGTGCAACTTCAGCACAATTAAGAAGAACATATGTGTGCCCTATATGGTAATTTCTATCGTTTAACCATATCTCCACACATTTTCCAGCATGTCTTCCATGTTGTCTAAAAATAGATAATATTGTTTGATAGGAACCTTGTTCAACGGCTTCATCATTACAAGGAACACTTACAAATGATAAATTCACATGATCACTGAAGTAATGAGAGAAAAGAATAAAGTTTCTTCTTCAAGATATGATTTACAAATCGACCCTTCAACTCGTGTTTTTGTCTAACGTTTTTCTTCAGATGATTTAAGTACCCATTAGAAAATAATTTCAATTGAAATTTTCTTATGTAAACCTATTAGGAAATTAATTCAGTTCAATTTAGAATAACATAAATATTATAGATAGTCAGTATTACTTCACAAGTGGATACATCCATCCATATTGCACATGATTTCGAAGAAGTGCTTCGGATGGACGATGAACAGGTAAATGCTCCATTACATTAAAGAAAACTGACGGAAATATTTTCTCCAGTTTGTAGAGTAGTATAGGAATATGTACTTCAAGTTTTCGTATACAGTCGAATTTTAACGTCGTTGAACAAAGTTATTTATAAAACATACTTAATTCTGTTATAACACTCCACTCTTTCACGGGCAACGGTTCTTTAAACACCATCAATAATAAAAAATCCATCATGATATGACAATCATGTCTTTTCATCCCACTAAGTTTATTGTTTTTAAAGTCACCCTGTGCAGTTAAAGCGTTCGCCAGATTCAAAGCGGTGGAGGTGCAAAAAGTCATAGCGGTGATACAGCGAGGATATAGCGGGATATAGCGGATAGCTCTAAAATAGCATATAAAACTTGTACTTAATGTTTTTACAAATATATAAATGGTAATTAAATGAAAAATTATCATTCAAATTGAATTATAATTAGTACATAAATAATTTTAAATAAAAACATGTTCGAATATACTTTAAATAAACGTAAAACTGTTATATAATATAATTAAATATAGTAGAATATTAGAGTATGTTCATTTCTGAAAATATATTAAAAATTAAATCAAATAAATTAGTTTCATATTTTTTATAATGTATAAATGCAATTTTCCATTTCATTTTGTTAAAGAAGATATAGCAGAAATAATGGAATATAGCGGGAATAACGGGATATAGCGGAAATAGCGGGGATTGAAGCGGAAAGGCTATATTTTGGGGCTATATGGAAAAATCGTAGCGGTAGAAATCCGCTATAAGATATAGCGGGGTTATAGCGGGGTAATAGCGGGGCATTAACTACACAGAAGTCAACACATCTACAAAGATTAGAAGAAACCCCATTAGGACATCTTAGTACTTCCACCGACTTTAGCATGAGTTTTATTTGCTTGCTGTCTAGTTCATAGCATTCTTTGGATTTTTTATTGTCATCGGGCTTCATATGAAGTTCGGGACGTTTACAAAAGTGTGCTATATCAAGTCTCGAATTCAAATCGTCCTTAGTTTTTCCCTTTATATTCATAACGGTATTAAAAACGTTGTCAAATACATTTTTTCATTGTGCATCACATCAATATTATGTCGAAGTAAGATATTTTTCCAATATGGTAACTCCCAAAATATACTTTGTTTGCACCAATTATGAATGTCCGAATTACCTGAATTTTAGTCTGCACTCCTGTTTCATGTATTTTCGGATAGTCCTTCACAATCTCATATTTTTTTTCTCTTGACCAAACCTTTGGTGGTTGCATATTCTCTTTTCTGTTAGCTTTAAAGTTTTTTTATCTCTTCTAAAAGCATGATTGGGATGGAGAAAACACCGATGACAATCAAACCATGAAATTTTCTTTCCATACCGTAAAGAAAATGCTCGTGTTTCTTACATGCAATAAGGACGAGTTAGATGACCGACAATACTCCAATCTGAAAACATCTTATATGCAGGGAAATCACTAATAGTCTATAACAAAGAAGCAACATATGAAAATTCTTTTTCCTCGAAATTTTGTATATTTCAACTCCATCATGCCATAGTGTTTTCAACTCCTCTATCAATGGTTGTAAATAAAAATCAATTTGTTGTGTTGGATCATCAGGGTCAGGGACGAAAACAGTCAAAAACATATATGAAGTTTTCACACACATCTATGGAGGTAAATTATACAGAGTAACGATAATATGCCAAGATGAATATTTACCACCAAACTGAAAGAATGGTGAAAATCCATCCATACGTAAACTAAGTCTCAAGTTACGACTCTCTACAGCAAACATATGGTATGTTTTATCTAAATGTTTCCATGCTTCTCCATCAGATGGATGTGTCAAAGTTCCCTCTTCATGTGTTCTCACACTATGCCATCGCATATGATATGCCGTAGCTGAAGACACACATAACATTTGAAGTCCAGGAGTGATGGGTAAATAATGCATTCTTTGTACGGAACTTTCTTTCTTTTTTCTTGGTTTGTATCTTTCCTCATTTCATATTTTGCAGTTTCTAAGGTTAATGCCATCTTTCCAATGCAACATACAACCTTTTATACATGTATCTATCTTTTGGTACGGCAGACCGAAAGATGACATAAGTGTTTTCACTTTATAATGACTATCGTATATCGGATTATTAGGTGACATATGTCGTTTTGAAGCTTATATAACTGCTGTAAATCCAGCTTCTGTAAAGTTGAACTTTGATTTCACAGTATTGTATTTGATGGTTACTGATAATTCGGTTCTACTTTTACAACCATCCCACAACGAACTCTTAGCAACATCCAGTAAATCATAAATTTTTTCGCTCCTACTTTCGGTTCTTCTTCGATGTTTACGTCTTGATCGTCAACTATGACAGTAGAGAACATTGATCGTACTGCATCTTTCATCATATCTTCTACTGGGTTCGTCATAACATGATCGTCCTCTAACGCTACAGAATGAAATGTAGGTGCAGCATGTTCTCTACGACGATACCACAAATAATAATTTGGCACAAAATCAGATTTATACAAATGTACTTTAACCGTGTCGGGTTTCCAATGCTTCAAATGTTGGCACTTACTACAAGGGCATCAAAGTTCTTCGTTATTTCGATTATTAGACGTAGTGAATCTAATAAATTTGTGTACACCATTGTAGAAATGTTGCTTCACCGAACCTTTCATACCAGTACCGACTTCATACATCTAAGTACAGTCGAGAAAATAATCGAACATTGTACCTAATTTAAAAATATATATTAGTAATTTCCATGGCACTTCAGCTCAATTCTCTTCTACGCATAACTTGCACTCAAATGGTATATTGTTCTTGTATTTTCTAAAATAAAGTAAAGCCAATTAGGACTAAAGGCTTCGCTCACCACACTTTCGTCTAATTTCGATAGCTCTTCACTTCATCTCTCTTCTCTTCTATGCATAACTTTGCATCCAAGGGGTATATTTTGATTGTTATACTTTCTAAACTAAATTAAAACCTTTAGTATCAAAAGTTTTAATTTTTTAGCGTAAATTATTTGTTGAAATAATATTTAATGCATCTTTTCAAATAAACATTATATTTATTTCAAATCTATTTAGAAAATCGATTTGGGTATAACATTTATCTGTATTATATTCATTTCCTAATTTTTATTAGAAAATCGATTTTAGCAAAATATTTAATGTTATTATATTCATTTCTTCATTTTTTACAAAACCGATTTTACTAGAATACTTATTGTGGTATTTTGTAAAATAAAATAAAGCCAACTAGAACTAAAGACTTCACACACCACACTTCTATCTAATTTCGACAATACTTTACTTCGCTTCTCTTCTACGCATAATTTAGCATCCAATGGGTATATTTTTACTGTTGTATTTTCTAAACTAAATTAAAACATTTTGGGACTAAAAGTTTTAATTTTTTAGAGTCAATTATTTTTTCAAATAATATTTAATGCTTACTTTCAAATCAACATTATATTATTTCTTTAAAAAAAAATTACAAAATTAATTTTGGTAGAACATTTATTGTTGTTATATTTCTTCATTTTTTTATAAAATCGATTTTAGTACAATATCAGTTGTTATTATATTCATTTCCTAATTTTTATTACAAATCGATTTTAGCAAGATATTTAATGTTATTATATTCATTTCTTCATTTTTAACAAAATCGATTTCAGTAGAATATTTATTATTGTTATATTCGTTTATTATTATTTTTTTAAAAACTGATTTTAGCATGATATTTCTTGATGTTGCTCGTTTCAAAATAATATAATTCAATCACTATTTAAATCGCCTACTTAATACATTTGGAATTTAAAACGTATTTTAAACTTTAATTAACAATTTAGGTTTTTTATTGATTTTGAAACAGTAATTAGATGTTAGCACTTGTAATAAGTTAAATTAATCTTATTTTATATATTAGTTTAACCGTACCAATCTAGCAGCATAATAATCATTAATTATACACTAATTTTTACGTAAATTATAACAAACATTATTCTAAACTATAAAAAACCTTCATGTAAAGTCAACAATAAGCATATTAATCAATAATTATAGACTAATTTTCGGATTTTAAATTAACCCTAATTTTTAACTACAAAGTAGACAATCAAACCACTAATTAATATCTTGAAAATCAACTAATACACTATATATTAACATAACTAATACGCAATAATCATCAATCGCAAATTCATATTCAACTAATTTTTTAATTAGAAACCACATCCCCAAAACAACTTAAAACACACTATTATCAACTCATACCAAATAATCATCAATTTTAGCTCCATAATCCACAAATTTTCAAAATTAGGGTTTTATAATCATTACGAAATTATAAGCTGGAACTAGCGGAGGAGAGACCGGAAGGAGTGACGGCGGTAGGCGGGCGCGATGGCGGATGGCAGCAGTAGGGAGTGGCGCGACGACAATTGGAAAGGAGAACGAGGTGGCAGATTTTGAGAATTTAGGGAAATTTGTGAAATGTTTTGTTCGCAGGCTGCTATCTGTACATATAGACAAGGCGACGGCTAGCGTCAGCTATCTTTTTTAGCCGATGCTAGCTTTCACCACAAAGTGAAGCCCGTTTTGTAGTGGGTGCTGCAAGTCTTAGCATGATATAGCCAATGTTTTGCCCATGAAGAATAAATGAACCGGTAAATATAAGGATTATATTGAAAATGTTTCTTCAGATGAACTTTACAAAAGTTCAAGTTTATCTACGATTTTTAAACATTACAGCTAGAAGGAACGTAGAGAACCAAGTCGATGCACTACTACATCCATCAAACTATGTATATATTTTTCACCAATAAAATTGAAAATCAAATCAAAGAACACACATATATACTACATACCCAAGTCATAGATTCTCAATATATAAGTGGTTTATGGCTTCATCCATTACCAATAATTGCGTGGTACAATTAATTCTAGCCATCTCTGATTGTATATTTATGTGAAATAGAACAATATTAAGATTAAAAAACGTTGAATGCTGAAAACTTGATGAAATGTTGAAAAATAAAATTCAAAATCCGAATGAATGAATCCTGTAAAGAAATTTTATTTTCAGTCGAATTACACAGGTAAAAAAAGCATATAGTAAATAGAAAAACACAAAGCTTGAAATCAATATTGGTTGACTTTATGTTTTCGCAGTAGATAAAAACTCTAAAATTTTAAACCTGCAAGCATTTGAAATTAACTAACCTTCAAACGAAATTAAACTATGGTTAGAAATTTTAATCCTAGACATTGTTTGAAGTGGAAAAACATTCATGCTCCAAGTCATAAAAAGAATGGTTATGCAGTTTCAAGAAAATACGTGTATGCGTACATATGTATACATACCGTTATCCGTGTTTTTAACCCAGCAGGAACTAATAAGAAACAGAACAACCTCGTGTATACATGATGGTCCGGAACTTAATCAAAAAAACTAGGACGAGGAATTAACAAGGGCCAAGCTATATGACTAAAAAACGACTGGGATCAACGAGGCAGAGAGATCAGCATTCTTTTAATTCAATCAGTAGCTAAGCGCAAACCGCTAGTGAATTTCCATTGAAGCGAAAAAATTACGATAAAAGACTATGTAAACCTCTCCAATTCGAAATTCCAAAAAAATCCTAAGTTCTTGGATCATCAGCAACCCATACCTCTCTACAAACCATCAAACAAACTAGCCATACAGGAAGAGACCAAGATATTAGCTCGCAAAATGAGCCAAGTCGATTGGGTCGCCAGTGACCCATGGATCATGGTTCGCCAGCGATCCATGGTTCTTCCTCTTTTTGCGAGCTAAATCTTCCACGGGTCGTTCCCTACCTTCCATCAAGCAGATGACAAGGTGGCCTGGCCCAGAAGCTCTTCGACCCATATAAATACCAACTTACCTGCAACAAAAAGAGGATTTTTTTCGGACTGGTTGCTAAAGCTTTGCTGGAATTATTCTTCACTCTCTACCTCCCTCACAACAATCTCCAAAGGGATTCATAGTGATTCTCCAGTGAATTCCAACTTTGAGGATTAAATCTAGCTAAATATAATCAAACCCTTGTAATCAAACATCTCTTGTAACAGCAATCAGCTTGTAATAAAACTAGACGTAGACTTCATTAACAGTCGAACCACTATAAATCCTTTGTCCACTTTCTTTTACTATTCTTTTTCTATATCTGTTATCTATGATATTGCTCTGTCAGAACAGGGCTTGCGGTTTTAAATTCAAACCAGAGTGTTGGTCTGTTTTTTGGATCAACATTTTAGTGCTTTCATTGAGAGATCCAACTAGGGATCTAGATCTAGCTATCTACTTTAGCTCTCACAAGTCCAGAAGTTAGATCATTAATCTTTGCTTGAAGAGTCCACTGTTTGGAATCAATGCCCATAGAAGAACTGCCTTTGAAAGATCTATAAGGGTAGCAATAACAGCTAGAGAAGATGTTAATCCCTAACAAAATGAAGTAAATGGCGCTAATTTAGGGAATCAGGAGCCAGCATTCTCCAGACAGCATGAAGTCATGACCAGGGATGAGTTAAACAAAATAGTTGATGAGATCAACCAAATAATGAAAAGTAGCCAAAATGCTCTAATGGATAAGCTTAACGCTCTCCTAACCCTATAGTCAAATCCAACTCCAATGACTATGCCCGAATCCATGGCTGATATGGAACAAGAAAATTCCTCCATTTCTGTTTTACATGGAAAAACGAAAAACCACAAAAAAGGTGACAACATGACTTAATGCGGACGGAAATGCAAGTACTCCATGTGCCACAAGGCAACCTATTCAGAATTTGAGTCGGGGGAAAAGTCCCATATAGAAGACATAGCTATGGATCTTTTCGATTCAAAGGACAGTAGCTAGATGACAAATTGGAAGAAGATGCCAATGCATTTGATAATGCAGGGAATACCCAAACTACTCTAGTAAGACCAATCGAAAGCCAACGACACCCTATACGAGTGGCTCTCCCAAAGATAGGAAAGGCTAGGCCTCAGCCCACTCACTAAGACCATTTGCAAAGTCAAACACTTGGCAGAGTGACTGATCACCGTCCTCAATACTACCGGACATCAGAGGCATATATAGAAGACATGGTTAAATGGTTAATGGAGGAGGGTAAGGTAGAAGAGATGATGAGTGGGGATCTGTGCCAAGCTGGACTCCCTTCATCATTGAAATCCTGAACGATAGATATCCGAAAAAGTTCACAATGCCAACTATTTTTTCCTATGATGGAACAAAGGATTCGAAGCCTCACTTGTACAAACACAGTTGGTATATGGATGGAGCGAATGCCTTTGAAGCTGTTTGATGCAAATGCTTCCGTATCTTCTCGAAGGGGTTGTTTTAATGTGGTTTACTAGGCTTCTACTTATATCTATCTCTACTTTTGACGAACAAGCGAAAAGGTTCTTTGATCAATTCAGACTCCATACTGCACAGTCAAAAGATGTTATGTCCCTTTTCGGGTTATTCCAAGGGCATAACAAATCACTGAAGTCTTTTATGAACAGTTTTAACACCACAGCGACGAAAGTAAGCAACCTAATGAAGACATGGTTTTTATGGCATTAGTTCGTGCCATTCACCTGAAAACTGAATTCAAAAAGTGGATTAAAATGAAGCAACTTACCACTAGGAAAGAATTCAATCACAAAGCAAGTAGTACCTAAGGCTGCAGGAAATGCAAGAATTGGAAGGGAAGTCTACTAGTGTGCAACCGAAAAATGCCGGGCAAAGCGATGTAGCAATAAATCAAAATGCACACACTTCTCGAACTGCTGTAGGAACCTTGGGAAAGATGGGAACTCAAAGAAAAAAGGTCAAAAATCCAATAGGAAGAATGGTAATGGCAGCAACAAAAAGCTCAAAGGGTTTAGGCCCGAAGGCTACACTCCCCTAAGCGACACACCGGAAAACATTCATCTTGCAATTCAAGGAACCGAGGAATGCAAAAAGCCACCCAGAAAGGAGGAGACCGAGCAGTAAAAGCGCTCAGGGAAGTTCTGCCGCTTCCACGAGATACATGGCCACAATACAAAAGAATGCCGCCACCTAAAGAATCTCATTGAGGAACTGATCTAGAACAACAAACTCCTGCACTACGTAGGAAAACCGTAAAACCCCGATCAATCTGTAACTCCTCAATACCCAAAAAAACGAAGGAATCGAGTACGAACCAGCGAAGAAGGTTCGAAATGAAATGACTACAGACTCATCATCGGAATAATATCCGTGAACCACTCCCGCACAAAGAAGTCAGGGAGAGATGGAACGATATGCTAGTTCGTTGAAGCATACTCCGAAGGAATCATGTTTGACTGTGGAAGACAAAACTCCAATTAAGATACAAAGGATCTTGAATGACGATATTTTGTTCCAAAATTAGGACACCGAAGGGATCGAAGCTCCAATCTCGATCCAATGGTGGTGATGGTAGGAATTGGACCTGTTGTAGTTCGACAAGTGTTGGTTATAGCGGCAGCTTCGTTAACATTTCTTTAAATGCACTTTCGATCAAAAGAAGATTGGCATTAAAAGTGTGTCCGTGTGTCAAACAAAGATTCAGAGGTTTAATGGTGAACCCAAACAACCGTTGGGAACGATTAACCTACCCATGGAGCTTGAAGAGGGTGAGCGAAGGTCACACTCATTCAGGCTTTCTTGATCGTGGATGAAATGTCATCATACAATGCCTTATTGGGACAGCCCGCATTAGCTGACTTCAGAATAACACTGGCTCAATAGTGCCTTACAATGACATTCCCTACAAAACACGGAGTTGGAATCGTGAAAGGATACCAAAGTGCGGCCCAGGAATGCTACATAGCAGAATCGCGTGAGTAAAGAAGGAAGGAAAAAAGAAAGGATGTGGGGAAAACCCTTCACATCCGTGAACCTTCCAAATAGAAATCACAGAACTGCCCCTAACCTGGGGATCATAGCAGATTCTACAGGGCTTTGTACGCTAGAAAGAAGAGCTCGGGGGAGGATCAGGCAGCACCGGCTGGGTTGATGGTGTTTGTCCCAGTTCGTATGGATGACCTAACACGGGTCCTGAAAATTAAGTCGTGGCTTGTAAACAAGATAAGGTCAGAACTAACCAAATTCCATCGCGCCAATTTGGACGTATTTTTTGGAAACACTCTGATATGTGTGGGGCATTACCTTAAATTGCCTGCCACGCTCTCAATATTGACCCTAAATTCACACCGGTAAAGCAAAAAATGCACAGATTGGTCCCCTAATGGTCCAATGTATTGAGAGAGGAAATAGATAAATTTGTGGCTAACGGCTTCATTCGAGATGCAACCTACCCTGAATGGGTATCGAACCCAGTCCTAGTCAAGAAGTCGAATGAAAATGGTGAATTTGTATTGATTACTCGAACCTCCACAAAGCTTGTCCAAAAGATAGTTTCCCGCTCCCTAGGATTGATCAACTAGTGGATGGAACGGCAAGGCACGAACTGCTATCATTTATTGATGCATGCTTGGGCTATAACCAGATCCCGATGCATGCACTTGACCAAGAGAACACTAGTTTCACCACTGATTTGGGATCGTACTACTACCGAGTAATGCCATTCGGTTTGAAAAATGTAGGGTCAATTATCAAAAGCGGGTGAATGTTATGTTCAAACGCCAGATTGGGAAGACTATGGAAGTTTACATGGATGATATGTTAGTCAAAACCCAAGTACATGCTAACCATCTTAACAACCTCGCAAAAATGTTCGAAATGCTCCGGAAGTATGGAATGAAACTAAACCCAATAAAGTGCCACTTCGAAATGGCCTCTGGGAAATTCTTGGGATTCATAGCAAGTGCCCGGGGAATCGAAGCGAATCCAGAGAAAATAACAGCATTACGGGAAGTCCAAGCCCAGAAAATAAGAAGGAACTCCAAAGCTTGAATGGAAAATTCGCAGCACCAAGTCGATTCATCTAAAAAAATACATACAAGTGTATACCATTCTCCAATGCACTAAAGAATGGAAAGAAAAACTTTGAATGGAGTGAATCTTGTCAAACAGCTTTTGAGGAATTGCTGTGACACATGGAAACTCCCCCGATCATATCGAAACCAGTGGATGGAGAAGACTTATTCGTTTATTTAGCAGTTTCCTTACACGCACTAAGTGCCGCTCTTATGCGTGAAGAAGCAAGAATCCAGCGACCCGTGTACTACATTAGCAAATGATTCACCGGCGCTGAGAAGAATTACCCAAAATTAGAGAAGCTAGCGTATTGCCTTCTGATCTCATCCTGAAAATTACGACCATACTTCCAAGCTCATCCAATTAAAGTATTGACTGACCAGCCCCTGAAGCAAGTTTTATACCGGCCAAAAACTTTCGGACGACTACTCAAATGGAATGTAGAGTTGAACCAATATGATATCACATACCATCCAAGAAAATCAATCAATAAGCAAGCGTTGGCCAAATTCACTGGCGAATTTACCGTAAGGACGAGGAGGAGGAAGTCCAGTTTGAAAAAGGCACGCAATGGAAGCTCTTCATCAACGATGCATCAAACAACTTTTGTTCGAGAGCAGATGTAGTACTTGAAACACCCGAGGTCCGAGCCGTTAACTATGCTTTGTGCTTGGAATTCCCAACAACAAATAACGAAGCGGAGTATGAAGTGTTGATCATTGGAGTAAAGGTTGTGAAGCAACTCAGAATAAAATCTATTCACATATACAGCGACTCCCAACTAGTCGTTTGTCAAGTGAAAGGGAAGTACCAAGCGCGTGGAGAAAATCTCGCCTCGTACTTGTCGAAAGTACAAAAGCTGTGAAGCAATATGGAGCACTACACCATAACTCACATCCCATAGGAGCTGCCCCGGAGAAGCTCGGTTATTGGGATTGGTTTCGGTTCAAACGCTAATTAACCCAAGCATAGACGAAATGGATGTAGACTGGATTATAGAGACCACCGCCGAGCTAGATACATGGATGACACCGATAAAGGACTATATACTTGCAGGAACCCTATCAACTGACCGAAATCAATGGAAGAAGCTCCTCCGAAAAGCGCCACGATTCATGATACAGAATGGAATACTCTATCAAGGGGATTCTCAACCCCTCTTCTTAGGTGTGTGACCGATGATGAAGCACCACGAATCTCGAAGGAAGTACATGAAGGTGAGTGCGGAGACCACATTGGGGGGCAGACTTGGCAAAGAAAGTCTTTTAATGTGGATACTTCTGGCTAACAATAAATCGTGATGTCGCAGATCACACCAAAGATGCGATCGTTGTCAAAAATTCCACAAAATCAAGAGAACTCCTTCAATGAAACTGATGCGGATGCTCAGCCCATGGCCACTTGCGGTATGGGGGAACGATTTGATTGGTATCCTTCTAATAGCTAAAGGAGGAACCTAATATGCTATAGTTACCGTAGATTATTTCACAAAATGGGTCGATGTGGAACCGCTGGTCACCATAACCACAAAGAAAGTTATTAACTTGGTTACCAAAAACATCATTTGCAGCTTTGGTGTGCCATAAAAAATCATCACCAACAACGGAACATAATTCGAAAGTGCTGAGTTCAAAGACTTCTACGGACGCTTCCGAATCGAAAAAAGCTTCTCCGTAGTGTCTCATCTGCAATCAAACAGGCAAGTGGAAGCAATAAATAAGACTATCGAACTCGCCATCAAAAAGCGGATAACAAAGGCAAAAGAGAATTGGATTGATGAAATTCCACTCGCACCATGGGCATACAAGATAACACACAAAGTGGAAGCTGGCCATACTCCGTTCGCCCTAGCATATGGTTCAGAGGTAACGATTCATATCAAATTAGAAATCCCCTCACATCGAAGGTAGAATTTCAATTAAAACTAAAACGAACAGCTCCTATTTGAATCGCTAGACACGGTTGATGAAAAAAGAAGCAGAGTTGAGAACTTCCGTCCACCAGAAAAGATTCACATGATACTTTAACGCCAAAGTTCATAATCAAACTTTCGAAGTTGGAGATCTTGTGCTTAAATGAGTTTACCCTGTTCCCGGGGCCTTCGGACCAAATTAGGAAGGATTATATGTCATTAATCAAAAGCTCAAGGATGGGACTTTCAAGCTGACAATCGTCGATGGGGTCACAATTCCTAAAGTCTGGAATAATGAATCGCTCCGCTACAACTTCATTTAAAGAACTACTTTATATATTTTCTATTTTTCAACAAATAAGCCATCCCACAAATACCAGAGGCATTGTAAATAGGTAAAGAATCTGCCATGCTTTCCCTAATGAAGTTTGATTCTTGAACCAACTGAACTATGTTCATAATAATTACTAGCCGAGTCGACGGAAGCAAATTGACTCAAACCATTGGATCAATGGAACACGTTCTTTGCCTTTTGAAAATCAATGCTGCTCCGATAGCATCGAGTGGGCCAAAATAATAACTCCTCGCATTGGTAAAAGATAGGCAACAATGAGGAAAAACAAAAATCACGCATCTCATAAGCCACGCACCAAAATAATAACTCCTCGTGTTGCCCGAAGATAGGCAACACTGAGGAAAAACAAAAGCCGTGCAGCTCATAAGCTGTGCACCAAAATAATAACTCCTTATGTTTCCTGAAGACAGGCAACACCGAGGAAAAACAAAAGCCGCACATCTTATGAGTCGCACACTAAAATTATAACTCCTCGTGTTACCTGAAAATAGGCAACACCATAGAGAAACAAAACCCCACGCGCGTCATGAGCCGCGCACCAAATACCAGCCCTCATGTTGCTCGAAGATAGGCAACACCGAGGAATGCAAGAAACCGTGCATTTCACAATCAGCGCCAACCGCTCCCATAGCCGGGAATGGTGAGCGCAATTCCTGCAAAATTGGAATATTACAAACCAAATAAAAAGCATCAAATGTATACACTTAAGAGTTAATATGGCCTTCAATTAACCTATACATTGTGCGCAATTGAAATACGTGTATATTGCATACGTGCTAAAATTGTAAAACTCCAAAGAATAAAAAAAGGAGAATTAAGTTTTAACTCAACCGAATTTTCAATGAAGATGATCTAGACCCTAAGTTATCGACTACTTGAAAGTTGTTTGAAGTAACAGCTCTGTGAACTGGAGGGTATTCAGCTGTATGGAGATGGAAACATGTGAAAACAATAAATTCACAAGTTTAGTAAATCCAAACAACAAAAAGCCCTCAAGTTCCGTCTCAAAGTTTAATATCTATTTTAAAATTATAAACAAAAATTTCAAAGTTTTAGAGTTATTAGAAGCGTTATGAACTTCTAAACAAAATTTATCTAAGTTCTGTTAATTTTTAAAGTTCTATTAACTTCCACAGTGCTGATAATCTCTAGGTTATGTTACTTCGAATGAAGGGCTTTAACTATAATCATATAACTGGAAGAATATGAAATGAAACAAGCACAAATACACAAAACACATATGAATAGATAAATAAAAGTACGGTCAAAATATCAATGTATTATTTATAATTTTCTGTAGACAGATCAAAATATGGGAGTCGTACCCATACAGCAACGGCCAACAAAAGGAAAATACAGACTCTACAGTAAGGATGCAAAGTGCTGACTCTGCACTTGAACAGAATGACCCAAAAAGAAACAAAAACAAGTCAGTCCTCTTGCAAGATGTAAGACAAAAGCAAGTCAATCTTCACACCGGCCGCTCATCGCATCTTGCCACCGTTATCCTTTCCACCTTTGGTGGGTAGCTTCTACTTCTTTTAAGGAGTAGTGTTGCTGCTGGTAACGTTAACTGACACTACGGTGGCAATTTTCTACTCCTCCTCCAAGACTTTTTCAGAAGAGCCCCCTTCCCTTTGCATTTTCTTGATTTTTGGGAACTCTTCGATGCCTTGACTGCGTCCACCTTTTCCTTCTTGATGGCAATCAAATTGTATTGAGTCTTCTGTAGCTGTTCCGTCTATGCCCCCTGCTCCTTGGCTCCTATTGTGGTTATATCACCTTCTAAAGACCACAACGGGTCATCCAGCCCATGAAGCACAACTATCTTCTCGGCTTCTAGCCCTAGTTACGAACTAGATGCGGATGTGGAAATCGAAGTAGGAATAAATACAACCGCAGAAGATGTGAAAATGGCAGCAGGCACGAGTGCCGAAGTAGCTGGCGCATCAACAGGAAAATTGGATGGACATATAAGATTAAACTTGAAAGCATTAAACTCCTCTTGCTCTTGTGGCGTAAGTTGGAAGCTCCCGAATTTGAGAGAACCACGGACTTTACCTGCACCAGAGGAACGATCATGAATGGCGACCTCGAACTCACCATCTTTACCTTATTTTGAGAACTCCACCACATGAGGAATAATATCAAGTTCTGAACTCATTGGCTGGTCGTGGAGCTGCTCTGATGGTTCGCCCACGCCGGAGATAGAAGGCTTGGTAAGTCCATCGGTATGGTCATCAAGGCAGCATCGGTGACCTCCTTCTCTCGTTCAACTCGAAGTATCGCCTAGCCCTTCGTAGCGCTTTCTTGGATTCATCGTTAAGATAAGCGTCTCGCAACTCTTGATCTGAATAAACTTCACCGCTCTCAGCAAAGCGAGATAAGATTTTCTCCCAAACAAGGGCAAGAATGCACAGATACTTCGGGCCGAGATAACTGAGGTTCCCTTGATGCAACAAAGAATTAGCATAAAAGTTCATAATTGTTGCATCTAGCTTCTCCATCTTCCTGTCAAAGACATCTTGGAGGTCCAAGTAATCCGCCTTCACCGCAGTCTTCTCAACTTCAGTGGCAGTCTTGTCGGCTGCGACCTATGCAGCCTGAGCCTGTAGCTTAGCAATGGTCTCAGCTTGGTCGGAGATATTTTTGTTATGCCGCTCAATTATTAGATCGTGGTTGGCTATAGTTTTCCTTTGGGCTTTGGCATTACAAGCGGCCACTTCTTCTTTCAGCTTAACCTCCTCAGCATGAGTCCTTTTAAACTCGTCCCTCCAGAATCTCAAACTTTTCATGTTCCACTTTCAACTCCTTCATCAGACTGGCGGTTCTCCTACTTTCATGAAGTGCCACCTCCTCTTCCTTCAACTGTTTAATTTTAGCGTTACGATCGACCAACGCCTTCTCAAAGTTGTCTTTCTCGGATTCGAAGGAAAGAATATCCTGATAATTATTATTTTTTGTATCTGCTAGCTACTTGCAGATCTTCTCCCATCTCTAGGCTTGTTCTAGGTTGCTCTAGATGGCTTGGAGATGCGACATGAAAGAATCTCTGCGGACAGGGTGGAGATCCAGGTCGAACTTGACCTCCTTTAAGAACAAATCCAGAAGCGCTGCCTCAAGCTTGGGAGGCCCGAAGGAAGAACGTAGGCAGGCCACTGACGGGGATGAAAGGCACTAGGAGCGACAATTACGAGGGAAAAGGATGAAATATGAGCTGGGGGCAGAATTAGGGCAGAAGTTGTAACGGCCCGTAATTTCGCTACTTCAGAAAAAAGAAATTTCATTCGTTTTAAATTTAAAAAGGAGTTTAAATCTTAAAATAAATATGTTATATGTAATAAATAACCAATCATTCTTATAGTTAATAATTAAAAAGTATAAATTTCGACTTTAGAACAAATCGACAAAAGTTAAGTTTTGTTAGTAATAAATAAAGGCTTAAATAAATAGGTTTAAATATTATTTGAAAATTTAAATCTTATTTAAAACATCTAATAAAGATAATAAAAGTATATCAAAATATTTAAAAGTATGTTAATAATTGTTTTACAAAAGTAACCAAAATTTGTCGTATTTTGTCAGTTTTACATACAATGTAAAATTAGAGATTTTGATATTAATTAAATATAATTTTAAAATATAAGGAGACATGTTTTAATTTATTTAAAAAAGTAAAAAGTAATTTTTAAAGTTTGGTTTACATCAATATATAGCTTAAAAAAAGTCAAATTTTGACTATAAAATTTGTCGACCAAAAACACTGTTTTCAACCAAAACAAGTTATCGACAAGTGATTGCAACTTGATACATTTTCGAACATATAAATTCAAGTTTACAAACTATTTAAACATTCTACATTTAGCACTAAAGACAAAAAGAGTTTACTTTTGAAAATATTTACATAAATATGAAAAGATGTAAAAGTATGATTTGACAAATTTAAAAAATAACTAAAGCTTTTATAAAAAAATATCATTACCTTACTTCTCATCTCTCATCTCATTAATGAGATGTTATACTTATGCATAGAAAATGAGCAAAAATATATGCTTTAACAACTATAAACTATAAGAAAGTGACACCTCTTTGCCTCTTAACACACTCTTCCATAGCCATCATTCCATACATTAAATGCAACTCAAATCAAAGGCTAATCAAATGCAAAAGTAAACAAGGTTATTAATGTCATTTACCATCAAAATATTCACTTATAAATATAAACACAAACCGCTTCATTTGCACTTCACTTTCATTTCACAAAATTTCCAAAAATCCTTCTTTACTTCCTCCATTTCTCTTCTATCTTCAAGGTATCATCTCCACATCACCACACCATCATCTTACATAACCAAAATCGGGCTTAGCTTCCACCTACCCACCTCTTACACCCGCCTACCCTCGGCTACACACCAAACCCGAGCCAAAACCCCTTCCACACACCAAAGCCGAGCCCCACACCCTCAAACCCAAGCCCAAACTCCTCATACATGCCTAAACCTAAGCACCAAGGCCATACCCTCCTCCACACTCAAGGTCGTGCACCACTTCTCCTCCAAAAAGGCTCACATCCATATAAAAAAGGAAAAAGAAAGGAAAAAAAGTGGTTCGGAAAGAAAATAAGCTAAGGCGAGAGTTCAAGATGTTCGGAAAAAACATGTTTATTCGAAAAGCACGTAGCCTACGAAAAAGTTTGACGGAGTGGATATGAAGATGAGAAATTCTCATCGATTTTGAATTGAGATTTTAGTTATATTAAAACAATCACATTTACACACTTATGACATATGAATGTTTATATTGATTGTTAATATGGATGATTTGATAGTTAGTTAATTAATTGAATTATGATGATCTATCACGTTATGATATTTATAATGAATGTTGGATTTGAAATCATATGTATGTGACTGGTTGAATGGATGTTATGATAGTGATAGATATGAATATTGGATATGTTCATTTTGATTTAAATAATTACTTTGTTGATAAGACCATATTTTAGTGATATGAGAGAATTTGGAAAAATAAGTCTCTTTTCATTTAGAAGTGAAATTAAAGTTAAAATAAAAGAGAATTTGGAATTTGAAGTGAAACGGATTTGAAAAGGATAGTTAAATTGAAATTGAGATGAATAGTGAAATTGAAATTAAAATCAATTTTGAAAAATTAAAGTTGAGATAAAGGTTGAATTGAAGTTTAAGTTGAAACTAGATTTGAAATCCAAGTTTTAAACGTGTTTAATTTGAAGTTGGAATTGAAATTAAACCGAAATTGGAGTTTAAAATTTAATATTAAAATAATAGAAATAAAATAATATTATAATATGGTAATATTGAAATTCATTTTAAATACTTTAAAAAGTGAAAATATTGATTTTAATTGATTTGTAACGAATTTATAAATAATAAAATTCAATTTGAATAAGTTATTTCAAATATTGAAAAATATGTTAAAACTAGGTGCGTCACGCAACAGTAGCTCGCGATTTCGCGTCGAAAAGTTTAAATGAATGTGTAGAGTGAAATATAGTTGGAATTCTTCGAGATAAGAAAATTCCGGACTATTATATCCGTACCTTTTAAACGAAAAAAGAAAATCAAAGTTTCGTTGAGTAGATTTTGAAATAAATCCAAATCAATTTTCTAGAAAAATCGCGCCATTGTAGTTAAGTGACCATAACAGGAAATCTGTTTAAATGGATGTTTTAATATTGAAAAAATGTGAAATAAATTTGATAAATCTACTTAAATATTTAAAAGAGATTTGGATTGGAAAATATGTATTATCCAATGTTTAAAAGTTGTTTAAATCAAATAAGCTTATATGGCACTTTCCACAACACTTTTATGCTGCGAATTCTATAACTTTTGGAATATAAGTTTAAATGTAATGACATTTTCCAGAATCAATTGTGAATGTTTTAAAAAGGATAATTAACCATTTTGAAATATTATTTGGAATATTTATAAGCAATTCCAAAATAAAGTTGAAAATCTGAGTATGCGAAACGACTAGTACATTTGTCCCACCTGTGAGATCTGGGAAGATAAAACAAGGTGTTTAACAAAGGTTAGGGATGGAGCAACCAGTGTTCTGAACTTACCTGGCTAATGTTTTCTTTTTTTAGGCGAGGGGTGGAACAGATCGAAAGGAAAGCCCGGATGCTCTTAAATAAAAAGACCGTATTGAGTTTGCAAAATAAAAGAAGATTGGTATTATCTAGAATTTAAGCAATCTCCAGAATGAATGATTTCTATTTACTCAAAATGTTGCTAAGGTTGTTAGGGTTTATTGTAAACGATGTCTTGAATAACATTGTTTTTGACCCGCCTAAAAGAAATAATTTGATTAAAAGTTAAGTAAGGAAATTTGAAATATTTTTCAAAGCAAAATAATGAATTATTGAGAATTATCCTAAGTCACAATAAAGATATTTTGAAATCAGCCGAATATAATTAAAGTGAAAAAAGACTTAATAAATCATGTATACTCATGTTCACTTTTTCATCGATAATTGAATTTCGAAGGAACCAGAGTCGGATTTGCGTAATTCCTATCCGAAAACAACTTCGAACAAATATATACGTTCGAATGTGAAGACTTGTAGAAGACGATGATTATTGAAGAAAGTGGATCTTTATAGTGTGGGGACTGCTTGTTGACTTGCTCTGGGTAGCTTCCGAGTTATATATAGCAGTGGTCTCCTCATTGTGGAGAGTTTTTAGATTGCAAGGACTTCTCGCTACTAGTGGTAGTAGGAGAGTGCCTTCGATTTGTCATGTTCTTGGACAACTTGTATGGATGTTTGTCTGACATTGCATTTCTAAAGATTACGTATATTGGTTTTTTACAAACGTACATCAGTGGTGGCGGAGAAGGCAACTTCTCTTAACTTAACACCCTCCTTGAGACGTACGAGCTCAAAAGTTATATTTTTGTGGAAGGCAATTAGTAGTTAATAGAAATGACAATCTGACAATCAAAGATGTGATATGTGCTGTGTGAAAATGTAATCGTTACCTCAAGCCTCATCAAACTAGAAATGACCGAAACAGGATTAGATGTGACAAGGCTAAGTGGGTCATTCCCAAATAGGGTATGGTCATTCCCTTCCAGATATATTTCTTCCCACTATCACGTTCTTGATATAAATTAACGTGGTGTATGAAAATCGAGCGCTTGGATAAAGGTCGGTAATGACCAAGAGATGACATATTCGGTACTATCTAGTTATAGAGGTAAGCCAGTCTTGTGTTGGTAGAGGTTCCTTTGTGCTGTTCCTTGGGGTATCCTTCTAGAGGTGTACCCATTTCAGAAGGCAGATCCTTAACCTGGTCATTTGTATGGAAATCCATTCTCCAATAAGAGCCTGCGGTTTTGTTTATATTGGCGTAATGAATAGCCTCGAAATGTTATATGGGTAACCATTTCGGATAAGATTAATAAGTTTATTTGCAAATGTTTTCAAAGAATGTCATTAGAAATAATATCAAATATTTTGATATATAAAGTGTTTTAGTTATCATAAGGTAAAAACTCATCCGTGTTTATGTATGGGGGTGGTCTTATGAGATACTCTTTGTTTTCAAAGGATTTATAAAAAGGCTGATGTATGACACTATCATTTATTATTGAGTTTTTTCTCACGCTGGTTTATCAAGCCTGATCCGGGTATTTCCAATACTTGGGTCAGATCCAAGTAGTTTTGGGTTAATTCGAAATGTTATATGGGTAACCATTTCGGATAAGATTAATAAGTTTATTTGCAAATGTTTTCAAAGAATGTCATTAGAAATAATATCAAATATGTCCATCGACGTATGGACATATTCTATTATCCGTTGTGCTTAGTTGATGTTTGTCAGCAATTGTAAGGACAAATGTTTATAACTATTCAAGCTGAATTTAGGTTAGACTCTGGTATATTTGTATTTAAAAGTTTTCCGCTGTAAAAATATTTATTCAATATTATATGTAATTCCATTCGTGTGAGATTCTGTTCTATCTATATTTTTCTTTCTACCCTTAATGATCTGTCTTTTCATGCAATTTGAGTTGGACATGTGTGGTTTGTTGTCCATTCAAAGGATATGGGAAAACAGATCATTACAGAAGTGATAGGAGTTTCGTGGCCCACGAAAGAGTGTTTTGAAGCAAGCTCTAAAGATGGAGGCGATAATCAAACTTTGACTTCTTCGATGGTTCATCTCTTTCCTAAAAAGATAATCTTTTTTCATACCTGCCTTTATATGAACGAGTTTGATCTCTCTCTTCTTGGCAACGGCTTTCAGCTTTGAGTTTTTTCCTCTGTCTGTATTTTTCCTCCGTCTCTCAAACTTGATGTCGGCTTGAGGAGCACTAGGGGTTGAATCGGTGAAGTCTTTGAAGTCATCATAAAATCCTCGTCCCCTTATCATACTGGGAATAGAGCACACATTAAAGGTTTCAAAAGCATGATATAAACTATAAAAATACATGAAGGGATGGAAATAAGTGTAATCCTAGTGCAACGTGCTGTATGTCCCTAACAGGGTGTAACAACCCGTAAATTTAGTGGTTTATTTATTAATTTAATTGAAATTTTGTGAAAATTTAATTAATTTAATTTTGAAATAAAAGTTTAATATTTGAAATACGTCTTCTTAAACATAGCAACTGGTAAGTTATCATTAGACAATATAAAAGTTAATTTTTTTTTGCAATTGTATTTCAATTTAAATCAGTTAAAATCGATGGTAATAAAATGTTTTCCAAACCTGAATATTTTTGTATAATAAACTTGTAAATCATCTTTCGAGTGAGACGTCATATTTCATTTCTTCAAATTTGGATTACTATTGCTTCGTTTATCTTATTTTCGACAAATTTGAAGCATTTTTGGTACCGATTATCGAATTTTGATAGGATGATCATACCACTGATATTTATATACTGTTTTGATCGTCTCGTTGTGCTGATGTCCGTAGTATATTCATTTGTGGGTTTCAGCGCTCGATGCATGGAAAAAAATCGGTGTATCTATTGTCAAGTCGTTACCCGCTTAAAACTTTGGTTTTCTTTTGTTTCCGTGTGTCTTTACATTCCACTAAGTAAACCAAATAGTCGGTCGTTTTAATAATTTCTGAATTGAACCAATGCCCTTTCATTTCCATTGTGTAAACCAAGAGTCATCAACTATTATGATTTCAGCTTTTGCCTTTCAATATTCCCTATTTGAATATAATTCGTGATGATTCATTTCCTTATTTTTCTCTCCTATTCTTCTTTATTGAGCATATGACAGACTCACTCATCAAAATGTGCCTCCAACCCTGTTTACTCTCTTCCACTTCTATTTTTCTCTTTCTCTAGTGAAATTACAATATATATACTACAAGATAAATATATAGAAAATACTACTCAAAAGTTTCCGCATGCCTTTCTTCCCCACTCATCGCCTAGCATACCTTCCACCAATCAGACTCACTAAATCCGAGTGCAAACCCCATCACTTCTTTCCACCGAGCTCTGCCAGCAACCGAACCCGTGCTCCCTCCCCTCTATCCACAGCCAAGAACCACCAGAACTGATCACCTATCGGCCCGCCCTCTGACTTCATTCGTAAGTAGCCAAACCGTCCCCGCAACCGCTGCTTCAAATCCTAACCCACACCGCCACGGCAGTGCTCCGCCTAGCTCAACCCACGCACTCAGACCTCCGTCGTAGTAGTGCCTGATCGTGGCCGTAGCCTTGCACTCAACCATCTGCAGCTTCATTTGTATATATGTATTATATATAATATATGTTATATACTTATGAGTTGCCATCTTATGGGTTTTGATTTATATACATCTTTTCCTTATCGTTTATAAATGTATAGTTATACGATAATAACTTTGTTTTCTTTTGCTGTGAAAAATAACAATATATATACACATTTTATTATAAAGTATATGTGTTTGGATAAATCATATAAATCTGTTAGTTAAATGAGTTTTGAACCAGTTAATATATATATATATATATGTATGTATGTATAAAAGACTTCTCCTTGTATATATATATTTCGATTCCTAGTTATAAGTATATACATATATGTATATATGTTCTGTATAAATAATGTCGCTGCTGTATATGCGGTATTAAAGTGTATAAATTTATAAATGTTATATACATATATTATTTGTTTATGGCATCTATGTTTCGCACTTCATATATATACTTACCGTGATATATATGTTGTTAAATGATTGTTACATATCAGTACATATATTTGTTTTGTTTAGAGTTGTTATTTTATGTTGTGTACAATCTGTTGTCGGTTATATTATTTTACATAGATCGTATATAGCAGGTTGCGTGTGTATATATATTAGTTTATGTTATGCATATTGTCTAATTGGGCAAGTAAATGTATATTTTTATAAAGAAAGTTATAGTGAAAAATATATATGATAAATATTGATTTCTAATCATATTATATATATTTATTCCATTCAAATATGTTATATTATATGATAGCAATATATTCGTTTTATTGACTTATATTTATGCATTGTAAGGTAAGTTTATGATAGGTTAGTTTATATAAATAGTTGTCGTTTTTAACATATCAGTCTGCATGTATAAGCATTTACTTCTAAAAATTATAGATAAATATATTTAGTATATATATAAGAAAGTTGATATATATCAGCTTATATTTGTATTGTTGATTTCAAAGTATCTGTGCATATAAGTTTATAATAATATTGATTTGAAATAAATAAATAAATAAATATTATTTTAATTATATGTTTGATTTTAATATATATGTTTTAATTTAAAACAATGATTTTGAAATACATATATACTTAATTTAACATGTTTTGAATTTAGAATATGGTTTTAAATGCATAGTTATATATATAAGTTCACTTGTATCAATTTTCTTCATCGATTTAGTTCTGATTTGATTTCGTCAATTCCTTATCTATCAGCTTGTCCGTCGACTCTGTATCCATCTAGCTTTGATTTGGAATTCGTGTTTGGATGAGTAACTCATCTTGGTCTCGTTCATCTCTAGCCTCAAAAGGTGAGCAATCACTCACGACTATATTCATATATTGATTAAATTTGATTTCAATTGAAACGACAATTGAAATATGCTGTTGTTAGTTATTTACATTGCTATATATGCTATCTGTTCACCTTTGACATCTGACACCATTATATGTTATTCATATTGATGATATATGCATGTTATATTATTATCATATCTGTTCTCCCTCTGCAAATTCCCTGTTAGTATAGAATTCACTATGAGTTGAAATGATACATACCCGAACAGACTTTAGAACAGGAGAAAATCGTTATGGGTTGAAATGATAAACCCAAGCGATTTTCATTGAATTGAATTTGGGATTGCGGGTTGAAATGATATATATACCCATATATATTTAAATTAGGGATTGAAATGATAAATATCTGTATCACTTGACCATAGGATAGAAAATTATATACAGACATCATTGGTCTACATATAAATATTTTGAAAAGGGTTTCCATGGTTTTGGAAAGTAATATATGGTTTAATAAATATTGATTTTTGATATTATATAAATGTTATTTTATATAAAGTTAAATTCTTAAATTTAAGCTATATATAAGTTTGTTTAATATAAAATAAATTTAATAATAAAGTTTTATTTTATTAAAATATAATATGGTTAACTTATATTTAAATTATATTTTAATATAAAGTTTATAATGATTTTTAATAAATTAAGGTTGAGAGGATGGATTTGAAACTGATTTGAAATTTTATTTAATTAAGAATTATATTTAATTAAAATAAATTTGGAACCTATTGAATTTGAGATTTTAAAGGATACGATTTTATAACTTGATGTTGGTTTAAAGTGATTAATAAATATTTCAAGTTTGATTTTTTTAAATGATATCGAATTTATTAAGTAAATATTTCAAAACTAAATAATAGAAAATTGAATTAAGATATATATAAATTATCACATTTAGTTTTGAAATTATAGAATATTTAAAGCTTTGAAATATATATTTTGAAATGGTTTATTTGTGGGATTCGAGTTGATTTTGAATTAATTTATGAAATTTGAGAAAACATCTTATTATATATACTATATTAATATTTAAATCGGTTAAGTGGGAAGTATTATGATTTCAAAATATTATGTCTCGAAAGTGTTTTAATTTCAAGTGTTTAGTTTCGGAAGTGTTATAACTTTGAAAAAATGCTACGATTTTGGAAAAAGGATATATTTAAAATGGAAATTATATCGTATCTGGTTTTGAAATGGAAATGATATCGTATTGATATGTTTTTGAAATGGAAATGATATTTCGGTTTTGAAGTATAAACTATTTTGAAATGACCGTAGTGTTATAATAACGTTTGGTTGCTAAAGAGACCAGGATCGAAAGTTGTCATACTCTCTGCCAACTCCGAAAAGCACTTCAACAACCATGTACGCGGTAGAGGTTCCAGAATGAAGTAGGATAGTGGTGATGTCCTATTGAGGTATATATGTGGACCCGACTCCCGTGAGTTAGCATAAGGTAGCTAAAATAGGAGCAATTGATGGGCTAATGAGGTAGCTCCTTTGATCAGACACATTCCTTCGATACCATTCTATTACTTTATGATTGATTCCATGCATCTTTTGATTTTTTGGGAGTGTGGCTCAAGGTGGACGGTAGCTGCGGCTATGCGTTACCACCAGTCGGAAAGTGCAATTGGTATATCTACACTGGCATTTCCTAGTTGTGCCGTGTCACCTACCATAGCGTGCCTTATACGATTTTTTTTTGTACCATACCTATGGAGTGCCCTCTAATGACGCCCAGTACGGGAGAGATTACGGTACTATATAGACTATGGGAATACATAAAATGTGTTAAGGTGGAAAATGTAAAGCTTTAACGCTATTTTTAAAATATATTATACTTCACTTAAGACATTATTATAATAGCGTATATTACTACATAGTAGATAGTTTAACGGATCCTTAGAGGATGGTTTCCCAAACATCCTTTGAGTTACTTGTATTTCGGTTGATATTTCACTTGAGTTGGATTTATTGATATAAGAATGTTAATCCTGACTCGAATGTTTTGTGTTTTGCTTTACGCTCGGGTCAGACCGAGTGATACAGCTTTTAAGACTCACCTTTGGAGTTGGAGCTTCATTTGGAGATCCATCTACATCTTTTTAGCTTGGATTTATTTAGTTGATTCTAGTGATGTATTCTGATCTTGTATTTGACTATTGTATTTGAAACTTCTATTGTAACTTATTTAACTCTGATATATATATATATAGTAGCTTCATGAACTACTATTCATTTGTTTCCGCTGCATATTGTTATATTACTCTATGTCTGTGATTATGGGATTATTTATTTACTGTACATGCTGAGTTTTGCCAAATATAAATTAACAATCTGGTATTTTTAGCAATTCAATTCCGGCATGTGTGGATGCGAATGGTTGAAAATATCAGGTCGTTACATAGAGGCTTAAGACGTCGTCACAAACCAAAATGAACGGCTATCGTAGGTGGGATCGAACTGACGTCGGTTAGTATCGACGGGACCGGGTTAACAAAGGGCGCGATATCGTGTGAACAAGAAGGATTCGTGTCAAATTTAAAGTCCCCTTTCAAGAGCATGTCGAAGTCGACAAAAACATTGCTGAAATCTTCGAACCCCGCTCCTACCTTACTTGAAAAATCTTGATGTTTTCTAGTTTCAAGGGACTTTCCTTTGCCACTTGTGTTGGAAGGAGATGGACTGGGGAGATCGGGACTCATTCCTGGAGTCTCATCGCAAGACTCGAGTCTCCACCCTCAGATTCTGACGAGAAGTAATCACTAGCAGTAGACTCGTCGCCACTACTCTCGAATTCTCTTTCTTCTTTCTCCAAGTCCAGCATGGCTTTGCCTTCTCTATGTGTGAACTCATCTTCTGCTTCCTCCAGGATTGGAGGCATTCTAGTTGAATCGCTCAGTCCATTCGCAACAACGTCTTCCTCCTCATAGGCCTCACCGAGTGATCCTCTAGATGGGATGCCTCTCTCTTGACCTCCCTCGAAATCGTGGGATGAAGAAGTGGATCTTATGTGAACCCTGGATCGACCGGGAGAGGGAGTGTCAATCTGAATGGAGGATCTAACCTAGAGGCAACAGTCTGTATCGATGCAAGTTCTCACCGGTCAGTAGAAATTTAACGCACGTCTCCTTGGTGTCAATAGCCTTTATAGTTTGGGAAACTTCATCAAGAGTCACATCTCTATTCTACCTTGGGATAACTGCAAGAGACGTATAATTAGTTAGAAACTCCATTACAATGCCTTAGAGCTTGATAAACAGAAAAGAGAAGCTTACCCCCTATCGTCCACCGACGGTTGAATCCCTCTAAGTATCTAACAAAAAAGTACCGCATTTTGAACTGTGATAAGTTGCTTTGCAAGTGCATTACGATCTTTTGATTTCACTGGGCCTCGGTTATGATCAAAGAGGGGCAGTCATCTCTCCTCTTGAATGCTAGAAAATACCGCAACTCGTCAAAATTTGGAGCGCGGTTGAACGTCCGCATGAAAATGACATGCAAGCAAGTAAGGATGGTGTAGCCATTCATATGAAGCTGGAACAGGGCAATACCTAAGTTCGAGAGAGTCTCGCGTAGAATATCCTTGAAGGGAGGCACGACTCCGTTTAGACACATGTATTGATGGCAAGCAGTGTGCCCCCGGGGGGGATATGAGTGAATTCGTCTTTCACCGGCAGATGCACATCCTCTTGGGGAATTCTATGCTGCGTACATATATTATGAAGAACCCTGGCGGAAACCACTGACAAAGCTCTCTTGGATGGATTAAGCAGGACTCGAAAGTTGGGAGATGTGTGGTCCACGATCAGCCCAACCGGGACTAACTGGCCATATTGAACTTATGTAGTGGATGATGACTTGACTTCTGAGAGCATCGGGTTCCGTCTGCTTGATTTACGGCGCATATATGGCTGCTTCATTCTAAATAACAGAACTCATATTCAAAAACGTCAAGTAAATATATGCTAGACTAATAGCTTCCCCCTCCATACTTGAATTCCGAACAAACATTAACTCGTAATCGCCACGTTGGATTTCAAGTGTGGACTGAGGAAAGTGAAATGTGCTATCTATATGGAATGACCATGATGCTCGATACACTGTAAACGCCCTATCCCGTGTAGATAGTTCGCTGGCAGTTAAAGAAGAAAAGAACTTCCCATGTCACTTCGTTTTCTACTTTAATTTCTAATCTTTGTACACTAACCCGTTATCGATCCATGATTGATAATGGATCCATTGTACGAAGTGATGTGGAAAACTCTTCTCACTACAGGAATGCCAAGTATGCAGCAAGCTAGTAGGATAAGTCCGAATTCAAGAAAAGAGTCGTGATCAACTGGTGATGTGGTTTACAGTAACAACTGCGAAACTGGAAACAAATAAATTCTGGTCTAATGGACGAAGATAGCAAAATGTGTCAAGCACTGGACCGAATCCTGAATGTCGTTTCGAGAAACAACTCGAGACTGATTTACTATCTTCCTCTATTAAACCGCAATCAACTCGAACTTCTCGTAATCAATGTTGCAAAAGGGACACTAGTCATTAAGTCATTACACTAACACAATAATTAGCAAACCAATTCAGTGAACCCACCTCTAACTGAATTCAAAGGCATAGGAAGAATCAAAGATCAAATTTGGCAAGCTATGGAACGGATCGATGGCGAGCTAACTTCAGGTTGGTAAAAAGATAAGGTCGGCTACAGTTCGAAAGCAAGCTAGGGCTTGGATTCAAGCGAGGTGATAGATTGGCTAGGGTTTCAAAAAATAGGCGAGTGCCTGGATGGATCAATGGTGAGTGGATTCAAACGAAGTGAGAAATCAGGTCGAGAAGATTGCTGAACCGCTTGGAGATGAATCACTCGAAGATTGGATCGCTTGAAGGTTCTATTGACTCGGGACGAATGAGGACAGGTCGGTTGTGGCAATGTATATAAACGAGCAGAAGATAGCAAATTTTTTTGCTAAGTACAAGGGTCGCCTACGACCCATCATGGGTTGTTGGCGACCCGACCTAACCCACATTAAAATAAACCAAGAATTTAGATCGCTAGCGACCTATCCCACATGGATCACCAATGAACCATTAAAAAAGTAGATAGAAAGAGGAAAAGAAACTTCATCTATTATTCTCGAACTCAATCTCTTACGACTTTTCATCATTCCGAGGCATGCCTGTGGAAGTTACAAGCAGAAATGTGATATGTTGTGACAAGTTGTAGTCGTCAAAACGAAAGAAAGACGACCAACAACATTGGGTTAACATATTCGTAAAGCTCTAATGCAATAATTTGGAGATTGAAAAATGAATATTTAGAATGGTTACTTCCAGAGCACGCCTTGTTTACCACAAAGACGTACTCTAGGGAGCAAACGTTATCCGGGTTTTCAACCTAGCAGGAACCAATAAGAAACAGAATAACCTCGTGTATACAAGATGGTACAAAACTTAACCATAAAAACTAAGACGTGGAATTAACAAGGGCCAAGCTATATGACTAAGGCAACAACTGGAATCAATGAGGTCGAGAGATCATCATTCTTTTAATTCAATCAGCAGTTAAGTGCAAACATCTAGTGAACTTCCATTGAAGAGTAACAGCTACAATAAAAGATTATGGAAACCTCTCTAATTCCAAACTCTAGAAAAATTCTAAGTGCTTGGATCATCAGCAACTCATACCTCTCCACAAACCATCAAACAAACTTGCCATACGAGAAGAGACTAAGACATTGGCTCACAAAACGAGCCAAGTCTATGGGTCGTCAGCGACCCATGGACCATAGTTTGCCAGGGACCCATGGTTCTTCCTCATTTTGTGAGCTAAATCTTCCTTGGGTCGTTCCCTATCTTCCAATGAGCAGATGAAGAGGTGGCCTGATCCAGAAGCTCTTCAACCCATATAAATATCGACCTACATACAACATAAAGAGGATCTTCTCCGGACTGGTTGGTGAAGTTCTGCTTGAATTATTCTTCACTCTTTATCCCCCTCACAACAACTTCTAAAGGAATTCACTCTCTAGTGGATTCCAACTCTGAGGATTAAATCTAGCTAAAGATAATCAAAGCCTTGTAATCAAACATCTTTTGTAACAGCAATCAGTTTGTAATAAAACTACAAGGTGGACGTAGGATTCATTAATAACCGAACTGCTATAAAATTTTGTCTACTTTCTTTTACTGTTCCTTTTCTATATCTGTTATCTATGAAATTGCTCTGTTAAAACATGACTGGTGCTTTCAAATTTAAAACAGGGTGTTGGTCCACTTTTTGAGTCAACATATACCAAATTTAAAAATATAGTAAATTTAGAAGTTGAAGTGGTAACGATGAAAGATGAAAATAATTCACTCATGGAGCGCCATACAATATTATTTATATGTGATCGTTACTCCTACCTAGCATGATTATATGTGATCGTTACTCCTACCTAGCATGATTATATGTGATTGTTACTCCTACCTAGCATGATAGCGATAACTTAAATGTATGTTTGAAGCTGTACTAAAAAAATCTCCACCTCAGACGGTAAAATTAAGTACTAACTTATTAAAAATGTGTGCCTTTTTGTAGGATGCAGCTTTCTCGAGAAGAAAAGGTAGGATTCAAAGACGTTGGCAAAGGTCACTGTATCAATTGCAACTGTTGATGAAAAGTTGTTAATTCCTACCCCAACCTCGAATTTTGTTTGGGGAAAATATAGTTGATAATTTGAAGATACGATATTTTTGATAAATTTATTGTGTTATCATGTTTTTAGATGTCCAAATCCCTTCATTGAACTTTTGATTGGATAAATGTTCTATTTTTATCGATGGCACCATCTTTTCATATTCTACATCCCTAGGCTTTGTAAATAATAATTTAGTATTATTTGTTAGAATGAAGTTAAGTGATATGGGAATAAAATAGGATTGTGGTATCCGTGTGACCTTTAGAATGGATGTGTTACATTCTGAAGCTCATGTAATCTCTTGATTAATGCTGAAGTTTGCTACTGTATTAAGCCAATAGGCTGCACGGCCAGTTCAAGTGTTAGTATAGGTTAACAATCCACACGAAAGGAAGATACCAATGTCAATAAACTACCACTCCACACGTAAGGTAAAAGAATCGAATGGAAGTAATTAACCTAAGTAATCACTATGCACAATTTTTCGCCAATTTATGGAGCGTAATGGTGCCCATCAATTCAAACAAAAGCTTTTAGCTTTTCATTGAAATGCTTCTAGAATTTTGATTTTCTGGTGTCATTCTTTGTTAATCGCCTTTAAGTTGTATTAGATGTCTTGTTATCTTCATTTATATTGTTTTTAGAAAAATGAATTATAATATTACATTAAATCTTCATCATATAATGAGTATATAGTGTAATTATCGCTCACTTATTATATCCGAGTTGTTATAAAATAAAGAAAGTAGAAACCATTAGAGAGAGAAACAGAAGACATATTATTTATTCCTGAGAATGGATTATCTATTTACATTACATTAGCACCTTTATATAGAGGCCTAGGAGCTTGGGGTAGAACTAATCCCACGATGTGGAACTAAATACAAAACAGTATATAGCATATTCACTATTTATATATACATATATTATAACACTCACCCTTGAATATGCATCTTCAAAATCTTGATTCCTCTGATAACTAGAAATTGTTCGTTTCAAAACGTGTATGATGATTGCTCCCCCTCATTATTATCTTGCTTGCATTTATCCATTCAGTCGATATAGATATTGTCCGTTGCCTTATTAAAAAACCTCTGTAAGGAAAACCCAATGGGAAAAACCTTGAAAGAGGAAAAGAGTGCAACTTGTGAAATTATAGATATCATACTAAAAATGATATTCCTTCTAAGAGTTTGATACTTCGGGATCAAAATAATGCCTCATTAAACCCTTACTAAGAAAAACCCAATGGGAAAATTCTCAATGAAGGAAAAAAAAGAGTACAATGACATGTCTTATTTTCTCATTTCTTCAAATGAAGTTTGATACTTCTAGATCAAACTAATGCCTCGTTAAAACCTTACTAAGAAAAATCTCATGGGAAAAATCTTAGTTAAGGAAAAAGAGTACAATATAGTATAAGATATTTCAATAATTTACAGAATCAAATAGAGTTTGATACTTCTGGATCAATATAATACTTCATTAAAAACCTTACAAAGGAAAACCGATGGGAAAAACCTTAGTCAAGGATAAAAATACAATTTAACTTAAATAACATATCTGAGATGTTATTTCTTGAGAAGACGTTTGATTCTTCTGGATCAAGACAATGCCTCGTTAAAACTTTAGTAAGAAAAACCCAGTGGAAAAAATCTTAAATAAGGAAAAGAGTACATTATAACTTATTTCAAATGTAACCAGGGAGTTGATACTTCTGGATCAAGATAATGCCTCATTAAAACCTCACTAATAAAAACCCAATGGGAAAAATCTTAGTTAAGGAAAAAGAGTGCATTATTAAATACTTAAAAATGCTCCCCCTGATTTAAAATTTTCTTCTATATTCACATTCGTCTTTCGATAACTCAAATTGGTTATAGATACTTCTAGATCCATAAATTTGTATCTCATTAATAATACAATTTATTAATAGTTTCCTTCGATACAATCAAATTTTCTAAAAGATTGTTTCTTTCAAATATGGTTTTCATTTTATGCATTTTGTATGCTGCTTTTATGAAAAACACTTCATGTGCTTTCATTTTTGTGCTTTAAATTAGTTTTTCATATTGCAACTATACATCTTTGATGAATATTTAAAATTTCATTACAATATTACTAGAAAGCAGGAAGTAATCTACTCATCTTGAAGTATATCAAGATTTTCATTATAACAATACTTAGAAGAAGTTGTAATCTATGCTCCTTATTCTTTTCATTCTTTATAACCACAAAAGTTGTTTATATTCTTCAGGAATTTGTATACTTTCATCATTAATATGATTTTAACCATATTTGTACCTTCGGGGTATATTAAGTGTTTCAAGCACTTTCACTACTTTGCGGACTACATGTCCATGGAACTTAACATGTTGTTGACACTATATGTACTTTAATAATTTCAGTGTGCTTTTGCCACTTTATATATAAGTTTCGAATTTTATTTTGTGGACTACAGTTCCACATTTCTTATTTAGGAGAATTTCATGATGGCCAACCATGTTTTTCTCTAATCCAGGATTTTTAATCCATTTATAAACATAAGCACTTTATTATTTATAAATTTATAATCAATGATTGTTTATTGTCAGTTCTAGATACGATTTATTGATATCTCTTTATTTATCATATTTTAGGTACCTAAACCACTTCCAGGGTTATTTGACAATCATGTCATGGATCTCTTTCAGAGCACTCTTAAGTGTTTCTTCAAGAATACACACTTCTTTTATTTGGCATCTTTATTACTTACTCCAAAAGTATTTTAAACTGACTTTTGAACCATATTTCAGATGTGGTTTACATATTTTGATCCTTCAGGGATTCAAACCTATATTGGAGAAAGTCTACTAGTGATATTATTGATAATTTATTCAAGTTACTTAATATTGCATCATTGTATATTTTAACAAATATTTGACACTGATGATCAAAATGAACCTGTATCTCTTTATCCTCCTCCTCAATTTTGACAAACATTGTCACATTAAATAATCGTCATTTTTGAAATCTCATTTTGATCCATTATCATATTGCTACTAGCAAATACACCATAAATACTAATAATAGGAGGATAATCCATTTATCAAATGATAAGATGCATTCAAGTGATATTTGTGAGCTTCTGACTCATTTTTGAATATGGGATTCAATTATGCCAAATTTCGTGAAATATAATCCAGTTGAAATTGTACCAACTTTTTCTAAAATAAGCTTCTGGCTTTCAATTTTAGAAAAACGTAAAGATATTCTTTGACATTTTCATTATAGTTCCAATATAGTAGCCATTCATTTAATATCCTCAAAACTTAACAAATTTCTTTTAAATTTTCTTGAGTATAATGTATTTTGATTTAAGATATATGTACCATTTGGTAATACTATATGGGATCTTCTGGACCCTTCAATTATATTAGCAGATTTGCTATGGTTGAAATTTTTATCTAAAATATTTTCAAATAGTTTCAGAGAAAAACTTCTGGTTTTTCAAAATCATATGAGCAGTTGCCCTATCTAGTAAGCATATATTATCACTCAAATGGCGTTCCATACCTTCTTGCAGAGAGGAAAAGTAACGGGTTTATAACGAGATGCAAGAACAATTCTGTTCGATTTTCCACTTTAACGGTCGGCTATACTTGCTGTTTCAAAGGAAATAAGAAATAGTACGTATGTAGATCATTTGAATACATACATGACTTCAAGTCATTCAACATTTCTGTTGATTGAATTTTAAACCACTAAATAATATCCATACATAATCTATATGATGAGCTCATAACAAACTTCAGGTTGTTAGCTAAATATTTTCATATATGGATATATACATGCGTCCACGTATTGCATATATATATTATAAATTTGCATATTCTTTCTCTTTTGAATTAGTGATTTTTAGAACAAAATATTGCAAGGATTCAAACTATTAATTTCTATTTATAGATCAATGTCAATGTGAATCCGTCAAAACCGCATGATAATGTTCAAAACATATGGTTGGAACCATATCGAACTTCTGGTTCGAACAAAATATACACATAACTTAAAGTTGTTAAGTTTTATTCCTTAGTTATATCCCAAATATCAAATTTCTATGCATTTATCTGGTTTAATAAATTTACCAAATATATAAACAAATCTCTTGTAGAGATATGTTATCATTTTCAAATTCATAAATCTCTTTTGGAGATATTTTAGTATCACCACTTCTGGAGTGAACTTATCTCTTATATATATATATATATGCATTATTGGAATGCTATATCAATATACAATATTTCTTTTACATAATTACAACTTTTACAGTGGCGTAAAATATCTCTGCTGAAGATTTTTATTGTAATTGCCTTTGAAATGGCATATCAAACTTTAAATACAGTAACAAAATTAGATTCACCAAATGAAAGTAAGATGCAAGAGATAAAACCACTATTTCTAGAGTGTAATATTGGCATACAATATCCTTTTTTTGAAAAATTATTGTTATTGCTTCAAAAAATTTATATGGTTATTTCTTCAGTGAATATAGTGTTTCCTTTTAAGGAATTGCAAAGTAACAAAAATAAAATTTCTATAACATCTCTTCTGGGATGTTAAATTTTGCAATATAAATATAAATAAATCTCTAAAACATCTTTTCAAGAGATTAATACACACACATCCAATGATGTTTGATATATCATATAACATAATATCTTCAGGATATTTGGTTAAAATAATATAAATATGAAGATATAAGGTAAGGTATAATTCATTTGGAGATTTTTGTAATCTCTTGAATGCAGCATTATTATCTCATATGATAATATATTATTTTCCTTTAACTTCTTCAAGAAGTACAACCTTATCATTTTACACAATTTCAATAGAGCTTCGGGCTTCTAATTCATGAACTTCAAGTTCACTAATTTATTATGAACTTCGGGTTCTTAAATTTTGTGTAAACTGCCTTTTTTTAGAAGCTTGTACATTTTGACAAATTAAAAAAAATACTGACAAGAATTCGAGCTTGGAAAGTTTGTCAGAAAATCTTTTCATAATTCCAGACTTCAGGCCTTGGACTTTGAGTTATACAACTTCTATTAAAATAATTCCTTTGAGTTGTTGTTAAAGCTATTTTTTCCGTTATAACAGACATTACTTGTCAAAATAAATACATCAAATAGTAAATCATACGTCTATTCTTATTCCAACACAAACATACAACGTCATTTAATTTACAATAATCAATGCATTTAATGCATTTATGACAATAAATGATTTAATTTATTACCATAACACTTGCAATTAATTCATTTGTGATAAAAATAACTACAATTAACCTTTATGTGGTTTAGGATATAACTACTGTCATAGCAAAATAATTTCATTATAAATATATGAACTAATTGAACAAACAGTACTCAAAGTAACACAATTTCATCTCAAATATAGGTTCAATATTACTCAATAATAAAATTAAAATGAATATCTTAAAGTGAAACTTTATTTCCCAATAATCAAAATTTCTAAATAAACAAAATTATCTCAGATCTATCCATATCATTCATAATCATAAATAACTATAAATCTCAGATCCAAATCATTATTATTTTCATAAGAAAACTAACTTCATAATTCTTTACCAAATATATCAAAACAAACATGTAAATCTTCAAATCAACACAAGTTATTTTAGAAATTTAGGAAATTAAGATTATTCCAGATCTATTATATTTGATCTATTATATTTTACCTTTTGAAAAGTGATTGGATGCGTGGAAGAAGGAAAAAAAAGGAAATAAACTTCCTATTAGAATGCCTTATTTTCAATTAAAAAGAAAGAGAGTAGATATGTTTATATATATTTATTTGGTTTAGTAAAAACACCAAATACATCAACAAATCTCTTCTGGAGATTTTTTTTTAATATATTATTTTCACTACTTCTGGAGGGAACAAGTTTCTATACATTTATTTGATTTAGTAGTTAATACCATTGGCAAATATTTTTAGAACTTCAGGTTTCAATTTTACTTTAAAAAAAGTCTTTGTTCAGTACTTTAGATCCTAAATGGTACAACTTGATTTTCAGTATCAAACTTCAGGTTTGATTGCAATTGAAATTTACCATAATCTGAATTAGATTTTCTAATAATTCAAAGCTTCACATCTCAAATTTATATATTTGAGTTTTGATATATAATCCTTTTTTTAGTTAGAACTTCTGGTTCTTTATTTTGAGGAAACTTGTAATTTACTGATTTATGAAAACTGCAGGTTCTCAATTATTATTTCCTTTTCCCCTTTTTTTTTAAAGGAAACATTGGAAGATATTAAGCTTATCATGTAAGCTTTTATTAATATTTCCATTCACTTAATACGATCTTCTAGATACGTATTATATTTATATTTGTTTCTCTTAGAAACAATAAAATATTTCTTCTGGAAATATAAATCATATATCAAAATAATTTTCAAAGTCTTCATTCAAATCTAAATCAAATCAAAAGGTTTTCAAAATGAAAACCCCATTTACCAACCATGTTTGATTTCTCAAATCCATGTCCAAACTAAATAAAATCAAATTCAAAAAAATTGCTTTAATCAACAATATCAAATTTTGTCAAGTTCAAACTTGCATTCCAAAATAAATGAACTAAAAAACATAAAAATAAGTATGATATTGAGATCTACAATATAATAAGATCATAAAAATAGCAAAAAAAATTAGATCTGAAATATAATAGCTAACAAAATAAGAATCAGATTTCAAAGTTTAGATCTATATAAGATCCAAAATTATAAGACTAATATAATAAAATTTTAAAAAATAAGACAACATATTCAGATCTGAAGAAGTAGATCTAGAATGAAATGAGATATAAAAAAATGATTTGGAAGATTAAATCATCAGAAAAATGACCTACCATTAGAAAGAGAGGCAGAAGACATATTATTTATTCCTGAGAATGGATTATCTATTTACATTACCTTAGCACATTTATATAGAGGCTTAGAAGTTTGGGGTAGAACTAATCCCACGATGTGGGACTAAATACAAAACAGTATATAGCATATTCACTATTTATATTTACATATATTATAACACGAGTGAATATATATACTAATTAGATTGCTATCGATGTACAGGTCTATAATGCTTGCAGAGATGAATCTACTATGCGACTCATGTTTTGTAAATGCAAATGTAAATTTTTGAAAACCAATTTAACCTTTTGTTATTGGAAGGTGTACGCAGATTTGAAAAACCTAATGCTTAAGCAGCACGATGATAAAAATTAAAATGAACAAAAATTTCACAATTCATGAAGAACTACATCGAACTAAGAAGTCAGTAATTCAAAATCAATAAAGGCACTTAACCACTATGAACATGTAAACTATAACCAAATTTAACAAAATAAAATTAAAAAACTATATCCAAACCGCAATAAAACATATGTAATAAAATTGCGCTTAATGTAAACAAAATCATGTAGTTAGAAAAATTAGGAGGTTGCAAATCTAATATTGGTTATAACGTTATATACAAATAAGAATTAAATCTAGTTGGATAACTTGTAAATTTGGACCTGTGATATGGCTGTAAAACCTTTTATAAAGAAGTTGCAAGTGTAGAGTAAGGTGCGCTATGGAAGACCACTAAGCCAATTACAGTAGAAATTTGTTGGTGAAAGAAGAAAGTTGAAATTGCTTAGATGCATCAATAAAACGTAAGACGAACACCATAAATTTCGAAAAAAGACAAATAATGTACTGCAGATCTCAAAAGCCATTAACATAGATATAGCAAGTGTAGTAAATTAAACACAAATGTAAGATTTGAATTTTCAGAAAGGCAAGGACTGATTTAATTAAACATGGTTAGATCAATATTACGTGATTCTTGTTTTATAAATGAAGTTGTTACATTTTGACAAGCACTATTAACTTGTTGCTGTCGGAAGATGTATGCAGATTTGAAAATCCTAATATTTAAGCAACACAATGAAAAAAGTGTACAGAAAATGAACTAAAATATCATAGTTCATCAAGAACTACATCGAACAAAGGGGTCGCTAATACAAATTCAATAAAGGCAACATATAAAATATAACCAAACTTAATACAAAAATATACAAACCTATATCCAACTACAATAAGATAGATGGAATAAAACTGCACCTAATATTTGCGGATATTAAGTAACAGACTTATACATTAGATGGTTTATATAATGTAAATTTGGACCTGTGATGTGGCTGCAAAACCTTTTGTAAAGGAATTGCAGGTGTAGAGAAAATGAGACGGGCTATGGATGACCACTAAGCCAACTAGAATGAAAATTTGTAACTGAAAGTGGAAGTTGAAATTGCTTACATGCACCAATAAAATGTAAGACAAACACAATAGATTATGAAAAAAGGAAAATAATATACTGTAGTTCTCAAAACCCATCAACGCAGATAGCAAGGGTAGGTTATTAACGTTGGGTATATTGCAACCTATGGGTATACTATGTACACGTATGTATGTTGCATAATATGAATGCCTGTAAAAAACTATTGCCTGGAGGCTGTCATTTGTCACTAACTTATCAATAATTGATTCCTGAACGAAGACACATGAAGTAAAATAAACAAATTTCTCTTTGTAAAATTTCAAGTAATTTGTGTCTTTGGCTTTGGTAGACTAAAACTATAAAGTGAAAATATGATTGTTTATATTCAAATAAATTATGTCAAAATGGTCTGCGATTCAGTCATATACTACATACATTGTTGGTTGCAAATCTTTGCTTCTTCTTGATTTGATCTTCTGAAACAGTGCCCATGTCATTGCCATGGTTAGATTAATCTATCTTTTGTTACTTTTTTAATACTGCATCAAAAATCGATGGAAATCTTAGTATAATCTTTACGTAATTTAATTTGTTGTGGTTATTATAATATTCCATGTTACTTTTCTACTGTTTAGAAATGCGTAAACGTGGACACGCTAAAAGGGTTAGAAAAAGAAGACTAGAGGAACTCACTAATTCACAGAAAGACGCTCTTAATAAATTTTTCATTAAAAGTAGTCCAGTAGAAAGTTCGAGTTTGAATGTGGATAATGTTTCCCTTATTGATGAGGATAATGATAATATTGATGGTAATATTTTAATGAGTGAACATGACAATGAAAATATGAGCAAAGAGGAAGCAAACATTGATTCATCATCATATCTGAAGAATGTTAGTGTAGTGCCAAATGACCGTAATACATGGAAAAAATTGATAAAAAATTAAGAGACTTGTTGGTTGAAAAAGGTTCTTTTAGAGTGTTAAAAGATATTGACTCCGATTTTTCGAAAGATGCTATTAATAGACATTTTTCCTCCACTTTTTATGCCAGACATTTGTCTAATGTGGTTAAACAAGATAGAAAATGGTTGGTATATTCAAATTCAGTTGATAAAGTATTTTGTTTTTGCTGTAAATTGTTCACAAATCAAACAACGGCTAGTCATCTTGCTACGGAAGGAATTGATTGGTGCAATCTTAGTACTAAGCTGAAACAATATGAAAGTAGCAAAGATCATCTTTTGAATCTACGCAATTGGATTGAGTTGGAAACGAGATTGAAAGTCAAAGCAATCATAGACCAGAGTGTAATAGATCAAATAAATAAGGAAAAAGAATGTTGGAAGAAAGTATTGATAAGAATAATTGTTGTTGTGAAAACAATTGCTTCCAATAATTTAGCATTTCGTGGAACGAACGAAAAGCTTTATGAACAAAATAATGGTTTTTTTTGTAAATTAATTGAAATGGTAGCAGAATTTGATCCAGTAATGCAGGAGCATGTTCGACGGATTGAACAAAAAGAAATTCATATACATTACCTTGGTCACAAAATTCAAAATGAGTTAATACTCACATTGGCGAATGAAATTAAAAAATAAAAAAAGCCAAATATTTTTCAGTTATATTAGACTGCACTCCAGATATCAGTCGTGTTGAACAGATGTCTCTTGTAATAAGAAGTGTTAATGTTTCAACCGATCCCGCAAAGGTGGAAGAGTTTTTTATTGAATTTTTAAAAGTAGAAGATACTACTGGACTTGGACTTTTTAACAAGCTTAAAGAAGTATTAGAAGATATTAAGCTTGATATTTATGATATTAGAGGACAAGGTTATGATAATGAATCAAATATGAGTGGAAAACATAAAGGAGTGCAACAAAGACTATTAGAAATTAATTAAAGAGCTTTCTACACACATTGTGGTTGTCATAGTCTTAATCTTGTGCTATGTGATATGGCAAAATCATGTCCTAAAGCATCAAACTTTTTTGGGGTGATCCAACGGATATTTAATATATTTTCTTCATCCACACAAAGATGGCAAATTTTTAAAGATCATGTATCAGGTTATACTGTTAAGCCATTATCAGATACACGTTGGGAAAGTCACATTGAAGCGGTAAAATCTATAAGATATCAAATAGTGGAGATAAGAGATGCTCTAATTTCCTTATCAAATAGCACGAAGGATTCCATGGCAAAGAGTGAAGCTAGAATTCTTATAACAAATGAGATTGAAAATTTTGAATTCTTGTTCGGATTATGCATTTGGTACGAAATGTTGAAAAATGTAAACACCGTTAGCAAGATTCTTCAAACCGAGGATATGCAAATTGATGTTGCTATCATTAGATTACACGAGCTTATTGATTTCTTTAAAGATTTCAGGAACACGAGATTTAATTCTACGACGGTTGATGCCAAAGAGATAGCCCAAATGTTAGATATTGAACCAGTTTTTTCTCAAAAAAGAATTATTCGTAGAAAGAAACAGTTCGATGAAGATACGAACGTTGAAGAACAGATGCAAACACCAGAAGAGTCTTTCTGAATCAATTATTTTTTGCAAATTGTGGATAAAGCTCAAGTTTCGTTGATGAATATATTTGAGCAATTCAAAGAATATGATGACAGATTTGGCTTCTTATTTGATTTAAAAAAGTTCACTTCTACATACGATGAGAAACTGAAAGGTCATTGTTTAAAATTTGAGGAATATTTGACATATAATTTGCAATCCGATATTAATGGAAGAGAGCTATTTTCAGAATTAAAAGTATCGAAAGTTATCTTGCCAAAGGAAAAAACAAAAGCAATTGAATGGCTGAATTTCATAAATTCTTGTTCTAGAGAGTTAAATTTTCCTAATGCTTGGATTGCATATAGAATAATTCTAACTATACCAGTTACAGTTGTCTCGGCTGAAAGAAGTTTTTCAAAGCTAAAGTTGATCAAGTCTTATCTTCGTTCCACTATGTCACAAGAAAGATTAAATGGTTTGGCAGTTTTATCGATTGAACAAGATACGGTCAATGAACTTAAATATGACAATATTATTAGTAATTTTGCAAGTCAGAAGCGTAGAAAAATGTTCATAAGCGATTAGTATTAGTTTTGTTGTATGACTTGATTGACTGTTACGAATTAAGTTATCTTTTTCCTTCTCTCATTATTGATAAACAATATAAACTATCTCGATGATTTAATTAACAAATATAATATTAGTTTTGTATCGGAGCCTTATTTTCATAATTCACTTTAGGTACCAAAACCGGTAGGACCGGTCCTGTAGGTATGATTCGTATTGTATTGTATTGTATTGGATGCGTAGATTGGATTATGATTAGTTACACATCACAAGATATTCTAAAAAAGATGAGCATACATATGAGATTTATAGCATGTAACAATAAGAGATTCTTTTTGTTACAAATAAATGTTGCCATGAAAATATATATGATTTAGGAGACGTTGGCACCAAAAAAGCTTTGTTCAGTGGTCTTGCCTCTTCTACTTAGTGCGCGTATGGTGGAAGATGTGATCGGGTGCCGAAAATTTCAACAATTAAAAAAAAAAAATACAAGATTTTAATTTCCAGCAAGGCAATGATTGATTTAATTAAACATGGTACATCAATGTTACGTTACTCTAGTTTTGTAAATGAAGTTGTTACATTTTGAAAATCACTCTTAACTTTTTGCTATCAGAAGATGTATGCAGATTTGAAAATCTTGATATTCAAATAGCATGATGGTTAAAAAAAAGTACAGAAAATGAAATAAAATTTCACAAAATCACGAAGAACTGTCACTAATATATAATCAATAAAGGCAACATGTAAAATATAACCAAATTTTAAACAATATACAAATCTATGTCCAAAATGCAATAAAACACATGTCATAAAATTGCACCTAATATTAGCGGACTTTATGCAACAGATTTATAGTGCAAATGGTCTATATAACAAACATTTGTAAAAAAATCACGTGGTTCGAAATATTTAAGAGGCTGCAATTCCAATATTAAAATATACTGCTAAGAAATTAAATCTAATTAATACATGTGTAGACAAAGATATATTATCAAAGAAATTAATATATTATTGAGGATTATGAGCACATGTGGACATGTAGTATGGACGGCACATAAATAAATATAATTACGAGCATATGTCATACTGCAATATATCTACACAATTGCAAGAACCCGGGGGTAAAAAAGTTGAATAAAGTACATAAAAGGAGGGGATAAAAATTTCCAAAACACTTCGTCTCTGCGATGCCTAAATACTTGAAACAATCTCGGACAACTTCTCAAGTTATATTAACTGAAAACTTCCTAAGAGGAAAATATGAGGACTAATCGTTTAATCTAACTTGGTATTTTAACTGAACATGGAGGGTGACCAATTCCAAAAAAATATGGAGTACGCCCATTTAACTTAACTTAGTATATTCTAGAGCTTATTTAGATGTTCCCAAGTCATGGAGGGAGCATAAACAATTGCAAAAGTATAAATTAACTTTTTTGCTCCATTAATACCGAAATAAAGTGTACCTTAGAAAGAAATTTAATATAAGACTATAATTTTCTTATTATATCAACAAAATTGCAAATTGCATGTAGATGGAAAGCGAGAATTTTAAAAATTGAAAAAAATGAAAAAAAAAATTACTCGAGAGATAGATCATGTCATATACTACAATATATCTTCCACAAAACTGCAGTATATATTCTAAAACTTATCTAGAAGGTCTCATCGCATGGCACAAACATAAAAAGTTTCTAAGTTTCTTTAAAGCACATTTTTCAGTATATTAGTAACAAACAATGCATGTTTTCAAGTAAAAACGACTAAAGTGCAAAATCTGCAACACAAGAATTGTGAATAAATGATAACGTAGATGACTGGAAAACTTTTGAACTGCAATTTTCAAAAGGATGTCAATAATTAAACACAGTTAAAATTTTTAAAAACAAATTTCATCGAAGCGCACTATTACTAAAATTGTAAGTTCGAACTTTACCCAAGAATCCTTAATTTGGATCAATAGAGCATATCTTCAACTAATAGCCATTAAAATGTAAACTAAGCAAAACATGAATTGTGAATAGATGATACCGCAAAGGAGCTGAAAACTTAAATTTTCGTTGTTCAAGAGCCAATCTGTACATTAAGCGAAGCAAGCCTATTGTTATCTTTGCGCACTATAATCCAAAACGGCTCACATTGTCTTTCAGTTGAATGCTAAGAGTAGAATTAAATGAGCTATATTGAATAAATTATATATCGTTTCATACAAAAAACATATAATTTAAAAACTAATTTTCAGCTTCACGCATTTACTCAAAATGGTAGTTGTAAAAATGGGTTAAAATTTAAATTAAAGAGTATAGTGAAGTATTTGTTTAAAATTTAAATTAGAGACCATGTTCCAAATGGATCGGTTCTAACCATCAAATACATACATAAAGAAATCGAAATATTTATACTCTCTTTCATGGATTCTATTGTCCTAATTGTTGGTGCTTAAATAAAGAACAGTTTACGTAAATTAGATGAGCACGTTTTTATTAAAAGGGTAATTTGAAAAAAATTCAGTACCATGAAATTGTTAAAACAATCTTTGCATTAAACGAAACGTGCATTACACATTTGTTCTTAAAGCAAAATAATGATGATGCTAATAATAATAAAGTTACATTATGAACTACAACTAATTGAAGAAAATAAGTGCATACTGGGAAATGCTAACAACCAAAGTTAAATATGAGAAGTACAGAGTGCATATGTCACATCATACTATATTAAGGAAAAAAATATTGCAAAAAGGAAAAAAAATACTGCCAGAAAGAAGTAAAATAAAATTAAAGAGTGGTTAGACCCATTAACAGTGAATCATATATTATCAAGTTGTACCAATAACCCGTTGAATGAAAGCTTTTATGAGCCTAACATGATGAAACATGTAAAAACAAATAATAGCATGACATACAAAGCCGTTTTTAGTGTTACAATGAATAACTGTTTATGTAAATTTGTTAAATACGTTTTTATTAAAAGTGTAATTTGAAAAAATGCAACACCTTCATATTGATTAAAAAAACATGCCTTGCATTAAAAAAAAACGTGCACCACAAAATAGTCCTAAAAACATAATATAATAGTAGTAATAAAGTTGGAATACAGAATTTACAACTATTTGAAGAAGATTAGTAAATGTTGGGAAATGCCGATTACCAGAGTTAACTATGGAAAGTAATATTTAAAAACTTAACTATGTCCGGGAAAAAATTGTTATTTAGCATGGCTGTAGAGTAAACCTGAATGATTCTCAAATTGCTTAGCAGCATTCAATGAAGCACAAAAAAATTCTATGCAATACAAAGTAGACAATAAAAAACTGGGTACTCTGCTCTTTCAATTAGTTTAATATCTGATTCACTGATGGTGAGCATAACCAAGAACATAAAAATAAAGCGTGATACGTAATTAATAAATCAATGTTTCTTCCAGGTTTAATGCACTGTGATTTGCATGAGTAGTTTGATATTTTCCAACAGTATTAGTCTTGCTGATTTTAATCCGTAATTGGCAGTTGATTGAAGTACTCTATATGAAGTACTCTATTCCAGATCAATGTTTATTTTATTTTATTTTATTATTTTTTTGTTTGAAGAGGGGTAAAAGGGCCCAACCCAAACTTTACATATAGGATATCGGATAGAAAACACTTCTACCCGAACACAACGATACAAACCCCAAATCCTAATAAGGTTGCCGACATAGCTGATAACAAAAAAACTAAAAAAACAAGCTCTACTCAACAATGGCGGAGGCGATTCAGAAAGCCGAAGCTATTCCCTCTCCTTTCTTTACTCCGCTCGTTTCGTTCATTTCTTTTCTCATACCGCTGCGTCTTCCAATATTGCTCGAATAGTTGGATCTGTTGAATACGAGATTAGGAATGTTAGATCTGGCGTCACTGCGATCCAGATCTGACGTTTCCTTCTTTAGCTCACTATTGTTAACCAAGTCGGCATTATGGTTCGAATTATCAGCTTCTGGAGTTTGGTTGAAGTGAGATTCACTGCTATTAGCTATATACGAGCTCCTATTCATAGTGTTGGCTTCAAAATCTTGTTGATTGCGGAAGCTAGACTCAGGAATTAGACTATTATTATGCTTGTCGATCTGAAAGCTTTTAGGTCGCGATAAATACGCTTATAGATGCTTGCTTCCCGCTTCAGAATTCCAGTCATCAGCAAGGGAAGCGAACTTGGTTTGGTTTTTAAATATTTTCTTAGATTTTTGAAGAACAATCTTACTATCAGCACTGATAAGTAGCCAAATTTGCTCTTTACTTCTGCTGCCTTTATTGTGCACTCGCAAGTTTCTTTCTTTCCACAAGTTGAACACTGCAGTAGTTAATAGAATGTGAGCATAATCTGTTTCCTTAGATTTAGATTTGAATTTGTTGTTGACCATCTTGATAATATGCATCAGATCTATTTGCCTGTAGTCATCTATACGCAGAGCAGCTTTGATTTGATTCCAAATAAAATAGGAGTAACTGCATTCAAAAAATAGATGATTAGCATTTTCATTACATAAATTGCACAAGGAACAGAGCAAATTTATATTATTGCCTCATTTATTAAGTCTATTCCAAGTTGGCGGTCTATTCTTAATTGCAAAATATGTACAAAATGCCATCTTGGGACAATTCACTCTATTTCATATGCAATGATACCACTCTTCTGTTGGGAATTTGTTTCTAATAAAATTCCAAGTTGCTTTAAAAGAAAACTTCCCTCTGTTATTTGCTTTCCATTCCCAGTAGTCATTCTCTGCATCAGTATCAAATTGAATTTTGCATATTTCAACTTTATAGGGGTTAGTGATAGGATGTAATTGTGGTTGTCATTGATTATTTACAATGATATCAGATACTTTATCATTTGATCCACCACATATAACTAAACTATTCCACCCAACCTTATTTATAAAAGCCTCATTTTTAAACCATGGATCAAACCATAAACTGGTTTCTTTACCATTCTTAATTTTTCTTTCAAGCAATGATTTACCAATTTCCCTGCAATATTTGCTTTCAAGTATTTGATTGGTTACTGTTCTGCACATTAGTCTAAAAAAAATTTTGTTTCAAATACTTGGATCTCATCCATCTAGACCACAAAGAGTCTGAATTAAGAAATCTCCAAAATAATTTTAAATGGCAAGTAGTACAGAGATCCTTAATACTTCTAATGCCAAGACCCTCTTCATTTTTAGGTCTGTACACATTTTCCCAACTAATTTTGTGATATTTACCTCTCCATAAAAAGTCAGCACATCTACTTTTCAATTTTTTAATAGATGCAGCTGGGATATGAAAAGTTTGTAGCCAGTATAAGATAATAACATAGATCATAGGCTTAATAAGTTCAAGTCTTCCAGCAATGGAAAGTAACTTACAAGACCAAGTCTCCATTCTTTCTTAGATTTTTTCAATTAAAATTGAACAACCTGAATCCCTAATCTGATTTGTAGAAAGAGGCAGACCTAAATATTTGATTGGAAGAAATCCCTCTTCTATTTGTGATACATTTAAAAATTCTGTTTTGTACTTATAAGACTTACTGAAATAAGCTTTACACTTATTAACATTAAGTTGAAGCCCAGCATAAGTTTTCAAGTTATCAAAAATTGTTTTTATAGAGTCTACATTATCTTTATTAGCTTTTATAAACACCATGAGATCATCATCATAAATCAAATGGTTAATACATGGAGGAATTCTATGTATAGGGTGAACCTTACCTTTAATATTTTCTATTTCCATAAGAATAGAAAATACTCGATAACAATAGTAAAAAGATAAGGTGATAAGGGGTCACCCTGTCTTAAACCCCTGTTACTCTTAATAAACCGTTCTGCCTCTCCTCGAATCAGTATAGAAAAGGTAGGAGTGTTAATATGTAACAACCCACTATTTTGGACCATTCAAATCGACAATAATCCATACATGTCAGACTTGAATAATTCAAAATAACAGATTGTAATAAAATTTGGAGCAAATAAAATCATTCACAGAATCACAGACACAGAAATATCAGAATACTCGCAGCGGAAATAAAATACCATAGTAGTTCATGAAGCTACTATATACAAACTCTCAAAATATATACAAAATATCATAGTTTAAAAATAGATACAATAGAAGTCTGGATACATAAATCAATAATACAGAGACAGATACCAAATAGGAACTAACTGGAAGAAGTAGACGAATAGATAGACAGATAAGCTCCAGCAAAACTCTAGCTCTAGAAGGTGAATTCAAAGCTGTGCTTCTCAGGCTGACTCGAGCGTAAAGTAAAACACAAACACTCGAGTCAGGACATACATACTTATACAATGTAAACCAACTCAAGTGAACTGTAATAGCAATGCACAATAACTTAAAGGATGCTTGGGATTGCCCATCCTTTAAGGATCAATCAAACCATCAATTAAGTAGTAATAAACACAATCCTAGAAATATCCATATTAATGCAAATAATAGTGTTATTGTGACTAGGGTAGCGTAGAGCTGCAGTAACCGCTCACCTCTAGCCACACTCTTAAAATCAAAGTTGTGCATCAAATAATCACAAGGAAATCACATGACACACAAAGCAGTGTACCCGTGGTTATAAATTTCAAAATGATTTATAATTTCGAATTAAAATCATTCATTTAACCATAAAAAGGTGGAGTCATTATACCTTCAAATCAAATATTAAATTCCCAAAATTTTAGCCTTTTCAAAGTTCATTTCTTCACTTAAGTACATTAAAACAGTAAAATTTCAGCTTTCGTAGCACTTAGAAAATGCTACGGTAAGTTACATTTGAAAACAATTCAATTCAGTAAAGACAGAATTTAAACTTCAATTTAAACCATTTTAACTTATAAAAATCATATTTTTCCACTCCAAAAATTTTCATTTAAATACCCTTTAACTTATGATTTTTATAACATAAAATTTATACATAAAATCAAATTTTTCTTAATAATTCACTTATTAAATTCAAGTGCACAATTTTCTATTCTTTACATTTTTTATTTATTTTTAACTTGACACTTAAATTTAATTACCATTTAATATATAAACTTAATTTCCCTTTTTTTTTACTTAACTTACTTTTGTTGTTAAACCAAATTTCACATTGCCAAGTCAAGTTATATTCCAAAATTTCCATTTAACTATCCATTTATTTAACATTTTAAACTAATTACATAATTTCAAAATACACTGTAAGTTGCTTAACTTTATTTTACAAATAACTTGATATTTTCTTTTACTTTATATTTATCCAATTCATATATCAATTATATTAATTACCAAGCTAAGCTTATAATTCCATTTTTACTTAATTTCCCATTATTAAGTTAAATCAAACTTTCACACTACAACTCAAACCATCTATTAACTTATAACATTTAACCTTTTAGAAAATCACTGCTTAACCGTTTAATCCAATCTAAGTCAAATTTCATATATTTTTTCTTTCATTTACAATACGTGAAATTTATAGAAATCATATTTGAAATCAACCACGGGTCCGGATAATATTTCACACCTAAATCAAGTGATACGAAAATTATCATTTAAATCCGTAATTAGTAAAATTTTCGGTTTTTGATTATTTCAAACCCGAAATCCCATGACAAATACAAATAAATAAATAAAAATCACTCAGGCCTTTCATTTCAGCCCATAATGATTTTCCCTATTCTAAATTCCGCTCGGGTATGTATCATTTCAACCCATAGTGATTCTATTCTACAGGAAACTTGCAGTGTGAGAAACAGAAATAAATAAACAATATAACAGATCACGTGACAAGTTAATAATAGGGTTTAACATCATATAAATGATACCACAGGCATGTATAACATATATAAAAGTTTGTACACATTCACTTGGTGTCACTTTACAATTATATAGGCATATATGTCATGTGTGAATTACTCACCTCTTTAAAGCTGGAGTTCGCAAACAACACACACAAAAGAGAATCCAGAAAGCACAATAGCACAATTTGATTCAAATGGGAAGAGAGCCAAGATGTATATCTTGTATATAACAATAAAACAATACCATACATAAATATAAATACAATACCAAAATTATCGAAACAAATTGAAATAGAGATAAACAAAGACATCACCAAGTTTCAAACAAGTTTTGCTTGCTCTCGACTCGACATGTGCTCGGCCTTAAGGCTAAATTGGTTCGACCATGACATGTTTCAGGTGGTAAAGGATCAGGTTTGGACTGAAAACAACAAGGCTTGGTCAAGGATAGGAAGGGTTTGGAAGTTACAAAGTGTGGAAGGTCAAAAGGCAAGGCTAGAAAGGGTTTTGGTTCAACTTAGGCTTGGTCAAAGGCATATTTGGGCTCAGCCAGAGGCTGCCACAGGTCAATCCAGAGGTTAGTAATGGTGTTCAAAGGTGGTGCTTGATGGTGGTGGCGGCGGCTAAGGAGGTGGTTGTGGAAAGCAATGAAGGTGGTGTTGCATATAGGGCTCAGTTAGCATGGTTTTGTGGAGTTTTTCATAGTTTTTGTGAAGTTTTGTTCAAGGGGAGGCCATGACACTTTCAGGTCAGAGAAGTATGGTGGTTGGGCCGTGGATTAGATGGGGAAGAAGTGGTGGTAGTCGGTGGAGGTGATGGTGAAGGGGTTAGGCCGAGAACCATATGTGAAGATCAAGCAAAACCAAGTGGAAAAAAGGCAAAACAAAGAAAAAAAGTGGAGAAAAGAGAAGGGAACCATTACCTTTCTCTTCAGATCTGAAAATGGCGTGTATGATGAATGAGAAAGAGATGTTTTCTTTCACGTAATATGCAAAATACACGGCTAGGGATCAAGGAAATAAACGACAACATATGGAGGAGTTATGGTATGAAATTAATGGATGGAAAGATAAAGAGACATTAAATCAAACGTACGCATGCCTTTAATTAAAAATAGGTAGTGTATTTGATTTATTTCCCATCTATTTAATAAAATATATGCTAAAGAAATAGTTCAATAAATACATACCGTTTATATAAACACTATATAAATAAATAAGAAAACGGTTATAGAAACGTATAAATTAATTGCTATTTACATCTTTGTATGTTACTTAATTTACAAAGTATATATCCAAATTAAATGAAACAAAAACGGACAAATGTTGTAAATATATACATAACATGTAATGTTACTTTCATATACACAATTATAACATGATATATCAACCAAAAATATTACTTATGTTAGCTAAAATAAACATTTAAAGGTATGCCTTTTAAAACAATAACGTGTGTGTGTGTGTGTGTGTATATATATTTGAGATTTCTTTCCAAGAAATAAATAGGGATCTAAATACTTATCCATTTAAGTACTAAATGAATGTATAAATAAGAAAAATAAGGCAGAGATAGATGTTATGAAGAATAAATAAATGGATTTAGGAAAAGTAGGAAATAAATAAAGAAAATACTTTATTTAATGGAAACTAGAATTAAAGATTGAAAACAATATATAATCAACATTTGAACATTATAACTGTACTTTAAAAATGTTTTAAAAATAAAATATATGCAAAACATATCATGTTACACAAATTAGAACATGATTTTACAAACAAAAATATTATTTATATAAATTAAAATAAACAAATTTGTTAAATAAAACAATTTACACACAATATTGTAAAAAACATAACTTTCACAATATTAATCCGATTTCAACGAAACGAAAAGCAGTATTCTTGAAATTAAATCTATTTTCATAATAAAAGATAAAATTCAAAAATTCAAATATTTAAATTTTAAATTTAAAAGTCTAAGTTTGACCATTTTGACCAGAAATTCACTTTTTTGGAAATATTCCATTTATTTTGGTTTGGAATTATAATTCACACAAAATCAAAATTTATATTTAAAATAACAAAATTTATTCATTTTAAAAATAAATAAAATAAAGTTTTTAAATCAGAAAGTTAAAATAATTAAAATATATAATTAAAGTAATTACAAAAAAAGGGTTGTTACATAATACATTCAAACACCAAATCACAAAACTTTGTAGGAAAACCCATGCATTTCATAATATGATGAACAAAGTATCTGTTTACCTTATCATATGCTTTTTGTATGTCAATTTTAATACATACATTATCACCCTGTTTTGTGTTGAATTTCCTGACTATCTCATGTGCTAAAAGAGAATTTTCATAGATAAGTCTACCAGGTACAAATGCACTCTGAATTTTAGAGATAAGAAATGGCAAAAACACTTTTATTCTATTACTAAGGACATTAGCAATAATTTTGTAAATAAAGATGCAGCATGAAATAGGTCTATAATCACCAAAGTGGGATTTTTATTTTCTGGAATAAGGGTAATGAATGTATGATTTAAACTTTTGAGAACTTTACATTTTTCCATAAATTCTTTGACTACTTCCAGCACCTGCTGTTTAATATTATCCCAATTTTTTTTAATTTTTTTTTGCATTGAACACATCAGGACCAGGACTGTTGTTATCCCCAGCATTAAAAACAATAAATTTTATCTCATCTAAACTCACAGGAGCAAGCAAGATTTCAGATGCATCATGATTTAAAATATTTTTACAAGTTATATGAGGAAAATCCTTTTCAGTAATTGCAGAATAATAAAGTTCCTTATAAAAATTGATAGCTTCAGTAGTAACTTTATCATATGCATTAGATAAATTACCATCTTTATCTATTATGCAACCTATATTATTTAAGTGCTTTCTATTACTCATTTTAGCATAAAAGAATTTGGTGCAGTCATCACCTAAAGTAAGCCAATCAACCTTTGCTTTTTGTCTAGCATTAACAGATTCTTTATACATTTCACTAGATAGCTCATTTTGATTTTGAATTTTTTTTATTAATTGTACCGATATCCTCAGGCTTATTATCAGAACCCATCTGTAAAAGTTAACCTTCTTTTCTCAATCCAATAATCTTATTTTTATTCATATAGTTATTTTTGTTCCAGTTTTTAAGATTATTTTTAGTGCATTTCAAAAACATATAAAACTGATACTGCTTAGTCCCTTCACAAGAAAAATTAAGACTGTCTTCCATTAAAGTGTTATAATCTTCTTCAAACACCCAGCTATTTTTGAATCTAAAAGGAGAAACTTTACTATTAAATTCACCATTGGCAAAAAGTTTAACCAATAAAGGAGTGTGATCACTTAAGTTTTGTTCTAAAGTGGAACAAATACAATTAGGAAATCTTTTTGAAAAATCTTTGTTATACAAAATCCTATCTAATTTGCAATGAATATTTTTAGCTATTCCAGATTTCCATGTAAATTTGTTCCCACTGATAATTGGTTCAATAAGACTAGATTCTAATAGAAATTTATTAACCCTATCCAATTTATTTTGAGGATTTTAATTCCTCCACATTTTTCATTAACATGAAAAACAGTATTAAAATCCCCTAAAACAATTCAGGGGAGATCATATATGGAATTTAGAGATTTAAGTTTTTTCCATAAAGCATTTCTTTCTCTTTCAAAATTACTGTCATATGCACTAGTAACTTGCAAAGAAAAAACTCCAATGGTTTTAAAACTACAATCTATAAATTGACTATCTTTGTTTATGTTTATATTAGTCCAGATATTAGAATCCCAAATAACAATGATTCTACCTTTACAACCACAATCATTGTTATGAATAGCTTTCCAATTACTAGACATTTTGAGGCAAAATCACTCAAAATTCTCATCATTCATTTTATTCTCAATTAAAGCAATAATAGAAGGTTTATAAATATTAATCATATAAAGGATATCAGACTGTTTAACAGGGGTATTCATCCCTCTGACATTCCAAGCAAATAAGGTCATATATTTGATAATAAAATATGAACTTTAAATGGTACCTGACACTATAGTACCTTTACCTCTCCTTTTATTATCAGCACCCTTAGCTTTCAATATGGTAGACATTTGGTCCCATTCTGGATTGATTGAGATATATTTTTGCTTAAAAGCTTTTTTCTCTTTGCTGCCCTTTAGCTTACCATATGTTTTTGTTTTGGTAATATGTAGTTCTGATAAGTCGAATTCTTCTATGTTATCAACCTTCTTAGATTCATCTTCCTCCATTTGTGCAGATTCTGGAATCTTGACTAAGGAAATATCAAACAAAGCTGTGCGAGGCATGTCTGATTCATTACAGTCAGTCACTGCAGCCTGCTCTGGAGGAGGATCACACTTGTAAGGCAATGTTGAGTTATTGCTATTCATTCTCTCAACATCTGTGGCAAGCTTAGAAGAAGATCCCTTCTCGATATCAATTTCCTGGTTCAGGCTTGTATTCTGATGAAGATTGTTGATTATTTTTGTAACATTATGGTTTGTAATTAAACATGGCTCTGAAATGGGGGGTTTCAGAGTTAAAGAACATTTTATTTCTACTCTCCTTTGTAATATCGGAATCAAAGGAATCTCATGTCACAAACACCCCATAGATTATATGTAGAGAAATAAATGAAGAAAACAAATGAAAATAAAGTAAACAAGCAGAAAACAAGTATAAAATAACGACAAACAGATTTATAGTGATTCGACGTTGAGTGCCAATGCCCACTTTGAAGAGATAACATTATTAGTCACTTAAATTTTTGAGAATAAGTAGGATCGGATCGGAATCCGTAATTACAATTGAGTACAAAGGAAACAACAACGTAAAGATCCTTCGAATGGGCGATGAACCCTGTATTTATAGGCGTAAGCACTCGAATATCTTCTTAAAAATTCACTGGCGGAACCTTCAGATGTAGACAAGGTCACCCAGGAAATTACAAAGCCCAATTCCCAATATCTAGCTAACGGGACCGATGATCTTCCTGGCCATGTGGCAAGCTGCGGTTGATAAGATGGGTCTCCCTCTATGCTAGCTTTATATGTCCAAAGTTGTTTGCATAGTTGCTTTCAGATTTTAAGAGATATCGATCAATTTCGGTTGAGTTGAATTGCTAATCCAAGTTGTTCATAGCCATGATCCGATCTGATCCCCTGGCTGGGGAAAGCACTATTCCATACTTAGAATGTTCTATAAAGTCTATCTCTTGGCTTCGCTTGATCATTACTTTGTACTGTCATTTGCGCTTGATCTATGGACTCTACAATCACCTTTCTAAACTGTTTTCCTTGTCTATCATCGAGTCTAACTTGTCCAATCGGTCTTAATATAGTCAAGTCGAAAGATTGGACAATACTTGCCCTCCAAAGTATGTCTTGTTTCGAGCATGACGTGCTTTGAATCAAAGAAACTTAGAATCGCTAGGAAGAATTCCATTTGATTTTCTGAATAGTCATTATCCTTCCGTTGAATTGTCTTTCTGAAGAGTCGTATCTCTCTTTATTTGTCATAACGCTTAGTCGATATTTGCCAGTGTATAAATCTAGAGTATAATCCTTAGTCTTTGTCTATGCTTTATTCCATTGAGCTTATCAAATGATTTAGAAAGCTTTGATTATCTACAACGACATGTTTTCTGCAAAATCCAAGCGATAATTCAATTTCCATCGATTCAAAAAATTGAATGTTGGGTGCACGCATGCACGTTCATTCACGTATACACTTTTGTCACTGGACCCCGATCACCTTTACATGTTCATGGGTTTTTGCCAATTCCTTGTAGTGCAAATGCTATTGCATTGCTATATATATACATGCACACACTTTGTGTCAATCATTAATTTTTTTAGAGATGGTAAGGGGCGTTGGGTATCTAACCCTTTAACAAGGGGATCGGTACCGATCCCTTAATATAAGTGGGCCTAGTCAATTTTCGGGTTCAAATAGTGCGGGTTGCATCGATATATAAGCTATGGACTTTGCTTCCACACCCTGCTAGTCTCCTTTATCCAAATGAACTGATCTGATCCCTAAGCTTCCTTTACATCTGTCATTGCTAAACTTGAGATTTACCAACACAAATCAAAAATTTCCTCCAACTTAACTTCTGTCCTCCCTAAACCATTCGCCATTACCTTTAAGCGATCTTCCACCCTCACTAGTTCCATTTGGTTACCCAAACTCAACGTCTCCAAGTCGAACCGAACCAGACTCTTGCTCTCGTGTTTATATTCAATTTCACCTGTATAGGTGGGTTTCATTTCAATTGTATATGATTGGGATTGTGTGATGAGGCAATGATGATTTTCCACGTCGGTGAATTTGAGACTAGGGTTTAATAGTATGGTGAAGGTGATGATGTATTATGGGCGAAGTTAAAATGTGGGATCATTGATAGTGTGGTGAAGGAATCAGTGTGGATGGAATGGAGTGATCAGTCATGATTTGAAGTGGAGTGAAGCGATAAGAGGCGATAGATGATGGAGGGTTCGGTTACAACATATAGGAGAAATGGAAGTGGAATGGTGTAATTTTAGGGATTAGTTGGTTTGTTTACATGGAGAGATCTATGTGATTGGATTTAGGGGGTCGGTTATTGGCAGGTGGAGTACAAAATGGCCTAAGGCATTGCTACCTAGGTGAGGGATCGGGTACGACCCCCTTTCCTAGGGAGACTTGGGCAATTTTCAACCTTGTTTGAGCACATTTGAACTTTGAGACTTGATCACATAAACTTGTATGCAAGAATGAACCTGAGCCCTTCCATAGGAGCATGAACATGTGAACAAACTCGAACATGAACGTTTGCATATCCAATATTGGACTTGAACTTAAACACTTGAACCATGGGATGGGTCTCGACCATGATTTTAGCACTTTGACTTAAATACCAATGCATATGACTTAGAATTGAATGTTTGTACTTTGCATTTGAACTTATATGATTTGAATCATTGGAAACCAAAGTCGCACACTTTGGAATATGACTTGAACTTGAATATATAGTCTCGAATGAACTTAGATGCAAATTTCATACTCCATTATGGCGACAATTGATCCTAGTATCTTAGATAAATCCACAACCATCGATGTGAAAACCGATTGGGACAATCAACCATGACGGTCACTCCTATCGAATCCCAAAGTCTCGTCATACCCTTCATTTTAATTTTGAACTGTTTATATCTACACTTCATGATACTAACCACACCACGCTAGTTTACACTTAGCACAGTGGGAATAGGTTAATTTTTCTAATGACTATAATCTACTAAGTTTGATAGCTATGAGCTCTTGACTATCAGAGTGTTTAGGTGCTATGGGTATTGAACAAACTACTTCTCATAACAATTCTGACACTGATTCAAGTTTTGCAACAATATCTACTCGGAACCCTCTAGGCCATCAATTCGAAGAGCCTGAAAATTCCCTATAGGTGTCAGAAATTTCTTTGAACTTAGAAGGAGATATCGAGCAAACTCTTATCATACTCTAGAAGATGCCATATTTTTGAATGATCTAGAGGATTCAGCGGCTTCAAAGACTGATGAGGCCTCTCTCTATAGGCTGTGTATTAAATATAGGATTCTATATGAGGATGTGGGAGTCCCGTTCCATAACGATAGAGCTCACTTGCCTCCGAAGGGGTACACTACATGCAACAAGTTTATGTGATGGGCTAGTTGCATAATTTAAGATTAGCACCAACTTAGCTACATCCGACAGCTACGCATTTCTGCACTGCACGTACATGATATTCCTTGAGTCCATATATCATGAGCCAACCCCTGAAGACACTAGATTCATCTACAATCTCAAGCGGCTAGGGGAAGCCTCTCATACACTTTCCTCGAGTCAGTCACAAACTTCTAGGTCATAACCGACACTTGGAACAAACTTAGCACTTTTAAGAATGAATGGTTCTACGTGTGCCGCCCACCTGGTTTCGTATGATGGTGGTTTGAAGGACATAAGTGTCGCTTCAAACTTAACTTTAAGCGTATTGATCCAAGCTGTATCCTCAACTAAGCAGCTTTTTATTGAACATTATAGGTAACCGTCCACGTCCCACCAGCGACACATACTCGAAGGCGGTATCAACACTCGAAAACATATCGGTGGCGGACAAAGACATTAGATCTCTTTTTACTGATGAGCTCCTTTTATCTTCAACTTTCTAGAAAAGGCCACAGCATGAGACTTCTTAGAAACATCAAGGAGGAAGTTGCAGAGAGAAGAAGCACTTTTGAACAAGGAGGTGATGAAGCTGATCTTGTCATGCCCTCAGTCGAAGGGGCTTAGGATGTCACCGATGAAGGCAAAGTTAGGGGCGATGCAAATGAGCCCGGTCATGAAATTGTGAGCTCAAGTTATGAGCCCGTGGTCGGATCCTCTCAAGACCTACAGCTCTCTGCCTCAGAAAGGAGAAGAAGAAAAAGGCTTATTTATAAGCATCTTGGAGGGCATGTCTCTAAAAAATCCAAGTCAACCTCTGCTGCTACAGATCAATCTAGCTCTTTTCCTCTAGAAACTCTATTTAAGGGGCTGGGCATCCTGCTCTCAACGATGTTGGAAATTATGATTTTGCAAACCTAAACCTCAGGGGTCTGTATCACTTATTCGATTTAGTGCTGATATTCGCCCTATTAACATAGGAGAGATTACTCCAACAAGTGTTCCGCTGGGGGACACTAGCACACTTAGGATCATGTGCACTGCACCGCATGACACTTATCCACCTTCTCTAATGATTCTTATACACTTTTATTTTGTTTGAAGGCTCGATGGGAATCACTTGAAGAGATCGACATACTCTCAGCCATCTTATTTTAGGCCCTGTCGATGTCAGACCCTAATCGAGATAGAGAAGGGTATGGAGGAAGAGAAGACCAAGACCGAAGCCTCCAATCCAAGGACTCGTCGTCCAAGCATAAATCAAAATCCCAGTCTTTGTAACATAAGGGTGCCAGTCAACACCTTAATACCCATAGCAGTAATAAGCCGCTAACTCATGCTCCCACTTCAACCATTACTCTCGAGCAACATTCAGGTTCTTCCGGCATCGGCAATCTTTGGGATGCCAATACGGTGCAGAAGACCTTGATATTTCATCCTATAAGCACGACAAAAGGGCTCTCTCAACCCTTACTACTCTTGATGCCACTACTGTTGAGAAGTTGGCCAAGCTCAAGGACACATTTCCTAAGTTGTGCTTTAACGAGTTCATATTTGTTCTCGCTTTGCATTCAATTCCTTCGAAGGCTAAGGACATAGTGCTCTCTTATGTTAGTGATGTCTATGTCCAACACAATACAACTCTCTATGTAGCCAAGAGAATCTTTGAGGTGTCAATGGAAAGGAAACATCGCTAAACTCTTGAGGTGATCCATGACGAAGACATCATCAAGTGCTTGGATGAGGAGGTCAAGCATTTGGGTACGAAGCTAGCCAATGTTGAGAAAAATGTTAGCGAGTTTTCTGAAGCCATCGTGCATTTAATGAAACTGCACCAAGCTGAACTGGACACTCTATTAGTCACAGTGGTACTTTTGCCTTTGAAAAAGTCATTTTACAGAAGGAGAACGATGCGTTGAAAGAAACAATGATGCATTGGCCCTTTGTATTAAACAGCTTGAGGAAGAGCTTGAGAAGGAAAAGCAGGAGAAGCTAGGGCTCGGTTGGAGTCCCAATGATACAGCGAGGAGATTATTGAGGCTTGTGAAGCTAAAATAGAGGCCAACAATCAGCTTGGTCGGATAGATTAGGCTCTCAAGGTAGAGGCTAGGGAGGCAGGTCGAACAGAGATAAAGAATGAGTTCGATCCACTGTCGATATATTACAATACATGCATCCTAATGAATCACAACCTCTTCTTCCTTGGAGAGTGATATTCTAAGTCGTTCTTCAAAGCCTGGGACCATATTGTAGATTTGAAAAAGAAGTCCCTCGATGGTGCTGAAGTGGATGAAGAGCGGCTCATGCGTGAAATCTTGCACGATGAAGAGCTTGGTGAACTTAAGACTGCTTGGCTTAGTTTACTCAATGATCCAGCAATCACTCAAAAGGGAAAAGATCATGGCGAAGCCTCAGGCTCTAGTCCTAAGACCCTCCTACTGCTAAAGCAACTGTTGCTTCAATTTCTCATGTTTCGAAAAAGGATGCGGGTTACAATCCAGATCGTCCAAGGATAGACAAATCTTTTGGGATGTCTTCGACTTTGGAAGGTGGCATTCCAGCTATGACCGAAGGTTAATCTGTCAAAGGAATATCTATTACTTCTTCGACATTCGAGAAGGTTTACATCTCGTGCCCGAAAATCATGGGCTTACCCATTGGTCTTCATGAAATTGCAGGTCCGTCTGCATTTTCCCATGCTCTCAATAATGATATTTTATTGGGACAACATGCACTGACTATAAGTTCCACTATGGCCGTCACTGCACAGGTGGCTCTTACCGATCAACCTGTTGAGACTACCAGCCCAGATGCTAAAGTTATAGGAGCTCTACATGAAGAAAAAACTGATGATCAGCAGGGCTAGGATGAAACAGGGGACATCATAGTGACCTATGCCTCTGAACACACTGGTAAACTTAGCAGGAAGGAGCACATTGAAAAGTAGGAGCTGGAGTTGCAAGCGAAGAAGGAGAGTGCCGAAGTGGATATTACTCCGCTTCAAGTATACTACCGGGAAACGTCACTCCTAAGGAGGTTGATCCTTCTATATCCCAAAGCAAGACCGCCTCTATCTGTAAAATCATATCTCCTAAGGGTTGCAAGGGTAAAAAGGAGTGAAGAGAGAGGATGAGGTTGTAGCTTTGGAGAATTAACCCCGAAGAAGCCCAAAAAGGGGAGAATTATTGTTGAACTGGCTTGGATAGTTTGTAGCTAGGTAGCTAGTTTCTTTTGCTGGCCGCAACCGTGCAGACACGACCCCTGCTTTTGACTTGTAGTTTTCGAAATAAACTTGTACTTGGTTTCCAATTTTCAGTATGTGAATAAATATTCTTTCGTTTTGCTTCATCTTTTATACAAAAATTTTCTAAGTGTTCGAGCTATCACGTTTCTCATCAACGTACTTGTAATTCATTGATCATCGCTCAAGTTGCAATTTCTTTCGGTCGCCCGTTGCTTTGGGTGTTGATCCGACAAATCCATCTCAAGGCCTCCTTTCGGTTGTGACCTTAAGTCGTATCAATCACTAGGTGTGAGCCACAGTGTTATGCTGTCATATCCAGCGGTTAAGTGATTATACTTATGCCCCAGTCTTAGGTTGGTAGAGCGATAATGGTTGGGTCCTGTCCATGATGAGTTTATTCCCATCCTGTCAGGTCCAAGCCAGAGTTGGAGAACGAATAGTCGAATCACTCATTTTCTATGTTTTTACTCTTATACGAACTATGGGGATTTGAGTTTTGATGGACAGTAAATCGCACTCGTTTGATGTATATACTCTAGCCCACACTCTGGTTACCGAAGGCGTTCCGGGAAATAATCGATTCACATTTACTTTGATTAATTACATTGCCCCAAGTCTTGGGAAAAAGTTGAAGGGTGGTCAATCGTACTATGACCTTTTTTACTTTGCATTCTTGCCATCAAATTGCAAAATGGAGTTAGTCAACGAATGGTCGAGTCACACCCGATCTTTGTTTTATACTTAGCCCGTTAGATTGCAGGTGAGAGTTAATGGATGAACTGTCGAGTAACATTCATTTTGTTTAATTTGATTGTGGACCAGAGTACTTGGTTGGCCCCAAACTCTGGGCACTTGTTGGTTTATATTATGCATATGTAGATGTAAGTTGGCATCGCAATTATTATATTATGCACAAGCAATTCACAGATATGGAACAAAATTTAGATTTTATTGCAAATTGAAAACGGAACGATATAGTCTATCTTATTACATTGCTTTGAATTCAAATGCAAAAGAAAATTATAAATGAAATATAACCGAATGAAACAAAACTGAAATAGCATCGTAAATGCTCGCTATTCCATGCACTAGGGAGTGTGATTCCATCGACAATCACTAGCTTGAAAGTTCCATTCTAAGCTTCTGATCGATGACATACAATCCTTCCCATCTTGGACTTATGTTTGTGGGGCTAGAAAATATCCGTTGAAGGACAAGATCACTGATCTTAAAGGTCCTAGACCAGACTTTAACATTGTCTTACAGGGCAATTCAGTGTCAGTGTGCAATTGCCCTCAAGTCAGCTTCTTCGTGCTTCTCATCAACCATGTCTAGAGATTCCAAAAGGAGATCTTTGTTAGTTTTGGGGTCAAAGTAAGTCACTCGATGAGAAGGGACTTCAATTTCTATGGGAAACATGGCTACAGAGCCGTAAGCAAGGGAAAATGGAGTATGACCAGTCATGGACTTGTGGGTGGTTCTGTGTACCTATAATGCTAACAGGAGTTCGTCAACCCACCAGCCTCTAGACTTTTCCAAATTCTTCTTCAAAATGGACTTTTATGATTTCGTTGATAACTTCATCTTGCCCATTAGCTTAAGGGTGAGCAAATGTGGCAAATCTTTTCTTGATGCGATGTTGATGACAATTTTTTTAAATTCAACACTATCGAATCGGGTTCCGCTGTCAGTTATGATTGTTTATGGGAGACTAAAATGATAGATGATGTTTCGATCAAAAAAATCGATTACTTTCTTTGTAGCGATCATAGCTAAAGGTTCGGCTTCAGCCAATTTAGTGAAGTAATCAACTGCTAGGATGGCGTATTTCGCACCACCTTTGGAAATTAGCAAAGAGTCGATGATGTCAATACCCCAAGTAGAAAACGGCCATGGACTGACCATCTGAGTGATTTTCGTCGGCGGGGCTCTCAGAATTTTTGCAAAATCTAGCACTTACGCATCTTCTAGCTTAATCAACTGCGTCTCGATTGATAGTGGGTCGGAAAAAACCATAGCGGAGTATCTTTTTGAAGAGTTTGCCCCTCGGTGTGATCGCCACATTCCCCTTCATGGACTTCCCATGATACTCACTTGATTTCATCAATAGCGATACACCGAAGCTGGGGGACGGAGAAGCTCTTCCTATATATGACTCCTTCTTGAATGATGTATCATGACGCTTTACAAAGGATCTGCCATCTTTCATTCCTTCATTCGAAAAGGATTCTCCTTTGCAAATAATCTTTAATCGGAGTCATCCATGACTCCTTCTTAGGATCCTTTCCTAAGACCCAGTCTATCTCCATTTGGTCAATGCTTGTAGCGTTGAGTAATTCAATTAGGACTTAGCCCTGTGCATCCTTAGAACTGGCCAGCTTGGCCAGTGAGTTCACTTTCTCCTATTCTTTAGGGATGTGCGTAATGGCATAACGCTCGAAATCAGTTAGCAGCTTTTGGACCCAGTTAAGGTAAGGAGAAAGTCATGCTCCTTTGGTTTGGTATTCTCCCCTGACTTGGTTTACTATTAACTAGGAATCACAGAAAATTAGCAAAGCTTTTACCTCCAGCTCTATAGTCCGCTTAAGCCTAGTGATCATGGCTTCATATTTAGCTTTGTTATTTGTTGTAGGGAAATTAAGTTTCAGGGCGTAGAAGATCAAGCATTCCTCAGGAGGTACCGGTATGAATTCAGCGTTAGAACATCGATTGTTATATGCTCCATCCATGTACATCTTCCATTGGATGGCCAGTTCTTCACTGCTCTCCAAAGAGTCATCTTGTGTAGTGAAATCGGTTATAAAGTCCTCCAGTGGGTATCCTTAGATAGCTCTTAAAGGGAGATAAGTGATATCGAACTAGCTTAATTCGATGTTCTATTTAAGCAACCTTCCAGACGTCTCAGGTCACTTTAGGACCTATCGTAACGGTTGGTTGGTGAAGAAGTTGACGGGATGAGCTCGAAAATAAGGATGGAGCTTTCCTGATTCAATCAACGAGTAGTACCGAGCTTTTCTAGCTTTGGATAGTTACTTTCAGCACATGTCAACCGCTTGCTAATATAGTGTACTGACCTTTGGATTCGATTCTCTTCACGTAGCAGTGCGACACTTATAGCATGCATTGACACCGCTAAATAGATATATCGGTCTTCATGATCCATTGGCTTGGAAAAGATTGGGGGTCTCTCTAAGTGATGTACTAGAGCTTGAAATGCATCAATACAATCCCGTGTCCATTTAAAGTTGCTCTTCCCTTTCCTACTTAAGTCGAATAAAGGAACACACTTGTCAATGGCTCTAAAGATGAACCGACTTAGGGGAGCGACCTTCCCATTAAGGATTTGTACTTGCTTGATTGTATTTGGCACCAGGATATTCCTTTTCACTTGAATCTTCTTGGGATTGGCTCCAATTCCATGATAGTTGATGATGTAACCCAAAAATTTTCCTAACGCAATGCCAAAAGAGCATTTCAGGGGATTATGTTTCATTTCATATTTCCGAAGAACACTGAACATCTCCGCTAAGTCATCGATGTGGTCGTTTGATCGCCATGACTTCAGAAGCATATCATCCATATATACTTCCATCGATCGCCCGACCTGGTCTTCGACTAGTCTCTGGTAAGTAGATTCAGTATTCTTTAGTCCAAAATGCATCACAACGTAGCAGTATAATCCCAAGTCGGTAATAATGCTGGTGTGTTCTTGGTCTGGGACGTGCATCGGGATCTGGTTGTATCCGGAGTACGCATTCACTAGTGAAAGCAGTTCATGTCTAGCAGTGGAGTCTACCAACTTATCGATCCTAGAAAGTGAAAAGCTATTATTCGCGCACATCATGTTCAGGTCTGAGTAATCAATGCACGTTCGCTACTTCCCATTAGCCTTTCTCACAAGAATTGGATTGGATACTCGGTATTGGGCGTCATTGATAAATCCATTTTTTTAATTTTATCCACCTCCTCTTTGAGTGCAGCGGATCTCTCCGGATCTATGCCATCTCGTTTTATTTAACTGGGACATGCCTCGGGTCCATATTTAATGCATGTCTTGTAATAATTAGTGAGATTCCACACATGTCAGAGTAAGTCCAAGCGAACACATCAATATTCGCTTGAAGAAAGCCAACTAATTCCTTCATCATCGTTGCACTAAGCTGTGATCCATTCTTCAAGACTCGTGATGGGTCATCATGGCTGACCGTGATGTCGATCATCAGCTCGGTGGGTGCACCCTTGGTTTCTTCAGGCTCTTCTTGATCTCTCGGGTCTATATCATTTAAAGAACCGACTGTGGTGCTTGGGCCAAGGCTCGCACGCTAATTTCTAAACTATATTAGTGTTGATGCGGAGAGGCTTCTCCGCTTCCTTTCTTTTCTCCTTTTGCTGAGTGTCTCTCAACTCAGCTACATAACAAGCACATCCAGTTGCCTGATCCCCATGGATAATTCTCGCGCCATTCTCCCTTTGGAATTTAATGGTCAAACACCAAGGGGCGATTGCTGCCCTAAATTCAGCAAGGGCCGGTGGGCCCAGAAAAGCATTGTATGGAAAGCTCACTTCCATCACAACAAATAGTAGCACCCATACTCTCCTTCAGTTTCCTTCTTCTAAATCCATTGGTATCTCAACATAGCATACTGCTTCTGGTTCAATACTATAATGATATGCCTTTCATACTTCGAAACATGAGCCGTTGGGGTGAAGAAAAAGGAGAGATATGAAGAAACTTCACAGTCACAGAATCTCACAACGAAATGAAACAACATATATTAATCAACATAAGATTTTATATGTATACTGCCATACCAGTACATCAGTGTCATAATATTACAAGATTCCAAACTAGGATAGTTATAACTACCTGTCCTTACGTCATTAATATAAAATACATACATATGTACACAGCGGAATAAGATAGTAGCTTGTTAACGTTGAAGCCACCTGCTCCAAGCTCCTTCAAAATGCATTCGTGAGAAACCTAGATCACTTGGCTACTTATATAAATTTGAGTACCCAAGAGTTTAAGGGAAGAAAATAAAACTCCAAGTTAGACATGGGTCTGGTGTGAGTAAAGCATAAGTTTTTAACTTTATAAAAAAAACCTTTAAAACAAAAGTATCTCGTAAGATCACGCCGCACATAAACACGGTTGGGTTTTTGCCTTACGATAACCAAAACAATTCTATATAAACTCATTTGATATTATCGTAATGTCTAAGTTTAAAATAAATATTTAATATAGCTGAAGTGCTTGCATCTCACATTTCAGTAGTTGGGTACACTAAGTCCGTAAAGGCATGTATTAGAAAATGGATTCCAGCAATGACAAGGCACCGGGGTACCACCTACCACAGTGCATCTTTAGATAAAATACATCGAGAGCCTCACATGGACTCCCTACTAGTCAAGATCAGCCCTACCCCTTGTTGGATATCGCCGAGTATGTCATCACCTTGGTTGTGATCAGCAATCTAAATGGGCCTCGAGCATACATAATATACAATATCGATCTAGATTGGATGATGAGCATACTCTAATGGTAGCGAACCACATAGACTTGAAGCTTATCCCCTGATTTTAGTCATTTCCAGTTGATGAGGCTTGAGGTTACGATTATCTTTTCTATGAGCAGACCATCTTGGTATGCTAACACTGCCCTCCAAGCAACCAATGCAATGCTATCATTCATCCATACAAGTTGTTCCGAGATCGAACAAACATTTAACATTTACTATTTTCCATTTTTGAATCACTCTCAGGAAGAATAGTACATTTCCATAGCATATTTCCTAACATTCCATTGTGAGCGTTATTAGTTTGGAGTAGTTTGGATAAATCGTACTTATTTGAAACCGGGGTCTCCAAACTAAGCAATAATTTCCAAATAACTCAATTCCGGTTCTTTTGGAACAAGTAACTAGTATTTGAGTCCTCACCGGGGAACTCTAATATGCACAACATACTTCCTTAGTAAAAATAGATCAAGTTATAAATAGCGGACAATTCGCTACTTAGGGTAATTATATAGAGTTTGCATATAGATAACCATATACTTAATTTAAATATGACACGGTAACTTTGATTTCATATTCGTTTGAGGTTGTTTAAGGGTAATCAATAAAGAAATCCCTTTATTAAAAACATTTTCAAAAAAGAAAAACAATTTTTAACAAAACCGATATTTTTGAAACAAAGCGATTAAAACCCTGTTTATTAATTACTATATTAGATAATAATTAAAGCTTAATTAAGTATTAATTAAAATCTTAATTAAATTTAACTTAATCGATATTTAGTTAATAATCACTCCCTTTTAAATAAATAATTAAATAATAAATAAATCCCTAATTAATAATTAAATAATAATTAACTTTTATTTTTTAACTAATTATAATTAACTTACTTAGTTAACACTTGGTACCAAATACATTTGGTAATTAATGATTAAGTACTAATTACCTTAACTAATTAATTAAATAATCATTTAATAAATAAATAATAAATTAAATAATAAATTCTTTTCTAATTACTTAACACAAGTTAGAAAATATTTTTATAAAATATACTTAAGTAAAACACTTATAGATTTGAAAAACTAGTTCGTTCTACGAACTGCTTCCATAGCTACTATCGCTATACGAACCGTAATTTCAAAATTTAAAGTTGGGTTTTTCTAAATCTTTTAAACTTTAACCTTGGAAACTTTACCATTTTGTAAATTATAAAGGCATGTTTTTGAAATCTAATAAGTTTAACTTAAATATATTTTAAATTTAAAACCTAAGTTCAATGCTCTTACACAAGGGATTACATGACGCTTAAACGAGCAAAGTTGCTAACTTTCATAGCATACATCATGTATTCAAACCACAACATTCATATTAACATCAAAACCACTAACATGAGCCAAGATCTCAACTTTCTAACTAATATAAACATTAAACTTCATTTCAAGTCTAATTTCAAATCATATCACATAAGCACATAAATTCATAACCAAACATCACTATAATTCAAGCACTTATAAATTCATACAAACCAATAATTATTTTCACCCAAACACAAGTCATATATACAAAAAATTAAAGAATGTTATATAATTTAAAATCTTAGTAAAAAGGTGAGAACTTTACTGACCAAAAGTTGACTAAAGCAAGTCAATTTCTTCTAGAACTTATATATGAGCTAAGTCTTCACTTTAATTTGGAAAAATGAGATTCTTTGAAGGTTCAAGCGAACAAAAGAGTTCGGCTTAGGGGTATATAGGTTTGGTCTAAGGTGGTTAAAGGTAGGTATGTGATTATTTTGTAGAGGAGAGGTGTTGAAACGAGGAAAGAAAGCTTTAAACAAGAATTCAGAAGTTTAAAAGTGGATGAACTAAACTTTTTAGATTTTTAGAAATATTTAGGAAGCCATTAAAGTGCATATGAAAACTTAGAAGAGAATTTAGAAAGTAGAAATGAATTTAGAAAATAAGGAAAATGGTAGGAAATGAGTTTATATACTAGTACAAAAGTTAAATTAATGAAATAGCCTAAGAGTGCATACCCTCCACTAGATTTTTGCCACACCATCCTCTTTGTTCATTCCTTGAAAACATGCTCCAACATGTTTTAGTACTTTATGTACTTTATTTTGCTAATGAAAAGACATTTTCTTTTAACCTTTTCCTTATTTATAAATAATACATAAAAGGTCACATCGCCTTTACTTTTGTTTAAGTTAATATGTGTGTCCTTATATATATATATATATATATATATCTAAATTATTTGTAAATGTGAATATGTTAACTCAGTTGTGGACCACAATTTTCGACAACTTTTAGACACTGAAAAGCCCAAAGTTCGAAAAATGATTTTCGGTCAATTTTTTTATTTTGTTTTGAACTAATTACTTTTACAAACACAATTTAAAAACTATTTCAACATCATTAGTTATTATTTAAAAGAGTTTTAATTTAAGTTATAAACTTCATCAATTAATTATTAAAAATATATTTAAATCTCCATAATTAGAGTGATTAAATCCTAGGTCATTACACTCTCTCCCCTTCAAGAATTTCGTCCCGAAATTAGCAAACAAAGAAATAACTCATAATAACTCAAAAGGTCATGTATTATATAGCATGAAATCCATACAAATACACTATGCATCCATTAACATAATAATGCATACACTATACATGCAAACAATGACTATCCTAACATCAATTGTGGATGGGTTTCCCTCATGTGATCCACCGTCTCCTATGTACAATCTCGAGGATCCTCACTCCACTGAATCTTTACTAACTTCACCGTCTTATTGCATAACCTCTTCTCATCCTGATCTATAATATGAACTGGATGCCTGATCACCGTCAAGTTCGGTTCTACTTTAAAATCCTCTTGAATAGACGACTCCACAATCAATGATGGGTCATGAACATACTTCCTCAAATGAGACATATAGAAAACATTATGGACCTCCAACAAAATTTTTGGTAATTCAACCTTATAGGCGAGTGGTCCAATCCCTTCAATAATCTTAAAAGATCTAATTTACTTGGGTGCTAGCTTCCCAGCCCTTTCAAATCGAACAACTCCTCTGATTGGAGCAATCTTTACAAAAACAGAGTCTCCGACATCAAATTCCAAATCTCTTCTCCTTTTATCGGCATAACTCTTTTGGCGATCCTTGGCTTCCTTCATCCTTCTCTTTATTACCGCAACCATTTTAGTAGCTTCTCGAATCATGTCCAACCCAAGTACTAGCTGATCTCCGGTCTCAACCCAACATGTCGGTGACTTACAAGGATGTCCATATAGAGCTTCGTAGGTTGCCATGCCAATGCTCACTTGATAGCTATTATTGTAGGATCATTCCACTAAATGAAGATGATCCTCCAAAACCATGAATACACGCTCTCAAAAGATCTTCTAAAATATGATTCACTCTCTCCGTTTGTCCATCTGTTTGGAGGGGGATATGTTGTGCTCAAGCTTAGCTTTGTTCCTAAAGCTACTTGCAATGCCTCCCAAAACTTACTAGTAGAGATTGGATCTCTATCACTTACTATACTTATTAGGACTCCATGAAATCTGACTATCTCTCTTATATAGATTCCTAGCAAAGAAGCTGCAGTTCTCATCGGCTTTATTGGAATAAATGAGCACTCTTCGTTAGCCGATCTACAATGACCCACAAGCCTTCATTTCCTTTTCTGGTTTTGAGCAAACCATCGTTAAAATCCATTGATATCATTTCCTATTTCCAATTTAGGATTTCCAAGGATTGAAGTAAGCCAACCGTCTTCTCATGATCACCTTTTATCTATTGACAGATCGAACATTGGCTAACATAGATTGAAATATCTTTCTTCATCCCAGGCCACCAAAACACTCGCTTCATATCCTTGTACATCTTATTAACTACAAGGTAGATACTTAACTTAGACCTATCGCATTCCTTTAAAACTTCTAGTCTAAGGTCATCTATATCAGGAATGTATAATCTTCCATTCATCCTTAAAGTACCATGGGTATCAATCTTGAAATTTGGCCCTTCTCAGTGCCTTGAATAAATTCCAATAGAACACCATCTTCCTTTTGTTTGCTCACAACTCTTTCGACGAGAGTCGGAGTGACTTCCAAGAGGGCCAAAACTGCATTTCTACTTAGAGCATCTACCACCACATTTTCTTTTCATGGCGTATAGAGAATATCCAAGTCGTAAGCCATCAGGAATTATTTCCATTACTGCTTCTCAAGTTCAGATCCTTCCGGGAAAAAAGGAACTTCAGGAAATTGTGATCCGTGAAGAGCTCGAACTTTACACCTATTTAAAGAAGGAAATTACTAATAGGATCCTAAAAGATCAGCAATAAACTAAAGAGGAATAGTAGGATTCTTACACAGCAAGTAGTGCCTCCACATCTTTAGTGCAAATACTACAACTAACAGTTCTAAGTCATGTGTTGCATAATTCTTCTCGTGAGGCTTTAACTGTCTACTTGCATAGGCTATGACTTTCCCATGCTCCATCAACATTGCACCCAACCCAACTCTACTAGCATAGGTATAAACAGTCAACCCCTCTCCTCCATCTATGATTGCTAAAATCGGGGCACCCATCAACCTTTCTTTTAACTCAAGGAATGCTTCTTCACACTTTGGAGTCCACTCAAATTTAACATCCTTTTTGTCAGCTTGGTTAGATGACAGTCAATCTTGGAATAATCCTTTATAAACTTCCTATAATAACCAACCATCCCTAAAAAGCTTCTCACTACTGTGGGAGTTTACGGTCTTTTTAAGTCTTTCACAGCAACTACGTTAGCCGGGTCAACTGAAATGCCATCTCCGAATACAACATGACCTAGGTATCTTACTTCTGATTGCGAAAAGTGGCACTTATAAAAGTTAGCCTTTAAAACGTTTTTCCTTAATGTTTATAACACTAGTTCCAAACGGATTTTATGCTCTTTTTCATACTTGGAATAAATAAGGATGTCATCAATGAAAACCAATACAAACTTATTTAGAGCATCCCTAAAAACTCGATTCATAAGATCAATGAAAAATGCAAGTGCATTGGTTAGCCCAAAAGGTATAACCAACCATTCATAGAAAAGGTCTGGCCCTCTAAAAGCAGTTAAGGGTATAATATCCTCTACTACCCTTAACTGATGGAAACCCGTAGTGAGGTCCAATTGGGATAGTACTCTAGCTCCATTAAGTTGGTCAAACATATCATATATTCGGGATAACAGATACTTATTCCGAATGGTCTGCTTGTTCAACTCCCTATAGTCCACACACAATATTAAAGAACCATCAGACTTAGCCATAAAAACTATTGCCAATCCCCAACTCGAACGACTCGATCTAATCAGCCCTTTTCTTAACAAAACATCGGTTTGACTTATTAGCTCTTGCTTCTCTCTCGGGGCCATTCTACGTAAGGGTTGAATAACAAGTTTCACATTGGGAACTAGATCAATACAAAATTCAATTTTTCGATGGGGAGGCAAACTGCTAATCGACTCAAAAATATTCGGGAAATCTTTAACTACTAATATAGGCTCTAGCTCTTCTTGGGATGATTCTAAGGAATAAAGGAAACTATTCATATGGTTATTTAGGACCTCACCCGACATTTTTTCCAATACCCTTCCAGTCTTGGATTAATGTAGTCAAGTATAGCATTATACTTAGCTAGCCAATCCAGTCCAAGCAAAACATCAAAGCCTTTAAAGTCAAGCACAAACACGTTCCATGGGAAACGATGGGTAAGGTAGGAAATTTGTACATTCTTACAAATTAAACATAGACCAATCATACCACCAATGGGATTTGACATACAAATAGGGTTTTCTACAAATTCCAAGGTAAGTTCTAATCTATCTACCAATTCTTTAGAGATGAAACTATGAGAAGCTTTGGTGTCAAACAAAGCTTTAACAAAAATGCTATTAATAAGTAAAGTACCTTCTAAGACTCTGTTCCATTACACATCTTCAGAGGCTGAGGCTCGTCCTTAATAGCATAGATCTTAATCTGCTTGCCCTTCTTCAATGGTGGGCAGTCCTTAACCATTTTTCTAGGCTGATGGAAATTATAGCAAAGGGTCTTCTGGATCACTAGAGTGATAGCCTTTGCCTGCTGACAATGTGTTGAAATATGCCCCTTTTTATTACAATTCAAACAAACAACATCTTTATATTTATTTCCCTAGTCTCCTCCAACTGATTTTCACCTACCCTGCTTCCTTTTCCAGTTTGGGTTAAAATTCCTTTTATTTGGATTAATGGCACTGTCACCGGGTGCTGTTGCTAATGATGTCTTCTTCTACAAAAGCACTTCATATCTCAGGGCTATGTCTACTAGATTCACAAATGATTCCTTTTTATAAGCGGCCGTCTTTTCATAGAACTCTTCCCTTATACCCAATATGAACGTCCCATTCTTCTTTAGTGGTGTATTAATAAGTCCAAGACCGAAACGAGATAACTAATTAAATTTCGTCTCATATTCAGCCATCGATAGGTCCCCCTACTTGAGATCCATGAAACTTCTATATAATCGAGTTTTTTCGTCAGCTGGCATAAATTGGTCTTATAATACTTCTTGGAATCTATCCCATACAAACTCATCTTCTAGAACATTTGTGGTGATAGATTCCCATCATGCAACTGCACCCTCTTGTAATTGCCATGACGCCAAGAACCGTTTCTGATCATCAGAAATGTCTAAACCTTTGAAAATCTTCTCACATGCCCATAGCCAAGCTTGTACTTCAATGATAGATTCGGTGCCCTTGAAAGATTTTCCTCCTAGATTTATGAAGTCCTTGCACATAGTTGCGAAGTTTACTCAAGGCTGTACTGGAGCTACGACCTCAAAAGCTATTCCACCCCTTCTAACACTTGGGATTGTTCCATTTGTGATTGTTGTGCTACTGTTTCCTCTTCCTCGTTCCCTTTTCGAACTCATTCTCACTACCTAAATAAATTAAGATATCTTTAGGATACTTGAACGAGATAAATCTTTAAGGGAGGGTATTAATCAAACCTATCAAAGCTGATCTAACAGACATGAATATGTATATGAATAAAAGTTACAAATACGAGCTCTCGAAGTCGACCCTAACCCAAAGCGTGTTCGCTCAACCTAAGATCTGATACCACGTGTAACAATATGCTATTCATACATCGAAAGATGAACTGTTACGGTAAAGAAAAGAGAGATAAGAAGAAATTTCATAATCACATAATCTCATAATGAAATGGAACAACATATATTAATCAATATAAGGTTTTATATAGATACTGTCATAGTACATTAGGGTCATAATAGTATAAGATTCCAAATTGGGACAGTTATAGCTACCTGTACTTACATCACTGATACAATACACACACACACACACACACACACACACACATACACACTCACACACACGTAATGGAATAAGATAGTAGCTAGTTAACGTTGAAGCCACCTGCTCCAAGCTCCTCCACAATGCATCCATGAGAAAAATGGATCACTTGGTTACTCATACAAATTTGGATACCCAAGAATTTCAGGGAAGATAATAAAACTCCGGGCCAGACATGGGTCTGGTGTGAGTAAAGCATAAGTTTTTAACTTTATAAAAAAAAACCTTCAAAACAAAAGTATCTCGTAAGACTATGCCGCACACGAACACAGTTGGGTTTTTGCCTTACGATAACCAAAACAATTCTATATAAAATCATTTGATATTATCATAATGTCTAAGTTTAAAATAAATATTTAATACAGATGAAACGCTTGCATCTCACATTTTAGTAGTTAGGCACGGCTAAGTCCGTAAAGACACATATTGGAAAATGGATTCCAACAATGACAAGGCACCGGGGTACCACATACCATAGTGCATCTCTAGATAATATACACCGAGAGTCTCACATGGACTCCCTGCGTGTCAAGACCAGCCCTACCCCTTGCTGGATAACATCGAGTATATCATCACTTTGGTTGTGATCAACAACCTAAATGGGCCCCGAGCATACATAATCTACAATGTTGATCTAGATTGGGTGATGCCATACCCTAATAGTAGCGAACCACATAGCCTTGAAGCATATCCCCTGATTTTAGTCATTTCCAATTGATGAGGCTTGAGGTTACGATTACCTTTTCTTTGAGAAAACCATCTTGGAATGCAATCACTGCCCTCTAAGCAACTAATGCAATGCTAGCATTCATTCATACAAGTTGTTCTGGAATCGAGCAAACATTCAACATTTACTATTTTCCATTTTGGAATCACCCTCAGGAAGAATAGTACATCTCCATAGCATACTTCTTAACAATCTATCGCGAGCGTTATTAGTTTGGAGTAGTTCAGGTACATTATACTTATCTGAAATCGGAGTCTCCAAATTAAGCGATAATTTCCGGATAACTCAATTATGGTTTTTTTGAAAGGATGTAACCAGTATTTGAGTCCCCACCGAGGAACTCAAATATACACAACATACTTCCTGAGTTAAAAAAGGCCAAGTTATAAATAGCGAACAATCCGCTACTTAGGGTACTTATACAGAGTTTACATATAGATAACCATATACTTAATTTAAACATGACACAATAACTTTGATTTCAAATTTGTTTGAGGCTACTTAAGGGTAACCGACAAAGAAATCCCTTGATTAAAAACATTTTCGAAAAAGAAAAATAGTTTTAAACAAAACCAATATTTTAGAAATAAAACGATTAAAACCCCTATTTATTAATTACTTTATTGAATAATAATTAAATCTTAATTAAGTCTTAATTGAAATCTTAATTAAATTTAACTTTATCAATAAGTAATTAATAATTATACTCTCTTTTAAATATAATTATTAATTAATCTTAAATAAATAATTAAATAATAAATAAAACCCTAATTAATAATTAAGTAATAATTAATTTTTAATTATTTAACCAATTATAATTAACTTACTTAGTTAACACTTAGGTACTAATTACATTTGTTAATTAATGATTAAATACTAATTACCTTAATTAATTAATTTAGCAACCACTCATTAAATAAATAAATAATTAAATAATAAATACCTTTCTAATTACTTAACACAAGTTAGAAAAGACTTTTATAGAATATACTTAAGTAAAATACTTATAGATCTGAAAAACTAGTTCGTTCTACGTACTGCTTCCATAGCGACTATCGCTATATGACCCGTAATTTCAAAACGTAAAGTTGGGTTTTTCTAAATCTTTTATACGTTAACTCTTGGAAAATTTACCATTTTGTAAATCATAAAGGTGTGTTTTTGAAATCCAATAAGTTTAACTTAAATATATTTTAAATTTAAAAGTCAAGTTCAAAGCTCTTACATATGGGATTACATGTCGCTTAAACGAGCAATGGTGCTAACTTTCATAGCATACATCATGTATTCAAACCATAACATTCATATTCACATCAAAATCACCAACATGAGCCATGATCTCAACTTTCTAACTAATATAAACATTAAGCTTCATTTCAAGTCTAATTTCAGATCATATCACATAAGCACATAAAATTGATAACCAAACATCACTATAATTCAAGCACTTATACATTCATACAAAACAACAATTATTTCCACCCAAACACACATCATATATACAACATATTAAAGAATGATATATATTTTCAATTCTTAGTAAAATGGTGAGAACTTTACTCACCAAAAGTTGACTAAATCGAGGCAACTTCCTTTAGAACTTATATATGAGCTAATTCTTCGCTTTAATTTGGAAAAATGAGATTTTTGGAAGGTTCAAGTGGACAAAAGAGTTTGGCTTAGGGGTATATAGGTTCGGACTAAGGTGGTTAAGGGTGGGTATGTGCTTGTTTTGTGGAGGAGAGGTGTTGAAACGAGGAAAGAAAGCTTCAAACATGAATTAGAAGTTTAAAAGTGGATGAACTAAACTTTTTAGACTTTTATAAATATTTAGGAAGCCATTAAAGTGCATATGAAAGCTTGGAAGAGAATTTAGAAAGTATAAATGAATTTATAAAATGAGGAAAATGGTACGAAAGGGGTTTATATACTAGTGCAAAAGTTAAATGACTAAAATAGCCTAAGAGTACATACTCTCCACTAGATTCTTGCCACATCGTCCTCTTTGTTCCTTCCTTAAAAACATGTTCCAACATGTTTAAACATGTTTTAATACTTTATGTTTGCTAATGAAAAAACATTTTCTTTTAACCTTTTCCTTAGTTATAAAAAAACACATAACAGGTCACATCGCCTTTACATTTATTTAATTTAATATGTGTGTGTGTATATATATTAAAATATGTATCTAACTTATTTGTAAATATGAATATGTTAACTCGATCGTGGACAACGTTTTTCGATAATTTTTAAACACCGAAAAGCCGAAAATTCGAAAAGTGATTTTCGATCACATTTTCTATTTTGTTTTAAACTAATTATTTTTGTAAATAAAATTTAAAAACTATTTCAACATCAGTAGTTATTACTTAAAAGATTTTTAATTTGAATTATAAAATTCATCAATTAATTATTAAAAATATATTTAAATCCCTATAATTTAAGTGATTAAATCCTGGGTCGTTACAAATACCGTTGAAGCCAAGGATATGGGCTCTGCACGATTTTAGATCTTTGGCTTCCAGTAACATCTGGTCATATGCCTTTTTGAAATTAATATTCACGGAACTTCCACATTCAATTAGAATTTTTCTTACCAATGCGGGGCTAACTATGCCGAGATCACCATTGGGTCAATTGTAGGGGCCGCCACCTTATTTGCATCTCTACTTTGAAATACAATACCATCTGTCATAGTTTGCTGCTGCTTTGTTGGAGAACCATCCTCTGTGGTCGAGCAACCTTCAATATCAACATGTTAGATAACATTCATATAGCGCTCCATCTCGTTCCTTCTTTTATCGATCGGATGTGGTCCTCCTATAATGGTATTAATAACTAATCTCCCAATTATCCCCCTAGGTTCCTCAACATTGGCCGGAGCTTGTCCTCGATTGGGGTCGGATGTCCCCTGCCTGCCATCCTATGGGGATTTAACAAACCACTGCAACTTTCTCAAATTAACTTCTCAATAACATAATGGAGGTGGCGACATTCTTCCGCAGTATGTCCATGACTCTTATGAAATCTATAGTGATTTCCGGACTATCTCTACATCTCCTCGATTCCTTCGGGGGTGGTTTCCTGTACTACATAATGTTGCAAGTTGATAGATAAACATTCTCTAGCAAAGTATTTAATGGCATGTATGTATTAAATGATAGGATCCTCGGCTTCCCTCTATTGGAATCCCACCTTTGGTCGTGGTTTCTATCACCACGTTTCTTCTGCTCATTCGGTTTGTTCTGAACATTGATCTGAACTTTTCCAAAACTATCATCAGACTGCTTTATTGCAACATTACTCTTTACTCCCTCGGTGCTTGGGCCTACTACATTTCTCTTTTCGGTTCACTTTGCCTCCTCCTTCCTCAGAAACTGAGCCGCTTTTGCAAAGAAACGATCCAATGTAAAAGGACGCTTTTCTGCTAACCAATCACCAAACTCGGTATCAGGGTCAACTTCCTTAGTTAGTGCAATGAATATTGCATCATCATTCAGATTACTAACTTTTGTAACAACCGTGTTAAACCCTTTTAGAAAATCTTTCAGTAACTCCCCTGGAGCCTGGACCAAGTTGGAGAGTGACATTACATCCTTGGTTGAGTCATATGCATTAGAACTATTTTAGGAACTTCTTTGCTAACACATAAAATGAAGAGATTGACCGCGGTGATAGTTTGGTGAACCACATGGTCGCAATATCTTCCCAAAAAGATGGGAAAACATCTGCACGCGACTGCGTCAGTGGCTCGGGTGGAGTCCATGTGCCATTCGTAATTTAAGAGATGCTGCATGGGGTTGGGTTTTCCCGCATAGGCATGCATCATAGGCATATGGAACCTTCATGGATATTCTGCATGTAGTATGCTTTTGGTGAATGAAGTATGACTTTTGGAGAGTTCCTAATCATCATTGGTCAAGCCTTGACTTTCTTTCACTAGCTGCTTTGCCATAGCTATTAAGTCTAGTACTTAGAAAGTCGGTGCCAGGATATAGTCGTGCTCCAGCTCATGTGAACGACCCGATCGTTGCCTTCAGGTAGTGCCACATTACCTTGGCTCCTCTTGCTCTTGATCCATTTCTTGAATAGTAGTTCTATCGTCGTCTCTCAACCGCGGTTCAACCACATTCGCCTGAGCTCCAACATTTTGATTGATCGCAGCACCTCAAGAGTAAGCTTCTCCTCTTGCATGCCGATCGCACCCTTGATTAGAGGGTTCAGTGTTGATCCTCTTGGGGAGTTCGGCATCGATCGGTGCCGACCGACCATAGCTGATAGCCCGATGTTATCATGATGCTCCAGCTGCTTATGCATCTGTTTTGCAGCGTTTATTTCTATGATAGTCGCTAGATGAGGATCAATTTTTCGATCTTAAATATAAACCAGGCACCCTCCTTGTCTTTCCACGTTGATCTTTCAACTGGTTCATCAAGTCGATGTTAGCTTGGATTTGTTGGTTGAGTTGTTGACGGCTATCCATCAGTTCCTTCATTAGGACTTTAAAATTAGCTCTGGTGATATATTCAGCTGGATTTTTGGGCATCGGCAGCCGCCGATTGTACATCTTGATCAACTTATTGAACACTAGCATCGTTGTTTCCTTCAACAACATGGGAAGCAGTGGACTTTCCTCTGGTCATGGGTAGTAGCTTTCTTTTAGATCTTCTTCAAATATTAGTAGAAATAAAAAATTGTCGGTAGAAATCTGAATCTATCCCGCGAATACTAGAATCCACCAATAGATGATGAGATTCAATCAGGTTGACAATTCTCTTCTCAGTGAAAGTACCAAAATTTTTGCACTAAATGTTGGCACATACACCTAATAGATTATATGTAGAGAAATAGATGAAGAATACAAAATGAAAACCGAGTAAAAAATAACAACAAACAGATTTATAGTGGTTCGGTCTTGATGCCTACATCCACTTTGAAGAGATAACTTTATTAGTCACTTGAATTTTTGAGGATTTGATCGGAATCCATAATTACAGCGAAGTATAAAGAAAACAACAGCATAAAGATCCTTCAAATGAGCTATGAACCATGTATTTATAGGTGTAGACGACTGGATATCTTCTTGAAAATTCATCAATATAACCTCCAGATGAGGTCACCCAGGAAATTTTAAAGCCCGATTCCCAATATAGAGCGATTGAGGCCGATCACTCTTCCTGGCCACATAGAGAGCTGCGATTGGTTAGGTGGGTCTCTCTCTATGCTAGCTTCATGTTTACAAAGTTATTTATATAGTTGCTTTCAGGTTTTAAGAGATATCGATCGATTCTCTTTGAGTTGGAATGATGATCCAAGTCGTTTATAGTCGTAGTTATTTGATCTAATGCCCTACCTAGGGGAAGTACTATTCCATAGTTAAAATGTTCAATAGAGTCTATCTGTTAGCTTCACTTTACCATTACTACATATTTTCATCTATGCTTGATCTCTGGACTCTATGACCACCTCTCTGTACTACGTTCCTTGTCTGTTATCGAGTCCAACTTGTCTAGTCGTTCTTTATATAGCTGGGTCAAAAGGCCAGATAATAGTGAGAAAATAAAAAACAGCAAATGCTAAATAAAACATTAGAATATCTAGTTTTTGCTTCCATGTTTTATTGTCAGATATTGACGATATTGAACATCTATAAACTTTTAATATACTTAGTTCACATTATTATCTTCATATAATGTAAGTAACAAAAGATTATCTAACAAAATTAAAAATTATGCAATATCAGTCATGTGAATTAGTATTGTCCTTTATTGAATTATACATACACAGACACATCATATCTGTGTCATCACAAAAAATCACAGATTTAAAGACTGAAAAATAAACGCTGAAGTTCATTGGTATCTAAATAAAAACTAATTAGAGAATGTAAAATTCATCCTCTAAAATTTTGATTTAGAGACATAACATTTGTCTCTAATCAGTTTGTAAAAGTTGAGACACATTAAAAACCACATTTCAATCTCTAATTCAATCTTCAAATCGGTCTCTAATCAATCACAAAACAATCGGTTTATATATATATGTGCATCGCATACACATAAGTTTAGATGTGTGCATACAATTCGTTATATAAACTTGCATTTTTTACAAATATCATTTCTTGATTTATTAGGCTTTATAACATTAAAAATGATAGTACCATCAGTCATATATTTCATTAACGTTAATACTTTTCAATGTTGTAGAAATATATCAAACATGTTCCCTATGGAACATCAATATATCTGTCGATTATAATGCTTATGATTTAATTTGCAAAATTAAAAATCGTTTCGAAACAATGAAATATTTTTGGAGGAAAAATAAAAAAAAAAACTCATGTTTTCAAATATATATTTCTAGTTCGAGATGGAATTCTAGTTTCATTTTTATATCTTATAATATGCATGATTGATGATAATTCATTGCCACATAGCCAATTCAGAATATTTTAACTTGGGTGCAAGCTTTGATTTGTTCTACTATGTGAATAAATCGAATATGGTCTAAGTAATAAATGCCTAAGTTTCACATGCTTCGTTAACCCTACATTTTGTTGATTGCATAACTTTCATAAAGAAGCAAACGAAAAGGCAATGATTTATTTTGGGAAAACTATAATGAAAAATAAGCATTATTCCTTCTTTATTATTGAATCGGCCACAACCGCTACCTACATTCCACGATATTGTGCACTACAAATATGAACTAATGAATAAACCCACAATCCCATAGAATGACATCATAATCCCTGGTGGAGAAAAATAATTAATCGATTTGATTTACTTAGTGATATGCTAATAATGTAATAATTAGAATTAGTATGAAATTAACATTAATGATGAAAAAATCATAAACCAATATCTGTATTTATTTGTAGGTATGTCATATTATTATGAACTCGGTTATAATGATGCACAATTTTCATTTGTGTGATGAAAATCATAGGTTGTAGATTTATGCTATGTGGCTCCATTGCACTCATTTTGATGTCTCCGAGAACCGAATTAATATCTATAGAATCACTATCCAAAAGTTCTTACCACTTGAGCTAATGAACCTTGAGTAACTCAAATTTGATATCAAAAGAATACCAACCAAATATTCCATTATATACATGTTTATGCGACATCAATATCAATTGTGAGTAGTTCAAAAACTTAATACTCTTATCCACTGTACCAAACCAAATTGACTTAGTAATTGGATGTAAGAAATTGAAAATTTTATTAATTGACTGACTTATCTAGCCACAACCAATTAAGCTATAAAATGACAAAATTTGAGTCGATGTTTAACAAAAAATACTTGTTAATCCAAAATATTCTCAATATAACCTTGTCAATAATCTGCATTCAAAATTTATTAGCATTACTAAGTAAGCTTGCCTATTTTTGTACATTACTAATATATCAAAACCTATGTCACATTAAGCGCTAAGCAAGGCGAGGTGATAGAAGTCTCGCTTCGCTTAATGTCTCTTAAGCGCCGCTTAAGTATCACCTGGGCGCTGCTTAATTTTTTAGCATAAATTATTCATATCAATATAAATTTATTTATAGAGATTATATTAAGTATATCATTTGTGTATTCACAAATTAATCACAAAGAAGCTAAGTTTAACATATAAAGTTTGTAAAAGCTAGATTTGACATTCGCTATTCATTAAAGTAAGCATACTCGAGTTGAATACAAACCATGCACATTTGGCAAATAATTGTTGAGACACAGCTTCTATGAAGATTTTGATTGCTGACAACAATATAAAGGCAATCGACAAATCAAGACCTTCATATGGTTCTCTAGATTATAGATTGATTATTTGATGTTATAATAGTAATAAACTTGTTAAAATCTATCCTCAAATAAGTCATGCACAAAATATAATCAATATATATATACATTTATAGTAATGTGCACATTTATTGTGCAACTTAACAGAGACCGGTCGACCGGTCCAAAAATGAACGGTCGACCGTTCCTGTTAAATGTGCACAATAAACGTGCACACATGCACATAACGACTATATATTTAAAATCCTGTCTACCGGTCATTTTTTGACCTGTCGACCGTTTTTAAACAGAAAGCAAGTTTTCCAAAAGACACTTCTCTTCTCCAAGAGTTGCATCTCCTACCTTTCACCAATAATCACAACTCTTAATGGCAACTGTTTCACCAAGAGTTACAACTATTTCTTCTTATATATACTCATCTAAATCGTTGATTCAAATAAGAATATACATGATTATTATATGCTTTCTCTGATCTTACTTTCTAACATTCTTGCATTCTAAAAGCACTCATTTAATTAATAGCTTATTGAATCATTGAAACTATTTTATACCTTTTGATTCAATAAGCAATATACCTTCTTTAATCTTCACAAAACATCAGTCATATACTTTGAGGATAAGATTATAGGAAGGGTGTACTACTAGTGACAAATCCGTGTTTTGAAGAACACAAGTTGTCAACAACAATTGTATTTGTTTGTGTTGAAGTCCTCGTGTTGTAAGAGGCAAGTGTTGAAGTCCTCAGTGTGTTAGAGGCGTGAAATCCCGTTCGGCTGTTCGGGTATTGTAAACCTGTTCCTCCGGGTGAAGCGAGGTAGTTAATAGTGAAAATCCAGATAGGAGTCTGGGACTGGACGTAGGACGGTGCTCCGAACCAGTATAAAAATCTCTGGTGTGATTTTTCTATTTTTATTTACTATGCTATTATCATCTATTTCCGCATTTATATTGTAGTCCATATTACACGATCCGTGTGTACTATATTAGCACATATAATCGTATACACACCGCACTTTCATTTGGTATCAGAGCACAGTCATCATATAACCGTAACACAGTTATTTGATATATTCTTGTAATATGGCAAATAACGCAAGTACTAGCACTCAAAACACCACTTACACGGAAGGTCAATCGACACAAAGACCTCCATTTTTCAATGGTCTTAACTATAGTTATTGGGCAACACGTATGTCATTCTTTATGCAATCAAGTAGCTATGATGCTTGGAATGCTACTCAAAGAGAAATAGTGAATCCAACAACTGATTATTCAGAATGGACTGTGGCTGAGAAAACGGCAGCAGCCGTAAATGCAAGAGCAATAAATATGTTGTTCTGTGCATTAGACCAAAATGAATATAACCGTGTTAGTATCTGCACTACTGCATATCAAATTTGGCAAACGCTAAAAATCACTCATGAAGGTACTAACAAGGTTAAACAAGCCAAAATAGCCATGCTGAAAAGTCAATTTCAAAATTTCAAAATGAAACCAAATGAAACAATCAATGACATGTATTCACGGTTTCAAACTATTCACCATGCACTTATTGGGTTAGGACAAAAGTATTCTGATTTTGATGTTGTTTCAACAGTCCTACATTCTCTGACTAATGAATGGGAAGGAAAAGTATTAGCAATTGAAGAAGCTAATGACCTTTCCGTCATGAAGCCAGATGAATTGATAGGAAATTTAATGTCCTATGAAGCAAATTTGCAGGCTAGAAAAGAACAGAAAGAAGAAAAGAAAAATGTAGCATTTCATGTTGAGAAAGATGAAAATGAATCAGATTCTGAAGATGAAGATTTGGCGTTCATTGCTAAAGGTTTCAAAAAATTCCTAAAATATCGAAAAGCCAGTCGCTACAATAAAAGGAAACCTGGATCAAATAAACCATCTTCATCTGCTATAGAATGTTTCAACTGCCATAAAAAGGGACACATGCAGAAGGATTGTCCAGAACAAAAGAAAAAGTCAGAAAATGACAAATTCAAATATAAGAAGGACAAATCAAAGAAACGAGCCTTCTCAGTAACATGGGATGATTCAGAGTCATCTTCATCAGAAAGTGAAAGTGATTCGGAGAATGAACAAGCTAATGTTTGTTTTATGGCAACAGAAGATGAGGTACAAATTCCTACATTTGATGAATTACTTGATATTAATGCTGAATTGATAGTCAAATATAAAGACTTAAAACGTCAATTAAAAGTAGTCAAAGCAGATTTAAGTAGAGCAGAGTTTGAACGAGATATGTTAAAAGATGAGAAGAAAATATTAGAAGAAGAACTTGAAAATATTCAAGAATCATCATCTAATGTTGACTCTCAAATATCTCTTTTGAGTCAAGAAATAGAAGCTCAAAAAGAGAAAAATAATGCTCTCACTACTGAAAATCATGAACTTAAAGCAAAAGTTAAAATTCTAGACCTAGAAAAAGCTAGTTTACAAACAAAGTTTGATGACATTACTCAAAATGTTTCTAACTTTAACAAAGGTCGAGAAAATTTGACTAAAATCATTGAAAGTTCACAATCTATTTCAGATAAACAAGGTTTGGGATATAACAAACATGAAACTAAGAAACATCTTAGAAATAAAAGGAAGAAGAAAGTACAAAAAACTGAAGCTAAGAAAAATCTTAGTTTATTATATTTCAAACCAAAACCAGTTGTGAAATTTCAAAAGAGAAATGTCAAGACTATCAAAATATGGGTTCCTAAAACAAATAATAATTTGATTAGGAACAAATACATTCAGCAATTCATGAATAATGTACATTTTAATAACAATTATATATATAAAGGGGATACCGGACCCAAATGGGTTTGGACTCCTAAGACCTAACTCTTAGGACCCTATAAAAAGTGGGTACCATGAACTTAATTCTATTTTTTGCAGGTCCCACTGAAGAAAAGAGGAAAGTGGATATTGGACAGTGGTTGCTCAAAGCATATGACGGGAGACAAGAGCTTAGTAACAAATATTAAATACTCAGATGGTGGCTCAGTCACTTTTGGAGACAATTCAAAAGGTTATATCATCGGCAAAGGCGATGTGAGCAATTGCGGTACATCTAACTTACCTCTTATTACTAATGTCATGCTAGTTAGAAATTTAAAACACAATTTACTTAGTATTAGTCAGTTATGTGACAAGGGTTTTATAATTTCCTTTTCAAATAATAAGTGTAGTATTTTAGATAAAGACCATAATTTGGTTTTTGAAGGTTATAGAGACAGAAATATATATATTCTAAATATGAATATTAATCATAATTCAGATATGTGTCTTGTGGCTAATGACAATGATCCATGGCTATGGCACAAACGTTTCTGTCATATAAACTTCAGAACTATTGACAAGCTAGCCAAAAACAATCTAGTTAGAGGACTACCCAAAATGAGTTTTAAAGTTAACAACATTTGTGATGCATGTCAATTAGGAAAATTGACCAAATCATCGTTTAAATCCAAGAAAGTCATATCAACATTACAACCACTTGAGTTACTGCACATGGATTTATTTGGACCTACTAGAGTTCAATCAATAAATCACAGTCAATATGTGCTTGTAATTGTTGATGATTTCTCTCGTTATACATGGACAATTTTCTTAAAAAATAAAAGTGATACTTTCGATCATTTCAAATCTTTCGTCAAAAGAATTCAAAAATCAAAAGGGATTAAAGTTAAAAATATAAGAAGTGATCATGGCGGAGAGTTTGAAAATAATGAATTTGAACATTTTTGTACAAAGAAAGGTATATATCATAATTTTTCGTTTCCCAGAACTCCACAACAGAACGGAGTAGTAGAACGAAAGAACCGAACTTTACAAGAATGTGCAAGAACATTATTGAATGGAACCACCTTACCAAAACATTTCTGGGCAGAAGCTGTTGCAACTGCCTGTTATGTTTTAAATCGTGTGTCCATAAGACCTCTTACCAAGAATACTCCTTATGAATTGTTTAACAAAAGAAAGCCCAAAATCTCATACTTCAAAGTTTTTGGTTCTAAGTGCTTTATTTTAAATACGAAAGACCAGCTTGGAAAATTCGATCCAAAAGCCGATGAAGGAATATTTGTCGGTTATTCGGAACGAAGTAAGGCCTATCGGATATTTAATAAACGAACCAAAACTATTGAAGAATCACTTCATGTATCTTTTGATGAAATCTATCAGCATCCTCACACAATATCAGATGATGACGAATCAATAGTCATTAATAATCCAATCATCTCAAATACTGATTCTGACTCAGAAGTAATTATTGAGAATACTCCTCAAATATGTGAATTACAATCACCACCAAGAATATTAAGAGACCATCCGGCCCAAAATATAATAGGTGAAATAACATCACATGTCAGAACAAGGAGTCAACTCAATCAAATGGGTCATGTCGCTTTTCTCTCAAATATCGAACCCAAGAATTCAAAAGAAGCTGCTACAGATGATTACTGGATCATTGCTATGCAGGAAGAACTAAATCAGTTTGAGCGCAATGACGTTTGGGAACTTGTTCCGAGACCAACTGATCAGTCAGTAATTGGTACTAAATGGGTCTATAAAAATAAGGCTGACGAACAAGGAAATATCACCAAAAATAAAGCAAGATTAGTAGCACAAGGATACAATCAAGAAGAAGGTATCGATTATGAAGAAACTTTTGCACCAGTTGCTCGACTAGAAGCTATTAGAATTCTATTATCTTTTGCTTGTCATCATAATTTCAAACTTTATCAGATGGATGTCAAAAGTGCTTTTCTCAATGGATTTATCAAAGAGAATGTCTATGTCGAACAACCTCCGTTGTTCGTACATGAAAAATATCCTGACCATATGTTCAAACTTAAGAAAGCTCTGTATGGTTTAAAACAAGCACCTCGTGCTTGGTATGAACGATTACGTAGCTATCTTATTAATTCAGGTTTTGAAATAGGCAAAGTCGATCAAACTTTGTTTATTAAACATTCTCGAAAAGATATTCTGGTTATCCAAATATATGTAGACGATATAATCTTTGGTTCAACAAACGATAAACTCTGCAAGGAATTTGCAAGTATTATGACCAAAGAATTTGAAATGTCTCATATGGGAGAACTATCTTATTTTCTTGGACTTCAAATCAAACAACTTTCAAACGGTATTTTTATCAATCAAGAAAAATACTGTGAAAATCTTATCAAACGCTTCGGATTACAAAATACATCTGGTAAACCAACTCCTATGAGTACAACTACACATCTTGAAAAAGATGAAAGTGGTAAGAATGTTGACCAGAAATTATATCGAAGCATGATTGGTTCTCTTCTTTATCTTACAGCTAGTCGTCTAGATATATTAATGAGTGTTTGTTTATGTGCTCGTTTTCAAGCCGATCCAAAGGAATCACATTTACGAGCAGTGAAACGTATAATTCATTATCTTAATAATACCAAAGATTTTGGTCTTTTCTATCCAAAAGAATGTCCGTTTGAATTAGTATCATATAGTGATGCTGATTTTGGTGGCTCACGAACGGATAGAAAAAGTACAAGTGGTACGTGCCATTTTATTGGAAAATCACTTGTCTCTTGGTTTAGTAAGAAACAGAATTGTGTTTCACTATCAACATGTGAAGCTGAATATATATCAGCGGCTCTCGCTTGTACTCAAGTACTATATATGCAACAGACACTTCAAGATTTTGATATTCATTTATCAAATTCTATTATATACTGTGATAACACAAGTGCTATAAATCTTTCTAAAAATCCAGTGAATCACTCTCGAACTAAACACATTGATATCCGTCATCATTTTCTTCGAGATAATATTGAAAAAGGAAATATATGTCTTGAATATGTTCATACTGACAATCAATTAGCCGATATTTTCACTAAGCCTTTACTTGAATCTAGTTTTATTAAACTACGAAGAGAGCTTGGCTTAGTATCTCGGAAAGATCTAGAATAGAATAAATTATTCACATTCTTAAACTATATGTTTTAATATGATAACAATCTTAAAATTCAGAACTAGAAACCAACTCTAGCTATTTTTAAACCAAATATTATAAACCTTTGTTTATGTTTACGGTCAATTCTTTCTACCAAATTTTATCCACAAGTTCTTTTGCAAATTTTTCCTATATAAACTTATGAAAACTACATCTCTAATCATTCCTTTCTTTGCTGAAAATTATACTCACCATAAACAAGCTATCATGGCACACATTTGTGACAAATGCGCACAAGAATCCCATATTTCAATCACAAGCTCGGAGTCGGAGGAGAATTACTCTCCGACTACACCGAAACAGAAACCGGAATGCAATCACTTTTGTTCTCGCACTCCTGGTCATACGCCATCATCTAAACGTGTAAAGAAAGCACTATTTTGCTCTCCACGCACGAAGGCACAAATCGATGAGATACATCACTACCAAAAGCATCAAATCGACCTTCAGAGACAATTGCATTATGGACAAAACCAACTGTATCATGAACAACAACGTACGTCGGCGCGATTATCCGTCTTAGAAAGAATGGCATCGTTCTTCTGCGGATCAAACAAGCACGATGTTCATGAACCAATGCCATCCAGGCCATCGACTTCAACGACTCCAAACTCTTGGGATAGAAATTATAACGAGAATGAAGGAGCTCGAAATAAGTGGAGTCCAAGGGCTAAACGCATTAAAGACAACAAAAATTCTAATGACAACTCTCCTTCTCATTAGAATTTCATAATGTATATTGTTTTGTTTTCATATATATTTCTTGTAATATCATATATTCTGAAATAATAATATAATATAAAATATATAATCGATTTTTTTTCAAAATTTTTTGCAAAATCAAGCAGTTTTCAACACAGAGCAAAACCGGTCGACCACCGGAAATATGACCGGTCGACCAAAAATGCTCTCGGGTTGAAAACGGTCGACCGGTCATATATAGGCGGTCGACCGGTCGCATCATTTACAGTTTTTTTTTCAGTTCACGTATATATTTTATACCCCACACTCATTTCTTTCTACTTCCTACTGAAAGCTTTCCCAATTCCCAAACCCTAGTTCATATTTCTCAAGCTCCAAATCTCTCAAATCCTCATCAATGGCTCCACCACAAAAGAAATCAAAGAAAAGAGCATCTTCAGAATCTTCATCTCTAACTCTCTCTGCCAGAAAGTGGCTTGAAACTCCAGTTGCCGTAACTCGATGGAATCAAATGACAAATTATAAGTTCCATCCGGGCTCATTCATCAAATTCGAAGACTTCACTTCATACGGTATTCGTCGTTTAGCAAACAATTCCAATATTTCTCCTCTAATAGATTTTTCAGATAATAGCGTAGAAATTAATCACTTAATGATTAAATTATTCTACGCAAATATGAATTTAGAAGAATATACACCGGATAATCCAAATGGAGTTATTTGGTCGGTAGTTTGCGGCAAACGAATTTATCTTACTCATGATAGAATAGCTTGTATTCTTGGAATACCAAATCGAGGTGAAGAATTTTCATCGACATTTTGTGAAGTATTCACCCGAAATAGCACTAGCCATAAGTTTATAGAAGATAATAGTGACGGCACCAAATCGATTGGGCTACGACCGACAGCAAGGCTATTACATCGTGTCTTGATGCACTCTCTATTTCCTCGATTAGGAAATTATGATGCCGTCTACAAGGAAAATTTCAAGGCTCTTTATGCTATATACGGGGAAATCGAAATCAACTGGGCTCACATGATTTTCGACGAAATTTTAAAAGTGAATAACTCCACTCGACCTCATTTCTTCTATAATGAGTATGTTATGCGCATATTGCTAGCATGTGGAGTAACAGCCCCTGATTCAGCAACATCTACACCAAAATGCATTGACTCCACTACCATCAAGCGCATGAAACTTCCTCCTCCCTATGTTCAGATTATGCCATTCGAACAATGGCAACAACGAGGTACACAAGCACAACAAGCTCCATCTTCGCGACCTCGTTCCGGAGAAGTTAGGTTGTTGAAATCTAAGTCGTCTACAAGAGAATCTCTTGAAACCATCGCTCGTAATCAATTCTTACTTGAAGCGAGACTCAAACGTATGGATTCAAAAATTGACAAACGATTCAACAAGGTCAAGTCTTTCTTCAGTGCTGTATGGGATGCTATATCATGTAGCACATCTGTCTCTACCCAACATCAAGACCCCGGAAAGCGTCCGGCTCCTCCCACTTTCACTTGGTCAACATCCGAGGAATCTGCTGGTACAAGCGGACAAGGTCATGGAGAGACGTCTAGAGGTGATGACGATGACGATGATGACGATGATGATGATGATGAAGATGATGAGGAGGAGATTCAGTCGGACTAAAGCTAGTTTGTTTATTTTTTTTTTAGTCCTTTAAAAACATTTGTGACACTTGTACTAATTAGTGTCCATCTTTTTTAGTGAACTTTGGCATGTATGGTAGTTTCAAAACATCTTGTGTTTGAATGTGTGTTATGCATTGTTCTTTTTGGTTCATATTCTTTTTTGTTTACTCCTTTTTGTCGATGACAAAGGGGGAGAAAGGTGCTAATAATTGTTTGCAGGGAGAAAGGTGCTAATAATTGTTTGCAGGGAGAAAGGTGCTAATAATTGTCTGCAGGAAATCACATATTCAGGGGGAGACTCAATACTTTAATTATATATTATCATCAATCAAAAAGGGGGAGAATGTTGAGACACAGCTTCTATGAAGATTTTGATTGCTGACAACAATATAAAGGCAATCGACAAATCAAGACCTTCATATGGTTCTCTAGATTATAGATTGATTATTTGATGTTATAATAGTAATAAACTTGTTAAAATCTATCCTCAAATAAGTCATGCACAAAATATAATCAATATATATATACATTTATAGTAATGTGCACATTTATTGTGCAACTTAACAGAGACCGGTCGACCGGTCCAAAAATGAACGGTCGACCGTTCCTGTTAAATGTGCACAATAAACGTGCACACATGCACATAACGACTATATATTTAAAATCCTGTCTACCGGTCATTTTTTGACCTGTCGACCGTTTTTAAACAGAAAGCAAGTTTTCCAAAAGACACTTCTCTTCTCCAAGAGTTGCATCTCCTACCTTTCACCAATAATCACAACTCTTAATGGCAACTGTTTCACCAAGAGTTACAACTATTTCTTCTTATATATACTCATCTAAATCGTTGATTCAAATAAGAATATACATGATTATTATATGCTTTCTCTGATCTTACTTTCTAACATTCTTGCATTCTAAAAGCACTCATTTAATTAATAGCTTATTGAATCATTGAAACTATTTTATACCTTTTGATTCAATAAGCAATATACCTTCTTTAATCTTCACAAAACATCAGTCATATACTTTGAGGATAAGATTATAGGAAGGGTGTACTACTAGTGACAAATCCGTGTTTTGAAGAACACAAGTTGTCAACAACAATTGTATTTGTTTGTGTTGAAGTCCTCGTGTTGTAAGAGGCAAGTGTTGAAGTCCTCAGTGTGTTAGAGGCGTGAAATCCCGTTCGGCTGTTCGGGTATTGTAAACCTGTTCCTCCGGGTGAAGCGAGGTAGTTAATAGTGAAAATCCAGATAGGAGTCTGGGACTGGACGTAGGACGGTGCTCCGAACCAGTATAAAAATCTCTGGTGTGATTTTTCTATTTTTATTTACTATGCTATTATCATCTATTTCCGCATTTATATTGTAGTCCATATTACACGATCCGTGTGTACTATATTAGCACATATAATCGTATATACACCGCACTTTCAATAATTATAATCATATCTTAATACAAAAAAATACTCACTGTCCATCGGACCATACGGTAGAAAATAAAGATTTTTTTTAGGGATTATGGACTTTTTACTATAATCCAATTTCTTTTTATTTTAAAAATAATAACTTTTTTGCTTAGTAGTGCTTAATTATTGCTTAAATTTAAGCGGAGTGCGGATAAGCCCTAGTTAAGTGTGTTTAAGCAATCATCGCTTAACTTTGTTTTTTTTTCAAAAAGTTAAGCGTTGTACAAGCATTTAGCACTTAAGTGAGGCATAAGCGATGCTTAAGCACGCTTTTTCACGACATAGATCAGAGCACCATTTTGTAAAAAAGGTCCAAATCTATGTTGGAATTCATAAGCTAACCAAAATAAAACTTCACTATGAAATTTATTTGCGATCAATAATTTGAATTCAGTTATATTTTTGGCTGAAAATTTGATCGATATAATCAGTTGGCTATAATTACTAAAAATTAAATTGGTCTAATCAATTTGCTTTGTTTTTGTTGAAGTGGTATATGTACATATATAGTGGACATGCATGTTGTGTAACATTTTTTTGTTAAAGTGATGTAATTATGTTAATGGACATGTAAGATGAATATATTATCATTTGTGTTATGTAGTTTATACTGTGTTCTTTATACGAAATTGTACAATTTTTTTGTTTAATTACCAATAATATTATGTTGTTTATTCTTATGGGTACTGAATGTTGATTCTTATGATATATATTTATCCATTATAATAAGTAGTGCAATATCATTGTTAATCAAACAACTATGAGTATAAATGTTTCTAGTGTGCATATATACACACACACATAAATACATACATACATACATAGAAGAACAGAAATTATTTTATATGTAAGAATATAAATATAATCTATTTTAGTTATTAGTGAGTTAAAGATTGAATATAAACTGATTAACTACTACAAATTGGTACCCAGGATCATGATTTAAGACCGACTAAATACTATAATTCAGTTTCAAATATTTTTGAACCGAAATATTGTTCCCTAAAATTTCAAATTTAAGACCGACCGAAGACTGTAATTCAGTCTTTAAAATTCAATTTCAAATATATTTGAGACTGAAATATCGGTCCCTAAAATTTCAAATTAAATTTTCGACCTTACATTTTTAAGATTAGAGATTTAAAGACTAAAATTTTGGACTTTTTTCAGTCTTTGAATATTACGTATGTGGTTAATTTCACTTATCTAATATATAAAGTTAGCATGGGTATTTGAGGAGTTTCTTGGTAATTATATATTATGCCAATTTTTTATTCTTTTTTGTTTAAAGGTGGTCGGAGTATCTGCCTTGTTTTTGGAAGCCATTTCATATGTTCAAAATGCTAGTGTTGAAGCGTTATGTCCTATGACTACATTCATCGATTCTAACAAAACATAATTGTTAACTGACTTTTTAACCAAGCAAGTTTCAACTGAAATTGGAAGGCCAAAATAAAGACAAAATGTCCCATGAGCTTGGAAACAAGTCGAGATGAACAAATGGAAGGAAGTCAACAAGTTTCAAGCAAAATGAGGCTAAGTGGACCACTCAACACTGAGAGGACCTCTCGGTACCGAGAGATACTTTTTGCACTTAGCACCACCTAACCCTTATACTTGATGCACAACCTATAGCAATTTTCGTAAAGCATTTCCCTCAAAGAAAAGATGAGAAATTTTCAAGGATTTATGAGAAGAAAGTAGAAAACATGATAATACAAGTGTTATCGAAGGAATTGTCAGGATCAACTAAACTTCGGTGGAAAATAGCTTGGAATACATCATGTTGAAGGTAGAAGAGCAAAGCAAGTGGAAAAGTCAAGTTATACCTAAAGGAAAGCTCTCGGTACGGAGAGGTCGATTTTGGCCATGGGCCACATGCTCTCTCCTAAACCTTTGGGTTTGTGTTTGAACCTTGGACTCCGTGGGCTTCTGACTCAACTGGCGGTTTCCTCTATAAATACAGACCCTGTAGCTATTGGAAAAGGAATTTTGGTTCTTCTTCATCTTTTACCTCTCCTCCATTGAAGTCACTTAGAAATCTACCATCTGATGTTTTAGAATTTTGATCGGTAAATTCCTTATACTAATGACTCTCAAACCTCTAATAAATAAACTATAAAGTGGGTGTAGGCAAAAGATTGTCGAACCACCATAAAAATTCCTATGTCTCTTTACTTGTTGCATACATTTTCTATATTTCAACAGGTTTTTGGGCGTTGTGCCATTTTTGGCATCGACATTTTGGTGTTTTCAATGAGAAAGAGCTTGATTTCACAACCTATGGATCTAAAGTTTGGAGAAGATGAAGAGACATAACACTAGAACTTGGATTGTAGGGAGTCAACTAGAGCATGGAGACAACTAGAAGGTGTCTTCAAATTCAAATCATTCCACCTATGCGACAAGAGAGGAGATGGAGAGAATGAAGAAAAAATGCAAGATGAAATAATGGCTCAACAACAAAATATGCTAGATTGATTTTTCGAAAGGTTAGGTTAACAGGGTATTACTAAAACTGCTGGAATTCAAAACCAAAGACCAACAATTACTGCAGGAGCATTTGGAGTCGAAATGGAGTAAGTTAGAACAATTACTCGATGAACATGACATGTCGATACCGATCCCAATCCCATTTGTATCGAGGATTATACTAGGTTCAATGTCGGTCAGGCTTATGGAAAGCTAGGATGCCAAGAACGTATAACACTAAAGGCAGAAATGAAAGTCAGAATATAAATCCATAGCGACAAAGGGTTATGTACCCAAAGTTCCCTTATAAAATTGGGGGCAGAATGAAGCTAGAGGTGCGAATCAGAATGCAAGCACTCAGCTAAAGGAGTAGGTGCCGGAGTTCCCCCATAAGAGCAGGGGATAGATTGCAACTATTGATTAAAGATCTTTATTGGATGGCAGCAACCAGATAGTTGAGTTGATCAGAAGGATAATGAGAGTGGACCACTAAACCAAAGTTTGAAGGACAAAAATAGGAATCCATTCACATCTAACATCTAGAATGCGAGGAATCCTCCATATTTCAAGCTTACAACGTTGGAAATATATAATGGGCAAACAAATGCAATAGTTTATCTAATAAGGCATCCAATATACGGAGATGTTGGGTGCTTCTGAGGAGGTGATGGGATGGTGCTTCCCATTATATCTGATAGATTTGGCAGCGATGTGGTTCAGATAGTTGGACAGTGGGTCCATAAGCATGTGGACCGAGTTAGTGAATAGGTTCTTAAGACAGTTCAGAGTTTATGTCTCTTGACCAAAGAATGTGATGATGCTATCAAGCATTAAGCAAAGACTCGGAAAGACCGTATATAGCTATCTAACGAGATTTAACATGGCAACCACTGTAGTTGGTAAGTCGGATCCATCGATAATCCAAATGGCACCAGTGTTTGGAGTCGCAAGCAAGACAGAGTTTAGGGTTGCATTAGAAAGGGATCTATATATGGATCTCATGGAGTTTTACTATGAAGCTGAGAGATATCAATGTCATAAGGATGCCGAAACTGATAATGCTGATATTATTGTTGTGGATGAAAGAGGACTATCCAGAGAAGGATATGGAAAAGACAAACGGAAGCGAAAATCTAATGATGACTTCAAGGAGGGAATCGAAGTTTTCTTTTTACACTGACTTAACCGAAATCCCAAAGAGTATATACCTACATAATAGGGATAGATCTCCTATTAGAGGCTAGCTGAGAGGGAACCCACAGATAGGGAGACAAGGTTTGGAAAGTTTTGCATGCTCAATGAGCTAGATGGGCACAAAACGAATGAGTGCAGATACCTTCGTAATTTAATAGAAGAATTGATTCGGAGCAACTAGTTGCAACGGTATGTAAGGAATCGAACTGCGATGGTGCAACCGCAATGAATCAAGACACGACCAAGAATCTGGGTTAAGCATGTTAATCCCATGATTGGGATGGATAGGAGTCAGTTTGTTTCTCGCATTTTTCTTTCAATTTTAAGACAATAATAACCTCAAACTGCTTATGCATGTATGGGACTTCGATTAGTCTTTTGGCACGCTTTGGGTCGGATGTCTGAGATGAATATTTAGGATGTTTTCTTGCTTATTTTGATTTGAGTATTTGATTTTCGATATCCACTTGAAGATGATGACTGATATTGATCATGGTATTCCCATCTAGAGAGATGGGGCAGTGACCACATGAAGTAAATACCCTCATCGAATAGTGAGTGGATGGACTTGCATATCATTAAGTCCATTCATCGGAGAGTGAATGGATTGAGTCAGCAAGGATCTAGAGAGATCGAAAGTAAGTCCCCTCACTGAAGAGTGAGCGGATGGACTTGCTCATCAATGAGTCCCTTCGCCGAAGAGCAAATGGATTGGGCTCGGCAAGGATTTGAAAAGATTGAACCTCAGATTAGATGATTGAACGACCCGGAAAGATAAAACCCTAGACTGGGTGATTAAATGGTCCGTAGAGATAACCATAGTTGGATGATAAAAAATGCGGTAATGTCGAACCTTGGAACAGATATTGACGCAGGATTATAATTTGAATGCGTTATAATCAGAGTAAAATAAATAAATCTCGAACGAACACGGGATTATTTTGACATATATTATGATATTCCAGATAAAGACAGGCTGATCTTGATTGTTGATTGACACTAAAGCATGGACTAGAGCTCTTAGCTATAGTAGGTCTGGAACGGCCTTTGATTTGCAAGCAAATCCGAAATAACCGAATGATTCACCGTACCTTTGATCGAGGAATAGCTGGTAGCTTGACTGCCAGAAGTTCACTATTGCTAAAACTTGTTCTTGAGCAAAGCACACATTACATTCATAAAGTGTACTTTGGGGGGAAAGTTTTAATTAGCATTTTGACCAATTAAGTTTCAAATAGAATTAGGAGCCAAAATAAAAAAGAAATTACCCACGAGCTTGGAAACAAGTCCAAATGAATAAAATGAAGAAATTCAACAAGTTTCAAGCAAAATGGGACTAGGTGGACTACTCGGCACCAAGAGGACCTCTAGGTACTGAGAGGTACTTCTTCCCCTAAGCACCCCCCGAACACCTTATACTTGATTACAACCACTAGAAATCGTCGTGAAGTATTTCCTTTAGAGAAAAGATGAGCAACTTTAAGAATTTATGTGAAGGAATCAAAGAAAGCAGGATAATACAAGCGTTATTAAAGGAATTTTTGGAAAAAACTTAACTTCTATGGAAAATAGTTTTGAATACATCATGTTATCAATGGAAGAGAAAAGCAAGTGGAAAAGTTAAGTTATCATCAAAGAAAAACTCTCAGTACCGAGTGGTCAATTTTGGCTATGGGGCCACGTGCTCTCTCCTACATCTTCGGGCTTGCGTTGGACCTTGGCCTTCTGATTTAACTGGTGATTTCCTCTATAAATACTATGATGACCCACCTTTTCGACCCTCAAAATACGACACTAATACATCCACCATATTCACGTGCCGAGCATTCAAGTGTTGGAAAACCATATTCTTAGGGTGAAAGAAAAGAAAAAATAGAACAAAATCTCACATCTTGATGGGTAATATATTATATCCAAATGATCTTTACAAAAGACAATTTTAATATTCATACAACCAATCAGAGTAACTAACCTATCATGAGTCTGGAAAATCATAACAGCCTGTCCTTATAATTGCTAATAGACACAAAAGAAGAAATATAGTAGAAAATAAAATGCATATGGCCTTGAAGGAATCCTACTCGTCTTTAGAAGCTCCAAAGTGCCCAAAGCTAACTCTAAAAAAGTACTCGGGTCTGACACGAGTATTATAAAAAAAATAAAACCTAGATCGGTCTGGTAAACTAGCGTAAGAAACTCAAATCATATAGATGTTATATTCGTAAAGCCCTTTCAAAAATGAAAGTATCGTGTAAGTCCATGTCATACATACGCTCAAACGGGATTTTACCTTATGATAACCAAACCATTCAAATAGAAAATCCAGTGTTACTATAATAATGTCTAGAATTTAAAAAAAATATTTAATCATAGCCATAATGGTTACGTTCAATGACATATTTGGTATACAACTAATTTCGTAAAGACTTGTTTTGGAAAATGCAGTCCATACAATGACAAGGAATTAAGGTACCACCAACCACAATACATATCTAGATAAATTATACCGAGGGCTCACATGTACCCCTTGCATGACAAGAGCGGCTAATGTCATCCTGGGTGGTACCAAACATGTTCCCCCAAGGAAATCTCAAATGGTAAGAAATCGAGAGGCTTTCATATACTTCTTAAGTCCAAATAGGTCAATTTATCGATCGTGGACAAACCACATTTGGTGTAAGCATATAGTTTTCATACGGATAATCACACGCCATATATTTATCACCACTTTCCATTTCAACCCCGTGCTATGCCACGATTAACAATGAATTCGAACAAGTTGTAGAACTAACATTTCCTTGACTTGCATTCTTAAATTCTTGCAGAAAGAAACGGGCTTCCACAACTCAAAATTTAGTGTCAAGTATAAGATGAAGTACCTTCCATATACTTAATTAGTCATGCCTTATTTTTAAAAATTTCCTCTTTTATACTTATCACACTTCTGATGTTTCTAATTCTCTATCCCTCATCGAGAATCGAAGCTAGGTAAGTCGAGGGCGCTGGTTGTACCTGGCCTTGCCTTAGTTAAAGCACTTCAATTCTAGATCTCACAGATAAAGGAAGTCTACTTATCAGTTTTAGTGTTAAATATAAGACGACATAATTTCCAAAAACATCATATTTGTTTGTGTTAATCAATGACAACAACAAAGAAATCCTTTGTTTGAAAGCAAAGTTGTTTTAAAATAATCGAAAACCAACTTTATAAACTTATTTTAAGTCTTCGATTTCAAAATCATTTATTCAGAACATTTTTCCATATTCCTGTATTTAAACCAAAGTTGGATTTAAAAAGGCAACTTCTTCCTTTGTATAACGTAAAAAATTTATTCAATTATGAAGTGTTATAAACCAAACTTTCTTTCCAATTTCCCCAAACCATTTACAAAATAAAAATATTATAGTCCACGATTTATTTCTCTTTTTTTGGAAATATTTCTACAAAAATAGTGTTGTAATCCATGCTTCCTTCCTCTTTTAAAATTACTTTTTAAAACTCTTTAAAACAAGTTTGAAACTTAAATTTAAAACATCCCTTAGAAGATGGTCGTTTTTAACAAAACTTGACTTTTGGAACAAAGAAGCTTCCTTTATAAAATTTAAACATCTTGTTTCGATAATTTAATTAAATTCGTGAATATATTTCAAACTTCAAACTTCCTTTTAAATACTTAAACAACCTATTCAAAACACATTTTAAAGGGAATTCACAAAATATTCAAAGTACATAACCTTATATACTTCACTAAAATCATAGATTTCCAAACTGCATCCATAACGACTATCGCTATATGAAACGTAACTTTAAAAACTTTTTTTTGCAAATAAGATAACATTTAAACTCCATTCCTTTCTATATTTAAACCATTCCATATATTTGCAAAGAAGGTTTAAAAAAGTCATGTTCAAAATCCATTTTCCAAACACTTTAGAAAACAAGAAATAAACCATTTAAAAGAAAGCATGGAATTTTAATATCGCAAAACAAATAATTACTAGATCGATTATAATTATGAAATATCCACTTTCCATATACACAAATATTTACATAACCAAGAATTTATGTAAATAATAGTCAACAATACGAGGAATCATTTAGGATCCCTCTACAAAACTTCCATTCTTCGAAGTGCTTCCATAGCAATCTATTCAGTACGAAACACTCCAACTTCTTTTGCTTAGTCCCTTGCAACACAATGTTTTATGTCATCTGCTTCCAAGTGGGAATCAACAACAAACAAAAATATATGCACATCACAAATACATACAATACTATAAATTAGCACTAAATTATTACAACATTTTTATACCTAAAATAAAGTGAGAAATCTCATTTTTATCACGACTAAACACTATTATAAGCAACTACCTTTATACCAACAATTAAAACAACACAAACCACCTTCTCTTCCTTCCTCATGCTTATGCAAGGCCCCCATTCCCTTAAATGCTCACAACCCTAGGCCAGTTTAGGGAATGGGCACAAAAGTTTGCATATTTGGGTAGGTGGTGATGTTAGCTGTGATGTATAGAGGATTATTTTTTATTTTTGTTTGATTTGAAGAAGATTTAAAGAAAGGAAAGAGTGAAGATGAAGAAACCATTAATGAGTTTTTAAGAAGAGAAGAAAAAAGAATGAAAATGTAAATTAAATAAAGAAGAGAAGTGAAGAGGAGATGTCGTTTTATAGAAATGAAAAGTGAAAGATTACTAACATACCATTTGCAATAAAACAGACCACTACCCTTCTTAATATTTTGATAACACATTCTCTTATGTCACCTAAGCCATTACATCACATTTTCCTTAAGTTCTTTAAGTACATTTAATATTCTTACACTTAGAAAAAGAAGGAAAGGTATTTTCCTTACTTTATTAGTTTAATTAATTACCTTTTTAAATCCTTTAAGTATCTTACTTTTACTAATACTTTTTTACTTTATTAAATCACTTATTATATGTATAAGTGTATGTTACAGAATTCTGTATATGTGTGCAACAACGTTGCACCAACTTTCGTTTGATAAAAAGTCAAAAATCCAAGCGATATTCGGTCACATTTTTAATTTTTCATCGAACTACTTATTTTTGTAAACAAACTTCTAGAAATTTTTTCCATTATTTATTAATTAAAAGAGGGTTATTTTACCATTAAAAACAACTAATTGAATATTTAAATTTTATCAACTATTCACGAATCAAAGCAATAAAATTCCAAGGCGTTACATTCTTTCCCTTTTAAAAGAATTCCAATCTCGAAATTTCATTACAAACAAACAATCAAGAAACAAGCCATACTATTTCTTAACATTTTCCAATAAATGACTAATAAACTTAGAATCTGTCCTGATTTACGGCCATATCATAACGCGAGAATGATAACCAATGTATTGAGCATACCTCATGCTCAACAGCCATAGGTTATTACTTAATTGATTATTCACATAACCTCTTGACAAATCAAAGAGTCATCTACCCAGCTCCATAAAACGTTAAAGACAAGTATACCTAAGCCCGTATGATGTATATTAATCATCCGTTTGCAATATCTGATTTGATCACTTAATCGAATAAATATGTTTTTCTTCCAAACTAGTATCACTCGCCCGACTTCTGTAGTGCGGACTTCAATCAGGCTCCTTGATTAGGGACGTCCGTTTTCCTTACATAGTCATGTACTATGCTAGATAGCCTTGGTCCATATCAAGAATCCTCACCAAATGTCCAGTTTGAAGAATCTAGTGATAAATCTCTATACGGATCGATATGAATCACCTCAAAGTCATCTCGAACCTTGGATCAAGAACTGTGCGAAGAAATGCTCTACATACAACTTACGTACTTATTCTTATTGGTTCTTAGTTATACCAATTTCTTTTTACTTCTAAAATTATTCATGAAAAAATTTCATAGAAACATAAATTGAATTTTAAACTTTTATAATACCCTGCTATATCCTGAGAGTATATACTACTATATGATTTAATCTTTTCTTAAATTCAGATGCATGCTCAAAATAAAAATGGGTCTTAAAATCAAGTCGACCTCTTCAACCTCTTAACTCAACTGGTCAGGTAAGTAGCTAAGAACAGTAGGATGCTGGTATCCAAACTCAGTCCTAGAGTCTACTTTTCCTTGGTCCCCTAAGATAAAGATGTTTATTAGCCGGCTCAATAATATTAAATAGTTTATACAACCTAGACTTTAAAATAAGAAACATGAATTTATACAACAAAGTTTATTTAAAACCTTCTTATTAAATTTAACTCATTAAAACTTATTTTAAATTATTTCTTCTCTACCCAAGAATGATATAAATCCATATTGATAAATTCATTTATTAACATGCTCCTTTACCAAAATATCATTTTATTTTGAAACTATTTTCTGTTTTTAAGGAAACTTAAGAAATAAATACCCGATTTTTATTTCAAAACCTTTTTGAAATAATACAAAATATTTTAATCCATAGATAATATACATATAGACTGAGTAACACTAAATGATACCAAGGAACTAGGTCCTACCAAGTAGTATCATACATCCCCTTACCAAGAAGGGTAATACTTAAGAGAAGTGCTTACTCTTCGAGTATAATTTTTGCCTATTTTTAGTCATTTTCGAGTCACTCAAACTTAGTTAACATAAAAATACTTCTTTTCTTTCGAATCCTATTTTGAAACATTACTACATATCTTCAATATATATATATATATATATATATATATATATAACTTTAGCACTTTATTTACTAAAATCTGCCTTAGGATCGTTCAGATTCAAATGATAAAAGGAATAATTTACTAAGTGCACAATAATATTTGCCTAAGAAAACATCCGATTGTCACTTACAAGATTTTTTAGATCATCACAAAACTAGCCGAGATGTTTTCCTCGAACTATCCAAAGAAAATGCATCTTACTTTAAAATTCTCTTTGAAAATACTTGTACTTATAAATACTTTCAAGTTATATTATTATTACTTTTCCCAAAAAGCATTCGAAATCCTTTTTCAAAGACAACGGAATTTAAATTCCTAAAAATCATTTTATTTTATAAGACACATCTTAGAAACCAAATTTATATAAAATTATCTTTATATAATAACTTTCTTTGTTACGGTAACTTTTTTAACAAAACAAACTTGTTAACCTTATATTATCTACGCACACCTTAGAGTCAACTTGTGAAACTGAATTCACAATGTGTTCGTATTTAATTCAATTAACAAATGATGATAAATAAATACCATTATTTCCTACAAAGTTATCATAACAAAAATATAACAATATCTACTTTCTTAAAAATTATCCTTTTACTTTTAAAACATAAAAATTTAGTTAAAATTATTTCATTTTCTAGTTTCAAAACAATATAATACACTTTTATAGCACTAACAAATACGTGATCTCGTATATACACTCAAACTCATTCTAGGGTGTCACTTACCTTACTCTAATGAGTTTACCCCACCAAGGCCAATGTTCTCGCTTAAACTTCACCTTTGATACCAAATGTGATGACCTGCCTTTTCTACCTTCAAAATCTGACGCTAATACATCCATAAAGTTCACGTGCCGAGCGTCCAAGTGTTGGGAAGATGGATTGTTGGGGTAAAAAAAGAAAAGACAGAATAGAAGCTCACATCTTGATGAGTAATATATAATATTCAATGATATTTACAAAAGAAAATTTTAATATTCATTTAATTAGTCAGAGTAACTAACATATCATTAGTCTGGACAATTATAACAGTCAGTCCTTACAATTGCTGATAAGCACAAAAGAAGAAATACAGTAGAAAATAAAATACATCGGGTCTTGGAGGCATCCAGCTCGTCTCTAACTCCATAAAAATACTTGTGTCTAACCCGAGTATTATAAAAAAATAACATCCAAATCAGTCTAGTAAACTAGCGTGAGAAACTCAAATCATATGGATTGTTCTACTTATAAAACCCTTCCAAAAATAAAAGTATTTCATAAGACCACACCACACATAAACATGAACAAGCTTTTACCTTACTGTAGCCAAACCATTTCAAATAGAACACCCAATGATTTTATAAATATTAAATGAATATTAAAATAAATAAAATGAAGTCCGTAAAGGCACATAACGGAAAACAGATTCCATACAATGAAAAGGTACCGGGTTACCACCTACCACAGTACATCTTTAGATAAAATGTACCGAGGGCCTCATATGGACCCCTTGCATTACAAGATCAGCCTACCCTTTCCTGGTTAGGACCGAATATGTCATCTTCCATGTTGCTTTCCAACCTTTTCCTCGAGAGCTCTCGTGCACAAACCAAATCCATAAATAGTGATCTAGAAAGGTGATGATCATACCCTAATGGGTGCAACCCACATAGCCTTACAGCATATCCCATGTTTTCGTCATTACCAGATATGAGGCTCATGAGATCACGATTACCTTTCCTTCTTAGTAAAACCCACTTGAAATGATAACACTACGCTGTAGACAACAATGCAATACTAATATTCATCCATACAAGTTGTTCAGGATATGAACAAACCGAAGGCACTACTTCTACTACATCGTTTTTGGAATCATCCTTAGGATTAGTAGCAAGTTGCTCTTAAGATTTAAAGAACTCCGTCTTGATTTAATCATCCTCAAGATGTCCTTAATTCGAATGCTTATGCCGGTTCGAAGTGGCTTTCAGGTAACTCATGCTTATTTGATCCTGGTCTCTCCAAACTAACAATCGATAGTTTTCAGTTGGCTCATTTCTGGTTCTTTTAAAAGTAAGTAGACGATATAAGAGTCCTAATGAGATCTCAAATATCTGCCCTCAAAGCAAGATACATTTTACCGGATTGAGTACTCCTAAGGAAATGTCAAATTGTAAGAAACTGCAATGCTTTCATATGTTTCCTACGTCAAAATAGGTTAAGCTATCGATAATGGACAAACCACTATCTGGTGTAATTATATATTTTGCACATAGAAAATTAGACATCATATACCTACCACCACTTTTCAATTTCAACCTCATGCTATGCCTCGATGAGCAATGAAGTCGGATGAGTTAGAGAACTAACATTGCCTTGACGTACATTCTTAAACTCTCTCAGATAGAAACCGGTTTCCATACCTTGAAATTTAATGTTAAGTATAAGATGAAGTACCTTCCATATACTTAATTAATCATGACCTATTTATAAAAATTAACACTTTTATACTTATCTTTCCTCATCAAGAATCGAAGTTAGGTAAGTTGAGGCACTGGTTGCGCCTGGTCCTACATTCGTTAAAGTACTTCAATTCTAGATCTCGTTAATAATGGAAAGTCTACTCATCGGTTTTAGAATTAAATATAAGACAACTTAGTTTCAATAAGAGTGTCAACATTTAAGCACTACTTTATCATATTTGTTTTGTGTTACTTAATGATACCGATGAAGAAATCCATTGTTTGAAAACAAGTCCTTTTAAATAATCGAAAACCAACTTTACAAATTTGTTTTAGTCTTCAATTTCTAAATCATTTATTAGAAATATTTTTTCAAAATTTCGTATTTAAACTAAAGTTGGATTTAAAAAAGGCAACATCTTCCCTTTTATAAAGTAAACAATTTATTTAATAATAAAGTATTATAAACCAAACTTTCTTTTCACATTTTCGAAACCATTTACTATAACAAAATGTTATAGTCCACGATCTCTTTCTTTTTTCTTGAAAACATTTATTACAACAATAATGTTGCAATTTACGCTTCCTTCTTCTTTCAAAATTAATTTTTAAAACTCTTTAAAACAAGTTTGAAACTCTTATTTAAAATATCCCTTTAAAGACGGTCACTTTTAACAAAACTTGACTTTTGAAACAAAGTAGCTTCCTTTGTAAAATTTAAACCTCTTGTTTTAATAATTTTTAAAATTTTAAACTTCCTTTTAAATTCTTAAACAACCTTCATAAAACACATTTGAAAGAGAATTTTCAAAATATTTGAAGTAGATGATAACCTTTTATACCTAAAGACATAAATTTTCAAACTGCATTCGTAGCCAGTATCGCTATATGGACTATAACATTTAAAATTTTGTTTTGTAAGTCAAATAACTTTTAAACTCCAATCCTTTCTATATTTAAAATATTCCATATATTTGCAATGAAGGTTTGAAAAAGTCATCTTGGAAATCCATTTTCAAAACACTTTAGAAAACAAGTAATAAACCACTTAAAAGAAAGCACAAGTTTTAAATGTCGCAAAACAAACAACAATAAGATCGACTTTAACTATGCAACATTCACTTTCCATATACACAAACTTTTACATAGCAAAGAATGTGTGTAAATAATGATCAACAAGGCTTGGAATTATTTGGAATCCCTCTATAAAACTTCCATTCTTCGAAGTACTTCCATACCGACTTGTTCGCTACGGAGCACTCCGACTTCCTTTCCATAGTCTCCTGCAACACAATGGTTATTTATGTCATCTACTTCCAAGCAAGAATAAACTACCAACAACAATACATACATACAACACTATAAGCTAACATTAAATTATTACAACATTTTTACACCCAAAGTAAAGTGAGAAATCTCACTTTTATCATGACCAAACTCTACTATAAGCAACCGTCGTCCTACAAATTACTAAAACAACACAAAACCACCCCCTCTTCCTTCCTCGCTCATGCTAGGCCCCCTTTCACTTAAATACTAGCGGTCTTATGCCAATTTTGGAATGGACACATACATTTGCATATTTGGGTAGGTGGTGGTATTAGCTATGATATATAGAGGATTATTTTTGATTTAAAGACAGAAAATAGTGAAGAAGAAGAAGCCATTAATGAGTTTATGAGAAGAGATGGGAAAAAAGAAAGAACAAAGAATGAAAATGAAATAAAGAAGAGAAGTGAAGAGGAGATGTCGTTTTATAGAAATGGGAAGCGGAAGATCTCTAACATATCATTTATATTAAAATAAATCATTACTCTCCTTGATATTTTGACAACACATTCTTTTATGTCACCTATGCCATCACATCATATTTTGCTTAAGTCTTTTGAGTATTTTTAATATTTTTACACTTAGAATAAAAAGGAAAGGTCTTTTCCTTACTTTATATAAGTTTAATTAATTACCTTTTTAAATCCTTTAAGTATACTTACTTTTAATAACACTTATTATATGTATAAGTGTGTGTTAGAAAAGTGTACATATGTGTGCAACAACATTGCAACAACTTTTGTTCGATAAAAAGTTGAAAATTCAAAAGACGATTTTTGGTCACATTTACGATTTTTCATCGAACGACTTATTTTTGTAAACGTATTTCTAAAGAAAGTTTAGTATCATTATTTATTAATTAAAAGAGGGTTGTTTGTCCATTAAAAACTATTAATTAAATATTTAAAATTCATCAAATATTCACGAATTAAAGAGATAAATTTCTGGATCGTTACAAAAACAGATTTTATGGCTATTGAAAATGGACTTTTGGATCTTCTTTTGCTTCTCTTACCTCTCCTCTATTGAAGTCACTTAGGAAGTTACCATTTACTATTCTAGGAATTAGATTAGTAAATTCTTGCACTAGTGACTCTCAAACCTCTAATAACTAAAATATAAAATGGACGTAGACCAGAGATTGTCGAACCACAGTAAAAATTCTTGTGCCTCTTTACTTCTTGCATACATTTTCTGCTAGATCTCTACATTTCAATATGTTTTTGGATGTTATGCCATTTTTGGGGTCAACAATAAGTATTTGCGATGAACGAGATGCAAGTTTTATCTACCATAGAGAAATTTTCTTGATCCTTAATCCTATAAGTCACAACGAATATATATTGCTCACTAATTTTGTTTCCATAAGCAAAAGAATTGATGGTTATCAACTTCGTGGAACTAGTTTGTGAACAAAATGAAGTTTCTAATGTAAAAACGATAACTTTCTATTTGATAATAACCGACAGATTCTGCTTTATAATTAAAATAAATATATATGGTTTTAACATCTGAATTCACTTAGTCCACATTATTAACATAGGTTTAGAACTATGTTATGGCTTCTGATAACATTAGTTTAGCTAGAAGATGAGCAACTTCTCATGATAATAATTTATTTATATTATTGCAGATGTTGTTTGGTGAGTCATTGATAAAACAGGAAGATCTTGGGAAGGCTATATTAGGGCTTTTTCGTAGAGATGTACCTGGTGGTAGAGATAATATGAACAGCTACCATCATAAATGTCAAAAACTGCAATCAGTTGACTCCAATTCTGATACAAGAGAGACTTTTCCCTTTACAACACATTAATTTTCAATATTAATTTTGAGTTAATAATTTTGAATAGCAATATAACAATATTTGTATACCTTTGCTTCACAGGTTGGCATTTTATCAAAAAAGTGTATCTCGCTTCTTTTACATGTTAGAGTTTTGAAATTAAATGGCTCGTAATGGTAAGCATTAGAGTCATGACAAATTCCTCAATTTTGATTCCACAAAGGTTCAAATGAATTTGCTGAAGACGAATAAGAGTTAGTGCAATGATAATAGAACGCATACATATTTTGCGCTCACATGTCTTTATATCATTAAGTGCTTGATTGAATATCTTTCTCTTTAGTTTCTTAAGAAACTAGAAATTAATACCATGAACTAATTAATAATACACGATTGCACGTAAAAAATAGTATTAACTGGTTTCTATGAAACAAATTGCATACATGGCATAAAAGATGTAGAATATGCTCAAAGAAGAGAGATATATGGAACAAGCCTACAATTACTATCATATGCCATGCTACTAAAGATCCAAGTGAATTAATTAATATAAATGAAAGACAGCGAGCCTTTATGCAATTTCATATAGGGTTACAGGGGCATTTTTGTAACTTCCCAAAGGAACTCTTGTATTATATAAGTATCAGTATCCGACTGTAACTGTATTGTACGATAAAAGAAAGATAATACAGCAACTTCTTTTTTCTCTTCTGTTAAAATCATTTACACGGAAATATTCAATTCGATTCAAATTCTATTTTGGTATCGGAGCTAACTGATTGCCAAACGACAAATTTGAATCTGATCATCTTCCATCTGATCAAACGATCATTTGAAAGATTGTGGAGCTTTCTCTCCTTAGATTTTATTCTCATCACTGGAGAGTTATCCTTTCTTGAACAAGAATTCCGTTCAAATCAGTTTCTGCAAATTGACAAAAACAGTTAATTTTCCAGTTGCCTCGCCTGAATCTTGTCAGCAAGTTATCATCATTTAAGACAGACTGCAGCTCTTCTCCTGAAATTTCTTCCTCACCGGAGAAGAATTTTTTCAGTACCTTAGTCAACAACCTTTAAATCAGGAATCAGATTCTTGATTTAAAAGTTCAATCTTTTACCCACAAAAAAAAACTTCTTATCTGGCTGCAGTCATCAAGATTACCTTGCCAGCATCTGTTGTTACTCATCAGCAGTGAAGTATCAAGATATTCACAATGGCAGGTAATGATGAGAGCAATTCTGTGACTGCATCTCCCATAAAAAGGAATCCATCAAATTCTACTCAAGAAGCGGAAAATCTTTGTATAATAAAACCAAAGAGTCAGCTTTCAGTACAACTTGACGAGCACAACTATTTTCTATGGAAATATCAAGTTGAAACAACAATAAGGGGTTACAGGTTAGAAGAATATATCAATGACACAATAGCAATACCTCCAAAGACGATATGCGACAGCAGTGGAAAATTAATTGCAAATCAAGATTTCATCAATTATCAAAGACAGGACAACTTCCTAGCCTCCTGGTTAATGTCATCTACCGGTGTTAACTTCTTATCTCAAATTGTAGGCTGTAAAACCTCGCAAGAAATATGGTCAAGAATCAATCAAATTTTCAATTCATAGACTGCAGCAAGAATTCTACACTACAAAAGGAAACTCTAAAATATAAAGAAAGATAGCATGTCAATGCAAGAATACTTAACTAAAGTCAAGACATATTGTGACTTACTGAAGACCGCTGGTCATAAAGTGACTGACACAGAGCAGATCCTGACCATACTTAGTGGACTAGAGAGTATGAGTCCGTTGTAGCAATAATCTCATCAAGAGAAACATTGCCATCAATTCAATATGTACAGTCCACTCTTCTTGCACAAAAAGGTAGAATAGATCAGAAAAAGCCACTGAATTCAGATTTATCCATAAACTATGCATCAAACTACAAAGGAAAAAGTCAAGAAAAGACAACCAACGGCAGAGTTCAACAAAACACCCAGAGGGGTGGATAGAATTACAGAGGCAGAGACCATGGAAGGTGGAACAATTCAAACGGACTTAGGTGTCAGATTTGTGAAAAGTTTGGACATACTGCAGCAAAGTGTTATTTCAGATTTGATCCAAACTTCACTATAAATCAGCAAAATAATATTCAGAGAAGCAATAATCCAAATATTAATTTTTCTCATGCAAGTCTAGAAGCAAGAAAGCAAGGTAGCACTTCAAAAAGCCAGTTAGATGCAGACCAATAGACAAAGATAGATGATTTACAGTTTGAAGAATGGTATCCAGATTCAGGTGCAAAAAATCACATTATCAATAATCTTGATAATCTCAATCTTGGAAATAGAGAAAATAAAGGTATGCAATCTATTTTTATGGGTAATGGAAAATCAATTCAAATCACTCATACTGGAAATGCAAAAATCTGAGGCAAAAGAGAGTTAGATCTCAATAATCTACTTAGAGTTGCACAAATTATGAAAAATTTATTGAGTGCATCTCAATGTGCCAATGAAAATCAAGTATATTTTGAGTTTTACCCAAAGTTCTATTCAGTTAGGGACTTGCTAAACAAAGAAAATTTGTTACAGGGTAATGTGCACAATGGTCTTTACATTTTCAATCTGTTAAAGAAATCTAAGTCTGCTCAAAAGAGAAATTGGTGCAATTATACTAGTGTGATTCCAATGTCAATATTAAAAAAGTGTTTGATTTGTGGCATAGTAAACTGGGTCATCCTAGTGTTGATGCTGCAAAACATGTTTTTCAGAATAGCAATATAAAATTTGAAAGTATGCCTATACCTTATATGTGTATTTCTTGTCAAATGGGAAAAAGTCATAAGTTACCATTTTCTAATTCATTAACTAGATGTACAAAACCATTAGAAATGGTAGCAGTTGACTTATGGGGTCCAGCCTCAATTGACTTTGATTATGGGTTAAAATATTTGTTTCTTTCATAGACTCATTTTCTAGATATACTTGGATATATTTTCTCAAATCAAAGGCAGAAACCAAAGATATAGTGATGCAATTCATCACTCAAGCTGAGAGACAGAGAAACAATGAACTAAAGGTAATTCAAACAGGTGGAGGAACAGAGTTTAAACTTTTGAAGGAATACTTTATCAAAAAGGAATAATACATAGGATTATCTGTCCATATACATCTGAGCAGAATGGACTGGCCGAAAGGAAGCACAAGCACATAGTTGATACTGGCCTGACTCTCTTAGCACATGCCTCAATGCCATTGAAATTCTAGCTAGAGTCATTTAACTCTGCAGTATTTCTCATCAACAGAATGCCTACTGAAAAAAAAACACCACTTGAGAAATTATTTAACACATCTCCGGATTATACATTACTTAAAACTTTTGGTTGCTTGTGCTATCCATATTTAAGACCCTATAACTCTCACAAGTTAAGTTTTAGATCTTTACCATGTACTTTTATTGGATATCCCACCATTCAGAAGGGATACAAATGTCTTACCAGCAATGGTAAGATAATTGTTTCAAGACATGTTACTTTCAATAAACATGTCTTTCCTTATTCTATGAGTGAGTTGAAAACTGCTCATAAGGTTTACGATGCTAAATCATCTATGCATTTTGTTCCAAAGCATCATGTTCCAACTTACTCCAGTGAGCAGGTAAGAAAAACTCAGACTGATCATTTGGTAAACGCTGAACACTCATATAACACATCAGATGATCAGCCTGATCTTAATGAATCAAAAAATCCAAACTACCGCTGCCAAGACAAGGAATCATCATACTTTAGTATGGACACTTCATCAAGTATGGACACTTCCATAAGTCCAAATCAAATCAGTGATATTAACATCGGTAGATCGCCATCACTTGCAAGAGAAGGACATCATATGATAACAAGGTCAAAACATGGTATTTTCAAACCAAAAGTCTATTCTACTGTACTAAAACAAGATGAACCAGCCAATTATGAAGAAGCACTCACTGATAGTAACTGGAAGTCTGCCATGGATGATGAATACAATGCCTTAATGAAAAATAAAACTTGATGCATTGTGCAAGCACCAAAAGACAAGAATATCATTGGATGCAGGTGGACTTACAAACTCAAAAGGTCTGTAAATGGAAAAATAGCTAAATATAAGGCAAGGCTGGTACCTAAGGGATACTCATAGCAGTGTGGATTCGACTTTACTGAAACTTTTTCACCAGTAGTAAAACCAACTACAATTAGAGTAATTCTTACAATTGCTCTATACAATGAATGGGACATCAGACAGCTGGATGTTAACAATGCTTTTCTACATGGTGAACTACAACAAGAAGTATACATGCAACAACCACCAGGATATGCAAAAGGCAGTGATAAGAAAATGGTATGCAAATTACATAAAGCTATCTATGGACTGAAGCAAGCTCCAAGAGTGTGGTATGAAAAACTAAAAACTACCTTGATCAGTCTAGAATTTAAGCCAACCAGGTCTGACAACTCACTTTATCTCAAAATAAATGATATTAGCACTACCTATATTCTTATGTATGTAGATGATCTCATAATTACAGGTAATAGCAATAATGAGATTAGGAATATTACTAGTTATTTACATAGAACTTTCTCTATCAAGGACCCAGACAACTTGAGTTATTTACAGAAAATCACAAAATGAACTAATATTATCTCAAAGTAAATATATTTCTTAGATTCTTGATAGGGCAAAGATAAATGATGCAAAGCCTATGCCAACACCCATGGTAAGTAATTTGCATTTATCTAAACATAAAGGTGAGCATATAAAGAACATAAAATAGTATAGATGTATAGTAGGTGCCTTACAATATGTCACTATCACTAGACCAGATATTTCATTCAGTGTAAATAAAGTCCGTCAATTTATGCAGGAACCTCTAGATCATTACTGGAAGACAGTGAAGAAGATCCTGGGATATTTAAAACGCACAATGAAATATGGAATAAGCATAAAAGTAAGCAAATCACTAAATATTCAAGGATACGCTGATGCAGATTGGGCATCAGACTCATATGACCGAAGATCTACAACTGGGGACTATATTTTTTGGGGTGGTAATCCCAGATCATGGTGCTCCAAAAAGCAACCAACTGTTTCACGCTCAAGTATAGAAGCAGAATACCGCAGTGTTGCAAGTGCCACAGCTGAGATAATGTGGCTGGAATCATTCATTCAAGAAATAGGAATTACCAATACTACAAAACCCACAATATGGTGCGACGATCTGCGTGTTGTATCGCTATCTGCAAACCCAATTCTTCAATACAAACTAAACATACGGAAATTGATCTCTATTTTGTTCGTGAGCAAGTCATCAAGGGAAAGATTAACATAAATCATCTTCTTGCTACTCATTAGAAGGAAGACATACTTACAAAACCCCTCTCAAAGAGTAATTTTGCAAGGCTACGGTCAGAGTTGAGAGTCGAGGGAGCTCTAGAAAGTCAGAGGGGTAAGAACATCACGTATTATCCATTAGAGACTCGTTCCAACTTGAATAATCAGACAAAACCACATGATACATGTAATTTTGCCCGAGATCTTCAAAATCGAGTAACACATGAGATTGTCGTAGCTTTCAAGCGCGATTCACACGTTTCAAATCTCTGAATGATGTTTAAGTACTCGAGCTACTCATGTGACTGAATTTATTGAAGAAAAAAGATTCAGATCTGGAAAGCGAGAAGATTGAATTATTTTGGGAACGAGAGGAAGAAAACCCTAGCCGAAATTGTTGGGGGGAATTAAGGGAAATGAAAGACGGCGAGCCTTTATACAGTTTCATATATGGGTGCAGGGGCATTTTTGTAACTTTCCAAAGGAACCCTTGTATTATATAAGTATCAGTATCCGACTGTAACTGTATTGTACAATAAAAGAAAGATAATACAACAACTTCTTTTTTTCGCTTCTGTTAAAATCATTTACACATTAATATTCAATTCGATTCAAATTCTATTTGAATTTCCCATCTCCATATGTCCTATCTTAACTGAAATACTATATAGTTTGTCTACTCCAGCATATATTATATATGTATAACAAGCTTGAGATATTATGTCAAATTTTGAATCTTAATATAAACTAATACATGATGTCGTGCAGTTTTACACTTGACATGTTGACAAAATTATCAAAGTTTGAGTTAAGGTTAAGGTTTATTTGTTAGTGCCAAGGCAAGCATTTTTCTAATAGAATATAATGGTTCTAGTTCTGTCATTATGTATCGAATCAGTAAGTAAACAAAGATAACATTGGATACTACTGACTTCATGTGTTGACTAAATTTTGAGCTGAGTTGTTCTTGTTTCTTAAGTTAATACTTTTAAAAATTAGTTGTTGATTGTAGCAGACTTCGAATAAAAGGAACAACATGCAAAGTTAAAATTTTTGATGTCATGAAATAAAATAACATTGAAATGTCCTAGTTAATAACTAGCCCAACTTTGGTTGCTAATAATGTTTTCCTAATCAACCCTCTCTGAATTATTTAGATGGTTAAACTTATAAAATATAATTACATGGTTCTCTTGTGTTGATGTAAATTCAAGCAGTATGTTTCGGGACCATATGAATGTAGAAAATTAAGTGTCAACAAACCCTAGTTCAAACAGTCATAGCCTCATTTCAAATTAAAATGATTTTTTTTTTGCATATTTGCTCGCTTGTTTTAATTGGAAACATCATCCCACCAATCGATAATATCAAGGATATTTTGGGATCGGGTTTTATTATTATGATTATTTACGATTTTCTTCTTTTTTTTCTAATCCTTATATAACTGAAACGACCGATGTCATAATTTTCAGTAGATGGTAATGTAGAAATATTGACTTGATTTTTATCTTTACTTTTGGTCTTAATTATCCGATGCAGTAAGCCCAAATATTAGAAATATGTTCTAGAGAAGTCTTATCTAAAAAGCTCTTTCTAGATAAGTCTTTAGAATTATGTAGAAAACAAGGTAAGATTAGTAATATGGAGAAATTTTTAAAAGTTAATTATAACTCTTAGATAGAAGTTGTGTTGGCAAAATCCTAACCATTGTTTAGGTGATGCCACCTGTATAAATAAGGGTGAAGTCTTTGTGTTTGTATTAAGTAGAAAAAAGAAAAGTTTTCAATAATAAAAAGTCTTGTTCGTATATTCTCTCTATCTTTCTCCTAAAATATTCAAATATTCAACAAAGTAGTATTAGAGCTTCAAGGTCCACCTAAAATAAAGGCGAATAATGTTGTTCCTTTCCAAGTCCTAATGCTAACCATGATCAACTATAACTATAGGATCTTAAGGATGACGACTCTCGTTAGCGCACATGACGTGCAAGAGATAGTCAAGAAAGGCTACGTCGAACAAGAGAATAAAGGTACTCAAGAAGACTCTTTGTCTAATCTATCAACGATTAGATGAATATACTTTTGAGAAGGTTTCAGGAGCAAAGTTGGCTAAAGAAGCATGGGAGAAGCTTTGAACATCTTGTAAATGAGTCGATCAAGTCAAAAATGTGCGTCTTTATACTTTAAGAGGAAAATTTGAAACTTTGCATATGAAAGAAGGTGAACTTGTCTTTGATTACTTTTTAAGAGTTTTAACGGTTACTGTTAAATTAAAAAGAAATGGTGAGAAGTTAGATGGTGTATGAATTATGGCGCAAATTTTTAGATCATTAGATCCAAAGTTCGAACATATTGTTGCTATCATCGAAAAGACAAAAAACTTAGAGGTCATGGCAATAGAGGAACTTCTGGGTTCATGGCAAGCTTATGAAGAAAAGAAAGAAAGAAGAGATCATGGAGCAAGTACTCAGGATACATATTGATTCAAAAAAGAAAGAAAGTAATTAAAGCCACCAAAGATGAGGTTTTGGTTAAGAATGAGGACGAGGTTATCGACATGGACATGGACGAGGTTGGAGTTCTAGTAATGATGAAAACAATTACAACAACAACCAAAGAGGAGAAAGCTCAACAAGAGGTCGTGGACAAAGAAATTCAAAATCAAGGTACGATAAGTTATGTATCAAATGCTACAATTATGAAAATTTTGGACATTATGCTTCTGAATGTAGAGTTGCAAGCAACAATAGGCTAACTACATTGAAGAAAGAAGTCAAGGATATAGTACCTTACTACTAGCTTACTAGGAAAATAAAAGAGGTGAAGATAATTAATGGTGCCTAGATAGTGGTGCAAGCAACAATATGTGTAGAAGAAGAAGCATGTTCATGAAGCTTGATGAATCGGTGAGGGGCAACGTGACATATGGAGATGAGTCCAAAGTAGTAGTGGAAAGGTAAAAGAGATGTTCTCATTCGACTGAAGAATAGAGAGGACCAATTCATTTCCAACGTTTATTATATGCCAAACATGAAGAGCAACATCTTGAGCATATGGCAACTTGAAAGGTTATGATATTCGATTAAAAGATAATAATCTTTCTATAAGAGACAGTGCAAGTAGCTTCATTTCCAAGATATCGATGTGAAGAAATATAATGTTTGTGCTCAAATTCAAAATGATGTCGCGCAATGTCTTAAGATGTGCTACAAAGGTTATTCTTGACTTTGGCATCTTTGATTTGGGCATCTTAATTTCGAGGGACTAGAGTTGCTTTCCAAAAAGGAAATGGTAAGAGAATTACCTTGCATTAGCCATCCCAATCAAATGTGCGAAAGATATCTAGTCGGAAAGCAATTTAAAATGAGCTTCCCAAAGGTGTCATACTTAAGAATTAAAAAATAGTTGGAACTCACAAATACAAATGTGTATAGTTTGATCAAGCCAAGTTCACTTGGTAAAAGTTTTTCCTACTTTTATTCAATGATTTCTCACGAAAAACATGATCGTAATTTTTAAGGAGAAAGCAGAGGTGTTTGAGAACTTCAAGAAATTCAGAGCAATGTCGGGAAGGAAAGTGGCATCGTGATCAAATACATGAGATCTAACCGTGGAGGGGAGTTCACATCAAAAGAATTTCAGAAGTACTATGAAGATAATGGAATTCGATGACAGCTAATGATGCCTAGATCCCTCTACAAAATGAAATAGCAAAAAGGAAGAATAGGGCAATCCTTGAGATGACGAGGAACATATTCGAAAGTAAGAGGCTGCCAAAGGTGTTTTGGGCGAAAACACCACAAGAAGCATGGAGGTAAGGAGATCGACATTTCTTTTCTATGAGTATTTGAAAGTATAGCTCACATACATGTACCGGACGAGAAGCAAAGCAAGTTAGATGACGAAAGTAAGCCTTCATTGGTTATGACACTAACTTCAATGGCTATATGCTCTACAATCTTTATAAGGGAGACATTCATTAGCTGAGATGTCATATTTGATGAAGAAGATGAATGTGATTAGAGATCACTTAATGAAGATTACAACTTCTTTCCACAGTTTGAAGAAGATGACATGCAACAACTAAGGATGGAATAATCAAGAGAAGGGCCTAGTTCCCCACCAGCTTTACTAGTCGCGAGTTTTCAGGAAGGAAAAAGCTCAAATGAAAGGATTCCACTCTTTAGAAGTCTTTAAGAAATTTATGTGGTAACCAAAAATGAAGATAATCTTACTCTTCTTTGTCTTTTTGTTAATTTCGAGCTCATGAACTTCCAAGGAGCTTTGCAAAAGAAGAGTTGGAGAGATGCCATGAATGAAGAGATAAAGGTGATCAAAAAGAACGACACATGGGAGTTAGCTTCACTTCCATAACGTCACAAGGCAATAAGTGTGAAGTGGGTATACAAAGTGAAGAAGAACGTAAAAGAAGAAGTTGAATGATACGATGTAATATTGGTGGTAAAAGGCTACAGTCAAAGAGCTGGCATTGACTAGGATAAGATATTCGCTCTAGTTGCTCGAATTGAAATTGTTAAACTAATAATTTCATTGGCAACTTAGAACAAATGGAAGATACATCAAAGATGTGAAATATGCCTTTCTAAATGGAGTTCTTGAAGAATTTTTTTACATTAAGCAGCCACAAGGCTAGAAACCGAGGAAGAAGAAGATAAGGTCTTGAAGTTGAAGAAGGCGCTTTATTGGTTGAAACAAACCCCAAGAGCTTACAATGCTTGAATTAATAAGCAATTCCAAGAGAGAAGATTTATCTAGTGTCCGTACGAGCATGCACTTTATATCAAATCCAAAACAGTGATACATTGATTGTATGCTTGTATGTAGATGACTTGATCTTCATAGGTAGCAATCCAAGTATGTTTAATGAGTTTAAGAGATGATAAAGGAGTTTGAGATGATCAACATTAGGATTATGCCTTACTACCTCGGCATTGAAGTAAAATAAGAAGACGAAGGCATCTTAGTAATTCAAGAAGGCTATGCTAAGGAAGCGCTGAAGAAGTTTAAAATGGATGACTTGGTTGACTATGGAAGTTCAATGAACATAATTTTCAAAAAGGCTTACGATCAGAGAAGGACGGAAGTCAAGGACTTTAAACTATCTGAAGCCCGCATTCATGGTTTTAACGGTACTACAAACGAAGCTACCAGTTATGTCGAATTACCCATACGGTTGAGAGAAGGTGACCGCAGGAGAGTGTGGATGTTGCCATTTGTTGTCTTGAATGTTAACTCTCCTTGCAATGCTTTTATGGACTGACCAGCCCTAGTTGAATTCCGGGCAGCTCTTACCCTATGGTGTTTGAATTTGAAGTTCCTAACTGATAATGGTGTTGCAGTTGTGCATGGTGATCAGTCGACCAGATGTGCCTGCTATGTAGCTGAATTGAGAGGTGCTCAATGGTAGGAGAAAGGTAAGAAGTAGACAAGTCTTTCTGCATCCAAACCACCGAAGATCGACAACCAGTTCCTGGGCCTTGGCTTGGGCGCCATAGTCGGTTCTATAAAGGCATAGACCTGAGGGATGATGAGGAGGAGCCCAAAGAGACCAAGGGTGCACCGGCTGAGCTCGCGATCGACATCACGGTCAGCCACAATGACCCGTCATGGTCCTGAAGATCGGATCATAGCTTAGCCCTTCGATGTTGAAAGTACTTACTGGTTTTCTTTGAGCGAATCTTGATATGTTCGCTTAAACTCACTCTGACCTGTATGGGATCTTACCTACCATTGTGAGCCATGCATTAAATATCGACCCATGGCATGTTCCAGTGAAATAGGAAAGGTGCGGCATGGATCTGGAGAGATCGGCCGCCCTTAAAGAGAAGGTGGATAGGCTCATATGCAATGAGTTTATTGAAGATGCCCTCTAACTAAAATGGGTATCCAGTCCTATACTTATGAGAAAGGCAAATGGAAAGTGGTGAATATGTATTGACTACTCAGGCTTAAACAAAGCATGCCCAAAAAACAGTTTTCCCCTTCTGAGAGTCGACCAGTTGGTGGATTCTACCATAGGACATGAATTGCTATATATTATGGATGCATACTCCAGATATAATCAAATCTCGATGCACATTCCCGACCATGAGCACACAAGTTCTATTATCGATGTCGGTGTATTGCTATGTGGTAATGCCATTTGGATTGAAGAATGCTGGAGTGACTTATCAATACCTGGTCAACTGAATATTTAAAGATCAAATTGGAAAGATGATGAAGGCATATGTGGATGATATGCTCATGAATTCACGAGGATCAAGCGACCACATTAGAGACTTAATAGAAAATTTTGATATCATATAATATTACTAAATGAAGATCAATCATCTAAAATGTTTTTTGGCCTTGCATCAGGAAAGTTCTTAAGTGTCATTGTCAGTGCTTGTGGAATCGAAGCTAATCCAGAAAAGATTCGAGCATTTCCCAACATCCAGATGCCAAACACCATCAAACAAATACAGAGCTTAAATGGAAAGGTTGCCATCCTAAGTCGATTTATTTCCAAAGCCACAAATAAATGCATTCCTTTCTTTGACTTAATTAGAAGAGGGAATAGGAACTTTGAATGGACATAGGATTATGAAGACACATTCCAAGCTTTGGTGAACCACTTAGAGAGACCTCCCATCTTGTCAAAGCTGGTGGATAACAAAGACTTTTATATCTACTTGGCTGTGTCATTACATGCTATAAGTGTCGCACTTCTTCACTAGGAGAACCGAGTCTAGAGACCATTCTATTATATTAGGAAGCAATTAATAGGAGTAGAAAGGAACTATCCAAAGATAAGGAAATTGGTGTACTGCTTTTTGATTGCTTCACGAAAGCTCCACCCTTATTTTTAGGCTCATCCCATTAATGTTTACACCAACCAGTCGTTACGACAAGCCCTATAGTGACTTAAGACATCTAGAAGGTAACTGAAGTGAAACATCGAACTTAGTCAATTCGACATCACTTATCTCCCTCAGAGAGCCATCTAAGGACAGACACAAGCAGGCTTTATAGCAGAATTCACTACACATGATGATCTCTTAGAGAGCGGTGGATCCCCTTCCATTCAGTGGAAAATGTATACAGCTGAAGCATCCAACAACCGTCGTTCTGGAGCCAAAATAATGCTAGTAACTCCAAAAGATTGATCAATTTGCTATGCTTTAAAGATTGACTTCCCTGCAATGAACAACGAAGCTGAGAATGAAGCTCTGATTCCAGGACTTAAGCTTGCCAAAGAACTCAGAATAAAATCTTTTGCAATTTCCAGTAGGTGGTGTACCAAGTCAAGGGAGATTACAAGGCTAAAGGGAAACAAATCATTCCATACCTTATTTAAGTCCAAGCGCTATTGACAAACTTTGAGTATTATGACATCATGCACATTCCTTAGGATCAAAACTAAGAGGCCGACTCTTTGGCAAAGTTTGCTTGCATCGGGGATGCACAAAAAAGTGGCTTCGTCCCAATCAAAGTACTAGATGCTCCGAGCATAAACCAGATGATATTGATTGGGTACTAGAGACAGAGCCTGAGAAGGAGTCATGGATGACTCTGATCACAGACTATTTGCTATATAGAGTCCTTCCCGAAAGGAGGAATGAAAGACGATAGGTCCTCCGCAATGCTTCATTGTATATCATTCAGGAAAGAGTCATGTATAGAAAAGGTTTTTCCGTTCGCTTGCCTCAGTATATCACTCACGATGAAATAAAATGAGTCCTAAAGGAAGTTCATGAAAGGGGATGTGGCAATCACAATGGGGGGCAAACCCTAGCAAAGAAAATACTCCGCTATGGGTGTTATTGGCCGACTGTCAATCGAGATGCTGCTGATTACACTAAGAAATGCGATAAGAGCCAAATGTATGCAAAAGTTCTGATAGTTCCACCAACGAAAATCACACAAATGGTCAGTCCATGGTCATTTGCCATATAGGGAATAGACATATGCGAAGTACGCCATCATATCAGTTGATTACTTCACCAAATAGGCCGAAGCGGAACCTTTAGCCATGATCACTACAAGGAAAGTAATCAACTTAATTATCCAGAATGCCAACTATCATTTTGTCCTTCCATGAATATTTGTAACTGATAATGGAACCCAAGTCGACAATGCTGAATTCAAAGACTTCTACTGTCATCGTCATATTGAAAAGAGATTGTGTCAGTTGCTCACTCTCAAGTAAATAGGCAAGTTGAAGTTGTGAAAAAAAAAATCATAAAATCCATTCCGAAGAAGCGTTTGGAAAAGGCTAGAGGCAAGTGAATGGATGAACTCCCAACAGAATTATGGGCTTACGGAACTACCCACAAGTCTATAACAGGCCATATATACTCCCTTTGTCCTTGCTTACGGCTCTGAAGCCGTTATTCCTATTGAACTCGAAGTCCCTTCTCATCGACTAACCTACTACGATCCCAGAACGAATAGAGATCTTCTCTTAGAATCTCTAGATTTTGTAGATAAGAAGTGCGAAGAAGCTGTTATGAGGGTAAACGCACATCGGCACCGAGTCCCTTATATTAAAACACTAGAGTCTGACTTAGAACCTTTGAAATCAACGATCTCGTCTTAAAATGGGTTTTCACTGCCCCATCACACATGAATCCAACTTAGGATGGACCAAATGTCATTGAATAGTAACTTGAAGGAATTTTCAAGCAAGCGATTATCGATGGTGTCATGCCCCCAAGGGCACGGAACAGTGAGATTTACGATGCTATTTCACTTAGTTTGTTCTTTCTTATTCAGTTTTATTTAATTTTTGAATTCGCATTAGCTTTTGAATTTTCAGATATGTAATAAGAAAGATTATGTCATTTTTTTCCATTTTACAAATAAAGTTTGAAATTTCCTTTATATCCATGATTGTTATGGTATTACATATTAATTATGATACCAGACTGACTAATATTAACATATCAAAGTAGGTTCCCGGAGTTTGGAGCTAACCGATTACATAAGTTCACGATTGAACTAAACAAAATGAATGTGGTCCGACTGTTCATTCGGTGATTCTCGCCACAACCCAATGGATAAAGTACCTAACAATAAATAGATGTGACTTGACCATCTGATAACCAAATTAATCCCACCAACCGATGAGACATACATGAATCAAAAGTGATCGTGATACGACCGATCGCTCGCTAAGTTAAACCCCAAACTTGGGAGCAAATCAATCAATTAAGGAAAGTACATTCCGACTATTTTATAAAATAACTCTAAGTCCCCAGAGTGTAATTTAGGGTATAAACATGAATTCGGTGTGATCCATCACCCACCAACTGAATCCAATCCTCAGAATGCAGATATGTGTAAAAATAAATAAATAAATAAACTCGCTATGGATGGAGTTCAACCATCCATTATCTAACCCCGCTATGCCAAAACTAAGGGCATGATTATAATCACTCAAATTGCTGAATCCAATGGCGTAAAACTATTGCTCGAGCCTAATGTTTGGTACAATTTGAGACCACGACCATATGGAGGCCTTGATTAAAAATCAGAAGACGATTGTCCAAATTAACGAGCAACGAATTACAAGTATATTGAATGGAAAACTAATAGCTCAACTATTTAAGCAAGTTCATGTAAGAGTTCACCAAAAATAAAGAATTTATATTTACGGATTGAACTTGGAATTCATAATACAAGTTTATCCAAAATCAGGGGCCAAACCCGCATAATTATTTCTAACAAAAAAAGAAAAGAAAAAATAGCTATACAAAATATATACAAACTAAGTCGAAGTGACAACTATTTCTTTTTCCCCTTCTCTCTTTTGGATTTATTGTAGGTGGCACCACCCAAGTCTGCGCCCATCCTCCTCTTCAATCCTCTACCACCCTTGGCAAGAGAGCTTTCAGAGGTTGGACGAAGTTCTTCAGGAACTGACCTACTGGGTGGAATGACTTGCAGTGGGATAAGATTTGGATCATTGAAATCCTCATCAGTGGGCTCAACTTTAGCTTTTACTTCAATAACTTCTCTCTCTCGACGTGCTTCTTCAAGCTGAGCCCATCAGTGCGTTCGAAGGCACCAGCGATCACAACATCATCAGATTCATCTAGCAGCGGCTGATTATCGACCTTTTAATCATCAAGTGCTCCAATAGCTTAAGCATCGAGCCTTGGAATGTCAGTAGCTGTCAGAATTTTACTAAATATCGATTGTTGCTCTACATTGGCACCACTTCCTGGAGTTTGAATGGAAATCTATAGGGCCCGTAGATTTGTGGAAATAAGACAATAAACCCATAACTATTGGATATGAGGAACGAAATCTCTTGAATAATGGATAGTAAAGAAGGATACTTGTGTCCAGCCGACTTATAGTTATCGTCGGAGTGCTTCCCTTATGAATGGGAGTCAGCACCTTTGATTCGTAACCGGACCTATCCAGATCATAGCTCAAATCCTGTCCCAAGCTAAATGAAACTGACGCTCTGGCTATTTGAAGTAAATGGGGGACCTTTGGAATCAAACTCCGAAATTTTAGCGACGTTTTTCCCTTTGCCGAAGGGTGCTAAAATATCAAAGTATCGAACCCTTTTGCGGTGGCAAGGCCTAAAAGTTCATCCCCGTGAAGAATCTCCCTTAGTAGTTTCTTCTTATCTAAATTAGCTACACCAAAGGCTTTCTTCTTTATTTCAATGATATATTCCCAAGCCTCAACGAGCGATTCGAGGTAGCCCCCTCCAAGAAAACTCAAATCACAATGGATCAGGGCTTTAGCATTATATTCAACAATCAAAGGATTGAACATGTCCTAAATCTCATTCCGGCCAGCCTCTTTAGCATCCTCTAACTGGGCCTCAATTTGTTCTCTTACTACATTACGGCCAGCTTCCTTAGCTTCTTTCTTGAGGACTTCAATTTGAGCAAGTTGCTCGTCAATTTTGATTTTCAGTTCTCGAGCTTCGATGGCCTCTTCATAATACCTTTGAGACTCCTCTTGAGCTTTGAGTTTTTTTCTCTTTCTTAAGGGGTTCTTTGGGTTCCTAAACACGATGGGCCAAAGTTTTTTCTCCTTTTGTAGTGTGTCCTCCAGAGCAAGCATACTGCTCGGTTGTGGGCAACATCCAGCTCCTTTTTATAAGCGATTTCCAAATGACTAACCGCATCAGATGTTTCTTTGGCACTCTTCTCTATCGCGGCTAGCTTCGCTGTCAACTCTATGATCTCGTCAACTTAATATTTAATTATGTCTTTATCATGGATCGCCTCCAACTTAAGGAGATCAATTTCATGTTGCCTCTTAGTAGGCACTTAGGATATTTTCTCAGCTAAATGCTAGAAAGCTTCATGCTGCAGAAAAACATCATTAATACATGTAAGTGAACTCGCTTTAGTACTCCCTGGAAGTATATGGATGGAAGGAAGAAATTTCAGCCCATCAAAATAGATTTTTGAAAAATAGACCTTAAATTCAGCCAATCTTTCTGCTGTGGAGGCATCATGAGCTGTTGTAGCCGAAGCTAAATCAGAAGTAGAAATTGGGCATTTTCTCGACCTACGATCGTGAGGCTGTCGGGAACCCAATGAACCTAAATAATGCTCGAGTGGCACAGCAGCCTGGGGAGCATGAGAAGAGTTCTAATTGCTGCTATGTATAGGAAGATTAGACAGAACTTACCGATGAGACGATTGAGATTGAGATATTTATTTAGCAGACAAAGACTCCCTTGAATGATGAATTCTTTCCTGACTATCCTCTCTTTCTCGACTCCTGCTCAAGTTCGAACCACGACTGGATCCATACTGCAATGAGGATCCCCTTAAGCAATCAAAGGTACAAGAATGATACATAGCACTTACAAATCAAATAAGTGCGTATATGTGATCATCAAACAAAATATAGACAAAAATCGTGCAGTGTAGTGTGCATGATTATGAGTGTTCTAGTGTCCTTCTGACGGACTAGTTACTACGACCTTGCTCATGGGAGCGATTTCCTATTTGCTAGTAGGAGGAATGTCATCAGTCCTGGTGGGAGAATGAAGCCCTCTAGCGCTAATGTTGGAAAAGTAGAAGGTTATGATATCGTTAAGGATCGGGAGATTCGAGAACCCTTCTATCGAACTTTATAAAGGTTAAAAGGGGGACTCTTCTACAACAGAGGTGATGATGAACTCGGGCTCTTCGGCTATTTTTCTCTTACGGAGTTTGTAAGCGAGCTTTTTTCCTCTACTTGGTGGCATATGAGATTAAGCGGTTTATGATGGTTTGACCACAGACGCATTGTGTGACGACCCATCTCCTCCACCCTCAGAAAACGACACTAATACATTCATGGTATTCACATGCCGTAAATCCAAGTGTCGGGGAGGTAGATTATCAGGGGTGTAAAAGAAAACAAAGATAAAAGATAACACAATAATAGAATCTCACACCGCATTCAACATTTTAATTATACATAAATGATCAGCGTAAAATACAAATCCAGCGGGATAGATATAATTTTCTTTCTATACATATGCTGGGAAATACATACTATATAACACAGCGAAAAATGGGTAGATATCTACATAAGGTACTTCAGCTTCATAGCTCCAAAAGACTTCTCCAAAATGCTCCTCAGTATGCTCTTAAGGTATCCTAACAACACGGCTGTCCGAAAAATAGGGTACCCAGAGTTTAAAGGGAAAAACAAACTCCGGGTCAGTCATGGGACTGGTGGGAGAACTCAAAGTACGATGTTTGAAAACAAAAATGTATCTTATAAGACCATGCTACACATAAACATGGAACGGGTTTTTACCTCATGATAACCAAAACCCTTTATTACGCAAAATTAAGGGATATTATTTTAATGACTTTCTTTGAAAACATTTGCAAATAAACTTATTAATCTTAGCCGAAATGGTTACCCATATTGCATTTCGAGACTATTCATTACGCCAATATAAACAAAACCACAGGTTCTTATTGGAGAATGGATTTCCATGCAAATGACTAGGTGAAGGGACTACCTTTCTATGGGTACTCCTCTAGATGGATGTCCCGAGGACCATTACAAAGGATCCTCTACCAACATAAGATCGGCATATCTCTATAACTAGAATGGTACCGAATATATCATCCACCATTCGCTACCGACCTTTATCCGAGAGCTCTCTTTGCATGCATCCACATTAATTTACATCTCGAACGTCATAGCGGAAAGAAATATATCTAGAAGGGGATGATCATATCCTAGTTGGGAATGACCCACTTATCCTTGCCGCATCTAACCCTATTTCGGTCATTTCCAGTCAATGGGGCTTGAGGCAACGATTACCTTTTCGCATAGCACATATCACATCTTTGAATGCCGCATTGCCATTTCCATTGACTACTAATTGCCTTCCATAAAAATACAATCCTTGAGCTTGTTCGTCTCAAGGAGGATATTAAGCTAAGAGAAGTTGCCTTCTCCGCCCCACTAATGTACGTTTGTAAAAACCAATGTACGTAATTTTTAGAAATGCAATGTCAGACAAACGTCCATACAAGTTGTCCAGGAACAGGACAAACCGAAGGCACTTTCCTCGGCCATTGTTAGGCGAGAAGCCCTTGTGGTTTTGAGATTTTTCATAATAAAGAGACTACTGCTACAATATAGTCAATCGGGAGTTTATCCCCAATTAATCTATAAGTAGTCCCTCGTTATCATTTGTCTCAATACCTCCGTCTTTAAACATCTTCAATCTTTGAACACGCGATTTCCATGTGATTATACGTCGTGTAAATCCATGATTTTTCTCAAAATATATATTCAATATACAACTAATAAACATACAAAACAATGTTTATAACCATTTTAATATATTCTAACATGTCATATGAACTTGCAAATCAATTTAACAATTTATTTATTACAATGTCACATGATTGTCAATTATGTACACATTTGCTTACTAACTTTTGCAAATTACTTAAAGGTGGATGCTTTCTTTTTCAAACACTTATCAAACATCATTATTAACATCCAAAAACATTTATAACTTGCAAAACATCATATAAACATTTCCTATATAATAATTTAGAGTTCTCACTTTGTTTGGTTTTGGCGAACGGAAAATCGGCTATAGCTTCGCTACTCAACGTTTTTAGCTTACGTTCCTTGAACGCTTAGAGTTGGATGGCTCGACTTGGCTTGGGGAAGGCTAGGAGTGCTTGTACAAATGGAGGAAGAGGGGGGCATGAGCAATAGAAGGGAGGAGGAGGAGTTTGAAGTGATTCGGATGAAGTTTTTGTTGATATTTCCTTTGTTTTATTTTTGGAAATATTTTGACATAACTTTGTTAAGGTTGGAAGCCATTAAAAGAGTTGAGAAGAACCTTGAAAAAGCAGAGAAGAAATGGTGCAAAAGTGAAGAAGAAGTGGGCTATTTATAGAAAATATTTGAGAATAAAATATAGATTGTGTTTTTACTTAAATAACATGCCTTAAGAATTAAGTAAACTTATTTAATTCAAAACTTACTATCCACATCGCATCACACTTTTAAAATTCAAATACTTAAGAGTTAAATAAAGAATAAGAATTATTACTTTACTTTATGTCACATTTCTTTACTTTATGTCACATTTCTTTACTTTATGTCACATGTGATGTGACATATGTTTTGTCTTTTTTAGTTTACTCTTGCTAATTACTTTCTAGAATTTTATAAGTATGATTATTAAAAGTAACCTTGTTTAGTTAATTGTTAACTACCTTGATATGTTAACATATTTATTAAATTATGTATATAAAGGTGCAAGAACGTTACGACAACTTTAAATCGATAAAACGTTGATTTTTGACAAAATGTTTTGCAGTCATATTTTGACGTTTTATTTAAACTATTTATTTATGTAATCCAAATTTAAAAATAAATTTGTATAATGTCATTTAAAAGTACAAACACTCATAAATAAATTAAAATAGTTTATTAGACCATCTAAACTTACTTTTCTGAAATTGGGATTTTGTCACTTTTGTCAACATAAGCAAATGTTACTATTTTCATATATATTTCTATTTATAAATCCTATCTAATATTGTTTGAATCATAAAACCTTTTATGTTTATATTTATAATCGCTTTAAATATTATATTTTGAAGTGGTTAAATTTTGGGTCGTTACACATTGCCCAGACCTACATCAGCATCGCCAGGCTTGTTGGCTTCATCATATTTAATTTCACCCTCTTCGGCATCGTCCTGAGCCCCTTTGACTGAAGGCACAAGAGGGCTACTAGTGTCGTCTTCTTGTTCTGTAACATTCCTTGATGGTGGAACGCTTCCTGGAAACTCGATACCATGACCTTCTCCTAACAGCCTAAAAAGAGATAATCCCTAATCGACTACAAGGGATCTGATGTCCCTATCCTCAATTGAGGTGGCGTGGATTGCAGAAATCACCCTTGAATAACTATCATCTTCAGGCCATAGGTGGACACCTATAAATTTTTAAAGTGTTTGTTAGTTCAGGATATGGCTCACGCTAAGGAATTTCAGAATAAAGTGAAGACAACACTTACACCCTTCTAACATCGCTTAGCGAAGCCAATTTGACAATGAACGTAGAACCATCGTTTAAAGATGCTGAGCTTATTCCAAGCACCAATCAGAACTTCACAGTTGGGCGAAGGATCAAGGAAGTATAAGAAAGGTTCCCCGTCTGTCGTTTGAAATTGTAGATAAACTTGATCTCTTCAGATGATGGCGAGTGGAACTGAACATCCATAAATAGAAAGAAAGTTCCATGAAGAAAATAATAGCTATTTGGATGCAACTGAGCAAGTGCTCTTGCTAGATAATTTAGCAACTCTTGGATAAAATAATTAAAAGGTGGCACACATCAAGCCCAGCACATGACATGTCGTATACCCGTCCAGGAGAAAATGAGCCTTATCATTCACTCATGCAACTAGAACATCTCCAAACGGAATCCCATGTTTAGAGCATAGTTTATGGAAAGCGGCCTCGCCATTTTTGGAGGCCTAGGAATCCATCAGGTTATCCAAAAATACAGCACCCTCTATATTATTAGGGAGAAGATTTATCTCTTCCACCAGAAGGACGGGAACATCAGAGAAAAGGCGACCAACAAGCCGGAGATCTCTGGTTGCTCAGTTTTATGTTTAGGAGAAAGTCTGCTAGATACAGTCGTAGAACTTGGCTCGGCTCCAGGATTGCTATATTGTAAAGGTTGTCCAGAAAACATTGCAGCTAAACTCCCTGAACATCTAGAGCCCATATCAACTAAACTCAGTAGATAATCGAGATTAGAGAAATTTACCTATCCCCCCTGCGCTAGGTGTAAACTAGCGTATTGCAGTGTTGTTAGTGCAAGATAGACAATTCAAAATTAAAAGCAAAAGTAATTGACGAGAGTTTGGATTCCGACCAGAATGACCGTTATCGCTGACTTTCTCGACTGGCGCATAGATTGATCAGTTATGTAAGCTTTGGAATTGAATATCATTATATTGAAGTGTGAAATCCATTATTGAAGTCCATATGTTAAAATTTAATTTAAGTTCAAGTCCCGGCAGTTTAGTTGTTCAATTTCAGATTCAAAGTTGGGTAAGAAAGTCCGATTGTTCCTTGTCATTATACGTTCAAGTTGCTTAAGATGGGAATGGTTTTGATGTTCATGCAAGTTTACATAGAGCAATTTTCTTAAGGTTTCAAGCTCGACTCAAGGGTTTGGAATCGACTAAGTCCCCATAGCCGATCCCTTTTCTAAAGCATACAACCGATCTCTATGCCAAAACCAATATGACTGATCCTTTAGCCAAACACTCCATCACCAATCCCTTCATCTTATCTATGAACCGATCACTGCACATCGGTACATAACCAATCCTTTGTCCATTAATATAACCAGTCCCTTCTCTCTCAAATTCACACTGATCCCTCCTCAAATTACAATAACTTATCCCTTTAATTAGCGCTTTTACACTTCTCCTAAATAAAACAAACAATCCCACCATGCTCAAAAAATGACCAACTCCTCTTTACTCCACGAACAATCGATCCCTCTCCACATCGATATATGACTGGTCCCTTCCTACACTTAACCATAATCGATCCCTCTCACAGCCATTGCACCGATATGTATACTAAACCTTTATCGTCCTCCACTTCAACCTTCTACACCGGTCCCTCTAAACTCAAAATAATATTGATTCCTCCATTTAACAATTTTCCATGCATCTACTAACCCATTACCTTCTCCTCTTCCTCACTTAGTTTAACTCATGGCAAGGCCGAACCCATCATCTCATCATGAATCAGATTTGCATGCAAATCAAAACCTACCTATATGTATTTGATTGTGGGTTGTCGTGTGCGAGATAGGCTAGGCGAAGTTATTGAAATCGGGGGTTGGTGGATTGAGTGATAGAGATAATGATAATTTTGAAGGAAGGAAGAGGGGTTTCAACTCTGAGGAAGGTTGAGAGGGTTCGGTGTTGAAGGAAATGAAAGCAAGAAAGAAATGTGTTAAAGCGAGGGATGGAGAGGAAAATTTTAGTTTATATATGAGACTATAGGGATCGGCCTGCCTTAGCGTCTTCACGAAGCCAAAAAGACTAAATCCCATATGTGTGAAGGGATCGGGTACGATCCCTCGACTTGAGGATCCACTCTGATCCCTATATACATATACACAAAGAACGAGAAGAGAGAAGTTAGGAGAGAAAGGGATCGGCTAAAGGAGAATTCTGATTCCTACTATAAAAAAAGAAAAAGAAAGGAGGGGATCGACTAGAGGAATGCAATCCCTATAAACTTAAAAGAAAGAAAGAGAACGAAGGGATCGGTTACAAACCCTATGTGCATGCAAACATGTACATAAAAATTATATAAAGTAAATAAACATAAAATGCAATGAAATTTTATCTAATTCGATGAAAATCAGTGATGACCTTGAACGTGCAAACGTATCCGGGTGCCAACAACAAAATTGTGTACCAAAACTAGAGATTCAATTTTTGAAATCAACAGGAATAGAATTCACACCTAAAGCTTTCAAGGCCGAGACTGAATCAAATAGTCAAAGATTACTAGCCCCATAAAACAGAACATAGATGGAAACCGACAGAATATGCTACTGAATTTATACTATTGGAAATCGACCAAGTGTCATGTCGATCAAAGAGAAATACGACACTTTGGAAAATAATTCGACGAAAGGATAGCGACTATTCAGAAAACTGGGTTGCTTTCTTTCTGGTAACTCTAACTTGCTTCAATTCAAAGCATGTCATGTTCAATACAAGTCGTACTTTGAGGGCAAGTGTTATCCAGCATTTTTATCTTGCTATATCCGAATTGATTGGACAAGTTAGATTCGACCATCGTCAAGGCCAGTAAGTCCAGAGCGATGATTGTGGGATCTAGGAGTCAAGTACAAATGGTAATATGAAATCTTGATTGAACAGAATCAAGAGATAAGGTATACAGAATGTTCTAAGTATGAAACATAATTTAATATAGAAAACGGATCAGCCTATTTTAGCCAAACAAGTGCAACTCAATGAGAAATAGTCGATATCTCGAGTTGCACACATCCAATACATATGAAACTTTGGAAACAAGATGTAGGGATCCTAGAGAGTCTACCCTAGGGATTGCACCTCAAAATGACTAAGCAAGAGGGATCGACCTCTTCCATCCAAAGGGATCGGCCAGAATCAGGATAAATAACATGTTGCAGCAAGGATTGATCGATAACTCAAGTTCTACTAATTCAGTTGGCATGAAAATTGGAGGCCAAGTATATTACAACACGGAGAAGCTCACATAAGGATTGCACCTCCAATTTCCTCCAAAATAGGGATCGGCCCTGATCCCTATTTCTTGAGATTTGGGTTATGCGATCACTCTTATGGGTCCATATAGTTCTGTAGATCCTTTTGCCAAATTTTCAGGGAGATATTTCACCGTCTTCTTCTATAAATAGAGGATTAATTGTTCATTTTTGGGATTTTTTCATGGCTGCTTGCTTTATACTCTATTGTAACTAAGGATTGTCATCCGATCTCTATGATACTCAGTTTACAAAATTAATAATAAAGCTTCTATTCAAAGTGGACATAGACAAATAACGTCAAACCATTATAAATCATTGTGTTCTTGTTATTGATTTGATTTTCTGTTATTTCATCTATTTTCATTTTATATTCTTCATTTATTTCTGTACAAATTTTTTATTGGGTGGTTGTGCCAATTTTTGGTGCAAATAGAAACATTCCTCGAGCTATGTGTTCGTATCATCGTAGGATGTTCTAAAATCTCAATTTTATTTATTTGTACCTAATTTATCTTACGATATAATTTTTTCGGTTTTCATATTCAATGTGCTGATGTAAGTTTGGTACGTGAGATGACTTTATGCCATTTTACAGCATTATGAAGATATATGTGCAAGGTGATACCTACTTTAGTTAATTTATCTGGACAACCTAGAATGTTTAATCAGCATCTATGTGTTACAACTATAATATGAGTCATAAAAGCCTTTTGAAAACATAATAGTTTATTTTTTCCATTTAATTATCTATTCTTCAATAATTTTATTACCGTTATAATTTGCTATATGAATATTTAGGATGATGACAGTCTTGACAATATAGTTACATTTGCAAAATTTGGTCCCATTTATAAGTACATGACTGTGAATATAAGAGACAATGAAGGTATGAACTAACTTAGTTATGTTTGCAAAATTGGCACTAATTATGAATACATGTAAGTTTAAATGTGAATGTACTTATTTTCACACGTATTTGGTAAGAAAAATGTTGCCTTGAAAGAATTTTTCTTTGAAATTATGCATTTTTATCATCTCATTGTTTTAAGTCTTAGTACCATTTTCCTTACTGTAACTTATTACCAAGTATTTGCACATATTTAGGTTTATTGATCCTTTTAACTTACATCATCTAAAGCATGATAAACTCTATTATATTAAAGATTTTGTGAATAGAAATTTAAAAAAGTGGACGCTCTTACTTTGTGTAAAGCGGCGGTGGGGATAAATATAGAAATCCCAAAATATCTATGTAGGTGATGATAGACTTAAACATATTGTTGTTATCATGCGTGAAGATTACATCTGTGTTGTATGTTAATTTTTTCCACATACTGAGAAGGAATGAGTTAGAAGTTGGCATACTTTATTATAGGAGATTAGGTAGTTTTTTTTTATCTTTGTGTAATAGTTTGGATAGCGGGTTTGGGCTTATCAGCTTCCAGCCCATTTAGCATTATATTGTTATTATAAAAGCAAGACTGATACACTTTGTACATAATTATTGTATCAGTATTTCATATATCAAAAATTAAATACAAACTTCATCTTCTTACAAAATCTCTGCATTATTAAATCAAAGTTTAAAATCATCACTGATCAATTCATCAAATTCTAACATGGTATCAGAGTCTATCAAGCCTTACGACAATAGTATCTGAATTAAAGATACTCAAATCAAGATGTCAACAAGCCTAACGGCAACAACATTGAATTCAAAGTTTCTAAAATCAGGATTTCATCAGAAAACTATCATCATTCGAATGCCTCTAACCCATCGGATGAAAACTCATCATTCGGGTTAATTATTGAATTTGCTGTTTTTTGAAAAATAGGTGTCATACCAAGAATCGGTTAGATTTGTGATTGCAACAAGGTTCTCAATAAAGAATCAAGCAAATTCAAAGCAAGAAAGTTCATAAAACCAGAAAACCAAATCAAGAAAGTAGTCAAAGACAAAAAAAAGAAAGTAATTGGCTCGCCAAGATCCATCAGAGCGGATTCATTTTATAAATATTGGCTGTAACTGACCTGTTTTTGCCTCAATTATGGAAATCTTGAATCAACAATTCATCTGAACCTTTTAGTTTAAGCATCTGTTTCAGAATTCTGTCATTATGGCCGAAGGAGATAATGCCGCAGCAACTTCTGATAATACTGATAATCCCAAACAGTAGTATCTCGCAAAAGCCACAGAGAGTTTGATCAAAACTATCATCAGTCCTCAAAGTCATCTAATCACCATACACCTTGAGGAAGACAACTATCCTTAATGGAAGCTACAAGTTGAAACGGCAATTCAAGAATATGGCCTCAAAGGCTTTATTCTTGGTTCCATTCCAATTCCCTCAAGATTTATCACCGATTCACAAAATAAGATGATCAACAACGAAGAATACACAAAATTATATCGACAAGATAGACTTATAAGTTCTTGGCTCTTATCATCAATCAATACAAAGCTACTGTCACAAGTTATAAGCTGCAAATGAGCAAATGATATATGGATAATTATTGAAAGGATATTCAATACTCAGTCTGCTGTAAAGGTTATGCACTATAAAAGATAACTGCAGAACAATACTAAAGGCAATCAACCTATGAGGGATTACTTATCACAAGTCAATAATATTTGCAACATGTTGGAAGCTGTAGGACGTAAAGTATCTGAAACAGAGCAGGTACTGAGCGTCTTGAATGGACTCAGTGAGGAATATGAAGTAGTTGTTGCAGTTGTATCATCCCATCCAACTCTGCCATCTATACAGTATGTTCATGCTGCACTTCTTGCTCATGAGGCAAGAATAAATCATAAGAAACCTCAAGATACAGATCTATCTATCAACTACACATTCAACTCAAAGAAAAAAAGGTCAAAATCAAAACAAACAAGGCTAATCATATAAAAGGGGAGGCTATTCAAATAGATCTAGAGGCAGTGGAAGATGGAACAATAATAATAACAGACCAAAATACCAAATATGTGAGAAAATTGGTCACACTACTATGAAGTGTTATAAAAGACTTAATGCTAGTTATGTGCAAAACCAGAATCAAACTAATCAAAGAAATGAAAATATCAATGCTAACATAGCCCAAACTCAGTCAGAATCAAGCACTCATGCTGACAGTGGTGGTGAAATCAACCAAAGTAAAACAAGACCAGAACACATTCATGATGAAAGCTGGTACCCAAACTCAAGGGCAACCAATCACATAACAAACAATCTTGACAACTTAAATCTTGGCAACAAAGAGTACTGAGGTAAACGGTCAATATGCATAGGAAATGGTGAGTCAATTAATATCACTCACGCTGGTGATGCATGTATTAGTGGCACAAGACAATTATTTTTAAATAATTTATTGAGAGTGCCAAAAATAAGAAAAAATATTATAAGTGTGTCATAATTTGCAAAGGATAATAATGTATATTTTGAATTTTATCCAGATTACTGCTTAGTTAAAGACATACTAACTAAATGAAGTCTTACAGTGTGAAGCAGTCAAGTGATTGTATAAAGTCAATCTTAAAAATAGGAAAAAGTCTGAGAGAAAACAAAAATGTTGTGATGTGACTGAAATTGCTCAGCCAGAAAAGAATAGAAGTATGTTTGATTTATGGCACTACAAACTTAGTCATCCAAACACAAGTGTTGTGAAACAAGTACTTAGATAAAATAAAATTGTATTTAATAATATTTTTCTGCCGTATGTGTGTACATACTGCCAGATGGGTAAAAGTCATAGATTACCTTTTAATGACTCTCTAAACAAGTATTCAAACGTCTAGAATTGGTTGTTACTGATCTATGGGGATCTGCCCCTAATTTATTCAGATTATGGTTATAAATATTATACATCTTTCATTGAATCATACTCTAGATATACATGGATATAGTTTATGAATGCTAAATCTGAAACTTGCAATGCAGTATACGTTTTATATCCTTAGTTGAAAAGCAGACCGGTAATCAAGTTAAGATTATCCAATCTGATGGAGGCATTGAGTACAAAACTCTCAATAATTTTTTCAATAAGAAGGGAATAGTTCACAGAATTACATGTCCCTATACATCAGAACAAAATGGTCTAATTGAGAGAAAGCATAGACACATTATAGAGACAGGGTTAACACTACTTGCACAAGCATCGCTACCATTAAATTTTTGGCCTGCTTCCTTTATTACTGCAGTTTACTTAATCAATAGGCTTTCCACAAAAGTTCTCAAAGGAATAGGTTCATTAGAAGCACTATTTGGTTTTAAACTAGACTATCAGAGTCTAAAAATCATTAGATGCATGTGCTTTCCCTATATAAGACCATCTAATACAAATAAATTGTGTTTCAGGGCAAAACCATGTATATTTATAGGGTATGGGACAAATAAAAAAGGCTATGAGTGTCTTGATGATAGTGGCAAATTATTTATTAGCAGACATGTTGTGTTCAATGTACATATCTTTCCTTTTAGTAATGCAGGTATAAAAACTAGTCAGAAGATATATAACTCAAGAGTTTTTATACCCATTATAACTGTTTACAATGATGACTTTCAACCTAAGGTGATTCAAAGGATTGCTGGATTCCATGATCCACAATTCATAACGTCTGGTCAACCAGGTCATGAACCACTGGATTCACCTAGCTACCACAGTCAAACCCCAACACATTCAAGGGATCAAACACAGTTAGCTGATGAAAGAAATTCTGTCAACTCACAAATACAATCAGAAAATAACAATGATCAAACAAGTACAAAATTATCATCACAGGCTAGAACTGGTCATTCAATGGTTACAAGATCTAAAAGTGGAATCTTTAAACCAAAATTGTACATTGCTGCATCAATCTCAGAAGAACTAGAAACTTTTGAGCAAGCTGCAAAAGATAGATGCTGGAAGGCATCAATGGATAAGGATTATAATACACTAATAAAGAGTAAAATATGGGATCTTGTATGTCCACCAGACAATAAGAATACCATATGGTGCAAGTGGACATACAAATTAAAGAAGAACCCTGATGGAACATTGTCTAGCTATAAAGAAAGACTTGTAGCAAAGGGCTACACACAACAATATGGGTTTGATTTCAATGAAATTTTTTTCCCTGTAATTAAAGCAGCTACCATAATAATTATTCTAAGTATTGCTCTATACCATCAGTGGATTATTAGGCAATTTGATGTCAATAATGCTTTCTTAAATGGGACATTACAGGTAGAGCAGCCACAGGAGTATAAGTAGAACCCAAATCATGTGTGCAAGATAAAAAAAGGTTGTATATGGCCTTAAACAGGCTCCAAGGGTCTGGTTTGACAAATTGAAAGCCACTCTAACTCATCTTGGATACTGATCCACAAAATCAGACAACTCTCTATTTATTGAAGTTAACAATAAAATTGGTATTTACATTCTAATATATGTTGATGATCTTGTCATTACAGGAAATGATGAGGATGAAATCAAATATCTTGCTCATTATCTAGACAAGGAGTTCTCAATCAAGAATTTGGGCTCACCGAATTACTTTTTTGAATAGAAGTCAAAAGAAATTCAAAGTCAAAAATAATTCTCAGTCAAAGGAAATACAGTTTAGAGTTGCTGGCCAAAACTAAGATGGAAAATACTAAACCCCAACCTACCCCAATGATAAGTCATCAATGTCTATCTAAAAACAGGGAAGAATACCAAAAAATACTAAACAATAAAGAAGTGTTGTTGGTGCTTTACAATACTTAACAATTACAAGGCCGGGCATCTCTTTAGTGTTAACTAGGTTTGTCAATTTATGCAGGAACCAAGAGATGATCACTGGAAGACAGTAAAAAGGATTCTGAGATACATAAAGGAAACAACAAATTATGGATTATCTATGAAGAAATGCAACAATCTCAAAATAACTGGCTATACAGATGTAGCGACCCAACTTTCTATTACCAGAAAATCGCATCACTAATTAAGAAAGAAAGGGATAGAAGAAGAAATGAAAGAGAAGAACGAACAACAACACATCAGAATCTCATAGCGGAACGAATGAAATATAATATATAACATGTACATAGTATCAAATACATCAGAATATACAACCATACATCTCAATTTAGACAGTTATAATATTTCTGTCTAGTATACAATACAAGAACAACTATACAGAATAACACACAGCGGAAACTCTAACTATATATCTACACGCTGAAGCCTCCTGCTCCAAAGCTCCTCCAGAATTCATCAAAGATAACTTGAATCACTTGACTACTCATACATAATATGAGTACCCCAGAGTTTAATAAAACAGAAAATAAACACTCGGGTCAAACAGGGGTCTGGTGTGAGCAAACGGGTTAAAATTGCTTAACTTTAGAAAACCTTTGAAAAGAAATGGTATCACGTAAGACTTTCCACACATAAACATGGAAAAGTTTTTACCTTATGCTAACCAAAACATTTGATAGGAAATCCAATGATATTATAATAGTGTCTAGGGTTTTTAAGTAAATAAGAAATAGCCAAAATTGTTACATTATTAAATTCCAGCTACTAGCCACAAAAGTGGGTAATAGAAACAAAACCGTAGGACCTCGTAGGAAGAATGAGTTTCCAAAAATGGCAGGGCTACTGTGGTACCACCCGTCACAGTACGTGGCCTAGATCACTGTACCGAGGAGCCACCCTAACTCCCCTGCAACACAAGGCCGGGACCATTCCTTACTGAACAGTCCCGAACAAGACCATCCCGGTAATTGTTGCAATCAACCGCCCCACACAGTCGAATATAAAGGGACTTCTAGACAGGGGTAAATCTCGCTCTCCAATGGGAGCTACCCACGAAGCCTTGCCGCACCTCCCCTGTTTTAGCCATTCCCGGTTGATGAGGCTTGAGGCTGCGATTACCTTTGCAGGACACATTTATCTTAGAATGCTCATCGTCCACCTGACGATGTTCTGAAAGCATTCAATCCATACAAGTCCGTTCCGGGTTCGAACGGAACCGAAAGCACTATCTCGTTACACTCATTTTGGAATCACCCTCAGAGTCAACGACCATAGCCCTTGCACTCTGAATCACCATCTCGAGCCTATAAGTACTATTCTGTCAAACTCATTATGGAATCACCCACAGAGTTATACTGACGTATAGTTCTTACACCTCGAATCTTCACTTGCACTCCACTTGGATTCACGACCTAACGTTTATTTTGGATCGGTGTGGTTTTCGGATATCCAAATATGGAAACCCGATCCCGGTCTCACCGAAACCAAACGCCATTTCAATGTCCTAGTTGTGCTTAAGGGTTTAAAAAAATAGATATTCAAAAATATCACTTAACATAAATGGATGATTCACATTACACAGATAGATAAGTCACTATTATCACATTCATCCATATATATCACAAAGCAGCATATATATCACATCTCAGATATATCACGTTCATATCATCACATATTAACCAACAACATTCAATATCATCCAATATCATTAACTCATCCAATGATCCTTATCAACCAATCATTAACCATCCATAACAAGTTGATCCAAACTTAATTAATTTAATTCATCCTTAATTAAATTAATTCTTACTTAAACACTTGGATTATCATCAATCCATCTTACCATTCATTAATTAATTCCAAATTAATTAATAAACTTCACTTACTTCTCCACTTTAAATTAATCTCCCTTGATTAATTATCTCTTAATTACTTTAAGTAATTATTCCTTAATTACAATATTAATTAATCATCTTGATCAATTACTTCTTAATTTTACCAAGTAATTCTCTCAATTACTCTTTAATTAATCATCCTTGATTAATTATTATTTAATTATCTCAATAATTATTCCTTAATTATCTTTTAATTAATCACACCTGATTAATTACCTTTAATTAATCACACCGGATTAATTATTTATAATTAATCATATTTAGTTAACTATTTTAATTACATTTACTTGATTAATTATTTTTAATTAATCATATTTAATTAACTATTCTTAGTTAACCATCTTTGATTAATTACTTTTTAATTACATTTATTAATTAAAACTTAATTATAAATTAATTATCCTTTAATTATTAATTAACAATTTATTAATTATTTCCATTTATTAATGATTACTTCAAAAACCTTAATTAATTACTTAACAAGTAATTAACCACTTAATTAAATTCTCTTAATCCTTTATTAATTAACCATTAATTAAATAATTTAAACCTTTAATTAATTTTATTAATTAATTCTTTAATTAATAACTCAAGTGATTAATCCTTAATCACATCCACCTAATTACTTCCATAAAGTAATTATTTTTTACTAAACTACCTCCAGTAATTAACCACTTAATTACTTCACCCAGTAATTATTCTTAATCAACTCCAAGTGATTATCATCAATTAATCACAATTTAATTACTTAATTAATTATTTAACTTAATCATTTAAATTTAATTAAATGATTCTTAACTTCTCATATTATAAAAATTCTCAATTAAGAAAACATCATCTTAATTAAATCATTAACCAATAACACTTGATTTTTGATAATAATTGAATTATCTCAATTATTCTCATAATTATTTATCTTTAAATAATTCAGAATTGTAACGACCCAGAATTTTTGATAACTTAAATTTGAATATTTAATTTATTTTTAATATTAATAAGTGGGATTTTTAAGTCGAATAATTTATTTTTCGAATATTGGATTTAATGGGATAATTAAATCGATGATTTAATAGTGAAATTCCACAAATAATTAAATATTGGGTTAAATATGATTGAAAATGGTTTGGAAAATTTTGTTATATCATATTTAAGTTATAGAAATATTTTAGAACTTGTAAAACTGAATTTGGAGTTAATTTGTAAAAATTGAATATTTTAATATTTAATTATCGACTGAAAAATAGCCAATTTTTGAACAGTCTCGGAATTGAACGAAACAAGTTCCATTGGATCCGTAATAGTTAGTTATTATCGGATTTCAAATTTCGTAGCAATCAGAGTTGTCGTTTGACCGTGGCAGCTCCAAACGCATCGATATCGTTTTAATTTTAATTCGGCGAGTTAAAATAGCCATTTTTCAAACGGTCTCGGATTTCGACGAAACCAGTTTCATCGGATCCGTAATGTGATATTATTGTAAGATTTCAAATTTCAAGTCGTTTGGATTTATCGTTTGTCCGGTACAAGCCAAAACGCCTAGAAATCGTTTAAATCGGTTTTAATTTAAATTGATCGTTCAATTCCATATATCACACATACGATCGAATTAGCTTACGAAACCTGTTCCATTGTGTCCGGAACGCGGAAAAACGTTAGGGTCGCCTGTCGGAACGCGTAGATTGGAGGTCGTTTGCATAATCAGTTAAATCGAGAATTTTATTAATTTAATACAAAAATAAAACATTATATATATTCAATTTTTTTGCCAAACCCTAGAGAGTTTTCACCGGCCGCCACTTCCATGCGTTCAATGGCCGCAAAGCTCCATTGTTTTCCCTCTCTTTTCTTCCAATCCACTCAATAATTTCAAAAACTTCCAACCACAAAAGCGTAGAGCTAAGTGTGATCTTCAATCTGAACGGCTATGATCGGGTTTCGTGGCGTAGATCGACGTGAATTTCAAGGCAAAGGGCATGCGTTCGAAGGCCAATTGCATGGCCTAGGGGCGACCGGAACTCATGGCTTTTGGCACGGAAGTCGAGATGGAGTGGGGCTTCGAAACGGCAACACTTGATCGAAGGGAAAGTACCCAGGGTGGTCGCGACCTGGAGGAGTTGAACGGGGCATTGGGTTTCTCGTGCGCGCGTGTATACCTGGGGAGAGAGTCGCGTGGAGGAAGAAATGCAGGGGCGGCTTTGATTCGTTGGCTTGAATTTTTGCACGGCCGAGATTAGGTCTGGGAAATTTGAAAATAAAAGTTGTTAATTTATTTATTTAAATCGTGTACAACGTTTAAAATGCAATATCTTGTTCATGCGAGGTCGGAATTGCACGAAATCAGTTGCGTTGGAATCGTATGATCGAGCACTTCGCGATGCAACCAGTTTGGAGTCGATTGGAGCTCGTTTGAATTTCGGGTAAAATTAAACGTTCGTTTAATTTTATTCGAAACGAACGCGAAAAACGGAAATAAAATCAAGGTGAGAACTCCTCACTCAATCGAAAGGTTTTGTTTAAAATTTTGAATAGTTAATATTGATCGATAATTGTTGATTGATTGTGGTAGTAGATATAATAGGATATATATTATATATAGCAATATATATATATTGGCATATGTATATATTGGATTTGATTTCCCGCCTCGTATAGCGGATGAGACCCTATTGCGCCGCCTATTAAGCGGATATTTTATAAAATCCCATATACCGCGATATTCCACCTTGAAGTGGAATTGGTATTGTGCTAACGTCTGTGGATGCAGGGTAACAGGTTGGAGGGATCCAACTGGATTCCTCACATATTTATTTGTTTATGAATATTATGTTGATTGTTGATAATCACATTGATATATGATGTTATTCCCGTGATTGACCATCTGATGTTGTTGCATCATCGGATTCAAATTTTTTAAATTAAAAATAACGGTTTTGAATTTAAAAGGGGTTTTAAATCGATTTTTCAAAGAATATGGTTTATTAAAAATTTTGAATTGATTAAATTTTAAAATAAATAGATGGATAAAATTTTATGTTTTAAAAATTTATATTTTTATAAAATATAACTTAAAAGAAATTTTTAACAATAATAGGTTTTTATAAAATAGTTAAATTTGGTTTTTGGGAAGTTATTATTATTAATGGTTTATATAAAGGATTTTATAAATGGATGTTTTTAAATTAAATTTATCGAAGTTATAGAATAAATTTATAAAGTGTTAAGTTGATGTATAACATGAATTTCACTAGGATTTATAGATTAATAAATGTGAAATCTATAAAACGAATGGTTATTGGAAAATTTTAAATTTATAAGTTATTAACTTATAAAAATGGATTTGGGGCATAAAAAGGGGGTTTGTTGAAATTGTTAATAAATGAAGATTTCATTAGTTGAAATTATTATGAACCATAAAGAAATCTTGTAAGTGATAAGATTTTAAATTGGTGAAGTTCAAAGGAACGATTTGGTAAATAAATAATATTATAAGTATTTAACTTACAATATGGCTTTTGGGTATGAAATTGGGTTATGTAAAATTGCATCGGATTAATAAAGGAATTTATAAAATTGGGGTTTATAATAGAAATGGAATTTATAAACTATGTTTATAAATTTGAAATTCATCGAATTTGATAAATTGAAATATGGGAATTTGTTAAGTGGGCTATATTCACTATTTTGAATATTGAATAGATTATTAAATAAAATGGGTTTGTTTTTGGGAAAGGAATGTTTTAAATGGAATTTAAAACGAATTAAAGGTGTTTTAAAATGTATTGAGTATTGAAAACATAGATTTCAACATTGATTGTTGAAATAGACGTTTTCGAGAAACAGAAGGGGATAATTTGTATAGTATTGGATTTATATATCTATTTTTAATTTCAAATCCATATACTAGTGTTTTTGGGTTGTCGTAACGATGTTTTACGCAACATTCGTTTTTAATCCAAATAAATGTGAATAAAGGAATGTTTTCTTAAAGAGAATGGAATAAAATACTTAACGGTAACTTAAGTATGTGGAATATTTTCAAATCGTTGAAAATAAATAAATTTGTGAACTACTTATTTTTTTAAATAAGCATGGGAATGGTTTTCTAATATGAAATGGAACGGTTTTTGTGAATTCACCTTTAAGGTAATTGAAAGCAAATAACTTGAAATCGATTTGAGAATCGTATGCTAGTAGATGCTTGGAATTTAAATCCACTTTGGAATTTATATATAGGAAGGGAAATTTGTTTAAAAATAAATGTTGATTTATTTTTAAATATGAAAATATAATTTACGAATTTGGAACATAAGTAAAATAAATCGGTAAAGATTTGTTTGGTGGTTTGAAATTTGTTTCAAAAGGTATATATGGTTAAGGTGATTTGAAATTAGTTTTCAAATGGTTAAGGTGATTTGAAATTGGTTTGCAAATGGTTAATGTAATTTGAAAATTGGTTTTCAAATGGTAAAGGTAAATTGGAAATTGGGTTTTCAAATGGTTAAGTGTGGAAATTATATCGTGAAGGTGTTTTGGTAAAGCAAATAAATTGGGCAATTATTTGGAAATTGTGTATATATATCTTGTAAAGATATTTTGGGACTTAATAATTTTGGAAAAATTATTTGGAATCTGATGATGTGGCGCATCTTTATTGATAGTTAAATAACCGACTATCAATATTTACCCTTGGATGGTATTGATTGTGTTTGTTTGGAATTGAATGCACACTTATTTTTAAAATAAGCGCTCGCTATTCGGTTTAGCCGGGAGAGGACCTTTGTGTCATATATCCCATTCCGAATATGCGATACGTCGTTTGGATTGCATTTGAAGACCGGTGTTGAAGACCGGGTATTTGTGAAAACGATAGGATGACCTATCGATTGTCTCCGCATCGTTAGCTACGATATGGAGATTTCCTTTGTGATGGGAAATTTTATCGGGATTGTGAATACCCGGATTGCAAGGGCTTCCTTGGAAGTGCCTTCGGTTCTGTTCGAACCCGGAACAGACTTGTATGGTTACGTGTCTGACATTACATTTTGAGAGATAGAGCAGATTTCTTTCAAATACATTTCTGTTGGTGGCGGAGAATTTATTCTCTTAGCTTAACACCCTTCTCTGAGACGTACGAGCTCAGAGGTTATGTAGTTGAAGGTTATCAGCGATATTTCCCAATCTGGTAATGTGGCATGCTGAGTGCTGCTGTGTGATGATCATTGGTTGGTCATTTGTGATATGATCATTTGTTTGATCATTTATCTTTGTGATTATTGCTTTGGTCATCTGTGGACCCGAAGCATAGCTTTGTTACACAAAGCGTAGCTTTGTGGACGAGACTTCGTCAGGACCTCACTCCCCGGAAATGGTCGAAACAGGAATATGCGGCAAGGTTATGAGGGTCGCGCCCTTTAGGGTATGTCATTTCCTTCTGGTAAAGGGTGGTATCATGGTATGGAGCCCAGATACTTACTCATGTTGATACACTATACCTATTACTGTGTGGTGTTGTTGTTGCGAGCGCTCGGATAAAGGTCCCAAAGGACCGGGGGATGACATATTCGTGTAGTAGTTACCTAGTTACAGAGGTAACCCGGCCTTGTGTTGGCAGAGATCTAACCGTAACGTTAGTTTCTCGGGACGTCCCGCCAGAGGCGATCCCATGTGGCAGTAGGAAGTTCCTTAGCCTGACCATTTGTTGGAAATCCATTCATCCAATACGTGCCTTGTACGGTTTTAGTTGTAGAACCTGCCATTTAACATGGCAGCTATAGTAGGCATAGTATCATGGTACCTATGCTGGCTAGGATTTATATTATACTTTCGAAATATTTTCCACTATGCACTAGTAATAATATCAAAGAATTTTTCTCGTAGTAAGCATGTTTGACTATCATAAGGAGAAATCTCCCCCATGTGTGCGTTTGCATTGTGTGTGTGCCGGGAGGCCTTATGGTAGTTTCATTTTCCAAAAAGCATTGCGGATTTCAAAATTTAAATTTTCTTGTTGCTTGTTTAAAGATTAACTGTTTTGAGTTCTCACACCAGTCCCATGACTGACCTGGAGTTTATTGTTCCTTTCCTAAACTCTGGGTGCCCACTATTTTCCACACGGGCAGTCTAGAGTTAGGTTATCAGGTTATTCTGGATTCGGGAGTTGCTGTGCAGATCTGGAGGCGAGCCAGATAGCGTAGTCTATTATTTATTGTATATAGTATTTCTTTTCCGCTGTTGTTGTTGTACACTCTGATTGATGTAATGTAATGTGATATATAAAATGTATAGTTCTTTTGTTTTAATGAATATTCATTTATCTATTATATGTTGTTCCGCTGCGATTGTGAGATTCTGATATTGTTTCCTGTTCTGTTGTTTGTTCTGTTTCTTCTCTCTTTTCTCTCTTCTTCTACCTCTTTCTTCTTCTAAAACCCTAACGGTTCGGTTTTTCGGCAACGAAAAATCGCGATCGTTACATTTGGTATCAGAGCTTATGGTTAAGCGACAACCTGCTCTGTTGGGTGTTACTCATTAGAGATAGAGTCAGCAGTACTCTAGAATGAGTGTGAGTGTAATAATAGATATGAGTGCGTATTTGTTAGTGAATATAAAATTGTTTTATATTGTGATGATTGGTTTGTTGAGTGGTATATGAACCTTCGTCGGCGCAGCCTCGAAAACTGAATCGAAGGGGTTCCTAAACACTTGAATAGAACAATTCGACACAATATTGTTTTAAATTGGGTAAATGAAATAATTTTACCTTGATTATATTTTGTATATAAAGAAAATAATTTTTCAAGAATTATTGAAGTGTGTATATAATTGATTGCTTGGTTGTTGTAAATGATATAAATATAAAATAATTAAAAGTTGTTTGAATAAGCTAATAAAAGCAACTATTGTAAAAGAATAATGGTATAAACCAATGAATCATAAGATGAAATTATAATTAATAATGAGTTACAATTGTAAGATAATCATGTATGTATATAAGAAGAAAAATTATATAAGTAAAAGGTTTATAAAAGTGATTTATGAATAGAAAGAAAACTTTTTGAAAGAATATTTAGCATTGATTTCACTATTGTCACTGGGAAATAATAAGGGTGATGACTGCAGCATCATCAGTATCATTTTCGAGTTTCTATGTGATGGATTTGCTACAAAAATGAATTAAAAGTTTTGTTGTAATAAACCAATTTGAAATTAAAATTCAATTTGAAATTGATAAATATAAGTGAAAAAGGTTTTGAACTTATAATATAAGTTAGAAGTTGAATAATAAGTTTTATAACTTATTAAATGGGAAAATGTAAGTGAAACCAGTTGTTGAAGTGGTTAAACAATTAAGTTAAGTAAAATGGAATATGAATTTGAATATTGATATGAATTTGACTTAAGTAAAAGTTAAATAGGATTTACTTTGGGATTTAAAATCCGAATTGGATTGATAAGTTGAAGCTTAAGTTTATTTGAACAAATGATGTCAAATGGAGTATAACTTAAGTGAAGTTGAATAAAAAAATTGATCTTTGTATCAAAGTTAAATAATCAAGTGAATTAAATGAGGTAAATAGAGTTGAAATGGAATATAACTTAAGTAATATTGAAAGAATTGATGTTAATATCAAAGTAAGTGAATAAAGTGAGTAAATGAAATTGTTAAATGATGTGAACTTGTGATATATAAATGAAATTCAATTTTTATTTGTAAAAAGAATTAGCAATTGAATTAAAGTATGATTGAAAGTTAATCGATCGAATATAAATAAGTTGATATGAAATTATGTATGTAAGTGTAAATTCATTTGAAAATAGTAGAATAATTAAATAAAGTCAATTGAATGTAAAACCAATTCGAATTAAAACTATTGAACCAAATTGAATGTAATGTAAGTAAAATAATAATTTGGCTCTATTGGATATTCATTAGATGTTGTTTGTTTGTTGATTGATTATATGTAAATACATTAAGTGTTAATGGAAATAATCTAGCGAAAATGAAAGCTATGTGATTGAACTCAAATTGAATGTAAAGTAAATGAATTTGAATAGAATTGAATTTGATTTGGGCTGAATATGAACCAATGTGAATTTAATTAGTGAATGTAACTAATTGAAACGAATGAATTGAATATGCAACTTCAATAATAAACCAAAAATGTATAAGAAGCATGTATTGGAAATTTTGTAATTGAATTGGCAAAATGATTTGAATGTTGATGTTGGAATTGGATACTATTACTAGTATGATATACAGGTATATAATGGAATTGGGATTTTGGTTATGAAGTTAAATTGAATTGCTCAACAAAAAGGTACGTATTTCAGTTTTTATATGAGATTTGGTGATTTCCTTCTCCAGCCACTTGGCTTTCTTTTTTTCTTTTGATTCTGAGGGGCCGTAGTGCCATTTTGTAGTCGTACCGATCTAGCCGCGCAAAGGAGACTCTGGCGAAATTTTTCGAAAATTTAGGGAGTTAGTAAAATTTTGAGAAATTTTGAAAGTTTGGGAATTTGAATTTAAATTTAAATTTGAATTGTCAAATAAACAATGTTGTTTGAAACTTATAATTGGAGTTGGAAAGCTAATTGAAATGATAATAAATCTTTAATAAAAAGATTGTTTTGAAAAGTTAGTAAAACTAATTAGCTTTGGAAAAATAATAAACGGATTATGAATTATTCTCCTTAACTTGCAATTTCGAGGACGAAATTCTTTTAAGGGGGGAAGATTGTAACGACCCAGAATTTTTGATAACTTAAATTTGAATATTTAATTTATTTTTAATATTAATAAGTGGGATTTTTAAGTCGAATAATTTATTTTTCGAATATTGGATTTAATGGGATAATTAAATCGATGATTTAATAGTGAAATTCCACAAATAATTAAATATTGGGTTAAATATGATTGAAAATGGTTTGGAAAATTTTGTTATATCATATTTAAGTTATAGAAATATTTTAGAACTTGTAAAACTGAATTTGGAGTTAATTTGTAAAAATTGAATATTTTAATATTTAATTATCGACTGAAAAATAGCCAATTTTTGAACAGTCTCGGAATTGAACGAAACAAGTTCCATTGGATCCGTAATAGTTAGTTATTATCGGATTTCAAATTTCGTAGCAATCAGAGTTGTCGTTTGACCGTGGCAGCTCCAAACGCATCGATATCGTTTTAATTTTAATTCGGCGAGTTAAAATAGCCATTTTTCAAACGGTCTCGGATTTCGACGAAACCAGTTTCATCGGATCCGTAATGTGATATTATTGTAAGATTTCAAATTTCAAGTCGTTTGGATTTATCGTTTGTCCGGTACAAGCCAAAACGCCTAGAAATCGTTTAAATCGGTTTTAATTTAAATTGATCGTTCAATTCCATATATCACACATACGATCGAATTAGCTTACGAAACCTGTTCCATTGTGTCCGGAACGCGGAAAAACGTTAGGGTCGCCTGTCGGAACGCGTAGATTGGAGGTCGTTTGCATAATCAGTTAAATCGAGAATTTTATTAATTTAATACAAAAATAAAACATTATATATATTCAATTTTTTTGCCAAACCCTAGAGAGTTTTCACCGGCCGCCACTTCCATGCGTTCAATGGCCGCAAAGCTCCATTGTTTTCCCTCTCTTTTCTTCCAATCCACTCAATAATTTCAAAAACTTCCAACCACAAAAGCGTAGAGCTAAGTGTGATCTTCAATCTGAACGGCTATGATCGGGTTTCGTGGCGTAGATCGACGTGAATTTCAAGGCAAAGGGCATGCGTTCGAAGGCCAATTGCATGGCCTAGGGGCGACCGGAACTCATGGCTTTTGGCACGGAAGTCGAGATGGAGTGGGGCTTCGAAACGGCAACACTTGATCGAAGGGAAAGTACCCAGGGTGGTCGCGACCTGGAGGAGTTGAACGGGGCATTGGGTTTCTCGTGCGCGCGTGTATACCTGGGGAGAGAGTCGCGTGGAGGAAGAAATGCAGGGGCGGCTTTGATTCGTTGGCTTGAATTTTTGCACGGCCGAGATTAGGTCTGGGAAATTTGAAAATAAAAGTTGTTAATTTATTTATTTAAATCGTGTACAACGTTTAAAATGCAATATCTTGTTCATGCGAGGTCGGAATTGCACGAAATCAGTTGCGTTGGAATCGTATGATCGAGCACTTCGCGATGCAACCAGTTTGGAGTCGATTGGAGCTCGTTTGAATTTCGGGTAAAATTAAACGTTCGTTTAATTTTATTCGAAACGAACGCGAAAAACGGAAATAAAATCAAGGTGAGAACTCCTCACTCAATCGAAAGGTTTTGTTTAAAATTTTGAATAGTTAATATTGATCGATAATTGTTGATTGATTGTGGTAGTAGATATAATAGGATATATATTATATATAGCAATATATATATATTGGCATATGTATATATTGGATTTGATTTCCCGCCTCGTATAGCGGATGAGACCCTATTGCGCCGCCTATTAAGCGGATATTTTATAAAATCCCATATACCGCGATATTCCACCTTGAAGTGGAATTGGTATTGTGCTAACGTCTGTGGATGCAGGGTAACAGGTTGGAGGGATCCAACTGGATTCCTCACATATTTATTTGTTTATGAATATTATGTTGATTGTTGATAATCACATTGATATATGATGTTATTCCCGTGATTGACCATCTGATGTTGTTGCATCATCGGATTCAAATTTTTTAAATTAAAAATAACGGTTTTGAATTTAAAAGGGGTTTTAAATCGATTTTTCAAAGAATATGGTTTATTAAAAATTTTGAATTGATTAAATTTTAAAATAAATAGATGGATAAAATTTTATGTTTTAAAAATTTATATTTTTATAAAATATAACTTAAAAGAAATTTTTAACAATAATAGGTTTTTATAAAATAGTTAAATTTGGTTTTTGGGAAGTTATTATTATTAATGGTTTATATAAAGGATTTTATAAATGGATGTTTTTAAATTAAATTTATCGAAGTTATAGAATAAATTTATAAAGTGTTAAGTTGATGTATAACATGAATTTCACTAGGATTTATAGATTAATAAATGTGAAATCTATAAAACGAATGGTTATTGGAAAATTTTAAATTTATAAGTTATTAACTTATAAAAATGGATTTGGGGCATAAAAAGGGGGTTTGTTGAAATTGTTAATAAATGAAGATTTCATTAGTTGAAATTATTATGAACCATAAAGAAATCTTGTAAGTGATAAGATTTTAAATTGGTGAAGTTCAAAGGAACGATTTGGTAAATAAATAATATTATAAGTATTTAACTTACAATATGGCTTTTGGGTATGAAATTGGGTTATGTAAAATTGCATCGGATTAATAAAGGAATTTATAAAATTGGGGTTTATAATAGAAATGGAATTTATAAACTATGTTTATAAATTTGAAATTCATCGAATTTGATAAATTGAAATATGGGAATTTGTTAAGTGGGCTATATTCACTATTTTGAATATTGAATAGATTATTAAATAAAATGGGTTTGTTTTTGGGAAAGGAATGTTTTAAATGGAATTTAAAACGAATTAAAGGTGTTTTAAAATGTATTGAGTATTGAAAACATAGATTTCAACATTGATTGTTGAAATAGACGTTTTCGAGAAACAGAAGGGGATAATTTGTATAGTATTGGATTTATATATCTATTTTTAATTTCAAATCCATATACTAGTGTTTTTGGGTTGTCGTAACGATGTTTTACGCAACATTCGTTTTTAATCCAAATAAATGTGAATAAAGGAATGTTTTCTTAAAGAGAATGGAATAAAATACTTAACGGTAACTTAAGTATGTGGAATATTTTCAAATCGTTGAAAATAAATAAATTTGTGAACTACTTATTTTTTTAAATAAGCATGGGAATGGTTTTCTAATATGAAATGGAACGGTTTTTGTGAATTCACCTTTAAGGTAATTGAAAGCAAATAACTTGAAATCGATTTGAGAATCGTATGCTAGTAGATGCTTGGAATTTAAATCCACTTTGGAATTTATATATAGGAAGGGAAATTTGTTTAAAAATAAATGTTGATTTATTTTTAAATATGAAAATATAATTTACGAATTTGGAACATAAGTAAAATAAATCGGTAAAGATTTGTTTGGTGGTTTGAAATTTGTTTCAAAAGGTATATATGGTTAAGGTGATTTGAAATTAGTTTTCAAATGGTTAAGGTGATTTGAAATTGGTTTGCAAATGGTTAATGTAATTTGAAAATTGGTTTTCAAATGGTAAAGGTAAATTGGAAATTGGGTTTTCAAATGGTTAAGTGTGGAAATTATATCGTGAAGGTGTTTTGGTAAAGCAAATAAATTGGGCAATTATTTGGAAATTGTGTATATATATCTTGTAAAGATATTTTGGGACTTAATAATTTTGGAAAAATTATTTGGAATCTGATGATGTGGCGCATCTTTATTGATAGTTAAATAACCGACTATCAATATTTACCCTTGGATGGTATTGATTGTGTTTGTTTGGAATTGAATGCACACTTATTTTTAAAATAAGCGCTCGCTATTCGGTTTAGCCGGGAGAGGACCTTTGTGTCATATATCCCATTCCGAATATGCGATACGTCGTTTGGATTGCATTTGAAGACCGGTGTTGAAGACCGGGTATTTGTGAAAACGATAGGATGACCTATCGATTGTCTCCGCATCGTTAGCTACGATATGGAGATTTCCTTTGTGATGGGAAATTTTATCGGGATTGTGAATACCCGGATTGCAAGGGCTTCCTTGGAAGTGCCTTCGGTTCTGTTCGAACCCGGAACAGACTTGTATGGTTACGTGTCTGACATTACATTTTGAGAGATAGAGCAGATTTCTTTCAAATACATTTCTGTTGGTGGCGGAGAATTTATTCTCTTAGCTTAACACCCTTCTCTGAGACGTACGAGCTCAGAGGTTATGTAGTTGAAGGTTATCAGCGATATTTCCCAATCTGGTAATGTGGCATGCTGAGTGCTGCTGTGTGATGATCATTGGTTGGTCATTTGTGATATGATCATTTGTTTGATCATTTATCTTTGTGATTATTGCTTTGGTCATCTGTGGACCCGAAGCATAGCTTTGTTACACAAAGCGTAGCTTTGTGGACGAGACTTCGTCAGGACCTCACTCCCCGGAAATGGTCGAAACAGGAATATGCGGCAAGGTTATGAGGGTCGCGCCCTTTAGGGTATGTCATTTCCTTCTGGTAAAGGGTGGTATCATGGTATGGAGCCCAGATACTTACTCATGTTGATACACTATACCTATTACTGTGTGGTGTTGTTGTTGCGAGCGCTCGGATAAAGGTCCCAAAGGACCGGGGGATGACATATTCGTGTAGTAGTTACCTAGTTACAGAGGTAACCCGGCCTTGTGTTGGCAGAGATCTAACCGTAACGTTAGTTTCTCGGGACGTCCCGCCAGAGGCGATCCCATGTGGCAGTAGGAAGTTCCTTAGCCTGACCATTTGTTGGAAATCCATTCATCCAATACGTGCCTTGTACGGTTTTAGTTGTAGAACCTGCCATTTAACATGGCAGCTATAGTAGGCATAGTATCATGGTACCTATGCTGGCTAGGATTTATATTATACTTTCGAAATATTTTCCACTATGCACTAGTAATAATATCAAAGAATTTTTCTCGTAGTAAGCATGTTTGACTATCATAAGGAGAAATCTCCCCCATGTGTGCGTTTGCATTGTGTGTGTGCCGGGAGGCCTTATGGTAGTTTCATTTTCCAAAAAGCATTGCGGATTTCAAAATTTAAATTTTCTTGTTGCTTGTTTAAAGATTAACTGTTTTGAGTTCTCACACCAGTCCCATGACTGACCTGGAGTTTATTGTTCCTTTCCTAAACTCTGGGTGCCCACTATTTTCCACACGGGCAGTCTAGAGTTAGGTTATCAGGTTATTCTGGATTCGGGAGTTGCTGTGCAGATCTGGAGGCGAGCCAGATAGCGTAGTCTATTATTTATTGTATATAGTATTTCTTTTCCGCTGTTGTTGTTGTACACTCTGATTGATGTAATGTAATGTGATATATAAAATGTATAGTTCTTTTGTTTTAATGAATATTCATTTATCTATTATATGTTGTTCCGCTGCGATTGTGAGATTCTGATATTGTTTCCTGTTCTGTTGTTTGTTCTGTTTCTTCTCTCTTTTCTCTCTTCTTCTACCTCTTTCTTCTTCTAAAACCCTAACGGTTCGGTTTTTCGGCAACGAAAAATCGCGATCGTTACAAGAATTCTAATTTACATAAGTTAAATCTTTATTTTAATTTTAATGATTCAAATAAAACTTTTGAACTTTCCAAATTATTAAATAAAATTTAATGCAAACCTATTATTAAATTTCACCATATTTATATTTTTAAAACTTTTATATTTCAAAATATAAGAACTTAAATTTAAACAAAATTTAGTTATATAATTAAACTTGTTTAACTTTTGGTTTAAATTTTGATCATCTTCAAAATAAAGTTCCTTTTGGTTTCAAAATCTTTAAAAAAAAACAAAACTGTTAAATTTTAAAAACACTGAACAATCAATACAACTCAACCAACTCGAGCCATCTGCAGAAACTCACGCGACAACTTCGAGCCAACCCTACAAATTCTCGAGACTTTCCCGAGTAACCCATACCCTACAACCTGCTTCGAGCCAAGGCATCACTTACCCGATGTCATCTTCGAGTTCCCCTCTTCTCTTCCCAAAACCCAACAGAGACACGAAATCGTGCACGTACACGTGCACGTCGCCGATGGTCGACGACGAACTCCACGCCGGCTTTCCCCAAGTCGTCTTCGACCCCTACGACACAACGCACAACCCAAAAAATTAATTTCGATCGAGGATCGAAATTAGACCCTTCAACCCAAACTGTTCGAAACCTCACACCATCAAAATTCGACCACCGCCGATGATCCCTGAATCGATAAGCCATGCGATCCTCCTCGAAGCTTCGCCTCACTCCCCAGCACCTCCAGAACCAACAGCGATCGACCCGGTTGTGATACGACGCTGTGATTCCCAAATGATCAACTAAGACATTAACAGAATGCTAAACCCTAACTAAAACAAATCCAACCATCTCGATCATCAATAAAATACACGGGTATTTTTCTGATGATCCCCTACCTTCACTCAACCCCCATGATCAACGTCGACGTCCAACTCGCCGTCGTTCGCCAAAGTTTGACCGAAATGCCAAAAACATATAAACCCAGATATCTCACAAATTTCCCAATTAAAAATCATGATATAGGCATTAAAAATCATGATCTTCTATTTGAAATCCAATTATGAAATCAAAATTAAAAATTTAGATTATACAATTTTAACCCAATTTAAATTCTATTGTAAATTTCAAAATTTATAACAAATTATTCCATTTAAAAACTTGTAAATATTTTTAAATGATAGCCTACTCGATTTTAAACAACTTCCATTAACAAATCAAAGTCAGATTAGAATTAAAAATTAAGTTATTGAATTTTATTTAAAAGAAATTTGAAACTGCTTATGATCACACAGTAACTATTTTATGATTACAGGCAATAACATTTTAATTCAAACATGCATCAGTTTAATTTCAAAAATCCAAACAACCATCATGATTTCATGCACAAGAACAAGATGGAATTTAATATTTAAAATTGTTTTTAAAATTTGCATTTACTCACTAGATTAAGCAGAAGACAGAAACTGTTTTTAGGCTCGAAGTTTCACTGCATTTTTTCCAGGTTCTAAAATTTCTTTGCATGTTGATTTTTTTGTTGCTTGTTGACTCTAGATTGCATGTTGATGGATCTTCCTGATGTATTCCCAGATTTGCAAACTTGCATTTGATTTGAATTTTCCAGATTAACCTCTTGTTTTCATATTTCTTTTCATTTTTTTTTTGTTCTTTTTTTTTTTTCTTCTGATTTGCATTTGCATTCATTTTAGTTGAGAATGAATAAAAGAACTAGCTGAAAATTAAAACTCTTTCTTAATCATATTTTTATTTTTAGATTTTAAAATAAATGGCACTTGTCTACTATGATGCATTATCTAACTTACTCCTATGCATATTGATTTACAAATGTCCTTATGGTTAAATTAATGTCTTACAAGTGTCTTAGTGTCTAATTAATCTTTTTAAATGTTATTTTTATTTATAATAATCTATTTAAGCCATATACATGTATTTATGTAATGTGTATATGTAAGTAATGTGCATTTTATCTTATATAAATAAGCTTTTAAATTTAATAAATATACAAAAGTGAATTCATGTTAACAATTATAAATTATTTATGCATTTGAATTAAATTTTAATGGTATTATATATTTAAAACTTGAGAAATTGATTTTAACCCTTTATATAAAAAATTTAAAACAATTTTATCTTATGTTAAAATTAAAATGAAAGAAATATTAAAACAAATGAACTTTTAATTTAAATCTTATTTAAAACTTAAGTACAAAATATATATGTATCTATATTAAATAAGAAATTAACTTTGTTATGGAAATTTAAATCTCAAATATCATTTCAAAAACATTAAATCAAATTAACATTCCAAATTCCAAATTATATATTTATTAAAGTTTGCAAATACTTATTAAATTCAAATTAATAAAATTCTTATTTCAAATATATACACACAAATATATACATATTTCAAATGGAAATCATTTTAACATTAAATTTGAAAATTACCATGTTGAATATTAAAACACAAACCAAATCATAATATATACATTTATATATATTACAATTTGAATATAAAGTTTTTATTACATTAAAAACTTCCTATTTACAATATATATCAATATATATATATATTATAAATAGAAAATATTTTGATTAACTTCTGAAAAATAAATCTTACCAATTTTATATTGTTGAGAAAAAAATATATTAACAAATTATTATTATTAGCCTTTTAAAATAATTAACTGGTCAATTATAATATAAAATGATCGAATTAATTTAATTATTATCAAAGATTATTAAATTGATATTGCTCAAAATTCCGGGTCGTCACAACAGATGCTGATTAGAGAACAGACCCAAATGACCGAAGGTTCACAAATGGGTACTGCATACATAGGTGATAATCCGGTGTCATGATGCTCAAAGAAGCAATCTACCATCTCCAGATCCAATACAAGGGCTGAATACATGAGTGTGGCAAGTGCCACCACAGAAATTATGTGGATGCAGTCTCTATTACATGAGTTAAACGTCAAACTTCAAGTCAAACCGACATTATGGGTGTGACAATCAAAGCACAGTTTACATGTCAGCTAATTCAATATTACATTCGAGAATGAAACATATTGAAATAGACCTTTATTTTGTTAGAGAACAAATACAAAAAGAAAATTTACATGTAAATCACTTACAATCTGCTTACCAGAGGGCTAAGACACTTACCTGAGCCTTGTCGAAGCCAAACTTCATCAGATTCTGGAATAACTTAAAGGTCGTAAAAATCTCGGCTAACTCAGGCAAATTAGAAGAAATTTCAGAGCTTCAATAAAGAAAGTTGACAGCTTTAGCAAAACTCAACAGATCTAATGACAAGTCTTGCAAAAAGGTAGACAATGATATCGAAAAAGCTTCGCATGCTAATGAAATCACTCAGATCCATGTGAGAAAACCTAGTATGTTAATGAATTCACTCAGATCCGAGCAAATATCGCTCAGATCTGAGGAAATTTGAAGGATTTTATGAGGCGGCGCGAAGGAAAGAGAATCGCCATGGAACCCTAATGTCGATTTGAGGAGGGTGTTGAAGAATGAATGATATGGTGTAGAAATAGTTTCTTATCTTTGTGTAATAGTTTGGATAGCGGGTTTGGGTTATCAGCTTTCAGTCCATTTAGCATAATATTGTTATTATAAAAGCAAGACTGATATGCTTTGTACATAATTATTGTATCAATATTTCACATATCAAAAACTGAATACAAACTTCTTTTCTTACAAAATCTCTGCATTCTTAAATCAAAGTTTAAAATCATCACCGATCAATTCATTAAATTCTAATAGAGGTTCTACTGTAGATACCCCTTGAGTAATTTGTCTGAGCTATTAGTTTAATCGATACCTATGGGATCATATGTAACGAAAAAGTTGGCCATGCGATGTGCATAGAAATATTAAATAGCTAGCTGATCTTGCTAAAACATTAGATCTCTAGATAAACCTAAACTTCCATATAATATATTCGTAAGGCTGTTGTTTTTGTTTCACACGTATGTTCAATTTAAATACAGGATCGTCAACCAGAGTATAGTCTATAAAATGAATAGAGCAATTGTATCGTATCGTATAACATATAGCTGCGCACATTCTTTTCTTCATAGAGTATTATTACAAGAGTTCGGGTATAGGGCCCATGTATCAATAGCCCATTACATTTATGTTATAAATACAAAGCTCTGTACACGAGAATTATAGTAATATCAATAAAGCTTTCATTACAAGTTTTTCAATTTTCTTAACTTGGTATCAAAGCCAAAATCTATAGCCTAACGGTTAGATTCAACAGTGTCATGCCTACCCTCATCAGAGCATCATCATCATCTGAAGATGGCTGCACTGGTGGTGATCTTCTCAGAATTTATCATCATCATTGAAGATTTCTGTTTACTTCCCTCTTGAATACAAGTTTACAATCAAGAACTGCAAACTTGCACTCATTCCTTTTGTATTAGATCTGGGTTGCTCTTCTTTCTGTGCCTAGCCAAGAAAGCATCATCAGAAAGATCATCATCACCTGACACTCTATGGCTGCACAGTGGTGATCAGGAATCAGAATTGCTCAGTTCATCTTTTATCTGAAAATCAGTCCATCATCTCACACTTTTTGTTGATATTTTCTGATCATTAACTTCATCATGGATGAAGACAACAGCAATGTTGGAGGAAATTCACCAAACAATTCAAGAACTGCCACCTCTCAACAGTCAGCAAATCAAGACCTGATCAAAGCAATGATAAAGCCCAACAGTCAGATCATTACAATACAATTAGATGAATCTAATTATCTAATGTGGAAATTTCAAATTGAAACAACAATAAGAGGATAAGACATAGAAGGCTATGTTCTTGGAACAATTATGGTTCCACCAAAATATGTTGCAGACAATGAAGGAAAATTGAATATCAATAAGGAATTTCTGAATCATCAATGACATGACAGTCTCATTAGTTCATGGCTTCTCTCATCAATTGGGTCTAACATTTTACCACAATTCCTAGGGTGCAAATCATCTCATGAAATATGGCACTCTATAGAGCAATCATTTAATACTCAGTCAGCAACAAAGGTTCTACATTATAAAAGACAATTACAAAATTTAAAGAAAGATGGCATGAACATGAGAGAATATCTAAACAAAATCAAGATCTTATGTGATCAACTTGGAGCAGCAGGACATAAAGTGTCGGAGGCAGAGCAGGTATTATCAATTTTAAGTGGTTTAGATGATGAATATGATGCTGTTGTTGCAATAATTTCATCTAAGGAAAGAACTCCCTCTATAGACTATGTACACTCAATTCTTCTTTCTCATGAAGGAAGAATTGAGCAAAAGAAACTTGTCATCAATGATCTTTCTGCCAATTATGCATCCAGGAATCAAGAAAACGATACAGTAATAAAAATCAAAGGGGTGGATCCTCAAATAGGTCAAGAGGCAGAGGAGGCAGATGGTGGCCTAATAATAATAATAGGTTGAGGTGTCAAATCTGTGAGAAATATGGGCATAGTGCAAATAAATGCTACTTCAGATTTGATAGCAACTTCACACCAAATCAGCAAGGATCAAATAGTCAGAGAAACCATCAAAGTGTCAACATGATCAATTTACAGCAAGATGTAAAGAATCAGAAAGAAAATACTACAAAGGTAGAGGATATTTCAGATGGCAGCTGGTTTCCAAACTCAGGGGCCACAAATCATGTGACAAGCAATCTTGGAAATTTAAATCTTGGCAATCAAGAATACAAAGGTAAACAAGGTATACATATGGGTAATGGAAAATCCATAAATATAACTCATGTTGGTAATGCTTACATAAAAGGTGCTAGAAAGCTTTATTTAAATAACTTACTTATAGTCCCACTAATAAGAATTTTTTTGCTTAATGTATCACAGTCTGTGAAAGACAATAATGTGTATTTTGAGTTCTACCCTGATTACTGTGTTGTTAAAGATCTTCTAACTAATGAAACTCTTTTACAGGGTAGGGAATGTAAGGGGCTTTACAAGTTTAATGTCAACAGCTCAAGAAATGATAAGCACAGAGATAAATGGTGTAACAACTCAGAGATAGTTCAAGCAAGTTCATGTAACACCTTTGATAAATTGCATTATAGACTGGGTCATGTAAATGCAAAAATAGTAAAGCAAGTACCGAGTAGCAATAATATTTCTGTTGAAAATATTCCTTTACCATATGTCTGCACCATTTGTCAAATGGAAAAAAGTCATAAGCTGCTTTTCAATAATTCTACAACTATATACACCAAGGCATTAGAATTGGTTGCGATTGATTTGTGGGGTCCTGCACCCATCTGTACAGACTATGGATTTAAGTATTACATATCCTTTATAGATGCTTATTCAAGATATACTTGGATTTACTTCTTAAAAACAAAATCTGAAGCATGTAATGCTGTTATTCAATTTATTAACACTGCTGAAAAGCAAACTGATAATCAAGTCAAAGTATTGCAAACAGATGGTGGAACAGAATTCTACCCTCTGAAAACTTATTTGCAAAATAAAGGGATTGTTCACAGAACAACATGCCCTTATACCTAAAAAAAATGGTTTAATTGAAAGAAAACACAGGCATATAGTTGAAACTGGTCTAACACTACTAGTTCAAGCATCACTACCTTTAAAATTCTGGCCTAATGCTTTTTCTACTAGTGTGTATCTAATAAATAGACTACCTTCAAAAACTTTGGACCTTAAAAGTCCTATAGAGGTTCTATTTAATAGAAAACCAGATTATCACAGATTAAAAATATTTGAATGTTTCTGTTTTCCTTGTCTAAGATATTATAATGCTCATAAATTAGATTTCAGATCATCTCCCTGTACATTTCTAGGATATGCTGCAAACAAGAAAGGATACAAGTGTATGGATGGTAATGGGAAAGTCTTTATATCTAGACATGTTTTTTTTAATGAACAAAATTTCCCATACAATGAAATAAACATGAAAACAACACAAAAGATGCAAAATGCAAAATTCTCCATACCTCCATTACCTGATTTAGATATGCGGAATATCTGTAAGACAGGTAGTAGATCACATCAAGTCACTTCAGATCCAGAAGTAAGAGATGATCAAAGAAATGGATCTGACAACTCACAACAAGATGTACCCCATAGTAGAAGCATGTCTGAATCCATTCAACCAATTGATGATTTAAAACCATCAATTGATCAACAAGAGACCTCAACAGGCAACACTGCTGAACCTGTCACTCAACAGATCATCCCTGAAAACACTGGTCATCACATGATCACAAGAGCAAAAAGGGGCATATTCAAACCAAAAGTATACAACACTGTTGCAGAGAATGATGAGCCAAGTACTTATTATCAAGCAATTCAGAATCAAAAGTGGAAAGCAGCCATGAATGAAGCATATGAAGCACTTCAGAGAAACAATACATGGGAACTGGTTCCACTACCAAAAGATAAAAACATTATAGGATGCAAATGGACATACAAATTAAAAAAGGATGCCAATGGTTCAATTTTTAAATACAAGGCAAGATTGGTGGCAAAAGGGTATTCACAACAAAATGGTTTTGATTTTGGCGAAACTTTTTCACCTGTTGTGAAACCAGCATCAATAAGAATAATTATTACAATTGCCTTGCATAGAAATTGGATCATAAGGCAGCTTGATGTAAATAATGCTTTTTTGAATGATGTATTGCAGGAAGAAATCTATATGGAACAACCACTTGGATTCAGAAAAATTGACTCTCAACAACTTGTATGCAGACTAAAGAAGGCAATTTATGGTTTGAAGCAGGAACCAAAGGTTTGGTTTGACAAATTAAAATCAACCTTGATGACAATGGGATATACTTCTACAAAATTTGATAACTCAATATTTACAAAGTTTGATGGTGATAAAACAACTTATATACTAATATATGTTGATGATATACTTACTACAGGGAACAATCAAATTGAAATCAACAACACCATCAAGCAACTAAATGACATCTTCTCTATCAAGGATCTTGGAAATCTTAACTACTTTTTAGGAATTGAAGTCAGCAAAAATTCGGACTCAACAATGCATCTTAGTCAGAGAAAATACATCACAGAGATTCTCATGAGAGAAAAAATGGATAACTCAAATCCTCTACCCACACCTATGATTAGCAATTTACATCTATCTAAAGTCAGAGGAGAACCAATTTCAAACATACAGCAATACAGAAGCATAGTGGGGGGCTCTATAATATGCAACAATCACCAGACCAGAAATATCATTCAGTGTAAACAAAGCAATCCAATTTATGCAGAACCCACTAAATGAACACTGGAGAGCTGTAAAGAGAATATTAAGATACTTAAATGGTATACTCAACTATGGTCTAACTCTGCAATCAAGTAAAACACTCAACATAACAGCACACGCAGATGTAGACTGGGCCACAAATATTGATGATCGAAAATCAACTACCGGGCACTGTATTTATCCGGGTCAGAACCCTATCTCATGGTGCTCAAAAAAACAGTCAACCATATCTAGATCAAGCACTGAAGCAGAATACAGAAGCATTGCTAGCACTACGGCAGAGATTATATGGATTAAATCTCTACTGAGTGAATTAAAAGTAAAAATTCCAAACAAGGACACAGTATGGTGCGATAATATGAGTACAATAGCTTTATCAGCCAATCCAGTATTGCATTCTAGAACTAAGCACATGGAACTCGACATATACTTTGTCAGAGAAGAAGTTATGAAAGGAAATATTACTGTAAATCACGTACCATCAACCTACCAGAGAGCTGATATTCTCACAAAACCATTATCAAAAATAAGCTTTCTTCGTCTAAGACAAGATTTGAAGGTCACTGAAATCAGCAACAATCATTCAGATAGTCAAAGAAGCAACACACTTAGAAAGTCTCATTCAACTGATGTTAGATCTGAAAGTTGCCAAAGCTAGAGCTTGTCATCACCTGATTATCTGTAGAGAAGAATCAAGTACAAAATCAAATCAAGATCTGATTTTGCACTTGGTTTTCTTCCTATTTTCTTCGCTTTATCTCCAGCAACCTCGAGAGAATTCAAGCCAAACTCTTTATCTCAATATCTCTCAGAATCTACTGCATAATCACTTAAAGCATATACTTTTAGTATCAATTTGTGAAGAAATTCGAGAGATCTGTAGAGCGGCGACATCAAAGAGTAATATCACAAACCCTAACCCTAGATGGGTTTGAAGGGGGTAAAATAAATAGAGCAATTGTATCGTATCGTATAACACATAGTTGCGCACATTCTTTTCTTCACAGAGTATTATTACAAGAGTTCGGGTATATGGCTTGTATCAATAGCCCATTACATTTATGTTATAAATACAAAAGCTCTATACACGAGAATTATAGTAATATCAATAAAGCTTTCATTACAATTTTTTCAATTTTCTTAACTTAGTCTTATCGGAAGTATTATGCATGCAGGATTATCGCCTGAATCTGGTCATTATTATGCATATATCAAGGTCACTACTACTTTCCATTTATGTTTGTTATTTTTGTTTTCTTTTTCGAAATAAAGTTTCAACCATTTTTGTTCCTCCATGCATATGTACTTTTTCCTAACTGTTTAATCATTATTGCATCCTCTGTAGGATGCTTGTAATGATTCTCAGGTTTCACTCTCCCGCATGCGAGAAGTTCTATCAAAAAAGATTTATATGCTTTTCTATTTACGGAATAACCAAAACCCCAAGCGTATCAAATCTACTTCACCTTGTACCTATAAGCCGTATCCAACCGACACCGAATCATCAAGTACAAGATTGAATGGGAAATCGAATTATGGTCCGTTGATTACAAATGGTAATAAATCTACATCTAGACAAATGAAGTTTAAAAATATGAAGAATCCTGGTACAAAAAACTAATTTATTTTCAATGGAACTGGCAACTGTTTGGCCAATACAAATGGCTCTATCGAGAAAAATGGGAACCATAAAGTAACCCCAGCAGGAAAAAAGAATGTACCTCCACCCTCTAATTGTTCATTGAACAAGTCAAAGTCTGAGAAAAGGGTCAACTTGCCATCATTTGAAATTGTTGCCAATAAATGGAAAGCGGTAACAGGAAGATATTACGAATAGCAAATGGAAACATGCACAATGATCAAAATGAGGAACACAAGGACGATACTGCTCAAAATGTTTAAGTAATCCATAAAGAACTAGATAATGTAAATCCATCCAGCAACATGCATTTGAAGAATGAAAATAACACAACCACCCTTAAGCGAAAATCTTGTGATGATAAGGATGAAGATTTTGAGGGTTGTAATAACAAGCAAATCATTTCAACCTGAATTGATGCTCATGCTCTATGTAGGACTCCAATATTATGTGAGAGAAATCGTTGTAGAGAACTTGAAAGTTTCAAAGAAATGAAAGTTCATATATTTTCTGCATATTTCATTATTTCCTTCAAAGAAACACCCCTGTGAGATTCATGTGGTCGCCATGTGAATTGTGCAAAAGAAAGATGCAAGAAAAACGTTGGACAACACTGGGTTAAGGTTAAGCTCTATATAATCACTTGGTATGTGATTATGTTTCAAGTCTTTTAGTTTATAAATGTGCAGTGGCTGATATCTGCTACTTTCTTTGACTAATAACAAATCCTGCATCATTATTTCAAACATTCAGCATACTTTTTATATTACTTTGAGCTTGCAATGGTTCATGCTATCAACCTGTGTTAATTTTCTTGAAGTTTATGTTCATCTGATTATATTGGATGCATTAATATCTTTAGAATATACTAAATATAGATTGGTCTTACAGTTGAAATAACTATGAACATTGGTATCATTTAAAATTATCTATGTGTGATAAGTTGGATAGTTGCATGCTTACTGCATAATGATGGTCATACAACTACAGCACCTCACATTTTGATGCACAGAATTGCATAGTCCTCATATCCAAATGTATGTAGTAATGTTTTTCTGCCACCCCGGTCAGATTATCCTATGTTCATTCAGCTTTTTTTTTTCAATTCCTTTCTTTCATCATGCTTCTTATTGTGATTAGAGTCATTAGACATTCATTTGTGGTAACCTCTATTTCTTTGATAAACATAAAGTCGGGAACGATATAAAAAGTCCACTTTATAAATACATGGCTGAAGAAGCACCAGTTTTCTGAAGATGTACACATGGAATTTATTTACTTTAAATTCTAATTTATTAGCTTGAGTTTGATATATTTTATGTTTTGAATTGATACATGTAAAGATTTCGATCAATATTACATTATTTGATTCATTAATTGATTTTATTACTCTTTTTTCCTTTTATGTTATTGTAGCTTTTATGGTAGAGTAATGTCGCTTGACAATGGGGAACAATGCACCAAAAAACGCGATAAAATCAATATCTTGCCAGGCACATCAGTATACATGGAAAAATAAGCTACAAATATACAAGAAATAGCTCGTAAGAGGCGTATGGGGATTGTGGTATCTCTAATGTGGCTGAAGCCTCTTGCTCCTAGTGTTATACAACCAGTATATCAAAACAAAGACCTATATGTTATAAACTCGTGACATAAGTCTACAAATCAGATTTTCAATACTTTGAAATTTTGTATTAGTAATTCTGAACAATAACTATGTTGTAATTAATTTACAACAAATTAATTTACAACAACAAACTATAACAATAACAACAACAAATTGTTGTGTTAAACTATAGCGATAAACAAACGTTGTACTACTTCGCAAAACAACACAACGTTGAAATGGAAAGATTACAGAACGATATATATAAATAAACAAGAAATCTAACAGGACGAAGAGGGAAATTTCGTACGAGGCTTGTCGTAACAATTTCCTTAAGACTTTATTGAAACTCTACCAAAATACAACATACGTGATCTGCTTAAGATTGTGATGTGTATGATCTTATGTGTGATACGCATGACCGTTATGATTTTAGAGTTTTCAGAAACGAGGAGGAAGAGAAGAAAAATTGAGTTAGAAACTGATCAGGTTCCTGCTCTTTTTATATATGAATTCCCAACGGTTATGGCAGTTGGAAATAACCGCGTCTCTTTGTTTGCAACGGCCAAAAATGGTCGCGCATCTTCGTTTGCAATGGTCGCATCTCTTCATTTGCAATGCCTATTTCTGTTTGAAAAACAACGTCCGTTCAGACAATTCGCAACGACCATTTTCATTAAAAATTTGTGCCTATTCAAATCCAATAGTCGCTTCTGTTTGAATTTAAACAATAGAAAACTGTTTACTTCTATGCAGCAAAAATATAACACGGTCCACTATTATTGGACCCGCACCCGGCCAGGTTCGGTACGGCCGGACGGCGATGCGCGCGCATGTTAGTTCATGGCCATATACGTCCCCCACTCGCATAAAATTACCTGACCCTAAGGCCAATATGGGTTTGAGGGAAGTAGTATATAAATATGAATACTAACTTATTTTTGGTGATGTGAGACAATATCTCACTCATCTGTAAAGACCTCTAACAATCCCCCACATGAATGACGATAAATGTCCCCCCTCCCCCCACACAGTGTAATATCACACAGTTCATATGGAAATAATGTTATATCCATGATAAGTAGATATTTCACTTTGAACTTTCCCTAATTAACACTTATCGAATATACTTGGCTAACCGGTGAATTATTTCATCTTGAACCGTCAGCCATTTGTGCATAACCAGACAATAAACTTTACAAAGTATTATTTCTCTTCACATCCAATCTCTTGATTGTGTTCATTTTGGTCCTGAACAAATTTGGTTTTGCGAGAGTTTTAGAGAACTTAAGCCTTTAATATTCTCATAGAGTTGACCCAGCTCATACTAATATAGGTGATCACAACCATTAAGAGTATTCTACATATACCCCACTTGTCCACACTTGTTATTTTCAAGATATGATAATCATCAAAAAGCATAACTACAACCTTTTAATACTTCTGTAGATATGCATTATATTGTGCACCATAGGAATGGAGTAGGACTAAGTTTAAACAAATGCATTACTTCTTGAGTTATTCAGAACTGGTTTGCCTATTGATCCTAATCTGTGGTATCTCCAATCGCTAGGATAGGTTTTCGTATAAGATAACTCTTGTTGGTTTAGGCTTTTAAATCCATTCCCATCGATGCGCAATTAATTTTCTCTCTTGATAATTCTTTAGCAATGGATTCGGAAGGTTATCAGTAGTTCTCACATAACCAATGAAAATAGTTCCATTTGAAAGTAACTGCCTAACTGTGTTATAGCGTCGACGAATATGTTAAGACTTTCCATTATACACAAAGTTTTGTGCTCTGCTTAACGCTGTTTGATTATCATAGTGTATGCATATGGCTGGTACAGGTTTAGGACAAAATGGAATATCTTCTAAAAAATGACGTAACCATTCTACTTCTTCAACTGCTTTATCTAAAACGATGAACTCTGATTCAATAGTGGATCGAGCTATACACGTTTGTTTAGTAGATTTCCATGACATTGTTGCTCCTACTAGGGTGAAGACATAACAACTAGTTGATTTAGATTCCTTTGAATCAGAAATCCAGTTTGCATCACTATATCCTTCTAAGACGGCAGGATATTTTCCGTAACGTTGGAAAAAGTTTGTGGTACTCTTTAAACATTCTAACACTCTCATTAGTGCTTTTCAGTGTTCCTTTCCTGGGTTACTTGTATACCTGCTAAGTCGACTTACTTCATATGCTATATCTGAACTTGTGCAATTCTTGAGATACATTAGACATCCAATTACATGAGAATATTCCAGTTGCATTACACTCTCATTAGTGTTTTTATGCAGTACTTCAGATGGATTAAAAAGTGTTCTTACTCCTTTAATTCCGTAATTTTGGAATTTTTCAATTACTTTTTCCACATAGTGTGACTGAGATAGTTCAATTCCATTAGATGTTTTTATTATTTTGATTCCCAAAATAACGTTTGCAACTCCTAAATCTTTCATATCAAAATTGTTGATTAACATTTTTTTTACGGTCAATATTACCTTACTGTTTGGACCAAAGATTAACATATCGTCTATATATAAATATGTCATCACTTACGATTGTCTAACTTGTTTAGAATAAACACGTTTATTACATTCATTTATACGGAAACCCTTTTTCATCATGACACTATCAAATTTTACATGCCATTGTTTTGGAGCTTGTTTTAATCCGTATAATGATTTTACTAGTCTATATACTTTGTTTTCATTTCCTTTGAAAATAAAAGCCTCGGGTTGCTCCATGTAAATCTCCTCATCAAGATTTCCATTTAAGAATGTTGTCTTTACATCCATTTGATGAATCTCTAAATTATATATGGATGCAATTGCTATTAACATTCTTATAGAGGTTATTCGTGTAACTAGTGAATAAGTATCACTCCTTTAGCTATCATTCTTGCTTTATATTTGTCAATAGAGCCATCTGGTTTCATCTTGTTTTTAAAGATCCATTTACAACAAATCAGTTTTATTCTAGGTGAAAGATCGACTATTTTCCAAGTTTTATTGCTTCAAATTGAATCAATTTCACTTTTGATTGCTTCTTTACAACATGGAGATTGAGAAGATGACATTGCTTCCTTGTAAGTTTGAGGTTTGTGTTCTAACATGTATGTTAGAAATTCTGAACCAAATGCCTTAGACGTTCTTACACTTACGCTTGTTCTTGGTTTAACTTCCTCAATTTCACGATGAGTTTCATCTTCATGTGGCTTGCTTGATTCTTCTCTTGTCCTTTTTAGGGACATAATTTTCTTCATTCTTTTTGTGTAGAAACACATCTTCAAAGAATGAGGCATCTCTTGACTCTATGATTTTATTGACATTAATATCAGCTATATCAGACTTGAATACCAAAAAACTGTAGGCATTACTATTTTAGGATGGCCCTAAATAGTAACAGTCTACGGTTTTTCTTGCTTTAACTTCCTTCTTCTTCTTGGTTTAACTTCCTCAATTTCACGATGAGTTTCATCTTCATGTAGCTTGCTTGATTCTTCTCTTGTCCTTTTAGGGATATAATTTCCTTCATTCTTTTTGTGCGGAAACACATCTTTAAAGAATAAGGCATCTACCGACTCTATGATTTTATTTACATTAATATCAGCTATGTGAAACTTGAATACCAAAAAGTTGTGGGAACTACTATTTTAGGTTGGCCCCTAAATAGTAAAAGTTTATGGTTTTTGGTTCAAGTTTGACTTTCTTGGGAGGTGGAACTAGAACTTTTGCCAAGCACCCCCACACTTTGAGGTATTTGTAGCTTGATATGTGTCCTTTCCATAACTCATATGGAGTTGTTCCTGTTTTATTGTGAGGAACCTTGTTTAATATGTGATTAGACATATTTAAGGCTTCCCCCACAAGTTCGTCGTTAGGCCAGAGGTTAATAGCATTGCATTAATCATGTCTTTAAATATTCTATTCTCTCTTGGCAATACCATTTTGTTGTGGTGAATATGGAGCTGTTGTTTGATGGTTTATACCATTTTCTCCATAGAATTTTTCAAATGTTGATTCATATTCTCCACCTCGATCAGATTGCAATATCTTGATATTTTTATTTAACCAATTTTGCTCCTACACATGTCCTACATTTGTAATTTTTATCCACCTGGAATTTAGAAATTAATCCCAAGTCTACTAATTTTTTTTTCGTTTCTCGAAAATTTATGTGTCCTAATCTATCATGCCATAGTAAAATTTCATGCTCAACCAAATAAGAAACTTCGTTTTTATTAATAGCACAATCAGAATACATAGTTTTATTGCCGACTACGGCTAAATTTTCCTTAAATAGGCCATCACATAAATAACCCCTTCCTATAAAAATTCCAGCCTTAGCAAAAACTACTTTATCTGACTTGAAGACCATACGGAAGCCTTTCTTTGAGAGCATACGTCCAGAGATAAGATTCTTACAGATATCTGGAATATGAAGAACTTCATTTAGTGTCACAGTTTTTCCAGATGTAAATTTGAGGACAACGATGCCATTACGTTCGATCATGGAAACTGCAGAAATGCCTATGTAGAGTTTTTCTTCCTAATCGTATTTCTTGTAAGTGGAGAACATAGATATATCAGAAAAACATGATGAGTAGCGCCTTTGTCTTCCCACCATTGTGCAGGGTTTTGTACTAAGTTGCAATCTGAAACAACTACTGAAAAGTTCATCTCCTCAATGGATGAACTCAAATTTTCCACTATATTTGATACCGATTTGTTGTTCGTCTTCTTGTGGCTACAATCTTTAACTACATGAGCCTTTCTGCAGACCCAACATTCACCTTTGAACTTCTTGGTTTGCTTATCTTTGAATTGATTATCTGGTGCCTTTCTCTTTTTAGAGAAGTTCTTCTTTTTGTTGTTGAAGTGTCATTTCTTCTTTGTGTAGGATCGATTTCACCCTAGAGGAGGAGTGAATAGGGTGATGTTATTAATTATAAAAAAATTATCGTCGAAGCTTATAAAAATATTTCAACAAAGATATATCAAAATTATAGCAACATAGATAATAGCAGAATAATAAATGCAGAAATAGAATGATACAGAATTTACCCAGCTTCGGCAAAACCCTGCCTACGTGTTGCCCCCAAGGTTTAAACTAGAAATTAAGTAGTCACACGCTTACACAGGTAAACTCGCGACATCCGCTACTGACTAATCTAACTCTACGCTCAAAACCCTACCACAACTCAGCCACTGAGTTGCGAATTCTCAAATTACGCCACGTAGTTTGTCCCCTAGTCACACGACTAGTAATTACAACGGTTTAAAGGAGAAAATACAAAAATAACAATTTGAAAAACAATTAAACACCAAAACCCTAATTATTCCCTTTTAATATTAACCAACACTAAAGAGAGAAGGGCCGGCCCAAAATATTATCACTAAAAATATGGCCCCATTATCTCCTTTATCTATTTTGCTCTGAGAAAAAATGTCGGCCTGGTTCATTTTTTCATTCGTTCCTTTTAGCTCTGAAATTAGGGCTTTGTGAAGTTGCCGCTTAATTGATGGTTGATGCTTCGATTGCTTACTTCAATTGAATCGTTCGCGGCTTCTCCTCCTTGATTAAGTTCGACTTTGATTTGGTATGTAAATTTTTCCTTTTCCATCTACTGATTTGCTTGCTTGAACTCGATCATCCAATTGCCGATAATGTTACTTATTTATATAGGATTCAAGATCCTTGATTTTCATTTGTATACATTTGTTTGAATTCGTCACCTGATTTATCTCGGCCATTCGATTTTGTTTTAATGTTTGGGATTAATCTCTGACTTTTTCAAATTACTTGAATAACACGGTTTTGATTTCTGACTTGGTTCGATTCCTTGATTGACACGGTGTTGATTTCGTTCGTTCTTATTCTTGTTGTCTTCGGCTTTGACTTGATTTTGACGATGTTGATTTTGTTTGACTTTGGCCATACTGTTCATTTCCTATGGTAGCACTTTCGAACTTGTTCGATTTTACTTGTTGTTTCATGACTCCGGCCACTTGAACTACTTTGATTTTGGTACTGTTTCATTAGATATAGATATGTATGTGTATACATATATATATATATATATATATATATATATGCATGCATGTATATTTGTATTTGCTTGGCTTTGGATTTGTACGAACTTGCCACCATGGTTTGTTCATCTCTGCTTGATTTTCTATTGTACTTAGTATCACTTGATGTTGTACTGTGCATTCCTGTATATGTACTTGAGTCTGATACTTTTTGAAGCTTGCACCGTCCAGTTTCACTGTTGCATACATGTTGTATCTTTTGGAGCTCAAGTTGCCTGACCATTTCCATTCTGTTGTGTCTTTGATGTTGGCTTGCATTGTCACTTGTATCAGTCATTGTTCTCATGTGATGTTTACACTGCTTGTTATACCTGTTCTTTTGGCACTACTGCACTGTGTATGTCCTAGTCTTGTGTCTTTGTTGCTTGATTGCATGCTCATGCTTGTTTTATTTGCCCATGCACTCCTATGTGCACTATTCTAGCTTGTAGTGTTCTTTGTAGACTTGCCTGGGTTGGATTTATTTGAGTGCATTATCTTTGTGTGTTCATTCTCTGACCTCTCTTGTATCATCTTGGTGGGTACTAAGTTGTGCCTTGCTTCTGTTTTGTTGGTCTTCCCTTGTATGTGCTTTTTGCTTCCTTGAGTTTGGTTTGCTTTTGTATACTTCATGTAGAGGCTGCACTTGTTCTATCCACTGGTTTTTAAGCCTGTTTTCATTTTGCCTGTACTCTGCCCTTCTTCTGTTGCAAGTGTTCATGTATGGTTGTTTTGAACATGGCCATTTCATTGTTGAGGCTGTGTCACTGACTTGATTGAGCATTTTCACTTGTACTGGACAATTTTGTATTGCACCTGAGTTGAATCCAGCTTAAAGTTTGGGTTTGACCTTGTGCTAATATTGTGATATTATTTTTACTGCACTTGAGTTAAACCCGACGTTTTGGGTTTGACCTGTGCTCAACTGTCTCTGTAATTTTATCAAGTGTATATATCAGTGTGCACGGCCTTGTGGCATATACAATGATACACTGTGTATATCACAAGCTATTCGTGTATGATGAATTCGAATTTAAATGATGACGAACAACCCAAATAACTGAGGCAAGTATTATTTTCAAAATCCACATTTATTTTATACTGCAAAAATATTTTATTTTCAATTTTACTGCTTCAATGTATATTTTTGCAGATTGCTCAGATGCTAGATTCACATTGGAATGAAGTTGAAGATAAATACGAGTTGAGTGAATGAGTGATATGTAGCGAGGTCAAATGTAAATTAGAAATTGTGATGTAATCAAAATTGTATTGTTATATATATAGTTGTGTGTGTATGTATGTATATATATATAGTGAGAGCTTGAATTTGTACTATTCAAAATTGTAATAAATATTTGTTTGAATAAAATATCTGTTTGAATTCAAATTTTGTGTTATTTATTTTATTCATCAAATATTTATTTAATCTGTGAAAATAAAATAGTATATTAACAAATACATTTAAATGAATATTTTTTTTTTATTATCATCAAACAAAAATCATATACTCGCATATTCAACATTCTCCCTCTTTTGATGATAACAAACATATATTTAAGATTTTGAATATATTAAATGTATTTAATGATTCCATTTGCTCCCCCTATTTGAATGCTTCTTCTCTACCCAAAGCTCCCCTTTTACATATGCATACAATTGAAAATATGCAAATGTGCCTAGATGCAAATAGAAAACATTTGACCTTTGCTTGATTTTATTTGACAAAACCTTAACTTTTCTCTTCCCCTTTTGTTATCAGCAAAAGAGTAATAGTGTTAGAGAAAATAGAGATAAAGTGATCGATATTAATACAACGTTAAAACTCAATCGAAAATAAATATTAAATTCAATAAAAAAATCAAACAAAAATCATAAATACTTTGCTAGGCATATATTCCACTTTTAGAATGATGGGAATGATATCATCATATAAAACCATACAGTTGTGTCTATTAGTGGTATATTTATATCAGGAATTTGAATATCTACCAACCATGCATAACTGTTAGGACTTTTAAATGAGATTAGTAGTATTCCAATTTTATTTTAAAAAAAATGAATTCAAGCATCTTCTAACCATGCATAACCATGAGGACTTTTAAATGGGATTAGAATCAACTTGTTTATCTAAAAAAATGAATTTTGATATGTGTTCCATACATGCATAACCGTGAGGACTTAAATGCGCATGGAAGCACATAACAAATTCCAAGTAATTCACCCATGCATAACCGTGAGGGCTTTTAAATGAGAGTGAATACTTTGGATTTTATTTTATTTCATTTTATTATTATTATATTTTTTATTAAAAAAAATGTAAAAATGAAAAACGAATGATTCCTGTTTAAAGTACCACATATTGACAAACTATATTGAATTTTTATGAGTGATGGTCCTTAAAAATATGATAGAAATAGAGTTGGTCATGGAATTTTAACCAACAATTTTTTTTATAATTCTTGTTTAAATTTCTAAAGAAATTTACTAATTATACCGTCTCTAGTCATAATATATGATAAATATCAACACTCATCACTTTTTTAATCACTGTTTATCTTTTTGATAATTAGTAGGGAGTCAGATTAGTCTGTTATAATTTAAAAATTAAATTCAAAAATAATTATAAAATCAATTTTTCTAAAAATGACCAATCTGAAAACAAGGTCAAAGATGATTTTCTAGAAGGGGTTTTATGAGAAAATTTTCTGCTGTTTGAAAAATTATGAAATGAAAAGTATGCAGATATTTTCTTTGAAAAAGCGATGCAGCTACTAAATGTCTCAACAAAAATCACGTTCCACTAGTAATTTTTCTATCATCTAGATTACCAGTGTAATCTGCGTCTGAATTCTTCTTTCACACAAAAACATCATTAATTGAATTTGATAGACCAGACCATGAAGTGTGCATCAAAATATCTTAAAATCAATTTTAACAACCTTCTAAGTGACATTCTCTTGAATTTGAATTTAAACCGTGTAAATAATCAAAAACCATGAATATAGACTCAGCCGTAAAATAACCAAATGTAATATCATCCAATAAAACATTATTATTAATCCAAACTAATATATATTAAGTAATTCAAAGACTCTACATATTTTTATAGTGTTCTTGGCATAAGAATATAATTGGCTAACAATTTTGAATAAGTCAGAATCAAAATCATCATTTATTTTATCATCACATTATTGGCTGATTTAACTCAGAATACGGTGCAGATGATCATGTTTAATATATCGTTTAAAATATACCATTACCTGTTTTGCCTTTACGATTATTTTTCGTTGTTGCCCATTGTGATATTGTCACCTTTGTACTAGGCTAAGGAACTTTGCTTTGTCGCCCGTTGTGTTTCTGGAACAGCCAGAATCCAGATAACGTTGTTGTTGTTCCTTAGCCTGCCAGCACACCTACACGATAGAAGATTTTTGTGACCTATTTGTTTTTATAGGTCCATGATTGTTAGTTGCAGAATATTTTGAAAAATAATTTTGTGGAGACCCAAAATTATTTATATATGTTCCTTTTGGCATCCAGATTTGTTGAACTGTGAGAGATTTTATATTTGTGCCTTTTGGAACCCAAATTGGTATAGTTTTTACGTGTTTGGGTCTATACCAACAAATATTTTGATTGTGTCCAAATTTTCTACAAATTGTGCACATTGAATTTACTTGATTAATCTCATTTCTACCATTTTTAGATTGATTATACCCAAGTCCTTGTCTAACTGTATTAACAGTTTGTTTTCCTAATAGCATATTCAACGATTTTTCACATTTTGAAAATTTATCTAAAGTCGTTGACAATTGTTGGACTTGTGTTTTGAGAGATTCATTTTCGTTTAACAATTGTGTGCACTTTTTAATAGAATTTTCTCTCCTAGTATTTTCACTTTCTTTTAAAATCATAATTTCATTTTCAAGTGGTTTTATATTAATTTTTGATTTTTTAATTTCTTCTTCGAATGTTGGACACTCATCACACTTAGGGATCCTACTTTGATAGGTTTTAACTAATTGGTCAAGTTGTTTAGTTAATTCTATCAAACTATCTCTTCGTGATTCAATTTTAGCATACTTTTCCCTAAGTCGTCCAAAATAGCCATTTACTTCGTGGAAATATATAAGTAATTCTGAGTGAGTGAGTTTTGATACCTCGCTTGGCTCGTCATCGTCACTATCAGTTATATTTCCTTGAAGGCACATATCTGCTTTCTCACTCTCACTACTAGTACTTTGATTATCTTCATCACTTGTATTCCACGTGGCTGCAAAAATTTTCCTTTTTGATTTCTTTTCAAAGTCGTGTCGATTTTGAGGACAATTGGGCTTGATGTGTCCGGATTGGTTGCACTAGTGACAGATGATCTTCTGTTCGTCTGAGTTGCCTAGTGCTTTGACTATTCTGCTTTTCAATTTTCGATTAGAGCTGTATTTCCGTATTTGTAATTCCACCTTTTGAATTTCTTTATTATCAGCTCCAATTCTGTTGCTCCATCATCATCATCACCATTACTTTTTGTTGTTCCTTTAAGAGCTATTGATTTCTTTCGAGTGTCACCTCCTTCATGCTCTTCCTTGAATTTCATTTCTTGCTCATAAGTGGTGAGATTTCCGATGAGTTCTTCAACTTTGATTTGTTTTATATCTTTTGATTCTTGAATGGCAGTCACTTTTGCTTCAAAACTTCATAGAAGGACTCTGAGGATTTTTCGGACTATCTCCAACTCTGTATATGATTTTCCGAGAGTTTTGATTTGTATACGATATTGGAAAGTCGTCCGTACATCTCTTTGACATTTTCTTCCTTGGCCATTGTGAAATTCTCGTATTCGCAGCTTAGCATGGCAAGGCGAGATTCTTTGACTTGAGACGTTCCTTCGTGAGTCACTTCGAGTGTGTGCCATATTTCCTGCGCAGTTAGACAATGTGAGACACGATTAAATTCAAATTGATCGAATGAATAGATGATAGAATTCATAGCTTTAGCATTAGCATTTTGTAATTTTTTTCTAGTTATGTCCATTGATCCATCGTTTATCTATTTCCTGATTATCTACAATTATAGTTGGTGCTCTATAACCTGTCTCAACAATATTCCAAGCGTCAACGGTTTTCAGAAAAATTTTCATTCTATTTTTCCAGTAGGCGTATTCACCATTGAACATTGGTGGTCTAACTATGGACGACCCTCAGCAAAAGCAGTATTAAAAGAAGCCATTTTAAAAATTCAATTTTTTTTAAAAAAAATTGGTTTTTGAAAAACGAATTTTTTAAAAACAAAAGTTGACTTCTATTCCTAGCCCTGATACAACTTGTAGGATCGATTTCACCATAGAGGGGGGGTGAATAGGGTGATGCTATTAATTATAAAAAAATTATCGTGGAATCTTATAAAAATATTTCAACATAGATATATCAAAATTATAGTAGCATAGATAATAGCAGAATAGTAAATGCAGAAATAGAACGACAACCAATTTACCCAGCTTCGGCAAAACCCCGCCTACGTGCTGCCCCCAAGGTTTCTACTAGAAATTAAGTAGTCACACGCTTACACACGTAAACTAACGACACCCGCTACTGACTAATCTAACTCTACGCTTAAAACCCTACCATAACTCAGCCATTGAGTTGCGAATTCTCAAACTACGCCACGTAGTTTATCCCCTAGTCACACGACTAGTAATTACAACGGTTTAAAGGAGAAAATACAAAAATAACAATTTAAAAAACAATTAAACACCAAAACCCTAATTATTCCCTTTTAATATTAACCAACACTAAAGAGAGAAGGGCCGGCCCAAAATATTGTCACTAAAAATATGGCCCCGTTATCTCCTTTATCTATTTTGCTTTGAGAAAAAATGTCGGCCTGGTTCCTTCTTTCGTTTGTTCCTTTTAGCTCTGAAATTAGGGCTTTGTGAAGTCGCCGCTTAATTGATGGTTGATGCTTCGATTGCTTACTTCAATTGAATCGTTCGCGGCTTCTCCTACTTGATTGAATTCGACTTTGATTTGGTATGTAAATTTTTCTTTTTCCTTCTACTGATTTGCTTGCTTGAACTCGATCATCCAATTGCCGATGATGTTACTTATTTATATAGGATTCGAGATCCTTGATTTTCATTTGTATACATTTGTTTGAATTCGTCACTTGATTTATCTCGGCCATTCGATTTTGTTTTAATGCTTGGGATTAATCTATGACTTGTTCAAATTACTTGCATAACATGGTTTTGATTTCTGATTGGTTCGATTCCTTGATTGACACGGTGTTGATTTCGTTCGTTCTCATTATTGTTGTCTTCGGCTTTGACTTGATTTTGACGATGTTGATTTTGTTCGACTTTGGCCATACTATTCACTGCCTCTGGTAGCACTTTCGACCTTGTTTGATTTTACTTGTTGTTCATGACTCCGGCCACTTGAACTACTTTAATTTTGGTACTGTTTCATTAGATATAGATATGTATGTGTGTACATATATATATATATGTATATATATATATATATATATATATATATGCTTACATGTATATTTGTATTTGCTCGGCTTTGGATTTGTTCGAACTTGCCACCATGGTTTGTTCATCTCTGCTTGATTTTCTGTTGTACTTAGTATCACTTGATGTTGTACTGTGCATTCCTGTATATGTACTTGAGTCTGATACTTTTTGAAGCTTGCACTGTCCAGTCTCACTGTTGCATACATGTTGTATCTTTTGGAGCTCAAATTGCCTGACTGTTTCCATTCTGCTGCATCTTTGATGTTGGCTTGCATTGTCACTTGTATCAGTCATTGTTCTCTGGTGATGTTTACACTGCTTGTTGTACCTGTTCTTTTGGCACTACTGCACTGTGTATGTCCTAATCTTGTGTCTTTGTTGCTTGATTGCATGCTCATGCTTGTTTTATTTACTCTTGCACTCCTATGTGCACTGTTCTAGCTTGTAGTGTGTTGTACTTCTGTGTAGACTTGCCCGGGTTGGATTTATTTGAGTGCATTATCTTTGTGTGTGCATTCTTTGACCACTCTTGTATCATCTTGGTGTGTACTAAGTTGTGCCTTGCTTCTGTTTTGTTGGTCTTGCCTTGTATGTGCTTTTTGCTTCCTTGAGTTTGGTTTGCTTTTGTATACTTCATGTAGAGGCTGCACTTGTTCTGCCTACTGGTTTTTAAGCCTGTTTTCATTTTGCCTGTACTCTGCCCTTCTTCTATTGCAAGTGTTCATGTATGGTTGTTTTGAACATGGCCATTTCATTGTATAGGCTGTGTCACTGACTTGATCGAGCATTTTCACTTGTACTTGACAATTTTGTATCGCACCTGAGTTGAATCCAGCTTAAAGCTAGGGTTTGACCTTGTGCTGATATTGTGATATTATTTTTATTGCACTTGAGTTGAACCCGGAGTTTTGGGTTTGACCTGTGCTCACCTGTCCCTGTAATTTTATCAAGTGTATATATCGGTGTGCACGGCCTTGTGGCATATACAGTGATACACTGTGTATGTCACAAGTTGTTCGTGTATGATGAATTCGAATTTAAATGATGACGAACAACCCAAATAACTGAGGCAAATATTATTTTCAAAATCCACATTTTATTTTATACTGGAAAAATATTTTATTTTCGATTTTACTGCTTCAATGTATATTTTTGCAGATTGCTATGATGTTGGATTCACATTGGAATGAAGTTGAAGATAAATACGAGTTGAGTGAATGAGTGATATGTAGGGAGGTCAAATGTAAATTAGAAATTGTGATGTAATCAAAATTGTATTGTTATATATATATATATATATATATATATATATAGTTGTATCTATATAGTGAGAGCTTGAATTTGTACTATTCAAAATTGTAATAAATATTTGTTTGAATAAAATATATGTTTGAATTCAAATTCTGTGTTATTTATTTTATTCATCAAATATTTATTTAATCTGTGAAAATAAAATAGTATATTAACAAATACATTTAAATGAATATAAATATATGTTTATTATCATCAAACAAAAATCATATACTCGCATATTCAATACTTTGACCCTTCTGTAACAAATGTCTCCTCACTTTTTGGTTGTATTATTTCACGATTATCTGCCTCAATTTTTAATCTAACAATGAGATCTTCTAAGGAAATCTCTTTTTTCTTATGTTTCAGATAGTTGCGGTAGTCTCTCCAGGATAGTGGTAATTTTCCTGTTATCGCTTCAATAAGGAACGATCATCCAACTGGATGTCCTTCCGCTTCAAGTTCATGAATTATAAATCAGAATTCCTACACTTGACTTGTTACGGAGTTGGAATCCACCATCTTGTATTCCATAAATTTGCCTACTATGAACTTCTTCAACTGACATTCTGCGTCTTGTATTTATTTGCAAGTGCAGTCCATAGGGTTTTTGCTATCTGGTGTGGTTGATATATTTTATATAGTACTTTATCCAGACAATTCAGAAAGTAGTTTCGGTACAAGAAGTCCGAATTCTTCCATGAGTTAATTCCGAGAAAAACAGCTTCATCTTTTTCTCTAGTTTGTCCGTGTTTAGGCTTTGATTCATCCTCCTCAATGCACTTCTGCAGCCCTAATGTGGTGAGATAAAACAACATTTGATTCCACCATGTTATGAAGTCATTACCATCTCCTTTAAACGGATCAGGCCAGTTGCGAGTAGCAGCTTTTTTGCTGATAATTCAATTGTCGTCGTCTCTGTTTTCATGAAAATAGGAAAGTCTTAAGATGTTATACAACCAGTATACCAAAACAGAGACTAGTATGCTATAAACTCATCACATAAGTTTACAAATCAGATTTCCACTACTTTGGAATTCTGTATTAGTAATTTTGAACAATAACTATGTGTAATTAATTTACAACACCAAACTATAACAATAACAATAAAAAATTGCTGCGTTAAACTATAGCGATAAACAAGCATTGTACTACTTCACCGAAACAACACAACGTTGAAACAGAAAGATTACAAAATGATTTATATAAACAAGTATAAAGGCACGCGCTTTGCACGTGTTCGTAGGAAAAATGATCAATATCACCCTCCATTTTTAAGTGCAATTAGTTGATTGATCTTGCCCCATAACCATGAAGGGGTTGTACTATTATGTAAACAGTGGTAGAACATGAGCGTTTTTATGCACATAGTAAAAACATAGTATGTTTAATTCAGAATACACTAATTTGAAGTCCAACTGTTACGTACTTTGAGCTTGCACATGGATAACAAATATGGAGTATTCTTTTTTTATTCTTTTGGAATATGTGCAAAATACCGTAGGAATACGACTTTATTAATTTGTGTACAGGTAGATATTAAAAGTTACAGTGTAGAAAAAACATTTCAACCGTATAGAGCATGTCCAAGCAACAGGTTCATAATACACATACTGTTTGGTATAATAACAGTCTAAAAAGCAATATACGAATGGTAATAATGTCGAACAACTTGGTGCAGTGATGTTGTAATTGGAATACGATCAGAGAGATTCGGTTGTTAAAAATATACATTAAAATGGTAACATATAATTGAATTGTACAAAAATAAAAAAATAAAATACATCGACCATAGTGAAGAAAACTTTGCTTTCATGGCAGTAATTTTTTTTGTATCTATGGTTGTAGCGACGCAGTACGAAGAATAATAATTATGAAAAAGGTCAAACTTTCCATTTGCATGCTTAGTCGGTCACTGTGAGTTGTGGTACACATAGATAGCACTATTTTGTAAAAGCATACAACAACCTTTCTACCAACAGTCAACAACCCTGTCTAGGGAACTTCAAACTGCAAAATGGAAGCTTCAGACTGCAAAAAGTATAAAGAATTATAGTTGAATGAAGAATAACTTAAAGTTGTATCAGTTGCTAAAAATGCAAAGGGCAAATGTGCTACAATATTAAATCATATTTATGAAGAAAGTAAAATGTTTTGAGCAAAGTCATAGAATTTTTTGTTGTACTACTGTTGTAAAAGAATGTATATCATAGTTGCAGCAATGAATATTAAGCATAAGAAAAACTGAATATCATGTAAAAATGGTTATTACATATTAGGTGTAGATCACAATGTGTACATGAAGTATAAATATGTATAACACAATTACTCATCCTAATAAATGCAACATGTAGAGCACAGATTGTAATGTTGTGTGATACTTGGTGTTACGTTGAACGAAAATTTGTTTTGGACCCCATGTATTGTTGGTAAATCATATATCCTATGTTGGTATGTGTTAATGAATAGAGTGACGCATGAATGGTGGTGCAAATGAATGTATCATAGCCTACATCATTGAATTAATTAATTCTTTTTAATGAAAACCGAAAAATAAAGTCACATTTAAGTTATGCAATGTATGTAAACACATTTTCTCTTCTTCTTTTCCGAGTTTGAGACTGGCATCTAAACAAAAAACTTGTAGATGGCGGAGTTAAAAATGTTTGTGAATGCCAAATGGCGTTAGGTTTAAACAAACATGAATAGTTCAAAAAAATATAGTCAGCAGATATAAAAATTAAGTGAAGGTGCTAACATGTATGATGACTTATTCATGTTTTGATTATCTCCCAAAAGTCTGTTAAAGAAGATGTAATATAATTAACTGTATCTTAGGCTAATTTCGAAGATGTAAAAAGTGCAGATAACAGTGGAAACGTATTTTAGCATTCCATTACAGGACTGAGCAGAAAAACGAGGTTTCAATCTATTTGTTGCTATAGTCATGTTGATAATTGATTCAGTCATATATGGAGACTTTTTTCAGTTTACATTTATACTTGATTTCTTGTAAAATTTGAAGAATATTTAGTAATGTGTCAAAAAAAAATAAAAGAAGGAAAATAGTGGAAGTAATAGTAGAGACATCTTTAAATATATCATTATAAGCCGGAGCACAACGTTGAGATATCAAAAATTTCTGTAATGCAGTCCGAGGGAGGGGGGATTTAATTGACTGATTATACAGTGTTTCCTGCAAAATATTCCAGTTGTTTATCTAAGCGTTTGCCAATGGAAACCCTTTAAAAAGTTCGCAAGAATCAATTATCATAAAATTAAACTAAATGCAATATAATTAAGTCTATCGTACCACAATTTGAGTGATAATAAATGGGTAAAAAAAGATAAACATGTTTGAGAAGATTACATTTCCCATCCGTAGTGTATATAGTGGAAAAGCTTGAGGTTTATTGTTAAATAGCTCTACAATGAAAATTCTGTAAATATTTATAAAGATCAAATATTTGGATAGTAAAAACTATCATAGCATGTCATATTGTTATATTGTAGTGCATCATAAAAAGAACTCTGAGAATGAAAACAATGAGAATAAAAGTAGAAACGTCTTTAAACATATCAGTATAAGCCTGTGCAGAACAATGAGCTATAAAAAAATTTGGGAGTAAACACTATCGTAGCATAAAACTTTGATATAATTCAGTGTATCGTAAAAAGAAATCAGGGAATGAAAACAATGGGATTAAAAGTAGAAACATCTTTAAATATATCATTATAAGCCTGATCAAAACAATAAGCTGTCAAACTTTTTGATACTGCAGTCATTGAGAGGGTTGTTCATTGCAAAATATTGAGATTGTTTATGCAAGAGTTTTCCAATGGAAACCATTTAAGTGTTTTGGTAAGTATCAATTATCAAAAAATTAAACTTCATGTAATTTAATTAACACTATTGTACCTTTTTAGGGATCAAAATAATTGTAAAAATATAAATATGTTGGACTGTATCAGTAAAGGACTGATTGTAAAATCCAATTATCAATCTGCTTTATAAATTGGTCATGTAAAACAGTTATTTGTGGGAACTATTTGAAGAATTGGTAAGTATTAAACGCCAAATAATTGATTATACAAAACAGTGGGTGATATTTCAATCAGCTAATATCAAAACTTCTTTACGTCGCATAGGGTTTTGTTTGTAGTCAAAATATCTCCTCCAGTACACCCCATATGTAAACCTAACGCAAGCATTAGTAAATTTAGGCATATAAGATTTGCAGGTAGTTTACCTAACTCAAAGCAGGTCATTATCTCGTCAAGCTATAGTGCAAAGCCCAAATTCGAAAATCAAAACAAAGTAAAGACCATAGTTTGAAGATTCATCTCTAATTTCATTGTGAAACGAGAACGGGTTTGAGGAAGAGAACACAGTCCATTCAGCAAAGCTAGGCAAGCCATTACATCCAGAATTCAACGCCCGTGGTTGGATATGAAAAACATACCGAATTTCATGGGAGGCGGTTGGTCGATGGAGTGTTCATGAGAGTTAGGTAACGGAAAGAAGGGTTTTTAATTGGGGAAGAAAACAGCGGAAGAAGAAATGTTGACAGTTGAAAAAAGGAAAGTGGGGAGAAAAGTGGTGGTAGTGGTGGATTAAAAAGATGAAACGTTAGTGGGGATCAGAACATGGGCCGAAGAAAATGACACACGCCCCCTTTTTCATCTTTTGTAATTAATTTATTGGTATAATGTGAATAGGTAGATTGGGAAGTTCAAAAAAGCTTCACCAAAGCAAAGTATTTGCATTATTAGTAGAGATAAACAAGAAATCTAACCGAGCGAAGAATGAAATTTCGCTTGAGGCTTGTCGTAACAATTACCTTAAGACTTTATTGAAAGTCTTCCAAGATACAACAGACGTCTGCTCGAGATTGTGGTGTGTATGATCTTCTGTGTGATACGCAAGACCGTTTGAATTTTAGAGTTTTCAAAAACGAGGAGGAAGAGAAGAAAAATTGAGTTAGAAACAGATCGAGTTTCCTGCTCTTTCTATAAGCGAATTCCCAACGGTTATGTCCATTGGGAATAGCGTCGTCTCTTCGTCTGCAACGGCCAAAAACGGTCGCGCTTCTTCATTTGCAACGGTCGCATTTCTTCATTTGCAATTCCTATTTCTGTTTGGAAGGCAATGCCCGTTTAGATAGTTCGCAACAGCCATTTCTGCTGGAAAAATCGGTATCCATTCAAATCCAGTAGCCGCTTCTATTTAAATTTAAATAGTAGAAAACTGTTTGCTTCTATGCAGCAAAAATATAACACGGTCCACTGGTACTGGACCCGCACCCGCACCCGGCCTGGTTTGGTATGGATGGGCGGTGGCATGTATGCATGTGTGTTAGTTTATGACCGTATAGGTCCTCCCCCTCGCACAAAATTACCTGGCCCTAAGGACCAATATGAGTTTGAGGAAAGTAGTATATAAACAAGAATACTAACTTATTTTTGGTGATGTAGGACAATATCTCATTCATCTATAAAGGCCTCTAACTGTTAGTGCCAGAAGGCACACTTGACTCAGAAAAGTTCTTTTTGCTGGAGAGGACTAGTTGTATGATCCACTGAAAGGAAAGCAGAGGACGAAGTGGTAATGGCATAAAGTTAACAGGATTACTGTCGAAAAAGTGTGTTTAAACTTTAAATATATAATTTTTAACTCGAGCAATTACTGCAAAAGAATGTTATTCGATTTTCAATTTGGATAGGAGGTCAAATACAACTTAGTTGATGAAGAAGATGCCTGACATGCATCTTGATCACAATAAATGAGCGTGGGAGAAGAGAATAAAAAAGATGGAGACAATAGATTGAGTTCGCTGATAATATTAGTCATGCTATTACCTACGTTTTATATTATTTCATTGACATTAGATCTTTGGGCCTTATATTCGACATTCATGTTGATTGGATATTTTTGTATGTGAAATATTCTATCTTAATCAATAAATTTATGCATAAAGTTATGTCTTATTCTGTTAACGGATATAATTATTGTAAACCATGAATTTTTTGTATTAAGGATACAAATCTGACAAATTGTTTGGCAAAAAGACTAGAAAATTGAAGTAAGCTTATTAATTTCGATTTCCTCCTACTAAATGGTTGTGTAAAAATTATACTCATAACAATCATCATCCTCCATATTGTTTGTGCTACCTTACAAAAGTAAAATACGCAAACGAGTGAAGTTCCTCATTGCACATGGAAAATAAGAATGGAATCTATTCAAATGCTACCATATAACTATTGCCTCCATAACTTTTTTGGTTCAGAAATAGTTTGAATTTGCTTTTTCTAGAAATACTTAATGTTTTCTCTTTATAAGGGAGATCTTTGATCACTGTTCTGTTATATATCTCAGATGACCTATGCGTAACAACTATGTAGAAAATAAAGTTGATTTTGTTAATCTAGATTTTTCCATATAGCAAATATCTATAGTTTGAATATATAGAATAATATATTTGAAATTGTATGAGAGAATATTTAAAAAATATTTATAGAATAATATATTTGAAATTGTGTGATAGAATATTTAAAAGATATTAATAGAGAACCATTAGAGTAAGATAATCTCCAGCGTTTATTTCAGATATGAACTCTTATAAACGGAGGGCATTCACTCATCTTCGGAGTAAGAGAAAAGAAATGTAGGAAGAAAAAAAATGTGAACTTTTATAATAGAATTTAGTAATAAAGTTTTCTCCTTATAAGGAAAAAAAATCATTTTTCCTTCTCCAACCTCTTATCTATCTTCTTATAAAATTAAATCTATTTATTATTGAAGAAAACTTCCAACGAAGTGGCATCAGAGCTTGAAGATCCTCCTAAAAAGATGGCGAAAAGCGATGTTCTCTTACAAGTCCCAATGCTCACTAAAACCAATTATGAAAATTGAAGCTTCAGGATGATGGATCTCCTTGGAGCACACGATGTATGAGAGATAGCCGAGAAAGGGTTACACCAAATTAGAGAAGGAAGATAGTCTATCTCAAACTTAAAGGAATAGTTTGAGAGACTCAAGGATAAGAGAGAAGAAGGCTATTTTCCTAATCTATCAAGCATTGGATGACGATACTTTTGAGAAAGTTTCGAGATCAAAGTCAGCCAAAGAAGCATGGAAAAAGCTTCGAACATCTTATAAAGGAGTCGATCAAATCAAAAGGGTATGTCTTCAAACTTTAAGATGAGAGTTTGAAACTTTGAATATAAAAAAATGTGAACTTGTCTCTGATTACTTCTCAAGAGTTTTAGCGGTTACTAATAATCTAAAAAGAAAAGGTGAGAAATTAAACGATGTAAGAATTATGGCGAAGATTCTTAGATCATTATATCCAAAGTTCGAACATATTGTTGCCATTATCGAAGAGACAAAAAACTTGGAGGCCATGGTAATAGAGGAACTTCTCGGTTCTTACAAGATTATGAAGACAAGAAAAGGAAGAGATCGTGGATTAAGTACTCAAGGCATAGGTTGATTCAAAAAATGAATAAAGCAATCGAAGCCAACAAAGACGAGGTTGTGGTCTAGAACGAGGACTAGGTGGATATGGACACAGACGAGGCTGGACATCGAATAAGGATAGAAACAATGACAACAACAACCAAAGAGAAGAAAGATCAACAAGAGGTCATGAGAGAGAAAATTCAAAATCAATTTATGACAAATCATGCATCAAATGCTACAATTGTGAAAATTTTGGACATTATGCTTTTTAATGTAGCGCTCCAAGAATAATAAAGTTGATGAGAAGACCAATATTGAAGAAAGAAGCCAAGAAGATGATACCTTACTGCTATTGGCTTACAAGGAAAATAAAAAGGAGCTAATCTCCAACGGATTATGCAAGATCGTAGAAAATGGTTATGAATGGCCCATTGATTTAGAGAGCATGTCGCAAACTGACAAGAAAGTGTTTGCGAAATTACGATGGAATGACCATCGTGTTCGTATTGTGATAAAAATAAAAGAAGTAGTGTATAATAATTTGCTTTGAGAAAGTTCTACAAAAGAATTATGGAATTTTTTAAAAGAAATATATAGAAAGAATGACACAACAATAATAGAAGAAGACAATCCAATTGATGAGAAGGAGAAAAAGAAGAATAGCGAGGAGGAGAAAGATGCAGAAAAATTGTTGAAATTTGAGGAGTTAGAAAAGGATAAATCGGAAGAAGGAAAACATGTAAAGGATGAAAAGGAAGAAGATGAAGAAAATAAAGTAAGCGAAGATGACGGCGATGACGAAAAATATAAAAGTAAAGGAGATGATAATGAAGAAGACGCGAATTAAGGAGATGAAATTCAAGAGCTTAAATGAAATTTGATGTACGAGCAAAAATTTGAAGAGATGGAAACTGAGAATGCTAAAGAAATAGAAATGGTCAAAGTGGAAGCCAGAGTGACAAGTGATGAATTTCATCATCATGAAAATAAAGAGATGAGCAAGCTTATATAATTTTGAACAAGCCTATTTTTTCAATGATGATTTTTGGATAACATACAAAAGTGAAATTTGGAAAAAAAAAATGCAATTGAATGGGTCAAATATTATAAATGTGAAGTTATAAAAGAATTCAAAGATAAAATATTTTGTTCATTCAAAATTTATGACATTGGAACAAGGCGGATGTTAGAGCGCTTACTTTATGAAAAATTCTATTGTGATGAAGAAGGATGAAATGAAAGTAGTAAAACAATCATTCGTGAACTTCCATTAAAGATCTCGATGTTTGGTAAGAAGGTCAACGCAATGATGAAAGTTTTGGTAATATCTCTATTCCTACCGAAGCACATGAAACACAAAGATTTCTAGCATTACTTACTACTACAAAACCAAGTTTACAAGGAGGTATTGGAAATAAATTTGATTTTGTTAATCTAGACTTTTCCATATAAGAAATATAAAGAATTTAGAATATATAGAACAATAAATTTGAAATTGTATGAGAGAATATTTAGGAGATATATATGAATTAATATATTTGGAATTGTATGAGAGACTATTTATGAGATACTTATGGAGAACCGTTAGATTAAGATAATCTCCACTGTTTATTTAAGATGTGAACTTATATAAACAGAGGTGGATTCACTCATCTTGGGAGTAAGAGAAAAAAAATGTAGTAAGAAAAAAAATGAACTTTTATAATTAAGTTTTTCTCCTTGTATGAAAAAAAAATCATTTTTTCCTTCTCCAACCTCTTATCTATTTTCTTCTGAAATTGAATCTATTTGCTATTGAAGGAAACTTCCAACAAACTACGTGTTTTGTTTATTTTTCAAAAACGTGCGTGGGAGAAGAGAATGGGAAAAAAATGACGAGATTGAGTTAGCCGATAACACAATTCATGCTTGTTGTGGTGATGTTAAGGTCTTGTATCGGTGTGATTGTTTTTGTAATTTAAACCAATAATTCATGATAAAGAGTAGAAATATTTCAATAATTAGTATAGATTTTCTAGGAAAAATACATTTGGTGCCATAGTATACGCAACGGAGAACCAAGTAAAGGCATATGACAACTAATTTAGTTCACGACTTGAGAAGCACTTTACACATGTGTTTGGCTCTTCGCTCGACCAAAATTTGGATAAAGTAGCAGCAGGTTTCGATCAAAGGTGGCACATTCAGGTGTTGACCGTCGCCATTGGTCATCACAGGCAAGTCCAGAGATGCAGTCATGTTTGTCTCGATGAGTTGTGCTCATTTGTGGTGTTCATTTGGGTTCCGTTGGCATTTGGTGCTTGTGGTGGTCAGTGGAAGTCACAACATGGCTGGTTTTGGGTCATGTGTAACGGGCATTGAATTCGGCAAGGAGGGTACCGGGTGGTTCATCTTTGGAAGATGAGTGCTTTAGCATAGGTAGCTTGGCCATTCGTGGCCAGAGATGGAAGAACAAGGGGAGGACGGTCGGTAGATGGGTCATAGGAAATTTCGAGCAGGAAAACAAATTGAAGGAGATGGAGTTTTGCATACAAGTCAGAATGTTATATTCAGATGTGTGTGTATTCTTATATCTGAAATTAAAAATTAACATAAAAACCTTGAAAGTTGAATGGTCGATAACTTCTTCATACAAGTTCCGTTATAGATGCGGTCCACATCATTAGGATCATTATTTAATCTAGATCATTTTGGTATAACCTATTTTCTTATTCGAAGAAGTATTAGATTATGGAATAAAAATTGAATTAAGTATATATATAATCCCTTGATCGATACATTAAAGACCTTTTAATGGTATATTTAATGATCCATTTATTTATAACAATGATTAGTTATTCCTAAATACTTTTGACTATAACTTGGGATTAATTGTGTTGATTAGTACTGCAGTGAAATGTTTACAATGGGTTAATATATAGTTAAGGGGATATTTGTGTAAATTATATAATCCCTTAATTAATAGATTTATGACCTTTTAATGATATAGTTAATGACCCATTTATTTTATAAAAATGATAAGTTATCCCGAAATACTTTTGATTATAACTAGGGGATCAATAGTGTTGATTAGTAATGCAATAAAATGTTTATAATGGGTTAATATATAGTTAAGGGGATATTTGTGTAAATTATATATATGTGTGTGTGTAGGAGGTATTAATTTGATATATGCAATAGAAGTCTGCCCATCTATGTGGCTACCACCATTCATAACCGTGATATAAGTTTGCATACCAGTGTGGCTACTAGTAGCTACTGAATATTACATTATCGCTTATTTAAATAGTAAATATTGTTGGTAAGAAATATTTTAATAACCATTTGAGTATTTGGTGAGAAAATATTATTTCGAGTAGAAAAACCCGAAAATTGCCTTTATTATTAAGAACATATGTCCCTAACTTTTGTATACATCGCAAATTTATATTGTGTATATCTGATAGTTTATATAAAGTACACATTTGATAGTCATATTGTCTATAAATATTGGATAATGTTATGGATACATTGCTAGTTTTACGGTGTATAAATATTAAATAAGGTCAAGTACACTTTGCCAGTTTTATGATGTATAAATGATGGATAAGGATAAGCACACATCTTCAATTTATTGTGTACATTTTAGTAATTTTGGTATTATACATGTTTTCCAGTTTTGTTGTGTACAATTAATGGTTTTAGCAATATACACAGTTGCCGGTTTGTTATGTATATTATAGAATTTGAATAAGGATATTTAATTTGCTAAGTGTGCTCCGAATATCTGATAATAGCCTTTTTGGATATCAAAATGTTTTCCAATAAGTAAATTATTTTTAAAGGAAACCCAAAGGTATATTTTAAGGATTTAAAAGTAAATTCTTATTCAAATATTTAATATAATTTACTGTTTGAAAGAATTTACTATACATTGGTATTACTATCTATTTGAGTATATACTATTTGAGAGTATTTATTACTAGTATATACTATTTGTGAAATTCACAGTAACGATCCGAAATTTTATCACTTTGATTTTTGGAATATTTAATTGGTTTTAAATATGTGATTTAGGGTTTTTAAAATATAATAAAATCTAAGATTCAAACAGATTTTTGATGACGTATTTTTAATTTAATTTATAGAATTTTTCCTTAATTTATAATTTAGAAAATAATTGAATTTCCATTTGACGTATTTTATGGCAAACATTGGTTTTTGAAAATTTAACAGAATAAGATAACCAGTCTGTTTTATTGTTTTTTAGGGATCGTTGTGAGCGATCGTATTTTATTTTTTGTCATTCGCGGTTCGTAGCACGCAATATTATACAGTGAAGTACCGCAATCTTTTCAGTTTAAATTCAAAAATAAAATAAAGGCACAGTTCTCAACAAACATATTTGTTCCCTCCTTGTCTCTCTGTCCCATGATCTTGTCCCCTCCTGCTCTCTTTTTTCTTATTCCTTGTCCCCTTTCATTTGCATTTCATCACGTAGCAGCTGTTAAAGTTAGATATGAATGAAATATCCTTTAGTCCCACATTGCCAAAAATCAAAATAGAAATGAAGTATATCAATAGCATTCTCATGAGGAGGTTGGGGCCTAGGGGCACCCAAATGTATACTTCGTTGTGAGGAGGGAGGCCATGCTTCACCATCACACGCGTGCGCCGCCGCCGCCGCCCGTCCAACCGACCGAACCGGGCCGGGCTCGGGTACGGGTCTAAAATGACCATTCTTTTTGCTAGGCCATTGTTTAACGGTTTTGGGCTTCGGCTGAAACTGGACTGGGCCTGGTATTTAAAAAAGAAGCGGGCGGGTGAAGATGGACGCGGGTTGAATAGGTGCGAATACAGGCGGGTGCGACCTGACTGAAGCAGACGCGGGTTTTGGCCTGAAGAGGTGCGACCATTTGGACAAATGCGGCCCGTTATGGCATTTTTCTGAACGGATGCGACCCGTTAGCAAGCGCAGTTTAACTTTGGCAAACAGATACGGTTTTTGGCGAACGGATGCGGCTAGCAGAAACGGGCGCGACCATTTGAACAAACGGGTGCAGACACGACCGTTCGAAGGGATACGAATCAACTATAAATAAAGAGGAAAACTGATCACTTTACTCATTCATTTTCCGATTCGAATCTTCTCTCTTCTAACTGCTGTTCTTATACATTCAAACTACAGAGTGATATACTCATTATAATCTCGATCAGAATACGTCTGTTGTATCTTGGGAGAATTTTGAAATAAAATTCTTAAGGAAATCGTTACGACGAGCCTCATACATAATTCGGTTAGAATTCTAGTATGATTGTATATTTATATACATTATTCTATATTCTATCTGTTATTCTGGTTATACTATTTATTCAAAATAGTATAACGCTGTTGTTGTAATTTATTTACAACATTCATATTGTTATAATAATTACTACAGAATTCCAGTGTAGTGGAAATCTGAGTTATAAACTTGTGCGACGAGTTTATAATTGATTATTTTCTGTTTTGGTATACTAGACGTATAACATCTTAAGAATTTTACTGTTTTCTTACTAAAACAGAGATGGCAACAGTAGAATTTTCAAAGAATACTACTCACAACAGACCTGAACGGTTCAAGGGAGATGGTGATGATTTCTTGACATGGCAGAATCAGATGTTGTTTTATCTCACCACACTCGGTCTGCAAAAGTACCTCGAGGAGGAGGAACCGATTCCTGCACCAGGCAAGGAAGCAGAGGTGAATACGTGGAAGCATTCCGATTTTCTATGCAGAAACTATATTCTGAATTGTCTCGACAAGGTGTTATACAAAGTATATCAGCCTTCAAAGACATCAAAAGAACTCTGGAATGCTCTTACCACAAAGTACAAGACGTAGAATATCAGTCTTAAGAAATTCATTGTAGACAAATTCATGGACTACAAGATGGTTGACTCCAAACCGGTGACTGCTCAACTGCATGAATTGCAAATCATCATTCATGAACTCGAAGCGGAAGGTCATATGGTTGGAGAATCGTTTTTGGTTGAAGCCATCACGGGAAAACTGCCGTCGTCATGGAGAGATTACCGCAACTATCTAAAGCATAAGAAGAAGGAATTCTCTTTACAGGATCTCATAGTCCGATTAAAAATTGAGGCAGACAACCGTGCAGTTACAAAACCAAACGAGGAGGCATTTGTGGCTGAAGAGTCAAAGACCAAAAACAAAAAGAAGAATTTCCAAAAGAAAAGGAAAGCTCAAGACAACAAACCAAAAGACAACAAACGAACCAAGAAGTTTAATGGCGAATGTTGGGTTTGTGGAAAAGTTGGACATGCCGCTAGAGATTGCAGACTCAAGAAGGAACGCAATAAAGAGGCAAATATAGTGGATAACATGGAAGTAGACGAGTCCAACATCTCGGCGGTGGTATCTGAATGCAATCTGGTTCAGAATCCTAACCAATGGTGGGTAGATACAGGCGCTACTCGTCATGTTTGTTCTGACAAATCCATGTTTTCTACATATCAGAAATTCGATCACGAAGAAAAATTCTACATGGGTAATTCTGTAGTTTCCATGATCGAAGGCAGTGGTACAGTAATCCTCAAGTTTACTACTGGAAAAACTGTTAAGTTGAATAACGTGCTCCATGTTCCAGACATACGCAAGAATCTCATCTCTGGTGCAGTCCTATCAAAGAAGGGATTCAAGATGGTGTTCGAGTCAGACAAGATGGTTCTGTCCAAAGCTGGAATGTATATAGGAAGGCGATACTTATGCGATGGCCTATTTTAGGCAAATGTAGCCGTTGTCAGCAACAAAAATATGTATTCTGATTGTGCTATTAATAAAATTGAAGTTTCTTATTTTCTTGAGCACAAAATTTTACTATGGCATGATAGATTGGGACACATAAATTTCCGCAAAATGAAAACATTATCAAACTTGGGATTAATTCCAAAATTCCAAGTAGATAAGAACTACAAATGTGAGACATGTGTAGAAGCAAAAATGGTCAAACAACCATTTAAATCTGTTGACAGAAGCACCGAACCATTAGCTTTGGTACATACAGATTTATGTGATTTTAAATCACTACCTACAAGAGGTGGGAAAAAGTATTTCATTACTTTTATTGACGATTATACGCGATATTGCTATGTATATCTTTTAAATAGTAAAGATGAAGCAATAACAGCGTTTATAAAATACAAGGCTGAGGTAGAAAATCAGTTAAATAAAAAGATCAAGATACTAAGATCTAATCGAGGTGGAGAATATGAATCACCATTTGAACAGTTCTGTGCCGAAAATGGTATAATTCATCAAACAACAGCTCCATATTCACCACAACAAAATGGTGTAGCCGAAAGGCAGAACAGAACGTTAAAAGACATGATTACTGCCATGCTTTTAACTTCTGGTCTACCGACGAACTTGTGGGGGGAAGCATTAAGTATGTCTAATCATATATTAAACAAAGTCCCTCACAATAAAATAGGAACAATTCCATATGAGTTATGGAAAGGACACAAACCAAGTTTTAAATACCTCAAAGTGTGGGGGTGTTTGGCAAAAGTTCCAGTTCCGCCTCCTAAGAGAGTCAAACTTGGACCAAAAACAGTAGATTGTTATTATCTTGGGCCAGCCCAAAATAGTAGTGCCTATAGATTTTTGGTATTCAAGTCTGATATAACTGATATTCATGTAAATACAATCATGGAATCAAGAGATGCCTCATTCTTTGAAGATGTGTTTCCACACAAAAGGAATGAAGGAAATAATGTCCCAAAAAGGACAAGAGAAGAATCAAATGATTCACATGAAGATGAAACTCATCATCAAATTGAGGATGTTGGACCAAGAAGAAACGTAAGGGCTAGAACTTCCAAAACATTTGGTTCGGACTTTTTTACATATGTATTAGAGCACGAACCTCAAACGTACAAGGTAGCAATGTCATCTTCTGAATCCTCATGTTGGAAAGAAGCAATCCAAAGTGAGATTGATTCAATTCTAAGTAATAAAACTTGGGAAATTGTTATTCCACCAGGAATAAAACCAATTGGCTGCAAATGGATTTTCAAGAAGAAAATGAAAGCGGATGGCTCTATCGACAAGTATAAATCCAGATTAGTAGCCAAAGGATATCGTCAAAAAGAAGGAGTAGACTTTTTTGATACATATTCGCCGGTAACACGAATAACCTTTATAAGAATGCTAATAACAATTGCATCCATCTATAATCTAGAGATTCATCAGATGGATGTAAAAATAGCATTCTTAAATGGAAATCTCGATGAGGAGATTTACATGGAGCAATCTGAGGGATTTTTTTCCAAAAGAAATGAAAACAAAGTCTGTAGATTAGTCAAATCATTATACGGACTAAAACAAGCTCCAAAGCAATGGCACGCAAAATTTGATAGTGTCATGATGAGAAATGGTTTTTGTATAAATGAATGTGACAAATGTGTTTATTATAAACAACTTGGACAATCATATGTGATGATCTGTCTATATGTGGATGATATGCTAATATTCGGTCCAAATACTCAGGTAATTGAGACCATAAAGAAAATGTTGATCAACAATTTCGACATGAAAGACTTGGGTGTTGTAGATGTTATTTTGGGAATAAAAATAATAAGAACACCTAATGGAATTGAGTTATCTCAATCACATTATGTAGAAAAAGTGATTGAAAGATTTCAAAATTTTGGAATTAAAGGAGTAAATACACCTTTTAATCCATCAGAAGTACAGCATAAAAACACTAATGAGAGTGTAATGCAACTGGAATATTCTCGTGTAATAGCATGTCTCATGTATCTCATGAATTGCACAAGACCAGATATAGCTTATGCAGTAAGTCGATTGAGCAGCTATACAAGCAATCCAGGAAAGGAACACTGGAAAGCACTAATGAGAGTGCTTGGATATTTAAAAAATACCACTAACTATTCCTTACATTATGGAAAATATCCTGCCGTCTTAGAAGGATATAGTGATGCAAACTGGATTGCAGATTCAGAGGAATCAAAATCAACAAGTGGTTATGTCTTTACCCTAGAAGGGGCAGCAGTTTCATGGAAATCTACTAAACAAACATGCATAGCTCGATCCACTATGGAATCAGAGTTCATTGCATTAGATAAAGCAGGCGAAGAAGCAGAATGGCTTCGTCACTTTTTAGAAGATATTCCATTTTGGCCTAAACCTGTACCAGCCATATGTATACACTGTGATAACCAAGCTGCGCTAAGTAGAGCGCACAACTTTGTGTATAATGGAAAGTCACGACATATTCGTCGACGCCATAACACAATTAGGCAGTTACTCTCAAATGGAACAATTTCCATAGATTATGTGAGAAAAAATGATAACCTAGCGGATCCATTTACTAAAGGTTTATCAAGAGAGAAAATTGACTGCGCATCGAGGGGAATGGGTTTAAAAGCCTAAACCACAAAGAGTTATCTTATACGGAAACCTATCCTAGAGACTGGAGATCCCACGGACTAGGATCAATAGGCAAACCAGTTCTGAATAACTCAAGACGTAATGCATTTGCATGGACATAGTCCAACTCCATTCCTATGGTGCACAACATAAATGCATGCCTACAGAAGTATTTAAAGGTTAAAACTATGTTTTTTAATGATGACCATATCTTGGAAATAACAAGTGGGGTATACGTAGGATACTCTTAATTGTTGCGATCACCTATGTTAGTGTGAGCTGGGTTGACTCTATGAGAATATTAAAAGGCTTTTATTCTCTAAAACACTCGCAGAACCAAAAATTGATCAGGACCAAAATGAACACAATCAAGAGATTGGCTGAGAAGGGAATCAATGCTTCGTAAAATTTATTGTCTGGATATACAATAAAGGCCGACGGTTCAAGATGAAATAATTCACCGATTAGACAAGTAAATCCGATAAGTTTTAACTAGGGAAAGTTCAAAGTGAAATATCTACTTATCCACGATAAAGCATTAATTCCATATATACTCTGTGATATTCCACTTTGTGTGGGGGAAAGAATATTATCATTCATGTGGGGGATTGTTAAAGTTAGATATGAATGAAATATCCTTTAGTCCCACATTGCCAAAAAGTCAAAATAGAAATGAAGTATATCAATAGCCTTCTCATGAGGAGGTTGGGGCCTAGGGGCACCCAAATATATACTTCGTTGTGAGGAGGGAGGCCATGCTTCACCATCACACGCGCGCGCCGCCGCCGTCGCCGTCCGTCCGACTGACCGAACCGAACCGGGCCGAGCTCGGGTACGGGTCTAAAATGACCATTCTTTTTGTCAGGCCATTGTTTAACGATTTTGGGCTTCGGCTGAAACTGGGCTGGGCCTGGAATTTAAAAAAGAAGCGGGCGGGTGAAGATGGACGCGGGTTGAATAGGTGCGAATACAGGCGGGTGCGACCCGACTGAAGCAGTCACGAGTTTTGGCCTGAAGAGGTGCGACCATTTGGACAAATGCGGCCCGTTATGGCATTTTTCTGAACGGATGCGACCCGTTAGCAAGCGCAGTTTAACTTTGGCAAACAGATACGGTTTTTGGTAAACGGATGCGGCCAGCGAAAACGGGCGCGACCGTTTGAACAAACGGGTGCATACGCGACCGTTCGAAGGGATACAAATCAACTATAAATAAAGAGGAAAACTGATCACTTTACTCATTCATTTTCCGATTCAATCTTCTCTCTTCTAACTGCTGTTCTTATACATTCAAACTAAAGAGTGATATACTCATTACAATCTCGAGCAGAATACGTCTATTGTATCTTGGGAGAATTTTGAAATAAAATTCTTAAGGAAATCGTTACGACGAGCCTCAAACATAATCTGGTTAGAATTCTAGTATGATTGTATATTTATATACATTATTCTATATTCTATCTGTTATTCTGGTTATACTATTTATTCAAAATAGTATAACGCTGTTGTTGTAATTTATTTACAACATTCATATTGTTATAATAATTACTACAGAATTCCAGTGTAGTGGAAATCTGAGTTATAAACTTGTGCGACAAGTTTATAATTGATTATTTTCTGTTTTGTTATACTAGACGTATAACATCAGCTAAGCATCCTGGTCTATATATATGCATATAGACAGTTTTCCATCTTTCATCTTTCTTCTCTGTAACAATTGAAAGCACAGAGCCATTCATTTTCTTTTTTCTTTAAAACTTTGGATAGAGATCTACACAAATGTATCATCTTCATTTTCTTTCCTCTAGTGATAAAAAAAATCATTCTTCAAATTCAAAAATCATTCCTTCCAAATCTATCCACTTTTAGCAAAATATCCCAACATGAAAAATGTTTGTTTTGATCTTTAATTTTTATTGAAAATAATCTGGGATCGTTTCGTTGAGTGTGGTGGCGGTTGTGAGCTAAAATCAGTAAGTGGTGGTATATTGGTAGTTTTTTGTCGAGCAAGGATCGACTAACGAAGAGTGTGGATGGGTGTGTTGGGTCGAGTGGTGATTTTTGGTGGTGGTCGCATGATTTTTAGAGAAGCGAATTGCCATAGAGGAAGAGATAATCGGTTTTCGGTTAAAAATGAAATTACGGCAAGGTAGAGTTCGAGGGGGTCAACTGAGGTGACGTGGAGCAAGCTCGTGACAAGGTGGAGATTTGGTAGTGGAAGCGTGGCCTCTGGTGGCCAGAGTTGGGAGCACGACGTCGATTAGGGTTTTTGGGCATGTTTGGATTGGCGCTCGGGTTTTTGTGATCTATGACGAGATGGAGTGATCGAGCTTGGCCACACTTGGCATAGAGGTGACGTAGGCTTAAGCGAAGATGGTGGCAAGTCGGCGTTGGCAGTAGTGGAGCGATGGGACGACGGCGGATTAGTGGATCAGTTTCAAAAGGCAGGGCACATAAATTTAGTCAGAAGGAGGAAGCTAATGTAGCTCCCTCACAAGTTGGTTTCGACAGTGGGTCGTGCTTGTTAAAGGGGTTAATGGGTTTTGCACGTTTGGGCTTGTGGTGAGAATTAAATGATTTTATTTTGTATAATTTATTTAAACTAAGAGTTAAGTTTAAACTTTCATATCTCACTCGTATTAAATCCGATTGACATAGGAATTTTTGCATGGGGTTCGTATTAACAAATACAACGGTCCTATTATAACTTGCTGATTTTGATGTAGTATAATTTAATGATAAATTAATACTGCTCGATAATAATTACGTTAATTTGGATAATAATGTAGTTTAATTAATTTTACTTAATGTGTATTATCTATTTTTTCAAGTAAGCAATGTACTGTTAAAATAAATTGAATAGGGTAATTTGGACTCCCATTTAGCAGAATAAAACACTGTTCCGCTAATTTAATTAATTAGTCATTTAACTGGTAGAACAAATCCCTATTCTGCTATTTTATAGATTTGGATATGTAATTATATGTCATTACTTGATATGCCACTTTGAACAAGTGTTGGGTTAACAAGTGGTGGTTAATTGTTGAATTTATATACATAGTCGTTGATTATGTAAATGCCAGTTATTAACTTGAAAAGTTCAATTGAATGATATGGTAGCTTGTTTAAGTACCATTATGTTTGCTAAGCCTCTTTCTGAATTTAAAATCCATGGATTTAAATCAACCACAATTATAAACAAATTATAAATGTTTTATATAATTATTATTATAGTAAAGTGTTGTATATAATAATATTTTTATTGACAACTTTTAAACTTAACTTATTTGTATTCTAAACATTGTTTAAAATTATTAAATTATATTCTAAATATGAATTAAAATAATTTTATACTTTATATTACTTAAATTTATTTATAATAAATTGTTTTAAAGTTAATTATTATTTTAAAATTAATTATTATTGAAAGTTAATTATTTAATATTTTAAAGTCGATTATGTTATTTAAAAATTATTTGTTATATTATTAATAATATTATTTTAAAGTTTGTTATTATAATAACATTATTTAAAGTTATTTATTTTTGTTATTGTAATAATTGCAATGACCCACCTTTCTCACCTCTAGGAATGACACTTAACACATCTTCGGTGTTCGTGTGCCGTTGCCCAAGCATCGGAAAGATGAACCGTCATGGAGTGAAAAAAAAGAACAAAATAGAAAACCTCACAATGAAATTGCTAAATAAACATAACATAAATAGTACATCAAGTTACTCCTTAACATGGAGCACTACAAGGGGAAAGCCATTTTCCGACGGGTTGAAACAGTCAGCGACCGTTGGAAACCGTCGGAAGAAGCCGTCAAAAATTTCAACGTCGGAGAGCAGTGTTTCCGACGGCTTCTGACGGAGCTCACCATCCGTTTTCCCGACGGCTCCCGACATATTCCTACGGATTCCGACGGCTTCCGACAGTAGTCGGACGCCGTCGGAATCCACCGGTAAAAATGACCCAAAAGCCGTCGGGCGCCGTCGGAAAAGTGATACCTGCATGCCGCCGGGAGCCTGCTGAAACTTTTTTTATTTCTGCAGCAATACTGCCTTCCATCCACGTTTCCATACAAACACTATTCCACCAATACTGTAGAATCCAATATATAATATTCCAATCAAAAACCAAACTATACACAAATCACCAAACAAAAATACATATAAAATTAAGTCAACACAAATCATCATCACCCAAACTAATGTACAATACATAATAATATCCAAAACATCAAATGTTCTATCAATACATACACCCACAACATCCCCAATATCCACATAATTTTAAATTTAGTATAACATAGTGCACAAAACCAACAAATACCTCTACCATCTACCAAATGGTACAAAGCAGAAAAAACTTACCGATCAAAGCAATTAATCAATCTCCACCAGAACCTGAGCCAGCAGAGGAAGGAAAGCGGCCACCATACTGCAGCATGTACTCGGCGATACGTTGGTCAGTTGATTTAAAAAAAATTAGTATACTTGCCTTCGCTGTGTCAGTTTCCTAGTATCCCAACCATGCTTGCCATACGCTCTCCCCCATCCAACATGGTCTCTTACCCGATTTCTTTATTTCAGATATCGAGTCCCTATAGTTTTTGCGCATCTTCTTCATCCAATATTCCCGTGCCAACTGCATATCATCCGTCTGAATGTCTATCTCAGCCCGTGTTTCATGATAAAAAGCAAAAAGAATATTAAACTACAAACGATAAACAATACAAAAAATGACAAAAATGAATTTAAAATGAAAAATAGAAAAATATACTTACTAGGACATCCTGGCAAATACACTCTAATATGTGGGGAGTGATGTTATCCCACTTCGGCCAACAAGCACTCATCCTACTCCGGTAAGACGCTCTAGAAACATCCAACACGACCTTCGAGGGAAGTAGGTCGAACCTCTTGTTTTTAAATATGATACAGATAAGTACGTACGTATATAAAAAAAAATAAGATGCTGAATAAAATTTAATTCTTACCCCTCTGCTCTAGGTACTAAACAAATGACAAGACGCCGTGGTGCTTGCGATGGACCACTGTCATCGACTCCTGATCGGGAAAAGCTCCTACCTCTAGACGACATAACGTAAACCTATGATATATATACACATCATTTCAAAACAGAATAATAACATAATAATGAAATATATTTCATACGTAAATGAATACATCAACGGTATAAACTGCTAAATTAATGACTGAAATGGAAATAGAAATGCAAGTGTGTTATACCAGATTCATAATGGGTCTCATGTTCGGACGATATGCAGATTACATTGCATTTTTAATAATAATTGCTAAATAAATGATAAATGAAAATGACATAAAACATGTAAACAACGGTAAATATACAGATTTGTTTCTTAGTTAAATCAATTTCATATTACATCAAGAATTCAACATAGTTGCATCAACTGCAAAAAAATCAAATTCGGTTTTTTATCAATCATCATGTCTTCTGATTCAGATTCGGTCTCGTTTTCTATGATATTTTCCTCTGCACTGTCAAACGCTTCTACCAACACATTTGATTCATTGATCAAAGGATCAAAATTTGTATGATCGTCTGTAAAATTATTTCGTTATTTTCCTTAAGATCTGCCTGATAAGCTAGTTCGTCTGGAATATTCTTCCCATCGAACGTAAATCTGGCCTTTGTTTTAAAAACTGCAGACCAATCTGCTTTATCTCTTTTCAGTGACGGATAAGGAGCGTAATACACTTGCAATTCTTGTTTGGCTAGTACAAAAGGATCGTACTTGTGATAGTGCGATGTATGTTTTATTTCGATAAGATTATAGTCCTTGTGCACATTAACTCCAGAACCTGAAACATTGCTAAACTAATTGCATCTAAATAAAAACACCTCCTCTGCGGGTCGTGAGAAATATGTCAGTTGCCAAATTTGTGCTAGAACGCCATAAAAATCATTTATGTGATTTTCTGGATCGTCGCTACCTTTAACAAATACACCAGTATTATTCGTTAATTTTTTTACACCGTATTCTTTGGTGTTAAATTTATAACCATTGACGAAATATATTGGATATGACTTGACGACTCTTTTTGGTTCCATCGCAAGATGTTTCAACCCTTCGTCAACAACACAATTTCTCGGCTCATAAAAGTAATTTGAAAACCAACCGGAAAATTCTTTACTGAGATCTCCATTCGGATGTTCACGTTCATAAACACTGTATATATAAACAAATTATTACATTATGTTATACACGCGCATGCATTATAGAAAAGAATAAAAAACAAATTATTATTTCAGATTACCTAACAAACTGTGCAACCTCGGCACAATTTAGAAGAATATAAGTGTGTGCTACATGAAGATCTCTATCGTCGAGCCATATTTCTTCACATTTTCCAGAAGGCCAGCCATGTTGTCTAAAAATAGATAACATTGCTTGAGAGGACTCTTATTCGTCGCCTTCATCATTATGAGGAACACTTTCAAATGATATATTGACCTCTTCACTGAAATAGTGAGAGAAAAAGAACGAAGCTTCTTCTTCGATGTAAGATTTACATATCGAACCTTCAACTCGTGCTTTTTACCTTATTTTTTTCTTCAGATTATCCAGATATCTATGCAAAATTTGTTTACATTAACTTCATTTTTCAAATGTAATTAAATTACATAATAACATATTACATACTTCTCAAATGGATACATCCATTCATATTGGACATGACCTCGAAGTCGTGCTTCAGATGGGAGATAAACAGGTAAATGTTCCATTACATTAAAAAAAACCGTCGAAAATATTTTCTCTAATTTGCAGAGCAATATAGGAATATTTACTTCAAGTTTACATAAACGTTGCACTTTTAAAGTAGTCGAACAAAGCTCTTTGTAATACATATTAAGTTCCGTTACTACCTTACAAACTTTTAACGGCAGTAGTTCTTTGAACATAACGGATAATAAATTTTCCATCATTATGTGAAAGTCGTGGCTTTTCATTCCGCTCAATCTACCTTTTTTAAAGTCAATACATCTACGAAGATTTGATGATATCCCATCAGAAAATCTTAACCCTTCCACCCATTTTAACACAACTTTAACTTGATTATTATCTAATTCGTAACATGCTTGGGTTTTTTATTGTCATTTGGTTTCATATGAAGCTCAGGACGTTTGCATAATTCTTCTATATCACGTCTTGATTTCAAATCATCCTTCATCTTCCCTTCACATTCAAAATTATGTTAAAAACATTATCAAATACATTTTTCTCATTCTGCATCACATCTATATTATGACGAAGCAGAAGATGTTTCCAATATGGAAACTCCCAAAAAATACTTTGTTTGCAGCAGTTATGAATAATCGATTTGCCTTCAATATCTGTTTCCATTCCAATTTCATATATCTTGGGATAGTCTCTAACAAGTTCATATATGTTTTCGCTTGACCATATCGTTGGCGGTTGTCTAGTTTCTACTCTATTAGCTAAAAAGTTTTTCTTGTCTCCTCTAAAGGGATGATTTACATGGAGAAAATATCGATGGCAGTCAAACCATGAAGTTTTCTTACCATGAGGTAAAGAAAATGCTCATGTTTCATCCATGCAATATGGACATGCTAGACGACCGGCAGTACTCCATCATGAAAGCATTGCATAGGCAGCAAAATCACTTATAGTCCACAACAAAGAAGCAAACGTACGAAAAAATTTCTTCTTGGACACATCGTATGTTTCTACTCCTTCGTTCCACAGTATTTTTAAAAGCTCAATCAACGGTTGTAAATATACATCGATTCCTTGTGTCGGATCGTCTGGTCCAGGAACGACAATAGTAAGAAACATATACTGCGTTTTCATACACATATATGGAGGTAAATTATACGATGTAACGATAATGGGCTAGGATGAATATTTAGAACCAAAGTGAGAAAATGGCGAAAAACCATCCGTACATAATGCTAATCTAACATTTCAACTCTCCACTGCAAAATTTGGATACGTTTTATCGAAATGCTTCCATGCTTCTCCATCAGCCGGATGTGTCAACGTACCCTCTTCCTCCGTTCTCACACTATGTCATCTCATATTAGATGCAATTACAGTAGATGCATATAATCTTTGAAGCCTCGGAGTGATCGGTGCATACGCTTGTATGGAACTTCCTTCCCCTTCTTTTTTCTTGGTTTATATCTCTCCTGATTACAAATTTTACAATTTCTAAGGTTTGCGTCTTCTTTCCAAAATAACATGCAGCCTTTTAAATATGTATCTATTTTCTGATAAGGTAAACCAAAAGCCGACGTATATTTTTTAACTTCATAGTGATTTTCACACATTAGATTATCGGGCGGCATATGTCTTTTTGCAGCTTGTACAACAGCCGTAAACCCATCTTCAATGATGTTGTATTTTGACTTCATCGCAATGTATTATGCGATTACTAACAACTGAGTGCCGCTTTTACAACCATCCCAAATAGGTTTCTTAGCAACATCTAGTAAATCATAAAAAAATTTGCCGCAATATTTGGTTCTTCAACATTTTCATCATTGTCGTCAACTTCAACCATAGGAAACATTGATCGTGCTGCATCTTCGACCATATTTTCTATATGGGTCGTCGCAACTACTTCGTTAACAACACTTTCAGACTCTACACAAGTATTAGCTACAACTTCTCCATGCCGATGCCAATCATAGTACTCGGGTACGAAACTGTTTCGCCACAAATGGACTTTCACAATATCTGGTAAATGTCTATACCTACTATAAGGACAACGAATTTATGGATCGTCTCTGTTATTACTTAAAGCGAATTCAACAAATACGTTTATGCCATTATAAAAATCTTCTTTTATGGAGCCTCTCAATCCTTTTCTTTGGTGCATCCATCTCCTCCGATCAACAAAATAATCAATCATTTTTCCTATTTGAGAAAATGAGTCACAAGTTCAAAATTTAATATTTATTTTCAAGAATACAAATTCGAAAAATATTATTTTCATGGTCATATAATATTTGAATTTAAAGCACTATTTCACAAATTAAAAAATATTTTCAAATATGACACATTTTATTTTTTAACATATCGATAAAAAAAATTGTACAAAAAGATATTTTTTCCAATGGTCAAACATCCTACTTCCCATTACAAACACAGTAAGCATTTACATTTCGTATATTACTTCGTCTTAAACGATTCAACAAAATTTCGGCAACATTTCTCTTTTGTTCCCTACATTGTACACAAATGCGTGTACGTAGGAAACAAAAAAGAAAAGTTAGGTCGAAATTTTATGAACCATTTGAGACGAAGTAATATAAAAAATGTAAATGCTTACTGTGTTCAGAACTTGTCCAATACAGGGACAAATCCAACTAAAATTACACCAGATGAATATAAATGGTCATTTTTTGAAAAAACGACTATTTATATAACGATCATGTACAACACTCGTCAGACGGGGCCAAAAACTCTCTAAGGGACGTTAAATGTGCGCATTTTATGAAAAAAATACAGTTTTGCTAACTGTTCACAGTTATAAAAATATATTTTAATTTAACATATATATTCGACGTATTACATCAACTTAAGGCTGATGTAACATTTTTGTCATTTTTAAATACACACAATTATAATTTAGACTCGTGCATTTTTTTATTGCATTAGTCAATACGTGCACAATATAATAGTCCTAGCTCGTTCATTCATTTTATCTTATTCCAACTAATACAATATAATGATAGCAGCGCTACACACATATACAATTGTAGAATCAACGCATACACGACGATTTACATATACACGAACAACCACAAATTATACATGTTTTTCATAATTTCACGATAAAAGATGAAATAAGTATACCATGGAATGCTAGAAACTATTATCATACTACTGAAAACAATTTCAATCACCATTTAGCCCTAATTTATCATTTTATGCAAATCTATAAATAGGGTAAAAATTGAATTTTTCACGAAAATAAGAGATTATACCTGAGCTAGAAAGCAAGAGTGGTTGAATTCGTAGCCGGGGAGGATGCAAAAACACGGAATTAGTGATTGGAGGCTTGGGGAGGGAATTTGGGGTTTTAGAAATGAAGATTAGGGTATGCTGGAATGAGGAAGAAAAGCTCGGCTGGAGCCTGTAATTCGCGATTTTTCGATGGCTTCCGATGGCCGCCGACGGACCGTCGGAAGCCTTCAGAAATAATCCGTCGGGAGCCGTCACCCTATCCTGTTAGTTTTTGAGCATTTTCTAGTATTGGAGTTATCAGAGTTACACAAAAGTACTACAAATCAGCCTAGGCAGTTATAACATCCTGCCTTTACTAATGCTAAAACAAAATACACTTACACAAACAATATAGTACAACAGAATAAGAAGATGAAAAGCCTCCTTCTAGGATGGCGTCTTCAAAGAGCCCAACAAAGACCTTCTACTCTCGGATCACTCAAATAAAATGAGTACCCGAGAGTTCATGGAAACAAACAACTTGGGTCAGACGATTTGTCTGGTACGAGTAAAACTTTAAACAAAGGTATGTAATTAAACACAAACATATGAGACCACGCCGCTGAACATAGAATGGATTTACCCTCACATGAACTAACATCCAAACGTGAAGAATGGATAAATAATTAAAAATTGCAAAGAGTGGTTGACTCTTCCCGATAAGTTAAGGAAAAAAATTCAAAGGTTTGAATCAAATAAATAAAGGAAAATCTCCAACAAATGACTGGGAAGGTGCTTCACCCTTGAAGTATACCTCTAGCAATATACATCTGAGAAGCTCATATACTTTGTGACTTTCTCGGATAATACCAAGCCGGACCCCGCCAAATCTTAACAAGTATCCGAATATTTCACATCTAACAGCGCTACCGAATCCAATCTAGATGTGATGTGAAAGTATCTTAATGGGAGCAACCCACGTAGCTTGGCTTCCTCTCGCGCTTTGGATTCAGTCATTTCCGACAATGGATATCAATGCTCGACGGAACAACACATCATCTTAGAATGATGATAATAAAGAAGTTAAAGTAACCGATAGCCAGGAAACCAAATATCGTGGATTTAAAATGATCATATACGAAAATTAAATCTTGTATACTTATCACCACTCATCGAATTCAAACTTGTACCATTTCTTGGTTAACAATAATACCAGATAAGTCAAGATAGCTTTACCCCGAAGTCATATCTCACGATTATTCTTAACTTTCGAAATGGCGACAAGTCTCCCTCTTCGATGTTTAGTGCTAATTATAAAAATAACTCATTTCCATACAAGTGAATTGCTTTACGAAAATTAATCCATTTCCATGAACAATTCAAACTTTTTTCCTTCTAAAAAATATCCGAATTTGTGCTTGGTTTCACATTACAAGTATTAGCTTTAAAAAACTTTGTTAAAAGAGTTTAATGATTCTGATACATCGTTATAAATAGGATTTATCCACTTAAAACATCCTTATTATACTTATTAATCAACTTTAAAACCCCATTAATTAAGTTAATAAATTCACTTTAATGCCCTTTAATTAAAAAGGGTAAATTACCTTTTTAAACATCAATAATTCAATTAATAATATAATTAATTAATTTTAAATTAAATATCTTATTTAAAAGTGATTAATTAATTTAAATGTTATTTAAGAAAATATTTATTTAAGGTTAAATAAATTTATTAACCTTTAAAAAATCATTCATTAAAAAAGGTTAATTAACTTTAAAATATCTTTAATTAATAAGTTTATTACTCTTAATCCACCATTACCTAAAGATTAATTAGTCTTAAACATCATTAAATAAAATGATTAATTAAAATTAAAACATAATAAACTAAGTAATTAGTTAGATTTAAAACACGTCATTAACAAGTTAATTAGTTAAATAATCGATATTAAAATAAGTAATTATTTTTGGAAATATCATTAATCAAAACTTGTTTAACTCATAAAGTAATTCCAAGCATGATAATGAAACCAAACGGTTTCGATAAAAGGTGATTTTTCGAAAGTGTCGATATAGCGACAATCGCTATACGAGTGGTTCGAAATTCGAGTATGTGACATTTACAACACAACCTCTCATCACATAACCAAAGTACGAGCGTAAATACATGATGATTTACAATAACAAAAAATATATCAAACATTTAATAAAAATGGCATAAGTTTGTCTACTAGATTTACATATAACCAAAGATTCGCTTACTAACTTTCAAATGCGACTATTTTTCAAGCAACAAACCAAATATCGACCAAACCAACATTACAACCATATGATAAGCATTCAATAGATACAAGTATAGGTATGGATATAGCTTAAACTTGGTGGTTCAAAGATGAAAGCTTCACTCACCGTAATGCTTACTAATTTGAATGGAAATCGCAATAACTCCCTGAAAATCATTAGGATTAAGCTTTGAATTGACTTGGTGGACCTCTAATGGGCTTTTGGGCTTGGCCTAGAGCATGTGGGGCTCGGACATGGTGGGTGTGTGGCGCATAGGATCTTGTTTTGTGGAGTTTTGGCAAGAGGAGAAGTGTAGTGGAGAAAAAAGTTGTTTTTTTAGTAAACTTGCTTAAGGAAGAAGTGAAAGAAATGATTTTTTTTTTTAAGTATTTAGAGGCCATGAAAACTTAGGAAAGAACTTAAATGAATTTCTGAAAGTGAAGATAGAAATGAGAAAGATAAGAAAAGAATTAGGAAATTAACTTTATACTAATGGATAAATCAAATTACCAAACTACCCTTAATGGACATAACCTCCATTCATATGCTTCCACTTCATCACCAAGCCTCTATCCTTTTACACATGCTATATTTTTACCACCATATTTAATCTATTTAATTTAAATAAATTATCATATTTGGTATTTTAACTTGTTTAAACCAAAAATTCAAATTATTTCAAACCGTCACATATTCATCTTCATCCAAGGGAAAAACGGTCATTTTTGTGCATATATTAATTTTTTAAATTTAATTGAAAATTGATATGTTTTTTGTAGGAATTTAAATTCAAATACAAGTAGCTTCATCAAGATATGCATGCACAAAAGGAAACGAAGCAAATGAAGATGAAAATAAGTCAAACTCGTGAATATGAAGGACCCCACCTACCTACTTACTTTGGTTTTCAATTAGGAGCTAATGCACATGCTAAAAGGCCATTAAAGCTTCATGTACATTTAAGTAGGGGATTTAGACACGCTAATGATTACTTGGTGGCCACACTACCATAAGGGTATTTTGGGCATTCCCAAAAAAAATGAATTAGGGTTTCTAACTGTATAAATACCCCATGTCTTCATGTAATCTTCCTCTTCCTCTTGGTTAGTTTAGGCTCAAAATAAAACACAAGTTCTCTTCTTTCTTTTCATGGATACTTAGCCATATTTCTTTTCATGTAACTTTCCTTTTTTTATGCCATGTTAAATTAATGTTATCTCTTATTTACATGCTCTATTCCTTTCTTATTAGTAGTTAGTTTATTTTTCATGCAAGTAAATTAGTATTTACTTCTTTTTACTTAGCTTTTCTCATTGTTTTGCTCTCTTTTTCCTCTTATGATAACACAAATAAAAAGCTAATCCCTTTAATTTATGGGTAATGAAGCTTCTAATCATGTAGCTTCACATTATGATAATTATTGCTCTTTTTTGTGCTTAAATGAATGTTGATGTGATTTATTGTTTCATATAAAATTTGATTGTCTATGTTGTTCATTACAAATAGGGTATGCTTAAGCAATCACAAACAATAATTACCTCTTTTTTACATATGATAATGGTAATGAAGTGAATGTTGAAATTAAAATTTGATAGTCTATATTTCTAATTAATAGTTAATAGACCATTCTTAAAATAGATTTTTCTTTCAACTTGTTGTCATTTTTCTTGAGAGTGAAAAGTAGTTTAAATGGTGTGTTATAGTTTGATGGTTTATATTAAGCTAATTAGTAGAACAAATAGGCCATACTTATGATAAGCACACCAATTAAACTTACTAATGCCAAAAAAGAGAGATAATAATTTCATATTATGTTGAACTATGTGATCTAGAGAGTGGATTTATCTCTAAATTGTCTTAACACTCTCATATTTTTATCAATTTTCTTTTGTTAGTTTTCTACATTTTTAGCTAATCACACTTTCAACTTTGGTTAATTTAATTGAACAGAGATTTAAAATCTAACAATTCCATGCGGATCAACCCGTACTTGCCACATACTGTGATTGTACGCAGTGTGCTTGCGGTAAAATTTTAATTTGAAATTTATCGACGATTTTCTAATCCGATAGAAAAATCGTCGTTAAACAATGTTTAAACATGTTTGTACTTTTAGTTACTAAAGTATCAAATCTTGTCTTGCCTGATGTGCCTATTTTCTATTTTTTATTTAGTTGCCAAAGAGTCACATCATCAGTATCCTAAGTTGTTTAACTTAATCAAACCTAATTATACTACCTTAACCTATATTATATAATTAATCTATGCGTGCCTATGTATAAGAAAGTGTGTACAACATTTCAAATTAACTTTTATACAATGAAATGTCGGAAATTCGAAAAACGGTTTCCGGTCATATTTTCTGTTTTTCTTTTAACTATTTAGTTTTGTAAACAAAATTTAAAAATGATTTTAATAAAATTAATTAATATTTAAATTATGTTTATTTGATTATTAAAATCCATTATTTAAATATTTAAATATTATTTAAATATTTAAATACAAAGCGATTAATTTATAGATCGTTACACTCTCCCCCTTAAGAGAATTTCGTCCGCAAAATTAATACACAGAAGACAATCCAAAATATATATATATTATACCAAGAGTTCATATAACAATGCAAAGCAAATATGCCATAAACGAACATACATAATGCATTCTAACAATATACGACTAATCTGACATTACATCAGAGTAAGTTTCTCTAATACGATCCTCAGTCTCCTAAGTGCAATCGCGAGGGTCATCACTTAACCGAACTTTCACAAGCTTAACCACCTTTTTCCTCAATCTCCTTTCATCTTGGTCTACAATATGAACTGGGTGTTAGATAATAATCAAAAAAAAAATTCTATTTCTAAGTCTTCCTAAATAGATGTCTCAATAATCAAAGACGATTCATGAACATGCTTTCTCAAATAAGATATATGAAAGACATTATGATCTTCTGATAATCTTTCAGGCAATTCTACTTCGTAGGCCAATGATCCAATTCTCTCAAGAATTCTAAATGGTCCAATGAATCTGCGTGTTAGCTTTCCTGCCCTTTTGAATATTAAACTCCATTTACCGAGGATACCTTCACAAATACCAAATCCCTGACCGCAAACTCTAAATCCCTTCTCCATAGGTCGACGTAACTTTTCTGTCGATCTTGGGCTTCTTTCATCCTTTCCTTGATCATAGCCACTTTCTCCGATGCTTCTCGAATCATCTTTGGTCCAAGAACTAAACAGTCTCCAATCTCAACCCAACATGAGGGTGATTTACATGGCCGCTCATACAAAGCTTCATAAGGCGCCATACCAATGTTAGCTTGGTAACTGTTGTTTTAGGAGAACTCTACTAAGTGAAGGTGATCTTCCCATGATCCTCCAGAATCCAAAATACATGCTCTTAAAAGATCCTCCAAAATCTGGTTCACCCTTTCGGTTTGTCTGTCTGTCTACAGGTGATAGGTTGTGCTCAAATTCAGCTTTGTCCCTAAAGTGACTTGCAATGCTCCCCAAAAACGACTAGTGAAGATGGGATCTCGATCACTGAGTATACTTACTGGAATTCCATGCAGTTGAATGACCTCCCTTAAATAAATTCCTGCTAAAGAAGTTGCAGTTCTAGTTGACTTCACAAAAATAAAGTGGGCGCTCTTTGTTAATCAATCTACAATCACCCAAATGCCTTCATTACCTCCTTTTGTTCTAGGCAACCCATCGATAAAGTCCATGGATACTTGCTCCCACTTCCAATTCGGTATCTCTGATGGTTGGAGCAACCCAGCAATCTTCTGTTGGTCATCCTTGACTTGTTGACAATTTACATAGTGACTCACGAAGATTGAAATGTCTCTCTTCATCCCTTTCCACCAGAAAGTCTTCTTCATATTCTGAAACATTTTAGTTACTCTTGGGTGAATAGATAGTCTTGACCTATGGCATTCTCTCATCACATCCTGTCTAATTCCACTAACATATGACACAAAAATTCATCCATTCATTCTTAAAATGCCTCGAGAGTCTATTTGAAAACTAGAGATAGTTCCACCTTTAACATCCTTTTTGATCCGGGCTAGAATAGGGTTTTCTTCTGGGAAATATGAAATTCTCTCCATTAGTGATGGCTTAACTTCAAAATTTGCAATCATCGCCACATTCCTACTCAAATCTTCTGCAACGGCATTTGCTTTTCCTAGGGTATAAAGAACCTCTAAGTCATAAGGCATGAGAAATTCCAGCCATCTTTGCTACCTTAAGTTCAAATCCTTTTGGGTAAAAAGATATTTTAAAGACTTGTGATCCGTATATAACTCAAAATATGCATCCAAAAGATAGTGCCTCCACACCTTCAATGTGAAGACTACTGGCAAAAGCTCCAAATCGTGCGTAGTCTAATTTTTCTCATGAGATTTCAACTGCATACGCTGTTACTTTACCATCCTGCATCAAAACTGCTCCCAATCCGGTCCTAGAAGCATCCATGTAAACTATTAATCCTTCATTCCCATCCGAAATAGTCAAGATAGGAGCGCTCGTCAATTTCTCTTTTAACTCATTGAATGCTTGATCGCACTTGGGTGTCCAAATAAACTTAGCATCCTTTTTCGTCAGCTTTGTTAGATGGGAAGAAATCTTTGAGACATCTTTAATAAATCTTTTATAGAAACCTGCCAATCCCAAAAAACTTCCGACCTCAGTCGCACTTTCGGGTTTCTTCAAATCTTGAACTGCAACTACTTTAGCTGGGTCCACTAATATGCCTTCTCTCGAAACTACGTGCCCTAGAAATATAACTTCAGATTTCCAGGAATGACACTTAGAAAACTTTGCTTTTAAAACATGACTTCTTAAAGTACTTAGAAAAATTTGAAGATGTAACTTATGCTCTTCCTTTGTTTTAGAATAAATAAGGATGTCATCAATGAAGACTAGAACAAATTTGTTAAGAAAATCCCAAAACACTCTATTCATCAAGTCCATGAAACAAGCGGATGCATTAGTCGATCCGACGACATGACTAACCATTTGTAAAAACTATTAGGGTATGAAAAGATGTTAAGGGTACACTCTCTTCTGCTGCCCTTAATTGGTGAAAACCATTAGCAAGATCCAACTGAGAAAATATCTGAGCTCCGTGGAGCTGCTCAAACATGTCATCAATCCTAGGTAAAGGATATTTATTCTTGATGGTCCTCTTATTTAATACTTAATAATCCATACATAATCTAAGAGAACTAATGGCCTTGGTAACAAACACTACTAGTGATCCCCAACTTGATGTGCTCCGTGGGATCAAACCTTTCTACAATAAATCAAACATCTGCTTCTCCAATTCTCTTCTTTCCTTTGGAGCCAACCTTCGAGGAGGTTGTAAAATAGGTCTGGTTGCTGGAATCAAATTAATGTAGAATTCTACTTTCCGACGAGGAGGTAACCCTTGCACTTCTTCCAAAATATCCTTGAAGTCCAGAATGATCGACATATTCCTTATCTCCTCTTTGGGTACGTCGAGGGAATACAAAAAACTTCTCATCAACCCCCTTGGCTCTCCGCAGCATATGTCAACGCTTCTACCTATTACATTTTTTTACTATGATCACCTTTCTAACATAGTCCAAGACAGCTTTAAACTTAGATAACTAGTCCATTCCCGATAATACTTCGAAACCCATGAACCTGAGGACAAACAAGCAAGAAAAGAAAGGCCGATCTCGATGAGAAATAGGCATATTCAAACATAAGGCGTCAAGATTGATCGCACCACCAATTTGGTTCGACACACAAAGAGAATTATAGAGAATAACATATTTAAGATTTAACTAGTTCATTACGTCATATGTATAAAACTATGGAATGCACCGGTATCAAACAACACTCTAGCGAGAATATCAAAAATGGATAGTGTGCCTTGCAATACATGCCTTCCTTTTGGGTCCGTAGAAGTAGATGATATTTCCTTAATAGCAAAATCTTGTCCTTGAGATCCCTTCTTTGGAGAAGGGCATTGGTTCTTCGTATGTCCATGTCTGTTACAATTGTAGCAGAGTAGTGCACTAGTGGGTTCGGGCACTGATTTGCAAAGTGGCTCATTTGGTTGCACTTATAACAAAGGATCTTGGTCAAGCCTAGCTGCTTGTTAGGAGCTGGAGCTCCACCTCTAGGCTTCTTTCCCGACCACTTCTTTCCCTTACACTTGAAAATGGGCTTACTAGCAACTGGTATCACTGATAAAGTTTGGCCATTAACTACTGGCACTGCTCCTTTCTGAACTCCTTGCTCAATATCAAGAGTGTCAAAACTCAAAGCCATACTGATCAGATTGGTAAAGGTAGCGTTGAGATGAATTGTCATTTCTCGATGAAATTCTAGTCGCATTCCTTCATGGACGTTTTATTCTTTTTAAGTGGCATATCGATCAATCCTGGTCCAAAGCAAGACAATGCATTGAACCTATGCTTATACTGTGCCACTGTCATCTCACCCTATTTCGAATCCATGAAACTTCTGAACAACTGAGTCCTTCCCGCCTCTGGGATAAACTGAGCTTCAAAAACTTCCTTAAACTGCTCCTAAGAGAAATCTTCTTCCTCTATATTCATGGTGATTGAATTCCACCAATCCATTGCTGCTTTCTGAAGCTAACGCGATGCCAAAAATCTCTTTCTAGAATGTCCCACTGAAGATCCCCGAATATTCTCTCACAAGATCGAAGCCATGTCTGAACTCCTAAAATATCTTCAGTTCGATAGAAAGGCTTACCGTCTAAAGCAGTGTAATTCTTGCACAAGATCGCGAAGTTCTGAGGCGGCTGAACTTGCATCACTGCTTCTGCTACCGCTCTACATCTAGCTCATTTCTAGGAGCTCTTCCATTTGTAGCCGTTTTAGTTCCAAATCCAGTCCCTCTTCTTCCTCTTGTACTCATTTAAAATAACCTGAATAAGTGACAAGTATCATTAAAATACAAAGATAGGGTCGATGATTGAAAAAAGGAAACTGCAATAAAGGATCTAAAACCAGACTTTTAGGGAAGAAAATGAAACGCTCTCTCAAGATTAACTAATTCTAGGGATCTACTCATCCTATCTCTAATTAGTTGTACCCCAATCAGGCTTAGGTGTTCGCTCAACCAAAGCTCTAATACCAACTGTAATGATCTACCTTTCTGATCCCTAGGAATGAAACCTAACACATCCTCGGTGTTCATGTGCCGTTGCCCAAGCATCGGATAGATGAATCATCATAGGGTCGAAAAAAGAACATAATAGAAAAACTCACAACGAAACTGCTAAATAAACATAATAGAAATAGTACATCATGTCACTCCTTAACAGGGAGTTATCAGAGTTACACAAAAGTGCTACAAATCAGCCTAGGCAGTTATAACGTCCCGCCTTTACAAATGCTAAGAAAAAATACAGTTACACAAACTGCATAATACAATGGAATAAGAAGATGAAAAGCCTCCTGCTAGGACGCCGTCTTCAAAGAGCCCAACAAAGACCTGCTACTCTCGAACCACTTAAATAAAATGAGTACCCAAGAGTTCATGGAAATAAACAACTCGGGTCAGACAATTTATTTAGTATGAGTAAAACTTTGAACGAAGGTATGTAATTAAACACAAACATATAAGACCACACCGTTGAACATGGAACGGGTTTACCCTTACATGAATCAACATCCAAACGTGAAGAATGAATAAATAATTAAACATCGCAAAGAGTGGTTGGCTCTTCCCCATTAAATTAAGGAAATAAATTCAAAGGTTTGAATCAAATAAGGAAAGGAAAATCTCCAACAAATGACTAGGAAGGTGCGCTACCCTTGAAGTATACCTCTAGTAATATACTTCCGAGAAGCTCATATACGCTGTGGCACTTATCGAATAATACCTAGCCGGACCCTGCCAAACCTTACCAAGTATTCGAATATTTCACATCTAATAGCGCGATTGATTCCAATCTAGGTATGATGTGAAAGTACCCTAATGGGAGTTACCCCACATAGCTTGGCTTCCTCTCATGATTTGGATTCAATCATTTCCGACAAAGGATATCAGTGCTCGACGGAGCAATATATCATCTTAGAATGACGATAATAAAGAAGCTGAAGTAACCGATAGCCTGAAAACAACTATCGTGGATTTAAAACGATTGTATGTGGAAATTAAGTCTTGTATATTTATCACCGCTCATCGAATTCAAATTTGTATTATTTCTTGGTTAACAATAATACTATACAAGCCTTTCAGTATTACCCCGAAGTCATATCTCATGATTATTATTAACTTTCGAAATAGTGACAAGTCTCCCTCTTCAATTTTTAGTGCTAATTATACAAATAAATAATTTCCATACATGTGAATCACTTTACGGAAATTAATCCATTTCCATAAACAATTCAACCTTTTTTCTTTTAAAAAAACCTGAATTCGTGCTTGGTTTTACATTACAAGTATTAGCTTTAAAATACTTTGTTGAAAGAGTTTAACGATTTGGAAACATCATTATAAATAGGAATTATCCACTTAAAACATCCTTATTATACTTATTAATCAACTTTAAAACCCCATTAATTAAGTTGATAAATTCACTTTAATACCCTTTAATTAAAAGGGTAAATTACCATTTTAAACATCATTAATTCAATTAATAATATAATTAATTAAATTTAAATTAAATAATAATTAAATATCATTAAAAGTGGTTAATTAATTTGAACTTTATTTAAGAAAACATTTATTTAAGGTTAAACAAATTTATTAACTTTTAAAAAATCATTAATTAAAAAGGATTAATTAATTTTAAAATATCTTTAATTAATAAATTAAATAATCTTAATCCACCATTCCCTAAAGATTAATTAGTTTTAAACATCATTAAATAAAATGATTAATTAAAATTAAAACATAACCAACTAAGTAATTAGTTAGATTTAAAACACATCATTAATAAGTTAATTAGTTAACTTTAACCTTATTAATTAAATAATAAATTAAATTAAATAATCAATATTAAAATAATTAATTATTTTTGGAAACATCATTAATCAAATCTTGTTTAACTCATAAAGTAATTCTAAGCACGATATTGAAACCAAACGTTTTCGATACAAGATTATTTTTCGATAGTGCCGATATAGCGACTATCGTTATACCAGCATTTCTTTTTCGACACTTCAGAGTTTGAGCATATGACATTTGCAACAGAAACACACATCATATAACCAAGGTATGAGCATAAATACATAATGATTTACAATAACATAACATAAATCAAACATTTAATAATAATGGCATAAGTTTGTCCACAAGATTTACATATAACCAAAGGTTCGCTTATTAACTTTCAAATGCAACTATTCTTCAAGCAACAAACCAAACATCGACCAAACCATTATTACAACCATATGATAAACATTCAATAGCTACAAGTATAGGTATGGATATAGTTTAAATTTGGTGGTTCAAAGAAGGAAGCTTAACTCACAGTAACACTTACTAACTTGAATGGAAATCACACAACTCTTCGAAAATCAATAAGGTTAAACTTTAAATTGATTTAGTGGACCTCTAGTGAGATTGTAAGTTAGGCCCAGAGCATGTGGGGCTCGGCCATGGTGGGTATGTGGGGTGTAAGATCTTGTTTTGTGGAGTTTTGGCAAGAGGAGAAGTGTAGTGGAGAAAGAAGTTGTTTTTTTGGTAAACTTGCTTAAGGAAGAAGAGAAAGAAATGATTTTTTTTAAAAGTATTTAGAAGTCATGAAAACTTAGGAAAGAACCTAAATGAAGTTTTTAAAGTGAAGATAGAAATGAGAAAGATAAGAAAAGAATTAGGAAATTAACTTTTATACTAATGGATAAATCAAATTACCAAACTACCGTTAAAGGACATAACCTCCATTCATATGCTTCCACCTTATAACCAAGCTTCCCTCCTTTTACACATGCTAAGAAACATGTTTAAATATGTTGTACTTTTAGTTGCCAAAGTGTCAAATCTTGTCCCTGTTAGTTCCTGAGATGATGGTTTTGATGACAACAACTTAAGACTTGTTATAAAATATAAATACTAATATTCTTGTCAAGATATATATGTATATATATATATATATATATATATATATGTAGGTACCGAGAATTAAGACTATACAATATAACTATTCAAGACTAAGTATAGAGATTCAAGATTAACGAATTCAAGATTGAAGAAATCAAGACTAAAAGCTCACGAGTATTAAGAGTTCAAGATATCAAGAGTATCAAGAGTTCAAGAGTTCATGATATCAAGATAAGTAATAGTGTCAAGATTTATGTTAAAACTTCATAATAGCACTACAATCTTTTTTCGGATTTTAATTGTAGAATGGAATCCAACTTCTCGCTTTAATAGTGGGATGGAACCCACGATCTCTTAAGTGGGATGGAACCCACGACCTTCTCTAGTGGAATTGTAACAACCCGCAGATTTAACTGGTTGTAGTAACGTATTTAATTGAAATTTTGTGAGATTTTAAACGATAAAATTTTGAAAAAAAATTTAATATTTGAAATACGTCTAGTTAAATATAGCAACTGATAAATTTTCGTCCGAAAATATGAAAGTTTATTTCATGCGTAAATTTACTTCAATTTAATCAGTTAAAAAGCGATGAAAATAAAACTTTTCAAAATCAAAATATTTTTACATAGAAAAATTCTAAAACATCTTTTGAGCAAGTTGTCAGTTTGTCGTTTTTCAAATTCGGATATCTTTGGCTCCGTCGATCTTAATTTTCTGCGAATTTTATGCATTTTCTGTAGTAGGAAATTTGAAATTTTTACAATTTAATCGCACCACTAATATCTGTATACTGTTTTGATCGTCTCGTCGCGCTGATCTTTACGGTATATTTGTTCGTGTATTTCGGCGTCCGGAAGACGGCAAAATCGATGAAACGGTTTCTGTATCGGTTTCGAAAATTTTGAATTTTTATTTTATGACCATTCAACTTTCCTCCGTATAGATCCAACAGCCATCAACCATTATTATTCAGCCTTTTACTTTTGCGGTTTCGATAACAATTTATTTCAAGTATGGTTCCAATATTGCCTTTACAACTTCATTTTCATTTCCAAAGTTTGTGTGAGTACTCTCTGTCATCTTCGTTGCTTTTGCTCTGCAAGGAAAAGGGAAAAAAAATTACAAAGCTAATTCACTTTACATGAAAACCGAGATCATCTCCAACCATTTCCATCTTTCCTCACGCAATCTTCTCCCATCATTCTTCTTTACAACAACTCCTTCCCCTTCATTTCTCCATCACCGAAGCAACCAACTTCCCGTGCTCCTCCATGTCACCGTGTTTCACCTCCTAGCCTCTCATCTCAAGCAAGCCCACAACCACCACGTTCACCCTTCACATACCCTCATGCAAATCCATGCGAGACCGCATCTTCATCACTGTCATTCACCCCGTGCTCAATCGCATGTTCGCTCAAGTTTTCTACGGACACCGCACGACCATCTCCACCCTGACCACCACGTGAACACCACCCATCACCGCCCAGACCACTTCGCCACCACTTCCACTCGCCCTCCCTCCTCTCTCTCTTCCCTTCCTCCATCCGCCTGCCACCTCAGCCCCTCTTACCGGCAGCACGTGTGGCCGCAGCCAACTGAAGCCGACCATGCTTCAGCCCCTGAAATATGCCCGCCGTGCAGCTATCACCTACGGTTCATCCTCTTCCCTTGCTTACCTTGCTGTGACGTGTCTTACATGCGTTCCCACTTGATTTGTAAGTAATATAATAGGCTTTGCTTTCTTTTTTTTTCAGTTTATATAAGTTGTGCGTGTTTTAAAACTTTTCTCTATTATGTAAAAATAGTTATATAGTGTTCTGTTTTTAGAAGTCATAGAAGCTTGTTTTGTTTATATGTAAATATAATTGGTTTTAAACAAATGCATAGTTTTACATAGTCTATCTCATATATATTGATAGTTTCAAATGCATACAGTATTTACGTAAGAATTTTTTTTTTTTTAAGAAATATACACATACCAGCATGCCTGCATCATTTTATATAAGTTGTATAGAGATTATTATAGTGTATTACTATATACGTATATAAGTAATTTTACACTATGTACACATATGTGTTATGAATACAAGTGATAGGCTGTGACTTCTATATTATAGGTATATAAAGATTTCGCTGTTTAATATGTGCTTAAGAATTTTGTTTTGAGTAATGGGATGATGTATTGGTACATTAGCTTATAAATATATATATTTTGTTTTAATATGTATGTAAGTGGTTTAGTGTAAAGGTCTATTTTTAGTTGCTATATGTAGGAGCAGTAAAGTACTATATATTTATTTTTTTAGTATGCATAAAGGGTTGGACTTATCATAGCTGTGACTGGTCACTTTTATATAGTTGTATTCGAGTTTTATAAATTTTAATTTGCAGTGGTATACATATATAGTTTGTATTTTATGGCGTTATGCTTACAATATGTTTTATATAGATAAGGTCTGTTATACATATGAGAGTTCACAAAGTTATTAAAGTTGTTTGTTATGTATATTTTACTTTGGGTTGTAAATTTATCTGTTGTATGTGTTTATAATTTTAATATATATATATATATATATATATATATATATATATATATATATTCTATGGTATATCAGATCTTGTATTTATAGTACATAAGTTTATATTATTTTGGTAGTGTGGCTGCCGTGTCACAGTTACAGTCATATATACATATATATATATATATATATATATATATATATGAAATCTTGTCATAAGTTTTTTAGCTGATATGATTATTTTACAAACTTATACTGATATATAAGTATATTTGTTTTATTAAACAATGGTGTTGATTGCATAGGTAAGGTTATATACATACTAGTTCTATGCGTTGGTTTATATATAAGAAATTCCATTTTTTTTTATTTTGGGATTTGAATATGATAGTTATACATATACACTTTTGTCTGCATATAATATGTGGTGTCTGCAGTTGTATATTAGTTTAAGGATGGTTTTAATTTTTGTCTTAGATTAAATTATTGATTTTTACAAAATAAAAAATATTTTGTATTTCCCTATCTATCGGCTTTGTCTGTCAAAATTCGTGCCATCTTGACTTACGTTTTCTATATCGAATCTATCACAGTGATTCCTAGCCTGTTGCTGTCCCGCTAGTTAGCATCTGTATCAGTGTTCGTGTCGGTATCATCATCCATCTCTCTAGCGTCGAAAGGTGAGCAATCACTCACGATTATTATTCTTTTATTTATTAATTTTAATTTCAATTGAAACGACAATTGAAATATGCTGCTATTAGTTGTTTGCACTGTTATATATGTTATTACCTGTACCAATTCATCTGCGACATCTGACATCATTATTTGTTAATTATATGATGATAATCCAGTTTGGTTGATGATTGATTGATTGTTTGTTGTTTATATTGGATGTAAATTGAAATGTATAAAGTGATAAATATTATGTAATTTAATTTGACGTAGGATGGTTAAAAATTTGAAACAACATATGTGTAAATTTGATTAAATGACATTGTATAATATGACCCTTTAAATTTTAAATTAATTGACACGTAGGATTTGATTAATTATACCTTGAACCATTGAATGTATGTTGTTTAAATTGATGAAACTGAAATTGAAATTGAACGACAAGTGAAAAAAAACCGTAATGTAATAATCTTTAATCTACATGAAATGATAGTGTAGATTCTAGAGATAATTATATTAATTCACACAAATAACAATGCGAATATTTCAGGATTATTTGAATTAATTATTGGATTGTTACTGATTGTGTTATTGCTTGTTTATTTACTTTGACACCATCCCTGTTATCACACTGCAAGTTCCCTTTACTATGCTTTGATTTGTGAATTGAATTGGAATCGGGTTGAAATGATAAATACCCAAGATGAACTTGATTTAGGATAGAGAATTAAATAAACCGATTGGTCAATAATTTGATTTGAAATAAAATAAAGATTTTATTTGAATAATAAGGTTTTGAAATAAAATTTAGAACGTAAATTTTGATAAAAGGAAAATGTTAATATTGAAATCTGAAACAAAATATTAATGTAAAAACTGATGAAAGAACGTTGTTTTGAATTTAATCATTTAACAATCAAATTTGGAATTATTAATTGAATTAAGTTTGAAATGATTAAATAATTAAGTTTGAATTTATAATTAAGTTGAAATTATTTAATAATTGAATAAGATTAAATTATTTGATAATTGAATAAAATTTTAATTCTTGATAAGAGAAATTGAACTTTTGAATAAGTGAATTTGAACTTCGTTAGTAAATGAAATTTGGTTTCTTTATTAGTTAAGTTTTGGAAAATTTAAATAAGATGATAAGTGAAATTGAACTTCTTGAATATATGAAATTTATTTCTTGATTAATTGAGTTTGAAATGTGTAATCGAGTAAGTAAATAAATGAAATTGAATTTCTTTAACAAGAAATAAAATGTGATTCATTGAAATTAATGTAAGACTTGTAATTTTGGAAATTTGATTTGACGAATCTAATTTAGTTAAATTTGAAATTTTGATATAATGAAGATGAACGTAAGTAATTGATTTAATGAATTGGGAATTAAGTAAAATTGTTTTGAATGATAAAGTAACTTAACGAATATTGAATGAAATCGATAAATGAATTTGAAATTGATTTGAGTGTTAAATTAATTTATTTAAATGATTTCGAAATAAAATTCATATATGAATTTGAATCAATAATTGAATTGTTTAAATAAAAGTTAAAATCGAATTATAAGATTTTGAAATGGTAATTTGGAAGTTTGAAACGTAAACTTTGGAAATTGATTTATAAAGACAAACGAAATGTTGATTTACGAATTGAAATTGAAATTGAATTGATTTGGTTTTTGAAATTTATTAAACGACCAATCGGTGTAATAATTACGAAAGTTATTAAAGAAACCGGAATCGGTTATGGATATACTCTCTATCTAAACCGAAAACCACTTTAATAACTATACGTGGAGTGATGATCCAGAATGAAGTGGTTGGAATGATGTACGCGATTACTGAAGAAAGAGAACGATAATGGATAGCCTTGACACTTGTGTCAAATTGGAAATGACTAAAATCAGGAGCCGTGCAGGGCCAAATGGGGTTAGCTACCTCGAGCGAACACACTTCTTCGTAACTACTACTCATTACTTGTGATTGATTGGTGCACCCTCAGAATTCCAGGAGTGTTGTTTCGCGGTGTTGCGATCGCTGCGGCGATGCGTTCTCACCAGTCCGGATCAGGCAAACGGTAGTTTCACTACCTTGGGTATTGCCTCATGTGCCTTGTCATACTTGTATTCCCATATACGCGACCACTACGAATTTGTTTTGTGTTATATCTATGGAGTACTCCCTGATATCTCACTTGTTTACGGTGGAGTTTACAGTGCTGTATAGACTATGACATTTATATAAAATGTGTTAAGGGGGATAATGGTAACGCCTTAACACTATTTTGATACTTTATATTACTGATAGACATTATCTATTTAGTGTACACTACTACATAGTAGATAGTTTAACGGATCCTTAGAGGATGGTGATTCCAACATCCTTTGAGTTACTTGTATTTCGATTGATATTTCACTTGGATTGGATTTATTGATATGAGAATATTAATCCTTACTCGAGTGTTTTGTGTTTTGCTTTACGCTCGGGTTAGACTGAGTGTACCAGTATTCGAGGCTCACCTTTGGAGTTGGAGCTTTGCTTGAAGATCTAGCCATCTATTCGGCTTTCAGTATTCGATGGTTCCAGTGATGTATTCTGATTGTACTTGATGTATCGTATTTCTCTTTTGTTGTAACTCTGATGTATCTTATATATTTATATAGTAGCTTCATGAACTACTATCTCTTTTACTTCCGCTGTATATTATTACTCTGTGTCTGTGATTCTGTGATTATTTATTTACTGTATATCTGAGTTTTGCCAAATTTAAATTAACAATTCGGTATTTTGAATTATTCAAGTTCGACGTGTGCGGATGCGAATAGTCCAAATAGCGGGTCATTACAGTTGGTATCAGAGCTTTTGGTAGATCTAGACAAAACTCAGCATATAGGGTAAATGTATTTATAGAATCACTCTCATTCGAGTTTCAATCCCTTTCTTTTGACTCAATTCCTATGAATTTTGGAGCGTTCCCACGATTCCGAAATTCGTTCTTGTCCCTCACTATTCGCCTTCTTTAATTCCGGAGTATCCCATAACTCCACTTCGAATGATCTTTATAATGAATCGATGGTCTCGCCATTCCTAAATTTATCTGTAAATGGGTGAAACTCCTTTACAATAGGCATTGATCTACCGGAGATTTCGGCATCCTCGGTTTACAATGCTATCTATCTCCTACTATACCTGAATTATATATCTTGAGATCGAATGAAGATTTGTCTCGGAATTCTGCACCGATCTCATTCTTGAAGTTACGGTCGACCCGGTTAAGGTTGCCCGTGAAATTAATAACCATATCCATCTCCCGATTCTATTAATTGAATTATCTTATCCTCTGTTTCGAACTTATTATCGGATCAAAATCCCCTTTGATATGATTTCCATCAAATCTAAATCTCTATACTAATTTTGTAATCCATTCTTGTATCGTCAAGCGAGAAGTGTATTTGTAAATTAATATTTAAAATGTTTTGATATATATTGTGTTGTTTGAGTTGTTGATGTTGATTTGGATTTTCGATCGATTCGTCTGATCAACGCTATCGATAGGATTTTCAAAACACTTGAACAAAACAAACTGACACAATATTGATTTCAAATTTGGTAAATGAAATAAAATTGTGTATGATTATATTATATATATAAGAAAATTTTCTGATAATTGTTAAATGAATTGGTTAACTAAATGATGTTATTCGATTTTCATTTATTGTTTTGTAAACCATGGATTTACCAACACAAATAAATGGAATTATGAAACTTGGTTTGTAAATTGATTTGGAAATTTAAATGAATGTAAATCAGGAATCTAAGAATTTCATTTCCGGTGATTTCAAAACTTTGGGTTTAAATTTTAAAATGCATAAGTAAATTTCGAATAGAAATCATTTACAAAGAATTTTAAATGCTTAAATTAGTTCTCTTCTCTTTGTCACTGGAAAATAATTTCGGTGATGGCGGCCGCATCATCGACATTCATTCTCGAGTTTCGAAGTGAAGAGACTGTTTTATAGCCCTGCTACACTTTTGGTTGAAAAATTTGGTTTAAATTCTAAACATGGCTTGATTTATAGTATATATGAAAGACTTTAAATTTAATTCGACATATTATGAATATATATATATATATATATATATATATATATATATATATTTTATCTCTAAGTTGTTTGAAGCTAATCGGAAATTAATTCTTAAAATTTGTTAAAGGATGATTTTCAATTATAAATGAAACCAAATTCGTTTTATATAAATACTTAACTTGAAATAAGTAAATGGTAAAAATTTATTTGTATGATACCCAATTGCGTTATATATAACTTACCTAAATTTTCAAACGTTAATTATGTAATTGAATATTATACAATATAAATGATATCAAAGGAATTTTTAAATAAGTTTGAGTAGTAATAATAAATGTATACATACTCAATATATATGTGATAGGATATATTAAGTAGAATAAATTTAATAATAATTTGGAATAAAGAAAAATTAAATTTGTCGAATAAAGTATGATTTTAATAAACGACTATTCAAATTTATGATTTTGAAACTGTTAATTAAAGAAGATTGGATATTAAGATAATCAATCTAGAAATGGTTAAAGCTTGATTTAACTTAAGAAAATCAAATGGATTAAATCGATTGCTGAATATAAAATAATTTAAATTTGAGATTATATGGTTTAAATTAATTTCTTACTCTGTTCTCAATCTATTTTCTTTATGGTTGTTTCTATTCTCCTACCTCCTTCCTTTTCGAGGACGAAAAGTTTTGAGTGGGGGAGGGTGTAACAACCCGCAGATTTAACCGGTTGTAGTAACGTATTTAATTGAAATTTTATGAGATTTTAAACGATAAAATTTTGAAATAAAAATTTAATATTTGAAATACGTCTAGTTAAATATAGCAACTGATAAATTTTCGTCCGAAAATATGAAAGTTTATTTCGTGCGTAAATTTACTTCAATTTAATCAGTTAAAAAGCGATGAAAATAAAACTTTTTCAAAATCAAAATATTTTTACATAGAAAAATTCTAAAACATCTTTTGAGCAAGTTGTCAGTTTGTCGTTTTTTCAAATTCGGACATCTTTGGCTCCGTCGATCTTAATTTTCTACGAATTTTATGCATTTTCTGTAGTAGGAAATTTGAAATTTTTACAATTTAATCGCACCACTAATATCTGTATACTGTTTTGATCGTCTCGTCGCGCTGATCTTTACGGTATATTTGTTTGTGTATTTCGGCGTCCGGAAGACGGCATAATCGATGAAACGGTTTCTGTATCGGTTTCGAAAATTTTGAATTTTTATTTTATGACCATTCAACTTTCCTCCGTATAGATCCAACAGGCATCAACCATTATTATTCAGCCTTTTACTTTTGCGGTTTCGATAACAATTTATTTCAAGTATGGTTCCAATATTGCCTTTACAACTTCATTTTCATTTCCAAAGTTTGTGTGAGTACTCTCTGCCATCTTCGTTTCTTTTGCTCTGCAAGGAAAAGGAAAAAAAATTTACAAAGCTAATTCACTTTACATGAAAACCGAGATCAGCTCCAACCATTTCCATCTTTCCTCACGCAATCTTCTCCCATCATTCTTCTTTACAACAACTCCTTCCCCTTCATTTCTCCATCACCGAAGCAACCAACTTCCCGTGCTCCTCCATGCCACCGTGTTTCACCTCCTAGCCTCTCATCTCAAGCAAGCCCACAGCCACCACGTTCACCCTTCACATACCCTCATGCAAACTCATGCGAGACCGCATCTTCATCACTGTCATTCACCCCGTGCTCAATTGCATGTTCGCTCAAGTTTTCTACGGACACCGCACGACCATCTCCACCCTGACCACCACATGAACACCACCCATCACCGCCCAGACCACTTCGCCACCACTTCCACTCGCCCTCCCTCCTCTCTCTCTTCCCTTCCTCCATCCGCCTGCCACCTCAGCCCCTCTTACCGGCAGCACGTGTGGCCGCAGCCAACTGAAGCCGACCATGCTTCAGCCCCTGAAATTTGCCCGCCGTGCAGCTATCACCTACGGTTCATCCTCTTCCCTCGCTTACCTTGCTGTGACGTGTCTTACATGCGTTCCCACTTGATTTGTAAGTAACATAATAGGCTTTGCTTTCTTTTGTTTTCAGTTTATATAAGTTGTGCGTGTTTTAAAACTTTTCTCTATTATGTAAAAATAGTTATATAGTGTTCTGTTTTTAGAAGTCATAGAAGCTTGTTTTGTTTATATGTAAATATAATTGGTTTTAAACAAATGCATAGTTTTACATAGTCTATCTCATATATATTGATAGTTTCAAATGCATACAGTATTTACGTAAGAATATTTTTTTTTAAGAAATATACACATACCAGCATGCCTGCATCATTTTATATAAGTTGTATAGAGATTATTATAGTGTATTACTATATACGTATATAAGTAATTTTACACTATGTACACATATGTGTTATGAATACAAGTGATAGGCTGTGACTTCTATATTATAGGTATATAAAGATTTCGCTGTTCAATATGTGCTTAAGAATTTTGTTTTGAGTAATGGGATGATGTATTGGTACATTAGCTTATAAATATATATATATATTTTATTTTAATATGTATGTAAGTGGTTTAGTGTAAAGGTCTATTTTTAGTTGCTTTATTTAGGAGCAGTAAAGTACTATATATTTGTTTTTTTAGTATGCATAAAGGGTTGGACTTATCATGGCCGTGACTGGTCACTTTTATATAGTTGTATTCGAGTTTTATAAATTTTAATTTGCAGTGGTATACATATATAGTTTGTATTTTATGGCGTTATGCTTACAATATGTTTTATATAGATAAGGTCTGTTATACATATGAGAGTTCACAAAGTTATTAAAGTTGTTTGTTATGTATATTTTACTTTGGGTTGTAAATTTATCTGTTGTATGTGTTTATAATTTTAAATATATGTATATATATATATATGTATATATATATATATATATTCTATGGTATATCAAATCTTGTATTTATAGTACATAAGTTTATATTATTTTGGTAGTGTAGTTGCCGTGTCACAGTTACAGTCATATATATATATATATATATATATATATATATGAAATCTTGTCAGAAGTTTTTTTAGCTGATATGATTATTTTACAAACTTATACTGATATATAAGTATATTTGTTTTATTAAACATTGGTGTTGATTGCATAGGTAAGGTTATATACATACTAGTTCTATGCGTTGGTTTATATATAAGAAATTCCATTTTTTTTTATTTTGGGATTTGAATATGATAGTTATACATATACACTTTTGTCTGCATATAATATGTGGTGTCTGCAGTTGTATATTAGTTTAAGGATGGTTTTAATTTTTGTCTTAGATTAAATTATTGATTTTTACAAAATAACAAATATTTTGTATTTCCCTATCTATCGGCTTTGTCTGTCAAAATTCGTGCCATCTTGACTTACGTTTTCTATATCGAATCTATCACAGTGATTCCTAGCCTGTTGTTGTCCCGCTAGTTAGCATCTGTATCAGTGTTCGTGTTGGTATCATCATCCATCTCTCTAGCGTCGAAAGGTGAGCAATCACTCACGATTATTATTCTTTTATTTATTAAATTTGATTTCAATTGAAACGACAATTGAAATATGTTGCTATTAGTTGTTTGCACTGTTATATATGTTATTACCTGTACCAATTCATCTGCGACATCTGACATCATTATCTGTTAATTATATGATGATAATCCAGTTTGGTTGATGATTGATTGATTGTTTGTTGTTTATATTGGATGTAAATTGAAATGTATAAAGTGATAAATATTATGTAATTTAATTTGACGTAGGATGGTTAAAAATTTGAAACAACATATGTGTAAATTTGATTAAATGACATTGTATAATATGACCCTTTAAATTTTAAATTAATTGACACGTAGGATTTGATTAATTATACCTTGAACCATTGAATGTATGTTGTTTAAATTGATGAAACTGAAATTGAAATTGAACGACAAGTGAAAAAAAACCGTAATGTAATAATCTTTAATCTACATGAAATGATAGTGTAGATTCTAGAGATAATTATATTAATTCACACAAATAACAATGCGAATATTTCAGGATTATTTGAATTAATTATTGGATTGTTAGTGATTGTGTTATTACTTGTTTATTTACTTTGACACCATCTCTGTTATCACACTGCAAGTTCCCTTTACTATGCTTTGATTTGTGAATTGAATTGGAATCGGGTTGAAATGATAAATACCCAAGATGAACTTGACTTAGGATAGAGAATTAAATAAACCGATTGGTCAATAATTTGATTTGAAATAAAATAAAGATTTTATTTGAATAATAAGGTTTTGAAATAAAATTTAGAACGTAAATTTTGATAAAAGGAAAATGTTAATATTGAAATCTGAAACAAAATATTAATGTAAAAACTGATGAAAGAACGTTGTTTTGAATTTAATTATTTAACAATCAAATTTGGAATTATTCATTGAATTAAGTTTGAAATGATTAAATAATTAAGTTTGAATTTATAATTAAGTTGAAATTATTTAATAATTGAATAAGATTAAATTATTTGATAATTGAATAAAATTTTAATTCTTGATAAGAGAAATTGAACTTTTGAATAAGTGAATTTGAACTTCGTTAGTAAATGAAATTTGGTTTCTTTATTAGTTAAGTTTTGGAAAATTTAAATAAGATGATAAGTGAAATTGAACTTCTTGAATATATGAAATTTAGTTCTTGATTAATTGAGTTTGAAATGTGTAACCGAGTAAGTAAATAAATGAAATTGAATTTCTTTAACAAGAAATAAAATGTGATTCATTGAAATTAATGTAAGACTTGTAATTTGGAAATTTGATTTGACAAATCTAATTTAGTTAAATTTGAAATTTTGATATAATGAAGATGAACGTAAGTAATTGATTTAATGAATTGGGAATTAAGTAAAATTGTTTTGAATGATAAAGTAACTTAACGAATATTGAATGAAATCGATAAATGAATTTGAAATTGATTTGAGTGTTAAATTAATTTATTTAAATGATTTCGAAATAAAATTCATATATGAATTTGAATCAATAATTGAATTGTTTAAATAAAAGTTAAAATCGAATTATAAGATTTTGAAATGGTAATTTGGAAGTTTGAAACGTAAACTTTGGAAATTGATTTAGAAAGACAAACGAAATGTTGATTTACGAATTGAAATTGAAATTGAATTGATTTGGTTTTTGAAATTTATTAAACGACCAATCGGTATAATAATTATGAAAGTTATTAAAGAAACCGGAATCGGTTATGGATATACTCTCTATCTAAACCGAAAACCACTTTAATAACTATACGTGGAGTGATGATCCAGAATGAAGTGGTTGGAATGATGTACGCGATTACTGAAGAAAGAGAACAATAATGGATAGCCTTGACACTTGTGTCAAATTGGAAATGACTAAAATCAGGAGCCGTGCCGGGCCAAATGGGGTTAGCTACCTCGAGCGAACACACTTCTTCGTAACTACTACTCATTATTTGTGATTGATTGGTGCACCCTCAGAATTCCAGGAGTGTTGTTTCGCGGTGTTGCGATCGCTGCGGCGATGCGTTCTCACCAGTCCGGATCAGACAAACGGTAGTTTCACTACCTTGGGTATTGCCTCATGTGCCTTGTCATACTTGTATTCCCATATACGCGACCACTACGAATTTGTTTTGTGTTATACCTATGGAGTACTCCCTGATATCCCACTAGTTTACGGTGGAGTTTACAGTGCTGTATAGACTATGACATTTATATAAAATGTGTTAAGGGGGATAATGGTAACACCTTAACACTATTTTGATACTTTATATTACTGATAGACATTATCTATTTAGTGTACACTACTACATAGTAGATAGTTTAACGGATCCTTAGAGGATGGTGATTTCAACATCCTTTGAGTTACTTGTATTTCGATTGATATTTCACTTGAGTTGGATTTATTGATATGAGAATATTAATCCTTAATCGAGTGTTTTGTGTTTTGCTTTACGCTCGGGTTAGACTGAGTGTACCAGTATTCGAGGCTCACCTTTGGAGTTGGAGCTTTGCTTGAAGATCTAGCCATCTATTCGGCTTTCAGTATTCGATGGTTCCAGTGATGTATTCTGATTGTACTTGATGTATCGTATTTCTCTTTTGTTGTAAACTCTGATGTATCTTATATATTTATATAGTAGCTTCATGAACTACTATCTCTTTTACTTCCGCTGCATATTATTACTCTGTGTCTGTGATTCTGTGATTATTTATTTACTGTATATCTGAGTTTTGCCAAATTTAAATTAACAATTCGGTATTTTGAATTATTCAAGTTCGACATGTGCGGATGCGAATAGTCCAAATAGCGGGTCATTACAGGAATGGAATCCAAGAAACTTTGAAAATTATTTATTTTAAATATTTTTCCAAAACCTTTTTAAAAGTCATCTCTTTCGGTTTAAATATTTTAGCCTTAACCTATTTTTATATATTTATATTTCAAAACATCTCTTGTTTTTAAAGTATCTCCTGGTTTTAATATTATAAACTTTAAATCTAAATATATATATATATATATTATATACTTAGTTTTTAATGTACTTTATATTATAGATTATATATTTTTAAGGTTACTTTTTAAATCCCCTTTATAAGTTTAAACTATATTCAAAATGGTATATAAACTTTAGAAATTGTTTTGACAAGTTTTAAAAGGAAAATCACTTTTAAAACAAAAATCTATTTTAAAATTTACTAGGGCATGTCGACATACCCCATCCCCCTATGTCGACATGGTAGCCGTAGAGTCCAAATTTCAAATTTTCAAATGAAGTGTCTATTCGTCATAACCTTTCATGAATGGACATGACTATTGTTCTTCTACAAATACCAGTTGTTTTTAATGAATTTTAAGTTAGTTTTTATTCGTTTCTTCAGTCCTTCTGATCCACTCCAATATTCTCTTATATTTTAACAAAATTCTACCGAAATTCTAAGTGAATCAAACTTGATCTTCTCTAGTTCGATTCTCTGCTACTCTCTCTCTCTCTCCAAGATCTATGGCTCGTAAATCAAGTGGATGTGATTGTAGCCCGTAAATCAATTAGGTGATCTTGTAGCCTGGTTAAATTAAAAGAGTTTTCCCTAGACTCGAAGGTAGGAGGGTGTATCTATGGCCATGAAATTGAGGCTGTAATATCGACATTATATTTAAAAAGAAATCTGCATAAGAAATTGTACGAGACTGGATGTAGGGTAACTCGGAACTAGTAAAAAATTCCGATGTTTTCTTTCCATTACTACTTTTATTTACTATTTGCATCTGTGTCTGATTCTATGATTGTTTCTGTGTTTGTGTATTGCATCTGTTTGGTTTTACTTGAAAAGATTTCAAAACGATTCATAAAATCCATTAAACACTATCACTTTCCCTCTTGTGTTAATTTTTCCTTAAGATCTGTAATACGCATTTCTTACATTTTGTATCAGAGCATCGGTTTTCAAAGTTATCATAATCTGAATTTTGAAAAAGTTTAAAATGGGCATTTTTGGAAATTCTGTTAACACTAGTTCAGAACTGTCCAAATCATCATTGTCTCATAAGTCTGCTTATTGTTATTATAGAAAATCAAGTTATCAACCGAATTGGTATGTTGTGCAGGAACAGATATGTTATATGTCTTTTGAAGAATCAACACTCAATAGACAAATGGTGCAAATCAAGAAAAAAATGGATACTTGATAGTGGATGTTTAAGACACATGACTGGCAATCCAGAGATACTGAATGACATAATTTATGAAGATTGAGGATTGGTCAACTTTGGAGGCAACTCAAAAGGATATGTGATTGGCATAGGAAATGTCCGTGACTCTAAAACTCCTACTATTTCTGATGTTCTGTTAGTTTGGAATCTAAAACACAATTTACCAAGCATAAGTCAATTATGTGATAAGGGCTACAAAATTAAATTTGAAAAGGATAAGTGTCACATCGACGATAATAAATTAAATATTATCTTTGAAGGAATTAGGAAGAAACATATTTATATCCTTAGTATGAAAACCTCAAATGACAACCTATGTCTTTTTGCTAATACATGTAACCCTTGGATTTGGCATAAAAGATTTGGGCATTTGAATTTCAAACTCTTATCTAGACTTTCAAAACTTGATTTAATAAGAGGTATCCGTAAAATGGATTTTAAAGTAGATAGTATATGTGATGCACGTCAATTAGGAAAACTTAGAAAGAGTTGATTCAAATTAAAAGATGCGATTTCAACTTCAAAACCCCTTGAGTTACTTCATTTAGATCTGTTTGGTCCATCTCAAATTCAGTCAATAAATCACAGTTGTAATTGTAGATGATTATTCTTTATTTACATGGACAATTTTTATAAAACTTAAAAGTGATTCTTTTTTATTTATTTAAAACTTTTGTAACAAGAATTCAAAATCAAATTTCTTTAAAAATCAAAACTATTCGTAATGATCACGGTGGAGAATTTGAAAATGAAAATTTTGAGAATTTCTGTAATCCAAAAGGAATAACTCATAATTATTTCTTTCCAAGAACTCCACAACAAAATAGAGTGGTAGAGCGTAAAAATAGGACAATTCAAGAGTTTGCAAGAACTATGCTTTCAGATAGTAAATTAGCTAGAAAATTTTGGGTTGAAGCAGTCGCTACAGCTTGTTACATTTTGAATAGGATTTTAATTAGATCTTTAACCAATAAAATACCATATGACTTTCTTTTCAATAATAAACCAAAGATATCTTATTTTAAAGTTCTTGGAAGTAAATGTTTTATTCTCAATAAAAAGGAAATTTGGATAAATTTGATCTTAAATCCGACAAAGGAATCTTTATCGGATATTCTAATAGAAGCAAAACATACAGAGTTTTCACATTAAAAATTAACACCATTAAAGAAACAATGCATGTATCTTTTAATGAAAATTTCAAAGATTTTGTTCAAATAAATGATGAAGGTAATTTTGATACTTTAAATAATGAATCAAATGAAACAAACTGTGAAATTGTTCATCCTAATAAAAGGATCAGGCTTTTAAAAGATCATCATATAGAAAATATACTAGGAAATATTGAATCTGTTGTTAGAACTAGAAATCAACTAAACAAGATGAGTAATGTAGCTTTTATATCAACCATTGAACCCAAAAATCCAAAGGAAGCATCGTCTAACGATTCATGGATTCTTGCTACGCAAGAAGAACTGAATCAATTCACCAGAAATGATGCATGGGAACTTGTTCCTAAATCTAAGGACAAAACTATAATAGGAACTAAATGAGTTTATAAAAATAAAATGAATGAACAAGGTGAGGTCGTTAGAAGTAAAGCTCGGTTAGTCGCACAAGGTTATTGTCAAGAAAAAGGAATAGACTATGATGAAATCTTTGCACCCGTAGTAAGATTAGAAGCCATTAGAATTCTACTTGCTTTTGCAAACCATAACAATTTCAAATTATTTCAAATGGATGTCAAAAGTGCATTTTTAAATGGTTTTGTTAAAGAAGATGTTTATGTAGAACCAGCCCCACTTTTGAAGATGAAAAGTTTCCAAATCATGTTTACAAATTAAAGAAAGCTTTATATGGTCCAAAACAAGCTCCTAGACCCTGGTATGATAGAGTATGATCTTACCTATTGCAATAAAATTTTGAAATTGGTAAAGTAGATAATACTCTTTTTATTAAAAGAAACAAAAATGATATACTATTAGTACATATTTATGTAGATGATATAATTTTTGGATCAACAAACAATGAAATGAACAATGGGTTTTCTAAAATAATGATAAAAGAGTTTGAGATGAGTCATATGGATGAACTTACTTTCTTTTAGGATTGCAAATAAAACAATTAGATAGTGGTATTTTCATTAGTCAATAAAAGTATGCTAGGGATCTAATTAATAAGTTTGGTATGATCATTGCGAGTGAAAAACCCACTCCTATGGCAACCAATAAAGCCTTGAATAAAGAAGACATGTCAAAAGATGTCGATAAAAAACTATATAGAGTAATGATTGGATCGCTACTCTATATAACTGCGAGTAGGCCTGATATCATGCAAAGTGTCTATCTCTGTGCAAGGTATCAGTCTCAACCCAAAGAAACCCATTTGAAATCTGTTAAATGCATCCTAAAATATGTTAAACACACTTTAGATTATGGCCTATTTTACCCTAAAAATTATTCATTTGATTTAATCTCATATTGTAATGCTGACTATGCTGTTAGTAAATCAGACCGAAAAAGTACAAGTGGAACGTGTCACTTTTTAGGACACTCTGGTTTCCTGGTTTAGTAAAAAGCAAAATACTGTCTCACTATCAACAACTGAAGTAGAATATATCTCTGCTGCTTTGTCTTGTTCTCAAGTTATCTATATGCAATAGACCCTAAAGGATTTTGGATTAAATATTTCAAATTCACCAATTTATTGTGATAATACAAGTGCAATAAATTTAGCCAAAAATCCTACCCATCAAGCCAGAACAAAACATATTGATATCAAACATCATTTTCTCAGAGATAATATAAATAAAGAGATTATTTATCTTGAATTTATCAACACTAAGAATCAAATAGCTGATATTCTGACCAAACCCTTGAACAAATTAACCTTTCTTAAATTAAGAAGAGAACTAGGTATTTGCTCTATAACTGAGATATAGAATATAGATATAGTAACATATATATTTAGATAAATAAAGAAAAATAAAATTGTCAAAACTTCCACAAGGATGTTGACATACCCCTGCCCCTAATGTTGACATACAATGGTAAAATTTGCAATTTTGATTTTCCCTCTAAAATTAGTTTGGTAGTTATATATTCTCTATATTTTGAATTCTTCTGTCTTCCACTTCGTTTCTCTCTGTAATAAACTTCTGAGAATATAAAATAATGGCCTCCTCTCCTAAATTAAACCAAAATGCAACATTTTCTTTCCCTTCTCCTAATGCTGGTCCATTTCAATAAACTACTCTGGCCCGAGTCATGAAGATAGAGGAAACTTTAAAGGACTATCTGCAAATGCTGACTGAATTACAAGTCATGCAAATAAAGATAGCAAAGGAATAGGAGAAACAAGGCAAAATCCTTAGAAATTTGCAAAAATTTCTAATGGATAATCATGCGGACTTGATCATGATTGAAGATGACTCCTCTAACATACATAGTCATAATCCATTAGAGGACGACGAAGAAGAAGAGGAAGAAGCGTAAATGGACGAGGATGATAAAGTTAATTGCATTGGAGAAGTCTGTTTTGGCAAAGATGGTAATTTGGTCGAACAATGTGGAAACTTTTGTCTCCATTACTCTAATTGTTTGATTCACTAGTCATCAATTGTCAAGGACTCTTGTTAGATTGTTATTATATTAATGTTTTTGTATTTTGTGTACTTGTATATATTTATGTCTATATTTCATATATATGAGTAATGTAACATCATATATAATAAAATTAGATTTATATTTCACTTATTATACTTCGCTATTAGCATTTAGTTCCATAGTATTAATTTAAGGGGGATTTATGTAGTTTCGGCTTAGTTTTTGTTAAAGACAAATGAGGAGAATTATAAAATAGGTTAGATAGGCTTAGATTAAGGGGAAGTTTTTGGAATAAGGGGAAGTCGGAGTAGAATCGAAGTTCATTGGAGCAAATTTTATGAACATTGGTTGTCATTATCAAAAGGGGGAGACTTTAAGTTCCCGAGTTGATGGTTTTGATGACAACAACCTTAGAACTTGTTATAAAATATAAATAATAATATTCTTGTCTAGATATATATGTATATACAAGATATATATATATATATCTCTGTGTGTGTGTGTGTGCAAGTACCAATAATGTAGACTGTACAGTATAAAGATTCAAGACTGAGTATAGAGATTCAAGACTGACGAATCCAGGATTGAAGAAATTAATACTAAAGACTCATGAGTATCAAGAGTTCAAGATATCAAGAGTATCAAAAGTTCAAGAGTTCAAGATGTCAAGATAAGTAATAGTGTCTAGATTTATGTTAAAACTTCGTAATATCACTAAAATCTTTAGTCGGATTTTAATTATGGAATGGAATCCACCTTCTTGCTTTAAAAGTGGGATGGAACCCACCATCTTTCTAGTGGGATGGAACCCACGACCTTCTATAGTGTAGTGGAATCCACGAAATCTTCAAAATGATTAATTTTAACTATTTTCCATTTTTTTTAAAAAGTCATCTCTCTCAGTTTAAATATTTTAAACTATTATTATTATCTTTTATATTTTGATTTCAAAATCATCTCTTGTTTTTAAACAATCTCCTAGTTTTTATATTATAAACTTTAAATCTCAAAAATATATTCTATACTTAGTTTTTAATATTACTTTTATATATAGATTATATATTTTAAGATAACTTTTTAAATCTCTTTTATAAGTTTAAACTATATCTAAAATGGTTTAAAAACTTTAGAAAATGTTTTAATAAGTTTTAAAAAGAAAACCTCTTTTAAAAACATAAATCAATTTACAAAATTTACTAGAGCATGTCGACATACCTTATCCTCCCGTGTCGACATGGTAGCCGTAGAATTCAAATTTCAAATTTTCAAATAAAGTGTATGTTCGTCATAACCTTTCATGATGGACATGATTGTTGTTCTTCAATAAATACCAGTTGTTTTCAATGAATTTTAGATTAGCTTTTCTTCATTTCTTCGCCCCTTCTCCACTCAAATGTTCTTTTATATTTTAACAAAACTCTGCCGAAATTCTAAGTGAATCGAACTTGATCATCTCTATTTTGATTCTCTGTCACTCTCTCTCAAAGATCTTAGTGCTGTTCAGAGTGATGGGATCATTTGTAATCAAAGAAGTGTGTCGATTCTCTCTGTTTTTCAAAGTGATATTAGAAATGGTGTGATTGTGACCCGTAAATCAATTGGTTGTGATTGCAGCCCGTAAATCAATTAGGCGATCTTGTAGCGTGGTTAAATCAAGAGAGTTTGCCCTGGAATCGAAGAAAGGAAGGTGTATCTCGTGGCCTTAAAATCGAGGCTGTAATATCAACATTATATTTGAAAATAAATCTGCATAAGAAATTGTGTGGGACTGGATGTAGTGTAACTCCGAACAAGTATAAAATTCTGGTGTGTTCTTTCTTTTACTACTTTTATTTACTATTTGCATCTGTGTCTAAATCTATGATTGTTTCCTTGTTTATGTAATGTATCTATTTGGAATTAATTTTAAAAGATTTCAAAAAGATTCATAATATTCATTAAACACTATTCACCCTCCCTCCACTGTTAATTCTGCTTAAGATCCATAATATGCATTTCCTACAGTCTCTCCCGATGTGACTATTTTCTATTTATTTAGTGGCCAAAGTGTCACATCATCATCATCTTAAGTTAATTAACTTAATTAAACCTAATTATACTGTCCTAACCCATGTTATATAATTAGTCTATGTCTACATATACATAAGAAAGTGTGTACAACATTTCAAATAACTTTTATACAATGAAATGTCGAAAATTCGGAAAACAGTTTCCGGTCACATTTTCTGTTTTTTTTGAACTATTTAGTTTTGTAACAAAATTCTAAAATGATTTTAATATCATTAATTAATAATTAAATTATGTTTATTTGATTATTAAAATCCATTATTTAAATATTTAAAAATTATTTAAATATTCAAATACAGAACGATAAATTTACTCGTCGTTACAATTATATTATTTTAGAGTTAATTTATTACTATATTAAGTTATTTAAGTATATTTTAATAATTGTTTAAATTTACTTCATGATATTTTAAAATATGGTTTAAAATAAATCATTTATTTAAGATGTTTTTTTCGATGATTAATCATTTTATTTAGAGGTGTTTTAAATAGTAAATTGTTTTATAAAATATGTTTAAAATAAATAAATTATTTACTTCTAAAGAAATTATTTTTAAATGAAATGATTTATTTAAAGGTTATTTGACGGAATGGATTTATTTAATGAGTTACGAATTGGAAATGGATTTTGGAATTTGAAGAAGAAATTTTGTTTTAAAATAAAGAAATTTATAAAAGAAAGTTTTATAAATTGAAATGAGATCTCGAAATTTGGAAAAAAATTATAAATGATTTTGGATATTTATAACATAATTTTATAAATGATTATGGGTATTTGTAAAAAAGTTTATAAATGATTATGAAAAGAGTTTTATAAACAGATTTGGAGACTTATAAAGAAAATTTTATAAATAGATTTGGAGTTTTAGTAAATGATATTTCCATAAATGAAAGAGATTTATTAAAAGGAATTATAGAAGAGATATATAAAAGAATTTGAGACTTGGATTTCCCTTAACCGATCTTCTTAAATTATGGCGGTGTAGAACTTTCGTTCCATGCTAAACAACGATGGAATAGTGTTTGGGTTATTCTTATCTCTATTTTAATATTTGATTTAATCCTTTTGATATAATTTCGAAATAAGGAATCTTTCATAATTTTTTGCTAATATACTACACTGTTGAGATAAGTATATGGTTATACTTTATAAGTATTGAAAACATAGTACTTTGTGAATATACTTATCCTGTTGAGATAAGTATATGGATGTGATTTCTAAGTGTTTACAAAGCAATTTTAATTAATGGAAACATTAATTTTGAAAGGCTTAGTAGTTTCCGTGGGAAATGTAATCCCTGTTTCGAATGTTTGTTTATTATATAGTTAAATAATCGACTATTACAGTCTTAGTCTAAATATGTAATCCTTCTTAATTTTGGTAGTACGAAAATATTCCTTACTAAACACCGAAGGATTTTAACTCTAGAAATATCCAAGAGAAACACGAGGATTATGTGGTACAATTACCGTCAGTGGTGCTATACTATATGTATAAACTCGTTTTGTCCTTCTAGGACAAATAATAAGGAGATCCGTCCATATAAACAGTTAGGTGGTAATCCCCACTCTTATGTATTGTTTGATTATTTCCAAAAGAATCAGCATTGAGCATTCTAGAAATCGATCGACTGGTTTTGGAACATCCGATAAGCTGAGTAGCGTACTTGTAAGAGATGACATGAAGCCATAACCACTCCAAAACCATATACGAGTTCTATGCTTGGAGGAGATTCGAAATTTATTTTAGATGTTGGAATCCATGTGTGATTCCTAGACCCGTTAGGGTATGGGAATCCATGAGTAATTTCGAGATCTATTTTAGATGTGGGAATCCATGTGTGATTTCGAGACCGATTGGGGTATGGAAATCCATGTATGATTCTGAGATCTATTCAGGTGGCGGTGCATGAGTTGGAATGTCGGACGTAGCCTCACCTGCGGAAATGACTAAATCCAGAGATAGGATGTATAACTAGGGGTTTAGCTAACCCATAAGGGTGCAGTCCTCTCCTTCATGGGGTTACCTACAGTAGCTAAGTATGCTTGAAGCGATGTATTCGGCCTTGCGTGGCTAGCTATGTATTTCCTATTGTACATCACTAGGGATGTATTGCTGCTTCGCAAGGATTACTCTAATCCTTATGCAGGAGGACCGTTCTCGAAGTATCGAGGGCACCTCCATGGAATCCTACACAAATTAGCGAACGCGCCTTAGCTTTTTTTTGATTATGAACCTAGTATTGTTGTGATGTGTACTCGTGAGCATCGCAGCTACTTGATTATTATTATTTTCACCCTTAGACATTATTATAACATCACTGGATCTTTTAATATAAATAGTTTGGTTATCGTAAAGTAAAAATCCATCCGTATTTATATGCGACGTGGTCTTAGAAGATACCTTTATTTTTGAAAGGTTTTATAAAACATTAAGAATCCAATTGATCTGTTTCTCACACTGGTTTACCGGACCGATCCAGGTATTATATTTCTTATAATGCTTGGGTCAACCCGAGTCAATTTTCCAAATTTAGCTAGATACTTTGGAGCTTTCAGGAGATGAGCTGGATTCTCCAAACCGTATTCACGTATCTTATATTCTTCCGCTGTTTTCTTATTCTTGATTTCTATCTGTATTTATCAGCAATTATAAGGATAAGCTATTATAACAGTTCAAGCTGATGATATATAGCATTGTCTGATGTTGTGTATGATAAAGATGATTTATTTTTTGTAAAGATCTTGTATACATTATAGATCTTCTCATTATGATGTGAGATTTTGTTCTGTCTTTCATTTCTTTATCCCCAACAATTTGTCTTTCTAGTACTTGGATATTCAGCACATGAATACCGTAAATGTATTAATGTTGATTTCTAAGGTTGAAAAGGCAGGTCATTACCTTTACTGTTTGGTAACATTTGCTATTTGTTAATAATACCATTTGTGATTATTTTTTTATTCTAACGGGCATTACCATTTATTGGTTCCTACTATGTATTAGTTTTTTTTGTTGAGTATTGGTATGATAGTGGTAATTGCCTAATTAGATATTAATTGTGATTAAGGTGTGATTTTTTCCATGCATTGATATTACTTTTTTTTGGCCTACCAAATGTGGCAGCACCATATGTTGGCATTTACCATTACGTAATATTTACCATATGACAATTCGACTTGGTTTTGTACCAATTACATATGTATATATTAGGTTTATAAATGATTTGGAAAATCAGGGTTGGTACATTGGTATAAACTTTGGTTTTGAGATTTTTAATAATTATTGGGATTTTGGTAAGTACCTTAATATTTGGATCTTTATAAGATTAGATATTTGACTTTGGAAAATTTTGAGTATTTGGCTTTAAAAAAAATTTGAAAAATATTTTATAACAAAGCCTTTGGGAATTTTATGCAAACCTTGGATATTTGAATCTTATAAGACGATTATATATTTATATTAATATTTTGTGAAAATGGTTTGTACATACTTTGAAGTTTTGATAATTTAGGGATTGGTTTTGAGAAAGGTATTTTCAAAAAAATATACACGGAGCCACTATAGCTTGAAAGCCTATAACCAAATAGGTAGATTGTGAATGAAAATCAAAGTAAGGGTAATTAATGACATTTATCAATTTAACCGGATAATTCATACATCCATTGTAGATTATCTGCATCATTATTATGCTAAAAGAGTATTTAGCCTAGGGTTATCTAACTCATTATGAGCTATTATTGTGTTATCATATGCTACACATATGCTCTTCTTTATTTATATTATTGCTAACTCTAAGATGTAATATAATAGAAGGAAATGATAGAGTATTAAGCTTTCAAGCTCATTTGTTTTTACACAATTAGATGTCATGTTATGTTTCATATATTTATATATTATGCATACTTTGTGATTGCATGTACCCTTTTTATTTGTTTACCCTTAATTGGACTAGTTAGTAGTAAAAGAACTACGTTGTGCTTGATCCTGTAATGGATACGTAGGCAGCCACATTGACACCGTGATGTGGTCCACTTTACATTCCTGTATTTGTATATGTATATTCGTATAAATGAGATTGCAGGATATGTGAATATTGATTCTATATTTGGAAAGAATAACCAGGAAACCATTGTGAGTATTACTTATGATTTTTTATTGCAAGATTATTAGAATACGTCTGTTGAATCAATAACTACACACCACTCTCGGATTCACTTATGTTATTGACTATACGGATCCTATCACATCTTAGCTGGTCACTTCATATAGGGTTCGAAATCTGAGGCATCACAGCTTGGCCGACAAGATGGTAAGAGATATAATGTTCTTGAATGAAAAAAGGGCTATGAATCCCAATGTAAATAACAACTTTAGGAGGGCTCCATTCAATGAAGAAATTATGGAGGTCCCATTGCCATCATACATTAAAATCTCATCAATCATATATCAATGTACAACAGATGTGGATGACCATTTGATGGATTTTTAGAGCCAAATGGACTTCTATGATACTCTTGGGGTAGTAAGATGCATGCTATTCCCAACCATTTTCTTTGGCACAGCTGTGAAGTGGTATCGACAGTATCATGAGGAGACTATTTACTCATAGGAGCAGTTTCCTTATGAGTTCTCAAGACAATTATGCACTTCTAAAGAGCCAAATATTAATGTGGGTGCATTTGCAAAAGAAAAGACAAGGAGAGTCGTTGAGAGATTATTTGAAGCGGTTTAGTGCTGAAGCTAACAAGGCAGAAAGAGTATAAGATAGAATGAGTTGATGGCTATAAAGTCTAGGTTAATTGAAAACACCCCTTTTTGGAAAGAGCTCTATATTCATGGTTGTAAGAATTTGTAAGATTTTCACTTCCAAGTGGACAAGTTTGTCTGAATGGATGAAATATTCCAAAACAAGAAGATGCAAAGAGAAAGAGGAGGTTTTATGTCCCCAAACCAAAGAGTAAAGTAAGAAGAATTTTTTGAAGTGAACTCTTTTGAGTTGAACCACTCCATCTCTTTTTTTGAAAAGATAAATAAAACGGTCCAAGGCCAATACAAATACACCAGCCCACATACTCGACTAACCCACCAGATAAACCAAAATAATTCTCTCAAACTATAACCCTAGCCATAACATTTCCTTTTTGCATACGAGAAGAGAAAATGGCGACTTCAAATCCATTAGAAATTCTTTCGATTAAGAACGATGTCTTCCAAAAACGTTGCTCACTTTCATCCTCCTCTTAATCCTTCACTTCATGAAGGATTCCACAACAACTCCTTCCCCTTACGAGAAGCTTTAGCTTTCAAAGCCTAAAGCTTTTCACTGGCAAAATGAGGATTTTCAGATGTAAACCTCTTCAACTTCCAAAATCTATTGCTATCCTCCAGATCTATGATATCATCTTCAAAATAGTGACGATTGAAGGGGTTGCTACCACCTTGAGAGACTTCTTCGAAAAGCTGACCGCTTTCACCTCTGCACCAGCTAGATAAGTGATAAAGTCTATAATTTAGCAAGCTTTTGTAGTAAACGTTCCCTACTCTCCTATCGCTAACATTTAGATGAATGCAATCTTCGTTTGACAGCAACATGCTCTCGTCGGGAACATTGCTGGAAGAGCGGTAGCTCCTTTAGGCTGTAGCAGGTAAAAAACAAGTATTATTTTTCATAATATAATATAAACTATCATCATTAGTAATATAATTATGTATACTTCCCTTGTAGAATCCAATTTTGTCTACGGTTCTGGAATGGCTGCCTCCAGGAAGATAGCCCAAGGAGTTGTTGTCTTGACCTAAAGATGGCTTTGCCTTACTAGAAGCATAAACATGACAACGGCGATTGCAATTGTGACTCCTTTGGGGAATATCAGTAGTGAATTTCCAACTTTGTAAGAAATCTTCAAATCTATACTTATAATTATCAAGCTTATTAGAATTAGAGTTAGCTACTTCAGTGCATTCATGATGCTTGTTTGTTTTTCTACCGAGAATCTAGAAATCTGAATATATATTCCTCCATAATTGAATGCTACTTTTCTCTATATTATGATGCGTCCTTTGATTTCTTTCTCTCCAAATATGATATATAACAATGGTTAACATTATGGAAGCTCTTTTAAATTCCCAAGGTTTGGGTTTAAAGTTGTTCTAAATATATTAAGTGCTTTCTCTTATGCTTTAAATGGATTGTTTCCAATTAATTATTAAAACATTTTTAACCATATACTAAACATGTTTTGAAAAATAGTAGTCAAAAAATGATGGTCTGCATTTTCCACATCATTTTTGTAGAGTAAACATTTGTTTTCTATATTTTTAGTCCATTTAACACATCTATCTTTCTTGTGAAACCTGTTGAGAATGGCGAAATAAGAACAATGAGACGTTCTTGGGAAATTTGATTTGTTCCAAATGACTTTGTGCTAATTGACTTTAGTTTCTTCACCCTTTATGAATTTCCACACTTTTTTTGAAAGAATAGTTTTCTTTTGAGCTCAGTTTCCAGATCCCTGTGTCTCTTTGAAGGTTTCGATCTATTGTAATTTTATCAATTGCTGACATGAAAATATATAATTGATTTTGAATAATACTTTGAACTTTCTCATTAGCAACCCAAATAAATACATGTTATTCTAACTAAGCAAATCAATAAGTGATTTTCCAAAAATCCATCAGTCAAACCATAAGCTGGTTAGACTACCATCCTTGAACTTCCTTTCTAAAAGTTTTTTCCAATTCTCCCTGTAGCTAAGAATATTTTTCCAAGTGAAGGAATGATGGCTTTCAACATTTGCAGTCCAGAAATTTTTATTTTTAAGATATTTTTCTCTCTTCCATCTAGTCCAGAAAGATTTACCATCTATAAATTTCTAGAATAACTTGTATTTTGTTGTTTCTCTTAACTCTCTGGTATTTCTTAGACCTATACCACCTGCTCTTTTAGGCATGCAAACTTTTTTCCAAGCATTTTATGCTATTCACCTTTCCAAATAAAGTTTGCACACATTTTTCAATTTTGCAAATTGCTTTTGCTGGAATATTATGAGCTTGTATTCAATATATTACAATTGCTGTGATGACAGTATGAGTGAGTTCTAGTCTACCAGCTAGAAACAAATTTTTGCTAGACCACCCTTTAAGTCTGCCTTGAATAATGTCATACAACCTTGAGCAATCTATATCATTTAACTGGTTCATACTTAAAGGTAGGTCTAAATACTTGACTGGGAGACTACCTACCTTGAATTTTAGAATGCTTGAAATTTCATCCTTGCATGTGCACCCTTTGTTGAAATATATTTTGCTTTTGCATTCATTGACTTTCAAACCAGCAAAAATATCCAATTTTAAAAAAATCTTTGCGATAGAGCAAGCACTTTTACCATCTGCATTAGTAAACAAAAGTGAACCAGTTTTGAAATTAAATACTGGTCGTCTTTGGTTTGGAATAAAATACACGTCCCAAAAATGGCGGTTTGCCTTTTTAAAGCCATTAATGACTACTGACTAAAGAAAGATTACTACAGAGGCAGATAGTCGTGGACCCCATTTGTTTTTTTTGTAATAATCACATTGAAACTATAGACCACCTATTTTTTCAATGTAATTATACAGGAAATATTTGGTTGTGGAGTAGTAAGAAAAATTTTAATTCACTGAAAAGTGTGTTCTCTTTTACTCTGAAGGATGATTTACAGAAAATAGTTTCTATATCAAGAGTAGAAAAATCTAAACTCAGACTTGTTCCAACTTTCGATGTCTGTTTGTGTTTGGCATATATGGAGAGAAAGGAATGAAAGAATTTTTCAAAATCGATTCACCGAACATTCGCAGATTTACACAAAGATTTTCCAGACAATGAACATCAGAATGGCTAAATCTAAACACTATAAGAACATCACTGGCATGAATGATATAATAGCAATGAAATGGGGATATACCTCCCAACGCTGAATTGGGGCTGCATCTACTTTATCATATGTTTCGTCCTCCTGCTATCTTCTTGACTCTCTGTATCTTGGTTGAGGTTTCTCTTGTACCTGTTTTATTTACATCGTCCTCACTCCCTCTCATTTAATTTACATAATAATTTGCAATTAACAATATTAATTGATCTAGTTTGTAAGTTTCTAGATTGCAGATCCTTCTGAAACTAAGATAACTGATGCAGTCCAATGACTCCTTTTTCATCGTCCTAAGACAATAAATCACAAACATTGGAATAGAGACATTTTGCTTTCTCTGGCCAGCATCTAGTCCAGATCTCGAAGTAGAAGTTTCTCTGCTGCAGCTCTGAGAGTTTCAAACGTAAAGAAATTGGGTTAACTTCTTGAGTAAAGGTTAAAGACTTCATTTTTAAGAGTTTCAGAGACTTATCTTGCTTAGATCTGCGGGGATCTTTGCGAAGAGGCTTCGCTGTAGTCTGCAGATTCGTACTTAAGGTTGTAGTATGTCGGTTCGTCTTCCTATGCTCTTTGCTTGCTTGATTCAGTCGGGAAACCTCTAAACGCAAAGATATGCTGTTAATTTCTCTTAAAAAGCTAAAAGACTCCTCCTTTTGATTGAGAGGCTTATCTGTCTTTGTTACTCTTGAAGAGGCTCTGATAGCTGGTTTGTTACTTCTGGTGTGCAGATTGCTTAGATATGGTAGTAGAAGATGATGTCGAGAAGACCTACGTTATTTTTCCTTCGTCGTCATTAATGCTTTCTAGCTTAGTTCTTCTGTTTTATTTTTCTGAGAGGAGATTAGGAAGTGGGTTAGGGTTGAGTTGCCTTATTTACTTCGAGAGATGTCTCGAAGCCTCAGGCATATGGGCTTTTGAAGGTAAAAGGATCGAAGGCCTTGACATTTTAATGGGCCTAGATATGCACGGTTGTTGTCTATGTATTGTAGATATTTTTGTGATGTTTTGAAACTGCCTCTTTTTGGCCCATGTACATACTTTTTGGGTTGTCTTTCTAATAGAAAAGTTTGAACCAGCTTTAAAAAAAAAAGTAAATCATCAACATATAAAAGATGAATAATGGAGGGCCTAACTCTATTTATAGCTTTAACACTCCCCTCACTTTGCTCAGTACAATTAAATAAGAGAAATATTCCATAACAATAGTAAATAGAAAAGGAGAAAGTAGATCTCCTTGTCTAACTCCCCTATTTCTATGAATAAATCCTTTTGGGGAGCCATTAATCATCACCGAGTATGATAGATTGTCAATGCATTCTTTTATAAGTGTACAAAATTTTTCATTAAAACCCATTTGCTTCATCATGTGTATTATGAAGTGCCTATTTATTTTTTCAAATGCTTTGTATAAATCAACTTTAATATAAATAAGAATTTTATATTTATTGTTAAAGTTTCTAATTTGTTCATGGGAAAGAAGAGTGTTTTCGATAATAAGCTTGCCATGGATAAAAGCATACAGGTTTTTAGAAATTAAAATTTTCAAAAACATTTTTATTCTGTTGCATAAAATAGTAGATACGATTTTATATATGAAGTTACAACAAGGTATGGGTCTATAATCTTCCAGCCCAAAAGGATTGTTAACTTTTGGAACAAGGGTTATGAAAGTATGATTGAGAGATTTTAAAAGTTTCCATGTCTTAAAAAATTCAATAATAACCTCAAAAATACTACTACTAGTATTAGACCAATGAGTTTTGTAAAACTTTGCTCCAAATCCATCAGGACCTGAACTTTTGTCATTGTTAGCTTTAAAAATAATGTTATTTATATCCAATAAACTGACAGGAGCTAAAAGAAGTTCCTCGCTACTTTCTTATAATAAAAATTTAGTGTTAATATTTGGAAATTTATCCACATACTCATTTGTGTTATATAAATCTGAGAAATAATTATTGGCTTCCCTTTCTATCTCATTTATATCTTTTAAAGCATTCCCTTTTACATCAATAAGTTTACCAATGACATTTCTATTTTTCCTACTAGACATTCTGGCATAAAATAATTTACTAGCTTCATCCCCATTAGTTAGCCAGTCAACTTTGGCCTTTTGCCGTAAATTAATTAAATGCACATGAAGGGAGGAGATAAGCTTATTTTTTTCTTGAAAGAAACTGTTAATAATATTACCGTCTGAGCAATCATTGTCAAGAGCATTTTGAAATTTCTCACAATCTGCTCCTGCTTGCTTGAGCTCATTTTCACTTCTACTATTATTCCAGCTTTTAATACGCCCCTTAGCAATTTGAAAAAATTTGAAAATTTTAAATTGGGCTGTGCCTTGTATTTTAAATGACAAGCATTGATTGATGACTTCTCTGTACTTTTCCCCAAAAACCCATCCATTCATATATCTGAATGGGACATTCTTTTTGCATAAAAAGTTTTCATTGAGAATAATTTGAACAGGGCTTGATCACTTGTAGCTTAAGGTAAACTGAAACACTTGAAATTAGGAAACAAACTTAAAAAAAATTGATTTATTAAAATTCTATCAAGCTTGCAATGTATATTCCTATACTTACTTGACTTCCATGTGAATCTATTGCCTATTAAGTTAGCTTCTACACTACCAGTCTTTAGAAAGAAATTGTTAATAAATTCCAATTTTTTGAATGGGACTGGTATGCCTCCCATTTTATCAAATGCATGCATGGTTGTGTTAAAGTCACCCAATATAATCGAGGGAAGATAAATTTGTTTATTTAATTGCTCAAGATGATTCCATAAAGAAAATCTCTCATTTTCAAAATTTGATGCATAAATAAAAGTGATTTCCAACTGCAGACCACCTTTATTGATAAATGAGCAATGAATGAATTGAAAATTTAATATGTGGCTAACTAGATTCCAAATATTATCATCCCATAATATCAAAATTCTGCCATTACTCCCCATCTATTATTATTAATAATTTTCCAAATAGAGAGATGCCTAGTATGATAATCTTTAATTTTTGTATTATCCAATTTGTGCTCTAGCAAACCAATGATACTTGGCTTATCAGCAAAAATTAAATTTGAAACATCCAGTTTTCTTATAGGAGAATTAAGCCTTCTAACATTCCCAGCAATAATCGACATAATTATAATAAAGTATGAAAAAATTGTAAAGAATACTTAAAGGATATGTTGGTAGCTACAGTGAATCACTGTAACTATCCTCATCTTCCTGCACCTCTAGCTTTTTCCCCTTCTTCTTACGTGTTGAATTATTTTTAATCTTTAGCATCTTCTTCATTTTTTATTTTTGGAGATGCACTTTTCTCTAAATTCCTTATCTACAACATCCTCTACTTGCTCTGCAACAGAAATATGATTTAAACTTTTAATTCTAGTTTTGGTTTTTTTTCCTATTTTCTTGATTTTGCTTGCAGAAGATAAGGATGAAACTGCATTTACTACTGTTCATATGGATTTTTCAGATAAAGACTTCTTATCCTAAGGAGCAAGTGAACATGGTAAAAAAATCGCTGCCAGTGTTTGCTGGATATGCAGATAAATCTAATTTTTTTGGAGGACAAGAATCAACATTCATATTGTCTCCTGTTTCTTTTGCTTGAGAAGTATCTTTCTAAACAATAGTCTCTAGAATTATAGAGGGGGATGTATTTGGAAGCGACACTTAAACCTTTTCAGCAGTTTTTTCTTGCAAATTCTGAGGGAATTAACATTATTTTCATTATCCGTACCTTGTTGAATGTCTGCACTTATTGGAGTGTCGGCATTTATAATCTTTATGCGTATCTCCAAATCACATGAAAGATTTCGAAAAGAATAATTTATTGATTGCATTCAGGTCTATTCTTTACCCCTACATCCAAATTTTTTGTATTTGTGCTTTCCTTTGCGTTTATAACATTCTCTAGACCATCTTCCCTTATATTTTTTTCTTTCCAGACTTTTTTAACAGCACAATTTCCAATTGTATGTCCAAAACAAATAAATGATTTACATCTCAGAGGGATCCATTCATATCCAATCTTTTGCACTATGCAATCACCATCATACATTGTAATATTTGCTTCATCTGGCAAGTCTGCATCCTCTTTTATTTCAACAAGGATTTTTGCATAGCATAATCTAGTTTCCCTAGCTGTTGGTTTATCCAATTTCAAGGGGATACCCACCACACTTGCAATTGCACTAAGAGCATCTTTATCCCACAATCTAAGATTAAGTTTAGGGAGTCTAATCCATATAGGCATAGTGTTTAGTAAATTCCTATCAAAATTCATCTTTTAAGTTTTCTATTTATAAAATATGGCCCTCCTTTTAAAGTTCTTTCACAATCATCAAGATTTGAAATCTGATAATGAAAAACCCATTATTTCGAGTAAAAATCTCAAAACTACTTGAGGGATTCCAAGTGTGGGAAATGATAGTCTTAAAATGATGATATGATGGATGAGGACCAAAAACATAAGCTGCTACTTAAAATCTCCATTTGTTCTCTGTTCATTTATCAATCTCCTCTTTCACAGTGATGATTCTCTTATTATTGATATTGATTGGGGCAACAAAATGTAAGTCAAAGTCTGAATTTAACCAACCTTTCTTCAGTAGATCTGCCCATGAAGAAGCTTTAGCCTGCTTTTTCTGAGCAGTGTCTATACGTGTAGAAATGCTGGAAGCAGTATTTCTTGAGTCTGGTAGAGGTTTAAAAACATTTCTTGATTGGGTACTATATTTTCTTGCATCAAATCTTGCATCAAGAACATTATTATGAGGGGCCAAACCAAGTTTTCTCTAATAATTACGTTGAAAACTAGGAGCTTGATCCTTTTGGTTCATCTTCTTACTGAAATGGACCCTCTAAAAACTTCCTCATCAATATCAATATTCGCCAGCTTTTGAGAATTACTATAAACTCGAGATATGCTATGAATGGGAGACTGGGATAGATGGGGGAGGAGAATTGGAAGGAGAAGAAGAAGAGGTGTCCCCAATCTGATCAAGACTATCAACAAAGCTTGGCTTATCTTGTATTTTCATTATATCCACTATAACTTTTCACACATGATTTATTCCTTAGAGTGTATTTCTGAACAAATATTTGTATTTTGAAAGCAAACACCAGTCCATCCCTTATATCTATGTCCTGACTAAAGATTAAATTGAATGCCCATGTTAAGGAAAAATCAAAAACCAAATAAATGAGGTGATAATTGCGCTTTGAAGAGTTTCATGGGCATAAGATAGACGATTGCCAAGTTCTGGTTAGAATCTTACAAAATATGATTGGAAGAGTACTTAAAGAGTTTGTCAAAAATGATCGAAATCTCTCTCGTTATGAGAAACTCTAGTTAATAATGCTAACATCGTGGAAAATAAACTTCTTTAGGATCTTTTACAACTAATTAACCATATTGATGTGATTCATGGAGGGCCGCATGTTGCGGGATAGGTAAAGGCACAAGAAGCCGATATATAAGAGAGGCTAAGAAAGGGATCTATTCAGTAAGTGAAGAACCACTCGCAAAGACTCGAAAAAGTTATATTCAATCACCAGGCCTGGTTATAACTCCAAAGGAATTGAAAGGAATTTGACATCCACAGTAACAACTCTGGTTTGAGATATACCTGAATAGAATAATTTTAAATTGAATTCTAAAATGGAAATGGGGATTTTTAATTCTTTCCTTTTGCAAATTAGAGAGAACAGGAATTTTGTATTCTTGTAGAAAACATAATAGGACTTTTGTAAGATTATAAATTATAGATTTTTAAAGAATTAAAACTAAGATGGAATTAGTATTTTAAAGTTCGAACAATTCTAATTACAAGAAATAGAAACATTAAATTGATTTAATATTTTATTTTAATTAAAAAGAAAATTTGGAGAGAAATGGAAAAAATTAATTGCAATTATTTCTTTTTTAAAAAAGGTAGTTGTGTATTTTATTTGCAACACTGGGCTATTGATTTGGGCATTGAAAAATGAGTGTATTAGTATAGCCATTTTTAAATAAATTAAAAAGAATTTTTTGTAACATTTTATTTGGGTTTGTATCATAACCTAAAGCCCAACTAAACCACCCTAAGGAAAGAATTCTCCTTAGCTAATACATTCATGTTTTATCACTTATAGTAAAAGAAAACTGAAAACCACTACCTCTTAGAAACCCAAAGCTAAAATTTCTAAAAATAAAATTAAATAAATCCCAGAAAAGTCCAATTAAATCAAAAGATTTCTTCTCAACCAAATCCTCTTCCTTAGGAGTCCTCAATTTCTGATTTTGAGCAAGATGGGAGCAGCTCTTTGGTTTGGACAGCAAGCTTTTATTGGAGCAATGGGTTTTTGGAAGCTTAGGAAGTTATTGCTTAGTCTTTTTGATTCAAGATGAGTCTAATTACTCACCACTATGCTAATTGAACTATATGCATTATAATTATGGTTGTTGTAATATCCCCTTACTTGGAGGCCCAAAACTAATGGCTATGGTTGCTGCAGTCATCCCTAGTTATTAATCCTCGACGATCAAATACGGCGGTGCTAAATACATTAACACACAGATCATAGATTTATGGAGAAAAAAAATTAGCAAATCAAAAACATATTTTCACATGCCATTCAAAACATTTGATATCCATTACATAATCCCAAAAACGTTAATCACGTTCAGAAGAATATAATTATTACACATATGCCAAGAGCGACATATGAAGATGCCCCCTTGGTTGATCAGAGTATATAGTAAGGCTAATAAATCTGCCTTTATAAACAAAATATACAATGGAAAAAGATAATTCTAAATAACTAATTGCCTCTTGCACACCTCCAGAAGCTTTATTCTTCTAAGAAGAGAACTTGAAAACCCTTAATCTCAAACTACTCGAAATCAACTGAGTAACCGAAAATTAAAGGGGAAAACAAAAACTTTGAGTCAGACATAAAGACTGGTATGAACAATAATCTGACATCTCAATTCTATTAGATATCTAGTGAGACCACGCCGCTTAGCGGAACGAGGTTTCCCCTCACTGGTATCTTAAAACCTTTATAAAACCAGATATTTTGCTTCTGCATCCACAATGCTTAAAACATACGTTTTAAAATATTGTGATGATGTGCATACATATAAACATTTGGATTTCCCATCCATAGTTTAAATCGACACCCTGTCATAATTATAGTTTATAGGGCCACTATTAACCTATTAGCTTTTATGTGTTTACCAATAACCTTTTTCATAACACATGGACACCCTGTCCTATTTCATAGTTTTCAGGGGATCACTAAGAACCTACAGGCTCCTGCTAATTAGCTTAATTAATTCATGGTTCCCCCGGAACCCATTTAGTCATTCCAATAACTAATCCCCATATCCTATTTTTCATGGGTTGACTAGGAACCTATGGATTTATCCAGTAACTCACTTTTCATCCAAGTTTTCATGGGTTGACTAGGAACCTACTGATGCTTCCATTAACTTTCATGGGTTGACTAGAAACCTATTGATTCATGTCAATCCTTATTCCGGACATGATTTTCATGGGCACACTACAAAACTAATTAGCCCCTGCCAACCTACCTTAATACATAGTTTTCATGGATTTACTATGGACCTTTTGATTACCTCCAATAACTACATAATCATAGTTTTCATGCGTTTTCTATGGACCTATCTCCCAGACAACTTCAAAGTTTGGGCATCCTATCCTTTGGTCTCCCTAGATGCGTTCTAGTTATGTTATGGGTTCTTTATCATGTGAATATATTCATATTTGAAGAAGCAAACATAATTGTTTACTAATAGGTTTAAGGTCCTTGAAATACATTTCTTATAAAAGATAGTTATCCCTTCAACTAATATTTTTAATCAAGGCCATACCTCTTCAAATTTACGTACTAAAAGTCATTTCAAAACTCCTTTATTTAAGCCATGGGTTTTTCTTTTAAAAATTTGAGTTTGGATTTTAAAACCTTTTGACTCCTTTGAAATCTTGCTTTTGGCCTCATAGGATGACCTCCTCGAAAGCATAAAAATCTATCTTTAAAAAAATAGGCTCCTTCCTTTCGAGTACTATAAAACATTTCATTCGAAACCTTTCGACCAAGTAAAAGAATTATTATATAAGCATAGAAGCATAGCTTCTAAACCATTTGAAAGCACCCTTTCGAAACCAGTGAAGGTTACCCTTCGAAACCATTGAAAGCCCCCCTTTCAAAAGCATTGGGTTTATCCTTAAAACATCATCTTGGGTCGAAGTGAACATAGGAGAAAGCATCTGTTTTGAAACCATTCTTTATTTCAAAAGTATTGGCGAAGTTTGATGGTGTCGAAACCATACTATTAAAGGCATTAAAACATCTGGGTAAAACAATTGAATGTTAGCTTCGAAATCCCTTTCGAAACCATTGCCTTCGAAACCCCTAACCCCATTCGAAAGCATTAGGAAGTGGCTTATATTTATAAAAAAATCTAAACCTTCAACAACATTGATGTCTTCAATACCATCGGAAGGTCATCAATCCTCAGAAGGGTTTTAACTTGGTCGAAACTACCCCTTCCAAAAGCTTTAAACAAAAGCTAAGTAACTCCATCGAAAGCTACTTCTTTTAAAACATAGGCGGTAGCTCTCTTTCGAAAGCCTATTTGAAATACCCTTTCGAAACCATAGGTTTCGACTGTGCCGAAACCCTTTTGTAAATAGGCAAGTGTTTCTTTTTCAAAACCAAATAAAACAAATTAACCAATCCCTTCGAGGGGGACCTTTCAACACCATACCTTCCGCCTTTCTCCAATCCACTACGTACCATCTGGAAGATACCATGTGTATTGTTTTACTGGTTCCGACCTAGAAGGTTCGACTAGGTTGGAGGTGAAAAGTCTTGTTTGAAGGGACCTTTTAAAGAAGGCGGAATCCCTTTTTTCTGAGCAAAAGGCTGTTTTTACCAAATAAAGTAAATCTTTTGTAACAAACTTGCATGCTTGTAAATATTTGATTGGTCGTCTTAAACTTTCAAATAATTTGGATAATACTTGCCGCATTTTCTCAGATCTAAAACATGATAACTTTTAACAATTAAGACCTTCCTATTATCAAAACAATTAAATATTTATGTCCTCCTTTCAAAATAATTTAATTTCCATATTAAATCACTTTAGTAAAAGTTCCCAAAAATTTCAAAAATTCACTTTAATCATGTTATCTAACATATCAAAATTTCAGACCCAAATTCTTAAAATATTTTCCAAAATAAATTTATAAACCCAAATAACTATATTTTCCTTTGGAAATTCATACCTAATTCTCCATGGCTTGGAAAATTATAAAAATTGAAACCCAACTGCAAAATCATGTTTTCCATAACATATAATTTTTCCATGGAATTTAAAAACCATTTGATCTTGGTTTTACCCTAAAACCGTGCATATCTCCTTTTAAACCATCATGTTTAAACCAAATAAACCATAGATTAAGCATATCATCCTTCAACATATCATAAAAACATATTTACCTTTAAATCCAAACTCACATGATTATAAAAACTAAAATAGAGATGTAGTGATTATTTCTCACCTTTGATTAGATAAGGAAATTGACGATTGATTGAATTAATTTCTTCTAGTTTGAATCCTAAGCTTTACATGAATTTCTCTTCTCTTCTTTCTACCTAAGGGTCGGCTCCTATTCTTCTTACGACTATACTTTTTTGCTTATGATAAAATGAACATGTATGACTAAGGGGAAATGGTATATGGGTGAGAAATATAGGCGACTATTTACCCTAATGCCCTTATGTTTAAATACTTAACCATTTATAAGTTCATTTATTAATATGCACGGCCACTACATGTTTTGTTAATCAACCTCAATCTCCTTATATATATTATCCTATTTAATTTATTCTAATTTAATCTCCTGAATAATGTTATTAAAAATTAGGGGTGTTACAATTGTTGCGTTCTATTTGTGATAAATTGATGTTGTTATGTTGAACTAAATTTTATATATGCTGAAACAATGATTTTGCAAGTGAATTACCATCCATTTTGATAATTGAGTGTTAATTAATCTGATATCATTGCATGCATATGTTTGGGATGACCTGAGATAGACTTGAAGCATCTGTAGTCATTGGAATTAGCCAAGAATGAAAAGATTTCAACATTAGAATCGTTGCCTGGAGTTTATAGGCTCCAGGCATGGATACAGGCCGATCGGTTAGGTGCTTGGAGCCTATAAAGCTCTAAGCAATTTCCATTTTGATTCTGTTTCTTTTGGATTTCTTTAGGTTTTCTTCTACATCTTAATTTCTATAAATTTTGGAATTTTGATTACATCATAATTTTAGGGAATTTCTTTATTCTAATCCATTTAAAATTATATATATATATTCAATATATTTAGTATAAAAAGAAATCACCTTTAAACTAACTTTATTAAATATATTCTTTAAAAATCACTTTTAGAGTTTATATAAAATATATTATTGATTTCAAATTTTGGGTTTTGAAATATGGATACAAATCTTTTATTTAAAAGGATTTTGATGAAGAAAGATTATTATAGAGCTTTTAATAATAATAGCGTCCTAAAAGATGGCAGTAAAACTATATATATATATATATATATATATATATATAAAGAATTCTGTATAAATATAGAAGCATACTTCATGAAAATAGAAATTTTACAATTGTTAGACCGATATTTAAATGTTTTAAAAGAAGCAATTTCTATATAAAAATATTACTTCTATAAAATGAGAAGTCTAACTAAACAGTTTACTAGCACAAGTGGTATGGAATACTTGTATAACTTTATTGATTAGTTCATCAACTCATTTGATATAATATTTTACTTGAGTGGAATCTTTTATCTTTTAGTAAATATTCTAGTATCACCGAGTAGTAATGGGACATTGGGTTATACCCGTTTGATCACTAATTGAAAATATTTGACACTTTGATCAACAATGATTACCTCGGTTTGGTTTAGACTCGTCTTTCGAAAACTCGTTTTCAAGCGGGTTCACCATGCTTTCAGGCTCATCTTATAGTGGCTTATTTTTAGATTTGCTTGACATTTGTTTAGACTCGTCTTATAATGGTTTACTTTTAGGCGAGCCGACATGCATTCAGGCTCGTCTTTGGATAACTTGCTTTTAGGCTACTTCTTTTGATTTCAACTTGCTTTCATGCTTGTCTTTTGGTTTCGACTCGCTTTCATGCTTGTCTTTTGTATTGACTTGCTTTCATGCTGTCTTTTGGTTTTGACTTGTTTTCATGCCGTCTTTTGATTTTGGCTCGCTTTCACTCTTGTCTTTTGGTTTTAACTCGCTTCCATGCTTCTTTTGGTTTTAACACACTTTCATGTTTGTCTTATGGTTTTAACAAGCTTTCATACTAGTATGTGATTTTGATTCGTGAGATATTTTGATACACTACATTTGAGATGTTTGCTTGTAATAAGCACGATATGTTTATATGACATGGTGAATTATTATGATATAGCCATTTATTATTTAGCATATAATATAGTTATGACTATATTTAAATTTACTTATGTTCACATATGATCTCATTTTTATTTAATTAGAGATAGTCTGAACTATTTATTATTTATTAATACTCGAGTTATGATGGGATATTTCAGGTACCGGGTGTCATTGACCATAGATGTTGGGCTAGCTTATGAAGATAGATATATCTACATATAAATATATGTCGTTTAGATTCTAGATATTTATGCATGTTGTATACTTTGTATAAGCTACTAATTTTTTATGTCATGTAAATTTTTGAGACTAGTTTTAGTCTATGTCTATATTTGTATTATGTAAGCCTAGTATTTCTATTTTGTAGACTCGCTTCTATATGTATCTTCTTGTCTATATTATATATTCCACCGTGTTCTATGATTCTATGTTCTTTGTGAGACTTTTCTTATATGACTAACGTGTTTAATGCTTTATGCCGACACCATACACATCGTTTATGATTTTATCGAGGTAAAATTAAACGTGTCGATATTAGCCCGATGTAATATTCACGTGTAGTTGCTCCTATCCATCCTTATTCTTCGTATTAACAAACAATATTATTATGTAATTTTCTTTGTTAATATGGGTATAAAGATGGAGCATTACAACTTGCTATCATAGCAAAGGTTCAGAACAACATATGATATTTGAGACATGAATCTTGGCCTAGACAGATTCAGATTCCCATTCCTTGACGTATATGGTGGAATTTAGAATTTATTTCCTATTTACGATATAATATAAATGATTATTGGGAATAATCATCGAGGTGTATCTGTAAAAAATTTGAACTACTATACACATTATTGTTATGAAAATGATATTAAAATTTGAAACTCACTTTTTTGTCAAGAGTGAGATTTAACGGATAGCATGGAATGAATTTAGATTGCTTTGAATTGAATCGTTGTCTCCCAATCCATTAGTGATCAAAACTGCATAGAGAAGCTAAGAGACAGCCTTCCGCTGAGCACATTAATTAGTTTTATCTTATATATAATTGTTTGACTGGTTGATGAATGCTTGGTTATTTTGAAAAAAATGGTCACCATTTAAAATTTATATTGAGTAGGAATTATCACTTGAGATTTTGAAACCAACTCAATATTTACAATAAGACCTTGTGGTATCTTCAGTTGAGTTGTCACTGTAAGTGATCACACAACTAAAACAACCTTTTGCAGCATTTTTAAAATGCTGTGAAACCCTTTTGTAGCGTTTTAAAGAACGTTGCCTAACAACAAGCTGTAAAAGAGTCAGAACATATTACGTATTTTTGAAATGCTGCAAAAAAAGTATTACATTGCAGTGTTTTACTTTTTACAGCGTTATAAAAAATACTGTGATATGTCCTGACCATATTACAGCTTCTTGTTAGATAACGTTCTTCAAAACTTTGCGAAAGTGTTTTGCAGCATTTTAAAAAGGCAGCAAAATGTCTTTTCACGTTAATTTATGTTGTAGCATCATATAAATATCTTTACTGATATGCTTCAATGAGCCAATATATAAAACATTAAAATAAAACTCAAACAATAATTATATAACCACATTTAAATTGTTTAACACGTTATGTATAATAAACAGTTTAAGCTGCCATGACTGAATATATATGAAAAAACAGGTGGATCTGTAAACCAAAGGCCGAAATTAGGAAGGGCGATAAAATCATGTGGTTAAGAACGTTTTTGCAAGATCTAACAAATGAATTTTCACGTAAAGTAAAATTTTCGATACTAAACATATCCAGGTTTGCACAATATCCGTAAACCAAGTTTGCACAATATCCATAGGTCAAATTAGATAAATCTACTCCATCACCAAATGCATAAAGCCAAAAAAATTATATGCTTACTATGCCAAGAGGACTTCAAACACTTCGATTGTGCAACACCCTGCTAATTTTTGCTCCTATAATTAAGAAATTCATCGATCAACGACTAAAATATAAGTTTAAAATGAAATGTTGATGTATGCCATATCAATTGAGTATGTAACTAGCCAAACTTGATTGATGATGACTTAGGGATCCTTATGTTAAGATGGTTAGAAGTAGCATGTAAGCATGAAACATTATGTACAAATTAATAAACATCATGTTGATTCAATCATTGTAAGTATTGGATGATACATGCATGACTGTACAACTATTAATTAGGGGTTCCAAATAAGAATAGATTCAGACAAACCGATAAATGTATTACTAGGAAATTTTATTGCACAATTTTTTTTGGTAGAAGACCCTGTTTGAGCGGCGAAAGAAAATTTTACTTCCCTAAACTATTGGGCATCAATATAAAATGTATTTTATAATTTATTACTACTACTACAAACTTAGTTAATTTTATAAAAATTAGTTATTTTTATTATTATTATTATTTATAAAATTTAGTTGACTTATTTAAATTATTATTATAAATTTAGTTAATTTTTATAAAACTTAGTTAACTTGGTTCATATTTTATAATTTATTATTATTATTGTAAATTTAGTTAATTTTTATAAAACTTAGTTAACATGTTAGTATTTTATAATAATAATAATAATAATAATAATAATAATTATAAAATTAGTTAATCATCATTATCATCGTCACCATTATTATAAATTTGTTAAATTTTGTAAGACATAGTTAATTATTATTATTAGTACTACTACTACTGTGAACTTAGTTAATTTACTATTATTACTACTATTGGGCACCAATATGAAATATATTTATAATTTATTATTATTAATATAATTATTACCTTTGCTATAAAATTAGTTATTTTTTATAAAACTTGGTTAGTTTATTATTGCTATTATTACTAATAGAGTTAGGGGTATGCCCTACGGGCAATTATGTAATTTGTTACACATATCTAACTCAATAACCAATGTTGTTCTAAATCAAAGGTATTTTTTCTATTATATACTTGATATAATGTGTTATATTACTTAATTAATTTAACTAAAAGTATTTTTAATAGAAACATAAAAATAGGCATAAGGATAAACTTAGAAAAAGAATTAGGTTGAAGGACAACAAGTTTGTTTTTTAGGCTGAAGGACAGTGCTAGTTATAACTAGCATTTTGTATAGTGTAAAACTGAATATAATGCTAGATATAACTAGCATCTTATATAGTGTAAAAGTTGAACATAATGCTACCTATAACTAGCATTTGTCCTTCAGCCTAAAAATAAAACTCATATTCTTCAGTAACTTTTTTGAACAAGTTTGTCCTTTTTCCTAATTCCCTCTAATAGAAAATCTATATATGGTATATTTTATGATAGTAGTTACAAAGTACTATAACTGTGAGTAATTTATCATAATGAATATAAATATACCATTTAAATATTCTTATTCAAGATGCATCGAGAGTGGATATCGGTATATCCATTGAAACTAGAGTATATAACGCTCTCCAAATGTTGGGCAGTGTATTACTCATGATTGTTGGAGAAACCTAGGGATTACGTGCTAATAGTTACTAGATAACTATGGAACGACTCACTCGATAGTTTTTGTTGGTTAATATATCTATAGTCAAATAGAAAATATCGATGTAACTTGTTAACCCAAAAAATGAATCAACACCCCGGTTTGAGTTTGAAAGCACCAGCCCTGTTCTGACAGAGCAATATCACATATAACAGAAATATAAAAAGGACGGTAAAAGAAAGACAGAAATTTTTTGTAGTGGTTCGGCTGTTAATGAAGCCTATGTCCACTTTATAGTTTTAGTATAGATTGATTGTTGTTACAAGAAGTGTTTGATTACAATGCTTTGATTGCCTTTAGGTTATTGAATCTCCAGAGTTGGAATCCACTGGGGAATCATAGTGAATTCCTTTGGAGATTTTTGAGGGAGGCGGAGAGTAAAGAATGTTTCTAACAGAGCTTTAGCAACCAGTCCGGAGAAGATCCTATTTATGTTGTAGGTAGGATGGTTTTTACAGAGATTGAAGAGCTTGTTGGCCAGGCCCATTCACTGACTGCTTATAGATGGACATAGGAAGAGGCTACGAACCGTAGCTCGCATCCCGAGCCAAAACCATGGATTACTAGAGATCCATGTTCCATGGATCGCTAGCAATCTATAGCTTATGGCTCGTGCGCGAGCTACTTGCTTAGCTCCTTTTCATTGCTTTAGAATGTTAGATCGTGGGTTTCCTGTATCCAGTATGGATCGCTGTCAATCCATACACTTAGCATATTCTTGTTGTTTCTTTTAGGCCTTCTTTGCTTCCATTGTGCCATAACATCTTAGCATCTTGCATGGATCGCTAGCGATCCGTAGGGTATGGATCGCTGGAGATCCAATAAATATGCTACTTTTGGAGTTTGAAGTTTGGGATGCTTCCATGAACTTATATCATTGTTATTTGCATAGTCTCGTTGCACGTTGCTCTGTTTTGATGACGATCTGCTAGCTGATTATGTTTCGGCTGTTGATTGGGCTGAACAGATGTCGGTATCTTTGTTTAGTAAAACCCGGTCGTTGCTTTGGTAATATGGCTTAACTCTCATTAACTTGGTGCTTTAGCTTTTTGGTTAAGTTCTAAGCCATTCTGATGTCACAAAATTATTCTGTTTTCTAGTGGGTCCTGTTGGGTTAAAAGTCTGGATAACATTTTCCCCTAGAGTACGTCTTCGTTGTAAACAAGGCATGCTTTGGAAGTTATCGCTTTCAATATTTGTTTGTCAAATTCCAAGTGATCGCATTAAAGTTTTACGGCTATGTGGCAGGTCATGATGTTGATCACCTAGCTTTGGTCTTGACTGCTATTGCTTGTCGAAATGGATCAAATTTCTTCTTATAGCTTCTTGGTATGCTTTAAAACGATGGACAGGTGTCGGAGCACGAATTCGAGAAAAATCTCCCTCCAACCTTATGGGTCGCAAGCGATCCATGTACGATGGATCGCTATTGACCTGGCCACTTGGAAAATTTTGCTTCGAAAATATGTGTCGCTAACAATCCACGATGGATCGTAGGCGACCCAACAATTTAGCAAAATTTCGCTTCGCCTTTTCTATCTGCCTATATTATGTTTCTCGAGCCGACCCTTCCTTCCAGTTTTACACAACCCAAACTATTTCCTTGTGCGATCTGAAGCCTTACGCAATTCGACCTATCTTACTAAACCCGATCTAGTGCTTTCTTAGATCCATCTCATCCAAGCCTTCGGCCATGATTTCCTTTTGCACCATTGTGCCTTCTTAGTTCATCTCAGAGTGGAACCCTAGGTCATGCCTTGAATCGCCATTGAACCAATTACTTAGCTCATTGCCAACATGATTTCTTTCTACTAGCTTTCCTTTGGACTGCTTATTCATGTCTTTGACCAATTTCACATTTAAAGTTTAATCCAAGATGGGTCCGTTAGTCGTAGTGTTTGTTTGACGGTGAGTTTGCATTTGCAATGTGGATCGTGAGAAGTTTGAGTTGATTGCAGTTTAATGAAGGAAGATAGTAAGTCAAGTCTTGATTGCAGAGATTTTTAGATGCACTATCTACAAAGAGTTTCCGTTTCTCCACCTCCAGCGGTGCTTCTTCTTCGTCGTCTCATATGGTAAACTCGACAATGAATTCTACTAACACTTTCCCATTGATAGCTTTCCTAGGATGGTATGCAATATCATATTGACTTAGCTCTATGTCCCATTTAAGGAGTCGCCCAAAAGTTTCGGGTTTGTACAACACTTGTTTCAAGGGCTACTTGGTTAATACTTTATTTGGATATGCCTGAAAGTATGGTCATAACTTATGGGACGCGATCAAGAGGCAATACCATAGCTTTTCCAATTTTGGGTAATTCTTCTCAACTCCGGTGAATCGTTTTCTAAATGTAATACACAAGCCACTGGATTCTCGCTTCTTCCCACATAAGAGCGGCGTTCAGTGCATGCGGTGAGCCTACTAAGTAAATAAATAGGTCTTCTCCGTCCATTGGCTTTGACAAGATTGGCGGAGCTTCCATGTATCGTAGCAGTTCTTCGAAAGCCGCTTGACAAGCTTCAACCTATTTGAAGTTTTTCTTTCCCTTCTTCAGTGAATCGAAGAACGGTGTGCACTTTTCTGTAGCTTATAAGATAAATCGGCTTAGTGCTGCAACTTTTCCATTCAAGCTTTGAAGTTCTTTCTTATTTTTCAGGACTTGAACTTCTCGTAGCTTTGTTATTTGTTCTAGATTTGCTTCAATGCCTCGAGCACTTACTATGAACCCCAAGAATTTCCCAAAGGCTATTTTGAAGTGACATTTGAGTGGGTTGAGCTTCATTCCATACTTCCGGAATATTTCAAACATTTCAGCATGATTTTCTAGATGGTTAGCAGCTAATCGAGATTTGACCAACATGATCCACATTAACTTCCATAGTCTCTCTGATTTGGCGTTTGAACATAGCATTCACCAGCCTTTGGTATGTTGCTCCGGCATTTTTTAAACCGAATGACATTACTTGTAGCAGTAAAGTCCCAAATCGGTGATGAATCTGGAGTTCTCCTGATCTGGCTCATGCGTCGAGATCTGGTTGTAGCCCGAGTATGCATTTATAAATGATAGCTATTCATGCCCCAACGTTCCATCCATAAGCTGATAGATTCCGAGGAGTGGGAAGCTATCTTTCCGGCAAGCTTTATTTAGATCGGAGAACTTAATACAAGTTCACCATTTTCTATTAGACTCTTGACTAATACTAGGTTTGAAACTCATTTAGGGTAAGTTGCATCTCGAATGAAGCCATTAGCCATCAGTTTATCTACCTCCTCTCTCAGTGCCTTGGACCGTGCAGGGCCCAAGTTGTGCCTTTTTTCCTTTACTTGTGTGAATTTGGGGTCAATATTGAGCATGTGGCAGGCAACTTCAAGCGATACCCCACATATATCGGAGTGCGTCCAAGCAAATATGTCCAAATTGGTGCAGAGGAATTTAGTTAGTTCTGACCGCATCCTATTTCTAAGGTGCGATCCAATTTTCAAGACCCACGTTGGGTCGTCCATCCAGACTGGGATAGACACCGTCAATTCCACCAGTGCTGCCGTTCCTCCCCTAAACTCTTCAAAGCCTTATCAAATCAGCTATAGTCCCATAGCCCTGGGCGGCTTTGTAATTTCTATTCAGTGGGCTCATGAATGTGGAGAGTTTTCCCCATATCCTTTTCTTTTTCATTTCTTCTTAACTCACGCAATTCTGAGATGTAGCATTCCCAAGCAGCGCTTTGGTCTGCTTTCATAGTTCCGACACCGTGCTCTATAGGGAACTTCATTGTAAGGCACCATTAGGCCAATGCTATTCTGAAGTCGGCTAATGCGGGCTATCCTAAGAAGGCGTTGTATGCTGACATTTTATCCACGATCATAAAAGTTTGAATGGGGGTGACCCTTCGCTCGCCCTCTCCAAGCTCCGTAGGTAGGTCAATTGTTCCCACCGGTGGTTTGGTTTTTCCGATTGGCATGCAGATATGCATTCATGTCAATCTTCATTTGATCGCAAGTACGTTTGAAGAGTATGTTAACGGAGCTGCCACTATCAACCAACACCCGTCGAACTATAGTAGGTCCAATTCCTACCGTCACCACTATCAGATCGAAATTTGGAGCTTTGATCCCCTCGATGGCCCGATTTTGAAACAGTATATCTTCATTCAAGACCCTTTGCATCTTGGCTGGAGTTTCAACTTCTACAAGTTAACATGATTCATTCGGAGTGTGCTTCAACGAACTTGCATATCGCTCAATTTTCCCCCAGCTTCTTTATGCAGGGTATGGTACCCCAGATATTGTTCCAATAATAAGCCTTCGATCAGTTCATTTCGACCCTTCTTCACTAGTTTCTGCTTGATTCCTTTGTTTTTCTAGGAGGTTAAGGAGCCATAGATTGATTGAGATTTTGAGGCTTTCTTACGTACTAATGGAGCTTATTGTTCTGGATCAACTCCTCAATGAGATTCTTTAGATGGCGGCATTCATTTGTATTGTGGTCATGTGTCTCGTGGAAGTGGCGGAATTTTCCCCAGCGCTTCTGCTGCTAAGTTGCTTCCTTTCTGGGGGCTTGTGGTATTCCTCGGTCTCTTGAGTCGCAAGGAAAATGTTTTTTGGTGCGTTGTTTAAGAGAGTATAGCCTTCGGGCCTAAACCCTTTGATATTTTTATTGTTGCCATTACCATTTTTCTTACTGGAATTTTGACTTTTTCTCTTTGAATTTTCGTCTTTCCCAGTGATTCCTTCAGCATTATGAGAAGTGTGCTCATTTTGATTCATTGCTACATCGCTTTGCCTGACATTGATCGGTTGCACACTAGTAGACTTCCTTTCCAATTCTTATGCTTCCTCTAACCTTAGGTACTGACTTGCTTTACGATTGAAATCTTTCTTGGTGGTAGGTTGCTTTATCTTAATACACTTTTCGAATTCAGTTTGCGGGTGAATGGCATGGACTCCTTCGAGAAATATTTCCTGGTGGTAGGTTGATCAAGATACCTTATAGCCAGTTGGTCAAAGGTAAAGATAGATCTTGGTGGAAGCCAAGTGAACCACATTGATGCAACTCCTTCGAGAAAGATAAGAATGCATCTGCATCGAACAACTTCGGAGGCATTAGCTCCGTCCATATACCAACTGCATTTGTACAAGTGAGGTTTCAGGTTTTTTGTCCCATTACAGGATGGAATAGTTGGCATCGTGAATTTTTTTGGATATTTCTCATTCAAAATTTCATTGGTGTGGGGAGTCCAACTTGGTGCAGATCCCATTCATCATCTCTTCTATTTTTACTCTCCTCCATTAATAATTTAACCATATCCACTGTGAAATCCTCTGTTATCCGGTAGTCCTGAGGACGGCAATCAGTCACTGCGCCAAGTGTTTGGCTTTGCAAATGGCCTTGGTGAGTAGACTGAGACCTAGACTCTCCTGTCTTTAGGAGAGCCACTACTACAGGGTCTCGTTGGTTTGTGGTTGGACTAACTGGCGCAGTTTGAATATTCCTAGCATTATCGAATTCATTGGAATTTTCTTCCAGTTTTTCATCTTGTTCTCCATCCTCTGATCAGAGAAATCCATAGGTTATCTTCCAACGGTGTCTTTGCCCCTTGATTCAAATTTATAATAGGTTGCCTTATGGCGAATGGAGTACTTGCATTTCCATCCCGTTAAGTCCTGTTGTCACCCTTTTTTTGGCTGTTTTCCTTTTCTTCTATGTCGACCAAAAATAGAGGAATTCTCTTATTCTATAGCAGCCGCGGGTTCAGGCATAGTCCTTGGAGCAGGATTTGACTGTAGGGTTAGGAGAGCGTTAAGCTTCCATTGATGCCTTTTGAATACTTTACATTTTTTGTTTAATCTCATCGACCATTTTATTCAACTCATCCCTGGTGACAACTTCGCGCTGACTGGAGGATGCTGGCGCCTGATTTTCTAATTTAGCATCATTTATTTGTTAGGGATTAACATCTTCTATAGCTATTACTGCCCCTATGGATCTTATAGAGCCAGTTCTTCTTCTTCCAAGGGCCATTGATTCCAAACAGTGGATTCTTTAAGCAAAGATTGAGGATCTAACTTCTAGACTTATGTGATCCAAAGTAGATAGCTAGATCTGGATCCTGAGTTGGAGTTCTCAGTGAAAGCATCAAATGTTAACACAAAAAATGGATCAACACTCTGGTTTGAGTTTGAAAGCACCAGCCCTGTTATGACAGAGCAATATCAAAAATAACTGATATGTAAAAAGAATAGTAAAAGAAAGAAGACAGGGACTTTTTATAGTGGTTTGGCTGTTAATGAAGCCTACGTCCACTTTATAGTTTTATTATAGATTGATTGCTATTACACGAAGTTTTGATTATGAGGCTTTGATTATTTTTAGGTAGAATGAATCCTCAGAGTTGGAATCAACTGGAGAATCACAGTGAATTATTTTGAAGATTGTTGCGAGGGAGGCATAGAGTGAAGAATGTTTCCAGCAGAGCTTCAACAACTAGTCCGGAGAAGATCCTGTTTATGTTGCAGGTAGGATGGTATTTATAGAGATCGGAGAACTTCTGGGCTAGGCCAGTTCACTGACTGCTTTCAAATGTACGTACAAAGAAGCTATGGACCTTAGCTCGTGACCGAGCAAAACCACAGATCACTAGCGATCCCTAGCTTATGGATCGTATGCGAGCTACTTACTTAGCTCCTTTTCATTGCTTTAGTATGTTAGCTTATTCGGTTTCCTATATCCAATATGGATCACTAGCAATCCATGGTGTATGGATCGCAAGCGTTCCATACACTTATCATATTCTTGCCGTGTCTATTAGGCCTCTTTGCTTCTTTTTTGCCATAACATCTTTGCCTTTCATTAATCACTAGCGATCCATAGGGTATGGATCTCTGGTGATCCAAACACTTAAGCTATTTTTGGAGTTTGAAGTTAAGGGTGCTTCCACGACCTTGTATCATTGTTATTTGAGTAGTCTCATTGCATGTTTCTCTGTTTTGATGACGATCTACTAGCTGTTGTGTTTTGGCTGCTGATTGGGCTAAACGAATATTGGTCCCTTAGTTTAGTCGAACCGGTCATTGCTTTGGTAATGTGGCTTGACTCTCACTAACTTGGTGCTTTAGCCTTTTTGGTTAAGTTATAAGCCATTCCAATGTCATGGAATTGTTCTGTTTTCTAGTGGGTCCTGCTGGGTTAAAAACCCGGATAACATAACTGATTTACATAGTTCTCTCGACTTGAGAATACTATGGACCCTTAATATGAAAGCTCTGCTTTGATTATAGTTAAAACATGGCTTGGCATTCCATCGAGGGACTATAATTGGGTCAAGTGAAAGTATTGGAAGTGAAGCACTATTCAAGAGAGGATTCTTCTCCTCGATTATATGGGGTTAGTATCACAGTCTACTCAAGTCAACTCAAAGTAAAAGTCTCTAGCTACAGCATTTTGTTAATAATAGTTATTATTACTGAACCAAGGACGTAGTGCGTGGACTATAGAGTTAAATGTGGATGATGTTGGAATTTTGACCATTACTAAATTTCATAAGTCCAAAGTGATATAGCTTTGACGAAGAGAACTGTTGTATATAAATGTCACTAATGGGTAATGCTTATTAAATTAAAATGATATTTTATCGAAGGCGAGTAAGCGATAAATTTGGCCATAATTTCATACCATCTACTAATTGGTGTGGGAATGTTAACATTCGAATAATTTGATGTTAATTACTGACCGAATTTACACCTAAGAGTTGCACAATCAAAATGATGAATTCCCTTAACACCGAACGATTTAATTCGTTTATTTTGTTATAAATTAATTAAATTAATTAATATTTATGAAATATTAGTTATAAAATTTTGAATATGATTTGAGAAATAAGTAATGTTATATATATTTATAATAGTTATAATTATATTAAATGATATACGATATCGATAAGCGATTAAATTAGATTAATTGCATAGTATTTTGACTTGGGCTTAAATGAGTTTAAGGCCCATCAACAGGGATGAAAATTTCGATTTTGGAATGGATTAGAGGCTGTGGTGACATAGGTAATGGGCTAGGAGATGTGTGGTTAAGATTAAGTGAGCAAGGGTAAATCTGATCTTTTTATTTTTCTCTCTTGTGTAATAATAAATATGGATTTCTATACCTATTCTTCGTCTCCTCTTTTGATCGCCATTCTTCATCTTCCTTCTGGTCGAAACTTAGCCCCTAACCAACTCCAAAATTCAAAATTCAATTTAAAATAAAATTATTTGATAGTGGAAGGTCAGTAAGTCCAAACTATCAAATAGCGATAATTGAAAGTAAGTTGACTTGTACCTATCACGAATACCGCACTTCGGGAACATGATGAATACAAGGGTGTTAATTTCAATAAGCGGACGGTGATAATCTAAGCATACGGAACGTATGTTCATATGTAAATTTAACACCCTGATAGTGGAATAGCCCACTATAAACAACTTGACCTTTTAAATATTATCGAACGTTGGTTTGGAGAGACCGGGATCGGATAACAATTGTTATCCGAAACCACTTCGAGCCAACATAAGCATTCGAATTGGAAATAGTGAAGTCAGGGTACAAGGTGAAGACTTTGAAGTGCAAAGGCTATTTTCCACTAACCCTGAGGGTGATTCCAGAATGGGTGTAGTGGAAATAGTTCCTTCAGTTCATTCGTCTCCTAAACGACTGGTATGGATTAATGCTGACATTGTATCAACATCTGAAGGACAATGTTAGCATTCCAAGAGGGAAGTGATATATGTAAAAACGTAAAGACGTAGCCTTATGCCTCATCAAACGAGAATGACTAAAATAAGGGAGATGCAGCAAGTCTAGGTGGGTCACTCCCATTAGGGTAAGGTTATCTCTATCTAGAGTCTCTACTATCAACACATGTATGCTTCGGTACGGTTGCTGATTCCAACCGAAGGGTGATCATATTTAGTACTATCTAGCAAGGGATAGGCCGGTCTTATCTTGGCAGGGGATCTCGATGAGGTCCTCGGTGTTATTTTATCTAAAGATGATCGTGATGGGAGGTAACCATATAGCCTAGTCACTTTATGAAACCCATTTCTCAATAAGTGCCTTTGGTCTTAGTTGTATACCTATTATGCTATAATTTAATTATTGTAGCAATTCCAGCTCTGTTAATTATTTACTTTAAAAACCTAGATATTATGATAATATCACTGGATTTCTCTATAAAGTGTTTTAGTCATCGTAAGGTAAAAACCCATGCAGTGTGGTCTTATAAGGTACTCTTGAATTTCAAAGAGTTTTTAAAGTAATAATTCAGTCGTTAAAGTTTACTCACACCAGATCCATGTCCGACCTAGAGTTTTATTTTCTTTTCCTAAAACTCCTAGGTACTCAAATTTGTATCAGTAGCAAGTGATCTAGGTTTCTCATGGAAGCATTTTGAAGGAGCTGGAGCAAGTGGCTTCACCGTTAGCTAATTATATTCTATTTTCGCTATGTATGTATGATCTATGTATTTGTAGGGACAGGTAGTTATAATCGTCCTAGTTTGGAGCTTGAATCATTAAACTCTAATGTGTTATTATTATTGAAATGACTATGTAATATCCTATGTTATCTATTATATGTTATTTTGATTCATGGTAAGATTCTGTTAATTGTTGAGTTCTTCTTATCTTTCTTTTTCTTTTATCCCTATTGGCTCATCTTTCAGAGTAAGAAAGGCGGTTCATTATATTTTTGATATCAAAGCTTAGGTTAAGCTAACACCTAAGTTTTTAGGTTGGGGTCAACTGCATATTTGTAATTTTTATTCATATAACTGTACTGTACATACATATATATATATATATATACACACACACACACACACACGAAGGATAGATATGCTTGATAGGTTTGATTAGTACCCTTCTTTCAAGGCTTATCTCCCTAAGTATTCTATGATTATCTTACTATGTCCATGTAGTAAAAAATATGTAATAAGGGCAGACGAGGTAGGGAAGCAGGTAGCACTATGACTATAAATAGTTGAACTCCAGATGCTAAAGGAGGTCGAATTGCCGAAGAGGTAGCATTAGAGTAGCCATGAGTGAATTTCGCAACCTTATGCAAGGATTACACCAATCTAGGAGGGAAACCTTTTAAAGGAACCGAGTCTATCATAGAAGTACAAGCTTGGTTATGATCTTGCGAAGTGATTTTTAAAGGTCTTGATTTACCGGACGAATGGAAAAGGTTCTTAGTAGCATGACAACTACAAGAGGGAGCAGTAGCTTGGTAGGACCCCTTTACTGCAGATGTTCCAGAAGAAGAGTTCTGGTTGACCTGATTTATAGAAATTTTTGAGGACCAATTCTTGCCAACAATAGGAAGTACCATGATTTATAGGAACTTAACGGACATGATGTAAATTCCCCCTACTTTCCAAATCGTACCATACCCTTCATCGGTGATACCTTAATGAAAACCCTGTCTCCCACTGAGAACTCCAGGTCTTTACGCCTCTTATCTACATAACTCTTCATATCTTGATACATTTGGTCCCTCCAGGATGAATTGTAAATTTAGTTCGATAACACTCCTCAAGAACTTATCTCCTCAAGTCCTCCACATTTGGAACACATAACCGTCCCTTCTTTCTCAACCATCCTCTCTGGTCAAGACAAAAATCTTTTAAATCATCGACCTCAGTTCCAACCTCAAGCCTTCTGATCCTCTCAGCTAATAAGGGATCCTCCCTCTACTTAGAAGAAATTCCCTCGATCAACACTGGTCAAACTTCTAAACAGGACATCATGGCAGTATTCTGACTAGAACCAGCAGTCGATCTCAACTGCACACTGCAACTGGTCAAAGCTTCTAAATCTTTCCACTCTACCAACATAGCCAACACCACATTCTGATGTCTTCGGCTGAGGGCATCTGCTACTTTATTACCTTTCCCTGGGGTATACTCTATACCAAAATTATAAGCAGCCAAAAATTCCAGCCACCTCTGCTGTCGCATATTCAACTCTTTCTGAGAGAATAAATATCTTAAAGACTTATGATCGGTATACAACTCAAATATCTCTCAACAACCCGAACTGGTTGTCTAATAAAAGTCAAATCAGGCTCTACTACCAAGTCCTCAAACTCTGTCTGAGGAATGGTGGCCTCTGAATCATGCATATACTTGAAAAGATGAGACACATGAAACGCATTATGGACACCTACCATATTGCTTGGCAGCTCAACACTGTATGCGAGCTTTCCAATCCTTTCTATAATCTGGAATGGACCAACATATCTCGAGGCTAATTCTCAACTTTAACAGCATCTTCTATTCCAACAAACGGCTTTCCACCCAAACTGGTGTAGTCACTTCTTAGATTAGTATAGTTATTTCCAACCGGATCCCTAGGATTAGCTCCTCCAATATTACCGGCAACTCCCTCTCGCAAAATATTGGCCAACAACTATACACCATCCCTATTCAATTTTAGACTATCGGTCTCAGGTATAGTTCCTAGGATTACAATTAACCTATTAATTTCCATAGGCTGACTAATAACTGGTTAAACATTCGAGGACTCCCTATCCAATTACATAGTTTTCATAGGATCACTATGAACCTGTTGGTAACTCGAATGTTACTATTATCCTAGTTTTCATGGGTTGACTAGGAACCTTTTGGTAACCCCAGTTCCTTTCTTCTTACCCTAGTTTTCGTGGGTTGACTAGGAATCTGTCAATATTTAATCCGGATATAGTTTTCATGGGCTAACTACAAACCTCCTAGCCCTTCCAGTATCCAATCATAGTTTTCATGGGCTTACTATGAACCTGTCTATTTGACATCTTCCTTTATACATAGTTTTCATGGGCTAACTATGAACTTGTCAATCCGACTTCTTCTTTTATACATAGTTTACGTGGGCTAACTATGAACCTATTGTCCCCTACCATATCATACAGTTTTCATGGGCTTACTGTGAACCTATTGGCCCCTGCCAATATCTGTCTTTTATGTTTTATCGTCCTATATTCTGGTCTTCCTGACCACCTGGATGCAATTCTACTCATTTAGGAGTTTATTCAATTTATATTCACTACTGGGTTAACCTAACTGGTTCTCCTACCCTTTATCCCTAAAATGTAGTTATAGGTGGATTATAAAGTGAATATATTCATATTAGAAGATGCAATATAACAACCTAGCAATCCCACTCTTATGGGTTTAAAATAAAACATGGTTAATCCCTTTAACCTATTTCTTTATCAAAGATAGCTTCTTCTTAAAACTACTATAAAAAATTCTTTAATATTTTCATGGGTTTTCTTTTCCTTTAAAAATAGAGTTTGGGCCATATTACCTTTCGATACCTTCGAAACTTAGCTTTCGACTTCTTAGGATGACCTCCCTCGAAAGCCTTAAAAATCTTTCTTCAAAACAATAGGCTCCCACCTTTAATACTTTAAAATCTACCTTTTGAAACCTTTCAAATTCATAAAGTATTACTAGTTAACCTTTAGAAGCTTAGCTTTGAAAGCAGTTGAAAGTACCAATTTCGACACTATTGGAAGTAACCCTTCCGAAATCATTAAAAATACCCCTTTCGAAAGCATTGGGTTTATACTCAAAACATTATTTGGGTCAAAGTGAATATAAGTGAATTTATCCCTTTCAAAACCATCCTTTATCATTTATAAAACATTGGGGAAACATGATGGCGTCGGCACCATCTTTTTCGAAAGCATAAAACATCTGGGTAAGACATTAGAAGGTTGGCGTCGAAACCCCTTTCGAAACCTTCACCTTTGAAACTGCTAACCCATTTCGAAAGCTTTAGGAAGCGGCTTAAACTTTATAAAATAAAGTACCTTTCGACCACATTGATATCTTCAATACCATCGGAAGGCTATATGATGACAGGAGGGTATCAACTAGGTCGAAACCCCTTTTCTGAGCAAACCAGGTTTAATTCTTGTTTAAGTAAACTTTTCTCTAATTAACCTGTCATGTGTCAACACTAGATTGGTTGCCTTAACTTTTTCAAATTCTTTTCAAAATAACTGCTACTAATCCAGATCTAACCAAGGTTAAGTTAATCAAACAAGCCTTCCAAATTTTTGCAAAGAAGTCCCTCTTTTAAAGCAATTTATTTTGCGTAGCAAATCACTTTGAAAAATCCCCAAAAATTCCAAAAATTCACGTTAATCATGTTATCTAACATATCAAAATTCCAGACCTAAATTCTCAATATATTTTCCAAAATAAATTATAAACCCAAATAATCATATTTTCCTTTGAAAATTAATAATAATCTTTCCATAGCTTGGAAAATTCTCAAAATTGAAACCCAACTCCAAATCATGTTTCTCATAACCAAATTTTTCCCATGGCATTTAAACAATAATAAATCTCGATTTTGATTTAAAACCGTGCTAAATCTCCTTTAAACAACCTTGTTTAAATCAAAGAAATCATGAATCAAGTATATGTCATCCAATATATCATAAAAATGAATTTTTCCCTTAAATTTGAAAATATATGATTTAAAACAAAAATAGAGATGGAATTATTATTCACCTTGCTCTAGATAAGGAGACTGGATTGAGATTGATTTCCCTTAAGCTTGATTCTCAAGCTTTAATTTGATTTCCTCTTAATCTCTTTAATGGCCGGTCATTCCTCTATATTTTATTTGCATTTTAAAATGACATAAATGGGACGTAAGAATGTGGGAACGAAATAGATATAAGGGTAGAAGCTAGGGACGGTAATTCCTAATATGCCCTTATGTGACTTAATTAACCAAAACCCATTCTTAAGCCCATTAATTAGTTCATTAGGCACGACCTTAATTAATTAAATCAAGTCTCAATCCTCTTATCACTTACACTTACATTATTCTATTTAATTTACCATATTAAATCTCCTGAATAATGTTATCAAAAATTAAGGATGTTACACTTGAAGTAGGGGAATCTGTCTGTAGCAGAATATAAGACAAAGTTCAATGAGCTATCTTGTTTTGGACCAAAATTGATCAACTCTCCGTTAAATAAAAATAAGATGTCTGTTTTGGGTATGAATACCATTAGAGAATGATTTCTCACGTTAAGGGTACTCTTGTGGATTTAGTTGATATGGCTCTATGATATGAGGCCTTGGAAAAGAAGAAGCCTACTCCAGTAGCACCTAGTGGAATACCAGTGGAAACAATTCTAACAAGAGGAAGTTTAATCCTAACTGGAAGAAGCAAGGAAAAGGGAAAGAGGGAGAAGGTCAAGAAGGCAAGCCTAAGGACAATGGTTGTTATATTTGCAAGCAGAAAGGACATATTGCCAGGTATTGTCCAAAACGTGAAGCTCTAAAGCAGCAACGTGGACTCATCTCCCCAATGATCCAGAAGACTCTCTATTTTAATTGCCATTAGCCCAAATATATGGTAAGAGACTACCCACTCATGAAGAAAATTTAGCACACTAAGATGTATGCTATTAAGGATGAACCTTTGACTTCAAAGGATGTGAAGGAAAAAGACATCCGTGAAGGTACCATACTGATTAATGGTATTTTTGTTCGATCATTGTTTGATACTGGTTCCTCCCATAGCTTTATCTCTTTAAAATCAGTAAACAAATTTCATCTTATTCCAAGTATAGAAAACCCTATATGTGTATCTAACCCCATAGGCGGGATAACACATTTGAGTATGATTTGTAAGAATGTGCAAATTTCCTACCTTTCTCATCACTTTTCTTGCGATATGTATGTCTTAGACTTCAAAGGATTTGACATTATTCTTTATATGGATCGGTTATCGAAATTTGGAGCTATTTTAGATTATAATGATAGAACTGTATCATTAGTAACCGATTTGGGAATAATTGCTAAAGTATCATGTGAGGAACCTGATATTTATATTTGTAGTTTTTTATATGCCCGTTAAGCAGCCCAAGAGATTGTATGGCGTATTGAAGTTGTTAAAAAATTTCCTGATATATTTGAAGAGGTTAAAAGTTTACCCCTGCACCGAGAGATAGAGTTCCTTATTAGTTTATTGCCTAGTGCAAGGCCTGCGGTTTAACCTAAGTGAAGGATGGTTTCGAGGGAGAGAAAGGAGTTGGTAAGTCAAACTTAGGACATGTTAAGGAAAGAATTTATTAGACCCAGTTGTTCGAGTTGGGTATCAGTTGTGGTGGCTAAGTCTGATAGATCTTTAAGGTTGTGCATGGATTATAGGGAGTTAGATAAGCTGACCATTAGAAACAAGTACCCCTTACTCCGTATCGATGATCTTTTTGACCAACTTCATGGAGCTACAATATTTTCTCAAATGGATCTAGCTATTGGATTCCATCAGTTGAGAGTTCCTAAAGATAGTGTACCCTTAACTGCATTTAGAGGCTCTGATGTTTCTTTGAGTGGTTGGTTATGCCTTCCGGGCTAACCAATGCACCAGCATTTTTTATAGACCTTATGAACCATGTTTTTTGAGATGTTCTTAACAAGTTGTGTTAGTTTTCATTGATGACATCTTTATCTACATCAAATCTGAGGAGGAGCATATGCATCATTTGGAAGCGATGCTGGAAACATTGAGGAGACATGTCCTGAAGGCAAATTTTGCTAAGTGCCATTTTTGGCAATGAGAAGTAAGATTCTTAGGATATATTATATCTAGAGAGGGCATTTTAGTTGACCCAATAAAAGTGGAATCTGTTCAGGAATGGAAGTGACCGCAGACTCCTACCGAGGTTCATAGTTTCCTAGGTTTGGAAGGGTGCTATAGGTGGTTCATTTAAGATTATTCTTAGATTTCCTCCCATTTGACAAAGCTGACTAAGAGAGGGGGAGAAGTTTCTATGGAATCCAAAGTGTAAGGAAGCATTTCTTGAATTGAAGAAGAGACTTACCAATGCACCAATTTTGACCGTTCCAAATGGAAATAGTGGATAGTGGATTCACAGTTTTTACAGATGCTTGTGGAGTGGGACTAGATGTTATTTTGATGCAGCTTAATAGCGTAATTGCATATGCAAGCAAACAGTTCAAGCCTCATAAGAAGAATTATGCTAGAAAGAATAGAGAGCAAGCAAAGAGTGGACAGAAGCTTAGTGGCAATCATCGGGAAGGTTGAGGAGGGACAACATGCTAATTTACGATTAATAACCGAGGAGTTTTGAGGATGAATGGACGGATCTGTGTGTTAAATTTCAACGATCTTATGTAGGAAGTTTTTTCATAATGCCATCATTCTAAGTTGAGTATCCACCCAGGTGTCTCCAAGATGCATAGGGACATGAGGCAGATGATTTGGTGGAAGGGATTGAGATGAGATATCTTTATCTTTGTTAGCAGGTGTTCGTGCTGCCAGTAAATCATAGGTAACGATCAAAAGGCAGCCAGATTATTACAACCCTTGGAAATACCAAATTAGAAATGGGAAATGATATCAATGGATTTTATCGATGGTTTATCTAGAACCAAAAAATAAAATGAAGGAATATGGGTTATCGTGGATCGGCTAATGAAGAGCGCAGGTTTTATTCCAGTAAAACCAACAAGGATCGCTACTTCTTTAGCTGAAATTTTTATGAGAGTGATAGTCAGGTTGTATGCAGTTTCTGTGAGTATTGTAAGTGATCAAGAACCCATATCTACTAGTTAATTTTAGAAAGCTTAAGTATAGCATACCACTCCCAAACAGAGGGGCAGATGGAGCGAGTGAATTGAATTCTAGAGAATCTCTTGAGAGCGTGTATTCTGGATTTTGACGGATCATAGGAGGATCATTTGCATTTAGTTGAGTTCTTCTATTACAATAGCTTCCAAGAAAGTATCGATATGGCACCCTATGAAATCCTATACAGAAAGCCATGCAAGTCACCAGCATGTTGGGTTAAGACGAGAGATAGACTAGTAGTTAGGTCGGACATGATCCGCAAGGCTACAAGAAAAGTTGCAGTGATTGAGAAGAAAATAAAGGAAGCCTAAGGTCGCCAAAAGAGTTATGCTGATAAAAGTCGAAAGGATTTGGAATTTATGGTGGGAGACTTGGTGTTCGTAAAGATTTCGCTAATAAGAGAAGCTGTTAGATTTTGAAAACAAGGAAAATTAGCTCCAAGGTATGTTGGACCTTTTCATATTCTTGATAGAATCGGATCGCTTGCTTATAGGGTTGAGTTGCCAGAAAGGTTAGCGGGTGTTCATAATGTGTTCCACTTGTCTCATTTGATAAAATATGTTCACGACTCATCTTTGATTGTGGAGCCGTTGGTTCAAGAGGAATTGGAGATAGAACCGAAACTGGTAGGGGTTATACATCCAGATGAAAAGAGATTGCATAACAAGGTGGTGCTTCTAGTCAAGATTAAGTGGAGTGAAGATCTAAGAGACTGTACTTGAGAGATAGTGGATTGTATGGAAGAAGCCTATCCCCAGTTGATGTTAGGGTAGCTAGTTATTTGTCTGTTGCATGTATAGTGTATGCATAGTGTATGTCTTTGTATGTGTTTTATGGTATGAATATACAGCTTTTCGCGTAGTTTGAATTATCTTCTTGTTTGCTAATTCAGGATGAAATTCTTTTAAGGGAGAAGAGTGTAATGATCTAGAATTCAATCGCTGTTTAAATGAATATTTAATTATATTTTGAAATAATAAATAAACGAATTTTTATTAACAAATAAACTTATTTTCAATAAAAACCAATGATGATAAAATCGTTTTTAAATTTTGTTTATCAATATATATATATATATATATATATATAGTTTAGAAAAAATAAAATGTGATTGGAAACTATTTTTCGAAATCTTGATTTTTCATTGGTTAAAAGTTATCTAAAATGTCATAGCACTATTGCAAAAACACATATATACACATTATAAACTATTTTAACATGATGAATATATGTATATATGCATGTATATACTTCTCTTTAATGTGCATATATATAAAGATAAGAGAAAATATTTTTATAAAGAAAACTGTATATATTTTATTATAAAAAAAATGCTTCTTTCAGCACATAGGACATGAAGCATGACATGAATAGCTACATGAGAGGGGAGGTTACAAGGGTGGATGGAAATTAAGGGGATGGGGATGGAGATGCATGCATGTACACATTAATTCAAGCACTTTATATATTTTTAAATGTTTTTCTAAGCCTATAAATACTCCTTCCGTTTCGTAATTTTCATTTTACAATTCTCATCTCCATTTTAAATTTCTTAAAATCTTGAGCAAACATATACATGGCCTCTCTTCATATTTTCTAAATTGAGAATAAAGTCACCTCTTTCCACTTAAATCACTTCCACTTCTTGCTAAATGCTTCCACAAGCTCTACAACACATTTTCTTTAAAAATACAAGCACAATCCTCCACTAGTCCACATGGTTGAGCCCAAACTCCACCAAGCCAAGCCCAATTAGCCCCTGGCCGATCCCATTTAGGGTGTTCAAGCATCCAAAGCTTTAGCAAAATTTTGCCTTGGATTAGTAAATTTTTAGTGACTGAAATCTCGATTTTGAAAATGAAAACAAGTTGATTTTGATGAACCATATGTTGTGAAAATATAGTGTTTGTTGTGTTGAAATAGCATATTGTTTTGATGGCATATGATTATAAGTTTGTGGTTGAGCTTGGATTTGTGATTTGGATGTTAAATGATATGTTTGGATATGGATATGTGAATGGTTGACTTATGATATGATGGTAGTGTGTCTATAACAAAACCAAGTGTATGCGGTGTAAATATTGTGAAGTTTGCACCTTTAAATGTCGCAAAGGACATGGGATCCAATTTGAAACAAAAGCTTGTTTTCTATTTTTGGATTTAGTAAATGTTTTACAAGTTTTCACCTTTAGTTTAAGTTTTCAAAACTCTTCCATTTGTTTTTCAAAACAAGTGATAGCTAGAGTTAAAGTGAGGTTTCCACTTAGAAATCAATTCTAGCAAACTACGCTCATAGCGATGGTCGCCATGGATGTAGTTCGGGAAATTTCACGATTTCAACTTTTAAAATGTTTTATTTTGGATTGTTTTTGAAAAATAATTTCAACTAATTAAGTAAGTCAAAAGTTAAGTCTACTATTTAATAATTTATTTATTTAATTTTTTAATTTGGATAATTATTATTTAATTATTTTAGTAATTAGGTTAAGCAGTTAGAGTTTAAGAAATTATTAACTAAGTGAAATATTTTTAGTTTTAAATAACGATTAATTAAGATAAAATAAAATTAATTTTTATTTAATCAAGTTTATTTACTTTAATTAATTATTTAATTAGATTTAATTATTTAATTAGTCATTATTAAATTAAATGTTAATTATCCACTTAATTAGGGTTTGATTCTTAAATGAATGTTATATAACTAAAGTTTAATTATAAATAAAATTTTAATTAATTAATGTTTAAATTATGATTTTTGATTTAACTAAGATTAATTAAAGTTTAATTAAGTTTTAAACTTATAATTTGATTAAGGTTTATTTATTTTAAAGTTTCTTTCAAAATTTTATCGACTATTTATTATTAACCAACTTTCTTATTTAAGTATATTGTTTTAAACCAAAGGATTACTTGTCCATGCTATTAAGTAACCAAATGAATCAATTAGTTTTAATAAAACGTTGACATGTTTTATTGGAAGTAAGTTAACTTGTACCTATCATAAATACCGCACTTCGGGAACATGATGAATACAAGGGGGTCAATTTTGATAAGTGGTTCATGATAATCAAAGCTTATGGAATGTATGTTCGTATGTAAATCTTACACCCAGATAGTGGAATGGTCCACTATAAACAACTTGAGCATGTAAAAATTATTCAACATTGGTTTAAAGAGACTAGGATCGAGTAGCAGTTGTCATCCGAAAACCTCTTCGAACCAATATAAGCGTTCGAATTGGAAATAATGATGTCAAGGTCCATGGTGAAGCTTTGAAGTGCAAGAGCTATTTGCTACTAATCCTGAGGGTGATTTCCTAAATGGATGTAGTGGAGATACAGCCTTCGTTCAACTCCTGAACAACTAGTATGGATGAATGTGGACATTGTGTCAACATCTAAAAGACAATGTTAGAATTCCAAAAGGGAAGTGCTAATGGTAAAGACGTAGCCTTAGGCCTCATCAACTAGGAATGACTAAAACTAGTGTGACGCAACAAGGCTAGGTGGGTCGCTCCCATTAGGGTAAGGTCATCCCTATCTAGAGTCCCTACTATTAACTCATGCGTGCTTCAGTATGGTTGCTGATCCCAATAGAATGGTGATCGTATTCGGTAATATCCAGCAAGGGATAGGCCAGTCTTGTGTTAGCAAGGGATCCAGGCGAGATCCTCGGTGTTATTTTATTTAGAGATGCACTGTGATAGGCGATACGCCAGTAGCTCAATCATTGTATGTAATCCATTTCCCAATAAGTGCCTTTAGTTTAAGGTGTATATCTATTATATTGGAATTTAATTAATTTAAAATTTTGGATATGTTAATTATTTACTTGAAAACCCTAGACATTATGATATATCACTGGATTTCTATATAAGTTTTTTGGTCATCGTAAGGTAAAAATCATTCTATATTTATGCGCGACATGATCTTACAAGGTACCCTTGAATTTCAAACAGTTTTTAAAGTAATAATTCAGTTATTAAAGTTTATCTACACTAGACCCATGTATGACCTGGAGTTTTATTTTCTTTTCCTAAAACTCTTGGGTACTCAAATTTGTATGAGTAGCCAAATGATCCAGGTTTCTCACGGAAGCATTTTGAAGGAGATGGAGCTGGTGGCTTCACCCTTAGTTAATTATATTCTATTTCTGTTGTGTATGTATGATCTTTACACTTATAGGGAGTTATAACTGTACTAGTTTGGAGCTTGAATCATTAAGCTCTGATGTATTATTATTATTATGTAAATGGTTACGTAATATCCTATGTTATCTATTATATATTATTCTAATTCGTGGTGAGAATCTGTGATTGCTGAGTTCTTCTTATCTTTCCATTTCTTTTAGTCTTTCGGAGTAAGAAAGGCGGTTTGTTACAATCAACTAACATCCTCTGTAATTATTTCAGGACTAAAGTCCATTAACTTTGAATGATTTTCAAAAACAAAAATAGAGCATATTTCCTCCTTTAATCATTTCCATCTGTAATTTGTGAATAACATCCATCTATTTTTCTAACTTTGTTAAAACTATTAATTTGAAAACATACATGTATATCACTCTGGAATTATATGTACTTTGCAACCAAGCAATGGATGAAAATGGCCATTTGAAATTTAGTGAAATCTATTACTGTACAAATTCTCATCCCACCAATAAATGCCATGAAATCCTCAGACCCATCATTTGATTCTTCTTTATTCTGCATACATCCAGTTAGTCGAATATTATTATAGGCGCAGATTGATTTCAAAGTTGTCAACATAATGTTATATGATATATAGCTATAGCTGATTAATTATTTGCAATGGGTTGACCTACGTCACAATCAATAACATTTGTGTATGCTTTTTTTTTAAAATTTAGCCCTTGAGTATGTTACTTGGAGAAACATCAATAAATTGAAAATGCTTCTGGGCAAAGAAAAGAATCAAAGTCATTTAAACGATAATATTTGTAGCTTGTATATTAGGGTATTTAAGCTTAGTTGTTCTGATCAGCATAACATAAGGAATTCATGTATTAATATATTAAAATTTGGTTTATTTGTTTGTTCAAGTGCCTATATATCTTTTGATCACTAATTTGTTATGATATGAAATTGCTAGCTCCATGCGCATAACTAACCTTCCACCATCATGGATTGAAGAATTAACCGAATCTAAAATCAAGGAAAGACTTGACTGGCATAAAAAAACTGAAAATGTATAATTTACTATGGATTCTCTATTTTTGCATTTGTACTCTAGTTTTAAAGTATTGAATTATCCACCTGTCATATTGTACTGTTTTAAAGCAAAATTTTGGTTATTTTCTTTCAAAAGTTGTTTCAATAATACATGGAGATCATGAAATATTTCCTTTAGTAAATAAAGCAATTCATAGTTGCCTTATTAGATAAACAAGGCACTGGACTTTCTTCCTTTTAAGTTTTCTATGTGAGAATATAGATGATGCAACTTTTAAAATTTGAGTGAAGCATTATTCTATGTTCTTGGATTCCAGTAGTATAGGTTTGAACAAAAAGTACACAAATATGAGCTCCAACTAACTTTTAAAAGCAAGATACTATTGTCAAAGTAGATAACAATGGATATTTAAACCAAAAAAGGAGTGAAAAAATTGAAAGGGAAAGCATATTGAATGTTCCAAGATAGAGATATGTAATGCCAGCTACTCTTCCAATTCTTGCTTGCCATCAACCATGTTGATGATGTTTGTAAAACGGACAAGCCAAATTAATCATCAATGTAAAATTTTCTTATATCATTTTATCAAACAAAAGGTGATAAAAATACCTAATAACTCCTCTTATATAGAAGATTCTCTAGAAAACACACTGCTCTTTCTTTTGAATATAAAAATGTTGATCGAACAAAATGATTCATAACATCAGTAAAAAATCAATAATTAATAATAAAACATAAAACTGTACCCGTTGTTAACCCAAAAAATAGATCAACATCCTGGTTTGAGTTTGAAAGCACCAGTCCTATTCTGACAGAGCAATATCACAAATAACAGGTATAGAAAAAGACAGTAAAAGAAAGAAGACAAGGAATTTTTATAGTGGTTTGGCTGTTAACGAAACCTACGTCCACTTTATAGTTTTATTATAGACTGATTGCTGTTACAAGCATTGTTTGATTACAAGGCTTTGATTATCCTTAGGTAGATTGTATCCCCAGAGTTTGAATCCATTGGAGAATCACCATGGATTCCTTTGGAGATTGTATTGAGGGAGGTAGAGAGTGAATAATGTTTTTAGCAGAGCTTCAGCAACTAGTCCAAAGAAGATCCTGTTTATGTTGCAGGCAGGATGGTATTTATAGAGATCGTAAAGCTTCTAGGCTAGGCAACTTTGTCAACTGTTCATATATAGGTATAGAGCGACCTAAGGGGAAAAGATCGCGATTCGAGCCAAAACCATGGATCGCTAGCAATCCATAGATTATGGCTCATGTGCAAGCTATTTCCTTATCTTCCTTTCATTGCTTCAGTGTGCTAGCTCGCTAAGTCTTCTTTATCTAGTATGGTTCGTTGGCGATCCATAATGTATGGATCGCTGGCGATCCATACACTTAGCATACTCTTATGTATTTTTTCCTTCTCTGCTTCCTTTATTCCATGGCACCTTAGCATCTTGCATGGATCGCTAGCGATCCAAGGGTATGGATCGTTGAAGATCCAAGCACTTAGGCTAGTTTTGGAGTTTGAAATATGGGATGCTTCCATGACCTTGTTTCATTGTTGTTTGCGCAGTCTCGTTGCATGTTGTTCCATTTTGATGACAATTTACTAGCTGAATACACTTAATATCTGACTAGACTGAACTGATGCTAGCTTCTTAGTTCAGTTGAATTTGGTCGTTGCTTTAGTAATATAATTTTGCTCTCGTCAACTCCTTGCCTTAGCCTCTCTGGTTAAGTTCTAAGTCATTCTGTTGTCATGGAATTGTTCTTTTTCTGCTAGATCCTGCTGGCTTAAAAACCCAAACAAATTTTTTCCCTAAAGTATATCTTTGTTGTAAATAATTCCTGCTTTGGAAGTTACCTCCTCCAATATCTATTCGTCAAATTCCAAGTGATCGCATTGAAGTTTTACGTATGCATGGCAGGTCATACTATTAATCACCTATTTTTGGTCTCACTACTATTTCTTATCATAACCGGTCAAGTTTCTTTTTATATCTTTCCAGTATGCTTCGAAACAATGGATGGATGTCAAAAGCTTGAGAAAAATCTACCCCAAACTGTATGTGTCGCTAGCAATCTATGTATGATAGGTATTAGCGACCTAACGACTTGAAAGAAAATTTTCTATCGAAAGATGGGTCGCTAGCGATCCACAATGGATCGTGGGCGACTCGGTGACTTTGCAAAAATTTTATTTTCCGTTTCTATCCACCTATACATATGTTTGAGCTGAGCTACCAATTCATTCGACCCGAACCATTCTTATTCCTTCACGTGGTCTAGCCTTCGTGTGACCCAATTCCAGGAAATTCAACGGCTTGCTCGACCCAATCCATTGCCTCATTAAATCCATCTTGTTCAAGCTCCACGTTGTGATTCCCTCTAGTGATTGGCTGTGATTCTTCTTAGTGGATCTTAGATTGTTTCTCACCAAAACCCTAGCTCTCCTCTACCCTAATTCGCTGCCATTCCATCATTAGCTCGTCTCCAACCTGATTGGTTTGTTACTAGCTTGCCTTTAGACAGTTGATTCAAGTCTTTGACCAATTTCACGTTTAAAGTTTAATCCAAGGTGGGTCTTCTCATTACTTTGCTAATTACCGCGTTTGTGTAATGATTTGATGGTGAGTTCACATTTTTAATGTTGATCATGAAAAGTTTGAGTTGATTGTGGTTTAATGGAGAAAGATAGTAAATCGAGTCTTGAGTTTTCTTCTAGAATGACATTCTGGCTTTGGCCCATTGCTTGACGCATTTTTCTGTCTTCGTCCATTAGACTAGAATTGACTTATGCTCGGTTTGTAGCTATTACTGCACGACACATCACTAATCGATCTCGATTTGTCTAGAGAATTTGGACTTACCCTGCTTGCTTGTTGCACGCTCGGTGTCCCCTTAGTGAGAAGAGTTTTCCACGTCTCTTCTCACAACGGATCCATTATTGAACAAGTCATTGTATAGGAAGTGAAAACAAATAGGAGCGATGTGGGAAATTCTTTTCCATTTCCACTGTGAACGGATTGTCTACATGGCATGGAGCATTTGTAAAATTTTGGATATCAAGCTCACCACGTATAGACATCACATTTCACTTGCCCCGGTTTACACTTGAAGTCCGCTACATGGGCACGGATTGATATCTCTCCGGAATTCAAGTATTGCAGGAGAAAATTATTAATTTAGAACAAAATCACCTAACCGTTTTGAATACGAGTTCTGTTGTTTTAGAATGAAGCACCCATCTTCACGTCGTAAATCGAGTGGAGGAAGCCCAACACTTTCCACAGCCGAGTCATCATCCGTCGCTCTTTATCCTACCACTTCATAAGCAGAATACGGTCATTTGGTGCCGGTTGGGTCAATCGTGGATCGAACACCTCCTAACTTTGGAGTTTTACTCAATCTGCCAGAGAGGGCATCCTCGGTGGTTTCTGCTAAAGTTCTTTATAACATCTATGCTCAACATGGTATTCTAGAGTAGGATGTGCGCCTGCCAGAGGAGGACGAGTTCGCTCATATGCCTCCTCCGTAGTACACCACTTGCCACCGGTATATGTGCTTGAATGGATCCGTTCCTCCCTTTTATGACTTTCTGTGTGAGACTCTTTCAAATTTAGGCATTGCCCCTTTCCAGATTCATCCTAATGGCTATGCCATCTTTACTTGCCTAAATGTTCTTTTCATACACATGTTCAACTGCGCTCCAACCTTCGATGAGTTGCGGCACTTTCTGTCATTCAAAAGGAGATAAACTGCCCCTCCTTGATCATAATTGAAGCCTAAAGAAACCGAAAAATTGTTCAGTGTCTGTAGAACAACTTATCACAATTTAAGATGCAATATTTCTTCGTTAGATGTCTCGAGGGGTTCAATCGTCGATGGACGACAGGGGTTAAGTTCCTTTTCATACTTATCGAGCTTCGATGTTGATATGGAGTTTCAAATGAGCTTTATAGTTCCTACAGTTAATCCAACGCCAAACAAAGATGTGGCTCTTGATGAAGTTTGTCAAACACTAAAGGCTATTGATGCCGAAGAACGGTGCGTTAAAGTTTTTCCGACAGATGAAAACTTGCATCGATATGGGTTACTATATCTGGGTATATCCACTGTTCAAGTTGAAGTCCCCTCTCCTGCCCGATCTAGGGTTTGCACAAGAACTACTTCGACTTCCCATGGTTTTGATGAAGGAACCTCTCAAGAGAGAGAGAGCCTGTCTAGAGGATCAATGAGGAGACCCACGAAGGAGGAGATGCTACCACAACTGGATTTAGTGGTCTGGTTAGAATGCCTCCGATCTTGGAGGATAGGGAAGAAGAGTTCAAGTAATGAGAAGGCAAGGCCGCATTGGACTCAAAGAAGGAAGAGGGGGATTTTGAGGGTAGTAGCATTGAGTCTACGGAAAGTGATGACCTTTACGTAGAATCCGACGACGAGGACTCAGAATCATGCAATGAGACCCCGGGCATGAGTCCCATCCTTTCAAGTTTGCCTCTCCCTGATATAAGCGATTAAAACAAATCCCCAAAGACTGGATGACATCGAGATTCTCTAAGTAAAGACGTCAGAGCAGAGTTTGGGGATTTGAGCAACGTTTATGTGAACTTTGACATGCTTTTGAGTGAAGATTTTAAATTCAATGAGGTGCCTCCCCGCTCGAGCAGAACTGCCCCAGAAGTTAGCCCGGTTCTGCCTATGATAGCCGAAGTTAGCCCGATTCCACCTACGATTGTCATCCAATCTGTGATGACGTTTTTAGCCTATCCCAGAAACACACTGCACATCTCATTGGGATTACACTCACTTCCATTCATTCCTTCACTTTTGTTGTGTCTATTTTATGCTTTTGAAACCTTTTATTCATGCTTCATGCTAGGTATGACAAAAAGACGCGGTCTTTACGATGACTTGAAGAATTCACTGACTGGCAGCGGTACTCTAACAGCACCTTCGGCCGTCATAAATCCCAAGAAACAGAGGAGGAATATAGGAGGAGGAAAGAACTATAGGTCGAAGTCCGTCGTCAAGGCCGATCGTACATAGGCAGGTATGAGAAGAGGAGAACTTTTGAGAAAAGGGAGGAGCCATCAAAAAAGTCAAAATTTGAGCATCGTCTCCATTCTTCAGGCCTTACCACAACACACTCTTCAGCGGGCCAAGAAATTCCCATTACTTTTGCCTCCATTCCGCCTTCAACTCATATCTCGCCATCTTCTATTGTTACTTCCCCCGGTGCTTCACACCTCACTGGACACCTGCCTATATTCTTCCTTTGGCCCTTCCCTAAACTTGAGGTAGCGCTTCCCGGATGGTTCTTGAAGGGGGTTGAATTTGATCGTGAATTGCACATGGTTCACAAGGATTCGTACATGCCTCACCTTCAGGTTTTTCAAAGCAACTTGGATTAGGTCGAAAGATATGAGAAACTGTGTAAATAGCTGGCGGACACCAATCGCAATAACTACCAAGAGATCCTTTATTTCGAGTCAAAGAAGGATGATTTTAAAGAGCACTGTCAGAATGTGAAGCCAGAATTAAATTGCTGGAGGAAGAAAAGGTAGCAGCAATGCAAGAGGGCAAGATGAATGCTGGCTTGCTAAAAGAACTAAAAGAGGCTTACGTCGATATTAAGATCATCTATAGAGACGAGATAAAGAAGGTTCACACTGAAGAAGCGAAATTAAAAGAAGAAGTGGCTGCTTGCAATGCAATAAACAAGGCTCAAAGTAAAACTATTGTTGAACACGACCTCATCGTTGAAGGGCACAACAAGACAATTTCCGACCAAGCCGAGACAATAGCCAAGCTACAGGCTTAGGTCGCACAGTTCAGTGCGGATACGTATGCCATTGAAGTTGAGGAATCCACCATCAGAGCGGATTACCTAGAGCTTTAAAATACTTTTGAAAGAATGAAGGAGAAGCTAGATGCGACCATTCTGAATTTTAATGTTTACTCCCTGTTGCACCAAGGGAGTCTCAGCAACTTGGGACCGAAGTTCCCACACACTCTCGTTTTAGTTTGGAAAGAAATATTATCCCGCTTTTCCGATAGCGATGATGTCTATACTGAGCAGGAGTTACAGAATGCCTACGTTAATGAAGAATCGATGAAGTCTATACTGAGCGGGAGTTACAGAACGCTCATGAAGAATCGAAGAAGGCATTGCTCGAAGGTCAGAAGATTCTTCGAGTCGAAAGAGAGAAGGAGGCCACCGATGCTACCTTAACAACTACCATGGAAGCGCTCACCAAGCCTTTTATTTCTGGTGCAAGCAAATCATTGAAGAAGCCCCACGACTTGCCAACAAGTTCAAAGCACGAGAATCTTTCTCAGGTAGTGGAACCATTAAAAGAAGGTGAAGTTGGTGAATATGAAGTCGACATTCTCGACCATTCTTCTGGTGCAGGTAATGTTCTTGCTTCCTCTGAGTTCGAGAGCATCCAACTTACGCTGCAAGAGCAGGAAGAATTTAACGCTTTCTTTTTTGATCTTATAAGTCCGTCCTTCTTTCCTGTTGATGTGCTAGCTTCCTCAGCACCCGGACCCACTGTTATTTCTACAGCTTCTATGGTTGTCTCTATTCCAGTTTCTACATCCGTGTTTGGCTCGCAGCCGGGGCCATAGTCCGAAAAGGTAGCCGTGCTTCACGGCCTAGATGACCCTTCTGTGTCTTTAGACAGAGATGTAATAGTGGCAGAAATTAAGGAGTGGAAAGTCCAGACAAAGCAGCCTCGTAAGACTCAGCGCAAGCTGGTCGCTATCAAGAAGGAAAAGGTTGAAGTAATCAAGGCCTCAAAGAGCTCCCGTAAATCACGGAAACGCAAAGGAAAGGGAGAATCTTCTAAGAAGGCTGTAGAGGAAGAGGAGGACATTGTCATTGAGGCGTTCGTTGACATTACTGGCAGCGATACTACTCCTGAGAAAAAAGTAGAAGCTACCAACAAAAGGCGGGAAGGGGAGCGGTGGAAGGAAGCATTGAGGAGCTTGTGTGACGACTGATTTGATTTTTGGTTCCTTTTGGGTCATTTTGTTAAAGTGCAGAGTCTGCACTTAGTGTTTTTATTATGGAGTCTGTATCTTTTTTGTTGGCTGGTGTTGTGTGGGTACGGCCGTCATGTTTTGACCCTATATAAAGAAAATTGTAGGCAATACATTGATGCTTTGATTTTATTCTCATCTATCTGCTTATGTATGTTATGTGCACTCATGCTTGTTTTATTTATACTTATCGAGTCCTGTGATTATTGCCAAAATCCTTCGTTTGAAGTAACAGAACCTAAAAATTCTTTACATAAAAATTAACAGAATTTTTAAAATTCTTTGTTTGAAGTGACAGAACTTGTGAACTTATTGTCTTTATGTATTTTAATTCAAGTACCGGTGTATGGCTCCCAGTACACGAGGTTGTTTGCTTTAAACTGTTTTCAAATGACCAGTAACTTAGGGTTTAGATAATTTTCATATTAAACTGGAAGTTTGGCTACGTTACAGCTTGATTTTCCTTTTTTGGAAGTTTTGAAACTTTAGCATGTAATCCAAGTTTGTTGTAATATTCCAGCAAGTATGCAATATATGCGTGATTGAGAGGTGCACATTGCGTGGGTTAACTGAGGGCAGTTTAAATCATTAAGGTGTCCTTAGTTAAAAAAATTCTGTTGGTTTGTAGCATTCCAATTTTGTTTGAGTCGTGATCATTATTCCTGATTATAGAAGCAATTGGCGTTGGTTATGGGATGCTTGATTTTTGGTGCTCCTTGGCGTTGCCTATCATCGGCCAACGCAAGGAACGTATGTTTTAATGCTCCCTGATGATGCCTATCTTTGGGTAGGCTAAGGAGTTTAAGTTTAAGAACTAGTGTGCAATTTTTCATGCTCCTCAGAGTTTCCTATCTTTCAGCAACGTGGGGAGTTAGTGTTTGGGAATTTAATGCGCGGCTTATGGAGTGAGCGGCTTTTAGTCCTCCCCGGTGTTGCCTATCTTCTGGCAACGTGAGGAGTTGACATTTTGGAGGTTAGTGCACGGCTTACGAAATGCACAGCTTTTCATGCTCCTCATGTTGCCTATCTTTGGGCAATATGAGCAGTGTAAGGTTTAGAAGTTGGCGCACGTCTTATGAAATGCGTGGATTTTTATGCTCCTCGGTGTTGCCTATCTTCGGGCAACATGAGGAGTGTAAGTTTTAGAAGTTAGTGCACGACTTACAAAATGCACAGCCTTTTGTGCTCCTGGTTGTTGCCTATCTTTAGGCAACGTGAGGAGCGTAAGTTCTAGCCTTGCCGATGTTGCTGGAGCAACACCTGTTTTTAGAATGCCAAGATTAGGTTCCACCGATCTAATGGTTTGAGTCGGTTTATTTCCATCGACCCGACGGGTAGTTATTACGACTTTGTTGGTTCAAGAAGCAAACTTTATTGAGGAAAGCGGGACAGTTTTTGCCTATGTACAATGCCCCTGGCATCCTGGGATGGCTTAATTGCTAGAAAATAAAAGGTACGTGAGGTTGCTTTCCGATAAAGTAATGGTGGAGCGATTCACTATTCCATGCTCTGTGAACTTGAGTTTTGTCGACGGTTGTTAGCTTGAAAGTCTCGTCCCTTAGCTTTTGACTGATGACATACGGTCCTTCCTAGTTTGGTCCGAAGGTTCTTGAAACGGGGTAAACTAGCTTGAGCATAAGATCTCCCACTTCGAAGGTTTGATTGTGAACTTTTGAGCTAAAGCACCGTGCGACCCTTTTTTGGTGGGCGGCGGTTCTCAATTATGCTTCTACTCTTTTTTCACCGGTCATATCTAGCGATTAGAGTAGGAGCTGCCATTTTGCTTTTGATTGAAGTTTTTCCTTCGGTGTGAGGGGACTCCAGCTCAACATGAATCATTTCTTCTGAACCATACGTCAAGGCAAACAGAGTGCGGCCAGTTGCCGCTTTGTGGGTAGTTTTAAAAGCCCATAGTGCAAGTGGAAGTTCATCGATCCAGTTTCCTTTTGATTTTGTTAATCACCTTTTGATAGTTGACTTGATGACCTTGTTTATCACTTCCACCTGCCCGTTTCTTGCAGATAAGCCACCATAGAAAAGCTCTTCGAGCTGAATTCCGTTGTCCGTGATTACTTTTTGTGGGATACCAAACCTGTAAATAATGTTTTTAGTAACAAAGTTAAGGACTTTCTTTGTGGTTATGGTGGCCATCGGTTCCACTTCGGCCCATTTTGTGAAAAAATCTACGACAATGATAGCATATTTGGCCCCATCTTTTATTGGAAGAGCGCCAATCAAGTCGACTGCCCATGTCACAAACAGCCATAGGCTGACCATCCACGTTGGCTCCATTGAAGGAGTTCTCTTAATTTGGTTGAGTCTTTGACAATGATAGCATCTTCTGGCATAATCTGCAGCGTCGTGATTTATTGTTGGACATAAATACCCATACTGAAGGACTTTCTTAGCTAGGGTATGCCCCCTAGTGTGGTCCCTGCATTTGCCTTTGTGTGCCTCCTTTAGGATTCATCGTGCTTTATTATCAGTCATACACCTAAGAAAAGGGGTCGAGAATCCCTTCGATGGAGAATTCCATTCTGTTTCACGAACTGTGGTGCTTTTCGAAGAAGCATTTTCCATTGGTTTTGGTCAGTTGGAATGGTTCCTGCAAGTAGATAGTCTTTATTGGTGTCATCCATGTATCCGGATCAATAGTTGTTTGAAGGACTCAGTCGATGTTCATCTCATCTATGCTCGAAGTGGTAAAGTTTCGACTGAGATGAGCCCCAATGATTGAGCTTCCCTAGAGCTTTCTAGCTTAGCCAAGTAGTCCGCCTTGGTGTTTTTTTCTCGTGGAATGTGGTCTATAGTATAATGTTCTATGTCGCTTAGCAGTTCTTGCACTTTAGACAAACACGGGGAGAGATTCTCTGCTCGAGCTTGGTATTCCCCCATACCTAACAGATGACCAATTAGGAGTCGTTGTGGATGTGAATAGATTTTATCTCAAGTCCTTTCACCATCTTTAGTCCTGCAATAAATGCCTCGTATTCCTCTTCGTTATTCGTTGCAGGGAATTCAAGTGTAAGGCGTAGCTAGTGGCTCTCTCTTTATGGGTTTCCAGCATTACCCCTACCCCTAAACAGAGATTGTTAGATGCACCATCTACAAAGAGTTTCCATTGAGTCTCCACCTCTAACGGCGCCTCTTCTTTGTCGTCCCGTGAGGTAAACTCGGCGATGAAGTCAGCTAACGCTTGCCTATTGATAGATTTCCTCGGATGGTATGCAATATCATATTGACTTAGCTCTATGTTCCATTTGAGGTGTCTCTTGGAAGTTTCAGGTCGGTACAGCACTTGTTTCAAAGCCCGGTCGGTTAATGATTTGATTGGATGCACCTAAATGTATGTTCATAACTTTCGGGACACGATCAAGAGGCAATTCACTAGCTTTCCAGCTTTGGGTAATTCTTCTCACCTCCGGTGAATCATTTGCTAATGTAATACACGGGTCACTGGATTATCATTTCTTCCCGCACGAGAGCGACACTCAATGCATGCGGTGAGACTGCTAAAAAAATGAATAAGTCTTCTCCATCCACCAGCTTTGATAAGATTGGTCGAGCTTCTATGTGTATGGCACTTCTTCGAAAGCCGTTTGACAAGCTTCACTCCGTTCGAAGTTTTTCTTTACCTTCTTCAGTACATTGAAGAATGGTATGCATTTATATGTAGCTTTTGAGATAAATCGGCTCATTACTACAACTTTTCCATTCAAGCTTTGAGGTTCTTTCTTATTTCTCGGGGCTTGAACTTCTCGCAGCCCCATTATTTGTTTTGGATTTGCATCGATGGCTTGGGTACTTACTATGAACCCCACGAATTTCCCGAAGGCCACTACGAAGTGACATTTGAGTGGGTTGAGCTTCATTCCTCACTTTCGGACTATTTTGAATATTTCAGTGAGATTTTCTAGATGGTTAGCATCTACTCGAGATTCGATCAACATGTATCCACATAAACTTCCATTGTCTTTTCGATTTGACGTTTGAACATAGTATTCACCAGCCTTTGGTATGTTGCCCTGGCATTTTTTAAACTAAATTACATTACTCTATAGCAGTACAGTCCCAAATCGGTGATGAAGCTGGTGTTTTCTTTATCTGGATCATCCAGCAAGATCTGGTTGTAGCCCAAGTATGCATCCATAAATGACAGCAATTCATGCTCTGCCATTCCATCCACAAGCTGATCGATTCTGGGGAGTGGGAAGCTATCTTTCGAGCAAGCTTTATTTAGATCCGAGAAGTGAATACAAGTTCACCATTTCCCATTAGACTTCTTGACTAAGACAGGGTTTGATACCGATTCAGGGTAAGTTGGGTCTCAGATGAAGCCGTTAGCCATCAGTTTATCTACCTCCTCTCTCGATGCCTTCGACCGTTTAGGGCCCAAGCCGGGCCTTTTTGCATTACCAATGTGAATTTGGAGTCAATATTGAGCACGTGGCAGGCAATTTCGAGTGATACCCCACATATATCGGAGTGTGTCTAAGAAAATACATCCAAATTGGTGCGGAGGAGTCTAGTTAGTTCTGACCGCATCCTGTACCCAAGGTCAGATCCGATTTTCAAGAATCGTGTTGGTTCGTCCATATAGACTGGGATAGACACCATCAATTCTACTGGTGCTTCCGGATCCTCCCCTAAACTCATCTTTTTAGGGTCCAAAGCCTTGTCGAATCAGCTATGGTCCCTGAGCCAGGGGCGGGTCTACAAATGCTATTCAATGAGCTCACGAATGTTGGAGAATTTTCCCCACATCCTTTCCTTTTTCCTTTCTTCTTGACTCATGCAATTCTACGATGTAGCATTCCCAGGTGGCGCTTTGGTCTCCTTTCACAATTCCAACTTCATGCTCTGTAGGGAACTTCATTGTAAGGCACCATTGGGCTAATGCTATTTTGAAGTCGGCTAGTGGGGCCGTCCCATGAATGCATTGTATGCTGGCATTTTATCTACAATCACAAAAGTCTGAATGAGGGTGGCCCTTCGATCACCCTCTCCAAGATCCACAGATTGGTCAATTGTTCCTACCGATTGTTTGGGTTCGCCGATAAACCCTTGAATCTCTGTTTGGCACGCGGATACGCTTTTCGTGCCAATCTTCATTTGAACGAAAGTACATTTGAAGAGTAGGTTAATTGAACTACCACTATCAACCAACACCTTAGGTCCGATTCCAACCATCACCACCATCAGATCGAGAGTTGGAGCTTCAATCCCTTCGATGTCCCAACTTCGGAACACTAATCGTCATTCAAAACCCTTTGCAACTTGGCTGGGGTTTCATCTTTTATAGCCAAACATGATTCCTTCGGAGCATGTTTCAATGAACTCGCATATCACTCCATTTCCACCCAACTTCTTTGCGTGGGGTTGTGTACCACAGATATTGTTGCAATAATAAACCTTTGGTCAATTCGTTTTGACCCTTCTTCACTAGTTCCTGCTTGATTCCTTTGGTCTCTAGGATACTGAGGAGTTGCTAATTGATCGATGTTTTACGGCTGCCTTACGTACTGCTGGAGTTTGTTATTCTGGATCATCTCTTCAATGAGATTCTTTAGGAGGCGATATTCGCTCGTATTGGGGCTACGTGTTTCGTGGAAGCGGCAGAATTTCCCTAAGCGCTTTTGTCGTTCACTTGCTTCCTTTCTAGAGGGCTTTTTGTATTCCTCAGTCCCATAAGTCGCAAGAAAGATGTTTTCTGGTGTGTCGTTTATGGGAGTGTAGCCTTCGGGCCTAAACCCTTTGAGCTTTTTATTGTTGCCATTACCATTCTTCTTATTGGAGTTTTGACTTTTTTTTGAATTTTCATCCTTCTCGATGATTCCTTCAGCAGTCCGAGAAGTGTGCGCATTTTGCTTCATTGCTACATCGCTTTGCCCGATGTTCGTCAGTTGCACATCAGTCAACTTTCTTTCCAATTCCTGTGCCTCCACCAACCTTAGGTGCTGACTTGCTTTACGATTGAAATATTTCCTAGTGGTAGGTTGCTTCGTCTTAATCCACTTTTCGAATTCAGTTTCTGTGTGAATTGCACAAACTAATGCCATAAAACCATGTCTTTGTTGGGGTTTCTTACTTCCATCACCGCGGTGTTAAATTTGTTCATGAAAGATTTTGGTGATTCGTTACACCCTTGGAACAATCTGGATAGGGACATGACGTCTTTTGGCTGTGTAGTATGGAGTCTGAACTAATCAAGGAACCTTGTCACCAGTTAGTCAAAAATAGAGATAGATCTTGGCGGAAGCCTAGTGAACCACATTGACGCAATTCCTTCAAGAAAGATAGGAACACATCTGCATCGAATAGCTTCGAAGGCATTAGCTCCATCCATATACCAACTGTATTTGTACAAGTGAGGTTTTGGGTCCTTAGTCCCGTCATAGGACGGAATAGTTGGCATTGTGATAGTAAACTTAATATCATGTAGCAAAAAACATTCAAAGTATGTGAATTAAATTATCTCCTTAACATAAGTATATCACAATTTTTTGTTCAATTACCAACAACATCACATGGGAAACTATTTATTTTATAGGAATAAGACTTGCATATCAAGTTTTGTATGTTTAAAATCAATATCAATAGTGTCCATATCAATCAAATTTCCATAACCCACATTAATTATGCAGTAAGAAAAAATTACTAAAAACAGTTAAAAATAGGCATCACTATTGTAAGATGTCATGAACAAACTTAAGAAACAAAGAGTTTGACTACATTCACCAACAATTAACAACAATGTCATACTACTAAAGTAGGCCAACACTAGCTGGTTATCATACTACAGCTTACACATTTCTAATTTGTATCCTTTGTTATTTTATGTGTTTTAATAGTAATGATCATACTATATCCAATAGTGGTGCTATGTCTTATTTACTTAGAGATATAACAACATATTAACGGTAGATGTTCATCCATATGGTTTTCAAAAAAATCATATCAAAGTGCAATTACATATGCTTGCTTCTCAAAAATATATTATATAAGGCCTCTTAACTATATTTATAATGCCTCTCATCTATATTATATATGCTTGCCTCTCAACTGTGTTAACGATAATAACATATGCTTGGTCGGATGGTAGATGTTCAAATAATCATATCAAAGTGGAATCCATAATTTCAAATTCACATCAGAAATCAATTTAATATTAATATGCAATAAAAGTACAATTCAAATGAAAAACCAAACATGAAATAAGCAACAATCAAGTTAATCAACCAATAAAATCAAGTTAATTGGCATAAACAATAACCGAAATATGAAAAAGTACCCTGAATTTATGATTTACTATGATTTAGGGTTCTTAGTTGGGAACATTATTTTGACTACATGGAGAGGAGGGACGCTGCATTAGAGGAGGAGAAGGTTGCAAAAAGGAGGTCCCAACTCGTGAAAAGGAGGAAGTAGACTGGTGGCTTAAATCAAAGAAGTGGGGAAGGGAGCAATGTTCGTCCGAGGATGAAAAAGAGGAGTAGCGTTGATTTGATGAGGAAAAGAGGAGCAACATCGCTAGTATTAGGGAAAGTAACTTGGGTTATTGAGAGGGAATTTTTTGGGTAAAGTGGCAATGTACTGGCTGGGTACAAAGAAAAATACCCATGTGGGATATTTGGGTTCAAATGGCGTTATTTATATTTAATTACCTTTTGAAAATAATTAACAGCATTTTGTATTAAAACACTACGATTTAGAGTTGTCATAAATAAATTTTCTTGCATTGGATATAAATCCATATAGTATTAATCCATATGCACGATTAAACAAATACTAAATGAATTAAAAATTTGACGGTTGCTTGACGTATGCATGAATGAATGAGTGTATTATTGAATTATTATTAGTGAATTACTATTTGTATAAAAATACAAAAATTAGTGGAAGTATTTTAATAAAAGCAAGCATCTGTTGAAATTAAAAAACTCTTTGATTAAAGAAATCTTTAGAAATATATTTTGTGTTAAACTGCCATTGGTTGTTTTAAGAATTCCGGTCGAGGTATTTGGCCAACGTTGTCGATAGGGACTTCTAAACACTAGGACGAGATAGTCAGATACAGTACTTTGAGTTATAATATTTTGAAAGATTTATAAATGTTAATGAAAAAATATAAATAATATTCAAAAAGAAAATAAAGTTTTGAAGTAAGTTACATACGGTTCAAACATGAAATGAATGTTTTGGATACACACACACACACATACATACATACATATATATATATTGTAAAGGCCTGTATCTCCGTACCCTTTGAATCGATAATAAATCACACGTATCCAACTCAAATTGAACGAGTATATACGAACCTTTAGGGGCATAGAAGAAGGAGATAGAAGGAAAAGGAACAACATCACAGAATTTCACAATCACAACGGAATAAAATATAATATATAATAACAAATCTTTATGCACAAAAAACTGTAACTGTTAATATACATACCATTATCAGAGTATAATAATCAGCAAATAAATCTGGAGAGTTATAATAACTTGTCATCACAAGTGTTGAATATATAGAGCGCGCACACAGCAAAAATAACCAAGTACATATAAAATGCCTGAGAATCCTCCAGCTCGTCTCCTGAGCTTCCATAGCATCCTAACTTGAATCTGTAATACTCGGTCTGACCCAAGTATTATAATAAAATAACACCCGAGTTAGTCTACGTAAGAACTACTGTTATCAAAATCCTTTGAAAACAAAGGTATCTCGTAAGACTATGTCACACATAAACACGATGGATTTTTACCTTACAATAACCAAAACATTTTATATCAAAATCATCTGATATTATAATAGTGTCTATAGAAAGTAAACCATAAAATAGCTGAAATGCTTGCATCTCACATTTCAACATAGTTGGGCACATCTAAAACTGTACATGCTCGTAGTAGATATTGGATTTCATACAATGAATGGGCTACTAGGGTACCGCTTATTACAGTACACCTTTAGAAAAATATACCGAGATCCTACCTAACGATCCCTGCCAATAGAGGACCAGCCTACCCTTGATGTGGATAGTATCGAATATGTTATTACCCCAGGTGTTCCCCTCTATGAGCGCTCTCTTTTCCATGCACAACCATCTCCATAATTATAACATATCTGAGGGTATGTAGAAAAGGGATATCATACCCTACTTAGGTGCGACTCACTCAGCCCTACTGCAGCTCCCATGTTTTAGTCGTTCCCAGTTGATGAGGCTTGAGGCTACGTTTTACCTTTAGAATAACATTCATATTCGTAATGCTAACACGGCCTTCCAGACCACGATGCAAATGATAACATTAATCCATACAGGTTATTCTTGGTCTGAACAAACTGGATCTCCAAAATCATCGTCTTCATTGGCTTCACGATATCACAATTCATAACGCACAAAGTGGATTGAAGTGGTTTTCGGATATTTAAATCTGATCCCAGTCTCTTCAAAACGATTAACGAATTTGGCCAGATTTGACAATCGATTATTTAACTGTCAAATTTCACACAAATAGTCACTAGGCACATAATTAAATCTTTCAAGAACATTTACTTCACAATATCCTTACAAAGATATCTATTCAAATATCTTCTAGTAATTAAATACTTGAAAACAATTCCAAAAACTTATATTCTTGACATGATATTTTAAATCATATTTTACATCAACACTTAGTGAAATATTTCCAAATTCGATTTATGATCCATTACTTAGAAAAAATGTCCTTATATAAATCCTTTGTCGCTATAATATTTCCAAAACCTTTCATTTCAACACTTAGGAAAATATTATAAATCTATAAGGTGTATGGTTAAGTAAATGTTGTATGTTGCTTTTGATTGGTTATATATAACATATTGTGATCTAAATAATGATAAAACATTTACTTATAGGTTATAATTTAAAGGAAGTTGAAATAAAATCATAATTCATTTTTTTAATTAACATAAGTCAATGAATTTTTGATAATTTATTTTATGAATAAGAAACAATTTATGTAAATATCGGTTATTAAACACAACTTAATTCTTGGAGATTAGCATTTTATAATTCTTGAAACCTCTTAAGAGATAAAATTTTATGTTAGGACATTATGTCTTGTGAAGGATTATAATATTTTTAAGGGAATCTTAAAAATTATTTCACATCTTTGTTCCTTATTTAATAAGATATTAAATAAGTTAAAATATCTTGTATACCTTATAGTGCTTAGTATTTTAAAATTGTAAAAGATAATTGTGTTATAAAGGATGTAAAGTAATTATGTAATTTTTTTTGAAGTTAAAAAATAAGAAAATAATTAAAGAAAAATGAAACTTCTATTTTGATGATTTGAAATTCGAAGAATAAATTATGATAATGAGGTTTTTTTAGGGATGAATAAATAAGATTTGGTAGAAATGAATACCTTAAGAAATATCTATATTATTTGTGAAATGTAAAGTTTAGAAAATTATCATTGTAAAGAGATTTATTCGGAATGAGAAATTTATAATTTTAGAAGTATTTTTGAAATTTTATAGAGTAGTAAAGGTTATAATAAAAGCACCTTGGGATTATAAGTAGAAAGAAATTCATTTAGCCTTATAATTGCTCTTCCATTAAAGTGTTGAAATCTCATAATTTTAACTTTTCAAAGTAAGGTTAGAAAATAAACAACATAATAGTGATTTAATTTTTACTTATTATAGAAAGCTTTCAAGGCAAGAGGCTTAGGGAATGAAATATATTGTTGTATTTTGACCATGTTCTAAATTTGTAACTAATAGTTTATTGTGATAGAAACATAAGAGAAGGCATTTGATTTAAATAGATCATCTCCTAAAGTGTTAGTTTTCATTTCATTAAAAAGATTTAAGACAAAAATGTGGATAAGTTAAATCTAAAAATTTTCTTGGGAATATAACTAAGATATTTAAGTCTTTATTCATTGCAAGATTAGTTTACAAGGCAAGATATATGCATTAAAAGTATTTTCATAAGTATAAACTTGTTGGATAATGGAAATTTATAATTTACAACTCTTAGGTTTTCAAAAAAATGGATTTTTATCCTAAAAACTTTGATCAGATTATTTTGTAAAAGCATGCTGTTTTGATGTAATAGTTTGATTTGAAGTGAGAATTTATAAATGGCCTTGCTGTAAAAAAAAATTGTTTTAAAATAATTGTAGTAAAATGACCATACCCTTTGATTCTCTTGTCTAATTTGGGTGATTTTTTTGAGTTCAAAAGATATTTCAAAAAGCAAAAATTCTTCTTTAGGTCAGTTTATCAAATTCTGCAATATCTTATGGCTAACCATTGTTTTAATCCAAATCAAAAACTCAGCCTTGCTAATTATTTCCTAACTTAAAACATCAACTTGTCTTGGTCATAACTTCTGTAGCCGATTTTTGTTATCTTTTGCTTTTTGGAAAGCTAAGATAATAAGGAAAAACTTTCACTTTTAAGTGCTGTAAGATTTTTAGATTTATTATATGAAAACCAACTATTAATATAGAGGATTTAATGACTTGCATAACTTTTCAATAGTCAGAGATTTGAAATTTAATATGTGTTTGCCATAGTGCTAAATTCAAAACATTTTTGAATAAATAGTAATCCTCCTACAAAACCTTATTTTGAAAACAAAATTTTAATTTTGGATATTTTTTTTGAAAAGAAAAGAAATTTATAGAACATTATACACCTATTTTTTAGAGTAACATGTAGATGTATATTTTAATATTAGGATAACAATCAAAGTTTTGTGGATGCATGTTATGGTTTATTTTGTGTTTTAAGCGTTGTGATTTTCAAGATTTACTTTGTACCGTAGAAATAACTCCAATATTCCTAAGATTTCTCATTTGAAAATTAATTGATTGAATGTTTAAATAATAGGTCTTCTAAGTGAGTTAGTGTAAAACTCATAGTCCATGAAAATTGACAATGGGCAAGGAATATGATTTTGAGTCTCTCGAAGCCATCGATATAAGGTTCTAATAATTATAATTGGTTAAACTACTCTATTTCTACTTGATGGGTTAATGCCGATCTCGATACATGCTAAATCTAGAAGGTAATATGGAGTTTTGAGTTATGGTTGTAGGTAATTTTATTATGAGATTGTTTAACGGTTGATTATTGAATGTGTAGTGTATATTTTAGATGGATGTATGGCTAGAAGTATAAGCATGTTACCAACTTTCATTACAGAGAATTATACGGACGCAATTTTCTTAAGGGGGAGTTCGCAAAAACCCTGGTTTGCTATATACCTGGAATAAAGAATAAATAATTTTAAACTAAATTTTAAAATGAAAATAGGGACTTTTAATTCTTTCTTTTTATAAATTGGCAAGAAAATGGAATTTCATATTCTTGTAGAAAAGATAATAGGACTTTTCTAAGATTCTAAATAGTAGATCTTTATAGAACTAAAATTAAAATGGAATCAGTATATTAAAGTTGGGACAAATTTAATTACAAGAAATATAAACATTAAATTAATTTAATCTTTTATTTTAAATATAAATGAAAATTTGGAGAGAAGTGGAAAAAATTAAATGTAAGTATTTCTTTGTTTAAAAAGGTAGTTGGGTATTTTATTGCAACATTGGGCTCTTGATTTGGGCATTGAAAAACTAGTGTATTAGTGCAGCCATTTTTAAATAAATCAAAAAGAATACTTTATAGCTTGTTATTTTGGTTTGTATCATAGCCCAAAGCTCAAATAAACCACCTATGGAAAGAATTCTCCTTAGCTAATACATTCACATTTTATCATTTATAGTAAAAGAAAACTAAAAATCTCATTCTCTTTGAAACCCCAAGCCAAAATTTATCAAAATGAAATTAAATAAATCCCAAAAAAAATCAATTAAATCTAAAGGGTGCCTCTCAACCAAATCTTCATCCTTAGGAGTCCTCAATTTCCAATTTTGACCAAGATTGGAGCATATCTTTTGTTTGGACAACAAGCTTTTGTTAGAGCAGTGGGTTTTTGGAAGCTTAGGAAGTTATTATTAGTCTTTTGGGTTCAAGTTGAGTTTAATTACTCACCACTGTGCTAAATTCACTACATGCATTTAATTTATGATTGTCGGGTTTTATTTGTGATGAATTGCTATTGTTATGTTGAATTAAATTTTATATGTGCTGAAACCATGATTCTATAAGTGAATTGTTGTCCATTTTATAACTGGGTGTTAATTAATTTGATAGCATTGCATGCATGTGTTTGGGATGGTCTAAGATTTCCTAAAATTATCTTTTGTCATTGGAGTTTATAGGAATCAGGCATCGACTTAGGTCAACAGGTGGGAAACCATGGTCGACCGGTTAAGGCGCCTAGAGCCTAAAAAGTTCAAGGCAGTTTCTATTTTTTGTTTCTTCTGAAATTGTGACGCCCCACCTCTATACCCATGCTAGCCAAGAACACTGCGGAGTAATGCTGTCGACTAGCACGGAGAATAAGGCTGTTGAGGAGCGACCATCTGTATAATTGCCTTGTGCGAGTACCGATATGCCAGATAAAAATATAACTTTTCATCTTGAGAGGAAATCTGACATACCAACACAAACTCAAAGCTACTACACAGTGGCTATAAAGGTCTTCAGAAACAAATATAGGAATAAACATAACACAAATCAGTCACAGATAATTCATATCACAAAGGCGGAAATAGATATGAGTATGTATAACGCATAAAAGTGTTCATCAGAGTAGTAGTCAAGAAGATCCACGATATCACAAAAGAATAGATACAAGTGCTAGACAAAAGAATATGTATACATCAAGGAGTCTATATCTCAAATGTATACGACAAAATAAACTACTAATCTAAGTAGTTAACCAAAATTCAGGATGATAACCCCAGAAGAGAAGTCAAGCAGAAGCACCTGTAACATCTCGGTCTGACCCGAGTATTATTTAAGAAGAAAATAATAAACGGATCAGTCTAGCTATAAATATCAGATGAAATGATATAGAATAAGAGATATGACTAAACGTGTAATAATCACAATGCCAAGCTGTGATAAATAAATAATTGAAAAATCAATAAGAGATTAATCAATATCGCAAAGATCTTCTCAAAGATAAAAAGGAATGTCATACTCCTAATTTCATTCACCAAGCCACAATAAATGACATATATATCAATGCTAATCGTAAAAGTTGGTGAAACATAAATTCCAGAATTCAACACACGAAATCCAGAAATCAAATAATTCGTAGCATCGACGTCGTTCAGCGTGACGTCCGATGATCCAGAAACACAATAAAAAGGAACAACGACGTCATACAGCATGACATCCGATGAACCAAAGCACAATCAAAGGGAACAACGACGTCGTACAGCGTGACATCCGATGAACCAAATCAAAATAAGACGGAACAACGACGTCGTACAGCGTAACGTCCGATGAACCAAAACACAATAAGACGGAACAATGACGTCGTACAGCGTAACGTCCGATGAACCAAAACACAATAAGCGGAACAACGACGTCGTACAGCGTAACGTCCGATGAACCAAAACACAATAACACGGAACAACGACGTCGTACAGCGTAACGTCCGATGAACCGAATTAAAGAGACATCGCACAATTGCTAGCCTAAATCATAAAATGATCGTCATGATCAACAAGAAGTGTCAATTACAATAAGCTAGTAAATATATGAGCTTAGCTTCATGTCCCATAACCACTAGCTTAACTTAAATATTTACGAACAAATTGCAGATCTTCACTAGAAAATTATCACAAGAGATTCAATCGAACAAGTCCAAGAATTAACCGGCGAAGTAAACGCAAGCGTTTCATACCACTTGTTTTACTAAGTCGTTTAATTAGATTTCTCATACGAGTTTGGTAAAGGTTTGTATATACTAATAGATTGGAAATCGGTTTGAGAAAACGAGCTTTGTAATAAAATAGTGTTGAAATCATTTGAAGAAAGAGTTTTGATATTTACTACTAGTATAGAAAACCTTTATATTTTTAAAGTGAAAAATCATAAAGAAGATTACGAGAACAATCAATCATCAAAATTCACATTCGAAGACGTGAATAAAATCTAAAGAAATCGATTACGGAATCCATCGAATGGATATCCCCAAAATCACGAAGAAAATATCATCAAAGTCGATAATAAGTGATAATAACAAAAGGGAATCAACACGAATCGATTAAAGTTGGAAATTCAACAAAAAAGGCAAAGTAGGCAAATAGCATCAGGTCGGTCGGCCGGCTACAGAGCTCGGTCGGCTGGCCAGATGCAGGAAAATTGCTCGGAGTAGCAGGTCGGTCGACCGGCCACAGGGCTCGGTTGGCCGAACTGCAAATTTCTGCAGTTTCTGCCCTTTTTCAATGAAATGCAAATTCTTCCAAAACGCGACCGTTCGAGCAATGGACCTAAGGAGCCTTAGCCAATTGATACCCCAGCTCCATTAGCGCTCCGATTTGCCACTAAAAACATGTTCAAACATCAAAGCTATGATTTTTAAAGAATTGAACCCAAAATACCAAAAATTGGAATATTCACCAAATCAATCCAAACCAAAAGCAAATGCACACGAATAAGTGTTAGGAATCCATACCTAACAATCGAAGATAATTATAAGCATAGATGTGAGATAAAAATCTCACCATTGAACCCAAATCAATGAAGGAGAAGCTTTAAAAACAAGGGAAGATCAACCACACTTCAATCTCAACACTAGGAGCTTGAATCTAAGCTCAAAAGAAGAACATTCTCTAAGTTAGGTTTAGGAAATTTCTGAAATTGGAAGGAGAATGAGTTGGAGAAGAAGAAGAGAATGCTTACCAATGGGTTCACTTGAGTTTGGAGCAAGAAGATGGATTTGCTAATGGAAACTAGGACTTAGGATTTCCTAATTCATTTTTCTCTTTCCCCATTTTTGATGAAGCTTGAATGTATTAGGAAATTATGAAGTAATGAAGAGGAGAGGGGGTTGGAACTGAGCTAGTAAGTGAGGTTATTGGGCTCAGCCCAAACCAAAGCCTAAGTGAAAAGTGGCAAAATTCCACTAACTCCAAACATATCGAAGTTTATACTCAAAAAGGTCGCAAATGTCATTTTGAACTCAATGGGGGGTGGTCTCGAGTCCCAATTCGACTGTTTGCAAAAAGTAGCTTTTCGGACCAAAATCCGACGAACGATAAAATATTTAAATAAAATATTTAAATATAAAATCGATAAATATGCAGGTTGTTACAGACTCCCCTCCTTAAAGAAATTGCATCCTCGCAATACTTAAGAAGAAAATAAAGAGTAACAACCATAAAAGCATATCACACAAAAGAAAATTGAAATAAGAAGTACACCATAAAGAGCACGAAAGAGTTAGCACGAACGGGATCGCTCGATGAATTCTCTAGATTCCCAAGAGTAATCCACAAGATTTGAGAACCATTGAACTCTCACAAGAAGAATATCTTTATTCCGAAGGCGCTAAACCTCCGAAGCCATGATGCGAATGGAATGTTGCTCATAAATCAAATCTGGTGAAACTTCAATTTCCACAATAACACCGGGCTCAAGAATAAAAATCGAAATCCCTAAGGCATTTCCGTAGATAAAAGACGTGGAGAACGTCAAGAATAGCTGAAAATTGAGCCGGTGCAACGGCGTAGTACAAAAACGGTACGCCCGAGAAACTAGAAACTCAAATAGTTTGGAACATCAGCGTAGTACAAAAACGGTACGCCCAATGAATCGAAAAGAGAAGACATTGATGTAGTACAAACGGTACATCCAATTAATCAAGATAAGAGGAACATCGATGTAGTATAATAATAGTACATCCGATGAACCGAACACCATAAAAGAACATCATAAGCAAGTCCATAAAAGAAATGAGATGAAACTCAATAAAACGAAGTACATCAAAACTCCCGATGAACCTGATAAAAAGATAATTCCATTCAGACATCATTAAAGAATCAACCACTTGTTGCCTACGACAAAGCGCATTGGCAACATGATTTCCCTTCCGGGAATAAAAAGAATATCAAGATCATAAGATGCCAGGAACTCGAGTCAACATGAAGTTCCTTATGAGAAAATAAATATTCCAAAGATTTATGATCGAGGTAGAGAACAAATTTCTCATCCAAATATGATGATGCCAAATTCCAAAAGTAAAAACAATAGCCGCGAGCACTAGATCATGAGTGGCATATCTAGTCTCGATAAGCTATAATGATTTAAGAAGTACAAGTGATAGCACGTTCTCCTTTGCAAGAGAATGGCATCTAAACCAATACGACTAGTATCGGTACAGATAGCAAAGTCTTGGTTCCCCTTCAGGAATCACAAGAATAAGAGTATCGAAAGGAAAGAATTTCTTTTAAATAATCTTCTTTCCTGAAAAGTTAAAACTTTCAAAATTATATTTATCTTTATGTAATAATCTTTCTAGAAAAATTTACATTTTTACAAGTCAATATATCGTGTCGGATTGTCTCATCAAAGCGTTTAGGAAGTTCCTATCGATAACGTTGATCAAGCGCATCGACTAGAATTCTTAAAGCACTCAACGGGCAATACAATCACAAAATCATCTTCTATATGATAAACATGTTTCTTAAAAACCTTTAAGAATATTCTTTGCTTGTTTAAGAGCAAAGTCAAATCGTACTTATAAATAAATCTTATGAAAAAGATTTATAAAATTTTAAATTTCTATTTTCATCCAAAATCAATAAATACAAGAATGGTCTCATCGAAATATTCATAGAATATTCGATTTATAAAATGGATGAAATAAGCTGGACAAACTGAATGACAAAATAAGTCATTCATAAGAATCGTAACGAGTGCGGAATGCTGTAAATGGAATGCGAACTCCCGCAACTCGTAACCAAATGAAAATCGGTGGCAAGGTCGAACTAGAAAGACCTTAGCACCACACAAAAGATTTCTTAGGTGATAATCCTAAGATAAACTCAAAAATACTAGAAAAGTTTCACAATTATTTAGATAAGAGAAATAACACTTTTCTCATCTTGAGGGCTTAAAGAATAAAATGATGCCTTCAAAAATTTGAAATCGGAATCTCAAGAAAAAATAAATCTGCTTAACAAATAGAAAACGTCGAAGATGAATAGTCCACATAGAAAATAGGATATGGGCTTCACAACGAGTAAGCCAATCCTTACAAAAAAATCAGTTTCGAAGCCTAAGTAAACATATCGGCTCGGAAAGAAAAATCACATAAAATAGTTTCGACATCAATAGAAAGCAAATTGAGTGTTGCGGATCTACCATCCGGATTCACAATTCTCAAAGAAGTCATCAAGCCCAAAATGTTTAAAGAAAAAGAATCAACAAGTTCTTTTGATATAAAATAGTGAGATGAAACTCATATCAAAAAGAACACGAACAAGATAATCACAAAGCAAATGTCATCAAGGATTGAATGAGAAATACCTTGACCACGAGAAGTGTTACCAGAAGCTTGCACAATATTCAGTTCTCCCTCTCTCCTACTCTGAAGAATGGGACATGTAGATATAAGATGACCCGAACTTTTGCAGCAACGGCAAAAGAGAGGTTTCGGGCACTCCCTTGCATAGTGGTCCATGGAACCACAATTGTAGCATCGTCCACGACTAGAGATAGGAGACTTGGCTACCGGAGTTTGTTGCTTCCCTTTCTTGATGGGATTGGGGCCTTCGAATTTAATAGGCCTCTTCATGTTGTTGTTGAAGTTCTGTTTGGCACGCACAACTTCAATATCGCTTTCTCTATCGGCCTCTTCAAGACGAAGAGCGATATCTATAAGCTGATCAAATGAAACCTCAAGTTTCAAAAGCAATGGCTTCTTAAGATTCTTATTCAAGCCATATGCAAATCTCTGATTTTTCTTCATCGGGGTATTAATATACTCAACCCCGTATTTAGAAAGAGATTCGAAAGATGCGACATAGTCTGTCACAGAAGATTTACCTTGAACAAGGTCAATAAAACGCCGGGCCAAAGTTACCTTTTCAGCCTCCGGCATAAATTTCAATTCGAACCTTTCCCGGAATTGCTCCCAAGTGAGATCCGCTTCAATGATTTCAGAAATTAAAAGCTCATACCAATCTAATGCTCTTTCTTGGAGCATGCTAGAAGCCACTTGGACTCGATGAAGGTCAATAAGGTTCATGCGAGAAAAGATGCGATCGCATGATTTGAGCCAAGCTTGAATTTCTATAACACTCTCGGATCCTTTGAATGGCCTTCCACCCAAATCGGTATAGTCCCTACACAAGCATGCAAAATCGGATCTAGGGTGAGTAGGCTCTGGAATGGGTCCTACAACTTGAGCATTCTTCACGAGATCTAAAAGTTGCTGAGCAGACATGAATACTCCATCTTGGGGAGTAGCACTAGATTGACCGGCACTGGGACGGCCTGGTCTAACCATTTCTCTTCTTTAAGAAAGAAAGAAAGAAGAGGAAAAAGTTATTCTCAAAATAAATATCAAGCAATCTTGATAGATAAAACAAGGAATCTTAACGAAAATAGGATGAATCGGTACGAAGACTCGAATAAAATCCTAAGGCACGACTCCTAAGATAGACGTAGGATGGTGATCCTTGTTAAATTATTCTACATTTTTCCGAAGTTTGGCTCTGATACCAAGCTGTGACGCCCCACCTCTATACCCACGCTAGCCAAGAACACTACGGAGTAATGCTGTCGACTAGCACGGAGAATAAGGCTGTTGAGGAGCGACCATCTGTATAATTGCTTTGTGCGAGTACTGATATGCCAGATAAAAATATAACTTTTCATCTTGAGAGGAAATCCGACATGCCGACACAAACTCAAAGCTACTACACAGTGGCTATAAAGGTCTTCGGAAACAAATATAGGAATAAACATAACACAAATCAGTCACAGATAATTCATATCACAAAAGCGGAAATAGATATGAGTATGTATAACGCATAAAAGTGTTCATCAGAGTAGTAGTCAAGAAGATCCATGATATCACAAAAGAATAGATACAAGTGCTAGACAAAAGAATATGTATACATCAAGGAGTCTATATCTCAAATGTATACGACAAAATAAACTACTAATCTAAGTAGTTAACCAAAAGTCAGGATGATAACCCCAGAAGAGAAGTCAAGCAGAAGCACCTGTAACATCTCGGTCTAACCCGAGTATTATTTAAGACGAAAATAATATACGGATCAGTCTAGCTATAAATATCAGATGAAATGATATAGAATAAGAGATATGACTAAACGTATAATAATCACAATGCCAAGCTATGATAAATAAATAATTGAAAATCAATAAGAGATTAATCAATATCGCAAAGATCTTCTCAAAGATAAAAAGGAATGTCATACTCCTAATTTCATTCACCAAGCCACAATAAATGACATATATATCAATGCCAATCGTAAAAGTTGGTGAAACATAAATTCCAGAATTCAACACATGAAATCCAGAAATCAAATAATTCGGAGCATCGACGTCGTTCAGCGTGACGTCCGATGATCCAGAAACACAATAAAAAGGAACAACGACGTCGTACAGCGTGACATCCGATGAACCAAAGCACAATCAAAGGGAACAATGACGTCGTACAGTGTGACATCCGATGAACCAAATCAAAATAAGACGGAACAACGACGTCGTACAACGTAACGTCCGATGAACCAAAACACAATAAGACGGAACAACGACGTCGTACCGTGTAACGTCCGATGAACCAAAACACAATAAGACGGAACAACGACGTCGTACAGTGTAACGTCCGATCAACCAAAACACAATAAGACGGAACAACGACGTCGTACAGTGTAACGTTCGATGAACCAAAACACAATAAGACGGAACAACGACGTCGTACAGCGTAACGTCCGATGAACCGAATCAAAGAGACATCGCACAATTGCTAGTCTAAATCATAAAATGATCGTCATGATCAACAAGAAGTGTCAATTACAATAAGCTAGTAAATATATGAGCTTAGCTTCATGTCCCATAACCACTAGCTTAACTTAAATATTTACGAACAAATTGTAGATCTTTACTAGAAAATTGTCACAAGAGATTCAATCGAACAAGTCCAAGAATTAACCGGCGAAGTAAACGCAAGCATTTCATACCACTTGTTTTACTAAGTCGTTTAATTAGATTTCTCATACGAGTGAGGTAAAGGTTTGTATATACTAATAGATTGGAAATCGGTTTGATAAAACGAGCTTTGTAATAAAATAATGTTGAAATCATTTGAAGAAAGAGTTTTGATATTTACTACTAGTATAGAAAACCTTTATATTTTTAAAGTGACAAATCACAAAGAAGATTGCGAGAACAATCAATCATCAAAATTCACATTCGAAGACGTGAATAAAATCCAAAGAAATCAATTACGGAATCCATCAAATGGATATCCCCAAAATCACGAAGAAAATGTCATCAAAGTCGATAATAAGTGATAATAACAAATGGGAATCAACACGAATCGATTAAAGTTGGAAATTCAACAAAATAGGCAAAGTAGGCAAATAGCATCAGGTCGGTCGGTCGGCTACAGAGCTTGGTCGGCTGGCCAGATGCAGGAAAATTGCTCGGAGTAGCAGGTCGGTCGACCGGCCACAGGGCTCGGTCGGCCGAACTGCAAATTTCTGCAGTTTCTTCCCTTTTTCAATGAAATGCAAATTCTTCCAAAACGCGACCGTTCGAGCAATGGACCTAAGGAGCCTTAGCCAATTGATACCCCAGCTCCATTAGCGCTCCGATTCGCCACCAAAAACATGTTCAAACATCAAAGCTATGATTTTTAAAGAATTGAACCCAAAATACCAAAAATTGGAATATTCACCAAATCAATCCAAACCAAAAGCAAATGCACACGAATAAGTGTTAGGAATTCATACCTAACAATCGAAGATAATTATAAGTATAGATGTGAGATAAAAATCTCACTTTTGAACCCAAATCAATGAAGGAGAAGCTTTAAAAACAAGGGAAGATCAACCACACTTCAATCTCAACACTAGGAGCTTGAATCTAAGCTCAAAAGAAGAACATTCCCTAAGTTAGGTTTAGGAAATTTCTGAAATTGGAAGGAGAATGAGTTGGAGAAGAAGAAGAGAATGCTTACCAATGGGTTCACTTGAGTTTGGAGCAAGAAGATGGATTTGCTAATGGAAACTATGGCTTAGGATTTCCTAATTCTTTTTTCTCTTCCCCCATTTTTGATGAAGCTTGAATGTATTAGGAAATTATGAAGTAATAAAGAGGAGAGAGGGTTGGAACTGAGCTAGTAAGTGAGGTTATTGGGCTCAGCCCAAACCAAAGCCCTAAGTGAAAAGTGGCAAATTTTCACTAACTCCAAACATATCGAAGTTTATGCTCAAAAAGGTCGCAAATGTCATTTTGAACTCAATGTGGGCGGTCTCGAGTCCCAATTCGACTGTTTGCAAAAAGTAGCTTTTCGGACCAAAATCCGACGAACGATAAAATATTGAAATATAAAATCGATAAATATGCGGGTTGTTACAGGATTCCTTCAGGTTTTCTTCTACTTCTTGATTTCTATGAATTCTAGAATTTTGATTGCATCATAATTTTGTATTTAAAATAACATATATTAAGTACATTAAGTATGAAAAGAAATCATCTTTAAACTAGTTGTATTAAAAATATTGTTTAAAATTCACTTTTAGAGTTTATAAAAAATATATTGTTGATTTCAAATTTTGGGTTTCGAAATAGGGTTATGAATCTTGTATTTAAGAGGATTTTAACGAAGAAAATTATTATCGAGCTTTTAATAATAACAGTGTTTTAAAAGATGATAATAAAACTACATATATTGGATTTCTATATCTATATTATGGCATATTTTATAAACATAGCAATTTTACAGTCATTAGACCAATATTTAAATGATTTAAAAGAAGTAATTTCTTTATAAGAAAATTACTTCAATAAAATGAGGGCTCTATTTAAATGGTTTAGCGATACTAGTGGTATGGAACACTTGCATTACTTTATCGATTAATTCGTCGACTCATTTGATAGAATATTTTACTTGAGTGGAATTTACGATCTTTTGGTAAATATTCAAATGTCACCAAGTGGTTATGGAAAATTGGGGCGATACTCCTTTGATTACTAATTGAAAACATTTGACACTCGATTAGAAATGATAACCTTGGCATGTTTTCAGACTCGTCTTTCGATAACTCGTTTTCAATTGGGTTCGGTATGCTTTTAGGCTCAACTTATAGTGGCTCCTTTTTAGGCGTGCTCGGCATGTTTTTAGATTTGTCTTACAGTGGATCGTTCTAAAGCGGGACCGGCGTGATTTCAGGCTCATCTTTGGAAAAGGCTTGTTCTTTCGATTTTGACTCACTCTTGTGCTTGTCTTTTGGTTTCGACTCGCTTTCATGGTTATCTTTTGGTTTCGACTCGCTTTCGTGTTTGTCTTTTGGTTTTGGCTCGCTTTCATGCTTTTCTTTTGGTTTTGACTCGCTTCCATGCTTTTCTTTTAGTTTTGGCTCGCTTTCATGCTTGTCTTATGGTTTTAACTGGCTTTCATACTAGTTTGTAATTCTAATTTGTGAGATATTTTAATTTACCTTATTTAAAATGTTTGCTTGTAATAAGCATTATATGTTTATATGACATGGTGAATTATTATGACATAGCCATTTAGTTTTTAGATATTGGTATATTACATAGTTATGACTATATTGTTGACATTTACTTATGTACACCTACGATCTCAAATTTGTTGAATTAGAGATAGTCTTACCCGTTTATTAATTGTTAATACTCGGATAAGGCAAGACATTTTAGGTACTAGGACTCATTGACCGTGGATGTTGGGCTAGCTTATGAAGATAGATATATCTAGATAAAAATATATGTCATTTAGATTATAGACATTTATGCACGTTGTATACCTTATATGAGTTGTTGACTTTTTATGTCATGTTTATCATTAAGACAAGTTGTAGTATATGTCTATATCTGTATTATGTAAATCTAGCATTTCTATTTTATAGACTCACTTATGTATATATCTTTTTGTCTATATTATATATTCTGCTATATTCTGTGATTCCGTGTTCTTTGTGATATATTATGTAATGTTGGATTCTTATATAGCCAACGTGTTTATTGCTTTGTGTCGATACCATACACGTCATTTATGATTTTATTGAGGTAAAATTAAACATGTCGGTGTTAGCCTAAAAGAATATTCATGTATGGTTGCTCCTATCCAGTATTATTCTTCATATTAGCAGATTATATTACTATGTAATATTCTTTGTTAATATGGGTATAAAAGTGTGGCGTTACATCCACACAAAGACCTACTTATGATAACTGCATAAATTAGACTTTCGCTTATGTCTAAAATATTGATTGATACTAGGAGTGCAGTTAGTGTCATCTTTATAAGTGCTTTCAATCAAATGGATATTCTTGAAGAAAAGTTTGAACCAAGTTTGGAACCTATCTTTCGATTCAACAGTAAAGGTTCCAGGCCTACTGGGCAAATCAAACTGTATTTCAAATTAGGACCCCACCTTATTCAAGAACTTTTGAAACTCTATTTGTGGTAATTAACTGGTCATCTTATTTCACTGCATTCTTTAGACGATACCCACTAGATGAGATTGATACCATGGCATCCCTAAGACATTTTTTTGGGAAGTTCCTTTCCATTGCAAGATGGGGAACAATTTTGTTCTCGTGAAATGTACTTTTCCACACTTGAGTAGTATAATAAAGAGAGTGAATCTTATTATGGCCCTACGTTAAATACAATAAACGAAACTAAAACTCCTAAGCCCTTGCACATCTATCCTTAGGATTTAATATCTTAGGCAACAAGAAAAGGCTTCTGACAAAAGAGCATCAAATACTAAGTATAAGGGTCAAATCAGAAAATGGGAAAAGTTAGTATATGGATTTGAATCAAGTTGACCAAGATAAGAGCAAGGTTTTGGAGGAAATAGTACCAAATATGGATTTTGAAGATGGTCAAGAAAATGAAAAATCTATAAAGGACTTGGAGGAAGAAAATTTATATTCTCAAAATTCTACTAATGTGGTGAACGTAAGAAAAAGGATGAATAAGGACGAGAGAGAGGAATTAATTTCCTTTCTACAACCAAGTAAAGATGTATTCACTTGGACTCATGCCAATACGGAAGAATTAATCCTATAATAATGTGTCATGTACTTAATATTGATCCAAAATTTTACAACCAAAGGCAAAAGAAAAGACATTTGGATAAAGTTCATATTATGGCACTGCCAGAGGAAGTAAAGAAGCCAGAATCGGATTCATTAGAGAAGAGTTTTATCCAAAGTGATTAGTAAATCCGGTGTTGGTTAAAAATTCAAATGGAAAGCGGAGAACGTGTGTTGACTACATAGACTTAAATAAAGCATGTATGAAAGATTATTACCAATTTTCTATAATTGATCAACTAATTGATGCTATAAGTGGTTATAAGTTGTTGTTATTCATGGATGCATATTCAAGATATAATGAAATTCCTATGTTTAACCTGATAAGGAATACACAAGTTTCGTGACCGATTGGGGAATATATTATTATAAAGTGATGCTATTCAGATTAAAGAATCCAGGAGTTACATATCAACGGCCGGTGAATAGAATGTTCAAAAGCCAAATAGGAGAAAACATGGAAGCATATGTGGATGATATGTTAATAAAGTCCAAGAAAGAAGCCAATCATTTAGGAGATTTAAACGAGATGTTTGGAATATTCTGGAATTACAAAATGAAATTGAACTCGTAAAAGTGTTCCAATGGGGTATAATCCATGAAATTCTTAGGGTACATCGTGAGTGCATAGGCAATATAGGCAAACATCAATCAGATTAAAGCATTAGGAATATGGCGAAACCAAAGTCGAGTAAAGAAGTAACGAGACTTAGTGGATGAGTCGCCGCACTAAGCAGATTCACATCAAGGGCAATTGACAAATGCATTTCTTTCTTCATTATGATTAAGAAACAAAAAATCTTTGAATGGAAAAAAAGAGTGTCGGAAAGCCCTTGAGGAGCTAAAAGACCATTCAGAAAATCCACTGATAATTCTTAGTCCCATCGAGGGAGAATCTTGTTCTTATATATGGCAGTATCAAAATAGAAATTAGCTCGGTACTATTTAGGGTATAAAAGTAAGAGATTAAAAGATGTCGAATCTAGATATTCAGTTATAGAAAAGTTGGCTTATTTCCTACTACTATCGGCATGAAAGTTAAGGTCTTATCTCCAAGTATACCAACCAAAGTTTCAATTGATTAACCACTAAAGCAAGTCCTTGGTATACCTAAATTTTAGAAAGATTGATAAGAATGGGGATGAAGCTGAGCCAATATGACAATGAATATCTATCCCAAGCATCAATTAAAGGGCAATCCTTGGCCAATATTATCGCAGAATGTATACGATTCACTGACAACAATTGGAAAAAGAAAAGAAACTAGAGATGAGATGGAAGTTATATTTAGATAGAGCTTCAAATGAATAAGGAGCTAGAGATGGTTACGTGATAATTATGGTCGATGGATATAGGCTACATCATGCAATGAAGCTTGGGTTTTCTACAACCAACAACATGGCTGAGTATGAATCAATGGTAATAGGGTTAACTTTGGCTCAACAACTAAAAATATCTAGGATTGAGATATTTAGTAATTCATGGTTAATTAAATAGGTATATCAAATCAAAATACTTGGTTGGCTCAATATGTATCCATGGGATGTTAGTTCTGTTTAAAGATTTCTTTATTCATCAAATACAAAAAGGGAAGAACAAGTAGACAGATTCCTTAGAAAAATTGGCAAGCTCACACGGAACACCAGAAGTCAATATTTTCCCTGTTTGATTCTAACGGACCCTAGTATCAAATTAGTGAAAGATGGATCAAATAATGAAGCCTTTGCTTTAAACCGATCATAAGCTCAACAACTGGAATATGGCAAGAAAGACCCTCGGGTAAATAATAGTCATGGCGAAGCTTCCGAGAGAATAGGCATAAGCGCTTACGTGGATCAATATACTAACAATTGTATGATGACCATAATTGAGTACTTGGAAAAAGGATTATCGCCTAAAGTAAAAAAAATGAGTCACAAAATTTGAGATATCAAGCCCCTTCATATACCACAATTGACGAAATATTATATAGAAAAGGGTATTCAACACCTTATTTATGATGTGTCATCCCAGAAATAGGAGTGTGGTTATGAGTGATTCTATGGGGATCACACCAATGAAGTAAAACTAGCAAAGAAGGTAATAAGCAAGGATATTATTGGCTCCGCATGACCGAGGATGCATTAACCTACATTAAAAGGTGTAATATGTGCCAAAGTTTTCTAGAATTCAATGGTTACCTCCGAGTGAGTTAACTGCTATCACGAGCCCATGGCCTTTTGATGTATGGGGAATTTACTTGATTGAACCTCTTTCGATCTCAAAAGGAGGAGCAAAGTTCTCCATAGCAGCCATTGATTACTTTACCAAATAGGTAGAAGCGGAACCATTTCCAAATATCATGTTGGAAAATCTTGAAGTTTGTCATCAAAGATATAGTTACCAGATTCAGACTCCTAAAGAAGATCATTTCTGACAATAGAATTAAGAGCGAAGAATTGACCTTTTTTTGTGAATGAAATGGAATAGTAAAAAATTCATTATTCACTAACCCAAAAGCTAATGGGGAAGTAGAAGTGGCGAATATGACCATAAAAAATATACTAAAAAAATAATTAGGCAGAGAAAATGGGAACTGGGTAAAGGAGCTTCCCCTTGTTTTAAGGTCATATAAAACTTTCACGAGAATGACTTCTGGGCATACCTTGTATTCTTTAATATATGGATTTAAAGTTGTGCTACTAGTGGAGGTGGAAGTCCCTTCATGTCGAAGGTTTGCATACACCAACAAATCAAATCAAAATCAAGAACTAAAGAAAGAGCCATTCAACTTGATTAATGAACCAAGAGATCAAGCCGGCATGCAAGCAACTTAAACCAACAAAGAATCTCCAAATAATATGATTAAAAAGTAAAAGGAAGGGTGTTCAAAAAAGGAGATCTAGTGTTAAAGAGAGTAATGGAAAATAAAAAGGATCCAACAAATTGTCTACAAAGACCAAACTGGAAAGGATCATTAGTCGTTCATGAACTGATTTCTTTAGGAACTTACTAATAAGAAGACCCGATGGAATATAAAAGCAAGGACATGGAATGTTGAACATTTGAGACCATATTTTATAACATTAGATGAATAAATTGGATTACCAAAAGACCTTTCAAGTAATAGCCTCCGGACTAAGATGTGATATGTTTGACTTTGCTCCTAACCAGACAAGATTAGGGAGATTTTTTAAGTAGAAACACACCTCATACCCAGAAGAGCATAATTAAGCCATTGCCACTATGCCTAGCCAAAGTGCCACCCAAGGGAGACTGATGAAAAGCCTTTAGTCTCGCTGCAAGGCCTGATCGAAGCACTCATCTAAAGAGTGACGGTCAATTAAGCCTTTGGTCCTTCTGCCATGCCTAGCTAGAGCGCCTATCAAAGGAAGATGGAAAAAAGCCTTCGGTCCCACTACGAGGCCTGGCTGAAGCATCCATTTAAAGAGTGATGGTCCATTAAGCTTTTGTCCCCTTACCAGGCCTAGCCAAAGCACTCATCCAAGGAAGATAGACGAAAAGCCTTTGGTCCTGCCACAATGCTAGGCCGAAGCTACCATCCAAAGAGCGATGGTCAATAAAGCCTTTGGTCCTACCACAAGACCTGATAAAAGCACTCATCTAGGGGAGATGGTCAAAAAGCATTCAATCCCACTACCAGGCCTAGTAGAAGCATCCATTCAAAGAGTAATGGTCACCTAACTCTTTAGTCCTTCCACTAGGCCCAGTTAAAACAACCATTCAAGGTACGATGATCAACTAAACTCTTGATTTGATGGACAACTAAACTAAAATTTTAATTAATTTAAAAACACAGCAATAAGGAATAACAATCTAAAAAGAGAAAAAGATAAGCAAAGGTAGAAGTATACTCAAGCTAAAGCATAGAAAACTTCTTATGGGAAGGCAAGTGCTAAACCTAAATTTTCAAAAATTAATAAGGTGCAGGACCATTGAAGGTTGAATATGAAGAAGTTATCGCAAGTTGATGGTGAAAGAGTTGTCGCAAGTTTAAAGATAACATAGCTATCAAAAGTTGAATATGAAATAGTTGTCACAAGTTGATTATGAAGTAGCTATCATAAGTTGAAAGATAATGAAGCTCTCACAAGTTGGAAATGAAGTGGTTATCGCAAGTTGATAGTTGTTATACCAAAAAATTTAAGCTGTCCTAGATTAAGGAAGGGCTGTCATAAGTTGATAATAACAGAAACCATCGCAAGCCAAGACCAAAGCTAGTTGTCACAAGTTGATGATAAATGAAGCTATCGCAAGTTGAGACTAAAGATCTTGCATGATGATAGATAAAGGAATCATATATAGATAATGAAAAGGTTGTTGCAAGTTGGAGATAGAATAGCCATCGCAAGTTGAAAACAATGTGGTTATCACATGTTGATTAGAAAGAAGCCATCGTAAAATGATACCAAATGAGAGCTATCACATGTTAATAATTAGAGAAGTAGTTGCATGTTGAAACCTAAAAAGAGGTATCGCATGTCGATGGTAGAAGGAAGTTACCGCATGTTGATTATTAGAAGAGCAACCGAAAATTGAGGTTTTTACATGTTGGCAATCAAAGCTATTGCATGTTAATAAATTATATAAAATTGACATCCAACTAGACACGTGGCATTCCCTGATTGGGTCAACATGCCATGTCATCATAAAGCAAGAGAAGGGTTGTGCTACATATCATCCCGAGCATGTACCACATCGGGAAATCGTGGCCATCCACTTTCTACAAGTGACACATGTTATGAATCAAAGGTCCAAATTATCTATAAATATGCAAGTACCTCCTATTAGAAGGGGCAAATTTCAAATTGTTCTTCTTTCTTATTTTTATTTTATATTTTGCATAACAAGGAATCTTAAGTTTGGAACTTTAATGGCCATTAGGTCATAATTGAATTTGTGTCTATCTAAAAAATGACTTTAACGAAGCACTATTTGCATAATGAGGACTCAATACCAGCATGCTTGAGTCAGTGTTCTATCTTATTCAAGTACCATTAACTCTTTGTGACCAAAGCATATTAGTTTGAACCAAATTTCGATCTAAAAATTCTTATTTTATGCACAATTATATAATATTATTTATATATACATATAAATTAGAATTTATATGATTTATAATATTTACATATATTATTTTATGCTTTTCCAAAAATAAAAAATATTTTGTATATACATATAAATACAATTTTGTAAATTAACTATAGGATATTTAAATTTGAATTTGAATTTTAAATAATATATTTTAAATGTAGATCTAATTTAATTTTGAATTTTTTTAAAGATTTTTATTAAAATTTTAAGTTTCATATATTTTAAATTTATATATAATTATTTTACACATAATGTATATTGATGCTTTTATATTTTATGCATATATATAATTACTTTTGTATTATACTAATATTATACATCAATAGAACAAATACATATATGAAGGGGTTAATGTGTATGTAACGGTGTAAATCTCAACACTTAGATATGTCCATGTTAAACCATTTACATATTTTATGTTGCACGTCCATGTATACATACATATTTATTTGATACATATGTACACATTATATATCATTTATACAAACAAATAAATATTTATATTAATCAATTAAATAAAATAACGTTGTTATTAAAAATTGATTTGGATTAGATCTAAATTTATTTAGACTTCTAAGGCCTAATAAGATCCAAAATGATTATTTTTTGAAATTCACCCATTTCCGCTAAATGCTTGCTAAGATCCAACAATAGTATCAGAGCCCAATAGCCTATGTGGTCTAAACTAAAAGTATTAGGGCCAACTGGTTAAGCTTACCCATTCAACAGGCTGTCCAAAAAATAGTGTCTATTCTAGGTTTGGGTAATCAAGTGCCCTACCCTACCTGGCCACCGGCTTAGACTAAAAGGTGAAGTAAGCCCAAAGGTTATCCCTAATATGAAATGCTTGATTTCGATTTCGGCCTGGGATTAATTTTTCAAAATCTATTTTAAAACTCAGATTGAATTTAAAATTTAAAATATGTAAAAAAATTATAAATGATAGAGAATAATTTTCAATTGAAAATTTATTAATTAAATTATAAAAATTATTTAATATTAATTAGATTAATAAATTTAATAGTTAATCAAATAGTTAGTTAAATTAAAATAACTTACATAGTAATATACGTTATATTATCTTAAAAATGTTTAAGGTGATGTATGTATGTAACGACTCAGAATTTCTATTAATTAAAATTCGTATATTTAATTGATTTTAAATATTAATAAGTGAGATTTATAAGTCGAATAAATTTTATTTCGAATAATTGGATTTAATTAGATAATTAAATCGATAATTTAATAGTTGAAATTACAGAAATAATTGAAAATTGGGTTAAATATGAATGAAATTGATTTGTAAAATTTTATTTAATCATATTGGAGTTATAGTAATGTTATGGAACTTTTAAAATCGAATTAAAAGTTAATTTATGAAAATTGAATATTTTAATATTTAATCGACTAGTGAAAATAGCCATTTTTCAAACAGTCTTGGATTTTGACGAAACCAGTTTCATCGGATCGGTAATGTAACGACCCGCCTTTTTGGACAGTTTAAACCGACGATCAAATACACATGTCGATTCCAAGCCATTCAAAAGGGCAGATGGTTATTGGGGTAAATAAGAAAAGAAAGGAAGAGAAATAAAGGAAATGAAACAACACAGAATCTCGCAGCAGAACGATAAAATATAATAGTCAAATAAACAGTTCATGGAGTTGTTTACTATACTTTGGCAATTATTTATACAACATTTATCAGAGTTATACATATACAGCATAACAAATAAAATAATGCAGCAGATAGCATGATGCAAGGGTAATAATAGTAATAGTATACCAAATCTTCGTCTTCATCCTCCAGAATGGATCTTTAAAAATTTGTAAAACTCAGGACTGACCCGAGCGTAATGAAAAGACAAAACACTCGAGTCAGGACTAAAATATCCTTATGAAAGTTAAATCAATCGTAAATAAATATGAGTGTAACGGCGTCAAAGATGTTTACGGGGTTTGACATCTCATATCCAGTGTCAACGTGCGTGCAATAACTCAAAAGATGTTACGGGATTTTCCATTTCTCAAGGATCCGTGAAACTATCTACTATGTAGTAATATACGCTAAGTAGATAATGCCTATCAGTAATATAAAGTATCAAAATAGTGTTAAGGCGTTACCATAATCCCCCTGAACACATTTTATATTCCCAAAAGCATATACAAGACCGTAGTTTCCCCAAAACCGGAAGTCACCAGAGGGCAATCCATATACTCAAGGTACAAATCAAAACGTAGTGGTCGCGAATAGGATAATCAGTATGACAAGGTACATGAGGCGATACCAACTAGGATACTAGTAGTTGCGTGATCCGGACTGATGTTGGGCATAGCCGGCAGCTACCCCAACACCGTGAAACAACACTCCCAAATCAAGGGGTGCACCCAAATCGAATCACAAATGTAATAGAAATGGTATCGAAGAAGCGTGTCCGCTAGAGGTGGCGAACCTCAATGGCCCGGCGCGGCTCCTGTTTTAGTCATGTCAGGGGTCATCCAATATCGTTCTCTTTCTTCAGTCAACGCGTTCACCAAACCATCCACTTCATTCTGGATCAACACTCCGCGTATAATAGTTATTAAAGTGGTGTTCGGTATCGACAGAGAGTATGTCCATATCCGATCCCGGTATCTTTAATAACTACGTATTATTACACCGTTGGCTCTTTTATATTTCAAATCGATTCATAATTGATATCAAAATATCATATTCGCTTCAAAAATCAAGTCCATTTCAAATATCATCGTATCTATTCAAATGTAAGATTCCGTTTCAAAAATCATTTTTCGCATCAATATCTCATTTTGATTTCAAAATCATTTCGAATTTCAATTAGGGTTGCAACTTCATTTAATTCAATTCGTGTTTAAATTCAAGATTTAAACATAAACATTTCACCTTATTAACCAGTTTGGAATTTTAGAAAATAGTTTTAAGTAGTTTAAAAGTAGTTTAAATAATTAAAATAGTTAAAATACTTTAAAATCTTAAAATGGATATGAAATAGATAAATTTAGTTAAAATAATTTAAATTGGGTTAAGTAGATTTAAAATAGATTAAAATAGTTTAAGTATTCAAAATGGTTTATATAACCGAGTAATTTGGAAAACAAAATAAAACAGCTTCACAACCAATCCATTTCAATTATAACTTCTCAATTCAAAACAATTTCAATTTCCATTCTACCGATTCAATTTCGATTTCAATTCAATCAATGTCCATTTTTTTTACTTCGAATTAATTCAATTTTTCATTCACCTTTAATTTATTCAGTTTCAATTTATATAGATTTGGAGCTTGATTTCTCAAAATATCAACTAATAACACTTAACAAAAATTTCCAAAATATTCAAGTCTAAATGCAAATTCCAAATATGATTCAATTCCAAACTCGATTTCAAAATATCATTTTTATATCACTTTTACTTGGTAATATTCAAAGCTCGAATTAAGGTTAAATCTTTAAACAAATCAATTTCGAAATTCAATCATATCCTGATTTTAAATTCCAAAGTCTCCACTTTAATTATTTAACAATTTCTTTAACCGAAATTTATTTCAACATTCTAAACTCAATTTTTCGACAAATTCGATTTTTATAAATTCGATTTCTATTTAACTTTTAAATCAAAACATTTAAATAAATTTCAAATCGACGATTTTTAAAATTATTAATTTAGCCAATTCGGTGTCCGTATATAATTTTCTATCCTATGGCCAAGTAGTTATTTATTTCAATTGAATGTCAGGGATGAGTATATATTACTTAAACCAATCACGGTGTCATATGTATGCGTAACAGTATATATAAGCAAATAAACATCCAAACATTTAAATATCAACCAATAACATCCATCAAAACACATCATCCAATAGACAATACAATTCATGGCAGTTTCATAGTTATCAATGTCAGGTAATTTAATCGCAATTCAATTTCAATTTAAATTTAAATTTAACTGTCAATTTAATTTCAACGGTTAATTCAAGTGACAATCTATATGACAATTAAATTTTTATCAAACAACAACAAATAAAACACAACACTTCATAATGTCAAAATTTAACTAGCATAAAGATATTTAGTACGTTGTGAGCGTTATAAAACACTCACCTTGATTTTACGATTTCAAATCAAATCGAACGACGTTCGATTTAACTCAAAATTTTCTCTAGCTCCAAATGATTCCAATCCAGCTCCATTGCGAAGAGCTCGTCAATACGGACCCGTCTCAATTTGTTTCTTCCAGTTTGGACCTCGTATCAAAAAGTTATAGCCGTTTGAATTTCATATACAAATTTATATAAACAAATTAACCTTCTATTCCTTTTATTATTATTATTCTTAACCTTTAATCTCAGCCGTTCAAAAATTCAAACCCAGATCCAGGCCGCACCCTCTATTTCTCCTTCCTTCACGTCTTTCCTCCCAGGCAACTTGAACGCAACCGAACCCCAAATGTCGCACGACCTCAACAACATCGCACCCCTTAAACGTTGACGAAACCCCATCATACCACCCTCAAATCGACGCTCATCTCGCACTCCATCATCGGCCAGAGGCCGGCCATGCTCGGCTTTCCCTTTGCCTCGTATTTCGTGCTCGAACTCGTCCCCTTTGCAGCCAATTTTTTGCCGATTTATAGCATTAGAAACGATCATAGCCGTTGGATCATAAGATCTCTTTGTGATCAACAATATTGTAGTTGAAGATTTGTTGAATCGCTTTACGGATTGGAAGAAAATTGAGAGAGAAGGAGGCGATTTCCTGGTCGTTCAAAACAAAGTGGCGGCCGGCTATTAAAGAAATTAGGGTTTTGCAATTTGTGATAAATGAAGTCCTTTTATAGAAGTTTCAACGAACACTTTTCATCCCAGGATTTCCGAACTCCGATTTACGCGCGGTGACCGGCGTTTTTAGGGTTTATCCCGCGTTCCGGACACAATAGAACATGTTTCGGAGGCTAATTCGATCGTATGTGCGAGTTACGGAAATAAACGATCTATTTTAAATTAAACCGATTAAACAAATTTCTATACGTTTTGGCTCGCCCCGGACAAACGGTAAATCCGATTGACATGAAATTTGGAATCTTACAATAATATCACGTTACGGATCCGATGAAACTGGTTTCGTCGAAATCCGAGACCGTTTGAAAAATGACTATTTTAACTCGCCAAATTAATATTAAAACAATTTCAACGCGTTTCGAGCTGCCACGGTCAAATGACAACTCCGATTGCTACGAAAATTGAAATCCGTTAATAACTAACTATTACGGATCCAATGGAACAAGATTCGTCCAATTCTGAGACTGTTCAAAATTTGGCTATTTTCCAGTCGATAATTAAATATTAAAATATTCAATTTTCACAAATTTACTTTTAATTCGATTTTAAAAGTTCTACAACATTATTCTATCTTTAATATGATAAAATAAAATTTTACAAATCATTTTTAATCATATTAAACCCGTTATTCAATTATCCAATAATTCCAATTTCAAAATCTTATTAACTCTATTATAATCCCAATATAACTTACATTCACTTTGAAAACCAATTTGAATCATATTAAATCAAATTTCAATTATTCCCTCTATTTTCATATATTAAATTTCCATATCCAATTAATCGTATCAAATTCGGAATTTAATTATTCCAACATTTGTAATATTAAATTTAAACAATTTGATTATTCTTAAATCACTATCTTTTGAAATATTCAAAACGAACTTACAAAATTTAACTAATTCAAATTATAGAACAACCATTTTCATTAAAACAGTTATTTAATTAATTCAATAAATTCCAAATATTAAATCTAAACCATTTAATTGTTCAATATTTGACCGATTTCAATATTGGATTTTTAAATAAAAATTTCATTATCAGTCGATTTACTATATTACATCAAATGAACTCTACATTATTATTTCTACAGTTAGAGATAATTCACTCAACTAATAAATAAACTTCCATTTCAATTGCAATTGGTTCACAAATTTAATTCGACTAACTAAATGAATATGTAACTTATATAATTATCACCGTTAACTTTTAATTACTTATAAGTTTATATTCACAAACAAGTGTCACAATTACCTATACAATACAAATTCATTCAATTACCTTTGAATGCATATTATTTCAATTGATCTGGGATTTCATTCAATTCATAAATAATTAACTTAGATAAAATTTGTTGCATTTCATTCTAGTTATTATTATTCCAAACGACTTACAAATTTTTTTCTAACACCTAATCACGAAATCTTATTAAATTAGCTATTTTAATTATCGAAAATTTACGGGTCGTTACACTCTCCCCCACTCAAAACTTTTCGTCCCCGAAAAGGAAAAAGAAGGGAAAAGGAACTAAGTAAAGAATTCAACATTTGATATATTTTATTAAAATTATCCACTTATAAAACAATGAAATTCCATTTATAAAGTCATAACTACGCTTCCACTAAGTTACTCCAAACGGCTTTCTAACTTTAAAAGTTAGCAATCAAAACAAGTTATAAAGATTTTTAAACTTGAAAAATTTTCTAACACCCGGATTTTACGGAAAATTTCGGCAGAGTCTCGTTTGCGCGGCTCGATCGGAAAAAAAATGATAGTATATATATCACAAATCTACATCTCATCAACTGATGAGGCATCCCGCAGGGAAAAGGTATAAAAGTACGGTATGTAATCCGAGATATGTACCTTATATGTTGTTAGCGAGCATATACGGCTAATATAGCGCGAAAGCGAGCTCCAAATGCGAAGCAAGCACAATCCGCACCTACTAAACACTCAATAACTAAGTTAGAACCATACATATAAAGATAGATCGATATACTTAGCCTACACAACATATATATAACATATTTAGCTTCAAAACTGAGATTTCAATTTCAGGACAGCAAACATATCTTAGTTTTAGGACACCTAAACGATAAAATTCGGCAACAGAATCTAAACAAAAGTTGTTGCATTCATTTCAGGCTTTCCGGAATGTCCAAAATCATCGAATTCGGACCATACGTTCAAAAATTATGGTCGTTTTACTTAGAGGACACGTCTCAGCCTAGGCAATGAATTGCGCAGGTCAGCGACGTTCACCCACATTTTCGACCTTCTAAACGACATCAAAACACAAAACACTTAAAACAAAAGTTTTAGCTTTTCAGAAAGTGCAAAATCATCAAAATCCGATAAACCAATCAAAAGATATGGCGAAAATACCAAGGGTGTTACTACTGATTTTACTTATTTTTACACAGGACAGCGAGTAACATTCAAGTTTTTAACCTAGTAGACGGAGGAATTTTCTCAAGTTATCCAAACAAAAGTTGTGCTATAATTTCTAAGCTTTCCGAAAAGTCCAAGATCGTCAGATTTCGTTTAGCCATTTAAAAGTTATGGTTGTTTTCGTTTCAGCATATATTGGACAATTTTGGATTTTTTCCAAAATTTGCTTTTATTATTTCAAAGTGCAAACCATCAAAACTTCAAATTTTCTAAAGAACAATCATAAACACAAAGTCATTTATTTTCTTATTCATCCATGCAATAGGTTTACATTCAATTTGTTTCCGATTTATTCTAGTTTGTTTCATTCACATTTTAAATTCAAGTCAATTTGCTTCAATTTAAATTGAATTCAATTATATTTAATTTCACTTTGCTTCAAATTTGAATTTAATTATTTTAAAATTTTATTCCGTTTATTAAATTCCATAACACTAATGAATTCTACTTAATCAATTTTCATCCATCTAGCAACCAATGCATATCAAACATTAACAACCATCCAAAATCTACACTAAATCAATTGTACATTTCCAAGTCAATTTTTAATTTCATACACCTCCAAGTTTGTTGACATTTAGTTATATTCAAATTTAATTAGTTTCCATTTACCAATTTTATTTTTCATTAATTTTAAATTTTATTCATTCACTTAGATATATCATTCATTTTACAGCTTAAATTTCTTCTATATTTACAACTATCAATAGATCTTCACATTTTATTATTCACTCTCACACTGGTATATTTTTTTCTCTACTTATCCTTATTAGCATTTTAAGCCTTTTAAGTATTTGGTAAGTTATAGTTATGCAAATAGAATGTAGTTAAACAACATACAACTTCTTCATTTAAGTTGAATTTTCAATTAATTAATTCTTAAGTCATTACTTAAATTTCACTATAATTTAATTTCACATTTACATTCACATATAGTATTTCCATTTTATATTAACATAATTGTGAATCACCTTTAAATGTTAATTTAAATTCCAATTATTTACTAATAATTTTATTTATATTTGCAAACCATTAATTAAATGCATATTTCATTATTCAAACCTATACTTGTATATTACCCAATTAACAATTCATATAACATTTTTGAACTTCTTAAATATTTTGATAAGTTATATCTATGCTATAGAATGAAATTTAATACTATGCGAGTTTCACAGTTTTAGTTTTATTTTATGTTCATAATTTCCTAATTCTAAGGATTTCAACTTCAATTGATATTTTCACTTAGCTCTTAGGTTCATTTCTCATTTCACAATTCAGAAGTTCCTTAATGATTCAAGTCTAAATTCATTTCAATCATTTAAAAAAAATCATTAATTATTAAAGGACTTAAGAATTCCAATCCCGGTTTCATTTCAAATCAAGTTTTAAAAAATATATACTTATATAATTTATATATCAAATCATACTATAGAGAATACAAAATAAAATAAAATTTGAATCAAAACAAGGTTTAGACAAGCTATTAAGTGGTCTCCCCCACTCGGACTCTCGAAAATAAATGCCGATGATGCATGCACTCATCACCGAAATCATTTTCTAGCGTCAAGAGAAGGGAATATAACACTTATCATTAAAAAAATCCTTCGAAAACAATTTCAACTCGATTATACTATCATATAATACTCATATTATATTTTTCAAATTCTTGTAAGTCAATTTCAAACACCGGAATTTAAATTCCCAAATCCAAGTTAAAATTCATTTATATTCATTATCAATTGTGTTTACAAGATTTCATTTTCCTAAATCCATTATTATTTAATCAATTGTTGCAAATATTGACTAATCAAACAATAACGATAATAATCTAATATTATCATCTCCTAACAATCAATTCAATCAAAATGAATAAATATTCAAATAATTCTTTTATATAAAATATATTCCAAAACGATATTGTGTTGGTTTGTCCTATTCGAGTGTTTAGAAATTCCTATCGACGCCTTGGCGTCCCAAGTATCGACCAGAATTAATAAATACTCAACGGAACAAAGTTAACACAATATAAAACCATTTTATATCAAATAACAAGTACGCTCTCTCATATACACTCAACTCATTCATATAGTTTACCTCTATTTCAATGAGTTATTCCCCACTAGAGCCAAGGTTTATCGCTAAACCAAAGCTCTGATACCAACTGTAACGACCCGCCTTTTTGGACAGTTTAAACCGACGATCAAATACACATGTCGATTCCAAGCCATTCAAAAGGGCAGATGGTTATTGGGGTAAATAAGAAAAGAAAGGAAGAGAAATAAAGGAAATGAAACAACACAGAATCTCGCAGCGGAACGATAAATATAATAGTCAAATAAACAGTAATGAAGTTGTTTACTATACTTTGACAATTATTTATACAACATTTATCAGAGTTATACATATACAACAGAACAAATAAAATAATGCAGCAGATAGCATGATGCAAGGGTAATAATAGTAATAGTATACCAAATCTTCGTCTTCATCCTCCAGAATGGATCTTCAAAAATTTGTAAAACTCAGGACTGACCCGAGCGTAATGAAAAGACAAAACACTCGAGTCAGGACTAAAATATCCTTATGAAAGTTAAATCAATCGTAAATAAATATGAGTGTAACGGCGTCAAAGATGTTTACGGGGTTTGACATCTCATATCCAGTGTCAACGTGCGTGCAATAACTCAAAAGATGTTACGGGATTTTCCATTTCTCAAGGATCCGTGAAACTATCTACTATGTAGTAATATACGCTAAGTAGATAATGCCTATCAGTAATATAAAGTATCAAAATAGTGTTAAGGCGTTACCATAATCCCCCTGAACACATTTTATATTCCCAAAAGCATATACAAGACCGTAGTTTCCCCAAAACCGGAAGTCACCAGAGGGCAATCCATATACTCAAGGTACAAATCAAAACGTAGTGGTCGCGAATAGGATAATCAGTATGACAAGGTACATGAGGCGATACCAACTAGGATACTAGTAGTTGCGTGATCCGGACTGATGTTGGGCATAGCCAGCAGCTACCCCAACACCGCGAAACAACACTCCCAAATCAAGGGGTGCACCCAAATCGAATCACAAATGTAATAGAAATGGTATCGAAGAAGCGTGTCCGCTAGAGGTGGCGAACCTCAATAGCCCGGCGCGGCTCCTGTTTTAGTCATGTCAGGGGTCATCCAATATCGTTCTCTTTCTTCAGTCAACGCGTTCACCAAACCATCCACTTCATTCTGAATCAACACTCCGCGTACAATAGTTATTAAAGTGGTGTTCGGTATCGACAGAGAGTATGTCCATATCCGATCCCGGTATCTTTAATAACTACGTATTATTACACCGTTGGCTTTTTTATATTTCAAATCGATTCATAATTGATATCAAAATATCATATTCGCTTCAAAAATCAAGTCCATTTCAAATATCATCGTATCTATTCAAATGTAAGATTCCGTTTCAAAAATCATTTTTCGCATCAATATCTCATTTTGATTTCAAAATCATTTCGAATTTCAATTAGGGTTGCAACTTCATTTAATTCAATTCGTGTTTAAATTCAAGATTTAAACATAAACATTTCACCTTATTAACCAGTTTGGAATTTTAGAAAAATAGTTTTAAGTAGTTTAAAAGTAGTTTAAATAATTAAAATAGTTAAAATACTTTAAAATCTTAAAATGGATTTGAAATAGATAAATTTAGTTAAAATAATTGAAATTGGGTTAAGTAGATTTAAAATAGATTAAAATAGTTTAAGTATTCAAAATGGTTTATATAACCGAGTAATTTGGAAAACAAAATAAAACAGCTTCAAAACCAATCCATTTCAATTATAACTTCTCAATTCAAAACAATTTCAAATTCCATTCTACCGATTCAATTTCGATTTCAATTCAATCAACGTCCATTTTTTTTTACTTCGAATTAATTCAATTTTTCATTCACCTTTAATTTATTCAGTTTCAATTTATATAGATTTGGAGCTTGATTTCTCAAAATATCAACTTATAACACTTAACAAAAATTTCCAAAATATTCAAGTCTAAATGCAAATTCCAAATATGATTCAATTCCAAACTCGATTTCAAAATATCATTTTTATATCACTTTTACTTGGTAATATTCAAAGCTCGAATTAAGGTTAAATCTTTAAACAAATCAATTTCGAAATTCAATCATATCCTGATTTTAAATTCCAAAGTCTCCACTTTAATTATTTAACAATTTCTTTAACCGAAATTTATTTCAACATTCCAAACTCAATTTTTCGACAAATTCGATTTTTATAAATTCGATTTCTATTTAACTTTTAAATCAAAACATTTAAATAAATTTCAAATCGACGATTTTTAAAATTATTAATTTAGCCAATTCGGTGTCCGTATATAATTTTCTATCCTATGGCCAAGTAGTTATTTATTTCAATTGAATGTCAGGGATGAGTATATATTACTTAAACCAATCACGGTGTCATATGTATGCGTAACAGTATATATAAGCAAATAAACATCCAAACATTTAAATATCAACCAATAACATCCATCAAAACACATCATCCAATAGACAATACAATTCATGGCAGTTTCATAGTTATCAATGTCAGGTAATTTAATCGCAATTCAATTTCAATTTCAATTTAAATTTAACTGTCAATTTAATTTCAACGGTTAATTCAAGTGACAATCTATATGACAATTAAATTTTTATCAAACAACGACAAATAAAACACAACACTTCATAATGTCAAAATTTAACTAGCATAAAGATATTTAGTACGTTGTGAGCGTTATAAAACACTCACCTTGATTTTACGATTTCAAATCAAATCGAACGACGTTCGATTTAACTCAAAATTTTCTCTAGCTCCAAATGATTCCAATCCAGCTCCATTGCGAAGAGCTCGTCAATACGGACCCGTCTCAATTTGTTTCGTCCAGTTTGGACCTCGTATCAAAAGGTTATAGCCGTTTGAATTTCATATACAAATTTATATGAACAAATTAACCTTCTATTCCTTTTATTATTATTATTCTTAACCTTTAATCTCAGCCGTTCAAAAATTCAAACCCAGATCCAGGCCGCACCCTCTATTTCTCCTTCCTTCACGTCTTTCCTCCCAGGCAACTTGAACGCAACCGAACCCCAAATGTCGCACGACCTCAACAACATCGCACCCCTTAAACGTTGACGAAACCCCATCATACCACCCTCAAATCGACGCTCATCTCGCACTCCATCATCGGCCAGAGGCCGGCCATGCTCGGCTTTCCCTTTGCCTCGTATTTCATGCTCGAACTCGTCCCCTTTGCAGCCAATTTTTTGCCGATTTATAGCATTAGAAACGATCATAGCCGTTGGATCACAAGATCTCTTTGTGATCAACAATATTGTAGTTGAAGATTTGTTGAATCGCTTTACGGATTGGAAGAAAATTGAGAGAGAAGGAGGCGATTTCCTGGTCGTTCAAAACAAAGTGGCGGCCGGCTATTAAAGAAATTAGGGTTTTGCAATTTGTGATAAATGAAGTCCTTTTATAGAAGTTTCAACGAACACTTTTCATCCCAGGATTTCCGAACTCCGATTTACGCGCGGTGACCGGCGTTTTTAGGGTTTATCCTGCGTTCCGGACACAATAGAACATGTTTCGGAGGCTAATTCGATCGTATGTGCGAGTTACGAAAATAAACGATCTATTTTAAATTAAACCGATTAAACGAATTTCTATACGTTTTGGCTCGCCCCGGACAAACGGTAAATCCGATTGACATGAAATTTGGAATCATACAATAATATCACGTTACGGATCCGATGAAACTGGTTTCGTCGAAATCCGAGACCGTTTGAAAAATGACTATTTTAACTCGCCAAATTAATATTAAAACAATTTCAACGCGTTTCGAGCTGCCACGGTCAAATGACAACTCCGATTGCTACGAAAATTGAAATCCGATAATAACTAACTATTACGGATCCAATGGAACTAGATTCGTCCAATTCTGAGACTGTTCAAAATTTGGCTATTTTCCAGTCGATAATTAAATATTAAAATATTCAATTTTCACAAATTTACTTTTAATTCGATTTTAAAAGTTCTACAACATTATTCTATCTTTAATATGATAAAATAAAATTTTACAAATCATTTTTAATCATATTAAACCCGTTATTCAATTATCCAATAATTCCAATTTCAAAATCTTATTAACTCTATTATAATCCCAATATAACTTACATTCACTTTGAAAACCAATGTGAATCATATTAAATCAAATTTCAATTATGCCCTCTATTTTCATATATTAAATTTCCATATCCAATTAATCGTATCAAATTCGAAATTTAATTATTCCAACATTTGTAATATTAAATTTAAACAATTTGATTATTCTTAAATCACTATCTTTTGAAATATTCAAAACAAACTTACAAAATTTAACTAATTCAAATTATAGAACAACCATTTTCATTAAAACAGTTATTTAATTAATTCAATAAATTCCAAATATTAAATCTAAACTATTTAATTGTTCAATATTTGACGGATTTCAATATTGGATTTTTAAATAAAAATTTCATTATCAGTCGATTTACTATATTACATCAAATGAACTCTACATTATTATTTCTACAGTTAGAGATAATTCACTCAACTAATAAATAAACTTCCATTTCAATTGCAATTGGTTCACAAATTTAATTCGACTAACTAAATGAATATGTAACTTATATAATTATCACCGTTAACTTTTAATTACTTATAAGTTTATTATTCACAAACAAGTGTCACAATTACCTATACAATACAAATTCATTCAATTACCTTTGACTACATATTATTTCAATTGATCTGGGATTTCATTCAATTCATAAATAATTAACTTAGATAAAATTTGTTGCATTTCATTCTAGTTATTATTATTCCAAACGACTTACAAATTTTTTTCTAACACCTAATCACGAAATCTTATTAAATTAGCTATTTTAATTATCGAAAATTTATGGGTCGTTACACGTAATGTGATATTATTGTATGGTTTCAAATTTCGTGTCAATCGGATTTACCGTTTGTCCGGGGCAAGCTAAAACGCCTAGAAATTTGATTTACCGATTTAATTTAAATCGAACGTTTATTGCCATAACTCGCACAGATGATCGAATTAGCCTCTGAAACACGTTCCATTGTGTTCGGAACGCGGGGTAAACCTTAGGAATGCCAACCGGCATGCTTCGTTTGGAGTTCGGAAAATCCGGGATGAATAATGTTTTGGAATATTTTCTATAAAAGCCCTTTACTCTTCATTTTTGCAAAAAAATAAATAAAAACCTAACCCTAAAAACCTTCAGCCGCCTCCATATAGAACCAATGGCCGAAACAACATCTTCTACTTCCTCAATTCACGATCAATCCATGCAATATTTTTGAAAACTCGCTAAACGAAAATCGAAGAGCTCTGCGAGCTCTACCTGTTGTACGGTGGAGATCGAAATCGAAGCTTCGAATCAGCGACAATTGGAGGATGAACGCTGCGCGTTCATGCACGAATTTTAAGCAAAATGGTCAGCCGAGTTTCGCCGCATCCGGGACGTAGGTGCTATTCGCGACGAGTTTTCGTTTGGAATCCTCCGATCAATCTCCGGTTGCTTGGTGGTGGAGCGGCACATGGAGGAGTGGTCGCGTATATGGGTTTTGTTGCGTTCGAATATCACCTGGAGGAAACGTGAGAGAGGAGAGGGAAAGGATAGGTGCGGCCCTGATTACGTGATGATGGATCTAACGGCTAGGATTCTGTTAGGTTTAAAAATATAAAAGAATTTGTAAATTTATATGTTTTAAATTCGTGTAACTTTAAAAATTCGTATCTTTTTCATACGAGGTCGAAAACGCACGAAACAAGTTGTGTTGGGTTCGTATGGACGAATACTATGCTACGGAACTGGATTGGAGTCATTTGGAGCTAGCAAAAATTTTGGGTAAAATTAAACGTTCGTTTAATTTTATTCGAAATAAAAGCTGAAAACGAAATTGAAATCAAGGTGAGAACTTCTCACTCCATCGAATAGTTTCGATTTAAATTTTAAATAGTTATATTTAAAATTCTTAATTGTATGTTTGAATGATGATTGTTATCTATTGATTGTTAGAATAGACATTATACGCCGTTAGTAAGCGGAGGTTATTTATTAAAAACATATACCGCGAATATTCACAGTACGGTGAAATTGGTATTATTTATATACTTGGAGTTGATTTTCCCGCATTATATAGCGGATGAGACCCTATTACGTCGCCTATTAAGCGGATAATATTTTATAAATCCCATATACCGCGATAATTCCATACTGGAACGGAATTGGTATTGTGGTAACATCTTTGGATGCAGGGAAACAGGTTGGAGGGATCCAACTGGATTCCTCACCAGTATTTAATTTATTTCAGATATTGTGATATTTGATTGATTATCATATCGATATATAAATGTTTAGATGTCATTGATTGACTATTTGGTGTGTTGCATCATCGGATCCATTTTTGGAGTTTTAAAAATATTAAAATAACGATTTTGGAATTTTAAAAGGATTTTTAAAGTGATTTTTTGAAAGTATACGTTATAAAATATTTTTGGAATTGATTCATTTTAAATAAATAAACGTTATAATTTTAATGTTATAAAAATTATGATTTTTGAGAAATATAGTTAAAAATTGATCTTTGAAAATATGAGGTTAATGATTTTATAAAATAGTTTAAATTGGGATTTTTGAATTTATTGTAAAAAGTTTAAATATAGGATTTATAAAATTTGATTATTTTATAAATCAAAATGATGAAATTATAAAGGAGTTTAAAGATGTTTTTAAAATAATAATACAAATTGATTTATATAAAGGATTTATAAATTGATATTTTAAATTAAAATGTTGGAATTATAAAACAAGTTTTTTATAAATGTTAGGATGAAGTGTAAATGGATTTCATAAGTGAAGGAAATTATAGAATTATAAACGGTGAAGTTATAAATGGAATTTTATCAGCAGTAGGTTTATAAAATTTGTAAAGTTATTAAAAGAATAGATTTGGGTAAATAAATTAATCTTATAAGTTATAAGATTTATAATTTAGGAAGTCTTAAAAAGAACGATTTTGTAAACAAATAAATTATAAGTATTTAACTTATAATATGGACTTTTGGAATATAATTGAGTCATAAATTGAAATAGGTTAATAAAGGAGATTTATAAAAGGAAGTTGTTATAAAATAAATAGAAATGGAATTTATAAACATTGTTTTATAAATCCGCAAATGGCTTATTTTGATAAGTAAATTGTTATAACTTATTAATGGAGTTATATTCACGTTTTAGACAGTGAATAATCCTTTAAAATCAAATGTATAGAAATGATGAAATTGGTTAACGAAGTATATTCACGTTTTTTTTGGATAGTGAATAATATGTTAAAGAAAATGTTTTGGATGTGATGTTTTAAATAGAATTAAAACGGTCTAACGATGTTTTTAAAATGTGTTAAGATTTGAAACCATAGATTTCAACATTCATTGTTGAAATAGACGTTTTCGAGAAATAGAAGGAAATGCTGGACTATAAGACTGTTGTTATAGTAAATGATTTCCGAAAAGAAATGTTTTGTATAGCATTGGGATTTATATATCTATTTTAATTTCAAATCCCTATACTAGTGATTTTGGGTTGTCATAACGATGTTTTGCGCGACATTCGTTTTGGCCCAAATAAATATGTTTAAGAGAATGATTTCCTTAAAGAATGAAATATATACTTAATTTCGATTTAAGTATATTGAATATTTTCCAAATGTTGAAAATAAATAGATTGGTGAATTACTTATTAATAAATAAGTATGGAAATGTTTTTCCAATGTGAAATGAAAGGTTTTGAGAATTTATCTTTTTGAAGATAAATTGAAAATGAATAATTGAAATCGTATATTCATAAATATTTTGAAATGTAAATTCACTATGGAATTTAAAATGAAAAGGGGAATTTGTTTAAAAATAAACGTTGATTTATTTTTGAATTGTGGGAATTAATTTACGGATTTGGAACGTAAATATAAAGTAAATCGGTAAGGATTTATTTAAATTGGTTTAAATGAACCATGTTGAAATGAAAGTATTTCCGCGTAAGGAAAATGTTTGAAATTTTTTTTCAAAAGTGGTAAAGATGAAAAGTGATTTGAAAATTGTTTTCAAATGGTTGAAGTGTGGAAAATATATATCTTGTAAAGATATTTTTGGAAAATAAATAATCTGAAAAATTATTTGGAATCTGGTGATGTTGTGCATATCCATTGATAGTTCAATAACCGACTATCAATATTTACCTTTGAATGGGTATTTGTTGTGATTTGTTTGAATTTGAATGCCACACTTATTTTTGAATAAGCGCTCACTATTCGGGTTAGCCGGGAAAGGACCTTGGGGTCGTATAATCCATTCCGAATATGTGATACGTCGTTATGAATTGCATTTGAAGACCGGTGTTGAAGACCAGATATTTTTGAAAACGGAAGGATTACCGTCGAATGTTTCTGCACCGAATGGCCCCGGTATAGAGATTCCATATGTGATGGAAAGTCCGGACGTGATTAGTGAATATCCGGATTGCAAGGACTTCTTTGTAAGTGCCTTCGGTTCTGTTCGATCCCGGAACAGACTTGTATGGATTGTATGTCTGACGTTACAAATTGAGATGTAAAGCTGATTTCTTTCAAATACATATCTGTTGGTGGCGGAGAATTTATTCTCTTAGCATTAACACCCTTCTCTGAGATGTACGAGCTAGAGGTTATGTGGTTGAAGGTTATTAGTAATATACTCCCAATTTGGTAGTGTGATATGTTAAGTGTTGTTGAGCATTTGTTGAATCAAAGCACAGCTTTTGTATAAAGCGTAGCTTTGTGGACGAGACTGCGTCGGACCTCACACCCCGAAAATGGTCAAAACAGGAAGGATGCAGCAAGGTTATTAGGGGGTAGCACCCCTTTAGTGTATGTCATTCCTTCTGGATAGAGGTGGTATCTTGGTATGGAGCCCAGATACTAAACCTATGTTGTTGCTACAAATTTATTGCTTTGTGGTTATTGGAAATCGAGGATCCTCGGATGTAGATCGGTTACGATCGGGGGATGGTATATTCGTGTCAGTAGTTACCCAGTTAGGGGTAACCCAGCCTTGTGTTGGCAGAGATCCGGTTTGGTTCTCGGGACGTCATTCCAGAGGCATTTCCATGTGGCAATGGGAAGTTCCTTGGCCTGACCATTTGTTGGAAATCCAAAGAAACAATACGATCTTGTACGGTTTTAGTTGTAGAACCTATCATTCACTTATGGTGACGCCCCACTGTTTGGATGGTAGCTATAGTAGGCATACGATAATGGTCGTATGTTGGCTAAGATTTATATCTTTACTTTCGAAATGATTTTCCCTACACTATGCACTAGTAATAATATCAAATGTTTCTTTTTAATGCGTATCAAGCATCTTTGACTATCATAAGGAGAAATCTCCTCCGATTCTGCGTTTGCATTGTGTGTGTGTCCGGGAGGCCTTATGGTAGTCTCATTTTTAAAAGCATTGCAAATCTATTTTAAAATTTTCCTGTACTTTTTTTTAAAAATAAACTGTTTTAGTTCTCACACCAGTCACATGACTGACTCGGAGTTTATTGTTTTCCTTCCTAAACTCTGGGTGCCCACCAATTTCCACACGGGCAGTCTAGAGTTAGGTTTATCAGGATATTCTGGAATTCGGGAGTTGCTGGAGGCAAGCTGGACGGCATGGCGTATTACTAGTATATAGTATTTCTTTTCCGCTGTTGTTGTTGTTTGTTGTTGTTATTGTTGTAAACTATGATAGTATAATGTAATGTGATGTAATGTAATAACTGATATAGTTCTTTGTGACGACCCGGAATTTTTAAGCCTTTATGATCGGACTATTTAATTGGTTTTAAATATTTAAGGTAATAATTTCAACTAGAATTACAAATATCGCTATCTATTTGATACTTAAATAATAGAATTTAATAATTAGAAGTTGAGTGAATTGTTGAATCTGGAATTTTAAGCCTGTTGAAAATAAATTGATAACATTGAAGATAATAGAAGTTTTAAAATTGAATTTAACAGTGATTTGTTAAGTTTTGGAAATTTATATCGTTTAAATTGAATTTAAAAATAGCCTTCCGAGGCAGTCTCGAAATTCGACGAAACCTATTCCATCGAATCCGTAATATTGGATTGTTATCGGTTTTCAAATTTCGTAGCTCTTGGAGTTGTTTTGTGAGCGTACGATTTATAAACGTGTTGGAATTGTATTGAATACTGTAGCTAACATCACGTATAGGGTAAATAAATAAATAAAAGAAAAATAAAATAATTAATAATATAAATAGTGATACCTTCTTCAGTACGCTTCTCCATTTATCAATTAAAGTGTTAAATATTTCGTTCGTTCTGGAAACTTAGGGAAGCCCTTTCTTCTCGCCCAAAACAAAAATATAGGGGCCGAACCCTATTCGTTCGATTCGAAAAAAAAAAAGAAGAAAAAAAAATAATAATGGCCGAACTTATGGTAAACGACAATCACCCTGCCTCCTTTTTTATTTAGTTCGCCGATTCCCTTTTTCCTTCTTCCTGTGCAAATCAAATTCGTTCGAGAAAAAAATAAATGGGTGATTGAATCGCGAGATCCAGAGAGGCGAGGGGACGAGTCGCGGCCTGAGCTTATTCGCATGGTGATGTCGCGGCGTTCGCAAGGACATGCTCATACGAGTGGTGATGGTTGGCAGCGACCTTAGGGATTCGTTCTCGTGGAGTTGAACTCGATCTCTGCACGCGTGAAGAGGGATCAGAGCGTGAGTTCGATTCGAGTTGAGTTCGAATTCGTGGGGAAGGAGAAGGTTACGGTGACTCGACTTCGATTTGAGCTCAGGTGGCGTTGCATCTGGGCATGGTGGGTTGCACGAGTGAGGAAGTGGGTCTCTTTGGAAGAGGCGACGAAGCAGTGGGAAGCACCGCGTGCGAGCGCGCATGGGTGGTGGGATCTGCTGCAAATGGATTCGGTCAAAATCGTGGAGGCCGCGCGTGTTCTGGGTAGGTCAGAGGCTAGCATTCGAGTAAGGTATTATTTACAATTCGATAACAAAATTACAGCAAGTAAATTATTTACTTTGTTTATATACTGAGATATGCATATACAGTTTCAAATATAATAAGGCTTTTGGAGTATTGTAATATTTTTAAACAGCTATATAGATACATATAAGATTTTAGGAAGATATTTTTTTTTTAAAAAAAAAAAGGGGGGGATATTCGATATTTTTATATAAATATATATAACACACAAACACACACTTTAAGTTTACTGGTCTAATTTTATATAAGGAAAGTATATACTAGGGAGATTTTATCTGTTAATAAAACTTATTTATTTTGGATGCTAAAGGATATTTTTGTTTAAGGAAAATTAATAAAGTAAATAAATTACCTAAGTAAATTTATCAAAAGGGAGTAATTTTACAATAAGTTCAAATATTAATAAATGATAATTGATTATTTAATTAGTTCAGATGTTAATAAATCACGTAATGTTTATACAAGGTCAATAATTGTGGAATCAAATCGAGGGTGAAGTGGAACTGCAAAATGAAGTAAAAGGTGAGTTAATCTCACTCGGTTAATTTAAATTTAAAAGATTAAATTTAAATAATTGTTTGAATGGTTGATTTGATTGTTGTGTTAGTATGATATATTTTGGATTGATGTTTATGTTGTGCTAACATCTGTGGATGCAGGGAAAACAGGTTGGAGGGATCCAACTGGGTCCCTCAACACATATATATTGTTTATTATTCTCTGACATGCTTTGTGGATATTCTGTGATGAATCATATTGAAATATTGAATGCTATAGCTGCTTGGATATATTCTTGAACTCTGAGTTATCAAATTACATAGCATTGGATTCTTGGAAAGAAGTAATAAAAGAAGTAAATTTTTAAGAAAATAATTATAAGGAATGTAAATAAATAAAAAATGAATTGATAAGAATATTAGTGTTTCCAAAATGCTATTTAATGAATCCTGTATATGGAAAGGAATTTTTGAATAAACAGAAAGTTAAGAAAACTTAAAATTTCAATGTTACTGTTTAAAAGAATAAAACAATTATTTCAAATTTAGGTTTTAAATTATTCTAGAAGAATAAAGAAGAAATGAAAAAAAAAATATGAAATATGTATAGTTCAGTTAAAGATGTAAAATAAAAGGGAAAATAATAACAGTTATAATTAAGTCAATAATTAATGAATTGTGAAATGAACTGAATAAGTGAAGAAATTTATTTCAAATAAAATAAGTTGAAAATCAATTTGGAAAATTGATTCAATTGATTGAAGTTGGAAAATTCTCCTCGAATAACCAAGTATGTTTTCAAAGCGAGTTTTTAAATATAAGTTAAAAGGGTTTTAAAGTTGTTTTTAAAAAGCAAGTTTTGAAAAATTTATTATATCCAATATTTAAAATTCAAAGGGTAAGTATTTTCTAAAAATCTAATATAGTAGTAATTACTTAAAAGATGACCTAGGATTTTGTTTTCAAAAGTGAAATTCTAGTTTTATATTCTATTAAGTAACTTTATTTTCAAATACTCATATAGTAAGTATTTTTACAAATATTGAAAAAATTTAACTTAGCTGTTTAAAAGTGTATATATATTTCAAAGTAAATGTTTTAAAATTCATTTTAAAATCTAGTTTCATGCTTGGTGATTTCAGAGGAGATAGAAAATATTTGGAAAAGTTTATTCTGGGAAGAAAGATGGTTTGAAACTGTTTTCAAAGGATTGAAAATAGAAATATATCTTGTGAAGATATTTTTGGAGATAAATAATTTGGAAAATTATTTATTGGCTGATGGTTGTTTGTGAATATAAAATTGATAGTTAAATAACCGACTATCAATATTGGACAATGCGCTGATCGTATCGAAGAGACCGGGATCGAGATTAATTTCTCGAAAACCCACTTCGATCCGATTTGTACGTTTCGTTTGAAAAACGAGTTCGGAGTCGAAGATGGACCAGTGAAGTGCAAGGGCTAGTCTGTAACAACCCGCATATTTATCGAGTTTGTATTTAAATATTTTATTTAAATATTAACTCGTTAATCGGATTTTGGTCCGAAAAGCTACTTTTTGCAAACGGTCAAATTAGGACTCGAGACCACTTCCATTGAGTTCGAAATGTCGTTTACAACTTTTTAAGTATAAACATCGATAGGTTTGGAGTTAGTGAAATTTCACTGACTTTTCCCGCTTTGGACTTTGGGTTAGTTTAGCCTATTAAGCCCAAGTTCCAACCCTCTTCTCCTCACTCTTCATAAATTTCCTAACTAATCAAGCTTTGGCATTAATGGTGGAGGGAATGGGAAATTAAAACTCCAAGCACAAATTCAATTGCAAATCCAACATTCAACTCCAAATTCAAGTAGAAGATATTGGATTCAAGCTTTGGATTGCTTCTCCTTGCTTTCAAGCTTCATCTTTATAAACTTTAGTGCAAAGGTGACATTTTTATCTCACAAATCTAGTCTATATCTATCTTGGACTGTTGGGAATGATTCCCTATCACTTTAGCATGCATATTTGCTTTTGGTTTGGATTGGATTGGCGAAAGACTCCGATTTTTGGTGTTTGGGTGAAATTTCTGCATTTAGGTCGTTCTGGCCGTTTTTAGCTCGCTCGGAGTTAGGTCGTGTGGACCTTAGGTCGTAGGTCGCGTACGAGTTAACCCCTAGGTCGTTCTGGCCATTTTCGTGTTTTCGGAGTTAGGTCGCTCAGGACCTTAGGTCGTAGGTCGTATGGCCGTTAGGTCGCTCTGCTTTGGCTCTGGCCATTTTTGCTCACTCGCAGTTAGGTCGCTCACGACCTAGGACTTAGGTCGCTCGCGAGTTAGTGGCTTAGGTCGTTGGGTCATATAACCCATTAAGTCGCGCCCCTTTAGGTCGTGAACCTTGTTAAGTCGTTCACCCTGAGCTTAGGTCTTAGGTCGCATCACCCTTAAGTCGTTCGACCTGATCCTTTCTTAGGTCGCGCATCCCCTTAGGTCGCTAGGTCTTAGGTCGCGCCATCTTTTAGGTCGCGCCATCTTTTAGGTCGCGCATCCCCTTAGGTCGCTAGGTCTTAGGTCGCGCCATCTTTTAGGTCGCGCCATCTTTTAGGTCGCGCATCCCCTTAGGTCGTATGACCTGTTTGTTAAGTCGGCTGTCCTTAAGTCGTTCGACCCCACTAAGTCGTAGGTCGCCTCCGACCTTACCCTTAGGTCGTATGACCTGTCATCCACTAGGTCGCGCCACTTAGGTCGTATCCCTTAGGCCGCGAACTCTTTAGGTCGTTAGACCTCATTTTGCTTTAGGTCGTAAGCCGCTTGTCTTCACTTAGGTCGAACCCCGTATAACTCTGCGTAGGGGATCTTATCTGAAAAATATTGAGCTGATTTCCTTGGATTTTATTCGCATCTCCGTATGCGATCTTTGTGACTGATTGTTTCTACACTTGCTTATGTGTTTTGTCACTTTATAATATAAAGGTTTCAATACTAGTAGTAAATATCAAAACTCTTTTAACCAACAATTTCAACTCTATTTTTAATAACAAAGCTCTTTTCTTAAACCGTTTTCCAATCTATTAGTATATACAAGCCTTTACCTCACTCGGATGAGAAATCTAATTAAACGACTTAGTAAAACAAGTGGTATGAAACGCTTGCGTTCACTTCGTCGGTTAATTCTTGGACTTGTTCGATTGAACCTCTTGTGACAATTTTATTAGTGAAGATTTACAGTTTGTTCGTAAATATTTAAGTTAAGCAAGTGGTTATGGGACATGAAGCTAAACTTCTATATTTACTAGCTTAGTGTAATTGACACTTCTCGTTGATCTTGATGATCGCTCTATGAATTAGACTAGCAATTGCGCGATGTCTCTTTCATTGCAAGGTTAGACTAGACACCACTTGTGTGATTCCATTCACACATACCTTTCTGCTTTTTGGTTAGTCTTGACCTTAATCTGTGTGATTCCATTCACACATGCGGGGTAGCTCCCCTTGGTTTTCGGACCATCATGTGATAGGCCTCTTTCCCTTTTTTATGATTTCTGGATCTCTTGTGTTGATTTCTGGAATTTATCTCTTTGACTTGTCATGAGTACAAGTTTAGGGTATGATGCCCTCTTCGAATCTTTGAGAAGATTCTTGTGATAATGATTATCTCTTATTGATTGATCTTCTGTTGATCATTATTTACATACTTATAGTGGTATGTCGTTATGGATGTTTATGTTTATGCCATATCTTTTATGTTATATCATGTCATCTGATATTTATAGCTAGACTGATCCGTTTATTATTTTCTTAAATAATACTCGGGTCAGACCGAGATGTTACAGGTGCTTCTGCTTGACTTCTTCCCAGGGATTCATCACTCTGACTTTTGGCTAACTGTTTAGATTAGCAGTTTTTGTTGTATACACTTGAGATATAGACTCATAGTTGTATTCTTTTGTATAGCACGTGTTGCTATTCTTTTGTATTATCGTGGATCTTACTGACCACTACTCTGATGTACACTTTCATGTGTTAGTTATATATTCATATCTTCTTCCGCCTTTGTGATATGGATATCTGTGACTGATTTGTGATATGATTATTTCTATGTTTGTTTCCGAAGATTATTTATAGCCACCGTGTGATAAGCAATTACATGGATGGTCGCTCCTCAACAGCCTTATTCTCCGTGCTAGTTGACAGCACTACTCCGGAGTGTTCTTGGCTAGCGTGGGTATAGAGGTGGGGCGTCACATAGTCGCTACTAATCCTGAGGATATTTCCAAAATGGATGTAGTAGGAATAGTGCCTTCGGTTCCGTTCGAACCCGGGACGGACTTGTATGGATGAATGCTTGCGAAAACATCGTCAGGTGGATGATGGGCATTCTAAGTGAAAACGTTCTAAAGGTAACGCTTAGCCTCAAGCCTCATCAAATGGAAATGACTGAAAATCAGGGGATATGCAGCAAGGTTAGGTGGGTCATGCCCAAGCAGGACAAGATAATTCCCCTGTCTAGATGTCCCTTATATATTTCGGCTTAGTGGGTGGTTGGTCGCGCCAACCACGGGGTTTATCTTGTTCGGGACTGTTCAGTAAGGAATGGTTCCGGCCTTGTGTTGCAGGGGATGAAGGGAGTAGTCCTCGGTACGGTGATCTAGGCCCCGTACTGTGACAGGTGGTACCCCAGTGCCTAGTCATTGTTGGAAATCCATTCTCCCTACGAGCCTTGTACGAGTTTTGTTTGTATTACCCACTTTTGTGGCTAGTAGCTGGAATTTAATAGATGTAACAATTTCGGCTATTTTATAAGTATTTGTATATAGACCCTATTATAATATCAGAGGATTTCTATTAAAATTGTTTTAGCTATCGTAAGGTAAAAACCCGACATGTTTATTTGTGGCGTGGTCTTACGAGATGCTTTTGTTTTCAAAGGATTTTTGAAACTTTAATAATCAATTGGGTGTGATTTTCTCACGCTGGTAATCCAGACTGACTCGGGTGTTATTTAACTGTAATGCTCGGGTCAGACCGAGTATTATAGGATACAGGATATGATGCCGTGGAGCTCAGGAGACGAGCTGGATGACGTTACGTATAGTCGTACTTGTTATATATATATATTCCACTGTTGAGTTGTTGTGTATCCATTGTATGTTATTGATGTGAGCTGTGACTGATGTACTCTGATGATGTAATGTATGTAAACAGTTATATTTGATTTTTGAGTAAAGATTTTTTATTATCTATTATATTTTATTCCGCTGCGATGGTTAGATTCTGATGTTGATTTTGTTTTCTCTTCTTCTACCTCCTTCTTTTCATTTAAATGGTCCGATTTTTCTGGCACGAAAAATCGTGGTCGTTACAGTTGGTATCAGAGCTTAGGTTGGTGATAACCTTGGCTCTAGTGGGAATTACTCATTCAAAATAGAGTCTGTAGTACTCTATAATTAAATTGAGCGTATTAACAAAATATGAGCGCGTATTTGTTAGTGAATATAAATTGTTTTAATATTGTGTTGATTGGTTTATTGAGTGGCATATGAACCTTCGTCGGCACAGTCTGGACAACTGTATCGAAAGGGTTTCTAAACACTTGAATAGAACAATCGACACGGTATTGTTTTAAATGTGGGTAAATGAAATAATTTTACCCAAAAATATATTTTGGATATAAAGAAAGTTTTGGTAAACTATATAGCTATTATATGGTTGCTTGGATGTTAGAAATGATAATATTAAAATATTATCATTGTTAAGTGAAAATTTAACTAGAAATTGTAAATATAATCAAAGATTGAGAAGCTAAATCCAATTATAAAATGAAATTCATAAATATGAATTATAAATGGAATTTATAAATTGAAATACAATCGAATAGAAATTTGTATAAGCATAAATTATACAAATGAATTAGTTAAATGTATTTAAGCAGGATTTGGAAATTCAAAATTTCAGAGATTTTGGAAATGTTATCGAGGTGTTTTGAAGATAAATGATAACATTATTGTTTTGGAAGTATTTCTGAAAGGAAATTTGTTTTAAAATGGATTTTTGAAAGTGATATAGCATTGAATTCACTTCAGTCACTGGAAAACAACTTCGGTGATGACTGCAGCATCATCGATGTTTATTTTCGAGTTTCTAAGTGATGAATTGCTACCAAAGTAATTTGTTCAGGAAAACCTGTTTATTTTTGAAATTTCAAAGGAAATTTGTTGAGAATAAAAAACAGGACTGGTTTGGCCTTTGGGAAATGCGATTTGTGATGTTGGAGATTTTAAATGGTTTGAAACCAAAAGCCGGGTGTTTTAAAAATCCTAGAGGGATAGGTGGTAAGCTTATCAATTGAGATGATTTTTAAATCAGGAAGGAAATATAAGCTTTGGATAATGGAATATAAATTTAAAGTGAAAAGGTAAAAATGAAATTTACTTGGATTGGAAAATAAAATTTAACTGGATTGAAATTAATTAATTTAATAAAATTGAGTTAAGATACATTGAATTGGAATAAGAATTCAATTGAATTATTGAATGAAATTAGATTCTTACCTGAATAGATGGAAAATAAGTTGGATAAGAATTGGGTTAAAATAGATAAATCAGAATAACTTATAGGAGAATTAAAAATCCATAAAAGGATTAAAAAGGCATGAATAAAATATGCTTGGGTTATAAAGAAGCATAAGGCTTGAGTTAAAATAAAAGAATAACATATTCAAACCTATAATGGATGGAATTGTGTAAATAATAAGTTGTGGCTTATAAATTTTGAAAGTGAAATAGAAAATCTAAAATAAATATTGTTTGATGTTTTGGATAATGAAAGGAAAATTCAAATTTGTATTATTAAATAAATTGAACCAAGAAAATAAATAAAGTGATGTTTGGAATTAAAAATTAAGTGTTGGATTATAAATAAGGGAAGAACTAATTAGATAATAAATTAGTTAATGAAATTGAATTGTGAGTTTATGATAAAGTTTAGAAATAAACTCAAGTTTTAAATTAAATTGGATTCAATTTGTTGATGAAGTGGAAGTAATTGTGAATGAAATTGCAATGTAAGTTAATAAAATTGGATGGTAAATTAAAAAGTGAATGGAGAAATCAGAACTTGAGTTATCAATTGAAATTCGACTTGAAGTGTTAACAAAGTAAATATAATTTGGAAATATGGAATAAAAAAATGAAATGGATTAAAATAATAAAGGTATGAATTGCAAATCAAATCCAAATAAGTGGAAATAAGATGGAAATGGCTTTGTGATAAATTAAATGAGTTGAATCTGGGAAGTTAAAATCTATAATAACCAATCAAATGAAATTGCAAATTCAAAATGAGATTGGATTGAAATAGAATCAGGTTAAATTGAAAAGAGAACTTGGTTGCAAACTAAGAATGAGCTTAAGTATAAAATTTGAATAAATTGAAGTAAATTGACGTAAGCTGAATAAATCGAAGAGAGTTAAATTTAATTCAACTTAAACCAAGTTTAATGATATTGGGTTAAATTTGAATCAAGAGAAAATAATTATGGATTGAAATAAAACTTGGTGGGTTGTAATAATATCTAAGAAAATGGAAAATTCGGAATGGACTGAGTGGATAAGTAAATTATATTGAATAAGTGAATGGTTGGGATAAATAAGAATCAATGGAGTATGGCTTAAATAAGTTGAGAAATGGTTATTGAATGATATGGCTTGGTTGTTTTGAGATAAATACAATAGTGGAGTAAACAAATATGGAGTGAAATTTAAAATGGATTGTGTCGAGCTAAATAATGATTGTGAATGGATTTAAAATAAAAGGGGAATTTAAGTGGCAATCAAGATGAACCTAGGTTGTTAGTGGTTTTGAATGAACTAATTTGGTTCATAAAATTTAAATGCAATGAAACTGAGAATATATGGATTGTGAATAAATCGGAATTGGAATAGAATTAAGTATAAATTGAGTTGGAGTCAATTTAAATTGGGTATAAACATAAATACTTATTTATTCACATAAATCTCATCGAATTGCATAAAATACATTGTCATTTGTTGTAAATGAAAATAATTAAACATTCTATGTATTGATAGAAGTAAAATAAAGTGATTTTGAAAGCAGTTGAATTAAATATGAGTTCAGTTTGCTTAAAATAAATTGAATGTAAGCTATTGTGTTTTAAACCATTCAAATTGATGAAGCAGTATACGAATGGATTGAAAACCATTCAAATTGCATAAAAATGGTTTATAAATAAATTGGAACAGTTGAATTAACATGGAAATTGTAGAAGTTGCTTATGGAAAAATGTTTGGTGTGAATTTCTTTTAGAATTCATTTGTTTTAACTATTGCAAGTAAGTGAAATGTGTTAAAACTTCTTATATTTGGCACTTACAAGTTTAAACTGAGTAAGTACAGGTACCTGGAAGCCGTTTGGCTGGATTTGATTGCGCAATTTGCTAAAATAAATCGCCACTTGCTTAAAAACGCTAAAATAAGGTACGCCTACGCAATACAAATAGGAAATATGAACTGTTTATCTGTTTTCCGACCGTGTGGGTCGATGTATATTGGTTTCCGGCCTGAGGCCGATGTATATATGTTTTTGTGCATCCTGCGATATCGCAGAAGTCCCTCCGTACAAAGGGGACTCTGCCAAAAATTTTCAGAAATTTTGGGAGTTAGAATTTTTTTTGAAAATTTTGGAAAATTTTGTTAACGACAAAACTATTTAGAATGGGAAACTAAAATAAGTTAGTAAATGAAACTAGTTAGTAAATGAAACTAATTAAAGTAATGATTTAAATTAGGAATAAATGAAGGATAAAAATTAAAAATTCAAAGTTGAAAATAAATGAAATACATATGCAATATGGAAATCGATTTAAATGGAAATAGGTATAAACTAAAAGTGGTAAAGAGAAATAAAGATAAGAAACATATAAAATGTTTGTACTAACTTAAGAAAGGAATGGTAAATTCTAGATTGGAAATTGATATTACAAATATAATCTAAGATAATATTGAAATGAATAGATATTGACATTTTGTAAGAAATCGATAAATTGTTTTGGAATATTGTGATTGGATATTAGTACCAAGCAGGTTATGCAGGTATTGTAAAAAGGGAAAAGAGAATTGGTTTTTGATTCAGAAGATAAATTTGAATTGCCCGACAATAAGGTATGTATTTAAATTTGGTATGGAATTTGATTGGGATTTGGATTTGGATTGAGCCACTTGGCCTTTTGTTTTCTTTTTGGATTTGGGAGGCCGTAGAGCCATTTTGTAGCAGTACCGAGCTAGCCGCGCAAAGGAGACGCTGGCGAATTTTTTCGGGAATTTAGGGAGTTAGAAAATTTTTGAGAAAATTTTGATAATTCAAAATTTGGTTTTAAATTCAAACTTGAATGGTTAAACAAATAGTATGGTTTGGAACTAGAGAAGGTTTGGAAGTTAGTAAGAAAGATAATGAGTCTTTTATATAAAAGATAATTGATAAGATGTTGAATTGTTAGAAAACTGTTTGGTTTAGGGAAATAATAAACGGGTATTGAATCATTCTTCCTAACTAGTAATTTCGGGGACGAAATTCTTTTAAGGGGGGAGGAATGTGACGACCCGGAATTTTTAAGCCTTTATGATCGGACTATTTAATTGGTTTTAAATATTTAAGGTAATAATTTCAACTAGAATTACAAATATCGCTATCTATTTGATACTTAAATAATAGAATTTAATAATTAGAAGTTGAGTGAATTGTTGAATCTGGAATTTTAAGCCTGTTGAAAATAAATTGATAACATTGAAGATAATAGAAGTTTTAAAATTGAATTTAACAGTGATTTGTTAAGTTTTGGAAATTTATATCGTTTAAATTGAATTTAAAAATAGCCTTCCGAGGCAGTCTCGAAATTCGACGAAACCTATTCCATCGAATCCGTAATATTGGATTGTTATCGGTTTTCAAATTTCGTAGCTCTTGGAGTTGTTTTGTGAGCGTACGATTTATAAACGTGTTGGAATTGTATTGAATACTGTAGCTAACATCACGTATAGGGTAAATAAATAAATAAAAGCAAAATAAAATAATTAATAATATAAATAGTGATACCTTCTTCAGTACGCTTCTCCATTTATCAATTAAAGTGTTAAATATTTCGTTCGTTCTGGAAACTTAGGGAAGCCCTTTCTTCTCGCCCAAAACAAAAATATAGGGGCCGAACCCTATTCGTTCGATTCGAAAAAAAAAAAGAAGAAAAAAAAATAACAATGGCCGAACTTATGGTAAACGACAATCACCCTGCCTCCTTTTTTATTTAGTTCGCCGATTCCCTTTTTCCTTCTTCCTGTGCAAATCAAATTCGTTCGAGAAAAAAATAAATGGGTGATTGAATCGCGAGATCCAGAGAGGCGAGGGGACGAGTCGCGGCGTTCGCAAGGACATGCTCATACGAGTGGTGATGGTTGGCAGCGGCCTTAGGGATTCGTTCTCGTGGAGTTGAACTCGATCTCTGCACGCGTGAAGAGGGATCAGAGCGTGAGTTCGATTCGAGTTGAGTTCGAATTCGTGGGGAAGGAGAAGGTTACGGTGACTCGAGTTCGATTCGAGCTCAGGTGGCGTTGCATCTGGGCATGGTGGGTTGCACGAGTGAGGAAGTGGGTCTCTTTGGAAGAGGCGACGAAGCAGTGGGAAGCACCGCGTGCGAGCGCGCATGGGTGGTGGGATCTGCTGCAAATGGATTCGGTCAAAATCGTGGAGGCCGCGCGTGTTCTGGGTAGGTCAGAGGCTAGCATTCGAGTAAGGTATTATTTACAATTCGATAACAAAATTACAGCAAGTAAATTATTTACTTTGTTTATATACTGAGATATGCATATACAGTTTCAAATATAATAAGGCTTTTGGAGTATTGTAATATTTTTAAACAGCTATATAGATACATATAAGATTTTAGGAAGATATTTTTTTTTTTTTTAAAAAAAAGGGGGGGATATTCGATATTTTTATATAAATATATATAACACACAAACACACACTTTAAATTTACTGGTCTAATTTTATATAAGGAAAGTATATACTAGGGAGATTTTATCTGTTAATAAAACTTATTTATTTTGGATGCTAAAGGATATTTTTGTTTAAGGAAAATTAATAAAGTAAATAAATTACCTAAGTAAATTTATCAAAAGGGAGTAATTTTACAATAAGTTCAAATATTAATAAATGATAATTGATTATTTAATTAGTTCAGATGTTAATAAATCACGTAATGTTTATACAAGGTCAATAATTGTGGAATCAAATCGAGGGTGAAGTGGAACTGCAAAATGAAGTAAAAGGTGAGTTAATCTCACTCAGTTAATTTAAATTTAAAAGATTAAATTTAAATAATTGTTTGAATGGTTGATTTGATTGTTGTGTTAGTATGATATATTTTGGATTGATGTTTATGTTGTGCTAACATCTGTGGATGCAGGGAAAACAGGTTGGAGGGATCCAACTGGGTCCCTCAACACATATATATTGTTTATTATTCTCTGACATGCTTTGTGGATATTCTGTGATGAATCATATTGAAATATTGAATGCTATAGCTGCTTGGATATATTCTTGAACTCTGAGTTATCAAATTACATAGCATTGGATTCTTGGAAAGAAGTAATAAAAGAAGTAAATTTTTAAGAAAATAATTATAAGGAATGTAAATAAATAAAAAATGAATTGATAAGAATATTAGTGTTTCCAAAATGCTATTTAATGAATCCTGTATATGGAAAGGAATTTTTAAATAAACAGAAAGTTAAGAAAACTTAAAATTTCAATGTTACTGTTTAAAAGAATAAAACAATTATTTCAAATTTAGGTTTTAAATTATTCTAGAAGAATAAAGAAGAAATGAAAAAAAAAATATGAAATATGTATAGTTCAGTTAAAGATGTAAAATAAAAGGGAAAATAATAACAATTATAATTAAGTCAATAATTAATGAATTGTGAAATGAACTGAATAAGTGAAGAAATTTATTTCAAATAAAATAAGTTGAAAATCAATTTGGAAAATTGATTCAATTGATTGAAGTTGGAAAATTCTCCTCGAATAACCAAGTATGTTTTCAAAGCGAGTTTTTAAATATAAGTTAAAAGGGTTTTAAAGTTGTTTTTAAAAAGCAAGTTTTGAAAAATTTATTATATCCAATATTTAAAATTCAAAGGGTAAGTATTTTCTAAAAATCTAATATAGTAGTAATTACTTAAAAGATGACCTAGGATTTTGTTTTCAAAAGTGAAATTCTAGTTTTATATTCTATTAAGTAACTTTATTTTCAAATACTCATATAGTAAGTATTTTTACAAATATTGAAAAAATTTAACTTAGCTGTTTAAAAGTGTATATATATTTCAAAGTAAATGTTTTAAAATTCATTTTAAAATCTAGTTTCATGCTTGGTGATTTCAGAGGAGATAGAAAATATTTGGAAAAGTTTATTCTGGGAAGAAAGATGGTTTGAAACTGTTTTCAAAGGATTGAAAATAGAAATATATCTTGTGAAGATATTTTTGGAGATAAATAATTTGGAAAATTATTTATTAGCTGATGGTTGTTTGTGAATATAAAATTGATAGTTAAATAACCGACTATCAATATTGGACAATGCGTTGATCGTATCGAAGAGACCGGGATCGAGATTAATTTCTCGAAAACCCACTTCGATCCGATTTGTACGTTTCGTTCGAAAAACGTGTTCGGAGTCGAAGATGGAGCAGTGAAGTGCAAGGGCTAGTCGCTACTAATCCTGAGGATATTTCCAAAATGGATGTAGTAGGAATAGTGCCTTCGGTTCCGTTCGAACCCGGGACGGACTTGTATGGATGAATGCTTGCGAAAACATCGTCAGGTGGACGATGGGCATTCTAAGTGAAAACGTTCTAAAGGTAACGCTTAGCCTCAAGCCTCATCAAATGGAAATGACTGAAAATCAGGGGATATGCAGCAAGGTTAGGTGGGTCATGCCCAAGCAGGACAAGATAATTCCCCTGTCTAGATGTCCCTTATATATTTCGGCTTAGTGGGTGGTTGGTCGCGCCAACCACGGGGTTTATCTTGTTCGGGACTGTTCAGTAAGGAATGGTTCCGGCCTTGTGTTGCAGGGGATGAAGGGAGTAATCCTCGGTACGGTGATCTAGGCCCCGTACTGTGACAGGTGGTACCCCAGTGCCTAGTCATTGTTGGAAATCCATTCTCCCTACGAGCCTTGTACGAGTTTTGTTTGTATTACCCACTTTTGTGGCTAGTAGTTGGAATTTAATAGATGTAACAATTTCGGCTATTTTATAAGTATTTGTATATAGACCCTATTATAATATCAGAGGATTTCTATTAAAATTGTCTTACCTATCGTAAGGTAAAAACCCGACATGTTTATTTGTGGCGTGGTCTTACGAGATGCTTTTGTTTTCAAAGGATTTTTGAAACTTTAATAATCAATTGGGTGTGATTTTCTCACGCTGGTAATCCAGACTGACTCGGGTGTTATTTAACTGTAATGCTCGGGTCAGACCGAGTATTATAGGATACAGGATATGATGCCGTGGAGCTCAGGAGACGAGCTGGATGACGTTACGTATAGTCGTACTTGTTATATATATATATTCCGCTGTTGAGTTGTTGTGTATCCATTGTATGTTATTGATGTGAGCTGTGACTGATGTACTCTGATGATGTAATGTATGTAAACAGTTATATTTGATTTTTGAGTAAAGATTTTTTATTATCTATTATATTTTATTCCGCTGCGATGGTTAGATTCTGATGTTGATTTTGTTTTCTCTTCTTCTACCTCCTTCTTTTCATTTAAATGGTCCGATTTTTCTGGCACGAAAAATCGTGGTCGTTACATTCTTTGTTTAAAGATTATTCATTTAACTATTATATGTTGTTTCGCTGCGATTGTGAGATTCTGATATTGTTCTGTTGTTTCTTTCTGTTCCGTTCTATCTTTTTCTCTCTTCTTCTATCTTTTTCTTTTTTTAAACCCTAAGAATTCGTATTTCCGTTCATCTTGAGTTAATCAATGGAGATTAGTGTATATTCAAGGAGTAAGGATTTGCGGGTCCTTACATCTGGTATCAGAGCATATGGTTAAGCGACAACCATGACTCTGTTGGGTACTACTCATTAGAGATAGAGTCAGTAGTACTCTAGAATGAGTTTGAGTGTAATAATAGCTATGAGTGCGTATTTGTTAGTGAATATAAAATTATTTTATATTGTGATGATTGCTTTGTTGAGTGGTATACGGATTCTGGTTAATACAAGTAATTAACGTTGTTGATAAGGATCTCTAAACACTTGTACAGAACAATTCGACACGATATTGTTTTAAATTGGGTAAATGAAATAATTTTACCTTGAGTATATTTTATATATAAAGGAATAATATTTTAGAATTATTAAAATGTATATAAGTTGATTGTTTGGTTGTTGAAAATGTAAGAATATATATAAGTTAATTAAAAGTATTTTGAATAATCTAAATAAAAACGACAATTGTAAAGGAATTATTGTATAAGTAAAAAGAATTATAAGAATTGAATTATAATTAAAGTGATTTACAATTATGAAATAAACTTATATATATAAGAAGTGAAACTATATGAATATATTCATGAATATGAGTTGTAAATAAAAATGAGTTTGAATAAGTAATGAAATTTGACTTTGGTAAAGGTTAAATAAAATTTACTTTAGAATGGGAATCTGAATTGATTTATAAGTTGGAATTTAAGTTAAGTAAAGCCAAACAATGTTTAAACGGAATATAACTTAAGAGATGTTGAATGAAGTTGATTTTGGTATCGAAGTAAAATAATAAAGTTAAGTGATAAATGTGAACTTGAGTTATGTAATGAAATTCAACTTTTGTGGTTAAATGAATTAGCAATTGAATTGAACGAATGAATTGAATGTAAATCAATTAAATGTAAATAATTGATATGAAATAATGAATGTAAGTGTAATTCATTAAATCTAATTAAAAGTGTTGAACCAAATCGAATGTAAATTAAATAATTTGGTTATGTTGAATATACATTGGTTGTTATATGATAATTAGTTGATTGTATAAAAACCCATATGCAATTGAGTTAATGAAATTGAAAGCTAAAGTAATTGAAATCCAATTGGAAGTTAAGTGAATCTCAAATAGAATTGAATTTGATTTGGAAGTGAACCAACTTGAATATGAATTAGTGAATATAAACTAATTGAAAATGAATGTTAGTAAAAACATCCACTGTTAATGAATCGAATGTGATTAAATTGAAAACCCATTTCATTGAATATTAATGAGAATATGAATGAATATTTATTGGTTATGGATGTTAGTTGAATGCTAGTTGGATGATAGTTGGTTGATGGTTGAATATATTGCTTTTACTGCATTTGCTATGTTGGCATATATAGTTATTATGTTGTTATATGTTGTATATCGATATTATTGTCTATATACATGTTTCTTATCTGTTTGTTGAGTGTTTAGTATGTGCAGATCGCGTTTGCTTCGCATTTGGAGCTCGCTTTCGCGCTATATTAGCCGTATATGCTCGCTAATAATATATAAGGTACATATCTCGGATTAAATATCGTACTTTTACACTTTTTTTCCTGCGGGATGCCTCATCACTTGATGGGATGTATATTTGTGATATATATACTGTCATTTTCGGATCGAGCCGCGCAAAGGAGACTCTGGCGAATTTTTCTGAAAATTTAAGGCGTTAGAATATTTTTGAGAAAAAAATTGGGAAATTTTGAAAACTATAATTTTGATTTGGAGTTGAAAGTTAAACAATAGTAGTTGTTTTTTAAAATAAAACTAAGTTTGGATTTGAAAACTTAGTAAAGTATTGGAGGAAGTTTAACTATGGATTTTGGGAAAGTTAAACACTTAAGAGATTTGTAAAAATCTAAATTGAACGGTTTGTTTTGGAAAATTAATACATTCTGTAACTTTTTCTTACTTGGTAATTTCGAGGACGAAATTCTTTTAAGGGGGGAAGATTGTAACGACCTAGAATTTCTATTAATTAAAATTCGTATATTTAATTGATTTTAAATATTAATAAGTGAGATTTATAAGTCGAATAAATTTTATTTCGAATAATTGGATTTAATTGGATAATTAAATCGATAATTTAATATTTGAAATTACAGAAATAATTGAAAATTGGGTTAAATATGATTGAAATTGATTTGTAAAATTTTATTTAATCATATTGGAGTTATAATGATGTTATGGAACTTTTAAAATCGAATTAAAAGTTAATTTGTGAAAATTGAATATTTTAATATTTAATCGACTAGTGAAAGTAGCCATTTTTCAAACAGTCTCGGATTTCGACGAAACCAGTTTCATCGGATCTGTAATGTGATATTATTGTATGGTTTCAAATTTCGTGTCAATCGGATTTACCGTTTGTCCGGGCAAGCTAAAACGCCTAGAAATTTGATTTACCGATTTAATTTAAAATCGAACGTTTATTGCCATAACTCGCACAGATGATCGAATTAGCCTCCGAAACACATTCCATTGTGTTCGGAACGCGGGGTAAACCTTAGGAACGCCAACCAGCACGCTTCGTTTGGAGTTCGGAAAATCCGGGATGAATAGTGTTTTGGAATATTTTCTATAAAAGCCCTTTACTCTTCATTTTTGGAAAAATAAAAATAAAAACCTAACCCTAAAAACCTTCAACCGCCTCCATATAGAACCAATGGCCAAAACAACATCTTCTTTTTCCTCAATTCGCGATCAATCCACGCAATATTTTTGAAAACTCTCTAACGAAAATCGAAGAGCTCTGCGAGCTCTACCTGTTGTACGGTGGAGATCGAAATCGAAGCTTCGAATCAGCGACAATTGGAGGATGAACGCTGCGCGTTCGTGCACGAATTTCAAGCAAAATGGTCAGCAGAGTTTCGCCGCATCTGGGGCGTGGGTGCTATTCGCGATGAGTTTTCGTTTGGAATCCTCTAATCAATCTCCGGTTGCTTGGTGGTGGAGCGGCACATGGAGGAGTGGTCGCGTATATGGGTTTTGTTGCGTTCGAATATCACCTGGAGGAAACGTGAGAGAGGAGAGGGAAAGGATAGGTGCGGCCCTGATTACGTGATGATGGATCTAACGGCTAGGATTCTGTTAGGTTTAAAAATATAAAAGAATTTGTAAATTTATATGTTTTAAATTCGTGTAACTTTAAAAATTCATATCTTTTTCTTACGAGGTCGAAAACGCACGAAACAAGTTGCGTTGGGTTCGTATGGATGAATACTACGCTATGGAACTAGATTGGAGTCGTTTGGAGCTAGCAAAAATTTCGGGTAAAATTAAACGTTCTTTTAATTTTATTCGAAATAAAAGCTGAAAACGAAAATGAAATCAAGGTGAGAACTTCTCACTCAATCGAATAGTTTCGATTTAAATTTTAGATAGTTACATTTAAAATTCTTAATTGTATGTTTGAATGATGATTGTTATCTATTGATTGTTAGAATAGACATTATACGCCGTTAGTAAGCGGAGGTAATTTATTAAAAACATATACCGCGAATATTTCACAGTACAGTGAAATTGGTATTATTTATATACTTGGAGTTGATTTTCCCGCATTATATAGCGGATGAGACCCTATTGTGCCGCCTATTAAGCGGATAATATTTTATAAATCCCATATACCGCGATAATTCCGTACTGGAACGGAATTGGTATTGTGCTAACATCTTTGGATGCAGGGAAAAAGGTTGGAGGGATCCAACTGGATTCCTCACCAGTATTTAATTTATTTCAGATATTGTGATATTTGATTGATTATCATATCGATATATAAATGTTTGGATGTCATTGATTGACCATTTGGTGTGTTGCATCATCGGATCCATTTTTGGAGTTTTAAAATTATTAAAATAACGATTTTGGAATTTTAAAAGGATCTTTAAAGTGATTTTTTGAAAGTATACGTTATAAAATATTTTTGGAATTGATTCATTTTAAATAAATAAACGTCATAATTTTAATGTTATAAAAATTATGATTTTTGAGAAATATAGTTAAAAGTTGATTTTTGAAAATATGAGTTAATGATTTTATAAAATAGTTTAAATTTGGATTTTTGAATTTATTGTAAAAAGTTTAAATATAGGATTTATAAATTTTGATTATTTTATAAATCAAAATGATGAAATTATAAAGGAGTTTAAAGATGTTTTTAAAATAATAATATAAATTGATTTATATAAAGGATTTACAAATTGATATTTATAAATTAAAATGTTGGAATTATAAAACGAGTTTTTTATAAATGTTAGGATGAAGTGTAAATGGATTTCATAAGTGAAGGAAATTATAGAATTATAAACATTGAAGTTATAAATGGAATTTTATAAGCAGTAGGTTTATAAAATTTGTAAAGTTATTAAAAGAATAGATTTGGGTAAATAAATGAATCTTATAAGTTATAAGATTTATAATTTAGGAAGTCTTAAAAAGAACGATTTTGTAAACAAATAAATTATAAGTATTTTACTTATAATATGGACTTTTGGCATATAATTGAGTTATAAATTGAAATAGGTTAATAAAGGAGATTTATAAAAGGAAGTTGTTATAAAATAAATAGAAATGGAATTTATAAACATTGTTTCATAAATCCACAAACGGATTATTTTGATAAGTAAATTGTTATAACTTATTAATGGAGTTATATTCATGTTTTAGACAGTGAATAATCCTTTAAAATCAAATGTATAGAAATGATGAAATTGGTTAACGAAGTATATTCACGTTTTTTTTGGATAGTGAATAATATGTTAAAGAAAATGTTTTGGATGTGATGTTTTAAATAGAATTAAAACGATCTAACGATGTTTTTAAAATGTGTTAAGATTCGAAACCATAGATTTCAACAATCATTGTTGAAATAGACGTTTTCGAGAAATAGAAGGAAATGGTGGACTATAACACTGTTGTTATAGTAAATGATTTCCGAAAGGAAATGTTTTGTATAGTATTGGGATTTATATATCTATTTTAATTTCGAATCCTTATACTAGTGATTTTGGGTTGTCGTAATGATGTTTTGCGCAACATTCGTTTTGGCCCAAATAAATATGTTTAAGAGAATGATTTCCTTAAAGAATGAAATATATACTTAATTTCGGTTTAAGTATATTGAATATTTTTCAAATGTTGAAAATAAATAGATTGGTGAATTACTTATTAATAAATAAGTATGGAAATGTTTTTCCAATGTGAAATGAAACGCTTTGAGAATTTATCTTTTTGAAGATAAATTGAAAATGAATAATTGAAATCGTATATTCATAAATATTTTGGAATGTAAATTCACTATGGAATTTATAAACGAAAAGGGGAATTTGTTTAAAAATAAACGTTGATTTATTTTTGAAGTGTGGGAATTAATTTACGGATTTGGAACGTAAATATAAAATAATCGGTAAGGATTTATTTAAATTGGTTTAAATGAACCATGTTGAAATGAAAGTATTTCCGCGTAAGGAAAATGTTTGAAATTTGTTTTCAAAAGTGGTAAAGATGAAAAGTGATTTGAAAATTGTTTTCAAATGGTTGAAGTGTGGAAAATATATATCTTGTAAAGATATTTTTGGAAAATAAATAATGTGAAAAATTATTTGGAATCTGGTGATGTTGTTCATATCCATTGATAGTTCAATAACCGACTATCAATATTTACCTTTGAATGGGTATTTGTTGTGATTTGTTGAATTTGAATGCCACACTTATTTTTGAATAAGCGCTCACTATTCGGGTTAGCCGGGAAAGGACCTTGGGGTCGTATAACCCATTCCTAATATGTGATACGTCGTTATGAATTGCATTTGAAGACCGGTGTTGAAGACCGGATATTTTTGAAAATGGAAGGATTACCGTCGAATGTTTCTGCACCGAATGGCCCCGGTATAGAGATTCCATATGTGATGGGAAGTCCGGACGTGATTAGTGAATATCCGGATTGCAAGGACTTCTTTGTAAGTGCCTTCGGTTCTGTTCGATCCCGGAACAGACTTGTATGGATTGTATGTCTGACGTTACAAATTGAGATGTAAAGCTGATTTCTTTCAAATACATATCTGTTGGTGGCGGAGAATTTATTCTCTTAGCATTAACACCCTTCTCTGAGACGTACGAGCTCAGAGGTTATGTAGTTGAAGGTTATTAGTAATATACTCCCAATTTGGTAGTGTGATATGTTAAGTGTTGTTGAGCATTTGTTGAATCAAAGCACAACTTTTGTATAAAGCGTAGCTTTGTGGACGAGACTGCGTCGAACCTCACACCCCGGAAATGGTCAAAACAGGAAGGATGCAGCAAGGTTATTAGGGGGTAGCGCCCCTTTAGTGTATGTCATTCCTTCTGGATAGAGGTGGTATCATGGTTTGGAGCGCAGATACTTAACCTATGTTGTTGCTACAAATTTATTGCTTTGTGGTTATTGGAAATCGAGGATCCTCGGATGTAGATCAGTTATGATCGGGGGATGGCATATTCGTGTCAGTAGTTACCCAGTTAGGGGTAACCCGGCCTTGTGTTGGCAGAGATCCGGTTTGGTTCTCGGGACGTCATTCCCGAGGCGTTTCCATGTGGCAATGGGAAGTTCCTTGGCCTGACCATTTGTTGGAAATCCAAAGAAACAATACGATCTTGTACGGTTTTAGTTGTAGAACCTATCATTCACTTATGGTGGCGCCCCACTGTTTGGATGGTAGCTATAGTAGGCATACGATAATGGTCGTATGTTGGCTAAGATTTATATCTTTACTTTCGAAATTATTTTCCCTACACTATGCACTAGTAATAATATCAAATGTTTCTTTTTGATGCGTATCAAGCATCTTTGACTATCATAAGGAGAAATCTCCTCCAATTCTGCGTTTGCATTGTGTGTGTGTGTGCGGGAGGCCTTATGTTAGTCTCATTTTTAAAAGCATTGCGAATCTATTTTAAAATTTTCCTGTACTTTGTTTTAAAAATAAACTGTTTTAGTTCTCACACCAGTCACATGACTGACTCGGAGTTTATTGTTTTCCTTCCTAAACTCTGGGTGCCCACCAATTTCCACACGGGCTGTCTAGAGTTAGGTTTATCAGGATATTCTGGAATTCGGGAGTTGCTGGAGGCAAGCTGGACGGCATGGCGTATTACTAGTATATAGTATTTCTTTTCCGCTGCTGTTGTTGTTTTTTTGTTGTTGTTGTTGTAAACTCTGATAGTATAATGTGATATGATGTAATGTAATAACTGATATAGTTCTTTGTTTAAAGATTATTCATTTATCTATTATATGTTGTTCCGCTGCGATTGTGAGATTCTGATATTGTTCTATTGTTTCTTTCTGTTCTGTTCTATCTTTTTCTCTCTTCTTCTATCTTTTTCTTTTTTTAAACCCTAAGAATTCGTATTTCCGTTCATCTTGAGTTAATCAATGGAGATTAGTGTCTATTCAAGGAGTACGGATTTGCGGGTCCTCACAATGTATATATGTATAATTTTTGAAATAAATTATAATTAACTAAAACTATTTAAATTGATAAAATACTAAATAATATATATATATATATATTAAGATACATGTTTATAACTATAAATGTTATGGTATACATATTCAACGTAAAATGTTCAATTAAACAAAATAAAGTTAATTAAAGTAGTAATTGATTAAATAAGATTTAATTAGTAAAATTAATATAAGATTATACATAAGATTATTATAGAAGTTAATTTAATTATAAAATACTATACAATAATTAAACTTATATAATGCGAATGTATAATAAAAGGTGGAATAATAAGAAACGCTAATTAAATTTAAGGAATAAATATATACATATAGTACGTGCATTATAATTTTAGGTGTGCTTGACACTTGAATCATGAGGGTATGTCATAAGAAATACATTGTTCCATAAGTCGATATTACTCAATTAATTTGTTAAAGATTACAGAATCTTTAATATAATGTTGCCCTCTACCATCTATATATTAATATTGCTTGCATTCTCATTGGTTGTTGAGCATACTCAAGTTAGGGATGTTATGTGTAGTATTATTAATGTATAGAGTAGATGATGCAAGATAGCTATATGTAGTTGTTGAGAAAACTCAAGGTAGGATTGGACTATCTCTAAATGGTAGGTACGAATGAATAAACTCTGTCGATTTTTTAAGAAAACACAAGGTCAAAGTTAGATTAGGACAAAGATAACGAGTTATGAGTTCTATACGCTACAACTAATAAATTGTTATCCATCGTTTGTGCGTCTATGATTTATTGAGAAAACTCCTGGTCAAAATCCCATGACAAACTAGTCCTAACACCCACTAGAGAAGTTAAAATATTTCTATGTTTTTTATTGGGGTTTTGAGAAACATAAAATTCTAGTGTGAGCTTATTAGTAAAATGAAATGTAATATTTGACCCTACCAATATTCTAAGAACATCTACTATGGATTGATGCCCAAATCTATTAAATTAAATTTGTAGAAAATGTCTGCACTAAAATTGTTTTCTGAAAAACGACATACTCACCGGACCTAACTACATACATTGGTTAAGGACAATTAAGATATAACTAACATACGAATGTCTATAGTCGTTGATAACTGGAACTCTAAGTGGAAAACCCACTTATTTTCAGACCTTGAATGCCTATAACAAATGGGTCTTGGACCTAGAGATCGCTTAAGTTTACATGTTGTCCATGTTAGAAAAATCATTGTAGAGACAACATGAAAACATAAATGCCCATCGAATCTTCAATATCCTCAAAGATTTGTTTTGGGTATAGTCTCTTTCCGTAAGGTACGGACTTATGAAGAAATTGTTTAATATGAAGACAAAGATGGACATGAAAGTGGATGATTACATCTTAACGATGAAAGGCTATATTTATAGACTTTCTTGATTGAACATTACGATAGGCATTGATCTGCAAGTCGATCTAATCCTAGGGTATCTTACTTCATTATTTGAGCTATTCTGATTAAACGATATTATGAACTATTTAAATGTAAGTCTCGTGGAGCTGCTCAATATGTTGAGGTCAGCCGAGTCTCCATCTAAGGATCGGGGCGTGATGCTCGCAGTTAAAGGGAAGGCATCATCTTTGAATGGTTTAAGGAAGTGAAAACAGGGTAATAAGAAGAAAAAGAAGATTGCTCCAGCAGACAAGGGCAAGCGCCATCACTGTCACAACAAGGATCATTAGAAATAGAAATATTCGAAGTACTCGAGGATAATCAAATAGAGGGAACATAATATTTCTGCTACTCCTACAGTTATATTTATGATTGAAAATTAATTTCAATCAATAAATTATCTTAGGTTTTAGATAGTAGGTCTTGAACTCACATTTGTAATTCATTATAAGGATGTAGGAATAGACGTCATGTGGAAAAAGGAGAAATGAGACCTCAAATTATCTATGGTTCTCTGGCAGATGGAGCGATAGTTGGAGATTATCATTTATCTTTGCCAAATTGATTAGTTTTAATTTTAAATAATTAGTATTATGTTAAAAACTATTTGTGGTATAATTTCCATGTCTAGATTGTCTAAGACTAGATATACTTTTAATTGTGTTGATGATGTTATGAACATCATATTGAATTAATGGCATATGTGATTACCAATAATGCCTGTGTTGTGAATAACTCTTTTAATGTGTAGATAAATAATAACTATCTTTGACACTATAGAATATGTCATACAAGTGAGATATGACTATATAAATTGAAAACCAAAGTTTTCTACAATCATTTGATTCTAAATCATTTGATATATGTGAATCATGTCTTAAAGGAAAAATAATCAAGCACCCCTTTAGTGGGAACAATGAAAGAGTTAATAAACTCTTGGGCCTCATACATACTGATGTATGTGGCCCAATTCCTATAGTTACAAAATATAATTCTTCTTATTTTGTAATTGTTACGGATTTTTTCTTGAGACTAGGATATGTATATTTTATGAAGAAAAAATCCGATGTTTGTGAGAAATTTATTGAGTATAAAAATAAGGTTGCAAATCAGACAAACCATAAGATTAAAATACTTCGACCTGATTAAGGAGGTGAGAATGTTGGACAAGAGCTCCAACAATACTTAAAAGATAACGTGATTATCTCTCGAGTTACTCCATCTTATAATCTATAATATAATGGGTTTTTCAGAGTGAAGGAATTGAACACTATTAGATGTGGTTCGTTCCATGACGAGTAAAGCTGAGTTACCTTTATCCTTTTGGGAATATATGCTAGAAACAATAGTGCATTTGTGGAATTTGATCCATACTAAATCTGTTCCTAAGACCCCAAAGGAGATGTGGTGTGAAAAGAAACCCTAACTCAAATATGTGAAGTTGTGGGGTTGTCCAGCCTATGTTAAGAATGTTAGTCCCAGTAAAATCGAGGCCAGATCGACGTTGTATAAATTTATAGGATATCCCAAGAACTTAGTGTATATTTTTTCAACAATATCAAGTAATAAAGGTTATTGTTTCTTGTCATGCTATCTTCCAAAAGGAATTTTTAATAAAAGAAATCAACAGTGAAGTTTTAGGCTTAGATGGGATTGAAGAAAATAACACAGAAGCAGAACCAATAAAAGGACAAAATTCATGTGATATGAAAACACGCAACCTATTAGAAGTTCTAATTAGGACTCACATCCATTGGAGATATACTATGATTTTATCATGAATGACAAGAAGGAGGACTGTATCTTCAATCTGGACACACTTCTCTCATTCCAATAAGAACCATAGAGTAACAACTCAACACTATGATTTAGAGCTATAAAATCTGAAATGGATTCCATGTACGAAAAAAGTGTAGTTTTTGACTAACATACATGAAGGGATAAAACCCATAAGCTGCGAATGGATTTTTAAGAAAAAACTAAACGTAGATGGAAAAGCGGAGACATACAAAGCAGGGCTAGCAGCGAAAGAATTTCGTCAAATTCAAGGTGTTGATTATGACAGAAAATTTTTTGACAAAAAATTTTTGTCTATAGCAATGCTTAAGTCTATGCCAATAATGCTAGCTATTGCAGCATTCTCTGACTACAAAATATGGAAAATGGACATAAAGATGGCATTTCTATATATTGTTTTAGAAAAGACTGTTTATATGTTGTAGCCCGCGGATTTCAAGGTCAGCGGGAGTAAGGGTCAAGCTTGCAAGTTGTTAAATTCATTTATGGACTTAAACAAGCTTCGAGGAGTTGGAATAAATGTTTTCATAAGGTACTCAGGTAGTTTGGTTTATGTCATAAAATAGAGGAAGCATATGTGTATGAAAAGGAACAGGGAAGTGCTATTGTGTTCTTAGTTTTATATGTTACTACTGGTTGGAAAAGTGTTTCGTTGTTGTAATCAGTGAAAGCTCGGCGTTCCCAAAATTTCATCCCGAAGGATTTTTGAGAAGCAGCCTATATACAAGGTATAAAGATCTATAGAGATAGATCTAAGAAAATGTCGGAATTTTCCCTATCCGCATACATAGATACCATCCCGAAAAGGTTCAAGATAGAGAATTCCAAGCGCAATATAGAATAATCCTTTCTTAGATGGATGCTACTCAAAATGATGAGGAAAAAGAGTGCATGAAGACGATACCGTATGCATTGATAATCAGTTCCATAATGTATGTCATGCTATGTACTAGGCCAGATGTGGCATACGCATTAGGATGCGTTAACCCATACCAGTCTAATCCATAAGCGAAATATTGGACTGCCGTATAATGTATATATAGTATTTCAGAAATACTAAGGACTTATTCCGCATTTATGGGAATGGAGATCTCCTTATGAAGGGGTATACAAACTCTAGCTTTTAGAGTGATATTATTGATAGTAACTCGGTGCCATGTTATGTCTTTACTATTGGGTCAGTTAGTTGGAAAAGTTCCAAATAGGAAATGGTAGCTAATTCCACGATGGAGGCCGAGTAAATCGACCTCAATGAATTAGTTAAGGAAGTGTTCTAGATTGAAAATTTATTAGTGAGCTAGGAGTGATTCTCGACATGGAAAATCCAAAGATATTGCTTTGTGACGAAAATGTGGCGATGTAGATCGCAAAGGAGCCTAGAGCACATAAGAAATCGAGACATATTCTTTAAAAGTCCAACCTAATCAGAGAATTTGTTTAGAAGAAAGAGGTTATGATTCAAAGAGTATATACAAAGGAAAACGATCCTTTCATGAAGGGTCTAGTTCGGTCTGTTCTTATCAAGCTGATCGAAGGGATGAGGTTGAGATTCATAATTGGCTCGAAGTGAAAGTGGAAGATTGATAGAGTTTAGGGGTATGCCCTAATGGAAATTCTGTAATTTATTATAAATTATTGATTTTGTAATAAAATCCCATTCAAAATAAAAGGTATTTTTCTTTTTATTATATACTTGTTATAATGTGTTATACTAAATAATTGTTTAATTTAAGTATATTTATTATAAAATCTCTAAATGGTATGTTTTGTGGTAGTAGTTACAATATGTTGTAATCATAAGCAAATATTGCAATAAAATAAACATATCATTTTAGATATTCCTAGTCAAATCGAGGAACTCTAGCTCACGTGGTTATGGTGTGGCGTTTTAGATAGAGGTTCTAAATGTCATGGGTTCAAGCCCTCAAGATATCAAAAAGAGTACCCTGCTTGAATAAAGTATCATTTATGTTATTGACAACTAAAATTCCCAGTCAAATATCTTGAGAATGGATATCGATACATCCATAAAGACCATGGTACACAAAGCTCTTCAAATGTTGGGCAAATTATTACCTACGGCTACTGGGACCGCCAAGGGTTTATGTACTGATAATTATTGGATGATTATGGAATAACATAGTCGATATTTTTTTGGTTAATACAACTTGGTCAACAAAAACTATCAAAGTGGCAATATTACTGTAACAACCCAGAATTTTAGTCATACGATTTAGAATATATAACTGATTTTAAACACTAAAAAGTTGATTTTATAAGTTAAATAACTCATATTTCAAATAAAATGATTATTTTGATAATTAAGTTGTTGAATTTAATATTTAAAATTGTTTAGAAATCTAAGTCTTGAATTTAATGTGAATGAAAATGATTTCTAAAGTTGATTTAAATTATTTGAATTAGAAGGAAGATAATAAACTTTTAAATTTTATTTAAAAGAGAATTAACTAAAATTGGAAATTACTCATTTTAATTAACGTATAAAAATAGTCATTTTTGGCATTGTCTCTGATTTCGACGAAACCAGTTTTATTGGATCCATAATAGTGAATTATAGTATGCTATTGAATTCCATGGCGGCTATCATTTGATCGTGCCAGTTCGAAATGCGTAGGAAACTAATCAAAGGAATTTTAATTTAAAAGAATTTGATTTTGAAAATCTATCTTTTGTATATGATGGAATTGGCTCTCGATACATATTCCATTATGTTTGGAATATGGGGATAACATATAGAATGCCAGGTGGCACGCTTCGTCTAGAGTTTGTGATTTTCGCGAATGAATAGTGCCAAGCGATATTTATTATAAATAGCCCTTAATTCTTCTCATTTGTGGACCTAACCTAAAAAGAAACTTCAGCTGCCATTAAAACATTTCAATCCGATGGCCATCAATGATCGGTTCCTTTAAAGGTGAAATTAGCTTTCGACTTCAACTAGAAAAACGTAGAGCACGTCGATACGAAGCTAGTTTACGGTTGGGTCGATGAATCGTCGATCGAGGTAGCCAAAATTGGGGAACATTCGTCATCAAATCATGGGTTTCTCAGGCGAGATTCGCACGCACGACGCATGCATGCGCATGGAGGCTGAGACGGTTTGGCGAGCAGGCAGAGGGTGGAGGCGGCGTACGGAGGTTCGAGTAGTGGCAGGTGCGATTTCTTCGAATGCAATAAAAAAAAGAGGAAGCACATATTGTAGCTTGAAAACCTAGGAATTTTGAATTAAATTAATTTAAATATAGTTTTGATTAGCAAATGTTTAATAATTCACAACTTGTTCATATGAGGTCCGTTTCGAGCGTGACAACTTATATTGCATTCGTATCAGCGAGCGTACGCTATGGAGTTGGATTGGAAGAATTTAGGGCTTGTAGGAATTTTGAGTTAAATTGAACGACCATTCAATTTTACTTCAAAGCGAAGCGCTTTTGTCACTTTTAGCATTTTTGTGAGTAAACTCACCTCTCTGGCCTGCTTATATTTTTATATAAGTGGGAGTAAATTTATATATGATGTTTGATGCTTGTTTGGATGATATACTATAAAAATTAGTTGGTTTGGATATATCCCCGCCTATTGGAGCGATGACACCCTATTACGTTCTCGTGTAAGAGCAGATGACCCTTTGTGTACGAATTCCGCCTCGAAGCGGTTGATTTTATTTTTATGATTATATGATGTTTGTGATGTATGGGGACAGGTTGGAGGGATCCAATAGGACTCCTCACCACTGTTTATTTATTTTCGTGTATATGTTGATATATGATGTTTTGGATATCATGTTGATGTTTTTGGTAGGATTTGACTTATTTGGTGCTATGGTAGCATTGGGCCTTATTTTTGATATTTTGAAATATTAAAACAATGATTGTGGTTTGGAAAGGGTTTTGAAGTGATTTTGAAAGTATATATGCTTTAATAATTTTTAAATTACTAAAAAGAGAGGAATTTATGTTTAAAGAAATAAAAGTTGTGATTTTATGTTATAAAAATATAGTTTTTAGAGATACTTTGGTTTGACATTTTTGAATAAGTTTATATAAAAGTTTATAGAAGTAATATTTTATAAGTAAAGTAATATATTTATAATTGACATTTATAAAAAAATTATAAATTAATTAATTTTTAAAACAAATGGATTTATAGATGGATTTTGTTTAGTAAAATTGGTTTTATAAAAAACGGATTTATAAATAGAATTTTGTAAATTAAGGAATTTTAATAAATATAAATATTATAAAATAAAAAGGAAATTTATAATAATAGCTTTGTAAATATATAATTGATTTATGTTAAGATTTAAATATGGATTTTTATTTAAGGAATTTGGAAGTTATATTTTGATGAAGTTAAATGTTTTAAATGTAAATTATCTTTCGGAGGTAAAGGTTTTGGAAATGATGGTTTTAAATGGAATAAATGGTTTTGAAAGTGTTTTAAAAAGTGATAAGTAACGAAAACATAGATTTCAACATTCATTGTTCTAATAGATGTTTTCGACGGGATGTGGTAGGAGAGTGCCTTCGGTTTGTCCTTGTCTGGGATAGCTTGTATGGATGGATGTTTGACATTGTATTCTTCAGATTACATTATTGACTCTTGTAAACGTACATCTCTTTGGTGGCGGAGCAGGCAACTTCTTTTAGTTTACAGCCTTCTCTTAGGCGTACGAGCTCGGAGGTTGTATACTTGTGAAAGTCAATAGCGGTTGATGGAATGGCAATGTGGCATTCAAAGAAATATAATGTGCGATGTGAAAGGTAATCATGACCTTTGGCCTCACACCTAGAAAAAACTGAAACATGGTAGATGCAGCAAGGCTATGTGGTTCGCAACTATTAGGGTATGATCATCCCCTTCTAGATATACTTACTCCCTCTATGACGTTCGGGTTTTAAATTATTGTGGATGTATGCCATGAGGGCCCTCCGATAGGTCGGTAATGACCGGGGTGATGACAAATTCGGTACTATTTAGTTAGAGGTAGGCCGGTCTTGAGTTGGTAGAGGACCATCAGTTAGGCCTCGGTACATTCCTCTAGAGATGTACTATCGGAAGGTAGTCCCTTCACTTGGTCATTTTTATGGAAATCCGTTATACACTACGTGCTTGCCATTTTTTTTGTAGAAATCCATGTATTACAAGGTGGTATCCTGGAATTTAATAATGTAACAATTTCGGCTATGATTCATGTTATTTGTATACTAACACTAGTATCATATAATAAGATTTAATTTGAAGTGTTTTTGGTTATTGTAAGGTAAAAATCCGTTCGTGTTTATGTGTGGGCGTGATCTTACGAGATGCCTTTGTTTTGATAAAAAGTTTTTTAACTTAAAAATTCAGTTGAGATGTGTTTTCTCATGCTGGTTTACCAGACTGATCTAGGCGTTCTTCCCTTTCAATGCTCGGGTCAGACCGAGTATATTTATAAATTTAGATTTAGATGCTTTAGAGCTTCAGCAAATGAGCTAGAGGTCTTCTGGTCATACTCATGCATATGTTTATTTTTCTGCTGCATTGTTGTTAAATTATCATCAATTGTGAGGACAGGTTATTATAATCATCTAAGCTGATGATAGTGATTGATTGTTGTGCTTTGATGGATGTATGTACATTATATTACAGTTTCTATTTTGTAAAGATCATTGATATTATATTATACGTTTTTCCGCTACGATTGTGAGATTTTGTAATTGTCTTAGTTTCTTCTATTTTGTCTTCTCCTTCTCTTCTTCTTTCTTTCTGTTTCTTCTTCTCTTTTCTTTTTCTCTTTCTTCTCTTCTCTTCTTCTCTCTTCTTTCTTTCTCATGATTATTCATGTTTCCGTTCGATTTGGGGTAGACATGTGTTGTTATTGTCAGTTGGTATCAGAGCTTAGGATTTTGGAAACACCTATGTTTTGGATGGGTACTCATTATAGATAGTGCAGTAGCACCCTAGACTGAGATGAGAGTGTGTGTGTAAGAGAGAGCGTATTTGTTGGTGATATAAAAAAATGTTATATATTGCGTTAATTTACCTGTTGATGTGGCTTATGAATTCTAATTAATATGTGGGACGACTTGTTATCAATAGGGGTTTCTAAATGCTTAAACGATGAAAACCGACAGGATATTGTTTTCAAGTGGGTAAATGAAATAATTATACCTAAATTATGTTTTATATATAAAGGAATAATTTTTTATAAATTATTATAGTTATATATGGATTGTTGGTTGTTAGTGAATGGTAATATTTAATTATTATCATTTATCATTTGTTGATTGTGTTTCAATAAAAGTTATTGTTATTATAATATAAACAAGATAAACAAATATGAAATAGTTTTATATAACCAAGGTGAAATAAGTGAAATTATATATAAGTATAGATTCATAAATGTGATTTATAAATAAAAGGTAATTTAAAAGAAATAATAACATTAAACCCACTTTAGTCGTTGGGAAATAATTCGGGTGATGACTGCAACATCATCAGCATTAATTTTCGAGTCTCTAAGTGATAAATTTCTACCTCCATAATTTACTATTGAGATTTTTGTTGATCAAACAAGTTCTAATTGTAATAAATTCCAAGTATGATTTGATGAATATAAACAAAAATAAGTTCTGAACTTATAATTTGGAAATAGTACATTTAAGAAATAAGTTTACAAATTATGAATTTCAGAAGGATAAGTAAAACAAATATTAAATTTGCTGAATGAGAATGTTAAAAAAGAAAAGAAATCTAATTCTGAATTTGAATTTTGAAATGAAATTTAACATAAAGTTAAGAAAAGTGGGATGAAACGTGTTAAATAAATTAGAATTTTGAAATTGAATATGAACTTAATTTTTGAAGAGAAATAAAAATAAGTGTGTTGTATAAAATATTTATAAACTTAAATTAATAATTTTATGGAATGGTTATTAAATATTGTTAGTACTAAAAGGAAATATACCAAGTAAATTGAATATGGAATGAATATTATTAAACCTAAATTGAATTTGAAGTGAAGATTAATAAGTGAATTTAATGTATTGAATGTAAGTGAAATTAATATGGATAATTGAATTTGATTTAAGTTGAATGCAAATTGAATGAATGTAAAAGTAATTGAAAACAAATAAAAGAATCGGGAATGAGAATGAGATATAATAAGTAACCAATTGGAATATATACATAAGTTGTACGTATATTATTTATTCGCATAATTGTTTGATCCAGATTCGAATATACGATTTCGAAGTGATTTACAGCGATCTGAGTTGGTATTTTTTGCTCGATTTATTGAAGGCGAACCCTGGATATGGATTTTTGATTGATTCTGATGTTCTCTATCATAGTATATGGCTATGCAAGGAGAATGATGGTTTTCTAATCAAGGAATCGGATCTGAGTCCACACTAGAGTGGTCGTGTGAACGATACTATTTTGGAAGTGAAATTGTGTGATTGAGCAAGTGATCATGTATGGTTTTACGGACAGAAGATATGTGTACATCGTACAGGGTTTAATCAATTAAATGTTGACATTATAGAATGCAAATTCATATGATTGTGAATTAATTGGATGAATAGTAATTGTTTGATGGTTTCTTTTGTTGCATCTGCTATGTTTGCATATAGTTCTTGTATTAGTATACGTTATATTGATATTACTTTCTATATACATTTTCTCATGGGCTATTGACTGTTTAGTAGGTGCAGATGGCGTATGCTTCGCACTAGGAGCTCGCTACCGCATTATATTGATTGTATATGCTTCCTAATATAATAAAAGGTACATATCTTGGATTACATATCGTACTTTTATTTTATTTTTCCCTATGGATGCCTCATCCTCAAAGATGAGATGTATATTTGTGATATATATATATATATATATATTATGGATTTACTATGATTGAATCACACAAAGGAGATGCTGGTGAAATTTTTCATAAATTCAAGGCGTCAGAATTTTTTTGAGAAATTTGAAAAGTTTTTGATAATTAAAGTTTATATTTTGAGTTATAAGTTGGGATTAATGAATAAATCATATTAGTTGGTTTTGGAAAGTTAATTATGAATTTGAAAACTTAAAAAAAGTTTTTATAAGAAGTTTAACAAATTGATTTCGGAAAGTTAAAAGGTTTAAATGACATTAGTAATCTATTTCAACTAATTGATATGAAAATTTAATGAGTATTGTGGCATTTTTTTACTTTGTATTTCGTTTTTTACTTCGTATTTCGGGGACGAAATTCTTTTAAGAAGGAGAGTGTGTAACAACCTAGAATTTCAGCCATTCGAATTTAGAATATTTAATTGATTTTAAATATTGAAAAGTTAATTTTATAAGTTAAATGGCTTGAGTTTCAAAAAAAATGATTTATTTGATGATTAAATCATTAAATTTAATATTTTAAATTGCTTAAATAATTGAATCTTGAATTAAATGTGAATGAAAATGATTTTTAAATTTGATTTAGGTTCTATTTGAATTAGAAGGAAGATAATAAACTTTAAATTTGATTTAAAAGTGCACAAACTGAAATTGGAAATTACTCATTTTAATTAACGTGTAAAAATAGTCATATTTGGCACTGTCTCGGATTTGAAAAAAAATCAATTTCATTGGATCTGTAATAGTGAATTATAGTATGCTGCCGAATTTCGTGGCGATCGGACGTATCGTTTGATCTTGCGAGTTCAAAATGCGTAGGAAATTAATTAAAGGAATTTAACTTAAAATAATTTGATTTTGAAAAGCTATCTTCTGTATATATGCTATATATAATGGAATTGACTCTCGATACATATTCCATTATGCTTGGAATAGGGGTATGACATATAGAACGCCAGGCGGCACACTTTGATTGGAGTTCAGAATTTTCACGGATGAATAGTGCCAAGCGATATTTTCTATAAATAGCACTCAACTCTTCTCCTTAGTAAACCTAACCTTAAGAAGGAACTTTAGCCGCCATTAAAACATTTCAATCTAGTAGCCATCAACGATCGGAGCTTCTAGAAGAGAAATTAGCCTTCGACTTCAACTAAGAAAACATAGAGCACGTCAATACGAAGCTAGTGTACGGTTGGATTGATGGATTGTCGATCGAGGCGGCAAAAATCAAGATTCGTTCATGATCAGGTCATGGGTTTCTCAAGCGAGATTCGCGTGTGCGATGCATGTAGGCACATGCGCATGGAGGCTGGGGCGGCTAGGCAAGCAGGCGGAAGGCGGAGGTGGCATACGGCGGTTCGAGTGGTGGCAAGTGCGATTTCTTCAAACATTATAAAAAAATAAAAAATAAAAGAGAAAGTGCGGACTGTAGCTTAAAAGCCTAAGAGGGAAGAACATGACGAGGTAAAAGTCTGAATTAAAATTAATTTAAATATAGTTTTAGTTATCAAATGTTTAATAATTCATAACTTGTTCGTACTAGGTCTGTTTCGAGCGCGACAAGTTGTATTGCGTTCATATCACCAAGCACTACGCTATGGAGTTGGATTGGACAAATTCGGAGCTAGTATGAATTTTGAGTTAAATTGAACGATCGTTCAATGTTAATTCAAACCGGAGTACTTTTGCGACTTATGACATTTTTATGAGTAAACTCACATATCTGGCCTGCTTATATTTTTATATAGGTGGGAATGAATTTATATATGATGTTTGATGCTTGTTTGGATGATATACTATATATATTAGTTGATTTACATATATTCTTGCATATTGGAGCAGATGAGACCCTACTGCATTCCCCTGTTAGAGCGGATGGCCCTTTGTATACAAATCCTGCATCGAAGCGGTTGATTTTTATTATTATAGTTATCTGTGATGTAGGGGGATAGGTTGGAGGGATCCAACAGGATTCCTCACCACTGTTGATTTATTTTCGTATATATGCCGATATATGATGTTTTGGATGTCATAATAATGTTTTTGGTAGGATTTGACTTATTAGGTGCTATGGTAGCATTGGGCCATATTTTTTATATTTTGAAATATTAAAATGATGATTTTGGTTTAAAAAGGATTTCGAAGTGATTTTGAAAGTATATATGCTTAAATAATTTTAAATTATTAAAAAGAGAGGAATTTATTTTTAAAGAAATAAAAGTTATGATTTTTGATGTTATAAAAATATAGTTTTGAGAGGTACTTTGGTTCGACATTTTTGAATAAGTTTATATAAAAGGTTTATAGAAGTAATATTTTATAGTAAAGAAATAGATTTATAAACTTTTTATAAATGGATTTTATAAATAAATTTAATTTTTAAAAGAAATGGATTTGTAAATGGATTATAAAAAAACGGATTTACAAATAGAATTTTGTAAATAAAGGTATTTTAATAAATAGAAATATTATAAAATCAAAAGGAAATTTATAATTATAGTTTTGTAAATATCGAAATGATTTATATTGAGATTTATATATGGATTTTTATTTAAGGATTTTGAAAGTAATATTTTGATGAAGTTAAATGTTTTAAAAGTAAATTATCTTTCGGAGATTAAGGTTTTGGAAATGATGTTTTTAAATGGAATAGATGGTTTTGAAAATGTTTTAAAATGTGATAAGTAACGAAAACATGGATTTCAACATTCACTATTGTAATAGACATTTTTGGGAAATGAGGAAGGCATGGACTATAACATTGTTGTTATAGTAAATGATTTCCGAAAGGAAATGTTTTATATAGCATACATGATTATATATATATATATATATATATATATATATATTAATCGAATCCCTATACTATTGTTTTTGGGTTGTCGTAACGATATTTTACACAACATTCGTTTTGACCCAATAAATTATGTTTTAACCTTCCATAGTGAAATACACGAATTAGTTTTTATGACCGTATTAAAGGCTTAACGGTGTAGGAGCATTCCTTCCTATACTGAACAACCGTCAAAAGGCGTACGTACTCTGGAGTTGTACGGTTATAGAAATCTATTTGGCATGTCTCTAAATGGTAGTGTTATTGAATATGCTTATACCGTTGATATAAGTATATGAAAATATTTTTCTAAGTATTGAGAATGGAATGATTTGTGAATATACTTATATTGTTGATATAAGTATATGAAAATGTTTTCCAACATAGAAAGATTTGAAATGGTTTTCGGAGGATATATCTTTTTATAGATAATTTGGAGTAAATATTTGGAGATTGATTTAATTAATAAAAGATTAATTAAATGGTCCTAGTGATTGCTTATGGTGCTAGATATTGTTTGTTGCTTTCATAGTTAGATAACCGACTATCAAATTTTTGGCCTCTTCATCGTTGTTGGTTTGGAGAGACTGGGGTCGGGTTTATCTGAGAACCGCTTCAGACCAACGTATATGCGTTCGAATGTGCAGGTTTGGAAGACATTGATATTCCAGATTTTCATAGTGAAGGACGGCTTGTTGATCGTTTAGGGATAAGCTTCCAATATACATATTGTAGTAGTGATATCTTCAATATGAAATATCGAATGGAAGGACCGATCGCTACTAATCCTAAGGGTAATTCCCAATAGGATATGGTAGGAAAGTGCCTTTGGTTTGTCCAGTTCTGGGACAACTTGTATGGATGGATGTTTGACATTGCATTCTTGAGATTACATCGTTGACTCTCATAAATGTACTTCAGTTTGGTAGCAGCAAAGACAAATTCTCTTAGCTTAACACTCTTCTTCGAGATGTACGAGCTCAGAGGCTGTATGTTTGTTAAAGACAATAATGATTGATGGAATGGCAATGTGTCATTCAAAGAAAGATGATGTGCCATGTGAAAGGTAATTGTGACCTTTGGCCTCACACCCGAAAATGACTGAAACTAGGTAGATGCGTTAAGGCTATGTGGTTCGCAACCATTAGGGTATGATCATCACCTTCTAAATATATTTATTCCCGCTATGATGTTCGGGTATCAAATTATTGTAAATGTATGCTATGAGGGCCCTCGGATAGGTCGTAACAACCGGGGTGATGACATGTTCGGTACTATCTAGTTTGAGGTAGGCCGCTATTGTGTCGGTAGAGGACCATCATTTGGGCCTCGGTACATTCCTCTAGAGATGTACTATCGAAAGGCAGTCCTTTCACCAGGTCATTTGTGTGGAAATCTGCTATACACTACGTGCCTGCCAATTTTTCTGTAGAAAGCCTTGTATTATAACTTGGCATGTTGGAATTTAATAAGGTAATAATTTCAGCTATGATTCATATTATTTGTATACTGGGCACTAGTATAATATAACAGGATTTGATATGAAATGTTTTGGTTATAGTAAGGTAAAAACACGTTCATATTTATGAGTGGGCATAGTCTTACGAGATACATTTGTTTTGATAAATGAAAGTTTATAACTTTAAAATTCAGTTGAGATGTGTTTTCTCACGGTGGTTTACCAGACCGATCCACGCGTTCTTCCCTTTCAACGCTCGAGTTAGACCGTGTATATTTACAGATGTAGATTTGGATGCTTTAGAGCTTCAGCAGACGAACTGGAGGTCTTCTGGTCATATTCACGTATATGTTTATTTTTCCACTGCATTGTTGGTAAATTATCAGCAATTGTAAGGACGTGTTATTATAACTGTCCTAGCTGATGATTAGCGATTGATTGTTGTTCTCTCCTAGATGTATGTATATTATATTACAGTTTCTGTTTTGTAAAGATATCAGATATTATATTATATGTTTTTCCGCTGCGATTGTGAGATTCTGTAATTGTTTTAGTTTCTTATGTTTTGTCTCTCCTTCTCTTCTTCTTTCATTCTGTTTCTTCTTCTTCTCTTTTCTTTTTCACTTTCTTCTCTTTTTCTCTCTTCTTTCTTTCTCATGATTATCCTGTTTCCGTTTGGTTTGGGTTGGACATGTATGGTTATTGTTAGCTGGTATCGGAGCTTAGGATTTTGCAAACACCTAGCCTTTGGATGGATACTCATTATAGACAGTGTCAATAGCACCCTAGTTTGAGTTTGAGTATGTGTTTTTGTGTATATATATGTATGTATGTATCTATGAGAGCGTACTTGGTATTGATATAAAAAAATGTTTTATATTATGTTAATTTATCAGTTGATGTGGCTTATGAATTCTAGTCGATATGTGGGACCCCATGTTATCGATAGAGGTTTCTAAACGCTTGAGCGAGGCAAACTGACACAATATTACTTTAAAGTGGGTAAATGAAATAATTTTACCTAAATTATATTTTATATATAAATGAATAATTTTTCAAAAATTATCATAGTTATATATGGATTGTTGGTTCTTAGTGAATGGTAATATTTTATTATTATCATTTATCATTTGCTGGTTGTGTTTTAATAAAAGTTATTGTTATTATAATACAACAAAGATAAACAAATATGAAATAGTTTTATATAACCAAGGTGAAATAAGTGAAATCATATATAGGTGAAGATTTATAAATGTGAATTATAAATAAAAGGGAATTTAAAAGAAATAATAAAACTAAACTCACTTTAGTCGCTGGAAAATAATTTGGATTATGACTGCAACATCATTAGTATTCATTTTCGAGTCGCTAAGTGATAAATTTCTACCTTAATAATTTACTATTGAGATTTTGTTTTGATAAAACAAGTTTTAATCGTAATAAATTCCAAGTATGATTTGACAAATATAGAGAAAAATAAGTTTCTAAACTTATAATTTGGAAATAGTATAGATAAGAAATAAGTTTGCAACTTATGAATTTGAAAAGGATAAGTAAAATAAATTTTAAATTTGCTGAATTAGAATGTTAGGAAGAAAAGAAACCTAATTTTGAATTTGAATTTCGAAAAGAACTTTAACTTAAAGTTAAGGGAAGTGGATGAAACAAGTAAATAAATTAGAATTTGACTTTTGGAATCGAAAATGAACTTAAGTATTAAATTAAAAAAAAAGTGTTGTATAAAATATTTATAAACTTAAGTAAATAATTTTATGGAATGGTTATTAAATATTGTTAGTATTAAAAGGAAATATATTAAGTAAATTAAATGTGGAATGAAATGTTATTAAACATGAATTAAATTTGAACTGAGGATTAATAAGTGAATATAGATGTATTGAAAGTAAGTGAAATTAATATGGATGATTGAATTTGGTTTAAGTTGAATGCAGAGTGAATGAATGTAAAAGGAACTGAAAATAAATAAAAGAATCGAGAATAAGAATGAGATATAATATGAAACCAATTGGAATATATACATAAGTTGTACGTATATTTTTTTATTCGCATAACTGTTTGATCCAGATTTGAATATACGACTTTGAAGTGATTTACACCGACTGAAGGCGAACCCTGGATATAGATTTTTGATTGATATGATGTTCTGTATCATATTATATGGCTATGCAAGGAGAATGAAGGTTTACTAATAAAGGAACTAGATCTGAGGCCGCACTAGAGTGGTCGTGTGAGCGATGCTAGTTTGGAAGTGAAATTGTGTGATCGAGCAAGTATTCATGTATGATTTTGCATACAGACGATATATGTACATCGTACGGTAAATTAAACATTGACATTAGAAAATGCAAATTGATATGATTGTGAATTAATTAGATGAATATTAATTGTTTAACAATTTCTTTTGTTACATTTGCTATGTTTGCATATAGTTATTGTGTTAGTATACGTTATATTGATGTTACTTTCTATATACATGTTCTCATTGGTTTTTGAGTGTTTAGTAGGTACCGATGGCATATGCTTCACATTCGGAGCTCGCTTTCGCAATATATTGATTGCATATGCTTGCTAATATAATAAAAGGTACATAACTCTGATTACATATAGTACTTTTATTTTTTTTCCCTAAGGGATGCCTCATCCTCGAAGATAAGATGTATATTTGTGAATATATATATATATATATATATATATATATATTATGGATTACTACGATTGAATCAAACAAAGGAGACGTTGGCGAACTTTTTCGTAAATTTAAGGCGTTAGAATTTTTTTGAGAATTTTGAAAAGAAATTGATATCTAAATTTTCTATTTTAGTTAAAAGTTGGGATGAATGAATGAATCGTATTAGTTAGTTTTGGAAAGTTAATTGAATTTGAAAACATAGAAAAAAAATTATAAGAAGTTTAAATAATTGATTTGGAAAGGTTAAAAGGTTTAAATGACATTGGTAATCTATTTCAACTAATTGATTGGAAAATTTAATGGGTTTTGTGGCATTTTTCTTACTTGGTAATTTCGGGGACGAAACTCTTTTAAGAAGGGGAGTCTGTAACAACCCTGAATTTTAGCCATCCTAATTCAGAATACTTAATTGATTTAATATTGAAAACTTAATTTTATAAGTTAAATAACTTATATTTCCAATAAAATGATTTATTTGGTAATTAAATTGTTAAATTTAATATTTGAAATTGTTTAAATAATTGAATCTTGAATTTAATGTGAATGAAAATGATTTCTAAAGTATATTTAAATTCTATTTGAATTAGAAGGAAGATAATAAACTTTTAAATTTGATTTAAAAGTGAATAAACTAAAACTGAAAATTACTCATTTAATTAACGTGTAAAAATAGTCATTTTTGGCATTGTCTTGGATTTCAACGAAACTAGTTTCATTGGATCCATAATAGTGAATTATAGTACGTTGTCGAATTTCATGGCGATTGGACGTATCGTTTGATCGTGCGAGTTCGAAAGGCCCAGGAAATTAATTAAAGGAATTTAATTCAAAATAATTTGATTTTGAAAAACTATCTTCATTATATAATGGAATTGGCTCTCAACACAAATTTCATTGTGTTCAGAATAGGGTATAACATATAGAACGCCAGGCGGCACGCTTCGTTTGTAGTTCGGAAGTTTATATAAAAAATTTTGAAAGTATATAACCCTCAACTCTTCTCATTTTAAAACTAACCCTAAAAAGAAACTTCAGCCGCCATTGAAACATTTCAATCAGATGGCCATCAATGATTTGATTTATTTTCATATATATGCTGATATATGATGTTTTGGATGTCATGTTGGTGTTTTTGATAAGATTTGATATATTTAGTGCTATGGTAGCACTAGGCCTTATTTTTTATATTTTGAAATATTAAAACAATGATTTTGGTTCGAAAAGGATTTCGAAGTGATTTTGAAAGTATATATGCTTTAATAATTTTTAAATTACCGAAAAGAAAGGAATTTATTTTTAAAGAAATAAAGTTATGATTTTTGATGCTATAAAAATATAGTTTTAAAAGATACTTTGGTTTGACATTTTTGAATAAGTTTATATAAAAGATTTATAGAAGTAATAAATTGTAAGTAAAGAAATAGATTTATAATTGAGATTTATAAATATTTTATAAGTGGATTTTATAAATATTTTTATTTTTCAAAGAAATGGATTTTTAAATGGATTTTGTTAAGTAAAATTAGTTTTGTAAAAGAACGGATTTATAAATAGAATTTTGTAAATAAAGGAATTTTAATAAAGAGAAGTATTGTAAAATCAAAAGAAAATTTATAATAATAATTTTGTAAGTATGGAAATGATTTATGTTGGGTCTTAAATATGGATTTTTATTTAAGGGTTTTGAAAGTAATATTTTGATGATGTTAAATGTTTTAAAAGTAAATTATCTTTCGGAGGTAAAGGTTTTGGAAATGATGGTTTTGAAAAAATGTTTTAAAATGTGATAAGTAACGAAAACATAGATTTCAACATTCATTGTTGTAGTACACGTTTTTAGAAAATGTGGAAGGCATGGACTATAACACTGCTGTAATAGTAAATGATTTCTAAAAGGATATTTTTTATATAACATACGAGATTTAGTATATATTAATTAATCGAATCTCTATACTATTATTTTTGAGTTGTTGTAACGATGTTTTATGCAACATTCGTTGTGACCCAATAAATTATGTTTTGACTTTCTATAGTGAAATACGTGAATCAGTTCTTATGATCGTACTAAAGGCTTGGTGGTGTATGAGCATTGCTTCCTATACTGAACACCCATCTGAAGGCGTACAAAATCTAGAGTTGTACGGTTATAGAAATATATTTAGCATGTCTCTAAATGGTAGTGTTATTGAATATGCTTATATCGTTAATATATGTATATGAAAATATTTTTCTAAGTGTTGAGATTTGAATGATTTGTGAATATGCTTGTATCATCGATATAAGTATATGGAAATGTTTTCCAATATAGAAAGATTTGAAATGATTTTTTTGAGGATATGTCTTTTTAAAGATAATTTAGAGTAAATATTTGGGGACTAATTTAGTTGATAAAAGATTAATTAAATGGGCCTAGTGATTGCTTATGGTGCTAGATATTGTTTGTTGCTTTCATAGTTAAATAACCGACTATCATATGTTTGGCCACTTTATTGTTGTTGGTTTGGAGAGACTGGGATTAGATTTATTCGAGAACCACTTCGAATCAACGTATATGCTTTTGAATGTATAGGTTTGGAAGACATTGATATTTGGTATTTTCCTAGTAAAGGACTGCTTGTTGATCGTTTGGGGATAAACTTCCAATACACATATAGTAGTGGTGGTCTCTTCATTGTGAAATATCTAATGCAAGGACTGATTACTAGTAATCCTATGGGTGATTCCTGACATGATGTGGTAGGAGAGTTCCTTCGGTTTGTCCTGTTCTAGGACAACTTGTATGGATGGATGTTTGACATTACATTCTTGAGATTACATCATTGACTTTTTCAACGTACATCTATTTGGTGGCGGAGAAGGCAACTTCTATTAGATTAATATCCTTCTTTGAGACGTACGAGCTCGAAGGTTGTATGTTTGTGAAAGTCAATAGTGATTGATGGAACAACAATGAGGCATTCAAAGAAAGATAATGTGCTATCTAAAAGGTAATCATGACCTTTGGCCTCACACCCAAAAATGACGGAAATAGGGTAGACGTGGCAAGGCTGGGTGGTTCACAACCATTAAGATATGATCATCCCCTTCTAGATATATTTATTCCCACTATGACGTTCGGGTTTTAAATTATTGTGGATGTATGCTATGAGGGCCCTCGGATAGGTCAATAACGACCGAGGTAATGACATATTCGGAACAACCTAGTTAGCGGGAGGCCGGTCTTGTGTTGGTTGAGGATCATTAGTTGGGCCTCGGTACATTCCTCTAGAGTTATGCTACCATAAGGTAGTCCCTTCACATGGTCATTTGTATAGGAATCCGTTATACACTACATGCCTGCCATTTTTTTAGAAAGCCTTGTATTACAAGGAGGAATGCTGGGATTTAATAATGTAACATTTCGGCTATGATTCATATTGTTTATATACTAGACACTAGTATAATGTAACAGGATTTAATATGAAATATTTTGGTTATTGTAATGTAAAAATCTGTCCGTGTTTATGTGTGTGTGTGGTCATACGAGATACCTTTGTTTTGATAAAAAAAAATATTATAACTTTAAAATTAAGTTGAGATGTGTTTTATCATGCTGATTTACCAGACTGATCCGGGCGTTCTTCCCTTTCAATGCTTGGGTCAGACCGAGTATATTTACTGATGCAGATTTAGATGCTTTGGAGCTTTAGCAGACGAGATGGAGGTCTTCTCTTTTCTTTCTCTCTTTCTTCTCTTCTTTCCTTCTCTCTTCTTTCTTTCTCATGATTATCCGTGTTTCCGTTCGGTTCAGGATGGACACGTGTGGTTATTGTCAGCTTTGAACTATGAGGATTTTTGGGTCGTCACAATTACATAGTTCTCAGGCTTGAGAATACTATTGAACTTCAATGTGGCCACTGTACTTTGATTAAAGTTAAATCGTGGCATTACAACCGTTGAACAACTATATTTGGGTCTGAGCCAAAGCATTGGAAGTAAAACACTATTCAACAGAGAATTCATCTCCTCGGTTATATGAGATTAGTATCACGATCAACTGTAGTCAACTCAAAGTCAAAGTTTTTGGCAAGAGCAGTTCGGTTTGTAATAAATTTTATTATTGAACCAAGGACTTTGCACTTGGATTATACTTGTTGAATGTGGACGATATTAGAATTCTGACCAATGCCAAATTCCATAAGTCCTAATGTTGTATAGATTTAACAAAGAGAATTGATGTAAATAATTATCAATATCAAGGGTTGCTTAAAATAGAAGATTGTGTTTTACCAATATTGTGTAAGTGATAAATTCAGCCAAACTGTCACACCACAAACTAAAATGACATGTGAACGTTAATATTCAAATTTCTCAATCGCTGTTTGAATTTACACATATGAGTCATACAATTACAATATTGAAACTTTGAATACCATATGGTTTAATTAGATTATAATCATTATAAATTAATTAATATTTATGAAATATTAATTATGAAAGTTTTATTTGCATTAGTATCGAAATTAGTGCATATATAAAATTATATATGTGTGTATCGATATATAATATCGACGTACATTTGAATTAGATCTAAATGTGAAACCACAGATTGAGTTTGAAAATGCAAATGGGCCCATAAGCCTATTAGAAGTGGCCAGCCATGTATGAGAGGTCAGGTGGGGAGAGATAATTTGATATGTAAGTTTGAATTGGTGGAGAAAGAAGGGTAAAGATTATATCGGGATCCCATTTTTCCTCTCTCTTGCCTTTTTTATATAAACCAACTGCTATTTCCATTTTAGACTTTACTTTCTCTAACTCTATACTCCTCCCTTGGCAGCAAGTTCATGTCCACATCTTCCATCATATTTTCAAACTAAATTCAAGTTTAAATAAAATAAAATAAATGTTGTGTAGATCTCTTTAATTACTAGCACTTCTAGAGAGGATTGAAATATATTCAAGGATTTCTTTCAATTCAACATTCGAGTTGTTTCTTCAAGGCTAAGTTTAGGTAACGTCTTATCTTTATCAGTTTATATATATACACACACATTTATGTTATTTTAAATGAATAGGTAAGAATTATATCATGAATACGTATATTTGTTTATTGTCAATTTACATATGAATATATTATAACAATAAAAATTATATACATGTATGTTATTTGCTTTCTACCATAATGAAAACAAAATCAAAATTAATTTAAAACATTTCAAAATTAAAATTTGAATTTTTAAACCATTGCTAACATACATTGTGTGTGTATATGTATATGTGAATTAATTTAAAAAAAATTGTATATGCATTCTATGCATGTATATAAAAAACAATTTTTATATATATATATATATAGTTTAAAAATGAAATGCATTATTAATTAATCTAAAAGTACTAGATTGTAATTTATTAATATATACTTATATACATGTATGCTATACAATAAAATTTATAGCACAAAAATTTTAAGTTTTATTTTTGTGAGGAAATTTTAAGTTAATAAAACACTTTTATCCATAGGGATTAAATTTAATTGAAAAAAAAATTGGTTTTTTCAAAAGTTTGTATGGCCAAAAATAAATAAATTCATATTTTATTTTATGTATAATTATATAATATTATTTATATATACATATAATTTATGATTTTAAATTTATAATATTTACACATATTATTTTTTGCTTTTTAGAAAATTTAAAACATTTTTTTCGTATATAGATGTAAATATTGTTATCCATAAAATTCAACATCGAAAATGATGTAATGAGTAAAGCATTCATAGAGGAATTGATACTACTAAGCTCTTCGCGCTCCATCGCTTCGCCCGACCTCTTCGCTGTTATTGGTCTCTTCATCAATAATGATCTCTGCATCGCTTCATCACTTATTCATTATATCTCCTTGGCGATTTGCGTGCTCCATGATTTATCAGCATCGTGCGTCATCAATTAGGAAAGAAGGGCACTATCGATGTCCATAAAGTGATACTACTCCTTCCCGGCGTCAAATAAATGACGTATAGGTCAACAACGCCGAAGAAAACATCAATTTGAAGCAACATCACTTCGCCATCAATAGCTAACGATAAGAAAATGGGGATATAGCAGTGTCGAAGAGGCTCATCTACATTATATAACGTGTACATGTCTATGCGAAGCGGTATTGACATTGATTTGGGATAAAGTAATACTTTATTATGTGTCTAATTAGAATTGGAAAGACATCACATGTCTATGCGAAGAGATATTGATGTTGGACACTATCAATATCCGTAAAGATCTTAACACTGATAACCGCAAAAGAATGCAAAGCGGCATCGCTCTTCGCTATTGTTCAATATAGCACTTCGATCTTTATATCACTTAAAAGATGCCAAAATTATACTTGGGAAAGCTATCCATGCCTCCAAAGATGTTGCTTCATCTTCCTACCAAAGAAGAAAAGTGGAGAACTGGCACTTTACCACATCAAAGTCTAAAGTCCTTATCAACTCCACCACAGTTTGACCGGGTCGAAGACCCTGTCGTGTCAAAGACCTTGCCATTCTACCTCTATCAATACGAACTTAAGGGTGCATTTTTGTGGTAGATTTTTCTCTCCTTATTTCTGATATGTTTTCAAGTTTGCAAATCCTAAATTGTTTTGGGGATTTTGCTGATTGTAATACTTAGAATTTGTACACATAAGGGATTGGAAATCAAACAATTACATAGCCTATTGACATAAACGAACTCATGAGTTGTATACTGAGTCGAACTTGAATTAAGAGTTGGATGTTGTCGAACATATTGACATATATCTCTTCCAACATATAGACTTAGTCGATACATTGCCTATAACATATTGATTTGTACTATTCATTACCTTCAAAGTGACAATGACTTCGACACATAGAATTACTATAGATTTGGAGCCATACATGCATCGACCTATGATTTTGATTAACCTCAAACAGAATAATGTCAGCTATCTTCGAAGAGGATAACCCTTAATTAATCTATTTTTTACATATAATTGGGTATTGACGAGTTTATTTATTAAAATTTGGATGCTAGAAGGAGGGCTTGAACCTTCGATCCCTTATATTTTTCTCATCGAACTAATTGTATAAGGTTCTCTTGTTCTAGGAAGAAAATAGTATGACCTAGAAATAGTAATGACAACCCAAATGAAGAAGATGAATCACTAATAGCTTTGTAAGAAAATATTATCTAAAGCTTCAGTTTAGAGAATATGGAAGTTGGACAACCCTCAACTTTAACGAAACTTGCAAGTAATGAGACCAATGTGATAACCCGGATTCTCAGATATCTGTTAATTGGAAATCAACAGAATTTAAATTTATTAAACAATGATTTACAAATATATATATATATATATATATATAATTATTGTTTATATAAATGTAATTTATATATTTGGGTTGATTTTAATTTGAATATTAAAATGGAATTGAAATTGAATAGGAAATTCAATGGATAAATATCTTTATAATGTTGGAATTCTAAGTATATACATGCACAGGTAAATATGTGTGTTTGTGTATGTTAAATAATTGAAAACATTAATTTGAATATAAAGGAATTTTCTAAATTGGACATTTTCTTTACCACTAGTAATTGAGTATTGTTATCAACTTAAGTATAGTGATAACTTAAGCATAAGATTTAACAAGATTTAATAAAAGAATTGATATTCTCTTTATCTAAAATTACATAATTTATATAAACATTTGAAAAAAAAGAGGAAAATGATTCATAAATTAATTAAATGAAAGGGGTTTAAAACAAAGCTATAAACTTAAAAAAAAAAAGAACAAGGACTTAAACATAATATAAATGATAAGTGACATTTGTTAAACTATGAATATAAGGAATAAACATTTGTAAACTTATGAGAACAAGTGTCATTTGTCTTCAAAAAAATGAATATTAAAATTTAACCAAGGTTATATAAACATATCATCATTTCTTCCCTATTTTTTTCCCCTATATTTAAAACTAAACAAAATGAAAAGGGGCAAGCTATAAATCTGAAATCTAAGATCTGAAATTAGATAATCCAAGAAATCAGAGGCAAAGGGGAATTCAACATCAATGCTAGATGTAAAACTTCAACAAATAATTCAGAAAATTCAGCATGCAAAATAGAATTCAAGAGCAATTGAATAAGCCTGGAAGTCAAGAACAGATTTTCTGTCCTCTGCTATGTCGGTGAGTAAAACTGCACTTTAGATATTTCAAAACCCACCTGCATATTGATTTGTATGAAGTGATTATCGAAGTTCAGATGGAAACTATGTTTGCATGATTGTTTGTAAATGAAAGAATGTATATGAAAGTTAAAAATTTAGTGCATGATTGAACAACAAGTTTTCAATCAAACATTTCTTTCCAGATTTTCAAAATCTGACATTTTAGTATAAAAGAATCTCTGCATCATAAAAGGTGTGAGTAAATGAACTACAATTTATTTTAAAACTGAATGCTTGTAATGATCATTAATGGTATGATTTGAATTATGCATGCATGTATATATAAAATATGAATTCATGTATAAAATATGCATGCCTGAAATACTCTGTTCTTTGTTCACGGGATTTTTTTTAAACAAATTGAAATTTTAAAATCTCACTTTTAAATCTCTTGCAGGCTGAGAAACTCAAACAAGATTGGCTTGTTTAAACATAATATAGGTTCTAAGAATTTATTTAAGCATAATAAGTTGGAAATTATTATTTAAGAAGAACAGTGAAAATTTCTAACTTATCAAAATTTCGACTTAAACAAACAATGTTTTCAGTCATATAACTGGTTTTGTTATCTAAACCATGAATTTTAGAAATCGAATCACAATTTTTAGAAGAAGATTGAATGAGGAATTTGGGTTTGATCAGAAATGGGATCCTGGGTAATTTCTGATGATTTATGTGTTCTGGAAGCCCGGAGTTCTAGTTAAAGATGGCTCGAGGGAGGAGGATAATGGGAAAATTGGTCGAAAATTTTTTAGCATGACGTGGTGGTACAAACAGGGAGGAAATAGGGTTTTGGGAATCTGTTGGGTTTGATAAAGAATCGAAACTTTGTAACGGCATGAATGGGTCGAGTGTGATTTGGGCAAGTGGGAATGATGCGTGGGACAGTAATGAAGATTTTGGTCGGTCGGCAAGAATTCTGGTGAACTAGATTGGCGAGGCGAGTAGGTTTTCGTCGGCAAGTTTGGAATTATGGTAGTTCGATAGGCTCGAAATTGATTCTAGTTGATTTTTTTGAATCTGGGTGGTCGGAAGGACTTGGGGAATCATGGATGGTGTGCTGGTGGTCGCGGCAGAGGTCAACGATGCCAGGGACGCGTGTGCATGTGCACGGCGCACATATAAGTTTCTGGCGAATTAAGATTTAGAAGAAGAATATGAGAAGGAAGGAAGAGTTTTGGTTCTCGGGTTGGTATCGTGATAATCGAAGTTGGGCTCGAGTACTTCGTTTTCGTGCGCGAGTATTTATATTGAAGCAGTTCTTTTGTAAATTTAAGCTAAAAGAAAAGGAAAGAGAGAGAGAAGGCTCGGGAAAAAAATAGGGAACTCGGGAATTTGCTCGAGTAGAACCTGGGTTTGTCTCGATAAATATCAGAAGGCTAACAAGCTTTAGAAATTTAACAAAGTCAAGTTTTAAACTAATTGTCTTTAAACTATTTTAAGAAATAATTGTTTTTTTTATGTTCAATAATTTAGGTGGAGAAATTCATATTAAGTTTTATATTTTTAGTTAAACGTAAAGTTTTTCCAATAACTTCACAGTTTAACAAATTCTGATAATGAGTTAAGATAATGGATTATCTTAAGTTTAATTGATGATTATGATTATTAATGGGTTAATTAATTGATTTGTTAATTTAAGGGTTAATTAATTGACAGATGATTAATTACCATTAATTAATAAATAATAAATTACTGGAAGTGATTAGATGGATAATTAAAAGATGATTAATTTGTTAATCACTTAGTGAGATCGATTAATGATAATACTTAGTGAAAGAAATTAAATGGGAAATTGCTTAATGTTATTCATTAAGAAGGGTAATTAATTAGTTTAATTTAACAAAGTTTAAAATTTATTAATTAATAGTTAGAGGTAATTAATTAAGTAATTAAGTTGTAATTTGTGACTAATTAATCATTTTAAGAAAGTGATTAAGGATTAACTACTTAGTATAATTAAAGGATTGATTAATTAAGGGAATTAATAAAAGGATTAATATATTAATGAAGATGATTAATTAGAGGATGATTAATCAATGTAAGTAATTATAGAACAATTAAGTCGAGTAATTAATTTTGGATCAATGTAATCAATGTGTATAGTAGGTTAATTAATTTGTGTAATTAATTAAGTTAAAATGGTTAATACTAGTTAATCAATTGAGTTTAATTAATTAAGGAAACCATTTGAGGTTGAGTTAAGTATAATTACTTAAGGTAATTAATTAGGTATAATTACTTAGTGAAGTAATTAGTGGATAATTACCGGATGTAATTAATTTAAGGAAATTACTTGTTAGGTAGTAATTTAAGATTAATTACTTGATGGAAGAAATTAAGCAATGATTACTCAGTGTAATTGAAGGATTAATTTATATAATTAACCAAGGAGTTGGTTCAATTGATGAAGTAATTAAGGAAAGTAAATTTCTGACTTGTGATTAATCAAGATTGACTAATAAATATAATTAAGTTAAAGGTTAATTATTATATGAAATTTAATTAACTAGTGGAAGTAATTAGTGGATCATTAATTAATATAATTAATGGAAGCGACCAATCTTGCTTATTAATGATTAAATGTTGATGGGTGCTTTGAAATGGGTTGATATCTCTGATATGAATTGCTTTGTGAATGATATGTTGGATGGACGATGATAATGTGATTATAAGTCAGTTATGAATTGTTGTGTGAAAGTATTTTTCGACAATTTAAAGATGAATTGTATTTAATTGGATAGCTTGGTTTAAATGACATTGGATTCGAAGAGACCGGAGTCCGGTATAATGAATACCCGAAACCACTTCGATTCTTTATTATTGATATGTGAAACCAATAAGCTGGTTTGTAATGATTTAAGTAAATTGGACCATAAAATTTAAGTTTTGGTACTTAGGAATTGATATGTGATAAGTGATGTTATAACGACTTGTGAAGTTATAAATTGATTCAAGTTACCCCGGGTTTATATAAGTCGTATGCTCTTGTATTCCATGCTAGATGGGTTTACTCACGCTGTTTTCCAGCCTGACCCGGGTGTTACTTTGATGTAATGCTCGGGTCAGACCGAGTATTACAGATTTTCAGGTAAGGACGTTTTGGAGCTCAGGAGGCGAGCTGGAAGGCAGGGACGTATGGAGAGAGTTTCCACTATGATAGTGTATATATCTGAGACATGTTAAATTGTATCTGTCCAATGTTGTATAAAATTGTTGTAACTCTGATATATCGATGTAAATTGATAGATACAATTTTCTTTGATATAACTATTATTGATATTATATTTTATCCGCTGCGAATGTGAGTTTGTGTGTTTCTTTTCTGTTCTTCTTCTATCTCTTTCTTCTTTTCTCTAACTATCTGGAATTTTCGGGTTCGAAAAATTCGGGTTGTTACATTTGGTATCAGAGCTGAAGGTTAAGCGAGAACCTTGGCTCTGGTAGGATTACTCATTAAGGATAGGGTAAGTGGTACCCTAGGATGAGTTGAGTATATAAATATGAGAGAGCGTACTTGTTATTTTCTTATATAAAGGTTTTTAAATGATTTCAAAAGTAAGTGAATCTTATATAAGAAATAGATTATCTATTATATTAAGGAAATTGGTTGTAGTATTAATTAAATTAAAAGTAATAGTAAGAATTAAGAAGTAATAGAAATACAACCAAATTGTAATTAAATTTGGGAAAGGTTTTAGGATAAGGATAATCAATTAATTTATGTAGTTAATTAAACTTTATTTAATGAGATTAATTTATGGATAATAATTTGGAAATGATAAATAAAGAGGGAATTACTTAATGAAGTAACTAGAGGTAAGTAATTTAAGGGACAATTACTTAATGAAGGTGATTAAGAAATAAGTTAATTACCGAATGTGATTAATTAATGATGTAATTAATTTGAAGAAATAACAAAAATATATTATATAATGCATTTGAATGAAATGGTCCTATTTAAAACAAGAGTTGTTTGAAAATTTGAAAGGAATTTGTTTTGGATTGAAAACCAAAGGTGGTTTAAATTTTAAAGTATAGCCTGGTTGGTTAAGGAATAAATATGTTTATGTATGGATATGCATAATATCAAAGACAGTTTGAGATAAAGTCTAAATATTGAGTTTTAAATTGGGAATGAGATGTGAAAACCCAAAGTGATAAGTTTTTGAACTTATAAATGGGAAAGAATTTTGAAATTTGAATAGGAATTCAAATTGTGTGAATTTGACTGAATTAAGTGAATTGAATTTAACTTGGAAAAAGTTAAATAAGTTGGAATGATCAACCTGATTTGTAAATTTTAAGATGAAATTAAGATTTAACTTGGGAAGTTAAATGGTTGATTATAATTGAGAGTTTGAGTGATCTCAAATTGGGTTTGAGATCTAGAAATTGAAAATGAATGGATGTTTTAAAATAAATTAGTTGATATCATCCTATTGTTGTTAGAATCTTTAAGTAGTGAATTGGATTTGTTTAAATGAATGAGAAATGGAGTATGATAATCCATTATTGGGATAAAAGGGAAATTAAACTTTAATTTGAAACTAAGGGTATGGAATTACCTTGAACTAAAAATTTGAGTAATTGAATTTGTAAATTAAAATTGTTAAAAGCTTTTGATAAAGGTTAACTTGGTTTAAGGGGTTAAACCAACCTTAGTGAATTTAACTCGAATTTATATAGTTCGAAATGGTTTAAATTTGGAATTTGAATTGAAATTAGTTCAAATTGAATTTGATTGGAATTAATTGAAATGGTGATTGGAATAAGTTTAAGAATTCAAATGGAAAATTTGAATTGGATTAATTTGAAATGATTTGAAATTGAAATGGGTTCAATTTGAAATTAGTACAAATTTATTTGGGATTGTAATTAAAGTTGAATAATTTTATATTCAAATGGAATTTGAATTGAATTTGGAAAGAAGTCAAGAATAATTCAACTTGATTTGGAAATGGAGTTTGAAATTGGGATTAATTCAAACTGGAGTTGAAATGAATTGAAGTTGAAACTAGTTCAATTGAAATTTATTTGAATTAGTAGAATTTGAGATCAAGGTTGAATAAAGTTAAATTTGGAAAGAAACTGAGGTTAATTCAATTTGAATTGGGATTGAATCAATTTCAATGGAAATTGAAGTTATTTAAAAATTAGAATTGGGTCAATTTAAATGGAAGTGAAAATTTAAATTGAATTGATGAGAATGGAGATTGGGAAGTGAGCAGTTTTGGCTCTAAACTATTTTAATATAATTTGTTTTAATATAAACCTATTTTTCCAAGCTATTCATTATATATATAACCTTTCTTTTAAAATCCAAATTATCTTATACTTGTTTTACAATTACTTTTGAAACTATTTAACAATTTTCCAACTGTTTTATAAATTAATTACTATATTTCAACTCTTTTACAAAACTAATTACTATCTTACTATTATTTTGCAATTATCTAAAATTTCTATAATTATTTTAACTATTATCTAATTATTTTACACCTATTTTGCAAACTAGTAATTATTTTCCAACTACTTATCTATTTAAAAAAAATTCAAGCTATTTCCTAAATAAACTGGTCAGAGTTCAAACTGTTATTAGTTAAATACCCAATCAAGATAAGAATAAAGTTAATAATCCAAATGGATTGAAGCAATTGTGAGTAAGTGAATGAAAATCAAAGTGGATGTAAATAGAAATGGAATTGATTTGGCTAATAACCAATAAAGATAAAACGTAGGGTGTACGTATGTTATTCTATTCGCATAGTGATTTGATCCAGATTCGAGCACGGAATTTCGAGATAGTTATATCGATCCGAGTTGAAATTTTCCACTTGATTTTTGAAGGCGAACCTGGATATGGATTGTTGATTGGTTCTGGATATTCTCTATCATAGTTATGACTATGCAAGGAGAATGACGGTTTCTGATCAAGAAACCAGATCTGTGTCCGCACTAGGAAGTCGGGTGGACGATACTAGCTCGGAAATGAAGTTGTGTGATCGAGTGAGCGATCAGATTGGTATAGCATACGGATGATGTGTGTACATCGTACGGATTTGAATGAAAATTATATTGAAAGGAGTAATCAAATTTGAATATTTGATTTCGAGTAAACAAAGTTAAATATCTTTGTTTTAAATTGAAACTCCCCTAGTTGAATCTTTTGCCAGAAGAAAAGGGTTTTTGAAAATGCTTGAAGTATAAAAGGAGTTTTATACAGGTTTGAAATGATCCAAAGTTTTAAAAATTTTATATATATCTGTGTGTATATATATAAAGGATCTTATGAGGATTTTGGAAAAAGGTTTTGGGAACCTATGGATTTGGAAAGACTTTTGATTTTTGGGTAAAATCAATATTGAATCGGAAAGCCTAGTTTGAGAATTATCGATTTTGAGATAATCGATTTTGTGTAAAGGAGCTTTGTATGAGATCATACTAGGTGTATGATTTAAAGATACTATATATGTGTAGTATAAAATGTTTTGATGATGGCTCTGGGGAAAAAGGCGCTCCCTTGAAATGAACTTCTCAGGAGTACCACCGGGTGGTGCTGCCTTGAGCCTTAAGGGGGGTTCTAAAGTTGATCCTGTGAGGAGTCCGGACAAGACTAGTTCCTGGGGATTATGAGTAGAGTATAACATAGCGGAAGTCATGTGTGCCGCTGAGAGCCAACAGTCTGCGTCTGATTTTATATCGGCAGACTGCGACCTATGTAGGAGTGGAGGAGTTTCATTTCGACAGCGAAAATCAGAGGCCGCTGAGAGCCTGCAGTTACATGGACTTTTGCTGCGACGGCAACGTAACCCTGGATGTAACTGTGATCTGTTGTGTGGGTTCCATGGCGTAATCGAGAGGTCGCGGAGAGCCTGCAGTTACATGGACTTTTGCTGTGACGACAACGTAACCCTGGAATATAACTGTGTATGGGGGTGATGATTTCCAGAGCATTCTCACCAAAGATATATCCTCTATTTTCAAAAATGCTTTCAATATTTTAAATAAAATTATTTTCCAAGTATTTTCACTGGGTGTTGAAAATGGGTCTGCTAAGTACTTATAGATTTTCAGTCCTACGCCTGATCAATGTATGACCGAATTTCTGTGAGAACAAAGACGGACTTTTGGAAACATCGAGTTATAGAATGATATTTTTATAAAACTACTTTGATAGTACTATATATAGATTTTAAAGATGTTCTAAAAAAGATCAAAGGAAAATTTATCTAATTTTAAGCATTTTAATAAATTTGGCTTCGTTCCTTTTCGAGGACGAAAAGATTCAAAGGGGGAAGGAATGTGATAACCCGGATTCTCAGATATCTGTTAATTGGAAATTAACAGAATTTAAATTTATTAAACAATGATTTACAAAAATATATATATATATATAATGATTGTTTATATAAATGTAATTTATATATTTGGGTTAATTTAAATTGAATATTAAAATGGAATTGAAATTGAATAGGAAATTCAATGGATAAATATCTTTATAATGTTGGAATTCTAAGTATATACATGCACAGGTAAATATGTGTGTTTGTGTATGTTAAATAATTTAAAACATTAATTTGAATATAAAGGAATTTTCTAAATTGGACATTTTTTTTACCACTAGTAATTGAGTATTGTTATCAACTTAAGTATAATGATAATTTAAGCATAAGATTTAACAAGATTTAATAAAAGAATTGATATTCTCTTTATCTAAAATTACATAATTTATATAAACATTTGAAAAAAAAAGAGGAAAATGATTCATAAATTAATTAAATGAAAGGGGTTTAAAACAAAGCTATAAACTTAAAAAATAAAAGAACAAGGACTTAAACATAATATAAATGATAAGTGACATTTGTTAAACTATGAATATAAGGAATAAACGTTTGTAAACTTATGAGAACAAGTGTCATTTATCTTCAAAAAAATGAATATTTAAAATTTAACCAAGGTTATATAAACATATCATCATTTCTTCTCTATTTTTTTCCCCTATATTTTAAACTAAACAAAATGAAAAGGGGCAAGCTATAAATCTGAAATCTAAGATCTGAAACTAGATAATCCAAGAAATCAGAGGCAAAAGGGAATTCAACATCAATGCTAGATGTAAAACTTCAACAAATAATTCAGCAAATTCAGCATGCAAAATAGAATTCAAGAGCGATTGAATAAGCCTGGAAGTCAAGAACAGATTTTCTGTCCTCTGCTATGTCGGTGAGTAAAACTGCACTTTAGATATTTCAAAACCCACCTGCATATTGATTTGTATGAAGTGATTATCGAAGTTCAGATGGAAACTATGTTTGCATGATTGTTTGTAAATGAAAGAATGTATATGAAAGTTAAAAATTTAGTGCATGATTGAACAACAAGTTTTCAATCAAACATTTCTTTCCAGATTTTCAAAATCTGACATTTTAGTATAAAAGAATCTCTGCATCATAAAAGGGGTGAGTAAATGAACTACAATTTATTTTAAAACTGAATGCTTGTAATGATCATTAATGGTATGATTTGAATTATCCATGCATGTATATATAAAATATGAATTCCTGTATAAATATGCATGCCTGAAATACTCTGTTCTTTGTTCACATGATTTTTTTTAAACAAATTGAAAATTTAAAATCTCACTTTTAAATCTCTTACAGGCTGAGAAACTCAAACAAGATTGGCTTGTTTAAACATAATATAGGTTCTAAGAATTTATTTAAGCATAATAAGTTGGAAATTATCTTGGAACTTAAGAAGAACAGTGAAAATTTCTAACTTATCAAAATTTCGACATAAACAATCAATGTTTTCAGTCATATAACCGGTTTTGTTATCTAAAATCATGAATTTTAGAAATCAAATCACAATTTTTAGAAGAAGATTGAATGAGGAATTTGGGTTTGATCAGAAATGGGATCCTGGGTAATTTTTGATGATTTATGTGTTCTGGAAGCTCGGGGTTCTAGTTAAAGATGGCTCGAGGGAGGAGGATAATGGGAAAATTGGTCGAAATTTTTTTAGCATGACGTGGTGGCACAAACAGGGAGGAAATAGGGTTTTGGGAATCTGTTGGGTTTGATGAAGAATCGAAACTTTGTGACGGCATGAATGGGTCGAGTGTGATTTGGGCAAGTGGGAATGATGCGTGGGACAGTTATGAAGATTTTGGTCGGTCGGCAAGAATTCTGGTGAACTAGATTGGCGAGGCGAGTAGGTTTTCGTCGGCAAGTTTGGAATTCGGGTAGTTCGATAGGCTCGAAATTGATTCTAGTTGATTTTTTTTGAATCTGGGTGGTCGAAAGGACTTGGGGAATCATGTATGGTGTGCTGGTGGTCGCGGCAGAGGTCGACGATGCCAGGGACGCGTGTGCATGTGCACGACGCACATATAAGTTTCTGGCGAATTAAGATTTAGAAGAAGAATATGAGGAGGAAGGAAGAGTTTTGGTTCTCGGGTTGGTATCGTGATAATCGAAGTTGGGCTCGAGTACTTCGTTTTCGTGCGCGAGTATTTATATTGAAGCAGTTCTTTTGTAAATTTAAGCTAAAAGAAAAGGAAAGAAAGAGAGAAGGCTTGGGAAAAAAATAGGGAACTCGGGAATTTGCTCGAGTAGAACCTGGGTTTGTCTCGATAAATATCAGAAGGCTAACAAGCTTTAGAAATTTAACAAAGTCAAGTTTTAAGCTAATTGTCTTTAAACTATTTTAAGAAATAATTGTTTTTTTATGTTCAATAATTTAGGTGGAGAAATTCATTTTAAGTTTTAAATTTTTAGTTAAACGTAAAGTTTTTCCAATAACTTCGCAGTTTAACAAATTTTGATAATGAGTTAAGATAATGGATTATCTTAAGTTTAATTGATGATTGTGATTATTCATGGGTTATAATTGATTTGTTAATTTAAGGGTTAATTAATTGACGGATGATTAATTAACATTAATTAATAAATAATAAATTACTAGAAGTGGTTAGATGGATAATTAAAAGATGATTAGTTTATTAATCACTTAATGAGATTAATTAATGATAATACTTAGTGAAAGAAATTAAATGGGAAATTGCTTAATGTTATTCATTAAGAAGGGTAATTAATTAGTTTAATTTAACAAAGTTTAAAATTTATTAATTAATAGTTAGAGGTAATTAATTAAGTAATTAAGTTGTAATTTGTGACTAATTAATTACTTTAAGAAAGTGATTAAGGATTAACTACTTAGTATAATTATAGGATTGATTAATTAAGGGAATTAATAAAAGGATTAATATATTAATGAAGATGATTAATTAGAGGATGATTAATCAATGTAAGTAATTATAGAACAATTAAGTCGAGTAATTAATTTTGGATCAATGTAATCAATGTGTATAGTAGGTTAATTAATTTGTGTAATTAATTAAGTTAAAATGGTTAGTACTAGTTAATCAATTGAGTTTAATTAATTAAGGAAACCATTTGATGTTGAGTTAAGTATAATTACTTAAGGTAATTAATGAGGTATAATTACTTAGTGAAGTAATTAGTGGATAATTACCGGATGTAATTAATTTAAGGAAATTACTTGTTGGGTAGTAATTTAAGGTTAATTACTTGATGGAAGAAATTAAGCAATGATTACTCGGTGTAATTGAAGGATTAATTTATATAATTAACCAAGGAGTTGGTTCAATTGATGAAGTAATTAAGGAAAGTAAATTTCTGACTTGTGATTAATCAAGATTGACTAATAAATATAATTAAGTTAAAGGTTAATTATTATATGAAATTTAGTTAACTAGTGAAACTAATTAGAAGATCATTAATTAATATAATTAATGGAAGCGACCAATCTTGCTTATTAATGATTAAATGTTGATGGGTGCTTTGAAATGGGTTGATATCTCTGATATGAATTGCTTTGTGAATGATATGTTGGATGGACGATGATAATGTGATTATAAATCAGTTATGAATTGCTGTGTGAAAGTATTTTTCGACAATTTAAAGATGAATTGTATTTAATTGGATAGCTTGGTTTAAATGACATTGGATTCGAAGAGACCGGAGTCGGGTATAATGAATACCCGAAACCACTTCGATTCTTTATTATTGATATGTGAAACCATTAAGCTGGTTTGGAATGATTTAAGTAAATTGGACCATAAAATCTAAGTTTTGGTACTTAGGAATTGATATGTGATAAGTGATGTTATAACGACTTGTGAAGTTATAAATTGATTTAAGTTACCCCGGGTTTATATAAGTCGTATGCTCTTGTATTCCATGTTAGATGGGTTTACTCACGCTGGTTTCCAGCCTGACCCGGGTGTTACTTTGATGTAATGCTCGGGTCAGACCGAGTATTACAGATTTTCAGGTAAGGACGTTCTGGAGCTCAGGAGGCGAGCTGGAAGGCAGGGACGAATGGAGAGAGTTTCCACTATGATAGTGTATATATCTGAGACATGTTAAATTGTATCTGTCCAATGTTGTATAAAATTGTTGTAACTCTGATATATCGATGTAAATTGATAGATACAATTTTCTTTGATATAACTATTATTGATATTATATTTTATCCGGTGCGAATGTGAGTTTGTGTGTTTCTTTTCTATTCTTCTTCTATCTCTTTCTTCTTTTCTCTAACTATCTAGAATTTTCGGGTTTGAAAAATTCGGATTGTTACAACCAAAGTTCAGGATTTAATACAGTAAGTGATAATCATGCGAGAACTTCTTGAAGCGGCTGCATCTCAAGAATCTTTAAGGATAATGAAGCTTATGGAAGAAGGTGGTAAAGCACAATCTTCAAGAAAAATCCAAGATCAGGAACAAAACGTAAACCAAGAGGGTCAAGCTAAAATGTCCTTTGACCATTCAAAGAATTCAATCCAAGGAGGTAATAGAGGCTATCATTACAACGAAATCGACCAAAGGGATCTTCCAAACCAAATAGCAAGGATGTGCTTAGGGAGGAAAGAATCTTAAGCCTAAGGGAAAACAATAGCTTTCGAAGAACTCCTCTGTAGGAATAAAAATGGCGATTGTAATTTCACCTCACGTAGAAATTCCTCCACTCAAGTACGATGGAACCACTGATCTTGATGATCATCTTCAAGCTTTAGAAAACTAAATGGATTTATATAATGCTTCTAGGGCAGTTCGTTGTAAGCTTTTCGCTGTGAGTTTCTATGGAGCAGCTGGTAAGTAGTATAAGAATTATCAGGAGAAGATCATTTTTTCTTGGGAACAATTTTTTTTGAATTTATAGCACGGTTTTACATATACAAAGAATCAGCTATGGACTCCAACATGTTAGCTGATATCAAACATAGACCAAGGGAATTTCTTGGTGAATACATAAGAGATCTTGCACAGTAGCACTAGAAACAGAAAATACGATAGAGAAAGGCTGATGGCAGTTCGATCGGGACTAATTGATAAAACCTCTCTTTGGAAAGAGCTTTAAATTAATCGATGTAAGGATATGCGATACTTCCATTTCCAAGCAGAGAAATTCATTTGTATGGATGAGATATACCATGCCAAGAAAGAATCCCAATAAGATATCCAAGAAGGAAAGTTAGTTTTCGATTGCCCCAGCAAAAAGCCAAAATGGAATGAAAGTATAAAAGATAATTAGAAAAAGGTTACAGTATGTCTATGTTGACTTAAACAAACCCCTTTCCCATATTCTCTCTATGCCAAAAGGTGACAAAAGTCTTCGTGTTACTCATAAAATGCGTAGTCATCCTGAACCCAATATTGGAGAGGATTATTGTATCTACCATAAAGTAAATGGACATAACACCACAAATGTCATATTTTGGCAGGAATAATTCAGAGCATGATTAAATTAGGGTTCCTACAGGAATTCATTAAGAAGACTCATAAAGCTTTCGGCTTTGAAGAGAGTGATCCAAGCACTTGAAATTTGAGAAGAAAATTGGCTTTACAACCTCATCTTCAAGCTCTAATCAAACTTAACAGTTTCTTACCATTTACCTATCTTTGTTTCATAAATTTTCCCTCAATTGCTCCCTGGAAACCTTCCTCAATTGCTCCCTGGAAACCTTCCCACTTTCCTACCTTGGCATCCCTATCCACCTCACCAAATACCTCCCCTCTGATTGGCTGCTTCTTATCAACAAAATCTCATCTCGCCTAGGCTTCTAGAAAGCTTCCTCTCTGCCTAAGGCCGGCAGACTCGTTCTCACCAAATCAGTTCTCTCTGTCATCCCTACCTACGAGCTATCCTTTAACAAAGCCCCATGTTGGGTGATCAATTCCATTGACAAGCTCAAACGCTCTTTACTCTGGATGGTTCTCAAGCGAATATCCTTATAAAATGGACTATTATGTGCAAATTCGTCACTTTTGGGGGTTTAGGAATTCCTAACATCAAGCTCTTCAACATCTTCCTTCTTAGTAAATGGATTTGACATTAACATTCCGACGACCCTACCCTTTGGAAGAGCTGGATTCTCTTCAAACACTATAAATCTGATCCCTTCTCCTTTCTAATCTAGTGTTCTTCACTTTTTGGTTTAAAATGTTTTGGTCAAAATTGGAAATGGGGAATCCTACAAATTTTGGCTTGACTGCCGGCTCTCTAGCACTCCTCTCAACCTCACTTTCCCTAACCTCTTCACCTCTATTTCCATTCACCTCATCACTATTCTCGAGGCTTCCAACTTGGGTATTAGCAGCTTTCCCTTTGTCCATGCCATTATTAGAACTGCCTTATCCCAACTGCTCAATATTCAAACCTTGTTATAAGACCTAAACCTCTCCTCATCACCCGATCACCACTTCTGGGCCCTTAACCCTTCTGGCTCCTTCTCCGTGCGCTCCCTTTATTCCAACCTTTCAAACTTTAGAAGACTTTTCACCTTCCCTCGCCTCTGTAAATGTAAGATCCATCCTCACGTCCGCTTCAACATGTAGCTTTTTATGTATGAGAAGCTTAACTCCAAAGACCGTTTGATTCATAAAGGCATTAGCCTAGATCCTATATGTGTCCTCTACCTCTCTAATTCGAAAAGTATCTCTCATATCGTTTTCGAACGCGACTTCTCCTTCTATGTTTGGACTTCTAGTGCTCTTCACATACTTGGTTTCATCACATCTATTTCTTCATTTTTCGACCATTGGCAGTTTAACCCGGCTTCTTCCTCTACCGACATCTTTCTCTCAACATTTAGTTGTGTAGTGTGGATTAAAAGAAATTCTAGATGCTTTAATAATTCTTCCAACTCTTCATCGTAGCTTTGCCAAAAAAATTCTTACTTTTTCAATGTTGGGAAAGGTGGAGGTAATCCTCCCGTTTTTCGATTGATGACTGAAGTCGCTGCTCATGATAACAAATCCATTGGTAGCACTGAAGATCCTCATCCTTGGAGAACTGCCACCCACACCTGTCCCCATGCTAGTGTCACCCGTTCTCATCATGTTGGCATATCGTATTTCAAACCTCGATGCTCTTGATGTTTGGATATTATTGCTTTTTAATCTTTATTCTATGTAGTGATGCTTATATATGTTATCTATTATTGGCCCCTGTTTTATATTTTGTGATCCTTTCTACTATTTCATATCTATCTAGTTGTAATATTCTGGCTATCGGTCGAGCCTGTCGATCGGAATGCTTTCTAGTTTTTCTATAATATAGTTTTATCGACTGTGTAGTCTCGTAGTACAAAACCGTTTTCCAAAAGAGGATTGAGGTGTCCAAAGCACAAAAGAAAATGAGGATAAAAGATACAAAGGAATCTGAAACTCGGTGGATCAGCAAAAGGAATCAAGTGAAGAATAAACCCCCATTAGAAAAATAAGAATAGGTCCATTCAAGGCATAGATAATAGCAGACCTCTAATAGGAATACAAATAGAAATAAGGAAACCTTCGAAAGAAGGGTCTATATAATAAATATTAATAAAGTTAATTGGACCTTGCACCACTGAACGACGATAAAGTCGCATGAAACTTACACTACTGAACGACCAAATAATAGAACGGAACATGCACTACTGAACAGCCAAACAATTGAACTGAACTATCTGCTAAATGGCTGAACGGTTGAAAAGCTAAACAGTTGAAAGGAACTGTCTACTGAACAATTGAGTGTTTAAATGGAACTACTATTTTGAATGGCTAAGTGGTTGAACGAAACTACTACTCCGAATGGCTAAGTGGTTGAACGAAACTACTCGGCTCTAATATAACAACTATAATAATATAAAGTAATAAGTACCTTAAAATCTTCCTATCTCTTAGCAAGAGACTTTCCTTTAAACAATGGGAATCTCTATTGCTATTCGAAGGGAAGAATTGTGAGCCTCTTGCTTTAAGTCTATTCAGACTGCTATTGTTAGACAGTTATCCAGTCCTCTATTGTTTTTGAATGAATCTATGAGTTCCTTATAGATGGGTAAAACTTTAATGAGTTGTTAATTGAATTCTTGGTTTTCTTGATTATGCTTATATGATTGGTATTTCGAATTTCTTATTAGAGTTTTGATTTCCTTTTGGATTTCTAGTTTTCTTGGTTGGTTTCCTCGGTGATTTTTGGACTTTCTATTGGATTTTCGGTTTTATGGTGGGAGTTTAAGCTTCCATATCATTACATTGAATTGCTATTATAATCAGATTGAACTTCTAACCTTCTTATTACTATCAAGGAGTTTCTGGATTTCTTGATTGATTTTCTTGATGGTTTTGGATTTCCTAACGGACATCCAGGATTCAGATTTCCTATTATTGCCGAATATGAATTTCTAGTCTTCCTCAATTATCAGATATGGATTTTTTAGGATTTCTTGTTACTGGACACTTTCTGATTATCAGATGAAATTTTTGATTTCTTATTACCAAAAGTATTTTGGTCTTCCTACTATCAGATGAAATTTTCACAAGCTTTTGGTTGAGTTTTGGATTGAATTTTTGATGTCATGGATTCTTGATTTTCTTGCTACTTGTTTCATGATGATTTTTGGACTTCCCATTGAATTTGTTTTTTCTATGGATGTCTAGTCTTCTTTTAATATTAAAAAAGATTTTTGGCATTCTATTATTACCAGACAGGGATTTCTGGTCTTCCTATTATTGTCAGAAGATAATATTCTAGTCTTTTATTATTATCGGATGGAATTTTGGTCTCTCTATTATAAAATGGGATTCTAATCCCCTTATTATCAGATAATCTTGTGATCTTCTTATTGCAAGACAAAGTTCTAAATTATTTAATGATAAATAACTTTCCTGCTCTCTCTCTCTCCCTTTTAAATTAGTATCAAACAATTTTCAAGTTCATCATTATATGAATTCCTAATTTCTTAAGTTACTAACCTATCATAAAAGTGGATTTCAGGTTTGGAGGTAAAAATTACAATAAGAAGATAAGCTAAGGTTTATACATCACCCCATATCAAACTAAAGCACTCAAAGGAACAAAGGTTGAACTATTAACGAATTTGATTTGAAAGTCCACCAACAACTTGATGTTGGAAGCTAATTTCCTATAGCCCAAAAAGTATTGATTTAAGAAGAGAGGCTTTGAAGCACTTTCTATTTTTTTTAAAAGTACCCTTGCATAGTTCGACTTTTGCTAGCAAGGTGATATTATTCCAAACTCCTATTATTGATGCCAAAAGGACTTTAATGTCTTATTAGCTAGAGAAAATTTTGGATACTCCGTCCAATGATATTGCGAGATAATCCACTAGGCTCCTGCTTGAAAATTTATTACTATTTGTTGATCTCCTATAACAAAATTATAATCTAAATAATAGTTCTTGTTTATCTCATCTTTGATTAGAAGACAGGACTAAAAAAGGAAGTCTCACTAAAGATTGGGCCATGCAAAGGAATTATTGGTCTTACCTTAAAGAGTAAAAAGCATCTTATACAGGGAAGGCTAAATGTTAACCATAAAATTCAACACCGAAAATGATGCAATGAGTAATGTAGTCACAGAGGAATTGATACTACTAAGCTCTTCGCACTCCATCACTTCACCGGACCACTTCGCCACTAATGGTCGCTACATTAATAATGTTCTCCTCGTTGCTTCATCACATCGACACTACATCTCCTCAGTGATCCATGATCTATCAGCATCGCGTTTCTTCGCTTAAGAGAGAAGAGCGTTGTCGACGACCATAAAGTGATACTACTCCTTCTCGATGTTAGAAAAATGGCGTTGTGGTCAACAACATCGAAGCAAACATCAAGTCGAATCAACACCACTTCACCGTCAATGACCAATGACAGAAAAATGAGGACAAAGCAGTGTCGGAGAGGTTCATCTACATAATATAACTGCAACCCACTTTTTAATAAGAACTTCAGAAGTATTGTCTCGCCTTAGTTCATATCCTTTTGAAGGAGTTACCTCATCGCCCTTCATTGACGTGTCTCATCAGCATTCGAAAGACGTCGTATTCTATGCAAAGTGGTATTGATGTTGGACACTATAAATATCCATGAAGATCTTAGCACCGATAACCGCAAAAGGATGCAATGTGGCATCGCTATTCGGCATTTCTCAACATAGCACTTAGATCTTCATATCACTTAAAAGGTGCCAACATTATATTAGGTAAAGCTATCACTATCACTAGAGATGTTGCCACATCATCCTACCAAAGAAGCAAAGCGGAGAACTAACACTTTACCACATCAAAGTCATTAAATCCCTTATTAACTCCATTGCAGTTTGACCACGTCAAAGACCCTACCACGTCGAAGACGTTGCCATTACACCTCTATAAATACGACCCTGAGGGTGCAGTTTGGGGCAGATTTTTCTCCCCTTATTTCTAATAAGTTTTCAAGTTTGTAAACCCTAAATCAATTTAGGCATTTTGCCGATTGTAATACTCGGACTTTGTACACATAAGTAATTGGAAATTAAACAATTGCATAGCCTATTGACATAATCGAACTTGTGATTTGCATATTGAATTGAACTTGAATAAAGACTTCAACATTGTCGAATATATTGACTTATATCTCTTCGAACATATTGACTTATATCTCTTCAAGCATATTGACTTGTTCGATACCTTGCCTATAACATATTGATTTGTACTATTTATTACCATCAAACTGAAAATGACTTCGACGCATAGAATTACTATAGATTTAGAGCCATAGATGCATCAATCTATGATTTCGATTAACCTCAGAGACAACCTCAACTAGCTTCAAAGGGGAAAACCTTTAATTGATCCATTTTTTACATATCTTTGGGTGTTGATGAATTTATTCGTTTAAAATACAATTACAAAAATAAAATATTTAAAATTTAATTTGAATTTTAAATAAGATATTTTAAATCTAGATCCAATTTAATTTTTAATTTGCCTTAAATGTTTTAACTTAAATTTAAAATCATCTTATATTAAAATTTATAAATAATTATTTACTTATAATATATACCTGTGCAGTTAATGCGCTCAGTAGATTCAAAGCGGTGGAGGTGCAAAAAGTCATAGCAGGGATACAACAAGGATATAGGGGGATATAGCGGATGGCTCTAAAATAGCATATAAAACTCGTACTTAATGTTTTTACAAATATATAAATGGTAATTAAAAGAAAAATTATCATTCAATTGAATTATAAATAATACATAAATAATTTTAAATAAAAACATGTGCGAATATACTTTAAATAAACGAAAAACTGTTATATAACATAATTGAATTTGGTAGAATATTAGAGTATTTTCATTTCTGAAAATATATTAAAAATTAAATCAAATAAATTAGTTTAATAATTTTATAATGTATAAATGCAATTTTTCAATTCATTTTATTAAAAAAGATATAGCGGGAATAGCGGAATATAGCGGAAATAACGGGATATAGCGAAAATAGCGGGGATTAAAGAGGAAAGGCTATATTCTGGGGCTATATGGAAAAATCGTAGTGGTAGAAATCCACTATGAGATATAGCGGGGTTGTAGCGGGGTAATAGTGGGGCATTAACTACATAAATATATACATAGTCGCTTTCCTAATTATATGCATATATATAAGTACTTTTATATTGTATTGATATTATATATCAATAGACATCAAATATGAATATGAAGGGGCTAACGTGCTCGTTGTGGTGTACATCTCAGTACTTAGATATGTGCATGTTAACCATGTACACATTTTATGTTGCACATGCATGTACACGTACATGTGTATTTAATATATATGTACACATTATATATCATTTATACACATAAATAATTTTTTTATATTAATCAATTAAATAAAATAATGATTTATCAAAAAAAAAGATTAGATCTAAATTAATTTATAATTTATAGGCCCAATAAGATCAAAAACGGAAACTTTTCTAAATTCACTCATTTGATCTGTTATGTGCTGGCCTAGATTCATCTACTACCAGGGTCCATGATAGAGTTGATATATGTAACATCCCGTAAAATCAACTATAAATAAATAGATTGGATAAATTAATTTAAACAATATAAGAGTAAAAATAAAATTTAAGTTGACCATGAAAGTTATATCCTTGCATTTATAGTGATTTCCTGATCAATTTCCATGTATAATATATTGAAAACGAAGCTCAAATGAGGAAGTTATGTATTTTTAAAGTTTTGGATTCAAATTAATTTTAATAGAATTCAAATTAATTTTAATAGAATTCAAATTAATTTTAATAGAATTCAAATTAATTTTAATAGAATTTAAATTCAAATAAATAATTAATTCCCAAATTTGAAATTCAAAAGTTAATAGTATTTATACTTGAGGGCTAAGTAAACATTAAGGCTAACATTAAATAACAATTAAGGAATAAAATTAATTAACAATGGAAAAAGGTTATACGTTACCAAAATAGGGGAGCGGTCAACCTCTTGACCACGACTGGTCGATTGGTGACGGTTAGCATCGATCGCTGCCTATAAGTGGTGACTAGGGTTTTGATTATTTTAACTTATCAGATTTTATTATTTTTAACCGACCTTCATCTGACGGTTCTGGTACACTCCAACCACTATAAACAAGAGCCTAGCCCCCTCACCTTTATTCACAAAATATTTTGGGAATATTAGCTAGCTCTGTCAATTCATCTCTTCATAGATCCAGAAAATTCCATTATGTTTTTAGGTAAAAAAATCCTATATATCTATCTTTATTTATTGTTTATTTTCTCAACCAATTCTCCTCCAAACCTCTAATTTTCTAAATCTAACGTATATACAGACCCATTGCTATATATAAAAAAGAAGAGATCTAAAAATGTTTATTGAAGATGTGTTAAATCCAAGAGAAGGCAAAGCTAAGGACCTATCCACTCTTAGTTTTTCTATTTTAGTAATTGATTAGCGTAGTTTGGATTTGACGTATGCCTTGGGAAATTTTGGATTGTGAAAACATCACACTAAAAATCCCTAAAAATTTCCCACGGCGAAATTCAATTCTTTGGTTGGAATCTTAATTGTATTGTATTAAAGTAATGGATTTTGCAATTTATGTGTTGCATTTTATTCCACTTCTTATTCTTTTTCGTTGGATCTGATGAGGGGATTTGATTAAGAAATAAAGTGTAAGATACGAATACTAATTCGTAATGTGCACTGCCTATTTCTATAAAGAAATTCCCTTATCTAATTTCATGTAAAAAAAGGAGTTGAATTGAGCGTAAAATCAATTAAATTATAAATTTCCATTATTATTATTTACTCCATTGTTTTAACATAGAATATGTGGTAGTTGGATTCTAAGTACAAGTCTATTGATTTGATTTTGGAATATTGGATTTATGGTAAAAATGCTATTGTGGAAATGAAACTTATATAGCTTTGGAAGATTTGACATTCAAACGTTAGTTTAGGGCATAATCTCTACATGCATTGAAATTAATAAATGCGTGTTTATAAATATACATATATAAACTAGCGTAAATAACATATACTTGTAATGTATTGATTGAATAGTTAATTAAATTAATAATTATCATTTAGATCCCCTTAGGAAAGTAATTATTTAGGCGAAATAAGAAGAATCCTCTGAAGGTCTAGATAATGAATACGGTGAGATATGTGATAATACATTTAGAGATTACACTACAAGGAAAAGCCAATTGTCGATAGCTTTCCGACGGCTGTCGGAAAAAGTCATTGGAAATGTGGTCGCCGCCAAATAGTGTTTTCAATGGCTTTCCGACGGCACCGCGGATGTGTTTTCGATGGTTGCCAACGGGATTTCCAACGGCTTCTCATGACCGTCATATACATATGGAAATTCATGTTTAACCTTATTTGTGTCATAAGCCATTAGTATTTAGCATTCGGAAGTCATCGATGACCGTTTGTTACTGTGTGGCCGATTAGCCGTCGATGGCCGCTGAAAATCTAGAATATTTTCTTATTTCTGCTGTCATTCATCTACCATACAACACATACGTATCAATATATATCGCAGCTCAATTTCACACATATAAATCATATATATACATATAAATCGTTATATATATACGATTTATATGTATATATAATCCAAAATCATATAAAACATCAATACTAAAGAACATCAATAATTACAATAAATCAAACTTAAACAATCCACCATACAACAAAACACTCCAACAACATACACAAAATCAACCTCCATCATCTCAAACTATATCAAACAACGCAAATCATACCCAAATCTACCTCAAACATCCAACATCTCCTCAAAATGTATCAAACATATCAAAACACATCATCCTCACCATCTCCAAGTGCATATATCTATAATATTCCAATATAAGCTAATAAAATCATACCTATCACTCCTAATTGTCTCCAAAAGCAGCTGATGAAGAGCATTGCTATTGCATATGCACAACAATGCACTGGCCCAACAACTGCGTTATCTTTATAGTGCGACGGCAGCCTCGTTCCTCTAGCTCATCAATCCTGGCTTTCAGCTCTCGAATCTCTGCTTGGTCCTAAGATTTTTCGTAGGTGCTTCGCTTGTATCTAGCCTGCAACACTTATATGATTTAATATAGAATTTTTATCTAATGGTTAGCAAACGATATGGGCTTAGCAGCCACTATAACAATGTGATATACAAGGTCATATAAGAAAGTGATTTTATAAGCTACATCTAATTTTTGTTTGCTTAGTCCTAAACTAGCACACTATTTATTGAATAGGTATAATTGTGAAACACTATTTGAAACTTAGTTAACTAAGTTGCAAGAATCATTTAATAATATGCAAAGATATAAGACAGTCGATTTTATATTCTTGGAATCTATTCGATTAGTAAGCAAGTAAGCAACACATGTGACTTTCAGTTTTAAAACCAAAAGCAATTGGGCCAAAATAATCTAAACAATTTCAATTTTATTGTAGTCGAAAGATTAATAAATAATCAAATCTAAACATATTGTTTATTGTCTCTTACTTTCCAAAGTCATAACCCCTATTCCACGTTGCCTAATCCATGATAGCTTCAAAAATCACGTCCTTCTCGTCAGTAGTCAACTTAGCACATCTCGTTCCCTCAAGCAGTTGCTCCCATTGTTCCATAAATTCTTCCTCCAATGCAAAATAAAAATATGATTGAAATTAACACTACATTATTTAATTCTTTATAAATAATTAATTACACTGATTATTAATAAATTTTAACTTGAAATATGCTTACGTAGGCCTATTTTAATTTCGTGTCATGCCATGTGTATGTGATTGTGCCATCTTCATTTTCATACCCGATGGCATAATTATGTGCAAACACATCCATGTATGAGACGGGACCCTAATGCTCTCTCTCCTTAAATAATTAGTATGTATTATTATTATATAAACTATACAATGTAATATCTATTTATTACTGCAATTAATTAATTTACCCGCTCTTGACGGTAATACAGGAATGACTTAGAACCACCGCATTGTGTGATTGGATTCTTATTTCTATTCGCAGAGTTCCTCTCTGACTGTGCTTGTAAATTTAAATTGATCATTATATTTTACATTTGTAAATTATATATTATATACAGAACAAGTTAAAGTGATATTTTGACCTATCAGAATGTACTCTACATAATATGTGATAGATTGTATATGTAACTTCAATTTAAATAATTAATAAGAGATTGATAAAATTACCTTTGCTTCATCGCTATTCCAGTAAGCAATCTAAGCTTCCCACATGCTTATGCCCATCAAGTTTGGCTTCTTCCTTATTTTATTATGGCCGACACTATGTCGCGGTAGTTCTTCATTTTCTTCATCTAGTAGTTTCCGCAAAGAAGATAGTCAACTTCTTGCAAATCTACCACCCCTTGCACAATGAAAAATATAAGTTATACATTTATACATAGTCAGTAAATTGTACATTGATTATATATAATGATATATAAATTTACACTTACGAGGAAGTCTCGTTAGATACACTCTATGATGTGGGCTGGGATACTATCCCACTTAGGCCAGCATGCGCTCATCCTGCTCCTGTAAGCAAGCTTAGAAACATCAAGAACAACTTTTGATGGCTCCAGCTCAAATCCCCTATGTTAAATAGATACAGATCTTTAATAAATCATGGCTAATATAGATACAAAAAATATTTATGATGTTAAAATAATTCAATACTTATCCATTCGTTATGGGGAATAAAGTCACTATGGGACGTTGTGCCTGCTGCGATGGGCTGCTGCCATCACCTCCCATGGCGGTCCCTCTTTGAGTAGAAAAGGGGGAACCTGATGAATGGGAAGAACTCCGATATCGAAATGACATAATACTTGTCATAGACATATCATTTTATTACAGTAGAACGTATTGTTTAATTATGAGAAAATATATCATTTTTATAAGAAAAATGTAACATAATAATCACACAAATTACCTTCTATCAAAATGTATATTATTAATCAGTCCACATCATTTTTCGATTCAGACTCAACCTCTTACTCCATATTGTTTTCCTCTGTAGTCTCAAATGCTTCTGCTATAATATTTGATTCATCGTTTAGTGGCTCAAAATCAGTATGATCGTCGGCTATTATTGTTTTTCTATTTTCATCAAGGTCTGCCTAATAAGCTTGTTCATCTAGAATAATACTTCCATCAACAGTAAATCTTGCCTTTATTTTAAAAACTACCGACCAATCTGCTTTATCACTTTTTAGAGATGGATGAGGAGCATTATAAACGTGTAGTGCTTATTTGGCTAGTACAGAAGAATTGTACTTATGATGATACGAGGTATGCTTTATTTCAATAAGATTATAACTTTTGTGCACGTTGATTCCACAACCTAGAACATTGCTGAACCAATTGCATCTAAACATTAAAAACTTCCTTCGCAGGTCGTGTGAAATATGTCAATTGTAAAACCTAGGTTAACATGCCATAAAAATCATTTATATGATTATCTGGATCATCGCTGCCTTTAACGAATACACCGGTATTGTTAGTTAATTTTGCAGCACCATAGGTATTGAATTTAAATCCATTAATGAAGAATATTGGATATGTCTTGACATTTCTTTTTGGTCCTAACGCAAGATGTTTCAATCCTTCATCGACCATACATCTCGGATCATCAACGTAGTTCTAAAACCAAATAGCGAATTCTTTACTGGGATCGCCGCGTGGATGTTGTGATTCGTAAATGCTGTAGATATGGATAACATATTGCATTATAGTTTACATGTGTATTATTAAAATAAATATATCGAGAATTATTATTTAATATTAGCTAACAAATGGTGCAACTTCAGCAAAATTAAGAAGAATATGTGTGTGTTATATGGTAATCTCTATCGTCTAACTATAGTTCCACACATTTTCAAACAGATTGACCACGTTGTCTAGAAAAAGCTAATATTGATTGAGAAGAATCTTGCCAACGCCTTATCATTACATGGAATATTTTCAAGTGATAAGTTCACATTGTCACTAAAATAATGAGAGAAAGAACAAAGCTTTGTCTTTGATATATGATTTGAAAATCTAACCTTCAACTCGTGCTTTTTGTCTAACTTTTTTCTTTAGATGGTTTAAGCACATACTAAAAAATCATTGCAAATTAAAACTTACTTATATATGGAATTAAACTAATATTAACATACTCAATATTAATACCTCTTAATTGGATACATCCATCCATATTGCACAGGACATCGAAACGTGCTTTAGATGGAAGATGAACATGTAAATGCTCCATTACATTAAAGAAACTTGGAGGAAACATTTTCTCTAGTATATAGAGTAGAATAGAGATTTCTACTTCAAGTTTACGTAGACGTTTGACTTTTAACGTAGTCGAATAAAGCTCTTGGTAAAACAAACTAAGTTCCATTATAACCGTCTCAACTTTTACAGGCAATAGTTCTTTGAAAATGACGTGCAACAAATTTTCCATCTTTATGTGACAATGGCTTTCTATCCCCATAGTTTATCATTTTTAATGTCGACACGTCTACAAAGATCAAAAGAAATCCCATCAGGAAATCTTAATTCTTCTACCCATTTTAACACAACTTTAACTTGGTTATTGTCTAACTCATAGCATTCTTCTGGGTTTTAGTGTCATTTAGCTTCATATGAAGCTCAGGATGCTTACATAATTCTATATCACGTATTGATTTCAAATCATCCTTAGTCTTCCCCTTAACGTTCAAAATTGTATCAAAAACATTATCAAACATGTTTTTTTATTGTGCATCATGTCAATATTATGACGAAGTAGGAGATCTTTCCCATAAGGCAACTCCTAAAATATACTTTTTTTGCACCAATTATGAACCGTCGATTTACCTGGATTTCAAATTTTACTCCAATTTCATATATCTTTGGATATTCCTATAAAAGTTTATATATTCCTTCACTTGACCAAATTGTTGGTGGTTGCGTAGTCTTTACTCTATTTACTGTAAAGTTTTTTCTATCTTTTCTAAAAGGATGATTAATATGGAGAAAATACCATGATAATCAAACAATGAAATTTTCTTCCCATGCGGTAAAGAAAATGCTCATGTTTCTTCCACGCAATAAGGACAAGCTAGACGACCGACCGTACTCCAACCTGAAAGTATTACATACGTAGGAAAATCATTAATAGTTCGTAACAAAGAAGCAAATATATGAAAATTCATTTTCTTTGGAATGTCGTATGTTTCAACTCCTTTATGCCATAGTGGTTTCAACTCTTCAATCAATGTTTGTAAATAAACATCGATTCCTTATATCGGATCATCAGGACCAGGGTCGACAATAGTGAGAATATATATGGAGTTTTCTTATACATCCACGGAGGTAAATTGTAAGATGTAATGACTATAAGCCAAGATGAATAGTTAGAACCAAATTGAGAAAATGGCGTAAATCCATCCATACATAAACCAAGTCTAATATGATTTCTCTCCACTGCAAAAGCGAGTATGTCTTATCAAAATGTTTCTATGCTTCTATATCAGCTGGTTGTGTTAATGTCCCTTCTTCTTGTATTCTCACACTATTCGGTCTTATATGTGGCGTGGCTATAGAAGCTGCGTATAACCTTTGAAGCATAGGAGTGATAGGTAAGTAACGCATACACTTTGTATGGAACTACCTTTCTTTTCTTTTTTTCTAATTTGTACGTTTCCTCATTACATATTCTATGATTCCTAACATCAGTGTCCTCTTTCCAAAACAGCATGCAACCATCTAAAATTGTTTCTATTTTTTGATATGGCGAACCAAAAGCTGATATAAGTTTTTTCACTTCATAATCATTTTATACACTAAATTATCGGATTGCTATGCCATTTTGCAGTTTGTACAATAGCTGTAAATCTGACTTCGTTGTGAAGTTGTATTTTGATTTCATCGCAATGTATTCTGCAGTTACTGATAAATGGGTGCCTCTTTTACAGCCATTCCAAATGGGTTTCTTAAGAGCATCCAATAAATCACAGATTTTTTTATCTCCAATATTTGGTTCTTCCTCGACATTTACATCGTCATTATCAACTTCAACCATCGGGAACATTGATCGTGTTGCATCTTCAACCATATCTTCTATAAGATTCGTCATAATTATGTCATTACCCACCTCCTCCTCTAACTATACAGGATTAGATGTTACAAATTTTCCATGACGATCCCATACAAAATAATCCAGCACAAAACCGTATTGGCACAAATGAACTTTAACCATATTTGGTATAAAATGCTTCAACCGTTTGCACCTACTACATGGACAACAAATTTCTTCATCATTTCCATTATTACTTAAAGCAAATTCAATGAATACTTGTACAACATTATAAAAATATTCCTTTATTGAGCCTCTCAATCCCTTTCATTATTGATACATCCAGCTCCGATCAACAAAATAATTGACCATTTTTCCTTTGTAAAAAAATAAGATAGAAATTCAATTCATTTATACATTTTAATGTTTTATTAATAATATAACATATTATTCTTTTTTGATTTTTTAATTAAATCTTATATTTTTTCCATTTAACAAATTATTTGTGTAATTTAAAATTTTAGTTTATTATTTTCTAATTTGATGGTCGGTCATCCTACTTCCCGTTGTAAACACAATAATGATTACATTTCGTACATTATTTTATTTTAAACGATTCAACAAAATTTTGACAGCGCTTCCCTTTTATTTCTTGTATCGTACACAAATGCATGTACACAAAGAACAAAAAGGAAGTGATGTCAAAATTTTATGAACCGTTTAAGTTGAAATAATTTATAAAATATAATTACTTTACTATGTTTGTAACTTGTCTGGTACATGGAAAAATCTGAAAAATATTGTATCAAATGAAAATTAATGTCCATTTTGCGACAAAAACGAATATCTATATAACGATCATATGCAATACTTTTCAGACGGGGCCAAAAAACTCTCTAAGGGATTTAAATAAATAAAGCACATTATGTACCAATTTGTTTATATATTACCATTATACATTTTAATTTTTTATTAATTATATAACATATTAGCATTTGTACGGTAATTTTTTTGTTTTATTAATCATATTATGTATTATTATTTTTTAATTTTTTGGTAAAATCTTTTATGTTTTCAAATTTAACGAACTATGAATATAATACTCTATCTAAATAAATAAACTACATTATATACTAATTTACTATACGCCACATTCTAGCAAACTGGTTCTATATATAATTACGGGTATAAACTAATAAATGATTATGTAAATAAATTATTATTTTCAACATTTTAGGAAACACATATACTAAAGTGGAAATTAGCCACAAGGGCCTTTTTAGCAAGTGCAATTAGTTTCTAGGACACACAATTGAAATAATTATTTTTAAGGACAAAATGCAAAATAATTAGTGTCTAACGCCCGAAAACCTATGAAATTATGTCCTTGAAAGTAATTGGACTGCTGACTTTGGCCTTGAAATTAATTTATGTGGATGTATGTCCTAGAAACTAATTGGACTGCAAAGTTTATCCTTTTAGTGAAATTCCCCTATACTAAATTATGCATATATACGCTAATAAACCTAAATTAGCCCTAAACTAAATTAAGAGCATATACACTAATAAACGCATAAACACATACACCAAATTATACTTTAATTTTTGGATTTAACACTAATAGTTGTAACTAGCATTTAATGGAGTATTATCAACAACCAATGGGGTATTATAAACAAATACAATTTGAAATTAACCTTAATCTAGCAAATTAAACTCGATTAGGTTTAGTTAAAAAAACTTAAATTGAGATGAACTACTTGCCTAAGCTCTTGGAGAGTTGAGATTGATGAAGTTGTTGATAGTTGGGGACGCATAGGAGCAGTCACTGATGGTGATTGGGGAGAAAACTAGAGTTTGGAAGATATTTGGGGAAGATAGGTAATGAATCTGTTCTTGACAGAACCTGCCGCATAAGCGCATCATCAAATTAATTTAAAAATTTTATATTATAGTTACATAATGTTTGCAAAAAAAATTCATAAAATTATTATGCATCATAAATTTCATCAGATTTTATAATTGATAGACTAAAAGTTGCAGAAAATGATTTTTTATGTTTGATTTTCAATAAAGTTAACTATTTAATATAATTATACAATAAAAAAGATTATCGACGACACAAATTTAGTTAATCTAACACTTTTATAAATTTGAATAATTAAATAAAATATCCTTAAAAATTCTTAGAATTTGAATTGCTATATTTAATCAAATTTCAAACTTATATAACTAATATATTATTATAAAGAAATCTGTTTAAATAAATAAAATAAAGGCCATCAGAAATAGAATGATGGAGCCATCGACGGTCATCGAAATGCTCACCGCAAATTACTGTGTTCATTGTCGTGTTATTATGAATTATGACTAAGTTATGGGGATTCGAGGTCAGTCAAAAGCACACAGAAATCTTCCCAGCTAATCTGGCTACCAACAGTGTGACTTTGGGGTTGATGCGACACTTCGCTTATAATAAGTAACTAAGATGACACGAGGTTAGTCCCTATTCTATAGGATAAATCTACCTAGCTAATCTGGCTACCATTTCTTATGAATTATCAGGCTAATGTGAGACATGTTTGTGAGGTACGGGTCATAGTATGAAGGACCTACTTCGATGATTAGAGGTATTAAGTGGTTGTCTGAGACCTCACCTCTTTCCTAATACAAAGTATTAAATGGTCAAGATTGGGTTTATGCATGGTTAAGGATATCTCGTAAAGGTCCGCTTTAATAGAAGTATTTAGTGCCTGAAGAGATTTCGGTACAATGTCAGCTAGATAGGTACCTGTGAGAAGTCCACCTTGGGGATAGGTATTAAATGATGGGGTCCGATCTCAAGTGAGGCTCAAATGGTCAAAGTATGCATATTTTCCATCAAAAGGTATTCAAAGGCTTCGGTTCTATCTCTCGCATTGGTAGACATCAATAAAAATGGTTATGCGTTATTGGTTATGAAAGAAACTACTTTGGGGATTGAAGGAATTAAGTGGTTATTTGAGTGTCTGCCTCCTTCCCTTATATGAAGTATTAAATGGTTTTGAATATAGTTTAAATGCGAAAGATGTGGCCTTATTTAAATTATACTACCCATATGCTGATATAGAAAGGCTCAAGGTTTTCTATTCACCAAACATTATTATACTGACTCCCTTCTCATTAAAATACAGATTAGGGAATGAGATGATAATCAAGATGGAGATGGCAATAAGAGGAGCTTATGGAAAAACCTATTTATACTATTTTCTGACGTACCCATTTAAAAATGTATTTTTTAACATGATTATGTAACAGTTGTTGTTGACATTATGTTATGGTTTTGTGATATTTGGAATTTGAAATAAATGTGTACTATTTATGCCATTATCTTTTATCATTCCATTATGAGTTTTGAACGAATAAATAAATTGCTCGATATTTTTCTTTTTAGCAACCAACATCCAGCTTTGGAATGGGTCTATGTTTTGATGGGCCTTTGCTGAGTTGGGATTTAGGCACATTTCAGGGTAGATTGTTACATTTGGTATCAGAGCCCAGGTTACTCGATCAACGGGGAAAAGTGTATGTATGAGTAGCATATTTTTTATTTTTGAAAATACTTCCAAAAGCCCCTACTATATATATGCATACACTCACACACATATATATACACACACGTACATATATACACTGTTTTTGAATATACGTACGCATACTAGGCAAACCTTTCTTTCAGCATATAATAATAACTTAGGAAGTATAATTAAAAGCTTAACCTACATATAATTAATGTGGCAGATAATTATTCTTCTATTGAAGTTGGGAACACTGCCCGAGGAAGACCCACCATTTGAGGGATGCCTGAATGGTTTAAACAATATCTCAAGTAAGTAGGTGAAGTACTTGTTCCTCCAGCTACATCGGTGTCACCCGTTGCTTTGCCTACCGATGCAGCCCGCTCTCCCGTTGAATTTCCTAAAATGCATAAGGACTTCCTTAATATGGGAGGAAGAGTATATTCTAGAATAGAGGGTTTTATGGAGTCAACGGTATAGACAAACGACCGTGAGAATATATTTTGGGAGCTCGGTTGGGTAGATCGGCTGAAGAGGAGAATGGCGGCTTGGCACCTCGAAGAAGAAGCCCTAAATGGATGGAATATTGTGGATAAGGAGAATGTTGGTAGAATTTTCATTTAGGATGAATTCAAGGATATATTCGAGTCAAAGTTTATGTCAAGGGCTGATGTGAGTTTACAACTGGAGAAATTTTTACTGCTTAGATAGGGAGACTCCACTATGAAGGATTACATTGGTCAGTTTATAGAGGTTGCTAATTTCGAAATGAGCTAGATCAATACACCTGTGAAAAAGGCCATGAAGTTTGTAAATGACCTAAACTTCCTGCTTATAGAATTGTTATTAACCCAAATACCTGCTGGCGCCACAAATGCGACCTTAGTTGAGTGGTTTTGATATAGATGGCTAGTGAGGAAGAAAAAGAGGTGGAGAAGGAGAAGGTGGGACTTACTCAAAATCAAACCAAGAAGGGGGACTTTTGGGTGAATAAGAAGTCAAAATGAAAGTTTAGGAAAGAAGGTAAGGTGTGCAAGAGATGCCAAAAGAAGGATCGTGTAGCCAAAGATTGTAGGGTGACTCTGATGAAGGAAGCTTTTAAAGGAAAGTGTTAATACTGCCACGAGGAAGGGCACTTACAGAACTAATGTCCGAAGATGGCGAAGGAAGGGCCGAGTGGACAAACTTACGCCATTAAGGCTACCCCAATTTCGAGTAGACCACCCTCTAGAGACCAAAGGAAGTCAACGTTAGAAGGTATAACTCTTATTTTTGGGGCTACAAATTGTACCCTAGTTGATTAAGTATTGCATTCCTTTATAGCTAGGAATGTAGTTAACTCTTTAGATCTTCAAACCTAATTTTTCACCAGCCTAATAGTAGTCTCTAATCCTATTGGAGGGTCGACATATCTCTCTTTAATTTTCAAAGACTTATTTATGGACATATGTAATTCGTACGTTCTAAATTCTGAGGTGGTTGGACTTATCTTGGGAATCGATTGGTTATCATATTACGGGGAAATTTTAGATTGCGATAGTGTTAGAAACTCGAATTTTGGTGTTTTGATTGTGAAAACTATAAGTAAATATATAGTTTAGATCTAACTAAACTTGTAGGAGAAGAAATTGTTTTTTACTCGAGAAATATTCTTATAACTTGAAGACCCGATTCCGGATTGAAGCTTCAGCAAAGTATTAAGTTTAAGGGCTGAGTTTTAGTTGTAAATATATATTAAAATCTCTTCTTAAAATATCTTTGAAGTGGTATATGGACACACATATAATATAAAGTTCATCAAAATAAGTAGAAAACCAGAAAACACTAACCCAGCCAGCTGAATGGCATTAGTCATCTGGCTGGCTACTGTGCATATGCACAAATGTGATTGAATATTCAAACGGCTGAATATGATAATTTAGCCGGCCGAATTTGATGCTTTTTGCACTATTTACTTGCGGGTTTTATTTTTAATCAATTCAGTTGGCCGAGTTACTCCATTCAGACGGCTGAATCTTCATAACGGCTAGTTTTTCAAGTGACACTTCATTTTAATGAACAAAAACAACTCTTGATTCAATAGTTTCTCCCGTATCTTTTCGTGGCTATCTTTCGTGAACGAATACAACTCTTAATCTCTATAAATAGTCATGAATTCCATTTTTTTTAACAATCAATTCTTATTCTTATTTCTAATCTGTCTTGCTATTTGAACTCAAGCATTCAAAACTTAAAAACTTCATTTGGACCACTTGTTCATTCAAGAGTACTTCATTGGTGATTTAATAAACTTCATGTCTTCGTGAATTACATGATATACCACAGAGGAGAAGATTATAGGAATGGTGTACTCTAAAGTCGTATCCGTGCTAGTAAAAGAGCACATTTAGTCAGATAATTTTCTATATTATTGAAGTCTGTTTGGTTACTCAGGAAATTGAAGTCCTATTATGTTGCTTAGGTGGTTGAAGTCATGTTCAGTTGCTCAGGCAGTGTAATACTTATTCCTTCGGGTTAAGTAAGGGTTGATGATTAAAATCCAGAAGGATTATGCGACTGGACGTAGAACGTGAAGTTTGAACCAGTATAAATTCTATGATGTTATTTACTTTATTACTTTACCTTTACATTTTGCATAAGTAGATATTTTATTTAATACTCCATATAGCACGATCCTTAGTCACTTTCATTTGGTATCAGAGCAAGGTCATCATATAACCATAATAAAGTTATTTGGTATTCAATACTATGAAAAATAACACTAGCACAAGTTTTATTGAAGGTCATTCCACTGCACAACCACCATTGTTAATGGATTAAGCCTATAATTATTGGTCAACTAGAATGAGAATTTATATGCAAGCAAATGGATGTAATACTTGGAATATCACTCAAAATGAATAAACTATACTTAATACACTATACGCACAATGGTCTAACACACAAAAATTAGGTGCTACTGCTAATGCTAAACCATGAATATGTTGTTTTGTTCATTAGACAAAAATGAATTTAATATAGTTAACATGTGTACAACAAGTTATGAAATTTGGCGAATTCTTAAAGTTACATATGAAGATAATAACAAAGTTAAATAAAGCAAGATTTCTATGTCTAAAAACCAGTTCCAGAATTTTAGAATGAAGCAAGATGAAACTATAAGTGAAATGTATTCTGGGTTCCAAGATATATATCATTCACTTTTGGCACTAGGAGAAAAATAAACAAATTTAATATCGTTTCAAAAATCCTCAACTCTTTAATGGATGAATAGGAACGGAAAGTCTTGGAAATTGAAGAAGCTAATGACATTTCAACCATAAAACTAGAAGAGTTGATAGGAAATCTAATGTCGTATGAACTAAATTTACAGGCGAAAAGAGCTCAAGCATAAGATAAATAGACAATAGCGTTCCAGGCAGAGAAGGAAGAATCAGATTCGGATGAAGATGACATGGCGTTCATAGCTAAAAAATTTAAAAAAAAATTGAAATTTAGAAAGAACGATAAATTTGGAAATAACAAGAACATCAACAAACCATCAGCTTTAAATCATGAATGTTATGATTGTCACAAAAAGGATCACATAAAGAAGAACTGTCCTAATCGAAAGAAAGATAGGTACAAGAATAAAAGGGACAAATATAAGAAGAAGTAAGCATTTTCTGTTGCATGAGATGATTTAGAATCATCTTTTTCATTAGACAGTGATAATGATAGTGACCTAGAGCAAGCCAACATATGCTTTATGGATACAAATGACGAAGTAAGTAATCTTACTTTTGATGACTTAGTGAATATAAACTCAAAACTACTAGATACATTAAGGAATATTAAAAGAAAATATAAAGATGAGTAGAAATTTTAGAAGAAGAAATTGTAGTCGCTCAAGAATCTTGTTCCAATACAACCTCTCAACTTACGATGCTAAGTAGGGAAATAGAAACTCAAAAAGAAAAGAATGAAATTCTTTCATCTAAAAATCACAAACTAAAATCTACTGTTAAAATATTAGAATTAGACATCTCTAGTCTCAAAATAAAATTAGAGAACATTACCAACAATATTTATGATTTTAATAATGGAAGAGAAAATATTTCTAGAATTATTGAAAATTCACAAGCTCTTCAAATAAAAAGGGATTAAGATATAATAAGACGACAAAAATTCCTAAAAATATTAGTTTTTTATGTACAAACTTTAAAAAAAGATATTTTGTAAAACCTATTTTAAAAGAATTAGTTCATTTAAAATCTATTAAGATTTGGGTTATAGAGACAAACAATTATTTAATTAGAAATAAGTATGTTAAGAATTTTATAGATACTATTCATAAAACTGAAAATTTTACTTTTAAAGGGAATTCTGAATCCTCTTGGGTTTGGTTTCCTAAGACCTAAGTTTTAGGACCCTAATAAAAAGTAGGTAACAACTTCATCTCTATATTTTTTGCAGGTAACTAAGAAAAGAGGAAAGTGGATAACTGATAGTGATTTCTCAAAACACAAGACATGAAACAAAGACATGTTGACTAACATATCTACTCAGATGGAGGATCTATTACATTTGGAGATAATTCCAAAGGTTATATCATCGGAAAAGGCAACGTGAGCAATGACGGTACGTCAAATTTACCTCTTATTACTAATCTTTTACTTATTAAAAATTTGAAACATAATCTTTTGAGCATTAGCCAATTATGTGCTAAAAACTTCAAAATAACTTTTGAAAAAGATAAATGTAATATTTACGATAAAAATAAAAACCTTCATCTTTGAAGGATATCGTAAAAGACACATATATGTTTTAAATATGAAAGTAAATATAATACGAATATGTGCTTAATGGCCAGAGACAATGATCCTTGGTTATGGCACAAAAGGTTTTGCCATATGAACTTCAAAGCTATAAGTAAACTATCTAAGAATAGTTTAGTCAAAGGTTTACCCAAATGCATTTTGAAGTTATAACATTTATGATGCATGTCAATTAGGGAAATTAATAAAATTTTCTTACAAAGCTAAGAAAGTAATTTCTACATTACAACCATTAGAACTGTTACATTTAGATATTTTTGGACCAACTTAAACACAATTAATTAATAACAGGAAGTATGTTTTAATTTTCGTATTTGTTGTTTTTGCTTCAAATAATCTTTAACAAACTAATTACGATTTTTAAACCATATTATTACTATTTATGAACATGTTTTGGGACTATACTAATTTATTAGTATTTTGGAACCATTTTATTCTATACACATGAACATTATTTCAAACTATATTAATTTATAAATTTCTACTTTTTAAACATGTCACAAATATTTTTATTTTTCAACAATTTTACACATGAACAGTATTTCAAAGTTGTCCATTTTCAATTTTTTAAACAAATTCTCTTAGAAGTTATCTTTGTCCTTTTTAATCATATCAACATTGCATATATTTTTAATATTTCTCCTACCTATTAGGTTTTCCTTTTTTTCGATGACAAAGAGGGAGAAAAAGGTACGTCATTATGATAGGGGGAGCATTAAGACTAGAAGTGTTAATCTATTTTTATTTATATAATTTACATAATTGTCATCATCAAAAAGGGAGAGAATGTTAGAACCTCGAATTTTGGTGTTTTGATTGCGAAAACTATAAGTAAATGTATCGTTTTGATCTAACTAAACTTGTAGGAGAAGATATTGGATTTTACTCAAGAAATATTCTAACAATTTGAAGACAAGATTCCAGATTGAAGCTTCAGCAAAGTATTAAGTTTAAGGTCTGAGTTTTAGTAGTAAATATATGTTAAAATCTCTCTGAAGTGGTATATGAACACACACACACACATAATATAAAGTTCATTAAAACAAATAGAAAACCCAAAAAGCACTAACTCAGCCGGCTGAATGGCATGAGCACCGGCTGGCTACTGTGCATGTGCACAAATGTGATTGAATATTCAGATGACTAAATATGATAATTCAGTCGGCTGAATTTGATGTTTGTTGCACTATTTACTTGCAGGTTTTATTTTTAATCAATTCAGCCGGTTGAGTTACTCCATTCAAACGGCTGAATCTTCGTAACGTCTAGATTTTCAAGAGATGCTTCATTTTAATGGACAAAAACCAACTCTTGATTCAAGAGGTTCTTCCACATCTTTTCATGGTTGTCTTTCATGAACGAATAAAACTCTTAATCTCTATAAATAGCCATGAATTCCATTGTTTAATAATCAATTCTTATTCTTATTTATAATCGATCTTTCTATTTGAAATCAAGCATTCAATATTTAAAAACATCATTCTAATCACTTGTTCATTCAAGAATATTTCATAGGTGATCTAATAAACTTCCTGTATTCACGAATTATATGATATACCACAAAGGAGAAGATTATATGAAGGGTGTTCTCTAAATACTTATCCATGCCACTAAAATAGCACATCCAGTCGGATAATTTTCTATGTTATTGAAGTCCTATTCGATTGCTTAGGCGGTTGAAGTCCTATTCTTTTGCTTAGGCTGTTGAAGTCCTGTTCGGTTGCTCAAGCAGTGTAATACTTATTCGTCCGGATTAAGTGAGGATTGATAGTTAAATTCCAGAAGGAGTCTGGGACTAGACGTAGAACGGGAAGTTCGAACCAGTATAAAAATCTCTGGTGTCATTTACATTATTACTTTACTTTTAAATTTACATTTTGCATAAGTAGATAGTTTATTTAATATTCCATATTGCACGATCCTTAGTCACTTTAAGATAGGAGGCTTGTATGATTAAAGAGTTATAGAGGACAAAACTTTGAGGTCCACTGTACATCTTAAGACTCGGTCGTGTAAAGTTATTTATTCTCACTGAGCCCATCTCATAGTGAGCTTTCATCCATATCCATAGTTCAAGAATTTCTCGATGTCCTTGAGGAAGTCTCATGTCCCCACCCAAAGGGCGATCGAGCTTAGAATTGAATTAGAAAAAATGTTAGACTAGACGCTTTGCCATTGAGATACATGGCCCCTAAAGAAAGATGTGAGTTGGACAAGCAAATTTTGAAGTTGTTGAAGAAAGGATTTATCCGACAAAGTACTTCAAAATGGGAAGCTCCTATTATTTTTTCCACTAAGGCAGACAGCTCATTGAGGCTATACATCGACTATAGGGAACTTAACGAGTTGATAAGGAAGAAAAGATATCCCTTGCCTATGTTAAATGATTTGTTTGATCAACTTGTGTGAGCCAAAGTCTTCTCCCAATTGGACTTGGAAACTAGATTTCATCAGTTGAAGATCAAGGAGAACAGCAAGTCAAAGACCGTATGTTGCACACCTAATGGGCTCTATGAGTGGGAAGTAATGCCTTTCAATTGGACGAATGCCCCTACATACTTTGTAGATTTGATAAATAGAGTATTTAGGTGACAACTTAATACGTTTGTCGTAGTGTCTGTTGATTATATTTTTGTATTCTCCAAGATGAAGGAGAACATGACAATCACTTAAGGGGACACTAGGGACCTTGAGGAGGCACCAGCTTAGATCCAAATTTTCTAAATGTTACTTTTGGAAGGATGTAAGGTTTCTTGGACGCATCATTTCTGAGCATGGATTGGCGGTGGACCCCGCAAAATGGAAGCTATTCTAGAGTGGAAAGTTCCAGGAAGGCAATGGAAGTTAGGAGTTTTCTCAGGTTAGTAGGATATTATAGGAAGTTCATAAATAACTTTTCAAAACTAGCAATCCCTTTAACTACTTAACTAAGAAGAATCTAGTTTTTACTTAGGATGATAGATGCACTGAAGCATTCAAGTGACTTAAGGAAATATTAACAAGTGCACATATGCTTACCATTCCTGATGGGACAAAGCCTTTTATAGCTTTCACCAATGCACGCGGCATTGGATTAAGAGCGGTTTTAATGCAAGAAGGAAGCATAGTAGCTTATGCCAGTAGGAAATAAAGGACCATGAGAAGAGATACCCAGTCCATGACTTGGAACTGGCAGCTATTGTCTTTACCTTGAAGATATGGAGGCACTATCTTTTAGGAGAAAGGTTTGAGTTTTCACGGACCATAAATCATTCTAATACCTATTTTCCAAAAATATTTAAACCTTAGGCAATAGAGGCGAATGGAGTCTATTACATCATTCGACTTTGGTATACAATATACCCTTGAAAAGGGGAACTTTGTCGCCAATTCCCTCAGTCGGAGACATGGTACCATAGGTGCTATATATGAATGGAGGCGATTGATGTTCCTCTCAGATTTCAACTTCCAACCACTAGCTAAACCCATCCAAGGCTTTTTGGAAATAATGGAGGTTAGGCTGACTTTGATGGACCGCGTTGGGCTTAAGCAAAAGAAGGATAAGAAAATAGTGAAGATTCTGATTAAGCTAAGAAGATGAGAACCTTTTTCCCATGTCAATAGATATGTAGTTGACGAGAAGAGATGTTTAAGAGGGATGGATGCCTTTGTGTCCCAATGATTGGCAATGTGTTGTAGGAAGTGCTTGTAGAGTGTCGCACTCAAAGATGACCATTTACCTTAAAGGAGATATGATGTATAGGGATATGATGAGAGTTTTATTTTAGCCGGCAATGATGAAATGAGTAGCTGAGTTTGTTGCTAGGTGTTTGACATGCAAAGAATAAAGGCTGAGAAAGAAAACCTAGAGGGCTGTTGTTACCATTGGAGATTCAGACTTAGAAATGGGAGCACATTTCGATAGACTATATACAAGGATTGCCTAGAAGTAAGAGGGGCAATGAAGCTATTTGGGTTGTCGTAGATAGACTCACTAAAAGTGCCCATTTTATTCCTGTTAGGAACAATAGGACCGCGACGTCTCTAGCACAGATTTATTTTGAGGAGGTGGTTCGACCCCCTATTCACTAGCAAGTTTTGGAGGATTTTACAGGCAATGTTGGGAACTTCGTTGAATCTCAACACTGCTTACCACCTATAGTATGAAGGTCAAACTGAAAGGGTGAATAGAATCTAGAAAGACATGTCGAGGGCTTGCATCATGGACTTTGGAGGACACCATTAAGAGCGTATACCATTAGTTGAGATTGCATATAATAATAGTTACAAGCGCCGATTGGTATGGTGCCCTTTAAAGTGCTTTATTCGAGGCCATGCAAATCGCCAAATTGTTGGTGTGAAACCTTCACATGAAATTCTGCTCGGACTAAATTTGATTCATGATACTTCAAAAAGGTAGAGTTGATCCGGCAATGTATGAAGACAAAGCAAGACCGCTCGAAATCCTATGCATACAAGAGAAGGAAATAAGGTTGGAGATTCTGTATTTATTAAAGTCACCCTCTTAGAAAAGTCTTAATGTTTGGTAAGTCTAGGGAATTGGCACCAAGATTTGTTGGGCCTTTCCGAATTTTGAAAAGGATGGGAAGACTTGCTTTATCACGTGGAGCTATCAGATAGATTGGTAGGAGTCCACAACATTTTTCATATTTCACATTTGAGGAAATGCCTTTATGACACAGCGGCTGTGGTAGAGCCTGATAAGTTGGTGGATATTAAGAAGGAGCCAATCACATCTTGTGCCATTTCACGTATTATGGAGCACGAAACTAGGAAGCTTCACAATAAAGAAATTAGATCGGTTCGACTATAATAGGGAGACCACCCGATAGAAAGCACATAGGAAATTGAAGAGAATATGAGGATCTCTCATCTTGAGATTTTCACGGGTAAAATTCTCTCCAAAATTAGGTTTTTTGTTGCATCGTGGTTCCAAGATTGGATGATAGGGGATGGTTGCTCCACTTTTCACTATCACTTTTCACTCATATAGAAATATTTACACAAGTTTAGGATATATGCATAAATATTTTTATGCCACGATTGCACACTCATGTTAGAATTTAGTTCACTTATAGTACATCTGCAATACATAATCATATTGCACTTTTGGTTGAGTAGATGGTTGTATAGATACCTTGGTAGTATAACAAGGATGTTTATTGCACATTACGCTATTTGCCTCTTGGGAAGATTTCAGGGATGATATCGTTTTAAGGGAAAGAATGTAACAACTCATAAAATCAACCACAAATAAATAGATTGAATAGATTAATTTAAATAAGATAGAGGTAAAAATGAAAATTTTGTAAAATTCAAAATTTGGCCATGTAAATTATGCCATTGCGTTGATGGTGATCTCCTGATCAATTTTCATATATAATATGTTGAAAATGAAACTCAAACGAGGAAGTTATGGACGTTTGAAGTCTCAGATTCAAATTAATTTAAATAGAATTTAAATTCAAATAAATAATTAATTTCCAAATTTGAAATTCGAAAGACAATAGTAATTATACTCGGAGGTTAAGTAAACGTTAAAACTAACATTAACATCAAATAAAAATTAAGGAAGAAAATAATTAACAAAGGCAAAAGGCTATACATTCCCAAAATAGGGGAGCGGTTGACACTTTGACCATGACCGGTCGATCGCTAGCGGTTGACTGGTGGAAGGTGGCAGTCGACCTCTTTCTGTAAGTGGTGGCTAGGTTTTGGTTATTTTAACATACTAGATTTTATTATTTTCAACCGATCTTCATCTGATAATTCTAGTATGTTCCGACTACTATGAATAAGAGCCTAGCGCTCTCACTTTTATGCACAAAATACTTTAGGAACATTAGTGAAGATATTTTAGTTCGTCTCTTCATAGATCAAGAAAACTCCATTAGGGTTTCGGGTAAGAAATCACATATATCTATCCGTTTATTATTTATTTTCTCAACCTATTCTCCACCAAATCTTTACTTTTATGAACCTAACGTATATACAAATACCTTGCTATATAAATCAAAAAGAAGAGATCAGAAAGAATTCATTGAAGGTGTGTCAAATCCAAGAGAAGGAGAATAACCTCTATGAGTGGAAATATTAGTTATTCTATTTTAGTAATTGAATATCATATTTTGGATTTAATGTATGCCTTGGTGAGTTTTGGACTACGAAAGAATCACACTAAAAATTCCTAAAATTCCCCTAAAGGAAAATGTCAATTCTTAGGTTGGTATCTTAATTGTTTTGTATTAAAATAATCGAGTTTGTGTGGATTTTGCAGTTTATATGTTTACCTTCTATTCCACTTCTTATTCTTTTTATTTAGATTTGGTTAGGAGGATTTGATTAAGAAATGGTATTTAAGTATGAATTTTTATTCATAGTTTTGCATTACCTATTTCTACAAAGAAATTCCCTTGTCTAATTTCGTGTAAAAAGGAGTTGAATAGAGCATAAAATCAATTAAATTATAAGTTTCCATTTTTATTATTTTATTCCATTGTTTAATATATAATAAGTTGGAGTCAGATTCTAAGTACAAGTCTATTGGTTTGATTTTGGAATATTGAATTCATGGTCAAAATGATATTATGGAAATGAGACTTGTATAACTTTTGAAGATTTGACATTTGAACGTTAGTTTAGCGTAATCCCCCATGTATAAAATTAATAAATGCATGCTTATATATATATATATATATATATAAACTAGCATAAATAATGTACAATTGTGACGTATTAACTGCGTAGTTAATTCAGTTAATAATTTTCATTTAAATCCCTTTAGGAAAGTAATTAATTAGGAGAAATATGCAGGATTTCTTATAATGCCTAAATAATGAATATGGTGAGATGCGTGATGATACACTTAGAGAGTATTATGAAATATGAAAAAGTTATAGGGATAGGAGGTCGGTCAAAAGCACACAGAAGTCTGCCCAAGTAATTTGGCTACCAGTAGTGCGACTTTGGGGCTGATATGAGATATCGCCTATAAGAAATAAAACATATGACGCGAGGTTTGTCCAAATTCTGTTGGATAAATCTGCCTAGCTAATCAGACTACCAGTTCTTAAGAATAGCTAGGCTAATATGAGATGGCTCTGTGATGTACGAGTCATAATACGAAGGATCTGCTTCAGGGGTTAGAGGTTTTAAGTGGTTGTTTGAGGGCTCTCATCTTTCCCTTATATGAAGTATTAATGGTTGGGATTGGGTTTAGGCACGATTAAAAATATCTTAGAAAGGTTTGCTTCTATAGAAGTATTAAGTGATTTCCATGCAATGTTAGCTACATAGGTACCTATGAGGAGTCCGCCTTAGGGATATGTATTATAAGATGGAGGCTTACTTTAGTTGAGGTCTTAAATGTCCAAAGTCTTCCTAGTTCCATTAAAAGATATTAAGTGGCTTAGGTTCCATCTCCCGTATTGATAGAGATTAGTAACGATGGTTATGGGTTATTGATTATGAAAGAATCCGCTTCGGGAAATGAAGGTACTAACTGATTGTTTGAGGACTCGCCTCTTTTCCTTATATGAAGTATTAAATGGTTTTGACTATAGTTTAAATGTGAAAGACATATCCTAATTTAAACTATACTTCCCAAGTACTGATATACAAAGGCTTGAGATTTCCAATTCACCAGACATTGTTGTTCTGACTCCCTCCTCATTACAACATAGATTAGGGAAGGAGACGATAATCAAGATGGAGATGGTGATGAGAGAAGCTTGTTGCAGCAATCTATTTATATACTTATGCTATTTTCTGGTGTACCCATTTGAAGTTAAAAATGTATTTTTTTAACATTATTATGTAATGGTTTTTGTTGATATTATATTATGGTCTAGTGATATTTGGAATTTTTAATAAAATGGGTAATGTTTAGGCCATTATATTTTTTTTCTCTCCATTGTGAGTTCTGAATGAATAGATAAATGGTTGTGCATTGTTATTTTTACTAACTAACAGCCAGCTATGGAATGGGTCTGAGTTTCGATAAGCCTTTTCTAGATCGGGATTTTGACCTGTTTTGAGGCTGGTTGTTCGATACCGATATTACTAGTGATGGTCAATCGGTGCTTTAATATGCAGATGACACGGTGCTTTTTACCTCGCATCTTACTCGACACATCATGGATCTTAAATTCATTCTGTATAGTTCTAAAATGCTTTCAGGACTTAAGATTAATTTTGGTAAGAGCGCTGTTTTTTTTCTTAATGATGTCAACATTGTGAAAGATCTCGTGGCTAATACATTGAGCTGCAATATTATGAAATTCCCAATACATAATTAAGGTTTCTTGATTATAGCAACAAGACTTAAAAAGGAAGATTGGCAAAAAATATAGATAAGTTTAGTAGAAATTATCTAATTGGAATTATGGACTTATTCATATTATAGGTAAAATGATCCTCATTAACTTTGTTTTGTCATCTCTACCAATTTATTGGATGTCTTTTTATCCATTGAGAAAATTGACAAAATAAGGAGAAATTTCCTTTAGAATGAGGATAGTTCTTGTAGTAATATAAACTGCCTTGTTAATTAGGAGACGGCCAGTAAATACAAAAATGACTAGGGCCCATGAATAATAAATCTACATAACCTCAATATATCCTTACTAGGAAAATGACTTGGAAATTTAGCAATAATAGTGATAACCTAATTATAAAAGAAATGATTTTGAATTAATTCTATGGTAGAACTTATAACTTTCACATGTCATTCTAACTCAAAAAACATGTCTTAATTTAGGAAATCAATTATTATTATTTTACCATATTTAGCTTAGGAATTAATAATATCATTAGTTCAAGAAATAATGCATCCTTTGGCACGATAGGTTGACTTCTATTATACCTCTTTGAGTATAGTATAAAGATCTTTTATATATTTGTAACTTCAAAAATTCTTTAATCTCGTATGTTTTTAGAACTTGACTTTTCGTGGAACTTTACTTTCATCCATGCCCTTAGTGGTATTACTTTAATCCAATTTGTATCTCTTTGCACTAAACTAGAAAACTATAACATAGATAATGCAAGTGACATTAAAACTTGGTGTTGGGAGAATAGTAGATATATTTCTCGAAGTCAGTCTATAAGTTTTTAAACTTCTTAGATACCAGGTCTAATATTTTTAAATTTATCTGAAAAGTTAATGCTCCTCCTAATACGAAATTTCACATGCGGTTAATCTTATACAAGAAATTAAACAAATAAAATTTCTAAAGAAAATGAATCTTCATATGGATAAAAAATGTGCCTTCCGTAACTTAGACTTAAAAAGCATAACATGCCTATATTTTAAGTGCCCAATGACTAGTTCTAGTCTTTTGAACATTCTTAATATATTTGCCTATAATATTTACCAATAGTGATATTGATTGTGACTATTACTTGAACAACTTTACATTTCAATATGCTAAAGATTATAGAATTTTACTCGATGCCATCTTCACTACTATCTGTTGGTATCTTTATTTTGTAAGTAATCAAAGAATATTCAAAAATGTTAATTCTCCTCCTAATAATCTGACCTACACAATCGTGCTCACTAGTTTTAATTGGATTACTAATCCTAGCTACAAAATTTGCTAAAATGTCTATTTCGAAGAATTTCTCAAAAAATGAAAATTGGCATTGATGTCTTAAAGATAAAAATCATTTTTAGGAAACAATATGGCCTTATGTAATGACCTACTAAATACTTCCACTGATGGAAAACTAATTATGCTCTATTATTCATTCTTGCTTTAATTTGCTGATATGTGTGTGTGCATAGCCATTTGATTACACACATATGAATGTGATGTTCTTATGTTTTTCTTAAGCTATTCAGTTTAAATGGCTATGGTGATAGTATTGAGTGGATTACTATGATTGACTACACATTGATGGCCCACTTCAAAGTTCAAGGTTGGTGTGTTACTATTGATTCATTATGTTTCTCTACTTCTCCTACTGTATACTATTATATTTACTTCACACATACATATACATGGACTACCCTTGTTTCTGTATTTCAATGAATAACATAAAATAATTTGTTTGGTTCTCTAGGCTTGTGGTTTTAATTTAATAATTTGGACTCTAACCTTTAGGTTTTAGAGGGTTTTTTTCTTTTGTTGTACAGTGGATTTTTACGACCTGTTAAGCTTGTTTGTGGCACCTTATTTAAATGTGAAGTAAAACGGCAACCTTGTTGGGAGGATTGCTTATTTTCCTAAATAAAAAATGGAATGATTAAACAATAGCATTTATGTACTTAATTTTAATCATATTTGTGTTTTAATAAATCTTATATTGACATTAATAATAGTTATTTATGGAACAGTAGACTAAGTCATATCAATGATAAAAGATCGCACAAATTGAAAACAAAAGTTTTTCTACTATCATTTGATTATGGATCCTTTGGCGTATGCGAGTCACTTGAAGGTAAAATGACCAAGCACCCTTTCAGTATGAGGAATGGAAGAGTTGATGGACTCTTGGGTCTCATACATATTGATGTATATAGCTTAATGTATATAATGATAAAGGATAATTCAACTTACTTTATAACTTTTACTAGTGATTTCTTGAGACTAGGATATGTATATCTCACGAAGAATAAATTCAATGTATGAGAAAAATTTAAAGAGTATAAGAACAAATTTGAAAATTAAATGAACCACAAAATAAAAATACTTCAATCTAACCGAGGAAGAGAATATATTGGACAAGGTCTCTAATGATACTTCAATGATAGTAGGGTTATCTCTCAAATTACTCCACTATATACTCTGCAACACATTGTTATTTTGAAAAGAAGGAATCGAACCCTATTAGGTTTGTTCCATGATGAGTAAGACTGAATTACCTCTTTACAATTAGGGATATGTGATCAAAATCGTATTTGTTGAATTTGATGTCTATTAAATCTGTGACTAAGATGCCATACGAGATGTGGCATGGGAAGAAACTCTAACTTAAGTATTTAAAGGTGTGGGTTTATGCAGCCTACATTAAGAACATAGGCCCCAATAAACTTGAGGCAAGATCAGCTTTGTGTAATTTGTAGGATATCCTAAAAATTCCATGGGATATATTTTTCTTTAACACCGAGGAACAAAAAAATATCATTCTAAAAACACTTTCCTTTTAGAAAAGGAATTTCTATCAAAATAGTTGTAGAATGAGATTGGAGAAATTAGAACAAAGGCTAGATCAGTAGGAGAATCAAATTCACCATTATACAAAAACATGAACCTATTAGAAGGTCAAAAAAGGAATCTCATACACTAGAGAAATACTACAGTTTTCTCATAGATGGCAAGGAGGACGACAATGTCTAAGAAGACGACACTCCTCTCTTATTCCCAAAAGCATTTCAGAGTAAAGACTTTGCATTTTGGTTTGAAGCTATGAAATTCGAGTTGGATTCCATGTATAACAACAAAGTTTGGACTTTGGATGACATGCCCAAAGGGGAAAAACCCATTGAATGCAAATTGATTTTCAAGAAAACCTAAATGTAGATGGAGAGTGGACTTATAAGATAAGGCTAAATGCAAAGGTTTTCATCAAATTTAAGGCATTGATTATGACGAGGCATTTTAGCCTGTAGCCATCCTAAGTCTTTGCATATAATGTTTGTTATTATCGCATTCTATGACTGTAAAATATGAACGATGGATGTGAAAATAACGTTTCTAAATGGTGATATAGAAGAGACTGTTTACATGTCACCATCCGAGTGTTTCGAGGTCAGTGGGAGGGAGAGAAAGGCATAAAAATTGTTAAGATTAATTTATGGACTTGAAAAAGCTTCAAGGAGTTGTAATAAGTGCTTTGATAAAGTAATCAAATAATTTTATATTTATAAGAATACAGAGGAAGTGTGCGTATGCCAGAAAGAATAGGGAAGTGTTATAGTATTTTTGTCATGTATGTTAATGATTTTCTCCTGATTGGCAATGACATTGCATTATTGCAATCGGTGAAAGCATGGTTTTCCAGGAACTTCTCCATGAAGAATTTAGGAGAAGAAACCTGCATACTTGGTATAAGATCTATAGAGAAAGACCCAAAAGGTTACCGCGGTTATCCCAGTCACTGTGCAAGATACCATACTGAAAAGGTTCGGTATAGAGAATTCCAAACATGGAAATATTCTAGTGCAATCTAGAATCATCCTTTCTAAGAAGCATACTCCTCTTACCGATGAGGAAAAGGAGCACATGATAAAGATAATTATGAATCCACGATCAGTTCTACCATGTATGATCTGCTGTGTACTAGATTAGATGTGGTTACGCATTAAAAAGCATAATCTGATATCAGTCTAATCCCAGAGAAAAAATTGGATAGCATTGAAATGTATTCTTAAATATTTAAGAAATAATAAAAACATATTCCATATATACGGGAAATGAAGACCTCCTTATGAAGGGGTACAAGGATTCCAACTTACAAAGTGACATCGATGACAGTTAATCAATGTCTGATTGTGTATTTACATTGAATAGTGTAGTGGTCAGCTGAAATAGTTCCAAGAAAGAGACAGTAGATGATTCAATGATGGAGGCTGAATACATCATCCTTAATGAAGCAGCTAAAGAATGATGCATATATTTATGGCTAAGCTAGGAGTGTTTTCAAAAGTTGAGAAATGTGTAACGTTGTTATGTGGTAGTAATGTTGCAATGTAGATTGCAAAAAACTAAGAGCTCACAAGAAGTTAAGCCACATTTCTCAAACATTCCATCTAATAAGAAAGTTTGTTAGAAATAACCAGTTATGATTGAACGAGTTAACATTAAACACAATATACATAACGACCCATATTTTACATATCAAAGGATCGTAAAATATCAATACTATTTCCACATGAGGTCGTACGATTTTATAACTTTGGGAAATGACTACTAGAGATATTTTCTATCCGTATATTTTTATTGGATAATTTTGACCTAAAAATCTTGTGTGGCCTATAACTTTTGGTAGTAGTCGAACTATGGTCTAAACCCACTTTCACTAGATCGAGATGATGGTTTCTCTTTCCACATAATGGTCATAATAGAAAAACGGACTTACAGTTTAGGAGATATTGCTATTTGAAGTTTCACTTAATTTTGGAAAGCTCGGTGGGTAACTAATGAGATTAGTGGCTATGTTCCCAGGCCTATTTCTATATTAGCACCAAAAGGGGCTGATAGGACTTCTCCTTATCATTTCACACTTTCCAAAATAGTTAGAGAAGCCACCATTAACATTCTCTAGCCTAAAAACAACTCTAAACCTTACTTTAATTTTTTAAAACTTGTCATTAGAAGGAGACTAGCAATATTAGCACTTGGATCGTTGTTGGAAACATCTTAGATTTGTTGTTCATATTAGGATTTGAGTTCTTTCGGATTGCTTTGGATTTTATGTGTATGGTCAGAATCCCTCACTTACGAATTAGTCATTATACACCTTAATATGATGTTTAAAATGATTTTTGAACCCTAAAATATGTTTTAAACCTTTACTAATCATATATGTTAATATTAAATGATTTTACAAAGTTTAATGAATTTATGTTCTTTTGGATCTCCCTTTTTCTTATGGTTCTTCTCTATTTTCCACCCTTAGATTTAGGCTCTAATTTGATGTGTATGGATGTTTATTTATCCGAATATAGTATATAGATTAATTGCTTGAATATTTGATGTTTGTTTAGTTGAAAATGCCAATTGAATGATTGACCTAGAAATAAGAATCTTCTTGCAACTCATCGTCGGTCTATGGAGGTGACAGCGGCCAAACTTGGTGCTAATTGTATGGTGAAACAAGGCCTTTGAATGCTATACTTCAAGTTTCAAGTCGCTAAGAGTTCATTTTTCCCGAGTAATGGGCAAATGAAGTTAGATCGGCGATTGTATTCGAAAGTGATATAGGTATAATTTTCTTCAAGTTGCATGGAAGCTTGGTTTGAGTCCTTAAGAGGTTTGATTCGAGTTGCATAAGGCTAGTTGGGAGTTCGCTTGGGAAATTAAAGTGGTGAAGCATGAGATCGGTGGAGTGAGATCGGCATCAAGTTGTGAAGGCGATGGCCCAGGCTCTACTTCAAGTTGCTTGTAGTTTGCTTGAAGCTACACTTTGGGCAGGCAAAGTTTGTGGGATCAATGAGGCTAGTTTGGTGGCCAAGGATTGGTGATGCATAAGTCGGTGAAGTCAACTTGACAAGGTCACTTTGACGGTGGTGTAGTTCTGTGGACTTCATAGTTCGGTGAGAGGAAGTGGAAAAGCTTGCTTTGAGTCATGTGCAAGTTTGTTTCGAGCCAAAGTAGTGATTGCTTCAAGTTCATACTGCCTTTACTTCGAGCACGCTTTAGTGGTTAGCGAAATTTCATTGAGTTGTATAACTTAGTGATGAATCTTCGACTTTGATGACATAACTTGGTGATGATGGCTCATGATGGGGATTGATGGCTTCAACGATTGGATAGTTGTACTTCAAGATGTGGGTTATAGAACTATGAGTCGGATTGAAGGAACTGTTGGAGTAAGGTTATAGGATAAACAATGATATTCTATGACTAATAATGATTATCGAAAATTGTTCCAACTGCGATGACTTTAAATGGGAGTTGTAAAATCAGTTCCAAGATATGCTCTACTACAAACAACGTGTGCAAAGGAGTCATTGATGTTCAAAGGGTTTGAAGTGTACTTTTAAAGTAGGTGTATGTGTGGACATTCAATTAGGCATACAGAGGGCCTCAGATCACATGATGTTTCAATCTGTTTTACGTTGGAATGTTTATAGGGACACGTTAGTAGTTCTTGGCCTACTAAGTAGCATAGGTTTGAGTATTGAGAAACTAGAACGTTGAGTAGTCCTTGACTATACGCGGAAGTCATACGAGTATCATACATCAAATGCACAGAGTGAGTGGACGTGATGATAGTTGATGGATTCTATGTTTGATTTGGTTGCTTATCACCCTAGGATGTTACACAATGTAGGTATCATTGTTGTAGATATTTTGACACCCATTAGCCTTTGATGTGTAATACACCCATGATGGTTATGATATAGAGTAGCATATATGATGTGTTATATGTAAACTCTGCGGATGCAGGAATGGGTCATGTATGATTTTCTATACCATTTGTCCTAGCATATTGACTTTGTAGCATTTGAGAATTTCTACCGCTCATACCACACTGTTGTCTGACTTGGGATTTTATGCTTTGCTTCCTATTATTCCAGGTACTCTTAAATGAGTAGATTAGGTTTATCAGGCTTGGTGAGCACATGTAGCTAGAAAGGTAGAGAGCATAAGGCTATGTTGTTATGTGTTATTAGATTTACCTTTTATTGTTTATTATTTCGCTACGAAGCACTATGGAGCTTATTAGTGCTATTACCTATTTGGATATGATTACTTGTTTGGGTTTATATCAGTTATATAAACTTTATCACTTTTGTTGTATATTTATATGAATCTATGTATGTTAACTATATGGTATACTTGCTTATTACTGTCTTGCATGTTTTATATCTGTGATTTTTATTATTATATTTTATTCGATGCGATGTGAGATATACGATAGGTTTTGTGATGTTTTACTTTACCTTACTATAACCCTTGATAATAATTGTGCATTGGTCGGGCACCATTACCGTGCACTATACAGGTTATACATTTGGATGTTGGTGGTGTAAGACGGTCGTCACATTTGGTATCATGGCTTTGGTTACGTGATCCGACTTAGGTTAACTTGCTTAATTCTCAGTTGATATCATGATCCAATAGAGATTGGATAGGAGCTATCACCCTATAATGGATCGAGAAGAAATACACACATAGAGAGAGAGAGAGACGAGAAAGAGATAACATACTTGTTATATAATTTGGTTCTCAAAACTATATAGTAAATATATAAGTATAAAGTCACACTGCACACATGAGTACTACTTGAGAAAAATTCCTTATAGAGAGATTGATTGTCCTTATTACTGACTAAAGGATGAGTAGTCATACAAGTAATGTTGTTAGGAACTCTGTCTCCAGAATTGAAGAAGGAGCTAGCCCGAGAGCTGCTAATCCCAACCTGCAAACAATGTTTGATGCCATATTGTAGAACTTGCTATAGAATGCTCAGGTAGCCACACCAAATGTTGTTGTAGAGGGTGGTGCTTCAGTGTAGGCGCCCATAGCCAATTTTTCTAAGTTGAACATGGACTTTTCTAGTATTAATAGAAGACTGTTCCATGGAACGGAGTCAGCAATGGAAGTACAGGATTGGCTTGACAGTTGCGAATGAATTTTTAATGACGTAGAGCTAAACGATGCTATAAAAAGATAATTGGCTTTCTGACGGCTTCAAAGGAAAGCCAGGAACTGGTGGAATGCAGCTAGCACTGCTACTCCTGAGGGTCAGCTTACATACGACCGGTTCAAAGCCAGATTCGAAGAGAAATTTATTTTGACAACTCGAAAGTGGTTTTGTTCCATAAGTTCATGGATATGAAGAAAGGGGATATGAGTGTCTTTGAGTATTTTGTTGAGTTCAACACTCTTTCAAAATATGGAATGTCCTTCATCGACGCACCATTAAAGAAGAATGAGAAGTTTATCATCGGCTTAGACAACTACTTGGGGAGGCGATTCGTGGGCCACATTTACTAGAGGTTGAGATGATATTCAAGAAGGCCCTGAGGCATGAGAACCAATATCTTAAACTGAAGAATATTGTTCCTAAAGAAGAGCTGATGCCTTAATTAGGTAGGGAAGGCAAGAAGAAATGGAATAACAACAACAAGAGGAAACAGTTTCATAACAAAGATGGCCAGAAAAATAAGGTCAAGAAGGTACTAGCTTGTTACGACTATGGGGAGAAAGGTCACTTTAGTAGAGACTGCAAAGTTGAGGGAGAAAGTGCTAATATTACGATAAGCTTAGACATACCAAGAAGGATTGTCCAAAGCTGCGTAAGTAGAAACAGGTGGTGAAAGCATATGCCATCAACATTGTCCCGACTTTGCGAGTGCTCATCGACAAAAGAGAAGGGGAAGAGCGTCATTATTCAAGGTGTGCTTTCTATTTACAATGTTAGCATATATGTTTTGTTTGATACATGGACTTCACTTTCCTTGATATCTAATGACTTGGTAGATAAGTTAGGATTGGAACCCGAAATTATTGATCGACCTTTGATTGTAACAAACCCTGTTGGAGGCTCCATTGTGTATGCTTTGTCGTGGTTTAGCTTATCGAGTCATGGATGTTCTTTTGATTGTGGTTGCTTTGTTTTGTGTTTTGCATGGTTTGATATTATTTGGATGTAGACTAACTTCATAGATATGGAGTGATGGTAGATTTTGAGAATTTATTATTGATGATAGGGGTAGATGATGGATGGACGGTAGTATTAGGCTGCCTACTAGATGATGCGGTAATGGTTAGGTTTCACTCAATATCCCATATGATGAGTTGTCATCAGTGCCTATGGCTAGGAAGTATCCTGATGTATTTGAGGAGGTGATCGAACTTCCACCACATAGAGAGATCGAATTCTGTATTGATTTAGTGAAAGATGTCAAAGTGATAGTAATGCCCTTAAGGAGGATGGCACCTAGAAAGCAGCGGGAGCTCGAGGTGCAAGTGAATGACTATTACCAAGTAGGTTCATTCACAGAAGTATTTTCGAGTGGGGAGGACCCATAGTATTCGCCACGAAGGTGGACGGTTCTCTTAAACTATGTGTCTACCATAAGTTGAATAAAGTAATAAGGAAGTACTCCCACATATTAATGACTTGTTTTATCAGCTTCATGATGTTAGAGTATATTATTAGTTAGACCTTGCAACGTGTAACACCCCATAAAATTAACCACAATTAATGAATAACCGCTAAGGCTCATAAATGGAATTTGAGGAAACATTGGAATTTGGTGAAACCTGCATCGTTGTGTTTGTGATGATTTTCTAAGCAACTTTCTATTAACAACCTAAGTATTAATTTTGATGAAACAACCATATAAATATTAATACTAAGATATCTCCAATTTGTGCAGTACTTTCATATATATCATAGAGACATTTTTAGAGACAAAGAAGAACAAAGTGAAAGCAAATGAATTGTATATATGAAGATTGATTAGAGAAAATTGAAGAACAAAACTAACCGAAGAGGAATGCAAATGTTGTAACGAAAGGGATATTTCTTAGAACTTTGTTAAAGACTCTATGACCATCATACTTGAAGATCATCAACCATTGACTTCAATCAAATTACAAAAATAAACAAATATGGAGAACTTTGAAATCTAAAATTCCAAACACTGTATGTTGACATATCTTCCCTAAGTATGTTGACATATCATTTATGAAACACTATATGTCGACATATCTCTCCCAACAGTGTTAACATGTTGACTGTTTTTCTATTTTTTAAAATTCCAATAAAGGGATTTTTCCTCCATCACTTCACCAATGGACATGTCTCTTCAACCACTACATAATGCCTTTAAAAAAGGTTATTTAAAATATAACATTCTCATTTTCTCTTACTATTCTTTTTCATACCTTTGTTAGAAAGATCCATTATATTCTCCCACTCTTTTAGTAAATCCATACTCTTCAAATTGAATTCTTCAAGGATTTGCAAATCACACAAGATCAAAGAAATTATACTTGAATTTATATCATTCTCTCTCTGATTTCATCCTACTCCTCAAACAGTTCAAAGATATATTGCTATTAGAGGTCTATAGGATCATTATATTAAACCTGCAAGAATATATATTGAAGATACAACTACTTGTCTTACTATATCGTAGTTGTAAAGAGAAGAAGGTGTTCTTATAGCTTATGAAATCAAGAGGGTGATCTTGTAGCCCGTATAATCAAGATTATAAAGGTATCATTGCCACCCGCGGAAAGCAAGTTGTGATAGTGAAATTTTGTACGGTGCAGTGCAGAACTAGATGTAGGATTGGATATCCGAACCAGTATAAAAATTCCTAGTGTTATTTACTTTAATGCATCTTATTTTAATAATTGTTCTATATTATTTGTATTCGTTTGAAATTTAAGTAGATAAAGTTTTAAATAGTTGAATACACATTTCACCCCCTCTAGTGTATAAATAACCTTAAGATCCATTCTGCATTATGTTATAGATAACCTATTTTCCCACATTTGGTATTAGAGACTGGTTTTCAAAAATTTGTAACCTGATTTTTGAAAAGTATAAATGGTTAATAACAATGGTATCACTTTCTTTAACGCTTATGTAGACGGATAATCTACTACTGGACCTTACTATTTAATGTTAGTAATTATGCTTACTAGTTTTATAGGATGAAAATATATTTGCAGTCTAATGGTTTAGATATTTGGAACATTACCCAAACATAGTACACTTAGCCTCAATTGAATTATGCACAACGGACCAACAATCAAAAGAAACAAGCACTCAACAATTCAAAGGCTATAAATATTTTATTCTATGCCTTGGATGAAAATGAGTTTAACGGAGTGTTTATTAGCAAAAGTGCATATGAAATTTGGAGAATACTACAAGTCACACATGAAAGCACTATCAAAGTTAAACAGACAAAGATATCCATGTTAACTAATCAATTCAACTGTTTGGAATGAATCGAATGATTGTGTTTCTAACATGTATTCTAGATTTCAGGATATATTACATGCATAAATATCATTAGAAAATAATATTACTAAAAAGGACCAAGTTAGAAAGGTCTTGAATTCCCTTTCTAGTGAATGTGATCAGAAGAATCTGGCAATCGAAGAAGCCGATGATGTTTGTACTATGAAAATAGAAGATTTAATTAGTAGTTTAACATCCTATGAAGTACGATTGTAGACTGGAAAAAAGAATCAAGCAAATGACAAGAAATATTTGGCACTCAATGCTATAAACGACAATCAAGAACCAGATGATGATGAAGATGAGAAAATTGATTTTATGACCAGGATTTTCAAGAAATTCTTGAAATATAGGAAAATGAACAAACTTTGAAAAACTAACAACTACACAGATAATTCTATAAATGGAAATGTTGGTAAATATTTCAAATTTATAAAATCGTTCATTTGAAAAGAGACTATCCAAACCTAAAGAAATCAAAGTATTCTTCAAACACTATTAATAAGAAGAGGAAATATGCTTTCAATGCAACATGGGATGATTCAGATACATCACTAAGTGATAACGATTCAGCAACTCAAAATGCCAAATTGTGCTTCATGAAAAATGATGACCCTAACAAAGAAATTATAATGTTTTAAATGATATATATAAGGGATATAAAATGATTAGAAAAGAGTACAAGGTTAGTTTAGCAGAGATAGATAGATTAAAAAAATTTAGCGGAATGTTAATCAAAGAAAAACAATGTCTTGAAGATAAAATTGAAAGATTAATGGACATAATGATGAAAAGGATTTAACACTTGAAAGCTTTGAAAAATTGAAAAGTGAAAATGAATTCTTAAGATCAAAAAATCTTTCATTGAAGTCGGTATCACTGATCTAAATGATAAAATAACATATCTGAACAATGTTATTCTTAACTGTAATAAGGATATTGATAAAATAAAAATTGATATTCATAAATTTAACAAAGGAAAGGATAATCTAGAAGATTTATTACATGCATATAAACCCACCAATAATAAATATGGATTTGGATACACCCCTATGCCCAAATCAAAGAAAAATAGAACTCAAAGTAGTAAATTTGTTAAGAGTGTCAAGTTTGAACCAAAACTAAGAAATTGAAGTCAAAACCCCCAAATAAGATTATTAGTTTATGTGTTCCTAAATGGTTAGATATTGATGAAAAACATTATTATAATGATAATTTTAATAATAAGGTTCATTTATCTGATGATTATATTTTGAAAGGGAAACTCTTTATGGGTTTGGCTTAAATAAAATAGGGTACCAGGCATATGTTTTATGTTTTTTAGGTATCGAACAATCCAACAAATATAAAGAAAGAGAAATGGAACTGAAAAGCTGATGTTCAAAGCATATGACAAGAAATCCATAGATACCGAGCGACATTATATCCAAAGATGATGGAATTGTGAACTTTGAATATAATTCAAAAGGATACGTTATTGGCATTTGCAATGTCAATAATTCTAAAACTCCACTTATTTTAAATATTTTACTGGATGAATTTATTTCATGCTTTATATTAATTTTTGATTCCCCTCTTGAGTTCTATTTACACACATACAAATACACGCGCACACACAAACTCTATACATATTGTCTAGTTGTCTTAAGCGATTCTTTTTCACCCATTTTTATTAATGATAGAGGGAGAGAAAAGGTATAAATATACTAGGTAAAATGATAGGGGGTGCATAGAGTTAGGGGCAGTCAAATATAAAATTATTATATTTTATCTCTTAAATATTTATATGGTTGTCATCATCAAAAGGGGGAGATTGTTAATACCCTAAGTATTGATTTTGATGAACAACTATATAAATATTACTACTAGCATATCTCCAAGTTGTGCAGTATTTTCAAATATATTATTGAGACATTTTACATAGATAAACAAGAACTAAGTAAGTAAATGAATTATATATATGAAGATCAATCAAAGCAAATGGAAGAACAAAATTGACTGAAGAAGGATGGAATGCAAATGATGTAACGACAGAGCTATTTCTTAAAATATTTGTTAAAGACCCTATGACAATTATACTTAAAGATCATCATCCATTGACATCAACTGAAACGCAAAAATCCACAAATATGAAGAACATTGAAATCTGAAGATCTAAAACACTGTATGTCGACATATCTCTCCCAACTATGTCGACATATCGTATGAGGAACACAATATGTCGACATCTCTCCCCCAAGTATGTTGATATACCGATGATTTTTCTGTATTTTAAATTCAAAAGAAGAGATTTCCCCTCCATTCCTTCACCAATAGATGTCTCTTTAACCACTATATAATGGTTCTAGAAAGTGAATTTTAAAATACAACATTCTCATTTTATCTTATAGTTTCATTTTGATACCTTTGTGAGAAAGATCTATTACGTATTCTTTCACTCTCTTTGCAAATCCATACTCTTTTACTTCAGTTCTTCAAGGATTTGCAAACCACATAAGATTAGAGAAGTTATACTTGAATTCATATTATTCTCTTTGATTTCATTCTTTTCCTTAAAGAATTCAAAAATATATTGCTATTGGAGGTCTACAGGATCATTGTACCAAATCTGCAAGAATGTGTATTGAAGAGACAATAACTTGTCATACTATACTATTGATTGTAAAGAGAAAAAGGTGTTCTTACAGCTTCTGAAATCAAGAGGATGATCTTGTAGCCCAGCTAATCAAGAGGGTGCATCTGTAGCCTGTTAAATCAAGATTGTAAAGGCTTTCTTACCACCCACGGAAAGCAAGTGGTGAGTGCAAAATTATGCACGGTGTAGTGCAAAACTGGATGTAGGATTGGATATCCGAACTAGTATAAAAAATTCTAGTGTTACTTATTTTATTGCATCTAACTTTACGGCTTACTTATTCTGTAAGTATATGTTTTCATTTTCAATTTTAGTAGATGAAGTTTTAAATTCATAAGTAAGTTTTAAATAGTTAATATACACACTTCATGCCCTTTGGTGTATAGGAAGCCTAAGATCCATTCCGCATTGTGTTATAGACAAACCATTTTTCCATAATTTCATATTTGGAGTTTTGTAATCGAATTTCAAACAAAGCAGCTATTAGCATATGAAGTATTGAAAAAAATTATTAAAAATGAATAGAAAAAAAAGAATCACGTGGACCCCACCGACTGACCCTCTTCTTGGGTCAATCGCCTGCTAGCGTCGACCGCCCATAGGGAAGCGGTCGAACGATTTGAGCACAACGGCTAGGATAGAAACTTAGCCAAATGGCACAGATTTTATTATTTTAATCAAATGAATAGGATTGATTCACATGCCTATAAATACAGGCCTAACTTCTCGCTTCTCTTCTTATATTTACTGATCAAAGTAGCAGAGCTCTGTCATTTTTCCTTCTCCATTATTTCTATTAATTATAAAATATTATATTACATGTATATAAATAGGGTAAGGGAAAAAAGTAAAAGAGAAGAAGAGAAGAAGCACATTGATACTGCAAAAAAAAGTAAACTTTGTAGTTATAAATTTGTATTCCGTTTAACCCAAAATCTCTTCTCAGACCTATAATTCTAATAGTATGTATATATCTTATTGTATATATTCTTTTGGATTAGAATGAAAAAGGAGTCAATTAAAGGGATGAATTTGGATTTGGGAGATTTTGACAGCCTGAAAGGTGAGTACCAAAATTTATGATTTATTTATAATATTGAAATTTACATCGTTGAGTTTTATTTAATTATTAAATCTATGCAAGATCGGTGGAGTTAAAGGCTTAAAAAGAACGTATTCAATAGAAATCTCGCCTACATATTGTATAAGTTAGGTAAATAGAATAGAAATGGTATTTACACCCTAATCAGGAATTTGAAATCAATCCCCAAATTTGTCAAAATAATAGTGCTGAAAAAATTGTAAGATTTATTGCAAATTTATGATAATTGGGTTGTAAATTGTTAATATTAGCTTAGATTGCCCTAATTTAACTTAGAATGTGAATTTTTATGTTTTAATTTATTGGAAGATTTGTGGTATGATTTAGTTGTATCTATTTCCTTATAATTTTCGTAAATTATCTGATTTCACAACCACGTATAAAAAGTGTGTTATTTGAAATAAAAAGAAATATATAAAAAATGGAACAGATGTGTAATGTATGGATATTCTTCTATGTAGTTTTCACTGTCTATTTCAATAAAGAAAAAAGATAAGTCCTTGTGATTTCAGATGGAGCAAAAATCTCACTTTTTGGTAATTTATGGAAAGTTATACTAGTAATCCTTTTTGGAAAGGATAGCTGTAATATATTAAAATGTGAAAATAAATGTTCTTTATAGAATGTATATATATGAGTATATTCTGAAGTTCCTAAGCACATGAATTAATTAGGAATAGGAGTAAGTACACACATACATATAATCGCACCTACCAATTAAAAATATAAATATATATATATATAGCATATTATATGAACGTGTCATTTATAATTAGGAAATCTAGTTATTGATAGCATAGTAAATTATAGGACTTGGAATTGTAGATGGAAAAGAGATAGTAACTCCAAAATTAGTAGGACAATAAATCTACATTAAACAGGGAGTTACAGGAATTAAATTGATACATAAATGTGTTTAGTAGGACCAATTAAACAATTCAATATATCATTATAGGAGGTGAAATAGGCATACTAGGTTAAATTAAAATGAATAAATAAATGTCATTAATGATATCCAATTGAATAATAATGGACCTTTACTACGAACAATGGACATTTATGAGACTTAAGAGAGAAATAGAGAATATACGTAATAAGCGTATAAGAAAAGAATTAAATACCAGGAGGTAATATAATTTCATAGTAGAAAATCATATAGCCTCAAAAATACATTTAGGATGAGCATGAATTAGTGGGCCTAGTCCAATATTTAGACGTAGAATGATTGGTTTAGTTTAGTATGGGTTGATGTGAGGTCAATAGACTTACACAATAAAAGTCAGCCATTCACCTAGAGTCTATCAGAAGTTGTACATACTTACTACTGATGCGGGACATCTTCAACCATAGGACCCATGGGGAAGGGATATATGTTTGCATATAGGCAGGGAAAAATATACCAAGGGTTCAACTCAGGTTTGAAGTATTAAATGACTCGGTGCCTTTAGGGATGTCAAAGGGTTTACTTTGGAGTGAAAGATATTAAATGGCTGTTGGGTCTCCCAATATAAAGAGTCTTAAATAATCTACAACAGTACCTAATAGGGAAATGGGGTCCGCTTCATTTCCAACAAGAGGTATCAATAACTAGGATTGATATTTATCCTTGACTTACATTATGTTAGTCTAAATGGGATTTTGATTGTTAAGGTTGGTAGGCTAGTCGGTATTATTGTAGGACTGGTATTTAGTAATATGGTTGTCATACATGCGATGTCCACTAGTCCTGAGTGGTCGTTAGCAAAGACTTAGGTAATGCCTTAATGGATTTCACTTTCTACTAGTGTAGAAACCATATATGACACGCACATACCTCAAAGTTTAATTAGTTAGTTCTTTGATTAATGGAGATGGGCTGTTAACCCTTAGATAAATCTTTGAGATGTGTTAATGATACAACGATTAAATTATAAAGCTATATCTATGGGTCATCGGTCTCTGTAGTTAGAGATGATTGACTAGCGATTATGTTACATAGGACCTGCTTCGAGGTTGTGGTATTAATAGCCGTTAGGTCTGCCTACTCCCCATTTAAGAAGTATAAGTAGATAGGGTTTTCTTTTAGTTTGTACAATGTTTAGAAATATATGTATATAGGCGTATATATAGTTATACCTTAGAGAATGTTAGACATGTCATACTTGTAGATGGAATTACAAGGAATAGCTGTGAATAATGGATATAACACTTAAATAGAAATCAATGGGCATAAATTAGTGTTATGGATAAAGTATGTAATTTATTGGTCACCATAACATTATTCTGACCCGCTCCTTATTACAGCCTACAAGATAGATTTAGAGAAAAATGCTACTGGTGCAGGATGGGAACATTAGATGAAGAACTTGTTAATTCATGCTCGGTGCTGGCAAGGCAATCAGATACTAAATGAATAACATTGATTCCAAGGTAGTAGCCGTAGTCATCATATTTTTTCTATTATATTTTTATATTTCACTGTGAATTCATTCTCTGATGTGCTTATATTTATTACAGGTACCAAAACCAATAATTTGTAGACTACTGGACTTCGATTTCGATATAGTCGAAATTTGGGCCTATTAAGATGCAGGATGTTATATTTCATATCAGAGCAAGGTTAGTCAATCATATGAATCAGGATATGTTGAGTGAACATATTTTTATTTTTATCTATAATTATTTATGTTATATACTAAACTATATGAATTCTAACTATAGAGGTTGTTGCGACCATATTCTAAAAAGATGGATGAGGTAACTATGAGTTGAAACAATAAATAGAGTTAAATTTATACACCTACCCTGATTACCCCATGGAGTGTAGGCCATATCTAAAGTCATTGACCAAGAAGAGCATGAGCATGACATATAGAAGGACCTCAAAAGCTAGATAGTAATTGACTCCTTTGTTGGGTCTGGACTGCCTTATAATTGTGGATTTCGATGGATTTACAATTTAAGACGTACATTTCATTGAGACAAATGGAAAGTAAGAACCCATATGTTGCAAGCATTCGAAAGTAAGATGAGAAAAAGGATGGAGCAAGTTTCTGAAAGAAGGTGTGCACTAATCATCATAAGATGATAGTCAGATTATTGATAAAGATGAGTTAAGTAGTAGTAAAGAGGAAAGTTCAAAAGAAAGGACGAATAAGAGTCCATTTTCATAGTTTGACCCCATATGAAAGTATTTAACAAAAATATTTTAATTTTTTTTTTTAACTTTTGAATGGGTTTTTCAAAGGATATATTTTAATAAAAGGACCCTAACATTGAAAAGTTTTTGGTTTCGAAAATAATCAAGAAACTTTGGAAAATTTTAAATCAAGGGGCTATTTAGAGATTCCTAGTGAAGTATAAAATTAGTTAGGTCAAATAATTTGGATTTAAAGTTTTTGGTGAAGATGTTTTTGGTTTTTGAAATGAATGGAAAAAAGAGCATACGTTTGGCTCGATGATTTTCATATTTTTGTAAATTTAGAAGTTTCTTTTTAAAATTCTTTCTAAGGGTTGGATAAATGGAAATGATACTTGACTGAAATAAGGTAAAGAGAATAAAAGGGTAAGAGAGGAATATTTCCATACAAGGAAAATACGAAGAAAAATAGCTAAAATAGATTCATACATATCTATTTCCTAGTTAAAGAGAAAAAGCCTAATGACTACAGTAGTAGACGAACGCACTACAATGAGCCAATGAAGAAAAAATAAAAGAGGAAAAGATATATGTAAAGAGAAGCCACTTGAAGGCAACTTGGGTAGGAAATTTTTTAATGGTAAAAATATTAGGAAATTTAAATAGAAACAGGGATAGGAATTTATAGGGTTAGCAATCGAATTAAAATAAAATAAGAGAAAAACTACAAAAATAGGATTAAAAAAGTCGACAATTTACATATATATGTGCAGTAATTGCATATCTCTTTTAAAGTTCCCCTTATGTGCTATTAGAATCTCTTTTAAGGTTAAAAGCAGAAATAGCATGCGTAGTAGGAAAATAGTAGGATGAAAGTTATCCTTGTTTACTCCAGTTTTCATTGTTTAAAGATGTATCTGGAAAAAATGGTTTGGTTACAATTGGTTTTTTTAAATAATGTTTTGAGTTAAAATTCGTACTTTTGAAGAAGTAAATCTCTATTATAGAAAGTATTTGAAAAGGGCAAAGTTGGTTAGAACGGAAAAAATTTCATGATCTTTTTGGAAACAAAGAAATTTTTAGTTTAACAAAAAGGTTTCTAAATTTATGTTTTCAAAGATAAATGTTTAGGATTAAGTACTTCATGACTGGGTAGTTTTATTCTTATAAAGAATTGAGAAAACCAAACCAATTTTCGATATGGAGTAGATAGGATAACTACCTAGGTAAGATGGGGTAAATGTTTAGGCTATGAATAAAATAACTATGGATCCTCGTAGGGTAGCAATAAGGAATCTTGGTGAATATAAGGAATATCGGTATGAACCTAATAATATTTTATTTAATATGTGTGAAAGCCATAAGAATAACCCGCAAAGGAATGGGGATTGTATCAAAGTACAATTTTGTGAGTCTTAGTGTATACTCGCATAAAAGATCAAGGATGAAGAAAGTTAATACCAAAGTTTGAGGATACTATCAAGAGATTTTGATTGAGAGAAGATGGTAGTGTGATTGGAGAAGAGAGTAATAAGATGGCAATACCCATAAGAATGTTGGTTGACTCAAGGTTAAAGAAAACAAGATAGGTGGTAGGAAAGTTATTCCTCCAAGCCCATTTTTCGATGAGCTACTCTAAATGTGTATAGTTTATATTTCTTACCCACTACAGTGTAGGAATGCACAATTTATCCCAAATCGGATGTAATGATTGAAGTAATGGATAGACTTTATTTATTAAAAGCCAAGCAGGTGAGTTAGGACATATGGACTATAGCAGAATGGTATGCCAAAAATGCCCATCTAAATTGAGTACGAGGTGATAGGGCCACAACGTCATCTAGACTAGTTGATAATGAAGGGTAACTTTTAGAAATTTTTTCTTTTGGCTTATTTTACTTGTAATCTCTAGTTGTCTCCCTTTCGTTTTGGAAAAGTGTATGATATGATATGATATATATTCCTATTTTATTACCGTGTTGATTTCTGGATGAGCTTTGACCGCCATATATATTGAGAAACAGTGCGAATAAGAAAATATCATAAGGATATTTGATCAGTGATGAATGTAATTAAAGATGGAAGCTTATAAATGAATTAGGAAATTAAGTTAGCAACTAGGAATTAAGAATATTTAAATCCTAAAAAATTCAGAATTTTAGAAAAAATAAATTTTAGCAAGCAAGGGTTGCTGCGAAATCATGGTCACTATCTCTATGCCTTAGAAACTAAAATTTATAAATAGGCTGGCGTGTTATTTGTTGTTTTGGAGTAAAATGAAAGGTTCCCCAAATCTAAGCTTAACTACATAATGTTAGGGTCAATCACATACATTAATTCATAGACTGACTCATGATTACGTTAAGAGGTGGTCTGGTTTGTTCTAAAGATGAAGTGGGAAATGTTTTGAAAAGTTGCGCTCAAATGCTTTTGAAAAGTCACATTCAAATGATTTTGAAAACTTGTGTTTAAATGATTTTAAAAAATTGTGCTTGAATGATTTTGAAATTTTAATTTTTCAAACTATATTCCATGTTTGATTGGAAAGGGAAAATGTTTTTTTATGGAATAAAAGGGGATTTCTTATTTTCAAATGTCATATGCTTAGCGCATGAAAGGTTGGCATGTTAGTAAATATGAATTCTACAATCCGACAAGGGCGACAATATACAAAACATAAGGAATAACAAGGAAAAAGGCTGTTTTACTTTCGAATGTCTGATTCCATATCTTGTTGATTGTAAACAAAATTTGCATTTAGAATAATTCCATTTTTACATCCAAAAATAAACCTCCTTATGCAAATTATACTTGAAAAAGTTAGAAAATATGTAGGGGCAAAAGCATAGGTTCTAAAGTAAAATAGAATAGGTATCTAAAAGAAGGGTGGAAATGTGAAATTTTCCATCTAAATTCCTTTTTCAACATAAGAGTATAAATATAGGAAAATTAAATTTTCAAAATTTTGGCTGTTAAAAATTGTGTGTTACGTACCGGATGGTAGGGATTGAATGCAAAAATGCTTGAACCATACTCCTACTCATAGGAGTGTGGAAATTATTATGTGAAAATGGATTTTTGATTTTTGAAAACTTGCATACATATAGGACTACTAGTATATATAGGTTGTTTGGATCATGTTTTCAAAATGTTTTTAAAGGAATGCATTCATATAGGAGGCATCGATTTAGAACTTTTCAGCATGCAGATCATATATTTTGTGATACACCATGCACCTATACACATTTGGCTGCAAAATTGGATGCACACTAATTGGTTGGATAGTCCAAATGGTTGCATGCCATTTTATACGATTCAACCCTTGAGATATTTTGGAGACGAAATTCTTTTAAGGAGAAAGAATGCAAACCTCGTAAAATTAATGGTAAATAATAAATAATTACCAAAGCTCAAAATTCGAATTTAAGCAAACGTTAGAATTTGGCTATGAAATTTACACCATTGGATTCATGAGGATTTTATGAGAAACTTTCATATTTTAAGTTTTGCGATCAGAGTTCAAAGGAATTAGAGTTTGAATTTTTCAAAATGAAAATAACTAAAAAGGAATAGAATTAAATAAATAATATTAATCGAGTGGACTCCACCTATCGACTCCCTTATTGGGTCGGTCAACCACTAGCAGTCAACCGCCTATAGAGGGAGGGGTCAATTAGTTAGAACATTGCAGCTAGGGTTGAACCTTGGTTGAATGGTCTAGATTTTATTATTTAATATCTAACAAATATGATTGATTCTAATGCATATAAATACTGGCCTAGCCCCTCACTTCTCTTCTCATATTTTCTGATCAAAATAGTGGAGCTCTGCAATTTTCCCTTCTTCGGTATTTTAATTAGTTATAAAATGTTATATTATATGTATATAAATCGGAGGAGGGCAGAAAATAAAAGAGAAGAAAATAATAATTGAATTGATATTGTGGTAAAGGGTAAATTTCATAATTATAAATCTAAATTCCTCTAAACTTCAAATCTCTTCTCGGGTCTGTAACTATAATAATGTGTGTGTGTGTGTTTATACGTATTATTTTGGATTAGAATAGGATAGGAGTCAATTGAAGGGATCAATTTTGGATTTGACAGATTTGGAAAGCTTGAAAGCTAAGTAGGAAATTATATGATTTATTTATAATATTGAAATTATACCGTTGAGTTTTATTTAATTATTATGCCCATACAAGATAGTTGTAGGCTTAGAAAGAAAGTATTCAATTGAAATATCGTCTGCATATACTGTAGTCAAGTAATTGGAATAAGAATTGTATTTGCACCCTAATCTGGAAATTTGAAAATCAGTCCCTAAATTTGTTAAAGTAGAACGCTGATAAAATTATAAGGTTTATTTTAGATTTCTGATAATTGAGTTGTAAATTGTTAGTATTAGTTTAAATTACCCAAATTTGACTTAGAATATAAATTTCCAGGTTTTAACTTGTTGGGAGTGTTGTGATACAATTTAGTTGTATCCATTTCCATGTAATTTCCATAAATTACCTAACCCCATAACTATGTAAAAAGTGCATCGTTTGAAATAATACGAAATATACCAAAAATGAAAGAGATGTGTAAGGTACAAATGTTCTTCTCCATAATTTGCACTGTCTATTTTAATAAAGAAAAGAGACAATTCTTTGTAATTTCAAATGGAGCAAAAGTCTCTTTTTTGGGTTATATATGAAAAGTTATAATGGTAATCCATTTTGGGAAGGATATCCCTAATATATTAAAATTTAGAAATAAATCTTGTTTACAAAAAGCACAAATATGAATTAAATAGAAATATACACACACACATATGTGTGTGTGCACGCGTGCGCATATAACCACGCCTACCAATTAAAAATATAAATAAATATATATAGCTTAATATACATTAATACTTGTATTAGTTATAATTAGGATGTCTAGTTATTAATAGCGAAGTAAATTATAGGACTAAGAGGTATAGATGAAAAGGAGATAGTAATTCCAAAATTAGTAGGGAAATAAATCTACAGTTAATAAGAAGTTACGGGAATTAAATGGGGACATAAATGCATTGAATGTGTCCGATTAAAGAATTTAATATAGCATTTATGGAAAAGTGAAATAAGCATGATGGGTTGAATTAGAAGGAATAAATGTCATTAGTGACTGTCCAATTTGAATAATAATGACCCTTTATTATGGACAATAGACATTTATGAGATGTAAGAGGAAAATAGAAAATATACGTAATAAGCATATAAGATAGGAATCAAATACTACGATACAGTATAATTTTCATAGTATAAAATCATATAGCCTCAATAATAGGCTTAGAATGAGCGTGAATTAGTAGGCCTAGCCCTTTAGGGTTAGGATAATTGATTTGGTTTAGTATGGATTGGGATACGAGGTCAGTAGAGTTACACAGTAGAAATCTGCCCTTCACCTAAAGGCTGCCAGTAGTTGTGTATACTTACTACTGATGTAGGACATCTCCAACCATAGGATCCGTGGGGAAGAGATATACATTTCCGTATAGGTAGGGGAAAATATATAAGGGTTCATCCTAGATCTGAAGTACTAAATAACTTAATACCTTTAGGGATGTCAAGGGGTTTACTTCAGGGTGGAAGGTATTAAATGGCCTTTGGATCTGCCTGTGTATAAGGAGTCTTAAATAACCTACGACGGTACCTAATTGGGAAATGAGGTCTACTTCTTTTCTAACTAGTGGTATTAAATAACTAGGATGGATATTTTTCCTTGACTTACATTTGGTTAGTTTAAATGGGATTTCGATCGTGGAAGTTCAGAGGGCTATGTCTGTATTATTGTTGGATCGGTGTTTATTAGTAGGGCTTGCATATAGGCTATGACCACTAGTAGTCTCACGTGGGCATTAGCAAAGACTTGAGTTATGCCCCGACAGATTTTGTTTCTTACTAGTTTAGAATCTGTATGGGATACCCATAGACATCAAATTTAATTAGTTAGTTATTTATTTTTCGGAAGTGCGCTAGTTAACCCTTAAATAAGTCTTTGAGATGCATTAGTATATGAAAATTAAATTATAAAGCCCTATCTAGGGTCATTGATCTTTGTAGTTAGATCAAATTGACTAGCGAATTCATTATAGAGCTCCCTCTTGGGGGTTAAGGTGTAAATGGTTATTGGGTCTACCTCATCATGCACATCATTTAGATATATATGTATATAGGCATATATGTAGTTACACTTCGAAGAAGGTTTGACATATCGTACGCCTTGATGGAATTACGTGGGATGGCCATGAATAATGGAGATATCGTTTATATAGAAATCAATTGGCATAAATTAATGTTATGCAGAAAGTATATAACTACCAGTTACCGGAACATTGTTATGACACCTTCCTCATTACAACGCACAAGATAGATTTAGAGGGAAAAGCTATTAGTGCAAGATGGGAACATTAGATGAAGAAGTCTTCTGATTCATGCATGGCGCTGGAAAGCAATCAAATACTAAAGGAATAATATTAATTCCAAGATAGTAGCACTAGTCGGCATATTTGTTATATTATATTTTTCTATTCCATTGTAAGTTCATTATGTATTATACTTATGTTTATTACAGGTAACAAAACCAACGATCCATAACCTAATGGATTAGGATTTCGATCCAGTCGAAATTCGAGCCCATTGAGTTGTGGGTTGTTACATGATAGGATTTCACTAGTTGAGAGCAGCAAAGGAGAGTGCGCCGATTACTTTTTTTGTAAGATATCATAATGTTATGAGTGGTTAGTTATGTCATTCGGGTTGAACAATGCGTCAACATATTTTTTTGATCTCACGAACCGTGATTCCAAGGGCTGGCTAAATTAGTTCATTCTTATATTCTTTGATGATACTCCCTACTCTCGAATAGAGGAACACAAGACACACCTAAGGATCATACTCAAGGTGTTGAGAGAGCATGACTGAAAGTGAAGTTTTCTAAGTGTGCTTCTAGAGGAGGGAAGTGTGATTCTTGGGTCACATTGTTTCTGAGAAGGGCATTGCTGTGGATCATGCAAAAGTTATAGTAGTCCAAGGTTGGACTAGACCCAACAGTGTTACAGATGTAAGAAATTTTTAGGGTAAATTGGATATTATGGATGATTCATTTAGGACTTCTCCATGGTATCTACACCATTGACTCAGTTGATGAAAATGAACCAAACTTTTACTTAGGATGTAAGATGCAAACATGAATTTGTGGGTCTAAAAGAAAAGTTGAAAAGTGCACAATTATTGACTATTCCAACCTAGAATGAAGAGATGATAGTATACTCCAATGCTTGTGGTACTAGATTGGATGCGATATTGATGTAGAAGGGCAAGATTATTGTGACGACCGCCCTACACCTCTTATACCCAACATACCTATATAATGCATTGTGGAGATACATGTCCGATGCAGGATGGTAGCCAAGGGTGTAAAGTAATAAAACTCCAAGCACAAAATTTGTAGAACATCTCACAGCGTACAAACAAAATATAATATAACAACATAGACGTAAAATAGATGAGACGACGATATAATCAAATGAACCATAAATAAGAATATTAGAGTGCATTAGGTTTACAGACTATACAAAATTCAAAATAAAGAGTTTATATCTCCAAATCTCCCAAAATAAGCTCTAATAACGACCCTTAAAATAAAAGTACTAACATAGCTCCATGGTATTGTACGGCGGGATATAAGCGACAGTAAGCTCCAATAGTTATATGAAAGCGTAGCCTCCTTCTCGTACTCTGTATAGTTCCAATTGCTATCCAAACCTACTATCCATAATTTTATCATTTAAGAGTACCCGAGATAATAAGAAGCAAAGCAGAAAACTTTGAATCAGATAACAGTTTGGTGTGAGCGATACATCATCTTAAAAATAGTACAAAAATCATATATAGTAAACAGGGGCATAGGTTATGAAGAAACATACCTGACCTGTTCCTGCATCCAAAGAGTTAGCACATAACAGTCAATACATACAAATCTACTATAATAGCCATATAAGTGTACTACCATCTAAGTATAATGTCTAGTGTCTAGGTATACGGTCGAAAACACCTACATCGTGTGACACTCTAGTGAGATAAACAACCATAGCAAACATAGCATTTATCAAATAATCCTCACCATCACTTGCATGCATTGGATATATGATAACATATATGGCGCAATCGGAAATCAGGGACCCAATCGAAATCTCCGCTTCATTGGTGCTCGAATCCATGCCACTTCGAAGGGCTAGGAACCAGGCCCACGATCGCAAAACCCGGGGTAATCTACTATCGCAAGGTCTGGACGCAACAGCAAATCCAGTGGGCATCCCCACATACCCCTTCTTCATGAGAATACTAGAATCCTTTGAGTTATCAACGATCCATTTGCATGCGTTTCCATAATGGAACTCAATCGTTATTCCACCACGACTATCTTTGTAGCAGGACATAGTCGCAAATCCCACTTGCAAGCCCCCATCGTTGAACTCGCCCTTATGGATCACCATCACGACTCCTATCATTAAGTCGTTACCTTCAGAATGCCTCTAGACATCTGTCTTAAGTCGTAGAACCATCGTTGTAATGACCTGGAATTTTCGAACCCGAAAATTCCAAATAGTTATGAAAAGAAGAAAGAGATAGAAGAAGAAGATCAGAAACATCAACACCTCACATTTGCAGCGGATAAAATATAATAATAAATAATAACAGTTTACCAAAAGAATTCTGTATCTGTCAAAGTACATTTAATATACATCAGAGTTACACATATACACAGACACTAGATATACAAAATCATCATGTCTCAGATATACAACAATATAATACAGCGGAAACACTCCATACGTTCTTGCCATACAGCTCGCCTTTAGAGCTCCAGAACATCCTTACCTGAAAATCTGTAATACTCGGTCTGACCCGAGCATTACATCAAAGTAACACCTCGGTCAGGCTGGAAACCAGCGTGAGCAAACCCATCTAACAAAGCATACAACTTATATAAAACCCGGGGTAACTCACATCAATTTACAAATTCACAATTTGTTATAGGATCCACTTATTTCACACATCGATTTTCTAGGTACCAAAACTTAGACTAAATAGTCCAACTCACTTAAATCATTTCGTTCCAGCCTATTGGTTCACGTATCATTCTATAAAAATTCGAAGTGGTTTCGGGTATTAACTAATACCCGACTCCGGTCCCTTCGTATTCAATGTCACCTTAACCCAAATTATTCAAGTGAATACAATTTACTTTTAATCACTGGACGTCCCTTTAAACAGTATTTCACCATAGACAACCACATTATCACTGTTCAACCCAACATATCATATTACAGAAACATTTCATATCACATAGCATCACGATCATATACCAGGGATAATAAATAATCTAAGGTATCCAGATATCATTTATCATCCATAGGCAAAATATTTTAGTCATACCATTTCTAATTAATTTAATTATCTACCAATGAATTGAATTAATTACTTATAACCTATAAATCTTGCTTGTTTAACATTAATTAATTATATTCAATTAATTAATTAATCATTCTTTAATTATTCATCTTAATTAATCATACTTGATTAATCATTCCAAAATTACAATAAGTAATTAACTCTCAATTAATAACACATATTTATTTATTCTTTACCCATCCATACCAGTTACATTGAACCTTGATTAATCACTCAAATTAATTACCTCATATTCATTTCATTTATCAATTATCCCATAATAAATCATACTCATTATTCAACTAATCATTGATTATTTTCCTTAAACAATCAATCCTTAATTAATTACACTAAGTAATTAATCCTTAATTACTTCCATTAAGTAATTAATTAGTCACTAATTATCACTAAATTACTTAATTAATTAACCTCTAACTATTAATTAGTAAATCTTAATCATTATTATTTTAAACTAATTAATTACTCTTAATTACCCTATTTAATTAATTAGTCATTTATTATCCAAATCTTAATTATTTCTTAAGATAAATCTTTATTTTTATTAATGAATTACTTATCGTTAACAAAATTAAATACATTTCAAACATTCCACTTCTAGATTAGACTTTAAATTGAAATTTAAGATTTAAAATAACTTACAATTTCACTTAGCAATTTAAGTTAAACAAACTTCAAATCTTCTAAATCAAATGTTTTAAGAAAACATTTATTTTACATAATAAATTTTAAAATTTTATTCAATTTACATTTTTTTTAAACTTGTTTTGTAAAAACCCTTTAAAATTCCTGCATTTAAACCAACCCAGGTTCTACCCGAGAATAGCTCAAGTCTAACTTCGGGTTTCCTCATCTTCTACCTAAATTTTCAAAAACTTGTTAGTTCGGTAAAATTTTAACTTCAAAACCTTGTTAACTACAGTAAAAGCAATTAAAAACACTTCGAGCCCAAAGCCCAAGATCCCGATCATAAACCCGAGCCAACACATGATTTCCTCCAACCCATCCTTCTTCTTCCCTAATCAAAAGTTAGTAATCCAACACAGCCAGACACGCACTGATATACGTGCACATGCACTGATGATCGACCCCCCTCCCACCATCGTCGCTACCCCCAGCAGGTCATCATCGACCATCTTAACCCTATCAACAACTCAGCATCCACAATTCCATCCAAAACAAAAATGAGAAGAACGAGGCCCTCGGGATAGAACTGTTCACCCAAAAATCACTTCGACACGCCAACACCCACCACCAGGAAGTTCGACTCTTCGACCGTGACTTCGCAGAAGACTCATGAACAATTTTCCCCATTCACGAACTACTCCGGCGGCACTGAAACATTAAATTCGATCGACAATCCTCCTTGACTAAAACTTTGCCTTAAACCCTAGTTAGCCTCACCGCATCAACCAAGGCACATTATAAAATCGTTCGCCATTTTTCCCTTCATCACCGACCCACTAGCCATCTCTGATTTCGACCTAGCCTCCATTCACTGTGCCGATCATCGGCAAACGACTGATTTACCCAAAAAGATCATCTCAAGGATTGACACTAATTCCCAAACTAAAAATCATGATATATACTTTAAATTCATGATTTCCTATAATGAATTTAGCCATGAAATCAAAACTTAAAATTTAATCTATCAAATTTTTGACCCCATTTGCATTTCCACTGAAAATTTAAAATTTCAAGACAATTTCTCAATATAAATTTCTGGGATGATTTTTAGTATTGATATTGCATGATTTCAAACACCTTATATTTATAAGTCAAAATCTAACAGACATTTAATGATGAGTTACTAAATTTATTAAGTAATCAAACCTGTTATCATCATACAGGGACTATATTATAACTACATAGGCATTTAATCACTCAGATACAAACATACATTCAATTAATTCAAGTATTTCAGGTATCAGCATGATTTTTGTTCATAATATCAAAATGAAATCCAGGATTAAAACTTTTTTTTAAGATATGTTCACTCACAGAATATTGATAAGACTTGAATTTCAAGTTGGAGTTTACTCACAGTAAAAAGTTTGAGCAGAGAATAGATCTTGTTTTTCTTTGAAAATTTCTAGCCTGAATCTCTCTTTGATCCTCTTGGTTGTTTAAATGAAGTTTTTGTTTTAAGTTTGCAAGGTGGAAATGTTAAGTGTTTCTCTGATATGCTGTGTTATGAATGAACTAGAACAAAAGAGATGCATATATAGAAAATAGTTAGGTACAGGGGTAGGCTGCTTCTTCAGTAAGCTTCATTTTTTTTTTGTATCGAGCAGAGATTTTTTTTTCATATGGAGGCTGAAAAGATCTTCCTTTTGTGCTAGAGGTGAAGGCATTAAATGCCTTGGTTATTTTCCATGTTTAAACATATTATTATTATTATTATTATTATTTGAAAGTACATTCATGTATATATTTTGTCTTGTTTCATATCTTCATACTTATCCCATTTTTATGTGTACAATCTTGTATACATTTTATTTATTTTTTTCTTTTGTCTTATTTCTTTGCATATACATATATTTCACTAGTGTATATATGTTTCTAGAATTATCGTATGTGTTTATTTTATATTTTACATGACCATCAATTTATTTTATATATTTATTTCTAGTTTAAACTTAAACTACCAAATACTTCATTTACTTATTATTTATTTTATACTTATATTAATATCACTGTTTCTTATGTTTATGCATTTATACTTATATTTATAACCATATATTTGATTTATACTTATGTTTAAATATTTATAAGATTATTTTATTTTAACCATTATTCTCTAGATTACACCATAAATATATATTTAGATCAAAAGTTAATAAGTAGAGCTTTACTTTAATTTAATGTAAATAAAATAGATTTTATTTTAAATATTTTTGAAAGACTGTATTTAAATTTTCAAATCATAATTCCTTCCAAAATACACATATATATAAATAAATGGCAAATGTCCAAAAGTTTTATTCATTTTTAAAATGACAAGTTCGTATTTTATTTAATTAGATTAAATGCTTATTAAAATAATATTGCCAAAATACCGGGTCATCACATACCTCCCCCCTTTGAATCTTTTCGTCCTCGTAAAGGAACGAAGCCAGATTTATTAAAATGCTTAAAATCGGATAAATTTTCTTTGATCATTTTTAAACTACTTTAAAAATATGTATAATATTTCTAAAATAGTTTCTATAAAAATAATTTTATAACTCGATGTTCCGACAAGTCCATTCTTGTTCTTACAGAAATTCGGTTATACGTTGGTCAGGCGTACGATTGAAAATCTATAAGTGCTTGGTAGACTCGTTTCAACACCCGGTGAAAATACTTGGAAAAATAATTTTATTGAAAATATAGAAGATAGTTTTTGAAAATAGAGGAAATATCTTTGGTGAGAATGCTCTGGAAATCATCACCCCCATCCATGGTCGCAGTTACATCCTGGGTTACGTTGCCATCGCAGCAAAAGTCCATGTAATTGTAGGCACTCCGCGCCCCTCGATTACGCCATGGAACCGACAACAGATCGCAGTTACATTCCAGGGTTACGTTGCCATCGCAGCAAAAATCCATGTAACTATGGGCATCAGCGCCCATGATTTTCGCTGTCAAAATGAAACTTCTCCACTCCTACATAGGTTGCAGTATATCGATGTAAAATCAAACGTAGACTGTTGGCTCTCAACGGCACACACGACTTTCGCTATGTTACCAAAGGTCACAGCCTACCGATATAAAATCAAACGTAGACTGTTGGCTCTCAGCGGCACACACGACTTTCGCTATGTTACCATAGGTCGCAGCCTACCGATATAAAATCAAACGTAGACTGTTGGCTCTCAGCGGCACACACGACTTTCGCTATGATACACACTACTCATAATCCTCAGGAACCAGTATTGTCCGGACTCCTCATAAGATCAACTTTAGAACCCCCCCCCCCCTTAGGGTTCAAGGCAGCACCACCCGGTGGCACTCCTGAGAAGTTCATATCAAGATAGCGCCTTTTTCCCCAGAGCCATCATCAAAACACTTTATACTATACATATATAGTATCTTTCAAATCATACACCTAGTATGATCTCATACAAAGCTCCTTTACACAAAATCGATTATCCCAAAATCGATAATTCTCAAACTAGGCTTTCCAAATTCCAATATCGATTTTACCCAAAAATCAAAAGCCTTCCAAATCCAAAGGTTCCCAAAACCTTTTCCAAAATCCTCATAAGATCCTTTATATATACATAAATATATAAAAATTTAAAACTTTGGATCATTTCAATCTTGTATAAAACTCCTTTTATACTTCAAAACACCTTCAAAATCCTTTTCTTCCGTTAATAGATACAACAAGGGGAGATTTATCTTATACAACAAGATAATATCAATTTCATTCAAATATGTACGATGTACACTTATCATCCGTGCGCTATACCAATCTGATCGCTCACTCGATCACACAATTTCACTTCCGAACTAGTATCGTCCACCCGACTTTCTAGTGCGGACTCAGATCTGGTTTCTTGATCAGAAACCATCATTCTCCTTGCACATCCATAACTATGATAGAGAATATCCAGAACCAATCAACAATCCATATCCAGGTTCGCCGTCGAAAATCGAGTGAAAAATCTAAACTCGGATCGATATAACTATCTCGAAATTCTGTGCTCAAATCCGGATCAAATCACTATGCGAATAGAATAACATACGTACATCCTACGTATTTGTCTGCATTGATTATCAACTAAATCAATTTTACTTTCTATTCACATTTCCTTTAATTTCTATCCACATATTTACAATTGCCTTAATCCCCATTTGGATTATCACTTTAATCCTTATTCCAGTTGGGTATTTAATAGTTTGAACTCCGACCAGTTTATATTTAGAAAATAGCTTGAAAATTTTAAAATAGATAAGTCGTTGAAAAATAATTATTAGTTTGCAAAATAGGTGTAAAATAGTTAACTAATCGTAAAATAGTTGAAAATAGTCAAATAATTATAGAATTTAACATAATTGCAAAACAGTTGTAAAATAGTAATTAATTTCTAAAATAGTTGAAAAATAGTAATTAGTCTAGAAAACAGTTGAAAAATTGTTAAATAGTTCCAAAAATAATTGTAGAATAAATACAAAATAATTTGGCTCTGAAAAAGAAAGGCTGTACATATAATAAATAGCTAAGAAAAATAGATTTGTACTAAAATAATTTATTTTGAAAATATCTCAGAGTCGATCTGTTCAATTCCCAACCTCCAATCCCATCAATTCAATTTAAATTTCCACTTCCATTTAAATTGACTCCATTCCAATTTAAATAACTTCAATTTCAATCGAAATTGATTTATCCCCAATTCAAGATGAATTAATTCTTAATTTCTTTCAAATTTTCAAATCAAATTCTAGTTGAGTTTTAAACATATTCACTTTAATTACAATTCCAAATTATACAAATCAATTTAGACTTATTTCAAATTATTTCAATTTCTATAAGAATTAATCCCAATTCCCATTTGAATTTGAACTCAGTTTCCATTTTTATTTCCAATTCAAATTTTCCATTTGAATTCCATACTTATCCATCTTCGATTCTAATTAATTCAAACTAAATTCAATTCGAACTAATGAAATCTAAATCTCAACTTTAACCCATCTCGAATTATATTAATTCGAGTTAAATTTCCAAATGTCGATTTAACCCCTTAACTCAAATTAACCTTTATTTTTAAATCAATAATCCAAATCTTTAAACAATTTAATTCTGAGTCCAATTCTTAGTAGATAAAGAAAATTTATATTAGATTGTACTACCACAAAATATTCCATACATTAATTGACTAAATGCTAGTAGTTCATACCTTAAATACATTTATATAAAATAAGAGTCTTACAGAAGTCATAAATCTAGATGCCCTTCTATTACCTAGAGGTTTGGAAAGAACAGAGCCCTAATACTCCTACAAGAATCCTTCCTATGGACTTCCTTCCAAAGGGAAAAGCCCGAACATACACTTCTCAACAGGATGTCCCCACTTATAACATTTGCCACAAAATGTTTCTACCCAATCATAAATCTGGATAACCTTCACGTCTCCAACAGTACGTTCCACAACTTTACTCCTCTTCTGTCTTTCGGAACAATTCCTAGCAATGTGTCCCGTCTTCTTACAATGATAACAAATAGTCGACTCATAGACCGATTCAACTGGTTTACGCTTCGCCTTCCTCATTCAGGGCAATGATTTAGGAAATATCCTTTCTTATGACACTTAAAGCACAAGATCTCGAAGCGACACCGATGGAATGTACCCTTCAATTCCTCCCTTGTTTTACTGCACTTGGCTGCGTAATGACCCTTATTGAAACATCTGTAACAGGTGACAAAAGGTCCTGGTTCAGCCCTTTCCTTAACCTATTTCTCATATTCTTGATTTACTTCTTCTCGACCCCTACGTGCAGTTGCTCTTTGCTCTCTGCGCCTAACCTTCCATTCTTCACTCTTAGTCATCTCTCTCAAAGACTATATTCTAGAGGAGCTTCCTAACCTATAAATTAGACTTAATTAGATTACTAAGTTATACCTTATGTTTTAACATCTTTGGTTTTTAATTTCAAACAAAGTTTCAAACAACTTCTTATTTCGAAATAAGATTACTTATCAGAACTATTCTGAATTATTTATCATTCCCTTGAACAATTTGAAACCAAATTTAATTCTAATGTTCCTGATATGAATGGTACATTCTATTCAATTCCTACTCGGATACATATATTTACCACTAAAATTCTTATAGGGTTCCGACTTAAATTTTTAACTGTTTACAACCAATTCGCAACAACTTCGTTCAATTTAAATGGTTTACAACACAATTGCTTACATTCAATTCATTTTTAAACAAAACAAACTCATATCCACTTCAATTGATCTTAAAATCAATTTATTTGCTTCTATTAATTTATAGTATTTCATTTTCAAACAATTTAATTTTAATTTGGTTATATTTTTGTTACCACTTAATTTAATCCCAATTCAAGATTTCAATTTGGTTGTATTATATTACTTCTAAATTAAATTCCAATAATTTAACAACCAATCAGCTTAAAATTTATTAGAAGGAAATATTGCTTTATATACCAAAATATGTTTTTATATAAAATCATTTAAAATCTTTATATAGAAAATAACAAGTGCGCTCTTATATATATATATATATATATATATATATATATATATATATATTCTACTCATTCTAGAGTACTACGGACTGTATTTAATGAGTAATCCCCACCAGTGCCAAGGTTCTCGCTTAACCTTTTAGCTCTGATACCAACTGTGATGACCCAAAATTTTCGAACCCGAAAATTCCAAATAGTTATGAAAAGAAGAAAGAGATAGAAGAAGAAGAAGAAGATCAGAAACATCAACACCTCACATTCGCAGCGGATAACATATAATAATAAATAATAACAGTTTACCAAAAGAATTTTGTATCTGTCAAAGTACATTTAATATACATCAGAGTTACACATATATACAGACATTGGATATAAAAAATCATCATGTCTTAGATATACAACAATATAATACAGCGGAAACACTCCATACGTTCTTGCCATCCAGCTGGCCTTCTGAGCTCCAGAACGTCCTTACCTGAAAATCTGTAATACTCGGTCTGACCTGAGCAATACATCAAAGTAACACCCCGGTCAGGCTGGAAACCAGCGTGAGTAAACCCATCTAACAAAGCATACAACTTATATAAAACCCGGGGTAACTCGCATCAATTTACGAATTCACAATTTGTTATATGATCAACTTATTTCACACATCGATTTTCTAGGTACCAAAAATTAGATTAAATAGTCCAATTCACTTAAATCATTTCGTTCCAGCCTATTGGTTCACATATCATTCTATAAAAATTTGAAGTGGTTTCGGGTATTAACTAATGCCCAACTCCGGTCCCTTCGTATTCAATGTCACCTTAACCCAAATTATTCAAGTGAATACAATTTACTTTTAATCACTGGACGTCCCTTTATACAGTATTTCACCATAGACAACCACATTATCACTGTTCAACCCAACATATCATATTATAGAAACATTTTATATCACATAGCATCACGATCATATACCAGGGATAACAAATAATCCAAGGTATTCAAATATCATTTAATCATCCATAAGCAAAATATTTTAGTCATGTCATTTCTAATTAATTTAATTATCTACCAATGAATTGAATTAATTACTTATTACCTATAAATCTTGCTTGTTTAAAATTAATTAATTGTATTCAATTAATTAATTAATTAATCATTCTTTAATTATTCATCTTGATTAATCATCCTTGATTAATCATTCCTCAATTACAATAAGTAATTAACTCTCAATCAATTACACATATTTATTTATCCTTTACCCATCCATACTAGTTACATTGAACCTTGATTAATCACTCAAATTAATTACCTCATATTCATTTTATTTATCAATTATCCCTTAATAAATCATACTCATTATTCAAATAATCATTGATTATTTTCCTAAATCAATCAATCCTTAATTAATTACACTAAGTAAATAATCCTTAATTACTTCCATTAAGTAATTAATTAGTCACTAATTATCACTAAATTACTTAATTAATTAACCTCTAACTATTAATTAGTAAATCTTAATCATTATTATTTTAAACTAATTAATTACTCTTAATTACCCTATTTAATTAATTAGTCATTTATTATCCAAATCTTAATTATTTCTTAAGATAAATCTTTATTTTTATTAATGAATTACTTATCGTTAACAAAATTAAATACATTTCAAACATTCCACTTCTAGATTAGACTTTAAATTGAAATTTAAGATTTAAAATAACTTACAATTTCACTTAGCAATTTAAGTTAAACAAACTTCAAATCTTCTAAATCAAATGTTTTAAGAAAACATTTATTTTACATAATAAATTTTAAAATTTAATTCAATTTACATTTTTTTTTAAACTTGTTTTGTAAAAACCCTTTAAAATTCCTGCATTTAAACCAACCCAGGTTCTACCCGAGAATAGCTCAAGTCTAACTTCGGGTTTCCTCATCTTCTACCTAAATTTTCAAAAACTTGTTAGTTCGGTAAAATTTTAACTTCAAAACCTTGTTAACTACAGTAAAAGCAATTAAAAACACTTCAATCCCAAAGCCCAAGATCCCGATCATAAACCCGAGCCAACACATGATTTCCTCCAACCCATCCTTCTTCTTCCCTGATCAAAAGTTAGCAATTCAACACAGCCAGACACGCACTGATATACGTGCACATGCACTGATGATCGACCCCCCTCCCACCATCGTCACTACCCCCAGCAGGTCATCATCGACCATCTTAACCCTATCAACAACTCAGCATCCATAATTCCATCCTAAAACAAAAATGAGAAGAACGAGGCCCTCAGGATAGAACTGTTCACCCAAAAATCACTTCGACACGCCAACACCCACCACCAGGAAGTTCGACTCTTCGACCGTGACTTCGCAGAAGACTCACGAACAATTTCCCCCACTCGTGAACTACTCCGGTGGCACCGAGACATCAAATTCGATCGGCAAACCTCCTTGACTAAAACTTTGCCTTAAACCCTAGTTAGCCTCACTGCATCAACCACGGCACATTATAAAATCGTTCGCCATTTTTCCCTTCATCACCGACCCACTAGCCATCTCTGATTTCGACCTAGCCTCCATTCACTGTGCCGATCATCGGCAAACGACCGATTTACCCAAAACGATCGTCTCAAGAATTCACACTAATTCACACTAAACGATCGTCTTCACAAGAATTCACACTGATGATCGACCTTTTTAATTAAACTCATTAATTAATTAAATCAAAAAAATTAAATAAAATACGATTTAATATAAATTAATTAGATTAGATCTAATACAACCATTCAAACATCTTAGGCCTAATAGTGGGTATGCATATGTACTTTGCTTTCCAACTTATATATATGTGTGTGTGTGTGTATGTATGCATGCATAAACACATACGCACATACATACTTACATATATATAATACAAGTACGCTCTCGAGTACATTCGTAACTTATAGGAATTAGGTACCTAAGCCCTAATACCAAATGTAACAACTCACCATGTACTACCCTTTGATTTTATGTCCCAATCGATGCTAAAACCCCAAGAATAGTAAACGGTGGATCGACAGAGTAAAATATGATATAATAGTACACAAAGCTATATACATTCAAATATACTTCCAGAACTCACAGTGGAAAGAAATAAATTATAATATAACATAAAAGAACTATCTAAACTAACTCAAAATAAACTTTAAATGTTATTACGTCTAAAAATGAGGTAACACATCATGGTACGCAGTTCAACATAGTTATACATTACCAGAAGAGAGGATAACAACATAAGCAATAGAAATATATGACTCCACAGAGTATCCATAGTCATCTGCTTACCTCATGAGCTTCCAAGACCATGTATACCTATTATAAGGTACAAAAAGGGAGATATAGAGAGGGTCGGACATAGACTCGGTGAGTGAGGACAAATCTTTAAGTATATGATACCAGAATGCTAATAAAACATTTTTATAGACTACTTCTATAATTATCATCTAAGGGTTATTCATCATTGTTCGATTAGTTTGTCAATCATAGCATTTTAACGTATTATTTTTTTATGACTGTATCACATGACTAGAACCATCATTTAACATCAGAATAGATATGTTATATGATTATTTAACATATCCTACACCAATATTATCTTTCTACTGATATGCTTTTTAATATTAACATACCCTTGCAGTCTTATCTTCCATTCGACGTGCTTTACATTTATTTAACTTGCTATGTTTATGCTTATATGCTTTACAATATTAACGTACGTATCCCTGTAGCTTTCTAACTATGTAGCATGACCTTTTCTATCTAATATGCCTTAGAATATAAGCATATCCCCCTAGCTTTACTTTCATTTGACTGGTATGCTTTACAACTATTTAATATACCATGTTCCTGTTGATACGCTTTACAGCTATTTAACACATCCCCGAAGCTTTATTTTACTATTTATATGCTTTATGATTATTATCATATCATGTTCCTGGTAATATACTTTACAATATTAGCATATTTCCACCACTTACTTAAACCTATACACATTCAAAGTAATCACCAACCGGCACTCTACACTATACATACATGTATACCCAATTCAACGTCTCAGCGTTTCTATTTAATCAAATTAAAGCGTCCTTAACTATTTAACTTGGCCCTATGGGTATAGGTTTAACTTGTGCTTTCTACAAACTTACAGATATTTGTTTATAATATTCAAAAGTGTAGAGTTAACTCAGGCATTTGGTTTTACCATCCATGCATCTGATTACCTGATGGTATTTTCCTTCAGTTTTTCAAACATCCGACTATCACATTCAGATGTCTGAACCATTATTTCAAACGTTTGAATCCTAATTTCAGATATCTGAGATAGGGATTTTTTGAACATGTTATGTTCTGTTTTATGTTATTTAATTTCATACATCAAAACTTTTAGTTTAGGCGTCTGAATCGTTGTTATGCATGGGTTTTGCATTTCCTTTTGTTTTTCACTTAACAACTTATTCATTCTTGTTTTAACTACACTTTATACTTCTAAATACATTACGATATGATGATACAACGTTTTTATCGTCATTTTGTCCAATTTATCCCATTAACATTCTAGTTGTTTCTTATAAAATCTTATATCCGACAATTTGGTTATTGGTATAGTTTTATTTATTATTACTTCATTCTCATTAGTTACAATTCACTTATTTGCATCAAATTGTTTAACTGCAGGTTTGTATTATTATCAAACACTATGCATCTTAATTATATGATTAATATTTCATGTGATTCTCTTATATGTATGCATATATTACTTTAAGCATCTTATTTTTCATTCTTCAGTGGATGTCTTACCTTAACATTAGCGGTAAAATTATATTTTCTAAACCCAAACATAAATGCCAATGTTCCAACTCAATATATATTTGTGACCAATTCATACCAACTATGGTCATTTACCTAATATAGGCTATAAAAACGAAATAAAAGCGTTATATGATACCATATAGAAAATTAAATAGATTCCCATTCACAAATTAACCAAGTTATCTTCAAATTCAATAGAATTCCTCTTCCTCTTTGATGTCCAGATTTTCCTTAATCTCCAAACTCCAGAGAACAGTTTGATTTTAATATCATCTTGTTGCTCTCTTCTTTCTAATCTCTATGGACCCAGTTTTTTTTTTTTTTTTACTAAAGCAGATGAAGATTTTGTATCTAGGAATTAAGTTAAGGTTTCTCTTGTTTTATAAGACGAGGAGATAAAAAAAGAACGCATGTTTCTTCTGAATTAGGAATGATATTAGTATCTTGTTTGGTACTATTGAGCTATTAGACTAACCAACTCATTTTAAATCAAATTATTCTTTTATTCATAATTCTCAATCTGTGTGTCCTATTTTAACGTTCGTATAGTGAAACTTGATAGAAAATTATGTTCTACGCGTTGATGCAAGTTTCTTCATTTAGTTCATTTGCTGATATAAACTTATATTTTGATTTGGTAAAATCACCAATTTGTAATTTAGTAATTATTTGTTTTTTATTTAAAATTTCTGGGGTGTTAAATCTCATCTTTATCGTATAAACCATTTGGAATTTATTAACCACGGGATCGTATACCTTGATAACTTATTTCCCAAATTATGATTTTTATTTATTTGTCGAGGGCTATATATTATCCGGTATTTGAATCAAGCGATATTTCGATGGAATTGGACTACGAAATAGTAAAGGAATGGATAAAGAGCTTGGAGAAGATCAAGTATAAATGGCTAAAGGAGTTCCATAGAGTTTTTGGCTAACTCCATGAATGGGTACCAATCCATCAAATGTTGAAAAAGGCTAATTTTTGGCTTCTATTATGGATTTATATGCTATTTGAGGAAAAAGATAAGTTTTGAAGATGGTGGATGGATTTGGTAACGATCCATCAAAATTACAATATGCCTCTAAAACCCAAAGCTTGAAGACTTAATACAAATTTGAAGAATGAGATGAAGAATTGGTCAAAGCGTGGATCAGCACAATCCATGAATTGATCGGTATCATCCATCAAAACTTGGATTTTGTGTTGATTTGGCATGTTCTTCCTCCTGACTTCTCGAATCCGACTATTGGGAAATTCAAAACTGGATCTGGCTATTATGTTGCATGGATTCGTCTGCAAATAGCAAACTTCAACGCCTATAAAAGGATCTTTTGGTCAATTTTGAAAAGTAACTCCGCCAAAACGAAAATCAACCAATTGTAATTTATGAATTGCATTGTAATTTGGTTGTAACAGCAGGATCAATTAATAAAATGCTGTCAAGTAGACGGAGGTCATAAAATTTGCTAAACCACTATAAAAATTCTTATGTGTACTTTCTTTTCTTATTGTTTTCTTTCATTTTAGTCTAGCATTTTAAATTATTTGAGGATGTTAGACCAATTTTATGGATAGCACTATATCTTTTAGCTTTGAACTTTGAGTGAGACAAAAACACCGCCATCAGAAAACTCAAATCTTGTACTACGCTAACCATCGGATATTTATTGGGTCAATCATGTAGAAGATGTTGCCATTTAAAATGTGTACCTAACAATATATGTAACATCCCGTCTTTTTGTATGCTTTAAATCGACGATAAACCACACACGATAGACTCAAACCATACAGAAGGACTGATTGTTATTAGGGTAAATAAGAAAACAGAGAAAGAAATAAAACAAAACAGAATCTCACAGCGGAATCACAAAATATAATAATCAAATAAAAGTACATGAAGCTGTTTTACAATACATTTGATTATACTTAAACAACACAGAATCAGAGTACACCTACCAGAGAATAATAAATAACAATGCAGCGGAACAGTATAATGTAGTTGAGTGCTATAGTAAATAATAGTAATAAAATCTTCGTCTTCGTCCTCCAGAAATAAGGTCTTCAAATCCTAAATGCTCAGGCTGATCCGAGCGATTGAAAAGACAAAACACTCGAGTCAGAACTAAAAGATCTTATGTGAGTTAAATCAAAAGAAATAAATATGAGTGGAACGGCGTTAGAGATATTTACAGGATTTGACATCTCCTATCCAGTGTCAACGTGAGTGCAGTAACTCAAGGATATTTACAGGATTCCCATCTCCTAAGGATCCGTTAAACTATTTACTATGTAGTAATATACGCTATTATAATAATGTCTATTGATAAAATAAACTTACTTTTAAATAGCGTTAAGACTTTACATTTTCCACCTTAACACGTAATAGTGCCAGTAGTCTATACAGTACATGCATATTTCCTGATCGGGAGACTACGAGAAGATACTCCATAGGTACGACACAAATCAAACTCGTACAAGGCTCGCTAGGGTAGATGACACGGCACATAAGGCAATGCTAGGGTAGATATACCAATTACGCACACGGACAGGTGGTGACGCATAACACGCATCTACCGCCCACCTCGAGCCACACCCCTAAAAATCAAAGTCAAAAGTGGCCACCAAATAAATCTCAAGTCAGAATATAATGTCGAAGGAGTGTGTCCGATAAGAGAGGCTACCTCACTGGCCCGAGATCGCTCCTGTTTTAGCCCCCTTAAGCCAACTTACGGGAGTCGGGTCCACGTTCATACCTCAAAGGATGTCGCCACCATCCTACTTCATTCTGGAATCTCTAACGTGTACACGGTTGTTAAAGTGGTTTTCGGAGTTGGCAGAGAGTATGACAACTTCCGATCCTGGTCACTTCAACAGCCAAAGGTTATTATAACACCGTGGTCATTTCAAAATAATTTATACTTCAAACCAGATTATGATATCCATTTCAAAACCATATAAATACGATATCATTTCTATTTCAAAGCCAAACCAATATTATATCATTTTATTAAAAACTCAAATCACTAAAAATATCATTTTATTTCAAATATATCCTTTTCTAAAATCATAACACTTTCAAAGTTATAATATTTCAAAACCAAACGTTTGAAATATAACCTTTCAAAACATAAAACTTTGAATTTCATAACATTGAAACATAACTACACCACTTAAATGGCTTAAATATTAAATTACTTTATATAATAAAATAGCTTCTTCAATTTCACAAATCAATTCCAAATACAGATTTGAACCCCAAATAAGCCATTTCAATTTCCATATACTTCAAATCTTTAAATATTCCACCATTTCAAAACTAATTCTTTGATAATTCCATATATATCAAATTCAATTGCTATTATTTAGATCTGAAATGTTTACACAATAAATCCAAAATCATTTAAGTAAAACTTTTCAACTTCAAGTAACTAGATATTCTTTCAATTTATTTAACTTGATATATTCATTTAAATCAACTTGATATACTTGATATTCGTTTAAATCACTCTAAACCAAAATCAAGTTATAAAAATCATACCCTATGAAATCTCAATTTTATTTAAATTTCAGACCAATTTATTCGAGTATAATTCTTAAATAATTCAATTCAAATCAATTTCATATTTATCTTCCAACCTAATTTTTTTTAAGTCATTACAAACTCTATATACAATATAATTTAAACAAATGCTTAACCATGTTATACAAAATCAATCAACTTTATTATTTAACTTATTTATATTTCAAAACAAATTTATACATAGCTAAAGATCAATAATAAAATAACATTTATATAGTATCTAAATCAATATTGATATAAAACCATATATTTCTTTACAAAACCATAGAAATCATATCAAAATATTTTTATATATAGACCACGTGCCTGTATATAATTTCCTATCCTATGGTCAACTGATAAGGATATTTATCATTTCAATCTGTAATTTAAAATATAAATACGGTTATATATCATTTCAAACAGCAATCCCGAATGAAATAAAAATCCATACGACTTGCAGTTTATAACAATATAACATACAACATCTATTCATCTAATATCAACCATCAACCATTTATCACAATTATCATCCAATTAAATCAATAACATCAATATAAACAGATAATAAACAACAGGTATTTACCGGCAGTTTATATTCAATAATAAATTAAATAACAATTTAACTGGCAGTTTATATACAACAATAAGTTAAATAATAATTTAACTGGCAGTTATATGCAATAATAAATTAAATAACAATTTAATCCAATAAATTCAATTTAACTGAGATGATGATTAAAAATATGCCAAACAGTCATAAATAAATTTCTAATCACATAAAAAATAAATTTAACACACATTTTAGAAGTTGTGAGTGGGTTAAAACACTCAGCTTTTGAATTTAAATTGAATTTAAATCCAATTTAAACCCAAAATTCGAACAGTCTCAGAATTCACCCAAATAGCGCCAAAATGTCCGGAATTTTGATACGATCCAAGAGGATGAAATCATGCATGAATCAGACCTCGAATGCAAAAGATATGCACATTACAAGTTATATGATTTATTATATAATCAATAAAATAATAATAAAATTAGACACGTCAATACCTCGTCATCGTTTCCAGGCTCGAGACCCGCTGTATCGCGCCGCCACTCAAATGAACCCTACCCAATTATCGTCGCCGCGATGGTCGCCACGGGCCAGATCAGAGGCCGTCATCGGACTGCCCTCTTCACGCTGCAGCTACGGCGAGCACGCGACTGGCCCCGATGGCCCCACAGACAACGCCACTGTCACCCAATGGCAAGCCAATCGTGGTGATTATAGCAACATTTACCCCAAACGAACCGTGTCGATCGAAAGCACTTGGCCTCCCTTACGCGCCTAGACTTCCTGATCGATGAATCGTGGAAGATCCACCATTTATTGAGCATCCATACAATGTACGACCGAAACTAAATTGCAATTTCCTGGACGAACGATGACTCCAATCGAAATACAAATCACATATCTGACTTGCGCTCGTCGAGAGCTTCGAATTGATATAAAATTCGATATTGTTTGAGAATATTGAATTTTCAATTTGATTTTTGATTTGAATTTGCAGTTTGGGATTAAGGGTTTTGTCTGCCATTGAAAGAGAAAACGCAAATAGAATTGTACGTACAAAAATGAGGAATAAGAAATAGGCTAGGGTTTATAACAAGATATATATAGATAGAGCTAAAAAATAGAATAGATGGACAAGATTGACTTACACATTGAACGATAAAATGGCCCAAAAAGTCCATTTCGATTTTGGAATGAAATTGGGTCAACCCATATATCAAAATATATGTTTTTAAATATTTTAAATGCAATGGAACAAGTTACAAGTCCAAATTCCATAGTATGAAGAAGTTATGCTAAAATCAAGTTACTTCAATTAAATCGATTTCAAGGCGTTTCGAGTCTGTACGATCCAACAACAAGTTCGGTTGCTACGAAACTTGAAATCCTACAATAATTCACCGTTATGAATCCAATGAAACTTGTTTCGTCGAAATCCGAGTCAGTGGCCAAAATGGCTATTTTTGCAATAATTAAATAAATTAATGATTAATTAATTAAATTAAATTTTCAATTTCAATTCTATAGTTGACAATTTTTATCATTTTTAAATTTCTTAATCATTTACACTAATTTAAACAAATTTAGATGTCATTTTAATGTTGATTCAATCATCAATTTCAACGTTAAATTTCAATTTCATTAAATTTAGAAATTATAAATTAAATTTTCAATAATTCCACTGAATTTACTTTTCATTCTTATTATTCAATTCATTATGGTCAAATGGATGAAATTAACATTGGGTCCATGATCTATTACGTTATATTCTCAAATACATCTTGATTTCAATTAACGTAATAATTAAATATTAAATTTCATTTAATTGCAATTAATCCAATCATTAAGTTTAAATTCGAATAAATTAATAAACCTTGGTATCCATTATTTTCATTCAACTAATTGTCATAGTATGAATAGAATTAACATTATTTCCAATTATTTCCTTAATTTACACTAACCTGGCCATGAATTTTATTTTCCTTCCATATTAAACTACCAAACTTATTAAATTAACAAAATTTAATTATCGAAAACTTACGGATTGTTACACTCTCCTCCACTCAAAACTTTTCGTCCCCGAAAAGGAAAAAGAAGGGAAAAGAAGGAATTGGGTAAACGATATATCTTATTTAAAAATATTAACTTTATAAACAAATAAATTCGCAAAATTAATTAATTTAAATAAAATATACCAATTTATAACCATTAAATCTTTTTATACTTAAATTAGTAAAGTTTAAAAAACATTTTCAAAAAAAAAAATTAAGTCCAAAACTTACAAAAAATTTCGGTAGAGTCTCCTTTGTATGGAGAGGCTCGGGAGAAAATATAATGTCAAATATAACAATATACAACATATACTTTCCAAAATAATATATATCCCAACAAGCGAAAAATATAATAGCGCTATAAAACCGTAATCCGAGAACGTACCTATTTGTCGGGCAACAAACGCTAAATTATGAAACCAAAAGCAGTAGAAATTTCTTCCATAACCTCTATTTCGCTTATATAATCCAAAAAGAGTTAATAATTATATAAAATGAAATGTTTAAAGTTGTTTCAACCACAAACAAACAATCCAATATAAACAACAATCACTTGCAATAAGGCATACAATCATCACATAAAATCAACAAAAACATCCATTCATATCAAACAAACAAATAGTTGTTCGGGTTCAAAACCTCTAAATTGTACAGAATGAAAAAATAAACTACTAAGTGCACCATTTACTCAACAGCCTTAGATGAAACTAGATAGATTATTCATACATCCAACAATTTAAAGTATCCTTCCCCCAAACAACCATAAACCAAACAAACAACAATTTCAAACAATAGATCAAGTTAAATTTTATCAATTTCATTTCATAACATTTGTTGTTTGATTTCCTTTTCATTCAGATAATGGTTTATCTTCGTAATTTACATTTATTTCTTGTCAATTTTCATTTCCATCCATTGATTCAATGTTTATTTCACTTATTTTCATTTATACTTAAATTCATTTTTATTTATTCATATCATATAAATTTTCTTTTCATTGCATTACTTCATTCATTTTTCTTTTTCATTTATTTTCTTTCATTTATCCATAGTATTCACGTTCAATTCAATATCTTAGTATATCACTTCATTAACTTAAGTTTATAATCATATATTTATAACACCTACCTTTCCATTATATTTAATTAGCAGGATTTCAATCATAATTTAAGTTTATAACCACTATAATATCAAATTCCTATTTATTAAGGAATTTCATTGAATACTTTCATTACATAAGTTTACTTGTACAATTTTCCATTATAAAATCTTTAACATTTTAAATTTTAATATTTGGTAAGTTATATATATGCTCTAAGAATGCAATTTAGAGTTATACAAGTCTTTCTTATTTCCTTTTTATTAATTTACTGTTCAATAATCATATCATCTTTTTATAGATTACAATTTCAACTTTCTAGAAATTTCATTTATACCCTAGCATTTAATCTCTTATTTTAGTTAAAGGTTTCAACTATTAATTAGTTACATTCCATTTACCTACAATAATTTGAACTACTAATTAACGGGAACTTAAGAACTAAATACCGGGTTAAATTTCAAATCATTTTAAAATAGTAGATAGATGTATACACTTACAATATATATATATATATATATATCCAATTATATTTAAAATCATTTGAAGTTTACATTCGTTTATCAAAATAAATCTGTAGTAAAACTACTATAGTGGCCTACCCACTTCGAAACTCGAAAATGAATGTCCATGATGCGTGCACTCATCACCGAAATTATTTTCCAGCGACAGAGAGGGGAGTACATAACTTATTTCTTCCAACATTTCTTTAAAGCGACTCTTTCAAATCATATTGAAATATTTATATCAGAAAATACTTCTAAATAATATTATTATTATATTCCAAAATCATTCAAAAGAATTTTTCAAAAACCCTGGGACTTAGATTCTAAATTACCAATTTCCATTCATCTTATTTTCAATCTTATTTCAACTATTATTTATAAATTTCACTACCTAACAACCAAATATATATCATTTAATAAAAAAATTATTTTATATATAGAAAATATAATAGGCAAAATTATTTCATCCACCTATATTCAAAAGTAATATTGTGTCCGTCTGTCCTATTAAGTGTTTAGAAATTCCTATTGATGTCATAGCGTCCTATGCACCAACCAGAATTTATAAATACAAAACGGAACAAATTAACACAATATTAAAAGATTTTTATAACACTAACAAATACGCTCTCCAATATATATATATATACTCTCAGTGACTCATCATAGGGTATTACTACCTTATTAATAAAAGTCGGGCCCCACAAAACTAAGGTTTGTCGCTAAACCGAAGCTCTGATACTAGATGTAACATCCCGCCTTTTTGTACGCTTTAAATCGACGATAAACCACACACGACAGACTCAAACCATACAGAATGACGGATTGTTATTGGGGTAAATAAGAAAACAAAGAAAGAAATAAAACAAAATAGAATCTCACAGTGGAATGACAAAATATAATAATCAAATAACAGTTCATGAAGCTGTTTTACGAAACATTTGATTATACTTATCAACACAGAATCAGAGTGCATTGGATCAATGATCTATTATTTAATCCATTATGGTCAAATGGATGAAATTAACATTGGGTCCATGATCTATTACATTATATTCTCAAATTCCATGTTGATTTCAATTAACGTAATAATTAAATATTAAATTTCATTTAATTTCAATTAATCCAATTATTAAGTTTAATTCCAATAAATTAACAAACCTTGATATCCATTATTTTCATTCAACCAATTGTCATAATATGAATAGAATTAACATTATTTCCAATTACTTCCTTAATTTACACTAACCTGACCTTGAATTTTATTTTCCTTCCGTATTAAATTACCAAACTTATTAAATTAACAAAATTAAATTATCAAAAATTTATAGGTCGTTACAATATATTTTATAAAGAAAACTATGTACTAAATTTTAAACATGATTTTTTCTTTTTTGTTAGGGTCGTACTCTTAACTCACATTTGTGATTGCAGCAATCTACCAATCATTTACTTGTCTTCTAAAGCTGTGCAGTTAAAGTGCTTAGCTGTTTTGTAGCGGTGGAGGTGTGAAAAATTATGGGGGGGATAACGGGGGATATATAGGAAAATAGCAAAATGCAAAATGCTTCATTAACTATAAAACCAAATATTTAAATTTAATTTATTCCCATTTTCATAGCATTTGGCAGTAAAAAGAAATATTGTTTAATCTTATATAACATAACCAAAGAATGTTATGATTTACGAGTATATATGCACGTCCATATGGACCTACATCTGGTCACTTTGGGACATGTGAACTGCTTTGCACATGAAAATTTTGTTACTTATTTGCTTCACCTAAAAACTACTTTAGAATAGTAACCGCCAAAAAAATTATTATTTTTCTGATTTTAAATGTGATAACAAATATTGTTAAGCGGTTAAAAAGTAGTTATATTGTATTGCTTTTCTAGTTGAACTTTTTCAATGTATAATACTATCGATATTTCTGTTATTGAACTCGTTTCATTCAGGATAACTGTGCATTTAGCTGCCATGCGCAACATTGTGGACATTTATATAAAATAGGGCATTTTGTCCAAGATTCTACAATTTTCTATAAAATTACTACATAATTTTTAAAATTTAAATGCATGATAGTAATTAGTAATGTCTTAGAAGTTTTAATTAAGATTGGATATCATTGAAGCTACCCATAAACTTGGGATTTGTTGTCATTTGCATCAATATGAGTATGATGTTTTATCCCCTAATTTATTATTATCATTATGTGTGCACGTCAATTACTGAAAATTTCTTTACCTTTTAATAACCGACATATCGAAGCATGTGCTTACATGTAATCACCATCGATGCTTTTTGGGTTAGCATGTAATTGCAGGTTAATCAAAAAATGATAAAAGAAAATTTACGTAAATAAAAAAAGCTATCAACAATACCATGATAAAGTCATCATCATTACTGTAATCAAAAGAGTTATTTCTTCCATTAATTCTTACCTCTTCTCATTACAGTAAATCATTGTCATTACAGTAAAAGAATTTGACTAAAATATGATCTTTTTTATTTGAATATTATTTAATGATTTGGAAGAAAATATTATATGTAAATATCAATTTTTGATTCATTTTTTTTTACTTCAAAGCAAGCTATTTTTTCTCTTATATTTATACATATGAATAGTAAATAAAAAAGAACCTGAAGAAAATAAAATAATCAATGATGAAACTTAATTTGGATTGGAAAAGAAATTCATGTGTATACACTCACACATAATATTAAAACAATAATTTAATTATTATATTATATTTAGAAGTAAATTATATATAATATAGGGATTTGTAGTCATATATATGTATATGTACTTGCAGTTATATAGAAGCACCCTTTTTTTCATGTCTTACTTAACAAAACACATAGAAAACTATATTGCTAATCTTAGTTAGTCCACTTAATAGTTGAAACTATTTTAACAAAAAAACTTAGCAAAAATATTTAGGATAAAATATAATCCGTTCAACATAAATATAAGGCCAGTTTGAGAAGAAAATTTAGTTAAAGAAGAGAATCTAGGCTATAAACACCCTCTCAAATGCAATCAAACAATGCAAAATCATAGAAAAATGAATACATACCAAAAATATGTAAAAGAAGAGATACTTGGCTTCCTCTTTAGTAATTCCTCCTCCTCCTTATTGGTAATGTATCTTCAATCCGTTACTCTGCTTTCACTGATTAAGCTGATGTGATTAGTACCAAATTTATTGTAAGCAATACTCCATTTTTCTAAAGCAATATCTTTTGAGAACTTGCTTGTAAAGTTTTTAGCTTCACTATAGCAACAAAGCACTTTCAATTAAGCTGCAATATCAATTTATATGATGACTATGCTAATGTTATGTAGGATAACTATGTTACTCGTATGAGCAAGTTCTATACGTATCCATGTTATATATGATAATTATCATATCAAAATTTTGAAAGAGGAAACGTAACACAATCATAAAAGTTCATATGTATACAATATTTTTTTTACAGAAGTAACGTGATCACCTAAATCAGTCAAAGAAGCAAACTGCTTATCCAAATTTCTACATAAAAGTTTACCGCATATATATCCCTTTCAGAAGCACTGTACATCGTTATTTTATCGGTAATGAATAAAATCAGCAAAGAGCAATACAGCTTCAATGGAAAAAAAACACTGTTAAGGAGGGAAAAAAGACGACGAATGTACAAAAGAACAATTTTATATTGTTGACAAGTAGCTTCCATTCAACATTTGTGAATACTATAAGCATTAGCCCACAATAGAATGGACCAAAATAATGAAAAACTGGGATTTTGTTCCACAGAGGCGTTCAAAATATTAATACCATTCCTATAGCCTTGTCCTCTGATGCATAAACTTAATATGTTGTACATCTCAAATGCTCTTATTATCAATTTTCAATGGATTATTAAGAAACTCATAATAAATATGGTAAAAAATTCATTCTAAATAAATCATAAGAGAGGTAATGACGAATCCAAATCAATAAACTGCAGAAACTTTCACTCAATCTATCGTAAACCAAGCTGCTAAATTGTTAGAAAGTGAAAATAACCTCTAGAATGATAATTGAAAATCAGTTGCTAAATTGTAAATAACTTTCGCTGTCATTGAAGAATGAAGTTGCTCTAGGAGTTTAATGGTTATAATCTTTGAAAAAAATCAAATTTTCGGATACCACAGTTGTTGATCAAACATGATTTGAGGTCATGGAATGGTCAAATTTGTGTAAATTAGACTGATGTCATTGTATTCGTAAATACAACATGCCAGCTTTCCAAATCTGCATAACTTATACACCGTAACCACATAAATCTAGAGTAAGGCACATAATAACATATTATGTGCATTAAGTTACAGAAGTGAAAAACGATTATTAATTGGGCTTAAATTCATAAATATAAGTATCAATGAAATTAGATTTAAGTCTACATACCTAAAAGCGAAAACCGATGTGGGATAAGTTGGCGACTACAATATCCGTTGATGATAATGGATGTCGATTGATGACAACAATATCCCTAAGCAGCGTTATTCGGATTAGGGATTAGTGAAGTGATTGGTGATAGCATCAGCGTCGATTGATTTAGTAATAAGAGGTGTCAATAATTTCTAAGCAAGATGAGCGTTAAATCGTCCTGTCATTTAGGGTTGGCAAGAAAGTGGAAAACGTATGCGAATAAAAGCGGACAGGATGAGGAAGAAGACTCGAACAAAATTATGAAGAAAAGGGCATTTTTGGTACTTCAAAAAGATACGGTTGAGTTTTGTTCAAAGAATTCTTATTATTAGTAGTAAAGATGTAATCCAAACTTGATGACTGTAACAAGTTTCTAACTTATATTGAGCACTTATGCCCTAAAATTCAGTCTTTATCCTAATTTTGCAAATAGTTTAAAAGAAAACTAGTCAAATCGACCTTTTTTATATTAATATTACTAAAGATGGTACTAAAAAGTCTTGATTTAGCCAGCATAGTGGAAAATAGTGAAGGTTAAAGTGGATCTACTGTTCGCTAGCGCTAAATTAAAAACGCATAGTAATCGAAGGACGCTATGCAATATTGCGGGGATTTTAAGGGGCTTTAATTGCACATTTCTAAAGGTACCAAATTCATACCCATCGAATCAACCGTGTGAGAGATATGAATCATCGAAGATGGACCTTTACCGATTTTTTGGACCAACTCCATGATATTTCCATAAATAACTTAAAGCTGCTATATTTTCTAATTATTTTTCACCTCATCAATATCGCTTGTCTAATAATCAATTGCTTAGGGCCATCATTTTAGGAATGTGCTACAAATTTCAAATGTTACCTTTATTAACTCATTTCCTTAGCCAAACTTAATTACTGATCCATCCTATGCCCAAAAAAAATCTTATTTTCTACCGTTTTCAATCAAAATAGACTACAAAATACAATAAGGAATCTATATTAAGCTCTAGTAACCACAAACCATATTATTACTTAAAATTTTATTTTCAACATTTTTCAACCATTATTATTATAACATAAGGTTAAAGGGTTCACATGTGTGACTATGTAGTCAAAGCCCCATTAAAATCTCGTTAAATGCATATTAAAGCACTTAACACTCTTCGACTGTGACGGTTCACAGTTTGACTATTAATTAGTGGATGCACTTGAATCCTCACAAATAGGGCTGTCAGTGGATACTTGAAAAATCCGAAATCTGTACGCATATGTATCCGAAAAGCAGATAAATATCTGATATACAGAAAAACGGATGCGATGCCGATACGAAGAAATCCGCATCCGAAAATTATCCGTCCAATTTTTTTTCAAGATTATAGTTTAAATCATATGTATTTAAGTATAATAAAGAATATTTATTTATTATTTTCTTAAGTTAGAAGTTCATATTACACGCACTAAATGCATTAACTATTCAAAACAATTTATTATCATCATATTTGTTTATTTTTAACACTTAATAATCGATTGACAAAGGTTTATGTAAAACTAAAATATTTCATTTATATTTCTCGATTTATTAGTCGTTAGTGGATAGAATAATTTTTTGATATCCGTCCGTATTCACGGATGCGGATATCTGAGGTGATTTCGGATACGGATACAGATGTGACACTATCCAGATCCGAAAGTACACATTGATGGGCCCACCCCACTAGTCGCTACTAAGCATGCATAGCGCCTTTTGTTTGAACTGTGTGGATGAAGTCATTCTTCGATTTTTTTGTATATGAATAAACAATATCTCTTTTTTCCTCCCCGATGATGAGCCAAAAACGAATCCATTTTGCAGATTAGATTTTACTTCCAATATAGATTTTTGCACCTTGGATATTTTATGCTATCTTGCTCTATCCCATTATAATAGGGCGGTTAATGGATACTCGAAAAATTCAAAATACATCCGCATCCGCATCCAAAAAGCGGATAAAAATCTGATAACTAGAAAACCGGATGCGGATGCAGATACGAAGACATCCGCATCCTAAAATTATTCATCCGGTTTATGTCAAGATTATGGTTCAAATTATATGTATTTTAATGCAGTGAGATTTGATTATTATTTTACTAAGTTGGCAGTTTATATTATATGCGCTTAATGCTTATTAACTGCTCGAAACTATTTATTATCATCATATTTGTTAATTTTTAAAAAATTTATAATCAATGAGATTGAAAAATATTTATGTTAAAATAAAATTTTCTTTTCGTAGTTCTTGATTTATCGGTAGTTAGCGGATAGGATAATTATCTGATATTTGTCAGTACCCGCACATGCGGATATCCGATACCCAAAAATGATTTCGGATATGGATGCGGGTATGGCACTATCCGAAAATATCCATTGACATGCTAAACTTTAGCTTACTCCCTATAATTAGAGAATCGCTAAATGCTTTAATTTCACACCATTATAATAGTTATTTTTTACTTTAAAAACCTGTTAAAACATTAAAATGGTCAACCGCCAAAAACCCATGTCATAAAATATCCCAAAATACCCATAAACATATTACAGATGAATTTAAATAATTTTAGGAATGTTAATGGAATATACTGGATGGAATTATCATAATGGAGGATCTTGGTCTGGTTAGCACACTTCCATAAATTTACTTTCATGTTGAACCATTCTCTTGTTTTCTCAATTAGTGAATCTTTGTTCATACTTCATATAGTGTTTATGTTACAAATCAAATATTAATTTGCAGTTAGATATGGTAAACAGATCACATTATATCAAGCTGTTAGCTATATATGTTTTTCCAAACTATAGGCTAAAGGGATATAATTCCATCATTTATTACTTATCCCTTGATCATTTCCCTATTCGTAGATAAAAAGATTATTTATAACTTTCCTATATTTTAAGGCAATGCAACTATCGGGTTTATCCTTCAAAACATGGTATTCATTTTAAAAACATTGTATGATATATATATATATATATATATCAAAACTTTGTATTATTATTTTGAAAAAAACATTATGTCGAAATGCCTCATTCTAGTGTTTAGGAATCTCCATCGATGACGTTGGTCAAACGCATCGAACGGAATTCTTAAAATACTCAACGGACAATTTAACACAAAATATACCATTAAAATTCCTTCCAACTACTTTAGAAAACAATACTTTCTCAAAATCATTTGCTTGCTTACATAAAAATTTTAACTTATGATGTTACATATATGCATATTTATTATCGACCATTCAATTTTTATTATATCTTATTTTATTTATTAAGTACATTTTAAATTAAAATTTAAATATTTTCTTTTATTAAAGTTCTATCTGTTCATTTCAAAATTTAAACAAAATAATTCTTAACAGATTTTAATTCCACTTGCATCTTGGTATTTATTTGGCTGCACCAATAATTACAGTTTTATTTCATATGAAACAAAGTTTTCAATTTCCTTTGCGTTAACCACACAAATGAAGACAAGCACCATTGTCTCAGTGGTTAAGTGATTCAACTTTGGTGAGAGATGTCACAAGTTCGAAACTTGCGTAGCGTGATTCAACATTAATTGACAAAAGTGATTTGTGATATGTTGTCCTAGTGTCATGTTGTATCTAAGTACCGTTTCAAAAAAAAACCACACAAATGAAGGTACGTAATGTCTAATAGTTAATATCGAGCAGGTTATAAGTTTTCATATGAAAATTCCTACTCAATACTAATTCAACAATTATTTAGAATTTTCAAAACAATCAAACATTCACTGATGAAAACAACATACATTTCAATCAAACAAACAAACAAACAATCGTCTTCAGCAGAAAGCTATTTTTCAGCTTTCTCTACGCACTCTGATCACTAACAAATCAAGACACAACAATTTAAATTTTAAGTCATCTACTTATTTATAATATCCGTTAAACCTTACTCTTTATAAAAGTGAGTTCCAGTATTTTTATAACAATAGCTTATATAGTATTACCAAAAGATTTTCAAATATGTCCCGATGATTATTCCCAATAGTAATTTATATTTCTACAAAGAATATCATATTTTATGTTTCATTAGTATACTTAGCAGTGAACTATGCTGCTGCGCCAGCATAACATTAGCTTTAGATTTCTTCAAGCTAGTAGTAGGTGTTGTGCCAAGTTGTTGTTTTGTGTAGTTGGTCTTAACAGCACATTTATAATATACACCAAGTTGTATTTTGTTTTGATTTTTTTACACTAATGGACACTAAAGTTGCAAAGAGGCTACATAATGAAGAGACTATAAAACTTATATGGAATTAAAAGTACTTTTATTTCATAGATTAAAGCATATATGTGAGTCTGTTTCATAGTATGTCTTTGTTAAATAATGAATTGACCTCCTGTATCATTCTCTGTTACAATGGAATAAAATAAGCACGGAGATTTAGTTATGTTCTATGAAATTATAGTCGTAGTCCTTTTTGTAGACATAACAAGTTGAGTTTAGGTAAGATTAAAATATAAATTCCAAAAGACATTCATCGTTGTCCAAAATGTAAATTACACAGAACTGAACTGAACTAGTTTGCTCATATCTTTTGAACGGTTAATTCGATTTTGATAATCTTTCCGATTCCGGAAATCTTGAAATATATGCAATAATATTTATTTAGAGCGTTTAGCAAAATTTTAAAATTTACTATGCTAAAATGTGCAATTATAACTTAGACATGTGCGTTTATTCCAATTCAAAAGTTTGCACTTTGAAAAAAATGTATAAGGTACACTGATATTAACATATTCTATTTGTATATCCTTATTTGCCAAGCCTTTTGGTTCAAGTTATATGAAATAACATTTTTAAGAATAACATTTTTAAGCATATGTATACAATCTTATATACATCTTATATGAAATGATCCTGACTCGACCTTCGAAAATCGGCACCGAATACGACACTCATATTCAAATGCCGCAGATCCAAACGTCGAATCTGGTTCGCCGGAGCTTATAACACCATTAAATACAACACAGCGGAAGAAAAGAATATCAATATATAACATTGATACAATGACAGATACAATACCTGATGTAATATGATACAACAGAGTGATACAATAGATATCGATATACATCAGAGATACAAGAAATTGCAGCGGATAGAATACCTTCAATATAATACATCCCTAAAATGCAACTGCAATACCACCTCCAACTAAAGATAGCTCGAACAACCACCAAGTTGCACCAAGCTAAGCAAGGTCAGCCATGAAAGCTGAAGTGTAGAAAATGCTATCCACAAATCCAAAAGACTTCGAAGGCTATCAAATCAATTCCTATTATTTGACTATCTGAAAAACCCAACTCTAGACTGCCCGTGTGGAAAATAGTGGGCACCCAGAAGGAAAGGAACAATAAACTCCGAGTCAGTCATGGGACTGGTGTGAGCAACAAAAACGGTTTTTATCTTTAAAGCAAACACAAGAATTTAAATTGAAAACCGCAATGCTTTTGGAAAACGAAACTACCAAAAGACCTCCCACCACACACACAATGCAAACGCAGACACGGAGAAGATTTCTTCTTTGACAGTCAAACATGCTTGATACGCCAAATCCTTTGAAATTATTATTATTAGTGCATGGTGCAGAAAAATCTTTCGAAAGTATAATATTAATCTTAGCCAGCATAGACATTTCGTAATATGCCTATTATAGCTACCATCCAAACAGTGGGGTGCCACCATAAGTAGATGGCAGGTTATACAACTAAAACCGTACAAGGCGCATATTGTTTTGTTTGGATTTCCAACAAATGGTCAGGTAGAGGAACTTCCCAAATAAAATGGAACGTCTCCGGAGGGACGCCCCCAAGAACTTAACCAGCTCTTTGCTACACAAGGATGGGTTAACTCTGTAACTAGGTAACAACTGACACGAGCATGCCATCCCCAGGTCGTTACCGACCTTTATCCGAGGGCCCTCAATCCAACAACCACACAGTAAAGTATTTGGGCTCCATACCATGATATCACTTTTTTTATCCAGAAGGAAATGGTCATACCCTTAGGAGGAGCTACCTCCAAATAACCTTGCTGCCACGATTGCTGTTTCGACCATTACCGGGTTGTGAGGCTCGACGAAGTCTCGTCCACAAAGCTACGCTTTTTCACAAGGCCATGCTTCGATCACAAATGATCAACAAATGATCATCAACACACAGCAGCACTTAGTATGCCACATTACCACATTGGAAATGTATCACCAGTAACCATCAATTACATAACCTCTGAGCTCTTACGTCTCAAAGAAGGGTGTTAAGCTAAGGGAATAAATCTCCGCCACCAACAGAAATGTATTTGATAGAAACCAGCTTTACATCTCAAAGTGTAATGTCAAACACACATCCATACAAGTCGTCACCACCGGTCTTCAAATGCTATCCATATCGACGTATCATTATTCGGAATGGGTTATATGACACAAGGTCCTCTCCCGGCTAAACCGAATAATGAGCGTAATATTTAAAACATATGGATAATGGGATTTCCGATAAGTCACAACTTATTATCCAAAACCTTTCTTTCAAATGGTTTGAGCAAATCACCCTTTTAAATCTTTTAAAAAAAAAGATTTATTCCACAAAGTTCACCCAGTTTCACAAAGATCCAATTATAGCTTTTGAAACAGTTCCATTTCAAATTGGATTAACTATCCAATCTTTCAATTTAAATATTTAATTCGTAACTCTCAAATCCTTTCCAATTCAAATCTTGTATTTAAAGGATACACCATTTAAAAATCCTTATGATTTCAAAACAAGATTTAATCGTCTTCACAAAGGTTAATTCATAGTTTTACCCAAACTATTTACAATTTCATTTCAACTTGAAGTCTTTCGATATGGATTGGAAATCCTTTCTTTTTATGAAAGCTATTACTATTTAAAACAAATAGTTTTCGTTTTGGGAAAACTAGTTACAATTTACATAAGTTAAACCGTTCGAGTATAAAACTTGGGTTTAAATTTAAATTTCCAAAACCATACCTTTTAAAATGGTTAAAAACCCATATAAATATCTGTATAACTTGAATAATCTTTTTAGACCAAAATTTCCAAATCGTTGAATTTGAATTCAAATTTTAAATTTCAAGACTTTATTAAGTTATTTAAAATAACTTTTTATTTTTGAAAACTCATTTTCAAAAGCTTTCAATTCCAATTCCAAAAGTATTTTGGATTCAAGAATTCAATCTTTAAAATCGTTGAAAATCTGTGACTTAGCTGATTTCCTCGTGCAATCCATATTTGTGTATGTACGATGTGGTCCAGGGGTTTTACACAATAGTGAAACATCATCAATCATCACATCACATATTTAAGCACATCGATAAGCGGTATAAACTATAACGCTTATCGTTCATTCACAGATTCACAGATAAATAATATAAATTTATCACAGGTAATAAACTACATTCATCACAGATCACACCAAAACAATTCACAGCACAAAGCACAACATATCAGAAATATCAACAATCAATAGAATACAAGCATCCACAAATAAGCTCAATTAATTATCTGATTTATTTAAATCAGATGGGTCATCAATCATGGTTAATTAACATTAATCGATTCCAAATCATTTGATTAAAGGTCCTTTAATCATTTATCAACCAAATTAAATCAACTTTAAATTATTGAATAATTAACCGCTAATTATTCAATTATCCTTTAATTAATCACTAACTTATCATTAAAAATCTTTAATTAACCATCTTTGAAATTAATTATCATCAACAATTATTAATTAAAAATAAATTAGACACTTAATTATTAGTTTACCAATTAATTAGTCACAAAGTGATAAACCCCTAATTAATTACAATTATAAATTTAATTAACCAATCTTTACTTACCATTATAAATAAATCATTCTTAATTACTTTTAAAATAATTAATTTATAATAAAAATTATCTTAGTTAACATTTTAAAAACTTTCTTAACTTTGAAAACAAATTATTACTAATTTGAAAACTTAAATGATAGTTAACTTAAACACTTATTTTAATAAATCACAATTTGATTACATCGAGTAATTATACATTAATCCCTTGATCAACTATTCTTAATTAATTAATCATTCATTAAGTAATTAAGCTTTAAGTAACCACTTTATTTTATTTTTGAAAACACCTTGGGATAAAATTTCCAAATCAAAATAAATTGGAATTTCAAAACATTCAAATTAACATGTTAAACATGGAAAAACTTTACTTTTTATAATATTGCAGTTTTGAAAACTAACCCGAGTGCTTCCCATGTTTTGCTCGAGTAAATACCCGAGTTACTCACCAACTTCCCCGAGATCATCCCTCGTTCTTCAATGTTTCTTCTTCTACTACTTTTTTTTTCCTTCAGCTAAATTCAAGTTATAAATTTAAGTACAACTGTTGAAACTCTACCAGGCAACACAGGAAGTACTCGAGCCATCTCCAAGGAAACGCGAATTCCCCTTTGAGTCACCACAACCCAAACTCCTCCAGATACTTAAACGTGGTCGTGCACGTGCACGACGCATTTTCACCGTTCTAGCGAACTTCACCACCATCGGCAAGTTGCGTAGCCCTGCCTACATCGTCACGAACGCCCAGCATTCAGATACGAACTCGAAATCGAATTTTGAGAGTTCGAACCAACCATGGAAATGAACTGTAACCCACCATCCACCTGTCAACGCCTCGTTCCCACAACCACGACCACCAGAGAGCCTCAAACTCCGGCCATCGTCTCGTCGACACTCCCTCTTTCACCTCCCGAAACCTCACAACGCTCGATCAATTGACGATGACGAAAAAATCAAAATACCGAACCTCGCCAAAACTAGGTTTACGAACGAAAAATGCTTGCCGCCGCCACCACGTCCATCTACCGACCATCGCACTATTTTTCTCAACACCACCGTATGCTCCTCCACCTCCACGCAAAACCCTGATTCCCAAAACTCTTCCGGCCGCCTGAAATCGATCGAAATTCAATTTTCGATCATCCTAAACTGCTCTTAAATCCTAGCTCTAAAAATTGTGATTTTTGCTTTAAAAATCATGATTTCCTGAGATGATTCAATTTATATGATTGCATCAGCCAATTACATTATTTGATTTTATCATAATACTAGAATTGCTACTGTATTTTCTTGAATTCAGAGGATTTTCAAACTTAAAATACTTGAATTTATTTTTAAAACTTAAATCATGTTCAAATAAACATCTTTTGTTTAAATTTTAAATTTTAACAATGACTGAAGAAGAAGAAATCAAATTCCAAAACAGGTTTTGGAAACCTGGAACAACAAAGGCAAATATGCCTGACACAAAACATACACAGTTATCTCTGCATACAAACATTCACATATACTTGCATGCACATAAACACTTCATGATTCATCTCAAGCATCATCACAAACAACATCAAGCATTCAAAAATTTAAAGGTTTGCTCATCTGAAATGTTTTAAAACAGAGAATTCCTTTGTTTGTGAAAACTACAGTTGTCCTTTCTTCTTCTTTTAACCTTACTCTGTTGTTGAATGAATCTTGTTTAAGTTTGTAAATACAATGATGTATATATTCTGGAATGCTAAGTTTTTTTATGAACGAATCAAGAATAGTGTAGATGTATATATAGAAAGATAGTGTTTACAGAGGGGAGGTATTTACTGGTGTGGTTTCTTTGTTTTTTTTATTTGATTTGATCAAAGATATTTCTTCTCTTACCTACATTTTTGACCAGGGAATACTTTTGATTTGGAGGCTATTTCGGATGAGAAGATATTAGTAAGTGCATTTGTTTCTTATTTTGTTTACATGCATCATTATCTCATTAAGCTTTTTGTATGAAGATTTCTTTTTGTTCTTGCATATGAGTTTACAGCAAACTTATTTGTCTTGTTATCATGTTTTATGTATTTTATTTTTTTCATTTATTTTGTTAATGTCATACTTCATTTATATAACTTCTTTTGCAAGCTTCATGGATATTTATATCTTCTTTTGTCTTATTTTACATTTACATTCCTATATGTATATAGATATTTAACCTTTAAAGAAATCTTTTTTATTTTTATTTCTATCCGTATACACATTATTTAAAAGAAAATATTTTTATATCTTATTTCTAGTATAAATACTTATTTTTATTTCTTTGTTTTAAAATTGAACTATCAAACATTTTCTAAGTCATTTATTCTAATTTTTAATTCAAATACAATAATCAAATTCCAAAGTCAAATTCAAATTAATTCAAAATTTATTCCAAAATTTTACATTAATTATTAATATAAAATCAATTCAAAATTGGGATCATTACAGATTCGCCCCCTTAAAAAAATTTCGTCCCCGAAATTTGCAGGCACGGAAATAACAAAGATAGAGAAACAGTTTTCCAGGTCAAACTGGATATCTATTCTGTATTTGGCTCACCAAATCATAATATCACCAAGATGAGGACAAACTCATTCAATACTACACAGGATACTCGGATCATCAAATCTATGAAATATGCAAAGCACTGGTTAATCTGATGGATAACTAACCATTCATAGAATATATATCGAGACTCAAACAATAGATAAATGGATTTAATTTTTCTCAATTCTCGAATACTAGATATGGATTCCAAACTCAAGTCGGAATACCCCAAAGTATATATAACTTGTCCCTCTTCGGACTTCGATATTCACAAGAAATTACAATGAAATTTCTAATTTGGTTTTAAATCAAAGTTGTTTTATCGATACAAATCTTCAAATTCAATTTTATATTTAATTTACCAATTTATTTCAAATAGAATTTCGAATTCATTGAAGTTAAAGACGAAAAGCTGATAGAAATTTAGCGAAGAGAATACGAAATAGAAACTTATCTACACGATTCGTAGGGCCACCATCACACTGAAACTTCTCCCTTGAACTGCCATAAAGTAAATCAAAGAATTGAAATCGAATCAAAGAAGATTGATAGAGAAAGATATTTCCATTGTCCCATATCTCGTTCTCTTCTTGCACTCATACTCACTATCAATAAATAGCAAGAGAATTTACTAAGGCATTCGAACGGATATCTTAGGGATACTCATTCTAGGGTATTCTTCACCTATCTCTAATGAGATACTTAATGTGTTATACTCCTGAGCTAAAGTTTCAACCTTCAGCTCTAATGCTAAATGAAACGATCCTGAGTCAACCTTCGAAAATCTACACCGAATACGACACTCATATTCAAATGCCGCAGATCCAAACGTCGAATCTGGTTCGCCAGAGCTTATAACACCATTAAGTACAACACAGCGGAAGGAAAGAATATCAATATATAACATTGATACAATGACAGATACAATACAAGATATAATATGATACAACAGAGTGATACAATAGATATCTATATACATCGGAGATACAAGAAATAGCAGCGGATAGAATATCTTCAATGGAATACATCCCCAAAATTCAACTGCAACTGCAATACCATCTCCAACTAAAGATAGCTTGAACAACCATCAAGTTGCACCAAGCTAAGCAAGGTCAGCCATGAAAGCTGAAGTGTAGAAAATGTGATCCACAGATCCAAAAGACTTCGAAGGCTATCGAATCAATTCCTATTATTCGACTATCTGAAAAACCCAACTCTAGACTGCCCGTGTGGAAAATAGTGGGCACCCAAAGTTTAGAAAAGGAACAATAAACTCCGAGTCAGTCATGGGACTGGTGTGAGCAACAAAAACGATTTTAATCTTTAAAGCAAACACAAGAATTTAAATTGAAAACCGCAATGCTTTTGGAAAATGAAACTACCATAAGACCTCCCACCACACACACAATGCAAACGCAGACTTGGAGGAGATTTCTTCTTATGATAGTCAAACATGCTTGATATGCCAAATCCTTTGATATTATTATTATTAGTGCATGGTGCAGAAAAATCTTTCGAAAGTATAATATTAATCTTAGCCAGCATAGACATTTCGTACTATGCCTACTATAGGTACCATCCAAACAGTGGGACGCCACCATAAGTAGATGGCAGGTTATACAACTAAAACCGTACAAGGCGCGTATTGTTGTGTTTGGATTTCCAACAAATGGTCAGGCAAAGGAACTTCCCAAATAAAATGGAACGCCTCAGGAGGGACGCCCTCGAGAACTTAACCAGCTCTCTGCTACACAAGGCTGGGTTACCTCTGTAACTAGGTAACAACTAACTCGAGCATGCCATCCCTCGGTCGTTACCGACCTTTATCCGAGGGCCCTCAATCCAACAACCACACAGTAAAGTATCTGGGCTCCATACCAAGATACCAACTTTCATAAAAATCGACATAAGTAAATATCTGGGCTCCATACCATGATATCACTTTTTTTATCCAGAAGGAAATGGTCATACCCTCAGGAGAAGCAACCTCCAAATAACCTTGCTGCCACGATTCCTGTTTCGACCATTACCAGATTGTGAGGCTCGACGAAGTCTCTCCACAAAGCCACGCTTTTTCACAAAGCCATGCTTCGATCACTAATGATCAACAAACGATCATCAACACACAGCATCACTTAGTATGCCACATTACCAAATTGGGAATGTATAACTAATAACCATCAATTACATAACCTCTAAGCTCGTACGTCTCAGAGAAGGGTGTTAAGCAAAGAGAATAAATCTCCGCCACCAACAGAAATGTATTTGATAGAAACCAGCTTTACATCTCAAAGTGTAATGTCAAACACACATCCATACAAGTCTGCTCCGGGTTCGAACATAACCGAAGGCACTTTCGAAGAAGCCCTTGCAAATCCGGGTATTCACAATCCCGATCGGACTTTCCATCACTTAGGAAATATCTATGCCGGCGCGACTCAGTGCAGAGACAATCGACGGGTTATCCTTTCGTTCTCGAAAATACCCAGTCTTCACCACCGGTCTTCAAATGTTATCCATATCGACATATCATTATTCGGAATGGGTTATATGCACAAGGTCCTCTCCCGGCTAAACCGAATAATGAGTGTAATATTTAAAACATATGGATAATGGGATTTCCGATAAGTTACAACTTATTATCCAAAACCTTTCTTTCAAATGGTCTGAACAAATCACCCTTTTAAATCTTTTTAAACAAAAAGATTTATTCCACAAAGTTCACAAAGTTCACCAAGTTTCACAAAGATCCAGTTATAGGTCTCGAAACACTTCCATTTCAAATTGGATTAACTATCCAATCTTTCAATTTAAAGATTTAATTCATAACTCTCAAATCCTTTCCAATTCAAATCTTGTATTTAAAGGATACACCATTTAAAAATCCTCTTTGATTTCAAAACAAGATTTAATCGTCTTCACAAAGGTTAATTCATAGTTTTACCCAAACTATTTACAATTTCATTTCAACTTGAAATCTTTCGATACAGATTGGAAATCCTTTCTTTTAATGAAAGCTATTACTATTTAAAACAAATAGTTTTCGTTTTGGGAAAACTAGTTACAATTTACATAAGTTAAACCGTTCAAGTATAAAACTTGGATTTAAATTTAAATTTCCAAAACCATACCTTTTAAAATGGTTAAAAACCGAATAAATATCTGTATAACCTGAATAATTTTTTTAGACCAAAATTTCCAAATCATTGAATTTGAATTCAAATATTGAATTCAAATTCAAATCAAATGTTTAAATTTAAAGACTTTATAAGTTATTTAAAATAACTTTTTATTTTTGAAAACTCACTTTCAATTCCAATTCCAAATTTATTTTGGATTCAAGAATTCAATCTTTAAAATCGTTGAAAATCTGTGACTTGGCCGATTTCCTCGTGCAATCCCTATTTGTGTGTGTATGGTGTGGTCCAGCGATTTTACACAATAGTGCAACATCATCAATCATCACATCACATATTTAAGCACATCGATAAGCGGTATAATCTATAACGCTTATCGTTCATTCACATATTCATAGATAAATAATATAAATTTATCACAGATAATAAACTACATTCATCACAGATCACACCAAAACAATTCACAGCACAAAGCACAACATATCAGAAATATCAACAATCGATAGAATTCAAGCATCCACAAATAAGCTCAATTAATTATCTGATTTATTTCAATCAGATGGGTCATCAATCATGGTTAATTAACATTAATCGATTCCAAATCATTTGATTAAAGGTCCTTTAATCATTTATTAATCAAATTAAATCAACTTTAAATTATTGAATAATTAACCTTTAATTATTCAATTATCCTTTAATTAGTCACTAACTTATCATTAAAAATCTTTAGTTAACCATCTTTGAAATTAATTATCATCAACAATTATTAATTACAAATACATTAGACACTTAATTATTAGTTTACCAATTATGTGACGACCCGGAATTTTAAGCATTTGAAATCAGAATATTTAATTTATTTTAAATATTCAAAAGTTAATTATTAACTTTAATTTCAAATATCAGTATTCATTTGATAATTAATTGTTGAATTTAATTGTCGAAATTGGGTAAATTATTGAATCTGGAAATTTATGCCTGTTAAAAATAATTTGAAGGCTTATAAAATTTATATTGATAACACTGAAGAAAATGGAAGTTGTAAAATTGAAATTAATAGTGGTTTGTTCAGTTTTAAAATTTTATAGTTTAAAATTGATTTTAAAAATAGCCTTCCGAGGCACAGTCTCGGAATTAGACGAAACCAGTTCCATTGGGTCCGTAATATTGTATTATTATCGGATTTCAAATTTCGTAGTGTTTGAAGTTGTTGTATGAGCACACGGTAAGTAAACGCGCTAAAATTTATATCGAAAATTCAATAAAATAACTGGATCCAAAAAGTTATCTCCCCATGTGGTCGAGCTAGGCCTCGAAACATGTTCCAACGTGTTCAGAATAACGATATAACGCTAGAAACGCCGGTCGTTGCGTTTAAATTGGAGTTCGGGTTTAGAATTAAGGACCACGAGATATTTTTGGATATAAAAATATAAAATTTCAAATCCATGAGCCACCCTATAAGCAGACCTAGCCTGTCTCTGTCGCCAATCTTCTCTATGAAGCCACCTTCCATCTATTTATCGCGTCTTCCTCCATCCCTTTTCATTTTCGTTTGAAACCAGATTGAAACTAAAATTCAAATTAATGGCGAGGGAAAAAAAAACTGGTTGCTTCTGTCTAAATCCAGCGAAATCCTCCCAAACAATTAGCAGAGCTATCCTATTAAAAAAAAATCGCGTAGCCGCCCTCAAATAAAAATCGAATTCGTTCGGTACAAAATTGAATTTGCGGCTTGTCTTTTAATTTCGAAATCGAAATCAAGTCACAAGCCTCCTTTCTCTTCTGTTCGAACCGTGAAATCGAACGAGCATTTCGGGAAAGGAGTGGAGGTATTGCTTTTTATTTGGGATTCTCGAAGACGGAGAGGCGATTTCTTGAGCGGCGTCGATGCGTCATAGTTGAACTCGAGCAGGCCGTCGCACGAGATGGAGTGGGAGTCGCGAGATGTAGGGTTGTCAGGAATCTCGAATTCGATCGAGATGAAGCCAGGGGTTCGAACGAGGATCGGCGATCGAAATCACGATCTCGTGAGGCAGTGGGGTCCATCACCTCAGATGATGGCATGACGTTTGGGAAGAGGTCGGAGCATCGAGGCGAACTCACGGTGGGGTTCGCGAAGAGCGATCGCGTCTTCAGTCTTGGTTTCAACTCGGCAGTGCTATGGGGTCATGATTTGGTGGAGAGGTCGTGGAAAAGGCATGGTTACGCTTTCGATCAAGGGCAGTGAGGTATTTTTTTTATTTTAAATTTAATTTAAAAATTATATATATACAGTGGGAGTATTTTATAGGCAGAGAAGAAAGTGTCAAAACCTAACTTTCACTTTTCAAATATATGTATATATATTGGGAAAATAATTTAAACAGTAAAGCGGAAATTTTATACAGATATGATTTTGACGAAAAAAAAATGGATTTTAAACCTATATAGGTTATTTATATATGCAGCTTGAAAACGAAGAGAAAAAAATAAATTACAATTTACTAGGATATGTAAATAATAATAATAATAATGATTATTTAAGTTGATTAATTTATTTGATTATTTTAGTTACTAAAAAAAATCTTTAAAAGGGAAACTTCCTAGTTTAAATTTAAATCACTAGTTCATTAAATTTATTAAATGGTAATTAGGTTGTTCGATCATATTTTTGAATATTAATAAACCACATAAATTGTTTATACAAGGTAAAAACTGAGAAACCCAGTCAGGATTGAAGTAAAATTGCAAAAGGGAGAAAGCAAAGGTGAGTTAATCTCACTCAGTTACATTTAAATTTAAATGATTAAATTTAAATAATTGTTTGAATGGCTGAATTGGTTGATGTGATATAGTATGATATTTTAGAATTGGCATATTATATTGTGCTAACATTTGTGGATGCAGGGAAAACAGGTTGGAGGGATCCAACTGGACCCCTCACATTTATTTAAATTATTCAATATTCTCTGTTGTGATTATTTGATATCCTATGATGAGTTATATTGGAATATTGAATGTTAAGGTTTGATTGGATATTCGGGTATAATGTATTACCTAATATATGAATTGGATTGTTGAAAGGAAATTAAAAGGAAGTAAATTTGTAAGCGAAATAATTATAGAAAGTTTGAATAAATTAAGAATGAATTGAAAAGAAATAGAAGTAATATGAAAATAATAATAAATAACTTCGAGTATGAAGAGAAATGGAATTTTGAATAAAATGAAATTGATGAATTGTAAACTTAAATTATATCAATTAAAGAAATAAAGAATTATTTTAAAATTCAAAGTTCAAAATTTATTTAAAGAATAAAGAAGTAAATGAGAATTCTAAAAATTGGAATTTTTAGTTAAAGTATTTTTAAATCATAAATCAAGAAATGAAATCTAAAATAAATAGATTCTGAATTAAAAGGAAATAAATTGGAAATCAATTTGGGAAATTGATTTAAGTGATTGAAGTTGGAATTCTCCCTGGATAACCAAGTACGTTTTCAAAGTAAATTTTTTAATATACGTTAAAGGATTTAAAGTTGTTTTAAAAGCAAGTTTTGAAAAATTTCTTATTTCTAATATTTAAATTCTAAAGTAAGTGCTTCCTCTTAATCTATTATAGTAGTAATTATTTAAAGAATGACTTAATACTATGTTTTTAAAAGTATAAATCTAGTTTTATATTTATTAAGTAACTTTATTTTCAAATATTCATATAGTATGTATTTTTAAAAAAATTATTAAAGCAGCTTTAATTTAAATGTTTTAAAAGTATATATTTTAAAGTAAAGTGTTTTAAAATTTATTTTTAAAATCTAGTTTTGTGCTTGGTAATTTCAGCAGAGATAGAAAATATTTGGGAAAATTTATTCTGGAAAGAAAGATGGTTTTGAAAACTGTTTTCAGAGGATTGAAAATAGAAATATATCTTGTGAATATATTTTGAGGATAATAAATAATTTGGAAATTATTTATTGTTAGATGGTTGTTTGTGAATGTTAATTGATAGTTAAATAACCGACTATCAATATTGGCCAAATGCATTGATCGTTTCGAAGAGACCGGGATCGAGATTTATTTCTCGAAAACCACTTCGATCCGGTTTGTACGTTTCGTGCGAAAAACGTGTTCGGAGTCGAAGATGGAGCAGTGAAGTGCAAGGGCTAGTCGCTACTAATCCTGAGGATATTTCCAAAATGGATGTAGTGGGAGTAGTGCCTTCGGTTCCGTTCGAACCCGGGACAGACTTGTATGGATGAATGCTTGCGAAACATCGTCAGGCGGACGATGGGCATTCTAAGGGATATTCTATAAAGGTAACGCTTAGCCTCAAGCCTCATCAAATGGGAATGGCTGAAAATCAGGGGATATGCAGCAAGGCTTCGTGGGTAGCCCCCACTGGAGGGTGAGGTCATCCCTGTCTAGATGTCCCTTTATTTCGGCTGTGTGGGCGGTTGCTGATCCCAACCGCGGGGTGATCTTGCTCGGGACTGTCCAGTAAGGGATGGTTCCAGTCTTGTGTTGCAGGGGAGTTAGGGTGGCTCCTCGGTACGCTGATCTAGACCAGGTACTGTGACAGGTGGTACCCCAGTGCCTAGCCATTAGTTGGAATCCATTTTCCCTAGGCGCCCGTACGGTTTTGATTGTGCCCAACTATTGCTGAAACGTGAGATGCAAGCATTTCAGCTAGATTCTATTTACTTTCTATAGACACTATTATAATATCAGAGGATTTCTATAAAAATTGTTTTAGCTATCGTAAGGTAAAAACCCGACATGTTTATTTATGGCGTGGTCTTACGAGATGCTTTTGTTTTCAAAGGATTTTGAAACTTTAATAATCAATTGGGTGTGATTTTCTCACGCTGGTATTCCAGACTGACTCGGGTGTTATTTAACTGTAATGCTCGGGTCAGACCGAGTATTATAGGATACAGGATATGATTCTATGGAGCTCAGGAGACGAGCTGGATGACGACACGTACTCTCGTACTTGTTTACATATATATATTCCGCTGTATTGAGTTGTTATGTATCCACTTGTATGTTATTGATGTGATCTGTGATTGATGTACTCTGATGATGTAATATATGTAAACAGATATATTTGATTTTGAGTAAGATTATTATTTATCTATTATATTTTATTTCGCTGCGATGGTTAGATTCTGTTATTGATTTCTATTTTCTTCTTCTACCTCTTCTTCTTTAACCCAAATGGTTCGTATTTCTGTGCAACTTGAGTTGATTGTTGTAGAATAGGGTTAACCCAAGGGGTACGGATTTGCGGGTCGTTACAAATTAATTAGTCACAAAGTGATAAACCCCTAATTAATTACAATTATAAATTTAATTAACCAATCTTTACTTACCACTATAAATAAATCATTCTTAATTACTTTTAAAATAATTAATTTATAATAAAAATTATCTTAATTAACATTTTAAAAACTTTCTTAACTTTGAAAACAAATAATTACTAATTTGAAAACTTAAATGTTAGTTAACTTTAACACTTATTTTAATAAATCGCAATTTGATTACATCGAGTAATTATACATTAATCCCTTGATCAACTATTCTTAATTGATTAATCATTCATTAAGTAATTAAGCTTTAAGTAACCACTTTAATTTATTTTTGAAAACACGTTGGAATAAAATTTCCAAATCAAAATAAATTCGAATTTCAAAACATTCAAATTAACATGTTAAACATGGAAAAACTTTACTTTTTATAATATTGCAGTTTTGAAAACTAACCCGAGTGCTTCCCATGTTTTGCTCGAGTAAATACCCGAGTTACTCACCAACTTCCCCGAGATCATCCATCGTTCTTCAACGTTTCTTCTTCTACTACTTTTTTTTCCTTCAGCTAAATTCAAGTTATAAATTTAAGTACAACTGTTAAAACTCTACCAGACAACACGGGAAGTACTTGAGCCATCTCCAAGGAAACGCGAGCTCCCCTTCGAGTCATCACAACCCAAACTCCTCTAGATACTTAAACGTGGCCATGCACGTGCACGACGCGTTTTCGTCGTTCTAGCGAACTTCGCCACCACCGGCAAGTTTCGTAGCCCTGCCTACATCGTCACGAACGCCCAGCATTCAGATACGAACTCGAAATCGAATTTTGAGAGTTCGAACCAACCATGGAAATGAACTGTAACCCACCATCCACCTGTCAACGCCTCGTTCCCACAACCACAACCACTAGAGAGCCTCAAACTCCAGCCATCATCTCGTCGACACTTCCTCTTTCACCTCCCGAAACCTCGCAACGCTCGATCAATTGACGATGACGAACAAATCAAAATACTGAACCTCGCCAAAACTAGGTTTACGAACGAAAAATGTTTGCCGCCACCACCACGTCCATCTACCGACCATCGCACTATTTTTCTCAACACCACCGTATGCTCCTCCACCTCCACACGAAACCCTGATTCCCAAAACTCTTCCGGTCGCCTGAAATCGATCGAAATTCAATTTTCGATCATCCTGAACTGCTCTTAAATCCTAGCTCTAAAAATTGTGACTTTTGCTTTAAAAATCATGATTTCCTAAGATGATTCAATTTATATGATTGCATCAGCCAATTACATTATTTGATTTTTACTAGAATTGCTACTGTATTTTCTTGAATTCAGAGGATTTTCAAACTTAAAATACTTGAATTTATTTTTAAAACGTAAATCATGTTTAAATAAACATATTTTGTTTAAATTTTAAATTTTAACAATGACTGAAGAAGAAGAAATCAAATTCCAAAACAGATTTTGGAAACCTGGAACAACAAAGGCAAATATGCTTGACACAAAACATAAACAGTTATCTCTGCATACAAACATTCACATATACTTGCATGCACATAAACACTTCATGATTCATCTCAAGCATCATCACAAACAACATCAAGCGTTCAAAAATTTAAAGGTTTGCTCACCTGAAATGTTTTAAAACAGAGAATTCCTTTGTTTGTGAAAACTGCAGTTTTCCTTTCTTCTTCTTTTAACCTTACTCTGTTGTTGAATGAATCTTGTTTAAGTTTGTAAATACAATGATGTTTATATTCTGGAATGCTAAGTTTTTTGATGAACGAATCAAGAATAGTGTAGATATATATATATAAAGATAGTGTTTACAGAGGGGAGGTATTTACTGGTGTGGTTTCTTTGTCTTTTTCTTTTTATTTGATTTGATCAAAGATATTTCTTCTCTTGCCTACATTTTTGACCAGGGAATACTTTTGATTTGGAGGCTATTTCGGCTGAGAAGATATTAGTAAGTACATTTGTTTCTTATTTTGTTTACATGCATCATTATCTCATTTAGCTTTTTGTATGAAGATTTTTTTTTGTTCTTGCATATGAGTTTACAGCAAACTTATTTGTCTTATTTTCATGTTTCATGTTTTATGTATTTCATTTTTTTTCATTTCTTTTGTTAAGGTCATACTTCATTTATATAACTTCTTTTGCAAGCGTCATGGATATTTAGATCTTCTTTTGTCTTATTTTACATTTACATTCCTATATGTATATAGATATTTAACCTTTAAAGAAATCGTTTTTATTTTTATTTCTATCCGTATACACATTACTTAAAAGAAAATATTTTTATATCTTATTTCTAGTATAAATACTTATTTTTATTTCTTTGTTTTAAAATTGAACTATCAAACATTTTCTAAGTCATTTATTTAAATTTTAAATTCAAATACAATAATCAAATTCCAAAGTCAAATTCAAATTAATTCAAAATTTATTCCAAAATTTTACATTAATTATTAATTTAAAATCAATTCAAAATCGGGATCGTTACATTATATGAACACTAGTGCATGAAAATATATTAATACAGCCAAGGGGTGCACAAGACAACTCATGCATATGAGTGTCTACTAAAAGTAGTTCAAAAAAAGTTATTAAATGTTTCCATGTTTTAGTGAGTCATAACCTTTATCACAGATATTGTTCCTAAATTATCTAGAATACATTCTTGAAATTCAACTGCCATACTAAAACAGTCTCATTTCGTGTGCATACACACAAAAGATTAATGAGCACGCCAACTAAACTTTTGAACCATCACATGATTTTGTGTTGTGGACCAGTAAAACATTACCAAAAAGTTACTTATATATGTTTCTTAATTGAATGAATGTCATATTCTCAAACTTTCTACATACTTGAGACTTATAATTTTTTTTGCTTAAGTATAGGTACATGAAGGATATATGGATTGGTATGCAGCGCAAACTCGCTCTCCCTTGTATCAAAAAATTTGCATTAATACGCTAAAAATAAAGGTACATTTTCGAATTCAGCAATTATAGAAATATTATTGTATATTGTTTTTGCGACCGTGTGGTCGATGTATATCACATATATTATAATTGTGAAATTACAAACGGCTCTCCGTACAAAGGAGACTCTGTCGAAAATTTTCAATAAACTTTTGTATGCGAAGAAATGGAAATTAGTAAATGAACATATTTAAATTTATAATGTACGATAAGTTTGATTCCAATGTTAACTGCTAAGTTTTGATCGAGTTTCAACTAAATAGTAAAATTCGAAGAGAGTTAATATTTGCATATGTTTTTGACGTCTTCTTATAAGAAATTGCGAGATGCAATTTTCATAAGGGAGGAGGTCTGTAACAACCCTGTTTTTTGAAGCCGTAATATTATTATATATATATCATCTAATGAGGTGTAAATCAAATTAAATTAAGCTATAATAGATTTACAAATTGCAAAATTGCTATCCATTCAATATTAGTTCACTTTACTTAATTATGCATCGAACTAATATAAATAAATTTATTCATCATTGTCAATTTATCGATTTTTATTGAATATCGAATAGAACTTCTTTTTATCTATTACAGCATAACGTTAAAATATTTTATATTCAACGATAACACTATAATTTAGTTTAATATATCTTCTAAAAGTTTATTTTATTAGTTAATTCAATTTGTTAAAATTAAAATCCATTATTAACTAGATCTCGTTTAAATAAAACCTTATTTCCAAAATATAAATGATCAAAATTTAATTCGAATGTTTTTGAAACTGTAAAATGTAACAGAGGTGGATATCTAAATATGCACAGACATGCATCTGAACCATGATGCATTGTTGTGCATCCCCCTACCTACCTTTGCAAATTTGTTTTAAATCTGAACTATTACTTTACAAATTTGAATGACACTGCAACTCAATTTGTGTACAGGGAAAACAAAACACCACAAAGAAAAAGAAAAGACGGGAAAACAATGTTTCCAGAAAATCAAACACAAGCCTATCATTCATTCAATTCAGAGCCATCACATTCACACAGGGATAATAAAATGTTACTGCTTTTTTTTTCCAGATAAGTTTCAAATACCAGAAACTTGTTCTATTATTTTTTTTCCTCTCTCTTACTTAATAAAAATCATCTCTGCAATTAACTATCTTTGAAGTGAATTACTTAACTTCAAATGCTTGAATTTAATTTTTTTTTAAAAATGATGTCACATACATACAAACATTTTTTTTTCATTAAGAGGTGGTAGCCTAAAAATCATTCTGTTGTATGATTTAGATTTTCAAATTATGTTTGAGAACCTGTACTTATAACAGGATATACACAAACATACAGACCTACATATCAACTTATGTATTCAGACATGCAGGCAAGACAAATAATATTTCATCACCCATTATCAAGTGCCAACCACAACATCAAAATGTAATAGGTCAAGTTTGCTCACTGGTCAAAGAAGCAAAGAAATCTGGTTTTTGACATGGTTTACACTGTAAACCAAGATTTATAGATAACTGTGTTCTCTAAAGTTTCCAGTAAAAGAAAATTTCAAAACTTGCCTTGATTTTATTACTGGAAAACACAGTACAAATTTGAACAACTCAATCATGTTTATTTTTTTCAAATCCAATAACAAATAGAGAGGGGGTTTGAGTTTGGTATATGAACACTGTAAATCATGACTCAGAGAAACAGGGAAGGCAATACATCCCCAGGCAAAAGAAAACACAAGCACAACCATTTATTCACATGCAAGTGTCTTTCAAACAGTCATTCAAGCATTTCAAACAGCAGCAAATGATTGAATAAACAGGGGTTTACTCACAAGCATCATAGAAATAAATCAAAGGTTGAAAAGGTTTGCTCACAAGTAATTTCAGAACTAAAGTATTTATTTTTCTTACTATATTTTCCTTAAGACAACTTAAGACTGACAGGTAAAAGAGGAAATGATTTGGGGTTTTGAATTAGCTTGCAACTGAGAACGAGAATATGGGCGGTTTACAGACACATATATACATCACATATGAACTGAAGTTCAAACAAACACATGTAAACAAAGTTTCCCACAACCAGATTCAAAAATCCATCACATGCAGCAAAACAAAACAAGCAAAGTTTTGATAGCATCTGTTCTCATCAGTTTAAATTTATTTACAGAGCAAATGGAAGCAAACAACACCCAACAACTATACATGCAGTGTCTTATCTGTTCTTATCTGTTCTTATCAGTTTAAATCAAATTAACAGAGCAAATGATAGCAAATAACACCCAACAACCATACATGCAGTGTCTGTTCTCATCAGATATGTATGTGAATCACTTACAAAACAACAGACCATAGCAACACAAATCATAGCATGTAACCAAGCACCCAATTCAAACAAATAAAAGAAAACTTGAATAAGATTAATCGTGAGAAAAAATCACCTCTGTCGAAGCGAATTGGAGCAGTGGATAACGATTCGCAAATCTCGAAGTCAACGCAAATCAATCAACAGAGAACGAGCGAGCCAAGCAACAACGAACTCGACCAACCGAGGAGCACGCGAGCGAAGAAATCGAAGCAGAGACGAAAGCCCTAATTTGGAAGCGAAGAGGAACGAACGATCGTGGCCGCCATTTTTATTTTCTTTCGTATGTTTTGTTAGGTTTAGGGTTGTGAACGAATGAATGGTAAAGGAGTGGGGGTATCGGGTCGAAAAGAATAAGGCAGTGTATTTTTTTTTTATAGATTAAATTTTAATATTTAATCGCCAAATTCACAGTTATATTGGGAATTCAATTTAAATTATCATTCAAATATTTAAAATTAATTAAATATTTTCAATTTAAATTGTTCAAAAATTCAGGATCGTTACAATCTCCCCTCCTTAAAAGAATTTCGTCCCGAAATTACAAGTAAGGAAAAATGATTGTTAAAATTTCACTAATATTTATACCCTACTCAATTTTATCAAGTTTGAAATTTATTAAAAATAAATAAATAAGTATAGGATTCATTCTATTTGTTTTGTCTCATTAGCTTTGTTAATTAACTCGTTTGCTCATCATTTTCTACAATCAAAACGCAAAAGTCTTTTACTAAAGTTTTCAAATTACAAAACCCAAATTTTAAATTTGCAATTCTTCATTTAAGAAATTTACATAGTATAACCTTTCCAAAGCTGTGGACTTTCAAAACATTTCAAAAATCCTCTTCCTTAGTTCATTAGGTTGGAATTTATGTTACTTTAATTTCGGATTATTGATTTTCTATTTAAAGTTTGAAAATACTTGCTAACTCGAAATTTAACAAGTCTATTGTCGTTCTTAAAGACATTAGGCATACGCTGTGTAACGACCCGTATTTTACGTGTCGAAAAAATCGTAGAATTTGCAGGTCGTTAGTGTTTGTGTTGCCTCTAGGTTGAGTCGTTTAGGAGTTGACCTGAGTGCAAGTGATGAGTCGTGACCGACTCATAGATAAGTCGTAGACGACTTAAGGGGATGGACCGAGTTAAGGTAGGCATCGACTCATAGAGGTCCGACTTATAGGCTTGAGTCGTGACCGACTCATAGAGGGCCGACACATAGGGTTGCCGAGTTAGCTAAGTGATGAGTCGTACTCGGGTTAGTAGGGTTTAAGTGTTACGACTCATAGGGTTACGACCTAAGGGGATAGGACGTGCACGAGTTAGGTTTTAGCGACCTAGTGATATGAGCGAGTCAACATGGTAGTATGTGACCGAGTTAATAGTTAGCTCGTATGACCGACCTAAGGGGCTAACGAGTTATAGGTAATGACCGACCTACAGAGTTGACCGACTTAAGGATAGACGGCTTAGAGTGTGACCGAGATAGGATGGACCGACCTAAGATAGCGACCGACTCATGGGATAGCGGCTTAAGGGGCTTAGGGCTTAGGTCGTAGATAGTTGAGTCGGTGGGGTCTTGAGTCGGTAGGGTGTTATCTCGTTAGGTGGTTAAGTCGTTAAGAGGTTGGGGGTAGATAGGTCGTCCATGGGATTAAGTCGGCAGAGCTAAGTCGGGGACGACCTAAGGTTGGTTCAGGTGTTAAGTCGACTAGGGGCTAGGTCGTTAGGTCGGCTTATGGTGGTAGGATGTTGAGTCGTTAGGTACGACTCATGGGATGAGTCGTGAGTCGTTAGAAGGCTTGTGTCTTAGGCCGTGTATGTTTTGAGTCGGTGAGACCAGTTGAGTCGTTATACGACTTAGGAGATGCGGCAGGGTTATGTTGAGTCGTTGAGCCGTTGTGTAGCAAGGTTGTTGTCTCGGTAGGATGTTGGGTCGGCTGTGCTAGGTTGAGTCGGCAAGGATGAGTCGGCAGGAGATGAGTCGTGGACGACTCATGATGAGTCGGAACCGACTCATAGGGGCGACGACTCATGGAGGTTCCAGCCTATAAATAGAGGGGTTCGGCTCACTTTTTGGCACCGGTTTTCGAAGCGACGAAGTGCTGCCATTTTGAAGACTCGACTGCAGTATTTTCTTCACTTCTTTCTCTACTTCTATCAAGTGCTAACATCCATTGAAGATCGAAGATCAAGATCGAAGATCCAAGTGTCCAAGTTGAAGATCTTCATCCGTTTGAGCTAGAATTCATCGTTTCAAGTGAGATTTCTCCGGATCAAGTCCAAGACCTTGCTGTCCAGATCTGAAGTTGATTCTTTTTAGGTTGTTTTGGTGATTTGGTGAGTGGTAGTTATCTCTCACGCGGATCCAAAGGAGTATATGGAATTGGTGATATGTTTGTGTGTTAAAGTTAGCGTTTTCTCGCATTTTCCATAAGTCTGCATGTAGATCCATCATATTTGAAGATGTTTATCTATGAAAGTTGATTTAACAAGTATTAGAGATAAAACCCATGCTTTAGATTTGATAGATCTATGCTAAAAACCATGATTTCACATATGTTGGACTTTTGCACACTTAAATTACGAAATTGCCATTATAGTTGATATTGCTTAATATATCTTGTTTGAATGCTTGAATGTTTGAATGTATGTTAGATTTGATTGCTCCAAGTTAGCATGTAGTTGATTTGGAACAAGATGGTTGAAGATGATTCAAAAGCTAAGTAGAAAAGCTCTTGAATGGTGAAAGCTGCTGATGGCATATGAAGCGGATGTGGAAGCTCATATGGATGAATTCGATGATGGGACTTTGCCGTGATGCGAAGAGGCGAAGTATGAGATCGAGATGGGACTTTGCCATGATGCGATAAGGCAAACCATGTTGTTGAGTTGAGACTTTGCTTTGGTACGATGAAGCGAAGTATGATGTGAGTCTTGGCTTAATCCAGGCAGGGATCATTCCAAGCATGTTGATAACTTGAAGGGTAGTTCAAGTTGGTTGATAATGGAACTGCTCAAGAGGTAGCTTGGGCTAGGTTGAGAATAGTCGTCGAGGAGGATGACTAGGAGGCTTGGACTTTATCGTCGTTGAAGGTTCTAGCAAACTTAAAGCAAGGGTACATAGGGACGCCTAAAAGACTACAGGAAGGTAGTCGAGTACTCTGGGCCAAGTAGATTAGTCCTAGGCACAAGGCAGTGTGCGGAGTTTTGTCTAGAACCGGGGTTACCATTAGCCCTTGACAGATGGCTCAGGAAGGAGTCGGTCATTCAATTAACGGTGATTTCGAAGCAAGGATAACAGTGATAGCCAGAGTCATGGATGTTTGGATGTTTGGTTGTATCATCATTCGGCTTCAAGAGCGGTGTTTTCTGGGTGCTTATCTGATCTTGGTTTAGGCCTTGGGGGTTTGTATTTGGAAAACATCGTCCTTGACTCGAGTGATTATTGCTTTACCTTACTTATCTGCTATATTATGCTTGCTTCTCCTTAGTGTGTGTCTGGGGGCTATCACTGTAGAAAGAGGTGGAGTGGGATGGTTTGGTTCCTATTCCTTTTATTTCCTTATGCTCTTTTGGTATGTTTGATAGTTAATTTACTGCTCACTAAGACTTTGTCTGACTCAAGGTTTTATGTCTCCTCTTATTACCTTGGGCTGTTCATCCATATTTGGGATGGGCAGACTGAGTAGCAGGTGACAGGTGCTGTGCTTAGAGTTAGAGTTTTCCGTTGATGATGACGAAGACGAGCAGGAGGCTTTGCATATTAGTTTTCTTACTATATGTACTGGGTTCCGCTGTTGTATCTGATTGAGTGTTGTAGTGAGGCTCTGATGTATGGATGATTCATTTGATTGTATAAACTGCTATGTTGCTTATATGATGATGTTGTGTTCTATTGAGCTTCACTATATTATAATTCTCTATTGTATTTTATCCATGCGCTGTGAGTTACGATAGAGATTCTGCAATTTTATTTTACCCTGACTATCGTCCATGGCTGCCTTGCACACCTTTCAGTGCACTATTCTCACATTTGGTGCGGGAGTCATGGGCGGTCGTCACATTTGGTATCAGAGCTTTGGTTAATCGATTTTAGCCAACGCTCGCTGACGTAATTACGTAAGAGAGACGTAATTGTATTTTGATGGATGATTACTATATATAATATAGTAACTTAGATGGATTTGAACTCCTTATGCAGTTGTTTCTTAAGGTGTTCTAATCATTCTTTTTACAGATATTAAGGATGAGCAGAAGCGAGAGACAAGCTGCGAGAGATAGCCGTGCTGCTAGGGAAGCTGTTGACTATGCTGCGATGTTCGAAGCAATGATGACTTCGATCATGAGGAGGGTACCAGCTTCTGGATCATCTGTAGATGTTGGAGTTCAAGTCCAGGCTCCAAGGCCAGTGGATTTTGCCAAGCTCTGCAAGGATTATACTTCTCTTGGAGGAAAAGCTTTCTTGGGGACAGAATCTACTATTGAAGTGCAGAGATGGATGGATGCTTGCCGAAGGATTTTTGGTGATCTAGGGATTGAGGATGCAACCAAGAGAAAGCTTGCATCGAGGCAGCTTCAGGGAAGAGCTGCGGATTGGTGGAATTCTATCACTATAGATACACCAGAGGAGGAGATAACTTGGGAGCAATTCCAAGTTAGATTTGAAGCCAAGTTCATCTCTACGGCTCAGAAGTCTGTTTTGTTCAAGAGATTTGTAGAGCTCAAGCAGGGAGGGAGGCCAGTTCTTGAGTATATTTCTGAGTTCGAAGCTTTGTCTAAGTATGCCAGATCGTATATTGATTCTCCATACCAGAAGAATGAAAAGTTTGTGACCGGTCTGGATGCTTATCTTGGAAGGCAGTTGGTGGATCACTTGGACGATCCATTTGAGAAGCTGGTGGAGAAAGCTTTGAGGCATGAGAGTTTGTTCCCTAAGGAAAGTTCTGTTGTTGCTGTAACCAGGGAAGGATCTAAACCACAGCAGGGTGGAAATAAGAAGAGGAAGCAGCAGCAACAGAGGGGCAAGGATGGCCAGAAGAAGCTGAAGGGTGAGTTGACTTGCTATAACTGTCAGCAGAAGGGCCATCTCTACAAAGATTGTAAGAATCCCAAGGTGCTGGGAAAATGTTACAACTGTGATAAGCTGGGACATATCAAGAAGGATTGCCCAGAGCCGAGGAAAAATAGGCAGATTGTGCAGGCCTATGCTTTGGAAGCTGTGCCGTCATCTTCAAGAGCTCCTACTGCTGAAGAAAAGGGGAAGAGTGTGGTGGTTCAAGGTACTCTTTCTATTTGTGGTGTTCCAGTTAGAGTGTTGTTTGATACTGGAGCGTCGCATTCTTTTGTTTGTGATGATTTGGTAGGCCGGTTAGGTTTGAAACCGGATATTGTTGATAGGCCATTGGTTGTGACTAATCCAGTTGGGGGTTCGTCATGTTTGTGTATGATATGCCGTGGTCTAGTTGTTTCGAGTCATGATTGCTCGTTTGTTTGTGATTGCTTTGTTCTGAACTTTGCGGGGTTCGGAATTATTTTGGGTATGGACTGGCTTAGGAAGTATGCGGCTAGGATTGATTGTGAGAGGCTGGAGGTGACAGTCGGGAATGTGGAAGGGCGAAAGGTTGTGATACGATGTAAGCATGAGGAAGGCGTCCTCATGAGCTTCATGTATTCGCTGGTTGTTCCACGGGAAGGACTGTCATCGGTGCCTATTGTGAATGGATTTGAGGATGTCTTTGACGAAGTCAAAGGGTTGCCGCCGCATAGGGAGATCGAGTTTCGTATCGATCTAGTTGAGGGAGCCAGACCTGTTGTGATGCCTCTTAGGCGGATGGCACCGAGGGAGCAGCAAGAGCTGAAGGTGCAAGTTGATGACCTTTTACGGAAAGGATTCATTCGGAGAAGTGTGTCCGAATGGGGTGCGCCCGTTGTGTTCGCAACCAAAGCGGATGGATCGTTGAGGTTGTGTGTTGATTATCGTGAGCTGAACAAGGTGACTAGGAAGAACAAGTATCCATTGCCGAGAATAGATGACTTGTTTGATCAGCTTCACGAGGCTAAGATGTTTTCTCAGATGGATTTGGCAACGGGATTTCACCAGTTGAGAGTGGCAAGGGATAGTGTGCCGAAGACTGCTTTCAGGACACCATCCGGGTTTTATGAGTGGCTGGTAATGCCGTTTGGGTTGACTAACGCGCCAGCATATTTTGTGGATCTTATGAATAGAGTATTCAGAGATCAGTTGAATAAGTTCGTGCTTATGTTCGTGGATGATATTTTGGTTTATTCCAGAACTGAGGAAGAGCACAAGACGCACTTGAGGATTGTTTTGGAAATACTACGGAAACATCAGCTGAAGGCTAAGTTTTCGAAGTGTCACTTCTGGAAGAGTGAAGTGAGGTTCTTAGGCCATGTTATCACTGGAAATGGAATAGCGGTTGATCCCGCTAAGGTAGCAGCGATCCAGGATTGGATTAGACCTAAGAATGCATCTGATGTGAGAAGTTTTCTTGGATTAGCAGGGTATTATCGTCGGTTTATTAAAGACTTTTCCAAGATAGCTGCACCGTTGACAGGATTAACGAAGAAGAACCAAGTGTTCAGATGGGATGATAAGTGTGAGCAAGCTTTCGTAATCCTGAAAGAGCGACTGACGAGTGCTCCTGTTTTGACTATTCCAAGTGGGATTGAGGAAATGGTGGTTTACACCGATGCATGTGGCACTGGATTGGGAGCGGTGCTAATGCAGAAGGATAAAGTTGTTGCGTATGCTAGTCGACAACTGAAGCCGCATGAAAGGAATTATCCAACTCATGATTTGGAGTTAGCGGCGATAGTGTTTGCTTTGAAGATGTGGAGACATTACCTATTGGGAGTTAGATTCGAGTTGTTTACAGATCATAAGTCGTTGAAGTATCTGTTTTCCCAAAAGGATTTGAATCTTCGACAGCAAAGGTGGTTAGAGTTTCTAGCATCTTATGATTTTGGTATAGCCTATACTCCGGGAAAAGGTAACGCAGTGGCAGATGCGTTAAGTCGAAGACATGCAGGTTTGGGAGCCATGTTTTCAGAATGGAAGAGTCTTGAGTATTTGGCTGGATTTGATTTCAGGCCTAGATGTGGGTTGGAACCTGAGATGTTGGCAAACTTATCAATAAGGCCTACTCTAGTGGAAAGAATTGGCGAGAGCCAAAAGAAAGATGATAAGCTTGTCAAGGTTATCCGTGATTTGGAATCTGGATTGGAACCAGAGAAGGATAAGGGATTCGAGGTCGATCGAGAGGGTTGGCTTCGAAAGCAAGGACGATTGGTTGTTCCCGATGTAGATGGATTGAGAGATGAAGTTCTGAGGAAAAGTCATCACTCGAAGTTGACAATTCATCCAGGTGGTAATAAGATGTATCGGGATATGAAGAGAGCTTACTACTGGGAAGGTATGAAGAAAGATGTTGGAAATTTTATTTCCAAATGTATGAACTGCCAGTTGGTGAAAGCTGAGCAGAAGAAGCCCAGTGGATTACTTCAGCCATTAGAAGTTCCTACGTGGAAGTGGGAGCAAGTGTCAATGGATTTTATTGATGGTCTACCTAGGACAAGGATAGGGAATGAAGGGATTTGGGTCATTGTAGATCGTTTGACCAAGAGTGCAAGGTTCATTCCTGTTCGATCGACTAGAACTGCATCGAAGTTGGCTGAGTTGTATGTGAAGTGGATTGTTCGATTCCATGGTGTTCCGAAGAGTATAGTGAGCGATCGAGATCCGTTGTTCACTAGTGGATTTTGGAAGAGCTTCCAGGAAGTTTTGGGAACTGAGTTGTGTTTGAGTACAGCTTATCACCCTCAAACAGATGGTCAGACTGAGAGAGTCAACCGAGTATTGGAAGATCTTCTTAGAGCTTGTGTTTTGGACTTCGGAGGATCATGGGAAGATCACCTTCATTTGGTGGAGTTTGCTTATAATAACAGTTATCAGTCGAGTATTGGTATGGCACCATATGAAGCATTGTATGGAAGACCGTGTAACTCTCCGACATGTTGGTTGGAAACTGGAGAAAAACTGATACTTGGGCCAGAGATGATTCGACAGACTACGGATTGTATAGAGATCATTCGGCAAAGAATGAAAGCAGCCCAAGATCGTCAGAAAAGTTATGCAGATAATCGTCGAAAGGATTTGGAGTTCGACGTAGGCGATATGGTTTTTGTGAAGATTTCTCCATTGAAGAATGTTATTAGGTTCGGGAACAAAGGAAAGTTGACTCCAAGATTTGTTGGACCATTCCCGATTATCGAGCGAATTGGAAAGCTCGCTTATAGATTGGAGTTACCGGGAAAGATGGCGGGTGTGCACAATGTTTTTCATGTATCTTATCTACGGAAGTATGTGCACGACCCAAGTACGGTGGTTTCTGCTGATAGCTGTGAAGACTTAGAGGTTGATCCAGTGGTTACGAGACCTCGTAAGCCGCTTCGTATTGTTGACACCGATACGAAACAGCTTAGGAGGAAGACGATTACGTTGCTCAAGGTACAATGGAGTGACGATGTTAACGACTGTACATGGGAGGAGGAAGAGAGGATGAAGGCAGCTCATCCCGGACTCTTCGAGGTATGGCCCTAAAGTGTCGTGACATCTCATGAATTTGTAGCTTGTTCTAAGTCTTAGAATTCTGCATGCTAGGCTAGAATTGGTTGCATGGTTTGTTGATTGCTATGGATGGTAGGCATGCGGAATATCCTTGATTGCTGTTGTTTGTTTGGAATTTCGGGGGCGAAATTCCTAAGGGGGAGAGAATGTAACGACCCGTATTTTACGTGTCGAAAAAATCGTAGAATTTGCAGGTCGTTAGTGTTTGTGTTGCCTCTAGGTTGAGTCGTTTAGGAGTTGACCTGAGTGCAAGTGATGAGTCGTGACCGACTCATAGATAAGTCGTAGACGACTTAAGGGGATGGACCGAGTTAAGGTAGGCATCGACTCATAGAGGTCCGACTTATAGGCTTGAGTCGTGACCGACTCATAGAGGGCCGACACATAGGGTTGCCGAGTTAGCTAAGTGATGAGTCGTACTCGGGTTAGTAGGGTTTAAGTGTTACGACTCATAGGGTTACGACCTAAGGGGATAGGACGTGCACGAGTTAGGTTTTAGCGACCTAGTGATATGAGCGAGTCAACATGGTAGTATGTGACCGAGTTAATAGTTAGCTCGTATGACCGACCTAAGGGGCTAACGAGTTATAGGTAATGACCGACCTACAGAGTTGACCGACTTAAGGATAGACGGCTTAGAGTGTGACCGAGATAGGATGGACCGACCTAAGATAGCGACCGACTCATGGGATAGCGGCTTAAGGGGCTTAGGGCTTAGGTCGTAGATAGTTGAGTCGGTGGGGTCTTGAGTCGGTAGGGTGTTATCTCGTTAGGTGGTTAAGTCGTTAAGAGGTTGGGGGTAGATAGGTCGTCCATGGGATTAAGTCGGCAGAGCTAAGTCGGGGACGACCTAAGGTTGGTTCAGGTGTTAAGTCGACTAGGGGCTAGGTCGTTAGGTCGGCTTATGGTGGTAGGATGTTGAGTCGTTAGGTACGACTCATGGGATGAGTCGTGAGTCGTTAGAAGGCTTGTGTCTTAGGCCGTGTATGTTTTGAGTCGGTGAGACCAGTTGAGTCGTTATACGACTTAGGAGATGCGGCAGGGTTATGTTGAGTCGTTGAGCCGTTGTGTAGCAAGGTTGTTGTCTCGGTAGGATGTTGGGTCGGCTGTGCTAGGTTGAGTCGGCAAGGATGAGTCGGCAGGAGATGAGTCGTGGACGACTCATGATGAGTCGGAACCGACTCATAGGGGCGACGACTCATGGAGGTTCCAGCCTATAAATAGAGGGGTTCGGCTCACTTTTTGGCACCGGTTTTCGAAGCGACGAAGTGCTGCCATTTTGAAGACTCGACTGCAGTATTTTCTTCACTTCTTTCTCTACTTCTATCAAGTGCTAACATCCATTGAAGATCGAAGATCAAGATCGAAGATCCAAGTGTCCAAGTTGAAGATCTTCATCCGTTTGAGCTAGAATTCATCGTTTCAAGTGAGATTTCTCCGGATCAAGTCCAAGACCTTGCTGTCCAGATCTGAAGTTGATTCTTTTTAGGTTGTTTTGGTGATTTGGTGAGTGGTAGTTATCTCTCACGCGGATCCAAAGGAGTATATGGAATTGGTGATATGTTTGTGTGTTAAAGTTAGCGTTTTCTCGCATTTTCCATAAGTCTGCATGTAGATCCATCATATTTGAAGATGTTTATCTATGAAAGTTGATTTAACAAGTATTAGAGATAAAACCCATGCTTTAGATTTGATAGATCTATGCTAAAAACCATGATTTCACATATGTTGGACTTTTGCACACTTAAATTACGAAATTGCCATTATAGTTGATATTGCTTAATATATCTTGTTTGAATGCTTGAATGTTTGAATGTATGTTAGATTTGATTGCTCCAAGTTAGCATGTAGTTGATTTGGAACAAGATGGTTGAAGATGATTCAAAAGCTAAGTAGAAAAGCTCTTGAATGGTGAAAGCTGCTGATGGCATATGAAGCGGATGTGGAAGCTCATATGGATGAATTCGATGATGGGACTTTGCCGTGATGCGAAGAGGCGAAGTATGAGATCGAGATGGGACTTTGCCATGATGCGATAAGGCAAACCATGTTGTTGAGTTGAGACTTTGCTTTGGTACGATGAAGCGAAGTATGATGTGAGTCTTGGCTTAATCCAGGCAGGGATCATTCCAAGCATGTTGATAACTTGAAGGGTAGTTCAAGTTGGTTGATAATGGAACTGCTCAAGAGGTAGCTTGGGCTAGGTTGAGAATAGTCGTCGAGGAGGATGACTAGGAGGCTTGGACTTTATCGTCGTTGAAGGTTCTAGCAAACTTAAAGCAAGGGTACATAGGGACGCCTAAAAGACTACAGGAAGGTAGTCGAGTACTCTGGGCCAAGTAGATTAGTCCTAGGCACAAGGCAGTGTGCGGAGTTTTGTCTAGAACCGGGGTTACCATTAGCCCTTGACAGATGGCTCAGGAAGGAGTCGGTCATTCAATTAACGGTGATTTCGAAGCAAGGATAACAGTGATAGCCAGAGTCATGGATGTTTGGATGTTTGGTTGTATCATCATTCGGCTTCAAGAGCGGTGTTTTCTGGGTGCTTATCTGATCTTGGTTTAGGCCTTGGGGGTTTGTATTTGGAAAACATCGTCCTTGACTCGAGTGATTATTGCTTTACCTTACTTATCTGCTATATTATGCTTGCTTCTCCTTAGTGTGTGTCTGGGGGCTATCACTGTAGAAAGAGGTGGAGTGGGATGGTTTGGTTCCTATTCCTTTTATTTCCTTATGCTCTTTTGGTATGTTTGATAGTTAATTTACTGCTCACTAAGACTTTGTCTGACTCAAGGTTTTATGTCTCCTCTTATTACCTTGGGCTGTTCATCCATATTTGGGATGGGCAGACTGAGTAGCAGGTGACAGGTGCTGTGCTTAGAGTTAGAGTTTTCCGTTGATGATGACGAAGACGAGCAGGAGGCTTTGCATATTAGTTTTCTTACTATATGTACTGGGTTCCGCTGTTGTATCTGATTGAGTGTTGTAGTGAGGCTCTGATGTATGGATGATTCATTTGATTGTATAAACTGCTATGTTGCTTATATGATGATGTTGTGTTCTATTGAGCTTCACTATATTATAATTCTCTATTGTATTTTATCCATGCGCTGTGAGTTACGATAGAGATTCTGCAATTTTATTTTACCCTGACTATCGTCCATGGCTGCCTTGCACACCTTTCAGTGCACTATTCTCACATTTGGTGCGGGAGTCATGGGCGGTCGTCACACGCTGGCCAGGCGCAAGTCTAAAAATCTCCAAGTACTAAATATACTTGCTTCAATTCGCAGTGAAAATACTTAAAAATTCTTTTAAAAATGGATATGGAAAGCACATTCCCCCATGGATCACAGTTTACCCGGCGGTTCCGCTACTATCCCAGTAGAATCGCTTGTAACTGTAGATTTCTCATCTCTTGAATTTCGCCATGGTTGTCGCCTTAGATCGCGGTTCACACGGCGGTTACGCTACTATCCCAGTAGAATCGCTCGTGACCGTAGGCATCTTGCCCCTCGAATTAAGCTTTGGCATCTAGATTGCAGTTTACACGGTGGTTGCACCACTATCCCAGTGGAATCGCTTGTAACTGTAGGCATCTCGCCCCTCAAATTACGCTAGTCACTCCAACTAATGGAAAACAAATGGCCAATCCAACTAATGGAAATCAAATGGTCAATCCAACTAATGGAAATCAAATGGTCAATCCAACTAATGGAAATCAAATGGTCAATCCAACTAATGGAATTCTACGTAGCTACGATTTTCAAATGGACACTCATCTCGAGTTCCAACAACCTTCACAAATTTTAAATGGAGGGTACTTTTCCATATCCTCGGTTTGGAAACATAATATCATACATACATACATAATATTTCATTTCACATTTCGTACATATCATACCCATGTACTTACATAAGTTTTCCATAACAATTACTTTCCAAACTAATGGTTTTCGAATTTATCGTATTCTCATATATACGTTCTGAAAACCTCAATATCTCACACCCATAACAAATAGAGGATTCATAAATTTTCCAGCTCATTATCCATTTAAAATTTTCCTCTAAGTCGATTTGGAATTTTAAGGTTATCTCAAACCTAATTCATATTCATAATTCAATTTATTATCGACTTTACACTTTATTTGGATTTCACGTTACATCGTCAATTCTCAACACATAATTGATGTCTACCAATATATAACCTCTGAACTCGTACGTCTCAGAGAAGGGTGTTAAGCTGAGAGACTAAATTCTCCGCCACCAAACAGATATATATTTAATAGAGATCAATTGATATGTCATCAATTCACAATGTTAAACATACAATCCAAATCAACCATCCAATTTCAAGTTGAACTAATTGTTCCAATTTCCCAAAAATATCTTTGCAAGATATATAATTTTCCACACTTAACCATTTGAAAACAAACTTTCAAATCATGTTCTCACCTTTCAATCTTTGAAAACAAATTTCAAAACAATTACCTTAAATGGAAACATTTCCAAATATTTATCCATTTTAAACTTAAAATGGTTCATTTAAATTAATCAAATAAATCCTTACCGATTTATTTTAAACTTACGTTCCAAATCCGTAAATTTATTTCCACATTTCAAAAATAAATCAATGTTTATTTTTAAACAAATTTCCCTTTCTTTTATAAATTCCATAATGAATTTACCTTTCCAAAATATCTATGAATATACGATTTTCAAATCGATTTCAAATATTCATTTTCAATTTATCTTTAAGAGATAAAATTTCAAAACATTCACTTCATATTGGAAAAACATTTCCATACTTATTTAATAACAAGTAATTCACAAATCCATTCATTTTCAACACTTTGAAAATATTCGATATACTTAAATCATAATCAAGTATATATTTCATTCTTTAAGGAAAGCGATCTTTTTAAACACATTTATTTGAGTCAAAGCGAATGCTGCGTAAAACATCGTTACGACGACCCAAAATCACTAGTATAAGGATTCAAATTTAAGATAGATATATAAATCCCAATACTATATAAACATTTCCTTTCAAAAAAAAACATTTACTATAACAACAGTGTTATAATCCACCATCTCTTTTTATTTCACTCGAAAACGTCTATTTCGACAATGAATGTTGAAATCTATGCTTTCGATCCTTAACCCAATTTAAAACAACTTCAAATCGATTAACTTCATTTCATAATATTACTTCCCTAAAACATTCCCATTTAACTTTTTCAACTTCGACCTAATTCAAAATTTGAATTCCGCATACATTTCAAAATATTGGTTTTAAACCGACTCCAAATTTTCCAATATTAAGTTTTCCACTTAACTTAATTCTCTGCCCGTTCAAATTCAAATTCATCAGACAAACATCAAATTTGAAATCTAAATCTCATTTGAACTTTGCGTTTGATTTCTAAAATAATCAACTAGTTCTTTAGTAAACCATTCATCGACTTGGTTTCATTAGATTTATATCTCTACATTAACTATTTTTAGGCATTAGTCTAAACTTGAAATATAAGCTTTATATCAAAACTGGTTTGATTCATACAGTTGAGTCGACAAATAGATTTCCTTCCCAAAACGCTATTTTACTAAATACTTCTTTCCGTACCAAACCATCCATAGCTTAATACTTTTATAATACATACATAGAAGTTTTTGGATTACAAAAGATAGTAATACAAAATACACTGATTTCTTCAAATATACTGATTTGTTTAAGATTCAGAATTATTAAGGACTATCGATTTTCGGTCTGGTAGTACGCATCTTTGCCAAACTTCCCTCTTCGGTTTGCACCATTCCAAGTTTAACACATTCAAAGTCCACATGTCCCCAATTCTTACAGTTTCCGCAAAAATATGAGATGTTCCCATCCTTATCTATCATCCTTACACTTTTCGCTCTAGCTGATCGGGCTATAGCTTGCTTTCCATGCTGTCTTTCGGTGCAGTTTCTAGCTATATGTCCAGTCTGGCGACAATGATAACAGATTGTCGATCTATCGACTGGTAAATTGAGTGTGCGCTTCTTCTTTTTCACTTCAGGGCAATGACTAAGAAAATGCCCTTTCCCCTGACACTTAAAACACACAATTTCAGGACGAGCGAACCGGTCATCCACATTCCTTTTCTTTCTCTTCTCTCTGCACGTAACGGCATAATGTCCCTTTTTATGACATCGATAACAGATAACATCATCATAGGGACCAGGTCCTTGCCTTTCATTGATTTTCCTTTCGATTTCCGCATGCGCTACTTCTGCTTCTCTACGGGCAATTGCTCTTTGTTCACGGCGTGCTGCTTTTTGCGCTTCGGTTTTCGCCATTATAATTAACAAGATGTTTTCGAAGTTTCCTATCAAAATTTGAAATCCTTATTAGCAGAAGGTTGATTATTCAATCATTTTCCCAAGACAATTTACAAATTTACATTATCCTGATATATAGCATTATTATTCAACCAAACTTGAAAATTCAACTCCGGATTTTGTTTTCAAACTTTTAAAATATACATATACATACATACTTGCGTATCAAACTTTGCTTGAAACATAAAAACAAAATTATTTTATTATTATTTTCGAAAATATTTTTGAAAAATTACTTGAAATCCCCTTTTTTTCCTATATATGCTACTAGTATTGTTCTTCAAAACCCCTGAAATCAATTTTCAAAAGAATCCAGAATCAAATTCCCAAGTTATAATTCCATGATCCCCTTGTCTATAACTAAATTGGCATGTCATTTTATTTTCCAATTTATTGCTTTGGAGATATCCAAAATATTTAATTTAAACCAATTTACTAATTCACTTAACTTATATTTTATTCTTTCATAAATCTCAGCAATTCGATAATGGGTTTTCGAATGATCGGGACTCAAATCTAAGAAGACCTTACCGAAGAGAAACTATCGCAAACCTAAATATAGAGAGGGGAATTTCCGGAAAAAAAAATTGAATTTTCAAAATACCTTTTATTTTTCAAAGAAAACAAATTTATACTTCTTTAGATTTGAAAAACGCTTTCTTTAAAGTGATTCTAGTAACTATTCATATTAAACGCCATAAACTAAGCTTTGTGTAAACCAAAGCTTTGATACCACTTTGTAACGACCCGCCGTTCTGACCGCCTCTAGTCGATAATTAAACCAACTAGAAACGTTCAAATGACGGATTGTTATTTAGTTTATAACATTTAAACAGAATCAGTCACAGAATCACAGAAACAATAATATATATCATAAATGAACTTTCTTTTATATACAAATCTCAGAGTTATACAATGAATTACATTTTAATACAGCGGAACAATTTATTTATTATTTAGTACAAGAAAAATTTTCCTGAAAAACTTTAGTGATGCGGTAATCCCCCTCTCTCTAACTTCACTGCCTGAAAATCTTCAAGCTGTAAAAATACTCGGTCTGACCCGAGCGTTTTATGCAAAACACAAAAACACTCGAGTCAGGATTAATCTTAATTCAAGTAAATAAATTTGCAATGAACTGAAATAAGATGGTAACAGCCCAACAGGAATAATAGTGCAGTACGGCAGCGGAGAATAACAAAACAAATTGGATCAACAAATAGTGTAAATAATGTAAATGCCCACAAGTGAGCATAAGAAGTGTACGGGTTTTATCAAATTTTGTGACTTACTACTATAGTGTAAATTGGTTGGATGAAAATAAATTAGATAAAGTGCAGTTTGGAATTTCTTTCTTTAGTAGCTTTAAAACCTGAGATTCAACAGAGGAGTGATTGAAATACTTAACAGATATGCACACTACCTGCATACAAATACATCCAACATGCCAACCAGAGTAACCTATATCAGAGAAGAGAATATACGCAGGCATTCATACATGATAAACTTAAAGCAAGTTTGCTCACGGTTGATGTTTTTGAAACTGTAAAATGTAACAGAGGTGGATATCTAAATATGCACAGACATGCATCTGAACCATGATGCATTGTTGTGCATCCTTCTACCTACCTTTGCAAATTTGTTTTAAATCTGAACTATTACTTTACAAATTTGAATGACACTGCAACTCAATTTGTGTACAGGGAAAACAAAACACCACAAAGAAAAAGAAAAGACAGGAAAACAATGTTTCCAGAAAATCAAACACAAGCCTATCATTCATTCAATTCAGAGCCATCACATTCACACAGGGATAATAAAATGTTACTGCTTTTTTTTTTCCAGATAAGTTTCAAATACCAGAAACTTGTTCCATTTTTTTTTATTTTTTTTTATTTTTTTCCTCTCTCTTACTTAATAAAAATCATCTCTGCAATTAACTATCTTTAAAGTGAATTACTTAACTTCAAATGCTTGAATTTAATTTTAAAAAAATGATGTCACATACATACAAACATTTTTTTTTCATTAAGAGGTGGTAGCCTAAAATTCATTCTGTTGTATGATTTAGATTTTCAAATTATGTTTGAGAACCTATACTTATAACAGGATATACATAAACATACAGACCTACATATCAACTTATGTATTCAGACATGCAGGCAAGACAAATAACATTTCATCACCCATTATCAAGTGCCAACCACAACATCAAAATGTAATAGGTCAAGTTTGCTCACTGGTCAAAGAAGCAAAGAAATCTGGTTTTTGACATGGTTTACACTGTAAACCAAGATTTATAGATAACTGTGTTCTCTAAAGTTTCCAGTAAAAGAAAATTTCAAAACTTGCCTTGATTTTATTACTGGAAAACACAGTACAAATTTGAACAACTCAATCATGTTTATTTTTTTCAAATCCAATAACAAATAGAGAGGGGGTTTGAGTTTGGTATATGAACACTGTAAATCATGACTCAGAGAAACAGGGAAGGCAATACATCCCCAGGCAAAAGAAAACACAAGCACAACCATTTATTCACATGCAAGTGTCTTTCAAACAGTCATTCAAGCATTTCAAACAGCAGCAAATGATTGAATAAACAGGGGTTTACTCACAAGCATCATAGAAATAAATCAAAGGTTGAAAAGGTTTGCTCACAAGTAATTTCAGAACTAAAGTATTTATTTTTCTTACTATATTTTCCTTAAGACAACTTAAGACTGACAGGTAAAAGAGGAAATGATTTGGGGTTTTGAATTAGCTTGCAACTGAGAACGAGAATATGGGCGGTTTACAGACACATATATACATCACATATGAACTGAAGTTCAAACAAACACATGTAAACAAAGTTTCCCACAACCAGATTCAAAAATCCATCACATGCAGCAAAACAAAACAAGCAAAGTTTTGATAGCATCTGTTCTCATCAGTTTAAATTTATTTACAGAGCAAATGGAAGCAAACAACACCCAACAACTATACATGCAGTGTCTTATCTGTTCTTATCTGTTCTTATCAGTTTAAATCAAATTAACAGAGCAAATGATAGCAAATAACACCCAACAACCATACATGCAGTGTCTGTTCTCATCAGATATGTATGTGAATCACTTACAAAACAACAGACCATAGCAACACAAATCATAGCATGTAACCAAGCACCCAATTCAAACAAATAATAATTAAAAAAAACTTGAATAAGATTAATCGTGAGAAAAAATCACCTCTGTCGAAGCGAATTGGAGCAGTGGAGAACGATTCGCAAATCTCGAAGTCAACGCAAATCAATCAACAGAGGACGAGCGAGCCAAGCAACAACGAACTCGACCAACCGAGGAGCACGCGAGCGAAGAAATCGAAGCAGAGACGAAAGCCCTAATTTGGAAGCGAAGAGGAACGAACGATCGTGGCCGCCATTTTTATTTTCTTTCCTATGTTTTGTTAGGTTTAGGGTTGTGAACGAATGAATGGTAAAGGAGTGGGGGTATCGGGTCGAAAAGAATAAGGCAGTGTAATTTTTTTATTTATTTTATAGATTAAATTTTAATATTTAATCGCCAAATTCACAGTTATATTGGGAATTCAATTTAAATTATCATTCAAATATTTAAAATTAATTAAATATTTTCAATTTAAATTGTTCAAAAATTCAGGATCGTTACAAATTATGTTTATTCATAAGTGGGTTATGGTTAACTCGCTTAACATATTGATTTTTTTTTCTTTTGTTTTGTTTGATAACGAGGGTGATTCTTTATTTAAACAGAACACTTATTATGATGTCTAGAGATTTGAACACATAACCTCTTGAACCTTTGTCTAAAGCGTCATTTCTTTAACCACTTGAGCTAAGAGTTCTTGACAACATATTCTTTTATATCATCTCCCATTTAGAGCGTAAATATTTTTTAGTATACCCCCTTCATATGGGTAATCGAACATCATTCAACTTATTAATTTATTTTAGGAACACCCTATGAAATCCACACAAATACATAATCCGTGTTTTATGTGCTTTATATATTATTATTGTTAGGCAAATTCTATTTGTAAACCAAAAATCACTTAACATACACGGTTATTTTTCTACCAAAATCTATTACCTAAATCAGGAAATTTTCTTCAAGGACACATTTTGGGGCTTTTTTTTATGAAGGACGGCCCATAAATATTTTTCTTCAAAGGACAAATTATCGTTTTTAGTTTTCTAGCCCAATTCTTGCGCGCTTATTCTTCTTCTTCATTCAATCAAAATTTTGAGTCGCGATCAAATATCTTTCTTCTAATTGTAGTATCAATCAACGTTATTTGTTTATTTCAATTTCGTCCACTTCAACGATTTTTTTTTCTTCCGTGCTTTTGTTGATCTCGTTCTTTTCATATTTGTACGGTGATCTCGTTTTTCTCAGGTATGCTTATATCATTCTGTTTTTTTGTTTTTTTTATTCGAGTTAAGTAAAATTGTTCGTGATTTATAATTGTGTTTATTATTGTGAATGATATGCAGTCTTGTTCTTCTCCTTGTTTTTTCATTCCTCGATGGATGATTGTGGAAATACCAGCAGGTTTTTTATTGTTATACCCGTTTCTTTATGCAGTGTTGTTTTGTAGTTACTTTTCATTTGATTTATTTTGCATTTTCTTGCGTTAATGTTGGGATGATTGGAGAAGTATCGTTGGTTGGGTTGTATATAAATTTGTGATTGAGTGGAAAACTACTGTATTTTAGGTTCAGTTTCTGGGTATCATTTTTATATTTTCTTAGTATCATTTTTTTTAATCAGTATCTAGGTATCAGTTTTATCTACGGTAGGTATCAGTTTTGTAAAATTGAATAATTATTGTTCTAAATCGTACATATTTTTACTAATGTTTATTTTTTATTTTTTTTGGCAGTGGAGATAACAGCCTTCTTTGTTTGTTTGTGTTGAATAATAATACTTTTAGCACTTGATTGTTTATCGATTGCTCTTTGTATGATTTGAAGAATGAGATATGTCGATATTGGTCTCAATTAACTCCTTCTATTCAGATTTCTTATGTACTTGAGGACAACGTTATTATGGTGACACTGATTCTGATATTCAGAGCATAATTTGTTTTCATTTACACAAGAAAAGTTCTTTCTTTGGTTTTACTGTTAAGGTTAAGCGTTGTGAATTGGAAGTTGTTGATGGTGCTTCTATTTCAAGTTCATCCTATGTTCCTGCTTCTTCATCTTCTATTGTATCTGTCTGTTCAAATGTTGTTGTTAATGGTAAAAGTTATTTAAAAGATATGTTGAGGACAGGGTCGACATTAAGCATTTCCAATTTTGTTGGTTTGTTTTGGAGGCGCTGAACGTTTTAGAGAGTTTTTGATGGCATATCAAATTCAAAAGGGGTATGAATTAGTATTTTTAAAGAATTGTACTACAAGAGTTACTGTGATTTGCTCTTTATATAAGGATGGTTGTCTTTTCAAAGTCCATGCTTCCTGTGATTCTGGAGAATTGAAAGGTTCTTTATGAGAAATTTGGTTCCTGATCATTCTTGTGGGGCTGGTCTTAGACATGTGAATAATCCACATATATCTAGTTCTTTTGTTAAATCGATGATTATTGATGAGATCCGCGATTGTCCAAGTAAAAAGCCTAAGGATATTATACTTGATTTTAAAAGAGAATACAATTTTCAGTTGTCTTATGGTTATGCTTATCATGGGAAACAACTTGCATTGATGGAGTTGCACGGTAATGATGCTTTGTCTTATAATGATTTGAGTTGGTATTTGGAAGCAGTGAAGAAATCTAATCCAGATAGTTATGTTGATATGGATGTTGATCCTTGTAGTAATGAATTTCAAAGGGTGGTTATTGCTTTTGGTGCTTGTTTACTTGGTTTCAAGTCTTGTCGTCCTATGATATTCTTAGATGCTACTCACTTGAAGGGACGTCCTGGTGTATTGATGGGTGCTACTGCAAAAAATGGTGATCAAGGTATGTGTTTGTTTTCAAACTTGATTTGTTTGTATTTTAGATTATAATACTCGGCATAATTATTAAGGTACATTTTTTATCATAATTTGTATTCTGTTGGTATCAGTTTTAAGAAATGTAGTTTATAAGTAGCAAGTTTCTAGTATCAGAATTTTCATTGTATTAAATTGTAAGTTTGTATTTCGTATAATATGTTCATACTGCTAAACAGGAGATTAGTATCAGTTTTTGTATATTATTAGTATCAGTTTCAATTAGTTCATATATGGTATCATTTATAGTTATGTAGTATTGGAATTTGCTTTGTATCGAAATATATGTCATGTTTTGTTTCTTTGTTGATTTAGAATGAAGATTAATGTGCATACTGTTGTGCTTATCAATATTTTTAAAATGGTCATACCAGGTTTTAGGTATCAGTTTTGTTACTGTTAGTATCAGTTTTATGAATTTTTTTATATTTATGGTTGTAGTTACTTTTATTTTATTTTTTTACTAATTATTTTTGCATTTGCAGGTTTCTTTCCTTTAACTATGAGTGTAGTTTCTATTGAAAATGTGGATAACTGGACATGGTTTTTGAACCATTTAAAACAAATGCTTCAAGAAGAGCGTACTTTAGTTTTTATGTCCGATCGCCACCAAGGTTTGCTTTCAGGTGTTCGTGGTGTTTTTCCTTCAGATTATCATAGTTATTGCTACTTGCGTATGGAACAAAATCTTCTTTCTGCAGCGAAAGCCAAAAATGCAAATGTGTCTATTGTTGATTTATTCAAAATGTGTTCTAGAGCTTCAAATCTATATGAATTTGAATGAGCATATTCTAAGTTTTGTCAAATTAGTGGTGTTGCTGGTGTTAATTTTTTAAAGGATAAGCCATTTGATAAGTGGGTGGATTTATTTTTTCCAGGGAAACGTTATGGTGAATATAGTTCCAATGTTGCAGAAAGTTTTAACAGTTGGATTTTAAATGAACGAGCATTTCCTATTACTTTGTGGTTAGATGGTATTCGTATTAAGATTATGGAACAAATGGCTAGAAGAAGAGAAGAATGTCGTTTGTGGAGAACAAGTCTATGTCCTTCTATGGAGTTACGTTTAGATGAATTGATTGAAGAAGAGTTTGGATGGGATGTATATAAATCTTCTGATTTTGCTTTTGAAGTAAAATATCCAAACTCTCATTGTGTTGATTTGAAGGAGAGCATTTGTAGTTGCAACAAGTGGAAAATTATAGGATTTCCTTGTGCTCATGCTATAAAGTGTATGAACAAGTCTAAGTTGTCTGTATATGATTTTGTCGAGAATTATTTCACTGTTGATGCTTATCGATGTTCTTATGCCAATACTATAAATCCTATTCCAAATTATGATAGGCCTATTGTTGATGGTAGCATACAAGATGTTATCAAGCCACCAAAGGAGAAACGTGGCGCTGGCAGACCATCAGTGAAGCGCAAAGGAGGATTTTCGTTTTTTTTTTTTTAAACTGGTACTTTATATACAACAAATTATTGGGACAACATATCACATGTCAAATAAACGTTCGAAAGCAAGTTTCGAACTTGTGACATCCTGCACCAAAGCCGAATCGATTAACCACTTGGATTTTCATATTTTCATAACAAGCAAAACAGATGTGGCAAGTGCAAGCAATTTGGTCATAATAAACGAAATTGTCAAGCTTCAAAGAGGATATGATTTGATTTTATATTTTTAATTTGTTTAGAGTAATAAGTGTATGTGAGACTTGTTTCAGTGGTCTATAGTACTTGAACCTTTTGTTATTAATTTGTATTTAGTATAGCATATTATGGAATTGATCATAATTTCAGTTATTTTAGTATAGATGATAGTGTATGTTTTTTGTTTTTGCAGTATGATTTCTGTTGTTTGTTTGTGGAAGTTTTGGTACCAGTATCATTTTTACAGTACCAAATATTATCAGTTTATAGCTGTATCAGTTTTTTTAAGTTTTGGTATCATTTTTTAAGTTTTGGTATCACTTTTACAGTTCTGGTATCAGTTAATTTGGTTGGAGATAATGTTTCATTGATTGGATATAAACGGTTTTATTATCGGTTTCTGTTTGTTTTTAGAATCAGTTTTGTGTATTATAATATGTGCTATAATTTACAGCAGTAGTCCTTAATAATTATAATAATATGTGGTGTTTGCAAAACCTGATACCTGAACTAATTGTTGTTTCATACAGTATGTTGAGTTTAAGTTCTAACAAAACCGATACTATCAGTCATAAGAAGTGATGCCCAGTTACTGTTTTGTATTGTAATATTACATGAAATTTGATAATATCATTTTACAACTGATAGTTGTATCATAAAACTGATAATATTATGTTGGATCCATAGTTGGATGATAGAACATACATTATTTAATCTTGTTATAATATAAACAACAGAAAAAGAAAAGAACATCACCACAACATATCATTCCAGGAGACCAGTATTGTTTTTAGAAGTAAAAGCAGCAGTGTTTTGCTTACAGAACAACATTTCTTCATAAGTATGAAATTACAACAGAACATCATTAATTCGCAGCTATACATTTCAACATAGCAACATTACATCACAAGTATCAAATTTAATTGTGAAATAATGCAATGTGAACTCATTTCCTTTCTTTTCTTTGTTCTTCTAGGCTTGACATGTATTTTGACAAACTTCAGCAGTGTTCATCGTCTGTTAATATTGCATGTGCAATTCTTGCTCTTGTTGATAATACATCTTTCTTTTCAATTTTTATTGGTATCCTGCTTCTGTTCAGCGAAATGATGAATATCATTACAAAAATCCCACAGTCAAGACTGTTGAAACCAAGATGTAATATTAGTATAAATTTTCGTCTGCTTTATTAATAGGTTTATAATTAGTACAAAAATTTGAATTTTAGAAATAATGGTACAAGCATACAGTATGGTTTGAATTAAAATATTTAGCAGTTATACTAGTACACTATGTATTTATTTCTGTAGGTATCAGTTTATTTTTTGTAGGTGTCAGTTTTGTTTCTGTAGGTATCAGTTTCTTGTTATGTAGGTATCAGTTTTCTTCCTGTAGTAAATGTTTATTTGTATTTAAAGTTTATTGAATTGAGAGATAATAATTCTCAATATTTTTATTACAAATCAAATTCAATTAAATATAAACGGTATACAATGATGTCTAGAAGTATGTATGGAATATTATAATGCAAAAACATTTATTATAATGGAAAAAACCTTAGGTGTCTGCTCCCTGCTGTGCACACTTTATTTGATGCATTTCATCTGGTTTCACTGCCATGTCTTTTATGTCATTGCTTTTCCAGATTTCTTGGAGCATTTCCTCTATTTGATGTCTCTAAAACAGGTAATATATTAAAAATTTAGCTCATATTCACGGTGATAGGTATTTTTTTAAAAGAAAGATAAATCTCATACCAATTTTATAGCCTCCTTTAAACTTGAATTGTTTCTTTCGTTTGATCTTCTAGGGCGGTTAGAATCAATGTGGCACCATTGCATTGTTGTGCACGTTAAAGTTACTAATGTCCAGTGTTTCTCACAATGCAAAGGAAAATATATACTTTCAGTAAATTTGTCGTGTACAATAGATTCTAGCATAGGGAGAATGAGACTTTTCTTCACACTCTTCATATCACACACAATTGCTTTATGTTTAATATGAAAATAAGTTGTGATATAATAAATGAAGCAATTATTATGTACTTGAATATTAAAGTTTTATTTACCGTCATTGTAGTTGTGAAAGCATAGTTGTGGTCTTCTATTCCACATTTTGAAATGTACCAATCTATGATCTGTATTAAAATCAGAATAGTATACGTTTTTTTTATTGGTGGAGCAGTATTAAATTGTTAATAGTTTCAATACTCTTAGTAGTTGCCAACAGGGTTGGCGCAGTTGGTTGATGGTCCGGACTGCGTGATCGAAGGTCACGAGTTCGAGCCCCGAAACTGACAACCCTGTAATAAGTACCTGAAGTATGTGTTTGGCAGGCACATACTTCCCTAGAGTTTACAAGCGAAGCTTGGTTCTCTAAGTAATTCAAAAAAAAAAAAATACTCTTTGTAGTTGCTGTGTATGTTGATAGGTATAAAAATAATAAAGCATAAGGTCAATTTAAGCATGTTGTGGATTTTGGTATCAGTGTTGACGTAAAAAAAATTATTATGTACCTGCCCGTCTGTTTCGCCTCCTTCTAGTAGAAGTTTTAGTGCATTCTTTGTTATGACACAACCTCCTCTGATTGTGTCATTGTCTTCCCATGCCACTACACTATTTTGATAAAAACAATTTGTATATGTTAGATAAACTTAATTTCATATTTAAAATTAATATACATATTTGTACACTTACTTTTGTGATGATATTGTTAATAAAAAGAAAATTTTGATCATATTTTGTTGCTCAACGTTGAGGTAGATCAAACATTTGCAATGACCAAGCCCTATCTCGTAAAGTGTTGGCTCTATTACTGCAAGTGGCTTTGGACTATTGTCTTGTTCACTTTGGTTTTCAACATTTTCTTTTTTTTCAGGTTCCTGTTTTTGCTTATTTGCAACTTTCTTTTGTTTCATACCATATTCAAAGCTATCACGTTGTTTTTTCACTCTTGTTCTTGCCTTTAATCTTTGAATATAAAAAGCTGTCCCTTTTTGTGTTGCTTTGATTTTTTTGTCAGTTGATTTTATGACTTTTTGTTTCCCTTTTCTAACAGCTGTTTGCCCATGTTCTTCTGCATCTTTTTTTTCAATTTTTTCGCTTGCAAAGTCTTGTGTGTCGTAAAGTTTGAAAGATGGAGGCGTAAAGTCAAGCACTGAAGCGACATACGGTATACTTTTGTTTTTTACATCTGTATCCTGTTGAAGAGTTTGAGTATCTTCTGAGTTGTCTCCCTGCACTTCACTTTCTTTTTCCAACTCTTCTTTTTGGTGTAGTTCAGTTGGAGTCTATTTTTTTTCTTCATGGTCACATTGTCTTTCTTCACTGCTTGTTTTTTTACCCAATTCACCTTCTATTTTGAATGGCATTTGTTTGTTCATTTCTTCTGTTTTATCTGCTGTTTTTTGTACACTCTCTTCGGATTTTGTTCTTTTTTTTTTTCTATTTCCATTTGTACAAAAGTATCTGCATCTAGTTCAGTTTGTAAAATGTTGCTTTGTAGGTTGAAACTTTCCTTTTTATTTTCACCATTTTCTTCACTGTCATTCAAAACATCTTCAACTTTATTGGTGTTGTCTTCAGCCTGTGATGTTTTCTCTTCATTATCTTTCAGTTTCAACTTTATTTCTTTCAACTCTTCTTTCAACCTGAAAACTTCTTGCTCTGCTTTAATTCTTTTCTTTTTTTCCACTTCTAATTCTTTTTTTGTTTTCTTTGTTTCTTCTTCCAAATCTTTTATATGCATTTGGAATATCCTGATGCTTACGTCTTCCTCAAATGAATGTGCAGTTTCTGTGGTTTCTTCAAACTTTCTTTTCTTTCCATGCTTTTCTTTTTGAATTTTGGGGAATTTGTGTTGAACAGTCTCTGTTTGAAGTAGACTTTCTTCATATGGGCTGAGATTTGTGATTTCTTTCACTTAGAAAATTGGTATTGGAAAATTTGTTTCAGTTTTAAGCTATGATATCAATTTGCAATGATAATTGAATTTTTACTGTAATGAAAAAAGAAAATTGTATTCAATAAAACAAATATTTATTTATTTTTATTTTCTGATACTATTAATATCAGGTTCAATCATATTAGTATCAGTTTCTAATCATATTAGTATCAGTTTCTTATACTATAAGTATCAGTTTCTAATATGTACAACTATGGCATCAGTTATTGGATTGTAGCATCAGTGTAAATTGTGAAATTATAAGGTATCAGTTTTTGCATTCTAGTATCAGTTTTGAATACATCCACATTTAGTTTCAAGCATGTAATCATTTGTTATCAGTTTTTGCATTTTTGTCTCAATTTATGATACTATTAGTATTTGTTTCAAGCAAGTAAACAAATGGTATCAGTTTTTTGCATTGTATTTTTTGTTATTGATACTATTTACTCTGTTTTGATATGGTATCATTTTTTGATCACTGTAGTATCAGTTTTATGCTATAGGATAAATGATCGACAGTAAAACTTTATTCTGCATAATAGTTAAAGCATATTGATTAACAAAAAATGAAAAGGAATTTTTACTTACATCACCCTCTTTCACGTTATCAAAAACTGCTTTGACTGCTTTGTCTTTGAGTTTCCTTAAATCCCATTTTGCAAATCTTGGTAAGGCTGGAGTATAATATTGTCTTTGTTGAATGAGATCCAGTTTCTCACAAATGCAATACTGTTAACATTAAAAGAATTGACTAGATATGTTTGTTAAAAGAAATAACTAATAAATTTTTGAATAAGTAATCTTACCAGTGGAAGCATGGAGCATCCCGACATATTTCTTGGATTATGAATGAACTTCTTAACAAATTTATTGAAATTCTTTTCTATCGTCAGTGGCCAAGAAACTAATTGCATTGTCTCTACATTAATTAAGTATGGCAGAAGTCCCCATCTTAATTTTTGCTGGTTGTTTGGAAAGAAAAATGTTAATAGTATTTCAATTACTATTAACATTGGCAAGTCTTCTTCATACTCTTTTTTCTTTTTGCAACTTCTTGCTTTATTCTTTTTTCCACAACATTTCTTGTTATATAAGTGTTGTTGCTAAAGTTTCTGTTTGCAAATTCCCTACACTGCATTGGAATTGTTTTGTTTGTCATTTTTTGAGTCGGCTCAATGTTAATTCCTTTTAGTGGTAGGCCAAAAATCAAACTTATATCCGTTGCTGTAACTTTCATCCTTTCTGTAGAAAATAAGAAAGCATCTCCGACAACTGAGTAGCATTTGTATAAAGCATCCAAATTGTGTTGATGTTTTTTGCATTCTTTCATCAAAATTTTCTCTTCATAGAAAACTCTAAAGAAGATGTAGAAAGGAGTGCTCTTCATTATATCCATTTGCTTCTTTGATAGAGCATTTTTTTTGTTTTATCAGTTTTACTGTTTTGAATATTGCCTGCAGTCCACATCTGTAAGCTGTTTCGTGCTTTTTATCTTCAGATTGTTGTTTTGTTTGTGATCTTTCTTTTATGTATTTTGGATGAGCATCAACAAAATCATCATTATGCTATTTGTTCAAAATAAAGACAATAAGTTATTTGTGAAATAAATTATGTTTAAAAATAACAATAGATTCGGGTATTAGTTGTAGTGAAATATCTTCTGTCAAATATATAACAATTTCAAGTTTGAAGTAATTAAGTATCAGTTTTGCAGTACCTAAGTACCAGTTGGTACTAAGTAGGTATCAGTTTTCTCTAACCATGTGTCATTTTTTCAAGTAGGTATCATTTTTTTATAACTAGGTATCAGTTTTCTGTAAATAGGTATCAGTTTTTGTAAATAGGTATCGGTTTTTTGTCTGTTTCATATTTCAACTAAATGATACTGACTATAATTTTATCAAACAAATTTACGCTTAATGATAAACACTATTATTACTTGTGACTAGGTATCAGTTGGTACTAATTAGGTATCAGTTTTCAGTAATCATGTATCAAGTAGGTATCATTTTTATATAACTAGGTATTATTTTTTGGTAATTAGGTATCAGTTTTTGTTAGTAGGTATCATTTGTTTGTTTGTATCATATTTGAAATAAATGTCACTGACTATTGTTTTATCAAACAATTTATGCTTAATTATAATGACTATTATACTAGTAATTGGGTATCAGTTTGTTATACCTATCAGCCTTTTCTTTTACCAAATGATTTACATGTAGTATTTTTGAAATATACATTATGGTATAAAGATATGATGTTTTATATTTTACCGAATTGAGTTGTTCTTCTTTCAGTTCTTGATCTGCAGCTTCTTTATCTTCTTTTTGCTGAGATTTAAAAAAATGAAATTATTAGTATTTCAATGTTGCTATAACAAAACTATACTAATTTTGTTGTGTTTGATTTTATATTAACAGTTACCTTCTTTGGTATACTTTCATTTATTTCTGGTTTGCTTGTTCTTGCTGTCATTTTTTCGTCTCTTCTCTATCCTTTTTTTTCTATTTTGGTTTTGTTCTTCTATTGTTGTAGGTTTTTTAAGCCTTAATTTGTTGCTTTTTCTCTTTAGTGTCGATGCTATCGTTTGTGCTAAAGAAAGGTTTTCCTCTTCTATCTCTGCATTTTCTTTTTGAACATCTGCTTCGTCGACGTTTCGATTTTGGTTTTGTTGATTCGCCGTTGACTTACTTAGGTTTTCTTCGGCTTTCGATTGTTGTGGTCGTTCTTCATCGACAGTCGATTTCTGAGGTTCTGTTGGAGATGTAGATTTATTTCTTATTTGCGGTGCCATTTTTTATGTCGAGCAAAATTAACGTGAATCTTTTGTTTCAAGCAAAATTACCGATTGTTGGAGTGTAAGGAAGGAGGAGGAAGATGGACAGAATGCATCGTTTTGTTTGAAATTCTTTCTAGGCTTCGGGCTTTGTCCTTACGGTAAAAGTTATATGCGTGTGTCCTTCTGGACAAATATTTATTATAATTTGTCCTTAAAAAAAATTTCCCCTACTTAAATACCCTTTTTTCTTAATTGCAATTTTAATATTTTTCATATAATCCATCAAATTAACCGAAGAATTAATGAAATTTGGTTTGATCAATATATTTTGATGAAAAAGTCAATGAATTATTTTATCATGAAACCTAAATATCAATAAAGACAACTAATTGCTATAATTTTAAATATATTTAACCCTTTTTTTGAATTAGAGCCGATTTTGTTGAAACTGAGATTTTTTTTTAAAAAAAAAAATAAATTTACAATATTGATGCAAAAATTAAAGATCAATTTGTTAAATTTTAACTTTATTTGGTATTAGGAATTTCTGATTCTGTGTAAATTAGTTTTAAGTTTGAAAGAGAAAAATATGAAAGATAAAGAAGGATAATTTTATAAAAGACGTGGTGCATGCAAAATAATATTTAGCATAGAGTAGTTTATTATATTTTTTGTTGTACGTTACAACGTATGATTAGAATTAGCCTTATTGTTATTATTATCACATATATTGCCACGACAATTGAATAATAACAAGATCGTGAATGCCCACATAAATAAATAGGTAGTTTTAAGTGTGAAAGAAATATTTGGTAATACATTGTTTTTGTAAAGAAACACATCAAAAAGTAAAACCAATTAACTAAATAATTGTAGTGGAGATTAGGATTTTTTTTATTTTCAAACTTAATACACAAATTCATTCTTAAAAATAGATTTCACAAACCATACGTAATTATTTTTGACAAAATGGTGAAGTACTGCATACATTTGCAATACATACCGCAAACTTAGCGTTGGCGAACAAAGGCATCAAATGGGAGCTCTTGCCGAAACTAGTGGTCTCGTGATCACTACAAAATCAAGCCATTCAGTACTTCCGTACTACCATACCAAACAAACAGGGCCTACTACAAGTAACAAATCAGGGATTACCGAATATTTCAAATAGTTCTTTGCTTCACAAAGCGATAAGAAGTTCAAAAGAATATAAATCATGGATATTATATCCCTGCTAAAAGAAAAAGGCAACACCATCACAATAACAACAGAGAATGGTTTTAAAGCACTGCCAAGATTTGCACTACTGGCTTGATTTTCACCTAACAATCCTCAACGACATGCTAAACCAACTGCAAATACAGCTTTAAGTGCCAAATCCTGCAAAAATAAGCAGACCTTATGAGTGTACAATTGGTTTCAGCCTGAAAAAGAACATACTTGTGCGTTGTAGCACAAGCTTTTTTTCATTCTTCCAGTGATAATTGGAATTATTTGTTGAATAATGCTTTTGTTGTGGTAAACTAATATCCAAAGGATGATAGCTCAGCTGAGAAAAGAAAACAGAACTCAAACTGGTGTTCCTTTTTATGGAAAAAAGGAGGTTATTATACATGTCTAGAGGTTATAACCAAATAGCTCTGACAATAACTCAAACTAAATATCTTACCTCTGACCTGTGGTCATTGGCTTGTATTTTCCAAGCAAGTCGCATAAATTTTACATCAAGTAATCTTACACTAGCGTAAAAAGTAGACGCACAATATACACACAAGTATACAAGGAATAACATGTCAAGACACCTAAAACAAGATGTTAGGAGATCACTTATTACTTTCGGCATTTTAAAAAGAAATTTTATTTTTAGACTGAAGGACAAATGCTAGTTATAATTAGCATTATATTCAATTTTTACACTATACAAAATACTAGTTATAATTAGTGTTATATTCAGTTTTACACCATACAAAATGTTAGATGTAACTAACATTGTCCTTCAGTCAAAAAATACTTGTTGTCTTTCGGCTTAAAAAATTCCTAAGTTTGTCGTTGCACGCCTATTTTCCTGTTTTTTCCCACAAATAAACTAAATTCATTTTTAATTATTTCGTAAATATTGGACGCTAGTGGGAAATAACACGTGATTATCAAATCAAATCATTCTTAAAACAGATAACATGTGTTTTTGTTGAAGTTTTGATTTCTGGATGTTGGGATCGTAATGTATTTTAACTTTTTACTATCAACTACAACTTCGATGCCTCTGAGTAAGCAAGAAAGAATGCTAAAATTTACAGAAGATGACAAGATTAAAATGTACAGAAGATGAGAAGATGGTAGAGAACGATTGAGGGAAAATGGCTTTACCGTATAAAATTAAAAATATGACTTTTTTTCTTGTTTTCCGCCTTCTGTCTCCGTTCACCTTCTCCTCTTTGTAGGAATGATTAAGATGGTGTTTGGTTTGAAACTATTTGTATGTTCTGTCTTTTCAACATGTATTTTAAAATGAAAAAATGCATGAGAGCGGAGAAGGTGGGGAAGCGGAAACGACTTTTTACTATTTTCCACTCTTTAGAAAATATCAAAAAACATCTTCTCTTTGTTGAAATGAGTAGGATTTTCCAACCCATTCTTCTCTCTCTCCCACAACTTGCATATTGAAGGGGAAAAAAACACAAAACTCATTTTCAAACCACGCTATCTATGATTTTCAACTCTAACTTCTCTCCCACGCCATTTGACATGCATATTCTTTTGAGAAAGCAAAACTTGTTTTCGAGCCACATACACACAAAAGCATAACTCTCTATAAATATGAAGGGACTACATTCTCCACTCTAACAAAAAGAACAGATGAGAGAGCCCACGCATCTTTGATAACTAGCAATTATAATTGGCTAACTTTGCTAAAGAGCCCGTTCTTTGAACTTTCCACCAACAAAAACTTCTGACTAGGTCCAAAAGTTTGGGCAAAACGGATAGGCTATAAATTGTGCCATAAAAATGTAGAACTTTCAGCCTAAAACTGGTGAAAGAGCTTCAATGATTTGAGATGTGGAATTTGTTAATGTTTCTAAAGATGTATGTATAACCAGTACATAATTTTTGCAACATAACGCAAGCACAAGATACCCCTAAATAACGTAAACTAGCAACTTATGCTTATCTTAGACAGGTTTCAAGTGATTGAAAAACCCACTTGCAATTATCATTCACAGAAGGGAAGGATTTAATTGCATCTTCCCAACATGGCCAATATTAAGCTTGAGCTATATAGCCATGTTAATGAAAAGGGATATATCTTGTTAGCTTAACCATTTTATGTTGATTAAAAATCCCCCTTGTTCAAATGGGAATGGAGTATGGAAGATATGGTTGCATTAAACACCAATAATATTTACAGATTAATCGATTATGAAACTTAAATCAAGGCATTTCAACTACGGCCAAATTGACAATCACAAGACCAGCATGTTAAATGTTCTTACAATTATATCTCTAATTGTACCTATGATACATTTCAATTTGGTTCACAGGAGCAAACATACCTAGAAATAATATGATGATTAGTGAATGACAGGCTTAAGAGGATGTGCCCTCAGTCTGGATAAGTCCAAATTTGCATCCAGCTCCTCATCCAACTCTCCAACCACACAACTAGATCAAATAGGAAATAAAAAAGAAATGATATAGCAATATAATCGATTCATACAAGCTTTAATGCATTAAAGCTGCTAAAAGATTCATACATGTTATCGCCTCTTATAATGTATAATCCGAGAACAAGTTGTTGCACGCCTTCCTGTACAACGAGAATCCAATAGTCAGGATATCTAGGTTGGAAGTTTATTTTACTTCAAATATTAACTAATTTTCCCTAGCACTGGAAAAATTTTGGGTCAGAAATGTATTAGGGTAAAGAATTATCGGTGCAATCTCTTGATCTGGAGTATTTCATCACCTATAATTACACTACCTTATCTAATTTTAAAGTTGTTTACAGACATTGTTTGCCTTAACTTCTGCAGACAAAATATTAAAAAAATTAAAAAAAAAAAAAAAAACTTTTACACAAAAAAATTGTTATTACTTGCAAACAAACGTGACTTCTTATTAACATGAAAAACAAATAGTCATATTTACCTTATGTGTTGTGCATACCACAACATTGAAGTGATTGTGGTTGGTTGAAACCCCTAGAAAAAAGAGTATTTCGTTGAACTAAAACTATATTAAAACTAGTACATTTACATATACACACGCACGATCGTGTGTGTAGAGGGAGGGAGGGAGGGAGGGAGGGAGGGATTCGTTTATCTTCTTTATTAATAGTTAGAATAGAAGGACAATCTTTTGGTCCGATAGTGAACTTTCCAAAATACCCTTATATGTAACTTTTTAAATGTTAAATTGTTATTTCATATGATCCTCCAATAAATTAGGAGATAAAATCTCCCTATATAACTTTTTAAATATTAAATTATTATTTCATATGATCCTCCAATAAATTAGGAGATAAAATCTCCCTACGGTTACTTTCGACCTATTCAAACATTGATGTTGATTCCAATTGTTCATAGAATAAAAGTGTTCAAATTGTTCAAACGTAATTATAATTAGGCTTCAGAGAGTGAGTCAAATATATATATAGCTGCATTAGAATAGATAATGCAAGATCTTTCTAGATAATACAATTTCTTTATTAATAGTTGTAATAGTTTTGGTGTCACATATTTTTAATATCAACGTGAACTGCCGAAAATGCCCCTCTACAGATATTACCAAATTTTAATATCGCTTAAACGTAGGATCTAATGTTAAACTCATTTACAAATTCAAAACGTCCGTCTATAAATATTATCAACTCCTAATATCACTTAAAAATATGATCTAACAAATAAACTTTTTTATTCAAATTTATTTATTATCTTTAATAATAGTTGTAATACCTTTGATATCAAACTTTTTTGATAGCATTGTGAACTACCAAACACGGCCATATATTGATATTATCAAATTTTATTATCGCTTAAAAATAAGATCTAACATTAAACTCTTTTACAAATTCAAAATGCTTCTCTATAAATATTATCAACTCTTAATATCACCTAACAATATGGACTAACAAATAAAAAAAAATTATTAATTAATAATATAAGAAAAATTCAAAATAACAAAAATAATTAGATGCAGAAATTAAAATTCAAACCAACTACACATGATTTTAACGCAAAAATATGACTAAATATCTATGTTAATCATTTTTACTTGAATATGCTAAACATTTACAATTTGTAGTTCACGCGCAAAGCGCATGCCGTAACGCTCGTATTAATAGTTGGAATAGAAATGCAATCTTTTGATCCGACCATGAACTTCCCAAAATACCTATATATATATATATATATATATATATATATATATATATATATATATATTTGTTATTTCTTATGATTTTCCCAATAAATTAGAAGATAAAATCTCCCTATAATTAATTTAGACGTATTCAAATCTAGATGTTGATTTCAATATTCATAAAACAAAATTATTTAAATGTAATTATAATTAGACTTCAAAGAGCGAGTCAAATATATTGGCTGCATTAGAAGAGGCAATGCAAGATGTTTCAAGATAAATCAACCAATCTATAAATCTTTATTAATCATCTTTATTAGTTGAAATAAAAACACAATTATTTGGTCTGATCATGAAATTTCAAAAATGCCCTTCCATGCAAACAAAAGTCATGAATTCGAATTCCATTGTGAACAAAAATTAACATATATCTTTAAATAGAAATTTAGAACATAAACAAGGTTGCAAGTTCATACCATATTCCAGCAAAAAATTACATTTTTACATTATATTTTTAAGTTTATTTTTATCAAACTACATAGAACTTTCAAGTTTAATCTTTATTAATAGTTGAAATAGAAACGCAATTTTTTGATCCGGCCATGAAATTCCACAAATACATTTATATATATTTCTTTATTAATAGTTATAACATATTTGGTCCAGCCACGAAATTCCAAAAATGCCTTTATATATATTTCTTTATTAATAGTTATAATATATTTGATGTCACACTCTTTGATGTCAGCATGAAATACAAAAAATGTCTCTCCATAGATATTATTAAAATTTATTATCATTTAAAACTAGGATATGACAATTAAGCTTCCTTTACAAATTCAAAAAAAAATTTACAAATATTTATCAAGTCTTAATATCACTTAAAATATGGACTAACAAATAAACTACTTTACATATTCGTTTTTTATTAACTAATAATATAAAAAAAATTAAACTAACAAAAAATTAGATACTGCAACTTAGAAATAAAAATTCAAATTAATTACATATTATTCAATACAAAAATACGGCTAAATATTTGTGAAAATCATTTTTTTAAATGTATTAAACAAATACAATTTGTAGAAAAACAACACGGGTGCCTTTATCACGCATGAAGTGCGTGCGGTAACGCTCGTTTTTATTAATAGTTAAAATGAAAACACAATTTTTTGGTCCGGCGGTTAAATTTCAAAAATGTCATTCCATGCAAACAATGGGTTCATTAATTTGAATCTCACTATGAATAAAAATTAACATTCATCTTCAAATGAAAATTTTAAAATGTAAATAAAGTCACGGGTCCAAATTTTATTCCAACAAAAAATTGCATTTATTCTTTCTATTTTTCAGCTTATTTTTATCAAACTGGACTTTCAAATTTAACAATTTAATAAAGACCTTATATACATGTGCGTCGAACGTGCCAAAATATCTTGTACAGAATAACTTAAGTAACAAAGGGAGAAAAAAGGTCTAACCATGGTACGAGGTTTCGGTCGAAACCATGAGATCTCGACCATCTCGTTCTTGTTTCGGTCGAAGCAGTACGAAATTTGAGCAGAAATTCGATTTCGGTCTAACAGCAAAAAAAAACAAACAAAATAGCAAAAAAAATAGAAAATAAAGCGCAACGGCTGAAAAGGAAAAGTAGCAAATCACATGCCTGCATCAAGCGGTGCAACAAAATTTCATTTTATGCGAAGTGATCCAATTCTAAGCCCTAATTTTCTTTTGAGCTGGAAACCCTAGTTTCCGCCATTTGCATATGTAAGTTTCACAATCAAGCCTTGCTTCTTCAAGTCGATTCGAGGGATAGATTTTTTTTCCCTTAATACCGTTGTTTTTATTTATTTTTTGGTTGCCCTAGTTTAATCGATATTTTGTATGAGTGAACAGGAGGAGGGAAATGATCTGAGTTGGGTTACTTATGTACATGGTTAGGCTGGCTAGGCTGGTTTGGTTTTTGTTTATTTTTCATAATAAAGATTGTGGTTAATTTAATAGTTGGATGTTTTATGTTGTGGGTTAGGCTAGACTGGATGGGCTGGTATTGTTTATTATTAATTAATAAAGTTTGTGGTTAACTTAATTAGAGTTTAGGGTTTCATATGGTTGAAGGCAGTGTTTTAGATTATTTAGTTCAATTAATTATGATTTTAGGCTTTGTTCGGTAATAAATATAACTTAACTAAACGTAGTTTAATTTGATAAGCTTAATTACAAAGATCGTTATTTTTTACAAATTATATTTTATATCTACAACGATTATAATCATATTTTCATAAAAAAACCATCGAAAATCGAAACCGGACTGAAACCGAAACCATCGAAATTTTCAAAATCGTCCAAAACTAAGGAATTATCAAATAACCGAAACCGAGTTCTCGAACCTTGGGTCCAACATCTAATCAGATAGCCAAGGTTTTCAAAAAAAATGAGGATTTGTTGGCAACATTTCCCAGCTACTATGAAGATGGAAACGGAAAGAGACCTAGTATAATTAAACATAGCATCCAAAGATCCTTTGAATTTGATCGTTTATACTATCCATAGTAACAAAGAGTCTAACTTCGTTAGTAGGAAGTAAAAGCTATTTACGTAAGATTAACATGTTCTAAATTAGTACTTAACCATTCAACATGTAAGGTTAAAATAGGGTAATTTTGTCAAACACGTTTGCAGGATTTTTCAGAATGGCAGGAAATATTTGGGGTTTGCTATGGTTGTCAACACGGCATACACCAAGTTGTAGCCTCAGGGTTTATCTTTCCTTCTTTCTTTGTTACCTTGTTATTTCATTTAATTTCTTTATTTCATCACATTCATGTCTTTGTATTAAATTAAATAGTTATGGGCTAAATCCTGCCTATGAAAATGCATCACTTATATTACTCAAAAGAATGGTAAATTTAAATTTTTGAAACATTCAAAATGCTCATTGATTATATGCAATTACACTAATTATTACAATCAAAATAATGAACCAATCATTACATATTTTACCAACTCACTGGTCAACACAAACCTCACATATCATATAATCTCAAATATTTTGACAAAATTAACGTTTTCACACTTAAATACATATACATATAAAGACATACAAGAGTTTGTGCCAAATTGATAGTCCATTTTTCGAAAAATCTTTTTCAGATTATACATAAACACTTGACGCCTCATGATCAAAATACAGAATCTAGTTTAAGTATGAATCTCTTTATCTGTCTCTGATGCAAAAGTGCATCAGTTTAGTTTCATAACTAAAGTAGGATACATTTGTAAAATAATTCTTACATGACCATCACTAAATTGATATACAAACGATGAAAGTGGAGGATACAACAATTGTGTATACTTCATGAACAATAACCGTCATGAAAAGTCAAATGAAGAGAATGGGCACTGGTGTAGGTAAAACCAAACGTTTGAACTACCAAATCACTACAAATTGCTGCATGCACGCATCCACGAAGTGGTAATTTTGGGTTATTCAAACAAGAAAAGAATTTAGTTAATTGATCTTATCAACAAATTAGGTTATATATGGAAAGAATAAAAGGGAAGTCATAGTAGGATATGTTGAAAGGATACTAATTATTTATTCAATCAATTATTTATTCGGTGGATGTATAAACGAGGAAAGAAGTCCATTTATGAATTAATTGATTGTACAATATATAAAAAGGATTGTTCATGGAGATTAATTCAAGCAAAATTATGAAAACCGAGATCACTATTATCTATTTGCATAAAAATCAAATAAATGATATTTGAAAAGTTTTCAAAACAATTGAACAATTAATTTGCTTAATCTCCAAATAATTCTTTCATTCTGAAATCTATTTAAATGAAGAAGGTCATCTTCGTCTTCATAGCGTGTGAGAGCTCATTTATCATTATCCTCTTTTTAGTAAACCATAATTTCTGTAGTCGAATCAAATTATGGTTTTGAGTGCAAATAAGTCTTTTTTATAATTTGTAATTCAATTTGTAATTATAGGCTAGTCTCTCCACTTTGTTTTTTATAATTTTGTACTCTCTCTCTCTCTCTTGGACTCTTTTTTTTCCAATAAAATAAAGAATATTTGTTGGGCCTATGAATGTATGTAATTTGGCCGAACGACGTTAAACTTTTATGTCATCTAATCTTCTATTTTCCTTTATTTCATTATTGTTGTTCATTGAGTTGGCGGTTGATAATTAATTGGTAAGCTAGATCGATTTTGCTGCTTCCGCACATAAGCATGACTATTCAACAATGATTTGACACTAATGCAAATTAATTAAAATTTTACTTAGCATATTGGTATCAGAGCTTGCTGTCTTGTTCTACATTAGTTATTAATAACATTCTTCTAGTTTTGGTATGAAAAAATATGATGTCATCAAATTTGCTAAAAAGGGAATTTTTGAAACATGAAAGGTGAAGACTAGTGACTATGTTCTTCTACAACAACTTGATTCATTTAGAAGAGATAAGAGCCAGAAGCATCTTGGAGATTGAAAAGATGCATAGGTCTCACTTCATGGCCCCAGAAGAGGTATTTGTTATTACTATAAGAAGATGCAAAGAAGAGAGAGAAGGAGAAAGTTTCAGTTTCGACAGCAGTTAGATCGAATGCAGATAGTAGCGATAGCGATACACCATTATTTTCAATTAGTATTTCGCCTTTAGAGAGTACAAGTTAGGTGATTGATGTTGAAGCCCTTTATCATATGATATCAAATAGGAGCTGTTTTGTCAATTATCGAAAGACTGATGGCGGAGCAGTTCATACGGGGATTGACACAACTTATCGTGTTGTGGACGTCGGAAGTGTGAGGTTTAGAATGTTCGATGGTGTATTAGGACTATCATGGATATTAAATATGTTCTGATGCCACATAGAAGTTTGTTGTCAGTTGAACCTTTGAGTAGACTTGATAAGAGGATAATAGTAGATGAAGAGAATTTGATAGTGACGAAGGTTTCTTGGTAGTGATGAAGGGGATTCGAGTTGATGATATTTATGTGTTTCATGTAGAGACGGTCTTAAGAGAGTCGCTAGTTTTTATTGATTCTAATATTCCATATTCTACTCAGTTATAACATCTTTGTTTAGATCATGTCGATGCGAAGTCTTAAAGTACTAAAGAAGCGGGAGCTGATTGATAGTGATTCACAATCGAAGCCAAGCTCTTGTGGAGATTTTTCTTTTGAAAAGAAGAAACATGTCGCGTTTCATGTTGACCTAGAGCTACAGTTTGTTCATTCTTATGTGTGGGGACCCACCCCAGTTGCAAATTTAGGTGGAGCCAGTTACTTCGTTTTATTTGTGGATGATTTCTCGTGTAGAGTATGAATCAATTTCTTAAAGGTCAAAGACAAAATACCTGCTCAATTTTGTAAGTGGAAGACCTAGGTAGAGAAGCAGTCAAAGAAACGTTTGAAAGTTCTCAAAGTTGAAAATAGTAGTGAATTTGCATCATAAGAATTCACTAACTATTGTGGGTCCGAGCATGTAGTTGAAAATTTTTCTACTTCTGTTGAGTCACATTATTATGGAGTGGCGGAGAGCTTGTGTTAGATATTATTGGAGAAAGCTATAACTTTAAGAAAGGGTGCTGGTCTAGAAGATGAATTTTGGACAGAAACGATATCTATGGCTATTCATCTTTGCTACCTATAACTTTGTGGACAAAAACGATGCCTATGGCGGTTCATCTTTACTACCTGTAATTTTGTGTGAGAGCAAAACTAATATCTATACCGGTTCATATGGGCCTATAATTCTGAATTCTATTTAAATGAAGGCGTTCATCTTCATAATACGTGTGAGAGCATCCACCATTATTCTCTTCTTCAGTAAACCATGATTTCTGTAGTCAAATCAAATTAGAGGTTTTGAGCGCAAACAATTTTTCGGAGAAATCAGTTATTCAATTTGTAATCGTAGGTTGGTCTCTCAACTTTGCTACCTATAATTTCGTACTCTACCTTTTGTACTCTCTTTCTTCAGTAAAATAAATACTAGTTGTCAGGTCCATGGATGTAGATAATTTGGTTGAACCATGTTAAATATGTAATCTCTACCTCTTATTTTTCTTTGTTTTCTAATTATTGTTCATTGAATTGACAGTTGATAATTAATCGATGAGCTGGATCCTTTTTGATTCCTTCTGTGCCTAAGTATCCCACAGCAGTTTTGGAACTAGGGCAACTTAATTAAAATTTTCACAATACAAAGCATGGTACATGATGAAACTGTGACTACCACAACAAACAATTATGGATTGCCAATGTGAGTATGGAATGGATGGAAGCTTTGGTTGGGGACAAACATGAATTGGCACTCACGGTCACTAATTACATATCGACAAAATACTAAGGTCAGGACACAAAATGTGCTAGAATTTAGAAATTGTAACTATACAAAAAGGTGAACGTAGAAGTAAACATTCATAAATAAACTTGTAAAACACATTTTACCAAATAAATCATGAAATTAATCTAGAGAAAACAAGAACTAACCTTGGTTGAATACACCCTTTCATGTGACTCATCAAGAATGATATTTGTAGCTTGGTCAAAGCCTTTTAATATTCCCTGAAAGTAAAATATTGAGCAAAGATGGTGATAACTTATTAATTAGCTTAAGCAAGAAGTGCAAATTTCAGGTGTTACCAATTAATTATGACAACACTTTAGCAATACGATGATAGAAATACAAAAAATACTTACGACAATATTCCTTCCATCGTTTGTTATTACTGATATTGTTTCTGCATTGCCAAGAAACAGAAGCAAAGATTACTGAAATCGCCAAATTATAAAATACTGTGCTAATAAACAGTATAATATAGCACGTACGGTCAACAAGTGACTCAAGGCCAGGACCAGTTGCCATTATATCAGCCAAAAACACTCACGAAAATTACTTCAAATATACAACAATTTGCTGTTATGTTAATCCTGCAATACAGACGATCATTCCATCAAAAAGCATTCAAAATCCAATTATCATTTTCCAACAAAACAAAAATCAGACAACATTGGATTTCCGGTTCTGGAAAGACAAATGAACCAAATTAGAAAGAGATTTCCTAAAAAGCAAAACTGACATTAAAACGCATACCTCGCTTCTTGATTCCTTGCAGTTAACGGAAAATCAATCGGATTTGGGTTTCTTTTCTTATTTAATGGATCTCACTGCTGGACATGAAAAAACCCTAAAAATAAATTTGGAGTGTCCACTGGATCTAGGGTTGGGGAGAAGAACGCAGTTGGGCTGTGAGATATTACTGGGCCGTAGCTAAATAGGGGTTGCTAAAGATATGTTTTGGGCCGGAAAATATTATTAAATCTTAATATCATTTTAGCAGTTAAATATTTTTTACAAATTCAAAATGCATCACATATATTGTCAAATCTTAATATTACTTAAAAATAAAATTTAACAAATAAAATTTCTTTAAAAATTCATTCTTTATTATTTAGTAATATAAATAAAAATTTAAACTAACAAAAAGTTAGATGCTGCAACTTAATAATATAATTTTAAACTAACTACATGTGGTTTCAATGTAAAAATATAATTAAATATTTGTCCAAATCACTTTCTTTAAAATGTGTTAAACATATACAATTTGTAAAGAAATAATTACTCTACAAATTATTTAGTAATATAAATAAAAAATTCAAACTAACAAAAAATTAGATGTTACAACTTAAAAATAAAATTTCAAACTAACTGCATATGATTTCAATGCAAATCACTTTTTCGAATGTGTTAAACATGTACAATTTGTAGAGAAATAAGTACTTTACAATTTAAACTTGAAGATAGGATCTAACAATTAAACTTTCTTTATAAATTCAAAATGCACTACAAATATGACCAAATTTTAATATCGTTTAAAATAATATTATTAACCCGTGTTTTGGTAAGGCAGTACACAAGCGGATTTAACCCAACGTACTTCACAATTATCAAGGCCGATGAGTGCAGAGCAATATTGTAAGACCCGAAGGCAAAGTACAAATGGCTATACGAAGGCAGAGTTGGATGAAATTGGTAGATAAACGATGTAGGATGCTAAAAATGTGGGACGTAGCTTGGATCGGCATGTTTTATTGGTTTAGGAAGTCATGGATGGATCGACATGTTTCAATGTAAAGGGATCGGTATGGATGAGGGTTCGGCATTGCTTGTGGGATCGGTAGTATGGTATAGCTTGAGGGATCGGTAGTATTGTATAGGGTAAAGGATCGGTGAATTCAGTTGTGACAAAGCATATGTAGAGATCGGTAAGACGAATCAAGGAGGGATCGGCTTCAATTCAGAGGGGTCGGCATGCTACATCTAGGAGGGATCGGTATACTTCAATGGCTCGGCAACTTGGAAGGGCACAACATATCATTATGCCAAAGGTTGGATCGGCATAACCTTGAGGAACAAAAGGGATCGGCATGGCATGGTAGGACTCAAGGGGTCGGCACGAGTAAGGGTGTATGGATCGGCATGGTTACTTGGATGAGGGACTGACATACTTCAACCTATGAAGGAGGGGTCGGCATAAGAGGGATCGGCAGGTTGTGTCACGAAGGGATCGGTAGGCTTTAGTTCAATGGCACAGATCGGTGTACTTCGATGGAAAAATGAGGGATCGGCACCGTAGGCTAGAAGTGATCGGCATACTTCAGTTCTCAAATAAGGAGTCGGTATGGATGGGTGGACAAGAAGTGGGCATAGCCTATGAAAGATGGGTCGGTGTAGCATATAAAGGAAAGGATTGGCATACGTGTGACCATCAAGGAGGGATCGGCATGTGACAGAAATCAAGTTTATTATTGCATTCAACATTCGATAACTTGGGTTCCTTTGATCCAAATGACATGAAAATTGAAGAGCCAGCGTACTTTTTCATGAAGAATCCACCATAGAATTATCCGCCCAAAAATTGACAAAGGGATCAGTATCGATCCTTTCACGTGGGAGCATGGGCCTAGCGACCCCTATGGTGGGCCCATATGGATAAGGATTGTAGGATCGATTTCACCCTAGAGGAGGTGAATAGGATGATACTAATAATTATAAAAAAATTAATGCAGAAATATATAAAATAATTGCAGCACAGATAATAGCTGAATAATAAAAGAAGAAATAGAACAACATAGATTTACCCTGCTTCAGCAAAACCTTGCCTACATGATGCCCATATGGTTTCTGCTAGAAATTAAGTAGTCAGATGTTTACACACGTAAACTTGCGACATCCGCTATTGACTAACCTAACTCTACACTCAAAACCCTACAACAACTCAGTCACTGAGTTGTGAATTCTCGAACTACACCACCACAGTTCGTCCCCTAATCACACTACTAGAATTTTACAAAAGTTTAAAAGAAAAATACAAATTAAAAAATAAATACAAAACCCTATATTAAATTAAAGTCCAAAATAAAGGAACCGACCCAATATAAAATAAAAGAGAAGTCCTTTTTCTTTTTATATTCGTGTAATCTTCGGTCGTTCCATTTTCTTATTTTGTGGTCGCCTTGTTTCTTCTTCGATCTGGATTAGGGTTTCGGAAATTTAAGTAGCCGCCTTGAGATTGAATTGAATATTGCTCGCTTGTAAGAAATAGGGCTTGAATCATATATTTCTTTCGTTCCTTCACGACTGCTTCTTGATCGAGTTCGAATTGAATGATGCCGATATGCGTTTTCCTTTATTTACTCTCATTGATATGCTTGAACTCGATGCTCTAATTGGCAATGGTGTTAGTGGTATTTATAGGGAATAAAAGCCCTATATTTTCGTTCAAATATTTCGTTTGAATTTGTTTGATAATTTAGCTCGGCTGTTCGATTTTACTTAAATACGTCTGATTTGTTTAGACTGGTTTAATTCGAATATTTCTTTGCTTGATTACCACGGTTTTTTTTGGTTTTTTGATTTTTCGTTCTATTACTTGATTTTCTCTGAATTGATTTTGATCTTTTCTCCTTTGACTTCGGCCCTTTTGAAATTGTGATAATATTCTGAAATGCAAATTTGACTTCGACTTGTTCAATTTCGAACTTATTATCACCTGGCTTTGACTTTGATATTTAAACTTGACTTGGTTTGCTTCTCTGGTATTTTAATTTGCTAACTTGAGATAAAAATCGACGTTCATTTACTCACGGCTTCATCTGAATCGCTTCTCTTTACTGTTGGCAATTATTATTCGAACTACGTTTGAGTCATGTTCATTTTGGATCTTGACTAGTTATAGTTGTCTCCTCTGTTGCATTGTGTGTGTCCACCACTTTTTGTCCGGTTTACCGCTTTGTTGTCTTTGCATATATACCTTGTTGCACTGGTGCACTTGATATCTTCACGTATGTATGCTTGTTTACCTTCATGCCTTCACATGTTCCTCTTGGAGTCTTCACTTTGTTGTTGTATACCTACACCTGTTTACTTGAGTTACATTGATGTTTGGTTTTGATGTATCGATGCATTTAAGTCTTTGTTTCGTATGTATGCACTGTGTATATACATGTGTGAATGTATATATGTATGTTGTATATGTGGGTCTGGTCTTGTTTCACTTGTCTGGTTTAACTGCATTCCACTCATGTACATGTGCATTGATGTATGTTGAATGCATATATACTCGATGTCGCATGTATGTATTCGTGTCTCTGTGTGTGTGGTTTCATTTCTTCATTGATCTGGGTTGCCTTGGTGCCATGTCACTAGCCCGAACTCGAACTTGTTTCGAGTTAAATTGGTATCGACTGAATTCTAGTGATTGTGGTCTCCATATGGTCTGGTCTGTTCGTAGCTTCATGTGTACATGTATGGTGCTCTCCGGTCTATCATATTTTTGCATATGCACTTTTATTTGAACTGGTCTAGCATTCTTTGAGTCTGTTGCTTCGATCCCCCGTGCATTGAATTGTATATTCCTTGTAACGACCCAAAATTTTGGAACATTTGAAATTAGAATATTTAATCGATTTTGAATATTTAAAAGGGTAATTTTAACTTGAATTTCAAATATCACTATTTATTTGGTAATTTAATTATTGGATTTATTTATTTGAAATTGGGTAAAATATTGAATCTCGAGTTTTAAGCTTGTTAAAAATAATTTGACGGCTTATAAAATTTGTATTAACAATACTGAAGATAATAAAAGTTTTAAAATTGAATTAAAAGGTGATTTGGTCAGTTTTGAAAATATACCGTTTAAATTGACATTTAAGAATAGCCTTTCGAGACGTGGTCTCGAAATTCGACAAAACTAGTTTCATTGGATCTGTAATAGTGTATTATTATCGGATTTTAAGTTCTGTAGTATTTGAAGTTATCGTTTGATCGTTCGAGATATAAACATCAAAAAATAATTAGTCGAATTTAATTTAAATTGTTAATCTAAAATGCTATCTTCTCCATACGATCGAATTAGGACTTGAAACATTTTCCATCATGTTCGGAATAGGAGATCGAGATTTTAAGTTGCAGATTCAAGATGATTTTAATTTAAATAAAAATATATATATTCATTGATTGACATATATACTCACATCGGCATACAAAACATCATCTTGTTTCACTTTAACCCTGAAAATATGCAAGCCAACTTTATCAGCAAGGCATATTTCACTCATTTTAAATTCATGTCTTCGTTCGATCCATTTTCACAAGCTTTAGTATCCACAGAAGAAATATAATGGCCGAACAAAATTTGCGAGTTCTCTCCTTTTCCCTTACCTCAATTCGAAACCTGCTTCGGTTCTTTAAAAAAAAGGAATTCAATGTTCAATCGAAATCGTAAAGACAAGATCTTGGCAGATGAATCAAAACACCTCATTCCCTTCAGAGGAGCTCAAGCTTGTGTGCACGCGAGTGATTCACGATCATGTAGGAAAAAAGGGGGCTGAATTCAAATTCAAATTGAACGTGAGCCATTTCCCCTCAATCCTTCAGTCTTATTCGTGAATTCAAATCAAATCGCCTCTTCCTTTCTTCATTCTTCCAGTCGAAATCAAATTTGTTAAAAAAAAGAAGAAACTCCTGCTCAATCGATCTCGATTAAAAATTCAAATCGCGTCTACTTTTTTCTCTCTGTCAGTCGAAGTAATACGAAAGGGAAAGTCGAGCGACGTGGAAATCGAGTATGGGGTTAGGGTTGCGAAGCACGCTTGGCAGAGCAAAGGGGTGGGAAAGAGGAGAGGCGAGCGACGTTCGCTTTGAGGTTTTAGATCACCGGCGACTTAAAGGAGCTCGTTCTCGAGTGCGGCAGTGTTAGAAAAGGGGGCGACTTGGGCCGCGATCGTGCAAAGCAGGGCGACGAAGTGGGGTTGGTCCTGAGTTAGGTTTTGGCTGCTCGATTTGTTGGGCGCTGTGGTGGTGGAGCAGTTTGGCTCAATTCGAGTCGGAGGGTGGTTCTACTAGGTATATGTATTTTTTTATTAAATTTAGATATGTGTATGTATAGTATAGTTAAACCAAAAATTATGACAATGAGGTATATACGCAGAGTTTTCAAATCCATACATACATACATACATACAGTAAACAAGAGGAAAAAATATTTACAACAAATGTATAAAATTAGTTTTGTTTTTGATCAAATAAATTTATACATATAGGTGAAACAGTAGATATGCATATATATATATACACACACACACACACACACACACACACACACATATATATGATTTTGGAAAATATAGGAATTTAAAAATGTTGTAAAATTTATAAAGATTAGATTTTTAAAATGTATATAGGTTATTTTTTGGTATTTGTAGTTTCAAATAAAAAATAAAATAAATATATATATATATACATATTTTCACTTACTAGTTTAATTTTAAATAACATATTATGGAGATTGATTTGGTTAATTAACTTATTTAATTATTTTAGTTACTAAAAATTATTTAAAGGAGAATATAGTTTAAATTAAATAAATAAATGGTAATTGACTGTTCGATTTTAAAAAAAATGTTAATAAGCCATATAATGTTTATAAGATCCACACTCGTGGAGAGACAAGCTGGTTTGGATCGAATTGCAAATTAAAAGTCAAAGGTGAGTTAATCTCACTCAAATTGGATTACTGGTGAATTTAAATAGTTAAAAGATTAAATCATTGGTTGATTGCTTGAATTGATAATTTATTATCAGTCTGGATGTGATATATTATATACAGTATATATATATATTGGAGTGATTGAAATTCTTGCATTATATAGCTGATGAGACCATATACGCCCCGTATAATAGCGGATGGCCCTATATATCATGATACTCCGTTTTGAAGCGGGATTGGTATTTTATTTGTTGACTAACATTTGTGAATGTAGAGAAACAGGTTGGGGGATCCAACTGGATTCCTCAAAAATGTTGAATTTATTTTCATTTTCAGTTATATGAAATGTTGGATAATCTGTGATATATTATGTTGGAAAATTAAATTATTCAATGTTAATATACTGCTGGATATATTGTGGCATTTTAAAAATATAAATGTTGAATTAAAAAAACAGAAATAAAAAGGGAAAATTTAAAGAAGGAAATTTGTAATAAATATATATAAACTTAAAAGGGTGAATTTAGGAAAAAAGCAAATAGTTGATATTAAAATCCCATTTAATAAATTCCAGGACATAGAAAAAAGAACAGAGTCTTTGGATAAATGTAAATTGAAGGATTTTAAAAGAGTAAGGACTTAAGCAATAATGATTTAAGTACAAAGAAATTATTTTTAAATTTAAGTTTTAAATGGTTTGGGAAAATTAAAGGAGAAGTTTGAAATAAAGTGTGATATTGATATTTCAGATTTGAATAAGGTTTTAAATCGTAATAAAGAAGTGAATATGGAATTAATGGATTTGGAATAAATTGGATAAATCAAGAAACAAATTTTAAAGGGAATTTAATTTAGGAAGTCGATTTGAAATCAAGTAAGTGCTTTGAAAACGGTGATTAAAAGGAAAATGAGATTACGAGATTTATAAACTGGGTTTATAAATAAAGAGAATATTTATCAGCGGGTAATTTGGATTTATAAATTCATGGTGAAAATTTATAAGGGAAGGGTAATTCGTTTTAAAAATAAATAGGATTTTAGTTTTAAAAGTATGGAAAAGAAAATTTATGGGATTAGGACATAAATTAAATTAGGATAAATCGAGAAGGATTTATAAATGATTAGACAGGTTATAAAGTGTATTTTCTTGAAAAGCCAAGTATGTTTTCAAAGAAAGATTTTTAAGTATAAATTAGAAATTTTAAAAGTGATTTTTGAAAGAATGTTTTAAAAAAATTATTATTTAATTGTTTTCAAATTATTAAAGTAAATATTTATTTAAGTTAATTATATTAGTAATTATTTTTAAAGGCTAAATTAGTACTTTAATGTAAAGGATAACTATTAAATATTTATATCTTATATAACAGTTTTATTTTAAAGTAGTTTTTGGCTAAAGTTTTACTTAGAAAATCATTATAGAATTTCATAACAATTATTTTGAATAAAGCGATTTAAGTAGTTTTATTTTAAATGCTTTAAGTGTGTATTTTTGGATGTAGTGATTTAATTTATGTGAAAACTAAATTTGATAAGACTTGGTGCTTTTCAGTGGAAATAAAATAATGGGTTGAATGATTGTTTGATTCGATAGTTAAATAAACGACTATCAATATTGGCCAATGCGCTGATCGTTTCGAAGAGACCGGGATCGGGTTTAATTATCTGAAAACCACTTCGATTTGGTTTGAACGTTTGCGAATAAAGACCGTGAAGATGATGAAGATGGTGGCTTGATTTGTCCAGACACAGGGAAACTTGTATGGACGAATGCTATCGGACCATCGTTAAGAGGACGATGAACATTCCAAGTGAAATGTGTTCTAAAATAGTACTGCATAGCCTCAAGCCCCATCAACCGGGAATGGCTAAAACAGGGGATGTGCAGCAAGGCTAAGTGGGTAGTACCTAAGCAGGGTAAGGTCATCCTTGTCTAAAGTCCCTTTTGACCTCGGTTTAGTGGGAGGTTGCTGATCCTAGCCGTAGGGTGAACTTATTCGGACTATCCAGTAAGGGGTAACTCCGGTCTTGTGTTGCAGGGGATCGGGAGTGGTCCTCTGTACGCTGATCTAGGCTAGGTACTGTGACGGGCGGCACACCAGTAGCCCAACCATTGTATGAAATCCAATCTCCAATAAACTCCCGTATGGTTTTGATTGTGCCCAACTATTGCTGGAACGTGAGATCACTACAAGAAAACCCTTTGTCTATTGCAAATTAGTACAGTGTTTTGTTCCCGTGAGCTGTTATTTCGCTATCAGGTCCAATTAATTATCTTCTTCGCGCTATCAAATGCAGTCCCAAAAATAAAACGGCAACTTATTCATATTCTCTCCATTCACACTAATTTTCCTAAAAATAAAGCGACGGTTCTCCAAAACAAAAGCCAATCGCTTAATCTTTCTTTCACCCAATCCCTTTAGCAACTCCATATCATTATGCGATGTTTTCTCCCAATCGCCTTGGCAACTTCTTATCACTTTGACTGTCATCCAAATTTATAGTAGGTACTCCCTAGTTTTCGTCAATCCCTCTATTTATTGTTAGATTTCGCTCTGGAAAAAGTTTCACTTCAATTTCACACGAATCCATTATTACTGTCATTTTTACGTTAAAATCAATTCAAATTAGGGTCTATTTCTTTACTGAAGCACTTACTTTAGGGCTTTTTACTCATATGAAATTGGGTGTTCTCGTCTTTGTTTCAATTGCAAGGCAAAGTGTGGCGGTTGGAGTTCGGCGTGGGGGAGGAGGTTCAGAGGCATATGGCGAATTTTGCCTAAATTTCATGAAGCGTAAGGAGCAGCTTTAGAGGCATACGGTGAGTTGCAACCTATATTTAAACTTCTCTTCCATGAATAGTATTTGATTTTACATGAATACTATTCGATTTGAAAGTTTCGTATGTTATTTGAATACTTAAATGATCTGTGACAGTTTAAACTGCAACCAATTTATGTCACAGCAAGGATAGTGCTACATTAATTGTCAACAGGCATCGTCGCATGTACTTATAATGTCTGATACAAAACTTGAACATAAAATATTTTCATATACGACATTTTGGGTTTGATGAATTCTTGTAGCTGTGCATAATTTATTTCCCTAAGTCGTGGTTTGATGAACAATTTGGTCATTTAATTAAAATATATGTCAATTTGATACATTAAATGATCGGCCATTCATAGTCTATCACTTTAAAAAGTTTTTTCTTTTTCTCTTTAAGTAGTCTACAAAAGTGTACTTCAATTAGTAAACTTTAAGACTTTATCTTGTATTTCCTTTTGCTTGATTGTTGTTTACTCACATTTTCATTGTATATTCATGGTTCTCAAACTGTAGTGGTGTCGTTACTATTTCAGTACTAGTTTTTCTTTCTTTTGGATTTTATATTCATGGTTCATTTACTGTAGTTGCTAATAGTGAGATGATGTTGCATCGGCAGATAATTATTGTCCCTTCTATAATCAATTTTGCATCAAAACATATTAACAAGACAAGTTAGATTTTATCAAAACAATCATCAATGGATGTCCCCGTCATCTTATGAAAACAATAACTTATTCTGCACATCTTAAAGAATTGGTTTTTTATTTTTGGATTAGGTAGAAGTAACTAATTTTTTATGTAGTTTTCCATTTGTCCGGAAAAAGCATCTTCATAAATTTTATTTATTTTTAATCGCATAACTAGTATATGTTGGGATCACTGTCTAGGTCAATGCCATATATCACAACTTTCTTGCAGAGATTCCTGATTACAATTTGTATTGATTTAGAATACCGGCTGATTTTTGTAATGATGAATCTTTTATTGAGAGGTTGACAATATACACCTCAGCTAAAACTGAATTTTCAATGTGACTCTCTTAGTTAAAACTAAGGCATACATGTCTTAGTTAAAACTGAAGCAACACGCCTTAGTTAAAACTGAGGCAACACGCCTATCGCCACATGGTTTTGCTTGTCTATTTCATTAGCTAGCATGTTCTTTACTACACTTGAACAAGCAAAATTATGAAAAAGATGTGTTATATCAATATTATGGGTTTATAACTAATATAATTGAATCAAGCACTTTGTTCATTATTTGCAAAAGAGTAAGTGTGTGTGTGTTTACAGCTATTTAAATTTGTTCAATAAAGTTATTGGACATATAAGCAATGTTTGTTACATTTGAATGAGATTGGAAATCTGGCATATATAGCAAGTTTGAGTTATTAAATTGAATGGCTTGTTCTATATGAGTCCGAGAGATACTAAAGCAAGTAGCAAGATTTAACTTGTAACATCTAAAGAGTACACTGTATTCAGTTTGTAGAAATTTAAAATTGAAATGAGGCAATGCACCCTAGTTAAAAATGAGGCATATTTGCTTCAGTTAAAACTGAACCGAGGAGTGTTGCCTCAGTCAAACTTCATGTTTTATAGCTATAAGACTTGTGAATTCGTTTTTATCATCATATGAAATGCATGCTAAATCAATAGTCAGGCAAACTAATATGTATGCATGAGTGTTTTTGTAGAACATGAAGGGTCAATCTATGGAAAACATAATATCAATTGAAGTTTGATTAATTTTCAGCCAAAAGCAGAAAAACACACACACAGACACCACGGTGTATTTAAGTCTGGTATGAATAATTCTGCTCCAATCGTATTAGATTGTCAATCTCTATTTGTTATATACTTGTTCACTAATTTCCTTATCTATATATACACCTTATTCATCTTTGTCAAACTGAATACAGGTCATTGGCAACCTCCATTTATCGCTTGTTCTTTTTCTCGTCTATATTGTATCCTCAGCTAAGTGTAACTACTCTCTTTGAGTTTATAGTACGAATATCAAATTATTTTGTACGAATTACTAATAACTCTATGTTTGTTTGCATGTGATAATATGGTTGATAGTGCTTTCCAGCATTGACTGCGGTGCAACTAAATCTTATACAGATGAAAAAAATTGACTAGGAATCAGGCAGGCCTTACATAAACAACGAGAAGAGTTACATTGTGAAAGCACCTGCAACTGTTTCTAGATCAGTTTAAACTCTTCGTGCATTTACATCAAGGAAGAAGAACTGTTACTCGTTTTCTATAAAAAGTGGTGCACCAATACTTGCAAGGGCTAGTTTTTACTACCAGAATGATAACTGCAAGGCTTCACCTCCCACTTTTGAGTTGTAGCTGGATGGGAGTAAATGGACAACTTTAGAAACTCGTATGGATGAAGAAATTACCTACGAGGTAACTTTAGGAGTCGGTTAACATTATAATGTAGAATAACAAAATAGTGTGTAGTATACACTAGCCCAACAACTTAGAGAAATACTATGCATGAAAATATCACTTACAATTAAGGTTAAGAGATTTATTATAATTTATCTACTGTTTAGTTGTTTATTTTTCCATTCACTATAAAAGCCATAATTGTTTCAGTAACTTTCCTCTCTTCTACTTCGTGCCACTCTTATTCACTTCAGTCTCACTAGCAAGGCAATCTCGTCCACTTCTCAGAGCTTACTAATTTCTATCAGATTTTATTCTAGATGAATAATATTGTTTCAGTGTTGTTGTCATTTTGTTAAAAACTGTTAAATGAACAATATTGTTTCAGCTGTCTCATCGTGTTTCTATTAAGTTTTGATTTTACTGGATTTTGGAACTGCTGGATTTGGTACTGATTTAAAATTAAGTAATGTTAATTGTTGGATGGGTTTTATTGTTTCAGTCATCCAGTTTGCTTCTGTACGTATACATTCAAATCATATAAATCGTAGATGTTAATTACATATACATACATATATGTAATGTCTTATATACAAATAGTAACAGTAATAAGTAATTAGAAATAGTGGTTGTAATAATAATGTCTCGATAAACTTATTAAACCAGAGAATATAAACGTACCATAGAAATTTATGTATGAAAATAATACATAATTATATATGAATTATTATTATATATATATATATATATATATATATCATGTTAATAATAATATCACTTTTCATTTGTTCCAGACCACATTTCATGTTGTTATTGCTTGCATCGACTATGTTCAAGACTATATTTTATTGTATTTTCGATTTATTTTGCTAATTTGTGAATTTTTACTTTACAAGTGGATAGGTAAAGTGCCGCAATAAGTTATGGGTTTGATGTTATTTTTGATGCAAGAACTACATTTTTGATTTATATGTATCACTACTTTTGGTTACTGGCTGCCACTTGTTCTGCATTGTTTATGAAATATTATGGACGTATTATATATGTAAAAATATTGCATATTTTGATTATGTAATATTACATGTTGATTATGAGATGCGCAATTAATATAGTATGTTGATTATGAAATGTGCGTATTGATTTAACCGTGTTAGTATATAAATTGTGACTGATGTATACAGAAAAGTAACAAATAAAAGGAGAAATGCAGAAATAGTAGCGATAGCATTTGTAAAACGTTGTGTAAACTTTCGGCAGCATTTCAAAACGATGTGGTATACTTTTATAGCATTTTGGGACCGTCATAAAAGCTTTTTAATAATGGAAAAATAACTAGAAGGAACATTTATAGCAACATATAAAATGCTATGAATAAATATCATGGCAAGAGATAACTGCTGTGAAATACATTTGATAGCAGAATTTGAAAGCTAAGAATAGTTTTAAGCTCATTAAAATAAACGCTATAAAATGTATTAAGAACATACACCAAACGCTAGTAAAAATGGACATTTTATAGCGTGTTCTCTATTGCCGTGGTATGTTCCTGACCTATAACTGCATGTCGTTATACAGCGTGTTAAAAACGCTGTTAAAGCCTTTTACAGCATTTTTAAACGCTGCTAAAGGTTCTATTTCTTGCAGTGGATGCAAGCATTTCAGCTAGATTCTATTTTAATTTCTATAGACACTATTATAATATCAGATGAATTTGATAAAATGTTTTGGTTATCGTAAGGTAAAAACCCAACACGTTTATTTGTGGCGTGGTCTTACGAGATACCTTTGATTTCAAAGGATTTTGAAAACTTTGATAATTCAACTGATTGTGTTTTCTCACGCTGGTTTTCCAGACCGACTTGGGTGTTATTTTATTATAATGCTCGGCTCCGACCGAGTGTTACAGATACATGATAGGATGCCATAGAGTTTAGAAGACGAGCTAGATGACGTGACGTATGTCACGTATCTGACTTATATTCTGTTGTGTATGGTAAGCTGTATAGTCAGCTTTTGTGAGGACAAGTTATTATAACCGTCCAATATTGTGTTATTGTTTGGTGTTATATTTTGATGATGTAATGTATAAAATAGTAATAGTTCTTTTTGTATAAAGATCAGTTGTTATCTATTATATATTGTTCCGTTGTGGTTGTGAGATTCTGATGTTGTTTTCTATTTCTCCTTTTACCTCTTTTTTCTTTAACCCTAATGGTACGTATTTCCGTCCATTTTGAGTTGAACTGATGGAGAATATTGTTGACACAAAAGGGTACAGAACTGCGGGTCGTTTCATTTCTTGTGTCTTTACTATGATCATTGATGTTGCATTGTGTTCATGTACATTTGAGTTGTGTGTTGCTGATCTGGTTGCACTGCATGTATTTATGTATACATATGTGTTCACACATGTATATATGCATGTTAGTTTGTGCAGTTTCTTCCAGTCTTTGTTGTTTTTGAATCCATGCCTCACTGTGTTCATTTGAGTCTACACTTGCCTTTGAGCTTCTGATTTTATATGTGGACTGTTATGTTGAGTGGCCTTGTTAGACTTGCATTGAACTGGACATGTTATGGTCTGCATTTCAGTTAAAATGCCTCTGACCTAGTGTATGTGTGTGTCACCACGGTTTCCTTAATACATGTTTTTCACTTGTGTATATGCTATTGAAGCTACATGTTAACTTGGTGGTCTAGTTTCATATACACTCTGAACTTGTTAAGCTGGTCTTGTGAAAATGGTTGAGCTGGTGTGGTCCGTTGTGGTCAGTTCCATGTTGCATTTGAAGTGTGCATTCGGTTTTCATATGAAGTGGTATTGTTTCGAGCTCTATGTGTATTCTCTAGTGCATGTGAAGTTTTGTTTTGGTCGAGCATTTTGACTTGAGTTGAATCCAGCCTCGGCTCGGGTTTGACCCTGTGCTCGTGTCGTGACTTTATTTATATTGCACTTGAGTTGAACCTAGCTTTGGCTTGGGTTTAACCTTGTGCTCACTTGTCCCTGCAGTTTTATCAAGTGTATATCGGTGTGCACGGCCTTGTAGCATGTACAGCGATACACCCGTGCACACCGATACACTGTGCATGTCATAGGCTGTTCGTGTTTGATGTATTCAAAAACGAAAATGATGACAAACAACCCAAATAACCGAGGCAAATAATATTTTCATAATACACATTTTATTTTACACTGCAAAAATATTTCTTTTTCAATTTTACCGCGTCAGTATTTATTTTGCAGATGATTCAGATGCTGGATACAAATTGGAATATAGTTGAAGAACAGATATGAGTGAACGAGTGATACGTAGTGATGATAGTTATGTAAATTGAAAAATGTATATATATGTAGTGAGAGCTCAAATTTGTACTATTCAAAATTGTAATAAAATATTTGTTTGAATAAAATATTTGTTTGAATTTAAATTTTGGGTTATTTATTTATTCAACAAATATTTATTTAGTTATGTGAAAATTAAATAGTACAATAACAGATACATTTAAATGAATATACAATGTTTATTATTATCAAACAAAAATCATATACTTGCATATACAACAAGGATGTCCTGTAGCCGAATTTTAATTTATAAATACAACAAGCATGGCTTTAGAAAATGGACCTTCATTATGCTTCTCTTCATCTTTCATATATAGGCTAGACTCTACCAGTTTTATTCTTGAATTTCATGGATTTATAATTGTAATCGGTAGCATGGGCTGATAAAAAGAAAATCTTTGAAGTGGATATATGTCGGAGTTAACCGAACCACTATAAATCTGTCTCTGTTTACTTGCTTTCTAATTGTTTTAATTTTGTTTTTCATTTATTTCTCTTCATATTTCTGTGATTGTATTGTATTTTGGTGCTTTCACATAATTGGACGTTGATGATCAATTTTTATGCCATTAAGTATCTAACAAATAAACTTCTTTTAAAGATTTGTTCTTTATTATTTAAATATTAGTAAAAATTCAAAATAACGAAAATTTAAATGTAGCAATTGAGAAATAAAAATTCAAACCAACTACACGTGGTTTAATGAAAAAATATTGTTGAACATTTGTACAAATCATTTTCTTTTGAATATACTAGACAAATATAAATTATACAACATAATTCACCTGCACCTTAGGCAATGTTTTCACACACACACAAGTTGAATCATTGTCGTCTATCTATTTTTTCAAAATTTTCGACATCTACACTATACTGTTGAATCCTTAGCTTCGAAGACCCTTCAGTTTCGCACTGACGTTGAATTTTGTTTTGCCACGCGTATTTCAGAACTTATAGTTTTTTCTTTTTTAAATTTACGGTGAGGAAGAAACATCCCAATTCATTCTCCTCTCCTCGTCTTATTTTCCGAACCCTACCTTTGATTTGATCTAATGACCGTCAAATTTACTTTACCCAATTTGCAGACGTTTACCTCCATCGCCAGACTGTTTCCGAAGTTCTTCCTACCAGCATCACCAGCGAATGCCATTCTTTTCTGAGCGTCCAGGTAGATTTTCCCCACCTTTTCGTATATTTTTCTTATATTGTGAAATCAGCAATGCACTTTCAGTTTCTCACCTTTTCATGCCTTGACGTGGTCATTTCTTAACATGTAGCACGATTCAGTTTTACAGCGGATCAATTACAGTTCCACTCCCAAAAAAATTCTTTTCCCTTAACCGCATTCAAATGCCTTAAATTGAATCCATTCGTTGCTGCGCTTCTTCCAGATAATCAGGCATAATTGTCCTTCCAATAGGTTGATTTATTAAATCAGCAATTTGTGATGGAATTGACAATGGATGCTTTGTTATTTGTTGAAATGTGAATGCTTGAAATTAAAGAGACTATCGTGCTATTATTTGATTTGTACGAAAGAATATATGTTTTCTGTCTTTCTTAGTTTCTTATATGTTTTGTGGCTTTCTTATATTTTTTTTGTTTGGCCAAAAGGTTGGACAAAGGGATGTTAATAGAGGTGAAGGATGATCCTGAGTTGTCAATAGAAATGTTTTTGCAACAACGTTTCTTATTTTTTTGTTTGGCTTCGGTTCATGACGTAGGGATATCCAATCCTGACGCTGGCACCAAAAGAGCTTCGTTCAGTGGTCTTGTCTCTTCTACACTGACTTGAAGTGCGCACATGGCGGAAGATGCGATGGGGTGTCGAAATAATTACAACATGGTAGCAGAGCTGATGGTTCGATGGGACCAATATGATGCAACGTTGACCTAAGTATGCTCCAATATGTGTGGTTTGAGCTCGGGATTCTCATTAAGATGGAGTTATAAGTTAGAATGCGGCCTGCTCCAACCGTGTGAAAGAGAACTCTTTGTGAAACAGTTTGGCCCAACTGCTGGAGGTGGTAGCGATCTAATCTAAACTGCTGGAGGTGTTAGCGATCTTATCCAAGTGTTTGAAGACTCTGTATAACTTCAACTTGAATTGAGAAAAAATGCTCGCCAATGTGGAGATATGTTAGGTGAGGCTCGCATTGTATTAGAGTGGGTGCGTAGATTGGATTATGATTAGTCCCACATCGCAAGATATTCTAAAAGAGATCAGCATACATATGAGATTGGTAGCTTGTAACAACAATGGATTTCTTTTATTACAAATAAATGTTGCCATGAAAATATATGTGCTCTAGGAGGATGTAGGGATATTCAATCATGACGCTGGCACCAAAAGAGCTTCGTTCAGTGGTCTTGCCTCTTCTACACTGAATTGAAGTGCGCGCATGGCGGAAGATGCGAGGGGATGCCGAAACAATTACAACAAATTCAATGCAAATAGATCTTAATGCAAAAAAAACGCATCTATAGAAATTTTAAGGATTTGGAGAAAAAAAGCTTGAAAGGGATTTATGACTACAAAATAAAACACAAAATAAATGTAATGCTAAAGAATGCATCTAGAAAATTTTCAAGGATTTGAAGTTTTGCAAATTCATATCCTAAGCACATGAATTTTCTCAGCTTTTGACTTTGTTAGAACGTTGAAAAGATATTGTACTGGGATATATCATGTGAAAAGTTGTTATAATAATTTTTTCATTCTCAAAGTGCTAATATATATTCTCCATATTAGTTTGCTATGTTTCTATTTTTTCGCATGTTAGGATACGTCTAAATCCTATGTGCAAGTATTAACTTTGGTGCTTTGTTTGTTTTGATAACATGTTGTGCTTCGTTGGTGTTGATGCTATGTTGAATTTATGTGATTCAAATATTTTTCAAAGAAGACAAAAAAACAATTAATTGATTCAGTCAACCAATTAATTAGGCTATATATGGAAGGATTAAGAGGAATGATATCATGATATCTTTTAGAGAAGAGAAACTAATTAATTGCTAACCATTTAATTAGTTAAAGAATTTGTTATATGAAGAAAGAAAAGATTTCTGATGGAGATTGATTCAAGCAAGGAAAATTATGGAAACCAAAATCACCATTATCCATTTACATAGAAATTAAATCATGAATATTCGAACAGGTTTCAAACATAATCTGAAAATTAATTTTCTTCATCTCCAAGCATCCTTCATTTTCATGCCTATTTAAACGAAGGAAGTTCATTTTCATATTCGTGTGTGAGCGTGTGAGAAAATATCTACCATTATCCTCTTCTTCAGCAAACCCTAATTTTTGCAGTCAATCAATTAGGGGTTTTGAGCGAAAGCAAGTCTTTGGATAAAATGATTGTTCAATTTGCAATTACAGGCTAGTCTTTCCACTACTACCTATAATTTTATAATTTCTCTCTTTTGTACTCTCTTCTTCAGTGAAATAAAGAATACTTGTTGGGTCCGTGGACGTAGGCAATCTAGCCGAACCACATTAAATCTCTGTGTTCTATACTCTTCTGTATTTCTTTATTTGGTGATTATTTTTCATTGAATTTGTGGTTGATAATTAATCGACAATTTAGATCATTCTTTTGATTGTTTCCGCGCATTAGCATTCTGTTGCGTTTTTGGAGTTAGTGCAAATCAATTGAAATTCCGCACAACAGCTTGGTATCAGAGCTAGCTGTCTTGTTCTAAATCAGTTATCAATGGAAAATTCTTTTAATCGTGGTATGAAAAATTATGGCAACACCAAATTTATTAGAAAATGAATTTTTGGGACGTGGAAGGTGAAGACTTATGACGGTGTTCTTCAGCAACAACTTCCAAAAGCACCTTGGAGGTGAAAAAGATATGCATAGGTCTCATTTTATGGGTCCTACAAGGGGTGCTTGCTATTATTGTAAGAAGAAGGGACATTTCATATGGGATTGTCTAGCTCTTAGAAATAAGAGTGAGAAGAAGGAGAAAGCTTCAGTTTTACCGACAGTTAGATCATATGCAGATATAAGTGATAGTAATACATCATTACTTTCAGTCAGTATTTCATCTTTAGAACATACAAGTTGGGTGATTGATTCTGGAGCCTCTTGTCATATGACGCCAGATAGAAGCTGTTTTTTCAGTTACAAGAAAATTGATGGCGGAGCAGTTAATATGGGAAATGACACATCTTGTCATGTTGTGGGCGCTGGAAGTGTGAGGTTTAGGATGCATGATGGTGTTGTTAGGACTATCACAGATGTTAGACATGTTCCGATGCTGCGGAAAAGTTTATTATCAGTTGGAGCTTTGAGTAGACTTGGTATGAGGATAATTATAGATGGAGAGAATTTGAGAGTGGCAAAGGATCCCTTGGTAGTGATGAAAGGGGTGCGAGTTAATGATATTTATGTGCTTCATAGAGAGACAGTCATAGAAGAGTCGGTAGTTTCTACTGATTCTAGTATTTCAGATTCTACTCGGTTATGGCATCTTCGTTTAGGTCATGTTGATGAGGAGAGTCTTGAAGTATTAAAGAAGCGTTGACTGATTGATGGTGTTTGTCAGTCGAAGCCTAATTCTTGTGGAGATTGCTCTTTTGGAAAGAAGAAGCATGTCACATTTGATGTTAGAAGATCTAGAGCTACAAGTTTTTAGAGTATGTTTATTCTTATGTATAGGGACACACCCCAGTTGTATCTTTTGGTGGAGCCAGTTACTTCGTCTTATTTGTGGATGATTTATCACGTAAAGTCTGGGTCTATTTCTTAAAGGCCAAGGACGAAATATTTACCTAGTTTTGTAAGTGGAAGACCTTGATAGAGAAGCAGTCGAGGAAGCGTTTGAAGGTTCTCAAAGTTGGAAATAGTAGTGAATTTATGTCACAAGAATTCACTAACTATTGTGAGTCCGAGCATGTAATTAGAGATTTTTCTATTTCTGTTGAGTCACATTGTTATGAAGTGGCGGAGAGCATGTGTCGGATATTGTGGGAGAGAGCTATAAGCTTAAGAACGACTGCTGGTCTAGAAGTGAGATTTTGGATAGAAGCGATATCTATGACAGTATTTCTCATCAACCGCACACCTTCTATTGCTATAGATATGAAGATCACAGAAGAGATATGGAAAAGAGAGCCTGTTGATTATTCATTTCTTAAAGTGTTTGGTTGTTCAACTTATTTAGAAGATGAGAGGCATGATAAGTTGAAGCCTAGAGAAAACAAACACATTTTGTTAGGCTATAGAGAAGGAGTGAAGAGGTATCGGTTGTGCTGTAAAACAACTAGAGAATTGTGATTAGCAGGCATGCGATGTTTGATAAGAGGTCTTTATTGGGTGGAGCCTCTATCAAGTGATGACATTGCGAGGACAAAAAATTATCAAACACATTTGAAGTCATCAGATTGTTTTCATATTCGGAGAGATATTGGTATTTCCGATGATACCATGGTTGATGAGAAGATTACAGAGGTTCAGACTCTAGGTGGAGCTCACTTGTTGGAAAAGCCTTTTGGTTCAGTTGGCCCTATTTGTAAGCATATTTGTAGCGATGATTCTTCATCTCATGCTTTGAATGTTGTGGAGCTTGTTGGTGAGTCTGCTGATATTGACTTAGGAAAGTCTAGCATAATTCTTGTGGAAAAGATTGGAATGGATAATATTGAGTATGTCTTCACTCAATTTGGAATGGAGAAGATGAAGAGCGTTGTTAAATCTCCATTGATCTCTTGAAGATTAGTATCTACATGTTCGTCTCCAACATGGGATTTGTTGAAGAATATTAGTACTTTCTCGTATGTATTATGTTTGCTGATGTGCATACTATCTTTTTTGTGCTTGGGAAAGAATTGAAAGCTTTGTTTGGGCAATATTGCCCAAAATAGTTCATATTGAGCTTGTTGATGTAGACCAAACAATTTGTCGAGATGTGGTGATGCACAGAGATTGTTATATTATAATTAAGGTGGAGTGTTGAATTTATGTGATTTAAATATTTTTCAAAGAAGACAAGAAAATAATTAATTGATTCAGTCAATCAATTAATTATGCTATATATGGAAAGATAAAAAGGAAGGATATAGTGATATCTTTTAGAGAAGAGAAACTAATTAATTGCTAACCATTTAATTAGTCAAAGAATTTGTTATAAGAAGAAAGAAAAAATTGCTGATGGAGATTGATTCAAGCAAGGAAAATTATGGAAACCAAGATCACCATTATCCATTTACATAGAAATTAAATCATGAATATTCGGAAAGGTTTCAAACGTAATCTGAAAATAATTTTTCTTCATCTCCAAGCATCCTTCATTTTGATGCCTTTTTAAATGAAGGAAGTTCATCTTCATATTTGTATGTGAGCGTGTGAGAAAGCATCCACCATTATCCTCTTCTTTTGTAAATCCTAATTTCTGCAGTCAATCAATTAAGGGTTTTGAGCGTAAGCAAATCTTTGCATAAAATGATTATTCAATTTGTAATTATGCGTTAGTCTTTCCACTACTACCTATAATTTTGTAATCCATCTTTTTTGTACTCTCTTTCTTTAGTGAAATAAAGAATAGTTGTTGGGTCTATGGACGTAGGCAATCTAGCCGAACCACGTTAAATCTCTGTGTTCTCTACTCTTCTGTATTTCTTTGTTTGGTGATTATTTTCATTGAATTTATGGTTGATAATTAATCGACAAGCTATATCCTTCTTTTGATTGTTTCCGCGCATTAGCATTCTGCTGCGTTTTTTGAGTTAGTGCAAATCAATTGAAATTTCCGCACAACAGATGCTACATTTTGAGCTATAGTTGGAGATGTGTTTTGCTGTTGAAACATAATATTAAGGTTTGCATACTTATGTTAGCATTAGGTCATATACTGTCCGGTAATGTAGTGATACCATATTTTATAGTTGAGACATGTGTGCAAAAACTTGCCTTGCCTTATGACTATAAACTCCTTATTAATAGACATTGGTGTGCAGGTAATGTAACGACCCGTAAATTTCAACAATTTAATTTGTTTATTAATAGGATATTTGAAATTTATTTTAGTAGAAACAATAAAGGGGATAAATAAATGTTAAAATGAAGGCTAAAATAAATTATGTAAATGGTGACTTAAAACCTATTTATAGAAATTTGAATAAAATCCAAATGAATTAAGTAGAAAAAGGATTCTTACATGGATATAAAATTTAATATGAGAAATTTATGGAAATATTAAATTGATTTAATGCAATAAAAGAGTGTAAACGGTAATTGGAATAAATTAAGGAATCATGTTAATGCAAGTTAATAATTTATGATTGAATGAAATTCCAATTCAATAAAATCAAAAAAATGTTATGATTTGATTTTAAATGGAATATGAGAAAAACAAATGTAAGGATTTGATTAATATATATGTTATTTATTCAGGGTATTGAATAAAATTGGGAATCCAATTGTAATTTATGGTAATAATGTTGGTATTAGCTAATAAATTAAATTTCAACGCAATACCCATAAATGAATGGAATGAAATGAATGTATGTAACGTATACTAGGTTATTTATCAAATAGAAGGAAAGAAAAATAAATATCAAATTGATTGATGAATAAATATGCATTGAATAGTAATTGAATGTAAAGTTAATGGTAATTGTATAAAATCAATATAAGATAATGAATTGCAATAATCGTGGGTTGATAATAAGATGTGAATGGGAAAGTAATTGTATGGTAAATGAATGAAATTCAAATAAAAAAAAGTAAATGGGTACATAGTAATAAATTTAAATGGACTTAAAAATGGAATTTATTTAATTAATAGATATAACGGATAAGGATATACTTATAAATGTGGGATTAAGAGTTTTGCCACAACTATTATGAGTTATATACTTAGTTCCTTCAATTAAATCGGAAATCATTGCAATAAATATAAAGGTTACGATAAATAAATTAAGGTAATAAATGGGGAATAACGTAAATGTTCTTCATAATATGATGATTTGTGAATAAAAAAAAAGAATGGAAATAAAGTTTCATTAGTATCAGAATTTAATTTACTATAAAAGGGTTAATTGCAATCAAATGAGTTAAATATCTAAATGGGAATCAAGCTTTACTTATTTATTTGGTTTTAAAAATATGATAGTTGGATTTATTGCAAATGAATAAAAAAAGTCAAATATGAAATTTTTACGTTAATTTAAAATTTAAGATTTAAAACTGGAAATATATATGTGATAAGTTAAAATCCAATGGTGAACCCTTATATTTGAAATTTATGAATGGCATAAATATAGGGTAATTCAAATAAAAAGGGAAAATTTGGAAATTTATCCAAAATGTTGAAATTTTATGAAATTGGAGATTTTATTGATTTAATCTTTAATAAATTGACATTTGAATTTTTTTTAAATCATTTTAAATGTTTGAGAATTATTGAGTGATAAAAATTTCAAATTCTAAAACTGGAATATAAAAATTGGATTTATTACTAATTCTTAATTTAATTAATATAAAAATAGCCATTTTGGTCACGGATTCAGATTTCGACGAAACCAGTTTCAACGGATCCGTAACCGTGAATTATTGTAGGGTTTCAAGTTTCATAGCGATCGGACTTGTCGTTTGATCGTACGAACACGAAACGCATTGAAATCGTTTTAATTGAAAACAATTTGAAATCAATTTGAAAATATTGATTTCAGCATAACTTCTTCATACGATCGAATTTGGACGCGAAACTTTTTCCATCGCGTTCAGAATATTTTAAAACATCTAATTGGATATATAGTTTTAACAAATTTTGTTCCGGGGTCAGAACGGGATTTTTGGGCCAATTATCGTTCAGCACGTTTGTTTATCGGATCCATCTTCTCCATTTTTAACCTACCTGTATAAACCCGGTCATAAACCCTATCCTCCATCTATACTCATTTGTTTGTGCGTTCATTTCTTCAACTCTTTCTCTTCCCAATGGCTGCAAACCCTAGATCTAAACTCAGATTTTAAAAAAATCAGATCCAAAGTCAAAAATTTCAAAGGCCTCGGAAAATTTTCAAAAAAATATATGTTGATGCTATTGACGAACGTAATTCAATGGTGCAATTTGTTTTTCGATTCGAGTCTTCCTGTATCCAGAATTTAATGTATAAATCGCGGCCATTGACGACGAACTTCGTCGAATCGAGAAACCGTTTCTGGGTTTGGTGGAGATCGACGAGTGCTTCGCATCCATGGGTTTCCTTCGGGAAGTTAACGGCTAGATCGAGCAAATTTTCCCGATTAGGGTTGCAAATGGGGTGGCGGCGCACGGCGATTCCGGTGACGTGGGGAGGCCGCAAGGTGCTGGTGGGTGAGGTTCGTCAAGGCGGTGGGAATGAGGGTGGCCGGAGGGTTTCAGGTGGTCGGTAGCTCGTGTAAATCACGGTCAAAGGCGGAGTTTGGGGCGTTGACTTTGGTTCGGGCGTGTTCTGTAGAGGATGAACGCGTGAGAGAGAAAGGAAGATAGGGTGACGTGGCATCTGGGTTGAGTGAGTTGTTTCTTTATATTATTTTGTTTTATTTCAAAATTTCAAACCGTTTAACAATGATAACTCTCGCATACGAACTCCGTTTCATGCGCGATTTTTTTTGTTAGGGTCGTAATAAAATTGCGGACGTTTTGGCGCTAGTTTGGACGGATTTGAAGACTGTCAAATTTTTAGGTTTAAATCGGATTTAAATTCGATTTAAATTCAAAAGGTGAGTGTTTTAACCCACTCACAACTTCTAAATTTCTTACGTTTGTTAATTTGATATATGATATGAGTAGAAATTTATTTATGATTGTTTGGCATGTTTTATTCATCATCTCAGTTAAATCGCACTATTTAATTTAACTGTTAATTTATTTTTATTTTTGCATATAAATTGACAGTTAGAATTTATTTATTTGCATATAAACTGCTAGTTAAACAGTATTAAATTTATTACTGAATATAAACTGTTAGTTAATACCTGTCATTTGTTCCTTGTTATATTTTATTTGCTCTATATTGATGTTTGTTTAAATTGGATGATGATTATAAATTAATGGTTGATGATTGATGTTTGGTGAACGGATGATGTGTACTATATTTTAAAATCTGCAAGTTATCATGCATTTCATTTTATTCGGGATTGCGGTTTGAAATGATATACAACCGCATTTTTTTTATTTTTTTAAATTGCGGGTTGAAATGATAAATATCCGTATCACTTGACCATAGGACAGAAAATTATATACAGGCACCGCGGTATATATATATAAAATTATTTTTGAAATGATTTTAGGTTTGGATATGATACGGTTTAATAAATATTAAATTTTGGATATTATATAAATATTATTATATATATAGTTAAATTTTGGAATTTAAATCACGTATATATCTGTTGAATATAAACAAGTAAGTTGAATAATGAAGTTTGATAATTTATATTTTACGATTAAGTGCAGGTTTAAGATATTATATATATAAGAGTTAATGATTCAAATCAATTAAGCTTGGAAGATAAATTGGAAATTATTTGGAATTAGGTTTATTTAAAAATTTAAACTCCATAAGATGTAAACTTATTAAAATGGGAAATTTTAAAGGTATGATATTTATAACTGGATTTTATTCAAGATAAATTAAAAGAATATTTCTAGTATAAATAAATTGAAGAAAATTTTCTTTATAAGTAATTCGAGTTTTCTTAAATGATTACGGGTTTATTATGCAAATATTTCAAACTAAATAATAGGACCTTAATTGGTAGAATAGAAATTTCCAACCTTAGTTCCAATTGTCTAATATTCAAAGTTTGCAATATATTGAAACTGAAGTGGTTATTGAAACTGAAAGTGAATCTAAAAGTTATGGGTTTAGACTGAATTTAAAGTGAATAAAAATTGTGTAGGTGTAGAAATTATTTACTTTTAAAGAAATTTTAAATTCAACTGTTTTATTTTATATACCGTTTGAATATCCAAACCATTTAAGTTTTGAAAGTTATGGTTTTAAAACTATGGATTTCGAAGTATTATGTTGAAAGTTAAAAATTCAAATATTTGGTTTCGAGATATTATAAATTTAAAAGTGGCATGATTTTGGAAAAGGAATATATTTGAAATAAAATGATATCATATTTATTTGAATTTTTAAAAGAAAATGATATCGTATTTATGGGTTTTGAAACGGATAATTATATCCTGGTTTTGAAAGTATAAGTATTTTTGAATGACCGCGGTGTTATAATAACGTTTGGTTGTTGAAGAGACCGAGATCGGAAGTTGTCATACTCTCTGCCAATTCCGAAACCACTTTAATAACCGTGTACGCGGTGGAGATTCCAGAATGAAGTAGGTTGGTGGTGGCATTTCCTGTAAGGTAAATACGTGGACCCAACTCCCATGAGTTGGCATAAGGTGGCTAAAATAGGAGCGATCAACGGGTTAATAAGGTAGCACCTTTGATCAGACACATCCCTTCGATATTATACTTTGACTTTGGATTGATTCGGTGGCCACTTTTGATTTTTATTTGGGGGTGTGGCTCGAGGTGGGCGGTAGCTGTGCGCTACACGTTACCACCGACCCGGAAGCGTAATTGGTATATCAACCATGACATTGCCTAGTTGTGCCGTGTCACCTACCCTATCGCGCCTTGTACGAGTTTGGATTTCTCCCGTAGCCCGTGTGGTATCCTCTGGTGGCTTCCCGATCAGGAGGAACTATGATATTGGATGGACTACTGGGACTATTACGTGTTAAGGTGGAAATGTAAAGTCGTAATGCTATTTAAAAGTATGTTTATTTTACTATAGACACTATTATAATAGCGAAATATATTACATAGTAAATAGTTTAACGGATCCTTAAGAGATGTAAATCCCGAGCATCTTTTGAGTTACTGCACTCATATTTATTTTGTTGATTTAACTTACATAAGTTCTTAGTTCTAACTCGAGTGTTTTTGTCCTTTCAAATTCGCTCGGGTCAGTCCGAGCGTTTCAGGATTTGAAGATTTAGCCTTGGAGGACGAAGACGAAGATTTATATTATTATTTATACTAGTGCACTACACACTGTTCCGCTGCATTATTATTGGTATGTGTAACTCTGATATGTATTATGTAAATATAATCAAATGTTTTTTATAAAAAAAAACAGCTTCATGAACTGTATATTTGATTATTATATTTTATCATTCCGCTGTGAGATTCTGTTTTGTTTTTCTTTCTTCTTGTTTTTCCTTATTTACCCCATAACAATCCGCCCTTGCGTATGGTTTGAATTGGCACGTGTGTCGATTTAAAGTGTGCGAAAAGGCGGGATGTTACATCTGGTATCAAAGCTTTAGTTTAGCGATAAACCTTAGCTTTGTGGGGTCTGACTCTTTATTAATAGGGTACTAATACCCTATGGGAGTCGCTGAGTGTATATATGAGAGAGCGTATTTGTTAGTGTTATAAAAAGATTTTAATATTGTGTTAATCTGTTCCGTTTTGTATTTATAAATTCTAGTTGGTGTATGGGACGCTGTGACATCAGTAGGAATTTCTAAACACTTAATGGGACAGACCGACATAATATTTATTTTTAATATAGGTGAATGAAATAACTTTGCCTATTATATTTTCTATATATAAAAATATTTTATAAAGATATATATTTGGTTACTATAGATTGGGTGTTAGGTAATGAAAATATTAATAATAATTGAAGCTAAGTTGAAAATAAAATAAACAAAATTGAAAATTTAGAATTAAGTTCCGGAGTTGAAAAACTTTCCTTTCGAAATCTTTTGGAATATAATAATAATATAGTTTATAGGTATTTTCTGATATAAATATTTCAATAAAATTTGAAAGAAATGTTTTTAAAGAAATTTCGGAAAGAAATTAGTTGTACTTCCCTCTCCGTCGCTGAAAAATAATTTCGGTGATGGCGGCCGCATCATCGACTTTCATTTTCGAGTTTCGAAGGGGGAAGGCCACTGTAGTAGTTCTACTGCAGATTCATTTTTGAAAAAAATATATAAATTTTGAATGTTTAAATATAATTAGAGATATATAAGTTGTAAGAAATATTTATCTATTATTTTAAAATAATTTGAAATTTAACCCGGTATTTAACTCTTAAATTTCCGTTATTAATTGTTTCAATTATTGTAGTGAAATGAAAGGTAAGTAATTAATAAAAATTGAAACCTCTAAATTTAGGAAAGAGATTTAATGCCAAGTTATAAAGGAAATAAAAGGAAGTTGAAATTGTAACGTATAGGGAAAAAGTAAAAATTTATTGAATAATGAATTAATTAAAAGAAATGAGAAAACTTGTATAACTTTCAATTACATTCTTTAAAAACATATATATAACTTACCAAATATCAAAAGTTGAAATGTTTAAAAAGAGATGTAATAGAAATTTGTACAAGTAAAAGTAGGTAATGAAGTATTCAATGAATTTGCTATTATAAATGAGAATTTAATGTTATAAACTTAAGTTATAATTGAAATTTTACCAAGTAAATATAATTAAAGGTAAGTATGACAAATAGATGATTATAAACTTAAGTAATTAAAGTGTAAATAAATGAGGTCATGCAATAATAAATGAATGAATAATTATAGTGGAAAAAGGGGGGAAACTGGCATGACCTGGGTAAATGGAAATAAATAATAGTAAGTAGTAAATAAATTAATAAAATCCTTTACTTATAAGAATGGATGTTATGAGGTTAAGAATTTAAGGGTAATTAAAAAGGGTTACTATAATTAAATTTAATAGAAATGTAAGCATTAAATAAATGATCGAAATTGAGAAGTGCATTAAATGTAATACAAATAAAAGAAACTTACATGACCTGAATAAATGAAAATGAATAATTGTTAGAAATAAATGTAAATTATAAAAAGAAAATTTATGTGGTATGAATAAAAAGAGGAATTAGACAACAAATGTATGAATGAAATTAATGAGGATAAACAAAATTTGTGGTTCAAATTGGTTGTTGTTTGTTTTGGGTTTTAGTTGTTGGGTTGGTTGTTGTTTAGTTAATGGTTGTTGGGCAAGGATACTTTAAAATTGGATTCGGGTGAATGAATAATCTATTTAGTTTTATCTAAGACTGTTGAGTAAATGATGCGCTAGTAGTTTATTCTTCATTCCGTACAATTTAAAAGTTTTGAACCCGAACAACTATTTGTTTGTTTGATTGTATAGTTGTTTTATATTTGTTGTGTATGCTGTTTGTGGAAATTATTGGTTGTTGTATTCATTTGTTGTTAGTGATTAAAACCACTTAAATATTTCACTTTATGTTAATTGTTAACCCTTTAGATTTTACAAGTGAAACACAGGTTTTGGAAGCAACTGCTACTGCTTTTGGTTCCATAAAATAAGCGTAAATTGCCTAACAAATAGGTACGTTTTCGGATTACGGTTTATAGCGCCATTTTATATATTTTCCCGTGTAGGGATATATATTATTTTGGAAAATATTCGTGTATATTGTTATATTTATATTATATTTTCTTCCGAGCCTCTCCGTACAAAGGAGACTCTGCCAAAATTTTCCGTAAATTTTGGACTTAGAAAAATTTAAAAATGTTTACAAACTTTAACAATTTATGTATAACGGATTTAAATGGGTATAAATTGGTATATTTTATGTTAAATTATTTTATTTTGTAAACTTATTTGTTTATAACTTTAATTAAGAAAGATATATAGTTTAAAACACCTGTTTGGATATATAGTTTTAACAAATTTCGTTCCGGGGTCAGAACGGGCTTTTTGGGCCAATTATCATTCAACACGTTTGTTTATCGGATCCATCTTCTCTATTTCTAACCTACCTATATAAACCCGGTCATAAACCCTAGCCTCCATCTATACTCATTTGTCTGTGCGTTCATTTCTTCAACTCTTTCTCTTCCCAATGGCTGCAAACCCTAGATCTAAACTCAGATTTCAAAAGAATCAGATCCAAAGTCAAAAATTTCAAAGGCCTCAGAAAATTCTCAAAAAAATATATGTTGATGCTATTGAAGAACGTAATTCAATGGTGCAATTCGTTTTTCGATTCGAGTCTTCCTGTATCTAGAATTTAATGTATAAATCAAGGCCATTGACGACGAACATCGTCGAATCGAGAAACTGTTTCTGGGTTTGGTGGAGATCGACGAGTACTTCGCATCCATGGGTTTCGTTCGGGAAGTTAACGACTAGATCGAGCAAATTTTCTCGATTAGGGTTGCAAATGGGGTGGCGGCGCACGGCGATTCCGGTGACGTGGGGAGGCCGCAAGGTGCTGGTGGGTGAGGTTCGTCAAGGCGGTGGGAATGAGGGTGGCCGGAGGGTTTCAGGTGGTCGGTAGCTCGTGTAAATCACGGTCAAAGACGGAGTTTGGGGCGTTGACTTGGGTTCGGGCATGTTCTGTAGAGGATGAACGCGTGAGAGAGAAAGGAAGACAGGGTGACGTGGCATCTGGGTTGAGTGAGTTGTTTCTTTATTTCATTTTGTTTTATTTCAAAATTTCAAACTGTTTAACAATGATAACTCTCACATACGAACTCCGTTTCACGTGCGATTTTTTTTGTGAGGGTCGTAATAAAATTTCGGACGTTATGGCGCTGGTTTGGACGGATTTGGAGACTGTCAAATTTTTGGGTTTAAATCGGATTTAAATTCGATTTAAATTCAAAAGATGAGTGTTTTAACCCACTCACAACTTCTAAAATTTCTTATATTTGTTAATTTGATATATGATATGAGTAGAAATTTATTTATGATTATTTGGCATGTTTTATTCATCATCTCAGTTAAATCGCACTATTTAATTTAACTGTTAATTTATTTTTATTTTTGCATATAAATTGACAGTTAGAATTTATTTATTTGCATATAAACTGCTAGTTAAACAGTATTAAATTTATTACTGAATATAAACTGTTAGTTAATACCTGTTATTTGTTCCTTATTATATTTTATATGCTCTATATTAATGTTTGTTTAAATTGGATGATGATTATAAATTAATGGTTGATGATTGATGTTTGGTGAATGGATGATGTGTACTATATTTTAAAATCTGCAAGTTATCATGCATTTCATTTTATTCGGGATTGCGGTCTGAAATGATATACAACCGCATTTTTTTTTAAATTATGGGTTGAAATGATAAATATCTGTATCACTTGACCATAGGACAGAAAATTATATACAGGCACCGCGGTATATATATATATAAAATTATTTTTGAAATGATTTTATGGTTTGGATATGATACGGTTTAATAAATATTAAATTTTGGATATTATATAAATATTATTTTATATATATATAGTTAAATTTTGGAATTTAAATCACGTATATATCTGTTGAATATAAACAAGTAAGTTGAATAGTGAAGTTTGATAATTTATATTTTACGATTAAGTGCAGGTTTAAGATATTATATATATAAGAGTTAATGATTCAAATCAATTAAGCTTGGAAGATAAATTGGAAATTATCTGGAATTGGGTTTATTTAAAAATTTAAACTCCATAAGATGTGAACTTATTAAAATGGGAAATTTTAAAGGTATGATATTTATAACTAGATTTTATTCAAGATTAATTAAAAGAATATTTCTAGTATAAATAAATTGAAGAAAATTTTCTTTATAAGTAATTTGAGTTTTCTTAAATGATTACGGGTTTATTATGCAAATATTTCAAACTAAATAATAGGACCTTAATTGGTAGAATAGAAATTTCCAACCTTAGTTCCAATTGTCTAATATTCAAAGTTTGCAATATATTGAAACTGAAGTGGTTATTGAAACTGAAAGCGAATCTAAAAGCTATGGGTTTAGACTGAATTTAAAGTGAATAAAAATTGTGTAGGTGTAGAAATTATTTACTTTTAAAGAAATTTTAAATTCAACTGCTTTATTTTATATACCGTTTGAATATCCAAACCATTTAAGTTTTGAAAGTTATGGTTTTAAAACTATGGATTTCGAAGTATTATGTTGAAAGTTAAAAATTCAAATATTTGGTTTCGAGATATTATAAATTTAAAAGTGGCATGATTTTGGAAAAGTAATATATTTGAAATAAAATGATATCATATTTATTTGAATTTTTAAAAGGAAATGATATCGTATTTATGGGTTTTGAAACGGATAATTATATTCTGGTTTTGAAAGTATAAGTATTTTTAAATGACCGCGGTGTTATAATAACGTTTGGTTGTTGAGGAGATCGGGATCGGAAGTTGTCATACTCTCTGCCAATTCCGAAACCACTTTAACAACCGTGTACGCGGTGGAGATTCCAGAATGAAGTAGGTTGGCGGCGGCGTTTCATGTAAGGTAAATACGTGGATCCAACTCTCATGAGTTGGCATAAGGTGGCTAAAACAGGAGCGATCGACGGGTTAATAAGGTATCACCTTTGATCGGACACATCCCTTCGATATTATACTTTGACTTTGGATTGATTCGGTGGCCACTTTTGATTTTTATTTGGGGGTGTGGCTCGAGGTGGGCGGTTGCTGCGCGCTACGCATTACCACCGACCCGGGCGTAATTGGTATATCTACCCTGGCATTGCCTAGTTGTGCCGTGTCACCTACCCTATCGCGCCTTGTACGAGTTTGGATTTCTCCGTATCCCGTGTGGTATCCTCTGGTGGCTTCCCGATCAGGAGGGACTATGATATTGGATGGACTACTGGGACTATTACGTGTTAAGGTGGAAAATGTAAAGCCTTAATGCTATTTAAAAGTATGTTTATTTTTCTATAGACACTATTATAATAGCGAAATATACTACATAGTAAATAGTTTAACGGATCCTTAAGAGATGTAAATCCCGAGCATCTTTTGAGTTACTGCACTCATATTTATTTTGCACTCATATTTATTTTGTTGATTTAACTTACATAAGTTCTTTTAGTTCTGACTCGAGTGTTTTTGTCCTTTTAAATTCGCTCAGGTCAGTCCGAGCGTTTCAGGATTTGAAGATTTAGCCTTAGAGGACGAAGACGAAGATTTATATTATTATTATTTATACTAGTGCATTACACACCGTTCCGCTGCATTATTATTGGTATGTGTAACTCTGATATGTATTATGTAAATATAATCAAATGTTTTTTTTTTAAAAACAGCTTCATGAACTGTATATTTGATTATTATATTTTATCCTTCCGCTGTGAGATTCTATTTTTTTTTCTTTCTTCTTGTTTTTCCTTATTTACCCTATAACAATCCGCCCTTGCGTATGGTTTGAATTGGCACGTGTGTCGATTTAAAGTGTGCGAAAAGGCGGGATGTTACAGGTAAGTAGATATGTGAACTTAATATTGGATAGTGCTACAGTAACGTTTGGTAGAATGTAAACCTTGTTGTAAATCAGTGTAGGAGCGAAGTTAGAGAGAAAAGTGCCAATGGACGCAAACATGTTGGAAGAATTTTGTAGAAAATACGAGTTCATAGCATACTACTGATCAGTACATCGGGCTAACTATACGGATAGCTGGTATGAGTTCAATGGTATCATAACTTGTTGAAATATTAAACTTGATTTGTTAATTTCTAGAAGTTTCTTATTATTAAAGTTTCTAGAGTCTTCTTGTATTTGATAGAATTTGGTGAGAGCTCTAGGATTTTATATTAGTTGCTAGAAATAAGAATTATATAATAGTTATGTTTCTAGAGTTGCCTAAAGAGTCATTTCTAGAGTTGTCAAATGAGTCATGTTTTTAGAGTATTATATATTTAGAATGTTCTATTGAATCATATAAATAGAGGACCTCTCCCCTCATTTTGTATCAATCAAGCAAGAAATAAATCATCAATAAAGAAAAGTTTTCTACAATAAAATAAAATAAAAAACTCCTCTTTCCTATATTCTCTCCCACTTTCTCCAAAAATATTCAACAACCTGGTATCAGAGCGAGGATTTAAGGATGATGAATAATGGCGTTCCCCTACAAGTTCCAATGCTCGCCAAGAACAATTATGATAATTGGAGTTTAAGGATGATGGCTCTTCTTGGATCACATGACGTGTGGAAGATAGTTGAAAATGTCTAAACTGAACATGAGAATGAAGATGGTTTATCTCAAATTCAAAGAGATTGTTTGAGAAAATGAAGGACAAGGGACAAGAAGGCTCTTTGTCTAATTTATCAAGCATTGGATGATGATACCTTTGAAAAAATTTCTGGATCAAAGTCGACCAAAGAAGCATGGAAGAAGCTTCGAACGTCTTACAAGGGAGCTGATCAAGTCAAAAAGGTACGTCTTCAAACTTTAAGAGAAGAGTTTGAAACTTTGCATATGAAAAAAGGTGAACTTGTTTCTGATTACTTCTCAAGGGTTCTAGTGATTAGTAATAATTTTAAAAGAAATGGTGAGAAGTTAGATGATATAAGAATTATGAAGAAGATTTTTAGATCATTTGATCCAAAGTTCGAACATATTGTCGACATCATTGAAGAAACAAAAAACTTGAAGACCATGTCAATAGAGGAACTTCTAGGCTCATTGCAAGCTTATTAAGAAAAGAAAAGGAAGAAGGAAGAGACCGTGGAGCAAGTCCTTAAGACACGGATTGATTCAAAAATGGAAGAAAGTAATCAAAACCAACAAAGATGAGGTGATAGCCAAGAAAGAGGAAGAGGTCGTGCATATAAACATGGACAAGGTTGGAGGCCCAACTATGAAAACAACAACAACAAGAATAAAAGAGGAGAAAGCTAAATAAGAGGTCGTGGGAGAGGAAATTCAAGGTATGACAAGTCACGTGTTAAATGCTACAATTGTGAGAAATTTGGACATTATGCTTCTGAATGTAGAGCTTCAAAGCATAATAAAATTGAAGAGAAGAACAATTACGTTGAAGAGAAAAGCCAAGAGGATGGTACATTATTACCGACTTACAAAGAAAATGAAAAAGAGAGGAAAACCAATGGTACCTAGATAGTGGTGCAAGCAACCATATGTGTGGAAGAAAAAATATATTTGTGAAGCTTGATGAATAAGTGAAGGGCAATGTGGCATTTGAAGATGAATCAAAGATAACGGTGAAAGGTAAAGGAAGGGTTCTTATCCGATTGAAGAATGGAGAGCACCAATTCATTTTCAATGTTTACTATGTGCCAAACATGAAGAGTAACATTTTGAGCTTAGACAACTCTTAGAGAAAGGTTATGATACTCGATTAATAGATAATAATCTTTCTATAAGGCATGGTGCAAATAACTTCATCGCAAAGGTACCAATGTCAAAAAATAGAATGCTTATGCTCAACATTCAAAGTGATGTCGCACAATGCCTTAAGGTGTGCTATAAAGATACTGCTTGGCTTTAGCATCTTCTTTTTGGACATCTTAACTTCGGAGGACTAGAGTTGCTATCCAAGAAGGAAATGGTAAGAGGATTACCATGCACAAGCTATCCAAATCAAGTGTGCGAAGGATGTTTACTTGGAAAGAAATTTAAAATGGGCTTTCCAAAGGAGTCATACTCAAGTGCTAAAAGGCCTTTGGAACTCATACATACGGATGTGTGTGGTCCGATCAAGCCATGTTCACTTGGTCAGAGTAACTATTTTCTTCTTTTCATCGATGATTTTTCAAGAAAAACATGGATGTATTTTTTGAAAGAGAAGTTAGAGGTTTTTGAGAACTTCAAGAATTTCAAGGCCCATGTTGAGAAGGAAAGTGGCCTTATGATTAAAGCCATGAGATCTGACCGTGGATGAGAGTTCATATCAAAAGAATTTCAAAAGTATTATGAAAATAATGGAATTAGATGTCAACTGACAATGCCTAGATCCCCCAGCAAAATGGAGTAGCAGAAAGGAAGAATAGGACAATTCTTGAAATGGAAAGGAGCATGCTCAAAAGTAAGAGGTTGCCAAAGGAATTTTGGGCGGAAGCTGTGGCATGTGCGGTTTATCTATCAAATCGATCTCCAACAAGAAGTGTGCGGGAAAAGACACCACAAGAAGCGTGGAGTGGAAGGAAGTCTTGTATTTCCCATTTAAGAGTCTTTGGAAGCATAGCTTATGTACATGTGCCGGACGAGAAGCAAAACAAATTGGATGACAAAAGTGAGAAGTATATTTTCATCGGTTATGGCACCAACTCTAAAGGATATAAGCTCTACAATCCTGATACGGGGAAGATAATAATTAGTCGAGATGTTGTGTTTGATGAAGAAGGAGAATGGGATTGGAGATCACATAATGAAAATTACAACTTCTTTTCATATCTTGAATAAGATGAAATACCACAACCAAGGATCGAGCAATTAAGGGAGGAGCCTACTTCCCCACTAGTTTCTCCTACCACAAGTTGTCAAGAAGACGAGAGCTCACGTGAAAGGGCTCCACGCTTTAAAAGCCTTCTAGAAATTTATAAGGTAACAGAATCAAGACAATCTTACTTTTTTTTGTTTATTTGTGGATTGTGAGCCTATGAACTTCCAAGAAGCTTTGCAAAAGAAGAATTGAAAAAATGCTATGGACGAAGAAATCAAGGCCATCATGAAGAATGACACATGGGAGTTAGCTTCACTTTCAAAAGGACACAATGCAGTTGGGGTGAAGTGGGTATATAAAGCAAAGAAAAATGCCAAAGGAGAAGTTAAAAGATATAAAACAAGATTGGTGGCAAAAGACTATAGTCAAAGAGCCGGCATTGACTATGATGAGGTATTTGCTCCAGTCGCTTGATTCGAAACTGTTAGACTAGCTTTAGCATCTTAAAATAGTTGGAAGATACATCAAATGGATGTGAAATCTGCTTTCTTAAATGGAGTTCTTGAAGAAGAAGTTTATATTGAGCAACCACAAGGCTATGAAGTCAAAGGAGAAGAAGACAAGATTTTGAAGCTAAAGAAGGCACTTTATGGGTTGAAACAAGCTCCAAGAGCTTGGAATGCTTGAATTGATAAGTACCTCCAAGAGAGAAACTTCATCGAATGTCCATATGAGCATGCACTCTATATTAAAATCCATAACGGTGATACATTGATTATATGCTTGTATGTAGATGACTTGATCTTCATAGATACCAATCCAAGCATGTTTCAAGAGTATAAGAAAGAGATGACGAAAGAGTTTGAGATGACTGATATTCAACTCATGTCTTATTACATCGGCTTTGAAGTAAAACAAGAAGATAAAGGCATTCTAATCACTCAAGAAGGGTATGCTAAGGAAGTATTGAGGAAGTTCAAGATGAACGGCTCTAATCCAGTTTGCACACCAATGGAATGTGGAACCAGGCTGTCAAGGCATGAGGAAGGAGAAAAAACAGACTCAAAACTCTACAAAAGCTTGTTTTGAACCTTACAATATTTAACGTATACAAGACCTGACATTCTATATGCGGTAGGAGTTGTGAGTCGACACATGGAGAACCCAACAATAACTCATTTGAAGGCAGCAAAGAGGATTCATCACTATGTTAAAGGCACAACAAACTTTGGATTGTACCACTCTATTTCTAATAATTACGAGCTTGTTGGATATAGTGATAGTGATTAGAGTGGACATATGGGTGATCGAAAAAGCACAAGTGGCTTCGTGTTCTACATGAGAGATACAACCTTCACATGTATGTCGAAAAAATGGTCGATTGTCACTCTTTCCACATGTGAAGCAGAGTTTGTAGCTGCTACTTCATGTGTTTGCCATGCAATTTGGTTACGAAATCTACTAAAGGAGTTGAAATTGCCACAAGAGAAGCCGACCAAGATTTTCATGGACAATGAATCAGCAATTGCTTTGGCTAAGAATCCAGTTTTCCATGATCGAAGTAAGCATATTGATACATGTTATCACTATATTAGAGAATGTGTCTCCAAAAAGGATGTGCAACTAGAATACGTGAAGATACATGATCAAGTAGCTGATATCTTCACCAAGCCTCTCAAGCATGAAGATTTTGTCCGGGTGAGAAATATACTTGGAGTCACAAATCAAGTTTAAAAGGGGTGTTGAAATATTAAATTTGATTTGTTAATTTCTATAAGTTTCTTATTATTAAAGTTTCTAGAGTTTTCTTGTATTTGATAGAATTTGGTGAGAGCTCTAGATTTTATATTAATTGCCAGAAATAAGAATTATATAATAGTTATGTTTCTAGAGTTTCCTAAAGAGTCATTTCTAGAGTTGTCAAACGAGTCATGTTGCTAGAGTATTCTATATTTAGATAGTTCTATTGAGTCATATAAATAAAGGAGCTCTCCCCTCATTTTGTATCAATCAAGCAAGAAATAAATCACCAATAAAAAAAGTTTTCTACAATAAAATAAAAATTCTTTCTTACATTGTCTCCCTCCTTCTCCAAAAATATTCAACATAACTGTTAACATAAATTTATTTACAGTGCCAGTGTGCTGATTGACATGGAATATTTTCAAAGCCATTTTATCTCATCAAAGTTGAGTTATAAATCAAACCAATTGATTCATCATGGGTATATATCAAGTTGTGAACTTTCTGTGACAAATTATGGTCCCTTTAATGTTATAGTTCCAACCAAAATTATATATATCATATGTTATAATTACTTATGCCATCCTTGATTTGCTTGCATTTTCAATAATGTTTGCAATGAAGCTTTCGAAATCTTTTTGTGGGCAGGTAAGTTCGTTTAGGTAAACTAATTTAAACTTTTGTAAGAACAATACAGTACTTAGTCTTAAGTTTGAAAAATATGTTATTCAGATAATTCACATATGGTGAGTAGTTTAATGCCGTAGTACATACAACACGTGCCCATGCTATACGAATCCAAATTTTCATATTATTATGCCATTATTGACTGTGATTTTTGAACAATAATTCTTACTGTGATATGCTCCTTTTCATATGCAACTCTATAAACCAGTCCAAAAAATTGAATTTACCTACTATACTACAGGATTGCCTATTGGATGATTTGCGAAGAATATAACAGCGGTTGACAAATTGGAACTTGACATTACATTTACAATTTAACACATTGGATTGAGAGTTTATAATTGGAATAAGGTTTTGCGATTGTACTCACATTTTGGCATATGATACGATAGAGCGATAGGTAGCATGCATTGTAAGTGAAATAAGGAACAATTTTAAGCCAGTAAACATTAAATGACCACAATTGAAGTGCATAATTTCTATTTATGAAAATGTTACACTTAAATTCATTATTTCCACTCTTATTTGGAATCTTTATTTTAATAGCGTACATATACTTTAATAACACATAAATATATAAAAAATTACGTAGACCCAAATGTAATTTTTTTACCAAACTACAGTAATTTAATGATTACGGTTGTAACAATTCGCATTTTTAACGATGAGATTTTTAAATAATTGATTTAGATATTGAATTTCTAATAAATTGAAGGTCTAAACTATGACTTTTCGCATATGGTCTAAATAAGACTCAACCACTCCCATTGAGTTCAAATCGACATTGCGAATCAAAATGAGTATAAATATCAATATATTTGAAATCGGATGATCTGATGGCCGAAACGATCTCGAAACTCATGAAATTATCATCCGGAAGCATTGTCTCGGTAGCAACGAAATTTGTACCATTATACCCAAAAAAATGAGGTGATGTATGCCGATGGGTTTCGTAGCGATCGGATGTCTCGTGTGATCGTATGAGCTTAAAATGTGTGGAGATTTATTTGACAAATCAAATAATACATACGCACACTCACACTCTTTCCTCTTTCAGTTTTCCTCTCCCTCTTTTCAATAAAAGAGAGTAGCCACTCCCTTTCTATGAATTAAATCGAGTGCTTCAGTCCACGAAAATCAACGACGTTCGATCTGTTGAACTCGAAGATGCGAGAGATTCAAATCTACAATGGTTTGGTCATATGTGGTTATGATTGGTGAAGTCAACATTTTTAAACGTCGATTAGGGCTTCGGTTTGCTAGCGGCATGGTCGAAGTTAGGTGAAATGGAGTGTACCATTGGACTCTTCTTGGTAATGTGCACCTACCGACATCGATGATTGGAGCTCCAAGCTTCTTTGGTAAAGCATGACTTTTAGTGTGGTGATGGGGAGTAGCTAGGTCATGAAATGGAGGGTGAGCCGGGGTTCTAATTCGAGGGGTGCGATGCGAAGAGCTTGCGTAGTGTGACGCGTTGCAACTATCGGTTCTTCGATTCGTGGTGTGTGCTTGGCGAAAAAGAGGAGAAATGGTGTGCGGGTTTGGGTTCATGCATGTTTTAGTGCACATGTAATGTTGGGGGAAGAAGGATTAAGAGGGGATTAAAGTAATTAAGTTAATTAATTATTTTATTCAATCTCATCTCATATTTAATTCATATCTTTTGTGTACGATGTTCGATTTGAATGTGGTTTCTTGCGTTGTGCTCGTGTTGAAGAGCTCTACAATTTGGCGAAGGATTTGGTAGCTTTTGTTGAGGTGAGTGATATTTTCTCTCACCATACTATGATTGTTAATGTAGTATAAAAATGAGATTTTGAACTGATTTCCAATGTTAAAACATGATTTCTAATCTATATAAATCCACATCGGATTTTATAAAAAAACTTAAAAGTGTTGTAAAATGGTTTAAAATCAGATTTCATACTTGTTCTTATGGACGTACTATTTAAAATCGATAGATTTAGGATATTTTTGATATGTATCTCATATTTATCGATATAGATGCATTGTACATGTTTTGTGTATGCTATATTGGTTGTATGTATGCTATGTTGGTTGCATCTATGTTTGTTTGATTATTTTGATTGAAAAAGTCGATCGATCGGTGATCCAGCGTTAGGAAATATTTCATACGTTGTAGTTTCATGCTTATTGGCCGAATGCACACATGATGGAAACTTGTATAATGGGATAGAGTTTCATGTATATCGATAGGATGCACAGATGATGGAAAGTCTAATGGATGTGATAAGTTGTGAAAGAGTATCGGGATGCATGCCGACCGATTTGAAGATGGAAGACGATGTACTTGGATGGTTGAGAATTTTAGGATGGACGTCGAACATTTTCACTTGGTTTGTATATAGCCAATTTTGGCTTAAGTACACGACCAAAGTGGTCATTGTCAACCTTTATAGAGTGGTTAGTGCCCATTACTATTGGTAGTGGCCGATTTGGCCAATCTTTGACGTGGATGATGAGGACTCTTGGGGAAGCATGACATGGTGGTTGGTTCGTGCGATTAACTTTTGATTTTGATGTTATTGCTCTACGAAGAGCGATTTCAATGGTGAAACGATGATGCGGTGCTTCGATGTGATGGCTTCAAAACTTTGATATATGGATTCTAGACTTATAAGGGATGTCTAGAGGTGTTCCGATGACGATGACTCAATGATGGGACCTACGATGATGATCCACAAGGACAAGTTTGATGAGGGGGAGCTTATGGGTAGAGTGTTAATGTGTTTACTATGAAGATGAGTGGAATTACGATTGTGTTCCACTATGGAGATGAGTAGATTGGAATTATGATCGTGTTCCATTATGATGGCATGTGCAAAGGGTTCGTAGATACTCGGAGGTTTCTTGTGTGCTCATGTGGAGAGGGTACGTGGGGACACCCACCTGGATTATGATTGCGTACCGATCTTATGATTGTGGATTACACCGGACCTTATGATCACGAGTCTATTTCCTAGCCTTTTTGAGTGGCATGGATCAAGCACTGTGGAATCGGGCTCTACCTTATGATCGTGCCATATGAGTTTTCTTTTATCCAAGCACATCGAGTATTAGCGAAGATTGTTTGATGGATACAATGTTTTCTCTATTGTTTCCCCGTAATCTATCATTTTAGAGATGTTACTTGATATAGGTATTTAGGATATAAATACCTAAACACCCGACCTTTTTCTTAAATTGTGGTACACCCATATGACGATGACGATAGTAGAGTAGCATGCATTGATTGTTACGTGCTAACCCTTTTCATGTAAGGATATGTCAGGTATGATCTCTATACAATATGTCTCAAAGACTATATCAACTTTTATGGTATTTTGAGACCGTTCATTGCTCATACCAGACTATTGTCTGACTCAAGATTTTATGTTTTGCTGCTTATTATCTCTGGTACTCTTAAATGAGTAGACTACATAGCTGGTTTGGGTGGTATGTATTGTCGTACAAATGAACGGTCATGCGATGGTGCTTTATCGTACATATATTTGGACCCGTTATTGCTTATTTCGTTGTGTGGCACTCTGGAAAATTAGGAGCGGTTGACTAACTATTATTAAAGGCAGTTTATAATTTGAGTTTATTTACCACTTATAAACTCTATTATGGTTTTGTGTAACTATATGGATTTATGCACTTTGATTTTGTGGTTCATTCAGTTATTACTCTCTCTTCTGTTTTATATCTGTGATGATTGTTATATTTTATTCGATGCGTTGTGAGATATATTGCAGGTTCTATATGATGTTTTATTTCTTTTCAAACCTTGAGAATCGTCCTACATTGGTCGAGCGTCATAGCAGCATACTATTTAGTTATATTGGATGCTGGTGGTATAGGACGATCATCACATTTGGATCAGAGCTTAGGTTACATGATTAACCATAGTTGATATCATGATCCATTAAAGATAGGATGAGAGTTATCGTCATAGACTGGATCGAGAGTATACATGTATAAGGGAGAATGAATTTGTTTTATATTTTGGTTTTCAAAACTATATATATATATATATATATAAGTCGTATTGCACACAAGTGCCATTGAAGCAGTTTTCCTTTATGAGAGACTAATCATCCTTATTGTAGATTATGAATGATTCCGCATACAAAATATAATGCAATTGGTTCCATATCTAGAGTGGAGGAGTGTACATTATCGAGGGCTACTAACCTCGATTTACAGAGTATGTTCTCTAAGATGGTAAGAAACATGATTCAGAATGTCAAAGTTACTCCAAATGATTATGGCACTTAAGTGTAAGCACCCAAAATCGACTATGTCGAGCTCTTTAAAGACTACGTGAGTCTATGATGCAAACTGTTCCATGGAACAAAGTCGACTATAGAGGTACAATCTATATGGGTACTTGCAAGGGGATTTGCGATGACTAGGAGTTAGGCGATGCAATATGGTAGAAGTTGACCTCTAGATAACTCCAGGGATGAACTTGAATTAGTGGAGTTCCCATATAACCATGACACCGGAGTATCACTTTACTTAAGATTAGTTAATTGTTCTCTTTGAAGAGAAATTTATCCCGATTGCTTAGAAATCGGTGTTGTTTAGAAAGTTCGCCGACTTTTGTAAGACGATATGGATGTATCGAAGTACATGGCCGAATTCGATGTGCTGTCGAAGTAGGTCTATCTTTCATTGATACTCCACTCACAAAGAATGAAAAGTTGATTATTGGGTTGAGTGATCATCTTATGAAGTGATTGATTAGTCATATTGACTTGAGCTTTGAGAAATTAATCGAGAAGGCTTTACGACATGGGAGTCTATACCCAGGGTAAAAGGATTATCCTGAAGAAGCTAAGCAGGCACAAACTGTGAAGTCATATGCATTAATTGTCATTTCCATTTCATCGAGTGCTCCATCGACAAAAGAGAAGGGAAATGACATTACCATCTGAGGTATGCTTTAGAATTATGGCGTTTCCATACGTGTTTTATTTGATATCGAGGTTTCATATTCTTTCATATCTAGTGATTTGGTAGATGGATTGGGATTGAAACCCAAGATAGTTGAACAACATTTAAATTGTGACAAACTTTACTGGGGCTTATTAGCTAGCCTGTGCATAATTTGTCTAGATTTAGTCTTATCGAGTCATGGATGTTTTTTTCTGCTATTGATTTGTTTGGGTTTAATTAGGTTCGGTATTATAGTCTGGGAATGGACTGGCTGAAGAGGTGCGGAATGGTGGTGGACTTTGAGAGGCCGTTGGTGATGATAGGGACTGATGATGGACGAAAGGTAGGGTTAGGCCACTTACCAGATGATGAGGTGATAGTTAGCCTTTTCTATTTGGTCGATATGTCACATGATGAGTTGTAATTTGTGTTTATAACTAGAGAGTATCTTGACATAGTTGATGAGATGGTCGGATTACCACCACATATGATGGTAGAGTTCCATATCGATCCGGTCAAAGATGCTATACCAGGGGATGTGCCTTGAGGCATATGGCACTCAAAAAGCAGAGGGAATTAGAGGTGCGAACGGATGACCTAGTAAGGTGATGAATCAGTCGGAGCATATTTGAGTGGGGTGCACCCATAGTTTCCTCCACTAAGGTGGATGGCTCTTTGAGGTTGTCTGTTGATTATCGTGAGCTGAATGAGGTGATGAAGAAGAATAAGTATCCACTCCCGCATATAAATGGCTTGTTCGATCAGCTTTATTGTATGAAGGTGTTCTCTTAGTTCGACCTTGCGACGAAGTTTCATTAACTGAGAGTAGCTAGGGAGAGTGTGTCAATCATAGCATTTCATACCCTGTCTTGATTTTTGAGTGGTTGGTTATGTCGTTCGGGCTAACGGATGCATTGGCATACCTTATTGATCTTTTGAACTGTGTTTCGAGGGATCACTTGAGTAAGTTTGTGCTCGTGCTTATTGATGATACTTTCGTCTACTTATGTACGAAAGAGGAGCGCAAGACACAATTGATGATTGTGTTGGAGGTGTTGAGAAAATATCGATGATGACGTTTTCAAAATATCACTTCTAGAAGAGGGATGTGAGATTCTTAGGTCACATTGTTTTGGAGTAGGACATTATTGTAGATCCTATGAAGGTTATGGCAGTTCAGAATTTGGATAGACCCAAGAGTGCTACATATGAGAAGTTTCCTTGGATTAGCGAGATACCACTTGCATTTTACCAAGGACTTCTCAATTGTAGCGATATTGTTAACCAATTTGACGAGGAACAATTTGGAATGTGAGGTGCAAGCACACGTTTATGAGTTTGGCAGAGAGGTTGACGAGTGCACCGATGTTAGCCATTCTAAGTGGGAATGAAGAGTTGAGTGTACACACATGCCTGTGGCACTTGACTAAGAGCGGTATTGTTTAAATGGATATATATATATATATATATATATATGTTTGTTGATGACTTAGGCTATTTCATATAGATTTTACGATAAGATTTGATTTGGAAAACTTATTAAGTGACATCCAAATGACTGCGTTTTTGATATGAGGTCAAAAATATTATTTTAGAGATGAGTTTCAATTTCATAATTTACTGAATCATTGTGTATTTATTATGAATTTTCTAGTGAAGAAAATAGTTATTTCGGGTTTAAATTAATTATGGCTATTATATATTACTTTAGGTCAGAAATTTAAATATGTTAGAAAACATATTAAAAGTGATTTATGGAAATTTTTATAGAATTTTCCTAAGTGTTTTTAGAAGTATATAAAATTATTTAAGATATGAGACTTAAATGTTTTATATATAAAAGGGGAAGAGACAATTTGTAAATGTTTTAGATTATTTAATTCTGAATTTCGGTAGCATTTTTGGAAAGAATTTGGAAAAGAAATTAGCAACCAATCACACGTTGACAAACAATATAGGTTAGTTGAATTTTTTTTTTTTAAAGTTAAAATTAGTTTTTATAAGGTTTTTCTATTTCGTCACTTTCAGCAGCTACCTTTCGACCATATACTTCTGCCTCCATCCTAGTCGAAACCAATACACCTGGTATCAAAAGCCTTGGTACGTATTGGATTAGAGAATATGTGAAAGGTATAGAGTCGAAACAAAGGTTCCAACGGGGTCGAAACCTTGTTTTTCTTTTAAAAGAAAATGCACCTACTTTGCTTTCGAAAAGAATGCTTTCGAATAAGATAGCTTTCGACTTAGTCAAATGTTTTAAAGAAATGTTTCGAAAGAGGTTGCGCCTTTGTTTTTGAAGGAGTTAAAACATTTAGCTGCCGCATTCAACCTTTCGAAGCAATGCTTTCGAAAGGGTTCATTTGTTTTAAAATTAGAGCCACTTCTCTAATGCTTTCAAAGGGATTGTTTTCGACACCATCCACTTCTTCTACTTAGGAAATTGCTTTCGAAAGTGTTGCTTTCGACTTAGCTCTTTTAAGACCTTTTTGAGATTTTGAAAGTTAAATCCAAAAGTTTCGAAAGGAATGGTTTCGAAAGGTTGTTCCACATGTTTTTACTTGAACCCAATGCTTTTGAAAGGTTGTTTTAAGTAAAAGACTTTATGCTTTTGAAAAGTATATGATAAAGGTTTTGAAGGGGTGGTTCCCCAATGTTTTCAATAGGTTTACCTCAGTGTTAATTGGAGGGTTTCCAATGTTTTTGAAAGACATGTTTAAAGTGTTTTGAAAAGAGGATGTCTAAAGTTTTATAAAGCTTTCGATAGGGTACTTTCAATGTTTTCGAAAGGTCAATTGTAAATGGTTTTAAAATGTATGTTTTGGCCTTTTGGCCTAAGGTTATAAAGTAAAGTAGTTTACTTGTATCGAAAGGGGTACTTTCAATGGTTTTGAAAGGGGTCGAAAGAGATTGTTTAAAGGTTTAAAAAAAGGTTTCGAATGTTTTCATCAATAATCTTTTGTGTAAAATATATATAACATGGAAAATAACTTTAAGTAAAACATAGACTATATTTTCCTCATTTAAGTATGATTTAAAGGGTTAAATCAATTTGAAAAAGTTTTCAAGGAAAATTTAAAGAGTATTTAACCCTAAGCAAATGATTCAGATATTAGAATACCAGATGGGCCTGGTATAGGGTCGCGCCCTATGCATTAGCTATAACCCCTAGCTAATTTAGTCCAAAATTACAATGTGTAAGGCTTAGTCACAAGTAAGACTTAAATGATGATTACACACAGAGAGGAATATGTACAGAGAATATGTTATTGGTGAGCCTGCAAAACCATTAGGATCAGGTGACCTTTGGAGAAGTAAGTTAAGGACAGACCATCCAGAAGTTTGTCTAACAGATGTTAAATTATTTATTTTGTCTTGTAGGCCAGAGCCAGCCAATGGTTAGTAGTTAGCCAAATAAAACTATATTGTTCGAACAGATGGTCCATTTATTACCTGATTTTGACAATATATGACATTGCTGTTATAGTTTTAATCGGTTGGATTGCAGGATTTCATTTTGCAAAAGATATGTTTTAAAGGGATATTAGTGAGGGGAAACCCGTTCCACTAAGTGCCGTGGTCTCACTCAGTGTCAGTAAACCGAGATGTAATAATATTATTCACATCAGGCTTTATGTCTGACTCGAAGTTTAGTTTTCTCCTTAAACTCTCGGGTGCTCAAAATTAATTTGTACAGATTGAGAGTTAAGGTTTTTTAGGTTTTGTAGGTGGACGAATAAAGCTTCCGAAGACGTGTAAGAGACAATGTTAGTTATTTAGGAGTTGCTATCTAGTTTTATTTTCGTTGTGATGTATTGAGGTAGTTTTTGCCTATTCAGTACTCTGATCATCCAAGGGGTCTTCTTCATATGTCATGTTTGGCGTATTTTGTAATAATTATAGTTGATTAAAGTCTGGGAATCGATTATGGGATTATGTAAATTGAATATGAAATATTGCTTTGAAATGTAATCAAAAATGTTGTTTTAATCTATGATGATTTTATTTCATATTCATGTGCTTTTGATATTATGTATACCATTAACATTACCATATTTTATCATCGGTAGTTAATACTATGGATGACTGAGCATCTGTAGCACTTAGCTTCGGGCCTCAAGATAGGGGCTGTTACAACTTGGTATCAGAGCATAGTTTTATGAAAAACTTTAAACTTAAAATGATTTTGAAAACATAATCCTAAGGAATTAGAGAAAAGATTGGGGTATGAGATAATGCTATAGTTACATACTTGTATTTGCTATATGTAAGTATGCACTTTATCTCTATTCTCCTATCTCTCTTAAGCTATTCTTCTGTATCTTACGAAGGCTTGAATGCAGATATGGATGCTAGAAGTGGAAGAGTTAATCTTGGTGGGGGAAGCACCACAGCTAAATGAAATGACAGACCAAATATCAGGAGGAATCAAGGACATACACAAGCTACAAATGTGGGTGCCGGATTCCGCAAGTAGACATGGGAGCAATGTATCGGTTCTTCATAAACATGATGCAAATGGAAATTTCTGCTGGAGTAGTTGGAGGAAACGCTGAAGGAGGAAATCAGGAAGCTCCAATGGCTAATAACTATGCTATTTTGAGTAGAGATCATGCTCGGTTGGGAGGGAAGCTGTTTATTGGTATTGAAGACACAATTGAAGTGGAGAATTGGTTACTTCATCGCGATAGGATTTTCGCCAATTTGGGGATCAACGATGAGCAGAAAAGGAGATTCGCTTCCAGACAGCTACAAGGAGCAGCATTGTAACAGTGTGATTGTTGGAGTCAATGAGGAAACCATGACTTGGGTTGAGTTTAGGAGAAGGTTCAAAGAAATGTTTATGTCAAAGATTGCTAACTCTACTCTACTCAGGAAGTTTGCTGAGCTGGAGTAAGGGAATATGACTGTACTTGAGTATGCAACAAGGTTCGAGGAGCTAGTGAGATATGGCTATGCCACGGTTGATATTGTTATTAAGAGGAATGAAAAGTTCATTCATGGAATGAAGCCTAAGCTCGCTAAGGCCATGTTATCGAACATTAGAGATCTATGTGATGTAGTTGCTAAGATGGCCTTGAGGCATGAAGAGGCTTATTTATCTTGAAGGAAATAAGGCAAAGGAAGCTCAAGGAGGGCAGAGTTAGAAAAGAAAATTTTTCCATAAGAAAGGAGCTTAAAAGGGTGGAGCTGCGAAGAAAGGGAAGGCAAAGGTAGTCTATTATAAGTGTGATAAGAAAGAACAATGCGCTCATGAATGCTGGACAGACAAAGGAAAGAAAGCCGCTGAGAAGAACCAGTGCAAAGTGTAACGACCCGATATTTTCAACCATTCGCATCCATTATAAGTGTATAGGTAGACACTCATGCCGGAATTGAATTGCTCAAAATACCGCGTTGTAAATAAAAATTTGGCAAATCTCAGGATATACAGTAAATAAAAATCACAGATCACAGACACAGAGTATATAAAAAATGCAGCGGAAGAAAAAGAGATAGTTGTTCATGAAGCTACTATATAAATATGAGATACATCAGAGTTAAATAAGATACAACAGAAGAGTAACAGGATACATCAGGTACAAATCAGATACATCACTGAACCACTGGATACTGAAACAAAATAGGTGGCTGGATCTTCAAGGAAAGCTCCAACGCCGAAGGTGAATCTGGAATGCTAACTCACTCAATCTGACCCGAGCGTAAAGCAAAACACAAAACCCTCGAGTCAGGACATAAATACTTATAAACTGTAAATCAACTCAAGTGAACAGTAACAAAATGCATCAATAACTTAAAGGATGCTTGGGACCGCCCATCCTCTAAGGATCCGTTAAACTATTTACTATATAGTAATATACGCTATATACGGCAGTGTCTAATCAGTAAAGTATAATCATATAGAAAATAGCGTTAAGGGGATGGTGAATCTTAACGCGGTCGGATCTTTAAAACCAAAATCGTAGTGGGCTCGATATAAGGATATGACACGGCACGCGAGGCAATGCCAGGATGGATACACCGTTTGCACTCCCGGACTGGTGGTGACGGCAAGCCAGCAGCTTCCGCCCACCTCGAACAATACCCCCGAATCAAAGTGGCGCCACCGAATCGAATCACAACAGTAATAGAATAGTTTCCGATGGAGCATGCTCGATGAAAGGGTGCGACCCTTTGTGTAGCCCGGTATAGCTCCTGTTTTAGTCATATATGCCAACTCACAGGAGTTGGGTCCACGTAACATACCTCGAGAACGTCGCCACCATCCTACTTCATTCTGGAATCTCCACCGCGTACGCAGTTGTTAAAGTGGTTTTCGGTATTGTCCGGCTATAAGACAATATCCGATCCCGGTCTCTTTAACAACCAATCGTTATTATAACCCATGGATATTTATTTCAAATAATTTATACTTTCAAGACCAAAATATCATACTCATTTCAAAACAATATCACAATTGTATCATTTCCATTTCAAAAATAATTCAATATTATATCATTCAAATAAAACCCAAATTTTCAAATCATTGAATATTTCTTTAAATTTATTAAACTTGAAATATTCCTTTAAATTATCATAGCATTTTGGAAATGTTACCTTAAGGAATCATAGCATTTTCGGAATGTACTACTTTCTACTTTACATTGTATATAATCAAAGTATTGATAAGCTTAAAATTTTAACATGTCAATTTATCATAGCCTTATAGTTAAATAAACTTTCTTACTGTAATATACAATTTAAACCGAAATTCTTATGTTAAGTTAAAAGCACCTTATTAACTTACATTATTATTACAATAAGTAACATTTATCATTTTAATCAATTTAAAATACACCATTAAATTGATTAAAATCTACGTGTCAAATGTACGTTTTAAATTTTATATTCCTATTACAATAATGAACATTTATTAATTAAATCAATACCACACTACTTAAAACTTTACATGTTTCTTTCTTAATTAAACTTTACATGTTCTTGCATTAATTAAAACTTTCATGTTCTCTCATTAATTAGGACTTTACACGTTTCTTTCATCAATTAAAAACTTATACATTTCTTTCATTAATTAAAACTTATACCATTCTTTCATTAATTAGGAATTTACATGTTCCTATCATTAATTAGAACACCATACGTTCTTTCATTAATTAAAACCTATACGTTTCTTTCATAAATTAAAACCTATACGTTTCTTTCATAAATTAAAACCTATACGTTTCTTTCATAAATTAAAACCTATACGTTTCTTTCATAAATTAAACCTATACGTTTCTTTCATAAATTAAAACCTATACGTTTCTTTCATAAATTAAAACCTATACGTTTCTTTCATAAATTAAACCTATACGTTTCTTTCATAAATTAAACCTATACGTTTCTTTCATAAATTAAAACCTATACGTTTCTTTCATAAATTAAAACTTATACGTTTCTTTCATAAATTAAACCTATACGTTTCTTTCATAAATTAAAACTTAACATTTCAGATTTATATTACCATTTCACAAATTTAACTAAACTTCCAGTTTATTTAATTAATTTAGCATCTTTAGTTAAAACTCAAATTTCACATTTTCAAGTCAAGTTATATTTTAAAATTTCATTTTCAACAGTCATTTATTCAACCACTTAAATTTATAGAAAATCAATAATTCTTTAATAAATCACTTAAATTCAAATATAAATCAATTTATCATATTTACCATTTTCCAAATAAAATTAAAGTCCATTTTATTCATGTAACTTAAATATCATTTTTAGTCAAAATTCCAAATTTCAAATATAAGTTATATTTCAAAATCTAGTTAATCCATTCATAAATTACATTTTAAACACATAGAAAAATCATATTTTATTTATTTTAAAACCTTTCAAAAACTATTTAAACCAAATTTCATAAATTTATAATTTTTAAAATACTTAAAATATTCAAAACACTTTATAGAATAACCACGGGTCTATATATAGTTTTCTAACCTAGGTCAAGTGATACGAATATGTATCATTTCAATCCGCAGTTTAAAAAGTAAAATCCCGGGTTCTATCATTTCAAACCCGCAATCCCAAGTTAAAATTAGATAAATAACAATAACTCAGGCCTATCATTTCAGCCCATAATGATTCTATTTTAACAGGGAACATACAGCGTGATCATAAACAGAAATAATATGAACAATGTCAATATCACAAAATACAGTCATATATCAGGTGTCAGGTGAAAATTAACAGTTTTAACATGATAATAACATGGCATAGTATGATCATCATTAACTTGCATAAATATTTTACATTACTAAACACTTGTCATCAATCCACTTTTCATAAGTATATATGTCAGAGTGAGAAAGACTCACCTTTTTCAAAGCTAGAGACCAAAACAACATACAAGCACGACTCCAAAGGCACGACAAGCACAATTGCACGACTTTTGATTTGAGTTGAAAGATAGCCAAGATATGATTTTGTATCAACAACTCAAAACAAAACAAACCAGACAATATATAAACATTCAACATAAAATATCATTGAAACAATTTTGAAATACAAAGCGAAATGAACAAGATAGATTGGACCTTGCTTCAACCACTTCAATGCTTGGCCTAAGGGACACTTATGATTGGCTATGATGATGCTTTGGCTCAGGTATGACATCATATAGGTCAGGTTTAACATCATATAGGCAAGGCAACAAGTGGAGATGAAGGGAATGAGGCAACAATGGTCAAAAATATTGTTTTTAGGCATGTAGGTTGCAATTTGAAGGGTTTGGCCACTATAGATGGCTCGGCCATGGTCATGGTTGGTGGAGTAGATGGTGTTGGAGGCATGGAAGAGATGTAGGAGTTTGTGGCTACGGCTATGGAGAAGAGGCCGATCCAAACTTAGAAGAGAAACAAGGCAAAATTGCATAGAAAAGTAAGAAAAGTAGAAAGAAGAGAGGGATTTACCTAATTTTTTTTCTTCAAGGTGGAGGCCATGATTTTTAGAATTTTGGGGCTTCAAAAATTCTTGAATGACAAGAGGAAGTCGGCTGCAAAAGATAGGGAAAGGAATGGCTAAGATGAATTGATGTATTAATGACAGAAGAAACTGCAAAAGAAACGGATAAAACGTTTTTCCGTTTCTTAGCTCTTAACCCTTTCAAATTTCTCATATATATTTATATACATCCAAATAACTGAAAATAATTAAAATCTCAGTTAAAATTTGAAAATATAACAGATAAACAAAATATTAAAAATTAAATATTAATTAGATATGATTAAATAAGAAAAATAGCACAGAAAAATGCAAACTAGACTTAAGAATTAGAAATAACTTCAATACACTTTGGAAAAATTTACTTTAATTTAAATACATGTAAAATGAATAAAATAAAGTAAAACACAGCAAATAAAAGTGAGTGCATAAAATAAATAAATAAATTTTAATTATATATAATTAAAATAAGAAAATGGCTTAAAATTGTAGACTAGACTTTAAAATTAGAAATAAATCCAAATGAACTTTAGAAAATCTTCATGGACTTGTAAAATATTTATAACAAATAAAATAACAAAAATAAAATAAAAGTGCATTCACAAAACAAAAAAAAATATTTATTAAATATAATTTATATGAAGAAAATGGCAGAAAATTAGAAAACAGCCTTTAAAAATAGGAAATAAATACAGTAAATTTTGGAAAAATTCTATTATCATTTAAAAATATTTAAAAGTCAAAATATACATAATAAAACATATTATCACATATTAAAATAAAATATAACCAAGAAGAAGTAATTTATACAATTTAAAATAGTCATTGTTAAATAACCCTATATACGCACAATATTGTAAAGGGTATAACTTTCACAATTTACATCCAAATTCAACGAAACGAAAAGTGGCGTTCTTATAATTTTATGCACTTTTATAATAAAAGAAAAAATTTTAAATTTTTAAACTTTTAAAATTTTAAGTTGAAAGTCACAGTTTGACTATTTTGACCAAAATCAGCATTTCAAGCAAATATTCAACTTACAAAATTTTGGAATTATAACTCATATAAAAATAAAGATTATATTTAAATAATAAATTTAATCATTTCAAATAAGTAAAATAAATTTTTAAATCAAAATCTTACATTAAAAATAATTAAAATATACAATAAAATAATTACAAAATACAGGGTTGTTACACAAAGAGCCAGCCAAGGGTGGGTAAGGAAAACTATTTGCATTAGAACCGGCTACCTCGAGACCAACAATAGAGGGGAGAGAAAAAGCAGTGTTGGGAGGCACGGTTTTGATTTATGGTGTATCAGTTAGAGTTTTATTTGATACCGTCGCATTCTTTTATATCTCATTGTTGGTAGAAAAGCTTAACCTAGAACCCTTATACCTAGTTACTTCCTTAATGCTTGCAAATCCGTTAGAAGGTAATATGACTCTTAAGATGAGATGTGACCACTTAGTGTTTGAATCGCTAGGACATGTATTTGCATGCAGTTTGCATGTGTTTGATTTCGTAGGATTCAGAATTATTTTAGGCATGGATTGGTTAAGTAAATACGATGCTAGGATATTTTGCCATGATAGGAAAATTTCACTTAGACACCCAGAACTTAGAGATCGGATCATATATTCCATAGAAAACTAGTTTTGGGGTTAGTGCCTTATTGGGTGTTATGGAGGTGGAAGACGATTTGAATCGAGTTTTCATTGTTAGAGGATTCACTGATGTTTTTGAACCTGTAGTGGGGAATGCCTCCAAAACGAATCATTGGGTTTCAGATAGATTTGGAACCAGAAGCAGAATCGTTGAGTAGACTGCCAAGCAAATTATGAGGACCCGCAAATCCGTACTCCTTGAATATACACTAATCTCCATAGATTAACTCAAGATGAACAGAAATACGAATTCTCATTGTTTAAGAAAAAGAAAAAAAAAGTAGAAGAAGAGAGAAAAGATAGAAAATAGAACGAAACAGAAGAAAACAGCAGAACAACATCAGAATCTCACAATCGCAGCGGAACAACATATAATAGATAAATGAATAATCTTTAAACAAAGAACTATATCAGTTATTACATTACATCACATCAGAGTGTACAACAACAAACAACATCAAACAGCGGAAAAGAAATACTATATACTAATAATACGCCATGCCATCCAGCTTGCCTCTAGCAACTCCTGAATTCCATAATATCCTGATAAATCTTAACTCTTGACTGCCCGTGTGGAAATTGGTAGGCACCCAGAGTTTAGGAAGGAAAAACAATAAACTCCGAGTCAGTCATGTGACTGGTGTGAGAACTCAAAACAGTTTATTTATCTTTAAAATCAAAATAGAAGAATATTTTTAAAGTCAATTTGCAATGTTTTTAAAAATGAGACTACCATAAGGCCTCCCGCACACACACACATGCAAACGCAGAATCGGAGGAGATTTTTCTTTATGATAGTCAAAGATGCTTGATACGTATTAAAAAGAACATTTGATATTATTACTAGTGCATAGTGTAGGAAAAATTCATTTCGAAAATAAAGATATAAATCTTAGCCAGCATAGGCATTCCGCACTTATGCCTACTATAGCTACAATGTTCAATAGCAGGTTACCGCCACATTCCGTGGCAGGTTATACAACTAAAACCGTACAAGATCGTATTGTTTCTTTGGATTTCCAACAAGTGGTCATGCCAAGGAACTTCCCATTGCCACATGAGAACGCCTCTGGAAGGATGTCCCCGAGAACCTAACCGGATCTCTGCCAACACAAGGCCGGGTTACCCCTAACTGGGTAACTACTGACACGAGTATGCCATCCTTTGGTCCTTTGGGACCTTTATCCGAGCGCTCGTAATCAACATCACACCATAATAATAAGTGTTTCAACATGAGTAAGTATCTGGGCTCCATACCATGGTACCACCCTTTTCCAGAAGGAAATGCACATACCCTAAAGGGAGCTACCCCTCATAACCTTGCCGCATCTTTCCTGTTTTGACCATTCCGGGGTGTGAGGCTCGACGAAGTCTCGTCCACAAAGCCACGCTTTATACAAAAGCTGTGCTTTGGGTCAACAAATGATCATAGAAATGATCACAAAGATAAGTGATCAAACAAATGATCATATCACAAATGATCAAACAATGATCATTTCACAGCAACACTCAGCATGTCACATTACCAAATTGGGAATATATCGCTGATAACCATCAACTACATAACCTCTGAGCTCGTACGTCTCAGAGAAGGGTGCTAAGCTAAGAGAATAAATTCTCCTCCACCAACAGAAATATATTTGAAAGAAATCAGCTTTATATCTCAATTTGTAATGTCAGACATACAATCCATACAAGTCTGTTCCGGGCTCGAACAGAACCGAAGGCACTTACAAAGAAGTCCTTGCAATCCGGATATCCACAATCCTGATCGGATTCCCCATCACATATGGAGAACTCTATACCGGAGCAACTCGGTGCAGAGTCAATCGACAGGTCATCCTATCGCTCTCGCAAATATCCGGTCTTCAACACCGGTCATCAAATGCTATCCATAACGACGCATCACATACTCGGAATGGGTTATACGACCCCAAGGTCCTTTCCCGGCTAACCCGAATAGTGAGCGCTTATTCAAAAATAAGTGTGGCATTCAAATCCAAGCAAATCACAACAAATACCTATTCAAAGGTAAATATTGATAGTCGGTTATTGAACTATCAATGGATATGCAGAACATCACCAGATTCCAAATAATTTTCCAAATTATTTATTTCCCAAAAATATCTTTACAAGATATATGTTTTCAATAATTCAAAAATAAATCAATGTTTATTTTTAAACAAATTCCCCTTCCTTTTATAAATTCCATAGTGAATTTATATTTCACAATATCTACTGATATACGATTTTCAATAGGTTTCAAATATTCATTTTCAATTTATCTTCAAAAAGATAAATTCTCAAAATATTCACTTTATATTGGAAAACATTTCCATACTTATTTAATAAGTAATTCACACATCTTTTTATTTTCAACCTTTGGAAAATATTCAATATACTCAAATCGAAATTATGCATATATTTCATTCTTTAAGGAAATCATTCTCTTAAACATATTTATTTGGGCTAAAACGAATGTTACGTAAAACATCGTTACGACAACCCAAAATCACTAGTATAGGGATTCGAAATTAAAATAGATATATAAATCCCAATACTATACAAAACATTTCCTTTCGGAAATCATTTACTATAACAACAGTGTTATAGTCCACCATTTCCTTCTATTTCTCGAAAACGTTTATTTCAACAATGAATGTTGAAATCTATGATTTCGAATCTTAACACATTTTAAAAACATCGTTAGATCGTTTTAATTCTATTTAAAATATCACATCCAAAACATTTTCTTTAACATATTATTCACTATTCAAAAACGTGAATATACTTCGTTAACCAATTTCATCCTTTCTATACACTTTTTTTAAAAGATTATTCACTGTCTAAAACGTGAATATAACTCCATAAATAAGTTATAAAAATTAACTTATCAAAATAAGTCGTTGCGAATTTATAAAACAATGTTTATAAATTCCTTTATTAACCTATTCAATTCATAACTCAATTATAAACCAAAAGTTCATATTGTAAGTTAAATACTTATAATTTATTTGTTTACAAAATCCTTCTTTTTAAACTTCCCAAATTATAAATCTTATAACTTATAAGATTCACTTATTTACCCAAATCTATTCTTCAAATAAATTTACAAATTTTATAAACCTACTGCTTATAAAATTCCATTTATAACTTCACCGTTTAGAATCCTATAAATTTCACTCATTTATGAAATTCATTCACAATTCATTCTAACACTTATAAAAACTCGTTTTATAATTCCAATACTTTAATTTATAAATATCAATCTTATAAATTTCTTATATAAATCAATTTATACTATTATTTTAAAACATCTTTAATCTCCTTTATAATTTCACCATTTTGATTTATAAAATAATCAAATTCTATAAATCCTACGTTTAAACTTTTTATAATAAATTCAAAAATCCCGATTTAAACTATTTTATAAAATCATTAACCCCATATTTTAAAAAATAAACTTTTAACTATCTTTCTCAAAAATCATAATTTTTATAACATTAAAATTATAACGTTTATTTATTTATAATGGATCAATTCCAAAAATATTTTATAAACGTATACTTTCAAAAAATCACTTTGAAATCCTTTTAAAATTCCAAAATTTGGCCCAATGATGCTACACACCAAATAGTCAATCACGACAACAACGACATCATATATCGATATGATAATCAACGAATATCAAAATATCTAAAATCAAATAAATACTGTTGAGGAATCCAGTTGGATCCCTCCAACCTGTTTTCCTTCATCCAAAGATGTTAGCACAATACCAATTCCGTTCCAGTACGAAATTATCGCGGTATATGGGATTTAAAATATTATCCGCTTAATAGACGGCGCAATAGGGTCTCATCCGCTATATACTGCGGAAAATCAATTCCAAGTACATAAATAATACCAATTTCACTATTTATGAAATATTCGCGGTATATGTTTTTAATAAATAACCTCCGCTTACTAACGGCGTATAATGTCTATTTTAACAATCAATAGATAACAATCATCATTCAAACATACATTCAAGAATTTTAAATCTAACTATTTAAAATTAAAATCGAAACTGATTCGATTGAGTGAGAAGTTCTCACCTTGATTTCAATTTCGTTTTAGCGATTTATTTCGAATAAAATTAAACGGACGTTTAATTTTACCCAAAATTCTCACTAACTCCAAACAACTCCAATCCAATTCAATAGCGTAGTGCTCGTCCATACGATTCCAACGCAACTGATTTCGCGCGTTTTCGACCTCGTATGAAAAAGATATGCATTTTAGAAGTTACACGATTTATAACTTAATAATTTACAACTTAAATTTTGTTTTTAATACCCAAGCCAAATCACAGCCGTCCATGTCCTTCATATTGCATCAGGGCCGACTATCCTCTTCTACTCTCCAACGTTTCTTCTACAGGACATGGCACGCATGAGAACCCATAGGCTCGAAATTTAGGGTTAATTTTCGCGACCTCTACAAGCTGTTTCGACTCGACCAACAACATGGGTTTCGAAGCCCTACGCAAGAGCTACCTACGGCTCCAATTTGGTGAAGCTCGGCTCAGCTATGCCCTCGAAAACCGCACCCAAACGCAGCACCTTCATGAACAATTTGCCGTTGATCCAGAGCTCCAAACATGATCTCAACCGTTGAATACCTAGAACTCACTCCCCTCTACAAATTTCACGTTGAAAGTTTCTTGTAAATGTTGATTGATGAAGAGATAATTGAGGAAGAAGGAGGGTGTGTTTCAGCCATTGAACATAAAAGAGGCGGCTGTGCTTCAGAACCCTAGGGTTTCTAATTTTCTTTTGCAAATGAACAAGTTGAGGGGCTTTTATAGAAAATTCGCGCGACACTATTCATCCCGGATTTTCCGAACTCCAAACGAAGCGTGCCGGTTGGCGTTCCTAAGGTTTACCCCACATTCCGAACACAATAGAACATGTTTCGGGAGCTAATTCGGTCATCTGTGCGAGTTATGGCAATAAACGTTCAATTTAAAATTAAACCGATTAAACGATTTTCTAGGCGTTTTAGCTTGCACCGGACAAACGATAAACCCGATTGACTTGAAATTTGAAACCTTACAATAATATCACATTACGGATCCTATGAAACTAGTTTCGTCGAAATCCGAGACAGTTTGAAAAATGACTATTTTAACTCGCCAAATTAATATTAAAACAATTTCGATGCGTTTCGAGCTGCCACGATCAAACGATAACTCCGATTGCTACGAAAATTAAAATCCGGTAATAACAAACTATTACGAATCCAATGGAACTAGTTTCGTCCAATTCTGAGACTGTTCAAAAATTGGCTAATTTCACTAGTCGATTAAATATTAAAATATTCAATTTTCACAAATTAACTCTAAATTCGATTTTAAAAGTTCTATAACATCATTCTAACTTCAATATGATAAAATAAAATTTTACAAATCAATTTCAATCATATTTAACCCAAATTTCAATTATTTCTGTATTTTCACATATTAAATTATCGATTTAATTCTTCAATTAAATCCAATTATTCGAAATAAAATTTATTCGACTTATAAATTTCACTTATTAATATTTAAAAATTAATTAAATATTCAAATTTTAATTAATATAAATTCTGGGTCGTTACATACTTCCCCCCTTAAAAGGATTTCGTCCTCGAAATTACTAAGTAAGAAAAGTTACAGAATCTATTAACTTTCCCAAAAATCCATAGTTAAACTTCTTACAATACTTTACTAAGTTTTCAAATCATACTTAGTTATATTTTCAAAAACAACTACTATTGTTTAACTTTCAACTTCTATTCAAAGTTATAGTTTTCACAAAAAAATTTCAATTTTTCTCAAATTTTTCTAACGCCTTAAATTTTCGGAAAAATTCGCCAGAGTCTCCTTTGCGCGGCTCGATCCGAAAAAAAATGACAGTATATATATCACAAATATACATCTCATCAAGTGATGAGGCATCCCGCAGGGAAAAAAAGTGTAAAAGTACGATATTTAATCCGAGATATGTACCTTATATATTATTAGCGAGCATATACGGCTAAAATAGCGCGAAAGCAAGCTCCAAATGCGAAGCAAACGCGATCCGCACCTACTAAACGCTCAACAAATAGATGAGAAACATGTATATAGACAATAGTATCGATATACAACATATAGCAACATAATAACTATATATGCCAACATAGCAAATGCAGTAAAAGCAATATATATTCAACCATCAACCAACTATCATCCAACTAGCATTCATAACCAATAAATATTCATTCATATTCTCATTAATATCCAATGAAATGGTTTTTCAATTTAAATCATATTTGATTCATTAACAGTGGATGTTTTTACTAACATTCATTTTCAATTAGTTTATATTCACTAATTCATATTCAAGTTGGTTCACTTCCAAATCAAATTCAATTCTTAGCTTCCAATTTCGCTAATTTACTTTCATTAACACTTAATGAATTATATACAATCAATTTACATCCATATAACAACCAATGTATATTAATTACAACCAAATTCCTTTGCTTATATTCATAAATACATTCATGTAGTTTTACTTCTTATATATATAAGTTTATTTCACAATTGTAAATCACTTTAATTATAATTCAATTCTTATAATTCTTTTGCTTATACAATTCTTCTTCAATTTAGATTATTCAAACAACTAAACAATCAACTTATATACACTTTAATAATTCTGAAAAATTATTCCTTTATATATAAAATATACTCAAGGTAAAATTATTTCATTTACCCAATTTAAAAACAATACCGTGTCGAATTGTTCTATTCAAGTGTTTAGAGATCCCTATCAACAACGTTAATTACTCGTATTAACCAGAATCCATATACCACTCAACAAAGCAATCATCACAATATAAAACAATTTTATATTCACTAACAAATACGCGCTCATATCTATTATTACACTCAAACTCATTCTAGAGTACTACTGACTCTATCTCTAATGAGTAATACCCAACAGAGCCATGGTTGTCGCTTAACCATATGCTCTGATACCACCTGTGAGGACCCGCAAATCCGTACTCCTTGAATATACACTAATCTCCATAGATTAACTCAAGATGAACAGAAATACGAATTCTCATTGTTTAAGAAAAAGAAAAAAAAGTAGAAGAAGAGAGAAAAGATAGAAAATAGAACGGAACAGAAGAAAACAGTAGAACAACATCAGAATCTCACAATCGCAGCGGAACAACATATAATAGATAAATGAATAATCTTTAAACAAAGAACAATATCAGTTATTACATTAGATCACATCAGAGTGTACAACAACAAACAACATCAAACAGCGGAAAAGAAATACTATATACTAATAATACGCCATGCCATCCAGCTTGCCTCTAGCAACTCCTGAATTCCATAACATCCTGATAAACCTTAACTCTTGACTGCTCGTGTGGAAATTGGTGGGCACCCAGAGTTTAGGAAGGAAAAACAATAAACTCCGAGTCAGTCATGTGACTGGCGTGAGAACTCAAAACAGTTTATTTATCTTTAAAATCAAAATAGAAGAATATTTTAAAGTCAATTCGCAATGCTTTTAAAAATGAGACTACCATAAGGCCTCCCGCACACACACACATGCAAACGCAGAATCGGAGGAGATTTCTCCTTATGATAGTCAAAGATGCTTGATACGTATTAAAAAGAACATTTGATATTATTACTAGTGCATAGTGTAGGAAAAATTCATTTCGAAAATAAAGATATAAATCTTAGCCAGCATAGGCATTCCGCACTTATGCCTACTATAGCTACAATGTTCAATAGCAGGTTACCGCCACATTCCATGGCAGGTTATACAACTAAAACCGTACAAGATGGTATTGTTTCTTTGGATTTCCAACAAATGGTCAGGCCAAGGAACTTTCCATTGACATATGAGAACGCCTCTGGAAGGACGTCCCCGAGAACCTAACCGGATCTCTGCCAACACAAGGCCGGGTTACCCCTAACTGGGTAACTACTGACACGAGTATGCCATCCCCTGGTCCTTTGGGACCTTTATCCGAGCGCTCGTAATCAACATCACACCATAATAATAAGTGTTTCAACATGAGTAAGTATCTGGGCTCCATACCATGATACCACCCTTTTCCAGAAGGAAATGCACATACCCTAAAGGGAGCTACCCCTCATAACCTTGCCGCATCTTTCCTGTTTTGACCATTCCGGGGTGTGAGGCTCGACGAAGTCTCATCCACAAAGCCACGCTTTATACAAAAGCTGTGCTTTGGGTCAACAAATGATCATAGAAATGATCACAAAGATAAGTGATCAAACAAATGATCATATCACAAATGATCAAACAATGATCATTTCACAGCAACACTCAGCATGTCACATTACCAAATTGGGAATATATCGCTGATAACCATCAACTACATAACCTCTGAGCTCGTACGTCTCAGAGAAGGGTGTTAAGCTAAGAGAATAAATTCTCCTCCACCAACAGAAATATATTTGAAAGAAATCAGCTTTATATCTCAATTTGTAATGTCAGACATACAATCCATACAAGTCTGTTCCGGGCTCGAACAGAACCGAAGGCACTTACAAAGAAGTCCTTGCAATCCGGATATCCACAATCCTGATCGGATTCCCCATCACATATGGAGAACTCTATACCGGAGCAACTCGGTGCAGAGTCAATCGACAGGTCATCCTATCGCTCTCGCAAATATCCGGTCTTCAACACCGGTCATAAAATGCTATCCATAACGACGTATCACATACTTGGAATGGGTTATACGACCCCAAGGTCCTTTCCCGGCTAACCCGAATAGTGAGCGCTTATTCAAAAATAAGTGTGGCATTCAAATCCAAGCAAATCACAACAAATACCTATTCAAAGGTAAATATTGATAGTCGGTTATTGAACTATCAATGGATATGCAGAACATCACCAGATTCCAAATAATTTTCCAAATTATTTATTTCCCAAAAATATCTTTACAAGATATATGTTTTCAATAATTCAAAAATAAATCAATGTTTATTTTTAAACAAATTCCCCTTCCTTTTATAATTCCATAGTGAATTTATATTTCACAATATCTACTGATATACGATTTTCAATAGGTTTCAAATATTCATTTTCAATTTATCTTCAAAAAGATAAATTCTCAAAATATTCACTTTATATTGGAAAACATTTCCATACTTATTTAATAAGTAATTCACACATCTTTTTATTTTCAACCTTTGGAAAATATTCAATATACTCAAATCGAAATTATGCATATATTTCATTCTTTAAGGAAATCATTCTCTTAAACATATTTATTTGGGCTAAAACGAATGTTACGTAAAACATCGTTACGACAACCCAAAATCACTAGTATAGGGATTCGAAATTAAAATAGATATATAAATCCCAATACTATACAAAACATTTCCTTTCGGAAATCATTTACTATAACAACAGTGTTATAGTCCACCATTTCCTTCTATTTCTCGAAAACGTTTATTTCAACAATGAATGTTGAAATCTATGATTTCGAATCTTAACACATTTTAAAAACATCGTTAGATCGTTTTAATTCTATTTAAAATATCACATCCAAAACATTTTCTTTAACATATTATTCACTATTCAAAAACGTGAATATACTTCGTTAACCAATTTCATCCTTTCTATACACTTTTTTTAAAAGATTATTCACTGTCTAAAACGTGAATATAACTCCATAAATAAGTTATAAAAATTAACTTATCAAAATAAGTCGTTGTGAATTTATAAAACAATGTTTATAAATTCCTTTATTAACCTATTCAATTCATAACTCAATTATAAACCAAAAGTTCATATTGTAAGTTAAATACTTATAATTTATTTGTTTACAAAATCCTTCTTTTTAAACTTCCCAAATTATAAATCTTATAACTTATAAGATTCACTTATTTACCCAAATCTATTCTTCAAATAAATTTACAAATTTTATAAACCTACTGCTTATAAAATTCCATTTATAACTTCACCGTTTAGAATCCTATAAATTTCACTCATTTATGAAATTCATTCACAATTCATTCTAACACTTATAAAAACTCGTTTTATAATTCCAATACTTTAATTTATAAATATCAATCTTATAAATTTCTTATATAAATCAATTTATACTATTATTTTAAAACATCTTTAATCTCCTTTATAATTTCACCATTTTGATTTATAAAATAATCAAATTCTATAAATCCTACGTTTAAACTTTTTATAATAAATTCAAAAATCCCGATTTAAACTATTTTATAAAATCATTAACCCCATATTTTAAAAAATAAACTTTTAACTATCTTTCTCAAAAATCATAATTTTTATAACATTAAAATTATAACGTTTATTTATTTATAATGGATCAATTTCAAAAATATTTTATAAACGTATACTTTCAAAAAATCACTTTGAAATCCTTTTAAAATTCCAAAATTTGGCCCAATGATGCTACACACCAAATAGTCAATCACGACAACAACGACATCATATATCGATATGATAATCAACGAATATCAAAATATCTAAAATCAAATAAATACTGTTGAGGAATCCAGTTGGATCCCTCCAACCTGTTTTCCTGCATCCAAAGATGTTAGCACAATACCAATTCCGTTCCAGTACGAAATTATCGCGGTATATGGGATTTAAAATATTATCCGCTTAATAGACGGCGCAATAGGGTCTCATCCGCTATATACTGCGGAAAATCAATTCCAAGTACATAAATAATACCAATTTCACTGTTTATGAAATATTCGCGGTATATGTTTTTAATAAATAACCTCCGCTTACTAACGGCGTATAATGTCTATTTTAACAATCAATAGATAACAATCATCATTCAAACATCATTCAAGAATTTTAAATCTAACTATTTAAAATTAAAATCGAAACTGATTCGATTGAGTGAGAAGTTCTCACCATGATTTCAATTTCGTTTTAGCGATTTATTTCGAATAAAATTAAACGGACGTTTAATTTTACCCAAAATTCTCACTAACTTCAAACGACTCCAATTGTGACGACGCCGGATTTTGCCCGCTCGAAAATCGACATCCATACTTCATATCGTATTCGAATGTCATAGATTCGACCGTTCAAATCCGATTCGTCGGAGCTTATAACAACATTAAGTAAATAACACAGCGGAATAAAAGAATAATACATTGATATACAGCTTTGATACAATATCTGATACAACAGATGATCCAATAGATATCAATATACATCAGAGATATGATACAATAAAATAGCAGCGGAAAAGAAAAATGGATAACATCTAGCAGCGGAACAATATAACTCTAAGATAGTCTTCAAGGAAGAACTCCAGCAGTAGCACAAACTCCCAATAACGATGCACAAGGATAAGCAAGTCTCGTCCACATCCAAAGACTGAACTAGCTCCAGATAACCCACTAAATCTGACTATCTGAAAAATCCAACTCTAGACTGCTCGTGTAGAAAATTTTGAGCATCCAGAGTTTAGGAAAGAAACAATAAACTCCGGATCAGTCATGCGACTGGTGTGAGTAACAAAGACAGTTTATCTTTAAAAACAAACAACGAAATATTTTAAAATCAATTCGCAATGCTTTTTAGAAATGAGACTACCATAAGGCCTCCCGCACACACACAATGCAAACGCAGAATCGGAGGAGATTTCTCCTTATGATAGTCAAAGATGCTTGATACGCATTAAAAAGAAACATTTGATATTATTACTATAAGTGCAAAGTGGAGAAAACAATTTCGAAAGTATAATATAAATCTTAGCCAGCATAGACATTTCGCACGTATGCCTACTATAGCTACCATGTTCAATAGCAGGTTACCACCACATTCCATGGCAGTTTATACAACTAAAACCGTACAGGGTACGTATTTGAAGAATGGATTTCCAACAAATGGTCGGGCAAAGGAACTTCCCAAACCCCGAAATGGAACGCCTCTGGAAGGACGTCCCCGAGCATCCCAAATGGATCTCTGCTAAACAAGGCCGGCTACCCCTTTCCCAGGGAGTAAGAAACCTCAGATATACCACCCCCGGTCCTTTGGGACCTTTATACGAGGCCTCGATTCCAACAACACCACACAGTAATAGATATAGTGTATCCACATGAGTAAGTATCTGGGCTCCATACCATGATACTACCCCTTTCCAAAAGGAATGGTCCTACCCTAGGGAAGCGATCCCTGAAACCTTGCCGCCATGATTCCTGTTTCGACCATTTCCGGTTTGTGAGGCTCGACGAAGTCTCGTCCACAAAGCCACGCTTTATACAAAAGCTGTGCTTTGGGTCAACAAATGATCATAGAAATGATCACAAAGAGAAAAGATCAAACAAATGATCATATCACAAATGATCAACACAATGATCATTTCACAGCAACACTCAGCATGTCACATTACCAAATTGGGAATATATCGCTGATAACCATCAACTACATAACCTCTGAGCTCGTACGTCTCAGAGAAGGGTGTTAAGCTAAAAGAATAAATTCTCCGCCACCGACAGAAATATATTTGAAAGAAATCAGCTTTATATCTCAAATTGTAATGTCAGACATAACTATCCATACTAGTCTGTTCTGGATTTAGAACAGAACCGAAGGCACTTACAAAGAAGTACTTGCAATCCGGATATCCACAATCCTGATCGGATTCCCCATCACATATGGAGAACTCTATACCGGAGCAACTCGGTGCAGAGTCAATCGACAGGTCATCCTATCGCTCTCGCAAATACCCGGTCTTCAAATGCCATCCATAACGACATATCACATACTCGGAATGGGTTATACGACCCAAAGGTCCTTTCCCGGCTAACCCGAATAGTGAGCGCAAAATTTAAAACATATGCATATGGGATTTCGATTAAGTCACAACTTAATAATTCCAAAGTTTCTTTCAAATGGTTTAAACAAATTAACATTTCAAATCTTTTTAAACAGAAAGATTAATTTCACCAAATTCCATTTACGGATTTCAAAAACAATTTTCATTTCAATTGGATTAACTCGTTAAATCTTTAAATCAAAGATTTAACTCATAGCTTTCAAAATTCGATTAACTTGTTGAATCAAAGATTCAACTTATAGCTTTCAAATCATTTCAATTCTATTTCAGCTTGAAACCTTTTCAACATAATTGGGAGATCCTTTCTTTAAAATGAAAGCTATTATTATTTGAAAACAAGTAGTTTTCGTTTCGAAGAAATTCGATCTTATTTATACAAGTTAAATCTTTTGGGTTAATTCAAATTCCCAAAATAACACTTCAAAAATGGTTTAAAAACCCATATAACTTATTATAAGTTGAATAACTTTTCTTTATATCCTAGTTTCCAAATCATAGAATTCAATTTCGAATATTGAATTCAAATTTAAATCAAAATATTTAAATTTCAAAACTCAATCAAGTTATCCAAACTATATTTCATCTTTGAAATTCCATTTCAAAAGCTTTTCACTTTAATCTCAATCCATTTTCAAAATATTTGAATTCAAATATTCAATTTTATAAATCATTTCAAAATCTGTGACTTAATCGATTTCCTCGTGAAATCCATATTGGTGTGTGTATAAGTGTGGTCAAGGGGTTTAACACAATGATGCAACATAATTCAATCATCGCAGATTAAAACACAGAAATATAGTTGATAAGCAATATAAACTATAACGCTCATCGTCCATTCACAGATCACAGATATATAAAGGTCACCGATAATAAATTACAGGTCACAACACAAATCAGGATATATCACAAAGCATCACATATCAGGGATATTAACAATTCAACATCCAATAAAATCCAAACATTCATAAATAGGATCAATTTAATTATCTGACAAATTTAAATCAGATTAAATTTCTATGAATAATTTTTTTTTTCACATTTATTATCAAATAAATTTCAAGTAAATGATCCTCATTAACTATTCATAATTATTTAATTACTATTCTTAAGTAATTAAACTCAATTTAATTATTGTTAATTATCATTTAATTAACCTTTAAAATCATATATTTAATCACTGATTATTTAATTAATTAAGTTCTAAACTGTAACTTAATAAATCTTAATTATTTGATTAAATAACCTTAATCATTTGTTTAAAAGACAACTCTTTATTAAATTTATGAATCTTATTTACAAATTAATTTACCTTAATTAATTTAACTCAAATCTTAATTTCTTGATTAAATAAATTAATCAATTATTCACTTGAACTAATTTAATGAGTGCATATCATTTTATCTTCACTAATTCAAATTTAAAACATTTTCTAACTAATGTTTTAATTATCATCACAAAGCAAATTTAAACAATTTAAATATTAAAACTTCTTTGATTTCAGAACTAGGATTCAAATTATCTTTAATTCAGATTTAAATTTAACTTAAAAACTTATCTACAATTAAAAACTTTATTTTCAAATTCAACCTATTTAAACATTTAAGGTTGTTAAAAACAATTCAAATTCTAAAACTTTATTTTCTTTTTAAACTCAGATTCAAACTATCTTTAATCAGATTTAAATTTAACTTAAAACTTATCTACAATTAAAAACTTTATTTTCAAATTCAACCTATTTAAACATTTAAGGTTGTTAAAAACAATTCAAATTCTAAAACTTTATTTTCTTTTTAAACTCAGATTCAAACTATCTTTAATCAGATTTAAATTTAACTTAAAACTTATCTACAATTAAAAACTTTATTTTCAAATTCAACCTATTTAAACATTTAAGGTTGTTAAAAACAATTCAAATTCTAAAACTTTATTTTCTTTTTAAACTCAGATTCAAACTATCTTTAATCAGATTTAAATTTAACTTAAAACTTATCTACAATTAAAAACTTTATATTCAAATTCAACCTATTTAAACATTTAAGGTTGTTAAAAACAATTCAAATTCTAAAACTTTATTTTCTTTTTAAACTCAGATTCAAACTATCTTTAATCAGATTTAAATTTAGATTTAAACTTGTTTTAACTTTGCCTAACAATTTAAATTTATTTTTAAACTTTTGAAACAGACAGGTTATTAAAACCTGTAACCATAATTTTGACCTGAGGCCACACTATATGTTTCGAGTAAAACTCGAAACTGCCGATACCCCTCTCGCCACCGTGCACCTGCACACCCACGATCGCCGACGCCAACCACCAACGGCCATCTCTGCAAGTCACAAACCACACTCGCATCCCACCACGATTATTGAAACGCGTCCAACCACCGGGAATCAAAAATGAGCTTCCCATTCCAAAACCTGGAACACGAAATGAACAACCACCCAAACCTGTCAATGTCGACTGCTCGACACTCCGACCACTATTCGCCACCAAACTCCGGCCGCATCTCCGACAACCCCAAGCTAACATCTCCCTGAGTAATATCGAACTCGATCCACCACTGTCTCCTCACGAGCACGAGAAACAAGCCGATAGAAAACCTCACGTTAAACCCTAACGTCGACCCTACCCAACAACTCACGCTATAGAAAAATAATTGGATAATTTTCCTGAAATCGTCGATCGATAAACTAGCTTCAACCCAAAATTCAACATTTTTAATTGGATCGAATACCAGAAATTTGAAAAAATGCGATCTTTGTTCAAACTCACACTGCTCTGTAAATATTAAACTAAAAATCTTTGTTTTTGCTTTAAAAATCATCACTTGCAGTAAGAATTCAAGCTATGAACTTGAATTAACTTTTTATGACAGTCGAATCTATCAAAATATATTTGATAACCTGTAAACCAAGTTTTCCAGTAGAAACATTTCACAAACATATTCCATCAGCTTTTAAAAAAAAAACTAGTTTGAGGATTATATCTTGATTGATTTAAACTTAATGTTTTAAAAAGGATCTGTTGAGAACAAATTTGAGCTTAAAAAACAAACAGAGCAGAGTGTGTATATATATATAGCATACACACAATAATGTTCACATCAGATATTCACCTGCAAATGCTTATTCACTTCAACTCACCCACAAACAACCAAATTTTACTTTAAGTTTTCAAAAGTGAAGTTACTCACTGTGTTTCAGGAGAAGAGCAGAACTTTTGACTACAAGCTGGAATCCCATCTTTACACTATGGTTGAATTGATTTGAGTTTGTATTGTTGTAAAGTTGAATTGTTGTTTTAAAGTTTTAAGATGGTATTATTTCAGATTATTTTCTTAGCTTTGTTGAACGAGACTGAAGTTAAATAAGTTGATACAGAGGAGAGAGTGTACAGAGTGATGTCTTTGTTTATTCAATAAGCATGGCTGAGATGTTTTGTATTAAATGCATGAGTCCTTTATCACTTTTCTTCGATTTTTTTAGTAAAATAGGCATGGCTGGTATGTTGTTTTCGGTGGCTAAGGAGATCTGCATTTATTGCTTTGTAGATATTATTCTAGTTTTGTTTGTTTTAAATTTGTTTTGTTTATTTATTTGTTCTATAACTTTGTTTTGTCATTTCTTTTGCTCCATTGTCTTATTTTTATTCCTCTTTTATTTTAACTTAAATTATTTATTTTACTTTAATATTTATTGTTTTATATTAAATTTATAAATTCAAATTATTTATTAACCATCAATTGTAATACTTATTATTATCAATTATTATTAAACCATTCATTTACAATTCATATCTAATGTATACACATATATATCTCTATATTTATTTTTAAAACCATTTATTTAAGATTTTATTTCAAATCCAATTTAAATATATATATATAGATATATTCACATATATACAAATTGTCAAATCCATATGACTTTATATATTTTCTAGTCGAATCGGGGAAACTCGCTTCCATTTAATCAATAAATTTTACAATGTTTAATTCAAAAATTAAACAAGTCATAAATTAAAATTAAATTAAATTCTAGGGTCGTTACAAACTTCCCCCCTTAAAAGAATTTCGTCCTCGAAATTCGCAGGCACGAAAATAACACAGAGATAGACTCAATCTCTACAATTTCTCAAATACAAGATATGGATTCCAAATTCAAGTTGAAATATCTCCAAATATATACCAATTTGTCCCTCTTCGGACTTCGACCAACCCAGGAAATTACAACAGAATTTCAAAATTTGATTTTTAAATGAAACCGTTTTATCGATATAATTCAAATTATCCTTCATATTCTATTAATCAATTTAACTCAATTTAAAATTTCCAATTTATTTAAAATTCCTAATTTCAAATTTCAAATTCGTATTCATTAAGGTTTAAATCCAAAACTGATAAGAAATCGATAAAGATAAGGATTTTCTATAACGAATCGTAAAGCCACCATCATATCGAAACTTCTTCTGGAGCTGTCACGAAGCAATCAAACGAATTTAGAAACGAATCAAAGAAAATTTGATAGAGAAAGTTTGTTTCCACTGTTGCAGGGCATCGACCATTTATAGTCCTACTTCCCTGTCCCCTATCTCGTTATCTTCTTGCACTCATACTTACTATCGGTGAATAGTAAGAGAATTTACTGAGGCATTTAAACGGATATCTTAGGGATTACTCATTCTAGGGCATACTTCACCCTATCTCTAATGAGCTACTTAACGTGTTATACTCCTGAGCTAAAGTTTAACCTTAGCTCTGATACCAAATATGACGACGCCGATTTTTGCCCGCTCGAAAATCGACATCCATACTTCATATCGTATTCGAATGTCATAGATTCGACCGTTCAAATCCGATTCGTCGGAGCTTATAACAACATTAAGTAAATAACACAGCGGAATAAAAGAATAATACATTGATATACAGCTTTGATACAATATCTGATACAACAGATATCCAATAGATATCAATATACATCAGAGATATGATACAATAAAATAGAAGCGGAAAAGAAAAATGGATAACATCTAGCAGCGGAACAATATAACTCTAAGATAGTCTTCAAGGAAGAACTCCAGCAGTAGCACGAACTCCCAATAACGATGCACAAGGATAAGCAAGTCTCGTCCACATCCAAAGACTGAACTATCTCTAGATAACCCACTAAATCTGACTATCTGAAAAGCCCAACTCTAGACTGCTCGTGTAGAGAATTTTGAGCATCCAGAGTTTAGGAAAGAAACAATAAACTCCGGATCAGTCATGGGACTGGTGTGAGTAACAAAGACAGTTTATCTTTAAAAACAAACAACGAAATATTTTAAAATCAATTCGCAATGCTTTTTAGAAATGAGACTACCATAAGGCCTCCCGCACACACACAATGCAAACGCAGAATCGGAGGAGATTTCTCCTTATGATAGTCAAAGATGCTTGATACGCATTAAAAAGAAACATTTGATATTATTACTATAAGTGCAAAGTGGAGAAAACAATTTCGAAAGTATAATATAAATCTTAGCCAGCATAGACATTTCGCACTTATGCCTACTATAGCTACCATGTTCAATAGCAGGTTACCACCACATTCCATGGCAGGTTATACAACTAAAACCGTACAGGGTACGTATTTGAAGAATGGATTTCCAACAAATGGTCGAGCAAAGGAACTTCCCAAACCCCGAAATGGAACGCCTCTGGAAGGACGTCCCCGAGCATCCCAAATGGATCTCTGCCAAACAAGGTCGGCTACCCCTTTCCCAGGGAGTAAGAAACCTCAGATGTACCACCCCCGGTCCTTTGGGACCTTTATACGAGGCCTCGATTCCAACAACACCACACAGTAATAGATATAGTGTATCCACATGAGTAAGTATCTGGGCTCCATACCATGATACTACCCCTTTCCAAAAGGAATGGTCCTACCCTAGGGAAGCGATCCCTGAAACCTTGCCGCCACGATTCCCGTTTCGACCATTTCCGGTTTGTGAGGCTCGACGAAGTCTCGTCCACAAAGCCACGCTTTATACAAAAGCTGTGCTTTGGGTCAACAAATGATCATAGAAATGATCACAAAGATAAAAGATCAAACAAATGATCATATCACAAATGATCAACACAATGATCATTTCACAGCAACACTCAGCATGTCACATTACCAAATTGGGAATATATCGCTGATAACCATCAACTACATAACCTCTGAGCTCGTACGTCTCAGAGAAGGGTGTTAAGCTAAAAGAATAAATTCTCCCCCACCGACAGAAATATATTTGAAAGAAATCAGCTTTATATCTCAAATTGTAATGTCAGACATAACTATCCATACTAGTCTATTCTGGATTTAGAACAGAACCGAAGGCACTTACAAAGAAGTCCTTGCAATCTGGATATCCACAATCCTGATCGGATTCCCCATCACATATGGAGAACTCTATACCGGAGCAACTCGGTGCAGAGTCAATCGACAGGTCATCCTATCGCTCTTGCAAATACCCGGTCTTCAACACCGGTCTTCAAATGCCATCCATAACGACATATCACATACTCGGAATGGGTTATACGACCCAAAGGTCCTTTCCCGGCTAACCCGAATAGTGAGCGCAAAATTTAAAACATATGCATATGGGATTTCGATTAAGTCACAACTTAATAATTCCAAAGTTTCTTTCAAATGGTTTAAACAAATTACCATTTCAAATCTTTTTAAACAGAAAGATTAATTTCACCAAATTCCATTTACGGATTTCAAAAACAATTTTCATTTCAATTGGATTAACTCGTTAAATCTTTAAATCAAAGATTTAACTCATAGCTTTCAAAATTCGATTAACTTGTTGAATCAAAGATTCAACTTATAGCTTTCAAAACATTTCAATTCTATTTCAGCTTGAAACCTTTTCAACATAATTGGGAGATCCTTTCTTTAAAATGAAAGCTATTATTATTTGAAAACAAGTAGTTTTCGTTTCGAAGAAATTCGATCTTATTTATACAAGTTAAATCTTTTGGGTTAATTCAAATTCCCAAAATAACACTTCAAAAATGGTTTAAAAACCCATATAACTTATTATAAGTTGAATAACTTTTCTTTATATCCTAGTTTCCAAATCATAGAATTCAATTTCGAATATTGAATTCAAATTTAAATCAAAATATTTAAATTTCAAAACTCAATCAAGTTATCCAAACTATATTTCATCTTTGAAATTCCATTTCAAAAGCTTTTCACTTTAATCTCAATCCATTTTCAAAATATTTGAATTCAAATATTCAATTTTATAAATCATTTCAAAATCTGTGACTTAATCGATTTCCTCGTGAAATCCATATTGGTGTGTGTATAAGTGTGGTCAAGGGGTTTAACACAATGATGCAACATAATTCAATCATCGCAGATTAAAACACAGAAATATAGTTGATAAGCAATATAAACTATAACGCTCATCGTCCATTCACAGATCACAGATATATAAAGGTCACCGATAATAAATTACAGGTCACAACACAAATCAGGATATATCACAAAGCATCACATATCAGGGATATTAACAATTCAACATCCAATAAAATCCAAACATTCATAAATAGGATCAATTTAATTATCTGACAAATTTAAATCAGATTAAATTTCTATGAATAATTTTTTTTTTCACATTTATTATCAAATAAATTTCAAGTAAATGATCCTCATTAACTATTCATAATTATTTAATTACTATTCTTAAGTAATTAAACTCAATTTAATTATTGTTAATTATCATTTAATTAACCTTTAAAATCATATATTTAATCACTGATTATTTAATTAATTAAGTTCTAAACTGTAACTTAATAAATCTTAATTATTTGATTAAATAACCTTAATCATTTGTTTAAAAGACAACTCTTTATTAAATTTATGAATCTTATTTACAAATTAATTTACCTTAATTAATTTAACTCAAATCTTAATTTCTTGATTAAATAAATTAATCAATTATTCACTTGAACTAATTTAATGAGTGCATATCATTTTATCTTCACTAATTCAAATTTAAAACATTTTCTAACTAATGTTTTAATTATCATCACAAAGCAAATTTAAACAATTTAAATATTAAAACTTCTTTGATTTCAGAACTAGGATTCAAATTATCTTTAATTCAGATTTAAATTTAACTTAAAAACTTATCTACAATTAAAAACTTTATTTTCAAATTCAACCTATTTAAACATTTAAGGTTGTTAAAAACAATTCAAATTCTAAAACTTTATTTTCTTTTTAAACTCAGATTCAAACTATCTTTAATCAGATTTAAATTTAACTTAAAACTTATCTACAATTAAAAACTTTATTTTCAAATTCAACCTATTTAAACATTTAAGGTTGTTAAAAACAATTCAAATTCTAAAACTTTATTTTCTTTTTAAACTCAGATTCAAACTATCTTTAATCAGATTTAAATTTAACTTAAAACTTATCTACAATTAAAAACTTTATTTTCAAATTCAACCTATTTAAACATTTAAGGTTGTTAAAAACAATTCAAATTCTAAAACTTTATTTTCTTTTTAAACTCAGATTCAAACTATCTTTAATCAGATTTAAATTTAACTTAAAACTTATCTACAATTAAAACTTTATTTTCAAATTCAACCTATTTAAACATTTAAGGTTGTTAAAAACAATTCAAATTCTAAAACTTTATTTTCTTTTTAAACTCAGATTCAAACTATCTTTAATCAGATTTAAATTTAGATTTAAACTTGTTTTAACTTTGCCTAACAATTTAAATTTATTTTTAAACTTTTGAAACAGACAGGTTATTAAAACCTGTAACCATAATTTTGACCTGAGGCCACACTATATGTTTCGAGTAAAACTCGAAACTGCTGATACCCCTCTCGCCACCGTGCACCTGCACACCCACGATCGCCGACGCCAACCACCAACGGCCATCTCCGCAAGTCACAAACCACACTCGCATCCCACCACGATTATTGAAACGCGTCCAACCATCGGGAATCAAAAATGAGCTTCCCATTCCAAAACCTGGAACACGAAATGAACAACCACCCAAATCTGTCAACATCGACCGCTCGACACTCCGACCACTATTCGCCATAAAACTCCGGCCGCATCTCCGACAACCCCCAAGCTAACATCTCCCTGAGTAACATCGAACTCGATCCACCACTGCCTCCTCACGAGCACGAGAAACACGCCGATAGAAAACCTCACGTTAAACCCTAACCTCGACCCTACCCAACAACTCACGCAATAGAAAAATAATTGGATAATTTTCCTGAAATCGTCGATCGATAAACTAGCTTCAACCCAAAATTCAACATTTTTAATTGGATCGAATACCAGAAATTTGAAAAAATGCGATCTTTGTTCAAACTCACACTGCTCTGTAAATATTAAACTAAAAATCTTTGTTTTTGCTTTAAAAATCATCACTTGCAGTAAGAATTCAAGCTATGAACTTGAATTAACTTTTTATGACAGTCGAATCTATCAAAATATATTTGATAACCTGTAAACCATGTTTTCCAGTAGAAACATTTCACAAACATATTCCATCAGCTTTTAAAAAAAACTAGTTTGAGGATTATATCTTGATTGATTTAAACTTAATGTTTTAAAAAGGATCTGTTGAGAACAAATTTGAGCTTAAAAGACAAACAGAGCAGAGTGTGTATATATATATAGCATACACACAATAATGTTCACATCAGATATTCACCTGCAAATGCTTATTCACTTCAAATCACCCACAAACAACCAAATTTTACTTTAAGTTTTCAAAAGTGAAGTTACTCACTGTGTTTCAGGAGAAGAGCAGAACTTTTGACTACAAGCTGGAATCCCATCTTTACACTATGGTTGAATTGATTTGAGTTTGTATTGTTGTAAAGTTGAATTGTTGTTTTAAGGTTTTAAGATGGTATTATTTCAAATTCTTTTCTTAGCTTTGTTGAACGAGACTGAAGTTAAATAAGTTGATATAGAGGAGAGAGTGTACAGAGTGATGTCTTTGTTTATTCAATAAGCATGGCTGAGATGTTTTGTATTAAATGCATGAGTCCTTTATCACTTTTCTTCGGTTTGTTTAGTAAAATAGGCATGGCTGGTATGTTGTTTTCGGTGGCTAAGGAGATCTGCATTTATTGCTTTGTAGATATTATTCTAGTTTTGTTTGTTTTAAATTTGTTTTGTTTATTTATTTGTTCTATAACTTTTTTTTGTCATTTCTTTTGATCCATTGTCTTATTTTTATTCCTCTTTTATTTTAACTTAAATTATTTATTTTACTTTAATATTTATTGTTTTATATTAAATTTATAAATTCAAATTATTTATTAACCATCAATTGTAATACTTATTCTTATCAATTATTATTAAACCATTCATTTACAATTCATATCTAATGTATATACATATATATCTCTATATTTATTTTTAAAACCATTTATTTAAGATTTTATTTCAAATCCAATCTAATTCCATAGCGTAGTGCTCGTCCATACAATTCCAACGCAACTGATGTCGCGCGTTTTCGACCTCGTATGAAAAAGATATGCATTTTAGAAGTTGCGCGATTTATAACTTAATAATTTACAACTTAAATTTTGTTTTTAATACCCAAGCCAAATCACAGCCGTCCATGTCCTTCATATTGCATCAGGGCCGACTATCCTCTTCTACTCTCCAACATTTCTTTTACAGGACATGGCACGCATGAGAACCCATAGGCTCGAAATTTAGGGTTAATTTTCGCGACCTCTACAAGCTGTTTCGACTCGATCAACAACATGGGTTTCGAAGCCCTACGCAAGAGCTACCTACGGCTCCAATTTGGTGAAGCTCGGCTCAGCTATGCCCTCGAAAACCGCACCCAAACGCAGCACCTTCATGAACAATTTGCCGTTGATCCAGAGCTCCAAACATGATCTCAACCGTTGAATACCTAGATCTCACTCCCCTCTACAAGTTTCATGTTGAAAGTTTCTTGTAAATGTTAATGGATGAAGAGATAATTGAGGAAGAAGGAGGGTATGTTTAAGCCATTGAACATAAAAGAGGCGGCTGTGCTTCAGAACCCTAGGGTTTCTAATTTTCTTTTGCAAATGAACAAGTTGAGGGGCTTTTATAGAAAATTCGCGCGACACTATTCATCCCGGATTTTTCGAACTCCAAACGAAGCGTGCCGGTTGGCGTTCCTAAGATTTACCCTGCATTCCGAACACAATGGAACATGTTTCGGGAGCTAATTCGATCATCTGTGCGAGTTATGGCAATAAACGTTCAATTTAAAATTAAACCGATTAAACGATTTTCTAAGCGTTTTAGCTTGCACCGGACAAACGATAAACCCTATTGACTTGAAATTTGAAACCTTACAATAATATCACATTACGGATCCTATGAAACTGGTTTCGTCGAAATCCGAGACAGTTTGAAAAATGACTATTTTAACTCGCCAAATTAATATTAAAACAATTTCGATGCGTTTCGAGCTGCCACGATCAACGATAACTCCGATTGCTACGAAAATTGAAATCCGGTAATAACAAACTATTACGGATCCAATGGAACTAGTTTCGTCCAATTCTGAGACTGTTCAAAAATTGGCTAATTTCACTAGTCGATTAAATATTAAAATATTCAATTTTCACAAATTAACTCTAAATTCGATTTTAAAAGTTCTATAACATCATTCTAACTTCAATATGATAAAATAAAATTTTACAAATCAATTTCAATCATATTTAACCCAAATTTCAATTATTTCTGTATTTTCACATATTAAATTATCGATTTAATTCTTCAATTAAATCCAATTATTCGAAATAAAATTTATTCGACTTATAAATTTCACTTATTAATATTTAAAATTAATTAAATATTAAAATTTTAATTAATAAAAATTCTGGGTCGTTACACTAATGACCCATACCGAGCATTACACCAAACAGTTAATTTTGTAACACTTTTCCGCTTTAAATTTCTAACGGTTATAACCGTCACCAATTTATTACGGTTATCTCCATTACAACCATTTCTAACGGTTATTACCATAATTAAATTTTGTGCTTTCACACTAAATTTAAAGTGATTAGGATATAATCATAATTTGCGTACTTTTGCACTTAAAACGTCTATCACAGTTCTTTCATTTCTTGTTTTACTTTTTCACGTCTCTTTCTCCATCGAGCTAGGGTTTCGCCGCTTGCAATCATTCTCCACCTCGATCGATATCAAGGTTTTGGTATTCGCCTTAATCAATATAAGGGTGGCGTTCTCTGCCTCAATCAATAGCTGGGTTTCACTGTCTGCCTCGATCAATATCTTAGGTAGTTATTTCTTAAATGAGATAGTTTTGCAGTATTTGACTTTATTTTAGCTCAATCTACTTTTACCTTCTAACAACATAGCAATTCATCTAATTCAAATTGCAAGGCTTTTTCCTCTTTGAGTTGATGGATATTTTGAGCAGATGATGTGTTTCGGAGTTGGCTTTGTTATTTGGATAGTTGGACATATGTATTAAATTGGACTACAAACTATTTTGGACTTTCATCATCTTATTATTATTCTGTTGTTAAGTTAAACTTTAAACATTGCTTTCTATTATTGCACTACTTTCGCATTAATGTTGTCAATATGCATCATGTTTCTATCATTTGTCTCTGTATGTTTTTGTTTTTACACCCATATTTTAAACACAGAGCAGTATTTTTTTTGAATGGCCAAAACAATCCCATTTGTTAAATTTGTTTGGGCGCTATTCATATTGAACTTTTTGCCTGGTAAACATGTTAGCCGTATTAATCAAACATTTGCTTTTTTCAAAGCTGGGCTAAAATATGGCCTAGTAGTCAGGCTGTGGGCCGCCAAGCCCCCTCCACCTAAGCAGTAGCCTGGAGCTGCTGCTACATGCAGTAGCTCCTTCCACTAAGAAACAACATTGGTTGCTGATTTAAGCTGCAGCAACTGGTGCAGCTTTGGGAGAGTTCAACTATGAGGTAATTAAGCTCCTATATAATCACTTTATTAGGTATCTGTAACCTATTGCCTTTTCATTCTATTCATACTAAGGTTCGGCAATGGGGATTAGCTAAGTTTAGGAAGAAGTAAACTGAATCTAGATTACCTGGTTGGCATCGTTTCCTTTTATTGGATTTAGGATGAAGATGTGCATGTAGATCAAGGCAAGTGGATATAGAAACAAAAAGGGAGTTTAGAATGTTGGAATAGGTTTGATGATGATGGGCTATCATGTGGCTTTCAGAAGAAGTAGTAGTCTCTTCTGAATTACTGTAAGAGCTAGACATGGGAATAGTGGACTAGAGAATGAGGATTGAATTTTTTTCCTATGATCCATAATTTGGAGTTTATCCTAGTTTATGCAGAACTTATATCATAGGGTGTATAAGGAGAAGATAAAACAAGAGAAAAATCTACTGCAGACTCGCATGCATTCTGATACAATTAGACATATTTTTAATGTAGAATTTGGGCTCAGTGAACATAATAGAAAAGCAGTATTATATGCAACTTAAAAAAAAGCTTGATCTGTTCAAGGGTATCAACTGACCCTTGACAATTTTGTTCATATTGTGCTTTAATGGGTATACTAATGCTTTTGATCATGCATCTTCGATTTGATTACTTATTCTGTCGGCTAATAAAAGAGAATCAATATTCATTTTAAGTCATGTTATATTAAGAACCAAAGTGGTGCAAGCCTTTGTTTTATTTAATTAATAAAAGCAATGAATTATGTCCATAAGTGTGTCCATAGATCTTGTACATAGATGAATCAACATTGATATGGATAACTGTAACGGTCCGATATTTTAGACCATTCGCATCCGTACATGTCGGACTTGAATTGATCAAAATATCAGATTGTTAATTTAAATTTGGCGAAACCCAGCATAAACAGTAAATAAATAATCACAGATCACAGAAACAGAGTAATATAATGCAGCGGAATAGATAAATAGTAGTTCATGAAGCTACTATATAAACATTTGAGTTAGAAATAATATACAGCAGATTATCTCAAATACAGTGAAGTCTCCAATGCAACAGATGACTTCTCCGAACAAATCAACTGGAAGAGCTGAAAGCTAAAGCGATAGTTGGATCTCCAAGCGAAGCTCCAAACTCCAAAGGTGAGTCTCAAATGCTGTATCACTCAGTCTGACTCGAGCGTAAAGCAAAACACTAGAATCAGGATTAATATTCTTATATCCATAAATCCAACTCAAGTGAAATATCAACTGAAATACAAGTAACTCAAAGGATGTTTGGGATAACAGTCCTTTAAGGGTCTGTGGAACTATCTAAAATGAAGAAATAAACAATATAACACCATGGTCCTTTCAAATTTATTTATTATTCAAAACCAAAATATCTTTTTCACTTCAAATATATCTATTTTCCAAAATAGTGTGTGTGTGTGTGTATATATATTGAATAATTTATAAAGTAAAGTACTTATAATTTCTTCAAGTTTCACCGATCACCTCAAAATTCAACTCGACTTTCTCGTTCAAATTATTTCAATCTCAGATTTTCAATTTCCATCCAATTTAGTCTTCTAAGTAACAAATTCAAATTATATCAATTTCAATACAGATCTGAATAACTATTTAAGTTCCCATATTTTCAAAGCTTTAATATTCAACATTTCAAACTAAACCTAACAGTTTCATATAGATCTTGATTTAATCTTCATTATAATTTATTCTTCAAATATCCACTCAATATTATTTATATAGCCTTATATTTCAATTCATTTTATTTGCCTTCAATTTCTTTAAACGCGAATATTCATTAAATCGCTAAAATCACAATCATCTTATGAACTATATTTTAAGTTTTCAAATTCAATAAGTTTCGAATTGATTTACTCAAATAAAATTCTCAATTAATACCATTCCAATCAATTCAACTTTATCTTCCTTAACATATACAAATCATTCGAAATCTATTTAAAATATAATAATTAAACATATTCTATTGATTAAATCAAACTTTATTAAATTAAAGTTTACTATTAAATCTACTTTACACTAAACATATTTATATAAAAAATATTTCCAATAATAACTAAAACCTTATATTTCTTTCCTAAAACCATAGATATTATTTTCAAAATATTTATATATGGACCAACGACGTATGTATATACTTTTATCATATGGTTAAGTGATATGGATATTTATCATCTCAATCCGTAATTAAATATATACACGGGTAGATATCCTTTCGACCCGTAATCCCAATTAAGTTTAAATGAAAATCGCTTGGGTTTATCATTTCAACCCATAACGATTTTCTCTTATTCTAAAGTCCATTCGGGTATGTATCATTTCAACCTATACTGAATTCTATATTAACATGGCACTTGCAGAGGGATATCAGATAATAAAATAATAATAGGCATATATCATCAATAATTTAAATAAAATATAAACAACAGGATATGGTGTCATATCCCACAAGTGAACAGTTATAGAAAATATCATATGAATAACAATTTAAATGACTACAGCATCATATTTCAATTGTCGTTTCAATTGAAATCAAATTTAATAAAATACAAGAATGTTAATCGTGAGTGATTTCTCACTTTTCGAGGCTAGAGAGATTTGAAATGGGTTATGGATCCAAGAACGAATTTCCAAAATGAACAAGATTGGAACGAATAGGACGAACATAGCTGATAAATAGAGATCGATGAAAATAGATTAGAAACTGCTTGATGTAGACCGAAACAAAACGTATAAAATCCCAAAATATTATTTGCTTAACTAATATTAACTTTGAGACTCATTAAAATTATATACATACGTTTTCCAAAAATATAAATAGTTTAGAAACAACTATTGACCATACGTTCTGTATAAAAAAACATATATCCATTATACATTTAAACTAGACTATATTTAAATTATACTATGTATAATAATGTAATATAGTATACAATACACATATTACAATACACGTTAGGACTATAAATATAATATTTAACAATACACTTATAACAAAATATGTGACTGTAAAATTTCAGTTTTAATATAAACACAGAGAACAACCTTATATATTTATTAATATTCAGTTATATAAAAACTCTTGCTATATATTTATATTCAAAAGCTAATAACATAACTATACTGCAAACGTATATGTAGTTGAGAATATATAATACCTTTTTATACTTTCTTATGCACTTAATATACTCAACAACGAGTTATATATATATATATAAGCGGCCATGCATTTTTATATGAAACAACAAGTATAAAATAACTTTTAAAACTTTATCATTATATATATATATTATACACTGAACAGTTAAAATAACTTTTAAAACTTTTTTAAAAAAACTTTATCATTATAAAATAACCTTTAAAATATACATCATACGAATGTTTTTAACCCACACAAAAAATATATGCTTCCTTATACATATTATATATATATCTTATATATCTAATTTATTTATTCTTATTATTATTACTTTTTTTTATATATAAAAGAAAAGTGGCGCCTGAATAATATTTTCTCATTCTCTTAGAGCATAGGTGACTAACAAAACACGCATGATCTAACATGTGATAACATTTATTTTCTATTTTTATAAAAGTGGTGCAAACATATTTACTCTATCTTAGAGTATAAGTGGAGCAAATGATTTTTTTTTCAAGGCCTTAGCCAAACGTATATTTTTCTCAAACCAAAATACTTATTAACGTGAAGACCTTGAACGAACAAAGCTAAGGAGAATATTTTTACTGATTTAAAACCTGAAGTAAAACAGCGATGCCACCTACATCCTTTTCCAACGTGTTTATAAATGATATAAGCAAGAATCTGTCTGTACTGTGGAGGGTGCTCTTGATTGTGGAGGAGGGTGGGTGTCATGTGGTGAAATAGTAGAGCCAAAAATTTGAACAGAACAATGAAGAAAAGAAAAAAAAAGGAGGAAAAATAATTCGGTCATTACCTGATGCTTTGCTCACACGCAAGGAAGAAGGAGAGGAACCCAAAATGAGATGCAAATGAAGTTTGATACGTGGTTTGTATTTATTTGTGGCAACACAATTGTTAAAGTGGGAAAGCAAAAATCAAGGCATGCAAATTTTAAAGCAAGGAAGAAAACATGTTTAGCATTTAAAGAAAAGCTTGCGAGCATCAAGGGAAAAATGGAAAGAAATTCAAAGATTTTGGAATGGTTAGCAATTTGTGGATCACGTTCCTATTAAATCAGAAGGCAAAAGGAAAGTGAATATAATTTGCATGTAAATGGTGAGGCACATTTTATATTTAAAGGGAGTAATTTGCGTTGATTGAGTGGAGGAAACGGTATGAAATAAATTGCTTTAGGAACGGTAGAGAAGCATGAAATGAATCGTGTTTTATAATCAAACACGCGTTGATAACGGTGAAAGAAAAAGGCAGGAGGAAAGTTGATTTTGAACCGAATTGGATTTTAAAGATTTTATACCAATTTTAAACAAGAGGAAATTGGAAAGAGTAGAAAAATTTTCGCATGAATCCAGGGTAATCATTTTAAACTAATTGAATGGTTAGGGAATTTAATTCTTTCTCAGTTAAAAAAAATACGCCTACGGATAAATTTAATTATTATCCAAGGTAAGAAAATGAGACATGCGTAAAACTGATGTAAAAATATACACCTAATTTATAACAAAGAAACGCTTTTAAATTTGTACGTTTTTCTTATGTAGTAAATATAGGATTGATCAGAGAGGTAGCGTGATTTAAGGAGAAGAAAGAACGGCAATAAATCAACTTGCTTTGAAATGGAAAGGAAATTAAACTAGCGTTGATTTTTAATGAGCAGTTATAGGCAAGAAATAAGATATTGATAAAAAAGGCCACGATTTTGATTGAGCACTGATTTTTCTTGTTATACACGGTTACTAGATTTTTAACAAATTTTAAGCAAATGGGTTTCGAAATTAAAGCAGAAGAAACGGTCAGCTAAGATTAGATTTTGGAATAAGATTTTTAAACAATATTGAATGCGTTTACAATTTAAAGCTCGCGTTGATGGGAACAATGACAAGAAATTAAAAAGGTGAACGGTTATAAAATTTGTAAATAATGTTCCTATTAAATCAGGAGAGAAAAAGGAAAGTGAATAAAATTAGAATGCGTACAACAGACGCAGTGATTTTTGTCCAAAAAATTGAAAATAACGGATTTAAATTTTATATGTTTTCTTGTATATGTATATACATTATTTATTCCATCAAATAACGCGCCTTTTAAACGCGAAATTAAACAGTTTAATTATACACAAAGATTTGGAAATTTTATTACTTATATAAAAGTATGATTTGTTTACACATTTACTAAGAAATTTATTTCAAAAATGCATATAAGTAAAATATAAAATATTAAATTTTAAAAGTATAAAATCAATTTTTTTTAAAGAACAAAAGGTGAAATAAACGTTGTTACGAATATATTAAATTAAACGAAAAGATTAAAAATTAAAAATTTAAAGATTTATAACCTCAAAAAAAATGTTAAGTTTTAACCAAAATAAGAATTTTAGAATTTTCACACTAATAAAAATCTTGGGTGATTATTTATAAATAAATTTAGACAATCAAATTTTCGAAAAATAAAACCCCAGAGTTATAAATAAAGAATAAAATATTGCTAAAATTCGGGCTGTTACAATAACAGAGGGAAAAAGATTAATTTTGAAAATTATAATATATCCTTTTTACTTTATGAAAATACATGTAACATTGACTGATAGCTATTTTATGTTTATCATTTGCATCTATTCTATACAACAAGTAAAGAGGTGGTATTTTAAAACTCATATTTTGACAATTGCCTGAAGTGCGAAACTGATACTCCGTAGTTATATTTGATACAGTACTATTTCATTATTATTTTTAGTCATGGTAGTTTCAATACATTTATCTTCAATTGATAGAGTTTTGCTCACAAGTGTTGTTGCTGCTATAAGGATTCAATATTAGCCTACAAGTGAAGTTTATGTTATAGGTAATTTCTTCACATAATCCGTCATAATGCATGTGTATGTATGTATGTATGTATTAACTTATGTATGATTATTAAATATTGTATTATACACAGAACAAAAGAGGGCATATATTGGTGCATGTCCACTCTTGTTAATTTTATATGATATCGAATGTATCACCAAAGTAAAGTTGTAACAGTTGCAAATGTACTTACCCACTACTGTCTTAGTCAAAATATAAGAATGACTTGTATAAACAATATTTTTTCCATTTTCTCACAGGTGTTGTCGCGACTATGAATTCAACATTAGCCTGCAAGTGAAGTTTATGTTATAGGTAATTTCTTCACAAATGTCATGAGACCTCTAAAATTATCCATTTAGTTGTGATAAAATTATCCACATTGTTTGATACATATGTAGACACACATGCACGCGCTCCCTTGACTAAAACTCTTACTCGTTATGTGCAGTGCAGGTGAAATATTTAAGTTAATCTTTATTCTTTAATTATTGGTGTATGTACTAATATATCAATAATAATATTTATTTATAAATCTTGATTAATTTTTATATACGATATATAAACTTTGTTGACAAGTGTGTAAAACCTTATGATTTTTACAGTGAAAACAAAATTTAAAATTAATTTTTCCATGAAGATATTTTCCATTTTTTACTTGAATAATATAAAATGTCTAAATTAATGTGTGTTGTGACTTCTTAAAGTAAATTCATATTCAGTATGACATACTTTTTTGCTATCAAAGTTTTAGTAATGTCCAACATAAAGCACAACAAAAAATAGAAAATATAAGAAAATCTGTTGTATTAGCTAGAAGTTAATGGAAGTGGAGAGAAGATGACTTGTGCAGCATTAAGATTTTGTTTACAGGATAAATAAATTTGAATAAACTGTAATGCAATATTAAGTTTTTGTTTAAACGAAACTTGGTCCCAATAAGAAAAAATAGCATCTTTATTGATGTTGATCTTTTTAGTTGCATATGAAATAATGCATCCTAATTGGTTAAGACAGCCATGTATAGGTAATTTCTTTAATATACTAGTTTATGTTAGGAGTACTGTATGATTGGTCAGTTGATTTATAGCTTAGCCCTGGTTTAAGTTAACTGTAAAAAAAATCGAAAAGAGCATTTATAGATATTAATGAATAAACAGAAGAAAACTCAAACTTAATTAGTGGTTAATTTGTTAAAGGATTATGTTGTTATTCTACTTTCTTTTAATGTTTGATGAATTTGACCTTGCAGAAAGATTGGAGAGAGGATGGCATAGTGAGACTAGTGAAAGATCAGGGACATTGCTGGTCTTGTTGGACGTTTAGGTGACTATTTCTACTTTTTAACAGCTGTTGCTGCACTAAACTCATGAATCATGTCCTTTTTATTGATTTCTTTATACCTCTGTTATTTAAATAAGGGCGAGCAAACTTGAACAAGTATGAATCGGTGAATTATGATGTCTTGAAAATGGTTTTCTGGTCAGTGGTTAATTATAAAGTTAGGTGTCAAATTGCATAGCACTTTTGCTTTTGATGATATGTGAAGTGAAATTTTGGCCACAATGGTTTTATTCCAAACTCTACAAACACTCAACGAGCAACGCATTGGGATTCTGGATCAACAATTGTTTTGGTTACCTTTTATTTAACTTTAGAATTTAACTTAGACACGTACATAAGTGATTACCTTTTATTTAACTTTGACATGAATCTAGATCAACAATTATTTTGATTTTTTTCTTTGTTTTTGTAGAAAGAGTTTGACATGAATCTGGATACAATTATTGCTCGACCTATTTGGAGAGAGGTTTTCACAATATTTTAGACCAGAAAAATCTAAGCTACGAGACAAATATTTGAAGAAAGATAAAGAGTTTTTACATACACGCATTGCGATTGATAACCGCCCGAATGATATTAATAAAGTCCAGTAGGAGAAATTCGTTGATATTGAGTACACTGATAAGAAAAGAAAACAATGCAAAACAAGTGATGAAAATAAAGTAAAAATAGCATAACTCATACTTTGGGTAGAAAATCATATACTCGACTTTATTAAGAATTGGTATCTAGCCATTATTGTACATGTAATCTTAATGGTAATGCGTAATTTACAGATGAATTCATATATATTCATGAAGGAAGGGGAGAATTCGGAATGCAATCGTACACGAGAAAGGCGTGGAAAGTAGCGCACACAAGTCGGAAAACAAGAGAGGTGCTTCTATGCGCAGCAAAAAAAATGTAAGTAGAAAAATATTCATGCATTGAATTCATAACCCTATATTTGTCCTTAGTGTACGCATTTTTTGTTGCTCTCTGCTGTCGTGAAGATAAACTTTCACTCTCTATATCTATGGTTGGCTCTTTTCAAAGTAACATGTTAAAGCATTTTCACTCTATTTCCTTTTTAACCTTTTAATGTGAGTAGCTGCATTTTGTGACAAATTGCTCGCAATCTTCATGGTTTTTTATTACTAAGCACTGTACATAGCAATACATTAGGACCAATACAAAGTAACTTGATATAGCTAGTCGTCCAATCATAGAGATTCCATTAGGATAAAAGTAGATTAAATTGCTTCTTACTTAATGATGTGCTACGCCTGATATATACATAAACTGTAGCAAACTTGTACACTTAAAACAAATTTGATCTAAATTTTCATTGGAAGTACTTTAACGCGTGATTTATGCATATCGTATCCTTTCAAGTGGGTGCATACCAGAACATTTATTGATAGTGCCTTAAATTTCGTGCGACATGAATTCTTTTCGTAGTTGCCACTCTTTTGTTTACATAGTTTAATAGAGATTCCTCCATGATTCACCTTATATGTTTGACTGATGCATCAACACAGGAGAGAATTTTGATATCATTTCATCAAAAACTCGTTTAACGGCGGAATTTCTATCGATTAAAAAACCCCCGATAAAATTTCAAATTAAATTTAATGCAAGCGCACGGTGTACGAATGTAGCACATATGCGAGTACCGGTCGATCCACAGGGAATTGTTTATATTTTTAAATTCTATTCAATCATATTAAACCAAAGCCGAGTGAAAGTTAAGCTAGAGAATTAGAGAATGAACTAACTAAAAGAAAAGAGATGCAAATGTAAGAGTTAAATGACAATTTAGAGAATAAATCCACTCTATAAATCATGTAGTTCAACACATATGAAATCATTGTAACGACCCGCTAAATTAATAATATTTAATAAATTAAATTAATATAATTTCTAATTTGTTTAAGAATAAATGTAGAAATTTGGTATAGTAGTTGTAACCTAGTGTAACAATAAAATTTTATGACAATAGATTTGGATAATGTAATTTGTCACTTTTTGTTAAAAGTAAATTTTAAGAAATCAATAAATGTTGAATTGAGAATATTTATAAAAATTTTAACTAAAATGAGATTCATTAATATAAAATTAGTAGTGAAGATGTCACCTTTGGTTGTAATAAAGGTGAATGCTATTAGTGGATGTCAACACTTAATAAAATTTATTTAGAATAAAAAGAATTTAAATCCATGTTTGAATAGAGTATTAAATTGATAGATTAAGCGTAAATAATTAGAATTTAACCCTATAAGATATGGAACTGAATGTATGAATATAATTTTGTAGAAATAGTTAATTAACAACTTATTTGTGCATACCCAATTTAATATAAATAACAAAAGGGCTAGCACTTGATGTGCCTAAGTATTAATATATTGGAATTGTAATAAAATAGAGAGTTTGGTAGTAAATAGAAATAAAAAGACCGTTATTAACTAGTAAATTAATAAATGGATTCTAACAATAGGTAGTAATTAATGCGTGTATATTGGGCATTTGCGGATTACCAATTTTTCTACCTATTCATATAATTTATTTATGTAAATCTAAACCTATGGCAACATTTTGTTAATAAATGTTGGAAGTGAATTTGAATATATCAAAGGATAACAAGTGTTTAGGTTAACCATTTATTTTATTTAGTTAAGAAGGGAAATAGATTGAAATAAAGCTAATTAAATTTTTTTGGTTGTTAATGGGTATAGTTAAATAAGGAGAAGTTATAGGAAATAAAACGCGCACTGATGAGATGTAATATAATTCCAAAGTTATTTATACCCACAAATAGGTTAATTACTGTATAGAAAGAGTCTAAATCAATAAATGAATTTATTAAGATTACATTTATAATTTTATAACCTTTATGCTGATTTAAGTTCAATTAATTTATTTGATTAAATAGTGCAGTAGCGTAGTTTTGTGCGGTAGTTGAAATAGCTAATTCTTTTAGGTGAAGTTAAGGCTAATTCTATGTATATATTTGACCTATTGTTGATATAGATTCTAGGAAGCAGGATCTATTAATTAAATGGAGTATTAGATTCAATAATTGCATTTATCGCATAAATAAAGAGAATATAACGGTTAAATTTGGCGTTATTGAAATTAAAAAGGAATGGGGGAATAATAATTTGAAATCATTGCAATAGATATTAATTTAAGGTTACCTTAAACAAATTAAGGTAATAAATGGAGGATAGTGTAAATATCTTTATAATACGATGATTTGTGTAGTTAGGGTAGTTTGATTTGTCACTTAAGATGGAGGATTTTTATAAAATGTAATAAATGCAGTTTAAATTAAGGCATTGACGTTTGGGTATTTAAGAAGTGATAAACTAAAATTTATTTATTTATTTGAAAATTTGAAATCCAATTTGTGGATTTATTGAAAATAAGTGAAATTTGTGTTTAACCATTACATCGATAGGAATAAATTAAATTTAAGGTTATATTAATAAAATTTGGACTAGAGAAATGATATGAATCGGTTTTAGAAGCCTTAAATATAAAATGGGAAGTAGACGAGATTTCACGTTACAACCATTTTTAAAAATCCTGATGTATGTAGAAATATTTATGAAATATAACGTAAACCAATGTTGAATCAAAAGAATAGAGTCAACATTTATTTATTCATTTAATGTGATATAACTACGAGTATGATTTATTGCAGATTACATGGAAATCTAATATATAGGACATTACCTAAAAAGAAAGAGTAGATAAAATTTATGATAAACATATTTGTATATGAAGGTTATTGATTTAAGGAGAAATTGGGCAAGTTTTATGTATTTGGGTTAAGTGCAACCTTTAATAGATAAATTTAGTGCAATTAAAGAAATTGACATTTAATATTTCGATAACTTAAAATTTTATGGGATAAGAACATTTGGGTAATGAAGGGATGACAAATATTAGCTATGATTCTAGAAGGAATTAAATAGATAATGGGAAGATTAAAATCAGGTTCTAAGCAATAATTATTAAATAACAGAAGTTTAGGAGTAAAGTAAGATAATTGAAAATTTTAATCATTCATATAAGTCATTTGTTTATTAATATGAGTTAGCTAATAAATTTAACTTGGGCAATACCTATATATTGGAAACACATTTGTAAAGTGTAATCAATTGAATTTGGTGAATTGGGAATGAATCCAAGGTTATAGGAATTGATGTAATACTACGCAAATAAAAGGTAACTGCATAAAATCAATGTTTCGTAATAAATTGTAATTGATAATTAAGTAGGAATGGGTTTGAATTTGACAAAAAGGAAAATTTATTATTTGCTTACCCATCTATTCAATCTATTAAATTTGATCAGATCCATTTGCAATTAAACGAATTTATTTACAAGTTAGTATGTATTTAGCTGATAACTATAAACCAATTAGGGCAATCGGGTATATATATTACCAGTTAAGTTATATAAGATAATGGTTGACTTAATTAAGGGAGTTTATGTAATAATTTCATTTATTTTGTAAGTGGAAATAAAACGTTAATGATAACAAGTATTCAAAATTTATCATCTATTTAGTATATTAAGTATAATTGATAATCAACTGCAGCAAGTAATAAATAATAAATACGTAACGTTAAATGAAGTAATATTTGAAATTTAATATTTAGAAACTATGTAAATATAAGTGCAGATGAAATTGGGGATATTTACATATTGAAATATGAATCCAATGATAAATCAATTCACGTTTCAAAATTTAATGCTACTTTATTACGTATATGTTTATGCCTAAATTTAAACTTATGTTTAGATCCAATCCGATCCATCTGTTATTTTTCAGCCTTGTCTATATATAACATGTTATAAACCCTAGCCCCATTTTATTTTCCCTTTCGCTGTACGTTCATTTCTTCATCTCCTTCTCCTCCTCAAATGAATGCAACCTAGATCTACCCCAATCCAAATTTCAGTGAAAATACAAACACTTCAGAAAAATTCCACAAAAATATATATTAATGCTCTCGAGGCACGTAATCTACTGGTGCAATTCGTTTTCTGTTTTGAACATTCGTTTGACCAGAATTAATTCAAACAGTCCGTGACCATTCATCATCGTCGTCGCAAACTTCGTCGGATCGTCAAACCTTTTCTGGGTTTTGTAGAGTGGACGATGGGGATCGCATCTATATGGTTTTTGTGTCGATTCAACGGTTAGATCGTCGTAGATCTTCGATTAGGGTTTCTGGAAGGGGGCCGCGTGCGTTTCTGGGAATAGAAGGAGTGACGTGGCACATATATTTGTAAGTGATGAATGTGTGTCGTTTTATTTATTTTCAATTTTGAATTCAATCATCATTTTTCGCCATAACTTTCTCATACGAAGTCGGATTCACACGAAATTTCTTTTGTTAGGATCGTAATTTAATTCCGGATTTGATGACGCTGGTTTGGACGAATTCCGAGAAGGGCGAATTTTTGGGTTTAAATCGAATTTAAATTCGATTTAAATTCAAAAGGTGAGTGTTTTAACCCACTCACAACTACTAGAAGCTTTTATGTTTGTTTAAATTAATTTTAGAAATGAATAGAAATTTATTTATGAGTATTTGGCATGTTTATTTTATTCATATCTGTTGAATTGCATTTATTTAATTTAACTGTTAATTTAATTAATTTATTGCGTATAAATTTACAGTTAAAATTTATTTGTTTGTATATGAACTGCTAGTTAACAGTTATATAATTTATTACTGAATATAGACTGTAGATTAATAGCTGTTAAATTTAATTTGAATAAAATTGCCAGTATTACCTGTTATGTAGTACCAAAAATAATATTGTTATTGATTGATATTGATTGATGATTGCGATTTGGATGATGGATGATGTTGATGAATGGATGTTTATTGTATATCATTAAATTGCAAATTATCATGCATATTTCATTTCATTCGGGATTGTGGTTTGAAATGATATATAACCGCAAAATTTTATATCTTTTAAATTGCGGATTGAAATGATAAATATCCGTATCACTTGACCATAGGATAGAAAATTATATACAGGCACCGCGGTATATATATAACTATTTAAATGTGATTTCTATGGTTTGGATGGAATACGGTTTATAATAATCTTAAATTTTATATTGTATAAATATTTTTCTTCCATATATATATATACATATGAAGTTGAAAATTTTGAAATTAAAAGGTGTATAAAAATCTTTATTTAAAATGGAAGAAAATTAAGAAAATGGAGTTTAATAATTTATATCATATGTTTAAATGTTAAGTTTGGAAATTTTAAGATATGATAATTATAATTGGATTTTTCCCAAAATAAATTGAAATGAATATTCTAGTATAATTTGAATTGGGAAAAATATATATATTTTATTACTAGAAATTGAAGTCTTATTATTTATGGATTTTATATGAATATTCAAGACTAATTAATAGAACAATTGATTTGTTGAAAGAATAAAATCCAACTCTAGTTTGAAATATTAATACTCCAAATGGATATACGTATATATATAAATTGAAGTGGTTTTGGAACTTGAGAGAGATAATACAAATTTTGGTTTAGACTTTAATAAAGAAATGTATTTGTAAAGCCATGAGAACTATTTTCTTTACAAAGTAACATTTAAGTTAAACCATTTAATTCATATACCGTTGAATGTCCAAACCATTCAAGTTTTTTTTAGAAGTTATGGTTTTAAATTATGATTTTCAAAATATTATGCTTTGAAAATATTTGATTTTCAGACGTTATGAAGTTAAAGCATTTTGATTTTGGAAAAGAATTATATTTGGGATAAGTGATAAAATATGGTTTTGGGTTTTGAAATGATATCGTATTCATGGTTATGAAATGGAATGTTTATTCTGATTTTTAAAGTATAACCTATTTTTAAATGACCGCGGTGTTATAATAACGATGGGTTTTCAAAGAGACCGGGATCGGATTGAACATACTCTCTGTCGATACCGAAAACCACTTTGACTAACCGTGTACGCGGTGGAGATTCCAGAATGAAGTAGGTGGTGGCGACGTTTCCTATAAGGTAAATACGTGGACCCAACTCCCGTGAGTTGGCATAAGGTGGCTAAAACAGGAGCTATTCCCAGGCCAATGAGGTCATACCTCTGATCGGACACTCCTCTTCGATATTATACTATGACTTTGGATTGATTCAGTGGCCACTTTTATTTTGATTTTGGGGAGTTTGTTCGAGGTGGGCGGTAACTGCGGCTACGCGTTTCCACCAGCCTGGGTACGCAATTGGTATATCTACCCTGGCATTGCCTAGTTGTGCCGTGTCACCTACCCTATCGTGCCTTTACTACGAGTTTCTATTTGTGTCGTACCTATGGAGTATCCTCTGGTAGCCTCCCGATCAGGAGGTATTACGGTACTGTATAGACTATTGGCATTTTACGTGTTAAGGTGGAAAATGTAAAGCCTTAACGCTATTTAAAAGTAAGTTTATTTTATAAATAGACACTATTATAATAGCGCAATATACTACATAGTAAATAGTTTAACGGATCCTTAGGAGATGTAAATCCCGAGCATCTCTTGAGTTACTGCACTCATATTTATTTCTGTTAATTTAACTCACATAAGATCTTTTAGTTCTGACTCGAGTGTTTTTGTCTTTTCAAATTCGCTCGGGTCGGTCCGAGCGTTTCAGGATCGAAGACTTTAGCTTTGAAGGACGAAGACGAAGGAGTCGTATTATTATTATCTATAGTATTGCACCACACTCATACTGTTCCGCTGCATTGATTGTATTGGTAGGTGTAACTCTGATATTTATTGTATAAAGCAAATTAAGTGTTTGTAAACTGTTTTGAACTGTATATTTATTATTATATTTTATCCTTCCGCTGTGAGATTCTGTTTTGTTTTTATTTCTTCTCTGTTTTTCTTATTTACCCCATAACAATCCGCCCTTGCGTATGCTTTGAATTGGCACGTGTGTCGGTTTAAAGTGTGCGAAAAGGCGGGACGTTACAATCATGATCTCTCTTTTATGGTCATTAGTGCTTTAATTGATGTTCTTATCATAAGTATAGCATATTTATGCTTTTAGTTAGCCAACATAAGCCATCAAACTTTAACACACCCCTTAAACCACTTACTAACTTTCATGAAACTTGACAATGAAAATGAAAATGAAATCTATTTGAAGTATGACCTATTAACTATTAATTAAAAATATGAACCATCAAATTTTAATTTCAAATCACTTTCTTTTACTATAATCATATTTTGACGAAGAGGCAATTAGTGTTAGTGATTGTTTAAGCATAGCCTATTTGGTGCCAACAATATATGCTATCAAATTCAAAGCAAAAACAACAATTAGACCACTTCAATCATTCTTACTAAGCGCAAAAAGAGAGCATGAATTAACAACTATTTGAAGCTACAGAATTAGAGAGCTTCATTACCCCTAAATTGAAAGGGTTTAGCCTCTCATATTTATCATTTGATTAACAAATGCAACTAGCAACATGAAAGCAAAAAGAAAGTAAAATGGAAGCTAATAGAAAAGAGAAGCTAATTAACAAGAATTAAAACTAATTTACTTTGCATGAATGTAAATCTACACTACCAACATTAAAGTAAATGAACAAGAAAAGTAAAATGAACAAGTAATTAAATTTCATAAGAAAAATAAAGTTACATGAAAATAAAAACAAATGGCTAAGTAGCCATGAAAAGAAAGAAAAGACGGTTATTCTCAACTAAAGCTAAGAGAAGAGAGTGCCTCCACAAATGGGCCTAAAGAGGGTTACATGGAACTTAAAGGGTTATTTATACAAGCATGAAACCCTAATCCATAATTTGGAGAATGCCCAAACTACCCTTGAGAAAGTGTGGAGGTCAAGTAATCATTAGCTTCTACTAATCATCGTTTAAGTGTACATGAAGCCATTAATTCCATAAGCATGTGCATTAGCCTCTAATTTGTACGTTAAGGTAGGTGGATAGGTGGGTTCCTCCATATTCTTCACTTTGAATTACTTTCATCTTCATTCCTTTGTATTCATGTTGTGCACGCATGTGTCTTCATGAAACCACTCATATTTGAGATCAAATTCCTACACAAATATATATATATTTTCAATTAATTTTTCTCAAAGAAATATATGCACACAAATGACCGTTTTACCCCTATATGAAGATGGATATGTGACAATTCGAAATTAATATGAATTTGGTTAAAACAAGTTAAAATACCCAATATGATCGTTTATTTAATAGAATAAATATGGTGGTAAAAATATGCACATTTACATGCACATCATATATTGTTGAGATGTTTTCAATAACCTGTTTGAACTCTTTAATCGATGCATTTTTGTATGCTTAGCTATAAATAATCACTACTAACAGTTCGTTTTCAATATGCTACAGTCTGTTATGTCAGCTTACAATGTAGTAAGTTCTGCTGTGAAACTGACTTCCTCTCTTCATTTTGCCATTGTTGAGGATGAACTGTTCTTTTCTGCATTAAATTTCAGAGTTGAACTTGAAATCTAGAATCAAACTGCTGTGGGTCTTCACATCCTCTTGAATAGATGCTAAGTTCGAACCATAATGACAGTATAAACACAACAATTAAAGTATTTTAAGGCACCCAAGTTTGTATTCACACAATTTAGGGCGTTCACTCTGTAATTTAAGGGTAAAGTAGCTAGCTGTGCATGTTACGCTCTGTCATAATTTTTGTCTTAATCCTACACTTTTCTTCTTGTTAGCTTGACATTAATTAATATTTTTTGTGCTTTTTCCCATCTTTTATTCAAATTTTTGCTGAGCTTGCATGCACGTATAGATCAGATTAACTAGTGAGTTAATTCCCATTTGTAATATATGTCTACTGCTTATGGACATATTTGCACTAGTTTTACATAAGATATACACAATATTATCATGATACACATCCTGCAGCTATTGGGTAAAGAATGGATGCTTGTTCTATGGACCATGGCCGCTTGTTGTTGAGTAAAGAATGGATGCTTCACGTTAGCAAAATTATAGTTCTAAGTAAAAATATATCAAATTTGTTATTAAAGTTGATAATGATATGTGTATACTCTATTGTTTTATCTCATTAATTATTTTCTACATCACCATTAATTTTTTTATAGTAATTATCTTATTAGAATCTATACCATTCTCATGAATTTTTATATCAACTCATTTTAATATACAGGTTTTAATAGAAGCTGCAGAAGAGAGGCAAAAATCAGAAGCTAGCGTTAATGGTAATGAAGGAGTAATTAGTTTGGAAGATTTTAAAAGATATGCCACTGCTGAAGTTTTGGAAATGATAAGAAAAAGCTATGTCCATGCAATTGTTCTACATCTAATGCGAAGAACATAAAATTCACTCAAGCTTCAAAAGCAATTATCGATTACAAAGAGAATGAAGATAAGCAATGGAAAATGGAGATGCAACAGAAGATTGATTAAATGCATGAAGTTAATAGAATAACGAATTTAACTCTAGCTGAAATGCAACGATGTATAAGGCAACTTGTTAGTCAGATTTGAACGAATTCGATGACACTAAGAACAGAAATTAGTTCGCACACCAAGCAACATTCTAGCCCTACTCCTACTCCATCTAATAATGTTATTGGATCCTCTATGATTTAAAGACAAGCAGTGCAATTGTTGTAACGAAAACTGGGAGTGGTAGCTAAAGGACATCTTGGAGTGAAAAAAGATTTGTCATGTTAGAAACGTTAGAGATTGAGAAAAGGTTGTATGGATGGAGGATGTTCTTAATCCAGACGAGCCACTTTTTGATGCGCCTTAAAATGGTCATTATACATTGTCTGGGTTGGTTGATGGTGGTTTTGTAGTTTGACCGAAGTGTTGTATTCGTTGTTTGTAAGTTTCTAAAAATGTTATAGTAGAGAAACCTGAACTTGTCACAATGAACTTTGTAGAATTGATATGTACTATTTCGTACGTTTGATGTTTTTTATAATTTAATGATGTATTAGTTTTGAAATTTAGGTTTGTGTTTTCTATTGTTATAAATTTGTATAGATATAATTGAATGAAATACTGTTAGATGCATAATATTGTTCAACTATACACAATTGAAACACTTATAAGTGTTGGTAATTTTGTTTTACTTATGTGTGAGAGGAATTTTCAATGGCTATAACCGTTGGAAATTAAAAAATTCCCAATGATTATAACCGTTAGGAATACCAAAATTTCCAACGGTTATAACCGTGGGAAAGAAAAACATTTCCAACGTTTATAACTGTTACAAAATATGTAAAAAAAATATAACGTACCTGCTACTAACGGTTATAACAGTTGGGAATTTGATTACCAACGTTATAACCGTTATGAAATGACAATTCTGGTGTTATGGAGATGAGGAGCTAAAGGTGCAGTTGGTGGATTTGGAAGGAAAGAATTTTATCAGGCCAAGCAGTTTGCCTTGGGAAGTAGCTGCAGTGTTCACAAAGAAGCCAGACGGATCGTCAAGGTTGTATCGATTATTGTAAGTTGAATGAGAATACGATAAAGAATCGATATCAGTTGCCTAGAATCGATGATTTATTCAACTAATTGAGTGGAGCCAGAGTATTTTTCCAGTTGGATTTAGGCTTTTAGCAATAGGGTTCCATCAGATTAGAGTGGAAGAGGAATAGTATTCCTTTGACGATGTTTAGAATCAGATATGGATCATACGAATGGTTTGTAATGTCGTTCAGGCTAACTAGTGCGCCATCATTCTTTGTAGATTTGATGAACCGAATTTTCCAAGATCACTTGGAGAGGTTCGTATTAGTATTTATAGATGACATATTGATATACTCTAAGATGAAATAGAGCATGAAGTTCATCTTAGAGTGGTGCTTGAGACATTGAGGCAACATCAACTGAAGGCAAAGTTTTCGAAGTGTCATTTTTTGAAGAAAGAAGTGAAGTTTCTTGGTCATACAGTCTTAGAGAAAGGTTTGTCTGTAGATCCTACTAAGATCGAGGCAGTGAATAATTGGAAGAGACCCAAGACAGTGACTGAGATAAAGAGTTTACTTGGATTAGCAGGTTACTATCGAAGATTCATTAAGGATTTTTCATGGATAGCAGCACCGATGACTAAGTTAACGTGAAAGGATGTGAAGTTCGTTTGGACCGATAAGTTTGAGAGGCATTCCAAAAGCTGAATCACTTATTGACTAATACACCTATGTTGGTTGTTCCAAAAGGGAATCAGGATTTAGTAGTGCACACAGATGCATGTGGAACAGGGTTAGGAGCTGTGTTAATGCAAAGAGGTAAAGTGATTGTCTATGCATCTCGACAGCTTAGACCATATGAGGTAAGGTATTTAACGCATGATTTGGAATTGGCTGCGGTAATTATTACGTTGAAAGTGTGGAGACATTACTTATGGGAGAGAGATTTGAATTGTATGTGGATCATTAGCCACTGAAATATTTATTCTCTTAGAAGGAGTTAAATATGAGACAACAGAGGTGGTTAGAGTTTTTAGCCGCTTATGACTTTGGTATCGAGTAACACCAAGAAAGGGCAACAATGTTGCGGATGCACTTAGCAGAAAACATCAGAATGTGGTATTAGCAAATATAGTTGAGTGGAAAGATTTAGAAGCATTGACGACATACAGAGTACAATGGAGATTTGAAGCTAGATCTAGTAAGGAAACTGTTATGTTGTCATGTTTAGAAGTTCGACCGATGATAATTGAAAAGATTGCTGCTAAGCAGAAGAAGGATCCAGTGTTAGCTGAGAGGATTAGAAGGCTTGGGGTAGGAACTAAGATCGATGATCTAAACGATTTTAGTCTTGACCAGAAGAGATGGTTGAGAAAGAAGGGATGATTGTGTGTTTCGAATGTTAATGACTTAAAGCAAGAAGTTCTTGGGGAATGTCATCGTTCCAAGTTTATAATTCATCTGAGAGGAACTAAGATGTGTCAGATCATGAAAAGGAGTTCCTTCTGGGAAGGTATGAAGAGAGATGTAGGTTTATGGGTGGAATAGTGTTTGAGCTGTCAACTAGTAAAAGCCGAACATCAGAAACCTAGTGGGATACTCCAGCTTTTAGATGTTCCAATATGGAAATAAGATTCTATCTTAATTGATTTTATAGATGGGTTGCCAAGGTCTAAAAGAGGAAGTGAAAGTATTCGGGTTGTAGTGGACAAGTTGCCAAGAGTGCCCATTTATTCCAGTCAAGTCAACCAGAACGATACCTATTTTAGCAAAGTTGTTTATGAAGAATATAGTTAGACTGCATGGAATTCCTAGTAGTATAGTAAGCGATGGAGATTCCTTATTCACTAGCGAGTTCTGGAAGAGTCTATAGGAGATTTTGGGTATCAAGCTTAAAATGGGTACTTCTTACCATCCGTAGACAAATGAGCAAACAGAAAGAGTTAACGAAGTCTTAGAAAATATGTTATGAGCTTGCGTGCTAGATTTTGGAGGATCACGGAAAGACCATCTACACTTAGTTGAGTTTGCATATGACAACAGTTATCAGGTTAGCATATGAATGGCGCCGTTTGAAGCTTTGTATGGAAGGCCATGAAAATCTCCAATTCATTGGTTAGAGACCGGGGATAGGTTAGTTGTTTGTCCAAATTTAGTTAGAGAATCTGTAGAAAAGATTGAGTTAATTAGAGATAGAATGAAAGAAGCTCAGTCTAGACAGAAGAGTTATGCTGAAAAGAGACGGAAAGACTTAGAGTTCTCAGTTGGAGATCATGTTTTCATCAAGGTATCACTAATGAAAGGTGTAATTCGATTTGGGAAACAAAGGAAATTAGTGCCTAGGTTCGTTGGACCATTTCCTACTGTAGAAAGGATCGGGAAACTCACATATAGGGTAGAGCTACTCGAACAGTTTGACAGGAATCCATAATGTTTTTCATATTTCTCACCTAAGAAGTGTATTCGAGATCTGGAGACTACTATAGCACCTACTATGTTAGAGGATTTAGTAGTGGAACCGAATTTGACTATAGCTAAGAAGGCGGTTCTATAGTTGCGGGAGATGAGAAGAGGCTAAGAAACAAGACAGTCGGATTAGTTGAAGTCCAATGGAGCGATGATGGGAGAGACTGTACTTGGGAAACTGAAAGCAGGATTAGAGACGCTTATCCTAACTTGTTTCATGGTATGTTTTATCTTTATGGTTAATTTTGATGAGTACCTTATCGTAATTTCGAGGACGAAATTCTTAAAGGAAGAGAGTCTGTAGTGACCCTAATTTTTATTAACATTATTTAGGACATTTAATTAGTTAAATTTAATGAAATAATATAAATTTTTAAGGGATTGAGATTTGTATTCTAGAGTTAGCCGTGCCTAGTTAAACAGGAATTAAAATGAAATAGTAAGGGAAATTAAATAAGGGCAAAACAGGAATAAGTCATATTCTTATACCCTATATCCTCGTACCACATTCATTTTACACGTTCACAAGCAAAACAAAATTCAAGAAGAGGCCGACCACCATTAGAAGAACTAAGAGGAAGATAAGCAAGAATCAAGAAGAAGGTGTCTTAATCAAATTTATTTAGGAGTAAATATCAACTTCTTAACAATAAGCTAAAGGTGAATAATAGATTACATCTCCTATTTTATGATTTTCGATTACTAGATTGAAATCCAAATTTATTTTGCAAATGTTTTGCCATGTTTTGATTGTTTAAATGGATATATTTGTTTGTTGACGACTTAGGCTATTTTGGATAGATTTTATGATAAGAATTGACATGGAAAACCTATAAAATGGCATCCAAATGAATTGCATTTTTGATATGAGGTCTAAAATATTATTTTAGAGATGGGTTTCCAGTTTCATAATTTTTTGAATTATTGTGGATTTATCATGAATTTTCTAGTGAAGAAAATGGTTATTTTGGATTTAAATTAATTATGGCTATTATATATTTGCTTTAGGTTAGAAATTTAAATATATTAGAAAACATACTAAAAGTGATTTATGGGAATTTTTGTAGAATTTTTCTATGTATTTAAATAAGTATATAAAATTATTCAAGGTATGAGACTTAAATGTTTTATATGTTTATAAAAGGAGAAGAGGCAATTTGTGAATGTTTTAAATTGTTTAATTCTAAATTTCGTCAGCACTTTTAGAAAAGATTATGGAAAATAAATTAGCACCAATCACATGTTGACAAACAAAGCAGGTTAGTCGAAAAGAAATTGCCTTTTAACATTAAAAATCAGTTTTTATAAGGTTTTGTTGTTTCGCCAGTTTCGGTAGCCATTTTTTGATCATATACTTCCGCCTCCATCCTAGTCACCTTACGACCATATACTTCCGCCTCCATCCTAGTTGAAACCAATATACATGGCATTAAAAGCCTTGGTACGTAGTGGATTAGAGAATAAGTGAAAGATATAGAGTTGAAACTGGGGTTCCGACAGGTCGAAACCTTGTTTTTCTTTTAAAAGGAAATGCGCTTAGTTTGCTTTTGAATAAGATAGACTTTGATTTAGTCAAGTGTTCTAAAAAATTGTTTGAAATGCGCCGACTTAGGAAATTGCTTTTGACTTAGTTCTTTTAAGACCATTTTGAGATTTTGAAAGTTAAACCCAAAGGTTTCAAAAGGAATGGTTTTGAAAAGTTGTTCCACATGTTTTTACTTAAACCCAATGCTTTCAAAAGGTTGTTTTAAGTAGAAGACTTTAATGCCTTCGCAAAGTATAAGATAAAGGTTTCGAAAGGTATAAGATAAAGGTTTTGAAAGGTTGGTTCCCCAATTTTTTCAAAAAGCTTACCTTAGTGTTAAATGGAGGGTTTCCAATGTTTTCGAAAAATATGTTTAAAGTGTTTTGAAATGAGGATTTCTAAGGTTTTATAAAGCTTTCAAAAGGACACTTTCAATGTTTTTGAAAGATCTATTGTAGATGGTTTTGAAAGGTATGTTTTGGCCATTTGGCCTAAGGTTATAAAGTAAAGTAGTTTACTTATATCGGAAGGGGTACTTTCGATGATTTCGAAAGGGGTACTTTCAAAGGGTTCGAAAGAGATTGTTTAAAGGTTGAAACAAAGGTTTCAAATATTTTCATCAACAATGTTTAACATATATATGTATGTATATGTGTGTGTGTGTGTGTGTGTAACATGGCAAATAGCTTTGAGTAAAGCATAGAGTATATTTTCCTTATTTAAGTATGATATAAAAGGTTGAATCAATTTGAAAAGGTTTTTAAGGAAAATTTAAGGAGTAGTTAACCTTAAGAAAACGACCCAGATATTAGAATACCAGATAGGACTGGTATAGGATCGCGCCCTATGCATTAGCTATAGCCCCAAGCTAATTTAGTCCAAAACTCCAGTGTGTAGGGCTTGGTCACGGACAAGACTTAAATGATGATTACAGACAGAAAATAATATGCACAGAGAAGTAGAATAGGTTATTGGTGAGCCCACAAAACTATTAGGATCAGACGACCCTTGGAGATGTAAGTTAAGGACAGACAGTCCAAAAGTTTGTCTAACAAATGTTAGATTATTTATTTTGTCTGGTAGGCCTGAGTTAGCCAATGGTTAGTAGTTAGGCAAAAAAATTGTATTGTTCAGACAGTTACTCCATTTATTACCTGATTTTGAGCATATATGACATTTCTATTATAGTTTTAATCGGTTTGATTGCAGGATTTCGATTTGCAAGAGATATGTTTTAAAGGATATTAGTGAGGGGAAACCCGTTCCACTAAGTGGTGTTGGTCTCACTTAATATCGGTAAACCGAGATGCAATAGTGCAATAGTATTATTCACACCAGGCTTTATGTCTGACTCGAAGTTTATGTTTTTCCTTTAAACTCTCGGGTACTCAAAATTAATTTGAGTAAATTGAGAGTTAAGGTTTTTCAGGTTTAGTAGGTGGATGAATAAAGCTTCCAAAGACATGCAGGAGGCAAAATTATCTATTTAGAAGTTGTTATTTAGTTTTATTTCCGTTGTGATGTAGTAAGACAGTTTTTGCCTATTCAGTACTCTGATCATCCAAGGGGGCATCTTCATATGTCGCTATTGGCGTATTTTTTAATAATTATATTTGATCAAAACTTGTGAATCGATTATGGGATTATGTAAATTGAATATGAAATATTGCTTTGAAATGTAACTGGAAAGTTGTTCTAGTGCTGATTTTATTTCATATTCATGTGCTTATGATAGTATTGATACCATTAACATCACTGTATTTTATCATCGAAATTTAATACTATGGATGACTGCAGCATCGTGTGTTAAATTAAATATAAAATGATCTGAAGAGATCGAACCTTAGAACAGATATAGTTTTGATAAGGATTTGAATGCCTTATGATTAGAACAAAACTGGCAAATCATGGATGAATACAGGATAATTTTAATTTATGAAGTAATAACCCCGAATGAAATCAGGACGATAATGATGTGTAGACTACACTTAGGCAGAGTACAGAGTCTCAGGATGTAACATGTTTGGAAAGACCTGTGATTGACAAGAGAATCCAAGGGTGCATGATAATTCATAATAGCTTGATCGACCAATAACCAGGAGATTCAATTACTAATATTCCGTTGACTTCAACATTTTTTTCTTGAGCAAAGCACACCTTCCATTCGCAAAGTGTTATCCCGCATTTTGGCCTGGCATTGTATGGATGAGGTTGACAAGATAAACTTCAAATTTATCAAGGCAAGAAGCCTAAAGAGATGATTGTGAAGCCCAAAATTCAAGCGTAACCGAGATCGCAAAGCAAATACAAGTTCACCCCAAGAATCAACAAGCCTGATTCCAATAAAGTGTTGGATCGGTACCGATCCAGTACTGTGGACCGGTACGAATCCATGAAACTTGACCAATTTTTGTCCTCGAGCTAGCACTCATAATCAATGGTGATAAGAGCCTTACCCAAGTTCCATTTCATCGATCCCATGCAATTCTCTATCGATCTCCATGAGCACTTGAATTAACAACTCAATTCTTCCATAGATCCATCATTTGGACACAAAAACAAGCTATTAAAGATGCAAACAAGATTGGAATCACGAACCTAAGCATGATTTGCACCTAGGAAAAGAATTTAAAGTGAACCATAAGTCAAACTTATGGATTGGTACCGATCCAAGACCATGGATCGGTACCGATCCGTAATGTTTAATGACGTAGCAACCAAATTTTTAGGGAAACTAGTCTTTTGCAAAACGATGTGGAGATCTTCTAGGCAAGATTATAAGCCTCCTGCCTTTATAAATAGGAAGAGATGGCTCAATCCTAAGGAACCTTTTTTCAGCTCTTGTTCTCTTATTCTAATTTTTGGTAATCGATCATGGATTTATAATGACCCGAAACGGATTTATACCGATCCGTAAGAAATGTAATTGGAAAACACGGTATACTAAAAGGAAACTTGAAGTGGACTTAGATCAGAGTACATAGAACCACTATAAATCTTGTGTTCTATTTCTTACTCATTTTTCATTTACTTTCACTTTTTATTCTTTACTCAATCTATTGGGTGTTTGTGCCCTTTTGGTTCAAACAATTGGCATATAAACTATGACCACCAATAGGCCCGAGCGGTCGGTAGCAAATACTTGGGTTATGCCCTAACGGATTTCGCTTCCTACTAATATAGAATCCGTATGGGATAGCACAGACCTGTAACAACCAAGCCTACTGAAACCCGAGTTGGGTATCTGGTATCTTGCAAATAGGAAAAGATAAATATATTAGAGCTCAATTAATTATCTCATAGCGGAATTGACTAAAATATAACAGTAAGTAAATACTCACCCAAATAATATCACTTTCTAAGTAAGTGTCGTAAAGCTGAGAAGTCTCTGCCATCAACCTAACCTATAAGATGTTATGAGGAGGGGGTTGTAACAAAAGTTATGGTGAATGAATATATTAATACTTCTAGGCTTAATTCTACATATATCGTTTTATTTTCATTTACCATTATATTAAGTTTATTAGGTTACAATACTTTTGCCTCTATTCGTGAATCGTGCCCATCTACTTTATAGTAGATTAAAACCTAATAACTAATATATACATACATGTAGCTATATGTCCAATGACCGTGGTCCTAGGTACCACCCATGGTGCCTTCCATATCCTCCTGGAAAAGAGCTCCATCATCTAGCTTCAAGAGCGTTCCGTAACTACATCTGAATAGGACTGCTTCGTAAGTCGTATAATATAGATGTTCCCCCATCTTGCTCCGCAAGCGTTTCATAGCTGCATCAATAAAGAACCGCTTCGCAAGGCCTACAATACAAATGCTCCACTACTTACTAAGAAAACATAAATCGCGTCCGCACTAGTCTATACCAGTGCTCAGACATCCATAATGTACCATCCAATGTGTACATTGATTACTACGTAATCGTTCTGTCTACTATCTAAATCCTACCAATGAGGTCTATCTTTTACGGAACTCAGTCGAGGATTTTCTATATATGTACAAGACCACTTCGTTATGCCTATAATACATATATTCTAGTTGGTCTGTCCCTTTCTCATCGTGGCTATGGCCCTACGCAGCCACCCTTCAACTAATCGAAAGATTTCTAAAGATGTAAGTGGTCGTGCCCTACTGCAAACAATCTAGCATCCAATTGGTGGTTCCCCTCGATCTAATGTCTCGATAGTGAAAGATTCATTGGCCAATTGGTTTAACTCTAGTCTTTCCCGAAATCGCTCTTGGTCTCTATGCTGGACGATATCCGCATGCGACTATCCTTCACCTTACCCGCAAGTACTGGACATACAAATTCCTATTACGAACACCAAGCCCTTCTGACTACCTATAAAGGTCTGCTTCGTTAAGCCTACAATGCAAATGCAGCCAAGGCATACTCTCTTGATGGAACACCTATAGACCTGCCTCCGGTAATGCAGCTTCATTAAGCCTACCCAGAGGGACATCCTAGATTATCCTCACATCCTGTTGAAGTCTCGTACTTCCTGTAGCCCAAAAATTCTAAGTTGGACATGCTTCTCCATTGCTGGAATCCATGAGGAACTACTTCGTTTGGCGCTTCATCCTTTGGGCCACTCCAAATGCAATTCGATTCTTTTATTAGACCATAAGTTTAATCTTTTAATTTGAATTTAGATTGCTCTATTACTCTGTTGGCTACTTACTTAGCTTAATTAGCATATTCTTACCTACATCTCACTTTTATTTATTGTTAGATTACGATAGTTCTAATAAGGAACACTATTAGTATGAGCCACATTTATTATCTTGCTTATTTAACTTAATATATAAATCCTTAAGTTCAATGAAATAAGCCTCTTTTACTCTTTCTTTTTTATTTGCTTATTGACTTAATATAAGTTGTTTAAATAAGCTTCTGCCATTATTCTCTACTACCATTGCTTACCAATTTATTATAAGTCTTACGATAAGCTTTTTCGTTCTTATTTCATAATTATAACCTATGTTATAATTCTACTTGTAATTGTTACTTTTTCTTCTTTTATAGTTTGTTATATAATTACAAGCATTTCTTGTCGGTTCTAGTCTGCCTTCTTTTATATGATACATAATTTCCTTTAATTCTCTAATATTACGTAATTAACTTATCATAATAGTTGCCTATTTAAATAGCCTGCATAATAGATGCGGACTTAGACTCATTAATTTTTACAGCTTTAAATTCTTGATTAATAATTTTCTTGTTTCTAACATAATTTACTGATTAATGATTTAGGAAGTAATTCTAGTTTATTTGGTTGGTTATGGAAATTATATAATCCATTTCCGTATCTTAATATTGGATAATACTATAAAGAATAATCCGTAACTGCAAGGTATTGCTTTTACTATTTTGGAGTAGTGTAAAAGACAATGGTTTCTCTATTTTACACTAGCTTCCATTTTTTTTCTTTTATTCTTACAGTTACGTTTATCATTAGCATTTAGATGTTAAATTATGAAAATTTATCCTATTCTCTAAACTGACCAATTAATCTAATAATTACTCCCAAATTAACTTTTCCTGTTTTAATGCAATTTATACAGCAATTCTATTCCTTAAACTTTTACATCTTCATTTCAGTATTCTTAATTATTTAATCCATATTCGCATTTAATATATTATATTCCATACGCAAAAAAAGAAGAGGATAGAAGAAAACCAACGCTTGCATAAAATCCAAAACGTAGGAAAAGATGTAAATAAGGCATATAAAATAGTATATAAATACTAATACTGTAAATAAACTGCAAATTTTCTTATAGTTCAGCATAATTTAATTAATATGATTAATTACCGAATAAAATTTCATGAACGGAAATCTAACGATAATATATCTTAAACTTAAAAGATATATAAATAAATCTACTCACCTGTTATCCTTACCCACACTTGTGCTCCGCTTGGCTCCACAATCCTTCTCGATCCCCTTCTTCGAAGGTGTATAATATTTTAATTTAGAAGATCTTCTCCCTAAAAATTATTTTCTTTTTAGGGTTCAGCCTTAGGCCAAGAACCCAAAGAAATATTTTTCTATTTAGGGTTTAACCTTGGGCAATGAACCCATGAGAGAAAATTTAATTGTGAGAAGATAGCTAGGCCTAGGTTCCTATTTATATTGGAGTCTGGGACCTCAGACCGTTGGATCCTTGGATTGAACCTGGAGCCACCACGTCACAGGGTCATTTAGAGCCGTAGGATCGAAGTACTTATGGCTTAGATTGTGCAAAAACAAGAAAACATGCAACGTACGTACCTGGACGAAAAATTTGTCTAGGTCGCACGCAGGTCGACCGGGTGGTCGACCGCCTGTAAGCACCGGTCGACCGTGCAGTCAACCTGTGTGCCAATTGGGTCGGCTTATATGTACATTTTTTTCATTTTGTTTCCTATTTTTGTTCTGTTCATAACTTCTTCATATTGGTTCAGATTTTGACAAGTTATACATGGAAAATGATGGGAAAATCGCCAAGGACGCAATGGCACAAGTTTCAGAGCTGTACTTTGATGATTGCAAATTATTTATTTTCATTACTTATCGTTATACGTTAAATTTTAACTCTATAAAATTGCAGGGTGTTACAGGACCTCAAAGTTTAATTAGTTAGTTGTTTGTTTATCGAAGGTGAACTAGTTAACCCTTAGATGAGTCTTTGAGATGTGTTACTAATACGATAATTATATTATAAAGCCGTATCTAAGGGTCATTGATCTTTGTAGCTAGTATTGATTGACTAGCGATTACGTTATGGAGGGCCTGCTTTGGGATTGAGGTATTAAATGGCCATTGGTTCTGCCTACTCCCCTTCAAGTAGTATTAAGAGGTCAGGGTTTTTGGATAGTACAGTGTTTAGATATATATGTATATAGGCATATATATAGTTATACCTCGGAGGAGGTTATACATATCGTATGTGTTGGAGCTGGGCCACCCCGTAGCAGAAGAAATGGGTGAATTTCAAAAAATTACCATTTTCGATCTTTAATGGGTCTATGAAGTCTAAATATACTTAAAACTTTTCTAAGTTCCTTTTCAATAAAATCAATATTTTATTTAATTTCATAAATAAAGTTTCACTGTAATTTAATGTGAATATAAATAAGAGTGCATCAAATACACTGTTATATAAATATTTGTGTGTGAAGGTTACATTTAAATTTATTTAGAGGATGAAAATTTTCATTTCCTTTCTCTTAACTTATTCAATTAATGATGGGCTATAAATTTATTTAGGGAATGAAACTTTTCGTTTCCTTCTCTTAACTTATTCAATTAACGAGGGGCCATATTATTTATATGGAGAGAGAAACCTTTCATTTCACCCTCTTTAATTAAATTGATTGATTATATGAATTTCATTAGTCAGCAACATGTATATGGCATTTATGTACGTATAAACAAATATATATTATAGTGTAAATTCTGTAAGTGCAACATATGATTGGTGCTATCAATTGATGACAAGGTGTAGACATAGAAACAAAAATAACTGGATAGCTAATCACATAAAGGAAAAATGAGAAATAAATAAAGGGTAACACAGATGATTGATTCAATTTTCCATTTCGTGAGCTTTATTAATGCAGCATAAAATGACAATTAACATGCATCATAATGTAAGGATATAAACAGTCAAAAATAAGTGTACGTATATATTATTGCCTCATTTAAATTGTTTCCTACTTTTGGAAAGAAATCTAATCATACTTTGACAATATAAAATACATATAATAAATTTTATATATACAAACATACATATAAAATTAATTATGTGTATATTAGATTAAAATCAAGTCTTTCTAATTAATACAAACTAGAGATTTATAGCCATCAATTTAAAAATAGATTTATTGTCAAAACATTAATTTTGTGTGCATAAGATTAAATAAAATCTCCTTAACTAATACAAATTAGTGATTTATAGCAGGCAATTTAAATTTTAGATTTATTGTCAAAACATCTTCCCATTTTTTAATTTCAAATATAATACAAACACAAAACACATACGTGTAAACTTTCAAATCTAAAATTACACTTTGTTTTGTATGATTTAAAACATGAATCTTCAATAAAACATTGTATTTAAATATATATACAAATTCTAATTTTATTTAACAAATAAGAACCCAAATGATAAATTGAACATACAAAATTTTCGATCTAAAATCTTGACTTCAAATTGATTGTTTAGAACATAGTTCCAAAAAAAGAACATTTTATTTAAATATATACAAATTTTAGTTTTGATTTTTTAAAATGAAAACCCCAATTAATTCATTTAACAAACAATTCAAATTATATAAACAATTTTCAAACTAAATGAGGCAATGATATGTACATACAAACTACGATAGTCAAATTTCCCTTTCATCAAACATTACATCAAATATCATTATCTATAAGAGAAAAACATACTTTATTACCCAAAGACTTGAAACACACCTTGAAAATGAATTCCCCTTAGGAAGTAGTCCAGAACTCAAATCTTAAATGATGATATCTCCTCGGATCTTCAAGATCCCATCCTATCCTCATAAGAGATGGAGAAACACTTTTGTTTTATTCCTTTTGATGTTTTATTTGGAGTTGAAAGATTTTGAAATTTTGATTTTTTTTTTGTTTTCTGCCATGAAAAGTTAGGAGGAGAGAAAGAAAAAGAATGAATGATAAAGAATGAATTGTATGTATAGAATGAATTAGAGAATTTTTTATATTTTAAACAATGAAACTTTTCTCGTTCTTTAATTAAAACTTTCTTAATTAATTCTCTTGATTGTTTCTCTCTCTACAATCCTTTCATTACACGTATGTCATCAAATGACATAAAATTTCCACAAATTATATCAATAAATGACATAAAATTCTCATAAATCATGTCATCAAATGACATAAAATTTTCATAAATCATTTCATGCAATTATCTTTGAATTACATCGATATTGTATATCAATGCACGCAAATATAACTTTTATAAATGCATTAAAATTGTTACAAAAAACTTCCAAACATCAAATAATTAATAATTAATACTTCTTAAATATAATTTAATTTAATCAATTTACAAAATTTTATAAATTAATTAAATCATGTGGTTTTTTAGAGAATTCATCATTACGATTATGCGTCTCAAAGATGTAAATTCAGTCAGCGATTAATATCGAACTATTCAAACATTAACATTCACACGTCACTTAGTAGGTGGTGTGACATTTCGACCGGATTTATCGCTTACGCATATTTTGGTAAAATCCAATTTTATTTTTTATAAGCGGTACCTAATAGTGACAATTATTTACACCAATACTCTTTGTCAAAACTATATCACTTTGGATTTATGGAATTTGGTAATGGTCAAAATTTCAATACCATTCACATTCAACTTTATAGTCCAAACACAAATTCTTGATTCAATAATAACAATTATTATTAACCAAAATGCTCTATCCAGAGGCTTTGACTTTGAGTTGAATTCAGTTCACTGTGGAACTAACCTCATATAACCGAGGAGACAGATCCTCTCATAAATAGTGTTTCGTTTCTAATGCTTCTACTCCACCCAACTATAGTCGTTCAATTGACGTCACCATGATTTTAGTATAATCAAAGCGGAGCTTTCATATTGAAGATTAAAAATATTTTCAAGTCAAGAGAATTATGTAAATTAGTCACATCGGTATTCTCTGCTTGACCTTGGTTATATTAACCAACAGAAAACTATTGAGTGAGTCATTCCATAGTTATCCAATAACTATAAATACGTATCTCCTTCGTGCCCCCAGCAATCATGTGTAATATACTATCCAACATTTGGAGAGTGTTACGTACTCCAGTCTTAACGGATACATCGATATCCAGTCTCGATGCATCTTGATTATGAACATTTAAAATAGTATATTTGTTTCATTGTGATAAATTACTCACGGTTACAATACTTTGTAATTACCATCGCAAAATATACAATTTATGGATTTTCTATTAAATATACTTTTAATTAAATTGATTAATTAATACAACCACATTATATCAAGTATATAATAGAAAGAACATACCTTTGTTTTGAAAAAGATTGGTCAACGAGTTAGATATATGTAACAAATTACAAAATTTTCCCTCCGGCATACCCCTAACTCTATCAATCTTCCACTTACACTTGGGTTCAACTATGAAATCTTATTCCAACTTCTTCAGTCCGTTTTCTGAAAAGCAATTGGGGCAGTCCCTTTGTGAACGAGTATGATATTATGTTTTAATTATCAACTCTGTCATTCAACCCTCCCTGATGGTGATAAACTGCTTTATCATGTGGAACAATTCGGAGTATGTCTCTCAACTTCTAGTGAGCTATAAGTTCTGTGATAAACTATATTACAACATTGTTATCATATAACAATGTTATAAGATTCTCAACATTTGAAATCGACTTGGTTATAAATTTGTGCACATATATTTTTATAGACATTTTTTTATTGCAGCGTTATTCAAGGCGATGTACTTAGCCTTTTTCATTGAATCAGCCGCAGTCTTTCATTTGGAACATTTCCAACTTAAAGATTCTTAACTTGAATTTATTATTGACATGCTATACTCAAACAATCATTTTGTGATATCAATTTGGATTTGATATTTGTTCTATGTGTCAAATAAATAAACAAATCACATTATAATAGACATGATAACATGTATGATAATTCCTATTGCTAATGCATAAGGAAGCATATCGATTTTGGATATTCCCAATATCTTTTATAATCACTATAAAAGACATCATTTACAATCCAAAGTTGAGTATTAAAACAACTAAGTTTGATTTTAACACAAGTAAATCGTTGTGTCGTTATAGTTTAGAAATATCAATGTATCTTTTAACGTTTTTTTTGTAAACACATGCTTCCTCTAATTTTGATTTATAATCAAACTATTTGATATTTCTATCAAAATACTTTTTTCTAATTTTGATGCTTATAGAATGATACTTTCTATCATTTCTTGGATCATATCCAAAGACTCACAACTTAATATCACTCCTACCGACTTCGAGACATTTTTGGTTATTATGTGCAAACAATTTACTCTAAATCACTATTTAGAATTTTCTGTTTCAATACACATGTACCAAACATAGTCATACTAAGTGGTAATTTTGTAAGTAAATCTGAATTAACTTGAGCATGTTGAATACCGAATCTATTATGCTAATTTCAACAATTGAAAATTGCGACATTATTTTTATCAACATTGCTTATTTAATTCCAACTGCATTAGTCTTGCTCAGAAAGACACAATCGTGGCCGATAGATCACATCCCTATAGGATCGATTTCACCCTAGAGGAGGGGTGAAAAGGGTGATACTATTAATTATAAAAAGGAAGTTTATATAAAATAATTTCAATACAGATAATAGTCGAGTAACAGCGGCACAGATAATAGCATAATAAAAAATGCAGAAATAGAACACACAGATTTACCCAGCTTCAGCAAAACCCTGCCTACGTGCTGCCCCCATGGTTTCTACTAGAAATTATGTAGTCAGACGCTTATACACATAAACTCGCGACATGCGCTATCGACTAACTAACTCTACGCTCAAAACCCTACCACAACTCAACCATTGAGTTGCGAATTCTCGAGCTACACCACCGTAGTTCGTCCCCTAGTCACACGGCTAGAAATTACAAATGTTTAAAAGAGAAAATACAGATTAAAAACAAATTAAAATCAAAACCATAATTTTTAATAATAACGGCCCAAAATATAAATAAAGTAACCAGCCCAACGTAAAACTAAAATCCCTTTTTCTTTTCCTTTATACGGCCGGTTCCTTTTCTTTTGTTTGCGATAATAGCCGCTTCATTCCTTTGTGAAAATTAAGGCTTCGTCGATTTCAATTGATCGATCAAATTAATGTCATCACGTTGATTGCTCTACTGATCGATTGTCTCTTTTATTTGCTTTGGCTGCTTCAAAATTGTCGAGTGCCTTAACTTGGTTGAAAAATTGGTACGTGAAATTCCTTTTCAGATTCGATTGTGCTCGACGTTGATTCGAGTTGAATGATTATTCTTTGTTGCTTGAACTCGAATGAATTTGGCCTATGATGTTATTGGGTTTAAATAGGGTTCAAACCCCTTGATTTACGTTCGTATATATTTGTTTGAATTTGTCACGTGCTATGCTTTGGCCATTCGATTTTGTATGGATGCTTGAGATTGATCTGACTTGTTCAATTTGTATAATTTACTGGCTTGGTCACCGCGGCTTTGAATTTGCTTTGACGATGTTGATTAGTTCGACTTGTACCCTGCTTTTCCATGACTTTGGCATTTAACTTGACTTTGTTCAAAACTACTGTGTCGATATAAAAAATATAAGTGCATGTATGGTTTTCATGTACACACATATCTCTGATTTTGTTGTTCTTTGTTTTTGAATACTAGTCATGGCCATTTGATTCATAGCATATATATATGTTGTATATTGTGATCGGACTTGGATTTAGTTGCATTCGTTCATTTTTATGACATCTCTCTTGTACATGTTGATTTCTGGTTTGAAGCTTGTAGTCTTTTGAAACTGTCTTGCTGTCATGTGGTAGCTGGACTTGCTCGAGTTGGTTTGGTTCATTATTCTGGTTGACATTGCCGGACTTCATGTAGTCTGGTAGCTTCACTTTGGTATTTGATTGAAATTGCACTTGTTTCATACATTTCACCGTCTGGTATATACTTTTGAATCTAGTTCCATGTAACTTTGTGGAGTCTGGGTGTATTGGTCATTGGCTGGCTGTTGCCTCTGGTTTCATGTTTTCAGACTTCGAGTTTCATACCCATTTCCTTATATCTGAACCTTTTGAACTTCCTTTTGTACTTAAATGCATGTTGAACTTGGCTGTGCCATCTGCACTGTATATTTCACCCGGTGTTTGCATTGAGTCATGTGCAGTTGATATTTGAGTCCATTTGCTCATAGAAGCTGATGTCTTCGGTTGAGGCTGCACTTGGTCGAGATGTTATATGGTTGTTCGAGTCTGGTGTCAACGTGTATGCAATACATCTCTGTTGCATTTTGTGTCACTTTGATATTGCAGGCTGAGTTTGGATTCATATCTGGTTCATGATGTCATGTGTACTCGAGTCTGGTTTGAAATCTGACCATGCTTCATTGTATTTAAAAATGTTTTGGTACTGTTTCAATTTGGTCTGGTTCACTTTGAACTTCATCTTGATTTTTGGAATCGCACCTGAGTTGAATCCAGCTTATAGCTTGGTTTTGACCTTGTGCTCGTGATTTATTTTTATTGCGCTGGAGTTGAACCTAGCTTTTGATTGGGTTTGACCTTGTGCTCACTTGTCCCTGTAATTTTATCAAGTGTATATCGGTGTGCATGGCCTTATGGCATGTACAGTGATACACTGTGCATGTCACAAGCTGTTCGTGTACGATGATTTCAAAATTAAATGATAACGAACAACCCAAATAACCGAAGCAAATAATATTTTCAAAATACATTTTATTTTACACTGCAAAAATATTTTATTTTCAATTTTACTACGTCAGTGTACATTTTTGTAGATAACTCAGATGCTGGATTCAATCTGGAATGGAGTTGAAGACAAATACGAGTGAATGAGCGATATGTGAGGTGCATTTGTAAATTAGAAATTGTTATGTAATCAAACTTGTATTGTCATTGAATTTGTGTGTATATATATATATATAGTGAGAGCTCAAATTTGTACTGTTTAAAATTAAAATAAATATTTGTCTGAATAAACTATTCGTTTGAATTTAAATTGTGTTATTTATTTTTATCAGCAAATATTTATTTAATTATGTGAAAAATAAAATAGTACATTAACAAATACATTTAAATGAATGTGTGTGTGTGTGTGTATGTTTATTATCATCAAACAAAAATCATATACTTGCATATTCAACAATCTCCCTATTTTGATGATAACAAACATATATTTAAGATTTTGAATTTATTAAATGTATTTGATTATTGATAAATTTTATTTGCTTATTTGCTCCCCTTATTTGAATGCTTCCTTTCTACGCAAAGCTCCGTCTTCATATATGCATGAAAATAATAAAAATATTCAAATGAGCATTGATGTAAATAGAAAATATTTGACCTTTATTTTCCAAAATCTTAACTTTTCTCTCCCCTTTTGTTATCAACAAAAGAACAATAGTGTTAGAAAAATATAGATAAAGTGATGGACATTAATAATATACTAATACTCAAACGAGTACAAATATTAAATTTCAATAAAAAATCAAACAAAAATCATAAATACTCTGTTTGACTCATATTCCACTTTAGAGAGGTCGGGGTGATGTCATCATATAAAACTATATAGTTGTGTCTATTTATGGTATATTTATATCAGGAATTAGAATACCTACTAACCATGCATAACCGTTAGGACTTATAAATGAGATTAGTGGTATTTCAAATTTTCATTAAAAAATAAATTCAAGTATCTTCTAACCACGCATAACCGTGAGGACTTTTAAATGGGATTAGAATCAACTTGTCTATTTAATCAACCAATTTTGATATGCATTCCATACATGCATAACAGTGAGGACTTTTAAATGAGCATGGAAGCATATATTCAAAATCCCAAGTAATTCACCCATGCATAATCGTGAGGACTTTTAAATGAGAGTGAATACTTTGGATGTTTTTTTTATTTCTAAAGAACGTAATAAAATAAAGAACAAATAATTTCTAGTTTAAAATACCACATACTGACATACTATATTGGATTTTGATGAGTGATAGTCGTTAGAAATATGATAGAATTAGAGATGGTCAGGGAATATTTGCCAACAATTTTTTTTATAACTCTTGTTTAAATTTCTAGAGAAATTTACTAAATATGTTGTCTCAAGTTATAATATATGATTAATATCAACACTCATCACTTTTTCAATCACTATTTATCTTTCCGATAATCAGTAGGGAGTCAGATTAGTCAATGTAGTCATTTAAGATCAAATCCAAAAATAATTATCAAATCAAATTTTCTAAAATGACTAATCTGAAACAAGGTCAAAAAATGATTTTCTTGAAGGGGTTTTATAAAAGAAAAATGTCTACTATTTGAAAATTATTTGAGATGGAAAATATGCAGATATTTTATTTGAAAAACGATGCAGCTACTAGATGTATTAACATAAATCACGTTCCACTAGTAATTTTTCTATTAACTAGATTACCAGTGCTATCTGCATCTCAATTTTCCTTTAACTCAAGATTATCATTTGTTGGATATGATAGACCAGACCATGAAGTGTGCAACACAATATCTTAAAACAGCTTTTAATTGAATTGCAACCATGCAAATAAACCAATAGCGAATGACGAATATATCCACATATATCAAGAGTAATCAGCAATCAATAAAACACAATCATTAGTCCAAACACAGCTATATGGACTAATTCAAAGTCCCTAGAATTCTCGGCATAAAAGAATAATTGGCCAACTATTTTGAAAATGTCAGAATCATAATCAACATTTTTAATATCAAAATTAACATTTATTTCATTATCACATTACTGGGTGAATTAAGGTGCAGATTTTCACATTTAATAACTCATTCAAGGTGAATATACCGTTACCTATTTTACCTTTATCGATAATATTTCGTTGTTGCTCACTGTGATTCTGTCACCTTTGTACTAGGCTAAGGAACTCTGATTTGTCGTCCATTATGTGTCTGGCACAGCCAAAATCTAGATAACACTGCTATAGTTCCTTAGCCTGCCACCATACCTACACGATAAAAGATTTTTATGACCTATTTGTTTTTATAGGTCCATGTTTGTTACTGGCAAATGATTTTGACAAATATGTTTGTGGAGACCAAAAAATTTCTATATATGTTCCTTTTGGCACCTAAATTTGTTTGACTTTGATGGATTTTATATTTCTGCCTTTTGGAACCTAAATTGGAATTGTTATCACATGTTTGGGTCTATACCAACAATTGTTTTGATTGTGTCCAAATTTTCTACAAATTGTGCACATAGAATTGACTTGATTAATTTCTTCTCTAACATTTTCAAATTGATTACATCCAAGTCCTTGTCTAACTGTGTTAACAGTTTGTTTTCCTAATAGCATATTCAGTGATGTTTCACTTTTAAAAAGTTTTCCTAATGTTGTAGACAATTGTTGGACTTGTGTTTTGAGAGATTCATTTTCATTCAATGATTGTGTGCACTTTTTAATGGAATTTTCCCTTCTTGTATTTTCACTTTCTTTCAAAATCAGAATTTCATTTTCAAGCGATTTAATTTTGATTTCTGGTATTTTAACTTCTTCTTCGAATGTTGGACACTTAGTACACTTAGGGCTCTTAGTTTGATAGTTTTTAACCAATTGATTAAGCTGTTTATTTGATTCTATCAAACTATTTCTTTGTGATTCAATTTTAGCATGTTTTTCCCTAAGCCTTTCAAAACAGCCATTTACTTCGTGGAAATATATAAGTAGTTCTTAGTGAGAAAGTTTTGATACCTCACTTGGCTCGTCATCTTTACTATCTGTTACATCACCTCGAAGGCACATATCTACTTTTTCACTCTCACTGCTAGTGCTTTTATAATCATCATCACTTTTATTCCATATGGCTACAAAACTTCTCCTTTTTGATTTCTTTTCTAGGTCGTGTCGATTCTGAGGACAATTGGGCTTGATGTGTCTGGGTTTGTTGCACTATGGCAGATGATCTCCCGTTCTTCTGAGTTGTCTAGTGCTTTGAATATTCTGCTTATCAATTTTTGATTTAGAGCTGGAATTCTATATTTGCGGTTCCACTTTTTGAATCTCTTCATTAGTAATGCCAGCTCGGCTACTCCATCATCATTATCATCACTACTTTCTTTTACCAATCCTGCTAAGCACGTTTCTTTAATTTCCGATTTGATTATGGTGGATCTCTCACGGTTGTTGACTTTTGCACCATATATTGCATCAAAAGTATTCCAGACTTCCTGTGCACTTTCACAATGAGAGATAAAGTTAAAATTATCTTGATTAATATGAAAATATATTATATGCACAACAAGAGCATTAATCGAAGTAATTTTCTCGTCTATTATTTCACACCTATTTTCAATAATATTCCAACATTTAACTTTAGCAGATTTTAAATAAAATTCCCTTTTTAATTTCTAATTCAAAGAATCTGTTCTATTAAAAACAGATGGAATAATATTGAACGGACCCTCAGTAAAAGCATTATTAAAAGAAGCCATTTTAAAAATTCAAATTTCTAAAGCAAAAATTGGTCGTTCAAAAAATCAAAATTTTAAAACAAAAATGGCTTTTGTTCCAAGCTCTGATACCACTTGTAGGATCGGTTTCACCCTAGAGGAGGATGAATAGGGTGATATTATTAATTATAAAAATTATTGCGGAAATTTATATGAAATAATTTCAACACAGATAATAGTCCAGTAACAGCAGCACAGATAACATAATAAAAAATGCAAAAATAGAACACATGGATTTACCCAGCTTTGGCAAAACCATGTCTACTAGAAATTAAGTAGTCAGACGCTTACACACGTAAATTCGCGACACCCACTATCGACTATACTAACTCTATGCTCAAAACCCTACCATAACTCAGCCACTGAGTTGCGAATTCTCGAACTACACCACCATAGTTCGTCCCCTAGTCACATGACTAGAAATTACAAATTTTTAAAAGAAAAGATACAAATTAAAAACAAATTAAAATAAAAACCCTAATTTTTAATAATAATAGCCCAAAATATAAATAAAGTAACCGGCCCAACTTAAAAATAAAATCCCTTTTTCTTTTCCTTTGTATGGCCAGTTCCCTTTCTTTTGTTTGCGATAATAACTGCTACGTTCCTCTATGGAAAAATTAGGGCTTCGCCTATTTCAATAGATCAATCAAATTAATGTCATCACGTTGATTGCTCTGTTGATTGATTGTCTCTTTGATTTGCCTCGGCTGCTTCAAAATTATCGAGCGCCTTCACTTGGTTGAAAAATTGGTACGTGAAATTCCTTTTTAGTTTCGATTATACTCAACTTTGATTCGAGTTGAATGATTATTCTTTGTTGCTTGACCTCGAATGAATTTGGCCTACGATGTTACCAGGTATAGGGTTCGAACCCCTTGATTTATGTTCGTATGTATTTGTTTGAATTCGTAACTTGCTATGCTTTGGCCATTCGGTTTTTTTTATGGATGCTTGAGATTGATCTGACTTGTTCAATTCATATAATTTACTGGCTTGGTCACCATGGCTTTGAATTTGCTTTGACGATGTTGATTAGTTTGACTTGTACCCTGCTGTTCCATGACTTCGGCATTTAAATTGACTTTGTTCAAATCTGTTGTGTCGATATAAAAAATATAAGTGCATGTCTGGTTTTCCTGTACACACACGTCTCTGATTTTGTTGTTCTTTGTTTTTGAATACTGGTCATGGCCATTTGATTCATAGTATATATATGTTGTTTATTGTGGTCAGACTTGGATTTAGTTGCATTCGTTCATTTTTCTGACATCTCCCTTGTACATGTTGAAGTCTGGTTTGAAGCTTGTAGTCTTTTGAAACTGTCTTGCTGTCACGTAGTAGTTGGACTTGCTCGAGTTGGTTTGGTTCATTGTTATGGTTGACATTGTTGGACTTCATGTAGTCTGGTAGCTTCGCTTTGTTAGTTGATTGAAACTGCACTTATTTCATACATGTCACTGTTTGGTATATACTTTTGAATCTGGTTCCATGTAACTTTATGGAGTCTAGGTGTATTGGTCATTGGCTGGCTGTTGCCTCTGGTTTCATGTTTTCATACTTTGAGTTTCGTACCCATTTCCTTATATCTAAACCTTTTGTACTTCCTTTTGTACTTGAATGCATGTTGAACTTGGCTGTGCCATCTACACTGTATATTTCACCAGGTGTTTGCATTGAGTCATATGTAGTTGATATTTGAGTCCATTTGCTCATATGATTCATAATCTAGTGTCATATGATTCATAATCATATAATAAAATTATTTTTCAAAACTACGATTTAGTATATAATTCCAAAATGATTGTAAATAGATGTAGATACTTCTGTATTTTCAATACATCACTTTTGTTGTGAAAAAATACCACAATAAAATTTTACTTTATAAAAAATATTCATAATATTCACAATGAAATATAACTATGTCTTTTTTTAAGTCAGTATCGAAAAAATAGTCATTATTTCATAAATAATATCCGCTATTTTTTCCAAAACAATTTTCATAATTTGATACAATCAATATGTGATATGTGGCATGCTCCCACTGTTTCCACCACTACTATAACAGCGTACTTGATTTGAAGGTCCATCATTAACGTAATTTAGACCATTTATTTCATATACTACAACAGGTTTACAGTAGAGAGTTCTTTGATCAAATATCCTGAACACATAGAAATAAATCTCATAGAAAACAATTTTCTGTACAAAAATACATTTCGAAATAGAAATCATATTTTATTATCATTACAATTCTTATCTCTGATTTTTTTTATGAAGCAAAAGTGATCATTCACTTTCTTCATCCCAACTATACCTTAAATCACATCTGCTCTTGTACATTCGTTAATCTTTCTAAATAGCCAAACCATTTAAAAGAAAAACCCTTACCACAATATCATAATGAACTCTTTACAAAAGCGCATTCGATTAACCATAACTTTTAAAGACATCATATATGTTGTGCTTTGTATAAACTAATCAAACCGACATTTTACTAATTGAGTTCTTAGATTTATATTATAGTTTTAGTCTAATGTTACATTTAACATGATATGGTCCTTTTGTTATCAATCAAATTGAATACTCGATCTCAATTACTAAGATTTATTTGATTTTTCAGATGAACTAATTTCATTGAAACATTGTACATTACAAATTTCGACCGTTGACCATATAACATTTATACGTGATTGTATATGGATCAAATATTCATAGTCCTGTATTGATTATAGAGTTCAAAACTCATATAATGCAATACACTATCTCGACCAAACAAACGCGTAAGTGACCAAACTATGAATTGTATTTAGTAGTTGTAAAATCAAGCACTTACATGGGTGTTGAAACGTTAACATGCAATAAGCTTTTATTGGTAAGTATATGTTATAATTCTATTTGTCAATTTTCAATTCAGTTCATTTTTATACATTGATTGATTAATGTCTTATCAGTCATATTGAATGCACAAATTTATCATTGTAGATAATTATAACAATACTTTTTATACGTTCTTACAATATTAGAAAGAATAAATGTTACCATTCATTTTTATAATAAGGCTCCCACTAGTCTTTATGTTTCTCCAAAATCTAAGTTGAAATATAGAAGTTTTTCAACTTTACTAATGGATGTTAAGACTCATTTGTCTTGGTATTCTGATCTTGAGTTTGCTCAACAAATCATAGCCCCACGAGCAATGGATAACTCCTTATCGGTTATATCACATACAACTCCTAACCCATGTTTCCTTATCCTAATCTCATTTTTACCTTGAGTTTACTCAACAAAATTGTAAGAGATTATTAGCTTGTACCTACTATATCGCGACGACCTAAGTATAGTATATGTACCTTGAGTTTGCTCAATAATTACATATATTATCTTGCCTCATATATTCAATAATATACTACACATAACATCCCTAGCTTAAGTTTGCTCAACAACTAAGGAGTATACAAGTAATTTATTAATATATATATATATATATATATATATGTGTGTGTGTGTGTGTGTGGTAGAGGACAACATTATATTGAAGATGCATAGTCTTTAATATATTATATTGAGTGATATCGACTCATGAAATAATATATTTCTTATGAAATACCCTCGTGATTCAAGCGTCATTCACATCAAAAATCAAGGTATACGTACATTTACGTCTGTATTTATTCCTTAAATCTATTTGGGTTTCTTTAATGTTCCACATTTAGTTTATACATTCATATCATATAAGTTTTACTATTATACAACTTTTATATTTCATATTACTTAAATAATAGTCTTATGTATATTTTATTAATTAAATATTATTTAATTAATTTTAATTAGTAACTCTTTAATTAACTTTAAATTATTATTCAATTGCAACTTTTATATTGGACATATCTACTATAACCTTTATAGTGCATACTATAACTTTTATAGTATAACATGTATGTCTTATACATGCATATTTTTTATTTAATTAATAAACCTTTTAAATAATATATTTCACTAAACAATTTTAATTAAATTATATCAATTTTAAAATTTATCTTGCATACATGTATACATATGTTATCTTAAACACTTTAAAATAACATAACATATATCAACATATATAATACATGCATGTAAGTATTAATTAATTAAATTGTTTAATTAATTTATTTTATCAATCCTATTAATAAATTTTAAATTTCAAAATTAATATCTAAACAGTTTCAAACATATTGAAATTTTCATTACCTTTTCAAACATTTTGAAAATTTATGTTATATTATAACCATTTATGATAAACACGTTTTTATTTTAAATTTAACTTTTAAATTTGAAATCTAGTCTAAATTTTCAAAACTATTGTGAAAATTAGCCCAAGCCCAATTCAAATTGGGTCTTTTCTATCAGGGGCAACTTTTGGGCTCACTTCACCTTTTAGGCCAGGCAAGAAACTAAGTAGGACAAGGTACTTGAGTACCCAACTACATTCCTAGACATCACCTTTTTAGACATCGTACTAAGTGCGCAAGCTTAATTAGTTAGCCTTAACATGAATAATTTAGACCGCATAGGCTATTGAGCTCTAATACCATTGTTGGAACTAGATCAGCCCGCAGTGGAAGAAATAAGTAAGCTTTACCATTTCAAATCTCTAATGGGCCTATGAAGTTTAAATATACTTAAAACTTTTCTAAGTTTCTTTTAAATAAAACCAATATTTTATTCTATTTCATAATAAAGTTTCATTGTAATTTAATGTGAATATAAATCAGGGTATATTACATATATTCTTACATGAATATTTTTATGCGAAGGTTAAATATTGAATTTATTTAGAGAATGAAACTTTTCATTTCGTTTCTTTTAACTTATTTTAATAATGAAGCATAAATTTATATAGAGAAGGAAACTTTTCATTTCCTTCTCTTAACTTATTCAATTAACGAGGGAGCACATTATTAATATGGAGAGAGAAACCTTTCATTTCTCTCTCTTTAATTAAATTGATGGATTAATGAACATCATTAGTTAGCAACATATATATGGCATGAATGTAAGTGTAAACAAATATATTGTAATGTAAATTTTGTAAGTGCAACATATGATAGGTCTATTAATTGATGACAAGGTGCATACATATAAAAAAAGTAAATGGATAGCTAGCCACATAAAGGGAAGAAGGAAAATAAATAAAGTACATAAACAGTCAAAAATAAATGTATGTGTATATTATTGCCTCAATTAAATTGTTTCCTCCTGTTGGGAAGAAATCTAATCATACTTTGACAATATGAAATATATGCAATAAAATTTATATATACAAACATACATATAAAATTAATGTATATAAGATTAAATCAAGTCTTCAGAATTAATAGAAATTAGAGACTTATAACAATCAATTAAAAAGTAGATCTATTGTCAAAACATTCATTGTTTGTGTATAAGATTCAATCAAATCCCCTTAATTAATACAAATTAGTGATTTATAGCAAGCAATTTAAAATTTAGATTTATTGTTAAGACATCCTCCCTATTTTTTTAATTTCTAATATAATATAAACACAAAAAACATACATGTAAACTTTCAAATCAAAATTACACTTTGTTTTTTATGATATAAAAAAATGAATCTTCAATAAAACATTGCATTTAAACATACACAAATTTTAATTTACATTTAACAAAATAAGAACCCAAATGACAAACTGAAAATACAAAATTTTAGATCTCAAATTTAAACTTCAAATTGAATGTTTATAATATAGTTCCAAAAAAAGAACATTATATTTAAACATATACAAATTTTAGTTTTGATTTATTAAAATAAAAACCCAATCAATTCACTCAACAAATAATTCAAACTACATAAATAATTTTCAAATTAAATGAGGCAAAGATATGTACATACAAATTATGATAGTCAAATTTCTCTTTCATCAAACATTACATCAATTATCATTATCTATAAGAGAAAAACATACCTTATCACCTAAAGCCTTGAAACACACCTTGAAAAGAATTCCCCTTAAGATGTTGCTTAGAAGTCACAACTTGAATGATGATATCTCCTCAGATCTTCAAAATCTCCATCCTATCCTTATAAGAGATGGATGAACTACATTTTTTTTATTCTTTTTGATGCCTTATTCGGAGTTGAATAATTTTAGAAATTTGATTTTATTTATTTATTTTCTACTATGGAAAGTTAGAAGGAGAGAAAGAAAAAGAATGAACGAGCAAGAATGAATTATACGTACATAATGAATTAGAGAATATGTTTTATTTGAAAGAATGAAACTTTTCTCATTCTTTAGTTAAAATTCCCTAATTAATTCCTTTGATTGTTTCTTTCTCCCCAATCCTTTCTTTACATGTATATCATCAAATGACATAAAATTTCCACAAATCATGTCATCAGATGACATAAAATTTCAATAAATCATGTCATCAAAAGACATAAAAGTTACATAAATCATTTCATTCCATTATGTTTAAATTACATCTATATCGTATATCAATGCGCATAAATATAACTTTTATAAATGCATTAAAATAATTATAAAAAACTTTCGAACATCAAATAAATAATAATTTATATTTCTTAAACGTCAATTAATTTAGTCAATTTACAACAATTTAAAAATTAATTAAATCACGTAGTTTTTCAAACATTCATCATTATGGTTGTGTTACTCAAAGATGTAAATTAAATCAGTGATTATTATCAAACTATTTGAAATTAATGTTTACACATTACTTTGCAGATGGTATGGCATTTTGGTCAAATTTATTGCTTACACATCTTTTGGTAAAATCCAATTTTACTTATTGTAAGGAGTACGTAATAGTGACAATTATTTACACCAATTCTTTTATCAACACTATATCACATTGATTTATGAAATTTGGTAATGATCAAAATTCCAATATCATCAACATTCAACTTTATAGTCCCTACCTAAAGTCCTTGGTTCAATAATAATTATTATTAACTAAAATGCTATGGTCAAAGACTTTGGCTTTGAGTTGATTTCAGTTGATCGTGATACTAAACTCATATAACTAAGAAGATAGATCCTCTCTTAAATAGTGTTTCACTTCCACTTGACCCAACTATAGTCATTCGATGGATGCCAAGCCACGATCAAACCATAATCAAAGCAGAGCTTCCATATTGAAGACAAATAGTATTTTCAAGTCGAGAGAACTGTGTAAATTAGTCACATTGATATTCGCTGCTTAACCTTAATTATATTAACTAACGGAAAACTATCGAGTGAGTCATTCTATAGTTGTCCAATAACTATTAGTATGTAACCCTTGGTGTCCTCAACAGTCATGAGTAATAACTGCCCAACATTCGGAGAGCGTTACGTAGTCTCAACGGATACGTTGATATCCAGTCTCGATGCATCTTGACTAGGAACATTTAAAATGATATATTAGTTTCATTGTGTTAAATTATTCGCGGTTACAACACTTTGTAACTACTATCACAAAATATGCCATTTATGGATATTCAATTAAATATACTTTAAATTAAATTGATTAATTAGTACAATCACATTATATCAAGTATATAATAGAAAGAAAATACATTTATTTCGAACAAGATTGGTCAACGAGTTAGATATATGTAACAAATTACATAATTACCCCGAGGGAATACCCTTAAGTCTATCGATATGCACATATAGGATTGAACGGATTAGCTGTAAATAATAAACATAAGACTTAAATAGGAATCAATTGGTGTAAATTAGTGTCATAGATAAAGTACATAATTTTTCCAGTCACTAAAACATTGTTTTGACCCCCTTCTCGTTATTACTCACAAGATAGATTAAAAGGGACATGCTACTAGTGCAAGACAAGAATGGTAGATGGTGAAGTCTTCTCATTCATGCATGGCGCTAACAAGGTAACTAGATATCCAATGAATACTATTGATTTCAAGGTAATAGCCTTAGTCGATGTTTAAATTCTATAACATTTTTCTATTCCACTGTGAGTTTATGTTGATGACTCTCTAATACACTTATGTTTATTATAGGTTACCAAAACTAACGATCTATTCCCTAATGGACTTAACTTTTGATTTAATTGAAATTCGGATCCTTTAAGGTGTGTATTGTTATATTTGGTATCAGATCTTAGGTTAGTCGATCATAGAAATTAAGATATGCCGAGAGAACGTATTTGTATTATATGCCAAACTCTATGAATTCATACTATAGAAGTAGTTATGACCATATTCTAAAAATATCGATGAGGTGGCTATGAGATGGAATAACAATGGAATTAAATTTATACACATACCCAGATACCCCACGGACTATAGGCTATACCGCAAGGCATTAACCAAGAAGGGCATGAGCATAATATATAGAAGGTCCTCGAAAGTCGGATGGTACTTGACTCCTTTGTTAGACCTAAGCCGGCTTATGATTGTGGTTTCATTGGATTGCAGATTGAAGACATACATTTCATCTAGATAAATGGAAAGTAAGAACCTATATATCGCAAGCGTCTTGAAGCAAGATGTGATAAAGGATTAAGCAAGTTCCCACAGAAGGTGTGCATTAATCACCATAAGAGGGTAACCAAAATTTTATTAATATTCTTAATAAGAAGCGGGTAAGAGTAAAGCGATAAGAATAAAAATTTAAAAGAAAGGACAGTTAAAGTTCATTTCCGAGTCTAACCCCATATGAAAGAATTTGACAAAAAGATTTTTAATATTGAAATTTTTTGAATGGGTTTTCCAAAGGAATTATTGGGAAGTTATTATTTTAAAGAAAACAAGGAAATTTGGAAATTCTTAGTTAAAATTGTTTGGGTCAAAAAAATTAATTTAAAGGTTTTTGGTAAAAGGGTTTTTCATTTTTGAAACGAATGGAAAAGAGAGCGTATGTTGGGCTCGATGATTTATTCTATTTTAGTAAACTTGGAAATTCCTTTGGAGAAGATATTTAATAGAAATAAGGGAAAGAAAGTAGAAGGGTAAGAAAGCCCAATAATGAAGATAGGATGAATAGTCATGTATAAGGAAAATACAGAGAAAAGCTACTTAAATAGATTAATACATATCTCTTTTCATTGAAAAAAAGCCTAATCACTAAAGCAGTAGGTATCACACTACAATAAGTTAATGGGAAAGACAATAAAAGAGGAAAAGTGCTATGTAAGGAGAAGCACTTGAAGGCAATTTAGGTAGGAGAAACTTTAATAATGGTTGTATTAGGAAATTTGAATTGAAGTAGTGTTAGGAATTTATATTAAAATAGGATTTTTAATCTAGTTAGAAATAGTATAGGGAATAAACAATAGGGACATGATAGGAGAAATGGATAGTTTGCGTAAGTATGTGCCGTAATTACGCTTATCTTTTAGAAGTCCCCCTTATGTGCTATTAGAATCTCCGCTAAGGTTGAATGTAGAAATAGCATAAATAGTAGTAAAATAATAGAATGGAAGTTATCCTTGTCTATTCTAGTTTTTATTGTTTATAGATGTTTTTGAAAAAAATGGTTTGGCATGACAATTGGGTCTTTGAACTAGAATAAATGTTTTGAGTTAAAAATCCCACCTTTAAAGTAGTAAATCATAGAAAGTCTATGAAAATGGAAAGATGGTTTGATAGGAAAATTTTTATGGCTCCTTTTGGAAACCAAGCAGTTTTTGAATTTAATAAAAAGGTTTATGAGTTTAAAGATAAAAGTTTTGGATTAAGTAATTCATGACTGTGAAGTTTTATTTTTTTAAAGAGTGTGAATAACCAAACTAATTTTTGATATGGAGTAGATTTGAATCACTTCCTAGGTAGGACAGGGTAAAGGTCAAGGCAAGGAATAAAATAGCAATGAATGCTCGTAGGATAGCAACAAAAAGTCCCCATTGAATGTGAAGGATATTGGTATGAACTTAGTAATGTTTAATTAGACATGTGTGAAAGAAATAAGAAGAACCCTTGAAGGCTTGTGGAATGGTACCAAAGTACACTTTTACGAGTCCTAAGATATACTCGCATAAAAGATCAAGGAAAGAAAGAAAATACCAAAGTTTGATAATACTATCAAAAGATTTTGATTGAAGGGAGATAGTAGTATAATAGAAAACGAGGGTAATAAGATGGCAAACATACAGAAAGGATGCTGATTGACTCCAGGTTAATTAAAGCAAGATAAGTGGTAGGAAAATTTATTCCACTAAGCCAATTTTTTAATTAGTTATTCTAAATATGCATAGTTAATTTCTCTTATTCACCATAGTGTGGGAATGTGCAATTTATCCCTTACTCTTGTGTAATGATTGAAGTAATGGATAAAGCTTATGTACTGGGAAACGAGGAGGAAAGTTAAGACATATGGATTGTAGTTGAATGGCATACTATAAACCATCTTAATTGAGTAAGAAGTGATAGTGCTACAACATCATTAACACCAGTTAATTATGAAGGGCAACTTCCAGCAATTGTTTCTTGTAGGTTATTGGGCTGTAATCGTTAGTTGTCTCCCTTCGTGGATTGAAAAAGTGTACGATATGATATGAGACATGTTCCTATTTTGTCTAGATGAGCTTAGACCGCTATATGTATATTGGAAAATAGTGTAAATCGGGAAATCTCATATGGATACTTAATTCATGATAAAATATAGGTAAGGATGTAAGTTTATAAAATAAATTAGGAAATTAATTTAGCAAATGCTCGAGTCCCGAAAACTTTAGAAATCTGGAAAAAATGAATTTTAGCAAGCGAAGGATATGGAAAATTATTCTGAAATCAAGGGTCAATATCCCTATACCTTAAAGGATAAAATTTATACCTATGTTTGAGTGTTGTTCGTTGCTTTAAAGTAAAAGGATAGGTTTCTCTAAATCTAAGACTAAATGCATAATATTAGGGTCAATCATATGCATAACTTATTGACTAATTATCGATTATGCTAAGATGTGGCTTTATTTGTTTTTAAAGATTTAGCAGCAAATATTTTGAAAAGCTATGTTCGAATGCTTTTGAATTTTTTTTTTGTTTAAGTGCTTTTGAGAAGCTGGGTTCAAATTCTTTTAGAAAATTTTGTTCAAGTGCTTTTGAAAAAAAAACGGTGTTTAAATGCTTTTAGGAATTCGATTTTTTAAACTATTTTACAAGTTTGATTGAAAGGGGGAAAAGATTTTTCATGAAAATTGATTTTTTTTTTCTTCAACTTTCTAGTGCCACATGCTTAGCTTAGGAAGGGTCAACCTATTAGTGAATATGTTACTATCTGACAAGGGTGATGGTATACAAAACATTGGGAAAAAAAGGGAAAAAGTTGTTTTAGATTTGGAATTTCTAGCTTCATACCTTGTTGATAGTGAATAATGACTTGCGTCTAGAATAATTCTGTTTTAACATACAAAAATATACCTCCTTATGCAAATTGTGTTTGGAAAAGTTGAAAAAGTTTTGGGGGAAAAGTAAAGGTTCAAAGTATAATGGAATAGGTATCCAAAAGAAGGGTGGAAATGTGAAATTCTCCACCTAAATTCCATTTCCGACATAGGAGTATAGATTTACAAAAACTAACTTTCCAAATTTTGGATGTTAGAAATTGTGTGGTAGGTATTGGATTTTAAAAATTGGATGCAAAATTGGTTGAACCATACTCCTACCCACAGGGGTGTGGAAATTGTTGTGTGAAAAAGATTTTCCATTTTTTAGAACTTGCATACATATAAAACTGCCAGTATATATTCGTTGATTTCATCATACTTTTCAAAATGTTTTTAAAAGAATGCATCCATTTATGAGGTACCGATTTATCATTATTTAGCATACATATCATATTGTGATACATCATGTAGCTGTACACGTTTGGCTACAAAATTGGTTGTACACTAATTAGTTGGATAGTTTAGATGGTTGCATGCTATATAATATGATTCAACCAATGAGGAATTTTGGGAAGGAAATTCTTTTAAGGGGGAGAATGTAACACCCACTAAAATTTACGATAATCAATAAATAATTATTAGGGTTCAAAAATGAAATTTGAGCAAACGTAGGAATTTGACCATGAAACTTGCAGCATTGCATTCACAGAGGTTTTTCTAAGCAATTTTCATATTTGAAGGTTTGCGATCGAAGTTCAAACAAAGAAGTTATCAACGTTTGAAGTTTTTGGAACAAAAATAATTAAATAAGAAAAATAAATAATAATAAATGCAAGACCCCATCTGCCAACCACTTTACTTGGGCTGACCGACCGTTTATAGGGGTGGTCGATCGGTGCTAAATATGGTTGTGAGGGTTGAAACTTAGCCAAACGACCCAGATTTAGTTATTTAAATATAATGGATACGATCGATTCGATCGCCTATAAATACAAGCCTAGCCCTCACTTCTCTTCTCATATTTTTCGATTCAAGTAGCAAAGCTCTACCATTTTCCCTTCTTTGCTATTGCTATTAATTAAAATATTATATTATGTATATATAATCGGAGAAGGGCGGAAAATAAAAGAGAAGAAGAGAAGGGAAAAACGATAAATTTCATAATTTTAATTCTATATCCACTTCATCCCATATCTCTTATTGGATATGTAATTCTAATCGTATGTATATATATATATATCTTTTTATACATATTTTTTTGGATTAAAATGGAAAAGGGGTCTGTTAGCGTCAAAAATGGCCCCCGACACCCGTTTAAATGTGAAAGCACAAATATCCAAATAGAGGTAAGAACACATATCACATAATAAATTGCAGAAAAGTAAATAAACACGCAAGTTTATAGTGGTTTGGAAAACTCTGGCCTATATCCACTCCAGTAATCCTTTATTCATACTGTAAGATTACAAGTACAGTTGTTTTGGCCATAGAAAGTAATGGAGGAAGAGAAGATAGTAAAGAAAAAAGCTAGCCAGGAAAAGATCCTTCAAATGAACAATGAAGCTTGTATTTATATGGGAAGATGGCGAAATATCTTCATGAAATTTCGGCTGCGGAGTCTCCAGATCCAGACGTGGTCACCCTTTCAACACAGTCCCCATTTCCATCAAAATAACGATTTGCGCCGATCGTTTTTCTTTCTCCTTTTCACGTGCAATCGATATGGAGGGTCCCTTTATGTAATATATTGCTTTTCCTAAAGTTTCGTATAGTTGACTTCTGGATTTTGAGTTATTGATCGATCATCATGGATTTGTATTGTCATCCAAGCGATTGTATCCATCGATTTACACTGATCCATAAAGAAGATGTTCCATATCTCACCCATATTGGGAATGGATCATAGCCGATCCATTTGGAAAATGGATCATAACCGATACATAATGGAGATGGAACATAGTCGATTCATAATGGAGATGGATCATAGTCGATCTGTTGTGAAAAAAACTGTACTTGATTATTTTTTCAGTCGAAGTGTGAAATTCATACTTAGCCAATTCCAGAATGCTGTTCGCATGAATCCGTACGACTATCATCCATGGTCTTTCATATAATCGATCTCCAATTCCAGTAACCATCTCATTGGGGGTTTCTGCCTTGATGATCATGAAGTCTTTTGGGGTAAATCCGCCTATATATTGCATTGTCAAAAGGCAGGCTAACACTTTGCCCCTCCAAAACATGTCTTACAATAGGACGTGTGTTTAGATTGTAATAAATCCAAAATTCGAAGTCCATAATCCATCGATAGTTATACTATCCAATTCGAATCCAATCTGTTACCAATCCAAAAAAATGATCTCTCCAGATCATTAGTGAAATTCATGACCATACCTAATCGATATCCAATTCCGAATCCGCGATCTTTTTAGGTCATTTTATCCAAATCGTTGACCTCACCAGGTTCTTAGCCAAATTCAGGACCACTCTGGGTCCATATCCAAATCCGTGACCTCACCAGGTCTTTGCCAACACAATCCACACCCATCATCTGTGTAAGCCAATGCTATCGCCCTCTGGTGAAGCAGTGTTATTTCTTATACTCCAGTCCAGTGTTCCCGTACATTAAGTGATGTCTTAGCCAAAGTCCTAGGCCGATAATGGTCTCTTTGTACCCTTGCCGAACATAATTCATACTCGATGACCTAAGTTAGCCGATCCTGTCGCTTTTCGGCAAAGCGACCTACTCCTTGCTAGGCACAATCCATATCTGATGTCTTTTTGGGTTTTATTCTCCGGTCTTGACTCTCCAATCGAGGACTTATCCACGTACAAGTCCATTCTATCACTCTTCGGCGAAGAGACTCGCACCCTGCAGTTACCGCCCCGTCACTCTAATAGGGAAAATAATCACGTCATGTCTTATTCATCGTAGTAATGCGGATCATAAATAACCTAATGAATAAGAGTTCATGCATCCAGAAATCAGTTAAACTAAAGAAACCAAATGGTGCCTCTCTGAACACGATGGTTCATCGTCATCTCAGAGCATGCCTAGTGTCCGTCCTCGATCCTGTACATGTGTAAGTGACTTAGCCACCTTGTTATAAAGTTTATTATTATTGTTATTATTATATATGGAGTCCAAGTCTTGAACTCGGCCCTTATCAACACGATCAGTTGATGACGTTCCGTGAACCCCATCCATGGCCATTCCCGTTTCCAATCGATGTAGGCGGTGCATGTTCTTATTCCACATCCATTGTCCGATTCCTCACATACTACGGCTGTATGCCATTCTTGACGTGCTCCTCAATTATATCGTTTAAGTGGCTGCATTCATCTGTGGTATGCTCGTTCAATTCATGGAATATGTTGCACTTTCCAGACATATGCTCCCGCTCCGTGGGATCCCTCTTTACCAGTTTACGAAAGGGGAGTTGCCCTCCACTGTCCAGATAAACCATTGTACGCCGTCCGTAAAATCCAAGTAGGAGGAGAACTTTGACTCCTACTCTTTCCATCGCTATTTCGGCTATCATATGCATAATCCAGTTTTCGTTTGCCTTTATCATTCTTGTTTGCATCTCCTGATGATTCTATGCTTTGCACAACATTCACCTTCGGTTTGTTAACTCGTGTGTCTTCCTATCATAGAAACCTTTCTGCTTCGTGATAAAACTCCCAAAAATCCATATGTGGATCCCACGCCAGTATCCTTGAAATCTGTGTCATTGGCAATTCCTGATACAACTGCCATCAAAACCATGGATGGATCTGGCCGATCCACCAATGTAGCGGTGGCATTAAATCATGTTATAAAATTTCTTAGAGACTCTTTGGTCTTCTGTTTTAGTGTTGCCAAACTAATCACATTTTTGGGTCTTGAAATATGAAACCTGAACTGCGTCATAAATTGTTCGACCAATTCTGTTCATGTGCCAATAGAACCATTTTCCAATTGCCTGAACCACAATGCAGCTATATCTATTAAATACTGGGGAAAGCATCATGCCATAACTTCCTCTGATGCCTCCAATACTTCCATGTGCAATACATATCTCATCATATGCATAGTAGTGTCTGACTTTCCGTCATATACTTCTAGGGTTGGTAATTTAAACTCTGGTGGATTCCTAACATTCCTCACATTATGAGTGAATGGACTTCTATTTACATCCTCTATATCCCTATTCACCAATCCTCCATGCATAGCTCGCCCGATCATCTCTCTAAACCTGTCATTGTCATTCAGTGGTAGTCTCCTTTCAACATCTCCTAATTGCCCCCTCCCCTCCCCCCAGAGTCCACGTGGGAATTCTCGAACGTACTCCTCCGGACGAGCATCCAAATTTCGATTTGCACCAAGCTCCATGGGATCGACCACAGATCCTCCAACATCATGATCAACCGAACCCGGGGGCAAGCCCTTAGCCTTTGGGGATCGAGACCGATCCCTTTGGATGGATTAGGGCTGATCCCTCTAAGATAGCCGAGGACTACCCCGACTGCATTGTTCCATTCCTTTGTCCAGTGGCTCCGTCTCCATGTTCCAGGTTCTAATTTCCAGTGATTTCTGTAGCTTCAACTGCTTGATCTAAGTTTTCATTAGTTCCTGCTACTATATTCCCTTGGTTCTGCACTCCAACTTGTCCAATCCGTCAGAGTAAATTCTGCATCATCTTCTCCTGCCTTTTCAGCATCCCCTGCATAACATCCATTATCATTCCCATTTCATCCATTGTGACATAGATATATGCTTGATTATCTTCGGCTCCCGAGGAAGCCTCCTGACTCCCTCCATAGCGGCTCCTTTCTAGTAGCACTCTCCTGATAGATTATCTTGCTCCAAATCTAAGCTCTACATCTTTTCTAAACTCTGAATCCGAATCCCAAATTCACGGAGGCTAGTTTTCTTAGTGAAAGCACCAAACTGTTAGATTTAAAAATGGCCATCAATACCCGATTGAATGCGAAAGCACTAATATCCAATAACGATATCCAAATGAAGGTAAGAACATGGATCACAGAATAAATTGCAAAAAATTAAATGAACATGCAAGTTTATAGTGGTTCGGCAAATACTAGTCTACCTCCACTTCAATAGTCTTTTATTTATACTATAAGGTTACGAAGACAATTATTTTTTTCCTTAGAAAAGTAATGGAGGAGAGAAGATAGTGACAAAGAAATGCCAGCTGAGAAAAGATCCTTTAAATGAACCATGAAGTTTGTATTTATAGGTGAAGATGGCAAAATATCTTTCTGTAGTTTTGGCTACAGAGTTTCCAGATCCAGAAGAGGTCACCCTATCGATCGCATGCCCCATTTCCATCAAAATAACGATCAATGCCAATCAGTATTCTTGCTCCATTTCACGTGCGATCGATATAGTGGGTCCCACCATGTAATATCTTTCCGTTCCCAAAGTTTCGTGCATAGTTGACTTCTGGATTTTAAGCTATTGATCGATCACGTTGCTTTGTACCATTAATCCAACTGATCGGTATCCATATCAATTCACACTGTTCCATAATGAAGATGTTCCATATCCGACCTATATTAGGGATGTATCATAGCCAATCCATAATGAAGATGGATCATAGCTAATCCATAATGGAAATGGATCATTGTTGATCCATATTAGAGAAGGATCATAGCCGATCCATTATGAAAAATGATCGTACTCGATCGTTTTTCCAGTTAAAGTGTGAAATTCATACTTAGCCAATTCCAGAATGCTATTTGCATAAATCATATGACCATCGTCCATAGCCTTGTCCAAAATTATTCTCCACTCTTGGTAATCATCTCTCAAGACTTTTGCCTTAATGATCGTGAAGTCTGTTGGGTTAAATCCACCTGTGTACTGCCTTGCCAAAATGTGGGTTAACAAAGTTAAATCAAAGGGATAAATTCAGATATGAAAGATTTGTAAAGCTTGAAAGATTGATGGTAAATTATACGATTTATTTATAATACTGAAATTTATATCATTGAATTTTATTTAGTTATTATTCCTATATAAGATCCGGTGAGTTATAGGCTTAAAACGAAAGTATAGGAATATCGCCTACATCTCCTGTAAGATAGGTAATTGGAATAGGAATGGTATTTTCATCATAATTTGAAAATTTGAAAATCAGTCTCTAAATTTGTTAAAATTGGATGTCGATGAAGTTTTAAAGTTTATTCCATATTTATAGTTGGGTTGTAAAATATTAGTATTATTTTAGATTGCCCTAATTTGACTTGGAATGTGATTTTCTATATTTTAATTTATTGGAAGCAGGGTACAATTCAGTTGTATCTATTTCCCTATGATTTTCATAAATTATCTAATTCCATAAACATAGAAAAAATACGCTGTTTAAAATAATAGGGAGTATGCAAAAAATAAAAGAGATGTGTAAAGTACAAATGTTCTTTCCCGTGGTTTGCACTATCCATTTATTTGTAATTTCAAGCGAAGCAAAGATATTACTTTGGTTAATTTATGGATAATGGGAATCCATTTTAGAAGGATATCTCTAATAAATTAAAACGTGGAAAGGGATGTTTTGCTTTGGGAGTTAATAGTTAGAAATAGAAATACACACACATACATACATACATATAGTTGTGCTTGTAGATTAACGATAAATATATTTATATAGTGTAGCATACATCAATTTTTGCATTAGTTATAATTAGGATATCCAGTTATAAATAACATAGAAAATTATAGGGATAAAAGGTGTAGATGAAAAAGAGATAGTAATTTCAAAATTAATATGACAATAAATGTGCAGTTAATATAGAGTTACAGGAATTAAATGTGGTCATAAATTTATTTAATGAGACTGGTTAATGAATGACTGGTTTAGGATGAGTGTGAAATAGTTAATAAGGACATAATTATACGTTCAGAATGTGCGTGAATTAGTGGGCCTATTGTTAACCCGCCTTTTGGCAAGGCCATAGACAGGCGGATTTAATTAAGTCAGCTTCTCGTTTATCGAGGCTGGAGTCCGATGGATTCGGTTTAAAATGATGATGTTCACTTGGAGATGTCATTGGTCGAGAAATAGAGAGGTTACATGGCTCGGTTTGGAAGTCAAAGGTCGGCCGGCCCTGGTAATGTCGCTCGGCATTGTCGGCACGACTGGCCTTGGTGAGGTGGTTCAACCTACATAAGGTCGCTCGGCATCGCAGAGAAGTCAGAGTCGCTCGGCATAAGATAGTGATTCCATAGATGTCGCTCGGCATCGTACCTCGCTCGGCAACATACCTCGATCGGCATCGTACCTCGCTCGACATCATACCAAGCTTGGCATCCTACCTCGATCGGCATCGTACCTCGCTCGGCATCATACCTCGCTTGGCATCATACCTTGCTCAGCATCGTACCTCGTTCGGCATCGCACCTCACTCGGCATTTGTGAGACGGCTCGACATTATAAAGGTAGGTGGCTCGACATTGTGGTGAGGCCGGTGAGGCTCGGCATTGTGGTGAGACTGGTGTGGCTCGACATTATAGAGGTAGGTGGCTCGGCATAGCGGTGAGACCGGTGTGGCTCGGTGTAGAAGTGGTATATGGCTCGGTGGAAGGCCTTGATGGGCCTATTCCATTTAGAAAGCCCAACAACTCATAATTTGTCTATAAATACGGCATGTGGGGGTAAAGTAAAAGGATCTTCTTTTGGCTCTCTGACTTTCTTTTTCCTAAGGCTAAGGTTACTCTAACATTTTGTAACTGTAACTGATTCTTACATCAATAAAATAGTAAACTTCTAGAGTGGACGTAGGCCGGAGTTAGCCGAACCACTATAAAACCTGTTGTACTTTATTGCTTTCATTTTAATTTTGACTGTTCTTCACATTATAACTCTCTACGTATATTCTATCCTTGAGTTGTGACTGTTATTTCGTGCTTTCATCCGGATTTGGGTGTTAGTGACCATTTTTGGCGCTAACACCTATCCTAACTTTTAGACTTAGGATGATCAGTTTTGTTTTTGGGCTGGGATGCGAGGTCAGTAGATTCATACAATAGAAGTCTGCCCTTCACCTATAGCCCACCAGCAGTTGTATATACTTACTTCTGCCGTGGGACATCTCCAACCATAGGACTCGTAGGAAAGGAATATGTGGTTGCGTATAGGCAGGGGAAATATACCAAGGTTTCGCCTTGGGTTTAAAGTATTAAATGATTTGGTACTTTTTAGGGAAATGGGGTCTGCTTCTTTTTCGATAAGAAGTAATAAGTAACTGGACTAAGCATTTTCCTTGACTTACATTTGGTTAGTCTAAATAGGGTTTTAGCTATAGGAGGTTGACAGGCTATGTCAGTATTATTGTTGAATCGGTATTTATAAATAAGGTCGGCATATAGATTATGACCACCAACGGTCCCAAGCGATCGGTTGCAAAGACTCGGGTTATGCCATAACAAATTTCACTCCATACTAGTGTGGAATCCGTATGGGATACGCACAGACCCCAAAGTTTAATTAATCAGTTGTTTGTTTATTGCAGGTGAGCTAGTTAACCCTTGGATGATTCTTCGAAATGGTTAGTAATACGAAAATTATATTATAAAGCCATAACTAGAGGTCATCGGTCTATATAGCTAGAACCATTGACTAGTGATTATGTTACGAAGGTCCCGCTTTGGGGTTGAGGTACTAAATGGTCGTTGGGTCTGCCTCCTTCCTTTTTAAGAAGTATTAAGTGATCGAGGTTTCTAGGTAGTACAACATTTTGATATATATGTATATAGACATATACATGGTTATATCTTGGAGGAGGTTAGGCATATCGTATGCACACATAGGATTGAATGGATCAACCGTAAATAATAGACGTAACACTTAAATATGAATCAATCGACATATATTAGTATTATAGATAAAGTACGTAAAATTTTCAATCGCCAGAACGTTGTTCTGACCCTCTCCTCATTACAACTCATATGATAAATTTAGAGGGATAGGCTACTAGTGCAAGACGGGACGATATATAGTAATTCTTCTCGTTCATGCTCGACACTGACAAGACAACTAGATATTTAAGTAATACTATTGATTTCAAGGTAGTAGACTCAGTCAGTATTTATATTCCATTTTTCTCTTTCGTTGTGAGTTTGTATTGATCACTCTCTTATATATTTGTGCAATTACGAGTTACCAAAATCAATTATCCATGCCTTATGGACTTAGATTTCGATTTAGTCAAAATTCGGGCCCATTAAGGTGTGGTTGTTACAAAAAATTATTTAATTTTCCCATAAGTAAGAAGGTAAACTAATTAAGGTATCTCAGCCTGATCCGATCCAATCCTTGTCGACTGAGTCCAAGTCAGCTCACAAGCCAACCATGGCTAAGGGCAGATCGACTAGGTTTTTCTACGTGTCTTGATATTCCAATACATTCTAGGCCCGCATCGACTCCTCTACTCGGTTGCATGTCAACCCTTCTACTGGAGAGGCTTCCTGACATAGCAACCCTAACAACCAGTTAGCTCATAAAAGGAAGGCGCAAGCTCGACTCGGCCCATCTCTCTTTATCCAACCGACCCCTCTCTTTAGCCTGCTTGTAACTTGATAATGGACCAGGCCACTTGTTCAATCATCTCTCTCTCTCAGCTATCTCCCGATTGACACATTTTGAGATCGAGGTGGCAATTATACCCGACCAGTCGGACTCGGACCCGACCAAACGCATCCCGAATCTATGCAAGTTGGGTTTTGTTGGGTCTAAATTATACATTTAAAATCTAGACCCAACCTCACCAGAGCTTTGGTTTGGGTCGGGTCGGGTTGGGTCAAGTCAGTTCAGGTCTGGCTAGGTAATAACACTAAAAATGCATTTATTTCAATTTTTTTATTAGCTCTTTTAGGTCGGGTTGGTTTGGGTTGGGTTTGATTGAATCTTTATGATTTTTTTTATTACCCAGGACTGATCCAACACCATCTGGTTTAGTTTGGATTCGGCTCTTCTTGGGTCGGTTCGGGTTTACGGTTCTCGATTCTACTTGCCAGCCCTAGACTACTCGAGGGTGGTCCGTCATCGATCCAGCTTCCACCTACGACATGCACTCCATCTTGTCTCACCCAGCTCGGACCCCTGGCCTTCACTAAGTCCCCATCGTCCTTATGGTCTTGGTGGACTAGCTTGGCCCGTCCTTCCACCTAGGCATGCTGGAGTAAAAAGACAAGAGGTACAATCAGGCATACCTACTTCTATCAAGAACCATGTTCCATTTCCCGTAAGCATATTGTAAGTACATGCGCATTTAATGCAAGTAGAGCATGCTCCTAGTATTGTTCTATTGGTGTTCATTTCAACCGTGCATTTCTTTCTCTCGCCAGCTATTCTCACAAAGTCCATTCAACCAGATCAATGGCCAGACGCGCTTCACGCCTATTTTACAATATGATCTTAGTCGTCCAAGCATCGATTAAACTGTTATAAGAACCCCATGCATAACCACTTCCAATGGGTTAGTTGGGCACCAGGTGGAGGGGACCCTAGGTTAGTTGGGTCCTCGATGGAGGGGACACCAGGTTAGCTGGGACCCTGGTGGAGGGAACCCATGGGTCCGTGTTAGAGGGGACCCTAGTTGGTTGGGCTATCGACGAAGGAGATCCGGAGGATTGGAACCCATTATCCCCCACTCAAGCTCCTTGAGATCAATAGCTCTCTAAGATTGGTAGCTCCGTAAGATCAGGAGTTCCCAGAGTTTATTATCTTTTTTAACCTTAGACGCTTCACATTTTCTTATTACTGTCTTGTAATCCTTGAAATTATTAAAGAGCCTTATAATAGGAGAAATTCATAGTGGATGTAGACAGCTTGACTGAACCACTACACGTTTTGGTTTCATTTACATTTGATTGCTCTTTGCCCTTCATTTTTCCATCATTAAGCCAAATGATTAGCAAGTAATTTTTACTCTTCATAACGCATTATCATAACTGCGAGGTTGATGAAAGTTATCGTCAACGGTATTGATAACCATTACTTAATTGTAATGGAGTTGTATTAATTATAATTTTTTGTAATAAGTATGAGATTCATTACCTTATTTAAATTATTATTTATTTAATTATTTGACTTTATTATTCCATGTTTGCATCTCAGATTGTTTAGGCAATAGTTCGGTCACTGGGCCAATGACCTACTTTTCCTTACACTATCGAAACAAACTTTTGCATTTATGGAATCAAATACTCAATTAATTGATTACATTGGTTAATTGTAATTCATTATTTTGTTTGAAATTTGTATACACTTTATTCCTATTTAATGTCCATTAAAATGCCGTTAAATGTCATATTTGATGTAACTTTTCAAATTTAGTAGTTACGTGTATTAAGTTTATACTAATTGCATACGAGTAGACTTTATACATAAAATTACAAATGAAGTGTAACTTGTATGTAGTTGATTTACACAAAGCTTAATTCCATGCGAAAATATAAAAGTGAAATAAAAATCACATGGTTTTAACATTCTAGCTAACACACATTGATTATGAACAACTTTGTCTTTCAAACATATGATTGTATGAAGTTATGTTAACAATTTGTAAATCAACAACGATATATACATGTATACAAAATTAATTTCATACATGTATACCTAAAGTAAATTATTGTAAATCATATGTGTTGATTGTAGTACATAATTTTATAATACAATTCAAATCTAAGCCTATGTGTGAACACAATTATAATGATGCGATTTTTAACGTATATTCATATCAAGTTAAATAATTCATACAAAACTTGATAGAAAATTGATTTCTGAATAATAGGTATAACCTTGAACGAATCAAATTGATAAATACATAAAAATGTATTTATAATCTAACATACGCAACTGTATATGTATATAATTCAACTAATTATATTTAAACTTTGTTAAACCATATAAATCCATTCTATTCAAACCTCAATAATATTCATACTCAATAATATTAAGTACCCAACACTCAGATCTTTCAATATGAATAATTGTGATTCAGATTCAATTCCAATACTAAGTTCTAATCAAACAAATCCATAAATTCAATGAACAATATTAATATTTGAAATTATAGTTATATTGATATTATTGCTTAAATATGTTTTTAATTTGAAAATATGGTGGGCAGTTGGGAATATTAGGATTTTAAATTTATGTGAATGGGTAAGGAGATCGGGTGTTTATACAGGCACTAGAAGCTCGAAGTTAGGCTTTTTCGTGTTCAAGTTCAATCCCACTGCTTTTTATTATAAAATTCATTTAATAAATTCAGCGACATATTTTTAAATAGTATCTCCTTAATAATTTTTCATATGGACTCGGGTTGAGATGAACAAAAATGAAAATTTAATAGAACGACGGGACACAATGGTGTAAGTTTCATCTTCAAATTCCACTTTTTATGAAAATTCTATTTTTAGCCTATTATAAAATTTTCAAATTTATGTCGGAATTTTTGAATTTCAAAAATTCAAAAAATTGGGGTTGTTACAATATTTGTTTTAAAATACCTCTAATCCTATATTTGAAGCATCAGTTCTGATTTTGTCTTAATTTGGGTTTGTAAGCATAATACAAGGAAGTTGTTTTACTTTTTCCTTTGTTGTTTTAATAGCTTATGTATGTTGTTCAGTCCATGTACCATGCTTCTTTTTGGGTCTATCGCAAAAATAGCAGCATATGTTGCTAAATTCTTATAATAAGAAGATATAAATTCAAGCTTCCAAAATACCTTTGTAACTTGGTTTTGTCAATTATTATATCTAGAAACTTAGAAGCAAATTCAAAACTTCTATTTATAGGAACTATTTTCCCTTTTCTATATCTGGACGTAAAAACCTGACATTTATTTGAAATAAAGCCATTTTAGAGTCTGATCCTACTATGCCATTTTGAATTACAATTTTTTTTAAAAATATCAAGGTGTTTAAAATGCGTTTCAGTACTTTTAGAAAATATAAAAATATCATCAATATAAACTATAGTAAATGCACTATAAGGAATAAAAATATCGTTCATAATTTTTTTAAATTTCGAGGAAGCATTCTACAAACCAAAATGCATTACTTTCCATTCATAATGTCCTATAGGAATATTAAAAGATATTTTATGATTCAAAGATTTGAATTTTTCGATATCCAGATTTCAAACCAGAGTTAGAAAATGTAATGGCATCATAAAATTGGTTTAGCAAATCTTTATGGATACATATAAGCCAAGGTGCAGGCCAAGCCATGGGCTAGGATGTTGGCTACTAGAATCACATTTGCTAGTACAGTACTAGAATTTTTTTTATTTACATACTTAACATTACCGACACCTTAAGAAGGGGCATCGACGGGGCATCGATATGTCATAGGGAATATATTATCTACGCATTATTACCGACATCTTGTCGACGCCATCATATAGGCATCAACGGAGTGTCGGTATGGCATCACACCTATCCATAACCCCCAACCGATGTCTCTCTTCCACATTTCAATTGAAAAATAACCACCACCTCCTCAACCCCAATTCGCCTCCTCTCCTCCAGCCTTACCCTTTTTCCATGCACGCATGCCTCCAATCTCCAGCATCCCCTTAGGCCTTCCCCTTGAACCGCAAGCCCTAGCCTCTAGCCTCCCCCTCGACCATGCATGCTTTCCTCTAACCTACAACATCCCTTTTAGACTCCCCTCGGTAAAGCAAGCCCCACTTCGAAGCCAAAGTCCCAGTTGACTTCGAACGTCATCGCTCCTCCTCGCTTGACACTGCTGCAAAGCCTAAGTCACATATCCGCTCCTCTTAGTCACCGCTCAAGGCTCCATCAGTATGATTTATTATTCTGATTCAATTACTATGCAATACTATGATTTAATTAGCTTCATATATAACATAGATTCAATGATTATATTCATTGTGTATGATTGTTGATATAGGTTATTAGTATGATAATTCGTATATGATTTGAGATATTTTTGGTGCTATTATAAAATTGTTAGATAATTAAGGTCGTTGTTATCGACATAGTATTATTAATGAAACCCATAGATGTTTTTAATTTCATCTTATCTGACAAGTACCGTATATGATCGTTATATAGATATTCAGTTTTTAAATTAAAAAAAATCGATATTCATCTCATAAGCTATTTGTCGAATTTTTTCCAGTATTTGACAAGTTAGAAATGCAATGGTATTTATATTATACATCAATATTTCTAATCAAACGGTTAATGAAATTTCGACGATACTTCCTTCTTATTTCCTGTGTATGCTCTTTTGCATATGATACAGAGAATAAGGAGAAGTGTTATCGAGATTTTGTTAGTCGTTCGATTTGAAATGATTTACGAGACATAAATATCATTGCGTTTGTAATAGAAAGTAGGATGACTAGCCATTTAAAAAGGTGTAGAAATTTCTAGGTTATATAACTTTGAAATTATTTGTAAATTTAATTGGTTTATAACTAGATTAATAGTCATTGAATGTATTAATAATATTAATGAAATTATGTAATAATAATAAAATTAATAATGTTATTTAAAGTAAGAACAAAATTAATAATGTTATTTAAATTAAGGAAAAAATTGTTAAAGTTATTTAAATTATTTATAAAAATAATAATGTTATTTAAATTAAGAACAAAATACTACCATATGAAATATAATGTAAATTTTATTCACATGTAGTGCATGGAAGATCGGTTATTTAAAAGGTCGAATTTGGATATACATAAAAGGTAAAGATAGAGAAATGATTCCATTGCACTTTGGAAATGGCATGGATGCATTCATGAAAAGGGCATCTAGTAATAAAACTAATATGAAGAATTCTGATGTCCACGTCCGAAATGTCATTGGTTGAAACTTAGAGAGTATTATATTGTGAAATTACATTTACACCAATATGATTTTATGACCTACAATCTTGTGTGGATATATCATGGAGAAAAATATCATGTTGTACAAGAGGAAACTGTAAATATGGATAATGATTGTGATGAACCCCTTATTGAAGAAAATATTGATAGAAAATAAAATAACCAGAATGGTTCATGATGCTACTGGTCTAAGTGTGTGCATATATCAATTTCAGTTTTTTAGGTTTTTTTTCCTTTGTATTCATTTTTGTTAACATGTAGAAATCTTCAGGTTAAAGGTGATTTTGTAAGTTCTTTCGCTTAATTTTGCTGCCAACCCTCGTTTCTTTCCAAGGATAGTTTCTTAATGATCTGTGGGTTAATTTTATGTTTTTCACTTTTCAAGTTTCAAGTTTCGATTGTGGGAATGTGAAGAGCTTTTCAAGTTTAGATTTTTGAACGTTGGTTGTTACTAGAAAAAGCAAGATTCTTTTATTTCCTATATTTTATGTTCTCGTATGTACAACCACCAATGAATTTGCTGCTAAACTTTGATGACTCCAGTCTCACATTTAATAAAAGTATGTTTTCATACCAAATTGCCCAAGATTAAAGCCAACAAAAATGTGGTCAAGTGGTTTGTCAAAAATTCATCTTGAAAAGCTGAACCTAATTTATGAAACTTAACTGATCTTTACAAAATTAACGCTATGACGTAAATGCTAATTAATATTTTATATAGGGACTTCTTTATCCTTGGGAGCGTTGTCATCAGCACAACAAAATGAAGCAGAATGAAGATTGCTTTCATTTATTATCTCCCATTTATGCCGAATAAGGTAATATAATTTGTTATGCTTTCATTCACTGTTTGGTCATCGGGTCAATATTTTGTTTCTATCATATAAATTGGACTAGGTGTTCCTATTTTGCAAGTTAAAGTAAATAACCTTTACATCAACCTATTCCTCCACAAATTGACTACAATCTCTACTCTTACAACAAGTCGAAATATTCCAAATAATATTCATATTCATATTTTTGTGTTCTCTATGGGAAGTGTTCCAAAAAATTTAAATTTAAGTACCATTACAAAATAATTGTAACATATTTCAATTTAACTGACTAACTGAATAGAGTTTAACAAAATTAATCACTTTATTTGGATCAATTTAACCACTCTTTACTAGTAGGATCAAGAGCATTCTTTGAAGTGTACATGATCAGAGAAGTTAAAATTTTCATTAACTTAAACTATACATATAATCTACCAAATAGGAGTTAATTATACTACCCATCCAACTAATTAATACAAACCACTAATACAAATTTGCCTTGTTATATAAAAATGACACCATTACTGGAATGTTTGGTTATATATCTTTCAATGTGGTTGTAGCTTAAGTGCTTGAGCATAACAACTAAATTGGTTAGAATGGTGAACTGAACAGATACTAAAAGATGCTGGATTTCATGAGGTTATTGCTGAAGATCGAACCAAATAGGTTATACTTAACTCCTTTATATCTCAGTGTCACCATATAATTGTAATTTAGTGTGCATTGCTGATGTTCTTGGCCAATGTTTTAGTTTTTGGAAGTTTTGATTATCAATGCCAGTATTGGTTGTCGGAGCATCAAGCAATTGGGATATGTCTGCTATATCTGTTTCATTAGGAAGCTCAGAAACAGAGAATGACTTATTACATGTAGTTTTATATTTCCTTTTCTATTAATTATGGTTGTTTACAGTGAATGGTCTGTATTGGACTATGGGTCATATCTTAATATTCAGCAGCAGTATTCTATATTGGACTTATTCATAATGATGCCTTAATATGAATTTTCTTTACATCTGAAGTCTGTAGCAGCAGTACTATTGCATATTCAAAAGTAGTAGCAGTAATCTGCACGTAGTTTGTTTGTTATTTTAGTATGAATTTATGATTACCCTATTTAGTTTCCATCAACTTTGATTCCAAATATTTTGGACCTGCAAATATATATTTCAAGAGTTGTCAAAGCCTACTCATCTTCCACAACCATCCTCCCACGGCCTGCATGGTATTCACTGTTAGTTTTCTTTACCGGAAAAAGTGGATTTTCCATCTTCTATCCCGCTTTTTCCAATTCCCGTGATTACCGAATATGGGAATTCCAGAGTTCATGAAAAGGAAACTGGAACAAGTATCATCTTTCCATCAATGCTCGAAAGGAACGGAAAAATCCTTGGTTGGTACGGAAATTTTCCAAACCCACCCCTAGATATAAGTTAATGAAAACCACTGGTAAAGGTGTACCTTTCACCAAAATGCATTATTTTCCTATTACACCGAGACTGCAAAGGTTATATCATCTGCTGCTATGACAAAACACATGCGATGGTATAGTGAACAAAAACAAAACAAAAGTGGTTTATGTATGGCTGGTTTTGCCCCATTTTCTTCATTTGGTAAGCCTTGCTCAACATGATCAGTAATTCTAACACCTTACTATCTCCCTTCTTGGATGAATATGAAGAATCCATACATGTTTCTAACTGTTATTGTTCTAGACATAAAAATATAAAAAAAAGGAATAGGCGTGTACTTGCAGCCTTTGGTTGAGGAGTGGAAAACGTTGTGGCCCGAGGGTATTGTTACTTACGATGTCTCAAATATAAAAAAATTTAGAATGTTTGCTTCTTTATTTTGGACGATAAGTGATTTTAATGCATATGGGATGCTTTTTGGATGGAGTTCTAGTGGAAAATTTGCTTATCCTGTTTGCTTGGACTGGATAGAACCATTTAGACTTACATATGGTGGCGAATGATGTTTGTAGGATCGACGTCATCGTTTTATAGATAAATGATCGCTTTAGATTTAATAGAAAAATCAGAAGAAACACAACTATTACTTTACAGCCACCATCTATTCTGAGTAGCGAAGAAGTGTACGAGCTTGTGTAAAATTATCCCAAAATACACGAGATAGGTTAAATGCTCGAAATTCCTGATAAAGGAGAGTATCACAATTGGTGTAAACAAAGAATATTTTAGGAGTTGCCATATTGAAAAAATCATAAACTTTGGCATAATATAGACATGATGCATAATGAGAAAAATGTGTTTGAGAACTTCCACGATAATGAACGTGAAAAGAAAAAATATATGATTTGAAGTCAATAAAGGATATTACCGTAATCACCCTAGGCATAAAATTGATAGAAAATGACCAAACTTCGTATGTTTTGCTTGTTACAAGTTGGAAAATAAGCATCGACGAAAATGATTAGAGTGGGTTCAAAATTTGAGGTTTCTAGGTGGAATTGCTTCTAACCATGAGAAGATGTGTTGATATAAATGATCTTCAACTGTCGGGATTGAAGAGTCACGATTCTCATGTTTTTTTAGAGACTCTTTTCCCAATAGTATTCAAGGAGTTTTTTTGTTGAAGGTGTGGATGTCTGTGACTAAACTTAGTTTGTTCTACAGAGATTTGTGTTCAACCATACTTAATAAAAGTATTGTGAAAAAACTAGAAATGGATGTACCCAAATTATTATGTAAATTGGAGAAAATATTTCCTCCGAGAGTATTCGACTGCATGGAACATCTACCTGCACATCTACTAACTAAAGATTTAAGGAGAGGATCGGTGCAATATGAATAGATGTATCCTTTTGAGAAGTATGTCAAATACAATTAGGAATTATATATTCTTTTTCAAAATCAAAATAGTAAATGTATAATTGATAAAAAAAATATATGAAGGTACCTGGGTCATTTTAAAAAAAGGTGAAACAAAAAGCATGCATTGAAGGTTCAACATGTCAAGCATACATTGTAAGAAGCATCCACATTTTTAGTCTATATTTTAAAGACCGTGTTAAGCTGAATTCTAACATTGGTTCTCGTAATGTTGATGGTATGGATGAATTATTTGACATTTCTCTTTCCAATTTTTAAAACAGTGGACATCCTTTGGGTATATGGAAGGATGAAAGTTTTTAAACACTTAAAGCATTTGTCATAGATAGGACAATGGTGCTTCTAAATTGTGAAGATTTACCCGATCTTATTAGGTAACACTATATCTATTTATTTGCTGTCGATACCGTGTTATATAGGATAATTGTGTATATCTTAACAATATATATTGTTTAACAGTCAATCCAAACATGATTTGAGGCTTGGTTTCAGAAATATGTAAGAATATATATATATATATATATATATATATATATATATATATATATATATAATTATCAAATGAACTTGGTATGAAACAGTTTAACTATTACATATATTGATGTGTATTACTTTAATGCAATAGGTTATTGATAATGAAATCTGTAATATTTGTTATAAAACTCTTGCGTTTGGTCCAACGACGAAATATAAAAAATGCCCAATTTTATACGTAAATGGATTTAAATTTCACACAAAGGAGTTTGGAACCAGTAAAACAACTTACAATAGTCGGGTATGTGTTAAAGGTTATTAACATGGTGATGATTTACAAGATTATTATGTAGTGTTATAGGAATAATTGAACTCGCTTATTCTGCAATACTGGAGCTTAAAACATTTTTATTCAAATGTGATTGGTTTGATACTACTCCTAATGAGTACATCATATACATAAAGATTACCCTATTATTAAGGTAAATCATAAAAGATGATATAAAGGAAATAATCCATTTGTGCTAGCGATGCAAGACACACAAGTTTATTATACACCTTATCCTGCCATAAGGATGATTGATGGGTTATCATTAAAGCAAAAGCTAAATGGTCATTCATGGGGATATGATCATAACAAATTATCAACCGTACCAAAATAATCCGAAGGACAAAGAAATACTCTAAATAACACAAGATGTTAATGAAATATGACCACTTAAGAAGTATTTGACGGAGTTGAATTAGATGAAACGTTGAGGATGATGATGACGTTAAAGTAAATGAACATGAGTACGATGATGATATTGTTATGACAATCTGTAGCATATGTATAATTTATTGAAAGATTCTTTTCACTAGTTGTGTTGCCAAATCCATAATATGAAGTTGGACTTATTATTTTTTATTATATTACATACATCTGTATATATGTATTATATAAGTCTAGTCGACGTCGACACAGCCGTGGTGGCTCATCATCAAGTCGTAGTGACTCATCATCAGGTCATGGTGGCTTCAAATCATCACAACATGATAGAGACGATGCATATATGATGTCACCATTCATTTAGACTACCACTGTTCTTAATGCTCGTATGGACTGTAATGGTCCATCCGCTCGTGAGTTTGAGATGGACTCTTCCACAGCCATGTCTCAACTTGATGTCTTCCCTAGAGAGCAAGGATCGGCGTAAGTAATTACATACACTCACATACACATACATGTACACATACATACATATGCACTAACACACACATCAGATGCTTACACACACATACACATACACATACATGTACATATACACTCAAACACACATACACACATGTATACAATACTTTACTAATTAAGTAATCATACATTTATATACATGTACAAATTTAATTTCAGTCATGGTGTCGCATCTGATGTCATCCGTGTTGGTTTTCCTAAAAGAATCACGGGATTCTGGCCAACATTTAGTGACACTCCTGGTGAGGTGAAGAATTTCATGTTTGAAGAATTTATAGTAAAATAATTTTATTACATAACACACTATATAAATATGTAAATCATTTTGTGCATAATATAATCAATTTTCATTTGCAGAGGAAATTCTCTTGAAAAGAGGGTGTTCACGAAGAGCTACTGCATAGGGGTTAGCTGGCCATAGTGTCAACAAAATAACGTGAGTGGATGTATGGTATGCATAGGAGTTAAAAGAAGCATCCAACCCTTGCCCGAGAGATATACGAGCGGTTCTTGTGACATTGGGAGATAGAAGAATTTAAGAAATATCGAAATAGAATTCCCAAAGAAGGAATATAAACCCTAGATTGCATACCGGTGGCTCCAGATCATATGAAGATCATCGTAACGATCTAGTGCGTATTTATTTGTTAATTTATTTAACATATTAAATAAATTAAAATAGATTTATACAATTGCGTACTTAATTTAAATTTCAATACGAAAAGCAGCACATTAAGCCTTTATCTTGGCAACTCTTTTGCAGGACTCACGAGATTGAGTCATCGGATGGGCTCACCGCCAATAGATAGGTAAATGATGCTTCGACCGAGTTTGCGGTATGTATACATGTATTTACATAATATTTACGTATATATACATGTATAAAATTCTATTGAATATGTAAAATGCAAAATAGGTGAAATACTAAACTAGGATTGAGGAGCTTTAAAGCCAACGTGTGTATGTAACAAGAGAAGTGGATGACGATGTATTCTACGCACTCACTAGAGCTACTACAAGAATGGAGGATCGGAAGCCCAACTATGGAAAAATTCAGAGGGTACATAATTGCTTAAACATTCATTATATACGTGTTATAATAATAAATATACATGTGTACAAAACTATAAACATATATATATATATATATGTATGTATGTATGTATGTATGTATATCATACTATATGTATGTATACATCGGTTTTAAATCCCAAGAACCACATGTACATATATGTAATTTGTATGAATGCTTATTATAACTAAGTTTGAGTTATTTTTAATTCCAAGAACCAAATGTATGATGTATCCATCCCCATCATTTCAAAAATAAATTGAGCTTGAGTTAAAATATATAAATTAAGTCGCTCAACAAATTAAAAAAAATTAGCATACATTATAAATTTTATTTTAATAGATTAAACAATAAATATAGATTTTTTAAAATAACACAATAAATTGAACAAATATATAAGTTAAATCACTTAACTAATTAAACAAATATATACTTAATTGAGTTAAATTATAAATTTTGTTTCAATAAATTAAAATAAGAGTATGTTTGTATAAGTTAAATCACTCAATAAATTGTATACACACATATAATTAGGTTAAATTAAAAATTTTGTTTCAATAAATTATGCAAGAGTTTATTCGAGTTAAATTATAGATTTTCTAAATCACATAATAAATTAAACAAATATATAAGTTAAATCACTTAATTAATTAAACAAATGTATATATATTTGAGTTAGATTATAAATTTTGTTTTCATAAATTAAACAAGAGATAAAGATTTTTTTAAATTGCACAATAAATTAAATAAATATATAAGCTAAATCATTTAATTAATTAAACAAATATATGATTAATACAAATTAAAATTTTTGTTTTAATAAATACAATAGTTGAAATAAAATATTGCTCGTTTTAACAAATTAATTTGGTTAAAATGTAGAAATCACCATTAGATAGAGCTACTGTAGTTAGTAATGCTGTGGAAGAAGAAAACCGACAGTTGAAGTCACACGTTGGTAAGCCAGTGAAGATGCTCGGATTACTTATGGATGTATTTTTGCGACGCTTTCCAGAGGAGGACATTTCTAGTGATGATGGGCATGGTTCGGGGGAATAAGGAGTATTTGTGTTGTTATTGTTTGGATGATTGTTTTGAATATATTGTAATGATACTGCTTGGATATTTGCTTTGTACTTTGATTATATTGGTTGGATATTTTGTCTGTATAGTAATGATATTTTTTGGATAATGTTGGATTATGTTTATGATATTATTATGTTGGGTAATATGTATTGTATTATGATGGTATTGAGATGATATTTGGTTGATGATAGCGAGATGAATATATTATATATATTTGAAAGTGTGATTGAGGTTAGAAATGTAGCAAAAGCGCTGCAAATTTATTTCAGTTGTGGCATCGGTAAGACGTCGATCGGGCATTGGAAAATCTTAATTTGATAATTTAACTAGGCGTCGGCAAGGTGCAGGAAAATCCAAGTTACACGATTTCAATTGTAGTCGACCGGGAGTCACAATGGCATCGAAAACTTGGCGTTGATAAGACATCGAAAAAAGGCGTCGATAATGCGTCAACAATACCTTATGCCAGGTCTACATGTGTTGAAAAAAATTTCCAACCATAAATTTACCCACGCCCAATATGACAATGGTGCGGCGTCGAGAAGTCCTTTATCGATGTCTCGTTGACGTCATTTTGGCATCGGTAAGGTGCTATGTTTTTTTGTAGTGGTAGAACTGTGTAGGCCAGCTCATTCTACTCTTGCGAGACAATCGAGCAACTATGACTCATTCCTTTACTTTGGCATACCATGTGATCTTTATAAAGGTTTACCATATCCTACTCATTGTCTCTATTATGACCAACCTACTAAAACCAATATGCAAAAGCGTTCATGTTTCCTAGTATCGATTTTGGTAAAATGCTTTTTAACCTCAGCGAAAAGCTCTTTAGAATTGGTTATCCCAATGGATCCCACACCCTTGAAAGCCTTAAAATGTTGCACTTTATGATCCTTAGACTCTTACGATTTGAACAATTGTATCTCTTAATGTTCTTTGCAACATCATAAGAACATTCAACTATATAGGGGAGGGTGTGTTCATCATAAATGCAAGGTTTAGATCCATGAAACCAATAACAAATAATATATTCTTTTACTAGTCCAGAAAGATGGTCCTAAATAAAATGAGAGTATTATTAAAATCAGTCGATATTACAGTCAAATTAGTAAAAAATGTAACAAAAATATACACAATATGCTCATATTAGAGAACCAACAATAATAAATTCAAGTAATTGATAAGTCACCTTTCAACATACATAGCACAATATAATATTAAGTCTTTGGACAATGATATTAACTGTAAGTGGTAATCTTATTGTAACGATCAAACATTGACAATCAATTCAAATAACAACCGTCCTTTGTACCAATTAATTGTTCATACGTTTTTATCATCGCATATATGAATATAATTCGGTCAAATATTAATCTTCTTTGGACCAATTAACATCTGCATAAACACATACTCACAAAATCAAACAACCATCGTCAAGAATCAAAAGAAAAGAGGTCACTTTGGTGACATGTTGACTCAATCGACTCAATTATACACACACACACACACACACACACACAGAGATATATATGTGTGTGTGTAGATATGTGAATGTATATACAAGAGATAATTGACTTTTTCAAGAGTACTTTAGATAATCCTAATCAAAGTGTGAAAAAGAAGTCTTGCTTATTTTAGTTAATAAACCAGAAATCTAAAAGTAACATTTGACAGCCTAATTCATAACAATAGCGGTAAGCAGCTAACCACGGTTCATTCTTATAACAACGTTACCTATTTTCATACTTGAAATTCACGATTACAATTTAAGATAATATAAACATTATAACGAATCAATATATGTGTGTGTATGTGTATATACATTCATACATATACAAACATACATACATATATGTTTGTATGTATATATGTATACATGTGTGTCTGTGTAATGTACAGTGAATGTGCAGTAGGCACTCAAAGTGATAAATTAATTTAACTCTTACCCTTGCAATTATGTCAATTAACTCAAAATTATTTAATTGGATGCATGTTACCATATATGTCAACCCGTATGTTTAAGAACTCTATTTTTGAAATATCACTAACAAAGAAATTTGCTTTATTTATTTATTTTGCTTTGATAATATAATAAAACAAATAGCACAACGAACATTTTGGTAACTATGTCTTATCCACATCTTACTTTGCTTTGCAATATTAAGGACTTAATACTCCGTCTCTCTCCCCGTTCCATGTTCAATTTCTAGGCCAACTATCGTATAAATAACACGTTTGTGTATCTAATAGCTAAATGCATTTACACTTTATTTAATAAAATTTAATAGGAAAAGTATGCTATAACTACAAAAGCTTTAGTGATGCAATACCTTTATTTCAAGCAAATTATTGGTGGTATCAGATGCAAATTGATAGTGAAATTTGTTGATGGATGGTCGGTAAGGACGTGATGGTGAATGCCACAAACTAATGGTGAGATTCCATTAATGTGTGGTCGTGACGAGATACTATATAAGATATTTTCGAAATTTAAAAAAGACACGATGGGAATCCCATTGATTGTATTTTCATTATATTAGAGGGATAATAAAACCCATGTAACGGTCATTTTAATTTCTAAACCAAAGCACCAGAATTATTATATTTTAGTTTTTGTATGTAATTATTTATCCTAATTAGTAATAAATATAAGTTAACTCATGTTTTTCTTTAGATATGTCCAACAGACGTGCATTTCATGCTGGTAATGTGTGTGTGCGTATAGTTTCATGTTTTCTAAACCCAACGTGAACGAATGATGATTACGAAGATGATAAAATGAGAAACCTCCATTCAAATCTTTTGAAGTTGCAAAAATACTCACGTTATATAAGTGCTCTAGACTGGAATTCTAGAGATTTTGGGTTCGAATTATAAAGACGCCAAAGTTATATTACTTTTAGTTTCAACGTTTCTTTTACTAAAAGCTGTTCTTTTAAAGAGAAAAATGAGATACTTCTTTTCCTATGTACACGTGCATCTGCTTTTGAGCATGCTAAATGAGCGCTCTAGACCGACTTTCAAGTGGTTTAGGGTTTGAACCTTAAAAACATAAAAAAAAAAAATTTTTTATCAATTTCACCATTTTCTACGCTAAAAGTCTGTTAAAAAAATGGGATGGTTCTTTTTCTATGTACAAGTAAATTGGATGTGCATAAATACTTGTTTTTATTAATAGCCACAACTTATTTCACCAGATGATGATTTTAAGACAAGCAAAATGAAGCATATCGTCAACTGGTAGGTGGTTACACGAAAAGATGAGGACAATAATTTAATCACCTATTGCAACATGAAATTGCTTAATTTCCTAACACAGTTATAAATGTACGTATTTGTATGCATCCAATAAATAAAGGTATTAACCTTTTATATAAGAAATATTTAATGATAGAAAAAAAAATTATTACAATAATGTTGTTTTTATTATGTGTGCATTATAAGTGAAAATCCTTTGATGGTCACAAACTACTGTATTTCAGGTAGTCTAATTGGTGATAAAGATAGCAAATTGATGGCGAGATTTAGCTGCTGAGTAACTGAAAATTGAATATTATTAAATATATTTTTGGAATCTCAAAAAAGACAGTGAAAATATAATTGAAATTCATTATTAACCCTAGATATAGTAACTTAGCTAATGAGGGCCTATGCGAAGTTTTTTTATAAATGGAACCGCATTTTTATAAATTGTGAAACATTTCACTTCTGATTTTCTTCGGTGCAAAAGTCATAAACAACAAATACATGAAATAATTTCTAAAAGAATCACGTTGGACAAGCGAAATTAGGCGACGGCCATATAATTGTGTCTTTTAGAGGAAAAAAACTATTGAACATACTCAAAACAACAATTTACCCTTTTGGGACATAATGTCGTGTCATTTGCATGTAGCCCGTATGTGACAGTACTAGTACAACCGCACAACAGTGAAGAAACCGACCATTCGATCATATGATATTAAAAAAAAATTATTGTAATTTTTTATTAATATTAGTTAAAATCAAGTGATAATATGCTGGAGAAAAAAAATCTAACAACTGAGATATGGATTTGAAATTAAAAATTTGGAAATATGAACTTCAAATTTGAATATTTAAATTCAAAATTGAAGTTCAATCAGAATATTTAAAATTGAAGATCTGAATTTGAAATTTTGGAATTTGAGAATCAAATTTCAAACTTGAAACTTAAATTTGAAAATTTAAAAGATTTGAATTTGGAACCTTTGAATGACAAATGTTGAGTTTGAAAATTCATATTTGCAAATCTAATTCAATTTCCAAAATTTGTACTTATTAAAAGCAATAAAGCTCAATTGGCAAACCTTCTTCTAAAAAGGAATAAATTGTATAGAATTTGAAAATTTTAAATTTTAGAATATGAAATCTGAGTTATAAACTTGAAATTGCAAATCTGAAGTTTTGAAACTTGAATTTTTCAAAGTTTTAAACTTGAAATTTTAAAAATTCATACTTTTAAATTTTTGAATTTGAAATTATAATTCCAAAAGTATGAATTTCAAATTCAAAAATATTTTTTCTTTGAATAGAAATTTTAAATTTTGTTTTGGGATTTAAAATTAATTTGAAAATGAACAGATTTAAAACTAAATTTTGAATTTTAAACTCAAATAAGTATGAGAATTTGAAAGATTGTGGAAAAAAATAAAAAAAAATGGAAAGAAAAGTTGTTATCATGCTTAGACTAGGTATTAGAAAATTGATTTGAGATACAATTTGTACTTGGATCACGTGATTAGGGTAATTTCCAACTACAGCCTATAGTACTCTCTCGTAATACTTTGTCAAAAACCAAACCAGTAGACTCTACCAAAAAAGAGTGCAAATGAAGGTACAACGTTGAATATAAAAAATAATGTTGTACCTTATTATTTTTTATCAAAAATAAACATAAATAATGTACAACGTTTTTCATGCATAGTTTTAAATCCAAAAAATAATTAAAATATAACAGTGTAAAAGTTTTGAAGAATGGCAGAGCGTATTACAAAATTAAATAGAGATAAAGTTCAATAGATATACTAAAAGAAGAACACTCTAAATAGTAAGAACGTCACTAAAACAACCTCCCCCTCACCCCTCTTTTTCACTATTTCTAAAGTTAACAAGCATCCATACGGCAGTGGCTGTATCCCCATCAGTAAAGTGAACGCCAAATATTCTTTTGCGAAAATCAGAAACCATCAATAAAGGACCTATCGTAAGAGAGACTTTAAATTCCCAACCAAGCTTCTCTTTTGCTTTTGTGATGTTTGGTGGTTTTCTTTTGTTGGGGCCGTCCTCTATGTTCTCCCCGAACTCAATTCATGCATTAGGTCAATTATGTCTTGAACTACAGGCTTTAACATTGTGAATTCTCATGAATTGCCTAGATTGAATAGTCCTACATGCTCCCCTTCCATTAATCTCATTAGTCCCTCTACCCGTATTCACATATAGTTATTTATTTCTTTTGTAGTTTACAACTGTTTTAATAACAAATAATTATGGAGTGGGAAAAACTAGCCAGATTTGATACATACTGGAAACTCCCGGTTTGCTTTCCATCACCATATCCTACTAGCGGTTCCTTTCTCAGTGCTTGAATAACCATTTATATTATGAATCTTACAATTAGTATATCAAATTATCTAAGGTGTATAGTAAATAATATAGTGTAACGTCAAACTTTGTTAGTTGAGAATGCAATGGTCAATAATACCATAATCATGATAACATTGAATAAAGCTAGAGCTTGTTCATACTCAGTATAAAATTCTTGCCAGTCCAATGCATGCAATTTGGTTACTCTACCACCTTAGTTATTAATGAGTATCGCAGCATTACACTTTTATGACATTATATGCACTCGATAGAATCTATTGATAGTCATTTCACAAACATTAGTGCAGTATTGTAATAATATCTTGAACTTGCTATTTTGGTTTATTAAAAGAGTGCAATTCTCTGATATGGTTTTTAAAAAAAAACTGTATTTTCCATTTCCATCAAGCATTTCTTGCTAGCACTTTTCAGAAACTCCAACAATAGATAGCCAAGTCTAGAAAAACATACATAACAAAAAGATTAAGGTTATTTATATTTCATTTCAAATTCTTAAACAAACACGTAAATCAACTCTCCGGCATGGAGGACCTCCGGAAGGAACGGTGGACCAATCAACTCCAAGGAAGGATTAAGTTGTGTATGTCCACTTCAACTCATGATATCTATAACCTCCGGGGTTTTTGCGAGAAGTGTGTGCAAGACATGGCTCGAACCTTGATTTTTTATCGGACCTAAGCATCCCTTTTCCATTGCGCCACGTCTACAGATAAAAATTATTTTACATACTTAGACGGTATACAACATACTAAATGTCAATATATGTTCAAATCACGCTTTCTAACTTGTCACCTCTCGCATCAAAGTTGAAGCCGAGACAGAACCCCAACTAATTCCATCATAAAATTTAGACATATAACTGAAACAGAATACAAACAATGCTAAGGTGATGCTACACATACAAGGTTTAAAACTAGGATTATCTACTAGCTCCACATGTTGACATGCTGGGCTCTCGTAACATATAGAATTCACATGTCAATGCATGTGGATCCAGGAGCAAATCCATGGTGTAATTTGAGGACAAACAGTTTCTCCTTCTTTCTAAGTTAATGTAAAATTCATCTTCATGTGTAGGAAAAAGAAGACTTAAAAGAAGAATTAACGTATAACAATAAAACAGATAGAATGGAGAAAATTATGATGTGTAAAATGGATAGGAAGACAGACCGAGGCAATGAAGTTGCTGACAACTCGACCAACGTCAATTTATGATATTCACACAAGTGTTATCATAGATCAACTTCACACATTCTTTACCAACAAAAAAGGTGATGGTTGAATGAGCTGGCTTGAGAGAGCAAAGGATGTAATGATGCGGTGACCGTTGGAGTAGTTGGCTTGAGAGAGGGAAGGAAGCGATGGCTTTAAAGTGGTGAGTGGTGAAGAAAACTAAGTACTGATACATGATAAGATCTACACAAATATAGCTTCATAAAAGCATTTCCATTCAAAATTATTTTTTGTAGAAGTAAAAATAGCATGTAATTTTTTTCTAAAAAGTTAGGTTTTGCATTCAACATGTTCAAGAAATAATGTGATTCAAAAGATGGACACATGACGCATATATGAAACAATTTACTTTGTATTCACAAGGCAGTTGTAAAGACATTCAAATATAAAAAGTAGTCCTTTCCACATATATTCTTCTTGAAGTATTCTATATTATAAAGTTCTAATTCCAAATTCAGTCACAATAATCCATGTAGCACAAAAGAATTTAGCAGTAGCTTTCCACTGGTAGAAAATGCCCAACTGGATACTTATACTTTCTTATTCATTCGTATAACCTAGTGAAAAATTAGCATGTGAACATAGTGAATGGAAACTATGAAAAAATCCATTTATTGAGATAAAAATTTGCATTGACGGTCATAAAATGAAAACATTATTCTAATTATACGATAGATCAATCTCATTAGTTACTACGATCCACCTGATATGGTTCGGGATAATTGTAGCTTGTTTTTACCATGCATATGTGGCTTACAATTATGTAATCCTAATAAAAGATAAGAAAATATTTTATGCGTGTGGGACTGATACTGTGTAATAATAGATTCATACATTTCTTAAGAATCTTATTTCTTATGCATACAAAATAGATTGCAGAAAAGGCATTCTAATCAGTAGCCATAAAAATTTCATCTCCTTTTAGGCTCAATATTTGTACTCAGATAAATAATTACACATTCTAGACTCAATATTCAAATTTGTATCCTTTACAATTAAAAAAATAATATAGCTATCAAAATCCAAAGTTATCTATAAAATTTTATAAGGCTAATTATAATCTTTTAACATACACCAAAAATATAATAAACTAACATACACCAAAATTTACTTTACGGACACCATCACTTTTACAAAATTACTTTTGTTTACATCATCCTCATTTTCCCTCCTTAAACCTTAAAAAAACTTTTACACAAACTAGAAATTCCTAGCAAAAAATTTAGTTAAAATGCAACAAAATAAACTTTAATTTTTAGCACTAATACTGTAGCTTCTTCAAATTTTTTAATGCGAATTCTTAATTTAATCAAAGTCAACTCTAATTTTAAAAGAAAACAATTATACACTTTTGAATTAGAGCAGGCAGCTATGAAAGTTGTCTTAATTAATATTTTAAGTTTCATTAACTTCATTAAAATTGTATAAATTTGATCAAACATCATTGATTTTAATGTTTTAATTAGATGGATTATAATAAGGAAACTAAAAAAGCAATTAATAAGAAGGGTAACTAAATCAGAGTTTACTTAGCAAAATAATGATGTACGTTAGGTGCTTTTTGGTATATGAATAGAATTTGCCATTTTATAATTATGTATAACATCGCATGATTAAGTTGCATCTTAGTGTTAACCAGTCCCATTTTACTTAGTATGAATGTTATTCAATAGCCATAGAAACGAGTTAATCCGAGAAATTTATTCTCCAAATAAAGGAAAATATGAGAATAAAAAAAATGAAATCAGAAGTTAATCGGAAAATATTTCTCAAAAGGTGCATCTGTTAAATATATAGTAGGTTACATAGCCATAAAAAAGTTGTAACCCGGCCCGGTCTTATATTTTGGTACCATGTTAATAAAATGCAATCAAGTGTTCAACATATGTTGATTAGTAGTGTCCAACATAGCAGTTAATGAAAAACTAAAATTACCACTACCGTAAAAACTGTGATTATGAATGCATAGTAGCTAACAAAAACCAGGCTATGTTAATAAAAAAAAATACAAGAGCATGTGGTTGATTAAAAATAGATTTATGTTAGGCTTTCTAGCACAACATTCACATACTTTATCAAAATCAATCATTTGTTAATTTAGGATTAATAATTTGGTATTTTAATCATTAGAAAAGAGTGTGCTTGATCGAAACCAATAAATTCCTTAAATGATTTGATACTTCAATCAATAAATTTAAATCACCAACAAATCTTGGTTTCAATCCCAAAAATTAACACATCATTATAGTTTCTCTTTCCAGTAAACAATTTAACTGCAAGTATAGAAATTTTAGGATCAACAATATAATTTCTCTTTCCATGTACAATTCTAAAAAATGAATTACTAATTGATAATTATATGTTCGTTTGCCTACCTCCAACTACGCAAACGAAACCCAACAGTCACCTCACCCCAAAGTCGTAGACTCCCCATTGTAAACCAAGCTACTACCGCAACCCGGCCTCATCTCCCTGTCCGACTGCAAACACCCGAACACCAGCTCCACCACCTGATTAATCATCCGAAAAACCTCGAAATCAGTTTCATACATCGCTAGCTATTGCAGCCGCTGAGGATCCAATTGCCATTAGTGTTTACACCAAAAATGGTCCAAACCCCAATATCGTGAAAGCATCCGTTTATGAACACAAATCAGCAATTATCAACACAAAACTCAGATCTAAGCAATATCAAACACAGCAGTTCACAAATAACAATCACAAACACATGATTTATAGTGGTTCGGTGATCTTGCCTATGTCCACTCTGAAGTTGATGTCTTTATTGATTCACCTGATGATTTCAATCAATTACAGTGGATTACAGTTGATAATCGCTCTGAAATCTGATTACAACAGCGGTAATGAAGAGTTGAATTGAATCCGGTAGAGTCTGGACGTTGAATGGCCAAAAGATCCCCTTTCTGTATGCTTCAGGGTGCTATTTATAGGCGTAGGAGGTTTAGATCTCGCTCAAACTTCAGGAGACTTTTTCTGGCATGTGAGTGGGCCCACGAGACCGACCCTACCAAGTTTCAACTCGATCTGAGATCGATACGAAGTGATTTCGTATCCATCAAAAAATGACCCAATCGAGCTGAAACTTGACAGGAACAATCTTTATCTTGTATGGAAGCTACTGCGAAAATTTCGTTGCATTTGGATCATTGGTTTGGGAGATATGATCGATACGAGCTAGTATGTTTCGGTTGGCTGTTTATTTCGAATCCATCCATTCGAATCGATCCCTTCGAATCGATCACCTCACGTAGCCTTGTGAGGATGTGGCGCGCATACTTCGCCTCGATCCGGTCTTTACTCCGAGTTGACCGTATCGACTCCATAAAATTCGCCTTGTTCGTATCGAGGATGACACGTCACCCAAGGTTAGTTGATCTGATGGATACGAACAAGCCTCTGCGCATGGATTCGAACACGGTCTTGGGATGGAGACGAAGCAGCGAATCTCTGATGGATGCGAAGTTGATGTTAGGTGATTGATACGAAGCCGGTGGATGCGAAGTTGATGTTAGGTGATCGATACGAAGCCGATGGATGCGAACCGAGCCATGCCGATGGATTCAAATAAGACACTCTAGCCGAATTTCGATCGATATGAAGTCCATCGATGCGAAGGCCTGGCCACTTCGATCGATACGAAGCCGAAGGATACGAACCGAGGTGTGGTGATGGATATGCGTATCGATACGAAGTGCGGCTTACTTATGGATACGAAACAGTGCTCTTAGGATGGATACGAACATGCTGAGGGGATGCCTATTTGATCGATTCGAAACCGATCGATTCGAAATGATCGATATCATGTACTAATCGATTCGAACTCGATCGATTCGAAGTATTCAAAGTCCATCATTTCGAACAAAGCGAACATTGACGGATATGAATCCCATCGATTCGAATGGGCATCTCCTCAACAATTTGATGGATACGAACTGCGTACTTTGGCTAACTTGCATCGATCATATCTCGTTCATACGAACTCCGATTAACCTGAAATTTGAAACACTGGCTTTCATGGCTTTGGTTGTCATGTCCTATCAATTGTAGTCTGATCCGGGCTCGGACAAAATTCATCGATATCCATGGTGGAGCAATGTACAACCAATCTTTGAGACGAACTGTCTTTGGTTTTCGACCGATCTTTTGGTATCACGGCTTTGCCAAAAAGCGGGATAACATTTGCTCCCCAAAACATGCCTTGCGGTAGGAAAGTGTATTTTGTAATGCTATAAGTTGGATGTTCATATCCTGTCAACAACCTGTAAAGAACTTGATAATTTCAAATGACCTCAAATGACAATTGTTCAGAATCGTGTATCATTTGAGGTGAATCGGGACCGTTCGCGGTCGATGCCGTTCGCGGCGAAAGAGGGACCGTTCGCGGTCGATGCCGTTCACGGAAAATGTTGATCGTTCGCGATCAAGTGCCGTTCGTGGCGAAATGTGATCGTTCGCGATCGTGTGTCGTTCGAGGCGAAATGTGATCGTTCGCGATCGTGTGCCGTTCGAGGCGAATTATGATTGTTCGCGATCGTGTGCCGTTCGAGGCGAATTGTGATCGTTCGCGATCGTGTGCCGTTCGACGCGAACTATGTGTGCCCGAGGGGACTTAGTATTATCGATGTCAGAGTCAATGTTCGGGGGATTTTCCGAATCAAAGACTTTGGCGGTTCATCGCCATACAGAAGGTGCTCGTGGACCGTCCGCGATCCAACGGGCATGCAAGTAAACTCTTTCATCGAATTGCAAATATCAAAGTAATGATCATACGAATCTCACAACAGAAATGTCCAAACAAACAGAGTCTAAATATCCAAATCAAAACGAAATAAAAGCAAAGCAAGGATGTCAAAGTGTAAATTCTCACTATGGTGCGGTTAGTGGTCATTCAGAGCATGCCTATGGATTGTGCGCGATCGCTTACATGTGTAAATGATCTAACCGTGCTAGTGAAAGGTTTATAACTTGTTCATCATTATTTCAGTCAATCAATCAATTAGTAATCAAACGTTGTCTCGGCTCAGGGTCACCTGTAGCTGATGTAGACGGTGGTCGCTCTGGTTCCACTGTTGGGGTTCGCCTCCTCACATACTAAAGCAGCATACCGTTCCTGACATGCTCTTCCACCTCATCCTTCAGATGTCTACAATCATTAGTGTTATGTCCGTTCAGTTCTTGGAATATGCAGTACTTATCCAATTTCCTTTCGTCAGAAGTTGGATCCCTTCGCATCGGTTTACGATATGGAACTTGCTCTTTGGTATCCTGATAGATTCGTTCCAAACTATCATTCAGCTCTAAGTATGTAGTGAACCTTGGCTTCTTTCGTGGTCGCATTGATCTGTTATAGCTACTCTCAGCCTTTCGTTTCCCCTTGCTAGTTTCTGTACCTTTCTCAGGGGATTTCCATCTTTGACCGTATAAATGTTGTATTCTTCATTGTCTTCTCTTTCTGCACTCGCATCTTCCAATCATAAGAATTTTTCTGCTTCGTGATTGAACTCTCCTAGATCCATAGGTGGATCTTTAGTCAACGAATTTTTGAAATCTGTGCCATCAGCTATTCCGGACACAGCTGCCATCATAACCATGGATGGAACTGGCCGATCCACCGATGCTACTGTCGCATTGAATCGCGTCAGGAAACTCCTCAAAGTCTCTTCAACTTTCTGCTTCAAAATTTCCAAACTCATTACGTTCTTGGGTCTTGCAATGTGAACCCTAAATTGACTCATGAATCTCTCCGTTAAATCTGCCCACGTTCCTATGGAGCCGCTCTCCAGTTGCCTAAACCATAATGCTTCGATTTCCGTCAGATATATTGGAAAGCACCGGGCCATAACCTCCTGTGATGCCCCCATCACTTCCATGTGTCTCATGTACCTCGTCAGGTGGACCGCGGGGTCCTTCTTTCCATCGTACATCTCCAATGATGGTAATTTGAACTCTGGTGGGTTCCTATCCATCCTAATTGCAGGAGAAAAGGGACTCCTGTTCACATCTTCTAGATCTCTGTTTATTAGTCCGCCTCTCATGGCTCGCCTAACCATTTGTGCCAATCTATCATTGTCCCCAAGATGCAGTCCTCATTCATCGTTTTTACCTGCCCCCCCGAGTTCACGAGGGAATTCTGGAATCTGCCCCCTTGACTGAGCGTTCATTCCTCTGCTACCTCCAGGTTGCGCAGATGCTCCTCTCTCCGGTGTTGGATCAACATTCTCCATGTGTGTGCCTCCTAATCCAGGTGCTACGCTGGATAGTCCTGCTCCGTTCTGAACTCCATCAGCTCCTCTGTTCTGTGCTCCAAGTTGTCCAATCTTTTGAAATAAACTTTGGATCAACTCCTCCTGTTTCTTCATCATTGTCTCCATGTCGTCCCTAGTGATGAAGATCGATGCTTGATTCGCTCCTGAGGAAGCCTCTTGACTTCCTTGGTGTTCAATCCTCTCTGGCTTTTGTCTTTTACTTGTTTGTCTCGTCATAGTTCTTAGATCTAAATTCTTAACTCTTCAAATTCAACTTCTCCTAAATCAGCTTTTCTCAGTGAAAGCACCAAAGTGTTTGCACCAAAAATGGTCTAAACCCCAATATCGTGAAAGCACCCGTTTATGAACACAAATCAACAATTATCAACACAAAACTCAGATCTAAGCAATATCAAACACAACAATTCACAAATAACAATCACAAACACAGGATTTATAGTGGTTCGGCGATCTTGCCTACGTCCACTCTGAAGTTGATGTCTTTATTGATTCACTTGATGATTTCAATCAATTACAGTGCATTACAGTTGATAATCGCTCTGAAATCTGATTACAACAGCGGTAATGAAGAGTTGAATTGAATCCGGCAGAGTCTGGACGTTGAATGGCCAAAAGATCCCCTTTCTGTATGCTTTAGGGTACTATTTATAGGCGTAGGAGGCTCAGATCTCGCTCAAACTTCGGGAGACTTTTTCTGGCACGTGAGTGGGCCCACGCGACCGACCCCACCAAGTTTCGACTCGTTCTGAGATCGATACGAAGTGATTTCGTATCCATCAAAAAATGACCAAATCGAGCTGAAACTTGGCATGAACAATCTTTACCTTGTATGGAAGCTACTGTGAAAATTTCGTTGCATTTGGATCAGTGATTTGGGAGATATGATCGATACGAGAAAGTATGTTTCGGTTGGCTGTTTATTTCGAATCCATCAATTCGAATCGATCCCTTCGAATCGATCACCTCACGTGGTCTTGTGATGATATGGCGCGCATACTTCGCATCGATCCGGTCTTTACTCCGAGTTGACCGTATCGACTCCATAAAATTCGCCTTGTTCGTATCGAGGATGACACGTCACCCAAGGTTAGTTGATCTGATGGATACGAACAAGCCTCTGCGCATGGATTCGAACACGGTCTTGGGATGGAGACGAGGCAGCGAATCTCTGATGGATGCGAAGTTGATGTTAGGTGATCGATACGAAGCCGATGGATACGAACCGAGCCATGCCGATGGATTCGAATAAGACACTCTAGCCGAAGTTCGATCGATACGAAGTCCATCGATGCGAAGGCCTGGCCACTCCGATCGATACGAAGCCGATGGATACGAACCGAGGTGTGGTGATGGATATGCGTATCGATACAAAGTGCGGCCTACTTATGGATACGAAACAGTGCTCTTAGGATGGATACGAACATGCTGAGGGGATGCCTATTTGATCGATTCGAAACCGATCGATTCGAAATGATCGATATCATGTACTGATCGATTCGAACTCGATCGATTCGAAGTATTCGAAGTCAATCAATTCGAACAAAGCGAACATTGACGGATACGAATCCCATCGATTCGAAATGGGCATCTCCTCAACAATTTGATGGATACGAACTACGTACTTTGGCTAACTTGCATCGATCATATCTCGTTCATACGAACTCCGATTAACCTGAAATTTGAAACACTGGCTTTCATGGCTTTCCTTGTCATGTCCTATCAATTGTAGCCTGATCCGGGCTCGGACAAAATGCATCGATATCCATGGTGGAGCAATGTACAACCAATCTTTGAGACGAACTGTCTTTGGTTTTTGACCAATCTTTTGGTATCACGGCTTTGCCAAAAAGCGAGATAACAATTAGTTTTGGGTATTTTAGAACTATGATTGGTATTTAATAGAATACAACTTAATATTAACTGATATGATATTGTAAGTCAATATACTTAACAAACATAGAAAATCAGCATAATATACATGTTGTACGTCATAAACAGAGATTAATAGAATATTTACTACATTAATCTATTGCAGATTAGAAAAACGAAATTGAGGTTTGATTAGAGATGAAGCACAAGCATCTAGTGAAAAGGGAAGAGCAAAAAATTGCGGCTGCTTAATTAATTACTGGATGCATTTAACTAAAGAATTGTTAAAGCCCCTAAAATCGGTAGTAGCAAGTCATACAAATTACCAAATTGAAATTGGTAGTGGCGAGTCCAATCGTGGCGTCGAGTGCTAGGGAAGCGGGTGGTTAAGTATGTTGGGAATTTGAAATCAGGAGATTTAATGAAAATTAGGGTTATGATAGAGATACATGGAAACTGAAAGGAATCACGAGAAATAAGTAGAATGAGAAGGATACCGAGAATGACAACAGCAGAAACGAAGAAAACGAGTTAAGTATGTGGTGAATTTGATTTAGTGCCATTGCACTAAACAAACCTCTCTCTAAAGGTCTGTTTGATTAACTTAATAATTTTAAATACCACCGTCAAAACTTGTTATCAAAATTAAAATCTATTCACTGGGCGGCCAAACTTTTACCTTTTATTTTATTTTTTAAATAAAAGACACATCGTAACCTTTATAATTTTGTTAGTTCTTTATTTTTCTAAAAGGAAAAGAAATCTTAAATGCATACAATTTTTTAGTCATTAGCATGAACTAATAAATATCTACGGATCAAATCACATTCACCAAATAAGATTAGTAGGAAAGAAAAACTCTACACATTTCAAAACGAGTTCTGTATTTTCAAACATATGTTAGAATGCACCGAAGATGAGAATGGACGTAAAACAATCGATTTAAAAATTTGTTTAACATGTAGAATTAAAAATGAGTTTCCCTTTGTGTGATATCAAAAACTATCATAACCCTTTGTCTTCTACCCTTTCATGGAATAAATAGGATTTTCAACCCATCTCCTCCCACATTATTTGTCAGTTATAATTTGAAAGCATAAAAATTATTTTCAATTCAAACATTGATTTTATTTTCAAATATAAATTCACCACATATGAATCAGGTGCTCAAGACATTAAAGTACATAGAATATTTGATATTTTTCCCAATTCAAAATCAAACTTTCATATTTTCCTCACACATAGAGAGCTAGAATCAAGAGCCCGTCTATTTAGCACCATTTTATAATCTCTGATATCAGCCACAAGTTTCTATTTAAGAAATAATGATTATATATATACATAGATACATACATACAAACATACATACATATGTATATATGTGTATATGTATAAAATAACAATAATAATCATAATTGTGGAAGTCATGTCTGAATCTATTATTAATAAATAAATAAATAAAAGAATTGGTTTGTTCTTTTAAATTATACAAACTCTAAATCTGAATTATTTCTATTGAAAATATTAGAAGAATAATGAGAATTTATGTAAGTTGGACTCTAACCTCATATTTGTACAAAAGTGTGATATTTCCGTTTAACCCTTCAACAAATTGAAATTCACTACGGTATCCACGTATTATTTACATAACAATCGCATCCTTAGCCTTGAAACTTTATTTTGAAAGTTGGTCTTTTAAATCTTGTTCAAAAGGTAGCATATCACGTTTAATTTTACATGTGTGTGACTTGCATGTCGACCTTTTGCTAACATCGGGAGTCACTAGAGTTGAATGTATAGCGACCGGCTCAACTGAAATATCATTAAAACCCATATTATTGTGTAAATCGGCTCCTAAGACAACCATTAGGTCGAGGTACATAACAATGCTATAATTTGCCTGACTTAATCCATATTGTTAACATTAGCAGCATGGTCGACATAATATTTTTCATTGTCTTGATTTTCTACGTAGTATTATCAACATGAAATGTCATTATGTAGATAAGTTTCAGACTAAGGGAATGTTTGACAATGATAGCAAAAATAGCTAATAAATTACTTTTACAATTTGAAGTGTTCGACAACAACTTAAAATTTTAACTTAAAATGAGCAAATAAGTTGATAAGTCATAAGCAAGAAATACTTGCTTATGGTTTGTTTTAAATTTTACAGCTAAGTTTAACCGTAATTTTAACTTATACAGTCAAACACTTTAACTTATTAATATTCCCTCAAAACTACTTATAAATTACTATGCAAAACTTCTTTTAAGAAGATTTGAAATAAGTGGCTGCCAAAAGAGCTTTTAAAGCGGTATAAACTGGAAAGCTTCTTCACATTCTAGCACTCTTCTCTTCACTTCATCCAACTTCTCAGACTATAACACTCATCTTGTGTATGTGCTGTACAATTTGAAAAATAGGGGTCTTAAAACTGCAATGAAACTTTGATTTTGCGATAAATCATTGAATTTTCATGGTTTTCAGCCTAAACATGCGAACTATTTTACCAGTTAACTATTTTTTCCGCAATATACAAGAAGTACGTACTGACATCTTCTACATCACAGCTCTATCTGCCGAACCACAAAATCAACATTACATGGTCTGCCGATAGGATATTAAAAACTGCATTTTTTCCTCATAGGTAACCTCCAAGGCAGAAGGCAAAAATAACATATGAAGACAAATTCCCAGTAGTTTTAATACTACGTAGGGACTTATATTCTACAAAGGATGTTGCTATCTCCAAATAAAGAAAGCAAATCACATTAATTTGTCCATTACATATAGACTCATTCACCAAAACGCCGTCCAAGAAAGTGTCATTGTACCGATCTTCATAGCTTGTCCACAAGTTAAGCATCTGAATAATGCAACTCTCTATGTATAAAAGAGTAGGTTCCGCCACACATGAATCACACTACATTACATCTACTAGTAATCAATCGCTATTAATTAGTAGAACTATCTACAAAAAATAATTAATAATATGGTTTTAGAATTTGATCAATCATTCATTCAACTCAAAAACCAACTACCTAATCCAAACATAGAGGAATATAGAGAAATACCGATAATTGATCTCTCCCCATTACTCAATCCTAATAGTAGCAACTCCAAAGCAATGCATGATCTGGTAAACGAAATTGGAGAAGCATGTAAAGTGTGGGGATTCTTCACAGTCACAAACCATGGTGTGCCTAAAGACCTTGTTGATCGAATGGTCACAGTAACAAAAGATTTTTTTCACTCTCCTGCAGAAGAGAAGTTGAAAATCAGAAGGGACGAAGTGAATTTTCTTGGTTATTTTGCTGGAGAAAACACAAAAAATGTGAGGGACTGGAAAGAGAATTTTGATTATGCGTTAAGGGGCTCCATGGTCATACCAGCAACTAGTGACGAGGGAGAAACGAGGACCGAAGAAGCCTTCAACATGTGGCCGGCATTTCCCAACAATATGAGGTGATTAATATTCCTTACAAATTCAGCATTTTAGCCCATCTGGCTAAAGCATATATTTTTCCTGGAAATATATGTTTTCATACATATTTTTTGTTTGCAGAGAAATGTGCATGGAATACACAAATGTGATAAATGAGTTTGCAATGAAACTGCTAGAGTTGATAGCAATGAGTTTAAACTTACCAGCAAAACATTTGAACCATTTCTTCACAAATGAAGACTCGGGTACAAGAATCCGACTTAACTATTATCCTCCATGTCCAAAACCTAACCTGGTACTAGGCGTGGGTCGACACATGGATCAAGGAGCCTTAACTGTGCTAACAGAAGTCGATGGAGTTGGTGGTCTTGATGTTAAGAGAAAATCTGATGGCCAGTGGGTTCGCATCAAGTCTGTTCCTGACTCCTTCATTATCAACTGTGGAGATATCATTCAGGTTACAAATATATGTGTCATAAATTCGGCATTCACTGTCTTATATTACAGCATTTGTACCTCATTCTTAGGACATGTATGATGCAGGTTTGGACAAATGACAGGTACCAGAGCTCTGAGCACAGAGCAGCAGTGAGCTCTACAAAAGAAAGATTTTCGATTCCTTTCTTTCTATATCCTGCACATTATGAAGTAATGAAGCCTTTAGATGAGTTGGTGAGCGATGAAAATCCACCAAAGTACAATGGGTTCACTTTTGGGAGTTACTTTAAGTCCCGAAGAAACAGCAACTATATCAAGACTGGAGTTGAAAATGCACAGATATATCACTTTAGGAAGACTAACTGAACGCATGCATGTGCAGATGATTTTCTTTTAATTTTCTATGCTTAATCGTTGTTGGTTGTGAGGTTATTTGCATAATGTGGTTCATAGCACGGTTAAGTGAACTCGTATGCTTATAAAGGTTTACCTAACAGAAATTGAAACTTGTGTTTTATTGTGAACGAAACAAAGACATTCTGCAGTAATAAAAGCATACACTTAAAATACATATATAACCCAGAGTTGAATTCTTTAGAGTGGGTTGAAAAGAAAGTAAGAAGAAATAATGCACCAAACAGCAACCCCTCACATGACAATAAAATTATACTGAACTGTCCAAAGATTAGCCGCCAGATCCAAATTAAAAAAGGATGTAGGAGAAAATCCGGATGAAGTATGAAAATTTAACCATCTTGATTAGTATATCCCTCAGTTGATTATCAACAAACAACAATGAGCTATAACAGTTACTAACAACTATTCAACTAATCTCCAACACACCATGAACGACAAATTAAAGACACAACAGTCATTAATGTAATTCTATCTATGTGATTTACGTCCGTGGATCCAACAAGTTATGTGCCGTTCAAAGTCAAATTTTACCACATTTTCGATGACGACGCATCGGACGTCCGAACGTTCCAACTCCAACATATGAAAAGTTGGGCTGGATGGAGTAAAAAGATACGTTCGCGTCCGACGTGTCGTACCGTTTTCACTCCAATGGCTACATTTTTCGACTCCTCCCCTTCTATATAATCATCCATCTCCCCCTTCTTCCATACCAACAGCAAACAAACCTCAACCATTACCTTTCTCAATTTCTATCGAACCACTCAAGCATATTTTCAGGTATTTTTTTTTGCCATCATGTTTATTTTTTTCCTATCTATAGGATATATTTTTGTAGAATTTTTTTTCTACATTTCGCAATTTTCATTTTTCAGTATGGCACATTCTTCTGCGTCCGTTTACTCCCAGCCCATTGCTTTATAAACTTCCGAAAAGGAGAAACTTTTCATTGATCTGTGCATTGATTTTCTGCCGGACTGAAGAAGTTCGGTTAGCGGGTTTTATGCATCAATGATGGCCGCGTTTAATGACATGTTGATGTAAGTCTACAGAATGGATCGTGTAGTGTATATGCAAGTATATGTGACAAAATATACGATGCAACTAAGACGGTAATAATCTAGGTAACTATAGAATAAGCACACCAGGATTTTATACTGGTTCGGACCTCCTGTCCTACGTCGAGTCTCGAAGCTCCCCTTTAGAACTCGACTATCAATCACCATCGCTTCGTCCGGAGGAATATGCTTGGTTACAATAAATTATTCTTTTCAAATATGTGTTTTATAACACGGATATTGACTAATAAGTACAAGTGCTTCCATTATATATCTAGAGAGTATTGTTTGTGAAGAACTGAATATATGAAAAAGTGAAATACAAATATAGATTGCTAGATATTAAGAATATATATCAGAGTATGTAAGTAGAAAGCGTAAGTAAGGTGAATGTTCGCTTTGATTCTTGATAATATATATAGTTGTAGAGAGGTTTATTGAGTAGTTGCATCCATTAACAAGTGTTCTACAGTTGCTTCTGTTGATGATGAAGAGTTGCAGCGAAGAGAAGCGAAGATGTCTATTTAAATGTGGCAGTTGAATTTTGAATTTAATTCCGAGTTCGAAATCAGACGTCTGGTATTTGTATCAGACGTCTGGTATTTGTATCAGACGTCTGGTATTTGTATCAGACGTCTGATACTATATATTTTTTGTACATAGTAGATTTTCAGACGTCTGAGTGCATCTACCAAACGTCTGTCCTGTCTGTTTTGTTGTTCCAGAGGAGTTTTCCAGACGTCTGGCTTTTGCACCCAGACGTATGAAATCTGTGCATGTCTGTTTTGTGCACCTTTCTTATTGCTTCTTTGATCTTATCGACTCGTTGTCTCTTGTAATATTCTTTGAGCCTTATTCTTATCTTTCTAGTGACGTTGCTCTAGCAATTACCTGTATATAGAAATATATATATATATATATATATATATATATATACACATATTCGATTTCCATTGTATAGTTATAGTCATAGAAACTATAGATTTGATTTTCTAACAATCTCCCTCTTTTTGATGATGACAACTATACAATGTACTTATATATAATTGTATAAATCTTCCCCTGAACATGTGTTTTTCATAATTTATTTGTGATCTCCCTTTGAATATTATTTCTCCCCCTTTGACATTATCAAAAAGGATATATAACTTTTAAATGTAGAAATCATTAAATATTTACCAATCATTGTGAGACAGAAGTATACAGAGATAAACACGCCAAAAGAGGAATTTCATTTATTACATTAACCGAGTACATTCATAGATTTTTATCATTTTTACATAAGATGGATTCCTAAAAATCTACGATGGAAAGCTTTCTCTTGATCATCTCTTTTATCTTCATTTTTGAAAGAGCTAAGTTGCTTTGTAGGAGATGTCGAAGCTTGTTCTAGAGGTTCGTTATCCTCAAAAGTTTGGAATGTTTCAAAGGAGGAGAAGGCACTGGGGTCAGCTAATCTTCGGAAGGTGGTGTAGGGCCACGAACCCTTTGCAAAACCTTTTTGAGAACTGATAATACAATTGAAAGTGATGTTTCAACTGTGGCTAGGCATGTGGCAAAAGATGTTTCAAAGCTGTCGATACGCTTAGCCAAGATTTTTTGATTTCGAGATAAGATATGCTGATTTTGAAGAGTGAGATCTCGAATACTTTCATGTGGATCCGTCTCCGTTCGAGTCTCCAAAATCTCATCGTGGCACGTATAATCAAATGGTGCAGGAGGAGGAGTAGTCTCGCGATGTTGTTTCACCTCTTGTGATGGTTCATGGTGTGGTTGAGGTGGAGGCCCAGCTTGTCTGGCATGACGACGTTGCGTCCACTTTTCAAATGATATAAACTCCAGAGGGTTTTCCGGTAGGTGCATTAGTGAGAAAAATTCCGTGGAAGTATATTTTGAAGAAATTTCTTCAAAAGTAGATAAATAGGAGGGGATGTTGTGAGCACATAGAAGCCTCATGATGTATGTGAGGTAGATAATCGATGGGCGTGATCGAGTCCAAAAAAGTTTGAGCTCGTCAAATATAAATTTAGCCTAATTTACCCTTGTTCCGCTGAATAGAGCATACATGGTCTTGTGTTATAACTTCGTTATCTGCTCATGACTACCAAGGCGATGAATGATAGTGTTGATAATCATTCGAGTAAGAAGTCTTGCCTTAGGTCGTAGATATTAGGATGTGAATTTAGGCATTTCATCCTCTCATATTGGATGTGTTATATTGTCCCTTGGTTTGTAACACATATCGGAAATATTATATAAATCTTCGCCCGTGTCAGAATATATGAGAGTTCTGCCTATGATTCCTGGAGTTAACCTAATTATGTTGCCATAAACGCTAGACCATAGCCAATTATCTTCGTTTTCAGTGTTTCAAACCGTTGTGCTATCCAAATTAACGTAGAAGAGAAATATAGCCAACTAATCAATTTGGATGTTATTGGAAGTGAAAGATATCAAAGTTTCTAAACCGGCGCTTTCACACATTTCATCTAAATCATACATTGGGAACTTGAATAAGTTATAAAATGGACCCGTGTGAAGTTTCTTCTTCTGAATATCCTCATATCTCTTGAGTGAATGCGGTACTCGGTTCATCCATCGTTCAATTTGATCATTTGAGCAAACTTGAGGATTTGAGGAAGTTGCTTAGTCTTGTTTTCTCTTAGAGATTTTAGGATTTTTTGTTTTAGAAGCCATCAAATTTGATCAAGTTCGAAAGAAAAAGAATTTTTGAGAAGCAAAAATCGAGAGTGTTGTAGAAATAAAATGAAATGAAGCAAGAAAGTTAAAAAAAAGACGTTATCTAGACGTATAAATGTGTCGATTGAAGTACAGACGTCTGGAAGGTAAATCAGACATCTGATTTAACCTAGTTTTAAAACGGTAAATAGAATTGGACATTGGGTTTGTTGTGGTAGACGTCTGGATTTGATCGAGTTGTAAAATTTGATAGTCAGAGAGATTTTTCAGACGTCTGTTTGTATTATTAGACGTCTGAAATAGATCGAATTTTTATTTTTGAATGACAGATAGTTTTCTCAGACGTCTGCTTTAAGTATTAGACATATGAAAAAAGTCGAATCTTTATAATATGGTGGCAGAGACTATATTCAGACGTCTGGTCCATAGTTCAGACGTCTGAAATAGACTAGTATCAATTTTTTAGTATACAAGGCAATTTTCAGACGTCTGAAAAATTATATCAGACGTATGATATATGCACGATGTTATCAGTGTGTCAGACGTCTGAGGGCAATGTTCAGACGTCTGGAATGACCAAATTTTCTAGAAATAGCCTAATTTTGAAGGGTATTGCTTATTTTTAGATTTTATATGTTTAATAAAAACATAGTATTAATTTTGAGAAACATAATTACAAATATACGTAGATACAAATATAATGAGAATAATTTAATTTATTTAGATGGCGATATAGCATTGCAATCTTCAGACTTGTCCTCCCTCCATGGTTTGAGTGGAGACCATATATTTCCACATCTGTGGGTTCTTGGGGAACCAGAGAATCGCCTTGGTGAAGAATCCAAAGGCGTACGATACGAGGATGAGGGATCCAAAGAACTGCAAGGAAACAAAAGTGGTTCATGTACATCCTTCTTTCGTGAATTACAAAATTTTATCGCTATTTGCTCCAGAAAATTTAGTCGTTGCGTCGTGACTTTTTGCTCAAAATATAATTCTCGTTGTAGATCTATTTGTTGCTTTTGATAGTGATGTATCTCATCAACTTTCTCCTTGTGTTAGGAGAAACAAATAGAGCTCGTTTGAACTTCTTGTTATCGGGAATGAATCTCATGTGATAGGAGGACCATCTATACGTTGGTTCCTGATTTGACGTAGAGGTAGAAAGGCATTGAGATGTATCCGCTAAGCTATCCGTTGTAGATGGCGAGAAGGATAGATGAGAATTTTCAGAAGATATGATTATATATTTTGTGGTAAAAAAAATATTAAATCTATATATTTTTACTTCTTGTTGTGTAAAGATTTATATATAATTTTAAAAATTATTTATAGTTAATTTTCAAAAACTAACCACCTAAAAAAAATTAAGGTGAAGAAATTATCAATTTTAATTTGTGGATAAAAGTCTTTTAGCTAAACATAGAATAAATAAAGATGTGGTTATTGATTTAAAAGAGTATATTCCTAAACCACGTCGCAGTTTAACAGAAGTTTGTTCGTCTAGTGGTTTTGTGAAAATATCTGCTATTTGATTCTCGGTATTTACGTATTCTAATGCAATGATTCCTTTTTCTACATTGTCACGTAAAAAATGATGCCGTATATCTATATGCTTAGTACGCGAGTGATTTACAGGGTTTTTTGATAGGTTTATTGCACTTCTGTTATCGCAATATATTGGTGATTCATTGATAACTTTATCAAAATCCGTAAGTGTTTGTTGCATGTATATCACTTGTGCACATGCTAGAGCTGTTGAAATATATTCGGCTTCGCAAGTAGATAAGGAGACACAATTTGCTTTTTGCTAAACCATGAAACTAATAATTGTCCGATAAAGTGACATGTTCCACTAGTACTTTTACGATCTGTTTTACATCCACTGAAATCTGCATCACTATATGAAACTAGTTCAAACGATGATCCATTAGGTTAAAACAAACCGTAATCTCTAGTACTAGATAGATATCGTAAGATACTCTTAATAGCTCTTTAGCGAGATTCTTTAGGTTTTGCTTAAAATCGGACACAAAGACATACACTCATCATAATGTCGGATCGACTAACTGTCAAATGGAGTAAGGAGTCAATCATACTACTATATAATTTTTCATCGAAATCTTTTCCGTTATCTTCTTTTTCTAAGTGAACACTAGTACTCATTGGTGTTGGTTTGCTTGAAGTTTTATCCATTTCAAAACAGCGTAATAGATCGTTACAATATTTTTCTTCATGAATAAAAATACCATTTTCAAATTGTTTTATTTGTAAACCTAAGAAGAAATTTAATTCTCTCATGTGAGACATTTCAAATTCATTTTTCATAATATTTGAGAATTGATTACAAAAAATTTCATTAGTTGAACTAGAAATAATATCGTCTACGTAAATTTGTACAACTAAAATATCGTTATTTTCTCGTTTAATAAACAAAGTTGTACGATTTTACCTATTTGAAAACTATATGTAATTAAATGATTCTTAAGACGTTCGTACCAAGCATGGGGGACTTGTTTTAAACCATATAAGGCTTTTGGTAATTTAAAAACATGGTCGGGATATTTTTCGTAAACAAATAATGGCAGTTGTTCAACATATACGTTTTCTTTAATAAACCATTAAAAAAACACTTTTGACATCCATTTGAAATAGTTTAAAATTGTTATGATTTGCAAAAGCGAGTAATCTACGTATGGCCTCGAGTCTCGCTACTGGAGCAAAGGTTTCGTCATAGTCATTACATTCTTCTTGATTATAACCTTGAGAAACTAAACCTGCTTTGTTTCTAACTATATTTCCGTTTTCATTTGCTTTGTTTTTAAATTCCCATTTTGTTCCTATAACCGATTGATTTACTGGTCTTGGTACTAATTCTCAAACATTATTACATTCAAATTGATTTAATTCTTCTTGCATAGCTATTATCTAAAAGTTATCGTTTGAAGCTTCTTTATAACTTTTTTGGTTCAAAATTTGACACAAATGTTATATGACTTATTTGGTTAAGTTGATTTCTAGTTACCCTAGAATTGAGATCTCTAATGATATTATCTTTTGGATGATCCTTAAGAATTCTAGGAGATGATACTAAAGTATTGTTTTGCACATTTGTCTCATTATTAAAAGAATTTGTTGTATTTGTTATTGGAATTATTTCTTCATCGTCATTAGTATGATGGTTAAGAAGATTTTCATCGAACGAAACATGTAAACTTACTTCAATAGTGTTATTTCGTTTATTAAAAATTCTTTATGCTTTGCTGCGATCCGAATATCCAACAAAGATTCCTTCATCGGCCTTCGGGTCAAATTTTTCTAAATTATCTTATGTATTTAATATAAAACATTTTGATCCAAAAGTTTTAAAATATGATACTTAGGTTTTCTTCCAAAAAATATTTCAAAACAAGTTTGTTTAGTCATAGGTCGTATGATTAATCGATTCAAAACATAACAAGCTGTGGCAATACCTTCAGCCCAAAAATATTTTGCTAGACCACTATTATTTAATAATGTTCGTGCACATTCTTGTAACGTACGATTTTTTCTTTCTACTACACCATTCTGTTGAGGTGTGCAGGAAAAACAAAAAATTATGACTTATACCTTTTTTATTACAAAAAATAGTATAAAGATCATTTTCGAATTCTCCACCGTGATCATTTCAAATATTCTTAATTTTCAAATCCATTTGTGTTTTGATTCTTTTAGAAAAAATTTTAAACATACCAAAGATGTCACTTTTATGCTTTAAAAATAAAGTCCATATATATCTTGAAAAATCATCAATTATTATGAAAATATAGTTGTTGTGATTTATAGATCGTACTTTAGTTGGACCAAATAAATCTAAATGTAATAATTCTAATGGTTGTTTTGTAGAAATATTATTTTTAGATTTAAACGGATTTTTCTTTAGTTTTCTAATTTGGCAATCATCACATAAATTTTCTACTTTGTAATTTATTTTAGGCAAACCTCTAACTAGTTCATATTTTGCTAATTTATTAATATATTTAAAATTAATATGACAAAATCGTTTATGCCACAGCCATGGATCATCATGTTTGGCGATTAAACACAAATTTTAATTTTGATTTATATTCATGTTTAAAACATAAATATTTTTGTTTCTAAAATATTGTCGAAAATATTACATCTATCTTTTTCGAAATTGTTTTGAAAACCTTTATCGCATAATTGATAATACTAAGTAGATTGCGTTTTAGATTTTCCACAAACAAAACATTTGTATTAATAGGAGAGTTAGAAATACCAGAATTGATGACTTCTCTGATGCCCACGACGTATGCTTTTGAGTTATCTCCAAAAGTTATCGTTTCACCATCGATGTATGTTATATTTGATAACATTTTTAAATTTCCGGTCATATGCTTGGAGCATCCGCTATCAAGTATCTATTTCTTCTTATTTTTTATTTTGGCTACCTGCAAAATAAAAGATGATTTAGTTGGTACCCATATACTTTGTTAGATTCCTAAATGTTAGGAGAAGTAGGTAGTCAAACCCAAGAAGGTTTGGTACCTTTATGAATATAACTTTTATTATAGACCACATTTTCTAAAAAATTATATGTTTTTGTCTAATCAAATTATTATTTGTCTTAGGAATCCAAATTTTTATATTTCTGGTATTCGTACTAGACTTAGGTGAATTTTTAGTCTTTTTATAAATACAACTATATTTCTTAATATCATTCCCTCTTTGTTTAGGAATATTTTTAAATCCTATTCCGTTTTATTACCTGATGGTTTTGAAGTTTTGATAAGATTTTTCAAATCTTGTTTTCCTTTATTAAATTTTGAAACATTATTTATAATTTTATCTATTTTTCTTTTAATTCTAAATTTTCAATTTTCAATATTTCAATATTACTCTTTAAGTTAACATTTTCTTTTAACAAGTCATCCTTTTCTAATTTAGTTTTATCAAAATAAATAGCAAGTCTCATTTTCAACCAAACTATTTTTAATTTTTTCTTGAGATAATTCTAGTTCCTCTTCTAAAATAATATTTTCATCTTTTAACATCCCTACTTCATGTTCTAATCTATTTATTTTGGCTATATGTTCTTTATTCAATTTTTTAATTTGTCTAAATTTATCATCTAATTGCATGCTAAGTTCTAATAAATCATCATAACTAAGTTCGTGAAATACCTCATCAGTTTATGCCATAAAGCACACATTAGCTTGTTCGCCGTCACTATCGCTATCACTGTCTGATGATGAAGAATCTGAGTCATCACACGTTATTTTGAAAGTTTTCTTTTTTTTGAATTTTTCAAATTTGTTCTTCTTTTTATCATTATTGAGCTTGGGACAGTCGTTCTTCATATGTCCAAACTGTCACATTCATAGCATTTGATTGATGTTTGGTTTATTGAGCTTGATTTTCCTCCTTTCTGAAATTTAGTCATTTTCCTAAACTTCTTGAATTTGTTGTAGTTTTTGACAATAAATACAATTTCTTCTTCTTCTAAGTCGAAGTCTTCATTTGTTGCTGGGAATGCTATGTTCTACTTTTTCAAATTTTGTTATTTTCGTGCCTGCAAATTAGCTTTATAGGACGTTAAATTTCCTATCAATTCTTCAACTAAGAGTGTTGAGAGATCATTAGCTTTTTCGATAGCTAATATTTTTCTTTTCCACTCTGGAGTTAAAAGAATTGAGTATTCTCGATACTAAATCAAACTTTGACTCCAAGAGTCATTATGTCATGTTGAATGATTTAAAATCTAGAGTACATGTCTACTATAAATTCATTTTGTTTCATTTCAAATGATGAAAATTGATTGTGTAAAATTGAAATCTTAGTTTGTTTAACTTGTGTGCCTTCGTGTGTAACTTGTAAGGGGCGTCAAATATCAAATGCAGTGTTACATAACATGACACGTGAAAATTCATTCTTATCTAGTGGACAAAATAGAACATTCAAAGCTTTAGAATTATTAGAAGCTGTGGTTTTTTGTGCATCGGTTCATGTGTTCATAGCAGTGTCAGGTGCTTCATATTTATTTTGAGTGGCTGACCAAATTTCTAATCCATTCGCTTCCATAAAAATTCTCATACGTGTTGACCAATATGCATAGTTAGAACCATTAAAAAGTGGGGTTATGTTGTGGATTGACCTTTTTGAAAAATACTTGTCATATTATAGTGATTCAAAAAACATGTTACTGTATTTTGATCTAACCTTGCTCCGATATCAATTGTAAGTCTACAGGATGGATCGTGTAGTGTATATGCAAGTATATGTGACTAAATATATGCTGCAACTAAAGCAATAATAATCTAGGTAACTATAGAATAAGCACGCTAGGATTTTATACTGGTTCGAGCCTCTCGTCCTACGTCCAGTCCCGAAGCTCTCTTACGAAATTCGACTATCAATCACCCTTGCTTCGTCCGCAGGAATAGGCTTGGTTACAATAAATTATTCTTGTTAACTATGTGTTCTATAACAAGAATATTGACTAATAAGTACAAATGATTCCACTATATATCTAGACAGTATTGTCTGTGGAGAATTGAATATATGGAAGAGTGAAATACAAATATAGATTGCTAGAGATCAAGAATATATATCAAAGTATGTAAGTAGAGAGCGTAAGTAAGTAAGGTGAAGGTTCTCATTGGTTCTCGATGATATATATAGTTGTAGAAAGGTTCCTTGAGTAGTTGCATCCATTAACAAGTGCTCTACAGTTGCTTCTGTTGATGATGAAGAGTTGCAGCGAAGAGAAGCAAAGATGTTTATTCAAATGTGGCAGTTGGAGTTTGAATTTAAATTCCGAGTTCGAAATCAGACGTCTGATACTATATATTTTTTGTGTATAGTAGATTTTCAGACGTCTGAGCGCATCTATCTAACGTCTGGTCATGTCTGTTTTGTTGTTCCAGAGGACTTTTCCAGATGTCTGGCTTTTGCACCCAGATGTTTGAAATCTGTCCATGTCTGTTTTGTGCATCTTTCTTATTGTTTCTTTGATCCTCGATTCGTAGTCTCTTGTCACATTCTTTGAACCTTATTCTTGTCTTTTTAGTGATGTTGCTCTAGCAATTACCTGTATATAGAAATATATATGCATATTCGATTTCCATTGTATAGTTGTAGTCACTGAAACTATAGATTTGATTTCCTAACAGTTGAACCTTGACTGGTCTCATACACAGATGACGAACAAATGAGACAACCTCAAGCATTCTTGGACTCATTGGGACAAACTTTTACAGATAGAAGAATGGATGTGAAATGAAGAAAACGATCAATTGGACGGTTTCGAGGAATGGTGGAACGCCACTACAATAAGATATAAGATAATTAGAAGAAAAAAATTCTCCCCTCAAATTCAAAGAGTTGGCTCAACTTTTTGAAGGCTGTATAGAAAAAGGCACTTGCAAATATTTAATACCTCCTGCTCCACCAGCTTAGCCTTTCACTGCTACCGATGCAAATTTATACTCCAATTGGGTGGTCCGTGACACTACACCCGTTCAGCCAAAACACAATAGATATACCGAGCATGACAGCTCCGGCAGGCCTGTCGTTCGGTCAAACGGACCGTTTCACCAACACCGTGTTGCGTTGTCATTCTATACTATCTGTTGTTATACATGTTCAGCGGTGGGAGATTATGATGATTTTTCGCGAAGAATTTACAGACTTGGATATAGTGGAAACATTTTCTGATGATGAGGTACAATGATTTATAATGTACCAGTTGATTGTATTTCGTAGTGGCAGGCCCGGCCCTTCCCCAAAGCGGGAGAAGCGACCGCTTAGGGCCCCGAAGCAGCTAGGGCATCAAATCCAGAACCACAGACTATGTGATACCAAAAAAAAGTAAATCGTGAAATCGAATGTGCGATTCACAAACAACGACGAGACGACTCAGGTGACGCGGCGACCCCCGGCGAGACAACGACCAACATCCAACTACGTACGCGGCTCCATCTTCTCCAGGTAAGATTTATCTCGACGATGGCCGCATCTAGATGTAGGGCACAGGCTTCAAATTCAATTCATCTCGGCACGACAAGCAGTAAGCAACTACTAGCTAGGGCAAGCTTCATCCGGCTCCATCTCAGTTGATTCAGATTCAGTCATTTAGGTACTAGTAGTTTGGAATTTGAATTTTGTATGTTTAAGCATTCAGGTACTAATTTGTGGTTAACTATTATTTATTGATTCAATCATTCAGATATTATGAATTTGGAAGAGTTAAGAGAGAAGTAAATGCACGCGGCACCTAAGCTGAATAACTTATTAGAAGAAGACAGTGAGCATGCGACAATTTCTAAGAAAATTGAATTGGAGCTAGGAGAAGTTCATAAATCTATAGATGAAGCTAAACCATTGTTGGTCGCAAATGATAAGTAAGTTTCATTTTACGGCCTTGACATTTTTGTTGGCTTGTGTGTTAGAAATTTGAACTTACAAAATGATAGTATCAAGCTTTGCACTCTATAATGTCGATCTTTAACTATGATGAATTTATTGGATGTTTGTCAAGAAACAGAACTGTTTCTGATATTTTCTTTTTGTTATCGATCTTTAACTAAGTTGAACTTACAAAATGTAGTATCAAGCTTTGCACTTTATCATATCGATCTTTAACAGAAGCATTTGTTATTTTGCTGCAATGTTCTTACATTTTTGCTCTACACGGCAAAATTTGTGCTAATTGTTTCTAATATTGTTTAGGAGAATTTACGTGATTGTTCTTCGTCAATGGGCATCATTTTTTAATGGTTAGTTAACGTAAAATTTATTAATAAGATTTATAGTTAAAGTTTTATATAATCTAATCGACTGGTTTAAAAAAAATTGTTTCAAATTATCATTGAAAATATTTTTGATAAATTATAACTAGTAGATAGGACATTCATAATTTAATTATTTTTGTTATTATAATAATTATTAATATACAATATTATTCGATATTATTTTTATAGTGTTTAGAAATGCGTAAACAAGAATCTGGACTCTCTAAAAGGTTAGAAAACGAAAACTAGAGTAACTCACTAGGGCCTTAGTTTTGCAATTGGCTTTAGGCACAAAAACACCTAGGACCGGCTCTGGTAGTGGTCGTGTGTAGTTTTTTTGTTTTTTTGCATGTATTTGAATTTAAAATGTATTAATCTGTTTTAATGAAAAATCAAGTAATTTAATTTTTATTATTTGTGATTATTAAACTCATATTACACAATAAAAATAATAATTAATATATTTTAAATCAATTAAAATAAAAATCACAACTCAAATATCTCACTCAAATATCCCGTTTGTAGCCCCAAACGCATTCTCCATTCACTAAATTTTCCCGTTCAAATGCCTCCCACGGATTCTTCGTTTTCGTTCATTGTAAATGTGCCTTTAATTTATTACTCAACTAGAGAGAGATTATTATTACGAGATTTTTTTTTTCACATGCATACGAAAGCCTCCAATAAAAGTATTAAATTGAAATTTTTCAATAAGTTTGTTAAAAAATAAACTAAAAAATATAAAGAAAAAATATTTTTTTGTTGGAATATGGTTTGAAATTGTAAACTGTTTATGTTTCAAATTTTCAATTTGAAGATGGATATTAATTTTTCTTCGGAGTGGAATTCAAGCTCCTAACTTCTTATTTATGTATAGGGGTATTTTTGAAACTTCACGGTCGGACCAATAAACTGTGTTTCTATTCCACCTATTATTAAAGATGACACAAAACCAATTCAAATACAAGATTATTAAATCATTATGTGAAGCTAAATCAATCATACCACATGTAGATGATCCAAATTAAGAAAAGGGAGACTATAGTTCAAAAATTCCCAATCTGATTTCGAGTCTAGGGATTTAATTTTGGTCAATGTGAATTTTCATAAGTTTGGGGTGAATTCTATTTGCTATTCGCCTTTCTGATATGACACCCCGAACAAACTTCTTCTATTTTTCTCCTTTCACACCCGACAAATAATAAAACTACACTTCTCTAACATTTTACCTCAAATCCCATTCTGCATCACCAATTTTAATACCATGTGTTCTTTTCAATCCACCATCTTAGACCAGACTTCGACTCTCCACTCTCCGCCATCTCCTCCCTTCTCTCCGCCGTCAAGTCTGCTTGTCCCGTCCTGCCACCTATTTTCCTTCCCTCTCTCCGTCGTCTGCACTCCACGCAACAACATAGGCGGCCCCCATATAAAGGTACGAGATCCATGCCATGTTCTCCTCCCTCCACCTTTTAGAATCTTCCACGATGTCAGGCCAAATCTGGTGATGAGTCTGAGGCCGGATTTGGAGGTGGGCCAAGGCGAGGCTGATGGGGAAGGGGGGAGGCAGGCTAGGGCTATGGGAAGAATGGCTATGTTCAAAAGGGTTTTTTAGCGTGAAAAGGAAGAAGAGTGGAGTGTAGAGCTGTGAAAGAAAATATGGGGAGCGGTAGGCAAAAAGGTGGGGCCGTATGTAGAATTGGCCTAAAAGTTTGGTGGATTGTATCAAAATTAGCGTTAAAAAAAAAAAGTAAATTGAAAATTGAAAATTGAAAATAAACACTACATGATTGATTTACAGTAGTTCGGCAAGATGTCTCTACGTCCACCTAACAATTCTTCTTATTTTACTGTTGAAAGTACAACAAATGTTTTTATGGTTCATCGCCAAACGATAAGTGATTACAAGTATTAAGTGCAAATACTGAAAAGTGAAATGATTCCCTCGATTGAAGCCCCTAGTGGTCTAGTTATTGGTGTTGATCAGCGAGAAAGATCACGTTCTCCATGACTTCTCGGTAGTTGCTGAAGAAGAAGACGTGTCCAGCTTGGTATTTTCTATGGGTCGGTACCGACCCATAAAACTTTATCAATCATCATTCTGGACTTTTGGAGATTGGTTGTTTTACTATCAGCTTTATGTTCCATAGTTGTTTGTGTAACGACCTGGGTTTTTCTGACGTTAATTATGAATATTTGAATAGTTTTAAATATTTATAATTGAATCATAGATTGATTTTTGAATGTGAAAGATTAGTTTTTATTTAATAAAATGGATCCAGAATTTAAATATAGTGGTTTATTGACAATTTAATTATTGAAATTTTATAATTGAATATTGGTTAAAATATTTGAATCTGGAGTTTTAAGCTTGACAAAAAATAATTCAAAGGCTTATAAAATTTATATTAATAATACATAAGACAATGCAACTTTTAAAATTGAATTTGAAAGTGAACTGTTCAGTTTTAAAAATATATCGCTTAAATTGACATTTAAAAACAGCCTTCCGAGACACAGTATCGGAATTCGACGGAACTAGTTTCATTGGATCCGTAATATTGTATTATTATCAGATTTTAAATTTCGTAGCTTTCGGAGTTATCGTGTGGCCGTACGGTTTGTAAACGCACTGAAATTTATGTCGAAAATTTAATATAATAATTGGGTCCAAAAAGCTATCTTCTCCATACGATTGAATTAGGACTCGAAACATTTTCCATTGCATTCGAAATAGGGGTATAATATTATGAACATCTAGCGGCATGCCTCGATAGGAGGTCGAGATTTTAAGTTGCAATATCGAGACGATTTAAAAAATTTAAATTTACACACACACACACATATATATGTATGTATGTATGTATTTATAACTGATGGGCAATTATATTCACATCAGAACTTTTCAGCTCCCCTCAAATCATTGTCCCCTACCGTGTAGGACACGCTTCTTTCTTCTTTCACGTTAACATCTCATCCCGTCTCTCCCATTTTCTTTTTAAAAGCATGCAAGAAGTTCAGACAGTTTCAAAAACAAGAAAAGGAAGAAATAGATGGCCAAAACAAATTTTCTTTCAAAATTTAATCGCGTTTCTTTTCCCTCTTTCAATCTGTCTGTTCAAAAACAAACGAGATAATAATCAGTTCTCTCCTTCTTATTCAGCTTAACGAAATCAAACCCATTCATATTTTAAGAAAAAAAGAATGGAAAGAAGGTTTCACGATTTGGAATCGCGGTCTCATTGAAGGCTGGGTAGGCTCGGCGACCATTTCGAAGCCGCCTAGTTACTCGAGGCTTCGAGGAAGTTGAGGGGGGGTTAGCGTTGGCGTGGCGAAGTCGAGGTGAGTTAGTGGTTGAAATCTCGAGTGTGGTGGAGTTCTTGCTGAATCACGACCAGAGGTGGAATCTTCGGCGATCGTTCGCGGCGGAGAGAGAGTGATGTTGGCGTTCGACGAGCATTTAGGTAGCCGTGTGCTCAGGAGTTGGGGTTCGGCTTTGGATGGTAGTGATGTCAGCGACGAGGGGTGAGGTATATATGCTGTTTATTTTTATTTTTATTTCTAGTTTAAACTTAATATATGTGTGTGTATGTGTACAGAGAAAGGAAAAGAACAGAATTTTAAAACCAGATTTTTAATTTTTACATCTATATATATATATATATATTAAAGATGAAAAGTTTTTACAGTAAAGCAAATTATTGTTTTTTAATTTACAGAAAAAGAAATAAATATAAATATAAATATATCTATATAAAAAAAATTACGTACAATTTTCACTTACTTGATTAACTTGTTTAATTAACTTGTTCAATTTTTTAGTTACTAAGAAATTATTTATTAAAGGAAAAGTAGTCTAATTAAATTATTAGTTAATTAAGTTTATTAAATGGTAATTAATTGTTTGATTATTTCAAATGTTAATAAATTGTATAACGTTTATACAAGGTCAAAAATCATGAAACAAGTCGAGATGGAAGTGGGTTGTAAAACAAAAACAAAGGTGATATTTTCTAACTCACTTTGGATTTCCACATTTAATTTAAATTGTTAAATTTAAATTATTGGATGCCTGACTTGATTGATAAATTTATAATTTATCTATTGGATATTATTTATATATTAGTATTGGAATGATATTCCCGCATATTTTAGCGGATGAGACCCTATACGCCCCGCGTAACAGCGAATGACCCTATATACCACGACATCCTCCTCGGAGTGGGATTGGTATTTTTAATTGTTGACTAACATCTGTGGATGCAGGTAAACAGGTTGGAGGGATCCAACCTGTGACGACCCGAAATTTTTGATATTTGGAATTTAAATATTTAATTGATTAAATATTTGAAAAGTTAGTTTTAACTTGAATTTCAAATATCACAATTTATTTGACAATTAAATTATTGAATTTAATAGTTGAAAGTTGGATAAAATACTGAGGCTTCAGTTTAGAAATAATTTGAAGGTTTGTAAAATTTATATTGATAATACTGAAGATGATAAAAGTTTTAAAATTGAATTCGGAAGTGACTTGTTCGGTTTTAAAATATATCGCTTAAATTGATATTTAAACAAATAGCCTTCCGAGGCACAGACTCGGATTTTGATGGAACCAGTTCCATTTGATCTGTAATAGTGTATTATTATCGAATTTCAAATTTCGTAATGTTTGGAGTTATCGGTTGATCGTGCGGTATAGAAACACGCTGAAATTTATATCAAGAATCCAATAATAATTGGGTCCAAAAAGCTATCTTCCACATACTAGCGAATTAGAGCTTGAAATATTTTCCATTGCGTTCGAAATAGGAGTATAACATTATAAATTTCTAGCGGCACGCCTCGGTAGGAATTCGAAATTTTTAGTTGCATTATCAAGACAATTTAAAATTTAAAATTTAAAATTTTAAGTTGCATTATACTTTTGCTGACCAGTCAAATTTATTTCACATCAAACATTTTCCTTCATCAGCTTTTTCTTTTTCCAAGCCACTGTAGACTTCTTCATATGCCAACATCGCTTCTTGTCTCCCTTCGTCAATTTAAAACAACGATCAGGCTTTTTCCCCTTTTTACTCGTTCGAGAGAAAAATAAAAATGGTCGCTCTTCTTTTTTTCAATTCAAATAAAAAAATGGTAGAAGATGCATACTCCTCGTTCCTTCAATCAATCTGCGAGCTTCCATGTGTTTCTGCGGCTTTGGTTAGAATCAACAACGAAAACGAGTTCGTTATTCTCGAAAGGCCCGAGTTCTGAGGATCGAATTCCATCTCGGCGACAAGTCTTGGAGTAGCTACGGTTTAGTCTTGAGGAATTTGGCGCTGAACTTCTTGAGGAGGCAATCTCGATCGGGAGGCGTACTGGGATGGAAGGGTGTATCAGGGTTGCAGGTAGAGGAAGTCGCATGGCCGAGTACCGCGAATAGGAAATGATCGCTGTGTTCTTACAAGCTGGAGGGGGAGTCTACCGTGTCATGGCAAGGTCGTGGAGGTCGCCATCGATTGGGGAATGGCCAGGCTAGGTTCGAACTGAGCAGTGAAGTATTGGGTCTTTTTTTAAATTTCAATATATATATAATTTGTATATATATTAGAAAATAAACTTATAAAAATAATATTTTAGTTATAAACTGTTTTGGTATTATTTAGCATTCAGTTAAAAAAAGGAGAAAAAAAGCTGCTGTAATAATTCTCATGTGAACAGAAAAGGGAAAAGTGGGGATTTTAAAATCAGATCTTTGTTTTACAAATATGTATATATATTAAAGAAGAAGAAATTTTTAACTGCAAAGAAATTATTAATTCTAATTATTTACAGAAAAGAACAGAAAATATACGTATACATAAGATTATGGAATATAAGAGTTTATATAAAAGTTAGATTTTTAAGCCTATATAGATTATTTTTATATATGCAGTTTGGAAATGAAAAATAAATAAATAAATATACACATTTTTTAAATCTACCAGTTTATTTTAAATAATGTATTATAGAGTTTGTTTAATAAACTTATTTAATTATTTTAGTTGCTAAAAGATTTTTAAAGGAAAATTGTTTAATTAAATTCTTAGCTAATTAAATTTATTAAAAGGATAATTGATTGTTCGGTTATTTAAAATATTAATAAAATCGTAAATGTTTATACAAGGTCTAAAATCGTGGAGAGACAAGCCGATTTGGATTGGGTTGCAAATAAAGTCAAAGGTGAGTTAATCTCACTCAAATTGGATTATTAGTTAATTTAAATGGTTAAATTTAAATTATTCATTGATTGATTGAGTTGATAGTTTATTATCAGTCTGAGTGTGATATTATATACATGGTAGTATGTCTATATATATATATATATATATATATATATATATATATATATTGGAGTGATTGATATTCCCGCATTATATAGCAGATGAGACCCTATGCGTCCCACATAATAGCGGATGACCCTATATACCGCGATATCCCTCTCGAAGTGGGATTGGTAATTTTATATTGTGTTAACATCTGTGGATGCAGAAAAACAGGTTGGAGGGATCCAACTGGATTTTTCGAAAATATTGAAATTTAATTTCATAGTTTGGGATTGTGATTTATTTGATAACTGTGATAGATTATATTGAAAATTGAAGCTATTGAATGCTATGGTTTGGCTGAATATATTTTGGATATTTTGAGATATCAAAAGTAAAAATATTGGATTTTTGGAAAGAAAGAAAAGGGAAAGAAAATGAAAAGAAAATGGTTTCAAAGTAATTAGTTTATGGTTGTATAATTAAGTAATTAAAAACCTTAAGTTAACTTAAACCTTAGGATTAGTAATGGTTAGGATAAATAAAATAATTTAAACTTAAAATTAATTAATTTAAGGTAATTATATATATGTTAATTATTTATTAATCACTAAGGTTTATTAAAGTAAATAAATAGTTGTAATTAGTTAATAGTTAATGATAAAATAAAATGATCTAAACCTTTAATTTATTAAAAATCTTAAGTTAATTATATTTGTTAATTCCAGATACTTAATTAGAATAAAATGAAATAGTTTGTAATTAGTTTAATGATAATTAAACATGATTTAAAAATAATTAATTAATTCCATTTTAAAGTAAAGTAATGATTTATGTGACTAGTTCCTAGTCTATGAATAGTTTAAATTGGATTAAGTAGATTGGATTGCTTTGTTTCTTTAGTATGATGTTTCCAGTTATTCTGTGATACGGAATAACCTGAAATGAACAGTTATATATAATTGTGGGACGTTTTATTTGAATAGATATTGTGATAGGATTTTTATGAGAAGGTTGACATTTGAAATTGAATTGTTTGGTTAAAAACAACTTGGCTTAAAAGACGACGTTTGGATTCGAAAAGACTGGGATCGAATATCAACGATATCCGGAACCATTTCGATTATAACTACTTAAATATTTATGGGCTTGATTTGTAGAATCAAATAGGTTGGAATTAAATAAATTAAGTAAATCTGATTATTTTGAATAAGTAACTGCACTTAGATATTATTTTAATAATGGACTTAGCAACAAGTGTTGGTTATAGCAAGATAAGAACTCGTAATGTTGGGAGAGTTACCTTGATTTTCAAAGACGTTTTTACAACTTAAGTATTTCAAATTGAGTTGGTTTACTCAAGCTGGTTTTCAGCCTGACTTGGGTGTTACTTTATTGTAATGCTCGGGCCAGACTGAGTATTATAGATTTTCAGATTAGGACGCTTGGAGCTCAGGAGACGAGCTGGATGGTAGAGATGTATTGAGTATATTCCGCTGTGTATTAGATACTGTATAGACAATATTCAAGGACAAGATGTTACAACTGTCCAGATTCATTGTACTCTGATACCTTGCGTACATATTGACAGTTACAGCTTTTCTTGTATAAAATGTTGTTATTTGAATATTATATTTTGCTCTGTTGCGATTGTGAGATTCTATGTTATTGCTTTCTGTTTCTTCTTCTATCTCTTTTCTTCTTAACCCTTACACTCTGGGATTTCTAGCACTCAATTGCTCGGCACTCTATACAGGAACGTATTAGTGTCGATTTTCGGGGTCGAAAATCCTCGAGCCGTTACACGTGGTATCAGAGCTGAAAGGTTAAGCAAGAACCTTGGCTCTGGTGATGAATACTCATTAGAGATAGGGCCAATAGTACCCTAGAATGAGTTGAAAGTATTATATGAGGGCATACTTGTTATTTTCTTATATAATGATTTTAAAAATGATTTTTACAAGCTTGTATTTTGATATATAAAGAAGTAGTTTTTCTAATTATTATATATATATTAAGAAATTGGTTGTTATCATTGAAAACAAACAAGATTATCATATTTAAGTGGTAAAACACATACAACCAAATAGAAATCTGGGCAAGGATTAACTATGTAAATAAGCTAGAAATGGATTCAAACCAGGAATTAAGATCCTAGAAATTTGTAGATGTGTTTTTCAAAGTGGTTGAAATAAATTTACCCTGATTTTATTTTTTCAATAAATTATTGGTTAATATATAGTGAGTTGGTTTCCACATAAGATAACCTTGGTTATTATCATAAAATGGTTGTTGTATCTAAATAAAGGGATGTTTATTTTTTTAAATAAACAATGATAAAGCAGAATGAAATATTTTAAGGAAGTAAAACTCTAACTTATAAAAATAAAAAAAATAAAAATGAAATTACAAATGGATTTAAAATTGTGAAGTTTTAAATCTAAACCAAGAGAAATTTGGAATTGTTTCAAAGTGTAAAAAGAAATAATAAATAATATTATTCAGGATATTTTGGATATAGGAATCTTGTTTTAAAACAAGAATTGTTTTGAAAATCTCAATGGAAATTGTTTTGGATTAAAAACCAAGAATGGTCTAAAATTGAAGGTGTGAATGGGTAAGCAAATGAAATAAATATGTATATATGTAGGTATATGTGAATATACATGATTTCAAAGTTGGTGCGAAATAAATATTAAGTGTTGAATTCTAAAATCCTTCTTTTAAATGAGGAGTATAACCCAAAGAGAAATAAGTTTTTAAACTTATAAGGGGGGAGGGATGTTAATAGAAATTTAAATTTGGGATGGAAATTTAAATTGCGTCAAGTTGAATGGATTGAATGGAAATGGAAAATTTAACTTAGGGGAGGTTAAATAAGTTTTGAATTAATAACTTGAATTGGAAGTTTGAAGATGGAGTGAGATTTAACTTAGGGAAGTCAAATGGGTTAAATTGAAAAGGGAGTTATGTATGGCTTCAAAATGATTTTTGAAATATAAACGGGTTTTGGATTCTGAAAATTTGTGACGGATGCTATTGATTGGTGTTTTAGATAATCTAGTTGTTTATTTACCTTGACATATCCTGTTATCATTATGTTGTTATTAACAATATATATATATATATATATATATAAAACTGTAAATTGGATTGTTTTGAATGACTTAAGAAGTGGATTGAAATGATGTATATCCATTGCTGAAATTAAATGGAATTAAAACTTTGTTCTGAAACTATTTAATTGAGTTTGATTTTTTTGAACTTATGAAAATGGGATCAATTTGAACTCAAGTTTAAAATGTTAAAACAAAACTTGTTAATTGGAATTGCTTAAAGAATTGGGTTTAGAATTTTGAAATTATGATTGGGAAATAGACTGAATTTCGAAAATTTATTTGTTTAAAAATATTTAAACTCTCACTCGAGACTTGAAATAAGTTAAGCAAAAGTAACTTAATTTGGAAATTGGGCTCAGAATTAAATTATTTAAAGACTTGGGTTGTTAAACTAAATGTCAAAGGTTAACTTGATTTTAGTAATTAAATCAGTATTTTTAAATCGAACCTGAATTAAAATAAGTTGAGATGGTTTGAAAAACATTGAGAATGAAATTGGAATTAATTCAAGATTGAAATTGAATTAACTGGGATGAAAATCGAAGTTGAATAAGTTTAGAATTCAACTGGGAATTGTTTTGAATTTGGAAAAGGAATCGAAGTTAATTCTAATTGAATTAGGATTGAATCAATTTAAATGGGAATGAAAACTGAGATTGGTTGAAGTATAGTTTGGAAACTGGATCGGTTTGGCTCTGAAACTATTTTCAAATAAACTATTTTGATATAAACTATCTTAAATCTCTTTTTCCAAGCTATTTACTATACAAACCATTCTTTTTAAGACTCGAACTATCTTATATTAACTATTTAACTATTTTACAACCCTTTGACTAATTTAAAGTTATTTAAGTTATTTTCTAAATCCAAACCGGTCAGAGTGGAAACTATTTATATTTAAAAACCAATTGAGATAAGAATTGAAGTTATAACCCAAATGGAAATTGAAGCAATTAGGAAGTGAAAAAAAATCGGATATTGAAGCAGAAATGATTGTAAAATGAAATAATATATTTTGAGAAAATATGATGATTTGGGATAAAAGATTAGATAGCACTATAACTAAAACTCACTTTATAAGAGTAAGAAATGCACAAATGACTTTGGAAAAGGAAATCGAATTTGGATGTTGATTTGGCGTAAATAAAATTATATATATTTGTTATATATGATAAACTACCCTTTTTGAAATTATAACAAGAAGAAGTGATCTTGGAAGACATTGGAAATATAAAGTGAAATCTATATAAGTGCGTAGCGATTCGAAAATTATTCAAGTTGAAAGAGTAAACTTATATATATATATGTATGTGTGTATGTGTGTGTGTGTGTGAATGATTTTATGAGAAAGAAACTGGGAAAGGTTTTTGGGAACCCATTGATTTTGAAAGGTTTTGGTCCTGGAAAAAAAGCAAATTTTGAGAACTTGGAAAGCCAAGTTTGAGAATTATCGATTTTAAGATACCGATTTTGTGTAAATGAGATTTATATATGATACATATAGAGAGCATGATTTGAAAGATACAATATGTGTATATTATAAAATATTTTGAGAATGTTATGGGGGGAAAGCGCTCCTATCTAGAGTTGAAACTTACAGTAGGAGATCCACTAGGTGGTTCTTCCTTGAACCCTAAAGGGGGGTTCTACATTTTGATCCCAAAGGAAGTCTGAACTAAACTGTAGTTCATATGGATTATGATTGGGGTAGCGAAAGTCGAGCGCGCTTATGCCTACAGAGGCATTGGTATGCCGTGATAACAATGTAACTCTGGTATAACTGCGATCGACTGCGTTTTCATAACGTAAGTCGAGGGACAGTGATTGCCTAAAGTCTACGTTTGATTTTGCTGGAAGAGCAGCGTAACACTGGTAGACTGCGATCTACGTGGTCCATAGCGAAAGTTGTGTGGCAGTGAGTGCCTATAGGCTACATTGGGACTCGATTGATGTAGTCTGCGATCTATGCGGTGAAGTTTCATTTGGCAGCGAAATTCGAGGGCGTTGATGCCTGCAATTACAAGGTTTTTGCTACGATAGCAACGTATCCCTAGGTGTAGTTGCGATCTGTGGCATTTCCATGGTAAAATTGAGGGGTGTGGACGCCTACAATTTTCTATGCATTTCGCCCGGATGGCGACGTAATCATCGGGCTAATTGTGATCCATGGAGGGGGTGATGATTTCCAAAGCATTCTCACAAAAAAAATTTCCAAGTATTTTCGCTGGGTGTTGAAAATGGGTTTACTAAGTACTTGTAGATTTTCAGTCCTGCGCCTGATCAACATTTGACTGAATTTCTATAAGAACAAGAATGGACTTGTTGAGACACCATGTTATAAAAAGTATTTTTATAAAGATAATTTTGGTGATACATAAAAATGAAAGGTAATTAAATTCAAATAGAATTGGAAATTTAAGTTAAATGAAAATAGATATAAAAGCTTAAGTGGTAAAGTGAAAATAAATATAAGAAGTATGTAAAATATTTATACTGGACTTAAGAAATGGATGGTGAAATTCTTAAGTAAATTTGGAGTTGAGAAATATACTAAGTTAATATTTGAATGAAGGTTTAATAAAAGTGGTGAAAAGGGAAATTGTGAATAAGTGAATAGAAATCAAAATAAATGTAAATAAAAAAAGAGAATTGATATAAATAATAATCAATTGGAACTTAATAGGTATGATGTACATATATTATTTTATCGTATAGCGATTTGATCCGGATTTGGGCATAGACTTTCGAGATATTTTTATCGATCCCACTTGGGTTTTTTCACTCGATTTTTGATGGCGAACCTTGGTTGTGGATTTTTGATTGATTCTGAAATTCTCTATCATAGTATATGGGTATGCAAGAAGGATAACGGTTTCTGATCAAGAAAACAGATTTGAGTCCGCACTAGAGAGTCGGGTTGGCGATGGTAGTTCGAAAGTGAAATTGTGTGATCGAGTGAGCAATCGAATTTGATATTGCATATGGATGATATGTGTACATCGTACGGCTTAAGTAGAACAAATATTGAAATTTCGTAAAAGAAGTGAATAAAATGATTTTGAATTTTGTGATTGGATATTATTGCTAAGTGAGGTACAGGTAATTTAAAACAAAGGAAAATTGGGGTTTTTGATTTTAGAAAATAAATTTGAATTGCTCGACAAGAGGTATGTGTTTAAATTTTCGTAAGAAATTTGATGATTTTCTAATCTAGCCACTTGGCCTTTGTTTTCTTTTGAAATTTGAGGCCCGTAGAGGCATTTTGTAGTTGTTTCGAGCTAGCCGCGCAAAGGAGACGCCGGCGAAATTCGTCAAAAAAATTAGAGAGTTAGAAAATTTTGATAAGTTTAAAATTTTGTTTAAACTATAATTTGGATTATCGAGGGGATGTTATTATTGGGAACCTATGGCTGAGTTTGGAAAGTTAATAAGGGTGATAATGTGTCTTTAATAAAAAGATTGTTTTGGAAAGTTGTTTGAAACTGTTTGGTGTTGGAAAATAGTTAATGGGTTGTGGACCGTTCTTCTTAACTAGAAATTTCGAGGACAAAATTCTTATAAGGGGGGAGGATGTGACGATCCGGAATTTTTGATATTTGGAATTTAAATTTTAATTGATTTTAAATATTTGAAAAGTTAATTTTAACTTGAATTTCAAATATCACTATTTATTTGACAATTTAATTATTGAATTTAATAGTTGAAAGTTGGGTAAAATACCGAGGCTTCTGTTTTAAGCTTGTTAAAAATAATTTGAAGGTTTGTAAAATTTATATTGATAATACTGAAGATGATAAAAGTTTTAAAATAGAATTCGGAAGTGATTTGTTTAGTTTTAAAATATATCGTTTAAATTGATATTTAAAAAAATAGTCTTTCGAGGAACAGTCTCGGATTTCAACGAAACCAGTTCCATTTGACTATAATAGTGTATTATTATCGGATTTCAAATTTCGTAACGTTTGGAGTTATCAGTTGACCGCACGGTATAGAAACGCGCTGAAATCTATATCTAGAATTCAATAATAATTGGGTCCAAAAAGAAATCTTCCGCATACGATCGAATTAGGGTTCGAAATCTTTTCTATTGCGTTTGAAATAGGGGTATAACATTATAAACGTCTAGCAGCATGCCTCGATAGGAGTTCAAAATTTTTAGTTGCATCATAGAGATGATTTATAATTTTAAATTTTAAGTTGCATTATACTTTTGCTGACCAGTCAATTTTATTTCACATCAAACCTTTTCCTTCATCAGCTTTTGCTTTTCTCAAGTCACTGTAGACTTCACTCCACAAGCCAACATCGCTTCTTGCCTCCCTTCGTCAATTTAAAATAACGACCAGGCTTTCTCCCCTTTTTACTCATTCGAGAGAAAAATAAAAATGGTCGCTCTTCTTTTTTTTGAATTCAAACTGGAAAAATGGCAAAGAGGCATACTCCTCGTTCTTTCAACTAAATTCGCGAACTCCCATATGTTTCTTTGGCTTCGGTTAGAATCAACAACGAAATCGAGTTCGTTATTCTCGAAGGGTCCGAGTTCCGAGGATCGAATTACATCTCGGTGACAAGTCTTGGAGTAGCTAGGGTTAGTCTTGAGGAATTTGGGGTTGAACTTCTTGAGGAGGAAATCTCGATCGGGAGGCGCACTGGGATGGAAGGGGGTATCGGGGTCGCTTGCATCTCGGCGGCAAGTCGTGGAGTAGCAAGGGTTTAGTCTTGAAGTATGGAAATAATATCTTGTGTAGATATTTTGAAATAAATAATTTGAAAAATTATTTAAGGCCTGATGGTTGCTTGTGGTTGTTATATGATAGTTAAATAACTGATTATCAATATTGGCCAATACACTGATCGTCTCGAAGAGACCGAGATCAAATTTAATTATCCAAAAACCACTTCGATCCGATTTGAATGTAACGAACGAATGCCATGAAGATGATGAAGACGGTGATTCGGTTCGTCCAGACCTAAGACAACTTGTATGGACGAATGCTATCAAACCATCGTCATTGGAGGAATATGAGCATTCTAAGTGAATGTGTTCTGAAAAGGTAATCGTAGCCTCAAGCCTCATCGACTGATAATGGCTAAAAGAGGGGAGGTGCAACAAGGCTAAGTGGGTAGCTTCCAAGTAAGGTATGGTCATCCCTATCTATCTTTCGGCAGTGTAGCGGTTGCAAAGTGCACTTTTTAATAACAAAGTGCACTTTTTAATAGAATTTTCTCTTCTAGTGTTTTCACTTTCTTTCAAAATCAAAATTACATTTTCAAAAGATTTAATTTTAATTTCTGATTAAGGCTCTTATTCCGATAGTTTTTAACCAATTTATCAATCTGCTTATTTATTTTTATCAAATTATCTCTTTGTGGTTCAATTTTAGCGTACTTCTCCCTAAGTCGTTCAAAACAACCATTTACTTCATGAAAATATATAAGTAATTGTGAGTGAGTAAGTTTTGATACCTCACTTGGCTCATCATCATCGCTGTCATTTGATTCTTCTAAAAGACACTGATTTGCTCTTTCACTTTCACTGCCAGTGCTTTCATCACTCTTATCCAAAGTTGCTGTGAAACTTCTCCTTTTTGATTTCTTTCCATTCCAGATTTGATTTGAGGACAATTTGGTTTGATATGATCAGTTTTATTGCACTTATGACAAATGATCTCCTGCTCCTCTAAGTTGTCTAGAACTTTGACGTTTTTGCTCTTTGGTTGTTGATTTAGTGCAGGATTTTCGTATTTGCGGTCCCCCTTTTTGAATCTCTTTATTATCAGTGTCAGTTTAGCTACTCCATTATCATCATCATCTTCATTTTCCATTGTTCGTTTGAGAGCTATTGATTTCTTTTGCGTATCACCTCCTTCATGTTCTTCCTTGAATTTGATTTCCAGCTCAAAAATGGTGAGATTTCCAATGAGTTCTTCAAGTTTGACTTGTTTCAGATCTTTTGATTCTTGAATGACCGTCACTTTTGCTTTAAAATTTCGTGGAAAAATTTTGAGAATTTTTCGAACTATTTCCAGCTCTGTGTAAGGTCTTCCTAGGGATTTTGATTTGTAAATAAGATTAGAAAGTCATCCATACATTTCTTTTACACTTTCATCCTTGACCATTGTGAAGTCTGAACTGAACTGTTTTGGTTGTCGCTGCATGTATATATGCATACATGTGTGTTCACGCATGTATATATGTATGCTAGCTTGTTATAATGGTTCCATTATGCTTTTCACTCATGTGCATATGCATTGAAGTACAGTCTCATGTCTTTGTACATTTGAGCTGCTGTCTAGTTCCACTTGAAGTCTGGTCCATTATGTTCATGTGCATTGCATATTGTTTTGATCTTGTTTTCATGTTCTTCTCTTCATACCTGAACTGATATATGTGAACTCTGGTTCATGTTGATATTTTGTGTTCAATTGAAGTCTGTATTGGGTGATTTGTTCTTATTTCATCAATATATATGCATGTGTATACATATATATGTGTGTGTGTGTGTGTGTGTGTGTGTGTGTGCGCAGTATGTACACATGTGTTTATGTACTGTCATGTTGTATTGCTCTGACCAATGTCTGGTGGTCTGCATTTTCTGAAGCTTGTTGTCTCATGCTTGAATTTTCTCTGGTTGTATACATATCTGAACTGCATTGAATCCATCTGTCTTGGTCCACTTCATGTTGTATTTTGTATGCATTCATGTTGTGACGACCCAGAATTTTGAACATTTGAAATTGGAAATATCTAATTGATTTTAGATATTTGGAAGTTATTTTAACTTGAACTTCAATTATAGCTATGAATTAAACAATTAAATTATCGAATTTAATTTATTGAAGTTGGATAAAATACTGAATCTTGATTTTTAAGCTGATTGAAAATATTTAAAAAGCTTAGAAAATTTATATTAATGATACTGAAGAAAATAAAAGTTTCAGAATTAGATTTGGAACTGTTTTGTTCAGTTTTAAAATTTTATTGTTTAAATCGATATTTAAAAATAGCCTTCCGAGGCACAGCCACGGAATTCGACGAAACTAGTTCCATTGGATCTATAATATTGTGTAATTATCGGATTTTAATTTTCGTAGCCTTTGGAGTAACCATTTGGTTGTACGATAAGAAAACGCGCTGACACTCATATCGAAATTTAATTTAATAACTGGGTCTAAAAGTCTATCTTCTTCGTACGATTGAATTTGGACTCGGAACCTTTACCAGTGCATTCGGAATAGAGGTATAATATTATAAACGCCTGGTGGCGCACCTCGATAGGAGATCGAAATTTTAGGCTTCTTTTCTGAACAATTTAAATTTAAATTTAATAATGTTTTCACAAGATAAATTATACCTGTTTTCTCTTCTAACACGTAGAGAAATTTTAACCACATGTCCTTTGTAGTGAAACACACGTCTTCCTCCTTTTATTTTCATTGCCGTGTATTTTATAAAAAAAATTGACGAATCAAAAGGAAGGAAAAAAAGAACACGAACGACCCATTTCTCGTTCAAAATTAAAAAAACAGCAGCTTCAATTTGAAATTAATGGCCGAAGCCTGGAAAAATAAAAACCACGTCCCTCTTTTCGAAACCCAAATCCTCGTTCTCCCTCATTTCAATAATTAAGGCATGTCTTCGTCCATTCAAAATCGATCGGCCTCATTCCTTTTCAAAGAAGTCGCGCTCGCATGCACGAGTATCTGGGGGGACAAATTCGTCTCGTTCGATCATGGAGGCAACCACCTAGGGCATCGTTGATTCTCATAGTGATGAGCGCAAGTGATTTACGACTAGGCGGCGAAGTTGTTCGAGTCCAGGTTGGATGAGCATCGCGACTCCACGTGCGCGCGTGGATTTAGGTCAGTGGCAACGCGAGGCAAGCAAAGCAGATTCTGGCGAAATCGATGTTGTGAGCCTGGGTTGCGATCGACAGTGGAGGTATAATTTGAATAGCTGAAGTTAAATTATTTAGTTAAATCATATATATGTATACATATTACAGAAAAAATATAATAATAATAATAAACTTACACAATTTATTTTATATAGGAACAACAAATATGTATATATGTATATATATGATCTTGGGAATATATGAATTTATTTTTGTAAATCTATAACTTAATTTAATTTTTAATTAAATAAATTTATTAAAGAGGAATCTGTTTAAAATTAAAAGTATTAGTTTAAAAAGAAATAGTTAGTTAATTAAATCTATTAAATGGAATTTAATTGTTCGAATATTAATAAATGGTATGGATATTTATACAAGGTTTAAAACTGTGGGGAAAACAAGCTAAATCGGATGGATTGCAAAATAAAAAGCAAAGGTGAGAACTTCTCACTCAATCGGATTTTTTTGATTTAATTTTAAATAATCAAATATAAAATTATTGATTATGTGCTTGGATGATAAATTATTATCAGTTGTATTGGATTAGACCCTATGCGCCGCATAACAGCGGAGGATATTATATACCGCAATATTCTACCTCGAAGTGGAATTGGTATTATATATGTATTTGGAGTGATTGATTTCCCGCATTATATAGCGGATGAGACCCTATGCGTCGCATAATAGCAGATGATTTTAAATAATCTCATGTACCACGATATTCCACCTCAAATTGGAATTGGTATTTAATTGTTGTGCTAACATCTGTGGATGCAGGGAAACAGGTTGGAGAGATCCAACTGGATTCCTCAAACATTTGAAATTGTTTCATATATTATGTGTTGATTTATTTATAATCTATATGTAATTATATTTGTTATTAAGATCGTTGAAGGCGATAACATAGTCGAATGTTAGTTTGGTATCGTAGGATACCAGAAATAAATAAAATTGGATTTTTGAAATTTAAGTAGAAAGTTTATAGTGAGAGTTTATTTTTGAGAATTGGATAAATTAAAAAAAAAGGAATTTAAAAAAAAGATAAGGTTTTATTTTTTTTTTAAATCCTATTGAATAAAATTCCAAAATATGGCAAAAAGTTTTAATAAATGAATTTCGAGTAATATTATTCAAAGGTTATGGTATTTATTTAAAATACAGATTTTAAATAGTTTGGAAGAGATAAAGGAATTTATTTTAAAGGGATATAAATTTTAGAAATAGATATGAAAATTGATTTGGTGTTTGAAATAAATATTTGAAAAATCAATTTGGAATTTGATTTGATTTTGAAATAAATTGGGAAATCCATTTGGGATTTGATTTGGTGTTTAAAGTGAATATTTGAAAATCGATTTAAAAATCATATATCAATGGATATTTGGAAATTTAAATTCACAATGGGAATTTATAAAGAAAAGGAAAATTGTTTTAAAAATAAACGTTGGTTTATTTTTTTTAAAGTGTAGAAAGAAATTTGCGGATTTGGAATGTGAATTGAAATAAATCAAGAAAGATTTGTTAATTGATTTAAATGGACCATTTTGAAATGGATAATGTACTCTTCCCTGGAAAGCCGAGGATGTTTTAAAGTAGCTTTTAGAATTAAAAGTTTTAAAGTTGGTTTTAAAAAGGATTTTTGTGGAGAAATTATTTTTCTTAAGTTGTTTTAAAAAAAATCTGTAAAGTAAAGATTTATTTAGTTAATTATAGAAGTGATTATTTAAGGATTTAATTGATATTTGATTTATAAAAAGGGTTGTTTAAATAGTTATGCTCTATTTAACAATTTTATTTTAAAATTATTTTGGGCTTAAAATTTATATGAGATATATATATAAAATTTTATAAATAATGTTTTAAAATAAATTATAGTGTTTTAAAATAGTTTTATTTTAAATACTTATAAGTATAAATGTTTGGATAAGTAATTTAAATTATTTTAAAGTATTTAAACTCGGTAGATTTTCAGTGGAAATTAATAAGTATTTGGGAATATATTCCGCGTAAGGAAAAATGATTTGGAATTTGTTTTCAAAGGACTGAAATGTGGAAAACGATTGAATTTTTTTTCAAAGGTTGAAGTGTGAAATTATATCTTGCAAAGATATTCTGAAAATAAATAATTGGAAGAAAATTATTTGAAATCTAGTGATTGTTGTGAACATTGATTGATATTAAATAACCGACTATCAATACTGGCCTTTAAATGGCATTTGAATTTCGATGCGACTAGGGGTCGGATTCCAAATGGATATTCGAAAACCACATCGACTCTTTGTGTTGGATTTTTCGTTTAAAAGATCAAAGTGGAAATTTGTTGTGATTTGTTTGAAACATGAATTGTAATAAGCGCTCATTATTCGGATTAGCTGGGAGAGGACTTTGTGTCATAAAACTCGTTCCGAATAATGATACGACGAAATGCGATTGCGTTTGAAGATGGTGTTGAAGACCGGGTATTTTCGAAAATGAAAGGGTTACTTGCCAAATGTCTCTGCACTGAATTGCTCTGGTATAGAGATTTTATCACCTTTTGTGATGGGGATTTCGGACATGATTGGTGAATATCCGAATTTGCAAGGGCTTCTTTGAAGTGCCTTTGGTTCCGTTCGATCTCAAAACGGACTTGTATGGATGTGTATCTGACGTTACACTTTGAGATGTAAAGCTGGTTTCTATCAAATACATTTCTGCTGGTGGCGGAGAATTTATTCTCTTAGCTTAATACCCTTCTCTAAGACGTTCGAGCTCAGAGGTTATGTAGTTGATGGTTACTAGTGATATATTCCCAATTTGGTAATGTGGCATAGGAAGTGTTGTTGATCATTTGTTGATCGAAGCATGGCTTTGTGGACAAGACTTCGTCGGACCTCACACCCCGAAAATGGTCGAAATATGAATAATGTGGTAAGGTTATGAGGGTCGCGCCCTTTAGGATATGTCATTTCCTTCTTGAAAAGGGTGGTACCATGGTATGGAGCCTAGATATTTAACCTATATGGTTGCTGCAAATTTATTACTTTGTGATTGTTGCTTTGTGGTTGAGGATTCTCAGATAAAGGTCACTAACGACCGTGGGGTGGCATACTCGTGTAGTAGTTACCTTGTTACAGAGGTAACCCGGCCTTGTGTTGGCAGAGATCCGGTTAGGTTCTCGGGGCGTCCCTCCAGAGATGTACCCATGTGGTATAGGAAATTTCTTAGCCTGATCATTTATTGGAAACCCAAAGAAACAATACGCGCGTTGTATGGTTTTAGTTATATAACCTGCCATGGAATATGACGGTAACCTGCTATTGAACACGGTAGCTATAGTAGGCATAAGCGCGAAATGTCTATGCTGGCTAAGGTTAATGTCTATGCTGGCTAAGATTAATATTATACTTTCGAAATGTTTTCCACACCATGCATTAATATGATTAAAAAGATTTTGCGTATCAAGCATGTTTGACTATCATAAGGAGAAATCTCCTCCAATTGTGCGTTTGCATTGTGTGTGTGGGGGAGGCTTTATGATAGTTTCATTTTCCAAAAGCATAGCGGATTTCTTCTTGGTTTCTTTATGAAAATAACTGGTTTTAAGATCTCACACCAGTCTCATGACTGACCTGGAGTTTATTGTTCCCTTTCTAAACTCTGGTTGCCCACAATTTTCCACACGGGAAGCCTAAAGTCAGGTTATCAGTTATTCAGGAGCGAAGTCAAGAAGTATGCTGTGGAGATATAGAGTCCAAGATGGATGACGAGGCGTATCACTAGTATATGTTATTTCTTTTCCGCTGTTTTGTTGTATTGTTGTAAACTCTGATGATGTATGTATAAACTGATATAGTATTTTTGTTTTAAAGATTATTCATTTATCTATTATATTTGTTCCGCTGCAAAATGTGAGATTCTGCTATTGTTTCTGTTTCTTCTTCTTTAACCCTAACGGTTCGATTTTCGGCGTTCGATTGTACGGCATTTGACACAGTGGACGTATTGATGTTGACTTTCGAGCATCGAAAAATTGGGTCGTTACAATGTAGTATCAAAGCATTTGGTTAAGAGACAACCTTGGCTCTGGTGGGGAATATTCATTAGAGATGGAGTCAGTGGTACTCTAGAATGAGTTTGAGTATATTAATAGATATGAGCATGTATTTGTTAGTGAATATAAAATTATTTTATATTCTGTTGACTTATTGGTTAATTGTTTATAGATTCTGGTCGATGCAGTTTGGCCAACTGTGTCGATAGGGGTTTCGAAACTCTTAAACAAGATAAACTGACAAAGTATTGTTTTAAAAATTGGGTAAATGAAATAATTTTATCCAAACTATTTTGTATATGAAAGAAATAATTTTCCATAAATTATTATAGTTATATATGGTTGCTCGGTTGTTAGGAAGTTATAATATTAAATTATTACCATTGATTATTGAATAAGAAATTGAAATCATAATCAAAAGAGCTAAGAAATAAAATCCATATACAAATGGGATTTGTAAATATAAACTGTAAATGTAATTTATAATTTGAAATAGAATTCCAGAGAAATATTTGAAAATGTTTTTGGAAAGATTTGAAATTTGGAAACTTTGAAAATTAAATTCCTTTTGGGTTTGAAAACGGTATTCAAAAGGTTTTGGAAAAATGTTTTGGAGGGATAAAAGCACTAAACTCTTTTCGATCGCTGAAAATAATTTCAGTGATGACTGTAGCATCATCGATTTATTTTCGAGTTTCCAGGAGAGAAATTGTTGCTAAATTATTTAAAAATTGAAGTTGTTTGGAAAACTGGGTTTAGTTTTGGGAATTCAAAAGATAATTTGAATTGATTTCAAAAAAATGATTTTGAATGTTGGAAAGACTCTGGAATCTGATAAAAGAATATTATGGAATAAAAATTTATTAAGGTGGAAAATTAAATTATGAACGAATAAATAAATTTACAATTGCAAGTAAATGAAAGTGAAATTGAATGTTGAAATTCATTTCGAATTTGTAAGTAAATAGAACTGAAATTGGAATTGAATTTGATTTGTGATAAACAAAGCGAAGTATTGAAATAAAATTAGTGAGTGAAATTAATTGAAGGAATGACAAAGAAATATGGTTTGAAATGAATTAAATTCATTATTTGTAAATGAAGGTAAATTGATTTCATATGGAATTTGAAATCTAGTTTAAATACAAGTAGATATAAACCAAGGTAGTGAATTGAATAAATATAAGAAGTTATATTTGCATTGAACTTAAGAAATGAAGTGTGAAATTCTTAAGTAAATTTGGAGTTAAGAAAATATTCTAAGTTAATAAGTGAATGAAGATTAAACTAGAAATTGTAAAATGGTAATTATGAATAAGTGAATGAAAATCAATGTGAATAAAAAGAAAAGAAAATTGATATAGATAAAAGTCAATTGGAATTTATGCGTACGATATACGTATATTATTTTATTCGCATGGCGATTTGATCCAGAATTCGAGCACAGAATTTTGAGATAATTATATCTATCCGAGTTGGAATTTTTCACTCGATTTTCGGCGACGAACCTGAATATGAATTTTTGGTTGATTCTGGAAATTCTCTATCATAGTTTAGAACTATGCAAGGAGAATGACGGTTTCTGATCAAGAAAACAGATTTGAGTCCGCATTAGGAAGTCGGGTGGACGATACTAGTTCGAAAGTGAAATTGTGTGATCGAGTGAGCGATCGAGTTTTGTATTGCGTATGGATGATATACGGACATCGTACGGGCTTGAATAAAATTGATCTTGAAATTTTTATAAAGGAATGTGCAAAATGATAAGGAGGATATACATGTGTGTTAAAGGCAAAGAATAAAATGGGATTTGATAAATTTAAAATTGCTCGACAGAGAGGTATGTATTTAAATTTCTATATGAAATTTGATGATTTTCTTGTCTAGCCACTTGGCTTTTCGTTTTCTTTTTGAATCTGGGGGCTTGTGGTGCCATTTTGTAGTCATACCGAGCTAGCTGCGCAAAGGAGACGCTGGCGAGATTTTTCGAAAATTTAGGGAGTTAGGAAAAAAAATTGAGAAAATTCTGAAAATTTAAAATTTGAATTTAAATTTAAATTTGAATGGTTAAAGAAAACAATGTTGTTTGGAACTTATGATTGAATTTGGAAAGTTAGTTGAAGTAATGATGAGACTTAAATAAAAAGATTTGTTTTGGCAAGTTGATAAAACTATATGGTTTTGGGAAAATGATAAATGGGTTAAGGATCATTCTTTTTAACTAGTAATTTCGGGACGAAATTCTTTTAAGCGGGAAAGGATATGACGATCCAAAGTTTTGAAAATTTGAAATTGGAAATATTTAATTGATTTTAGATATTTGAAAGTTATTTTAACTTGAATTTCAATTATAGCTATGAATTAAACAATTAAATTATTGAATTTAATTTATCGAAGTTGGGTAAAATATTGAATCTTGATTTTTAAGCTGATTAAAAATATTTAAAAAGCTTAGAAAATTTATATTAACGATACTAAAGATAATAGAAGTTTCAAAATTAGATTTGAAACTATTTTGTGCAGTTTTAAAATTTTATCGTTTAAATCGATATTTAAAAATAGCCTTCCGAGGCACAGTCTCGGAATTCGACGAAACTAGTTCCATTGGATCCGTAATATTGTGTTATTATCGGATTTCAATTTTCATAGCATTTGGAATAACCATTTAGCCATAGGATAAACAAATGCGCTGAAACTCATATCGAAATTTAATTTAATAACTGGGTCTAAAAGGCTATTTTCTCTGTACGATCGAATTTAGACTTGGAACCTTTTCCAGTGCATTCGGAATAGGGATATAATATTATAAACGTCTGGCGGCACACCTCGATAGGAGATTGAAATTTTAGGCTTCATTTTCTAAACAATTTAAATTTAATAATTTTTTCACAAGTTAAATTATATCCGTTCATCTCTTCTAACAAGTAGAGAAATTTTAACCATGTGTCCTTTGTAGTGAAACATGCATTTTCTTCTTTTTATTTTCATTGTCGTGTATTTTATAAAAAAAATTACAAATCAAAAAGAAGAAAAAAAAGAACACAAACGAAAAACCATTTCTCGTTCAAAATTAAAAACACAACAGCTTCATTTTGAAAATTAATGGCCGAAGCTTGAAAAAATTAAAATAACGTCCCTCTTTTCGAAATCCAAATCCTTGTTCTCCCTCGTTCAATAATCAGGGCATGTCTTTGTTGATTAGGAATCGACCGGCCTCATTCCTTTTAAAGAAGTCGCGCTCGCATACACGAGTATCTGGGGGAACGAATTAGTCTCGTTCGATCGTGGAGGCAACAACCTAGGGCATCATCGATTCTCACAGTGGCGAATGCTAGTGATTCGCGGCCAGGCGGCGAGGTCGTTCGAGTCCAAGTTGGATGAGCATCGCGACTCCACGTGCGCGCGTGGGTTTAGGTCAGTGGCGACGCGAGGCAGGAAAAGCAGATTCTGCGAAATCAATGTCGTGAGCCTAGGTTGCGATCGGCAGTGGAGGTATAATTTGAATAGCTTAATTTAAATTATTTAGTTAAATCTTATATATATACATATTACAGAAAAAATATAATAATAATAAACTTACACAATTTATTTTATATAGGAACAACAAATATGTGTATATATATACACGATCTTGGAAATATATGAATCTATTTTACATAAATCTATAAGTTACTTTATATATATATATATATATATATATATTCAAAAGAAAATATTACATGCATGTTTAATATATGGGTAGTTTCAAGGAGGATTTTATAAATTTGAATTATATCCATATAAAAATATACATACTTTTAACTTATTAGTTTAATTTTTTAAAATAATAGGTTATGGGGATTAATTTGTTAGTTAATCTATTTAATGATTTTAATTACTATAATATTTTTTAAGGAAATTCAGTTTTTAATCTAATTTTTAGTTAAATAAATTTATTAAAAAGGAATTTGTTTAAAATTAAAAGTATTAGTTTAAAAAGAAATAGTTGGTTAATTAAATCTATTAAATGGAATTTAATTGTTCGATTATTCGAATATTAATATATGGTATGGATATTCAAGCAGGGTTTAAAATTGTGGAGAAATTAAGCTAAATCGGATGGATTGCAAAACAAAAAGCAAATGTGAGAACTTCTCACTCAATCAGATTTTTCGATTTAATTTTAAATAGTTAAATTTAAAATTGTTGATTGTGTGCTTGGATGATAAATTATTATCAGTTGTATTAGATTAGACCCTATGTGCCGCATAATAGCGGAGGTTATTATATAAAACTGTATGCCACGATATTCCACCTCGAAGTGGAATTGGTATTATATATGTATTTGGAGTGATTGATTTCCCGCATGATATAGCGGATGAGACCCTACACGTCGCATAATAGCGGATGATTTTAAATAATCCCATATACCACGATATTCCACCTCGAAGTGGAATTTATGTTTAATTGTTGTGCTAACATCTGTGGATGCAGGGAAACAGGTTGGAGGGATCCAACTGGATTCCTCAAACATTTGAAATTGTTTCATATGTTGTGTGTTGATTTATTTATAATCTATGTATGATTATATTTGTGATTGAAATCATTGAAGGCTATAACTTAGCTGAATGTATTTTTGGTATCGTAGGATACCAGAAATAAATAAAATTGGATTTTTGAAATTTAAGTAGAAAGTTTATAGTGAGAATTTATTTTTGAGAATTAGATAAATTTAAAAGAAGGAATTTAAAAAAAAGATAAGGTTTTTTTTGAAATCCTATTGAATAAAATTCCAAAACATGGGAAAAAGTTTTAATAAATGAATTTCGAGTAATATTATTCAAAAGTTGAGGATTTTATTTAAAATACGGATTTCAAATAGTTTGGAAGAGATAAAGGAATTTATTTTAAAGGGAAATAAATTTTAGAAATCGATATGAAAATTGATTTGGTGTTTGAAATAAATGTTTGAAAAATCAATTTGGAATTTGATTTGGTGTTGAAATAAATTAGGAAATCCATTTGGGATTTGATTTGGTGCTGAAAATGAATATTCGGAAATCGATTTAAAAATCGTATATCAATGGATATTTGGAAATTTAAATTGACAATGGGAATTTATAAAAAAAAGAGAAATTTGTTTTAAAAATAAATATTGGTTTATTTTTTAAAAGTGTGGAAAGAAATTTGCGGATTTGGAATGTGAATTGAAATAAATCAAGAAAGATTTATTAATTGATTTAAATGAACCATTTTGAAATGGATAAATATTCTTCCTTGGAAAGCCGAGTATGTTATAAAGTTGCTTTCAGAATTAACGTTTTAAAGTTGGTTTTAAAAAGGATATTTGTGGAGAAATTATTTTTCTTAAGTTGTTATAAAAAAAATCTGTAAAATAAATATTTATTTAGTTAATTATTAAAGTGATTATTTAAATATTTAGTTGATATTTGATTTATAAAAAAGGTAGTTTAAATAGTTATACTCTATTTAATAATTTTATTTTAAAATTATTTTGGGCTTAAATTTTTTATGAGATATAGGTATAAAATTTGATAACTAATATTTTAAAATAAAGTGTTTTAAAATAGTTTTATTTTAAATATTTCAAAGTATATATGTTTGGATAAGTAATTTAAATTATTTTAAAGTATTAAAACTTGGCAGATTTTTAGTGGAAATGAATAAATATTGGGAATATATTCTGCGTAAGGAAAAATGATTTGAAATTTGTTTTCAAAGGATTGAAACGTGGAAAGTGATTTGAAATTTGTCTTCAAAGGTTGAAGTGTGAAATTATATCTTGCGAAGATATTTTGAAAATAAATAATTGGAAGAAGATTATTTGAAATCTGGTGATTGTTGTGAATATTGATTGATAATTAAATACCGACTATCAACATTGGCCTTTAAATGGCATTTGAATTTCGATGCGACCTGGGGTCGGATTCCAAATGGATATTCGAAAACCACGTTGAATCTTTGTGTTGGATCTTTCGTTTAAAAGATCAAAGTGGAAATTTGTTGTGATTTGTTTGTAATCTGAATTGTAACACTTATTTTTAAAATAAGCGCTCATTATTGGGATTAACCGGGCCAGGACTTTGTGTCATAAAACTCATTCCGAATAATAATACGACGAAATGAGATTGCATTTGAAGATGGTGTTGAAGACCGGGTATTTTTGAAAATGAAAGGATTACATGTCGAATGTCTCTGCACTGAATTGCTCCGATATAGAGATTTTATCACCCTTTGTGATTGGGATTCCGAATGTGATTAATGAATATCCGGATTTGCAAGGGCTTCTTTGAAGTGTCTTTGGTTCCATTCGATCCCGAAAATAAATTTGTATGGATGTGTGTCCGACGTTACATTTTGAGATGTAAAGCTGGTTTCTATCAAATACATTTCTATTGATGGGGGAGAATTTATTCTCTTAGCTTAACACCCTTCTCTGAGACTAACGAGCTTAGAGATTATGTAATTGATGGTTACTAGTGATACATTCCTAATTTGGTAATGTTGCATACGAAGTGTTGCTGATCATTTTTTGATCGAAACATGGCTTTGTGAAAGCGTAGCTTTGTCGACGAGACTTCGTCGGACCTCACACCCCGGAAATGGTCGAAACAGGAAGAATGCGGTAAGGTTATGAGGTTCGCGCCCTTTAGGGTATATCATTTCCTTCTGGAAAAGTGTGGTATCATGGTATGGATTCCAGATATTTAACCTATGTGGTTGCTGCAAATTTATTACTTTGTGGTTGTTGCTTTATGTTTGAGGATCCTCGGATAAAGGTCGCTAACGATCGAGGGATGACATACTCGTGTAGTAGTTACCTAGTTACAAAGGTAAGCCGGCCTTGTGTTAGCAGAGATTCGGTTAGATTCTCGGGGCGTCCCTCCAGAGGCGTACCCATGTGGCATAGGAAGTTTCTTAGCCTGACCATTTGTTGGAACTCCAAAGAAACAATACGTGCCATGTATGGTTTTAGTTGTATAACCTGCCACGAAATGTGGCGGTAACCTACTATTGAACATGGTAGCTATAGTAGGCATAAGCGCGAAATGTCTATGCTGGCTAAGGTTAATATTATACATTCGAAATGTTTTCCACACTATGCACTAATGATAATACTAAAAAGATTTTACGTATGTTTGATTATCATAAGGAGAAATCTCCTCCAATTCCGCGTTTGCATTATGTGTGTACGGAGAGGCCTTATGGTAGTTTCATTTCCAAAAGCATAGATGATTTCTTCTTATTTTCTTTGTGAAAATAACTATTTTTAAGATCCCACATCAGTCTCATGACTGACCTGAAGTTTATTGTTCCCTTTCTAAACTCTAAGTGCCTACAATTTTCCACGCGGGTAGTTTAGAGTCAGCTTATCAGTTATTCGGGAGCGAAGTAATGTTGTGGAGGTCTGGAGTCCAAGCTAGATGACGAGGCGTATCACTAGTATATGTTATTTCTTTTCCGCTGTATAGTTATATTGTTGTAAACTCCGATGATGTATGTATAAACCGATATAGTGTTTTTGTTTTAAAGATTATTCATTTATCTATTATATTTGTTCCATTGCGAAACATGAGATTTTGTTATTGTTTCTGTTTCTTCTTCTTCTTTAACCTTAACCGATCGGTTTTTAGGAATCCGATTGTGCGGCATTTGATACAGTGGACGTATTGATGTCGACTTTCGAGCATCGTGAGTCGTTACACATGTTGACTTTGTTCATGTATGAAGCTTGACATTGTGACTTTGTTCTGCATTTCAAACTCCTCTGTTCTAGATTTGTTGAGTCTGTTGTCACATGTGGAACTGGTGTGTTGAGTTATAGTGCATTGGCTTCATTGACTTGTTTTCATGTTGCATGCTTTGAGTCACCTCTGTTTTGATTTGAAGTCTTTGCTTTGTACACGGGGTCTGGTTCTCTTGTTCATGTAGTCTGGTTGTATTCATGTTGTTTTCATGTGTTCATGTGCAAACTTGAGTTGAATTCCAGCCTTGGCTCGGGTTTGACATTGTGCTCACCCGTCCCTGTAGTTTTAACAAGCAAATATATATCGGCGTGTACAGCCTTGTGGCAACCAGAGCAGTCCAGTTCAGACTTTACAATGCAATCAAATAACAAAATGCACCAACTCGATTCAAGTAACAGTGGCAACCAAACAAGAATGAAACAAATAGCAATACAAAGCAATCAAACAATCAATGAGACTAGAGTTCCAATGAAACAAGATCACTAAAACACACATGAATAACTAAGGCTTGATCACCCAAGAGAGCAAGCAGTATAACATGAATGAAATGACTTGAAGAAACTGCAAATTTAACTCGAAGCATGAGCACTTGAAGTTCAATGCAATCAAACATATACAAAACATTATATAAAAATTCAAAGCCGTGGGTCATGAACGAAGTCATAGGAGAAAGAACGCAAAGCAGATTTAAATATATCAAATAAGAACAAGCATGGCCAGAGAATCAGAATATCTCAAAAATTAAATGCCAAAGTCAAAGGAGCAATGAATGGAACCGACTCAAAGAGATTCAAATTCATCAACTATTGAACAAGTCAAGAATTCTAGTTCAAGCACAAATCGAATGGCCAAGCTAAACTCACTGACAAATCAAACAGAAATATACGAATGTGATTTTATGGTTTCGTTCCCTATAGATTACCCAGTTACATCATCGGCATGATCATGGGTTCGAATTCAAGCAATCAACAGAAAAATTAAAGTAAAAACCACATACCGATTTTTATACCACTCGAACTCACAATTGAAGCGACTGTATGCAATAAGCCACTAGTCGATTGACAAAGTAATACACTTCAACATCTTCTCTTCAATCGATTGTTTTTTAAGTGGTGTCTTCAATTGAACAAAGCTCTAATTTAGTTCGCAAAAAGAAACGACATGAACAAAGCACTACAACAAAATAAAAAGGAAGGAACGCGTTATCTCTTTTGGGCCGAAGAGAATACAACAAAATAAAGAAAAGGAAGATTTTTTTATATATATATATATATTAAGTGGTCCGGTCTCTTTTATTTTTGACTTGAATTATTAATAGGTTTTTGTTTGTTTTAATTTTATTTTTCATTTATAATTTTATTTTTTGAATTGTGTAGCTTTCAAGTCGTGTGATTAGGTACAAACTATGAGCGTAGTTTGAGTATTCGCAACTTAGTGGCTGAGTTGTGACAGAGTTTTAAGCTTAGAGTTAGGTTAGTCAAGTTAGCGGATGTCGCAAGTTTATGTGTGTTTGTAAGCGTCTGACTACTTAGTTTCTAGTAGCAACCTCAGGGTCAGCACGTAGGCAGGTTATTACCAAAGCTGCGAAAGTTGTGTGTGATCTCTACTGCATTACTTTCTGTTATTGTTTTTATTTCCGCATTAATTTTATTATTATTAGTATTACCCTATTCACCCCTCTCTAGGGTGAAAATGTTCCTACACGGATCAATTCGGTTTGAATCCATATTACCTTTGTTTGAACAACTTGAATAATTATTGAATAAATAGTAAGAATATTATTGAAATACTCTAGCGAATTCAAATAATTGACACACACATTCATAAATAATGTGGATGGTGCATATCTCTATACATATTTGGTAATAAAATGGTTCGTTACCTAATCATATGAAGTTTGAACACTCGTACACTTAATACTTTTGTAATTTTGAGTGGAAAAAAGGCAAAATCCCATCAAAATTTTTAAATTCTACCAAGTGGTCCGATCCGGTTTGATGTGGTTGATTCATTCATTTAAACCGCAGCCGTATCTTATTAAACCAAATCGATCCGGTATTAGATATTTGATTTGATTGGTATGGTGCAATTTACAAGACAATTTTAGCGGTTCGGTATGGTCTATTTTCGTATGTGGATTTATGCTCACCCCTAAAATATATTACTTTCAAGAGCTATTGTGGGCAAATTTAGCAAATTTTGGATTCTCATGTAGAATATACTTTGACTTGGTTGCATGTTGTTCTATAAAAGTCCCTTGTATCTTGTATAGTTGTGTATTATTTTGCTAAAATTCCCTATTTCTTGAATATCTATATACTATTTTGATATTATGATGTGGGGATGTACTTAGGTAGGGAAAAGTGATACTACAATAAAATGCGTACTAAAAAAGAGCTGGTGACGTTGTCTACAATAGAGCGATCTTCACTAGAAACACCAGTGAGTATCCAGATAATATTAGACATGAGTAAATGTAGTAGTTTGATTTTGTGTTTTATGTGAAAAAATGGTGACTATTGATATCATTATTATTCTACAAATATAGAGAGATGAGTACCATGAAATAATATGGTAAGCTATAATTAATTTGAAAAAAGAGCTAGAAGTGCAATTACATCTTTCAGTTGGACACAAATAAAAATGTTCGTTTTCACCTTAGAGAGCTAGAAAGTTGAGCATTGTTAATTAAGTATCGGTGTTACTTTGATTGTTCTCAATTAACGATGGAAGTCAATTATCTATACCAGCAATTTCATTTCCTTCTAATCTGATAATTTTATTCAAGTAAAAAAAAGGAAAGAGCATGTATAATTAAACATGTGGAAACTTGCTCCTTGAACGTAATGGTAGGAAAATTAATATAATCACTGAACACGTAGGTTAGATTACTAATATGATCTTAACCTAATGGAGATGTAAATATGCATTTCATTCCCATTTGATCAACTGTTTACAAATCTTACCCTTTTAGGAACATTTTTCGTCCTTATTATTATTTATGATTTATGATGTTTAGTGTTGATGATACATTGATCTTTAAAGTGACCCTTTTATATCAAGTATATATTTTACTTTACCGAACCCCGTCTGTAGTTTGAATATGATCATTATGTCTATGTACATTCAGATATGTTCAGGTGGTATTACAAATATTACAAATGACTAAAGTTGGAACCAAAATGCACAGAGATGTTTATAAAGAATAATGCAGTAGAGACGTGGCACGACCTTTTCCTTTTGGAAGAAATACGTCAGGTTTGAAGAATCAAAGAGTTTATTTCCTTACTTAAGACATATTTTGTTATTTTAGAGTAAATATTGTTAGATATGAAGTTAGTTTTTATCAACTTAACTACCATGACATAGTTCACAATATATATTATGTTTGGTACTCCGAAAACAATGTGAGATTGACTTTTTTTAATGAAGTATTGGTAAAATTTAAAATGAAAATAGTTAATAAAATGAAAACTTACATTCGCTTGAAGTAGTTTACGGTAATGTTGTTAATCAATATAATTGTGACTGACTTTTTGTGACGATTTATTCCCTTTATATATTGCCTGTACTGCCTACACTATGCCAAAAGTAGCACATCATTACCGTAAACGACTTCAGGTGCACCATACATATACCATTTCACATACTAATATTTATTGTTTTTGGTTATTATTTGTTTAATTATGCAATGAACATCTTTTCCAAGTACCTATTTATAACTCACAGTTATTTGTGTAATGTATGCCTATCATCCATATCCTTGGAATTTCCTCACTAAAAGTAGCACATCAGTCAATACAATATACAGATTAGTTATAGTTGTCGGGATCCCTCCTTAATTGGAGAGTTTCTAGAAAATTCTAGACGTTTCTAGAGAAATCTAGAATTTTCTAGAATGTTACGGAGAACTCTAGAGAAGTGTAGAACTCTCTAGAAGCTTGTGAAAGAGTGTGCAACCCTCTGTAATATTCTAGAGATGTGTGGAACCTTCTGAAACCTTACGGAAGAGTATGGAAGAATACAGAAGGGAATGGAAGAGTGTAGAGATTCCTAGAGAGTGTGGAGCATTCTAGAGAATCAATCTCTACCGTCGGATGCAAGTAATCTCCACCATTCATTATGGAGGTTGAGTAGTATAAATAGGGGAAGGAGCCCTATTACTAGTCATCCAAGAATCCAAGAAAGAAGCCACTTCTTAGAGTGAGAAAAAACTTGAGAGTTAGAGAGATCCTCTTTGAGAGAAAAGAGTGATAGCTTGAGAATTTTATCCTCAAGCTTGAGTGAGCCACCGAGTGTGAGTTACTTTCGTAATCATATTATTGTAATCCTACTATTCTTTTGTATAGTGGAAGAATCTCCATATTGGAGAATTATAAACTCTCGTGCTTCCATTGCTACTTTTAATCTTAAAGTGACTATCTTGACTTCACGAAGCAGGAAAGAACGAGATTTCTCCAACAGTGGTATCAGAGCCAGGTTCATCCGTAGCCGTAATCAAGCTCGTGTAAGTTCAAGATGGAGGATATTATCGCTCATGATGGAGACATGTTCAAGCTCACAGCGAACAACTACTCCTATTGGAAGCCAATGATGGAGGACCACTTGTATTGTAAGAATTTGCATGAGCCCATCATCTACAAAAATAAGGTGGAAGGAAAGAGTGATGCTCAGTGGGAACTGTTGAACCGTAAGGCTGTTGCTATGATCCGTAAGTACATCGACAAAACTCTCTTTGAGCATGTTTCTACTTATACCAATGCCTATGAATTATGGACAAAGCTTGAGTCCATGATTCAGAAGAAAACGCCTCGCAACAAGGCCAATTTAGTTCAACGGTTGGTGAAATTGGAGTATAAGGATGGTCATAGTATGATTGAGCACTTGAATAACTTCAAGGGGCTCGTAAATCAACTAACAAAAATTGATATGAAGATTGATGATGAGCTACAAGCCCTTCTACTCCTTAGTTTCTTACCGGAAAGTTGGGACACACTTGTTGTCACGCTAAGTAACTCAGCTCCGAAAGGAAAGTTAACTATGGATACCGTCAGTGACAGCCTTCTTGATGAAGAAGCAAGGAGAATGGAACGAGATGAGTCTATCCATCCCGAAGCTAATGTTGTTGAGAATCAGGGTAGGAATGAAACCCGTGGACGTAGTAAGAGCCGAAATCCCCATCAATTCTCGAGGTAGATCCAAGTCACGCTCGAAGATTGCATGCTATTACTGTGGAAGGATGGGTCACAAGAAAATGGAATGTCGAAGCTTCAAAAGAGACCAAAAGGCCGGTAATGTTAAGCCTGACCAAATAAGCCTAACGAAGAAGCAAGAAGAAAAGAGTGCTACTGCCATAATATTAAAGAAAGATTTGCTATATCTCGTTGGTGAAAGTAACATTCTAAACATTGCTTGTGATGAGAGTTCTTGGATTGTTGATTCTGGTGCTTCCTTCCATGTTACTCCACATGAAAACTTCTTCTCATCCTACCAAAGAGGTGACTTTGGCACGGTGCAAATGGGAAATCAAGATAGAAGCAAGATTGTTGGAATATGAGACATCACTCTGACGACAAGCACCGGGTGCAAGCTTGTTTTGAAAGATGTGAGGCATGTCCCGACCATGCGCCTTAGTCTTATCTCCGCTAGAAAGCTAGATGATGACGGTCTAATGAATTACTTTGGTGAAGGGAAGTGGAAGCTCACCAAAGAAAGTTTGACAATAGTTCGAGGAAAGAAGGTAGGATCATTGTATGTAATGCAAGCTAAGCTATGCAAAGGAGAAGTAAATATCTCTACTGATGATATGGACACATGGCATAAACGACTTGGGCACATTAGTGAGAAAGGTCTTCACATACTCGCTCAGAAACAACTCCCCCCTGACGTGAAAGGTAAACCATTTCATCATTGTGCTTATTGTTTAGCTGGAAAACAACATAGGGTTGCTTTCCAAAGATCTTCTCCGCCCACAAGAAGAATGAACATTCTAGACCTCGTGCACACTGACGTATGTTCGATGTCTGAGAGATCCATTGGTGGTGCTCTATATTTTATCACCTTCATTGATGATCATTCAAGGAAAGTATGGTTGCACCTGTTAAAATCAAAGGATCAAGTGCTTGATGCCTTCAAAGAATTCCATGCTCTGGTGGAGCGTGAGACTGGACGGAAGATCAAGTGTGTACGATCAGATAACGGAGGTGAGTATAGAGGTCCTTTTGAAGACTATTGCAAGAAATATGGCATTAGGCTAGAGAAGACTCCACCCAAGACACCACAATTGAATGGGCTAGCTGAGAGAATGAACCGAACCATTGAAGAAAGAGTTCGTTGTGTGATCTCTCATGCTAAGTTACCCAAATCATTCTGGGGAGAAGCTATAATGGCTGTGGCCGACATTGTCAACCTCACACCATCAGTTCCTTTGGATGGGGCCATTCCTGAGGAAGTTTGGACGGGCAAGAGGGCTTCATATAATCATCTCAAGGTGTTCGGGTGCATGGCATTTGTTCACATCCCCAAAGATGAGAGAGTTAAGCTTGATGCAAAGACAAAGGAGTGTATTTATCTTCGTTCACCTAAGGATGAATTTGGGTACCGGTTGTGGGACCCAATTAACAAGAGGGTTATTCGCAGTAGAGACGTTGCATTCTTCGTAGACCAAACAATTGAAGATATCAAGAATTCAGAGAGGCCAAGATTGAGAAGCAGTAAGAACATTGAACCTACTCTGGTTCGACATGAAGATAACAACACACAAGAAAGCAGTGAAGCTGAAGATCATGAAATTCATGATGAACCAGTTCAGGAAGAACCTCAATCTAGCACTCCAATCGCACCAGAGCCAAGACGATCCTCAAGGGACAGAAGACCATCCACCCGATACAAAACAGAGGAGTACGTTACGCTCACTGATGAGAGGGAGCCTCAAAGCTATAAAGAAGCAATGAGTGATTGTCATAAAGAAGAGTGGAGAATAGCCATGCAAGAAGAAATGCAATCCTTGCATGAGAATAATACATATGAACTAGTGGAGCTACCAAAAGGGAGAAGAGCTTTGAAGAATAAGTTGGTGTATAGAATCAAGACCGAAGAGAACTGTTCAAAGCCTCGCTATAAAGCTCGATTAGTCGTCAAAGGATTTAGACAAGAAAAAGGTACTGACTTTGAAGAGATATTCTCTCCCGTGGTAAAGATGTCATCAATCCGAGTTGTGCTTAGCCTAGCAGCCGTGCAAGATTTGGAGATTGAACAACTCGATGTCAAGACGGTGTTTCTACATGATGACTAAGGTAGTACCAACAAAAAAGTTTGAAGACTGCTGTCAAGGTGCCGGCGTACTACTACCCCCCAATTAAGTCGGGAGGGGGAGATTTGTTGGGATCCCTCCTTAATTGGAGAGTTTCTAGAAAATTCTAGACGTTTCTAGAGAAATCTAGAATTTTTTAGAATGTTCCGGAGAACTCTAGAGAAGTGTAGAACTCTCTAAAAGCTTGTGGAAGAGTGTGCAACCCTCTGAAATATTCTAGAGATATGTGGAACCTTCTGAAACCTTACGGAAGAGTATGGAAGAATACAGAAGGGAATGAAAGAGTGTAGAGATTCCTAGAGAGTGTGGAGCATTCTAGAGAATCAATCTCTACTGTCGGATGCAAGTAATCTCCACCATTCATTATGGAGGTTGAGTAGTATAAATAGGAGAAGGAACCCTATTACTAGCCATCCAAGAATCCAAGGAAGAAGCCACTTCTTAGAGTGAGAAAAAACTTGAGAGTTAGAGAAATCCTCTTTGAGAGAAAAGAGTGATAGCTTGAGAATTTTATCCTCAAGCTTGAGTGAGCCACCGAGTGTGAGTTACTTTCGTAATCATATTATTGTAATCATACTTTCTTTTGTATAGTGGAAGAATCTCCATATTGGAGAATTATAAACTCTTGTGCTTTCATTGCTACTTTTAATCTTAAAGTGTCTATCTTAACTTCACGAAGCGGGGAAGAACGAGATTTCTCCAACAATAGTCCGTAAGTTTTAGTTTTTCGTACTATATTATTTTTGCTTGATGGTTCAATTGGAGGTGCATTTTTAGAACTATTCGTTAACAACTTTTTCCTTTTCTCCTTTTCTAATTTTTTGGATTCGATGTGGAAGTGCTTGCATGGATATATTACGATGTATTAAACGACTGGAGTAGATGAATTTATATCGACGACCATTTGCTTAACTATGGGTACATTTTGCAACTGGACACTATTCCCAGTTGCATTTCGCTATATGAAAAGTGCATTGCCACTGAACGCTGTACCACTTGCATTTTGCAACTAGCATTGTGCCCAATTGCATTTTGCAACTAAGCAGTGTTTCTAGTTGCAAAATGCAACCTCAGATCAGTTGCATCTTGTTACTAAACACGATGCTTTCTCAGTTGCATGGAGAAAACCCGATGCTTGTTCAGTTGCAAAATGCAACATAGCATAGACTCAATTAAACTACACCATATCACTGGATTACCAACACATTTTCTTTTTGGTTTGCCAAAATTATTTTCATGACATAGTAACAGCACTAAAAAAACCATTGTAATCATACAAAAACATTTCTAAATGTGGATTTTTTTTCCAACAGAAAATTATTTGATATTCATCTCATTCAAAGTGATTAGTTGACATATTGACCATACAGTGATCAACAATTATTATGCAAACTGAACGTTCAAAGGCAATTCAGATTTAAAATAAAAGATAAAGATATTACTCGACCCATGACCATCACTTTCCTCTATAACCATAGTTGATTACAATATAGTTAGATGCAAGGTGGAGTTTATTTCAGTTGAGTTCTCAGAGCCGTTTGAGAGATGCCGATGACCAATGAAATTTTGAACCTATTTAATTCATTGTAATGTAACAGAAATATTTATAAGCAGATTGAAAATGTAGGGTTCATATGAAAAGATTTCTCTAGTCAAAACATGATGATGTGATAAACAATTGCACATCCTAAAATATCATTCTAAAACAAGTTCCGAGCTGCAGGTTTGCAAACTATAGTTTGAAGTGGATACAATCGCCACAATAGATATTTTCTTGTTGTAAATTTTGCCTTTTACCTAGTGCTTTTTGTTAATAAATTATGTGTACTACCTGTATTACCGGTGGTCATTATATTTGGTATAGATTTCAACTTAATGCTATATTAAATGCATTCAGGCACTAATAGAAAAAGATGAGAAAAAAAGAAACTAGATGGCAGTTTTAGTTACAAGGTGATATCGAATGCAGAGAAAGTTATTTGGGAAGTTGATGTTCTAGAATCGGAAGCATCGATTAATAATGGTCCCCAAAAATGTACCAGCTACGTGAGTATTCGGATGGAGGCTTTGCTATACAGCTAGAGTTTCATATTCGGTATTGGTAGACTTTAACCATGAACTGCCTTGCCTTTTGTTTGTCCAAATTTATATTTGTATGGAATTGTTAACCTATGTATTGAACTTGGTAACTTATGTATTGAACTTGTCTTTTGTTAGCTGGTGCTCTATTTTGTAACCATATGAGTGTTTCTTGATATTGATTAATTGGTTATAATTTGATGAATGCATAATAAGCATAGCCTATGCCATTAGCATGCATATCGTATATTGCAGTAGTTATTAATGTTAGGAAAAAGAACTTGCGAACATCTATTTATGTTACTAATTTGTTATTGCTCACACTTATATCTATTGTATCATTAATCTTGCAACTAAAATATGTGTTATAAAATGGATATTACTAACACTTATTTCGTTGGAAGATAGAATTCAATAACAAATATAGCATTACAAATACGATATTACCAACGCTTATAACCATTGAGAGAAAAATGTTTCCCAACGGTTATAATCGGCAGCAGTTATAATTTGGTAATAGATATAAATATTATAAATAAATGCCCATGCCCGTATTACAACATGTTTAAGTGTTACTAAAATTACTAGCAATAGTTATAATCATTTGGAATCCTCTGTTTTGGTTTAGTGAGCTTCTTCCTGCAACTCACCATCCAAATGTTCAATCATCACTCGGGATTTTAACTCGACTGAGTTGTGGGGTTGACCTAGTGCCAAGTTGTGAACTGTTAACTCGAACTTTTCCAATTCTTGTTTTCGAAGTCCTAGCTTCCCCTCTCTTCGTCTTCTATTTTCCATCCCTTTGGTTTTATTTCTGATGAAGAAGAACTTTCTTCTTTCAAATCGAAATATGATAAATGCCTATGACCCTTCCTTACTCTTTGGGATAGTTAAGTCTTTAAATTAATAAATTGCTTCATCTTCTTCAACATAGGATTTTGGCTCTCCATCATATTTCTATCCAAATCAACTCCAGTCATCATTTCTGGTGTACTCAGAATTTCATCGACAGTGGTTGATTTATCCCCTCCTCATGTTAGAGCCTTCATTTTTAGCATCGATAGCGTGTCTAAAATCTCTTATGAGTTTCTGGATGCCACAGCTTTCTTGGATCCAATGACAGATTTTATGGAAATCTAAGTAATCACATAGATCTTCCAACAATAACTTTTAAATCTAAATCATCGATTATAACAATCCAAAGTTTCAAGATGGATCCAAAGGGTGAGAATTTCGAGATTTCTTAGTGAAAGCACCAAAATGTTAACGTCAAAAGTTAGATAAACAGCCAATCAGATTATAAGTAGAGATTAATGAAGAAATAAATGTAAAAACAAGGTAAATAACACACGATAATTTATAATAGTTCAGAAAATATTCTGGCTTACGTCCACTTAAGCTTTGTTAGCGATTTCTAACTTTCTTTACAATTATAACTTTACAACTCAATTGCTTACAATCGAGGTAAGGATTCAACTAAGTGTCGAGATAAAATCAATTAATTCAGAAAGAAAGAAAATGATCCCATTTTTGTGCCCCTTTCTCTCTATTCATATATGAAGATTGAAAGAGACTGTGTTATAGGATCGAGTAATATGGAATGTAATATATAACTAGTGCGGAATAAAAAATAAAAGTAAATAGTAAAATGACACTAGAGATTTTTATATTGATTCGAACTCTCGTTCTACGTCCAGTCCTGGACTTCTTATGAAATTATAGCTAGCAACCCTCACTTAATCTGGAGGAATGAGTATTACACCTCTTGAGAAACCGGAGAGGACTTTTTTACAGACTGGATTTAACTTAACTTTGTGTGTTTTGAATAACGTAGATTTGTCACTTGTAGTACACCATTCCTATAATCTTTTCTCAAGATTGATGTGTATAATTGTGTGTGTATGAAGATTAGGATGATTAATATTGCTTGAAGAATATAGAAGTGAATTGGTAAGCAATGATCACATGAGAGTTTGTGAATAATGAACTCAAGATTGCAAAGCACTATAGATCAAAAGAGATTAGAAAATTAGGTGATTTGATTCTTGAGTGTTTATATAGTGTATAAAGAGTTATGGCTTCTGGTAATAGGTATATGTTAATAGCTAGAGATGCATCCATCCCGGAAGAAGATAACTCTTGATCAAAAGAAGTATCTATTCAAAAAGTTGTCAGTTGCAGTTTTTAGTTGATTGGACATGCTTGGTCAGTCGACTGAATTCAAAATGTGCACAAAAATTTGCACAGACTCGGTCTACTGACCTGGTGTGTTCAGTTGACTGGTCCGTGCTTTTTAAAAATGTTTTTATACAGACTCAGTTGACTGTTTACAGTAGGTCAGTCGACTAAGTGCTGTTATTTCTGTGCAATAAAAATATTTGTGTGTGTATATGAAATATATAAAACAAATGCAAGTTTTATATGAATTTGTGAGTGATGAAACTTGATGAAAGATTTAAACAAAGCTCTAAACTAGACTTTATATATACTTATTGACTCTAGCTAAGATATATAACAAGACGAACTGATATTTTAAGTCGATAAGTCCTGATATTGTCGTAGTCATAGATTCATGAATTATTGTATCTTGTCAGTACTCAAAACCTATGATCCAACATTCTCCCCTTTCTTGATGATGACAACTCCATTTGCTATGAGAAAATCTTCGACAAGCTTTGTTGATTTATCTCTCCCTTTGAATATATGCCTGCAACTTTGATTTAGTATTCTCTCCCTGAATCTACGCTATATTTCCTGTCAATAATTTATATTTTCTCCCCCTTTGCCATCGACAAAAAAGAGAACACTCAAAGTATAAAATATTAAAATACGAGCAGTATAACACGGAAGCACATCTACATAATAAAAAACATAGCATATATAATACAGAAACACATCAATTATATTACACAAGAACAGGAGTACACAACTACATAATTACAGGACATAGAGTTTAAAAGTTACATAGTCAAACTTAAAAAGATACCACATATAACATGGCATCAAACAAATATTGTTTGAAAGTAGAATAACATAGAAATTCAAGATAACAAGAGCATTTAAAAAAAATAAATCCTTACTTATTACCAGTGCTTCCTTCATTTGAGCTCTCTTCATCACCTTCAATTTCCTTGTCGCCATATTCATCACCAACTTCTTCGCCTTCTTCCTCTTTTTATTCTTCATTCGAAGTAGACCACGTGAAATGTTCCGCCGGTCATTTCCCATGAGAGGTAGGCATGTGAACAGAGGTTGAAGAACGTCGGGAGCACGTGATTGCTTCCCAAATGTTTTTAATTTTCAATTTTTTGAGATTTTGAATTCTCATTGCAAAAATCTTGAAATTTTCAAAAGTATCACTTTTATTTTTCAGAAAATAGTCCAAGTATATCTTGAAAAATCATCTACTATAATAAACACATATTTACTATGGTTTATAGATTGAGCTTGAGTTGGACCAAATAGATCCAAATGCAATAGTTCTAGCGGTTGTACAGTAGAAATATTTTTCTTTGAGTCGAAAGATGATTTTAATAATTTTCCTAATTGACAAGCATCACAAATATTGTTTACTTTAAAATTCATTTTTGCTAAACCTTTAAAAAAATTATTTTTTGATAATTTATTTATAGCTTTGAGATTAATATGACAAAATCTTCTATGCCATAACCAAGGATCATTTTCTTTGGCAATTAAACACATATTTGTATTGTAGTTTACATTCATATTTAAAACATAAATATTTTTATCTCTAAAACATTCAAAAATAAAAATTTTATTTTGATCAAAAATGCTTCATTTAATTTCAGAAAAGAAATATTGACTCCTTTGTCACACTATTGGCTGATACTGAGTAAATTATGCTTCAAATTTTTGATTAATAAAACATCTGTAATAAGAGGTAAATTAGACATACCGTTATTTCTCACATCGTCTTTGCCGATGACATATCCTTTGGAATTATCTCCAAATGTGACAGATTTCCATCTAAGTAGATAATATTAGTTAGCATCCATTTGTTTCCTGTCATGTGTTTTGAGCAACCACTACCTAGTATCTATTTTCCTCTTTTTTTAGGTGGTACCTGAAAAATACAGAAATAAGATTGGTACCCACCACTTTATTTTGGGTCCTAAGAGTTAGATCTTAGAAAGCCAAACTCAAGAGGGTTTAGAGTTCCTTTTGAAAATAAAATCTTTTTTCATGAACAGTTTTTATAAATGATTTTATATATTTATTTCTAATCAAATAGTTATTTGTTTTAGGAACCCAAATTTTAATTTATTTAGTAAAAAAATTAAATTCGGTTTCTCAACTTTATTATTCCTTTTATATGAAGAATTTTTTTCTTTGGAATAATTTTAAAAGATTGCTTATTGTTAGCGCCAAAATTGGTCACTAACACCCAAATGTAGACGAAAGCACCAATTAACAGTCACTGATAACAGATAGAGTGTGTGTAGAGAGTAATAATATGAAGAACAGTTAAAATTAAAATGAAAGCAGTAAAGAACAGCAGATTTTATAGTGGTTCGGCTAACTCTGGCCTACGTCCACTCCAGTAATTTCTTTCTATTGATATGAGAATCAGTTACAATTACAAAGTAGTAGGCTAGCCTTAGCCTTAGGAAATAGAAGGTCAGAGAGCAAAGGAGAAGAAGGAGAAAGCTCCCTTTTCTGAAGCCCTACACGTCCTATTTATAGACACGTCCAGGTAGTTGTTGGGCTCTCTGAATATCCTGAGCCCATCAGGGCCGAACGGCCCATGCCGAACCAAAATGCCGTGCCGAACGTACTTGCCTCTCCCAATGCCGAGCCTCATATGATGCCAAATAGCCTATCAAGCCGAGCGCTTCCTGATGCCGAACATACTTCTTATGCCGAACACAGTGAGGCCGAACACTCTGAATGTTGTGGGATGTATTCGTGCCGAACGATACCGAATGCCGAACCAATATCTTGGCTGAACGATGTCTCGGCCGAATGATGTCTACGCCGAACGATACAATACGTCGAACGATCCATGATGCCGAACGTTCCATCCAATGCCGAACGATCCATTCAATGCCGAGTCTTCCCTTATGCCGAGCGACAACCAATGCCGAGCCATCCCTTATGCCGAGCATACGCGTATGCCGAACGAGGCAACTAAGTCGAACATACTTGTAGGCCGAACGAGGCAACTATGCCGAACGTACTCGTAGGCCTAACGAAGTACTTGTGCCATGTATCCCCTTCATTTCTTGACCAAATGACATATCCAAGTAAACTTCATCCTTCGAAACCAAATCCATCATACTCCGAACTCGATAGTCGTCAAGTTAGTTAGGTTGAATCTGCCTACTTATGGCTTTGACAAAAGGCGGGTTAACACTTTCCCCCCAAAACATGCCTTGCTATTGGAAGGTGTGTTTTGAATATCCTCAAATCCAACATCCAGAGTCCATAACCTTTTTGTAACCGTACTATCAAATCCATGACCTCTCTGGGCTTAACCTTGAATCTATAGACCTCGCCGGGTCGCGTTATCCTGTTCCAGCCTTGACTTTTCCATCACGGGCTTATATGTTCTCCGGCCTCGACTCTCTAGTCAAAGACTTTGATATTCACCGACCTTGACTCCCCGGTCAAGGACTTTTTATATTCTCCGGCCTCGAATCTCCGGTCAAGAACTTTTTATATTCTTCGGCCTCGACTCTCCGGTCAAGGACCTTTTATATTCACCGGTCTCGACTCTCCGGTCAAGGACTTTTTATATTCTTCGGCCTCGACTCTTCGGTCAAGGACCTTTTATATTCACCAGCCTCGACTCTCTAGTCAAAGACTTTTATATTCACCGGCCTTGACTCCCCGGTCAAGGACTTTTTATATTCTCCGGCCTCGAATCTCCGGTCAAGAACTTTTTATATTCTTCGGCCTCGACTCTCCGGTCAAGGACCTTTTATATTCTTTGGCCTCGACTCTCCGGTCAAGGACTTTTTATATTCACCGGCCTCGACTCTCCAGTCAAGGACTTTTTATATTCACCGGCCTCGACTCTCCGGTCAAGGACTTTTTATATCCTTCGGCCTCGACTCTCCGGTCAAGGACTTTTTATATTCACCGGCCTCGACTCTCCGGTCAAGGACTTTTTATATTCACCGGCCTCGACTCTCCGGTCAAGGACTTTTTATATTCTCTGGCCTCGACTCTCCGGTCAAGGACTTTTTTATTCTGCCCGAGTCCATTTCTTCGCTCTCCAGCGAAGGGACTCGTAACTTGTGACCATTTCCCCGTCTCTCCGGTCGGGGCAGTAATTATAAAACCTGAACTGTTTATTACATTGATCCAAAACCAAATATAAAACCAAAAATCCATATCAAAAAATCAAATATCCAAACCAGAATGGGAAACCAAGAAAAAACCAACCAAATCGGGAGTTCAATCCAAACCCCAAAACCATACCAAAGAAAAGTAAATGTCCGAAATACGAAAGAGAGAATCAAAGTTTGCAGAAAACTAGAAAGAAAGCAGAATTTCATAGACTCAAGTAGTATGGTTTTCAGTCATCTCAGAGCATGCCTAGGGACCGTCCTCAATCCCGTACGTGTGTAAGTGACCTAGCCGTATTACTTTGAGTTCTATTACTTATTCAAAACCATGAACCTATTTAGTTGATGGTAAACCGGCATTGACCAGACCCAATACCGCCATTGCTAGAGGTAGGTGGTGGCTGCTCTTGCTCCCCTGCCGTAGTTCGGTTCCTGACATATTGCTGTAGGTGACCATTCCTTACATGCTCCTCAATGATATCCCTCAAATGCCTACAGTCGTTTGTGTTGTGCCCATCCAGCTCATGGAATAGGCAATGCTTTCCCGATGTCCGTTCGTATTCTGAAGGCTCTCTCTTTGCTGGCCTTCGGTATTGGAGCCGCCCTCGAGTGTCCAAGTAAATCCTTTCTAGAGTCTCAGTTAAATCTGTGTAAGAAGAAAACTTTAACTCCCTCCGAGGTTTCTTCGAAGTGCCACCATTTCCATTCGTTTTCCTTTTTCCTTTATCATCTTTACTTAGATCCTACCTGGATGGACCTCCACCCCTCACTGCATAAGCTTCAGCCTCTCTCCCTACTCTCTCAGCCTGTGCATCCTCCTGTCTCAAGAACCTTTCCGCCTCATGATAGAACTCCCGGAGATCCCTCGGTGGGTCCCGTTCCAATGATATTTTGAAATCCGAGTTATCCGCGATTCCCGAGACGGCTGCCATCAAAACCATTGACGGATCGGGTCGATCCACTGAGGCTACCGCTGCGTTGAATCTGGTTAAGAAATCCCTGAGCGATTCCCCTTTCCATTGTTTCATAGATGTCAGAGTCATCACGTTCTTGGGTCTAACTATGTGGACCCGAAACTGTCTCATAAACCTCTCAATTAGCTCCGTCCATGTGCCGATAGAACCATTCTCCAGCTGTCTAAACCACATAGCTGCGATATCTGTCAAATACAATGGGAAGCATCGAGCCATGACCTCATCCGATGCCCCCAATACCTCCATATGCCTTATGTATTTCGTCAGATGAACCGTTGGATCCGCCTTCCCATTATACATTTTCAAATTTGGTAACTTAAATTCGAGTGGGTTCCTAGCTTGCCTGATAGTAGGAGTAAAAGGACTCCTATTTACATCCTCCAAGTCTCTATTTACCAATCCACCTCTCATAGCCCGTCTAACCATCTCCGCTAATCTATCGTTGCCCCCAAGTTGTAATCCTTGTCCATCGCCTCTGGTCTGCCCCCCCCCCCCCCCCCCGAGTTTATGAGGGAATTCTGGCACATACTCCTCATCTCGCACTCCTGCACTCCTGTTGGTGTCGGGTTGCACAACATCGTCTGGTATCCCTCCATGGGTTGGTCCAACATTTCCTGGTGGTATGCCCCCAAGTCTAGATCTATCTGGATTGATAGCTGTTTGCTGATTGGGGGTTGCCCCCTGCCGAGCTATTCCCTCTGCTTGCTGGTTGAGTGCTTCTGATCTAGCTCCACGGATCTGAGCTCCTGCATTTTCTGTTTGTGCAAATTGTCTGAGAAGAGTCTGCATCATCTCCTCTTGTCTTTTCATCATCGCCTCCATTTCCTCTCTAGTGATGTAAATGGATGCTCCACCTGCTCCATCTCCAGAGGAAGCCTCTTGACTTCCCTCCTGATTGCTCCTTTCCATTACTTGCTTCCTTGCTGATGGTCTAGCCATTGCTCTTTTAAATCCAAGTTTCTAACTCCAAAATTCCTGAGTTCAATTCTCAGTGAAAGCACCAAAATGTTAGCGCCAAAATTGGTCACTAACACCCAAATGTAGACGAAAGCACCAATTAACAGTCACTGATAACAGATAGAGTGTGTGTAGAGAGTAATAATACGAAGAACAGTTAAAATTAAAATGAAAGCAGTAAAGAACAGCAGATTTTATAGTGGTTCGGCTAACTCTGGCCTACGTCCACTCCAGTAATTTCTTTCTATTGATATGAGAATCAGTTACGATTACAAAGTAGTAGGCTAGCCTTAGCCTTAGGAAATAGAAGGTCAGAGAGCAAAGGAGAAGAAGGAGAAAGCTCCCTTTTCTGAAGCCCTACACGCCCTATTTATAGACACGTCCAGGTAGTTGTTGGGCTCTCTGAATATCCTGAGCCCATCAGGGCCGAACGGCCCATGCCGAACCAAAATGCCGTGCCGTACGTACTTGCCTCTCCCAATGCCGAGCCTCATATGATGCCAAATAGCCTATCAAGCCAAGCGCTTCCTGATGCCGAACATACTTCTTATGCCGAACACAGTGAGGCCGAACACCCTGAATGTTGTGGGATGTATTCGTGCCGAACGATACCGAAAGCCGAACCAATATCTTGGCTGAAGATGTCTCGGCCGAACGATGTCTCGGCCGAACGATGTCTACGCCGAACGATACAATACGTCGAACGATCCATGATGCCGAATGTTCCATCCAATGCCGAACGATCCATTCAATGCCGAGTCATCCCTTATGCCGAGCGACAACCAATGCCGAGCCATCCCTTATGCCGAGCATACTCGTATGCCGAACGAGGCAACTAAGCCGAACATACTTGTAGGCCGAACGAGGCAACTATGCCGAACGTACTCGTAGGCCGAACGAAGTACTTGTGCCATGTATCCCCTTCATTTCTTGACCAAATGACATATCCAAGTAAACTTCATCCTTCGAAACCAAATCCATCATACGCCGAACTCGATAGTCGTCAAGTTAGTTTGGTTGAATCCGCCTACTTATGGCTTTGACAAAAGGCAGGTTAACACTTATATCCTAGTCCTTTTTTATTCGAAGTAGTTTGAGAATTTTCTATAATTTTGAAAAGATTTTCTCTTCCTTTATTAAAATTAGAGACATTTTTAGTAGTATCTTCTAACTTTATTGTAAAGCTAGAGTTATCTAATTCTGAAATCTTGAAATTTGTTTTTAGATCATGATTTTCAATTAATATTGCATCATTCTTTTCTTTCCGTGTTTCTGTCTCTTGACTTAACATTGAGAGTTGAGATGTCAAATTAGAACAAGATCCTTGAGTAACCTCAAGTTCTTCTTCTAAGATTTGTTCCTCATCTCTTAGCATTTCTACTTCAATTTCAGTTCTATTCAGTTTTTCAAGAGATTCTTTATATTTTCTTTTGATGTATTTCATTTTATCAAGTAATTCTTAGTTTATTTCTAATAGATCATCAAAAGTTAGACCACTCACCTCATTCTTTATGGCCATAAAACATACATTGGCTTGTTCTGTATCACTGTCTGAGTCACTATCTGACGATGAAGATGATTCTGAATCGTCCCAAGTGACAGAGAAAGCTTTCTTCTTGAATCTGTCCTTCTTGTGTTTATGTTTATCTTTCTTTTTCTCAAGATACTCTTTCTTGATGTGGCCTTCCTTATGACATTCATAACATTCTAGAGCAGATGGTGATGGTTTATTGGTGTTGTTATTATTGTTGAAACTATTCTTATTATTTCTGAATTTGTTGCTCTTTTTAAATTTCAATTTTTTTTGAAATTTTTAGTAATGAACGCCATATCTTCTTCATCTGAATCTGATTCATCCTTTTCTGCCCGGAATGCTATATTCTTCTCATCTTGAGCCTATACTCATTTTACCTGGAGATTAACTTCATAAGACATTAGATTTCCAATCAGGTCCTTCGGTTTTATGGTCGAAATGTCTTTAGCTTCTTCGATTGCTAAGACTTTTCATTCTCACTCATCCGTTATTGAGTTGAGGATTTTTGAAACAATATCAAAATCTATATAAGTTTCTCCTAGTGCTATCAAAGAATGATATATATCTTGAAATCTAGAGTATATTTCATTTATAGTCTCATCTTGCTTCATTTTAAAATTTTGGAATTGGTTTTTGAGCATAGAAATTTTACTCTGTTTTACTTTGTTAGTACCTTCATGTGTAATTTTAAGTGTACGCCAAATTTCATGAGCAGTTTTACACATGCTTATTCTATTAAATTTATTTTTGTCTAATGCACAATATAACATATTCATTGCTTTAGCGTTTGCATTAACGTCTAAGTTTTGTGTGTTAGACCATGCTGAATATTCAATAGTAGGAATAGTACATTTAGATTACATAATGTTCTAGGTTTCATAACTACTTGCTTGTATATAGATTCACATTATAGTAACCCAATAGTTATAGTTCATTCCATTAAATAGAGGTGGTCGTGCAGTAGATTGACCTTCTAGAAAGGTAGTGTTGCTTGCAGTGTTGGTGTTGTTTTCCATATTAAAAAATATCAGATAACTATGTCACGATTATTTGATGGCCTTGCTTCGATATCAAATGAAAGAGACTGTGCTATAGGATCAAGTAATATGGAATATAATAAATAACTAGTGTAGAATAAAAAACAAAAGTAAATAGTAAAATGACACCAGAGATTTTTATACCGGTTCGAACTCCCGTTCTATGTCCAGTCCTAGACTTCTTCTAGAATTATAGCCAACAACCTTCACTTAACCTGAAGGAATAAGTATTACACCACCTGAGCAACCAAATAAGACTTGACTGCCTAAGCAACAGAACATGACTTAACCGCCTGAGCAACCGAACAAGACTTTCTTACAGGCTGGATTTGACTTGACTTTATGTGTTTTGAATAACATGGATTTGTCATTTATTGTACACCCTTCCTATAATATTTTCCTTGAGATTGATGTGTATAATTGTGTGTGTATGAAGATTAGGAAGATTAATTTTGCTTGAAGAATTTAGAAGTGAATCGGTAAGCACTGATCTTATGAGAGTTTGTGAATAATGAACTCAAGATTGCAAAGCACTATAGATCAAGAGAGATTAGAAAATTAGGTGATTTGATCAATGATTGTTAAGTGTTCATATAGTGTATAAAGAGTTATGGCTTCTGATAATAGGTACCTGTTAATAGCTACGAGATGCGTCCATCTAGGAAGAAGATAACTCTTGATCAAAAGAAGTGTCTATTCAAAAAGTTGGCAGTTGCAGTTTTCAATCGATTGGACATGCTTGGTCAGTCGATTGAATTCAAAACGTGCACAAAAATTTGCACAAACTCAGTCAACTGACCCGGTGTGTTCAGTCGACTAGTCAGCAGTTTTTAAAATTATTTTGTTACAGACTTAGTTGACGATTTACAGTAGGCCAGTGGATTGAGTGCTGTTATTTCTGTGCAATAAAACTATTTGTGTTTGTATATGAAACATATACAACGAATGCAAGTTTTATGTGAATTTGTGAGTGATGAACCTTAAGGAAAGATTTGAACAAAGCTCTAAACTAGACTTTATATATACTTATTGACTCTAGCTAAGATATATAGCAAGACGAATCAATATTTTAAGTCGATAAGTCATGATGTTGTTGTAGTCGTAGATTCATGAATTATTGTATCTTGTCCGCACTCAAAACCTATGATCCAACAAAGATTAGAAAAATAAGCTTTAAAATCTTCTCCATGTGTTCTCCATATCGAGCAGAAGGCTTCAAAGAAAGGCCATGGCCAAATCAACATGTGGATTCTAAATTCGGTACTGAGTTGAGCCCTACAGGTTATGTCAACTTATGATTTCATTGTATTTTTATTTGTTCTGGACTTTAACTTCTTGAATGGGTAGGGACGAGTCAATCCCCTTACTTGGTACCGAGTTGAGGTGGTTCAACTTAGTACCGAGTTGAAAATTTAACTTGTAATTCTTAACTTTGTTCTTTACCATTGATTCATCTGGAAAATGGTTGAGTGTCTTCTTGTGTCAAGCAAGGTTCAACATTAATTATTTGACCTTTACTTGTATTTTACTTTCTAGACCTGTACTTTAGGATTTCTAGTTTGTTTTGTGCCAACACAATGATTCTAACTCATCTAGATATGGCTTGGTTCAAAAGAAAGATTATATATATATATATATATATATATATATATATCGTTTCAAGGGTCCAAGGGAATTAAATCTTGGTATGGTTCATACCCAATGACTAACAGTTTGGACCCTAACGTAGGAAATGAGTACCGGTGTATATTTTTATCCTTAGCATGCACTCAATATAAAAAGCTATGGGAGAACAAATGTTCTGGATTAGAATAAGAATATCATAAGAATTGAGAACATCGACAAATGTATACTTAAACAATTTTCTACATGTAGATCCCAGAAAATAGAAATTATGTTCTAAATTATTTTTATTTTGTTTTAAATATGGTAGAAACTGCCATCATTGGTAAAGGCAGTCTGTACGATCTCTTTCAAAGCATGTCTGATTTGCGACATGGTACCACTATCTCCTTTCTTATTCATCGTTTTCATGGAAGCTTTCACCTTTTGATGGAGCAAAAAGTTAAAAAAAGGCAGTATTAAGCCAATCTCTTTAGGAACTAAAGTTCATTACTTAATTTAAGCAGATGATATATTGATTTCATCATAGAAGATACTTCATATGTGGAATCAATTAAGGAATTTTTTAAAGCCATGGTGGAGAATTCAGGACTGTTACTTAACAATGAAAAATCAATAGTATTTTATGGAGGAGGGGTAGTAAATGCCATAGAAATTTCAAATATTATGGATACTAGGAGGGAGAACTTCCTATTCGATCCTTGACATCCCATTAACTGTCACTAATTTAAAAGATAAAGACTGTAGCAATTTGATTGATAATGAAAAAGTAGGATAGAAGGACGGGAGTCCAAGCTCTCAGCATGGTAGGTAGGCTTGAGTTAATAAGATCCACTATTTTCCAAACTACAATATTGGATGCACTAATTTACCCTCCTATTCTACACTTAACAAGACTAAACACATTTGTTTGAATTTTCTTTGGAAAGGGAAAATTAGTAAACTAAATAAGGATGTAGTTTGTATAACCAAAAACAAAGGTGGTTTAGGCCTTAGAAAATTTAGGACATAAACTTGTCTATGAATATTAAATTAATATGGAAAATCATTGACAATGACATATTTGGGTGAAGTGGATGTAGGCAAGGTATATCAAAGAACAGTTATATTGGAAAATTTGAGCTAGAAGTGTCGAATCCTGTGTTTGGAAGAAATTATTTAGAAGTAGATCAAACACATTAAAATGCTTAGGGAAAAGAATCGTAGATGGTAAATCAACCTCTCTCTAGTTTGATCCTTTGGTTCAAGAGGGGAGAATTATTAACAAACTAGGAGTGGATACTTTAGAAAGAGTTGGAGGACGAAAAAAAGCTTATAAGTGACATTTTAGAAGAAGGAATTAGAATAGCGACAAATACAGCTTTCTCATGCCGGTAAAAGATGAAATCAAAACAATTATCATATACAATGATTTTTTGAAAGAAATTACTTAGGAGTGGATCAAATGCATTAAAATGCTTAGGGAAAAGAATTGGTGATGGAAAATCCACCTCTCTTTGGTTTGATCCTTTGATTCGGGGGAGGGGGATCATTAACAAAATCAGAGTGGATACTTTAGAAAGAATTAGAGGAGAAAACATGATTGTAAGTGACATTTTATAAGGAATTAGAATAGTGACAAGTACAGCTTTCTAATGTTGTTAAAAGATGAAATTGAAACAATAAAGATGTATAACGATTGTTTGGAAGACTACTAGGCCTGGTTATGCACAAAAAATGGCAATATAACTTCAAATTCCTCAAGAACAACTTCTGCAGGTCACGCAAAAAGATCAATGAACAGGTTTTATTTAGCATCAAATCCATGTCCCTAAATGGCTATTTATGTATATAAGGCAATTAATATCATTCTCTTAGCCAAATATAGACCGATTCAAAGAAACATCAACATAGACAAACCTTATGTGCTATGTAATTCTGAAACAGAAGACATAAACCATTTATACTTTCAATGCTAATACTGACAAATATAACTTCAAATCACTTTGGAACGGCATCAATGGATTACACTAAAAGGTTCAATGGGCAAACTTTTTTGGCATCGAATCCATGTCCCTAAATGTCTATTTATGTATATAAGGCGATTAATAATAATCTCTCTACCAAACATAAATTGATTCAAACACTACAGGAAAATCATCTTTTAGTTGTAGAAATTTGTAGCAGTTTTACGTAAGTGCAACTAATATTATTTCACCCTATATTATAAATGTAACCAAAAAAATTACTCCTTTCCGCCTTTATTAAATAAAATTTCGCCTGACCTTTAAACATAACCTGAAAATTTTCCGCCTATAAAGCCACTTGGATTTCGTTTTCTCACGCTCAAACTTTTTATTATCCATCTCCTTCTAAAAGGAAGAAAACCCTAAACTAACATTTTCCTAAAGTCAACTTAGAAAATCTCCTGTTACCACAACACTTCAAATCTTTGATTTGCCTTGCGTAGAATAGCTGCTGCCAAAGAGCTTCATTGAATTCAAACTCAAACTAGACCATACAAAATCATCTACTATTATTTGATCAGTAACACATAGTTTTGCCATCGATTAAAAGATCTAGAAGCAGACGCATACAATTACAAGAACTAAAAATCCACCATCTTCAATTCGGAGCTCACGCATTAAAAAAAAGAAAAATATTTCGATCTCTGTTGAAGGAAAGAGAAGCTTGAGTTTTTTGCCAATTTCCGCAGTGCTTGTCATTTCGAGATGTGAGACTGTGACATTGACGAGGTGCTTGAAGGAGATGTCGATGTGCCTGGAGTTTATGAGTTCAAATTTGGAAGTAAAAGTGTCAGTGCCTAAATTTTGGTTCGCGTGTGTCGATCTCGTGTATGATAGAGACAGACCGTCATCGCCTTCTTCTTGGATATGAGATATATTCTGCTGTAATTGGAAGTTAAGCTCGTCTAGTGAGAGGTTGCAATTCTCAATTTCTGCTCATGATGACTGGCTCTGTTTTGGGAGGCCGAGGGTGTGGACGGACGCATTAAATTTTTCAATGATGTTGATCTGCTCAAAGGATCATGTGGTAAATCACTTTCCCTTTATCCTCGAGATATATTTGTGACAATTTTAGTAAATACTTAAATTCAAGAGAAAACTTTAGTATAAAACTTTTAGTTATGACATTTTATTTCTAAAGTTTATGAGCTGATTAGTTCTGTTTGATATAAATTCATGTCTAATGATCACAAGTATGTGAAATAGGGTGTTTTTATTCAAACAATCTTGGAGGTCTGAAGAGTTAAGAGATATCAAACAATAAAGTGACTAGAACCCTGGAATCTGAATATGAGCTTTGTAGTGCCACTTTCCAGGTTCATTTTATATCTCATCCATTCATCTTTAGCACTCTTGTAAGTATAACTTGTTAAAATTTTATCTTTCTTTTATGATGTATTACATGGTAATGTTGATGAGTTATGTATGATTTGTAAACAAGTGTGGCTTACATTTTATTTATTTAGTCTAGATATTAAAAATAAAAAATATTAAAGCATCATATATGCTGATCATTTCAGTATACAGAGATAGGTCATAGGCCAACCAAGTGCTAGTTTTTCAAATGAATGTGACATACAAGAAGTATCAAATCATGCTGATTGTACTTTCTTAATTTAGAAAGCCATTATTGAACCTATAGTTATGTATGTACGTAGTTGAAAACCAAATGATTGAGAATACCTTTCTAAATCTCTGTTAGAATAAAATAAAAAGTTGAGATACGGCATAACCGAGTGAACGGTTTTGAAATGTTCAATAGCATAACCAAATTCTCAATATACTGATCTAATTGTCATTAGTTCAGAATGCCCTTATGCAATTGCAGGATAGTGTCCACCAAAGTTTCCTGGTTGCTGAATTTGGTTGAGTATATTGAGCAGCCATAGTTCAAAAGGAGTAAATTAGGTGATTGGTTCTTAAATGGGTATGATAATAAATTGATACTTGTTGTTTCTTAATAATCGTTCCACCTTTTGTACCTACCGTTCTTTCCACCATTTCAAACTAGAGTAGAAATGCTACTCTTTCATTTCTTTGAATGACCTTATTTAGCATATTACATGGGAACACGTCAACACATGTCTATGGAGCCTAGCAGTGTTGTTCTAAAGTACTGTGAATCGTATATGCATAATTTTCCCATAAGTGTACCTCATAACCTGATATCTATTTCTGATCATGTTTGCATGAAATTTCCATTATCAAATTTGATTGCTTTTATGCTTAATTTAGTTTATTGGCAAGAAGATCTGATGTCATTCATACTGCATATGCTTTTACAAAACATGATAATAGTTTTAACAGATGCACGCTAAAAAATAATGCAGTTCTGTAAGGGTATAATTATTTTCATACCATAAATTGCTACACTTTATACTATTATATAGTTATTTTATTCTAGAGTAATTAATAGGGTGTGGCAATAATTGTTTAAGCTTGTGATAAAGAAGTAAACAAATGGTAACAACAGCATCAAAGAGATCCACTAATTACACCCACCTTCATAATATAATGAGTTTAATGGAAGGAAAAGCATCACAATCGTGAATAATCCAAAATTGAACCAACCTTATCCCTCATTTTGTCCTACTGACAAAAAACATTTCAGCTATAATCATAGTATATACTAACAAATGTTAAGAGTTGCTTAAGCAAAGCAACTCTAAGTTGCTTCAGCAAAGCAACACACAGTTGCTTAGGAAAGCAACTCAACTCTGAGTTGCTAAAGCAAAGCAACTCTTGAGTTGATGAAGCACTCCATTTTACTCTTGTTTTAAAGTTATGCACCGGATAATCTGTTTTAAAGATTTTTTGTTTCATGGGACATCTGTTTATAATCTGAATGGGAAATTATCATAGTAATTTTTATGTGTTTCATCCCATATAATTTTATTACTTGAGGACTTTTGCTGATTGCTAGACACACATATTTTATGTATGTAGACTTAGGAAGTAGAACAAGCAATTGCTTTTGTAATGTCAACGTTACTAATAGAAGCTAAGCTCAATTCTACTATAACCTTTAACTTTGCCTATTATTTGTAGATGTATCTTGCAATTTCACCTATGACACCATTAACCGTTGTAAATTCACCATTTTACAATAGAAAATGATTATAAATTAAGCTTTTTAGATAACTTGTCAAATACATTAAGAGTAAAACCCAATGCACATTGAACTTGATAGAGGATATGACTATCAAAACTGGTGTTTTATCTTACCCTGCTCATAAAAATAACTCCAGAATTTTCCAAATCCATCTTTCAAAAGTGTATTTTTTTTATTCATATTTTCTACTTCTATTTACAAGTATTCTTTAGAAATCAATTATGGAAATGCCAAGTTTCTTTCAACCATATTGCTCAAACATTGCATCCATAACTGCTTCTCTTGAATCAACCTCTTCCTTGCACTTTATCTAACTTCTCTATCCATGCAGATTCCACAAAAGAACTCTTTTCCAAAAGCTCAAGCACTTATAACTAGATAGCACTGAAACATGAACTATGGCTAAATTGAAGTTGGGGCATGATAATTTTTGATTTATGCCATCTAGAGATGCTTGTTGTAACGATTTTAAGGCATGAAGGAAACAAGTTAAAAGCTAAACAATAGTGAGTCTATGCAAAAAAATTTGTGTGTGTGTGTATACACACTCTCAAATGAGGTACGTATCAAGACTTGTGAAAAACCGAGATAGCTTAGAATATTATTTAATTACTTAGTGCTTTATCAATATAGACTAATGTCCAAGCGCACACGCACACCAAATACATATAAAAATATATATAACGATAAATAAGAATTACATGTACACTTGCAAACTATGAATTTGATTGTAAATTTTGTACATTTCAAATTGTAGAGAATATATATAGTCATATATTTCTTCCAATTATTTCGACTTTTGGCACAGTAGCGCAATGAGACTCCTGGGAGAATATCATGTGAATTTTACTTCTATCTTTTCGACCATTTATTTTCATGCAAAAGCACCTAGGAGGATACATAATTCTACTTCAATCTACTCGCAGTCATTGATCAGTGCCTACATACATTCCTTAAGAAAAGACTGCTAAGTTTTTGAACACATTATTAGGTATTTTCATGTATATTTTGAGAAAACATTATGAGCATTCTGAGTTCTCTATTTGTTGTCGTTTTAGTGGGTATTTGTTTATTACTCACCATCTTGAGATGTATCTGATTTGAGACAGATTGACTTATTTGATGTAAATTCTGATCCTTTTGTTGTTATAGGATCATATATTTATTTTGGCATCCAAAATTGATTGGTTTATTATTTCTGTCACTTTGGAATGTTAATGATGATTCCAAAGTTTTTGATTTCACTCTTGAGTATCGATATGATGATGATCTATCTCAAATTCCAGTTATAGTGACTTTGTTGAGTTTTTTGAGTCCATTTGGAATTGACATTCCATTGGACAATCGAGTGTTGAAGTAACCTTATTCCTGGCTCTTAGTTCTTCGGTTATCCTTCCACGAGGATATCCACTGAGGAATGAAGTGAGTTTCTAGATTGTTCGAGTTTGGTTGAGTTATCATTCTACTTCATTTGAGTGTTCTTTTCAGATACTCAATCAATGTTATCCTTTAGCATTACTCCGTTTGAAGTAGTGATTCATGGATTGTGTGTTTCTTCTCCTTCGAGAAGAATTTCTTGCTTATCATGTATCTTGATGATTTTTTGTAGTGGCCCGTGACATCGTAAGATTGACAAACACTCTATCTCCTTTTGATGATTTTAAGAATCGAGTATTTTGGGAATATCTCGATGCATTCTCTTAATGTTCTTTGGTTTGACTTTTGAAGCTATATAAATATGTATTAAAGAAAAATTTGAGCTTTGAGATATATAAAAAAAAATCAAAGAATATTTTGAGAATATATTTACATTAGTAGTATTTCTTTTATAGAAATAATTTGAGAGTGTTGGGCTGTCCATCGAGTAGTTAAGAGTTCTGGTCGATACGCCTGATGTAACGTCCCGGAAATTTTCGACTTTCGAAAATTCGACATCGATACTCACTTTATCGACTGCCGAGAAATCGAAGGCCAAAAACCCAAAATGTTATGGTTTAAAAAAAAGAATTTAAGAAAAGAGAAGAGAAAAAGATAGAAGATGGAGAGGAAAGAAAATAGAAGAATAGAGTAGAAAATAGAAAATAGAACAGAAAGAAAATAGATCATTTTAAAATAGAAAGAAAAGACAATAGAACGGAACAGAAAACAACAGAACAATAACAGAATCTCACAATTCGCAGCGGAACAACATATAATAATAAATGAATAATCTTTAAACAAAGAACTATATCAGTTATTACATTACATTACATTTCATTACATCATATCATCAGAGTGTACAACATGAGTAAGTATCTGGGCTCCATACCATGATACCACCCTTTTCCAGAAGGAAATGCACATATCCTAAAGGGCGCTACCCCTCATAACCTTGCTGCATCTTTCCTGTTTTGACCATTCACGGGGTGTGAGGCTCAACGAAGTCACGTCCACAAAAACATACTTTATACAAAAGCCATGCTTTGGGTCAACAAATGATCATGGAGATGATCACAAAGATAGACGATCAAATAAACGATCCTATCACAAATAATCAACACAATGATCATTTACAGCAACACTCAGCATGTCACATTACCAAATTGGGAATATATCGCTGATAACATTCAACTACATAACCTCTGAGCTCGTACGTCTCAGAGAAGGGTGTTAAGCTAAAAGAATAAATTCTCCGCCACCAACGGAAATATATTTGAAAGAAATCGGCTTTACATCTCAACTTGTAATGTCAGACATACAATCCATACAAGTCTGTTCCGGGCTCGAACAAAACCGAAGGCACTTACAAAGAAGTCCTTGCAATCCGGATATTCACAATCCTGATCGGATTCACCATCACATATGGAGAACTCAATACCGTAGCTACTCGGTGCAGAGTCAATCGACAGGTCATCCTATCGCTTTCGCAAATATCCGGTCTTCAACACCGATCTTCAATGCAATTCACAACGACGTATCACATATTCGGAATGGGTTATACGACCCCATGGTCCTTTCCCGGTTAACCCGAATAGTGAGCGCTTATTCAAAAATAAGTGTGGCATTCACATTCAATCAAATCACATCAAATACCCATTCAAAGGGAAATATTGATAGTCGGTTATTGAACTATCAATTGATATGCACACATCACCAGTTTCCAAATAATTTTCCAAATTATTTATTTTCCAAATTTTCTTCACAAGATATATTATGTTCACACTTTAAAAATAAATCAACATTTATTTTTAAACAACTTTCCTTTTCATTCATAAATTCCATAGTGAATTTATATTTCAAAATATCTATGAATATTCGATTTCAATTATTCATTTGAATTTATCTTCAAAAAGATAAATTCTCTAATATTCACTTTATATTGGAAAAACATTTCCATACTTATTTAATAAGTAATTCACAAATTTTATTTATTTTCAACACTTGGAAAATATTCAATATACTTCAATCGAAATTAAGTATATATTTCATTCTTTAAGGAAATCATTCTCTTAAACATATTTATTTGGCCCAAAACGAATGTTGCGTAAAACATCGTTACGACAACCCAAAATCACTAGTATAGGGATTCGAAATTAAAATAGATATATAAATCCCAATACTATGCAAAACATTTCCTTTCGGAAATCATTTACTATAACAACAGTGTTATAGTCCACTATTTCCTTTTATTTCTCGAAAACGTCTATTTCAACAATAAATGTTGAAATCTATGGTTTCGAATCTCAATACATTTAAAACATCGTTAGATCGTTTTAATTCTATTTAAAATATCACATTCTAAACATTTTCTTTAACATATTATTCACTATTCAAAAACGTGAATATACTACGTTAACAATTTTTTCATCCTTTTATACATTTTATTTTAAAGTATTATTCACAGTCAAAAATGTGAATATAACTCCATAAATAAGTTATAACAATTTACTTATCAAAATAAGTCGTTTGTGAATTTATAAAACAACGTTTATAAATTCCTTTTCTATTTATTTTATAACAACTTCCTTTTTTTAAATTCCTTTATTAACCTATTCCAGTTTATAACTCAATTATAAACTAAAAGTTCATATTATAAGTTAAATATTTATAAAACGATTATTTTACAAAATCGTTCTTTTAACTTCATAATTATAAATCTTATAACTTATAAGATTCAATTATTCATCCAAATATATTCTTTAATAATTTCACAAAATTTATAAATCTTACTATTTATAAATTTCATTTATAACTTCACCATTTATAATTTTATAAATTCCATTCATTTACAAAATTCATTTTCACTTCATTCAAACACTTATAAAAACTCGTTTTATAATGTCAATATTTCAATTTATAAATATCCATTTATAAATCTCTTAATATAAATCAATTTATATTATTCTTTAAAACGTCTTTAATCTCCTTTATTATTTCACCATTTTCTTGATTTATAAAATAATTAAATTTTATAAATCCCATATTTAAACTTTTTATAAATAAATTCAGAAATCCCGATTTAAACTATTTTATAAAATCATTAGCATCATATTCTCAAAAGTCAGTTTTTCAACTATATTTCTCAAAATCAATTTTTAACCGTATTTCTCAAAATCATAATTTTTATAACTTTAAAATTATAACGTTTATTTATTTTAAATGGATCGATTCCAAACATATTTTATAAACGTTTTCTTTCAAAAATCACTTTAAAAATCATTTTAAAATTCCAAATTTGGTCCAATGATGCTACACACCAAATAGTCAATCACGACAACAACGACATCATATATCGATATGATAATCCATCAAATATCAAAATATCTGAAATCAAATAAATACTGTTGAGGAATCCAGTTGGATCCCTCCAACCTGTTTTCCTGCATCCAAAAACATTAGCACAATACCAATTTCGCTCCAGTACGAAATTATCGCGGTATATGGGATTTAAAATAGTATCCGCTTAATAGACGGCGCAATAGGGTCTCATCCGCTAAACAAATAAATGCGGGAAATCAATAACTTCAATATATACATATGCCAATATATATATTGCTATTATATATAATACCAATTTCACCGTTTATGAAATATTCGCGGTATATGTTTTTAATAAATAACATCCGCTTACTAACGGCGTATAATGTCTATTTTAACAATCAATAGATATCAATCAACATTCAAACATGCATTCAAATATTTTAAATCTAACTATTTAAAATAAAATCGAAACTGATTCGATTGAGTGAGAAGTTCTCACCTTGATTTTAAATTCCGTTTTAGCGATTTATTTCGAATAAAACTAAACGGACGTTTAATTTTACCCAAAATTCTCACTAACTCCAAACGACTTCAATCCAATTTCATCGCGTAGTGCTCGTCCATACGATTCCAACGCAACTGGTTTCGCGCATTTTCGACCTCGTATGAAAAAGTTATGATATTATGAAGTTTATACGAATTTTATATATACAATTTACAACCTTTTATTTTAATTTAACCTACAACAATTCCAGGCCGCATGATCATACAACCCTCCATCATCACCGTTGCTTTCTTCTTCCCCTTCTCCCACGTTTTTCACGTCTCCAGGCAACGAAGAGGCCGAACCCATCACGTTAATTAGGGTTAAATTTATCGATCACCTCGCTCAACTTGAATTCGATCAGGAAGCTCCACCATGTTCGCCTTCCCCCATGCTACCCTCGGCCGCCACAGCTTGGAGCTCGGCCCCCTAGCTTGCTCGAAAAACGTGTATGAACGCGTGACACTCTCGGCTGCATTTCTCACGATCCATTGACCCTATCACGATCTTAACCGTTGAATAGGTCGATCACTCGATGCTCTACAATATTGTAGTTGGAAATTTCTCAAAACGATGCGTGGATTGGGAGTAATCGAAGGGGAAACGAGATGGAATTTCGGCCATTGATGGCTTTGCTGGCGGCTAGGGTTTATTTTTTTTTTTTTTTTTTTTTTTATTAATTTATGAAGAGAGTGGGGGTCTATTTATAGAGTTTCGAACGACACTATTCATCCGGAAATCCCGAACTCCGATTTACGCGTCGAAACTGACGTTCCTAGGGTTTATCCTGCGTTCCGGACACAATGGAACAGGTTTCGAAAGCTAATTCGGACATCTGTGCGAGTTATGGCTATAAACGCTCAATTTAAATTAAACCGATTTAAATCGATTTCTAGGCGTTTTAATTCGTACCGGACAAACGGTAAATCCAATTGACTTGAAATTTGAAACCTTACAATAATATCACATTACGGATCCGATGAAACTGGTTTCGTCGAAATCCAAGACTTTTTGAAAAATGGCTATTTTAACTCGCCAAATTAATATTAAAAATAAATCGATGCGTTTCGAGCTGCCACGATCAAACGATAACTCCGATTAACATGAAAATTGAAATCCGGTAATAACTAACTATTACGGATCCAATGGAACTGGTTTCGTTCAATTCTGAGACTGTTCAAAAATTGACTATTTTCACTAGTCGATTTTAATATTAAAATATTCAATTTTCACAATTTAACTTTAAATTCGATTTTAAAAGTTCTAAAATATATTTCTAACTTCAATATGATAAAATAAAATTTTACAAATCATTTTCTATCATATTTAACTCGATTTTCAATTATTTCCATAATTTAACATATTAAATTATCGATTTAATTATCCAATTAAATCCAATAATTCAAAATAAAATTTATTCGACTTATAAATTTACTTATTAATATTTAAAATTAATTAAATATTCAAATTTTAATTATTAAAATTCCTGGGTCGTTACACCTGATCAACGTTATCGATAGGAATCTCCTAAATGCTATGATCAGGCAATTAGACACGATGGTTTGTGTTTAAAAATTGAGATTTTGAAAATAATATTTTGAGATTAAATATAAAATTTATTTCAAATGGTAATTGCAGCCATTAATTTTAGAGACGAGTAACAGAGTGGCGAGGTAGTTTTGATCGTTCGATCGACTCTGCAGCCAACAGATGTGTCTATTTATTAGTGATTCAATGGCGAGGCAATTCCATTTATTTTAATTTTTTTTTATAAAGATGAGAATATAAATGAGATTATTTTTGAGTTGTGCTTTATTGGAAGTATATTTTGAGATTTTAGAATCTATATTGTGTACATTGGATGTTTTAAGAGAAGAGTTATAAGAGAATTTGAAGATTATTTTTAAATTATTTAAGTGGTTTAATAAAAAGAGTAAAGAGAATTTAAACCCTTAATTTATTTTGAGGAATATTATTATGGATTTACAAATTTCTTTAGAAATTAATTTTGAAGTAAGAGAAGAAATTTGGATTTTTAATTTGAGTTTTAAATTACTTACTAAGTAACATAGCAAAAAGTTTGAAAATTTTCAAATGTTGAAAATTTAGATTTAAAATTTAAAAGATGTTGAGATGTAAAAATTCTAAATATCTTGGATTAAAAGTTAATTCGAGCTTATATCCTTATTCTTGAGTATATTCTACCTTTGAGCTATTATTAACGACATGCATTTTTCGCGATCGTTCGAGTTGGTGGCCTTGTGAGAAGCCATCTTGTGATTTATTAATCTTGTCTATTGTGTATACCCTGTTGTGAGGATGTTCTTTCCGTATATTCATGCGGAAAATCTTATTGATGATCTATTTTATTGCTTAGAGTTTGGATTTAAGTGAGTTTGATCTCGACTCTATTCGTAGAGTTTTGTGAAATCAATCATTTTTGATTGATTGATTGTTGAGCATCTTATTGAGTTTTGATTCGAAGACGGGATATCTTTGAAATTCTTTCGAGTTACTTGGAAAATTCGATGGTTTGCTAATCACTATATTAGCATTTGATGGGCCATTGGATTAACCAAGTGAGTTTTTCCTTGTTTCTCTCTACCATTCTATATTGAGAGTATGAATGGTTTAAGTTTTGAGCTTGTCTTTTATCCTTTGTCGATTGAATTTTTGTGTTGTTTATAGCCTTTTCCTCTAGAAATTGCGAGGACGCAATTTTGTTAAGGAGGGGAGTCTGAAACAACCCGGATTTTGGAGATTACCGTTAATATAATGCAAATAATAATTTAATATTGTGATTATAAATGAATTGGAGGAATGAAATGTGAGTTATTGTATAATTTATATAAACAATGTTTTGATGAATAAAACTTGGGTTTTTAATTTATGTGATTTAATTTATATCATAAGATATTATTTCAACATATTGACGGTTGGAAAAAATATAAATGAGTGAAAATAAGCTTAGAATATTTTATTTGTGAAATTGAGTTGAAAATAAATGATGTTAATTATTTATTAAGTCAAAATAGGAAGTATTGGAATTTTATTCCAATAATAGCCTTTTATAGTGAATAAAAAGGGCAACTGAGAAAAAATAAAATTTTCGAAGTGTATTAATGACTGAAAATAGTGTTGTAATATTTTAAAAGGTGTTAAAACATTTAATACACTTATTTGAGTTAAGAAATAATTTTTATTTGACTCAGATTGTTTAAAATTGTCGTTTTTTGTCTAAAAATAACAATATTGTCAAATATTGTGTAAACTAATTGTTTGTTGGGAAAATAATATTTTTAAGTCTAAAAAATATATTGTATTAATCATTTTTACCTTGTTAAAATATAAAGAATGCATTTTGTCTCATGTAAAAAGAAGTTAATATGAGAAAGTCATGTTAAAAATGGTTTAAAACTTATGTATATTAGCCTAAATAATTTTCTAATTATGAGAATGGACTAATTGGGTGTAGTAAATATCCAATAACCCAAATTCTAGAGTTTTCTGATGAAATACGTTCCTTTCCTCCCAAATTCATTACAGTAAAACCTAAATCAGAAAAGAAAAAGCTTCAAGTACAAAACAATGGCTACCCTCTTCAAAATTTAATCTTTCAAGCTCAATCTTTGCAAATTTAAAAGCCTAATTCAAGTTAGAATCGTAAAAGAAGGTAATCTCCAACATATTATATCTTAGAATCCATCTAAAACCCTAGAATTGTTTACTGTAAATTTTGTTTTGATCAATTTCTTGTTTGCATGTATGTTTTTTTTTTCTATTTTCCGATGTTTAGGGCTCCAATTTTATGTTAAAGGTTCAATCTTGCTTGCAAATCCTCGCTTATTCACTGAAAATCATAAGGTAAGCGTAAAAGATTACAAATGCTAGCCAAAATCAAAGTTTTGAGTTGAATTTTCGTATTAATAAGATTATGTTTCGTCTTTGTTATTTCTGTTTTCTGTCGCCACATTGTTTTGGCCATAACTTTCTTGTTACCGATCGAAATTTAGAAATTTTTGAAGTCCTAGAAATTTTATGATTTAGGCTATAACTTTCATGTTTTGAGTTTTTTGTACTTTTGAAGTTAGATATGTCAAAATTTATTTTTTCTACTGCTAACCCGAGAGCAAAACCGATATTTTCTCTATCCTTGAAGCTGAAACTAAATTGACCATGACTTTTTCGTTTCTTAACCGATTTTGATAATTTTAGATGTTTTGGAAAGAATAAATCATGTGTTACAACTTTCTTGTTTTGATTTTTCTGTAATTTTCAGTTTAGCTATGTTAAAGTCTAATTTTTCTACTGCTAACCCGAGAGCAAAATCAATATTTGCTCTGTGTTTGAATCCGAAACGAATTCGACCATAACTTCTTCGTCTATTAAGAAAATTTGATAATTTTGGATGTTTCGAAAAGCTTAGGTCATATTCTACAAATTTTATTCATTATATTTTCTGAAATTTTGAAGTTTTCTTGGTCGAAGGTATGGTTGTATGTTGCTGTTTGGAGAATAAAATGACAACAACAATAATCGTTGACCTTAGAATTGTATTAACTCGTTTTTGCTCTCATTCTCTTCGGCTTTGATGATATTTTTGAGATATTTTGAGAGCTATGATGCCTATCAGCAGGCTAGCTGTATTTTGAGAATTTTAAATTCAAATTTAAATGGAATTTGAATTGATTTTGGGTTAAATTTGAATTGAATTGTATTGAATTCAAGTTATCGATTTTGAGATATCCCTCTTAGTTTTCATTGTTTTCGAGAACAGTTTTCACTAAACCATTTTTGAGATACAGGTCATTTCAAATTATTATTACATATTATTTTTTAAATTATTTTTGTAAATAAAGACAGATTCATTTCCTATAATAAAGGAATTTCAAATATTGGTTTTAATAATCGTTTTCAAAAAATCGTTTTAAATTTCTGTTTTCTCTAATAAAATTAATAAAATTACTTATTTTTATGAATTTTGGACGTATAAGAAAGGAAATTAAACGGTAAAGTAAAACATGTGGTATGGGACACATGATTTGCTTTATTGCTTAATATCCGATGAACTGTTTAAGATGATTTAAGATGTTATTAAATTTTGGGTAGATCATATGATCTGAGAACTCCAATTTAGGAGTATGTTCGATGAATGACCATTTTAAGATGCATTACTTAATCGCCGATGAAATGAGGTGAATTAAGAGCTAGAAATTGCTAATTGCAATTATGGTTATAAATAACCATGTAGATGTTATTTTTACTTGCCGATGGGATGATGTAAGCTTCTTTATGATGATTTTACGATGTTGAGATGTATTATGATAGTTTTTACTTGTCGATTAGATGAGATAAGTCACGATGCCACTAGTACTCGTCAATGAGATGAAACGAGTATGGTATTGTATTTACTCGCCAATGAGATGAGGCTGAGTATTATTTCATGATGTTTATGATGTTTTACTAGTGCGGTACCAACTAACGGCTAGTAAACCTTTAGGGTCGAAGTATGGTATGTGTAACGACTCCACTTCCTACGCCCAGGAAGAAGTATCGTTAATAAGAAAAGAAAGAGGTGAGAAAGTAGAAAAGATAAGAAAGAAAGAAAGACAACATCAGAATCTCACAGCGGAATCGAATAAAATATAATATGACAACATAAGTATTACATAGTTATACAACATCAATCAGAGATACACAGATAATACATCACATACTAGACAGTTATAAACACCTGTCTAGTTCATACAACTCAACTCAAACAAATGACTCAGAGATACCAACACAGCGGAACTATATATATCTACGACGCTGAAGCCACCTGCTCCATTGCTCCTCCAGAATGCGTCAAAGCTAACCTGAATCCCTTGGCTACCCGTAAAAATTTGGGTACCCGAGAGTTTATGAAAAACAAAAATAAACTCCGGGTCAGACATGGGTCTGGTATGAGTAACAGGTTAAAGTTGTTTAACTTTGAAAATCTTTTGAAAACAAAAGGTATCACGTAAGACTCCCCACACATAAACATGGAAAAGTTTTTACCTTACGCTAACCAAAACATTTGATAGGAAATTCTCTGATATTATAATAGGTCTAGGGTTTTCAAGTAAATAGAAAATAGCCGAAATTGTTACATCTATTAAATTCCAGCTACTAGCCACAAAAGTGGGTAATACAATCAAAACCGTGGGCACTTATTGGATTGTGGATTCCATACAATGGCAGGGCTACTGGGGTACCGCCCGTCACAGTACGTGGCCTAGATCAACGTACCGAGGATTACTCCCTTCATCCCCTGCAACACAAGGCCGGAACCATTCCTTACTGAACAGTCCCGAACAAGATAACCCTGCAGTTGGTGTACATCCAACCGCCCACAAAGCCGAATAAAAAGGGACATCTAGACAGGGGAAAATCTTGTCCTGCTTGGGCATGACCCACCTAACCTTGCTGCACCTCCCCTGTTTTAGCCATTCCCGGTTGATGAGGCTTGAGGCTACGATTACCTTTATAGAAAACATTTCTTAGAATGCTCATCGCCCACCTGACGATGTGTTGAAAGCATTCAATCCATACAAGTTCGTTCCGGGTTCGAACGAAACCGAAGGCATTATCTCGTTACACTCATTTTGGAATCACCCTCAGAGTTAACGACGACAACCCTTGCACTCTGATTTTCATCTTCACTTCAGATTCACGACCTATCGTTAATTTGGAAACGATGTGGTTTTCGGATGTTCCTAATGCGGAAAACCCGATCCCGGTCTCATCGAAATCCAAAACGTGTCTTTTAGGGCCAAGTTGTCTATTTAGCCTTAATAGTTTAATTTAACATAACCAATGTACACACAGATGGATAATTCATAATATCACAATAAATAATCACATCATCTCACATACAGATAATCAATATTATCATCCATCAGATAATTAAATATTATCCTACTTAAACCAAGCATCCATACCACAAGATATTACCCATCTCATATCTGAGATCACAATCATCAAATGAAATATCAATATCATTCATTCATAAGCAATGATTTATAATCATACCATTTGTAATTAATTTAAAATGAATTAAATTAACTACTTCTATCTCTAATTAATTTAAAGTAAATTAAATTAATTACTTAATTTATAAATCCTGCTTATACAACCAATCATTAAATTTATACAAATTAATTAATTAATCTCTAGATATTTATCTTGAGTAACTCCTCTAATTAATCATTTTCTAATTACAATAAGTAATTAGTCTTTAATAAATTGTACAAAGTAATTATTCTAAATTATTCCTAGTAATTAACTTTTAATTACATCATTTATCATTAATTACATTTATTCTTAATTAATTACATAAATTAATCTTCACATTATTAATTATTTCTTAATTAAACAATTCTTAATTTACATTATTAATTATATTAATTAATGGTCTCTAATTCAGATTAAATTACTTTATTAATCACATTAAGTGATTAATCTTGTATTAAACACAATTATTAATCACCTTTGATTAATAACAACCAGTAATTAAATATCCTTAATTACTCATATAAATAAATAAATCATTTCATATAAATCAATAAATCATTCCATAATTAATTATCTCCATTAATTAATCCTTTGATTAATTACAAAAGTAATTATCCAAATTACTTTATTAATATATCATCTTTCACTAATTCATTCAGTAATTAACATTAATTACTTTCTTAAGTAATTATGCTCCATTGCCTACACTAGTAATTAATCAATTTAGCAAATGATTTCTTTAAATTAATTAAAATAAATTAACTAACTTAATCATCTTATCCAAATTAATTACTATAAGTAATTAATCTCTTAATTACTTACATCAAGAATTACCTAATTAATCTAATTAATTATCCAAAGTTAATCATACATATTAATTAATTAAAGATCTTTAGTTAATTGTCTACATTTAATAATATTTCTTAATTTACTTCTTATTTGATCTTTATTTATTAACTTTAATACATAAGTCATTCATTAATTACCTTATTATCCTTAAGATAATTCATTCTTTAATTAATGACTTCATTAACATTACATTTTACATTTAAATATCATTTGAATTTAAGATTTCAAAACGATTACAATTAACATTCAAATTAAAATCTTTAAATTAAACTATTTGAATTTTTAATTCAAATTTAAATTTCCAAATTTACATTAATATTTAACTTGCAAATCTCAAGTTAAACAATTCATTTATTTTTCATTCAAAAACTTTAAATCAAGAATTCTCAAAATCAAGTTAATTTTTATTAAATCAAATTACTTGTCAACTATTTTATTCTGAACTCATTCTTGAAATATTCATATTTAAACTAATTTAAATTTTCAGATTTTGAACTCTAGGTGATCTTGAATTTCATCAAGTTGTCTTTAATTCCAAACTTTTGATTTAACTTCCTAACCAAAACTTGAATTGAAAACTGACTTTTCACATCCAAATCCATTTTAAACTTTTAAAATTCAAATATCCATTTGAATCAATACCTTTAAACATTCGAATTGAACTGCTGTAACATTTTGTTTCAGGTCTAACTTTGAAAATCTGGAAACTATCAGGTTTTAAAACCTGAAACTCATTTTAGTATTAAAACTGCATTTTAGATTTAAAACATAAATTTGAATTTATACTTCTAATTAGATTTAGACTTTGTTAAATCTTAATTGACAACTTAAATTCAATTACATCAAGATTTCACTAACTTACCATTAAATTTTGCTTTAAATTTTAGTTTAACTTTAAATATACAGGTTGTTTATACAACCTGTAGAAATTAACTTCCACCTGAGACCACAAATGTTGCTTCGGGTCAACAGCCTCTGTGCTTCGAGTAAAAATGAGATTTACTCGAGACTTCCCCGAGTCCAAAGCCCTGCATACTAAAAACTGTAACTATACAAAACAGGAACCATCAAAATCACCAACCCCTTTCAGTGCTTCGAGTCTTCCACCACCTTGCTTCGAGTCATTTACTCAAGTTACTCGAGAATTCCCTGAGTTTATAATTTAGATTGTTTGGTTCTTCTCTTATTCAAATTTGCTATGTTGTTTTAGTTTTCCAGAGCAGCATACAAAGATTATTTGTCTTAAATAGAATTTAAACTCCACTTTATGATGAAACAACAAGTTTTATTTATAAACTAGATCCTTAATGTTATCAAAATCGATTAATAATAATTTATGGATTCAAAACACAAGCTTGAAACTGAATCTGCATTGTCACAGCTACTACAACCAGTACACAAACATTCATCCCTATATGCACAGAATAATGCATACATACAAAGTATCTTTGGTCCAGATCTTTACCCATACAACCAGATAGTATATTTAAGTTTTAAAAAATAAAGTTTCTCACTTGAAAATAAGCAGAGCAGGTTTTTGATGAAAACAGTTTTTTTTTTTTGAAACTGCAGGCTTTTAAATATGCAGAGATTTTCATCTCACCGACACACAAAGCAATGAAGATATAAATATCCACACAATATATTTAAACATTCAAAAATTTATATGCAACAAGTTTAAAAACTTAAGTTTAAAAGAGTTACTCACAACAATGGGAAAACAAAGCAAGTTCAAATAGAACAGTTTGGACTGCAGGTTTATAACATATTGTAATTCCCTTCTCACAATAATCCAGGGTAAAATGAATATATAAATGTTCAATCAATATATTCAGGCATTCAAATATTTGCATGTATCAGGTTTAAACTTAAGAAATTTTAAAACTGTTACTCGCCTGAGTTTGAATTCTACATACAGGGTTGCATTACAGGAATATAGAACCTGTTATTATCTTATTTCACAATCACACAAAATTTGAGCCATTTATCAATATAAAAACATAGTTATCCTAATACTTAAATCTAACAACCAAACACTTAAGTGTAAGAACAAGTTATTTAAAACTAAATTAAACTTCAGGCATGAATTTTCACAGAACAACTATGCAATATGCAATATGTCAAGCAGTTCCAACTCAGAAATGTCCAGGTAATGAAATAAATGGATATTCACACAATATGTCAAGCATTCAGACATTAACATGTATAAGATTAAACTTAAGTAAATTTTTTTTTTAAAGGGGTGTTACTCACCATTGCATAGAAAAGAGGGACAGAGCACCTCTGATTGTAACAGTTGTTGAACTTGTAAAACTGGAAATAGCCCTTACTTTGATCCTCTAATCATCTTGCATGAGTGTTGTTTTCAATTTGTAAAAATGGATATGCCTACCTTTCTTACTTTTCTGGTTTACTAAATTTATTAAGTGATTGTGAACGAACTAACATAGTGGAATATATATATATATATAAGAAAGCTGTTGAACAGCTGTAGGTTTTCCTATGTGCAGGTTTTACTTTTATTTGATATAGCAGATTTTTTTTTTATCAGAGAGGTACAAATTTTTATCCAAGTGAATTGACAAAATTATGTGCTGATACGATAGTGATTAAGATTTTGTTCCTCTATTTGTTAACATAAACATAATTATATACGGCTGTAACTGTACAATTCTGCAGACACACTTTAGCTTGTATATGAAGCTACATGTTTTATAAATATTTGTTTTATTTGTTTCTTGTTCAAACTATAATACACATCTTAGACTTTGACTAATTTCTTTTGACTAGAATGAAGATATTTTGTTTAGCTTTGCACACTTGTTTCTTTTTTTTTTATTATTCTGCCTGCATACTTCAATTATTTTGTCTTGTATACTTACAAATATGTATTTTGAATTTCCTTTTGCATTAGCTTGCACTATAAACTTCTTACAGACCTTATATTTTTCTTTGCTATGACTTAGTCTTAGGTATTTAATTCTATTTTCTAGCATATGTTTTTTTTTACTTTTATTTTTCTTTTATTATTTTTACATAGACTAACCAATATTTGATTGCTTACTATTATTTTACTTTATACTTATATTAATATTAATAAATGTTTATTTTAATTTGAACATTTTTAAACTTTATTTTTTTTTTCAAATCATAAATTTTTATGCAAACACACATATAAATAAAGTTGACATTATTAAAGATTCATTTGTAAACATTTACATAATTAATAGAGCTCATTATTAAATCAAATGACTTATAAAAGTATTTATATATTAATAAACTACTTAATTTTATCAAGTTAAATTTTAAACAACTTGAACAAACCTTTTTCTAAATTTAAATGTAAGCTAAAATTATTTTAAACAAACTAAACTGTAATCTTGAGTAATTTAAAATCATATAATTATTTATTTTTTTATAGCTTAAATATCAAATTTCTAAATTTTCAAAAATATTAGAATTAGAAAACATACCTATTTATTAAATTAAAACAAAGATTTTCCATGTACAATATATATATAGATATATACATTATAAATAGAAGGCAATTTGATTAACTTCTAAAAGATAAATTATCAGTTAAATAATTATTTATAAGAAGATTATTAAATTATTGACAAATATTATCAAATCAATTTAATTTTTAATGTAGATTATTAAATTGATATTGTCCCAAATTTCCGGGATATCACATTCTTCCCCCCTTAAAAGAATTTCGTCCCCGAAATTTAAAACAAAGGTAATTTAATAATCCAATTAAAAATTTAAATACGAAACACAAGCATATATCAACATAAACTAACAATCATAGCAACCAATTCATCCAAACAAACAAATCTAACTATCCAGACAAAAATTCTAAATAGAATTTTCTCGAGTTTCCCCAGGTATAAAATACCGGGTTACTCGCCCTATAGAATCCAAGCAACCAATACTACTATTAAACTACAGAGTTTCCACTCATCTAAATCTACAAAACAAAACAGGAAATCAGACCAAACTCAAGTCTGACTCAACAACCCAAATTCCCTGAACTGCTGACTCTAAAATCAAAGGTAGATCTTACACGTACTCCCTCAGAGATACGTGAAACACTCCGAATTCCAGTTATCCAAACTGACAATTCAATCCTGAAGACCAAGCACTTATCCAAAATCAAATCCCCGATTTCGGACTCTTCTTTCGTCTCTAATCCACAAAATTCTTCGGACGATCCTGGGCTTCCTTCATCTTTACCGATCAACTCAATCCTTGCTGATGCCCTATAAACAGACTGAACCAAAGACAATCCAACAAATTGATCTTTCCAAGATCAACCAAAACTCAGAATACAACTCTATTCCAAAATCAGAAAACAGAACTCACATCTCTCGTCCGGAGAGATAAAACAGGTGCACCCCAATCTGGTCTCAGATTCTGAGAAATTTCCCATAGAACTCTCTAATCCAAACACCGCAATATCCAATTGCTTCCAAACTAAAACAGCTACCACCCTGCTTCCGCTGCGCCACTCTGACTGAACAGATGAAAATGCTGATGATGATCTCAAGCACAACTGGTCAACACCTTCCAAAAATAAAACTCAGAAGTTCCTCCAAAATTCTGAGCTGTTTCACCAAACTAAATTTCCAGATGTTGGCAACTCTAACTTCCAGAAGACATCTAGAAAAAATCCATGAAACCCCAAAAGAACACCCAAACTATCGCAAGTCACTTTTGCGATCGATGCATCCAAATTTCAAAGGAAACTGCTCTTTCTCCTTTTACAAATCAGAACAGCTTACAACTTATGTGGCCAATCCATCGAAGAAATGGAACCACACTGCTGCTTCTGCATTCCATTACAGAAAAACTGCTAAGCCAAGATCCCATGCCAACACCGAAAACATTCCAAGCTGAATTGCTGCCACAGATGCTAAGATTTCCTATCCAAAGTTCTTCGAGAAACTCGGACCTCAAAACAAACAAAACACCCTGCTGAACCCAGCCACAACACCAAAGCAGATACACTTCCAAACTCTAACTCATCCAAACTCTAACACTTCAAAGATGAACTCCGAACCTAAACAGGTTTCCTTCAGAGATCAATGAAATTCTTACACCATCCAGAACTTACTCAAGACAGTATTAAGCCTACAGTCTTGACAATTACACTTCCAACCATTGATAGTTGTGTTACACACACCACTATCAATCTACCTTTATAACTTATATTGGATAACCCGGACAGGTAACCCAACAAATAGGTAGAAATAAATATAAATATATCAAAATTACAAATACGCTCTCTCAAGAAGAAATCACTTAAGAGCCTAGGTATTCACTCAACCTAGCGCTCTGATACCACTGTAACAACCCCACTTCCTACGCCCAGGAAGAAGTATCGTTAATAAGAAAAGAAAGAGGTGAGAAAGTAGAAAAGATAAGAAAGAAAGAAAGACAACATCAGAATCTCACAGCGGAATCGAATAAAATATAATATGACAACATATGTATTACATAGTTATATAACATCAATCAGAGATACACAGATAATACATCACATACTAGACAGTTATAAACACCTGTCTAGTTCATACAACTCAACTCAAACAAATGACTCAGAGATACCAACACAGCGGAACTATATATGTCTACAACGCTGAAGCCACCTGCTCCATTGCTCCTCCAGAATGCGTCAAAGCTAACCTGAATCCCTTGGCTACCCGTAAAAATTTGGGTACCCGAGAGTTTATGAAAAACAAAAATAAACTCCGGGTCAGACATGGGTCTGGTATGAGTAACAGGTTAAAGTTGTTTAACTTTGAAAATCTTTTGAAAACAAAAGGTATCACGTAAGACTCCCCACACATAAACATGGAAAAGTTTTTACCTTACGCTAACCAAAACATTTGATAGGAAATTCTCTGATATTATAATAGGTCTAGGGTTTTCAAGTAAATAGAAAATAGCCGAATTTGTTACATCTATTAAATTCCAGCTACTAGCCACAAAAGTGGGTAATACAATCAAAACCGTGGGCACTTATTGGATTGTGGATTCCATACAATGGCAGGGCTACTGGGGTACCGCCCGTCACAGTACGTGGCCTAGATCAACGTACCGAGGATTACTCCCTTCATCCCCTGCAACACAAGGCCGGAACCATTCCTTACTGAACAGTCCCGAACAAGATAACCCCGCAGTTGGTGTACATCCAACCGCCCACAAAGCCGAATAAAAAGGGACATCTAGACAGGGGAAAATCTTGTCCTGCTTGGGCATGACCCACCTAACCTTGCTGCACCTCCCCTGTTTTAGCCATTCCCGGTTGATGAGGCTTGAGGCTACGATTACCTTTATAGAAAACATTTCTTAGAATGCTCATCGCCCACCTGACGATGTGTTGAAAGCATTCAATCCATACAAGTTCGTTCCGGGTTCGAACGAAACCGAAGGCATTATCTCGTTACACTCGTTTTGGAATCACCCTCAGAGTTAACGACGACAACCCTTGCACTCTGATTTTCATCTTCACTTCAGATTCACGACCTATCGTTAATTTGGAAACGATGTGGTTTTCGGATGTTCCTAATGCGGAAAACCCGATCCCGGTCTCATCGAAATCCAAAACGTGTCTTTTAGGGCCAAGTTGTCTATTTAGCCTTAACAGTTTAATTTAACATAACCAATGTACACACAGATGGATAATTCATAATATCACAATAAATAATCACATCATCTCACATACAGATAATCAATATTATCATCCATCAGATAATTAAATATTATCCTACTTAAACCAAGCATCCATACCACAAGATATTACCCATCTCATATCTGAGATCACAATCATCAAATGAAATATCAATATCATTCATTCATAAGCAATGATTTATAATCATACCATTTGTAATTAATTTAAAATGAATTAAATTAACTACTTCTATCTCTAATTAATTTAAAGTAAATTAAATTAATTACTTAATTTATAAATCCTGCTTATACAACCAATCATTAAATTTATACAAATTAATTAATTAATCTCTAGATATTTATCTTGAGTAACTCCTCTAATTAATCATTTTCTAATTACAATAAGTAATTAGTCTTTAATAAATTGTACAAAGTAATTATTCTAAATTATTCCTAGTAATTAACTTTTAATTACATCATTTATCATTAATTACATTTATTCTTAATTAATTACATAAATTAATCTTCACATTATTAATTATTTCTTAATTAAACAATTCTTAATTTACATTATTAATTATATTAATTAATGGTCTCTAATTCAGATTAAATTACTTTATTAATCACATTAAGTTATTAATCTTGTATTAAACACAATTATTAATCACCTTTGATTAATAACAACCAGTAATTAAATATCCTTAATTACTCATATAAATAAATAAATCATTTCATATAAATCAATAAATCATTCCATAATTAATTATCTCCATTAATTAATCCTTTGATTAATTACAAAAGTAATTATCCAAATTACTTTATTAATATATCATCTTTCACTAATTCATTCAGTAATTAACATTAATTACTTTCTTAAGTAATTATGCTCCATTGCCTACACTAGTAATTAATCAATTTAGCAAATGATTTCTTTAAATTAATTAAAATAAATTAACTAACTTAAATTAATCATCTTATCCAAATTAATTACTATAAGTAATTAATCTCTTAATTACTTACATCAAGAATTACCTAATTAATCTAATTAATTATCCAAAGTTAATCATACATATTAATTAATTAAAGATCTTTAGTTAATTGTCTACATTTAATAATATTTCTTAATTTACTTCTTATTTGATCTTTATTTATTAACTTTAATACATAAGTCATTCATTAATTACCTTATTATCCTTAAGACAATTCATTCTTTAATTAATGACTTCATTAACATTACATTTTAAATTTAAATATCATTTGAATTTAAGATTTCAAAACGATTACAATTAACATTCAAATTAAAATCTTTAAATTAAACTATTTGAATTTTTAATTCAAATTTAAATTTCCAAATTTACATTAATATTTAACTTGCAAATCTCAAGTTAAACAATTCATTTATTTTTCATTCAAAAACTTTAAATCAAGAATTCTCAAAATCAAGTTAATTTTTATTAAATCAAATTACTTGTCAACTATTTTATTCTGAACTCATTCTTGAAATATTCATATTTAAACTAATTTAAATTTTCAGATTTTGAACTCTAGGTGATCTTGAATTTCATCAAGTTGTCTTTAATTCCAAACTTTTGATTTAACTTCCTAACCTAAACTTGAATTGAAAACTGACTTTTCACATCCAAATCCATTTTAAACTTTTAAAATTCAAATATCCATTTGAATCAATACCTTTAAACATTCGAATTGAACTGCTGCAACATTTTGTTTCAGGTCTAACTTTGAAAATCTGGAAACTATCAGGTTTTAAAACCTGAAACTCATTTTAGTATTAAAACTGCATTTTAGATTTAAAACATAAATTTGAATTTATACTTCTAATTAGATTTAGACTTTGTTAAATCTTAATTGACAACTTAAATTCAATTACATCAAGATTTCACTAACTTACCATTAAATTTTGCTTTAAATTTTAGTTTAACTTTAAATATACAGGTTGTTTATACAACCTGTAGAAATTAACTTCCACCTGAGACCACAAATGTTGCTTCGGGTCAACAGCCTCTGTGCTTCGAGTAAAAATGAGATTTACTCGAGACTTCCCCGAGTCCAAAGCCCTGCATACTAAAAACTGTAACTATACAAAACAGGAACCATCAAAATCACCAACCCCTTTCAGTGCTTCGAGTCTTCCACCACCTTGCTTCGAGTCATTTACTCAAGTTACTCGAGAATTCCCTGAGTTTATAATTTAGATTGTTTGGTTCTTCTCTTATTCAAATTTGCTATGTTGTTTTAGTTTTCCAGAGCAGCATACAAAAATTATTTGTCTTAAATAGAATTTAAACTCTACTTTATGATGAAACAACAAGTTTATTTATAAACTAGATCCTTAATGTTATCAAAATCGATTAATAATAATTTATGGATTCAAAACACAAGCTTGAAACTGAATCTGCATTGTCACAGCTACTACAACCAGTACACAAACATTCATCCCTATATGCACAGAATAATGCATACATACAAAGTATCTTTGGTCCAGATCTTTACCCATACAACCAGATAGTATATTTAAGTTTTAAAAAATAAAGTTTCTCACTTGAAAATAAGCAGAGCAGGTTTTTGATGAAAACATTTTTTTTTTTTTGAAATTGCAGGCTTTTAAATATGCAGAGATTTTCATCTCACCGACACACAAAGCAATGAAGATATAAATATCCACACAATATATTTAAACATTCAAAAATTTATATGCAACAAGTTTAAAAACTTAAGTTTAAAAGAGTTACTCACAGCAATGGGAAAACAAAGCAAGTTCAAATAGAACAGTTTGGACTGCAGGTTTATAACATACTGTAATTCCCTTCTCACAATAATCCAGGGTAAAATGAATATATAAATGTTCAATCAATATATTCAGGCATTCAAATATTTGCATGTATCAGGTTTAAACTTAAGAAATTTTAAAACTATTACTCGCCTGAGTTTGAATTCTACATACAGGGTTGCATTACAGGAATATAGAACCTGTTATTATCTTATTTCACAATCACACAAAATTTGAGCCATTTATCAATATAAAAACATAGTTATCCTAATACTTAAATCTAACAACCAAACACTTAAGTGTAAGAACAAGTTATTTAAAACTAGATTAAACTTCAGGCATGAATTTTCACAGAACAACTATGCAATATGCAATATGTCAAGCAGTTCCAACTCAGAAATGTCCAGGTAATGAAATAAATGGATATTCACACAATATGTCAAGCATTCAGACATTAACATGTATAAGATTAAACTTAAGTAAATTTTTTTTTTAAAGGGGTGTTACTCACCATTGCATAGAAAAGAGGGACAGAGCACCTCTGATTGTAACAGTTGTTGAACTTGTAAAACTGGAAATAGCCCTTACTTTGATCCTCTAATCATCTTGCATGAGTGTTGTTTTCAATTTGTAAAAATGGATATGCCTACCTTTCTTACTTTTCTGGTTTACTAAATTTATTAAGTGATTGTGAACGAACTAACATAGTGGAATATATATGTATATATAAGAAAGCTGTTGAACAGCTGTAGGTTTTCCTATGTGCAGGTTTTACTTTTATTTGATATAGCAGATTTTTTTCTTTTTATCAGAGAGGTACAAATTTTTATCCAAGTGAATTGACAAAATTATGTGCTGATACGATAGTGATTAAGATTTTGTTCCTCTATTTGTTAACATAAACATAATTATATACGGCTGTAACTGTACAATTCTGCAGACACACTTTAGCTTGTATATGAAGCTACATGTTTTATAAATATTTGTTTTATTTGTTTCTTGTTCAAACTATAATACACATCTTAGACTTTGACTAATTTCTTTTGACTAGAATGAAGATATTTTGTTTAGCTTTGCATACTTGTTTCTTTTTTTTATTATTATTCTGCCTACATACTTCAATTATTTTGTCTTGTATACTTACAAATATGTATTTTGAATTTCCTTTTGCATTAGCTTGCACTATAAACTTCTTACAGACCTTATATTTTTCTTTGCTATGACTTAGTCTTAGGTATTTAATTCTATTTTCTAGCATATGTTTTTTTTTTACTTTTATTTTTCTTTTATTATTTTTACATAGACTAACCAATATTTGATTGCTTACTATTATTTTACTTTATACTTATATTAATATTAATAAATGTTTATTTTAATTTGAACATTTTTAAACTTTATTTTTTTTCAAATCATAAATTTTTATGCAAACACACATATAAATAAAGTTGACATTATTAAAGATTCATTTGTAAACATTTACATAATTAATAGAGCTCATTATTAAATCAAATGACTTATAAAAGTATTTATCTATTAATAAACTACTTAATTTTATCAAGTTAAATTTTAAACAACTTGAACAACCCTTTTTCTAAATTTAAATGTAAGCTAAAATTATTTTAAACAAACTAAACTGTAATCTTGAGTAATTTAAAATCATATAATTATTTATTTTTTATAGCTTAAATATCAAATTTCTAAATTTTCAAAAATATTAGAATTAGAAAACATACCTATTTATTAAATTAAAACAAAGATTTTCCATGTACAATATATATATATAGATATATACATTATAAATAGAAGGCAATTTGATTAACTTCTAAAAGATAAATTATCAGTTAAATAATTATTTATAAGAAGATTATTAAATTATTGACAAATATTATCAAATCAAATTATTTTTTAATGTAGATTATTAAATTGATATTGTCCCAAATTTCCGGGATATCACAGTATGGGACATACGTTAACACCTATTTGGTTCCTATCTGAGAAGTTGAGACACATTCACGATGTTTACTAGTACTACAGACCACGAGTACTCGATTGGAGTCATCACGATGTAGTTTCTACTCCGATCATCACGATGTTATTAACTCGGGTATTTGTGACTGGGAATCATTATGATGTTATAGACTATAGTCATTCATGATGTTCATGATGTTAAGATGTTATTTGACTCCAGTCATTACGATGTTTATAGTACCAAATAGTAGTACTAGTCACGATGAAGCGCGCGTAGCATTGCTTCGGTATGCAATCGAGGATTTGGCCAATCCAAGATTTCTTTGAGTTTTGATGTTATAGACTCTACCGTCTTTAGATGATTATTATATTAATAGCCTAGTGCTAGATGAGATGTATACATATATGGTGAAATCATTTATGATGTTGCTCTTTTATTGAGTTATTTGCATTATGGATCGATGATTTGATGATTTTATGGACTACTTGATGTGAAGATGGAGTTGAGATGTATTTATAAATTTATACCAATGAGATGAGGCATAAATGATTATGAAGAATCTTTTATGATGAGTTTGAGATATATCTATATTCATAGCGATGAGATGAGGTATGAATAAGTATAATGCTTCTTTCATGATTGGGTTTTATATTTCCTTGAATGATCCTTAGGATGTGCCAATGGGATGAGGCATATCCATATGCGTTTTATTATATGTATAAAGGATATGTACCTTTGATGTATTGTTATATTGACAACCACTCATAATTGAATCATTTGAAGTCATTACCCATATTCCTTTATACCGTCGATGATATGAGGCAAAAGCGATGTTTGTTAAGTCTTATCTTTAAAACTTTGCTCGCCGATGTTCCATTTGCTTAAGTGTCAGTTATGCCACTTAAGTATAACTTTATCATTCTTATCTCTTCTACTTTCCAAGAAGAGATGTTGTCCTTTCTTATGATGTTGAAATCCTATTTAGGGCATGTCATCCTTTAAGAAAAAGGATACCATAGCTTTAACCTACTCATCCTTATCGATTATTCTGTTTAACTAATGATTTTAGCTAGCCTGACTCGTGCGTTTTCACTCGAGTCAGACCGAGTTGTTTCAGGTATCATCTATTGGACTTAGCTTAAAGTTGATGTTAGATATCAGCTCTTCATTCGCTTGAGTAGTTTATTTCTTCCGCATATTCTGATGTTTTTACATTTGATTTGATGTATATGGTGTGGTCGTGTACCATCTTTATTGTATTCATATTGTATTATACTGAACATGTATCAGTATATATGTATATGTATGATGTGGATTACTGTTCTGTGATGTGCTTTACATTTAGTTATTGTATTTTGTTCTGATAGATCCGTTTGCTACCTATAGTTTTGGATTAAGCATTTACTATGTATGTCGATCCATTGAGATAGAAAAGAAAAATCATATTGCATTTATCGACTTATTCAGTAGTTGTTTAAGAAAAAATTATAGACGGTCGTCCTTAACCGGCCCTATTCTCCGCTTTAGTAGATGGAATTACTCGTTAATTCTCTTTACTAAGGTGGGTCTCGGGGTGGGGCGTTACAAGGTTTCTCTTAGATTAAAGCAACAGGGTTACACAAGTTGCTAACTTGGGGATACAATTCCTTATGTCATTTGTTGTCAACAGGGGGTACATATTCCTCTCCTTCGTGTCATCAGTTTTGTGTCTCGTAATGTTTTGATATTGCAATCCTATCCAAAGCAGCATGGGCTACCTGTTACTAGTGACATTATTTGCAAGAGCAGGTTTGCTATTAATGCTTTTTTTTGGAAATGAAACCATATTAATACATGTGTTATTATAAATATATGATTGCATTGTGTGTTTAAAAACGATGATGAGTTGTAAAATTTAATTTTTTACCAGTTGTTATGAGTTTTATACATTACTTGCTTTCTTCCTTTCAAGAATTTCCGAAAAACTATAGGTTTATAAATATATGAGGCCCTGGAAGAACAATGCAAGAATGATCAAAGAAGATTTTGGCTATAGATACATCATATTCTAGGATTGAGGCTGTAGAAACTGGTGTTGATGCTACCGAATTTCTTCTTCTTGGTACAAATTCAGCTCAGGTTAGAAATTTCTAGGAATCTAATTATTCGAATTGTCTTGTATCACTAGATTTTGGAGTTGCAAATTAAAGTACCGTCAGATTTTGGAGTTCGAGTGTTGAGTTTTTTCTTATTTATACGTCGTTTGCTGAATAAACACAAATTACACTTGTATCTATACGAGTTCTTTAACTTTGATCTCTTTAATTTTGTTATATTTCAATAATAATAACAATAATAAACAATACTTCGAATAAATTAACTAAGTTTTATAAGAATTAATCAAGTTTTATAAAAAGTAACAAAGTTATAATAATAATAATGAACTAAGTTTGATAAAAACATTAACTAAGTTTATAATGATAATAACAGTAACAACAATAATAAACTATAGTTTGATAAATAATTAGCTAAGTTTATAATAATAATAAATTAACCAAGCACCATTGTCTCAGTGGTTAAGTGATCGACTTTGGTGCGAGAGGTCACAAGTTTGAAACTTGCGTAGTGTGATTCGAACATATATTGACAAGTGATTTGTGATATGTTGTCCTAGTAACATGTTGTATCTAAGTATCATTTAAAAAATAAAAATAATAAATTAACCAAGCCAACTAAGTTTTATAATTAATAATACTAATAATAACAATAATATCAAAAGCTAAGTATATAAAAATTAACTAAGTTAATTAAGTTTCATAAAATTAAATAAGTTTATAGAATTAACTAAGTTTATAATAATAATAAATTAACTAAATTTACAATAATAATAATAAATTAACTAAGTTTATGAAAATTTATAAGTTTGAGATAATTTATAAAAATTAACTAAGTTATTAAAGTTTAAGTTTGAGATAATTTACAAGTTAAGTTAATAAAATATAAGTTATGACATTTTAAGTTTTAGCAATTAAGATAATTTATAAGTTTAATAATAATAATAATAATATTAAACAATAGTTTGGATACATTAACTAAGTTTTATAAAAATTAAATACGTTTATAAAAATTAACTAAGTGTTATAAAATTAACAAGTTTATAGTAATAACAAGTTTATAATAATGATAATAATAAACTAAGTTTGATAAAAAATAACTAAGTTTATAATAATAATAATAATAATAATAAATTATAGTTTGATAAAAATTAACTAAGTTTACAATAATAATAAGTTAACTAAGTTTTATATAATTTAACTAAGTTTTATAAAAACTAAATAAATTTATGCAAATTAATTAAGTTTTAATATAATTTAACTATGTTTTATAAAATTAAACAAGTTTATCATAAAAATTAACAAAATTTAATTTTTTTTCAATTATGTTAGCTAAGTTCTATAAAAATTAGTTAGATTTTAAAAAAAAGTTTAACTAAGGATGGTTGACATACTTTAAATATGTAAAGCACTTTTATAATCATTTGTTGATTATTAAACTTGTCTACAAGTAATTAACCTTTTCGGACTGAAGAACAAGTGCATGAAAGAATTGTGGGTTATTAAGAAATGAATATGACTCTAATTGTTGTATATACTACATTTTGTTAATACTTGTGTAAAATTGTTTATGAATGGTTATGGATTTTATGTGAATTTGCTCATTTTGTCGAAAAACTATTATCGAAATGGTTATGGATATTATATTTAATTACGTGATTAATGTATTTTTTTTGATTGTTTGAATATAACGATTATGTGATTGGTTGATTGTTGGTTTGAATATGACGATTATGTGATTGATTACTGGTTTTAATGAGACTATTATGTGAGCGATGGTTGAAAATGATACAAGCCATTAACAAGAAATCATAGCGTGTACAGTATGCTCTAAATAGTTAATAACTTTTACTAGCGTTTACAAAACTCTACGGAAATAAATGTAAACCCCTCAATACTGATTTTGTAGCATTGACAAAACACTACCAAAACTTTTAGTAGCGTTTACGATACGACATGCTACTAAAAGTATGCAACTTTTTATAGTGTTTCTAAAACCCTACAATAAGTCAAGTTTTCGCAGCGTTTTCTACGACACTACAAAAAGTTTCAGACTTTTAATTGTATGTCGTATCGCAGCTTTTCTTTAGTAGCAGTGTTTTTTCAATGCTACGAAAGACCTTTTCTGGTGTAGTGGAAAAAACATCAACATAAAGACCAAACTTGCGTGCTGTGTAATTCTGAAATAAAAGACAAAACCATTTATACTTTTAGTGCAAATACAATGCATATGTTCGAGAATGGTGTAGAATCAAGTTAAAATATGTAGCATTACATCATGACATATTAAATTTGCGCAAAGAGGTTAAAAACACGAACTCTACTTAAAATAGCTTTGGAGGAGATGTTGCTAAGGAAATATTTTCAACTTGTGCATGGGCTATCTGGAAAGAAATCTAAGAATTTTCAACAATCGCAGTAACACATAGCAAGTAATATGTAAGCAGATCACAAATATCGTCAAAATTCGAGCATGCAAATCAAAACAAAGAACTTCCGTAGACTTAAATGCAGATATGCTCAGAACGATTATAATGGCCTTACCAAATCATCTGGAACAAATGATTATAGCCCATGCAACGCCGGATCATGTGTATTCCTAAAAATATTTTTCATCTCTTCCTATTGATGACAAAGGGAGAGAAAAATCGAGAATATCGACGAGGGGATTACATGGATACACAGGGAGCGTAACAACCTAATACAAGAATACAAATATTTTGGAATTATGCTTTAGCTTTAACAAGCTTAAATTTTTTCATTGGCCGTTTGAACCCATACTATATGTTATGTTGCTAATCACACCTTTCCTTTATGCGCTGCCTAAAAAGTCTGATCCTATCATCAACAAAATGAATGATTCTAAAAACGAAAAGCAACAATAATGCATATTGGTGAAAATAATGAAGATTCCATCCTCCCACCTTATATACTCTTCCTACTTTTCTACCTCTCTTTTTCATTTTTCTTTATGTCCCTTACTTTGGTTAATTATTTAAATTTCACATTGCTAACGTCTAATACAACCAGTGCTTTTTGTTTGAATTTTTCAATTTCAACATAAATAGATTATTCAGTTAAATAAATTCCTCCTTTAAAATCTACTAAGTTTCTCAAGATATTCCAATTCAAGATCCACTGCTTTTGCAGTTGTAGTTCCATGAACTTAACAACTTTTCCTGTTAGTGATCATTTAATGATATATTGAAACTTCCATTTTCTTAAAAAATTACAATGTTTAAATTTGTTTCTTTTTGTAAAAAAAAAAATCTTTCTTGCCCTTTCCCATTTGCAACTCTTGTCTATCTCTCCATTTTTCTTGGTTTAATCCATAATGGAAGTTTTATAGAAGTAATAAAATCCTATCATAAAGAAAATATGACACATTATGTCTTATTTTACAATGGAATTACTATGAAATGTTAAAAGGAAGTTTTGTTAAAATAATACATCTTATCATAAAGATAATATCACAAATCATGTCTTACTAGAATTACTATAAAATGTTATCTATAACAAAGTTTACATATAATGAATTTCATACATAAATACATTATACATCTAGCTGAAAGAATATTTCATATTTCCCTACTTTCCTTCGGTCAGTTTATTTGGACTGATTTTGCTAAGTACCATGTGTAATTTTGCATGATTTTTGTTACGCATACAAAGGAAATCGTGTAACTCATCCATTGGAAACAATACATAGTGGTCTTTTAATGATTTTCATATCAATTTGTGAATAAGTTTAAGGATGAATCCGATGAAGTTGACCAATGCATATTCTATATCATTTTCCCTATTTGACTATTCTATTTAAACTAATTCTACCAATATATTACTTCAAAGTAATATTTTATGTGACTACTTTTGGAAATTCAAATTATGACTTAACAAATAGCTTATAATTCTCAAAATTAGCCATATTTACCTGTTGTCAAGCTAGGATAGAACTTTTTTGCCAATACTTGGTCATCACTATTATATCTTATTGATCTATGATAGTAAGAAAGGCGAGTTTTGGGGATGTCTCTATTGCATTGTACCTCTATATATGTACACACGTGCATGCACAAACAGATATATATATATATATATATATATATATATATATATGAGTGTGTGTATATATATACATACGTATATGTACATGTCCATATGTGTATATGTGTGTGTGTGTGTGTATTGTTTGTTATGCATGATGAAGTTGTTATGTACACATTTTGAAGTTCTTGGAATTTGATATGAAATATTTCTATTTGATACTATTTATTTTGATAAATTATTCTATATATGTACATGTGTAACGCAATAGAGTTCGACTTTAGGAACTATGAATTATCAATGGTTATAATGGTTGCAAAAAAGTGGATACCGTAAAACAAGATATCGAATTCCTAACAGTAATAAACATTGGTAAATTGAACATTACCAAGGTCATTATTGTTTAGAATTAGGCCCTTGTAACATTGTGGAAAGCAGATATAACATTATGAACATTGAAGTTTGCAACAGTTATAGCTGTTGAAAATTTCAATATTTGCAAACTTCAATATTTGTAACGGTTTAACCGTACAAATTCTGTGAGCTAAATAGCACATGCACCTTGTTTACACGATGATTTTCGTGGCCAAACTAATTTCTAACGGTTATACCGTTGGCGCAGCCCAATTCTGGTGTTGTGCATTGGCAACTACCAGAGTTTTTTTGTATGTGAGAGAGATCTTTACATTCCTTAACTAGTCATTATAGTTCGCATCGATTAGTGTGTTTTTCTCTAAAAATAACTTCACCGTTGTCATTAAAGCTACGCAAATTTATTAGAGTAAATTAGATAACATCGCATATGTTCCTTTACTTATTTGATTTGTTTATTATATTTATATATTAAGGCTTCCACTTGATTCTATGACTCTTAAGACCGTTTGAGATTTGTAAATTTATCAAATTCCTCTAAAGGGTATTAGAATCCATTTATCATGTTACTACAATCTTGAGGCGCTCACACTACAACAAAAATATTTTTATACAATGTTCTAAAGAACAAATGTAAAAACGTTGTTTTTACAGTTTTTTTCCACGTAAGTTATAATAATACCCTGTAAAACTTTTTTCCTAAAACATTATGAATATTGATTTATAATAGCTTTTTATTAAGTTGTCTTACTCATCGATTTCAAACAACTATTTTTTATAAAAAGCCGTAATAAATATATTTAATAATTAATTATTACAATTCAATAATTACTATTAAATAATTAATAATTAACTTTAAATAATTAATATTTAAAAATTATTAATAAATATAATAATTAATAGTTATTAATTCGTGGTAATTATTAATAATTCGTAATGTATACATAATAATTAGCATTTAATATTTAATATCAATTATACTTTATAAGTAATAAGTAATAATTACCAATCAATAACTAATAAATAAGAAGTAATACTTAATATTTAATAACTAATTTTAATAATAATAATGATTAAATAATTAATAATTAAGACTAATTTTTATAATTTAGTAATTAATAATTAATAAGTAATATTTGATAATTAAGTAGTAATATTTTTCAAAAGCCGTTTTTTTGAGAAGTTATAATTATATATTTAATATTTATTAAATCATACTTAATTACCGATAAATAATATTTAATAAGCAATATTTAATAATTAATTTTTAATAATTACTATTAACTAAATTATTTGATAATTAATAATTAATATTGATTATTTAGTAATTAACAATTAAGTCAATAATTAGTATTAATTATTTAATGGTTAGTAATTAATAATTACTATTAAATAATAAAAAAGTAATAATTAATAATTAAGACCAATATCTAGTATTTACTATTTAATAATTAATTTTAATAATTTAGTGATAAGTAAGTATAAGTAGTAATATTTGTTATTTAGTAATTATAATTGATAATTATATTTAATATTTCAAAACTTAAAATTATTGAAAATTTCTTAAATAAATTTAAAAACATTCATAAAATTCAAAACAAAATTTTGAAATTTTCATAAAATTCAAAATTAAATTTTTATAGATTATTCAAAATTTAAAAAAAAATTCAAAAAGGTAAAATAATTCAAAATTTGAAAAATAAGAACATTTCGCTATTACTTCCATATGCATCTAATTGTTTTCTTTTATAGTTATCTTCTTTGACATATAAGGTTTCCTTATTTCTTTTTTGTCTTTTTTTTTGTTTTTTTTTTGTTTTCAGCCTATAACTACGGAAAATTTTGGCTCTACTCCCCTCCAACAAGTTTCCATCCAATCAAGCTTTTTGGCTCCATCCGAAAATTTTGGCTCTAATTTCTCTCAAATTTTGAAACCGCGAGAAGCTTCACCTAAATTCCCTCTTTCAGATCTGGTTTCGTGAGAATCTGTTTTCCCTCTTACATGTCACATATAATTTCCCTCTTTCGGGTTTGCTTCGTGTTTTTTGGGTTACAGGCCCTATCCATTGTCTTCACCTCTGGCACAACTGGATATCCCTAGAAAGAAGTCATACACAACTATTGAACTACCTATGCACAGCCACACTTTCGTTACTGGTTTCGATGGAGATGCGGCCCGACCCGTTTTCTTGTGCATTATTCCTATATATCAATGTAATGGATGGGGCTTCATTTCGAGCGCGGCTGCGCAAGATGGCCTAAGCTTGCCCTTGGGAGGTAACTCAGGGGTAAGAGGTTGGGGTCTCTGACGCCGCTTTTGGTTAAGATGGAGCTCAAGCTTTAGGATGCAGCAAAATATCATTTGGAATAGAGCACACAACATGTTTATTGAATTTACCTAGAAGAAAGGAGTACATAATGGCAGTGCCAGTAGCTACAGGCATAGGTACTGGATCGGTAGAGAACAATATAACGATCGGAGAGGTGTTGGAGGAAGCGGCGTTGACAGCAGGTGACAAAATGGTGGATCAAAGCCATTTTCAGAATATGCGGCCTACATCACAGACATTCCAGAATCTGCAACATCAAATTGTAAGAGTTTTTATTCCAAGTAATCTTCCTCTGTTGATTCTGTAAGTTAGTCATATGTCAAATAATTCACTTAATTCTTTAGCTTATTAAGTTAACTTTCATTGTTTATACCATTAAAAAAACATATTCATAACATATTCAGCGGCTATGTTCATAAGGGATTCCAACATATATTTCTCTTTCTGTATGTACTTTGACTTATAAAATTTATTTTTTTGATAGATATATATAGTACATACTAAATGAATGTACTAGCATTTTATTACTGATGGCAACGATTTCAATATAGGATTTGAACTTTCATAACTGCCTATGAATGAAAGCAGCAATGTTGTAAGAGTTTGACAAAGAAGAGGTGTTTGTGAAAGGTTTTGTAAAATGAAGAAAAAAACGTTGTCAGGTTGTATTATGTGTTAAGTGTGATTTTATAGAAATATTGTTTATACATGATGTTGTAATAAATAAATAAATTATAGATCTGAATACATACAACCCATATTGATTCTATCGAGAAACAAATATATGAAATTAAATAGTTCAGCAAAAGTCGTATCTGAATCCATTGATGTTTGCAAAAGAAGATCAACTAGGTTTTAGATCTTCCAAATTGACACAAGCTTAGATTTGAAAATTCTCTTTAGAAGAGGGTGGAGAGAATATGATAAGACTTGTGTAATTTGGGGACCATAACCCCATATATATAGTGTGTGACATTTTTCAGTTCGGTCCTTCAACAAACTAAAATTATCACTCTGGTATCCATACATTATAAATTTACATGACGAATATACCCCTTAAGTTTTGTTATATTTATTCCAAATAGATCATATAATTAAACTTAATCCCAAGATAGCCCATACATTCAAATATTAAAATATGTGGCCCCATAATGCTGAATTATTCCAACAATCTCCCCCTGGGCCACATGTGTAACCTTATAGAATGTATTTAACTTTATGAGCTCTTAAATAGCTATCTTGACAATATGATATATCCAAAACAATCTCGTCCATTGATTGTGTTAACATAGGATCAAAGCGGTTTTCATTATCGTTAGTGTAACTAAACCCATCAATGGTCACGTATATCAATACAATCAAATGACATAGATCAATCATGTATGTGTAGCATGGAAATTACATGAAATGTGATCTTTACATGTCTATTTCCAACTGATCCTACTTTACTTTAATGAGATCAAAATTTAAACATATATAAATAATTTGAGTGCAATTAAAAAAAAAAACTTTATTTCTGATCAGAAAAATTAAAGCATATCCACAATCAAAATATAGAGCAATGTCACAAAAGAAATGACTTAGTACAAACTCCCTCTAAACCAAAATATTCTTACATAAAAGATACACTCATTTTAACAACATGCTTATGAAAGACCTTGGGTGATAATGTTTTTGTAAGTGGATCCACTAACATGGAATTTGTCCCAATATGCTCTATGAATATTAACCTATTTTGCACTCTTTCCTTCACAACTAGAAACTTGATGTCAATGTAATTTGACTTACTTGAGCTTCTATTGTTATTAGAATATAATACTGCTGATCTATTGTCACAAAACAACTTTAGTGGTCTTTCAATATTATCTATAATGCACAGCCCAGTAACAAAATTTCACAGCCATTTTCCATGATTAGATGCCTCATAGCAAGCCACAAACTCTGCTTCCATAGTGGAAGAAGCTATAAGTGTTTGCTTAATGCTCTTCCATGATATAGCCCCTCCACTCAACATAAATATGCATCCTGAAGTGGATTTTCTGCTATCCGGACATCCAGCAAAGTCAGAATCAGAATACCCAATGATCTCCAACTGATCTGATCTTCTATATGTAAGCATATAGTCCTTTGTTCTTTAAATATACCTCATAATTCTTTTTGCTGCTTTCCAATGATCCATTCCAGGGTTACTAAGATATCTGCCTAACACTCGTACAATGTACGCAATATCCGGACGCGTACATACTTGAGCATACATTAGACTCCATATAGCAGATGCATAAGGGATCTTCTGCATTTCATTAACTTCAAGGATGTTATTAGGGCATTGTTTGAGACAAAACTTTTCTCCTTTAGCGACAGGGGTATCACCTGGTTTACAATCTTGCATGCCAAATCTCTTAAGCACCTTTTCTATATAGTTCTTTTGTGACAATTCAAGAATGCCTCGTGAACGATCACGATGTATTTGGATCCCTAATAGAAAAGAGGCATCACCAAGATCTTTCATTTCAAAATTATTTGAAAGAAATCTTTTAGTTTCGTGCAACATATTTAAATCATTGCTGGCAAGCAATATATCATCAACATATAAAATTAAAAATATAAATTTACTCCCATTAAACTTGTGATACACACAGTTATCAATGATGTTTGCCTCAAAACCAAAAGAGGTAGTTACATTATGAAATTTGTGGTACAATTGGCGAGAAGCTTGTTTGAGTCCATAAATGGATTTCTTTAGTTTGCAAACCATATTCTTTGGATCTTCGACCACAAAGTTTCCCGGTTGCATCATATAAATTGTTTCCTCAATGTCTCCATTGAGAAATGCAGTCTTAACATCCATTTGATGCAACTCAAGGTCAAAATGTGCAACAAGTGACAAAATTATTCTAAAAGAGTCTTTCGATGAAACCGGAGAGAAAGTCTCTTTGAAATCAATGCCCTCCTTTTGAGTAAAACCTTTTGCTACAAGACGAGCCTTATATCTTTCCACTTTACCTTTTGCATCCCTCTTGGTTTTAAATATCCATTTACAACCAATGGGCTTCTTACCTTCAGGTAAAGGGACAAGATCCCAAACTTTATTGTCTTGCATTGATTTATACTCTTCATTCATAGCTTCAATCCACTTTTGAGAATTAATATCTTGCATGGCTGGGTGAAAGTTGATAGGATCATCTTCCATCAATCCATTATTATCCTCTAACTCTTGAAGAAATACAACATAATCATCCGGAATAGCATTTCTTCTTTCCCTAGTGGATCTTCTTAATGGCAATTCATTTTGAGGTTGTTGAATTTGTTCTTGTGGAACATTAACTTCAACTTGAAGAGGATTTTCTTCAACATTGTTTTGTTGGGGTTCTGGATTCACTTCTTGAACAATGACAGGAACAATAATCTGCACATTATCCGAAGAAGTAACTGTAGTAGGAATCATAGACGATGATTCCTCCTCAAAAACAATGTTCCTTACTTCATTTCTCCCTCTTAACTCAACATCCTCAAAAAATATTGCATTTCCCGTCTCAAATATTTTCCTCAGTATGGGATCATAAAATTTATAGCCCCTAGATCGCTCAGAATAACCAATAAAGTAGCTACTCACTGTTTTGGAGTCCAATTTTCTTTCATTTGGCCTATATGGCATTGCCTCAGCTGGACATCCCCAAATGTGAAAATGCTTTAGAGTAGGTTGTTTGCCTGTCCAGAGCTCATAAGGTGTTTTAGTAGCTGCTTTAGTGGGTATTCTATTAAGGATATAAACTGCTGTCTTTAATGCCTTTCCCCAGAGTGATTTTGATAAGGTAGAATGACTGATCATACTCCTTACCATGTCTTTAAGAGTCCGGTTTCGTCTCTCAGCAACACCATTCATGCTAGGTGAACCTGGCATAGTGTATTGTGGAACTATTCCACATTCCTCTAGGAATTTGACAAATGGTCATAGACATTGGTCACCTGATCCGTCAGATTTACCATAATATTCACCGCCACGGTCAGATCTTACAGTTTTAATCCTTTTGTTGAGTTGGTTCTCAACTTCTACCTTAAATTTCTTGAACATGTCTAAAGATTCTGATTTATCATGAATTCGTCTATGAATTTTATAAAATATTGTTGACCATTTCATGATGCCTCAGGGAATGACCCACAAATGTCTGTATGTATTAATTCTAAGACGTCAGTTGCTCTATTGGCACCTGTTTTCTTATGTTTGGTCTGTTTTCCCTTGATACACTCTACACAGACATCAAGGTCTGAAAAATCAACGGATTCCAAAATGCCATCTGACATGAGCCTTTGAATTCTATTTTTAGATATATGACCTAAGCGCTTGTGCCACAATGTGGCTGAAGTTTTCTTATTAGCTTTTCTTTTACTACCACGTGACTCTACATGCAAGGCTTCATTATAAGAGGTATTAACATCAAGCATATATAAGTTATCATAAACATTAAGAGAACCAGTTCCAATAAGAGTTGAATTCATTGATAAACTAAAAGTATCATTCCCAAATGAACAAGAATAACCAAATTTGTCCAACTTAGAAACAGAAATCAAATTCCGTCTAAATGACGGTATAACAAAAGTATCAAATAAATCCAAATAAAACCGAGTTCTTAATAACAACTTAAAATGCCCAATAGCCTCCACTTCTACCAATTTTCCATCACCCACATAGATGTATCTTTCAGCATCAGTTGGATTTCGGTAGCTCAGGCAACCCTTTCTTAACACGCCATGCGTGGTATTTGGCACAATCTTTCTTCAAATGTCCAGCCTTTTTGCAAAAGTAACAACCATCAGTCTCCTTTTGTTGTTTCTTTTTAGTCGGACCCTTAGCAGTTTCTTTACCCTTCTTTCTATTTTTGTCTTTTCCCTTAGAGGTGTATGCTAAATGAGCACTTTCAGCCTTATCATGCTTCAATCTCTCTTCTTCTTGTACACAATACGAAATGAGCTCATTAAGAGTCCATTTCTCCTTTTGACAGTTATAACTGATCTTGAACTGGTCGTATTGTGAAGGAAGAGAGATTAATACCAAATGCATGACCAAATCATCTGAAAGCTCAAGCTTAAGTGCCTTAAGTTTTGAAGCAGCGTTAGACATTTCCATAATGTATTCCCTTACGTTTCCTTTGCTTTGATACTTCATGGAAATCAAGCGTTGCAAAAGCGTGCTTGTTTCCGCCTTATCGTTTTTAGCAAAACATTTTACAATCTCAGCAAGGAAATCTTTAGCATTGGTTATCCTTTCAGATACCGCACTCCTAAATGCCTTCCGAATGCCACGCTTTATGATCATTAGGCTCATGCGGTTTGAACGATCTCACCTCTCAAAGTTCTTTATAATATCAGAAGAACTTTCATCCGTAAGAGGGGCGTGTTCATCTATCCTAAGTGCAAGGTCAAGATCCATGCAGCTAAGAACAAGCAATATGTTCTCTTTCCAATCCTTAAAGTTTGTTCCAGTCAGAATAGGAATGTTGTTCAGATTGGCAGATACCGTAGTCAAATTAGCTGTAATTTTAAATTAATCAAATATGCTTACATTATAAAACAACTGTAGTAATTAAAATAATTGGTAAGTCTTTGCTCAAGATACCTAGCACAACATTAATATCAAGTCTTTGGACAGTAATATTAACTGTAAGTGGTATTCTTGTTGTAATCATCAAATATTAACAATAAATTCAAGTCAAATAATAATCTTCCTTTGGGCCGATTAATTATTTTCTTGTAAAAACTTTATAATCGTTACATATTTATCATCACACATGTGTATCTGATTTGGCCAGATATTCACCTTCCTTTGGGCCGACTAATATTCGCATAAATAAATACACACAAATATCTAACGTTTTTCATGAGCAAGTAAAATAAGAGAGGTAACTTTGGTGACATATTATTTCAATTAGTTCACTTGTACTGTAGGATATTCACAATCAATTTGCAAAAGACGCCAAATAGTATATGAATTTATTTTAACTCCTTCATTTATGCGTATTCCATAAATTTCATTTTTTTGTTACTTTTATACATATTGAAAATATGGCTTCATAGTCGTAATTAAAAAAAATTGACATCAACTAAAACTGCAGCAATATATAACAAATGGTATTTGCAATAACAATTAATGATAAAATATTACATATTTTATTTAACTGTCAATATTCAAGGCAGAAGATTTTTTTTTTTAACATAACATGGTCCATACATGTGATATTATATTACAAGAAGATTATATTACAGAAAGTTAAACTTTTTATTTAATGAGCGGGCCATACATATAAACTATATGTATTTATAAAATATAAATGCATTAAAAAATAAACAATATGTCCTTTCTTATTCCAAATACAAACATGCTGTATCGTTAAATTTATTGCAACTGACGCATTTACCGCATTTATGATAATAAATTTATTTATTTATTACTATAACAACCACATTTAATGCAATTATGATAAAAAATAAATGCAATTGACCGTTATGTGATCCAATACGTATTACAAGAACATTAGAAGGCATGAATATGCTTCCATATGTGTGAAAACAAAACTTAACATGGTAACCATCTATAGCAATAAAAAAAATTGTACAGTCACAATACCACTGACAATAAAATATGAATAATACAAGTAGCAACAATTAAAGGCATCAGATTTGAACAAGCGGAGCTAATTCATGAATTATTTATATAGATCTGAAACAAAGGCATCAGATGAATCGATAAGAAAAGAGCAAATTTCACAGATCTGAAATAAAGGCATCAGATCAATCAACCAAAATTGTAAATCCAAGAACCCTAATTTCATATGTTCTTAAAACCAAAGAATTTCTCAATAAAATCAATGATGGGTGGATCTGATTCCACTTGTTGTAATAAATAAATAAATTCTAGATCTGAATACATACAACCCATATTGATTCTATCGAGAAAAAAAAATATGAAATTAAATAGTTCAGCAGAAGTCGTACCTGAATCCATTGATGTTTGCAAAAGAAGATCAACTAGGTTTTAGATCTTCCAAATTGACACAATCTTAGATCTGAAAATTCTCTTTAGAAGAGGGTGGGGAGAATATGATAAGACTTGTGTAATTTGGGGACCATAACCCCATATATATAGTGTGTGACATTTTTCAGTTCGGCCCTTCAACAAATTAAAATTGTCACTCTGGTATCCACACATTATAAATTTACATGACGAATATACCCCTTAAGTCTTGTTGTATTTATTCCAAATAGATCACATAATTAAACTTAATCCCAAGATAGCCCATATATTCAAATATTAAAATATGTGTCCCCATAATGCTGAATTATTCCAACACATGAAAGATAAAAGTTGTTTTCTTTGTACTCGTTTATAAAAAAGTTCTTTGTCAATGTTATGTTACTATGATATGAAAATAACATTTTATTTGTATTCCTGAAATTGTAATTTTATAGTAGTAGTATTGAGTATAAAGAAGCAGTTCTCTTTGTACTTGTTCACAAAAAAGGTTCTTAGTCGATGTTATGTTGCTATGATATACAAATAACATTTTATGTATTTGTATTTTTGAAATTGTAATTCTATGACAATAGAAGTATAAAGTTGCAAGTTGAAAACAGTTGAAAACATTTTTCTTTAAGTTTTAGCATATAATTCGTAACATCTGAAAATAGTTGTATTTGATTCTATTACAACATCTAAAAATAGTTAGTTGACTCTATTACAATGTTTTTTGCGGCATCTAAAAAATGTTGTAAATGATGTCGATCCTATTACCACTTTGCCTAAAACAACATCTATACAAAGTTGCGAAGCACATACTATAAGGTTTTTTAGGTGTTGTAATAAGGTATGTGCGTTGTAGTCTCGACAAGTTATAGTCCTCATAAATGGTAACTAACACTTTACTGGTTATATCTCGCATATAATCCCTAACCATATATTTATTTGGTTTAACCATCTTTATAACATTGAGGGTGCTCAACGAATCATTAAGTGATTTAAAACACTAAACCTATCATTTTTCTTTAGCCGAAGGGTTGTTTTGTAACCCTTAGTTGCTCAACAAAGTTACAAAATATTCATACCAATCTAGGGACAATACAAACATCACTGGAAATATTTTACGGCTTAAGGATGCTCAATAACCATAAGTATGTACAATACACTATTTATTTTGTAAATGATGTAGTGCAACATTATTTTAAATTGATAATTTAAAATAATAAGAACGTGATATTATCGACATTAACGGCGATGGGTATATCTCATGACATCAAATGTCTTGACATCTTATGTATACACCCAAGTTTTAATTCATTTGATCTCCTTTTTCTTATACATATGTGATTTTAAATTTGCAGTCTATAACTTTTAATAAAATTTTAGAATATTTATTTAAATTCAAAACAATTTTAAATTTGTAATATTCAAATATGCATATTTGAATCAACTTAAGGCACAAAACAAATTTGGGCTTTCCACTAAAGGCATATCTTTGAAACTGACAACTTCGATGAGCCATAGAAGGATCGGGGGATGGGAGTTTCTCTGTTCATAAGAACATTTCTTAAGTTGAGTAACTTTCTCCTTCGTTAAACACTCTTTTCTTAGACACCCATCTCATTGGAAATTTCAAGTGACTGCCCAAATTTCCATTAAACTATATATACATAAAATACCATTGTTGAGAAAAGTACATTAGCAGTGGGGTAAAAATGAGAAATTTCAAAAATATCTTTTACTAATATTGCACTAGATCTTCATTTTATGTTTACATGAATATTTTATTTGCATTAAATCATATTTAGTGAACATTTGATAAAAGGGGATTTCATTATTTAAAAATAATTTATGTTTTTTTGCTATAATATTTTATTTATTAAACTATATATACATAACTTAAATAGTATTTTTTTCTAAATTATTTTATCTATGATTTTACAATTTTATTCCTATATTTTGTTTAATGGAATTCACATTCACAATGTAAATTCATATTAACAATGTAAATTAATTTAGAAATTTATGTAACTAACAACAAAGAGCATGCATGCACACACAAGTAATATCACCGATACCTTCTTAATATATCTGTGTATGTTTATGGAGATAAATATGTATGTAAAAACATATTATTTTATTTTTGATCATACATATAATAACGAAATTTTTTTTGTCCGGCTATATACCAAAGAAAGTTTTTTAATCAAAAATTTCGATAAAAATGCATTTATTTATATAGTTATACATATACAGACATATATAATAAAATTTAAATATTTAGATCCATTATATTTTCGGTAGACTTTTTATGGATACATATACGTGTATGTGTGTGTACTTAAATTTAAAATTAAAATTTGAATTGGGTCGAATATATGTGTGTGTGTAACGACCCATAATTTAATCACTTTGAATTTGAATATATAAAATATTCTTAAATATTTAAATAATGGATTTTATAACTCAAATAAACCTCTTTTAAGTAATAACTAATGATGGTGATGTTGTTTTAAAATTTGGTTTACAAAAATAATTAGTTCGAAGAAGAACCAAAAATGTGAGCAGAAATCGTTTTTCAAATTTTCGACTTTTCATCATTTAAAAGTTGTCGAAAAACATTGTGTACATTAGAGTATATATGTACTCACACTTATATAACAACATATGTTTTATTAATATGGTAATTTGAATAAATTTTGGATAAAAAATATACTTAAAACAAATTTAGTAAGAATTGACTTTTCTTTTGAATTTTAAAAGGTAAATTTTCAAAGTATGTAAAAGGTAACTTCACATCATCCAAAAAGTGAAGATGTGATGGAATGAAGGAATGAGGGGATGGGGATCTGTGGAGCAAGGTAGAGAAGGGTGAGGTGGCAAAAAGTTAAGGTGGATAAAAGGATTAAGGGCAAAAGAGTAATTTTCCTATCTCATTTTGTATAAAAACAATTCCCTTTTCTTATTTTCCATTTTCATTTCAATTCCTCATTTTCAAAATTTCACTTCTTCATTTTCAAGCTCCTTTTCATGTCCATCACTCCCAAAAAGTTTCAAAATTTAAAAATCGCTTCATTTTCCTTTTCCCTTAAGCGAAGTTGTTAAAACTCCTTTCTTTCTTTTCTACCGTCACTATTTCCACCAAAACAACACAAGCCACCATTTTTCATCTTGGTCAAGCCCTATAGCCAGCCGCCTAGGTCGTACCTTATAAACCTCATCTAGGTCATAAAGTTGAGAATTTGCAAAGGAAAACTTCGTTTGTGTGTTGGTTGCAAGTTTGGTCGAAGTTCGTGCTCGTTTAAATGAGTAAAATCTCACCTTTATATACCAAAGTTTTAAGCTTTGTTATTTTTAATAATAATGGTCGCTGGTTACTTGTTTTATTTGTATTGTAAAGCGATGATCGTTGGCTTGGTTTCCTCTTTAAAATGATGACATCTTTGGTAGGTAGTAAGTGACTTGAGATTAGTCGAAAAGTTTAAGTAGACGATATAAGTGATGGTCTCTCCATGTTTTATGATTGTTAATTTTTTTACATATGTCCATACTTATGTTATGTGATGCTTGGATGAATAAATGGCATATGAAAGTGTTAAAGATGTGTATGTATAATGATTATCGCTGTATCCGCACTTTAAAAAATTATCATCTCCTTTATAATCTTTTGGCTTATTTTTATGCTTGGTTTTTATAAAGTTAATTAATTATTCAAATAATGATGTGGTCAAGGTTAATTATTATTTTAACAATGATATTTAAAATTAATTAATCATTTTAAATAATGATGATTAAGATTAACTAATTATTTAAATAATGATGGGTTTAAAGTTAATTGATCATTTCATTAATGATGTTTAAAATTAATTAATCATTTTAACTAATGATGTTTAAGGTTACTTAAACATTTAAATAATGATGTATTAAAGTTAACTAATCATTTGATTAATGATGTTCTAAGATTAATTAATGACTTTAATTATGACGATTTAAGGTGATGTTTTAAAATAATTAATCATTTTAATAATGATTTTTTAAGCTAAATTAATCATTTTAATAATGATATTTTAAAGCTAGTTAATCACTTCAATAATGATGACTAAAGTGATTTATCATTTTAAATAATGATGTTTGAAGTAATTAATCATTGTTAATCTAAGCAAAATTGAAAATATTCAGTTTTTAATCACATCAACTATCGATTCAGCTTTCTTCATTGTGTATTGTCAATCTAAGATGATTTACTGCTCATTTGAGCATTGTTATTCTTTGTCGGAAAAGACTAAAACCAAAGAGCGAGTGGAGACCAAGCTATAGGGGTTGCTTCCATTAGGGTATCATCAGATCTTCTCTAGATAGGTTTCAGACATATGCGCATCGAATGTGGAATATTTGGATACTCGATAGGGTTGGCGGGGTCCGATGAGAGAGTCACAGAATATACGACCCTCTCGAGTATATATTCTAGAGGTTTACTTTCGGTAAGGGGGTGCAACTTCCTAGTCATTGTTGGAAAATTTCCCTTTTTGGCCTTTGATTCAAACCTTTAAATTTGTTTTCTTAATTGCATCGAGAAGTGCCTGGAACTCTTCTTGATGTTTAATTATTCGTTTCCATTCTCTAAGTTTGGATTTTGATCTTGTTTAGACCCATTCTTTCAAGTTTAGGTTTTATTCAAAATTGTTTCTATTACTTGTAGTTGAATGTTGTTATTATGATGGGAAACCCGTCCCGCATTTGTTTCATGGTCTTACACATTATTGTTTATTTCCATCACTTTTTAGAATTTAACTCATATCAGACTTATTTTCTGACTTGAGTTGTTTGTTTTTCCTGAACTCTTGGGTACTCAATTATTTTTTAGTAGTTCGAGAGTAACAGGTTTATTGGGCTCTTTTGATAATGATGGACAAGCAGTAGTCTCCTTTCTATCTAGTCATCTATTTCCGCTGTTACGTTGATTATGAATGTATTTTATATCAGCAAGTGTAAAGGTAGGGTGTATAATTGCATAGGTTGATATTAGTAGTACTTTTGTGTAACTTTGATAACTCTATATTAAGGAGTAACCTTATGTACTATATTATTCTTATATTATAAATAACGTTTCTGTTGTGAGGTTTTCTGTTCTGTTCTTCCGTTTCACCTTACGACAACTCGTCTTTGGGATGCTTGGGCAATGACATATGAAGACTCATGATGTGTTAAATGTTGTTCTCAAGAGTCGGAAAGGTGGGTCGTCAAAGTATGTATGTATCTTTATGTATGTATATGCATATTTACTTTTAAAAAATAAATTTTTATTTAAACCAAAACCCAAAAGAATATTTTTAATACTTAAACCTAAGAGCTTATTTGTACATACTTATATCATTAATTAAAATTATATATATATATATATATATATATATATATTTCTTTATATATATGCATAATTCCATTATCTGGGCAGAAAATATTCTTTTTAACTATAAATATAAATTAGATGTTTGAACATATTTAAATGTAACATATACAATTTTTTTGAAGATAATTCATTATTTTCAATTTTTTTATATAAATGGACGAAAGTAAACAAGGGTATATTTGCACATGCATTTAGTGTCTATTTAAAATAGAAGTTAACTTGGATCTATGGTTATTGATGTGTTTTATTACAGTTGTTTCTCCTTGGACTATGCTCCTTCCTCCTTCTACCCTGGTGTGCAAATCCTTGCTTCAAGCCTCCAACAAATTTCAGTGGAGGCAAGGATTTTTTTTATCTATATTGAATGAGAGAAGGTGGGGCTATGTATAGGCACTAGAAATATATCTATTTTTCCTCTCTTTTAAATCTAGATCCAATCTAGGGCAAAAGACTTATTCAAATCTCTCCCCTCTCCATGTTTTGTGCCCCTCCTCATGGACAACCCATGTTGTTGGGATTAACTAACATTTTATATATTGACTATTTATTTATTCAAACTCGTATATTTTATTAGATTAACATATAACAATTATATATTATTTTAATTAACTTTAAGGTCCTAAATAAATAATTTAAAGCCATAAAAATTAAATGCAACATTTTTGTTAATTTTGACTATTAATCTATAACATTTATAAATTAATTTAAACAAGCTGAACTCTGATAATTGTTAACAAGACTGTTGTATTAACTTCCTGGCGTGAACACGGTCCTTAGTGTTATTTATACAAATTAAATACTAAAGCCCATACATACTTTATTGAATTATAGTATCAGGCATAGTTTAGTTGCTTATAAATCATTAAGGCGAAATCCAATTTCTAATCTTTATTAAGTTCCACCTTTGTAATGATATTTTGCGCATGTTTTCTTTTTGTCATCACTATATTACTATGATATCTATAGTTCGGTCAACGGTCAAAAACTCTAATATTATTAGTAGCTACTTGTGTGGCCCCACTTTAAAATCTTTGTTCAATTCGATAACATTCATCAATTAACTAATATATTCTTGCTAGAGATTTTAACTTCAATTTAACAACCAATTATGGTGATGCTAACCTTCTGAAAAAATGTAGGCCAATCCTCTATTAAGTAGTGTTTCACTTCAAGTGGTCCAGGTATACCCAGTTATGGTCTTAACATGGTCATTATGTCATGTGATGGGCTATAATCAAAGTATCATTTCGATCATACGATCAACGGTATTCTCTAGTTCGAAGATTATTGCAAATTATTACATGAGATCATCTATTATTATATAGGTTTTTCTAAACTATAAAATACTCCTGTTGAGTCGTTCTATAATTGTTCCAAACAACCATAAGTACATAATCTTGTGATGTCCCTAATGGTCATGAATAATTCACCATCCATCATACATAGAGCATTACATACACTGGTCTCAACGATGTATTGATATTCTTTTCTCTATACACCTTGACTAGAAATATTAAGGATAAGCATTTCAAGTGTTCAATTCAAAACTCAGGGTTACGAACACATTAGCAACTATAATCAATTAATTACTTTATATAAGAATTTTCCATGTATATATGTTTAATGTATTGAGATCATTACTTATATCATAATATGACAAACACATAAAATAGAAAATTAAACCAAAAACATACTTTATTTTGAAGAGTTAAATTAAACGATAAATTACATAACTTTCCCTGTGATACACCTTTAACTCTATCAATTCTCACTAGAGATGATTTCTTAAAGTTAAGACTAGTTTAGATTAAGGATGGTTCAGAGAAAACTTCTCTATTTGTCGAGGTTGCTCGAAGAATCTTCTAAGTGTAAATCTAAAGCATTGTGGCACACTTAGTAAATTCTCCTTTTTATCACCGTGTAGTTGAGCTGAATTTTTAGAAAAAGAGGTCCACATCCCAGTCTCATCCGATGCTACTTCTGTAAAATGGTTGAAAAGAAATTGATGAGACCACGACTGATCCTGAAAGGTAATGGATGGAAAAAAACCGTGTAGCTGAAATAACTCACTCAGAACGCCTTTTAAAAGATTACGCGGTATGATTGGTAGTATCTCAAGAAATATTGGCTTGGCTTACCTCTTCTTCGGCTCTCGATCAAGACCTAGGTGTTTATTGCAGGTATATTGATAAATGGGTGATTTTTTAAACATTCCTTTGAAAATGAGTTTGAAACTGAAGGATAGGACAATTGGCATAAGGATTGTTGAATTAATCCCGCGGTCGCGAGAATTGTTAATATAATATCAAGTTAATTTATTTCGACCGTGGGCACGCACTTTGTTTTCCATGTATCTTACATGGAAGGAGTTGCACAACCTAGGAATTGTACTGGGGCTGGTCAAACAAAAAAGAGATTATAATTGGGAACGGTGGATAAAAGCATCGAGTCTTGTTCGTGTTCTTTCTTTTGTTACGATCAAAAGGTGTTAGCTCACCATTCATTATTGACAATGAGGGTTTGTATTTTTACATTTTCAACATTTATGCTTTTGTATGTACACTAGAGTGAAGTTGTTAGAGCTTGTCTGCTTGATTTTTTGTTGCTTTTTTCTTGTTTGTTGTTGTCATTTGCTTGGTTATTTTTTGTTTAATTGTTTGTTGTTTGATATTTGTTGTGTTGTTTGTTGTTATTGGTTGTTTATTTGATAGATTTCTTAATTTGTTACTAGTTGATTTTTGTTTGTTTGCAATGCTATTTTTTGCTTCGTTGATTATGTACTTGTTTATTGTATATCTAGGTATTTCTTCTTCTTATTTTTGTCGTTGGGTGATAAGCTATTCGTGTTGAATGGTTCCACTCTATAGGATTAACGAATGAAATTCTCAAGGAGGGAAAATGCAACGATCCTTATTTTTTAGCACTCAGATTTATAAATAGTTTAAATGTTAGTTTAATCGAGCATTCAAAATGTCAATTTTTTAAGACGATGAAATTAGGGCTTGAGACCACTTCCATCATCTTTGGAATGCCATTTAGAATCCTTCTGAGTATAAGCTTCGATGCTTAGGATGTAGATTTTTCATTGAATATTGGGAATTGATTTATAAAATACCCTAAAACCAAATTTTCGCATTCGAAGGAATTAGGATTTGGGACCTTTTCTTTGTATTTGAAGCGTTGTTAGAAGTCTTTTAAGTATAAACATCGATAGGTTGGAGTTAGGCATTTTAAGTTATGAACGAAATTGTGGATGAAGAATTGAGTTGATAGGCCTTGACTTAAACCCAGTATTTTTTATAAAAGAAATATCCTGGGGTCTCTCTTCTCATTCACATGATGTAATATTTCAAGAAGCTACCATCTCTTGAAAATATAAGCTTTCTTTCCCTAGAATCATCTAAACTCCCTCGAATGAATTTCTATAAATCAAAATAAAATAACCATAATTCTAGCTAGTTGATTTTGGGCGCTTTTCATATCTCGTCGCCTTAAGGAGAAAGTGGTTAACAACTCTTTACTAGAAGCTTTGGAGAAGAAGATTGGAGCTTATGAGTAATCATTATTTTGTTTTAGTGAGTGGAATTGGATAGTGTATTTACTTAAATATACATACATACATACATGTGTGTGTGTGTTTCTCAATATATATAATCATGAAGCAATTAGCTTGAGTTCTGACATGGATTTAGGTTGCATTATGTTATGTTCATGGTAGGAAATATACTTTTATAGTTAGCATGTTGATTTAAAGTTATAATCTTTTCATTTGAGAAAGTTAGCAAGCATTAAATTTATTAGTAACTTGATACTAATTGTAAAGAGTACGTTGATGATATAGAGCATGCTTAGGTAATTAGTTTATCAGTTTGAAGCTAAAAACATGCATTTTGTGAAAGTTAGCAAGCAACAAAAATTGGTTCATAATGTGATATGTACACCGATGTGATAACCCGCATTCCATGACACAGCGATCCAAAGCCAAGTGTGACTTTCGTCCTCCCATCGTACCGACAAATACGAGCTGCTGGGTTTTCATAACAATACAGAGACTAAAGCAACATATATAATCTAAGATATGCTAGACTTTCAAAACGCACAATGGAAGGACCAAAACATATAATACTAAAAAATATCCATTTTAGAAAATATCCAAATCACGGCTTAACAAAATCAGTACGTGGTTTAACATAGAGTACATAGTAAATATCACTCCAAGTCTGATATAGAAAATAAAATGTACCGATAAGATAGATAGATAGATACAGGAGAGTAAATATGGTAAAGAGCAACCCCAAAGACGAGCTCGCCTCTTCAAGTTTCAAGAATAGGCCAATCGCCTACTCCCTTGTCCAACTATGATGGGAAAAGGAAGGAAAAATAGTAGGCATGAAAATGTTCAAACCGAATCGAAGTGGTTTTCGAGAAAATAATCCCGATCCCGGTCTTTTCGAAACGATCAGCGCATTGGCCAATATTGATAGTCGGTTATTTAACTATCAATTAACATCCACAAACAACCATCAAGCCTTAATAATTTTCCAAATTATTTATTTATTTCAAAATATCTTCGTAAGATATATTTCCACACTTCAACCCTTTGAAAATAGTTTCCAAATCACTTTTCTCTTATGGAATAAATTTCCAAATATTGTTTATTTCCACTGAAAATTTCCAAGTCCTAATTCTTTAGATTTTAAAATAATTTAAATCACTTTATCCAAAAATACACACTTTAAAACATTTAAAAATAAAAACTACTTAAAACACTTTATTTAAAATACTAGTTATGAAATCTTATAATAATTTCTCATGTAAAACTTAAGCTAGAACTAATTTAAAATTAAAGTTATTTTATAAGTTATAAATATTAAATAATTATCTTTAAAATCATAATACTAGTCGAACCTTCAAATAATTTACTTATATATAATTAATTTAAACAAAAGTCTAGTGAATGAGTATAAGTTTAATATTTGATGATCATGTACAGTTAACTTTAATTATACTCTAGATGACACAGGGAATACAAGTGTCCATGAGTTCTGAAGGTCCATTGCCTAATGTTACTTGCCTACTACATAACTACACTACAATTTGTGTAGGCTAGTACAAGGACCGAACTACGGATCGAACTTCAAACTAACGATCGGCCGCCACTTCTAGAGCTATCCAATAAGGAAACATCACCACTATGCTGCTGTGGATATAAATTTCCACTAATATCACCACATAATGCTACTATGGGAACCACTCCCCACTAATATCACCGCCACTAGGCTACAGGAAATCGATTTTTCCCTAACTAGAACCCAACTACACCTAGAGAGGTAGAACCTGAAATATTGGCTCATCGATGTGTCTCATCATCTACACTTGCGTCGATCTCTGGATTGTAGTTTATGCCTCTTATTGTACGCATTGGGATCTTCCATCTAAACTGTATCACCTCATGTCAGAAAACCGTGCATACCAGGATTCTAATTGTGTCGAGCCCACTCATCTGGCATCCCTCGTTTCTACATGTCCCCAAGAGAGCCTTCATATGAGTGTCATTTACGAAAATAAAATTGCTTCCAATTGATTACTCGACCCCAAATTGGGTAAACAAAGTTTACCCAACACCGTAATGGCCAAGCATCTTCTCATAGGGAACCAGCTTCCCTACAACTTCCAACATACATATAAATAGCCTTAAATAGGCCTACGAAACAATTAACATTTATATTAATTTTCATTATTAAACCAGACCTTATGCCAAAGTTTAGCTTGTGTATTTCATGTGACAACCGGTCGACCACTATCCCTTATCGGTCAACCACAAGTGGGGCTTGGGATGAGTAGTCAACCGGTCGTAGCTTAAAATTTAAGATTCGTGAAATTTTTTTTATCGATTTTTAATTATGATTAATTCTTGTGGATTACAGCAGTTTATAGTGAACCCTAAGCAACTATGTTCACTAGTCCATATTTCTCAATTTAAATTTAAATTGTTTAATACAGGGTTTTTGGTTTTAGATTTACAGTTAAATAATTAAAAGAGTGTACCAACATTAAATATCAAATTTATGCAATTATATTTACTTTAATTTCTACCCTAGATTACAAGTTTCAATTTAGAGTTTTACAGTTTACAATTGAATTTCTAACATCCTAGGTCAAATAGAATAGAGTAAGTCTTACTATAATAATCATCTAATTAATTTTGTTCCCACTCACCTTATATCCAAGCTTTTCCAACACGCTCCACTAAAGAATTACCCTCCTTAAGCTTGCTCATTCTAGTACCGATTCATTATACTTTGATTTTAATTTGATTTTGAAATTTTTTTTAGTTTTGGAGGAGTGGTTAGATTTTGGTAGAGTTTAAGTACAGTAAGCATTTCTGTTGATTTTAGGGTTAGTTTAGGTTTGAATTAATAGTGGCTCGAGACAAGTTTGGGATGTTAGATTAGGTATGGTGAATCTTTATTGTCACCTCATTCGGTCAACACAACATGGCGACGAAGCAATTAATCTCCACTATTCAGACAACCTCTAGAATTCTCGAATTGTAAACATGGACGGTCGACCACTCTTTCCCTTAGGTCAACCGCTATCGGTCGTGGTTAAAATTTCAAACGTCCGTAACTTCTCCATACTAACTTTGATTTTGAAGTGTTATGTATGAAAATTTTCTAGAAAATCGCTATGAATGCAATGGTGAAAATTTCATAGTCAAATTTGGACATTTTCAAAATTTTCATTTTACTCCTTGTTTTATTTGAATTTAATTTTTCATACTAAATTTCCATTAAATTTTGGGATGTTACATTCTCCCTCCATAACAGGATTTCAACAACAAAATTTCAAAGGATGGAAAAATGTAACTTATAAATACATCAGCCAATAGCTACAATCATCTACTCATCCATTATCCATCATTCATTATCCATAGCAATCGTTGTCCTTAGAAATTTTATTATGTAATATGTACATATATATGCAAACTAAAATGCATGTGAACCTAACTTAATGAAAAGAGTAGGTGATCTAGTCAACCTCCTGTCATGCAAATGTTTATGCCATGCATTCAAATGTATGCAACATTCTAAGTAAGCATACTTGCAATTCTATATGTATTCACAACCATTCAACCTATATGCAGCAGCCATATGCATAATATCCACTAACATAATAACAATCAAGAGACAACATGCTACCAAATGTGAGTGTGTGTATACCTAGAGGTCATACTGTCCTAAACGTGTAAAAGATAACAATCCAAACAACACATCCACTAGCATCCACCATCCATAACATGTACTAATGCCACATTTGCAACCATTCCTACCATCCAATAATCTCTACCTAGATGATATACCAACTAAGTCCTATACATAAGTAACCTACACTTATAAGAGTTTAAGTTTGAAACATATAAGAAAAGAATTGTGGGTGCGTAGCTCGGATCTTCTCATCGAGCACCCATGTACTCTCTGCTGGATCATCTCCCTACTAAACTTTAACAAGTTTGATCTCCTTGTTGTAGAGTCTCTTTGTAGCAGGCTCAAGAATACGTGTGGGTGCATGGAAAACAACTGACTCTCTCTCAACCTATGCCTCCTCTAGCTGATTCATCTCAACTGCGGTAGCTGTATTGTGCAAGCACTTCCGCAAGTGTGACACATGGAAAACATCATGTACTGCTACTAACATCGCTCGAAGCTCTATTCTAAATGCTAACTTCCCTGCTCTAGAAACTATTGGGAAAGGCCCTACAAACCTTGGTGCTAGCATCCCCGATCTACCAAACCTCATGACATATCTAAGGGGTGAAACCTTCACAAACACCATGTCATAAACTTCAAATTCTAACTTTATACGTCTCTTACCAGGATAAGATTTCTGCCTATCGTGAGCAGTATTCATTCTCCTATGGATTAAGTACACCTTCTCCAACGTCTTCCTTACCATATTTGGCCTACGGATAATCCTATCTGTGGTGTCCCACCCACACGATGGTGATCTATAAGGCCTACTATATCATGCCTCGAATGATGCCATCCCGATGCTAGCCTGATAATTATTGCTGTACATAAATTCCACCAACGATAAGCGATCCTCCCAAGAATCTTTGAAGTCCAAAATGCACAACGTAGTAAGTCCTCCTATACCCAGTTTACACTCTCCGTCTGTCGTCTGCCAGTTGACGATATGCAGTGCTTAAGCTTACGGTCCCCAAATCCTCCTGTAGACTTCTCCAAAACTCACCAGTGAAAAGTGGATCTCGATCGCTAACTATACTAGTAGGAACTTAATGTAACCTAATGATCTCTCTCATGTATAGAGCTACCAACGATGCCGCCGTCCTCGGACTTCTTACTAGGATGAAATGAGTGCACTTGGTCAACCGATCGACTATGACCCAAATGCTCTCGTTCTCTCTCTTACTCGTCGATAACCCATCCACGAAATCCATAGAAAAACTCTCCCACTTCCACTAAGGGACATCCAATGGCTGCAACAATCCTCCCAACTTCTTCTGCTCCGCCTTTGTCCCCAAGCAAGTCATACATTTAGCTATATACTCTGCCACATGCTTCTTCATACTAGACTAATATAAGACCCTCTTCCTGTTGCGATATATCTTATCACCACCAAGATGAATGGTCATCCTAGAACGATGAGACTTTGCCAGTACCGCATCTATCAAATCCATGCTAGGAGAAACACAAAGCCTACCATCCTTCTGTAACCATCCCCTCGAGTCAATGACATATTGAATAAAATGAATCTACGACTCTCCTCTCCCAATCCTCTTAATAATATTTACTAGCTCCTTATCTTCTTTCTATCTAGACCTAATATGCTCAATCAATATAGGCTGCACATCTAAAGTTGCTAGTAATCTCGAAGTAATATCCGATGACGATCGAAAGTCCAATGTAAAAATGAATTCCGAATGCTTCCTCTACAAAAACAAAGGTTTCAATACTGCATGCCATCTGCTCAAAGCGTTTACCACTGCATTACTCTTGCCTGGGTACATAAGATATCAAAACTATATGATACCAAAAACTCCATCCATCTTTGCCGCCTCAAATTCAAGTCCTTTTGGATGAAGAAATACTTCAAAGACTTGTGATCTATATATAGCTCAAACCGCTCTTCTAAAGGGTAATGCCTCAATGACTTGAGCGCAAAGACAATGGCTACTAACTCAAGATCATGTGTAGGATAGTTTCTTTCTTGGGTCTTTAACTACCTACTAGCATAACTTACAACCTTCCCTCTTGCATCAAGACCGCACCTAAACCCATACCACATGCGTCAGTATAAAATGTAAATGGCTTCATCCATCAGGTAATAGCAAAAATGGTGCATTTGTCGATGCATCCCTTAATTTGACAAAGCATCTTCGCATTTTGCATCCTACGAAAAAACTAGATTCTTCTTAGTAAGACAGGTCAGAGGGGCAAAGATCTTCATGAAGTCCTTAATGAAATTCCAACGGTAGCCCGTCAAATCAAGGAAACTCCTCACTTTCATGGCATTTTTTGGTGCATGTCAATCTTGAATTGCTTCCACCTTACTAGGATCAACCACCAACCTATTTTCTGGGACGATGTGTCCTAAAAAGCATACTCTTCTCTCTAAAAGTGGCACTTCAAAAACTTTTCCATCAACTTATGCGTATGGAGTGTACTGAGCACTTCTCCTAAATGCTATGTGTGCTCCTCCTCTCTCCTTGAATATACTAAGATATCGTCCAAAAATACCATGACGAACTTATCAAGCAACCCTCTGAAAATTCAGTTTATCAAATCAACAAAGTAAGTGGGTGCATTGTTCAGTCCGAAGGGAACCACTAACCACTTAATACAGTCTATTGGGTGTATAAAAGACTGTCTTTTGGATACTGTCCTTGGCTAAATGCGACCGGTGGAATCCAGTAGCAAAGTCTAGCCATGAGAACACCTTAGCTCCAACTAACTGATCAAAGAGATTATTTGTATGGGATATCGGATACCAATTCTTCTTTGTCAGTTTATCCAATTCCCTATAATTGAAGCAGCGTCCCATAGAACAATCTGCCTTAGTAGAAAAGACGATTGGTGCTCTCCAGTAAGAAATGCTCCTCCTAATAAAGCCCTTCACCAACAGCTCATTTACTTGCTTGTTCAACTTGTGTCTCTATTTGGAGCCATATGCCTTAATGGTAACATGACGAGTTTGGCATTCTCAACACGATAAATCCTAAACTCAATCCCTCTCTAGGGTGGAAGAACAGTAAACTCAGAAAAGATATTTAGGTAATTTCTAACCATAGGCAGTACATTTAGCTCATTATGTGATGGGTCTAAAGAACATACGTAGCTTAACCTTACTGATCTAAAAGGGTCGTAATAAACCTCCAAGCTATGCCTACTACATGTGCTCAACCTAATGACCTTCCTATCACAATCTAAAATGACCCCATACATCGTTATCCAATCCATGCCTAATATTAACCCAGATCCAAAGAATCCTAGTACAAAGGCATCACAGTCTAACTCGACCCCTAAGATGAACAATTTTAAACCTCTATATACCATAGACAAATAGGTCGATCCTCTTAAAGGGTTTGACGCAAATATAGGGTCCATGAATATACTAGTGTCTTAGTGTATGTCATCATAAAGTCTACTAGAAATGAAAGAATATGAAGCTCCAATGTCAAATAATGTGCGAAGAAATAAAGTAGACAGAGTTAACACACCTTCGATCACCACTTTCTTTCCCTTATCGACAACTTGCTGCATACTCGAGCTCGGTGCTACATCCAATGCTTAGTCCGAGACCATTTGAATAGAAGTCGGAGTAGAAGCCTTCAAAGGTGTTAAGCATGCTCACTTCAAATGCCCAAACTAATCGTAGTTTTAGCACTTGATCTTGGGGCCATCAAATCTACAGTCCTTAGCAAAGTGCTTTATTTACCACACTTCATGCACTACACGTCCTTCTTCTATATCTTCCCACTAGGCCTAAATCCTCCCTTTTTCTGATTTTTCTACTACACTTTCTCTCCAGCCTTCTTGGATTCCTCTTTCATTTTCTTCTTGGAGACGGTTTAGAGTAGGGCCATCTCCACTAGACCCTCATATACAACTCCTATAGGAATGTAGCTCAATGCTAAAACTTGGGAAGGTTGGTTTGACCCGTTAACAAACTTTAAAGCCTTTTTATACGTGGTGTCAATTAGCCTCATCCTAAAACTAGCTAGCTTATTAAACTAATTGACATATTCCTTAATCGACATACCTTCATGCTTTAAGTGAATGAACTTTTACAATTTCATACCTTCCTCCGCCCTAGAAAGAAATTTCATCTGGAGTCGCCTGCGAAACTCCTCCAAAGAAATCTTCCCTCCATCAGTCTTAGACTCAACAACCTCCCACCAACTCAACTCCTCACCCTATAATTATCATGTAGCAAACTGCCTCCTTACCTCGTCAGTCAAACCCATAAAACCAAAGATCCTCTCAAGCATGGATCCATGTCCTTGAATCCATGTAAGACTCTGCACTCATGTATAACATTCCTCCAAGCTTGAAAAATATTTGCATATCTTAGAAAAGTTTGTAGCGATAGGTGGGCGAGTAAGAATCTCAAGTGCGCTCTCTCCATAATCTCTCTAATGGGATTTAGCTCGACCTATCCCCTAGCCTAAAGGTACCAGTGTAACTATATCGGAATGTCCATGCCCGGGACCTCGGCTGCATCATTGGATCCTGACTTGTGGGATCACTCATCTTCTGTCTGTGAATTTTAAGAATTTTATTAATTACTTTTCGTAGATAGTGTAAGCATGAATAAGAAAGATAACATAGGCATGAATCAAGGATAGTATATGCATGAAAAAGAGAGATTATGATATGTATAAAATCTTTGAAAGATTTTTGAAAACCTTTACTTATATACATATATACTTTTAGAAACCTTTTTTGAAACTTTTAGAAAATCTTTTGTAAAATATTTATTTTTTTCAAATTTTTTGTTTCATGAATGTTCTCTCAGTGTGGTCATAATTTTTAAGGAATCTTGAACCTATGTTTTGATACCAACTACAACAACTTGCATTCTCCGACACACCAATCCAAAGCCTGGTGTGACTTTTGGCCTCGCGTGGTGCTGAGAATTATGAGATGTTAGGTTTTTATAACATTACAAAGGCTAAAGCAACAAATATAATCTAAGATATAATAGACTTTTAGAACTCACAGCGGTAGGAACAAAACATATAATACGAAAATTATCCATCTTAGATAAGATCCAATCATAGTCTCAAAAGTTTAGTACATGGTCGAATATAGAGTATATAGAAACTATTACTCCAAATCTGATATACAAAAATAAAATGTACTAATAAGATAGATAAATACATGGAGAGTAAACATGGTAAAGAGAAAATCCAAAGATGAGCTCGCCTCTCCAAGTATCAAGAATGGGCTAATCATCTGCGACCTTATCCACCTATGATGGGGAAAAAGAAGGAAAAAGAATGGGTCAAACAAAAGCCTGGTAAATGAGTACAAGTTTAATATGTGGTGATCATGTGAAGTTAACTTTAATGCTACTATAGATGGCACTTGGTGTACTATAAGTGTCCGTGAGTTCCTAAAGTCAATTACCTAAGGGTTCTTATCTAATACATACCTACACTACAACTTGTGCATGCTACTAAAAGGATAGAACTATGGATCAAACCTTACAATTAATGATCGGCCACCACTCTTAGAGCTACCGAATAAGGAAAATCCACCACTAGGCTACTATGGAAATACATTTCCACTAATATCACTACAAATGCAACTTTGGGAACTACTCCCCACTAATATCACTGCCACTAAGCTACCGGGAATCGATTTTCCCCTAATTACGACTATGCATAAACCAACTTGCCTGGAGAGGAAGAACCTGAAATACCAAATCACCAGTGTGTCTCATCGTCTGTACTTGCTCCCACCTGTCAATCGTAACGTATGCCTCTTATTCCACATGTCAAGATCCACCATTTGAATTATATCATGTTGCATTAGAAACCGTGCATACGAGGATTCTCATTGTGCCGATCCCATACATTTGGCATTCGTTAGTGCTACGCGTCCACTGTAGAACCTCCATGTGAGTACCATTTGTGAAAATAACATCGCTCCTAGTCGATTAATCGACCTCCAACTGGGTGAACACTACAACGACCTAGCGTGCTCTAATAAGGAACTAGCTTCCCTATAACTCCTAACGTACATCCAAATAGCCTTAAATAGTCTCACAAAGCAGTTAATGTTTCACTAATTTTCATTATTAAACCGGGCCTTAGGCAGAGGTTTTGGTTGTAACTTTTAGGTGACAAATTGTCGACCGCTAGCCCCAAACGGTCGACTGCTTGCGGTTGAGCGCTCAGGATGAGTGGTCGAGTGGTCATACTTTAAAATTTAGGATTCATGTAGTTTTTGATGTGATTTTTAATTAGGGTTAATTCTTGTGAATTACAACATTTACAGTGAACCCTAAGCGACTAAGATGACCAATCTATATTTCTCAATTTCAATTTAAATTGTTTAATATAGATTTGCAGGCTTTAGGGTTTACAGTTAAATAATTAAAAGGATGTACCAGCATTAAACATCAAATTTATGCATTTACAGTTACTTCAATTTCCACCATAGATTACAAGTTTTAATTTAGGGTTTATAGTTTACAATTGAATTTCTAACGTCCTAGGTCAAATAAAATAGAGCAATTCTACTATAATAATCATCTACTTAAATTTATTCCTACTCACCTTATACCCAGCCTTTTGCAACATGCTCCGCTAGAGAATCACCCTCCTTGCACTTGCTCTTCTAGATCCGATTCATCATACTTTGATTTTAATTTGATTTTGAATAATTTTTGGTTTTGGAGGAGATGTTATATTTTGGTAGTGTTTCAGTACAACAAGCATTTACGTTGATTTTAGGGTTAGCTTAGGTTTGAGTTTATAGAGGTTGGAGATAAGTTTGGGACGTTAGATTAGGTCTGAATAATCTTTAGTGTCAACTCATTCGATCATTACAACTTGGCAACGAAGCAATTACCATTCGAATAAGTCGTGAATCCTCGATTTACAACGTGGATGGTCGACCCCTATTTCCCCTAGGTCGATTGCGATCGATCGGTTGTCGACTCCATAGGGTCCACCGGTGGTGGTTTAAATTTGGGAAGTCTCGAATTTTAATGTTTATTTTATTTTTAAATTTTGGAACCTATGTAACTTCTTCGTACTCTAATTTCAAAATGTTATATATGAAAATTGGTACAAACCAATGGTGCAAGTTTTTTAGCCAAATTCAGACGTTTATGAAAATTTCATTTTAGTCCTTGTTTTATTTGAATTTAATGTTTCTAATTAAATTCCTGTAAAAATTTTGAGCTGTTACAACTGATGATATTTTAGTGACAGAGAACCTTTATACATAAGTAGCTTGTTGATTAGAAGCTCAGAATATATTATTTAAGAAAGTTGGTAAGTGTTAAATTATCTAATAATTTCAAATGGTTTATACTAATTCTTGTATACGACATTGTAAACAAGTTATAGCCATTTAGGGATTATAAAACAATTTGAAAGTGATTTCGAAAGTTAGTGAATAAAGAAACCACTTTGGATTGAACTAGAATTGTCATTAAATTATTTGAGGATAAAAATGAGTTTTCACTATGTGAATATAATAAGTTGGACAATTAAGAGATATTCTTAATCAATCCACTAATGAAGAATGATTTAATTACTAAAGAACGGTTTTTTAAAAAAGGCACCGAAAGAGACTAAATTTTAGTTAGCAATATACATATGAGTGTATATTCGAAGTGAGAGTTATTTAAATGTAAAATTAATAATTAAAATGGTTAAAGACTCTTAAAAATACAGGCAGCAGAGAGTAGTAATCTACTTACAATGTCAAGTTGATATTCACTATATAAAAAGTTAGGTTTGAAGTAAATATGTGTGTATGTGCTGGAAGATGTATATATGGATATGAGGGTGTGTGTGCACGTTTAATAGAGAAATCGTTGAGCTATGGATTGATTGATTTGTTAGAATGATTGAGAAAATTCTTTAGTTTAAATTAGTTGGTATATAAGTGCGTATGGATTGATTTGGAAAAGTGGTTTTGTATGTGTGCATGTGTATAAACTTTAAATCTACCTTAATAAACCACTCTCAGAACACCATCGGATCAACTCTGATTAATACTTAGTTGATAGTGGTAGATGGGAGTATGTAGGTCACCTAGATGGGAGGAGTTGCATCGTATATCAACGGAGATGAAGAATGAGGCACATCATGGTTTTCATGAGCATAATTATAACGAGCCGTAACTTTTGATAATTAAAACTATCAAATTAAATAAGATTTTGGAATTTCATATTGTGAGAAATTAAAAATTTATGATTTACTTATGTTATTTGAATGTTACTGACAATTATTTTAATGTAATTTCAATCAATTGAAATAATGGTAAAGTTAATTTGGTAAATAATGACTAAAATAATTGTCGGAATCAATTTAATATACAAACTCTTTTAACATATAAACTAATTTTCTCATATAGAGCATTTTAATATATTAATAATTTTTAATACACTAACTATTTTTAATATATAACCTATTTTAATATATAAACTATTTTAATCTATAACCTATTTTGAATACATAAACTATTTTTAATATATATAAACTATTTTAGTCTATAACCTACTTTTAATATATAAACTATTTTAATATATATTATTTTGAATTTATAATTTTTTTTAATATATATATATATATATATATATTGTAATGAATAACTATTCCAATATATAAACTAGTTTCAATATTCAAACTATTTAAAGTTGGAACTGTTATGATTTAGATTCACTTGATTTAAATGCGAATATTTTGAGATGATGGTTTAACCTATTTTATGGTTATGATTTTGAAAAGGAATATGATTTAAAGTGGATAATGATTTTGAAAGTGAATATAATTTTGAAATGATTATGATTTGAAAGTGAATATGATTTTGAAGTAAATAATAATTTCGAAAGTGAAATGATTTTGAAGTGAATATGATATTTTGATATGAAGTATGAATTGTTTGAAATGTAAAAGAACCATCCGGTGTGTAAAATATAACAATTGGTTGTTAAAGAGACCAAGGTCGACTATTGACATACTCTCTGCCAATACCTTAACCACTTTAACAACTATGTATGTGGTGGAGAATCCAGAACAAAGTAGGATGGTTTGGCGTCGCTTCTAGCACGAGGTAAGAATATAGACCTAACCTACTCATGTCAGCTTGAGATGACAGGAGCAATTGACGGGCCAAGTGAGGTGCTTCTCTAATCGGATGCACTTCTTCGATACCATATCTGCTATTTTGTGATTGATTTGATGGCCATCTTCGATTTGATTATCGGAGCGTTATTTCGAGGTGGGCGGTAGTTGCGGCTATGCGTTACCACCATCCTGGAAGTGCAAACGGTAGAATGGTACCTTGGCATTGCCTCGTTGAGCCTTGTCGTCTGTCTTATCGAGCCCACTACGATTTTGGTTTGTGTTGTACCTATACAGTGCTCCCTGATAGCCTACTGGTGTGGTGGAGTTATAGTACTGTATAGACTACGACATTTATAAAATGTGTTAAGGAGGATATGGCTAACGCCTTAATGCTATTTTAATACCTTAATTTACTGATAGACATTATATATAGTGTATGTTACTACATTGTAAATAGTTTAACGGATGCTTAGGAGATGGAAATCCTGAACATCTCTTAAGTTATTGCATATACCTTATATACTAGATAGGAGATGTAAAATCATGTAAACATTTCTAAAGCCGTTACACTCATATTTACTTATTTTGATTTAATTTACATAAGATCTTTTTGTTCTGACTCGATTGTTTTATCTTTTCATTACGCTCAGGTCAACCTTAGCTTTTCAGCGTTGAAGACTTTATTTCTGAAAGATGAAGACGGAGATTTGTATACTATTTATTATTATTATTCCACTGTAACATGTTGTTCCACTGCATTATTTATTTATTTATTTATTTATTTATTTCTACTCTATGTATAACTCTGATATATTGTAAAAGTGTAATCAATATTATTTGTAAAACAGCTTCATGAACTGCTTATTTGATTATTATATTTTGTCATTCCGCTGTGCGATTATATGTTTTGTTTTTCCTTCTTTTCTCTTATTTTATTACTTATCCCATTAACAATCCTTTCTTTTGAATGGCTTGAGTTGACATGTGTGGCTTATTGTCGATTTAAACCGTCCAATAAGGTGGATCGTTATAGTTGGTATCATAGCTTGGTTTAGCAATAGCTTTAGCTTTGTGGGGTTTGACTCATTAGAGATAGGAAGTAAACCTTAGAATGAGTTGTCTGAGAGTATATATATGAGAGAGCGTATTTGTTAGTGTTATAAAAATGTTTTTATATTATGTTAGTTTGTTCTGTTTGGTATTTATAAATTTTGGTCGATACATAGGACGCTATGGAATCGATAGAGATTTCTAAACACTTAATAGGGCATACCAACATAATATTATTTTTTGAAATATAGGTAAATGATATAATTTTACCTAGTATTATATTTTGAATATAAAAGAATAATTTTTATAAATGGATATAGTTGTGTGTGATATGTTTGTTTGTTAGGAAGTGAAATTTTATAAATATTGGTTGAAAAATGAAATCTACAAATAAAGTAAATACGAATTGGAAATTTACGAACTTAAGTTCCGAGGTTTTGGAATTGGTTTTTCAAAAGATTTTTGAATATAATATTAGTATTATTTGTAAGTATTTTCGGATATAAATATTTTCCATGCGATTTGAATGAAATGTTTTAAAAGAATTTTTAAAGGAAATAAGTCTTGTACTCCCCTCTTTTGTCGTTGGAAAATAACTTCGACGATGAAGACCGCTTCATCGACTTTTATTTATGAGTTTCAATGGGAAGACCACTGTAGTAACTTTGCTACATATTATTTTTGATAAACAAATTTTAATTTCTTAAGTATGAATTAATATGTATAATATTTTAAAATGATTTGAAATGAACTCGGTATTTAGTTCTTAAGTCCCTGTTAAATTAATGATTTTCAGTTTTAGAAATAAAGTGAAATTTTAATAGTTGAAAACTTTTAAATTAAAAAATAGGAAATTAAGATAAAGTGATTAAAGAAATGTAAAGAAATTGGAGATCAGTCACTTGTAAATTAAAGAGTAATGAAATTTAGAAGATGTAAATTATTAAATATTTTAGCTAACAAAAATGAATAAGACAAACTTGTATAACATTCAATTATATTGTAGAAACATATATAAAACTTACCTAAAATGTTTAAAAAGTTGAAATGTCAATATGAATATGTAACAGAATATTATACAAGTGAAAGCTTAATAACAAAAATTTTTCAAAATGAACATATGTTTATAAATAAAAAATTAAGATTTATAAGAATATTATAAACTTAAGTTAATGTTTGAAGTTATTTATAATTAAAGTGAATAGTAAAAGTGAATACTATATTAAGTAAATAATTACAACTTCAAAAATTAATGAAATGATTCATAAATACATTTAATATTAAATGATACTACATATGAAGGAATGAATATAAATTTAAAAATCAAGAAACTTAAGTATGAATTCATTCACTAGTGAATATTAATATTAAATGGAAATCAAGTATATAAGTAAATAATAAATGGGAATTAAATTTGCAAAGAAACTTATATAATATTTTAGGAATTGATTTATTGATGTCCTAAATAATTGAATGGAAAATAATATAAGTAAACAAATGTAAACTAATGGAAAAATGACATTGTATGAATGAATGAAAATAGACAAATGAAAAGAAAATAATGATATGAAAAGAAACCAATCGAATAAACTTAAATAATATTTAAAACTCTATGTTGTTTTGCTTATGGGATGTTTGGGAAAGGATACTTCTAATTGTTTAAGGTTGTATGAATAATCTACTATGTAATTTTCTAAGGTTGTTGAGTGTAAGATACACTTGATAGTTTATTTACCACTCTTGTACGATTAAAGTTTTCTGAACCTGAACAAACCATTAGTTTTGGTTGCTATGGATGTATGGTTGATTCCTTTGTTACATAAAATGGTTGTGATGTTTGTTTGCATATGATGGTGATACATTGTATGTTGCTTTTACTATTGACTGAAACAACAAAATATATATCTTTTACAAAATTCTCATTCGTTGGGTTATATATAAGTGAAATAAAGGTTTATGGTAGCAATAGCTACTGTTTTTTGTTTCATAAATAAAGTTGTTTGCTGACAAATAGGTACGTTTTCGGATTAGGTTTCGGAATGATATTTTATTATTTATCCCATGGTTTGGGATGTTATGTTATTAAAATATGGTATATATATATATATATATATAAATTAAAATTATCGATATTATTATTTTTACGGACTAACCATACAAAGGAGACTCTACCGAAATTTTTGGTGAATTTAAGACTTAGAAATTTTTTGTGAAAGCGAAAATATTTTTAAAATTTTATTTAACGATTTAATTGTTTATAAATTGATATATAATACTTGATTATGTAAATTTAAAGTGTTTATAAATTAAATAATTTGAATAAAATTATGTCAAGTTCTTAATTCTTTCTTTTTCCTTTTCGAGGACGAAAAGTTTTAAGTGGGGGAGAGTGTAACGACCCGTAATTTTTGGTAATTAAAATTAATTAGGATTTGGGAATTTCATATTGTGAGAAATTAAAATTTATGATTTATTAATGTTTTTTGAATGTTATCGACAACTATTTTTGTAACATTCCCGGTTTTCGAGTCAAATTTGAATTGATAATGGATATAAATTTTGGGTTAAAATTGTGAATTAAATTGATTTTTTCCAAAATAAATAAAGATATGTGTTGTTTATTTAAATATATGTACATAATGGATTTTTAATTTAAACAGAATTTCTAATTGAAAATTTAGAAAAAATATTTTGAATAATATATTAATTATAAATTTGATTGTGGATTAATTTGAAAATTTTGAATAAATATATTTATGAATATATATTGATTGAAAGTTAAATTTTGATTTTGGAAAATCCAAAATGTGAATATATATAAACAAATTTGATTTATTATAGAAATTAAGTTTTAAAACATTTTCCTTAAAAAGTTATACAAGATTAAATAATAGAAAATGTATAAATATAAAACTCCATTCATTTAAAAAGAATAATAACTTCAATTTAAAAAATTTTAGAACAAGAATAAATAGCAAGCTTGAATTTATACTTATCTTTCAAATTAATAAGATAAACATTTTTTATAAGTTGGATTCAAATACTCTACATTTTTAAATTTAATAAAAATGTGTTTTCTAATTGTAATATGTATATATATCTTTTGAAAAAAATGGTGGTTTGTATGATTTAAATAAAATTTGATAAAAGAAGGTTTGATGTACATTTTCTTTTAAAAATATAGTTTGTAAATATATATAAGTATAAATATAAAATATAAATAAGAAAACATAAAACATATATATGCTTAAATTAAATAGAAAACCATGTTTAAACATTTAGTAAATATATAAATTACAAGTGTAAAGGTTTTATCATACAAATTTACATTTGTAACTAGATTAACAAGGAATAAGACAAGTTTAGATTGGTTTTATTATAAAAAGAGACAAGTGGTGATTTATTCTTTTCTTTTTAAGTTTAAAACATATAAAAATATAATAGAGATTAGAAAACCAGGCTAATCATTTTATCTTCACCTTTTCAAAACAATCTTCAACCTGGGAAATACAATACAAGAATCAAAATACTATCTTCAACCCGATTCAAAAATGCAATTCAAACCAAACAGCTTCAGTTTGAAAATCTGTAAGCTAAAAAGAAAATAAATTCAAGTTTCATCAACCTGGAACAATCAAGTAGGGATTCAACAAAGATCATCTCAGCAAATCAAATTCAATATTAACTCAGAGCAAAATGTGAAACAAAAAAATAATAATTTGAAGCCATGATCAAACTCAGGCCTGAGATCAAGCAAGGATCAGATTCAAAACAAGCAAGATCCAAATCAAACTCAGGGAGATCAAAATCCAGGCTTCCTAAAGAGCAGATTAAAACATTTTTCCAAGCTTGCTTCTCTGTTCCATGACAGGTGAGCAAACTACCCTCTTTTTGAATCTAAATCTGCTATGATACCTTGATGATATTAAAGTTGGCGGTATGAATGTTAATATGCATGCATGTCTGTGTGTAATATATGTGTAAGATTGTATGCATGTCTGTTTGCAGACATCCATATCTTTGTTTAAAAGTGCACAGGCTAAGAACAACACAAATAAATCTATATCTCCCCAGATAAACATTTTAGGTTATGATTTCTGAAGGAAAAAAGATTGTAATGGTGTAATATTATTTAAAAAAATAAAAACAAGTAGGATTGTCAAGAAAATTCCCTGGAAATTTGGAAATTACAGTGAAATTGTTTAAATTCAGAAAATCGTTGGATTAAAATTAATTTTTTAAATATATAATCTTATTTGTGTTAGGAAATCTTGAATTTTGATGTAAATATTATAATTTTTAAGTTTGAATTTGAAGAAAATTCATGACTTGACCAGATTTGAGTCTTTTATCGATCTCCAATGATCAATGCAATGGGAGTCGTCGGGCTTGAAGCGGTAGTTAGCTAGAGACAAGGGGATTCGAGGAAAAATGGTAGCATATTTTTTTGATGACCGGAACGGCAGCTTGGAGTTGTTTTAGGGTTCATCGTTGATGATTTTGTCATGGCATTTGTGTCAACATGGAAGCATCGGGGTTATTCGCTGGTGGTGGGATTGAAGTATCAGGTTGAGATGAAGCTGCGGTGTGGTCGGCGAGGATGGTCGAGGTCGGGATAGTCGGAGAAAGGAGGTTTTCTGATCAGGTTATGTTCCAGGTTGAAATCGAGAAGCTCGATTTTAATTCTCAGGCATATTCGTAGATCTGAGTGTTTGGGTTTCTCGGCATGGTCAAATTCGATATGCAGGCGACGACAATGATGGCCAGAACGTCGGCGAACGCTTGTGTAGGTGCACGAGATATCATATATGTCAGGTGTGTTAAATTTTGGGGAAGAAAGTAAATTATCGGATTCGACTTGAAGTTGTTATGGGTTTATCTCGAAGTAAATGGAGTTCGGGTATGAGATAAGGGATTTTATCAATTGCTCAGGTTTTCAAATCATAAATTTTTTTTAAAATTTAAAAAGAAAACATATCAGGTTTTAAAATTCTAGAGAAACCAAGCACATGTTTAAAAGTAAATTTGGTACCAGGTTTAAAAACAAAGGAAACCAAGTTTTTAGTTAAAAGTAAAGTATTTCTCAAGTTTTCTCAATCACGTTTCAAAACTAAAATTTAAATTCAAATGTGGTTTGAAAGAAATTTGATTTGGTTTTGAAAATAACCTTTTATTAGGTTAATTATTAATTAAATCTCTAAGATTTTCAAATGTAATTTAATGATATAATTAATTTAAGGGATGATTGCTTAATGAAATTAACAGTTAATTAATTAACTAATGTGATAAATTAATTAATGTGATTAATTAATGGATAACGATTTTAATTAATAATTAAAGGTTAATTACCTTAATGCAATTGAAGGTTGATTAATGAAAATAAGTAATTAATGGGTAATTACTTAATGAAAGTAATTAAAATTTATCAAAGGTTAATTAATTAAAGGTTAATTAATTAAAGGTTAGTTAGCGATTAAAGTTGATTAATCAAATGATTAAAGAATAATTAATTAAGGATAATTAATTTGAGTGATTAATTAATTAATTAAGGCAATTAATTTGAGGATAATTAATTAATTAAAGATTAATCAATGAAAGTGATTAAGGAATAATCACTTATTATAATTAATTAAATGGTAATTAATTAAGGGTTGATTAATTTATATAATTAATTAAGGATAATTAATTAAAGGATTATTAAATAATTAGGGGTTAATTGTTTAATGATTAAAGATTGATTCATTTATTAACTAAGGTTAATTAATTAATAATTTAAGGTTAATTAATTTATTATTAAAGGTTAATTAATAAATGATTAAAGGATAATTAATTAAAATGGTTTGTAATTAATTAATATTAATTAAACAGGATTAGTAGTTTACTCATAAGTAATTAATCTGATTTAAATTAATCAGATAATTGATTTATCTTACTTATGAATGTTTGGTTTGCATTAAATACCTTGAATTGTTTGATATCGCTGCTATGTGATGCTTTGTGATATAAATTGTTTTGATTGAGCTGTGATGAATGTAATTTATTTTATCTTTGATGAATTTATATTATTTCTCTGTAAATCTATGAATGAAGATAAGCGTTATAGATTATACCACTTATCGATATTGATATGATTGAATCTGCAATGATTGATGATGTTGCATTATTGTGTAAAACCCTTAGACTACACTATACTATACACAAACAAATATGGATTTCATGGGAAATCGGTTAAGTCATAGATATTTGAATTTAATGTAACGGTTTTAAAGTTGAATTTTGAGTCCAAATGGTTTTGGAAATGGAATTGGATTGAATATGAAAAGCTTTTGATAGAAAGTTTGAAATTGAAATTTAGCCTTAATTATATATATATATATATATATATATATATATTGTTTAAGTTTTGAAATCGTTTTGGAATTTTTTTTTGAAAGGTTGATACAAGTTATATAATGAATAAAATATAATTTTGGGTATTTAAATTTAACCCAAGTTATACTTTAAAGGATATAACCTGTGCATATTTGATCGGATTTTTTCGAAACGAAAACTTTTTGTTTTAGAATGATAATAGCTTTCATACAAAGAAAGGATTTCCTATTTTTGTGAAAAGATTTCAAATTTGAAATTGTTTTGAAAGCTATGAATGAATCTTTGTTAAAAATTAGTGAACTTTGTTTCCAAATTGAAGAGAATCTTAAAGATGTATCTTTTGTATAAAAGATTTGGAATTGAAATAATTTTGAAAGCTATGAATTGATCTTTGCGAAAGATTAGTGAACTTTATGAAGTGAATTGTTTTGTTTTAAAGGACTAAAAGTGAAAAGTGGTTTAAACCATTTGAAGAAAGGTTTTGGGTAATAAGTTGCGACTTAACTCAGATCCCATATATCCATATGGTTTTAAATATATCGCTCATTATTCGGTTCAGCTGGGAGAGGACTTTATGTCATATAACCCATTCTGAATAGTGATACGACGATGTGGATAGCATTTGAAGACCGGTGGTGAAGACCGGGTATTTTCGAGAATGAAAGAATTACCTGTCGAATGTCTCTGCATTGAGTCATGCCGGTATAGAGATCTCCTTATGTGATGGGGATTCCAATCAGGATTGTGAATACCCGTATTGCAAGGGCTTCTTTGGAAGTGCCTTTGATTCTCTTCGAACATGGAACAGACTTGTATGGATGTGTGCCTGACATTACACTTTGAGATGTAAAGCAAGTTTCTATCAAATACATTTCTATTTGGTGGTGAAGAATTTATTCTCTTAGCTTAACACCCTTCTCTGAGACGTACGAGCTTAGTGGTTATGTAGTTGATGGTTACTAGTGATATATTCCTAATTTGGTAATGTGGCATACGAAGTGTTGCTAATCATTTGTTGATCGAAGCATGGCTTTTATGAAAAGAGTAGCTTTGTGGATATGACTTCGTCGGACCTCACAACCCGAAAATTGTCGAAACAGGAAAGATGCGGAAAAGTTATTTGGGGGTAGCGCCCCCTAAGGGTATGCCCTTTTCCTTTTGGATAAAAGGTGGTATCATGGTATGGAGCCTAGATATTTAACCTATGTGGTTCCTACAAACTTATTGCTTTTTGGTTGTTGTTGTAGACGTATCTCGGATAAAGGTCGGTGAAGACCGGGGGATGGCATACTCGTATCGGTATTTACCTAGTTACAGAGGTAATCCGGACTTGTGTTGGCAGAGATCCGATTAGGTTCTCGGGGGCGTCCCTCCAAAGGCTTTCCATTTGGTGTGGGAAGTTCCTTAGCCTGACCATTTTTTGGAAATCCAAAGAAACAATACGCGTCCTGTATGGTTTTAGTTATATAACCTGCCATGGAATGTGGTGGTAACCTGCTATTGAACATGGTAGCTATAATAGGCATAGTATGAAATGTCAATGCTGGCTAAGATTGATATTATACTTTCGAAAGGTTTTCTGCACCATGCACTAATAATTACATCAAAACAATTTTACTATCAAGCATGTTGGACTATCATAAGAGAAATCTCCTCCAATTCTGCATTTGCAATGTGTGTGCGGCGGGAGGCCTTATGGTAGTTTCATTTTCCAAAAAGCATTGCGGATTTTAATTTTAAATTCTTTTGTTGCTTGTTTTAAAGATAAAACTATGTTTGTTTGCTCATACCAGTCCAATAACTGACCTGGAGTTTATTGTTCCCTATTTAAACTCTGGGTGCCCATAATTTTTCACACGGGCAGCCTAGAGTCAGATTTTCAGATAGTCAGCTAGTAGATAGAGCCGATAGCTTTCAGCCTTTGGATTTGGCGATAGCATTCGTTTCACTTGGACTAACCTTGCTTAATACAACTTGATGATGGCTCAAGCTTTTAGTTTGTGAGCTGTTTGCAAAGGGGCTTTAGAGTTTTGGAGTTTTGGATTCAGGATGCAGTTTTGGATTCTATCTTCTTTCTCATTTGGAGACCATTTGGTGTTATTATTCCGCTACTATGTCTTGTATCTCTGATTATGTGATATTCATTATATCAGAATATTGTATCAACTATTGCATATCAATGATATAATCTTTTTCTTTCGTTGTGTTGTTATACTTAATATGTTATAAGCTCCGACGAACCAGATTAGACGTTTGAATCTATGACATTCGAATACTGGTGATGTATTCAGTGTCGATTTTCGAAGGTTGAGTTAGGGTCGTGACAGTAGTATCGGAGCTGAAGGTTGAACTTCAGCTCAAGAGTTTAACACATTAAGTGACTCATTAGAGATAGGGTTGTAAATGCCCTAGAATGAGTATATCCCTAAGATATCCGTCCGAATGCCTCAGTAAATTATCTTACTATCCACTGATAGTGAGTATGACTGCATGAAGAGGACAAGATTGGGGACATGGAATACCACTACAAATGGTCAATACTCTGCGAATCGTTGTAGAAAAGGTTCTAATTCCTATTTCGTATTCTCCTCATCGGTTCCTTATCAGCTTTTCGATTTTAATTTTAATAAATTTGAAATTTATTTAAGATAATTTGGTTAATACAAAATGAAGTTAAATTAGATTGTATCAATAAAACGATTTCGGTCAAAATCGAAGTTTGAAATTTTTGTTATGATTTCTTGCGTGGATACAAGACCGAAGAGTGACAAGCTAGTATATACTTTGGGATATTCCAATCTAAACTGAGTATCCATTGTCCGTTGTTTTGAGTCTAGATAAGTTCTATGAATGGTTAGTTATCTCTTCGAACTAACCGATGCCCCTGCTTATGGTGACCCGAGTATCTCGTGTAGTATTGAATAAGTTCGTTCTCATATTTATTGATTATATTCTGATTTGGTAAGCCAAATGCAGAATAGATATTCAGTTTAATCTGGTAAATCAATTCTTTATCTCAGATGTGTTCATTAGTTATTTGTTGTCTCCCTAGAAAATTTCGGGGACGAATTTTCTTAAGGGGGGAATCTGTAACATTCCCAGTTTTTGATTCAAATTTGAATTGATAATTAATATAAATTTTGGGTTAAAATTGTGAATAAAATTGAGTTTTTCCAAAATAAATGAAGTGATGTGTTGTTTTTTTATATATATGTATATAATGGATTTTTAATTTAAACAAAATTTCTAATTGGAAATTTAGAAGAAATATTTTGAATAATATATTAATTATAAATTTTATTGTGGATTAGTTTGAATTTTTTTAATAAATATATTTATGAATATATATAGATTGAAAGTTAAATTGTAAATAAAATTTTGATTTTGGAAAATCCAAAATGTAAATATTATAAATAAATTGGATTTATTATAGAAGTTAAGTTTTAAAACATTTTCCTTAAAAAGTTATATAAGATTAAATAATATAAAATGTATAAATATAAAACTTCATTCATTTAAAAAGAATAATAACTTGATTTTAAAAAAAATTAAAACAAGAATAAATACCAAGCTTTAATTTATACTTATCTTTGAAATTAATAAGATAAACATTTTTTATAAGTTGGATTCAAATACTCTACATTTTTAAATTTAATAAAAATGTATTTTCTAATTTTAATATGTATATATATCTTTGGAAAAAAAATGGTGGTTTTTATGATTTAAATAAAATTTGATGAAAGAAGGTTTGATGTACATTTTCTTTTAAAAGTATAGTTTGTAAATATATATAAGTATAAATATATAATATAAGTAAGAAAACATAAAACATATATATATATATATATATATATATATTTAAATTAAATAGAAAATTATGTTTAAACATTTAGTAAATATATAAATTACAAGTGTAAAGGTTTTATCATACAAATTTACATTTGTAACTAGATTAACAAGGAATAAGACAAGTGTTAGATTGGTTTTATTATAGAAATAGACAAGTGGCGATTTATTCTTTTTCTTTTTAAGTTTAAAACATATAAACATATAATAGAGATTAGAAAACCAGGCTGATCATTTTATCTTCACCTTTTCAAAACAATCTTCAACCTGGGAAATGCAATACAAGAATCAAAATACTATCTTCAACCTGATTCAAAAATGCGATTCTAACCAAACAGCTTCAGTTTGAAAATCTGCAAGCTAAAAAGAAATTAAATTCAAGTTTCATCAACCTGGAACAATCAAGTAGGGATTCAACAAAGATCATCTCAACAAATCAAATTCAACCTTAAGTCAAAGCAAAATGGGAAACCAAAAACAAATAATTTGAAGCCATGATCAAACTCAGACCTAAGATTAAGCAAGGATCAGATTCAAAACAAACAAGGTCCAAATCACACTCAGGGAGATCAAAGTCTAGGCTTCCTAAAGAGCAGATTAAAACATTTTTCCAGGCTTGCTTCTCTGTTCCATGACAGGTGAGCAAACTACCCTCTTTTTGAATCTAAATCTGCGATGATACCTTGATGATATTGAAGTTGGCTGTATAAACGTTAACATGCAGGCATGTCTGTGTGTATATATATGTGTAAGATTGTATGCATGTCAGTTTACAGACATTTATATCTCTGTTTAAAAGTGCACAGGCTAAGAACAGCACAAATAAATCTGTATCTCTCCAGATAAACATTTTTAGGTTATGATTTCTGAAGGAAAAAGGATTGTAATGGTGTAATATTATTCAAAAAAATAAAAACAAGTAGGATTGTTAAGAAAATTCCTTGAAATTTGGAATTTACAGTGAAACTGTTTAAAGTCAGAAAAATCGTTGGACTAAAATTCATGTTTTAAATATATAGTCTGATTCGTATTAGGAAATCTTGAATTTTGACGTAAATATTATAATTTTTAAGTTTGAATTTGAAGAAAATTCATGAGATGACCATATTTGAGTCTTTTGTCGATTTCCGATGATCGATGCAATGGGGGTCATCGGACTTGAAGCTGTAGTCAGCTGGAGGCTAGGGGATTCGAGGAAAAATGGTTGCAGATTTTTTTGATGATCAGAATTGCGGCTTGGAGTTGTTTTAGGGTTCGTCATTGATGATTTTGTCATGGCATTTATGTCAATATGGAAGCATCGGGGTTACTCGCTGGTGGTGGGATCGAAGTATCAGGTTGAGATGAAGCTGCGGTGTGGTTTGCGAGGATGGTCGAGGTAGAGATAGTCAGAGAAAGGAGGTTTTGTGATCAGGTTATGTTCCAGGTTGAAATCGAGAAGCTCGATTTTAATTTTCAGGCATATTCGTAGATCTAAATGTTTGTGTTGCTCGGCGTAGTCAAAGTCGATATGCAGGCGACGACGATGATGGCCAGAACGCCGGCGAACGCTTGTGTAGGTGCACGAGATATCATAGATGTCAGGTGTGTTAAATTTTGGGGATGAAAGGAAATTATCGGGTTCGACTCGAAGTTGTTATGGGTTTATCCCGAAGTAAATGGAGTTCGGGTATGAGATAGGGGATCGGTTGGCTCGGGTTTTAAAATCATAATAGTTTTTAACATTTAAAAAGAAAACATACCAAGTTTTAAAATTCTAGAGAAATCAAGCGCATGTTTAAAAACAGATTTGGTACCAGGTTTAAAAACAAAGGGAACCAAGTTTTTAATTAAAAGTAAAGTATTTCTTAAGTTTTCTCAATCAAGTTTCAAAACTAAAATTTTAAATTCAAATGTGATTTGAAAGTAATTTGATTTGGTTTTGATAATAACCTTTTATTAGGTTAATTATTAATTAAATCTCTAAGTGATTTTCAAATGAAATTTAATGATGTAATTAATTTAAGAGATGATTACTTAATGAAATTAATGATTAATTAATTAATTAATGTGATAAATTAATTAATGTGATTAATTAATGGATAATGATTTAGTTAATAATTAAAAGTTAATTACCTTAATGTAATTGAAGGTTGATTAATTAAAACAAGTATTTAAGGGGTATTTACTTAATGAAATTAATTAAAATTTATTAAAGGTTAATTAATTAAAGGTTAGTTAATGATTAAAGTTGATTAATCAAGTGGTTAAAAAATAATTAATTAAGGATAATTAATTTGAGTGATTAATTAAGTTATTACCTTCATTAATTTGATGATAATTAATTAATTAAAGATTAATTAATGAAAGTGATTAGGAATAATCACTTATTATAATTAATTAAATGGTAATTAATTAAGGGTTAATTAATTTATATAATTAATTAAGGATAATTAATTAAAGGATAATTAAATAATTTGAGGTTAATTATTTAATGATTAAAGATTGATTCATTTATTAATTAAGGTTAATTAATTAATAATTTATGGTTAATTAATTTATTATCAAAGGTGAATTAATAAATGATTAAAGGATAACAAATTAAAATGGTTTGTAATTAATTAATATTAATTAACCGAGATTAGTAGTTTAGGATTAGTAGTTTGTTCATAAGTAATTAATCTGATTTAAATAATCAGATAATTGATTGATCTTACTTATGAATGTTTGGCTTCCATTGAATGCCTTGACTTGTTTGATATCTCTGCTACGTGATGCTTTTTGATATGAATTGTTTTGATTAAGCAGTGATGAATGTAATTTATTTTATTTGTGATGAATTTATATTGTTTCTTGTTTCTCTGTAAATCTATGGATGAAGATAAGCGTTATAGATTATACCGCTTATCGATATTGATATGAATGAATCTGCAATGATTGATGACTTTGCACTATTGTGTAAAACCCTTGGACTACACTATACACACACAAATATGGATTTCACGGAAAATCGGTTAAGTTATAGATATTTGAATTTAATGAAATGGTTTTAAAGTTGAATTTTGAATCCAAATGGTTTTGGAAATGGAATTGGATTGAATATGAAAAGCTTTTGAATGAAAGTTTGAAATTGAAATTTAGTCTGAATAATATATATTGTTTAAGTTTTGAAATCGTTTTGGAAATTTGTTTTGAAAGGTTTATACAAGTTATATAATGAATATATATGGTTTTAAACCATCTTTAAAGTATTTTGAAAGTATTATTTTGGGAATTTAAATTTTACCCAAGTTATACTTTACTGGATATAACCTGTGCATATTTGATCGAATGATAATAGCTTTCAAATAAAGAAAGGATTTCCAGTTTTTGTGAAAATATTTCAAATTTGAAATTGTAATTTTTTTGAAAGCTATGAATGAATCTTTGTTAAAGATTAGTGAACATCGTTTCCAAATTAAAGAGGATCTTAAAGGTGAGATTTGGAAATGAAATAGTTTTGAAAGCTATGAATTGATCTTTGTGAAAGATTGGTGAACTTTGTGAAGTGAATCTTTTTGTTTTAAAAGATTAAAAGTGGAAAGTCGTTTAAACCATTTGAAGAAAGGTTTTGGGTAATAAGTTGTGACTTAACTAGGATCCCATATATCCATATGGTTTTAAATATAGCGCCCATTGGTCGGTTTAGCCGGGAGAGGACTTTATGTCATATAACCCATTCCGAATAGTGACATGATGATGTGGATAGCATTTGAAGACCGGTGGTGAAGACCGGATATTTTCGAGAACGAAAGGATTACCTGTCGAATGTCTCTGCGCTGAGTCACGCCAGTATAGAGATCTCCATATGTGATGGGGAGTCCGATCAGGATTGTGAATAGCCGGATTGCAAGGGCTTCTTTTGAATTGCCTTCGGTTCTGTTAGAACCCGGAATAGACTTGTATGGATGTGTGTCTGACATTACACTTTGAGATGTCAAGCTAGTTTCTATCAAATACATTTCTGTTTGATGGCGGAGAATTTATTCTCTTAGCTTAACACCCTTATCTAAGATGTACGAGCTCAGAGGTTATGTACTTGATGGTTTCTAGAACAATTTGGTAATGTGGCATATGAAGTGCTGCTGATCATTTTTTGATCAAAGCATGGCTTTTGTGAAAAGCGTAGCTTTGTGGACGTGACTTCGTTGGACCTCACAACCCAAAAATGGTCGAAGCATGAAAGATGCTGCAAGGTTATTTGGGGGTAGCGCTCTCTGAGGGTATGTCCATTTCCTTCTGGATAAAAGGTGGTATCATGATATGGAGCCCAGATATTTAACCTATGTGGTTGCTGCAAACTTATTGCTTTGTGGTTGTTGATGTAGAGGTACCTCGGATAAAGGTCAGTGACTACTGGGGGATGCCATACTCGTGTCAGTAGTTACCTAGTTATAGAGGTAACCCGGCCATGTGTTGGCAGAGATCGGGTTAGGTTCTTAGGGGCGTCCCTCCAGAGGCATTCCATTCGGTGTGGGAAGTTCCTTAGCCTGACCATTTGTTGAAAATCCAAAGAAACAATAGGTGCCCTGTACGGTTTTAGTTGTATAACTTGCCATGGAATGTGGTGGTAACCTGCTATTGAACATGGTAGCTATAGTAGGCATAGTACGAAATGCCTATGCTGGCTAAGATTGATATTATACTTTCGAAAGGTTTTCTGCACTATGCACTAATAATAATATCAAAAGAATTTTACGTATCAAGCATGTTTGACTATCATAAGGAGAAATCTCCTCCAATTCTGCGTTTGCATTGTGTGTGCAGCGGAAGGCCTTATGGTAGTTTCATTTTCCAAAAATCATTGCGGATTCAATTTTAAATTCTTTTGTTGATTGTTTTAAAGATAAAACTGTTTTTGTTTTCTCATACCAATCCCATGACTGATCTGGAGTTTATTGTTCCCTATCTAAAATCTAGGTGCCCACAATTTTCCACACAGGCTGCCTGGAGTTAGATTTTCAGATAGTCAGCTAGTAGATATAGAGTCGATAGCTTTCAGCCTTTTGATTTGGCGATAGCATTCTTTTCACTTGGACTAACCTTGCTTAATACAACTTGATGATGGTTCGAGCTTTTGGTTTGTGAGCTGTTTGCCAAGGGGCTTTGGAGTTTTGGAGTTTTGGATTCGAGATGCAGTTTTGGATTCTATCTTCCTTCTCATTTAGAGACCATTTGGTATTATTGTTCCGTTGTTATGTCTTGTATCTCTGATTATGTGACATTCATTGTATCAGAATATTGTATCAACTGTTGTATATCAATGATATAATTTTTTTCTTCCGCTGCGTTGTTATACTTAATGTGTTATACGCTCCGACGAACCAGATTCGACGTTTGAATCTTCGACATTCGAATACATGTGATGCATTCGGTGCCGATTTTCAATGGTCGAGTTAGGGTTGTGACAATTTTACTGTAATTTAAATCAGTTGAAATAATGGTAAATTTAATTTGGTAGATAAGGAATAAAATAATTGTTGGAATCAATTGTTGGAATTAATCCAATTAAATATTATAATTAATATGGTTAAGATGATAACTGTAGAATATGAATGTAATAAGATGTAAACTAATGTTAATTATATTCGTACGGTAACAGTTGTTTCAATAATAAGATTCTAAATCAAAATAAAAGAACTTATTGGAATTTAAAATATAATTAACTGGAATTTTATTGCAATTGTAACTAATTTGAAATTAATGTAATGTTTAAATGTTGAATTTAACACGGAAGATTTTATTTGAAAAGATTATTAAATTTCTTTATAATCAAGAATGATAAAATGCTTAACTTTTATATTTGAATTTAAAGTGATTAAATCAGTTTAAAAAGAGTTTATCTAATTAACGTGAAAATTAGCCATTTTTGGCCACCATTTCAGATTTTGACAAGACTAGTTTCATCGGATCCGTAACAGTGAATTATTGTAGGATTTCAAGTTTCATAATGATCAGAGTTATCGTTTGATCCTGCAAGCTCGAAACGCGTAGAAATCATTAATAGAATCTGAATGAATATGATATGATTTTAAAAGTTACCTTCTGTATACAATGGAATTTGGTTTGAAACTAGTTCCATTGAGTTTAAAAATATCGAAAGCCTACATTTTTATATATTGGATGACCCATTTCCGTTTTGGAAACGAAACGGGCTTTTCGGGTCATTGTTATAATTTCGACCCAATTCGATCTGTCCATTCGTTCTTATCCATCTGCGTATATAAATAGATTTATTTTCCGAAACCTTAGCAGCCTTTCTCTTATTTCTGTATGTGCTATTATTTCAATCTGCACCTTTCCTTCCTCCCTAATGGCACATACCATGAAATTCTAATCCACCGATTACAAAATCAATTCCGAAATTTTAAATTCTCCAAAATATGTCATATTATATACCTTTTCAAAGCTCTCGGCAATACGAATCCACGGTAAGTGTTCTTTTTTTGAAATAGTGCTCTAGTCAACGGCAAATCTCATTCAAAGTCAAATTGGGGTTTTTAATCTGAGCAACGATCGACGAAATTGGAATATGGGTTTTGTAGAGCTTGTCGTTTGGAGTCTATCGTTGTTAGTCGAAAGGTCTGAAACGATGTGTGGTGGTCAAATTTTATGAGTTAGGGTCCGAAAACCCTATCTGTGGGGCAGTGGCCGGAGATGGAGCTAGGGCTATGGGTGATGCGGCTTGGCGAGGCGTGATGATCGACGGTGGTGCCAGAGCCTGCAGCGTTGCATAAAAGGAGCGGTTGCTGGTCAAAGATCGCTGGCTCTGAGTTGTTTGTGCATTCTGTATTAGGGTGAAGGAGATGGTAATTACGCCTGTGCCCTTATCTTATTTTAATTTAAATTTGAAATTCAAAACTTCTAACATCCATAACTTTAACATACTAACTTGGATTTGCGTGTGGTTTCTTTCTTCGCGATCGTATTGAAATTTCGAACGATATGGAACTAGTTTGACTGCATTCTGAGACTGTTCAAATTTTAGGCTTTATTTAGGTTTTAAATTGACTATAAATCAAAGGTGAGTGATTTAACCCACTCACAAATACTAAACTATCTTATATTAGTTAAATTAAATTTTTGATGTGATAAAAATTTATTGATTGCTGTTTGTAGTTTAATTTGACATTTTAATTAAAAATAAATTTAATTTGAATTAAATTGCCATTTAAATCTATACTGAATTTAAATTATTAGTTAAATACCTACAGTGAAAACCGGTTAATTTTTGTGATTTATTGGTTGATTTGGATGATTGTGATGGATATTTAATTGTTGATATTTTGAATAATTTGATGTTATTTTTATTTTATATGTTGTTATCACACTGCAATTTCCCTAAGCTATTGTTAGGAAATCAACATAGGTTGAAATGATACATACTCGAACGAGCTTATAGATTAGGGAAGAATCGTTAAGGGTTGAAATGATAAACCGGAGCGGTTTTATGGATTTGGAAAATTATAATAAGGGGATACGGGTAAAAATGTTTTATATCCGTAAATTTAAATTTATTGTGGGTTGAATTGTGATATATCCTTATCACTTGATCGTAGAATGGAAAATTATATATGGACACCGGATTGGTTAAATTAAATGATTTTAAATCCTTAATTTTTGAATCCAGTTAAATGATATTATTTTAAATGAATAAAATTAGATTTGTATGAACTGAATTATTTTCAAAATCCAAGCTTTTAAAATGTTGAAATTGAAATTGGTTTAAATGAATTGTTTAAAGAATTTAAATCAGAATCTTAAAGTTGAATTTGAAATATAATTGAAATTTATCAAAATAGAGTTATTTTAAACGTTTGAATATTTAAACTTTGAAACCTATTGAATTTGAAGTGGTTTAAATTTGTAGTTCAAACATGGATTTGAAATCCATATAAATTGAAATGATTTTTATTGAGAATTTGAATTGAAACCTTTAGCCTTTTTAATTAAAATCATTGAAATGAGATTGATTTAAATGAATTTTTGGAACTAAAGTTGGTTTGAATTGATTTGTGAAATGGGAGGGAATAATTCTATTTTGAAACTATTTTCGATATGAACTCTTTTAATATACAAACTCTTTTAACATAAAAACTAGTATTCTCATATAAACCATTTTAATATATCAATTTTTAATACACTAACTCTTATTAATATATAACCTATTATAATTTATAGACTATTTTTAATATATATAAACTATTTTAATCTATAACCTATTTTTAATATATAAACTATTTTTAATATATATAGACTATTTTAATGTATAACCTGTTTTAATATATAATATTTTAAATTTATAGACAAACTTTAATATATATATTTTAATGTATAAACTATTTTTAATGTATAACTATTTCAATATATAAACTAATTTCAATATTCAAATTGTTTAAAGTTGGAAATGTTATGATTTAGATTTACTTGATTTAAATGCGAATATTTTGATGTGATGGTTTAACCTATTTTGTGGTTATGATTTTGAAAAGGAATATGATTTAAAGTGAATAATTATTTCTAAAGTGAATATGATTTTGAAGTGAATATGGAATTTTGATATGAAGTATGAACTATTTGAAATGTAAAAGAACCATCCACCGTGTAAAATATCACGATTATTTATTAAAGGGCCGGGGCCGACTATTGGCATACTCTCTGTTATTACTGAAACCACTTTAACCACTGTATACTTGGTAGAGAATCCAGAATGAAGTAGGATAGTTTGCCGAATGCTTCTGGTATGAGGTCCACATGAGAAGACAAAAATAGAAGAAATTGATGGGCCAAGTGAGGTCTCTCCTCCGATCGAAAACACTTCTTCGATACCATATCTGTTACTTTATGATTGATTTGGTGGCCACCTTCGATTTGATTATGGGAGCATTGTTTCAAGGTGGGTGGTAGCTGGGGCTATGCATTACCACCAGCCCGGAATTGCAATTTGTAGAATCCTACCCTACCATTGCCTTATTGTGTCTTGTCATTTGCCTTATCAAGCCCACTAAGATTTTAATTTGTATTGTACCTATGGAGTGCTCCCTGACAGCCCATCGATTTGGTGGAATTTACCGTACTGTATAGACTACAGCATTTATAAAATATGTTAAGGGAGATATGGGTAATGCCTTAACGTTACTATAATCCCTTACTTTACCGATAGACACTATATATATAGCGTATGTTACTACATAGTGAATAGTTTGAAGAATTCTTAGGAGATAGAAATCCCGAACATCTCTTAAGTTATTGCATGCACGTTATACACTGAATAGGAGATGTAAAACCCCGTAAACATCTCTGAAGTCGTTATACTAATATTTACTTATTTTGATTTAACTTATATAAGATCTTTTAGTCCTGACTTGAATGTTTTGTCTTTTTATTATGCTCGGGTCAGCTTGAGCTTTTCAGCATTGAAGACTTTATTTTTAGAGGACGAAGACAGAGATTTGTATACTATTTATTATTGTTATTATTCCACTGTATCATGCTCTCCCACTGCATTATCGATTTATTTCTACTATATGTATAACTCTGATATATTGTTAAAGTGTAATCAATATTATTTGTAAAACAACTTCATGAACTATTTATTTGATTATTATATTTTTATCACTCCGCTTTGAGATTTTGTGTTTTGTTTTTCCTTCTTTTCTCTTATTTTCTTATTTACCCCATTGAAAATCCTCCCTTTTGAATAGTTTGAGTTGATATGTGTGGTTTATTATCGATTTAAATCTTCCAAAAAGGTGGGTCGTTACAATAATACCAAGGAAATGCCTAATGTGCTCGACTGATTAATGTAAAACCAGTCGACAAATTCTCAGCAGAATTGTCCTATAAACCAAGTTCCAGGCAATTTTCACTCGTACAAAGGTGTTAGGAGACCAAAATTTATTTAGGGAGACTTGATATGCTAAGGATTGTTTGACTTAGTCCGGAAGCATAGAATTTTGATTCGACGTGCGATGGTTATGAGCTCGAACAAGAGGCATGAGTAGATACGTGTGCAGTTCACACGATGGCATGTTTGTAGTGGGTTCTTAAGTGTATCGGTGTGTATGAGATGCAAGGTAGATTTACACATGGCCAATGTTGCCTATAGCTAGTAAACTAAAGTACACAACATGAAATTTGGCATAATCCATATATTAGTACGGAATTTTGTGAAATATTCCATTGTACTATAAGAGAATGCATGAACATGCTTTTTGATTATGTGCAAGGGTGGATAGAGATATAGGATTCCTATTTAGAGTGAATCATATCACATGCATAGCTCAAGAAGGTGCTAATACAAAACTAATAAAAGTCGATAATATAGTAGGTACTGACTCTGAGTTGTTAGTACATCGGTGTTGACTCTTATCATATAAATAGTACTTTAATATGGACTCTATTATGGTGATTCTTTAATGACTGGCAAATGGAACTCCCCATAAGGATATCGTTTTTGGAATCAAACTGTCATTACCTTTACTAATCATTGTATGCAATTTATATATAGATGTTTGTAGGATTCTAGTGGTTAGTGTGGTTGTGTTGTTATGATTTTCTTTGCATGTCGTGTTTGACCTAGATGAGGGGAACCTTAGATACCATTGACCATGAAGTGTAGTATCACCCCTATCCTTGTCCATTATGTTTGTAGTTGCATTTCTTGTTCTAATATGTACCAGTATAATAGTAGTTACATTATTATGTATCACTTTAACTTAAATGTGTAGGGATAGAACGAGAAGAGGTATTGTTGTAGCGACACCATATTGACCCTTTCACATTAGTATACATATTTTCTTATTAATGTATAGTATATTAAGGCTAGTTACCCTCTTATACTTATGCTTGACCCTCCTTTTATCTTTTTTTATTTTCCTTTTGAATACTCTTCTGAACAGGCTAAGAGTCAGGTTCTTCTGGGGATGCGATAGTTGGATAAGTAGATCATTTGGCATGATGGAGGCATTCCTTATTTATCAATATATTTATCTTTTTTATGGTTATGAATATAAGATATTTTATTTATTTATAAAGCTATGTGTCATGATTGATGTATCCATTCAGTACTCTGTAAGTATGAGTTTATGTAAACTAATTATTCATGCAATATTATATTCGGTTTGATATCCATATTATGTCTTATATTTATATGTACCGTCTTTGATGCCTTCGAGCATTTGACCATCAAGTATTTCTGCATTGATCGTGCCTTCATGCATTATATATTTGTCATGTTTTATTTTGTTGTTTCGCTAGGATTTATGCACAGAGGTCATGCTGAATTTTTTCTATTTTACCTAGATGGATCGTAACTTACAATATTTAGGATCATACGTGTTTCTTTAGTATTGATTTAGGGTATTGTGAATGGTAGGTTGTTTTACAAGCTCAATTGCTTATAAATTATCTAGGTGAAATCCTGTTTCTAACCGTTTAAGCTATACCCTTAAGCAAGATACATTATACATGTTTACTCTTTATTATCACTATATAACTTAGATATCATGAGCTCAATCAATGGGCAAATTTAACTAATACCTGTTATCCCTCCTTTTGGCAAAGCCGTGACACCAAAAAGTTGACTGAAAATCAAGAACAGTTCGTCCTAAAGATTAGTTATACATTGTTTCCCTGTGGATATCGATGAATTTTTTCTGAGTCCGGATCAGGCTACAATTGACAAGACATGACAAGCAAAATCATGAAATCCAACGTTCTACATTTCAGGTCAATCGGTGTTCATATACTCAAGATATGATCGATGCAATTCAAGCAATCAACTGTTCGTATCCATCGACTGAAGGGTCTTGTTCGTATCCATCAATCCCCCACTGCTCGTATCCATCAATCCTCCACTGTTTGTATCCATCAAGCCTCCAATGTTCGTATCCATCAATCCTCCCCTGTTCGTATCCATCAATCCCCCACTGTTCGTATCCATCAATCCCCCACTGTTCGTATCCATCTGGCCTCCACTGTTCGTATCCATCAATCCCCCACTGTTCCTATCCATCAATCCCCCACTGTACGTATCCATCAGGCCTCCACTATTCGTATCCATCAAGCCTCCACTATTCGTATCCATCAATCCTCCACTGTTCCTATCCATCAATCCTCCACTATTCGTATCCATCAAGCCTCCACTATTCGTGTCCATCAATGCAATATATATCGATACGAAGAGTGCAACATCGATCGATACGAATAGTGCAATATCGATCAAGTACGAACTGTGCAACATCGATCGAGTACGAACTGTGCAACATCGATCGAGTAAGAACTATGTAACATCGATCGATGTTGCACACAAGTACGAACTGTGCAACATCGATCGATACGAACAGTGCAACATCGATTGAGTACGAACTGTGTAAAATCGATCGAGCACGAACGGTACAAAATCGATCGAGCGTGAACAGTGCAACATCGATCGAGTACGAACTATGCAACATCGATCGAGTGCGAACTGTGCAACATCGATCGAGTGCGAACTGTGCAACATCGATCGAGTGCGAACAGTGCAACATCGATCGAGTGCGAACAGTGCAACATCGATCGAGTGTGAACAGTGCAACATCGATCGAGTGTGAACTTTACAACATTGATTGAGTATGAGCAGTGCAACGTCGATCGAGTGTGAACAGTGCAACATCGATCGATATGAAGGAGACAGCCTTTGAAAAACATGAACTTGCATCGATCATATCTCATAATTCACAAGTCCAAATACTACGAAATTTTCACATGAGCTTGCGTACGACCTAAGGAAGGTTCACGCCAAACTTCAACTCAATTGGATCAAATCTTGATCGATATGAAATTCGTTCATATCGAGTCGAAACTTTATGGGATCGATCGCGTGGGCCCACCCACATGCCAGGAGAAGTCTTCTGAGATCTGAGCGAGATATCAGCCTCCTATGCCTATAAATAGAGCCCTAGTGCCTACAGAAGAGAGATCTTTTTGGCTCCTTGACATCCAGACTCTGCCGAATCCAACTTTGCACTCCATTGCTGCTATTATACTCGAATTTCAACACTTTAATTCGCTGTAATCCATTTAAATCAGCTGTAACCTGCAAGTGAATATCAATAAAGCCATCAAACTTCAAAGTGGACGTAGGCCGGATTGCCAAACCACTATAAATTCTATGTTCTATATTGCTTTCTTCTTAATTTTCTGAGTGCTCTTCATTTTTAATTCTCTACATACTTGTTATCTATAATCTGTGATTGTGAATTGGTACTTTCATCGACAATTGGGGGTTTGTGATCAATTTTGGCGCAAAATACCCATAGTTAATGTTGAAGTACAACATTTAAACTCCTCAGTTCAATTCGATAACATTTATCAATCAACTGATTTTCTTTGGCTGGAGATTTTATAAGTTGGCTACCAAGTATAGTGATATTAACCCTATAACATTGAAGAAAACAAATCCTTGTCCAATAGTGTCTCACTTCAAGTGGTTCAACTTGTACCCAATTAGGACCTTAACAAATCAATATTTTCATGTGATTAACCACCGTCAAAGTATAGTGTAGACAGTTAAGATCCAAAGTATTCTGAAGTCAAAAGACTACTACACATCATCATATGTGATCTTCTACCTGATTTTAAATGTGATTAACATATAGAAGACTCTTAGTAAGTAATGTTCTGACTATTTTAAATAAGCACAAGCATGTAACTGCTTGGTGCCCCTAACCATCATGAGAAATATAATGTTTATCGTACAGAGAAAGTTACATACGCTATTATAAACGGATATATCAATAATTCATCCTTAAAACATCTTGACTATGAACATTTATGAATATGTATTTATTAACATAATTCAATACACATGGTTACAAACACATATGCAATTGCAATTGATTAAATATTTTTCTTAAGGATTTATCACTTATATAAATTAAACATATTTAAAACATTATTTTTATCATAATATAACAACATGTATAATAGAAAATAAAGCAAAAGCTTACTTTATTTCAAACAAGATTCACAGTAGCATTAAGTTATACAATCAAATCACATAACTTCCGCTAGAATACACCCATAATTCTATCAATTAGATGGCAACCATAGCTAAAGGATGCATTCAGTAGGAAATGTAGAAGTGAATGACGACAAAAAGAATGAGCAATTGGAGTTATATTCAATGATGCTTGGTAAGAAATCATGTTATAAGCATAATGTAATATTCCTATTGGGTGGATGTTTGAGTACTTAGAAAAACATCCTAAGTTAAAAAGGTGAAATGATTAGAGGCTAGCACTATATCTGGACAAAGTCCAATGTGCTTAGGTGATACAACCAAATGGAGTCCGATGAATGATTGGTACTATGGTTGGTAGGCATCAACGAGATATACTTACTACAGTTAGTAGTAAAGGTAGAGTGATTGAAAGGTATTTAAAGAAATAAAGACATAGTCATCTAAAGGAGTCTATTCAGATGAAAGCAATGATCACAAGATGTCTATAAAATAAGGGTGTGTGGTTGGAAGGTGGTCGACGGGATAAGGTTATGCAATCACAGGAAGTTTAAAGGTGCTCAAAGATAATTAGATGGGATTAGTTGATTGGTGGTGATAAAGTATGTAGCATTAAAGTGTTTAGTGTGGATCATGGTGTTCCTAATGGAGTCCAAAACCCAATCAAAATAGAACAAACCCAACTGAAAATGGTTGGAGACGGTTAGTGATGCTCAGTATTATCTTGTGTTATGATCATCAAACATCACGATGTAGTGTTTGAAGATTGTTGCATATATGTGTGTATTGGTTGTTATAAAGAGTTACCAAATGAACCATAGACTATACACATATATATGGTGATCGTGCTTAGAACTATGGATGTGCAGTTATCGTGTTCAGGTTCCTTATGAGTGTCACATGAAAATAACCATTTTGATCATATTTTGAGTATGGAAGACCTGACGTAAATTTATATAGTTTCACTCTGCAATGATTAGATCGAATGAGCAATGGTCCAAGGTATAAATCTTGGAACCATGGTAGGTGCTAAGGAGAGATACTCGATGGTGATTTTATGTTGTGGGTGTGTATTCTCTCTGTGCTGATGCATATAAGTATTCAAGTGTTGACCTGCGGTTAGTTGGAATACTTAAATTTTGGGTCAAAGACGGTAATTTAATTAAGCCATGGGTTGGCCTGTTTTGAGAAAGTTGGTTGTTCTCCTTAAGTAACAATACCAAATTACTTAAGATCTTGAGTGGATGGTTCAGATTGCATTACTAGTAATCAAATTTAATGCGTTGTTAGGTCGGCGCCCGAATAGCAAATTCTTAGAATGATTATCATCGTAAGTAGTGCTTGAGATGGGTTAAGGGCAAGGTGCTTGGGTTGTAACGAGAAATTCCATCGTTAATGTACAATAATAGTAGTAATGCCTTTCAATAGTTGAGAAGAGTACCAATATACATATGTTTGTTTTATTGTTACTAAGCACAAATGTAATTCACACTGAACTATTTTGTTTAACCATTTACTTTCGAGCGTGAACTCTTGGCTAGCTAACTCAGTATTATAGATGGTGGATCGTAACACTCAACTTAGTCATCAAATAGGTGCATAAGATATACTTGGAATTAAGAAATTTGAGGTGGGAACTCATTCAAGTAGTTATCTGCTATATATTAAGCTTTCTTCCTCCATGTTCGTCTTAAGTAATTATCTGATCCGCTTGTGATCACTGATTATTTTCTTTGTTATCTTAAACATTGAACATTTGAAATCGGAGGTTCTATGTCATACATGTCATCTACTTGATTTTGATATTTACCACTTTTGCAACTATATATTTTTTATCTAAGGATTTGTAACAACACCCAATCACAACAGAAGAAGTAAAATATAATATAACATGAAAGGTCTACATGAACCAACTAGAGATAAACTTAATACTATTGCATCCAAAATAAAAAACACTCATGGTATATAGTTGGACATAGTTATACATTACTAAAACAGTGGATAACTAAATAAATAATACAAATAATTTGACTCTATAGCGTCGCCATCGTCATCTACTCATCTTTTGCGCGGCCTAGACCTTATAAATCTATAATAAATAGGTAAAAAGAGATATATATAGAGGGTAAGACATAAGCCTGGTGAGTGAGAACATATTTCCAAGTACATGATACCAATATGCCAATATATTTTTTAATGAACTACTCCAACAGTTGTCATTACAAGGGTTTATTCATCATTATCAATTTGTTCTATCGTTCCTAGCAATTTAGCATTATCATTCTGTGACTATAATCATATGATTAAGACAATCAAATAATATTAATGTGCTTTAGTTTTAATGGACCATAATCAAGCTAATGTGATTTCAAATATTTACACACCCTTGCAGCTTACCATTCGATATGCTTTGCAATATTAACATGCCGTGATCCTATTGATATGCTTTACAATATTATCATGCCCTTACGACATAACTTGATTAAATAATATGCTTTATATCATTAACATACTCCTCTCCTACTGATGCGCTTTACAATATTAACACAACCTTGTAGTCTTAATCCAAGTCATTTATATCGATACTTTTCCAAACAATCATCAATTAGCATATAAATCCATATATATATATATAAATACACATCATTGAACATCTTAATATTGTTCTGAAATCACAATAGAGTGTCTCTAATATTTATATTTGCCTCTAGTAGTCCAGGTCCAATCTTCACATTTTATAGACATTTAAACATCTAAATATTAATTTAAACATCTGAATTCTTCTCAAACATTTGAATTTATGTTCAGATGCCTGAACACTTGGTGGCGTCTTTCACTCCAAACTTTCAAACATCTAACTTTAGATTTAGATGCATGAATCTTTATTTCATATGTTTAAATACTAATTTCAGACACATGAAACGGGCCTAAAATCAATACGTTTTCTCTTGTTTTAATATATTTAATTTCATATGCATTGTTCATAAATTCAAACACTTGAACTAAAATTTCAAATGGTTAAACGCCTTTTTCAGTTACCTAAGTTGGGCGAAATTTACACTATTTCTTTACTATTTGTTCTTATTAAATTTCAGAGGCCTAAAATATAAATTCAAACGACTGGTTTATTGTTATTACGTGTTTTTACCTTTTTTCTAAAAAATTCACTATTTCATTATATTATTCTTTAGGACTTTTGCACTATATGCACAAATTACTATGCTTATATAGTGTTTAAGTATCATATTGCATTTATGTACATTGATTTTTCCATAGTTATATTGATTAAAATATAATTCACCATAATCTCCTTTATCATCATTGTGATTCTAACCCATTCTCAAACAATAGTTATAATTTATAATTTTAACCGTATTCATATAATAATCTCATTCAATTTCATAGGGTTATTTAGTTACAGTTTCTCTCTCTATTCATGTTCTTCTCCATTTAACAATAATCCAAATCTCATCTCTAACCCAAACTTCAATTAATTAGTACATATTTATGATTTATTCATTTTAATCATGCCATTATCCTAACATGGAGTATAAGAATGAAATAGAAGCATACATGATATTACATAATAAAAATAAATAGATCCTCACTCACAATAAATCAAGTTATTCCCAAAATCTAATGGAATTCTTCCTGTTCTCCATTGCTTGGATTTTCCTTAACCTCCCAACTCAGTGAAATGCATGGAATTTACTATCTTCTTTTTGCACTCTTCAATCTAATCCTTCTAGGCCTTTATTTATTTATTTAATGGGGATTTAATAGTTTAGTTTTAGATCTAGAATTTTATATCTAGGGTTTCTTTTGAGGAGAGGAAGGAGGTAAAGAAACAAATGAATGCATGTTTATTTCTTTATAGAGGGGGATATTAGTACCCTAATTCGTACTGACAAACAACTAGACCAAGCCCATTTAAAATAAATTTATTCTTTTGGTATTAATTTTATACTCCATTATCCATTCTTAATGTTTTTATAATAAAACCAAACCAAAAAGTTATGCTCTACACAATGGTGCAAGTTCCATTGCTTATTTCATGCACTTAATAAAATTCATATTTTTCCCTTTTTAGTAAGATTTTCAATTTATCCTTTAGTAATTATTTATTTTGTTATTAAAATTTATGAGGATTTACATTCTTCCTCTTTAAAAGAATTTAATCCCTAAAAATTCTAAAGGACGAGAAATGTTGCTCGCTTCTTAGAATATAAACATATACTACTTAGGTATACATCCGACATACATCCAAACATTCATATTTTCATATATGCATCCATATATGTATATATATCTATACAAGATGCATATTCTCATATAGTGTATCTTGATACAGCAAAATGTACGAGCATGAAACCAACATATATGAATGTATATGAATGATGCATAGGCTATGATATTAATATGCAAAAAATGCAACTAGTGGTCTCCTACATGTATGCAAAAAGTATGGCATATGATGCATGCAAAACATCCTAATAATAAGCATATATTTCTATACGAATGAAACATATAATGCATTACATCATTAACTATATCATATCAAAGCATTAGCATATCGTAATCGATGTAATATAAAATCTTCCAAAGTAAATAATCCAAGTTTTTAGCACTACTTAGTCATAACAATCATACAGACAATTGAAAAATCAATCTAAATGGTTCAAGACAATCCTATAAGGAAATCAACCATTCTACCTAACCTAAGTAATGTAAAATAATAAAATGAAAATGTACAGTAAAGAGTTTGGGATGAGAAGCACGAATATTCTCTTTTGGTTCACAAGTGCTCTCTATTAGGTCGTTTCCCTATTGTGCATGAATTAACTTTACTTCTTTATATCAAAGGTTTTTCACCTTATTCTTTACTACATGAATACGTCTACCATGTGCAATAGACTCCAACTCCACTTCCATGTCCTTTGGCTAATATAGCTTAAGTATAACTGCTGAAACTGAATAAAATTCCGCTGATATGACAAACGAAAGACCTAATTTTCAAGAAGCTCCACTCTACAAGCTAACTTCCTTACTATCTCTAATATCGAAAAAGGCCCAACAAAGTGAAGTTCTAACTTTCTCGAGCCACCAAATCTCATGACGTGCTTCAGTGGCGATACCCTCACAAACATCATGTCACATACTTCGAATTCCAACTCAGTTCACCTCCTTTTAGCATATGCCAATCAGTATAACCCTATCAGTCGCCAAATCTCATGACGTCTAAGTATAGCCCTATTAGTCGCCTCTCACCAACAAGATAGGGATTTGCATAATCGTCCATACAAAACCTCGAATGATGTCATGCATATGCTCACTTGATAGATGTTACTATAGGTAAATTATACCTATGGTAAATGATCTTTCCATGCCCTACAAAAGTTAAGATGAAAGATCTTAATGTTCCTTTATTCACACTCTCGATCTGTCCATTAGTTTGTAAGTGATATGCTTTGCTGAGGTTCAATTTAGTCCCTAAACCATTCTAAAGATCCCTTCAAAACTCGTTGGTAAACGGTGGATCTTTATCGCTAACTATACTCATTGAATTCCATGAAACTTAATCACTTCTCTAACATCTAAGATAGCCAATGATGTTTTTGTCCGTGTATTCCATATAAGAACAAAATGAGCATAAGTGGTTAAACAATCAACAGTGACTCAAATACTCTCATTTCTCTTATGTTCCTAGGTAAGCCATCTATGGAATCTATAAAGATCCTCCTCTCATAAGCCCCAGAATCTGCACACCCAAGCAACTAGATTCCATCAAGGATGACGTATCATTGAGGGTAAGATATATATCATCAACAAATGTCATAGAGCATATCTATCATTACATATTTAATTCACACGGTGGAAGGATATAAAATATAATATCAACATAACATGTAGAAGACTATATGTATGTTATATAAAGAGGTAAAATATCAAACATCAATTTACAATAATATATGATATGATCGAATCCCATAAGAAACATGTCTTAAAATAATACATGTGTCAATATATAAATACACTAAGCACCAGAAAATATAATCATGGCGATAATATAACTATGGATTTATAAACCGGCCCCAGCTAGTAGAGATCTCCATCTCTATATCAACCTACCCAAAGAATAGACAATAAAGAAACAGTAGAGCGAGGGTCAAATATAAAGTCTAATGAAAAGGAACTATCGTTAATCCGCATGATTACTAATATGTAAATATCAGGAGTTATACCAAATGTAATACTTGAGATAATAGAACCATACCTTAGCTTACATCTTCAACGACATCCAACAAGTTAGAACATTTGTACAATCATGCTACGCTATGCGATAATACTGTCATATACAAAGTAACATGACTAAACCATGACTCAACCATGATACACATGAGCCCGGTAGGCCATGGGTCTCCTGGTAAGGACAAAACCTACCAAGTATAGCCACTAATATAAGACCAATTTTTATGGCGCTACTAATGCATTGCCTATTACCCGGTATCCTGACCCGGCTATATTGGACTGATTGCAGATGGTAGATTCGACTGTTATCAAGAACGATGGCCATAGAGCAATGGTTGTAGGACCCGAAAGTAAAGTACTGATGGTTGTACGAATCCTGAATTGGATGGAATTAGTAGATAAACAATGTAAGATACTTAAAATATGGATATTGGCTTAGAAAAGCAAGGGATCGACATGGCTTGGTAGTATCATAGGGATTGGTATAATTAGATAGGCAAGGGATCATCATGGTCAAAAAAAGGACGAATTGACATAGGTGAACGCAAATGGATCGATATAGCTTCTAAAAGATGGATCGACAAAGCCTCTAAAAGATGGATCGGCATGATCAAGGCAAGATGGATCGGCATAGCCTCTGGATGATGGATTGGCATAGCCTCTTGAAGATGGATCGGTGTAGCTTTTGAAAGATGGATCGTCATAGTTTGATAATAGACAAGGGAATGGTATACTCAAGTCCATCGAGAAGGGATCGACATATGCCAGAAAATAAGTTCATTCTTGATTCTAACGGTCAATATCTTGGGATCTAGAATTCAAAGCAAAGGAAATTTGGAGAGCAAGGTATATGAACCCTAAGGAGCCTAACCTAGGAATTGCGTGTCAAATGGCCTCAAAATAAGGGATCGACATATGTCCATTTGAAGGGTTCGGTAGAAAATAGCTTGCAAAGGGAAGTTGAGCCAAAGATCAATCAAAAGCATGAGCTCTACTAGTCCAAATGACTTGATATTTGAAGAGCCAACATATCTAAGCATGAAGAAGCCATCTTAAGGATCGTTGCCCAAGAATCGACCAATGAAGAGATCGGTACCTATCCCTCTTCATTGGGATTTAGGCCTAGCAACCCTTATGGTGGAGCCATATGGATTAGAAGGTCATATAACTGAAGTTTCAAGGAGATTGGTGGTCACCTTCACCTATGAACACTAGCCTAGGGGGTCATTCAGAGGACCTTTATGCTGCTGGTTATATTAGCCTTTATTGTAACAAGTTTTTTTCTTACTTCTTGATATATGCTGCTATAATCAAACTATTAGTGAATCAATAAAGAAAATCTTCAAAGTGGACATAGGCATACAACGCCGAACCACTATAAATTAATGTGTTCTTGATTATTAGTTTGATTTGCATGTTAGTGTATTCTATATATTTGTTTTAATTTTACTTTCTTCACTTACTTCTCCACATAAATCTATTCTTGGGTGCTTATGACTGAGAACCTAATTCTCAACCTGTTAGGATCCCTTTGTTGCTACTGGATTGGGCAAATCTCTGGAAGGAGATCCATAGTTATCTTCACAAAGTTGCATATACTAGTCAAGTTTACTGAAATCTAAGCAAGGAGATTGATAATGATGAGACATACTAGATCTACTTCTCAGAACGTGGATAGAAATGAGACTGCTAGCACTCAAGAAGGAGGCCCAAGCAACGAACCTATGAATTTGACCGTCGATCCAGTTGAAGTTCAGAACCCAGCTAATTCTCTAACCAGAGCTGAATTTCACAATCTATTGAGAGAGTTAATGGAAAGCCATCGACAACTAAATGAGAAAATTTTGACCAATATTAGCCTGATGAACCAGATTATTCAACAACATCATGAGAAGGACATAAGGGATCCAACTCATTACTTGGCATCGAAAAGTTCAAGCTCGTCGAATGACTACCACAAGCTTAGGCATCAAGGGTTGAAGGAGATCATGTAGAAACATCAGACCCTTAGCAGACCATTATGGTCTGCCAAGACCGATTGGTGCCGATCCCTACTAGGGATCGGTACCGATCCCTCCTCCAAAGGAGGAATTCCTGTATTACACTTGGGGAATCATGCTGAAGTTATTCTCGAAAGTTTGGACTGTGGAGTTTGATCGAATGCTGACAGGGTACCCAGCCGGATTGACGATGAGATAAATGTTCAATGTGCGCGTCAAGACGATGGTGAACCAAGAAAGTGTGGAACGACCCATATACACCGACCGGACCATGAGTGTGACCACCGTTTGGCACCCCTGATCCAGACGCCGGACTTATCAGCGATGGTTAGACAGTTGGTGGGAGAGAGCCAGAGCTTGACTAATGATGATTGGGGAATTTCGAGAAGCCATACCTCGTTTACTGACAATGTTATGCATGTGGAATATCCGAGGAGGTTTAACATGCCATCAATGCCTGCATACGAGGGTAAAACCAACCCCATATAGTATATTATGAGATACCAATGGTTGATGGATTTTACAAGAGCCAATGACATGATCAAGTGCATATGCGTTCCCATAGCTCTTTCCGGGATAGCAACGATGTCATTCACGAGACTACCTCCACGGTTAATTTTGAAACTCGATGAGTTGGCAACCAAGTTTGTCGAGCAATTCCGAATGCCCACGACTCATCTTAAAGACATAATGTCCCTCTCCACCATAATCCAGGCTCCAAGGGAATCGTTGAAGGATTACTTGGAGAGATTTCATACTGCCACCAAGGAGGTCAGTAACTCAAATGATCATGCTATACTTATTGTCATGACGTAAGGGATTGATCCAGAATCTGAGTTTGGTGATTAGCTAGCAAGAAAATCGCTTGCCACATTGGAGCGCTTCTATTCAAAAACAGCTCAGTTTTTTAGGAAGGAGGAGGCTAGGTCCTCTAAGAAAAATAATATTACAGGACCAAGTGGAGAAGCAGTACAAAGTATATTGCGATAAAATAGCTTGATGACCGTTCCGAGAAAATCCAAGTCAACGTTAGAATAAATGGAAACAATAAAAGAAATATGGAGATAGGAATTGAGAGCGGAAGAGGGATTTTAGAAGACTAATGTCCAGGATTCCAATCTATGACAATTACACGCTACTAAACACATCCCTAGAGAACATTTATCTATCCACTTACAATACCATGCAATACAGGAAGCTGCCTCCAAAAGAGTGGTTGGAGAGACAGATATAGACTGGGAAATATTGTCGGTTTCATAAGTATTATGGGCACAATACAAATGAATGTAGGCATCTTCAGGATGTTATAGTAAAATTAATTCGACAAAAGAAGCTACAAAAGTTTGTGAAAGCCCCGTAGCATGGAGGGCAGGGAACTTCTGAACCCAACCGAGGATAAGCTCCACATAGGGTTAAGGAGCCTGCACAGACGGTGGAAGACCGGTGATAAATACGATGGTTGGAGGACCACACCCTGTCGATAGGATTTTGCAAGAGATAAAGCGCTATCCTGGCGCGATAAGGCATGTAGATTTTAAATGTTGTTTGAATACAGAAGATGGAGCTCCGGCCAATAGCTACATAATGGCAGATGATATTTTTTTTAAGAATAAGGATGCAAACAAAGTAAAGACTCTAATAAAATCGACCCGATAGTTATTTCAGCTGTGATTGATCCCACATTGGTGAGAAGGATTTTGATGGATTGTGGAAGTTCAATGAATATAATCTTTAAAAAGGTATATGATCAGATGAGAATGGAAGCCAAAGACTTAAAATCATTTAAAGCTCGTATTCATGGTTTTAATGGCATTGCGACCGAGGATGTTAGATATGTGGAGTTACCTGTTGAACTGGAAGAAGGTGAACGAAGGAGAGTGCGAAACCTATCGTTTATTGTTTCGGATGTTGACTCTCCATACAATTTTTTTGGGGGCCGACCAGCCCTGATTGAATTCCAACATCCTCTTGCCCCATAGTATTTAACTCTGAAGTTTTCGATGGATAACGGTGTAGGAGTTGTTCATGGTAATAAGGCGACTAGACGTGTCTGCTATGTAGCTGAGTTGAGGGAAGCTCAACGTAAGGAGAAGGAAAAGGGTGCAGATTAAGCTGTCTATATCCAAGCTGCCGAAGATTGACAACTAACACCTGAGCCTTGTCTCAGGCACCACGGTCGGTTCTATAGAGATATGAATTCGAGAGACAATGGAGAGGAGCCCCAAGAGACTAAGGCTATATCGTCTGAGCTGACGATTGATATCATGATCATCCATGGTGACCCATCACGAGTCTTGAAGATTAGGTCACAACTCAGCCTCCCGATGATGAAATAACTTGCTGGTTTTCTCTAAGAAAATCTAGATGTATTCGTTTGGACTCACTCTAATATGTGTGGAACCTCGCCTGCCATTGCGAGCCATGCATTGAATATTGGTTCGAAATCTACTCTGATGAAGCAAAAAAAAAACGAGTCATGGATCTAAGGAGATCTGCCGCTCTTAAAGAGGTGGATAAACTAAAAGTCAACAATTTATCGGTGACGCCCTCTATCCTGAATAGATATCTAATCCCATACTTGTGAAGAAGGCGGATGGGAAATGGAGAACATGCATTGATTACTTAGATTTGAACAAAGCATGTCCAAAAGACATCTTTTCCCTTCCAAGGATTGAACAGCTGGTTGATTCAACTATAGAACACGAATTACTATCTTTTATGGACGCGTATTTGGTATATAACCAAATCCCGATGCATATCCCTGATCAGGAGCACACCAGTTTTGTTATGGATGTTAGCTTGTATTGTTACGTAGTAATGCCTTTTGGATTGAAGAATGTCGAAGCAACCTATCAACGCTTAGTTAACAGGATGTCTAAAGATCAGAATGGAAAAACAATGGAAGTGTATGTAGATGATATGCTCATAAAGTCACGACAATCAAGCAACCACTTCAAAGACTTGGCAGAAATATTTGACATTCTTCGATATTCAAGATGAAAAACAATCCTTTGAAGTGTTTATTTGGTGTTGCATCAAGAAAGTTCTTGGGCTTTATCATCAATGCTTGTGGAATAGAAGCTAATCCAGAGATGATTCAGGCTATCCGTGATATCCAAGCACCAAGGACAATTAAATAAGTGCAAAGTATGAATGGGAAGGTTGCCTCTTTAAGTCGATTTATCTCTAGAGCTACCGACAAATGAATTCCTTTCTTTGATTTGATTGGGAAGGAAAAAAGAAACTTTGAATGGACGCATGAGACGCGTTTTAAACTCTGGCGAACCATTTGGAGAGACCCCCTATCTTGTCAAAGTTGATAGATCACTAGGAGTTGTACATTTGTATGGCTGTATCAGCGCATGCTATAGTGCTGCCTTGATTTAGGAGGAGAATCGGATCTAAAGGTCGGTGTATTACGTTAGTAAACGATTGATAGGAGCAGAAAGGAACTATCTAAAAATGGATAAATTGCATACTACTTGCTGATTGAGTCAAGAAAGCTCAGGCACATCCGATAAATATTTACGCCAACCAGTCGTTACGACAGGTCCTACAGTGATTTGAGAAGTCTGGGAGGCTACTGAAATGGAACATTGAGCTTAGCCAATTTGATATTACTTATCTCTCTCGAGGAGCTATCCAGAGACAGGCTTTGGCGGACTTGATAGCAGAGTTTACTATGCAAGATGATCTTCTAGAAGGAAGTTAAATCCTTACTATACGATGAAAATTATATACTAATGGAGCATCCAATGATCATTGTTCTAGAGCTAGGGTTGTGATTGTAACTCCTAAAAACTGGTCGATTTGTTATGCTTTGAAGCTTGATTTCCAAACAACATACAACGAGGCTGCGTATGAAGCTTTGATTGCTAGACTTAAACTCGCTAAAGAACTTGGAGTTAAATATCTTGAAATCTTTTATGATTCGCAAACGGTGGTGTATCGAGTTAGAAGAGACAATCTACCTAAGGGAAAACATCTTTCCCTATATCTTACCCGAGTTCAGGAGTTGTTGATAGAATTTGAATACTACGGCATTTTGCATATTTCACGCGATCAAAACAGAGAGGCTTATTATTTGGCAAAGTTCGCTAGTACCAACAGTGCACAACATATGGGTTTGGTGTCAATGGAAGTATTAGATACCACAAGTATAAACATGATGGAAATCGATCAAATACTGAAGGCGGAATCTGAAAGGGAATCATGGATGACTCCAATTAAAGAATATCTATTGCACGGAGTCCTACCTAATAAAAGAATTGAAAAGTGACATGTCCTTCGCAAAGCTTCATGATATATTGTGAAAGAAGGAGTCATATAGGAGGGTTTCTCAGTCCATCTACTCAAGTGTACAGCTCATGATGAGATAAAGCATGTTTTAAAAGAAGTTCATGAAAGGGAATGTGGTGATCACACTCAAGGGCAAACTCTGGCAATGAAAATACTCCGTTATGGATACTATTGGCCAACCGTAAACTGAGATGCCGATGATTATTTAAGGCTATGTGATAAATGTTAGATATATGCAAAGTTCCGAGAACTCCGCCAAAAAAAATCATGCAAGTGGTCATCCCATGACCGTTCTCTACATGAGGAATAGAAACTATCGGTTCTTTACCAATCTCTAAAGGTTGCGCGAAGTGTGCTATTTTAGCAGTTGATTACTTCACCAAATTGGCCGAGACGAAACCTTTAGCTACGATCAGAACCAAGAAAGTAATTAACTTCATCGTCCAGAACATCATTTGTCATTTTGTCTCCCATAGAGTACTGTAACTGATAATGGTACTCAATTCAATAGCGCTGATTTTAAAGATTTTGGTCAAAGATATCGTATTGAGACTAGATTTGCAACGGTCCTTCACCCTTAGGTAAATGGACAGGTTGAAGCTATAAATAAAATCATCAAATCAATTCTAAAGAAGCATTTGGAGAAGGCTAGAGGTAACTGGGTGGATGAACTTCCAACGACACTTTATGCTTATAAGACCACTCACAAGTCCACGAATGGCCATACTCCATTCGCTCTTGCCTACGGTTTTGAAGCCATTATTCCTATTGAATTCAAAGTCCCTTCTCATCGAGTAACTTACTACGATCTCAAAACAAATAAAGATCACCTCTTGGAATCTTTGGAATTTATAGATAAGAAGTGCAAAGAGGCCGATCTAAGGTCAGCTGCACACCGGCATCGAGTTGCCCGCTATTACAACACTAAAGTGCGACTAAGAACCTTCGAAATTGGAGATCTTCTCCTGAAACGGGTTTTTCCTACCTTTCACACATGAATCCAAATCGGGAAGGACCATATCTCATTGAATATAGACTTGGAGAAGGAACTTTCAAGCTAGTGTCTGTCAATGGCATTACACTTTTAAGAGCATGGAATAGCGAAAATTTACGAGGCTATTTCACTTGGTTTTTTTGTTAATATTTCAATTTATTTACTTTTATAGTTTGCTTTGACATTTGGTCTTTCAAAAACGAAATAAGATAGTTTACGTTTTCCCATTCCATTTAATGTATAAAGTTTCAAACTTCCTCTGTATTCAAGTTTGTTATTGCATTGTATGATAATTACATAGCGAAAAAGATTGATATCGATGCGTATAAACAGGCTCCTAGAGTTTGGAATCAATCAATCGTGCTAACTCTCGATGGGATCAAACGAGATGAGCCCAGTCAACTTGTTCGCTTAATAATTCCCCTTTATAATCCAAAGAATGGGATACACAACAAGGAACGAATGTGGTTGACAATCTGGAGATTGAAAAATTCTTGCTTGGACTGTAGGACTGAAACAAAAATCAAACCGACCGAGATACGACCAATCACGGGATAAATCAAAATCCCAAATTCTTGAGGGAAAATTAATTAACCAATAAAGGATTATGACCTAACTGCTCTCCAAAATAACTCTAAGTCCCTAGAGTGCGGATTGGAGTATGAACATAAACTGGATGGAAACCCACGAAACAACTATAAGTTCACAGAGTGTGGACTGAAGTATAAACATAAACTGGGTGGAGACCGACCGCCCACGAAACAACTCTAAGTCCCTATAGTGCAGACTGGAGTATAAATATAAACCGGGTGGAAACCGACCACTCGTGAGATAACTCCAAGTCCCCAGAGTGTGGACTGGAGTATAAACTTAAACTGGGTGCGAACCTATCACCAATCAATTGAACCTTATCCTCAGAGTGTGGATATAATCATGGATGAATAGATGAGTGGATTTCGACCATTTTCTATTTCACAAACTCCGACCGAAAACCGATAGGAGTATAAATTTGTTAAGGATGGAATTTGACCTTCTGGCTTCTTGCCTCACCAAATCAATGCCGAGGACAGAAGCACGATCATTCAAAAACCCGCTGAATCCAATAGCATAACATTAAGGCCTGAGCCTAGTGTTCGATCTGACTTGAGGCCATGACCACTTGAAGGCCTTGGGATGGAGTTGGTGAATTGTTACTAGAATTTACAAGCAACGAATTATAATTACATTGAATGGAAAGTAATCGTTCAACTGTTTAAATAACAACTCACACGAAGCATAACAAAAAAAACTTTTATTTACATAACAAGTGTTGAAATTTCAGTATGAGTTATTCTGAAAGATCGGGATTTATACCTTTACAACTACAACTCAGAAAAGACTATGCAAACTATACACATTAAGTTAGAGAAACTACACTTCTTCGACTTCCTCTTTCTTTTGGGTTTCTTAGGGGTATAACCACTAGTGCTTCTCTTTCGGGACCCTTTTTCCGCCTTTGGCCGGAGAGCTTGAGGATGTAGGAGGAAGTTCATCAGGGATCGACCTATCCGGTGGAATAATTTGAAATGGCATAAGATAAGGATCATCGATGTCCACCTCAGTGGGCTCAATTTTAACATTTCTTTTCAACGGTTCCTCCTTTTCAATCTGCTTCTTCATGTTGGTCTTATCAGTGTGTTCCAAAGCACCGTTAATTATTATGTCATCAGATTCATCGACAGGGAGTGGATCCTCGGTCTTATCTTCGTCAAGGGCACTGATGACTTGAGCATCAGGTCCTAGAACATTAGCAGCAACCAAGCCTTTAGCTGTTTTCTCATATTGATCTGCAGCAACACCACTTCTACGAGTTTGACTAGGGCCCGGAAGACCTGCAAGATCTGATAAAACAAGGAGATTAGCACAAAACCAATGCGTGTGAAGAATGAAAAAATTTCATATACTAAGGAGTAAAGAGAAATACCGGCATCTGGTTGACTCTCTGTAGCTGCCGAGATGCCTCCTTCTATAATGGGGGACAACAACTTGGATTCGAAGCCTGGCCTATCTGGATCATAGCCAAGACCCTGTTACATATCAAGAGAAATTGATGTTTCGGCTACTTGGGATGGCGAAGGACCTTTAGCATCAGTCCCTGAAGACTCAGCAAAATGTTCTCCTCCTTCAGTAGGTGTAGACGCATTGAAAAATCTAAGCTTTGCGGCAGCTAGATCCGAAGGCTCGTTTCTGCGAAGAATTTCCCTCACTAGTTCTTCTTCGTTGAGCTCGGCTTCACCCAGCTCCTTTTTCTTCATCTTGATGATGTTCTCCCAGGCTTTAGTGAGCGATTCGAGATAACCTTCTTCAAGAAAACTTAAGTGATAATGGATTACGACTTTGGCATTGTAGTCAATAATCAACGGGTCAAATAAGTCCTTGATCTCATTCATACCAGACTCCATGGCAGCTTCCACTTTGGAGTTAACTTGTTCGGTCGTCTCTTTTCGGCCTTCTTCTCGAGCTTCTTCTTTAAGAGCTTCGATATTGGCAAATTTCTAATCGAGCTTAGCCTTTAAGATTCTAGACTCAACAACTTCATCACGGTACTTCTGCGATTCCTCTCAAGCTTCAATTTTTGCCTCCCTTTCCTTCTTTAGAAGTTTTTCAAGTTCCTCATCACGGTGAGCCAGAGCATCTTTCTCCTTGTGCAAGAAGTCCCTTTCTAAAGTGAGTGCCCTGCTACGATGAAGTGTCGTATCAAGTTCCTTTTTATGAGAAAATTGTAAACGACTTATTTCCCCTACCGTTTCATTAGCATTCTTCTCCACTTCAGCAAGTTAGGTTTTAAATTCTAACAATTCGGTGTCTTGATGCTTGTTGTATCCTTATCGTATATAGCTTCCAACTTGAGGTGATCTATCTTGTGCTAACGCTCGAGGGATACTTCAGAGACTTTTCCACCAAGTCTACAAATGAGTCATGTTGCATAAATACATCATTAACGCACCCGAGAGAACTTTCCTTGGCATGCCTTGGAATTATGTGAATGGACGGAAGGAATTTAAGACCATTAAAGAAAATCTTTGTACAAGTGGCCTTTAGCACAACTAATTTCTCTAATATGGAAATGCTGGGTGTGGTAGCTGGAAAAGGCGGATGAGAGATATCAAGTGGATGTTTACCTGATTGGCGCTCACAAGATTGTCTGGAGCTTAAGGAGCTGGAAAGTTTCTTGTGAGATGCAGCGATGCGAGGGCCACGGTAGGAAGGTTGGTCTCTAGTTTAAGCAAGAAAGTTGGACTGTTCGTCTTGACAAGATGTCTGGAATAGGGATTTATGTTTGGAAGAGGAAGAAGATTCCCTAACGTGATAATTCCTATCCCGGCCCTCGTCCTTGTCCCTGCACCGGGTAGACTTTGAATCTAGACTAGATCAATGGTATGATAAAGAGCTTCCTAACCGATCGAAGACTCTGGATTGAGACATTGCACCTGTAAAGACCAAATGAAAGCATATTAGTAATTATCGAACGAAAGATTAATGAAAAGTGTATAGTGAAGTGCATGTGGGCGTGAGTGTCCTAGTGTTCCCCTCAATAGACCGTTGACTGTAGCCGTGCTCATCGGTGTTTTCTCTCCTTTATTAGAAGGTCAGATGCCTTTGCCGCTTCTGGTGGGAGAGTCGATTCCTTGAATGTTAATGTTCAGAAAGTCATAGGACATGATATCATCTGGAATTTAAAGATTCGAAAATCCTTTTAACGAACTTTCCAAGTGTTGAGAGGATGATTCCTCTTCAACTAAAGTAGTAACAAACTCTGGATCCGCGGCGTTTTTTCTTCTGCGAAGCCTATATGCCAATCTTTACTTTCTTTTTGTGGGTGTTTGGGATTTCCCGACTTGCGAAGGTTCAACCATTGTCACTTTCCCATGGCTTGCATCGACATCTCTCGGTTTCTCGGCTTGAGAATCCTTAATCTCGCCCTCCTCGGTATCGTCTTGAGTCCCATCAATAGAGGGAATGACAGGGTTGACAGCATTCGTCCTTTGTTTTGCAACATTTCCACACTTCTAGGAAGTTCGATACTATGGCCATCTTTCAATAGCCTGAACAAGGATAATAACTCATCAGTTGCAAGGTATTTGATGTCCCTATCCTCAATAGGGGTAGCGTGGATGGCAGTGACAGCTCTTGAAAAGTTAGTGCCTTAAGGACATTGGAGAACACCTAAAGGAACTTCAGATGTTAGTGGATTTAAAAGAAAAGTTATGACTTGAATTAGTAAACTTGAGAGAGAAATGAAGGTAGTGCTTACGTCCTTCTAAACATCAACTTGCAAATCCAAGAAGGCAACGCATGTAGAACAATTTATGCTTAAACAGCGAGAGTTTGTTCCAAGCGCTAGTCAAAAGTTGGCAGTTTGGCGAAGGTTCGAGAAAGACATAAGAAGGGCTTCTCGATCATCGTTTGAAGTTGTAGACAAATCTGATATCTTCGGGAGTGGGAGGACAGAATAAAACATTCATGAACAACAAGAAAGTTCCATGATAAAAGCATAACTATTAGGATGAAGTTGTATATGGGCGATCCAAAGTTACTCAACATTTCTCGGACAAACAAATTAAAGGGCGGTACGTATCTGGTCCAACACATGAACTTATTGCAAGCTATGTACCCTGCTGGGGGCAAGTGAGATATGTCCTATCTTGTGGAACCAAGATGTCCAGAATGTCGTGGATTGAACATAATCGACGGAAAGTGGCCTCGCCAAATCAAGAAGCCTGTGAATCCACCGGATTATGTAAAGGAATAGCGCCCACTACAACATCAAGAGTAGGGATTATGTTTTTCATTGGAAAGAATGGAGTATCTGAGAAAAGATCGACTTGTGGATTAGAAACTTCTATTTGTTCCATATGATGGCTAGGAGGAAGCCTACCAAATATAATTGCGGAACTTGACTTTGCATCAGAACCAGTGTGCCACATTACTAAATTAGAAGACATGTCAGTCGAACGCTTTGAGCGTCTGGAACCTATATCAGCTATACTCAGTAGATAATCAGGATCAGAAAAAATAACATGTTCCCCCCGTGCTAAGTGTAAACTAGTGTAGTGCAGTATATAATATATATAAACAGGTAGAAATCAGAAAAATGAAATAAAATGATGAAACTAAGGAGTCTTGTCCAGAGAGACCATCATCGCTGACCGTCTCAACTGGCAAAAAGATTGATCGGCCATGAAAGCTTTGGGATTGACTATCGGCATATCGATGTATGGAGTTTGTTACTTAAGTTCATTTGCAAGTTTGTCACTTTGTCCATATTGAAGGTTTCTTTAATTTGATTGTTCAATCTCAAGTTTGACAAGTTTAAGTATGCATGTTATATTGTCCATTGGCATCATATGTTCAAGGTCAGCGAGGCAAACTAGTGGTGATTGTTCAAACAAGTTATTTTGGAATTAGTTCATAAGGCGCATGTCGATTCCTAGGATTCAAATACCTATCAATTTCCCAAGAGCTCCTATGCCGATCCTTCTACTTAACCACAACCATCGATCCCTCCATCAAAATCATTTATACCGAACCCTATCCCAAAGTAGGGAATACCGAACCCTATATCATTACCCAATTTCGATCCCTTTCCTCAACCTTCCTTACCGATCCCTCTCCACAACTAAAGCAATAGACCCCTATCACTATCGTGTCACAATCTATCGATCCTTATGCCACTTAACTTCTAGCCTTTTCTTTATCAAAAACCCTCGTTGAACCCTCACTTTCTTTATCCATCTCATCTCTCAACTCCAGAATCAAGTACCGATCTTTCCATCGAAGCATATCTTACCGATCTCTCACCCGGAGTCACCAGCACCGCCGAACCCTTTATTTCTCTACCCTAACTCTTCTTCCCTTAGAATCCCTCGTTGAACTCTTGCTCTATCTCCTTGTCCCTTCATCCTACGCCCTATTCGACCTACCGAAACCTTTGTTCCAATACTCCTTGGCACCTTAAGATCGTTCGCCACCATATGTTCACATCAACAACTCTGGCAGACAACCTAATTATGTGATTGAAATATTTATTACAAATTCGTACCTAAATGAAAACGTGAGTTTCGAATTAAGATGGCGATGAACGGTCTAGGATTGTCGACCTGTAAATGAAGGAAATTTTGTTGAATGGTGCAATCGTGGATGGATTTGAAGTTGATGTTTGGAGAGCTTTGGTTCGGCAAGGAAGTTCTATGCATAGACAGAAAAATATAAAAAGTGAAGGAGGGAGATAAGAAGGCTTGTATTTATACAAATGGAAGAGGGTTCGGCTGCAGGAACATTGAACAACTCATAAGTGGAGAGGTGTTGGCATAGAGACTTATTGATCCCTATTTACATAGCTACAAAGATGGATCGTCATAATGAATGCCGATCCCTATAGATGATTAAAAAAATGAAATAAAAAATGATCGTGAAGGTTTGTTTGTAAACATGAACATACAAAAGATTATAGAAATTAGCAACGATTTATAAGCGTTCGAATACATCTGGGAGCCAATAACAGAAACATTTATACGAATATGCATGAGAGTAGTTCAAAAGTTCGACCTTTTGAAATTAGCAGGAATTGAAATCAAACCTAAAACTTTCAAGTTTAAGGCTGGACCGGATAAAAAAGTTTACAAGTCTCGCATAACCATATTTATATATGTTAACGAAATATGGCCTTGGATTTATATTACTGGGTATCGACCAAGCATCATGGCAGTAAATATAGAATTCAATGCCTTGGTAAAAAGATTTGACAAGGGAATAGTAATCATTCAGGAAGCTAGATGAACCTCTTTTCAACAATTTAGACTTGTTTAAATTAAAGCATGTCATGTTACTCACAAGACGTACTTTAGGGGGCAAGTGTTAATCGGTATCCTAACCCGGCTATATTGAACTAATTATAGATGGTAGGTTCGATTATTATCAAGAATGATGTCCACAGAGCAATGGTTGTAGGACTCGAAAGTAAAGTGAAGATGGTTATACGAAGCCAGAATTAGATGGAGTTGATAGATAAACAATGCAGGATGTTTGAAATATGGATATTAGCTTGGACAAGCAAGGGTTTGGCATGGCTTGGTAGTATCATGGGGACCGTCATGATTAGATAGGAAACAGTTTGGCATGGTTGAAGCAAAGGAGAGATCGACATAGGTGAAAGTAGATAGATCCGCATGGTCAAGGCAAGATGGATCGGCATAGCCTTTGAAAGATGGATCGGCATAGCAACTAAAAGATGGATCGGCATGGTCAAGGCAAGATGGATCGGCATAGTCTCTGGAAGATGGATCGGCATAGCCATTGAAAGATGGATCGCCATAACCTTTAAAAAATGGATCATCATGGCTTTAAAATAGTCAAGGGATCATTATACTCAAGTCCATCAAGAAGGGATCGGCACATGCCAGAAACTAAGTTCATTCCTGGTTCCAATGGTCAATATCTTGGGATCTAGAAGTCCAAAGCAAACGAAATTTAGAGAACAAGGTATTGGACCGTGGGGGACCTACCCTGGGGATCAAGTATCAAATGGCCTAAGAATGAGGGATCGATATATGTCCATTTCGTGGGTTCGGTAGAAAATAGCTTGCAAAGGGAAGCTGAGCCAAAGATTACTTAAAATCATGAGTTCTACTAGTCCAAATGACTTAATATTTGAAGAGGCAACATATCTGAGCAAGAAGAAGACACTATAAGGATCGATGCCCAAGAATCGACTAATGAAGGGATCAATACCGATCCCTCTTCATTGGGATCTGGGCTAGCGACCCCTATGGTGGGCCCATATGGATTAGAAGATCCTATAGCCAAAGTTTCAAAGAGATTGGTGGTCACCTTCACCTGTAAATACTGGCCTAGGGGGTCATTCTAAGGATCTTTACACTGCTAGTTACATTAGCCCTTATTGTAATCAATTTTTTCTTACTTCTTGCTGTAATCAAACTACTAGTGAATCAGTAAAGAAATATTCAAAGCAGACGTAGGCATATAATGTCGAATCACTATAAATTTCCATGTTCTTGATTATTGTTTTGATTTTCTTGTTAGTTTATTCTATTCCCCTGATTTAATTTTACTTTCACCATTTACTTCTCTACATAAATCTATTTTTGGGTGCTTGTTACCAATTTGGTTGCTTCGTCCATGTAACAATTTGCACCTTAATAGGGCCGAATTTTAACCAAATGAAAACCCAAATCCATTAGAGTACGGATCATTAGTTTTGGTAACTTGTAATAAGCATAAATGTATCAAAGAGCGATCATATAAACTCACAGTAGAATAGGAAAATATAATAGAACATAGATACCGACTGAGGCTACTACCTTGGAATACTTGGATATCTATTTGCCTTGTTAGGGCCGAGCATTTCACCATCTACCATTCTTATCTTGCACCAGTTGCCCGTCCCTCTAAATATATAATGTGACTTGTAATGAGAAGAGTGTCAAAACAACGTTCTTGCGACTGAAAAATTTCATTCTTTATCCATAACACTAATTTATGCCGATTGATTTCCAATTAAGTGGTATTTCTATTATTCATGGCTAACCCGTCCAATCCTATGTGCACGTACGATATGCCTAACCTCCCGAGGTATAACTATATACATGCCGATATACGTATATATCTAAATGTTATACTACCCAAACTCCCTAGCCGTTTAATACTTCTTAAATAGGGAGAAGTCATACCCAAATGTCATTTAATACCTCAACCTCAAAGCGGGTCCTGCACATCTTGAAGACTCATTTAAGGGTTAACCAGCCTACCTATGCCAAACAAACAACAAACTAACTAACTTTGAGGTCTATGCGTATCCTATACATATTCTACACTAGTACGAAACAAAATGCATTAGGGCATAACCTGAGTCTTTTCTACCGACCGGTCGGACCGCTGGTGGTCATTACCTATATGCCAGCCCTACTACTAAATATCAGTCCAATAACAATACCGACATGGCCCGCCAACCATCCAAGGTTGAAATGTCATTTAGACTAGCTAATGTAAATCAAGGAAAATTCCCCTTTCAATTACTTAATACCTCTCATTAGAAATAAAGTAGACCCCATCCTTAAAAGCACTAGACCATTTAATACATCAAATCCAAGGCGATCCCTTGGTATATTTTTCCTACCTATCCGCAATGCATAGCCCTTGCCCACACAGCCAATGGTTGGAGATGTCCCACATCAGTAGTAAGTAAACACAACTATTGTCATCCTCTAGGTGAAGGACGGACTAATGTTGTGTAACTCTACTAACCTCGCATCACAACCCACTAAACCAAACCAACCATCCTAAGCTTAAATGTTGGATAAGCCCATTAACTCATGCTTGTTCAAATCGTATAATTAAGGCTGCATAATTTCCCGCTATGAAAATTATACCGCCTTCTAGCATTTAATTCCTATCTTATACAATTATTTACTATATTAGATAAATGTCAATTGTCTGTAATAAGTGGTCGTCAGTGTCAAAATTGGACGATCTCCAAAAACATTTATATATGCATTCTAATTAAATCCTATTACGCTTATTCAATTTCCCCGTAAATGTCATAATAAATTCTCTAATTAGTCTCCAATTACTTTTTGAATTTCTTATTAACTATAAATTTATTGCCCATTAATTTGTAGTTATTGTCCATAAATTTTGGAACTACTATTCATTTCTTTTTAACTTCCTAGTCCCGTAATTACTGCGCTATTAGTAACCAGTCATCCGAATTATAACTAATACGAGTACCTACACATATTTTTAGTTATGATACAAAAATTTATGATCTAACCGAAAGATGCGATTCTACGTATACATATATTCCTATTCCTAACACAATAATTTTGAAGCTTAGGAGTTCCATAACTTACATTTGCAAGTACATTTGTAGAACATAAATTTCTACATTTTAATTAATAGGGCAATTTTCCTAAAAAGGAGTACCGTTATAAATTTCCATAAATTCCCCAAAAATTAGACTGGCTCTATTTGAAATTATAAGGAATTTTTTTTATTGAAATAGACAGTGTAAATTACAGAGAAGAAACTCTGTACTCTACACATCTCTTTAATTTTTAGTATATTCCTTATTATTTCAAACACGTACTTTTCACAAATTTTATGGAATTGGACAATTAATGGAAATTACACGGAAGTACATACAATTGAATTATACCCCGCTTGAAATAAATTAAAACAAAAAAAAAATCATATTCCAAGTTAACTAGAGAAACCTAATTTATAACCCAGTTATAATTTGGAATAAACTTTACAACTTAACAAACATATTACACAAAAATATTAAGGATTGATTTCAACTTTCCAGATTATATTGTATATACTATTCCAATTTCCTCAATTACAGAGTATGTAGACAGGGTTTCAACTAAATACGTTTATTTAAGCCTATAATTCAGTAGATCTACCATGGATATAATAACAAAACAAAACTCAATGATATAAATTTCAATGTTATAAATAAATTATATAAATTCCTACTCACCTTTTTAGTTTTTCATATCTCTCAAATCTTAATCCATTCCTTTACTTGACTCCTTTTCCATTCTAGTCCAAAAGAATACGTATAACAAGGTATATCCATATCATTAGAATTACAAATCTGAGAATAAATTTGGGGTTAAGGAGAATATAGGTTTATAATTATAAAAATTTATCTTCTTTTCCATAGTATTGATTTCCTATTTCTCTTCTTATCCTTTTTCCGTCCTTCTCCGATTATATATATACAATATTCCATAATTAATAGAAATAGTGGAGCAGAGAAAATAGCAGAGCTTTGCTCTTTTGATCAAAAAAATGAGAAGAGAAGTGAGGAGTTAGGCCTGTATTTATAGGCACTTGAACCAGTCATATCCATTAAATTAAATAATTAAATCCAGACCGTTTGACCAAGTTTCAAACCCAAGCCACCAACCTCCGACTGATGGACCACCCCGTTATAAGTGGTCGAATGCTAGTGGTTGACCGACCTAAATAAGAGGGTCAACCAATAAGGTCTTGCATTTATTATTATTTGTTTCCTTTTCTTGGTTTAAATTATTTTCATTCCCAATACTTCAAACGTTAATAACTTCTTCGTTTGAGTTCCGATCACAAAATCCCAAATATAAAATTTTCTTACAAGATCACCGTGAACACAATGGTACAAGTTTCATGCTCAAATTACGACGTTTTATCAAATTCCATTTTTGGAGCCTTATTAATTATTTATTAATTACTATAAATTTTACGAGGTGTTATAGTCCATCACTTAAAAATTGTAACGAACCTGAATTGATATACATACACATTCCTAACCATTACCATTTATTTATCTTGTGAACTAATGACAAGTATGTCCTTGACTATAACCTTTTCTGCAACGTAGCCTAAGGTCTATTGCAGTAGTACCAAAAAAGAACGTCTCATATCCCTGGATCGCTGTTACCCATAGATACCAAACAACAATCACACATGCTACAAATTGACTATAACTATCAAATACCAAGGCCAAGGCCACGGGAGATGGAGTTACTCCATGTACGTAATATCGTAAGGAATCATATTTTGCAATATTCTAGTCGTCATATCTCAAAATCATTGAATGCTTCTATAAAATTTACTACACAACTCTAATGCATCATCATTCAGACCTCAGTATCATCATACTTCTTCAATACACTCTCCCAGTCTATTTCAAAATCTACGACATCGGAATACATGTTGGATGGGTCCCACATGGGTTCTAAAATCAAAGTACTCTAAAACCTACCAAACTTCCCTGATTGTATCCTTCAAAACATGATGAAAATTAGTTTAAACCGCGCCTCAGTCCGAGTTCTTATGCAAAAGTTACCGTATTTTGACATTTCAGCTGAAAAGGGCAAAAATGTTCGAAGCAGCATTTCAAATGTCTTAATTTAGATTCAATTGTCTAAATATCCAGAATTTATATATGAAATTTCCATGGGAAAGTTTTGAAAAAATTTCCTAAAATTTCAAATGTCCATAGCTTTTTATCTGTAGCTCCAAACGACACGCCATGTCTTCCATTACGATCCTAATGAAATTCTCTTCAACCTTTGAGCTTTAAATCATGAACTCACATAGTTGTTGACATAGTTTCTTTCTTTTGAATTATTTTAACATGCGACTCCATATCATTGAGATACCATGCATGTACATCGTTCGACTTGAATTAACACCTTTATTATAAGTCACTCAATGTTCGGACGAGTATTGCTTCACACTTTGAGGTAGTGAACCTATTTCATAACCATTCAGGTTTAAGAACTTTAACAGCCGTTTCGATTCTACAGCTTGCAACCAAGTACATATCATCGATAACCTGCCATGGGAGGAATACTACTTAGAGGTAGTTTGATGGACCATCAGGGCACTCAAATGCTTTACAAACCATACAAGTATACCTAATCTATCATTCAATTCAATTCCATATTCCGTCATTCAATTACAGCTTGGATTAGTACTTAACAATCCTATCTATCACCCAAAATTAACAATCAACCAAATACAATTCAATCAGTAATTAAACTACATAATCATATCAAACATCATTCAACTTTTACAGGTTCCTATCACATCAATATACAAAATTTATACTTTGAAACATTCATTCATTAAGATTCTCAGCTTAAAAATCTTAAATCAAGTTCATTACACAAGCCTTAACAACATTAGCATTAAAACATGATTTTTAACATATCTAATGGTCATAGAGTACATAATAGCTCTCACTAACCAAACTCCTTAGAAACCCAACTTGAAATTCCCTTTGATTCCCTAAATCCAACTTATATCTCCTCCAAATATGAACTATAAGGTATGGATTTATAGAGAATTTTCTAACTTAAATTTAAAATTTTATTTCACAATATTTGTTGAAAATTGAAGGAGTTACGAAGATTTGAAGTTTTGAAAATATTTGTTAACTTAGGAATGTTATGAGGAAGAAGAAGAATGAGATAATGAACTTGTTTTCCTCATTTCAAAATTATAAAAAAGTGGTTATAGCCAAATGACCATTTTTCCCTCATTCCTCTTTTCTTCCCATTTTAGTAACCTTATCCGATTTTAATAAACTTAATATGAATTTTATATGTAAACGACATTATAAACACAATCGAATAGGTCTCGGGCCCTAATTCATTAGTCCTTAAAATTCTTCTTTTATGCCATTAGCTTGCCTAATCTTCAATTATAAGATTAATTACAATTAATTACCAAATAAAAAATAATGAGTTGCTACATTCTCTTTCCTAGTTACACTCTTGAGATCATCAAGGGTGGAACAATGTATTGCATAATCACCCACATGTCGCCATAACATGTCTAGTACCATAATAGCAAGCCAATCATAGCAAAACAATATTAGCAATATAAAGCATGTCCTATGTTAGCATTCAATTCTAACCAACTAATGAAAATAAAATACATAGAGTAAATGGAGTCATACTGGCAAAAAGTTCCGAATTTGAAGAACGCGTCTTCTCTTCCAGCCACCATGTAATATTTCCATAATCATCTCCTAAATGAACTTGAAGTGCTTCTTAACCTTGATCTGAATCGTCTTGATACTACTCTCCAATACCTAAATAGGTTCTTTAGGGATAAAAACTTTACTTCCACCTCTTTCTCTAGTTGACCTAGCTCAACAATCACACCGTGTTATGCACACACTTTCACAAATGCAAAACAAGGAAGTGTAAAAAAGGAATACATTATTTACTCTGGGCATCTTTTCGGGAGATCCACCAAATATGCAAGTTTACCAAATTGTTCCAATATAGGGAATGCCCCTATGAATCTAGGTGCAAGTATTATCCAGCTTTTTGGCTAAGTAGATTTTCACAAGAATCGGATCGTCAATATGAAGACAAAACGATTCACGAACTTGAAAACATGCTTAGAGGGACGATAGGAACTTACTCAAGAAATTTCTAAGGCATTAGATGAAAGTGGACCACTTAGTACCGACCCTTTCTATCATCCATTGGAACTTCAAAATCACACGTGAAGCTCTAACTCAAATGATTATCATGGAGTACTTTTTTCATAAGGAATACATAAACAATTCCAAGGATTTTTTGGAAGAAACCAAAGAATGTGACAAGGACAAGTGGCATCAAAATTTCACAATATTACTCAATCTCAAAGGAGAAGTGCTCTTAATGTACGAGGGGAGATATGAGATAGAAGAATAAGTGAAAGAAATAAGGGGGGTTTCCCCCTAAAAAACCGATAGGTACCGAGTGAAACCGCCCGGTACTAAATGGTCTTTATTGTTCTATGAGCCTTGTAACTTACTTCCACATGCTTGGACTTGGGTTTGAACCTGATATTTCACGGGCCACTTATTCTGCTAGGAGATTTCCCTATAAATAAAGTCCCTATGGAAATTTGAAAAGGGATTTTTGGCTCTTTTTTTCTTTATCTTCTATCTCTCCTCTTCATGGTCACTAAGCGGACATTGTTGGCTGTTCTAGGATTTGAGATCTTGTTAATCCCATGTACTATTGATTCTAAAATCTCTAATCAATAGGAATTGCAATGGACATAGGCTAGAGATTGCTGAACCATTATAAAAATAATAGTGTTCTCTTAATTTTCATTAAATTTTTGCTAAATCTACGCTTTTCTCTGGGTCTTAAGGCGTTGACCCATTTTTGACATCAATATTTTTTTCTCTCAATAAGAAATTGATTCTTAGAGTTAGATCTAACTTTCTGTTTTGGTTTTTGAGAGATCCAATAGTTAGATCCAGAAGATATGCTTTAGGGAATTTAGAAACTTGCTGATAGGAATCATTGCACCTAGGAGATCTGGAAGATCGCAGGGGCAGTTGCTGGTGGCGATGAAGGAAATGTTTACCAACTGGAAGTCAGTAACCAATGAGAAGTACCCAGATCATCTGTTTAGTAAGAGATTGGTATTGGGGGTGGGTTTGACAAGGTTATGTAGGGACTGAATCAGAAGTTTATAGACAGTCAGAAGGCCCTGATAGAAAGATGGATGCTCGGATAGATCTGCTGACCCGGTAACCATAGAGAACTAGGAGAAATAGGAGAGAAGTTTCTCCCATAGATCTAAAGAAGAGAATCCATCTGTTTCTGATAAGAACAGGTGAAATAAAAGACAAATACACAAGGAAAGGTTCATTGGAGCATGAACCCTTATCTGGAGGCCAAAAGCTAAGTGCTATGGATGCTATGGTCATCCACAATATTAACTTCTAGTGACGAAATACGGCAATGTTAATGGTATCCATAATATCAGAAGCACCTGAATAAAAAAATTCACAGATTTCCAAAAACTACAATTTAAGCGATTATATATCAAATAGATCATATTCAAGTTACAAAAATCCCAAAAGTAATCCCAGGCATTGATCAAATATAATTTACAACAATACGCCAAGAGTGACATACGAAGATTCCTCTTGGATGATCAAATCAATATAGACATAATTGTCTTAATACACAACGGAAGCAATTTTAAACAGAATCCCTAAATTAGCTATCCGTCAGCCACCTGCTCGATTTCGGATGCTTTATTCGCCAAAATCGGCTAAAACCTAAAAACCTAAACCCTCAGCCTACCCATCAAATTTTAAGCACCCGAGAGTTTAAGGTGAAACACAAACTTCAAGTTAGACTAAAAGCCTGGTATGAATAATTTCTGCTACATCTCAGTTTACTGATAAATAGTGAGATCACACCGCTTAGTGGAATAGGTTTCCCCTCACTAATATCTCTTTTTAAAAACATATATTTTGCAAATCCTTTCCTGCAACTAAACTGGTTAATCAACATATTTTAATAATATAACAATATCCATTATGATAAAAACAGGAAATAAAATAGACTATCTCTCTAAATCTGAACTATCCATTCTTTACTGGACTATCTGCCCTAAATTCTCAGCTAACTGCTCTTTTCAGGACTATTTATCCTAAAATTGATTATAAAAAATAGCAATATCTTTTATGCTAGATAATGGGCTATCTATCCAAAACAGGTAAAAAAAAAGAGTGAATTAACTGTCCTTAAAATTTAGCAAAATCCGTTATCCTAATAAATGAACTATCTGTTCATATCAGAGCTGACTACTCTTTCTGGACTAACTATCCTCTGGGCCGACTGTCCTCAAAATGGACTAACTGTCCGAATTTTAAATGAGTTGACTGCTTGAATTTTCTTTTGGGATAACTACCCTTCAAAATACTTGAGCTAACTGCTCTACAATCTCTGATCAAACTACTCTTTAAATTTTCCTTGAAACCTTTTCAAAATTATTTAGTCCATCAAATCATATATATACAAGGAAAATATACCTTTAGCTTTACTCTAAACTATTTTTTTGCCATGTTATGTATACTTACGCAAAATAATGTTGATGATATTCAATAATGATTGTCTATCCTTTATAATAAGTTAATGTTCTTTATAACTTAAAAGACTTAGCCTATCTCTCTAGTTCTTATATTCGAAACCTTTGTTTAAAACCTTTAAACAACCTTTTGAAAACATAGATGGTAACTCCTTCAAAACCATTAAGAAAACCCTTAGAAAGTATCAAAGGTAACTCCTTTTTATCCTTTAATAAACCTTTCGAAATCATTGAAGTAACTCCTTCCAAAATTTTAATAGCTTTCCTTTTACAAGCTTTAAAACATATGATATCCGCCTTTTAAATCCTTTAAACCTTGATCTTTAGAAAATATTGCAAAACCATACCTTTCGACCTTGTTGGAAGGTTTCTTTTCAACCTAGTCGAAAGGTTTCACCTTTCGACTTTGTCAAAAGACTGGGTTACCTCCCCTATATAATAAACCTTTCGGAAGCAATGTAACTCAAAACCTTTCGAAGAGATTGGGTTCAATCTAAAACAGGTGGAAAACCTTTCAAAACCAATCAAAGTTAATTACTTTGAAACCTTTAAAATGTTTCGACTTAAAACATTTGGATTATGCAAAAGGATTAGAAAAACATTGGAGTCGAAAGCAACTGCTTCGAAACCTTCATAAAAACTTTCGAAATCATTCAAAAAAATGAAGTGTTGGTATTGGAACCAACCCTTCGAAATCAATGGAGAGAGGCGACTAGTTTTAGATAACAAAAGATAACGTTTGACTCCATCCGTGTCGAAAGGTTAGGAAGCGACGATTATGATTTCGGCCTTGTCGAAAGCTCGACCTTGTCAGAAAGTTTCATTTAAAACAAGAAAGAAAACCAACTGAAACTTTTTCTCTTAAACCTTTTGAAAATTTCGAAAGCTCTTTGTCGAAAGCTAGCAGGCATATTATCTTTAAACCAAAACAAAACATCATCACTTTCAAAAGCTATAACCTTTCGTCCCTAAAACTTTCGACTTTATCCAATCCACTACGTACCACACGCCTGATACCTTATGCAATGGTATTTGACCCAGCCAAAAGGTTTGATACCTTTCGACTTTGTCGGAAGGTCTGAAATGAAGGTGGAAACTCTGCCTAAAAGGTTGAAATAAAAGAAAAACTATTTATTTACACTTAAAAATAGTTCTTTTGTACCCCCACCTGCCTTGTTTGTCTAAGTTTGATTGGTTGCTAGAATTTTATATTCAAGAGTGCTGCCGACTGTCCTTGTTTGGAGATTTGAATTATTTTGAAAAGCTCTTTTCTCCTTTATAATTACATAATAAATTTAAGTCTCATACCTTAAATAATTTTATATAATTATTAAAACAACTTGAAAAATTCTAAAAAAAATTCCAGAATCTAATAATATGTTCTTTTCAACATGAATTTTTTTCGAATCCAAACTACAATTATTTTTCCCATAAATAATTTTATAATCCAAATTAATCTTTCCATCCTTATAAAATTCATAACAATTCCACAAAAATTCAAAAATTTCTGAAAATCGAACCCCATCTCTAAAATAACTTTTACATCACCACAAAAATTCACAAGACTAACGAATGTCATTTAATTGGGTTTTCATCTTGAAACATGTCATAAAATTTATATGAACATACATAAATCATCAACATGTATATATAATCACTTTATCATTCAAAACATGGAAAATCTTTGCAAAGTTATTCGGGTTTAACCTTAAAGCCGAAACCATAAAAGTTTAGAGATGTGAACATTATTCATTTTTTTTAATGATTAATGAGCTTGAGTTTTGAATGAGTTTGATTTGAATCTGCTTTCTTTAATCTTTTCTTTTGCTTGCTCTTCTTCTTCCTTCATTAATGGTGGCCAACCAAGCTTTTAATTTTTAGAAAATGAGAGTGAATGTGTGTTTTGAAATACACGGCCTAAGGAAGATGGTATAGGAATGGCCTCTTTCCCACAATACCCCTCCTCTAATTCATTTTTTAACTCTTCATTCAATTTATTAGTAAAAAAGGCAAGGCTACCTTAATTGAATCAAATCTCAAACTCCTAAGCAATGCATTATGTTATTTAGTTTATCTAACTAAATCTCCTAAATATTATTATCAAAAATAAAAGGTGTTACAGATTCCCTTCCTTAATGAATTTCATCCTTGAAATTACAATAAGGCTCAAAACAAACAGGAAGTAAAACATACCATCAAAACAAGTCAGGATAAGTATCTCTAATCCTACTCTCAACTCCCAAGTACAGTCTCTATCACTGTCACTCCACTAGACTTTGACTAACCCGACCATCTTGGTTCTAAGCCTTTTCTCATCTCTTGCAACAATGCGAACTGGCTTCCTCATTATGGTCAAATCTGGTTCTACTACTAAATAATCTAGCACTGTCGATGCAATAGCAGTCTCCAGGTCTCTAACACACTTTCTAAGATGAAAAATGTAAAAAGCATCATGGAGACCTGCCAAATTGATCGGTAACTCAAGTCTATACGTGAGCTTCCTGATCATCTCAAGAAGACGAAAAGGTCCTACGAGCCTAGGAGATAACTTCCCCGACTTCCCAAACCTAAGCACACCCTTCATCGGTGATACTTTGACGAAAATCTGTTTCCAACCAAGAACTCCAAATATTTCCATCTCTTGTCTTCATAACTTTTCTACCTAAACTGAGCCTCCTTCATCCTATCTTGAATGACCTCAATCTTTTCTTTTGTTTCTCTTACCAAATTTGGACCAAGAATCAACCTATCCTGGTCTCCAACCAACAAACATGAGATTTGGATGGTCTTCCATACAAAACTTCAAATGGTTTCATCCCAATACTACTCTGATAACTGTTGTTATATGAAAACTCGACTAGATGCAAATGGTCCTCCCATGATCCTCCAAAGTCCAGAACACAAGCTCTCAACATATTTTCCAAGATCTTATTAACTCTTTCTATTTGCTGCGGATGGTAAGTGGTACTCGTCATAAGCTTGGTTCCCAAAACTTCCTGCAGACTTTTCCAAAACTTGCTAGTGAACAAAGAATATCTATCACTAATTATGCTGCTAGGAACCCCATGTAGTCTAACCACATTCTTCATGAACAACCTTGCTATAACAGGTGTCATCTTGGTGGACTTAACTAGAATGAAATGGGCATTCTTGGTCTACCTATCCACTATAACCCATATACTTTCATTTCCCCTGTTTGACTTTGGCAACTCGTCTATGAAGTCCATAAAATTAGAATCTCACTTCTACACTAGAATATTTAATAGTTAAAGAAAACCACTCAGTTTTTGGTGTTTGACCTTTGCTTTTTGGTAATTTAAGCAATGCCTTACACATAAACCAATATCCCACTTCATTCATTCCCAGAAAAAATTCCTCTTCATATCCTGATACATCTTGGTACCTCTAGGATGTATAGTGAACTTCGAATGATGGCATTCATCTAAGACTTCCTTTCTTATATTTCCTACACTTGGAACGCATAATCTTCCTTTCTTTCTCAACCACCCATTTTGGTTAAGGCTGAAATCTATCAAGTCATCGCTCTTGGTTCTTTCCTTTAGCTAACTAATCCGTTCAACTAACACTAGATCATCTATCCGCTTAGAAGAAATTCTTTCGAACAAAACTGTTCGAACTTCTAAATAAGACAATACAACTGTATCACCTCTAGAACCTGCCTTGGATCTCCACTGCACTTTGCAATCCGCTAATGCTACTAAACCTTTCCACTCAGCCATCATTGCCAACACTGCATTCTGATGTTTCCTGCTAAGTGCATCTGCAACCTAGTTGCCTTTCCCTAGTGTGTACTAATCCTAAAATCATAAGCGGCTATGAATTCTAACCATCTCTGTTGTCTCATGTTCATCTCTTTTTGAAAGAACAAATACTTCGACGACTTATGATCTATAAGCAGCCCAAAACTATCACCCAAAAGGTAATGCCTCCGCACCTTCAAAGATAAAATCACAGCAGCCAACTCTAAATCATGCGCTGGATATTTGACCTCATGTGGTCTAAGCTGTCTAGAAGCATAGGCAATCAGTTTACCTCTCTGCATCAGCGCATCTCCTAATCTTATTCCACACGCATCGGTATAAACTACCAAATCCTGATTCCCCTATGGAACTACCAACACAGGTGCATGGGTCAATAATTGTTTCAAACTCTGTGCTTCCTCACATTTATTGGTCCACACAAACTTCACATCCTTCCTTGTTAGCATGGTCATCAGTGCAGCTATCCGCGAGAAATCCTTAATGAACCTCCAATAATAATTAGCCAACCTAAGGAAACTCTTAATCTCAATTACTGTCTCGGGTCTCTTCCAACTATCAATTGTCTCGATCTTGGTCGGATCTACTGATAACCCTTCCTCTGAGACTACATGACTAAGAAACTTCACCTCCTTCTTCCAGAAGTGAAACATTGAAAACTTCGCTTTCAGCTGATGATGCCTCATTGTCTCAAGCACCACTCTTAAGATGAACTTCATTCTCTCTTTCATCCTTAGATTAAATCAAGATATCATCTATAAAAACCAGCATGAACCTATCCAAGTGGTATCAAAAAATCAGTTCATCAAATCCACAAAGAAAGCTAGAGCACTCGTCGGTGTGAACGGCATATCGTACGATCCATATCTGATCCTGAATGCTGTCAAAGGAATACTATTCTCTACTACTCTAAGCTGATGGATACCTGTTTCCAAATCCAACTGATAAAATACCTTTGCTCCACTTAGCTAGTCGAACAAATCGTCAATCCTTGGCAATGGATATCGATTTTTTATCATCCACTCATTCAACTTACGATAATCGATTCATAGCCTCAACGATCCGTCCGACTTCTTAGCAAACATGCCGCTGCACCCTACTGTGAACTGCTTGGTCTGGCAAAACTCTTGCCCTCTAAGTCCACCAACTGCACCTTCAACTCCCTCATCTCTGAAGGGGTCATCTTGCTTAGTGGTCTACTCAATGGTTTTGCTTCCAGAACCAAATCTATCTGAAACTCAATGGCTCTTTTCGGCTGCAATCCAACTACAGGCTCAAACACATCTGTGAATTCTTTAATCATGAAAACTCAACTCATCATCTAAATCCAATGCACCTAACAAAGCAAACATAGCACCGCTAGAACTTCCTATGGTGAAAACAATACAATCGCTACAATCTGGGTAACTAAGAGATATCTTTCTACCTTAGAAAAATATCTTAGCATCATACTCACTTAACCAATCTATATCCAGGATGACCCCAAATCCCACAAAATCAAACACACGCAAACTGCACTCAAAATTATTACCTAAATGGTCAAACTCAAACTAGTCACACCTCAACCCTAGAGTTGCATACCTTATTATTTAATCCGCAACCCGTAAGGAAGTAACTAAATATGTGGGTTCAATGTTAAGCTTATCTATCAAACATCTAGATATAAAAGAATGTGATGCACCAGTATCAAATAAAATGCTAACAGACATATTATGGATCTGAAGCGTTCTTCTAAGAACTGACTTTCCCTTCTCCTGGGCTGTTGGCTTGAAAGATGTAGGCACCAATGCATAGACCTTGCTCTTATCATTTCTAATGGGCTCCCTGCACTGGTTCTTATAATGGCTTATCTGGTCGTAGTTAAAAACCTAATTTCTTTCCCTTAGCCACATCCTTCACTTTCTCCGAGTGACACTAATTAGCAAAGTGGCCTTTGTTGTTTTGCATCTATAGCAGAAAACTTCAGACTTTGCTTTCTTGGCTGCTCCACCCTTCTGAGCACCTTTCTTGGGAAAGAACTTCCTCTTCTGGCCCTGCCCAACCTGGACCACTTTTTACTTGCTCTTCTCCAAAGACTCAAGGACTTCTTCCTACCTCAAAGTCATCTCTATACAATATCGGAAAGATCTCTAAGATGAGACAAAGTAGCACTAACTAATTCTAGCTTCAATCCTCTGATAAACTGCTCATTCCATTTCAACACGGTACCCACTGAAGCATAACCATATCGGGCCAACTCTTCGAACTTCCTAGCATACTCAGCAACAGACATCTCTCCCTGCACCAGCTCACCAAACTACCTAATCAAAGCTGACTATGCCATTATTAACACAAAACACTCTCGAAATATCCTCTTGAAATCCTCCCAGGTTACTGTCTCCTCGTCAACTGTCGCTGTTACACTGTTCCACTAGAAAAATTTGGTCCCCTAAAGCTGCCTGGACGCCAACCTCCTTTTCTGCTTGTCATTGAGCCTTAAATCTGTAAAAATCCTTCCGCAGCGCAACAACCAATTATCCACTTCAATGGCATCCTCCATTCATGTAAACGGCTTCCCTCCGAGCTCCATATAATCACCACTCATTTTAGCGAAATGATTAACTACAAGAACTTCTGGAACAACTACTCCTGCGGCATTTCCTCCTACCACTTTGGTTGCAACTCCTGCCTGCATCATGTTCCTGAAAAAATGATACTGGCTTCCATTCCGACCAATAAGACTTAAGCACCAACACTCTCTACCTAACCTTGACCTCTCCCTATATTAGGTACGGCGTTTCTTTCGGTGCTTCCTCCTCCTTGTTTAACTCTGCTTCTTCTACCATCCATATCTGTATTCAAACCTCAAGAAATACATCAAGATAACCTAATCAATGATAGGTGAATGAAGATAAAGCGCATACTTATATATAACAAATACAAGTATGTTACTATAGCGTTAACCCAATTCCATATCTTACTCCAGTTCCCTCGGTTTTTTGTAATTTTTAGTTAAATTTTTCATTAACCAATGCTCTAATACCAAGTTGTAATATCCCATATCTGGAGGCCAAAAACTAACCGCTATGGATGTTGTAGTCATCCTGTATTAACTTATGGTGATGAAATATGGTAGTGTTAAGATTATCCATAATATCAGAAGCACTTGAATAGGAAAAAAATCACAGATTTTCAAAAACAATAATTTCAATGATTATACTTCAAATAAATCATATCTAAGTTGCAAAAATCCCAAACGTAATTCCAGGCATTCATCAAATATAATTTACAACAATAGCCAAGAGCGACATATGAAGATGCCCCCTTGGATGATAAAAGCAATATAGACATAACTGTATTAATACACAGCGGAAACCATTTTACAACAGAATCCCTAAATTATTTATCTGTCAGCCACCTGCTCGTTTTTGGATGCTTTATTCGCCAAAATATGCTAAAAACTGAAAACCAAGACCCTTAACCTACTCAAATAAAATTTTGAGCACCCGAAAGTTTAAGGGAATACAATAACTTCGAGTTAGACTTAAAGCTCGGTATGAATAATTTTTGCTACATCTCAATTCACTAATAAATAGCCAAACAACGACGCTTAACGGAGTGGATTTCCCCTCACTAATATCTCTTTTCAAAACATATATTTCGCAAATTCTTTCTTGATCAATAGATTTTAAATATCCATTATGCTAAAAACATGAAATAAAGTAGACTATCTAAATCTGAGCTATCTGTTCTTTCCTGGACTATCTATCCTAAATTACGAGCTTACTGCTCTTTTCTGGACATCTGTCCTAAAATTGGTTATACCAAAATAGCAATATATTTTATACTAGATAATGGGCTATCTTCCCAAAATAGGTAAAAAGGGTGCACTAACTATCCTTAAAAATTTAGCAAAATCGGTTATGCTAATAAATAAACTATCTGTACATATAAGAGCTGAATGCTTTTTCTGGACTAACTGTCTAGGACTAACTGTCCTCTGGGCTGGCTGCTTAAATTTTAAATGACTGTCCAAATTTTCTTTCGAATTAACTACCCTTCAAAATATCCAAGCTGACTGCTCTATAATATCTAAGATAACTGCTCTTTGAATTTTCCTTGAAACCTTTCCAAAATGATTTAGTCCATCAAATCATATATATATATATATATATATATATATATATAATGAAAATATACCTTTAGCTTTACTCTAAGATATTTTTCTTTTTCCATGTTATATAGACTTTACTCAAAATTATGGTGATGATATTCAATAAGGATTGTTTGTCCTTTATAATAAGTTAATGTCCTTTATAACTTAAAACGTTTAGGCTATCTTCCTAGTTCTTATATGCGAAAGCTTTGTTTAAAACCTTTAAACAACCTTTCTAAAACATAGAAGGTAACTCCTTCAAAACTATTTACAAAACCCTCCGAAAGTATTGAAGATAACTCCTTCGTATCCTTTAATAAACCTTTCGAAATCATTAAAGATAACTCCTTCCAAACCTTTTAAAAGCTTTCCTTTTACAAGCTTTAAAACATATGTCATTCTCTATTTAAATCCTTTAAACCTTAGCTTTTCAAAAAGATAACAAAACCATGCTTTTCGACCTTGTCGGAAGGTCCTAGTCGAACCTTTCGACCTTGTCGGAAGGTTTCTTTTCGGCCTAGTCAAAAGATTTCACCTTTTGACTTTGTCAAAAGCTTGGGGTACCTCCCATATATAATAAACTTTTCGAAAGCAATGTAAATCAAAACCTTTTGAAGAGGTTGGTTTCAATCTAAAACAGGTGGAAAACCTTTCGAAACTAATCAAAGTTAACTACTTTGAAACCTTTAAAATATTTCGACTTAAAACATTTGGATTATGCAAAAGGATCAGAAAAACATTGGAGTCGAAAGCAACTGCTTCAAAACCTAAATAAAACCTATTGAAATCATTCAAAAACAATGAAGTGTTGGTGTTGGAACCTACCCTTTGGAATCAATAGATAGAGGTGACAAGTTTTAGAAAACAAAAGATAGCCTTTGACTCCATCCGTATCGAAAGGTTAGGATATGGAACTATGCTTTCGGCCTTGTTGAAAGCAATACCTTTCGACCTTGTTGGAAACTTTCATTTAAAACAAGAAAGCAAACCAATCGAAACCTTTTTATTTTAAACATTTTGACAATTTCGAAAGCTCTTTGTCAAAAGTTAGCAGATGTATTTTTTAAACCAAAACAAATCATCATCTCATCCGCAAGCATAACCTTTCGTCCCTTAACCTTTCGACTTCATCCAATCCACTATGAACCAGTTGCTTGATACATTGTCTATTGGTATTGACCTAGCCGATACCTTTCGTCTTTGTCGAAAGGTCTGAAATGAAGGTAGAAGCTCTGCCAAAAGGGTTGAAATAGAAGAAAAACTATTTATTTATACTTTAAAACCGTTCTTTTGTACCCCACCTACCTTGTTTGTCTAAATTTGATTGATTGCCAGAATATTATATTCAAAAGTGCTGTCGACTGTCCTTATTTGGAAATTTGAATAATTTTGGAAAAACCCCTTTCACTTTATAATCATAAAACATTTAAGTCTCATACCTTAAATAATTTTATATAACTATTAAAACACCCCGATAAATTCTAGAAAATCAAATAATATGCTCTTTCAACGTAATTTTTTTTCAAATCCAAACTATAATTATTTTTCCTGTAAATAATTTTATGATCCAAATTAACCTTTTCTTCCTTAGAAAATTCATAACAATTCCATAAAGATTGAGACAATTTTGAATATCTAAACCCATCTCTAAAATGACTTATTAGATCACCACAAAATTCGCAAGGCTAACGGATGTCATTAATTGGTTTTTCATCTTAAAACATATCATAAAATTTATATGAACATATATAAATCATCAACATGTACATAATCACTTTATCATTCAAAAAATGGCAAATCTTTGCCAAATTATTTGTGTTTAACCTTAAAGCCAAAACATAAAAGTTTAGATATGTAAACATATTCACCTTTTGCTTTAATGATTAAGGAGCTTGAGATTTGAATGAGTTTGATTTAGATTTGCTTTCCTTAAGATTTTCGTTGTTTCCTTTTCTTCTTCCTTCATTAATGGTGGCCAATCAAGCTTTTAATTTTTAGAAAATGAGAGTGGACGTGTGTTCTGAAATGCATCGCCTAAGGAAGATGATATCGGAATGGCCTCTCTCCCATAATTCCCCTCATCTAATTCATTTTTAAACCCTTCATTTAATTTATTAGTTAAAAGGCACAAATACCTTAATTAAATCAAATCCTAATCTATTAATCAACACATTATTTTATTTAGTTTATCTAACTAAATCTCCTAAATAATATTATCAATAATCTGGGGTGTTATAGAGCGAAAAAGGGAGTTGTTGGAGGAAGTCAATACCCCCACAAAAGGAGATCACTCAATGCGAACCATAATTAAGCTGGAACCAAGAGGAATGTTGTAGGAAAAGGGGAAAAGGGAGCTGAGGCTGTGGACTTATCCGACTCAAAGAATGACCTGCAACACAACAATGATGATTACAAGATAGATGTTAGAGTTAATGGTACTGGAGTTCAAACAGTCACAACAGAACCAACCTAGGGTCAAAAGCGAAGAAAAGGAGCGGTTCTCCCAGAGACTGCAGAGTCTAGACATCAACGAGGAAACCTAAATCATTTGCATAGCCAAACACTTGGTGCAGCCCTTGATTTTCGATCTTTCGAATACTGTGGCAATGAAAAATACATAACGGATATATTCAAGCAGTTGGTTAAGAAAATCAAGGGTAGAAAGAACTAGGATTGTGTTTTCGCACCAACAGAACTTCATCCACATAAAACATCCTGAGAGAGGGGTATCCCAGGAAGTTTACAATGCTGCCAATGCCATCGTATAATGAGACTACTATTCCTAGGTAGCATTTACAAAAGTATGAATGGCACATGGATGGTTCCACGATGATGGATGTTGTTAGATGTAGATGCTTTCCTATTTTTTTGGAAGGTGTTGCATCGATGTGGTTCACTAGGCTCGCGTTGATTTCCATATCGACTTTTGATGAGTTAGCTAGGAAATTCTTAGATCAGTTTCGACTTCATGCCGCTCGGCTTAAGGACATAATGTTCTTGTTAAGCCTATCTCAAGGACTTAAGGAGTCACTGAAAGGGTTCTTAAATTGGTTAATATTACTATTACAGAAGTCGGTAATCCAAAGGAGGATCCGATATTTATGGCATTGGTTCTAGGCATACATCCAGACTTGGATTTTAGCGAGTGGTTGAAGATGAAACAACCAAGGATTATGGAGGAATTCCACTGGAATGCTAATCAGTTTCTCCGATTAGAATGGACGAATCTAGCTATAGGGAAGACTGATGACGGACAGTTAAATAAAGTTATCTAGAGCAACGTGGTGATTAAAAAACTGGAGAAAGCTCGGTAATGTGGTAGTTATTATCGGGAATTTTGGTAACCACAAGAAAAGTAATCAAGGCTTTGGTGGTAGGCATAGAGAAAACTAGAAACGTCTGAGAAATATGAAACCAAAAGAATATACACCCCTAAATGATAAATTAGAAAACATATACCTTACTACTCAAGGAACAAAATGATATAAAAAATCTACCTAATAGGAGGTAACTGAGGGCTAAAGGCGCTTGGAAAGTATTGTCATTTCCATTAAACCCTTGGACACGACATGAATGAGTGCCGACATTTTAAGGATCCCATTGAAGAAATGATAAGGAAGAATAAGCTCTAGAAGTATGTTAAGAGCCATAGGAAGGTGGTCAAGCTACGAGACCCCAAGGCCACCTGCCTAAAAGAATCAACCTAGACCAAGCGGAGAAGAGACCAAGTGAAATGATGGAAGATTGGTTATCAACATCATAACCAGAGGACCTCATCTAGTGGAGATAAGCTACGTGGATATCAAACCGTATATCAGTTTGCTAAAGCATGTGTTGCAAGAGGATTGTTTTGCCGTGGAAGACAGAGCTCTAGCTAAGCTGTAAAGGATGATAATGGGTAAAGTTATATTCAAAAATAGAGATGATGATGGAGTCGAAGCACCAACTTCAGACCCTATGATGATAGAGGTAGGAATTGGACCAACAATATTATGTCGGGTCTTTATGGATACTAGAAATTCTATGAACATACTGTTCAAAAGGATGTTTAATCAAATGAAGATTAACATGGAGGATGTTACGACCTGCAAAACCAAGATACAGGGCTTTACAAGCATAGTAAAAAACCAATCAGGATGATCGATCTACTTGTGGAGTTGGGTGAAGGAGCGTCGGATAATCCAAACTCAAAAATTTGTTATTGTAGATGAAAACTCGGTATACAGCGCATTTTTGGGCCGACTGACCCTTGTTTATTTTAGAGTAGCACTGGCTTGTTGGTAGTTAATGATAAAGTCACCCATGGAGAATGAGGTCTGATCGATAAAAGAAGACTAGAGTATAGGAAGGGAATGATATATCATGGAGTTGAGGGAAGCAAAGCGACTGGAGGAAGGAAATAATGTGGAGGGAATTCTCCATTCAAGATTCGCAAGCATAGCAATTACTCCTCGAACCTTAGCTTGGGAATCATAGCAGGTTTGATAAGGCTATAGATTCTAGGAAAAAGTCAAGGGAAGGACGAGAAGTGCCAATTGAGTTGATAGTGAATGTTCTAATCGATATGGACGATCCTATGTGAGTTTTGAAGATTGGATCACAACTTAAGGAAGAAATTGGTTAATTTCCTCTGAGGGAATTTGGATGTGTTTGCTTGGATGAATTTGGATATGTGCGGGGTACCGTCGGCGATAGCATGTTACGCACTGAATATTGATGCAAAGTTTATACCAGTCAAATTAGAAAGACATAGCTTGGGTCTGGAATGATCTGCTGCATTGAAGGGAGAAGTGGATAAACTGATAGAAAATGGCTTTATTAGCAATTTATACCCTGAATCAACTTCGTGTTGGTCAAGAAATCAAACGGAAAAAGACGGACATGTATCAATTACCCGGACTTAAATAAGGCATGCTTGAAGAACAACTTTCCTCTGCCCAGAATTGACCAAGTGGCAGACGACACCATAGGGCATGAGTTACCCTCGTTCATCTATGCTTATTCAGGTTATAACCAAATCCTGATGCATATACTGAATCAAGAGAATACTAGTTTCATAAGTGATTTGGGATTATACAGCTATCGGGTAATGTCATTCGATTTAAAGAATGCCGGAGCCACATACTAGAGATTGGTAAATTATGTGTTCAAGAACAGATCGGATGGATAATGAAGGTATACAAGCATGACACACTTATGAAGTCACGAGCATTGCAGAACCATTTGGATGACCTATCAGATATGCTAGAGGTTTTATGAAAGTATGGAATGAAGCTGAATCTTTTAAAATGTTTTTTGTAGTAGCGTCGAGAAAATTTCTAAGATTTATTATTAATGCGAGGGACATCAAGGCCAATCCAGAGTATATTGATGCCTTGAGGAACATACCTGCCTCGACTACGAAGAAAGAACTACAAAGCTTGAATGGAAAGAATGCTACTTTGCGTTGGTCCATCTCAAGGGCTATGAACAAATGCATGCCTATTTTCGATGCCCTTAAAAAGGGCAAGAAGAATTTTAAGTGGAATCAAAATTTTAAGAATGCCTTCGAGGAGTTATTAAGGCACATGGAGACGCCACCAATCTTATCCAAACCATTGGATGGAGAGTGCTTATTCATTTATTTGGCAATGTCTTCTCATCTGCTAAGTGTAACACTGGTACGTTAGAAGGCAAGGATTTAAAGGATGACCTAATACGTCAGCAAGTGGTTTTCAGGAGATGAAAATAATTATCCAAAGTTGGAAAAACTATCATATTAGTTGTTGATTTCACTGAGGAAGCTACAACCGTATTTCTAGGCCCGTTCGATAAAAGTGCTGATAGATCAGCCTTTGAATCAGGTGTTATACCCACACGACACTTCAGGAAGGCTGCTAAAATGGAACATAGAGTTGAGCCAGTATGACATTACTTATCATCTAAGGAAAGTGATAAATGGACAAGCATTGGCAGACTCCATCACTTAGTTTACCACATGAGATAATGAAGAAGAAGATGATGTAGACAAAGTCTCTCATTGGAACTTGATTATGGATGGCGCTTTAAGCGAACATAGTTCAGGCATAGGAGTAGTGCTAGAAATCTTGGAAGAAGAGTCAATTTTTTACACGTTGAGGCTGAAGTTTCTCACCAAAAAAAAACAAGATTGAGTACAAAGGGATGATAACGGGATTAAGGATAGCAAAGGAACTGGGAATAAGGACATAACACATATTCACTAATTCCTACCTGGTGGTTTGTCAAGTAGGAAGGAATATTAGGCAAAGGGTGCAAAACTTGCCCTTACCCAACGAAAGCATTGGAACTTTTGGACAACATAGAACACTACACGATAAAGCATATCCTTAGGAGGATAACATAAAAATTGATTGCATAAAAATTGATTTATTGGCCAAACTGGCCAACTCCAAGGAGGCATAGATGATGGGTTTGTTTTCAATCGAAGTTCTGACAGCTCCAAGCATTGATCAAATGAATGTCGACTGGATTTTAGAGACCACGGAGGAAAAGGAGTAATGATGACTCTGATCAAAGAACATTTTCTCAAGGGAACTCTCGAAAGAGATGGAAAAGAACGAAAGAAACTTCTTTAAGAAGCACCTTGATTGATAATGCAAGGAGTATGGTATAGAATAGGATTTTCTACCCCTGGCTACGATGTGTAACCAAGGATGAGGCTAGGAAGACCCACATAGAAATCCATGAAGGCAGCTATGGTGCCACGACCGGGGTAGACTTTAGCGAAGAAGATGCCTCCCCCATTGATATTTCTAGCTAACGATAAATCGAGATGCAGTTAATTATACCAAACCATGTGACCGTTGCTATAGATTTGTGAAGATTCCTAGAGCTCCGTCAATAGAGGTTATACAAACGGTTTGGCCATGGCCATTCATGGTTTAGGGAATCAACATTACTATTGTGCTATCGATAGTGAAAGGAGAAGCAAAATATGCAATAGTAGAAGTTATAAATTCTATCATTACATCCATTCAATCCTATCACTACAACACGGCAGTGATCAGAGTCTAACTACTAGGTAGTTATAAATCCTCGTCATTACATCTGTTCAATCAAAACAGACTTTAAACAACACAGCAAAAATAAACTCCTAATATTAGCTAGCTTGCCTCCTACAGGTCTTTGGAAGTTTATTCATCGAACTTGAAAATCCCTACTCCTGGCCTAATCAAATGAGTACCCGAGAGTTTAGGGGAAAAACAAAAAATTCGAGTCAGAAAAAAGTCCGATGTGAATAATAATATACCATTTTTGACCAAAATAGTCACCTTGTGAGATTATGTCGCTGTGTGGAATGGGTTTTCCCCCTCACTAGTATCATATCTAAATATGTCAATCATAAATCATGCATCTGCAACCATAATGGTTAAAATAAATATAACACAATCATATGCATGCATACAATTTGGGTAAGTCTGGCTAGTTTGTCATCCTAGGGTTATGCACACCCAAAGTTTACCTTTCTCAAAAATAGATTGTCTACCACAAATCATAGTTTTCCTAGGTAACCATGAACCTAATGGTTTCGCTGGCCAACCAATAATTTATTGGGATGACTCAGGATAGAACTTTTAGCCCGATATTTCACAATCTCTAAACACGGTAAGGAGTAAAATTGGACTGTATATCTAAAATAGAGGATATTTGTCCCTGTGTCATAGTTTTCCTTGGGCACTATGAATCTACTAGTTTTCGAAGATAAATAATCAAACTTATCTGGAATCATAGTTTTCCGAGGGTTATAATGAACCAACCAGTTTTCACAGGTATGTAATCAATCTTATCCGATATCATATGGACTATCTGTCTCATATGTCATAGTTTTCCTAAGGTTACTATGAACACTAGTTTTCATAGGTAACTAATCAACCTATCTGGATGTTAAGTCCATGTTTCATATATGATTGATCAGTTCAAGGCATTGTAACACAACCGATCTATCTAATCTCCTGGATGCAATTCTACTCACTCGCGAGTTTAGTCTGGCCATACTCACTACTAAAACAACTTATCTAGTAATTATGTTCATTAAAAACCAAGATGCAATGTTGTATCATGAAAATGCGAGTGACAACGATAAATATACAAACTTAACTGACCAAATGTGAACAAGAACATATAACATCGTTCATCAACATATGCTCAATCAATGGTCACATCCATAGCAAAACTACTTAAGTTCTAAGTAATAATCCATTTGGAAAAATACGTATAAAATTAGGTGTAATTACTATTTTATCTCCTTGAAAACTTTTGCCTTTATATGTTATCCCGCTTTTTGGCAAAGCCGCGATACCAAAGGATTGATCGAAAGCGAAGGACAGTTCGCCTCAGAAGTTGATCGTACTTCCTTTCGCCATGGATATCACTGAATTTTATCCGAGTCCAGATTGAGCTACAATTGATAGGACACGGCAAGAAAGACCACAGGAGTCAGCATTTCAAATTTCAAGTCAATCCGAGTTCGCATGCTCAAGCTATGATCGGTTCATCTTGGAGGGGACATGCTGGTTTCGAACCCACCATGATGGGTGTGTTCGAACCCATCATCGTGCACCACTCGAGACCATCATCTTCGAACCGAAGGACATCGAACCCATCAGTTTCGAAACCACCAAAGCGCCTCACCTTCGACTCCATTACCTTCGACTCCATCGTATTCGAATCCATGTGCCTCGTATCCATGGAGGGGTTGCAGAGCTCATGTGCATCCAAGGAACACAAGTTCGAAACCATCACAGAAGCCATGCTTCGAACCCATCACAGAGGCCTTCTTCGAACCCATCTGTGATACCATCTTCGAACCCATCCTGAGTAACTTCGTTCGAACCCACTGGGTCAACCAGCCACGATGACGTGTCTTCCATCGGTTCGAATGCGCCGAGATACATGGAGTCGAAGCGGTCAACACGGAGTGAAGTCCGGATCGATTCGAAGTCTGCGCTCCACGTCACTACGAAGCCGCGTGGCAGGATGGATTCGAAATCATCGTTTCGAGTACGTGGGTTCGAACCAGACAGCTATGCCAAAAACCCAATTTCGAATCCATCATATCTCCTAACCTATTGATCCAAATGCCACGAAATTTTCACTAAAGCTTGTGCACATGTTGAAGAATGTCCACGCCAAATTTTACCTCAATTGGATGAATTCTTGATCGGTTCGAATGGAGTTCGAACCGATGCCAAAGTGGGCCCAAACTTCCTGAGACCGTGCGTGTGGACCCCCTCACGTGCAAGAAGTGGTCTCCCGAGTTTTCAGCAGAATATCAGCAGCCTACGCCTATAAATAGAGCCCCAGGGCCAACAGAAAAGGGATCTTCTGACTCTGAGACGCCGAGACTCTGCCGGATCAAGACTCCTTCATCCTATATCATAACTTGATTGATGATTTCGAATTTCCAGTTGTAACTTGCTGTTGATCGCTGTAACACTCGTAATCATTGAAAGAAAATCAATAAAACATCAAAAAACTTCACAGTGGACGTAGCCAACACGCCGAACCACTATAAATCGCTTGTCTACGCATTTATTTTACTGTTGATTGGAGTTTTTGTTAGATAATATCTGTTTTGAACTTGAATTCTTGACTATTATCTCTTCAACGACTCCCGAAGAGTGTTGTGCCCAATTTTGACACAAACACTTTGGTGCTTTCACTGAGAAAACCCAGATTTTCTCCTGCTCGTTGGATCTATCATCGATACCGGATTGAATAAATCTAAGAGAGAGATCCAGATCGTTAAATCCAACTTCCTTCCCTTCTATTCAGATTTGCATAAAGTCTAGGAAAGGAACTCAACTCTAAATATGGTTAGCATAAGAACCACCTCGAACGCCGTCAATCAAGAAGGACAGGATAGACAGAATCCTGCCCCTCTACCACCATCTAATCAAGATGTCGCTGGGCACTCAGAGCCGTCGGGTCCGGTTACCCGACAAGAATTGCAGTTGTTACTCCAAGAGCTGACCCAGAGTCGGCAACAACTAGAAGAACAGCTACGCGCTAACGCTGAGCTAATCAACAAGCTGGATCGCCAAAAACGAAAGAGATCCATGAGAGATCGTGCTTCTCGTTCTTCCAGCGAAAGTTCTTCATCTTCTGATTATCATAATCGACCTCCACGACCCCGGTTAGATGAGGGTCGTATGCCACCCGCTGAAAACCAACCGATATTGACCGTTGGACAAATAAGAGTTGGTCCGTCAGCCAGTTTCCAAACCGGACCCTCCTCCCGAGGGGGTGCCATTCCTCATCACGCCGCAGAATACCGCACCACTAGCGTTGCGGCTGAACCAAGGGTCGACGCTCAAGACCAGTCGGACCTAGACCGTCGTCATAGCGGCCGTACTCCTGAACCGTACGTCACAGAGGACTATGAGCCGAGAAGGCAAGATGTGAACCGCCAACGATATCCGGTTCAAACCCAAAGTATGGAACGTGACCATACTCCGGCGCAAATGCCGGATCTTTCAACTATGATACGTCAGATGATCCGTGAGAGTCAGGGATTCACAAACGACGATTGGGGAGTTTCCCGATGTCACACTCCCTTTACGGAGGACATTCTTAATGCTGAACCCCCACGGCGATTCCGAATGCCCACTCTGCCCATGTATGAGGGAAACTCCGACCCCAACCAACATATTCTAAAATATGAATGGTCGATGACTGCTGCCAGAGCCGACGACGCTGTGAAGTGTCGTAGTTTCCCCATATCCTTGGGGGGCATCGCCACCATGTGGTTCACCCGATTGCCTCCTCGATCCATCTCCTCGTTCGACCAGCTGGCCACAAAATTCGTTGAGCAATTCCGCATGCACGTCGCAAGACTGAAAGATGTCAACACTCTATCTAGTGTCACGCAAGCTCTCGGAGAGACACTCAGACACTACTTAGAAAGATTCCATACTGCATGTGCAGAGATTAGTAATCCAAACGATAACTCCATACTTATGGTGTTAACCAAGGGGATCGACCCCGATTCTGAATTTGGCAATTGGCTAGCTGGGAAACCACCTGCGTAATTGGACCATTTCCATGCCAAAGCTGCTCAATTCCTGAGATGGGAAGACGCGAAACAGTCTAGGAAGCAAACCGACGCAGGACCAAATGCGGGAGGAACCCAAAGCAATGTTGCAATAAAACAGTCCGGCGAGAGCTCCGGAAAAGTTCAGTTGAACATTAAAAATAAGCAAGCTCGGCGAAGAGAGAGCGTGAATCTACTTAAAAAACAAGATCAAAATCGCGGTCCGCAACGCAAAAATCCGAAGTTCGACAGTTATACTCCTTTGAATATTTCATTGGAGGACTTGTATTTGCGGACCCGTAACGCGATTCAATATGAAAAACCTGCTCCAAGACCGTCGTCGGAGAGACAAATCCAGACGGGAAAATTTTGCAGGTTCCATGAAGGCTACGGGCACGATACGAACGAGTGTCGTCACCTACAGGATCTTGTTGAAAAACTGGTCAGGGAAGGGAAACTGGAACAGTTTGTGCGGACACCGCAGCCCAGAGATGCGGGCCCATCCAATCCAATCAATGAACCCAATCGACCGAGGCAGGAGGACTCGACTTGTCCCCGTGGGAGATTGGTGATAAACGCCATCAGTGGCGGGCCTACTCATTTAGAAGCCTGGAACGACGAAGAACCTCGTCACTGTCACACATGACAGGCTCCTTCAATCCATGAATACTTTACAATTTCTTTTATGTTCTGAATTTTGAATTTGTAATAAGGCACTGACTTTGCCACATTTTCTCATTTCAGCAAATAAAATGCTATCTCTTCAAGCTAAAGCTGTGATTCACCGAATACAACATTCAACAATCACGACACACGAAGAGCTAAGTTCCATCGAACAATGGAATTTATTCAAATAGCGAGTGACTGCATTACAACCGGCCACTCACTAAGTGAAACCCCAGCTCGGGGGAAGCCAACACATCGAAGGCTGAACTGGACCAACACACGACTGTCCATTCAATAATTCGTTCCCAGAGTGCGAACGGACTCCAACTTCCCACAGCGTGAATTGGAGTATAAACATTCAACAATTCGTTCCCGGAGTGCGAACGGACTCCAACTTCCCACAGCGTGAATTGGAGTATAAACATTTAACAATTCGTTCCCAGAATGCGAACGGACTCCAAATTCCCGGAGCGCGAATTGGAGTATAAACATTTAACAATTCGTTCCCAGAGCGCGAACGGACTCCAACTTCCCACAGCGCGAATTGGAGTATAAACATTCAATAATCCGTTCCCGGAGTGCGAACGGATTCCAACTTTCCACAGCGCGAATTGGAGTATAAACATTTAACAATTCGTTCCCAGAGTGCGAACGGACTCCAACTTCCCACAGCGCGAATTGGAGTATAAACATTCAATAATCCGTTCCCGGAGTGCGAACGGACTCCAACTTCCCACAGCGCGAATTGGAGTATAAACATTTAACAATTCGTTCCCAGAGTGCGAACGGACTCCAACTTCCCACTGCGCGAATTGGAGTATAAACATTCAATAATTCGTTCCCAGAGTGCGAACGGACTCCAACTTCCCACAGCGCGAATTGGAGTATAAACATTCAATAATTCGTTCCCGGAGTGCGAACGGACTCCAACTTCCCACAGCGCGAATTGGAGTATAAACATTCAATAATTCGTTCCCGGAGTGCGAACGGACTCCAAATTCCCACAGCGCGAATTGGAGTATAAACACTTAACAATTCGTTCCCAGAGCGCGAACGGGCTCCAAATTCCCACAGCGCGAATTGGAGTATAAACATTTAATAATTCGTTCCCACTGCGCGAACCAACCCATCAATGCGGACTCCAAATTCCCAGAGCGCGAATTGGAGTATAAACATTTAACAATTCGTTCCTGAAGTACGAACCCAAACATACATGTTTTATCCAAGTTCCCGGCGTGTGAATTGGAGCACCAACACCAAGTCAAAGTTCCCGTAGTGCGAACTAGAGTGTTAATACTAACTCTGAGTTAGTAGAATGCAAGTTGGAATGTGAATGTCATTCCCAAGTTCCCGGAGCGCGAACCACGTTACAAGCATCAATAACACTCGAACTCCTGGAATGCAAACCAAGTTATCGATCTCAAATTGTTCTAAGTCCCCGGAAGGCGGACGTGTGCTCAAGACTTGCAACAAGTGCGATCAACCATCATAAATACAAGTGTTGTTCCCCAAAACTGGGGGGCACGAAAGCTAAATATTACTCGCTAACCGAAGTGATACAACGTCCGAAGTTCAACTCATTCATCAATCACAACGTGTGACCAAGATCTTCAGACTTGGAAAATGAGACGAGCTCTACTTAAACGGTAAAAACACCACAAGTACACCGGACCGAAAACAAAGCATTGCAAGTACTTAAGCACAAATAAAACAAGAGTTGAAACAAAGAAATAAAATTTTATTTCAACTAACTTAAAACAAGGACTCACACGCAGATAAGTTCTTCCAAAAAAGAATGCCTACTAGCAGGGGCCGAACCTGCATCTATACACGACCTACTAACAAAAAACGAAGACAAGTACCTATCTACCAAAACGTCTGCTTGAGAAGCCGATTTATTTCTTCTTTTTTGTCCTTCTTACTAGTGGTACATCATCAGTGTCACTAGGGACAGAAATTCTTCGTTTTGAATGTCTCCTCTCCGGCGGCGGCTCTTCGGCTGGAGGCATGATGTCAATATCCTCCTCGGAGCTTGAATCTGCATGGAGGCTACCTGCCGGAGGAGCAGGGGGGACTGGATCCGTAACGGAAGTTGAGACCGTGCCACCCGATGGTGCTACCGTAGCAGGTGCTGGACTCTGCGCCGCCGTGCTGCCACCGGCGGTACCGCTATGCCCCGCAGCCTCTATTTCGGTGTTAATCTCAGCCAAAATTTCCTCATCACGAGTCGCATGGGCTTGGCTGGGGGCATCTACGGCCTGCATCGAAGAACTTGAGGACGGCGGGAGGCTACTAACGATGATAAATGGCAAGTCAGAGAAAGAACCACCCTGCTCACCGAGCAGTTCGCTCACCATTTGTTCGTCAACAGATAAGGATCCCCCCTGCACCGCCTCAGCAGATACCGCGGTTACAACAGTAGTCTCGGTAGCGATGGCCTTATCTCCTCTGCTTGATTCTTCAGCCACAACAGTCGGCGCAACTCCAGTCACTAGGCAAAAGATAAGAAGTTATTAAAAAACTGCTACAAAACAAACACTCTATTCGGAAAATGCTTGAGATAACTTCGGAATACCTTCCCCAGTTTGGCTCGCAGACGGCTGAACGGCCTCGGAAGTACGCTCATGAATAGGAGATAAGCGCGGTTGTTCCGGGTCGTAAGCAGGAACAGGTTGCAAACTGACCACAGATACAGGCACCGACGAAGATGGTGTGGTGACTTCAGTGACAGCAGACTGGTGCTCAACGCCTGACCCCTCTCCGACTTCCAGGGAGCGACCACCGATCATTTCCTTCTCATGAGCGATGATAGCGTCATGAAGAACCTTCTTCTCATCGTCTGTGAGCAGCCGATTCTCCAGTTCGAATCGATCGACCGCTTCACCTGGATGCGCTTCCTCTTCCTCCTCAACCAATCGGTCCCAGGCGCTATGAAGGTGAACTGAGTAATCTTGAAGCCAGGCCAAGTTTCTGTGCTTCAGCACATTGGCGTTGTAAGTTATGAGCAAATCTTCGATATCGGCCTCTAGCCTGGCCTCTGCATGTTGAACCTTCTCCTCCACCTCTGCTTCGACCGCTTGAACTTTGGCCATGGCCACATCTCTTTCAGTGCGAAGCACTACGGCTTGCTCGCAGGCCTCTTGCGCCGTATTATGCGCGTCATCTCTATCTTTAATAATCTCGGCAAATTTAGCCTTGAGCTCATTAAGTTCTTTTAACGCCGCATCCCGCTCAGCAGTGACGACAGTGTTCCGGTGGCCCATGTCTTCCACCGTAACATAGTGCTCCTTTTTCATTCTATCCATGGCTGCTTGAGCTTCGTCGACCTTTGTAAAAGCCTCCATCTCCGACTTTCGAGACGATTCAGCCTCAGTATTCAGCACTTGTATGATGCGGTCTCTTTGAGCCAGCTCGGTTTGAAGCTTTTCAATGGTAGCGGCTCGTTCGAAGGCCAACGCCGATGCCTTATCGGCCGCCCTATACCACGCCTTGTATTGGGAGTAGAAGTCATGCACATAGTCGAGCGCTAACCGCTTGGCCTCCGGCGGGGTTCTATTCAGGTTCGAAGGAAAGACGTAGTTATCGAAATAAATATTCGGGAACTCCCTCTTTAATTGCGCGAGTCTAATTGCCCCTTCTCCCGAGATCTCTGTAGGAGGCTGCTCTGCGACTATCGGGGTCATCGCCTCGGATCGGGAAGGTTGAGAAACCGACGTATATCGAGAAGACTCGGAAGGATGAGGGACATGAGCAGGAGGTTGTACGGGATCTCTGGAAGGAGGAGGAGTACGCGACCGCGATCGACGCTTATAGCCCCTGTCCGTGTCATATCTCTCGTGACTAGAATACCCAGAACGTCCCTGGTCATAATGCCCAGAACGCCCCTGATCATAACCTCTATCCCCTTCTCGTCTGCGCGAGTCGTAATATGAAGGCTTGCGGGCATGACGAAGACTCCCAAGCATTGAACCGCGCTTAGACATGATATCTGCGAAGCAAGATAAAATAGAATTAATCACCTTTCAAACAGATAGTTTTCAGTCAAAGGTTATGCAGTGTCGTGAAATGTGTTTGAATATGCATTCCCCCCGACCAACCGGAAGTGTCGACCTCGCTAGTAATAAGAGGCTCGTTCAATTCTAAGGTGCGATGGAATTCCTCCAACCCGACATCATGTTTAAAAGACACGTCGTCCGGGATTGGAAGATTGGCAAGCCCTTCAAAAAGATTTTCAGTTCTCGGAGGAGACGTCTCCGAGATTCTAACTCCGGGAGAAGAACGGGCCGTGACGACCGATTTCCATCTCCCCTTCTTACTTGACTTAACCATGGCAGCCTTGCCTTTTCTCTGCTCCGCGACATCCGGAACTGCGTCAGTAGGCCCGGCCAGCGGCTCATCATCGGTGTGGGTTCTTTCAGAGTCCGCTTCCTCAGCTGTGGTAACTCTGGGTTTCTTGTGCTTGACTCGTTTCTTCGAGACGACCCGTAGTGCCACTTCAAAGCTTATGCTCTGCCCTTGTTCGATCAAACCGCAGGCCCGGAGATTCCTGTCCGTCAATAACACATCGATATCCCTATCTCCACTCGGGACTTCTCGAAGCACTCGCACCATCTCCCTAAAGTGCTCGCCTTCAGGTCGCTGAATCACCGCTGCAAAAAAGGATAAAACATAAGTTCCACGTCGGCTGCGATTGCCATAGTAATTATTTACGAACTCAACTATACTCACGTCTGAATAGCCATCGTCGGACAAATCCAGGAGGACATCTGACATAAAACCATTCTGTCCTATAATAGCTCAACCTGGTCCAAGACCCGGTAACCACTTGGCAGTTTCTCACCGCTTCCAGGAATGTGAAGGAGGGATAATCACCCCGAGTTTTGAAATTGAACAAGTATCTGATCTCAATTGGGAGCGGTGTTCGATGGAGATATTCCATAAATGCGATGAACACGCTATTGATCGACGCATATCCGTTCGGGTGCAGCTGAGATGGGGCGATCCTCAAGAACGACAATACTTCCCTTATGTGCTCGTTGAATGGAGGAAGTGTCCCGGCCGCGCACGCGTGGCGGTTAAATGCCGTATATCCCTCCGGTGGATTATGCGGTCTATCATTCGGCCCCGGCAGTAGCACATCATCCAGCGACAGGCCGTGTCTCAAACATATTCTCCCCAACATGTCTTCAGAGATATTGGACGGAACGGAATCTGATGGATTGGCAATGAACGACGCATCGAGAAGTTCATCCGGAGCTGGACCAATAATCTCAGGATCAATATCCGGAATCTCTAGCCTCGGAGAGACTGCATTTGAGTCTCCTGCTGTTGTGAACTTGACGGTTCCATAACTAGCTAACTCACGAGAAACCATCGTTAGACGACAAAAACCCGTGCGTTCCCCAGTGTAACGTGTATGAGTGTGTGTTGTGCAGTGACATGCATTACTTGAATAAATGTTGCAGAGTTAAAGGAATATGCAAACGACAAGGTTACGGAGTCCAGCTATAATGACCGTCATCGCTGACCGTCATCACCAGTCCGTTTCCATGATGGAAGTTGGTTCGGGTAGAAGTTGTTATAGTTCCATCGACGAGCTTCAAAAGGTAGTCATGTATGCAGTTTAATATTCAAGTCCAAATATGCAGGAATGAAGCTCGTCGGAGTTATGCTTGGAGAATTTCAAATTTTGGCATCCATCATGTAGGGTTCGAAACCATCACCAGGACTTCTTTCGAACCCATCCTGACGTCGCTTCGAACCCATGCGTTCGAACCCATCCTGGCGCGCTTCGAACCGATAAACAGATGACTAGTTCGAACTGATGAGAAAACCTCAACTCCGCATCACTCACATTCGAACCGATCCACTTCGTATCGATATGAAGTTGTGGACTTCGAAACGATAGCCCATGGGTTCGAACCCATCGGTTCGAGTGGATCCCTCGAATCCCTCGATCGGTGCGAACTACACATCCCAGCAAGGACATTCCAAGGATCGATTCGAAATCCAGTGAAAAGACGCCACCGTCATCGATTAGAACTCGAGCCCACGCATCGGTTCGAATCCCTCCCAAACCAGATCTGGTTTTGCCAATCTCGAAGCTACGCCATCGATAAAAAGAAACAGGTTCGAAATAACTTCGCCGTTCGAATCCAAGGCTAATTACCTAGTTTGGATGATGAATTCAAGGAATTAAAGATTCAGATCTTGAATGGTTCGAAAGAGCGACACTGTGTTTTCTCTTTTGGAGCTCTGAGACGATGAAGAGCACAGTAAAAAGCAGGCAACAGTAAAAGTAAAAAGTGAAAAAGTGCCGAGGTCTTTGCTATTTATATGGGGGGTTGGAGATGACTGGGTCGATTCGCGTGCTGGTGGACTTGACCGTTTACAACAGGTCAGAATGCAGAACCGGTTCGAAACCCACTTTCGAACCCATACGTTTGAGGCTCCATCTTGTGAAGCGCACGGACCACTGCCACGAACAAAAGTCTCGAAACCATCCCTTCACATCGGTTCGAATGTCAACTTCGAACCCATCCATGCACAAGTGTACTCCATCCCTTCACATCGGTTCGAATGTCAACTTCGAACCCATCACTACACAAGTGTACTCCATCCTTTCAGACCGGTTCGAATGTCAATTTCGAATCCATTATAGCAGCAAGCGTACCGCGTCCATACAAACGTGGGTTTCGAACCCATCAATGCTCGAATGCATCGGTTCGAAACATCACGCTCGCGCAATACAAATTCGATTCCTTTAACCTTCTACATCGGTTCAGGAGAGGATCGATACGAAGGAACCTTTCAAGACAACCACCAAGCGTTGTCTCAATTCAAATTTCAAAGTTGGTTCAGGAGAGAATCAATACGAAATTCTATAGCAAACCAAACTGACAACAACTCGTGGACGCACGACGTTGACAAGGGTCAAATTAACATATGCGGATACATGTTGGACTAACGTTCGATTTTGAATATTCACAGGGATCAAACACTCATCCTGTTACAAATGCGACAGCCAACGGCTAAGCACTATTATACAGCAATCAATCATATCAACGCAAGGTTACAGCAGTACAACATACGAGTTACGACAAAAAAGAGAGCAATGATTGTTCAGAGAGAGATTGCAGCTATTCAAAGCACGTCATGTTCTCACAAGATGTACTTTGGGAGGGCAAAATGTTATCCCGCTTTTTGGCAAAGCCGCGATACCAAAGGATTGATCGAAAGCGAAGGACAGTTCGCCTCAGAAGTTGATCGTACTTCCTTTCGCCATGGATATCACTGAATTTTATCCGAGTCCAGATTGAGCTACAATTGATAGGACACGGCAAGAAAGACCATAGGAGTCAGCATTTCAAATTTCAAGTCAATCCGAGTTCGCATGCTCAAGCTATGATCGGTTCATCTTGGAGGGGACATGCTGGTTTCGAACCCACCATGATGGGTGTGTTCGAACCCATCATCGTGCACCACTCGAGACCATCATCTTCGAACCGAAGGACATCGAACCCATCAGTTTCGAAACCACCAAAGTGCCTCACCTTCGACTCCATTACCTTTGACTCCATCGTATTCGAATCCATGTGCCTCGTATCCATGGAGGGGTTGCAGAGCTCATGTGCATCCAAGGAACACAAGTTCGAAACCATCACAGAAGCCATGCTTCGAACCCATCACAGAGGCCTTCTTCGAACCCATCTGTGATACCATCTTCGAACCCATCCTGAGTAACTTCGTTCGAACCCACTGGGTCAACCAGCCACGATGACGTGTCTTCCATCGGTTCGAATGCGCCGAGATACATGGAGTCGAAGCGGTCAACACGGAGTGAAGTCCGGATCGATTCGAAGTCTGCGCTCCACGTCACTACGAAGCCGCGTGCCAGGATGGATTCGAAATCATCGTTTCGAGTACGTGGGTTCGAACCAGACAGCTATGCCAAAAACCCAATTTCGAATCCATCATATCTCCTAACCTATTGATCCAAATGCCACGAAATTTTCACTGAAGCTTGTGCACATGTTGAAGAATGTCCATGCCAAATTTTACCTCAATTGGATGAATTCTTGATCGATTCGAATGGAGTTCGAACCGATGCCAAAGTGGGCCCAAACTTCCTGAGACCGTGCGTGTTGACCCCCTCACGTGCAAGAAGTGGTCTCCCGAGTTTTCAGCGGAATATCAGCAGCCTACGCCTATAAATAGAGCCCCAGGGCCAACAGAAAAGGGATCTTCTGACTCTGAGACGCCGAGACTCTACCGGATCAAGATCTCCTTCATCCTATATCATAACTTGATTGATGATTTCGAATTTCCAGTTGTAACTTGCTGTTGATCGCTGTAACAACTCGTAATCATTGAAAGAAAATCAATAAAACATCAAAAAACTTCACAGTGGACGTAGGCAACACGCCGAACCACTATAAATCGCTTGTCTACGCATTTATTTTACTGTTGATTGGAGTTTTTGTTAGATAATATCTGTTTTGAACTTGCATTCTTGACTATTATCTCTTCAACGACTCCCGAAGAGTGTTGTGCCCAATTTTGACACAAACACTATAATTGATTAACCGCTTAAAATCATTCTTTAAAACAAGGAAAACATAGCCCAATACTTAGTTAATATCCTATACGAAAATACAACTAGCTTTAAATAGCATTGATCTTTAGATATCAAAAACAAGGTTGTCAAGCTTCTAAAACTCAAGTCTATCGAGCCACTAAACAAAGCGTTCTGTTTTGTAAAACAAAAGGCTATCGCGCCCATAAAACATAGGTGTCGAGTTTGTAAACATACGACGGTTATGCCGCAAAACATAGGTATCGAATACATAGTTAGGCAAGAGGTTTCAAGCCACTAAAACATTATGGTTATAGAGCCCTTAAAAACTAAGGGGTGCCAAGCCCTAAAAACTTGTTGGTGTTAAAACTTTTAAAGCTTGAGGGTATCAAACCCATAAAACAACGAAGGTGTCGAACCTTTAAAAAGAAAAGTATCGAGTCTCCAACCCATAGGTTGCCGAGCCTGTGCAGCATTGAGATACCGAACCCCCATAATATTTAGTGCCAAACTTCTGCACAAGCAGATACATCACATATCTACTAAGTAGATATCCCATGCATCAACCCATAAAAATGTTGATCCGTATCTCATATAACTATAAAGTAGTTATTCCAGGTAGTCTATTATAGATATTGAATATCAATATAACAGGAGTGCTAAGTATCTATAATGGCATTTCAATAAATAAGTTTAAAACTATTTAATTTCCTTTTAAGCTAATATTTTCCACCAAGTCTTGTCTGTTGTCAAAATTTAATGGGATAACAAATTACTTTACATTTTCTTTTTCGAAATTACTGGTAGATCACTTTCTACCTTCCAAGATAATTTACAAACCTTTAAAATTAACTTTATTAATTAATAATAATTAAAAGATTTTCTATCATTATAGATTCATAGAAAATCATAACCAATTTAGAAAAATCCCAAGAAATCACCAAAAATCCGAATTTCCATCTTCTTCCTTGTATAAAAATTTCATGAACAAAATATTAATTTAATTATCATTTACAATTAAAACCTGAAACAAACACCTTTTATTTCTTAGGAAACCCATAAATATTCATATAGACTTGGAAAATTATAAATTAAAGACTCATCTCCAAAAAAATGTTTTACACAACATATTCAAATTTCAAATCAATTAGAGATTAAAACTTAGGTTTTGCCTTTAAACCCTATTAAAACAATTCCATAAAGATTCCAATAAATCATTATTCAACCAATAATGATAAGCATCAATAAAAGCATGACATATGCTCACAATCAATTGAGAAATCGTTCATAGATCCAAAAAAATAAAAAATAAATGAGATTGATACTATTATTCACCATAGATTGGGTAAGAGAGATTGAGATCTGATGTAGATTAATTTTTCTTAGCTTTTCCCTTTGAATTCCTTCTAGAATTCTCATTCTTTTCTTCCTAGATAATGGATGACCTTCTCTTATATTTATTTTTTGAGTTTTGAAAATGAAAATAAGAATGAATGAGAGATGAAGGGTTTAGGGGAATGAATAAAGGTGATATTCCCATTCTGCCCTTCTCATTATTTTCTTTCTATTATTATGTTTAAAATCATCTTATTAATTGATTTCTTAAGGAAAGACCGATATTAGTTAGTAAATCTCATTCTCCTTATCACACCATACGTTATTCATTTTAATTTATCTAAACTAAATCTTCTAAATAATGCTACACAAAAATTAGGGGTGTTACAGGCTCCCCCCTAAAAAAAATTTGTCCTCTAAATTATGATAAGGAAAACAACAAGCATATCAATCGTGAAAGCATGTGTGTCAAACACATGACAACAATACTAGTATATCCTACTAGCAAAAGGTAGAACATACCTTCCAAATAACTCGGGATAAGTATCTCTAATCCTATTTTTTCTCCCAAGTATAGTCTTTCTCAGTGCCACCCCATTGGACTTTCACTAACTTGACTGTCTTGTTCCTTATCTTCTTGTCATCTCTTGCTACAAGTCTAACTAGTTTTCTAACAAAAGTCATATCCATTTCCACTACTAAATCTTCCAATGCAGTCGGTGCAATAGTAGTTTTTGGATCATACACACAATTCCTAAGGTGAGAAACATGAAAAACATTATGGACTCCAGCCAAACTATTCGGTAACACTATCTGATAAGCGAGTTTCCCAATCCTTCCTATGATAGGAAATGGACCAAAATATCTCTATGCCAGTTTCCTTGACTTTCTAAACCGTACTACACCCTTAACGAGTGACACCTTAATAAAAACGACTCTTATCTACGTAACTTTTCTACCTAAACCGAGCTTCCTGCATCCTTGCTTGGGTCAACTCAATCTTTAATGTGGCTTCTCTCACCATATCTAGACCAAGTATCAGCATGTCTCCGGTCTTCAACCAACAAGCTAGTGATTTGCATGGCTTCCCATAAAGAGCTTCAAAAGGCGCCATTCTATACTAATTTGATAACTATTATTATAGAAAAACTCGACTAAGTGCAAGTGGTCTTACCATGACCCTCTAAAGTCTAGTACACAAGCCTTTAACCACTCTTCAGGAACTTTGTTAACTCTTTCCATATTTACCCACCAGTTTGTGGATAAGCGGTGCTCATCTTTAGCTTGGTACCTAAAACTTATTGCAGACTCTTTATGAATTCACTAGTGGATAAAGTATCTCTGTAACTGACTACTAGTAGGAATCCCATGCAGTTTTGCGATATTCCTCATAAATAACTTCGCCAAAGTAGGTGTCGTCCTTGTCGACTTGACGGGAAGAGAGTGTGCACTCCTTGTCGTTCTATCTACCATGACCCAAATAGTTTCATTTCCCCTATTCAACCTTGGCAAACCATCGATAAAATCCATGGATATAGGATCCCATTTCCAAAGTGGAACTTCTAATAGTTGAAGCAACCCACTTGGCATATGTTGCTTGGCTTTTACTTGCTAACACTTCAAAAAATTTCTTTTCCATAAGCCTACATCTCTTTTCATCCCTTTCTAGAAAAACACCTCTTTGTTTCCTGATATATTTTAGTTACTCTAGGATGAATAGTAAACTTCGATCGATGACACTCCATAAGAACTTCTTTCCTTGGGCTATCAACATCTGGAATGCATAACCATCTCTTCTTCCTCAACCACTAGCTCTGGTCAAGATTACAATCTTTTAAATAATCAATCTCAGTTTCCTCTTTAAGTCTTCCAATCCGTTCAACTAGTAATGGATCATCTCTCTATTTAGAAGAAATTCTTTCAATCATTATTGGTTGAACTTTAAATGGTATAACATTACAGTATCCCGACTAGAACTAATCGTTGGCCTTAAACGCATACCACAAGTAGTCAATGCTTCTAAATCTTTCCATTTCGCTCATATATCTAACGCTAAACTCTGATGTTTCCTACTAAGTGCCCATGGAACTTATTTCCTTTTTTGGGCATATATTCAATATCAAAATCATAAGCCACCAAAAACTTCACCAACCTCTGGCATCTCATATTCAGTTCCTTTCGAGAGAATAAATACTTCAAAGACTTATAGTTTGTAAATAATTGAATCGTTTTCCCAAAAGATAGTGTCTCCACACTTTCATAGCAAAGATTGCTACTACCAACTCTAATCATAAGTCGAAGACTTAAGTTCATATGGTCAAAGCTGTAGAGAAGCAAAGGCAATCACTTTACCTTTTTGCCTTAACACAACTCCTAACCATGTCCCACATGCATCAGTATACACCACTGAATCTTGATTTTCATATGGAATACCTAATACGGGCGCATTGGCTAATAAATGTTTCAGGTTTAGGAATGCTTCATCGTATTTATCGATCCAAACTTTACATTTCTCTCTCTTATTTTAGTCATAGGTATCGCTATACGAGATAATTCCTTGATGAATCTCTGATAATAGCCGACTAACCCTAGAAAACTTCTTTTCTCGGTCATAGTCTTGGGTGCTTTTTATTTATTAACAGCTCGAACCTTAGCTAGATCTATTGATAACCCTTTTTCTAAAACAACATAACCAAGGAACTTCACTTCTTTCTTCCAAAAATGACATTTTGAAAACTTTGGTTTTAGTTGATGCCGCCTCAATGTTTCTAGCATTATTCTGAGATGAATCTCATGTTCTTGTTTATTCTAAGCATATATCGAATGTCATCTATAAACACTAAAATGAATCTATTCAAATGCTCTTGGAAGATCCAGTCCATCAAATCTACAAAAGGCATGACTAACTATTCATACGGACTATATCTTTTTTGAAACAACATTAATGGAATGTTGTCATATGCCACTCTCAATTAATGGAATCCTGTTGCTAAATCTAATTGGGAAAATACCTTATCTCCACTCAAATGATCAAATAAATCATCTATTCTCGATAAAGGATACCGATTCTTTATCGTATTCTCATTAAATAGATGATAATCAATACACATCCTTTGCAACCCTTTCAGTTTCTTTACGTGCATTGCAGCCGCAACTCAAGGTGAACTGCTTGGTCTAATAACATTCTTCCCTTTTGAGTCCACCAGCTGCACCTTTAAAATTTTCATCTCAGTAGGTGGCATTCTACTAGGTGGTCTACTTATGAGTTCAACTCCAAGTAGAAGATTTATTCAAAATTTAATAGTCATTTCGGTGGTAGTCCTATTTCTGGCTTAAAAACATTGGTAACTTTCTTTCAACAAAAACCTAATTCACCCATCTTCCACTTCCATTTCGCCCAATAAAGCACATGCATCTAAACTCAAATTCTCCACCGAGTATATAATTCGATCACGGCCATTAGAGTGTCTTAATGATATCTCCCTATCCTGACAAAGTATACTAGTATCATATCTTCTTAACCATCCATATCTAGAATAATCCCAAAACCCACAAATCAAACACATGTAGATTGCAAGTTAATACATGACCTAACAACTCAATTTATAAATGATCACATCTCATCCTAAGAGTTGCATAACCTCCTATCGGATTTGCAACCCTCAATAAAGTAATAAGGTATGGTGGTTATAGATTTAGCTTATCTACCAAACATTGCGAAACTAAAAATGTGATGCGCCAGTATCAAATAATACTTTAGCAGGTATGCCATGAATCAAAAGCGCACCTCCCATCACAGACTTTCTTTCTCTTCTACGATTGGTCCAGAAGCTGATGTCTCTGGAGCAAAAATATTCCATTTTCCAGCCTTGGCCATTTCTAGACATTCATTCTTAAAATGTCCTATTTGGTTGCAGTTACAAAACTTCACGCCTTTCTTTTCCACAACATTATTTCCATCGCCAGATCAACATTCATTAGCAAGGTGCCCGTTTTTATCACACTTTTAGAAGACAACACTGGCCTTCCCTTCCTTGTCAGCTCTGCCCTTTTGAGCTCTCTTCTTGTTAGAGAACCTCCTTTTCTTGCCTTAAAAACCTTTAGTTTCTATAGGCTTCTCGCTTCCTAATTTCGAGAGCTTTTCCTCACTCCTTAACCCCCATCTCTACTACCACATCACATGGATCATCCAATCTAGGGATCGATCTCTTCGAATCCTCGTTGAGTCCAATCTACTTGCTCTTCGGTAAGGGGATCCAATGACCAAATATTTCCATCTGCTTACTCTCTGGTGAGGGGCCTTACCTTTGTACTTGCCCAATCTGCTTACTCTCCAGCTGGGGGCTTGCACTTTGTGGTCTTCGCCTTGTTTCTTCGAACAAGACTACCACGATCAATATCAGTCGTCACATTCAAGTGGTTCATAAAATCTTAATCAATTTTAGAGGTAACCAATCTCCGTCGGTGTTTAGAAATTAGTATCAGCTATCACATTCAAGTTATTTTCCAAGTCAGGTATTCATTCATAGAGTTCAAATTCAACACATCTAGCAAACAACACAACATTCTTCTCATCAATCATTGCAGTTTAGCATCCAATTTAGAGCGTACTTAGAGATTGATCGAGGTCCGGGACATGGGTAATTCGCTTGACCACAGCATTGATCATTTACTGAAAGTGAAGGTAAAGTAAGATAGCAAAACCAAGTTCTCTATAGGAGTGGACATAGTCGGTTAACCGATCCGATCGGTCAATATTTTCGATTAACCATGTATTTAAATCGGTTCGGTTAAGCGCTATTCGGTTAATATTAATAGGGGTATACTGACCGAACCGGTTAATTTTAACCGCGATTAATCGGGTAATTTAAACGGTTAACCTTTAAATTAACTGGTTAACCACAGTTAAAATAAACTGGTTAACCGTTTAAAGTAAGATAAATATCAATAATGATTAGAGTAGTAAACTAAGGAATATGTATACACAACAGTGCATTAACAAATATTCAAAGTTCGTTTAGACAACTAATACATTACCAGTAAGACATACATTAGTGATTCAAAGTTTTAAACTCCAAGGTCCATATTACTACGACTACAAAGTCCCAATAACATAAGCATATAATATAATGAGAATGAATACATTAAAACTAAATTCCTACAAAGTTGCAAACTGCAGACTCCATTCTCCAGTAATCCATGTCCAAAGATATTGTAGGTTAACTCCAATCTACATTCTCCAGTTCTGTCCAAAGATACATAAGAGCAGTTAATATGTATGATTGGGACTTGAATAATAAGAATATAAGATTAACACACACATACACACAGAGAAGGTCATATAGTGTATGACATTTAGTATATATTTCAAACATATTCACATGCTGCATATTAGTTCATAATATAAGTCAAGTATAGTACATATATTTACCATGAGCTAAGTTGAACTGAAAAAATAATTCATGGGCATTATAAAGTTATATGTTTTATCTATATCTGATGATTAGTGTATGTTTAAATTTATATATAAACTTATATATGAACTAAAAAGCTATATGTATTAACCATATTAGTATATATATAAACTTTAATAGCACTTTATAAAACTGCAATATGAGATCCACACCCAGCTACAATCCATGTCAACAATATTAGCACATTGATAGACTTATTTCATTTAATCACATAACCCCCTATGATCCTCAATCATAGGAGCACGACCATTTTACAAGAATGGTATAGATCATATTTCAATTGACTAGATTGTAGTATTCAGTTTATTGACATATAAAAATACAACTCATTAGATCCATGAATCATGTTAACAAATTATTGACGTAATAGCAGTTTACTACGTTTATTAAATTAAAGCAATAAATAAAATGATAACTAGTATTATAACAATTTTAATAAACATAATGGTCTGTAAGTCAACATCAAACCTAAAAATAACCATTTTTATTGGGCTACAACCTATGTTGCATAATAAAACCATAAACCAAATTTGTATTTGAATATACATAATGAAAATTTTATCGACTATACATCTATTTAATAATTCCAATGCTTTACTTAACGCCTGATCAGTACAACTTGCTCAAATAAACTTAATAACCACACTACAGTAATGACTACATACATAATTTAGATGACACTTTCATGGGCTATCTTTACTATCCAATCATTTTGAGTTCATTTACATGTCATAAATTTATTTTTGCACTAATTACAGAGTGTATGAACCATGAATACATACATATTTGGATGTTACTTTCAGAGGCTTCAAAAAATTACTAAAAAATATATGGATTCCGTCCAATAATAAAATTTAGCAACATTACCATTTAAAACTATTTAGTTTCAAAGATGTCTTCAGAAAGATGTTTTCAGTTTAGAAAAATACAGACTATGAATACATACATAATTGGATGACACATTCACGGGCTTCAACAAATTACTAAGAAACCTATGATTTCTTCCAAGCACTAAAATTTATCAATATTTACTATTTAATATATAGTTTCAATAACGTCTCCATAAAAATATTTTTAGTTTAGAGAAAAACCTATTAACACTTTTGAAAGTGCAATCTTGTAGCTATGGCTGCTAGAAAGAAACAATTCCATAAGACCCAAAGTAAACCATCTATATGCATGTCAGACTAAATTGTTTAACATAGACTAATTTATCAAATAATTCCAAAATCACCACGCATCATTTTCACTAGCTCCAAAGTCCATCATGTAGAGCTGCCAAAATCAATCACACTATTACCTAGATGTGAGCAGCACCAACCCTGACACGATCTTCTCATCGTGCGCACAACCAACCATCGACATCCAGGTAATTGACGACTAATGAGGAGCTGAAAATTTGTATTGATCTGATTTTTTTGAGAATGGTTAGGAAATAAGGTATTTGGATCTGAGAATTTTGGGAAATGAGATATGTCTTGGATCAATGAATTGAAAGTGGCGGCCATGGCGCATTAAAAATTTAGGGTTATTTGGTTTGTTATGCGATATTGGGATGGGTTGGGTAGCGCTATGGCGAAGCGGTTAATTTAAATAGGGAAATTTTTTTTGGTTAACCGATATATGTCATATGGTTAACCTTAACCGAACCGACTTTTGTCGGTTAGCATTGGCCGGTAACCGAATGTTCGATTAACCGAATTTGTCAGTTAATGCAGTTCGGTTAAGATCGGTTTAGTTTGGTTAAATCGGTTAAGTCGGTTAAATACCTACCCCTAGTTCTCTACTATCCTGATCAAGAGAAAACTATCCTCGACCTGATCTAAAGCCTTCCATTTGCTGTAGATGATGGCTGCTCCTATTCCATCACTGTATCTCGACCTCTTACGTATTGTTGCAACTAGTTGTTCCTAACCAGTTCCTCTATTAGGTCATGAAGGTGCCTGTAATCATTTGTTTCATGAACATCCAGCTCATGGAATAGGCGGTACCTTCTCGATCTTCTCTCTCAATCGATGGGTACTCTCTTCGCTAGTGTTTGGTAGGGAATTTTCCCCTAGTCTCAAGGTAAATCCTTGCCAAGGTTTCATTCAATTCAATGTATGAAGAGAATTTCCACTCTCTTATGTACCGCTTCGGTCCTCCAATGCCATTATTAGCCTTTTGTTTTCCTTTATCTATGCAAAATCCTACCCAGGACAGTCCTCCATCATCTAGAGCATTAACCTCCACCATTTCAATTCCAGCATTCTTCTAATGCAAGTATCTTTTGCCCTTATGATAAACTTCCTTGAGATCCATTGGTGGATCCCTTTCCAAAGCAATTTTGAAATACGTTTTGTTAGTAACTCCTGAAACGACCGCCATCAAAACTACTGATGGGACCAGCTATGAATTGATGCAGCCGTTGCATTAAATCTGGCCAGAAAAATTCTCAAGGGCACACTGGCCCTTTGATTAATACTCGATATGCCTTCATGTTCTTTAGTCATGAAATATGCTTTCTAAACTACCTCATGAATCTATTTTCCAACTCGTTCCATGTGCTTATGGAACTGTTATTAAGCTTTCGAAACCATAATGCTACTAGGTCGGTCAAATTTAAAGCAATAGAACGTCCTATCACTTCTTCAAATGCACATAATACTTTCATATGTCAAATATATCTCATTCGATGAACTGTTGGATTAGATTTTCGATCATACATTTCTAGCGTTGGTAGTTTGAAAACGGGTAGATTTTTCTTGTATCGAACGTTAGGATTGAAAGGGTTCCTGGTCACATCCTCCAAACTCTGGCATGGCGGTCCACCTTTTATTGATCAACCAACTATCTCAGCATTTCTATCGTTTTTATCTAATGGAAGTCTCCATTTGACATTTTTGTTCTGCCCCTTGTTCCTACGAAGAAATTTCGGCACATATTCCTTTGGTCGTGCCTCTGCGTTCCAATTAAAGTTATGTTGTCTCCTGGCTTCAAATCAGCAATGCCCCTAAGTCCTTAGGGATCGGTACGGATTCAAACTCAGGGATCAATATCGATCCATAGAATCTCTTTAAAGATTGGCCCGCTTTGCTCCATCCCATTTCCAAGGTCATTTGCTCTAGCCTTCGGTCACTAGTTCTGATCCGCGGCAACTCTAGCCGTTCCAGGTTGTCGTAGTCTTTTGAAGAATCCCTCCATCATCTATTCCAGATGGGCTATCATTTTGTTCTGCATTTCCATCATCATCGTTTTTATGCCTCTAGTTATGTTGATGGAAGGAGGGTTAGATCCTAAGGACATTTCCTGGCTGCTCCTATGTCATCTTTGGATTCCTCCAATGGCAGTTTTCCTAGTTGATGGTCTCGTTATCCTTTTCAATCACAAGTCTCAAGTCACCAAATTCAACTATCTCTCAATGAAAGCACCAAAATGTTTATACCAGAATGTGGCACAAACACCCAAATAAATATAATAGAGAATAGAGTGAAGAAAGTAGATAAAAACAAGAAATAACATGTCACAAAAGTTTTATAGTCATTTTGGCTAATTATTGCCTATTATCTACTTAACTTTATTGCGACTTGGTTGTTGTTTACACTACTTTTCTTATAGATCGGTATAGATCCTCGGGATTAAAAGGGAATATAGAGAAAATTGTTAAGAGTACTAAAACATCCGTTGAAATGATTCCCCAACCTCCTATTTAGAGTTGTAGGTCACCTGAAAGCTCTCCTCCATGATCTCCACCACGTTCCCCACATCCTAGTAGCAGTTGAGCTTGAGAAAACATGGCCATGCTAGCAAGCGTGATGGATCGTCATCGATCCTGGGCACGGATCAATACCGATCCATAAGATTTCCTTATGGACCTCTTCAATTGGTTTGCTTTGATGTAAATTGTTGTTAGCTTCGCGTTTTCCATCCTAATTGCTCTGCTCGAATTTCGTTCCTAGGTCAACAAGATGGATCAGTGGTGGAATAGAGTTCTTGATTTTGAGTGCTTGAGATTGTTGATAACAAGTATATGTGATCAATCCCATTAAGCTTGGAATGCGCTATAATCGCCAATGCTTGAAAGTGGAGGGAGTTCGAGGTGTTTCAGTTTAGTACCGATCCATACAGTTGTTCAAAAGTCAATCTTCGATCTTGGTACTTGAAGCAACATGACATGTGGAACACTTTGGGAAGTTTTTTGGATGTTGGAAACCTTGCATCGTGACTCTATTTGGCATCAATGTTCTAGCAGTTATCGCTTTGGATTCCTGCTTGATTGATGCAATTCTTTCGAAAATGACCCGGTCAAAAGGCTGGATAACAATTACGTTTCATAACCTTTTAAATTTTACATAAACCTTTGCTCTGATGCTAAGTTTGTAACATCCTCTATTTTGATGCCCGAAAATAAGCTACTTATGTTATTGTCATCAATATTATTATTTTTCGGTGACAAAATGAGATCAGTTAATTGTGTCTATAACATCAAGAGCACATGAATGTGAAATATTTCAAAACACATTTCATTAATAACTTTTATATTCAGTACATCCCATTACAGAATCCATCGATTCCATATTTAAGGAAAATATAATAATTGCAATTATATTTTAAGAGCGACATATGAAGTTTCCCTCTTGGTTGATCATAGTCTAACTACTTAATAGTTATAAATCCTATCATTACATACATTCAACCAAAACATAAACTTTAAACAACACATCATAAATAAACCTATAATATTAGCTAGCTTGCCTCCTGCACGTCTACGAAAGCTTATTCGTGTAACCTGAAGATCCCTACTCTCGACCTACTCAAAAGAGTACCGAGAGTTTAGGGGGAAAACAAAAATTTCAGGTCAGACAAAGGGTCTGGTGTGAATAATAATATAACATATCGAACCAAAATAGATATCTAGAAAGATCACGTGCTGAGCGTAAAGAGATTTCCTCTCACTGGTATCTTATCCTAATATGTCAATCATAAATCATGCTCCTACAACCACAATGGTTAGAATAAAAGTAACATAATCATATACATGTATTCAACATAGGTAAGTCTGACTAACCTGTCATCCTATGGTTATGCACACCCAAGGTTTATCCTTTCCAAAAATAGATTATCCATCTCAAATAGTAGTTTTTCGAGGGTCGTCATGAATCTAATGATTTTGTAGGCACCAATAACCTATTGGGCTGACTTGGGCCAAAATTTTAAACGGATATTCCATAATATCCAAATGCAGTTAGGAGTAAAACTGGACTGGTTGTCCAAAACAAATGACTGTCTGTCCCTATATCTTAGTTTTCCTAGGGCTACTATAAATCTACTAGTTTTTGTAGGTAACTAATCAATCTTATCTAGAATCATAGTTTTCCTAATGATACTACAAACCCACTAGTTTTCACATGTAACTAATCAACCTTACCCAGAATCATATGGACTATCTGTCTCATACGTCATAGTTTTCCTAAGGTTACTATGAATCTACTAGTTTTCATAGGTAAATAATCAATCTATCTGGCTGCTAAGTCTATATGTCATATCTTTTTGATCATTTCAATGCATTCTAACACAATTGTTTTACCTGATCTCCTGGATGTAATTCTACTCACTAAGGATATAACACCTCTAATTTTATTAACACTTATCAGGAGATTTAATTAGAATAAATTAAATAGAACAACCAAGAGTGATATGGGGATTGAGATTGATAAATGAATACATATAGCCATGCTAATTTAAATTGAATGAACTTACAAATGGTTATGTGCTAACTGATTAAACATAAGGGTATTAGGGTAAATGTCCCCCGTACTCCCACCTTTATACCATTACCTCGAGCCATATACGTTCATTTTATTAAGCAAAAAATTAAAAAAATAACATAGCTAATAGGAGCCAACCATTAAGGAGAAGAAAGAAAAGAGAAATCAAATCTAAAGCTTAGGATCAAGCTAGAATAAATTAATCTCAATCAATGTCCAATTTCTTATCAAAACTAACATGAATATTGATCACTACATCTCTATTTTTGGCTTTATAATCACATGATTTCAAATTTAAGGATAATTTTTTTTTGATATATTAGGTGATGATATGCTTGATTAATAATTTTTTAGATTAAACAATATTGTTTCAAAGGAGATATGTACGGTTTTAGGGTAAAACCAAGGTTAAATGATTTCTAAATGCTATGGAATAATTATATGTTAAAAGAAACATGATTTTGGAATAGTTATGAATTTTCAAAAGAAAATATGGTTATTTGGGTTTTTAAACTTATTTTGGAAAATAAAGAATTTGGGTTTGAAATTTTGATATGTTAGATAACATGATTAAAGTGAATTTTTGAACTATTTGGGGATTTTTTCTAAATGATTTCGTATGGAAATTAATTTATTTTAAAAGGAGGGCCTAAAAATTTAATTGTTTTGTTAATAGGAAGGCCTTACTTGTTAAATGTTGTTTAGTTTTAGATCTGAGAAAATGCGGCAAATTTTAATTAAATAATTTGAAAGTTTGATGTGACCAGTTGTATGTTTACAAGTGGGCATGTTAATTACAATATGTTTACTTTATTTAGTAAAATTAGCCTTTAACTCAGAAAAGTGGGTTCCGCCTTCTTTAGAAGGACCTTACGACCTAGAGCTTCCGCCTTCAATCTAGCCAAAACCTTCTAGGTCAAAACCAGTAAACCAATACACACAGTATCAGTTAGCTGGTACGTAGTGGGTTGGATAAAGGCAGAAGTTAGGTTGTCGAAACGTGTCTTCCAAAAGGGTTGGTTCCTTTGCTTTGTTTTGTTTTAAAAGAAAAGCGCTTGCCTGTTTATAAAAGGGTTTCGTAGTTGTCGAAACCAATGACTTCGAAAGGGTATTTCAAAAGAAGCTTTCGAAGGAGAGCTGCCGCCTTTGTTTTTAATAGTAGCTTCCCAAGGAGTTACTTAGATTTTTATTGAAGCTGTCGAAAGCGGAAGTTTCGACAAGTTGAAACCCTTCTGTGATTTGATGCCTTCCTATAGTATTGAAGACATCATTATTGCTGAAAGGTGCCGTTTGTTTTATAAAATAATAGCCGCTTCCTACTACTTTCGAAAGAGGTGGTTTCAAAGCTAACCTTCAATGTTTTTACCCATATGTTTAATGCTTTCGAAAGGATAGTTTTGACATCATCAAGTTTCCCTAACAGTTTTATAAAATAAAGAATGGTTTCGAAAGAGATGCTTTCGCTTATTATCACTTTGACCCAAAAATGTTGTTTTAAATATAAACCCAATGGCTTCGAATGGTATTGCTTTCGAAGGGCAACCTTCAATTCTTTCGAAAGGGGGACTTTCAATAGTTTAGAAGGGTAACCTTCAATGGTTTAAAAAAGGGTATTTTTGAATGGTTTCAAAGTTATGCTTCTATACTTATATGATAACACTTAACAAGGTCGAAAGGCTTCGAAAGATATGTTTTAAAGTATACGAATGGCAGGAGCCTAAGGTTTTGAAGATATGTTTTAATGCTTTCGAAGAAGGTCATCCTATGAGGATGAAAGTAAGATTTCGAAGGTGTTGAAAGGAGGCTTTTTAAACCCAAACTAATTTTTGAAAAAAAAACCCATGGCTGAATAAAGGAGTTTTGAAATGGCTTTAAGTATGTAAATTTGAAGAAGTATTGCCTTGACAAAAATATAAGTTAAAGGGATTAACTATGTTTTATATGAAAAGTAATTTAAGGACTTTAAACCCACAGGAAAGGTATTGTAAGTTGTAATGTTTGCTTCTTCAAATATGAATATATTCACATGATAAAGGACCCATAACTACATTTTGGGGACAAAGGGGTAGAAGAACTGGTAGGTTAACTCAGTAGTGAATATAAATTGATTAAACTTCTAAATGAGTAGAATTGCATCCAGGGAGTCGGGAGACCAAAATATGGGATGCCTAAACCTTGAAGTTGTCTAAGAGGTAGGTTCTAATAAAGCCATGAAAACTATGATTAGGAAGTTATTGGGGGTAACCAACAGGTTCACAGTGAACCCATGAAAACTATATACTAAGGACGGTTGGCAGAGGCCAATTGGTTTGTAGTGAACTCGTGAAAACTATATCCAGATTAAGTATTAACATCGGCCAAAAGCTTCCCGGTCAACCCATGAAAACTAGGATAAGAAAAAAAGTTAAGGAAGACATCAGTAGGTTCCTAGTCAACCGATGAAAACTAGGTTAAGAAGGGAGTTATTGGAGTAATCCATTTGTTTCTAGTCCCATGAAAACTAGGATATAAGATGAGTTAATGAAATGACCAATAGATTCATTGGAACCCATGAATTAATTAAGTAATTTGGTAGGGACCTATAGGTTCTTAGTGATCCGATGAAAACTCTAAAATATGATAGCGTGTCCATGAATTATATAAAAAAGGTTATTAGTAAACCCATAAAAACTGATAGCTTAATATTGACCCTAGAAACTATATATACATGACATGGAGTCAATTAAACTGGGAAGGAAAATCCAAAATGTTTATGTATACATATCATCATAATATTTTTGAAATTCTATGTGTTTAACCATTGTGGATGTAGGAGCGCAGTATATGGTTTTGAAAAGTTTAGGGTACTAGTGAGGACCTGTTCCGCTAAGCGGCGTGGTCTCAGTAGATATCTAAATGGATTGAGATGTTAGATTATATTCATACCAGGCTTTATTCTGACTCGAAGTTTTTGTTTTCCTATTAAAATCTTGGGTACTCAATTGATTTTGAGTGGTTTAAGATTTTCAGGTTTTCTTCTTAGACGAATAAAGATTCCGAAGGCATGCGGGAGGCAGTTAGTTATTTAGAGTTATCGTTTTCCGTTGTTTATTTTGGATGTAAAGGTAGACTTATTAGCCTTATTATATACTCTGATCAACAAAAGGAGCATCTTCATATGTCACTCTTGGCATGTATGTAATAATTATATTTTTTTGAATGTGGTTAACGTTTATTGGATTATGTAATGAACATGAAATGTTTTGAATGGAATGTGGGAATGTGTTTTTAATTTGTTAGAAATTTTTCCATATTCTTGTCATCTATGTATCAATATATCTAACACCGCCATATTTGTTCACCGACGATTAATAACTATGGATGACTACAACATCCGTAGCCATTGTTTTTGGGCCTCCAAGTGGCGGGATGTTGCAAAGGAATTTACTATGACCATATTCACTTCTAGAACAACCAACAGGTAACTTTGTTCCCTAAATCACAAGTTGCAATGTTGGGTCACGAAAATGTGAGTATGACAATGATAAATTTGCAGATTTAACCAATTAAATGATAATAAGAACATATAACATCATTCGTTAACATACGTTTAATCAACGGTCACATCCACAACAACATTTCTTAAGTTTCAAGTAATAATCCCTTTGAAAAAATCCATATAAAATTGGGCTAAAATACCATTTTATCTTATTGAAAATGTCTATCTTTTTGAATGATTAACCATTTAAAATCGTTCTTTAAAACAAGGAAAATATGGCTTAGTACTTAGCTGAAATTCTGTGCCAAAATACAACCATCTTTAAATAGCTTTTTAATCTTTCTATATCAAAAACAAGGTTGTCGAGCTTCTAAAACTGAAGGCTATCGAGCACTAAACAAGCTTTCCGGTTTGAAAAACATAAGGCAATCATGCCAATAAAACATAGGTGTTGGTTTGTAAACATACGGCAACCTGCCACAACACTTAGGTATCGAATACATAGTACACATGAGGTTTCAAGCCAGTAAAACATTAGGTTTGTCGAACCCTTAAAAGCTCAGGCGTGTCGAGCCCTTTAAACTAGTAGGTGTTAAATCTCTAAAATTTTAAGCATATCGAACCCATAAAACAAAAAAGATGCCGAACCTTTAAAAAGAATAGCATCGAGTCTCGAAACCAGAGGTTTCCGAGCCTCTGCAACATTGAGATACCGAACCCCTAAAATATTTGGTGTCGAACTTCTATACAAGATGATACATCATACATCTACTAAGTAGGTATCATATTCATCAACCCATGTAGTTGTTGATCGTATAAATTTGACACCTCGTATAAGTATAAAGTAGCTATTCCAAGTACCGTCTATTATAGATGTCGAACATCAATATAACAGAGGTGCTGGGTATCTACAATGGCATTTTAGTGAATAAGTTTAAAACTGTATTATTTTCCTTTAAGCTAATACTTTCCACCAACCCCTGCAACTTGTCAAAATTTCATTGGATAATAAATCACTTTGCATTTCCTTTTTTGAAATTACGAGCAGATCGCATTCTACCTTCCCACGATAGTTTGCTAACCTTTAAAATTAACTTATTAATTAATATTATTAAAAGATTTTCCATCATTATAAATTCATAGAAAATCATAACTACTTGGAAAATATCCTCAAGCATCACTAAAAATGTGAATTTTCATACTCTTCCTTATATAAAAATTTCAAGACCAAAATATTAATTTAATTATTTTAAATTAAAACCCGAAATAAACATCACATACCTCTTAGAAAATTCGTAAAATATTCATATGGACTTGAAAAATTATGAAATTAAAGAGCCATCTCAAAAATAATGTCTTACACAACATATTTAAAATTCAAATTAATTTGAGATTAAAAACATAGGTTTTGTCTTTAAACCATATTAAAATAATTCTATAAAATTTTAATAAATCATCATTCAATCCAATAATGATAATTATTAATCAAAGAATGAAATATATTCACAATCAATTTGAAAATCAGTCATAGATCCAAAATAAGCATAAATAAATAGGATGGATACTATTATTTACCATAGATTGGACAAGAGAGATTGAGATTTGATGTAGATTAATTTCCTTTAGCTTTTTCCTTTGAATTCCTTTTAGATTTCCCCTTCTTTTCTTCCAAGGTAATGACCGACCTTCTCTTGTGTTTTCTTTTTGAGTATTGAAAATAAAAATGAGAATGAACGAGAGAGGAAGGGTTTAAGGGAATGAATAAAGGCGATATTCCCATTTTGCCCCTTTCATTATTTTCTTTCTATTCTTATGTTTAAAAACATCTTATTAATTGATTTCTTAAGGCATGAACCCATATTATTTAACAAATATCATCCTTATAATTACACCATACATTAATCTATTTAATTTAGCTAACTAAATCTCATGAATAATGCTATACAAAAATTAGGAGTGTTCCGGTTATTCTCATGGCTCTTAAATTGGCCACTAGCATATGCAACTACTCCACCTTCTTATGTATAAACTATATCGAGTCCCATACCAATAGCATTGGTGTAGATGGTGAATGGTCTAGCTCCCACAGTAATAACAAGAACCGGAGCTTCGGTAAATAATTGCTTCGTCTAAATAAAAGACACTTTGTAATATGCATTTCATAGAACGAATTTGTTCTTCCTTATTAGACAGGTCAAAGGTGTAGCAACCTTTGACCTGTCCTTAATAAACTTTCTATAGTACCCTACCAACTCAAGAAAACTACAAACCTTTGTCTCATTACTTGGTACCTTCCAATATTGCACAGTGACAAACCTGCTTGGATCAACCGCAATCCTATGCTCGAACACAACATGACCTAATAATCTAAATTCACTTCCCAAAACGTGGGACTTTGAAAACTTTTCCTTCAAGCAATTTCACCTTAATTACTCCAGTACTTCCTTTAGGGGTAATTTATGCTCTTCTTCACTTTTAGAGAATATAGAAATATCATCCATGAACACCACCACAAATTTATGGAGTTGATTCCGAAAGACATGACTAATAAGATTAATGAAATATGCTGGCGCCTTTGTAAGGCCGAATTGCATTACCAGCCATTCATAAGATGCATTAGGAGTCTTAAAGGCAATATTGATAATGTTATCTTTGTCTATTCTTAGTTGATGACCCGTAGCAAGATCGAGTTAGGAGAAAATTTTCGCTTCCTCGAGTTGGTGAAGAAATCATCAAAGCGAGGAAGAGGATATTTTTTCTTTCTTGTCAACTTATTCACTTATTTATAGTTGGCACACAGTCTCGTGGATCCATCTACTTAAGTGGCGAACAAACTGATCTATTCTAGACACTTGAAAGAATTTATCAACGAAAATTAGAAAACTGCATGTCATGATGAAGGAAAATAAAGGCTCCCAAACAACATTGCGAACTTTGTAGAAAGTACCCAACCATCTTTCATTTTAACCCTCAATCTAGTTGATGTAATTCATGGATGCTTGCGTTTGGCTGGAAACAGCAAGGGAGCTAGAAAACAATATATTAAAAAGGGAAGAGAAGGGGTTTTCTCTACTTAGGAAGAACCACCGCTCAGGAATCCCAGGTTTCAGATCCAGATGCACAGCTTGAACATAACCCCCTAGGAGCTAAGAGGAGACTGTCATCCATATAATGACCCACTTATGGTAACTGCACAATCAGACTTTATGTGAATACTAAAATTCTTATAGATACCAGAAGTGCAGTTAATGTGATTTTCAAACATGCATTCAACCAAATAGGGATTTGGAAACAAAGGCTAGAGCCAAGCTTTGGGCCTATTTTTGGATTCAATAACAAAGTACCAACTCCCACAAAGCAGATAAAGCTTCTGGTACAGACGGGAATTTCACTACATTCTAGGACCTTCGAGACTATTTTTCATTATGGACCAACGTTTTTACTATAATGCCTTCTTTGGGAGGCTAGGTTTAGATGTGGTCAATGCTTTTGTCTCACCAAAATAATGGACGGCGAAGTTCCTGACAAAGAATGGATGGGAAACAGTTAGAGAAGAGCTATACTTTGCCACTCTTGATCAGTACAAACAAAATCATCTTTCTCACTATGACGTGAAGAAAATTGAGTCCACCGTGACTGAAATCAAAATGCCCTCGGATGAAGGTCTTTCAATCCAATCATCTAAGGCAATAGCATAGACCATTGAGAAAACTAAGCATGCATTAAGAAGATCTAACTTTTTGAAAAGAAACAGAAAAGGAAGGAGACAAATCTGGTAGAAGAAGAAGTAGATGGTGAAGAAATCATCACTAAGTTAAATTGTAGAGGCGAATAGGTGAGGATAAAGCCCACAGAGGATCTTGAAGAGATATGCTTAGGTCCAGTTGACCCAATTAAGACAGTGAAAATGGAGAAATAGCTAGATAACTAATTTAAAAAGGAGTTGGTCCGTATTCTTTAATCCAGCAAAGATGTGTTTCCTGGACTCATTCAGATATGGTTAGAGTCGATCCAATCATCATGTGTCATGCCTAAAACATAGACATGAGCTTTACACCTATCCGGTAAAAGAAGAGAAAATTTGATAAAGTTCGAGCGATTGTTTTGAAAGAGGAGGTCAAAAGGCATATGAAAATGAGTTTGTTAGAGAAGTGCTTTATTCAAAATGGTTGGCCAATACAGTATTAGTCGGAAAGCCTAATGGAAATAAAGGACATTTTTTGATTATACTGATTTAAATAAGGCAGTCCCAAAAGATTGCTACCCCCTCCAAGAATAGACCAATTGGTCGATGCAACAAGTGGACACAAACTCTTATCTCCCATGGATTCATACTCTAGTTATAATCAAATTTCAATGTTTAATCCATATGAGGAGACCATAAGCTTCATAATAGACTAGGAATTTTTTTATATAATGCAATGCCATTCGGATTAAAGATTGTTGAAGCCACCAACCAAAAGTTGGTAAATAGAATGTTTAGAGAACAGATTGGTTGTAACATGGAAGTATACTTGGATGATATGCTGATTAAATCTCAAGAAGAAAGTAACCATCTAAATGATCTTGAAGAGATGTTCAAGGTATTACAGAAATATGAGATAAAGCTCAACCCATAAAATGTTCTTTCACAATCCAGTCTGGAAAATTCTTAGGGTATATTGTTAGTGCATGGGAAATAGAAGCTAACCCTGATTAGTTCCAAGCTATTAAAGGCATGGCGGAGCCTAAGATAAGAAGAGATGTAATGAGCTTAAATGGAAGAGTTGTAGCACTAAATGTATTCATTTTCAAGGCCAACGACAAATGCATCTTATTCTTCGATGCGATTAAAAAGAAGAAAAACTTCAAATGGGAAGAAGATTGTCAGCAAGCCTTTAAGAAACTAAAAGATCATATCGAAAAACCACCAATTCTATCCAGCCCTATGAAAGGCGAAAACTTTAGCTTTATGTGGCAGTTTCAAAACACGCAGTTAGCTCTGATCTAATAAGTGAAGAGATGGGGAATAATCTTCCAGTGTACTATATATGTAGAAAGCTTAAAAATGCAAAAACCGGATATCCGGTCATAGAAAAATGGGCATACTATTTGATGCTCATAGCATAAAAATTGAGAACTTACTTTAAAAAACATCCCAACTAAGATTCTAACCAACTTTCCACTCAAGCAAGTATTTCATTAACCCGAAGCTTCAAAAAGATTAGTAAAATGAGGAATAGAACTTAGCCAGGATGATATTGAATTTCTGCCATGAGTGGTTATTAAAAGACAAGATCTAGCCGATTTTATTAATTAATGTATGGGATATATCAAGGAGCAATCGGAGGAGGAAAATGATCCAAAGCCTAAATGGCAACTATTCGTAAAATGGAGCTTCAAACGAACAAGGGATTGGAGTAGAATATGTCATTATTACCCACGATGGACATCGTTTATATTATGCAACGAAAGTGGGATTTTCGGCTATTAATAATATGGTAGAATATGAGTCGATGGTGGCAGGGCTCAACTTGGCCTTATAATTGAAAATCTCTAGGATTGAGATCTTCAGTGATTACCAATTAATAGTAAATCGGTTGAACAAAACATGCTAGAAAATGGATGCCAAGTTGTCTTATATGTCAAGAGGGTGTTAAAAATGTTGACCCAATTTGAGGATTTCTCAATACACCAAGTGCTGAGAGGGAAAAACTCCCAGGTTGATTCTTTAGCTAAGTTGGCGAGCTAATGTGGAGCACCAAAAACTTGAATCATGCTAGTAGGCTATCGATCAAATCTTGGTACAGAGGAAAAAGAGCCAGAGTTAGAAAAAGAGTCATTGGTACTGACCAGATCTCAAGCCTTAATGCACAAGGAAAAGGAAAGCGAAAAATGAAATCCTTCATGAAAAATCCTTTTATACAGTAACTAATGATCAATATGAGGATAATTAAATGACGTCTTTTTTCAAATATTTGACGAAAGATAAATTGCCAACATATAAAAAGGAAGAGCGAAGATAAAAACATCAAGGCCCAACCTTCGTTATGATAAACGGGATACTTTATAAGAAAAGGTATTCACTCCCTTTCTTAATACGTGTTAGTCCGAGAAAAGGAGCAAAATTATTAAGAGAAGCCCATGAAGGATTTTGTAGGAACCATTCCAATGGCACAATGCTAGCCAAAAGGTTATGAGACAAGGCTTCTATTGGCCTTAGATGACTAACCATGCTATAGATTATGTGAAGAGATGCGAAAAATGCCAAAAGATTTAGGCCCCACTCTTGCCACTAAGTGAATTAACTTCGATCTCAAGTCCCTAGCCTTTCAATGTGTAGGGAATCGACTTGATATGCTACTACCTATTTCCAAAGGAGAAGCTAAATTTTTAGTGGTAGCCATTGATTATTTTACGAAGTGGTAGAAGTGGAACAACTACCAAATATCACAGGTGTAAATGTGATTAAATTAGTAATCAAAAACGTTGTCACCAAGTTCGGAATTCTACATAAGATAATATCTGACAATGGAACATAGTTTAAAAGCGAGGACTTTAACTGATTCTAAAATATAAATCGAATTATCAAAAGCTTTTCATCTATAGCACACCACGAGGCTAATGGGGTCGTTGAAGCTGCCAATAAAACTATTAAGACCATCCTAAAGAAATTGTTAGACAAAACAAAAGAAAATTGGGTAGAAGAATTACCTCTTGTCTTATGGGCATATAGAACTTTTTCCAAAACCGCAATAGGACATAACCCCATTTTCTTTAACAAGTGGATGTGAAGCCATGCTTCCAATCGAGGTTGAAGTACCCTCTCATCGAAGGATTGCATATGCATTTAATCCAAATCAAGAAATGAAAAGAGAATCCTTAGACCTAATCAATGATCTAAGAGATGAAGTGTCAGTATGAACAACAGAATATCAACGAAGAATAACCAAGTACTACAATTCCATAGTGAAGAAAAAATCATTTCAAAATGGAAATCTGTTACTTTAAAAAGTCGTGGTAAATACTAAAAATCCAGTAGATGGACCGCTTGGGCCAAATTGGAAAGAACCCTTTGTTATGCACGAAGTAATCCCACCAAGGACTTATCGATTATGTCGACCAAATGGTAATGTCATAGCAAGAACTTAAAATGTCAAACATCTAAGGCCATATTTTCCTACAATGGATGAATAAAGAATTTGAAACAAGTATATCTACTGGATAAATCATAAAAAGGAGTAAGAACCTCCTAAAATAAAGAAAAAGCCTAAATCATTACCTATAAGGTAATAAGGGGCGAATAAAGTCTTTGATCACACCACAAGGGCCTGGTCAAAGCACCTTCTAGATGGAGGTTAGAGTAAGCCTTTGGTCCCAACAAAAATGGCCTGTCCAAAGCATTCATAAGCCATTGGTCCCACCTACATGGCCTAGTCGAAGCGCCTCCCTGAGGGAGAACGGAGTAAGCCTTTGGTCCTGCATAAAAAGGCCTAGCCAAAACATCGAACCAGCCTCTAGTACCGCTTATAAGGCCTAACTGAAGTGCTTCTTGAAGGGAGGTCGGGTAAGTATTTGGCTTTGCTTAAGATAGCTAACCAAATGTATTGCACAAAAGACCTAAATCATCACCTAAAACGATGATAAGAGGTGCGATCCAAATTAAAATCATTACCTAAAGACGGCAGGAGAAATCAACCGAAGCCTAAATCACTACTCGAAGGTAGTTGGAGGTAGTTTTCTAGAGGAAGATCAAATAAAAAATCAAATCAAACTCAATCCTAAAGAAGGATCAAGGTAGTCTTCTAGAGGAAGATCAAATATAAAAGAAAATCAAACTCAATCCTAAAGAAGAACCGAGGCAATCTTTTAGAGGAAGATCAATGGAAAATGAACCATTCGTGCTCCAAACCAAAAGCAATCTTCAAGAGGAAGCTTAATCAAAAAATCAGCCGTTTATGGTCCAAAGTAGAAATCAAGCAGTCTTTCCAAGGAAGATCTATCAAATATGAGCTACCATGATTCAAAGGGAGCGAGAGTTCTCCGTTAATGCAAAAGAAAATATTATTGTAGGATGGATCTTCTAGTCTTCTATTAAGATCATTATTGCCAGATGGATTTTCTGGTCTTCCATTTAGATTATTATTACTAGAATGGTCTCTAATCTTCTATTCCATATTATTTTACCAGAATGGTTTTGTGGTCTTTATTCAGATTATTATTACCAGAATGGATTTATCGTTTTCTATTTTAAATTATTATTACCAAAATGGTATTCTAGTCTTCTATTTGGATTATTATTACCTAATGGTTTTCTAGCCTTCTATTCAAATAATTATTCTAGCCAGATGGATTTTCTGGTTTTTTTTCATATTAATATTCTAGTCTTCTATTCAGAAATTATTCTGGCCTAATGGATTTTCTGGTTTTTTTCCATAACAATATTCTGGTCTTCTATTCGGAAATTATTCTAGCCCAATGGATTTTTTGGTCCTATATTTAGATGCTTTTTTCAGTCTTTTGATCAAGAGATGGGTTTCTGATCTTTTATTCATGATATTGGCAGAAGAGTTTCTGGTCCTCCCTCCTATGACGTTTCTAGATGGTTTACTCTTTTTGTATTCAGGAAATTATAAATCTTAAACGACTTTATGATTTTCCATAAATCATTATGGCCAGATAATTTTCTTATTTTGATTCTATGGGATTCTATTTAAGTAAAATTGCTCCGAATAGATCTTTGGTCTCTCCAAGCGAATCTACGACTTCCAAAAGTAACATTGAGTTACAAATGAAAATACTTTATGATCTTGTGAAAGTCCAAAAAGGTTTGCCCAAAATCAAATTTAAAAGTCAACAATGAAATCATAGCTTGCTTTGTGTTTTGCAGGAAAACAGGATTGTAAAGAATATCTTGCAATCGAACTGAAAATGTAAAGAAATTTTTGGTCATAACTAAAGTGTAAAAAACTTTTTATACAAAGATGGACAAACGTTACCCACATATTTTCCAAAAGGAATAAAATAAAGGTATCAGACTTGAAAGCATAAAGTATCTTACATAGGCAAAAGCATTTTGCACTAATACATGAGTAGTTGATGTTGAACCTATTGCAAGTAATGTCATGCCTTAAAAAATATCGCGCATCATCAATGCAGCATGGAATGTCGCATCTCATTAGTAATGAAAGTCAATGTTTAAGACTAGCAAGCGGAAAGATGTCGTAAGCCTACAACCACAGTGATGTTGCACTCCATCGGTAAAAGTAAAAGAGGATACCATATGTCATCCATGTTGCACTTAATCAATATTGCAGTTTATTAATGCCGCTTGTCGTCACTAACTAGTTAAAGGGTTTTGGGTCTAAAGAAACCATATATATGAAGTTGCTGCCTACCAACAATGTACAAAAAGTATGTCGCATTACAACAATGTTGCCTCTCTTCAGTGTCGTATATCCTTGATAATGCATCTCATCTTTATTACATATCATTAGTCAGTGATGTCGTAGGAAGCGATAGCCACACTTCATCAAGATAAAAATTGATGTTGAGTTTTAGGTGATGCCATCTCTCTTTGATATCACAAGTTATTAGCCTCCAAGGAATGTCGTGAAGCGGCAGTGACGTCGAAGATCCATGGTACCTACATGCGTTGTATGTTACTGTTGTTGCATATCACCAAAGTAAAAAAGGGTGTTATCAATCATTAACCGAGCATGATATCGCCTATCGATAGCATAATGGGAGTTATCAGAAAACAATAATAGATCATGCGGCTCAGCATTGCGGCAAAAGATGTTTTATCCCTTTGCTTATTGAAGTAATGTCGAAAATTATCAACATATGCAAGGGTATCATAATCTTTCAGCCTTTAAGTAATATCGCATTATTTTACTTCCTGAGTTGATACCAAAGGCTAGTATGGAGAGTGTGGATTTTAAGTGTTAAAACTTGATACCGTAACTCGCCAATATACAAAGGAATGTCGAAGATCATCAAAAACAAAGCATAGTGCTAGGTGTCATTAAGATTGTTTATGTCGAAAGCCAAGCATGCCGGAGGTGACACATGGCAGCCATTCCACTCCTTCCAATCCCTGTAAATACGGACCTAGGGGCATAGAGGAGGGGCAGTCATTTCTTTTCTCGCTTCTCAAAATTAAACAATTATAACACTAAATCGAAGTGGGGAAAATCTTGAATTGATTGTAAACCATACCATTTAATATAAGCTAGGACTTGAACAAAAATCCAGCATCACCCATCTACCATGATTGTGCAATTTTGAAATCAACATGCATACAATAATGCACTTTGGGTCTGGAGTCTCACCTTGATTTTATCTCACATGAACTTTGACCTAAATTCGTGTTTATATGCATGGCCTCTATTTTGCTTACTACATATGGAAAATGGGTTATAAACCATGAGGTTTTGCTTACTTAATTCATTAATGAATGCTTAATGAACTATTTCACATACTTGCAACTTATTATTTATCTTCGACTGAACTAAGCTTTTAAATAACTATGTCAACGTTCATTGGGATTATGAAGCCATCACTAAATGGCATTATCATGTGCTAAACCTTGAATGGTGGGCTAGTTCTTGATTTCTTAGCATAACTTGATCTCATCGACTTCTTAGTCATGCGGTCAAATAGGAAAAAACCAAGTTTAAGCTCATTATACTTGGCTTCGTGAGTGTTATACCAATTTTTGGTTTAGCAGTCATTACATGAGTTGAATGCGATCAATGTATAATATCCAGTGTCTAGGTATATGGTCGAAAATACCTACATCGTGTGACTCCCTAGAGAGATAAACAACCATAGCAAATATAGCATACATCAAGCATTCCTTATCATCACTCATGTGCATTGGATATATGATAACTCATATAGCACAATTACAAACCAAAGACTCAATCAAATCCTGGTTTCTTGGTGCATGAATCATTGCCACATTGTAAGGCAAGGAACCAAACTCAAAATCAAAAAAATCCAAGGTACTCCACATTCGTAAGATCTAGACATAGTCGTAATCCAGATGGGCATACCCACATTCCCATTTTGTACGAGCATACTAGAAACCGTTGAGTTATCGATGATCACTTTGTATGCATTTCCACTGTGGAACTCAATCATTATTCCATCCCGATTATCTCCATAGTAGAACTCAATAGCAGATTTTACTCATAAGTCCCCATCATTGAACTTATCCATATAGATCACCATTACAGCGTCCATCATTGGGCCATCATCATCGATACACCTATAGACACCCGTCGCAAGTCATAGGAACATCATACTAAAGTCCCAAATTCGACGTATTAAAGCATCATGCAATCACTCACTAGTTACCACACTAACCCCAAAGCCACCTTGCTTTGTCCCCAAGTCATATGTCCTCACCCCAAGAAAAAAATCCCAAAGTCTAAATTTATGTCACGGTCACTTCATAACCGAACTTAAAGTCATCCCCTCAAAAACTCGAAGCTGCATTGCCCCAGATCCGAAGCAACCTATAATTCCACTATTACATTTCTTGCACAGTAAATCCCCTATCTCGAATCTAAGCCCCTCTTGTCCCGAAGCTGAATCCGAAGCACCACAACACTAACCCTTCGCCACCATCGAACCAATTCTTCTCTCCAGCCTCTGAACAATAACACCACCAGACAACATTTGTTGTTTGGGTCTACTCCTTAGCTAAACTCAAGCATACCTCGAGAAAAGCACATCGAACCCAAAATTGAACCCATGCTAACTATCCTCGAACAAATGCTACCAAAAAAATGTAGTAGCAGCTAGAAATGCCAATTTCACATCAATTTCATAATTATGCTGCATTCTTCAACCAGTGTGCATTCCCTATGCATCGATACAACTTCTAACATCCTAGAGTCTATCCGTTAAAATCTGGTTCAATGTTTTCCTACCTTGGATTCACTCTGATGGGTAATTGCGACCATTTAAGCATATATATAAACACCACACATGCTTTAATCAAGATCCAAGCATGTAAAACATACAACAGTTCAATACAATCATATATATATATATATATATATATATATATATATATATATATATATAGAGAGAGAGAGAGAGAGAAGAGAGAAAGAATTATACATCCGAATAACATGATTTGAACTCGTTTTTACTTCGTGTTGGGTTTTAAAATAGCACGAAACATTATTTTGATTTTAAAAAATGGGTTCAAAATATGTGAAAACCTATAGATACATATATAATATGACGAGAGACTACAAATCAATCATTAAAAACTGAAAAAGTAGCGATCTGGATGCAAAACAAGGCAAATTCGAAAATTAACTTCAAATCCCTAAAACTTTCTTTTCCAAAAATGTAGATTTGAAGATCTTTAGCTATTCCCCTTGTTAGTCTACCTAGATCTAGGGTTCAGACTTTCTGTAGATGAGAAAGGAGAAGACCATGGGAAAGGAGGGGTTAACGGAGGTTTATATCTATCTGGGAGATGGCAAAATTGATTCGGGGAATGTTAGTTCAGCCTACAATAGCATAAAACCGAAAATGGGTTAGCGGGTGTATCTCCGATCTTATTAATTACCCATTAAGCTACTATAAAAACTTCCATACTTCAAACAGCCATATCTCCTTACCAAAAAGTCCAATTCGCTATTATGGTTATTCTACGGAAAAGGAAACCATTATAAATTTTCAATAGTTGTCTCGAATCCTAATTCGGCTTCTATTAAAATTTATAATTTTTACAATTTTTCAGGGGTATAATTTTTCAATTAAATTTCTTGGGGTCGGTCACTACTAAACATTCCCTAAAGTTATAGTGTCATACGACCAATTATGAATTTAAAAATAATATTTCACAATCCTCCACTATGAAAAATATGGAGCTTTGCACAAGTAACCTACGCTTTGATACCAAATCCAACAGCTCGCCACTCATTACACTTTTAATCCTATGTCTCAATCAATGCTTAGATCCTAAGGTAGGAGTCAGTGGACCGCTAAGGTAAAACATGATATAACAATACATAGAGCCATGTACTTCAACTACACTTTCAAACTCATAACAGAAATAATAAAATATAATATAACATGAAAGGAGTCAACTAGAAATAAATTTAGCGTTATTACAACGAAAATAAATAATAACACTTTATGGTACATAGTTCAACATAGTTATATAGTACTGAAATGGAAACTAAATAAATAGTATGACTCTATAGCGTCTCCACCTTCGCCTTCTCACCTTGTCCAATTCCTAAACCTTGTCAACCTATTATAAATAGATACAAAGAGAGACATAGATAGAGTAATACATAAGCTTGGTCAGCGGGAACCGTAAATATATGATAAGCCAATAAAACATTGTTATAGACTACTCCTCCAGTTGTCATTAGAGAGGTTTATTCATCACTATCAATTTAGTCTATCATTCATAGCAATTTTACGTAATATGTAACCATAATCATATAACTGAAATAATCATATATTATTGATGTGCTTTAATTTTAATGCACTTTACTCTAGCAAATGTGCTTTATAAAAATTTATACACCCCTGCATCTTGCCATTCGACGTGCTTTGCAATATTAATATACTCTGATCCTGCTAATATGCATTGCAATATTAACATAACCTCAAAACATAACTTGACTAATTGATGTTATTTATATAATTAACATTCTCCTTTCCTAATGAAGCGTTTACAATATTACTGCACCCTGCTCTTGCTAATGTGCTTTACAATATTAACACATCCTTACAACTTACCCCCAATACACTTCATAATATTACCATGCATTGATTTGCTAATACGCATTACAATATTAATATACCTTCATAGCATAACCTGACTAATCGATAAACTTTACAATATCAATGTACCCCTTTCCTGCTGGTGCTGTTTACAATATTAACAGACTCTTGTTGTCTTTGTCCAAATCATTGGTAAGTGTATTAACCTATATATACACTTACACATCATTCAACATCTTAATGTTATTATGCAGTCATAATAGAGCACCCCTAAATATTTATATTGGTCCTTAAGGGTCAAAGTTCAATCCACACCTTTTACAAATATTTAGGCTTCCGATCAAATAATTTAGACATCTAAATTCATCTCAAGCATCTGATACATTAAGATGCCTGAATACTTGATGTATTTTTCATTTCAGACCTTCAAACGTTTGACTTTATATTTAGATTCCTAAATCTTTATTTTAGACGTCTTAATGCTAATTTCAAACATTATAAATAAGTTTAAAATCAACGTGTTTTCTTCTATTTTGATTCATCCAATTTCAGACATCGAGTTCATAAATTTGGAAGCCTGAACTGGAATTTCAGACGCTTAAATGTCTTTTTCAAATGCCTAAATCAGGTGAAATTTACATTGTTCCTTTTTGTTTGTTTTTATTAAGATTAAGACGCCCGAATTATATATTTTAGAGACTAGTTTACTACTGTAACAAGTTCTTACCCAATTTCTTGGGTTTTTCACTATCTCTTTATATTTTATTCCATTCGGACTATACATATCTATTATTACCATTATATGAAAATTTTACTATGTTTACATGGTTGTCCAAATCGCCTACTGCATTTTATTTACATTCTTTTAGTCATAGTGATATTGATTCAAATATAATTTCACCCTAATCTCCTTTATCATTAGTATAATTCTAGCTCATTCCCATATTATGGTTATACTTCATTATTTTCATTGTATTCATATTATAATCACATTCAATTCCATAAGGGTGTTTGTTTATTTTTTTTCTATTCATCTTCTTCTCCTTAACAATAAAAGTATTATTTGAACATTAATGGCAAAATTTCATCTTTAGACCAAGCTCAATTATTGGTATTCCAAATTAATGGGTATTCATTATTTATTCATTTTAATCATAGCCATATTTCTAACATAGACTATAAGAATGAAAATAGAAGCATATATTATATTACTAAAAGGTAAATGGATCCACACTCATAATAAATCAAGTTATTCCCCGAATCCACTAAAACTCTTCTTCTCCGTTGCGTGGATTTGCCTTAACCTCCAAACTCTACATAATGCTTGGAATTTTCTATCTTCTTGTTGCTCTCTTGGGTCTAATCCTTTTAGTCTTTTGTTTTATTTAATGTGATGGACATTTAATAGTTTAATTGTATGTTTAGAATTTTTGATCTAGAGTTTCTTTTGAGGAGTGGAATGGGGTGAATGAAGAAATGGATGCATGTTTCTTTCTTTACATAGGAGGGATATTAATGCCTAATTGGTACTAATGGGCTATTAGACATAACCGGTCTATTTGAAATAAATTTATTCTTTTGGTCGTAATCATAAACCTATGTGTCAGTTTTCATTGTTTTTAAAGAGAAACTTGACTAGAAAGTTATGCTCTATGTAACAGTGCAAGTTCCATTGCTTAATTCACTTGTTTATGAAAATTCAAATCTTTTCCTTTTTAGCATACTAATTTACACTTCCATAATTATTTATTTTATTATTGAAATTTACAGGGAGCTGTACTACCCCTACCGCTAACCCTTAAAACAATTTCATGCTCCAGATTCCAAAGGACAGAAAATGTAACTCGCTTCCCAATGTATAAACATATACTGTAGAAGTATACATCCACATACATCCATAAACTCATGCATGCATTCATATGTTTATATATGCATCCATAGATATAAACACACACATAAATGTGTGTGTGTGTGCATGTAATGTAGCAAAGATATAAAAAATATACAAGTGTGTAATCACACATATGAATGAATATGAATAGTACATATGCTACGATATCAATATGAAAAAATGCAACTAATGGTATCTTATATGTATGAAAAAAGTATGGCATATAGGCATGTGTGCAAAACATCCTAACAATAAACATATAGTTCTATATGAATGCAACATATAGTATGTTATAGCATTCACAGTATCATGTCAAATTATTAGCATAGCATAATCAGTATAACACAAATTTTCTTAGGTAATTTGTCCTAGTTTTTACATGGCATGGTCCTAGGAATCGTGAACATACAATGGACCAATCAATTTAAAAAATCTAAGACAATCATACAAGGCAATCATCCATCCAAAAATAATTTACCTAGCTCAACTAATAAAAAATTAGAAAAGGTGATAGTAAAGGGTTTAGCATGAGAACATGAATCTTCTCTTCTAGTTCCAAAGTGATCTCTCTGGGTCATTTCCCCACTGTACAATTTTACTTCTTTATTTCGAAGCATTTTCACTCCATGCTCTACTATACAAATAGGTCCACTTAGTGTAGTAGACTTCGATCTCACTTCCATATCCTCCAGTTGATTTGACTCAACTACAATAACTGAATCACGAACATACTTCCGCATATGCGACACATGAAAGTCATTGCGAATGCTTGCCAACTTTTCAAGAAGCTCCATTCTTTAAGCTAAGTTCCCTACTTTCTCTAGTATTGGAAATGGTCTTACAAAGAGAAGTGCTAGCTTCCCTCGGCTACCAAATCTCATAACATGCTTCGATTGTGAAACCGTTACAAATAGCATATCACCTACTGCAAATTCCAACTCTATATGCCTATCAGCATATGAATTTTTTTATCCTGTGTAGTCTTCATCCTCTTTCATATTAGATTTACCTTAACGAAAATATCTCTAATCTTATCCAGTTCAAGTATCACTCCATGAGCCACCACCCTCCAACAAGATACGGTGTTGCATAGCCGTCCACACATAGGTTCGAACAGTGTCGTGCTTATGCTTTCCATATACTTTTTATTATAGGTAAACTCTACCGATGGTAAATGGTCTTCCAACGCTCTACTAAAGTTAAGAATGCAAGCTCTTAATAAATCCCCGAATGCCCTCTTCACACTCTTGATCTGTCCAGTCTATGGGTGATATATAGTATTAAGGTTGTAACGACCCGGAATCTCGACTTTCGAAAGTCGACATTAATACGTCCACTGTATCAACTTCCGAACCATCGAACGCCAAAAAACCAAACCATTAGGGTTTAGAAGAAGAAGGTACAAGAAAAAATAGAAACAATAACAGAATCTTACATTTCGCAGCGGAACAACATATAATATATAAATGAATAATCTTTAAAACAAAGAATCTTATTTGTTATTACATTGCACCACATTACCTTATCAGAGTGTTACAACAACAAACAGTGGAAGAAAATATAACATATACTAGTGATACGCTTCGCCATCCAGCTTGCTCTTGATCTGTACAGCAACTCCTGAATTCCAGAATGACCTGATATCCTGACTCTACACTGCCCGTGTAGAAATTAGTGGGCACCCAGAGTTTAGAAAGGAAACAATAAACTACAGGTCAGTCGTCGGACTGGTGTGAGATCTTAAAAACAGTTATTTTCGCAAAGAAAATAAAAAGAAATCCGCTATGCTTTTAAAAATGAAACTTCCATAAGGCCTCCCGCCACACACACAATGCAAACGCACACTTGGAGGAGATTTCTCCTTATGATAGAAAAAATGCTTAATACGCAAAATTCTTTGGATATTATTTTTAGTGCATAGTGTAGAAAACATTTCAAAAGTATGATATTAATCTTAGCCAACATACAACATTTCGTCGTATGCCTACTATAGCTAGCATGTTCAATAGCAGGTTACTGCCACATTCCATGGCAGGTTATACAACTAAAACCGTACAGGGCGCATATTTTTTCTTTGGATTTCCAACAAATGGTCAGGAAAAGGAACTTCCTACACCGAAATGGATATGCCTCTAGAAGGACGCACCGAGAACCTAACCGGATCTCTGCCAACAAGGCCGACGTTACCTCACGCTTTAACCAAACTATAACATAGGTAACTAACACACAAGTATGTCATCCCCGTTCGTTACCGACCTTTATTTCGAGGATCCTCAACCACAAAGCGACATCACACGGTAATAAATTTACAGTGTCCACACGGGTTAAGTATCTAGGCTCCATACCATGATACCATCCTTTATCCAGAAGAAAATGGACATACCCTACGGGAGCGACCCCTAAAAACCTTGCCGCAACATTCCTGTTTCGACCATTTTCGGGTTGTGAGGCTTGATGAAGTCTCGTCCACAAAGCTACGCTTTTCACAAAAGTCATGCTTCGATCAACAAACGATCAACAGCACTTCGTACGCCACATTACCAAATTGGGAATGTATCACTAGTAACCATCAACTACATAACCTCTGAGCTCGTACGTCTCAGAGAAGGGTGTTAAGCTAAGAGAATAAATTCTCCACCACCAACAGAAATGTATTTGATAGAAACCAGCTTTACATCTCAATTTGTAACGTCGGACACACATCCATACAAGTCTGTTCCGGGTTCGAACGGAACCGAAGGCACTTTCGAAGAAGCCCTTGCAATCCGGGTATTCACAATCCCGATAGGACTTCCCATCACTTATGAAATCTCTATACCGTAGCTACTCAATGCAAAGACAATCGATATGTCATCCTATCATTCTCGCAAATACCCGGTCTTCACCACCAGTCTTCAAATGCTATCCATAACGTCGTATCATTATCCGGAATGGGTTATATGACACAAAGGTCCTCTCTCGGCTAATCCGAATAACGAGTGCTTATTTTTCAAAATAAGTGTTCACTCAGATTTCAAACAAATCACAACAATTTCCACTTTGATCTTTTAAATAAAAGATTCATCACAGTCATAAAGGTTCGATGCGGTTTTCGGATATACACTTGGAATCTGACCCCCGGTCGCATCGAAATTCAACGCCACTTAAAGGCAAATATTGATAGTCGGTTATTTAACTATCAATCAACATTCACAACAATTACCAGATTTAAATGATTTTCCCAATTATTTATTTTCAAAATATCTTCGCAAGATTTTTCACACTTTAACCATTTGAAAACAAATTTCAAATCACTTTTCACTCGCGGAATAAAAATTCCCGATATTATTTATTTCCACTGAAAGTCTGCCGAGTTCATATACTTTAAAACATTTTAAATCACTTATCCAAGACATATACTTGGAAGCATTTAGATAAAACTATTTTAAAACATTTATTTAAATATTAGTTATGAAAATATTATACCAATATCTCATATAAAACTTCTAGTCCAAGTTAACCTTAAAATAAAGTTAGTAGATCGGGTATAACTATTTAAATAACCATTTTCTAAAACTAATATCAATTAAATCTTTAAATAATCACTTCTATAATTAAATTAAAATATATCTTTACTTTAGAGATTTTCAGAATAACCCAAGTAAAAAAATTTTCCAAGCATTCTATCTTTAAGACCATCTTTACAACTTCAATCTATATTTATAAACTATATTGAAAACATTCTCGGTTTTCCAGGGAAAGTACACCTTCCATTCTAAAATGGTTCATTCAAATCAATTTATAAATCCTTCTGAATTTACTTTAAATTTACGTTCCAAATCCATAAATTCCTTTCCACACTCTTAAAAATAACTCAATGTTTATTTTTAAAACAAAATTTCCTTTCCTTTACAAATTCCCATTGTGAATTCAAATTTTCAAATATCCATTGATATACGATTTTTTCAAATCGATTCCCAAATGCTCACATACAACATCAAATCAATTTTCAATATAGATTTCCCAAATTTTTTTCAAACACCCAAATCAATTTCCAAATGGATTTCCCAAAGGTTTATTTTCAATTCCCAAAATCAATTTTCCAAATTGATTTCTAAATTTTTGTTTCAAACATCGAATCAAATTTCAATTTGATTTCCAAAGATTTATTCTCAAGTACCAAATCAATTTTCAAATGGATTTCCAAATTTATCATCTTTAAAATAAATCCCTTTATTTTTTCTAAATTATTTAAAATCCGAATTTAAAAAAAATCCTTTTACTTTTAAGTAACATTTCTCAAAATCCATTTATTAAAATCTTTCCCATATTTTTGGAATAAATTCGATCGTATTATAAAAATCAACTTTAATACTTTAATTGTAACGGTTAGGCTTTCCTATTTTAATTTCCAAAAATCCAATCTCATATTTCTGGTATCCTACGATACCAAAAATATATTCGGCTAAATCATAGCCTCCACAATTCCAATTACAAGTATAATCACACACAGATTATAAATAAATTAACACACAACATATGAAACAAATTCAAATGTTTGACGAATCCAGTTGGATCCCTCCAACCTGTTTCTCTGCATCCACAGACGTTAGCACAACAATTAAATACCAATTCCACTTCGAGGTGGAATATCGCGGCATACGGAATTTATAAAATATCATTCGCTATTATGCGACGCAATAGGATCTATTTCAAAACAAATAATAGCAACCATCACCCAAGCACACAATCAACGATTAAATTTAACTATTTAAAATCAACTGGAAATTCCAATTTAAACTTGAGTGAGAAGATCTCACCTTTGCCCGTTTTATTTGCAATCTATTTCCGTTCCAGATCGTTTTCTTCATCGTATTAGACCTTGTATAAACAATTTTATACAATTGATTAATATTCGAAATAAATCGAATAATACATTTCCATTGAATAGATTTATTAAATTTAAACTAATAATTTGATTTGCAAACAATTTCCCTTTAAAACCCTTTTTTTTTTATCATAAATAAATCAAATCGGTTTATTAACCAAATTAAGTCAGACATTTTAAAAACTGCCTATCAGAGAATTTTTCACTTTGCTGTACTTTTACTTTACTGTTTTCTATACATTTTCAAAGTTAAATTAAATTGAAACAATTTGTAAACACCTTACTGTTCACACACGGTCGCCTCTTTCTTAACGCGCTCTGAAAATTCCCCAAAATCGACCGTGACCACCTCCATCGCAAGCCTTCCTTCACCGAACTCCAACCTTGCACCAGGTACGACGAACTCCTTCCGCGGCCTTCTTCGAGCATCATGCTACTAGGCACGTGGTTACATCATGCCAGAAGAACCCATGAGATATTCGAATCACAAATCGTCGATCCCCCCGGCACGAACAATGGAACCTTAGCCCCAGCTTTGTCGTGACGCCAATCTGAACTCGAACACGGTATCGACCCCGCGAAGTTCAACGGGGTCGCCATGGATCACAATTCACGCCCAACCCTAATCGCGAGTTATCCCATTGGCTACATCACGAAATCGACGACGCCAACCCAGATTGCATGCCTGATTCCCTTTCGTTGCCATCGCGCAAAGGTGCCTCAAATCGATTATGATCTAATTTCGAAACTGAAATATGCGGCCATTTGTATTTTCTTCTTTTGATTTTAAAAAAAAATCTGTTTTGCGTGATGATTTCAAAAAGGAATGGGGAGACAGGAGAAGACGTCGGCGTGTAAGAGAAGACAATGGAAACGTGTACGTTTCATCTTGCAAAAAGGTGGTTGTGATTTGATTTGAAAGAAGTTGGCTTTTGTTTTCAAATGATTTTGATTTATATTTTCTTTTGCAATACTCGGCTAAACAAGGAAAGGGCATCAGGAAAGAACTAGAGAAGGTAGAAGACGCACGTATAAAGGAATGAAACGTGTTAAATTTGTTGATTGAATAAATATATATATTAAATTTCAATTTAAATTCATATCTTCTCTATTACCGCACTCAAAATCTCAGTCTCCTATCGAGTCATGCCGCTAGGCGTTTCTAATGTTAAACCCATATTTCGAACACAATGGAAAAGGTTTCGAGTCCTAATTCGATCGTATGGAGAAGATAGCTTTTTGGGTCTGTTATTATATTAAACTTTCGATATAAATTTTAGCGCGTTTATATATTGTATGCTCATACAACAACTCCAATCACTTCAAAAATTGAAATCCGATAATAATACAATATTACGGATCAAATGGAACTAGTTTCGTCGAATTTTGAGACTGTGCCTCGGAAGACTATTTTTAATTATCGATTTAAACGATATGAATTCAAAACTGAACAAAGCATTTCCAAATTCAATTTTGAAGCATCTTCAGTATCTTCAATATAAATTTTTCAAGCCATCAAATTATTTTTAATAGGATCAAAATTGAAGATTTACAATTTTACCCAAATTTCTATAATTAAATTTGATAATTAAATTGCTAACTTCATAGTTAAAATTGAAACTCAAGCTTAAATTAACAATTCAGATATTTGAAATCAATTAAATATTTCAATTTCAAACGTTGAAAATTCTGGATCGTCAAAAAGGTTCACCTCAGTTCCTCATGCGTCCTAAATTCTCCTCCAAAACTCATTGGTAAACAGTGGATCTTTGTCTCTAATTATAATCACTAGAATTCCATGCAACCTAATTGCCTTTCTAACATATAAAGAGCCAATTACGCTATTTTCAATGTACTTCGTACAGAAACGAAATGATCACATGTTGTTAAACGATCGATAATGACCCAAATACTCCTATTTCCTCTTCTACTCCTAGGTAAGTTATCTATGAAACCCATTAATGTATATTCCCATTTCCACTATAGTACGTCTAAGGGAAATAAAACCCACTTGGTTTTTCCTATTCAACCTTGACTCTTCGACAAGTCAAACACATCTAGCAACATACTTTGCCACTTACCTCTTCATCCTTGGCCAATAAAATACTTTCTTCATATCCTTATAGATCTTATCATCATTAGGATAATTAGCCATACTATAATGGTGCCACTCTAATAAAATCTCATCGATCAACCCTCTAAATCCAACATACATAATCTACCATCTCATCTTACATGTCGATAGTGCATCTATGTAAATGAGAAAATATTTCTCCTTTCTCTAACTGCTCTATAATATATATCAAGTCCCATCACTCCTCTAAGTAGAAATAATGTGACCGCCCTGAATTTTGGATATTTAAAATTAGAATATTTAATTGGTTTTAAATATTTAAATGTTAGTTTAAACTTGAATTTCAATAATCCGAATGAATTTGGCAGTAAAATTTTTGAATTTAATAATATGAGGTTGGGTAAAAATTTGAATCTTCAGTTTTAAGCTGATTAAAAATATTTCAAAGGCTTAGAAAATCTATAATGGTAATACTGAAGATAATTGAAGCTTCAGAATTGGATTTGGAAATGTTTTATTCAATTTTGAAATTATAACGTTTAAATCGACATTTAAAAATAGACTTCCGGGGGCACAGTCTCGGAATTCGACAAAACCAATTCCATTGGATCCGTAATATTGTATTATTATCGAATTTCAATTTTCGTAACATTTGGAGTGCTCGTTTAGCCGTACGATAAGCAAACGTGCTGAAATTTATATTGAAATTTACTGTTTAACTGGTCCAAAAAGCTATCTTCTCCATATAATCAAATTTGGACTCGAGACCTTTTCCATTACATTCAGAATAGGGGTTTAACATTATAAATACCTAGCGGCATGCCTCGATAGGGATTCAAAATTTTAGACTGTGTAAAACTAAACAATTTGAATTTGAATTTAAATATATATATATATATATATTTTCACACCAACCCTTTTTCCTTTCACATCCACTTCCCCTCTTTCTTCTCTCAGCCACCCTACCGCCTACCTTGTCTCCTACCTTTTCAAAGCACGTACGTTTCTTGTCCCCTCCCTTTTCTTTTTAAAAGCAAGCATCGCGAAGAGATTTCAAACGAAGAGAAGTAATGGCCGATGCCAATCCTAATTCGTTCAAAACAAAGGAAGAAAAAAATTGAAATCAATAAAACTCATTGAACTGCCTCTTCGTTCTTTCCTTCTGTAAATCCAAATCAAAATAAATGGTCGTAGCTCGCGTCCCAATTTTTTTTCCAAATTCATAGCCGAGCATCTCAAAAGATCGAAATCATCGTGTTTAATAAAAAATACGGCCGAGCATCGGCAAATCAAAAAGAATGTCGATCAATCCTTAAATTAAAAAAACCCAATTCATTTCCCTCATTTATTTTTCCGCCTTCATCTCGGCTTAAAGCGAAATCGAATCATTCGATTTCTTGAGAAAAAAAGAGAAACATAATCAAGCGATCTCAATTTGTTCGAGCTGAGAGCGGGAAGTTGTAGAGGGGGGTTTCATATTCGATAGCGCATGGTGGCAAGCCGTTCTTGAGCGTGCAACTTCCAGGGTAGGTGCGTGCGACGTCGATGCGTGAACGATTGCGATCGACATTTCTTCACCACTGCGTCATCGGCGTGAAAAGGGCAAGACGAGGAGCAGCTCGGGGAGTTTTCGTGTATGGGCGGGAAGTTTCTGGATGTTGGATGAGATTTCGACAGTAGGTAACTTTTTTTTATATTAATTGAGCTGTTTTTTTAAGTCAATATTAAATCAGTTTAAATTTGTTGATATATACATACAAACACACATACATATTTAAAATATATACACTTGTCATAACCGTTCGTTTAAAAAATATTTAAAGCAGTAAGATATAAAATGATCTTGTTTTTATTTAGTAAATAAATATATATCCACATGCATATATTTTGATTTATTAAGTTATGTTAAAAAATAATTTATTGAAAGAAATTTAGTTTTAAATTTATTTTAAGGTAAATAAATTTATTAAAGGAGGAATTGGTTTAAATGACACCATCAGTTAATTAAACTATTAAAAGATAATGGATTATTCGATTTGTTCGAATATTAATGAGTTGTATAATATTTATACAAGGTCTAAACTGTGGAGAAAACAGTCTGGAATGAAAAATGGATTGCATGCAAAGCAAAGGTGAGATTTTCTCACTCAAAATAATAATTGAAAATTTCAGTTATTGATTAATTGTTGAATTGTGATAGTTAAATTTAAATTGCTGATTGTGTGCTTGGTGATAAATTATTATCATTCGTTTTGAAATAGACCGTATGTGTCGCATAATAGCGGATGATATTATATTAAACCCATATACCGCGATATTCCACCTCGAAGTGGAATTGGTATTATATATGTATTTGGAGTGATTGATTTCCCGCATTATATAGCGGATGAGACCCTATGTGCCACATAATAGCGGATGATATTACATAAATCCCATATACCGCGATATTCCACCTCGAAGTGGAATGGGTATTTAATTGTTGTGCTAACGTCTGTGGATGCAGGGAAACAGGTTGGAGGGATCCAACTAGATTCCTCAAATATTTGATTTTGTTTCATATGTTGTGTGTTTATTTATCTATAATCTATGTGTGATTATATTGTGATTTAAATCGTTGAGGGCTATAATTTAGCCGAATATATTTTTGGTATCGTAGGATACCAGAAATAGGTAAAATTTGATTTTTGAAATTTAGTAGAAATTTTACAGTAAATTAATTTTAGAAAATTGAATAAATTTAAAAGAAGGAATTTGTTTTAAAAGATAATAAATTTGGTGTTTGAAATAAATTTGAGAATCAATTTGAAATTTGATTTGGTGTTTAGAAAATAAATTTGATATTGATTTGGTAAAAATAATAAATATTTAGGAAATCGATCTAAAATTGACTTGATGTTTAAAAATAAATTTAGGGAAACCAATTCTGAAAATGGATTTGGTGTTGAAAGTGAATATTTGGCAATCGATTTGAAAATCGTATATCTGTGGATATTTGAAAATTTAAAATTCACAATCGGAATTTTATAAAGGAAAGGGAAATTGGTTTAAAAAATAAATATTGTTTTATTTCTAAAAGTGTGGAAAGCAATTTACGGATTCGGAACGTAAATTTAAAGTAAATCCAGAAGAATTTATAAACTGATTTGAATGAACCATTTTAGAATGGAAGTGTATTTTCCCTGAAAAGCTGAGTATGTTTTCAATATAGTCTATAAATATGAAATTGAAGTTGTGAAGATGGTTTTAAGGAAAGATTATTTTGGAGAAATTATTTACTTGGGTTATTTTGAAAATCTTTAAAGTAAAGATTTATTTTAATATAGAAGTGGTTATTTAAAGATTAAATTGATATTTGTTTAGAAAATAGTTATTTAAAATAGTTATACCCTATCTACTAATTTTATTTTAAAGTTTGTTTAGACTTGAAGTTTTGTATGAGATATTGGTAAAATATTTTCATAACTAATATTTAAATAAATGTTTTAAAATAATATTATCTAAATATTTCCAAGCATATATTTTGGATAAGTGATTTAAAGTATTTTAAAGTATTTGAACTTGGCAGACTTTCAGTGGAAATAAATAATATCGGAAATCTTATTCATCGAGTAAAAAGTAATTTGAAATTTGTTTTCAAATGGTTGAAGTGTGAAAATATACCTTGTGAAGTAATTTTGAAAATAAATAATTGGGAAAATTATTTAAATCTTGGTGATTGTTATGAATGTTGATTGATAGTTAAATAACCGACCATCAATACTGGCCTTTTAATTGCATTTGAATTTTTATGCGACCGAGGGTCGGATTCCAAATGGATATTCGAAAATCACATCGAAACTTTGTGATTGTGATAGATCTTTTATTTAAAAGATCAAAGTGGAAATTGTTGTGATTTGTTTGAAATCTGATTGAACACTTATTTTGAAAAAATAAGTGCTCATTATTCGAATTAGCCGGGAGAGGACTTTATGTTATAAAACCCATTCCGAATAACGATACGACGAATTGGGATTGCATTTGAAGATGGTGTTGAAGAACGGTTATTTTCGAAAATGAAAGGATTACCTGTCGAATGTCTCTGCACTGGGTTGCTCCGGTATAGAGATTTTATCACTCTTTGTGATGGGGATTCCGGACGTGATTGGTGAATATCCGGATTGCAAGGGCTTCTTTGGAAGTGCCTTCTGTTCCGTTCGATCCCGGAACGAACTTGTAAGGATGTGTGTCTGTCATTACACTTTGAGATGTAAAGCTGGTTTCTATCAAATACATTTCTGTTAGTGGCGGAGAATTTATTTTCTTAGCTTAACACCCTTTTGTGAGACGTACGAGCTCAGAGGTTATGTAGTTGATGGTTACTAGTGATATATTCCCAAATTAGTAATGTGGCATACGAAGTGCTGCAGATCATTTGTTGATCGAAGCATGACTTTGTGAAAAGTGTAGCTTTGTGGACGAGACTTTGTCAGACCTCACACCTCGGAAATGGTCGAAAAAGGAAAGATGTGGCAAGGTTATGAGGGTCGCGCCCTTTAGGGTATGTTATTTCCTTCTGGAAAAGGGTGGTATCATGGTATGGAGCCCATATACTTAACCTATGTTGTTGCAGCAAATTTATTATACTTTGTGGTTGTTGCTTTGTGGTTTTGGATCCTCGGATAAAGGTTACAAACGACCAGGGGATGGCATACTCGAGTACTAGTTACCTAGTTACAGAGGTAACCCGACCTTGTATTGGCAGAGATCCGGGTAGGTTCTCGGGACGTCCCTCTAGAGGCGTACCCATGTGGCAGTAGGAAGTTACTTAGCCTGACCATTTGTTGAAAATCCAAAGAAACAAGTTACTTATACTATGTAGTGTCCGCGGCGTATGGGTTAGTGCAAGTCAAAATTTTATTGTACACAAGTTACTATAACTGCCAGTGTTTATATTGTGTCGTTGTAAACTCTGATAATGTGATGTATAAACTGATATAGTGATTTCGTTTTAAAGATATTCATTTATCTATTATATGTTGTTCCGCTGCGAATTGTGAGATTCTATTATTGCTTCTGTTTCTTCTTCTATCTTCTTCTTCTTTAAACCTTAACGATTCGGTTGTCCGGCATTCGACTGTTTGGCATTCGATACAGTAGACGTACTAATGTCGACTTTCGGGCGTCGAAAAATCGGGTCGTTACATAGTGGTGTCAGAGCATTTGGTTAAGCGATAACCTTGGCTCTGTTGGGTGTTACTCATTAGAGATAGAGTATGGTACTCTAAAATGATATCGATAGGGGTCTCTAAACTCTTAAACAAGATAAACCAATACAGTATTGTTTTAAAATCAGGTAAATGAGCTAATTTTACCCAAGCTATTTTTGTATGGAAAAGAAATAATTTTCTGTAAACTATATGGTTGCTTGGTTGTTAGGAAGTGATAATATTAAATTATTATCATTGAAATTGAATAGGAAATTGAAATCATAATCAAAAGTTAAGAAATAAATTCACATACAATTGGAATTTTAGAATATAAATTGTAAATGTAATTTGAAATGGAATTTTAGAGAAATGTTTGAAAAGAATTTGAAAATTTTGGAGATTTGGAAAGTTGGTTTGAAATAATTTTCAAAGGTTTTGGAAAAGTGTTTTGAAGGGATGAATTCTCTAAACCATTTTCGGTCGCTGGAAAATAATTTCGATGATGATCGCGACATCATCGGTGTTTATTTTCGAGTTTCCAAAAGAGGAATTAGTGGCAAATTGTTTTAAATGGAAGTTGTTTGGAAAATTTGGGTTTGGTTTTGAAATTCAAAGGATGATTTGAATTTTTTTCAATAATGGTTTTGGAAATGGTGGAAAGACTCTGGAATTTTATAAAAAAATAGTTATGGAATAATAAGTTTGAAAACTTAGGAAATTCGGATTTAAACTAAAATTGACTTGAGTTAATTTGAATAAAGGTGAATTTTAGAAGCCTAATAGACTAAGATGATTGGAATAAAATCTATTAAGGTGGAAAATAAATTGTGAATGAATAAATAAATTTACAATTGCAAGTAAATGAAAGTAAAATTTAAAGTTGAGATTCATTTCAAATATGTAAGCAAATAGGATTAGAATTGGAATTGAATTTGATTTGTGATAAACAAAGCAAAGTATTAAAATAAAATTAGTAAGTGAAACTAATTGAAGGAATGACAAATTTAATATGATTTGAAATGAATTGAATTCAATATTTATAAATAAAAGGTAAAACTAAATTCATATGGAATTTGAAATCCCGTTTAAATATAAGTGGTTATAAAACAAAATGGTGAATTGAAAATAAATTTTTGGGAATGAACTAAAGAATAAAAACTTGAATTGAAATTGAATATTGAAAACCAATTTGAATTGTGTGAAATAAAATGAAGTTGTAAAATTGGTTCAAAGTGAACTAAAGATAATAAAGGTGGAAATATAAAAAATGGTTTGAGATTACATGAATTGGAATTTGTAATGGATTAGTAAATGAAACTAATTTAAAATAGTGATATGAATCAGTTGTGAATGAAAGATAGTTGATATAATTCAATATTCAGAAGGTAAATTGAATCCAAATTAAATTGAAAGTGTAAATTGAATACAAATGAAATTAAAAATGCAAGACTGGTTGAAAAATGGATATATAACTTCAATAGTGAAGTAAAAATGGTATAAGAAGTACATATTGAAAATTTTGCAAACGAATGTGCAAAAATGATAGGCAGGATATACAGGTGTGCTAAAGGAAATGGAATTGGGATTTTGATTTCGAAGATAAAATTGAATTGCTCGACAAAAAGGTATGTATTTGAATTTCAGTATGAAATTTGATTATTTTCTTGTCTAGCCACTTGGCGTTTTGTTTTCTTTTTGAATCTGGGGGCCGGTGATGCCATTTTGTAGTCGTACCGAGCCAGCCACGCAAATGAGACGCTGGCGAAATTTTTCGAAAATTTAAGGAGTTAGAAAAATTTTGAGAAATTTTGAAAATTTGAAGTTTGAATTGTTAGAAAAACAATGTTGTTTGGGAACCAGAAAAGATTTCAGAAAGTTAGTTGAAATGATAATGGATCTCTAATAGAAGATTTGTTTTGAAAAGTTGGTAAAACTGTTTGATTTTGGGAAAATAATAATTGGGTTAAGGATCATTCTTCTTAACTAGTAATTTCAGGACGAAATTCTTTTAAGGGGGGAAGAATGTGACAACCCAGAATTTTGGATATTTGAAATTAGAATATTTAATTGGTTTTAAATATTTAAATGTTAGTTTAAAATTGAATTTCAATAATCCGAATGAATTTGGCAGTAAAAATTTTGAATTTAATAATATGAGGTTGGGTAAAAATTTGAATCTTCGGTTTTAAGCTGATTAAAAATAATTCAAAGGCTAAGAAAATCTATAATGGTAATACTGAAGATAATGGAAGCTTCAGAATTGGATTTGGAAATGTTTTATTCAATTTTGAAATTATATCGTTTAAATCGATATTTCAAAATAGCCTTCTGGGGCACAGTCTCGGAATTCCACGAAACCAGTTTCATTGGATCCGTAATATTGTATTATTATTGGATTTCATTTTTCGTAACTTTTGGAGTGATCGTTTGGCCATACGATAAGCAAACACGCTAAAATTTATATTGAGAATTTAATGTTTAACTGATCCAAAAGGCTATCTTCTCCGTATGATTAAATTTGGACTCGAACCTTTTCTATTGCGTTCGGAATAGGGGTTTAACAATATAAACGCCTAGCGGCACGCCTCGATAGGGATTCGAAATTTTAGACTATGTAAATCGAGACAATTTGAATTTGAATTTAAATATATATATATATATATATATATTCACAAAATAGTCAACCTACATCAGTCGAATTCTTTTCACATCAACCATGTTTCCTTTCACATTCACTTCCCTTCTTTCTTCTCTCAGCCACCCTACCGTTGTCTCCTGCCTTTTCAAAGCATGTACGTTTCTTGTCCCCTCCCTCTTCTTTTTAAAAGAAAGCATCACGAACAGATTTCAAACGAAGAGAAGTAATGGCCAATACCAATCCTATTTCGTTCAAAACAAAGGAAGAAAAAAATCGAAATCAATAAAACTCATTGAACTGCCTTTTCGTTCCTTCCTTCTGTAAATCCAAACCAAAATGAATGGTCGTAGCTCGCGTCTCGTTTTTTTCCAAATTCATGGCCGAGCATCTTAAAAAGATCGAAATCATCGCGTTTAATAAAAAATACGGCCGAGCATCAGCAAATCAAAAAAAATGGCGACCGATCCTTAAATAAATAAGAATACCCAATTCGTTCCCTTCATTTATTTGTCCGCCTTCATCTCGGCTTAAAACGAAATCAAATTTTTTGATTTCTTGGGAAAAAGAAAAAAAAAAGAGAAACAAAATCAAGCGATCTCAATTTGTTCGAGCTGAGAGCGGGAAGTTGTAGAGGGGGGTTTTGTATTCGAGAGCGCACGGAGGCAAACCGTTCTTGAGCGTGCAACTTCCAGGGCCGGCGCGCGCGACGTCGACGCGCGAACGATCGCGATCGACTTTTCTTCACCACTGCGTCATCGGCGTGAAAAAGGGCAAGACGAGGAGCAACTCGAGGAGTTTTCATGTATGGGCGGGAGGTTTCTGGATGTTGGATGAGATTTCGACAGTAGGTAATTTTATTTTTTTTATTAATTAAGCAGTTTTTTTAAGTCAATATTAAATTAGTTTAAATCCGTTGATATATACATACAAACACACATACATATTTAAAATATATATACTTGTCATAACAGTTCGTTTAAAAAAAATTAAGTAGTAAGATATAAAATGATCTTGTTTTTATTCAATAAATAAATATATATCCATATGCATATATTTTGATTTATTAAGTTATACTAAAAAATAATTTATTGAAAGAAATTTAGCTTTAAACTTATTTTTAGGTAAATAAATTTATTAACGGAGGAATTGGTTTAAATCAAACTATTAGTTAATTAAACTATTAAACGATAATGGATTATTCGATTTGTTTGAATATTAATGAGTTGTATAATATTTATACAAGGTCTAAACCGTGGAGAAAACAGTCTGGAATGAAAAATGGATTGCATGCGAAGCAAAGGTGAGATCTTCTCACTCAAAATATAATTGAAAATTTCAGTTATTGATTCATTATTGAATTGTGATAGTTAAATTTAAATTGTTGATTGTGTGCTTGGATGATAAATTATTATCATTCGTTTTGAAATAGACCATATGCGCCGCATAATAGCGGATGATATTATATTAAACTCATATACCGCGATATTCCACCTCGAAGTGGAATTGGTATTATATATGTATTTGGAGTGATTGATTTCCCGCATTATATAGCGGATGAGACCCTATACGCCGCATAATAGCGGATGATATTATATAAATCCTATATACCGCGATATTCCACCTCGAAGTGGAATGAGTATTTAATTGTTGTGCTAACGTCTGTGGATGCAGGGAAACAGGTTGGAGAGATCCAATTGGATTCCTCGAACATTTGATTTTGTTTCATATGTTGTGTGTTTATTTATTTATAATCTGTGTGTGATTATATTGTGATTTAAATCGTTAAGGGCTATAATTTAGCCGAATATATTTTTGATATCATAAGATAATAGAAATAGATAAAATTTGATTTTTGAAATTTAGTAGAATATTTATAGTAAATTAATTTTAGAAAATTGAATAAATTTAAAAGAAGGAATTGTTTCAAAAGATAATAAATGCAACGACCCGGAATTTTCGAGCATTTAAAATCGGATTATTTAATTGATTTTAAATATTCAATAGAGTAATTTTAACTTGAATTACGAATATCACAATTTATTTGATAATTGAATTATTAAATTAAATAATTTGAAATTGGATAAAATATGAAATCTAAGATGTTAAGCCTATTAAAAATAATTTGAAGGCTTATAAAAGTTATATTGATAATACTGAAGAGAATAGAAGTGGTGAAATCAAATTTAAAAATGGTTTGTTAAGTTTTGAAATTTATATCGTTTTAAATTGAATTTAAAAAAATAGCCTTCCGAGGCACGGTCTCGGAATTCGACGAAACCAGTTTCACTGAGTCCGTAATATTGAATTATTATCGGGTTTCAATTTTCGTAGTTTCTGGAGTTAGTGTGTGAGTGTACGATATATAAGTATGCTGAAAATTTAATTGATAATAATTTAATGAAATTTAATTTCATTAATCAGGCTTCTTGTATACGCCATTTTCAATCCATTCCCCAGCACGCTACTTTCTCCTCAACTTTGTGTCTTGTCCTTTCTTTTTTTTCTTTTGTTTTTTTATATACGCTAGAGCATACCGAAACTTAAATGAAAATCACCTTCATTACTCCCATTCAATTCCCATAACAATTCGAAAATCTTAAAAATGGCCGAAGCCTTGTATCTTCAGATCGAAAACCCTTACTCCTTCGTTCGAACTCAAGGGATGGCCGAACCCCTTTTTTCGTTTCCAAATCAATTTCGCTCCTCTTAAAAAGAAATCAATTCGAAATCGAGGCGAGCATGTCGATGAAGGGAGGGGTCTGAGCAGTGGGCTTCGTATGCGATCGAATCGCGAGAGGTTGTCGCGACTGCAGGTTAGGGTGGCGGTTTGAGGTGGTTTCAACAGCGAGAGTTCGTGGTCCAGATGCGTTGTGAGTCAGGGTTCGAGTGGGAAGCTCGCGCGTTGAAGCGTCTATCGATTTGGGGGGGAGGGGAAACTCGAGATTAGGGCTTTGGATTGTGTGGCATTCGTACGTGAGAACTCGATGATCTGGTGATGTAGTTCATGCCCGATCGATGAGGTATCAATATAAGTTTATTTAATTTATATATATGCATAAGCAGGAAAATGTTTATAGCAAATTTAAACTTATATTAGTTTTCATTATATATATTTCTAGGCAGATAAGAAAAAAAAGAGAATGAAATGAAATGAGAAAAAAATATAAATAAAATAAAATAAATGGACTACTACAAAGTATATTTATATACAGTTTACATATTTCAATGTTTAATAATATAAGTAGATATATATATATATGTATATGGGTTACAATAAAGTTTAAACATTTCTGTTTTTAATTTAATGCATATATATATAGTAGACAGAAAGTTTTTGTATATAGCTTTTAAAAATATAGGATTTGTATAAAACTTGATTTTTAATCAAGATAATTTGTTTTATAAGTATAAGTGATTTCAAAATAGAAATAAACATATATGTACACATTTTAATTTACTAGCTTGTTTTAAAAATGTATTATAAGTAATTAACTTGTTTAATAAACTGATTAATTTATTTTGGTCACCAAAAGTAAATTTATCTAAGGAAAATTTGTTAAAACAAGAACTTTTAAAATAAAAATCACTAGTTAGTTAAACTTACCAAATGGAAATTTAATTATTCGATTGATATTAATGAAAATCATCTAATGTTTATACAAGGTCAAAAAAACCGTGAAACCAAGGCAAAGTTGAAGTGGATTGCAAATAATAGCAAAGGTAAGTTAATCTCACTCAGGTGATTTTAAATTCAAATGATTAAATTTAAATAACTGTTTGAATGCTTGAATTGAGTAATGTGATATAGTATGGGCTATTTTGAAATTGGCATATTATATCGTGCTAACATCTGTGGATGCAGGGAAAACAGGTTTGAAGGATCCAACTGGGTCCCTCAACATATATTTAAATTATTCTATACTCTATGTTGAGATTATTTGATATTCTATGATGAATATATTGGAATATTGAATGTTATGATTTGATTGGCTATATTTGGGTATAATGGTTTACCAAAAATATATAAATTGGGTTTTGGAAAGAAAATAAAGGAAGTAAAGTTGTAAACGAAATAATCTTAGAAAATTTAATAAATTAAGAATGAATTGAAAAGGAAATGGAAGTATGTTAAATACTAATAAATAACTTTGAGTATGGAAAGAAAAGGATTTGAATAAACAGTAATTAATGAGTTGTAAAATTATGTGATATTAATCTAAATGAATAAAGAATTATTTTAAAACTTAAAGTTTTAAATTTATTTAAAACAATAAGAAGTAAATTGAGAAATCTAAATTGGTATTTCAATTATAAGTATTCTAAATCATAATTAAGGAAAAAAAATCTGAAATTAAAGGATTTTTGAATAAGTGAAGTAAATTGGAAATCAATTTGGAAATTGATTTAAGTGTTTGAAATTGGATATTTGGAAGAATAAATTCAAGGTGAGAATTTATCAAAGGAATGAGAAAAATTGTTTAAAACAAATAGTGATTTATTTTTAAAAGTTGTGAAGAGAAGTATATTTCTCTGGATAGCCAAGTACGTTTTCAAAGTAAGTTTTTTTTAATATAAAATAAAGGTTTTAATGTTGTTTTACAAAGTATGTTCTTGGAAATTTATTATTTCTAAGTGTTTAAATTATAAAGTAAATATTTATTCAAATCTATTACCGTAGTAATAATTTATAAAGAGTGACTTAGTAATTCTGTTGTAAAGGTAAAAATCTAGTTTATATTTATTAAATAACCTTATTTCAAATGTTCATATAGTATATATTTTTAGTCAATTATTGAAGTAGTTTTAATTTAAATATTTTAAAGTAAATTCTAAAGTAAGTAATTTGTTAATCTATTATCGTAATAATTATTTGGTATTTTGTTTAAAGAAGAAATCTAATGTATAGTTATAAGGTAACCCTATTTTAGTTATTTCTAAAGTATTATTTTAAATTAAGTACTAAAGTAATTTTTCTATATTAAATGTTAAATATATTTTACAATAAAGTGTTTTTTTAAATTATTTTAAAAATCTAAGTTTGTGCTTGGTGATTCCAGTGGAAATAGAAATACTTGGAATTTATTCTGAGAAAGGCAGATAGTTTTGCAAACCGTTTTAAAAGGGTTGAAATTAGAAATATATCTTGTGAAGAGATTTTTGAGAATAATAAATAATTTGGGAAATTATTTGTTGTTTGATGGATGTTTGTGAATATAAATTGATAGTTAAAAACCGACTACCAATATTGGACAAATGCGTTGATCGTTTCGAAGAGGCCTGGATCGAGATTAATTTCTCGAAAACCACTTCGATCCGGTTTGTATGTTTTCGTGAAAAACAATTTTGGATTCGAAGATGGAGCAGTGAAGTGCAAGGGCTAGTCGCTACTAATCCTGAGGATATTTCCGAATGGATGTAGTAGGAATAGTGCCTTCGGTTCCGTTCGAACCCGGGACGGACTTGTATGGATGAATGCTTGCGAAACGTTGTCAGGTGGACGATGGGCATTCTAAGGAATATGTTCAAAAAGGTAACGCTTAGCCTCAAGCCTCATCAAATGGGAATGACTGAAAATCAGGGTTATGCAGCAAGGCTAGGTGGGTAGCACCTAAGCAGGGTGAGGTCATTCCTGTCTAGATGTCCCTTCTTATTTCAGCTTAGTGGACGGTTGCTGATCCCAACCGCGGGGTGATCTCACTCGAGATTATCCAGTAAGGGGTAGTCCCGGTCTTGTGTTGTATGGGAGCGGGCGTACTCCTCGGTACGGTGATCTAGGCCCCGTACTATGACAGGTGGTACCCCAGTGCCTAGTCATTAGTTGGAAATCCATTCTCCCTACGAGCCTTGTACGAGTTTTGTTTGTATAACCCACTCTGTGGCTAGTAGCTGGAATTTAATGAATGTAACAATTTCGGCTATTTTATAAGTATTTGTATATAGACCCTATTATAATATCAGAGGATTTTTATAAAAAATGTTTTAGCTATCGTAAGGTAAAAACCCGACATGTTTATTTGTGGCGTGGTCTTACGAGATGCTTTTATTTTCAAAGGAGTTTTGAAAATTTAATAAACAATTGAGTGTGATTTTCTCACGCTGGTATTCCAGACTGACTCGGGTGTTATTTAACTACAATGCTCGGGTCAGACCGAGTATTATAGGATACAGGATATGATGCTGTGGAGCTCAGGAGACGAACTGGATGACGATACGTATTCCCGTACTTGTTTATATATATATATATATATATTCCGCTGTGTTGAGTTGTTGTGTATCCTTTTGTATGATGTTGATGTTGAGCTGTGATTGATGTACTCTGATGATGTAATATATATAAACAGAGATATTTGATTTTTGAGTAAAATTTATTTATTATCTATTATATTTTATTCCGCTGCGATGGTTAGATTCTGTTGTTGATTTCTATTTTCTTCTTCTACCTCTTCTTCTTTAACCCAAATGGTTCGTATTCATGCACAACTTGAGTTGATTGTTGTTGAATAGTGTTGATTCAACAGGTACGGATTTACGGGCTGGTACAATAAATTTGGTGTTTGAAATAAATTTGAGAATCAATTTGAAATTTGATTTGGTGTTTTGAAAATAAATTAGAAAATAAATTTGATATTGATTTTGTAAAAATAATAAATATTTGGGAAATTGATCTAAAATTGACTTGATGTTTAAAAATAAATTTTGGGAAACCAATTCTGAAAATGATTTGGTGTTGAAAGTGAATATTTGGGAATCGATTTGAAAATCGCATATCTGTAGATATTTGAAATTTTAAAATTCACAATGGAAATTTTATAAAGGAAAGGGAAATTTGTTTTAAAAATAAATACTGTTTTATTTTTAAAAGTGTGGAAAGGAATTTAGGATTTGGAACGTAAATTTAAAGTAAATCCAGAAGGATTTATAAATTGATTTGAATGAACCATTTTAGAATGGGAGGTGTATTTTCCCTGGAAAGCAGAGTATGTTTTCAATATAGTCTATAAATATGAAATTGAAGTTGTGAAGATGGTTTTAAGGAAAGATTATTTTGGAGAAATTATTTACTTGGGTTATTTTGAAAATCTTTAAAGTAAAGATTTATTTTAATATAGAAGTGGTTAGTTAAATATTAAATTGATATTTGTTTAGAAAATGGTTATTTAAAATAGTTATGCGCTGTCTACTAATTTTATTTTAAAGTTAGGTTAGACTAGAAGTTTTATATGAGATATTGGTATTAATTTTCATAACTAATATTTAAATAAATGGTTTAAAATAGTTTTATCTAAATGTTTCCAATTATATATTTTGGATAAGTGATTTGAAGTATTTTAAAGTATTTGAACTCGGCAGACTTTCAGTGGAAATAAATAGTATCGAAAATCTTATTCAGCGAGTAAAAAGTGATTTGAAATTTGTTTTCAAATGGTTGAAGTGTGAAAATGTACCTTGCGAAGATATTTTGAAAATAAATAATTGAAATATTATTTAAATCTTGGTGATTGTTGTGAATGTTGATTGATAGTTAAATAACCGACTATCAATATTGGCTTTTTAATGGCATTTGAATTTCGATGCGATTGGGGGTCGGATTCCAAATGGATATTCGAAAGCCACATCGAAACTTTGTGATTGTGATAGATCTTTTATTTAAAAGATCAAAGTGGAAATTGTTGTGATTTGTTTGAAATTTGATTGAACACTTATTTTAAAAAAAATAAGCGCTCGTTATACGGATTAGCCAGGAGAGGACTTTGTGTCATAAAACCCATTCCGAGTAACGATACGATGAATTGGCATTGCATTTGAAGGTGGTGTTGAAGACCGGGTATTTTCGAAAACGAAAGGATTACCTGTCGAATGTCTCTGCATCGGGTTGCTCCGGTATAGAGATTTTATCACTCTTTGTGATGGGGATTCCGGACGTGATTAGTGAATATCCGGATTGCAAGGGATTCTTTGGAAGTGCCTTCGGTTCCGTTCGATCCCAGAACAGACTTGTATGGATGTGTGTCTGACACTACACTTTGAGATGTAAAGCTGATTTCTATCAAATACATTTCTGTTGGTGGCGGAGAATTTATTCTCTTAGCTTAACACCATTCTCTGAGATGTACAAGCTCAGAGGTTATGTAGTTGATGGTTACTAGTGATACATTCCCAAATTGGTAATGTGGCATACGAAGTGCTGCAGATCGTTTGTTGATCGAAGCATGACTTGGTAAAAAGTATAGCTTTGTGGACGAGACTTCGCTCACACCTCGGAAATGGTCGAAACTGGAAAGATGCGGCAAGGTTATGTGGGTCGCGCCCTTTAGAGTTTGTCATTTCCTTCTGGAAAAGGGTGGTATCATGGTATGGAGCCCAGATACTTAACCTATGTTGTTGTTGCAAATTTATTATACTTTGTGGTTGTTGCTTTGTGGTTGAGGATCCTCGGATAAAGGTCCCAAACGACCGGGGAATGGCATACTCGAGAGTAGTTACCTAGTTATAAAGGTAACCCGGCCTTGTGTTGGCAGAGATCCGGGTAGGTTCTCGGGACTTCCCACCAGAGGCGTACCCATGTGGCAATAAGAAGTTCCTTAGCCTGACCATTTGTTGGAAATCCAAAGAAACAATATGCACCTTGTACGGTTTTAGTTGTATAACCTGCCATGGAATGTGGCGGTAACCTGCTATTGAACATGGTAGCTATAGTAGGCATAAATGAGAAATGCCTATGCTGTCTAAGATTAATATTATACTTTCAAAATGTTTTCCACCATGCACTAATAATAATAATATCAAAGGATTTTGCGTATCAAGCATGTTTGACTATCATAAGGAGAAATCTCCTCCAATTCTGCGTTTGCATTGTGTGTGTGGCAGGAGCCCTTATGGTAGTTTCATTTCTCAAAAAGTATAGCGAATTTCTTTTATTTTCTTTGTGAAAATAACTGTTTTTAAGATCTCACACCAGTCCCACGACTGACCTGGAGTTTACTGTTCCCTTTCTAATCTCTGGGTGTCCATAATTTTCCACGCGGGCAGCCTAGAGTCAGGTTATCAGTTATTCGGAAGCGAAGTCAAGAAGTTGTTGTAGGGATCGGGAGTTGAAGCTGGATGGCGAGGCATATTACTTATACTATGTAGTGTCTGATGCGTATGGGTTAGTGCAAGTCAAAAATTTATTGTACACAAGTTAATATAACTGCCAGTGTTTGTATTGTGTCGTTGTAAACTCTGATAATGTGATGTATAAACTGATATAGTACTTTTGTTTTAAAGATATTCATTTATCTATTATATGTTGTTCCGCTGCGAATTGTGAGGTTCTGCTATTGTTTCTGTTTCTTCTTCTATCTTCTTCTTCTTTAAACCCTAACGGTTCGTTGTCCGGCATTCGACTGTTCGGCATTCGATATAGTGGACGTATTGATGTCGACTTTCGGGCATCGAAAAATCAGGTCGTTACAAATAACATGATCCATTAGTGTTGCCCTAACCTCTAGAGTTTCCAAAAAATCGAGGACCAGCTCTGTAGTGATGGTCTAAAATATTGTACGAAAATAAACTCTACCTATCTCCACTCCAATTACATGTAACTCAACTTTACGTTGTCTGTACCGAAATATTAGTTTCAGTAGGTCGAGTGTGAAAGAGTTAGCAGTATGCACTAGGGTCAACTTTGTAATTTATAACTCTATGATAAAATCTCGTTCGAAATAAAAGGTGTTTATCTTTCAATAATGCACATGTCATATTGTGATATATTAATTAACTATATAACTTAAGTATATTAAATAGAAAATCCTTTGATGATATGCTAAGTGATAGTAATTATAATTTGTTGTAACATAGGAAATTTATCACATTAAAATAACATATAATTTTAGACATTCCTAGCCAATATGTTTCAAGAAAAGATATCGATTCATCCATTAAGACTAGAGTACGTAACAATCTCTAATTGCTCAAGAATGTATTACTCATGGCTGATGGGGATGCTAAGGGGTTACACACTAATAGTTATTAGATAATTATGGAACGACTCACTTAATAATTTTCAGTTAGTTAATATAACTAAGGTAAAACAAAGTGTCTTGAAGTGACGATACTACAAAGTTCTCTCAACTTGAGAATACTACTGAACTTTAATGTGGAAACTATACTTTGATTATAGTTAAATCGTAGCAGGCGTCCATCGATAACTACGGTTGGGTCTGATTTGAAGCACTAGAAGTGAAATACTATTCAATAGAGAATTCATCTTCTAACTTATATGAGATTAGTATCACGGTCAACTATAGTCAATTCAAGTTCAAAGTCACTAACCAGAGTAGTACAGTTAATAATAATTGTTATCATAGAACCAAGGATTTCCAATTTTAGACACATAGTGCTAAATGTGAACGGTATTGGAATTTTGACCAAAACCAAATTCCATAAAACCTAATGTGATATAGTGTTGATGAAGAGAAGTTGTGCAAATAATTATTACTACCGGGTACCACTTATAATAGTAATATTCGATTTTACCAAAAAATGATGTATAAGCAATAAAAGCAGCCAAATGTCATACGACTGGCTAAGTTAATGTGTAAATGTTAATATTTGAATTGTTCAATATTAATTGCCGACTGAATTTATACTTTTGAGTCGCACAATCAAAACGATGAATACTCCGAATAAATCACATAATTTAATTAATATATAATCATTCTAAATTAATTAAATTAATAAATATTTGTGAAATATTAATTATTAAATGTTATTGATGTTTAAATACCATTAGCATTTAATGAAATGCATATATATAAAAAGTTATGCGTATCAATATATGATACCGGTAAAATATTTAAATTTGATTTAAACGGAACAAATATCAAAGGAGTTTTAAATTTTTAAAGGCTTAATGTTCTTTTACTATGGATAACCAAATGGGTAGGGAAAGGAAGAGTTTTCAATTTGGAGTGAAAATGCTAAGGAATAATTAAAGGAATGGAAGGTGAATCATTCCTACCCTTTAATTATCTTTTATTACCTCCTTTAAAGATTTCATCAATCGGTCATCTTCCCTCCTCCTTATCTCTTTCCAGTCAAAAATAATGTCCTCCATGGCTTTAAAATTTTAAAATCAAAATTCAAAAAAAAAACAAAATTTAAAAGCTAGCTGTTTTTTCTTAGTTCCTGCAAAATCCAGAGATTGATCAAGTCGAATCAAAGGAGCTTTGTACATCATTCAAGGTACAAGCTTTTAACTAGATCCTATGATGTTTTTAATTTTTCTTCGTTCATGTATATATTAATCATTTTCGTATGGTTTGAATTCTCTACATGCTACATATCAAATATTTGTATATTTACCTTGTGATATAATTAAGATTCCCTTTTGTCATACCTCAATTAATTAACTATTCAACATGAGAATTGAATTTGATTCCCTTTTTGAGCTATTTCTTAATTGATTGTATGCCTTCATCATATATGATTATTTGTTAATATTATTTTTATTTTTGGTTCTACAACTTCTGTAATTAATTTATGTCTTAATTTATTTGTTCTATATTTTTTTGTTATTTTGGAATCCATTTTGACTTAATAATCTTTTAGTTATGCATGTGTGTTATATGGTTATTTAAACACTTTCTGCCGTAAAAAAATCTGATTCATTTTTTTAATCAATTTTGATTGAATGCAATTTTTAATTGAAAACAACTTAATTATTTAATCTTGCCTTTTAAATGAATACATGTGTTACATGATCATTCTTTAAAAATGTTTAGTTGGTTGTTGTTTGTATAAGTGTAAAATTTATTTCAATTTAAAATCTATGAGTGGGTTTTTATGAATTTTTTTTAAATGAACAGGTTTCTTCCTAAGTTGAAAGTTGGATTTGTTAACTATAAATTTATATATGTGGATATTAGATTGCATTCTTTACATATATATGTTGTTTTAAATATTAAAATATAGTTTACAATTATGTTTATATGGACATATGTGTGTGTACTTTATTTTAACTCAAATATTTATTATGGATTTTTGTGTCGAACTATAAACTCAATTTTAAACCTTTCTTTAATTATATATCTATCATTATATATACATATGTTTTAAATATGAACTTTGAACAATAAAGACATATATAAATGGAAAAATAGGTCTGTTGCGATGAAAAACCCAGTGTCTAAATATGGTTACATTAGCCATGTACACTTCATAATTATAACACGTGCACTTTACACAAAAATGTATTTGATACACTTATAAATTAAAACATAAAAATAATTATGCAGAAAACAAAGTTTCAATATTTTAGATTGGATCTAAAATTCTCTGTAGACTTCATAGGCAAAATAGATACAAAATGGGGAAAAAAATATAACCATTTCACCTTTTCTGACTGGCCTGGTCCTACAATGGTATCATAGCTAGGTCATAATCTTTAAAATCTAATATGGTTAACTAATTAAAGCTGACTTATTTAGTAAAGTCTCTAGAAAGGTAGGGCCAAAGGTTGGGTTTGGATAATTAAATACTCTGCCCTACCTCGCTGTTGGCCTGGCCCGAAGGATGAAGTTCCCAAGTATAATGGTCCAAATTATTTTGGACCTTGGGCTAATTTTTCAAAATATGTTTGAAAATTTTGAAATTATATTTTAAAGTTAGAAGTTAAGTTTAAAATATGACGTTTTATAAATGTTATTAACTTGTCAAAATTAGTTTTGAAAGTTAATATATAAATATCAAAAAATTTATCTTGATTATTTAATTAATTGGATTACTTAAATAATAGGTACTTAATTAATTAAAAATAAATTAATTTTGATCAAAAATTGTTTAACGATATGTGTATATTTGTCCTAAAATGTTTAAGGTAAATGATGATAAAGTTATGAACAGAATTAATATTATTTTAACTAAAACTATTTTTGATTAATTAAATTATTTAAAAGTTAATTAAGAAATAACATACATGTATAATGATATGTATACATAATTACTATAAATGTTATTATCAATATTCATCTTTAAATTATTAAGGATGAATAAATAAAAAACCAATGGTTGAAATTTAAATAAAAAAACTAAAAGGTTGATTAAAAAATAAGGACTAAATTAATTTATTATGATTTAGTTAATAAAAATAAAATAAATTAAAATACTACTTAATTAAATAGAGTGGAACTATAAGAAACCAAAATTAGATTTAAGGAATTAATACATACATATAGTTTGTATACCTTGATTTCAGATGTAAGAATGTGAAAGATTTCACTAGAGTATTTCAAAAGAAATACATTATTTCCAAAATGGTATCACTCAAAATATATATACGAAAGATTATGGATCTTTAATATAAGTTGTTCTCTACCAATTATACATCAGTCTTCCTCATGCTAGAGATGTTTTGTGTAGTATTATTAATATATTGACTAGATGGGGTAAAATACATGCACGTATTTGTTTATCTTCCTCAAGGTGCGTGTATTATACTTAGGTCATCGTGAAATGGTATGTACGAGTGAGTAGTTTTTTTTGAATTGTTGAGCTTCCTCAAGGTCGAAATAAAAGTAGGAAAAAGATCAAGGGTTAGGGGTTGTATATGATATAACTGATAAGGTGTTATCCGCCGCATGTAGGTCTATAATTTGTTGATCTTCCTCAAGGTCAAATCTTAATGCATGTGAGTCCTGAGACTCCGTAGAGAAATCAAAGGATTTCTATGTTTACTCTTAGGGTTTTGAGAAACATAATTGTCTAGTGGGAGCTTATTAGATAAATAAATTGTAACTATTCAACATATCTAAATTGTCCTAAACAACTTAAACAAAATTTGCATCAAAATGACAAATATAAGATGATATTCTATAAACTATAAGCTTAGTGTATCAAACTACGTTTACTAGCTAAGAACAATCAAGATAGTACTAAAATATGAAAAGTTATGGTCGTTGATAAATGAATGTTTAAGAGAAAAACCTACTGAAGGTGCTAACCCCAAGATAGTTAAGTCTTATATTACTTGGGAAGCCAATTGCAAAATCATTCAAGTGTTCTGTTGACCACCTTATACAAATCATTGCAAAGGCAATATGTACATATGTCTATCCAGAAAATCTTTGAAAATATCAAGGCTTTAGTTAGGGTGCAATCTCGTTCTATAAAGTACGAGATTACTAAGAAATTGTTCAATACAAAGATGATTAAGGGAAGTCACGTTGTTGATTTCGTCTTGAAAATAAAAGGCTATATAGATAGAATTTTAGAGCTACAAATGACTATAAGGGAAGGACTATATGTGGATTTGACTCTAGGAACATTAATCCATAGTTTGAACTATTCTTATTAGATTAAAGTATGAACCAGTTAAGTGTAAACCTCATCGAGCTACTTATTATTTCAAGATCAGCTAAGGCTTTACACAAGGGTCAAAACATGGTTTAGCTCCAAAGGAAAAGTGTCATCTCGAAAGGTTCAAAGAAATTTTTTAAAATGGGTTAGATGGATGCTCCTAACGAGAAAGTTGAATGTCACCATCGTCACTAAAAGGGGCAATGGAACCAAAACTGTCTGGATTACCTAAAATTTGTCTAAGAGGAGAAAATGAAAATTCTTCACTCCTGCAGAAATTTTTATGATTCAAAACTATTTTCCAATCAATAAATTATCTTGGGTTTTAGAATATGAATCTGGAACTCATATCTCTAACTCATTATACGGACTTAGAAGCAAATGACATAAAGCAAAAGGTACAGTTGTAGACTATCATTTATTTTTTCCTAATGGTCATGATTTATTATAAATAATTGTTATTATGTAAGGAACTTTATTTGCAATATTATATCTAATTCAAGACCATTTGAAACTGCTTATGATTTTCAACTTACAATGGTATTATGAATATTTTGTCTGATAGAAATAATATATGTGATTGTGTTTTGGATAATGGCATCTATGTAGTTAAACTTAGTCTAATTTGTTTTGTTAATAGTTCTTATAGTGACCCGAAAATTCGAAAACTTTGCCTTCGAATATCGAAATGTTTTGAAATATAATTATAAATATGATTTTATAATTTTGATAGCCATCATTTAATTAATGAATAATGATAAGAAAATTATTTTTTAAATTTGTTTACAAAAATATATTCTTCGAATAAAAATTGATAATGTGGCCGAAAATTGGCTTATCGATAAACAGTTTTCCAATCGATATAAGTTGTTCAAATTATCATGCACTTAACTAATGATCAAATAAACACTTTAGCAAGTAATTAACACACACACACACACCTCTTTATTGAGCTTGGGATGTTATAGAAAGTTCTAATGGATAAGATATGTTATCATGTTGAGGGTAAAATGGTAATATGCAAAAAGGAGAAGTGACATAAAGTTATCGTATGGGAATGAGACTCCTTTATGACCTTCCTGAGTGGTAGAAGGTTTTAGTAAACCCTTCAACAAGCTTATATAAGCAAGGGCATACCCATATATTCATTCATAATAATTACAATGCTTCAAGAGATAAAATCCAATTCTTCATCTTCTTCTTCTTAATTTCGTAAAGCAAATTATTTGCAAATCCTCTCCAAATCACCTCAAACATGGAGTGATGCCTTACCACTACATTACAATACCTTATACTAAGTTGGATTGTGAAAAAGCAAAGCCACACTCCCCTTACCCATAGGCTGTGAGCATTGAAGAGGTTTGGAGGCTAAGGGAGCAAGGCGAAGCGAGAGAGGAAAGAAAGGAAAGGGTATTGCTAGGTTGGGTTTGAATTGCAGCACTTAAGCTTGGTTTTCTTGTTGGGTTCAACATGAGCTAACTCACCACGTGGCATGAAAACATAACTCATATTTGCTTATGTTTTGGTGTGTTAAAGTTTTTTATATTTACTTGGACATATGTTGAAAACTATGGTTTTGATTATTGTTTTGAAAAGCAAGTGACATATATGTAGACTTAAATGGACTTGAATGAATTTAAATGGGCTTGTATGAAATGTGACTAGATCTTGTAACAAAGCACATAGTTTGTAGTTGAACATAGGTGGAATATAACTTGGATTTAGAAGTGCACTTATGGTGATTGTCGATGTAGATGCTCTTCTGAATTGCCTTGTTTTTGGAAATTTCTATGGAATTTTGTCTAGAGATCCTTAGGGTCTTCCCATATATTTATAATTTTTATATGTATGTTTGTTGTGGCTAAAAGATTGGATAGTAAAAAGTTAAGTATCATCTCTAAAATGACCAAAAATGAACTTGTGTAAAACTTCCCCATTTAGACTTGATTTTTGGACTTAAACGGTTTGAAAAGATTTTCAAATTTAATTTTTTGTTTCATTCTTTTTATAAGTGTTTAATAACTCATATGAGAGTATTTCAAAAGTGGTTTGAGTTCTTTATGAATTTTAAAAATTAGTTATGAATTTTTAAAGAAGATATATTTTGTTGAAAACATGTCGGTTTCAAGTTTTAAGGAAAACTGTAAAGTCGTTATTTTCAAATAATATTTTGGATAAATATTTTAAAACCTATTCTAAGTACTTTCAAGTATTTTAAAAGTATATATAAATGTTTTCATAAAGGGTTAAAAATTTCTTAGTGGCTAAATGGTTAATTATTTGATTACTTGATTGAAAAAGTAATTAACTATGCTTAGCACTAAAAGCCGACGAAGTAAGGCTTATCTATTTGTGAGAGTTAAGATTAGTATTGAGTAGGGATGGAGAAATAGAGTTCTAACCTACTAGGCTTTACTCTTGGAGGAGAAATAATTAAGTTGGAATGTCGGAAACGAGTTAAGCGTCTGAATCGTGATTTGTACAAGCAATTGTTTTGACTAGATAATCGATTAGTCAATTATCGAAATCAACCTAATATTGACTTAAGAAGTTATCAAAAAGATTCCAATGAGAACCCCTGGGAACGGGCAATGGCATGAAACGTCTCTAGCCTTCACTTACTTTTGAAAGAATTGGAATTGAGTTAGCCAAAAATTCATCGATTGCTTTTTAAGTGTTTGGGATTGTTAAGTATTTTACTTACTGAATACCACTTCAAAACTAGTATATGGATTCTCTATTTTGGAAGCAGTCGAGGAAGGGAATCTATATGAAGATTTAAGATCTGTTCTAGATGCTCGAATCCATGTGGTGATACATGATCTATTCCAGATATGGGAATCCATTTAGTGATTCATATTATTCTCAAGAAATGGAGACTCGTATGAGAGATGTCGAACGTAGCATCGACATCGGAAATGGTAGAAAATAGAGTATGGGCATAGTCTAGGGTTCTGCAAACCCATAACAGGATATATCAACTCCATATCTAGAGTATGCTTAATGATATTGCTAGAGGGAGTTGATGATATTTGGGATCACTTGTTAGGGTGTGGACCGGCTATATTTTCCTTTAAGGTATATTTTATCTAGAGATATACGATGCTCGGAGGTAGCTTTTGACACTTGCGTAGGAGATTGAATTCAATGTCGACGAAGAGATCTTTAAGGAAAGCTCCATTATGCGAACGTACATTAGTGATTTTAAGTGTAATCAAAATATGTTGTAATGTGACTAATCAAAGTATCATAGCTATTTGATATGAATTATCTTCTACATTCTAAACATTATCTATCATATCCCAATATTAAACTTAATGAATGGATTGTTCTTTTAGGGGAAAACTACTATAGGAATCCGTATGATCTTAATAGAAACTGTTACATGTTGCATGTATCTCGAGTTTTCTTATACCGGACATATGTCTGATGCTTGGTTTTTGTTTTCTCTAAAATCTTCATGTACTCCTTCGAGTAGGTTGAGTAACAGGTTTTACCTTAGATGCTTCAAAGTTAAAAGGACGAGCTGGAGGCTTCCATTATCTATCTATTTCTATTTATGTTGTTCCATTTTAGCTATGTACGTATATCAGAGTTGTGAGGACAAATGTTATAACTGTCCAGGCTGATGATAGTACTTAGATTTTGTAACTCTAAAAATTCCTGCATTTAGAGTAACCCTTCATAATGTTCTTTTGATATTATATATTATCGTTCCACTATGAGATTCTGATGTTGTGTTCTTTCTTTCCTCTTCTATTTCTATTTCTTTTTATTTTTACCCTAACTTTCTATTTTTCGAACACTTGGGCGTTCGACACACGATACCGAGTATGTATTAGTATCGACATTCAATGTCAAAAAGTTGGGTCGTTACATTTGGTATCAGAACCCAAGGTTGAGAAAATACTTTAGCTTTGGTTGGGTGTGGCTCATTAGAGATAGGGTATGCGACAACCTAGAATGAGTTGAGTGTATTATAAGAGAACGTATATGTATTTTCTATAAACATGTACCCTCTTTTTCAGCTTTCCTTAGGAATAATCTCTTTCTTTGAAATAACTCTTGCCTTTCATATCCTAAATATATTCAGTTATGCTTAGGTTGTACATCATGAGTATTACAGCTGCCAATTGTCCAGAAGGTAGAAGTATAGATGGTTAGGGTAGTACTGTCAAAAATAGTAGGGATCAAGCACCAAGAAATATTACTCCAATCAAGGAACTAAGGGTGGATATTGTAGAGGAGCTCATGTAGGTCAGACCTCAGGTGAATTTTGCTTCACTCCACTGTGATTATGATAGGTTAGGAGGTAAGAGGTTTAGTGGTATGGAGACAATCATAGAAGTCTAGACTTGGATTAAATTATATGATCGAATATCTAAGGATACAGAGCTGGATGATGAAATGAAGTATCGGTTGGCATCACGGCATCTGATGGATGCAGCTATGGATTGGTGGAGTTTATCACTGCTGATGTCCAAGAAAATGACTTCTCTTAGAGAGGGACTCGAGATGAAGTTTGTCCCAAAAGTCAAGAAGACCTTGTTGTTTAATAGATTCCTTGACTTAAAGCAGAGGGCTATGATAGTGGCGGAGTATGATAACTAATTCTGCCTTACCTCGATTCAGGCCTGGTTTGGTAAATATGCCATTAAAGAGGAATGAGATGTTCATTACATGGATACGTCATGAATTCAAGGGTAATATGACAAATCACATCTTGGGGTCTTATATGAATTTGGTGAATATGGGGTTAACGTTTGAGAGATTAGCACTAAAGCCATCTATTGCTGCACTAGCAGAGGGCAACAAGTGGAAGTTTCAAAAGGTAGAGATATTTCTATTATCTTGTCACAAGTGTGGGAAAAAGGGGCATTTCACGAGGAACTGTACATCGATTTGGGGAAGTAAAGTGGTGAAAGCACCATTGGTTAAGGCACATATTGCTAAGGTACCTAAGCTAGAGCCACGGGCAGCCAATGCATAGTTTGCACCAAGGGCCTGCTATAACTGCCATCAGCCATGCCATTTTTCCAAGGAGTGTCTGTTACTCTAGAAGGGAGAACATGCTCAAGCTTTTGCACTAGCTTCAGCACCTTCCACTTCTACAGTTGCAAAGGAGAAGTAGGTTCTGGAAGGTAATCTATCTAGTTTTGGCATTCCTATTCATGATTTATTTGACACTGGTGCTTCTTTTAGTTTCATTTCTCATACTTCGGTTGATAGATCAGAACTCAAGCCATTTATGGCTTTAGATTCTATTTGTGTGTCGAACCCTACGGGGGGCTCGACTAATCATAGTATAATTCGCATAAGAGTTTCGGTTACGTGTTTTGACCAACTCTTTCCTTACGATATGTATGTTCTGGGATTTATGGGTTTTGATGTTTTGCTTGGGATGGACGGGTTATCGCGACATCATGCAGTGTTTAATTATGATAAGCGAACCATCTTGTTTAGGTAGGAAGGGGAATCTGACTGTATCTTGTAAAGAGCCTAGCTCACTTATGACTAGTTTTCTTTATTCTTTGGATGTGGCAAAGGAGGTGTTGGGTTTGATCGTAGTTGTTTCAGAGCTTGAGGATTTCTTTGAATAAGTGTTGAGTTTGCCACCACATCAAGATATAGAATTTCATATTGAGATGTTCGTAGACTTTCCCGGAAGAAGAAGTTGGACCTTACAAATTAGGATAGTGATTTGTTGTAGAAAGGCTTGATCCTACCAAGTTGTTCGAGTTTGGGGGAACTCATCGTCTTCGCTATGAAGGCGGACAGTTCCCTAAGACTGTGTGTAGATAGTCACAAGCTCAATAAATGAACTGTCAGGAACAAGTATCCTTTGCCTAGGACAGATGATTTGTTCGATTAACTTCATGGAGCTCCAGTATTTTCTTAGCTTGATCTTACTACATGGTTCCATCAGCTGAAATTGGTAGAGGAGAGTGTACCCTTGACCGCTTTTAGATCCAGCAAATTTTATGAGTAGTTAGTTATGTCGTTCGGCCTAACTAATGCTCCAGCATATTTCATAGACTTAATGAATCGAGTTTCCGACATGTGTTGAATTAGTTTGTACCTATTTTTATCGATGATATTCTAGTCTACTCTAGAACCAAGGAAGAACGTTAGCACAATCTAAGGATTTTTCTAGAAACACTAAGAGAGCGAGTGTTGAAGGCTAAGTTCTCAAAGTTCCATTTTTGGCGTTCAAAAGTTAGGTTCTTAGGTCACGTTGTTTCGGCGGAATGGATTTCAGTTGATCCTGCTAAGGTATGGCCATTCACGACCGAAAGAGGCTGTAAGGCGTAACTAATATTAGGGGCTTTTTAGGTTTAGTAGGTTATTATAGGAGATTCATACAGGATTTCCCAAAGATTGCTTCGCGCTTAATGAATTTGATGAAGAAAGATGTCAAATTTGTGTGGATTGATAAATGCAAGCAAGCATTCGTCAAGTTAAAGGAAAAGTTGACTAGTGCTCATGTTCTTACTTTGCTAGATGGGGGTGAGGGTTTGACTATTTACACTGATGCTTGTGGAACAGAGTTAGGTGTTGTGTTAATGCAGCATGAGAGAGTTATCACTTATGCGATCAAACCACATGAAGCAAGGTACGCAACTCATGACTTGGAGTTATCACTAGTGGTATTTGCATTAAAGATGTGCACACATCATTTGTTAGGTGAAAGGTTCGAGTTATATATGAACTATAAATCTTTGAAGTATCTTTTCATGCAAAAATAGTTAAACATGAGGAAACAAAGGTGGTTGGAGTTTCTTACGGCCTACGATGTAGATATATTATATACATTGGGGAAAACAAATGCCGTAGCTGATGCACTCAGCAGGGAGTATGCAGTTATGAAAAATGTTGAGGGTCGTCCGACTTTGATTAGTCATATCAAAGAGAATTAACTTTGAGATCTTAATTTTGCTAAGGTAGCTAAAATTGTAAGCGAGAATGAGGCACCGGAGAGGTGGCTAGCATTTGAAGTGGATGGCCGCGGCATTTTGAAAATGAAAGGTACATTATGTGCCCTAAATATTGGTGGTATTAGGCAGGAAGTTCTAGTGGAAAGTCACCATTCTAGGTTGACAATACATCCTAGGGTCAATAAGATGTACCGAGACATGAAGAGGACGTTCTGGTGGGAGGGCATGAAGAGAAATGTTTTTATCCTTGTAAACAGACATGCTAACTATCAACATGTGAAAGGTAGTCACTAGAAGACGGCTAGGCTACTTCAGCCACTCAAGATTCCTAAGTGGAAATGGGAGCAGATTTTCATGGACTTCATCAATGGATTGCCTATGTCGAGGAGGGGTAACAAAAGTGCGGGGGTTATTGTGGATCCATTGACCAAGAATGTACACTTCTTACCTATTAAGACCATGAGAACAGCTTCTAGTTTGGAAAAGTTATATGTTATGAAAATCATCAGATTGCAAGGTGTTCTTTGTGTTATCATGGGTGATAGAGATCTGATATTCACAAGCCAATTCTGGAAGGGTTTGCATAAGGCCTTAGGGATCAAGCTTTGTTTGCGTACTGCTTACCATCTGTAGACAAATGGGCAAACGGAAAGGGTAAACGGAGTATTAAAGGACTTGCCACGAGCATGCATTTTAGATTTTGGTGGTTCGTGGAAAGAAAACTTGCCACTTATTGAGTTTTCATACAACAACAGTTATCAAGCTAGTATCAAAATGGTAGTTTTCAAAGCATTGTATGGAAGGCCTTGTAAATCTCCATCATGTTGCATAGAACCTAGAGATCGTCTTGTCCTTAGGCCGAAAATGATTCGAGATGCATCGGATAAGGTTATAGAGATCCAAAAGCGAATCAAGGAAACTCAGAATCGATAGAAGATCTACGCAGACAAGAGGCACAAAGACTTGGAGTTCTCAGTGGAGACTTTATGTTTGTAAGTATTTCTCCGACGAGAGGTGCAGTTCAGTTAGGAAGGGTTAGGAAGTCGGCTTCTCATTATATAGGTTCTCAATTCTTGAGAGGATTGGTACACACACACATATAGAGTCTAGTTACTGATTAGGCTATCAGGAGTGCACAATGTATTTCATGTATCACATTTGCGTAGGTTTGTGCATGATCCTTTGATAGTAGTGGAAGAATCGTAGCAGGAGGACTTGAATGTTAGGCCAAATCGACTGCATTAAGGCAGCTTATTCATATTATTGAAAGAGATATGAAGAAATTGAGGACAAAAGTTGTAAAGTTAGTCAAGGTACAAGGTAGAGAGGATGCTCGGGATTGTATGTAGAAGACTGAGGATAGCTTGAAGGATTCCTATTTGGATTTGTTCTTATAATAGAGATTTCTTATCTTTGTATTGTACATCTTTTGTAGTGTACTCACCACTTGAGGTGGAATTACTTAGTATGAATTTTGGGTCGCAGTTAGTTTGTATATAGTATTAGTAGTATGCTATATATACACATGGTTCTTCTATCTTCTTTGATTATCTTTCTTATTTGAATTTCGAGGACAAAATGTTTTAAGTAGGGTGGGGGGAGAATGTAGCGACTAAGAAATTCAAACGCTTTGTCTTTGAATATCGAAACATTCTAAAAAACAAGTAAGTATTACAAATATGATTTTACAACCCTGTTAGAAATCATTTAATTAAAAATAATAATAATAATTTTTTTTTGCAATTTTCTTACACAAATATATTCTTCGAACAAAAATCGATAATACAACCGAAAATTGGTTATCGACAAACAGTTTTTCGATCGATATAAGTTGTTCGAACTATCGTGCACTTAACAAATGATCAAATAAACACATTAACACCTAATTAACACATATACCTCTTTATTGGGCTTGGAATGTTCAAGAAAGTTCTAATGGATAAGAAATATTATCGTGGTGAGTGTAAAATAAAAATATCCATAAAGGAGAAGTGGCATTAAGTTATCATGTGAGAAGGAGGCTCCTTTCTGATCTTCCATGAGAGGTAGAAGGTTTTAGTAATCCTTGCATAAGCCTATGTAAGAAAGGGAATATCCTTAGTATCCACATACAAAAATTACAAAGCATCAAAAGATAAAATCCATGTCTTCATCTTCTTAACTTCCTAAAGCAAACAAATCATCTGCAGATCACTCAAACTTGGAGTGAAGCCTTACTACACATTACAACACATTATACCAAGTTAGATTGTGAAAAATCAAATCCATACTCCCCTAACCCATAGTCCGTGAAATATTGAAGAGGTTTTGAGGCTAAGGGAGCAAGGCAAAGCAAGAGAGGAAGGAAAGGAAACGGTGTTGCTAGGTTGGATTTGAACTCGAGTGCTTAAGCCGGTTATTTGCTAGGCTTAAGATTAGCTAACTCACCACTTGGATTGAAAATATAACTCTTTTCTTGTGTTTTGTTGTGTTGAAGTTGTTCCAATTAACTTGGACATATGTTGAAAATAATGGTTTTGATTATTGCTTTGAAAAGAAAATTACATGTATGTGGACTTAAATAGACTTTTACAGACTTGAATGGGCTTGTATCACATATGACTAAACCTTTGGACAGAGCACATAGGTTGTAGTTGAACATAGGTAGAATATGACTCAGATTTAGAAGTGCACTTATCGCGATAATCACTATAGATGCACTTGGGAATTGCCTTGTTTTCGACAATTTCTATGGAACTTTGTAAGGAGATCCTTAGGGGTTTCTCATCATTTATAATGTTTTATTTGTATGTATGTTGTTATTAAAATCTTGGACAGCAAAAATTTAAGTAGCATAGCGATAATGGCCAAAATGTACTTGTGCAAAACTACCTTGTTTAGACATGATTTTTGGACTTAACAGGTTTGAAAAGATATTTAGATTTAATTATTTTGTTTCATTCTTTTTACAAGTGTTTACTTGCTTATATTAGAGTATTTCAAAAGTGGTTTGAGTTACGAGTTTTTAAGAATTAGTAGTGAATTTTTAAAGAAGAGATATTTTGTTGAAAACATGTCATTTTCAAGTTTTAAGGAAAACTGTAAATTTGTAATTTTTAAATAATATATTGGATAAATGTTTTAAAATCAATTATATGTATTTTCATGTATTTTAAAAGATATATAGATATTTTTGAAAGGGTGAAAGAATTGCTTGGTGGCTAAATAGTTAATTATTTGATTACCTGTTTGAAAAGTAATTTACTATGCTTAACACTAAAAGCCAACGTAGTAAGACTTATCTATTTACGTGAGTTAAGATTGATGTCAAGTAGGAATGGAGAAATAGAGCTCTAACCTACTAGGCTTCACTCTTGGGAGAGGAATAGTTAAATTGGAATGTCGAAAACAAGTTAAGCGTACGAATCGCGATTTGTATAAGCAATTGTTTTGACTAGATAATCAATTAGTCGATTATCAAACTTGACCTGATATTGACTTAAGAAGTTATCGAATGGCTTCATGTTTTCCTATCAACGAGAAACCTCGGGGAGGAGCATTGGCACAAAATGTCTCTAGCTTTCACTTACTTTTGAAAGAACCGAAATTGAATTGGCTGGAAATTCATCATTAGCTTTGAAGAGTCCGAGGTTGGTAAGTTTTTTGCTTACCGAATACTAATTCAAAACTAGTATACAGATTCTATGTTTTGGAAGTGGATAAGTAAGGGAACCTATGTGGAGGTTCAAGATCTTTTCTAGATGCTCGAATCCATGTAGTGATACATGATCTGTTTGGGATATAGGAAACCATTTGAGAATTCATGTTCTGTTCGAGTAATGAAGATTCATGTAAGAGATGTCGAATGTAGCATCGACATTGGAAATGATAAGAAATAGAGCAAGGGCATAGTTTGTGGTTTTCAAACCAACGACGGGATATATCAATCCATATTTAGAGTATGTTGCTAGCGGGAGTTGATGGCATTTGGGATCATGCGTTAGGGCATGGTCTGGCTATTTTTTCCATTGAGGTACATTTTATCTAGAGATATAAGATGCTTGGAGATTGTTTCTAATCCTTGTGTAGGAGATTTGATTCAGCATCGAATAAAGAGATCTCCATGGAAAAATCATTATGTGAATGTCCCTTAGCGATTTTTGATGTAACTTGGATATGTTATGGTATGACCATTGTAAGCACCACCGCTATTTGACATGATTAATCTTCTATACTCTAGACATTATCTATCACATCACTATTTTCAACTTAATGAATTGTTGGTTTCTTATAAGGGAAAAACTGTTACGGAAATCCAAACAGTCTCAATAGTCACTATTATGTTGTATCTCGATTTTTCTCATACTAGACTTATGTCTGATGCTTGGTTTAGTTTTCCCTAAAATCCTCGTGTACTTCTTCAAGTAGCCTGGGTAATGGGTTTTACCTTGGATGCTCCAGAGTTCAGAAGACGAGCTAAAGGCTTCCATTATCTATCTATATTTCTATTTTTTTCATTCCAATTTAGCTATATACATATATTAACGTTGTGAGGATAGATAGTTATAACTATATAGACTGACGATAATACTTAAGTTTTGTAACTCTGGAAATTCCTATATTTGGAGAAACCCTTTGTACTGTTTTTGTAATATATTGTCGTTCCGCTGTGAGAATCTGATGTTGTATTCTTCCTTTCTTGTTCTTTTTTTAACCCTGACTTTCTGTCTTTTTGGCACTTGGACGTTTGACACATGAATACCGAGGGTGTATTAATGTTGACATTCGAAGGTTAAAAAGATTAATAGTTATAGTTCTTCTAATGCTGATATAAATAATAATTACATTTTGCATTGTAGACTGAGTCATATCGGTGACAAACAACTCCACAAATTGAATAGCAAAGTTTTCTACCTTTTTTGATTTTGAAACATATGATACTTGTGAGTAATGCTAAAAGAAAAATGAACAAGAACCCCTTTAGTTGGAGAAATGATTGTAACATCCTAGAATTTTATCGTTTTAATTTAAAATATTTAATTAATTTAAAATATCTAAATAGTTGGCTTTTAAAGTTTAATAACTTATATTAGATATTTGATTTGTGAATTAAATATTAATTAAATGGATTTAATAACCTTATTTGGCCTCTTTTAATTAATAAATAATAAAGGTGAACTCATTTTGTAAATTTATTTACAATAATAAATGGTTCGAATAAATAACAAGAAAATAAATTGTTAATAAAACGACTCGATTTTAATTGTAGCATTTTTAATGTAAATTGTAGGATTTTCCATAATTTTAAATTTGACAAATATTTAAATTGTCATTTGACGTATTTTACGGCAAACAATGGTATTTTTGAACTTTTACAGAATAAGATAACTAGTGTACTTTATTATTATTTTGTGATCGTATCGCATTTCTGTATACGATCACATTTTTATTTTATCGTTTGTGGTTCGTACATGAACTGAATTCTGTATAGCGAAGTGTCAGAAATATTTGTATATGTTAACATCAACACTTAGCAAAATAAAAACACTCAAAATTTCCCTCATTTCATTTTCCTATTCTCTCTCCTTCCTATTTTCATTTCCTGTAAACAAAGAAAGTAAGCAACCTAAACTTCAAAAATAAAAATCAAACAATTCTCTTAACAAAAAATATAAAGTTAAGATCTTTGAGTTTGTATTGAATAGATTTACAAACCAATAGGCATTATGTTGGGTGTGGTGATGTTTTGGAGAGATTGAAAGTTTGGAGTGAGGTACTAACAACTAGGGTTAGGATTTTTGGTGGATGTAGGCATCGATTGGCAAAAAAAGAAGATGGAGTTGAGTTATCTTGGCGAGGAGCACCTTATGGACGAAAATGGGGAGGTGTAGTTCGTTCTTAGAGGTCATGACTTTAAGGCTTCATCGTAGAGCGGCTTTAAGTCGTGCACTAGAGGGGAGGCTCAAGCTTCGCTCGAGGGTGATGGTCGCGGAGAGGAAGGAGAGAAGAGTTCGTCGACGGTGTCGATTTTGGGTTTCATGGACTAGAGGAGGAGCAGTGATGTGCATGTACGTAACTTTGGGATTTACTTCTATGCACAGTTTTGAGTTGGAATTAGGGAAAAAGGATTTTCAGATGAGTAATTAAATTAACTAGGTGATTAGTTGATTATAATTTCAAATTTAAAATCTTATAAAATCAATATCTTGCTCATACGAGGTCAGATTTGAGCGCCATCTTTTGCGTTGGACTCGTATCAATATTACCTACACATTGGAGTTAGATTCGTTGAATTTAGAATTATTTGATTTTTGGGATAAAGGTCAAACTAGAACGCGAAAGTGTCATCTAGAATTTTGGTGCTAAATTTTTTTATGATATATGTGTTGCTATAAATTATTGTTGTATACTTGGATGATCATTTATATATTATAGTTTGATTTTTTATTTTGAATTGATTCCTTCTTGGAAGCGGATAGCATAAATAACTGTTTTGTTGCAGGGAGGAAAAATAAGAGGATGTCGAAGTCCACGAAGTGAATAAGTCGGTACGAAACACTTTGAAATACACACACATATGTGTGTGACTTAAAGGGAACTTTTATAGAGAGATCCTAATGATTTTTGGCCAATATTAATTTACTTATATTCTTTTGTTGTTTATACTGATATATGGTTGAAATATTTCTGACATATTTTTTGATTTGAGTAAGTGTCATTATAGCGATTATCGTTATACCATCACTTGAAATATCATCTCCTTAAAACTTATGTGTGTTGAACTTATGTTTATATTTTTACAAAATAAATATTTGGTCACATTTTTACCCCTTTGAAAGTTGTTTAAAACTATATTTTCAAGTATTTTGAGAATATGGAAATAAAGGGTAGGTTTCGTTTAAAATTTTAAAAGGAGTTGTAAATTTGATTTATTTTCCTTTGGGATAATTAATGTTGTTTTAAATTTACAAAGATTGTATATTTGATTTATTTTCCTTCGGGATAACTAATGTTACTTTAAATTTATAAAAGATTACAAATTTGATTTCTTTTTCTTCATGATAATTAATGTTGTTTTAAATTTACAAAAGATTTTAAATTCGATTTATTTCCCTTCGGGATAATTAATGTTAATTTGAAGTTATAAAGTATTATAAATTGGATAAATTTTCTTTCAGAATGATTAAGATTTTTTTAGTTTATAAAAGCATTTTAAATTGATTTATTATCTTTCAGGATAATAAGTGTTGTTTTAAAGTTATAAGTGCTAGTTTATGAATGAGAAAATCTTTTTATGGAATGTTTAAAAATAAAGCAAATGTAAATTATTTTGAGTTTACAGTAAACAATGTTTTAATGATAATTTTTTTGCCCTTCTTTTTAATACACTTAGATTTATAATTTGCTCTTAAGGAATATTTTAAAAAGTGTTTTCAAATATTTTAAAAATATTTGTGATGTGAAAATCAAGCATAAGTGTGAGTCAAATGTTTTAAATGTTTGGTTCGTTAATTTCTATAAGTAATATCATTATGTTATCTATGATAGTTGATTCATTGTCTATCAATTCCGCTATCTTCTTTGTGTTTCGTAGGTTCAAGATGAATTTGTTGTTCGTTTGGGGCATTTAAAATCTTGTTATTCTTAAAGTTTAGAATATTGTCGAGTCGAGTTAGGAAGCAATACTGCTCTAACTCGCCTAGCTTCATTGTTTTCCCTAAGGTAGTATTAGTTTATTTCCGATAGTTGATTCATCGACTATCGATTTTGATATCCTTTATTGTGCTTCGTTAATCTAATACGGTTCGCCATTTATTTTAAGCATTGGTATCCAACACCAAGGATAACTAAACTAAAGAGCGAGTGGAACCTAAGCCAGTAGGGTCACATCCATTAGGGTATATTCAAATTTATCTAGAGATTTGTTGGTAGCATGCAGTGATGTAAGTATATTCGGATGCTTGTGGTTTATAGAGGTCCAACTTGGAAGTTTCCAAGAGTGATTCATGTTTGGCATAGGCTCTCAAGTGTATTTTATCTAGTGGTATACTTTCGGTGTAGGGGGTGCATCTTCCTAGTTAAGTTGGATAAATGCATTCCTCTTGTTTGATTCGAACCTTGAAGTTAATCTTTTCTTAATTGCATCGAGAAAAACTTTAAGCTCTTCTCTATGTTCAATTATTTTTGTCCATTCTCTCTAGTTTGGATTGTTATTTTGATTTGGTTTCCATTTCTTCATGTAAGGATGCTGTTCTTGTGAGGTCAAAACCCGTTCTGTGTATAGCGGCGTGATCTTGTAGAATTATTAAATATTCACCATATTTCTTGAGCTATCTCACGTTAGTCTTTTAGACTGATTCGGTGTTATTTATTATAATACTTCGGTCAGATCGAGATTTTCTAGGTCTTCATTGGTAGGACATGGAGCTGATAGAGTAGAGTTGGACATTCACCTGCCATAGTATTTTTATTTTCTGCTGTATTATTTTATAGTACCATCAACAATCGTATGCTCAGGAAGTTATAACTATCAAATCTACTAAGGTTTGTTTTAAATCTAATATACCATGTATTTTAAAGCAATAGGTTTTACTGACTTTGTTAAATTATATTTTGTCGACCCACTGTGAGATTCTATTTCCCCTATTGTTCGTTTTATTTTACCCTAACAATCTGCCCTTTCGGCGATTGGATGTTCGACATTTGAATAACGTGAATGTATTTGGTGCCGACTTTCGATGGTCAAAAAGGTAGGTTGTTACAATAACGGAGTTGATAAACACATTGGTCTTGTGCATACTGATGTATATAGCTCGAAGCTTATAATTACCGAAGATATTTTTTAAAGTTTTACTAATGATTTCTCGAGACTAGGATATACATCGTATGATGAATAAATCCGACGTTTGTGAGAAATTTCAAAAGCATAAGAATGAGGTTGTAAATCGAATAGAGCACAAATTTAAAAGACTTCGATCTGATTGAGGAGATGAACATATTGGATAAGAGCTCTAACTATACTTAAAAGATAATGGGATTATCTCTCAAGTTACTCCACACTATACTCTGCAATACAATGGTGTTTCAAAAAGAAGGAATTGAACCCTATTAGACATGGCTTATTCCATGATGAGTAAGGATAAATTACCTCTTTCCTACTGGGGATATGCACTGAAAATCGCAGCATGTATGTTGAATTTGATACCTACTAAATTTGTGCCTAAGATGTCATATTAGATATGGCATGGGAAAAAGCTTTAGCACAATCGTTTGAAGTATTGGGTTGTCCATCCTAAGTTAAGAACATTAGTGTCAATAAACTCAAGGCAAGATCGGCTTTGTATAAGCTTATAGGATATCTTAGGAATTTTTGGAATTTTTTTCTCTATAACACCGAGGAATGAAAGGACATTATTTATCGACAAGATACCATTTTAGAGGAAAAAATTTATATCAAAAGAAAATAAAAGCAAAATTGTACAATGGGATGAATTCTGAGAAATTAATATAAAAGCTAAGCTTGTGGGAGAAACTAATTCACCAGTATACGAAAATACGGAACCTATTAGAAGGCCTATTAGGGAATCTCGCATGCTGGAGAGATGCTATGATTTGTCGTAGATAGCGAGAAAGAGAACCGCATCTTACAAGAAAACACTCCTCATTCTAACAAGCACTATGGTGTAAAGACTCTACACTTTGGCTTGAAGTTATGAAATCTGAAATGGATTCCATATATGGAAACAATGTATGGAGTTTGTCTAACATACCCGAAGGGATAAAACCCATAGGCTGCAAATGGATTTTTAAGAAAAATCTAAATGTAGATGTAAAGGTAGAGACCTATATAGTAAGAGCATCTGCAAAAGGGTTTCATTAAATTCAAAAAGTAGATTATAATGAAACGTTCTTTCCATATCTATGCTTAAGTCCATTCAGATAATGGTTGTTATCACCCCATTCTACAACTAAGAAAGAGGGTTTTAAAGTCAAAAGAGGCGAGGGAAAGGCCTTCAAATTGTTGAAATTAGTTTATGGTCTTAAGCAAGTTTCAAGGAGTTAGAATTTGTGTTTTGATAAAGTAATCAAACAATTTGAATTTTATCAGAAGATAGAGAAAGCCTGCGTATATCAAAAAGAACAATGAAGTGCTATAGTGTTCATAGTCCTGTATATTGATGACCTACTCATGATTGGCAATGACATCCCATTACTACAAGAGGTGAAAGCATAGTTATCTAAGAATTTTTCCATGGAAGATTGGGCGAAGTAGCTTACATACTTGGTAATTGTTATATATATATATATATATAAAGATAGACTAAGAGGCTACTATGATTGTCCTAATATATGTATATAGATACCACACCAAAAAGATTCAATATAGGGAATTCCAAGTGCAGAACTACTCCGATACAATTTGGAATCATCCTTCCGAAAAAGGACACTCCCCATACTAATAAGGAAAAGGAGCATATGAAAAGGATATCATATGCATCTACGGTCTGTTCCATCATGTATGTTACTAGATGTTACTTATGCATTAGGATGCGTCAGCCGATATCAGTCTAGTCTGGGAGAAAAACATCGAATACTAGAGAATTTTTTTTTTAAGTATTTGAGACACACTAAAGATTTATTCTTTATATATGGAAATGGAGACCTCTTTATAAAAGGGTATACATATTCAAGCTTTAAAAAGTGATATCAATGACACTAAATCAGTGTTTGGTTGTGCATTTACATTTAATGGTGAAGTGGCTAGTCCAAAAAGTTTCAAACAAGATAAAGTAGTTGACTCAAGGATGGAGGCTAAACACGTTTCCCTCAACGAGGGAGAAAAGAAGCGGTCTAGATGTGTAAGTTTATGGCTGAGCTAGGAGCATTACCAAATGTAAGAAACCCATGATACTGTTATGTGATAATAATGCAGTGATGCAAACCAAAAAGGAACCTAGGTCTCATAAGAAGTAAATACACATTCGTCGTAAATTTCACCACGTTACAGAGTTTGTCACTAATGAACATACTGTGATTGAAAGATTAGACACTAAGGACAACATTGCATATCTGTTCACAAAGGGACAATCTCAGTCAGTTTTTACTAATCAAAGGGATAGGATTGAGATTTCATAACTAGACCTAAGTTCAAGTGAGAGATTGATGGAGTTAGGGAATGTTTGAGAGAAATTCTGTAATTTATTGTAAATTATTAACTTTGTAATGAAATTTCGTTCGAAATAAAAGGTGTTTGTCTTTTTATCATATACTTTCATATTATGATATGTTAGTTAATTATATATTTTAAGTATATTAAATAGAAAATCCTTAAATGATATGTTAAGTAATAGTAATTACAACGTATTGTAATCATAAAAAAATTATCAAATTAAAATAAGATACTAGGACGAACTCATGATACGCACATAGTTTATATTTAACACTATTGCTCGAAAGTAAGAATAGTATAACATGACATTCGTATTCGATTTTTTTCATTAATTATGTAAATTTGTAGAGCACATTTTGTTGTACCTGATCCATGTTTGACGTAGGATCATACGCCAAAATATATCCTACAAAAGCAAAAGTTGATTATCACTAAATGTACCCAAAGTTATATTTTTAAGCAGGAGGCAATATGTCATACGAACTTAGTCAGGAAAAAGCAATGTGTCTTCCATGAAAATAAAGGAAATTAAACCCTTACATAATATTTCATATGATGAACTCTATTGTAGAGTAAAACCATTAAAGAAGCAGCTAATTCATTGAGATATTTAATATTTCATAATCGACTTAGTTGCAACTGATTAACTTGGAAGTCCTGATAGTAAAGCTAACCTTCATATTACCAGATCAAAGAGATCCTTTTAGCTTCCCACAACTAAAGAGTAAGTGTTATCATAATGTTTTAATTTGCATTCTAACGTGAAAAAAGAGTTGATTAGTTTAGTAAAATGAACTGGATCAAATGTTTTTTATGGCAAACAGTTGAAATAATCTTTTTGGGGTGCATGGTATATCATTGTTCGAACAATTAATGTGTTGATGAATGTAACTATAAACAATGCACTAATAAAATACAATGTTAAACATAGTGTTATAAAGAAACAAAATTTTCGTACACAAAGATAAATACAAGCTAATCGTTTTTGCATATGAAGATATTTATGTAATATTGGCATATGCATATTTTAGTTACTTAAAAAATATTGTATAGGTTCAAAATTCAAAGAAATAGTGATATCAATGAAGTAACAGAATATCAATATTTGTAAAAATAAATAAAAAAGTCATATAATTGGAAGTAGTTATTTATCGAAAAGGAATCATAAAAAACTTTATTTCATACTTTATCACTTAGCCTTTAGCCTTTAAACCATTTTTATCATGATTCCACACACAAAAATATCTTGGGCCAATATATTCTATAGTCCTAGGAACGATTTTTTCCTTAAATAGTCATACGATGTCAGATAACTCCACTTACTTTCTATTTGCAATGTAAATCGAAAATTATAGGTTTGGTGCGTTTGTACATAAAGAAAACGATGATTATCTCAATAATTTCACTGTCATATATCTCTATGAATTTCTAAATATGCATAAGTCTCTCTTTAGATTATACCCAAATTTATGTCATGATACATACATAAAAAAAGAGTGATGAAATTGACCAACTCCATTATAGCTATAAATAAATATATTTATATAAAACCTCGATTACATTAGACACTTGATCTTCTTCCACTTACGATGATCAATTCAATGAAAATTAAGGACATAATCATTTTCAATTTGGTATGGAAATTAAACTGGTAATGTATAAGCAACTCCATCATAATTGAGATATAATAATCACCTAAAGTGAATGATCCAAATGTTTTTCAACTGAATTAGGACCCTAAAACATAATTAGCTAAAGCTACTCCAAGATTAGGTAGTTAAGAACATTAAAATTCATAAGCACTAACATCGATGATTAAAGATACAAATTGTATCTAATCAATATATTCCAAAGAGTAATGTTTAATAAATTCAAAATGGAATTTCAAAAGAAGGAAAACGATATAAAACCGATGCATACTTACCTCGATAAAATTTTATCTCAAAATACAGATATTATGTGGGGGGGTGTGTGTGTATCTGTGTGTGACTGGCAGCAAAAAATACTGCATATATAAATGATATAAATTTATAAATGACATACTAAATGATGTAAATAGTAAAAGAGTGAAGGGAACTATGTAATATCCCAATATATTGATAATTGCCTTACCATATCATTTGGTATTAAAAAATAGTGTGCATCATACCTTTGAGAAAATATACATTTTTATACGATTGATGCATAAGAATGTTTAGCATGATGAGATGAATTGTTCATTAATGTACATTAGGAATATGATTTAACACTTTAGCAATCCAAAGAAGAATAATGTATCGTATGAGAATCTATAATATGATAATGTATCGTATCTTAAACAAATGGATGTCTAATTTCATTGCTTAAATTGATATACATAACAGCCAAGCTCTGTAACACTACTATAGCTAAATAACGTGGCATATTTGTTTGATCTGTATCTCATTTGTAGATGACCATGTGGCACATGCCTTTGATCTCTATCTCATCTGTTGATGACGACGATATGAATCTCCTATAATTAAATAAAATGATAAACAACACCACTACATATATATATTCATAATAAATATATGAAAAAATGTTAATTGGTTTAAATTGAACTTGCATTATATTCAGTTTTTTAATAATGTGTACACTTAATTATTTAACAACATCTACACATTGTTAAATTAATATGTTAATTTTACAAGACTTGATTGTGAGAAGAAAAAAATGATGTGAAAGTGAAAAAGAGATATCATAGTGACTATATGGTCTATATTCAATGTTATTTTCTTCTACTAAAATTGGAAGTCTTGTGATTATAAATAGTATAAACTACTGGGGGAGTGAAGTCGATCTTTAATTTATGTGTATTGGCAAGCACGGTGTAAAACATTATTTTGCAATGCAGCTTAAACTGGCATCGTAATTCTATTAATTCTTTAAATTCATTACATTTTTACAATTCATGGTAAAATTTAATTGATTCATGAATTTCAGTCCAATTATATAAAGAGAGATTCCATGGTACCTTCTCTTGGCCTCAATAACCCTCCATAGTCTCCATAGTAAACCCTGAAGTGGGTACCAAGTTCAAGTTACACAACATAGAATATCTTCAAGATTTTGGTAAAGCGAAATATTTTATAAGTGGCTTTGTGGTATACTACTACCAAACCGGTCTTCTTTCTAAAAAAAATTGAGATAAGGAACTATTAGTTGAAATAAGACTTTTAATCATTTTTAAATAGATAAATAAATATAAAATTATATTAAAATGAATATATAAACATAATTATATTGACTTTTGTTAGCAGAAAATGCATGTAATAAAATATTACACTAAAATGGAAGACTTGTAAACAAATAAGGATAATAAAACATAGATTACATGATAGCAGATATTTTTCCATGAAAATAAAACTATAAAAAATAATTTCTAACACAAAAAATATATTAGTAAAAATATATTAGTTATAATTATAGCATGATGTTTAGGTGGGCAGTTGCCCACCACAAAATGCATAGAGTTTCTTCACTGATTCGAACTAGCATCCCCATTCACATGTCATATTGTAAATACGTAGGCAATGTTACAACTATAACAAAGAAGAATTGTTTTTTCAAATATGAAAATTAAACGTTATAAATCGCAAAAAAAAGTTTCTCCTAAATGCGCAAATGCATCATGAAGGAAAGAAACATAATTTTTTATTTAATGTTGTATGCAGACAACTATTAGGTAACATTTGGTTTCTTGAGATTAGTTGACAAATGGTATAGCTAGCCAGCTTGACGTTTAACAACTGCGATTATGTGTTTTGCTATATTTTTGTCATTTCACAATTGGAGGAAACATGTAACAACCCGGATCTTAATGGACCAAAATTTTGACTAAATTGAAACCCAAATCCATTAGGATATTCATCGTTGGTGTTGATAAGCTGTAATAAACATAATTATTTCAGAGAACTATCTGTAAAAACTCATAGAGAAATAGAAACATATAATAGAACATATACACCAACTAAGGGTACAACCTTAGAATCAATACTATTTCTTAGATATTCAGTCGTCTTGTCAGTGTCGAGCATGAATAAGAAGATTTCTTCATCTACCGTTCTCCTTTTGTACCAATAACTTGTTCCTCTACATCTAATTGGGTTGTCATGAGAAGAGGGTTAGAACAACGTTCTAATGACTAACAAATTACTTATTTTATACATAACACTAATTTATGCCGATTGATTTCTAGTCAAATTTTATGTCTATTATTCATGGCTTATCCATTTAATTACATCTACGCGTATGATATGTCCAATCGTCTCCATGATATAACTACATATATATATGAGTATGTGTGTGTGTCTGTGTGTATGTGTTGTGCTACCCAAAAGAAAGCCTCGGCAACTTAGTACTCCTAGGGTAGGAAGGAGGAAAACCAAACGACCATTTAATACCTCAACCCTAAAGCTAGCCCTCCATAATGTAATCGCTAGTAAACCGGCTTTAGCTACAAAGACTGATGAACTATAGATATGGCTCTATAATTTAATTTGCTATATTACTAACGCAACTCAAAGATTTATCTAAAATTTAACAAGCCAACCTCTGACAAACGAATAACTAATTAAACTTTGACATTTTTGCATATCAAATATGGATTCCACACTAGTAGGAAGCAAAATCCATTAAGGGATGACCCAACTTTGCTAACGGCCACTCTTGACCGCTACTAGTCCAAGCTTATATGCCGGCCTTACTTCTGAATACTAGTTTATCAACAACACTGACATAGCCCACCGACCCCATAGTCAAAATCCCATTTGGATTTACCTAATATAAGTCAAGAAAAATGCCCACTGTAGTTACTTAATACCTCTTGTTAGAAATGAAGCAGACCACGTTTCCTTATTCGGCACAGTTATAGGTTATTTAAAACTTCTTATACAGAGAGGTGGCAAATGCAACGGCCATTTAATACCTTCCATCTGAAGTACACCTCTTAACATGCCTAAAGGTACCGAGCCATTTAATACTTCGAATATGTGGCGAACCTTCAGTATATTTTCCAAAACCCATACGTAGACGCATATCCCTTCCCTACATATCCTATAGTTGAAGATGTCCCACATTAATAATACATATACACAACTATTGGTAGCCTTTAGGTAAATGGTAAACTTCTGTTGTGTAATTCTACCGACCTCGCTGATGGTAACTAGTGGATCATATAGTAATATTATGGCTAACCTAACTTGTAGTATAAATAAATATAACTGGTAGAGTAATAAGTAAATAAACGAACATATCTAGATTTATACTAGTCTGAAGCACCTCTCCTACATCTAGTCCCTAAGCATATCTTAGGAATTCACTGGCAAATCCCTCGTCTGACCCGGAGGAATAGGTTTACAATACAAACTGCATGAGCACCTTATAGGCACATTTATAAGTTAGAATAGAATAGGTTTCTAACAAAATTATTTCTACAGATACACATTTCTTGTCACTCAAGTAGAATGACTCTTGTAATCACTCTATATGAATACAAGTAGAGGTTTAGGGGAAGTATGGATATTAATATGTATAATTGAATGATCAGAGATTCAGTGATTAGAGAAGCAAGAGAGAGTAAGCGGTAGAAATAGTATTTATAAAATTGGTGATGGAAACATAGGTCTTCCTATGCTTTTATAAAGATAATAAGTTGCATTGAAGAGTAGCGTCTGGTTAAAAAGTCATCACCAACAATCAAAGAGTCGCCATTCAACGGAAGCAACGATCCGAAGGAGCGATGAAGCGGTGTGATGCAATGGTCAAAAACAAAGGTGTACTGGCACGCATTCATTATCCATCAGTCGACCGTGGACATCCACCGGTTAACCCTGGATGGTTGTATTTGTGCTGTGTTTGATTTTTTTTTGTTTTAGCCATTAGAATCCTTTTCTTTGCTTTTTTTTCCTTATGCCCTCTTGTCTTTCTTCGATTGCTTTTTCCTGTGCACTGCTGTCTTTCTTTGATCACGTTTTCTTTGCACTTTTGTTTTGCTTTAGACTTCCACTGTCTTTGGATTGCTTTTATTTCTTGCTTCCATTGCTAGATTTCATGCTTTGATTTTGGTCCTTGTTTTTATTTCAAAAATGCTCAATAGCAAATGTTTTTATACTTGTTTCTACAATACTATGTTCATATAATATATTTCATTGTCATCATCAAAACCAAGACTCTAACATTCCCCCACTTTTTGATGTGACAACTACTTATTTGAATAACATAATAATATTACTCCTGAAACAGAGACTACACATGAGATTCCCCCTTTGACATTAAAAGAAAGGAGATAAATATAAGAAACATAGTATTGATGCATAACATAGAACATACACAGCAATAATGCAAATCAAACATACACTAATAAAGCACAGTATTTTCAATAGAATAGAACAACAAAAACAAAATAGCGCAACAAAAAAACTTTATTTCAGATTGAATCCAGCATCTGAGCAATCTGCAAAAATAAATACTGATGCAATAAAATTGAGAAGGAAATATTTTTGCAGTATACAATAAAATGTAATTTCGAAAATATTATTTTCCTCGGTTATTTGGGTTGTTCGTCGTCGTTTAAATTTGAATTCATCATATACGAACAGCATGTGACGTGCACAGTGTATCACTGTACAAGCCACAAGGCCGTGCACACCGATATATACACTTGATAAAATTACAGGGACAGGTGAGCACGGGTCAAACCCAAATGAAAAGCCGGGTTGAACTCAAGTGCAATAAAAATAATGTCACAACATCAACACAAGGTCAAACCCGAGCTTTAAAGCTGGATTCAAGACAGGTGCAATTTCAAAAATCAAAATGAAAGGTGACGTGCACAAGAAAACAATGTTGCTGGTCAGATATGGAACCAGACATGAGCAATTCCAGACCAAATACAAATAACATGATCAGACCAGTGAGCAGTGCACATGTATACTAGACCAAATACCATCAAGTGAACAAGACCAGAGAAGAAAATAAGATGGCACATGTATATACAGTGCATAGCAAAATCAATAGAACCATAAGCATGTAGACATCAAGCTACAGAGTTCAAGTTTTCAAACACAAACCAAAATTCATGACTCAAACCATCACATAAAGAAGGTCACATAAGCAACCAGACTGCACATTCAAGTGCAAGCAGAAGTGAAAGATCATAAATACAAAAGTGAAACCAACAAGAGACCAAACAAACAAGTTCATATTCAAGTACTTGAACCAGTGGCCAGATCCAAACAACACAAGTGCACAAGGGCAGTTGTACAAAAGCAAGTGAACACTTACAACAGAAAGTGGTGCAAATAAAACCAGTAATCAAGTACAGATTCAAGTTATCAAATGAAAACTAAAGTAAAGCAAAAGTCAGTGATGTACACATGAACTAGATGCCTCGAAGAACAATGGACATAGCTCAATGCAAACTCAGTGCAACCTAGATTCAAAGCAAATCAAAATCGAAGTCAGCAGCATCAAGTCAGAGCCGTGGCGACTAAGGCTAAAATCAAGCAAGTTGAAATCTTAACAAAAGCTAACACATACATATATGATCACACATGTATGCAATGCACAACAAATACCAACGGCACTGCCTCAACAGTCAGAACAATTCGGATATACATGAACCAGATCACAAAACATTGTACACAGTGGTTAGGACTACAGATATCAACCCATGAACAAGACCCAAGTGGATATACAATGGAGCAACAATATGAATGCAATGAACTGGTCAGAGCAAGCCAAAATTGATCAACAAAGTTGGCAAGTTCGAACAAATCCAAAGCCGAGACAAGCAAGCAATACAAATACAAGTATACATGTATGCATACATATGTATACACATACATATCTATATCAAATGAAAAATACCAGAATAAGCAAGTGACACAGCTAGTTCGAACAAAGGCAAAGGAAATTTCAAACTGCAGTTCAAAGTAATGTCGAAGTCACAGTCGAAAACGAATTCAAAAAATCATGGAACAGTAGTTTCAAACCAAGACAGTGCCGAACCCAAAATATTTTCACAAAATCAAAAGTGACCGAAATCAGGTGATGTTGAAAAATAAGTTGAAGCAGAAAACAAAAAATTAGAACAAGTCAGAAACTAACAGTAGCAAGTTCAACCGTGAAGCCCGAAGTCAAACATTATCACAGTATCAAGCCGAAGTCAACAAGAACAGAATCGAAAGTTCAAAGTCAAGCTGTGGTGGCCATGAAATCAAATCAAAGCCGTGTGAATCAATCTACCACCAAATATACGAAATTGACAAAGTCAGAAATCATCACTATCATCTATACGAAAATCAGTGGCCGAGACGAATTCAAGCTAAATTATTTGATGAATTCGTATAAAATATATGAACGAAAATATAGGGGTTCGAACCCTATATAAACACTAACATCATCGGCAGTTTTAACCATTGAGTTCAAGCATTCAACCAAGAGAGAAAAGACATAAATTACATACCGGAATCAAAGTCAAACTCAATCATCGAGAAGCAGCCGAGCGTAACTCATGGAGACGAACGATCGACAAAGAAAACACGCGAATATCCATTCGATCGGTCAACATTCAAGCGGTGGCTTCGAAGATTTTCACAAGCCCTAATTTTTCATCAAAGAGGAACGAAGGAGGACATTATTTTCAATAAAAAAGAAATAAAAGAAGAAGAGGGCCGGCAATTTTTCTCTGTTATAATTCATTTTGGGCCTGCTAATTAAAGAAAGGGACTGGGCTTTAGTATATTTAAATTAGGGATTTATTTTTCAAATTTTTTTAAATTATTTTTTCCTTTTTAACTTGTGTAAATTCTAGTCGTGTGACTAGGGGACGAACTACATGGCGTAGTTTGAGAATTCGCAACTCAGTGGCTGAGTTGTGGCAGGGTTTTGAGCTAGAGTTAAGGCTAGTCGATAGAGGGTGTCGCGAGTTTATGTGTGTAAGCGTCCGACTGCTTAATTTCTAGTAAAAACCCTGGGGGCAGCGCGCATGCAGGGTTTTGCCGAAGCTGGGTAAATTATGCGTCGCTCTATTTCTGAATTTATTATTCTACTATTATCTATGCGGCTATTTTGATATACCTGTATTGAAAATATTTTATAAACTTCCACAATAATTTTTATAATTAATAGCATCATCCTATTCACCCCCCCCCCTTTAGGGTGAAATCGATCCTACAAGTGGTATCAGAACAAGGAACAAAAGCCATTTTTGTTTTAAAAAGTTTGATTTTTCAAAAACCAATTTTTTTCTAAAAAAATTGAATTTTTAAAATGGCTTCTTTTAATAATACTTTTGCGGAGGGTCAGTCCATAGTTAGACCACCAATGTTCAATGTGAATATGCTTACTGGAAAAATAGGATGGAAATTTTTCTGAAAACCATTGACGCTTGGGATATTGTTGAGAAAGGGTATAGAGAACCAACTATAATTATAAATAATCAGAAAATAAATAAACCCAAGGGTCAATGGACAGATCAAGAAAATAAGTTACAGAATACTAATGCCAAAGCTATGAATTCGATTATTTGTTCATTAGATCAGTTTGAATTTAATCGTATCTCACATTGTCTAACTGCGCAGGAAATATGCCACACACTAGAAATGAGTCACGAAGGAACATCTCAAGTCAAGGAATCTCGCCTTGCCATGCTGTGTAGCAAATACGAGAATTTTACAATGGCCAAGGAAGAAAATGTTAAAGAGATGTATGGATGGCTTTCCAACATCGTATACAAATCAAAAGCTCTCGGAAAATCATACATGGTATTGGAAATAGTCCGAAAAATCCTCAAAGTCCTTCCACGAAGTTTTGAAGCAAAAGTGACTACCATTCAAGAATCGAAAGATTTAAAACAAATCAAAGTTGAAGAACTCATCAGAAATATCACCACTTAAGAGCTAGAAATGAAATTCAAGGAAGTGCGAGAAGGAAGAGATACTCGAAAGAAATGAATAGCTCTCAAAGGATCAACTGAAAGTGATGACGATGACAATGATGATGGAGCAGCAGAGTTGGAAATTTTAATAAAGAGATTAAAAAAGTGGAACCGCAAATACAGAAATCCAGGTCTAAATCAAATATTAAAAAGCATAATAATCAATGTTCTACATAACACAGAATAGAAAGAAATCATCTGTCATAAATGCGACCAACCCGGACACATCAATCCCAATTGTCCTCAAAATCGACACGACTTTGAAAAGAAATCAAAAAGGAGAAATTTTGCAGCAATGTGGAATAAAAATGATGAAGATAATCAAAGTACTAGAAGTGAGAGTGAGAAAGCAGATATGTGCCTTCAAGGTAATATAAGTGATCGCGGCAATGACGAGCCAAGTGAGGTATCAAAACTCACTCACTCACAACTACTTATATATTTCCACGAAGTAAATGGCTGTTTTGAACGACTTAGGGAGAAATTTGCTAAAATTGAATCGCAAAGAGATAGTTTGATAGTAGTAAATGAACAGCTTAATCAATTAGTTAAAAACTATCAAAACAAGTGCCCTAAGTGTGATAAGTGTCCAACATTCGAAGAAGAGATTAAAAATCAGAAATCAAAATTAAATCGCTTGAAAATGAAATTCTGATTTTGAAAGATAGTGAAAATACAAGAAGAGAAAATTATATTAAAAAGTGCACACAATTATTAAAAGAAAATGAATCTCTCAAAACACAAGTCCAACAATTGTCAACGACTTTAGATAAATTTTCCAAAAGTGAAAAATCGTTGAATATGCTATTAGGGAAGCAAACTGTTAATACAGTTAGACAAGGACTTGGATATAATCAATCTGAAAATGTTAGAAATGAAACTAATCAAGTCAATTCAATGTGCACAATTCGTAGAAAATTTTGACACAATCAAAAAAATGCTGGTATAGACCAAAACACGTAAAAACTATACCAATTTGGGTTCCAAAAGGCTCAAATATAAAATCTCTCAAAGTTAAACAAATCTGGGTGCCGAAAGGAACATATATAAATAGTTATGGGCCTCCATGAAATTATTTTTCAAAATATTTTGCCACTAACAACCATGGACCTATAAAAACAAATAGGTCACAAAAATCTATTCTCGTGTAGGTATGGTGGTAGGCTAAGGAATAACATCAGTGTTATCTTGGATTCTGCCGATTCCAAGAACACAACGGGCAGCAAATCAAAGTTCCTTAGCCCAGTATAAAGGTGATAGAACCACAATAGGCAACAACAAAAAATTATCGTAAAGGTAAAATGGATAATGGTATATTTATTTTGAACGATATATTAGATGTGATAATCTGCGCCGTAATCTGAATTAAATCAGCCAGTAATGTGATAATGAAATAAATGTTGATGATTAATCTGACTTATTCAAAATTGTTAACCAATCATCTTTGAACTATTTGGACTATTGAAGATGATTGATGATTGCTCTTGATACATGTGGATATGCTGGTTACTTTACTGCTGACACTATGGTCACTATATGTAAACTTGCACGGCTTCAATTCAATTTCATTTAAAAGCTGTTAAAAATGATTTCAAGAAATTTGTTGAAACTTCACAATCAAGTCTATAACATTCAATTAATGATAATCTCGAGTGAAAGAAAAATGCAGATGCAGATTATACTGGTAATCTAGTTGATAGAAAAAATACTAGTGGAACGTGATTTATGATGAGACATTTAGTAACTGCATCGTTTTTCAAAGAAAATATCTGCATATTTTTCACTTCAAATAATTTTCAAATTGCAGACATTTTTTTATAAAACTCCTTCTAGAAAATCATTTTTGACCTCGTTTCAGGTTAGTCGTTTTGGAAAATTTGGTTTTATAATTATTTTTGAATATGATTTTAAATGATTACATTGACTAATCTAACTCCCTAATAATTATCAAAAGGATAAATAGTGATTTAAAAAGTGATGAGTGTTGATATTTATCATATATTATAACTCGAGACATTATAGTTTGTAAATTTCTTTAGAAATTTAAACAAGAGCTATAAAACTTTTTATTAGTAAAAGTTCAATGACCATTTCTATTTCTATCATATTTCTATCAACCAACACTCATCAAAATCTATTATAGTATGTCAATATGTAGTGATTTAAACAGGAATCATTCGTTTTTCATTTTATATTTTAAAAAAAACAAAAGTATTCACTCTCATTCAAAAGTCCTCACAGTTATGCATGGGTGAATTACTTGGAATTTTTGATTATGTGCTTCCACGCTCATTTAAAAGTCCCCACAGTTATGCATGTATGGAACGCATATCAAAATTAATTAATTAAATAAACAAGTTGATTCTAATCTCATTTAAGAGTCCTCACGGATATGCGTGGTTAGAAGATACTTGAATTTATTTTTTAAAAATAAAATTGGAATACTACTAATCTCATTTAAAAGTCCTAACGGTTATGCATGGTTGGTAGATATTCAAATTCCTGATATAAATATACCACAAATAGACACAACTGTATGGTTTTATATGATGACATCATTCTCATCATTCTAAAAGTGGAATACGCGCCTAATAGAGTATTTATGATTTTTGTTTGATATTTTTTGAAATTTAACATTTATATTCGATTGAGTTTTAATGTTGTATTAATATCTATCACTTTATATCTATTTTTCTAACACTATTACTCTTTTGCTGATAACAAAAGAGGGAGAGAAAAGTTAAGATTTTGACATATAAAGGTCAAATATTTTCCATTTGCATCTAGGCTCATTTGCATATTTTTATTTAAATGCACATATGAAGGGGGAGCTTTGTGTAGAGAGGAAGCATTTAAATAAGGGGAGCAAATAGAGTATACCAATAATCAAATACAATTAATAAATTCAAAATCTTAAATATATGTTTGTTATCATCAAAAGGGGGAGATTGTTGAATACGCAAGCATATGATTTTTGTTTGATGATAATAAACACACATATATATATATATAAATTCATTTAAATGTATTTGTTAATGTACTATTTTATTTTTCACATAATTAAATATATATTTGGTGAATAAAATAAATAACACGGAATTTAAATTCAAACAGATATTTTATTCAAACAAATATTTATTACAATTTTGAATAGTACAAATTCAAGCTCTCACTATACATATACAATTTTGATTACAATACAAATTCAATTACATCACAATCTATCATTTACAAATACACCTCACTACATATCGCTCGTTCACTCATAATTTATCTACAACTTTATTCCAGATTGAATCCAGCATCTGAGCAATCTGCGAAAATAAATACTTACGCAATAAAATTGAAAAGGAAATATTTTTGCAGTATAAAATAAAATGTAATTTTGAAAATATTATTTGCCTCAGTTATTTGGGTTGTTCGTCATCATTTAAATTTGAATTCATCATACACGAACAGCTTGTGACATGCATAGTCTATCACTGTATATGCCACAAGGCCGTGCACACCGATATATACACTTGATAAAATTACAGGAACAGGTGAGCACAGGTCAAACCCAAATGAAAAGCCGGGTTCAACTCAATTGCAATAAAAATAATGTCACAACATCAGCACAAGGTCAACCCCGAGCTTTAAAGCTGGATTCAACACAGGTGCAATTTCAAAAATCAAAATGGAAGGTGACGTGCATAAGAAAACAATGTAGCTTATGGAACCAGACTCGAGCAATTCCAGACCACATACAAGTAGCATGATCAGACCAGTGAGCAGTGCACATGTATACCAAACCAAATACCATCAAGTGAACAAGACCGTAGAAGAAAATAAAATAGTACATGTATATACAGTGCATAGCATAATCAATAGAACCATAGGCATGTAGACATCAAGCTATAGAGTTCAAGTTTTCAAACGCAAACCAAAATTGACGACTCAAACCAACACCTAAAGAAGGTCACACAAGCAACCAGACTGCACATTCAAGTGCACGCCGAAGCGAAAGACCGTAAATACAAAACTTAAACCAAACAAGAGACCAAACAAACAAGTTCACATTCAAGTACTTGAACCAATGGTCAGACCCAAACAACACAAGTGCACAAGGGCTGTTGTACAAAAGCAAGTGCAGCCTCAACATGACGCCTGAACACTTAAAACAGAAAGTGGTGCAAATACAACCAGTAATCAAGTACAAATTCAAGTTAACAAATGAAAACTCAAGTAAAGAAAAAGTCAGTGATGTACATATGAACTACATGCCTCGAAGAATAGTGGACAGAGCTCAATGCAAATTCAGTGCAACCCCGACTCAAAGCAAATCAAAATCGAAGTCAGCAGCATCAAGTCAGAGCCGTGGAGACTAAGGCTAAAATCAAGCAAGTTTGAATGCTAACAAAAGCTAACACATACATATACGATCACACATGTATGCAATGCACAGAAAATACCAATGGCACTGCCTCAACAGTCAGAGCATATCGGATATACATGAACCAGATCACAAAACAATGTACACAGTGGTCAAAACTACAGATATCAACCCATGAACAAGACCCAAGTGGACATACAATGGAGCAACAATATGAATGCAATGAACTGGTCAAAGCAAGCCAAAATTGATCAAAAAAGTCGGCAAGTTCAAACAAATACAAAGCCGAGACAAGCAAGCAATACAAATACAAGTATACATGTATGCATATTTGTATGTATAAACATACATATCTATATCAAATGAAATAGTACCGGCATAAGCAAGTGACACAGCTAGTTCGAACAAAGATAGAGGACCAGTTCAAAGTAATGCCGAAGTCACAATCGAAAGCGAGTTCAAAAAATCATGGAACAACAGTTTCAAATCAAGACAGTGCCGAACCCAAAATATTTTCACAAAATCAAAAGTGACCGAAGTCAGGTGATGTTGAAAAAAAAATGAAGCAGAAAACAAAATTTTGGAACAAGTCAGAAACTAACAGTAGCAAGTTCAACCGTGAAGGCCGAAGTCAAACATTATCACAGTATCAAGCCGAAGTCAACAAGAACAGAACCAAAAGTTCAAAGTCAAGCCGTGGTGGCCACGAAATCAAATCAAAGCCGTGTGAATCAATCTACCACCAAATATACGAAATTGACAAAATCAGAAATCGTCACTATCATTTATATGAAAATCAGTGGCCGAGATGAATTCGAATCCTATATGAACACTAACATCATCGGCAGTTTTAATCATTGAGTTCAAGCATTCAACCAAAAGAGCAAAAGGCATAAATTACATACTAGAATCAAAGTCGAACTCAATCATCGAGAAGCATCCAAGCGCAACTCAAGGAGACGAACGATCAACAAAGCAAACACGTGAATATCCATTCGATCGATCAACATTCAAGCGGTGGCTTCGAAGATTTTCACAAGCCCTAATTTTTCATCAGAGAGGAACGAAGGAGGACATTATTTTCAATAGCAAAGAAATAAAAGAAGAAAAGGGCCGGCAAATTTTTCTCTATTATAATTCATTTTGGGCCGGCTAATTAAAGAAAGGGATTAGGCTTTAGTATATTTAAATTAGGGATTTATTGTTTAAATTTTTTAAATTGTTTTTTCCTTTTTAACTTGTGTAAATTCTAGTCGTGTGACTAGGGGACAAACTACGTGGCATAGTTTGAGAATTCGCAACTCAGTGGCTGAGTTGTGGCAGGGTATTGAGCGTAGAGTAAAGGCTAGTCGATAGCGGGTGTCGCGAGTTTACGTGTGTAAGCGTCTGACTGCTTAATTTATAGTAGAAACTTTGGGGCAGCACGTAGGCAGGGTTTTGCCGAAGTTGGGTAAATTCTGTGTCGTTCTATTTCTGCATTTATTATTCTGCTATTAGCTATGCTGTTATTTTGATATATCTGCGTTGAAAATATTTTATAAACTTCCACAATAATTTTTATAATTAATAGCATCACCCTATTAACCCTCTTCTAGGGTGAAATCGATCCTACACCAATCACCCATATTAAGTTTAAAAATTTGATTCAAATTATGGCATTATTTGCTTCCTACTCACCAAAAAATAAGCCACTACCACAAACTTGCAAAATAGTGTCCAATGTCCCGACATCTAGAATAATATCCACTCCATTGACAGAAGAATATAGAACAAAATCATCATTCTCTAGCCAAATTTTTTATTAGCATTGAATAAGGCCATACAACATGGATAGATTATCCCTCAAAGTTATCAATGGTTTGTAAGTGTAATAGGCCAGAAACTTTGAAAAGAGCTGCTAAATTATATGATTCAAAATCAGAAAGAGTTACTGGTCTTCCACTTAGATTATTGGGGTTGACAGCAGACTTGTAAGCCCAAATTGATTCCTTAACATTGTTGAGCCAAGATTTTATTTGAGATGTGAAAATTATTTTTATGTTGATTTTTCCATGGAAAAAGATTTTGAAAGCTAGGGTTTTCAGAAAAGGGGGTAGTAATCTGAAGTATTGAGGCAAAAATGATTCCGGGAAAAGAAATATACAGGCTTTTGAAATAATGCAGGAGAAAGAAATATCCGGCAAAGATTAAAAAGAAATAAAAAATTCGAACCACAACCAATGCACTGATGAAGCTTCACCGATCGACCGGTGGGGTTAAAAATATGTTCCAATCCTCTATTTTTATAAAATAAAACTATACTTATATATAAATATATGTATATAGAATAAATTCATGTTAATAATTTTTTTATTCATTATCATCTATACTCCACATGTGGTATCCAGGCAAGTAGATGGATTTGATGATTCAGATTAAATACAAGCTGCTGGTCTCAGTCTACTGGGTGTTGCTCATTTTGCTTTTCGTTTAGGAGGATTAGGAACAAGACGATCACAAATGTGTATGACATCATTGTGCAAGGATGATTTCGGTCTAATGCTAGCACTGTCCAAAATGATTAAATGATCATTTTTGTTATTAGAAGTGCTAATACTATTTATAGTGTCGGTAATTGTGCAGAAATTTCTTAACACTCTCTTGATGAAACTAATTTTCCAATCTTATTTTTCCATAACTTGTCCTTGTCGAATTTTCTCACCATGACATGAGTCGAATTCAACACTAAGTTTCCATTGTTCAACATGAATCACATCCAAGTTATTTGACTGTCGAATCATGTTGTCGGATATGATTTATTGATTATAGCCAAAGATTGTTGCATATCAATAATACGCTGAAGTTATATAGTCTCATCGTGTCAGTTGATGGAAGGATTAGGAGAGCTTGGACTAGAGAATAATGTTTGTTTGGATGCCATATTAGATATTTAACTTTTAAAAATAAGTTTTGTTAAGATTCTAGAAACAAGGAGACTTTAACTAACATGCATGAGATAGAGAAAAAATAGGTAGGGCCGGGAAATAGAAACCAAGATAGTTTAAAAATCATGAAAAAGTTAGAGAAAGAGAGGGAGAGCTAAGAGAATATAGGAAATAGGATAAAAAAAATATGGTGAAAAGAAGATAGAATACCTGAGCTATGTAAATTTTTAATCCAAAATTGTAAATTAGTCTTTTAAAAACAACTTTGTAAAATGAAGATAAAAAATTGATATAGAACTATTTAAATTTATCAATGAACAAATACCAAGATCTCTACGTAATTTTAAAAACGAATTATCACATAGCGGTTTTGTAAAATATCCACAATTTGATTTGCAGTATTAACAAATCGAGTGAATATTACCTTTTTCAATATTGTCACGTAAAAAAGACGTATATCAACGTGTTTCATTCTAGAATGATTTATAGGATTTTGTTTTAATAAATTAATTATACTAATGTTATCATAAAATATAGGAATAGTTAAGTTGACTCCAAAATCGCGTAGAGTTTATGCATGTAAATTACTTGTGTACAAGCCAAAGTCATAGAGATATATTTTGTTTCACATGTTGATTGTGAAACACAATTTTGTTTCTTACTGAGACGTGGTACTAAAAATTTTTCAATGAAGTGGCGAGTACCACTTGCACTTTTTCGGTCCATCTTGCATCCTCCAAAATCAGCATCACTATATGATACTAGCTTGAAAAAGCAGCCTTTCGAATAAAAAAGTTCACAACCTTTAGTATTAGTTAAAAATGAAAAATTCATTTTATAGCTTGCATGCGTAATTCTTTAGGAGAAATCTAGCACATGGACAAACACTGATCAAAATACAAGGTCTACTAGCAGTTAAATAAAGTAAAGCACCTCTTATACTTTTATAGAGTTTTTGTTCAACATCTTTAACATTCTCATCTTTATCAAGTGTACGCTAATGCTGAATGGAGTTGATTTACTACTAAAGTTTTCCACTCCAAAACGTTGATTAGATCTCTACAATATTTTTCTTGAAAAAATATTCCTTCTTTTAACAGTTTAATTTGTAAACCTAGAAAATAAGTTAATTCATTCAAGTATGACATATCAAATTTGCTTTTCATTATATTGGAAAATTATCTGTAACATCCCGCCATTTCGCACGCTTTAAATCGACACACGTGCCAATTCAAACTCTATGGAAGGGCGGATTGTTATGGGGTAAATAAGAAAAATAGAGAAGAGGAAAAAACTAAACAGAATCTCACAGCGGAAGGATAAAATATAATAATAAATATACAGTTCATAAAACTGTTTACGAAACATTTGATTCTTCTTTATACAATAAATATCAGAGTTCACATACCAATAAATACCAATGCAGCGGAATACAGTGTGTAGTGGAACCATATAATATAATAATAATAATAATGAAATCTTCGTCTTCGTCCTCCAGAAATAAAGTCTTCAAATCCTGAAACGCTCGGACTGACCCGAGCGAATTGAAAAGACAAAACACTCGAGTCAGAACTAAAAGAACTTATGTAAGTTAAATTAACAGAAATATATATGAATGCAGTAACTCAAAAGATGCTCGGGATTTACATCTCTTAAGGATCCGTTAAACTATTTACTATGTAGTATATTTCGCTATTATAATAGCATCTATAGTAAAATAAACATACTTTTAAATAGCATTAAGGCTTTACATTTTCCACCTTAACACGTAATAGTCTCAGTAGTCCATCCAATATCATAGTCCCTCCTAATCGGGAAGCCACCAGAGGATACCACACGGCTACAGGAGAAATCCAAACTCGTACAAGGCGCGATAGGGTAGGTGACACAGCACAACTAGGCAATGCCAGGGTGATATACCAATTGCTATCCGGGCTGGTGGTAACACGTAGCCGCAGCTACCGCCCACCTCGAACTAACACCCCCAAATCAAAGAAATCAATAGTGGCCACCGAATCAATCCAAGTATCGAAGGAGTGTGTTCGATTAGAGGAATGACCTCATTGGCCCGAGAATCGCTCCTGTTTTAGCCACCTTATGCCAACTCACGGGAGTCGGGTCCACGTATTTACCTTGCAGGAAGCGCCTCCCCCAACCTACTTCATTCTGGAATCTCCACCGCGTACACGGTTGTTAAAGTGGTTTTCAGAGTTGGCAGAGAGTATGACAACTTCCGATCCAGGTCTCTTCAACAACCAAACGTTATTATAACACTGCGGTCCTTTAAAATAATTTATACTTTTAAACCAGAATATAATATCCATTTCAAAACCATATAAATATGATATCATTCCCTTTTAAAACCCAAAACAATATGATATCATCTTTATTTTCCAATATATTCTTTCCAAAAATCATAGTGATTTCAAAGTAAAATATTTAGAAATCAAAACCCTTGAATATAATACTTCCAAATTATACTACCTTGAAGACCCTACTTTGAAACAAATTTCCATCTCTCAAATGGTAAAATATTAAATTTCTTTTATAAACAAAATAGCTTCTTTACATTTCACAAATCAATTGTCGAATATCGATTTAAACTTCCAAATAACATTTCAATTCTTATGTTTCAAAGCTTTAAATATTTCACCATTTCAAAACAAACTCATTTGACAATCCCATATATATTAAATTCAATTACTTATTATTTAGACTTGAAATATTTACTTAATGAATTCAATATAATTTAGGAAAAACCTTTAACTTCACATAACTGGAAAATCTTTCAATTTATTATATATTCAATTAAATCAACCCGGTATTCATTTAGACCACTCTACACAAAATCAAGTGATAAAATCATATCCTTTAAAAATTATAACTTTTTATTTAATTCCAATTTAACTTAATATTCATCTTCTAACCTTATTCTCATTTAAGTCAATGAAACTCCAGAAATTAAATTTTAAATAAATGCTTAATCGTATTTGATCTTAAAAATCAAATTTTATTTTATACTTCAAATCAAATTTATACAAAGCTTAAAAACCGAAAATTTACTATATATATATATAACCAAAATAATTCCCCATAAACTATATATATAGCTTTACAAAACCATAGAAAATTATTTCAAAAATAATTTTATATATATACCGCGGTGCCTGTATAAAATCTTCTACCCTATGGTCAAGTGATACAGATGTTTATCATTTCAATCCGCAATTTAAAATAAAAATGCGGTTGTATATCATTTCAAACCGCATTCCCGAATGAAATGAAAATGCATGATGACTTGCAGTTTATACAATATAAATATAGCATCCATTCATCCAAATATCAATCATCAACCATTATTTGCAATCATCATCCAATTTAAACAATCATCGATATAGAGCATATATATTATACAGGTAATAAATAACAGGTATTAACTAACAGTTTTATATTCAATAATAAATTTAATAACTGTTAAACTAGCAGTATATATGCAAAGAAATAAATTTAATAACTATTGAACTAGCAGTTATATGAAATAAATAAATTCTAACTGTCAATCTATATGCAATAAATGAAATAAATTAACAGTTAAATTAAATAAAATGCGAATTAACTGAGATGATGAATAAAATATGCTAAACAATCATAAATATTTTTTTTACTCATATCTTAAGTCAAATTAACAAACATAAGAAATTCTAGAAGTTGTGAGTGGGTTAAAACACTCACCTTTTGAATTTAAATCGAATTTAAATCTGAATTAAACCCAAAATTTCAACGGTCTCCAAATCTGTCCAAACCAGCGTCAACGCGTCTGGAATTTTATTACAATCCTAACCAAAAAAAATCACGAAAATCGGAATTCGTATGTGGAAGTTATTCATGTTAGAACAAATTTAAACAAAACTGAAATAAATAAATAAAAAGAACACCTTCTCCCTCACACGTTTCCTTTCCACGTCAGCACCTGGAAAAACTTCACGCGGTCGCCTCCCAGTAGAAACCCACGTTCGAACCCAAAATGGCCGAGCTTTGACCAAACCTTGCCAACGTCACAGGCCGCCGTTCGTCCCAACTCACCCACCGTTGAACTCGCCTCACCGAGGCGCACCTATCCATGTCCCATGACCAACCTCCATCGCCTTGTATGCAAGCGCCGCCGCCGACCCGTATAGGGTTTTGAAACCCTAAAACCCAATTTCCAGCCACTCCACTCTGCTTCAGATCGAAGGAACACCATCCCAAGCTTCCACGCGAAAATCTCTACCAAACCCCCAAAACATTTTCGCCAATCGCTGACTCGATTGAAAACCCCCAATTTGAACTTTGATCGTGATTTCAGGACGATTCGAGCATCGTATACAGAAACGAACACCACCAGTAGATTCGTGTTGATGAAATCTACAACATATATTTTTTTGGAATTTTTCTGAGGTGATTGAATTTTCATTTGATTTTTGAAATTTGAAAATGGATCTAGAATTGTTTGTTTCCATTGAAGAAGAGGAGTACAGAAGTTCCTATACGTATAGAAGTGAGGAATAGAGGGTGCTAGGGTTTATAACAGCCTATTTATAGACAACTGCAATAGAATAGGTGGGCATGAATTATAAACGTGTTAAACGGTAGTTGGCCCAAAAAGCCCGTTCTAACCCCGGAACGAAATTTATTAAACGCATATATCCAAATAGGTATTTTAGAATATTTTAAACGCGATGGAAAAAGTTTCACGTCCAAATTCGATCACATGAAGAAGTTATGCTGAAATCAATATTTTCAAATTGATTTCAAATTGATTTTAATTAAATCGATTTCAAGGCGTTTCGTGTTCATACGATCAAACGATAAGTCCGATCGCTACGAAACTTGAAACCCTATAATAATTCACCGTTACAGATCCGATGAAACTTGTTTCATCGAAATCCGAGTCCGTGACCAAAATGGCTATTTTTATATTAATTAAATAAATTTAAAAATAAATAAATAAAATCAAATTTTATATTTAGATTCTAAAATTGACCCATTTTGTCCCTTTTAAAATTCTCAATCATTTACAAAATTTCAACACGTTTAAAACGTCAAATTAAAGAAGGTAAATTTGCAAATTTCAATATAAATCCTTAATTTCATTAAATCCACAAATCATAAATTAACTTTCTGATAATTTATATTAAATCAAAGAAATCAATGGTTGTTCCATTCATATATTTCAAATAGATGGATTTAATATTAGATTCAAAATTATTATCCTAATATTCTTCGATTTCACTTACATCCCTATTAACGTAATATTTAGATGTTAAACCTTCATTTATTTATTTTTTTGGCATAGCCGACGGGGTTGGATGGTCCCGTACCACAACCTTCATTTATTTCGATTAAACCTATTATCATACATTACTTCAATATACTGACAAACTTACTTTTGCACCCTTTCATTTACCGAACTGCCATTTTATAAATACACTTAACAATAGATTCGTACTCCATTACATAAATGCATACCCTTTTATCTAAATTAAAATCTTCGTAACTTCAAACATTTAATCCATTTAATTCCAATTACTCCTTTCATTGAATTTTGGATTCAAATCAATTTATAAAGATTTACCTCCATTCTTTATATACACTAACCATCATTTAATGAAGAATTTATTTACGTTATTCCCCATTTATTACCTTAATTTATTTATCGTAACATTTAATTTATAATTATTGCAATGATTTCCGATTTAATTGAAGGAACTAAGTATATAACTCATAATAGTTGTGGTAAAACTCTTAATCCTACATTTATAAGCATATCCTTATCCGTTATATCTATTAATTAAATAAATTCCATTTTTAAGTCCTTTAAATTTATTACTAAATATCCATTTACCTTTCCCATCAAATTTGAATTCCATCAAATTAATATAACCAATCAGATTTCCATTCACACTTTATTATAAACCTAAAATTTGCAATTCATTATCTTGTATTGATTTTATACAATTACCATTAACTTTACATTCCATCACTATTCAATATATATTTATTCATCAATCAATTCGATATTTATTCTTCTTTCCTTCTATTTGATAAATACCCTAGTATACATTTACATACATACATTCATTTCATTCCATTCATTTATGGGTATTGCTTTGAAATTTAAATTATTAACTAATACCAATGTTATTATCATTAATTACAATTGGATTCCCAATTTTATTCAATACCCTGAACAAATAACATATATATTAATCAAATCCTTACATTTTTTTCTTTTCTCATATTCCATTAAATATATGCACACATACAAATTAAGATTCTAAATCCAATTAGTTATTCCTTATACATCAACCATCACTTATGAATAATTATCGTTTCCTATTTATTTTGTTACATTCACTTATACTCACTTTATGAGTAAATTGGTATTTCCTTTAACCCATTAATCACTAACTTTAGTTATTGCAATTTATTTTCATTGATGAATTCAATACTTGCCTTTATTTACTTATTTCTAACCTTATATCCAACTGCAACAATTTCCACTATTACAATTAATTGCAATATATAATTCAATTTGTAAATTTTAATTTCCCTTGATACATCTAATTACAACATTCTCTTTCCTATAAATAAATAAGATTTCTGTTTTTTTTCCTAAATTTATATTAGAAATCCTATTAAATAAACAAATTAAATTATCGAAATTTACGAGTCGTTACATTATCACATAACTTTTTGTTAATTAAACCAAAAATTATATCATCAACTTAAATTTGAGTGATCAAAATACAACTTTAATCTCTTTTAATAAATAAAGTTGTATCATCGCACCAATTTTAAAACCAGATTCTAAAAGATAATTTTTCAATCTTTCATACCAAGTACGTGATGCTTGTTTAAGACTATAAAGAGCCTTTTTAATTTAAACACATGATTTGGATACTTTTCATGAGTAAATAGTATTCGTTGTTCAACAAACATTTTCCTTTATGTATCCTTTTAAAAATGCAGTTTTAACGTCCATATGATATAAAGGAAGATCGTGATGACGTGTGTGACGCCCCACCTCTATACCCACGCTAGCCAAGAACACTACGGAGTAGTGCTGTCAACTAGCACGGAGAATAAGGCTGTTGAGGAGCGACCATCCATGTAATTTCTTATCACACGGTGGCTATAAATTATCTTCGGAACAAACATAGCAATAAGCATAACACAAATCAGTCACAGCATCCATATCACAGAGGCGGAAGAAGATATGAATATATAACTAACACATCAAAGTGTATATCAGAGTAGTGGTCAAAGAGATCCACAATAATACAAAAGAATAGCAACACGTGCTATACAAAAAAATACAACTATGAGTCTATGTCTCAAGTGTATACAACAAAAACTGCTAATCTAAATAGTTAGCCAAAAGTCAGAGTAGCAAATCCCGGGAAGAAGTCAAGCAGAAGCACCTGTAACATCTCGGTCTGACCCGAGTATTATTTAAGAAAATAATAAACGGATCAGTCTAGCTATAAATATCAGATGACATGGTATAAAATAAAAGATATGGCATAACATAAAATATCCATACTGACATACTACTATAAGTATGCAAATGATGATCAACAGAAGATCAATCAATAAGAGATAAATTGATATCACAAGAACTACTCAAAGATCCAAAGAGGGCATCATACCCTAAACTTGTACTCATAACAAGTCAATGACATAAATTCCAGAAATCAACACAAGAAATCCAGAAATCACAGAAAAAGGGAATGAGGCCTATCACATGACGGTCTGAAGACCATGGGGAGCTACCCCATATGTGTGAGTCGAAATCACACAGATGAGGTCTAGACTAACCAAAAATCAAAAAGGTATGTGTGAGTGAAATCACACAAGTGGTGTCTAGTCTAACCTCACAAACAAGAGACATCGCACAATTGCTAGTCTAAATCATAAGAATGATCGTCATGATCAAGGAGAAGTGTCAATTACACTAAGCTAGTAAATAAAAGTTTAGCTTCATGTCCCATAACCACTTGCTTAACTTAAATATTTACGAACAAACTGTAAATTTTCACTAGAAAATTGTCACAAGAGGTTCAATCGAACAAGTCCAAGAATTAACCGACGAAGCAAACGCAAGCGTTTTATACCACTTGTTTTACTAAGCCGTTTAATTAGATTTCTCATCCGAGTGAGGTAAAGGTTTGTATATACTAATAGATAGGAAAACGGGTTAAGAAAAGAGCTTTGTTATTAAAAATAGAGTTGAAATCCTTTTATTGAAAGAGTTTTGATATTTACTACTAGTTTTGAAACCTTTATATTTTAAAGTGACCAATCACAGAAGCGATTGTAGAAACAATCAATCACAAAGATCACATTCGGAGATGTGATAAAAAATCCAAGGAAATCAGCTCAGCAAGTTCTGTTGAATGTTTTTCATATAAGATCCCCTACGGAGGGGAGGTCCAGGGGGTGGCAACCCCCCAAGGTAGGGGTGCGGGGGCAACGCCACCGCTACGGGGGTCCAGAGGGCAGCGCCCCATCCAAAACGGTGCGACCTAGTGAAGACAAAATGAGGTCTAATGACCTAAGGGTCTAAGGGGTCAAGCGAACTATCGGGATAAGGTCCAACGACCTACGAGTTAAAGGTCCAACGACCTATAGGGTTATAAGGTCATACGACCTAACGACTCAAGGGTCTAACGACCTAACGACTCAAGGGTCTAACGACCTAACGACTCAAGGGTCTAACGACCTAGCGACTCAAGGGTCTAACGACCTAAAAGCATAAAGGTCATGCGACCTATCGATTTAAGAGGCGAAACGACCTAACGACTCAAGGGTCTAACGACCTAAGGTATTCGTGACTTAACGGGTTATAGGCCGAACGACCTAACAGGGTTCACAACCTAAGGTATTCACGACTTAACGGGTTATAGGCCTAACGACCTAACAGGGTTCACGACCTAAGGCTTAATTCGCGAACGTCCTACTGCTTAAGGCTTAACTCGCGAGCGACCTACGGCTTAAGGCTTAACTCGCGAGCGACCTACGGCTTAAGGCTTAACTCGTGAGCGACCTACGACTTAAGGCTTAACTCGCGAGCGACCTAACTCCGAAGTGCCAATATTTCCAGAATGACCTAAAGACCTACGACCTATGACCCAGCGACCTTGCGGGCTATCACCGAACGAGTCAAGTGGCCAGAACGAGCTAAGTGCAAAAATTTCCAAAAATGCTAAAAATTGGAGTTTTTCGCCAATCCAATCCAAACCAAAGGCAAATGTGCATGCAAAAATGATAGGGAATCATTCCCAACAGTCCAATATAGTTATAGACTAGATTTGTGAGATAAAAATCTCACTTTTTCACCAAATTTATGAAGAAAAGCTTGAAAGAAATGGAGAAGTAATCACAAGCTTGAATCCAATGTCTTCTTCTTGAATTTGGAATTGAATGTTGGATTTGCAAGAGAATTTGAGCTTGGAATTTTAATTTCTCTTTCCACTCACCATTAATGCTTAAGCTTGGTTGTTAGGAAATTTATGAAGAGTGAGGAGAAAGAGAGAAGTGGGTTTGAGTTATAATGGCTAATCTAACCCAAAGTCCAAAGCGGGAAAAGTAAGTGAAATTCCACTAACTCCAAACCTATCAATGTTTATACTTAAAAAGGTTGCCAACGGCATTTCGAACTCAATGGAAGTGGTCTCGAGTCCTAATTTGACCGTTTGCAAAAAGTAGCTTTTCGGACCAATATCCGATTAACGACAAAATATTTAAATAAAATATTTAAATATAAAATTGATAAATATGCGGGTTGTTACAACGTGAAAACGCTAAAAGAATTGTTATAGCTTCAAGTCATGCAACAGGGGCAAAAGTTTCCTCATAGTCAATCCCATCCGCATGACTGTCCCTTGAGCCATAAGTCTAGCTTTGTTGAAAATTACACCACCATTTTCATCAAATTTATTTTTGTAAATCCACTTTATACCAATAATAGATTGACTATCAGGTCTTGTTACAATCCCGTAGACATTTTTTCGTTCAAATAGGATGAGTTCTTCTTGCAATGCAAAAATCCAATAAGCATCCGTAGCCGCTTTCTTTATAATTCTTTGCTTCAAAGTTAGATTTGAAATCTACGTGTCCTATCTAAGTTAATTGCTTTTATGTTGCTACTTTTATATTCATATCGCTAGTAGCATTATCTAATGAGTGATCTTTTAGTAATATGGGTGGATATTTGAAATCATTATTATCTAGATTAATAGTTTCAACTTGTTCATTTGGGGTAGGATGTACGGATGGTTTAGTAATTTCAATGTTTCCATCACCATCAGTACTAATATTAAAAAAAATTCAAACGATAGATGTAAAGTTTATTTAATTATATTAGACCTTTTATTAAATACTCTATGTGCTTTACTTCTTTCCAAATAACTAAAAAAGATTCCTTCATCAGCTTTTAGATCAAACTTTCCAAGATGATCTTTAGTGTTTAAAATAAAGCATTTAGAGCCAAAAATCTTAAAATATGATACTTTCGGTTACCTTTCAAAAAGGAGTTCGTTTGGTATATTTTAGTAAGCGTCTCAAGGAAACACAATTTAGAACATAATATGATATAGCAACTGCCTCAGCCCAGAAATTCTATGCCAGATTACTACTGCTTAAAAGAGTTCTAGGCATTCCTATAAAGTACAATTTTTCCTTTCTACAACACCATTTTGTTGTGACGTTCTTGGAAAAGAAAAGTTGTGGCTTATATCTTTTTATTACAGAAATTTTAAAAGATTCATTTTCATATTCACCTCCATGGTCACTTCTAATGCTCTTAATTTTCAAATCCTTTAAATTCTGTATTGGTTTAGTGAAAAATTTAAAAGATTCAAAGGTGTTATTTATTGTTCTAAAAAGAAAGTCCATGTATATCGTTAAAATCATCAATAATGATAAAGATGTATCTGTCGTGATTTGTTAATCTTGTTTGCATAGGATCAAATAAATCCAAGTGTAAAAGTTCCAATTGTTATTTTGTAGAAATCTCCTTTTTAGCTTTAAAAGATGATTTTTTAAGTTTTCCTTTCTCACTAGCATCATAATGATTATTAATTTTAAAATTTATCCTTGGTAGACCTCTTACAATATTATTTTTGTTTATAAATAATTCTAAAATTAACATGACAAAACCATTTATGCTAAATCCAGCGGTCGCTAATGTCAACAACTGAACATATATCCTTATTGTGTCTTATTTTCTATTCAAAATATAAAAATTATGAGTTCTAATTCCTTCAAAAATTAAATTACTATTCGTATCAAAAATATTACACTTGTCTTTTTCAAAAGTTAATTTAAAAACTTTATCGCATAATTGACTAATACCTAAAAGGTTATATTTTAAATTCTTTATCAAATAAACATTAGAAATTAATGGAGAGTTAGATATACCGATAGAAGATACATCTCCTTTCCTAATAACATAGCCGTTGGAGTTGGCCCCAAAAGAGATTGTGCCGCCATCCATGTATGAAATATTTGTTAGCATTTCTAGTCAAGTGCTTAGAGCATCCACAGTCGAGAATATATTTCTTTGTTCAATGCCAGAGTATCTATAAAAAGTAGAAAATATTTTATTCATACATAGTCCGTATGTTGTGGTCATGGAGGTTAGGTAGAAGGCGACCATACCTAGGTGGGTTTGGTAAAACCTATAAAATGAAAATCCTTATTAAAATGTACATCATTTAAAAATCTATCTATATACTTTTCCTAATCAAATTATTATTAGTTTCAGGTACCTAAACTTTAATAGTCTTTTTATAGTCTATTTTTGGTTGACTTTTTATGGATTTTCTAAAATCAGTATAAAATGTTGCATACTTAGATTGTGATTTTGGTTTATTTGTTTTTTTTAAATCTTAAACCTTTCTTATTATTAGCAGGTTTTGATATACTAATTAAATGTGATAAATTTTCTTTTCCTTTATTAAATTTAGAAATATATGTCGATAAATCTTTTATCTTATTTTTTTTAAAATGACATTTTCGTTTGAAAAAACATTATTATTGTTTTCTAAATCTTTTATTCCATTTTCCAAAATATCAATAGTTTTCTTCAAATCACTAATTATTAGATAAAATTAAATTCTTATTTCTAATAAATTGACTGTCTTCGTTAAAATTAGGATTCTTACAAAGAGTTTGTAATTTTAAATTTTCTTGTTCTAAAATTGCTTTACATTTTCAAGCATTTCATTTTCTAATTCAAATTTATTTATTTTACCCGAACATGCTTTATAAACCTTTCCTACATCGCTAAATTTATCATCTAATTCTGAATCTATTTCTATAATGTCTTCAAAAGAAAAATCAGACAGTACCTTATCTTTAATGGCCATAAAACATACATTAGCTTGCTCTCTGTCGATGTCGCTATCACAGCCACTTTCGCTTGAAGATGAATCATCCCATGTCCCTAGAAAAAAAACTTGCTTCTTTCCGAGTTCTTTTCCTTTTGAATTTCTTTTTATGCTTTTTTATCTTTATTTAGCTCGGGACAATCTTTCTACATATGTCCAAATTTATTACAACCATGGCATTTAAAAGAAAATGTGTCATTTGAGTTGTCTATTTTTCGCCTTCGAACTATCTTGTTGAATTTTCTGAATTTTTGTAGTTCTTGGCAAAAATATGATGTCTTCTTCATCCAAACTAAATCATCGTCATTGCTAACCTAAAAAAGCAATACTATATTTTCCTTGGGCTAGTTCTTTTCTAGCTTGCAAGTTAGGTTCATAAGCTATTAAGTTACCAGTTAATTCTTCTACTTTATGCGTAGAAAGATCATTTGCTTCCTATATAGAAAGCACTTTTCTTTCCCACTCGTCTTTTATATAATTTAGAATACGTCACACTAAATTAAAATCAGTAAATTTTCCTCCTAATGTCATAATTTCATGTAGTATATTTTGAAATCTAGAATATATTTCTATAGTACTTTCATTTGGTTTCACATTAAAAGATTGAAACCGAATTTTTAGTATACTAATCTTGGTTTGTTTGACTTTATTTTTACCCTCATGAATGACTTATATCATTTTTCAAATATCCTAAACAGTTTTGTACATCATAATTCTTGAAAATTCATTTTCATCTAAAGAGCAGTATAAAACATCCATTGCTTTAGCATGATTGGAAGCATCGGTCATTTAATAATTTGTCCAAGTACTCAATGTAGTGGTAGGTGCTTCGTATTGAGTTTGAGTAGCTAGCCAAATATCAAGACACCTGATTCCATAAATACTTTCATATGTATAGCCAAGTATATGTAAGTAGAACCAGTAAAAAATTGAGGACGTATAGTAGATTGTCCTTCTTCAAATATGTTATAATTCATGTTGGCCATGATGTTCAAAATTTTGTTACGATTTTGAAAATTCCTCGCTCCGATAACAGATGATAATAACTAGTGGATCGTTTAGTAAACTTATGGCTAGCTTAACTTGCAGTATAACAGAAATATAATTGTGAAGTAATAATTAAATAAACAAACACATCGAGATTTATACATTTCGGAGCACCTCTCCTACATCTAGTCCCTAAGCACCTTTTAGGAATTCACTAACAAATCCTTCACTTAACTAGGAAGATTTGGTTTATAATACAAACTATCCGAGCACTTACTAGCCTACTTCTGAGTTAGGGTAGAATAGGTTTTTGACAAAGTTGTGTCTACAGATACACTTTCCCTGTCATTCAAGTACAACAGCTCATGTAATCACACTGTATGAATAAGTGTATTGGTTTAGGGATTTTGGAGTTTGAATATTAGCATATATAGTTGAACGATAAAAGATTCAGTGAGCAAAGAAGTAGGAGAGAGTAAGCAGTAGGAGATAATATTCAGAAAATTGGTGATGGAAACAGTGGTCTGCCAATGCTTTTATAAAGATGATAGGTTGCATTGAAGAATAGTGTCAGGCCAGAGAATCATCATCAATTGTCAGAGGCTTTCATTCAACGAAAGCAACTATCTTGAGGAGGAGAAGCGACGAAGGGGTGCGATGCAACGGTCAAAAACAAAAGTGTACTAGCATGCACACATTATCCACCGATCGACCGGTGAACATCCACTAGTTGACCGGTGGATGGCTGTGTTTGCCAATGCACTTATGTTTTTGTGATTTGTTTGATTTCCCTTTGGTTTTGCCATTTGAATTCCTTGCTTTGTTTTGCCTTATGCACCTTTGTCTTGGTTCGATTTCTTTTTCCTATGCACTCTTATTTTGTTTTGATTACTTTTGCTTTGCACTTTTGTTTTGTTTTGAATTTCCTTTTCATGTGAATTCTTCTCTTGCTTTTGATTGCTTTTATTTCTCGATTCCATTGCTATGATTTCATTCTTTGATTGCGGTCCTTGTTTTGATTTCATAAATGCTCAATAGAAAATGTTGTTATACTAGTTTCTGCAATAAAAGTTAGTAGAAAATATTTCATTGCCATCATCAAAACAACGGCTCTAACATTCGCATCTAAATCTACAGTAAACAAAACCATTTATTCTAAACCGAAATATTGGGTTAGGTCCACTAATTTATGCTCATCATATACATATACACAGGCTATATAATTCCCAATATGGAAATTATATCGCCTCTTAAGTTTATTTATTAGTATTAAATTACTATTCATCGCAAACATATTCCTATACTTTAGCCTTATAGTCTATACTCTTTATTTCCTTCTAATGTCCGATAAATATAAATTGTCTATAATAAAGGGTAATATTATTCAACTTGGACAATCACCACTTAAATTTATTTATTCATTTCAAATTCAACTTATTATATCTATCTATTTTTCCTATAAAAGACATGTTAAATTTTGCAATCGATCCCATTAAATGCGTTTATGTCCTCATTTAACTTCTGTAGCTCCATGTTAACTGCACATTTATATCCCACTAATTTTTGCAGACACTATTCATAAATTTTGAAGCTACTGCCTATTTTCCATTGCAACTCTTAATCCTATGGTTTACTATGCTAATAATATTTATCCTAATTATAACAAATATGAGTACCGATGTATATTATTTATTACGCTTTATTTGCTATCCTATGTATATTTACACTTCTAATTTGTAGGCACGGTTTTCTCTGTGTGTGTTTACACATACATATATATGTAACTCGTTAATTCCTACATTTAGGAATTTCAAAAAATGCACTTATATATACATTCCGTAAAGAACATTCATTTTCATATTTTAATATAATTAGAGCTACCATTCCCAAAAGGATTACCATTATTATTTTCGATAAACTATCTAAAAGTGAGACTCTCGCTTCGTTTGAAATTACAAGAAATTATATCTTTCCTTTATTAAAATAAACAGTGCAAACTACAGAGTAGAATATATGTGCTTTGCACATCTCTTTCATTTTGGAATACTTATTATTATTCCAAACAATGCACTTTTTATTCATAGTTGTGGAGTTGGGTAATTTGTGGAAATATACATGGAAATAGATATAGCTAAATTGTACCTTTAATGCTCCTAATAAAATAAAATAAAGAAATTCACATTCCAAATCAAATTAGGACAATCCAAATAAATACTAAACTATTACAACCCAATTACAAAAATTTTGGAATAAATTTCCCAACCTTGTCAACCTTCTACATTAAAAATTCTAGGGACTCGTTTTCAAATTTTTAGATTGGGATGTAGATACCATTCCGTTCCGTTCCAATTATATAACTTACAGAATATGTAGGCAAAATTTCAATTAAATCTATTCAATTTAAGCCTACAATTCCACATATCATGCATATGCAAAATAATCAAATAAAATTGAACCATATAAATTTCTATGTTACATACAAATCATATAATTTCCCACTCACCTTTCTAGCTTTCCTTATCACCCTAATCCGAATTCATCCCTTTAACTGACACATTTTTCCTTTCCAATCCAAAAATATGTATAACAAGATATATACATACTTATTAGAATTTGAGGTTGAGAAGAGATTTGAATTAGGTGGAATATAGATTTAATTTTATAGCATTTACTTTTCTGCAGAATCGATTCACTCCTTCACTTTTCTGCTTCGCTGCTCTGTTCGAAAAATATGAGAAAAAAAGTGAGGGTCTATGCCTTTATTTGTAGGCACTCGAATCAATTCTATCCATTAGATTAATACACTAATTCAATCCAGGCTGCAGGCCAAGGTTCAACCATAGTTGCTAGCATTTAAACTAATGGATCGCTCTCCTATAGGTGGTTGACAGCTAGCGGTCGAATGACCCAAAGAAGGGGTCGAGCGCCAGGGTCTACGCAGTTATTATTATTTATTTCCTTTTAACTCCTTTTTAATTATTTCAATCCGAAAAATTCAAATGATGATTGCTTCTTCGTTTGAACTTTGACCTCAAAACTTCAAATATTAAAGTTGCTTGGAAAATTGACACGAATACAATGGTGCAAGTTTTAGACTTGCCAATGGATACTTTCAAATGTAGATAGTGTCATATTCGCATCAGCATCTAAAATCATTTTCAGATATAGGATATCCGTGCATACGGAGGGACAAGCGGATAATTATCATATCTGCTAACTACCGATAAATTAAGAAATATAAATAGAAAATTTTAGTTTAAAATAATTTTTTCAATTCCGTTGATTATAAAAGTAATTAAAATAAATATGATGACAATGAATATTTTTGAGTAGTTAATATGCATTGTGTGCATATGATATAAACTATCAACCTAAGGAAATAATAAACAAATATCTTTCATTGTACTAAAACACAAATAATTTAAACTACAATCTTGATAAAAACCGAATGATAATTTCTAGATGCGGATGTCTTCGTATTTGTATCCGCATCTGTTTTTCCGGATATCTTTTTGGATACGGATGTAGAATATTTTAGATTTTTGGCTATCCACTTGCCAATCTTAGCAAGTTTCGTGGCGAAATTTTGGATGTCTGCTTAGATTTCATTTTTAAACCTTAATACTTAATTGTTAACTCTTAATAATTAAGTACTGTTTATTATACAGGTGATATGTTCTCCCCTACTTAAAAGAATTTCATCCTTGGAATTTTTCGAGGATTAAATCAAGTAACATAGCATGCAACCATCCTGAACTTTCCAATCAATTAGTGTATAACCAATTTTGTAGCCAATCATTCACAAGTGCATGGTGTATCACAACACATATGATATGTATGAAGAAGAATACTACATCGGAGCCTCCTATATAAATGCATTCTTTCAAAATAATATTGAAAATATGATGCAAACAGCCTGTATATATACTTGCAGTTCTACATATTTGCAGGTTTTCGAAAATAAAGAACCCTTGTTTTCACACAACAATTTCCACATTCCTAAGAATATGAGTATGGTTCAAACAATGTTGCATCCAATCCCTACCATCCAATACCTAACATCCATAATTTTGAAAATCCAGCTTTCCTAAATCTACATTCTTATGCTAAAAAAGGAATTTAGATGAAGAATTTACATTTCCTCCCTTCTTTTAGATACCAATTCCATTATATCTTGGAACTTTCTCTTTTGTCGCCAAACTTTTTTCAACTTTTCTAAATACAATTTGCATAAGGAGGTTTATTTATCGATTTTCAAGCAGAGTTATTTTAAATGTAAGTTTTGTTCACTATCAACAGGGTATGAAAATTCCAAAGCTAACGGTTTTTTTTCCTTATTATTATCTATGTTTAGTATACTGTCATCCTTTGTCGGATGGTGAAATTTGTGTTCGTTAACAAGTTGACCTTCCCTAAGCTAAGCGTATGGCCCGTGAAAATCATGAATTCTCTCATTTTCCATTAAAACCTTTTTTCCCCTACTGATCAAACTTGCAAAACAGTTTAAAAAACAAATTTTCAAAATCATTTAAATGCCATTTTTCAAAAGCATTTGAACAAAATTTTCCGAAGAACTTGAACACAATTTTTCAAAAGCAATCGAACAAAAAAAAATTCAAAACATTTTCCCTTATGCTTTTAATAATAAATCAAGCCACGTCTTAACGTAACTGGGACTCAGTCAATGACTTAATATATATGATCGATCCACGCATTGCTTAGTCAATCTTAGGTTATTAAATCCTTTTCTTTTATTTCGGATCAATAAATAACACACAAGCATATTTATAAATTTAAGCTTTTGAGGCATAAATATGGTGATCCATGGTTCACAACAACTCTTCCATGTCCTCCGCTTCCTAAAATTTACTTTTCCCAAAAATTCTAAAGTATTTGGGATTAAATCATTCTTTATTTATAGTTGTTAATTAAATCTCGCAATTCATTTTATACACTTCCAGCGGCCTTAATTACATTTGCCGCGAGTTATGAGATTTCCTTATTTACACTGTTTTCTAATACAAACACAGAGATATATATGTGTTTGTGTGTATCGGTCAAAGCTCAATCAAAAAATCAACATAGAAATGAAATATGAACATGACTCATAACATATTGTATGCTTTTTTCATTATTTGAAAAGAGACACAGCGATTACAACCCAATTGTCCTAAAAGAAACAATTGCTGGATGGTGCCTTTCAATATCAACTTGTATTAATGATATTGTAGCTCTCTCACTTCTTACCAATTAAGATGGACATTTCTAGTACGCCATTATATTATGACCTACATGTCTTAATCACCTTCTTAGCTTTTAATAAATACAATTCATCCTTTGCCTTAATTATTAAACCCAATTATGGGATATATTGTGTAATCCCACTCTATAATGAATAAGAAATATAAACTATGCACATTTATAATAACTCATTGAAAAATTGGCTTGGTGGAATAACTTTCCTGACACATATCTTACCTTCGTTAACCTTGAGTCAACCAACATCCTCTATGTGTGTCTTTCCTCTCATTACTCTCTTTTCCAATCATACTACTATCTTCTTTCAATCAAAATCTCTTGATAGTATTCTCAAACTTTGGTATTTACCTTCTTTATCCTTGATCCTTCATGCGAGTACAACCTAAGACTTGCAAAGTGTACTTTGTATCTTCCCAAGTTCCTTTGAAGATTCTTCTTAAGGCTTCCATATATGCCTAATCTAATATTTCGAGGTTCATACCAATATCCCTTATATTCAACGTGAATTCCTTGTTACTATCCTATGGGCACTCGTTAGCCATTTTATTCATGGCCTTGACCTTTACCCTATGAGCAGTCGTCACTATCTACTCCATATCAAAAATTAGTTTGGATTCACCGTGCTTTGTAAAATTAAAACTTCACAAACATGAAGTGCCCGATCCAAACCTTTATCTTTGAAAATACAAACTTAGAAAACTTTTTCTTAAATTCAAAACTGCTTGGTTTCCAAAAGGAGCCAAGAAAAATTTTCCATTCTAACCAACTTTCCCATTTCGAAGACTTTCTACAACAAAGATTTACTTCTTCAAAAGTAGGATTTTTAACTTAAAACATTTATTTGCTTTCGAAAAATCAATTGTTATACCAAACCATTTTTCAAAAACGTCTTTAATAACTTTAAACGATGAAAACTGGAGTAGACAAGGATAACTTCCATTCCATTACTTTTATATTATTCATGTTATTTTTGCTTCAACCTTAACGGAGATTCCAATAGCCTATATGGGGACTTCTAAAAGATATGCGTACTTACTGCACATATTTATGGAAATTATCCATTTTCCCATGCTTTGCCTCTAATTTCTTGTATCATTCCTATTTAGATTACTAACATTATTTCAATTTAAATTCCTAACATCGTTCATATTTGAACTTCCTAATATAGATACTGTTAAAAATTCTCCTATGTAAATTGTCTTCAAGTGACTTCTCTTTATATATTCTTTTCCTCTTTTATTGTTTCCCTTATTGACTCATTGTCATGCAATCTCCTACTGCTTTCGTCATTGGCTTTTCTTTATTAAAATGAAAAACGATATGCATAAATCTATTTCAGTTGTTTCTCTCCATATTTTACTTATAAGAGAATATTCTTTATATCTTCATTATTGGGCATTCTTACCTTTTTATTCTCTATACCCTATTTCAATTAAGGACCATTTTCGTTTACCCACCCCTTAGAAATAATTTTAAAAAGGAATCTCCAAATTTACAAAATTAGGAAAAATCATCATGCCAAACATACGCTCTATTTCCATTTGTTCAAAAAATGAAAGACCCATTAACAAAAAAACCTTTAAATCAAAATTTTTAACCCACCCAGTTTTAAACTTCACTATGAATAAGTAGTTAATTTAAAATTTAATAATTTTATTCCTTTTTCAAAACAACAACTTTTCAATGACCCCTTTTATAAAAAGAAATCCTTTGAAAAACCATTCAAAATCTTTTAAGGAATTTTCAAAAAAAATTCAAATTCTTTTGCATGAGGCGGACTCGAAAATGGACTTTAGTTGTCCTTTCATTTGGACTTTTCTTCTTTTCCCTTTACTCCTAACCTCTTCTTATTTAGAGTGCATATAACAAAAATGGTTACTGTCTTGTAGTTGTTGAATATGCGCTTATATGATTTTTGTTTGATGATAATAAACATATATACATTCGTTTAAATGTATTTGATAATATATTATTTTATTTTTCACAGATTAAATAAATATTTGCTGAATAAAATAAATAACACGGAATTTGAATTCAAACAAATATTTTATTCAAATAAATATTTATTACAACTTTGAATAGTACAATTTCAATCTTTCACTATAACTATACAACTTTGATTACAATAACATCACATTTCATATTTACAGTTCACCTCACTACATATCACTCATTCACTCAATTCGTATTTTATCTTCAACTTCATTCCAGTTTGAATCCAGCATCTAAGCAATCTGCAAAAATATTTACTAACGCAGTAAAATTGAAAATAAAATATTTTTGAAATATAAAATAAAATGTGAATTTTGAAAATATAAATTTGCCTCAGTTATTTGGGTTGTTCGTCATCATTTAAATTTGAATTCATTATACACGAACAGCTTGTGACATACACAGTGTATTACTGTATACGCCACAAGGCCGTGCACGCCGATATATACACTTGATTGATTTACAGGGACAGGCGAGCACAGGTCAAACCCAAATGATAAACCGGGTTCAACTCACGTGCAATAACATTCAAAAATACGACTCAAGCACAAGGTCAAACCCGAGTTTTTGAAACTGGATTCAACTCAAGTGAAATTTCAAAAAAAAATCAACATGAACGGATGCAAAGACCAGAAATGCAACAGTGATATGCACAGATGCATTCAAAGTCAAAACCAGTTGCAACATGGATGTCACAAGCACTGACTGAAGTGAATGCAAACAACTCGGCAATCAAATAACAGTGATGCAGTCAACATCTATTCAAGGCCAACACAAATTATAAGAGGATGCAGAATCAAGATGAATAATGCAATTTAACATGAGCAAGTGCAACTAAATGGAATGCACCAGTGATGAAAGCTACAAGAACACAAGGCATAGCAACTGCATAGGACTGCAACAACCAAATAGATGGAAACATATACCAGTGATACAAATGCAACACAGTGCAGAGGTCTAAACAGCACAATCAAACTAGGAATGGCCAGAACCAAGGCAAGACCAAGATGCAGTATACAAGTAACAAGTACAGGTCGAAGCAAAAACATCACAGCATTACCATCTAACAGCAAAAAATACCACAAGTCTCAGCAATATGCACATAAACAAGATACAACTGAAACAAGTCAGGATGCATCAGCCTCAACATTAGGTTCAAAACAAAACAATGGCTAGAACAAGACTCAACTAAATACAATGCCACAATGAAACAACTCCACTAACTCAAATGAACTCGACCAAATAGCCAACATGATCAAAGAATGAATATGAGACCAAACTGCAGCAAGACCACATGCATGCAGACATCAAGCAAATAGAGGCAAAGGCATAATGCATCATGAACATGTAACTGACCAGAAAATATCAACTACTCAAATGAATTCAACGATATTATGGAGTGTACACAACATGATGAAGCAGTGGTATACACGAAATCAGAAACAAATTCAAGACACAAGAAGAATGCAAGTTCGAGATAAATTCAATGTTGAACAAGTCAACAATGTAAAAATGCCAGAAATCAAAGCCGAGAAGTTCATCACGAAATCAACAGTACAGAGAATTTTAAAACCAAGTCAAACATCTCAAAGCACATGGTAAACAAATGTCTCGAACTCAAAGCATATTGCAATCGGGTCAACAGAGAGATTCACGGAGATAGTCAAGCATCTCAAAATTCAAAACCGAGAATTACAAACCAAGTCGACCGAGCAGTTTCAAATATATACGCATGTGAATCAGTCAAGGAAAATCTCAATCATCAAAGTGAAATCAAACGGCCGAAGACAAATTCAAATATATTTATGCAAACGAGAAAATAGGGTAACGAACCCTATAAATGCCCTAATCATCATCGGCAATCAATCATCGAGTTCAAGCATCAACCCAGTAAAGCAAAAAGATAAAATTACATACCGAAGCATCAGCCAAACTCGATCAATGAGGAGAAGCCGCAAACAATTTAAATTGAAGCAAGCAGATCGAAGTATCAACTATCAAGTGGCGATTCCTCCTGAAGCCCTAATTTATTGAAGGAAGAGGAACGAAGAAGAAACGCAAGCCCTAAGCGCAAAGAGGAACGAAAGGGAAGCCGTATTCTTTGTTACAGAAGAAAACAAAAAGGGACGGGTTAAAATAAAGAATAGAGGCTGGTCGTGTTTTTTTTAAAAAAAAAGGGCTTTATTATATTGTTAATTAGGGTTTTTATTTTTAATTTACTGTTTAAATTTGTTTTTATATTTTAAACCATTTTAATTTCTAGTCATGTGACTAGGGGACAAGCTACGTGGCGTAGCTTGAGAATTCGCAACTCGGTAGTTGAGTTGTGGCAGGGTTTTGAGCGTAGAGTTAGATTAGTCAATAGCGGGTATAGCGAGTTTACGTGTGTAAGCGAGGGACTATCTAATTTCTAGTAGAAACCTTGGGGGCAGCACGTAGGCAGGTTTTTGTCGAAGCTGGGTAAATTCTGTGTTGTTCTGTTTTATTCTGTTATTTGTATTCTGCTATATCTGTGCTGCTATTCTGTGATCTGAATTGAAATTAATTGATAAGCTTCCGCGATTAATTTTTATAATTTACACTATCACCCTATTCACCCCCCCTCTAGGGTGAAATCGATCCTACAAGTGGTATCAGAGCTAGGAATAGAAGTCAACATTTGTTTTAAAAATTCGATTTTTTTTGAAAAAATCAGTTTTTGTTTTAAAAATTTGAATTTTTAAAATGGCTTCTTTTAATAATGCTTTTGCAGAAGGTCAATCCATAGTTAGACCACCAATGTTCAATGGTGAATATGCTTTTTGGAAAAATAGGATGAAATTTTTTTTTGAAAACTATTGACGCTTGGGATATTGTTGAGACAGGTTATAGAATACCAACTATAACTGTAGATGATCAGGAAATAGAAAAACCAAAGGAACAATGGACAGAACTAGAAAATAAATTACAGAATACTAATGCCAAAGCTATGAATTCTATTATCTGTTCATTAGATCAATTTGAATTTAATCGTGTCTCACATTGTCTAACTGCGCAGGAAATATGGCACATACTAGAAGTGACTCACGAAGGAACATCTCAAGTCAAAGAATCTCGCCTTGCCATGCTTAGCAGCGAATACGAGAACTTTACAATGGTGAAAGAAGAAAATGCCAAAGAGTTGTACGGACGACTTTCCAATATCGTATACAAATCAAAAGCTCTCGGAAAAACATACACCGAATTGGAAATAGTCCGGAAAATCCTCAGAGTCCTTCCACGAAGCTTTGAAGCAAAAGTAACTGCCATTCAAGAATCGAAAGATTTAAAACAACTCAAAGTCCAAGAACTCATCGGAAATCTCACCACTTATGAGCTAGAAATGAAATTCAAGGAAGAGCGTGAAGGTGGAGATACTCGAAAGAAATCAATAGCTCTCAAAGGAACAACTGGAAGTGACGATGATAACGATGATGATGATGATGGAGCAGCAGAGCTGGTGCTACTAATAAAGAAATTCAAAAGGTGGAATCGCAAATACGGAAATCTAGCTCGAAATTATGAATTGAAAAGCAGAATAGGCAAACACTAGACAACCCAGAAGAACAGAAAATCATCTGTTACAAATGCAACAAACCCGGTCATATCAAGCCACAATGTCCTCAAAAACGATCAAATCAAGGAAAGAAACTAAAGAAGAAAAGCTTTGCAGCCACTTGGGATGAAACTGACGAAGATGAAAGTGATAACACCGAGAGTGAGAGTGAAAAGCAAACATGTGTCTTCATGGTGAAGTTACAGACAGTGATGACGACGAGCCAAGCGAGGTATCAAAACTCACTCATTCTGAATTACTAATTTATTTCCATGAAGTAAATGGTTATTATGAATGACTTAGGGAAAAATATGCTAAACTTGAATCTCAAAAGGATACTTTGATAGAATGCAATAAACAACTTGATCAATTAGTTAAGAACTATCAATGTAGAATCCCTAAGTGTGATAAGTGTCCAACATTCGAAGAAGAAATTAAAAAATCGGAAATCAATATAAAATCACTTGAAAATGAAATTCTGATTTTAAAAGAGAATGAAAGTACTAGGAGAGAGATTTCTATTAAAAAGTGCACACAGTTGTTAAACGAAAATGAATCTCTCAAAACACAAGTTCAACAACTGTCAACGACCTTAGATAAATTTTCAAAAAGTGAAAAATCGTTGAATATGCTATTAGGAAAGCAAACTATTAATATGGTTAGACAAGGACTTGGATATAATAATTCGGAAATTGTTGAAAGCAATATTAATCAAGTTAATTCTATGTGCACAATTTGTAGAAAATTTAGACACAATCACAATAATTGTTGGCATAGACCCAAACATATGAAAACTATACCGATTTGGGTTCCAAAAGGCACAAATATAAAATCTCTCAAAGTTAAACAAATTTGGGTGCCGAAGGGAACAATTATAAATAGTTTTGGGTCTCCACAAAATTATCGTTCTAAATATTTTGCCACTAACAATCATGGACCTATAAAAACAAATAGGTCACTAAACTCTCTTCTCGTGTAGGTATGCTGGCAGGCTAAGGAACAACAGCAATGGTACTTGGATTCTGGCTGTTCCAGGCACATGACAGGCGATAAATCGAAGTTCCTTAGCCTAGAAAAGTACAAAGGTGGCAGAGTCACAATGGGGAACAATGACAAGTGTAAAATTGTCAGTAAAGGTAAAGTAGGTAACAATACATTTACCTTGAATGACGTACTATATGTTGAAAATCTGCACCACAATTTGATATCAATCAGCCAGCTATGTGATAAAGGTATGAATGTTATCTTTGATTCTGACTTGTGCAAAATTGTTGACAAATCATCAAAAGAAATCTTATTTTCTGGAAAAAGGAAAGGTAATATATATTCTCTATCTTTTGATGATCTCATCCTCTCTAAATGTTTGGTAGCTAAGGATATAGAAGTGAATTTATGGCATAGACATTTAGGGCATGCTAGTATGAACTTATTAAACAAATTAAAAAGGAAAAGTTTGGTAAGAGGGTTGCCATCACATGAGTTTGAAACTGAAAACATTTGTAAAGCATGTACTTTGGGAAAACTTAAAAAATCATCGTTTCATGCCAAAAACAATGTAAGCACTTCTAGAGTTCTTGAACTAGTTCATATGGATCTATTCGGACCTAATGACATTGCTAGCTTAGGAGGTAAGAAATATTGCTTTGTGTTAGTTGATGATTACTCAAGATATACATGGGTATATTTCTTGGCTAAAAAATCAGAAACTTTTTCATACTTCACAAGATTCGCAAAATTTGTGCAAAATGAAAAAGAAGTCTCTATTGTTTCGTTAAGAAGTGATCATGGTGGAGAATTTGAAAATTATGAATTTGAAACTTTCTGTGATGAAAACGGAATCAAACATGAGTTCTCTGCACGATGTACTCCGCAACAAAATGGGGTAGTTGAGAGAAAGAATCGAACTTTACAAGAATTGGCTAGGTCTATGTTAAATGAATATGAACTACCTCTGCATCTCTGGGCAGAAGCAGTAAATACAGCATGTTATGTAATGAATAGAGTTATCATTAGACCGATTCTTAACAAAACCCCCTATGAGCTATGGTTCAACAAAAAACCAAACATCGCTTACTTCAAAGTGTTTGGATGTCCTTGCTATATTCTTAATACAGGTGATCAGTTAGGAAAATTTGAAGCAAAGGCTGATGAAGGCATCTTCATGGGTTACTCTTCGAGAAGCAAAGCTTATAGAGTCTACAACAAAAAGACTAAAACAATCGTGGAGTCAATCAATGTGAAATTTGATGAAGGCATTAACGATCAGGATACATCCAAAAGCAACGTTGAAGAGGAGAAAGAAAAAGATGAGTTCGAAAAACCAAAAGAAACTGCTGATGCTAGAGAAACTACCACAAATCAAGAAGTCCGAAGAAATCTGGATCCAGAAAAGCTGAAATACAAAACAGACCATCCACCAGAATTGGTAATTGGAAACCCTATAGCAGGTATTCAAACTCGTTCATCCTTTAAAAATCTATGTGATCTGTGCTTATATAGTGGATTTATTTCAGAAATAGAACCAAATAACATAGATTCAGCCCTTAATGATGAAAACTGGTTCATGGCCATGCAAGAAGAGCTAAATCAGTTTGAACGAAATAATGTTTGGAGTCTAGCACCTAGACCTAAGGATTATCCAGTTATAGGAACAAAATGATTTTTAAAAATAAATATGATGAATCTGGAAATATAATTAGAAATAAAGCTAGACTAGTTGCTAAAGGATACAATCAAATTGAAGGAGTTGACTTTGATGAAACTTTTGCGCCTGTAGCTAGACTAGAACCAATTAGAATATTGTTAGCTTTTGCTTGTTACAAAGGATTTAAACTAAGACAAATGGACATTAAGAGTGCTTTTCTTAATGGAATTTTAAAAGAAGATGTGTTTGTTGAACAACCAGAAGGTTTTGAAAGTCATGAATATCCAAACCATGTATACAAACTAAAGAAGGCATTATATGGATTAAAACAAGCTCCCAGAGCTTGGTATGAATGTCTTAGTTCTTATCTCCTTGAAAATAGGTTCAAAAAGGGATGTGTAGACACCACACTATTTCTGTTGCATGAAAACGATGATCTTTTGATTGTTCAAATATATGTTGATGACATCATTTATGGTGCTACTAACAAGTTATTGTATGAGAAATTTGAAAAAGTCATGCAGGAAAAATTTGAAATGAACTTGGTTGGAGAGTTAAAATTCTTTTTAGGATTTCAAATCCAACAAAGCGATAAAGGCACATTCATTTCTCAAACAAAATATATTAGGGAACTTGTCAACAAATTTGGATTGAAAGATGCTAAACCAGCAAGAACTCCCATGAGTACAACACTTAAACTTGACAAGGATGAAAAGGGTAAGACAGTTGATCAAAAGCAGTACAGAGGTATGGTTGGATCACTCCTTTATCTTACCGCCTCTAGACCTGACATCATGTTTTCTGTCTGCTTATGTGCGCGTTTTCAATCTAACCCAAAAGAATCTCATTTAAAAGCTGTTAAAAGAATTATAAGATATTTGTTGCATACCCCACGATTTGGTCTTTGGTATCCATCAAACAATAATTTTGAATTGAAAGGTTTTTCAGATGCTGATTATGCTGGAAATTTGGTTGATAGAAAAAGTACTAGTGGAGCATGTTTTATGTTAGGACATTCATTAGTTGCATGGTCGAGTAGAAAACAAAATTGTATTGCATTATCCACAACAGAGGCAGAGTATATTGCTTTGAGTGGTTGCTCTGCTCAAATCTTATGGATGATACAAACTTTGCATGACTATGGCCTAAATTTTAAACGTGTACCACTAATGTGTGATAGCAAAAGCGCAATTGATCTCACAAATAATCCTGTACATCACTCGCGAACAAAACATACAGATGTTAGACATCATTTTATTAGAGATCATATTTTCAAAGAAAATATCTGCATAAATTTTATTTCAACTGATTCTCAATTGGCAGATATCTTTACAAAACCCTTACCAGAAAATAGTTTTTGTAAACTACGACTCAGTCTAGGTGTTTTAGAAATTTGCTGAATATTTAACATTTTTTTCTCCCTACAAATCATCGAAGAAATAAATAGTGATTGAAAAATTGATGAGTATTGATATTTATCATATATTATTACTCGAGACGGTATAATTAGTAAATTTTTCAAATTAAACAAGAGTCATAATATTTTTTTTGTTGGTAAAAAATTCCATGACCATCTCGATTTCTATCATATTTCTAACGACCATCACTCATCAAAATTCTATATAATTTGTCGATGTGTGGTATTTTAAACAGGAATCGTTCGTTTTTCATTTTCACATTTAAAAAAAAAAAAACAAGTTGATTCTAATCCCATTTAAAAGTCCTCACGGTTATGCGTGGTTAGAAGATACTTGAATTCATTTTTTAAAATAAAATTGGAATACTACTAATCTCATTTAAAAGTCCTAACGGTTATGCATGGTTAGTAGATATTCAAATTCCTGATATAAATATGCCACTAATAGACACAACTGTATGGTTTTATATGATGACATCCTTTCCATCATTCTAAAAGTGGAAAATGCGTCTAACAAAATATTTATGATTTTTGTTTGATTTTTTTAAATTTAATATTTATATTCGATTGAGTTTTAATATTAGATCAATATCAATTACTTTATCTCTATTTTCCCTAACACTATTATTCTTTTGCTGATAACAAAAGGGGGAGAGAAAAGTTAAGATTTTAGCAAATAAAATTTATATTTGCATATGCATATAGATTCATTTTCATATTTTTATTATCAATGCATATATGTAGGGGGAGCATTGTATAGATAGGAAGCATTCATAGGAAGCATTCAAATAGGGGGAGCAAATTGAACAATCAAATACATTTAATACATTCAAAATCTTAAATATATGTTTGTTATCATCAAAAGGGGGAGATTGTTGAATATGCGCTTATATGATTTTTGTTTGATGATAATAAACATATATACATTCGTTTAAATGTATTTGATAATATACTATTTTATTTTTCACAGATTAAATAAATATATGCTGAATAAAATAAATAACACGGAATTTGAATTCAAACAAATATTTTATTCAAATAAATATTTATTACAACTTTGAATAGTACAATTTCAATCTCTCACTATAACTATACAACTTTGATTATAATAACATCACATTTCATATTTACAGTTCACCTCACTACATATCACTCATTCACTCAATTCGTATTTTATCTTCAACTTCATTCCAGTTTGAATCCAGCATCTAAGCAATCTGCAAAAATATTTACTAACGCGGTAAAATTGAAAATAAAATATTTTTGAAATATAAAATAAAATGTGAATTTTGAAAATATAAATTTGCCTCAGTTATTTGGGTTGTTCGTCATCATTTAAATTTGAATTCATTATACACGAACAGCTTGTGACATACACAGTGTATTACTGTATATGCCACAAGGCCGTGCACGCCGATATATACACTTGATTGATTTACAGGGACAGGCGAGCACAGGTCAAACCCAAATGATAAACCGGGTTCAACTCACGTGCAATAACATTCAAAAATACGACTCAAGCACAAGGTCAAACCCGAGTTTTTGAAACTGGATTCAACTCAAGTGAAATTTCAAAAAAAAATCAACATGAACGGATGCAAAGACCAAAAATGCAACAGTGATATGCACAGATGCATTCAAAGTCAAAACCAGTTGCAACATGGATGTCACAAGCACTGACTGAAGTGAATGCAAACAACTCGGCAATCAAATAACAGTGATGCAGTCAACATCTATTCAAGGCCAACACAAATTATAAGAGGATGCAGAATCAAGATGAACAATGCAATTTAACATGAGCAAGTGCAACTAAATGGAATGCACCAGTGATGAAAGCTACAAGAACACAAGGCATAGCAACTGCATAGGACTGCAACAACCAAATAGATGGAAACATATACCAGTGATACAAATGCAACACAGTGCAGAGGTCTAAACAGCACAATCAAACTAGGAATGGCCAGAACCAAGGCAAGACCAAGATGCAGTATACAAGTAACAAGTACAGGTCGAAGCAAAAACATCACAGCATTACCATCTAACAGCAAAAAATACCACAAGTCTCAGCAATATGCACATAAACAAGATACAACTGAAACAAGTCAGGATGCATCAGCCTCAACATCAGGTTCAAAACAAAACAATGGCTAGAACAAGACTCGACTAAATACAATGCCACAATGAAACAACTCCACTAACTCAAATGAACTCGACCAAATAGCCAACATGATCAAAGAATGAATATGAGACCAAACTACAGCAAGACCACATGCATGCAGACATCAAACAAATAGAGGCAAAGGCATAATGCATCATGAACATGTAACTGACCAGAGAATATCAACTACTCAAATGAATTCAACGTTATTATGGAGTGTATACAACATGATGAAGCAGTGGTATACACGAAATCAGAAACAAATTCAAGACGCAAGAAGAATGCAAGTTCGAGATAAATTCAATGTTGAACAAGTCAACAATGTAAGAATGCCAGAAATCAAAGCCGAGAAGTTCATCACGAAATCAACAGTACAGAGAATTTTAAAACCACGTCAAACATCTCAAAGCACATGGTAAACAAATGTCTCGAACTCAAAGCATATTGCAATCGGGTCAACAGAGAGATTCACGGAGATAGTCAAGCATCTCAAAATTCAAAACCGAGAATTACAAACCAAGTCGACCGAGCAGTTTCAAATATATACGCATGGGAATCAGTCAAGGAAAATCTCAATCATCAAAGTGAAATCAAACGGCCGAAGACAAATTCAAATATATTTATGCGAACGAGAAAATAGGGTAACGAACCCTATAAATTCCCTAATCATCATCGGCAATCAATCATCGAGTTCAAGCATTAACCCAGTAAAGCAAAAAGATAAAATTACATACCGAAGCATCAGCCAAACTCGATCAAGGAGGAGAAGCCGCAAACAATTTAAATTGAAGCAAGCAGATCGAAGTATCAACTATCAAGTGGCGATTCCTCCTGAAGCCCTAATTTATTGAAGGAAGAGGAACGAAGAAGAAACGTAAGCCCTAAGCGCAAAGAGGAACGAAAGGGAAGCCGTATTCTTTGTTACAGAAGAAAACAAAAAGGGACGGGTTAAAATAAAGAATAGAGGCTGGCCGTGTTTTTTTAAAAAAAAAAGGGCTTTATTATATTGTTAATTAGGGTTTTTATTTTTAATTTACTGTTTAAATTTGTTTTTATATTTTAAACCGTTTTAATTTCTAGTCGTGTGACTAGGGGACAAGCTACGTGGCGTAGCTTGAGAATTCGCAACTCGGTAGTTGAGTTGTGGCAGGGTTTTGAGCGTAGAGTTAGATTAGTCAATAGCGGGTATAGCGAGTTTACGTGTGTAAGCGAGGGACTATCTAATTTCTAGTAGAAACCTTGGGGGCAGCACGTAGGCAGGTTTTTGCCGAAGCTGGGTAAATTCTGTGTTGTTCTGTTTTATTCTGTTATTTATATTCTGCTATATCTGTGCTGCTATTCTGTGATCTGAATTGAAATTAATTGATAAGCTTCCGCGATTAATTTTTATAATTTACACTATCACCCTATTCACCCCCCCTCTAGGGTGAAATCGATCCTACGGTAGTAATTGCATACCTCGTGTGGGAACTTGCTCAATCTTTTTTCCATATTTTACTTTCGGATGCTTGCAACATATAAATTCTTACTTCCCATCTATTTGGATGAAATGTACGTCATCAATTGAAAATCCATCAAAATCCAAAGTCATAAGGCAGCCTAGGCCCAGCAAAGGAGTCAAGTCCATCCAGCCTTGGGAATACTTCTATATACCGTGCTCATGCTCTTCTTGATCCACTTCTTATGATACAACCTCCACCCCATGTATAATCGGGTAGGAACATCAATTTAACTCTCTTTATTGTTCCAACTCATAGTTGTCTGATCCATCTTTTTCAGAATATGGTTGCAACCTCATCTATGGTCGGAATTCATAGAGTTTGGCGTGTAATATATATATATATATATATATATATATATATATATGATTATAGGGAAAAAATACAAATACAAATATGTTCTCCTGACATATCCTAATTCCTATGATCGACTAACCTAAGCTCCGACACAAAATGCAACGACATGTATCTTAGTAGGCCTGAATTTCGATTAAATCGAAATATAAGTCCACTAGGGCATGGATCATTGGTATTGTTAACCTATAATAAACATAAACGTATCAGATAATTATTTAATACACTTATAATGGAATAGAAAAACATAATAGAGCAAATATACCTACTAAGGCTACTACCATGGAATTAATATTACTCCATAGATATCTAGTCACCTTGTCAATACCAAGCATGAATGAGAAGACTTCTTCATCAACCGTTCCATCTTGCACTAGTAGTTTGTTCCTTTAAATCTATCATGTAGGTTATCTTGAGGTGGGGGTCAGAACAACATTTTGGTGACTAGTAAATTGCATACTTTATCCATAAAAAAAATTTATACCAGTTAATTTCTATTTAAGTGTTATTTGTATTATTCACGGCTTATCCGTTTCATTCTATCCACGCATATGATATGTCCAACATTCTTCGAGGCATAACTATATATACTTATGTATGGATATACACAAATGTTCTACTATCCAAAAAAAACTCTGTTCACTTAATACCCCTTAAATAACAAGGAGATAGACTCATCAGTCATTCAATACCTCAACCCTGAAGCTGGCCCTCCGTAATGTAATTTATACTAAACCGGCTCTTAGCTTCAAAGGCCGACGGCCCCCAGATACAGATGGCTATATAACTTAATTTGTCGTATTACTAATGCATGTCAAAGACTTATCTAAGGGTCAACTAGCCTACCTCTAAGAAGGAGCTGATTATGTATTAAACTTTCTTAGAATTATTTAAACTCACTTAGAATTATTTAAACTTACTTAGAATTATGAATTAAAAAATGGTAGCTAATTACGTGTCACTAATATCGATGAATTTTTAGTTGAAGAATTATATGATCCTCTTCTGTCGGTGTTATCTATGATTTTTTAAAATATATATCCTATTTCTAATTTCTACTTATGGGAAATTATGGCATTCATTCTTATGATTATAAAAAATTAGCATTAGGTCCCTTTCTACTATTTTTTATAAAATACATCCTATATTTGTTTAAAAAATGAAATTCGCAAGGATGTTTAGCCAATTTTACTAAGCTTAACATGCACTCTTAGGATAAATGTTCGTAATTCATAACCTCGTAATGTACATCGAAGTGGTCGTTTCTAAATATGGAAATAAGAGAAGTAAAAAAGAAAGAAATTTTAAAAAGAGGGATATAGAAAATAGTGACTAAAATGAAAGGATGTAAAATAAATATGTTTTGAAAAAAGGGATGTCTCCCTAATTCCCACTTATATAAACACCTTAATCCACCTTCTAAATCACTTTTGAAGTTCCTCTTTTATTAGTAACATCTGTTTAGACCAATAATATTTAAACTCCACATATATTTATTGGAATTCAATGTTAAACTATCTCCTAAAGATGCTAAGTCGATGTTTTAGTGTCATTTTTCTAACTATAGTTGTGTATGATATTCTTTTGGAATTTGAAATATTATTGTATTTTGAAAAATATAATATGATTTGAAACAACAAAAGAAACATATAGTAAATACTGTAAGGAATCTAATGATTAGTTGATAAAATAATGTAATTAGATTCAAGGACTGAACAACTATCAAGTCTCTGTTAGAAGAAGTAAAAAACCTGTAATGACCCACTTTTTCAGTCGTTCGAATTTAAAATATTTAATTGAATGTAAATATTGAAAAATGAATTTTACAAGTTAAATCGATTAAATAATTGAATCTGGAATCTAGTGTGAATAAAAATGATTGCGAAAGTTGATTTAAATTCTATTTGAGTTAGAATAAAGTTAGTAGACTTTTAAAGTTGAGTAAAAAGTTAATTTATAGAAATTGAAAATTTTAATATTTAATTAGACGTGTAAAAATAGCCATCGGGACACTGTCTCAGAATTGGATAAAACCAATTTCTTTGGATCCGTAATAGTATATTATTATAGGATTCCAAATTTCGTATCGATTGGACTTACCATTTGATCGTGCGAGTTCGGATTACGCAGAAATTGATTAAACGATTTAAATTAAAATAATTCGATTTGAAAACATATCTTCTATATATGATGGAATTGGCCTTCGATACATATTCCATTGTGTTTGGAATAGGAGAAAAACATTAGGAACGCCAGGTGGCATGCTTAACTGGAGTTAGGCAATATTTGAGTGAATAGTGTCACAAAATTGTGTGTATAAGGACCCTAACTTGCAAACCCTAGCCTCTAAATTAGGGCCAGCCGCCACTTATACTCGGATGGCCGAAAATCACCCTCTTTCCCTCCTCGATTTCTTCCAATCCATTCACAATTAGCAAAAACATCCAACTACAAAATGGAAGATCTCGTGGAGCTATAGCTATCCAACGGTGATGATCGTCATCAGAGCACCATGAAGGTCAAAATCTGCTTGCGTTCAAGCTATGTTTTGTAGGGTTTTACGTGGCACTGGTGGGACTGAGCATAGTGAGGTTGGGAGCGGTGATGAAGTAGGCCGAAGGCTTCGCGATGGTGAAGTCCGATCATTGGCAGTTGGTCGATGGTGGAGCGGCAGTCAAAGGAAGGAGGACGTGAACGGGTTCAAGTTTTGTTCATCACCTGGGAGTGTTTAGACGAGGGGAGGGATGGTATAGGAAGGTGATTAATTTAGTTAATCCGTGTAATTAGAGACGTTAACTATTTCAGTTAAATTCAAATGTTTAAAAACGTATGACTATTTCATACGAGGTCCGTTTCACACGAAACAAGATATGTTGTATTTTTATTATCGAGCACTAAATTTGAGAGTTGGATTGGATGGATTTGGAGCTAGCTAGAATTTTGAGTAAATTCGAATGCATGCAAGTTTTTAATCGAAATAAACGCTACAACGATGAATGCAACCAGTGAGAAAAACTCACTCTCTCTGGTCTGCTTATATTTTAAATAAGTGAGAATATTTTTATTATGCTATTTTGGCGACTGTTTGGATGTGTGTCTATATATATACACACACACACATCGGTTGGTTGGACATATTCTCGCATATTTTAGCGGATGTGACCTTATACGTTCCCGTGTATGAGCGGATGACCCTTTGTACGCGCATCTGCCTCGAAGTAGACATTGTTTATTTTTTCACATATGATGTATTTGTTGCATGTTATAGGTTGGAGGGATCCAACAGGATTCCTCACCATTGTTAATTATTTATGTACGCATATTTATTGATATGTTGTAACATGTGATTAGTGATGCAGGGAAACAGATTGGTGGGAACCAACTGGTGATTTTTGTTTAAAAGTGATTTCAAAGTGATTTTTTGTGACGATCCGGAATTTTGGACAATATCAATTTAATAATCTTTATTAATAATTTAATTGGTTTGATAATTTTCTTTTATAATTTTAGTTTAAATCGGTAATTTAATCTTTTAAAAGTTAACAAATACTTAATCTGGCGATATTGATTTATATCTTTCTATCAATGTAAAATTAATAAGATTTATTTTTCAAAACTAATAGGAATAGATTCTATTTATAATGTATATATTGATATATATATATATATTGTGAATAGAGAATCTTTTGTTTAAATAAAAGATGTATTTTCAAATTGTAATATATGTGCATGTATATGTTATGATTTGAAGTTTTTTTGAAATTTAATATAATAATTCTCAAATTAATGTTAAAAATATTTTCTATTTAAAACAAGTATATATATTTGTATATATTAAAGTTTGGTTTGAATTTAATTAAAGTGTTTCAAATTTTAATATATATGTATATATTGTAATTTGGAAAGTATAATTTAATATAGTATTCTTAGAAAAGGGTATTTGGAATTTTAATTTATATTTCATAAACAATCAAGATAATTTTTTGGATTTAAGAATATATGTATAAGATTTTATTTGAATATAATTTGTTCTTTTAAAAGTAATTTATATGTATGTACTAAGATAAGTATTATTAAATAGAAAAGTTAATTTAAAAAGGCTTTATATTTACATTTAAATTAAATAAAAGTTTATATAAAATAATTAAAGACAAGTGTTAGGATAATATACATCTACGTAACATATGTAAGGTAATTAAGAGATAAGTGGACAAATGTAAGCATTGAAAACAAGTGTCATTCAAATGAAATTTTATTTTCTTTAATTTTCAATAAATCATAACTAAGTTTATAAAACATACATTTCTTCCTTTCTTCAATCTCTTTTCAATTCTCGGTTGAACAAAGAAAAAAAAGAAATTTTCAAAACCAAAAATTAAACCTGTATACATTTTGCCAAAATCTAATAAAAATCCTCAAAGCAAATTTTCAAAGCCTATAACAATTCTACAAACATTTTCAAAGATGAAACCTGGAATTCAAATCTGCAAACAACTAGAAGATCAAGCAACTAAATCAAGTTTAACAGCAAGTTTCAACATTTAAATCAAAGATTTACAGGCATGCAAAGAATTCAACTTCAATAGCTAAGCAAAAATTCAAATATGCAATTCCAGTAAACAAGAACATGTCCTCTGCTCTCTGTTTATACATGCCTGGTAAGCAAACATTTTTAAAAACAGTTAATCTTATTTTAACGTAAGTGCATGTGGTGATGTTGGATTGAATTGAATTCTACAATTCGAAACTTATCTGGATTAGCAAATATACGTATGTGAGTATGACTGTATATGTTGATATCTTGTTCTTTGTTTGTTACAGTCTGTGACTTGTTTCCAAAAATCCAAATCTCTCAATTAGATCCATATTAGCCTTGAATATGTGTATGAAAATTGTTTGAAAATGTATAATGAAGATCACAAAAATAGTTTCATGATTTTAAATGGAACAGATAATTTTAAATTGGGGATTAACAGTGAAACTAAATTTTTTTGTAAAAAATCAACTACCTTAAGTTCTAATTTGGATTACATGAATGTAGTCATGATTGAAAATCATGAATTTTGATACGCATTTTGTAATTTTTAGATTGTAATTCTTGAGAATTCGCGTGTTGTTCGAATTGGGTGTTTGGGAGGTTTATCGTTGATCTGCATGATGATCGGAGGTGATACCTTGGTCGAAGGTGGTTGGTCGGAGAATGCATGCGGGAAAATTCTAGAATTCTTTTTTTCCAATGGCCGAGTCTAGCAGATTTGGGTCAAGTAGGGTTTTGTATTGGGTTTGGGTTGTCTGCGTTGACGAGATTATTTCGTTGTTGACGAGGAGTCGAGTGCGATTGCGATGGGAGAGATCGTTGCGTGGGGACGTGGTGCTGCTCTGGAGCGAAGCCTGTGAGTTCCTGTCTCCATGATCATCGACGGAGAGATGATTTTTCATCTGCGTTTGATTCTAGATTTTGTTCGAAAAGCTCGTTTTCAATTTTGAGTTGTATCTTCGAATCTGGGTTTGTATTCGTGATCGCGTGGGTTCGTGGAGTTATTGAGGAGCATCGCGACGATCGACGATGGCCGGAGTTGCCGGTGCACGTGAACAATTCCGGTGTCTGGCGAAATTTTGGGTTTGGGAACGAAGGACGAGCTTGGGATTTCTTCGATTTTTCACGCGATGGTCTCGAAGTTTTTGAGTGGGGGTTTGTCTCGAAGGCAAGCTCGGGTTTGTTGAGGGGTTAGCTCGGGTTTATTGAAGGGTTAACTCGGGTATGATGTTATGTATATCTGAGCAGAGTAGATGCAAGGTTTATAGGAAGATAATCAAGCCTGCAAATTTTTAAATCAAAGTTCTCTAAGAAGAAATTAAGGGCTAAGTTGTAAACAAGTTTTCAAACAAGTGGAAATCAAATTTTAAGGGTACTTTAATTTAATATAATTTCAAATTCAAATGTACAAGATTGTTGATTTAAAGTGGTTAGGTAAATTGATATTGAATTTTGAATTCAATATATTTTCAATTTAAAATATTTGATCAAGATTTAAGAAATTCAAATGAGATTGAAATATGTATGTTTCAAGTTAAAGTTAAATTCAAAGAAATTATAAAGGAATGTAAATTTGATTTTAAAATTTATTTTAAATGAACAAGTTTGAAGGATATGACATTTGGATTTCAAAGTTAAATATTGTTTTAATCTAATTTAATAGTTTGAAAAGGATATTCAAAGATTTTAAGTGCATATTAAATTAAGCGTTTGAATTGTTTTGTTTTAAAAGTAAAATCATATTTCAAATTGATTTTTAAATTGGTTTTAATGAAGTTAATGATTAAAGTAAATATTTCATATAAATGCAAAGTTTATTCTTAATTAGTTAAGTTGAGATTAATTAAGAATAACCAATTAATAAAATAAATTAAAGCTTAATTACTTTGTAATTAAGGATAATTACTTTATGAAGTAATTAATGAATGGTTAATGAATTAATTAGAGATTAAGTGATTTATTAATTAGTTAATTAATTAATGTAATTAATTTTAGATTAATTAATTAGTCTAATTAATTAATGATAAATCACTTATTAATTAATTGAGTAATTACTTAATGAAGTATGAATGTAATTAAGAAGAAAAATTGCTTATGGAAGTAATTAGTGGAAAATTACTTATGGAAGAAATTGAATGGAAAAAATTAAGGGTTAATCACTTGATGTTATTAATTAATATAATTGATTTGGAAGTTAATTAATTAAAGAGTTATTAATTAATTAAAGGATTAAGGTTAATTAATGATGTGATTAATTACTTGTTAAGGTAATTAATTAAGAGAGTAATTGACTAATGAGAGTAATTAGAGGATAATTACTTATGGAAGTAATTAAGGGTTAATTGCCTAGTTAATTGGTTAATTAATTAATGTAATTAATTAATTAATTAATGTGATTAATTAATTAATTAATGTGATTAATTTAAGATTAATTACTAAATGTAATTAATTAAAAGATAATTAATTAATGAAGTAATTAATTAAGAATTATTAGTTAATTAGATTAACTAATAATTAATTAATGAAGTAATTAAGGATCAATTAATTAGTGTAATTAATCAAAGGATTAATATAATTGATTAAGGAGTTAATTAATTAAGATAAGTAATTGCAAGTTTGTTAATTACTGTTTATGATTAATTAAGACTAATTAATGAAGGTGGTTAATTAAAGATTAATTATTTAATTAATTAAAAGATTAATTAATTAACGGGGATCATTAATTAATATAATTAATGAGATTGATCAAGGTTGATTAATGGAAGTAATTAATTAAAGTATGATTAATTAATTGTGATTAATTAAGAATTAATGTAATTAATTATAGTTAATTAATTAATGGAAGTAAATGGAGAATCATTAACTAATGTAATTAATGATAGTAATTAAAGGTTAATTAATGTATATGAGTATGATAATTAATTTGTGTAATTAATTAAAGGATAATTACTTAATGTAATTAAAGGGTAATTAATCAAGGGAGATTAATTAAGGTAGATCATTAAGAGATGATTAATTGATTAATTGGTAATTAATTAATGATAAGTAAGCAGGATTGAAGTAATCCAAGTAAATAAAGGTTAATAATTAATTTAATTAAAGGTTAATTAAGTTAATCAAGAGAGAATCAAAACTGCTTACGGATGATTAATTGATATTGGATGATTGAATGATATTGGATGATTTGGATGTGCTATCTTTGATATGTGATATGTGATGCTTTATGATGCGAGATGTTTGGTTGATTTAGGTAATATGGATTATTTATCTGTGATATTGTAAATCGTCTATCTGTTTATGTCATTCTGAATATAAGTTTAAACCTTAATCAACTTGGACATTAAAATGGCATTTTGGATTTCAGTGAGACTGGGATCAAGCTTCCATATTTGGATATCCAAAAACCACATCGATCCAAATTAAATGTTAGATCGTGAATCCAAGTGAAGATCAAAGTGAAGATTCGAAGTGTAAGAACTATTCATCGTTAAAAACACTGAGGGTGACTCCAAGATGAATTAACGGGGATAGTACTTTCAGGTTCGAGATGGTGATTCAGAGTGCAAGGGCTATGGTCGTTAACTCTGAGGGTGATTCCAAAATGAATGCAACGAGATAGTGCCTTCGGTTTCATTCATACCCAGAACGAACTTGTATGGATCGAATGCTTTCAGAACATCATCAGGTGGACGATAAGCCTTCTAAGATAGATGTGCTCTATAAAGGTAATCGCAGCCTCAAGCCTCATCAACCGAGAATGGATAATACAGGGGAGGCGAAGCAAGGTTAAGTGGGTAGAACCCAAGTAGGACGAGATTTACCCCTGTCTAGAGGTCCCTTTCTATTTCGACTTAGTGTGTGGTTGGTCGCGCCAACCACGGGGTGGTCTTGTTCGGCACTGTTCAGTAAGAGATGGTTCCGGCCTTGTGTTGTAGGGGATTTAGGGTGGATCCTCGGTACGGTGATCTAGGCCTCGTATTGTGGCGGGCGGTACCCTAGTAGCTCTGCCAATGATGGAAATCCATTCTTTCTATGTGCCCTTACGGTTTTGATTGTATTACCCACTTTTGTGGCTAGTAGCTGGAATTTAATCATGTAACAATTTCAGCTATTTTCTATTTACTTGAAAACCCTAGACACTATTATAATATCACTGGATTTCCTATCAAATGTTTTGGTTAGCATAAGGTAAAAACTTTTCCATGTTTATGTGTGGGAGTCTTAAGTGATACCTTTCTTTTCAAAAGTTTTCAAAGTTAAGCAATTTTAAACCGTTTACTCACACCAGACCCATGCGTGACCCAAGTGTTTATTTTCTGTTTTATTAAACTCTTGGGTACTCATATTATGCATGAGTAGTCGAGGGATTCAGGTTAGCTTGACGAATTTTGAAGGAGATTTGGAGTAGGAGGCTTCAGCGCGTTGATATATAATGGTTCTGCTGTGTTTGTTTTGTGTCTGTATCTTTGTGATATCTTAAGTTTTATAGTTAGACAGATGTTTATAACCGTCTAATATGAAATGTATAAGTTGTGAACTCTGATGTATATGATACTATGTAATATTTTTTGTGATATATTATATTTCATTCGTTCCGCTCTGAGAATCTATTGTTGTTGAGTTTCTTTCCTATCTTATCTTCTTCTATCCCTTTTTTTCTTAAGTCATGATGTGTCTTTCTGGTAGATGGAAGACAGGTCGTGAAAGTCGGTATCAAAGCGCTAGGTTGAGTGAATACCTAGGATTTGGAGTGATTTCTATCTTTCTTGAGAGAGCGTACTTGTATTTATATATATATATATATATATATATATATATATATATATATATATATATCTGATTTGTTGGGTTACCTGTTCGGGTTTTCCAACATTAGTTATAAAGGTAGATAGGGTTGTGGAGTGTGTAACACGACTACCAATGAATTGGAGTTTGAATGTTTGAGATTGGAAGAGTATTTGTCGAGACTGTAGATCTAATACCGTCTCAAGTAAACTTTGCAGCTCGGAGTAAGGATTTCTCTAATCTCCGAAGGAAATCTTTTAAAAAAAAGATTCGGAGTCCATCTTTGAAGTGTAAGTTTGGATTACGCTCGGGTGAGCGGATTTGCTAAAGTTTGGATCTATCGTATGCGAAGGCAAATGATGGTATCTTGGCAACCGTAGGAAGGAGTTTTGTCTGTTTTGGAATATGAGGCTAAAGTCTATAAGTTGTTTATGCTTGGTTTGAAGCCGGAGTTTCTTGAGAGGTTGTCTGACCATCACAAGGGGTCTTATGTGAAGTTGGTTGATGGCTTTGGAGTTCAAGAAGCCTTTGGATGAAGAAGTCTTTGGTTAGCTGTGGTAGCAGTACAACTTAGAGGTGTTATGTATGACTACAAGAAGCTCTTCTGGCTTAGCAGTGTGGCCCGTTTCTACGATGGTTCAGGAATTTTTGTGATTCTTCTATCAGTAGTTCTAGGCAGATGGTGAATGCTTTCTTGAAAGGATAAACCTTGTTTGGAAAAGCTTAAAGCTGTTTTAATTGGTAAAGAGAGAACAGTTTCTTTGGAATCCGAATTAGGTAGGTAGAAAAGGTGACTTGCGATTATTTTAGGAATTCATCTTGGGTAATCTTTTGTTTGAGATTGAGGCTTCTCATGAGGAAAGTATGAGCTACTGAAGTAGTTAAATATTTGTATGGATATCATTGAGGAAGTCAGAAGTTTGTCTGCATCTGGAGTTGAGTTTCACATCGACTTGGTCTCAGAAGCGATACCAGTGGTTAGCCTGGTAGTAGGATGGTTCTTAGAGAGAGAAGAGTTGATGTAGCAGCTCAGGAATTTTTGAAAATTGATTAGTCAGATCCAGTTTTCAAGTTTGGATTCTGCTACAAGGTTGTGTGACCGAGTTAGATAGGTCGCTAAGATTTTATGAATTTGATGAACAAAGTTTCCCGGATATATTGGATAAGTTTGTACTCATGTTCCTCATCAGTATTCTCATCTATTCCAGAATCAGAGTTGTGCAGCGGAAGCAAGGTAGCAGCTATGCGAGGAAGGAGGTAAGTTCAGTCTTCTAATGCTTGGGAAGTAGAGCTTGTGTTTTGGATTTTGGTAAATCTTGGAAGACCTTTCTGTTGAGTAGAATCCAGAAACTGATTTGTTTTGGTCTTGTTGTTTCTGGAAACATCAGCATAGGTTGAGCGATCAGGAAGAAGATAGGCGACCCAGGATCGCCAGAAGGAGTTATGGGGATAAGATGGATGAATCTGGAAATCAAAGTTGGAGGCTTCGTTGTTGTTAAGGTTTCTCTGGTTAAGAGAGCAGTATGATTGGGTAAAATTGGAAGGCTGGTTCTGAGGTATTTTGGAATTTGTTATATGTATTCTTGATAAGATAAGTTCTTTTGTCTATACGATTGAATTTCCAGTTTGGATGACTGCGATTCATTGTATTTCACGTATCTCTAAGGGAGGACATGCATAACTTATTTCTAGTTGTAGAATCAGCGGTTCAAAGGATCTGGTAGTTGAGCTAGACTTGAGTTTGGTCCGATGTTTTGTTCAGATTGGTGGATCTAGAAGAGAGAGTACTTTGGATCATAGTGATGTAGTTAGTTTAGCTTTTGTAGAGCGAATTTCCCAGTGATTTATACTTGGGAAACTCTAGATAGTATTAGAAAGATTTATCCTGGTATGTGCTAGGATAGTTAGTTAGATTTGTTTGTTTGATTGGTGCTTTGGTTATTAGTAACTAGATGATAGGTATGCTTTGCTGTTTGAAATTAAAATCTTTGTTGAGTTATTAAATAATCTTTTCTTTTAAAATTTCGGGGACAAATTCATTTAAGGGGGGAGGAATGTGGCGACTCGGAATTTTGGGCAATATCAATTTAATAATCTTTATTAATAATTTAATTGGTTTGATAATTTTCTTTTATAATTTTAATTTAAATTCGTAATTTAATCTTTTAAAAGTTAATAAATAATTAATCCGGCAATATTGATTTATATCTTTTTATCAATTTAAAATTAATAAGATTTATTTTTCAAAACTAATAAGAATAGATTCTATTTATAATGTATATATTGATGTACATACATACATACATACATATATATATATATATATATTGTGAAAAGAGAATCTTTTGTTTAAATAAAAGATGTATTTTCAAATTGTAATATATGTGCGTGTATATGTTATGATTTGAAGTTGTTTTGAAATTTAACATAATAATTCTCAAATTAAAGTTAAAATATTTTCTATTTAAAAAGAAGTACATATATATTTGTATATATTGAAATTTGGTTTGAATTTAATTAAAGTGTTTCAAATTTTAATATATATATATATTGTAATTTGGAAAGTATAATTTAATTTAGTATTTTTAGAGAAGGGTATTTAGAATTTTAATTTATATTTCTTAAACAATCAAGATAATTTTTTGGATTTAAGAATATATGTATAAGATTTTATTTGAATATAATTTGTCCTTTTAAAAGTAATTTATATGTATGTACTAAGATAAGTATTATTAAATAGAAAAGTTAATTTAAAAAGGCTTTATATTTACATTTAAATAAAATAAAAGTTTATATAAAATACTTAAAGATAAGTGTTAGGATAATATACATCTACGTAACATATGTAAGGTAATTAAGAGATAAGTGGACAAATGTAACACTGAAAACAAGTGTCATTCAAATGAAATTTTATTTTCTTTAATTTTCAATAAATCATAACTAAGTTTATAAAACATACATTTGTTCCTTTCTTCAATCTCTTTTCTATTCTCAGTTAAACAAAGAAAAAAAGAAATTTTCAAAACTAAAAATTAAACCTGTATACATTTTTCCAAAATCTAATAAAAATCCTCAAAGCAAATTTTCAAAGCCTGTAATAATTCTCAAAACATTTTCAAAGCTGAAACCTGGAATTCAAATCTGCAAATAAATAGAAGATCAAGCAACTAAATCAAGTTTAACAGCAAGTTTCAGCATTTAAATCAAAGATTTACAGGCATGCAAAGAATTCAACTTCAACAGCTAAGCAAAAATTCAAATATGCAATTCCAGAAAACAAGAACATGTCCTCTGCTCTCTGTTTATACATGCCTGATAAGTAAATATTTTTAAAAACAGTTAATCATTTTTTAACTTAAGTGCATGTGGGGATGTTGGATTGAATTGAATTCTACAGTTCGAAACTTATCTGGATTTGCAAATATATGTATGTGAGTATGACTGCATATGTTGATATCTTGTTCTCTGTTTGTTACAGTCTGGACTTTTGTTTCCAAAAATCCAAATCTCTCAATTAGATCCTTATTAGCCTTGAATATGTAAATGAAAATTGTTTGAAAATTTATAACGAAGATCAAAAAAATAGTTTCATGATTTTAAATGCAACAGATAATTTTAAATAGGGGATTAACAGTGAAACTAAAAATTTTTGTAAAAAATCAACTACCTTAAATTCTAATTTGGATGACATGAATGTAATCATGATTGAAAATCGTGAATTTTGATATGCATTTTGTAATTTTTAGATTAGTAATTCTTGAGAGTTCGCGTGTTGTTCGAATTGGGTGTTTTGATGGTTTGCTGTTGATCGGCGTGATGATCGGAGGTGATACCTTGGTCGAAGGGGGTTGGTCGGAGGATGCTTGCAGAAAAATACTGGAAAAACAAATTTTCCAATGGCTGAGTCGAGCGGATTTGGATCGCGTAGGGTCTTGTATTGGGTTTGGGTTGTCTGCGTTGACGAGGAGTCGAGTGCGATTGCGATGGGAGAGATCGTTGCGTGGGGACGTGGTGCAACTCTGGAGCAAAGCCTGTGAGTTGCGGTCGCCATGATCATCGACGGCGAGATGACTTGACGTCTGCGTTCGATTCCAGATTTTGTTCGAAAGGCTCGTTTTCGATTTTGAGTTGTATCTTCGAATCTGGGTTTGAATTCATGATCGCGTGGGTTCGTGGAGTTGTTGAGGAGCATCTCGGCGATCGACGATGGCCGGAGTTGCCAGTGCACGTGCACGTGCACGATTCCGATGTCTAGCGAAAGTTTGGGCTTCGGAACGAAGGATGAGCTCGGGATTTCTTCGATTTTTCATGCGATAGTCTCGAAGTTTTTGAGTGGGGGTTTTTCTCGAAGGCAAGCTTGGGTTTGTTGAGGGGTTAGCTCGGGTTTGTTGAAGGGTCGACTTGGGTATGATGTTATGTATATCTGAGCAGAGTAGATGCAAGGTTTGTAGGAAGATAATCGAGCCTGCAAATTTTTAAATCAAAGTTCTGTAAGAAGAAATTAAGGGTTAAGTTGTAAACAAATTTTCAAACAAGTGGAAAAAAAATTTAAGGGTACTTTAATTTAATATAATTTCAAATTCAAATGTACAAGATTGTTGATTTAAAGTGGTTACTTAAATTGATTTTGAATTCTGAATTCAATATATTTTCAATTTAAAATATTTGATCAAGATTTAAGAAATTCAAATGAGTTTGAAATATGTATGTTTCAAGCTAAAGTTACATTCAAAGAAATTATAAAGGAATATAAATTTGATTTTAGAATTTATTTTAAATGGATAAATTTAAAGGATATGACATTTGGATTTCAAAGTTAAATATTGTTTTAATCTAATTTAATATGTTTGAAAAGTATATTCAAAGATTTTTAGTGTATATTAAAATTAAGTGTTTGAATTGTTTTGTTTTAAAAGTAAAATCATATTTCAAATTGATTTTTAAATTGGTTTTAATGAAGTTAATGATTAAAGTAAATATTTAATATAAATGCAAAGTTTATTCTTAATTAGTTAAGTTGAGATTAATTAAGAATAATTAATTAATAAAATAAATTAAAGCTTAACTACTTCATTATTAAGGATAATTACTTTATGAAGTAATTTGTGAATGGTTAATGAATTAATTAGAAATTAAGTGATTTATTAATTAGTTAATAAATTAATGTAAATTATTTTAGATTAATTAATTAGTCTAATTAATTAACGATAAATCACATATTACTTAATTGAGTAATTACTTAATGAAGTAACTAATGGATAATTACTGAATGCAATTAAGAAGAAAAATTACTTATGGAAGTTATTAGTGGAAAATTACTTATGGATGTAATTGAATGGAAGTGATTAAGGGTTGATCACTTGATGTTATTAATTAAAGGATTAATTAATATAATTAATTTGAAAGTTAATTAATTAAAGAGTAATTAATTAATTAAAGGATTAAGGTTAATTAATGATGTGATTAATTACTTGTTAAGGTAAATGATTAAGAGAGTAATTGACTAATGAAAGTAATTAGAGGATAATTACTAATGGATGTAATTACGGGTTAATTGCTTAGTTAATTGGTTAATTAATTAATGTAATTATTAATTAATTAATCTGATTAATTTAAGACTAAATACTAAATGTAATTAATTAAAACATAATAATTAATTAAGAATATTAATAAATGTAATTAATTAATAATTAATTAATGAAGTAATTAAGGATCAATTAATTAGTGTAATTAATCAAAGGATTAATATAATTGTTTAAGGAGTTAATTAATTAAGATAAGTAGTTGCAAGTTTGTTAATTACTGTTTATGATTAATTAAGCTAATTAATGAAGGTGTTTAATTAAAGATTAATTATTTAATTAATTAAAAGATTAATTAATTAATGGGGATCATTAGATTAATGGGAATAATTAATTAAAGTATGATTAATTAATTGTGATTAACTACGAATTAATGTAATTAATTATAGTTAGTTACTTAATGGAAGTAAATGGAGAATCATTAACTAATGTAATTAATGATAGTAATTAAAGGTTAATTCTTGTATATGAGTATGATAACTAACTTGTGTAATTAATTAAAGGATAATTACTTAATTTAATTAAAAGGATAATTAATCAAGGGAGATTAATTATGGTAGATCATTAAGAGATGATTAATTAATTAATTGGTAATTAATTAATGATAAGTAAGAATGATTGAAGTAATCCAAGTAAATAGAGGTTAGTAATTAATTTAATTAAAGGTTAATTAAGTTAATTAAGAGAGAATCAAACCTGCTTATGGATGATAAATTGATATTGGATGATTGAATGATATTGGAAGATTTGGATGCGATATCTCTGATATGTGATATGTGTTGCTTTATGATGTGAGATGTTTGGTTGATTTAGATAATATGGATTATTTATCTATGAATGTAAATCATCTATCTGTTTATGTTATTCTGAATATAAGTTTAAACCTTAAACAACTTGGACATTAAAATGGCGTTTTGGATTTCGGTGAGACTGGGATCGGGTTTCTATAGTTGGATATCCGAAAACCACATCGATCCAAATTAAATGTTGGATCGTGAATCCAAGTGAAGGTTAAAATGAAGACTCGAAGTGTAAGAACTATTCATCGTTAAAAACTCTGAGGATGATTCCAAGATGAGTTAACCGGGATAGTACTTTCAGGTTCGAGATGGTGATCCAGAGTGCAAGGGCTATGGTCGTTGACTCTGAGGGTGATTCCAAAAGGAGTGCAACGAGATAGTGCCTTCGGTTTCGTTCGAACCCGGAACGAACTTGTATGGACTGAATGCTTTCAGAACATCGTCAGGTGGACGATGAGCATTCGAAGATAGATGTGTTATATAAATTTAATCGCAGCCTCAAGCCTCATCAACCGAGAATGGCTAAAACAGGGGAGGTGCAGCAAGGTTAAGTGGGTAGCACCCAAGTAGGACGATATTTACCCCTGTCTAGAAGTCCCTTTCTATTTCGTCTTAGTGTGTGGTTGGTCGCGCCAACCACGGGGTGGTCTTGTTCGGGACAGTCCAATAAGAGATGGTTCCGGCCTTGTGTTGCAGGGGATTTAGGGTGGATCCTCAGTACAGTGATCTGGCCCCGTACCGTGACGGGCGGCACCTCAGTAGCCCTACCATAGATGGAAACCCATTCTTCCTACGTGCCCTTACGGTTTTGATTGTATTACCCACTTTTGTGGCTAGTAGCTAGAATTTAATCATGTAACATTTTCAGCTATTTTCTATTTACTTGAAAACCCTAGACACTATTATAATATCACTGGATTTCCTATCAAATTTTTTGGTTAACGTAAGGTAAAAACTTTTCCATGTTTATGTGCGGGAAATCTTACGTGATACCTTTCTTTTCAAAGGTTTTCAAAGTTAAGCAATTTTAAACCATTTACTCACACCAGACCCATGTCTAATCCAAGTGTTTATTTTCTGTTTTATTAAACTCTTGGGTACTCATATTATGTATGAGTTGTCGAGGGATTCATGTTAGCTTGACGAATTTTGAAGGAGATTTGGAGCAGGAGGCTTCAGCGTGTAGATATATAATAGTTCCATTGTGTTTGGGTTGTGTCTATATCTTTTTGATATCTTGAGTTGTATAGTTAGACAGATGTTTATAACTGTCTAATATGAATTGTATAAGTTGTGAACTCTGATGTATATGATACTATGTAATATTTATGTGATATATTATATTTCATACGTTCCGCTGTGAGAATCTATTGTTGTTGAGTTTCTTCTTTCCTATCTTTTCTTCTTCTATCCCTTTCTTTCTTAAATCATGATGCGTCTTTCTGGTAGATGGAAGACGGGTCGTGACATTTCTTGTTTAAAAGTGATTTTAAGTGATTTCGAAGTATATGTGTCTATACTTATTTTTGAATTATGAAAAGGAGTTTATTTTAAATTAAAATGAAAGTATGGATTTTTTTATTTTAAATATACAGTTTCACGAATGCTTTCAAAATAAGTTTTTTGAATAGTTTTTATATATAAGATTCATAAGTAACATTTTATGAATAAGTAATGGATTTCTTATTAGAATTTTATAAGAGCTAAAACTGGATTTGAAATCAATATTTGTGTAAACTATTTTATATAATGGATTTATAAAAGGGACGTGTATAGAAATGGTTATATAAGTTACTTACAAATTGGATTTGCTATTGATATCTTAAGAATGGTTTTATAAATGGATTAAACGTCAATAAATTTGTAAATGGTTTAATAAACGGATTTTGGTAAATAATGAGATATTAAAAGAACAGATTTATAAATGAGACTTTGTAAACAAAAGGATTTTATATAAAAAAATTATAAATATTTAAATAAATTGATTTGTAACCGAATAAGTTGTAAAATAATTGGATTTGCAAATTGATATTTAGAAATGGTTTTATACATGAACTTTAGAGAATTGAAAGTTATAAACGTTGTTTGTAAATGTAAATAATTTATTTTCATAAGTAAGTATGGTTTTATAAAGTAAGTATATTCTTTTTTTGAAAATGAATAATATTTAAGGCGATAGTTTTAGAAAGATATACTCAAAATGAAGTTTAAATTGTTTTGAAGATGTTGTAGCTTTCCTAAAATGGTTTGTATATGTACTTATTTTTGTTTTAAGTATATGATGTTATTTTCTAAGTGTTGAAAATAGAATGATTTGTGAATATGCTTATTCAGTTGAGATAAGTATATGGAAATTTTTCCAATTATTGAATACTTGAGAAGTTTTGAATAAATATATCTAGTATATGGAAATGTTTCACGGTTTATTGAATATTTGAGATGCTTTTGAGTATATATCTTTCTAAAGATAGTTTAGGGTATATATATTTGGGAAGTGATTTGATTTATAAAGAATTATAAAAAAGGCCTAATAATTGCTTCAGTACTAGATTATGCCTATTGTCAAAGTTTTGGTTCCTTGACTAGATGTGGAAACTGATTAGTCGTGCACTTAGCATGTAGCCAACTATGTAAACTTAATTATCGTTTGTGTTAAGAATGTTGATTCATGTAGCGCGGAGATACTTTTGTACTCCCATTTACCGAGCTTCCTTTTTGTCTAAACGGTAGCAAGTTGAAATTTGAAACCGTGATATGTCTACGTGACATAGTTTCTGTATGAAGCTAAGAGCCACTTTTCGATATCGGTGCGGAGAGGCCAGGATCAAATTTATTTCAAAATCACTTCGGACCAATATATACGTTCGGGAGTTTAGATTATTGATGATGATTTATGAAGACCGAGGATCTTCATAGCATGAGGACTCCTTGTTGACATTTTCTGGGTCGCTCCCATTATAGAGATATTTATAGAAGTGATATTCTCGTTGTGGAAATCTTCGGATTGCAAGGACTACTCGCTACTAGTGATAGTAGGAGAGTGCCTTTGATTTCATTCAGTCTCAAAACAAACTCATACGGATGCTTGTCTGACGTTGTATTCTAAATCACATTTAAATGGTTTCTATAAATGTATATCAATCAGTGCCGGAGAGGGCAACTTCTCTTAGCTTAACATCCTTTTTCGAGACACACGAGCTCGGAAAGTTATACTTTTGTAGAAATCAGTCATGTGACATGGAATGACAATGCGGCATTCAAAGATGTGATATATATTATGTGATATGAGAAAGGTAATCGTAACCTCACAAGCCTCACTCCCCAGATTTGAGGATACTATATGGTCAGGTGTATGCATATTTTCGATTGAGGCTTATATAGATGACCAGATGTTCTAGGCCTTATGGCAGAGATACAGCGATATCTGAGTCCTTGGATGTTATTTATAGAGGGTATTCATTTTTTATCCATATATGTGGATGTGGCATTTGAGTCTTGGATGTTAGTCATGGATAAAGAGTGATCATTCCACTAGTTCCGTATGATGTTGGAAATCCAATTCCAATACGTGCCTGCCATTTTTTTTTGTAGAGCCTCAAATGATTAGGTACGAAATGTTAAATGGGTAAGCATTACGGCTATATTTGATATTATTTGCAAAATAGACACTATTATAATATAATAGAATTTGATATAAAGTGTTTTAGTTATCTAGGGTAAAAACCCATCTGCTTTTATGTGTGGGCGTGGTCTTACGAGATACTTTTGTTTGAAAAGTAAAGTTTTGGTAATTTTATAAATTCAATAGAGATGTGTTTTCTCGTGCTGGTTTAGTAGACTGATCCGGATGTTCTTCCATTTCAATGCTCGGGTCAGACCAAGTATATTTTCAGATTCAAATATAATGAATTGGAGCTTCAACAAACGAGCTGGAAGTCCTTAGATGGTATTCCCATATATGTTTATATTCCGCTGCATGATTGTTTATGATTCATCATTTTTGAGGACAGGTTGTTATAACGGTCCAACTGATGATTTTGTTTTATGTACTCTGATATGATTGATGTAGGATATTACGGTTTCTCTTTTTATAGAGATCATTGATATTATATTATATGTTATTCCGTTTCGATGTGAGATTCTGTATTGTTATTTTTCTATTTGGTTCTCTTCTTCTCTCTTCTTTCTTTCTCGTGATTATCTACAATCTATGCACTTTGCTTCAGATATGTGTAGTTTAGTGTCGGATTCTGAGTGCGTCGGATGCGGGTCATGACAAAACCTTTATAATGAATTCTAGAAATCTTTGTTGTGTCAAAAAATTTAACTCCTTCATGCATGTAAATACAATATAGGGGGAAATGGGTTATTCAAATTAAATAAAGAACAACGTTAAATAATGAACTAAGTTTTTAAAGAAATTAAACATATAAAAAACATGATATCCTTTCCTAATTGTCAACGCGGTCTGTTTACTTCATTTAATTTATATCCAAGTTGTTGTGGATTACTTTACAAATATGGAATTACATTATAGAACAAAGCTTTTAAGATCCAGTCTGGAAAAGCAATAGTTTCTCGTAGTGCAAAACACCCAAAATGAGTGTAGGTTCAAATCTAAGAAATGTATTTTATGCAAATATTCATGCTTCTAGTTTAAGTGATATCTATGGTAGAAAAAGGTAGCTATGCCAATATAAACTCCAATATGAACCAAATATGTAGTGTTAGAAAGTGCGAGTGATGCAACCGAATAAAAAATTATTCATTTAAACAAGTTTACTATAGTTTGAAGCTTTTTTATATTGGGTGAATATTTAAATCACAATAGCAATAAGGAAATCAACACTTTTAGTTTTCCTTCAAGATAGTTTCACGCATATTTAAAGATTTTTTTATTTTCAGCAATCTATAGTGATAGCAACGACGTTTTATATTCGTACTTTTAGCTAACTGGACTTTATCTATACATGTCAAAGTAGTGGATACTAAGTCAGTTTATTAGTAATAGTCACCTTGTAATCAAGTTCTATTTTTTAGATGTAAATTATAGCATGCTAGGCTTTACTACTACATGTACACCTATGAAGGATGAAACTATGTCATGAAAGGTTGATGTTTATGATCTAACATTCATAAAAGTTTGTGAATTATCGTCGCCATAATGTCTCATTAAATTCCACCCATAATCTATTTATTAATGATAATCTGATTATTAAAGAAATTAATTTTTAAAATATTTGAATTATTAAATAGAGTATTTTACTCACTTTGGTTCTCTATTTAATAATGGGAAAGTTTGGCTCATATTCTTGTTAAAGTTTAAAATGTACAAAACATCTTTCTCAAAACAAAGTTGTAAAAGACATCCCAATATTTAAATTTTTGTACTTAGTCCCCAGATATACCCTTAGGCTCGCTGAATACAAAACCTAAAACCCTTGAAATTGCTACATCGACGTTTTTCAAAGCATACTCCTGAAATACAAATTGTAAGCGAACGAAATTTAAACACCGAAGATGAAATCAAAACGACTGGAAAAGAAGAACAATTTGAAGAAGATGGAATTAGCTAAAATGGAAAAATCGAGGGTAATCACCTAATTTTCTTTTTGAAATCAATTTGTTTTCAATTATAATCGATCGATTTTTAAAAAAAATCATTGATGGCTCATTTCACGCTATTTGCACATGTATATGATATTATTTATGAAATTAAATATGTAAGCAAGAATCTGCAAGAGTGTAAGATAACACCCAAAAAGGAAGAAAAATTACAGAAAATTCTACAATAAAACAAAATAACTAAAGAAGTTTTAACAATTACCTGAAAATCATGCATGCAAGTACGAACATGTAAACTGCAATAGCGTTCCATAAAAACAAATATGAATAATAGCAGCTTAATCTGCAATTAATAAAAAAAATTGAAGAAATTACATAAATTATACAGAAAATAGAATGCTCATTACAAATTATCTTGAAAATTACACACATATTTCAAAAAATATAAACAATTGCAGTATAATCTGCAATTAATCAAAATAATTGAAGAAAGAATAGAAATTTGATGGAAATTGAATGCATGCAAGTAATTATCTAGAACATTGCAGATAAATTTCCAAAAATTAATAATATTTGCAGAATATTCTACGATTAATAAAATAATTTGAAGAAATGAAGCCAACTATATGGAAAATTGAATGTATACAAGCAATTATCTGAAAAATTGCAACATATTTCCAAAAAAATACAAATAATCACAGAATAGCCTACAGTTAATCAAAATAACTGAGCAAATAATAGCAATTATGTAAAATATTGAATGAATGCAAATAATTAAATTGTGAAGATTAATTTCATGTTACACTGCAATTATCTATAATAATTGCATATTTATCAACACTTATTCATTAAATATCACTTGTTAACATCTGTCATTGCAATTATTCAACATAATTGCAGAAATGTTTGGACCAATTACTAACTCAGTGGTTATTGGGAATAATTGCATCCATCTATGAAATTATATCGATTAATTCTTATTTATTAGCCATAGTTTAAAAAACTAATGCAATAATTCAAAAAGTGTAGAAATACATGCAATTATTCATAATATTTGTAAAAAAAATGCACAAGTTTTAAACATTTGCTACAAAAAATTTGCGTATCATTTGTTAATATGTTTCCAAATATCTAAGAATTTTGTGTACAATATTGCAGAAAGTTACTCAAAAAGGAATCGAAGAAGAAGAGAAAAGGTTACAGAAGAAAAATTCGATAATTCTTATATATTCAAAATATTGTGGAATCTAAAAAAGATAACAATAAAAGAACAAAAAAGAGAAAAACAACCGATGCAACAAATTCTCCTGATAAATAAGCAAACTATATTAATAGTCTGAAGCTGTTTCTTGAGCCGACATGAGGATTAGAAAGGAAAATTTGCTTTAGAATTCTCACAGAAAATATCTTAAAAGTTTACCTTTCTACAATTTTATTGAAATGATTTATAATGGAATAATTTTAGTTAAAGAAACAACCAAAACCTTGACCTCTGTTGACATAATTGTTTGAAACTATAGAAAACATTTAAGATATTTTGAGTTTGGGAATCAAAAATTACATTTTCAGAGCTTGATATTGCATAATTACTTGATGTTCCTATAGCAGGTCAATTGGTCAAAATATCCAGCCGTACTAAATAGGAAGATAAAAGTTACAATGAGTATATCTCTTTCATCAGCAGATATTTTCAAGGAGATACTAATGTACACAAGAATAAGATAGAGCAACGGTTATTTTCTGCAATTAAAGTGACTGCAGAACAAGGCAGAAAAGACACAACAAAACTTCTCCTATTATATTTGGTTGCAACATTTTTGGTATCAAATTCAAACTTAAATGTATCATGGAACATGGTTCCATATTGTGTATGAAATGCAAAAGTATCCCTGATTTCATGGCCTAAAACAATTCATAAACATCTTACGGATCAAGTAGAAAAATATGTTGACAAGCCAAGAAAAATCATAGCTTGTGTGACATTATTATTGGTATGATATTTCAACTTAAATATATAAGATGTCAAAGTGTGTGTGTGTGTATTGATATTAAATATTTCGTTTCAGTGGTGGATTTGACAAAGGCTCAAGTGCTAAAGTCTGTTAAATCTGAATGCAACACCTTATACCCATTAGCTGGAAAATGTAACATTTAAAAGCTTAAACCAATTATGCTGCTGACAATGAGATACTAATATGTAAGTCTACAAATAATAACAATAGAATTTGGAAATTTTGGAAAATATTTGAAGAAAGATGTTATTCAGTACCCTTGCAGATATATCTACAAATACAAGACATATTTGGGATATAACTACAATTATCATCAATAGTTGCAAACATATCTGCAATAATATTTGATACTTATAGACATATCTGCGAATAAAAGACATATTTGAGATATAACTACAATTATTGGATGTAGTTGTAGACATATTTGCAATAATCTTTGATGTTTGCAGACATATCTGCAAATACAAGAAATATTTGAGATATAACTACAATTATCACCAATAGTTGCAGACATATCTGCAATAATCTTCGATACTTGCAGATATATCAGCAAATACACGACATATTTGAGATATAATTGCAATTATCAGCAAAAGTTGTAGACATATCCGCAATAATCCTTGATACTTGCAGACATATCTGCAATTAAAAAAACATACTTCCATATATAACTGCAATTATCAACCATACTTATAGACAAATATGCAGTTATATATAATTCTTGTAGACAAATCTGCAATTATAAAACATACTTGTGGAATAGAATGCAAATATTGAGAATAATTTCTTAATTTCTGAGTTATATACTTCATAATAACTACACACATATCTGCAATAATTTGTCATACTTGATGTTTCATATATATTTATTACTAATAAATTCTGAAGCTACTAAACAAATATGTTTTATCTCTTTATTTCACGATACTCATGAGAAACAAATAGACATATTAAAAGATGCTTTAGAAAAAGGGAATAAATATGAAAAATATACAAAGAAAGAGAGGAAAAATACAAAGAAATAATTCGAAGGTTAGAAATGGACAATAAAAGCCTTCAAAATCATAATGCTCGTCTGAAAATGAAACTAAGTAAATACGAAAAAGAAACTTCTTCTACTGATTCTGATATAATGACTTGACCCTTACAAGAAGTAAGTGATACTGAAAAATATTCCTCTGAAAGTAAAGAAGTTGAAGAAAGTGAAAGTGACAATGCTTCTAACCAATTTGAAGTACAGACAAAGAAAATTGCTGATAAGGAAGAAGATGATGAAGAAGAGGAAGAAGATGATGAAGAAGAAAAAAAGAAGATGACGAACAAGTGGAAGAAGATGATGAAAGAATTGAAGAAGAAGATGTTTCAATATTGCAAAAGAGGAACCAAAAAGGTTTAAAGTGTTGAGCCAGAAGGAAAAAATCAAAATGTAGAGGATAAAAATGAAGAAGAAAAGAAGAAAGATGATGAAGAAGAAGAGGAAAAAGATGATGAAAAAAAGAAGGAAGATGAAATAAAGCAAACTGACCAAGATAAGAACGTTGATGAAAGTAATTTGAATGAAGAAGAAAACCAGGATGAAGGAAAGAAAAATGAAGATGAAAATGTTATTGTTGGGTAAGAACCACTAAAGGTTTTTCCTATTTATTCATAACATTTGAGGAAACATGCATTTAAAAAGAATAAATGCAGATGAACCTTGTAATAATTATAAATAAGTGCTGCATATTCTACAGTTTTTCCTATTATTGGAGAAATAACTACATGTATTCATTATCATTTCAAAAGCACTAAATATTTAAATTTCAAATATATTTTTCCATTCAAACCACTAAAGGTAATAAAGAGGAAATTGATCATGCTGCTAAAAATGAATCAATTCACGTTGAACATAATCTTGAAAATGTAGATACAATTCCTCAAGATAAAATGAAACAAACTATTGTTGGGTAAGAACCTACCAAGGAAAGTTTTGAAAAATGGAAAAACTATTGGAATATAACCCAAACTTTAAAATTGTTTCAAGTGAAAGGGGTAGTGAACCACAAGGTATGAAAAGCAGTCAAGAACTTGACGACACATTTAAAAAGGCAGAAGAAGAGACTGAAAAAAAAACAATTGACAGAAATCAAGGAGGAGGAAAAAGATCAAAATCGACTGAAGAAATTAAAGTTGAAAATGAGAAGCAGATCAAAAAAGCAAAGAAGGAAAAAGAAATTCAGTCAATAACAGTAGAAGTCTGTAAAGCAAAACCAAGATCGAATGAGTTGCCTACAAATGCAAGAATAAATGTCAGATAATGTTTGCATGTACAAAGGCTAGGCAACGAGAAAATCATATTGCTTGAACAATTCTTCAAAACCAATGACCTCAAGTGAAAATAAATGCAGAAATATTAACGAAGTACAAAATTTAAATAATTGTTTAAATTGCTATGTTTTCTGAAAAATAACCCCAATAATTGCTCTGTTGTCTATAAAAATACCCGAAAATTGCAAACATATAAGAAAATATTGGAAATGTTTGTTGTATTGCCAGAATTTCCCAATTTATCCATTAATGATTCACATTTTCTGTTTAATTTAAGAAAATTATATAGATCGAGTAACTCCACAATAATACCAAGGAACTGGGTACTACCAATAGTATAAATGCAGACATATCAGTGGAAATTGGAAATAATTGCTATATTGTTTGGACATATACCTATTAATTGCAGACATATCAGCAAATATTGATAATAATTGCTATATTGTCTGAATACTGCTAATAATACTAATAGTCTTCAACAATTTTCTAGCAAGAATGCATATTTCAGTGGAGAAAAAGATATTATAGTATCTGGATTTGCCCTTGGTGAGTTAATTATTGGAAGATTCTTTGATGGCCAAGTACAGAAGTTTGAAAATAATTTTTTATATTAATTCACATATTAGAATTTATAATTATTTGTAATATTTTCTATAATTTTTCATATTAATTGCTGATAATTGCAAACAAATCTGCAAAGTTTCATATTATTTGCTTTTATGTCAGCAATTATTCATAATTTTTGCAGATAACTCTTCATTAATTCCCTAAAATTCAAAAATATATTATTAATTAACAAAATAACTATTCTTGTAGAAAATCGACTGGTATGCACATGAGTTGGAAAAGATGCATTCAAAAATTATGTCTTCAAAGTCTATGCAACTGTAAATTTTATAACTGTTTAATGAAATATCTATTTAAAATTTAATAAATTTAGTTTACTAATATATATTACTATAGACTTTCCTATTAATACTACAAAAAAGGTCATTTAAGCTCTAACCGATGATCCGATCAAAAATAGTTTGACAAACTGTGTAAAATATTCTTCCTAATCCACGTAAATAGACATTTCACTCTATTGGAATTCATAAAACAAAATAGATAGTGGATTCATTATGTTTCAATGAAACCAAGACATGAAAGTCCACATGCTAAAGCTGCAAAAAAATCAGTATAATTTTAAAAGATAATAATAAATCATTTAAACTGAAAATAAATCATCTAATAAAAACTTTTATTTTTTACAGAGAGTTTATGTAACATGCTTGCTAAAAAATTGGAAAAGAAAGATCACAAACCTTAAGTTTAATTACATTTGCAGACATCCCACAACAACGTAGTGATTCATAAGTACACCACATCAAATAGATTTGAAATATTTGTACATCATGCCGCAATTATTCTGACTAATTTGCAATTTTTGCAGGGTTTATTGTGGAATTTTTGTAATGAATATAGTGAGAGAAAGATGTGAAAACAAGACCTGGAACAAAGAAGACATTCAATATGGATATGATGTTATAGAAATACAAAGAGCTGAATTAGCATGCCAAATTCTATCGTGCAAACCATATAGTTGGAGCATCTAAGAAAGCCTAATGCAGCAATTTTTTTATCAGAAGCCAATAAACATTAATGATGTTTTGTAACTGTGGTGTTTAGTGTAGAACTTATGATATATATATATATATATGCTGGCAAACTTATGTATTAGAAAGACAAATTTAATGCTTCAATATGATAATGGTTATCAAAATTACTAAATAAGCATTTTGTGAGGTTGAATTTAATTATAAGTATCGTTGAATGAAAAATAAGAAAATATATTGAACTATTTCAGACATTTGCGCAAAAATTTTGAAATATTATGAATATGTCTCCACTTATCCAGAATAACTGCAAACAGTTATGCGAAATTTTAGAAATATTGTAGATATGTTTGTATTTACCCACAAAAACTACAGATATTGTGACGCCCCACCTCTATACCCACGCTAGCCAAGAACACTACGGTGTAGTGCTGTCAACTAGCACGGAGAATGAGGCTGTTGAGGAGCGGCCATCCGTGTAATTGCCTTGTGCGAGCACCGATATGCCAGATAGTAAAAACAAAACATTTCATTTCAGGAGAAAATCCGACATGCCGATGCAAACTCAAAGCTACTACACAGTGGCTATAATAGTCTAGGACAAAATATAAACTAATAACACAGATAATATGAATGCGGAACACAGATGAAACAGAAAATCTCATATACATATATAATAACTGATGTCAGTTACAATACATTTGACACGGTACATGTGATACAACTACAACAGTCAACTCAGGAAGTTATATATATAAGTACATTAACGACTAATATACATGAATACATATCAACCTATACTATGACTCGACAACTCCAAAAGATATGAAAAATCTTCATAGCTCAAGCAGCATCCCAAAGCAGAATATCTACAACCTGAAAATACTCGGTCTGACTCGAGTATTAAATTTCAAAAGAAAATAATACTCGGGTCAGTCTAATTCAAACTTAGTTATTAATGCACAGAAGCAATAATAATTAAATAATGAATAGACGACAGTCACAGAAATAAATTTACGTATCCGATTCTTAAATAAGAAATCGGATAACGGTAAATATAACGCGAACCAATTCAAATCAATTGGAACATCAATTAAAAGGTCAACACGAGTAGGGCTGCAGTATACGCATGCGTATACTGCCTCGCCACTACAACATATGGAATACGAAATAGATCCATAATCAAAAGCAAAAGAAATAACAATAAAAGCAGTACCGTGTGGCTGCAGTTCACGCCTGCGTGCACTGCCGTGCCACTACAGTGATGATGTACCCATTGAATACCGTGTGGCTGCAGTTCACGCTTGCGTGCACTGCCTTGCCACTATAGTGATGATGTACCCAATGAAAATTCACAAGCATCGCCGCGAATGTCATAAGGCCGAGTGTCGATTAAATTGCAGAGACAAATGCGAGGTCAAGCCTAATAAATTTAGGCTCAACACAAGGCGATGAGCAAAGTAGCAAGTCATGTACACGAAAACAAAACCAAAAAACATATAAATGCACATGAACAAGTACTGTGCATATACAATTGCGCATAAACAAGTGTAGTACAATGACTGGACTAGCAAATGTAGTAAACAAGAGATGCAGGCAACAAGTGCACGGGCAGAACAAGTTGAAACAAAGTGCACAAGCACCTCGACCTAAAACAGAAACAAGGGGAACAAGTGCAACACAGTTCACCTAAATACCCAACCCAATTGAACCCAGTGAATGCACAAAGTAAAAACATATATATGGTGATGCAAACAACTACTCAAGGCAACAGAGGATATGCAACATGAAAGAGGACAGAGCCACCTCCAAAAATATCAGACTTGAGCACAAGGAATGCAAAATGAGCTATATGCACATTAGTGGTAAAAATGCAACTCAACAGTAATGCAAACAGAGGTGGCAAGACAATGAATGCAAAATGAGCTATATGAACAAACAAGTATGTGAACACAGTGAAAAATACATGGGCAGTACCCATATAAACATGTGTAACAACAAACCATATAGTGATACAGGATCGAGCAGTGAAGCAATGCAACACTAACATCAATAAATGAAACAACATTTTGCATCATGAGACAAAACCTAAGTACAGACAACATGAGACATAATTCCCATAGCAGCCTGGAAACATGCTTTTCAAAAGCATTAAAGACTGCAACATACATCTGGAAATATCATGAAGGAGCACAAATACATCAAACCCAACATGTACTCAAACAGCAAGGCCGCGATGAAATCACAAGCCAACAGGGTGATATGAACACAGATAAAACATGTATGCACTGTAAATATGTTAGCAGTGCCAACAATAATAATAGCAGTTGTTTAAGTATTTAACAACCAATGAATGCATCAGAGAAATGAGATAACCAGAGAACAAGTTTAAACAAATTCAAGTGGCCAAAGTCAATCAGATCAATGCCAAAGAAATGGTAAAAATCGAACTACCCAAAATCAACATTGTAATGACCATGAAGATCGAATAGATCAAACATCATCAAATGCAAAAGAACTCGAAAAAAAATCGAGGACGAAATCATAATCAACTGTCACAAAAATGCCAAGGCCGACCTTACACAAGTCAGTGCCCAAAATCAAGTGATTGAAGTCACAAAAACTGAAGCCGTAGGTGAATTGGAATCATCACAACAATTTCGACATTCAAACAAAAAATAATCAGTCGAACACGAGATGAATTAGATGTGAGCGAATTATCACTCACCTTGTCGACGAATGAAGCATCACAGAGACGCGCGACGCCAGAGCAACCGAGGGAAGACGAGCGAACAGCAAGATGAGGCCGCCATTAATCTTCTTTCGTTCGATTTTTAACCTAGGGCTTGAAAATAATAAAGGGGATGGGTTTTTTTGTGTAGGGTTACGAACGAAAATAAAAAATGAAATAAAAGGGGATGGGCCAAAGTAATAAAGATGGAGGAATTTCTTTTGTTAATTTTCACGGCCCAAAATAAAAAAAATGGATCACTATTTAATTTTTTCAAAGCTCATCAATCTTTTTAACACTTTATAAAAGAATTTTAATTCAATTTAGAAACCTCAATCAGCAATATGCAACAGTATTAATCGTTTAAATGTCGATTATGAATTGATGCAATTACCGGGTTGTTACAGACTCCCCTCCTTAAAGAAATTGCGTCCTCGCAATCATAAGAGATAAATGGACAAAAGGTAACAACCATAAAAGCATGTCATCACGAGATGAAGAAATTCGAAATAGGAAGTTCACCATAAAGTGCATGAAGGAGCAAGCTGGAACGTGTTTGCTCAAAGTCAAATCTGATGAAACTTTAATTTCTTCAATAATACCGGGCTCAAGAATAAAAACCGGAATCCCTAAGGCATTTCCGTAGAAGGAAGACGCGTGAAACACGTCATGAATAACAGAAAATTGAGCCGATAATAAGAGGTGATAAGCCAAGAAACCAATACGTTTAGTGATAGGAAATGGCCCAATAAATCGAGGCATTATCTTTCCCGACCAATTGAAATGCACAACACCTACCATAGGTGAAACACGAACAATTTGGAACAACAGCGTAGTACAAAAACGGTATGTCCAATGAACCGATCAACATAAAAGAACATCAGACGTAAGTCCCTAAAAGGAATGAGACGAAGCTCAATAAAACGAAGTACATCGAAACGTCTGATGAACTTGGTAAAAAGATGATTCCATACGGACATCATCAAAGAAACGACCACTTGTTGCCTACGACTAAGTGCATCGGCAACACGATTTCCCATCCGGGAGTGGTAAATAATATCAAGATCATAAGATGTAAGGAACTCGAGTCAACGTGGTTGACGCAAATTAAGTTCCTTATGAGAAAATAAATATTCCCAAGATACAAGATCAGGGTAGAGAACAAATTTCTCACCCAAAAATAATGATGCCAAATTTTGAAGAACGAAATCAATAGCCAAGAGCACTAAATCATGAGTGACATATCTAGTCTCAATAGGAATTAATGATTTAGAAACACAAGAGACAGCACGTTCTCTTTTGCAAGAGAATGGCATGCAAACCAACACGATTAGCATTGGTACAAACGATAGTGTCTTGGTTCCCTCTGGAATCACAAGAATAGAGGTATCGAAAAAGAGTTGTTTTAAATAATATTATTACCCGAAAAGCTAAAGCTTTCGAAATTTACAATTTACTTTATGTAATTATCTTTTCAAAAAAATTTACATTTTATAATTTAATTTATTGTGTCTGATTGTCTCATCAAAGCGTCTAGGAGACTCCTATCGATAACGTTGATCAAGCGCATCGAGCAGAATTCTTAAAGCACTCAATGGGCAATACAATCACAAAACATTCTTTTAATTTTATAAAAGGAATTTACAAATTTTCACCCTCAAACGGACAAGTCCGGAATTAAACGAACCAGTAAAAGAAAGGGGTCATAGTCCTCGATTTTGCTGAAACGTTTAAATCGCTTCCTCATTCTTTTGAAAGCGTAAACTATAAAAAATTTGAAAACGATTTTTATTTTGAAACAATTTTTAAAACACGTGATTAAAACAGCGATATCTGTAGCAACTTCGATAAGTGGATTTTCATTCATCAAAAGTGTCACAAGAATCTTCTCAAAGATAGAAAGGGATATCATACCCTAAACTTGTATTCATAACAAGTCAATGACACACGAATTCCACAATGCACAAGAGTTGATAAAACTTATCAATAGAAATCACGAAAATGGGTGAAGCACAAATTCCAGAAGACTACACAAGAAATCCAGAAATCACAAGATAAGAGTATGAAAACTCGAACGGGAGTATGAAAACTCGAATGAGAGTATGAAAACTCGAACGGAGAGTATGAAAACTCGAACGGAGTATAAAAACTCGAAGTAGAGTATGAAAACTCGAAGTAGAGTATGAAAACTCAAACGAAGTATGAAAACTCGAAGGAGAGTATGAAAACTCAAACGGAGTATGAAAACTCGAAGGAGAGTATGAAAACTCAAACGGAGTATGAAAACTCGAAGGAGAGTATGAAAACTCACCTACACGCGAGCATGAAAACTCATCAACACATGTAACGCATAACGAGAACGGGAGCACGAAAACTCACCTACACGCGAGCATGAAAACTCATCAGCACATGTAACGCAAAGCGAGAACGGGAGCACGAAAACTCACCTACATGCGAGCATGAAAATTCATCAGCACGTGCAACGCATAACGAGAACGGGAGCACGAAAACTCACCTACATGCGAGCATGAAAACTCACCAACACGTGCAATGCAAAGCGAGAACGGGAGCACGGAATCTCACCTACACGCGAGCATGAAAAATCATCAACAGGTGCAACGCAAAGCGAGAACGGGAGCACGGAATCTCACCTACACGCGAGCATGAAAAACCATCAACACGTGCAACGCAAAGCGAGAACGGGAGCACGGAATCTCACCTACACATGAGCATGAAAATCATCAACACGTGCAACGCATAACGAGACGCTATCTCATGGTTGCAAGCCATTAATTTTTGACATACGAATGGCCCGAAGACCGTGGGACGCTACCCCACATGTGTGAGTCGGAATCACACAGATTGAGGTTTAGACTAACCAAAATTCAAAAAGGTATGTGTGAGTGGAATCACACAAATGGTGTCTAGTCTAACCTCGCAAACAAAAGGAAAGTATGTGTGAATGAAATCACACAAATGGTGTCTAGACAATCCTCAAAGCCCAAGAGATATGTGTGAGACGAAATCAAACCGATGAGGCCTAGTCTAACCGAAAAGGTATGTGTGAGCGAAATCACACAAATGGTGTCTAGACAATCCTCAAAGCCCAAGAGATATATGTGAGACGAAATCACACCGATGAGGCCTAGTCTAACCGTAAAAATGATCGTCATGATCAACGAGAAGTGTCAATTACACTAAGTTAGTAAATATAAAAGTTTAGCTTCATGTCCCATAACCACTTGCTTAACTTAAATATTTACAAACAAATTGTAAATCTTCACTAAAAAATTGTCACATGAGGTTCAATCGAACAAGTCCAAGAATTAACCGACGAAGCAAACGCAAACGTTTCATACCACTTGTTTTACTAAGCCGTTTAATTAGATTTCTCATCCGAGTGAGGTAAAGGCTTGTATATACTAGTAGATTAGAAAACGGTTTGAGAAAAAGAGTTTTGTATTGAAAATAGAGTTGAAAACATTTTGATAAAAGAGTTTTGATATTTACTATTAGTATTGAAACCTTTATATTATAAAGTGACAAAACACAGAAATGATTTTAGAAACAATCAATCACAAGAATTTCACATACGAAGACGTGAATAGAATCCAAAGAAATCGATACCGAATTCATCGAAAGGTATGTTCACAAAAATCCCGAAGAAAAGGTCATCAAAGTTGCTAATAAATAATAGCAACAAATCGGGAAATAATCAAGAATCGGTTAAATTCGAAAACCAAACCAATTCACTAAGATTCACATTCGAAGACGTGAATAAAATCCGAAGGATTCGATTCCAATCCATCAAGGTAGGAATACCCACAAATTCCTGAAATAGAAGTTATCAAAGTCGACAAAAGTGATAACAACTAATCCGAAAAGAAGAATCGATCAACAATTGGAAAAACAAAGCAGAACGAGCATAAATGCTTGAATGACTTTAGCAAAAGTAAAAGTCAAGTCAATGTCGATATCGACAAGGCAAAGTCCAAGATAATTTCTTTTATACCAAAGAAATTTTAAAACTATCAGAGAGAGGCACATGAAAGCCAACAAACCATGGATAAGCAGACAGAGTCGACAATTGAAACTCAATTTGTCTCAAAGATTGATACCCAAAACCCAATTGCATGGAGACTGCATTAAGTACACGAATCAGAGATAAGAATGCATATATACAGCAGTTCGAATAAACAACGCGAGTTCAAATTGAAGTGGTACGAGTTGCAGCAATATGCAACTTGGTAGAGCATATATACACTGATACTTAGAAGTGTAAACTCAAGTGAGCAAGTGCGACAGAGAATAGCAACAATGCTCACGAATAAGCGTTAGGAATTCATTCCTAACAATCAAAGATGATTTTAAGACAAAGATGTGAAATAAAACATCGACAAATAGTTGTAACACATGTACTATCTAAGTTATGTTTTATATTTGTTCTAAACTCCAGGCTCTGATACCAAGCTGTGACGCCCCACCTCTATACCCACGCTAGCCAAGAACACTACGGTGTAGTGCTGTCAACTAGCACGGAGAATGAGGCTGTTGATGAGCGGCCATCCGTGTAATTGCCTTGTGCGAGCACCGATATGCCAGATAGTAAAAACAAAACATTTCATTTCAGGAGAAAATCCGACATGCCGATGCAAACTCAAAGCTACTACACAGTGGCTATAATAGTCTAGGACAAAATATAAACTAATAACACAGATAATATGAATGCGGAACACAGATGAAACAGAAAATCTCATATACATATATAATAACTGATGTCAGTTACAATACATTTGACACGGTACATGTGATACAACTACAACAGTCAACTCAGGAAGTTATATATATAAGTACATTAACGACTAATATACATGAATACATATCAACCTATACTATGACTCGACAACTCCAAAAGATATGAAAAATCTTCATAGCTCAAGCAGCGTCCCAAAGCAGAATATCTACAACCTGAAAATACTCGGTCTGACCCGAGTATTAAATTTCAAAAGAAAATAATACTCGGGTTAGTCTAATTCAAACTTAGTTATTAATGCACAGAAGAAATAATAATTAAATAATGAATAGACGACAGTCACAGAAATAAATTTACGTATCCGATTCTTAAATAAGAAATCGGATAACGGTAAATATAACGCGAACCAATTCAAATCAATTGGAACATCAATTAAAAGGTCAACACGAGTAGGGCTGCAGTATACGCACGCGTATACTGCCTCGCCACTACAACATATGGAATACGAAATAGATCCATAATCAAAAGCAAAAGAAATAATAATAAAAGCAGTACCGTGTGGCCGCAGTTCACGCCTACGTGCACTGCCGTGCCACTACAGTGATGATGTACCCATTGAATACCGTGTGGCTGCAGTTCACGCTTGCGTGCACTGCCTTGCCACTATAGTGATGATGTACCCAATGAAAATTCACAAGCATCGCCGCGAATGTCATGAGGCCGAGTGTCGATTAAATTGCAGAGACAAATGCGAGGTCAAGCCTAATAAATTTAGGCTCAACACAAGGCGATGAGCAAAGTAGCAAGTCATGTACACGAAAAAAAACCAAAAAACATATAAATGCACATGAACAAGTACTGTGCATATACAATTGCACATAAACAAGTGTAGTACAATGACTGGACTAGCAAATGTAGTAAACAAGAGATGCAGGCAACAAGTGCACCGGCAGAACAAGTTGAAACAAAGTGCACAAGCACCTCGACCTAAAACAGAAACAAGGGGAACAAGTGCAACACAGTTCACCTAAATACCCAACCCAATTGAACCCAGTGAATGCACAAAGTAAAAACATATATATGGTGATGCAAACAACTACTCAAGGCAACAGAGGATATGCAACATGAAAGAGGACAGAGCCACCTCCAAAAATATCAGACTTGAGCACAAGGAATGCAAAATGAGCTATATGCACATTAGTGGTAAAAATGCAACTTAACAGTAATGCAAACAGAGGTGGCAAGACAATGAATGCAAAATGAGCTATATGAACAAACAAGTATGTGAACACAGTGAAAAATACATGGGCAGTACCCATATAAACATGTGTAACAACAAACCATATAGTGATACAGGATCGAGCAGTGAAGCAATGCAACACTAACATCAATAAATGAAACAACATTTTGCATCATTGAGACAAAACCTAAGTACAGACAACATGAGACATAATTCCCATAGCAGCCTGGAAACATGCTTTTCAAAAGCATTAAAGACTGCAACATACATCTGGAAATATCATGAAGGAGCACAAATGCATCAAACCCAACATGTACTCTAACAGCAAGGCCGCGATGAAATCACAAGCCAACAGGGTGATATGAACACAGATAAAACATGTATGCACTGTAAATATGTTAGCAGTGCCAACAATAATAATAGCAGTTGTTTAAGTATTTAACAACCAATGAATGCATCAGAGAAATGAGATAACCAGAGAACAAGTTTAAACAAATTCAAGTGGCCAAAGTCAATCAGATCAATGCCAAAGAAATGGTAAAAATCGAACTACTCAAAATCAACACTGTAATGACCATGAAGATCGAATAGATCAAACATCATCAAATGCAAAAGAACTCGAAAAAAAATCGAGGACGAAATCATAATCAACTGTCACAAAAATGCCAAGGCCGACCTTACACAAGTCAGTGCCCAAAATCAAGTGATTGAAGTCACAAAAACTGAAGCCGTGGGTGAATTGGAATCATCACAGCAATTTCGACATTCAAACAAAAAATAATCAGTCGAACACGAGATGAATTAGATGTGAGCGAATTATCACTCACCTTGTCGACGAATGAAGCATCACAGAGACGCGCGACGCCAGAGCAACCGAGGGAAGACGAGCGAACAGCAAGATGAGGCCGCCATTAATCTTCTTTCGTTCGATTTTTAACCTAGGGCTTGAAAATAATAAAGGGGACGGGTTTTTTTGTGTAGGGTTACGAACGAAAATAAAAAATGAAATAAAAGGGGATGGGCCGAAGTAATAAAGATGGAGGAATTTCTTTTGTTAATTTTCACGGCCCAAAATAAAAAAAATGGATCACTATTTAATTTTTTCAAAGCTCATCAATCTTTTTAACACTTTATAAAAGAATTTTAATTCAATTTAGAAACCTCAATCAGCAATATGCAACAGTATTAATCGTTTAAATGTCCATTATGAATTGATGCAATTACCGGGTTGTTACAGATATTTATGTAAAATCTTCAAATTATTGTGGCGATGTCTGCATTTTCCTGAATATCTGCAGACATTCGTGCAATTATTCAAAAAATTATTAGGAAGGTTGCAAATTAATAGAATATTTACACAATTATTCAAAACATTTACGCGATTATTCAAAACATTTACGCAGATATAAAGAATTTTTTTACAATGGTTGCAAAAAAGTATGAAACAACATTTACAAACTGCGGAGATAAACACAAATATTCAGAAAAATTGCAGATGTGACAGCAATATTGCTCAACTATTGCAGAAAAGGCTAGAAATATTCTCTCCATTCACTTAAAAAGGAGTAAATATCCAATATGATAGTGGCAGAAATACAAAAAAACACAAAATAAAGAAAACATAATGTTTTAGCAGCACATTAAAATATTTCCAAACGAAAACGCAACAGTACTACATGTGTTTCAAAGGACAGGTCCTTTTATTGTGACCTAACCTCGTACATAAACTACATCTACTAGTCTTTGTAATCTTACCAACAGATTTAATTCTCTTACAAGCTGATGGACGGCCTGGCATTCTTCTACCTATTGGAGATGCTATATCAACGGCATCAAGTAAGACATCTTCTTTTGTGAAGTTTACAAATCAGAATAAGCTGACTGAAAATACAAAACTTTGAAATAATCTTCAATGTAATCATATACATTCAACTTTTCACAGCTCAAAATACATCTAGTAGCATGAACACAAGGAAAGCCGTAGATTTGCCACAAATTACAAGAACAAACCTGATTATACAAATCAACAGATTGTCGGACTGGAGAATGAACTTCAATTACATGTTCGCTTGGTTTAATAACAAAACATGTAGCTCCCTCTAAATGTAGAATTCTCAAATGATTTTCATTGACTGGACATAAAATTCTATTCCAACTATCGGTAAGTTCTCGATGATCAAACATAAGATTTATCAACTTAATTCTAATTTTATCCAAGCAAGCAATGATTGGTAAATGCCTTTCTTTCCAAATCCATTTGTTAAAACTCTCAGAATAATTAGACGGCATTTCACCATAACGACATGTAGGAAAAAAACATTAGCAAATTTCTTAAAAGGAATTCCATTCAAAAAAATTGCCACAGTAGATCCACCAACATCCTTAAAATTTTGCAATGCTACATGGAAATCATCCAAATTAGAAGCATATGCAATACGTGCAAACAAATTTATCAACCATTTCTTCTTAGATTTGGGAAATTCAGATTTTAGAGCAACTTTCAAATTATTGTTCAAATGATAAAAAAACGAACCATGAGTTGAGTTGGGAAACACTTTTGGAACAGCAACAAGAAGACCAGGATGCCAATTAGAAATGAAAAAAATAATTTCTAAAATCATCTTTCAGAAAGTGTAACGACCGAAAATCCGTACCCCTTTGAGTTGACAATATTCTCCATCTGTTCAACTTAAATTGGATGGAAATACGAACCATTAGGGTTAAAGAAGAAAGAGGTGGAAGAAGAAATAGAAAACAACATCAGAATCTCACAATCGCAGCGGAACAATGTATAACAGACAACACTGATCTTTATAAAAAAGAATAATTATTGTTTTATACATTACATCACTAGAGTACAACACCCACAATAACATAATACTAGATAGTTATAATAACTTGTCCTCAAAAAAGCTGATTGTATAACTTACCATACACAGCGGAATATAAGTCAAGTACGTGTGATATGTCTCGCCATCCAGCTCATCCCCTGAACTCCACAGCCTCCTATCCTGTATCTATAATACTAGATCTAACCTGAGCATTATAATAAAATAACACCCGAGTCGGTCTGGAAAACTAGCGTGAGAAAACACACTTAATTGGATTATTAAAGTTTTCAAAATCCTTTGAAATCAGAGGTATCTCGTAAGACCACGCCACATAAAAACATGCCGGCTTTTTACCTTACGATAACCAAAACATTTTTATCAAATCCATCTGATATTATAATAACATATATAGAAAATAAAATAGTATCTAGCTGAAATGCTTGCATCTCATGTTTCAGCAATAGTTGGGCACAATCAAGACCGTACGGGCGCTTATTGGAGAATGGATTCCATACAATGGCAGGGCTACTGGGATATCGCCCGTCACAGTACATGGCCTAAATCAAAGTACCGAGGACCACTCCCAATCCCCTACAACACAAGACCGGAGCTACCCCTTACTGGATAGTCTGAATAAGATCACTCCGTGGTTGGGATCAGCAACCGCCCACAAAGCCGAGATCAAAAGGGACTCCAGACATGGATGACCTTACCCTAATTAGGTGCTACCCACTTAGCCTTGCTGCACCTTTCCTGTTTTGGCCATTCTCAGTTGATGAGGCTTGAGGCTATGCGTTACCTTTTTAGAACACATTTCACTTAGAATGATCATCGCCCTCCTAACGATGGTCTAATAGCATTCGTCCATACAAGTTGCATTGGGTCTGGATAAACCGATTCACCGTCTTCATCATCTTCATGGTCTTCATTCACAAACATTCAAATTAGATCGAAGAGGTTTTCGGATAATTAAACCCGATCCCAGTCTTTTCGAAACGATCAGTGCATCGACCAATATTGATAGTCGGTTATTTAACTATCAATTTAAATAATCATCCAACCAATTATTTTATTACCACTGAAAAACACCACGCCTTATTAAATTTAGCTTTTAAATAAATTAAATCAGTTTATCCAAAAATATACACTTAAAGCATTTAAAATAAAACTACTTAAATCACTTTATTCAAAATAATAGTTATAAAATTCTATAAAAATTTCCCAAGTAAAAATTTAGCCAAAACTACTTTTAAATAAAACTGTTATATAAAGTATAAATATTAAATAATTATCTATTAAGTCATAATATTAATTTAACCTTAAAAATAATTACTACTATAATTAACATAATAAATATTTACTTCAAAAGTTATTAAACAATATAAATTATAAATTTCTCCAAAAACATTCTTTTAAAATCTTCTTTAAAACTTTTAATTTATACCTAGAAATCTTTCTTTGAAAATACACTTAGCTTTTCAAAAAAATACACTTTCCATTCCAATACAGCACGTCTAACCATTTATAAATGCTTCTCGATTTATCTCCAGTTTAAATTACATCCCAATCCCATATATTTTCTTTCCCATGCTTTTAAAAATAAAACTCTCTTTTTATTTCAAAACGAATCATCCTTTCCTTATAAATTCCCACTATGAATTTATGAATCCAAATTATCCACTGATAATTACTTCATTTTATTTATAAACCCAGTTTATAAATCCCAATCTCATCTCCCTTTTAATCATTATTTTCAAGACACTTTATCGGTTTTCAAACCGATTCTCTACATTAAATCCCCTTTAAAATTTATTTCTTGGTTTATCCAGATTTATCCCAAAATCCATTAATTTCAGTTTTACTCCTTTATTACGATTTAAAACCTTATTTAAATCGGAAATATCAATTTCATACTCTGTTTCAAAATCCTCCTTTATTTTTTCCCGGCTCACTTAAATCTTACATTTAAAAATATATTCCTTCGTACTTACAAACAATATTGCTTACGTCCTTATTTTTAAAATCCTTTTATTCACGTTTATTCAAGATTCTATTCTTTCCATATTCCGGAATTTATTAATTAGGATTTAAAAATCAACTACTTACTTTTTCTCAATTCTTTTCTTTTTAAATTTATTCATCTTTACTATAAATTTCTCACTTTAAATTTTCCTTTTTTATTTCCCTTTAAAAATTAAATATCTATATTTTTGAAATGCCACACTATATCGAGCACTATATTAACATCAAACAAATTAATTTTCCAACATAATATCATAGAATTATTCAACATTTCATATAAATAAATATGAAAATAAATTCAACAATTTTTGAGGAATCCAGTTGGACCCTCCAACCTGTTTTTCTACATCCACAGATGCTAGCACAATACAAAAATACCAATCCCATTTCGAGGGAGATATCATGGCATATAAGGTCATCTATTATTATGCGAGGCGCATTGGATCTCGTCCGCTATATAATGCAGGAATATCGATCACTCCAATATATATATAATATCATATACAATATACCACATCCAGACTGATAATAAATTATCAATCTAAGCAATCTACCAACAATTTAGTTTTAACTAATTAAATTAGCAAGTAATCCAATTTGAGTGAGACTAACTTGCCTTTGACTTTTGCAATCGGATCCAAACCAGCTTGTCTTTCCCCGAATTTAGGCATTGCATAAACATTTTAAATAATCAGACATTAATTACCTTTTAATAATTTAGCTAATAATTTAATTTAAACTAATAATTTTTCCTACAAAAATCCTTTACAAACTAAAATAATTAAAATAAGTTAATTACACTAATTAATCTCCTTAATACATTATTTTAAAATAAACTTGTTAAGTGAAAATATGTGTATTTATTTTTCTTTTGAAACTACATATATGCTTATAAAAATAAATTATAGATTTCAAAAATCTAACTTTTTAAATTCTTCAAACACTTTAAAATTCCTATTTTTTCCCAAAAATCTTATATATTTTTTTTCTATTTATCTAAAGTATATTTAAATTTAAAACAGTTATGTGAATATATATATTTATATTTTAAAATTAGACAATAAGTTCCAGTAGGCATATTTTTTCTATTTACATATACATATCGAATTTTAAAATTAGAATTGTTTTGTATCCTTCTATAAATTAAATCCTGTATATAAATATATTTTCTGTTTCAACTAATATGTTTATATATATATATATATAATTTAATAAAAAAACTGAAAATACCCTCACCTTGCCGCCGAGCAAGTGTCGTCCCCCTTAACGCCTGCCTGGCCTTCGCGTACGCATGCGCATGCGGCTCCGCATTCCCCGGAACCCTAGCCGGCTACCCCCCATTATCGATCCTAAACCAAGACTGCAAAACGAGTCTTCCACGTTGCTTCGACCTCCCTCTGCCCCGCACGGCCCTGTCTTCCTCACACTGAGACTATCAATGAACCTATCGTGGTCGTCCCTCCTCCTCTTGCACCAGGTGACATCTCGAAGGCGCCATCAAATTGGATCACCCTTTTCCCTCCTTTGAATGATTCGATTTCGTTCTTCGTTTGTATTTCGTTATGAACTGCAAAGAGCTGTTTCCCCTCTTTTAATATACGAGAAAGATATAGTATTTTTGTTCTGCTGTTAGATTTGAATAAAATAGAAAAGCTTTTCTCTTTGACAGATATGGCATTCGATTTGTTTTGAATTTGAGACTGGAGGAGAACATATATGGATTCGATTCGAATTTCTGTTCCGCTATTTTTTTGATCGGTTTCGTGTTTCGTTGGATTGGAATCTGAATGAAGGCGGCCATTTTTTTCTTTCTTTGGTTTGGAGCTTTTGGGTTTAAAAAAGAAGATGGGGAAAAGATGTCTGTGTGTCGGCTGTTTGAAAAAGGAAGAGGGGGACAAGAAGCGACGTTTGCGTGGAGTTGCAGGCTACAGTGATTTGGGAAAAGCAAAAGCTGCTGTGGAAAAAAGGTTTGATGGTGAAAGAATTACAGTTGAATGTTGGGAGGTATATGTGGATACCTACATATATATGTGTGTGTGTGTGTATGCATATGTATGTATGTATGTATTAAATTAAATTCAAATTGTCTCGATTTACGTAGCTGAAAATCGCGAACCCCTACCGAGGCATGCCGCTAGGCGTTTATAATGTTATACCCCTATTTTGAGCGCAATGGAAAAGGTTTCGAGTCCTAATTCGATCGTATAGGGAAGATTGCTTTTTGGACCCTATAATTATATTGAATTTACGATATAAATATCAGCGCGTTTACCTATCGTACGATCACACGAAAACTCCAATCACTACAAAATTTGAAATCGATAATAACATACTATTACGTATCCAATGGAACTGATTTCGTCAAATTCCAAGATTGTTCCTCGGAAGGCTATTTTTAAATGTCAATTTAACGACAAATTTTTAAAACTGAGCAAATCACTTCCAATTTCAAATTTTAAAACTTTAATTATCTTCGGTATTATCAATACAAATTTTACAAGCCTATAAGTTATTTTTACTCAGTTTAAAGAAAATTCATATTTAACCCCAAATCCAATTATTTATTCCAATAATTAACTTATCTAATAAAAGTGATAGTTGAAATTCAAGTTAGAAATTTGCACTTAAATATTTAAAATCAATTAAATATCCCAATTTCAAACATCAAAAATTCCAGGTCGTTACATTCCTCCCTTTTAAAAGAATTTCGTCCCCGAAATTACTTGTTAAGAAGAATGGTCCATAACCCGTTAATTATTTTCCCAAAGCCATACAGTTTTAAACAACTCCCCAAAACAATCTTTTTATTTAAAGATACATTATAATTTCTACTAACTTCCCAAACTCATCCATCTATTTCAAATAATATCATTCCCTTAACCATCCAATTTATAATTTAAAAATCAAAATTTAAACTATCAAAATTTTCGAAAAATTTCGCTAACATCTCCTTTGCGCTGTTAGCTCGGAACAACTACAAAACGCCTCTACGGTCCCTGAATTTGAAAACAAAAGTCAAGCGGCTAGATCAGAAAATCATCAAGTTTCATATGTCAATTAAATACATACCTTTTTATTGGGCAATTCAAATTTATCTTCTAAAATCAAAAACACCAGTTTTCCTTTGCTTTTAAATACTTGTATATCCTACTAAGCAATAATATTCCATGACAGAATTCAAAATCATTTTATTCATTTCCTTTTCAATATTTGTTTTACTTAAGCCAGTACGATGTACATATACCATCCATATGCAATAGCAAATTCGATCGCTCACTCGACCACATAATTTCACTTCCGAACTAGTATCGTCCATCCGAATTCCTAGTGCAGATTCAGATCTGGTTCCTTGATCATAAACCATCATTCTCCTTGCATAGCCATATATTATGATAAAGAATTTACAGAATCAATCAAAATCCATATCCAGGGTTCGCCGTCGAAAATCGAATGCAAACTCCCAAATCATATCAATATATCTATCACGAAATTCTGTGCTCGAATCTGGATCAAATCATTATGTGAATAAAATAATATACATACATCCTATGTATTTATCTCAATTGATTATTAGCTATATCAATTCTCTTTTTATTCACATTTATCTTGATTTCCATTTACTTATTCACAATTTTCCTTTTCACTGCTTTTATTAGATCTTCATTCAAATATTAACTTAGTATATTTTCAATTCCAAATTTACTTAAGAATTCACCATCCATTTCTTATGTTCAATATAAATATTGTATGCAACCACTTATATTTATTCTCACTTCATCACTTAATCCATTTATATTTATTTTGTTTAATTTAAATTTCCAATTCCATTTTGAATTCAATTTACCCTCCAATTTTCCAATATTGAATTTTACCGACCATCTCTCAAACCACATTTAATTAACCAATTCCCTTAATTAGTTCCATTAACTTATTTATTTGTATCTCAACCAATTTTTATTCAAAAACTTTTATTATTTTATTCCTTCTTGAATTAATTCTTCTGATTTCACTTTACTTAATCACAATTTAAATTTTTCATCATTCCAATATTTAATTTAAATTCCATTTACCCACAATCTGAATTTAATTTGTTCATTCACGAATTTATTTCAAATTAATAAATTTTATTTCAATGACCATCCCATTTAGCTTACTTTTGAATTTTTTTCTTCTCAAAATTCACTTTTATTTAACTTAATTTGGTTAAATTCTATTTCCATATAAATTTTAACTTCCATAGGTTTTCAACTTATTTAAATTTCATTCACTACTCTCTTTAACTTACTTCATCTAATTGGCTTACTTTTCTAACTTATTTTGTTTTCACACTTACTTTAATTTAACTCCTCTTAAGTTAAATTTTATTCTAAACAAATTTCAAATTTTATAAGTTATCAATCCCATATATATTTCATAAACATTTTTATTTGAACTTTCAGAGTTTAAACAATTGCTTAAACATTCAAAAACATTTTTGAAATCATATACACCCAAACCAAATTATTCCTTTGCATTATAAAATCAAATCAAATTTTGCAAACAAACACCAATTCAAAACATTTAGGTAGCAATTCCTCTCTTGGAAACCCGAAAATTAACACCGATGATGTCTCGATCATCATCGGAATTATTTTCTAGCGACCTAAGTGAGTTTAGTGCTTTTACTCCCTTTAAAACATTTCAAATATTTTTAAACTCCAAATCTTACCGGATTTCGTATCCAATTCAAAATATTTTTGAATAATATGACTATTATTCCTCCAAAGCCTTTTAAAATCATTTTTCAAACTCAAAGGGTATTAAATTTCCCAAATTTTCGAATTCCAAATTCTTTCAGTCTATATTTCAAATATTACTCTGGAATTTTAACTCGTTATAAATCACATTTATAATTCACTTTTACAAATTCCACTCTGTTATATGAATCTATTTCCTTAATTTTTGGTTATAATATTCAATTCCTTGTTCAATTTTCCACACTATACTGATAATAAGTTAATATTATCATTCCCTAACAATGACACAACCATACATACTTATAATAATTTATGAAAAAATATTTCTATCATATAGAAAAATAATTTGGGTAAAATTATTTCATTCACTCCATTTAAAACAATATCGTGTCGAATTGTTCCATATAAGTGTTTAGAGATCCCTATCAATACCGTTAATTACTCGTATTGACCAGAATTCGTAAGCCACTCAACAAACCAATCAACACAATATAAAAAAAATTATATTCACTAACATATACATGCTCATATCTATTAATAAATCAAACTCATTCTAGGGCACTAATGACCCCCCCCCCCCTCCCAGAGCCAAGGTTATCGCTTAACATTCAACTTAACACCAACTATAACGGCCCACAAATCCATACCCATCTGCTACAAAACAGGCCATTTGCATCGGTTGTTTACCCCCCTTTTGCATCAGTTCAACAACCGATGCAACAGGCTTAACACTTTTGCATCAGTTCCGAAACCGATGCAAAAAGATCCTTTTTGCATCGGTTGTTACTAACAACTGATGCAAAATATCATGGTTGGTTGCTTGGACACAGCCCCCATGTTGCATCGGTTGTAATGAAAACCGATGCAACAATGGAACTTGTTGCATAGGTTGTTGTTGAAAACCGATGCAAAAAAGCCATTCTCAGAAACCATTATTACAGTACTCAAATAGACTATATATATTACTGATTATAACAAACAGTTATTGCATGCAATATTACAATCATTTAAAATTAAATTTGATGGCAAATACATAATCAGATTTAATAAGTCTACAAAAGAATGAAAAACAATATTTTCAGTATATCACTGTCATACATACATACAACCACTTGCATCCCCTACAACCTACGGCCACACAATTACAGCTACAACCTGCTCCTACTTTCATCCTTCCTCCTTCACCACCTTCCAATTCATCCACTTCTGCCATACATCACCAACCTATGCTCCAATTCATCCACTACTACCACTGTCACCATCCTCCTTCCAACTACCTTCCCTATATCGAACAGCACAACTGTCTGCAACTCCACTGAACCTACCTATAAATCCATACATCCATAAAACTGCTGCCTGCACCATCAACACCTCACCTCATTTCAACTTCCATCATCACTATTGCAACAGCATAACCAAAATCATTCATTCCTTCACAAACTCAACCCACAACCCAGTGTCCACCACAACACTTCATCTTCCCTCTCCAATCACAACCTGCAACATAAGCAACTATCTCCCCAATCTCCATTCAAAGTCCTCACCAAAACCAATTCACCAACAAATCCTTCCAACTGTGACCGTCCATCATCATAACAACCCACAACCAGAACTCCACTTCAACTTCACACACTGAGTTACAAACCACGGTCAATCACCTCACCAGCATATCCCCATACCAACTGAACTACAACCAACTACCCACAACTAAATTGCAACTCCTCCACTACTTAACTGGCAGCATCTCATCTCATCCATCACCCTCCTGCACATTTAATATTGCACACATCCTCCTCCTAGAACCACACCACCATCCTCTACTAGTAGCAAACCACCTAACTGCCTTTCTTTAATTCAACACAGCACTTCATACAATCCAACAATCACCACGCCACTGCAAATCTTCAAACCAAAGAAAAAAGAACAAACTTAATTTCGTATATAAGCTAAACCATATAAAATACAATAAGTTTTAACTCAAAGTAATAATAGTTGTTCAGTTTGACAATCTTTGGAGCTGCCGGCCGACCGAATGAAACACCATTTCATCTACTGACCACATGGGCTTTTTTAAGCCCTGGACCCTCAAGAGGCCAGTAAATTATACAACATTCACATATAAAGTAGAGTGTCTCCTCTTGCAAAAAAAACTTGCTACTTAGAACAATTTCTACAAACTAATTAATAGCTCTAAGGGTACACCGAAATTTAAGTACTTGATGAATCATATGTGAAAAAGAGATATCTGATGTATACATGAAATTTTTATCATAATTATATGGGTATGCGGGGGGAAAAAGAGTGAAGTTAATACATAAAAACGGGTAATTTGGACCAATTAGTATTTTAATCATGACTGAAGTCACTGAATACTCAAGAAAGAAAGAAATGATTAACATGAAACGAATTACTAGGTGCCATTTCCTCCATATATCTGGTGCCTTTCTCAAAGTGCCATCACCACTGCATGGAACATCACATAACATTCGATCAAACAGTAAAGCATTCTGTCTCAAATTTTCTTCTTCCAATTTCTCTACACTTCCCTTTAGAGAGAAGCTAGGAAAATGTTGTGCCTCGTGATTTGTAACTATTAAAGTAGCAGTACTCATCTGCTTATTATGATGGATGAGAAGATTGCATCTTTGAACATCAACATCATTTGCAACTACCTAAATTGTAAATATTTGTAAATATGTTCTCCATAAAAACATTAAACAAGGTATCTAGTACATTATCAATGTATAAATGAATACCAATCCTTCTGGAAGCACACCTGGTTCATTTGACAAGTGTATTAACTCAAGCAATTGGAAGGTTTTCGATCCTGGAGCTGCGCATACTACAAAGATAAAATACCATATCGTTAATATGTGATATGTAAACATGGTCAATTAGCATTGAGACATACAAGCTTCGATTAACTGATGAAAAATGGTGATGTGGCTTGGGGTGTTTGACAGGGTTGATGACTGCTGCAGGTAGGGAGTGCGCTGTGGTTGAAAATGTGTTGTCTGCAGTTTGGTGGAGCAAAGGAGGGGCAGAGGTCAGTGATATGCTTGGATGTACTGATGGTACTGGTGGATGTTTGGATGCTGAGGATGGAGCAGTAGCAGTTATGCTTGGAATCTATTTGCATTATAGGAGGAGTGTGAGGCAGTTATAGCAATGTGTTTATAGTGGTATCTGGTAGCAGTGTGTTTACAGCGGTAGCAGTGTGTTTGATAGGTTGCCTTTGGCTTTGTACTGGCAATGAAGCAGGGAAGTTGGTTATGTTGTAGGCAATGGTGTGTTGTGATAGGATTGTTATCAGGTGGGAAGAGTTGTTTGATGTAGTGTGGTATAGCAGTGATGTGACAGGTTGCACTGTAATGCTTGTGGCAGTTAAGGTTGACAGGACTGATGGTTGTAATTGTATGTTGTTTGACAGTGGCTTGCAAGGCAATGTGATGTTATGGTGGATGTTAACAGGGATATGAGTTGGTGCTTGTATATGCAACTATGGTATGAAGTTGTGTTTGTGGCAACAGTTCAGGTGGGGAAGGAGTATGTTATGGTCAATGCACTGTAATGTGATGGTGTGCAAGGGCAAATTGTTATAGAATGAAGTTGTATGGTTGCAAGTGGTCCAGTAATAAAAGATTTTTGGTTGATTTGCAATTGCTACACCATTCTATACAAATTATCAACTTTAATGAAACAATATGTGATTTCGCTAACACTATACATCTGCTTTAAGATCCAACTTTAGCCAACTGATCAAACACATAAGGAACTTCCGGAAAAGATAAAAGTTTCAATAGCATGAACTTGGTGTTCTATTGGTGTACAAAATCTAGACTGATAATATAGTCAATGATCGTTTTAAATTCTAACGTATGCTAATTGTTGCATATTAGGATGTGCAAAAAAAACCATTAGTTATAAAGCTATAATGAGCTAAATTGCATCAAAATCTTGAACGACTTCAGAGGTACTTATCTTCCATAATGCAGTTTTTAACAAAAACATTGAAAGTGCAATTGAAACTGTAATTCCAACGTAACAATATTAACACTAAATATGCATCAAAAAGTAAATAACCAACAATTTTTTTACATGATTAATATAAAAGTAACTTACTGGAAGTAACCAAAATATGAGTCAATGGTAAATTCTAACATTCCAAGCAAAAATATCTCTCTCACCCATTTAGTTCAGGTATCTTATATTATATTTTGTATGCTTAATTTCTTTCATTGTTGATTGAAAAAATGATTGTTATATTTGATAATCTAGTCTAGGATTTAGTCTAATTGCAATGACTTTGATATCATCACATTAGGATGCCTACGATTAAGATAATTGATTATTTAGCTTGATTCATAGTATTTAAGGTACTTTAGGTTTAGATTGAAACAATTAAAAAAAGAATTGGTTTGAAAGTACTCTGCTTTAATATTAGTTCAATCTAGGCTCTTAAGCTTAGCCTATCAAGTGGTTATACAGTACTCCACTTCAATGCGCAAATTTCAGCTTTTCGTTTTACAGTTTATTTTTTGCAATTTCGCGAAGTTTTGATAAGAAAATATGAAACAAATTTGGACATTTGCGTAAAGAAAATACTTTAAAAATAACAATTAATAAGTCGCACTAAAAGTATTAAAATTTTCACTAAAGCAATTAGAAGGAACTCAAATGACAACTGAATACGTTATTATTATGCTGATATGGATATAAAGGAGAGTAAGTGACAACTGAACTTAGAATGAGTTCATAATCATAGGCCTTATTGAATATTAATTGGGTCAAAAGAGTTAGAAGAAGAGTTTATTGTCAGCCCTCTTTATGGTTGCAATGTTGAATTCCATATAATTATTTACTGGCCAGGTTGGATAAATAGTCCATAACTATTCAAAACTTATACTTGACAATGATCTGTTATCAAATCATAAGACCAAAACTTATTTTGTATATTCTCAAATCATCAAATCGAAACTTCTCGACAAAACAACGACGGATGCATGTTATGCAACATTTTACAATAATCAAGGTAGATAGAAGATTAAAAAGAAGTTAAAACTAACAAGGAAAAAAAAGACTGATTATATTTTCATCGGTATGCATCGTTTGGGAGCTAAAAAGAACAGTTTTAAAATTGAGAATTATCCAGAAAACAATTGCAACATATTGTAATAAAATTACTTTTCAAGCGTTTGATTCTTCCTCGGCTCCATTCTAGAAATGTTTAAATGCGAAGCAAGATTACCAGGATACCAAGGCAGTGGTCTAATGGCTTCAGTTTCCTGCTCATTGTTGGTCTGTTTATATAATAGAATTCCATAAAAAAAAGAATGTAGTTTAGACAGAAGGCAACACGTGGTTAAAAGCATGGCACAATACCTCATACTTTAGAGTTTTCATGAAGTCGCCTTCCATCTGCATCCGTAGGTCTTGAAAAAATTGAGTACTATAAACCAAACAGGATATTATTAGGAAAATCAGCATCGGTATTATACAGCACAACATGGACCTTGATAAGCATACTAGTAATAATATTACAATACTAAAACATACCATCAAAAAAAGGGGCCAAAATGATAATAACAAATAAATTGACCATTTATAGTGCAGTGAATTAATGAATTGCCAAAATGCTCCTGATCTCATGAACCAAATGTTGGTATTTCACTAATATTATATGATAAATCATTTGATAGAACTTTGAAAAGTTAGATGGGATACACTAATGCATGGAAAGATTCTTACTCCGCGATATATAACTGATAATCATTGTTTATTCTTATGTCCAATGCTCAACCTAGTTAGTTTGATGGGCATGGCAACAAACTTGATATTAATATAAGGTGGTTGCATAACATCAAGTTAATGAAATTTATTTAGTTTGAGCACTTTGAGGTAATATACATATTCTGGGATGTGCAATAAACATATATTCCTTTTAAAAAAGGGTTTCCAACATATGCATCTAATTGAGTTTTTATATTTAAAAAAAAATTCCAACTTTAAAACGTTAAAAAATAATAAAAAATTAACGATGATTCATGTATCATATTAAATTTTTTATATTTTAAAGTTGATATAGCTCCCAATATACAGATGTACATCGCTTTCTTAAAGTACTGTTTTATTGTTAATCAGAATATTGACAGCATCAGGTAAGGCTGAATCAATCGGTATTTCAGTTCAAAAATAAGTGGAAACAATGGAGAAAATGTAGCATTCAAATAAAGCAGAATAGAACTGTGACTGCATATCATATGTATTCAACATAAATATACAGTACAACAAAATTACCTAGAATTGATTCTAAATGCAGCTGGCAGAGGATTTTTATGTATAGTCATGAATTCCTCCCATTCTTCTTCTTGCACCATCCCTTATTCCAATGATGAATAATGTAACTAGTTTAGATTTCAATCTACAAAAGAACATAACAAGACTAATAAAATTTAAAATAACTCACATAAACATACAAATATCCCATTAGTACCGAGCGAAATCCTTGGTCCTGTTAAATAATACTGAGCGAAATCCATGTCCATTGAAGAACGAGCAGGTATGAATCTATCGCCCTGTAAATTCATCAATGTTTATGGATGAGCACATAGACCAAAAGAGGGATTTGCGTCGTGTAATTTTAGGGTTTTTTTTGTTTTTTGAAGCAGGCGAATTATTTGGGGAAAAGAATGGGAGCGGCAAAAAAAATTTGGAAAGGCGGGATGTAACAGGTGAGCAACGAATACCCTAAATAATTTGCAATTGCATCGCCTCCGCTAGGGAACCGATGCGAAAATTATTATTTTGGACGTAGTTGCATCGGTTCACTTTAAAACCAATGCGATTAAAACTATTTGCATCGACGTATTTGCATCGGTTGTTAGTGACAACTGATGCAAATTTGATTTTTTATTACCTATTGCTTTCCACATGCCAATTGCATCGGTTATTAAGGCAGAGCTGATGCAAAAAGTTCTATTTGCATCAGTTTTTACTTCAACCGATTCAAATGAGGCAATGCAAATGGCCTGTTTTGTAGTAGTGCCCCTTTGAGTCGACTATATTCTCTATCTGCTCAACTCAAATAGGACGGAAATACGAACCATTAGGGTTAAAGAAGAAAGAGGTAGAAGAAGAAATAGAAAACAACATCAGAATCTCACAATTGCAGCGGAACAATATATAATAGATAACACTGATCTTTATACAAAAAGAACTCTAACTATTTTATACATTACATCATCAGAGTACAACACCCACAATAACACAATACTGGACGATTATAATAACTTGTCCTCACAAAAGCATATTGTACCGCTTACCATACATAGGAGAATATAAATCAAGTACGTGTGATACATCTCACCATCCAACTCATCTCCTGAGCTCCACAGCATCATATCCTGTATCTGTAATACTCGGTTTGACCCGAGCATTATAATAAAATAACACCCGAATCAGTCTGGAAAATCAGTGTGAGAAAACACACTTAATTGGATTAATAAATTTTTCAAAATCCTTTGAAATCAAAGGTATCTAGTAAGACCACAACACAAATAAACATGTCGGGTTTTTACCTTACGATAACCAAAACATTTTTATCAAACCCGTCTGATATTATAATAGTGCCTATAGAAAGTAAAATAGAATCTAGCTGAAATGCTTGCATCTCACGTTCCAGCAATAGTTGCGCACAATTAAAACTATACAGACGCATATTGGAGAATGGATTCCATACAATGGCAGGGCTAGTGGGGTACCGCTCGTCACAGTATCTGGCCTAGATTGGAGTACCGAGGACCACTCCTTATCTCCTACAACACAAGACCGGAGCAACCCTTTACTGGATAATCCAAATAAGATCACCCCACAGTAGAGATCAACAACCGCCCACAAAGCCGAGATCAAAAGGGACTCTAAACAGGGATGACCTTACCCTAATTAGGTGCTACCCACTTAGCCTTGTTGCACCTCCCCTATTTTAGTCATTCCCGGTTGATGAGACTTGAGGCTATGCGTTACCTTTTTAGAAAAAAATTCACTTAGAATGCTCATCGTCCTCCTAACGACGTTCTGATAGCATTCGTTCATACAAGTTGCCCTGGGTCTGGACAAACCAAATCACCTTCTTCATCATCTCCACAGTCTTCATTCGCAAATGTTTAAACCAGATCGAAGTGGTTTTTAGATAATTAAACTCGATCTCGATCTCTTCAAAACGATCAGCGCATTGGCCAATATTGATAGTCGGTTATTTAACTGTCAGTTTAAACAATCATCCAACCAATTATTTTATTTCCACTGAAAAACACCAAGCTTATTAAATTTAGCTTTTAAATAAATTAAATCACTTTATCCAGAAATATACACTTAAAACATTTAAAATAAAACTACTTAAATCACTTTATTCAAAATAATAGTCATGAAATTTTATAATAAATTTCCCAAGTAAAACTTTAGCCAAAAACTACTTTTAAATAAAACAATTATATAAAGTATAAATATTTAATAATTATCTTTTAGTCATAATACTAATTTAACCTTTAAAATAATTACTACTATAATTAACTTAATAAATATTTACTTTAAATTTTTTTAAACAATATAAATAATAAATTTCTCTAAAAACATTCTTTTAAAAACATCTTTAAAACTTTTAGTTTATACCTAGAAATCTTTCTTTGAAAATACACTTATCTTTTTAGGAAAATACACTTTCCATTCCAATACAGCACATCTAATCATTTATAAATCATTTTCAGTTTATCTCCAGTTAAGTTTACGTCTCAATTCCATAAATATTCTTTCCCATACTTTTAAAAATAAAACTCTCTTTTTATTTTTAGAACAAATCACCCTTTCCTTATAAATTCCCACCGTGAATTTAAGAATCCAAATTATCCACTGATAATTACTTCATTTTATTTATAAACCCCGTTTATAAATCCCAGTCTCATTTCCCCTTTTAATCATTATTTTCAAAACACTTTATCGGTTTTCAAACCGATTCTCTACATTAGATCCCCTATAAAATTCATTTCTCGATTTATCCAAATTTATCCCAAAATCCATTAATTCCAATTTTACTCCTTTATTATGAATTAAAACCTTATTTAAATTGAAAATATTAATTTCATACTATGATTTGGAATCCTCCTTTATTTTTTTCCCAACTCCCTTAAGTCTTACATTTAATAATATATTCCTTCGTACTTACAAACAATATTGCCTACTTCCTTATTTTTAAAATCCTTTTATTCACATTTATTCAAGACTTTGTTCTTTCCATATTCCAGAATTTATTAATTAGGATTTAAAAATCAACTATTTACTTTTTCTCGATTCTTTTCTTTTTAAATTTATCCATCTTTGCTATAAATTTCTTACTTTAAATTTTCCCTTTTTATTTCCCTTTAAAAATTCAATATTTATATTTTTTCAAATGCCATAATATATCCAGCAATATATTAACATTAAATAAATTAATCTCCTAACATAATATCGCAGAATTATACAACGTTTCATATAATGAATATGAAAATAAATTCAACAATTTTTTAGGAACCAGCTAGATCCCTCAAACCTGTTTCCCTGCATCCACAGATGTTAGCACAGTATAAAAATACCAATCCCACTTCGAGAGGGACATCGTGCTATATTGGGCCATCCGCTATTATGTAAGATGCATAGGGTCTCATCCGCTATAATGCAGGAATATCAATCATTCTAATATATATAATACTATATATAATATACCACATCCAGACTGATAATAAATTATCAATTCAAGCAATCAACCAATAATATAATTTTAGCTAAATAAATTAGACAGTAATCCAATTTGAGTGAGATTAACTCACCTTGACTTTTAATTTACAATCTGATCCAAATCGGCTTGTCTCTCCCCGATTTTAGACCATGTATAAACATTTTAAATTATCGGACAATTAATTACCATTTAATAATTTAATTAGCTAATAATTTAATTTAAACTAATAATTTTTCCTATTAAAATCCTTTAGGAACTAAAATAATTAAAATAAGTTAACTACACTAATTAATCTCCTTAATACATTATTTTAATATAAACTAGTTAAGTGAAAATATGTATATTTCTTTTTTTTGAAACTACATGTGTACTTATAAAAATAAATTATAGATTTCAAAAAATCTATCTTTTATAAATTCTTCAAACACTTTAAAATTCCTATTTTTTCCTAAAAAGCTTATCTATATACATTTTTTTCTGTTTATCTAAATATATATTTACATTTAAAATAGGTATGTGAATATATATATTTATATTTTAAAATTAGAAATTAAGTTCCAGTAGGTGTATTTTTTTCTTTATATATACATATATACACTAAATTTTAAAAATAGAATTGTTTTGTATCCTTCTGTAAATTAAAATCCTATATATATATATATATATATATATATATATATATGCATAAAATTTAATAAAACAAATTGAAAATACCCTCACGTCGTCGCCGAGCAACTACCATCCCCTCAACTCCTGCCTAGCCTTCGTCTACGTGCGTGCATACGACTCCATACTCCTCGGAACCCTAGCCGGCTATCCTCCATTGTCGATCCTAAATCAAGACTGCAACACGAGTGTGCCACGTTTCTTCGACTTCCCTCCACCCTGTGCAGCCCTATCTTCCTTGCGCCGGACTACCGATGAACCTATCGCGGTCGTCCCTCCTCCTCTTGTGCCAGGCGACGACTTGAAGGCGCCATCGAATTCGATCACCCTTTTCCCTCCTTCGAACGATTTGATTTCATTCTTCGTTTGTATTTCATTTTGAAATGTAAAGAGTTGTTTTCACCTCTTTTTAATATATGAGAATGAAATGGTGATTTTTGTTCTGCTATTAGATTTGAATAAAACAAAAAATCTTTTCTCTTTGACAGATAGGGCATTCGATTTGCTTTGAATTGGAGAGTGGAGGGGAACATATATGGATTCGCTTCGAATTTCTGTTCCGCCATTTTTTTGATCGGTTTCGTTTTTCGTTGGATTTGAATCTAAAAGAAAGTGGCCCTTTTTTTTCCCTTTCTTTGGTTTTTGTTGGGTTTAAAAAAGAAGACGGGGAAAAGATGTATGCGTGTCAGCTGTTTGAAAAGGGAAGAGGGAGATAAGAAGCGACGTTGGCGCGGAGTTGCAGGCTACCATGATTTGGAAAAAGCAAAAGCTGTTGTGAAGGAAAAGGTTTGATGGTGAAAGAATTACAGTTGAAGGTTGGGTAGTATGTGTGTGTGTATTAAATTGAATTCAAATTGTCTCGGTTTACGTAGCTTAAAATCGCGAACCCCTATCGAGGCATGTGTTAGGCATTTATAATGTTATACCCAAATTCAAAACAAAATGTAAAAGGTTTCAAGTCCTAATTCGATCGTATGGGGAAGATAGCATTTTGGACCCCATAATTATATGGAATTTTCGATATAAATATCAGCGTATTTACCTACCGTATGATCACACGACAATTCCAATCACTATGAAATTTGAAATCTGATAATAACATACTATTACGGATCCAATGGAACTGGTTTCGTAGAATTCTGAGACTGTGCCTCTGAAGGCTATTTTTAAATGTCAATTAAACGATATATTTTTAAAACTGAACAAATCACTTCCAATTTCAAATTTTAAAATGTTAATTATCATTATTGATATAAATTTGACAAGCCTTTAAATTATTTTTAACGGGTTTAAAAAACAAGATTTCATATTTTACCCAAAATCCAATTATTTAATCTAATAATTAACTTATCCAATAAATAGTGATATTTGAAATTCAAGTTAGAAATTTGCATTTAAATATTTAAAATCAATTAAATTCCCAATTTCAAACATCTAAAATTCCAGGTCATTATAGAAAGTCTTTAAGTTGTTCATAATACTAAATCCAATTATTTTCATCTTCACCAGAAACAATTGCAATTGCTATAGGGAAAAAACATGATAAAATAGTAAACGTTTAAATAGCTAAGTAAAAAAACAATACTATAGCAGTTAATCTAAATAATTGCAAAAAAGTAAGCAACTTTTGTAAAATAGTGCAGAATAATATGCAATTATTTATAATATACAATCGTGAATAATTACAGCCAAATATGCATACAATCTGCATAACTGAATTAAAACGATTATATTATATCATGTACAATATGAATTTTTTTGAAAATAATTACATAAAATACAAGACAGAAAGAAGAAGAAAATAGACAAATCTATGATATTAATAATTTCATATTTTTTGCACTTAACGTTAAATTTTGTAGAAAAATCAACAAATTTTAATATTAGTTGCAGATACATCGGCAATAAATTAGAATAATATAAGATATTAAAGAAGATATACAAAAATGTAAATAACATACCTTCATTTCATTTTTACCAGTAGCAGCCATCAAACAATCGTGAGCTCCGCCCTTCATAAAAGTAGCATCCAAAAATATTAATGGCTGATTAAATTGATAACCGTGAGCACAAGCTTCGAAACCGACAATAACCCTCTCAAATTGACGAGTACTAGAATTATGCCCCAAAACAACTTTGCTGCTAGGGTTAGTTTCAAGAACATCACAGTAAGACTTCAAGTAATGATAAGACATCCTACACTTCCATGTAAATCTTCTAAAGCCAACCTCTTTCCACTATAAGCAAAACAATACTTCAAAATAATACTGTACTCAGTTTGAAAAATATTAATAATGTCCTTGGATTTCATCAATGGATTAGCTTGATTATGACCATAAACCAACAATTTAATCAGTTTACTTGAAATGGGAGGATCATTAATATCAAGAATACCAGCACCACAAGAATGCTTAGGTTGAAATCTCTTTATAACAAAATAGCCAGAAAGATTAAACATAATATAAGCATGAATCATGAAGCTACATTTAGATCGAGAAAAAACCACAGTGACTCTTTCCTTGTCATTCTTAACCAAATGAAGCTTGTACCCATTCTTAATACTATATATCATCAAATTCAGTAATGCCACCTGTAAATTGTTGACCAACACCAGTAAAGATAGATCGATTGGAATCATTTCCCAATAACTGCCTCAAATGAATATTCGAATCACCGGTGCTAGTAAAGGAAGAATCACTACTACAAGAAACTGCATCTGACCTAAAAATATCAAAATTGTCTGCAGAACAACTAGAAGGTACAATGTCAACAAAAATAACCAAGTAATCCTCATGATTATGAGTAGACAACAACAAGATAGATTGAATATCAGAATTAGTTTCAATATTTTTTCTCATACCATCTTTAACATAATATAAACCAAATGATAGTGGGATTAAGTCAGACCATTTACCGCAAATAGCATTTCTCAACACATCAACCGCACTATCCATATGAACACGTAAAGAAAAACTATCAAGTCCAACCATCAAAAGCACTCAAACCCCCATATTCCCAGCAACACTGTAAATTAAAATAACAAAACATCATTATAATTACAAAATTATAAATAATAAGAAAACCAAAAAAGAATGCACATCGTTACAACTAGAAAATAGATTATTTGCTCATAAATATGCAAGAATTATAAAAAAATTGCAAATAAATCTGAAAATAATATGATAATTTCAATTTAAAACAATATTATTATTACGATCAATTTTCACATATAAACAATCATAAAAATCATAAACAACTAACGACAGACAAGCTTGCATGCATATACAATAAATTGCACACAACCCTTCATTTATATACAATAACTGCAAAAATGTCTGCAAATATTTACAATTCTTGCAGACAAGTCTGCAATTATTAACAATCAGACAAATCTGCTTTTATTTACCATTATAACTACTATAATTCAATTAACATTTCTACAACTGGAATCAAGTTTTGTCCTATGAACACTGATTAAATTCTATAATCATTTACAATAAATGTAAGAAAATAAACACATTCAATTAGAAAGAAAATCTATTGATTAAAAAGTAGGTTGCATGTTTAATTACCTAGAAGATGATGAAGCCATAATAAAACGGAAATATGATTTCAAAAAGTAGATCGATCAAAATGGGAAACGGAAACGTAGATTTAAAATCTTGGCTGCAATCACAAAATCGTAACAAATAAATGAGGGCATTTATGGAAAAAAAATTAAGCTGAAATAAAAATAGGAACCGGATTTATAAAGTTTGAAATGGAGGGAGTTTTTGTGTATTTTGTTTGGTTTCAGGGATATGGGACCAATTTCACTTTAATAATTATAACTTAAATTGAATTCCCTTCTAGTAATTTATGTAAATTAGGTCATCGATAATTTAGCATAACTCCCGTCTAAATATCATCATCGGTCAAACAATTTAAATTTAATTTTTAAAATTTCCATAACTTTAAGCACGATTGTATGTATAAATATATAATTAGTATGTAGGCAAATAAACTATGAACATCCTCTACATTAACTGTTAGTATATCCTAAAAGCTAAGGATGAAAGTATTGCAAAGAAAATGAGGGATGTATGTTTGACATCCACCACATGAAAATAGACTAGATAACATAAGCTGAATAATAATAATTTTACTAGAAAAAAAAATGATAAGGTTGTAATGGATAAAATGTAAAAACTACCTACTTCCAAAATAAATGAATTTAAATCTTTTGCATCATAAACTTGTGAACATGGAGTTTGGTGAATCATTCAATCAATATTTTTAATAGCCTAGCAATGAATATTATATTTTTTAGCGACATATCCTTTGTGCCAAAAAAAATACTTTTCCATGCATAGCATTTGTGTTGAATCAACAATTTTTATGTATAAATAATGGTTTCGTAACTTAGTGTTCCTAATTACCTTTAATTAGGAACATATTACGATGATTTCACGTAATCTGATAAAATGAGTTTCTAAAGGTACTTCTCAACATTGTGAAATCCATTTAATTGTTTTCATTGTTAGCATAGTTGTTAAGCTTATCTCTTATGATGATAGAGATTTATTCTCAACATTGAATAATTTACAACTGTTTTAATAATTGGAACTTCGTAAATGGATGCCTCTTCGTAACTACCAGAATTTGAATCTTTTGCACCATAAACTTGTGAACATGGAGTTCTAACATGAGTGTGTGTGTGTTATTTGTTTAAAATAAATTTTGTACCTTTGGATTTGATCATGCTAGTTGCCGACGCCTTTGTTGTTAGCAGTCTTCTTTTTGAACTCATAGTTCTCTTTCCTTCACTATAGGTTGCAAGTCTGCCTTCTGGGCTTCATCAATTTGTAACAATGGATATTACGGTTTCTATTTTTTGTTGTATGAAGAAAATAAAATATGAAGATATTTATAGCCAATCGGATATCAAAACATCTAGCATATCTTTCTCAATATCTAGAGGCCAAATCTTTTGCCCTCCTTGCCTCATAGATTTAGTCGACCTCTCTATTAGTTTGGGCTTTTAGAGTTCAAGCCTAATTAAATTATCACGTTAATTAAACATGTGAGCCCCCATTTTAATTAAATCAACATATAACAATTATATATCATTTTAATTAACTTTAATGCTTCAAATAAATAATTTAAATTCCATAAAAATTCACTACAACATTTCAGTAATTATATTATTAATTTATAACATTTATGAATTAATTTAAACAAGCGAACTTAAAAAATTACTAACCCTATAGTGTTGACTCCTTGTGAACTCGATCCTCGATAATTTTTAAACAATTTAAATATTAAAGTTCGTACATACTTTGTTGAAGTAAAGTATTAGGCACAAGTTCGGTTGCTTATTGATAGCTTAGGCAAAATCTAATTTGTAATCCTTATTAAACAACATCTTTATAAATATATCTATTTCTCCAAAAAAATTCACCATCGCCGTATCACTTAGATACGTAGAGTTTTGTAAATGATAAAAAAATCAAATAATATCTGTAGTTAATTGCATATGCTACTTTCAAGTCTCTGGTTCAATCCGATAAATTTAGCAATTAAACAGTTTACTCCAGTTAGAGATTTTGACTTTAAGGTGACTATGAATTATAGCAATACTAGCCTTCTACAATGAAGGAGACGAACTCTCTCTTGAGTCGTGTTTCATTTCAAGTAGTCTAATGTATATCCAACTATAGTCGTAAGACAATCACTAGGTCATATGATTTATCGTAATCAAAGTATGACCTTGTTACTTAAGGTCCACGTTGTCTGCAAGTCTGAAGACTACTGCACATCGTTATATGAGATATTCTATTTTGACTTAGTTATATTAACCTATTTGAATACTCTTGTTGAGTCAATCTATGATTGTTCCAAATTGCGATAAGTACTTTAGCCTTAGTGATTCTAATGGTCATGAGTAATTTATTATCCATCGTATGGAGAGCGTTACATACACTAGTCTCAATGGACATATCGATATCATTTTCTCGATATATCTTGACTAGGAACATTTAAAAATAAGTATTTAAAAATCAATTCGAAAATCATGGTTACTGTAACTTCCTATATTTTTATAACATTATTTGGAATAATCAATTGGGTAAATTAAATAAATAATGTAAAGATTAAAAGGTTGAGATTTGATTAACAAAGAGTGGTTGTGCCATGTTAATGTGTCAATTAAAATGAAATAAACTAAGTTAATGTGTTACGATATGAGAAGGGCAATATATGGAAAATAAGTAAGGTTTATACCCTAAGCCCTTAGGAATGGAACTCACATTCGTTATCATTTCATTCAAACTAAAATTTCCTAAGGTCGACCACCATTCATTCTCAAGAAGAAGATTAAAGATAGGATTCAAAAGATCGAAGAAAATCAACTAAATCAACATCAAATGTCACATCTATAATCTCAAAGCTAAGGTGAATAATTACTACATCTCAATTTCTTTTAGTTTTCAGTTTTAAGACTAGACCAAAAATGATTTTGCAAGTATGTCATGTTTTGATGATTAAATTTATATATATATATATATATATATGTAGGTATGTATGTATGTATGTATGCATGTACGTATGTATATATGTATATATGTCGTTGATGGATTATACATGTTAATGTTAGTTTTTATGATATGTTTGACATAAAAACTAATTAAATGACATCCAAATGCCTTTAAAATTTAAATATAGGTCAGAAATGATATTTTTGAGATGATTTTTGATTTTTATAATTTCCTGAATTAATATGGATTTTATATTAATTTTCCAATGAAGGAAATTGTTTATTGGGTTATAAATTATTTTCGACTAAAATAATAATTATGTGGTGTTGAAATTTTATATGTTAGGCAATATATTAAAATAGGCTTTCTGGGTTTTTTCTTAAGTAATTTGATTGATGTATAAAATTATTTAAAGTATGGGAATTAAATATTTTATATATTTAATTAAGGAGAAGGGGCATTTTATAAAAGGAAATTATTATTCAATTTTGAAAATAGTGACAACAAATTTTTTAAATTAACTTTTTAACCAATGAAAATTTGACTACCAAAGGCAGGTTAGTTGAAAAGTTATCTTTTTTAAGTTAAAAACAAAGAAAACATACTTAGCATGCTTCATCCTTTGCTGCAACAAACCTTCCGACCCTAACCTTCCGACAAGGTCGGAAGGTTCTAAGCTTTCGACAAAGTCAAACGACTGCATATGGCATCAAGCTACTTGGTATGTAATAAATTGGACAGAGCCGAAGGGTTCTAAGTCGAAAGGTTGGTGGCCAAAGAGGTTGGTTTATGTTTGTTTTATAAAACAAAAGTTTTCACCTGCTTCACTTTCGAATAAGAGCTTTCGACTTGGTTTTTTTGACCAGGTCAAAATATTTAAAAGAAAGGTTTTAAACCCTTCGACACAGTCAAAAGGTTACTGCGACTTTATTACTACTTTGTTTTGAAACCTTCCGACAAAGTCGAAAGGTTACTGTCGCTTTATAAATGTTTTGTTTTGAATCTTTCGACAAAGACGAAAGGTTTACTTATTTTAAAAACTAGATGATTCTCCAGGCTTTCGAAAGTAAGCTTTCGACTTAGATTACTCACCCTCATTTTAATTGAAGCATAACTAATCTTTCGAAGCAGAACTTTCAATTTAGTCAAAAGGTTGCTCTTAATAGAGTCGAAAGGTTTTAAAAGAGGGTTTCCACTTGTTTTAAATTAAACCCAGTGAGTTTCTGAAAGGTTTAGTTCAATGGTTTTGAATGGTTTATTGAGTGGTTTTGAAAGGTTTATGAAGGAAGTTTTTCCAAAGGATTTTCTAAGGTAATGTTTTAAAGTGATTTTAAAGAAGAATGTCCAAAGTTTAATAGTCTTTGAAAGGTTTCTTTTCAATGGATTCGAAAGGTTTGGAGAATTGTTTTAAAAGGTTTGATGTATGATTTCAAAAGGTTTGATATTGGTTTTAAAAGAGAGGATTTCATAAAAAAGAGGTTCTTTCAAATGGTTAAATGTTTTCATCAACTAAAGTTTGAGTAAAGAGACAAGCACCATCGCCCCAGCGGTTAAGTGATTCGACTTTGACGAGAGAGGTCACAAGTTCAAAACTTGCGTAGCTTAATTCAAACGTTCATTGACATGTGATATGTTGCCCCAGAGACATGTTGTATATAAAGTAACATTAAAAAAAAGTACGAGTAAAGATTATATATAAAATGGTGATATGATTTTGAGTAATACATAAAGATTATATACTTTTCCTTGTATAAGTTTGATTTAAAGGTTTTAAATAATTTTGAAAAAAATTTCAAGGAAAATTATGGTAGGGGATCCTTAGGTGAAAAATACTCAAATATTAGAATACTATGTGGGACTAGTACGGGGTCGCACCCTATACATTTGCTAATAGCCCCAAATAATTGTTTGTTCAAAATTCCAATATGTAGGGCTTTGTCACAGATAGACTAAAATTTTGATTGCACACCAAAAGGAAAATATGTTTGTATACAGAAAGGTTATTGGCGAGCCCGAAAAACCATTAGGATAGGAAAGACCAGGGAGATGATTAGTTAGGGTCAGACCATCCGTAAGTGAAGTATTTAACAGATAGTTAAGGACAGACTGTTCAGATGGGAAATTAAAAGAAAATTAAAGATAGATAATCCAGAAGAGGAATATCTAATAGGTGTTAGGTTGATTTTGATAGTGTTGTCCGATAGGCCCAAGTCAGCCAAAGGTTAAAAGTTATCCAAATAAAACTTTTGTGTTTGAACAGATAGTTCATTATTACATGATATTTATGTATGTTTACATAATTATTTCTTTACAACATTTAATCATTATGGATGCAGGAGCACATTATATGGTTTTATGGAAGATTTTGCAAAGATATGTTTTAAAAGGATGTTAGTGAGGGAAAACCCGTTCAGCTAAGCGGCATGTTCTCACTTAACATAATTATTCAGGGATGTATAATATTATTCGCACCAGGCTTTATGTTTGACTCAAAGTTTATGTTTTCTCCTTAAACTACTGGTTCTAAAATTAATTTGAGTAGGCCAAGGGATTAAGTTCTTTTTCAAGTTTTAGTAGGATGACGAATAAACTAACGGAGGCATGTAGGAGGCAACCAGATAGCTATTTAGGAGTTGCAGTTCTTGTTATGTTTTGATGGATTTTCCGTTATGTTGTATTGTATTAGATCTATTATGACCATATGACTCTGATCAACAATAGGGGTATCTTCATATACCGCTCTTGGTGTAGTTTGTAATAATTATATTTGATCTGTGTCTGGGAACGATTTGGGATTATGTGTTGTAAATGTGAAACAATTGGTTTTGAAATGTAATAAAGTAAAAGTTGTTTTGAAATCTGTGTTATGTTTCATATTAAAGTGCACCTGATATTATTGATACCATTAACATAGCATATTTGGTCGCCGAAAGCTAATACTACAGATGACAGCAGCATCTATAGCGCTTAGTTTTGGACCTCTAGATAAGGGACGTTACAGCTGGATATCAGAGCATGATTTATGGAATACTTTAAATAAAGAATGATTTTTTAAAACATAATCCTTTGAAATTAGAGTTAAGATCGAGGTATGAGATAAAGCTATTGTAATATACTAGTATTTTTATATATATGTATATGCTATCTTTTTAGACTCCTAATTTTGGTAGGTTATTCATCCGTATCTCACAAGGTTTGAATACAAATATGGAAGGAAGAAGAGGCAGAGTATATCTTGGAGGAGATAACACCACCACAAATGGAAATGCCCGACCAAACAGTAGGAGAGAACCCAGTCAGGCTCAAATTGAAAATGTTGGTGCAGGAGTTCCACAGATAGACATGGGAGCAATGTATTAGTTCTTTGTAAACATGATGCAAGCTGGAATAGTAGTTGGAGTGGTCGTAGGTAATGTTGCTGGAGGTGGATCTCAGGAAGTTCTGATGGTCAATCAGTATGCCAACTTGAGTGGGGATTATATCAGGCTTGGAGGGAAGCCATTTATTAGAACTAAAGATATGATCGAGGTGAAAAATTGGTTACTGCATTGCAAGAGAATTTTTGCTGACTCAGGATTGAATAATGCATAAAAGAGGAGATTTGCTTTGAAGTAGCTGCAGGGAGCTGTTCTATTCTGGCAGCATACTGTTACTGCTAGAGTTGATGAGGAAACCATAATTTGGAGGAGTTTAAGAGAAGGTTTTTATAAAGATTTATGTCTGTAATGGTGCAGTCAGCATTGGTGAGGAAGTTTGCAGAGTTGGAATAGGAGATATGTCCGTCTTGGAGTATGCAAGGAAGTTTGAGGAATTGGCCTGATATGGATATGCTTTGGTAGATACTATGATCAGGAGAAATGAAAAGTTTATAAGGGGCTTGAGGCCAGAGTTGATTCGTGCCACTTTACCACATTTGAGAGATCCCAACGGTGTAGTGGTTGAAATGGAATTAAGACAAGAAGAGGGGTTGGCTTGCTTGAGGATGAAGATGAAGGAGGTCCAAATAGGATAGGGCCAGAAAAGGAAGTTTTTTCAGAAAAAGAATGCTCATAAAGGAGGAGCATAGAAGAAAGGAAAATCTGAAGTGGTTTGTTATAAATGCAATAAGAAGGGACACTATGCTAATGAGTATCATACAGGAAATGGAAAAGGAAAAGGGAAAGAAGTTGTTAGAAAGAAGAATGTCAAATGTTTTGATTGTGATCATATCGACCATTGTAATAACAAATGCCCTGAGTCTGCTGGAGATGGAAAAGGATAGATGTATTAACTGGAGCCCACAATTCCAATGCCATTTGTGTAGAAAAAAGAGAAGGTTGTTCCAGGAGGTTCGCTGCAGATTCACGGTATATCTATTAGCATTCTATTTGATACTGGAGCATCTCATTCAATTCGATGTTTGGTAGATAGGCTTAACCTAGAATCCTCATATTTATTTACCTTCTTAAGGGTTGCAAATCTGACAGGAGGGTATGCAATGCTTGGGATAAGGTGTGACCATTTAGAATTTGATTTTCTAGGCCATACTTTTGATTGTTGTTTTCATGTGTTTGACTTTATGGGATTTAGGATTATCTTTGGAATGGATTGGTTAAGTAAATATGATGCTAGAATATTTTGCCATGATATAAAAATATCACTTAGTCACCCGGATTGAAGTGATCAGATAGTTTATACTGTAGAGAACCCTAGTTGTGAAGTGAATGCTTTATTGGGTATTATGGAGTTGGAGGATGAGTTTCATCGAGTCTTTGTAGTAGACAGTTTGATGATGTATTTGAGCTGGTAGTTGGACTGCGGCCGAATGAGCGATAGAGTTTTGGATTGATTTAGTGCCTGGAGCAAAGCAGGTGAGTAGGCCATCACGCAAGATGGCACCCACTGACATGAGAGAGTTGAAGGTGCAGTTTGTAGATTTGGAAGGAAAGAGTTTTATCCAACCAAGTAGTTCTCCATGGGGGGCTGCCCGTAGTGTTGGCTAATAAGCCGAATGAATCATTAAGGCTATGTATCGATTATTGTAAGTTGAATGAGAAGACGATAAAGAACCGATATCCTGGTTCAATCAGTTAAGTGGAGTCAAGGTATTCTCTCAACTATATCTGACAACCAGATTTTATCAGCTTAGAGTAACAGAGGATAGCATTCCTTTGACGGCATTTAGGAAAAGATATGGATCGTACGAATGGTTTGTTATGTCATCCGAATTAACTAATGCGCCGACAATATTTGTGGATCTGATGAACAGAATTTTTCGAGAGCGCTTGGACGGATTTGTGTTGGTCTTCATAGATGACATTTTGATATACTCTAAGTATAGGAAGGAGCATGAAGTTCAACTTAGAGTTGTGCTTGAAATGTTGACGAACCATTAGTTGAAGTCTAAACTTTCAAAGTGTCATTTTTGGAAGAAGGAAGTGAAGTTCCTTGGTCATGTCGTCTCAGAGAAAGGGTTATCTGTAGACCCGACTAAGATTGAGGCTGTAAATAATTGGAAGAGACCCAAGAAGGAGACCGAGATTAAGAGCTCTCTTGGATTGGCTGGGTACTATCGAAGGTTTATAAAGGATTTTTCATGGATAGCTGCGCCGATGACTCAGCTTTTGTGAAAGGATGTAAAGTTCGTATGGACTGATAGGAGTGAGGAAGCATTTCAGCACTTCAAACACTTATTGACCCATGCACCGGTGTTAGTGGTTCCGGAGAGGAATCAACATTTAGTTGTTTATACTGATGCGAGTGGAACTGGGTTGGGAGTTGTGTTGATGCAAAGAGGTAATTTGATTGCTTATGCTTTTAGACAGCTCAGACCACATAAAGTTAGGTATCCTACGAATGATTTGGAGTTAGCTCCGTTATATTTTCTTTGAAGGTGTGGAGGCATTATCTTTTGGGAGAGCAATTTGATCTTTATACGAATCATAAGTCGTTGAAGTACTTGTTCTCTCAAATGGAGCTGAACGTGAGACAGCAGAGATGGTTGGAGTTTATCACTGCTTATGATTTTGGAATCGAGTACACACCCAGAAAAGGAAATAAGATGGCGGATGCACTCAGCCGGAAACATCAGAATGCAGTATTAGCTATGATTGCTGATTGGAAAGATTTGGAAGCATTATCAGCTTGCAGTGTGCAGTTTAGATCCTAGGTAGGTTCAAGTATAGGATGTGCTATGTTGTCTTATTTAGAAGTTCGACCAATAATGATTGAGAAGATAGCTTCTAAACAGAAGGAGGATTCAGTTTTGACTAAACGGATCAAAAGGTTGAGGGAAGGAATGGAGAGCGATCACCTAAAGGATTTCAGTCTTGGCTAAAATGGGCGGTTGAGGAAGAAAGGAAGGTTGTGTTTTCCGAATGTAAGAGACATAAGGAAGGAAGTTTTGGATGAGTGCCATCGTTCGAAGTTCACTATCCATCCAGGAGGAACGAAGATGTATCAGGATATGAAGAGAAGTTTCCTCTGGGAAGGTATGAAACGGGACATTGGTTTGTGTGTTAAGAAGCGCTTAATTGCCAACGGGAAAAGGCTGAACACCAGAAGCCTAGTGGATAGCTTCAACTGTTAGAAGTTCCGTTATGGAAATGGGATTCCATCTATATGGATTTTATTGATGGCTTTCAAGGTCTAGAAGAGAAAATGAAAGCATATGGGTCATAATAGATAGATTGACTAAGAGTATCCATTTCATTTCGATAAAGTCAACTAGGACGGCACCTATTTTGGTGTAGTTATTTATGAAGAATGTAGTTAGAATGCATGGGATTCCTAATAGTATTGTTAGTGGTAGAGATTCTTGTTTACTAGTGAGTTCTGGAAAAGTCTGCAGAAAGCATTAGGAACCAAGCTCAACATGAGTACCTCTTACCATCCACAGACTGATGGGAAAACGAAAAGAGTTAACAAAATCTTGGAGTATTTGTTAAGAGCTTGTGTATTGGATTTCAGGGGATCGTGGGAGGACCATCTTCATCTAGTTGAGTTATCGTATAACAATAGTTATCAGACTAATATTGGGATGGCACCGTTTTAAGCTTTGTATGGAAGACCATGTAAGTCTCCCATATGTTGGTTAGAGATCGAGGATAGATTGGTTCTTGGTCCGGATTATGTGAAGGAAGCTGCGAAGAAGATTGAGTTGATTCGAGTTAGGATGAAGGAAGCTCAATCTAAGCAGAAAAGTTATATTGATAGAAGAAGAAAAGATTTAGAATTTCTATAATTTCTATCGAAGACTACGTGTTCATTAAGGTTTTACCGATGAAGGGTGTGATTAGATTTGGAATCGAGAAAGTTAGCACTTAGATTCGTTGGACCTTGCCATATTGTTGAGAAGATTGAAAAATTGGCTTATAGAGTAGAGTTATCGAGTAGTTTCGCCGGAGTCCATGATGTTTTCCAAGTTTTTTGTCTTAGGAAATATGTTAAAGACCCGGAGACTGCCATAGCACCTATAGTGTTATAGGATTTAGTAGAACTGGATTTGACCATAGTTAGAAAGTCGATTCAGATTGTGGCTAGAGATAAGAAAAGGTTGAGGAACAAAACAGTCAAGTTAGTAAAAGTTCAGTGTAGTGATGATGCTAGAGACTGTACTTGAGAAACGGAGAGCAGTATTAGAGACTCTTACCCTTATTTTTTTGATGGTATGTTTTAACATTGGTTGTTTCGATTGTGTACCTTATGATAATTTCAAGGACGAAATTCTTTTAGGTGAGGAGTCTGTAACACCACATATTTTTATAACATTATTAAGAATAATCAATTGGGTAAATTAAATAAATAATGTGAAGATTAAAAGGTTGAGATTTGACTAACAAAGGGTAGTTGTGCCATGTTAGTGTGTTATTAAAATGAAATAACCTAAGTTAATGTGTTAGGATATGAGAAAGGCGACATAGGAAATAGGTAAGGTATATACCCTAATCCCTTAGGAATGGAACTCCCATTCATTTTCATTTCATCCAAACAAAAATTTGCTAAGGTCAGCCACCATTATCATTCTCAAGAAGAAGATTAAAGCGAGGGTTCAAAAGAAGAAAGAAAATCAACTAAATCAACATCAAATCTCACATCTATAATCTCAAAGCTAAGGTGAATAATTACTACATCCCAGTTTCATCTAGTTTTCAGTTTTAAGATTAGACTCGAAATGATTTTGCAAGTATATGCCGTGTTTTGATGATTAAAGTTATATATATATTTATACATATATAATTTCTTCTAGTTTTCGGTTTTAAAACTAGACCCGAAATGATTATGCAAGTATATGTCATGTTTTGATGATTAAAGTTACAAACATACATACATATACATATATATATATATATATATATATCTGTGTGTGTGTTATTAATGTATTATACATGTTCACATTAGTTTTTATGATATGTTTGACATGAAAACCTTACTAAATGACATCCAAACACCTTGAAAATTTAAATATATGTTAGAAATGAAATTTTAGAGATGGGTTTCAATTTATAATTTTTCGAATTAATATGAATTTTATATTAACTTTCTAGTAAAGGAAATTGTTTATTGGGTTACAAATTATTTTCAGCTAAAATAATAATTACTTGGGGTTGAAAATTTTATACGTAGGATACATATTAAAAAATATTTTCTGGGATGTTTCCAGATTTTTCCTAAGTTATTGATGAATATATAAAATTATTTAAGGTACGGGACTTTAATGTTTTATATATTTTTGGTTAAGGAGAAGGGGTGTTTTATAAAAGAAAATTATTATTTAATTCTAAAAATAGTGGCAGCATATTTCTGAAAAGAATTTGTTAACAAATGAAAATTGGATAAACAAAGGCAGGTTAGTTGAAAAGTTATCTTTTTTAAGTTAAAAACAAAGAAAACATGCTGTTAGCATGTATCAGCATTTGCGGCAATAAACCTTCCGATCCAGACCTTTCGACAAGATCGAGAGGTTCTAAGCTTTCGAAAAAGTCCGACCAATGCATATGGTATCGAGCTACTTGGTACATAATGAATTAGACAGATTTGAAGGGTTCTAAATAAAAATATTGATGGCCAAAGAGGTTGGAGTATGTTTGTTTTATAAATCAAAAGCCATCGCCTGCTTTGCTTTCGAATAAGAGCTTTCGACTAGGCTATTTTCGACCAGGTCAAAATATTTAAAAGAAATGTTTTAAAACCTTCGACATGGTCGAAAGGTTACTTCTGATTTATTACTACTTTGTTTTGAAACCTTCCGACATAGTCGAAAGGTTACAGTCTCTTTATAAATGTTTTGTTTTGAACCTTACCTTTCGACATAGACGAAAGGTTTACTTGGTTTAAAAAATAGCCGCTTCTCCATGCTTTCGAAAGGAAGCTTTTGATTTAGGTGACTTACCCTCATTTTAATTGAATTATAACTAAGCTTTTGAAGTGGAGCTTTCGACTTAGTCGAAAGGTTGCTTCCAATAGAGTCGAAAGGTTTTAAAAGAAGGTTTCCACTTGTTTTAAATCGAACCCAGTAAGTTTCAGAAAGGTTTAGTTCAATGGTTCCGAAAGGTTCATTGAATGGTTTCGAAAGGTTATGAAGGAAGGTTTTCCAAACGTTTTTCTAAGGCAATGTTTTAAAGTGGTTTCAAAGAAGGATGTCCAAAGTTTTATAGTTTTCGAAAGATTTTCTTTTCGATGGGTTCGAAAAGTTTGGAGAATGGTTTCGAAAGGTTTGGTGTATGATTTCGAAATGTTTTAGGAATGATTTCGAAAGGTTTTATATTGGTTTTGAAAGTGAGAATTTCAAAGTATAGAAAGGGTTCTTTCAAATGGTTAGAAGTTTTATTAACAAAAGTTTTAGAAAAGAATACATCTAACATAGTGATATGATTTTGAGTAAAGTATAAAGATTATACACTTTTCCATGTTTAAGTTTGATTTAAAGGTTTTAAATCATTTTGAAAATGGTTTCAAGGAAAGTTATGGGAGGGGATCGATGAGACTAGTATGGGGTCGCGCCCTATACATTAGCTAACAGCCCCGGCTAATTGTTTGTCCAAAATTCCAGTGTGTAGGGCGTTGTCATAGGTAGACTAAAATTATGATTACACACCAAAAAATATTTGTTTATATATAGATAGGTTATTGGTGAGCCTGAAAAGCCATTAGGATCAGAAGACCTAGGAGATGATTAAGTTAGAAACAGACAATCCAGAAGTGAAGTATTTAATAGATAGTTAAGGACGGACCGTCTGGATGGGAAATATTTAATAGATGGTTAATGATGCATAATCCAGAAGAAGAATATCTTACTGGTGTTAGGTTAATTTTGATTGTATTGTTTGGTAAGCCCGAGTCAACCAAAGGTTAAAAGTTATCCAAACAAAACTTGTGTGTTTGAACAAATAGTTCATTATTACCTGATATTTTTGTATGTTTACATAATGATTGCTTTACAGTATTTAACCATTATGGATGCGGCAGCACAGTATATGGTTTTATGAAAGGTTTTGCAAAGATATGTTTTAAAAGGATTTTAGTGAGGAGGGACCCGTTCCGCTAAGCGGCATGGTCTCACTTAACAAAATTATTCCGGGACGTATAATATTATTCACGCCAGGCTTTATGTCTGACTCGAAATTTATGTTTTCCACTTAAACTCTCGGTGATCAAAATTAATTTGAGTAGGCTGAGCGATTAAGATCTTTTTCAAGTTTTAGTAGGATGATGATTAAGCTACCGGAGGCGTGCAAGAGGCAAATGGATAGCTATTTAGGAGTTGTAGTTCTTGTTATGTTTTGATGGATTTTCCGCTGTGTTGTTTTGTATTAGGTCTATTATGACCATATTACTCTGATCAACCAAGGGGGTATCTTCATATACCGCTCCTGGCATATTTTATAATAATTATATTTGATCCATGCCTAAGAATGATTTCGGATTATGTGTTGTGAATGTGAAACAATTGGTTTTGAAATATAATGAAGTAAAAGTTGTTTTTAAAATCTGTGTTTTGTTTCACATACAAGTGCTTCTAATATTATTGATGTCATTAATGTAGCCTTATTTAGTCGCCGAAAGCTAATACTATAGATGACTGCAGCATCTGTAGCGCTTAGTTTTGGGCCTCTAGATAGGGGATGTTATAATTACAGACACATTTGCTACTGCAATCGATAAAATACTTCTCCTAAGGATATTCTACCTGTATATGTTTAACGTATTAATATTATTATTTATATCTCTGTATAACAACACATATAAAGGAAAGTAAAACCAAAAGCATACATTAATTTAGACAAGATTCTCTACTAAGCGATAAGTTACACAATACATATAAAAGAAAATTAAAAAAACATACTTTATTTCGAAAAATATTCTCTTATGGGAGTTAAATTACATAACAAATTACATAAATTCATCCAAGGCATACCCTTAGCTCTCTTATAGCTTTGTGATATGGTCATAGGAATGATATATGTTGAAATGCTATGAAAGATAGAATAAACCGACAAAGACAAATAATTCTGAAATGATATGTAACGATCTGGAATTTCACCACATTAATTTTCGAATATTTAATTAATTTTAAATATTCAAATAATAGGTTTTACAATTAAAATAAAAATATTTTAAATAATAAATAATAATGGTGAAATAGTTTTCAAAATTAGTTTAAAAAATATTTAGTTCGATGAAAAATAGAAAACGTGATCGGAAATCGTATTTCGATTTTTTGACGTTTCATCGTATAAAGATTGTTTAAAATGTTGTGAGCCTTGTTTATATTTGAAACAACATTTAAACAGTTAAGAATGTAAATTAGTTCGTATATATTGGTATATACATCGGTATATTTACTTAAGTATACACATGTACATACTAAAAGATGCCTTACGATACATGATTTGACACTTGGCCGACTCGAGTACAAAAACATATTTTTTTACATGATGAGGGTGGACAATGTAGAGGCTGAAATGGCATGTGTATTGGAGGGTATTAAGGTGGCAAAAAAATATGGAGGGTAAAGGATAAGGGGTGTTTAGGTAATTCACATTTTCATTTTCTTATAAATAGCCTTACATCTCTCTAAATTTTTCTCTTACTTCAACCGATCAGATCTCTCTCATATATTTTCAAATAAATTTATTTCATTTTTCTAAACCATGTCAAATTCCAGTGGCTACAACTTTTATGTTAATCACTTTTTCAAATTTCGAGCATAGCTATGTCAAAATATCATTTGTTTACAGAGTGTTTTTAGACCCAAATTTCAAGTCTGAAAATGATCCTTCTTCTTTTGACTATATTTTCTTCAAAACTTATCGAAATTGGGTGATTCTTTTCCTTAAATTGTAGAAAAATAATTTTCTAAAATTTTCCTCTTTACCGCTTTTTCAAAATCTGAGAGTAAATAGTTCAAACACCAATTGGAAAACGACCTATTTTCGAGTTCGTTTTTGAGAATTCGATAATTATCCAAAGTCACACTCTACCTTACAAAAAAAAGTTTCACTTCCTTCTTCTTTCAGATCAAGCCTACCTAGTGCATTAAAGGTCCAAGATTCCATCTTTTGCTTAGGAATGGACGTGCTAGGTCATACACTAAGTTAGCGAGATTTTGGATAGTTTTTGGTGAGTAAAACTACACCTTCTTAAACCAAGTTTATACTATGTTAATGTTCATGTTAATAGCCTATGAATGCTTGTTGTATATGTGAAGTGATGGTATGGTTTTTTTTTTGTTTCACGCTTTGACAAGTTGTATTTGAAAGTTAGTAAGCATGTGGTTGGCTATATGAAAAGTTGGTAGTTAAAGTTAATATAATTGTTAGTAAATAATTATTACATGTCGCATCATCGTTTTTTACCATGTATCATGCTTAAACCATTGCTATGTGTTTTTTTATTGTATGGCTAGTGTCATAAGTTTGTTTACAAATTGTCTGTACACGATAGTCGTTATGTTGGCACTTTCGGAAAATCGCCTTTTATCGAAACCGTTTGGTTTCATTATCGTGTTGGGAATTATTTTACAAGTTAAGCAAGTTTTTGATAAGTGATGTTTTCAGAAGAAAAAAAGATAATTACTTATTTTAATAATGATTAATAAATTAATTAATCAATCAATCAATTACTTAATTAATAAGGATTAAGGTTAACTAGTTACTTAGTTAATGATGTGTTTTAAATTTGACTAATTACCTAGTAAATGATTGTTTAAATTAATTAATCATTTTACTTAATGAGGTTTACATTTGATTAATAATTTTATTTAATGATGTTTAACGATGGTCAATCATTTAATAATGATGAATCAAAGTTAATTAATCAATTTGCTAATAATGCTTTTAAATTAATAGATCTTTTTAATAACTGGTTTTTAAATTTTATCAACTTGTTTTAGCTCTAATTAATCTTTCCTTTATTGATGTTCATAATTAATAAATCATTTTTAAATAATGAGAGTTAATTATTTAATTATTTAATTTAATGAATTATATTTAAATTTATTAATTAATTGAATTAATGATGTTTAAATATTATTTACCCTTCTTAATTAAATGTTATTGGAGTTAGTTAATTAACTTAATTTATGAAGTTTCAAAGTGAATTTATCAAAGCGACATGGATGTTTTGACTTTGTTATTCATTTTAAATAATGATAATTAATTATCTATTAACTTAATTAAATAATTTTTACTGATTAAATGAATTAATAAGGTTTAAAGTGGTTTACCCTTTTATTATTTAAAAACATTTGAAGTTCAAAAATCAAATTGTGTGATGAAATTTAAAGTTAATTAAGCAATGTAATAAGGACGTTTTAAGTTATTAAATCCTTTTTGAATTGATGTTTTGAAGTTAGTAAACACTTTTAACAAATTGTTTTAAAGCTAATACTTGAAATATAAGGCCAAGCATAAATCCGAATTTTTAAAAGAAAAAGTTTAACTTGTTTATGGAAATGAATTAGTTTCCGTAAAGCGATTCACTAGCATGGGAACGATTTATTCGTATACTTAGCACTAAACGTCAAAAAAGTGGACTTGTTGTTATTCCGAAAGTTAAGAATAATCACGAGACATGACTTTTAGGTACACTAGCTTAACTTGTCCAATATTACTGTTAACAAAGAAATAATACAAATTGGAATTCGATGAGCAGTGATAAGTATACAAGTATTTATTTCTATATATGATCATTTTATATCCTCGATAGTCGGTTTCTCGGCTATCTATTACTTCGGCTTCTTTATTATCGTCATTTTAAAATGATGTGTTTCTCCGTTGAGCTTTAATTCCTTTATCGAAAATGACTAAAACCAAAAAGCGAGCGGGGCCAAGCTATGTGAGGTTGCTCCCATTAGGGTGTTCTTACATATACTCTAGATTGGATTCTATTATGCGCATTGAGATGTGAAATACTCGGATACTCGGTAAAAGTTGGCGGGGTCCGGTTTGGAGGTTTCCAATAGCCATCAGAGCTCCTAAGTATATTTCTAAATGTATGCTTTTGGTAAGGAGGGCTCACCCTCCTAGTCATTGTTGGAGATTTTCCTTATTTGATTCAAACCTTTGAATCTGTTTTCTTTAATTACAATGGGAAGAGTCAACCACTCTTCATGGTGTTCAATTATTGATTTTGACCATTCTATCGAGTTTAGACTGTTAAGTCCATTCTATTGATCTTGGACTGTTGTCTTATTTTATCTATTCTGTCCGGTTTGGATTTTTATTCAGACTATTTCCATCCTTTCAAGTCTGAATGTTATATTAATTATGCCCATCATCTATGTTTGGATTTGTTCCATGTTGTCATTTCCATTTTTGTTATGTTTGGTTGTCGTTTATTTGGAGGAAACCTGTTCCGTGTTAGCATTGTGGTCCCACATGTTATTGTCTAAATACACTCCATCTGTTTCATAGTTTTACTCATACCAGACATTTTGTCCGATCCAAGTTGTTTATTTTCCCTAAACTCCAGGGTACTCAATTATATTTGAGTAGTCCGAGAATAGTAGGTTTTTCATTGGAGGTCTTTGAAGACGACGGACGAGCGGGAGGCTCCTTAGTTATCTAGTTACTTATTTCCAATGTATGACTATGTAAGTGTATGTTATATCAAACTAATGAAAATTCAAAATGTATATCTATCAATCTGTAACGATCTACCTTACTTACACCTAAAGATGACATGTAATACATCATCAGTATTCATGTGTTGATCATCTAAGTATCCGAAAGATAGGTGCGAGGTAAAGAAAATAAAAGACAAAGAAAACAAATACAAATTTTTCTCACGAACGACAAAGTTACATATGCATCATTAGAAAATAATAAATATGGTTACTCCAAAATGTTACATCAAAGTTACAACAAGTATTATTCCTAACAAGGACAGCACTATCGGCCTACCTAAATTACTACCGCATAATGTATAGTCACAATGGAAATAAACTTAACTACTAGATACAGTGAAAGCTTTTGCTCCATGTGGCTTTCAAAAATTATCCAAAGAAACTTGACTGCTTGGCTACTCATAAAAATTTGAGTATCCAAGAGTTTAAGGGAAATAAATAAAACTCTAGGTCGGACATAGATCTGGTGTGAGTAAAGCATAAGTTTAACATTATAAAAACATTCAAATTAAAGGTATCTCATAAGGCCATGCCGCACATAAACACGAACGAGTTTTTATCTTACGATTACCAAAACATTTCTATATAAAATCCTCCGATATTATCCTAATGTCTAGGTTTAAAATAAATACAGAATCATAGCCGAAATTATTACAATACTGATTCCAGCATAATTGGTATACAATCAAGTCCAAAAGCTTTTATTGGAAAATGGATCCCAATTACGAAAGGGTAAGGGTCTACCCACCAAATCCGTATACCTCTAGATAAAATGTACAAGAGGCCACATGCATTGCACCTCTACTACTCAAGACCGGCCTTACCCATTAATGGGTAGCGCCGAATATGATCACCCCTTGGTTGCGATTAACAACCATAAAAATGGATCCCGAAGCATACCTAAACCAAAGATATCGCTCTAGATTTGGTGATGATCATTTCCTAATGGGAGCGATGCATATAGCCCTATGGCACGTCGATGCTTTAGTCATTTATCAGTTGTGAGGCTTGAGGTTACGATAACCTTTCCTTTAAGCAGACTATCTTGGAATGCTAACACCAACCTTCAGGCAACATATGCAATGCTAGCATTTATCCATAAAAGTTGTTTCGGGATCGAACAAACATTCACCATTTACTATCTTCTATTTTGGAATCACCTTTAGGAAGAATAGTACATCTCATAGCATGCTTCGTAAAGATCCATCGTGAACGTTAATGTATAGTTTGGAGTGGTTCGGATAAATTATACTTATCTGAAACCGGTGTCTCCGGACTAAGCGATAATTCACAGCTAACTCAATTCTGGTTCTTTTGAAAGTATGTCACCAGTATTCGAGTCCTCACCGGAGAACTCTAATATACACAACATACTTCCTGAGTTAAAACATGTCAAGTTATAAATAGCGGACAATATGCTACTAAAGGATATTATAAAGAGTTCGCGTATGGATAACCACATACTTTGTTTAAACATGACCCATCGATAGGAATTAATCCTCCCATATCTATCACGTTTCCGATATTTCGGCTTTACTCTATCCTTCGCCTAATAAATTCTAGATCTCATCAATAGAGGATCAACCTACTCATCGGCTTTTATTGCTAACTATGGGCTGACTTACTTTCCATAAATGTTTCACCACATTAGCATTGGTTTCATATTTGTTTGAGGTTACTCAAGGGTAGTCGACAAAGAAATCCTTTGAATTAAAACATTTTTGAAAAAGAAAGATTATCTTAAAACAAATCGATATTTTGAAACAAAATGATTTTAAATTAAAAACCTTTATTAATTAATTAAATAACAAACTAAACCATTACTAAATAATAACTAAATCTTAATCAAGTCTTAACTAACATCTTAATTAAATTTAAATTAATCAATAATTAATTAATAATTAATTAAATCCCTTTAGTAAACAATTAATTAATAATAAATCTTTAATATATAATTTAAAATAATTAACCCCTAATTATTGATTAAATAATAATTGAGTATGATTAATTAATTAAAATTAACTTAATTGATTGATAATTAAGTATTATTACCTTTATTAACCAATAATTAAGTACTAATTACCTAATTAATCAATTAATCATTTACTAAATAAATAAATAAATATCTTTTCAATTACTCAATATAAGTTTTAAAATATTTTGCAAAAGGATTTCTAAGTGAATACAACTTTAGATTCCAAAACGAGTTTGATTCGTCGAACTGCACATATAGCACCTATCGCTATACGATCCGTAATTTTTAAAACTTGCAATTTTATTTTCTAAGTCTTTTACAAGCTTAAACTCTTGGAAAACTTTACTAAAACATAAAGGTATGTTTCTTGAAAACTAATAAAAGTTTTAAATTCGACTTGAAATTTTAAAACCAAAGATTATAGTTTTTACATAAGAGATTCCATGTCACTTAAGTTAGCAAAAGTGCCAACTTCTTTAGCATACAATCATTTATTCAACATCATAGCATACACTATTACATCACATCCATATCACAACATAAAATCAGGTCACAACCAACATATACAAGTAACGATTATAACTTGCAACTAACTTGACATTTCAATTCCATCTGATTCCAAACACATACATATATGTCCAAACCAACACAATTCATATCTTAAGAACATCGTATTTTTACAAAAAATCAAGCATATATTTAATTTTATAAAACTTAGTTAAGTGTTAGATCTTTACTCACCAAAAGTCGACAAAACTAAGCTAACCTTTCCTATAACTCGAACATGGCCTAGATCTTTGCTTCTAGCTTGGAAAAATGAAGTCTTTGGTGACTTATGGATGCAAAGTAATTCGGCCTTGGTGGTATTAGTACTTGACCAATAAGGTGGAGGGGTGTATGGACTCGTTTTGTGGAAGAGAATTGTAGAAATGGAAGGAGGTAGGTTTAGACAAGGTTGTAGAATTTTTTTAAAAGAGAATGAAAACTAAAAAATTAACTTAAGAACTTAGGAATTTATCTTTGGAGGCTATGAAAATGTGCATGAAGAGATGAAGAAAAATTCACGAAGTATGAGGGAAAATGAAAATGAAAATAAAAATGAGAGAAGTATTAGGAAATTAGTTTTATATGAATTGCACAAATCATATTACCATATTACCCTGGTACTTAACCTCCACTATAATGATGCCTCATCACCATGCATGTTTCCTCCCTTCCTTTAACTCACGTTTTTCCCTTGTCCCCCCTCATTTTTCCAAGCCAACCTGCATTTATTATCTAAGTACTTCATGTTTCTAAAGATATTACAACTTATATCACTTTTATTTACATTTATATTTTGTTTTTAAACATTTACATAAAAAGTCATATCATATATTATATACTCCTTAAGTTAATATATACATACATATGTGTATAAATATATATCAAAAATCCTAAATCATGTATAAAAATGTTTGTATGTGTTATACAAATGTGCACAACGTTTTGCGACAATCATTTGACACGTAAAAGTCGAAAATTCGAAAAACGATTTCCGGGCGCGTTTTCTATTTTTGTTTGAACTGATTATTTTTGTAAACAAAATTTAAAAACTAGTTCACTATTATTAGTTATTATTTAAAAGGAGTTTATTTGAGTTATAAAATCCATTGATTAATTATCAAAAATATATTTAAATATCAAAATTTAAAGTGATTAAATCCTAGGTCGTTGCATAATCTGTTAGATGTAGTACCCTTTTTTTTATGACGGATGACTCCTTATAAAGAGTAACCTTTTGTACTATAACATTTAATATCATATGTATCCATTCCGATGTGAGGTTTATCTATTCTGTCTTGTTCTATTCTTTATTTTACCCTAAGATAACTTATCTTTCAGATGCTTGGGCAATGTCACATGAATACAATGGAGGTATTAAGCATCATTCATAGGGGTCGGAAAGGTGGGTCAACACAGATGGTATCAGAGCTTAGGTTTAGCAAGCCCCTAAGCCTTGGTGAGTTAAAATCTCTAAGGATAGGATTAGTAATATCTTAGGATATCTGAGAGAATAAATATATATTGAGTGCTTATTTGTTGGTGTTATAAAAATGTTTTATATTGTGTTGTTTGATCCATTGAGTGGTATATGAATTCTTTTTGATGCATCTAATTAGCATTATAGATAGGGATTCCTAAACACTTGAATAGATCCACCAACATCAATTCTGGATAGGCTTCCTTCATATGATCCATAGTCTCCCAAGTACAATCTCGACGATCCTTACCTCATTGGATCTTTACTAACTTCATCATTTTATTGTGCAATGTCTTCTCATCCTGATTTACAATATAAATTGGATGTCTAATCACTATCAGGTTCGATTCATCTCCAAATCGTCTTGAACCGACGATTCTACAATCAACGAAGGGTTACGAACAAAAATTCTAAAACGAGACACGTAGCAAACATTATGGACCCTAGACAACCTTTCTGGTAAGTCAACCCTGTATGCGAGTGGTATTATCCTTTCAATAAACTTAAAAGGTCCCATATATTAGGGTGTCAACTTCCATGCCCTTCCAAATCGAACAACTCCTCTGTTAGAGCAATCTTTACAAATACGGAGTCTCCGACTTCAAACAACAAATCTCTTCTCCTTCTATCTGCATAACTCTTTTTTATATCTTGAGCTTCTTTTATCCTTCTTTTAACAAAATCAACTTTTTTGTATCTTCTCGAATCATGTCCAGTCCAAGTACTAACTTATCTTCAGTCTCAACCCAATATGAAGGTGACTTGCATGGACGCCAAACGACGGCCTCGTATGGTTCCATGCCTATGTTTACTTGATAACTATTATTGTAGGAGAATTCCACTAAGTGAAGTTGATCTTTCCATGATCCTCCAAAATCTACAATACACACCCTCAAAGAAATTCTATAACACTATTCACCCTTTCAATTTGTCCATCCGTTTGGGGGGATATGTCGAGCTCAAGCTTAGCGTTGTATATAAAGCGACTTGCAGCGCCTTCCAAAACTGACTTGTAAAGATGGGATCTCGATTGCTTACAATGCTTACAAGAAATTCGTGTGATCAAACAATCTCCCTTATATAAATTTCCACAAAGAAGCTGTCGTTCTCGTCAGCTTTACTGAGATAAAATGAGCACTTTTTGTTAGCCGATCCATGATAACCCACACATCTTCATTCCTTTTTCTAGTTCTAGGTAAACCATGGATAAAATCCATTGATACCGTCTCCCATTTCCAACTTAGAATTTCCAAGAGTTGAAGTAATCCAGCCGTCTTCTGGCAATCGCCTTTTATCTGTTGACAGTTCAAACATCCGCTGACAAAGAATGAGAAATCCCTCTTCATTCTGGGCCACCAAAATACTTGCTTCATATCTCGATGCATCTTTGAAAACACCAGAGTGGATATTTAATTTGGATCGATGACATTCCAATAAAACCTCTTGTCTAATGTCATCAACATTAGGGACGTAGATTCTCTCATTCGTACGCATAATATCATTGTTATCTAACTCGAAACTTGAACACTACCACCCCCCCCCCCCTCAACATCTTGGATGACCTTCCTTAAACAATCATCCTCCTTTTGTTTACTAGCAATCCTTTCCAAAAGAGTTGGTTTAACTTCAAAGAGAGCCGACACTGCATTCCTACTGAGAGCATCTTTCACCATATTCGCTTTTCTTGGTGTATAAAGATTATCTAAGTCGTAGCTGCCAGGAACTCCAACCATCATTGTTGCCTGAGGTTCAGATCCTTCAGAGTGAAAAGTTACTTCAAGGACTTATGATCCATGAAGAACTCAAACATTTCACCTATTTAAAGCTGGAAATTACTACTAGGATCCTTAAAGATTAGAAATAAACAAAAGAGGGAAAGAAGAATTCTTGCCCGGCAAGTAATGACTCCACATCTTTAATGCAAATACTACGGCTAACAGCTCCAAGCCATGCATTGCATAATTCTTCTAGTGAGACTTCAACTAATAGGCTATAACCTTCCTATGCTGCATCAACACTATGCCCAAGCCAACTCTGCATGCATCAGTATAAACAGTTAACCCTTCTCCTCCATCAATAACAGCGTAAACAGAAGCACTGGTCAACCTTTCTTTTAACTCGAGGAATGCATCCTCATAATTCAAAGTCCACTTGAATTTAACATCCTTTTTTATCAGCTTGGTTGGATGAGTGGCAATCTTGGAGTAATCCTTTATGAACTTCTATAATAACCCGCCATCCCTAAAGTGCTTCTCACCTCGGTAGGAGTTTGGGGTCTCTTGAAATCTTGCATAGCAGCTACCTTAGCCGATCAACTAAGACGATATCTCCCGATACAATATGTCCTAGGTATCTCGCTTTTGTTTGTCAAAAATGAAACTTAGAAAACTTAGCTTTAAGAATGTTTCCCTTAAGGTTTCCAACACCACTTCCAAATGGTGTTTGTGCTCTTCCTTAGTTTTCGAGTATATAAGAATGTTGTTGTTGGCATCAAAATTGGGCACCAACACCAATTACGTAAAAGTACCAATATCCAATCCAATCACAGAAATATAATGAGAAATAAATGAATAACAAAATTAACAAAATCAGGTAAAAAGAGACAAGATTTATAGTGGTTCGGCTAACCTTGGCCTACATCCACTCCCAACTAATCCTTTTAATTATACTAAAGTTTGTTTACAGTTACTTTCCAAAATCCAAGAATAAAATTGGCATAGTGTAGCCTAGGTTGAAGGTAAAGAGAAGCAAAAAGATCCTTTTTCTAATGCTATGCCTACTGTATTAATAAGGGAAGACGTGCATGGATCGGGCAGAAATTTTGATAGAAGGTTCGGGAGACCAAGACGAGGCAACCCAAAAAGTTACAGGCTCATTGGGGCCCACAATAGGGATCGGTATTGATCCCTATTAGTGTGTTCAAATGTAATGTGATCCATATGAGGGGTGTCCCATGATGTTAGCAACCTACTCCCTAAATTTCGTGTAACTCCGAGGTAAAGTTTGTGAGATATTACATTTTTCGTGAAGTAGTGTTGCTTGAATTCCAATTTCTACCGATCCCTCTAGAGGCATAGGTACCCGGTCGCCCCAATCTTTTCCAAATGCAATGCGATCCCAATAAGAGCTTCTTTTATGCTGTATTATACCTAGCCTCCAAGTTTCATACCAATTGGATTCGTATAGCTTGAGTTATTGATCAATCTTTGTTACAATATGTCGTGAAGGATGATTATAGCCGATCCCTACGGAGGGATAGATATCGATCCCTCCAACTTGCTCCAAATGATATGCGATCTCTATGGTATGTTCCACATGCAGTAATTATCTTATCATCTAATTTTCATGTCAATTGGATGTGTAGATGTTGAGATATTGATCGATCTTTGCTATAAAGTTGGGTTTAGCCGATCCCTAAGAGCGAAGAGGGTCGATCCCCCTTTCTTCATCCTTTTAATGTGCGATCCCTAGGGTAGGCTCCCAAGGGTCCCCATATCTTTCTTACAAAATTTAACATGCATAGGACTTATGGAGTTTGAGATATTGATTGTTTTCCATTGACTTATACTTGCTTGGCTGAAATATGCAGATCCCCTTTTATACGATCCCTTTCTTAAGTGAAGTAATTTGCTCATAACTTGTGCATACAAACTTCAAACGACTTGAGATTTTAAATGTAGCCTCTTGGGGCCTTCCTTGTCACTTTATACCAGTCTCACATAGTTGGGGAAAAAAATGGAGGACATGTAATGATCCCTTAGGGGATTGGATAGGCATTGGTCCCCTGCCTAGGCGAGGCACTAATCCGTACATATAATATTTAGAGATTCTATCTTTTGGTATTGGTTGATCGTCGCTTTATATTATTGCCTGCACTTGATTTCTGAACCTCACAATCATCGCTCTTGACTAATGGCCTTGATAATCATGAAGTTTATTGGGTTAAATCTGCATGTCTACTGCCTTGGCAAAAAGTAGGTTAACAGTCATCGATGAAAACCAACATGAACTTATTCAAACATTCTTAAAAACTTGATTCATAAGATCAACAAAAATTGCAAGCACGTTGGTTAGCTTAAAAGGCATCTCTAACCGCTCATAAAAAAGGTCTAGACCTTTAAAAGCAATTAATGGTATATTATCCTCCGCTACCCTTAACTGATGGAAACCCATAGCAAGGTCTAATTGGGAGAAACTCTAGCTCCATGAAGTTGGTCAAACATACCATCTATGCGAGGTAAAGGGTATTTATTTCGAATGGTTTATTTTTTAATTCCCTATAATCCACACATGATGTTAAAGAACCATCGGACTTAGCTATAAAAACTATAACCGATCCCAACTCAAACGGCTCTGTCTAATCAATCCTCTTCTTAACAAATCATCGGTTTTATTTATTAGCTCTTGCTTCTCACCCTGGACCATTCTACGCAAGGGTTATGTGACAGGCCTCGCACCGGGAACTAGATCAATTCGAAATTCAAATTCCCGAATGGGTGACAAACTACTAACCGGCTCAAAAATATAAGGAAATTTTTTAACAAATTCTATCAATCCTAACTCTTCCTGGATGATTCTAAGGAATAAAGAAAACTACTCACACATTTATTAAGCTTCTTACAATCTATCTTTTCCAATACCTTTCCAAAGTTAGGCCCTTAATAAATAGGTCACAAAAGAGATGAAGTTTTTGAAAATAAGTTTTACTCTTTCTCATATCAATCACAAATAGTTATACCACCTACGGGGTTGGAGACACAAATAGGGGTTTTTATAAATTCCAGGATAAGTTGTAACCTATTTACCAATTCTTTAGAGATAAAACTATGAGAAGTTTCAGTATCAAACAAAACATGAACTAAAATACCATTTATAAGTAAAGTACCTTCCAAGCCTTCCTTCCCTTTAACATATTCTAAAGTTGAGGGATTGTCCTTAATAACATAAACTTTAATCTGTTAAACCTTCTTCAATGATGGGCAGTCCTTAACCATGTATCAGACTAGTGGAAATTATAGCAAAGCGTCTTCTAGAATATTGGAAAGATAGCCTTCGCTTATTAACAATGTGATGAAATGTAACCCTTTTTATTACACTTGAAACATCTAACGTCCTTAAACCTGTCTCCTTGATCTCCTCCTATTGGTTTTCCCTTACCCTGTCTTTTCTTCCAATTTGGGTTAAACTTCCTTTTATTTGGGCTAATGGTACAGCCACTAGGTGTTGCTGCTGGTTTCTTATTCAAAAGCACTTCATTCCTTAAGGCCATATCTACCAAATCCACAAATGATTCCTTCACATGTGCAGTCATCTTTTCATGGAATTCTTCTCTCATACCCAATACGGACATATCATTTTTCTTAATGGTGTATTAATGAGTCCAGGGCCGAAACGAGATAACTCCTTAAACTTCATCTAATATTCAGCCACTGATAGGTTTTCCTGCTTGAGGTCTATGAAACTTTTACATAATCATGTTTTGCCTGTAGTTGGCATGAATTGTTCTTCAAATACTTCTTTGAATCTAACCCAAGAAAACTCGCCTTCTAGAACATTTGCAGTGACAGAATCCAACCATGCAGTTGCACCCTCTTTCAATTGTCATGATGCCAAGAATCATTAATTATCATCAGAAATGTCCAAACCTTTGAAAATCCTCTCACATGGTTGTAGTTAAGCTTGTACTTCAATGATGGACTCGGTACCCTTAAAAAGTTTTCCTCCTGGATTTGTGTAGTCCATGAATAGAGTTACAAAAATAACTCGAGGTTGCACTGGAGCTAGCTTCAATCGCTATTCCACCCCTTCTAACATTCGGGGTTCTTCCATTTGTCATTGTTAAGCTACTATTTCCCCTTCCTTGTCCCTTCCTCGCATTCATTCTTGCAACTTGAATAAAATAAGATATCTGTAGAATACATGGACGAGATTATCTTAGGAAAAAGAGCATAAAACCAAAAATATATAAATGTTGATCAAAACAACATGGAAACGCACTCAGGAACTCGTTATAGGGTACAACTAACCCTATCTCTAATGTGTTGACCGCAACCAAAGCCTAGGTGCTCGCTCAACCTAAGCTTCGATACCAAGTGTAACGATTTGCCTTTCTTAAACCCAAAGACGACACTTAATACATCATCAATATTCATATGTTGACCAAATGAGCGTTCGAAAGATATGTCTTGGGGTAAAGAAAATAAAAGATAAAGAAAACAAATATATATTTTCTCACAAATGATAGAGTTACGTATACATCATCACATAATAGTACATATGGTTACTCCAAAATGTTACATTAAAGTTACAACCAGTACTATTCCCAACTAGGACAGCTATATCAGCCTACCTAAATTACTAATACATAATGTATAGTCACATCATAAATAAAAATAACTACTAGATACAGTAAAGCTTCTACTCCATGCTGTTTTCCAAAATGCTCCAAAGAAACCTGACTACTCGACTACTTATAAAAATTTGAGTACCCAAGAGTTCAAGGGAAAGAAACAAAACTTCTGGTCAGACATGGGTCTGGTGTGAGTAAAACATAAGTTTAACTTTATAAAACCCTTCAAATTAAAGGTATCTTATAAGACCACGTGGTACATAAACACGGACAGGTTTCTATCTTACATTAACAAAAACATTTTTACATAAAATACTCTGATATTTCATAATGTCTAGGTTCAAAATAAACATGAAATCGTAACCGAAATTCTTACATTATTAAATTCTAGCATAATAGGTATACAATCTAGTCCGAAAGCTCATATTGGAAAATGGATTCCAACTATAAAAGGTTAAGGGCCTACCCATCGAATCTGTATACCTCTAGATAAAATGTACAGAAGGCTATAATGCATTGCATCTCTGCTATTCAAGACCGACCCTACCCCTTATGGGTAGCACCCGAATATGATGACCCCTTGGTTGCTATTAACAACCATAAAAAGGGATCTCGAAGCATAAATAAACCAAAGATATCACTCTAGGTACGGCGATGATCATATCCTAATGAGAGCAACAGATATAGACCAACAGCACGTCCCTACTTTAGTCATTTACCACTTTGAGGCTTCAGGTTATGATAACCTTTCCTTTAAGCAGACCATCTTGGAATGCTAACACCACCCTCCAAGAAACCAATGCAATGCTAGCATTCATCCATACAAGTTGTTTCGGAATCGAACAAACATTTAACATTTACTATCTTCCATTTTGGAATCGCCCTCAGGAAGAATAGTGCATCTCCATAGCATATTTCATAATGATCCATCACGAATGTTATTAGTTTGGACTGGCTCAAATTAATTATATTTATCCAAAACTAGTGTCTCCAAACTAAGCAAATTCCCAGCTAACTCGATTCCGATTCTTTTGGAAGTATGTAACCAGTATTCAAGTCCTCACTGGGGAACTCTAATATACACAGCATACTTCCTGAGTTAAAACATGTTAAGTTATAAATAGCTGATAATCTGCTACTTAGGGTAATTATATATATTCGCATATGGATAACCATATACTTAATTTAAATATGACCCATTGATAGGAATTAACCTCCCATATCTATCAAGTGTCCGATATTTTGGCATTGCCCTATCCCTCTCCTAGAAATAAATTCTAGATCTCGCAGATAAAGGATCAGCCTACTCATCAGCTTTTAGTACTAACTATTAGTTGACTTACTTCCCATAAATGTGTCACCACATTAACATTGGTTTCATATTTGTTTGAGGTTACTTAAGGGTAATCGACAAAGAAATCTCTTAATTTAAAACTCTTAAAATAAACCGATATTTTGAAACAAACTGATTATTTAATTAAAAACCCATATTAGTTAATTAAATAAAAATATATACCTTTATTAAATAATAATTATATCTTAATTAAGTCTTAACTAACATCTTAACTAAATTTAAATTAATCAATAATTAATTAAATCCCTTTAATAGGCAATTAATTAATAATTAATCTTTAATAAATATTTAAAATTATTGACTATAAATTATTAATTAAATAATAATTTAATTTAATTAATTAAAACTAACTTAATTGATTAAAACTTAAGTATTAATTGCCTTTATTAACCAAAAATTAAGTACTAAATACTCAATTGATTAAATAATCATTTGTTAAATAATTAATTAAATAAATAATAATTACCTTTTTAATTACTTAATATAAGTTTTAAAATATTTTGCAAAAAGATTTCTAAGTGAAAACATTTTAGATTCCAAAAAGAGTTTGATTCCTCGAACTACACATATAGCGACTATTGCTATACGATCCGTAATTTTTAAAACTTGCAATTTTATTTTCTATGTCTTTTCCAAACTTTAACCCTGGGAAACTTTACTAAAACATAAAGGTATGTTTCTTGAAAGCTAAAGCAATTTTTAAAACCGAAAATATCTTAAAATTTTAAAACCAAAGATTATAGTTTTTATACAAGAGATTCCATGTCACTTAAGTTAGCAAAAGTCCAAACATCCTTAGCATACAATTATTTATTCAAGATCATAGCATACATAATTACATCACATCCATATCATAACATAAAATCATGTTATAACCAACTTATACAAGTAAGGATTATAACTTGCAACTAACTGGACATTTTAATTCTCAAATTCCAAACTAGTTGTCATCTCATCCAAACACATACACATATATCCAAGCCAGCACAATTTATCCAAACAACATCATGTTTTTACAAAAAATCAAGCATATATTTAAGTTTATAAAACTTAGTTAATTGTTAGATCTTTACTCACCAAAAGTCGACGAAACTAAGCTAACTTTCCCATAACTCGAACACGGCCTAGGTCTTTGCTTTTAGCTTGGAAAATGGAGTCTTTGGTGACTTATGGATGCAACATGATTCGGCGTTAGTGGTATTAGTGCTTGGACAACAAGTGGAGGGGGTTTATGGACTTGTTTTGTGGAAGAGAATTGTATAAATGGAAGAAGGTGAGTTTAGACAAGGTTTTAGATTATTATTTTTTTAAAAGAGAATGAAAACTAAATTTCTTAACTTAAGCACCTAGGAATTTATTTTTAGAGGATATGAAAATGTGCATTAAGACATGAAGAAAAATTCAAAAAGTATGAATGAAAATGAAAATGAGAGAAGTGTTAGGAAATTAGTTTTATATGAATTGCATAAATCAAATTACCATATTACCCTTAAGGTACTTAACCTTTACTATAATGACGCCACATCACCATGCATGTCTCCCCCTCCTTTAACTCATATTTTTCCCTTGTCCGCCCCTCATTTTTCCAAGCCAACATACATTTATTATCTCAGTACTTTATGTTTCTAAAGATGTGACACCTTATATCACTTTTATTTTCATTTTTATTTACATTAAAAGCCATATCATATATATATATATATATATATATATATAATATTTCTTAAGTTAATATGTACATATATATATCTATTAAAAATCCTAACTCATTTATAAAAGTGGGTGTATGTGTTACACAAATGTGCACAACGTTTTTCGATAACTTTTTGACGCCTAAAAGTCGAAAAACGGTTTTTGGGTACATTTTCTATTTTTATTTGAACTAATTATTTTTGTAAAAAAAATTAAAAGTTATTTCACCATTATTAGTTATTATTTAAAAGTAGTTTGTTTGAGTTATAAAATCTATTACTTGATTATTAAAAATATATTTAAATATCAAAATTTAAAGTGATTAAATCCTGGGTCGTTGCACAAAATGTTTGATGTAGTACTTTTTTTTAACTCCGATAACTCCTTATAAGGAGGAACCTTTTGTGCTATATCATTTTATATTATATGTAACCATTCCTATGTGAGGTTTATCTATTCTGTCTTATTTTGTTCTTTATTTTACTCTAAGACAACTTATCTTTCAAACGCTAGGGCAACGACACATGAATACCATCGAGGTATTTAGCATCGTTACTATGGGTTAGTATGGTGGGTCGTCACAGATGGTATCCAAGCTTAGGTTTAGCGAACCCTAAGCCTTGTTGGGGTAAATCCTATAAGGATAGGATTAGATATCCTAGAATGAGTCTGAGAGCATAAATATATTGAGTGCATACTTGTTAGCGTTATAAAAATGTTTTATATTGTGTTGTTTGATCCATTGAGTGGTATATGAATTCTTGTTGATGCATCTGATCAGCATTATCGATATGAATTCCTAAACACTTGAACATAGCCAATAATATTGTTTTTTCTAATGGTAAAAGAATTAATTTTACCTAGGAGTATATTTTATATTTATAGGAATGATTTTCAAAATTAATATAGTTGTATAGTTGAGTCGACTATTTAGAAATGATAATATTTTATTGTTATCAATTAGGATTTGATTAGCTATGCTCGTCCAGTTTGAGCATTAACTATTGTTGAATAGTTCATAAGGAATTTTACTTAGTAAGGTATAGGTTGAGTAGATGGGAATTAGGGAATCATGGACAAACCTCTTGTGAATTAAGTTTCACAGTTTGATTATAAGATATTCGACGAAAGGGTTAAGCTAAAAGTCAATTTTTTAATAATGTTAAGCTAAAAGTAAACTTATAATAAAAATGTGTTTAATATAATCTAAATGGAAGTAAAAAATAAATAAATAAATAAAATTTAGAGGATAAATATTTGAGAAAATTTAATTATAATAAAGGAGAATCATTTAAATGCAAGTTTAACTTACATCCAAATTTGCTATATCATATCTATGATGCTATAAACTATTTTTGATTCCTTGGATGATTGATTGATTAATTGAAATTAATCTGGTTATTCCATTTAAACTCTTTAACTATCGTTATAGAAATTTCCGCTATATTGTCATTTATTAAATATCATCCCCTAAACCCTTGTGCATGTTTGAACTTGAGCGTGTGCTTTCCAGAAAGTAGATGCTTAAAATTCATTAATCATTTTGATTAATGGTATTTTAAATTTATTAATCATTTTAATTAATGATGTTTGAAATTAATGAATTATTTTTATTAATGAGAGAATTTAATTTGATCAATTTAATTATTGATATTAAACTTTAGTTAATTATTTTAATTAATGATTGGATAAATTAAATTTATTATTTTAACTAATAGAGTTTTGGAAGTATACTTAATCATTTTAATTAATGATATTCAAAATATACTTAATCATTTTTTAAATTTGATTAATTATCTTTTGGGATAACTAATATTGTTTTAGATTTATAAAAGAGGTTATAAATTTGACTAATTATCTTTCGAGTAAACATTGTTATTTTAAGTCCAATAAAAGATTTTAAATTTGATTTATTTTCTTACAGAAAATTTATGTGGTTATAAATTTTTAAAAAGAATTTTAAATTATCACCAGGACGATTAATATTGTTTTAAATTTAAAAACGAGAAAATCCTTTAAAGGAATTATTTAAAAATAAAGCTTAGCACAAATTGTTTTGGGTTTATAGTTTAAAATGATATTTGGTTTTTGATCCATATTTTGATACACTTGGTCTTATAAATTTGTCTTTCAAAACAAAATTTTAAAGAGTTTTTGAAAAAATTAGATTCCGAAATTGTTTGAAATAATTTCAAAAGATTTTGAGAAAAGCAGTAGTGATATTATTTAGAAATATTTCTAAGTACAAATATTTTGGAATTTTGTTTTTGAATGAAATTCTTTTCTTTGGGCTTATTCGGGAGAAAACATTTTGATTATTTTTGCGATAATTGGAATAATCTTCTAAGTGAGAATCAGAAGTTTGCTTAGGCAAACATTATGGAGTACTTAGAAAATTGTTCTCTTTATCATTATGCAATTGAAGAAAATTCAAATCCAAACGAACCCAAAGTGAGTTTTAGCAAATAAAAATTGTTTGAAATTATTTTATAAAGAAAAAGTAAGGAGTACGTTTTCAGTAACGAGTTTTGAAACTAGACCGGGTATTCAAATTTAAGTTCCCTAAAAGGGAATTGATTTCCAAAATAAAATAAAAAGTATTTTTGATATAGGACTGTTTTGATAAATGAATTTTACCCTTAAAAAATATGTGAGGTAATTTAACATTGATTTAAATAGGTTAGATTCGATATGAAGGTATTGATAATTTTATCTGGTCAAAACCATAGATATTATTCAAGTATCTAAGCAGTGTAAACTAATTGGTTTTATTAGGTAAGTCCATAAACATGATTCATTATAACACCTTAATGTGAAAAGATAGGAAGGTTTTAGTAGACTTTGTTTTATTAAAACCATAGCATTTGTTTAAAACATATAAGTTGTAAAACTATTTATTGTTTTTGGTCAACCCATCAACATCGTTCATTTTAATACTTTAAGTTAAAGAGGTCGAGAGGTTGACTCGGTTTTAAAAGGCCCAAATTTTGATTTTACCTTCACCTAAATTGTGAAAAGTAAAATAAATTTCATGTTTTGTGTAACTCTTAGGATTTAGAAGGGTATTATACAAGTAAATAAAGTGGAATAAGTTATTATTTGGTGTTTTATAAAGAAATGACTTTATAAAATATTTTTAACCTTAGATGAAAATTTATGAAATAATTCATAAACAATTTTGGTATTGAATAAAATATTAAATGCAAATTTATGTCATTTAGGAAGATTGGTGCAGTCAAGAAACCAATAATTTTAGAGTGTAACTTTCAATTTTGTCCGAGTAAGTTTGGATAATCTTCTAAGCAATAACAAAAGGCTAATGAGCAAAGAATGGTATGCTTAGATAATTATCTATTTTAGGTAACTAAGAAAGTTTTGGACCTATGTTAGGAGATTGTTTTTATTCTTTTGACATTAAAAATAATTTTGAGTGTTAGATTTTTCCTTTAAAGAATTTGAATGATTGGTAGTGTTAGTGTATTCCGTTACGGAATTTGGTTGATTTTATTTAATTGAATTTGATTGATTGACTGTGTGGTCTTATATACCATAGTTTATAAAGTTGAAACTATGAACCAAGGTTTTTGAATTGTTGTTTATTAGGATTTAAATCTCTGTGCTTTTGAAAGAAAAAAAGTGATTTTGAAATTTTTTGGAATAAAAATAATGATTATTTACTTTAGTTGTTGTATTTGAAGGAATCGGAATAACATTACATGTTATATTTTATTTTAATTCTAGAGTTTTACATGTTTTGCTAGGAGGACTCCCTCGTAGTTATTTCTAGTTTCGGTTTAAATACATTTCTTTTTGGAAGCAATTTGAAAATAAATTTTTGAGTTTAAGAGCCCAGGCATTTAGTTCTAAATTTCCTTTTCATATGATTGGATGCACAGTACTTTATTTCAGGGTATTCCCTAAATTTGGTTGCATATAGATTTATATCATACTTGTTTTTTTTGGACAAGTTACATCAGATTAATGTGTTAGGTATTTCTAGGATAGTTTGTTTTCTAGGACAGGATTGTGGTAAATTTCAAGGATGAAATTGTTTTAAGGGGGAAGAGTGTGATGACGCAGAATTCACCACATTAATTTTCGAATATTTAGTTAATTTAAATATTCAAATAATAGGTTTTATAATTAAAATAAAGCTCTTTTAAATAATAAATAATGATGGCGAAATAGTTTTCAAATTTAGTTTAAAGAAATATTTAGTTCGATGAAAAACAAAAAATGTGATCAGAAATCGTCTTTTAAATTTTCGACTTTTCATCGTATAAAGGTTGTTTGAAAATGTTCTAAGCTTTGTTTATATTTGAAATAACATTTAAATGGTTAAGACTGTAAATTAGTTAGTTTAACGACCCGTAAATTTACCATTTTGATAAATTATATTTATTTTTAAAATAATTCAAATAAAAGGTTGATAACAAAAATAATATTGTTTTAAGTGATAATAAACAATAATAATCCTATTTTGAATAAATATTTACAAAAATATTTTCCTCGGAAATTAGATCAATAAAATGGTCGAAAACCATTTTATCGATAAACAACTCTATAATCATAAAAACGTCGTGCACAGGACTGGATACATATGCTTATCTTATAATTGAATGATAACATGAAATAAAATAATTTATTGTATTTTTGAAATTAAATCTATTTATGACATTTTTAGTAATACCCTTAAATATAATAATTGATTTATTAAATTTAATTAGGATTTAATTATCTAATAATTATTATAATTATTCAAATAATTATTTTTAAATGATAGAAACTCATTTTAAATAAGTTACAAAGTGTTAAGAAAGCATTTATGGTAATAGCAAATAATTGGTTTGAAAATATAAGAAAAAAAATTGATATCGCTTTATCAGTATAATGGCAATTACTGTAAATTATTATTAATATTAATTTATATGATTTTATAAATGAAATATAATCATTTTAATTTATTAATAATGATACTAAAATTATTTTCAAATTTTGTTTACAAATATATGTATATAAATTAATAAGTGAAAATGTGACTGATAATCGGTTTCTTGGTTTTCAATGATTTAACAAATAGAAGTTGCTCAAAGTAATTTGAAATATTGCTATCCACTTATGCACATACATGTGCATGCATATACATGTCACTTGCATATAATAACATATATATGTATACATGACCACTTAAATAGATGTGTGTGTGTGTGTGTATACATACACGCACACACACACACATATTACGAAATAATTAAATAATTTCCTAAGACTTAACACTTATGTAACCAAAAAGCAAACATCAACATAACTTTTCAACACCATCACCTCACACCACAATCTCTAACCTAGAGGGCCTGCCATGCGTGTGTAGGGGGGTAGGAGGGGTGTGGGTCAAGGGAAAAATGGAAATTTTGCCATTAGTTTGTTTCAAATGTTCTTCTATAAATACCCATCCGCTTTCTCATATTTTTTCACCATATTCTTATAATCTTCTTCTCCGCTTCAAACTTCCTTTCATGGCTTTCATGCTTAATAAAATTATGGCGAAATATTTCGCAAAAGAAAATTAAAATCGTATAATACATATAAGTTATCAAATCCACTTCAAACGAAGACAAATCTCCTCCATTCCTCTTCCTAAACCCATAGCCAACTCCTCACACCATTGAGGTCATGATCTCCACCATCTACAAGGCTATGCTGAGCCCTCCTAAGGTCTCAAGCTCGATTTCACTAACTTTGATTCGATCGTAGCGGAGCTATAGTCAATTTTAGACTAACCGTTGGAAAAATGAGGGTGAGAAACTCCTAAACCATAGTATTATATGATATTGTATGTTATATATGTTTGATTATGATTGTTGATGATGATTGTTTAATGTAAATGTTGAATATATATGCAACTCAAAGAAGTACACGTCGATAAAGACAAAGGAAATCACTTTCCTTTATTTAATGAATTGGTGTATATGGATTGTTAAACGTATTTAAAAAGGTTCAAAAATGAGTTTGAAGTTTTATAAACATATGAAAGTGTTTTGGTGAAGTTTGAAAGGTAACTGAAAAATTAGTCAAAAATAGGCGCCGGTAATTCGCGATTTCGTGCCATAAAAGTCAAACGAGTATATAGAATAGAATATAGCTCAGAGTTCTTTGAGATAAGAATTTTCCAAGCTATTATATCCATAATTTTCAAATAAAGAAAGAAAATCGAGATTTCAATAAGTAGATTTTGAAATATGAGTAAAACAAGTTTTTAGAAAAATCGCGGTTTTGAAGTTTGGGATCCGTAAAATGATTTTTCTAAAAATAATATTTTAAATTTTTTTAAAAATATAAATAAATTCTAAAAATATTTTAAATGTTTTAAATGGGACTTGAGTTAAAAAGATGAATTTTCAAAAGATAAAAAGTCGTTGATCAATATAGCTTAAAAGCACTTTCCGTGGCAATTTTCTATAACTTTTGAAATATAGTTTTAAACGCAACCATTCTTTTCCAATTCTTTTGTAAATATTTTCAAATGATTAATAAAGTATTTCAAAGATGATTTTAAGGATTTATGGAATGGTTAAATGTTAGATGATTTAGAATCGATCAGATAACTTAACCGCCTTATGGGTGTCAAAGAGGTGTCTAGATTTGAGTTTTGAAAACCAGTTTCCTGCTCTCCCGGCTATTCAGACTTGTCCAATAGATGGGATAGTAAATATGATTTACTTGGATCAGAATTTTCGAAAGTATAAAGGATATGATTTTTCGAATATAAATAACTTGGGTTTTATGAGCATGATCTTCTTTTACTTGGTGTTGAAGCCCAAAGAGGGAACTCGTACTATTCGTAGAATTTAAAAGGTGATCTCGCTTTATTCCGTCTATAGTACTGATTGAATACGGAAATTGATATTGAGTAGAATTAGACGATTTATATAAATTCTGGTCACTTAATATTTACTATTTTTGGATTAACATCCAAAATAACATGGTTTTAACTCAATCAAAATTTTGAATTTTGAATTAAGAAATTTATGTTAAGATTTAAAAGAAATGATTTAGAAATATTTTTCCTAAGTGAAAAAATGAAATGATTTTGAATTATTCCCAATTTAAACTAATCAAATAATTTGATAACAGAGGTTTAATGATTCCGTATATACCAGGAAGAATGTTATATATATATATATAAAAATATATATATATATATTTCTAGAAAAGATTTTGATAAAAAGAACTTAATCAATTAAAGAATGATTCCCTATTCACAGAACATCTTTTTATCGATGATTGGTTCGAAGGAACCAGAGTCGGATTTAGGGTAATTCCTATCTGAAAACCACTTTGAACTAATTTACGTATTCGAAGTGAGGATATAAATATGATTTGGAAGATGGAATGTAGGACTGCTTGTTACTGACCCTCGAAGGAAATTTCCTATATCATATTATGTGGAAGTAGTTCTTCAACTAAGATTTTTGACGCAAGGACTTTTTGCAACTAATCCTAGAGGTAACTCTCGACAGGATGTGGTACAAGAGCGCCTTCGGTTTGTCCTATTCCTGGGCAACTTGTATTGACGGATGTCTGATGTTGCATTTATAGTTACATAAATTGATCTATATGAATGTATCATCTGTTTGGTGGCAGAGAAGACAATTTCTCTTAGCTTAACACCCTTTCCTGAGACGTACGAGCTTAGGAGTTATACGTTTGTAAAAATCAGTTGTGTGACTATGGAGTGGCAGTGTGGCATTCAAAGTAGAATGTGTTATGTGAAAGGTAATCGCTAGCTTAGGCCTTATCATCCGGTAATGGCTTTAACAAGGTATGCTGCAAAACGATATGGTTCGCAACTATTAAGGTATGGTCATCACCTTTCTAGATATGTCGAGTATGTGGTGTATGATGTGGATCCCCGGATAAGCAGTTACGACCGAGGTGATGTCATATTCGGTTCAGTCCAGACCATGTAGGGATAGACTGGTATTACCAGATGCGGAGGATTGTTTTTGTTTCTTCGGTACATTCCTCTAGAGATGTACTGTACGGAAGGTAGTATGTTACCTGCCATTGTATGGAAATCAATTCCCTAAACGAACATGTAACAGTTTTGTTTGAAGAGCCTAACATACAGAATTTAATACGGTAACGATTTTGGCTAAGATTAATAAGTTTACTTGCAAATGTTTTCAAAAGAATGTCATTAAAAATAATATTAAATGATTTTTCGTATCAAATGTTTTGGTTATCATAAGGTAAAAACCCGTCTGTATTTATATATGGGCGTGGTCTAACGAGATACTTTTTTCTCTTCAAACAGCATATTTTGAGTTTCACACACCAGTCCCGTGACTGGCATGGAGTTTATTTTGCTTTTTCCTTAAACTTTGGGTACCCTAATTTTCCTCGAGTAGCAACGTAGTCAGATTTAATTCAAAGAAATCTAGAAGAGCTTGGAGTTAGAAGATTTTTTCTGAAGATTGTTTCCAACACACTTGTGTAGTGTTGTATTCCGCCTTGGTAGGGGTAGATATATATAACTTTTCATTTTTATACTCTGATAAATGTATTTAAATTTCCACTGTAAAGATTATTTGTTGAAATAATATATGTGAGATTATGTTCTGTCTTTATTTTCTTTCTTACCCTTGAGAATTCTCTTCTTCGGCATTTGGATTTGCGGCAAGAGAACACCGAGGATGTATTAGTTTCGATTTTCGAGAGCCAAAGAAATGGGTCATCACAGTTAGTATATATTGGTATATACATAGGTATATATACTTAAGTATATAATGTATATACTAAAAGATGCCTTAAGAGACTTGATTTGACACTTTGGCGACTCGAGTACAAAACATGTTTAAACATGTTTTTATGGGAGGGGGAACAAGGTGGAGGCTGAAATAGCATGTACGGTGGAGAGTGTTGAGGTGTCAAAACAATGTGGAAGGGAAAGGATAAAGAGTGTTTAGGTAATCTGCGTTTTTACTTACTTATAAATAGCCTTTTATCCCTCTAAATTCTCCTCTTCTTCCACCGATCGCATCCCTCTCATATCTTGTCCAAATGAAGTTTTTTTTCACACTATGTCAAATTCTAGTGGCTCAACTTTTATGTTGATCACTTCTTCCAATTTTGAGCATAGCTATGTCAAAATATCAATTGTTTACAGAGTGTTTTCGGACTCAGAGTTTCAAGTTCGAAAATGGTCCTTCTTCTTTTGACCATATAACAATTTTCACTTCTTCTTTCAAGACCAAGCCTACCTAGTGCATTAAGGGTCCAAGGCTCCATCTTTTGCTTAGGAATGGAAGTGCTAAGTCATACCCTAAGTTAGCGAGGGTTTGGATAGCTTTCGGTGAGTAAAATTACACCTTGTTAAACCAAGTTTGTACTATGTTAATGTTCATATTAATAGCCTATGAATGCTTGTTGTATATGTGAAGTGATGGTTTGGTTATTTGTTTGTTTTATGCTCTGAAAAGTGCCGCGTTTGAAAGTTAGAAAGCATGCAGTTAGTTATATGAAAAGTTGGTAGTTAATGTTAGTATAACTATTAGTAAATACTTATTATATGTTGTATCATCATTATACATAGTGTATCGTGCTTAAACCATTGCTACGTGATGTTTGGTTGTATGGCTAATGTCATAAGTTTGTTTGCCGAATTGCCCGTATAGCGATATTACTATATCGGCACTCTCGGAAAATCGCCTTTTTATCAAAACCGTTTGGTTTCACTATCGTGTTTAGAATTATTTTACAAATTGAGATAATTTTTGATTGGTGTTGTTTTCAAAAAAAAAAGGTAATTAATTGTTTTAGTAATGAGTATTTAATTAATTAATTACCGAATCAATTAATTATTTAATTAATAAGGATTAAGGTTAACTAATTACTTAATTCATGGTATGTTTTAAATTTAACTAATTACATGTTAATGATTGTTTAAATTAATTAATCATTTTACTTAATGAGGTTTGAATTTATTAATCATTTTATTTAATGATGTTTAAGGATAATTAATCATTCAATAATGGTGAATTAAAGTTAATCAATCAATTTGCTAATAATGCTTTTAAATCAATAAATCTTTTTAATAAATTATTTATAAAATTTATCAACTTGTTTTAACTCCAGTTAATCTTTCTTTTATTGATATTTATAATTAATAAATCATTTTTAAATAATGAGAATTAATTAATTATATTTAAATTTATTAATTAATTGAATTAATGATGTTTTAAAGTGAATTTACCCTTTTTAATTATTAAAGGCAATTGGAGTTAATTAATCGGCTTAATTTATGAAGTTTCAAAGTGAATTTATCAAAGTAACAAGGATGTTTTGACTTTGTTATTCATTTTAAATAATGATAATTAATTATTAATTTAATTAATTATATTTTACTAATTAATTGAATTAATAAGGTTTAAAATGGTTTACTCTTTTTATTATTTAAAGGCATTTGAAGTTCAAAATCAAATTGTATGATGAAGTTTAAAAATAATTAACCAATGTAATAAGGATGTTTTAAGTTATTAAATCCTTTTTAAGTTGATGTTTTGAAGTTAGTAAACTCTTTTAACAAAGTGTTTTAAAGCTAATACTTATAATTTGAGGCCAAGCACGAATTCGTGTTTTTAAAAGAAAAGGTTTGATTTGTTCATGGAAATGAATTAATTTCCGTAAAGCGATTCACTTATGTGGAAACGATTTATTTGTAAACTTAACACTAAACATCGAAGAAGTAAACTTATCGCTATTTTGAAAGTTAAGAATAATAACGAGACATGACTTTGATGTAACACTACCTTGACTTGTTCAATATTATTGTTAACTAAGAAATAGTACAAGTCGGATTTCGATGAGCGGTGATAAGTATACAAGACTAAATTTCCATATATTATTGTTTTATATCCTTGATACTTGGTTTCTCAGCTATCGGTTACTTCACCTTCTTTATTTTCATCATTTTAAGATGATGTGTTGCTCCGTTGAACTCTAATATCCTTTATCGAAAATGACTAAAACCAAAGAGCCAGTGGAGGCCAAGCTATGCGGGATTACTCACATTAGGGTGTTATTGCATCCACTCTAGATTGGGTTAAGTTTTGCGTATTGAGATATGAAATACTCGGATATTAGGTAACAGTTGGCGGGGTCCGGTTTGGAGGTTTTCGAAAGCCATCGGAGCTCTCGAGTATATTTCTAGAAGTATGCTTTCGGTAAGTGGGGCGCACCCTCATAGTCACTATTGGAGATTTTTCTTATTTGAATAGAACCTTTGAATCTGTTTTTTTTTAATTACAATAGTAAGAGTCAACCACTTTCACGGTGTTCAATTATTGGTTTTGACCATTCTATCGAGTTTGAACTGTTATCTTGTTTAGTCCATTCTATCGAGTTTGGACTATTGTCTTGTTTTATCCATTCTGTCCGGTTTGAAATTTTATTCGGTATTTTCATTCTTTCAAGTCTGAATGTTATACTAATTATGCCCATCACACTGTTTAAAGTTTGCTCTGGTTTCGTTCTAGAAATAAGTTTCATGGAAGTAATTTATCTTCAATTTCATACCTACGTATCAAATAGAGAGTCAGTTATACACTTAACCCGAACTTCATTTAATTGGGCAAATAGAGAGTCAATTATACCACTGGCGGGGTATTAAATTTACCCCAACGCCACATTTTCTGCACCGCTGCTTCACTAATGGGATTAGGGCTGTCAATTTCCTACACGACCCGAAACCCGCACGGAAATTAGCAGGTTAACCCGACCCATTTAATTGGCGGGTCATTTTTGGGTCAACCCGAATTTGACCCGTTTATAAATGGGTGGGTTTCGGGTTAACCCGCTAACCCGAAACTGACCCGTTAACAACCCGTTTATATAGTATATAGGTTGAGCTGACCAGTTTACGACCCGCTCCGACCCGTTTATGACCCGTTTGTACCTTATACGGGTTATACGGGTTGACCCGACCCGTTTACAACCCGTTCCGACCCATTTACGACCCAATTATACCTTATGCGGGTTGACCCGACCCGTTTACGACCCGTTTACACCTTGTACGGGTTAACCTGACCAATTTACGACCCGACCCGACCCGTTTATAATCGGGTTACACGGGTCGGGTTGGGTTAACTCGTTTATAAACGGGTCGGGTTCGGGTTGAGCTTTTTCGACCCATTTAATAAACGGGTTGACCCGACTCATTTAAAATCAACCCGAACCCGACTTGACCCGACCCAAACCCGACCCGACCCGACCCATTGACAGCCCTAAATGGGATGCTTTTAGTCTTATTGGTCGCAAGATGGAATTGGTGGGTTGAAAGTGACTCGCTAATGTTCAGTACAAATGAGGAATACTGTAACAATATCAACACACTCCACAATTATCTTTATTAATAGTTGGTTGAAAGCGCAAACTTTTGATCCGATCGTGAACTTTTAAAGTTGTCTTTTATATCTTTATGTATTTGCTGTCACACTTTTTCGATATCAGCATAAAATATCAAAAATGTCTTTCTACGAATATTACTAAAATTTAGCATTGCTTAAAATTAGGGTTTAACAATTAAGTTTCTTTTACATATTCAAAATTTCCTCTACAAATATTTACTTAATATCACTTAAAAACATGATTTAACAAACAAATTTTTACGAGTTTATTTTTTATTAATTAATAATATAAATAAAATTTAAATTCACAAGAAATTAGACATTCCAACTTAGAAATAAAATTTTAAAATACCTACGTATGACTCAACACAAAAATATGACTAAATACATGTGAAAATTACTTTCTTTTGAACGTATTAAATAAATACAATACAATTCGCAGAAAAACAATTGAGTTTTTTCACCACGCATGAAAAACGTGTCGTAATATTCGTGTAAATAAACAACATTGTGGCTCCCACACACCGCTTGCGCTAACTGAATAACGAATAACTGGAATTTACGTCGTCAATTGATTTATTATCTACATCTCTTCTCCTAGAAAAGCAGCGTTTGGACAGGACGTATTGGACATAATTACTATTTTTCGAATAGGTTGAATTTTCTATAAATAATTAATAACACTTCCAATCGAATACTATACATTAATTAATTGATAATAATTAGTTAAAAATTATTGTAAATAAAAAATAAACATCGTATATCTAGCCAATTTTGAATCAATTTTTTGTCCACGAATCTCTAAGCTAGAATCAAAATTGCACACGAAAGCAATCTGTATGTTTAATAAAAGGGGCTTTGAGCATAGGTAGCACACTGTACGTAGGTGCATGAATAAACGTTTTAAGATCGATTGCTCTAGGCACTGTATGTTTATAGTTAAAGGTAGAAACTAGGATCATGAAAGTTGTTCTGCACATATATTTATAAATCCATGTTAGATTCAGTAAAGTATTTCCAAAATTCATGAAGCCAAGCTTTGGTTCACGTTAAATTGACGACTGTTCAACAGAGACTCCTTTAAAGCAATTATGTAACACTTGTAACGGATAATAATGATTTGAAGCATCAACCGCCTCAGCTTTGAATATTTGAATATTGGGAAAAATGCTTAACAGACATCTGATGGAGCTAAACGTCCTTTAACCGAATGTTTAGCGTCGAACGTCTATTTAATGGTCGAACGTCTATTTAATGGACGTTCATTGACGTAGTTTTCGATTGTTATGATTAAAATAAGTGCTCATTAAATAAGACGCTCTCTATTAAGTTCTCATGTAACGGGCACGACGCTCATTAAACGGACGTCGAAGACTAGACGTCTAGTTCCAATATAGAAACTGAACGTTCAATTAAATATTCAGCACCAAGTGATGCTGTCGGAGAAACCTTTGTGAATATTTTGGTTGAATGCACCGCTGTTGAAGTGCTCCGATACCAATTTTGTAGACGTTGGCGTTAAGAAAATCTATTTTGTTTTGATTGTATTAGGACTACACCAAAAAAACATAATATTACAAGGATTGTCCACTGAAAACAACTGCTGTAGACGTAACGTACACAAAATTTCCCTCTTTGTGTACGACACATACACCGGGTAGTTGCACGGTCTAATTAAATAACCAAAGCATGCTTCTTTTGCAGAAAATGGAGCTGGAACTAAGGTAGAAGAAACATGTTTAAGGTTACGGAAGTAAAAGAAACGACTTTAACAAATCGGTATAATGTATTATCATCGTAGTAATAAATAATAATGACACATTTGAAGGCAAATTTTCTGAAGTAAATTATATAATAATCCATTGCTTAACTATATATTAAGTATCAAAGATCAGAGCAAAACCAATATAGTTGAGTTGACAAAAAAATGAATCATATTTATACACAGAACATTCAACAATTGTAACAAAAATCACATTCAACACGTTAATTGTAGGAAAACAAATGACATTAGAAGTCAAAGTTCGGAGACAATAAAGGTTCATGAAAACTAAATCACCAAGTTCTTATGAACTTTTGCAATAACGCAATATATAGTCAACCACCAAACATGTTACTTGTATTTAGCCCAAATCCATGTAACGAAATACATGAAGATTAGGATACAAAGCAGCATAAGTTATATCAACCAAAATCATCAATAAAATCATGAGATACAAAATCTCTTGCATCCTTTCTTAACAGACTGATACTTGATACAATAACCAAATTACCATAAAACGGAAGCATAAAAATACGAAATTTTACCTTGTTCCATTCACATATCTCTCCCTCTTCTTCTTCTTACCCTCAACAAAAACTCCATCTTTACCCGCAATAATAACTTCAGTCGCCATTCCAAGAAACATTCCATGCTCCACAACACCGACAATCTTCAGAATCTCATCACTGATCTCGTTTAAATTACCCTCAATCCCCTTCTCAAAAAACATCTCAACTATATAATTCAAATTGTCCGTGACAAAAATATCATCGTTATCAATTCTCAACCTTGCGTCGAATCCATCAACTCCATCAAACAATTTCCTTAGCTTAGTCAGTGTATATTTCCATCCAAATGGAATAATCTCTACAGGAACAGCCAGCTTACTCCCACCAAGAACATCAACTTTCTTGCTCTCATCAATTATAACAATAAACCTCTTACTCGCACCCTCTATCATTTTCTCACGCAACAACGACCCTCCCCTCCCTTTCACAAGATTCATGTAAGGGTCAACCTCGTCTGCACCGTCGATTGACAGATCGATGGTGGGATTCGAATCTAGATCGGTTAGAGGTATGCCTAAGGCTATAGCTTGCTTTTCTGTCTTCTTAGAAGTAGCGATTCCCCTGATGTTCGAAAGTTGGCCGGATTTCAAAAGGGAGGCTATGCGTTCGAGAGCATGGATGGCGGTGGAGCCGGTGCCGAGACCAAGGGTCATGTTGGATTCGACGAAATCGACGGCGCGATGTGCAGCGATGCGCTTAAGGTCATCTTGGGTGAAGGGATGGGAAGAGAGGGTAGAGTTGGAAGAGCAATTTAATGGAGGGTGAGAGAGGGTCGGAGAAGAAGTCATTGGTAGGGTTTTAGTAGATTGGGGAATTTGAGATTGCATTTTGAAGTTGAATATGTTATATAGGGCGATTTGGGGAAATAGGTTAGGGTTTTAAAAGTAAGATTCGACGAATGAGAGGCAGCGAAGAAAAGGGGAAAGAGATGAGAGGGAAAAGAGTGGATCGAATTCCGTAAGATATGCTGAAAAGGATTGGTTGGTTCATTTTGGATAATTGTAAATACACTAATTTATTGTATGGATTTTGTGTGATTGGTTTACCTATTGTTAATTTCATGTAATTTATGTATTACAAGGTTTTTTTAATCTTTTTTCAGTCAAAAAAAATGAAATATGCATTATATTGATTAACTTTCGGATATTTTCGAATACACTTTGAGGTTCGGATACGGATATTTTTGAATATCCAAAAATATCCGTAATCGCTAAGCCGGATACGATGCATACGGATAACATTCAACGGGTATTTGCGGATATAGGGTACGGATTCGGATATGGATTTTCATTTTCGGATACGGATACAGCACTATCCGTATCCGACTACATCCGTTTACAGGCCTAATTCTACGTCTATTATAGTAGGAGTAATTTATAAATGTGCTGTGAAGGAAAATTCTATCCAAATCGAAATGTTGGGCGACTCTAAAAAAAATGAAAAAAAAAATAGCGAGGGTAAATGTGTGTATAATTTTGATGTTTTCCTACTTTTTCAAACGTGAAATTATAACTATATGGTATATAGCAATGGAGAATTTTGACTCGCATCTCTCTTTACCAAAAAAAATATTAGTCTCTTCGAATTCAGCATTATAAATTTAATCTATGTAAGTTATACTGCACCGCTCAGCCAAAAATTTCTTATCATGAACATTTAAGTTAGAATATTAAAAACGTGATATATTTTTGGTTTCAGTTTCGTATTCACCGTTAAATCACAAATTTTATTATCTTTCTATTAAGATCCATATATAATATGTTTCGGAAAAAAATTATTTATTTTAAGCGCCAAATATTTGCCAGACAACATTGCAAATATTTCAACAAAATAATTTTTTTCATCACCGGTGCCTGGCAACTTGACAAATATTTGTCAGGCAATATGGTACACATTGGCATATTTGTCAAGCGACATGACAAAATATTTTTGACATGCAACATAGCAAAATATTTGCCAGGAAATAAAATATTTTTTTTTTGTTTTTAGTGGTTATCAAGCAACTTGGAAAATATTTGCATATTTGCCAGGCAACAAGACAAATATTTGCGGTTGCCAGGCAACCGGGCAAATATTTGCCAAGCAAACATGTAAGACAACATAGCAAATATTTGCATATTTGCCGAGCAACAACTCTATATTTTCAGCTGTTGTCAGGCAATCTGACAATTATTTGTCGGACAACATGACAAATATTTGCATATTTGTCAAGCAACATGGCAAAATACTCGTCAGGCAGCATGGAAAATATTTGTCAGGCAGCATGGCAAATATTTGCGATTGCCAGACAACCTGACATATATTTATCATGGGACATGTCAAATATTTGCAAATTTGACGGGCAACATGGCAAAGTATTTGCCAGGCAACATCACAAATATTTGCGTATTTGCCTGGCAAATATTTACATATATGCCAAGCAATAAAAAAATATTTTCAGCGGTTGCTAGACAACATGGTAAATATTTGCTGAAAACATGGCAAATATTCGCATTTTTATCAGATGCAAATACTTGCCTTTGAAAATTAAAAAAAAATTGTCATAACATATTATATATGGATATTAATAGAAAGATATTAAAACTTGTGATTTAACGGTGAAAACAAAATTGAAATTCGACAGATCTACTAAAAGATATCAAATTTTTAATATTGCAAATTAACTAGATGGGACAAAATTATCGGAACCAAATTAAATCTAGCATATAATTGCCTGGGTGGTACAGTATAAATTACAAGGACCAAATTTATAATGCTGAATTCGAAGGGAGAAAATTTACATTAATTTTGAAAAGTAAGAAAATGTCCCTAATTTCCACTATAACAATAGAGTCTGGCTATTTGGATGCAAACTAAAACACGGTTGATGACCCACAATCAAACCGTCGAATCATGTTGCGTTCAGATTTGAAATTAAAATCAAAAAATAATTCAGTTGTTCAAATCTACTTTATAATCCATTTGCGTTCAAATAGATTTTTTCAATAATAATAATAATAAATATGTTTACATTGAAAGTACATTTTTATTGAATAATATTCAGCTATACATTGTTCTAGATGCTACAAAATACTAGAAGAAAAACATAATTAATCATCATCGGTAGTGTAGTTGGTTTGGTAAGTTGGTTTCATTCTGTGAAGTTGATATAATTCACACTAACTACATTATATATGCAATTTACTAGAGATATGTGTTGGTGGAACCATACATAATTTTGTAGGGTTTACATGTAACAACTTAGTTCTATGGATCTTGAACAAAAACATATAACTACAAGTCATCTGCTAAGGATCACCATATCTACAGTGATAAATGGTATAGCGTTATAGGTTAAAATCTTAAAAATCATGGATTCGAACGACATCGAATTGAGGTACTTAATAGTGCTCTGTTGATACAAAGCGTCCTTTTGTTACGGAAAAACAATTCAACTTGAATCATATGTATTTAATGCATCTAATGCTTAACTAGATAAGTGATCTGCATTTTCTATAGGAGAAGGAGTCTAGAAATGAGATGTTGACATCAAACGCGTTTGATGTTGACGACTTCATTTCCATCGGCACACTAATTCCCACCTTAGTAGCTCATTTCAAGCAATTTCCTCCATCACTATGGTTAAATAATGAGTTAATCATATTTATAATAGGAAACTATTTAAAAAATATCTTGTTCCAAATACTCCATTATAAGCTAAACGCGTATTTCGATATTATCAAAACACCCTTTTCAAATGTTCCATGCTTTCTTGGCTTCTCAAATTAAGCAATACTACAAATATATTGCTTTTCAATTACCTTAGAAAGAGGTAAAAGCAAATCCTAATTGTCTAGTATTATATATTTGCTGTTCCAAATGAAGGTGCCACTAACATGAAAGTTACATTCGCATATTTTTGTAAAATTTACGCAAGGGAGATAGATCAAAGTTCTTTGCTTTATATTTCTCTATTTACATCAAAAACAACCTCTGATGTGTTTGGTTACGACATAAAAGAAACACACGAAATGGACACTTGAAAGAGGCATGAATTGCACTTGCGAAAGGATAATGCATTCTTATATACGAGGTGGGCATTTTATTGTAAATAATTGTTTTTGTTATATTATTTTTGTTTTAATAATATTATAACTATATGGTTAAATAATATAATTAAACATTTTTTTTTATTAATCATTGGAAATTGAAATAAAAATTCAAATAAAATTAAAAATACAACTAGAACTCAGGTGGTTGGTAGGCAGGTGGATATTACATCATAAACTGCTGGTATCTGATTGTATGTTACGAATGTTCTATCTCCAGCCAAAGCTAATTACGGATTTCATCATCTTTTCAAATTAGAAAAAGTTTTCTCGTTCTCTTGAATCTTGAACTGCGAAACAACTTCAACAAAATGATTTTTTTTTTTTAAATTTCCTCACGCGTTCAGTGGCATCCTTAAAGGCCGTAGACGGACAAACAGATGACATACTTGGACAAAAATCAGAAGAGGGAGTAGCATAAGAGGATGGACTATGATTGTTATACGTCTAGTATACCAAAATAGAGAATAATAAATTATAAACTCGTCCCACAAGTTTATCAATCAGATTTCCACTACTCTGTAAGTCTGTATTAGCTAATTTAAGCAATAGGTATGTCGTAATTAAATTACAACAACAAACTAACAACTATAGTAATAATAACTATAGCGATGATCAAACGTTATACTATTTAAAGAAATAGCACAACGTAAAAATGAAAAGGACATATATAAATATATAAATCAATTTATAAATCTAACCGGTTTGAAGAAGAAAATTCCGTTTGAGGCTTTTCATAACAATTTCCTTAAGACTTTATTTAAAGTCTCCCAAGATACAACAGACGTAATCTGCACGAGATTGTAATGAGTATGTCAACTCTGTGATATGTATTGAGCAGTAGAGGAAGAAAGCAGAGGAAAAAATAGAATCGGATTGGATTAAGAATGTTATCAGTATTCTCTCATATTTATAGTTTCGTCTGCATCCCTTCAAACAGTCGCGTCCGCTTGACGAGTCGCACCTGTTGCCTTTAATTGCTGCTGTTCATTAACTGGTCGTATCCGCCTGCTACTTGCATCTGCTTGCGCCGTGCCTGCTTATGTTCGGCCAAGCCTCTTCAGTCGTGCCACACCCGCTCGCGTCTAACGGGTCGCACCCGCTTCTGTTCGTCCATGGGTCGCGCCTTTTCAGTCATTCTACGTCCGCTTCCGAACAGATCCGCACATGTACGTTTAGTCTGCAACTGTCAGAAAACCCGGCTTAGTTTTGCAGTAAAAATACGATCATATTAGATCCAAACCCAAACCCGAACCCGAGCCCAGTTCGGTTCGGTCGGGCGGCGGTGGCGCGTGCGTGTGTGGTGGTGATGCATGATCTCCCTCATCACAACGAAACAAACATTTGGGTGCCCCTAGGCCACAACCCCTTCGTTGCAAAGTCATATATATACGAGTATAGCTTAGCAATTTTTGGCGATGTGAGACTTATGTATAATTTCATTCAATAGGAATTCCAACAATCTCCCACACGAATGATAATATACATATCCCCCACACAAAGCGAAATATCACAGTGTACATATGGAATAATGCTTTATCGTGGATAAGTAGATATTTCACTTAGAACTTTCCCTAGTTAAAACTTATCGGATCTACTTGGCTAATGGGTGAATTATTTCATCTTGAACCGTCGGCCTTTATTGTATACCCAGACAATAAGCTTTATGAAGCATTGATTCCCTTCACATCCAATCTCTTGGTTTTGTTCATTTTGGTCCTAAACAATTTTTGGTTCTGCGAGTGTTTTTAGAGAATAAAACGTTCAATATTCTCATAGAGCCGACCCATCTCACACTAATATAGGTGGTCGCAACCATTAAGAGTATCCTACATATACCCCACTTGTTATTTCCAAGATATGGTCATCATTAAAAAACATAGTTTTAACCTTTAAATACTTCTTTAGGCATGCATTTATATTGTGCACTATAAGAATAGAGTTGGACTATGTCCACGCAAATGCATTATGTCTTGAGTTACTGAGAACTGGTTTGCCTATTGATCCTAGTCCATGTGATCTCCAGTCGCCAGGATAGGTTTTCGTATAAGATAACTCTTGATGGTTTGGGCTTTTAAACTCATTCCCCTTGATGCGCAGTCAATTTTCTCTCTTGATAAACCTTTAATAAATGGATCCGCCATGTTATCATTTGTTCTCACATAATCTATGGAAATAGTTCCATTTGAGAGTAACTGCCTAACTGTGTTATGGCATCGACGAATATGTCAGGACTTTCCATTATACACAAAGTTGTGTGCTCTACTTAGCGCAGCTTGGTTATCACAGTGTATGCATATGGCCGGTACAGGTTTAGGATAAAATGGAATATCTTCTAAAAAGTGACGAAATCATTCTGCTTTTTTGCCTGCTTTATCTAAAGCAATGAACTCTGATTCCATAGTGGATCGAGCTATGCATGTTTGTTTAGTAGATGTCCATGACACTGCTGCCCCTGCTAAGGTAAATACATAACCACTCGTTGATTTTGATTCCTCTAAATCACCAATCCAGTTTGCATCACTATATCCTTCTAAGACGGTAGGATATTTTCCATAATGTAAGGAATAATTTATGGTATTTTTTAAATATCCAAGCACTCTCATTAGTGTTTTCCAGTGTTCCTTTCCTGAATTGCTTGTATACATGCTCAGTCGACTTACTGCATAAGCTATATCAGGTCTTGTGTAATTCATGAGATACATGAGACATCATATTACACGAGAGTATTCCAGTTGCATTACACTCTCATTAGTGTTTTTATGCAGTACTTCTGATGGATCAAAAGGTGTTATTACTCCTCTAATTTCAAAATTTTGAATTTTTTTAATCACTTTGTCTACATAGTGTGACTGAGATAATTCAATTCCATTAGGTGTTCTTATTATTTTGATTCCCCAAAATAACGTCTACAACTCCTAAGTCTTTCATATCGAAATTGCTAATTAACATCTTCTTTATGGTATCTATTACCTGAGTATTTGGACCAAATATTAATATATCGTCTACATATAAACAAATCATCACATATGATTGTCCAATTTGTTTATAATAAACACACTTATCGCATTCATTTATACGAAAATCATTTCTCATCATGAAACTATCAAATTTTACGTGTCATTGTTTTGGAGCTTGTTTTAATCCGTATAATGATTTTACTAATCTATAGACATTGTTTTCATTTCTTTTGGAAACAAAACCTTCAGGTTGCTCCATGTAAATCTCCTCATCGAGATCTCCATTTAAGAATGCTGTCTTCACATCCATTTGATGAATTTCTAGCTTATAGATCGATGCAATTGCTATTAGCATTCTTAAAGAGGTTATTCATGTTACCGACGAATATGCATCAAAGAAGTTTACTCCTTCTTTTTGACGATATCCTTTGGCTACTAATCTGGCTTTATACTTGTCGATAGAGCCACCGACTTTCATTTTCTTCTTGAAAATCCATTTACAGCCGATAGGTTTATTTCAGGTGGAATATCAACAATTTTCCAAGTTTCATTACATAGAATTGAATCAATCTCACTTTGGATTACTTCCTTCCAACATGAAGATTCAGAAGATGACATTGCTTTCTTATACGTTTGAGGTTCGTGTTCTAACACATATGTGAAAAAATCCAAACCAAATGTCTTGGAAGTCCTAGCCCTTACGCTTCTTCTTGGTTTAACTTCCTCAATCTCATGATGAGTTTCATCTTCATGTGAATTGCTTGATTCTTCTCTTGTCCTTCTAGGGACATTATTCCCTTCATTCTTTTTGTGTGGACACGTCTTCAAAGAACGAGGCATCTCTAGATTCCATGATTGTATTTACATGAATATCAGCTATACCAGACTTGAATACCAAAAATCTGTAGGCACTATTATTTTGGGCTGGCTCTAAATAGCAACAATCTACTGTTTTTGGTCTAAGTTTGTCTTTCTTGGAAGGCGGAACTGCAACTTTTGTGAAGCACCCCACACTATGAGGTATTTAAAACTTGGTTTGTGTCCTTTCCATAACTCATATGGAATTTTTCATGTTTTATTGTGAGGGACTTTGTTTAATATGTGATTAGACATATTTAAGGTTTCCCCCCATAAGTTCGTCGGTAGACCAGAGGTTAAAAGCATGGCATTAATCATGTCTTTTAACGTTCTTTTTTCCTCTCGGCTACACTATTTTGTTGTGGTGAGTATGGAGTTGTTGTTTGATGAATTATACCACTGTCGGCACAGAACTATTCAAATGGTGATTCATATTCTCCACCTCGATCAGATCTCAATATCTTGATCTTTTTATTTAACTGATTTTCTACCTCAGCTTTGTACTTCATAAACGATGTAATTGCTTCATCCTTACTTTTTAAAAGATATACATAGCACATTGTGTATAGTCATCAATAAAAGTGATAAAGTACATTTTTCCACCTCTTGTAGGTAATGATTTAAAATCACATAAATCTGTATGAACCAAACCTAGTGGTTCGGTGCTTCTATCAACAGCCTGAAATGGTTTTTTAAACATTTTTGTTTCTACACATGTCTCACATTTGTAGTTCTTATCTATTTGGAATTTCAGAATTAATCCCAAGTTTGATAATATTTTCATTTTTCGGAATTTTATGTGTCCCTATCTATCATGCCATAGTAAAATTTCGTGCTCATGCAAGTAAGAAACTTCAATTTTATTAATAGCACAATCAGAATACATAGTTTTATTGCCGATAACGACTACATTTGCCTTAAATAGGCCATCGCATAAATATCCCCTTCCGATATATATTCCAACTTTGGACAGAATCATCTTGTCTGACTCGAACACCATTCTGAATCCTTACTTTGATAGCACTGCAGCAGAGATGAGATTCTTGCGTATGTCTGGAACGTGGAGCACGTCATTCAACTTGACAGTTTTTTCAGAAGTAAACTTGAAGATTACCGTGCCACTGCCTTCGATCATGGATACTGCAGAATTACCAATATAATGTTTTTCTTCATGATCAAATTTCTGGTATGTAGAAAACATGGATTTGTCAGAGCAGACATGACGAGTAGCGCCTGTGGAGAAATCTGCCCACCATTGGTTAGGATTCTTAACCAAATTGCATTCTGATACAACTGTCAAGAAGTTGGACTCGTCTACTTCCATGTTGTCTACTATATTTGTCTCTTTGTTGCGGTCCTTTTTGAGTCTGCAATCTCTAGCGGCATGTCCAACATTTCCACAAACCCAACACTAGCCATTAAACTTTTTGGCTCGTTTGTTGTCTTTTGGTTTATTGTCTGGAGCTTTCATTTTCTTCTGGAAATTCTTCTTTTTATATTTGGTCTTTGAACCTTCAGCCACAAATGCCTTCTCGCTTTGTTTTGTAACTCCACGGTTATCTGCCTCAATTTTCAGTCGGACTATGAGATCCTGTAAAGAGATTTCCTTCTTTTTATGCTTTAGATAATTGCGGTAATCTCTCCATGATGACGGCATTTCTCCCATGATGGCTTCAACCAAAAACGATTCTCCAACCTTATACCTTCCGCTTTGAGTTCATAAATGATGATTTGTAGTTCATGCAGTTGAGCAATCACTGGTTTGGAGTCAATCATCTCGTAGTCCATGAATTTGTCTGCAATGAATTTCTTATGACTGGTATTCCACGTCTTATACTTCGTGGCAAATGCATTCCAGAGTGTTTTTTCTGTCTTCAGAGGCTGATATACTTTGTATAGCACTTTATCGAGACAATTCAGAATGTAGTTTCTGTATAGAAAATCGGAATGTTTCCACATATCAACATCTGATTCCTTGCCTGTTGCAGGAATCGGTTCCTCCTCATCGAGATACCGTTGTAGACCGAGTGTGGTGAGATAAAATAAAATCTGATTCTACCATGTTAGAAAGTCGTCACCATCTCCTTTAAAAGGATCGGGCCTGTTGTGTGTAATAGCCTTTGTTGAGAGCTCTACTATTGTCATCTCTGTTTTAGTTAAAACAAGAAAGTCTTAAGATGTTGTACGTTTAGTATACCAAAACAGAGAATAATCAATTATAAACTCGTCTCACAAGTTTATTAATCAGATTTCCACTACTCTGAAAGTCTATATTAGCTAATTTAAGCAATATGTATGTCGTAATTAAATTACAACAACAAACTAACAACTATAGTAATAATAACTATAGCGATAGATCAAACGTTATACTATTTAAAGAAATAGCACAACGTAAAAACGAATATATATATATATATATATATATATATATATATATATATATAAATATAAATTAATTTATAAACCTAACCGGTTTGAAAAAGGAAATTCCATCTGAGGCTTGTCCTAACAATTTCCTTAAGACTTTATTTAAAGTCTCCCAAGATACAACAAACGTAATATGCATGAAATTGTAATGACTATGTCAACTCTGTGATATGTATTGAGCAGTAGAGAAAGGAAGCAGAGGAAAAAAAGAATCGGATTGGATTAAGAATGTGATCAATATTCTCTCCTATTTATAGTTTCGTCCGCATTCCTTCAAACAGCCGCGTCAGTTTGACGGGTCGCACCTGTTGCCTTTAATCGCTACTGTTCGTTAACAGGTCGTACCCGCCTGCTACTTGTATCTGTTTTGCCGCGTCTCTTCAGTCGGGCCGCACTCACTTCTGTTCGCCCATGGGTCGCTCATCTTCAGTCATTCCGCATCCGCTTCCTAACAGACCCGCACCTGTTCGTTTAGCATGCAACTGTCAGAAAATCCGGCCCAGTTTTGTAGTAAAAATAGAATCATACCAAACCCGGCCCGGTCGGACGGACGGTGGCGGCGCGCGCGCGTGTAGTGGTGATGCATGATCTTCCTCCTCATAACGAAGCATACATTTGGATGCCCCTAGACCTCAACCCCTCCATTAATGCAAAGCCATATATATACAAGTATAGCTTAGCAATTTTTGGCCATGTGAGAATTATGTATATTTTCATTCAATAGGAATTCCAACAATAATTTGGAAAGTGGTCGGGATATGGATCAAATAGTTGGCATATGAATCAAAACGGCTGGCTCAAACGGTTCATTTAGCAGGTCTCTCGTCCTACGCATTAGACGTGTTTAACTCTCTTCATACGCATTAGACGTATTTAACTCTTGTCATAGGCATTAGACGTGTTTAAGTTTTCAACGCAAAAATTAAAAGTGTCTAAAATTATTTGGAAACCCACTCTTACTTCTGTTTTCGTTGTTTAAAAGAATCCAAAAATTAATTTTTAACAAAATGTGGTTCGCTAAACTACCGTTGATTGAACTAAAATTCATCGAGCTGTTAAAGAAGCTTTGAGCGTAATTTATACTATAATATTATTATGAGTTAGATTTCAAGAGCATACAGGCCTCCTTCATATTTTGGAAAATGAACAGTCACGTTTTTAATTTCTTTCTATTCCAAACTTTGAAATGCGATAACTTTTTCTATGTTAATTGGATTTAAGAATCGATTTCACTATTAAATCTCAAATTTAATATGCTTTCCAATGATATCCATTGTTGATAGCTAAAAATAATTTTTTTAAAATCATAGTTTTTCGGATTATTCATATTATTAAAGTTATTAAATCTGTTTGACTTTATTTCTTTTAACTAATCTATGTCGTTGATTGTTTTGAAAATTTCCAGCCACTGATTCTACTTTCACAAATTGCAATCAAGTCTGGTAAAATCCAACATTACCAAAATACAATAACAATGTTAGATGGAATTAGAAATGGAACCAGAAAGCTCAAAAGCATTAAATACAATTGTATGCTTCTTATTATATTGAATTTGCTTTGACTGTAAAAGAAATATAACGATATTCTTCACATTAAAATAAATAATGTTGAATAATGGTTGTTAGTTCCAACACTTCAGACATAAAATATGTATGCTTTAGATTTATCATGTTTTTCACAAGAATCATTCAAAACAATAATAAATATCTTTATCCTCTAATCTTATCATTCTACAATAATATGATGCTGCATAATGTGTTCCTAGACATAGTAAGTTATGGGATCATCATAAACACTTGCGTTTACATGAATCATGTTAACGTTTCTTTTGGCATTTTTGGATCAATGGTCAAGTGTAAACCAAATGTTGTTACCTGCACTACTCTTATAGATAGTTATTACCGAAGGAGCAAATGGAATCAACGACATCAAGTATTAAAGGAAATGATTGATAAAAGTATCTCACCAAATGAAGTTACATATAATACAGCTGATTCATGGAGCAATAGCTGATGCAAACAATAAATTTATATGTGTATTGTGTGGAAAATTTATCTTTGAAATCATTTTTGCTCGATATTTCGCAATTTTTTGTCAAGCACCAATACTATCTGCATTACTGTTTTCAAAGATTTATACACAAGTTTTAGACAAAATGCAAACTTATTTGAAAATTGATAAAAAAATCTCTATCTTTTAATCAATAAACCATATAAATCATTTAAACATGTTATGATGACAAGAGGTTGAGTGCGGTCCGTATGCGAAACACGGGTTCGCACTAGTTTGATATGATAGCACAGTAATTTTATTCAAACGGAAACAAAGTGAATGGTCATGTAAAAAGAGTAGAGTAATCAATTATAGTATAGTAGTATTCAAAGGATGCAGCATGAAACATCGCAAATCTTATTAGATGATAAAGAACATAACAAACTAGCAGCACGAATAATGCTGATTATCGTAATTTTAAATTAGCAGCACGAATAATGCTGATTATCGTAATTTGGCTAAAATATACTGGGAAAACGAAGCGACTACCGATGCCAGTTTCATGCATTTTACTCGCTGCTGTTTTGCGTGTTCCAATTCGCAGCAGCCATTCAGAACGTTTTCGGTGCAGAATCTAGGCGTTCAGAAGCTATCATTTCATGGGCCCCTCGACTTTTATGGAGCAGTACCGATACATCGTCTTTAATGGAAATACATGACCACCGAATCTTACTGATATGGACGGTGCTGATTGACATATTCGTTAACTAGTGGCCCCTACTTATCCGGTGCAAATCATCAATCCTGTTTTATATGTGATCCCATAGATCACGTAAACCTCTTTCGTTAAACAGGTCAATGAATACTTTCGAGCACATACGTTGTATTCTTGTCCATATTCGAAATCATTTTCGAAAATCCACAATCGCAAATGTGCACGGATATCAGATAATTGTCTTATCCGCTACTGACCAATAATTCATGAAACTTAAATAGAAAATTTTAGTTTAATATAAATCTTTTTCAATCTCGTTGATTATTAAACTGTTAAAAATAAACAAATATGACGATAATAAATAGTTTTGAGTAGTTAATATGTATTTAGTGCATATAATATAAACTTTTAGCTTAATAAAATAATAAACGAATATCTTTCATCGTACCAAAATACGCATAATTTAGACTATAATCTTGAAAAAAAAATCAAATGGATAATTTTCGGATGCGGGTGTTTCATATCCGCTTCCACATCCGTTTTTTCCAATATCAGATGTTTATCCGCATTTCGAATATGGATGCGGACGAGTTTCAGATTTTTTGGATATCCGTTGACTGCCCTATCTATCATTTCTTCTATCCTTTTCATTTGTAAAAAAAGTATAATCGTACGACATTGAAAAACCGACCGTTTAGTGTTATAATTCAAAACATAATACATTTTCAACAAATTATTGTTGATTTCAGTTAAATACGTAATAATAACACGATGAAAAAAAATTGTACCATCAAAACAAAATATAGAAATATTAAAAAAAATTCAACAGAAAACGTATTTTGTCAGCAAAATAACAAGGCATATTATTCTAGTTTCAAAAATTTGAGAAAAAAAGATAAACGATTTGATAAAATGAAAAACAATTGCATAACCTACGGTATAATTATTGAGAAATATGAATGATAACCTCAAAATATTTCATCATAGGTTGGATAAAAAGAAACAAAATAAAAGGCCAGCATTCATTATACAGCCGTCGGCTATACTTGGCGCTTAGCTGTAATTAGTGTCATATTAGGCAACTATAATATAGGAAATAAGCAACGTCTAGTAGAATTATAATTTGAGAAATAAGCAATGTCTCGTAGAATTATGATTGAGAAAATAAGCAATAGCTAGTAGACTTAATCTATATATAATCATGTACACCGAGCTTATAAAAAAATAATAGCAATAAAACTAATTATTCATCATATTCTCTCCTTTAAAATTCAATATGGTATCACAACAGGTCAAATCCCGACTCAAAAGTTCCGCAACAACATCAATAACGACATATATCAAAGAACCGCGGACAGTTCAACATGTCTCAATCCGACAACAGTAAACTCACAAATATCACACTCAATGGCAATAGAAATTACATTTCTTGATTCAAATCATTATCAATTTGTCTCAATGGTAAAGGAAAATCAAGATTTGACACTGGAAAAAAGGAGAAACTCAAAGCAAAAAAAAAAAAACAAATGAGCGAACTCCCAAAGAGAAAACAAAAACAAAGAATGGGAGACAACCGACCAATTAATTATGTCATGACTTCTTAGCATAATGGAACCCCGGATTTCGAATGTACGCATGTACTCCATCACATCACAGGAGGTTTGGGACAAAGCCAAGAGAAGGTATGGCCAACAATAAAAATTTGCTTATATCTGTAACGTCCCGCCTTTTCGCACGCTTTAAATCGACATACTTGCCAATTCAAACCATACAGAAGGGCGGATTGTTATGAGGTAAATAAGAAAAACAAGAAAGAAATAAAACAAACAGAATCTCACAGCGGAAGGATAAAATATAATAATCAAATATACAGTTCATAAAGCTATTTTCAAAATAATTAATTATACTTACAATATATATATCAGAGTTATACATACCATAGAGTATCAATAATGCAGCGGAATACACTAGTGTAGTGGAACAATATAATATATATTAAAATTATTGAAATCTTCGTCTTCGTCCTCCAGAGATAAAGCCTTCGATCCCGAAATGCTCGGACTGACCCGAGCGAATCGAAAAAACAAAACACTCGAGTCAGAACTAAAAGATCTTATGTATGTTAAATCAACAGAAATAAATATGAGTGCAGTAACTCAAGAGACGCTCGGGATTTACATCACCTAAGGATCCGTTAAACTATCTACTATGTAGTATATTTCGCTATTATAATAGTGTCTAATTGTAAAATAAACTTACTTTTTTCTTAGCATTAAAGGGTTACCCATATAGCCCTTAACACGTAATAGTCCCAGTAGTCCATCCAATATCATAGTCCCTCCTGATCAGGAAGCCACCAGAGGATACCACACGGGCTACGGGAGAAAACCAAACTCGTACAAGGCGCGATAGGGTAGGTGACATGGCACAACTAGGCAATGCCAGGGTAGATATACCAATTACGCATCCGGGCAGGTGGTAACGCGTACCCGCAGCTACCGCCCACCTCGAGCCACACCCCCAAATAAAAAAAATCCAAAAGTGGCCACCGAATCAATCCAAAAGTCAAAGTATAATATCGAAGGGATGTGTCCGATCAGAGGAATGACCTCATTGGCCCGAGAGTCGCTTCGTTTTAGCCACCTTATGCCAACTCACGGGAGTCGGGTCCACGTATTTACCTCAAAGGAAACGCCGCCGCCATCCTACTCCATTCTGGAATCTCCACTGCGTACACGGTTGTTAAAGTGGTTTTTGGAGTTGGCAGAGAGTATGACAACTTCCGATCCCGGTCTCTTTAACAACCAAACGTTATTATAACACCGCGGTTATTTCAAAAATTTATACTTTAAAACCAGAATATAAAATCCCTGTCAAAACCATATAAGTATGATATCATTTATATTTTTAAAACCCCAAATCAATATGATATCAATTTTATTTTAAATATATCCCTTTTCCCAAAATCATAATATTTCAAATATATATGTCTTAAACCTCATAGCTTTGAAACAAAATTTCTAGTACTTAAATGGTTTAAGTATTAAACCGCTTTACATAACAAAAATAGTTTTTAAATTTTACAAATAAATTCTAAATATAGGTTTAAATTCCCAAATGAACCATTTCAATTTTCATATACTTCAAAGTTTTAAATATTCTACAATTTCAAAACGAATTCTTTGATAATTTCATATATATCAAATTCCATTACTATTATCTAGATTTGAAATGTTTACTTAATAACCCAATATCATTTAAGTAAAACCTTTAACTTCAAACAACTGGATATTCTTTAAATTTTATCAACTTGATACATTTATATAAATGTACTCGATATTTATTTAAATCGCTTTAACCCAAAATCAAGTTATAAAATCATACCCTTCTAAAAATCTCAATTTTTATTTAAATTTCACATCCATTTTATTCAAGTCAAATTCTTAAATCCTTCAATTCAAACAAATTTCATAATTATCTCCCAACTTAATTTTTATTTAAGTCATCAAAACTTTATATATACAATATCTTAAAAAGGTACTTACCCATATAATAATAACACAATCAAACTCCATTATTCAACTTATTTTTATTAAACCAATTTATACATAGCTTAAATTCAAGAATCTAACTATATGCATGAAATAATATTTATATAATATCAAAAATTAAAATTTATTAAACCGTATATTTCTTTCCAAACCATAGAAAATCACTTTAAAATATTTATATATATATAGACCGCGGTGCCTGTATATAATTTTCTATCCTATGGTCAAGCGATACGGATATTTATCATTTCAATCCGTAATTTAAAAATAATAATTTACGGTTATATCATTTCAAACCGTAATCCCGAATGAAATGAAAATGCACAATAACTTGCAGTTTATACAATATAAAATACAGCATCCATTCACCCAATATCAATCATCAACCATTTATACAATCATCATCCAATATACACAAAAACATCACTATAGAATGGATAATAAACAACAAGTATTAACTAGCAGTTTATATTCAATAATAAATTTAAATAACTGTTTAACTGGCAGTTAATATGCAATGAATAATTAAATAACAATTAATTAAATAAATGAGATTTAACTGAGATGATGAATAAAATATGCCAAACAGTCATAAATAAATTTCTACTCATATCATAAATCAATTTAACAAACATAAGAAATTTTAGAAGTTGTGAGTGGGTTAAAACACTCACCTTTTGAATTTAAATTGAATTCAAATCCAATTTAAACCCAAAAATTCAACAGCCTCAGAATCTATCCAAACCAGCGTCAAAATCTCCGGAATTTAAATACGATCCTAACAGCCGTGTGAAATTCTGATATCGTATGTGGAAGTTATTGCAGTTAGAAGCTTTGAAATCAAAATTTTAAATAAAATAAAAATAAAGCAAAGAAACACCTTTTCCTTACAAGCTCGTCCACGTCACATCTTCTCTACCATGCCCTCACGCACAGGAAAAAAACGCGCTCGAAGTAACGAAACAGAACACGGCAACTAGGTTTTTGCCGTCGACCAACATCAACGTCGCACCCCAAACTTCGCCGAAACCCCTATCTTCCGCCACCGCACTCCCCTGGATCCCCTCTTGGTCGCCGCGATCGGCCTACATGAGCCCACAAAACCCCAGCCGCCGGCGAGTTTAAACCCTAATCAAAAATTAGCTCAAGATCCAACCGTCATCTCGTCACGCCAATCACCTGGATGCACTCCATACATCGATCTCTACTGCCTGGTACAATCAATTTGACGATCGGTTGAAGATTGAAGAAGCCGCAATGAATGGCTGGAACTGTAACGAATGCGATTTTTCGACGCTCGAAAACCGACATCAATACATCCACTGTATCAACTGCCGAGCAATCGAATGCCGGAAAACCGTACCGTTATGGTTAAAGAAGAAGAAAACGATAGAAGAAGAGAGAAAATGATAGAACAGAACAGAAAGAAACAATAGAACAATATCAGAATCTTACAATCGCAGCGGAACAACATATAATAGATAAATGAATAATCTTTAAACAAAAGAACTATATCAGTTATTACATTACATCACATTACATTACATTACATCATCAAAGTGTACAACAACAAACAACGGAAAAGAAATACTATATACTAGTGAATACGCCATGCCATCCAGCTTGCCTCCAGCAACTCCTGAATTCCAGAATATCCTGATAACCTGACTCTAAACTGCCCGTGTGGAAATTGGTGGGCACCCAGAGTTTAGGAAGGAAAACAATAAACTCCAGGTAAGTCATGGGACTGGTGTGAGAACTTAAAACAGTTTATCTTTTAAAAACAAACAAAGGGATATTTTAAAATAGATTCGAAATGCTTTTTAGAAAATGAAACTACCATAAGGCCTCCCGCACACGCACACAATGAAAACGCAGAATTGGAGGAGATTTCTCCTTATGATAGTCAAAGATGCTTGATACACATTAAAAAGAAACATTTGATATTATTACTAGTGCATAGTGTAGGAAAAATCATTTCGAAAGTAAATATATAAATCTTAGCCAGCATAGGCATTTCGCACTTATGCCTACTATAGCTACCATCCAAACAGTGGTGACCACCATAAGTGAATGATAGGTTCTACAACTAAAACCGTACAAGATCGTATTGTTTCTTTGGATTTCCAACAAATGGTCAGGCCAAGGAACTTTCCATTGCCACATGGGTACGCCTCTGGAAAGACGACCCGAGAACCTAACGTTACAGTTAGATCTCTGCCAACGCAAGGCCGGGTTACCCTTCAAACTGGGTAACTACTGACATGAATATGTCATTCCCCGATCGTAACCGATCTATATCCGAGGATCCTCGATTCCAACAACCACAAAGTAATAAATTTGCAGCAACAACATATGTTAAGTATCTGGGCTCCATACCATGATACCACCTCTATCTAGAAGGAATGACATACACTAAAGGGGCGCTACCCCCTAATAATCTTGCTCCATCCTTCCTGTTTTGACCATTTACGGGGTGTGAGGTCTGACGAAGTCTCGTCCACAAAGCCACGCTTTATACAAAAGCTGTACTTTGATCATCAAATGCTCAACAGCACTTCGTATGCCACATTACCAATTTGGGAATGTATCACTAGTAACCATCAACTACATAACCTCTGAGCTCGTACGTCTCAGAGAAGGGTGTTAAGCTAAGAGAATAAATTCACCGCCACCAACAGAAATATATTTGATAGAAACCAGCTTTACATCTCAAATTGTAATGTCAGACACACAATCCATACAAGTCCGTTCCAGGATCGAACGGAACCGAAGGCACTTCTAAAGAAGTCCTTGCAATCCGGATATTCACTAATCACGTCCGGACTTCCCGTCGCTAAAGGTGATAAAACCTCTATATCGAAGATCAGCCGATGTAGAGTCATTCGACGGTAATCCTTCCGTTTTCAAAAATATCCGTTCTTCAACACCGGTCATCAAATGCAATCCATAACGACGTATCACATATTCGGAATGGGTTATACGACCCATGGTCCTTTCCCGGCTAACCCGTATAGTGAGCGCTTATTTTTAAAATAAGTGTGGTTTTCAAATTCAAGCAAATCACAACAAATACCCATTCAAAGGTAAATATTGATAGTCGGTTGTTTAACTATCAATAGGTATGCTCAACATCACCAGATTCCAAATAATTTTTCAAATTATTTATTTTCCAAAATATCTTTACAAGATATATATATTTTCCACACTTCAACATTTGAAAACAAATTTCAAATCACTTTTCACCTTTACAACTTTTGAAAACAAATTTCAAGCATTTTCCTTACATGGAAATACTTTCATTTCAAAATGGTTCATTTAAACCAATTAAATAAATCCTTACCGCTTTACTTTATATTTACGTTCCAAATCCGTAAATTTATTCCCACACTTCAAAAATAAATCAACGTTTATTTTTAAACAAATTTCCCTTTCTTTTATAAATTCCATAGTGAATTTACAATTCCAAATATCTATGAATATACGATTTCCAAATCGATTTCTTATATTCATTTTCAATTTATCTTTAAAAGATAAAATCTCAAAATATTCACTTCATATTGGAAAACATTTCCATACTTATTTAATAATAAGTAATTCACAAATCCATTTATTTTCAACACTTGGAAAATATTCAATATACTTAAATCGAAATTAAGTATATATTTCATTCTTTAAAGAAAACGTTCTCTTAACACATTTATTTGAGTCAAAACGAATGTTGCGTAAAACATCGTTACGACGATCCAAAATCACTAGTATAGGGATTCGAAATTTAAATAGATATATAAATCCCAATACTATACAAAACTTTTCCTTTAGGAAATCATTTACTATAACAACAGTGTTATAGTCCACTATTTCCTTCTATTTCTCGAAAACGTCTATTTCAACAATAATGTTGAAATCTATGGTTTCGATGCTTAATACATTTTAAAACAACTTCAAATCGTTTTAATTCCATTTAAAAGATCACTCCCTAAACATTCCTTTAATATATTATTCACTGTTCAAAATCGTGAATATACTCCTTTAATACGCTATAAAAATTTACTTATGAAATTCAATCAATCTTGAATTTATAAATCAATGCTTATAAATTCACATTAATATATTATAAAAACTTCAAGTTATAAAATCACTTTATTCACAATTTTTATCCATATCCCATTTACAAGCCAAAATCCATATTGTAAGTAAATTTAACTATAAATCTTTTATTTTACAAAATCTATTCATTTTATAACTTCTCAATTTATAAATCTATAAATTTCATTACTTACTAATCCATCCATTTACTATTTCATTTTAACACAAAAAAACTCGTTTTATAATTCTATTATTTTTAATTTATAAATATCAATTTTATAAATCTTTTATATAAACCGTTTTATAAAAATCCAAAAATCTCAATTTAAACTATTTTATAAAATTCATTAACTCCATATTTCAAAAATCGCATTTTAACTATATTTCTCAAAAATCATAAATTTTTATATCATTAATTTATTTAAAATGAATCAATTCAAAAATTTAATAAAACGTATACTTTCAAAAATCACTTTAAAACCCTTTTTAAATTTGAAAGTCATCACTTTAAAATCCTTTTATAATTCCAAAATTGGCCCAATGATGCAACACACCAAATAGTCAATCACGACAACAAAGACATCATATATCAGTCTATGATAATCAACATATATCAAAATATCTGTAATCAAATAAACACTGATGAGGAATCCAGTTGGATCCCTCCAACCTGTTTCCCTACATCCACAGATGTTAGCACAATACCAATTCCGTTCCAATACGGAATATCGCGGTATATAGGATTTATAAAATATTATCCGCTATTATGCGGCGCAATAGGGTCTCATCCGCTATATAATGCGGGAAAATCAACTCCAAGTACATATAATACCAATTCCACTTTAGGGTGAAATATTCGCGGTATATGATTTTAATAAATAACCTCCGCTTAATATACGGCGTATAATGTCTATTTAACACAATAGATATCAATTTATCATCCAATCACACAATCAAGCAATTTTAAATCTAACAATTTAAATTTTAAATCGAAACAATTCGATTGAGTGAGAAGTTCTCACCTTGGTTCCAATAACAGTTTCAGCGTTTTATTTCGAATAAAATTAAACGCGCGTTTAATTTTACCCGAAATTCAAACTAGCTCCAAATGACTCCAAACCAGCTCCATTGCGTAGTGTTCGACAAAACGAATCCAACGCAATTCGTTTCGTGCCTTTTCCACCTCTTATGAAAAAGATATGATTTTTCAAAGTTTGTACACATTAAAATATAAATAAATTTACAAATTCTTTATATCCTTAAACCTAGATGCAATCTGGACCCTCCATCCCTGAACGCAAATCACGGCCGTTATCTCCATCATCTTCTCCAAGCAGTAAAACACACGACCCCTAACCCAACTAGCCGCCCCCTTCCTCGAATTTTCACGGCTACTACAAGCTATTTGAAGACAATCAACGACATGGGTTCGAAGTTCATCGCGAGTGCTATCTTCGGCCACAACGGTGGCGAGCTCGGTCGAGCCCTCGTCTCAATTTCTGTGCATGAATGCCGGCCGTTCCAGCTTCGATTGCCATCGGTTCGTGCCACTAAAAACGATCACACCCGTATAGAATCGAAGCTCTCCTCACCCTCTTCCATGTTGTAGTTGAAGTTTTCTGGAAATAATCGATGGATTGGAAGAAAATTGAGAGAGAAAGAGGCGATTTTCTGGCCCTTGATTTCATAGCCGGCGGCTAGGTTATAGGAATTAGGGTTTTGTTTTCTTGATTTCAAATGAAGAATAAAATCGTCCTTATATAGAAAATTCGCCAAAACACCATTCACCTGAATTTTTCCGAACTCCAAACGAAGCGTGCCGGCTGGCGTTTCTAGGGTTTACCCCGCGTTCTGGACACAATGGAACGTGTTTCGGAAGCTAATTCGATCATCTGTGCAAGTTACGGAAATAAACGATCAAATTTAAATTAAATCGATTTAAACTAATTTCTATGCATTTTGGCTTGCCCCGGACAAACGGTAAATCCGATTGACACGAAATTTGAAACCTTATAATAATATCACATTACGGATCCGATGAAACTAGTTTCGTTGAAATCCGAGACTGTTTGAAAAATGACTATTTTAACCCGTCAATTAAATATTAAAATATTCAATTTTCACAAATTAACTTTTAATTCGATTTAAAAGTTCTACAACATCATTCTAACTCCAATATGATTAAATAAAATTTTACAAATCATTTTCAATCATATTTAACCCAATTTCCAATTATTTCTGTAATTTCAACTATTAAATTATCGATTTAATTATCCAATTAAATCCAGATATTTGAAAAATAAATTATTCGACTTATATATTTCACTTATTAATATTTAAAATCAATTAAATATACAAATTTTAATTGACAGAACTTCTGGGTCGTTACAAAAACTGTTTCATCTATTTCTGGGTAAACGGTGCATCGAATGGAAAAACGAATTTCACCAGAAGATTACGCTCTTCGAGAGCTTCGAAATATATTTTTTCTGAATTTTTCTGAGGAATTTGAATTTTCATTAGATTTTTGAAATTTGCAATTGGATCTAGGGTTTGCAGCCATTGAGGAAGAAGGAGAATAGAATGACTTGTACGTATAGTCAAATGAGAAGTAGGAAGGCTAGGGTTTATAACGACATATTTGTAGACGAATTTGAAATAGAATGGATCGGATAAGATAGATGTACGCGCTAACGCCGAAGTGCCCAAAAAGCCCGTTTCGACTCTGGAATGAAATTGGGTAAACTCATATATCAAAATAGGTGTTTAAAAATGTTTTAAACGCGATGGAAAAAGTTTCACGTCCAAATTCCATCGTATGAAGAAGTTATGCTAAAATCAATATTTTTCAAATTGATTTCAATTTATCGATTTCAAGGCGTTTCGAGTCCGTACGATCAAACGACAAGTCTGATCGCTATGAAACTTGAAACCCTACAATAATTCACTGTTACGGACCCGATGAAACTAGTTTCGTCGAAATACGAGTCAGTGGCCAAAATGGCTATTTTTTTGCAAGGCAAGCCGGTTTTATAGTGGGCCGTCCACTTTTATTACGATAGTAATAAAGTTGAAGTACAGGAGATTGGTAAAAGCACCTAAACTACTAAAAAAAGAAAGAAAAGAAAATACAGCACAGGTATGTGACAGACATGTCACAGTAACTAATTAAATCACCTAAGATTATTCCTCCTCCGAAGAGGAAGAACCACCATCATCAGCAGAAACTATCAGGACATTCCTACATAGACCTGCAAAGGGCCTGAAACGGATAGCAAGACTAGGATCATAACCCAGAGCATCAGCAGAGTAAATGAAAGTGCGCTCCCAAGAAGAATCAGCTAGCATGTCAGAATTCCTACTCGCATACTCACCATCCACATCAAGAACTAAAGAATCACCAGACGGTTTGTAATAAAGGCATCTAAGATCCAACAGATCATCAGATACAAATTTGAAATATGAATCATCCATTGGGTTAAATCTCATATCAGAAGTGTGATCAACCCAACACCTCTCAGACTCATCCAAAACAACAGGCAACCGAGAAGAATCGGGGACAGCCAAAGGAATAGCTGGGGCAACAGAAGGTACCACTACAACAGAAAGAGAGGCAGGCCTAACCACAGAAGGAGGCGGACCCAGATCCGATACAATTAACTCAAGATGGGGGGAAAACAGAGGGATAGAGGAAGGAACCTTAGGAATCCATTTCTGGAGCAGGGGACGAGGAGGAGGAATCTTCGGTGGAGCAGCGGCTGATATGGGGTGCAGGCAAGAGATTGCCAGATGGCCAAAAGAGTGGCATAAAGAGCATATATCTGGAACCCAACCATAGAAAACACGGACCTCCTCAACATGCCCAATAGCAAGCTGAACAGGGATAGTTGCAGGGAGAGGCTTAAAAGGGGATATCTCAACAAGTGCCTTAGCATACATCAATTTGTCGCAGGCAACCGTATTGGTGTCAAAGCATTTCAATTTACCAACATTGCAGGCTAACCAATTCAACCTAAGCAATGGCTGAAGAGCAGAGGGGATATGCGAAAAGAACACCCAAACGGGAATGGATAGCACCTGCTCACAAGCACTCGCCACAGAGGGAGACTCGCGAAAAGAACGCCACAAAATGGCTATTTTTCCTTTAATTAAATAAATTAATAATTAATTAATTAAATCAAAATTTCAATTTTATTTCGATAATTGACAAATTTCAACATTTATAACTTCTTAATCGTTTACAATGATTTAAACAAATTTAATTGTCAATTTAGAGGCGAATAATTTATACATTTCAATATTGATCTTCAATTTCATTAAATTATAAATTTAATTTCCACTAATTCTATTAAATTCACCTTTCATTCTATTATTCAATCTATCATTATCAATTTGATGAAATTTTCATTGGTTCGTAGTTATAGCATTACTATTCACAAATTTCATCCTAATTTCCGTTAGCGTAATATTTTAATATTAAATTCCACTTATTTGCAATTAAATCCACTTATTGAATTTTAAATTTCAAATAAATTAATAAATCTTGATTTTTTACTTCTTAAATCTTCCAAATGGTCATATTAGAAATAAAATTAACATTGGTTACCAATTATTTCCTTAATTTATGCTATCATAGCTTTTAATTTAGATTTATTTTAATTGATTACCAGTTTATACTAAATATACTAAATAAATGGTTAACCTATACTAATTGTTACCCTTAACGTTAAACTTCCCTTATAAGTTATTATTTACAAACAATTGTTGCAATTGATTTAGATCTAATTCAATGCATTAAATAAATGGGTAAATGATTAAAAATTTCACTATTGCCCAATTTATACACCTTCATACTTTAATTATCAACCAATAATTTATTATGCATTATTTCATCAATTAATATCAATTTTAATTTATTTCCCAATTTACCGATTTCATTCAATTATACCCTTACAATTTGTTTCCCTCAATTGGTATTGCATTTCATTCGATTTATTAATAATTACCTTAGTTAACCATAACGTAGTATTAGATCAAAATTTCATGATATTAATATACGCGCATGTACAACTTAATCTGAATAAATATTATATTCCTAAATGTGCTTCTATCAATTAAATGCATTAATTTAGGTCTTTAAATCCAATATACGGATTTTCCTTAATTTCATCCTTAAACCAACTTATTAATCTACATACATTGCGTATTAATTCATCAATAAACATACTTTGAACTATTTTATTTTCATTATGCTGAAATTAAGTCACTTATACTCGTTTAATATCCCAATTCATTTATTTATCTTGGTTTCAATCCTTTATTAAATCAATTGCCATCTTATTCATATAATTAACATTTCTATTGATTTTACATTCAAAATTTTCAATTATTATCTTAACTTATAAAAGGAAATGTTTAATTACATTTAATCGCTATTAATTAAATGCATTGGTAACAAACAATAGTTGTCACCATTATACAATTTAAAACATTTGTTAATTTATTCTCTACAAACAATTATTTCAACAACTCTCATTAAAAATACATTTATTCCAATTTTATCCATTACACATTAATTTATTACCTTCTACATCCCACTATAAATCAGTGCACCCATTAATACCACCCATATTATAATTCCTTACACAATACTGATCTTATTTAATTACCATTAACTATCTATTTTGTACAATAATTAAATGTTTACATTTTTTTACTTATATTTGATTTTATAACCTAGGCATATTTAAATACAATGAATTGGAGTTTCATTAAGATTGTTGATAATTAACTTGTATTAACACTGTTTCATTTTAATTCAGTTATTATTCCATTATTAAATTTACAAATTTTTATTTCTTTCAATATTAACGCATAAAATATTATTAAATTAACAAATTTTAAACATCGAAAATTTATGAGTCGTTACACTCTCCTCCACTCAAAACTTTTCGTCCCCGAAAAGGAAAAGAAGGGAATAGAAGAAATAAAAAAAATCAATATATCTTATTTAAATATTAAATTTATAAACAATTAAATTTACAAAATTAATTAATTTAGATAAAATATATTAATTTATAACCATTAAATCTTTTTATACTTAAATCATTAAAGTTTGGAAAACATTTTCAAAAAATTTCTAAGTCCAATTTTTTTCCAACAGAGTCTCCTCTGTACGAAGAGGCTCGGGAGAAAATATAATATCAAAATAACAATATATAACATATATTTTCCAAAATAATATATATCCCCACACGGGAAAAACAATATAATAACGCTATAAAACTGTAATCCGAAAACGTACCTATTAACCGGGCAATTAACGCTTATTTCTATGGAACCAAAAGCAGTAGCAATTGCTTCCATAACCTGCATTTCACTTATATAATTCAAAAGGGTTAACAATTATATAAAATGAAATATTTAACTTGTTTCAATCGATAACAAATAAATCGATACAACAACACAATTCCTTGCAATAAGGCATACAACCATCACATAAAATCAATACAAATCAAGCATTCATTCATACCAAATAAACAAATAGTTGTTCGGGTTCAAAACTTTAAATTGTACAGAATGGACAATAAAATACTTAGTGCACCGTTTACTCAACAGTCTTAGATGACGCTAAATAGATTATTCATTCATTTAAACAATTTTAAAGTATCCTTGCCCGAACAACCATAAACCAAACGACAAAATTCCAATAGATCCAGTTAATTCTAATCGATTTCATTTCATAATATTTGTTGTTTGATTTCCGTTTCATTTATATAATGATTTATCTTTTATTTATACTACTAAATTTCATTTATTTACTTTCATTTGTTCTAAATTTCATTTATAATACCTACCTTTCTATTGCAATTAGTAGTCTTTTGAATTTACACTTAAGATTATAATCTTACAACATCAAATTCTTATTTATTAAGGAATTTCATTAATTGCTTTCGTTACCTCAAAGTTATTACTTGTATATTATCTATTACATTTTCTTATCAACATTTCAACTTTTAAGAGTTGGCAAGTTATAAATATGCTTTTTAAGAATGTAATTGAAAGTTATACAAGTTTCCTCAATTCTTTAAATTAATTAATGTTCAGTAATTATATCTTTTATTTCATAGGTTACAGTTTCAAATTTCATTTAATTTCATTTATACCCTATCATTAAATCTCTTATTTTAATTAAAGGCTCCATTTATTAATTAGTTACATTCCATTTTCTACAATAATAGAAACTATTAATTAATGGAAACTTAAGAACTAAATACCGGGTTTTATTAAAAATCATTTTAAAATAACAGATAACTATACACTTACAAATTTATATAGATCGAATTATATTTAAACAATTTAAAATTTATAATTTTTATCAAAACAACTCTGCAGTAAAACACTGCAGTGGCCTTCCCACTTCAAAACTTAAAAATGAATGTCGATGATGCGGTCGCCATCACCGAAATTATTCTCCAGCGACAGAGAGGGGAGTAAAGAACTTATATTTTTCCAAAATCTTCTTTGAAACAATTCTTCCAAACTATATTGAAATATTCATATCAGAAAATACTTATAAACAATATTATTATATTCCAAAATTATTCGAAAGAAAGTTTCAAAAACCCCGGGACTTAAGTTCTAAATTTCTAATTTTATTTATTTTATTTTAAATCTTATTTCAACTATCATTTATAAATTTCATTACCTAACAACCAATATATTGCAACCAAATATAACCTTTATAAAATATTTTATTTTATATATAGAAAATGTAATAGGCAAAATTATTTCATTCGCCTATATTAAAAACAGATACTGTGTCGGTCTGTCCTATTAAGTGTTTAGAAATCCCTATTGATATCACAGCTTCCCATGCACCAACCAGAATTTATAAATACAAAACGGAACAGATTAACACAATATTAAAACCTTTTATAACACTAATAAATACGCTCTCTCATATATATATACCCTCGACGACTCACATAGGGTATTACTACCCTATTAATAAAGAGTCAGACCCCACAAAGCTAAGGTTTATCGCTAAACCAAAGCTCTGATACCAGATGTAACGTCCCGCCTTTTCGCATGCTTTAAATCGACACACTTGCCAATTCAAACCATACGGAAGAGCGGATTGTTATGGGGTAAATAAGAAAAACAAGAAAGAAATAAAACAGATAGAATCTCACAACGGAAGAATAAAATATAATAATCAAATATACAATTCATGAAGCTGTTTTCAAAATATTTAATTATACTTACAATATATATACCAGAGTTATACATACCATAGAATATCAATAATGCAGCGGAATACACTAGTGTAGTGGAATAGTATAATATATATTAATAATAGTGAAATCTTCGTCTTCGTCCTCCAGAGATAAAGCCTTCGATCCTGAAATGCTCGAACTGACCTGAGCGAATTGAAAAGACAAAACACTCGAGTCAGAACTAAAAGATCTTATGTATGTTAAATCAACAGAAATAAATATGAGTGCAGTAACTCAAGAGACGCTCGGGATTTACATCACCTAAGGATCCGTTAAACTATTTACTATGTAGTATACTTCGCTATTATAATAGTGTCTAATTGTAAAATAAACTTACTTTTTTCTTAGCATTAAGGGGTTACCCATATAGCCCTTAACACGTAATAGTCCCAGTAGTCCATCCAATATCATAGTCCCTCCTGATCGGGAAGCCACCAGAGGATACCACACGGGCTACGGGACAAAACCAAACTCATACAAGGCGCGATAGGGTAGGTGACATGGCACAACTAGGCAATGCCAGGGTAGATATACCAATTACGCATCCGGGCAGGTGGTAACGCGTACCCGCAGCTACCGCCCACCTCGAGCCACACCCCCAAATAAAAAAAATCCAAAAGTGGCCACCGAATCAATCCAAAAGTCAAAGTATAATATCGAAGGGATGTGTTCGACCAGAGGAATGACCTCATTGGCTCGAGAATCGCTTCTGTTTTAGCCACCTTATGCCAACTCACGGGAGTCGGGTCCACGTATTTACCTCAAAGGAAACGCCGCCACCATCCTACTCCATTCTGGAATCTCCACTGCGTACACGGTTGTTAAAGTGGTTTTTGGAGTTGGCAGAGAGTATGACAACTTCCGATCCCGGTCTCTTTAACAACCAAACGTTATTATAACACCGCGGTTATTTCAAAAATTTATACTTTAAAACCAGAATATAAAATCCCTGTCAAAACCATATAAGTATGATATCATTTATATTTTTAAAACCCCAAATCAATATGATATCAATTTTATTTTAAATATATCCCTTTTCCCAAAATCATAATATTTCAAATATATATGTCTTAAACCTCATAGCTTTGAAACAAAATTTCTAGTACTTAAATGGTTTAAGTATTAAACCGCTTTACATAACAAAAATAGTTTTTAAATTTTACAAATAAATTCTAAATATAGGTTTAAATTCCCAAATGAACCATTTCAATTTTCATATACTTCAAAGTTTTAAATATTCTACAATTTCAAAACGAATTCTTTGATAATTTCATATATATCAAATTCCATTACTATTATCTAGATTTGAAATGTTTACTTAATAACCCAATATCATTTAAGTAAAACCTTTAACTTCAAACAACTGGATATTCTTTAAATTTTATTAACTTGATATATTCATATAAATCTACTCGATATTTATTTAAATCGCTTTAACCCAAAATCAAGTTATAAAATCATACCCTTGTAAAAATCTTAATTTTTATTTAAATTTCACATCCATTTTATTCAAGTAAAATACTTAAATCCTTCAATTCAAACAAATTTCATAATTATCTCCTAGCTTAATTTTTATTTAAGTCATCAAAACTTTATATATACAATATCTTAAAAAGGTACTTACCCATATAATAATAACACAATCAAACTCCATTATTCAACTTATTTTTATTAAACCAATTTATACATAGCTTAAATTCAAGAATTTAACTATATACATAAAATAATATTTATATAATATCAAAAATTAAAATTTATTAAACCGTATATTTCTTTCCAAACCATAGAAAATCACTTTAAAATATTTTTATATATATAGACCGCGGTGCCTGTATATAATTTTCTATCTTATGGCCAAGTAATACGGATATTTATCATTTTAATCCGTAATTTAAAAATAATAATTTACGGTTATATCATTTCAAACCGCAATCCCGAATGAAATGAAAATGCACAATAACTTGCAGTTTATACAAAATAAAATACACCATCCATTCATCCAATATCAATCATCAACCATTTATACAATCATCATCCAATATACACTAAAACATCACTATAGAATGGATAATAAACAACAAGTATTAACTAGCAGTTTATGTCAATAATAAATTTAAATAACTTTTTAACTGGCAGTTTATATGCAATGAATAATTAAATAACAATTAATTAAATAAATGCGATTTAACTGAGATAATGAATAAAATATGCCAAACAGTCATAAATAAATTTCTACTCATATCATAAATCAATTTAACAAACGTGAGAAATTTTAGAAGTTGTGAGTGGGTTAAAACACTCACCTTTTGAATTTAAATTGAATTCAAATCCAATTTAAACCCAAAAATTCAACAGCCTCAGAATTTGTCCAAACTAGCGTCAAAATATCCGGAATTTAAATACGATCCTTACGCAAGAAGTCATGTGAAATTCTGATATCGTATGTGGAAGTTATTGCAGTTAGAAGCTTTGAAATCAAAATTTTAATTAAAATAAAAATAAACCAAAGAAACACCTTTTCCTTACAAGCTCGGCCACATCACAATCTTCTCTACCACGCCCTCACGCACAGGAAAAAAACACGCTCGAAGTAACAAAACAGAACACGGAAACTAGGTATTTTCCGCCGACCACCATCAATGTCGCACCCCAAACTTCGCCGAAACCCCTGTCATCCACCGCCGCACTCCCCTGGATCCCCCCTTGATCGCCGCAATCGGCCTACATGAGCCCACAAAACCCCAGCCGCCGGCGAGTTTAAACCCTAATCAAAAATTAGCTCAAGATCCAACCGTCATCTCGTCACGCCAGTCACCTGGATGCACTCCATACATCGATCTCTACTGCCCGGTACAGTCAATTTGACGATCGGTTGAAGATTGAGGAAGTCGCGATGAACGGTCGGAATTGTTTCATCTATTTCTGGATAAACGGTGCATCGAATGGAAAAACGAATTTCACCAGAAGATTACGCTCTTCGAGAGCTTCGAAATATATATTTTTTGAATTTTTCCGAGGAGCTTGAATTTTCATTAGATTTTTGAAATTTGCAATTGGATTTAGGGTTTGCAGCCATTGAGGAAGAAGGAGAATAGAATGACTTGCACGTATAGTCAAATGAGAAGTAGGGAGACCAGGCTTTATAACGACATATGTGACTCCCCACCTCTATACCCACGCTAGCCAAGAACATTACGGTGAATGCTGTCGACTAGCACGGAGAATAAGGTTGTTGAGGAGCGACCATCCGTGTAATTTCTTTGCGCGAGCACCGATATGTCAGATAATATAACATGCATTCTATTTCAAGAGGAAATCCGACATACCGATACAAACTCAAAGCTACTACACGGTGGCTATATAAATCATTCGGAAACAAATATAGAAATAAACATAACATAAATCAGTCACAGATAATTCATATCACAAAGGCGGAAAAAGATATGAATATATAATTAACACATGAAAGCGTATATCAGAGTAGTGGTCAAAAAGATCCACAATAATATAAAATAATAGCAACATGTGCTATACAAAAGAATACATCAATGAGTCAATATCTCAAGAGTATACAACAAGAACTACTAATCTAAGTAGTAAGCAAAAGGTCAGAGAAATCAATCCCAAGAGAGAAGTCAAGCCGAAGCACCTGTAACATCTCGGTCTGACCCGAGTATTATTTAATAAGAAAATAATAAACGGATCAGTCTAACTATAAATATCAGGTGAAACGATATAGAATAAGAGATATGACTAAACACATAATAATCACAATGCCAAGCTGTGATATATATATATATATATATACTTAGTTGATAATCATCAAGAGATAATCAATGTCACCAAATCTACACAAGAATCAAAGAAACGTCATACTCCTTATTTCGTTCACCATACCATAAATATTGACGATAATATCAATGTCAATCACAAAAGTCAATGACACACAAATTCCAGAAGACTACACAAGAAATCCAGAAATCACTAAAGTCAATGACACACAAATTCACCAATGCACAAATATTGATAAAACTTATCAATGGAAATCACGAAAATTGGTGAAACACAAATTCTAGGAATCTACACAAGAAATCCAGAAATCAGAAAGGGGGGAAGGCCTATCACAAACGGGAGCATAAAGCTCACCAACACGTGAATCACAAACGGAACGCTAATTCCATGGTCGCTAACCATCACAAATTGAGCCGAAGCTCCACAAATGGCCCGAAGACCATGGGTTGCTACCCCATCACAAATTGAGTCAAAACTCCACAAAACGGGGTTTAGTCTCCCTCGCAGACAAAGAGACATCGCACATTGCTAGTCTAAATCACAAAGATGATCGTCATGATCAACGAGAAGTGTCAATTACACTAAGCTAGTAAATATATGAGTTTAGCCTCATGTCCCATAACCACTTGCTTAACTTAAATATTTACGAACAAACTGTAGATTTCCACTAGAAAATTGTCACAAGAGTTTCAATCGAACAAGTCCAAGAATTAACCAACAAAGTGAACGCAAGCGTTTCATACCACTTGTTTTACTAAGTTGTTTAATTAGATTTCTCATACGAGTGAGGTAAAGGTTTATATATACTAATAGATTGGAAAACGGTTTTATAAACGAATTTGGTATTAAAATAGTATTTTATCGTTTGAGGAAAGAGTTTTGATATTTACTACTAGTATAGAAAACCTTTATATTTTTAAAGTGACAAATCACAAAGAAGATTGTAGGAACAATCAATCACTAAGATTCACATTCGAAAACGTGAATAAAATCCAAAGAAATCGATATAAAATCCATCAAAGTGGATATATCTAAAATTCCCAAAGAAAAGGTCATCTAAGTCGATAATAAATGACAACAACAAAAGGGAGACAACACGAATCGATTAAAGTTGGATATTCAAACGGATAAGCAAAATAGGTTAATCTGGCAATTAACAGCAGGTCAGTCGACCGGACTCCCTGAGTCGGTCGACCGAGCCTTAGACAGAGGAGTGCTTATGCACTCGGCAGCAGGTCGGTCGGCCGACTCAGGGAGCTCGGTCGACCGGACCTGTTGCCAGCCTCTTCCCAGCCCATAGTAATGAGCTCCAACCTCGTCCAAATTTCATCCTCACGAGCAACGGCCCTAAGGGTTTATGCCAATCGACTACCCGGCCCTATATGCTCCTCGATGCATCGCCAAAAGCATGTTCAAACATAGAAGTTAGGATTTTTAACGAATTGAACTCAAAACACCAAAAATTGGAATATACACCAATTCAATCCAAACCAAAAGCAAATGCACACGAATAAGTGTTAGGAATTCATACCTAACATTTGAAGATAATTCATAGACTTAGATGTGAGATTAAAAATCTCACCTTTTCACAAAATCGAAGAAGAAGAAGCTTGAAAGCAAATGGAGAATCAACCTCTATTCAACACAACCCAAATGAGCTTGAATCTATGCTCAAAAACAAGAACATTCCCAAAATTAGGTTTAGGAATTTCTGAAATTGGTAAGAGAACAAGTTGGAGAAGAAGAAGAGAAGCTTACCAATGGGTTCTTCTTGAGTTTGGAGCAAGGAATTTGATTTGCAAGAGAAACTAGGGTTTTGGAGTTTTAATTTCCAATCTCTCCCACCATTAATGCTAAGAAGACTGAAATGAGAAGAGAATGAGGGTGAGTGGGGAAGAGTGGCTCATATTTGAGCATAAGTTAACCTAGGGCTGAGCCCAAACCAAACCCAAAGTGAAAAGTAGCAAAAATCAACTTTCTCCAAACATATCGAAGCTTATACTCAAAAAGGTCGCAAACGGCATTTTAAACTCAATGGGAGTGGTCCCGAGTCCTAATTCGACCGTATGCAAAAAGTATCTTTTCGGACTAAAATCCGACTAACGATAAAATATTTAAATAAAATATTTAAATATAAAATCGATAAATATGCAGGTTGTTACAGACTCCCCTCCTTAAAGAAATTGCGTCCTCGCAATAATTAAGAAGAGAACATAAAGTAACAACCATAAAAGCATATTCAACACAAAAGAAATTTGAAATAAGAAGTTCACCTCAAAGAGCACGAGAAAGTAAGTCCGGATGTGTTCGTTCGATGTACTCTCTAGATTCCCAAGAACAATCCTTAGGATTTGAAGACCATTGAACTTTAACAAGCGGAACATCTTTATTTCGAAGTCGTTTGACTTCCGAAGCAATGATACGAATAGGATGTTGCTCATAAGTTAAATTAGGCGAAACTTCAATCTCTTCCACAACACCGGGCTCAAGAACAGAATCGGAATCTCGAAGACATTTCCGAAGTTGAGAAACGTGAAACACATCATGCATAGCAGAAAACTGAGCCGGTAATAAAAGGCGATAAGCCATAGAACCAATACGTTCGGTGATAGGAAATGGCCCAATATATCGAGGCGCTAACTTTCCCGATCGACTGAAACGTACAACACCTTTCATAGGTGAAACACGAATGAACACAAGATCTCCCACAGAAAATTCTAACTTCCTTCTCCGGTTATCGGCATAGGACTTTTGTCTACTCTGGGCTTCTTTCATCCTATGACGGACAAGATCAATCTTTTCTGTGGTATCACGAATAAAATCTGGACCTAAAACCAGCTTCTCACCGGCCTCAAGCCAATAAGAAGGCGATCGGCATGGCCTTCCATAGAGTGTCTCGAAAGGTGCCATACCAATACTAGATTGGAAGATATTATTATAGGAAAATTCAACAAGTAAAATATGATCTTCCCAACCTCCACCAAAATCAAGCACACAAGAACGAAGAAGATCTTCAAGAGTTTGATTCACACGCTCAGTTTGTCCATCGGACTGGGGTTGATAAGCGGTGCTAAAATTAAGCTTCGTTCCCAAAGCTTTTTGAAGACTTTTCCAAAATCCACTAGTAAACAATGGATCACGATCGCTAACAATAGAAGTAGGAACCCCATGCAATTTAACAATCTCTTTGATAAATAGCTTGGTCAAAAGAGGAACGGTTCGGTTAGACCGAACGAGAATAAAATGGGGGGATTTAGTAAGTCTATCAACGATCACCCATAAGCTATCATGACCCGAACGAGAACGGGGAAGGCCATCAATAAAATCTATGGAAATCTGGTCCCACTTCCAAATTGGAATTTCTAAAGGTTGCAATAACCCACCGGGCCTTTGATGTTCGGCCTTAATGAGTTGGCAAATCATGCAACGCTTAACGAAGTTAGCGATGTCAAGTTTCATTCCCTCCCAATAATAAAGTCGCTTCATATCCGCGTACATTTTACTACTACCGGGATGAATGGTAAATTTAGAGTGATGAGAATCTTCTAAAATATCTTTACGAGGATCACTAATATTTGGCACAATAAGTCTACCAAATCTCCGAATGCCGCCACGGGAATCGATATCAAAGTCCTTCAAACCTTCAATATCAATCTTATCCTTAATATTTTGGCCAAGAAGAGCCAATTCGGGATCTAGCCTTTGAGCTTCAAGAATGCGGTCTAAAAGAGAAGGATGAGCCTCAAGGCTACATAACACAAGTAATGAACACAAATCGGATACGCGGTCTCGAATCTCACAAGTGGATAAGATCTCGAGATCGTTCCATTCGGATATCATCATAGAAACAACAACTTGTTGTTTACGGCTAAGAGCATCAGCGACACGATTACCCTTTCCGGGAGTATAAAGAATATCAAGATCATAAGGAGCAAGGAACTCGAGCCAACGTTGTTGACGTAAATTAAGTTCCTTTTGAGAAAATAAATATTTCAAAGACTTATGATCGGTATAAAGAACAAATTTCTCTCCTAATAGATAATGACGCCACATACGAAGGGCTAAAACAATAGCCGCGAGCTCTAAATCATGAGTGGCATATCTAGTCTCAGCAGGCTTCAATTGCCTAGAAGCATAAGCAATAACACGTTCTCTTTGCATAAGAACGGCACCCAAACCAACGCGACTAGCATCGGTATAAACAACGAAATCTTGATTCCCCTCGGGAATAACAAGAATAGGAGCATCTGAAAGGAGTTCTTTTAGTTTCTGAAAAGAAGTTTCACATTTGTCCGACCAAATGTATTTAATACATTTCTTCGTTAAGCTAGTGAGAGGTACGACAATCTTAGAAAAGTCTTTGATAAAACGACGGTAATAGCCCGCCAAGCCGAGAAAACTACGAATCTCTGTCACACTCTCCGGTCTCTTCCAATCTTGAATCGCTTCAATCTTTGAAGGATCCACGGAAATTCCGGATTCGGAAATAATATGACCGAGAAACTTCACACGAGATTGCCAAAAGTGGCATTTAGAAAATTTTGCCTTTAATTGATTACTCCTAAGAGTTTCCAACACAATCCGAAGATGTTTTTCATGCTTCTCCTCGGTTTTAGAATACACAAGAATATCATCGATAAAGATGAGAACAAATCGATCGAGGAAGTCTTTAAAAACTCTATTCATAAGGTCAACGAAGTAGGCCGGAGCATTCGTTAGACCAAATGGCATAACAAGCCATTCATAAGATCCATAACGAGTACGGAACGATGTCAAAGGAATACTATCCTCTACAATACGAAGCTGATGAAATCCAGTAGCTAAGTCTAATTGTGAAAAGGCTCTAGCACCACTAAGTTGATCGAATAGATCATCAATCCGAGGTAAAGGATATTTATTTTTGATAGTAAGATCATTAAGCTTGCGGTAGTCAACACAAAGCCTAAGTGTACCATCGGATTTCTTCACGAAAATAGCCGAAGCTCCCCAAGGCGAGGAACTAGAGCGAATAAATTGCTTCGTCTCCAATTTGGATAATTGTTTACGCATCTCCTCGTTTTCTTTATTGGACATACGATAAGGAGGGCGAGTGATAGGTTGAGCTCCAGAAATAAGATTAATTCTGAACTCAATTGCTCGCTTAGGTGGTAATCCTAAAACGGGCTCGAATAAGTCAGAAAATTCACAAACGACGTGAATAAGAGAAATAATATCACCCTCATCATCATCATCGTCATCACGAGGATTTAAAGAATATAAAGATGCGACCAAGCTGGAAACTGAATCTTGAAGATTAATAGAAATCTGCTTAACAGATTGAGGATGTCGAAGATGGATAGTCCGCTCAGGACATAGGATATGAGCTTCATAACGGTTAAGCCAATCCATTCCCAAAATCATTCCAAAGCCTAAATAACGCATGACATGCAAATCGGATAGGAAAGGAAAATCACACAAAATAATCTCGACATCTTTCCACAATAAACTGATTATTGCGGATCCACCAACCGGATTCGCAATTCTCAAAGAAGTCATTAAACACAAAACATCCAAGGAAAAAGTATCAACAAGTTCTTTTGATATAAAAGAATGGGACGCACCCGCATCAAAAAGAACTCGTATAGGATGATCACGAAATAAAATAATTCCATCCAGAATAGAATGAGAAATACCTTGGCCACGAGATGTGTTGCCAGGGGCTTGAGCAACATTAAGCTTTCCCTCCTTCTTGCCCTGAAGCTTGGGGCATGAAGATATAACATGACCGGGAACTTTGCAGTAGCGACAAGAGAGAGACCTTGGGCACTTGTTCGCATAATGGTCCTTCGAACCACAATTATAGCATTCCCCACGGCCAAAGGAAGAAGTCTTTGCCACGGAGGTTGCTTGCTTCCCTTTCTTATTGGGATAGGGGCCTTTGAATTTGTTTGGCCTCTTCTTGTTGTTGAAGTTTGGTTTGGAACCCACCACTTCAACATCGTTCTCCCTATCCACCTCTTCAAGACGAAGAGCAATATCAACGAGTTGGTCGAAAGAAACTTCTAATTTTAGAAGTAATGGCTTCGTGAGACTTTTGTTTAAGCCATAGACGAATCTCTGATTCTTCTTCAGAGGGGTGTTGATGTATTCAACCCCATATTTGGAAAGCGACTCAAAAGAGGCGACGTAATCAGTCACGGAGGACTCACCTTGAACAAGGCCTATAAATCGTCGAGCCAATTCACCTTCTCCGCTTCTGGTACGAATTTCAACTCGAAGCGTCCCCGGAATTGCTCCCAGGTGAGATCCGCTTCATTAATCTCAAAAATAAGAAGCTCGTACCAGTCCAATGCTCTTTCTTGGAGCATACTAGAGGCCACCTGAACTCGGTGAAGGTCAATAAGATTCATGCGAGAAAAGATTCGATCGCATGACCTTAGCCAAGCCTGTACTTCAATAACAGTTTCGGAACCTTTGAATGGCTCCCCACCCAAATTAGTGTAATCGCTGCACAAGCGTGCAAATCCCGACTTTGGGTGAGTAGGTTCCGGGTTAGCTCCAGCTGCTTGAGCATTCGTTACCAACTCAAGAAGCTGTTGAGCAGTCATAAAAACTCCATCTTGGGGTGGAGTGCTAGACGGTACGGCTCTGGGGCGGCCTGGTCTAGACATTTTTCTCCCTTTAGAAAGAAAGAAGAGGAAGAAGGTTATTTACCAAATGAATATCAAGCAATCTTGATAGACAAAACAAGGAATCATAAAAGAAAATAGGATGAATCGGTACGAAGACACGAATAAAATCCTAAAGCACGATTCCTAAGATGGACTTAGGACGATGATCCTTGTTATAATATTCCATATTGTTCCGAAGTTTGGCTCTGATACCAAGCTGTGACGCCCCACCTCTATACCCACGCTAGCCAAGAACATTACGGTGAATGCTGTCGACTAGCACGGAGAATAAGGCTGTTGAGGAGCGACCATCTGTGTAATTTCTTTGCGCGAGCACCGATATGTCAGACAATATAACATGCATTCTATTTCAAGAGGAAATCCGACATACCGATACAAACTCAAAGCTACTACACGGTGGCTATATAAATCCTTCGAAAACAAATACAGAAATAAACATAACATAAATCAGTCACAGATAATTCATATCACAAAGACGGAAGAAGATATGAATATATAATTAACACATGAAAGCGTATATCAGAGTAGTGGTCAAAAAGATCCACAATAATACAAAATAATAGCAACATGTGCTATACAAAAGAATACATCAATGAGTCAATATCTCAAGAGTATACAACAAGAACTACTAATCTAAGTAGTAAGCAAAAGGTCAAGCCGAAGCACCTGTAACATCTCGGTCTGACCCGAGTATTATTTAATAAGAAAATAATAAACAGATCAGTCTAACTATAAATATCAGGTGAAACGATATAGAATAAGAGATATGACTAAACACATAATAATCACAATGCCACGCTGTGATATATATATATATATATATATATATATATATATATATATATATTAATACACACTTAGTTGATAATCATCAAGAGATAATCAATGTCACCAAATCTACACAAGAATCAAAGAAACGTCATACACCTTATTTCGTTCACCATACCATAAATATTGACGATAATATCAATGTCAATCACAAAAGTCAATGACACACAAATTCCAGAAGACTACACAAGAAATCCAGAAATCACTAAAGTCAATGACACACAAATTCACCAATGCACAAATATTGATAAAACTTATCAATGGAAATCACGAAAATTGGTGAAACACAAATTCTAGGAATCTACACAAGAAATCCAGAAATCACAAAGGGGGGGAAGGCCTATCACAAACGGGAGCATAAAGTTCACCAACACGTGTATCACAAACGGAACGCTAATTCCATGGTCGCTAACCATCACAAATTGAGCCGAAGCTCCACAAACGGCCCGAAGACCATGGGTTGCTACCCCATCACAAATTGAGTCGAAACTCTACAAAACGGGGTTTAGTCTCCCTCCCAGACAAAGAGACATCGCACATTGCTAGTCTAAATCACAAAGATGATCGTCATGATCAACGAGAAGTGTCAATTACACTAAGCTAGTAAATATATGAGTTTAGCCTCATGTCCCATAACCACTTGCTTAACTTAAATATTTACGAACAAACTGTAGATTTCCACTAGAAAATTGTCACAAGAGTTTCAATCGAACAATTCCAAGAATTAACCAACAAAGCGAACGCAAGCGTTTCATACCACTTGTTTTACTAAGTTGTTTAATTAGATTTCTCATACGAGTGAGGTAAAGGTTTATATATACTAATAGATTGGAAAACGGTTTTATAAACGAATTTGGTATTAAAATAGTATTGAAATCGTTTGAGGAAAGAGTTTTGATATTTACTACTAGTATAGAAAACCTTTATATTTTTAAAGTGACAAATCACAAAGAAGATTGTAGGAACAATCAATCACTAAGATTCACATTCGAAAACGTGAATAAAATCCAAAGAAATCGATATAAAATCCATCAAAGTGGATATATCTGAAATTCCCAAAGAAAAGGTCATCTAAGTCGATAATAAATGACAACAAAAGGGAGACAACACGAATCGATTAAAGTTGGATATTCAAACGGATTAGCAAAATAGGCTAATCTGGCAATTAACAGCAGGTCGGTCGACCGGACTCCCTGAGTTGGTCGACCGAGCCTTAGACAGAGGAGTGCTTATGCACTCGGCAGCAGGTCGGTCGGCCGACTCAGGGAGCTCGGTCGACCGGACCTGTTGCCAGCCTCTTCCCAGCCCATAGTAATGAGCTCCAACCTCGTCCAAATTTCATCCTCACGAGCAACGGCGCTAAGGGTTTATGCCAATCGACTACCCGACCCTATATGCTCCTCGATGCATCGCCAAAAGCATGTTCAAACATAGAAGTTAGGATTTTTAACGAATTGAACTCAAAACACCAAAAATTGGAATATACACCAATTCAATCCAAACCAAAAGCAAATGCACACGAATAAGTGTTAGGAATTCATACCTAACATTTGAAGATAATTCATAGACTTAGATGTGAGATTAAAAATCTCACCTTTTCACAAAATCGAACAAGAAGAAGCTTGAAAGCAAATGGAGAATCAACCTCTCTTCAACACAACCCAAATGAGCTTGAATCTATGCTAAAAAACAAGAACATTCCCAAAATTAGGTTTAGGAATTTCTGAAATTGGTAAGAGAACAAGTTGGAGAAGAAGAAGAGAAGCTTACCAATGGGTTCTTCTTGAGCTTGGAGCTAGGAATTCTATTTGCAAGAGAAACTAGGGTTTTGGAGTTTTAATTTCCAATCTCTCCCACCATTAATGCTAAGAAGACTGAAATGAGAAGAGAATGAGGGTGGGTGGGGAAGAGTGGCTCAGATTTGAGCATAAGTTAACCTAGGGCTGAGCCCAAACCAAACCCAAAGTGAAAAGTAGCAAAAATCAACTTTCTCCAAACATATCGAAGCTTATACCCAAAAAGGTCGCAAACGGCATTTTAAACTCAATGGGAGTGGTTCCGAGTCCTAATTCGACCGTATGCAAAAAGTAGCTTTTCGGACTAAAATCCGACTAACGATAAAATATTTAAATAAAATATTTAAATATAAAATCGATAAATATGCGGGTTGTTACAACATATTTATAGACGAATTTGAAATAGAATGGATCAGATAAGATAGATGTACGCGCTAACGCCGAAGTGGCCCAAAAAGCCCGTTTCGATTCCAGAATGAAATTTGGTAAACCCATATATCAAAATAGGTGTTTAAAAATATTTTAAACACGATGTAAAAAGTTTCACATCCAAATTTCATCGTGTGAAGAAGTTATGCTAAAATCAATATTTTTCAAATTGATTTCAATTGATTTCAATTTATCGATTTCAAGGCGTTTCGAGTCCGTACGATCAAACGACAAGTCTGATCGCTACGAAACTTGAAACCCTACAATAATTCACCGTTACGGACCCGGTGAAACTGGATTCTTTGAAATCCGAGTCAGTGGCCAAAATGACTATTTTCCGTTAATTAAATAAATTATAATTAATTAATTAAATCAAATTTTCAATTTTATTTCGATAATTGACAAATTTCAACATTTTTAACTTCTTAATCGTTTACAATGATTTAAACAAATTTAATTGTCAATTTAGAGGTGAATAATTTATACATTTCAATATTGATCCTCAATTTCATTAAATTATAAATTTAATTTCCACTAATTCTGTTAAATTCACCTTTCATTCTATTATTCAATCTATCATTATAAATTTGATGAAATTTTCATTGGTTCGTAGTTATAGCATTACTATTCACAAATTTCATCCTAATTTCCGTTAGCGTAATATTTTAATATTAAATTCCACTTATTTGCAATTAAATCCACTTATTGAATTTTAAATTTCAAATAAATCAATAAATCTTGATTTTTACTTCTTAAATCTTCCAAATGGTCATATTATAAATAAAATTAACATTGGTTACCAATTATTTCCTTAATTTATGCTATCATAGCTTTTAATTTAGATTTATTTTAATTGATTACCAGTTTATACTAAATATACTAAATAAATGGTTAACCTATACTAATTGTTACCCTTAACATTAAACTTCCCTTATAAGTTATTATTTACAAACAATTGTTGCAATTGATTTAGATCTAATTCAATGCATTAAATAAATGGGTAAATGATTAAAGTTTTCACTATTGCCCAATTTACACACCTTCATACTTTAATTATCAACCAACAATTTATTATGCATTATTTCATCAATTAATATCAATTTTGAATTTATTTCCCGATTTACCGATTTCATTCAATTATACCGTTACAATTTGTTTCCCTCAATTGGTATTGCATTTCATTCGAATTATTAATAATTACCTTAGTTAACCTTAACGTAGTATTAGATTAAAATTTTATGATATTAATATACGCCCATGTACAACTTAATCTGAATAAATATTATATTCCTAAATGTACTTCTATCAATTAAATGCATTAATTTAGGTCTTTAAAACCAATATACGGATTTTCCTTAATTTCATCCTTAAACCAACTTATTTATCTACATACATTGCATATTAATTCATCAATAAACATACTTTGAACTATTTTTTTTTCATTATGCTGAAATTAAGTCACTTATACTCATTTAAAATCCCAATTCATTTATTTATCTTGGTTTCAATCCTTTATTAAATCAATTGCCATCTTATGCATATAATTAACATTTCTATTGATTTTACATTCAAAATTTTCAGTTATTATCTTAACTTATAAAAGGAAATGTTTAATTACATTTAATCGCTATTGATTAAATGCATTTGTAACGAACAATAATTGTCACCATTATACAATTTAATACATTTGTAAATTTATTCTCTACGAATAATTATTTCAACAACTCTCATTAAAAATACATTTATTCCAATTTCATCCATTACACATTAATTTATTACCTTTTACATCCCACTATAAATCAGTGCACCCATTAATACCACCCATATTATAATTCCTTACACAATACTGATCTTATTTAATTACCATTAACCATCTATTTTGTACAATAATTAAATGTTTACATTTGCTACTTATATTTGATTTTATAACCAAGCATAGCATGTTTAAATACAACGAATTGGAGTTTCATTAAGATTGTTGACAATTAACTTGTATTAACATTGTTTCATTTTAATTCAGTTATTATTCCATTATTAAATTTACAAATTTTTATTTCTTTCAATATTAACTCATAAAATATTATTAAATTAATAAATTTTAAACATCGAAAATTTATGGGTCGTTACACTCTCCCCCACTCAAAACTTTTCGTCCCCCAAAAGGAAAAGAAGGGAATAGAAGAAATAAAAAAAATCAATATATCTTATTTAAATATTAAATTTATAAAAATTAAATTTACAAAATTAATTAATTTAGATAAAATATATCAATTTATAACCATTAAATCTTTTTATACTTAAATTATTAAAGTTTAGAAAACATTTTCAAAAATTTTCTAAGTCCAAATTTCTTTCAGAAAATTTCGGCAGAGTCTCCTCTGTACGGAGAGGCTCGGAAGAAAATATAATATCAAATAACAATATATAACATATATTTTCCAAAATAATATGTATCCCTACACAGGAAAAACAATATAACAACGCTATAAAACCGTAATCCGAAAACGTACCTATTAGCCCGGCAATTAACGCTTACTTTTATAGAACCAAAAGCAGTAGCAATTGCTTCCATAACATGCATTTCACTTATATAATCCAAAAAAGTTAACAATTATATAAAATGAAATATTTAACTTATTTCAATCGATAACAAATAAATCAATACGACATCACAATTCCTTGCAACAAGGCATACAACCATCAGATAAAATCAACACAAATCAAACATTCATTCATATCAAATAAAAAAATAGTTATTCGGGTTCAAAACTTTAAATTGTACAGAATGGACAATAAACTACTTAGTGCACCGTTTACTCAACCGTCTTAGATGACGCTAAATAGATTATTCATTCATCCAAACAATTTTAAAGTATCCTTGCCCAAACAACCATAAACCAAACAACAACAATTCCAATAGATCCAGTTAATTCTAATCGATTTCATTTCATAATATTTGTTGTTTGATTTTCGTTTCATTTATGTAATTATTTATCTTTTATTTATACTACTAAATTTAATTTATTCCAAATTTCATTTGTAATACTTACCTTTCTATTGCAATTAGTAGTCTTTTCAATTTACACTTAAGATTATAATCTTACAACATCAAATTCTTATTTATTAAGGAATTTCATTAATTGCTTTCATTACCTCTAATTTATTACTTGTATATCATCTATTACAGTTTCTTATTAACATTTCAACTTTAATATTTGGTAAGTTATAAATATGCTTTTTAAGAATGTAATTGAAAGTTATACAAGTTTCCTTAATTCTTTTAATTAATTAATGTTCAGTAATTATATCTTTTATTTCATAGGTTACAATTTCAAATTTCATTTAATTTCATTCATACCCTATCATTAAATCTCTTATTTTAATTAAATGCTCCATTTATTAATTAGTTACATTCCATTTTCTACAATAATAGAAACTATTAATTAATGGAAACTTAAGAACTAAATACTGAGTTTTATTAAAAATCATTTTAAAATAACAGATAAATATACACTTACAAATTTTAATAGATCAAATTATATTTAAATAATTTAAAATTTATATTTTTTTTATCAAAACAACTCTGTAGTAAAACACTACAATGGCCTTCCCACTTCGAAACTCGAAAATGAATGTCGATGATGAGGCCGCCATCGCCGAAATTATTTTCCAGCGACAGAGAGGGGAGTACAGAACTTATATTTTTCCAAAATCTTCTTTAAAACAATTCTTCCAAATTATATTGAAATATTCATATCAGAAAATACTTATAAACAATATTATTATGTTCCAAAATTATTCGAAAGAAAGTTTCAAAAACCCCGGGACTTAAGTTCTAAATTTCCAATTTTATTTATTTTATTTTAAATCTTATTTCAACTATCATTTATAAATTTCATTACCTAACAACCAATATATTGCAACCAAATATAACCTTTATAAAATATTTTATTTTATATATAGAAAATATAATAGGCAAAATTATTTCATTCGCCTATATTAAAACGAATACTGTGTCGGTCTGTCCTATTAAGTGTTTAGAAATCCCTATTGATGTCATAGCGTCCCATGCACTAACCAGAATTTATAAATACAAAACGGAATAGATTAACACAATATTAAAACCTTTTATAACACTAACAAATACGCTCTCTCATATATATATATATATATATATATATATATATATATACTCTCAACGACTCCCATATGGTATTACTACCCTATTAATAAAGAGTCAGACCCCACAAAGCTAAGGTTTATCGCTAAACCAAAGCTTTGATACCAGATGTAACGTCCCGCCTTTTCGCGCGCTTTATATCGACACACTTACCAATTCAAACCATACAGAAGAGCGGATTGTTATGAGGTAAATAAGAAAAACAAGAAAGAAATAAAACAAACAGAATCTCACAGCGGAAGAATAAAATATAATAATCAAATATACAGTTCATGAAGCTGTTTTCAAAATATTTAATTATACTTACAATATATATATCGGAGTTATACATACCATAGAATATCAATAATGCAGCGGAATACACTAGTTAGTGGAATAATATAATATATATTAATAATACTGAAATCTTCTTCTTCGTCCTATAGAGATAAAGCCTTCGATCCTGAAATGCTCGGACAGACCCGAGCGAATTGAAAAGACAAAACACTCGAGTCAGAACTAAAAGATCTTATGTAAGTTAAATCAACAGAAATAAATATGAGTGCAATAACTCAAGAGATGCTCGGGATTTACATCTCCTAAGGATCCGTTAAACTATTTACTATGTAGTATATTTCGCTATTATAATAGTGTCTAATTGTAAAATAAACTTACATTTTTCTTAGCATTAAGGGGTTACCCATATAGCCCTTAACACGTAATAGTCCTAGTAGTCCATCCAATATCATAGTCCCTCCTGATCGGGAAGCCACCAGAGGATACCACACGGGCTACGGGAGAAAACTAAACTCGTACAAGGTACGATAGGGTAGGTGACACGACACAACTAGGCAATACCAGGGTAGATATACCAATTACGCATCCGAGCTGGTGGTAACGCATAGCCGCAGCTACCGCCCACCTCGAGCCACAACCCCAAATAAAAAAAATCAAAAGTGGCCACCGAATCAATCCAAAAGCCAAAGTATAATATCGAAGGGATGTGTCCGATCAGGGGAATGACCTCATTGGCCCAAGAATCGCTCCTGTTTTAGCCACCTTATGCCAACTCACGGGAGTCGGGTCCACGTATTTACCTCAAAGGAAACACCACCACCATCCTACTTCATTCTAGAATCTCCACCGCGTACACGGTTGTTAAAGTGGTTTTTGGAGTTGGCAGAGAGTATGACAACTTCCGATCCCGGTCTCTTTAACAACCAAACATTATTATAACACCGCGGTTATTTCAAAAATTTATACTTTAAAACCAGAATATAAAATCCCTTTCAAAACCATATAAATACGATATCATTTATATTTTTAAAACCCCAAATCAATATGATATCATTTTTATTTTGAATATATCCCTTTTTCCAAGATCATAATATTTCAAATATATATATCTTAAATCCCATATAATAACACAATCAAACTCCGTTATTCAACTTATTTTTATTAAACCAATTTATATATAGCTTAAATTCAAGAATTTAACAATATACATAAAATAATATTTATATAATATCAAAAATTAAAATTTATTAAACCGTATATTTCTTTCCAAACCATAGAAAATCACTTTAAAATATTTATATATATATAGACCGCGGTGCCTGTATATAATTTTCTATCCTATGGCCAGGTGATACGGATATTTATCATTTCAGTCCGTAATTTAAAAATAAAAATTTACGGTTATATCATTTCAAACCGCAATCCCGAATGAAATGAAAATGCACAATAATTTGCAGTTTATACAATATAAAATACAGCATCCATTCATCCAATATCAATCATCAACCATTCACACAATCATCATCCAATATACACAAAAACATCACTATAGAATGGATAATAAACAACAAGTATTAACTAGCAGTTTATACTCAATAATAAATTTAAATAACTATTTAACTGGCAGTGTAACAACCCGCATATTTATCGATTTTTTATATTTAAATATTTTATTTTAATATTTTATCGTTAATCGGATTTTGGTCCGAAGCTACTTTTTGCAAACGGTCAAATTAGGACTCGAGACCACTTCCATTGAGTTCGAAACGTCGTTTGCAATCTTCTAAGTATAAACATTGATATGTTTGGGGTTAGTGGAATTTCACCACTTTTTCACTCGAGCCTTTGGTTTGGACTTTTAGCCCATTAGGCCCAAGTTCCACCCCCCTTCTTCTTCATTGCTTCATTTCATTTCCTAACACTAAAGCTTCAACAAAAATGGTGAATGGAATGAGAAATTAAAACTCCAAAGTCTTTGTTTTATTGCAACTCCAACATTCAACTCCAAATTCAAGAAGAAGACATCGGATTCAAGCTTGTGGTTGCTTCTCCATTTGCCTTCAAGCTTTGTTCTTCATTTTCATTGGGTTTTGGAGCAAAGGTGAGATTTTTATCTCACAATTCTAGTCTATATCTATCTTGGGCTATTGGAAATGCATCCCTATCATGTTTGCATGCACATTTGCATTTGGTTTGGATTGGATTGGCGAAAAACTCCCCTTTTTAGTGTTTTGGGGTGAATTTCCGGCTTAGGTCGCTCTGTCCCCCTTAGGTCGCCCAGCATCTATAGGTCATTCGCGTGGAAAAGTCGTCACCTTCATTTGGGTCGTTTTTGGCCTTAGCCCATTCGTCCACTATAGGTCGTTAGGCCTTAGGTCGCTTGGAGTTAGGTCGTAGGTCGGTAGGTCTTCAGCTCGCACGCGTTGAAAAGGCGCGTCTGGAGTTAGGTCGTTCGCGAGTTAACGTTAGGTCGTTTGCGAGTTAGCGCCCTAGGTCACTCGCGTATAGCTCGTTCGGAGTTAGGTCGTTAGGCCTTAGCTCGTATGGCCTATGCAATTTGGTTAGGTCATCCAACCTCAACACCTTAGGTCGTAAGACCTTAGGTCGTACCCCTTAGGTCGTTAGACCTTAAGCCTTCACTATTGGAACTCGTTAGGTCGTAGCAACCATAGGTCGTAGGTCGCTCACACGGAGTTAAGTCATAGGTCGTCTCCGACCTTATATCGCTCAGCCAGGTTTCACTTTAAGTCGTTAGGTCGTTTGGACCTTGTTTCCAGTTAGGTCGCAAGACCCTTAAACCGTTAGGTCACTAGGTCGCGATGTTTTAGGTCGCTGCACCCTATGCCTCTATAGGTCGTTCGACCTTGCTAACTTTTAGGTCGCGAGTTTTATAAGTCGCTCGCCTCCCTTAGGTCTTCACTAGGTCGCGATGTTTTAGGTCGCTGCACCCTATGCCTCTATAGGTCGTTCGACCTTGCTAACTTTTAGGTCGCGAGTTTTATAGGTCGCTCGACCCTATTCCCCTTAGGTCGTTAGACCTCATTTTGTCTTCACTAGGTCGTACCGTTTTGGTCGGGGCGCTGCCCCCGCACCCCCACCTTGGGGGGTTGCCACCCCCCTGGACCCCCCCTCCGTAGGGGATCTTATCTGAAAAATATTCAACAGAACTTGCTGAGCTGATTTCCTTGGATTTTTATCACATCTTCGAATGTGACCTTTGTGATTGATTGTTTCTACAATCGCTTCTGTGATTTGTCACTTTAAAATATAAAGGTTTCAAAACTAGTAGTAAATATCAAAACTCTTTCAACAAAATGATTTCAACTCTATTTTTAATAACAAAGCTCTTTTCTTAAACCGTTTTCCAATCTATTAGTATATACAAGCCTTTACCTCACTCGGATGAGAAATCTAATTAAACGACTTAGTAAAACAAGTGGTATGAAACGCTTGCGTTCACTTCGTCGGTTAATTCTTGGACTTGTTCGATTGAACCTCTTGTGACAATTTTATTAGTGAAGATTTACAGTTTGTTCGTAAATATTTAAGTTAAGCAAGTGGTTATGGGACATGAGGCTAAACTTCTATATTTACTAGCTTAGTGTAATTGACACTTCTCGTTGATCTTGATGATCGCTTTATGAATTAGACTAGCAATTGTGCGATGTCTCTTTCATTGCAAGGTTAGACTAGACACCACTTGTGTGATTCCATTCACACATACCTTTCTGCTTTTTGGTTAGTCTTGACCTCAATCTGTGTGATTCCATTCACACATGTGGGGTAGCTCCCCATGGTCTTCGGACCGTCATGTGATAGGCCTCTTTCCCTTTTTATGATTTTTGGATTTCTTGTGTTGATTTCTGGAATTTATCTCTTTGACTTGTCATGAGTACAAGTTTAGGGTATGATGCCCTCTTTGGATCTTTGAGAAGATTCTTGTGATATTGATTTATCTCTTATCGGTTGATCTCCTGTTGATCATTATTTGCATACTTATAGTAGTATGTCAGTATGGATATTTTACGTTTATGCCATATCTTTTATTTTATATCATGTCATCTGATATTTATAGCTAGACTGATCCGTTTATTATTTTCTTATAAATAATACTCGGGTCAGGCCGAGATGTTACAGGTGCTACTGCTTGACTCCTCCCCCAGTGATTCACTACTCAGACTTTTGGCTACTTGTTTAGATTAGCAGCTTTTGTTGTTTACACTTGAGATATAGACTCATAGTTGTATTCTTTTGTATAGCACGCGTTGCTATTCTTTTGTATTATCGTGGATCTTTCTAGACCACTACTCTGATGTACACTTTTATGTGATATATATTCATATCTCTTTCGGCCTTTGTGATATGGATATCTGTGATTGATTCGCATATTATGCTTACTTCTATATTTGTTTCCGAAGATCATTTTATAGCCACCGTGTGATAAGAAATTACATGGATGGTCGCTCCTCAACAGCCTTATTCTCCGCGCTAGTTGACAGCACTACACCGTAGTGTTCTTGGCTAGCGTGGGTATAGAGGTGGGGCGTCACGGGCAGTTTATATGCAATGAATAATTAAATAACAATTAATTAAATAAATGCGATTTAACTGAGATGGTGAATAAAATATGCCACACAGTCATAAATAAATTTCTACTCATATCATAAATCAATTTATCAAACATAAGAAACTTTAGAAGTTGTGAGTGGGTTAAAACACTCACATTTTGAATTTAAATTGAATTCAAATCCAATTTAAATCCAGAAATTCAACAGACTCAGAATCTGTCCAAACCAGCGTCAAGATCTTCGAAATTTAAATACGATCCTAACGCAAGAAGCCGTGTGAAATTCTGATATCATATGTGGAAGTTATTGCAGTTAGAAGCGTTGAAATCAAAATTTTAAATAAAATAAAAATAAACCAAAGAAACACCTTTTCCTTACAAGCTCGGCCACGTCACAATCTTCTCTACCACGCCCTCACGCACAGGGAAAAAACGCGCTCGAAGTAACGAAACAGAACACGACAACTAGGTTTTTGCCGCCAACCAACATCAACGTTGCACCCTAAACTTCGCCGAAACCCCTATCTTCCGCCGCCGCACTCCCATGGATCCCCCCTTGGCCGTCGCGATCGGCCTACGTGAGCCCACAAAACCCCAGCCGTTGGCGAGTTTAAACCCTAATCAAAAATTAGCTCAAGATCCAACCGTCATCTCGTCACGCCAATCACCTAGATGCACTCCATACATCGATCTCTACTGCCTGGTACAGTCAATTTGACGATCGGTTGAAGAATGAAGAAGTCGTGATGAACGACCGAAACTGTTTCATCTATTTCGGGGTAAATGGTGCATCAAATGGAAAAACGAATTTCACCAGAAGATTACGCTCTTCGAGAGCTTCGAAATATATTTTTTTTGAATTTTTCTGGGGAGTTTGAATTTTCATTAGATTTTTGAAATTTGTAATTGGATCTAGGGTTTGCAGCCATTGAGGAAGAAGGAGAGTAGAATGACTTGTACATATAGTCAAATGATAAGTAGGGAGGCTAGGGTTTATAACGACATATTTATAGACGAATTCGAAATAGAATGGATCGGATAAGATAGATGTACGCGCTAACGCCGAAGTGACCCAAAAAGCCCGTTTCGACTCCGGAATGAAATTGGCTAAACCCATGTATCAAAATAGGTGTTTAAATATATTTTAAACACGATGGAAAAAGTTTCACATCCAAATTCCATCGTATGGAGAAGTTATGCTAAAATTAATATTTTTCAAATTGATTTCAATTGATTTCAATTTATCAATTTCAAGGCGTTTCGAGTCCGTACGATCAAACGACAAGTCTGATCGCTACAAAACTTGAAACCCTACAATAATTCACCGTTACGGACCCGATGAAACTGGATTCGTCGAAATCCGAGCCAGTGGCCAAAATGGCTATATTTCCATTAATTAAATAAATTAATAATTAATTAATTAAATTTTCAACTTTATTTCGATAATTGACAAATTTCAACATTTTTAACTTCTTAATCATTTACAATGATTTAAACAAATTTAATTGTCAATTCAAAGGTGAATAATTTTGTGACGACCCGGAATTTCTAACAATTTAAATTTGAATAGTTAATTGATTTAAAATATTTAAAAGTTAATTTTAACTTAAATTCCAGGTATCAATATTTACTTGATAATTAAATCATTGAATTATATAGTTTAAATATTGAATTTAATAATTGAAATTGGGTAAATTATTGAATCTGAAATTCCCAAGCCCGTTTAAAATAATTTGAAGGCTTATAAAATTTATAATGATGATACTAATGATAATAAAATGGTTGAAATTTAATTTGAAGGTGGTTTGTTTAATTTTAATAGTATATCGTTTAAATTGAATTTAAAAATAGCCTTCTGAGGCACATCCCCGAAATTCGACGAAACCAGTTCCATTAGATCCGTAATAGTTAGTTATTATTGGATTTTAATTTTCATAGTAATCGGAGTTGTCGTTTGACCCTGGCAGCTCAAAACGCATAGAAACTATTTTAATCGATTTAAATTAAAATTGATCGTTTACTTCTGTAACTCGCGCATACGATCAAATTAGCCTCCGAAACACGTTCCGTTGTGTCCGGAATGCGGGTAAAACCTTATAATCGCCTTGGGCATTCCTTAAGTGGAGTTCAAATTTTTTAAAGGGCTATTAGCGAGATGTTTGAAAGTTTTATAATATAATAAATTTATTGTCAATCAGTCAAAGATATTTTCATTACAACGCGTACTCGAGAAGCCTTACACATTCATATATTTCACTTTCGTTCCCCTTGTTATTTTGGGAAGCAAATCGAACACATTTAAAAAACTAAAAAAAAATGGTCGAAGCCTTCGAAAGAAAAAAACAAATAGGATCTCGTTCGAGCTTCTGCAACCTAGATCGGATTCGAATTCGATTAAGTGAGGGAAGGAGTTGATTTTGAGCTCGCGAGTGGCGTTAGGGTTCGGTCGCGAGGTGATTCGAGCATTTGGGTCATTCGTTTAGCGGTGGGCTGCGATGAGAAGAGGCGGCGACGCAAGCAAGGGTCGTGCGCTGCGCGATGTAGGGTTGCGATGTGGAAGGCGACTCGGCTTTCGCGTATCGGCGGCAGGAGGTAGGGTTTGGAGTTTCGTGCTGTGTGGAGGCTCGAGATGCGTCGACAAGGTTCGACTGCAACGTTCAAGTTTTGTTCTGGTGGTGGTTCGCGAGTTAGCGGTGAAGTGAGGTAACGATTTTTCTTTATTACTTTAATTGTCTATATAATGGCAGAAAGAAAAGTAAATAAAATAAATATACATTTTACAGAAAGAAGTGTAATTATATACATGCAGTAAGATATTTATTTAGCTTTTGAATTGATATACATATATGTATGTGTATATATATATATATATATTTTTAAAAGGGAAATTCATCAGTTAAATTAAAAAGTTAGTTTCTAAACAATAAAATTTTAGTGGTTAAATTATTTGGTTAACCTAATTTTTTTTAGTTACTAAAGGATATTTTTAAGAAAAAATTTTGGTTTAAAACTAAATTTATTAGTTGACTAAATTTACTTAAAAGAAATTTTAGTTTTAAAATTGTAGTTAAACAAATTTATTAAAGGAAATTGGTTTGAAATAAAGATCATTTGTTAAGCAAATTAATTAAATGAAAATAAACTGTTCGATCATTTCAAATATTAATAAATTGTATAATGTTTATACAAGGTCAAAAATAATGAGGAACAAGCTGATTTGGATTGGACTGCATACAAAGCAAAGGTGAGTAAATCTCACTCTGTAGGATTTTTTATTTATTTAAATTTAAACGGTTAAATTTAAATAATTGGTTGATTGATTGAGTAAATTGAATGTGTGCCAATGATCTGGTGACTTGGTTTTGGTTGGTACTCGAGTTAATTGTTGACTGACTCGAAGCATTTGGGTTTTAAATGGTTTAAAACTTAAATCATAAATAAGAGAATGGTTCATTCTAAAGTTAATAAGGGTTTAATGATTGGTGATTCATTAAATAGGTAGAATAATTTAAATGGATAATTAATTAAATTAATTTATGATTTGGGTTAACTAATTAATTTTAAAAGAGTTTGGAATAATCGATGGATGGTTTAATAAGAAATTACTAACGAAATTAATAAAATATAATTACTTGTGAAATTAATCAAGAGATTAATTAAGATAATTAATTAAGGAGTAATTAATTTATTTAATGAAGTAAACAACAAGGTAGATAATTACCGGTTGAGGTAAATCAAAAGTGATTAATACATGTGGCTTAATAAATGATTAATTATTTAATGTATTAAATTAGATTAGGGTAAATTGAAATTGTAAATGGAAAATCATTATTTATATAATCAATGACGTAATAAAAGATTGATTAATTAAGATTAATAAATCAAAATAAGTGACTTATGAGAAATTAATTAATATAACTTATTAAGGATTAATTAATATAGTTAATTAATTTATTAAGTAATTAAGATTTCTTATTCATTTTGGTTAAGAATAATAAATATTGTGAAGTTAAATAATGATAATTTATTGAATGAAATTTAAGAATAATTAATCCAGGGTGATTAATTAAGATGAATAAAGAAGGGTTGACTAATTGATTGATTTGGAATTAATTAATTATAAATGGATGAATCTAAGTGATTGAGGATAGAAATTCAATTAGAATCAATTGAATTAATTTGGAAGTGATCAAATTTGCTTATGGATGATTGAATGGTATTGGATGCTTTAAATAAGTTGATATCTCTGATATGAAATATTGTGTATTTCGTTTGGATAACTTGGGTTAGGATGACATGAGACTCGAAGAGACCGGGGTCGGGTATTAGGAAATACCCAAACCACTTCGAATATTTTTATAGATTGATATGTGAAATTTATATGCTGGAGTGAAGTGATTTAAAGGAAATTGGACTATTTAAATCTAAGCCTTGGTACTTAGGAAATGGATGTATGGAATAAATGATGTTTATAACTAATTGTGGCTTTGTGAATTGAATCGAGTTACCTCGGGTTTTATATAAGTTGTTGCTTGGTATTCTATGTTAGTTAGGTTTACTCACGCTGGTTTCCAGCCTGACCCGGGTGTTACTTTGGTGTAATGCTCGGGTCAGACCGAGTATTACAGATTTTCACGTAAGGACGTTCTAGAGCTCAGGTGGTGAGCCGGAAGGCAGGAACGTATAGAGTATTTCCGCTGTGTTATATTATTGTAAATCTGTGATATGATAATTGTGTATATTCAGTAACTGTGTACATGTGAAACTCTGATGTATTAAAATGTAATCGACAAATATAATATTCTTTTGCAGACTGTTATTATTTATTATTATATTTTATCCGCTGCGAATGTGAGATGTTGATGTTTCTGATCTTCTTCTTCTTCTATCTCTTTCTTTTTTTTCATAACTATCTGGAATTTTCGGCTTCGAAAATTTCGGGTCGTTACATTTGGTATCAGTGCTGAAAGGTTAAGCGAGAACCTTGGCTCTGGGGGGGATTACTCATTAAATAGAGTCCGTAGTACTCTAGGATGATTTGTGTGTGTGTGTGTGTGTCTATATATATATATATGAGAGTGTACTTGTTATTTTCTTGTATAAAAGAGTTTTTAATGATTTTATATAAAAATATATTTTGATATATAAAGTAATATAATACAACCAAATTGAAATCTTGAACTGAATTATATTAAGTGGTAATAGCAATACAACTAAATTAAAATTTAATTGATTGAAAATTAAATTCTAAATCTGGGCCCAGAATTTGAAAATTTTGTTTCAAAGTAATGAGAAATAATAAATAAGTATTATTTGGATAACTGGGACTTGTCGCAAACAATGGGTTGTTTGAAAATTTGATTTGAATTAAAAACCAAAAGAGGTCTAAAATTTAAGGATGACCTCGTGTGTAAAGGAAATAATATGTATGAATAAGGAATATACATAAATCAAAAATAGTTTGAATAAACTCTAAATGTTGAGTTTGAAATTTGGAATGGGATGTGATACCCAAAGTGATAAGTTTTTAAGTGGGAAGATTATTATTGTGAAGTTTAAGGATAGAATGAGGTTGATTGGATTAAGTAAATCGAATTTATAACTTGGGAGAAGTTAAATAAGTTTGAATGAACAACTTGAATTGGAAATTTTTAGATGAAATTGGAATTTAACTTTGAAAGTTAAATGGTTAATTTGAATTGGTAGTTTGTGTGATCTCAAAATGGGTTTGAGATCTGGAAATTGGAAATGGATGGACGTTTTAAAATAAATTGGATAATATCATCCTATTGTTATTATAAATCCTTAAACTGCGAATTGGATTTGTTTAAATGAATGAGAAATGAGCCGTGGTAATATATCCATTATTGAGATAAAAGGGAAATCTAACTTTAATTTGAAATTAAGGATATGAAATCACTTTAAACTGAAAATTTGAATAATTGAGTTTGTAAATTAAAATTGTTTAAGAACTGGCTTCAAACTGGAAGATAAAATTTAATAATAAGTTAAAATTTTAAAATAAAATTGTATTGAACTCTTATTTGAACCTTGAAATACATAAGTAAAGATAATTTAAAATGGAATTTAGAGAATTGGACTCATAAATTAAATTGATTAAAAACTTTGAATAAAAGTTAATTTGGTTCAAAAAGTTAAACCAACTTTTGAGAATTTAACTCGAATTTATATAATTCGAGGTAGTTTAAATTCAAGATTGAAATTGAATTAGTTCGAAATTGAATTAGTTCAAAATTGAATTTGGTTTGAATTAGTTAGATTGGTGATTGAAAATGTATAAGTTTAAGAATTTAAATGGGAAATTGAATTGGATTATCTTGAAATGATTTGAATTTGAAATGGGTTCAATTGATAATAATTCAAATTGATTGGAATAATTTGAAATTATAATTAAAGTTGAACATGATTAAAATCAAATGGAATTTGATTTAAATTGGGAAGGAATCAAGATTGATTCAACTTGAATTGGGTTTAAATAAATTTCAATAGAAATTGAAGTTATTCAAGTTAGAATTGAGTCAACTAAATGGAAGTGGAAATTTAAGTTGAATTGTTGGGAAAGTGAACAGTTGACTCTTGACTATTTTCAAAATAAATTGTTTTGATATAAACTTATTTTTCTAAGCTATTAAATATATACAACCTTTCTTTCTTAAAGCCAAATTATTTTATACTTGTTTTACAATTATTTTTGGAGCTATTTAACCATTTTTCAACTGTTTTCTAAACTAATTACTATTTTCAACTATTTCACAAACTAATTTCTATTTTACAACTATTTTGCAATTATTTAAAATTCCTGAAACTATTTAACTATTTTCCGACTATTTTATAATTAGTTAACTATTTTATAGCTAATTTGTAAACTAATAATTATTTTTCAACTACTTATCTATTTTAAAAAATTTCAAGCTATTTTCATAATATAAACTGGTTGGAGTTCAAACTGTTATTGATTTAAATACCCAACTGAGATAAAAATTGAAGTGATAATTCAATGAGAATTAAGGCAATTGTAAATAAGTGAAAGGGAATTAAAGGAAATGTGAATAGAAAGGGAATTGATTTGGCTGATAATCAATGAAAATAAATACGTGGGATGTACGTATATTATTCTATTCGCATAGTGATTTGATCCAGATTTGAGCACAGAATTTCAAGATAGTTTATCGATCCGAGTTGGGATATTTCACTCGATTTTCGACGGCGAACCTGGATATGGATTGTTGATTGGTTCTAGATATTCTCTATCATAGTTATGGCTATGCAAGGAGAATGACAGTTTCTGATCAAGAAACCAGATCTGTGTCCGCACTAGGAAGTTGGTTGGACGATACTAGTTCGGAAGTGAAATTGTGTGATCGAGTAGGCGATCAGATTGGTATAACGTACGGATGATATGTGTACATCGTACGGATTTGAATGAAATTGATATTGAAAAGAGTAATCAAATTTCAATATTTGATTTTGAATAAACAAAGTTATATATCTTGTTATATAAGATAAATCTCCCCTTGTTGAATTTATTGCTGGAAGAAAAAGGATTTTTGAAAGTGTTTGAAGTATAAAGGGAGTTTTATACAAGATTGAAATGATCTAAAGTTTTTTTTTAAAATTATATATATATTTATATATATAAAGGATCTTATGAGGATTTTGGAAAAAAGGTTTTGGGAACCTTTGGATTTGGAAAGGCTTTTGATTTTTGGGTATAATCAATATTGAAATTTGGAAAGCCTAGTTTGGAAATTATCGATTTTGGGATAATCGATTTTGTGTAAAGTAGCCTTGTACGAGATCATACTAGGTGTATGATTTGAAAGATACTATATGTACAGTATAAAGTGTTTTGATGATGGCCTTGGGCAAAAAGGCGCTCTCTTGAAATGAACTTCTCAGGAGTGCCACCGGGTGGTGCTGCCTTGAGCCCCAAGGGGGTTTTTTAAAGTTGATCCTGTGAGGAGTCCGGACAAACTAGTTCCTGAGGATCATTGGGTAGCGAAAGTCGAGGGCGCTGATGCTCACATGGGCATTTGGGTTATGCTGTGACGGCAGTGTAACTCGATGTCACTGTGATCTACTGTGGGGATCATAGCGAAAATCGTGTGGAGGATGAGTGCCAACAGTCTACACTTGATTTTGCCGGAAAGGCAAGGCAACATCGGTAGACTGTGATCTATGGTCGTGTGGAGTGGAGAAGTTTCATTCTTTTGGCAGCGAAATTCAAGGGCGCTGATGCCTACAGTTATATGGGTTTTTGCCGTGATAGCTATGTAACCCCAGTTGTAGCTGCGATCTGTAGCGGGTTCCATGGTGTAATCGAGGGGCGCGGAGGCCTACAGTTATCTATGGATTTTGTCGGGATGGCAACGTAACCATCGGGTTAACTGCGACCATGGATGTGAGTGATGATTTCCAAAGCATTTTCACCAAAGATATTTCCTCTATTTTCAAAAATTGTTTTCTATATTTTCAATAAAATTATTTTTCAAGTATTTTCACTAGGTGTTGAAAACGGGTTTACCAAGTACTTATAGATTTTCAGTCCTACGCCTGATCAACGTATGACTGAATTTCTGTGAGAACAAGGATGGACTGGTTGAGACATCGAGTTATAAGAAGTATTTTATAAAGAGCTATTTTAATAATATTATGTGAATTTAAAAGCTTTTCTAAAATTTTAAAATAAAGTGTTGGAATTTTGGGAAAATAAAAGGTAATTCAAACTGGAGTTATAAAACGAAATTTGAATTCAGGAAAATTTAATGAAGTGATTTTTGTAATAAAACGAATATTGATTTAAAAATTGGAAGTAAGCTAATTAGCTAAATTATTATTCGATAAAGTATGTTAATAAAATTTAATTCGGTTGAATAAAATGGATTGTAAATTGATAATGGAGTTTGGAAATGAATTCGAATTGTAAATAGAATTCGACTAGGATTTGATAATGAATTAAATAGGCGGAGATGCTATAAAAATAGAACTAAAATAGAGTTGGATCGAAATAGTGATGGTTTGAATTACAAATAAAATTCCAGTGTGATATGAATAGTATTTAACGAAATTTGCAAGTAAGTTAGATATAATGGAAGTGTTGTCGAATGAAATGAAAATGAATTATAATAGAAATGATTTGAATTGCAAACAAAACCCAGGTAGGTAGAATAAATTGAAATGGTCTTGTAATTAATTAAATGAGTCGTGGATGAATTGAATTTGGGAATTTAATTTATAATAACTAATCAAATAAATTTGTAGATTGAAATGAGATTTGATTGAAATAAAATCAAGTTAAGGTGAAAAGAAAATTTATTTACAAATGATGCGAGCTTAAGTTATGAAATTGAAATAATTTAAAGAAAGTAAATTAACTTAAGTTTAAAATTAATAGAAGTTGGCTTAGAGCAAAGGTGAAAGATCATAAAAATCTGGGTCAAATTAAATTGGAAATGGTTATTAATTTAGATGTTAATTGTGCCAAGCTTAATAAATTGTTTTGAATGGAATAATTGCGGAAAGGAAATGAAATGCGATGAATGGTTGGTGAATAAATTAGAAATGAAATGGAATTAAATTCAGAATGAGTTGAAATTAATTTGAAGTAGTTATAAACTAAAATAGATACTTTATTAAGCGAATATCGTCGAAATTGCATAACAATAATTATCGTTTGGCATAAACAAAAGTAATTAAATTTCTGTGAGTTGATAGAGATTAAATAAATTGGTTTTAGAATCAATTGAAGTGAATATGAGCTTGTTTGGATTAAAAATCAATTGAATGTTAGAAATTGAGGTGAAAACCATTAAAATTGAATAAAATGGCTTATGAATTGGTTGAAAGCAATTGAATTAGTTTGAAGACATATAAATTGCTCGAGGAAGTTATTTTGGATGTATTTCTTTTAGAATTGAAGTGTTATAATTGATTAAATAAGAGAAATGTTATAGTCTTCATATATATAGTGCTTATATGTGTAAATTGAGTTAGTACAGGTACATGAAGGCCGTTTGTCTGGTTTGGATTGCGCTAATTGCTTAAATTAATAAGCCGCTTGCTTAAAATGCTAAATAAGGTACACCTATGCAATAAAAATAGGAAATATGAACTGTTTTTGCTTTTTCTGACCGGGTGGGTCGATGTATATATATTTATATCTCTTGTCAAATTGCAAAAGCTCCTCCGTACAAAAGAGACTCTGCCAAAAAATTTCGAAAATTTTGGAAGTTAGAAAATTTTTGGGAAAATTTTTGTTAACGACAAAACATTTTTAAATATAAAAATGAAATAAATTAGTGGATGAAACTAATTTAAAATAATAATATGAATCAGTTATAAATGAAAGATAAAATTTAATACTCAGAAGTGAAGATAAATTGAATTCATATGAAATGAGAACGCTAATTTGAATCGAAGTAGGTATGAAACATATGTGAGGAAATGTATGAAATGATTTGAGAGGTTACGATTGGATATTGCTGTTGAGTAAGATATGCAGGTATTATAAGGGAAAAGAAAATTGGATTTGATTTCAGGAGATAATGTGAATTGCCCGACAAAAAGGTATGTATTTAAATTTTTGTATGAAATTGGATTGCGTTTTGGATCTACCCACTTGGCCTTTTGTTTTCTTTTTGGAATTTGGAAGCCCGTAAGGCATTTTGTAGTAGTACCGAGCTAGCTGCGCAAAGGAGACGCTGGCAAAAATTTTCGGGAATTTAGAGAGTTAGAAATTTTTTGAATTTTTTTTGATAATTCCAAATTTGGTTTTAAATTGAAATTTGAATGATTGGGTAAAAAGGGATTGTTTGAAAACCGTGGGAGAGATTGGGAAGTTAGTAAGAAGGATAAAAAGTCTTTTATAAAAGACAGTTGGTAGGATGTTGATAAAACTGTTGGTTTTGGAGAAAAGGTAAACGGGTATTGGTCCATTCTTCCTAACTAGTAATTTCGGGGACGAAATTCTTTTAAGAGGGGAGGAATGTGACGACCCGGAATTTCTAATTTTAACTTAAATTCTAGGTATCAATATTTACTTGATAATTAAATCATTGAATTATATAGTTTAAATATTGAATTTAATAATTGAAATTGGGTAAATTGTTGAATCTGAAATTCCTAAGCCTGTTTAAAATAATTTGAAGGCTTATAAAATTTATAATGATGATACTGATGATAATAGAATGGTTGAAATTTAATTTAAAGGTGGTTTGTTTAATTTTAATAATATATCGTTTAAATTGAATTTAAAAATAGCCTTCCAAGGCACAGCCTCGGAATTCGACGAAACCAGTTCCATTGGATCCGTAATAGTTAGTTATTATCGGATTTTAATTTTCGTAGCAATCGGAGTTGTCGTTTGACCCTGGCAGCTCAAAACCTTAGAAACTATTTTAATCGATTTAAATTAAAATTGATCGTTTACTTCTGTAACTCGCGCATACGATCAAATTAGCCCCCGAAACACGTTCCATTGTGTTCGGAATGCGGGTAAAACCTTATAATCGCCTTGCGGCATTCCTTAAGTGGAGTTCAAAAATTTTAAAGGGCTATTAGCGAGACGTTTGAAAGTTTTATAATATAATAAATTTATGGTCAATCAGCCAAAGATATTTTCATTACAACACGTACTCGAGAAGCCTTACACCATTACATATCTCACTTCCATTCCCCTCGTTATTTTGAGAAGCAAATCGAACACATTTAAAAAACTAAAAAAATGGCCGAAGCCTTCGAAAGAAAAAAACAAATTGGATCTCGTTCGAGCTTCTGCAACCTAGATCGAATTCGAATTCGATTAAGTGAGGGAAGGAGTTGATTTCGAGCTCGCGAGTGGCGTTAGGGTTTGGTCGCGAGGTGATTCGAGCATTGGGGTCGTTCGTTTAGCGGTGGGATGCGGTGAGGCGAGGCGGCGACGCAAGCAAGGGTCATGTGCTGCGCGATGTAGGGTTGCGATGTGGAAGGCGACTCGGCTTTCGCATATCGGCGGCAGGAGGTAGGGTTTGGGGCTTCGTGCTGTGTGGAGGCTCGAGATGCGTCAGCAAGGTTCGACTGCAACGTTCAAGTTTTGTTCTAGTGGTGGTTCGCGAGTTAGTGGTGAAGTGAGGTAACGATTTTTCTTTATTACTTTAATTGTCTATATAATAGCAGAAAGAAAAGTAAATAAAATAAATATACATTTTACAGAAAGAAGTGTAATTATATACATGCAGTAAGATATTTATTTAGCTTTTGAATTGATATATATATATATATATATGTATGTATGTATGTATATATATATATATATATATTTAAAAGGGAAATTTATCAGTTAAATTAAAAAGTTAGTTTTTAAACAATAAAATTTTAGTGGTTAAATTATTTGGTTAACCTATTTATTTATTTTAGTTACTAAAGGATATTTTTAAGAAATTTTTTTGGTTTATAACTAAATTTATTAGTTGACCAAATTTATTTAAAAGAAATTTTAGTTTTAAAATTGTAGTTAAACAAATTTATTAAAGGAAATTGGTTTGAAATAAAGATCATTTGTTAAGCAAATTAATTAAATGAAAATAAATTGTTCGATCATTTCAAATATTAATAATTGTATAATGTTTATACAAGGTCAAAAATAATGAGGAACAAGCTGATTTGGATTGGACTGCATACAAAGCAAAGGTGAGTAAATCTCACTCTGTTGGATTTTTTATTTATTTAAATTTAAACGGTTAAATTTAAATAATTGGTTGATTGATTGAGTAAATTGAATGTGTGCCGATGATCTGGTGACTTGGTTTTGGTTGGTACTCGAGTTAATTGTTGACTGACTCGAAGCATTTGGGTTTTAAATGGTTTAAAACTTAAATCATAAATATGAGAATGGTTCATTTTAAAGTTAATAAGGGTTTAATGATTGGCGATTCATTAAATAGGTAGAATAATTTAAATGGATAATTAATTAAATTAATTATGATTTGGGTTAATTAATTAAGTTTAAAAGAGTTTGGAACAATCGATGAATGGTTTAATAAGTAATTACTATCGAAATTAATAAAATATAATTACTTGTGAAATTAATCAAGAGATTAATTAAGATAATTAATTAAGGAGTAATTAATTTTTTTAATGAAGTAAACAACAAGGTAGATAATTACCGGTTGAGGTAAATCAAAAGTGATTAATACGTGTGGCTTAATAAATGATTAATTATTTAATGTATTAAATTAGATTAGGGTAATTTGAAATTGTAAATGGAAAATCATTAATTTGTATAATCAATGACGTAATAAAAGATTGATTAATTAAGATTAATAAATCAAAATAAGTGACTTATGAGAAATTAATTAATATAACTAATTAAGGATTAATGTAATTAATATAGTTAATTAATTTATGAAGTAATTAAGATTTCTTATTCATTTTGGTTAAGAATAATAAATATTGTGAAGTTAAATAATGATAATTTATTGAATGAAATTTAAGAATAATTAATCCAGGGTGATTAATTAAGATGAATAAAGAAGGGTTGACTAATTGATTGATTTGGAATTAATTAATTATAAATGGATGAATCTAAGTGATTGAGGATAGAAATTCAATTAGAATCAATTTAATTAATTTGGAAGTGATCAAATTTGCTTATGGATGATTGAATGGTATTGGATGCTGTAAATAAGTTGATATCTCTGATATGAAATGTTGTGTATTTCGTTTGGATAACTTGGGTAAGGATGACATGAGACTCGAAGAGACCGGGGTCGGGTATTAGAAAATACCCAAACCACTTCGAATATTTTTGTAGATTGATATGTGAAATTTATATGCTGGAGTGAAATGATTTAAAGGAAATTGGACTATTTAAATCTAAGCCTAGGTACTTAGGAAATGGACGTATGGAATAAATGATGTCTATAACTAATTGTGGCTATGTGAATTGAATCGAGTTACCCCGGGTTTTATATAAGTTGTTGCTTGGTATTCTATCTTAGTTGGGTTTACTCACGCTGGTATCCAACCTGACCCGGGTGTTACTTTGGTGTAATGCTCAGGTCAGACCGAGTATTACAGATTTTCTGGTATGGACGTTTTGGAGCTCAGGAGGCGAGCCGGATGGCAGGAACATATAGAGTATTTCCACTGTGTTATATTATTGTAAATCTGTGATATGATAATTGTGTATATTCAGTGACTGTGTATATGTGAAACTCCGATGTATTAAAATGTAATCGACAGATATAATATTCTTTTATAGACTGTTATTATTTCTTATTATATTTTATCCGCTGCGAATGTGAGATGTTGATGTTTCTGATCTTCTTCTTCTTCTATCTCTTTCTTCTTTTTCATAACTATCTGGAATTTTTGGCTTCGAAAATTTCGGGTCGTTACAAATTTATACATTTCAATATTGATCCTCAATTTCATTAAATTATAAATTTAATTTCCACTAATTCTATTAAATTCACCTTTCATTCTATTATTCAATCTATCATTATCAATTTTATGAAATTTTCATTGGTTCGTAGTTATAGCATTACTATTCACAAATTTCATCCTAATTTCCGTCAGCATAATATTTTAATATTAAATTCCACTTATTTGCAATTAAATCCACTTATTGAATTTTAAATTTCAACTAAATTAATAAATCTTGATTTTTACTTCTTAAATCTTCCAAATGGTCATATTATAAATAAAATTAACATTGGTTACCAATTATTTCCTTCATTTATGCTACAAAGCTTTTAATTTAGATTTATTTTAATTGATTACCAATTTATACTAAATATACTAAATAAATGGTTAACCTATGCTAATTGTTACCCTTAACGTTAAACTTCCCTTATAAGTTATTATTTACAAACAATTGTTTCAATTGATTTAAATCTAATTCAATGCATTAAATAAATGGGTAAATGATTAAAGTTTTCACTATTGCCCAATTTACACACCTTCATACTTTAATTATCAACCAACAATTTATTATGCATTATTTCATCAATTAATATCAATTTTGAATTATTTCCCGATTTACCGATTACATTCAATTATACCCTTACAATTTGTTTCCCTCAATTGGTATTGCATTCCATTCGATTTATTAATAATTACCTTAGTTAACCTTAACGTAGTATTAGATTAAAATTTCATGATATTAATATACGTCCATGTACAACTTAATCTGAATAAATATTATATTCCTAAATGTACTTTTATCAATTAAATGCATTAATTTAGGTCTTTAAAACCAATATACAGATTTTCCTTAATTTCATCCTTAAACCAACTTATTTCTCTACATACATTGCGTATTAATTCATCAATAAACATACTTTGAACTATTTTATTTTCATTATGCTGAAATTAAGTCACTTATACTCATTTAATATCCCAATTCATTTATTTATCTTGGTTTCAATCCTTTATTAAATCAATTGTCATCTTATGCATATAATTAACATTTCTATTGATTTTACATTTAAAATTTTCAATTATTATCTTAACGTATAAAAAGGAAATGTTTAATTACATTTAATCGCTATTGATTAAATGCATTGGTAACGAACAATAGTTGTCACCATTATACAATTTAAAACATTTGTAAATTTATTCTCTACAAACAATTATTTCGACAACTCTCATTAAAAATATATTTATTCCAATTTCATCCATTATATATTAATTTATTACCTTTTACATCCCACTATAAATCAGTGCACCCATTAATACCACCCATATTATAATTCCTTACACAATACTGATCTTATTTAATTACCATTAACCATCTATTTTGTACAATAATTAAATGTTTACATTTGCTACTTATCTTTGATTTTATAACCAAGCATAGCATGTTTAAATACAACGAATTGGAGTTTCATTAAGATTGTTGACAATTAACTTGTATTAACATTGTTTCATTTTAATTCAGTTATTATTCCATTATTAAATTTACAAATTTTTATTTCTTTCAATATTAACTCATAAAATATTATTAAATTAACAAATTTTAAACATCGAAAATTAATGGGTCGTTACAATATCTTTAACATTAAACTAGAGTTCCCAAATTAGACAGAGTACCCAAAGTAATAACAAACTAGTGACTGAAATTGTATTAAAATAGAAGAGCTCAACGTCTTTCTCCCACCAACAACAAACCCAATTGAAATCCAAAAAGATCCGAACATGACTTAATTTTCATTTACCTAGGGGCCCTCATCCAAACTATGAATCGATTAGGTCTCAAGTCTTGGCACGGTTGAGATGCCAAGTTTTAATGATGCGATGGTAAGAATTATGTAAGAGCAATCTTGACGGGTCCTCATGAACGCACGACAATTGAAAAATCAAAAAAATAAGGCATTCTAAGTAAAACACTCTAACCCTAGTTTAAGGCACACGACCAGAAGGAAGGGAGTTTCGAGCATCGAGTATGATCACTGCAAGAAAGCAGAGCATAACAGCGAAAGTTGCTGGTTCCTCCATCCATACCTCCGATTGGTTGGAGAGAAGAGCTACAAAGGAGGTGACTAGGGCGGCGTAAAAGTGAAGAAAAAATTCGGTGGTTTTAGCAAAGGAGCGGAGACAAAAGGGGATGGATCTGAATTGGCTCAATGGACTCAACTAAATAACACATCTATTCGGCAAGATCTTCTGTGACTCAAATGGAGTAACTTAAACAGCTGCTAACTCAATTGAATAGTTTGTTACAGCAACAAAATTCAGCTTTTGTACATTCTAAAACTATTTTTAATACATTCAGAGTTAACAATAATTTTGAAATTGCAAAAATGTATCAAAATACAAATTGGTGGATAATTGACTTAGGTGTGACTGATCACATGGCATGAGACAAAAATAAATTAATAAATGTTACACAAAATAAAGACTCTCTACATGTATGTAACGACCATATGTTTTCAACCATTCGCATCCGCACGTGTTGGACTTGAATTGCTCAAAATACCGCGTTGTAAACAAAATTTGGCAAATCTCAACATATGCAGTAAATAAATAATCACATATCACAGACACAGAGTAAATAAGAATGCAGTGGAAGTAAAATAGATAGTAATTCATGAAGTTACTGCATACATATAAGATACATCAGAGTTAAACAAGATACAGCAGAAGAGTAACAAGATACAGCAGAAGAGTAACAAGATACAGCAGAAGAGTAACAAGATACATCAGGTACAAATCAGAATACATCACTGGAATCACTGGATACTGAAAGAAAAATAGATGGTTGGATCTTCAAGCAAAGTTCCAACTCCGAATGTGAGTCTTGAATGCTGAATCACTCGGTCTGACTCGAACGTAAAGCAAAACACAAAACACTCAAGTCATGACATAAATACTTATGAACCGTAATTCAACTCAAGTGAATAGTAACAAAAATGCATCAGTAACTTAAACGATGCTTGGGACCGCCCATCCTTTAAGGATCCGTTAAACTATTTACTATGTAGTAATATTGCGCTATTATAATAATGTCTACAGTAAAATAAACTTACTTTAAAATAGCGTTAAGGAGTGATCTAATATTCCCCTTAACACAAAATAATGCCAATAGTCTATACAGTACCATCGTGCCTCCAGATCGGAAGGCTACCATAAATGCAGCATAGGTACGACACAAACAGAAACTCGTAGTAAAGCTCGGTATGGTAGGTGACACGGCACACAAGGCAATGCCAGTGTAGATATATCAATTACGCACACAGGCTGGCGGTAACATAGCAGCCACTACGCCCACCTCAGAACACACTTCCAATCAAAATCGGAGGATGGCCATCAAATCAACCACTAGTAAGAGTATAGTAGCGAAGAAGTGTGTCCGACTAGAGGAGTTATCCCTTTTGGCCTAAGATCGCTCCTGTTTTAGCCACCTTAAGCCAATTCACGGGAGTCGGGTCCACGTAATATACCTCAAGAACGTCACCACCGTCCTACTTCATTCTGGAATCTCCACCGCATACACAGTTATTAAAGTGATTTTCGGAGTTGGCGGAGAGTATGACAACTTCCGATCCCGATCTTTTTAACAACCAATCGTTATTATAACGCCGTGGCCATTTCAAAATAGTTCATACCTCAAAAATCAAATCATTCATTTCAAACTATATTTCTTTCAAAATAGTTTTATACTTCAATACCAAAACCATTCTTATTTCAAAACTATATCCAAATAAATACGATATCATTTCCATTTCAAACATATATTCAACTTTCAAAAATCATAATACTTTCAAAGTTATAACTCTTTCGAAACGAAAATACTTGAAATCATTACACTTTGGAAATCATAACATTTCGAAATCATACATTTGAAAACATGGTACCTTCCTTTAATTCTTTACACTTTACAAATTTATTCAATTAAACCCAAATTTTCAAATTCCCAATTTTTTTCCATTCAAACCATCAGTTTCAATTTAATTCAGTTTCTCAATAAACCATTTCAAATCTTATAATTATAAATTTCAAATACAGATTTTATCCACAAATAAACTATTCAATTCTTAATATATTTCAAAGCTTCAATATCCCACATTTCAAAAATAATTTTTATAATTTCATATACCTCAAATTTAACTTCATTATTATTTAGTTTTGAAATATTCATTTCATAAGTCAAATATTATTTAAATAAACTCAAATTACAAGTAAACCAAATATCCTTTCATACTAATATAAACTTCAAATATTTATTTATCAAATAAATCAAAATCAAATATCATTCGAAATTCACATTTTTTATCAAAATAAAGATATGTCATTAAAAGCCATTTCAATCATTAAAATATCATATCCTTTCAAAACCTCATTATCAAATCATTATTTGAATTCAAATTCAAATATTCAAATTTAAATATCATTTTAAAATCAAATATGTCATTCATTTATTATTCCAAATATCATTACAAAACACATTTCAAAATTCCATTAAAAAACAATTATTTAAATTCAAATTCAATTTATATTCCTTAAAATTCAAATTTAAATATTAAAAAATATTCTAAACTCCTTAAATTTCACAAGTAATCAATTTCCTAAAGTTAAATCATTTAACACTTTAAATATAACTCAAATAGTGTTAAAATCTATAACATTTCAAAACATTGTCAAATTATAGCAACGACATCATTTATAAAGTGCTATCGTAGCTTATAATTTCCAAAATAGTTTAGCTCTGGAACAACCGCATTTATAAAATGCCGTAATAGATATTTAGTTATTTCGAACATAGTTAAATTCAAAACAACAGCATATAAAAATGCTGTCATAAGACCACAACAATTGAATTTTTACGCTCCAAATTTTTGTCATTTTAACTTATAAGTCATATTTCTAGACTTCAAAATTTCACATTTAAATAATTTTAACATTTGATTTATCGCAACAAATTTTTTAAATCAAATATCTAATTAAAAACTCAATTCATTTGTTAAGTCAAAATTCGATGTTTATTAACTTATAAATTTAATAAAACTTAACATTTTACTTCAAATATCATTTTAAAACTTTAAATTTAATTGCCATTATTTATTTACACTTTAAAAATATAATTTAAAGTCAAAACCACATTTACTTCAAATTTACATACTTAAATTCACACATTCAAAACTTAATATTTAGCCTTCTTCAAACCATAAAATATATATTTTTAAATCAAAATTTCATACTTTAAAAATACATCTCTATATAAAAAATCATTTAAACATATACCACGGGGTCTGTATATAATTTTCTAACCTAGGTCAAGTGATACAGATATGTATCATTTCAATCCGCAGTTTAAAAAGAAAAACCCGGGTTCTATCATTTCAAACCGCAAACCCAAATCAAATAAAATACAATAGAAATCACTTGAGCCTACCATTTCAGATCGTAATGATTTTTCCATATTCTAATGTCTGTTCGGGTATGTATCATTTCAACCCATAGTGATTCTATCTAACAGGGAACTTGTAGTGTGAACATATGCATAAATAATATAAAAAGTTATACTAACATGTCAATGTCACAATATACTATCATATATCATATGTCAGGTGATAATTATCAAAGTTAACATGGTAATAACATGGCATAGTCATATAATCATCATTTGCTTGCATAACATTTTTAATTACTAATCACTTATCATCGATTTACCATTTCATAAGTAAAAATGTCAGAGTGAGAAGGACTCACTTTTATCAAAGCTAGAGGCCACTACGACACACAAAAACGATTCCAAAGGCACGACAAGCACGATACAGCACGACTTTTGATTCAAGTGAAAGGAGCGCCAAGATGTTGATCTAGTAAACAACAAACAAAACAAGACCATATAACATATATATTCAACACAAAAATACATTGAAATAATTTGAATTTAAAATTAACAAAGAACAAAATGGTTTGACCTTGCCTTGGGCTCGGACAAGGTGAAACATATGCTCTGCCATAGTGATATTTTTTGGTGGTAAATGGCTCGGGTATGGATCAATATGGCACGGCTACAAGGAGATGATGATGGTTGGAGTTACAAGGTGAAGAAGATCAAAGGACAAGGCAAAAGAGTGGAATATGGTGCACCACTAGGCTCGGCCTGGTCAAGATATGGGCTTGGCCATGCATGCTTCAGGTCTGGTCAGTGGTGAATTTAATGGTCAGGGTCAGGTCATGATGGTGGTGGATCTAGTGGTGGCATCCAAGGCAAGATATGGAAGGAGATGGTAAGTTATGGCTCGACATGTTTGTGGAGTGTTTTGCAAATTTGAGGTGATAGCTTCACATGAAGGCACAACCACATCTAGACAAAGGGGGATGGAGGTGGTTGCTGCTGTGTATGGTAGTGGTGACCGGTGGAGATCAGGGTAGTAGAGGCCGAGCAAGGCTTAAAGAGGAGGATGGCAAATCAATGAAAAAGAAGAAGGAAAAGTAGAAAGAAGAAGCCATTACGATTTTTTTCAAAAACGAAGATAGTCGTGAGTTTTGAAGAGAAGGAAATTTCTCACGTGAAACATAATGAGGAATACATGGCTAAGCATAGAGATGTGTATGGCCAAAAGAAAGAAATGAAAAGCCAAAAGAAAATGAAAACACAAGCTAATGAAAAGTCACAAGAAATGAAAAGGCTTGTCTCTTCAAATTTCTATTTTCTTTCATGCAAAAAAAACAAAATAAAATTCAGTAAATAAAAAATAAAAGACAAACAAATAAAGTGAAAAAGAAAATAAACAATTATTCTTAGAAAAAATAAAAAGTAAATAAAGAAAATAGTTTATTATATTGAAACTAGCATTAAAAATTGTTAACAAAATATAAAAAACATTGGAAAATTATAACTACACTTTCAAAATGCATTAAAAATAAAATATATACATAGCATGTCATGTTACACATATATACATAAATTAGAACATGATATGACAAACAAAAATATTATTTATGTAAATTAAAATAAATAATTTTGTTAAATACAACAATTTACACACGATAGTGTAAAAAGTATAATTTCACAACATTAATCGAATTCCAACGAAACGAAAAAAAGTATACTTAAAATTTTATTTATTTCCATAATAAAAGATAAAATTCAAAAATTCAAAATTTTAAATTTTTAAATTTAAAAGTCAAAGTTTGACCATATTGACCAAAATTCACATTTCTGGAAAATATTCTATTTATGCATGTTTGGAATTCTAATTTACATCAAAATCAAAATTTATTTTAAAATAACAAAAATTTATTCATTTTAATAAATAAAATAAAGTTTTTAAATCAAAATTTTCAATTTAAAATAATTACAAAATACAGACTATCCCCACTCAAAACTTTTCGTCCCCGAAAAGGTACGAGGTACGGAAAACACGGAAAAAGATAGAATGAAATAGGATTGAGACAAGATGCCAAGAAGATTGAAATTTTACCTAATAACTGTTGTTATAGGTAAGTTTAACAAGGTGGAGATGATCTTCCCAGGATCCTCTAGAATCAAGAACATAAGCACAAAAAGATCTTCTAGAATCTGATTCACCCTTTCCGCTTGACCGACGGTCTGAGGATGGCAAGCAATGCTCAGATTTGAAAATGAGTACCAAAGATTATCAAAGATTATAGAAAGATTTTCAAATAGACTGGTACAATCAATAATTTTCCCATTCTGTAGCAAGATAAGGGAAATAAGGACAACCAAAAGATAGTTTGAAAAGCAAAATAAGATAATAAATTTGAAACCATGAAAATTTCAACTTAAATTGAAAATTAATTTTACATACGTTAAATAAATCTTAACCATCTCTAATTTCATCATCTTATCATCCAATTATCTTAAATAAACTATCTCTAAAATCATGGATTTGAAAAAAAATTCATTTATTATACTCATAATGTACTCAATAAATTAATTCTTCTTTATTCCTAATTAAAATTAAATTTATTCCTCTCAATAAATTTTATCACCTATGTTAAATATATTTCTACTTATTATAACGGCTTTAAATTATTCTTAGTTCCTTTAACATCACTTTATATTGTAAATTATTCCATTACCCCTTTTCTCTATTTACCTCTGTTAATCTTTTTATAACTAAAATTTAAGTGTATACCATTTATTATAACCACTCAAATTTTATTTATAAAATCTTTTCATACTGTATATTACCCAATTACATATTTAACATCTGCATAATTTAGGTAAGTTATGTTGGAATTAAATTGTGTATTATACAAATAAAACTTTCTAATTTAATCATTTCAAGCTTGAATATTTATCCAAATCTTGAAATTATCCTTTGGGAGAAAATTTAGGAATTAAATTTCCGATAAATTCCAAACTATTCAGAGATAAATAAATGCACATATACTATATATATATCCATTCGAATTTAAATCATATATCAGCATATGTTATAAATCCAGTCCTATTTTATAAATTCAAATCAATTAAATTCTCCAAAACAAAACTATAGCAAGACTACAGAACAGTCTCTTCACTTTGAAACTCAAAAATGAATGTCGATGATACTGCAGTCATCACCGAAGTTATTTTCCAACGACAAAGAGAAGAGCACTAATTTTAAACTTTAAAATTCTTTGGAAACAAATTTCTATTAGAAAATACTTTAAATAATATATCCTTTAAAATTTTAAACACAAGGCTTGAAATCCATTGGAAATTAAATTCTCAAATTCTTATTTTAAATTCATATTAAATTTGCAAATAAATTTATAACCATGTTTTATAATTCAATTATTTATATATGAAACAAGAGATAATGATATATAAAAATCAAATATTATTTCTTAACAACCAATTCAATAAAATCCAGAAGAAGATTTATAATATAGTTACAAAATTTATTTAATTACTAAATTTGAAAAAACATATTGTGTCAGTTTGCTCTATTCAAGTGTTTTGAAAATCTTATCGATAACGTTGATCAGACGAATCGATCAGAAACCCAAATCAACATCAACAACTCAAACAACACAACATATAAAACATTTTAAATATTAATTTACAAATACACTTCAAGTGTGATTTGAAGATATGTTGGAAATAAAGATGAGATGATTAAATAACAGAATACGAAGATGGATAAGCTTATATAGATCTCGGGCAACCTTAACCAGGTCAACCGTGACTTAAAGAATAAGATCGATGTGGATTTTTGGGGTAAATCTACATTCGGTCTCAAGATATAGGGTTCGGAATAACAAGAGATACTAGCATCTGAACCGAGGATATAAAAATCTCTGGTGAATCGATGTTGTTGTAAAGGAGTTTCACCCCTTTTACAAATCAATTTGAGATTGGCGGGACCGCCGACTCATTATAAAGATCATTCGAATTGGGGTTATGGGATACTCCAGAATCAAAAGAAGATGAATAGTAAGGGACACAAATGGACTTTGAAACCGCTGGGAATGTTTCAAAATTCAAAGGAATTGAGTCAAAAAGAAAGTGATTCAAACTTGAATGAAAGTGATTTTGTAAATACATTTACTATATATGCTAAGTTTTGCCTAAAACTAAAGCTCTGATACCACATGTAACGACCTAATATTTTCAACCATTCCATCCACAAGTGTCGGACTTGAATTGCTCAAAATACCGCGTTATAAATAAAATTTGGCAAATCTCAGAATATGCAGTAAATAAATAATCACATATCACAGACGCAGAGTAAATAAGAATACAGTGGAAGTAAAAGAGATAGTGGTTCATAAAGTTACTACATACGTCTAAGATACATTAGAGTTGAACAAGATGCAACAGAAGAGTAACAAGATATATCAGGTACAAATCATAATACATCACTGGAATCACTGGATACTGAAAGCAAAATAGTTGGTTGGATCTTCAAGCAAAGTTCCAACTCCGAATGTGAGTTTTGAATGTTGAATCACTTAGTCTGACTCGAGCGTAAAGCAAAACACAAAACACTCGAGTCAAGACATAAATACTTATAAACTGTAAATCTACTCAAGTGAACAGGAACAAAAATGCATCAGTAACTCAAAAGGATGTTTGGGACCGCCCATCCTTTAAGGATCCGTTAAACTATTTACTATGTATTAATATTGCGCTATTATAATAATGTCTACAGTAAAATAAACTTACTTTAAAATAGCGTTAAGGATTGACCCAATATTCCCCTTAACACAAAATAATGCCAATAGTCCATACAGTACCATTGTACCTCCAGATCGAGAGGCTACCATAAATACCGCATAGGTATGACACAAATAGAAACTCGTAGTAAAGCTTAGTATGGTAGGTGACAGGGCACACATGGCAATGCCAGGGTAGATATACCAATTACGCACACAGGCTGGCGGTAACGTAGCAGCCACTACGCCCACCTCAGAACACACTCCCAATCAAAATCGGAGGATGGCCATCAAATCAAACACAAGTAAGAGCATAGTTTCGAAGAAGTGTGTCCGGCCAAAGAAGCTACCTTTTTTGGCCCGAGATCACTCCTGTTTTAGCCACCTTAAGCCAACTCATGAGAGTCGGGTCCACGTAATATACCTCAAGAACGTCGCCACCATCCTACTTCATTCTGGAATCTCCACCACATACACAGTTGTTAAAGAGGTTTTCGTAGTTGGCAGAGAGTATGACAACTTCTGATCCCGGTCTCTTTAACAAACAATCATTATTATAACGCCGTGGTCATTTCAAAATAGTTCATACTTTAAAAATCAAATCAATCATTTCGAACTATATTCCTTTCAAAATAGTTTTATACTTCGAAACCAAAACCATTCTTATTTCAAAACTATACCCAAATCAATACGATATCATTTCCATTTCAAACATATATTCACCTTTCAAAAATCATAATAATTTCAAAGTTATAACTCTTTCGAAACCAAAATACTTGAAATCATTACACTTTGGAAATCATAACATTTCGAAATCATACATTTGAAAACATGGTACCTTCCTTTAATTCTTTACACTTTACAAATTTATTCAATTAAACCCAAATTTTCAAATTTCAAATTGAATTCAATTCAAACCATCAGTTTCAATTTAATTCAATTTCCCAAAAAACCATTTCCAATCTTATAATTATAAATTTCAAATACAGATTTGATCCACAAATAAACTATGCAATTTTTAATATATTTCAAAGCTTGAATATCCCACATTTCAAAACTAATTTTTATAATTTCATATATCTCAAATTTAGTTTCATTATTATTTAGTTTTGAAATATCCATTTCACAAATCAAATATTATTTAAATAAACTCAAATTACAAGTAAACCAAATAACCTTTCATACTAATATAAACTTGAAATGTTCATTTATCAAATAAATCAAGTAAATCAAAATCAAATATTATTCCAAATTCACATTCTTTATCAAAATAAAGATCATGTCATTAAAAACCATTTCAATCATTAAAATATCATATCCTTTCAACACCTCATCATCAAGTCATTATTTGAACTCAAATTCAAATGTTCAAATTTAAATATCATTTTAAAATCAAATATGTCATTCATATATTATTCCAAATACCATTACAAAACACATTTCAAAATTCCATTCAAAAACCATTATTTAGATTCAAATTCATTTTAAATTCCTCAAAATTCAAATTTAAATATTAAAATATATTTTAAACTCCTTAAATTTCACAAATAATCAATTTTCAAAAGTTAAATCATTTAACACTTTAAATATAACTCAAATAGTGTTAAATCTAGAACATTTCAAAATATTGTCAAATTATAGCAACGACAACATTTATAATGTGCTATCGCAGCTTATAGTTTCCAAAATAGTTTAGTTCAGGAACAACGGCATTTATAAAATGACGTTATAGATATTTAGTTATTTCGACATAGTTAAATTCAAAACAACTGCATATAAAAATGCTGTCATTAGACCACAACATTTTTTGAAATGCTATTAATAAAATTCTAGATTTTATTATAACTTCATAAACATAAACACTCCAAATTTTTGTCATTTTAAGCTTGTAAATCATATTTCTAGACTTCAAATTTTCACATTTACATAATTTTAACGTATGATTTATCACAACAATTTTTTTAAATCAACTATCCAATTAAAAACTCAATTCATTTGTTAATTCAAAATTCGCTGTTTATTAACTTATAAATTCAATACTTCAAATAACATTTCAAAACATTAAATTTAATTTCCATTATTTATTTACATTTTAAAATATAATTTAAAGTCAGAATCACATTTACTTCAAATTTACATACTTAAATTCACACATTCAAAGCTTAATATTTAGCATTCCTAAAACCATAAAATATATATTTTTAAATCAAAATTTATACTTTAAAAATACATATCTATATAAAAAATCATTTAAAAATATACCATGGGGTCTGTGTATAATTTTCTAACCTAGGTGAAGTGATACAAATATGTATCATTTCGATCTGTAGTTTAAAAAGAAAAACCTAGGTTTTATCATTTCAAACCCGCAATCCCAAGTCAATTAAAATACAATAAAAATCACTTGAGCCTATCATTTCAGCTCATAATGATTTTTCCTTATTCTTAGTTCATTCGGGTATGTATCATTTCAACCCATAGTGATTCTATTCTAACAGGGAACTTGCAGTGTGAACATATGCATAAACAATTATGCTAACATGTCAATGTCATAATATACTGTCATATATCATATGTCAGGTGATAATTATCAAAGTTAACATGGTAATAACATGGCATAGCAGATCATATAATCATTATTTACTTGCATAACATTTTTAATTACTAATCATTTGTCATTAATATACGATTTCATAAGTAAAAATGTCAGAGTGAGAAGGACTCACCTTTATCAAACCTAGCAACCACTACGACTCACAAGAACGATTCCAAAGGCACGATAAGCTCGATAAAGCACAACTTTTGATTCAAGTGAAAGGGGAGCCAAGATGTTGATCTTGTAAAAAACAAACAAAACAAGACCATATAACATATATATTCGATACAAAAATACATTGAAACAATTTGAATTTAAAATTAACAAAGAATAAAATGGTTTGACCTTGCCTTAACCATTCAAGTGCTCGGCCAAGGTGAAAAATATGCTCGGCCATAGTGATGTTTTTTGGTGGTAAATGGCTCGGGTATGGATCATATGGCATGGCTACAAGGAGATGATGATGGTAGGAGTTACAAGGTGAAGAAGATCAAAGGTCAAGGCAAAACAGTGGAATATGGTGCACCACTAGGCTCGGCCTGGTCAAGATATGGTCTCGGCCATACATGCTTCAGGTCAGGTCAGTGGTGAATTTGATGGTCAGGGTCAGGTCATGATGGTGGTGGAGTTAGGGGTGGCGGCCAAGGCAAGATATGGAAGGAGATGGTGAAGTTATGGCTCGGCGAGGCATGTTCGTGGAGTGTTTTGCAAATTTGAAGTGATGGCTTCACATGAAGGCATGGCCAGATCTGGACAAAGGGGGAAGGAGGTGGTTGCTGCTGTGTATGGTAGTGGTGGTGGTCGGTGGAGATGAGGGTGGTAGAGGCCGAGTAAGGCTTGAAGAGGAGGAAGGCAAATCAATGAAAAAGAAGAAGGAAGAAGCCATTACCATTTTTTTCAAAAATGAAGATAGCCGTGAGTTTTAAAGAGAAGGAAATTTCCCACGTGAAATACAATGAGGAATACATGGCTAAGCATAGAGATTTGCATGGCTAAAAGAAAGAAATGAAAAGCCAAAAGAAAATGAAAAGACAAGCTAATGAAAAGTCACAAGAAATGAAAAGGCTTGTCTCTTCAAATTTCTATTTTCTTTTATTCAAAACAAACAAAATAAAATTCAGTAAATAAAAAATAAAATACAAACAAAAATAAAGTGAAAAATAAAATAAACAATTATTCTTAGAAAAAATAAAAAGTAGATAAAGAAAATTGTTTATTATATTGATACTAGCATTAATAATTGTAAACAAAATATAACAAACATTGAAAAATTATAACTACACTTTTAAAATGTTTTAAAAACAAAATATACACATAGCACGTCATATTACACATATATACACAAATTAGAACATGATATGACAAACAAAAATATTATTTATATAAATTAAAATAAACAATTTTGTTAAATACAACAATTTAAATACAATAGTGTAAAAAGCATAACTTTCACAATATTAATCGAATTCCAACGAAACAAAAAGTAGTATACTTAAAGTTTTATTTATTTCAATAATAAAAGATAAAATTCAAAAATTAAATTTTTTTAAATTTTAAATTTAAAAGTCAAAGTTTGACCATATTGACCAAAATTCACATTTCTGGAAAATATTCTATTTATTCATGTTTGGAATTCTATTTTACATCAAAATCAAAATTTATTTTAAAATAGAAAAATTTATTCATTTTAATAAATAAAATAATGTTTTTAAATAAGGAATTTCAATTTAAAATAATTACAAAATACAGGGTTGTTACAATGTAGATATTGCTAATGGAGATAAAGTCCAAATTCACGGTTTTGATACAACAAAGTTTCATACAAAATAAGTTAAATATGTTTTATATTTATCAGATTCTAATTCAAATTTATTATCAATTAGTAAAATAAGCCATGAACTGAATTGCAATATTATATTCTCACCGTATAAAGTGACTTTTCAGTATTGAGAATTAGAGAGGAAGATTCGTGAGGGATGTCTAGAAAATAACCTTTATTATCCAAATGAAAATATTAATAAATGTCATGTTTCGTTAAATTTAGTAAATCGTGACAAATTGCTGTATTTGAGATTTGATCATCCATCTGATCAAATTTTGAATAAACTTTATAAATTATATTCCAAAAATTGTGGTGTTCGTAAACTTTCGAAACAAACTAGATTGACATTTTCTTTATCTACTAATATGTCAGAAAAATGCTTAGATTTAATTCACTTGATGTTTGGGATCCAGCTCCTGTTAATTCTTATGATCATTTTAAATATTTTTTCATATTTATTGATGAATTTTTCACACTACTTGGGTTTACCTTTTAAGAGGAAAAAAACGAAGTTTTTCATATTTTCAAGAATTTCATAGTTTTATAGAAAATCAATATAATGCAAACATTAAAAAATTTCGATCATCTAATGGGACATAATACATAAATGAACATTTTATAGAACTTTTTTAAGAAAAATAATTTTACATCAAACTAATTGTATTAATACATCCGAACAAAGCAGAGTTTCATAAAGAAAAATTAACATTTACTTGAAGTCACTAGATCTCTTATTTTTCAAACTAACGTTCCAAAATCTTATTAGTCAGATGTTGTGCTAAGTGCGACTTATCTCATAAATAGATTGTCAAGTGTCATGCTTAAAAATATGACTCCTTTAGAAACTCCTAAGAATAGAAAAACAGATCTTGATCATATAAGAGTTTATTGGTGTACATGTTTCATGCACATAAAAAACATGACAAGCCAGATAAAAATGTTGTTAAAGCCATATTTTTAAGACACTCATCCCTAAAAAAAGTGGTATAAATGTTATGATGGAAAAAATCATAAACTTTATATCTCACGAGATGTATCATTTTTTGAAAATGAACCATTTTATCAAACAAGTGGACAAGGAAACACACAAGGTAAACAAGTCATATTGTCTCCAAATAATTTTATGTTTCTTGAAAAAAACAAATCAAAAATAGGTTGAGCATACAAATGAAGAACAAGTTGGAGGAATAAGTCCAATTTCCTCGGGGGAAAAAGAGATAAATGAGTCAAGTACAGAACCAACTCATGTAGAACGAATGCAAGAAGAAAATGCCATAAGAAGATCTACGAGACAAACTCGACCTCCCATCGAATTAAGGGATTATGTATTCCAACAGGTGATGTATGCAATACAAGATTTTATTTCATATAACATGGTATCCCCTTCATACCGAGCCTACTTGAGCAATATCACTAACCAAATGGAACCAACCAACTTTAATGAAGCCAACAAAGACCAATTTGGCGTAAGGCAACAAACGAAGGACTTCAAGCCTTAGGAAAAAATTACACATGGGATATTATTAATTTATCAAAAAAACCATAGGTTGCACATGGGTATATAAAATCAAATACAATAGTGATGGTGTTATTGAAAGGTACAAAGTTAGGTTAGTGACTTAGTGATTTATACAAAATTATAGTATTGACTATCAAGAGACTTTTGCACCAGTAGCAAAAATGAACACGGTTAGAATTTTGCTATCAGTAGCCACTAACTTGGGATGAGATTTCTTCCAAATGTATGTAAAAACATGCATTCCTTTAAGGAAAATTTGAAAAGGAAGTCTATATGACTCTTCCTCCGGGCTATAAAAGTGAGAAAAACTCATGACTGATCTGCAAATTAAAAAAGATGATCTATGGTCTAAAGTAATCTCCAAGATCATGGTATGCCAAATTAAGCTTTTCTCTTTTAAAGGTTTTTGTTGGAAGTATCGTCGATTCCTGTTTGATTAACAAACATTCACAAAATATCACTGCTATTATTTTGGTTTATGCAGATAACATTATTATCACTGGAAATAATAATGAGGAAATTAAATTGGTTACACAATATTTAAAAAAGAAATTTGACATCAAAGACCTTGGATATCTTTCATATTTTCTTGAAACAAAAATAGTTCACTCTAGTAAAATATTATTTATATTCCAAAGAAAATATGTCCTTGATCAGTTAAAGGAGATTCGTAAAATAGGAGCTAAACCTGCTAATACTCATATAGAGACGAATATAAAACTTAGAGTTGAAGATGGTGAGACATTATCTGACATAGGACAATATCAGAGGATGGTAGGAAAATTAATTTACCTTACAGTAACCAGACCTAACATGTCTTCGCATTTAGTGTCATAAGTCAATTTATACATGCTCCACGTACCAGCCACTTAAGTGCAGTTGATAGGATATTGAGATACCTTGAAGGCACTCCAGGTCAAGAAATTTGGATGAAGAAAACAATTCTAATAATCTGGTTGGTTTTTCTAATGTGGATTGGGCCAGAAGCTACGTTAGAAAATCAACCATAGGGTTTTATACGTTCGTAGGTGGTAACTTGGTCACTTGGAAAAGTAGGAAGCAGAATGTTGATGCTAGATTAAGTGCAGAAGCAGAATATCGAGCCATGACATCCACAACAAGTGAGCTTATCTGGATTAAGCAATTTGTGACGACCCGCCCTTCTACTACTAGAAAGACGTATCATCATTAAGAAAGAAAGGGATAGAAAATAGAAAAGAAAGAGAAAGAAAGAACAACAATATCAGAATCTCACAGCGGAACGGAATAAAATATAATATATCACATAAATAATACATAGTTTTTACATATATCAGAGTTATACAATATCAATACATATGACAGTCATGTATACATCTATCACAATATACATCAGAGATACATCATACATCAACTACTGACATAGCGGAACTTAGATAGATAGCTACATACGTCTGGAATCTCCTGCTCCAAGCACTCCAAAAATCAAAGTCCAAAACCTATCACTTGGCTACTCATAAAAATTTGAGTACCCAAGAGTTTATGAAAAACACAAAATATAAACTCCGGGTCAGACATGGGTCTGGTATGAGTAAACGGTTTAAAGTTGTTTAACTTTGAAAACATTTGAAAATAAAGGTATCACGTAAGACTCCCCACAAATAAATACGGGTAAGTTTTTACCTTACGCTAACCAAAACATTTCATAGGAAATCCAGTGATATTATAATAGTGTCTAGGGTTTTCAAGTAAGTAGAAAATAGCCGAAATTGTTACATTCATTAAATTCTAGCTACTAGCCACAAAAGTGGGTAATAAAAATCAAAACCGTAGGGTCTCGTAGGGAAAAATGGATTTCCAACAATGGAAGGGCTACTGGGGTACCGCCCGTCACAGTACGGAGCCTAGATCACCGTACCGAGGATCACTCCCGACCACCTGCTACACAAGGCCGGAACCATTCCTTACTAAATAGTCCCGAACAAGATAAACCCCGCGGTTGTAGCTAGCAACAGCCCACACAGCCGAAAAATAAAGGGACATCTAGACAGGGGAAATATCTTGTCCTGCTTGGGCATGACACACCTAACCTTGCTGCATCTCCCCTGTTTTAGCCATTCCCGGTTGATGAGGCTTGAGGCTGCGATTACCTTTATTGAACATTATTCTTAGAATGCTCATCGTCCGCCTGACGGTGTGTTGAAAGCATTCAATCCATACAAGTTCGTTCCGGGTTCGAACGAAACCGAAGGCATTATCTCATCACACTCATTTTGGAATCACCCTCAGAGTCAACGACGATAACCCTTGCATTCTGATTACACCATCTAGATCTTCATTTGATAAGTCACGACCTATCTTTTAATTTGGATCGATGTGGTTTTCGGGGAATCAAAATTGATTCTTCCGATCCCGGTCTCATCGAATCCAAACGCCATTTTAAGGGTCAAGTTGTCTAATTAACTTAAACAGTTTAAATAATTTAAATTCAACAATTGAATTAACATAGCACTTATCACAGATAAAACATATACAAGCATCATAGATATAACATAACATATTACAGAGCATCACAGAATATCATCACATAAATATCACAATCAGATATTCAACACAACAGTTCATAAGCAATTACCTATGAGTCTTATTTGTAATTAATTCAATTTAGAATTAATTTACCCGAGAGTTACTCACTTAACTCTATTTAATTAATCATTAATTAACAATCAATTACTTATTTCTTTTCAAATTATTTAATTTAATGAATCTTAACCAAATCAATTATTAAGTCTTATTTATTTAATTACTTAATTAAATATTCCTCATACATTAGTTAATAACCTTAATCATTAATTAGTGGAACTTAATTCCTTATTTGTTAGCTGCTAATTAGTTAATTAATCATTTATTAATTCTAACTTCAATTACTTAATTAATTAACTATTACCATCCATTAATTAGCTTAAGTAGTTGATTGCAATTTCGTAAATCACAAAATTTATTAACGAATCTCTAATTGTAAATATTCTGAATTTCTTTCTAAAATAATAATTAATATTAATTGTTCAACTTAATGAAACACTCAAAACTCTGCTTTAAATTTGGAAACTAACTTATTATTAACTATAACCTCAAATGATAATTAAATTTATATTAACTTAAATTAATCACTTAATTAAAACATTAGTTAAGAATTTTAATGTTTGTTATTCATTAACTAAACAATTTAATTTGTATAAAGTTTAACTTAAATTGTCAAACATTTATTAAATTTAAAATGTTGAAATCCTGATAAAACTCAAAATTCCTTAACTTTCTTTCTTTTTTTTAGTAAAGTTATAGAAGAAACTGCAGTCACTAACTCTCTCGCCCACGAACACAGGAACCCGAAGTAAACCCCCATTTTACTCGAGTAACTCTCGAGCCATCCTCTCCTTTCCCGCGTCTCTCTCTCTCACTCCCTCCTGTTCTTTTCTTCCTGCTGTAATGTTTTTTTTTTAAGTGACAGTTATTAAACGAGCTGCAGATACCCCACTCACATAAACGACCCACCCTCGAACGTGACAAACTCGAAGGAAAACCCACAATCATGCGAGCATGACCCGAAGAAAGAAAACAGACATACTCTGACACGCAAACCCAACTCCAACGCCACCGTGCACATGCACAGTGGTCCGCCGCACCTCCGGCGGCCCTCGCCAATACCCACAAACCACAATTCCCTTCCTCACCCAAAATCGAAACCCAGGAAGACGAAATAAGGGCAGAAACGAAAAATCACCAGAAAACATGAACTCGCAACATCAGCTCTTCACCGAAAACCACCACATCCTACACCCCACATCGCCAGAGACTAAACCGCTCCACCTACGCCAAGTCCTGACCCTCAACAACTCCCTCCTCGAAGCACCGGAAGCTCGCTATCACTAAGATGCCAAAATCGAAAATTTACAGAGCATAAAAAAAAACGCTAAAACCCTACTTTAATCACAAACTCAAAATTTATGCATTTGAAAAATAATTTGACATTTTTCTAGTGTTAATACAACTTCAACCTTGCTTCATTCTAAATTTCAGAAATTACAATTAACTCGTTCTTCCAAAATTGACAAAAATTCATTAAAGCTTCTTTTTAAAACTGCCCTGAATATCTTTGCTGATAAATCAAAATTTTTATGCTAAAAATCCTAACTATGTATACGAAATCTGATTATGTTATTAAAATTTTGAATTTAAACATTCAAATTTTAAACTTTAATTTTCTTTTTCTTGATACTTGAATAAACAGTATGGTACAATACTGTTAAAACTCAAAACTATATTGTAAGCCTTTGATTTTGATAACAACTTAAGTTGCATCAGTATCCAAGTTTTAAAACATCTACATGAAGAAGTTTTGCAATTTCCTTGCTTCACTCTGTTCAGATATTCAAACCCCTGAAGAACAACTGCATATTTTACATAACAACAGGAAGTACTCAAGACAAACTATTTTAAGCACACATCAAAGCACAATTCTTTGTAAGTTAAATATACAAAAATTTTAGATTGAAAAAAAATAGTTTACTCACCTGAATGTAAACAGAAAGAAAAGTTGTTGATTATTTGAACTTGAAACTGTCCTGAGATTTACTGTCTTTAGCATGAGTACAAGTTGAATCTGCTTGCATATTTTCTTTGTTTTTTTAAATGATTTGTTGAACGAACCAAATGGTTCAGAAGCAATCATATTTATATATGTGAACAAAACAGAAGGCTTAAGGTGGGTATTAACTAGCCAAGTATTATCTCCTATAGAACCTGACAAATTAGTGTTTAGATGCATGGATTTGTAAATATTTGCATAAACCAAAAGGTAGGCTGAGTTGATAGCATTTAGTACTTAGGTTTCTAAATATGTTTACATAGAATAATTATGTTTGCTGACATATACATTGCGGGTCAAAGGCTTGTGAATGAAGCTTCATGTATAAAGATATTCGTATTTAAATGTTATGAATACTTTTTTTTCTTTCTTTCTCAGTACAAATCTTTTTGCATATGCATAGGTACATCTTGTAGTTCATTTATAAATTTTGACTTCTCTGCACACATGATTACATAGCAACTCTCGATCAAATATATATATAAAGATACTTTATAAGTAATATTTGTTTTGTTATCATGTTACTTGTTTTTATTAACTTCTAGTTTGAACTCAATACACATATGTGTTGTGTAAATATACACTTGCAGGTCACACTTGACTTGTACATGAAGCTATTTATTTGTTCATAATTGCAGATAGAGTTGTTCTAAAAGGCTTATATTTATCCTATTAATAATTTAAAGTACCAAATCTTAGATACTTGTATTTTATCTTTCTAGTTATAACTTATATTTGCATATTTATATTTTTAGTTACATCTTATATTTTATAATTGTATTGTATGCTCATGTTCATAATTGCGATTTATACTTAATGTTTCACCTAACCCCTGTTTATATTTATATTTATAGTTATACTTCATATTTATTTCCATTCGTAAAACATAAATCTTAGATTCATGAGTTCACTTATTTATTTATATTTATAATTTGACTTACATAAATATTAATAATTTATATTGAACATTATCATCTATTCGTATTTGTTTTCTCAAATGTTAACAATGTAAAATATTTTAATTTAGTTTTATAAGGTAAACTCTATCAAGATATTGTTAAGAATCTTTTATTTTAGAATTTCAACATTATTATCTATATGTATCTTTTTATACTAAATAGAAATAAAGTAAAGTATTTTAATTAATTATATAAGATAGATTTTTATTGTGAATATTATTTGAAATACTTATTTCAAATTCCAAATCAATCTCCTTTTTAAAATACAGTTTAAATAAACAACTGACAGTATTTCCAAATCATATTTATTTTAATATGATCAATTACATATTATTAAATTTAGATTAAGTATTTATTAAAATAACCGGGGCCAAAAATTCAGGGTCGTTACACAATTACTTAGTGGAATGAAGATAGAGATCACAAAAAAACGCAAACGTACTATGATAATCAAGCTCCACATCATGTTGCATCCAATACAGTCTCCTACGACATAACAAATCATGTAGAGGTAGATTATCAATTTGTTAGAGAAAAAGTGCAATCGAAGGAAATAGAAACTCCATCTGCCAAATGCAAAGAGCAAATGGAAGATATTTTCACAAAAGCACTCGACAAGGCCAGTCATCTGAACATACTCGACAAGTTGGGTTCCGTAAATTTATTCGAACCGCACTTGAGGGGGAGTGTTGAGAAATAATAATGATAGTCTCAGAATATTTCATCATAGGGTAAAAATAGGAAACAAATAAAAGGCTAGCATCTATTATACAGTTGTCGGCTATACTTGGTACTTAGCTATAATTAGGATGTAATTAGGCAATTATAATTTAGGAAATAAAAAATGGCCAGTAGAATTATAATCTAGGAATAAACAATGGCTAGTAGAATTATAATTTGGAAAATAAACAATGGCTGGTAGAATCATATTTGAGGAAATAAGCAACTGCTAGTAGAATTAAGCTATATTTAAGCGTGTACAAAGAGCTTTTAGAATCAAAAAAATTAGCAATAAAACTAATTAATCATCATATTCTCTCTTCCCCTCTAAATTTCAATAATAATGCACCTCTTTTACTTTTTTAAAATGAAAGAGTACATAAAAACAACAATTTTGTGCATATATGAGTGCATGATCCACATGATATGATATAGCTTCATCTTGGTATACATTCATTCCTTCCTACAGAATATGGATGCAAACGAGCTCAGCATAAAAATCATAGATATTAAGAGATGTACCAGATGGAAACATATTAAAGTTAGACATAGAATTGTTTTATAAGTTATTTTAATTGATTATACAGTGTTCAATAACGAAGTGCAACATCTTATAAGATTATTCTCAATAAATTTATAAAATGAAAATCAACGTAGAACATAATAAGATATTTTATGAAACTCCATTATAACTTTGGTATTAACATCAAAATAGCATTATACAGTTCTTGATAAATGCTTGTCGATTGACTTAAAATCCCACTCTTCCAAGAGCTCTCACGACCATGATTTTGGTGATTAATCTATATTAGTTTTGAATACATATAACCCATATTGATTCAATTGAGAATCAAGTATATGAAATTAACAGCGGAAGGCGTGCTTGAATCCATTGATTTTTAATTGATGTGAAGATTTATTTGGATTAGATCTTCCAAATTGACGCAAGCTTGGATCTGTAATTCTCTTTAGAAAAGGGTAAAGAGAATATGACAAGACTTGTGTAATTTGGGGACCATAACCCTATATATAGTGTATGACATTTTTCAGTTTGGCCCTTGAACAAACTAAAATTGTCCCTCCGGTATCCACACATAATAATTTTACATGACGAATATACCCCTTAAGTCTTAATATGTTTATTCCAAAAATAGATCACATAATTAGACTTGATTACAAGATAGCCCACACATTCAAACATTGAAATATGTGGCACCGTTATGTTGAATTATTCCAATAATCTCCCCATGGGCCACATACGTAATTTTATAGAATATATTCAACTTTATGAGCTCTTAAATAACTATCTTGATAATATGGTATATTCAAAACAATCTCGTCCATTGATTGTGTTAACATATAACGAAAGTGACTTTCATTACTGTTTTTGTAACTAAACCCATCAATGGTTATAGATATCAATATAATCAAACGACATACGTCAATCATGTATGTGTAGTACGAAAATGACATAAAATGTGATCTTTACATGCCTATTCCCAACTGGTCCTACTTTAATTTAATGAGATTAAAATTCCAAATAATATATATTAATAATTGAAGTGCAAAAGAAAACTTTATTACTGATTAGAAAAACCAAAGCATGCCCATAATCAAAATATAAAGCAACGTCACGAAATAAGTACAACCCCCCTAAACCAAAATATCCTTATATAAAAGATATACCCATTTTAGCAACATGCTCATGAAAGACCTTGGGTGGTGCTCCTTTTGTAAGCGGACCCGCTAGCATGAAATTTGTCCCAATATGTTCTTAACTCATTCTGCACTCTCTCCTTTACAACTAGAAACTTGATGTCAATGTAATTTGACTTGCTAGAGCTTCTATTGTTATTAAAATATAATATTACAGATCTATTGTCATAATATAACTTTAATGGTTTTTCAATATTATCAATAATGCGCAGCCTAGTGACAAAATTCCGTAGCTATTTCACATGGTTAGACGCATCATAGCAAGCCACAAACTCTGCTTCCATGGTGGAAGAAGCTATGAGCGTTTTTAACGCTTTTCCATGATATAGCCCATCCGTGTAACAGAAATATGTATCCTGAAGTGGATTTTCTGCAATCCAAGCATCCAGCAAAATCAGAATCAAAATACTAAATGATCTCCAACTGATCTGATCTTCTATATGCAAGCATATAGTTCTTTGTTCTCTAAAGATACCTTATAACCCTTTTTGCTGCTTTCCAATGATCCATTCTAAGGTACTAAGATACCTGCCCAACACTCCTATAATGTATGCAATATCCGAACGCGTACACACTTGAGCATACATTAGACTCCCTATAGCAGATGCATATGGGATCTTTTGTACTTCTTTAGCTTCAAGGATGTTATTACGTCGTTGTTTGAGACAAAATCCAAGGGTATCACCCATTTTACAATCTTGCATGCCAAATCATTTAAGCATCATTTCTATATAGTTCTTTTGTGACAATCCAAGAATACACCGTGAGAGATCATGATATATTTGGATTCCTAATACAAAAGAAGCGTCCCCAAGACTTTCATTTCAAAATTATCTGAAATAAATCTCTTGGTTTCGTGTAAAATATGTAAATTATTATAGGAAAGCAATATTTCGTCAACATATAAAATCAAAAATATGAATTTGCTCCCATTGAACTTGTGATACACACAGTTATCAATTATGTTTGCCTCGAAACCAAATGAGATAACTACTTTATGAAACTTATAGTACCATTGATGAGAAGGTTGTTTGACCCCATAAATGGATTTCTTCAGTTTGCAAATCATATTCTTGGGATCTCCGAACACAAAGTTTTCTGGTTGCGGCATATAAATTGTTTCCTCAATATCTCCATTGAGAAACACATTTTTAACATCTATTTGATGCAACTCAATGTCAAAATGTGCAGCAAGCGCCAAAATTATTCTAAAAGAGTCTTTCGATGAAACCAGAGAGAGTCTCTTTAAAATCAATGCTTCCTTCTGAGTAAAACCTTTTGCTATAAGACGGGCCTTATATCTTTCCACATTACCATTTGCATCCCTCTTGGTTTTAAATATCCGTTTACAACCAATGGGTTTCTTACCTACAGGTAAAGAGACAAGATCCCAAACTTCATTGTCTTGCATGGATTTATACTATTCATTCATAGCTTCAATCCACTTTTAAGAATTAGCATCTTGTATGGCTTGGTGAAAGTTGATAGGATCATTTTCCACTAATCCATTATTATCCTCTATTTCTTGAAGAAATATCACATAGTCATCCGAAATGGCATCTTTCCTTTCTAGTGGATCTTCTTGGTGGAAATTCATTTTGAGGTTGTTCCTATGAAACATTGTCCTCATCTTGAAGAGGATTTTCTTTAACATTGTTTTGTTATGGCTCCGGATCAACTTCTTCATTAATGACAGGAATGATAATCTGTACATTGTCAGAAGAAGTAACTGTTGTAGGAATCATAGATGATGATTCCTCCTCAAAAACAATATTCCTTACTTCATTTCTCCCCCTAAATCAAATCCTCAAAAATTTTGCAGTTCCGATCTCAAAAATTTTCTTTAGTGTGGGATCATAAAATTTATAGCCCATAGATCGCTCAGAATAACCAATAAAATAGCTACTCATTGTTTTAGAGTCCAATTTTCTTTCATTTGGCCCATAAGACCTTGCCTCAGCTGGACATCTTCAAATATGAAAATGCTTTAGAGTGGGTTGTTTTCCTGTCCAAAACTCATAAGGTGTCTTAGCAGCTGCTTTAATGGGTACCCTATTAAGGATATAAACTATTATCTTTAATGCCTCCCCCCAGAGTGATTTTGGTAAGGTAGAATGACTAATCATACTCCTCGTCATGTCTTTAAAAGTTTTGTTTCATCTCTCAGCAACACCATTCATGCTAAGTGAATCCGACATAGCGTACTGTTGGACTATTCCATGTTCCTCTAGTGTGACAACCCATAATTTTGGAAATATTTTTAATTAAATTTTTATTTGAGAACTTTGATTTTTAAATCGTTTAAAAATGAATTTTTGGAATTTTCCAATGTAAGTTTGGAATTTTAATTTATTTTCCAAATTCAATAAAATAAACAATTTTTGAAAATCTTATATTTTGGTCAACTCTAAGTCAAAGTTTGATCACGGTTGAAAATTTTAAATTTGAATTTTTAAATTCTAATCTTTTTATTTGAAACTGTATTTTATTTTAATATTCGTTCTGCTTTTCGTTTTATCAAATTTTGTTTTATACTTTTAAAATTGGATAAAATAATGTGTTTTACACGCAATGATTTTCTGTATTTTATTTTCTATTTTTCTATGCTCATCTCTCTATTTTCTATTTCTATTTTATTTTGTTTAGAATTTGATTTCATTTACTGAATTTTGATTGGATTTTTATGGATTTTGGGCTTGGAAATTTTAGTAGTCTTCGGTTTATTTGCTTGGAAATCAAGCAGGCCCTACATTTTCTTCCCACTTCAATACCCTAGCCGTTCATAGCATCCATAGCCGTTCACTACTAAACCCTAGCCGCATCCTCTTTTTCTTATTCATGTGAAAAGTTTCTCATCTCAAATCTCATTTGTTCCTGAAAGAAAAAAAATACTTAAAGCTATGGCCTCCTCTTCCCTCTTTTCTATTTTTGTTTTTCTTTATTTTCTCCTTGCTTGGCTCAGCCTACACCATCTCTCCACCACCTCCATGCCGACCACACCACCTCCTCCTCACCACCAATGCCTATCCGTGACCATCATGGAAGCATACATCACCAAAGTTTGATGACAAACCCATCACAAGCCATGTATTTCCACCTTCCCCTTGGTTCTAGCCTCGGACACCACTCAATACAACCCTATGCTTTGCTTTGTCATGACCTTATCATTTCTTGCCTGACTAGAGACGCACTTGACCCAAAAAAACCAAGGCCGAGCCAAACACGCCCATGTCCGAACCAATTGAGCACAACCCCTTGACCTTTTGGCCTTCCATTGCTTTGCAACTCCACCATCTCATCACCTTCTAGCCATAGCCACACCTATTAACCTTTGGCCGAGCCTAGCACACCAAAAACAAGTCATGGACGAGCACAGCATGATGTGGTCTAGCCTATTAAGACATAGCCGATCCCACTTGCGGGTTAGAGCAAAGTTTGTGTCGCTTTTATCTCATTTTTCAATTGTTTTAAATTCTATTCTTTTGTATTCAAATATATTCTTATATATGTTGCATTTGTTTGCATACAAGATTTGGATCTAACTCTTCATCTACTCAAAAGTTTGCATCGTGCTTTGTCGTGCCTTTTCATGCTTTTTGGAGTTTCAGTTGTGCGCTTTGAATCTGATTATAGCTTTATAAAGGTGAGCCTATCACTCTAGACATCTGTACTTATATTATTGTGAAATGATGACAAGTGAATTTGTATAAATTGATATGTTATTCGTATATGCCTATGGTGTGATTATATGATGTTAAATCATGTTTATATATTTGTTCATCATCTGACATGATATGTTATATTATACTGTTCATTCTATTTACTGTATCACACTGCAAGTTCTCTATCACTATGGGTTGAAATTATACATACCCGAACGAACTTTAGAATAAGGAAAATCATTATGGGTTTAAATGATAGGCTCGAGTGATTTTTGTTGTATTTATTTTACTTGGGATTGTGGGTTTGAAATGATAGGACCCAGATTTTTCCTTTTTAATTATGGATTGAAACGATACATATCTGTATCACTTGACCTATGTTAGAAAATATTATACAAGCCCATGGTTATATTTTAAATAATATTTTCCTAAAAATTTATTTAGTATTATTAAATAATATTTCCCTAAAAGATTATTAAGTATTTTGAGTTTATAAATATATGAAATTTTAACTTAAAATTTGATTTAATGCTTTAATTATAAAGGTTTAATGGTTTTTCTATAAGTTAAATTTTTATAAGTTAATAATTGGTTTTAAGTTGAATTAAAGATCTTTGTCGATGATAAATAACTTAATGATTGAATTTGACTTAGTATGGAAGTTGTAAATCTAATCTAGAAATTTGTTATGAATTTTACTTTATGAAATGGACATGTTTTGTAAAATAAATAATGTCTTTTGAATAGATAAAATGGAATAATGTTTTAATTGGACATTCTGTAATAAAATTTATTTAACTAGAAAATCATTGTTAATCGATGTCTAAATGAATAGATGTAGAAGGAAATTAGAGTGTTATAATAACTACGAAAAATGTTCTTTTGTGAAATGTTATGTTTTGTAAAATAAATAGTTATGATTTTAAAATGGAAAAATGTATCTTAAATTATGAATTAACTTGATAATTGGGAATTGGGTTTTAAATTAAATTATTAAGTTAAGTAAATAAATGAAAATTTAGTTTTATTTATGACGTGGGTATTTTAAAATAAAGTGTTAAGTTATTTGTTAAAGTAGAGTTAAGGAAGAATGTACTTTTGACTTAACAAATGAATCTTAGTTTAAATTGGATATTTATTGATAAAAATTTATTTTATTAAACCATAAGTTGAATGACATCCAAATGAATATTTTTGAAGCGAAAAATATGATTTTTATAAGTTAAAATGGTTAAAATTGAAGTTTTAATGTTTCTAAAATTTTATATTAAATCTGGAATTAGTATTGGTAGCATTTCAGAAATGCTACGGCTTTAAGACAGCATTTGTTAAGTGCTATCATTTCTGAAAATAAACTAAGTTTTGGAATAATAAAGAGCTACTGTAGCACTTTGTGAGTGCTATTGTTGCTAAAACTAAACTATATTTTGAAATAAATAAAGAGCAACATAGCACTTTGTAAGTGCTGTTGTTACTGAAAGTAATCTGTTTTCAAATAATAATGAAATACCTACTGTAGCACTTTGTAAGTGCTACTGTTTTTGAGTTTGACAACGTTTTTGAAATACTAATGTATCTACTATAACACTTTATAAATGCTGTTGTAGCTGAAATTTACATTGTATTGGAAATTTTATATTTAAATGAATGAACTTAAAAATACTACAACTTTGAAATGAATATTATTTGACATTGAATTTAAATGGTTTGAATAAACATGTTTCAAAGTGTTTGGTTTCAGAGTTGTTATAACTTGAAAGTAATATGGTTTTGGAGATGAAATTATTGGAAATTGTATTTAATTAAGAATTGTCATTAAATATATTAATTTGAACTTATTGAAATTGAAGATTTAGGAATAGGACCTTATAAAAATGTTTGGGTTAAGATGATTAAAGGGAATATTTGAAGTTTAATAAATTGAAGGGAATATCCAGTGATTTGGAAATTTGGGTTTTATTTAAATGATATATTGATTTGGTTTGAAATGAAATAATATAGTATTTAGTTTTGAAATGGATATTATTTTGGAAAGTAATGGTATTTAATCTTTAATGGTTTTGGAATAAAAATGGTTTTGAAATAAATAACCATGGGTTGTAATAATAGTTGGTTGTTAAAGAGACCGGGATCGGATATGGGCATACTCTCTGTCGATACCGAAAACCACTTTAACAACCGTGTATGCGGTAGTGATTCCAGAATGAAGTAGGATGGTGACGACGTTCTATTAAGGTATATACGTGGACCCGACTCCCGTGAGTTGGCATAATGTGGCTAAAACAGGGGCGGTTCCAGGCCAGTGAGGTAGCTTCTCTTATCGGACACACTCCTTCGATACCATTTTATTACTTTGTGATTGATTGGAGCCCTTTGACTTTTAGGGGTGTGGCTCGAGGTGGGCGGTAGCTGCGCGCTACGCGTTACCACCAGTCCGGATAGCAATTGGTATATCTACCCTGGCATTGCCTAGTTGTGCCATGTCACCTACCCTAGCGCGTCTTGTGCGAGTTTGATTTGTGTCGTACCTATGGAGTATCCTCTGCTAGCCTCCTGATTAGGAGGTATTACGGTACTGTATAGACTACTGGCACTACAAAATGTGTTAAGGGGGATATGGATAACGCCTTAACGCTATTTTTAAATATATTATACTTTACTTCTAGACACTATTATAATAGCGAATATTACTACGTAGTAAATAGTTTAACGGATCCTTAGAGGATGGACGGTCCCAAGCATCCTTTAAGTTACTTGTACCTTATATTACAGTTCACTTGAGTTGGTTTACATTGTATAAGTATGTATGTCCTGACTCGAGTGTTTTGTGTTTTGCTTTACACTCGGGTCATACTGAGTGATACAGCATTAGAGGCTCACCTTCGGAGTTGGAGCTTTGCTTGAAGATCCAGCTATCTATTTCTCTTTCATTTGTTTAGTTGACTCCAGTTATCCAGTTGATTCCAGTGATGTATTCTGATTTGTACTTGATTATCATATTGAGACTTCTGTTGTATCTTATTTAGCTCTGCTGTATTTATATAGTGGCTTCATGAACTACTATTTCTTTACTTCCGCTGCACTTTATTACTCTGTGATTTATTTATTTACTACATTTTATGAGTTTGCCAAATTTAAATTAACAATTCTGTGTTTTGAATTATTCAAGTCAGACATGTGTGGATTTATTGTCGATTTGAATGGTCCAAAATAACAGGTTGTTATACATAGATATTGAGCAAATTAGTCCTGGACATTGTCTACCCGATCCATCAGATTTACCATAATATTCACCTCCACGGTCAGATCTGACAACTTTAATTCTTTTGTTGAGTTGGTTCTCAACTTCTACCTTAAATTTCTTGAACATGCCTAAGGATTTTGATCTATCGTGTATAAGATATAGGTAGCCATATCTTGAGTAGTCATCTACGAATGTGATAAAATATTGTTGACCATTCCATAATGCCATAAAGAATGGTCCACAAATGTCCGTACGTATCAATTCTAAGACGTCGGTTGCTCTATTGGCACCTATTTTCTTATGTTTGATCTATCTTCCCTTGATGTACCCTACACAGACATCGAAGTTTGAGAAATCAACAGATTCCAAAATGCCATCTGACATAAGCCTTTGAATTCTAGTTTTAGATATATGACCTAAGAGCTTGTGCCACAATGTGGCTAAATTTTCCTTATTAGCTTTTCTTTTAGTACCACATGATTCCACATGAAAGGATTGACTATAAGAAGTATTAACATCAAGCATGTATAAGTTATCATAAACATTGAGACAACTAGTTCCAATAAGGTTTGAGTTTATTGATAAACTAAAAATACCATTCGCAAATGAACAAGAATAACCAGATTTTTCCAACTTAGAAATAGAAACCAAATTCCGTCTAAATGACGGTATAATAAGAGTATTAAATAAATCCAAATAAAACTATGTTCTCAATAAAAACTTAAAATGCCCAATAGCCTCCACTTTAACCGATATTCATCATCCATATAGATGTATCTTTCAGCATTAGTTGGATTTCGGTAGTTCAGGCAACCCTGCATAGAAACACTTATGTGAGTAGAAGCTCTGGAATCTAACCACCGAGTGTTTCTAGGCACTATAGCTAAATTTACTTCAAAACAAACCAAAGCAAAGGATGTACCTTTCTTAACATGCCATGCGTGATATTTGGTACAATCTTTCTTTAAATTTCCAGCCTTCTTACAAAAGTAACAACCGTTAGCCTCCTTATGTTGTTTCTTTTCCGTTGGACCCTTAGCAGTTTCCTTATCCTCCTTTCCCTTTTTGTCTTTTTCCTTAAGGGTGTATGCCAAATGAGCACTTCCAGTCTTATCATGCTACAATCTCTCTTCTTCTTGTACACAATACGAAATGAGCTCGTCAAGGGTCCATTTTTCCTTTTGAGAATTATAACAGATCTTAAACTAGTTGTATTGAGAAGGAAGAGGGATTAGTACAAAATGCATGAGCAAATCATCCGAAAGCTCAAGCTTAAGTGCCTTACGTTTTGAAGCAGCATTAGACATTTCCATAATGTACTCCCTTATGTTCCCTTTGCTTTGATACTTCATGGAAATCAAACGCGACAAAAGCGTGCTTGTTTTCGCCTTATCGTTTTTAGCAAAAAGTTCTTCAATCTCAACAAGGAAATCTTTAGCATTGGTTATCTTTTCAGATACTGCACCCCTAAATGCCTCTGGAATGCCGCGCTTTATGATCATTAGACTCATGCGATTTGAACGATCGCACCCCCTCAAAGTTCTCTATAACATAAGAAGAACTTTCATCCGTAAGAGGTGTGGGTGCATCCATCCTAAGTGCAAAGTCAAGATCCATGCAACCAAGCATAAGTAATATGTTCTCTTTCCAATCCTTAAATTTTGTTCCAGTTATAAAAGGAATGTGGTTAAGATTGGCAGATACTGTAGTTAAATTAGCTGTAATTTTAACATTAAAATCAAACAAATATGCTCACATTTTAAAACAAAACCATAGTAAATTCAAATAATTGTTAAAACTCTTCTCAAGATACCTATAAAAAAATCAATATCAAGTCTTTGGACAGTAATATTAATTGTAAGTGGTACTCTTATTGTAATGGTCAAACATTGAAAATAAGTTCATATCAAATATCAATCTTCCTTTACGCTGATTAGATATTCACTTGCAAAATTATATAATTGTCACATATTTATTATCACACATATATAAATGATTTGGCCAAATATTAGTATTCCTTTGGGCTGGTTAATATCCGCATGAATAAATATGCACAAATATTAAACTTTTTTCATGAATAACTAAAATAAGAATGGTCACTTTGGTGACATGTTATTTCAATTAGTTCACTTGTAATGTAGGATATTTGCAGTTAATTTACAAAGAGACACTAAATAATATTTGAATTAGTTTATTTCAACTCATTCATTTATGTGAATTCCATAAATTTTAATTTTTTCATACATATTGAAAATATGGTTTCATAGCCGTAATAAAAAAACTGAATCAACTAAAACTGTAACAATACATAACAAATGGTATTTGCAATAATAATTAATGATAAAATACTGCATATTTTATTTAACTGTCAATATTCAAGACAGAAGATAAAATAAATTTTAACATAGCATGGTCCATACATGTGATATTGCAAGAAAATGAATAGCTGAAAAATGTAATAGTGGTTGATCCCAAACATAGTGGGAAGCAATGAAAATAAATAGTTCATGTCAAAATAGCTTATTATATCAGTGCAGCAAGTGATTAACTATCGATGAAAGCTTATTTGAATAAGAAATATGAATACATGTGCTATAATATTACAGAATGTGAAACTTATTTTTAATAAGCAGGTCATACATATAAAATATATGTATCTATAAAATATAAATGCATTAAAAAATAAACAATATATCTTTTCTTATTTCAAATACGAACATGCTGCCTCGTTAAATTTTTTGCAACTGATGCATTTATTGCATTTATGATAATAAATTTATTTATTTATTAATATAACAACCACATTTAATGCTATTATGATAAAAATAAAAGTAGTTGATCATTATATGGTCCAATATGTGTTACAAAAACATTAAAAGGCATGAAGATGCTTCCATATGTGTGAATGAAATAAAACTTAACATGGTAACCATCTATAGCAATAAATTTTTTTATACAGTCGCAATACTACTGACTATAAAATATGAATAATATGAGTAGCAACAATTAAAGGCATCAGATTCAAGCAAGCGGAATTAATTCATGATTATTTATATAGATCTAAAACAAATGCATCAGATGAATCAATAAGAAAAGAGCAAATCTCACAGATCTGAAATAAAGGCATTGGATGAATCAACCAAAATTGTAAATCTCAGAACCCTAATTTCTATACTTAAAATCAGGAAATTTCTCGATAAAATCAATGATGGGTGGCTTTGATACCACTTATTGGTGATTAATCTATATTCGATCTGAATACACATAACCCATATTGATTCAATTGAGAAACAAGTATATGAATTAACAGGAGAAGGCGTACCTAAATCTATTGATTCTTAATTGATGTGAAGATTGATTTGGATTAGATCTTCCAAATTGACACAAGCTTAGATCTGTAAATTCTCTTTAGAAGAGGGTAGAGAGAATATGATAAGGCTTATTTAATTTGAGGACCATAACCCCATATATATAGTGTGTGACATATTTCAGTTCGGCCCTTCAACAAATTAAAATTGTCACCCCGTTATCCACACGTCATAATTTTACACGAAGAATATACCCCGTAAGAATTAATATGTTTATTCCAAAAATAGAACATGTGGTTAGACATAATTACAAGATAGCCCATATATTCAAACATTAAAATATGTGGCCCCATTAGTTGAATTATTCTGACACATGGTACCTATAAGATGATACCTATAGGGTGATATTTGTAAGAATCAAAAGCTATAGCATATAATATGATATTTTTTTTCAACTGTATAAACGTTCCCTAATTGAAATATTATATATCATTTTAATAAGAAGATGACTAATATTATATTTCATTTAAATAAGAAGATGACAGATTCTCATTTATCCTTTCATGATATCATAATACGATAAGGCGTTGGTATTTCCTTTTTTAGTTTCAAACCTTATGATTTTGAGAACTTAAAGTTTCTTATTCTTTTATTTAAGCCAAATGCTTAAATTATCTCCGTTCATGAAACCTAACAAAGTATTTTCATTAAGCATAAAGTATGCGTGAATGGGTGTTTATTGTCCACTCTGGTTCTACATACCTTCTTATATGAGTTGTTACAAATTTTGTTGTATCCTTCTCGTGCATTTTAGTCAAGAACATTATCACTAAAAGAAAACACATAAAAAACAGACTAAATTTTAATCATTATTATTATGGAATAGTAGAAACAATAAAATAAACCCAACAACTATACTATAGTGTAATGTGTAGTAGACAAAAAGGATTATTGACCAACAATCAACAATAATAAACTCTTACGATCATATGGGAAATTAAGCGTCCAACATATTTCAACCTTTTCTTTTCGTACCATGTTAATAAAATGCAAGTGAGTGTACAAAATATTTTGATTAGCAGTGTCCACCATAGGAGTTAATGAAAAAATAAAAACTAACATTACTATTGCTATAAAAGCTGTGATTATGAACGTATAGTAGGTCATAGAAACTAGACTATATTAATAAAAAAAAAACAAGAGCTTGTTGCTAATTAAAAATAGATTTAATTAGGCTTTCCAACACCAAAAGAACACGCTTTATCAAAATTAGTAATTTGCTGATTTAGAGTTAACGGTTCGGGATTTCAATCACAAGAAAAGAGCATGCTTGCAATAAATTCCTTATTTAAACAATTTAGTATTCCAATTAGAAAAAAATTATATCACCTACAGATCTTGATTTGGTATTTCAATCAAATTTTTTTTAAGAAAAGAGATATTGTGGGAACAGTACTCGATAGAGGGTTGATAAGGAGTTGGATGGAGTGATGGGCAAAAATTTACAATCGGTATGATTTAATTTTCGACATCCTAAACTCCTATATAGACGATGCCGTTCGAAAAAGTACATTATAGTTACAATTTTTTGCCATCAAGGTACCTATATTTACATTAAAAAATTAAGAAATAAACTACAAAATGTGCACCATATATTTTAAGGCTAGGCTAATGTAGACAATCTTGAATACACAATCTGGTGTCCAACCCATCTATAATTGTGTTCCAAAAAGCTGATTTTTTATAGTGAATATGTAACGACACAGAATTTCAAACACCTCGTATTTAAATATCTAAAATATTTATATATTTAAATTTTTGATTAAATGAGATTAAATTAATTTAATAACCTTCTTAACCCTCTTTTAAGTCGTAAGTAGTGATGGTAAACTTGTTTTTGAAATTTTTACACAAAAATAAATACTTTGAATAAAAGTCGATCATGTGACCGAAAATCGATAAACAACTTTTATTCAATATAATTTGTTCAAATTCTTATGCACTTGTCTAATGGGCAAATGAACATATTAGGAACTAATTAACATTTTGATTCATAACGCAAATGGAATGTTTTGGAAACTTCCAAATGGATAAGAGATATTAACACGTTAAAGATATAAGAGTATTTTGTTAAAAATAAAGTGATGTAAATGAGAAGTGATGGGCATGTGTGGAAGTAAGGCTTTCATGGCATGGTTTGGGGGGTGGGCGGTGAGAACAATCTTAGGAAACACCACTTTGAGCCTATATAAGGAGGGGAATACCCTTGTTAAATAATTATTCACAAAGGCAAAACCAAGCTTCTTTAACGTCTTCTTCTTTTTTAAATATTCTAAGTTTTTTTTGCAACACAACTCCATACCCACTCAAACTTTTTCTCAAGCAATATTAAAACACCTCCCACCATGTTATATTTGGAAGAAGCAAAGCCATGCTCCCTCTTTTTGGAATGGCCGTGAGCAATAAGGCTAGAAATAGCCTTTGAAAAGCAGGTGAAGTAAAGAAGGGAGGAAGGTGGTTGCAAGGTAATGGTAGGATGTGTTCTTGAGTTTGTTTGTGCTTGAGCATATGTATATTTTGGATCTAAGTGAGTTATCTCACTATCTGATTCGTATATATTATGTGTGTGCGTGTGTTGTGCTTAAAATATAAAGTCAAAGTGACATTAACTAATTAAAGTTATAAACTGTGGACCCCTCTTGCTTTTGAAAGAAAATGACAAGTTTATATTGTATAACTTCACTTCTATTACCCTTATAAACATGCAACGTGTAGGGGACGTGATTTTTAAATGGTTGTTTGGATTGTATGTTGAATTGAAGTATGTATGAAAGAATTTAAAGCAAGAATAGTCGCTATAAGTGCAACTCGATATCTCGTAACTTTAATTTGTGTAAATTGGATATTTATGATCTTAACTCAGGATATTTTGATTTGGTTGTTCTCCACACATATTTTGGTATATTTTAAAGTGAAAAAATGATTTGGTAAGCTATAAAAATTGTGAACCAAAGTTGTGAAAGTTAGAACAAAAATGAGGTTATAAATACACTTTGTAAATATATAATTTTTTTCGGAAATTTTATAAATAAATGGGAAGATATTCTTAAGGATTTCTTTTCATGGTTTTTATATACCCTAAGGGTAGTACTTATTATAAAAATTTCAACTCTAAATCATTTGATAAAATGGTTAAAACTAGTCATAAAGATCATGCTTTTCAATGTTCTAACAAAGGCTTTTAGCAGCATTTATAAGTGCTATCTTAAGTCATTTATGGTTTTAAGTGTTTGATAATGATATTTAAATTTGATATTTTTGTCTAATCATTTTAGAGATGCTTTCTAACATATTTACAAGTATTTAAAGTTGATTTTAAGCTTAAATATGTTTTTAATAATTTTATTTGTATTTTCAAAGCAAAGAAGTTTTGTAAAATAAAATACGTTTTTCATCGTTATAAATTAATTATTTTCAAGTAATATTTTGCGTAGATATTTAAAACCTATTTACAAGTATTTTTAAAGTATGTATAAGTTTTGAAAAAGTTAACTGACTAGGCTTAACACTAAAAGCCGATGAAGTAGACTTCTCTATTTGTGAGAGTTAAAATTGATGTCGAGTAGGAATATGAGCAATAAGCTCCGACTTACCAGTTTTCCTCTTAATCGAGGAACGAAAAAGTTGGAATGTCAAAAACATGTTAATCTCATTGTTTATTTATTTGTGTGAAAAGTAATTAACTTTGCTTAATGCTAAAATCCGACGAAATAGGCTTATATATTTATAAGAGTTAAGATTGATGTCGAGTAGGGATATGAGCAGTAGAGCTCTTACCTACGGTTACCCTCTTGTCCAAGGATTAGTTATCTCGAGAATGTCAGAAACGAGTTAATCATGTTGTTTGTTACTCTTTTATAAAAGTCATTAATGCTAGACTTAACACTAAAAGCGGACAAGGTAGATTTATCTATTTGTGAAATTCAAGAATGAAGTGTCTATACATGGTTTTGATGCAACCAGTGCTCTAACTTATCTGGCTTCACTCTTAGATGAGGAATAATAACTTGGAATCCTAAAAACAAGTTACGTATATGAATCATGATTTCTACAAGCGATCATTTTTAACTAAATAGTCGCTTAGTCGACTATCAAACTTAACCAAATATGATCTTAGATCTTTAAAAAGAATGTTTTTAAAGATAATATAAGTATGGAGCGATTTTGAGTTTGTTGTGACAATGTGTTAATAGCATTAATCTTTAACCCTTTTTGATTATACTTATGAACGTAAATAGATCTTTAAAAGAATGTTTAAAAGATACGCATAAGTGAAATGCTTTTGGGTTTGTAGTGACAATGTTTAAATAACATTAGTCTTAAACCTTTTTGAATGGATTTATGAAAGTATTTAGATCCTTAAAATGGATATTTTGAAGGAAATTAAAAGTAAGGAATCTTTTGAAAAAATATAGAAAAAAAATGGTTTAAAGTAAGTAATCTTGTTAACGATTTGTGAAAATACTTATACCATTTGAGATAAATACGTGAACACTTTTTTAAGTGTTGAAACAGTATATATAGGGCTATCAACGAGTGCCCAAAAAATTCAAAATCTGTTTGTATCCATATCTGAAAATTCGAAAAATATTCAATATTCGAAAAGCTGATATTGATATTCAAAAACATTTTCGGATACAAATACGGATATGACACTATCCGTATCCAAAAAATATCCGTCCGCTGTGGAATTAAAATATCCATTTTTATTTTCAAATTATACTTAATTCTTCAACTAATCTAATTAAATAATTATAAAACCAAATATTATTTTCAGCCATTAAATACTTGTTATCAACATCCTGCCCTTTATCAGACCCTAGATCCAATAACAAAACAAAACAACCGTCTCTCATTTCTTGTTCATTCAATTAAAACCTAATTCAGAAAAAAAAATAGCGTCTTCTTAGTTCTTCCTCTGCTGAAATTGAATTCTCAGTTCTTCCTCTAATGACATTGAAAACTCCACTCGTTTATCAGACCGAATTTTAGTCTCTGCTTCCAGCGATGACTGAACTACTTCGATTTCAAGCGACAACTCAAGCTATTTCAAGCGACGATTCCAAATATTTGCAGTCTTCTTCAAGTTCAAGAAAAATCGACGACTTTTCAAATTCAATCTATGACGACAGCTACTTCTTCTACGAGATAGTGGTATGAATTCAAAGCTATTGTTTGATTATTTGGTATTACATTGTTAATACTAGTTGGTTATTTTGTAGAGATGTTTGGTTATTGATATTCTGTTAATACATTGTTAACATTTCTTTGATTATTTCAAAGCTATTGTTTGATTATTTCACATCTGTTATATAAATATTAGTTGATTATATGGTATTACACTGTTTATACACTATTGCTTAGAAGAGAATGTGAAGAAAATTATTCCTCGTTCTTTCATTTTCAAGTAGTAAGTTTGTAGTTTGATTTTTATGCCATCCACTTGACATTCTTTCACTGGACATTCAGTGGTCTTTCACTGGTCGTTCTTTCATCAATTTAATCCTCCTTCTTTCACTGGACATTCACTAGTCATTTGCAGTATCACACCTCTTTTTCCCACCCATAAATTCTTGTCATGTCAACTATGTTGTTTGATTTTTATCCCACACTCTTAGTTGTTGTCAAACTGGTCATTTATATATATTCACTGTGTCATTGTACATACCTAAAAATAACAAATACGTCTTCAGGCTGTAGTAGTAAATCTATTTCATGTGCTTCCAATGCTAGTGCCAACGATAATTTATCTAAATCCATTATGCAAGAAGAAACCCAAAATTTAGACAAAAGTGTGCAAGAAGAAACCCAAAATCAAGATATTTTTATAAATTTGGATAAATCAGCACCTTAAAATGCAAAAGCTTTGAAATCTGAAGTTTGGAAAGATTTTGATAGAGAAATAATACAAGAAGGTGGTATTAAGGCAACTTGTAAACATTGTTTAGAGTATTTAATGGAACTACCACGCTAGGCACAACTTATTTAAAAAATCATACAAAAACTTTTCCAAGAAATCCTAAATGTAAGAAAATACCTAGACAACAACTCTTGACTACCAAAAGTTCTCCAAACAAACCGGTTAAATTATCTAGTTGAAGGTTTGATCAAAATAGAACTCATATGTGTATTTCACATATGATTGCTAAACACGATTATCCCTTTAATATGAACGAACACGTGCCTTTTTTTTAAGAATATGTCAAGATTATAAATCCAACGGTTAAGTTCTATTCAAGAAATACTATTAGATGTGATGTTTTAAAACTTTATACCGACATGAGAGGTGAATTACAAGAGATATTTGATAATTTGTCATGTCGTGTTAGTCTTATCATGGACTTGTGGACATTTGAACATCAAAACATAGGTTATTGTTGTATAACTTGTCATTATATTGATGATGATTAGAAATTGCAAAAAAAATTACTGCTTACCATGAATTGCCACCTCCATACACTAGACTTATGCTTAGTGCTTCCATCAAGTCGAAAGTATTACATTGGAATATCGACAAAAAACTATTTGCAATTACAGTTGATAATCAAAGTCTTTGTGAGTGGATCGTATATGATATATATGCAAGTATGAACAACTAACTATATAATATAATTTGATAGATAATAATAGCAAAGTAAATTAAAATAATCACACCAGGAATTTATACTGGTTCGAACCTCCCGTCCTACGTCCAGTCCCGAAGCTCCTCTTCGAAATTTCCTTTCAACTAACCCTCACTTGACCCGGAGGAACAGGTTTACAATAGCAGAGTTTCTTTGTCAAGATTGTGTTCTATAACACGGATGTTGACTATTGAGTACAAGTGCTTCCAATATATATATCTATCTAGAGAATATTGAATGACGAGTTCTGAATATATGGAAGAGTTAAATACAAGTAGTTGATTGCTAGAGAACAGGTATAAATCAGAGTATAGGACTAAAGAGCATAAGTAAGCAAGGTGAAGATTCTCTTTGCATTCCTGATGCTATTTATAGTGATGAAGAGTTTTCTTGTATAGTTGCATCCGTTGTAATCTCCCTAAAGTCGCCTCTGATAGTGATGAAGAGTTGCAGCAGAGAGAAGCGGATGTGTCCTTTCGAATGTGACAGTTGGTCTTTGAAATTACTCAGTCGAGTTCAAAATCAGACGTCTGGAGGAATGTTTCAGACGTCTGGTCTTCATATATTTTTTGTGTCTGGTTGCTATTCAGACGTCTGAGTTTATTATAAGACGTCTGTTTCCTTCTGAGTTGTGAACCAAAGAGTTTAACCAGACGTCTGAGCATATTAACCAGACGTCTGATTCTATCTGATTTGCAAACCAGAGAAAACATTTAGACGTTTGGCTAGTGCACTCAAACGTCTGAAAATATGCATGATGCTTTATTTGTGTCCGTGCCATTCCTTTTCAACTTCTACCGATTTGAAGTCTTTTGATATTTCTCTTGAGTCTTGTTTTTGCCTCTTTGGTGATGTTACTCTATCTTCTACCTGTAAATATAAATATATGTGTACATTCAATTTCCTTTGTATAGTTGTTATTATCGAAACCATAGAATTGATTTCCTAATAATCTCCCCCTTTTGATGATGACAACTATTCAATGTACTTATATATAGATTAGAAATCTCCCCCAGAATATGTGCTTATTTTTATTGTTTTATGATTATACTTATATTTCTCCCCCTTTGACATTATCAAAAAGAATTCGTAATAATTGAGCCAATCGTCAAAAAGAAAATTTTCATTAATAACAGGAAGGAGTTACATTCAAGGATTTATACAAAAAAATTACAAACAACTACAATTCCTAAATTTTATATTTCCTTTAGAGAAGCTTGATTTGGACCATCTTGCTTTGGTGAAGCTTGATTTGGATCATCTTCCTTTGGTTCTTCTTTATCAGAAGTGCCAGCCTTTGAAGGAGATGTCAAAGCTTCCTTTGGAGGTTCATCCTCAAATAATTTGGAATGTTTTGCAGGAGAAGAAGGTACAGGGGTTGCCCAATCCTCAGAGGGTGGTGTTGGACCACGAACTCGTTGTAAAACTTCTTTAAGAACCGATAAAACAGTCGAAAGAGATTCTTCAACTATGGCTAGTCGTGTAGCTAATGAACTTTCAAATTTGTCAATTCGCCTAGCCAAATATTTTTGATTTAGGGATAACGTATGTTGGTTTCGAAGTGTGAGATCTCGAATACTTTCATTTGGATTTGTTTCCAATCGAGTCTCTATAATGTCGTCCTATCCCGGATAATCAAATGGTGCGGGAGAAGGAGGAGTGACTTCTCGATGTTGTTCTTCCTCTTGGGATGGAACAAAGTGTGGTTGAGGAGGAGGCTCAACTCTTCGAGATTGGCGATTATGTGTCCAATCTTCGAAGGACATAATATCTGGAGGGATTTCTGGTAGGTGCATCAAAGAAAAGAATTTTGTGGAAGCATATTTTGGCGAAATTTCTTTGAACGTCGATAGATAGGAGGGAATATTATGTGCACGAAGAAGTCTCATAATATAGGTAGGATAGATGATCGAAGGCCTTGATCAAGTCCAAAAGTGTTTGAGCTCGTCGAAGATGAATTTTGCCCAATTTACTCTTGTCCTACTAAATAGAGCATATAATGCTTTATGTTCCAATTCAGTAATTTGCTCGTGACTACCCACACGTGGAATAATTGTATTAATTAACACCATGTTAGGAGTCGAGCTTTTGGACGTAAATATTTCGAAGCAAACTTCAGCATTTCGTCTTCCTAGATTTGATGAGTAATAGTATTCCGAGGCTTAAATCTCATATCTGGTATATTGTGTAAGTCTTCCCCGGTGTCAGAGCAACCCAGTGTTCGTCCTATTAAACCAGGAGTCAATCGAATCGTATTCCCGTATACGCTAGACCAAAGTCAATTGTCCTCGTCCTCAGTGTTCCATACTGAGGTACTATCTAGATTCGCATAAAATAGAAAAATGGCTAATTGGTCTATTTGGATATCATTTGATGTAAAGGTGATTAGGGTCTCTAATCCGGCATTTTCACATAACTCATCCAACTCGTACATAGGAAATTTTAAGAGATTGTAGAATGGTCCTATGTGAAGTTTCTTTTTTTAGATATCTTCATACCTTTTCATAGAATACGGAGCTCTATTCATCCACCGTTCGATTTGGTCGTCGGAGCAAACCTGGAGATTTGAAGATGTAGTGGGTTGATCTTGCTTTCTTTTCGACATATTAGGATTCTTAGTGCGAGGTGGCATCTTGATTATATTTGCAGAGTTGATGATTTGGAGCGAAAAATTGTCTTTGAGAAAATCGTAGGAGGAAATAATTTTGGGATAGAAGAATAAAAGTGACGTTATCTGATCGAATTTAAATGGTCGATTGGGAATCAGACGTCTGGATTAGAAATCAGACGTCTGGTTTGCCCTAATTTTTGTCCAGAAAATAAAGTTAGACGTCTGTTTTTGAACAAGATGTCTGATTTCGAGCATAGTTATGAAATTGTAGATACAAAGAGATTTTTCAGATGTCTGGAATTTGAAAACAGACGTCTGTTTTAGTTTAATTTCGAGACAGAGAACTAAGACAGAAGTCTGGATCTTATTTCAGACTCTGGAATGTTCTGAATTTTATTTGGGGAAGGCAGAACAACATTTCAGACGTCTAGGGGGTATATCAGACGTCTGATATATGCACACTTCTAAATTTTGAATAGTATATCCTTGTGTCAGACGTCTGAAAGTTGTAGGTAGACGTCTGAAAATTACAGTTAGGCTAAAAATGACTTAAAGTTTGATGATTACACTTATATATCGAATGTAGATAACAAATATCTTTATTGTTGTAAAAATGTAGTAACACATAAGTTTAGATACATTCAATTATTAATACAATTTACTTATTTAGATGGAGACGGATTTTTAGGATTTCTTGACTCATTATCATTCCATGGTCTAAGTGGAGACCATATATTTCCACGTTCGTGGGTTCGTGGAGAGCCAGAATATCGTCTTGGCGAGGGATCTGAAGAAGATGGATCCAATGAACTACAAGGTTTTGGTAGCGGTTCATGAACATCTTTCTTTCGTGATGAACAAAACTTCATCGCCACTTGCTCGAGAAAGCTTAACCTTCGTCCCGTAACTTTTTGTTCGAAATAAAGTTCTCGTTGAAGATCCATCCGTTGTTTTTGGTAATGATGAATTTCATCAATTTTCTCCTTTGTGTTAGGAGAAGTAAACAGAGATCTTTTAGTTTTCTTATTATCCGGAGTAAAACCCGTACGATACGAAGACCACCTATATGTTGGCTCTTGCTTTGGTGTAGCCGTCGAAAGTCGTTGTGGTGTGTTAACCGAGCTATCCGTTGTTGGTGTTGATATGGAGATAGATATATAGGAAACTTCTGATGACATTGTTATATTTTGTTTCTTCTTTAAAAAATTCTAATTGTTTGAATGTAGTTTTTCTGTGTGGCTATATTTATATACTGAAAATAGACAAACAAATTTTCTAAAAGTTTAAAGGTGTAGAAATCAATAATATAGTTTGTGATGATTACTTTGGTGACTAATTTTAGCCTAAAAAATAATTATATATATATTATTAAGGAAGAAGGTCATTTAGTGAGAAAATACCTAAACTTCGTTGGAGTTTAGAGAAAGTTTGTTCATTTAATGGTTTTGTAAAGATATCGGCTACTTGATTTTCGGTATTTGCGTATTTTAATAAAATGGTTCCTTTTTCAACATTGTCTCGTAGAAAATGATGTCGTATATCTATATGTTTGGTTCGTGAGTGGTTAACAGGGTTTTTTGACAAATTAATTGCACTTGTGTTATCACAATAAATTGGAGATTTGTTGATAGTTTTGTCGAAATCTGTTAGTGTTTGTTGCATGTATATTACTTGCGCACATGCTAGAGCAGCGGAGATGTATTCAGCTTCGCAAGTAGATAGAGAAACACAATTTTGCTTTTTACTAAACCATGAAACTATAGATTGTCCAATAAAATGACAAGTCCCACTAGTACTCTTACGATCTATTCTACATCCACCGAAATCCGCATCGCTATATGAAACTAGTTCAAACGATGATCCTTTAGGGTAAAACAAACCATAATCTCTAGTACTAGATAGATAACGTAAAATACGCTTAACAGCTCTTAGATGAGATTCTTTTGATTGTGCTTGAAATCGGGCATAAAGGCATACACTCATCATAATATCGGGTCGACTGGCCGTTAAATGAAGTAAAGAACCAATCATGCTTCGATATAACTTTTCATCAAAATCTTTCCCATTTTCATCCTTTTCTAAGTGAACAGTGGTGCTCATTGGTATTGGTTTGCTTGATGTTTTATCCATTTCAAATCGTCGTAATAAATCGTTACAATATTTTTCTTGGTGAATAAAGATTCCATTTTCGAGTTGTTTTATTTGTAAACCTAAGAAGAAATTTAATTCTCCCATGTGTGACATTTCAAATTCATTTTTCGTAATATTAGAAAATTGATTACATAGTTTTTCATTGGTTGAACCAAAGATGATATCATCAACATAGATTTGTACAACCAAAATATCGTTATTTTCTCTTTTAATAAATAAAGTTGTATCTATTTTTCCTATATGAAAACCAGATGTTATTAAGTGATTTTTAAGACGTTCGTACCATGCACGAGGTGCTTGTTTTGATCCATATAGTGCTTTATGTAATTTAAAAACATGATCGGGATATTTTTCGTGAACAAATAGTGGTGGTTGTTCGACGTATACATTTTCCTTAATAAAACCATTCAAAAAGGCACTTTTGACATCCATTTGAAATAGTTTAAAATTGTTATGAGTTGCAAAGGCGAGTAATGTACGAATGGCTTCTAATCTTGCTACTGGAGCAAACGTTTCATCGTAATCTATGCCTTCTTCTTGATTTTAGCCTTGAGCAACTAAACGTGCTTTATTTCTAACAATATTTCCATTCTCGTCTGCTTTGTTTTTAAATACCCATTTTGTTCCTATTACCGATTGATCTTCAGGCCTTGATACTAATTCCCATACGTTATTACGTTCAAATTGATTTAATTCTTCTTGCATAGCTATTATCCAAAAATTATCATTTGAGGCTTCTTTATAATTCTTTGGTTCAAAGTTTGACACAAACGCTATATGGCTTATATGATTGAGTTGATTTCTAGTTACTCTTGAATTAAGATCTCCAATAATATTATCTATTGGATGATTCTAAAGAATTCTAGGAGGTGATATCAAAGTGTTATTTTGAATATTTGTTTCATTACTAATAGAATTCGTTGAATTTGTTAGTGGAATAATTTCTTCTTCATCATTAGTATTATGTTTAAAAAGATTTTCGTCGAACGATACATGTAAGCTTTCTTCAATAGTATTATTTCGTTTATTAAAAATTCTATAAGCTTTGCTTCGTTCCGAATATCCAACAAAGACACCATCATCGGCTTTTGGATCAAATTTCCCCAAACTATCTTTTGTATTTAATATAAAACATTTTGAACCAAAAGTTTTAAAGTATGATACTTTAGGTTTTTTATCAAAAATATCTCAAAACAAGTTTGTTAAGTCATGGGGCGATAGTTACTCGATTTAATACATAACAAGATGTTGCAATAGCTTCAGCCCAAAAGTGTTTTGGTAATCCACTACTATTTAGTAATGTTCGTGCATATTCTTATAATGTACGATTTTTTCTTTCTACGACACCATTTTGTTGAGGTGTACGAGGAAAAGAAAAATTATGAGTTATTCCTTTCTTATTGCAAAAGTTTGTAAAAAGATCATTTTCGAACTCTCCTCCATGATCACTTCTAATATTTTTAATTTTCAAATTCATTTGAGTTTTAATTCTTTTAGCAAATATTTTAAACATACCAAAAGTATCGCATTTATGTTTTAAAAATAAAGTCCATGTATATGTCAAAAAATCATCGATTATTATGAACACATGTTTGTTGTGATTTATAGATCTTATTTGCGTTTGACCAAATAAATCTAAAGTAATAATTCTAATGGTTGTTTTGTAGAAATATTTTTTTTTAGATTTAAACGAGCTTTTCTTTAGTTTTCCAATCTGACAATCGTCACATAAGTTTTCTACTTTATAATTCATTTCAGGTAATCCACTTACCAACTCATATTTTGCTAACTTATTAATATTCTTAAAATTGATATGACAAAATCGCTTATGCCATAACCATGGATCATCATGTTTGGCGGATAAACATAAATTTGAATTTTTATTTATATTCATATTTAATACATACATATTTTTGTTTCTAAAACCTTCAAAAATGAGTTGTTTGTTATTATCTAAAATATTACATCTATTTTTTTCAAAATTTAATTGAAAACCTTTATCACATAATTGACTAATGCTTAGCAAGTTATGTTTTAAATTTTTACTAATAAAACATTTGTAATAATAGGAGAGTTAGAGATACCAGAGTTGATGACTTCTCCAATGCCTATGACATATCCTTTTGAATTGTCTCCAAAGGCTACTGTTCCACCATCGATGTATGTTATATTTGATAATATTTTTAAATTTCCAGTCATATGTTTGGAGCAACCGCTATCTAGTATCCATTTCTTCTTATTTTTTATTTTGGGTACCTCTTCAGTTTGTGCCATAAAACACACATTAACTTGTTCTCCGTCACTATCGCTATCACTTTTAGAAGATGAAGAGTCCGAGTCATCCCAAGTTACTTTGAAAGCCTTCTTCTTCTTGATTTTTTGCATTTTGTTATTCTTTTTATCATTATTGAGTTTAGGGCAATCCTTCTTCATATGTCCGTATTGATCACATTCATAGCACTTGATTTGAGATAGGTTTGTTGTGTTGGACTCCCTTCTTTTTGAAATTTTGTCATCTTTCTAAATTTCTTGAATCTATTATAATTCTTGGCAATAAAGACAACTTATTCATCTAGATCAGAGTCATCATTTTTTGTTGCTGGAAATGCTATATTCTTTTTCTTCGAATTTAGTCCTTTTCGTGCCTGCAAGTTAGCTTCATAGGATATTAAATTTCCTATCGACTCTTCAACTTTGAGAGTAGAAAGATCATTAGCTTTTTCTATAGTTAGAACCTTCCTTTCCCAATCTGACGTCAAAGAGTTGAGTATTCGAGATATTAAATCAAAATCAGTGAATTTAACTCCTAATGCCATAAGATCATGTTGGATAGTTTGAAATCTAGAATACATGTCAACAATAGTTTCATTTTGCTTCATTTTGAATGAAGAAAATTGGTTTTGCAAAATCGAAATCTTAGTTTGTTTGACCTTTGTTGTACCTTCATGTGTGATTTGTAAGGTGCGCCAAATATCAAATGCAGTGGTGCATAACATGACATGTGAAAATTCATTTTTGTCTAAAGAGGAAAATAAAAGTTTATAGCTTTAGCATTATTTGATGCTAAGGTCTTTTGTGCATCGGTCCAAGTGTTCATAGCAGTAGTAGGTACTTCATATCTATCTTGTGTGGCTGACCAAATTTCAAGACCATTAGCTTCCATAAAAATTCTCATACGTGTTGACCAATATGCATAGTTAGATCCATTAAAAAGTGGTGATCGTGCAGTGGATTGTCCTTCTTGAAAAATACTTGCCATATTAAAGTGATTCAAAAAACGTGTTACTGTTAGTTGATCAAAACCTCGCTCTGATACTAATTGAAAATCTATATGAGTGGATCGTATATGATATATATGTAAGTACGAACAACTAACTATATAATATAATTTGATAGATAATAATAGCAACGTAAATTAAAATAATCACACCAGGATTTTATACTGGTTCGAACCTCCCGTCCTACGTCCAGTCCTGAAGCTCCTATTCGGAATTTCCTTTCAACTAACCCTCACTTGACCCAGAGGAACATGTTTACAATAGCAGAGTTTCTTTGTCAAGATTGTGTTCTATAACACGGATGTTGACTATTGAGTACAAGTGCTTCTAATATATATATATATATATATATATATCTAGAGAATATTGAATGTGGAGTTCTGAATATATGGAAGAGTTAAATACAAGTAGTTGATTGCTAGAGAACAGGTATAAATCTGAGTATAGGAATAAAGAGCATAAGTAAGCAAGGTGAAGATTCTCTTTGCATTCCTGATGCTATTTATAGTGATGAAGAGTTTTCTTGTATAGTTGCATCTGTTGTAATCTCCCTATAGTCGCTTCTGATAGTGATGAAGAGTTGCAGCAGAGAGAAGCGGATGTGTCCTTTCGAATGTGACAGTTGGTCTTTGAAATTACTCAGTCGAGTTCAAAATCAGACGTCTGGAGGAATGTTTCAGACGTCTGGTCTTCATACATTTTTTGTGTCTGGTTGCTATTCAGACGTCTGAGTTTATTATCAGACGTTTGTTTCCTTCTGAGTTGTGAATCAGAGAGTTTAACCAGACGTCTGATCAAATTAACCAGACGTCTGATTCTATCTGATTTGCAAACCAGAGAAAACATTCAGACGTCTGGCTAGTGCACTCAAATGTCTAAAAATGTGCATGATGCTTTATTTGTGTCTGTGCCATTCCTTTTCAACTTCTACTGATTTGAAGTCTGATACTTCTCTTGAGTCTTGTTTTTGTCTCTTTGGTGATGTTACTCTATCTTCTACCTGTAAATATAGATATATATGTACATTCGATTTCCATTGTATAGTTGTTATCATCGAAAGCATAGAATTGATTTCCTAACAGATAATGCTTCAAGTAATGATGTTATGATAAGAGACCTTAAAGAATGGTTAGTTGGTAAGGTGTTTTGCCTTTAAATGGTGAATTATTTGATATCCGTTGGTGTACACATGTACTGAATTTGATAGTACAAAAAATAAGAGAGAGCATAAATTTTACAACGTCACCCAAATGAGAAAACAAAATTGGGAAAGTGCGTTAGCTCAAACTAAATTAACCAAAAAAGTAGTTTCTTATGATGTCGCAATACGATGGAATTCAACATATCTCATGCTTTAAAGTGCACTTGAAGTGCGTCCGGCATTTGAGCGATTAGTTGATTTAGCTAGTGATTACAGATGGCTTCCATCAAATAAAGAATGGGAGATGGGTCAAGAAATTTATGAATGTTTGAAAATATTTTATGATGTGACTTAAAATTTTCCGATGTGAAGTATCCAACAACAATTTGTATTTTAAGAGTGTGTGTGATGTTTATGAGAGTATTTTAAGTTTGGAGCAAAATGAACATGACTATATCCGTATTATGGAAGAAAAGATGAAATTAAGTTTGATAAGTGTTGGAATACTTGCAATCTATGTTGAATATGCAAGTATATGATTTTCGTTTGATGATAACAAACATAAATGTATATATATATATTAACTTAAATGTACTTATCAATATACTATTTTATTTCCACATAATTAAATAAATATTTAGGAAATAAAATAAATAACACAAAATTTAAATTCAAACAAATATTTTAGTACAATTTTGAACAGTACAAATTTGAGCTCTCACTACACACACACACACAAAAATTCGATGACACCTCAAATCTAACTTTACATTGTTCACCTCACTAAATATCACTCAGTCACTCGTATTTTATCTTCGACTGTGCTCCAGCCTAAATCCAACATCTGAATTATTTGCAAAGTAAACACTGACGCGGTAAAATTGAAGAAAAAAATTTGCAGTGTAAAATAAAACGTGTTTTAAAAATATTATTTACCTCAGTTATCTGGGTTGTCGTCATCATATTCATTTTGAATTCACCTACATGAACAGCTTGTGACATGCACAATGTATCACTGTACATGCCAAAAGGCCGTCCACACCGATATACATTTGTTTAAACTGCAGGTACAGGTGAGCACAAAGTCAAACCCAACCAAAAGCTAGGTTCAACACAAGTGTAATAAAAATAAAGTCACGATACGAGCACAAGATCAAACCCGAGCTATAAGCTTGATTCAACTCAGGTGCAATACCAAAAACAAATCCAGGGGAATGTGTACACAAAACCTCAGACCATAAACAACACAGGTTTAAAGTGATGTACACATGAAGTAGACAACGGCAAAGGCTAGACAGTCCAACCAGACTCGAGTACACAAGAAAACATAGTAGCATGGTCAAGTATAGACCAGATAAAAATTGTCATGTGCAAAAAAATGGAAGCAGTTCAATGTGCAAGCAAACTACTTGACTGCACAGACTAACGAACACGCTTGAATAAGACTATAGTGAATCAGATTGCACATAAGGAAGACAAATTCCAAAATCACAATGAACCAGTACAATGCAAACCAGGATAAACTCAACCAAGACAAGTCTACACATGTAAAAATATCAAGTGAACCATAAATATACTCATATGAATACAATGACCAGAGGTGACATCAATATACATGTTGACCTTGGCAGCAAACAAGAACAAAACAACAACCAAAATGTATATGCATATGGCAGTTCACGTAACATCATACATAATCAGGCACGGTGAAAATGGAAAGCAACAAAGTATCAAGTCGAGCAAAACTACACAAGTGAAAATAATCTCCAGGCATGGAGGCAATCAAACAAACAAGTGAAGACAAATTCAAGTTCAGGTGAACCATGAAATAGCCAAATAGACACATGAAAACAGGTGAATGCACAGTGCGGACTACATGAACACACATGATGCAATGCAACAGCAGGTTTTACAAGTTTCAAATCAAGTTGACATGCAGTCAGACACAATGCGAACCCAGACCAATATCACACAACAACAAAGGCAACAAGATAACTCGGCTAACAGTATAGGTAAACCAGAGAATACAAGGGACAACATGAAGTCTCGATATAACCAGTTGCAGTAATAAAGTCAAGGTGCGTAAGAAAATGATACTTGCAGTTAATCCAAGTCAAATTCTTATATCACGAAATCAAAGTGCCGGAGTCACAGAGAAAAATTCAAATGGTCAAGCATAGAAAATTGAATAATTCATAGCCATGGTGACCAAGCTAAAATTGAACAAGTCAAAATCAAAGCCATGACACTCAAGGAACAAAAATATACGAATGGAAAAAGTCAGAAAACATCACAAGTATCCAAACAAAAATCAGTGGCCAAACAAGAATTCAAAAAAAATATACAAAAGAGATTATAGGATTTCGAATCCTATTTAACCCATTCATCATCGGCATTTCAAAAGCATTCGAGTTCAAGAAAACCAGAGAGCTAATCATTAAATTAAATCAAACAAATAAATCGGATCTAGGTCGAGCATAATCGAAATCAAAAAGGAATATCACGTACTTATTTTAAACCAAGTATACGTGCTCGACAAATTGGAGCGGCCGCAAGCAACTAACATCGACGGGATAAATTGACAAGCCAAATCAAAGAGTATTCATCACTACAATCGAATGATATTAAGCGGCACCTCAATTTAGCAAAGCCTTAATTTTTGAAAGAGAGACAATTATTCTCGAGCAAAAGGAAATGAGGCAGAGGATAAAGGGTAAAGATATACAGGAAGATAAAAAAAGGGATTCTCCTTTAGTTATTATTGGGCCTGTTTTCTTTATATTATTACTTATTGTAATTTGGGCTTAAAAATTGTATAGGTTATGTATTTTAAAATTGTTTTCATTTTGTATTTCTAATTTAAACTTTTGTAAATTCTAGTCGTGTGACTAGGGGACGAACTACGGTGGTGTAGTTCGAGAATTCGCAACTCTGTGGCCGAGTTGTGGTAGGGTTTTGAGCGAAGAGTTAGGTTACTCAATAGCAGGTGTCGCGATTTTATGTGTGTAAGCGTCTGATTACCTAATTTCTAGTAGAAACATTGGGGTTAACACATATGCAGGGTTTTGCCGAAGCTGGGTAAATCTATGTTGTTATATTTTTGCTTTTGATATTCCGCTATTATCCATGCTGCTATTGTTCTGCTATTATCTGTGCTGTAATTATCTTATATACTTCCGCACTAATTTTTATAATCATTAGTATCACCCTATTCACCGTCCCTCTAGGGTGAAAACGATCCTGCAGGTGGTATCGGAGCTAGGAACAAAAGCCAGTTTTTGTTTTAAAATTTTGATTTTTCAAAAACAAAATTTTGTTTTAAAAATTTGAATTTTTAAATGGCTTCTTTTAATAATGCTTTTTCAGAGGGTTAGTCCATAGTTAGACCACCAATGTTCAATGGTGAATATGCTTATTGGAAAAATAGAATGAATTTGAAGACCATTGATGCTTGAATATAGTTGAGACAGGATATAGGACACCAACTATAGTGATATATAATCAGAAAATTGAAAAACCGATAGATCAATGGACAGATCTTAAAAATAAACTACATAATGCTAATGCTAAAGCTAAGAATTCTATTATTTGTTCATTGAATAAAATTGAATTTAATCATATCTCACATTGTGTAACTATATAGGAAATATGGCACACACTCGAAGTGACTCATGAAGAAACGTCTCAAGTCAAAGAATCTCGCCTTGCCATGCTTAGTAGCGAATATGAGAACTTCACAATGGCCAAGGATGAAATGTTAAAGAGATATATGGACGGCTTTCCAATATCATTTACAAATCAAAAGCTCTCACAAAATCATACACGAAGTTGGAAATAATCTGAAAAATCCTCAAAGTCCTTCGACGGAATTCTGAAGCAAAAGTTACTGCTATTCAAGAATCAAAGGATTTGAAACAAATTGGTCGAAGAATTAATCGGAAATCTCACCACTCATGAGATGGAAATGAAATTCAAGGAAGAACGAGAAGGAGGTAATACTCGAAAGAAATCAATAGCTCTTAAAGGAACAACCAAAAGTGATGATGATGATGGCAGTGGTGGAGCAGCTGAGATGGCGCTATTGATAAAGAAATTCAAAAAGTGGAATCATACATACAGAAATCCAGCTCTAAATCAATAATTAAAAAGCAGAATAATCAGACCACTAGACAACTCAGAAGAGCAGGAGATCATTTTTCACAAGTGTAATATACCTAGCCATATCGAGCCTAATTGTCCTCAGAATCGATTCAGCCAAGGAAAGAAACCGAAAAGGAAATTTTTTGCTGTCACTTCAGATGAAACTGATGAAGATGATAAAAGCACTGGCAGTGAGGGTTAAAAAGCTGATCTATGCCGTCGAGGTGATATAACTGATAGTGATGATGACGAGCCAAGAAAAGCATCAAAACTAACTCATTGAGAATTACTTATATATTTTCACGAAGTAAATGGCTGCTTCGAAAGACTTAGGGAGAAATATGCTAAAATTGAATCACAAAGAGATACTTTGATAGATTTAAATAAACAACTTGATCAACTAGTTAAAAACTATCAAACCAAGAGCCCTAAGTGTGCAAAGTGTCCAACATTCGAAGAAGAAATTAAAAATCAAAAACTAAAATTGAATCGCATGAAAAAAAATTCTGTTTTTAAAAGAAAGTGAAAACATGTGGAGAGAAAATTCTATTAAAAAGTGCACTCAATTATTGAATGAAAATGAATCTCTTAAAACACAAGTCCAACAATTGTTTACAACTTTAAGAAAATTTTCCAAAGGAGAAGGATCGTTAAATATGCTGTTAGGGAAACAAACTTTTCATACTGTTAGACAAGGACTTAGGTATAATCAATCTGAACGTATTAGAAATGAAATTAATCAAGTCAATACAAAGTGCATGATATGTGGAAAAACTGGACACAAATACAATATTTACAGGTATAGACCCAAACATATGAAAACCATTCCAATTTGGGTTCTCAAAGGCACAAATATAAAATCCCTTGAAGTCAAACAAATTTAGGTCCCAAAAGGAACAAATATAAATTATCTTGGGTCTCCGCAAATATATTTTCCAAAATCTTTTGCCACTAACAACCATGGATCTATAAAAACAAATAGGTCACAAAAATCTATTCACGTGTAGGTGTGGTGATAGGCTATGGAACAACAAGTGTGGTACCTGGATTCCGGCTGTTCTAAGCACACGACGGGCGACAAATCAATGTTTCTTAGCCTAGTACAAACGTGGCAGAATCACAGTATGCAGCAATGAATTTTTTTTATTATCGACAAAGGTAAAATTGGTAACGGTACATTCATCTTAAACGATTTATTAAATGTGATAATCTGCACCATAATCTGATTTAATTCAGCCAGTTATGTGATAATGAATGTTGACTATGATTTTGACTTATATAAATGGTTGGCCAATTATCTTTTTATGCCGACAACATTACATGTATCTCTAGATTCTTTGAACTACTTCATGTTGATTTGTTTGGACTAATGATGTTGTTTTATTTATTAAAGATTACTCTTGATACATGTGGATATATTTGTTTATCTTACTGCTTATATATTTGACACTATGTCCATTGTTTATTTGCACAGTTTCAATTCAAATTCAAAAGAATTTCAGTTAAAAACTGTAAAATTGATTTCAAGTTATGTGTTGCACACATCGGAGTCTGGTCTATAACTGCCATCTGATGATAATTTGAGTCAAAGGAAAATTCGGATGTAGATAACACTGGTAATCTAGTTGATAGAAAAATTATTAGTTGAACGTGATTTATATTGTGACATTCAATAATTGCATCTTTTTCAAAGAAAATATCTGCATAAACTTCATTTCAACTGATTCTCAATTAGCAGACATTTTTCTTATAAAACCCTTTCCAGAAAATATTTTTTATTGACCTTGTTTCAGATTAGTCATTTTAGAAAATTTGATTTTATAACTATTTTTGAAATTGATCTTAAATGATTACATTAACTAATCTGACTCCCTACTGATTATCGAAAAGACAAACAGTGATTGAAAAAGTAATGAGTGTTGATATTAATCATATATTATAACTTGTGACTGTATATTTAGTAAATTTCTTTAGAAATTTAAACGAGATTTATAATAACTTTTGATAGGTAAAAATTCCATGACCATCTCTATTGCTATCATATTTCTAACGACCACCACTCATCAAAATCCAATATAGTATGTCAATAAGTGGTATTTTAAGCGGGAAATCATTCGTTTCAATTTAGTATATTTTTAGCAATAAAAACATCCAAAATATTCACTCTCATTTAAAAGTCCTAATGTTTATGCGTGGGTGAATTAATTGGAATTTTTGATTATGTGCTTTCATGCTCATTTAAAAGTCCTCACGGTTATGTATGTATGGAACACATATCAAAATTTATTAATTAAATGGACAAGTTGATTCTAATCCCATTTAAAAGTCCTCACGGATATGCGTGGTAAGAAGATACATGAATTCATTTTTTTTTATAAATTTGGAGTACTACTAATCTCATTTAAAAGTCCTAACGGTTATGCATGATTAGTTGATATTCAAATTCCTAACATAAATATACCACAAATAGATGCAACTATATGGTTTTACATCATCCCTATCATTCTAAAGTGGAATATGCACCTAATAGAGTACTTATGATTTTTGTTTGACTTTTTTTATTGAAATTTAATATTATACTTGTTTGGGTGTTAATGTTTATTGATGTCTCGCACTTTATCTCTATTTTTTTAACATTATTTCTCTTTTGCTGATAACAAAAGGGGAAGAGAACAGTTAAGATTTTGGCAAATTACGGTCAAATATTTTATTTTGTATTTTTTATTTGCATATAGGTTCATTTGCATATTTTTATTTATTTTCATGCATATATGAAGGGGGAGTTTTGTTGTAGAGAGGGAGCATTTAAATGGGGAGCAAATAGAATGATCAAATACATTTAACAAATTCAAAATCTTAAATATATGTTTTTCATCATTAAAAGAGGGAGATTTTTGAATATGCAATTATATGATTTTTGTTTGATGATAATAGACATATATATTCATTTAAATTTATTTGTTAATGTACTGTTTTATTTTCATATAATTAAATAAATATTTGTGGAATGAAATAAATAACACAGAATTTAAACTCAAACAAATATTTTATTACAAGTTTGAATAGTACAAATTTGAGCTCTCACTATATATATATATACATACATATATATATATATATATATATATATATATATATCTGTGTGTGCAGACACACACACACAAATTCGATTACATCTCCAGTCTCACTTTACATTGTTCACCTCACTACGTATCACTCATTCACTCGTATTTTATCTTCGATTCTGCTCCATCCTGAATCCAGCATCTGAATTATCTGCAGAGTAAACACTGAGGCAGTAAAATTGAAAAAGAAATATTTTTTGTAGTGTAAAATAAAATGTGTTTTAAAAATATTATTTGCCTTAGTTATTTGGGTTGTTCGTCATCATATTCATTTTGAATTCATCTACACGAAAAACTTCTGACATGCGCAGTGTATCACTGTACATGCCATAGGGCTATGCACACCGACATACACTTGATAAAACTACAAGGATAAGTGAGAACAAGGTCAAACCCAACCAAAATCTAGGTTCAACACAAGTGCAATAAAAATAAAGTCACGACACAAGCACAAGGTCGAACCCGAGCTATAAGCTGGATTCAACTCAGGTGCAATACCAAAAAGTAATCCAGAGGAATGTTTAAAAAAACCTCATGCTATAAACAACACAGGTATAAAGTGATGTACACATGAAGTCATCAACAACAGAGGCTAGACAGTCCAACCAGATTCAAGTACACAAGAAAACATAGGAGCATTGTTAGATGTAGACCAGATACAAATTGTCATGTGCAAAACAATGGAAGCAGTTCAATATGCAAGCAAACTACTTGAGTGCACAAACTAACGAACATACTTGAACAAGACTACAGTGAATCAGATTGCACATATGCAAGACAAATTCCAAAATCACAATGAACCAGTACAACGTAAACCAGGATGAACTCAACAAGACAAGTCAACTTATGCAAAGATGTCAAATGAACCATAAATATACTCATGTGAATAGAATGACCAGAGGTGATATTAATATACGTGTTGACCAGGCAACAAATAAGAACAAAACAATAACCAAAATGTATATGCATATCGCATTTCACATGATAGCATACATAATCGGGCATGGTGAAAATGGTAAGCAACAGAGTATCAAGTCAAGCAAAACTACACAAGTGAAAAGAATCACCAGGCATGAAGGTAATCAAATAAACAAGTGAAGAAAAATTCAAGTTTAGGTGAACCATGAAATACACAAGCACGTTCAAACACGTGAAAACAGGTGAATGCACAATTCTGACTACACGAACACACATGATGCAATGCAACAATAGGGTTTACAAGTTTCAAATCAAGTTGACATGCAGTCAGAGACAAAGTGAACCCAGACCAATATCACACAGCAACAAAGGCAATAGGATAACTCAACTAACAGTACAGGTAAACTAGAGAATACAAGAGACAACAGGAAGTCTCAATATAACTAGTTGCAGTAACATAGTCAAGGTGCGCAAGAAAATGAAACTTGCAGTTAATCCAAGTCAAATTCTCATATCGCAAAATTAAAGTGTCGAAGTCACAGAGAACAATTCAAATGGCCGAGCATAGAAAATTGAATAATTGAAAGCCATGATGACAAGGTAAAATCAAGTAAGTTAAAATCAAAGCCGTGATATTCAAGGAACGAAAATATACGAAATAAAAAAGTCAGAAAACATCACAAGCATCCAAACGAAAATCAGTGGCCAAGCAAGAATTCAAACAAAATATATACAAACGAGATTATAGGATTTCTAATCCTATTTAACCCAATCATCATCGACATTTCAAAGGTATTCGAGTTCAAGCTAATCAGAGAGCTAGTCATTGAAGTAAATCAAAAAAATAACTCAAATCTAGGTCGAGCATAATCGAAATCGAAAAGGAATATCGCATACCAATTTTAAACCAAGTATGTGCGCTCGACAAATTGGAGTAGCCGCAAGAAACGATCGGCGAATGGATAAGTTGACAACCCAAATCAAAGAGTATTCACCACTACAATCGAACGATATCAAGCGGCGCCTCAATTTAGCAAAACCCTAATTTTTGAAAGAGAAATAACTGTTCTCGAGCAAAAGGAAACGAGGAAGAGGATAAAGGGCGAAGATATATATGAAGATAAAAAAATAGGATTCTCCTTTAGTTATTATTGGGCCAGTTTCCTCTATATTATTACTTATTATAATCTAGGCTCAAAAATTATATTGGGCTTTGCATTTTAAAATTGCTTTTATTTTGTATTTCTCTTTTAAACTTCTGTAAATTCTAGTCATGTGACTGGGGAACGAACTACGGTGGTGTAGTTCGAGAATTCGCAACTCAGTGGTTGAGTTGTGGCAGAGTTTTGAGCATAGAGTTAGGTTAGTCGATAGCGGGTGTCGTAAATTTATGTGTGTAAGCGTCTGACTGCTTAATTTCTAGTAGAAAACTTGAGGGCAGCACGTAGGCAGGGTTTTGCCAAAGCTGGGTAAATCTGTGTTGTTCTATTTCTGTTTTTAGTATTCTACTATTATCTATGTTGCTGTAATTCTGCTATTATCTGTGCTGCAATTATCTTATATACTTCCACATAAATTTTTATAATTATTAGTATCACCCTATTCACCCTCCCTCTAGGGTGAAATCAATCCTGCAATCTAATGATGAGTATTGGTATGATATTTGATCCTCGATATAGGATGGATTATATCGAATTTTTCTTTGGGTTGATTTAGGGTGAAGATTCACAATTTCATGTTAGAAAAATATATATTTCCTTGAAAAATCTATTTCTTTGTGCGAAAAATAAATCATTTCCCTCTGCAAATGTTTCTATCTCTAACTTCTTATGATATCTTGGAATCTTTTAGTGGTAATCCTAAAAAAAGAACCAAAATTGATCTAAAGTGGAGAAACTACATCGAGCAAAAAGTTGGAAGCTCATAAGTTTCAAAGACGGAACTTGATAAGTACCTAGAAGATGAACTATTGCCAATGGGTGAAGATGAGGATAACTTTGATATTTTGATGTGGTGGAAAACTAATAATCCTACTTTTCTAATTCTTGCTAGAATTACTTGAGATATATTAGCAGTTCCAGCATCCATCGTAGCATCCGAATTAATTTTTAGTATAGGAGGTAGGTTGATAACGGAGGGTAGATCATCATTTTCTTCGGATATAGTGGAATCATTGACTTGCATAAAAATTGGCTGCCATCAAACATTGGTTAGGATTTGCTAACATTTAATTTAGATATTTGGTTTAATATAATGATTGTTTTATAAATTTATTTTTTATTCTTTGAACAGGTCATAATGTTGAGTTTGTCGATGATGCTTCAGCTCCACTTTAGCTTCCCTTCATGTAAGCCAAGGTTTGTCTTGCATTTTGATATAATTTATGTAAATTAGCTCCCCTTCCTTTTTGGTTTTACTGCTAAAATGCATCTGTCCTATTGTGCGAATGGTGCATTTCAACAATGGCCAGTTATTATAAAACCAAGGGGACAGTTGGATTATACCCCGAGACTTCCTGCGTGTACTATTTATCTTACATTAGTAAAATATATATTTGGCACACTGTTTCCTCTTGAATCATAATAGCACTGCTATAAACCTTGCTAGTTAACATAAATTTTGCACTTATTTCTTCATTCTGGAAACCTTGCTAAATAACATGTATTAGAAATTAGCTTATGCATATACACATCATTACGTATTGTTTTAAAGAATATAATACAGCACCTAACTAAAAAAATAAAAAAAAATCCTATGTTCAAAAATAGTGCTATTCAAACATTATGTTACATAAACAGAAAAACAACTTGTGTTATGATACATATAGCCCACCATACCTCAGTTCAATCTAGATCTATTTAGCTCATTCTCTGAACCATTGGCCATCCTTGTATTACCAGGTATGCATCACTATCCCATTTCAATTATTATATGCATCACTATTGCTACATGCACTAATTGCTATGATTTACATCAACCGACCATATTCCTTTCAGTTCAAATTGTATGTATAGGTGGGTGGTTAAAATTGTTTATTGCAAACACTTTTGTGTACGTGTATATTTTCTGTCTTTTGCTAATGATGTATAGTTTTTAGTAAGTTATTTCAATGTGTATTTTTATAGGTGGACTGCATTTGAAGAAGAAGAGAGGATATGAAATTTGAGGAAGAATACTCGATTTTTATTTGCTTTGTTGTGCGTGTTATGCAGTATGTTGTATTTTATTTTTCCTTATTTATTCATCATAATACATTGTAGTTGTTGTGTATGAAGTTCATGTGTTTTTCATCTCAGAAGTACCTTTAGAAGATTAGATAAATGAAGCATGTCATTATGTCTTGTAACTTGTTCACGATACCCATTACATTGTGTTGTTCATTGGTACTTTTGATTACATTATTTCTGCAAATATCATAATGGAAATCATATCTATATTGACGGATACAGATACATATATTCTTTTTGAAATGTCCGCAGATAACAGATATGGATATAGATGCGGATTTTATATTTTGGATATGGATACAGATACAACACTATCCGCATCCGTTTGCATCCGTTTATATCCCTAAGTACAGATGAATGGTATAAAATCAGAAATGAAGTTTTATTAGGTAAAATATTTTTTACTAATAAATGAAGTTTTAATTAATAAAACATTAATCTAACAAAAAGGGGATTAGAAATGCTTTGTCATTAAATCGTGCTTTGTATGACTTGATCACGCTTTGTATGTTTACTCATTTATGGAAAACATTTAGTCGCAAACTTAGCACAAAAAGCCAATGAAGTAGGCTTGTCTATCTATGGGGGTTAAGACTAATGTTCGAGTTAGGATATGAGAAATAAAGCACTAACATACGGGCTTTACTCTTGATCATGGATAGTGTGAGATGAAAATATCAAAAACATAATAAGTATACAAGATTTGGTTTCCATATACGATCGCTCTCATTTTATGAATGACTAAATTCATTGGTTCAGTCTTAAAGAGACCATGATTGGTAAGTGTTTTACTTATTGAAAACCACTTCAAGACTGAGATACATGTTCTATCTCTTGGAAGTGTTTCTATTCGAGATGCTAGAATCCATATGTAGTTTCAAGATCTGCTAGAGATGTAGAAATACAATTGGGGATTCATGTTTTGTTCGAGTGATGAAGACTCGTGTGAAAGATGTCGAATGTAACCTCAACATCAAAAATGGCTAAAAACAAAGTAGGCCTTATGGTTTGGTGTTTCGTTGACTCATGAGGGTATATCAACTCCATATCTAGAGTATGCTTATTGATATGTCGTGCACGAGAGTTGTTGATACTTGGTTCCACATGGTTCATGAAAGTGTTCAGGCGATAGGCTAGTTGTGTTTACCTTAATGACTTATTTTATCAAGAGATATATGGCACTCGAAAGGTACTTTCTAACCGTTGTGTGGGAGTTTGTATTTTGGCTTGACCGAAGGGGGAAAATCCATTATGCGAATGTTCCTTATTGGTTTTGATTGTACCCTCTAATATGTTGTCGAATGCAATGACGGTAACAATTCTAGCTTTGTTATATATTTATATTCTACACCCGAGACATTATCTATTATATCATCTTATGTACTTAATAGATGGTTGTTATTTTTAGGGGATAATTGTTATGGCATTCCATGTAGTCTCAAATGCACCATTATATATTGTTCATATATTTCTTGAGTTCTCATACTAGACTTATATCTGATGCTCGATTTTTATTTTCCTTAAATTCCTCGCGTACTCTTTCGTATCATCTGGGAAAGGCAGTTTTTATTTATGTTCATTGAAGCTCGTGGAGATGAGCTGGATATTTCATCTACCATAGTATTCTTGTTTCTACTGCATTAATAGATTGTACATAAGAACATTTGTGAGGATGGGCGGTTATAACAATCTAGGCTGATTGTAGTACTTAGGTTTGGTGACTCCGAAATTTCTATATTGAGGAAACCCTTTTTGTTGTTCTTTTGACATGAAACTTTTCTTCTAGTAGAACCTGATGTTATGTTATCTTCTTTTTTGTTATATTTCTTTATTTTTATTTTTATCCTAACAATTCACCTCTCTGGCACTTGGGTGTTCATCATGTGAATACCGTAGATATATTAGTGTCGGCATTTGAGGGTCAAAAAGGCGGGCCGTTACAGCTGGTATCAGAGCTGATGGTTAAGCAAGACCCTTGGCTTTGGTTGGGTCTGGCTCATTAGAGATAGAGTAAGTGACACCCTAGAATGAGTTGAGTGTATTATACATACGAGAGCATATTTTTATTTGTTATAAACGTCTGCCTTATAGGTAATTATAACTACAAAAATTAAAGACCATATATATGGTAACTTATAGAGTATGAATTGTTAAAGTGTAGTTTAATTAATGTAGGGATTAATGATATTCATTCGTTACCTTTTATTAATTAATCGAGTCATGCTCGGTGAGTTTATAGGCATTGACCTTCATTTGTTGATTTTTGATTTGTGCTGAACCATTTTATGAGTAGTTTTCCTTTTAAATACAAGGTTGGGTGGACAGAATTTGTAGATATATTGAAATGAACACCTTGGAATTTAATTTCACAGTTTGACTATAAGGCCTTCAGTTGCAATGTTTGGTTAAAAGTAGAATTTACAAAAAATGTATATTTAATCCGAGGGAAGATTTGATATTTTGTAAAATAAACATTTGTGAAATAATTTTATATAAGAAAATAATTTATATAAGTATGGTTTGTATAATATGATTTATAAACAAGAAGCATTTAACTGATATTTTGAGAACATAAATCTCGGCGTCTTTGAAAATATTTGTCAAGATTTTGAAAAAATAACAGTATTATTATTTGAAAGCAAGTATTTGGAAAATTAGTTTATGAAATTGAGATCATGGTACTTAGTAATATTTATGAAGTATTTGATACCATTTTGAAATGATTTTGGTTAAATCCAAAAGGTGTGAATTGGATGTACTGACCTTGCTCATGTCGCTTGAAATAATTCTGATGATGATTTCAACATCATCGGCATTTATTTTCGGGTTTCTAAGTGGAGGATGCTATAGGATTATTTGAGTAAAATAGATATTGAATTGATTTCGAAAGTACGATTTATTACACAGAAAATATATCTATGGATTATTATTTCAAAGCGATTTAAAGTAAAACCCAACATTTAGTTCTAAAAGTTTTTATTTGGAAAAAAAATTTGATATGAACTTTGTGTAGGAAACTTTTATATGTATACTATGTAGGATGAACACATGAAGCCTATGCATTAGGATTGTATGGTATTTGCATCTTTATATGATATTTTATTTGGTTGTTTTCATTTGTTAAAATGAAATGGGATTTTTCGATGATTTTGGACAGTTGGGAACTTCCGAATCGTTATTGAACTTGAAACTAAGTGTTTTGTGAAAATATAAAGTAACACATGGACTTAGAAGATGGTAGAATTTAAACCCATTTTAAATTTAATGTTTTTGTATGTACTCTTAGGATGTAGTGGAGTATTATACGAATATGAACTTAAGTTATAAAAGAGACTTGATGTATGTTTTATGAAATGCTTCATAAATATTTAAGTATGGAAATTTCATACTATTTGAATAAAAGAACGTGATAAAAGAAATTGGTGTAGTTAGTAAACTAATATGATAAGTTGTACGTAGACTATTTTATTTACATAACTATTCTTGATCCATTTGAGTACAAGATTTCAAGGTGATTTACATCGGTCCGAACAAGGATTTTTTACTAGATTCTTGATGGAAACACTTGATATGATTCTTGATAAGATCACAAAGTTTTCTATTATGTATATAGCTGTGAAAGAAAAACAAAGGTTTCTAATCAAGGAACCAGATCAGAGTCCACACTAGAGAGGTCATGTGATATATACTAGTTTGGAAATGAAATTATGTGATCGAGCAAGTGATCAGATTTAATATTGCGTACGGATGGTCCATGTGCATCGTATGGGCTTTAATATATTTACATACTATGTTTGTTGTCTTATGGAGGGTTTTAGGTGATGGCTATTTGATTTGTTATGAGGTATTATGAATCATCTACTAAATAATAACCTGAGTCAGTTGAGAGTAAAGTGCAATTAGTAAATTGTTTATCATCCTCGTATGATGAGAGGATTTTAGAACCTAGACAATCCGAGAGCTATGTTTGCTAGTGATTGAATAGTATTGAGTGTTGCTATGTGTTTTTGTTTTTTGTTGCTCGTGCTAGAATTTCAAGGATGAACTATTTTAAGTGATGGAGAATGCAATGACCCCGAATTTCAGATACTTCGTATTTAAATATCTGAATTATTAAATATATGAATCTTCAATTAAATGTGATTAAATTGATTCAATAACTTCATTAACCCCCTTTTAAATCATAAGTAATGGTGGTAAACTTGTTTTTGAAAATTATTTACAAAAATAAATACTTTGAAGAAAAATCGATAATGTAACCGAAAATCGGTTTATCAATAAACAGCTTTTATTCAATAAACGTTATTCAACCTAATATGCACTTGTATAATGGTAAAATGAACATAAAAGGAACTAATTAACACTTTAATCCATAAAGAAAATGGAATGTTCAAAAAAATTCCAAATGGATAAAAGATATTAACATGTTAAGTGTATAAGAGTATTTTGTTAAAAGTGAAGTGATGTAAACAAGAAGTGATGGGCATGTGCCGAGATAAGTCTTACATGGTATGCTAGGGGTGGGGGGCGAGAACAAGCTTAGGCAACACTATTTTGAGTCTATATAAGGAGGGACATACCCTTGTTAAATAATCACAAATTCACTAAGGCAAAAACATGCTTTTTTAATGTCTTCTTCATCTCAAAATATTCTAAATAATTTTTTTACAAAACAACTCCAAATCCACTCAAACTTTGCCACAAGCCTTAGGAAATATTAGAACACCTTCCACCATGTTATATTTGGAAGAAGAAAAGCCATGCTCCCTATATTTGGAATGGCCATGACCAATAAGAATAGAAATAGCCTTGGAAAAGCAAGTGAAGCAAAGATAGAAGGGAGGAAGATGATTACAAGGTAATGGTAAGAAGTGTTCTTGAGTTTGATTGTGCTTGTGCATGTGTTTAGCTTTGATTTAAAAGAGTTATCTCACTATTTTGTTTGTATATATTGTGTATACATATTATGCTTGAAATATAAAGTTAAAGTGACATTAACTAATTAAAGTTATAAACTTTGAACCCCCCTTGCTTTTGAAAGCAAGTGACAACTTTATATTGTATAACTTCACTTTTATTACCATCTCAAGCATGTGGCGTACCATGACTTGACGTTGAAATGGTTGTTTGGATTATGTGCTGAATTGAAGTATGTTTGATAGTGTTTGAAGTAAGAATGGTTGCTATAAGTGAACTTCGATATTCCTTAATTTTAATTTCTGTAAATGGGATATTTATGACCGTAACTTGGGATAATGTGATTTGGCAGCCCTACATACATACTCTGGTGTATTGGAGAGTAAAGAAATGGTTTGGAAAGTTATATAAAATTATGAACCAAATTTGTCAAAGTTGGAAAAAATGTGGTTAAAAATACATTTTGTAGATATAGCTTGTTTTCGGGAAATTTAGTATGTAAATTGGAATATATTCTTAAGGGTTTGTTTCATGGTTTTTAAGAACCCTAAGGGTAGTACTTACTATTAAAATTTCAAGTCTTAAATCATTTGTTAATGTGGTTAAAACTAGTCACAAAGGTCATGCTTCTCAATGTTGTGTTTAACAAAGGCTTTTAACAACATTTATAAATGATGTGGTAAGTTGGTTATGGTTTTAAGTGTTTAAAAATGATATTTAAATTTGGTAGTTTTCTCTAATCTTTTTAGAGGTGTTTTCTAACCAATTTACAAGTCTACTGAAGTTTGTTTGAAGTTTAAATATATATTTAATAATTATATATGTATTTTCAAATTAAAGAGGCTCTATAATATAAGAAATGTTTTTCATAAAATTATAAATTAGTTATTTTCAAGTAATATTTTACGTAGATTTTTAAGGACTATTAGAAGTATTTTTAAAGTATATATAAGTTTCAGAAAAGGAAATTGACTAGGCTTAACATTTAAAATGGACGAGGTAAACTTCTCTATTTATAAGAGTTAAGATTGTTGTCAAGTAGGGATATGAGCAATAGAGCTCTAACCTACTAGTTTTCTTCTTGGTCGAGGAATAGTTAAGTTGGAATTTCGGAAATGTGTTACTCTCGTTGTTTACTTATTTGTTTGAAAAGTAATTAACTTTGCTTAATGCTAAAAAGGACTAAGTAGACTTATCAATTTTTGAGAGTTAAGATTGATGTCGAGTAGGGATATAAGCAATAGAGCTCTAATCCACCAGTTTCCCACTTGGACGAGGAATAGTTAAGTCCGTAGTGTCGTAAACGTGTTAGTCATGTTGTTTATTACTCATTTATGAAAGTATTAATACTATACTTAACACTAAAAGCGAACGAGGTAGATTTATCTATTTATAAGATTCAAGAATGAAGTATCTAAGAAAGGCTTTGATGCAACCAATGCTCTAACTTAACTAGATTCGATCTTGGAAGAGAAATAGTTAAGTTGCAATCTTGAAAACATGTTAAGCATATGAATCGTAATTTCTATAAGCGACATTTTTAACTGGATAGTCGCTTAGTCGACTATCGAACTTAACCAAATATGATCTTAGATCTTTGAAAATAATGTTTTTAAAGATAATATAAGTTTGAAATGATTTTGGGCTTGTTGTGACAATATAATAATAACATTCATATTTAATCTTTTTTATTATACTTATAAATGTAAATAGATATTTAAAAGAATATTTTAAAGATAAGTATAAATGAAATGGTTTTGGGTTTGTAGTGACATGTTTAAATAACATTAGTCTTAAACATTTTTTAATGGATTTATGAAATTACATAAATCCTTTAAATGGATATTTTGAAGGAAATTATAAGAGGAAATCTTTTGGAAAAAGATAGAAACGGCAAAGGTTTAAAGTAAGAAATCTTATTAATTATTTTTGAATATATTTATACCATTTGAGATAAGTATATGAATATTTTTTAAGTATTGAAAATATTACAAAGGAACAGTAAAAATTGATAAATGAAGTTTTATTAGTTAAGAGAAGTTTTACTAATAAAAGAGGTTTTAGTTAATAAAATATTAATTAAAGAATAAAGGGATTAGAAGTCGCTTATGTGATGTAATTGTGCATATTATGATTTGATCGTGCTTTGTATGTTTACTCGTTTATGAAAAACATTTAGTTCTATACTTAGCACTAAAATCCAATGAAGTAGGCTTGTCAATTAGTGGGAGTTACGACTGATGTTCAAGTAAGGATAGCTTCACTCTTTAACGAGGGATAGTGTAAGATGAAAACATCAAAAATATGATAAGTATATGAGACTTGGATTCCATATGCAATCATTCTCATTATTATTTAATGACCAAATTCATTGATTCAATCTTGAAGAGACCGGGTTCGACGAGTGTTTTACTTATCGAAAACCACTTCAAGGCTGAGATACATGTTCTATCTCTTAGAAGTAGATCTGTTCGAAATGTTAGGATCCATGTGTGGTTTCAAGATCCGTTCGAGATGTGGGAACACAATTGGGAATTCATGTTCTGTTGAGTGATGAAGACACATGCGAAAGATGCCGAATGTAACCTCGACATTGAAATGGTTAAAAATGGAGCACGCCTTGCTATTTTAGATTTAGCTTACTCATGAGGGTATATCAACTTTATTTCTGGAGTATGCTTATCGATATGTTGTACATGGGATTTGTTGATACTTGGTTTCACGTGGTTCATGAAAGTGTTCAAACGATGGATCAATTGTCATTATCTGAAGATATATGGTGCTTGGAAGGTACTTTCTGAATCTTGTGCACGAGATTGTATTTCGGCTTGACCTAAGGGATCTCTATGGAAAATCCATTGTGTGAACATTCCTTTTCGTTTTTGATTGTACCCTTTAATATGCTATCGAATGTAATGAATGTAACCATTCCAGCTATGTTATATATTTTTATTCTACACCCTAGATATTATCTATTATATCACTTTATGTACATAGTATATGGTGGTTCATTTAAGGGGATAATCGTTATGGCATTTTGTACCATCTCAAAAGTACGGTTATATGTTGATTACATATTTCTTGTGTTTCTCATATTAGGCTTATATTTGATGTTTGGTTTTTGTTTTCCCTAAATTCCTCACATGCTTTTTCGATTAGTTTGCGAAAACAGGTTTTCATTGATGTTCATTGGTGCTCGAGGAGATGAGCTAGATGTTTCACCTAACTTAGTATTCTTATTTCCACTGCATTATTACACTGAACATATCAACATTTGTGAGGGCGTGCGGTCATAATTATATGGGCAGATGATAGTACTTAGGTTTTGTAACAACGAAATTTATGTATTAGAGTAATCCTTTATACTGTTCTTTTGATATGATACATTACCGTTATGCTAGTAAGATTCTGATGTTGTGTTCCCTTCTTTATAGTTCTATTTCCTTTTCATTTTATTTTTACCCTAAAAATTCTTCTTTTCGACATTTGGGTATTCGGCACATGAATATCGTGTATATATTAGTGTCGACATTCGGGAGTCGAAAAGGCGGGTCCTTACAGAATACTTCAACTGAAAGAAAGTTGGATTTGTAGTCCCATGTTGATAAAAATGGGCTTACCCATTTATTCACATCTTTGAGTTGTTTTCACTAGTGCTATTAGCATCAATTGTAAATGATTTTCTAAATCTAAAAGCATTAGTTTTGGAACTGATCATTGAAGTTTAATGAAATGAAGCTAATATAAAAACTATAGTACCTTTCTTCGTTACGCAAATCTCTTCACAAACTAATTTTCACTTCCTAATCATCACATTTATTGTGAAATTAGTGTAGTTGAAATTAGGCTTTCAAAATATATCAATTCAGAAATTAAAATTTCATCATATAAAGGATATGGTATCACGATGGAGAAGATGAGAAGATAATCTAATACCTAGAGGTTCGTTGGAGGCTCGCAAAGGCATGAGAAGATACAATGAAGGATCAAGAAGGTGTAGTGGACGGCGATCAAGATGCTGTAATCGGATGTCAAGAGGCGAACAATGGTTGAGATTAGTTATATAAGTATGATTTAATTTAGTGATTTAGGGACGGTGACCTAAATAATAATTCAGTAAATAAACGACTAATTAGGAAGAAAAAATATTTTTGAAAAATTAAACGAACAATCAAGAGAAATATAAATGTAATGAAGAGAAAATGTGGCAAATGAAATAATTTGATTTGGGAAAGAATACTTGCGATGGAACACTTATGCGAGAACGGAACGCGAACTGCAGAGAAGAGAGAACGAGGAGCATTATTTGGGGTCGGACTATTTGATTTTGTTCGGTGACAGTATGTAAACCTCCTTGATGATCGGTTTGATAAAAAAAAGTAAAGAACAAACGATTCGATTTCAAAGGATCCATGTGACCATCGAAAATTAGCCTAGATGATTATTTGTCATACTTATCCTGTGCTGATGCTAACATTTTAAAGAAAAAATAAAATTGTTTATGCAAAATTATCGTTAGGATCTTGGTGTCAAAAGCATCTGACACGTTTGACGTCCACGGTTTATTTTCCAACTGTCATTTCCCCTCCCTGTAAAACCTCTCCTCCTCTTCCTTCCTACCACTATCCCCCCATCAATTCGGTGCACAACCAAGTTAGCCCAAGCATTTTCAAACACCAGTTGAGATTTTTTTCTTTTCATTTATTCGTTTTTATTTCACTTTTCTTTACAATATATATTTTTTGATTTTTTTTATTTTTTTTCTTAACTTTACAGCATGTCTATTGCTACCTAGGATTCTGCCACCTTTAGAGCAATTGCCGACTGGACTGGAGAATAGACGAAATCTTTCACTGATATGTATGTGGAGATGGTTGGTGGTCAGGTTGGGAATGTTGGCCCTTGGAACGACTATATCGCACTCACTTTTAACGCCCAATAAGACATTAATTTGAACATATTAAAAATAAAGAACAAGAGAAACAGTCTCAAGTGTCTTTGGTCTCCATGGGACAAACTACTACAAATTAAAGGTGTAGTCGGAAAGGTATAAAAAGAATCGTGGATGGAGATGAAGAGTGGTGGAACACCATTGGCAAACATTTTAAAAAATTCAGACCGTAATCTTCATCAAAGTTACAAGAGATGAACATGATGTGCGGTGGTTGTTTTGGGATGCCAGAATACAAATATGACATCCCCCCATCTCTTCTTACCAATTTCAACACTCAATTGTGCATCAATATTCTCAATAGTTTAGAGATGAAACTATGTATTACTAGCCCCTGCTCCGTACCACAGAGACGGCTCATTGAAGATACTTCATCATCCAAGCCCAAACGATCTAGATTGCTGCCTACTAATCAGTACACGATACTGAGTTCCAACAAATCTTTGATCGGTGTATGTGTATAGCGTTGAGGGAACCTGATGACATTCATACGAGTCAAGAAATTTCATGTATTTTCGCCAACCAAAAGACAAATTACGTGCTTGCTTGTAATACGTCATGTGCAACGACATTAGAGAGTTACAAGATTTCCTAGTGGAAAATTATGCGCTAGTCGTATCAATCATCAGTTGTTTTTATGTATTTATTTAAAATTGCACTATTTGTGTTTTTTTAAATTGCAATGTATCATTATTTTATTTTTTACTTTATTTAAGCAGAGCACTCATTTTGATATCTCAAGATCTCGAATCTATGACTTATAGAACCTTTCTCAAAAGTGACACACCATTAGCCGCTTCAACTAGTGGTCCTTGACCTTTAGAACCTCTATCTCAAGGGTATGTGTTTTTTGATAACAACGTATCAGTTTTTTAATTTGGTATTTGTTGTATTAGAACCTCTGTCTTAAGGGCATGCGTTTTTTTGATAGTAATGTATTATTTTTAATCCGGTGTTTTTTTATTAGATTATGATTAATTATCAATTATTAAAAATTATTCTATAAATATTTAAAAAATAAAACATAAATAAAAAATTACAAACATTCCCCTTTTATAATATCTTTTTTGCGACATAAAAACACAGACCTTTTTTTTTGGAATATCCCTTTCGAAACACCCCTTTTGTTAAACAAAAAAGCACTCTTAGTGATTAAATACGCATTTCATACTTTAACACATAAAGAAAAGGTAACGGTTAATATGTATGTGTGTGTATGTATATATATAAAAAACTTGATACTTTATTATTCATATAATAGAGTACATTTCAACTGCTACAAGATCAAAATAAGTAACAAGCCAAATCTTTTACTAAACTCACTCGTACTGATGAAAAAGGCAACTAAAAAATGAAAACCTTCAAACATTAGCCAAAAAAAAACGTAGAAAAATGATAAACAAAATGTGCTTTATAAAAAGAAAGCACGTGGCTTGCAACCATCTGCCCCCGCCAACCAATATTTGGCGAATACACTCTTCCACCGCTTCACCCATCTTTTATGTTCACCATCTCTCCACTTAATAACTTTCCCAAATTGAGTTGCGAAGAAAATTCAATGGATTCTCTTAACCCTCTGTCCATCCTCTTCGCTCGAAATATCTCTACTAAAACTCCAGTGTTCCTCTTCTATCTAAACCTATAGAAGTTCGAGAACTTAGATGTGAACTTAACATTGTTACTTCTCTTCTATAAGGATGAACACTTGCCCTTGTTAAGGTTAATGAAATATTTATGTAGATGTAGGATTTCAAGGGTTGATTTTAGGTGATTGATGCAGAAAGTGAGGAAGGGGATATAGATAAGGATGTCATCAAAAAGACAAATGAATTTATGGAGAAATATTTAGAACATTTAGTTCATGGTAGGTTAGGCTGAATGGCATTAAGAGAAATTCATAATGATCTTCCAATGTATGAAAAGCATTTTTTGGGAATATCATGTGGGTGGACTCGAATGGAAGTAGCCACTCTGCAAATCGAGTTTAGTGAAATGGGTAGCACCATGTAACTCATCTAGGAGCTCGTCTACGGTGGGTATTGGAATGATATTTTATCGTCATGGCATTTAGTGCATGATAGTTAACATAAGTCTTGTGGATGAGTGAATGATTTCGATGTAAAGCATTTCATGTATTTGTTTTTTGATTTTGAATTTTTGGTAACAAGGATAGAGATAAGTTTTGGCGTTAATGGAAGGGTGATTTTGGAGGATGTGGATGTGGTGGTCTAGTTGGCGAGGTGGTGAAGGTTGGATGGTTTGTAAAAAAAAGGTAAGTGTATGGGTCGAGAATTTTTTAGATTGTGAGAGTCTAGGTGTAGGGGTGGTGTTTGAGGTTTGGTAGAGGGGTGATTTGTAAGTGGAAGTAATAGGCTATAGAGGATGTGGAATTGAGCTTTTCTAATTGGTGGAGTGTAATTTCTATTGGGCTAGATTTTGTTGGAGGACACGAAAGGGTTATAGATAAAGGTCATAGTAAGAGTTTTATGATTTTTTGTAATTAGGCCAAAGGTTTCCAGTCATTATATTCCCAAAACCAAATCAGAGCATGTAAAATCCAAAGGTGTATATCCATATAAAAATGCAATCATGTTGCTCCTGTTTGACATTGGGAATCAGGGATGGAGGTAGTTATGGGTGTTTCCAATGCCGATTAGGGCTGTCATTTGATGTTATTTGACGAAGGCTAGAAATCGCATGGCTTAGGGGTTGGAGGCACTAACTAGAGAATGGAGTTCAATGTCGGCTATAGTCAGATCTGATTCTGGTGGTACTTCATCGTAGTGGATTGCGGGTCATCCTTTACTAAGGCTGTTATAGTGTCTATAATGTCAGGGTGGTCAGTAAGGAGTAAGAGGACTTTTTGGTGTTGACAATGGTGTCCAGGGTGGTATTTGTCATCGCAATTAAAACAAAGTCCTTGTGCTCTCCTTTGTTGCATTTTGCTAGCAGTGAGTTTATTTATTAGGTAATTTGGTGTGGTGTTGAGTGGGTTTGGAGTGCATTTAGTGTTAATGATTATGAGGGTGCTATACAAGGTGGTAGTGGTTTATAGAATGGAGAGCATGTGCCTATTAGTTTGCTTTCAGTTAATTAAGCTAGATCTATTGCATTGGAAACAGTGGTTGGTTTAAGGATATTGACTTCATTTTTATTGGGATTTTGAGGCCGAAAACGAAGCAATTGAAAACGAAGCAATGGAGAAGGGCGACGAGTGGTAGGGATGTGATGCGATTGGAGATGATTTCGAATGTACATTGATATTCCTCGACGGGACGAAGCTTGGCATAATTTAAACAAGATGGCTTGAGAAGTAAGAAAAGAGGAAGGGTCAAACTTTTTTTAGATAACTTTGATGAAAGCATTTCATGAAGTGGGTTGATGATTCTTATGCATTCATTAAAACCAAATTAGTGTTTGTCCCGACATGTAGAAGGTCAAAAGGTCAACTCATTACTCATCCGTTGTTGCATGATGAGTGAAGAATCGTTCGGCTTGGAATATCCAGTCTAGTAGGTTGGAGCTCCCAAAGTGGGTGAGTTCACATTTAGGAGAGCGAATTTGTATCGGGCTATGTGATTGATTGTTGTGGAGACGAATTGTTAAGGGTGGTGGATGACATGCGAATGTGGTGGGTTGAGGAGTAGTAGGAGTGGAAGAGAATTGATGTCGGTTATAGATTGGTTAAGGTGTTAAAGGGTGGATTTGATGCTGAAAATGTTGGGTTGTTGGGAAGCAAGGTTGGTTTCATTGTTGGTAAGAGAGGCAACTATGGCATCAATGGCCATATTACGTTGGTGGAAGGTTTCTATCATGTTGCTTGAGGATAGGAATGACAATGGGGTGGGTTTTTTTGTGCCCTAGACTTTTCCCTGGGCTTTTTAAACTCATCCAGACCCGCCCCGTAGATCCGGCATGGGTCTAAATTTTTTCTCCAAACTCGGAACCCGTATGGGGCAAGGTAGACTCACCCCATCCCAAGACCTAGTGAGGCTCTATGTATTGATTCAAAGTTGTGTACTAATGTAAATATATTTATTTACTTATATTTTTATGAGGTATTTTTACTAAATGTACACTAATTACGAATAACAACGTGTTTATGATGATAAAAGAGGATAAAAAAAATGAGGCGTACAATAATAGTTCAAATCCGTGTGTGTGTGTGTATTATTGTATAATTATCTATACCACAACCTATTTATTTGAACAAAAAATGACACAAACACCCAAAAGAGTACAGTAGAGAATAAAAAGTGAATCAAAGTAAATGCAAAAGAGTAAGAAAAGAACACATAGTATTTTATAATACTTCGGATAATCTTGGCTTACGTCCATTGATAGCTTTGTTGATGGTTTGTAGTGTTGTTTACACTTTTGATCTTACAGATCGGTATAAATTCGTGGGAGTACAAGTGAATTATAGAAAAGTTGTAGAGAAGCAAAAAGGTCCTTTAAAATGTGCCATGCCCTTTTATTTATACCAGTAGTCGCACCCATGATCTCCACCTCGTTTTCCACGCCAAAGACTAGTTCTTCAGAAAAAGTGGTGGACATCTCATCAAAATTCATGGATCGGTACCGATCCATTAAGCGATCATATGGACTTTTTTTAAATGTTTTATCTTGTCTCGATTTGTGGTTAGCTTCGTGATTCCAAACTTGTTTGCACCATTACTAGCTTGTTTTGAGTCCAAATGATGGATTTATGGATGAATGGAGATGTTGACTTCAAATGCTCGTGGAGATCAATAGAGAATCGTATGGGATCAACTAAATGGAACTTGAAATAGGCTTCTACTGTCATCACTTGCATGTAGGAGGAGTCGGGACATATTTGGGTGAAGTATCGTGGATCGGTACCGATCCAAGTGGTTGGATCGGTACCGATCCAACACTTGTTGGATTTTTAAACTTTGGATTTTGTGCTTGCCTCTACCTTTGTTAACTTGAACTAACTTGGAGTCCGAATTGTGAAATTTGAGTGTTTGCTTGGTGCTCGACCCGAAGATTTTTCGAGATTTTGTGCTTTGAGTTTTCCTTTGCATGCTTGGAATCAGACCCGAGACTTTTGTGAGTCAGGCTTGAAACTTCTATGTATCCGATCCGAATCTTCATGGATCGGTACCAATCCAACCATTTGAATCTGTACCAAATCAACTTCGGGTTGCACTTGGGGTTTTTGCATGGACTGCTTCGGGTCGCACTTGGAGTTCTTTCAAGGTTACCCCGCTTGGAGTCCGACTTGATGACTTTGTGGGTTTGCTTCGAGTCAGTTCTTCCGAAAACTTGAACTTTCAAACTTTCAACTTTTTCGTTTATTTTCTATTTCTTTTTTTGCCTTTTTATAATATTTGGGTCATCTATCGTCTACTCATTTTGATTCGATCGTCTAAATTTACTCAAAGAATGTGGCAAATTCGGCCATAACATTAATACTATAATACTTTTATAGTTTATTGGATGAAAACTTTATAGCTTATTGAATGAAGCATTATAATATGTATGTTATAATCACATATATCTAAAATGATTAACAAATCATTTTACGAGAATAAAGCAATTTCATGAGATCTCAGTAGTACAGGTAGGTTGAGGGGGGTCAACCTAGCCCTGCCTCTAACCTAGACCCGGAGCTCTCAAGAATGGGTCATGAATCTACTCACTCTGATGAACCAATACGACGGATCTATGCGGGGAAAAACAGAGATGGACCTATCGGGTTCGGACCCTAGACCCGCCTCATTGACATCCGTGTTTGAGAAGGTGAAAGCACCAAAGTGATGCTAACTAATGCATATTAAAATCTGGATAGCAAACATACAGGAGAATAAGAGCTATTCTACGCAGAAGAAAAAGAAAGGGAGAGTAGAAGAGAAATTCAATCGAAGTTCGTAGTCTATTCATTTTGAAAAGTGGTTATATATAGATATTCATTAAACAAAAGACAAAGTTCAGTAACGACAAACTTGTATAACTAATCCACTTTTCGAAGTATGCTTCATGGTTTAGTTTCATGGAATTTGTTTATTTGATTTGCAATTAAGAGGGATGCTTAGAATGCGACCGTTCATTATAGTTGGTAGCTCACGGCTGAACACCATGAATCCAACTTTTTTATTCATTTTTCATTTGCGAGTGAGTTCCACTCCACTCCAATTGGAACAGTCGATCAACATAGCAACTGCAATGAATACTCGCTATTTGAGCGAGTGAGCATAACATTTCTGTGCAAATAAAAAGTAGTAGGTTCCTTCTTTATGCATGCATCTTTAATCTTGAAGCTTCTTAGGAATTATTGTGGTCCTCTTGGCCCCTGTGTTGGCTAGCGATTTCACCATGTTCGTATCACATGGTTAGCATTATTATAAAGAGTATATATCCAGGCCCAGATGGACCTACATCTGATTACGTCGTGCATGCATTAATTCAACAATGCACTTGTGTAGCACGTTTTAAAGCATGGGTAATGTTTTTCTTACAAATATAGTATATGCTTTCTTCATTCATGTCATGGTGCCCAAAAATTGTTTTTTTAATGGTATGGATGTGTTGTCATTATGAAGCATTGATAAGCCTTCTATAGTAGTCTCATCATAATTTAATAATGGCTTATTTCATATTTATTTTCACATGAAATGATTTTATGTTTGCCAAGAGCATCCCCAATATTATCTTTAATTTCAACCTACGAATTATAATATGGTTTATATAGAAGACAGTTTCTTTAAAACAAACTTTTTGGTACATTTTTTATATGTTTATAAAAAGGAAAACTATGTTAAATGAAAATTATTGACTTAGTTAATAATGGAGTTTGAACTTAAGCTATTTAAATTGTACTTCTAACACTTCATGGAACATTGTCTTAGATTTAAGAATGTCCATCCATCCAATTTTATCAAAGAACGTGAACTATCGTTCAAAGATAAAATTTAAACGATTTATTTGTTTAACACTTCGTATCTATGGCTCATTCAACTTGCAATTAGATGCACTTCATATATGTGACTCAACTAACTGCAATTAGATATAGATGGTTTAAACATGATTAATTTTGAACAAAACAACGAGAAGAATTGGCATAACAACTTGGAAACAGTTTCGATGAATGTTGCTATAACTTAGAGCAAATCAATATATTAATTTTACCTTACTAAAATGTCCAACATTTTTAAACCGAATGTAAATTTCAAAACAACATAAAAGTACAACAACAAATCAGAAACATAATCCTACTAGCGTAACAAACTTCTAAAATATTACATTGTTGAGAAACAATGTATCCCAACATATACAAAAATAAAGTTTTCAGGAAATAGAATATAACATGCCATTTAAGTATTTGATAGCTCCAAGCATCTAACAACATTAATGAAAAGCTCTTCCAGGTTGATGGTTGGCAAGAACATCCATTGCCAGCAGTGAAATATCCAATGCCATTCTCAACAAATCATGTTCCCTCCTAACATACAAAGAAGCTTTGTCTCATCAAGAAGTAGATAATGTAATGCAATCAAACATGCAAGTCCAGAAAATTTTGAAATATTCCTCGCACAACTGTGACAAAACTTTCAACAATGAATTTCCAATTTAAACTTTGTAACAAATTTGCATTATTATCCGGCATGTCTGAAATAACCTCTGAGAAAACTACAAAGGAATTTTTACTCGATGATACATATCATGATATTACTACTTTGCACGAAGATCACTTTGCCTCATCCAATCATATTCAATCTGCAGCTGAGTCCTTGCAACCTTTCACTGCATTTTTCCACTCTTCTATCCCACTTGCCTTAACCGTCTCAGCAACCCACCTGATACCCATACCATCACTAATTACTCTACACACATTATACATGACCCCACTTATCACTCTCGCTACCTGTTGCCAATACATGCACAAAAGCATATTTCTCTTTCAAGTAGAAATCTCTCTAATGTTGGCAGTCCTCATGACTTCACTTCTAACCCATCTACTCCTATTATTATTCTTCATGAACTTCCATCAAACCATGCTAACTCCCCCTTCGTCTCTTCACTTAATATCATCTCCCCTTCTAATACTAGCCCACACTCTCACATCCTCCCTTCTACACACCTCACTCTCCCTACTCCATCCTCTGTTTCCCCACCTCCTTTCCCACCAGGTCCACCCCTATTGCCCCTAACCCTAACAACAAAATGATGTCGCATAAAAGCAATTTTAGATATGTTTTCCATAATATGTTATCTGCAGTATAGAAGAAGAATGCAAAGTTCATATCCTTTTTCTATACATATTTAATCATACGATCCATACTCATCAGAACTAACTCAATTCACAAATACATGTATTCTTTCTTTATATAATGTGACGTAGGTGACAGTAAGTTGGCCGTGGAGTGTAGCTGTAGTATAAAGCTTGCTTTATTAACATAAATCCAATTTGTTTTGAAAGTCAATGACCTAAAATCATACGTTTGAGGAACTTTAGTTATAAATCTTACTGAATTTTTTTGTAATCAACAATACACTATGTAACACTTTTCGAAGAAATATAAATGTACTTGATGAAGCAGGCACAGTATAAGTCAAAACAAAAAAATGGATATAAAAAGGTGAGCTATATTTCTATTTTATTTTTAAAAAGAGATATTCACATGTTTGTGACGATAATTATCAAGCATTAAATGAATCGGTATTAGGCAAACACATAATTCATAATCCTACAATTGACTAAATATATAATCTGCTACAAATAATTTGAGAAGGAAAAAACATATTTTAATAAAATTTTACTATACTCAGCTCTATCTTATGTAACATTGGTTGTATATGTCAAAATGAAAGGGGAAAAGCCCACTTTATAGCTTCGACGGTTTTTGGATTTTGTATATGCTGTGATGTGAGTTTAAAATTTTGTAATATTAAATTCGAGTTCATGATAATAAATGCCATAGTCCAAATAAAATATATAACTAAGTCATGATGTCATGCACATCCAGTTTGTTAGACTTTCATCTGGAGTTACCTTCCCTGCAATAAGGATATTCTCACATTTGCTGAAGAGTCTCCACTGGGATATCCTATAAAGTAATGGATAATTGCAGTGATAAAGAGTTTTGATCTTGCATCAAATAAATCCCGCTTTTGTTAAAAATTTGGAAATATCAATCTTCTAATTCTCCATGGTAACATATTTAATTATTGGACTTTAGCAAATAGTTCAAAATGTAACGGATATCATAACACATGTAGTTGAAATGATTCTTTTAAAAAAAAGTCCAAAAAAGATGAACAAAAAATAACACAAACTAAGTTACATAAACAAAAACACATTCTTCACAGAGGCAACTTCTAAGCATTCAAAAAAACTTGTTAAGATTCTAGAAGAAGCCGGATTAATAGTGATTCATGAATTGACTCCAGTGGCTAGGTCATGCGGAAACAATAAGTACTATATTACAACTTGTTGAGCTTATATGTTAGTAGGAAAATATCCAGATTTGATAAATTGCAACTCGGACCTAGGCAGCAATGTTGCATCAAGAAAGTCAAATATAACTTAAATTAATGATTTAAATTTGATTAATATGAATCAGATCGAGATACAAGCATTTACATATGAAGCCAACACAAATAATTTTGCCTTCAATTACGAGTCATGGACCGTGGGCTTTGTAACTGGCCCAACATATATTGTACTGTTATATATAAATACAGTGTATACGTCTGTAACAGAGATATACTCAATATATCAAAATACAATCAATAAAGCTGCAATTACTTCTTCTTCAATTCTAATATGGTATCAGAGCCTTTCTTGCCTAACAACAAATGCCATGCCATTGATCAAGATCAGTTTTAAAATCATCATTTCAAGATCAGGCTGCATCTTCTGAATCATCTGAGAATCAAGAAGATCCTCATCATCATTATATTATCAGTTTCGATCAAGATCAGATACAATATCATTATATCTAGATTGAACTGTGTTTCATCTAAATCATTTGAGAATCAAGAGAGTTCTCATCATCGGTTTCTTGTTTTTGATCAAGATCAGACACAACATCATAATATCAAGATCAGAAAGCATCTATTTGAATCATCTGGGAAACATTTCCCATCATCACAGACTGTTCTACATACATGTCCAAGACTGTTGATCAAATCCCTTACAGAGCCTCGCTTAGGAACTTTCCTAGCTGCGCAGTCTCCCTGCTTTACAGCAACTTTTCAGTTTTATAGTCACCTTTCTTGATTTTTGAATCAATGGCTGAAGGAGATCAAGACATTTCTGTCTTCTCCAGCACTCAGGGTAATGCCAGATTTAATCCCACTGAAGATCTTTTGAAAGAGATTATCAAGCCTCAAAGTTAGCTGTTGTCTATTCAACTTGATGAAATAAATTTCTTGCTTTGGAAGTTTTAAGTTGAAACTGCAGTCAGAGCATATGGACTAGAGCAATATATTCAAGGCACTATAATCATACCACCCAAGTATACTGCAGATAAGGATGGAAAACTCATTAGTAATCAAGAATTCATAATGCATCAAAGACAAGACAACTTAGTCAGTTCTTGGTTAATATCATCTATAAGTGCTAATCTACTTACACAATTAATTGGATGCAATTCATCACATGAGATCTGGTCTACAATAGAACGGATCTTTAGCACTCAGTCAGCAGCCAAGATTATGTACTACAAGAGACAACTGCAAAATGTTAAAAAGGAAAATCAGTCAATGAGAGATTATCTTGTAAAGGTGAAAACATTATGTGATCACTTATCCTCTGCAGGACACAAAGTGAGTGACATAGAACATATTCTATCAATTCTTGGAGGTTAGATGATGAATATGAATCAGTAGTAGCTGTTATATCATCAAAAGAAACTCTACCCTCAATTCAATATGTTCACTCTACCCTTCTAGCTCATGGGGGTAGATTGGAACAAAAGAAGTCCATAGTATCAGACATGTATCTGAACTTCATCTCAAACAACAAAATCGAGAGTCAAGAAAAAGCTTATAACAACAGAAATCAACAGTACACTAATCAGAGGGGTGGTCAGTTTTCTAGATCAAGAGGAAGAGGTGGAAGATGGTCTAATAAAAGTGGAAATAATAGTCCCGGATGTCAGATTTGTGAGAGGATAGGACATATTGCTAGTAAATGCTACTTTAGATTTGACATCAACTATACTTCATCTCAACAAAACGACAACAGCGCTAGAAACAATAATCCTAGTGCAAATTTGGTAAGTTCTCAACAAGAAATTAGAGGTCAAAGTGACTGCAACAATAATGATAGTGCAAAAGTTGAAGACATTCATGACAACAGCTGCTATCCAGATTCCGGGGCAACAAATCATGTCACTAACAACTTGGCAAACTTAAATCTTGGCAACAAGGAATATAAAGGTACACAATCATTACTTATAGGTAATGGTAAGTCTGTGAAAATTTCACATATTGGAAGTGGATATATATTAGGAAATAAACAATTATACTTGCATAGACTATTAAGAGTACCATCTATTAAGAAAAATTTATTAAGTATATCTCAATTTTCCAAAGATAACAATGTGTTTTTTGAATTATTTCTAAGTTACTATTTAGTCAGAGACATTCTAACAAAAGATATTTTCTTATAGGGTAGAGGTTAAGGGATTGTACACTTTCAATGTTGCTAATTCAAGAATCTTAGGATGTAAAGAAAAATGGTGTAATAACTCTGAAATCAAAACTTTGAATGATTGTAAGAGCTTTGATATTTGGCATTGTAAACTTGGACATCCTCATGTAAATATTGTTAAACAAGTGTTGAATGAACATAATATTTCTTTTAACAATATTTCAACTCCATATATCTGTACTTATTGTCAAATGGGTACAAGCCACAAACTGCCATTTGTGGACTCAAAAGTTAGTTACAACAGCCCATTAGAACTTGTTGCAGCTGACTTATGGGGTCCAGCACCCATTTCAACTGGCTATGGGTACAAATATTATATTTCCTTTGTTGATGCATATTCTAGATATTTGTGGATATATTTCTTGAAAACAAAATCTGAAACAGGCTATGCAGTTCAACAATTTACAGTGCAGGCAGAAAAACAAACAAACTATCAATTAAAAGTACCGCAGACGGATAATGGAGCAGAATTTCTATCTTTGAAAAAAATTCTTTCAAGAAAAAGGTATTATTCACAGGACAACTTGTCCTTACACATCATAATAAAATGGTCTGATTGAAAGAAGACATAGACATATAGTGGAAACAGGTTTAACACTGATAGCAAATGCATCATTACCACTTAAGTTCTGGCCCGATGCATTTGCTACTGCAGTTTTTCTAATTAATAGATTACCTACAAAAGTTCTAAAATTAAAGTGCCCACCAGAAACTCTTTATAGTATCAAGCTTGATTATCACAATCTAAAAGTTTTTGGCTGGTTAGGCTTTCCCTATCTCAGACCATATAATTCTCACAAACTAAGCTATAGATCATCACCATGCACATTCTTGGGCTATGTAGCAAATCAAAAAGATTACAGATGTTTATCTAGTAATGGTAGAATTTTTATCTCTAGACATGTTGTTTTTAATGAACAGGTGTTTCCCTTTAGTAGCTCGGCAATTAAAACCTCTCAAATGGTTTACAATGCTAAATATTCTTTAGTACCCATACCTGTGATAATTGACAAAGCAGCCTATACTTCTGGAGAGCAAACTCAAGGCAGTGAATGTCCACAACACACAATGTCCTCTTCAGAACCAGGTCATGGACAAACTGAATCATCTAATACATTATCTCAAATGCAACAGTCAGACAATCAAATGCAGCAAAGCTCAAGCCATGCATTAGATGATTCACAATCATCTAATGAGTCACAAGAGACAGAAGTGAACAACAATGATCATCAACAAACTGCTGAAAGAACTAGGAATCATGTGAACACAAGGGCAAAAAGTGGTATACTCAAACCAAAACTATACAATGCAGCTCTAGAAAATAAAGAACCAAGCACATACTGCCAAGCTATACAAAATGACAAATGGAAGGCAACAATGAATGAAGAATATGATGCTCTTATGAAGAACAAGACTTGAGATCTTGTTCCTCAGCTTACTGATAAAAATATAGTAGGCTGTAAGTGGACATACAAATTAAAAAGAAATGCAGATGGGTCAATTTCTAAATATAAGGCAAGACTAATGGCAAAGGGATATTCACAACAAAATGGTTTTGATTTTACTGAGATATTTTCCCCAGTTGTGAAACCTTCCACTATTAGAATAGTTCTTAATATTGCCTTATATAGAAATTGGAATATAAAACAACTAGATGTAAATAATGCATTTTTAAATGGTGTTTTGCAGGAAGAAGTTTATATGGAGCAAACTCATGGATTCATGAAAAAGGGGAATGAGAAACTAGTATGCAAGTTGAACAAAGCAATCTATGGTCTCAAACAAGCCCTAAGAGTTTGGTTCGAGAAATTAAAGACAACTTTATTTAGACTGGGCTACAACTGCACAAAATCAGACAATTCTCTTTTTACAAAGTTTAGTTCCAGCACTATCACCTAGATACTAATTCATGTTGATGTAATCATTATTACATGTAGTGATGATCTAGAGATAAACAATCCTATTCAACATTTAAACAAAGAATTCTCAATCAAAGATCTTGGAAGTCTAAGCTATTTTCTAGGAATTGAAGTAAGAAGACTTTCAAAATCTTTGATACATCTCAGTCAGAAGAAATATATCAGTGAAATTCTCATTATAGCCAAAATGGATCAATCAAATTCAATTTCAACACCCATGATAACAAATGCTCATCTATCTAAGACTAAAGGAGAAATGATCACAAATGACAATCAATACAGGAGTATAGTAGGTGCACTTCAATATGCAACAATCACCAGACTAGAAATATCCTTCAGTGTAAATAAAGTAAGTCAATTCATGCAATATCCAACAGATGAGCATTGGAGAGCAGTCAAAAGAATATTAAGATATCTCAAAGGAACATTAAATTGTGGTCTAACTGTTGAAGCATGTCAAACCATTAGCATTACTGGATACGCAGATGCAGACTGGGCAAGTGATATAGACGACAGAAGATCAACGAGTGGATATTGCATTTACTTAGACGAAAATCCAATTTCACGGTGTTCAAAAAAACAGGCAACTATATCCAGATCTAGTACAAAAGCAGAGTATAGAAGTGTGGCTAATGCCGTGGCAGAAACAAATGTGGAGAGAGTCACTGTTAAATGAATTACAAATCAAAACTGATAGCAAGACTACGTTATGGTGTGATAACTTAAGCATAGTATCACTCACGGCTAACCCTGTTCTACACTCTAGAACTAAGCACATGGAGTTACATCTGTACTTTGTTCGTGAGCAAGTTGCTAAAGGAAAGTTAGACATTAACCACGTACCTTCTACGTACCAAGTTGCTGATATTTTAACAAAGCCACTGTCAAAGATGAACTTCACTCGGTTCAGAGAAAAGCTTAGGGTCATAGACCTCGAATGCCAAGCAGAACATGACACTTCTCTTCATTCTGTGTCAAGAGGCAACAAGCATCACCAGTATAACAGTAATTGTTCGTACTTCAGCGACATGTCTGTCTATTAGCATCCTTCCTTTGCAAAGAACCAATTTTTATTTTCCCAGGATCAGATCTCACAAATTCGAACATTCTAGAGCCAGATTGTCTTTTCAATTTGAAGACTGGAAGAGTATATCGCTCAAATCTCACAAATACAACATCTGGAGACTCGAATTTATCTTATTCAGAAGGCAGTAAGAATATTTTGCAAGAACATCTTACAAAATATACTCAAGCCCACAAAACTCGCATAGATGCTCGAGAAAAGATGAAAAGATCTCGACTTTATGTCTGATCAGAATTATTCTAAGTGATTTTTCAGTGGCGGCGCATCTTCTTTTTCATTTTCTTGAAGAAGATTGCAAACCCTAGCCGCAAGAGCTAGGTTTGAGAGGGGCATAATATGAATCAAATCGAGATACAAGCATTTACATATGAAGCCAACATAGATAATTTTGCCTTCAATTATGAGTCATGGGCCGTGGGCTTTGTATCCGGCCCAACATATATTGTACTGTTATATATAAATACAGCGTATACGTTCGTAACAAAGATATACTCAATATATCAAAATATAATCAATAAAGCTGCAATTACTTCTTCTTCAATTCTAATATTGATCCTTGAAATTTTAGCTTTGTGCTGGTTCTGGTTTTTGGACAATGAAGTAATGTTTCGAAACCAAGTTTTCAAACCACACATTTTAGAGAACTATCTCATAAGTCATAATGACAAAGTCAAATAACTAACGTATTTTTGGGTTAGATAATCGAAGTTATGTATTCAAGAATGGTGTTCATTTTGAGGACTGACATAAAATGCTTACAGTTATAATCCTAATAAATAACTTTATTATTTTAGGCTCTGTACAAAAAATCCAATCAAGAGGATGGGGCTTTGTCATGGACCAAAAGGCTTGGTGGAAAAGATGTAGTGAAATTTTATTTTATTTAAGCGGAAGCGGTTTATTTGTTCAGAATCTAGTATTGCCTATTTAGATATCAATGACTTTTAAAAGAATTATGCAGTCTCACAGAAAAATAACAGAAATAGAAGACAAGAAGATTTAATGTGGTTCGGATATGAATATCCTACGTCCACGGAGACCCAACAACTTTTTATTTCACTAAAGAAGAGAGTACAAAAGAAAGAGGAAAGAATAATGGTGGATACTACACTTGCTTGTTCATATGAAGATAAAGTTCCTTCATTTATATAGACTTGATAATGAAGGGTTGCTTGGAGATTAAGCAAATCAATTTCCTGATTACACAGATATCTTTTCAATTTGCGTGATTTGATTTTAGTATAAATAGATGGCGTAATCTTCATTTCCATATCTTTCCTTTATTCTCCATGCCTAATAATTTATTTCTTCATATAGCAGACTAATTAATTGATTTACTAATTAATTAGTTTCCTTAAAATATCCTTCCATATATCAGCTAAATTAATTGATTTGATTGAATCAATTAATTAATTTCTTTCCCTTTTAATGAATATTTGAATCATTCAAATTCAACACTCCACCTTGATTCAAATATAACAATCTCTCTTCATCACCTTATCATCAAATAATCAACATATAAGTTGTTGGGTCTAGCGCCCCATGGCGCTCAACTAACAGGTATCAAACTGATCAAGTTTGAGCAATGCTCAAACTTGTCCTTAGGAAGTGACTTTGTCATCATATCTGAAGGATTATCCAAAGTACTCACCTTCAACAATTTGATCTTTCTTCATTCTTCCTCAAGCATAAGAAAGAAACCTTTAACATCAATGTGCTTTGTCCGTGAACTATAAGCTTGATTTTCTACAAGATGAATCGCACTCTGACTGTCTGAAAATAGCTCTACTGTCCGCTGCACCATTGAAAGATCATCCAACAACTGAAGTAAGTACAATGATTCCTTTGTTGCTTCCACAATCGATATCAACTATGCTTCGGTAGTCGATAAAGCTACAATAGATTGCAGCTTTGATCTCCATGAAATCGAGCCTATGCCAAGTGTAAAAACATAGCCCGACACTGACTTCCTAGCATCTCTATCCCTAGCGTAATTAGAATCATAGTATCCTCTAAGAAAGATGTCACCATCCACTCCACCATATAACAAGCCCACCGAAGAAGTGCCACGAAGATATCTAAGAATCCACTTCACAGCTTGCCAATGCTCTTTGCCTGGGTTAGACATATATCGACTCCCAACACCTACTGCATGGGCCAAATCTGGTCTTGTGCACACCATCACATACATAAGACTACCAACAGCACTAGAATAAGGTATATCAGCCATATACCTCTTGTCTTCTTCCGATGAGGGAGATAAGTCTTTTGACAACTTAAAATGAGAGCCTAATGGAGTGCCAACCGGTTTAGCTTTCTCCATTCCAAATCGAGCGAGGGCCTTCTCGATGTACTGAGCTTGAGTGAGCCTTAACTCTCACCGCTTCCTATCCCTGCTTATCTCCATACCCAATATTCTTTGTGCCTTTCCCAAATCCTTCATGTCAAACTCTCTACTGAGCTCCGATTTCAACTCCTTAATTCTGACCATACTCCGAGATGCAATCAGCATATCATCAACATATAATAACAAATAAATCATATCACCATCACATCTCCTGAAATAAACACACTGGTCTTTGAAACTTCTGGAGTATCCCTGTGAAAGCATAAACTTATCAAACCTCTTATACCATAGTCTAGGATACTGCTTCAGTCCATATAGAGATTTGTTGAGTTTGCAAACATAGTCTGGCCTGCTACTGTCAATGAACCATTCCGGCTGCTTTAAATAAATCTCCTCATCCAGATCACCATGCAAGAATGCAGTTTTGACATCTAGTTGCTCTAATTCCATATCATAATGAGCAACCAATGCCAAAAGAATACGAATAGAAGTATGCCTAACCACTGGAGCAAAGATATCATGATACTCTACCCCTTTCTTCTGAACATACCCCTTTGCGACTAACCTTGCCTTGTATCTGAGATTACCATTTTCGCCGTCTTTCACTCTATAGATCCACTTGCATCCAGTAGCTCTCTTGTCGGTGGGAAGAGGCACCAAATCCCAAGTATGATTTCTCTGTAATGATTCAATCTCCTCCTCCATAGCAACTAACCAACTGGAACCGTTAACTGATGCGATAGCTTCTCTATAATCACAGGGGTCATCATGGACAACATTCAAAGCATATGTTGCCATATCATCGAAGTTAATATCTTCGATGCTCAATCCAACAAACTCATCAAGCCACTTAGGCTTTCTTCTTTGTCTGACAGGCCTAGGTTCCGAATGAGCTCCACCTTGAGTTTGATCCTCTGTACCAACATCGATATTATCCTCATCAACCACGGTGTCATCGGAAACACCATTTGAACGTCTATGGAAAGAATCAACAGATGACTTGCTTTGTGTATGGTGTTCTTCACATGTCCTCTCATTGTCATCCGATGAGGAAGGCTCCACCTTCAACATAGCCTTCTCATCAAAAGTCACATGCCTGCTCATAACGATGTTCTTGCTAAGAGGACACCATAACCTATATCCCCTCACTCCTCTCCTATAACCTAGAAAAATACACTTGCGAGCTCTAGGTTCCAGCTTCCCTTTGCTCTCATGCACATAAGCTGGGCAACCAAACACTCTGAGAAATGAATAGCTAACAGGCTCTCCTTTCCATACTTCTTCAGGGATCTTCATATCTATGGCAGTGGAAGGTGTGCGGTTGATGAGGAAAGCCGCCATAGATAAAGCTTCAGCCCAAAATCCCTTCTTCAATTTAGCAGTCAGTCTAAGGCATCTTGTTCTCTCCAATAATGTCTGATTCATTCTTTCTGCAACTCCATTAGACTGGGGGTCGCCTGGTGTGGTGTAATGCTTCTTAATGCCTTCAGACTCACAATAATCGATGAATTCCTGTGATAAAATTCACCGCCATTATCTGAATGGAGAACTTTCAATTTCTTCCCTGACTGCTTCTCAACCATAGATTTCCACTTCAGAAACTTGGCAAAAGTTTCACTCTTTGACTGAAGAAAGTATACCCATACTTTACGAGAGAAATCATCTATAAATGAAACAAAATATCTGGCTCCACCTAAAGACGGACAAGGGGAGGGACCTCAGACATCTGTATGAACATACTCCAAGACAGCTTTTGTTTTATGCTCTCCTGTACCAAAAGAAATCTTCGTCTGCTTTCCAATAACACACCCTTCACAAAAACCAAGTTTTGAATGATGAACTCCATCAATCAATCCTCGTTTTCTTAACTCATCCATGCTGCGCTCACCGATATGACCCATCCGTAAGTGCCATAATCTGGAAGAATCCGAATCAACAGAAATAACAGAAGCTGATTCATCAATTACTGTAGTGCCCTTTAATAGATAAAGATTTCCTGCCCTCACACCTCTCATAACAATCATGGAACCCTTCGATATCTTCATTTTCTCTCCTTCCACTACAATGTTCAAGCCAAGTCTACTTAACGCCCCAATAGAAATCAAGCTCCTCCTCAAATCAGGTACATGTCTAACATCGGTGATCGTACGAATAACACCATCAAACATCCTAATCCTCACGCTACCAACACCCACCATACGGCAAGAAGCATCATTGCCCATCAGAACTTCTCCTCCATCAATTTCACGGTAAGTGGAAAAGCAGTTCCTATCAGGTGTCATATGATAGGATGCACCAGAATCAATCAGCCTGTGACGAGAGCAGATTTTGCCCGCTCGAAAATCGACATCCATACTTCAAATCGTATTCGAATGCCATAGATTCGACCATTCAAATCCGATTCGCCGGAGCTTATAACAATATTAAGTAAATAACACAGCGGAATAAAAGAATAATACATTGATATACAGCTTTGATACAATATCTGATACAACAGATGATCCAATAGATATCAATATACATCAGAGATATGATACAATAAATAGCAGCGGAAAAGAAAATAGATGACATCTAGCAGCGGAACAATATAACTCTAAGATAGTCTTCAAAAGAGAACTCCGAGAACTGCAACTCCATTTTCAAGAATCAATCCAGCAATAGCTCGAACCCCCAATAACGATGCACCAAGCTCAGCAAGACTGGTGTGGTCCAAAGACTGAACTAACTCCAGATAATCCACTATATCTAACTATCTGAAAACCCAACTCTAGACTACTTGTGTAGAAAATAATGAGCACCCAGAGTTTAGGAAAGAAACAATAAACTCCGGATCAGTCGTGGGACTGGTGTGAGCAACAAAAACAGTTTATCTTTCAAAACATTCAACAAAAGATTTTCAAAGTCAATTCGCAATGTTTTTTTAAAAAAATGAGACTACCATAAGGCCTCCCGCACACACACACAATGCAAACGCAGAATCGGAGGAGGTTTCTCCTTATGATAGTCAAAGATGCTTGATACGCATTCAAAAGAACATTTGATATTATTACTAGTGCATAGTGTAGGAAAAATTTATTTCGAAAATAAAGATATAAATCTTAGCCAACATACGACCATTATCGTATGCCTACTATAGCTAACCATGTTCAATAGCAGGTTACCGCCACATTCCATGGCAGGTTATACAACTAAAACCGTACAAGTCTCGTATTGTTTATTTGGATTTCCAACAAATGGTCAGGACAAGGAACTTCCCATTGCCACATGAGAACGCCTCTGGAAGGACGTCCCCGAGAACCAAACCGGATCTCTGCCAACACAAGGCCGGGTTACCCCTAACTGAGTAACAACTGACCGAATATGCCATCCCCCGGTCCTTTGGGACCTTTATCCAAGCGCTCGTAATCAATTCACACAATCATAAAGTGTTTTCAACATGAGTAAGTATCTGGGCTCCATACCATGATACCACCCTTTTCCAGAAGGAAATGCATATACCCTAAAGAGCGCTACCCCTCATAACCTTGCCGCGTCTTTCCTGTTTTGACCATTCCGGGGTGTGAGGCTCGACGAAGTCACGTCCACAAAGCCACGCTTTATACAAAAGTCATGCTTGGGTCAACAAATGATCATAGAAATGATCACAAAGATAAACGATCAAACAAATGATCCTATCACAAATGATCAACACAGTGATCATTTCACAGCAACACTCAGCATGTCACATTACCAAATTGGGAATATATCGCTGATAACCTTCAACTACATAACCTCTGAGCTCGTACGTCTCAGAGAAGGGTGTTAAGCTAAGAGAATAAATTCTCCGCCACCAACAGAAATATATTTGAAAGAAATCAGCTTTATATCTCAATTTGTAATGTCAGACATACAATCCATACAAGTCTGTTCCAGGCTCGAACAGAACCGAAGGCACTTACAAAGAAGTCCTTGCAATCCGGATATTCACAATCCCGATCGGATTTCCCATCACTTAGGGAGTTTCTATACCGGCGCGACTCGGTGCAGAAACAATCAATAGGTCATCCTATCGCTTTCGCAAATACCCGGTCTTCATCACCGGTCTTCAAATGCTATCCATAACGTCGAATCACATATTCGGAATGGGTTATACGACACAAAGGTCCTTTCCCGGTTAAACCGAATAGTGAGCACGATATTTCAAAAACAAATGGATAATGGGATTTCAATTAAGTCACAACTTATTACCCAAAACTTTTCTTCAAATGGCTTAACAAATTACCATTTTCAATCTTTTAAACAAAAGGATTCATTTTCACAACCTTTAACGGTTTAAACAATTTTCACATTTTAATCTTTTAAACAAAAGATTCATTCACAGATTTTCCAAATCAATTTTCATTTCAATTTGATTAACTCGTTAAATCTTTAAATCGAAGATTTAACTTATAGCCTTCAAAACAATTTCATTTCAATTTGATTTAAACAAATCATCAATTTAAATCTGTTAAAAATAAACAGATTTAATTCATAGCTTTCAAAAAGAATTCATTCATAACTTAGGAAAATCATTTCTCTATTAAATCTTAAAATTTCCCTAATTAACTGGAATCTCAGTTCTTATCTAAAAGTGTTTATCGTTTGAAAACAACAGTTTTCATTTTGGAAATCTGATTCATTTATACGAGTTGAAATCCTTGGGTTAAATTCAAATTCCCAAAACCATACCTTTAAAATGGTTTAAATTCATACAAACATGTTTAATCTTTAACCATAATTTCCAATCATCGAATTCAATTCCGAATATCGAATTCAAATTCAAATTGAATTATTTAAATTGGAGATTTTACCGAGTTATTCAAAATAGCTTTTATCTGTGAAAACCTTTTTCAAAAGCTTTACCGTTTAACCCAAATCCATTTTAAAAATCAATTTGAAATTAAAACTTTAATTTCAAAAACATTAAATTTAAATTATCTGTGACTTAACCGATTTCCTCGTGAAATCCATATTTGTGTGTGTATGGTGTAGTCCAGGGGTTATACACAGTAGTGCAACATCATACAATTATCACAGATCAGAATACAGGAATATAGTCGATAAGCGATATAAACTATAACGCTTATCTGTTATATACAGATCACAAATATATATGCCAAGGCTAGTAAATTACATCACAGATAATTTATCACAGATCACAACATAAATCAGGATATATACAAAGCATCATAAATCAGGGATATCAACAATCAAGTCATCCAATAGAATCCAAACATCTATAAGTAGGATCAATTTAATTATCTGATAAATTTAAATCAGATTAAATTTCTATGAATAATTCTTTTCACATTTATTATCAAATAAATTTCAAGTAAATGATCCTCATTAACTATTCATAATTATTTAATTACTATTCTTAAGTAATTAAACTCAATTTAATTATTGTTAATTATCATTTAATTAACCTTTAAAATCATATATTTAATCACTGATTATTTAATTAATTAAGTTCTAAACTGTAACTTAATAAATCTTAATTACTTGATTAAATAACCTTAATCATTTGTTTAAAAGACAACTCTTTATTAAATTAATGAATCTTATTTACAAATTAGTTTACCTTAATTAATTTAACTCAAATCTTAATTTCTTGATTAAATAAATTAATCAATTATTCACTTGAACTAATTTAATGAGTGCATATCATTTTATCTTCACTAATTCAAATTTAAAACATTTTCTAACTAATGTTTTAATTATCATCACAAAGCAAATTTAAACAATTTTAACTATTAAAACTTCTTTGATTTCAGAACTAGGATTCAAATTATCTTTAATTCAGATTTAAATTTAGATTTAAACTTTTAGTTTCAACTTGCTTAAATTTTTTTCATTTAAAATTTCAGCTCCATTTCAAATTTCTTTAATATATTTTTAATTGCTTTTAAGTTATTAAAACAGTTTAAATTTAAAACTTATTTATGTTCAAACTAAACTCTACATTCAACTTGAATTTACTTTAACATTTTAATTTGAATTCAGCTTTAAAAATCTTGGGTTAAAATTTAAATTTTTGGTTTTAAAATTCCCAAACCAAAACAGTTTCAGGTTAAAAAAAAAACCTGCAACAACTTTGACTCGAGCCCCCCTTCTATTTGCTTCGAGCAAAAATTCGAAACACACGAGAATTTCCCGAGTTCGCCGCGTGAATTCCCTCTGCTCTTTTCAGACAAACACACACCCAAGCACTAGAGTGCTCGTGCACGTGCACTTCGCCGCTGGCGATCTTCCGGCCCCGTCACGTTGTCGAACACGTCGACAATCTTCCACGCAACTCATCACGATCATCAGATCGTGTTCAAAATCTCGAAATCAAATTCGAGGCCATCATTCCAAAACCTGGAACAGCGTAAAAACTGGGAACACCCTCACTTGTCAACGCTTCGTTCTCCTCATCACGACCACCGGAGACTCTGCAAATTCGGCCTCGACTCCATCTACTACCCAGCTATCACTACGCCAAAGCACGCTACACTCGAACAACTACACACCTCGCAGTGATCGATGCATCAAACCCAGGGAAAATTTTAGGGTTCTAGAAGAAATTCTACTGCCGCAATCTTCTCTGGTGAATTGCATCACCATCCACTAATTTTCCTCTGTTCTCTGATCACATCTCCAGCTCCAAGAAAGACCACGAGATCCCCGATCCACTTGATCACCAGAAAGACCCAAATTTTCATATTATGTTCACCCCAAAACTGCTCTTCAAATTCCAAGCTAAAAATTATGATTTTTGGTTTAAAAATCATGTTATAGGCTAAAGATTCAACTTGTGATTCTGAATTAATAAATTAAAATGTTTGAAACTTGATTTATTTAAAGTTGGGTTCAACTACTCTGATTTTGCAGCAAGATTCATAAGTTGTTTTAGCTAAATTAGATTTTTAACCTTAAGTATATTCAATAACAAACGGTTTTGGTTTGAATTTTAAATCCAAACTATGGGTAGATTGAGGAGAAAAGATTTTTTTTCTTTTTAAACTGTAGCTTGAATAGAGCATTGGTATGTATATATATAAACATGCACAGGTAAACTATCTATACATATGCAGGCATTCATACAACAGATTTCACAACAACTTGAAGTATTCAACACAGTCATCAGATATATATATAAACAGGTTCAAGTTTGAAGGTTTGTTTACTGGTGAAAACAAAGAAGTCTGAAAAAAAAAAACAAAGTTGCTCACCTTGTTTCCAGAGAAATGAACAGAGCTTCATATTGAAACAGTTTTGAAAATACAAGCTTGATTCTTCTGTAAATCTTCTTACTTTTTTGTTATTGATTAAATGATGTTTGAGTTAAAAAAAAAATGCTTGTTTATATTTTTGATAAATGAAAATGAACTAGAGGATACAAACATATAGAAGAAAAGATTGCAGGTTAATATTGATATATAAGCTACAGGTGATATGTTTGTACAAAATAGGCATGGGTGAAGTGTATTAGAGGTATGTTGTTAGAGATGGAAACATGTAATGCATATGTACTTTGTCCTACTTCCTATTTCTTTTTTTTACAGCCTACATCTTTTAGCTCGGCTGAGATGCTTGCATTTATTATGTTTGATTTGTTTATACTTAAATATATTTATTATTTGTATGTATTGTTTTATATTTGTCTTGCCTACACATTTACATAGAAGATGTTTATATTTTACTTTGTTTTGTTTATTTTATTTTTTTATTAGTATTGTTTAAGTGTACATATCTATAAAGTTATTATGGTTATTGTTATAAATTTTAAATTTAAGTATTTAATTCTATATCTAACACAATTGCATATTTTGTTTTAAAGTTTTTATATATCAACATTTTGTAAGTCATTTATTTATTAAATACAAATAAAATCTTCAAATTCAAATTTTAAGGTAAATTTTAAATAACTTCAAAATTTATTCCAAAATTTACATTAATTATTAATTTAAATTTGATTCAAAATTCGAGATCGTTACAGACGTCCCCCCTTAAAAGAATTTCGTCCTCGAAATTCGCAGGCACGAAAACAACACAGAGATAGACTCAATCTCTACAATTTCTTAAATACAAGATATGGATTCCAAATTCAAGTCGGAATATCTCAAAATATATACCAATTTGTCCCTCTTCGGACTTCGACCAACCCAAGAAATTACAACAGAATTTCAAAATTTGATTTTAAACGAAATCGTTTTATCGATACAATTCAATTTATCCTTATATTCTACTAATCAATTGAACTCAATTTAAAATTTTTAATTCATTTAAAATTTCCAATTTCAATTTTCAAATTCATATTCATTAAAGTTTAAATCAAAAAGCTGATAAGAAACCGATGAAGATACGTAATAAGAATTTCCTACAACAATTCATAGGGCCGTCACCGCACTGAAACTTCTTTCTGGAGCTGATCAAAAGAATTTTAGAAACGAATCAAAAGAAATTGATAGAGAAAGTTATTTCCACTGTTGTTACAGAGTTTTGACTAATTACAGTCGTATTCCCATGTCCTCTATCTCGTTCTCTTCTTGCACTCATACTCACTATCAGTGGATAGTAAGAGAATTTACTGAGGCGTTAAAACAGATATCTTAGGGATTACTCATTCTAAGGTTTACTTCACCCTATCTCTAATGAGTTACTTAATGTGTTACACTCCTGAGCTAAAGTTCAACCCTTAGCTCTGATACCAAATGTAACGAGAGCAGATTTTGCCCGCTCGAAATCGACATCCATACTTCAAATCGTATTCGAATGCCATAGATTCGACCGTTCAAATCCGATTCGCCGGAGCTTATAACAACATTAAGTAAATAACACAGCGGAATAAAAGAATAATACATTGATATACAGCTTTGATACAATATCTGATACAACAGATGATCCAATAGGTATCAGTATACATCAGAGATATGATACAATAAATAGCAGCGGAAAAGAAAATAGATGACATCTTGCAGCGGAACAATATAACTCTAAGATAGTCTTCAAAAGAGAACTCCGAGAACTGCAACTCCATTTCCAAGAATCAATCCAGCAATAGATCGAACCCCCAATAACGATGCACCAAACTCAGCAAGACTGGTGTGGTCAAAAGACTGAACTAACTCCAGATAATCCACTATATCTAACTATCTGAAAACCCAACTCTAGACTACTCGTGTAGAAAATAATGAGCACCCAAAGTTTAGGAAAGAAACAATAAACTCCGGATCAGTCGTGGGACTGGTGTGAGCAACAAAAACAGTTTATCTTTTAAAACATTCAACAAAAGATTTTCAAAGTCAATTTGCAATGTTTTTTTTTAAAATGAGACTACCATAAGGCTCCCGCACACACACACAATGCAAACGCAGAATCGGAGGAGGTTTCTCCTTATGATAGTCAAAGATGCTTGATACGCATTCAAAAGAACATTTGATATTATTACTGGTGCATAGTGTAGGAAAAATTTATTTCGAAAATAAAGATATAAATCTTAGCCAACATACGACCATTATCGTATGCCTACTATAGCTAACCATGTTCAATAGCAGGTTACCGCCACATTCCATGGCAGGTTATACAACTAAAACCGTACAAGTCTCGTATTGTTTATTTGGATTTCCAACAAATGGTCAGGCCAAGGAACTTCCCATTGCCACATGAGAACGCCTCTGGAAGGACGTCCCCGAGAACCAAACCAGATCTCTGCCAACACAAGGCCGGGTTACCCCTAACTGAGTAACAACTGACCGAATATGCCATCCCCCGGTCCTTTGGGACCTTTATCCGAGCGCTCGTAATCAATTCACACAATCATAAAGTGTTTTCAACATGAGTAAGTATCTGGGCTCCATACCATGATACCACCCTTTTCCAGAAGGAAATGCACATACCCTAATGGGCGCTACCCCTCATAACCTTGCCGTATCTTTCCTGTTTTGACCATTACGGGGTGTGAGGCTCGACGAAGTCACGTCCACAAAGCCACGCTTTATACAAAAGTCATGCTTGGGTCAACAAATGATCATAGAAATGATCACAAAGATAAACGATCAAACAAATGATCCTATCACAAATGATCAACACAATGATCATTTCACAGCAACACTCAGCATGTCACATTACCAAATTGGGAATATATCGTTGATAACCTTCAACTACATAACCTCTGAGCTCGTACGTCTCAGAGAAGGGTGTTAAGCTAAGAGAATAAATTCTCCGCCACCAACAGAAATATATTTGAAAGAAATCAGCTTTATATCTCAATTTGTAATGTCAGACATACAATCCATACAAGTCTGTTCCGGGCTCGAACAGAACCGAAGGCACTTACAAAGAAGTTCTTGCAATCCGGATATTCACAATCCCGATCGGATTTCCCATCACTTAGGGAGTTTCTATACCGGTGCGACTCGGTGCAGAAACAATCGATCGGTCATCCTATCGCTTTCGCAAATACCCGGTCTTCATCACCGGTCTTCAAATAACGTCGAATCACATATTCGGAATGGGTTATACGACACAAAGGTCCTTTCCCGGTTAAACCGAATAGTGAGCACGATATTTCAAAAACAAATGGATAATGGGATTTCAATTAAGTCACAACTTATTACCCAAAACTTTTCATCAAATGGCTTAACAAATTACCATTTTCAATCTTTTAAACAAAAGGATTCATTTTCACAACCTTTAACGGTTTAAACAATTTTCACATTTTAATCTTTTAAACAAAAGATTCATTCACAGATTTTCCAAATCAATTTTCATTTCAATTTGATTAACTCGTTAAATCTTTAAATCAAAGATTTAACTTATAGCCTTCAAAACAATTTCATTTCAATTTGATTTAAACAAATCATCAATTTAAATCTGTTAAAAATAAACAGATTTAATTCATAGCTTTCAAAAAGAATTCATTCATAACTTAGGAAAATCATTTCTCTATTAAATCTTAAAATTCCCCTAATTAACTGAAATCTCAGCTCTTATCTAAAAGTGTTTATCATTTGAAAACAACTGTTTTCATTTTGGAAATCTGATTCATTTATACGAGTTGAAATCCTTGGGTTAAATTCAAATTCCCAAAACCATACCTTTAAAATGGTTTAAATTCATACAAACATGTTTATAATATCTTTAACCATAATTTCCAATCATCGAATTCAATTCCAAATATCGAATTCAAATTCAAATTGAATTATTTAAATTGGAGATTTTACCGAGTTATTCAAAATAGCTTTTATCTGTGAAAACCTTTTTCAAAAGCTTTACCGTTTAACCCAAATCCATTTTAAAAATCAATTTGAAATTAAAACTTTAATTTCAAAAACATTAAATTTAAATTATCTGTGACTTAACCGATTTCCTCGTGAAATCCATATTTGTGTGTGTATGGTGTAGTCCAGGGGTTATACACAGTAGTGCAACATCATACAATTATCACAGATCAGAATACAGGAATATAGTCGATAAGCGATATAAACTATAACGCTTATCTGTTATATACAGATCACAAATATATATGCCAAGGCTAGTAAATTACATCACAGATAATTTATCACAGATCACAACATAAATCAGGATATATACAAAGCATCATAAATCAGGGATATCAACAATCAAGTCATCCAATAGAATCCAAACATCTATAAGTAGGATCAATTTAATTATCTGATAAATTTAAATCAGATTAAATTTCTATGAATAATTCTTTTCACATTTATTATCAAATAAATTTCAAGTAAATGATCCTCATTAACTATTCATAATTATTTAATTACTATTCTTAAGTAATTAAACTCAATTTAATTATTGTTAATTATCATTTAATTAACCTTTAAAATCATATATTTAATCACTGATTATTTAATTAATTAAGTTCTAAACTGTAACTTAATAAATCTTAATTACTTGATTAAATAACCTTAATCATTTGTTTAAAAGACAACTCTTTATTAAATTAATGAATCTTATTTACAAATTAGTTTACCTTAATTAATTTAACTCAAATCTTAATTTCTTGATTAAATAAATTAATCAATTATTCACTTGAACTAATTTAATGAGTGCATATCATTTTATCTTCACTAATTCAAATTTAAAACATTTTCTAACTAATGTTTTAATTATCATCACAAAGCAAATTTAAACAATTTTAACTATTAAAACTTCTTTGATTTCAGAACTAGGATTCAAATTATCTTTAATTCAGATTTAAATTTAGATTTAAACTTTTAGTTTCAACTTGCTTAAATTTTTTTCATTTAAAATTTCAGCTCCATTTCAAATTTCTTTAATATATTTTTAATTGCTTTTAAGTTATTAAAACAGTTTAAATTTAAAACTTATTTATGTTCAAACTAAACTCTACATTCAACTTGAATTTACTTTAACATTTTAATTTGAATTCAGCTTTAAAAATCTTGGTTTAAAATTTAAATTTTTGGTTTTAAAATTCCCAAACCAAAACAGTTTCAGGTTAAAAAAAAAACCTGCAACAACTTTGACTCGAGCCCCCCTTCTATTTGCTTCGAGCAAAAATTCGAAACACACGAGAATTTCCCGAGTTCGCCGCGTGAATTCCCTCTGCTCTTTTCAGACAAACACACACCCAAGCACTAGAGTGCTCGTGCACGTGCACTTCGCCGCTGGCGATCTTCCGGCCCCGTCACGTTGTCGAACACGTCGACAATCTTCCACGCAACTCATCACGATCATCAGATCGTGTTCAAAATCTCGAAATCAAATTCGAGGCCATCATTCCAAAACCTGGAACAACGTAAAAACTGGGAACACCCTCACCTGTCAACGCTTCGTTCTCCTCATCACGACCACCGGAGACTCTGCAAATTCGGCTTCGACTCCATCTACTACCCAGCTAGCACTACGCCAAAGCACGCTGCACTCGAACAACTACACACCTCGCAGTGATCGATGCATCAAACCCAGGGAAAATTTTAGGGTTCTAGAAGAAATTCTACTGCCGCAATCTTCTCTGGTGAATTGCATCACCATCCACTAATTTTCCTCTGTTCTCTGATCACATCTCCAGCTCCAAGAAAGACCACGAGATCCCCGATCCACTTGATCACCAGAAAGACCCAAATTTTCATATTATGTTCACCCCAAAACTGCTCTTCAAATTCCAAGCTAAAAATTATGATTTTTGGTTTAAAAATCATGTTATAGGCTAAAGATTCAACTTGTGATTCTGAATTAATAAATTAAAATGTTTGAAACTTGATTTATTTAAAGTTGGGTTCAACTACTCTGATTTTGCAGCAAGATTCATAAGTTGTTTTAGCTAAATTAGATTTTTAACCTTAAGTATATTCAATAACAAACGGTTTTGGTTTGAATTTTAAATCCAAACTATGGGTAGATTGAGGAGAAAAGATTTTTTTTCTTTTTAAACTGTAGCTTGAACAGAGCATTGGTATGTATATATATAAACATGCACAGGTAAACTATCTATACATATGCAGGCATTCATACAACAGATTTCACAACAACTTGAAGTATTCAACACAGTCATCAGATATATATATAAACAGGTTCAAGTTTGAAGGTTTGTTTACTGGTGAAAACAAAGAAGTCTGAAAAAAAAAAACAAAGTTGCTCACCTTGTTTCCAGAGAAATGAACAGAGCTTCATATTGAAACAGTTTTGAAAATACAAGCTTGATTCTTCTGTAAATCTTCTTACTTTTTTGTTATTGATTAAATGATGTTTGAGTTAAAAAAAAAATGCTTGTTTATATTTTTGATAAATGAAAATGAACTAGAGGATACAAACATATAGAAGAAAAGATTGCAGGTTAATATTGATATATAAGCTACAGGTGATATGTTTGTACAAAATAGGCATGGGTGAAGTGTATTAGAGGTATGTTGTTAGAGATGGAAACATGTAATGCATATGTACTTTGTCCTACTTCCTATTTCTTTTTTTTACAGCCTACATCTTTTAGCTCGGCTGAGATGCTTGCATTTATTATGTTTGATTTGTTTATACTTAAATATATTTATTATTTGTATGTATTGTTTTATATTTGTCTTGCCTACACATTTACATAGAAGATGTTTATATTTTACTTTGTTTTGTTTATTTTATTTTTTTATTAGTATTGTTTAAGTGTACATATCTATAAAGTTATTATGGTTATTGTTATAAATTTTAAATTTAAGTATTTAATTCTATATCTAACACAATTGCATATTTTGTTTTAAAGTTTTTATATATCAACATTTTGTAAGTCATTTATTTATTAAATACAAATAAAATCTTCAAATTCAAATTTTAAGGTAAATTTTAAATAACTTCAAAATTTATTCCAAAATTTACATTAATTATTAATTTAAATTTGATTCAAAATTCGAGATCGTTACACAGCCATAAGTTGCTCTTCCTAGAAGAGCCAGAAGCTGTAAATACATCGGTGTCACTTTCTGTATCTGATTTCTCTGCTGTAGAAGCTGAAGCTTGCTTTGGATCTTTTCTTCTACCTTCAAGCTTGGGACATTGTGCAATGAAGTGCCCTGGTTTTTTACAATAATGGCAAGTCAAATTCTTAGGCCCCCTAGACTGAGACCGTGAATAATTCTGTCCTCCACCTTTCTTAGTCCTGCTTTGGCCTCTACCTCTCTGGACAGATAAGCCTTCAGTATCACTATCCAAGCTAGTGCTCACCAATCTACCTCTTAATACTTCATTACGAAGACCAGCCTTTACATCAGATAGGCTAATTTTACTGTAGCCATAAATCATGGAATTAACAAAAGCAGTATACTCCTTAGGCAAGGAACATAAGAGGATCACAGCTTGAGCCTCATCAGTAATATCAACTTCCGCTGCCTTCAGGTTCATAATCAAAGTCGTCAAAGCATCTACATGCTCCATGAGATCAGCTCCAGACTTCATCTTGAACGAATAAAGTTGTTGCTGAAGAATAATTCGATTAGTGAGAGACTTGTATTGATACGCATCCGATAATACATCCCATAGTTCTTTCGTCGTCTTCTTTTGAGAGAATTCTCTAAGAACTTCATCTGAAAGGCTCAACTGAATTGTTGTAAGAGCTTCATCTTCCATCTCTTCCAAATCAGCTGCATCAATATCTTTCAATTTCTCAGGCGCAGAAACAATCTTGTAAGTCTTCTCCTTCTTCAATACAGCCTCCATCTTCATCTTCCAAGTACCAAAATCTCTTTTTCTGTCAAAACGTGTTACTCCATAATTGACACCAGATCTGCCAACAGACTTACTAGAAGTAGCCATTAATATCCAAACAGAAACAATAACACTAGCTCTGATACCAAACTGTAGTGAAATTTTATTTTATTTCAGCGGAAGCGGTTTATTTGTTCAGAATCTAGTATTGCCTATTTAGATATCAATGACACTTAAAAGAATTATGTAGTCTCACAGAAAAATAACAGAAATAGAAGACAAGAAGATTTAACGTGGTTCGGATATGAATATCCTACGTCCACAGAGACCCAACAACTTTTTATTTCACTAAAGAAGAGAGTACAAAAGAAAGATGAAAGAATAATGGTGGATACTACACTTGCTTGTTCATATGAAGATAAAGTTCCTTCATTTATATAGACTTGATAATGAAGGGTTGCTTGGAGATTAAGCAAATCAATTTCCTGATTACGCAGATATCTTTTCAATTTGCGTGATTTGATTTTAGTATAAATAGATGGCGTAATTTTCGTTTCCATATCTTTCCTTTATTCTCCATGCCTAATAATTTATTTCTTCATATAGCAGACTAATTAATTGATTTACTAATTAATTAGTTTCCTTAAAATATTCTTCCATATATCAGCTAAATTAATTGATTTGATTGAATCAATTAATTAATTTCTTTCCCTTTTAATGAATATTTGAATCATCCAAATTCAACAAAAGAAACAGTCAAATAACAATTTATATATCTAAAAGCCTCTGCTGTCTTCACACATTAGGAAATGGATATACATGATATGCGATTATTGACTACATCCCATACAAAGGACATACACTGTTTTTGTTATAGTTAGTTATTTGGATTGCGTTATCAAATCATCAATACCGTGTCATTTTTTAACATTAAGTTTCATACTCAATCCTATATCTGTTTGCTTTAATTGTTACTTTTTGTTCAGCTGTGTTGGAGTGATTTTTTTCTTTTCACTTCATTTTGTCTACAAACTAAATTACATAAGAAAGTGAAGCAACAGAAGCCATCCAACAGGTAGTAATTAAATTCAATATCAATAGATTAGGAAACAGAAGTACACATAAATCAGTAAAGAGCCTAGATACTTCTCAAAATCCATAGGAATAAATGAAAATAAATTAGTACCAATGAAAACTTATCCGGATCTTAATTTTTTTATCTTATTTGAATTAGGAAATCGAAGTCTGTGTGCAGTTGACAGTCAAAATTGGAGAAGATATTAGTGGATAATCGTTTGATAGTTGATAGTCGACAATCGGTAGTCGATGATAGATAATCGTCGACATTGGAGAAGATGGTTGATCTAGAATCGTGGTATAATCATGATATTTACTTAAATTATATTTATACACATCAATTAATTACTACGTCTTTTGTTCAACGTGCTTTTGTTAATGCACATTGCAACTAAGCTCTGAACTCTACAAATTTGCTATAAACACGGAGAACTATAAGGCAATCCAAACCATTTGGAAAATAGACAAAAATAAAAATGGAAGGTATTGAATGAAGTGATTGAGAATATGGTGAAGAAGAAGACGCGATGTAGGAGGAACGTGATAAGTTTATAGGAGATGGCTATTTGATGTTCTTTCTTATTTCTTGTATATATTTCATTAACTAGTTTTATTGATTGTTTCAATGTAGTATATGTAGTACAGACGTACGTGTGTTTTTGTGCAAGTAAAATGTGTATTTCTATTCCATTGTTTTATGTAGTATATGTAATACAGACCATACAAGATATGGATAAAAGACAAGTTTTATTTTGACAAAATAAACTGTTGCATAGAAGAAAAAACCTAAAATTATGCAATCGAAGAATAAAATAAAATGCTTCAAGCTTATATGTACCTTATTTCTTGTTAAGCAACCAAGGCTTCATTTCTTGTATTTGTTTATTTATTTATTTATTTATCTATCAGCGTCGTTTATATCTTCCATTAGTTCTTTAGGATGGTAACAGATTTTGAATTTTAATGTGTAGGCTCTTCTTGCTCAATATTTTTGGTGCTTTTGCTTTTCGAGCTGTTCTCCCAATTAACAATTTATTTAAAATTGCTCGCAGCAACAACTGCCTTCCTCAAAGCCTCGAGCTTGGGTCCTCAGTTATCGCTGAAGGCTATTCATTGGTTGTCAGAAGCAGCTTTTACGGTAAAAAAAAACTATATAATCATGTTGGAATTATAATGAGATAACGATGACTTTGTGGGTATGCTGCATGTCACAGTGAGGTACATCTCTTCAGATTAAAATTTGAACCGATTATTAATTTCAAAAAAGGATGAATCTACGTTAAAAATTATTTGGCCAAAAATTGTTACGAACACCCCCAATGGATGGAAAATGAAACTAGATTAAACATAAGCAAACAAAATCAGCAAGAATACACAAGTTTCTACAATGGTGCAGCCAAATCCGGTGTATGCGTCTACTTAATCTTATTACTTATTTATAACTAAGTACAAAGCGATTTTACAAAACTAAACAAGGTAATTTCCTGTTTGACAGTGTTTCATGGCAAAGGTTGAAGCAGTGACGACAGAGTGAAGAAGATGAGCCTCAAAAGCGTCAAAGTCTTTTTCACATTGCTCTAACTCCTGTGTTTATAGGTGGATCCCCCTCTCAAAATCAACTCCGTATCAACCACAATTGTGGTTGATACCGACCATGTAGAGCTTGCTTCAATTAAGTTCAAACTTTTTGTGTTGCCTGATCTTATCATTTCAAGTATGCGTCCAAGTTCTTGATCCATTATATCTTCATCTCAACATCCAAATTCGCTTGAAAGTTGCCTAGATCAAATGACGAATGACACTTAGCTCTCAAAGTGTGCTTTCATAATTTGAATCAAGGCAAGCGATAGAGTTTCAGTTGTTCAAGAGTTGCAGTTAGGCCAATCATCATCTTTGAAGTGTGTATCTATTACAAGAGCATCTGTTCATCATTTTAAATAGTGGCGCACTATTCATTTTCCAACAACAAGATTGGAGTTCTTAACTATTTGGAGCTATGTCGTGTCTCCATTAGGTAAGCTCCTTCTCTTCTTTTCCTTTATTCTATTTTTCTTTGAAGATCGAAATATGTCGATATCGACCAAATCATGACAGTATTGACATGATTTTTGACTCTAATAATTAAAATACTTTCACTATCTAAATCATTTGCTTAGCACTTCCCTTTGCCTCCTTTGTGACTTAGCCTCCAGCCGTTGTTGCTTTTTGAACTTCATTGCAGCTGCATCATAGTTTTCCCATCACCGTCATTCATCTCGACCTTGCTACCACCTGTTATTCGGTCTTCAATACTAACTCGACACGGATTTTTGTGGGTTACGATGTAATAGATCTTCAAACTACTTTAACACTAGAGGAAATGAATAGTGATGTATAACTTTTATGAATCTTTTTAACTTAGTTTCAAGATTCAAATTAAATTACAGATTATCAACATAAATCTATACTGATCAAGCAGTTAATGACGCAATCACAGATAAATATAACAATAATAACAAAAGGTAAAGTAAGAGGGATGACACCAAGAATTTTATACTATAACAACAATAACAAAAGGTAAAGTAAGAGAGATGACATCAAGAATTTTATGTTAGTTTCAACTAACCAATCCTATATCCAGTCTCGTACAATACTGTACAGATTTATTTTCAATATCCTACTTTAACCAGGTAGCAAGTAAACTAGAATATAGTCTTGATTTCAAGGCCATGAGGTACGCCCTATTGTCTCACGTGTCTGAGACAAGCTCTCTTGATTTACTGGGCAACAAGATCACCCACTAAATTTAGACAAGCTACTAAGGACACCCACTTGATTTGAATGAGAAATAAACACATCTAAACAAATAAGTCTAGAGTTGTTGATTTTCAAATATAAACAGTTATACTTAGATACATGATATCATATAGCTATTATGATAAAAGTTTGATCTTTAAGTTTGTAGAGAACTAATCTAGTACAACATGGGTTAATTCTATGTAGTTTTAAAGAATGCAGAAAGTAGTTCTGAAGAAATATTTTAAAAGAGAAAAGAGTAAGAAGAAAGTAAAAAAATTAGTTAGAAAATTCATTCGGACTCCCCTTTATGTAGTGAATGAACAAATGTATCCGTTCATGAAGAGGTGCGTCCAAAAGATACTTCTTTTCAAAATTCAAAACACAAACCAACGGTCGCTATGTCAACATATCTAGAAGGGCTATGTCGATATACCCTTGTAAATTATGAAAGAACGATTTTCTTTATAAACTTATATTTGTAAAAACAGTTTTTATATACTTTGAACATATAAAAACTTTCATAAAAAATTTGTAAAATATATTTTTAGTTTTAAATAATTTTCTTTAATAAAATATCAAAGATTATAAATTTGTGAAAAGATCAGACTCTGCTCTCAGGGACTTTAATAATTTATTCTAATGACTCATATTACAGTCTTGAGCTCTTCAAATCTTTGCCTTTGAACTCAGGAGTTTTGATCATCTCTGAATCATGAACTTTAGTGTTTATACTGAATAGTCTTCAAGTTTAATCGTTCTGTACCATTTAATATTCTACAGTATGTACTATACAACTTGTAAAAACATTAATATATTTATTTATATGGTTGTTGTCATCAAAATCAATATATGAGGTATTAACAATCTCTCCATTTTTGACGCTGACAACCATGTAAATATTTATATATATATAATATAATATAACCCCCTCCCCCCCGCGAGTTAAATAACCCCATTAGCATATGCCCGTGTTGTATTTTATATATTGCTTCCTCTTTGCCATCGACAAAAATGGATGAAAAACAAAACTCTCCCTAAATGTGATATATTCGTGAATTGCAAGGTCAAAATCAATATTAATAGCTATATATATTCAAGACATATCATTCAAAACCAAACTATACTACCAATCCAAGTCAAACACAACATTCATATGTTTTAATTACAAATAAAATGATGTAATCATATTTAATCAAACCTAAATAACCAATCAAACCTAAAAAGAAGACACAACTGAACAATACAAAACAAACTAACATATTTACATGCCTAGAATCCAAATTACGGTTCTAGTTTAATTATCGAATTTTTTTGTAATGACCCTCCTTTTTGACCCTTAGATATCGACATCAATACATCTATGGTATTCACATGCCAAATATCCAGTACCAGAAGGACAGATTGATCAAAGTTAAAAAGAAAAATGAAGAAAGAACAGAATCTTACACGAATGGAATAACATATATTATTTCAATATATAATCATTATAGCGGAAATTTTTAAATACACACATCAAAGTTTATCCTAATCTCAGCCTGGACAGTTATAAATCTCTATTCCTACTAATGCTGAGTACAAATAGTAAACAAATGTAGCAAAAATGGAAATGGATAACCATATATAGAAGAAACTCCACCTCCTGCTCCAAGCTCCTCCAAAATGTTCCAAGCTAGACCTGAATTACTTGGCTACCTAAAAAAATAGGGCACCCAGAGTTTAAGGTAAAGAAAATAAACTCCAAGTCAGTCATGGGACAGGTGCAAGAAAACTCAAAACACAGATATTTTTTAGAATAAAAGGGTATCTCATAAGACCACTCTACACTTAAACACAGACATGTATTTACCTTATGATAACCAAAACATTTCTACGTAAAATCCAATGATATTGTAATAGTGTCTTGATTACAAATACATATTAATCATAGCGGAAATTGTTACATCAATTAAATTCCAGCATAATAGGTATACAACTAAGTGCGAAGACACTTATTTGAGAATGGATTCCAATAATGTCTGATAAGGGACTACCTTCCGTACAGTACATTTGTAGAGGAATTTACCAAGGATACATAGGCAATCCTCATCATTTGGCAAGACCGGCCTACCCCTTTTGGTCAACATAGTGATCCTGGATAGTATCGAATATGACATCATCCTGGTTGTTACCAAGCTATCCAAGACGTCTCATAGCATACATAATATACTCGACATATAGAGAGTAATCTAGAAAGGTAATGACCATATCCTAATGGTTGCGAATCACATAGCCTTAGGACATATATGTTTAAGCATTTTTCGAGTGCGAGGCCTGAGGTAACGTTTACCTTTCTCATAACAAATTCCGCTTTGATTGCCGTATTGTCATTTCCAATAACACACTATTGATTTCCACAATCAACCTTCTGATCTCATACGTCTTAGAGAAGGGTGTTAAGTGTAAGAGGGGTTACCTCCAACACCATCAAACAGATGTATGTTTATAAAAGTCAATGTACGTGGTTTTAAAAATGCGATGTCAGACATTGTCCATACAAGTTGTCCAGGCACAGGGCAAACCGAAGGCACTTCTCCTACTACATCCTATTTGCGAGACACCATTAAGATTAGTAGCGAGTAGTCCTTGCATTGAAGATTTTAGAATGAAGATGTTTTTTCCACCATATACAGATGGTATGGGAATTACGCTTGAGGTTAGTTGCAAGCAACCTTTATTATAAAGATTTCCGTCTTCAAAATCATTGCCTTCAACATGTTTTCGCTTTTGAACGTATATTGGTTCAAAGTGAATTTCAGATAGGAATCACCCCAATCCATTCTCGGTTTCTCCGAACTGACTATCGATAAAAGATGTCAAGTATGCAGGTGATTATTAATTAATTAATCAATATCTTTTATCCAGATATCTCCTAAGATATACATACATACATACATACATATATATCTTTAAATTATAATCTTTTTCAATATATACGGGATTTAATTAAACCTCATTTACAAAATTCTCTTCGTTAATTAAACCCTTTTTAAGTCTTGGAATTATTTCGAACCTTTTTACCTTTTACTTAAGAAAATATTGCCAAATCATTTATTTCAATCGTAACAAAGATTTCTTATGTTCAAATCATAAATTTTAAATGGGTCAAAAACAATGTTATTTAAAACATCTTTACTATAAATCCAAACCAGTTTGTTTGAGTAAAAAGGATCCATAGAAATTATACTAGTTATACTTCAATACTAATTTCTCTGTTCAACTTGTGCTATTCGCGAATAACGGAGAAATCACCTTGTAAATTCACACGGATATTATGAGTTCCCCCATCAGAATTCAATACAGAGTTTAACCAATACATTTCATACATCATCGAAATCTTATTATTCTAGAATCTTGTTTAACTTTTAGAAATTTCCAAATCTCTTTTTATCTTAGAAAAATATGGTCCGAACAAATCAAATTTACTATCCCCTCCACTGGGCCAGTTCGGATAGCTAGAGCGAAACCCAGACATTAGTTATCTAAGGTTGAGTCTAGAGACTATCTCTCTACTGCCCATAAGGTGTTCAAGTTATATGATCAACTCTAAACTCTTTTATATGATTTTTTAGAGATGATTTTCATTTACTTAATACAGTTCCAAATATTGTTTAAAACAATTTTCCTTTAACCGTTTATTTAAAGCTCATTTAAAATAATTATAAAACTTTCAAATCATCTTCAAAATACTAAATTATTCATTTGAAAAGATTACTAAAAATATTGAGAAATAATAATGAATTTAAACCATAATTTGCAAAAGTTACCGAAACCGCTGTAAAAGCTGTTGTGAATAGTGTTTTTAAAGCTTGTTTGTTCAAAACACTAATTCCATTTCATATATGTCAATTTTTATAACACAAATCACTTTTAAAACATTTTAACATATTGACAAAACTTATTTGATATTTTTAAAGATTTAAAAATATCAGTTTTGAAGCATTTCCCACTTTGGTTCTCAAAACTGCCAAACAACGATATTTTAAAAAATATGATTTGGACATACTCAAATTCTATTCAATGAAATCTTGATTTTTCTTCTTAATTTAAATCATAATTATAAGAGTTCGTAAAATTCTTAAAAATAATTCCGTGGTTTATTCCATTTTACACATTGATTTAACTTTTACGACGCGAAATCGCGAACTGCCGTTCCGCGACGCGCTTACTTTGACTCCATTATCAAATCTTTTTCAAACATTTTTGAAATTAGTGTTAATGTCTATAAAATATTTATAAACCATTTTAAACCATTTTATTCATGTTTAAAGAGGTTTAACCATACCGTAACACTTTTATAATTCATATAGGAAAGTGATTTTCTTCGGGTAAATTCGACGTGCATTCAACATGAATTATTTCCACAATTAAATAAACATATAATCATATCCAAAACATGATGATCAAACATAGAAAAATCTTAGAAAAAATATCATATCATCATACGTGATATAAAATAACACAGTAAATCTCACCTTCATTGGTTTCTAGATTTACTAAAATATGGTTGTGCTTCACTATCACCGCACTGAAGCTAATGAAATCAACCCTACAACCCTTGATCATATACGACCTATGCTAGAGAGGGTGGACGCTTGGCCTTGAGTGGTGATGGTGGGTGGTTGTGAGTATAGGAAGAAAAGAGTAAATGAATGCTCACTTTGATATCAAATTATGGTGATAAATTTTGTGATATGGAAGTGTATTTCTCAGCAGAGCTTTGCTATGACCATGCAATATTTTTTGAAGACATAGAAGCCATTAATGAAGAGGAAGAAGAAGATGAAGAACCAAAGAAAGAAAAGGGAGGAAGGTGAGAAATTTATGAGAGGAGGAGGCATTTATTTATAGGAAAAAAATGTGTAAAAATTTCTAAACGCAATATTACCTTCCTACCCCTTGCTCACTCCCTCTATACGCACAGCCACTCTCCCTTATCCTCTCCATGTGCTTGAGATGATGGTGTGTAAGTGTGGAAGGATGTAATGTTCTGATGTGTAGTTTGCATTTGACTATGTATAGATATCTTAGATATTTTGTAATATGTATATATATCATAGTATGTATGTATGTTATATGTGTATATGTATATGTTAGTGTATATATGTGTATATCATATATGTAACAAGACATATAAACAGCATTGCGATCACTTCGAACAACTTCCGTTCGTTAAACCTTTGAAAATCGAAAAGCAGATTCTCGATCACGTTTTCACTTATTAATTAAATTGTATATAAATGTGAACAAAATTTGAAAAATAATTTCTTATCATTAATAATAAATTAAAAAGATCACACCTGAATTATAAAACCATATTTATAAATATTAAACAAGTATTTACAAAAAATGTTATCGTATCGACAAAATGTTACAAATTTTATTATATTTTTAAAACAAGTGTATATGTTTGTAAAACTATTACAAATGATTTATCATCATTATATAACTTATAAAAATGAATTATTATCATTTCAAAACAATTGTTTGACTATTCTAAACTTAATTTAAAATACCAAAAAATATATAAAAGTGATGATATCCATGATAATGTCATAAATATACTTTATTTTCGAAAATAAAATAAATAATTTTTATTTCATATTCTTGCTTAAATGGATAAATAAGCGTATGTTTCCAGTTCCGTTCGCTTTAATGTTGAGAAAATCTCATTTTCTCGAAAAATGATTTTTGCCATTTTTCTCATAAAAACCACCAAATATCCATATTTGTTAATATATCTCTAAAACAAGTTTACCATCGTTACTTTTAGTTAAAAACATTATATTTTGTGTTATAAAATATTGTAATTGAATATTCCGAATATAATTTATCAAAGCTATAAATTTGCAAGTCTTTACAAACTTCCCTCCTTCAAAGAATTTCATCCCCGAAATTGCACCTATCCAAAAACTTGATAAAAACATTATTTTAATTTCAAATATAAACCAATGTTTTACTCACGGATTACACGTATGCACTATCTGATTCGATCTAAAATTTGAATACATAACTTTATTTCCAAACTAGTATTGATCCCTTGATCCTTTAATGCAAACTTTGATCAAGTTTCTTGATCAAAAAAAAACCTTGCTTCCCCTACGTAACTCTGAACTATGGTAGCAAAAACACAAGTATCCAAGAACAAACCCTTAACATTATTCTTCATCAAGAATCGAGTGATAAATCCTTTTCCGGATGGGTTTAAGCACCTTAAAGTTCCGCACTCGAATCTTATATCAGAATCGTTCGAAGAAATGATCTATGTATCTCATACATATTTATTAATTTTCCAAATATTTTATGAAAATATTTCAAAATTTTTATTCAAACATATTTATAAAGATGCTTCTTTATATATAATACTTCGAAAAAATTATTCAACAAATTTTTTTATATTTTTTTCAAAGAAACCATTTCAATTTTAACATTTAGGAAATACCTCTGTATAATTAAATTCGTAAAAATCTTTGAGGAAAGCTTCATATTTTCCAAAACATACTTATTGGATTAAAACAAATTTTGCGTAAAACATCGTTATGACAACCCAAAAACACTATTAGAGGGATCTGATTAATTATACTTAGTATTATTTTTTATGTCAAACTTAAACTATTTATTAGTTAACAACGAAGGCGATCAAGTTGGGTATCATTTCCTCTCTGATCTTGAATGGATGACTTTCTTAACTTAAAAATAGACATAAGTTACCTCGAATTTTAACATAAAATATAGGGTATGCATAAATCTCGTATACTATATAAAGTATCTCCTTTGCAAAATCGCTTACTATAACAACAGTGTTATAGTCTATGTCTTCCTCATTTTTCCAAAAACATTTAATTACGGCAATGAAGTCGAAATCCACGTCTTCCTACATTTAAGCTCCTTTTAAATTACTTTTAAAAATATATTTTAAATATCATTTTAAATATCACTTTCAAATCATTTCTCTTAAAAAATATTTTAACTTTATAAAAACTCTTTTGAAATAAGACCTTTCCATTTTATAAACTCTACTCCTAAAATTATAAATTCTACCAAATCATTTTAATTTTTTCAAAGCTTTTCCAAAATATCTTTTTATAAAACATACTTGTAAATTCAAATTTTAAAGAATCATTTTATTTTTTTAAAACACATTTTTATACAACATGCTCATTTATTATCTTATATAAATTCATTATCCTTAACCTAATATTATTATCAAACGCTTTATAGTCAAATCGTTAAACTCAATTCATAAGTTGTTTGTTAAATCAACAAATGATAGTAGCTGAATGTTATTACTTCCAATATTAAATGTAAATAACTTAATAAAAAATTAACAATCACCAATTAATCTATCAATTAATGATTCACATTATCTTTTTAACTTTACATTTTTTTATAGATCGAGTAAATTAAAATTGATACCAAGGAACTGTGTACTACCAATAGTATCATATATTCCTTTAACAAGAAGGGGAATACTTAAAAGAAGTGTGTACCGTCCAGACACATCACCTATCCATTTTTAATTACCTTTGAGCCACTTGTACTAGTTGACTATAAGAGTTTTTTTAGAAATACCAAGATTTTAATTCTCAAAGAATCTCTTTATAAAAAATGTGTTATAAATCCAAATTATAAAATCACTTATTTTTATAAAACATTCATAAAATCATCTATCTTAAATAAGTTTCTTTAACCTTAAACCAATATTATTTACTGAAAAACACATAGTCAAATTGTGAGACTAAATTCATGAAATGTTCGTTTTAAACTTTTAAATCAAACAACTAATCAATAAATGATAATAACTAAATATTATCGTTCCTTTAGCAACTAAACACTTTATGAATAACTATATCATTTGAAATATATTCCTTTATATTCAAAATATAATCCTAAATAAAATTATTTCATTTAATATTTTTTAAAATAAAAATCATTTTTTATATAACATTATCAAATACGTGCTCATAAAAAATATGCTCAAACTCATTCTAGGGTGTCACTTACCCTTTCTCTAATGAGGTACTCATCCTAGGGCATTACTGACCCAATCTGTGATGAGACTTTACCCCTATCAGGCTCAGGTGTTCGCTCAACCTAAGCTCCAATACCAACTCTGTTGACCCGCCTTTTTGACCCTCAGAAATCGATACTAATACATCTGTAGTATTCACGTACCGAATATCCAGGTGTCGGAAAGACAGATTGATCAAGGGTAAAAAGAAAAATAAAAAAAGAACTGAATCTTACACGAATGGAATAACATATATTATTTCAATATATAATCTTTACAGCGAAATTTTTTAAATATGACAATTATAAATCTTTGTTCCTACTAATGCTTTATAAAAAAAAGCAAACAAATGCAGCGAAAATGGAAATGGATAACCATTTATAAACAGAACTCCATCTCCTATACCAAGCTCCTTCAAAATGTTCCACGCTAGACCTGAACTGCTTGCTTGTCTGAAAAATAGGGCACCTAGAGTTTAAAGGAAAAGAAAATAAACTCGTGGTCAGCCATAAGACTAGTGTGAGAAAACGCAAAACATGGATATTTTTGAAAATAAATGTTATCTTATAAGACCATGCCGCACATAAGCACAGATGGATTTTTACCTTATGAGAACCAAAATATTGCTACGTTAAATCAAGTGATATTGTAATAGCGTCTAAATTAAAAAATACATATTAATCATAGTCGAAACTGTTACATTAATAAAATTCTAACATAATTGTATACAACTAAGTCCGAAGGCACTTATTGAAAAATGGATTCCAACAATGGTAGGTAAGGGACTACCTTCCATATATTTCATTTCTAGGGGAATGTATCGTAGATACATAGACAATTCTTAACATCTGGCATGACCGGCTTACCCCTTTTTAGTCAACACAGTGATCTTGGATAATACCAAATACGTCATCTCCCTGGTTGGTAACAACCTATCCGATACGTCACATAGCCTACACAACATACTTGACATATAGAGAGTAATCTAGAAAGGTGATGACCATACCCTAATCATTGTGAACCATTTAACCTCACGACATACCCTATTTAAGCCATTTTCAAGTGTGAAGCCTGAGGTAATGTTTACCCTTCTTATTACATAGTCTACTTTGAATGCCACATTGCCATTTTCAATAACACACCATAGATTTGCACAAAAGTAAAACCTTTGAGCCGTACGTCTCAAAGAATGGTGTTTAGTATAAGAGGAGTTACCTTCTACACCATCAAACAGATGTACATTGTAAAAATCAATGCATATGGTTTTAGAAATGCAATATTAGACATTTGTCCATATAACTTGTCCAGGCACAGGACAAACCGAAAGCACTTCTCATACTACATCCTATTTGGGAATCACCCACAGGATTAGTTGCGAGTAGTCTTTGCATTGAAGACTTCAAAATGAAAATACTACTGTCATAATATATAGATGATATGGGAATTACCCCTGAGATTAGTGGAAAGCAGCCCATCTCCATGTTCAAAATCATTATCTTCGATATGTTTTTACTTTGGGATGTATATTGGTTCGAAGTGATTTTCAAATTAGAATCATCCAAATCTGATCTCGTTTTCTTTGAACCAAAAATCGATAAAAGAAGCGAAGAATGTCGATGATTATTATTTAACTAATCAATATCTTTTATCCAATTAGAATATCTCATCAACTTTGTTGTTAAAAAATAATTTTACAATGTAACGCATGACCGTTCCTTTCATTCTGGCGATTCCTTTAAATAAATATGTTCTACGTCTCCTCTTAGTCTTTTTTCTTCAATCTTCCTCCACTTTTTTGCATTCTTTGGATTCTCTTGTTCCTAAATTTTATACTTTTTTGCCGATCACTCTCATTCATCTATTCAACCTGATGGTCTACCATTTTTTCATGGGGTGAAGGATTCTCGTTTTTATCCTCCTAGAGTTTTTACTCAGAAATCAAGATCGGAAAGCGGGTTCAATTTCAGAGGTGGGAGAAAGTTCTGCACCACTGGTGACCTCTCTCGTTTGATTAGATATTGCTGCGTTGCTACCAATTGTTTTAGATGCAGTTGCGTTGGTCACAAAAAGAAAGATTGCCCAATGTATTTCAATTCCAGTAAGAATCTCTCTATTACTGAGCATGGTTTCCTCTTTGTTCTTAAAAATTCTGAACTTAAGAGAATTCTCCTAGATCATCTTTGGTCATAGAGAAAAGAGGGTTTAGAATTCTTAGAAGAACTGTTCATACATTTTGATGCTATTAATGCAGTAAACATTGGCAAGAATTATTGCTCAAAATTTAGAGATCCAATGGATTTTTTTAGAGAATTTGCTTCTTCTTGTAAGGGTGATGTATCGGTGGTGGATAAGATGTTTGGTTTCAGCGATAATTTTGGAGTTTCAGGAGATTTTGATCTTTTATTATCTCTGCCATGTCACTTACAGATGAGACTAAGGTGTTCGATCCTTTGTCTTTTGATCCTGCAGTTTTGAATTATAATGCAGTACCTCCCTCACCGATCTCCAGTAATTCAGTAAGTGCTCTTGGGTTTTCTACCGTTTCTAAAGATGATGCTGTTAGAAAGAATATTTTTCTTCGGCTGAGTCGTGGACTACGTCACTTTCTTGAAGGCGTTTCGGCGATCTGCTCGTTGGTGCAAGCGGTTCGTAACTATCACCGTGCCTCTAGGATAAAACAGCCTCTCAAAGATTTATGCTATCGATTCGTTGCACCGACGAAGCGATTCTGTTTGCACTGAAAAATCGTTGCTCGAATTTTTTTCGGTTTTTTAAAAATGAAAACTGAGATGTTGTTTTATCCTAGAGGCGGCGGTGATAGTTACGAACTGCTTGCACCAACGAGAAGATCGCCGAAACGTCTTCAAGAAAGTGACGTAGTCCACGACTCAGCCGAAGAATAATATTGTTTCTAACAATTGAAGAAGACGACACCGACAAGGAGTGCTGCTGCTGATCTAGATGTCGCTGCTCCCGCTTCCCTCTTCCAAGTCCCGATGGTCTCTGCTGCGCCTTTCAGATTCGAGGCCCTCTATTTCAAACGATTGAAACAAAAGATGGAATTCTTCCTGGCTATGAGGAAGGTGGTGGCTGTGCTGACAACCGACAAACCACAGCTGCCGAAAAGACTAAACGAAGCAGACGCAGATCTGATGCGAGCCTGGATAGAAAAATCAAAGGAGGTGCAGAACTGGACAGAACAGCACTACCTGTGCCAGAACTTCATACTCAATGGCCTCTGTGATGATCTCTACGACTACTACAACTCTGACAAGTCGGCCAAAGAGATTTGGAAAGCACTGCAAAAGAAGTATGACACTGAAGAGGCTGGAGCAAAGAAATATGCAGTCAGCCGCTACCTGAAATACCAGATGACAGATGACAGGTCAGTAGAGATGCAATCTCATGAGCTATAGAAAATTGCCCATGAGATCATCTCCGAAGGTATGAGTTTGGTTGAACAGTTTCAGATTGCTGTTATTATTGATAAATTGCCCCCAGGTTGGAAAGACTTTAAGAATGTGTTTAGGCACAAGACTAAGGAATTCTCCTTAGAGAGCTTGATCACTCGCCTCCGTATTGAGGAGGAGGCTCGTAAGCAGGACTAGAAGGAGGAAGTGCTTGTTGTTACAAACAACAACACTAAAAATTCCAAGCCTACGATTCTGAAACCAAATCCGAAAAATTTTAAGAATCAAAACCGCAACCGCAACAAACAGAATTGGAACCCGCATGGGAACCAAAAAGGACAGCAGAAACCGACCCAAAAGAATGACTCTGGACAGTTGTTTCTGTGTTACAACTGTGGAAAACCAGGTCATATGGCACGCAAGTGTAGGAACAGAGCAGGCCCTGCACCGTAGGCTAACCTGGCCGAGGAGCCTCTTACGGCTATGATTTCTGAGATTCACCTTGGTGGTGGATCAGAGGGTTAGTGGGTAGATACTGGTGCATCCCGCCATGTCTGCTATGATCGTACTATGTTCAGTATATACACGGCTGCTGATGATCAGAAAGTGCTGCTGGGAGATTCTCACACCACTATAGTTGCTGGCATTGGAAATGTGGAAATAAAGTTTACCTCTGGAAAGACAGTTCTTTTGAAAGATGTGATGCATACTCCAGAGATGAGAAAGAATTTGGTCTTTGGTTTTCTCCTTAATAAGGCTGGCTGTACTCAAGTTATAGGGGCTGATTTGTATACTTTGACTTATAAGGGGATGTTTGTAGGGAAGGGTTATGCTTGTGAGGGTATGTTTAAACTAAATGTTGAATCTAATAAAGTAACCAGTTCTGCTTATATGTTGTGTGACTTTAATATTTGGCACTCTAGATTATGTCATGTAAATAAGCGTATAATTCATAACATGATCACATTAGATTTGATTCCTAAAATGTCACAAACTGATTTTGAGAAATGTGAATTCTGTAGTCAAGCAAAAATCACTAAGAAACCCCAAATCAGTTGATAGATTTTCTGAACCCTTAGACTTGATTCATTCTGACATATATGAGCTAGATGGTACTTTGACTAGACATGGACACCGTTATTTTATCACTTTCATAGATGATACCTCTGATTTCACTTATTTATATCTTATGAGAAATAAAAATGATGCATTTAATATGTTTAAATTATTTAAAACCGAAATCGAGAATCAATCTAATAAGAAAATTAAGAGACTTCGTAGTGATAGAGGAACAGAATATGAATCTAGTCCATTTCTTGATTTTTATAAATTGAATGGTATAATTCATGAGAGAACTGCACCTTATTCACCTGAAATGAACGCTAAAGCTGAAAGAAAGAATAGGACCTTTATCGAATTAGTTGTAGCTATTTTGTTAAATTCGGGTGCAGCAAAACATTGGTGGAGGGATATTTTGTTGACTGTATGCTATGTATTGAATAGAATCCCTAAACCAAAAAGTAAGATTTCACCTTTTGAAATTTTAATAAATTATAAACCGAATGTATCTTACTTTAGAACTTGGGGATGTTTGGCATATGTTCGTATACCCGACCCTAAGAGAATAAAATTAGCAAGTAGAACATACGAATGTGTATTTATTAGCTATGCTATTAATAGCAAAGCATATAGATTTTATAACCTGAATACACATAATATAGTAGAATCTATTGATCTTGATTTTTATGAAAGTAAATTTCCTTTTAAATTGAGGAATAGTGGAGGCACGTCAAATAATACCGTGCCTATTAGAACAGAACTTAATGAATCTTCTGAAACTGAACCTAAAAGAAGTAAAAGAGTAAGAGTTGATAAAGATTTTGGCTCGAATTTTTGCACTTTCACTATAGAGGAGGATCCAATAAACCTCCAAGAAGCCTTATCTTCTTTATATGCCGATTTTTGGCAAGAGGCTATAAATGATGAGATGGATTCCATGGAATCCAATAAGACTTGGCACTTAGTAGATTTACCGCTTGATTGTAAGTCTATAGGTTGTAAATGAGTACTTAAAAAGAAATTAAAACCTGATGGAACAGTTGAAAAATATAAAGCCCGTTTGGTAGCTAAAGGTTTTAGGCAAAGAGAAAATATAGACTTTTTTGATACTTTTTCATCTGTAACTAGAATCACATCCATTCGAGCACTAATTTCATTAGCATCTATTTATAATTTAATTATACACCAAATGGATGTTAAAACTGCCTTCTTAAATGGTGAATTAGAAGAGGAAATTTATATGGACCAACCTGAAGGCTTTGTTATTCCTGGTCAAGAACATAAAGTTTGCAAATTAGATAAATCATTATATGGTTTAAAACAAGCACCTAAACAATGGTATGAAAAATTTGACAATTTAATAATCACAAACGGTTTCAAAGTTAATGAAAGTGACAAATGTATTTATTATAAATCTGAAAATGACATTTGCACTATAATATGTTTGTATGTAGATGATCTACTTATTTTTGGATCAAATATTCATGCCATCAACACTGTTAAATCTTTGTTAAGTGTCAATTTTGATATGAAAGATCTAGGTGAAGCGAGTGTAATTCTTGATATTAAGATTACTAGGTCCGAAAAGGGACTTTCTTTGGATCAATCTCATTATATTGAGAAGATCTTAATGAAATACAATTACTTTGACTGTAAACCTGCATGTACACCATATGATCCTAGTGTAAAACTTTTCAAGAACACTGGTGAAGGTGTAAGATAGTCTAATTATGCGAGCATCATTGGCAGCCTTCGGTATGCCACTGATTGTACTAGACCCGACATTGCCTATGTCGTGGGATTATTATGCAGGTTTACTAGTAGACCTGGTATAGAGCATTGGCATGCTATTGAGAGGGTCATGAGATACCTAAAACGAACCATGAACCTTGGATTACATTATGAAAAGTTTCCAGCTGTTCTTGAAGGTTACACCGATGCAGACTGGAATACTTTATCTGATGACTCAAAGGCAACCAGTGGTTATATCTTTAGCATTGCTGGAGGAGCTGTTTCTTGGAAATCCAAGAAACAGACTATTTTGGCTCAGTCTACTATGGAGTCTGAGATGATAGCACTAGCCACAGCTAGTGAGGAAGCAGAGTACTTAAGAAATCTGCTAGCTGAGATTCCTTTATGGTAAAAACCGATACCAGCTGTGTTGATCCATTGCGATAGTACCGCGGCTATTGCAAAAGTTCAGAACCGTTATTACAACGGTAAGAGACGACAGATACGTCGTGAGCATAACACTGTTAGAGAGCTACTCTCTTCAGGAGCTGTTAGAGTGGATCACATACGCAGTGACGAGAATTTGGCAGATCCTTTGACGAAAGGATTGGCCAGAGAGAAAGTCCTTACGGCTTCTAGAAAAATGGGACTACCGCCCTTAGATTGTTGAGTCATGCACAATGGTAACCCAACCAAATGACTGGAGATCCCAAGAACTAGGTTCAATGGGTAAGAACAAGTTTGAAGTGATATGAGTTGAACATGCTATTTTTTCATCCATATAGAAGCATGTATTCCTAAAGTGATTAGAGGACGAGTTAGTAGAAACTCTTAATGAGATCTATACTCCATTTGGAGTGGAGTACCTACCTTCAAGAGCACTCTTGATAGACTCACCTGTGTGAATGTGGAAATTTGGCCGTTTCCTATGGAGTTTTGGGCAAAACTCTTAGAGCATTCACTAAACTGGGATAGACGTGCATGGCCATAAATGCACGGGCTTATTTGATTGCACTCTAGAAAGATTGTGTGTGGTCTAATGTCAGGAATAGAGTTCAAGACTATGTGTCACTCTAGTAAAAACTGAATCTTACTCACTATGCAAAGGTTCAAGTCGAACGACACCTTTGTTTATGCACAATCTTATGTTTTCAGAAATCGCTCAATTTTTTTTTAAAATTCAAGTGGAGGACTGTTGGAAATTATTTTTTGAAATAAGTGAATTGTTAAAAAAAAATTGACTAAGTGGAAGTTGGCTCCTATACGTGAATAGTCCCACGTTGTAGGATTATATGCAAGAATCAAGTATTTATACTTGATTCTTAGAGGCTAAGTTGGGCCCTTTGGACACCCAATGAAGCTCTTTTGTGAGGAGGGAGATCTTGCTTGACCACCACACACGTGAGCCGACCGACCGACTCGACCCGACCCGACCCGATCCGGGCTGGTCCAGGCTCGGGTTCGGGTTCGGGCTTGTAGTGGTGTAACACTTATATTTTTGCTACAAATTTATTAACCATTTTTGACCAGGCTAGAACGGTAAAGTTTATTCAAGCCCGTATTGAAGAACGTTACACAACGTTTATTATTTTGACCCGGTATTACTCAGATCCGTTTTTCTAGACCACGTTCCCCCAACCAGTAACGTTCTTTTTTCACTACTCTGTCTTCTTAACTGATAGAGAGACGAAAGCAAACAAGAACAACATCTCAGTTTTCATTTTTAAAAAACCAAAAAAAATTCGAGCAACGATTTTTCAGCGCAAACGGAATCGCTTCGTCGGTGCAACGAATCGATACCATAAATCTTTGAGGGGCTGTTTTATCCTAGAGGCGGTGGTGATAGTTACGAACTGCTTGCACCAACGAGCAGATCGCCGAAACATCTTCAAGAAAGTGACATAGTCCACAACTCAGCCAAAGAAAAATATTGTTTCTAACAGATGCAGACTATTTTACTTAAGGTGTAGAATCCTCGGATATAGTGGAGTCTTAAGTTATTCACTGATAAAAACCTGTATCTCTACTATGTGATAACAGATTTGAGGATGGTTTGCATATTTGTTGTGTTTCTTATGGCAAACTAATAGAGGAAGTTGGAGGTAGTGTTGCAAACAAGGTGATGGGTTGTAATCAGGTTGTTGATTCTCTTTTTTGTGATAACCGGAGTGGTGATTTTGGTAGTCAGATATTAGATCGAGTGCACTATGAAACTTTTGAATGTCATGATGACTTTCATATGTCAATTGTTATAGTTGGGGCTAGTAGTGTGATTGTGGGTAGTTTATCAAGCTCTAAAGTTCAGATTATACCCGAGGCTGTGGTGATCTCTGATATCCATCTCAATTTTTATTCTAGCGGTCTAGTTGATTTCAGTGCAAGGGTTTTAGGGACTGAATTTGTGTTTTGTGTTAGAGATAAAGAATGATGTTGGTGTAGTGGTAGGTTCAGATTGTTTAGATTTTTCCTGTTTTGATGTTGTTTGTGAACATTTGGTTGATGCATTGGGTGAGGCTAGCTTGTGTTTGACTGTGCATGATCACAGTATAGCAAAGTAGTGTTGCTCAGATGTTAAGGGTGTGGATTTAGTGGCATAGGCAGTTAGGAGAGACATGGCTAATTGCGTATGTGTTAATGTGTTTAGTTCTGATTTGGATGATGGCATTTCTATTTCCATTGCTGGTAGTGAGTCTGTTGATGATCTCGGTGATGCTGTTGAAGAGTGTTTTAATGGCGCAGTTGAAAATGATCTTGATGGTTTTGTTATTACCGAAGGTGAGCTTTGTGAACATTTGCTAAGTGCTCATGTAATAATTGCAACGCAGTGTGAGAATGTATTTGCAAATGAAGTTGTTTCTAATAATGCTGCGATAGAGAATGTGATGCTTATTCCCTAGTATTCCGACTGTGAGAATAAGTGTTTTAGTGATGACATTCTTTTATTACTTGATATAAAAGGGATAATTCGATATATTGTTGACTTTTCTGATGAGGTTGTGAGGGAGAGAGTAAGGTTGAGCATATCTGATTCTCTGATCAGGGAAGTCAAATTCTAAGCAGTCGGTGTATTATCATAGAGGGGGCTTCAGATTTGTAATGTATTGTTGTCTTGCATCTATAGGTAAATTTCCATGTTCTCTTAATAATGTTAGTGATTCGACTCATGTATTCAAATTTGTAAAAGAAATAGCCAGAGTTATTCATCGGTTAATGTTAGAAGAAGTTCTCACTTAAAGTCTAAAGCTTCTAAATCATTTGCACGAGGATTGATGATTTTTTGGAGTTTTTTGATTTGATTGTGTCTTTGGAGATTGTTAGTGTCATGAGCGGTTGCTATTTGTTATTTTGAAGTTTTCTCAAGCATGGTTGTTGAGGTTGAGGCACTGGAAGTTTATATTGATGACAACTTTTCTTTTGGTGTTGTTTCAGGCTTTAGTTTTTTTGATAGAGTTGCTTGGTTAGGGAGAGTCTTTAGCTTCTTAGGCTTTTGAGAGGCTTTTTTTTTTATTTTTTCATTTTGTATTGGAGGGTTTTAGCTACTTACCAAGCTTGTTGGCCGCTCCTTTATTTTTGTGATATATGTATGTATGTATGTATATGTGTATATATGTGTGTATATATATACATGTGTGCTATCCTCTACTGTAGAGGATCACACATTTCTCTCAAAAAATTAAAATATCTCATTATATATATATATATATATCTTTAAATCATAATCTTTTTCATTATATACGAGATAATTAAACCACATTTATAATTCTTTGGTTAATTAAATCCTTTTTAAATCTTGGAATAATTCCAAACCATTTCACCTTTTACTTAGCTAAATATTTCCTAATCATTTATTTAAATTTTAATAAAGATTTTTATTTTCAAATCATAAATTTTAAATGGGTCAAAAACAATATTATTCAAGACATCGCTTACTATAAATCCAAAACCAATTTATATTGAGTAAAAAGGTTCCATAGAAATTATACAAATTATACTTCCATACTAATTTTTGTATTCAATCTGTACTATTCGTGAATAACGGAAAAATCCCATTTTAAATTCACAAGGATATACGAGTTTCCTCCTTGGAATTTAATACAGAGTTTAACCATTACATTTCATATACCACCAAAATCTTATTATTCAAAAATCTTATTTAACTTTAGGAAATTTCTAAATCTCTTTTTCAGAAAAATATGGTCCGAGTAAATTAAATTTAATATCCGCTCTGTTGGGCCAGTCCGAATAACTAGAGCAGAATCCAAACATTGATAGTCCAAGCTCCGGTTTAGAGACTATCTCTCCATCACTCATAAGACGGTCAAGTTATTTGATCAACTTTAAACATTTATATGATCTTATAGAGATGATTTTCATTTACTTAACACAATTTCAAATGTTGTTTAAAACAATTTTCCTTTGACCATTTTTTTAGAAATCCTTTAAAATAATTATAAAACTTCTAAATCATCTTCAAAATACTTAATTATTCATTTGAAAAGGTTACTAAAGAGATTGGGAAAGAATAATTAAGTTAAAATCATAACTTGCAAAAGTTACCGAAACCGCGGCAAAAACTGCTGCGAATAGTGTTTTTATGACTAGAATCCCTTTTAAAATATTTTAACATATTTATAAAACTTATTTCATATTTTTAAGGATTTAAAATATCAATTTTAAAGCATTTAGCACTTTGGTTCCAATACTGCCAAACCACGATGTTTTTAAAAACTTGATTTGGACATAACTAAAAAACTATTCGATGAAATCTTAATTTTTCTTCTTCATTTGGAAACTATAGTTATGATAATTTGGAAAAATCTTGTTTTGAATAAACCAAGCTATATTCCATTTTACGCATTGATTTAACTTTTACGGCGCAAAATCGCGAAGTACCGTTATGCGACGTGCTTATTTTGACACCATTTTAAAATCTTTTCAAACTTTACCTAAATGAGTTTTAATGTTTATAAAACATTATAAACCATTTTAAAAATTTTATTCATTTTCAAAGAGGTTTAACCATACCATAACACCTTTATAATTCATATACGAAAGTGATTTCCTTTATGTAAATGTTATGTGTATTTAACGTGAATTATTTCCACAACAGAACAAACATATTATCATATCCGAAACATGATGATCAAACATAGAAAACAATAATAGCAGATATATCATATCATCATTTATAACATAGGCTAGCGGAATAATTCTCACCTTTATTGGTTTCAAGATTTACTAAACTTTAACTAGGTAGCTTTGCTATCACCGGACTGAAGCTTATAAAATCAAGCCTACGACCCTTGGAAGTGTATGGCCTATGCTAGAGAGGGTGGATACTTGGCCTTGAGTGATGATGGAGGATGGATGCGAGTATAGGGGGAGAAGAGGAGATGATTGCTTACTTTGATTTCAAATTATGGTGATAAATTTTACGACATAGAAGTGCATTTCTCAGCAGAGCTTTACCACGACTCTGGAATATTTTATGAAGGCATGAAAGCCATTAATGAAGATGAAGAACATAAGAAAGAAAAGGAAGGAAGGTGTGAAAATTATGAGAGTAGGAGACATGTATCTATAAAAAAATGTGTAAAAATATCTAAATGCAAAATCACCTTCCTACTCCTTGCCCACTCCCCTCCACATGCTCGACTACTCGCCCCTTATCCTTCTCTCCATGTGCTTGAGATGATGGTGTATAAATGTGTAAGGATGTGAGGTTTTATTGTGTCGTTTGCTTTTGACTTTGTATAAATATCTCAGATATTTTGTGATATGTATATATATATATAAGTATATGTATATATCTTATATGTGTGTATACTTATATGTTAGTTTATATATGTGCATGTCATATATGTGCACAAGACATATATATAATGTTGCGATTACTTTCAACAACTTTCATTTGTTAAACTGTTGAAAATCAAAAAGCCGATTCCTGATCACATTTTCACTTATTAATCAAATTACATATAAATGTAAAAAAAATTGAAAACTGATTTCTTATCATTTATAATAAATTAAAACGATTACATTTGAATTATAAAACCATATAAATCAATATTTAATAAGTGTTTACAAAAAGTGCCATCGTATCTATAGAACGTTATGAATTTTCTTATATTTTTAAAACAAGTTTAAATGTTTATAAAATCATTATAAATGATTTATCATCACCATATAACTTATTAAAATGAATTATTATCATTTTAAAACAATTATTGACCATTCAAACTTAATTTAAAATTCCATAAAATATATAAAATGACGATGTCATAAATGTATTTTATTTTCATAAATAAAAAAATAATTTTTATTTCATATTCTTGCTTAAGTGGATAAATAATTGTATGTATCCGGTTCTGTTCGCTTTGATATTGAGAAAATCTCAATTTTTTCGAAAACTGATTTTCGTTGTTTTTCTGATGAAAATCCCTACATATCCCATATTTGTCAGTATACCTTTATAACAAGTTTACCATCATCATGGCTTAAGACATTATTATTCACGTTGTAAAATATTATATTTTAATATTTTGAAAATGAATATAATTCATCAAAGTGTTAAATTTATAGGTCGTTAAAGACTTCCCTGTGAGAAATGTGGATTACGAATATTAAGGCTAGGATTAACACTAGAGGGGAGGGGGGGTGTATAGTGTTAATAAAGAATTACTAAATCTTTTTCGATTTATGTTAATTTAAACACCGATATATGCAATATACAGACACAGATGTGATCACAGAAACAAACACAGATACAGAAATAAAATAAAGGCAGTAAAGGAAAGAACACACCGGATTTTGTACTGGCTCGGAGTTACCCTACATCCAGTTCCGCAACACAAGTACAGATTTCCTTTCAAAAGCAATTGTACAATTACACCCTCGGTTTCAAGTCTACAAAGTACACCCTCCAGAATTTCGATCCTCTGGGTAGAGATACTTGATTTCCGGGCCACAAGTTTACCCAGTTGATTTATCAAGGCTATAATCACACCTTTTCTTTCTTGATTGATTTTCAGGGCTACAATCACACCTTTTCTCGCTTAATAGATTACAAAGAAGTCTATAACTCTGAATAGCACCGAGAATCTTGTAGAGTGAGTGATAAAGAATCAAACTAGAAGTAATTGAGTTCGATTCAATGTTGATTTCGGCAGAGTAATGATAAGAATATGTATTAAGAAAAGTGGAAGAAGAAGAGGAGTGAAAAACCAAAAAATCTGATGTTAAATTCGTTGAAACTAACCCCTATTTATAGAAGAACAATAGCCATGTCCATTCATGAAGAGTTATGACGAATAGACACTTCTTTTGAAATTTAAATTTTAAACTCAACCGACACCATGTCGACATGGGGTATATTGGCATGTCGATATCCCAAAGCATTTTTTCATGTTTTGATTTTCTTTGAAAATAACCTTTATCTTATATTTAAAACTAATTTAAAATTTATAAATATACTTGAATAAAGTTAAAATTCATAAGTAAATATAGAGAATAATATATATAGAATTTAACTCTAATTTTATATTTTAAATCTAAGTATAAATATTTAAAAGTTAAAAATATTATATTAAAAGATAGTTTAAAATCAGGAGTAATTTGACTTTGAAATTAAAGATAATTTTGAGGCTAAAATTATTTAAAATCAGGATAGAGGGTTTTGAATCTTTTTAAAACGAAAGTTTTTAAAACATTTTTAAAACATGATATAATTTTGAAAAATCATTTTGAATAAAAAATTAGCGGATACAAAACAATGTTACACTAGATTTTTCGTAGGTTCCATCCTACTTAGGGTTCCATCCCTTTAACAGGCTCGAAGTGGATTCCATTCCACGAATAAATTGGATTTTAAGATGCCAGTGCTTTTCTATGAGTTTTAACAAAATTCCTAATAATAAATATACTTAACTTTGAAATCTTGAACTCTTGATAATCTTGATACTCATGAGTCTTCTATCTTGATATCTTGAATCTCTATACTGTACAGTCTTCTTTCTTAGTACCTACATGGTTAAATCCTGCATATACATATATATCTAAACTTATAATGTTAGTATTTATATTTTATAGACTATTCTAAGGTTATTGTCGTCAAACCCATCATTTCACGGACTAACGATCTCCCCTTTTTTTATGATGACAACCTTTGTTTATAAAATTTTACTTCTATCCTAATAACCCCCCTAAAACTAATAACTCCCCCTTAATATATGCCTAACTACCCTATTTTATATTTCTCTCCCTTTGTCATCAACAAAAAAATTCATTCCCCCTCATTTTTCAGTATCTGCATTGATAAACTATACAACGGAATATATAGATTAAGAAATAATTATACTTACGAACATGATAACTAATAAAAGTCTATGTACATTTCAATATATATATGTTTTATACAACAAATTTCAAACCAATATCAAGAAATCAATCCACACAGAGTATCGATCCAAACAAATCAATTCAAGCAAATCAAACAAAGAAAACAAATAAAAATCAAACGTTACGTGGAACTTCCACCCATCCTTCTTCTCCAAAGATTGGGTTTGCCTTAATAGCATCTCAATTATCATTGTCATTGGTGAGAGAGACAGGAGGATGTGCTTCGTTATCATCCTTGTGCAGAGAGGAGATCATCCATCGTATCGCATTGAAGTGCCTTTCTTGTTCCTTGATCATCTGCATTTGACTCAATTCTAAGTGACGCTGATTTCGTAGAATAAACGAAAGAATATTCTTGAACGAATTAGGAGTTTCTTCAAGATTTTCGGTTAGATTGTGAATAGGATTAGCCATAGTTGAATTTATGAAAGAAATAAAGGATATAGATGATAAGAAATGAATTTCAGTGAAAAATTCTGAAAGAAACATGTATTTATAGGTGTAGAAATTCGTTTGAAATGAATAGACATTTGTTAGTTATTCAAATTTCAAATTCAAAATCAATTGTCATTTCTGACCAGTACATGTCGACATGGTCATATAGGGGATGTCGACATGGGTCAGTGAAAAATTATGACTAATTTGATTTTGTGAATAATTGTGTGTGTATATATATTTATATACTATACTAATATTTATTCTGGGGATAAGATAAGATAGATAAAAGAAAGGAACTTTCATTTCATTGCATACTACAATAATACAACGATTAAGCATACATCAAGCTACATGAACATTCGAAATAAAGCAAACTAAAACAAATACAACAAGATATGAAAAGATAAGACTAGTTAGAGGATGATGAAGATGAATGTAGTCCAAGTTTCCTACTGACTTTGGAAATGAACTTCTTCATTTTGGATGAAATTTTTTCCAACTTCTTACTAACGGATCTTTTAAGAATCCATTGATTCTCAACAATCGTCTTTGTGTTTTTGAGAAGGGTTTTGGTGGATGGATTAGGAGGATAGTCAATGCTTTCCAAAGCGGTTTCACCTTCTTCTTCTTCAATTTCCATTTCTTCCCCTTCTTCTTCTTCCTCTTCCTCTTCTTCCATTTCCTCATGAGCCAAACGCTCTTCTTTTTCGGCAAGGGTCTCATAAGGTTGAAAAACAAAAGGAATTTTCATAAGCGAAATGTTGGAATGGTTTAAAACTTTTCTAGAAACAAATCCTTCGCCTTTAAAATCCACTCCAAAATAGTTAAAAATCCGAGTGAGATAAATTCCATGGTATAAGGTATTCTCACCCATTTCAAGATTTTTAGGACGAAGTTCATCCAAAATAACTTGCGCCCAATTTATGTCATAATTTTCGAAAATAGCAAAAAGAGCCTTGCAAACTTTTGAAGTAGGATTGTTAAAATTCCCCGATCTTGGGGTCAAAATATGTTGCAAAAGAAGATCGACAATTCTTGCTTTTGGTCGAAAATTTCGATTTTTGAATTAAAATTATCAATCCCTTCGAAAATATGATGAAATGTCTCACGATCATTTTCATCGATTTTAAAATTAAAAAAATCCATTCCCGTACACTTGCAATTGAAAGTGGTACCCAAAAGATCACAATTCAAAACAATCCTAGTGCCTTTGACACTACTCTAAATTTCATCCTCATTTCCACGATAAAATCCACGGTTTAAATTAGCATAGAAAATTTTGACAAGATTTGGATAGCAAAGAAGATCATTTTGAGAAGCATCAGTAAGACTAAGAATTCCATTGTTTGCAAAAAGAGAATCAGGTTCATAAGAAGAAAAATCTTGAAAAATAGCAAATTTTCCGAGATGGACTTTGGCATAATTAGCATAATTGATGTATGCTTTTATTGCCTCCGGATCATTGAATAATTGCTCTTTGATTTTTCTAGAAATTCTCATGGTGGAGGGGTTGCTTGAGGAAGCCATTAAAGTTGAGATTAGAGAGTTTGAAGTTATGAAGAGAGAGTTCGAATTTGAAAATAAGAGTGAAAAGATATGATAAAAGATAGTGAATAAATTGATTCTCAAATGACATATTTTCTAGTCCAAAGGTAGCTTTTAAGAGAATTGAATGAAGTGAAAAGGTGGAGGGAAATTCAAACATTTGAATTCAAATTTTGAAATTCAAATTCAGGCACCCATGTCGACATGTCTCTTTGAATTTTCATGAATTGATTTTTCATAAGTTCTCTAATATATATAAATATTATTATTATTAATGCATATATATATATATATATATATATATGAAATATTATTAAACTTCAAGTATATTTCAGAAAATATTATTATACTATTAAAAAATAATAAAAATAACAATAAAATAATGAAAAAAAATAGAAAATAAATTTTAAAATTCAAACAACACACCAATTCAAAACCATTCAATCAAACAATCAAGCCACTAATTATAAGCAAGCAATTTCAACCAATTGTATTGTAAACGTGTACCTTTTTCTGAGTCTATTTCTTTTAATTCGTCTGAGTCATGAACAGCTGTGAAACACATATTCGAATTATCTGTTTTCTGATCATCATCACTTGAGGACGAGTCTGAGTCATCTAGAGTAGCAGTAATCGCGCGCTTCCTTCTTTGCTGGATCATTGATCATAGGAGAATTTTGCCTATCTGGATACGAACAGTCTCTTTTTAAATGGCCTGGTTTATCACAGTTGTAACATTTGTCATTATTTGGCGCTACATTCTGATTTCCAGAATTCTTATAGTCGTTTCTCTTGAGATTATTCATCTGTTTATATTTCAGGAATTTTCTAAAATTTCTGGTCATAAAGGCTATTTCTTCATCATTATCGCTGTTTGAGTCTGATCCATCGGTTGATGCATTGAATGCCCTTGATTTCTTTTCAGATGCTTTACTTTCTCTTCTCCCAATCATTTGAACTTCGTAAGACATTAGATTTCCAATTAATTCTTCTATCTTTAAAGCACTGATGTCATTTTCCTCTTCGATCGCAAGTGTCTTTTGATCCCATTCTGAAGTTAGAGAATTTAAAAATTTTCTGACATGATCTTCTTCAGAAAATTCCTTTCTCAAAAATATTGGAGAATGCACAATATCCTTAAATCTACTATACATATCTGAAATAGACTCATTAGGATTCATTTTAAATAATTGAAACTGATTTGTGAGCATGGAAATTTTGGTCTGTTTAACTTTACTTGTTCCTTCGTGAGTAACTTGCAAAGTTTTTCAGATTTCATATGCAGACTTACAAACTGACACTCTATTGAATTCATTTCTATCTAGTGAACAAAAAAGAATATTCATTTCCTTAGAATTATTTTGTGCAATAGTCTTTTGCTTAGTAGTCCATTGTGCAAAATTAGTTGTGGGTTCAGAATATTCAGTTTGTGTGATATTCCAAGTGACTAATCCTATAGATTGTAAATATATTTTCATCCTACATGCCCAATATGCATAGTTACTGCCATTAAAAGTGGTGGTCTGATAGTAGACCGACCCTCTACAAATAAACTAGTGACAAGGATACTAGAGTTAGTAACAGTACCAGTGTTGGTAGCCATTTTGAATTTTTTTCAAAAATCAGATTATGAAACTTTGAAAACCTCGCTCCGATACCAATTGTGAGAAATGCAGATTACGGATCTTAAGGCTTGGATTAACACTAGAGAGAGGGGGGGGGGTGAATAGTGTTAATAAAGAATTACTAAATCTTTTTCGATTTATGTTAATTTAGACACCGATGTATGCGATATACAGACACAGATGCGATCACAGAAACAAACAGAGATACAGAAATAAAATAAAGGCAGTAAAGGAAAGAACACACCGGATTTTATACTGGTTCGGTGTTACCCTACATCCAGTCCCGCAACACAAGTACAGATTTCCTTTCAAAAGCAATTGTACAATTACACCCTCGGTTCTAAGGCTACGAGGTACACCCTCCAGAATTTCGATCCTCTGGGTAGAGATACTTGATTTCCGGGCCATAAGTTTACCCAATTAATTTACCAAGGCTACAATCACACCTTTTCTTTCTTGATTGATTTTCAAGGCTACAATCATACCTTTTCTCGCTTAATAGATTACAAAGAAGTCTGTAACTATGAATAGCACTGAGAATCTTGTAGAGAGAGTGATAAAGAATCAAACTAGAAGTAATCGAGTTCGATTCAATGTTGATTTCAGCAGAGTGATGATAAGAATATGTATTAAGAAAAGTGGAAGAAGAAGAGGAGTGAAAAACCAGAAAATCTGATTTAAATTCGTTGAAACTAACCCATATTTATAGAAGAACAACAGCCATGCCCATTCGTGAAGAGTTATGGCGAATAGACACTTCTTTTGAAATTTAAATTTTGAACTCTACTGACACAACGTCGACATGGGGTATATAGGCATGTCGACATCCCAAAGCATTTTTTGATGTTTTGGTTTTCTTTGAAAATAACCTTTATCTTATACTTAAAACTAATTTAAACTTTATAAAAAGACTTGAATATAGTTAAAATTCATAAGTAAATATAGAGAATAATATATATCGAATTTAACTCTAAGTTGATATTTTAAATCTAAGTATAAATATTTAAAAGTTATATATATTATATTAAAAGATAGTTTAAAATCAGAAGTAATTTAACTTTGAAATTAAAGATAATTTTAAGGCTAAAATTATTTAAAATCAGGATAGAGGGTTTTGAATCTTTTTAAAAGGAAAGTTTTGAAAACAGGATATAATTTTGAAAAATCATTTTAAATAAAAAGTTAGCGGATACAAAACAATGTTCCACTAGATTTTTCGTAGGTTCCATCCTACTTAGGGTTCCATCCCTTTAACACGCTCGAAGTGGATTCCATTCCAGGAATAAATTTGATTTTAAGATGCCAGTGCTTTTCTATGAGTTTTAACAAAATTCCTAATAATAAAAAATACTTAACTTTAAAATCTTAAACTCTTGATAATCTTGATACTCATGAGTCTTCTATATTGATATCCTGAATCTCTATACTGTACAGTTTTCTTTGTTAGTACCTGCATGGTTAAATCCTGCATATACATATATATCTAAAGTTATAATGTTAGTATTTATATTTTATAAACTATTCTAAGGTTGTTGTCATCAAAACCATTATTTCACCGACTAACATTCCCTCCTTGGAACAATATCGTTCTTGAAATTACACCTAGCAAAAAATCAGGGAAAAACATTATTTTAAATTTCAAATACAAACACGTGTTATTCTTACGGATTATCACTATCTGATTAGATATTAAATTTGAATACATGGCTTTATTTTCAAATTAGTATTGATCCCTCGATCTTTTAGTGCAGATTCTAATCGAGCTTCTTGATCAAAAACCCTTGCTTTACTTGCATAGCTCTCAACTATGATTGAAAATGCAAGTATCCAACCACAAATCCTCAACAATGTTCATCGTCAAGAATCGAGTGATAAATCTTATTTCGGACCGTTGTAAACGCCTCAAAGTTCTGCACTCGAATCTTAAATCAGAATCGTACGACGAAATGATCTACGTATCTCATACGTATTTATTAATTTCCTAAAATTTTTATGAAAACATTTCATAAAATTTTTATTCAAACATTTTTATAAAGATGCTCCTTTATATATAATTGCTTTAAAAAGTTTATTGACCAAAAAAATCTGTCTTCTTTCTAAAGAAACCATTTCAATTTCAACAATTAGAAATTACCTCTATATACTTAAATCCGTAAAAATCTTTAAGGAAAGCTTTATATTTTCCAAAACATACTTTATTGAGTCAAAACAAATATTGCATAAAACATCATTACGACAACCCAAAAAAACTAGTATAGGGATCTGATTAATTATACTTAGTATTAATTTATGATGTCAAACTTAAACTGTTTATTAGTTAACAAGGAAGGTGATAAAGTTAGGGTAACATTACGTATTAGATCTTGAATGGACGAATTTCTTAACTTAAAAGTAGATATAAGTTACTCACCTCGATTTTTTAACATAAAATATTAGATATGTATAAACCCTGTACATTATATAAAACATCTCCTTTCCAAAATCACTTACTATAACAACGGTGTTATAGTCTATGCCTACCTTACTTTCTCGAAGGCATTCATTTACGACAATGATGTCGAAAATCCATGTCTTCTTCTACATTATCCCCTTTTAAATCACTTTTAAAATTATACTTTTAAATCTCATTTTAAATATCACTTTTAAATCATTTTTCTTTAAAGATATTTTAACTTTATAAAAGCTCTTTTATAAATATGAACATTCCATTTTATAAACTCTACTCCTAAAATTATAGCTTCTACCAAATCATTTTATAATTTTCAAAGCTTTTCCAAAATACTAGGATTTAAATTCTCAAAATCTCTTTTTATAAAACATATCTTCTAAATCCATCTTTTAACAAATCATTTTATTCTCATAAAACACACTTTTATACAACATGCTAATTTATTATCTTATATAAATTCATTATCATTAGTCCAACATTATTATCAAACACCTATAGTCAAATCGTAAAACTTAATTCATAAGGTGTTCGTTAAATCAATAAATGATAATAACTAGATGTTATTACTTTCAATATTAAATGTAAATACCTTGACAAAAATTAACAATCATTAATTAATCTATCAATTAATGATTCACATTATCTTTTTTACTTTAATTTCTTTTTTAAAGATCGAGTAGCTATGAAATGATGTAAAGAAACTGGGTACTACCAATAGTATCATATATTCCCTTAACAAGAAGGGGAATACTTATGAGAAGTGTTTACCATTCGGACACATTTCCTATCGATTTTTAGTTACTTTCGAGCCACTTGTATTAGTTGATCCTAAGATTATTTTTTCAAAAATACCGAGATTTAAATTCTCAAAAAATTATTTTATAAAACACGTTTTATAAATCCAATTTATAAAATCACTTAATTTTATAAAACATTCATAAAATCATTTATCTTAAATAAATTTCTTTAACCTTAAATCAGTATAATTTGTCGAACAATACATAGTTAAACCATGAGAAAAAATTCACGAGGTGTTCGTATTTAGAATTTTAAATCAAATAACCAATCGATAAATGATAATAATTGAATATTATCATTCCCTTAACAACCAAACACTTCATAAATAACTATATCATTTGAAATGTATTCCTTTATATTCAAAATATATTCTTAGGTAAAATTATTTCATTTACTAATTTTTAAAAATAAAAATCATTTTAATAAAACATTAACAAATTTGCGCTCATATATAATACATCCAAACTCAATATAGGGTGTCACATACCCTATTTCTAATGAGTTACTCATCCTAGGCCATTACAAACCCTATCTCTGATGAGACTTTGCCTGTATGAGGCTAAAGTGTTCACTCAACCTAAGCTACGGTGCCAACTGTGATGACCCACCTTTTCAATCCTCAGAAATCGACACTAATACATCTACAGTATTCACATGCCAAATATCCAAGTGTCGGAAAGACAGAGTGATCAAGGGTTAATTTTTTTTAAGAAAGAACAGAATCTTACACGAATGGAATAATATATATTATTTTAATATACAATCTTTACAGCATTTTTAAATACATACATCAGAGTCTATCCTAATCTCAGCCTGAATAGTTATAAATCTCTGTCCCTACTGATGCTGAATACAAACAGAAAAAAATTCAGCAAAAATGGAAATGGATAACCGTCCATAGATGAAAATCCAGCTCTGGCTCCAAACTCCTCCAAAATGTTCCAAGCTAGTCCTAAACTACTTGGCTGCCCAGAAAAATAGGGCACCCAGAGTTTAAGCGAAAGAAGAAAAAAACTTCGGGTCACTCATGAGAATGGTGTGACAAAAGTCAAAACACGGGTATTTTTGGAAATAAAGGATATCTCATAAGACCATGCCGCACATAAAAATGGATGGGTTTTTGCCTTATGATAATTAAAACATCACTACATAAAATCCAGTAATATTATAATGATGTCTAGATTACAATTACATATTAATCATAGTCGAAGTTGTTACATTAATTCAATAACAGCATAATAGATATACAATTAAGTCCAAAGGCACTTATTGGAGAATGGATTCCAACAGTGATAGGTAAGGGACTACCTTCCGTACAGTACATTTCCAGAGGGATGAACCGAGGATACCTAGACAATCCTCAGCATTCGCTAAGACCGGCTACCAATTTTTGGTCAACACAGTGATCCTGGATAGTACCGAATATGACATCACCCTGGTTGTTACCAACCTTCTGATATGTCTTATATCATACATAACATACTTGACACATAGAGAGTAAACTAAAAAGGCGATGACCATATCCTAATGGTTGCGAACCTATAGCCTTATGGCATATCCTGTTTAAGCCATTTCCAAGTGTGAGGCCTGAGGTAACGTTTACCTTTCTCATAATAGATTCCACATTGAATGCTACATTGTCATTTCCATTAACACACTATTGATTTTCACAAATGTATGACCTCTGAGCTCATACATCTCAACGAAGGGTGTTAAGTATAAGAGGGGTTACCTCCTACACCATTAAGTAGATGAACATTTGTAAAAATCAATGTACATGGTTTTAGAAAATGCAACGTTAGACACTCGTGCATACATGTTGTCCAGTTACAGGACAATCCGAAGGCACTTCTTCCACTACATCCTATTTGGAAATCACCCTTAGGATTAGTAGTAATTAGTCTTTGCATTGAAGATATCAGAATGAAGATACTATTGCCACCATATATAAATGATATGCGAATTTCCTTTGAGGTTAGCGGCAAGCAGCCCTTCATTATAAAGATCTCTGTCTTCAAAATCGCTGTCTTCAACATGTTTATACTTTGTAACATATATGAAGTGGTTTCCGGATAAGAATCGTCCAAATCCGATCCAGATTTCTCCGGACCAACTATCGATAAAAGATGTTAAGTATGTAGGCGATTATTATTTATTTAATCAACATCTTTTGTCCAAGTAAAATATCTCCTTAGAGATATATATCTTTAAATTACAATCTTTTTCAGTGTTTGCGCCAAAATTGATCACAAACCCCGAATACCGTGAAAGCACCAGTGTATGAATACAAATCAATAATATTCAAACACAAATCTCAGGTCGCAGCAAATATTAAACAACAATCCAAAAGTAAAGAACAGAGACACAAGTTTTATAGTGGTTCGGCTATCTCCGGCCTACGTCCACTCCAAAGTGTTTTATCCTTTTATTGCTTATCCTTGACGATTACAGATGATTACAGCAGTTACAAAGTCCAAAACTCGAAACAAATAGCAGTAATGATGTTATGGAGTGATTCTGGCAGCGTCCGGGCGTGCTTTCTCTCTCCAAATTCTCCGACCCCTTTTCTAAATGACCAGGGGCTCTATTTATAGGTGTAGGAGGCTCATATTTCTTCTAAAAATCCGGTAGACCGCTTCTAGCACGTGTGGGGGCCCACACGGCCGAAACGTGGAGATTCGGGTCCACTTTGGGATCGATTCGACACTTGGTTCGAATCGATCAAGGAAATGTCCAATCGAGGTGAAATTTGGTGAAAACATCCTTCAACATGTATCTAAGCTTCTGTGAAAACTTCATAGCATTTGGATCAGCGGTTTGGAAGATATGATCGATTGAAGTTCAAAGTTTCGTGTGTTCTGCCTGGTTCGAACCCATGCTTCGAACCCACCTCCTTCGAATCCATCTCATTCTTATCCCTCTTCTTCGAATCCATTGCTTCGAATCCCTCGAAGTGCATGCGCATCGATGACGTGCCACGAATTCTTCGGGTCGATCCACCTTTTGCGCCACTTTGAATGTTTCTTCCTCTGTTCGTATCCATCACTTCGAATCGATACGAACACTGTCCCTAAGTCCTTCGAATCCATGAAGTCGACTCCCTGCGTATCCTTCTCGAATGCTCTCTTCGCATCGATAGGTACGAACCCAGAAACCTCCCTTTGATCAATTCTAATTGTATCGATTCGAGCTTCCATTGATACGAACTAACCTGTGTACACCATATGGATACGAAGGAGATCCATGCTGTGATCGAGTCGAAGCCCACCTATTCTTCTCATCTGATCGATACGAAGCAACCGTGTCAAAAACAATAACTCGATCGATTCGAAGCCCATCGAGTCGAACCAACATCGAACGCGAAGTTCTCAGAGCTGAATCCATACCAATCGATACGAAGTGTATCGATTTGAACCATCCCTGTGCCTTGCCTTCGATCGATGCAAACCTGATGGGTTCGAATCCGATGGATTCGAACCGAGCACCACCTTGACCCCTTGATGGATTCGAACAACATGCCTTTCCTACCTTGAATCGATCATAACTCCTTCATACGAACTCCGATTAACCTGAAATTTGAAATGTAGCCTTCCCTAGTCCATATCATCATTTCCAATCAATTTCGTCCCGATCGGAGTTCAACCAAATTTTGACGATATCGATCGTAGCCCTGATTCCAATCGATCTCAAATCCTGATATCCATAACTCCTTGCCAATTTGTTGATATTCCAGTTTTGACCAAAAATGAGATAACACTTTGCCCCCCAAAACATGCCTTGTGATAACAAGGCGTGTTTTGAATAGTTCCGAATCCAACATCCGAAGTCCATAGCCTTATTGCCAGGGTATATCATTCTCGACTGCTCCGAGTCGATGTCCAATTTCAAATCCCATAACCGAAGCCTCAGCCAATTCCACATCCATTCGAACTCGACAGTCGAGTCCTAATCCATCCTTATCCAATAGCCAATAACCAAATCCAAGACCTCTCCAGGTTGATATCCGAATCCGTAACCTCTCCAGGCTCTCGTCAAGCGCAATCCATAGTTGATGTCCTTGGTCTAGTGTCCCTGGACGTTGAGCTAACCTCTCCGGGTTCTTGCCAAGCACAATCCACACCTGACGACCTTGGTCCAGTGTCCCTGGATGTTGTACAAAGCCATGGCTTAAGTCCTAAGCCGAATCCTGGTCTCTCCAGACCCTTGTTGAGCATAGTCCATACTCAACGTCCTGAAACAATAACTGATAATGCGGGACCTAAGTCCTAGGCCGAATCTTGGTCACTCCGGACCCTTGCTGAGCATAGTCCATACTCAGCGACCTGAATGAGTCAATTTACCACGTTCGGGCAAAGTGACTCACCCCTTGCCAGGCATAATCCATACCCGACGACCATTTATCAAAAACCAGATGAAAATCCAATCAAAATCCAATCCAGAATCCAAATCCCAAAAATCTAAATCGAAATCAAAGAATCAGAAATTCAAACCAGCATCTAGAACCAAAAACAATAATCCAGTGGAAAATCCAAATCAAAAAACAAGCAAAACCAGGAGTTCGATCCACTCCAAAACCAAATCCAAAGAGAAAAGCACTGTCCAATCAAAAAGCAAAAGATAAATTTCAAAAACCACAGCGTCGCAGTTTATCGTCATTCAGAGCATGCCTAGGGGCTATCTCCGTCCCCATACATGTGTAAATGACTTAGTTGCTTACCAGTAGTCCGCTACTTATTTTACATTATCCTGATCAGTGGATGATCAATCGACCATCATCCCTGGGCCTCCCATCATCACGGCGAGAGGTTGTCGGTGGTTGCTCCTGCTCCACCGTTGCATTCCGAGTTCCGACATATTGCTGTAACTGTCCATTCCTTACATGCTCCTCGATTATATCCTTTAAGTGCCTGCAGCTGTTGGTATCATGTCCATCTAAATCATGGAAGAGGCAGTGCCTTCTTGATGTCCTTTCCCGTTCTGATGGTTCTCTCCTAGTTGGCCTCCGGTAAGGAAGGCGATTCCGAGTATCCAGGTATATCCGCTCCAGCGTCTCGCTCAATCCTGTATATGTGGAAAACTTTGGATCTTTCCATCGCTTCCTAGCGTTTCCAGAATCATCGTCCAATTTCCTTTTCCCTTTGCCTTTATTCAAACCTTTGCTGGATGGTTCTACATCCTGAGTTGCATTAACCCCTTTCACCTTTAAGTCCGTACTCGCGTCTTCTTGCTGGAGGAACCTTTCTGCCTCATGAAAGAATTCGTCGAGATCCTGTGGGGGATCTCGTATCAAAGACACCTTAAAATCCGAGTCCTCCCTGACTCCTGATATTGCTGCCATTAAAACCATTGATGGATCAGGCCGATCCGCCGAAGCGACTGCCGCACTGAATCGAGTTAGAAAAGCTTTAAGCGATTCATCCATCCTTTGCTTCACCGATGTTAACGTCATCACATTCTTCGGCCTCTTGACGTGAACCCGGAATTGTCCCAAAAACTTTTCTACCAATTCCCTCCAAGTCCTTATAGATCCTTCTTCCAGCTGCCTAAACCACATTGCAGCTAAGTCCGTCAAGTACAAAGGGAAGCATCGGGCCATCACCTCCTCCGATGCCCCAGCACCTCCATGTGTCTGGTGTACCTCGTCAAGTGTTCCGTTGGATCTGCCTTACCATCATATACCTCCACGCTAGGTAGCTTAAACTTAGGTGGATTCTGAGCCATCCTTATTTCCCGAGCAAACAGACTCCTATTCACTCCTTCCAAGTCCCCGTTGGTCAAACCACCTCGCACAGTTTTCCTAATCATCTCTACCAATCCAGCATTGTCTGTCAGGGATTGCCCCCGAGGGAACTCCGGCACATACTCTTCATGTGGCTCATTAGTAGCAACGTTAGCTCTAGCTTGTTGAACTCCTTCCAAAGGTCCTCCTGTGTTGGACCCCGTGAGCCTGCCCCCAAGCCCTTGTTGATTGCCTTCTGGTTCCGTATCTCATCCTCCATTGGGTTCCGCAACCCTAGCTCCTTGTCCTGCATCCACAGCGGCTGTAGCTGTTCCTAAGTTCTGCATCCCTGCAGCTCTCATTTGCTCAAAGAAAGTTTGCATCATTTCCTGTTGGTTCTTCAACAATCTCTCTTGCAAAGAATTTGCCATAGTCTCCATTTCATCCCGGGTTATGTAGATTGAAGCCTGTCCTTCTCCAGCTCCGGAGGATGCTTGTTGACTTCCTTCCTGTTGGCTTCTCTCAGCCCTTTGCCTTCTACTGTTTTGCCTAGTCATTGTCTTCAAATCGAAACTCCTCAAACTTCTTCAAATCCAAACTTCAAATCTGATGTAGCGGGTGCTAGTCCTTCTCAGTGAAAGCACCAAAGTGTTTGCGCCAAAATTGGTCACAAACCTCGAATACCGTGAAAGCACCAGTGTATGAATACAAATCAATAATATTCAAACACAAATCTCAGATCTCAGCAAATATTAAACAACAATCCAAAAGTAAAGAACAGAGACACAAGTTTTATAGTGGTTCGGCTATCTCCGGCCTACGTCCACTCCAAAGTTTTTTATCCTTTTATTGCTTATCCTTGACGATTACAGATGATTACAGCAGTTACAAAGTCCAAAATTCGAAACAAATAGCAGTAATGATGTTATGGAGTGATTCTGGCAGCGTCCGGGCGTGCTTTCTCTCTCCAAATTCTCCGACCCCTTTTCTGAATGAGCAGGGGCTCTATTTATAGGTGTAGGAGGCTGATATTTCTCCTAAAAATCCAGTAGACCGCTTCTAGCATGTGTGGGGGCCCACACGGCCGAAACTTGGAGATCCGGGCCCACTTTGGGATCGATTCGACCCTTGGTTCGAATCGATCAAGGAAATGTCCAATCGAGGTGAAATTTGGTGAGAACATCCTTCAACATGTATGTAAGCTTCTGTGAAAAATTCATAGCATTTGGATCAACGGTTCGGAAGATATGATCGATTCAAGTTCAAAGTTCCATGTGTTCTGCCTGGTTCGAACCCATGCTTCGAACCCACCTCCTTCGAATCCATCTCGTTCGAATCCCTCTTCTTCGAATCCATTGCTTCGAATCCCTCGAAGTGCATGCGCATCGATGACGTGCCATGAATTCTTCGGGTCGATCCACCTTTTGCGCCGCGTTGAACGTTTCTTCCTCTGTTCGTATCCATCACTTCGAATTGATACGAACACTGTCCCTAAGTCCTTCGAATCCATGAAGTCGACTCCCTGCGTATCCTTCTCGAACGCTCTCTTTGCATCGATAGGTAAGAACCCAGAAACCTCCCTTTGATCGATACGAATTGTATCGATTCGAGCTGCCATTGATACGAACTAACCTGTGTACACCATGTGGATACGAAGGAGATCCATGCTGTGATCGAGTCGAAGCCCACCTATTCTTCTCATCTGATCGATACGAAGCAACCGTGTCAAAAACAATAACTCGATCGATTCGAAACCCATCGAGTCGAACCAACATCTAACACGAACTTATCAGAGCCGAATCCATACCAATCGATACGAAGTGTATCGATTCGAACCATCCCTGTGCCTTGCCTTCGATCGATGCGAACCTAATGGGTTCGAATCCGATGGATTATAACCGAGCACCACCTTGACCCCTTGATGGATTCGAACAACATGCCTTTCCTACCTTGAATCGATCATAACTCCTTCATACGAACTCCGATTAACCTGAAATTTGAAACATAGCATTCCCTAGTCCATATCATCGTTTCCAATCAATTTCGTCCCGATCGGAGTTCAACCAAATTTTGACGATATCGATCGTAGCCCTGATTCCAACCGATCTCCAATCCTAATATCCATAATTCCTTGCCAATTTGTTGATATTCCAGTTTTGACCAAAAATGGGATAACATTCAGTATGTACGGGATAATTAAACCTCATTTACAAATATCTCTTGGTAAATTAAACCCTTTTTAAATCTTGGAATAATTTCGAACCATTTCACCTTTTACACAGGAAAATGTTTCCAAATCATTTATTTATATCTTAACAAAGATTTCTTATTTTCAAATATTTTAAATGGGTCAAAAACAATGTTTTGTAAGACATCATTTACTATAAATCCTAGCCAATTTGTATTGAGTAAAAAGGATCTATAGAAATTATACTAGTTATACTTCAACACCAATTTCTGTATTCAACCCGTACTATTCGCGAATAATGGTGGAATCAACTTTGAAATTCACACGGATAGTATGAGTTCCCTCCTCGAAATTTAATACAGATTTTAACCGATACATTTCGTATATGATCAAAATCTTATTATTCTAAAATCTTGTTTAACTTTTTCAAATTTATATATCTCTTTTTAGAAAAATGTGGTTTCAAGTAAATAAAATATACTATCCCCTCCATTTGGCCAGTCCGGATAGCTAGAGAGAAATGCAGACACTGATTGCCCAAGTTCGGGTATAGAGACTATCTCTCTGTCACCCATAAGACGGTCAGGTTATTTGATCAACTCTAAAATCTTTTATGTGATCTTTTAGAGATGATTTTCATTTACTTAACACAATTTCAAATATCGTTCAAAACAATTTTCCTTTGACCATTTATTTGAAACTCCTTTAAAATAATTCCAAATCATCTTTAAAATACTTAATTATTTATTTGAAAAAATTACTAAAAATATTGATAAAGAATAATTAAGTTAAAACCATAATTTCTAAAAGTTACCGAAACCGTTGTAAAAACTGCCGCGAATAGTGTTTTTAAAGCTTCTTCGTTCAAAACACTAATTCCATTTCATATATGTCCATTTTTATAACTCAAATTTCTTTTTAAACATTATAACGTATTTATAAAACATATTTCATATTTTAAAGATTTAAATTATCAGTTTTAAAGCATATACCACTTTAGTTCCCAAAACTGCCAAACCACGATGTTTTTAAAAACTTAATGCGGACATATCTCAGATTCTATTCAATGAAATCTTGTTTTTTCTTCTTCATTTGAAAAGTATAGTTCTATGAGTTTGGAAAATTCTTTTCTCGAATAATACCGAGCTATATTTAAACATTGATTTACCCTTTATGGCGCGAAATCGCAAACTGCCTTTATATGACGCGCTTATTTTAACTCCATTTTCAAATCTTTTCCAAACTTTAATGAAATGAGTTTTAATGTTTATAAAACATTTATAAACCATCTTAAACTATTTTATTCATGTTTAAAAAGGTTTAACTATATATTATTGGAAAAAATATGTAAAAATATCTAAATGAAAAATTACCTTCCCACTCCCCTCCACATGCAAAGCCACTCGCCCTTTATCTGTAACGATCCAGAATTTCTGTCATTTGATTTAAAAATATTTAATTGATTTTAATATTGAAAAGTTAATTTTATAACTTAAATAAGTCGAATTTCAAATATAACAATTTATTGGATAATTTAATTATTGAATTAAATAATTTAAATTGGTTAAATAATGAAATCGTGGGTTTTAAGTTAGATAAAAATAATTTCAAATTTCATAATCTGGGGAACTATCTCAGATTTCGATGAAACAAGTTTCATTGGATCCATAATAGTGAATCATATTATGCCGTCAACTTTCATGGTGATTATGAATCATTTGGTCGTACGAGATCGAAACGCTTAGAATCTAATATTGAAAATTTAATTCAATAACTAAGTCAAAAAAGCCTATCTTCTACATACGATCAAATTAAGTCTCGAAAAAAGTTTCATTGCGTTTGGAATAGGGGTATAAAATATAAAACGCTAGGCGGAATATCTCGTTTGAAGTTTGGAATTTTCGAGTTTGTTTTGTGGAATAATATAAAATAGAAATAATATAGATATATTTATATTCCGCCATATGCATGTCCATACTTCATCATTTCAAGGCCATAACCACATGTTTTCACCTTTCCCCTGTTGTGTGTATCCCATACCCCTCTTTCTTATGAAAATCTTTCCTGTAAGTTGAAAATGAGAATTTTCTATTTTCAAAATTCAAATAAAAATTCCATACTTCATTAAAAATCCTAATTCCTAATTCATTGAACTTGCACAACGATTATCTTCGACCCCATACCCTTCTTTGTGCATGCGATCATGTTTAAGGTGGCTCGAATTGGAGGAGTTCGACCTAGGGCTAGATCTAGTTGGATTTTTAGGCGGTTTTAGGCAAATCGGAGCTCGAATTTGGGTTTTGCGATGGATGGAGATGTCATAGTCAAAGTTTGGGTTGGTTCGACGAGCTATAGAGGATCACGATTAATTCGACCGGATGCCTTTTTTTAGGTGCAGGTCGCAATTTCTCGCGTGGCTCTGGGGGTGTCGATTGGGTGGTTGGCAGGTGGAGATCGATGAGAGAAGGATGATAGTGCTATCGGATCTTAGTTTCGTCAAGGGTTCGAGGCGCTTGGAGGATGGAGTGCACGGCCTTGGTGCACTGTTATGTGCATATACAGGCGAGAGTTGAGATTGGGAAAGAAGAAGGTGATTTGAGCAGTATAATTGTAATTATTATCAAGTTATGTAATTTTTAATTTAAATTTTCTTAGTAACTTATAAAATTCATATCCCGTTCATAGGATGTCGAATTCGAACGCCATTTTTGCATTGGACTTGGTTCGGTTGGATTTGGAGTAAGTGAAAATTTGGGCTAAAATCGGACGTCTTTTGGTTTTAGTTTCAAACTGGAATGCCTCGACGACAACAGAAAATTTCGGTGAGTTAAACTTACATTTTTGGTTAACTACTATGATTTACAGTTAATAAGAATTTTTGAATAGTAGTTTGGATGAATTACTATATTTATTAGTTGTTTTGGACATATTCCCGCCCCAAGAGCGGATGATACCCTATTACGTTTCCGTGTAAGAGCGAATGACCTTTTGTATACGAATCCCGCCTCAAAATGGTTGATTTATATTTTATTGTTATATAACATTTGTGATGTAGGGAAACAGGTTGGAGGGATCCAATGAGATTCCTTTTTATTGTTGAATTGTTTCAATAATATTTCTTTATATGATTATTGAAAAACAGGCCTGATTATGAACTTATGGTTGTAACATTGGTATATGTTTGAAAAACAAAAAAAACAATATTGATAGAAAAATCAATATCAATATTGGTTAAGAATTGGGTAGCTATTAGCCTTAAATTGGTATTTTGGGATACTACAAATTTTCATTTAAGTTGGAATTGGTTTTGAGATAGGAAATGATTTTTGAATCTGAAATTGGGTTTCAGAAATATTTTGTTTTAATGATTATCTGTTTACATTAATTTATTATTTTCAAAGATTATCTACTTATATTGGTATTTTGTTTTAAAGTCTTCATTTATATTAATATTGTTTTAAAGTATTTAATTATATTGATATTGTTTTAAAGTTAATTATTATTTTAAGGTTATTTAATTATATTAGAATTGTTCAAAGGTTATTTAATTATAGTAATATTATTTTAAAGTATTTATCAAAATGTTAATATCTTGAAAAGGTTTCGTTTAAGAATGATTATGGTTTGAAATTAAAAACAAGTATTTATTAATAAGGTTTTCGAAAATAAATTATTATTATTTATAAAAAAGGTAGAGATTAATTATTATTGTTTCTTAAACAATATTATAAAATTATATATTATTATTTTAAGATGTTTCAAATTAATAAATTTCATTTATTTATAATGTTTATTGTTAAAAATTACTATTATAAATTGATGTCTGGAAATATTTTTTTTTAATTGTTTATAAATGTTTCCAAGACTCCTGAATAGAGTTGAAAGATTCGGACTTTATAAAGGAGCTTATAAAATTGTTTGGAGACACAAGGAAGATAATTTACAAGGTTAAAGAATTTATAAATGGTTAGATATTTATAAACGAATTTTGGAAATAGGTATTTATAAAAGGAATTTTATAAATGGTTTTATTGATTTATAAAGGTTTTATAAATGATTTTTGAAACGTGTAAAGGGATTATAAGTGATTGTATTTTTATAAAGGGATCATAACTGGATTTTCGGAGATTTGTAAAATGGTTTATAAATGGTTTTGGAGAATTGTAAGAGAATTTATAAGTGATATGGGAATCAAATAAATAAAAAGAAAATCTTTCTCAATTTTGTGGTTATACTTATACCGTTGAGACAAGTATATGGATATTTTCTAAGTATTGAAAATATAGGGATGGGCGGATATACCCTTGCAAAGGTATTTTTGTACAAGTAATTTACAAAGTGCTTTTAAAATGAATGAGAGATTTATTGAAAGGATTTCGGTGGTTGTGTATGTGCTTAACCGATGCTGTTTTCACCAATGGAATAAATCTTTGTTTGAATGTGTGTTTGTTGATAGTTAAATAACTGACTATCAAAATCTTGGCCTAAATATGCATCCTTATTAATTTTGGTGATATGAAAATATTCCTTACTTAACACCAAAGGATTTCAACTTGGGAAATATCTAGGGAAACACGGGAATTATATGGTACAGTTACCTCTGGTGGGGCTATACTGTATGTTTAAGCTCGTTTCGTTCTTCCAAGACAAATGATGAGGAGATCCATCCACTTAAACGGTTAGGGGTGATCCCGTCACTTGCGTATTGTCTAATTATTTCATAAAGAACGGTATTGAGCATTTTGGAAAATCAACAATTGGATTTTGAGCGCTAATGAAACGAAAGAGTGTACTCGTAAGAGATGACCCAAAACTTGTAACCATTCCGAAACCATATACGGTTCTATCGAGGAGTTTCGTTACACATATTGAACTGTCGGAATCCATGCATGGTTCTAAGACCCGCTGGGGTATGCAAACCCATGTTGGATGGCGTAATTGTGACGAACTGTTTTTCTGTACCCTTTGAATCAACAATAAACCACACACGTCTAACTCAAATTACACGAAAAGGCAGATCATTAAGGATAGAAAGAAACAAAGATAGAATAGAATCCCACATGAATGGAATAACATATATTATTTCAATAATAATCCATACAGTGGAAAATTTTAAAATACAATATCAGAGTCTAACTTAGATTCAGTCTGGATAGTTATAAACTTCTGTCCTTACAAATGATGAAAACAACAAAACAAATGCAATAGATGTAGTGTATAATAGAATACATCCATACGATGATGAAGATCTCTAGCTCTCCTTTGGAAACTCCAATCGTCTTCAACTAAACCTGAAACTACTCGGATCTGACCCGAGTATTAAAAATACCCAAATCAGGTTTGATAACCAGCACGAGATACTCGAAATTTTAAATGCATAGATAATGACGATGATATCAAAATCTTTAGAAAGAAGGGTATCTCCTAAGACCACCCTCACACATAAACATGAACAGGTTTTTACCTTATGATAACCAAAACACTTTTATACTAAAATAATTTGGCTTTATCTTTAATGACATCCTTTTGGAAAACTTCTTTCAAATAAACTTATTCAAATAAGTTATTAATAACCCAAACTAAGTATAAGGTAATATACCCGGACTGGGTCAACGGAATATGCCGAACAGAATATATGATACCAAAAGGGGTAGCTGAAATATTTCCAAGTCATTACAACTATTTTGGGAAAAATCAAAACCATAAATCTCGTATTGGGATTGGATTTCCAACATGATAGGAACTAGTGCCCTTTTCTACGATCCACGCATAACAACCATAGTTCCCACAGTGCCTTAATTACTTTTCTCAAACTAGTCACTTGGAACTGTACTTGCTATACTACCACTGATAAAAGGCAGTTCCCTGCTTTTCTCAAGCTAAGCACATTATCAAAATGGGGAAATAAATGCCTTAAGAGACGTTTTCCCCCAAAGTGCCCAACGTATTGGACGCCACCATACATACTCACTTATTCCGAATTTGTGTCTGTCAGATCAAATAGTATCCCATATCATCTTCCAGGATATGAGGCTGGTGAGGCTACGTCAACTTAGACAAAGCCATGCTTTTCATACAAAACCACGCTTTGATCATAACAGGTTCCACTTTGAATGCCACATTGTCATTCCATGTCACATGATTGATTTCTAGAAAGGTTCCTAAGCTCGTATGTCTCTGGAAAGGGTGTTAAGCTAAAAGAAGTTTCCTTCTCTGCCACCAACTGATATACTTTTATAGAAATCACTCAAATGTGATTTAGAATACAATGTCAGACAAATATCCATACAAGTTCGTTTTTGGAATGAACGAAACCGAAGGCACTTTCCTCGGCCATTACTAGGCGAGAAGCCCTTGTGTGACCCCCCACCTCTATGCTCACAATAACAAAGGTTATTATAAGGAATAACGTCTGCTATTGCAAAGAATAAGGCTTGTTAGAAGCGATCATCCGTGAGTTAAGCCTTAGACGAGTATTGATTACATCGATAGGAGTTGTGTAAATTACTCCCAAAGATATAAATTCAATCCAAATCTAAAACGAAACTACGGTGGCTAAAGAAAAATTCAGAACAACTCATAACAACAACAACACAGATAAGTATAATCACATCAGAACAGAAATATCAGATATATAGCGGAATACATGCTACAACAATCGATAGTTCACATGAACCAAATGTACATATACATAGGTATCAAAATACATGGGACGATAGTCAATGCACCAAAAAGAAACACCTCGAAACTAGACAAATGATGAAGTGAAATCCCAAAAGCTGAAGCAGCAAATGAATCAGAGATAACGATTATCCTGAAATAACTCGGTCTGATCCGAGTATTATTTAAAAAATAAAAATAAACCGGATTTGTCTAATTTAATCTTCAGAAATAAGTGTATGATAAACATCACTTAAGAAAATAATTATAATCTCGAATGAGATTATACAACATAAATGACCAACATAGTTCAAATAAAGAAATCTTAATTTAAACTCCATCAAAATCAATAATCTCGAATGAGACTGTTCAACATAAATAATAACCATAGTTTAAATGAAGAAATCTCAATTTAAACTCCAACAAAATCAGCTTTTAAATTCCCAGTTGAATTCAAAACGGCAATATCCAAATTTATAATCTCGGATGAGACTATACACAAAATTATAATCTCGGAAGAGACTATACACAAAATTATAATCTCGGAAGAGACAATACAACATAGTAATCAGCATAGTTTAAAGGAAGAAATCCCATTAAACATCATCAAAATCCACTTCCAAATTCACAATTGGCAGCAGTACACAAAAATCCAGAAATCAATTAAGATAACTAGACAAATCAGCAGTCACAAAATCTAGATATCAAAATAAGATAACTAGAAAATCAACATAAAAGATGGATCGATCCCAGCATATTGCGAGTTTCAGCTACGCCGCACGTGCATCTCAGATGGCCGAAGCCTACCAAGTACTATAATTTTTGGCGCCCATCAGATGACCCGAAGGTCCGCAGAGTGACCCGAAGGTGTAGTATTGGTAATTGACCCGAAGGTCCATCAGATGACCCGAAGGTCCAACAAATGACCCGAAGGTCCAGCATAGTGGCTCGAAAGCCCAACAAAATCATCAAAATCATCAAACATCAAATATTTCAATTAATGGGTCCGGAATTAACCGAAATAGTAAAAGTATGGTTCCATACTCCGCACTTTTGCTAAATCGTTTAAATCCCTTCGTCGTTTCCTTGAAAGTGCAAAATTGTGTATTTTATAAGAATAACATTTTACGTTCTCAAACGGACAAGTCCGAAATTAAGCGAATCAGTAAAAGTAAGGGTTCATAGTCCTCAATTTTGCTGAAGCGTTTAATTCGCTTCCTCATTCTTTTGAAAGCGCAAACCGTAAATTTTTTTGGAAACAAATTTATTTTAAAACAATTTTTAAAACAAGTGATTAAATCAGCACAACTATAGCAATTTTGACAAGGAAATTGCGCTTCACAAAACACCGTAAAAACGGATATCAAAATCAGCGTTGCGGGATAGCCGCTTGAGGATTCACTTTAAAATTGACGGTTACTTAAGTCAAAACAACAGTAATTTTTATTCGCACAAAAATCTCACCAAAACAACATGCTTCAAAAATATAATACCGGCGTAAAAATTTCCGTTATAAAAATAACGACGTAAAATACGTTTTAAAACGTAACACCGGTTCGACGCAAATTAAATAGTGGACTGCACCACTATATTTTCACCAAAAATATTGCACTGCCTCAACTTGAAATTAATGTATACTTTACAAAACATGCCTAATGTAATAACAAAGAGGGAAAGCATGCACGTAACAATAAAGTACTACAAATATTTATGAAGCTAAAGCTTTGTTTGCAATATAAACTCAACCTGGACCCTACATTACTGTATGCACTAGAACAATTATATGCATGTCAGGTGAGATTGGAACTAAACTTAGATTCATGCACACGTGTCAACTATCATTTTATTTTTCTTCTTTGCAATACATGAAGATGTGTATGCACGAATAAAATTAATGTCAAAACAATGTGACCTGGCCATATTTTTGAATATTACAACTACAAATATGAAAAGTAAATAGCTTAGGCAAGCTATTTCTGTACACATGAAAATGAGATAAACCGAGTACCTGGACTTGGTTTCTTTGTGCATGCAATATGGTACGCAAGAATGAGTTGGTTAAAAATAAATGAAATGGATAAAATAAGGGCTCAGGACTTGGACTCAGATTCATATGCATGCAACCACTCTAAAAGTGCTTGGAACTTGATTTACCATAACCCAAAAAGAAAAGAAACGACCTGAGCAACCAAATATGTATGCACGGCTAAATACAAAACCATAACAAAAGTGTTCGAACTTGATTTCTATATCATATATATAGTTGTAAGCTGTAATACTTTATCCATATAATATTATGCATGCATGCTACTTAAGTTAAATAAATGGTCGCGACGTGTGCAACTGAAGGATATGCATGAACTTGACATATATTTCACGCATGAACTGGATATATATTTCACGCATGAAGATTATTGAGTTACACATGAAGGTAAATGGTCACGCGTGAGGGTAAAAATGGAGTTACGCATGAAGGTTAAAAGTGAATCACACGTAACTACATACTTATTAAAAAAAAGAAAATAGTCTGGACTTGGCAAAAACGACTTCATGCATTGCTTCCTGGACATCACATGCTATATAAAATGAATGTGACATCACATGCTATATAAAATGAATGTGACATCACATGCTCATTTTTGTTTTTGAAATGGACTTGTTCCATTTACACGTGAAGAAGGAAATCACTACATTTTCAACGTTCACCATTTGAAGCATTTACTGACTTTGCAAAAATTTTGCATTGCAAATTTAATTTTTCAAATTTCAATTTAAAATTTCCATTTTAAAATTTTATTTCGACGGTAATAAAATCACGGTTGTTACAGACTTCCCCCTTTATAAAAATTACGTCCTCGCAATTTTCACACTAGAAGTTGTTTATAACGCTTATTAATCATCACAACAAAGATTAAAATAGAAAAGATAGATTAAGAATGCTCACCCCCACCCAAAGAGGAGAGAAAACTAGGATAAGAATGCTCGATGAATTTTTTGGTTTCCCAAGTGTAATCTTTGGGATTTGCGGACCATTGAATTTTCACAAACGAGACTTCTTTATTCCGAAGGCGTTTAACCTCCGAAGCTAGCACACGAATAGGATTTTGCACCATAGACAAGTCGAGTGAGATCTCAATATCTTGCAACATATGAGGATCAATAATAGAATCCGAATCTCGAAGGCATCGACGAAGCTGGGATACATGAAATACGTCATGAATTCCCAAAAACTGAATAGATAGCGACAAACGAAAAGCAACAGTGCCAATGCGTTCCGTAATAGAAAACGATCCAACATATCAAGGGGCCAATTTCCCCGAAGCTACTAAAACGCGCCACACCTTTCATCGGAGAAACACGAATGAATACGAGATCGTCAACAGACAATTCCGAAGGCTTTCTACAATGATCGGCATAAGATTTCTACCTATTCTTAGCCTCCTTCATTCTCTGTAATGATAACAATCTTCTCAGTAGATTCACGAATATAATCAGGGCCGAGAACTAACTTTTCCCCCGATTCCAACCAACAAGATGGAGATCGACACGGCCTTCCGTAAAGAGCTTCGAAAGGAGCCATACCGATACTGGATTGAAAACTGATGTTATAAGCAAATTCACAAGAGATAATTAGTCTTCCTAACTACCACCAAAGTCAAGAAGCAGTCCGATTGGACTTGATAGAAATAAAATGGGTTGATTTGGTCCATCGATCAACAATCACCCAAACACTAGTATGGCCCGACCTCGAACGAGGTAGACCATCAATGAAGTCCATAGAAATTTGATCCCATTTCCGTAATGGAATCTCAAGAGGATGCAAAAGACCACTAGGACGTTGATGTTCTTCTTTACAAGTTGATAAGTCATGCTACGACTCATATAACTTGCAACATCACGCTTCATACCTTCCCAAAAGTATAAGCGTTTCATACCAGCATACAACTTACTACTACTCGGATGAATAGTATACTTAGAACGATGATAGTCCTTAAGAATGTCATTTCTAAGATTAGAAACATTAGGCATGACCAACCTTCCTTTCTTCCGAATACAACCATGAATATCAACATCGAAATCCTTTAGATCATCACTTCGGGATTCCGATTTACAACTTTGAATAATATAGGAGAGATTTGGATCATGTTTCTAGGCATCGATAACCCGATCCAACAAACTACAACGAGCTTACATGCTAAATAAAAGCATGGGAGAATCAGAAACTGAAGGACGGTCTCTAATATCACAAAGATAAAGCTTCCACTATATTCCACTCTGCTAGCATCATGGAACAACAACTTGTTGCTTGCGAATAAGCACATCGGCAACTCGATTACCCTTATTAGGGGTATACCGAACATCGAAATCATATGAAGCAAGAAATTCGAGCCAACGCTGTTGCATCATATTAAGTTCCTTCTAAGTGAATAGATACTTCAAAGATTTGTGATCAATGAAGAGAACAAAACGCTCGCCCAATAAAATTAATGTCGCCAAATCTTTATAGCAAAGACTATGGCGGCTAACTCCAAATCATAGGTAGCATAACGAATTTCGTTAGGCTTTAGTTGTCTAGAAGCATAGGAAACTACTTTATCTTTTTGCAAGAGAACATCACCGAAACCAATACGGCTAGTATTGGTACAAATAATGAAGTCTTGGTTCCTTTGGGAACCACAAGGATAAGAGTATCGGAAAAGAGTTCTTACAAACAATCTTCTTTCCTGAAAAGCTAAAACTTCCAAAATTACAATTTTCTTTATGAAATCATTTTCTTGAAAATTTTACTTTTTATAGGTCAATTTATTGTGTCAAATTGTCTCATCAAAGCGTTTAGGAGATTCCTATCGATAACATTGATCAAGCGCATCGACCAGAATTCTTAAAGCACTCAATGGGCAATACAATCACAAAATCATATTCTATATGATATACACAAATCCAATTATACTTGTAAATAAATCTTATGAAAAAGATTTGCAAAATTTTAAATTGTTGTTTTCATCCAAAATTGATAAATACACAAATGGAGTCATCGAGATATTCGTAGAATACTCGATTCATACAATGGATGAAATAAGCTGGGCAAACTGAATGACATAATAAGTCATTCATAAGAATCATAACGAGTGCGGAATGCGGTAAGTGGAATGCTATCTTCCGCCACTCGTAACTGATGAAAACCGATAGCAAGATCGAGTTGGGAGAATAGCTTAGCGCCACCTAACTGATCGAACATGTCATCGATCCTAGGTAATGGATACCTATTTTCGATAGCGAGCTGTTAAGCTTGCGATACTCCATGCAAAGCCTAAGAGTACCATCTGGCTTCTTAACGAAGACAACGGCGGCGCCCCAAGGAGACGATCTAGAACCAATAAATTGTTTGGCTTCCAGTTCTGATAATTGTTGCTTGAGTGCCTCATTTTCCTTAATAGACATTCTTGTGGGAGGACGACTGATAGGATGAGCACCAAAGATAAGATCAATACGGAACTCAATTGCTCTCTTCGACGGCAAACACGAAATTGGCTCAAAGACAACAGAAAAATCACAAACAATTGGAATATTATCTATGGCATCCTTCGATTCGAAGAAAGAAATGAGAGCATTCAAAGTATGATCCATGCTTCGAAATATAATAGATAACTGCTCGATAGCATCGGGATGCTTGAGATATAAAGTTCTTTCGGGACATAGGATTGAACTTCATAACGGACGAGCCAATTTATTCCCCAAATCATATCAAAACCAAGATGATCCATAACATGGAAATTCGCATGAAAGGAAAAACCACAAAGAATAATCTCAACATCAACACACAACAAACTAAGAGTAGAGATCCACCAATAGGATTCACAATCCTCAAAGGGTCGCAAAGACTAACAATATCCAAAGGAATAACATCAATAAGCTCCTTTGATACGAATGAATGCGATGCACCGGTATTGAAAAGAACTCTAATAGAACAGTCATGGAATAAATAAAACCTTCCAAAATAGAAGGAGTAAAACCCTTTAGCTGAGAAGAATCACCAGGAGCTTAAGCAACATTAAGCATCCTGGATTTGAAACCCTTATGAGCAGTAAGACAATCAGAACCCAATGACCTTCTATAATTCTAAGATTAAATAGGAATTTAACAAATGGAATACTACGAGGATATGAGATTTATCCCTAGACATACTCCAATATGTTAAAGAGGATAAAGATTTAATAACAACGAAGGGATAGATTAGAAAGGCACGAATAAAACCGTCGAATGGTTGTAACGCATATCCCATTCTGCTTCTGTTCTGTGTTTATTATAATTTGTTCTGAATCTCAGCTTTGATACCAAGCTGTGACGCCCCACCTCTATGTTCACAATAACAAAAGTTATTATACGGAATAACGTCTTCTAGAATAAGGCTTGTCAGAAGCAACCTCATCCGTGAGTTACGCCTTAGACGAGTATTGATTACATCGATAGGAGTTGCGTAAATTACTCCCAAAGATATAAATTCAATCCAAATATAAAACGAAACTACGGTGGCTAAATAAAAATTCAGAATAACTTATAATTACAACAACACAGATAAGTATAATCACATCAGAACAGAAATATCAGATATATAGCGGAAGACAAGTTTGGATACATGCTACAACAATCGGTAGTTCACATGAACCAAATGTACATATACATAGGTATCAACATACATGGGACGATAGTCAATGCACCAAAAAGAAACACCTCGAAGCTAGACAAATAATGAAGTGAAATCCCAAAAGCTAAAGCAGCAACTGAATCAGAGATAGCGATTATCCTGAAATAACTTGGTCTGATCCGAGTATTATTTAAAAGAAATAATAAACGGATCAGTCTAATTTAATCTTCAGAAATAAGTGTATGATAAACATCACTTAAGAAAATAATTATAATCTCGAATGAGATTATACAACATAAATGACCAACATAGTTCAAATAAAGAAATCTCAATTTATACTCCATCAAAATCAATAATCTCGAATGAGACTGTTCAACATAAATAATAACCATAGTTTAAATGAAGAAATCTCAATTTAAACTCCATCAAAATCAGCTTTTAAATTCCCAGTTGAATTCAAAATGGCAATATCCAAATCTATAATCTCGGCTGAGACTATACACAAAATTATAATCTCGGAAGAGACTATACACAAAATTATAATCTCGGAAGAGACAATACAACATAGTAATCAACATAGTTTAAAGGAAGAAATCCCATTAAACATCATCAAAATCCACTTCCAAATTCACAATTGAATTCAAAGCAGCAGTACACAAAAATCTAGAAATCAATTAAGATAACTAGACAAATCAGCAGTCACAAAATCTAGAAATCAAAATAAGATAACTAGAAAATCAACATAAAAGGTGGATCGATCCCAGCAGATGGCGAGTTACAGCTACGCCGCACGTGCATCTCAGATGGCCGAAGCCTACCAAGTACTATAATTTTTGGCGCCCATCAGATGACCCGAAGGTCCGCAAAGTGACCCGAAGATCTAGTACTGGTAATTGAGCCGAAGGTCCATCAAATGACCCGAAGGTCCAACAAATGACCCGAAGGTCCAGCAGAGTGGCTCGAAAGACCAATAAAATCATCAAAATCATCAAACATCAAATATTTCAATTAAAGAGTCCGGAATTAACCGAAATAGTAAAAGTATGGTTCCATACTCCGCACTTTTGCTAATCGTTTAAATCTCTTCATAGTTTCCTTGAAAGTACAAAATTGTGTATTTTATGAGAATAACATTTTACGTTCTCAAACGGACAAGTCCGAAATTAAGCGATCAGTAAAGTAAGGGTTCATAGTCCTCAATTTTGCTGAAGCGTTTAAATCGCTTCCTCATTCTTTCGAAAGCGCAAACCGTAATTTTTTTTGGAAACAATTTTATTTTAAAACGATTTTTTAAACAAGTGATTGAATCAGCACAACTATAGAAATTTCGATGAGGAAATTGCGCTTCACAAAACACCGTAAAAACGGATATCAAAATCAGCGTTGCGGGATAGCCGCTTGAGGATCCACTTTAAAATTGACTGTTACTGAAGTCAAAAAAACAGTAATTTTTATTCGCACAAAAATCTCACCAAAACAACATGCTTCGAAAATATAATACTGGCGTAAAAATTTCCGTTATAGAAATAACGGCGTAAAATACGTTTTAAAACGTAACACCGGTTCAACGCAAATCAAATAGTGGACTGCACCACTATATTTTCACCAAAAATATTGCACTGCCTCAACTTGAAATTAATGTATACTTTACAAAACATGCCTAATGTAATAACAAAGAGGGAAAGCATGAACGTAACAATAAAGTACTACAAATATTTATGAAGCTAAAGCTTTGTTTGCTATATGAACTCAACCTGGACCCTATATTACTGTATGCACTAGAACAATTATATGCGTGCCAAGTGATATTGGAACTGAACTTAGATTCTCGCGCACATGTCAACTATCATTTTATTTTTCTTCTTTGCAATACTTGAGGATGTGTATGCACGAATAAAATTAATGTCAAAACAATGTGACCTGGCCATATTTTTGAATATTACGACTACAAATATTAAAAGCAAATAGCTTAGGCAAGCTATTTCTGTACACATGAAAATGAGATAAACCGAGTACCTGGACTTGGTTTCTTTGTGCATGCAATATGGTACGCAAGAATGAGTTGGTTAAAAATAAATGAAATGGATAAAATAAGGGCTCAAGACTTGGATTCATATTCATATGCATGCAACCACTCTAAAAGTGCTTGGAACTTGATTTACCAAAATGCAAAAAGAAAAGAAACGACCTGAGCAACCAAATATGTATGCACGACTAAATACAAAACAATAACAAAAGAGTTCGAACTTGATTTCTGTATCATATATATAGTTGTAAGCTGTAATACTTTATCCATATAATATTATGCAAGCACGCTACTTAAGTTAAATAAATGGTCGCGACGTGTGCAACTGAAGGATATGCATGAACTGGACATATATTTCATGCATGAACTGGACATTGAGTTACGCATGAAGGTTAATGGTCACGCATGAGGGTAAAAGTGGAGTTACGCATGAAGGTTAAAAGTGAAACACACGTAACTACATACTTATTAAAAAAAGAAAATAGTATGGACTTGGCAAAAATGACTTCATGCATTGCTTCCTAGACAACACATTTTTCACGCACTCAAAAAAAATGCACGGAACTTAATTCGTGCGTGTCCACGCGACCGAATTGAAATGTCTGGGCACAATAATTTTTGCAAAAAAAATAAAGTTGACCAAACTAGAAGATGGCCATAATTTCAAAGTACCCATGCAAAACAACAATTTCAAGCACAGAACGAAATAATTTTTGGCAAAATAAAAACTTAGGACTTGAATTTCTTTGGTGCAGGCACCATATTATGCATAGGATGAAAGGAAAGATAATAACACTAGGCAACATAGTTTTTAATTTAGAAATGTGAGTTTTCACTCACCTCTAGTTTGTATCCAAAAGGTTAGCACTGAGATCTGAATGGAGCTAATTTTTGGAGCAGCCATTAAAAGCTTTTGCGGTGTTACTTGAAAATGAAAGCAACGAAAATAGATGCTACTGAATATGAAACAAATTGAGGAAGTGATGAAGGCTACTTTTCTCCTCCTTTTTCATTTTTCACAAGTCAAAGAAAATGAGTATGCTGGCTACTTAGGTACAAATGTATTAAATTGGAGATTTGCATAAAGGAAAAGAAGTACACACGCATTAATTTATGACCGAAATTTCAATATTTGCTTTCAAATGGCTCATTTCACACGTGAAGGCAAAGAGAACTTTCAACTTGCTATATAAAATGAATGTGGAATCACGTGCTCATTTTTGTTTTTGAAATGGACTTGTTCCATTTACACGTGAAGAAGGAAATCACTACATTTTCAACGTTCACCACTTGAAGCATTTGCTGCCTTCGCAAAACTTTTTCATTACAAATTTATTTTTTCAAATTTCAATTTAAAATTTCCATTTTAAAATTTTATTTCGACGGTAATAAAATCACGGTTGTTACACCTTGCAATCCAAAAAAATCTCCACAATGAGGAGATCACTGCTATAAATAACTCTATAATGGGAGCCACCCAGAGCATGTCAACAAGCAGTCCTCATGCTATGAAGATCCTCGGTCTTCAATAATCATAATTTTTAACATGTCTTCACTTTCGAACGTAAACATTGGTTCGATGTGGTTTTCGGATTGGAATCACGTAAATCCGACCCCGGTTGCTTCGAAGCCAATCATCACTTTAAAAGATGTTAAGTTCATATGTGGATATCAATCTTCAATCAATTACTTCATCTTTTATAAAATATCTTTCTTAGATATATTATTTTCAATTTATTCCATTTTCTTTTTAAGAGTGTATGGAATCATTAATCCTTATGTATCAAATCATTTAGTTTATTTAAACCTTTCTTAAATCGTGGAATAATTACAAACCATTTTCTCTTTTACGTAGGAATTTTTTTCAAATCACTCATTAAATCTTAGTCAAAGATTTCTTATATTCAAGTTATAACTTTTAATTGAAGGAAAATAATCCCAAATCATTTATTAAATCTTAATCAAAGATTTCTTTCTTAACTTCAAATCATATTCTTGCAAATCGAAGATTTTCATAACAGAGTACTACTGCCTTTTTAAATATGGCAAATTTCACCACTAGGGATTAGTGGTAAGTAGACTACATCATGAAGATTTTTGTCTTTAATATGTTTTATTTCGATAATTATTTAGAAGGGGTTTTCGGATAGGAATCACCCAAATCAGATCATGGTTATTCGGATATGAATTACCCAAACCCGATCCCGGTTCCTTCGTACCAATCATCGAATAAAAGGTGTTAGTGGTTAACTAACATTTAAAGAATTTTGTTTCTTTTCTTTTATCTTGGAAATGCTTAAATATGATCTTTTAGAGCACCGGGCTTTCCTTTCGATCTGTTCCACCCCTCGTCTAAAAGATAAAGCAAAGGCTAGGTTTGTTCAGGGCACTGGTTGCTCCATTCCTAACCTTAGTTAAACACCTTGTTTTATCTTCTCAGATCTCATAGGTGGAACAAATGTACTAATCTTTTCCGCATACTCAGTTTGTTATTATATTCAATATTCTTCAATTATTGTTTAAGTGTTATAAATAATTCCACTTAAACGTTTATTCAAATTCTTACTAAAACTTCCAAATCATCTTTAAATGACTTAATTATTATTTTAAAATCATTCTTAAATGATTTAGGAAAGAATTGTTAAGTTCAAAACTACGTTTAAAAAGTTATTTAAAACTGTTGTGAAAAGTGATGCAGATAGTGTTTTTAAAAACTATATTCTTCAAAACAAATTTTATATCATTTAGAAATCCATATTTTCAACTTAAATCTCTTTTAAAACATTTTAGTAGATTTATCAAATTTATTTCATATTTTTAAAACATTTAAGATATCAATTTTAAATTTTAGTCACTTCACTACAAAAGCGCTATTTTTCTGGAAAATTGTTTTGGACCTATTTGAAATATACAAGATGAAATCTTGATATTTTTTCCTTATTTATTTTAAACATATTTAAATGTTTATAAAACATTTCTAACTCGTTTTAAAACTATTTCCAAAGGTTTAAGCATTCCATATACAACATTTCAATTTCAAAAGGAAAGTGATTTCCTTTGTGCTTGTCGACGTATATTAACGTGACTTGGTAAAAAAATTTAACAATCATATAAAAAATTAATACTTGATGATCAAGACATATATAAGAATCCATAGCAATCATAATACATCATCAAACACATATATAAATATATATATTAAATAGAGTTTCTCACCATAAACCAAAGTGATAAACTTCCTGCCAACATTCTAATCAACCAACACTTCACAAATTACATCATACTCCATTGAAAACTAGAAAAAAACACCCTCTTTCTTCCACTATCTTGGCAGAAGCTTAAGATGGAGGTTGGTTGAAAGGATAAAGAAGAAGCGGTAGAGCTTTGAACTTGAATTCCCAAGATTTAGATCCAAAAAATAGGTTATCTTGTATCTAATTTTAGGCCCTCTAAATCTCAAAACTAAGAAAAGTTTTAACAAAAAGTTTTGAAAATTCTTTTCCCTTGAAGTTGAAAAAAATAATCATTTTAATCCAAGTTGTTTTAAGGAGATATGATAGAATTATGAATAGGTATTCTTCGATTGATAAAAATGAAGCCCAAAAGTGCACTTCAAAAAATTGAGTTTCAGGTAGAGCAAACCTCAAAATTGGAAAAAGTGATCAACATAAAAGTTGTATCCATTGGAATTTCATATGATTGGAAAATTTTTTTTTCTCAATTTGGGTCGGTAATGGTCAAGTTATGTTCAAAACAAAATGGGCTATTCTCTGTCTTAAAAACTGGGCCAGAAAATGCACTGAAAAGAAGTGGATTTTTGACATGGTTACTTTTAGAATGAGATATGAAAGTTGTAGCCACTGGAAATTTACATGATTTGAAAAAAAGTATTCTGTATTTTTGGTTCTGTTTTAAAGAAGTTATGGCTGAGAGAAGAAGAGGTAAAATATGGAGAGAAGATGAGTTCGATTTGAAGAGAATGAACATTAATTTCTTTAAATATTTTGACATTATTTCATTTTATTTTTTTACTATGGCTTGGAAGTCATTAAAGAAGAGAGGAAGATGGTGAAGAAGCTTGAGAAAATAAGAAGAAGAAATGTGAATGAAAGTGAAGAAGGAGGAGGGTATTTATAGAAAAAGAAAGAAGTGGCAATTTACTATAATAACCTCTTACCAAATTACAAAACTAACCATACTTCAACATAAAGAAAACTCCACTTTTTCAACACTTAACATCATCCTTTCACTTCTTACTTTATATCCCAATCACTTAAAGATTAAGTAAAAATAATAATTATTTTATTGGATTTTGATGTGATTTGGATTTGATGTTTACTTTTGACTTTTCTTAAACTTACTTACCTTTCTTAATGACATTCTAGAATTTCCTAATATTATTTAGTAAAAGTGAACTTGATTAGTGAATTAATTAATAATTACATTATCTGAATATATGTTCCTATATAAGAAAATAAAGGCGCGACAACGTTGCATAAACTTTTAATCGACAAAACATTGATTTTTGAAAAAATGTTTTTACGGTCACATTTTGACGTTTTTGTAAATTATTTATTCATGTTAACCAAATTTAAAAATAAATTTGTATATTTTACATAAAAATATAAACATTCATAAATAAATTAAAATAATTAATTAACCACTGAAATTTACTTTTTTGAAATCAGCATTTTGTCACTTTTGTCGATATAGGCAAATGTTACTATTTTTATGTAGACCTCTCTTTCCAAATCCTATCTAATATTGTTTGGATCATATAACCTTAACTATTTTAGACTTAAAATCAATTTAAATAGTATATTTTAAAGTGGTCAAATTTTGAGTCGTTACAGTAGTCTATTTGGTAGTGGTACGTGAGCTGGAGCGCCGAACGTAGTCTCATCAGCAGTAATGGCTAAAACCGAAGATATGAGGCATGGCCAGTGGGGTTAGCAAACCTATAGGATGCAGTCGTCACCTCCTAGATATTATTTACAGTTATTATGCATGCATGAGGTGATACATTTGGTCTTAGTGAGACCAGCTTGTCTTTTCCTATGTAAATCACTAAGGATGTATGCTGCTTCGGACGGATATCTTTGATCCTTGTGCAGGAGGACCATTCTCGAAGTACCGAGGGCACCTCCATGGAATCCTACACAATTAGTGAACGAGCCTTATCGGTTTTTGATTATATACCTTGTATTATTGTGATGTACACTCACGATCATCACAACTACTTGATTATTTTATTTTCACCCTTAGACATTATTATAATATCAATTGATTCTCTATAGAAAATGTTTTGATTATCGTAAGGTAAAAACTTGTCTGTGTTTATGTACAACGTGGTCTTATGAGATACTTTGATTTTAAAGGTTTTATATAACTTTAAAATCCAGTTGGGCATGTTTTCTCACGTTGGTTTTCAAGACTGACTCGGGTGTTATTCTATTTTAATGCCTTGGTCAGACCAAGCATGTTGCAGATTAGTTTGGATGCTTTTGAGCTTCAGAAGAAGCGTTGGAGGCTCAAATACGTATTCATGTAAATGGTTATTTTTCCACTATATTCATTGTTGTTTCTATTAGAAACTGTAAGGCATGTTGTTATAATTGTCCAGGCTGAAATATGTTAATATGCTTTGATTTTATATACACATATTACAGTTTGTTTGTGTAAAGATTTGATGTATATTATAGATTATTCGTTCCGCTGCGAGATTCTATGCTGTTTAGTTTTCTTCCTATCTTCTTCCATTTTTCTTTTTCCCTAAAAACCGGGTTTTCGGGCATTCGATTTCTCGGCATGTAATATAGGGGACGTATTATTGTCGATTTTTCGAGGGTCGAAAAATCCCGCTTGTTACATTATCCTTCTCTCCATGTGCTTGAGATGGTGGTGTGGAAATGTGTAAGTATGTGATGTTTTGATGTGTAGTTTGCTTTTGACTTTGTATAAATATCTCAGATATTTGTGATATGTATATATGTTTTATGTGTATATGTGTATGTCAATGTATATGTGTGCATGTCATATATGTGCACAAGACATACAAATAACATTGCGATTGCTTTTAATAACTTCTGCTTGTTAAACCGTTGAAAATCAGAAAGCCAATACCCGATCACATTTTCACTTATTAATTAAATTACATATAAATGTTAAAAAAATTGAAAACTAATTTCTTATCATTAGTAATAAAATAAAGCGATCATATTTGAATTATAGAACCATATAACGATATTAAACAAGCGTTTACAAAAAGTGCTGTCGTATCGACAAAAAGTTACGTATTTTCTTATATTTTTAAAACAAGTATATACGTTTATAAAACTACTATGTATGATTTATCATCACTATATTATTAAAATGAATTATTATCGTTTTAAAACAATTATTTATTATTTAAACTTAATTTAAAATTCTAGAAACTATATAAAATTGATGTATCTGTGATGATGTCATAAATATATTTTATTTTCAAAATAAAATAAATAATTTTTATTTCATATTCTTGCTTAAATGGCGAAAATAAGTGTATGTCTCCGGTTCCGTTCCTTTATATTGAAAAAATCTCAATTTTCCTGAAAACTGATTTAGTCTTTTTTCTGATGAAATCCCCCAAATTTTTATATTTGTTCTATACTTTCAAAAAAGTTTACCATTATTATTTATTGGTCAAAACATTATAATTTGAGCCATAAAATCTTATATTTGAGTATTTCAAATATAAATATAATTTTTCAAAGTGACAAATTTCTGAGTTTTTGCATTCATGAATGGGGCAATTTGGATAGTGAATACAAGTGTTTCCTTTTTGTTCTACCAAGTTGCCATTAATATCATACAAGACTTTTCCAACGCCACGCACTCCATCTTCATCCTCGATATCTTCATCCTCGATATCATCATTATCCTCTTCTTTATCATGTTGATTCATAGGATTATGAATCACAAGATTTTTAGAGTCTCCTTCTTCGATGATTATTAGATTTTCTTATTTTCCAATAAGTGTTTACGTAAATTCCTAAGCTTTCTTCCTTGCTTATCTTTTTTATTCTTGAATAGAATTTGCAACACTTCTAATTCAGTAAGTAAGGTGAGGCGAAGCTTTTGATTTTCTTTGATTTTACTGAGTTTAGAGAAAATGAAGTAGCAGAAAGGGCTACTATTTTCTCTAGGGTACTTGGAATTGGAGGGATCCATTTTTGTTTATTTAATTTACAGTTTTTTGAAGGAAGAGAATGGGTTTCAAACTAAAATATGATGGTTAAGTAGAAGGTTTTCAAATTTTAAATTAAGGAGAGAAAAGACATTTTTCTAAAAACAGCCAAGTATGCTGACATATGCTTCTTGGGTATGTCGACATATACAAAAAAGTTTTATTTTTTTCTTTTAATTTTATAAAATAGACACTATCAATTATAGATTTTTGTAAACGAGCATTTTCCAAGTTCTCTTCTAAATTTTATGAAAGTATTTTGTACCAATGTTTAGTTAATATATCAGCTATTGGACTTTCTATATTTGTAAATTCTAGTGTGATAATTTCTTTGTTAATGTTATCTCTCTGGAAATGACATCTTATATCTATGTTTTATTCAAGCATAATTTTGGATTTTTATATAAATTTACTGCACTATTATTATCATAATATATTGGTGATTGTTTTAAATTAAGACTGAAATCTTTTAGAGTTTATTGCATATAGATAACTTGCGAATTGCCTAATGCAGCTGAGATATATTCTACCTCTATTATGGATAGAGATGCCAAAAATTTTCTTTTTCTAAAGCAGAAAAAAAAGTGTTTTAAAAAGTGATAAGTTTCACTTGTACGCTTTTGGTCTGATTTGCATTTAGCATAGTCAGTGCCACTATATGATATTAAGTTAAAGGAGCCTTCTTTTGGGTAGACGATTCCATAGTTTGGTGTGTTGTTTACATATATTAAAATATGTTTTATGGCTTTTAGATGAGTGTTTTTAGGTTGAGATTAATATCTTGCACAGAGACATACACTATGCTTTATATCATGTCTACTAGCAGTTATATAAAGCGAAGATTCTATCATATCTCTATATAATTTTTGATTTAAATTTTTTTAATTTTTCTTCCTTATTTAGTTTTTCATTAGTTGTCATGGGAGTTGGCATACTACTAACACACCAAATTTCTTCATTGGTTCTTTAGATACTTTTCTTGATTTATAAATATACCATTATTTGTCTTGTCTGTAATCCTAAAACGAAAGGCATGCAGTTCTCACATATGACTCAGTTCAAATTCCTTAGTCGTTGTATTAGAAAATTCTTTGCTTATTTTTTTATTTGTTGACCCAATAATAATATCATATGTATGTATGTATGTATGTATATGTATAAGTTGAATATCATTATTATTTTTTTAATAAATAGCGTGCTATCTAATTTTCCTATTTCTAAGTTAGATTATATTAAATGATATTTAAGTCTTTTGTATCAAGCTCCAGAAGCTTGCTTTAAACCATATAAAGCTTTCTTTAATTATAAAAATGATTTGCGAGTTTTTCATCTTCAAAAAATGGGGGTTGCTCAATATAAACATCTTCTTTAATAAACATTTAAAAAGGCCTTTGGACAACTATTAAATTAATTTAAAATTATTATGATTTATAAAAGCAAGCAATATCCTAGTGGCCTTTAATTTTGCTACAATGGCAAATATTTCATCAAAATCTATATTTTCCTCTTGACTATAACCTTAGGCAACAGACCGTGCTTTATTTCTAATGACATCTCTTTGATCATTCATTTTATTTCTATTGAATCACTTATTGTTTTATTTTTAAGCCTTGGAACTAATTCCCTAACATAATTTCTGGTAAACTGATTCAGTTCTTCTTCCATACAAAGAATCCATGAATCATCTAATGATGCTTCTTTTAGATTTTTGGGTTCATTAGTTGAGTTAAAGACTACATTACTCATTTTATTTAATTGATTTCTTGTTTTTATGACCAATTCTATATTCCCTAGAATATTCTTTATAGGATGACCTTTTAAATATTTTCTCTTTTATTTGGAAATGAATTTTCAGAGTTATCATTATTTTCATTATTAGTGATTTCATTATTTTTAATTTCATAAGTTTCATTTGGATTAATATTTTCTTCTTCGTTAATACTGACATTATTTATTTTATAGTTTTCATAAAATGTAACATGTAATGTTTCTTCAATAATGTTAATTCTGCTGTTAAAAACTCTATAAGCTTTACTTCTTTTAGAATAACGATTAAAAGTTCCTTTGTTTGAATTAGCATCAAATTTGACAAAATTATCCTCTGTATTTAGTATGAAACATTTACTACCAAAAACTCTAAAATAAGATACTTTAGGCTTTTTATCAAAAAATAATTCATAAGGAGTTTTCTTAGTAAACGGTCTTATTAAAATTCTATTTAAAATGTTGCATGTTGTAGCAACTGCTTCAGCTTAGAAACTTTTAGTTAAATCACTATCGTTTAGCATAGTCCTAGCAAATTTTGTATGGTTCTATTTTTACATTTACTACTCTATTTTGTTGAGGAGTTCTTTGGAAAGAAAAATTACGAGTAATTCCTTTCTTATTACAATTTTTTTTGGAGTTTTCATTTTTGATCTCTCCTATATGATCACTCTTGAACGTTTTAATTTTAGTTAACTTTTGATTTTGAATTTACTTAGCAAAAATTTTGAGTGCTTCACTTTTATGTTTTAAAAATACTGTCCAAGTATAGCTTGACAAGTTATCTACTTATGAAAACATATATATTATAATTTATTAATTGTATTTGTGATGGTCCAAAAAGATCTAAATGAAAAAGTTCTAAGGGATGAGAAGTTGAAATCATATCTTTTGATTTAAAAGAATTTTTATGAAGTTTTCCAAATTGGCAAGCATCATATAAGTTATTAACATTAAAACTCGTTTTAGGAAGTCCCCTAACATGTTCATATTTAGCAGCTTTTGATAAATGTTTAAAATTTAAATGACCAAATCTTTTACGCCAAATCCATGGGCCATTGGATTCAGCCAAAAGACAAAGATTGTTATTAGACACTTTCACACTTAAGATGTAAATATTGTGTTTCCTAACAACTTCAAAGATAATTTTAGACTCATTATCCTTGATATGGCATATATATATTTTCAAACTTAATTTTAAAACCCTTATCATACGATTGAACCGTAAAAAGTAGGTTATGTTTCAAATTTATAATTAGCAAAACATTAGAAATAATGTTAGTTTTAAAATTACCAACATTGTTGATGCCAATCACGTATCGTTTGTTATTTTCTCTAAAGTTAATTGGTCTTCCATCTTTGTAAACTATGTCGTTTAAGATCTCCGTATTTTCAGTCATGGCTCTTAAGCATCCACTGTCTGTTCTTCTTGATTTGTGATTTATGAATATTAAACGTCTGCTCACCATCAGCTATAGAGCATACTTGTTTCTGCAGTTTCACATTATACCTTTCTAAAACATTAAGTGACTTTTTGGAATAGTTAGTTTCTAATCTATTTGATAGTAACATATATATATCGTTACTATGTATTTCTACGAAGTGTTAAAAAATGAACTACTAGTTTTACTAGTCATTTGTACTTTTCAAAATCAAATTATGAAATTTTAAAAATCTAATGCTCTGATGCCAAATGTGTGTTATGGTGTAACGGATCTTAAGGTCACTTTAACACTAGAAGGGGAATGAATAGTGTTTTATAACTTTTATGAGTCATTTTAACGTAGTTTCAAGATTTAAATTAAACAAAGATTATTAATACAGATCTATACTTATCAAGCAGTCACAAATGTAACCACAGATAAATATAAAAGCAATAACGAAAGGTAAAGTAAGAGAGATGACACCCAAAATTACATATTGGTTCGGATTAACTAATTTTACATCCAGCCCTGCAGATTTCTTTTCAATCGCCTACTTTAACTAAGTAGCAAGCAAACCAAAATATAATCTCGATTTCAAGGCTATGAGATACACCCTTATGTTTCAGAAGTCTGAGGAAAACTCTCTTGATTTACCGAACAATAAGACCACCCGCTAAATTTAGATGGACTATTAAGCTCTCCCACTTGATTTGAATGGCAACAAGCATAGCCAAACAAATTAGTAGAGTTGTTGATTTTCAAATACAAATAGTTGTACTTGGGTTACAAGATATCCTATAGCCATTCTGATAGTGGTTTGATCTTTGAGTTTGTAGAGAGAATGCTTCCAAAACAATAGATAATTTGTAGAGAATCAATCTAGTAGAGTATGGATTGGTTCTATGTAGTTTTGAAGAATGCGGTAAGTAGTTTATAAGAAGTATTTCGAGAGAGAAAGGAGTAAAAATAAAGTAAGAAAATTCGTTTACACTCCCTTTATATAGTGAATGAATAGATGTGAAGAGGTGCGTCCAAAAGATTTTCTTTTTAAAATTTAAAAAACAAAGCAATGGTCATCGTGACGACATCTTTAGGAGGGGTATGTTGACATCCCTTATAAATTTAAAAAATAACTGATTTTCTTTTTAAACTTCTATAATTTTTGAAAATAATGTAAACATTGTTTTTAAATACTTTGAATGTATAAATTTTTTTATAAAATATTTGTAAAAATATATTTTGAATTATAAATAATTTATTTTTATCAATTATAAAAGATCAGCAATCTGTTATAAAGGTCAGAATATGCTATCAGGGACATTAATAATTTCTTTTAATGACTCATATTAAAATATTGACCTTTTTAAATCTTTGTCTTTAAACTCGTGAGCCTTGATCATCTTTTAATTTTGTACATTAGTCTTTATACCAATCAGCCTTCAAGTTTATTCACTATGTACCTGTGTAATATTCTGCAATATATACTATACAACCTAGAAAAACATTAATATCTATATTTATATGGTTGTTGTCATCAAAATCAATATCCAAGGAATTAACAGTTTTTTTACTCTTTGTTCTTCTTTTCCATATTTTGATCAAACATGAAGGTAGGTTTACTGACTGTAAAGTTTTGGCATCGAGGGAGGTGCTGTGATTGCTACCACCGTGGAGTCATGATCAATGGACTGGTTACATTTGTCGATTCATAACCGACCATAATTTGATATCTTGCTTCACATAATCGAATAAGGATTTTGACCTTGAGAAGAACTAGGGTTGTGTGACATTGACACTAGGCTCTCATTCATGTTTTCATGTATCTCAATGCTTGGTGTTAGCTTCCCATTTTTACAACTCTTACCCTGAGTTTTTCTTATGTCAATCCTAATTTGAACATATGATAAGTCTTTATATATTGAGATGGTGTAAATGATTTTCGTTGAGCTTTGGTGGATTGTGGATCGATGACCCGACTTCCGTGAGACAGTTCTAAGAAATGGTCGCATCGAATGCCCTTTGGTATCTAAATGGAATATACATGTCAGCACTTCAAGTTGATAATCACGATCCTACAATCCTGCAAAGAAAGCTCCATGTCCTTCCAGATAATGGTTCCATTGTCATTCGACCTATGATAATGAGTAAGATTCGATCATGGCTCCGTCATGTGAGGAGCCCGTTACTAACATGAACGAGCTGTCTCCACAATGTGTCTGCATACATCGTGCTTTGAACACAACAAATACATTGCATAGACTAACACTTTACAATTCCTTGGTTAATGCACAGGATTCAATTAGTCAACATACATCGAATAGGCTGGATTCTCTACATCAACTACATGGGTCTTGTTTAAAATATCTCATTAAAGTAAAACATATCTAACTGAGTTAGCCATCAAGCCTCTTAGTTCAGAATGACAAGATGATCTCCCCATTTCAATTCACCACTGGCCCTTCTACTACTCCAAACGAGCTCTTCTACTACTCAAGTATCTACATCTACTCCATTTGGAGCCAAGTATTCCATAACTTGGGAACTCCAACTAAAGGCTCTTCCAGCTTTATAGCCCCAAGGTCAATCTCCTTCATTAGATGAATGACCTGTTCTGATTGTCTTAGATAGTCCTTGAGATCAAACGCAATCTCTATTAATGGCAGAATCACTCCATTCAATCTGCCTCAAGCACAGGATTCCTGAGGATGTTGTCGTTTCAACGATCGACCAATGAGCTCATCTTTCGGTCCTAGGTTATACAACTTGCAATAAATACACGTGCTTACTAGAATCCATGCACCATATAATGACTTCATCAAATTCTTTCTTTAAGAAATCAGGTTGGCTCCCACGTAAGTACATCATAATGGCTATGCCTTGCTTCATTCTTCATATACCCTCATTATGGTGTAACTGAACCATCCTCTAACATTTGAAGGGCTTATGTACCTTCTGATTTTCAAGAAGAGGTCAAGTTCTCCTTCCTTGTTCACAGCCGAGGCCTTTAATCATTGCAAGAACATCAAGTCGTATCACAGCAAGTGTAATTACTTCAAGAGCGAGTATTTCTTCATTCATTTCCCTCATGGTTCAACCGCTTCTGATTGATTAAGCATAAGTCTTCTAATCTAATGTCTCCTTCGTACTTGGCTTTCCTCTATCTAAACATAAAAGTTCCTTTCTACATCCTTCATAGATCTCTGTGAATGGGAAGTCGATGGTGAACATGCTCATACCCTGGAGTTCATAAAGGGGCCAAGTGTGAGAAGCATGTAACTTCTTATCTTTTAACGAATGCCGCTTTTCCAGTATCACCTTCTGTACAATGGCAGGAGCACTGCTCCAAAAATACTCCATATCTAGAAATATCAAGTCGTCATCAGTCCCTCTACCCCAATCGTGATTCTGACAACGAAGATCAAGGGGTGTGGAGGATCAAGGTGGCGATGCAAATGTAGGTGAGGAGGAAAGAAGAGAACATTTGGTACAATCGAATTTTCCGTAGTCTTCGAACAAACTTAAATGATCGAACCAGACAAGCGAATGATGAAGATATGACCTACAGACTTGGGAAACATCATAAAATGGAAAGAAAATGGAAGTGTCAAAAAATAGTTGAAAATTTGGTGGTCGCATTTTTGTATTGGGGTCCACAGGTGCGTATCCAGTTGGCCTGAAGCGCAACCTGAAGTGAACCAAGGATTAGCACAAAGCAATTTGAAATGCACAAGGGAAATTCAACCTAAAGGTGGGCTGATATGCATCCTAAAGAAAAACATGGTTTTGCACGAAGTGGGACCCAAAGTCAGATTGGTACCGATTTAAAGCTCATGGGTCGGTACCGATCTGAAATTCCTTGGATCGGGTGATCCTTAGATTTATATGGAAGAACATGCATGATGTGGTGGATATGGGGAGAAATTCTTGGTGATCATCTTGGAGGTTTTTGTCTATATATAGGAGGGGAGATGTACTTGAAAATGGAACTTTTTCTCTTATTCTTTTCGGAAATTTTGGACTTTTTTGCATAGCCCTGTTGGATCTCCACCAATCCGAGAATACCAATGATAATACCGATCCATAAAACCACAGTTTATAAAGGTCACAAAAATCGAATAATGAAGTTAAAGTGGACGTAGGCCGTAGGCCGTAGACCGAACCACTATAATAGTTATGCATTCTTTTGTATTATTCTTTTGTTTTTCATGATAATTTTCATATTTACAACTTCATTGGGTGTTTCTGCCCATTTTTTGTGCAAACAACATTGTTAAGAAAAGAGATAAAGGAAGAGAAGGAGGAGATGTAGATGACGATGATAAAGAATATGATTTCAATGAGGATGAACAGTATAGAGAGACATTTTCGGAAAGAAACACTATTATAGAATGTCTTTGACCAAAGTGATTAATCATCAAGTCTTTACAGCTTGCGCTTCGTCCAAACTTTAAACTAGTTGAAGAAGCTACTCCTCTCACAGGCTCCTCCAAGAATATCTTCGACTCATTAGGCGGTCTTGGAAATATTTCAGCTTTTAGCTATAGAGGAATAAGCTTTAGAGATATCCTTAACATCATCATCCTTGAACACAACTTCCATGTTGGGTATATTCTTTCCGAGGGTGACGAAACTCTATCTCTGAGGCCCTGAAGCACGGTCCGTAGATTATTTTATGAAACACCAGCACTTCACACATCTAGGATCATAAGCACAAGCACTCGTTCTTTAACTTGGTATCTTTATTTTGACATGTCCCTTCTTTTCGCGTATGATGAACAAATATTGTTTTGGCAGTCTCCATTTCAGGCATGATTCAATGATATTCCTCAATTCCGTAGGTTCACTATTGATGCTCCAACACCCATCAAGAGACTAACTTCGAAAGAAGAAGAAGAAAGGAGAAGGAATGCTAAGCGAAGAGGATAGGTAGTGTTGCCATGAATAGAAGGAGAGCCACAATGGTGAAAGGAAACGACATTCAGACAAGAAGAATGGCCTATGTGATCACTATAGGCGCAATTCTAACCCCCCAAAAAGCCACACTCTCACTCTTAATATTTTTAGCAACAACCTCCATGAACTCAACCTTCTACCATTGCTGTCTCTATCACCAATAAATTGAAAGAAACTTCCAGCCATGTTGCTACCACTCCACCCTTGTAGGCCAATCCATAGCCATTACTAATAAGATACAAGCAGCTCTGCTTGAAAATTGCCGGAAGGGGGAAATATATGACTGCGATGTCGAGGATGTCACCCAAATAGAAGATGATTAGGACATCATCAAAGTCAAGGAGATCGTGAATCATTTGTTTGAATGGAAAGGTTTGCTAAGGGTCTTTTTGACTTCAACCTTTTCAATCGGCTAATTATTCAATCTTTCAAATCAGAGAGGGCGAATCATGACAAGATAGTGAGAGGCTATAACAAAAATTGGCTGACATCACAAATAAAATGGAAGAAGAAGAGAAGTTAGCCAAAGTCTAAGCCAAGAATAGTCGAGAAAACTAAGGTCCACATGCAAGCAACCATGGTCATGAATGACCAGCTGAAGGATGCCTACACTTTAAATGCCAAGCATGAAGAGCAGCTCAAAGCCAAGGATGAGAAACTTGCAATACTTCAGGCTAAAGTTGATTATCCTAAAGCTGACTTGAGGGTCAAATCAAAATCCGATGTTCAAGTCCAAATTGGTTTCTTTGGTGCTAGAGAAGAAATTTTGAAGCTCAAAGCGATGGCCACACAAAATCATGATGAAATGGAAGCTATACTCCTTCAGTAATTTGCAATTGTAATCGAACAATTTTTTTTTGAAATAGCTCTAACTAAGAGAGCTACCTAGTCATGATGGTCGATGCTTGGGAAGAGATTCTCTAAATGGTCTATAAAGCTAGCTAAGGCATCATCGAAGACGAGCGAAAGCCTATCTCTTTACATATGGACGATCTTACAACCCTGGAAAAGGAAGTTATCTTGGAGGCATAAGATGCACCTATAGGGAAGGCTACTATTGAGGCTCCTGCTTGTCCCAACGCATCAAATTAGACGAAAATATCACTCCTACTTAAAAATAGCCTACAACATACCCCATTGCCTCTAAGGTGGTCACACCTAAATCCGTCCTCATTGAAACTCTATCCTTGCATATCAAGTTTGAAATCCTCCTTCCTTGGATTGCCAAACTGACTCAGTCTTCCACTAAGGTGGGTGAGATCAGTATAGCACTCGCCTCTTGGGTTTTCAAGAAACATCAGTTCTCGCCTATGGACATCACTAACTTATACTATTCAATCTGTCAAGTTATAGGCCATCCGTCACTACCTCCTTTTCCACCAGCTACTCAAGCTCTAGGCCTAAATGTCATCACAACCATATCAAGCTTATTCATAACAATGTCAATTGCTCCAATTCCTCTCTCTAGCTCTTGCCCTAGCACAGAATCAGAAAAGATAGGGTTGATGGAAGGGTTGGAGTATGTTGATCGATATCAAGAAGATGAGGTGACCATCATTGGCGCAGTGAATCCCGAAGATTGGATCATAGTTGCAAAGATGTTGAAGCGCGACTTTGACATGATCAAGATTAAATAAGAGCCAGGGACTCAAAAACCTTCGGCCAACTATGAAAAACCATTACATACCCCCAAAGTCCCTTCACTGAAAATCATGACTAATAAAGGTCATGGTGTTGGTGGATTTAAGACCTCCGACCCTGCCTTGAAAAAATAATCTAAAGAACCGTTATATGGGACGATTGAAGAAGTCTCTTCTTTCGTGGAGATCCCCATAAAAAGGAGGAGAAAAAGGTGAAGACTCTAAGTAAATATCACGCTAATTTGCAATCAAGAGCAGCAAATGTGGGAGAGGCAGTAGGGGATCATATTGGATTTTTTCCTTTTGCTTTTCTTGTATTTTGCCTTATTTTGGAATAGCCTATAAATAGGTTATCATTGTGTGGTAGCCCCTCAACCTGCATAAAATGCTATGTAAATAAAGGACTATTTTCTATTTTATATTTACATTTATGTGTTTTCTATTTCATTTGCCTATGTAATTGCCCACATATATAATATAATCATCTATAGTTCAATCAAATATACAATATATAGGCTTGTGTCTGTGCAATACCATTATTAACCGTAACTCTATACATATAAAGAAATTTATGTAATTGCTCGATATTATTTTATTACATCTTTGTTTATTGTAGCCAATATATTTCTTTCTTAGCTAAAAAATTACATTTCTCTGGATAACTCAACCTATCTTCGGCCGAGCTTATCTCGCTCAATAGTAAGTAGAGCTACATTGCCTTGGTCAATTTCGTGGCTAACTTGGTTTATTTTCGAACCGTGTTCCATTTGATCATAATCAAGATCGTATTTTTGACACCATTAAATATGGATCATTTCTTGTCCTTGGGTAATAGGATTCTGGATGTTTATCTCTAGATATCAGCACCTAATTACATCTATTTCTAGGTGATAATTACAGTTATCTTGTTACTTAACCTCGATTAACATTAGCCGAACATATTACATTTGGTTATAAATGTGATTGTATTTGCAAAGAGCTCGGTTATACACTTAATCCTATCTTTGGCAATCGAGTCGTTTCTTTGGATGCCCATCCTTAGGAATCCATCTTCGAACTCGCCTATCTTCGGGTTTTTATTAGAAACATCCATCGACCATCTTCACTTATCCTTGGTCGAGCATGCCTCGACAGGCCTAAGCACTATCGTGTCTGCAAAATTTTCAATTATACATCGACTTCTATCTTCACGAATCCTCTTCTCAGATGCCTATCTCCAAGTTCCATCCTTAATCTCAGTAGTGTCTGGATGTCTATCTGTATCATTCATAAGCTATCATCACTTACCGTCGAAAAAATGTTTCTAACTTAGCTGCAAGCAAGGTCAACCACGTAGGATCGATTTCACCCTAGAGGGGGGGGGGGGTGAATAGGGTGAAACTATCAGTTATAAAAATTTAATGCGGAAGTATAAAATAATTTCAACACATATAACAGAATAATAGCAGCATAAATAATAGCAGAATAATAAATACATAAATAGAACAACACAGATTTACCCAGCTTCTGCAAAACCCTGCCTACATTCTGCCCCCAAGGTTTCTACTAGAAATTAAGTACTCAGACGCTTGCACACATAAACTCGCGACACCCGCTATCGACTAACTTAACTCTATGCTCAAAAGCCTGCCACAAGTAAGCCACTAAGTTGCGAATTCTCGAGATACACCGCCTAGTTCGTCCCCTAGTCACACGACTAGACTTTACAAATGTTTAAATGAGAAAAAAAAAATTAAAAAACAATTTGAGAACAAATCCCTAATTTTTAAATTCTAAGCCCAAAACTAATTAAGACTGGCCCAATTAACAAATTAAAAATGAATCCCTATTTTCGTTTTTCCTTATTCGGCATGTATCCTTTTTCTTTGAAAAATGGCTGCGTAATTTGCTCGTTCATTCCTCTTTGCTTTGAAGTTAGGGCTTTGTTGGAAATTGAAGTCACCGCTTTCTGTTGATCGATCAGATGATTTAGCATTCTTGCTTTGTCGATTGATCAGTTCTTCGATTTGTACACGACTGATTCAATCTCGTCGAGTTCGTATGACTTCGGTATGTAATTTCCTTTTTTCCTTTCTAATTGATTTGCTTGAACTCGATTTTCTTTCTTGCCTATGCTGTTAACGGGTTTTCTAGGGTTTAATTCCCTAAAGTTTCATTCGAATAAGTTGTTTGAACTCGTCTGATAATTTGGTTTGGCCATTTGATTATGCTTGGATGCATGAGATTTCTCTGACTTGTTCAATTCGTATAATTCTTGTTGCTTGATTACCACGGCTTCAATTTCTCTGGATTTGGTTCCATGAATTTCTTGTTGACGTCAGCTTGATTTGTGATAATTTGAACTTGATCGAATCCTTGGTCACCATGGCTTTGAATTTGCTTTGACGATGTTGATTTACCTTGACTCGTTCATCCATGTTATCATCTGGCTTTGATTTGGATTTGTTCGAACTTTCCTTGGTTATTTTTCTTTGTGCATGTTGACTTCGGCCAGTTGATACTGTGATAATATGTACTTATTCAATTTACTATCACCTGACTTGTTGGCATTTGACTTTGGGAAGTGCTTTGTTGTTGCCTCTGTTTTCACTGCATATATATATATATATATATATATATATATATATATATATATATATGCTCACCCATATATATATATATATATATACACACACTTTCATGTTGTATGTTGCAGACTTGAGTCTCATGTTCCTTGTTAAAATAGTTGAGCTAGTTGTGAATATGCTTCCACGTCGCCAGGCTTGCTTTGTCTTCGCTTGCACTTGACTGTGTTTATTTCATTCACCATGCTTATGCCCGATCTTGTTTCACTGGTGCATCCCTTATTGTCACTGCCTGGTTGACTTGGTCTTGTAGTCATATATGTGCAGACATATACATGTATGTGTGTATATGTGTGTTGCGATGTGGGTCTATTGGTTCATTATTCTGGTTGACATTGTTTCAACTCCACTGTCGAGTCTTGTGCTTGACCATATGCATATTACTTGATGACTTGATTTTCTTGTGTACTTCATGGTTGCATTCATTATTGGACTGGTCAAGTGCATTGTTTTCATGTGATAATCTAGTTGTATATATGTTACTTGTTGAGTGACATTTGAACCATTGACTGTTGAGGCTTCACCATTGACTGCTACATTGTGTTCATGTACATTTGGGTATGGTCTCTGCAGCATTGTGTCTTTGGTTGTTGCATTCATGATGAATTTGTGGTCTTTGTGTCACAACTATTGGCAGGTGCATTTTAATTTCACTTGAACTTCATTTTGATTCTGGTTAAAATTGTGGTTCAATTGTGAGGTCTTTACTTGTGATGTGCATATTCATTGATCTAGTTGAAATTTGTGGCCTTGGTTTCACTCGAGAATTGCACCTGTGTTGAATCTAACTTATAGCTCGGGTTTGACCTTGTGCTCATGTTATGACTTTATTTGTATTGCACTTGAGTTGAACCTGGCTTTTTATTGGGTTTGACCCTGTGCTCACTTGACTCTGCTGTTTTGTCAAGTGTATATCGGTGTGCATGGCCTTGTGGCATGTACAGTGATACACTGTGCATGTCACAAGTTGTTCATGTTTAATGAATTTAAAATTAAATGATGAAGAACAACCCAAATAACCGAGGCAAATAATATTTTTGAAATACATTTTATTTTACACTACAAAAATATTTATTTTTCAATTTTACTGCTTCAGTGTGTATTTTACAGATAACCCAGATGTTAGATTCAAACTGGAATAGTGTTGATGATAAAATACGAGTGAATGGGTGAAATGTAGTGAGGTGCAAATGTAAATGATAAATAGTGATCTATCCAGAATTGTATTATAATCAAAAGTTTTATATATATAGTGAGAGCACAAATTTGTACTATTCAAAATTGTAATAAAATATTTTTTTAAATAAAATATATGTTTGAATTTAAAATATGTGTTATTTATTTTATTCAGCAAATATTTATTTAATTATGTAAAGATAAAAAAGTACATTAACAAATACATTTAAATGAATATATATATATACATGTTTATTATCATCAAACAAAAATCATATACTAGCATATTCAACAAATTCTATAACAAGATGCAAGACCAGGCGAGCTCTTATCTACGGGATCCACCGTCTTTGACGCTCTCTTCAGGCATTAACCCTTGACAGGCCTATCTCTAAGCGTTGGTCAAAGATTAGACGTGCAAGGATGATTATTTGAATGACCCTAGCATGATTATACTCCTTCATCTCGGTCATGGGTCAAAGGAGTTCATTGATACCTATCTCCGGGTACTTAGACATCTATCTTTCAAAACATAGAATGCCTTATTCTACCATTGATCACGTGACTCAAAGCCGAGTTTAAAAAACATGGTTTCATTGACTCTAGAAACCAGCTTTATTTATTAGCAAAGGAAATGGCAAGTCTTGCCTTATTATATTTCCCCCAACCAATCAGAGTAGCTTATTTGCAGAAGATAAATAAATCTAAGTGAAATAGCATCGTAGATGTTTGCTATTCCATGCTTGTAGAATTGAGATTCCATCACCAATCAATAACTTGAAGTTCCATCTCCAAACTTTTTCCAATCGATTATGGACCAACTCAATTCGAACCAAGTGCCCCGACACTAGGAAAGACCCATTTCAAAATGAGGTCACCTATCTCAATGATACGGTTCCTGACCTTGGTGTTAAAACATCTTGCTACTCTCTTCTAGTGAGTAGCTATCCTCGGTTCAGCTGGTTCCTAACCAGCACTCTAGTCACCTATAACATCAATCTACGCGCCAGCATTCTACCCAACGTCACTATAAGTGTCTTGCAAATCATTTTCACTATCATAGATATACAAAACACCAAGTGGTTACTCCCTGCCCCTATCTTTAGTTAGTACCGACACGATTTTGATTGGTACCGACCTGTTGGCTATAGCTAAAATGGCATCACTTCTTTCACTTTGCTTCTTTGTTGCCCTAGCATCCATTCTCTTCATCTTTTCTTGTCTTCTCCCCTATTTTGGTCTAACGAAGATGAACTATCATTCATGGAACTTGAGAAGATGAATCCTTACGGCTATTCCCATGCCTTTGTGGTCGATGGGCCAACATAGAAAAGCTATTCCCCATTCTTTCAAGATAGCATTCTGGCTATCAAACATTTTCTTGTTCATTTTAACCATCATCCTATCAAGTTTAGCTTTGGTCACCATCTCCTGCAGTGATGAAGGTCCTGGTAAAGTAGAGGTTGGCTGAGTGGTTACTGCATTATGGTGAGAACCTTCAACTTATCCTCTAAGAACAGCTCCAGATTTAGTATAAGTTCTCCTCAAGGCCATTATCTTTAGATCCGATGCATATCTTTTTCCAAATTCTGGTAGGTTCAGATCTACAACAACGATCTTTTAGATCTAACTTTCGAATGCTCGAAATCCAAATTTCCAAGCTAAATCTTCGCTTAAGAAGCTCATTTTTTAGTGAAAGCACCAAAAATGTTGAATCAAAAAGTGACATAACACCTTCAAATGATCAAAAACAAAAATAGATTAGACAAAAGCAAGAAAAAACATCAAGAACAAATAAGTTTTTATAGTGGTTCGACAAAATCAAGTGCCAATATCCACTTTGTCTTATTACTTTTCGACTTGTGACAAGTACAAGTGTGACGACCGCCCCATATCCCCCTACATATATGACATAAAAGAGCACTGTAAACATGCCAGCTGATATGGAACGATCATCAGGGTTAAAATTTAAACCAAATTTTTTTTTTGCGTATCTCGCCGCACATGGATAAAATATAACATAGAAAATATACAATAGAGTACAATGAGCCATAATAAATAAAAATAATATCTCCAATAAATCATGAGTTATGGATACAATGTCATATAAACCGAATTCAATATTCCTTACTACAATCCTCTTAGAGCACATATAACAGACAACAGAAATATCTACAAAAATAGAGTAATATGTCGTAGCTTCTTCAAGCTCATCTTCATATAGCACCTACCACTCTAGACCTGTCATGCAATCTACTCATTTAAGAGTGCACAAGATGATAAGAGGAAACGAAAAATCTTAGGCCAAAAAACAATCTGGTGTAAGCGGTAAATGATTATCAAACACTATATTGGAAAATATGATACTAGTCAGGTACAAAAAACATACCTAAACTATCCTTGCAAGTAAAGAGTTAGCACATACTAATAAGAAATAATATATTACTCTAATAAACGACAATAGGAAACTGCAATAGAACAGGATAGAAGAATCTAAACAGCCTTTTCCATTGAACCTATTCTCAATCCGTTCTCCAGCATTCCTATAAATGATAGCCTACCCAAGAGAAATAGCAAACATAACAACCATAGAAACTGTAGCAATTATCAACCAAAATCTTACTATCACCTTCTAAAGTCTTGAATATATGATAACTCCTATGGTGCCGCCCTCGCTTGCTAGAGTCTAGTGGAAAACCTGGTTCTCAATTGTGTACCTCATACTTTCAGGTCCGAAACACCACATGATTGTCTCCTACGGTACCTCCATACCACCCGACACTAGACCCTTTCGGAGCGATCCAAGATACATGACTAGCGCTATCAGCTCTCGGGTCCCCCTGCATATAGTACCCCTGATTGAATACAACTAGAACACTCCAAGTTATCAACGATTCCTTGGCACTTCCAAATCATCATAGCTTTCACAATTCCAATCCATTTCCTGGCACGAGTCCCCCCACTTAACCTATTCCATTAAACTACAACCTCATTCCATCCCGAGCTTTCTATCAAATCCTTCGATCCTAATCCTTATCTGAACCCCTGACCAAAGAACTGCAATTTCATCATGTTATAACTTCTAAACTGTAGAAGAAATCAGCGAGCTACAACTCCAACAGATCCACTACAACCCCAAAGTTTCTACCCTCTATCTCACATCCAATAGAGCCAATAATTTGGATCAATACCGATCTGATCTAATTGGACCGATGCTGATCCAAATACTTAAACCATTTTGGACTCCATTTCTCTTCCAGCCTCTAGTGCACTCCCTTTAGATGCCATAAACCCTTAGCTATCCCTCTTAATCTTTAGGTTTTCTCTTCTATGCACCATAGCCGATCCAAGGAAGATGATCTATCCAATCTTCAACACTCGGCCTATCCTCCAATCTAAATTCATTGAGCCACTCCAAAACCCATGCTCTAGTCCTCCTATGAGTCAGTCCTCAATTGGAACTCAAATTCGGATCAGTAACGATCCAATCCAATTAGATCGATGCCGATCAAAAGACCTAGCTCCAACCGTGGTACAACTCACAGGACTTCCTCCTGACGTGCTATAGAGCTTATCCTCCAAATTTCGTGCAATTCCAACAAACTTTTCTCTCGATATGCTCCAATCACCAATCTAAATACTAAAACATCCACAACACTAGCAAATGATCAAGCATAATAAGAAATTTAGACATAACAGTGAATCAACCATAACAAATTATCCAATTACATCCAATACGAACATACAAATCATACGATTCAATCTACCATCATAATTATAGCATAGATTTAATCTAGCACATGGAATGTCATAGCCAAATATACATAAATTACACTAGCTAATGATCTAATCCTAATTACATATTTAATTAGGTAAATATAGGGTTTCTAAATCTGAACTTACCAAAGTCTAATCAGTACAATTTTGATAATTCTAACCTGTAATAGCCTAACAACAACATATAATCCCTTATAGACTACTGAGATGTCATAACCACTCATCAAATCTACAAAACCTATGAAATATGATGAAAATTCGATCTAAACAGCAAGGAATCAAATGAAGATGCAACCAAAGTAATGAGATCTAGCTCCTAGTTGAATATCTAGCATCTAATTTGCAACTAAAGACGATTAGAGATGAAATCCAATAAGATGAACGAAGAATTAGAGAGGAGTTTGGGTTTGGGGCTGATTCAAAATGAGAGATAAACTTTCAAATGGTCTCTCCCACCTCATATTTGTAGCCAAACCTGAATAGACTAATGAGCTTGCTGATTTGATCCATTAATTCCCTTATAATTCTGGCCAGTAGATTTTTAAACTTAAAACTACTATAATTTCCTAACAACTTATTCAATTTTCCAATATGACCGCCTTACGGAATGGGAAACTACCATCTTAAAGGAATGAAACAGGTTAGCGCGTGTAATTCAGTTTCTGTCAAAAGTTATTGCCAAAATATGTTCTTTAGGGGAAAAAATGGTCACACAAAAATTCAGGAAAAATCATAGATGTGTAAAACATCTCTACAAATCATATTAAAAATATTAGAATCATACGACCAGAAATGAATTAAATAAAATTATTTTACGATCCTTCGATATGTAAAATACGGATCATTATATTCTCCCCCCTTTAGGAATTTCGCCTTCGAAATACCTAAACAAACAAAAGCAACCAAGGTTATCTCGCATGCCTACCAGTCACTAGCAAATACTTAACAATCCAACTAAATAGTTAAATCAATAATAGCGAATAAAACATATCCTAATATGCAAAATTCTAATAGTATAAGATACAATGCTGCAAGTAGATATGATATACGGGTCGTACCACTCGAAGAGTTCTGGATAGGCCATCCTCATACTCTCTTTAGTCGTAAATGTACAATCGCTATCATCTTTACTCCATTATAACTTAACTAGCTTAACTACCTTTCCCCTAAGATATTTTGTCTCATTCCCAATGATTCTAAGCAACCTACGAGGTCTTGAAACTTCTGGTTCAACCTCTATTTCTTCCAACTGATCCCATGCTACCACAATACCTAAGTCATGCGCAAATTTTCATAGATAGGAGATATGAAAAACATTGTGAACACCCACCATCTTCGGAGGTAGGTCCACTCTATAAGCCAACTTCTCAATTCCCTCAATAATTGGAAACGGTCCAACAAATCTAGGAGCTAAGTTTCTTTCCTACCAAACCGAACAAAACATTCTTCAAAGGAGAAATCTTAACAAATACCATGTCTCCAACTAATAATTCCAAATCTCTTCTTCACTTATCTACATAACTCTTCTAATGGTCTTAAGCAGTCCTCTTCATTGCCGAATGATCTCTAGCTTCCCTGACGTCTCTTTAATCATTTCAGGCTCAAGTATTGGTTTCTTACTTGCTTCCCACCAATAGAAAAACGAATAACACGGTCGCCCATATAATGCTTCATACGGGGCCATGACAATACTTGACTGATAACTATTTTATATGCAAACTCTACGAAATGAAATTATCTTCCCAAGGTCCTCCAAAATCTATAATACAAGCTCGAAGAAGATCTTTCAAAATCCGATTCACTCTCGTGGTCTTGCTGTCCGTCTGTGGCTGATAAGCTATGCTCAAGTGTAGCTCGTTTCCTAAAATCTCTTATAAGCTCTTCTAGAATCCACTGGTAAATAATGGATCTCTATCGCTTATAATACTTTTTGGCACACCGTGGAATTGAATCCTCCACTTAAATATAATTCTATCAACTTGGATGCCTTCTGGTAGGCTTAACAGCTATGAATCTTGCACCCTTAGTCAATCGATCTACCACTACCCAAATACTATCATATCCTGCTCTAGTCTGTGGCAATCCATCTATGAAATCCATAGATATTTGTTTCCATTTCCATTCTGGAATATCTAGTGGTTGTAGAAATCCACTAGGCTTCTTCTGCTCAACCTTCACTATGTGGCAATTCATACACTTCGAGATGAATTTTTCAACATCCTTCGTCATACCTTCCTAGTAGTAAATCCTCTTCATATCTCTATACATCTTGTTACCACCAGGGTGAATGGTTAAGTTGGTTAATGGAGCTTCAATCTTTGAGAAGTCCTTTATTAAATGCCTATAATATCCTGTCAATCGTAGGATACTTCTTACATCCATAGCATTCTTGTGTTGGTTCCAACCTTGGATCGCTACCACCTTTGCGAGATCCACTGCTATTCTTTGTCCTGACATGACATGACCTAAGAATCTTACTTCTTCCTTCTAGAAGTGACATTTAGAGAACTTAGCTCTCAACTTGTTCTTTCTTAAAATCTCAAGCTCCTCTAGTGCGTCTTGTGCTATTTGTCGGTTCTATATAAATCAGAATGTCATCCACGAATACAAGCACGAACTTGTTCAACGAATCTCTGAAGACTCTATTCATAAGATCGAGAAAGTATGCCAGAGTGTTGGTCAATCCAAAGGCATCAACAACCACTCATAGAAACCCAATGGTGTTTAAAATGATATAATAGGCACACTTTCTTTAGCCACTCTAAACTAGTGAAATCCCATTGCCAAATCCATTTGAGAAAACAACTTTGCACCATGCAGCTGATCAAACAAGTCATCAATTCGTGGAGCGGATTCTTATTCTTCTTCGTAACCTTGTTTAGCTCACGATGATCCACACATAAGCTCCAAGAACCATCCGACTTAGTCATGAATACAAATGGTGCATCTCATTTGGATATGCTTCTCCGAATGAATCCTTTCTTTAGTCGATCTTCCACTTGCACCTTAAACTCTTTCTGCTCTCTGGGTGCCGTACGCCTCAAATGCATCACTATGGGTCTAGCTCCATCTACTAAGTCGGTCCAAAACTTGATCTCTCTATGCGGTGGCAATCCTGTCACTTCCTCAAAGACATAAGGGTATGCTCTAGCGATAGGCACAAATAGCAATCCTTCCTTTGGTATCTCAAGCGAATATAGAAAGCTGACCAATACCCCATCCTATGGTAAGCAGCGTAGCACTACCGTTTTTGCTTCCACATTTATAATTGTCACCTCTAGCTTCTCGCAATCCATAACATGCACATAGCTCTTAAGCTAGTCCATTCCCAAAATAATCCTGAACCCAGCAAACTTAATAACAAAGCAATCACATGCAAAAGAACATCTTTTACTCGATAACATAAGCCATGACAAATCATACAAAGACCAAAAGACCCCCCGACAGGGTTCATCACAGTCAAAGGTTGTTCTACTATCTCGGGTTCCAAACCTAGTCTGCATACTAAATCACCATAGATGAAAGAATGCAAAGCTTCAGTATTAAACGGAACTCTAACAGAAACATCTCTGATGAAAAGCATACCTTCCACCACGACTCCTTTCCCCTTATCCTTAGCAGTAGAGGAATAAGTGAAAAAGCATATGCCTTCACCATCCGCTTGTCTTTAGGGAGTTCTACTTAACGGCCTTGCATTCCTTAATATAGTGGCCCTTCTTCTTACAACCATGGCAAACAATTTCACTCCTATTCTTTTTCTAACCCCCATTTCCTTGTTTTTGCTTCCTTTTTCTATTCCACTTCTTCTTACCTCCATCACCCTACTGTGATTTTAGTTCCTCTTTATCAGTAATAACAACAATAGCAGTCTTATTCTTTAGGTACAGACACTCATTTCTAAGGCTTTCTCCTTAAATTTCTCAAAAGACACTTCAATGTGGTCCACCAATTTCTCTCCCAAGTGGTCGTCCAATCCGGTGATAAAACTCTCATCCGTCTTCAGAGGTGTATTAATAAAAGACATCTCATACTTTGACAAAGCATCAAATTCTAGCATATACTCAGAATACATCTTCCCTTGCTTTTAAGTCAGCGAATTTCTTGAACAGCACAAACTTCTTAGCGCAGGAATGAACTTCTCCTCAAATCTAGCCTTAATCTGATCCTGATAAATCTAATCCTTTAGAGTAGCAATGGCAATAGCATTCCACCATTTCATTACTCGGCCCTATAGATGTCTTGAAGTAATCTTCCTCTTCATAGCATACTCAATATCCACATCCTTGAAAATGCGTTCACAAGTATATATATCCAATCTTGCATTTCAATGGCTGATTCTATTCCTAAGAATGGCTTCCCTCCAATAGTAGAATAATCCTTACAAAGCTTAGTGAAGTCAATCCTAGGCACTTGCAAAGGAGCACCATGACCTAAATCCACACCAGGAGTAGTTTGGGCTCTCCTCACCAGGGAAGCCACCATTGCATCGAACATGGCTTGAAAATAGGGTGTAGAAGCTCCCGATTCCACTCCCTCTTCAACTTCTGAAGTGAATTTATTCCTAGCAGCATTCCTTGTTTTTAGATTCATTCTTATCTGTAATAAGAATGATTAGCCTCAATACAAGAAAAGTTGTAGTTGTATTCAAGTGCATACTACACTATATAGTATTACTATATTGCATAATACCTCCATTAACAGTACGCTCCCTCCTTTAGCATATACTCTCGACTTGCTTTGTTCAACTAGTAACCAAAGCTCTGATACCAAATGTGACGACCGCCTCATAGCATCCCTACATCAATGACCGAAAAGAGCACTTTGAAAGTTCTAGGCTGATATGGGATGATCATCAAGGGTTGAAATTTAAAGTAAAAAAACTTTTGCATATCTCACAGTGCATGGATAAATATAATACAAAAAAATATAAAACAGAGTGTAGTGAGTCATAACAAATGAAAGTAACATCTCCACTAAATCATGAGTTATGGATACAAATGTCATAAAATTAGAATATAAAATTCCTCACTATAATCCTCTCAGAGTACATAGAACAGACAAGGTAAATATCTATAAATATAGAGTAATACACCATAGCTTCTTTAAGCTCGTCATCGTACAACAGTTGCGACTCCATACCTGTCATCTAGTCTACTCATTTAAAGAGTATCCAAGATGATAAGAGAAACATAAAACCTTGGGTTAGACAACAATTTGGTGTGAGTGGTAAATGACTATCAAAATCTATGCTTGAAAATATGGCACTAGACAAGTACAAAAAAACCATACACGAGCTGGCCGTACAACCAAAGAGTTAGCACATAATAATAAGATATAATATACTACTCAAATAAACGATAATAGGATACTGTAACAGAACAGGTTAAAAGTATCCAAGCAGCCTCCTCCATTGACCATATTCCCAATGCCTTCTCCAACATTCCAATAGATGATTTCCTACTCAAAAGAAATAGCAAACACAACAACTATAGCAACCATAACATACATCAACCAAAATCTAGCAATCCTCTTCTAAAGCCTTGAACATATGACAACTCGTATGGCTATGTCCTCGCTTGCTAGAGACTAATAAACATCATGTTTCTCGATTGAGTTTCCCCATACTTTTAGGTCTGAAACCCTACATGGTTGTCTCTTACAGCATTTGACACTAAACCCCCTCGGAGTGGCCCAGGATACATGACTAGTGCTACTAGCGCTCGGGTTGCCCCACATATAGTACCTCTACTTGAACACCACCAGAACACTTCGAGATATCAACAATTCCTTGGCACTCCCAAATCTTCAGAGCTTTCACAACACCAATCCACTTCCAGGCATGAGTCCTGCCACTACACCTAGTCCATTATACCACAACCTCATTCCATGTCGAGCTGTCTATCAAACCTTCGAACCTACTCCTTATCGGAGCCCTCGACCGAAGAGCCAAACTTCATCATTTATAACTTCCAAACTGTAGAACAAATCAACGAGCCATAACTTCCAGCATAGTCTACCATAACTCCAAAGTCTCCACCCTGGATCTCACATTTAGTAGGGCCAATAATTTGGATCGGTACCGATCCGATCCAATTTGGCTGGTGCTGATCCAAATACTTAACCATTTTGGACTCCATTTCTCTCACAACCTTTAGTGCACTCCCTCTAAATGCCATAGACCCTTAATGTAACGACCCAGAATTCCTGTCATTTGAAATTCATATATTTAATTTATTTTTAAATATTAACAAGTAAAATTTGTAAGTCGAATAAATTTTATTTCGAATGTCTAGATTCAATAGGATAATTAAATCGATAATTTAATATTTGAAATTACACAAAATAATTGGAAATTGGGTTTGATGTGATTAAAATTGATTTGTAAAGTTGTATTAAATCATATTGGAGTTAGAATGATGTTATAGAACTTTTAAAATTGAATTAAAAGTTAATTTGTGGAAATTGAATATTTTTATATTTAATTGACGAGTAAAAATAGTCATTTTTCAAACAGTCTCGGATTTCGACGAAACTAGTTTCATTGGATCCGTAATGTTAAATTATTGTAAAATTTCAAATTTCGTGTCAATGGGATTTACGGTTTGTCCGGGGAAAGTTAAAACGCGTAGAAATCGGTTTAAGTGAATTTTAAATTTAAATAGTTGATTTGAAAGCCCTCGACTGAAGAGACAAACTTCATCATTTATAATTTCAAACTGGACGTCGACGGTGGACAATGGTGTTGCTGCACTTGGTACATGGGGAGAAGGGTTGAAGGCGAGTGTCACCATAGTGTTTGATCGACCTGAAGATGATCGTGGAGATGGCGAAAATTCGAAGCTAGGTGGCGGCTCAATGGGTTATACGGTTGGGGTTTTCACATAAGGGAGAAGAAGGAAAAAACACGGCCTGGATCTGATGGTAACAAAATCAACGGCCGAGATGGTTAAGGTTATAAAATAAATAAAAATTGTAATTGATATATTATAATTCGTATTATTTTTAAACCGGGATAACTTTTTCATACGAGGTCCGTTTCGCATGAAACGAATTGTGTTGGGTTTGTATTCGCGAATACTACGCGATGGAGCTGGATTGGTATCGATTGGAGCTAGCGATAATTTTGGGTAAAATTAAATGCGCGTTTAATTTTGTTCGAAATAAAATGCTGAAACTGCTATTGGAAGCAAGGTGAGAACTTCTTACTCAATCGAATTTGTTTCGATTTAAATTTTAAATAGTTAAATTTAAAATTGCTTGATTGTGTGATTGAATGATGGTTGCTATCCGTTGTATTGAAAATAGACCCTATACGCCGCATATTAAGCGGAGGCTATTTTATTAAACACATATACCACGATATTCCACCTTGAAGTGGAATTGGTATTATATATGTACTTGGAGTTGATTTCCTGCATTATATAGCGGATGAGACCCTATTGCGCCGCATAATAGCGGATGATATTTATATAAACCCATGTACCGCGATATCCCATCTTGTAACGGGATTGGTATTGTGCTAATATCTGTGGATGCAGGGAAACAGGTTGGAGGGATCCAACTGGATTCCTCAAATAATTGAATTTGTTTCAATGTTATGTGTTGATTATTTATAATCTCTGTGTGATTATCTTTGTGATTGAAATCGTTGAAGACTAAAATTTAGTCGAATATAATTTTGGTATCGTTGGATACCAGAAATAAATAAAAATTTGATTTTTGAAAATTCAGGTTGAAAGTTTATATTAAAATTTATTTTTGAGAATTGGATAAATTTAAAAGAAGGAATTCTAAAATAATAAAGTTTTATTTATTATCATATTGAATAGAATTTCAAAATATGGGAAAAACTTTAATAAATGGATTTTGGGTAATATTATTTAAAAGTTGAAGCAATTTTGGAAATCAAATTGGAATTGATTTGGTAATTGAAAATTTTTTAGAAATCAATATGAAAACTGATTTGGTGTTCGAAGGGAAATTGATTTCGTGTTTTGAAAATAAATTTAGAAATCAATTTGGATTTTGATTTGGTGTTTGAAAGCGAATGTTGGAAAAATCGATTTAAAATCGTATATCAGTTGATATTTAGAAATGTAAATTCACAATGGAAATTTATAAGGATTTATTTAATTGGTTTAAATGAACCATTTTGAAATAAAAGTGTATTCTCCCTGGAAAGCCGAATAAAATTTCTGAATAGCTTTGAAAAATATACTCACCTATATATATATGTATATAATTCTAGAATTGGTTTTTGAAAAGGATACTTTGGAGAAATTAACTTCTTAAATTATTTTAAATCCTTTAAGTAAATATTTATTAAGTTGACATAGAAATGATTATTTCTAAGATTTAATCAGTAATCGTTTTAGAAAATAGTTATTTAAATAGTTATACTCTATCTACTAATTTTTATTTTGAAAATTAGCTTAGACTTAAGTTATATGTAATATTGGTATAATATTTTTATAACTAATATTTTAAGTAAAGTGTTTAAATAAAAAAATATTTTTATTTCAAAGTGTTTTCCCGATATATTTTGGATAAGTGTTATAAATTATTTTAAAGTATTTGAATTCGGCAGATTTCCATTAAAAATGAATAAATATTTGGAAGTGTTTCCACGTAAGGAAAATGATTTGAAATTTGCTTTCAAAAGTTGTAAATGTGAAAAGTGATTTGAAATTTGTTTCCAAATGGTTGAAGTGTGGAAAAATATATCTTGTAAAGATATTTTTGAAAAATAAATAATTTGGGAAATTATTCGGAATCTGGTGTTGTTGTGCATATCTATTGATAGTTAAATAACCGACTATTAATATTTACCTTTAAATGGGTATTTGTTGTGATTTGCTTGAATTTGAATGCTACACTTATTTTAAAATAAGCGCTCGTTATTCGGTTTAGCCGGAAGAGGACCTTTGGTTCATAAATCCCATTCCGAATGGTGATACGTCGTAATGGATAGCATTTGAAGATCGGTGTTGAAGACCGGATATTTTCGAAACGGAAGGATTACCGTCGAATGTCTCTGCATCGGATGATCCCCGATATAGAGATTTTGTCACCCTTTGTGATGGAAGTCCGGACATGATTAGTGAATATCCGGATTGCAAGGGCTTCTTTGGATGTGCCTTCGGTTTCGTTCGATCCCGGAACGGACTTGTATGGATGTGTGTCTGACGTTACACTTTGAAATGTAAAGCTGGTTTCTGTCAAATACATTTCTGTTGGTGACGGAGAATTTATTCTCTTAGCTTAACACCCTTCTCTGAGACGTACGAGCTCAGAGGTTATGTAGTTGATCGTTACTTGTGATACATTCCCAATTTGGTAATGTGGCATATGAAGTGTTGCTGATCATTTGTTGATCAAAGCATAGCTTTTGTGAAAAGTGTAGCTTTGCGGACGATACTTCGTCGGACCTCACAACCCGGTAATGGTCAAAACAGGAAAGATGCAGCAAGGTTATAGGGAATAGTGCCCCTTAGGGTATGTGCATTTAGTTCTGGATAGAAGTGGTATCATGGTATGGAACCCAGATACTTAACTTATGTGGATATCGCAAATATATATGACTTTGTGGTTGTTGTTGGTTGAGGATCCTCGGATAAAGGTTGTTTACAACCGGGGGATGACATACTCGTGTCAGTAGTTACCTACTTTTGCAGAGGTAACATGGCTTTGTGTTGGTAGAGATCCGGTTAGGTTCTCGGGGCGTCCTTCCAGAGGCGTACCCTTGTGGAAATGGGAAGTTCCTTGGCCTGACCATTTGTTGTAAAATCCAAAGAAATAATACGAGCCTTGTACGGTTTTAGTTGTTTAACCTGCCTTGGAATGTGGCGGTAACCTGCTATTGAACATGGTAGCTATAGTAGGCAACGATAATGGTCGTATGTTGGCTAAGATTTATATTATACTTTTGAAAGGTTTTCCACTGTGCACTTATAATAATAATATCAAAGAAATCTGCGTATCAAGCCTGTTTGACAATTATAAGGAGAAATCTCTTCCAATTCTGCGTTTGCATGGTATGTGTGGCGGGAGGCCTTATGGTAGTAACATGGTCTAAAACCATTACGGATCTATTTAAAAATATTTCTATGTTTTTTTGAAGATAAACTGTTTTAAGTTCTCACACCAGTCCCATGACTGATCTGGAGTATATTGCTCCCTTCCTAAACTCTGGGTGCCCATCATTTTCCACACGGGCAATCTAGAGTCAGGTTATCAGGATATTTTGAAATTCAGGAGATGTTGTGGTGCAGGAGGCGAGCTGGATGGCGTGGCATATCAACTAGTATATAGTGTTTCTTTTCCGCTGTTTGTTGTTGTAAACTCTGATAATGTAATGTAATGTGATGTAATGCATAAAATGTACAGTTCTTTTGATTTAAATATTATTCATTTATCTATTATATGTTGTTCCACTGCGATTGTGAGATTCTGATATTGTTCTGTTGCTTTTTCTTTCTTTCTTCTTCTACCTCTTCTTCTTTAACCCCAAGGTTTCGGTTTTCCAGCATTCGATTGCTCGGCAGTTGATACAGTGGACGTATTAATGTCGATATTTGAGAGTCGAATAATTGGTTCCGTATAACTACTCAATAAGATTAAAAATAAAAATTTATTATTTTAGAATTCCTTCTTTTAAATTTATCCAATTCTCAAAAATAAATTTTAATATAAACTTTCAACCTGGATTTTCAAAAATCAAATTTTTATTTATTTCCGGTATCTATCGATACCAAAATTATATTCGGCTAAATTTTAGCCTTCAATGATTTCAATCACAAAGATAATCACACAGATATTATAAATAATCAACACACAACATTGAAACAAATTCAATTATTTGAGGAATCCAGTTGGATCCCTCCAACCTGTTTCCCTGCATCCACAGATGTTAGCACAATACCAATCCCGTTTCAAGACGGGATATCACGGTACATAGGTTTATATAAAATATCATATGCTATTATGCGGCGCAATAGGGTCTCATCTGCTATATAATGCGGGAAATCAACTCCAAGTACATATATAATACCAATCTTCAACACTTCAAATCTTCTCTTTTATGCACTACAGCCCATCAAAAGAAGATAATCCATCCAATCTTCAACACTTCGACTATCCTTCGATCCAACTTCATAGAGCCACTCTAGAACCAAATGCCATATTCCTTCTATGAGTCTCTCCTCAATTGGAGCTCAAAATTCGAATCAGTACCGATCCGACCAATCAGATCAATTACCATCTAAAGAATTGGCTCCAACTGTGGTGCAATTCACAGGACTTCCTCCAATCATGCTCCAGGACCTATCCTCTAAGTTTCGTGCAATTCCAATGAACTTTGCTTTCGATATGTTACGATCACTAATCTAAGTCTTAAAACATGCATAGCACTACAAAACGAATCAAGCATAGTAAGAAATTCAAACATAATAGTGAATCAAACATAGCAAGTCATCCAATTACATCCAATATGAACACATCAATCATATGATTCAGTCTACCATCATAACTCTAGCGTAGATTTAATCTAACACATAGAATTTCATAGCCAAATGTACACAAATGACACTAGCCATTGATCTAACCCTAATTACATGTTTAATTAGATTAATCTAGGTTTTTCAATTTAAAAACATGTAATTCTCATCAATTTAATTTGATAATTCTAACCTATAATCACCTAACTACAACATAAATCCATCATAGACTAGTGAGAGATCATAAGCACTCACCAAATCTACCAAACTTATGAAATAGCTGAAGATCCAAACTGAACAGCGAGAAATTGGATGGAGATGCAACCAAAGTGATGAGATTAAGCTCCTAGTTTAATATCTGGCCTCTAATTTACAATTAGAGATGATTTGAGATGAAATCGAATATGATGAATGAAGAATTAGAGATGAGTTAGGGTTTGGGCTGATTTGAAATGAAAGATAAATTTTTAAATGCTCTCTCTCACCATATATTTATAGGCAAACCTGATTAGACTAAAGGGCTTGCTAATTTGGTCCATTAACCCCCTTCTAATTTTAGCCAGCAGATTTTAAAACTTAAAACCGCTATAAATTTCTAATAACTTATCCAATTTACCTATATGACCTCTCTACGGAATGCGAAACCACCATCTCGAAGAATTGAAATAGGTTAGAGTGTCTAATTCGGCATCTATCAAAATTTATAGCCGAAATAAGATCTCTAAGGGCAAAATTGTTATATAGAAATTCAGGAAAAATCATAGATGTCTAAAACTTCTCTGAAAACCATATTCCAAAATATTAGAATCATCCGACATAAAATGAATTAAATAAAAATATACCACGTTCCTCCGATACGTAGAATACGGGTCCTTACAACAAGTGAATTTACAAAGTTTTTAGATCTATAAAATAAGATAACCTTGGGTTTGATGGCACTTTGTGGAAAAGGTTGTTGTAGAGATGATAGTGTGAAGAAGATGAGCCAAAAGAGTGTCCTAGTCTGTTTTATGCTGGTCAAACTCCCATACTTATTGTCATAATCGTCCATCATAGTTCCTAGATCATGGAAGACTAGGTAAGAGCTCAAGTCTGTGGAAGAATGTAGGACGGATGAATCAAATTTGCACAATAAAATCGTATCGATACCAACCACAATCATATCGGTACCTACAATATTTTTGGTTGGTGTGGACCAGCTTTCTGTTACACCTCCACAGACCTTCAATTTGCCAAACTTAGAGGTGGCCCCCTCTCTCGAAATCAACTCGGTATGGACCATAATTGTGGTCATTACCGACCATTTGGGGCTTGCTCCAATTGTGTCCAAAAATTTTGTCGCCTTATCTTATCGTTTCAAGCATACATCCATGTTATTAATCCATTCCCTCTTAGTCTCGACGTCCATATTCACTTAGATGTTGCTCAATTCAAATATTGGATAATAAAAATCAACATAGTCATGACTACATCCGTCTTGTTGGTGCCTGTTTTATAAATATTACAAAAAAAAAACATTTGCCCTGCCAGTGGTTAAAAAGAGGACATTAGCATAATTAGAATATTGCACTTTATGGTCAACAAGCCATAATATAGGTATGTGAAATTGTTTTCCTATGGTTAATTTCGTAGCAAACGTACTTATAATCTCATTCATGAGTTCAAGGTTCACAATTCAGGTTATGTCGAGTCTTCTTAGGGCGTGGAGTAAAGAATAAGTGTTTTCATTACGTGGAAAAGATTATAATTTCATGGAATTAAATAGTATAAAATCCACATGTGGTCCATAAAATTTTATATGGTGAATGAAACACAAATTTCATTGCATTTTAGCGCTCACCGAGATTTTTTACCAAATGAATAATGAAACAAAACATCGCAGCACACTGCTTTTTTCTACGCACTTCCTGACTAATTTTCCAAAATTAGTCATAAAAACAAGGATTTCATCACTATATAGTTTTATAGAGTTCAGGGTTGTACACAATTAATAGTGGATAATAATATTATTTTCTAATTAGTTTTATATGTATCATTGTATAAGCTATTATCATGTTCATAAAAAATTACACACACATATACATACAAAGATATATACATACATAGCAGCTATGGTCATTTGCACCGATGAAGTTTAAGCATAATGGGATGAACCCGAGATGAAGGCATGGGAAGGCGTTAAAAGATTGATTGAGTATATGAGAGGAATAAGGCATGCATATTATACCTATAATCAGTCCGGTGGCCAACCAGTTTGCTTCGCTTGGGTTAATCATAATCATACACAATGTTCAGCGATCTTCTACCTTGTTGTCCGATAGTGGAGGTATACCTGATAGGAATTTCTATCCGATAGTCTTACTACCGAACAAGAAGTCATGTTCAGTAGGCAACTGAACAAGAATTCTTGTTCAGTGCAAAACAATATCGAATAGGAATACTTTCTAGGTGGTGTAAACATCAGACAAAATATCATGTTTTGTATAGTTCTAAAGCCCCAAATCTGAACAAGATATCTTGTCCGACATAGGGTCAAAGCCAAACAAGGGTGGATGGGATATGTTGAACTAAGATGATGCATTATTGAACCCGATCAAGAAAGTGACTATGTCCATTTACCGAACCAATTGCTACCGAACATACTCCTTCCAACCGAACCAAGCAGAGTATTTATGGAATGAGTCTAAGTATATAACGAAATTCTTGATCTTATTTGCTATATATCGAAATACCGAACCAAGTGGGTTATTAGGGAAAATACATGATTTATCGGGATAACCTCCCTACTCCTACACTTCTAAATATCCAAGTTTCTAATAGCTATGGGGATAGCATTTTAGGGGAAAATAAGACCCTGCGAAACAAGAAAACTGAATAGAGTCTAATAAATCTCATATTCATTAACAAACTATTGTAATCTACATTCAAACACTTGCAAAAGATGAAATATGGGAAATGACAAAAAATTGATAATTGACTTAAGCCTATTATGGTCAAACCATTGTAAATCTGTATGTACTTTACAATTTTAACCCTTTATTTTTATTTCCCCTACTGCTACTTTTTGTACGAACATATTTGGTACTTTCATTGAGAACTAAAATCAAGATGCCTCCTAAATCTAAGAGAAAAGCTAGTGCTACTAACAGGAATGTTAACCAAACCGCTATAATTTAAGATAACCATTCATCCAATACTCCAAGACCAGACATTGTCTCTATAAGTAACTTAGATAGAGTTATGGCAGATCTTGATGCACGGTTCGTTGTCTAATAGCAAGCAAATGTGGACCAAATCAGGACATACTTTGGGCAGGTGAAACCTACTTCATAACATTAAAACAAGAGGAAGGTCCTAGACTTGGGCATTCAGGAGGCGGAGAAGATCACGCTCCAGCAACTGGTCCAATTAGGAAAATCAAAGATCGGGCGAGTGAATGCCGATGAACTAGGTCGGGTAAGAATTCAGCTAGAAAGCATGCCCGAGGACCGGTTCGGCATTAAACAAACCAGGAAAGGTGATAGACTAGGGCTGCCTATGAAATGATCCTAAGCCCAAGATCAAAGCCGAAGTTGCAAAACAAGTCATCACCGAAGAAACAAAAAGCATTCCTTTACCTCGATTGGAGAAGTTAGCCAAGCACCACTCATCGCTTAAATTGGAAGATTGGGTGGCACAAATAATAAGGCAATGCATACACTGTGAATAAATTGAATGTGGAATTAGAGCAAGGGTTGGTAGTCCATTTTCCATATAGATAGAGACGGCCTAGAATCCTAGGAGTATCTAAATGCCTATCGTGAAACCTTACCAAGGCATAATTGATCCGATAGTACATCAGCAATGGTATGCCCGACATATTCTGATGAGTGGAGCAATAGAGGAATTTTTGTGCAAGTTTTCTACCTATTCCTATCAGACTTGGCGACTATGTGATTTTACCGTCTTCCCTTTAGCTCAATTCGTTCGTGGGAAATATTGAAGGAAAAATTCATCAGTCAATTTTGGGTTCATATAGAATAAACTAAGGATCGATACTTATTGTCAGATATAAAACAACGAGAGGATGATATGTTAAAACAATATTTGACTCATCTTAAAGCCGCAACTGCCAGCGTCCAAAATGCTGATAAATGATTAACTCTAATGGAGTTTTATGGAGACGTACATCCAGACATGAAGATGGCTTGAAGATTAACTAAGGAGAAACCATCTATCTTGCAAGACTTCTTCTATTAAGCAATAAAGTATATGCAATTAGAAGAGGCCGCAACTGGACGATAGATTAGAACGATGGTCAAATCATTAAAAGCATTTAATAGTGTGAACGCCGTGATTAAAGGTAATGGAAAGAAAACATAATGAAAAAGGTTCAAGCCTGGAACGAGGTTGGACACTTACACTGATTTGAGCGATACTATAAAAAACATCCCCCTCACCACACAAGTGGAACTCCAATACAATAGGCCTCAACCGAAGAAAGTGACTAAAAGTGAGATGAATATGGGAAAGCACTATAGATTTCATGAATCCCATGGGCACAAAACCAATAAATGCCATCATCTACGAGATATTACAGAAGAACATTAAAAAGAAGAAGTTGGAGCGGTGTGTAAGGAATTCCATCACTTTCCCCTATGAAACAGGCCCCAAAGAAACTCCGGCTTGGAAATGTGGGGAAGGAACCTATGTTAATCATGAGAACGATGGGATAGTGGTGATTGGCACCATAACCGAGGGCCCGCATGTAGTCGATAAAAATTGGGTGGAAATGGAAATATATGCGAAGTCTTTGAAGAATGGAGAAGCTTTTGTATACACTATAGATCAGGAGTGGAAATTCATGACCCCTCGTTAGGAGAAGGAGATAATCTTTAGAGATAACAACTTATAGGGCAAATAATACCTGTAGACCGACCTTATGGTAATTTTTCCAATGCTTGGCCCAATTGAGGTACATTGGATTCTGGTAGATAGTGGGAGTTCGATAAACATGTTTTCAAAGATGCATTAGACAGAATGGGGTTGTCCATGGAGGATGTCATGCCATGCAGCCAACAACTGCATGGCTTCAAAGGAGAAGGCACAATGCCATTAGGAAGGTTAGATCTATTTGTCGAGTTGGGACCCCATCCCTGATCAGCTGTAGGAAAACAAAATTTTGTTTTGGTGGATGGATTCTTGGTACACAATGCCTTTTTGAGGCAACCGGTCCTATTAGATTTTCATGTGATAGTGACTAAATGGTGCTTGTCCATTCCTAATGCTAATGGAGTGGGATTAATAAAAGGAAATTAGGATGCATCCAGGGAATGTTATATGGTAGAGCTTTGAAAAAAATAATTGATGAGAGAAAGGGAAGGGCGCAGAGGTCACACTCTATGCCAAAAATGCAATTGCATAGCAATTAAAGGAAGGTCCCCTCACTTAGGTGTATAATTGATCCTTTTAACAAACTTGACCCTAGGGATGAAGGATAGGGGATTGCAACCAAGCCTGGAAAGGTGGTATAATATGTGGAAGTAGATGTTAGTGACTCAACAAAACTAATGAATATTAGAGCGAAGCTGTGGCGAGATCTGAAAATACAGTTGATAGGATTTCTATGGGATAATCAAGATGCCTTTGCTTTGTCCCATGCAGATGTATATGGAATGCCCCTTCAATAGCATGCCACACCTTAAACGTTAATCCATAATAGTCTCTGGTAAAGTAGAAGAAGAGAAGTATGGTTCCCAAGAGATCTCCCTCCCTTAATAAAGGGATAGAGACTTTATTTGCAAATGGGTTCATCAGGGAGTCTCGGTATCCCAAATGGATTGCAAACCCAGTTTTGATCAAAAGGCTGAATGGAAAATGTGTATTGACTTCTCCCATTTGAATAATACTTTCCTTGAAGACTGTTTCCTACCCAAGTATCAACCAGCTAGTAGATGGAACCACTGGGAAAGAACATCTATCTTTTATGGATGCATACTCTGGGTATAATCAGATTGTTGTGTATGTCCTAGATAAGGAGCACACTAACTTTATTATCAACTTAGGACTCTACTATTACAAAATTATGCCATTTTGACTCAAGAATGCAAAGGCGACATATCAACGCTTAGTCAGCAAGATTTCATTAGCAGGATTGGAAAGACTATGGAGGTATACATTGATGACATGGAAGTGATGTTGAAAAAGGCTAAAGGTCCCATTTACAGCTGTATGATATATTTCAAATTCTACAAGAGATTATGATGAAGCTGAACCCACTGAAGTGTTCTTTTGGGGTTTCTTCTGGGAAGTTCTTGGGATTTATTGTACGAGGTAGGGGAATTGAACCCTGAACGGCAAGGTGGTAGCATTGAGTAGGTTCATTTCCATAGTTATTGATAAGTGTATTCCATTCTTTGAAGCACTCAAGAAGGAGAAAGGAAATTTTACATGGATGGATGACTGCCTGGCTGCATTCCTTAACTTACTGGAGCACTTATAGAAGCGTTCAGTTCTTTCTATACCTGTTGAAGGAGAAGACCTAGATCTGTACTTAACAGTATCATTCCATGCATTACATGCAGCGTTGGTCAATAAGAAGATTGGGTGCAACGTCTAATATATTATGAAAGCACCTCATCAGACTAAAGTATAGATATCCTATGTTGGAGAAGTTGGGCATTTTGCCTACTAATCATGTTGTAACACTATTTCCAATCATATCCCACTTGGGTGCCGGTAGATTGGCCCTTGAGACATGTCCTTCATTGGCATGATAGCTCAGGAAGACTTGCCAAGTGGAGTGCTGAGTTAAGCTAGTACGGAATTACCTATCATCTTCGGATTGTGATCAAAGGACAAGCATTGGCAGATTTATTGCCAAATTTTCTATTAGGAATAGCGAAATGGGATCTTGAGAGGAAGAAGCTCTTAAATGGCGAATGTATGAGGGTGGAGCTTTGAATGAGAACAACTCTAGTGCAGGAGTAGTTCTTTTAACAACTGGAGGATAAAGTTGAGCTATGCGATACAGTTGGGGTTCAAGGCAATAACAATAAGGCCGAGTATGAGGGATTAATAATAGGAGTGGTGATATAAAGAGTGGGAATTAGGTCGCTATGCGTGCACAGTGACTTGCGGTTGCTCATAAAGCAAGTGCTCGTTGAATTCTAGGCTAAGGGAGAAGCTTGATAAGGTTAAGGTATTTCTTAATAAGAAAAAAGCTATCGGTCCTTCTTTTTGATGTTTTTATAAGAAAAATCCCTATTGAAATGAATATTAAATTAAGTCCCTATTTTTGAAAAATAGAAAACGCATGGTAAGTTGCAACTTTCTGAAAGAAAATATAAGGGAAGTTGTAATTTTTTGAAAAAATATAACATTCTATAAAATTCGATAATTGTGAAAAACTGTAGCTATTTATTAAAAATGTAATTATATAACAAATATTATTATTTAATAATAAAGAAATTTGATTTTTTTTTATTTTTGAAAAACTTTTTGTAAAGAGCAAGTAGTTTCATTTTCTATCAGAAAACTATAAGGAATGTTGCACTTTAAGATTTAGAAAAATAAAGACCTGATTTACATATTCATTGCTATAAAGACTTTTTTTATCACAACATTAGAAATAGGGACCTAATCTGTAAAGCCCATTTATTTAATGATATGAAGCGTTACATGATTAAACACGTTCCATTGGAGGAGAACCAAGATGCAGATGAGCTGGCGAAGTTTGTAAGTTTAGGAGATGGGCCATTGCTAGGATCGATACCAGTTGCGACCTTGCTTAGCCCCAACTTCGAGGAGGTGAACATGTCCATAACCATCTATTAATCGAGGTTTTAATCAAGCAGATTTTAATTAGAAGTAGCGGGCAAAGTGAAGATGAAACAACTCATGAACTTGGAAAATCACTTAGAAGGACTAGAGGATGGAACTTGAGATGTTACAAGTCAGTCGGGGCAAAAGAAAGCTCCCAGTACCGAAAGGTCTTTCCTCCGATTTGTATCTTCTCAACTCCACATACGTCAAGTATAACCTCGAGTGATTGTGACCAAGTGCTTCTCTTGGAGGATGGATAAGCAACCATAAAGGACAAGGAGGAGAGAGAAGCATCTCCTACAAGACTTAAAGAACAAAAATCATCAGTTTTTGGTCAGAACGGGCGAAATGAAAAGCGAAAACAGAAAGAACTGGATGCTGGTGCAACAGAAGGAGCTACCAATCGAAGAGCGCTTCGCTAAAAAAACCACTCGATACCAAGAGAATTCAACCTAGTACAAAGAAGAATTTTGGTGGTTTGGGGTGACAGGAAGCCGAAGCTTTGGACTTATCTAATTTTAAAGAGGATCTACAGCTTGATGGTGATGATTATGAGTTGGACATCGAAATTAATGGAGCTAGAGATCAAATAGCTGCAACAAAACCAATCAGGCATCAACAGAAAACCATGGCAGTGGTTCTCCCAAAGACCGGGGAACCTTGATGTCATCGAGCAAACCATGACCATTTGTAGAGCCAAACATTCAATGCTGCCCCTGATAGTCGTCCTATAGAATACCGTGCCAGTGAGGAATACATAACCAATATTTTTAAGCGATTGGTAGAGGAAACCAATGGTAAAAAGCGAGGATTAGGGCCCTGCACCAAGAAAAACTCCATTCATGGAGAATATTCTAAGAGAAGAGTATCCCAAGAAGTTTACAATGCTGATTATGCCGTCATACAATGGGACTAGTGATCCTAAGAAATACTTACTCAAGTATGAATGGACCATGGATGGTGCTAGGGCAATGCACATTGTTCAATGCAGATGCTTTCCCATCTTCTTGGAAGGAGTTGCATTAATGTGGTTCACATGGCTTGCAACGAGATCCATGTTGATTTTTGATCAGTTGGCTTGGAAATTTATGGAGCAGTTCCAACTACATGTTGCAAGACCCAAGGAAGTGATGTCAGTGAAGTAAGCAATCCGAAGGAGGATCTAGTATTCATGGCATTGGTTTGGGGCATTCACCCAAACATAGATTTTGAAAGACGGCTAAATATGAAGCAACTATGACCGTGGAAGAGTTTCATTGAAAGGCTAATCAGTTGCTGCAGTAGGAGGAAGCAACTATAACTTCAAGCAATGCTGATAATGGACAGTTAAAGGAGGTTATCCCGAGCAATGTGGCGGTGAAACAATTTGGAGATAGCACCGGTAATGTGGCAACTAAGATTGGAAACTCTAGTAACCAAAATAAATGAAATCAAGGCCCTAGTGGTAGGCATAGAGACAACAAGAATATCAAGGAACGGAATGTTACACTCTTTTGAACTACATATTAGAAAACATATACCTAGCAACTCAAGGAATGAAACGATATAAGTAACACCAAGAAGGGAAGAAACGGAGTAGGAAAGACACTATAAAAGTTCTTTCATTTCCATAAAATTCATAGACACAACATGAATGATTGTCTGCATCTAAGGGATCTTATCGAGGAACTGATAAGAAAAAATAAGCTCTAATGTTATGTCAAAGAGCCGTAGGAAGGTGGTCAAGTCTCTAGACTCCTAATACCACCTTTACAAGGGAATCAATCAAGACTCAGTAGAGAGAGGCCCAGACAGAACAATGGGATGTTGATCATCAACACAATGACTGAAGGATCTCATCTAACAGAGCATTGGAGGGAAATGGAATAGTATGCAAGCTCTCTTAAGTACATACCATAGAAGGGCTGCTTTACTGTAGAAGATGGAACTCCGGCCAAGCAGTAAAGGACGATAACTGAGGATATCATATTCAGGAATTGTGATGCTGATGGAGTTGAAGCATCGACTTTCGACCCCATGGTAGTAACAGTTGGATTTGAATGACAAATGTACATCGAGTCTTGGTAGATACCGAGGTTTCAATGAACATACCATTCATGGAAACATTTGATCAAATGAAAATCAACATGAGTCAAGTTACAACTTACAAAACAAAGATTCAAGGGTTTACGGGCAAAGTAAAAAAGGCTGACCGTGTTTGTTAACTTGCCTGTGGAACTAGGCAAAGGAGATCGCATAATGGTGTAGATTCAGAAGTTCGTTATTGTGGATGAGCAATGGTGTACAATGCCCTCTTAGGTTAACCAGCTTTGGTTGATTTTAGAATAGCTTTGGTATCTTGGTGTTTAGTAATGAAATTCCCTGTGGAATACAGGGTCGGAGTAGTGAAAGGTAACTAGAGCACTGGAAGTAAATGTTAGTTCATGAAATAGAGAGAAGCGAAGTGGCATGAGAAAGGAAAGAATAAGGAGAGAACTCTCCACATTCAAGACTCGTAAGCATCGCAATAGAAGCCTGGATCCTAGCTCTGGAAACATAGTCGGTTTGACAAGGCTATTGATTCCACGAAGCAGTATGGGGAAGGGCGACCAACACTGGCAGAGTTGACGGTGAATGTTCCAATCGACACAAATTATCCTACTTGGGTCCTGAAGATTGGATCTCATCTCAACGATAACATACGAAAGGAACTGGTGAATTTCCTCCAAGGAAAGTTGGATGGATTTTCCTGGACACATTTAGATATGTGTGGGATATAGCTTGAGGTAGCGTGTCGTGCACTGAATATTGACCCAAAGTTCACACCAGTAAAGTAGAAAAGGGACAGCCTGGGTCTGAAGTGATCATTGAGTTGAAAGAAGAAGTGGATAAGCTGGTGATGAACGACTTTATCTGTGATGCTTTATACACCAGTTGGTTATCCAATCCCATGTTGGTCAAGGAACCAAATGGGAAATTGCAAACTTGTGTTGACTACTCAGATTTGAAGAAGACATGTCTTAAGGACAGCTTTCCTTTGCCCTAGGGTAAAGACCCGTATTTTTAGCTATTTTAATTATTAAACTTAATGTAATTATTAAATAAAAATGTTAAAAATAAAAATTTAATGATATTTAGTGTAAGTTATTGGATATGAATTGAGTAAAATTTTGAAATAAACTAATTTCGAAAATTTGGCGATAACGAGTATTGAAATGAAATTATATATATTGACTGGGTTTATAATCAATAACTGAAGTTGGATAATAATTGTGAATTATTTAGATAGAAACAAAATGATGTTGATAACTAAAAATTTATTTGGAACTTAATGGCTTATTTATAATGATTTATAGGATTATTAAATTGTTTAAATTCAACATTGGAAATTTATTTGAATAATTAAATTCTGAATTTAATACGATTGAAAATGATAACAAAAGCTGATGTAAATTTTATTTAAACAACAATGAAGATTATCAATATTTAAAATAGAATTTAAAAATGAACAATTAGAAATTGGAAATTTTATATTATAATCGAGACGTTAAAATAGTGATCTAGGACATAGTCTCGAATTTTGATGAAATAAGTTTCATTGGATCCGTAATAGTGTTATTATTATCGGATTTCAAATTTTGCAGCATTTAGAGTTATCGTTTGACCGTACGGGATAGAAATGCGTTGAAACTAATATTAAAAATTCAATATAATAATTGGGTCCAAAAAGTTATCTTCTCCATACGATCGAATTAGGAATCAAAACGTTTTCCATTGCGTTCAGAATGGGGTATAAGAGTATAAACGCCTAGTGGCACGACTCGATAGGAGTTTGAAATTTTAAGCTAGTTTTAAACTATATATTTGTAATTTAAATAGTGTGTGTGTGTGTATTGGCTTGACCATTCCAACACATAAGCCAACATTCTTCCTTTTCCATCAGCCACCTTAGTCTATACCCACCATCTCTTTTAAAATCACGTTCCCTCTTCTTTTTTTTACACAGCTGAGAGAAAAAAATGAACTTTCAAAAATTCAAGAATTTAAATCTCATAATTTGCTTAATAATAAAATATGAAAATGGTTTTAAAAATCGAGTTTGGCTTCTAGTTTCGATCTGATGGTAGTAACGGATGGTGCGGCGGTTGTTTTGAGTTCGACGGTGTATAGTGAAGGCCTCGAGTAGCTAAAGTTTGGAATTGTTTTTGATATGGAGGTTGTTGTGGAAATTGGAAGGTGGAATCATGGTCGTGGGGGTGAGGCACATCGGTGGAGGGATTTTCGATAGGTGTGGCCGTGAAAGGAGGTGTGCGACATTTTCAGATCGAGGGGCGTTCAACCGAGTCGCTTTTTGATTGGAAGGCTCGAGCGAAGCGGTGTTGGGTCTGGGGTGAAGCACACGAGGCAAGTGGTTCGTCGGCGAGCTCGGAGTTGCGATTGGAGCATCGGTGTGGTGTGATCGGTGCGCGTGCACGCGTGCATTTGGGTTTAATGGAAGGTAGAAAGAGGAAAGGGAAAGGAGGGGAAAGTTTAGGCTTTGGGCCGTAAATAAAAAAGGAAGCAAGCGGTCGGTCCTGTTGTGGCTAGGTTATTAAATAGGGTAATGTAAAGTAAATCTTGATTGAAAGATTTATTATATCATTCAAGTTATAAAATCTTATTTTAGTCATATCTCATTCGTTTTAGGTCCGATCGAGATGAGGTTTGTTGCGTAGCGTTCGTATCGACAAATACGACGCATAGGAATTGGATTGACTAAATTTAGAGCTATTGAAATTTCAAGTTAAATTCGAACGCTGTTTGAATTTAAATGGAAACAGAAAGTTTCATCGACAATGGAGATTAAAGGTGAGTGTTTTATAACACTCACAAGTCCTAGAATATTTTTATGATAGTTAAATTGGAAATTGTAAAATGACATGAATTTATTGGTCGTTGTTTGATAAATTTAATTGTCATTGAATTAAATATTACAAATTAAAATTAACAGTTCAATTTGAAATAGATATTTAATTGCCAGTAAAAAAATTCAATTTTAATAACTATGAAATTGTTGTGAATTATATTGACAGTTTGGAAGATTGATTACGATGGATGCTATTGGTTGATATTTTGGATGATTTGGATGTTTATTTATTCTGATATATCCTATTGTCATCTTGTATATTATTCAATGTATATAAACTGTAAATTGGATTATTTTGAATAAATTAAGAAATAGGTTGAATGATATATACCTATGACATTTTTATTTATATTGAAATGATATATATTCATCCTTGAAATTAAATTGAAATAATTTATCACTTGACCATAGGATAGAAAATTATATATGGACACCAGATTGGTTAAATTAAATGATTTTAAAAAAATTTGATTTGAAATTATTTAAATGGTTTTGATTCAAAAAATTTAAAAAAAAAAGAAAATATATAGAAATCAAATTATTTTCGAATTTAAGCCCTAAATGTTGAAATTTAAATTTATTAATCGAAATTGTTTAAATAATTGAAGTTGAGATTTTGAAGTATTAATCGAAGTATAATTTGAATTTTCGGAAATCGATTTGTTTTCAAAAGATTGACTTTTATTTAAACTTTGAATATTATCAAGTAAAAGTGATATAAAAACGATATTTCGAAACTGAGCTTGGAATTGGATTATATTTGAAGATTGGGATTTAATATCGAATATTGAAGGATAATTTGATTTAAATGTTTTGAATTGACATTTGAAAATTGAGCTCGAAATCAAAATAAATTGAAATTAAAATTGAATTAATTGGTTTAGAAGTGGAATTGAATTAATTTGACATCGAAGTTGGAATCGATTTGAACTGAATCGAAATTGGATCAATTGAATGAAAATTGGAATTGATTTGAATTGGAAAGTTAGAATTTAATCGGTTTGACTTTGAAACTATTTTTAAAAAAGTTATTTAATATCAAACTATTTAAAAGCTATCTTCTTAAATATACAAATTATTTTGCTATGTATACCATTTTAATACTTAAACTATTTTATATTAAACTATTTTAATCATTTAAACTGTTTTTAACTATTTTAACTGTTTATACTATTTTAATTATTTAAACTATACAAACTATTTTAAAAAAAATTCAAACTTCTCAAGAGTGGAATGTTATTATGAAATCATGGATTTAAATACGAATTGGTTAAATTAAGTTATAACCCAAATTGGAATTCGAAACGATTTTGGAAGCCAAATTGAGATATTAAGACGAACATGATTTTGAATTGAAATTTTATTTTTTGAGTACATTTGATGATTTCGAAATGGATTTGATTTTTGAAGCGAATTTGATATTCTGATATCAAGTACGAGCTATTTCCAAAATGTAAAAGAACCAAATGACGTTTGGTTGTTAAAGAGACTGAGGCCTGATATGGGCATATTCTCTATCAATACCGGAACCACTTTAATAACTATGTACATGAAGAAGACTCCAGAACGAAGTGGTTGGATTTGGCGTCGTTTAGTGGATTTGAAAAAAGAGAAAGATGGTGGATTAGCTTAGCACTTGTGCCAATTTGAAATGACTAAAACACTAGTCGTACCGGCTAAGTGGGTTAGCTACCCCGAGCGGAAGCACTTCTTCATATTACCATCATTTACTTTGTGATTGATTGGTGCGCACCCTCTGGATTATGGGAGTGTTGGACGCGGTGGGCAATCATAGCTATGATGCGTTACCACCAGCCGAGAAGGGTAAACAGGTAATATCCTACCTTGGGCATTGCCTCACGTGCATTGTCAAACTTTTATCCCTAAACAAGACCCATACGATTTTGGTTTAGTGTTGTCATATCACGGCACATCCCTATCCACATCCGTTTAGCTAATGTTTTATATGCAAACTTTACGATAATGCTTAAAAATGTGTTAAAGGGGATCAATGTAAAGCCTTAACGCTAAGAAAAATATTTATTTTACCGACTAGGCATATATATATGGCATATTCTACTACATATAAATATTTTGAAGGATCCCTAAGAGATGGAAAATCCCATAACATCTCTTGAGTTATTGCACGCACGTTATACATTGGATAGGAGATGTGAAAATCCATAAACATCTCTGACGCCATTACACTCATATTTATGCAATATCGATTTGAACCACACAAGGATATTTTAGTCCCGACTCGAGTGTTTTATTTTTTCATTACGCTCAGGTCAGCTTTCAGCTTATTAAAGATTTATTTTGGAGGTCGAAGTCGGAGATTTAGTATATTATTACTATTATTATTCCTGCATCATGTTGTCTGCTATATTATATTTGTTCTGTTGTATACGTATATATCTTATAAATGTTGTATAAATTATAATCAAATGCATAGTAAATAGCTTCATGAACTGTTTATTTGATTATTATATTTTATCATTCTACTGCGAGATTCTGTGTTCGTTTTCTTCTTCTTTTCTTATTTTTCTTAATTAATCCAAATGATTACCTATGTTCTGGATTGTTTGGATTGGACATGTGTGGATTATTGTCAATTTAAACCTTTTGAAATGTGGGTCATCATAGTTGGTATCAAAGCGAGGTTTAGCGATAACCTTATCTTTGTGGGGTTAACTCATTAAAGATAGGGTCAGTAGCACCCTAGAATGAGTTTGAGTGTATTGATAGACTGAGAGCGTATTTTTTAGTGAATATGAAAGGTTTTTAATTGTGTTGACTTATCGGTTGAGTGTTTATGAATTTTGGTCGGTACGGGAAGTACAACCGTATTGATAGAGGTTTCTAAACTCTTAAATAAGGTAAACCGATTTAGTATTGTTTTAAAGAGGGTGAATGAAATAATTTTACCCAAACTATATTTTGATATAAAAGAAGTATTTTTCAAAAATTATTATAGTATATTGGAATGTTTGATTGTTAATATTATAATCAAAATAAGATTTTAAAATTTTGGAATGGGGTATATAACCAAACAGAAATTGCATAAGTATGATTATACCTACGAGTTGTAACTAAAATTGGATTCAAATAAGAATTTAAATCTCGGAAATTCAGAGGGTTGTTTCAAATGGATTTGGACGAAGTATTCAGGAATTTTGAAATCTTAATAGATTTTGGAAATGTGTTTCTCAGTGTTTTGGAGAAAATAATAATGACAGTATTATTTTGGAAGTATTTTTTATCAAAATATTTAAAAATAGTTTTAAAAGAAATAAAAGCACTAAATTCACTTCGGGCACTAAAAAATAATTCCGATGATGATCGCGACGTCATTAATGTTCATTTTCAAGTTTCTAACTAATGGATTGCTACCGTAATAATTTGCTAATGGAGTCTTGTTTTGATTAAATAGTTTTAAATTTTAAGAAATTTAAAATCTTGATTTGATATAAAAATGAGATAATATATATATATATATATATATATATGATTTCAAATTTATTTGAAATTAAATTGGGTGTTTGGATTCTGAAGTTTGCTACCTAACTGTTTGTAAAATAAATAAGAGACACAACAAATAAATTTGTAAAGAATGGTTGAAATTAGATTGTACCTTTTGGAGATAATTATGAACTTGAACAAGTGGTAATAAAAAGGAAATGAGCCATTATAAAATGATTATAGATTTAAGAAAATGAAATGAGATGTTTCACAAAATAAATTGATATCAAATGAAATTGTGGAAATAAATGTGAATTAAGTTGTAAAGAACTTAAGTAATGATATAAGAAAATGTTCATTAATAATGTTAATCCAAATAATGAATATTGCAATTTAAGTATTTTGTGAAAACATAACATTTAAAAATGTTTCAACTTATACCACCTATACAATTGACGAATATAAGTAAAATAAGTTTTAAATTTTTATATTGGATGATAGAAAGGAAAACCCGAAATGAGATATTAAATTTAATCTAAGTAAAGTAAAATGAAATGAATAAATGATATAAGTTAATGAATGGATTGGTAAAACAAGCTAAATGAAATAACATTGACTTAAAATGGAAATGAACTTTAAGTGTAGAATGAATGTGAATATAATGAATGTTAACAAGTATAGGTAAATAGATTTGTTAAGGGGAATGTAAATTGATGGATTGTGAATTCAATAAATAGGAGTAAGTGAACGTGAACATAATAAATTTGCGATGAATGTAAATCAGTTGAAACAAATGAATCGAATAATTGAATGGAAATGAAGTAAATATAAACAATGGAATTTGGTATAGCTAAGAATCAATGGAAATAAATACGAAAGTTGTACGTATATTATTTTATTTGCATGACGATTTGATTCAGATTCAAGCGCAGAATTTTGAGATAATTTTTATCGATCTGAGTTAGGATTTTTCATTCAATTCTCGACGTCGAACCCTGGATATAGATTTTTGATTTGATTCTGGAATTCTCTATCATTGTAACATCTCTCTATTGTTTTGATATATCGCAATAAATTTTGTTAAAAAAAGATAAAAAAGTAATAAATAAATAAAATAAAAATCGTTACGGATATAAAATAAAATTTGGAATAAACTGCCTCGAGCGAAATTGTAATCGGAGACCATATTACGGTAGGGCAATATCACGGTTAAGAGTACGAAAATTTATTTGAGGGGTATAAAATTATTTACAGAAAAATAAAATAAATATGTTTTATTTTCATACGGCCTAAGTTATGCAAACTTATCTCTTTCATAATTATGCACCCTCCTTCTTATCTCTTTCATGATTATAAATTAACTTATATGTTTAGCTTTCTATTTGTGAAAAATCTCTCTCTACCTATATAAACCGCTGCCCCGTTCATTTTCTTCATCTTGAAAATTTAAAGTCTATAATGTACGCACCTTCCTTCTACTTCATCTTGCTAAATTTAAGTTTTTGTTTCCTCGGCAAAATCAAAGTGAGTATGATATTTTTACCATTATATATATCAATGTCAGTATGTACGGTCATTTTTGATTAAATCTTATTGTTTATTGTAACTAGTATGCTTCATTAATATGCTCAGTATACCGTCTATTTTTGACACTTCCTCATTTTAAACATCTTAATAATCCCCAACGTTAAATTCATCCGAATATATATGAAAAGAAAAACCTTATAATGATGTTTAATGCATCCATTATTCGCTAGTCTATAAGCAAATATACAAAGCAACGCAATGTTCCTTCTTATATAAATAAAAGTAACTATAAATATATTTCACTTCTTACTTAGACTGTAAACGCTCAACCATTAATATTTACGTTATCAAGCTGTAATCCATATATGCAGAAGTACATCTTATAATTTGTGTACACATTTTAATACAAGAACTTCAATACGATATAGGTATTGTTTTTATGTGTATGTGAGTGACTTTGTGTGTGCATTGGTTTCATGTATGTGTCAGGTGCTTATGTGACAGTTTGTTTGTGAGAATTTAGTGTTTATATATGCTAGTGGTTGTGTGTTAGTGTGGTGTGAATGTGCATGGCTTGCTTTATTATTATAATATAATGAGCATAAAGTGAACGTACATACTTGTTTCATAATATAGTGAACATTAAATTAACATGCATGCTTGCTTTAGTATCCATGTAAATTTTAAATTATAAAATAAGTTTTTTTTTCAAAACTTTAATTATTAACAACTCAAAATCTATGATGATTCTTTTCATGTAACCAAAATAAAATATGTGGAGGGAAGTGAGGCGAATAAATCGACTAGCTTTCGCTGACCAACGGACCAAGTAGTGATCAGAAACGAAAATGTTATGTCTACAACCGTATGATGAATGGAGCATTACGACTAAAATGGAAGGTACCAGTAGGACCTTATTGCATAGTTGAATGAGATGATGATCTCTATTCGGTAAAAAAAATTATTTAAAAGTTTTAGGGTACAACACTATGTAATATTCCAGTCGCGTATGGACCGCGAACGACCAAATAAAAATATGATCGTGCACGATAACGTTACGCGATCACAAAACAGCAATAAAATAGACCGGTTAACTTATTCTGTAAAATTTCAAGAGAACTGGCATTTGGCGCAAAATGCGTCAACCAAAACTATTTTTATTTTTCAAATTAAAAATTATGAAAAAATTCTACAAATTAAATTAAAATGACGTCGTCAATAATCAAGTCTAAATTTGAAACGTGCATTTTGTAATAATTTAAATTTAAATCTGACGAAATTCTTCCAAGTTTTGTTTTCATGTTATGTTCATGAATGTTCATTTTATATATGATACTATATGCTGCAAGTTAATGCTATGTCGCATGAACACGACATTTATATGTGATGTAAAATAGAAAATGAAACCATTTTGGGGATAAATGGTATATTGGGGAGTTAAATACAGAAGAATTTGAATGAATTTAACCGATGAAGGAAATGATACGAGGAGAGACTATTAGATGCTAGAATCCATCCTAGCGGACAGATTCAGACTCGCTCCCTGAATCGCAAAGACTTGGTCCCTCGTCACTTATTGTCCAAGTGATCTATTGCACGGACACATTCACAATGACAGACGCAGTGCAAACCGAAAATAAGGAAGAATTGAGAGTAATCTCATTGATGGATATGTGGTGAAACAAAGATGAAGATTACAGCACAACGGTGTGAGCGCCAACGGTGAACAGGAGAAGATAATGCAACTAATAGATCGTGTGAGGATACCCACAATTTTTGATCGACGGATATACTGATGAAAAACGCGTGATATCGGTTCGATACAGAGTCTAGTAAGAGTGAATAATGAATAGGGTTCACTAGTAATTCCAGACCGCATATATGAATAACTTGACAATGAAATATCTATTGAATAATGATTGCAACTTATAAATGAATATGAGATGATATCCCGGTTGATTAGAGTTGCAGCTGCTATTCATTTTAAATAGTGCTATGACATGTGTATTTAAACTGAAATAATTCAACGGGATGTACGAGCGTTTAGATTATGGAGTGTGTGACATATCTATTTCTTTTAACATCACATATAATGATTCCGAAATTTACCATTCTTTTGAAAAGAAATTCGATTAGATTTGTCCTTGATTTAAGTTGATAATTTAAATTTTTTAATTTAAATTAATGTTGCGTACGATTGATTGAATGAATAAAATTTGAATTAAAATATAAAACAAGAATTTCAAATGTGTAATGACCCTAGATTTTAATTTATTTTAAATTGATAATTAATTTAATTTTTGATTTAAAAATCATGTAGTAATTTGTAACTAATATAAAATAGTTGTTAAATTAAACTTTATTGAAATTTATCTGGATATTTGAACTTATGTATATAAAATAGACGGTGTTTGGATTTTTGGATATGATGTTAAACAAAATATTATCTAGATTTTTAATAATATAAACATATAAACTATTGAAATATAGAAAAATACAAAACAATTTGTGTGTAAGATAAAATACATACTTAAGTTAAAAAGTATATACTGTACATAAGTTAAGATTTATAACGTAGACTAAAACAAAAATATATATATAAATCCATTCATTTCAGTTCAACCATTCCAAAGCTAAGGAAATCTAAAGTAAATCTCATCTCAAAAAGCTTAAACAAAATGCCATCTTATAACAATAATTAACAACACATTAAAACAGAAGTATTTATAGTATACAGTAATATACCTAAAACCTGGAAACAAGTATGCAGGCAAGTAAAGGAATCAACAAGTACAACAAAATATTATCACTTGTACAGATGAAATGGAGTATGGAGAGGAAAGTATATATGTACAAGGCAATAAATGCCATGCATCTCAACATTTAATGCAACATCTCAGCCATACTTATTGAATAAACAAAGATATCACTCTGTACACAATCTTCATTTATATATATACACATCCACAAACCAAAAGCCTGTAACCAGTTTTTCAAATCTGGAAGGAGAAAGAAAAAAAAAACAAATACAAATTACAAACTGGAAAAAAAACTGGGAATTAAGCAAGTAAACAAGTGGGATTCCAGCTTGTAGTCAAAGCCTGTTTCAAGTAGAAGACCTCTGTTCTTCTTCTCATGACAATGTGAGTAACTCAACCCAGTTTTCTATGTTTATTGAAATGCCTGTGAGTAACTTCATGTATAATATTTTAAGGTTCAATTTAGTTGTATGGTAAAATCTGAGACTTTGTTGATTGGATGAGATATACATATACATATATATATATATATATATATATATATATATATATATATATATTGGTGAATAAACCTGTACATATAAATACAGGAACCTCAGAATATAAATTGGAACTGGGAGTGCTCATATATGTTTACTCTTTGATACTATGAAAACAAAGTTAGATTTCAAAAAAAAAAACCATTTCTTCCCAAACTATTAAATATCTGGACTTGAGATCAAAATAGCTATTGTTTGTGTAACCCTGAACTAAATTTTAAAAATAAATTTAAATTAAAATCACTTGGTATCACCTCTGGAAAGAGATATTTTTGAGCACAACTTCAAATTGATCAAAATTTGAATCTGGAAATTTTCGAATTCAGATACTTAGCTTGAATCTTCACTGGAAGACGTGAATTTTAAAGTTTATATCATAATTTTTAGCGATCTAGTTTGTGAGTAGTTTGGGTTCGTTCGAATTTTGCATTTCGAGTCGCCGAGGTCGGTCTAGTTGATCAAAGGGGTCGGGGCTTGGGCTGGAGGTGGAGGAGCGAACAGGAAGTGTGGGAAAAATGGTGGATGGGGGTGCAGTGCCTTGTGGAAGCGGCGGTGAGTGGATTGTTTCCGATGACCTAGTTTTGGAGGGTCGAGTATTTTCATTTCGTTCAACCCCTATGTGTGATCGAGTGTTGAGATACTTCGGGAAGTTGAAGTTCAGGTGTTGTCGATGACGAGGCCGGAGGTGGAAGCTCTCAGATGGTCGGAGTTGGGAGGAGGCAGTGTTGCCAGGTTTGGTTGTGGTGAGGTCTCTGTGTTGCCAGATTTTGGGTCAAGCTTCTCGAATTTGATTTCGAGAAGTCTGGGTAGTTCAGGCGATCGGGATGGGTTGCGAGTTTGGATTGCGACTTAAGGAGATGGTCGTTGATGGTCGGCGTCGGTCGTTGGAGCTGTGCAGGTGCACAAAGATGAGGGGATGTCTGGGTTGTTCAAATGTTTGGTGAGTTGTTTGGTTTCAGTATTGTCTCGAGTATTTCTCGAAGATGATAGGTGTTGGTCTCGAAGCAAAAACAGGGGTGCTTCGGGACATATGTGTTTACAGTTGAAAACTGTACCTGTTGAAGTAAGACTAAATTTTAAATTAAAATCAGGTTTAAACTGAGTTTAAAAAGCAAAGTTTAAAATGTGAACTCAAGTTCAGTTTGAAACTCAGTTTGTGAACAAATTAAGTTTTAAAAATTTAAACTTGTTTTTATTACTTTGAAGTATTTAAAGGGTTAAAAAGAATTTGCATTTAAACATGGCATTTGAAATTGTAAACAAAGATTTAGATCAAAGCTTAAATCAAAAATTTTCCACATGTACTAAAATCTGGAAGTTTCGAAATGAATTTGGATTTCAAAGTTAAAGGCAAATTTTAAAAATCAAAAGATTTAAATCAAAGTTTAAAGCCATGTTTAATCAGACAGCTTTTTAAACTGATTTGCTTTCAAATAAATATTTGAATTGGATTTGGATAAAGTTCTTGTATAAGCTGATAATTAAAATTGGTAAATGTTTAAATATATAATCATTTTGAATCTTTGAATTCATGATGAAGTTTGAATCTAAGATTAGAAGGGTAATGTTTTAATACACCTAAATATTAACTAAGTCATCAATAAAGGATGATTTACCTTAGAGATAATTAAGGTAATTAAAATGATTTACTTAATAAGGTAATTAAATAATGATTATTTTATTTATAAATTAATAAATTAGAAATAATTAATAATGAACTAATCTAAGATAATTCTTTAAGAGAGTGATTAAGAAATGTTATTGGTTAATAAAGATAATTAACTGAGGATCATTAAGTATTGATTAAGGTGATTAATTTTAATAATTTATTGTATTGATTAATTCAGATGATCAATTATAAATTGTGTAAATATAATTACTAAATGAAAGTAATTAAGGATTAATCACTTATAGTAATTAAATTAGATCTCTTGATTTATTAAAGTTAATTAATTATGTAATTGGTTTAAAGGGTTGATTTAATTGATATGATTAATCAAGAATGATTAAATTAATTAAGTTGATTAATTTATTCATTTTGAATGATTTGTAATAATGTAATTAGAATTGGATAATTTATTCATAAGCAATTAATTTACTTGGAAATAAATTGAATCAATTAGGATTAGACAACTAATTAATCCTGCTTATAAATGATTATTAAACGCTTGACCTTACCTATGAGGGTTTGTACTGTATGAGATGCCTTGAATTGATTATCCTATCTGATCTGTGATATTTTGTTCTGTAGATTGAGCTGTTTATATTTATTTGCATCTGTATATTATCTGTGAATCTGTGAATGGACGATGAGCGTTATAGTTTATATCGCTTATCAACTATATTTCTATGTTTTAAATCTGTGATGATTGAATGATGTTGCACTATTGTGTTAAACCCCTGGACCACACCATACACACACAAATATGGATTTCACGAGGAAATCGATTAAGTCGCAGATTTTTGAAAATAGTTAAGTTTGAATTTTTAAATTCAAATGTTTTGGAAATGGAATCGGAATAAATGTGAAAAGCTTTTAGAATGAAATTTCAAAATAAAATTTATTATTTTTAAATTACTTGATTAAGTTTTGGAATTTAAATAATTTGATTTAAATTTAAATTCAATACTTGAAATTGAATTCTATGATATGAAATTAGGGATTAAAGATGTTATATTGGTTACATAGGGATTAAACCACTTTTAAGTATTGTTTTTTGGGAATTTGAATTTAACCCAAGGATTTCAACTCGTATAAATGAATCAGATTTCCAAAATGAAAACTGTTGTTTTCAAATGATAAACACTTTTAGATAAGAACTGAGATTCCAGTTAATTAGGGGAATTTCAAGATTGAATAGAGAAATGATTTTCCTAATTTATGAATAAATTCTTTTTGAAAGCTATGAATTAAATCTGTTTATTTTTAACAGATTTAAATTGATGATTTGTTTAAATCAAATTGAAATGAAATTGTTTTGAAGGCTATAAGTTAAATCTTTGATTTAAAGATTTAACGAGTTAATCAAATTGAAATGAAAATTGATTTGGAAAATCTGTGAATGAATCTTTTATTTAAAAGATTAAAATGTGAAAATTGTTTAAAACCGTTAAAGGTTGTGAAAATGAATCTTTTTGTTTAAAGATTGAAAATGGTAATTTGTTAAACCATTTGAAAGAAAGTTTTGAATTATTGAGTTGTGACTTAATTGAAATCCCAATATCCATATATTTTTAAATGTTTTCGCTCACTATTCGGTTTAGCCGGGAATTTGTGTCGTATAACCCATTCCGAATATGTGATTCGACGTTATGGATAGCATTTGAAGACCGGTGATGAAGACCGGGTATTTGCGAAAGCGATAGGATGACCTATCGATTGTTTCTGCACCAAGTCGCGCCGGTATAGAAACTTCCTAAGTGATGGGAAATCCGATCGGGATTGTGAATATCCGGATTGCAAGGACTTCTTTGTAAGTGCCTTCGGTTCTGTTCGAGCCCGGAACAGACTTGCATGGATTGTATGTCTGACATTACAAATTGAGATATAAAGCCGATTTCTTTCAAATATATTTCTGTTGGTGGCGGAGAATTTATTCTCTTAGCTTAACACCCTTCTCTGAGACGTACGAGCTCAGAGGTTATGTAGTTGAAGGTTATCAGCAATATATTCCCAATTTGGTAATGTGACATACTGAGTGTTGCTGTGAAATGATCATTGTGTTGATTATTTGTGATAGGATCATTTGTTTGATCGTCTATCCTGGTGATCATTTCTATGATCATTTGTTGACCCAAAGCATGGCTTTTGTATAAAGTATGTTTTTGTGGACGTGACTTCGTCGAGCCTCACACCCATGAATGGTCAAAACAGGAAAGATGCGGCAAGGTTATGAGGGGTAGCGCCCTTTAGGATATGTGCATTTCCTTCTGGAAAAGGGTGGTATCATGGTATGGAGCCCAGATACTTACTCATGTTGAAAACACTTTATGATTGTGTGAATTGATTACGAGCGCTCGGTTGAAAGGTCCCAAAGGACCGGGGGATGGCATATTCGGTCAGTTGTTACTCAGTTAGGGGTAACCCGGCCTTGTGTTGGTAGAGATCCGGTTTGGTTCTCGGGAATGTCCATCCAGAGGCATTCTCACGTGGCAATGGAAAGTTCCTTGGCCTGATCATTCGTTGGAAATCCAAAGAAACAATACGAGACTCGTACGGTTTTAGTTATAGAACCTGCTTCCTCAGGAAGTAGCTATAGTAGGCATAATATAATGGTACCTATGCTGGCTAAGATTTATATCTTTATTTTCGAAATGAATTTTTCCTACACTATGCACTAGTAATAATATCAAATGTTTCTTTTAATGCGTATCAAGCATCTTTGACTATCATAAGGAGAAATCTCCTCCGATTCTGCGTTTGCATTGTATGTGTGTGCGGGAGGCCTTATGGTAGTCTCATTTTTAAAAAGCATTGAATTGACTTTGAAAATCTTTTGTTGAATGTTTTAAAAGATAAACTGTTTTTGTTGCTCACACCAGTCCCACGACTGATCCGGAGTTTATTGTTTCTTTCCTAAACTCTGGGTGCTCATTATTTTCTACACGAGCAGTCTAGAGTTGGGTTTTTCAGATAGTCAGGTTTAGTAGATTATATGGAGTTAGTTCAGTATTTGGATCGCACCAGTCTTGCTTACGCTAGGTGATTGGTTATTGGGAGTTCGAGCTATTGCTGGATTGGTTCTTGGAAATGGAGTTGCAGTTATTTTTTTTGGAGTTCTTCCTTGAAGACTATTTTAGAGTTATTTGTTCTGCTGCTAGATGTTATCTATTTTCTTTCCGCTGCTATTTTATAGTATCATATCTCTGATGTATATTGATATCTATTGGATCATCTGTTGTATCAGATATTGTATCAAAGCTGTATATCAATGTATTATTCTTTTATTCCGCTGCGTTGTTTACTTAATGATTGTTATAAGCTCCGGCGAATCGGATTTGAACGGTCGAATCTATGGCATTCGAATACGATTTGAAGTATGGATGTCGATTTTCGAGCGGGCAAAATCCGTGTCGTTACAATTTGGTATCAGAGCTAAGGGTTGAACTTTAGCTCAGGAGTGTAACACATTAAGTAACTCATTAGAGATAGGGTGAAGTAAATCCTAGAATGAGTAATCCTTAAGACATCCGTTTTAACGCCTCAGTAAATTCTCTTACTATTCACTGATAGTGAGTATGAGTGCAAGAACAGAACGAGATAGGGGACAGGGAAATGCGACTATAATTGGTCAATACTCTGTAACAACAGTGGAAATAACTTTCTCTATCAATCTCTTTTGATTCGTTTCCAAATTCTTTTTGATTGCTTCGTGACAGTTACAGGAAGAAGTTTCGATGCGGTGATGATCCTACGAATCGTTGTAGAAAATTCTTACTTCGTATCTTCATCGGTTTCTTATCAGCATTTTGATTTAAACCTTAATGAATTTGGAATTAGAAATTTTAAATTGAGTTAACTTGATTAATAGAATATGAAGAATGATTAGAATAGTATCGATAAAATGATTTTGTTTAAAACCAAAATTTGAAATTTTATTATAATTTCTTATATCTATTGTTGATATTCTGATTTGGTGAGCCAAATGCAGAACTGATATCCAGTTTGATCTGAAAAGATATTTCTCTATCTAGCTATCTCTGTGTTGTTTTCGTGCCTGCGAATTTCGATGACGAAATTCTTTTAAGGGGGGAAGTCTGTAACGACCCTAGATTTTAATTTATTTTAAATTGATAATTAATTTAATTTTTGATTTAAAAATTATGTAGTAATTTGTAACTAATATAAAATAGTTGTTAAATTAAAAATTTATTGAAATTTATCTGGATATTTGAACTTATGTATATAAAATAGACGGTGTTTGGATTTTTGGATATGATGTTAAACAAAATATTATCTAGATTTTTAATAATATAAACATATAAACTATTGAAATATAGAAAAATACAAAACAATTTGTATGTAAGATAAAATAAATACTTAAGTTAAAAAGTATATACTGTACATAAGTTAAGATTTATAACATAGACTAAAACAAAAATATATGTATAAATCCATTCATTTCAGTTCAACCATTCCAAAGCTAAGGAAATCTAAAGTAAATCTCATCTCAAAAGGCTTAAACAAAATGCCATCTTATAACAATAATTAACAACGCATCAAAACAGAAGTATTTATAGTATACAGTAATATACCTAAAACCTGGAAACAAGTATGCAGGCAAGTAAAGGAATCAACAAGTACAACAAAATATTATCACTTGTACAGCTGAAATGGAGTATGGAGAGGAAAGTATATATGTACAAGGCAATCAATGCCATACATCTCAACATTTAATGCAACATCTCAGCCATACTTATTGAATAAACAAAGATATCACTCTGTACACAATCTTCATTTATATATATACATATCCACAAACCAAAAGCCTGTAACCAGTTTTTCAAATCTGGAAGGAGAAAGAAAAAAAAATACAAATTAAAAACTGGAAAAAAAACTGGGAATTAAGCAAGTAAACAAGTGGGATTCCAGCTTGTATTCAAAGCCTGTTTCAAGTAGAAGACCTCTGTTCTTCTTCTCATGACAATGTGAGTAACTCAACCCAGTTTTCTATGTTTATTGAAATGCCTGTGAGTAACTTCATGTATAATATTTTAAGGTTCAATTTAGTTGTATGGTAAAATCTGAGACTTTGTTGATTGGGTGAGATATACATACATATATATATATATATATATATATATATATATTGGTGAATAAACCTGTACATATAAATACAGGAACCTCAGAATATAAATTGGAACTGGGAGTGCTCATATATGTTTACTCTTTGATACTCTGAAAACAAAGTTAGATTTCAAAAAAAAAAAATCATTTCTTCCCAAACTATTAAATATTTGGACTTGAGATCAAAATAGCTATTGTTTGTGTAACCCTGAACTAAATTTTAAAAATAAATTTAAATTAAAATCACTTGGTATCACCTCTGGAAAGAGATATTTTTGAGCACAACTTCAAATTGATCAAAATTTGAATCTGGAAATTTTCGAATTCAGATACTTAGCTTGAATCTTCACTGAAAGACGTAAATTTTAAAGTTCATATCATAATTTTTAGCGATCTAGTTTGTGAGTAGTTTGGGTTCGTTCGAATTTTGCATTTCGAGTCGCCGAGGTCGGCCTAGTTGATCAGAGGTGTCGGGGCTTGGGCTGGAGGTGGAGGAGCGAACAGGAAGTGTGGGAAAAATGGTGGATGGGGGTGCAGTGCCTTGTGGAAGCGGCGGCAAGTGGATGGTTTCCGATGACCTAGTTTTGGAGGGTCGAGTATTTTCATTTCGTTCAACCCCTATGTGTGATCGAGTGTTGAGATACTTCGGGAAGTTGAAGTTCAGGTGTTGTCGATGACGAGGCCGGAGGTGGAAGCTCTCAGATGGTCAGTTGGGAGGAGGCAGTGTTGACAGGTTTGGTTGTGGTGAGGTCTCTGTGTTGCCAGATTTTGGGTCAAGCTTCTCGAATTTGATTTCGAGAAGTCTGGGTAGTTCAGGCGATCGGGATGGGTTGCGAGTTTGGATTGCGACTTACGGAGATGGTCGTTGATGGTCGGCGTCGGTCGTTGGAGCTGTGCAGGTGCACAAAGATGAGGGGATGTCTGGGTTGTTCAAATGTTTGGTGAGTTGTTTGGTTTCAGTATTGTCTCGAGTATTTCTCGAAGATGATAGGTGTTGGTCTCGAAGCAAAAACAGGGGTGCTTCGGGACATATGTGTTTTCAGTTGAAAACTGTACCTGTTGAAGTAAGACTAAATTTTAAATTAAAATCAGGTTTAAACTGAGTTTAAAAAGCAAAGTTTAAAATGTGAACTCAAGTTCAGTTTGAAACTCAGTTTGTGAACAAATTAAGTTTTAAAAATTTAAACTTGTTTTTATTACTTTAAAGTATTTAAAGGGTTAAAAAGAATTTGCATTTAAACATGGCATTTGAAATTGTAAACAAAGATTTAGATCAAAGCTTAAATCAAAAATTTTCCACATGTACTAAAATCTGGAAGTTTCGAAATGAATTTGGATTTCAAAGTTAAAGGCAAATTTTAAAAATCAAAAGATTTAAATCAAAGTTTAAAGCCATGTTTAATCAGACAGCTTTTTAAACTGATTTGCTTTCAAATAAATATTTGAATTGGATTTGGATAAAGTTCTTATATAAGCTGATAATTAAAATTGGTAAATGTTTAAATATATAATCATTTTGAATCTTTGAATTCATGATGAAGTTTGAATCTAAGATTAGAAGGGTAATGTTTTAATACACCTAAATATTAACTAAGTCATCAATAAAGGATGATTTACCTTAGAGATAATTAAGGTAATTAAAATGATTTACTTAATAAGGTAATTAAATAATGATTATTTTATTTATAAATTAATAAATTAGAAATAATTAATAATGAACTAAGCTAAGATAATTCTTTAAGAGAGTGATTAAGAAATGTTATTGGTTAATAAAGATAATTAACTGAGGATCATTAAGTATTGATTAAGGTGATTAATTTTAATAATTTATTGTATTGATTAATTCAGATGATCAATTATAAATTGTGTAAATATAATTACTAAATGAAATTAATTAAGGATTAATCACTTATAGTAATTAAATTAGATCTCTTGATTTATTAAAGTTAATTAATTATGTAATTGGTTTAAAGGGTTGATTTAATTGATATGATTAATCAAGAATGATTAAATTAATTAAGTTGATTAATTTATTCATTTTGAATGATTTGTAATAATGTAATTAGAATTGGATAATTTATTCATAAGCAATTAATTTACTTGGAAATAAATTGAATCAATTAGGATTAGACAACTAATTAATCCTGCTTATAAATGATTATTAAACGCTTGACCTTACCTATGAGGGTTTATACTGTATGAGATGCCTTGAATTGATTATCCTATCTGATCTGTGATATTTTGTTCTGTAGATTGAGCTGTTTATATTTATTTGCATCTGTATATTATCTGTGAATCTGTGAATGGACGATGAGCGTTATAGTTTATACCGCTTATCAACTATATTTCTATGTTTTAAATCTGTGATGATTGAATGATGTTGCACTATTGTGTTAAACCCCTGGACCACACCATACACACACAAATATGGATTTCACGAGGAAATCGATTAAGTCGCAGTTTTTTGAAAATAGTTAAGTTTGAATTTTTAAATTCAAATGTTTTGGAAATGGAATCGGAATAAATGTGAAAAGCTTTTAGAATGAAATTTCAAAATAAAATTTATTATTTTTAAATTACTTGATTAAGTTTTGGAATTTAAATAATTTGATTTAAATTTAAATTCAATACTTGAAATTGAATTCTATGATTTGAAATTAGGGATTAAAGATGTTATATTGGTTATATAGGGATTAAACCACTTTTAAGTATTGTTTTTTGGGAATTTGAATTTAACCCAAGGATTTCAACTCGTATAAATGAATCAGATTTCCAAAATGAAAACTGTTGTTTTCAAATGATAAACACTTTTAGATAAGAACTGAGATTCCAGTTAATTAGGGGAATTTCAAGATCGAATAGAGAAATGATTTTCCTAAGTTATGAATAAATTCTTTTTGAAAGCTATGAATTAAATCTTTTTATTTTTAACAGATTTAAATTGATGATTTGTTTAAATCAAATTGAAATGAAATTGTTTTGAAGGCTATAAGTTAAATCTTTGATTTAAAGATTTAACGAGTTAATCAAATTGAAATGAAAATTGATTTGGAAAATCTGTGAATGAATCTTTTATTTAAAAGATTAAAATGTGAAAATTGTTTAAAACCGTTAAAGGTTGTGAAAATGAATCTTTTTGTTTAAAGATTGAAAATGGTAATTTGTTAAACCATTTGAAAGAAAGTTTTGAATTATTGAGTTGTGACTTAATTGAAATCCCAATATCCATATATTTTTAAATGTTTTCGCTCACTATTCGGTTTAACCGGGAAAGGACCTTTGTTTCGTATAACCCATTCCGAATATGTGATTCGACGTTATGGATAGCATTTGAAGACCGGTGACGAAGACCGGGTATTTGCGAAAGCGATAGGATGACCTATCGATTGTTTCTGCACCAAGTCGCGCCGGTATAGAAACTTCCTAAGTGATGGGAAATCCGATCGGGATTGTGAATATCCGGATTGCAAGGACTTCTTTGTAAGTGCCTTCGGTTCTGTTCGAGCCCGGAACAGACTTGTATGGATTGTATGTCTGACATTACAAATTGAGATATAAAGCCAATTTCTTTCAAATATATTTCTGTTGGTGGCGGAGAATTTATTCTCTTAGCTTAACACCCTTCTCTGATACGTACGAGCTCAGAGGTTATGTAGTTGAAGGTTATCAGCAATATATTCCTAATTTGGTAATGTGACATACTGAGTGTTGCTGTGAAATGATCATTGTGTTGATTATTTGTGATAGGATCATTTGTTTGATCGTCTATCCTGGTGATCATTTCTATGATCATTTGTTGACCCAAAGCATGGCTTTTGTATAAAGTATGTTTTTGTGGACGTGACTTCGTCGAGCCTCACACCCCGTGAATGGTCAAAACAGGAAAGATGCGGCAAGGTTATGAGGGGTAGCGCCCTTTAGGATATGTGCATTTCATTCTGGAAAAGGGTGGTATCATGGTATGGAGCCCAGATACTTACTCATGTTGAAAACACTTTATGATTGTGTGAATTGATTACGAGCGCTCGGTTGAAAGGTCCCAAAGGACCGGGGGATGGCATATTCGGTCAGTTGTTACTCAGTTAGGGGTAACCCGGCCTTGTGTTGGTAGAGATCCGGTTTGGTTCTCGGGAATGTCCATCCAGAGGCATTCTCACGTGGCAATGGGAAGTTCCTTGGCCTGATCATTCGTTGGAAATCCAAAGAAACAATACGAGACTCGTACGGTTTTAGTTGTAGAACCTGCTTCCTCAGGAAGTAGCTATAGTAGGTATAATATAATGGTACCTATGCTGGCTAAGATTTATATCTTTATTTTCGAAATGAATTTTTCCTACACTATGCACTAGTAATAATATCAAATGTTTCTTTTAATGCGTATCAAGCATCTTTGACTATCATAAGGAGAAATCTCCTCCGATTCTGCGTTTTCATTGTGTGTGTGTGCGGGAGGCCTTATGGTAGTCTCATTTTTAAAAAGCATTTTGAATTGACTTTGAAAATCTTTTGTTGAATGTTTTAAAAGATAAACTGTTTTTGTTGCTCACACCAGTCCCACGACTGATCCGGAGTTTATTGTTTCTTTCCTAAACTCTGGGTGCTCATTATTTTCTACACGAGCAGTCTAGAGTTGGGTTTTTCAGATAGTCAGGTTTAGTAGATCATATGGAGTTAGTTCAGTATTTGGATCGCACCAGTCTTGCTTACGCTAGGTGATTGGTTATTGGGAGTTCGAGCTATTGCTGGATTGGTTCTTGGAAATGGAGTTGCAGTTATTTTTTTGGAGTTCTTCCTTGAAGACTATTTTAGAGTTATTTGTTCCGCTGCTAGATGTTATCTATTTTCTTTCCGCTGCTATTTTATAGTATCATATCTCTGATGTATATTGATATCTATTGGATCATCTGTTGTATCAGATATTGTATCAAAGTTGTATATCAGTGTATTATTCTTTTATTCCGCTGTGTTGTTTACTTAATGATTGTTATAAGCTCCGGCGAATCGGATTTGAACGGTCGAATCTATGGCATTCGAATACGATTTGAAGTATGGATGTCGATTTTCGAGCGGGCAAAATCCGTGTCGTTACAAAATGATTTGAAATTTAACGTAAAATCAGTCATTAATAAATAGTGAAATTTTGGTTTCGAAAATTTAGATATTTTACATACAAATATCTATAATAAAAATTTATAATGAAAACGTCGACATTTGTTTCGTCGAATTCCGATTTCGCCAGCTCAAATTAAATCTATTTATATGATCGATTTACGGTAGCGACAACCGATGTTGCACAAATAACGAATTTTCACCTGAACATTAAATGATCAGTTTTCTGTATGCTAACGTGTTCATATTGACACATTAAGCACAAAGTTGTTTTGTTTCGTGTGTTTGGATTCTCGGTTTGCTCGGTGCGCTGTTTTTTCAGGTTAACGGTGGCTACTATATTTTTTTCTTAGAAATATGTATATTGTATATTAGGCTACGGAAATTATAATATAAATTTATAAAAGAACAGCCGTTGTAAATGAAAAAAATAAAAAAAAGAAATGGAAAGAATTTTTTTTTTGTGAATAGGTATAATATTGAAGTGGTATACAAATGCCAATAGAAATGCTCAAACAAAAAAGAAATGACTGTTCACGCATGCCACATCATACGTTTCCTAATACACGTTTAAACCTTGCTTCCTATATTTGAGAGCTAAATAACATAGTAGCATATGAAATTATTTCAAGCTCTGACAATTGAAACCATCTTTTCCCGAGACTCCTCCACCACTGTTTCCTACCACCGCCGCACCTATCCGTGCTACCGCCTCACTCTATCAGCCGTCGCCCCAGCGCTCCCATCGCCAGCCTCCTACCCTGTCTCCGACACAAGTCGCCACCTCTGTCACACAAAAAAGGCACAGAAAGCACAGTGATGCTGCCGATCACTGCCCTCCTTCCATCGCATATGCCTAGCTCCGCCTTTCCCTACCCAGCCACCGCATTATCCCTTCTGGCCGGAGCTTCGTCACCCTTCTAGCCTCCGCCTGTATAAAAAAGGGCAACCTGCAGCCTATGCCTTCTCCCCTCCGCATGTGCCACCAACCCGACCACTGCTAGTCACCCTGAAGAGTCGTCACATAGCCTCCATGCCCGTCCGATGTTCGACAACTCCTCCTCACATTTGTTTCCAGTTTTTTGTGTGTGTGTGTATATATATTTCTATAAAAAAAAAAGTTTATATTAAGAAAAGAAGAAAGTACCGATGTTCGGGATTTGATATCGCGTGTGAAAGCTTTGATCGTGCGTCATTGATTCGGGTCGTGACGGCGTGTATGTCGTTTTGTGGATCGTATTGAGTATCACCATAGAGGTGACTGTTTATACATTCACACTTAACTAATATCATGATGCAAATTAATAAAATATGAAATTATCACTTTTATTTGTTTGTTGATAAATTGGATTGATATATAGTCATTGGATGAATTATTGAAAATATATACTTACGTTGACACGATATACGCATCATATGTACACAAGTGTAGAAAAATAATTTTGGACATGTCACGTTTCACCCTATTATTGATATTTAGCATGTTGTGATTTGTTCGTCGATATTTGGATATGTTTGTATGTTGAAACTATAATGTTGGAAAGGGTTGAAATGGTATATATCCATATTTTAAATTAATTATCCCACTTGGCCTAGGTAGAAAATTAAATTTAAACCACCGTTTGGTCGAATAAAATATATTTTTTATAAACGGAGATCATTTGGAAATTTAAATATATAAATGATTTGAAATTTTACGTTATGTTTAAACTGGTATTAAATATTAAAAAAATTTTAAGGTGAAATAAGTAATTTCGTTAGGGTAATTTAGAGATAAATGTTTGAAATGTTTTATTTAATTTTTGGATTTAATTCCATAAAAATTTGATTTAAATTATAATTGCAAAATTTTGAAATGGAAGGCATTAAACTTAGGAAACTAAGTTAAATTTTGAGTTAGATTTAAACTTAAATCAGTAAATTGTTTTCTTATATTAAAATTTGTATGAATTAAATCTATTTGGAGTTAAATTTATATATTAACCAAAAAAGTAGATTTAAATTGTTTAATAAATTTTTTGAAATTTATTAGAAAATTTGTTTGAAGAAATCTAATGGAGATTTAAATTTTTTAATAAATTTTTGTAATTGGTTGGTTAGATTGTAATGAAATTTAAGTGTCAAATTAAATAAGTTTTGATTTAAGTGATCTGATTTATGGGTTTAAACGGACTTTACAAATTTAAGGTTCAAAAGAAATTGAGTTTTGGAATTGGAATGTTCTATAATGGAAATTTGGGAATGGGAAATTGGATTTGAGGAATTTGGAAAATAAAAATAAAATCCTGTTCATTTTTAGTGTGAATCATTTTTAAATCATAATTGACCAAATGGTGTGTAAAACATACGTTGAGTTGTCAAAGAGGCCTGAGCCGAATATTGACATACTCTTTGTCAAACCTAGAACTACTTTGATAACAGTGTACATGGTGAATGATATCTAGAATGTAGTGGTTGAATTGGTGACGTTTACTGGAATAAAGTAAGAGAACAATGATGGATAGCTTTGACATTCGTGTCATAATTAAAATGGCTAACATAGGAGTCTATGTCTGGCCAATGTGATTTTCTACCTCTAGCGACATTGATCTTTCATATTTTACTGTCGTGATTTGAACTCGATGGGTGCATCCTTCTGTTTGGATTGATAGTCGCGGTAGGCCACAGATGGGTTACGACCAGCTAGAAAGGGTAAACTGGTAGAATCCTCCATTGGGCATTGCCTCACGTGCCTTGTCATATTTATCCCTATACAAGCCCAATACGATTTTGGTTTAAACTGCATAAATATGTTAAGGTGGATCAACGTAAAGCCTTAACACTATTTTGATATTTATTTTACTGATAGACATTATCTATTGTAGCATACACTATTATATATAAGTAGTTTGATGGATTCTTAGGAGATGAGAAAAACCTGTAACATCTCCTAAGTTACTTTGCATTGATTTGTTGACTTTCATGAGGTTATTAGTTTTGACTCGAGTGTTGTATTTTTCCATTATGCTCGGGTCAGCCTGTGAATTTCCAGTTGGAGAGCTTGTTTTGGAGACGAAGGCAGTGCTGAAGATTCTGTTCTATTTTTGTTATTTCATCAGTTAGTTCATTATGTCAGTTAGACTCATTTCATTTCCAATTATATCTTTGAAGTTATTTAGTGTGAGAATAATGTAAATTATTTGGAGTTTTCATGACTTATTTATGTACTTATTTATTTCCGCTGCGAGATTCTGAGTTGTATTTATTTCAGTGCCTGTGTTCTGTGATTGATTCTATTTTACCCTAAATGACTATCTATCATTTAAGCAAACCTTCCTTGTTTGAACGGCGGGCCGTTACAGTTGGTATCAGAGCTTATGGTTGATTGAACGCCTAAGCCTATGGAGGAATCTCATGATAGATAGAGTAATTAATTACCCAAGAATGAGTAGAATCTTTCTTAAGAGAGCTTGTTTTAAAATTTTAAGAAAGAAAATGGTTTAAACTTAAGTAAGCTAAAATCTTAAGGTGTCCTTCCTTAGTAAATTCTTTTGATTAGGTTCATTCTTTTGAATCAACTTCTAATAAATTTTCTTGCCCGTCCGTTCTTTAAAGGATGAGTAATCGTAGTCCCAGAAGTAAGATTTACCACTCTTTGTAAAGAGTATATACAGCATGGAGTAAAGAAGTTCACTGGTGCCAAGGGAATTGTTGGAGCACAACAATGGCTTAGTAATGTCGAAAGGATTTCTTTTGGACTTGGCATCACTGACGCTCAGAGGCGTCAGTTAACAGCTTGGCAGCTTCAGGAAGCCGCACTTGATTGGTGGGATGCTTTTACGGCCCATACCCCAGAGGAAGATATTTCTTGGGCCTAGTTTAGGTGAGATCTATCTAAATGAGAATTTTATATTCTTACGGTTATCTCATTGAAGTTTAACTTAGCTTTGTATTCTCCAAATTTACAGGGAAGCTTTTATTACCAATGTGTAATGACTTGGAATTTTCGATCCCGAAAACTCCAAATAGTTAGGAAAAGAAGAAAAGAGATAGAAGAAAAGGAAGAACAGAAACACTAACATCTCACATTCGCAGCGGAAAAAATATAATATCAAATAAAATAATAGTTTTACACAGAAGAACTGTATCGGTACATTTACATTTTATACATCAGAGTTACAACATTTCACAATCACTGGACAGTTAAAATTACTTATTCCAGATATACAACAATGTATACAGCGGAAAACACTCCATACATTCCTGCCATCCAGCCTGCCTCCTGAACTTAAGAACGTCCTTACCCGAAAATCGGTAATACTCGGTCTGACCCGAGCATTACATCAAAGTAATACCTAGGTTAGGCTGGAAACCAGCGTGAGTAAACCTATCTAACATGGGATACAACAGCATAAACTTACATAAAACCCGGGGTAACTCGTATCAATTTTACAAATTCACAGGTTTGGTATAGACAACACTTTATTACACACATCAATTTCTATGTACCAAACTTAGATTAAATGGTCCACTTCACTTAAATCATTCATTCCAGCCTATTTATTTCACAAATCAATTTATAAAGAATCGAAGTGGTTTCGGGTATTAACTAATACCCGACTCCGGTCTCTTCGAATCCAATCTTAACCCAAGTTATTCAAGTGATTAAATTTTAAATACTAGATATCACTATTACACAGCAATTCATCATAGATAACCACATTATCTCTGTTCAACCCACTTATCATATTACAAAAACATTTCATTTCACAAAGCATCACAATCACATATCAGGGATAACAAATAATCCAAGGCATCAAACATCATTCAATCATTCATAAGCAAAGATAAACTAGTCATACCATTTTCTAATTAATTTAATTAACTACCAATGAATTAAATTAACTACTTCATTACTTATAAATCTTGCTTATTTAACATTAATTAAATATATTTAATTAATTAATCATCCCTTAATTATTCATCTTGATTAATCATCCTTGATTAATCATTCTTTAATTACATTAAGTAGTTAACCTTTAATTAATAACACAATTTAATTAACCATTACCCAATCACACTAATTACATGTATTCAAGTTAATTATCCTATAATCACTTATGTTGACTAATTATCCTTTAATTAATCACACTTATTAATTAACTAATCCTTAGTTGATTTCCTTAAATAAATCAATCCTTTAATTAATTACACTAAGTAATTAATTCTTAATTACTTCCCTTAAGTAATTTCGCTTCAATTACTTACATTAAGTAATTATTATTTAAGTAATTAATCTCCAATTAATTTATCAAATTAATTTATAATTCTTAATTATTAATTAATTAATCCTTAATTATTAATTAAGAATTTATCTTTAAATTACTTCGTTAATTTAATTAATCATTTATTATCCAAGGTCTTAATCAATATTAAGATAAACCTTTTATCTTTATTAATTTCTAATAAATCTTGAAATCACTTATCATTATAATATAAAAACATATATCTCCTTTAATTAACTTCTTGATTACTTATTTAAGTTTAAAATAAACTTAAGATTCTACTTAATTAATTCAAGTAAAATATCATACAACTTCTTAAACCAATATCTAAAACATTATTATACAAAGAGATAACATTTTACTTTTAAAATCAGATAAATCTTGATTTTCTTAAAGTTTAAAAACTTGTTTTTATAAAACTTTTGAAAATTGTTTTAAACTTCACTTCGGGTTCAACCCAGGTCCTACTCGAGACCCTTCCCGAGAACTTCTTTTATTTTTTTTACAAAACTTAGTTTAGTTTTAAATTCAAAAACCTGCTAACTTTTATACTTATGCACATACTCGAAACTAAACCCGAGCAGTCCTCATTTCTCCCCGAGTCTTCCTTCGAGACAATACCTTCCTCCAAACAATAGACACACATAAACTTGCCGTCCACATGCACCGATGATCAACGTCACGTTGATCATCACCGACACCACCCACACAACCACGAACACCACCACTAACAATCTTGACTACCCAAAGTTCAACACAGAGCCTGAATTGAATACGAGCTGTCTCGACCAAACATGGAACCAATTTCAATCAGGCAAATCATCCCTACCATCTCTACCGATCACCGGAAAACATGAAATTTCACACAAACCTTTGCCACGCTTCCACCTTCCCTCTACCACTCCTCCGAGCCCACTCGATGCCCCAATGACACCGCAGTTAAGCGGCGAACCACCTCAACTTAAACAGGCTTTCAAACCCTAACTTTCCCTTGCTGCGCCACCATATCCAGTAATCAACTCTCCAGCAAATTTTGCCGAGTTCCTCGACCTACAAGCCTGCTTCAGCGAGAACCCTGACCACTCAGGTGTCATCGATCACTCGAATTTGCACGAAACCCATATTTCGTTCAACATATGATATCTCATGATTCTAAAGTCTAAAAATCTTGATTAAGATTTTAAAAATCCTAATCTAATCTTCGATGACAAAATAGACAATACACCAGAACCAACCCATTATTATGATCGAGATTTGGATGTGGTTAAAAATATTACTGTTCTTCTTCTTTTGTTTTGAAATCAGCTTCAGAATTAACTTTGAAATATTTTTAAAATTTGCACCATGCCATAACAAACAAAATTTGTTTATACTTCTATGTTTAAAATGAATCAGAGAAAGAGATATTTGAATTTAAATCATGTTCTGAAACCTGGATAACAAGAACAGAGCCAATGTTTTGTATACACACTAGCACATCCATATATCCAGATATATATTCATACAGTTCATATTTAAAAATCATGCAAACAATTTTCACACTTTACTTCAGATTTTTATTGCATGCATCAGATTTCAAAAGATTTAAATTTTAAAAATAAAACTGTTTACTCACCTGGTACTTTGAAGAACAGATAATCCCTTCTTCTTTTTAAACTAAAAGTTGCTTTTGCTTTTAAAACCTAGACCTTGATTTTAGATATGAAACTGCAAATCTTGAATCTGAAACTATAATTCGATTTTGATCTTCTTACTTGAGCTTGACTATATCTGGAATGCTGCTTAAGTTTGAGATGAGTTTGGATGTTCTTTCTTGCTTTAGATTATTGGAATAACTATTTGATTAAGTTGGATTTTAGCTATTTTATTTTTTTTAGTTTTGAGAAGTGAAGAGAGGATTTGAGAAGTATAAAGAAAAACTTGGTTTCTCTGATTCTTGTCCAAAAAGAAAAATTATTCTTGCCACTTGTAAATCTAAGCTAACACATGTTTAACGCATATAAATTTTAACTTACAAATGTTAAATTATATTTCTAAAATTCTTAAACTTGTTGAATACTTGTTTTATTGTTTTACAAATGTTTAATATCCTTTAAATTGCTTACTCTTGTATTAATTCCATGTTTTCAAGTATTTACATATGCTCATTTACATTAATAAATATTTATATTGTTATCAACAGAATTGGTCACTAACACCCTTAAGAGAGATTATGTAGAGAGATTAATGAAGAAAGTAAAGTTAAACAGAGAACTATACGTAAATTTAAATGCAGAAAGTATAAACATCAGATTTATAGTGGTTCGGAGTAACTTCCAACGTCTACTTTGATGTTAATCTTTATTTCTTTTCTCAATAATCGAATACAGACACAATCCATACACCAACTATCTGATTGCAATTGTTAAGCAAAAAAGATAAGTCTTGAATGAGTCTTGAATACGATAGAGTCTCCCTGGTGTTCCCGGAAAAAGGGCCCTTTTAATGTGCCCCTGCCTCTCTATTTATAGACAAAGATGGGTTAGACTTCCCTGGTGGGCCTGGTAGCTAAATACCTCGGCCCAAAAAGAGTGAGCTCTGTGTGCCGAACCATAGATGCTGAATGGCAAAATACCGAACGATATCTTCACGCCGAATGAAGTGATGTGCTGAGTGAAGAGTGTATGTCGATCGATAACCAAAGTCGGTCAAGACTGGATGAATGCCAAACACCTCTGGATGGCGAACGATCTCGAATGCCGAATGAGGCATGAATGCCGAACGAGGCATGAATGCCGAACATCTCTGGATGACAAAGGATCTCGAATGCCGATCGAGATTGGATGAATGCCGAACACCTCTGGATGCCGTACGATCTCGAATGCCGATCGAGGCATGAATGCCGAACGATCTTGTATGTCGATCGAACAAGTTATGTCGAACGTCCTTGGAAGCCGACCAAGTATGTTGTGCCAAACGGTCGGGATGCCGCTCGGTATGCAAATGCTGAGCGCCTAGTTGCCTGGTCAAATCTCCAGGTAACACTTGCCCCCAAAGTGCATCACGTGATCGAACGTGATGCGCTTTGAATCGTGAGTCCGTCGTGCTTCGCTTCGAGCATTAGCTTATTCTTCTCGATGGTGTTTTCTTGTGAACAGCGGGTGAGGCAATGCATGCCGAACGACATACAAATATCGATCAGCATAGCCGAAGCCGAGCGATCTGGATGTCGAACGGCATAGACAATGCCGAACGAATGATGTGTTCTGACCGGTTCTACCGGTCAGTGTCCCCTCGTCTTCCTATCTTTCCCTATAAAACCCGGCATGCCACTTCTTCTTCTCTTTTCACTTTTTACCCCTGTTATTTTTCAAGAACACGTAACTTAACTCCCTTAAATTCCGTTTACCTCGCCGATCTTCCCTTCCTACCCTGAATCCGTCAAGCCCTTCCTACAGCTCCTTCCCAAATTAAGTTCGAACCACCTTCAATCTCAGGCTCACAGACCCTAAGCTCTCGTCGTTCTCTTCGGTAAGAATCTTTCGATCGTTTTCTCGAATTAGGAAGTATAACAAAAAGCTCGAACTCGTGAATCCTCCATTTATTATAGAAAGTAGGAGGCGTGTGGATGAGGGAGACGAATTGAGGTTCAGACGCATCCTAGGGTTGGAACTTAGTATGATTTAGGTGATTTCAAGGTGGGTGGAATGGAGAGGAGAAAAGTGGATGGTAGAGGCGCTCGAAGGTGGGAATTAGTGGAAGATGAATTGTTGTGGCTCGGCATGATATTCAATGCCGAGTGATTATGAGGGTGCATGGGAATGGAATTGGAGATAAGGCCTAGTGGTGCGAATCGACATGGCCATGGTTCGACATGACTTGGCGAAGGATTCGGCCATGCCGGATGGGAGAGATGGAGGAAAAGGAGAGAAGTGATGTTAAGGGCAGAATGCCGAGCGAAGTGGCTCGGCACAAGCGCGGTTCGGCATGATTTGCCGCGTGTCGAACGACAAATAGGAAGGGTTGGAAGAGTGACACTTATGCTGAACGGCACTTACATTTAGGCCGAATAGAACGAAGGTCGAACAGAATTTAGGCCAAACAAAATGAAGGCCGAACAGTATAAAGGCCGAACAAAATAAAGGCTGATCGATATTTAGGCCGAACGGCGTTTGGGCTGAACGGCATTAAGGCCGAACGGCATTTAGGCCGTGTGTTTCAAGTGTCGCTCGGCCTTGACCCTAGATGAATTGATAACAACGGTTGAAATCATTCCAGCTTGAACATAACTCTCGTCGAATTCACTTATTCCTCTTGCCTAATCATATGACAAAACAAGGACAGAGACTTAAGCAAACCAGCATATCGAACTAATCTGGACTGATAACTCCCTAGTTTCAATAATCACAAGCCTGAACTTAAATCGATAAAAATAGATAAAAGCCTTTAACATACGGTGCCAATATCCGAGTCCAAAATTAAAAACATTGCAAGGCAGGCTTTCATAGACAGTTAGCGATGACGATCTTCGAATGACCATTCAAAGCTCAACTTTATACAATAAAATCTGTGACTTTCAATTTCTCAGCACTTTTATTTGAATTATCGCACTAGTTCACACACCACACGTGGGGATATTTATGTTGTTTAGTCTAATGTCGATTATTTTTTAAGTATAGTTCAAATAGGTGCTATGCTAGATTCAATCTTTATTAGAGATGTCTAGGAAATCTAGCTCTGCTACGATCTCAGGCAGACTTGGGCCATCCTCTAGACAAGAAGTTGCAGATACTTCAAACCCGTCAACTTCCCCTGCTCATAACTTAGCTCCCGATGCTTTGGAGGCAGCAATTCTCTTGGATAACCCAATCGATTCACAGGCTTCGAAGATTAATGAAAGTACACTCCGTCGGATATGCTGTCCATGGAATCCCCTTCGACGACGTGCTAGTTCCAACGAGGTATGATTGTCCGCACTTGCCCCAGTCGGATACACAGCTTGTAATAAATTCATGTGCTGGGTTGATAGTGTGCCACCGTTCAACTCGTTTCTTCGAGGCGTGCTGCAATATATCGACATTTCCCCATCGCAAGGGCACCCGAACAGCCACACATTCATCTACGGCACCTGTATCCTCTTCATGAGTGTCCTTTCCAGGCTTCCACCCCGGGCGATATCAGATATATATATATATATATATATATATATATATATATATATATATATATATATATATTGCATCAAGAAGCGAAAGGATAGCCCCTCTTTCATGTTTCTTGAGCCTCACAACAAATGTCAAATCTTAACTGGGGCATGGAACAAGTTTGCCCAGCATAAACAAGAATGGTTTTATGCGTTGCCCCCTGGTTTCATGAGGAGATGGGTGGAAGGAAGTAAGTTTTCTCTCTGGACCGATACTTATGCTTGTTAAGTTGTACCTTTTCTAACTCTTTTCCATCTTTTCAGGCGTTAACCCACGTCCTGAGGGACCCGGATACTCTGAAGCCGTCGAGGCTATTCGAGCCATTCCCACCGAAGAACGAGACATCAGAACTCTCATTACAAATGAGTCACTTTCAAGGTTCGTGCTGTTGGCGAAGGTCGTCAGATAAGCCTCCCTCAGGGCGTTACCATACCCAGGCCTACCGCTGGCAAAGGGAAAATGCAAGTCGAGTCTTCGACACGTAACGCCCCTGACACACTACGAGAGGGAAAGATTAAGGAAACGGAAACGCCCGAAGTATAAGGCAAAACTGTTAGTCCCCCTCGGGATCCAATAGTTGAAGTCTACGACATTGAAACGTCGTCTCCCCCTTCGAAGAGGAAGAAGAAACTAACGTATAAGCCGAGGAAGGAGAAAGTGGGCGGAACTTCTAAAGTTACCCTTATTCCAACGAAGAAAGAAGCTTCCCCACAGCACTTGGAAAGTTCTCTAGGTGGTCCGTCGAACCTTACGATACCTGAAGATCTGCTCAACTATGGTTTCGACGATCCCGAGGCCCTTAAGCTTCACTCGCCCGTGAGAGGCGATTCCAACGCTCAAGCCCAAAGTGAGGGAGAACAAACTCCTATTAGTAAAGAAACTGGTCTGTTGGGGGAAACACTAGGACACACACAAACATACGCACTTCACTTTGCATTTGAACTTTCCCTCATTACCTTACTTTTTACTAACTCGTCATTACTTAAACTCTACGCAGATGACATAGGGTGCACACATAGACTTGACCGCCTTCACGGTTTATTGATTTTCCATCAATTAGGACGGGGCTCAGGTTCTGGAAGATGCCGAGATAGGGATGATGACGGCGATAGGGATTATTATTCCCAAGATTCATCATCTCAGAACAAATCATATTATCAGCTAAAATACCATCATAATCCCCCTTCTCACTCGGGGCAAAGTAAAGATAAGCATGGCTATAAGGGGTTGTAATCAGATGTCCCTCGCGATCAACACTCTAATTCTTCCACCACACGACAGTCCCTGGATTCTTACAAGAGAACTGAACTTTCAAAGCCAACTCCTCCTATTCATGCAACAGATCCAACAATACCAGAGAGAATGAACAAGCTCAAGGCTAAATTCCCAAAAATTTGCTTTGATGGCCTGAAATTTCTCCCAGTGATTCATCCTATTCCGAGACATGTCAAGCAGAGCACTATCGCCTGCACCAACGATGTCTATGTTCAACATGACACATTCGTTCATCTTGCTGAGAAAGTGTCAAAAGTTTCCATAGAGTGCCAGCATGAGATTGATCGCCTGAAGCTTGAGGCTATCCATGACAAAGACATTATCAAAGCTCAGGACGAAGAGCTTGCGTCTTACAAATCTCAGCTTGAGGCCGCTCAATAGAGCGCCAAAGATACTGCCCGAAGCCATAACTCGTTTGGAATCAACCCTCAAAAAAGAAATCGACGAGGCGGTCCAACGCTGTGGGGCCTTTGCTTTGGAGAAAGGCTTGGGCAGAAAGAGAGGGATGCATTCAGCCTCCAAGTCAAAGAACTTTAGGAGCGACTCCGCAAAGAGCAAGAAGAGAAGACAACTGCCCAAGAAGAGTCACAACGGTATTGCAACGAGATCGTTGCTACGCGACTCCTAAAGGCGAAACTTGAGGATGAGCTTTCTAAAGTTGAGGCGCTAAAAATTGAAGCCTGTGAAGAGGGCAAAAAGATAGCATCTGCGGAGATCGACTCCCGTCTTGAGGCGGCTAAGGAAGAAGGTAGGGAAGAGGTAAACAGCATGTTCGACCCGCTTATTGCAGAATTCAATGCTCGCGTTCTCATGCACTGGGACTTAAACTTTTCTCGGCAAAGGCTATCTCGAATCTTTAGCTGAGGCATGGGAGACCTTAATAGAAATCAAGAAGGCCGAACATGATACCGAGGAGGTTGATGAAGGAGCTTTGATAAAAGAATTTCTTAAGGGAAACGAGCCTTCGGACCTTTCAGCGACGAAAACCCTTTACTGCAAAGTCTTCCCCTCAATGAAAGGGAAAGAGGTTATTGCCGGTTCATCCGGGATCGAGTCTCCAGCTCGTGTGCCTACTCAGCAGGCCAGTTGGCCGATACTCGATCCCTTTAAGTAGCATATCGGTTACGACTCGAAGGACCCTGGTCTTGGCGTCCACATCTTGTCCCCTATTCCATAGGGTGAGACCCCTCGGACGGCTGAGAGTCTGCCAGAACCTGGTAGATAACCCTTCACTCAACGATTCCAAAAATCGTCATTCTTCACGAAGGGATATTGTATTCTAATGCTTGTTTTTCATGATTTTGTGTAGGCCGTTCTGATCCTGAGCCCACTCCAAGGACCGATGTCGCCAAGGAGGTGAAGGAAAAAACAAGTGAGGCTACTCACGTAGGGGAGGCTCCCGGTCCATATGCTCAGGTGATCGGAGCGCTTGTGAGGATAAATCCGAGACTTCCTCTCCAATCGATGGGAGTTATGAAAGTGAAATTATGGGCACCTCTGAGCACACATCTAAACTGAGCATGGAGGAGCGGCTTGAGAAGGAGAAGAAAGAGACAGTCGAGATCAAAATCGAGCCTCAAGTTATGGACCTGGATGATCCTTTGAATAAGTTGTTGAAGGTCATCCTTCCTGGCGGGTTCCAAGCCCATGGAAGTTCCCCGTACTTCTTAAGTTATCACCTCCCCATCCAAGAAAATCACCAAAGGCAAATGCATGGGAGAGGAGTCGTCTGAGAAGACAAAGGAGGTGAAGAAGTCGAAGAAATCCAAGAAGTGATTATTACACTCGTTCAACGAGAGTTAGTTTAGGTTATGTAATTATTTTTATCTATTTTCGTAGTCCTTGTAAATAGACTGTTGACTTCGAATTATGAAGGAGTTGTAGTAGAAACTTATTTTTGAATAAAGTTTAGTTCTTTTGTCTTTCAAAAGACTCTTATCGTTCAGTTTTCTGCGTGATCGTGATTGAAATCTAAACTGTTGTGAATAACATAAACTTCTCGATTTATCTTCATATAGCTTGGAAATTCTTTGGAATTGTTCATTTTTCACTCCATGCTTCAAGCACTTAGAATATTTTTTAGTCCGTATGTCGGGGACTTGATAAATTCAAGTCATTTGTGTCCTAGTTTGCACTCAAGGAACTTGGAGATTTGAATCGCTTATACTCGAATCCTCACTCTGGGACTTAGAGTACTCCAGTCCGCACTCAGGGGACTTGGAGATTTGGGTCGTTTATACTCGAGTCCGGACTCTGGGGACATAGAGTACTCGGCCCGCACTCAGGGGACTTGAAGGTTTTAATTGTTTGCACTCGAGTCCGGACTCTGGGGACTTAGAGTACTCGGCCCGCACTCAGGGGACTTGGAGGTTTTATTTGTTTGCACTCGAGTCCGGACTCTGGGGACTTTGAGTACCCCAGTCCGCACTCAGGGGACGTGGAGGTTTTAATCGTTTATACTCGAGTCCGCACTTTGAGGACTTGGAGATTTGGGTCGTTTATACTCGAGTCCGCACTCTGGGGACTTAGAGTACTCCAGTCCGCATTCAAGGGACTTGGAGATTTGAGTCATTTACACTCGAGTCCGCACTCTGGGGACTTAGAGCACTCCAGTCCGCACTCAGGGGACTTGGAGATTTGAGCCATTTATACTTGAATCCGCACTCTAGGGACACAGAGTACACCAGTCCGCACTCAGGGGACTTGGAGATTTGAGTCGTTTGTACTTGAGTCTGCACTCTAGGGACTTATAGTACTACAGTCCGCACTCAGGGGACTTGGAGATTTGAGTCGTTTGTACTTGAGTCTGCACTCTAGGGACTTATAGTACTACAGTCCGCACTCAGGGGACTTGGAGATTTGAGTCATTTATACTCGAGTCCGCACTCTGGGACACAGAGTACTCCAGTCCGCACTCAGGGGACTTGGAGATTTGAGTCATTTATTCTCGAGTCCGCATTCTGGGGACTTAGAGTACTCCAGTCCGCACTCAGGAGACTTGTAGATTTGAATCGTTTATACTCGTGTCCGCACTCTGGGAACTAAGAGTACTCCGTTCTGCACTCAGGGGATTTGGAAATTTGAGTGCTCGTACGCCTTCACACGTCAGGAAGAATAATATATTTCTTAGTTATTTGTCGCAACGTTATCATACACAAAAACATCGACAATTCATAGAGAAAATGGCTTCAAGCCTTTATTAATGCAAACAAGCGAAATTGTCTTATTACATGCCGTAAACTAAGAATAAAAACTTGCTGGAAATTAATGTAACTCAAATATGAAAGAAATGAACTAAGTGTAATAATGCCGTAAATGCTCGCTATTCCATGCTCGAGGGAGCGTCGCACCATCAACGGTCGCTAGCTTGAAAGTTCCTTCTCCAAGCTTCCGTTCAATGACGTATGGACTTCCCATGCGGGGCTTATATGTGATGGAACTGGGAAAACTCGTTTCAGAACGAGATCACCCACACCAAAGATTCTCAGTTAGATTTTTTCATTATAATATCGAGCGACCCGGTGCCTGTATGCGACCGCTCTCAAATTAGCTTCTTCACGCTTTTCATCGATGAAGTCCAACGATTCTAGCAAAAGATCCTAATTTGACTTATGGTCATAATAAGTTACCCGATGTGACGGAACTTCAAGTTCTATGGGTATGACAGCTTCCATGCCGTACGCCAATGCGAATGGGGTGTGGCTAGTCGTGGACTTGTGGGTGGTTTTATAAGCCCAAAGCGCTGTTAGGAGCTCATCCGCCCACTTGCCTCTAGCCTTTTCCAAATGTTTTTTCAATATGGATTTGATTATTTTATTTACGGCTTCCACTTGTCCATTGGCTTTCGGGTGAGCAACTACTGCAAACTTTTTCTCAATACCATCTTTTTGGCAAAATTTCTTGAATCTTTGCTTTCAAACTGAGTTTCGTTGTCTATAACGATGGTTCGTGGAAGGCCAAAACATCATATAATATTTCGTACAACGAAATTGATGACCTTCTTGGTGGTGATAGTGGCCAAAGGCTCTGCTTATGTCCACTTGGTAAAGTAATTGACCGCAACTATCGCGTATTTTGCACCACCTTTGGATAGGGGTAAGGAACTGACAATATCGATCCCCCACATTGCAAATGGCCAGGGACTAACCATTTGTCTGAGTTCCATCGGCGGAGCTCTCGGGATTTTCGCATATTTTTGACATTTGTCACATCTTCTCACATAGTCTGCGGCATCCCGATTTACAGTTGGACAATAGTATCCATAGCGGAGGATTTTTTTTGCTAACGTCTGCCATCCGGTATGGTCGCCACATTCACCTTCAAGGACTTCCTTCAGGACCCATTTTATCTCATCATGGGAAATGCACCGGAGTAAGGGGGTCGAGAATCCCCTCCGATACATAACCCCATCTTGCATTACATAACGAGAAGCCTTATGAATGACTTGTCGTCTTTCGCTTCTTCTTTTGGGCACGACCCCATGTAACAAGTACTGCTTGAAAGGGGTCATCCATGGCTCCTTCTCAATTTCTGTTTCTAAAATGAAATCTACCTCCATCATATTTATGCTCGGAACATGTAAGGTTTCAACGAGAAACAATTCCATCTGCTGCACATCGCCAGTGCTTGCAAATTTTGCTAATGAATCGACCGCTCTGTTTTACTCACGTGGGACATATGAAATATCATAATACTCGAGATTCGCTAGCAGCTCCTGAACTTGGACCAAATACGGGGTAAGTCTCTGCCCCTTTGCTTGGTAGTCTCCCAGTAGGTTGTGAGTCGCAAAAGACTTCAATCGATCTTACTCCCAGTTCTTTGATGAGTCTTAAACTGGCAGTCAATGCTTCATACCCGGCTTCCTTATTCGCCGAGCTTCAAAGCATAGAAAATTGATCGGTTCTCAGGAGTTACAAGAACTATGCCAACCCCCAAACAACGGTCGTTAGATGCCCCATCGGTGTACTTCTTCCATCGAACGGGAGGTATGACATTACGGCTGTATGATTCGTCTGTCACGGTGAATTCAGCAGTAAAATCTGCTAGCGCTTACCCCTAAACGGCCCTTCGCGGCAGGTAGGTAATATCGAATTGACTCAACTCGATATTCCATTTTAACATCCTTCCAGAAGTTTCCGGTCGTTGGAGTACCTGCCGCAAGGGTTGATCGGTGTAAACACTGATCGAGTGCGCCTAGAAGTATGGGCAGAGCTTGCATGATGCAATCACTAAGCAATAAGCTAGTTTCTCAATCCTGGGATAATTTCTTTCTACCCCTGCAATACGTTTACTGACGTAATATACTGGCTTTTGAACTTAGTCCTCCTCGTGAACCAGAGCCGTACTGATAGCATGTTGGGATACTGCCAAGTATGCATATAGTATTTCATGATCAATTGGTTTTGATAGCACCGGGGGGCTTTCTAGATGTCTAACCAGAGCTCCGAATGCTTCCTCATAGTCGGACGTCCACTCGAAATTCCTCTTCCCTTCTTTATCACATCAAATAAAGGAATGCACTTATCCGTGGCTCTGGATATGAATCGACTCAACGCGGCTACCTTTTCGTTCAAGCTTTGTACTTTCTTTATAGTTCTAGGCACTTGTATGTCCCGAATAGCCTGAATCTTTTCCGGGTTAGATCTAATTCCACGTGCGTTCACAATGAAACCCGAGAACTTCCCTGATACAACGCCAAAAGAGCACTTTAAGGGGTTGATCTTCATCCTATAATGCCTGAGTATATCAAACATCTCTGCTAAGTCTCGGATATGGTTGTTTGACTGCTATGACTTCATGAGCATGTCATCCACATAGACTTTCATCGTTCTACCAATTTGGTCTTTAAACATTCGATTCAACAGACGCTGATAAGTTGCTCCCGCTTTTTTCAATCCAAAAGGCATTACTACACAGCAATATAGCCTCACATTTGTGACAAAACTGGTATGTTCTTGGTCTGGAATGTGCATCGGGATTTGATTGTATCCCGAATACGCATCCATAAATGACAATAATTCGTGTCCGGCGGTAGAGTCGACAAACTGGCCGATTTTAGGTATAGGGAAACTATCCTTCGGGCATGATTTATTCAGATCAGAGTTGTCAACACAAGTTCTCCACTTCCCATTATCTTTTCTCACTAGCACAGGGTTAGATACCCATTCAGGGTAGAGGAAGTCGCGGACGAACCCATTGGCTTTGAGTTTGTCCACCTCCTCTTTGAGAACAACGGACCTCTCCTGGTCCATGCCTCTCCTTTTCTACTTCACAGGAACGTATTTTGGGTCTATGTTCAACATATGGCTTGCGATGGTAGGTGAAATCCCGCACATATCAGAGTGTGTCCAAGCGAAAATGTCCATATTCACCCGGAGGAAATCAGTAAGATCCTTGGCCACTGAAGGGTCGAGTTGTGATCCAATCTTAAGAACTCGCGATGGGTCATCCCGGCTGACTGGAATGTCGATCGTCAGCTCAGCCGGTGCTGCATTCGTTTCTATGGGTTCCCCATCATCATCTCTCTCGAGTCAGGGCTCGAGCACTACTTGTCAATCATCAGTATTTAGGATGCGGATGGTGCTGTCCGCAACCGTTCCCTTTTCTCTCCGCTGAGCTTCTCTCAGCTCTGCCACATAACATGCACGACCGATCGCCTGATCGCCATGTACTACACTAACTCCTTTGTCTGTCGAAAATTTCAATGTCAAACACCATGGAGCCATAGCGGCCCTAACTCTGCCAGGGCTGGACGACCCAAAAATACATTGTATGGAGAGTCAACATCCATTACTATGAACGGTAGGACTCGCGCTCTCCTATGTTCACCTTCCCCCAGTTCAACTGGTTACTCAATATACCCCATCGCATCGGTTGCAGCATCGTTAAAGCCATGGATATGGGCTTTGTATGATTTCAAATCTTTTGCCTCCATCTTGATTTAGTCATAAGCCATCTTGAAGATGATGTTGACAGAGCTTCCACAATCAATCAAAATTCTTTTTACGTAAGTTGGCCCGATTGTTGAAGATATAACCATCGATTCGATAGTAGGAGCCTCCACCTTGTCTGCATCTCGACTCCTAAATACTATACCGTCTGTCATCATGCGTTGTTGTTTGGCGGGGGTTCCATCTTCCACATTCGAACAACATTCATAATCCGCATGCCTCAAGGAGGTAGCATATCGTTCCATCTCCTGCCAATTCTTGTCTACACGATGAGGTCCTCCGACTATAGTGTTTATGATCAACCTACCTACAGTCCGGGCAGGTTCCTCTGGGCGGCGTGGAGCCGGCCCACGTCCGGGGTCCGATGTTCCTTGTCTACCCTCTGGTAGGTTCTTAACAAACTCCTGCATCTTTTTCTGCCTGATCAACCTTTCTATGGCGTCATGGAGGTGTCTACACTCCTTGGTATTTTGCCCGTAGGTCTCATGGAAGCGACAGTACTTCCCTATCTGTTTTTGTTCTTCAGTGGACTCCTTTGGGCGCGGCTTTCTATATTCAAAGGTGTTACAGGTAGATAGATAGATGTTTTCAAGAGAATTATTCAGGGGGGGTGTATTCGTTGTAGGTCGAAATCCTTGGCTTCCATTTCCTTGCTTCTCTTTTCTTTCTGGGATTTCCACCTTCGAATCCTTTAGACTGCCCAGGCTTGTTCTGGACGTTGACTTGAACTTTTCTCGAATTATCTCCGGACTGCTTCACGACGATATTACTTTTCACAGTCTCCTGAACAGGCCCTGGTGCCTTGACTCGTCTTGTCCATCGAGCTTCCTCCCTCCGTATGAGCGGGTGAGCTTTGGAATAGTCCAACGTAGTTGGGGGCTTTCCCATCAACCAATCTCCAAACTCCGAGTCTGGGTCTACACCTCGCATTACCGCCATCAAAATTGCATGGTCGTTAGGGTCGCTAACTTTAGTGGCGGCCACATGAAACCTCTATAAGTATGCTTTCAAAGACTCTCCCGGGGCCTGGATTATGCATGTAGGAACATTACGTCCTTTGGACGAGTAGCATGTATCCTGAATTGTTCAACAAATTTCACCGCCAGCTCGTCGAAGCTAGATATAGATTGCGGAGGAAGTCGAGTAAACCACATTGTGGAGATCCCGGACAGAGTGATTGGGAAGCACCTGCACTTAGTCGCGTCATTCGCCGTTGCCGAATCCATCATCCATTCGTACCTCATCACGTGTTTCCTAGGGTCAGTCTTCCCTTCGTTGGCTGGGATAGTCGGCATACTGAATTTCTTACGGTACTCAGCTTGTAGAATAATGTCTGTGAAGGGAGTAGGACTCCTGGACACTCTCCAGTCTTCGTTGGTGAGGCCTTGGTTTTCTCTCATTAATTGCTTGACGAATGGCTGATAAATCTGGAGTTTGTATGGAGGATGGAAGGTTGGGTTCCGTTCCACAGGACCGTGTGGGTTGATGTCCCGCCTACTAGTGGTCGGCCAAACGTGCGTCCTGAAGGCCGGCTTGATTTGGGTCTTGGTGAGCCGGGCATCTGGTCTCATCACATGCCTGATCCTTGGAGGATCGATCAGTGGCACCTACCTGTGTAGCTTCTGTCTTGCGGCGTCTACGCCTAGGAGGTTCATCAGCTGAGATCGAGCTATCAGAGGAAGAATAAGGAGTAGGACTACTTCCGGCATTCTGATGTTGCTGCTCGGCAAGCTAAGCATGAGATTAGTGTTGGCTTAAATCTGCTCAGCAAGTTGCCTTCTACTTTCCTTAGTTCTCTTATCAAGTCATTGAACTCTTTTCGAAAAACGACCCCCGCTTGGTTCTGGATGGAGGTTCCTGGGCCTTGAATTGCTTATTGTTTGCTAGGTCCCATCTGTTGTACACTAGCGGTTTCATTGACATCTGTGTTGTGAGAGGCCAATCTAGTTCGTGGTCTCCCCATGGTAAAGTTCTCGGTTGTAACTCTGAGTAGAATCAACAGATGTCTTGTGAATGATTTTGATCTCCTTAGGGGGATTTTTCAATCCAGTAGCTACAAAGTAGATCTTATCGCCCTGAGAATTCGGTTCTCGGTGAAAGCACCAAAATGTAAGCAACATAATTGGTTACTAACACCCTTAAAAGAGATTGTGTAGAAAGATTAATGAAGAAAGTAAATTTAAACAGAGAATGATACGCAAATTTAAATGCAGAAAGTATGAACACCAGATTTATAGTGGTTCGGCGTAACTGCCTACGTCCACTTTGAGGTTAATCTTTATTTCTTTTCTCAATAATCGAATACACATACAATCCGTACACCAACTATTTGATTGCAATTGTTAAGTAAAAAATATAAGTCTTGAATAAGTCTTGAATGCGGCAGAGTCTCCTCGATGTTCCCGAAAAAAGGGTCCCTTTCACTGTGCCCCTGCCTCTCTATTTATAGACGAAGTTGGGTTAGACTTCCCTGGTAGGCCTGGTAGCTAAATACCTCGGCCAAAAAAGAGTGTCTGTGTGTCGAACCATAGATACCGAACGGCAAAATGCCGAACGATATCTTCATGCGGAACGAAGTGATGTGCTGAGTGAAGAGTGTAGGCCGATCGATAACCGAAGCCGGTCGAGATTGGATGAATGTCGAACACCTCTGGATGCCGAATGATCTCGAACGAGTCATGAATGCCAAACATCTCTGGATGCCGAACGATCTCGAATGCCGAACAAGGCATGAATGCCAAATACCTCTGGATGCCAAACGATCTCGAATGCCGATCGAGATTGGATGAATGCCGAACACCTCTGGATGCCGAACGATCTCGAATGCCGATCGAGGCATGAATGCTGAACACCTCTGGATGCCGAACGATCTCAAATGCCGATCGAGATTGGATGAATGTCGAACACCTCTGGATGCCGAACGATCTCGAATGCCAATCGAGGCATGAATGCCGAATGATCTTGTATGTCAATCGAACCAGTTGTGCCGAACGTCCCTGGAAGCCGACCAAGTATGTTATGCCGAACGCTCGGGATGCCGATCGGTATGCAAATGTCGAGCGCCTAGTTGCCAGGTCAAATCTTCCGGTAACATATATTAAATTTAAAGTTTAGTTCTATACTTAAAAATATCTTAAGTGTATTAATATTTTAACTACCCCTTTCTATTCACCAATTTAAAATTAAAAAGAAAATGATAAAAATTCCAATTATACTTTTATATTAAATTTTCTATTGGAGAAATTACTTTCCTTAATTTATATAAAATATTTTAAACAAAATAATATAAAACAAATTATATTTTAATGAAATCATATATATATATATATATATTATATCCAATTTATTTTAAGATATGTTACTCTTTGAAATCATAACTCAAATTCAAATTCCAATTTAACATTCAATTAAAAAAAAATATCAAACACCAATTCAATTTGTAAATGATAATTCCATTTAAAATCTATTTATACCTATATATATATATATATATATATATAAACCACACATTATTATTATAGTTTTGAAAATATCTATTTTGCCAAGATAATTATACTAGAAAAATTATCAAACCAATACTTATTCAAGTACATATTTTTATTACCAGAATTGTTTATTTAACTTATAAATCAGTAGTTCTACTAATTAAATCCAGTTAATTTAGATATTCTTAAATCTGGGTTATCACATTCCTCCCCCTTTGAATCTTTTCATTCCCGAAAAGTATCGAAGCCAGAATTTATTAAAATACTTAATATTAGTTAAATTTCCTCTTTGAACACTTCTTTAAAATACTTTAAAATCTGTATAATATTTCTAAAATAGTTTTATAAAAATACCATTTTATAACTCGATATTTCAATTAGTCCATCCTTGTTCTCACAGGAATTCGGTCATACGTTGATCAGACGTAGGACTGAAAATCTATAAGTACTTAGCAGACCTATTTTCAACATCTAGTGAAAATACTTGGAAAATAATTTTACTGGAAAATATAGAAAATATTTTTGAAATCGGGGAAATATCTTTGGTGAGAATGCTCTGGAAATCATTACCCCCATCAATGGTCGCAGTTAACCCGATGGTTACGTTGCCATCCCGACAAAATCCATAGATAACAGTAGGCCTTCGCGCCCCTCGATTACACCATGAAACCCGCTACAGATCGCAGCTACAACTGGGATCACAGCGAAAACCCATATAACTGTAAGCCTCAGCGCCCTCAAATTCCGCTACCAAAAAAATGAAACTTCTCCACTCCCACATAGGTCGCAGTCTACCGATGTAAAATAAAACATAGACTGTTGGCTCTCAGCAGCACACACGACTTTCACTATGTTACCATAGGTCGCAGTCTACGGGTATAAAATCAAACGTAGATTATTGGCTCTCAGCGGCACACAGGACTTTTGTTATGGTCTGTAGTAGATCGCAGTGACATCGAGTTACACTGTCGTCACAGCATAACCCAAATGCCTTTGTAGGCATCAACGCTCTCAACTTTCACTACACACTATACAAAATCCTCAGGAACTAGTTTGTCCAGACTCCTCACAAGATCAACTTTAGAATCCCCCCAAAGGGTTCAAGGCAGTACCAACCTATGGCACTCTTGAGAAGTTCCTTTCAAGGGAGCGCCTTTTTCCCCAGAGCCATTTTCAAAACACTTTATACTATACACATATAGTATCTTCCAAATCATACACCTAGTATGAATCTCAAACAAATCTTCTTTCTCAAAATCGATTATCCCAGAATCGATAATTCTCAAATTTGGCTTTTCCAAATTCCAATATTGATTTTACCCAAAAATCAACCTTTCCAAATCCAAAGGTTCCAAAAACCTTTTCTCAAAATCATCCTCATAAGATCCTTCATATATATATATAACTTTAAAAATCTTTGGATCACTTCAAACTTGTATAAATTCCCTTTTTATACTTCAAATACTTTCAAAAACCCTTTTCTTCTGGCAAAAGATTCAACAAGGGGAGTTTTATCTTATATAACAAAGATATATAACTTTGTTTATTTTAAATCAAATGTTCAAATTTGATTACTCTATAAAGTCACTTACCATATTTCTTACTTTCATAAAGTAAATTTCTATCATGGAAATATCCAATTTCCATTTTATTTCATCATATATTTTACAAAATATACCATTCATTTCAAAAACCATTCCACATTTCTTATCCACAAATTTCCAATATCAATTTAATTCAAACCGGTACGATGTACACATCATCTGTACGCAATATCAATCTAATCGCTCAATCGATCACACAATTTCACTTCCGACTAGTATTGTCCACCCGACTTCCTAGTGCGGACTCAGATCTGGTTTCTTGATCAGAAATCGTCATTCTCTTTGCATAGCCATAACTATGATAGAGAATATCCAGAACTAATCAACAATCCAAATCCAGGTCCGCCGTCGAAAATCGAGTGAAAAATCCCAACTCGGATCGATATACTATCTCGACATTCTGTGCTCGAATCTAGATCAAATCTTTATGTGAATAGAATAATATACGTACATCCTACGTATTTAACTTCATTGATTATTAGCCAAATCAATTCTCTTTCTATTCACATTCACTTTGATTTTCATTCACTTACTCATAATTGCTTAAATCCGTATTTGGATTATCACCTCAATTCTTATCACAAATAGATATTTAATCATAATCCGTTTGAACTCTGTCCAGTTTAAATTTAGTAAATAGCTTGATAAATTTTAAAATAGATAAGTAGTTGAAAAATAATGATTAATTTGTAAAATAGTTGTAAAACAGTTAAGTAATTGTAAAATAGCAGGAAAATAGTCAAATAGTTATATAAATTTTTAAATAATTGCAAAATAGCTATAAAATAGTAATTAGTTATAAAGTAGTAGAAAAACAGTAATTAGTTTATAAAACAGTATGAAAAATTGTTAAATAGTTCTAAAAATAATTATAAAATAAGTATAAAATAGTTTGCCTTTAAAAAGAAAGGTTGTAGATAGTAAATAGCTAAGAAAATAGGTTTATACTAAAACAATTGTTTTGAAAATAGTTCAGAGCCAAACTATTCAATTCCTAACCTCCCATCCATCAATTCAATTTAAATTTCCACTTCCATTTAAATTGACTCAATTCCAATTTAAATAACTTCAATTTCCATTGGAATTGATTTAATCCCAATTCAAGTAGAATTAATTCTCAATTTCCTCCCAATTTCAAATCAAATTCCAATTGAATTTTAAACCTATTCAACTTTAATCACAATTCCAAATTATTCAGATCAATTTGGACTAATTCCAAATTGAACCCATTTCAGTTTCGAATCAATTCTAGTTTGAATTAATCCCAATTCCCATTTGAATTTGAACTCATTCGCCTTCAACTTCATTTCAAAACAATCCAATTCAAAATTTTCCATTTGAATTCTTAAACTTATACATCTTCAATCACCATTCCAATTAATTCAATTAAATCCAATTTGAGCTAATTTAATTTAAACCTCAACTTTAAACCATCTCGAATTATAAATTCGAGTTAAATTTTAAATGTTGGTTTAACCTCTTAAACCAAATTATCCTTATTTAAAGTTTTTAAATAATTTAATCCCAAGTCCAAATTCCATATATTCTAATTTAAATTATCCTTTACTTCTTCATAAACTTATTTCTAAGTTCAAGTCACAGTTCAAACCTTTTTAACAACTCATTCTTTGAAATTCAATTTATTCCCAAATTTAAATTTTGAAACCAATCCTTAACAATTTGAACTTCCAAGTTCCTTTAAACATCCAAAACTTAAGTTCAAAGTGATTTCACTTTCACAAGTTCACTTTTAGTCTTAAAATTCAATTTATTACCCATTCATATCAAGAATGGATGTATTACCACACTTTATTTCTTCATTCATTTAAACAAATCCAGTTTTCAGCTTAAAGATTATTAATAACAACAGGATGGTATCATTTAAATTATTTTAAAACATCCATCCATTTCCAATTTCTAGATCTAGAACCCATTTTGAGATCATATAAACTCTCAATTCAAATTAACCATTTTAACTTCCCAAGTTAAATCCCAATTTCATCTTGAAATTTCCAAATCAGGTTGTTTATTCAAACTTATTAAACTTCCTCTAAGTTAAATTCAATTTAAATCCCGTTACCCTACTCAAATTTGAATTCCCATTTCAAATTTTAAACTTCACATTAATAATCTTTCCACTTATTAAGTTCAAAAACTTACCACTTTGGGTATCACATCTCATTCCAAATTTAAAAATTAGCATTTAGAGTTTATCTCAAACCATCTTTGATATTATGTATATTCCTCATATATACATATTATTTCCTTTATACACCAAGTTATTCTTAAATTTTAGACCACCTTTGGGTTTTTTTTAATTCAAAACAAATTTCTTTAAATTTCCAAACAACTCTTGGTTGAAATAGGGCCCTTTCATTCAAATACTTTAAATAATATTATTTATTATTTCTTTATCACTTTGAAACAATTTTCAAATTTATGGATCTAGATTTAAAACTTCACAATTTAGATCATCTTCAGTCGCAATTTACAAGTCATACTTACCCAAATGTTTTACTTTCTTAAAACATTTCATTTTGCTTACACATTTTATTATTAAATACAACAATCATTTATGATAATAACCAAAGTTATTACAACTGAAAATCAATTCACTATTATCTTATTCTTGAAATTTTTTCTTCAACTTTAATTTTAGTTTGTATCTATTACAAACTTATCTTTATTCAATTTAAATTTGGTCGTATTTCTATTACCACTTAATTTAATTCCAGTAATTTAACAACCAATTTCCTTAATATTTATTAGAAAGAAATATTGCTTTATATATCAAAATATATTCTTATATAAAATCATTTAAAATCTTTATATAAGAAAATAACAAGTACGCTCTTATATATATATATACACACACACACACTTAACTCATTCTAGAACACCATTGACCCTATCCTTAATGAGTAATCCCACCAAAGCCAAGGTTCTCTCTTAACCTTCAGCTCTGATACCAAATGTAACAATCCGGAATTTTCGATCCCGAAAACTCCAGATAGTTAGGAAAAGAAGAAATGTGATAGAAGAAAAAGAAGAATAGAAACACCAACATCTCACATTCGCATCGGACAACATATAATATCAAATAAAATAATAGCTTTACACAGAAGAACTGTATCAGTACATTTACATTTTATACATCAGAGTTACAACATTTCGCAATCACTGGACAGTTAAAATAACTTATTCCAGATATACAACAATGTATACAACGGAAAACACTCCATACGTTCCTGCCATCCAGCTTGCCCACTGAGCTCTAGAACGTCCTTACCTAAACTCTGTAATAGTCGGTCTGACCCAAGCATTACATAAAAGTAACACTAGGGTCAGTTGGAAACCGGCATGAGTAAACCCATCTAACATGGAATACAACAGCATAAACTTACATAAAACCCTGGGTAACTCGTATCAATTTTACAAATTCACAGGTTTGGTATAGACGGCACTTTATTACACACATCAATTTCTAAGTACCAAACTTAGATTAAATGGTCCAGTTCACTTAAATCATTCATTCCATCCTATTGATTTCACAAATCAATTTATAAAGAATCAAAGTGGTTTTGGGTATTAACTAATACCCAACTCCGTTCTCTTCGAATCTAATGTCATCTTAACCCAAGTTATTCAAGTGATTAAATTTTAAATACTAGATGTCACTATTACACAACAATTCATCATAGATAACCACATTATCTCTATTCAACCCACTTATCATATTACAAAAACATTTCATTCCACAAAGCATCACAATCGCATATGAGGGATAACAAATAATCCAAGGCATCAAACATCATTCAATAAGTCATAAGCAAGATAAATTAGTCATACCATTTTCTAATTAATTTAATTAACTACCAATGAATTAAATTAATTACTTTATTACTTATAAATCTTGCTTATTTAACATTAATTAAATATATTTAAGTAATTAATTATCCCTTAGTTAATCATCCTTGATTAATCATTCTTTAATTACATTAAGTAGTTAACCATTAATTAATCACACAATTTAATTAACCATTACCCAATCACACTAAGTACATTTATTCAAATTAATTATCCTATAATCACTTATATTGACTAATTATCCTTTAATTAATCATACTTATTAATTAACCAATCCTTCGTTGATTTCCTTAAATAAATCAACCCTTTAATTAATTACACTAAGTAATTAATTCTTAATTACTTCCCTTAAGTAATTTCCCTTCAATTACTTACATTAAGTAATTATTATTTAAGTAATTAATCTCCAATTACTTTATCAAATTAATTTACAATTCTTATTTATTAATTAATTAATCCTTAATTATTAATTAAGAATTTATCTTTAAATTACTTCATTAATTTAATTAATCATTTATTATCCAAGGTCTTAATCAATTTTAAGATAAACATTCTATCTTTATTAATTTCTAATAAATCTTGAAATCACTTATCATTATAATATAAAAACATGTATCTCCTTTAATTAACTTCTTGATTACATATTTAAGTTTAAAATAAACTTAAGATTCTACTTAATTAATTTAAGTAAAATATAATACAACTTCTTAAACCAATATCTAAAGCATTATTATACAAGGAGATAACATTTTACTTTTAAAATCAGATAAATCTTGATTTTCTTAAAGTTTAGAAACTTGTTTTTTTATAAAACTTCTGGAAACTGTTTTAAACTTCACTTCGGGGTCAACCCAGGTCCTACCCGAGACCCTTCCCGAGAACTTTTTTTTTACAGAACTTAGTTTAGTTTTAAATTCAAAAACCTGCTAACTTTTATACTTGCGTACATACTCGAAACTAAACCCAAGCAGTCCTCTTTTCTCCCCGAGTCCTCCTTCGAGACAACACCTTCCTCCAAACAACAGACACATAAAAACTTGCTATGCCCATCGACACCACCCACACAACCACGAACACCACCACTAATAATCTTGACTACCCAAAGTTCAACACAGAGCCTGGATTGAAAACGAGATGCCTTGACCAAAGTTGGAACCAATTTCGATCAGGCAAATCATCCCTGCCATCTCTTCGATCACCGAAAAACCTGAAATTTCACACAAACCTTTTCCACGCTTCCACCTTCCCTCTACCACTCCTCCAAGCCCATTGGATTCCCCCGTGACGCCGCAGTTAAGCGACGAACCACCTCACCTTAAATAGGCTTTTAAACCCTACCTTTCCCTTGCCGCGCCATCATAACCAACAATCAACTCTCTAGCAAATTTTGCCGAGTTCCTCGACCTACAAGCCTGCTTTACGAGAACCCCAACCACTCAAGTGCCATCGATCACTCAAATTTGCACGAAACCCATATTTTGTTCAACATACAATATCTCATGATTCTAAAGCCTAAAAATCTTGATTAAGATTTTAAAAATCCTAATCTTCTATGACGAAACAGATAATACAACGGAACCAACACATTATTATGATCGAGATTTTGATATGGTTAAAAATATTACTGTTCTTCTGCTTTTGTTTTGAAATCAGCTCCAAAATTAACTTTGAAATATTTTTAAAATTTGCACCATGCCATAACAAACAAAATTTGTTTATACTTCTGTGTTTAAAATGAATTAGAGAAAGAGATATTTGAATTTTAATCAGGTTTCGAAACCTGGATAACAAGAACAGAGCCAATATTCTGTATACACACAAGCACATCTATATATCCAGATATATATATTCATACAGTTCATATTTAAAAATCATGCAAACAATTTTCACACTTTAGTTCAGACTTTTATTGCATGCATCAGATTTTAACAAATTTAAATCTTAAAAATAAAAGTGTTTACTCACCTGGTACTTTGAAGAATAGAGAATCCCCCCTATTTTAAAATGAAAGTTGCTTTTGCTTTTAAAACCTGGATCTTGATTTTAGATATGAAACTACAAATCTTGAATCTGAAACTATAATTAGATTTTGATCTTCTTACTTGAGCTTGACTATATCTGGAAGCTTGCTTAAGTTTGAGATGAGTTTGGATTTACTTTCTTGCTTTAGATTATTGGAACAACTATTTGATTAAGTTGGATTTTAGCTGTTTTATTTTTGTTCTAGTTTTGAGAGGTGAAGAGAGGATTTGAGAAGTAAAAAGAAAAACCCGTTTTCTCTAATTCTTGTCCAAAAAGAAAAATTATTCTTTCCGCTTGTAAATCTGAGCTAACATATGTTTAATGCACATAAATTTTAACTTACAAATGTTAAATTACATTTGTAAAATTCTTACACTTGTTCAATACTGATTTTATTGTTTAACAAATGTTTAATATCTTTTAAATTGCTTACTCTTGTATTAATTCCCTATTTTCAAATATTTACATATGCTTACTTACATTAATAAATATTTATGTTAAATTTAAAATTTAGTTCTATACTTAAAAATATCTTAAGTGTATTAATATTTGAACAACCCCTTTCTATTCACCAATTTGCAATTAAAATGAAAATGATAAAAATTCCAATTATACTTTATATTAAATTTTCTATTGAGAAATTACTTTCCTTAATTTATATAAAATATTTTAAAGAAAGCAATATAAAACAAATTATATTTTAAACAATCATATATATATATATTATATCCAATTTACTTTATGGTATTTTACTCTTTGAATTTCCAATTCAAATTCAAATTCCAATTTAACATTTAATTAAAAAACAAATAAACAAACACCAATTCAATTTGTAAATGATAATTCCATTCAACATCTATTTATAACTCTCTCTCTCTCTCCCTCTTTATATATATATATATATATATATATATATATATATATATATAAACAACACATTATTATTATAGTTTTGAAAATATCTATTTAGCCAAAATTATTATACTAGAAAAATTATCAAAACCAATACTTATTCAAGTACATATTTTCATTACAAAAATTGTTTATTTAACTTACAAATCAGTATTTCTACTAATTAAATTCAGTTAATTTATCAATTACAGATATTCTAAAATCCGGGTTATCACACAGTGGTTGCTAGAAGCTGGGAGGATGGTTTTGTATAATCAGTTTATGGAGCTTAAGAAAGGCGAGATGACTGTCGCTGTAACAACCCGTATATTTGGACCATTTAAATTGACAATAATCCTCACATGTCAACCTAAATAATACAAAACACGAATCATTATGGGATTATAAATACATGTAAATGAGAATCAATACAACATCACAGTCACAGAATAATGCAGCGGAAAATACATCATCATAATAGCAGTTCATGAAGCTACTACATAAAGTACAACAATGTCTAAACAAAAGGGTGACTGAAAGGAAATACATAAATGTCCAACAGACACGGACATCAAAATAGACTAATAAAGATAAATGCTAAGTCTTCAGCATCTTCAACCAACCTTGATCGGCAAACTGGATAGCTTCAGACTGACCCGAGCATATACAAAAAGAAACACTCGAGTCAGGACTAAATATCTTATACAGGATAATCAAGTGCAGGGAATAAAGTTCATAACTCAAAGATGAATAAACATCTCTAAGGATCCGATAAACTATCTAGATATACAATAGAATACGGTATGTAGATAATGTCTAATCAGTAAAGTACGATATTAAAATAGCGTTACCATAATTCCCCTTAACACATTTTATAATGCCATAGTCTATACAGCATCGTAAACCCCACTGTAAACTAGTGGTTATCAGAGGGTACCACATAGGTATAACACAAAACAAAACGTAGTGGTCGCGAATAGGATAACCGGTATGACAAGGTACATGAGGCGATACCAACTAGGATACTAGTAGTTGCGTGATCCGGACTGATGCTGAGCATAGTAGCTACTATCTCAACACCGCGAAACAACACTCCCAAATCAAGGGGTGCACCCAAATCGAATCACAAAAGTAATAGATATGGTATCGAAGAAGCGTGTCCGCTAGAGGTGGCGATCCTCAATGGCCCGGCGCGGCTCCTGTTTTAGTCATGTCAGGGGTCATCCAATATCGTTCTCTTTCTTTAGTCAACGCGTTCATCAAACCATCCACTTCATTCTGGATCAACACATCGCACATAATAGTTATTAAAGTGGTTTTCGGTATCGACAGAGAGTATGTCCATGCCCGATCCCGGTCTCTTTAATAACTACATATTTATTACCCGATGGTCAGTTAAATTAACATTAAAACAAATCAAAGTCCAAAAGTCAAGGTGCAAATTTGACTTCCAAAATTTGACATTTCACGATTCAATTTATTTTAGATATTTTTAAAACATATTTTCGAATGCAATTTTTAATTCAAACATTTGAGTTACCATTTAAAATTTAGTATTCAAGTTCGATTTAATAAGGTCTAAAAGTCGCTTATTAAATTTAGTTCATAATCAACGAATTCAATTTAATGCTAAACTTAGTTTAAATTATTAAATCAAATTCTATTCATTTCACTTCATGTTTACATCCACTGTTATCATAAATTCGATTAATCAATTTCATTAACTAAATTCCTTTTATCCAACTTCATTTGATTTATTTACCAATTCAATTAAATTTCTAAATAAAGAAGTCCATTTCCATTTACATTATTTGATTAATTTGTTAAATTTAAACTCATTTAAGTTTAAATAATCACTAAGTTATATCCATAAAACTTTAGTTAGTTTTGTATTCCTCTTAAGTCAAATTTTCTAAATTTCAAATAAAATTTATAATATGTTCCAATTCCATTTAATTTAAGCTCGAGTTTTAATCTTAAACTAACAAATCTAATAAATTTTTAAATTATTAAATTCTAAACTTACTTGTTTCTAAATCTCATTTCGATTAAATTCATTTATTTATTTCAACTTAAGTCCCTTAAGCTCGTTATTAAATTTCCAAACAAATTGTTAAGTTCATTCCTTAAATTTAAAATATATTTCAATTTTGAAAATGGTTTTGTTGACCAATCGGGTTTCTTATTTTTATTTGCTATCCTAGGCCAAGTTGTTTAATTCGGGTATTTATCATTTCAATCCAATATCATTCAATATAAAACAAAGCATAGCAAAGGGAACTTGCAGTGTGATAACTGGGATGGTGTCAAAGTAAATAAACAAGCAATGGCAACCATACATAACAATTTAACAATTTATTAAATAATCCCGAAATAATCGTATTAACTTACATTTGTTATTATTGCAAATTAATATAATTATTCCTTGAATCCACACTATCGTTCATGCAGATTAAAGATTATCATGGTTTCCACTTGGTGTCTATTATCAAGTTACTATATAAATCATACATTCAATGGTTCAAAGTGTAGTTAACGCTATTTCTACGCGACGATTTATTTAACATTTAAAGGGGTCAAGTTCAACATATATAATCCATTTTAAATTGTTGACTATCCTATATCAATTTCAATTTCATACTAAATTTCACTTATATTAACAACCAAATTCAACATCACATAATAATTTTAGTGTCACAACTATTTGTCGTAAACTAACAATATTCAAATTTAACTTGCATAGCGATTTACAATTTTTATTTCAACAATTCTAACAATCAACAATTTAACATCCACAACAATTTATCACTTGATTATCATAGCATAATAGATTGAGTCGTGAATGAAATATTCGCCTTGCGGGGTTGAAGAAGATGACGGCGAAGCACGAAGGCGAAATAGATAAAGTGGACCCTAACGAGCACGACGCAAAATGAACACAACTGTAATCAACAAATAATCAACCAATAATTTGTTTATTGCAATATATATATCAATTGAGTATATATATGTAAACCGTACCAAAACAAAGAACTAGATAGATTTTGATAAGCTGAATGGATGCCTACGCCTCCGGAGCAATGGTTGATACAAACACAGTAAAACACTGTATGTAAGCAACTAGAATTTCAAAGTTATACGGCTATATACTAGGACTTCTATCATATATGTATATAAACTATTCAGAATCATAGCTGAGCATAATATATCACTGACTTTGTAAAACCACAAGTACAACGTAAGAGTATGGACCTATAACTATAGCTATATATAAAGTTTTATACTATACCTCACAAAATAACAACTGAGATATATAGTTTTTATGTTTAACTCTATATGCAACACGGAACTAAACTAATCAACAGCGAAGCTTGTATCTACCAATACTAAACATGTACACTTATAATTTTCAAAATATGTAGCTTATATATTTATTTTTTAAAACCTGTAGCTTACCAACTACATAGGAACTAATATATATATATATACATATACGCCTGTACTATTTCCATAAAACAAAACCCATGCCTCTTTGTACTTTGTAAATTATTATACTGCATATATAAAATCAAAGCTTCTCTTTTGTTTTTTTGTTTTGTTTTTTTTAAAAGAGAAACATATATGTATAAAGAAGATGGTCAGTCGGGTCGGCTCTGTGGCATCGGCGAGGTCAGGGTGCTGGGCGACGGAGGGGCGGTGGACGTTTGCAGTGGAGGGGAGGGGGTGTGCGTGGCAGAAGGGGCTGCAGGGGGGCGGCCGGTGCTTTGGGTCGGTGTGCGTGCGGCATGGGGCGGAGGAGATGTTGGGCAGTGAGTTGGAGGGTGGACGTGTGGGGAACGTGGCTGGTAGGGAGGAAAAAGCGGGCCGTGCTTGGTGATGGCAAGTGAGGGGAGGCGGTGCAGGGGGAAGACGGGTCTGAGGCCGGAAGTGGGGTGGTTGATGGGGAGGCGTGGGTGAGTGGCGAAGTGGCAAGTCTGGGTTGGAGGCGGTGGTTGCATGGGCGGAGGCGGTTGCAGCATGGGGTGGCCGAGGGTGTGGGGAGGGGAGGTGGGCCGTGTATCTCATAAACAAAAAATAAAAATAATAATAAAAAAAAGTATGAAGAGAAAGGAGGAGAGAAACGCAGGAAGAAGAGGAAAGAAGGGGAAGTTTCATGCGGCATTGCATGGAGCAGGGGGAGGCGCTAAAGAAGAAAGGAAAGAAAAAAAAAGAAAAAAAATATCAAATATAAAAGAAAGTTGAGTTCTGTAACCTTTCTCTTTGCAAAAATAAAAATATGAAGAAGAATGAGTGGTTTGGTTCTGTTTACTGGAGAGTACAAATAAATAGTAAAAGAAAGATGGGAAGGGAGAAAGAGAATAGAATTACGCAGAGGGGAAAGAGCAGAGCTATCACGTAGGACAAGTGTGCAGAGCAATTAATGAAGCAGAATGAAGGCAGAGGGTTCAGTGTGCACAGTTAATGCAATGATGTTTTTCAAAATGGTGGCTGTTTGGGTTCCCAAGGCAGTTGAATGGCTCTAAAATTTTGAATGTTGAAAAGTTGGGTACCGGTTTTGTGTTGCGTAACGGACCGGTTTACGCTCCGTTAACAATTATAATTTGCAACGCTGAACACCGATTGACACAAATAAATATACTGTTTTGATCAGCGCAACGAGACGAACACAACGGTATAAAGATATTGATGGTTCGACACCGTTTGCAAAGTGGTAAATCTTATTGAACCATTTGCACGAGCGAACATTTTAACTAACAATTAAAAGCGAAATTTGATGAAACGAAATGCGCCGTCAAGTTCAGAATATTTTTCTTATGCAATATTGAGAAAAATATTTGAGTTCGGACGATAGGAAATTTACACATAAGATTTGAACTAAAATGTAAATGTGACGAGCGTAATTTACTTCAATATTTTTCAAAGAAATTTGGCGCACGCCTATGTCTATCCGGACGCATTCCAAATATGAAGTTTGAATAGCAACGGAAGTTGTTTAAGAAAATTCGAATTTCTACATTGAATAAGCGATTTTAAAATTTTAAACTGGGTCTGAATTTCAGGGTCGTTACATTCTCCCCCACTCAAAACTTTTCGTCCCCGAAAAGGAACAAAGGAAAGAGTGGAAGAACAATAAAAGAGATACGATGGATATAGAATAGATTATCGAATAAAGTAAAGAATATAGAATGGAATTTACCTTCAACAAACAATTCTGGATTAGAATCTCGGATACTCTCCTCGGTTTCCCAAGTACAATCACGATCATCGGGACTCCATTGGACTTTGACTAGGCTAACAGTCTTCCTTCTAAGCTACTTTGTATCCCTATCATTAATACGAAGTGGTCTCCTCTCTATAGTCAAATCCGGCTCAATATCAACCTCATCTAACTGAGCAATAGGAATGGTCATGGATGGATCATGTACAACCTTCCGAAGATGTGAAACATGGAATACGTTGTGCACGCCTTCAAATTTCTCCGGCAGCGCAACTCTGTAGGCTAGTGTACCAATCCTCTCAGTGATAGTGAATGGTCCAACAAATCCAGAAGAGAGCTTCCCTCTATGACCAAATCGAATAACATTCTTCAAAGGTGATAATTTAAGAAAGACCTCATCTCCAACCTGGAATTTTAACTCTCTTCTACGCCTATCTACATAGCTCTTCTGCCTATCCTGTGCGGTCTTCAACTTCCTTCTGATCTCATTGACCTTCTCGGATGCTTCCATAATCATATTTGGGCCAACAACTAATCGATCACCAGGCTCAATCCAACAAGCTGGCGATTTGCATGGCCGTCCATATAAAGCTTCGAACGGTGCCATATTGATACTCGCCTGATTATAAAGATAGTTATATTTCAATTCAATTTTTTTTTACTTATTCAAATTGAATTTTTTTTTTGGATTACCTGATAGCTGTTATTATAAGTGAATTCAACAAAATGGAGATTGTCTTCCCAAGATCCACCGAAATCAATAATGCAAGCTCGGAGCAGATCTTCCAAAATCTGATTTACCCTCTCAGTTTGGCCATCTGTTTGTGGACGATAAGCCGTGCTCAGATTCAGTTTAGTGCCCAAGACGTCCTGAAATGCCTTCCAAAATTTACTAGTGAACAAGGGATCTCTAAAGCATACAATACTAGATGGAACTCCATGAAGTCTAACAATCTCTCTCATATAAATCTCAGCCAAACTCGAAACAGTACGAGTGGTCTTAACAGGAATAAAGTGAGCAGATTTTGTCAACCTATCAATAATCACCCATATACTCACGTTACCTTTTCTGGTCCTCGGTAATCCATCAACGAAGTACATAGAAATCTGGTCCCATTTCCAACATGGAATCTCTAGGGGTTGAAGTAATCCTGCCATCTTCCGGTGATCGGCCTTGACTTGCTGGCAAGTGGTGCATCTACTGACATATGTGGAAATATCTCTCTTCACCCCACTCCACCAGTATAAACGCTTCATATTTCGATACATCTTGGTGACACCAGGATGGAATGAAAGTGATGACTGGTGGTTCTCTTTAAGCGCTTCTTGTCTCAATCCATCAACATTTGGAACACAAATATGGTTGTTAATCTTCAAAACTCCGTTACTATCTATCCGTGCTCCCACTTTACTGTCAGCAATTCCAACTCTACCAAGAACTAACTCCTTCATGCGATAGAGCAAGGTGTCCTCATATTGCTTAGCTTTGATGCGATCCGAAAGAGACGGGGAGATAACAAGCTGAAATAGCATGCCTTCTACAAGATTACAGCAAGACAATGCTTTGCTACGGCTCAAAGCATCAGCTACTACATTTGCTTTTCCAGGAGTATAATTGATGTTGAGGTCATATGCAGCTAAGAATTCGAGCCATCGGACTTGTCGCTGGTTCAAATCCTTTTGAGAGAAGATATACCTCAAGGACTTATGATCTGTGAATAATTCAAATTTTGTCCCCAAAAGATGGTGCCTCCATAGTTTCAAAGCAAATACAACTGCAAGAAGCTCTAAATCATGTGTTGCATAGTTTACTTCATGGGTCTTCAACTGACGACCAGCATAGGCAACAACCTTACCATTTTGCATCAAGACAGCGCCTAAACCTTCTCGACAAGCATCGGTATAGACAGTTAATCCTTCACTCCCGCCAATTACCGCAAGAACTGGGGCTGAAGTTAACCTACGTTTCAGCTCATTAAAAGCTGATTCACACTTCTCACTCCAAATAAACTTGACATCTTTCCGAGCTAAAGCAGTAAGTCTGGCAGAAATCCAGGCAAAGCGCTCAATAAATCTGTGATAATAACCGGCTAGACCCAAGAAGCTACGGATATCAGTAGGAGTTTTGGGAGTCTCCCAATCCTGTAGATAAGTTTTCAAATTAGAAAGGAATAAGATGGATCGAATAGAAATAACAAATAGGATAGAACTTACATTGATTACGGCGATCTTAGCTGGATCGACCGAAATCCCATTTTCAGAAACAATATGGCCAAGGAATCGTACTTCGTCTCACCAGAAGTGGCATTTAGAGAACTTGGCTTTAAGCTGATGATTTTGAAGAGTTCCAGAACATAAGCAAGATGTGTCTCATGCTCTTTCTCATCTTTGAAGAAGACGAGAATATCATCAATGAAGACAAGAACAAACTTGTTAAGGACATTACGGAAGACACGATTCATTAAGTCGACGAAATAAGCAGGTGCGTTGGTCAAACCGAATGGCATAACTAACCATTCTTAGAATCCATTCTCGGTACGGAAAGCTGTCTTATGAATACTATCTTCTACTACTCTGAGTTGGTGGAACCCAGTGGCTAGATCAAGTTGTGAGAAAACTTTAGCTCCATGGAGCTGATCGAATAAATCATTGATGCGAGGCATCGGATAGCGGTTCTTGAGAGTGCGCTTGTTTAATTCCCGGTAATCAACACACATGCGAAGAGATCCATCAGATTTGGTGACAAATACGACTGCAGCGCCCCATTCAGAACAACTTCTCCTGATCAAACCCTTAGCAAATAGATCATCAATTTGGGTTTTAAGTTCAACTTTTTCTTTAGGAGCCATCCTTCTGTGAGGGAGAACTACGGGAGTAGCTCCGGGAATAAGGTCAATGCAGAAATCGATCTCCCGTTTAGGCGGTAGAGAGTTGACCTCTCCAAATACATCGAGAAATTTCTGAACAATAGGAGTAGTACTAAGGTCATCCGGGTGAGCATCAAGAGAGAATATGAAGCTTCCGGCATATTTCTGAGGTGATTTGCATTCAATGACAAGCGGTAGACCCTTGTCGTTGACTAGAGAAACAGAACGAGCTTTGCAGGAAATAACAGCATCGAATTTTCTTAACCAATCAACACCCAACAAAATGTCAAATGCTACGAAGCCAAGCACATAAATATCCCAAGTGAATCGATATCTTCCATACAAAAGCACAACCTCTTTACGAATTCGACTGAGGTTGGCAAGTCCTCCAATAGGGTTGGAGACACATAAGGAAGTAGTAGCAAGAGTAGGTTCTAATTTGAGCTTATTACAAAGATCAATAGATATGAAGCTATGAGATGCACCAGTATCGAATAATACCCTAACAGGTAAATCACGTAATGAAAAAGTAGTTCGTAAGGTACCTCGGTCATCCTGAGCAGGTGGTGGAAGTGGTGCAGGAGTGGTGACAGCATATACTCCTGATGGTGTGCCTTTCTTCCTCAATGGGCAGTCTCTCTTGAAGTGACCTGGCTGGAGGCAGACATGGCATAAATCATTCCTCATCTGAGGAGGTGGTGGAATAGCAGCTCCAGTGGATGGACAACTATTAGCATAATGGCCCTTCTTATCGCATTTGAAGCAAGTGACCTTAGCAAGGTCGATTGGGCTTTTCTGGGCATATCCTAATCCTGTAGTCTTTTGCCAAGCTTTCTTTTGTTGATTAAAGTTCATCTTCCTCTTTCCGAGCTGGCTGGAAGAGGGCTGAGTAGGAGGGGCCTTGGCAGTGGGTCCCCTTGGCTTTGCCTCATATCTAAGAGCATAATCAACAAGCTCTGTGAAGGTGCAGTGAGTGTGGCCAGTAAGCAAGTCATAATACTCTGGTCTAGCTCCCATAATGAGCTTCTCGTTCTTTTGAAATGGTGTATCGATCAATCCCGGGCCAAACTTGGAGAGTTCGTTGAATTTCCTCTCGTACTCAGAAAAAGTCATACTGCCTTGCTTAAGATCCATAAAAGCTCTATACAGTTGGGTTTTCCTAGCAGCGGCCATCCATTGTGCCGAGAAAGTATCCCTAATCAAAAGATAGACTAGATAAATAACATTTCAAAGATTGGGAGAAGAATTTAGACTACGAAATCCAACCAAATTTATACCTAAACTGGGCCTAAGTGATGGTGTTCTCCTCGATACGGGAAGTAACCGATTCCCACCAATCTTGCACGGCAACCTGAAGTTGCCACGCAGCAAGCTGACGTTTCTGAGCATCAGTGATCTCCAATCCTGAAAATATCTTCTCTAAGCCTTTGAGCCATTGCTGAGCCTCGATAATACCCTCGGATCTTGAAAACTTAGTACCACTTAGCTGTGTATACTCCTTGCTACGAGTGGTGAATTTGACTGGAGCTGGGACGGCAGGTGCATCCCGGGCAGGACCATGACCTCTTCCTCCCCTATTGTTTCTTCCGGTGCTCATCCTGAAATATCGAAAGAGATTTAGAACCAAGGATAGAAAATCATACAGCTTGAAGAAAATCTAATGAACGAATCAAAGAAGTTTGAATTTTAAAGGATCGGGATATTGAATCGATTCTCCTCATTCTAGGGTATTGCTACCCTATCTATAATGAGTTTATATAACCCCAAACTAAGGTTTTTAGAGAAACCTCGCTCTGATACCAACTGTAACAACCCGTATGTTTGGACCATTTAAATTGACAATAATCCTCACATGTCAACTTAAATAATACAAAACACGAATCATTATGGGATTATAAATACATAAATGTAAATGAGAATCAATACAACATCACAGTCACAGAATAATGCAGCGGAAAATACATCGTCATAATAGCAGTTCATGAAGCTACTACATAAAGTACAACAATGTCTAAACAAAAGGGTGACTGAAAGGAAATACATAAATGTCCAACAGACACGGACATCAAAATAGACTAATAAAGATAAATGCTAAGTCTTCAGCATCTTAAACCAACCTTGATTAGCAAACTGGATAGCTTCAGACTGACCCGAGCATATACAAAAAGAAACACTCGAGTCAGGACTCAAAATCTTATACAGGATAATCAAGTGCAGGGAATAAAGTTCATAACTCAAAGATGAATAAACATCTCTAAGGATCTGATAAACTATCTAGATATACAATAGAATACGGTATGTAGATAATGTATAATCAGTAAAGTACGATATTAAAATAGCGTTAAGGCGTTACCATAATTCCCCTTAACACATTTCATAATGCCATAGTCTATACAGCACCGTAAACCCCACCGTAAACTAGTGGTTATCAGAGGGTACCCCATAGGTATAACACAAAACAAAACGTAGTGGTCGCGAATAGGATAATCAGTATGACAAGGTACATGAGGCGATACCAACTAGGATACTATTAGTTGCGTGATCCGAACTGATGCTGAGCATAGTAGGTACTATCTCAACACCGCGAAACAACGCTCCCAAATCAAGGGGTGCACCCAAATCGAATCACAAAAGTAATAGATATGGTATCGAAGAAGCGTGTCCGCTAGAGGTGGCGATCCTCAATGGCCCGGCGCGGCTCCTGTTTTAGTCATGTCAGGGGTCATCCAATATCGTTCTCTTTCTTCAGTCAACGCGTTCATCAAACCATCCACTTCATTCTGGATCAACATTTCGCGCATTATAGTTATTAAAGTGGTTTTCGGTATCGACAGAGAGTATGTCCATGCCCGATCCCGGTCTCTTTAATAACTACGTATTTATTACCCGATGGTCGGTTAAATTAACGTTAAAACAAATCAAAGTCCAAAAGTCAAGGTGCAAATTTGACTTCCAAAATTTGACATTTCACGATTCAATTTATTTCAGATATTTTTAAAACATATTTTCGAATGCAATTTTTAATTCAAACATTTGAGTTACCATTTAAAATTTAGTATTCAAGTTCGATTTAATAAGGTCTAAAAGTCGCTTATTAAATTTAGTTCATAATCAACGAATTCAATTTAATGCTAAACTTAGTTTAAATTATTAAATCAAATTCTATTCATTTCACTTCATGTTTACATCCACTGTTATCATAAATTCGATTAATCAATTTCATTAACTAAATTCCTTTTATCCAACTTCATTTGATTTATTTACCAATTCAATTAAATTTCTAAATAAAGAAGTCCATTTCCATTTACATTATCCTGATTTGATTAATTTGTTAAATTTAAACTCATTTAAGTTTAAATAATCACTAAGTTATATCCATAAAACTTTAGTTAGTTTTGTATTCCTCTTAATGCAAATTTTCTAAATTTCAAATAAAATTTATAATATGTTCCAATTCCATTTAATTTAAGCTCGAGTTTTAATCTTAAACTAACAAATCTAATAAAATTTTAAATTATTAAATTCTAAACTTACTTGTTTCTAAATCTCATTTCGATTAAATTCATTTATTTATTTCAACTTAAGTCCCTTAAGCTCGTTATTAAATTTCCAAACAAATTGTTAAGTTCATTCCTTAAATTTAAAATATATTTCAATTTTGAAAATGGTTTTGTTGACCAATCGGGTTTCTTATTTTTATTTGCTATCCTAGGCCAAGTTGTTTAATTCGGGTATTTATCATTTCAACCCAATATCATTCAATATAAAACAAAGCATAGCAAAGGGAACTTGCAGTGTGATAACTGGGATGGTGTCAAAGTAAATAAACAAGCAATGGCAACCATACATAACAATTTAACAATTTATTAAATAATCCCGAAATAATCGTATTAACTTACATTTGTTATTATTGCAAATTAATATAATTATTCCTAGAATACACACTATCGTTCATGCAGATTAAAGATTATCATGGTTTCCACTTGGTGTCTATTATCAAGTTACTATATAAATCATACATTCAATGGTTCAAAGTGTAGTTAACGCTATTTCTACGCGACGATTTATTTAACATTTAAAAGGTTCAAGTTCAACATATATAATCCATTTTAAATTGTTGACTATACTATATCAATTTCAATTTCATATTAAATTTCACTTATATTAACAACCAAATTCAACAACACATCATAATTTTAGTGTCACAACTATTTGTCGTAAACTAACAATATTCAAATTTAAGTTGCATTGTGATTTACAATTTTTATTTCAACAATTCTAACAATCAACAATTTAACATCCACAACAATTTATCACTTGATTATCATATCATAATAGATTGAGTCGTGAATGAAATATTCACCTTGCGTGGTTGAAGAAGATGACGGCGAAGCACGAAGGCGAAATAGATAAAGTGGACCCTAACGAGCACGACGCAAAATGAACACAACTGCAATCAACAAATAATCAACCAATAATTTGTTTATTGCAATATATATATATATATATATATCAATTGAGTATATATATGTAAACCGTACCAAAACAAAGAACTAAATAGATTTTGATAAGCTGAATGGATGCCTACGCCTCCGAAGCAATGGCTGATACAAACACAGTAAAACACTGTATGTAAGCAACTAGAATTTCAAAGTTATACGGCTATATACTAGGACTTCTATCATATATGTATATAAACTGTTCAGAATCATAGCTGAGCATAATATATCACTGACTTTGTAAAACCACAAGTACAACGTAAGAGTATGGACCTATAACTATAGCTATATATAAAGTTTTATACTATACCTCACAAAATAACAACTGAGATATATAGTTTTTATGTTTAACTTTATATGCAACATGGAACTAAACTAATCAATAGCCGAAGCTTGTATCTACCAAAACTAAACATGTATACTTATAATTTTCAAAATATGTATCTTATATATATTTTTTAAAACCTATAGCTTATCAACTACATAAGAACTAATATATATATATATATATATATACACACATATACGCCTGTACTATTTCCATAAAACAAAACCCATGCCTCTTTGTACTTTGTAAGTTATTATACTGCATATATAAAATCAAAGCTTCTCTTTTGTTTTTTTTGTTTTGTTTTTTTTTGAAAAGAGAAACATATATGTATAAAGAAGCAGGGCAGTCGGGTCGGCTCTATGTCATCGGCGAGGTCAGGGTGCTGGGCGACGGAGGGGCGGTGGACGTTTGCAGTGGAGGTGAGGGGCTGTGCGTGGCAGAAGGGGCTGCAGGGGGCGGCCGGTGCTTTGGGTCGGTGTGCATGCGGCATGGGGCGGAGGAGATGTTGGGCAGTGAGTTGGAGGGTGGACGTGTGGGGAACGTGGCTGGTAGGGGGAAAAAGCGGGCCGTGCTTGGTGATGGCAAGTGAGGGGAGGCGGTGCAGGGGGAAGATGGGTCTGAGGCCGGAAGTGGGGTGGTTGATGGGGAGGCGTGGGTGAGTGGCGAAGTGGCAAGTCTAGGTTGGAGGCGGTGGTTGCATGGGCGGAGGCGGTTGCAGCATGGGGTGGCCGAGGGTGTGGGTAGGGGAGGCGAGCCGTGTATCTCATAAACAAAAAATAAAAATAATAATAAAAAAAAGTATGAAGAGAAAGGAGGAGAGAAACGTAGGAAGAAGAGGAAAGAAGGGGAAGTTTCATGCGGCATTGCATAGAGCCGGGGGAGGCGTTGAAGAAGAAAGGAAAGAAAAAAAAATATCAAATATAAAAGAAAGTTGAGTTCTGTAACCTTTCTCTTTGCAAAAATAAAAATATGAAGAAGAATGAGTGGTGTGGTTCTGTTTACTGGAGAGTACAAATAAATAGTAAAAGAAAGATGGGGAGGGAGAAAGAGAATAGAATTACGCAGAGGGGAAAGAGCAGAGCTATCACGTAGGACAAGTGTGCAGAGCAATTAATGAAGCAGAATGAAGGCAGAGGGTTCAGTGTGCACAGTTAATGCAATGATGTTTTTCAAAATGGTGGCTGTTTGGGTTCCCAAGGCAGCTGAATAGCTCTAAAATTTTGAATGTTGAAAAGTTGGGTACCGGTTTTGTGCTGCGTAACGGACCGGTTTGCGCTCCATTAACAATTATAATTTGCAACGCTGAACTCCGATTGACACAAATAAATATACTGTTTTGATCAGCGCAACGAGACGAACACAACGGTATAAAGATATTGACGCTTCGACACCGTTTGCAAAGTGGTAAATCTTATTGAACCATTTGCATGAGCGAACATTTTAACTAACAATTAAAAGCCAAATTTGACGAAACGAAATGCGCCGTCAAGTTCAGAAAATTTTTCTTATGCAATATTGAGAAAAATATTTGAGTTCGGACGATAGGAAATTTACACATAAGATTTGAACTAAAATGTAAATGTGACGAGCGTAATTTACTTCAATATTTTTCAACGAAATTTGGCGCACGCCTATGTCTATTCAGACGCATTCCAAATATGAAGTTTGAATAGCAACGGAAGTTGTTTAAGAAAATTCGAATTTCTACATTGAATAAGCGATTTTAAAATTTTAAACTGGGTCTGAATTTCAGGGTCGTTACAGTCGCAGAGTATGAAAGGAAATTCAATGAGCTAACGAAGTTTGGCCCTCATCTGATTGAGATCCCCCTTAAGAAGAATGAGAAATTCATCGCTGGCATGTAGGGAGTATAGAGAGCAGTTGACTGGTCATATCCATATGCCATTTTTTGATATCATTGATTCAGCGATCCTTTTTGAGAATTTGAAGCTGAATAGGATTTAAGAAGTTTCAGACACCCCATCCTAGTCTAGACCTAGTAGTCTTGGCAAGAGAAAGTCAAGTTTTAGTAGCCAGAAGAAGAAGTCACAGAGCCGTCAGGGAGTTGGATTTCCTCAAAGAAGACTAAGGACTTGTCGCACATCACTTGCTTCAAATGTGATAAAGAGGGACGTTATGCTAGAGATTTTCCACCAGCATCCTTAGTGGCCATTCCTCCAGCCTATATGACTAGGCGTGACTTATGCCATATCTGCTTACAGTCGGGCCATTTCAAGAAGGACTGCCCCACTCAGAAGAAGGCCCAAGCATATGGCATCTTTGCAGTCACCGCCTCCACCCCTCCAGTTAAAGAGACCAATCCCATACTTCAAGGTACGCTTTCTTTTCATGATACATCTGTCCGTATTTTATTTGATACTGGAGCATCTCATAGTTTTATATCTGCTAATTTGTGTGAGAAATTTGAGCATGATTTGAAACCCAAAACTACTTCTGAATCTTTGTGTGTCTCTAATCCTATTGGTGGCCGTGCAAACTTAGGAATGATTTGTAAGGGAATTTGTCTTTTTAAAGATGAATACCGCTCCACTAGATACTTTTATGTTTTAGGCTTTAGTGGGTTCAATTTATTATTAGGCATGGATTGGTTATCCAATTTTGAAGCTGTTATCTCTAGTAGTGATCAGACCATTTCCTTGGTTGACGATAAAGGTTCCCAGTTGGTTATCTAATGCAAAATGCCATTTGACCTTGTCAAGAGTTTTGTTTTCTCCCTTTATTCGCATTCTAGCGACCTTGACACTATTCCAGTTGTTCAACTTTTTCCTCATGTTTTTGGTGAGATTACTTGTTTACCACCTTATCGTGAAATCGAATTTCGGATTGTTCTTATTCCCGGAGCCAGACCTGTCGTACTTCCCCCTCAAAGGATGTCGCCTAAGGAAAGAGTGGAGTTGAAAACTCAAGTTGATTATCTATTCGCTAGAGGCTTATTTTGGAGAATTTTTTCTGAATGGGGTGCAGCCGTAGTTTTTGTCACTAAGTCTGACGGTTCCTTGAGAATGTGTGTGGACTATAGAGAATTGAATATGCTCACACATAAGAACCGATATCCTATGCCTTGTATTAATGATATGTTCGATCAACTTAATGGAGCATAGGCATTTACTCAGCTTGACCTCACTTCAGGTTTTCGTCGGTTGAGGATTTCCAAGGATAGCATTCACAGGACTGCTTTTCGTACTGAAGATGGATTTTATGAATGGCTCGTTATGCGTTACGGATTACTGAACGCCCTGGCTTACTTTGTAGATCTCATGAATAAAGTATTCTGGGATGTTCTTAACAAATTTGTGCTTGTTTTTGTAGATGATGTTTTGGTTTTCTATAAAACCAAAGAAGAGAATGAGCAGCATTTGAAGATTTTGCTCGAAACTTTGAGAAGCCATCAGTTGAAAGAAAAATTCTTCATATGTCATTTCTAGCTGGAGGAAGTTTAATTTCTTGGCCATGTCATTTTGAGAAATGGAGTTTTGGTGGATCCTACTAAGATCACCATAATAAATGTAAGTTTGTTTCCTTACTTTCGATTTGATTTTCATAATCCTCAATTATTGATTCGTGCCTTATATCTAAATCTAGGATTGGGAAATTCCTAAGACACCCACAGATGCTAGGAGTTTCTTAAGCCTTGCTGGTTATTATAGGAGGTTCATTGAGCATTTCTCCTGCATTGCTTGTCCTCTTACAGCTTTAATTTGAAAGAACATCAAGTTCAATTGGGATCAAAAGTGTCAAAAAGCGTTTGATGATCTAAAACAGAAGTTGACCTCTGTTGTTGTTCTCATTGCTCCAGATGGTAATGAAGGCCTTACAGTTTATAAGGATGCTTGTAGAAGTGGACTTGGGTGCTGTTTTAATGCAACATGGCAAAGTTATTACGTATGCCAATAGACAGTTGTAAGCTAACGAAGTTAAATACGCAACACATAAGTTGTTGGCCGTAGTTTTCGTTTTGAAGTTATGGCAGCATAATCTCTTAGGTACCAAATTCGAGCTTTTTACCGATCACAATTCCCTGAAATATATTTTCTCTTAAAAGGATTTGAATCTTAGGCAAGCAAGATGGCTAGAATTTTTGGCTGCATATGACCTTGACATCAATTATACCCCCGGTAAAGCAAACGTACTGGCCGATGCCTTGAGTAGGAAAAAGATCATGCTTCGTCAGTTTGTTGCTTCATCTTCTCTTATGGATCGTATAGTTGCTAAGCAAAGTGACAACCTAAGTTTAAGAGCTAGTCAAGAGGAAGTTTTGAAGAGAGAGATAAACTCGAAGAGATGGTATAATGCAATAGTTGATGAGGATGGTATTCTGAAAATAAATGGTAGGGTTTGTGTCCCGAATGTAGATGGATTAAGGGAGGAAGTGCTTAGAGAGAATCACAAATCTAAATTTTCTATTCATCCCGGAGTGACAAAAGATGTTTCAGAATATGAAGAGACTATATTGGTGGAAAGGAATGAAGAGGGACATTTCAAGGTATATGAGTAGATGTAGTACTTGTCAGCATACTAAAGCCGATAATCAGAATTTGGAAGGTTTGTTACAGCCACTTGAGATTTCGAAATGGAAGTGGGATCAGATTTCTATGGATTTTGTGGATGGTTTACCAAGGACGAGAAGAGGTAATGAGAGCATTTGGGTGATTGTTGACCGTTTAACAAAGACAGCTCATTTTATTCCGGCGAAATCAACTCGAATCGCCTCGAGTTTGGTTGAGATCTACTTGAAGGGGATTGTCCAACTCCACGGAATTCCTTCTAATATCGTTTGCGATAGTGACCCCAGCCCTATTTTCACAAATAACTTTTGGAGAGCCCTTCAGGATTCGTTGGGAACACAGTTGAATCTGAGTATGGCATATCACCTACAGACGGGTGGCCAAACCGAACGGATAAATCAAATTTTGGAAGACCTTCTTTATGCTTGTATTCTAGATTTCGGTGGTTCTTAGGAAGACCATCTTCATCTTGTTGATTCACCTATAATAATAGTTATCATGTAGAACTTCGTTAAAAAAATTTGAACCAAAAATATATGTAGATAAATCTTTTCGTAATTTAAATATTTAACTCAGGCTAGCATCGACATGGCATCGTTTGAAGCCCTTTACGAATGTCCATGTAAATCTCCATCTTGTTGGATTGAAACTGGTGACAGACTTGTTCTTGGGCCTGAACTTATTTTGGAAGCTACTGAGAAGGTTGAGGGGATTAAGCGAAAGATGAAAACTGCGCAAGATAGGCAGAAGAAATATGCTGATAGAAGACGAAAGGAGTTGGAATTCGTAGTTGGAAATCTATTGTATCTCAAGATTTTTCCATTGTGAAATGTAATTCGGTTTGGGAAGAAAGGAAAGTTGGCCCAAGGTTTATTGGTCCTTTTCAAATATCCGAAAGGATTGTTACTCTAGCTTATGGAGTTGAGTTGCCTGAAAAACTATCTAATGTTCACGGTGTATTCCACATTTCCAATCTTCTTAATTATATTCATGACCCATCAGCGATAATTAAATCCACACAGCTTGAGGAATTGGAGGTTCAACCTATTCTTACTGTTGATTGGAAGCGTATTCGTATTGTGGGTAGGAGTACGAGAAAGTTGAGGAATAAATCGGACAATCTCGTCAAAGTTCAGTGGAGCGATGATGATCGAGATTGCACCTGGAAGACTGAGGATATTATCCATGCTTCCGAACTTGAATTATCTGATTGGGTATGCTTCCTAATCTTAATCTATCTCTTGATTCTGGTTATATCGCTACATTTCGCTCTTTTCGAGGACGAAATGTTTTGAGTAGGGGCGAATGTAACGATTCCGAAATTTACCGTTCTTTTGAAAAGAAATACGATTAGATTTGACCTTGATTTAAGTTGAGAATTTAACATTTGAATTTAATTTATGTTGTGGACGATTGGTTGAACGAATACAATTTGAATTAAAATAAAAAACAAGTATTTTAAATGATTTGAAACTATACCTAAAATCAGTTGTTAATAAATTGCGAAATTTTGGTTTTGGAAATTTAGATACTTTACATAAAAATATTTTGGGAAAAATTATAATAAAAACGTCGATGTTAGTTTCATCGAATTTCGATTGTGGTGGCTTAGATTAAATTGATTTATACGATCGATTTATGGTAGCGATAACCGATATTGCATACCAAACATTAAATGATCGGTTTTCTGTGTTCTAATGCATTCGTATTGACACACTAAGCACAACGTTGGTTTGTTTTGTGTGTTTGGATTCTCGGTTTGTTCGGTTCGTTGTTTTTCCTCTTTAACGGTGGCTATTATATTTTTTTCCTTAGAGATATGTATATTGTATATTAGGCTATTGAAATTATATAAATTTATAATAGAACAGCCGTTGTAAAAAAATGCAAAGAATTTTTTTTGAATATGTATAATATTGAAGTGATATACAAATGCCGATGGAAATGCTCAAACAAAAAGTAATGCCTGTTCATGCATGCCATGTCATACGTTTCCTACTACACGTTTACACCTTGCTTCATATATTTGAGAGCTAAATAACTTAGTAGCATACAAAATTATTTCAAGCTCTAACATTCGAAGCCATCTTTTCCCGAGCCTCGTCCACCACTGTTCCCTACCGCCGCCACACCCATCTGCACTACTGCTTCACCTTGTCAGCCGCCATCACAGCCCTCCCATCGCCAGCCTCCTTCCCCATCTCTGACTCAGGCCGCTAACCTCTGTCACAAAAAAAGAGCATAAAGCCCAATGTTGCTGCCGATCACAGCCTCTCCTTCCATCGCCTATGCCCTGCTCTGCTTTCCTTCCCTCACCGCCGCATCATCCTCTCTGACCCGGGCTTCCCCAACTTTCCAGCTTCCACCTATATAAAAAAAATAAAAAAAAGTAGCAACTTGCAGCCTACACCTTCTCCCTTGCCGCATGCGCCACCAACCCGATCACCACTAGTCATCCTGAAGAGTCGCCGCATTGTCTCGCTGCCTGTCTGGAGTTCAACTACCCCTCCTCATTTTTGCTTCCAGCCGTATATATATATTTATAAATAAAAACAAATTATATATTAAGAAAAGAAGAAAGTGCTGCTATTCAAGATTCGATATCGCGTATGGAAGCGTTGATCGTGAGTCGTTGATTCGGGTCGTGACGCACGTGTATGTCGTTTTGTAGATCATATCAAGTTATCACCGTAGAGGTGAGTGTTTATACATTCACATTTAACTAATATCATGATGCAAGTAAATAAAACCTGAAATTAATACTATTATTTGTTTGTTGATAAATTGGATTGATATATAGTCGTTGGATGAATTATTAAATTATATGTACATATGTTGACACGATATACCCGTCATATATACACAAGCGTATAAAAAGTAAATTTGAACATGTCACATTGCATCCTATTATTGACAGTTAGTATGCTGTGATTTGTCGAAATTTCCCCGTCGATATTTGGATATGACTGTGTGTTGAAATTATAATTTTGGAAAGGGTTGAAATGACATATATCCATATTTTAATTAATTATCTCACTTGGCCTTGGTAGAAAATTAAATTTAAAACACCGTTTGGTCGAATAATTTTTTTGTAAACGGAGATCATTTGAAAATTTAAATAAATAAATGATTTGAAATTTTACATTATGTTTAAATTAGTATTAATATTCAAAAAAATTAAGGTGAATAAGTAATTTCATTACGGTAATTTACAGACAAATGTTTGAAATCTTTTATTTAATTTTTTTTTGATTTTTGAATTTAATTCCATAAAAATTTGATTTAAATTATAGTTGCAAAATTTTGAAATGAAAGGTATTAAAGTTAAGAAATTAAGTTAAATTTTGAGTTAGATTTAAACTTAAATCAGTAAATTGTTTTCTTATATTGAAATTTGTGTAAATTAAATTTATTTGGAATTGAATTTTATATTAACCAAAAAGGGAGATTTAAATTGTTTAATAAATTTTTGGCAATTTATTAGAAAATTTGTTTGATAAAATTTATTGGAGATTTAAATTGTTTAATAAATTTTTGGATTATTGGAAAATTGATTTGTTAGATTGTAATGAAATTTAAGTGTCAACTTAAATAAGTTTTGATTTAAGTGATTCGATTTATGGGTTTAAACGGACTTTAAAATTTTAAGGTTTAAAAGAAATTGAGGTTTGAAATCGGAATGTTCTATAATGGAAATTTGGGAACGAGAAATTGGATTTGAGGAATTTTGAAAATAAAAATAAAATCCCATTCATTTTTAATATGAATCTTTTTTAAACCATAATTGACCAAATGGTGTGTAAAATATACGTTGAGTTGTCAAAGAGACCGGGGCCGGATATAGACATACTCTCTGTCAAACTCGGAACCACTTTGATAACCGTGTATGCGGTGGATGATATCCATAATATAGTGGTTGAATTGGTGACGTTTACTGGAATGAAGTTAGAGAACGATGATGGATAGCTTTGACATTCGTATCATAATTAAAATTACTAAAACAGAAGCCTATATCTGGCTAATGAGGTTAGCTACATCTAGCGACATTGATCTTTCGTATTTTATTGTCATGACTTGAACTCGATGGGAGAACCCTTCTGTCTGAATTGATAGTCGCGGTCGGCTACAGATGGGTTACGACCAGCTCGAAAGGGTAAACTGGTAGAATCCTACCTTGGGCATTGCCTCACGTACCTTGTCATATTTATCCTTATACGAGCCCATTACGATTTTGGTTTAATTGTATAAATGCGAACACTACTTTGATATTTATTTTACTGATAGACATTATCTGTTGTAGCGTACACTATTACATGTAGATAGTTTGACGGATCCTTTGAAGATAGTTTGATTTATTGACTTTCGTGAGGATATTAATTCTGACTTGAGTATTGTGTTTTTCCATTATGCTCGGGTCAGCCTGAGTACTTCCAGTTGGAGAGCTTGTTGTGGAGACGATGGCATTGCTGAAGATTCTGTTTTGTTTCTGCTATTTCATTAGTTAGTTCATTATGTCAGTTAGACTCGTTTCAATTCAAGTTATTTAGTGTAAGAATAATGTACCTTATTTGGAGTTTTCATGACTTATTTGTGTATTTATTTATTTTCCACTGCGAGATTCTGAGTTGTATTTATTTCTATGCATGTGTTTTGTGATTGATTCTATTTTACCCTAAATAACTATCCATCATTTAAGAAAATCTTCCTTGTTTAATTGGTGGGACATTACATATATAACCCGACTTCACACATTTATATGAATCATTGTTACACTATTATACTCACAGCCAGATTTATAGCCTGACTCGAGGTTTTGTTTTGACAACTCCTTGGGTCAGACCGAGGATTTTCAGGATGATTACCTTTTCACATTTTGTGATGATTTCATTCGACATTGAGATGGACGACAACTGGCATACAATGTATAAATTTAAGGCAGTTGTAGATTTAGAGCTTCACGGACACACGCTTGCTACATGCCTCAAAGGAAATGTGAGAGTCATCTGGAGGAGAGATATGGAAATACATTTAGAGTCCGTTGAACTATGCTAAGTTGATTTTGTGTAGTAAATTCGTATGTCCTTTGTATATATTTGCTTGTGTATGTATTAAGACGTCATTTTTGGGGCAGTAATGCATAGTATGTCTGATGACTTAGTTGTAGATATTTATGATAGTCAGACGTTTGTTTGTACCTATGTATATGTATATATATATATATATATATATATATATATATATCTATTTTTTTGGACCGCCGTTTTGTGAAACCGTTATATATTCTGTTCTGTTATGTTATTTAGATAAAAATTCCCTACACTCATGTATACTACAATGTGTCGAAATAAGATATACATCATTTCAGAGATGTTTATGTATTTTAAACGTATCCATGTTCATCCAAAGAAGTGTATACGAGAGGTCGCTCCTTTAGTGCTCGTTGATCCGATCTATCGGATGGTAGATTCCCTGTGATATTTCGATCACTGGAGAGGGGGCGTCACAGCGTGGTATCGGAGGAGGATTCACAAGAATTTGTATAAATCAGTAATCAGTATAACCCCAAGGGAATTGGGACTAACTCATACACGTAATAGACGAGTTCTAATGAATGTTTCAAAGGGATAACATTAGGATAATACTTGATACATACTTGTATTACATACGTAATTGTTAGTAAAATTTTATTATAAAATAAAATGAGAAATGTTCTTTATCATAAAATGGTAGGACCAGGTAGACCCAAAACAGGCTCGACAGTTGAATCACCAAATAGTCAATCAAGTAATCAAAATGTACTTTTAACTTTGGATCAATGGGTCGAAGTTATGAAGAGTGTTCAAGATATGGGAATGCTCAGAGACAATAATAAAAATCCCAGATCAGATTTTACCAAACTCCGCAAAGACTACTCAAGTCTAGGTGGTAAACCATTCTTGGGAAATGAGGGCATAATGGGAGTTCATGCGTGGCTGAGAACATGCGAAAGAATCTTCGAAGATCTGAATCTCTCCGATCAGGACAAGAGAAGGTTAGCATCTCGATAGTTATAAGGAGGTGCCTTTGATTGGTATAAAGCCATAACTGCTGCAATTCTAGAGGAAGACATATCTTGGCAAAATATTTTCTACCTGAAGTAGAGAGAGCAGCACTCCTTTGAAAATTTATTGATTTTACTCAAAAAAAATCATATGTAACCGAGTATGTCAATGAGTTTAATGCACCATCGAAGTATGGACCAGCACTCATTAGCACCCCATTGGAAAAGAATGAGAAGTTTGTGCATGGTCTAAATAATGAACTGAGAGATAAATTACTTGCTCAACTCAGATTTCCATTTGAGGAGATTGTGGACATGGATTTAGGGTTTAAAAAGGTACGAGAACGAGATTCGGTTTCTAAAAGCCAACCTTCTTAGAAAAGCCAGCAACAGAGGAAGAGGCCATTCTTCTTGAAGAAGAATGCAAAATTTCAAAAGAACAAATGACCATTCCAACCTAAGCAAGAGGACCAGAAGAAGCAACAATCTAAAGCACAAGTAGAATGTTACTCGTATGGAGAGAAGGGTCAATATTCTAGTGAATGTAGAAACACAGGACAAAGTCCTATGAAAAAATGCTAAATTTCAATGAAATGAGACATACAGCGAGACGTTGCACAAAGATAAAGAAGCAGACTCAAGGAAAAATGTTCACACTAGATGGTACCAGTTCAATGAAACCAGATGAGGGAAAACAAGCTTTGTTCCTATAAGGTACTATTTTATGACGTGGATTATATATTAGAATTCTTTTCGATACAGGTGCATCACATTCATTTATATTGAAAGGAATAGTAGAAAAGTTAAAATTGGATGTCTCTTCTCTTAACGATTCCCTTTGGGGTAGCTAATCCTGTTGGAGCATGCATTACCCTGGAGATGAAATGTAGTGGAGTTGTAATTTTCTTATCTGGGTATTCTTTCTCTTATGATTTGTTTATTATGGATTCATTGAGTTATGAAGTTATTTTAGAAATGGACGGACTCGAGCACTATCAAGCTCAATTATACTGTTCGGAATGAGTAATCACTCTCCAACTCCCGATTACCCCGAGGGAATCCTTATAGCTCTAGAAAGAGAAAATGCCAGTTCGGGTTATTCGTTATTTGCTTTGAAATCTAAAGAAGATAAAATTGGACAGATTCCAATAGTTAGAGATTTTTATGATTTCTTTGAACCAATTACTGGTCTACCACCACGTCGAGCAGTTGAGTTCAGAATAGATTTGAAACCTAGAACTTAACCTTTTAGTAGACTACCTAATCAAATGTGCCCTAGTGAGATGGAAGAATTAAGATCTCAAATAAAGGATCTTGAGCAAAAAAATTCATCTGAACGAGTAATTCTCCTTGGGGAGCATCGGCTTTATTTGTTAAAAAGGCAGATGAATCACTTTGACTCTCTATAGATTACAGAAAATTGAATGACCATACTATCAAGAATAAATATCCACTACCAAGGATTGATGATCTATTCGATCAACTAAGTGTACGAAGGTCTTTTCACAGCTAGATCTAACCATATGTTTGTCATCAACTAAGAGTTGCAGAGGACAATATTCCACTAACAGTATTTCGAACTAGATACGGTTCCTATGAATGTTTAGTAATACCATTCGGATTAACATGCTCCAGCTTATTGACGATTTGATGAATAGAGTTTTCAGAAGCTATTTGGACAAGTTTGTCCTAATTTTTACTAACAATATGCTTATCTACTCAAAGACCGAAGAAGAACATGTGATTCACTTGAAACTGGTGTTAGAAACATTAAGAGAGCACCGACTTAAAGAGAAATTTTCAAAATGTCGCTTCTGGCAGAAGAAAGTGAAGTTTTTGGACATATAGTCTCGAAGAAAGGAATTTCAGTTGACCCAGATAAGGTTGAAGCTGTTCAAAAGTGGAAGTGACCCGAATCAATAACTGAAATCAGAAGTTTCTTGGGTTTGGTAGGATATTATATAAGATTTATAAATGATTTTTCTAAGATTTCTGCTTCACCAACTAATTTAACGAAGAAAGAAGTCAAATTTGTCTGGTCAGATAAATGTGAAGGTGCTTACCAGAAGTTGAAATAACTACTTTCTAATGATCCAATATTAATAGTTCCAGAAGGAAATCAGGTTCTGGTAGTATACACAAATGCCTGTGGAACATGGCTTGGTGCAGTATTAATGCAACGAGATAGAGTAGTAGCCTATGCATTATTTATTAGGAGAAAGTTTTTTTTATACACAAACCACAAATTTTTAAAATACTTATTCTCTCAAAAAGACTTGAATATGCGATAACAACGAGGATAGAATTTCTACATGCATATGATCTAGAAATTTAGTATACGCCAGGTAAGGGCAATAAGGTGGCAAATGCTCTCAGTCAAAAACATCAGGCAGTAGTATCAGTGATGCTGATATAATGTAAAGAATTAGAAGTGTTATCTTCTTGTAACCTCCAGTTTAGAAGAGTGGAAGAAACAACAGCCATGTTGGAAAGTATGGATATTCGACCAAGTTTACTTGATCGAATTCAAGGTAATCAATGAAATGACCCAATCCTAGCCGATCAAATTAATAAATTGAATAATGGTAATGCATCAGAAAATCTAACAAGTTCGAGTTAGACTTGAAGGGGAACTTGAAATTTAAAGGAAGACTGTGTATTCCTAACACATCCGATTTGAGAAAAGAAGTTCTAGATGGATGTCATCGATCTTTATTTTCTATACATCCTGGTGGTACAAAGATGTATAATTGAAGCGGATGTACAATTGGGAAAGCATGAAGAAGGACATCGGTGAATACGCGAAATGATGCTTATGTGTCAGTTAGTAATGGATGAGCATCAAAATCCCAATGGACTTTTATTACCTCTCGAAGCTTCTCAATGGAAATGGGAACAGATTTTTATGGATTTCATCGATGGACTTCCCAGATCAAGGTCAGGAAAAGAAAGTATATGGTGATAGTTGATAGACTCGCTAAAAGTGCACATTTCTTTCCTGTAAAATGAATAGAACCGCAGAAAGTTTAACCAGACTATTCCCGAAACATATTATACCATTCCAAAGAATGTAGTACATGATCGTCATCCAATATTTACCAGTCAATTCTGGTAAAGCTTGCATTCGATCTTAGGTGTACAACTCAATTTTAGCATAGCATACCATCCTTAGATGGATAGGAAAACTGAAAGAGTAAATCGAGTTGTAGAAGATCTACTCAAGATATGTATCTTAGAGTTTACGGGTTCATGGGAAGAATATCTTCATTTGATTGAATTCTCCTACAATAATAACTTCCAGTCAAGTATTGGTATGGCACTATTTAAAGATTTATATGGAAGACCGTGTCGTTCTCCAACCTGTTGATTAGAGACTAGAGACAGACTTATATTAGGACCATATAAGGTTCAAGAAATGACTGAGAAGACCGAGCCTATAAGGGATTATATGAAGATTTCGCAATAACGACCAAAGAGCTATGTTGACCAACATAAAAAGGATCTAGAATTTGCAATTGGAGATTACGCTTTTATAAAAGTATCCTCAATGAAAGGAATTGTAAGTTTTGGCAATGTAGAAAAATTAGCTCTAAGGTTTATTGGACCTTATCCAGTTATGGAGCGTATTGGAAGCCTTGCTTACCAAGTTGAATTACTAGCACATCTATCTGAAGTTCATAATGTATTCCACGTATCCTAATTACGGAAATGTCTATGGGATTCCGATATTGTTATAGAACCAAAGCAGCTAGAGGAATTAGAGATTGAACCAAACCTGACATTCACCATTGAGCAAGCCAGAATAGTGGATTCAAAGATGAAGCAGTTAATAAATAAGTAGCTTCCACTAGTCAAAGTTCAATGGTAGATTATCCCAAAGTCTGCACCTGGGAAACTGAGGAGAAAATTAGAAAATCACATCCAGAGTTAATTGGAACCCATTAGGTATTTTTTTTATATTCATCGAGTCATGGATGTTAGAATTTTATTAGTTGATAGGATGATTTTTAGTATACGAATATTATACAGTATTCCCTAGTAAATTACGAGGATGCAATTTCTTTAAGGAGGAAAGTCAGTAACATCCAGCTACTATTTTAATATATAACAATACATTTTGTTAAAAAAGAAAAAGTGATAAATAATTAAAATAAAAATTGTTATGGATATAAAATAAAATTTAAAATATAAAGCCACGAGCGAAATTGTAATCGGAAACTATATTGCGGTAGGGCAATATAGCGGTTGAGGGTACAAAAATTTATTTGAGGGGTATAAAATTATTTATTGAAAAATAAAATAAGAATGTTTTATTTTCATACGACCTAAGCTCTACAAACTTATCTCTTTCATAATTATGCTCCCTCCTTCTTATCTCTTTCATGATTATAAATTAACTTATATGTTTAAATTTTTATTTGTGAAGAATCTCTCTCTACCTATATAAACCACTGCCCCATTCATTTTCTTCCTCTTGAAAATCCAAAGTCTATAACGTACGCATCTTCCTCCTACTTCATTTTTCTAGATTCAAATTTTTGTTTCCTCGGCAAAACCAAAGTGAGTATGATATATTTACCATTATGTATATTAATGTCAGTATGTACGGCCATTTTTGAGTAAATCATATTATTGTTACAATATGATTCATTAATATGCTTGGTATACCACCTATTTTTGGCACTTCCTCATTTTAAACAACTTAGTAATCTCCTACATTAAATTCATCCAAATATGCATGAAAAGAAAAACCTTATAATGATGTCTAACGTATCCATTATTCACTAGTCTATAAGCAAATATACAAAGCAGTGCAATGTCCTTTCTTATATATATAAAAGTAAATCTAGATATATTTCACTTCTTACTTAGATTGTACATGCTCAAACATTAATATTTACTTTATCAAGCTATAATTCATATATGCAGAAGTACATCTTATAATTTGTGTACACATTTTACTACAAGAACTTCATTAAGATATAGGTGCTGTTTTTATGTGTATGTGAGTGACTTTGTGTGTGCGGTGGTTTCATGCATGTGTCAGGTGCTTATGTGACAGTTTGTGTGTGAGAATGCAGTGTTTATATATGTTAGTGGTTATGTGTGTTGTGTGTTATTGTGGTGTGAATGTGCATGTTTGCTTTATTATTATAATATAATGAGCATAAAGTAATCATACATACTTGTTTCATAAAATAGTGGCATGCTTGCTTTAGTATCCATTAAAATTTTAGATTATACAATAAGTTTTGTTCCAAAACTTTAATTATTAATAACTCTATGATGATTCTGTTCATGCAACCAAAAGAAAATATGTAGAGTGAAGTGAGATGAACAAATCGACTAGCTTTCGCCTGACCGACAGATCCCGTGGTTATCAGAAATGACACTATTATGTCCGTGACCGTATGATGAACGGGAGCATTACTGCCAAAATGGAAGGTAGTAGTAAGACCTTATTGCATAGCTGAATGCGATGATGGTCTCGATTCGGTTTAAAAAAATTATTTAGAAGTTTTAGGATACGACGCTACATAATATTCCATTCACGTATGGACCGCGAATGACCGAAATAAAAATACGATCGCGCACAACAACGTTACGCGATTGCAAAACAACAATAAAACAGACCGGTTAACTAATTCTGTAGAATTTCAAGAGAACCAACGTTTGGTGTAAAACACATCAACCGAAAATATTTTTATTTTCCAAATTAAAAGTTATGGAAAAATTCTATAAATTAAATTTAAAATTATGTCATCAAAAATCAAGTCTAAATTTGAAGCGTACATTTTATTATAATTTAAATTCAAATCTGATGAATTTTTTCCAAGTTATGTTTTCATGTTATGTTCATGAATGTTCATTATATATATGATATTATATACTGCAAGTTAATGCTATATTGCACGAACACGATATTTATATGTGACATAAAATAGAAAACAATACCATTTGGGAATAAATGGTATAATGGGAAGTTAAATACAAAAGAATGGGAATGAATTTAACCGATGAAGCAAACAAGACGAGGTGAGATTACTAGAACTAGAATCTGTCCTAGCGGACTGATTCGTGGTCGCTCCCTGAATCGTGACGACTTTGTCTCGTTACTTATTGTCCAAACGATCTATTGCACGGACACAACCAAGGTGACATGCGCAGTGCAAATTGGAAATGAGGAAGAATTGAGAGTACTCTCATTGATGGATATGTGGTGAAGCAAAGATGAAGATTACAACACAACGGGGTGAGCGCCAACGGTGAACAGGAGGAGACAGTGCAACTAATAGATCGTGTGGGGCACCCACAATTTCTAATCGAAAGATATATAGATGAAAAAGGTCGTGATATTGGTTCGATACAGAGTCTAGTAAGAGTGAATAATGAATTGAATTCATTAGTAATTCCAGACCTCGTATATGAATAACTTGACAGTGAAATGTCTATGGAATAATGCTTGCAATTTAAAAATGAATAGGAAATGACATCCCGTTTGATTGGAGTTGCAACTGTGATTCACTTTAAATAATGCTATGACACGTGTATTTTAACTGAAATAACTCAATGGGTTGTGTGCGGGTTTACATTATGGGGTGTGTGACATATCTATTTCTTTTAATATCACATATATAACCCAACTTCACACATTTATATGAATTATTGTTACACTATTATACTCACAGCTAGATTTATATCCCGACTCGAGGTTTTGTTTTTGGCAACTCCTTAAGCCAGACCAAAGCTTTTTAGGATGATTACCTTTTCACGATTTGAGGTGATTTCATGCGACATTGAGATGGATGGCAACTGGCATACAGTATATAAATTTAACGTAGTTGCAGATTTAGAGCTTCACGGACGCATGCTTTCTACATGCCTCAAAGGAACTATTATAGTCATCTGAAGGAGAGATGTAAGGGAGATACATTTAGAGTCCGTTGAACTATGCTAAGTTGATTTTGTGTAGTCCTGTCGTATGTCCTATTTATAAATTCGTCTGTGTATGTATTAGAATGTCATTTTTGTGGTAGTTATGTATAGTATGCCTGATGACTTAGTTGTAGATATATGATGATAGTCTGACATATGTTTGTACCTATGCATATGTATATATATCTAATTTTTTTAGACCATTTCTTTGTGAAACTATTATGTATTGTCTTCCGATATGTGATTTAGATACAAATTCTATGAACTCGTGTATACAACATTTTTTTGAGATGAGATACGTATCATTTCAGAGATGTTCAGGTATTTTAAACGTATCCACGTTGGTCCAAAGTAGTGTATAGAAGAGATCGCTCGTTTAGTGCCCATTGATCTGAGCTATCGAATGGTAAACTCTTTCTGATATTTCGGTCATCGGGGCCGGGGAGTCACAATTATAGTATATGGCTATGCAAGGAGAATACATGTTTCTGATCAGGGAACCAAATTTGAGTCCACACTAGAGAGTCGTGTGAGCAATACTAGTTCGGAAGTGAAATTGTGTGATTGAGTGGGTGATCAAATTTGATATTGTGTATGGATGATATAGGTACATCGTATGGGCTTAATTAAAGCTAATATTGGAAATTGAAAATGCAAATATAAATTGATTTTAAATGATATGATTGGATATCATTGGTAAATAAGATGCAGATATTTAAAATCAAGAAAATTTTGGATTGCCCGACAAAAAGGCGTCATTTGATTTGATGGTTTTATGATGGAACCACTTGACTTTTATTTTCTTTTGTTTGTTTGGGGCCCATAATGGCATTTTACAATTGTTTCGATCGAGCCGTGCAAAGGAGAATCTGCTGAAATTTTCTGTAAATCCGGGTGTTAAAAAAATTTTGAAGTTAATTTTTTTATAACTTGTTTTGATAATAACTTGTATTTTACGTAAGCCGGTCGGAGTAGCGTAGTAGAAATGTAGTATAATTTTTCCAATGTATTTTATGTTTTATAAGTTGATTATTATTTTTAATATATTGAATATTAAATTCTTCACTTAACGCCTTTTGGGGATGAAAAGTTTTGAGTGGGGGAGATTGTAACGACCCATATTTTTAGCTATTTTGAACTTTCAAAGTTAATGTATTTATTAAATAGAAATGATAAAAATAAAAATTTAATGATTTTTAATGTATGTTATTGGATATGAACTTCGGTAAAATTTTGAAATAAACTAATTTAGACAATTTGGCGATAACGAGTATTGAAATAAAATTATATATATTAACGGGTTTACAATCAATAACTAAAGTTGGATAATAATTGTGAATTATTTAGATAGAAATAAAATGACGTTGATAGCTAAAAATTTATTTGGAACTTAACGATTTATTTATATTGGTTTATGGGGAAATTAAATTGTTTAAATTCAATATTGGAAATTTATTTGAATAATTAAATTCTGAATTTAATACGATTGAAAATGATATCGAAAGCTGATGTAAATTTTATTTAAACAACAATGAAGATTGTTAACATTTAAAATTGAATTTAAAAGTGAACAATTGGAAATTGGAAATTTTATGTTATAATCGAGATGTCGAAATAGCGATTCAGGGAACAATCTCGGATTACGAGGAAACCGGTTCCATTGAATCCGTAATAGTGTATTATTATTGGATTCCAAATTTCGTAGCATTTGAAGTTATCGTTTGGCCGTACGGGATAAAAACGTGTTGAAATTAATATTCAAAATTCAATATAATAACTGGGTCCAAAAAGCTATCTTTTCCATACGATCGAATTAGGACCCAAAACCTTTTCTATTGCATTTAGAATGGGGGTATAAGATTATAAACACCAAGTGGCATGCCTCGATAGGAGTTCGAAATTTAAGCTGCTTTTAAACTAGATATTTGTAATTTAAACAGTGTATGTGTGTGTGTGTGTATTGTATATATATTGACTTGACCATTCCATCACATCGGCAACATTCTTTCTTTTCCATTAGCCGCCCTAGGCTATACCCATCATCTCTTTTAAAATCACGTTCCCTCTTTATTTTTTTATACACGACCAAGAGAAAAAAATGAACTTTCAAAACTTTAAAATTTTAAATCTCATAATTTACTTAATAAAAAATATGTAAACGGTTTTAAAAATCAAGTTTGGCTTAGAGCTTCGATCTAATGGTAGTAGTGGATGGTGCGGTGGTTGTTTTAAGTTAGATAGCGTACAGTGAAGGTCTCAAGTAGTTAGAGTTTGGAATTGTCTTTGATTTGGAGGTTGTTGGGGAAATTAGAAGATGGAATCGTGGTCGTGGGGGTAAGGCACAACGGTGGAGGGATTTTCAAGAGGTGTAGCCTTAAAAGGAGGCATATGAAATTTTCATATCGAGGGGGGTTCGGCAGAGTCGCTTTTTGATTGGGAGGCTCGAGCGAAGCAGTGTTGGGTCTAGGGTAAAGTACATGAGGCGAGAGGTTCGTCGGCGAGCTCGGAGTTGCTATTGGAGCAGCGGTGTGGTGTGCTAGGTGCAGTGCACGCGTTCATTTGGGTTTACAGGATGGTAGAAACAGGAAAGGGGGAAGAAGGAGGGGGAAGTTTGGGATATGAGCGTAAATAAAAAAGGAAAAAGAAAAAAAATATGCAAGCGGCCGGCCTTGTTTTGGGCTAGGTTATTAAATAGGGTAATGTAAAGTAAATCTTGATTGAAAGAATTATTGAATCATTTAAGTTATAAAATCATATCTCGTTCGTTTTAGGTTCGATCGAGACAAGGTTTGTTTTGTAGCGTTCGTATCTACAAATAAGACACATAGGACTGGATTGACTGAATTTGGAGGTATTGAAATTTCAAGCTAAATTGAAATGCTGTTTGAATTTAAATGGAATTGGAAAGTTTCAGCGATAACGAAAATTAAAGGTAGGTGTTTTATAACGCTCACAAGTATTAGAATATTTTTATGATAGTTATATTTGAAACCGTGAAGTGATATGAATTTATTGGTCATTGTTTGATAAATTTAATTGTCATTGAATTAACTGTTAAAAGTTAAAATTGGCAGTTAAATTTGAAATAGGAATTTAATTGCCAGTAAAACACTCAATTTTAATAACTATGAAATTGTTGTGAATTATATTGACCGTTTGGATGATTGATTGCGATGGATACTATTGGTTGATATTTTGGATGATTTGGATGTTTATTTATTCTGATATCTCCTATTATCACCCTGTATATTATTCACAGTATATAAACTGTAAATAAATTAAGAAATAGATTGAAATGATATATACCTATGACATTTTAATTTGGATTAAAATGATATATATTCATCCCTAAAACTAAATTGAAATAATTGATCACTTGGCCATAGGATAGAAAATTGTATACGGACACCGGATTGGTTAAATTAAATCATTTTAAAAAAATTTGATTTGAAATTATTTAAATGTTTTTTATTTAAAAAAATAAAAAAATAAAATTAACAATAAAATATATAGAAATGAAATTATTTCGAACTTGAGCCCTGAATTTTGAAATTTAAATTTGGTAATCAAAATTGTTTAAATAATCTAAATTGAGATTTTGAAGTTATAATCGAAATATAATTTGAATTTTTGAAAATCGATATATTTTTAAAAGATTGAACTTTTATTCAAACTTTGAATATTACTAAGTAAAAGTGATATAAAAACGATATTTCGGAATTGAGCTCAGAATTGAATTATATTTGAAGATTGGGATTTTAAACCGAATATTGAAGGATAGTTTGATTTAAATGTTTTGAATCGATATTTGAAAATCAGGCTCGAAATCGATATAAACTGAAATTGAAATTGAATCATTCGATTTGAAAGTAGAATTGGATTGATTTGAAATCGAAGTTGAAATTGATTTGAACTGAAATCGAAATTGGATCGATTGAATGGAAATTCAAATTGATTTGAATTGGGAAGTTGGAATTGAATCGGTTTAATTTTGAAACTATTTTCAAATAAATTATTTAATATAGAACTATTTAAAAGCTATCTTCTTAAATATACAAATTATTTTGGTTTTCCTAATTATTTTGCTATATAATCCTTTTTAATACTTAAACTATTTTATATTAAACTATTTTAACCATTTAAAATATTTTTAACAATTTTAACCATTACTCTATTTTTTACTATTTTAATTATTTAAACTATTTTTAACCATTCAAACTATTTTTCAAAAAATTCAAACTAGTCAAGAGTGGAATGTTATTTTTAAATCATGAATTTAAATACGAATTGTGTTAAATGAAGTTATAACTCAAACTGGACTTTGAAACAATTATGGAAGTGAAATCGAGATATTAATACAAATAAGATTTTGAATTGAAATGGTTTATTTTGAGTACATATGATGATTTCGAATTGGATTTGACTTTTGAAGCGGATATGATATTTTGATATCAAATACGAACTGTTTCCAAAATGTAAAAGAACCAACCGGTGTGTAAAATGACGCTTGGTTCTTAAAGAGAGTGGAGCCGGATATGGGTATACTTTCTGTTGATACCAGAACCACTTTAACAACTATGTACGTGGGAGAGAATCCAGAATGAAATGGTTGGATTTACCATCGTTTGCTGGATTTAAAGAAAGAGAATGATGCTGGATTAGCTAGCACTTGTGCCAGTTTGAAATGACTAAAACAGGAGCCGTACCGACCAAGTGGGTTAGCTACCCCGAGCGGACGCATTTCTTCGTATTGCCATCATTTATTTTGTGATTGATTGGTGCACACCCTCTGGTTTATGGGAGTGTTGGACACGGTGGGCGATCATAGCTATGATGCGTTACCACCGGCCGGGAAGGATAAACTGGTAATATCCTACCTTGGGCACCTTATCATACTTTTATCCCTAAACAAGACCTATATGATTTTGGTTTAGTGTTGTCGTATCATGGCGCATCCTTATCCACTGACCATTTAGCTGGTTTTTTATATGCAAACCGTACGACAATGCTTAAAAACCCGTTAAGGGGGATTAATGTAAAGCCTTAACGCTAAGAAAAATATTTATTTTGCTGACTAGACATTATATATAGCGTATTCTACTACATTTAATTTTTCTGACGGATCCTTAAGAGATGGAAAATCCCATAACATCTCTTGAGTTACACATTATACACTGTATAGGAGACGTGAAAACCTGTAAACATCTCTAATACCATTACATGTAGAATATGCAACTATATGATTTTTGTTTGATGATACTAAACATATATATATATATATATATATATATATATATATATATATATATTATATTCATTTAAATGTATTTGTTAATTTACTCTAATATTTTTCACATAATTAAATAAATATTTGCTGAATAAAATAAATAACACAGAATATTAATTCAAATGAATATTTTATTCCAATAAATATTTATTACAATTTTGAATAGTACAAATTCAAGCTCTCACTATACATATACAATTTTGATTACAATACAAATTCAATTACATCACAATTTATCATTTACAAATAAACCTCACTACATATCGCTCATTCACTCGTAATTTATCTACAACTTTATTCCAGGTTGAATCCAGCATTTGAGCAATCTGCAAAAATAAATATTGACGCAGTAAAATTGAAAAGGAAATATCTTTGTAGTATAAAATAAAATGTGGATTTTGAAATTAATATTTGCCTCAGTTATTTGGGTTGTTCGTCATCATTTAAATTTGAATTCATCATACACGAACAGCTTGTGACATGCACAGTGTATCACTGTACATGCCACAAGGCCGTGCACACCATATACACTTGATAAAATTGCAGGGACAGGTGAGCGCAAGGTAAAACCCAAATCAAAAGTCGGGTTCAACTCAAGTGAAATCACAATATGAGCACAAGGTCAAACCCGAGCTTTAAAGCTGGATTCAACACAGATATGGAACCAGAGTTACAGTTTCAAGTTCATCAACCAAGTTCAATATCCAACAAAAGTATAGCCTCAATAATGAAGAGAAAATGAAGATTCAAATATCAATGCTACTGCCTCAACAGTCAAAGCATCATAATACAAATGTGCTCAAGACAACCAAGCTAAATATGCTAACCAGAGTACATATGAAGACTCAAACTCAAGATCTCACACATACGTGACTACAATACAATGCACAAACATATATATACATATGTATATACACATGTATACTTACATGTAGTGACAGCAAAACCAAGATGAACAAAATATACATGTGCATCTAACCAAAGCAAATATACAGCACACATATGGTTGCAATGAAGCTACAATGATGACCATGGCAACAACACATTCAAGTACACGAACGAGTGCCAACAGGTCAGAGACTAATGTACACAAGAATGCAGCAGTGGATCAAATGATCAATGAGCAAGGCTGCACAGTGAAAACTGTATGCAAACCAAATGCCACCAAGTGAATATGATAACATAGCAAAACCAAAATTGACAGCAGCTACAACACATCAAATGAAACAGTACCAGCATAAGCAAGTGACACAGCTAGTCCGAACAAGTATACATGTATCAGAGAGTATATGTAGAGTCAAGCCCGCAATGAAATCTAGTGCAGTCTTATAAAGCAAATCAGACTCAAGTGAAACAAAATGAAGATGGAGTGAGTGGATGAATGCATATACATAGCAAACACACCAGCTAAATCAAAGTAAAATCAAGATGTACGTTTCAAACAAGTCAAGTATGCTATAGGACATAAATGACCAGAGGCAGTAGACAGATAATGGCCAAAGTCAAGCACATAAACGAAATCAACATCATCGTTAAAGACTTCAACATATGATCAGTGGCAAGCATGCAAATACATAGTGGAAAAAATGAATAAATATATGCAAAAATGCCAAAAAAAATTATGAAACCGAAAATGAACAAAGTGCCAGAAACCAAAACAGTTCCAAGTTGAACAAATTAAGCCGATGTTCAGTGATGTCAAAACCAAAGTAGAATAAGTGTCAAAGACGATATTGAACAAGTCAGTGCCAAAGTCGAACCAGCAAAATCGAAACCGTGATGAGCAAGGAAATTCAAAGCCGTAAGTATCAAGTAAATTAGAAATATACGACTATAAACAAGTCAGAAAAAATCACCATCATCCATACAAAAATCAAGGGCCGAGCTATATCAATTGACAAATTCAAATAACTCCAGATGAACGAAAAATAGGGATTCGAACCCTTACAAGCAATCAACATCATCGGTAAAAAGTGATCGAGTTCAAGCAAGCAAATCAAAAGAAGCAAAGGCAAAGATCACATACCAGATTTATGAATTGAACTCGTCGAAGCAACCGAAGTGAGCAACGAGGAAACGATCGATCAAAGCTACACACGAATATCCACTTAATCGATCAACAAAGTCGGCGGCTTGACAAAATTTCACAAGCCCTAATTCCATATTGAGGAACGAACGAACGAACGAAACAAGAGCAGCCATTTTCACCAAATAAGGAAAGGCCGATTAGAGATAGAAGAAAAGCGGGACGGCATAAACAAAGAGGAGATATTTTAACACTTATGAATTTGGGCCAAATTAGGAATTATAATTTAAAATTAGGGCTTTATTATTTAATTTTTTTTAAAATTTAAATTCATCTGTCAAACCATCGTTTTTTCTAGTCATGTGATTAGGGGACAAACTACGTGGCGTAGTTTGAGAATTCGCAACTCAGTGGTTGAGTTGTGGCAGGGTTTTGAGCGTAGAGTTAAGGCTAGTCGATAGCGGGTGACGCGAGTTTACGTGTGTAAGCGTCTGACTGCTTAATTTCTAGTAGAAACCTTGGGGGCAGCACGTAGGCAGGGTTTTTCCGAAGCTGGGTAAATTTTGTGTCGTTCTATTTCTGCATTTATTATTCTGCTATTATATGTGCTGCTATTATTTTGATATATCTGTGTTGAAATAATTTTATAACCTTCCGCAATAATGTTTATAATTAATAGCAATTCACCCCCCCTCTAGGGTGAAATTGATCCTACAAGTGGTATCGGAGCAAGGTTCAGAAGCTATTTTGTTTTAAAAAAATTGATTTTTTTTCAAAAGACCAACTTTTGTTTTAAAAAATTTGAATTTTTGAAATGGCTTCTTTAAATACTGCTTTTGCGAAGGGTTAGTCAATAGTTAGACCACCAATGTTCAATGGTGAATATGCTTACTGGAAAAATAAGATGGAAATTTTTCTGAAAACCATTGACGCTTGTGATATTGTTGAGACATGGTATAGAGCGCCAACTATAATTGTAAATAATCAGGAAATAAATAAACAAAAGGATCAATGTACAGAGCTAGAATAAATTACAAAATGCTAACGCTAAAGCTATGAATTCTATTATCTGTTCATTGGATCAATTTGAATCCAATCGTGTCTCACATTGTCTAACTGCGCAGGAAATATTGCATACACTCAAAGTGACTCACGAAGGAACATCTCAAGTCACAGAATCTCATCTTGCCATGCTGAGTAGCGAATACGAGAATTTCACAATGGCGAAGGAAGAAAATATCAAAGAAATGTACAGACGACTTTCTAATATCATATACAAATCAAAAGCTCTCGGAAAATCATATACGAAATTGGAAATAGTCCGAAAAATCCTCAGAGTCCGTTCATGAAGTTTTGAAGCCAAAGTGACTGCCATTCAAGAATCAAAAGATTTAAAACAAATCAAAGTTGAAGAACTCATCAGAAATCTCACCACCTATGAGCTAGAAATGAAATTCAAGGAAGAGCGTGAAGGAGGAGGTACTCGAAAGAAATCAATAGCTCTCAAAGGAACAACTGAAAGTGATGATGATGACGATGATGATGGAGTAGCAGAGTTGGAAATGGTAACAAAGAAATTAAAAAGGTGGAACCATAAAGACGGAAATCCAGCTCCAAATCAAAAATTAAAAAGCGGAATAATCAAAGTTTTAGATAACACAGAACAAAGAAAAATCATCTGTCATAAGTGCAACCAACCCGGACACATCAAGCCTAATTGTCCTCAAAATCGACGCGACTTTGAAAAGAAATCAAAAAGGAGAAATTTTGCAGCCACGTGGAATACAAGTGATGAAGATAATCAAAGTACTAGCGGTGAGAGTGAGAAAGCAGATATGTGCCTTCAAGGTAATATAATTGATAGCGATGATGACGAGCCAAGTGAGGTATCAAAACTCACTCACTCAGAATTACTTATATATTTCCACGAAGTAAATGGCTGTTTTGAACGACTTAGGGAGAAATATGCTAAAATTGAATCACAAAGAGGTAGTTTGATCGAAGTAAATGAACAGCTTGAACAATTAGTTAAAACCTGTCAAAGTAGGATCCCTAAGTGTGATAAGTGTCTAACATTCAAAGAAGAGATTAAAAAATCAGAAATGAAAATTAAATCGTTTGAAAATGAAATTCTGATGTTGGAAGAGAGTGAAAATACGAGAAGAGAAAAATTCTGTTAAAAAATGCACACAATTATTAAACGAAAATGAATCTCTCAAAACACAAGTCCAACAACTGTCAACAGCTTTAGATAAATTTTCCAAAAGTGAAAAATCGTTGAATATGCTCTTAGGGAAACAAACTGTTAATACAGTTAGACAAGTAATTGGATATAATCAACATGAAAATGTTAGGAGTGAATTTAATCAAGTCAATTCAATGTGCATAATTTGTAGAAAATGTGGACACAATCAAAATAATTGTTGGTATAGACCCAAATACGTAAAAACCATTCCAATTTGGATTCCAAAAGGCACAAATATAAAATCTCTCATAGTTAAACAAATCTGGGTGCCAAAAAGAACATATATAAATAGTTATGGGTCTCCACGAAATTATTTTTCAAAATATTCTGCCACTAACAACAATGGACCCATAAAAACAAATAGGTCACAAAAATCTTTATCGTTTAGGAGTGGTAGCAGGCTAAGGAACAACAACAATGTTAACTGGATTCTGGCTGTTCCAGAAATACAATGGGCGACATATCAAAGTTCCATAGCCTAGTACAAAGGTGACAGAATCACAATGGACAACAACAGAAAATATCGTAAAGGTAAAACAGGTAATGGTATATTTTTTTTGAACGATATATTAAATGTGATAATGTGCACCGTAATAAGAATTAAATCAGCCAATAATGTGATGATGAAATAAATTATGATTTTGATTCTGACTTATTCAAAATAGTTGGCCAATTATATTCTTATGCCAAGAACACTATAAAAATCACTAGAATCTTTGAACTACTTCATATATATTAGTTTGGATTAAATAATAGTGTTTTATTGGATGAAATACATTTGGTTATTTTACGGTTAACTCTACATTCATGGTTTTTGATTATTTATACGACTTCAATTCAAATTCAAGAGAATGTAAAAAGCTGTTAAAATTGATTTTAAGATATCTTGATGACACTTCATGGTCTGGTCTATCAAATTCAATTAATGATAATTTTGACTGAAAGAAAAATTTAGATGTAGATTACACTGGTAATCTAGTTGATAGAAAAATTACTAGTGGAACGTGATTTATGTTGAGACATTTAGTAATTGCATCCTTTTTCAAAGAAAATATCTGCATATTTTTCATTTCAAATAATTTTCAAATAGCACAAATTTTTCTCATAAAACCCCTTCTAGAAAATCATTTTTGACCTTGTTTTCAGATTGGTCATTTTTAGAAAAATTGATTTTATAATTATTTTTGAATTTAATTTTTAAATTATAACATTGACTAATCTGACTCCCTACTAATTATCAAAAAGATAAATAGTGATTGAAAAAGTGATGAGTGTTGATATTTATCATATAGTATGACTCGAGACGGTATAATTAGTAAATCTTTTTAGAAATTTAAACAAGAGTTATAAAACTTTTTGTTGGTAAAAATTTCATGACCATTTCTATTTCTATCGTATTTCTATCAACCATCATTCATCAAAATCCGTTATAGTTTGTCAATATGTGGTACTTTAAACAGGAATCATTCATCTTTTCATTTTATATTTTTTTAAATAAAATAAATAATAATAATAATAAAATAAAATAAAATCCAAAGTATTCACTCTCATTTAAAAGTCCTCACGGTTATGCATGGGAGAATTACTTGGAATTTGTTATGTGCTTCCATGCTATTTAAAAGTCCTCATGGTTATGCATGTATGGAACGCATATCAAAATTGATTTATTAAATAAACAAGTTGATTCTAATCCCATTTAAAAGTCCTCACGGTTATGCGTGGTTAGAAGATACTTGAATTCATTTTTTTATAATAAAATAAAATTAAATTGGAATACTACTAATCTCGTTTAAAAGTCCTAATGGTTATGCATGGTTGGTAGATATTCAAATTCCCGATATAAATATACCACAAATAGACACAACTGTATGGTTTCATATGTTGACATCATTCCCATCATTCTAAAAGTGGAATATGCGCCTAACAGAGTATTTATGATTTTTGTTAGATTTTTTATTGAAATTTAATATTTATATTCGATTGAGTTTTAATGTTGTATTAATACCCATCACTTTATCTCTATTTTTCTATCACTATTACTCTTTTGCTGATAACAAAAGGGGGAGAGAAAAGTTAATATTTTTACAAATAAAGGTCAAATATTTTCTATTTGCATCTAGACTCAATTGCATATTTTTAATTTTATGCATATATGATGGGGGAGCTTTGTGTAGAGAGGAAGCATTCAAATACGGGGAGCAAATTGAATGATCAAATACATTTAACAAATTCAAAATCTTGAATATATGTTTGTTATCATCAAAAAGGGGAGATTGTTGAATAAGCGACTATATGATTTTTGTTTGATGATAATAAACAAATATATATATATATATAAATATATATATTCGTTTAAATGTATTTGTCAATGTACTATTATATTTTTCACATAATTAAATAAACATTTGCTGAATAAAATAAATAACACATAATATAAATTCAAATGAATATTTTATTCCAACAAATATTTATTACAATTTTGAAAAGTACAAATTCAAGCACTCACTATACATATACAATTTTGATTACAATACAAATTCAATAACATCACAATTTCTCATTTACAAATACACCTCACTACATATTACTCATTCACTCGTAATTTATTTATAACGTTATTCCAGATTGAATCCAGCATCTGAGCAATCTGCAAAAATAAATATTGACGCTGTAAAATTGAAAAGGTAATATCTTCGCAGTATAAAATAAAATGTGGATTTTGAAAATAATATTTGCCTAAGTTATTTGGGTTGTTCGTCATCATTTAAATTCGAATTCATCATACACGAACAGCTTGTGACATGCACAGTGTATCACTGTACATGCCACAAGGCCGTGCACATCGATATACACTTGATAAAATTGCAGAGACAGGCGAGCACAAGGTCAAACCCAAACCAAAAGTCGGGTTCAACTCAAGTGAAATCACAATACGAGCACAAGGTCAAATCCGAGCTTTAAAGCTGGATTCAACACAGATATGGAACCAGAGTTACAGTTTCAAGTTCATCAACCAAGTTCAATATCCAACAAAAGTATAGCCTCAATAATAACGAGCAAATGAAGATTCAAATATCAATGCAACTGCCTCAACAGTAAAAGCATCATAATACAAATGTGCTCAATACAACCAAGCTAAATATGCTAACCAGAGTACACATGAAGACTCAAACTCAAGATCTCAAGTTCACATATGTGACTACAATATAATGATAAACATATATATATACACATATGTATATACACATGTATACATATATGTAGTAATAGCAAAACCAAAATGAACAAAATATACATGTGCATCTAACAAAAGCAAATATACAGCACACATATGGTTGTAGTGAAGCTACAATGATGACCAAGGCAACAAGTTCACATTCAAGTACATGAACCAGTGCCCAAAGATCAGAGACTAATGTACACATGAATGCAACAGTGGACCAAATGATCAATGAGCAAGGCTGCACAGTGAAAACTGTATGTAAACCAAATGCCACCAAGTGAATATGATAACATAGCAAAACCAAAATGGACAGCAGCTACAACACATCAAATGAAACAGTACCAGCATAAGAAAGTGACACAACTAGTCCGAACAAGTATACATGTATCAGAGAGTATATGCAGAGTTAAGGCCGCAATGAAATCAATTGTAGTCTTATAAAGCAAATTAGACTCAAGTGAAACAAAATGAAGATGGAGTGGGTGGATGAATGCATATACATAGCAAACACACAAGCTAAATCAAAGCAAAATCAAGATATATGTTTCAAACAAGTCAAGTATGCTACAGGACGCAAATGATCAGAGGCAGTAGACAGATAATGGCCAAAGTCAAGCACATAAACGAAATAACATCATCGTCAAAGACTTCAACATATGATCAGTGGCAAGCATGCAAATACATAGTGGAAAAGATGAATGCATATATGCAGACATGCCAAAAAAATTATGAAACTGAAAATGAACAAAGTGCCAGAAACCAAAATAGTTTCAAGTTGAACAAGTTAATGCCGAAGTGCAGTGATGCCAAAACCAAAGTAGAAGAAGTGTCAAAGCCGATACTGAACAAGTCAATGCCAAAGTCGAACAGCAAAATCAAAACCGTGATAAGTAAGAACTGTTTATTTGATTATTATATTTTATCATTTCGCTAGGAGATTCAATGTTTGTTTTGTTCTTCTTTTCTTATTTTTAATAATTAACTCCAATGATTATCTATGTTCCAAATTATTTGGATTGGACATGTATGGATTATTGTCAATTTAAACCTTTCGAAATGTGGATCTTCACACCAGGATTGACCAATTGGTGGAGGGGACAGCAGAACATGAATTGCTTTCATTTCTGGACGCTTATTCAGCTTATAACCAAATTCTGATGCATATATTGGGTTAGGAGAACACTAGCATTATCCTAGACTTGGGACTATACTACTATCAATTTATGTCGTTTGGTTTGAAGTATGCCGAAGCCATATACTAGAGATTGGTAAATTCTATGTTCAAGAATCAAACCAGACGGATAATAGAAGTATATGTAGATGACATGCTTGTGAAGTCATGAATATCGCAAAACTATCTAGATGATCTTTTAGAGATGTTTGAAGTTTTATGGAAATATAGAATGAAGCTAAATCCTTTAAAATGTTCTTTTAGAGTTGTATTAGGAAATTTTCTAGGATTTATTGTCAATGTAGGAGGCATCGAGGCTAATTCAGAGCAGATTAATGCCTTTAGGAATATAACTTCCCCAGCTACAAGAAACAACTGCAGAGCTTGAATGGTAAGATTGTTGCTTTGATTTCATTTATCTTGAAGGCTGTCGATAAGTGCATACCCTTCTTCGATGCCAACAAGTAGGGGAAGAAAAAATTCGACTTGAGTCAAGATTGCAAGAATGCCTTCAAAGAGTTGTTGAGGCTCAAGGAAATGCCATCGATCTTATCCAAATCGTTAGACGGGGAGGATTTATTTGTTTACACAGTGTCAACTCACAACTAAGTGTTGCATGCTACATGAGGAGGCAAGGATTCAAAAACCAGCTTACTACATCAACAAGTGTTTAATAGGAGCTACAAAGAATTACTAAAAGCTGGAGAAACTCATATATTGCTTGTTGATCGCGTCAAGGAAGGTACGACCATATTTTCAAGGTCATCCAATCAAATATTGATGGACCAACCTCATGAATGGACCAACCTCACGAAGGTTGCTGAAATGGAATATCGAGCTAAGCCAGTATGATATCGCTTATATCTGAGGAGAGCGATAAACAGGTAGGAATTGGCAGGCTTCATCGCCATGTTTACCGTGCATGACGATGAAGCAGAGGATGTTGCGGGCGCGGTCCTTCTTTGGAAGCTATCCGTCCATGGTATTTCGGATAAATACAGCTCAAGAGCAGGAGTGGTATTTTTAAATGCCTGAAGGACGATCAACCTACAATGTATTGAAGCTGGAATTTGCTGTGACTAATAACAAAGCGTAACACGTGGCATTAGTACCAGGATTGAAGATAGCGAAGGAACTTGGGATAAAGATGTTACACGTATTCAGCGATTTCCAACTAGTGGTTTTCCAAATTAGGAAGGATTATTAGGCCAAGGGAGCAAGACTAACCCTTTCCTTGTTGAAGGCGCTGGAACCACTCGAGGACACAAAGCATTATACAATAATGCATATCCCGAGAGAAGAGAGCACTAAGACTGATTCACTAGCTAAATTAGCTAGCTCTAAGGAAGCATAATTAATTGGGTTGGTTCCTATAAAAGTTCTAATAAATTTTAGTACCAATTAGATGGACATCAACTAGATTATGGAAACTATAAAGGAGGAGTAATGAATGACCTAATTAAGGACTATCTGATCAATGGAACTCTCTCGAGAGACAGAAATGAATGGAAGAAGCTCCTCCAGAAAGCATCGCGACTCGTGATGCATGAAGGAGTGTTGTACATGAGAGGATACTCAACTCCCCAACTTCGGTGTGTAGTCAAGGATGAAACTAGGAAGCTCCTTATGGAAATCCATAGGGGCCGCTGTGGCAATTACATGGGGGGTCGGGCTCTAACAAAAAAGATATTTCTCTATGGGAATTTCTAGCCGACGTAAACCATGATGCTGTTGACTACAACAAATGGTATGACTGGCGCTAGAGATTTGCAAAGATTTCTACTACCTCATTGACGAAACTTACACAAATGGTCTGTAACATCACGTATCTAGGGGCCAAAAGCTAAGCGCTATGGATGCTGCAGCCATCCATAGTATTAACTTCTGGTGACGAAATACGATAGTGTTAATGGTATCCATAATATCAGAAGCACCTGAATATGAAAAAAAATCATAGATTTTCAAAAATCGATAATTTCAGTGATTATATTTCAAAAAAATCATATCCAAATTACAAAACTAACAACGTAATCCCAGACATTGATCAAATAAATTTACAACATTATGCCAAGATCGACATATGAAGATGCCACGTTGGATGATCAAAGCAATATAGACATAACTGTCTTAATACACAGTGGAAACAATTTTAAAACAGTATCCCTAAATTAGATATCCTTCAGCCACCTACTCATCTTTGGATGTTTTATTTGTCAAAATCTGCTAAAAGCTGAAAACCTAAACCCTCAGCCCACTCGAATCAAATTTTGAGCACCCAAGAGTTTAAAGGGAAACAAAAACTTCGAGTCTGACTTAAAGACTGGTATGAATAGCTTCTGTTACATCTCAGTTTACTAATAACTAGTGAGACCATGCCGCTTAGCGGAACGGGTTTCCTCTCACTAATATCTCTTTTCAAAACATATATTTTTAAAATCATTCCGTGCAACCAAACTGGTCAATCAACTGATTATAATAGTAATATAGCAATATACATTATGCTAAAACAGGAAATAAAATAGACTATCTGTTTAAATCTAAACTATTTGTTCTTTACTGGACTATCTGTCCTAAATTCTTAGCCAAATGCTCTTTTCTTGACTACATGTCCTAAAACTGGTTATACCAAAATAGCAATATCTTTTATGCTAGATAATGGGCTATCTTCCCAAACCAGGTAGAAAGGGTGGACTAAATGTCCTTAAAAGTTTAGCACGATCCGTTATGCTAATAAATGAACTATTTGTTCATATCAAAGCTGGCTGCTCTTTCTGGACTAACTGTCTTGGTCTAACTGTCCTCTGGGCTGACTACCCTCATAATGGACCAACTGTCCGAATTTAAATAAGCTGACCGTCCAAAATTTTCTTTTGCGTTAACTACCCTTTAAAATATCTAAGCTAACTGCTCTACAATACCTAAGCTAACTGCCCTTTCAAACGTCTAAGCTAACTACTCTTTAAATTTTCCTTAAAACCTTTTCAAAATGGTTTTATCCATCAAATCATACATATACAAGGAAAATATATCTTTAGCTTTACTCTAAGCTATTTTTTCCATGTTACGTATACTTTACTCAAAATAATGTTGATGATGTTCGATAAGGATTATCTATCCTTTTAAAATAAGTTAAATTCTTTTATGACTCAAAACACTTAGGCCATGTGCCTAGTCCCTTCATTTAAAACCTTTTTTTAAAAACCTTTAAACGACCTTTTGAAACCATAGATGGTAACTCCTTCAAAACCATTTACAAAACCCTTCGAAAGTATTGAAGGTAACCAATTCATATCCTTTAATAAACCTTTCAAAATCATTGAAGATAACTCCTTCTAAACCTTTTAAAAGCTTTCTTTTCATAAGCTTTAAACCATTTGTCAGCTGCCTTATACATCCTTTAAACCTTAGCCTTTTGAAAATATTACAAAATAATACCTTATGACCTTGCCGAAAGGTCCCATGTTTCGACCTTGTCGGAAGGTTTCTTTTCAACCTAGTCGAAAGGTTTCACCTTTCATCTTTGTCGAAAGCCTGGGGTGCCTCCCTTATATAATAAACCTTTCGAAATCATTGAAAATCAAAACCTTTCGAAGACATTGGTTTCAATTTAAAAATAGTGGAAACCTTTCGAAACCATTCAAGGTTACTTTGAAACCTTTAAAACGTTTCGACTCAAAACACTTGGATTATGCAAAGGGATTGGAAAAACATTGGAGTCGAAAGCAACTGCTTCAAAAATTTTATAAAACCTATCGAAAGCATTCGAAAACAATGAAGTGTTGGTCTTGAAACCAACCTTTCGAAATCAATGGAGAGAGGCGACAAGTTTTAGAAAACAAAAGATAACCTTTGACTCCATCTGCGTCGAAAGGATTGGAAGCGGCAAATATGCTTACAACCTTGCCGAAAGCTATACGTTTTGGCTTTGCCGAGATGTTTCAATTAAAACAAAAAAGCAAACTAAAACCTTTTTATTTTAAACCTTTTGACAATTTCGAAAGCTCTTCATAAAAGGTTAGCAGACGTATTTTCTTTAAACCAAAACAAAATATCATTTCTTTCGAAAGCTATAACCTTTCGTTCCTAAACCTTTCGACATTGTCCAATTCACTACGTACCAGTTGAAGATACCATGTGAATTGGTATTTTACATAGCCAAAAGATTTGATATCTTTTGACTTTGTCAGAAGGTCTGGAATAAAGATGGAAGCTCTTACCGAAAGAGTTGAAACTGTGAAAATACTGTTTAAAATAGTTATTTGGTACCCCACCTGCCTTGTTTGTTTAAATCTAATTGGTTGCCAAAATTTTATATTCCAAAATTGCTACCGATCTTCCATATTTTGAAATTTGAACAATTTTAAAAAAGCCTCTTTCTCCTTTATAGTTATGAAAACATTTAAGTCCCTACCTTAAATAATTTTATATAACCGTCAAAACACCTTGAAAAATTCTAGAAAAATTCCAGAAAGTAAATTAAGATGTTCTCTTCAACATATAAAAATTTCACATCCAAATAATAATTATTTTACACGTAAATAAATTTTTTATAATCCAAATTAACCTTTTCATCCTTAGAAAATTATAACCAATCCACGAAAAGTCAGAAAATTCTGAAAATTGACACTCATCTCTAAAATAACTTTTTAGATCGTCTTAAAATTCGCAAGGCTAGGGGATGTCATTTAGTAGGGTTTTCCTCATAAAAAATGTCATAAAATCTATATGAACATACATAAATCATCAACATGTATATATAATCTTTTATCATTCGAAAACATGGCAAACATTTGCAAAATCATTTGAAATTAACCTTAAAACCGAAACCAAAAATATTTAGAGATGTAAACATTATTTACCTTTGCTTTCATTATTAAGAATCTTGAAATTTGAATGAGTTTGATTTGAATTTGCTTTCCTTAAGCTTCTCTATTATTTCCTCTTCTTCTTCCTTCGTAACGGTGGCCGACCAATCTTTTAAATTTTTGAAAATGATAGTGGACGTGTGTTTGGAATACATGGCCTAAGAAGATAATATAGGAATGGCCTCTTTCCTATAATACCCCTTCTTTAATTCATTTTTAAACCCTATATTTAATTTACTAGTTAAAAAGGCACGGCTACCTTAATTAAATCAAATCTCAATCCCCTTACCAACACATTATTTTATTTAGTTTATCTAACTGAATCTCCTAAATAATGTTATCAAAAATCTAGAGTGTTACATGGTCAGTGCATGTTCGTTTATAATATAGAGAATCAACATCATCATGTGCTACCAATAGTGAAGGGAGGAGCCAAATATGCAATGCACAATATGGGCTTAAGAGAAACTGCTTGAAAAAGGTAATTAACTTCCTGACTAAGAACATTATTTGCAAGTTCAAAGTGACCTAGAAATCATCACGAACAATGGAACTCAAGTCGAGAGCACTGATTTCAAGGATTTATGTAAACGGTATGGAATCGAGAAGAGATTCCGCATGGTGGCACATCCTTAGGCAAATGAGCAAGTGGAAGCAGTAATCAAGATCATCAAATCCACCTTAAAAAGCGGCTGAGCGGAGCTAAAGGCAATTGGGTTATTGAGCTTGCACTTGCACAATGGGCTTATAGGATGACACATAAGTCTACAACTGGACAGTCACCTTTTGCTTTAGCCTATGTATCGAAGGCGATAAACCTAATCGAATCGAAATCTCTCCTCATCACAAATAGCATTTTGACCCAAATGTGAATGAGGAGCCCTTGCTTGAGTCCCTCGATTTGATTAACAAGAAAAGGGAAGAAACAAAATTAAGAGTAGTTATCCACCAGAAAAGGGTAGCACGGTACTTCAGTGCCAAGGTTCGCAACCGCACCTTTGAGCTGGAGACCTCATTTTGAAACGAGTTCTCTTGGGTACATGGACGTTTGGTCCAAATTGGGAAGGACCCTATGTGATCAACCAAAAGCTTCGAGAATGAATATTCAAGCTAGCAACTATTAGAGAAACCCCTATCCTACGTTCATGGAACATCGATTCGCTGCAGCAAAACTACACTTAGTTTTTCTCTATATTTTTATCTAATAAGCAACCCCGGGATACTAGCGGCAATGTAATAAGGTAGCATTTTCCATTTCCCTCACCCACTTTGAACAAATGAAACTGTGACGAAGCTCAAATCTGTAACCTTTGAATCGACAATAAACCACAAATGTTCCACCCAAAAAGCGCAAAGAAGATTGGTCAAAACGAATGTTGCGTAAAAAATCGTTACGACAACCCAAAATCAATAGTATAGAGATTAGATAGCTAGATAGATATATAATCCCCAGTACTATACAAAAACATTACCTTTCGAAAATCATTTACTATAACAATAGTGCTATAGTCCATCATTTCCTTGTTTCTTGAAAATGTCTATTTCAACAATAAATGTTGAAATCTATGCGTTCGATATTTAACACATTTTAAAACATCTTCAGATTATTTACTTCATTTAAATGTCACTTTTCAAAACATTTTATTCCATTTAAAATTATCACTTTCCAAAACATTCGTTTAACTTAAAAGATTATTCACTGTTCAACATTATGAATATACTTCGTTTACCAAATCCAACATTTCTACACATTTATTAAAGAATTATCCACTATCCAAAATCGTGGATACAGTTCTTTTACCAAATCATTGTTTCTATATATTCATTGATTACCCACTGTCCAAAATCGTAGATATATATCCTTTAATAAACTTATATATTTAACTTATTAAATTCAATTGAGTTCAGATTTATAAAACAATATTTACGAATTCACATTTCTATTTTATAAAACTTAAATATATAAAATCCCTTAATTATCACATTCTATTTATATCTCATTTACATTTAAAAATCCAATTTATAAGTTAATTACTTATAAATCATTTATTTCCAAAATCATTCTTTTTATAACTGCTTCAGTTATAAATCTACAAATCATATTTACTTATAAAATCTGTTTAAAACCTCATTTTAAAATTTATGAAACTCCTTTACAATCCTATTATTTTGATTTATAAAAATTAAATTTTATAAATCTTATATATATATATAAACCATTCGTAATCATTCAACATTCTCCATTTATACTATTTCATAAAATAGTTAACTTCATATTTCAAAAATCATATTTCTGGCTATGTATCACAAAAATCATAATTTTTATAACATAAAAATTATAACATTTATTCATTTAAAATAAATTCATTCCTTAATAGATTAAAAATATATATTTCCAAATCACTTGAAAATCCTTTTTGATTTGAAAATCATCATAAATCATTTTTAAATTATTAAAAATAGGTCTAATGCTGCAACAACACTAAATACATCAATCAGGGTATCCAAAACATCTTATGTAATATGATAAAAGCATATATCACAATATCTATATATAAAATCAATACTGTTGAGGAATCTAGTTGGATCCCTCCAACATGTTACCTACAAATATACATATTATAATATGTGTACAATGTCAACTTCTAGGCAGACGAGCATACAAAAGGTCATCCGCTCATACACGGGAACGTATATGGTCATCTTCTCCAATAGGCAGGTATACGTCTATATACTAATCAATATATAGATAATATATCATATATCATCCAAACAATCATCAATCATCATAAATAATATTTATTCTCACTTATATAAAAATATCAGTGAGACAGAAAGAGTGAGTTGTACTCACTTTGATTGTAGTCATCGCGATAGCGATTTATTCCGATTAAAACTAAACGAGCGTTTAATTTCAACCAAAATTTTTACAAGATCAAATAAATCATAGTCTAGCTCCATGATCTAGTGCTCATCAATACAAACCCAACGCAATTCGTTCCATGCGAAATGGACCTCGTATGAAGAAGTTATGACATTTTAAAGTTTATACAATTTTTTGATATATAATTTACACACATTTTTTTAATATTTTTAAACCTCAAATCGTCCGTGGTCGTTCGTTTTTGCATCATCAGATCTGGGCAAATGATCACCTTCTTCTCCCTCACGTACAACACCGATCAAAGAAACTCAACACTTACCATCTTTGACCACAAATTCCATCACCCATCGACCATTTGACGACAATCGACTACCACCAATGCAAAGGCCTCGCTCCCCTACACACATGGCCAAAGGCAGGCTTCCCTAGACATGTCATGGCCACCAAATGTAGCTCGAACAACCTCCAAAATGCAGCCCCCTATCCCCCACATCAAGCGTCCATTTTAAATCCCCACCGTTGATCTTCTAGATCTCGATTAGCTATATAACTTTCATGTTGAACCCGAACCTTGAAAACTTATGGATTTGGAGATATTAGAGAAAAAAGATCGGAAGATTTTGGCCGCTGAAAGTAAGTGGCGGCTAGGGCTTGAAAATTAGGGTTTTTGAGTTGCAAATGTGAAATGTTGTGGCCTTATATAGGAAATTTTGCGACAGTATTCACCCAAAAAAATTTCGAACTCCAAACGAAGCGTGCCGCCTGGCATTATAATGTTTTACCCCTATTCCAAATGCAATAGAAGATATATCGATAGCCAATTCGATCGTGTTTGGAAGATAGGCTTTCGAATTGAATATTTAAATTTAAAATTCACCTAAATAGATTTCTACGCGTTTTAGCTTACCCCGGACAAACCGTGAATCCGATTGACATGAAATTTGAAATCTTACAATAATATAACATTATGGATCCAATGAAACTAATTTCGTCGAAATCCAAGACTATTTGAAAAATGACTATTTTTACACGTTAATTTAAATATTAAAATATTCAACTTCTATAAATTAACTTTTAATTCAATTTCAAAAGTTCTCTATCATCATTCTAATTCAAATGGAATTTAATTCGACTTTATAAATCATTTTTATTCACATTAAATCCAAATTCTAATTATTTCAGCAATTTCAAATATTAAATTATCAAATTAATTATCCAATCAAATCGCTATATTTGAAATATAATTTATTCAGGTTATAAAATTAACTTCTGAGTATTCAAAATCAATTAAATATATGAATTTCAAATGAATGAAATTCTAGGTCGTTACATTCTACCCTAGTTAAAAGAATTTCGTCCTCGAAATTACCAAGTAAGAAAAGGTCACAAAATCCATTAACTTTTCAAAACAACTCGTTCACATTAGATATCAAATCCATTTAAACTTTTAAATTTTCCCAAAATCCATTAGTTAAATTTCTTTCAAAAAAATTTCTAAGTTTACAAATCATAATTAGTTATCTTTTCAAAACCATCTAATATCTTTTAACTTTTAACTCAAAATCAAAATTTTAGTTACCAAAATTTTTTTTAATTTTTTTACAAATTTTTTTCCCAACGCCTCAAATTTTCAAAAAGAATCGCCAGCGTCTCCTTTGCACGGTTCGATCATAGTAGGATCACAACATATATATATATATATATATCACAAATATACATCTCATCTTCGAGAATAAGGCATCCCACGGCGAAAAAAGTATAAAAGTACGATATGTAATTCGAGATATGTACCTTATATAATATTAGCAACCATACACAGCTAATATAGTGCGAAAGCGAGCTCTAAATGCGAAGCAAACACCGTACGTACCTACTATCAACAAACAAATAAGAACATGTATATATGAAAAGTAATATCAATATACAACATATATCAATACAACAACTATATATATGCCAACATAGCAAATGCAACAAAATCAACAAATCCAACCATTGAACAACTATCATCCAACTAACATCCAACAACTATCCAATCAATCCGTAACCGAATCAATATGAATTCACCTCTCATTAATATTCATTGAATTGATTTTTAGTCTTAATCGTGTTTGATTCATTAACATTGTATTTTACTAGCATTCATCTATTCAATTCAATTAGTTTATATTCACTAATTTACATTCAAGTTAGTTCACTATCGATTCAAATCAAATTCTATTCTATTTAAATTTGCTTAACTTCCAATTCCAATTTGGATTCAATTATTTAGCTTTCAAGTTCGTTAATTCAATTTCATTAACACTTAATGAATTTCTATAAGGCCAACTAACAACCAATGTATAACCAACATTACCAAATTTATTTACTTTACATTCGATTTGGTTGAAGACACTTAATTTCAATTGGTTTAGCATTCAATTTAGATTGAACTCTAGTATTTGCTATATTCACAACTTCTTAATCAACAACATTTTTAATGCTAACGTAACAACCCAATTTTTCAACGTCCGAAGATCGACATTTATACGTCCACCATATTAAATGCCGGACAGTCGTATGCCGGAAAAACAGACCGTTAGGATTAAAGAAGAAGGAGGTAGAAGAAAAATATAGAAACAATATCAGAATCTCACCATCGCAGTGGAACAATATATAATAGATAATAACTAATCTTTAAACAAAAAAGTATATCTGTTTGTACATTACATCATCAGAGTACAACAAAACTTATAGTACACAACTGGACAGTTATCATAACCTGTTCTCACAAAACTCACTATGCAGTTAATCAAACACAGTGGAATATTCATCAAATGCGTGTGATATGTCTCGCCATCCAGCTTGTCTTCTGAGCACTACAGCATTCTTTCCTGTATCTATAATATTCGGTCTGACCCGAGCATTCTAGTTAAATAACACCCGAGTCAGTCTAGAAAACCAGCGTGAGAAAACACACTCAATTGGATTATTAAAGTTTCCAAAATCTTTTGATATCAAAGGTATCTCGTAAGACCACGCCACAAATAAACATGCCTAGTTTTAACCTTACGATGAGCAAAATATTTTTATCAAATCCGTCTTATATTATAATAGTGTCTATAGAAAGTAAAATGGAATCTAGCTGAAATGCTTGCATCTCACGTTTCAACATAGTTGGGCACAATCAAATCTGTATAGACGCTTATTGGAGATTGGATTCCATACAATGGCAGGGCTACTGGGGTACCGTCCATCACAGTACATGGTCTAAATCATCGTACCGAGGATCCACCCTGATCCTCTGCAGCACAAGACCGGAGCTGCCCTTACTGGATAGTTCGAATAAGATCACCCCACGGTTGGGATCAACAACCGCCCACAAAACCGAATAAAAAAGGACCTCTAGACAGGGATGACCTCACCCTAATTGGTTGCTAGCCACTTAGTCTTGTGTGCACCTCCCCTGTTTTAGCCATTCTCGGTTGATAAGGTTCGAGGCTATGCGTTACCTTTTTAGCATACATTCACTTAGAATACTCACCGTCCTCTTGACTATGTTCTGAAAGTATTCATCCATACAAGTCCGTTCCGGGTCCAAACGGAACCGAAGGCACTACTCCTACTACATCCATTTTGGAATTACCCTCAGGATTAGTAGTGATTAGCCCTTGCACTTCGCTACTCCATCTTCGACTACAACCTCTTGTCTTCCTCATGAAACGTTCAAACCGGATCGAAGTGGTTTTTGGAAAATAAATCCTGATCCCGGTCTCTTCGAAACGATCGGTGTATTGGCTAATATTGATAGTCGGTTATTTAACTATTAAATAACATCCACAAACAATCATCAGATTTAAATAATTTTCCAAATTATTTATTTTAAAATATCTTCGAAAGCTATTTTTCTACAATTCAACTCTTTTGAAAATAGTTTTCAAATTCCGTTTTCTCTCGCGGAATAAATTCCACCCAATTTTTTCATTTCCCTTGAAATCACCAAGTCTTAATACTTAGATTTAAAAGTAATTTAAATCACTTTATACAAAAATATATACTTTAAAATGTTTAAAATAAAACTATTTTAAACACTTTATTTAAAATACTAGTTCTTAAATTAAATAATAATTTTTCATGCAAAACTTAAGCAAAAACAAATTTAAAATAAAGTTATGAAATTCTATATAAGTTTTTCGAATAAAAACTTTAACCAAACTATCTTTAAAATAAAACAACTTTTAATAATTATCTTTAAAATCATAATACTAGTCAAACCTTTCAAATAATTACTACTATAATTAATTTAAATAAATATTTACTTTTAACATTCTAAAACAATTTAAAATAACAAAATTTCTCTTAAAACATTCTTTAAAAATCACTTTAAAACATCTAACCTATACTTGTAAATCTTTCTATGAAAATATACTCATCTTTTAAGGGAAATACACTTTCTTTCCACACCTTTAAAAATAAATCCCTATTTATTTTTAAACAAATCACCATTCCCTTATAAATTCCCTTCCTGAATTTATACTCCTAAATTATCCTCTGATAAATATTTCACTTTATTTATAAATCCTGTTTGTAAATTTCACAATCTCATTCTCCTCTAACCACAATTTCAACACTTAGTTGGTTTTCATATTTGACTCCCAAAACCAATCTCCATTTTAAAATAAATTTCTTTACTTATACAAATTTATTTCAAACCCATTAACTTCAAATCTTGCCTTTTTATTACGACTAAAGATCTTATTTAAATTGTATTAATTCCATACTTCATTTTAAATTCTCGTTTTATTTTTCCCAAACTCATTTTAAATCTTAAATTTTAAAAATATATTTCTTTGTACTTTATAAAAAACTATTGCTTAAGTCCTTATTTAAATAAAAATTCTTTTTCCCATTTATTTAAAATTCCTATATTTTCCTATCCTTGAATTTATTATATAGGATTTAAAATCGAACCCTTATCTCTTTTCCAAATTCATTCCTTTAAATTATTTGGATTCACTATAATTATTTTACTTAAAATTTTCCCTTTTTATTCCCTTCAAAAATTCAAACTTTATATATATTTCATTTTTCTCAAATACCAATATATATTCAAATAACCCATAGCATGAAATGAATTTCAATTCCCAATATAACAAATATAATCCATCACAGGTTATCACATAATTCATATCGCTGAAGAATCCAGTTGGATCCCTCTAACCTGTTTCCCTGCATCCACAGATGTTAGCACAATATAAGATACCAATTCCACTTCGAGGTGGAATATCGCGGTATATAGGGTCATCCGCTGTTACGCGGGGCGCATAGGGTCTCATCCGTTATATAATGCGGGAAATCAATCACTCTAATATATATATATATATATATATATATATATATATATATATAATATCACATCCATCCAATTCAATCATTCAACAAATAATTTAAATTTGACAATTTAAATTTAATGGAAATCCAAATGAGTGTGATTAACTCACCTTTGATTTTTGTTTTGCAATCCAATTCCATCTCGACCATTATCTCCCAATTTTGGACCTTGTAACAACATTATATGGTTTATTAATACTCTGAAAAATCGAATAATCGATTTATCATTTATTAATTTAATTTACTAAATTTAAAATGATCGTTAACCTAACTTAGTTTACCTTTTCTTTTCTGCCCAATTACAACTTCAAAGAGAGGTTACATTTATTCTAATTCCTCAAATAAATATACCGATTACTTAAAGGTTGACTGATTCCTATATATATACATATATATTTATGACCAAATCATTAATTTCAAAGCCGGGTATATGTGTTTCCTGATTACTCAAATAATCTACTAAATACCTTACTGTTAAATTTGAAAAACAAATTCTCCCAGATCTATATACATATTGGTTAAATAAATAAATATATAAAAATATGCATAAATTTGCTACCTGTATATATATTTATTTCATTGACTAAAGAAAGAGTTTCTGTTTAAACCTTACTTATATAATCATTTCCTAATATATATATATATATATATATATATATATATATATTAAAATGGAATTCTACTTTTTAAATCTTACTATAATTCTTTTTCATATATATACTATCTATATGCATAGAATTAAAAACAAAACATGCTCACCTCACTGTCTTAGGTGAATTCGAGAAGCCCAAGCCTTCTCGAACGCTCAACGAAATCGCGAGACCCTGCCAATTTGCGAACCCAAACGACCTCCATCCTGCCGAAGACCACGCGTATGCATGCATTGACCCCACTGTCGCCGACAAGCACTCGATTTTGTCGAGTCTGCCTCTTCCCTCACCTAGTCGCGACCGGTCCACAGAACCTTCGCCACTGCATCCAAGATCCCCATATCACAACTCACGACGGCACTGCAACTCGAGTTCGCCCACACCTTCCTGCGAGCTTCCATCTTGCCCACGCGACTGTGTCCCCGTGCCCTCAGCATAGAATATTGCGATAAAATCGAGAAATCGAACTCCTTGTTTATTTAGTTTAAATATGATTTAGGAATTCGATTAGAGAAGGAGTTAGAAAGGAGGGAGGGAAAAAAAGTTGATTGAACGAGAAGGCTTCGGCCATTATCCTTTAATTTTCGACCTGTTGATTTTGAATGAAAAGAGGGATTTTCGTGTTTTTTTTAAAGAGCTCGGCCAAGGTTACAAAAGGAAAGAGACACGTGGTAGTTCGGTGAACATGCGTTGAAATTTCTCTACGTGTCAGATGCTATGGTGCTACGGTGCATTAATGTATTTATATTTAAATTTTAAATTCAAATTTTAAATTTTAAATTGTCTTGTAATTGATGCTTAAATTTTTTATATCCTATCGAGGCATGCCGGTCGACGTTCATAAGGTTATACCCCTATTTCGAATGCACTGGAAAAGGATTTGAAGCCTAACTCGATCATATGGAGAAGATAGCCTTTAGGACCTTATATTTATTCTGAATTCTCGATTTAATTTCAGCGCGTTTACTTACCGTATGGCCTAACGACCGTTCCAAACACAACAAAATTTGAAATCCGATAATAGTACACTATTAGGGATCCAATGGAACCGGTTTCATCAAATTCCGAGACTGCGCCTTGAAAGGCTATTTTTAATATCGATTTAAATGATATAATTTCAAAACTTAACAAAACACTTCCAAATCCAATTTTAAAAGTTCTATTACCTTCAGTGTTATCGATATGAATTTTCTAAACCTTTAAAATAATTTTAACAAGCCTGAAACATCCAGATTCAACAATTTTTACCCAATTTCAAATTATTAAATTCGATAATTTAATTGCCATATAAACAGTGATATTTGAAATTCAAGTTAAACTAACTTTCAAATATTTCAAATCAATTAAATATTTGAATTTCAAATATCTAGAAATTCTGGGTCGTCACATTCCTCCCCCTTTAAAAGAATATGGTCCTCAAAATTACTAGTTAAGAGGAATGGTCCAATACCCGATAACTATTAACCCACAACCAAATAGTTTTAACAATACCCCAAACAATCTTCTTATTACAGACACACTACCCCCTTACTAACTTTCCAAACTCTTCCATAGTTTCGAAACAACATATTTACTCAATAATTCAAATTATAGTTTAAACCAAACTTTAAATTATCAAATATTTCTCAAAAAATTTCTAACTCCTTAAATTTTGGAAAAATTTCGCCATCGTCTCCTTTGCGCGGCTAGCTCGGTACAACTACAAAATGCCTCTACGGGCCTCCAGATTCAAAAAGAAAACAAAAGGCCAAGTGGCTAGACCAGAATATCATCAAATTTCATACAGATATTTAAATACATACCTTTTTGCCGAGCAATTCAATTTATCTTCTGAAATCAAAATCATCAATTCTCTTTTCCTTTAAAACACATGTATCCTACGTATCAATAATGTCCAATTACAATATTCAAAAATTCTTTTACACATTTCTTTACAAAATTTTCAATATTTGTTTTACTTAAGTGGTATGATGCACATATGTACGCAATACCAACACTGATCGCTCACTCGATCACACAATTTCACTTCCAAACTAGTATCGTCCACCCGACTTCTTAATGCGAACTCTGATCTGGTTTCTTGATCAAAAACCGTCATTCCCTTACATAGCCACAAACTATGATAAAGAATTCCAGAATCAAACAAAAATCCATATCCAAGGTTCGCCATTAAAATCCAGTGAAAAATCCTAACACGGATCGATATAACTATCTCGAAATTCTGTGCTTGCATTCTGGATCGAATTGTTATGAGAATAAAATAATATACGTATATCTTATGTATTTTGCCCCAATTGATTATTAGCTATATCAGTTCTCTTTTATTCACATTCATTTTGATTTCTATCCACTTATCATTTCACATTCCTTATTAATCCTTCATCCATTTCTAACTTAGTATTTCCAATACCAATTTTACTTAAGAATTTCACTATCTATCTTCTAAGTTCAATTTAAGTATTTTATTCACTTCTTATATTTATTTTTACTTCACTACAGAAGTTTATATCCATTTCTATTCACTTTGCCCTTACAATTCCATTTGAATTCAATTTACCTTTGAATTTAAGTACTGAATTCTATTCATCTTAAACCATTTTTAATTTTATTAAATTAGTTCCACTTACTAATTTATTCCTATTCAAACTATTTTTACTTCCAAACTTTTATTATTTAGTTCACTTTGACCTAATTCCACAACTTCACTTTTCACAATTTGAATTAAGTATTATTACAATATTCAAATCAATTTATTTGCTTACTCATTTAAATCAATTAGTTTACTTACTAATTTTGATTTCAATCCTTCGTTTTATTTAGTTCAACTTGACTAAATTCCCATTCTTAAATATTGAATTCTATCAACTATCTTCCATCTACTAATTTATTTCAATTTTTAATAAATTTTAATTTTTAGGACTTTGTTCTTTAAATCCACTCAAACTACATCCTTTAATTCCACTTTACTTAACATAATTCTAATTGATTCCAATATTCAGTTTCATTCCTATTTACTTACAAATGCAAATTCCTTTGCTACTATATTCATTTGTTTAAAATCTTAATAAACATATTTCAATAATCATTTTCTTCAAAGCTGTCTTTTACTTACTTACATTCTGATTTAATTTAAATTTTAAACTTTCTGTAAGTTTTCCACTTATTTAAATTCCATTTGCTAACTTCTTTTAATTCACTTCAATTAACCAGCTCACCTTCCAACTTATTTTGTTTTCACACTTACATTTATCCAACCCCTTTTGAGTTAAATTTTTATTCTAACATATTCATAATTTTATAAATTATCAACCCATTTATATTCTATAAACAATTTCAAACCAACCCCAGTGTATTTTAAACAATTACTCATATTTCAAAAGTATTTTTGAAATCAATTATATCCAAAATCCTTTGGATCAAATTATCTCTTGAATTTTAAAACCAAACTTTGTTTTGCAAACATTCCAATTTAAAACAATTTGATAGGAATTCCTCTCTTGGAAACTCAAAAATGAACATTGATGATGCTGCAGTCATCACCGTAGTTATTTTCCAACGATCGAAAATAGTTTAATGTTTTTACTTCCTTCAAAAAACATTTCAAATGTTTTTAAATTCTAAATCTCACCAGATTTCAAATACAATTCAAAAGTATTTCCCGAATAATTTCATCGATGCTTACCTTTTCTCACTTAATAAGTTATACAACTCATTTAAACTTTCAAATTCATATTATATAATCACTTATCACTTAAGTTTAATTTCCATTTCAATAAATTATATAATACAGTTAAGATCCATTTCAATCTATTTAACCTTCCTTTAGTTAAATTTCAGATCATATATTTATTATGCTAACTCAAATTTCTTTACTTTACCAAGTTATATTCTTATTTCATATTATAAGTCCAAAACTCATTTCACTTATATCTATCAATTTCAACTTGGATTTTAAATCAAATTTGTTTATCACAACAAAACTTAAATTTTAAATTTACTATTGGTAGCAAATCCATCACATAGAAACTCGAAAATGATACTAATGATGCTGCGGTCATCACCTTTATTATTTCCCACCAACAGTAGTGAATTCGGTGCTTTATATTCATTAAAAAAAATTCCTTTTTATTTATAAATCACATTTACAAATCTTACTTATATAATTTCACTATTTCACTTTACTTATATATGATCTATTCCAAATTTATTTATCTAATTTAGATTTATAACAATATAACCTTTTTAACTTTGAAAAACAACTTTCAAAATCAAGAGGACTCAAAATTTCTCAAATCTTGGATTAATTAATTTTTATTTATAACCAATGTTCAAAAATATATTCATGCAGTTCCATTTCTTATATATAAGATTATTTCACAATTGTAAATCATATTAAATATAATTCCATACTTTATAATTCATTTGCTTATATAATTTATTCTTTTACAATTATTGCTTTTATTTAGATTATTCAAACAGCTTTTATTAACTTATATATGTTTACATTTTCAAACAACCAAAAAATTCATTTTAATACACTATAATAATTCTGAAAAATTGTTCCCTTTATATATAAAATATAATCGAGGTAAAATTATTTCATTTACCCAATTTAAAATGATATTATGTGGACTTGCCACGTTTAAGTGTTCGGAAATTCTTATCGATAATATGGCATCCCACATGCTGATCGAAATTCACATACAGCTCAACGGATAAGGAAACACAGTATAAAACATTTTATATCACTAACAAATGCATGCTCATATATATAATACACTCAACTCAATCTAGGGTGCTACTGTCCCTATCTATACTGAGTACACATCAAAGCATAGGAATATACAAAATCTAAGCTTTGATACCAAATGTGACGACCCGTAAATCCTTACCCTTTGAATCGACAATAAACCACACATGTCTGACCCAAAAAGCATAGACTGATGGAAAGTCAAGAGAAAGAAAAGAAGAGAGAAGAAGAGAAGAGAAGAAACAGAGAAGATAGAACCAAACAGAACAATACAGAATCTCACATCGCAGCGGAAAATGTATAATATCATATCAATGATATTTATAAAACAGAAACTATATATATATACATACATCAATCAGAGTATAATAATCGAGCAATAGTTATCAGCTTGAACAGTTATAATAATCTGTCCTCACAAATTCCGATAATATAAAACAATTAAGCAACAATCAATGGATAATCAAACAAAATATATACGTGTATACGGAATGGTGATCTCCAACTCTCCTACTGAAGCTCCAAAAGCACCAAAACTGAACCTTAAATATACTCGGTCTAACCCGAGCATTGAAAGGGAAGGATGCCCGGATTAGTCTGGTAAACCAGCGTGAGAAACACACTCAACTGTATTTATTAAATTACCCAACTTTTCCTTTATTGAAACAAAAGCATCTCGTAAGACAAGTCCATACATAAACACATACATGTTTTTACCTTACATAACTAAAACATTTCATATCAAATCATCTGATATTATACTAGTGTCTAGTATACAAATAATGTTAATCATAGCCGAAATCGTTACCATTATTAAATTCCAGCATACTAGGCTCTACAAATAAAATGGTAGGTAGTAGTGGAGTTTAGATTTCCATACAAATGACCAGGAGAAGTGACTACCTTCGAAAGGGGTACACCTCCAGAGGGAGGTCTCGAGAAACCATCACAAAGTTCCTCTACCAACACATGACCGGCCCACCTCTATAACTAGATGGTACCGAATATGTCATCTTCGGTCTTTACCGACCTTTACCGAGGGCCGTCTAGCATACAAACCACATAAATCAGATACACAACATCATAGCTTGTAAAGATATATCTATAAGAGGATGATCATACCCTACTTGGGAATGACCCACTTAGCCTTTCCGCGTCTAACACTGTTTTGGCCATTTCCGATTGATAAGGCTTGGGATAACGATTACCTTTCACAATCACATATCACATTAGTTTGAATGCCACATGGTCATTACCGTTGAGTACTAATTGCCTTCTATAAAAAATACAACCCTTAATCTCATACGTCTCAAGGAGGTTGTTAAGCTGAGAGAAGTTTCCTTCTCCGCCGCCACTGATGTATGTTTGTAAAAACCAATGTACGTAACCTATAGAAAGCAATGTCAGACAAACATCCATACAAGTTGTCTAGGAAAAGAACCAACCAAAGGTACTTTCCTACCACAAACTATCGGGAAATCCCTAGGATTAGTAGCGAATATTCCTCGCATTTGATATTTCTAATGAAGATACCACTGCTACTATATTTATATTGGGATTTTAACCCCAAACGATCAACACGCAGTCCCCCACTATGAAAATATGGAATATCAATATCATCACAAGCAACCTGCGCAATCGTTGCATATACATTGGTCCGAAGTGGTTTTCAGACAAATCTGATCCTAGTCTCTTCACACCAACAACGCAAAAGCGTTTCTCAACCTCACACAGAAACTAAGTCCCATAGACTTATCACGTCTCCAACTTTCAACTTGCTATCCTTCGGACCAAGAAGGAAGCTCGATAAATTGGAGTAATACTCCGCACTATATGAATCAACATCCTCAACACAAACAATAATCAAGCCTAAACAGAAGGCTACGTACTAATTGTACATCTAAATAGTTCTTACATCAAGTTGAGGAACTAAAATGGTCAAATTTGATATACCTGTTATTTAACTATCAAAGTAAACAAACAAATATTTAGCACCATAACAATCACTAGGCCATTTTAATTAATCTTTTATTAATTAAATCGCTTACCATATATTCACTTCAAATTATCTTTAAAAATATATAATTCCAAACCATATCAACATTGGAAAACATTTCCATATACTTATTTAATAATAAGTAATTCACAAATCAATTTATTTTCAACACTTAGAAAATACTACATATACTTAAATCAGGATTAAGTATATATTAATTCTTTTAAGAAAAATATTCTCTTAAACACATTTATTTGGGTCAAAACGAATGTTGCGCAAAACATCATTGCGACAACTCAAAATAAATAGTATATGGATTCGATAATTAGATAGATATATAAACCCCAAGACTATACAAAAACATTACCTTTTGAAAATCATTTACTGTACCAATAGTGTTATATCCAACATTTCCTTATTTCTCGAAAACATCTATTTCAACAATAAATGTTGAAATCTATGTGTTCGATATTTAACACATTTTAAAACATCTTCAGATTATTTACTTCATTTAAATGCCACTTTTTAAAACATTTTATTCGATTTAAAATTATCATTTCTCAAAACATTCATTTAACTTAAAAGATTATTCACTGTCCAACATCGTGAATATACTTCGTTTACCAAATCCAACATTTTTACACATTTATTAAAGAATTATCCACCATCCAAAATCGTGGATATAGTTCTTTTACCAAATCATTGCTTCTATATATTCATTAAAGTATTATCCACTGTCCAAAATCGTGGATATATCTCCTTTAATAAACTTCTATATTTAACTTATCAAATTCAATTGATTTCGGATTTATAAAACAATGTTTATGAATTCACATTTCTATTTTATAAAACTTCAATATATAAAATCCCTTAATTATCACATTCTTTTTATATCTCATTTACATTTAAAAATCAAATTTATAAGTTAATTACTTATAAATCATTTATTTCCAAAATCATTCTTCTTATAACTGCTTCAGTTATAAATCTATAAATCATATTTACTTATAAAATCCATTTATATCCTCATTTTAACATTTATGAAACTCCTTTATAATCCCATTATTATGATTTATAAAAATTCAATTTTATAAATCTTATATATAGACACCGTTTATAATAATTCAAAAATCTCCATTTATACTGTTTCATAAAATAGTTAACTTCATATTTCAAAAATCATATTTCTGGTTATATATCACAAAAATCACAATTTTTATAACATAACAATTATAACAGTTATTCATTTAAAATAAATTCATTCCTTAATAACGATTCAAAATATATATTTCCAAATCACTTGAAAATCCTTTTTAATTGGAAAATCATCATTATAAAATTTAAAATTATCAAAAATAGGTCTAATGCTGCAACAACACTAAATACATCAATCACGGCATCCAATACATCATATATCATATAATAACAGCATATATCACAATATCCGTAAATAAAATCAATAATGTTGAGGAATCCAGTTGGATCCCTTCAACCTGTCACCAACAACAAATATACATCTTCGAATATGTGTACAATGTCCGCTTCTAGGCAGACGCGCGTACAAAGGTCATTCGCTCATACACGGGAACGTATAGGGTCATCTGCTCCAATAAGCAGGTATATATCCAAATACCAATCAATATATAGATAATATATTATATATCGTCCAAACAATCATCAATCATCATAAATAATATTTATTCTCACTTAAATAAAAATATCAGTGAGACAAAAAGAGCGAGATGTACTCACTTTGATTGTAGTCGCCGCGATAGCGATTTATTCCGATTAAAATTAAACAAGCGTTTAATTTCAACCAAAATTTTCACTAGCTTAAAAAAATCCCAATCTAGCTCTATAATGTAGCGATCATCAATACGAACCCAACGCAATTCGTTTCGTGTGAAAGGGACCTCGTATGAAGAAGTTATGACATTTTAAAGTTTATATAATTTTTAAATATATAATTTACACACATTTTTTTAATATTTTTAAACCTCAAATCGATCATGGCCATTCGTTTTTGCATCAATAGATCTGGACCGATGAGCACCTTCTTCTACCTTACGTGCAACGCCGATCAAAAGAAACCCATCCCTTACCATCTTTGACCACAAATTCCCCACCCATCGACCATTTGACGACAATCGACTACCACCAATGCAAAGGCCTCGCTCCCCTACACCCATGGCCAAAGGCTGGCCTCCCCACGACGTGTCATGGCCACCAAATCTAGCTCAAACAGCCCCCAAAATGCAGCCCCCTAGCCCCTACATCGAGCGTCCATTTTAAATCTCCACACCCGAAGCTTTAAAACGTATGAATTTGGAGATATTGGAGAAGAAAGATCGGAAGATTCTAGCCATTAAAAGTAAGGTAGTGGCTTGGGCTTGAAAATTAGGGTTTTTGAGTTGCAAATGTGAAATGTTGTGGCCTTATATAGAAAATTTGACGACACTATTCACCCAACAAAATTTCGAACTCCAAACGAAGTGTGCCGCCTGGCGTTTATAATGTTTTACCCCTATTCCAAATGCAATGTAATATTTATCAAGAGCCAATACGATCGTAATTGGAAGATAGGCTTTCGAATCGAATATTTAAATTTAAAATTCACTTAAACAGATTTCTATGCGTTTTAGCTTGCCCCAGACAAGCCATAAATCCGATTGACATGAAATTTGAAATCTTACAATAATATAGCATTATAGATCCAATGAAACTGGTTTCGTCAAAATCTGAGACTATTTGTAAAATGACTATTTTTACACGTCAATTTAAATATTAAAATATTCAATTTCTATAAACAAACTTTTAATTCAATTTCAAAAGTTCTCTATCATCATTCTAATTCAAAAAGAATATAATTCAACTTTATAAATTATTTTATTCGCATTAAATCCAAATTCCAATTATTTCAGCGATGTCAAATATTAAATTATCAATTTAATTATCCAATTAAATTGCTATATTCGAAATATATTTTATTCAGCTTATAAAATTAACTTCTGAATATTTAAAATCAATTAAATATATGAATTTCAAATGACTGAAATTTTGGATCGTTACATGAAGTGTGTTTTGTAAGAAAACCCCATACCGCGTGACGAGCAAAACGGTCAGCAACATACCCTTCTGGCCTTGGATAATGGATGACGAGTATGTTCCCAAGGGTCGATTGGATAATTTGGCCTCAATTCACTTTAACCTTCCATAATTCATCATTTCCTGGAGATAGGCGACGATGAGAAAGTTTCCCTATTCAACCGTCAGGAATTCATCGTTTTTTGGAGATTGGCGATGACTAGAAGATTTCCCTGTTTAGTCAAATCTTCAAAAATTCATCGTTTCCCAGAGGTAGGAAATGATGAAGAGGTTTGAAAGCTTGTAACCTTTATGACTCTGGGGTTTCCTAGAGACTGGTGGTGTCATAAAGCTTAAAACTCATCGTATAAGCATCTAGATTTTCCCGGAGATAGGCGATGCCAAGAAGGAAAACTGCAACCTTCAGGAATTCATCATTTCCTGGAGATAGGCAATAATAAGAGGGTTTCCCCACTCAATCGAATCTTTAAGAATTCGCTTTTACATATAGTTTGGCAACAACAAGAGTGTTTGAAAACTAGTAATCTTTAGGAATCTGGCAGTGCTTGGAGATTGGCAGCGTTAGGAAGGTAAAATTCTATCCTTCAAAAATACGGGGCTGCCCAGAGATTGGCGGCGTTAGGAAGGTAAAACTTTATACTTTCGGAATCTGGCGTTGCCCAGACATAGATGATGCCAGAAAGGAAAACACCAACCTTCAGGAATCAAGCATTTCCCAAAGATTGGCAACATCAAGAAGGTGGACCCAAATACTGCAGGAATTTGATTTTGCCCAAAGATTGGTAACATCATAAAGGATAACTTTAGCTCCCAAGCATCTAGCACTACCCAAAAATTAACAACGTCAGGAAAGGCAACTGATTTGGATCGATTTTTTAATTTGACCCAACCTTTTCAAATCAATGGATAATTCAGCCCGAGTCATAGGAATTTTACGTTACCCAGAGATAGGCAACATTGGCGTGTAGAAATTTTCAAGGCCGATCAAGCAATTCGACCCATCTTTCTTAACATAACTGAGGGATCAAGCAGGTAAGTCGATCCCAACTCGTAGGGGTTTGACAATGCCCAAAGACAAGCAATGTCAAGAAGAAACTCTATGAATCATGTCCTAGTTTCCAAAGATAGAAACTAGAAGATTGTTGAGTCTTAGATCATGATCATCAAAAATTTGACTATCACCGAGAAATAGGAAACTTCAAGGTAGTAAACTCGAAACTGGACAGTTCATGCATTAGTTTTTAGAGATTAAAAATAGCGTCTGATTAGGCTTCAATGATAGCATTAGCAATCGGGTGGAACATGCTTGGTCGAGGATAAGAGAGGTCGGTCATGGAGGCTCGAAGGCAAGCATTATCAGGCTTTCTCGATCTAAGATCAGGATAGGAAAACCACATTTGGACTAGGAGAAATCGGTTGATTTTCCCCATGATATCTCTATCCCGTTGATGCCCAGAATTTGGCATTCATACTGATTAATCTCATGAACAGAGATACATAAACAGCTAATTCAAACGAAAAAGAAAACGAATATTTCAACTACTTTACCATGGCAGTTAAGCGCAGTCTAGAACCGGGGTTATTCGCCATCACCAACTGGTCATAAGGAACTCGATCAAGAATAACCATAGAGCTCGTTAAGTAATGGTTCTATTTTGCTAAATGGAGAAATTTAGCAGTTACAAATAGGGACGACATCAGAACACAACCTAAAAAATTGCAGAATATTATTTGTATGCATAAAGTTGCCGTAAATAAGCATATTGCATAGAAACAGACATATGTATAATTGCAGTAAAGGAAGTTATGTTATATACATAGGAAGTTATATGTAAATAGGAACAATACATAAACGTGTGGAAAAGTAAATAGAACTGAGATTATAAGACAAAAGGAAATCTTTTCATTACTTTATCCTTTATGTTTAAAACAAAGTGGGGGCCGCTTCTGCATAAACACGGCCTATTTATCGCAAAAAGAAAAGCAAAAGTACAGACTGTACAATGAAATAAACCACCGTACAAGCAAGCTTTAAGTGCCTTCTACTGGCCCTTCACTTTCTTTCCATCCTTTTGTAAGCACCGCTAGGACGCGTCCTATGCTTCGGCTTCTTCTTGATTATCCTACCTTTGGGAGTTTCACCCTCAGTTTTGGTGGTAGGATCTTTATATTTCTCGGCAGGGGCTTTAAAAGGCTTGGTCTTGGATGGCCTAATCTTTATCAAAGGAAGCTTAGATATGAAGCTTGTAGGAGTTGATAATGCGGGCTTCAAGGCTCCAAAATTAGACTTCACCTGGATTTTATCATAGTCAGCTTTAACCTCTCCGCCATAATGAAATGATCTATCGGATTGGTAGCACTAATAATCATGATGTCCTCTTCCTGAGTCTGAGAAATGTCCTCCGGCCCTTCTAAATCCCTGATCTTCTAAGAATCATAACCAGGTCCAAAATTGGAAGGCTGGACCTGAGCGACAAGTCCAGTAGAGACGGAAGTCGATGTGAAAAAGATATACGTGGATCCCAAACTAACTAGTGGAGGAGGAGGAAGATGAGATTGACCTACAAGTTGGCAAATATAATAGTAAAGTTAAGTGATGGATTCACTTAGGAACTGAAGTTTCTTGAAGACTAGAGAGACGAGAGATATACCTGAACCTAGACTTTGCTTCATAGATTTGTTGATCTCCTCCTCTTTGGTACCATGCTCCTTAGATCGATCCACAAAGATGAGAATATAGAGCTCGATGAAGGGAACTACTGCAGAAGTTGGAAAAACATGGGTGGTTACAGAGCCAACTCCTACGGATGCCTGGATTGTCACCATAGGCTCTTTAGATTTAGGAGTAAATGGTTTATGCTGACCCGATGAGGTTGGGCTAGTGAAACCCACTCGGCAGCAACAGTCGCATCGTTAGTAGCAAAAATGACGTTTCCCTCTACAAGCTTTTGTATATCTTGGCCATCAAGGTACTTGACCATGAGCTCTTCTTTGGAATAGTTGTCCTTGGATTCCTCAAGTTACCATATCACCACTTCCCAAGCACTGGCTAGAATCTTGGGATAAGCATCTCCCAACCACTTTATATTTTTGTGTAGGGTAACACTAATGTAGAAGTGTAGGTGGTTGATACTCAAATCCTCCCTTTCTTTAGCCCCAATTTCCTTAAGTTCCTTTAACTCTGCCCTAGTGAGTGTGAGATCAACATCGACATCTAGCTTGCCAACCTTTAACAAGAGCAACTCATCAGTGAGTTTTTCTTTCTCCTCTCTCAGCCTTTGCAATTTAGAGGCTTCCTCGTTGATAGTCTGGTTCATAGCTTGAATGGCCTTATCCTTTTCAATGAGTGCCAGGTCCCTCTCGGCAACTTGCTTTTTCAGCTTGGCTCCCTCTTCATGGCTAGATTTCAACTCATTCTACATCACAATCGTAGCATTATTATGAACCCTTTTCATTTCCTCCATTAAGCCATCTATGTTAGCCTTAGATTTGACAGCGATGTCTCTCTCAGTAATCACATTCTCAAAGTCAGCATCCAATTCTTTTATGACCCTCTCATATGTTTGTTTTTTCAAATCAAAAGACTGGATGTTGGCATAATTGATCTCATTTCCCCTATATGGGGAGTAACACAGTCGCTCCACTCATACCCTCAATCGATATGCTTTTGAATGCTCCTAGAATCCTATCTCCAACTCTTTTATGAACATCTTCAATATCCTGATCAAACATCACGTCATATAGGAAACTGTCGGGAAACACATCCTGTAGGCATGGCGAGTAGAAGGAGGAGAAGCCATAGGAGTAGAATTCCTTTAGAGTAGGGAGGAGCAACAGCGGTCTACGAATGAGAAGTAGGAATTTGTTGTTGGGAAGAGATTGTGATTCCTTATATTACATGGTTAGGTCACACAACAGGTCCTCTTCGACCTCCCTTTTCTTCTTTCTTTCTTATCCCAACGGTAGTCTTCGGCCTCTTTTTCCTTCCTCCTACGCCTTTATTCATCGTTTTCATAATAAACCCAATGGCTAGAATAAGGAAGATTCGGGTCGGAAGTCTATCCTCTAAATTCACCAGCATTGCATAAGAGATTCTTATACCTGTCCCTGGCCACTAAAACCAAAACAAGAAGAGAAACATTTTAAGTATTGAATTTTGGATTATGAATGAATGCAAGGATGCATTTTCATGATCCTAGTGGTGTGTATGGTGCCGACGTCCCCCATGTACTCTATAGACCGTGTTTGCATGTGCATAAAGATAGAGTCTTTCCACCTTCATCTATATTTACTCTAAAAGAGAGGCTGAAGTTAGAAGGACCCATGGTAAGCGGATCGGTGAAAGAAATGACGAAATCACTCAAACAAGTAAATGTGTCACAGAGAATGCGACCTTGTGGAGTTGTTCCACCGCAAGGCAACATTTTTCCTTTGGGCGTCTCAGGAGTTTCAATGATGATTCATTCTGGGTGGGGCAAAGCAAGAAGTTAAGGACTTTCGAAAGATGTCTCATCGAATGATCATCCTCTTTAGCACCAGCGTGATAGTCGGCATCGCTATAACTGACACCATCTTCTTCCTCTTCAACCATGGGTGCTTTTCCATCCCTCCTTCCAACTTCATCACTTTCTTTGGGGATCAGTGACATTCCAACTCCTTCGTCCTATTCTCTCAGGACATCAATAATAGCCAGCTCTTTAGCTTCCCTTTCAGCAAGCTCTTGGGTATGTGCCATACCCGACGGACCGTCAACTTCCCCTCTAAGATTCTCGCCAAAGCTGTGATTGAGGATAGAAGATCGGGTAGACGCTCTATAGAAACAAGGTAGAGGTGGTTTAGCAATAATGTATTTGTCCAAAAGCAACAAACCGCAGCTTTAGAGATTCTCATTATTTATGAGATAAGTAGTGGTGCGATGCTGAAAGCTAACCTCCTTTAATCCATCCAAAGTGTTGGCATGCTCGTTGTGAGTGCCTCAAGCAGGAATTCATATGGACCAAAAATGGTAAGTTAAGCACTTGGATAGGGTAAACTCAAGCATAAGTAGAAGGAAAGGAAGTCCCTTCCAGACATCCAATGCCCATTGAAGCTATACGGGCATCGTATGTAGAAATACTTGTTTTTGAAATATGAGCGCTTGTTGTGAAGAGACTCGATAACTTTACACCTACACCAAGCCTCGATGATCATATAATAAGGCGATTCATGCCTTTGCTTGAAAGGTGGGAGGTAGGTAAGCTCTTGAAAAGTGGGAGCCCGGTTGAAGTGGTTCATGAAGAGCACATATAAAGAGTTCAGGAGAGCATAAAAACTCGAACGGACCTAAGTCAATGCCAACCCAAGCCCTTGAAGAACTGTCCAAAGGAATGGATCAAAGGATGGCATAGCCCCTCTAAGACACATATATCTTTTGCAAACCGTGAACCCCTATAGAGGGAGATGTGCTCGTTCACCCCGAATAGGAAGCCATATGTCATTCTCGGGAATTCCATGTTGGCACCATATAATTTGAAGCATTTTCATCGAAAGGATAGTCAGAATTTGGTCAGACAGACCATTTAAGAACCTTAGGTTGATATATTCATTCAGAAGGGGAGGTTGATTTTGCAGTGGGCCCACTTGTACAACTGTGATCTGCAACTTGGCCCAGATCGAACGTTTGGACCTAACAGGAATAGAAGGCGGAGCCTGAGCTATGAAGGACGCAGCTTTAGGAGGAGTAGACGTACCCTCACTGAAATTGAAGCATGGTGATCGACGAGATATTCCAAATAATAAAACGTGGCATTCAACACGGTCAGGTATGTTTTATTTTAATTAATGCACTCATTTGACCAACGATCGGAAACTAAAGGATGTCGACATGTGTTGACCAGTCAGATTTCAACCGTTGACCGAGGCAAGTCAAAGTGTTAATCTACACAGTGAAAGTCCATGTCTCATGCATGATAAATGGACCATCCTGCATAAATAACCTGCTCCTGCTAGAAAACACATCACTCTGCACGGCGGAACCATTGTCCAAAGTGACGTGGAAGCTTTTCTTTACAGGACATTGGAAGTGTAGCAATAGGAATATATAGTGATCGAATCATCCAAAATAACCGTTCTTTAATTAAACCGTCATACTAGAATTCAAACAACAGTGCATGATTATCCTTTGCCTTGATAGGAGTTAGTCAAAGATAGAAAACTTGACTTATCTCTAGAATGGAGTATACTAGACCAAGAATAAACTCAAGTTTACCCTAAATTGAGTCCAAACCTTAACTTCGGCCATATCCCCCTAAAAAAGAAATCAGCCTCTTCATCACCATCATTTGTGCTAAAAAGATCAACCCGCCTTAGATGGTTTGAATCTCAAGCAAGGAGATGGAATGAACAAATGAAAACAATTATAGATAAATGCTCAAGAACTATCGGGGCCAAAAGCTAGGGTTAGGCATATATTTTTCAAGGAATCATGGATCTGGTGGAAGATGGTCGGCGGTGGCTATCCATCACCATCGGCAATAGGGTCAGTGGCTGCAAGCAATTGAAGGCAATGCGAGATCATCTTGAAGAAGTTGAAGGAATCTTGGGTAGAAGCTTTTAGCACAACACAGGGAAAAGGAAAAAGTGGAGTAAAAATTTATATGTACTTGCTTACGCCAGCAATCGAGAGCATGAAATCAGTCGGTACCAAGAATTTTCGCTCAGTACCGAGAGGCATTTTTGCCAAAAAAGGGCAAAAAGCTTGGCAAAAGAAAGAGAATGCTCGACTGTGGTGTGGAACAATCTCTAGAGCATAGATCTTGTCCTTAGCACAAAGAACGGAATTTTGTCTGTGCAAAGAAGTTAAAGAAATATCAACTAGGTAAAAGTAATGCTTCAATGCAATACCTGAATGATCAATAGTAATCACTAAATAGCGAATTAGAACTCGTTTTTAATCCAGAACATGCTTTTTTTCAACAAAAGCATACAGTGGGGGCAGGTGTTAACTGGGTTTTTAACCAAGAAGATCTCAACAAGAAATAGAGGGCCAAAGTGAAGATGAGACGACTTACGAAATTGGAAAAGCACTTAAAAGGACTAGAAGATGGAACTTGAGAATTTACAAGTCAATTGGAGCAAAGAAAGCCCCCGGTATCAAGAGGAACCTTTTGGTACCGAGAGTTCTTTTCTCTAATTTGAACCTACCCAACTCCATATACCTCAGGCACAACATCGAGTGATTATGACCAAGTGCTTCTCTTAGCGGATGGATAAGTAATTCCCTAGATCGATGAGAAGAAAGCAAAGAAAGCAGGATAATACAAGCCTTATCAAAGGAATCATTGGGAACAACTCCCTTCTAAGGAAAAGAGTTTGAAATACATCGAATCGGAGAAAAGCAAAAGAGAAGAAAGGGTTTGCACCAACACCAACCTCATGGAACGAAGAGGAACTCTCGGCTTCAAGAGGTCTTTATTGGAGATTAGGCCACGTGATCTCTTGTACAACCCTTGGCTTGCATCTGGACTTTGTACTATATGGGCTTTTGGATATACGGAGCAGTTTTTCTATGAATACCAGTCCTATGGCATCCAAATATGGATCAAATCTTTTTCCTCTGCTCTAGACTCTAATTCTCTTTAAAATCCATAATCAATAAAAATAAAAAGTAGAATAGGTAGAGATTACCGGAACACTATAAAAATCTTACGTTTCTATACTTTTCTATACTTTCTTGCTACTTCTATTAGATATATTCCTATAACATGTTGCATTTGGATGTTATGCCACTTTTGGCATCAACACCATCGATGATGAGGAGACTTGGATGATGCCGTTAATAAGATATTTGAGTGAGGGGGTATTATCAAGCAATAGAAATGAAGCAGTGAAAGTCTTACAGAAGGCATCTCGCTTTATCATTCAGGATAGTGTGTATATCAAAGAGGATTTTCTAACCCATTACTGATATGCATTGTCGAGAGAGAAGCTGAGGAGGTAACGGAAAATATACCTCAAGAGTACCGTAGAGATCACACTGGAGGGTAGACCACAACAAAGAGGATGTTATGGTATGGGCATTTTTGATCGATGTTAAATCATGATGCGGTGGAGTATGTAAAAAGGTGTAACAAGCTCCCAAGGTGACTTTGGCTGAACTGACTCACATAGTTAGTCCCTAGTCCTTTATGATCTGGGGAATAGACTTGATCGACAAGCTCCCTATGGTTAGGGGTGGAGCTAAGTGTGCTACAGTTGCAGTTGAATAATTTACTAAGTGGGTGGAAGCATAATTACTTACTAAGGTGTTGTTGGCCAAAGTAATGAACATTTTGGTCAAAAATTTGATATGTAGGTACGGAGTCCCCCTTCAAAATCATCTGGGACAATGAGTTGCAGTACAATAACAAGGATTTTACCATCTTCTACCGGCAATATTGAATAAAGAAGAGTTTCTTTGTAATTCAATACCCACAGGCTAATAGACAAGTGGAAGTGGTCAACGAGGTTCCAAAGACTCTCATAAAGAAGTGACTAGAAAAGAACAAAGGACCATGGTGGATGAGCTTCCATTGGCACTGTCGGATTATCACACTTCTTTCAAGATGAAAATGGGACATACTCCTTTTCCATTATCTTATGGGTCGGTGATGATACTACCGGTGGAAATAGAGGAACCATCACACAGAAGGATTCATTATGACCTTAATGAGAACGAAGAGTCACTGAACATGTCATTGAATTTGATTGATGAAAGGCAAGAAGAAGCCACTCTTAAGGTGGAAACACACAAGGATAGCCAAGCAATAAAATTCGAAGGTCAAGCACCGCCCACTCAAGGAAAGGGATTTGGTACTAAGTGAATATTCCCTAGATTGAGAGCAGTCGACCCAATCTAGGAAGGACCGTATGTTATCCACAAGGACTTAGGCAACAAAGCCTTCATCCTTAGCACGGTGATAGGGCTGTCTTCTGAAAGGTTTGGAATGCCTAGAACATTCATCGCTATTTTACTTAATTTTTGTTACTTTTCCAGATTTATTGCAACAGTGTTATTGAAATAGTATGAAATGGATACTAATAAAAATACGTCTTCCTTGAAATCTTGTTGTGATAGATAATGGGTATAAAGTGAACAACCTAAACACATCAAACTAACATTGGCATTAAGGAATCGCTATAGAACCCCGATGAGGTGCACTCTCCGGTCAGGGGCGAGTAGAATCTCTATGTAAAGACCTTATCATCCCCTTAAATTTTTAGATGGCAACGGAAGACCAAAGTAATCCTAACCAGGGTCCACCACTGATGATGCCAAACCTTTGGCCTATGATGGCAGACCAAATTAACCCTAAGCAGGTTTCCACTATTAATGATCAGCCCCAAATCTTTCATAGACAATGGCGGAACTGAGTAACCCTAACTGGGTGTTCACTATTGATGATTAGGCCCAAACCGTTGGTTGGCAATGGTGGACCAGAGTAGCCCTAACTGGGCGTCCATCTTTGATTCACCTAAATCCTTTGGCCAGCAATAGTGAATCAGAGTAACCCTAATCGGATACCCACCATTGAAAATCGATCAGCAATGATGGAGCAGGGTAACCCTAATAGAGTGTCCACAATTTAATATTGGCCTAAATGTCTTGTCACTAATGGAAGACCGTAGTAACCCTAGCTAGGTGTTCACTATTAATGATTAGCCCCAAAATTCTTGCCGACGATTGCGGACCATAGTAACCTTAACCGAGTTTCCACCATTAATAATCGTCTCCAAACTTTTGGTTGACCATAAAGAACTCGACTTATTGAAAGTCAAGACATAACCATTGCCTTGTTGGTTCATCCTCAATGATCGGCCTTGGATTTCTGTCATCTGTAGAGAGCAAAGCTCGCCCAAGATAAAATGCGATAATTGATCGGGTGGCTCAATGCAAGTAATCAATAAAGGAATTGCAAATGAGGACTACCAATAGTTGTTCAAAATATGCATGGAATATTTGTGTGACAATAAATAAGTTACACCAGAATAATAAAAATCCAAATCATACTATCAGATATTACACCATTTATGGTACAAACCAACAAATGTCAAAAAGTGATTCATACTTACCCTCACAATAATATCAAAATTAGGTGAACACATGAAAAAAATGTTTATTAGGAATAAAAGACATGGAGTATACTATTCAAAACACAAAAGGAGGTATATAACTACTGTTATCACTTAGATTTAGTTTTGGAGATACGGATGTTTCTATTTGGTGGCAGCTGCCTCATCAAGTTCCACTTGCTTTTTCTTCATCATCTTTAAATCCCCTATTGCTTCTAACTTTACTCTAGCAACCTATTCAAGAAATTTTTTAATGATGGTCTACCTGAGATCTTCCTCCCTATTAAAAACCTCATGGACTTAGTGACACCCAAAATCTCAACGCCAGCATCATCTCTATGGGCAGTTGTCATCTCATCTTGACCCTCATCGATTGGGTCATCTAATAGGCTTGGGTCATGGTTCTGGCAATGAAACTCTTGAGGTAGATATAGTTTTGGGTAGACCCACCATAAATATGTTGCCTGCGTGGAAATGAGGAGGGTAACCAAGTATGGTCTTGTCCAAATGGACTCAGATATACTGAACAATGGTCCATGGACTATGAATAAGAACCCAACCTCCTTTAAGAGAAACTGGAACATCACCATGTTTTTTAGCATCATCTGGAAGTGGGGCATGTCTCATAGCTGGCTTTGAAGTGATGCATCTGAAAAAATATGGAAAATGGTTAGAGGGACATCATGCATTGTGGCATAAATGACCTATTTTTAAGTTTAACCTTATGTCATCGCACCTGAAGTTGAATCGTCATTCTTCTTTCTATCCTCTTCCTCTATTTAGGCCTTCTTAGCCTTAACTAGTTTAATATAACCTAAGCAGAGGACCTCCTTCTCCTCTACTATAAAGCAAGCATCAATAGCCTCAAGGCTGGAGAATGGTCCCCTTACTCGACGGCAGCCATGGCTTCCCTGATTAATCGTTTATGGATGGAATCCATAACTTTTTGTTGGCCATCCATCCAAGCCAACCTCTTTTCCTTAAGCATCCTAAAGTAAGTTTCATCTAAAGCTCCTTCACCCGGTCACACTGACTATTCTTCTCGTCACATTTCATTTGCAACTTTTCAACTTTATTGGATTCATCAGCCATCTCAATAGTTAAAGCGTCAAACTTATCCAAAAGAGAAACCCTTTCAACTTTCCACTCCACCACCTTCTTTTTCAAATCAGCAAGGCCATGCTCCATTTTTAAACCCACTCATCCAATCTCCTTGCGAATCAAGCTTTAATATCCTTATAATCTTTAAACAATCGCCTAGACTGGTATTGTAATCTTACTTGGCAGCTCTAGTATTTTGAGAGCATTCCTTTTTCAGCTTTACTATCTCCTCTGCTTAAGACATTTCTAATGCGTCCAGCATACCCCGGTGGTCATTGTCCTTTTGCTACATCTGCTTTCTCATTTCAAAGATCTTCAAGTTTTATTCAACATTATTTTTATCAATTTCCTCACCAGCCTTGAGTACCTTAGAGTGGAAGTCTGATAAGGACTTTACACCACTCGGCCCATCCCTCAGAAGATCATCACGCTAAGGGGAGTATCAACAAGCATGCGGGGAAGGGGGTCTTTTGGCTGGTAGGGCTTATGGAACTCATTGTAATTCGAGTCAGTGAGGTAAGTGATAATGACCTCTCCTTCCTTATTCTTCCTATAATGCCTTTAGGTATATGAACGATCGCTCCTCTCTTGTCCATCCTTTCCTGTTGTTTGGAGGATTTTGAGTTCGAGAGAAGGAATGCTGAAGCTTTGAAGGATTGGAGGCATGAACGAGGGTCTGAGATCTTAATTTACTGTAAGGAGAATGAGATCTTTTACACGAACCATTGTGGGGGTCCTGACCGCCTACATCTCCAACTCAACAATAGGATACGGTTTCCCTAGTTTTAATCCCCATGGCAGGCTGCTCTACATTTTTACAGGGACTAAAAGATGAGTAGCTTTCTTGATACCAAAGAGGTGAGCATATAGTTTGAGTGGCTTAAACTTAGACTATCGCTTCTCTCTTTTGGAACTCATGTGCCCCATAAAAAAGCGTAATAAACAAAGGATTAGAGCCAAGTAATGCCAAGAAATAAACCAGGAAGTGCATCACTATAGTGTGGAAAAGAGTTGTAGGCATGTGTGCAAGGAAGTGTGTAGCATTTGGATTAACCGTTAGGGTCCTCATGGATTTGCAACTGTAGCTAAATTTCCGCTATCGAGGTAGAATCATCCCTAGTGCAGGATCTTGTAAGTAGTCGGAAACTGTGATATCACTGAGTATGAACTCTTCCTGCTCCTCAACCCCAAAAGTACGATTTAGGGCTTCGTTAACATCTAAGTTAGATAAAGTCTCAAAGCCAATACGCCTGGAAGAATGAGCCCCTCTACGATTTGAGACAGTGGGTGGCATCGCTATCATGAGAGTGAGGGTTTGTCCCCTCTACCATCTTAGTCCAAACCCTGTCATTATCCCATTCCCATATAGCTATAAGTTAGCATCCCTGTGGGTTCAATTTATAAGGGATCTAGTTTCGACCATATTACGTCTAAATGAATGGTTGAATCGACTCCAGATGGAACTGAAGTCAAGTTCGCACAATAGACAAAAAGTTGAGAAGATGGTACTTTGCTTATCTCGCTAGTCGTTGAGGTTTTTCCTTTCCTTTTCTTGATAGCTTACGCATGGAGTGAACCCTGCCTTTTTCGATCGAGCACTCGACAAATAACAGCCCAAGTTGTCTCAAATTCTTAGACTATTACCAAACGGGGAACCTCCTAGAAATCTATATGGACTTTTTACAGCTTTCTCAACATGTCCTCCAAGTCATCTCCCAAACGTAGCTCTCACCGAACTTGAAGATGCAGTCAGAAAAAAGGAAAAGGTTAGCGATTAATGCAATGGCATTTAGGAAAAGGAATGGAATATAAATAAAAGCCAGATAACTTACATCCCAAATTCCATTAGTGAAAGCATGGAGAATCATATCGATTGAAAAAATACTCTCCCTTTAACATGAAAATTTCGAGTATAGATCCTTAATTGGTTTGAACTTACTCCCTGCTTTGAGACAGAGAAAAATAAAGCCATATGCTTTGCTTATAACTATATACAATAACCTACTATGCCGGTGGGTAATGAGAACCTAAAACTCCTTCATGAAGATAGTGTATATGTTGGTCAATGTTAGCATCAGAATTGGTCACTAACACTCTTGAGTACATTTTTGTAGCAAGATAAATGAAGAAATTAAATGGAAAAGGAGGAATAACATAATATATTACAAAATAGACCAATAGAGAACAGGAATAATAGAATTTATAGTGGTTCGACGTTAATTGCCTACATCCACTCTGAACATACTCTTTATTACTTTATCAATCACTTGAATACAAGTACAATCCACAAAGAAAAGCCTGAATACAAGTTGGAGAAAAAAGAAAGTGAGTGCAAAAAATGGCAGAGTCGTCCTTAATTTTTTCCAAAAGGATCCCCAAAAATGGAACTCTGCCCTGCTATTTATAGATGGAGACAGTCTGACATCTCAGAGCTTGAACTTCTCCTCATTCACTTGGGCCCATCACCAAGAGAATTCATCCCAACATTGACAAGTCAATAATGCTAACTCAAGCATGCCGAACATTCGAGGCTGACCCGAATGCAAGCATGTGGAGCATCGACCCGATTTGAGTATGCCGACCCGAACAGGCTATGCCGACCGCTCCCGATGATGCTGACCTGACCATGTGATGCCGATCACTCCCAATCTTACTAACCTGACCATGTGATGCCAACCCTCCCAATCTTGTCGACTTGACCATGTGATTCTGACCACTCCTAATCTTGCCGACCAGACCATGTGATGCCGACCACTCCCAATCTTGCCGACCCAAAGTGATTCTAGGCTGCCAATCCCTTGAAGTAATATGATATGCCGGTTCCAAGTCCTTTTTCCAACCCAAAGTCAAGCAAGCACCGACCCGAAGTGATTCTAACATGCCGACCCCATTCAATCTCTAATGCCGATCCTAAAATTATGCCAAGCCGGGGAATTGTCACCATTGACCCGAAGCTATGCCAAACCCTGCAAGTGCTGATCCCAAGTACTTCAGACATGCCGACTCTATCTCTAAGTTCTTATGCCGACCCGATAATATCAATGCCGACCTGAGGCGGGTATTTCTCTGACTCGAAGCGAACTCCTTAGCGACTCGAAGTAGACTCATGTCTTGACCCTCCTTCCATCAATAATCAACTATAGCCTCTGCAACTACTATTTTGTAGCCGATCCAAGGCATCGGATAACATTTTCCCCCCAAAGTGCGTCTAGTGAATAACATGATGTGCTTTGAACTAGCAAGTAATTCATGTTTCCAAAGTCTGGCTCGTTCAAGTCAATAATTGAATTTTATTTCCCATCAACCTTCAATGAAGTCTAGTGTCATTCGAATATTAGTTTTGCCTTAAGAAAACTTCGGGTCCCCTTATTTGACTTTTCAAAAGTTGATTGCATATAACCTTTCAGTGGTGGGATTCATTTGGAATTCTCCCAAGATCACGGTCATCTCCTAATCATGCATTATTTCATCTTATCATATCATATTTATTATTATTATTATTCTATTATATTTTTTATTTTATTTTTTATTTTAAAAAAAAGGAGGGAGCGCTCGACATAAGCATGCTAACCCATCGATTGCCTTCCGTGGCTTGGGTCGGCATGTTGAATAGCCGATCCCTTGAAATACAATGACCGAGTCTATAGGAGAAGACCGGTTTGAATCCCATCCCACATATAAAAGCTCATGTCCATAGTCTCTCCTTCTCACTTTCACTTCTCCAAGTTTGTCTCTCTACTGAACTCCGCTGTAATAACCCGTATATTTTAGGATTGAATATTTAAATATTTTATCGTTAGTCGGATTTTAGTCCGAAAAGTTACTTTTTGCATACAGCCGAATTAGGACTCGGGACCACTTCCATTGGGTCCAAAACACCGTTTGCAATCTTTTGAGTATAAACTTTGATATGTTTGGAGCTAGTGGAATTTTGCCACTTTTTCATTTTGGGCTTTGGGTTTGGTTTAGCCCATTAGCCTAAACTATTAACTCTAGCTCAACCCCCTCTTCCCTTCATTACTTCACTTTCATTTCCTAACACTCAAGCTTCATCAAAAATGGAGAGAGGAATGGGAAATTAAAATTCCATGCCTTAGTTCATTTGCAAATCCAACATCTAACTCCAAATCTAAAGAGAAGCCATTGATTCAAGCTTCTTGTGTTGAGATTGAAGTGTGGTTGATTCTTCCTTTGCTTTTAAGCTTCTTATTCATTGATTTTGTGAAAAGGTGAGATTTTTATCTTACATCTTTGTCTATAACTATCTTTGATTGTTGGGTATTAATTCTAACACTTATTCATGTGCATTTGCTTTTGGTTTGCATTGAATTGGTGAAAATCCCAATTTTTAGTGTTTTGGGTTCAAATCTTTAAAAATCCTAACTTTGATGATTGAACGCGTTTTTGGTGATGCATTAAGGAGCCAATAGGACCAGGTAGCCGATGGGCGTAATCCCCTAGCGTCCGTGCTCGACCGGTTGCAAATTAAGAGAGTTTTTGCATTTCTGTTGCTTAGGTCGCTCGGCCTGCTCGCACCATTAAGTCGCACATGCTATAGGTCGCGCCATGTTAAACCGCATCTCTTAGGTCGTTGTCACTCGGCTTGCTCGCACCACTTTGGTTGCATCACTTAGGTCGCTCGGCATGCTGCTATATCTCGCACCAACTTAGGTCGAACCATGCTATAGGTCGCGCCATGCGATAGGTCGCGCCATGTTAGTCCGCATGCTACTCCTTAAGCCGCTGGCTCCTTAAGTCGCTTGCACCTTAGGTCGTGCCATGTTAGGCCGCATGCTACTCCTTAAGCCGCTAGCTCCTTAGGTCGCGCGCACCTTAGGTCGCGCCATGCTATAGGCCACGCCATGTTAGGCCGCATGCTACTCCTTAAGCCGCTAGCTCCTTAGGTCGCTTGCACCTTAGGTCGCGCCATGTTAGGCCGCATGCTACTCCTTAAGCCGCTAGCTCCTTAGGTCGCTTGCATCTTATGTCGCCCATTTCTTAGGTCGCTCAGTTAGGCCGCATGCTATGTCGCTGATCCCTTATGTCATATGCCGTGGAATCGCATGAGTTGAGCCGCCGATTTCTTGTGTTGTATTGTGTTAAGTCGTAAGTCGTGGCTGTTAAGTCGCAAGGGTATTTCCACTTTGATGGATTTGGAATCGAATTCTTTGGATTTTATTCACGTCTTCGAATGTGAATTTTTGTGATTTATTGTTTCTACAATCATTTTTGTGATTCGTCACTTTAAAAATATAAAGGTTTCAATACTAGTAGTAAATATCAAAACTCTTTCATCAAAATGATTTCAACCCTATTTTATTACAAAGCTCGTTTCTTAAACCGTTTTCCAATCTACTAGTATATACAAACCTTTACCTCACTCGTATGAGAAATCTAATTAAACTACTTAGTAAAACAAGTGGTATGAAACGCTTGCGTTTACTTCGTTGGTTAATTCTTGGACTTGTTCGATTGAATCTCTTGTGACAATTTTCTAGTGGAAACTTACAATTTGTTCGTAAATATTTAAGTAAAGCTAATGGTTATGGGACATGAGGCTAAGCTCATATATTTACTAGCTTACTGTAATTGACACTTCTTGCTGATCATTGATGATCATTTTTGTGATTTAGACTAGCAAATGTGCGATGTCTCTTTGTCTACGAGGGAGACTAAACCCCGTATCTGTGGAGCTTCCGCTCAATTTGGTGGGGTAGCGACCCATGGTCTTCGGACCGTTTTGTGGAGCCTCGGCTCAAAAATTAATGGTTAGCAAGCATGGAATAGCGTTCCATTTTGTGATACACGTGTTGGTGAGTTTTCATGCTCCCGTTTTGTGATAGGCCTCCCCCTTTTTGTGATTTTTGGATTTCCATTGATGATTTCTAGAACTTGTGTTTCACCAATTTTCATGATTTACATTGATATGTTTTATCAATATTTGTGCATTGGTGAATTTGTGTGTCATTAACTTTTGTGATTGACATTGATATAATTGTCAATATTTATGGTTTGGTGAATAAAAATAAAGAGTATGACTTTCTTTTTGATCTTTGAGAAGATTCTTGTGATACTGATTAATCTCTTGTTGATTTTCAATTACATACTTATCACAGTATGGTTTTATGGTTATCATACGTGTTTGTCATATCTCTTATTCTATATCATTTCATCTAATATTTATAGCTAGACTGATCCATTTATTATCTTCTTATTAAATAATACTCGGGTCAGACCGAAATGTTACAGGTGTTTCTGCTTGACTTCACATCTGGGATTATCACCCTGACTTTTGGCTAACTACTTAGATTTGTAGTTTTTGTTGTATACATTTGAGATATAGACTCATTGATGTATCCATATTCTTTTGTCTAGCACTTGTAGCTATTGTTTTATGATATTGTGGATCTTGTTTGACCATTACTCTGATACACACTTTTAAGTGTTATATTCATATCTATTTCCGCCTTTGTGATATGGATGTCTGTGACTGATTTGTGTTATGTTTATTTCTATATTTATTTCCAAATAATATATATAGCCGCGAGTTTGTATTGGTATGTCGGATTTTCTCCTGAAACCAAATGCATGTTGCACTATCTGACATATCGGTGCTCGCACAAAGCAATTACACGGATGGTCGCTCCTCAACAGCCTTATTCTCCGTGCTAGTTGACGGCATTACACCGTAGTGTCCTTGGCTAGAGTGGGTATAGAGGTGGGGCGTCACAGCTTGGTATCAAAGCCAAACTTCGAAACAATGTAGAATAATTTAACAAGGATCATCGTCCTAAGTCCATCTTAGGAGTCGTGCCTTAGGATTTTATTCAGGTCTTCAAACCATTATATCCTATTTTCTTTTGTGATTCCTTGTTTTAACAATCATTAACGTTTGATATTCAATTTGTGAATAACCTTTTTCTTCTTCCTTCTTCCTTCTTCCTTCTTAAGGAAGAGAAATTGTTAGACCAGGCCGTCCCAGCGCCGGTCAATCTAGAGCTACTTCCCAAGATGGAGTATTTATGTCTGCCTAGCAGCTTCTTGATCTCGTAAAGAATGCTCAGGAAGCCGGTTCAAATCCGGAGTCTACTCACCCTAAGTCTGGATTTGCATGTTTGTGCAACGATTATACCAATTCGGGTGGGAAGCCATTCAAAGGTTCTGAAACTATTATTGAAGTCCAGGCTTGGCTGAGAACGTGCGATCGAATCTTTTCTCGCATGAATCTTATTGATCTTCACCGTGTTCAGGTGGCCTCTAGTATGCTCCAAGAAAGGGCATTAGATTGGTATGAGCTTCTTATTTCTGAAATAGTTGAAGCGGATCTTACTTGGGAGAAATTCCGAGAATGCTTCAAATTAAAATTTGTGCCTGAGAAGGTGACATTGGCTCGTCGTTTTATAGATCTTGTTCAAGGTAAATCCTCTGTGGCAGACTATGTCGCATCCTTCGAGTCACTTTCTAAATACGGGGTCGAATATATAAACACCCCATTGAAGAAGAACCAAAGATTTGTCTATGGCTTGAACAAAAATCTCAAGAAGCCGTTACTTCTAAAGTTAGAAATTTCTTTTGATCAACTCATTCATATCGCTCTTCGGCTTGAAGAGGCGGATAGGGAGAGTGATGTTGAAGTTATGGGTGCCAAACCAAACTTCAACAACAAGAAAAGGCCTAATAAGTTCAAGGGTCCTTATCCCAATAAGAAAGGAAAGCAAGCAACTTCGGCGGCAATGACTTCTACCTCTAGTAGTGGGCAATGCTACAATTGTGGTTCTAAGGACCATTAAGCGAACAAGTGTTCAAAGCCTCGTGCTTGTGGCTATTGCAAAAGCCCGGATCATTATTTATCTTCTTGTCCCAAACTTCAAGGCAAGAAGGAGGGAAAGCTTAATGTTGCTCAAGCCTATGGCAACACATCTCGTGGTCAAGGTATTTCTCTTCTATCCTTGATGGCATTATTTTATTTCGTGATCACCCTATTCGAGTTCTTTTTGATACGGGTGCGTCCCATTCTTTTATATCAAAAGAACTTGTTGATACTTTTTCTTTGAGTGTTGTCGCTTTAATGACTTCTTTGAGAATTGCGAATCCGGTTGGTGGATCCGCAACAATTAGTTTGCTTTGTAAAGATGTCGAGATTATTTTGTGTGATTTTTCTTTCCGAGCCGATTTGCATGTTATGCGCTACTTAGGCTTTGGAATGATTTTGGGAATGGATTGGCTTAACCGCTATGAAGCCCAAATCCTATGTCCTGAGCGGACTATTCGTCTTCGACATCCTCAATCTGTTAAGCAGATTTCTATTGACTTTAAAGATTCGGATTCCATCTTGGTTGCATCTTTATATTCTTTAAATCCTCATGATGACGATAATGATGATGAGGAAGATATTATTTCTCTTATTCACGTTGTTCGTGAATTTTCCGACATATTTGAGCCCGTTTTAGGATTACCACCAAAGCGAGCAATTGAATTCAAAATTAATCTCATCCCTGGAGCTCAACCTATTACTCGTCCTTCTTATCGTATGTCCAATAAAGAAAATGAGGAGACGCGCAAACAATTATCCGAATTGGAGACGAAGCAATTTATTCGCTCTAGTTCCTCGCCTTGGGGAGCTTCGGCTATTTTTGTGAAGAAATTCGATGGTACACTTAGGCTTTGCGTTGACTACCGCAAGCTTAATGATCTTACTATCAATAATAAATATCCTTTACCTAGGATTGATGACTTATTTGATCAGCTTAGTGGTGCTAGAGCCTTTTCACAGTTATACTTAGCTACCGGTTTTCAACAGCTTCATGTTGCAGAGGATATCATTCCTTTGACATCGTTCCGTACTCGTTATGGATCTTATGAATGGCTTGTTATGCCATTTGGTTTAACGAATGCTCCGGCTTATTTCGTTGACCTTATAAATAGAGTTTTCAAAGACTTCCTCGATCGGTTTGTTCTCATCTTTATTGATGATATTCTTGTGTATTCAAAAACCGAGGAGGAGCATGAAAAGCATCTTCAGACTATGTTGGAAACTCTTAGGCGTAATCAATTAAAAGAAAAATGTTCTAAATGCCACTTTTGGCAATCTCGTGTGAAGTTTCTCGGTCATATTATTTCCGAATCCGGAATTTCCGTGGATCCTTTAAAGATTGAAGCGATTCAAAATTGGAAGAGACCGGAGAGTGTGACGGAGATCCGTAGCTTCCTTGGATTGGCGGGATATTACCGTCTTTTATAAATGACTTTTCAGAAATTTCCGTGCCTCTTACTAGTTTGACAAAGAAGGGAGTTAAATACTTTTGGTCGGACAAATGTGAAGCTTCTTTCTAGAAATTAAAAGAACTCCTTTCCGATGCTCCTATTCTTGTTATTCCCGAGGGGAATCAAGATTTTATTATTTATACCGATGCTAGTCGCATTGGTTTGGGTTCCGTTCTTATGCAAAGAGAACGTGTTATTGCTTATGCTTCTAGGCAATTAAAGCCTGCCGAGACTAGATATGCCACTCATGATTTAGAACTCGCGGCTATTGTTTTTGTCCTTCGTATTTGGCGTCATTATCTTTTGGGAGAAAAATTTATTCTTTACACCGATCATAAATCTTTGAAGTATCTATTTTCTCAAAAGGAATTAATTTGCGTCAACAATGTTGGCTCGAATTTCTTGTAGCTTATGATCTTGATATTCTTTATACTCTCGGAAGGGGAAATCGTGTTGCGGACGCACTTAGTCGTAAGCAACAAGCGGTTATTTCTATGATGGTATCTGAATGGAGCGATCTCGAGATATTATCCACTTGTGAGGTTCAAGATCATGTATCCAATTTGTGTTCATCTCTTGTTTTATGTATTCTTGAGGCTCATCCTTCTCTTTTAGACCGCATTCTTGAAGCTCAAAAGCTAGATCCCGAATTGGCTCTTCTTGGCCAAAATTTTAGGGATAAAATTAATATTGAAGGTTTGAAAGACTTTGATATTGATTCTCGTGACGGTATTTGAAAATTTGGTAGACTTATCGTGCCAAATATTAGTAATCTTCTTAAAGACATTTTAGAAGATTCTCATCGTTCTAAATTTACCATTCATCCCGGTAGTAGTAAAATGTACGCGGATATGAAGGGACTTTTTTATTGGGAGGGAATGAAATATGATATTGCTAACTTTGTTAAGTGTTGCATGACTTGCCAACTCATTAAGGCCGAGCATCAAAGACCCGGTGGGTTATTGCAACCTTTAGAAATTCCAATTTGGAAGTAGGACCAAATTTCCATGGATTTTATAGGCGGCCTTCCCCGTTCTCGTTCGGATCATGATAGCTTATAGGTGATAGTCGATAAACTTACTAAATCCGCTCATTTTATTCCGTTCGGTCCAATCGAACCGTTCCTCTCTTGGCCAAACTCTTTATTAAAGAAATTGTAAAATTGCATGGAGTTCCTTCTTCTATTGTTAGTGATCGTGATCCATTGTTTACTAATGGATTTTGAAAGAGTCTTCAAAAAGCTTTGGGAACGAAGCTTAATTTTAGCACCGCTTATCATCCCCAGTCCGATGGACAGACTGAGCGTGTGAATCAAACTCTTGAAGATCTTCTTCGTGCATGTGTTCTTGATTTTAGTGGAAGTTGGGAAGATCATATTTCTCTTATTGAGTTTTCCTACAATAATAGCTTCCAATCTAGTATTGGTATGGCACCTTTTGAGGCACTCTATAGAAGGCCATGCCGATCTCCTTCTTGTTGGCTTAAGGCCGGTGAGAAGCTGGTTTTAAGTCCAGATTTTATTCGTGATTCCACAAAGAAGATTGACCTTATTCGTCATAGGATGAAAGAAGCCCAGAGTAGACAAAAATCCTATGCCGATAACCGGAGAAGGAAATTAGAATTTTCTGTGGGAGATCTTGTGTTTATTCGTGTTTCACCTATGAAGGGTGTTGTACGTTTCAGTCGATCGGGAAAATTAGCGCCTTGATACATTGGGCCATTTCCTATCACCAAACGTATTGGTTCAGTGGCTTATCTCCTTTTATTACCGGCTCAGTTTTCTGCTATTCATGACGTGTTTCACGTTTCTCAATTACGGAAATGCCTTCGAGATTCCGCTTCTATTCTTGAGCCCGGTGTTGTGGAAGAAATTGAAGTTTCGCCTAATTTAACTTATGAGCAACATCCTATCTGTATTATTTCTTCGGAGATCAAGCGCCTTCGAAATAAAGATGTTCCGCATGTTAAAGTTCAATGGTCCTCAAATCCTAAGGATTGCTCTAGGGAATCTAGAGAGTTCATCGAGCGAACACATCCGGACTTACTTTCCCATGCTCTTTGAGGTGAATTTCTTATTTCAAATTTCTTTTGTGTTGATATGCTTTCATGGTTGTTACCTTATATTTTCTTCTTAAATATTGCATGGATGCAATTTCTTTAAGGAGGGGAGTCTGTAACAACCCGTATATTTTACGATTTGAAAATTTAAATATTTTATTTAAATATTTTATCATTAATCGGATTTTAGTCCGAAAAGTTACTTTTTGCATACGGTCGAATTAGGACTCGGGACCACTTCCATTGGGTCCAAAACACCGTTTGCGATCTTTTGAGTATAAATTTTGATATGTTTGGAGTTAGTGGAATTTTGCCACTTTTTCACTATGGGCTTTGGGTTTGGTTTAGCCCATTAGCCTAAACTATTAACTCTAGCTCAGCCCCCTCTTTCCTTCATTACTTCACTTTCATTTCCTAACACTCAAGCTTCATCAAAAATGGAGAGAGGAATGGGAAATTAAAACTCCAAGCCCTAGTTCATTTGCAAATCCAACATCTAACTCCAAATCCAAAGAGAAGCTATTGATTCAAGCTTCTTGTGTTGAGATTGAAGTGTGGTTGATTCTTCCTTTGCTTTTAAGCTTCTTCTTCATTGATTTGGTGAAAAGGTAAGATTTTTATCTCACATCTTTGTCTATAACTATCTTTTGATTGTTGGGTATGAATTCCTAACACTTATTCATGTGCATTTGCTTTTGGTTTTGGATTGAATTGGTGAAAATCCCAATTTTTAGTGTTTTGGGTTCAAATCCTTAAAAATCCTAACTTTGATGATTGAAAGCGTTTTTGGTGATGCATCGAGGAGCCAATAGGACCGGGTAGCCGATGGGCGTAATCCCCTAGCGTTCATGCTCGACCGGTTGCAAATTGAGAGAGTTTTTGCATTTCTGTTGCTTAGGTCGCTTGGCCTGCTCGCACCATTAAGCTGCACCTGCTATAGGTCGCGCCAAGTTAAGCCGCATCTCTTAGGTCGTTGTTGCTCGACTTGCTCGCACCACTTAGGTCGCATCACTTAGGTCGCTCGGCCTACTGCTATATCTCGCACCAACTTAGGTCGCGCCATGCTATAGGTCGCGCCATGTTAGGTCGCATGCTACTCCTTAAGCCGCTAGCTCTTTAGGTCGCTTGCACCTTAGGTCGCACCATGTTAGGCCGCATGCTACTCCTTAAGCCGCTAGCTCCATTGGTCGCTTGCACCTTAGGTCGCGCCATGCTATAGGTCACGCCACGCTATAGGTCGCGCCATGTTAGGCCGCATGCTACTCCTTAAGCCGCTAGCTCCTTAGGTTGCTTGCACCTTAGGTCGCACCATGTTAGGCCGCATGCTACTCCTTAAGCCGTTGGCTCTTTAGGTCGCTTGCATCTTATGTCGCCCATTTCTTAGGTCACTCAGTTAGGCCGCAATCTATGTCGCTGATCCCTTATGTCGTATGCCGTGGAGTCGCATGAGTTGAGCCGCCGATTTCTTGTGTTGTATTGTGTTAAGTCGTAAGTCGTGGCTGTTAAGTCGCAAGGGTGTTTCCACTTTGATGGATTTGGAATCGAATTCTTTGGATTTTATTCACGTCTTCGAATGTGAATTTTTGTGATTTATTGTTTCTACAATCATTTTTGTGATTCGTCACTTTAAAAATATAAAGGTTTCAATACTAGTAGTAAATATCAAAACTCTTTCATCAAAACGATTGCAACCCTATTTTATTACAAAGCACGTTTCTTAAACCGTTTTCCAATCTACTAGTATATACAAACCTTTACCTCACTCGTATGAGAAATCTAATTAAACTACTTAGTAAAACAAGTGGTATGAAACGCTTGCGTTTACTTCATTGGTTAATTCTTGGACTTGTTCGATTGAATCTCCTGTGACAATTTTCTAGTGGAAACTTACAGTTTGTTCGTAAATATTTAAGTTAAGCTAGTGGTTATTGGACATGAGGCTAAGCTCATATATTTATTAGCTTACTGTAATTAACACTTCTTGATGATAGTTGATGATCATTTTTGTGATTTAGACTAGCAAATGTGCGATGTCTCTTTGTCTACGAGGGAGACCAAACCCCGTTTCTGTGGAGCTTCGGCTCAATTTGGTTGGGTAGAGACCCGTGGTCTTCGGACCGTTTTGTGGAGCCTCGGCTCAAAAATTAACGGTTAGCAAGCATGGAATAGCATTCCATTTTGTGATACACGTGTTGGTGAGTTTTCATGCTCCCGTTTTGTGATAGGCCTCCCCCTTTTTGTGATTTCTGGATTTCCATTGATGATTTCTAGAACTTGTGTTTCACCAATTTTCGTGATTTACATTGATATGTTTTATCAATATTTGTGCATTGGTGAATTTGTGTGTCATTAACTTTTGTGATTGACATTGATATAATTGTCAATATTTATGGTTTGGTGAATAAATATAAAGAGTATGACATTCTTTTTTATCTTTGAGAAGATTCTTGTGATATTGATTAATCTCTTGTTGATTTTCAATTACATACTTATCACAGTATGGTTTTATGGTTATCATACGTTTTTGTCATATCTCTTATTCTATATCATTTCATCTGATATTTATAGCTAGACTGATCCGTTTATTATTTTCTTATTAGATAATATTCGGGTCAGACCGAGATGTTACAGGTGTTTCTGTTTGACTTCACATCTGGGATGATCACCCTGACTTTTGGTTAACTACTTTGATTTGTAGTTTTTGTTGTGTACATTTGAAATATAGACTCATTGATGTATCCATATTCTTTTGTCTAGCACTTGTAGCTATTCTTTTGTGATATTGTGGATCTTGTCTGACCACTACTCTGATACACACTTTTAAGTGTTATATTCATATCTATTTCCGCCTTTGTGATATGGATGTCTGTGACTGATTTGTGTTATGTTTATTTCTATATTTGTTTCCGAAGAGTATATATAGCCACTGTGTAGTAGCTTTGAGTTTGTATCGGTATGTCGGATTTCCTCCTGAAACCAAATGCATGTTGTACTATCTGAAATATCGGTGCTGGTACAAAGCAATTACACGGATGGTAGCTCCTCAACAACCTTATTCTCCATGCTAGTTGACGGCATTACACCGTAGTGTCCTTGGCTAGAGTGGGTATAAAGGTGGGGTGTCACATCCGCTAACCAATTCCTCCAACACCATTTATGCCTCTTCATTTCCCAAATCCGAGTTGCTTCGTCTTGCAACTTCCAATTACACACGGCTTTGAATTTTCCTTCACTCGAACACATTACTATCCCCTAAGCCCCAGATCTACTACATAGGTATGAAATTCCTTTCTAATTCACACCAAGACCTTAAGGACTTACGCGGTGTCCAAGTACATAGGCAATTAGGTTCTAGTAAGGAGTTGATATGGGGTGGAGTAGAAGAGGGATTAAGAGGAATAGAAGGGAGTTGTAGGAGAGGAAACAGATTCTGTGTAGATAAGGTAGAGGATGGGGTCGGCATAGATTAGGATATTAGAAGGAGTCGATATATTCGTTTTAACCATAGGGTCGGTGTTGTATTCTAGGCATTGGGACGAGAAAACAAGGGGTCGGTATACTTAGTTTGGACGTAGGGATCAGTATAGTGCTTAGTGAAAGGGATTGGTATTTGGGAAAAAAGGAAGGATTGGTATATTTCGTAAATAGGAGCAGGTCGGTATATTTTATGAAGAGGAGCGGGTCGACAATGGGCCAAGGCACAGGGGTCAGTATAAGGTAGTTGGGATCAGCAGTGACAAATGAAGCTATTTCAACCCAAGTTATCCAAAGATAATGACCACATATTTCCTTGCCCAAGCATGTAGTGATGAATAATGAAATAACTTAGCACATACAAGTCTATGGACTTAACTCAAATTAATAAATCCACAATTCATACAACATGACTTAAACGTAAAACTAGCCCAACAAATTCAGGCAACGAACTTCATAACCTAGAATGTCAAGGCCTGGTCCTAAGACTTCTGTCGCCAACCACCTTCTACGCCGCCCGGGACGGTCAACAATGATGGTCTTTTTGGACGAAAACTCAAAATTTCATCATTTTACTTTCGTTTTTCCAATCTTTAGCTATTTGCACTTATGTCAAATCCATTGTACTAGTTTACACACAGCACAGTGGGATGGATTAATATTACTTCTAATATCGATTACCTTTCAAGTATAGCTAACACAGGTATCCACCGACACAAGGCGCTATCCCATGATTTCATCCAAGTTAGGTAGGAAATCGAGCTCCGTTACTTTGTATGGCAAGCCCGGGCCAAGTCAGCAACAAGAGTATAGACATCAAGCCAGCAGATAGACCTCTTTTCCGACATTCCAACTCTTCCGGCAAAAGTTATAGGTCCAGCTTCCGACACTGTGGGTGATGCTATTGTTTTGGACAACCCGACTAATTCACAGGCTTTAAAACAGGTCGAAACATCCCTTCGTCGATTATGCTTGATTCATGGGATCCCTTTCGAGATGTTTCGGTCCCATCGAGGCAAGACAGGCCCCACCTGCCCCAGTCGAATACACTACACATAATAAATTCATGTGCTAGGTTGGATGTCTGTCACCCTTCAACTCCTTTATTCGCGAAGTGTTAAAGTATATGGGAATCCCCCTACTCAATTGCACCCCAACTGTTATGCATTTATTCACGGCACTTTCTTGCTCTTCATGAGCGTCCTATTCCGACCACCAACTCCTGAGGATATCCGATACATTTATAATTTTAAGAGACGAGCCGATAGCCCCTCGTACGTATTCCTTGAGCCACCGTCCAGATGCCAAGTTCTAATGGGTGTATGGAACAAGCTTTCCCTGTTCAAACAAGAGTGGTTCTATGTGCGTTTTCCTCTAGGCTTTGCGAGAAGATGGTTGGAAGGTCGAAAGTTTTATTCCCGTTCCGCCCTTAATTCAAAGACTTAAATCACATCCTCTCTAATCATCCGAATTTTTTATATCTTCCAGGTGTTCACCCTCGTCCCGAAGGCACCAAATATTCCAAGGCAGTTGAGGCTATTCGTGCTACTTCAATAGAGGGTCGAGATATCAAGCTATCAGTCATTGACGAGCTGCTCTCGCTATTTGGGCTACTAGCAGACGGCCATAGGATTGGCCTTCCAAGGAGTAGAGCAACCTCAAGGGCGGTAGCCGATAGAAAGAGAGAAAAAGTCGGCCTCGTAGTGCTCCTATCGAAGGAGTCCATGAAGGTATTGAGGAAGGGGAGATCAAAGAAACAGCAGTCCTGGAGCCTAATGCTGAAAATATAAGTCCTGGATAGGTGCCAGCAGCAAACGTTCCCCATACGAGCCAGTCGCAACCTTCTTCGAAAAAAGAAAAAGAGCCTGGCATACAGAATCAAAAAGAGGAAAACTAGGGAGATCCTAAAATTTGTTATAACTCCCGTTGAGAAGAGGTCGTCTTCCCAAGAAATAGAAAGCTCACTGAAGGGCCACTCCAATCTTTCTATTTCAGGCGACCAAAACCACCCGTCCGTCGGGGGATGCACAAGGACACACACAAACACTTACATTCCATCATTCGCTCGCATTCGACTTCTTATATGGCATCCACTAACTCGTTCTTGTTTAACCCTATTTACAGGCTCAATGTCCTGTTCACACGGCTTCGATCGCCTCCGTGGTACTTCTATCTTCCATCGCTCAGGTCGGGGTTTCGAGTCCGGAAAATATAGGGAGAGAGATGAAGGCTAGGAAAGAGATTATCGTTCTAGAGAATCATCTTCATCATCCAAAAGAAGAGCTTAAGAGCATACTTATCTTCAAAGCGACCCTACAAATACCCCTTCGTGTGTAGGAGACAAGCCCACTCAATCAGGCTCCTAGTCCGAAGCTCCCCACGAACATCACTCCAGCTCTTCCAACGCTAGGCAATCTCGTGAGCACTGTAAGCAAACATTGATTTCGTCGAAACGAATTTCTCCATTTCCTGCTCACGGTCCAACTACAGTGGAGAAGTTAGCCGAGCTCAAACCACCTTCCAAAGAATTTGCTATGATGGGCTAAAGTTCGTCCTGGCTATACATCCCATCCCTGGGTTCGCCAAAGCATATTCGCTTGAATGTATGAATGACGTATATGTACAAAATGAGGTGTTCATGCACTTGGTTGAAAAAGTCTTGGAGGTTTCTATTGAATGTCAGCAATGAGATTGACCGCCTTAAGTTAGAGGCTATCCACGATAAGGACATCAAAAAGTATCAGGATAGTGAATTGGTCTCATTCAAAGCCTAATTTGAGGATGCAAAAAGGAATGCCAAAGAGACGGTCGGAGCAGTTAGTCGCTTAGCGGCTACTCACAAAAAGGAATTAAATGATGCCCTCCAACGTAGTGGCGCTTTGGCTCTGGAAAATGAATCCTTGTAAAAGGAGAAAGACACACTAGCCCGCCGCGTGGTAGAGCTGCTATTTAAGGAAAAGGAGGAGAAAATAGAAGCATAAGAGGAGTCGTAGAAATATTACAAGGAAATCATCGAGACATGAAACTTGAAGGTGAAGCTCGATGAGGAATTTTCCCAGACTGAAGCGTTGAAGGAAGCCGCTCGCGAAGATGGTAAGAAAGCAATATTCATGGAGACCGACTCCCGAATTGAGGTAGGGACCAAATCCGATAAGGAGGAAATTAAATGCTTATTCGACCCACTCATTACTGAATATAATGCAAGGGTTCTCCTTCACCATGATTTATTCTTCGTGGGCGATGGTTATCTCGATTTGTTTGCCGAACTTAGGATACCCTCATTGAAATCAAGAAAGTACAGTCGGGCATGGCAGAGATTGATGAAGAGGCGCTCGCAAAAGAAGTGCTTTGAGGAAACGAGCCATCCGACTTGGCTTTGCAAAGCTTTTATCTGGCACTGAGTCCCAGGGGCCTATTTCTGCATAATCGACCAAGAGTTCATCTTCTCAACCTCTTGAGCAACTTGTCGGTTATGACCCTGAAAAGCCTAGACTTGGCTTCCACAAGTTATCTCTGATTATTGAAGGGAGTACTCCTATGTCCACCAAAAGTCAACCGGGTACTGGTACTTATCTCTACCTCTTCTAATCTATAGAGTTGTCGTTCTCGACGAATAACAGCCGTAATCTAACATTTTCCTTTTGCGAAACCATGTAGGTCACCCTGGTCTTGAGTCTACTTCAAGGGGCGATTTCATTGTGGAATATGAGGAAAAAGAAGCCGAGGCACCAGTTGTTGGAGACATTCCTGGTCCCGATGCTAAAGTAATCGGGGCGCTAGACAAGGATAAACCTAAAGATTCATTACTTGCCAAGGAGCAAGATGACGTTATAATTACGGGTGCTTCTGAGCACACCGCCATGTTTAGTGTGAAGGAGCAGATCAAAGAAGAGGAAAAAGCGAAGTTCAAAGCTAAGAGTGAGCCCAAGGTGGTGGAGATTGATGATCCCCTTAATAGGCCACTGCAATTAATTCCTCCTGGAAGGTCTGTCTCCATGGTAGTTCCCCCTCCTTCCTCAAGTACGTCCTTCTAAGGGAGCAAGGGGTCCAAAAAGAAACAATTGGCTGAGACGACTCCCGAAAAGCCGAAGAAAGATAGAAAAACGAAGAACTAGTCATGGCTCTATAATATTTTGCTTAGTTTGAGTAAATTAGAGTTATGTAATCGCTTTTCCTTCCCTTTTTTCTTAGTAGCAGATGTACGGACGTGGCCTCCGAACCTTCGGAGGGGTTGTTAGGAAATTTTGGGGTGTAAATAATTTTTTTTCCTTTTCTACTCATCGAATGCATTATTATTTCAGTGGAAGATTAATTTTTATAGTCCAAGTAGTTGTGAAGTTTTTTTAGGTTTTGTTGATAATTTATCATCTCAATCTCAGAGCTTCTCTACGAATTTCATCGAAAGTTGTCATCGACACCAGGCCGAAATCATAGCTAACAATCGTATTCCGTCGCTAATGGTTCGAGCATTTTTTATCGATCTTAAGCCGGAGCCCGTATATAGTAAACGGTCAAAAGTTCTCTCGTTCATCCGCAGGTTCGAACGCTTGGCCTTTTTAAGTTTTCCCCTTGGACTTATAGACTTTTTTCACATCACTCATAATTTAGTCCACAACCAGGGACTCGGAGATTTTACAAGTCATTTATACTAGTTTGTGTTCTGAGGACCTGAAGTACTCTAATCCGCATTCTGGGGACTTAGAGATTTTTCAAATCGTCCATACTCCAATCCACGCTTGGGGGCTTAGAGTACTCTAATCCGCACTCCAGGGACTTAGAGATTTTTCAATTCATTTATACTCTAGTCTACGCTCTAAGGACTCAGAGTAGTCTAATCCGCACTCTGGGGACTTGGAGATTTTTCAAGTCATTTATACATTAGTCCGCATTATGGGGACTCAGAGTACTCTAATCCACACTCTGAGGACTTAGAGATTTTTTGAGTCATTTACACACTAGTCCGCACTTTAGGGACTCAGAGTACTCTAATCCACACTCTGGGGACTTAGAGGTTTTTCAGGTCGTTTATACTCTAGTCTGTGCTTTGGGGACTCAAAGTACTCTAATATGCACTTTAGGGACTTAGAGATTTTTCAAGTCGTTTATACTCTAGTCTGCGCTCTGTGGACTCAAAGTACTCTAATTCGCACTCTGAGGACTTAGAGACTTTTCAAGTCGTTTATACTCTAGTCCACGTTCTGGGGACTTAGAGTACTTTAATCTACACTCTAGGGCCATAGAGATTTTCCGAGTCGTTTATATTCTAGTCCACGCTCTGAGGACTCAGAGTACACTAATCCACACTTTGGGGACTTAGAGATATTTCATGTCATTTATACTCTAGTCCATACTTTGGGGACTCAAAAGTGTTTTTTTTAAATATAGCTGGTTGATTTTTAGTTCTATGTGTAAGTTCATACGTCACGTACGTCAGTGTTAATAAATCCCAACACATAATTATATAACATGAAAAAACAGTTGTTCATAGAAAAGTAGCTTCAAGCTTTTATTCATCACAAAAAATGGCGACAAACTAATTTGTCTTATTACACATCGAAAAAAAGAACAACAAGAAGGCATATACTGGAAACAACTATGACCAAAATGAAAAAGAAATAAACTAGGAAAATAGCGACGTAGGTGTTCGCTATTCCATGCTCTAAGAAGTGTTACATCATCAATAGTCGTTAGCTTGAAAGTACCTTCTCCCAGCCTCCTTTCGATGACGTACGTCCCTTCCTATATAGGATTCATATGTGATGGGACCAGAAAGACTCACTTTAGAATAAGGTCACTCACATCAAAAACTCTGGGTCGGACTTTCATATTATAATATCGGGCAATTCGGTGACGATGTGCAGCCGCTCTCAGATTAGCTTCCACACGCTTCCCGTCAATAAAGTCAAATGACTCTAATAGGAAATCTCGGCTTCTTTTGGGATCGTAATAAATTACCCAATGGGAAAGAACTTCAAGCTCCATGGGTATAACTACTTCAACACCGCAGGATAAGGCGAATGGAGTATGGCAAGTCGCTAACTTGTGAGTAGTTCTATATGCCTAGAGTACCGTTGGAAGTTCATCCACCCACTTGCCTCTAGCCTTTTCCAAACGCTTTTTCAGGATGGATTTGATTATCTTATTTACAACTTTAACCTGCCTATTCGCTTTAGGGTGAGCGACCGCTGCAAACATTTTCTCAATGTGATATTTCTGAAAAAACACTTTGAATTCGGAACTATCAAATTGAGTTCCATTGTCGGTGAAAATAGTCCATGGGAGACCAAAACGACATATAATGTTTCGCAGTACAAAATTAATAACCCTTTTGGTGGTGATCGTAGCTAATGGTTCCGCTTCTGTCCATTTGGTGAAGTTGTCGACCGCAACAATTGCATACTTCGCACCACCTTTGGAAATTGGCAACAAGCCGACAATGACAATTCCCTATGTCATAAATGGCCATTGGCTAACCATGTGCGTGATTTTTGTCAGTGAGCTCTTCGGACTTTCATATATTTCTAGCGTTTATCACATCTTCTCACATAATCTACGGCGTTTCGATTCACAATCGACCAGTGGTACCCATAACGAAGTATCTTTTTGGATTGCATCTGCCCCCAATGTGGTCGCCACATTCTCTTTCACGAACTTCTTTCAAGACCCGCTTTATCTCATCATGGGCATTGCATCTGAGTAAAGGAACAAAGAATCCCTTTCGATACATAATCCCGTCTTGCATTACATATAGCGAGACCTTGCGAAGGACTTGCCATTTTTCGTTCCTTTTCTCCAACAAGTTTCCATGCAACAATTATTCCTTAGATGGGGACATCCACGACTCCATACCAGTTTCCATCTCTGGCACATGATCAACTTCCATTGAATTTATAGCCATGGTATGTAGGGTTTCAACGGGAACCAAGCCCATTTGCAGTGCATCACCAGTGCTTGCAAGTTTTGCCAATGAATCGGCTTCTCCGTTTTGCTCGCGCGGGATGTTCGAAATGTCATAGTATTCGAGGTCTGCCAATAACTCGTGAATTATGAGGCAAGCTATTGCCCCTTCCTCTCGTAATCCCCTCTAACTTGGTACACCACCAACTTCGAGTCATAAAAGATTTCGATCGATTTCACCCCGAGCTCTTTAGTAAGCTTCAATCCAGAATCAATGCTTCATATTCGTCTTCATTATTCATAGTAGGGAAACTAAGATTTAAGGCATAACAAATCGATTGGTACTAAGGGGTTACAAGAATGACACCAGCCCCAGAACAACGATCATTGGATGCTCCATCGGTGTATAGTTTCCATTGTATGATAGGAATCATATCGCTCCCATTTGGTTCGTCCTACATTGTGAACTCTGCTATGAAATCTACCAACTTTGTCCCTAGTGTAACATCCCGCCTTTTCGCATGCTTTAAATCGACACACGTGCCAATTCAAACCATACGGTAGGGTGGATTGCTATGGGGTAAATAAGAAAAACAGAGAAGAGAAAAAAACTAAACAGAATCTCACAGCGGAAGGATAAAATATAATAATAAATATACAGTTCATAAAACTGTTTACAAAACATTTGATTCTTCTTCATACAATAAATATCAGAGTTCACATACCAATAAATATCAATGCAGCGGAATTAAATAGTGTAGTGGAATAATAGTAGATAATAGTAATACAAATCTTCGTCCTCCAGAGCTAAAACTTCAAATCCTGAAACACTCGGACTGACCCGAGCGAATTGAAAAGACAAAACACTCGAGTCGGAACTGAAAGATCTTATGTAAGTTAAATCAACAGGGATAAATATAAGTGCAGTAACTTAAAAGATGCTCGGGATTCACATCTCTTAAGGATCCGTTAAACTATTTACTATGTAGTATATTTCGCTATTATAATAGTGTCTAATTGTAAAATAAACTTACTTTTAAATAGCGTTAAGGAGTTACCCAATCTCCCCCTTAACACAATAATAGTCCCAGTAGTCCATCCAATATCATAGTCCCTCCTGATCGGAAAGCCACCAGAGGATACCACACGGGCAACGGGAGAAATCCAAACTCATACAAGGCGCGATAGGGTAGGTGACATGGCATAACTAGGCAATGTCAGGGTAGATATACCAATTACGCATCCGGGCTGGTGGTAACGCGTAGCTGCTACTACCGCCCACCTCGAACAAACTCCTCCAAATCAAAGAAATCAAAAGTGAAGGTGGCCACCGAATCAATCCAAAGTCAGAGTATAGTATCGAAGAGGAGTATCCGATCAGAGGAATGACCTCATTGGCCCGAGAATCGCTCATGTTTTAGCCACCTTATGCCAACTCACGGGAGTTGGGTCCACGTAATTACCTTAAAGGAAAACGCCGCCGCCATCCTACTTCATTCTAGAATCTCTACCGCGTACATGGTTGTTAAAGCGGTTTTCGGAGTTGGCAGAGAGTATGACAACTTCCGATCCCGGTCTCTTTAACAACCAAACGTTATTATAACACTGCGGTTTTTAAAAATAATTTATACTTAAAACCAGAATATAATATCCCTTTTTAAAACCATATAAATACGATATCATTTTCCTCTTTAAAATCAAATCAATATTGATATCATTTCAAATATATCCTTTTCTAAAACCATACCACTTTAAAATTTATAATATCTCGAAACCATCCTTTTAAATTATAACTCTTCAAAACATAATACTTCGAATCCCTAGCTTTAAAACCATAACTTTAACTTAAATGGTTTGGATATTCAACGGTATATAAATGAAATGGTTTGAATTTAAAATTACTTTATAAAGTAAATAATTTCCACGACTTTAGAATTTTATTTTCTTTAAATTAAGTCTAAATCCATAAATTTTAAATTCACTTCCAGTTTCAATAAACCACTTCAGTTTCAATATATTTCATACTTTGAATATTAAACACTTGGAACTAAGGTTGGAAAATGTCCTATTATTTAGTTTTGAAATATTTACATAATAAATCCATAATCATTTAAAATAAACTCCAATTACTAAGTACTAAACATTTCCTTCAATTTATTTATACTAGAAATGGTCATTAAATTTATCTGAATAAAATCCAGATATAAATATCATTCTTTAAAATTTCCAAGTTTAATAAGTTTTACATCAACTTATGGAGTTTAATTTTTAAATAAGCTCAATTCCAAATAAATTTCCAATTTACCTTCCAATCTTAATCGGTTTAAAACATTAAAACTCTCTATATATACCATATCTTAAACCTGTACTTGACCATATAATATAAATTATCAAACTCCATTATTCAACTTATTTATTTTATTTAACAGATTTATATATAGCTTAAATTCAAAAATTTAACTATATATGTATATATATATATAAAATAATATTTATATAATATCAAAATTTAATATTTATTAAACCGTATCCTATCCAAACCATGGAAATCATTTCAAATTTTTTATATATATATACCGCGGTGCCTGTATATAATTTTCTATCCTATGGTCAAGTGATACGGATATTTATCATTTCAATCCGCAATTTAAAAATAAAAATGGGGTTGTATATCATTTCAAACCGTAATCCCGAATGAAATGAAAATGCATAATAATAACTTGCAGTTTATACAATATAAATACAGCATCCATTCGTCCGTCATATCAATCATCAAACATTCATAAATCTATCATCCAATTCAAACAATCACAACAATAAATAATAATTGATTACAGATAGTTAAATTTCCAATAATGAATTAAATAACTTTTTAACTGTATTTTATATGCAATAATTGTAACGACCCGGTATTTTCAACCATTCGCATCCATTGTAAGTGTATAGATGGACACTCATGCCGGAATTGAATTGCTCAAAATACCGCGTTGTTAATAAAATTTTGGCAAATCTCAGAATATGCAGTAAATAAAAATCACAGATCACAGAGACAGAGTAATAATAATGTAGCGGAAGTAAAAGAGATAGTAGTTCATGAAGCTACTAAAAAATGTAAGATACATCAGAGTTAAATGAGATACAACAGAAGAGTAACAAGATACATCACTGAAACACCGGATACTGAAACAAAATAGAAGGATGGATCTTCAAGGAAAGCTCCAACTCCGAAGGTGAATCTTGAATGCTAACTCAATCAATCTGACCCGAGCGTAAAGCAAAACACAAAACCCTCGAGTCAGGACATAAATACTTATAAACTGTAAATCAACTCATGTGAACAGTAACAAAATGCATCAATAACTTAAAGGATGCTTGGGACCGCCCATCCTCTAAGGATCCGTTAAACTATTTACTATGTAGTAATATACGCTATATACGGTAGTGTCTAATCAGTAAAGTATAATCATATAGAAAATAGCGTTAAGGGGATGGTGAACCTTAACGCGGTCGGATCTTTAAAACCAAAATCGTTGTGGGCTCGATATAAGGATATGACACGGCACGCGAGGCAATGCCAGGGTGGATACACCGTTTGCACTCCCGGACCAGTGGTGACGGCAAGCCAGCAGCTTCCGCCCACCTCGAACAATACCCCCGAATCAAAGTGGCGCCACCGAATTGAATCACAACAGTAATAGAATAGTTTCCGATGGAGCACGCTCGATGAAAGGGTGCGACCCTTTGTGTAGCCCGGTATAGCTCCTGTTTTAGTCATATATGCCAACTCACGGGAGTTGGGTCCACGTAACATACCTCGATAACGTCGCCACCATCCTACTTCATTCTGGAATATCCACCGCGTACACAGTTGTTAAAGTGGTTTTCGGTATTGTCCGGCTATAAGACAATATTCGATCCCGGTCTCTTTAACAACCAATCATTATTATAACCCATGGATAGTTATTTCAAATAATTTATACTTTCAAGACAAAAATATCATACTCATTTCAAAACAATATCACAATTGTATCATTTCCATTTCGAAAATAATTCAATATTATATCATTCAAATAAAACCCAAATTTTCAAATCATTGAATATTTCTTTAAATTTATTAAACTTGAAATATTCCTTTAAATTATCATAGCATTTTGGAAATGTTACCTTAAGGAATCATTGCATTTTCGGAATGTACTACTTTCCACTTTACATTGTATATAATCAAAGTATTGATAAGCTTAAAATTTTAACATGTCAATTTATCATAGCCTTATAGTTAAATAAACTTTCTTACTGTAATATACAATTTAAACCGAAATTCTTATGTTAAGTTAAAAGCACCTTATTAACTTACATTATTATTACAATAAGTAACATTTATCATTTTAATCAATTTAAAATACACCATTACATTGATTAAAATCTACGTGTCAAATGTACGTTTTAAATTTTATATTCCTATTACAATAATGAACATTTATTAATTAAATCAATACCACACTACTTAAAACTTTACATGTTTCTTTCTTAATTAAACTTTACATGTTCTTGCATTAATTAAAACTTTCATGTTCTCTCATTAATTAGGACCTTACACGTTTCTTTCATTAATTAAAACTTATACGTTTCTTTCATTAATTAAAACTTATACCATTCATTCATTAATTAGGAATTTACATGTTCCTATCATTAATTAGAACACCATACGTTCTTTCATTAATTAAAACCTATACGTTTCTTTCATAAATTAAAACCTATACGTTTCTTTCATAAATTAAACCCTATACATTTCTTTCATAAATTAAAACCTATACGTTCCTTTCATAAATTAAACCCTATACGTTTTAGATTTATTTTACCATTTTACAAATTTAACTAAACTTCCAGTTTATTTGATTAATTTAACATCTTTAGTTAAAACTCTAATTTCACATTTTCAAGTCAAGTTATATTTTAAAATTTCATTTTCAACAGTCATTTATTCAACCACTTAAATTTATAGAAAATCAATAATTCTTTAATAAATCACTTAAATTCAAATATAAATCAATTTATCATATTCACCATTTCCAAATAAAATTAAAGTCCATTTTATTCATGTAACTTAAATATCATTTTTAGTCAAAATTCCAAATTTCAAACATAAGTTATATTTCAAAATCCAGTTAATCCATTCATAAATTACATTTTTAACACATAGAAAAATCATAATTTGTTTATTTTAAAACCTTTCAAAATCTATTTAAATCAAATTTCATAATTTTATATTTTAAAATACTTAAAATATTCAAAGCACTTTATAGAATAACCACGGGTCTGTATATAGTTTTCTAACCTAGGTCAAGCGATACGGATATGTATCATTTCAATCCGCAGTTCAAAAGGTAAAAATACGGGTTCTATCATTTCAAACCCGCAATCCCAAGTTTAAATAAATAAATAAAATAACTCAGGCTATCATTTCAGCCCATAATGATTTTTTATCCTAACAGGGAACTTGCAGTGTGATCATATACAGAAGTAATATAAACAATGTCAATATCATAATATATAGTCATGTATCAGATGTCAGGTGAAAATTAACAGTTTTAACATGGTAATAACACGGCATAGCATATCATATGATCATCATTAACTTGCATAAACATTTTACATTACTAAACACTTGTCATCAATCCACTTTTCATAAGTATATATGTCAGAGTGAGAAAGACTCACCTTTTTCAAAGCTAGAGACCAAAACAACATACAAGCACGACTCCAAAGGCACGACAAGCACAATTTCACGACTTTTGATTTGAGTTGAAAGATAGCCAAGATATGATTTTGTATCACCAACCCAAAGCAAAACAATGAAAGGAGAACAAATAAAATAAAACAAGAGTGAAAAGAAGAAAGAAAGAAAAAAAGAGAAAAAAATGAAAGGAAAAGCATGCGCCGGTTCATACCTTCAGGAGATGCTTACGCAAATTTTGATGGAAGCAAAATGAATAATTTATGGTATGGAACTTTTGAACGTGAAATATACATTAACATTTGCTCACTAATTTATGTAGAGGACAGGCAAGAGAAAAATGCTTGAACGGTAAAGGCAATTAAGGCATTCAATTCTATCCAATAGGTGGAAACGTATGGGAGGCAAGAGGGAAAGAAATAATTCACACACGGAAATGATTTAAGGCAAGATTTGAGCAAGATTTAGGATTCTCAAAAGAGAATATACGGCTGAAAACTTTGCATTGTTAACGCAAGAAAAAAAAAGATAACGATAAGGCAAGAGCAACAATTAAATACATGCCCAAAGTAACGTACAAATTATTTTGTTTCTCTTAATAAATTTAAAATACTAATGTTTCTATTAGGAAAATAAACCATCACTTTAAACCAAAATTTAATAGCTATTGTACCATAATTAATAACATGTGATTTAGCTTCATCCAATTGATTGTTAAATATAAAGTTAAGAAACAGATGTAAACATATGTAAAAGAAATGAAAAGTTTATTTCCCGTTTCACACTAATTATTACTAACTTTTCTAAAAAAAAAAAAGTATACAACAAATCTGACCAAAACAAAAGTGAAACAAATGTTACACAATTGTATACAGTTCAAGATGAAAAATTTGCCTTTAGAATTATAAAATTTAGAATTTCTATTAAAGTTACACTTTTTATCCAATTCAAATTTTCAGACATTGTTTATTTTTATTTGAACAAATGATCAGAAATCATTCCAAGAAAATTTTCAAAATTAGATTTTTAAGAAAACAAAAGCCAAAGTCTTTAAATAAATGAAAAAAAATTAAAATTTAGGGAAAACAAGTAGAAAAGTAAGAAAAAGAAAGGGAAGCCATTATCAGATCTTTGAAGCCGTGAGAAACAAATGAAAATGATCTTCTTTTTTTCACGTGAAAACCTAAGGAGATGACGGCTACATTAGGGTTTTACACGGCTAAGGCAATTAATTGAGGAGTTTAAGGAAATGAAGAGTTTAGGCAAATAAAAGGGCTTACGTTTCAAAGTGATTTACAATCTTCCATATTCTTTTCCTTTTAAAACTTTACGTAAACAAAATTTAAGGAGAAAATACTTTACAAACCGAAATCAATTAGAAATATGAGGTAACAGATAGTATAATTTGAAAAAATATAAAATAATGAAGAAAATGTCTTAAAAATACCAAACAGTGTTCTAAAATTGTGCATAAATCACTGTTAGTCTTGGAAAATTATACATTTCATTATAAAATTATTATGAAGTGGAAAGGAATGTTTTCATGTGAAAATGAGGTAAGAAGTGCACAACTACAATAAAGAAAAGAACGGTCAAAGGAAATTAAATCAATTAATTGGAAAAGAAACGGAAGAAGAAACGTTAAAACGGTTTTACGTTTCTTTGCTTTCAAACCTTTTAAACTTCCTATATATATTCATATACATCTAAATAACTGAAAATAATTAAAATCTCAGTTAAAATTCGAAAATATAGCAGATAAACAAAATATTAATAATTAAATATTAATTAGATATGATTAAAATAAGAAAAATAGCACAGAAAATGAAACTTGACTTAAGAATTAGAAATAACTTCAATACACTTTGGAAAAATTTACTTTAATTTAAATATATGTAAAATGAATAAAATAAAGTAAAACACAGCAAATAAAAGTGAGTGCATAAAATAAATAAATAGATTTTAATTATATATAATTAAATTAAGAAAATGGTTTAAAATTGTAGACTAGGCTTTTAAAATTAGAAATAAATTCAAATGAACTTTAGAAAAATTATATTATCATTTCAAAAATACTTAAAAGTCAAAATATACATTATATAACATATTATCACATATTAAAATAAAATAAAACAAAGAAGAAGTAATTTATACAATTTAAAATAGTCATTGTTAAATAACCCTATATACGCACAATATTGTAAAGGGTATAACTTTCACAATTTACATCCAATTTCAACGAAACGAAAAGTGGTGTTCTTATAATTTTATGTACTTTCAAAATAAAAAAAAAATTTAAATTTTTAAACTTTTAAAATTTTAAGTTGAAAGTCACAGTTTGACTATTTTGACCAAAATCAGCATTTCAGGCAAATATTTCAACTTACACAAGTTTGGGATTATAACTCATAAAAATTAAGATTATATTTAAATAATAAATTTAATCATTTAAAATAAGTAAAAATAAAAGTTTTTTTTTTTAAAACCAAAATTTTACATTAAAATAATTAAAATATACAATAAAATAATCACAAAATATAGGGTTGTTACACTCTCCCCCACTCAAAACTTTTCGTCCCCGAAAAGGAATGAGGTATGGAAGGGCACAAAAAAGATAAAGTGAAATAGGATTAAGATAAGATGACAAGAAGATTGAAGTTATACCTGATAACTGTTGTTATAGGTAAGTTTTACAAGGTGGAGATTATCAAAGATTATAGAAAGATGCCTATACCAATCTATAGCAAGATAAGGATGATAAGAACAACCAAAAGATAGTTTGAAAAACAAAATAAGAAAATGAATTTGAAAGCATGGTGATTTCAACTTAAATAGAAAATAAACTTTTACACAAGTTACATAAATCTTAACTATCTCAAATTTCATTATCTTATTATCCAATCATCTTAAATTAACAATTTTTTTTTTAAAACCATGGGTTAGAAAAATAATCATTTATTACACTCACAATGTATTTAATAAATTTTATTCTTCTTTATTCCTAATAAAATTAAATTTATTCCTCTCAATATATTTATCACTCATGTTCAATATACTTACACTTATTATAACTGCTTTCTTTTATTCTTAGTTCTTTTAACATCATTTTATTGTAAGTTATTCAATTACCCTTTATTATATTTATCTCTGTTAATCATTTTATAATTAAAATTTAAGTGTATAACATTTATTATAACCACCAAAATTTTATTTATAAAATTTTTATATTGTATATTACCCAATTACATTGTTAACTTCTGAAATTAAGGTAAGTTATATTGGAATGGAATTGTGTCATACAAATAAAACTTTCCAATTCAATTATCTCAAGTTTAATCATTTATCCAAAAAAAATTCTTTTTATAATTGAAATTATTGTTAAAAATAAAATTTAAGAATTAAATTTTCGATTTCTTCAAACCATTTAGAGATAAGTAATAATATATATATATATATAATATGTCAAATCAAATTTCAATCATATATCTATATATATTATAAATTAAGTCATATTTTAGAAATTCAAATCAATTTAAAACAAAGCTGTAGCAAGACTACAGAACAGTCTCTTCACTTCGAAACTCGAAAATGAACGTCGATGATGCTGCAGTCATCACCGAAGTTATTTTCCAGCGACAGAGAGAGGAGTACTAATTTTAAACTTAAAATTCTTTGGAAACAAATTCTATTTGAAAATATTTTAAATATTATATCCCTTTAAACTTTTAAACAAAAGGTTTGGAACCATCGGAAATTAAATTCTCAAATTTCTTTTTCTAAATTCATTTAAATTCCCATATAAATTTATAAACAAATATTTATAAATTCATTTATAGAACAATAAATGATGAATCAAGTATTATCATTTAAATTATCAATTTGAATCGTTTTATTAAGTTCCATAAATATATATATCAAAATTTTATTTCATTAACCAAATTTTAAAATAATATCGTGTCAGTTTGTTCTGTCAAAGTGTTTTAGAAATCCTATCGATAGCGTTGATCAGACGAATCGATCGGAAACCCAACTCAACATCAACAACTCAAACAACACAATATATAAACAAAATATAGATTGACAAATACAATTCAAAATGTTTGAAAATATGTTGGAAACAAAAGACAAGATAATTAAATACAGAGTAGGGAGGCGGATAAGATAAAATAAATCACGGGCAACCTTAATCGGGTCAACTGTGACTTAAAGTATAAGATCGAAGTGGATTTTCTGGGGTAAATCTACGTTTGATCTCAAGAGTTAGAGTTTGGGATAATAGGAGATACTAGCTCTAAACCGAGGATATAAAATCTTTGGTGAATCGATGCTAATTGTAAAAGAGTTTTCCCCTTTTTTCAATTCAATTTGAAATTGGCGTGACCGCCGACTCACTAGAAAGATCATTCGAAGCGGAGTAATGGAATGCTCCAGAGTCAAAAGAAGATGAATAGTGAGGGATACGAATGGATTTTGGAACTGTAGGGAACGTTCCAAAATTCAAAGGAATCGAGTCAAAAGAAAGAGATTCAACTCGAATGAAAGTGATTCTGCAATTACATCTACTCCATATGCTGAGTTTTGCCTAGAGCTACCAAAGCTTTGATACCAACTGTAACGACCCGGTATTTTCAACCATTCGCATCCATTGTAAGTGTATAGATAGACACTCATGCCGGAATTGAATTGCTCAAAATACCGCTTTGTTAATAAAATTTTGGCAAATCTCAGAATATGCAGTAAATAAAAATCACAGATCACAGAGACAGAGTAATAATAATGCATCGGAAGTAAAAGAGATAGTAGTTCATGAAGCTACTAAAAAATATAAGATACATCAGAGTTAAATGAGATACAACAGAAGAGTAACAAGATACATCACTGAAACACTGGATACTGAAACAAAATAGAAGGATGGATCTTCAAGGAAAGCTCCAACTCCGAAGGTGAATCTTGAATGCTAACTCAATCAATCTGACTCGAGCGTAAAGCAAAACACAAAACCCTCGAGTCAGGACATAAATACTTATAAACTGTAAATCAACTCAAGTGAACAGTAACAAAATGCATCAGTAACTTAAAGGATGCTTGGGACCGCCCATCCTCTAAGGATCCGTTAAACTATTTACTATGTAGTAATATACGCTATATACGGTAGTGTCTAATCAGTAAAGTATAATCATATAGAAAATAGCGTTAAGGGGATGGTGAACCTTAACGCGGTCGGATCTTTAAAACCAAAATCGTAGTGGGCTCGATATAAGGATATGACACGGCACGCGAGGCAATGCCAGGGTGGATACACCGTTTGCACTCCCGGACCGGTGGTGACGGCAAGCCAGCAGCTTCCGCCCACCTCGAACAATACCCCCGAATCAAAGTGGCGCCACCGAATTGAATCACAACAGTAATAGAATAGTTTCCGATGGAGCATGCTCGATGAAAGGGTGCGACCCTTTGTGTAGCCCGGTATAGCTCCTGTTTTAGTCATATATGCCAACTCACGGGAGTTGGGTCCATGTAACATACCTCGAGAACGTCGCCACCATCCTACTTCATTCTGGAATCTCCACCGCGTACACAGTTGTTAAAGTGGTTTTCGGTATTGTCCGACTATAAGACAATATCCGATCCCGGTCTCTTTAACAACCAATCATTATTATAACCCATGGATATTTATTTCAAATAATTTATACTTTCAAGACCAAAATATCATACTCATTTCAAAACAATATCACAATTGTATCATTTCCATTTCAAAAATAATTCAATATTATATCATTCAAATAAAACCCAAATTTTCAAATCATTGAATATTTCTTTAAATTTATTAAACTTGAAATATTCCTTTAAATTGTCATAGCATTTTGGAAATGTTACCTTAAGGAATCATGCATTTTCGGAATGTACTACTTTCCACTTTACATTGTATATAATCAAAGTATTGATAAGCTTAAAATTTTAACATGTCAATTTATCATAGCCTTATAATTAAATAAACTTTCTTACTGTAATATACAATTTAAACCGAAATTCTTATGTTAAGTTAAAAGCACCTTATTAACTTACATTATTATTACAATAAGTAACATTTATCATTTTAATCAATTTAAAATACACCATTACATTGATTAAAATCTACGTGTCAAATGTACGTTTTAAATTTTATATTCCTATTACAATAATGAACATTTATTAATTAAATCAATACCACACTACTTAAAACTTTACATGTTTCTTTCTTAATTAAACTTTACATGTTCTTGCATTAATTAAAACTTTCATGTTCTCTCATTAATTAGGACTTTACACGTTTCTTTCATTAATTAAAACTTATACGTTTCTTTCATTAATTAAAACTTATACCATTCTTTCATTAATTAGGAATTTACATGTTCCTATCATTAATTAGAACACCATACGTTCTTTCATTAATTAAAACCTATACGTTTCTTTCATAAATTAAAACCTATACGTTTCTTTCATAAATTAAACCCTATACGTTTATTTCATAAATTAAAACCTATACGTTCCTTTCATAAATTAAACCCTATACGTTTCAGATTTATATTACCATTTTACAAATTTAACTAAACTTCCAGTTTATTTGATTAATTTAACATCTTTAGTTAAAACTCTAATTTCATATTTTGAAGTCAAGTTATATTTTAAAATTTCATTTTCAACAGTCATTTATTCAACCACTTAAATTTATAGAAAATCAATAATTCTTTAATAAATCACTTAAATTCAAATATAAATCAATTTATCATATTCACCATTTCCAAATAAAATTAAAGTCCATTTTATTCATGTAACTTAAATATCATTTATAGTCAAAATTTCAAATTTCAAACATAAGTTATATTTCAAAATCCAGTTAATCCATTCATAAATTACATTTTTAACACATAGAAAAATCATAATTTATTTATTTTAAAACCTTTCAAAATCTATTTAAATCAAATTTCATAATTTTATATTTTAAAATACTTAAAATATTCAAAGCACTTTATAGAATAACCACGGGTCTGTATATAGTTTTCTAACCTAGGTCAAGCGATACGGATATGTATCATTTCAATCCGTAGTTTAAAAGGTAAAAATCCGGGTTCTATCATTTCAAACCCGCAATCCCAAGTTTAAATAAATAAATAAAATAACTCAGGCCTATCATTTCAGCCCATAATGATTTTTTATCCTAACAGGGAACTTGCAGTGTGATCATATACAGAAATAATATAAACAATGTCAATATCACAATATACAGTCATGTATCAGATGTCAGGTGAAAATTAACAGTTTCAACATGGTAATAACATGGTAATAACACGGCATAGCATATCATATGATCATCATTAACTTGCATAAACATTTTACATTACTAAACACTTGTCATCAATCCACTTTTCATAAGTATATATGTCAGAGTGAAAAAGACTCACCTTTTTCAAAGCTAGAGACCAAAACAACATACAAGCACGACTCCAAAGGCACGACAAGCACAATTTCACGACTTTTGATTTGAGTTGAAAGATAGCCAAGATATGATTTTGTATCACCAACCCAAAGCAAAACAATGAAAGGAGAACAAATAAAATAAAACAAGAGTGAAAAGAAGAAAGAAAGAAAAAAAGAGAAAAAAAATGAAAGGAAAAGCATGCGCCGGTTCATACCTTCAGGAGATGCTTACGCAAATTTTGATGGAAGCAAAATGAATAATTTATGGTATGGAACTTTTGAACGTGAAATATATATTAACATTTGCTCACTAATTTATGTAGAGGACAGGCAAGAGAAAAATGCTTGAACGGTAGAGGCAATTAAGGCATTCAATTCTATCCAATAGGTGGAAACGTATGGGAGGCAAGAGGGAAAGAAATAATTCACACACGGAAATGATTTAAGGCAAGATTTGAGCAAGATTTAGGATTCTCAAAAGAGAATATACGGCTGAAAACTTTGCATTGTTAACGCAAGAAAAAAAAAGATAACGATAAGGCAAGAGCAACAATTAAATACATGCCCAAAGTAACGTACAAATTATTTTGTTTCTCTTATTAAATAAATTCAAAATACTAACATTTCTATTAGGAAAATAAACCATCACTTTAAACCAAAATTTAATAGCTATTGTACCACAATTAATAACATGTGATTTTGCTTCATCCAATTGATTGTTAAATATAAAGTTAAGAAACAGATGTAAACATATGTAAAAGAAATGTAAAGTTTATTTCCCGTTTCACACTAATTATTACTAACTTTTTTTTTTTAAAGTATACAACAAATCTGACCTAAACAAAAGTGAAACAAATGTTATACAATTGTATACAGTTCAAGATGAAAATTTTGCCTTTAGAATTATAAAATTTAGAATTTCTATTAAAGTTACACTTTTTATCCAAATCAAATTTTCAGACATTGTTTATTTTTATTTGAACAAATGATCAGAAATCATTCCAAGAAAATTTCCAAAATTAGATTTTTAAGAAAACAAAAGCCAAAGTCTTTAAATAAATGAAAAAAAATTAAAATTTAGGGAAAACAAGTAGAAAAGTAAGAAAAAGAAAGGGAAGCCATTATCAGATCTTTGAAGCCGTGAGAAACAAATGAAAATGATCTTCTTTTTTTTCACATGAAAACCTAAGGAGATGACGGCTACATTAGGGTTTTACACGGCTAAGGCAATTAATTGAGGAGTTTAAGGAAATGAAGGGTTTAGGCAAATAAAAGGGCTTACGTTTCAAAGTGATTTACAATCTTCCATATTCTTTTCCTTTTAAAACTTTACATAAACAAAATTTCAGGAGAAAATACTTTACAAACCGAAATCAATTAGAAATATGAGGTAACAGATAGTATAATTTGAAAAAATATAAAATAATGAAGAAAATGCCTTAAAAATACCAAACAGTGTTCTAAAATTGTGCATAAATCACTGTTAGTCTTGGAAAATTATACATTTCATTATAAAATTATTATGAAGTGGAAAGGAATGTTTTTATGTGAAAATGAGGTAAGAAATGCACAACTACAATAAAGAAAAGAACGGTCAAAGGAAATTAAATCTATTAATTGGAAAAGAAACGGAAGAAGAAACGTTAAAACGGTTTTACGTTTCTTTGCTTTCAAACCTTTTAAACTTCCTATATATATATATTCATATACATCTAAATAACTGAAAATAATTAAAATCTCGGTTAAAATTCGAAAATATAACAGATAAACAAAATATTAATAATTAAATATTAATTAGATATGATTAAAATAAGAAAAATAGCACAGAAAATGAAAACTTGACTTAAGAATTAGAAATAACTTCAATACACTTTGGAAAAATTTACTTTAATTTAAATATATGTAAAATGAATAAAATAAAGTAAAACACAGCAAATAAAAGTGAGTGCATAAAATAAATAAATAAACTTTAATTATATATAATTAAATTAAGAAAATGGTTTAAAATTGTAGACTAGGCTTTTAAAATTAGAAATAAATTCAAATGAACTTTAGAAAAATTATATTATCATTTTAAAAATACTTAAAAGTCAAAATATACATTATATAACATATTATCACATATTAAAATAAAATAAAACAAAGAAGAAGTAATTTATACAATTTAAAATAGTCATTGTTAAATAACCCTATATACGCACAATATTGTAAAGGGTATAACTTTCACAATTTACATCCAATTTCAACGAAACGAAAAGTGGTGTTCTTATAATTTTATGTACTTTCAAAATAAAAAAAAATAAAAATTTTAAACTTTTAAAATTTTAAGTTGAAAGTCACAGTTTGACTATTTTGACCAAAATCAGCATTTCATGCAAATATTTCAACTTACACAAGTTTGGGATTATAACTCATAAAAATCAAGATTATATTTAAATAATAAATTTAATCATTTCAAATAAGTAAAAATAAAAGTTTTTTTTAAACCAAAATTTTACATTAAAATAATTAAAATATACAATAAAATAATTACAAAATATAGGGTTGTTACAATAATAAATAAATTTAACTAGCAGGTTATATGCAGTAATAAATTTTACTAAAAATCTTAACTGGCAGTTTTAAATGCAATGAATAAATAAATTAACAATTAACTGGCAGTTTTTAAATTCAATAATGAATTAAATAACGTGTAAATTAAATGAATGCAATTTAACTGAGAAAATGTTGAAATATATGCCAAACATCTACAAATAAAATTTTAAACACATCATAAATCAATTTAACTAATCATAAGAAATCTTAGAAGTTGTGAGTGGGTAAAACACTCACCTTTTGAATTTAAATTGAATCTAAATTCAATTTAAGCCCAAATATTTGACAGTCTCCAAATCCGTCCAAACCTACACCAAAATATCTGGAATTCGGATACAATCCCAAAAAAATAACAGCGTGGCAATCCCAGCAAAATAAACCGCGTGTGAATCCGAGCTCGTATGAAAATTGAAAAATTCTGGTCCTGTGTCGACTTCGGGTTCGACTTCGGTGCGCCGCCTCAAATCCTCGTTGCTTGCTTGGAGTTTTTTTCAAAACGACCCGGAGCGACCCGAGTCATTTTCTTCCTGACCCGAAGTAGATACAACGTTTTTGCCTCTGAAACTCGAAGCGTGACTCGAAGTAGCTGCAGATCCGAATTTTGTTTTTTTTTTTTTGAAATTGAAATTAATTTTTGGAATTTGGGAATTAGGTTTTTTTTCTGCCATTGGAATGAGAAGTTGAGAAGGAGATGTACGTATAGAAAAATGAAAATAAGGAGTGGCTAGGGTTTATAACGGGTTATATATAGACAAGGCTGAAAAATAATAGATGGATCGGATTGGTATACGCGCCGAACGCTAAATGGCCCGAAAAGCCCGTTTCTACTCCAGAACGAAATTGGGTCAACCCATATTTTAAAATAGATGTTTAAAATATTTTAAACACAATATAACAGGTTTCACATCCAAATTCCATCGTATGCAGAAGTTATGCTGAAAACAATATTTTCCAAATTGATTTCAATTGCATAAATTTCAAGGCGTTTTGAGTCCATACGATCAAACGACTAGTCCAATCGCAACGAAATTTAAAACATTATTATAATTCACCGTTATGGATCCGATGAAACTTGTTTCGTCGAAATCCGAGTCAGTGGCCAAAATGGCTATTTTTCCATTAATTAAATAAATTTAAAATAAATTAATTAAATCAAATTTCGCGTTAAAATTCTGAAATTTGAAATCTTTATTACTTTATAATTCTCAAACATTTACAATGATTTAACCATTTTTAAATGTAAATTTGTTAAAGATTAATCAATATAAATCTTCAATTTCATAAAATTCAAATAAATAAACAAATCTTGATTTACAACATTTTCATTTACCAATAGTCATATTATAAATGGAATTTACATTACCTTCAATTATTAATTATCATCAGTTTAGATCTTAACATTTGTTCCATAAATTTTATTTGCCCTGAATTAGTTACGGCATTAATCTAATTCCAATTTCGTAATCACATTAGATCCATTAACTGGTATTGCATTGACATTTAACTTATTACCTTATATCAACACTATTGTCATTAATTGCAAATGGATTACCAAATTTAGTCACTACCCTAAATAACTAACATAAATTAATCTCCATTAATTCCATTGATTTAACTTTCATTCAATTAGTTAGCAATAACGTAACATTTTCTTTATTTGTATTGCACATAATTCAAAATTCAATTCCTAATTCTTAATATCCTCTAAATTACAACTTCCAAACATGGTATTAATCATCATTTACGTACCTCTAATTATTTTAATTTACATTAACATAATAAATAAATTACCCTTAATGAAATCTATCCCCCAATTTATTATATGCAATAAATTTTGACCTTACAACAGTTTTAGTTAATTATTTATATTTATTGCGATTGAATACCAAAATTTATTTAACACATCAAATAAATAAACAATCTATATTCATTGTCACCTATTTTCTTTCAAATTCAGTTATAAGTTTGTTACTTACCAACCAGGTTATAATAACACTAATTTTTTTTATTCCACTGCTATATATGATATATTTGCATCACATACTTGAATTTTTCAATTTCATCTTAATTCCAATTCACGGTAGTATAATTTCTTACTATAAACCCATTTATAATTTGAATACCAATTAATTAATTTCAACTAAATAGATTGATTCAATTCAACTCTTTTATTAAGTCTATATAAATCAATATACTATTTCATTGGTAAATGTTTATTTCAATTATTCCTTTATTACTTACAAATCTTATTTCATTCATGAATGCCATCATTTATCAATTATTACATAATTTCACTAATTTACATTTAGTTACAACTAAATTAATACACTGATTTCATTTGTAAATTAAATGCTTACAATTTATAAGCTTTCATTCCACACAATATTTCAATTTATACCGGACATTGATTTAATTCAATTTACTATTTAATATTATTAATTCATTAACTAAATTCACTGCTTACCTTTGTTCTCTTATATGCAACTCTTAGCCTAATATAACAATTTACATCACTTCAATTTATTCGTCATTTTGTTTCAACTGTAAATACTTAGCCTTATATTCCCATGGTTTCATTTCATTCTCAGCATTTGCTTCATTATTAATTATAAAAAATTTATTTCTTCTAAATTAAATTTACGTAAATCTTATTAAAATGACAAATTTAATTAACGAAAATTATGGGTCGTTACACTCTCGCCTACTCAAAAGTTTTCGTTCCCGAAAAGGAAAAAGAAGGGAAAAGAAGAATTAAGAAATCAATATCAAATTAAATTTATAAACAAATAAGTTTACAAAATTAATTTAGATAAAATATACTAATTTATAATCATTAAAAAAAATTATACTCAAACTAATAAAGTTTGGAAAACATTTTCAAAATATTTTCTAAGTCCAAAATTTACGGAAATTTTTTGGCAGAGTCTCCTTTGTACGGGGAGGCTCGGGAGAAAATATAATATCAAGTATATCAAAATATCACATATAATATCCAAAATATAATATCCCAACACGGGAAAATATATAAAATAACGCTATAAACCGTAATCCGAAATGTACCTATTTGCTAGGTAATTACGCTTAATTTATGGAACCAAAAGCAGTAGCAATTGCTTCCATAACCTGCATTTCACTTATAAAATCCAAAAGGTTAACAATTTATATAAAGGAAATATTTAAGTGGTTTCAATTACTAACAACAAATCAATACAACAACCATCAATTTCAACAAACAATATACACAATCAATACAAAGCAACCATTCAATCAAACAAACAAATAGTTGTTCGGGTTCAAAACTTTTAAATTGTACGGAATGAAGAATAAACTACTAGTGCATCATTTACTCAGCAGTCTTAGATAAAACTAAATAGATTATTCATTTATCCTAATCCAATTTTAAAGTATCCTTGCCCAAACAACCATCAACTAAACAACAACAAATCCAAACAACAATCAACTTAACTTATTATTAATTTCCTTTCATACCTTTGTTGTTTGATTTTCTTTTTATTTATACAGTGATTTATCTTTTAAATTTACATTTACTCATTAAATGTTTGCTTCATTTATTTTTACTTATTACTTACAATTGTTCAATTCCATTAACTCAAGTCATGCCAGTTCCTTTTATTTCGTTATAATTATTCGTTCATTTATTATAGCATGACCTCTTTTATTTACATTCATTTATCAATAGTATTCATGTCCCATTCAATTTCTTAGCATTTCCATTTTGTTTACTTAAGTTTATAATCATCTATTTGTAATACTTACCTTTTCTTATATTTACTAATAGTAAAATTTCAATTATAACTTAACTTATCCCGATATCATCACTTCTTATGAATAAAAGCGATTTATTGAACAACTTCATTACATACTTTTACTTGTATAATTTCCATTACATTTTCTTATTAAACATTTCAACTTTAAAATATTTGGTAAGTTATATATATGTTTTTAAGAATGTAATTAAAATCATACAAGTTTCTCTTATTTCTTTAATAAATTTACTATTCAATAATAATTCTTTATTTCATAGGTTACAATTTTAAATTTCATTTAATACCATTAATACCCTAGCATTAAACCTCTTATTTCATTTAGGGTTTCAATTATTAATTACTTAGATTCCATTTCACTAGAATAATTGAAACTATTTATTTATGGAAACTTAAGAACTAAATATCGGGTTAAATTTCAAATTATTTTAAAAATAATAGGTAAATATATATACTTACAACTTATAAACCCAATTATATTTAAAATAAATTAAAAATTCACTTTTGTTTATCAAAATAAATCTATAGTAAAACTACCACAGTGACCTTCCACTTCGAAACTCGAAAATGAAAGTCGATGATGCGTGCACTCATCACCAAATTATTTTCTAGCGACAGAGAGGGGAGTACATAACTTATTTCTTTTCAAAATTTCTTTTTTAAACAATTATTTCAAATTATATTGAAATATTTATATCAGAAAATACTTCTAATATTATTATTATTATATTCCAAAATCAATTGAAAGAATTTCCAAAACCCCGGAACTTAAGTTCTAAATTTCCAATTTTATTTTCCATATAATTTCACCTACTATTTATAAATTTTATTACCTAACAACCAATATATTGCAACTAAATATATATCTTATTTATAAAATAAAACTTTATTTTATATATAGAAAATATAATAGGCAAAATTATTTCATTCACTATACTAAAACAAATATTATGTCGGTCTATCCTATTAAGTGTTTAGAAATCCCTATTAATGTCACAGCGTCCCATGCATCAACCGTAATTTATACATACAAAACAGAACAGATTAACACAATATTAAAACCCTTTTATAACACTAACAAATACGCACTCTCATATATATACACTTGGCGACTCATGTAGGGTATTACTACCCTATTAGTAAAGAGTCAGACCCCACAAAGCTAAGGTACATCGCTAAACCAAAGCTCTGATACCAGATGTAACATCCAGCCTTTTCGCACGCTTTAAATCGACATACGTGCCAATTCAAACCATACGTTAGGGTGGATTGTTATGGGGTAAATAAGAAAAACAGAGAAGAGAAAAAAAACTAAACAGAATCTCACAGCGGAAGGATAAAATATAATAATAAATATACAGTTCATAAAACTGTTTACAAAACATTTGATTCTTCTTCATACAATAAATATCAGAGTTCACATACCAATAAATATCAATGCAGCGGAATTAAATAGTGTAGTGGAATAATAGTAGATAATAGTAATACAAATCTTCGTCTTCGTCCTCCAGAGCTAAAACTTCAAATCCTGAAACGCTCGGACTGACCCGAGCGAATTGAAAAGACAAAACACTCGAGTCGGAACTAAAATATCTTATGTAAGTTAAATCAACAGGGATAAATATGAGTGCAGTAACTTAAAAGAGGCTCAGGATTCACATCTCTTAAGGATCCATTAAACTATTTACTATGTAGTATATTTCGCTATTATAATAGTGTCTAATTGTAAAATAAACTTACTTTTAAATAGTGTTAAAGAGTTACCCAATCTCCCCCTTAACACAATAATAGTCCCAGTAGTCCATCCAATATCATAGTCCCTCCTGATCGGGAAGCCACCAGAGGATAGCACACGAGCTACGGGAGAAATCCAAACTCGTACAAGGCGCGATAGGGTAGGTGACACGGCACAACTAGGCAATGCCAAGGTAGATATACCAATTACGCATCCGGGCTGGTGTTAACGCGTAGCTGCTACTACCGCCCACCTCGGACAAACTCCCCCAAATCAAAGAAATCAAAAGTGAAGGTGGCCACCGAATCAATCCAAAGTCAGAGTATAGTATCGAAGAGGAGTATCCGATCAGAGGAATGACCTCATTGGCCCGAGAATCGCACATGTTTTAGCCACCTTATGCCAACTCACGGGAGTCGGGTCCACGTAATAACCTCAAAGGAAAACGGAACCACCATCCTACTTCATTCTGGAATCTCCACCGCGTACACGATTGCTAAAGTGGTTTTTGGAGTTGGCACAGAGTATGACAACTTCCGATCCCGGTCTCTTTAACAACCAAACATTATTATAACACCGCGGTCTTTCAAAAATAATTTATACTTAAAACCAGAATATAATATCCCTTTTTAAAACCATATAAATATGATATAATTTTCCTCTTTAAAAATCAATATTGATATCATTTCAAATATATCCTTTTCTAAAACCATACCACTTTAAAATTTATAATATCTCGAAACCATCCATTTAAATTATAACTCTTCAAAACATAATACTTCGAATCCCTAGCTTTAAAACCATAACTTCAACTTAAATGGTTTGGATATTCAACGGTATATAAATGAAATGGTTTGAATTTAAAATTACTTTATAAAGTAAATAATTTCCACGACTTTAGAATTTTATTTTCTTTAAATTAAGTCTAAATCCATAAATTTTAAATTCACTTCCAGTTTCAATAAACCACTTCAGTTTCAATATATTTCATACTTTGAATATTAAACACTTGGAACTAAGGTTGGAAATTTCTACTCAACAATTTAATGTCCTATTATTTAGTTTTGAAATATTTACATAATAAATCTATAATCATTTAAAATAAACTCCAATTACTAACAACTAAACATTTCCATCAATTTATTTATACTAGAAATGTTCATTAAATTTATCTTGAATAAAATCCAGTTATAAATATCATTCTTTAAAATTTCCAAGTTTAATAAGTTTTACATCAACTTATGGAGTTTAATTTTTAAATAAGCTCAATTCCAAATAAATTTCCAATTTACCTTCCAATCTTAATCGGTTTAAAACATTAAAACTCTCTATATATACCATATCTTAAACCTGTACTTGACCATATAATACAAATTATCAAACTCCATTATTCAACTTATTTATTTTATTTAGCAGATTTATATATAGCTTAAATTCAAAAATTTAACTATATATGTGTATATATATATATAATAATTTTTATATAATATCAAATTTAATATTTATTAAACGTATCCTATCCAAACAAGAAATCATTTCAAAATTATATATATATATATATATATATACCGCGGTGTCTGTATAAAATTTTCTATCCTATGGTCAAGTGATACAGATATTTATTATTTCAATCCGCAATTTAAAAATAAAAATGCGGTTGTATATCATTTCAAACCGCAATCCCGAATGAAATGAAAATGTGTAATAATAACTTGCAGTTTATACAATATAAATACACCATCCATTCGTCCATCTATCAATCATCAAACATTCATCAATTTATCATCCAATTCAAACAATCACAACAATAAATAATAATTAATTACTGATAGTTAAATTTCCAATAATGAATTAAATAACTGTTTAACTGTATTTTATATGCAATAATAAATAAATTTAACTAGCAGGTTATATGCAATAATAAATTTTACTAAAAACCTTAACTGGCAGTTTTAAATGCAATGAATAAATAAATTAACAATTAACTTGCAGTTTTTAAATTCAATAATGAATTAAATAACGCGTAAATTAAATGAATGCAATTTAACTGATAAAATGATGAAATATATGCCAAACAGCTACAAATAAAATTTTAAACACATCATAAATCAATTTAACTAATCATAAGAAATCTTAGAAGTTGTGAGTTGGTTAAAACGCTCACCTTTTGAATTTAAATTGAATCTAAATTTAATTTAAACCCAAAAATTTGACAGTCTTCAAATCCGTTCAAACCAACGCCAAAATGTCTGGAATTCCGATACAATCCCCGCAAAACAAACCGCGCGTGAATCAGAGCTCGTACGAAAAAGTTATGAAAATTTGAAAATTGGAAAATTCTGGTCCTATGTCGACTCCGGGTTCGACTTCGGTGCGCCGCCTCAAATCCCCGGTGCTTGCTTGAAGTCTTTTCCAAAACGACCCGGAGCGACCCGAGTCATTTTCTTCCTGACCCGAAGTAGATGCAGCGTTTTTGCCTCTGAAACTCGAAGCGTGACTCGAAGTGGCTGCAGATCCGAATTTTTTTTTTTTGAAATTGAAATTAATTTTTTGAATTTGGGAATTCGGTTTTTTTTCTTCTTCCATTGGAATGAGGAGTTGAGAAGGAGATGTACGTATAGACAAATGAAAATAAGGAGTGGCTAGGGTTTATAACGGGTTATATATAGACAAGGCTGAAAAATAATAGATGAATCGGATTGGTATACGCGCTGAACGCTAAATGGCCCGAAAAGCCCGTTTCTACTCCGGAATGAAATTGGGTCAACCCATATATCAAAATAGATGTTTTAAAATATTTTAAACGCAATGGAACAGGTTTCAGGTCCAAATTCCATCAGATGCAGAAGTTATGCTGAAAAAAATATTTTCCAAATTGATTTCAATTGCATAAATTTCAAGGCGTTTCGAGTCTGTACGATCAAATGACAAGTCCGATCGCTATGAAACTTGAAACACTATTATAACTCACCGTTACGGATCTGATGAACCTTGTTTCGTCGAAATCCGAGTCAGTGGCCAAAATGGCTATTTTTCCATTAATTAAATAAATTTAAAATAAATTAATTAAATCAAATTTCGTGTTAAAATTCTGAAATTTGAAATCTTTATCACTTTACAATTCTCAAACATTTACAATGACTTAATAATTTTTAAATGTAAATTTATTAAAGATTAATCAATATAAATCTTCAATTTCATACAATTCAAATAAATAAACAAATCTTGATTTACAACCTTTTCATTTACCAATAGTCATATTATAAATGGAATTTACATTACCTTCAATTATTAATTATCATCAGTTTAGATCTTAACATTTGTTCCACAAATTTTATTTGCCTTGAATTAGTTACTGCATTTATCTAATTCCACTTTCGTAATCACATTCAGTCCATAAACTGGTATTGCATTGACATTTCACTTATTAGCTTATATCAACACTGTTGTCATTAATTGCAAATGGATTACCAAATTTAGTCACTACCCTAAATAACTAACGCAAATTAATCTCCATTAATTCCACTGATTCAACTTTCATTCAATTAATTAATGATTCCCTCAGTTAGCAATAACGTAACATTTTCTTTATTTGTATTGCAAATAATTCAAAATTCAATTCCAAAATCTTAATATCCTCAAAATTACAACTTCCAAACATGGTATTAATCATCATTTACATACCTCTAATTATTTTAATTTGCATTAACATAATAAATAAATTACCTTTAATGAAATCTATCCCCCAATTTATTATATGCAATAAATTTTGACCTTACAACAGTTTCAATTAATTATTTATATTTGTTGCGATTGAATACCAAAATTTATTTAACACGTCAAATAAATGAACAATCTATATTCATTGTCACCTATTTTCTTTTAAATTCAGTTATAAGTTTATTACTTACCAACCAGGTTATAATAACACTAATTTTTTTTATTCCACTGCTATATATGAATATTTGCATCACATACTTGAATTTTTCAATTTCATCTTAATTCCAATTCACGGTAGTATAATTTCTTACTATAAACCCATTTATAATTTGCATACCAATTAATTAGTTTCAACTAAATAGATTGATTCAATTCAACTCTTTTATTAAGTCTATATAAATCAATATACTATTTCATTGGTAAATGTTTGTTTCAATTATTCCTTTATTACTTACAAATCTTATTTCATTCATGAATGCCATCATTTATCAATTATTGCATAATTTCATTAATTTACATTCAGTTACAACTAAATTAATACACCGATTTCATTTGTAAATTAAATGCTTACAATTTATAAGCTTTCATTGCACACAATATTTCAATTTCTACCAGACATTGATTTAATTCAATTTACTATTTAATATTATTAATTCATTAACTAAATTCACTACTTACCTTTGTTCTCTTTTATGAAACTCTTAGCCTAGTATAACAATTTACATCACTTCAATTTATTCGTCATTTTGTTTCAACTGTAAATACTTAGTCTTATATTCCCATGGTTTCATTTCATTCTCAGCATTTTCTTCATTATTAATTATAAAATCTTTATTTCTTCTAAATTAAATTTACGTAAATCTTATTAAAATGACAAACTTAATTAACGAAAATTACGGGTCGTTACACCTAGATAGTTATTTGAGGCAGGTAGGTAATATCGAACTGGCTGAGCTTAATGTTCCATTTAAGCAACCTTCAAAAGGTTTTGGGCCATTAGACTACCTATCATAAAGGTTGGTCAGTATAGATGTTGATTGGATGTGCCTAGAAGTACGGGCGAAGCTTACGCGACGCGATCACTAAACCGTATGCCAACTTTTCTATCCTCGAGTAATTCTTCTCTACCTCGTTTAATCGTTTATTGACATAATATACCAGTCTCTGAATCCAGTCCCCTTCACGAATCAAGGTAGTGCTTATGGCGTGTGGCAACACGGCTAGATAAAGATACACCTCCTCATGGTCCATCGGCTTCGACAAGATAAGGGGTCTCTCTAGATGATTCACCAGAGCTTGGAACACGTCATCATAGTCTTGCATCCATTCAATATTCCTTTTCCCTTTTATTATCAAATTGAAGAAAGGAATGCATATATCGGTTGCCCTGGATATAAATCGACTCAACGCAGCAAACTTCCCGTTCAGGCTTTGTACTTGCTTACTGGTCTAGGGTGCTTGTATATCCCGAATGGCTTGAATATTTTCTGGGTTCACTTCGGTTCCTCATACATTGACAATGAAGCCCAGAAATTTTCCTGATGCAACGCCAAACGAGCACTTCAACGGGTTGATTTTCATACCATAAAATCTAAGGACGTCGAACATCTCTGTTATATCTTGAATGTGGTCGTTTGATTGCCATGACTTCACGAGTATATCATTCACGTAGACTTCCATCCTCCTACCGATTTGGTCTTTAAACATTCGGTTTACCAGACACTGATAGGTTGCTCCTGCATTCTTTAACCTGAATGGCATTACCACATAACAGTATAACCCAACATCTATGACAAAACTAGTATGCTCCTGATCCGGGACGTGCGTTGGAATTTGATTGTATCCCGAGTATGCATCCATGAATGATAACAATTCATGTCATGCCGTCGAGTCAACCAGCTGATCAATTCTAGGAAAGGGAAAACTATCCTTAGGGCATGCCTTGTTCAGGTCTGAATAATCAACACATGTTCTCCATTTTCCATTTTCCTTCCTTACCAGTACATAGTTAGATACCCATTCAGGATAGAGGGTGTCGCGAACAAACCCGTTGGCTTTAAGTTTATCCACCTCTTCCTTGAGAGAAACAGACCTCCCTGGGTCCATGCCTCATCTCTTTTGTTTCACTGGGACTTACTTCGGATCTATATTTAACATGTGGGTCGTGATAGCGGGTGAAATCCCATACATATTAGAATGAGTCCAAGCGAATACAAGGTTCGCTCAGAGAAAATTAGTGAGCTCTGTCATCAGTGAGGAGTTGAGTTATGGTTTGATCATCAATACCCATGACGAATCATCATGGCTGAATAATATTTATCGTCAGTTCACCCGGCATTGCTATGTCGTACTTAGGTTCTTCTTCATCATCTCTCGGATCTATATCTCTATAGAACCGACTGTGGTTCCCAACTTGTCAACTTTCAGTAACTTGGATGCGGATGGATTTGTCCACACCAGTTCCCTTTTCCTTTCGCTAGGCTTCTCTCAGCTCAGCCACATAGCAAGCACGACCTGCCGTTTGATCACCATGCACAACAACAACTCCATTATCTGTAGGGAATTTCAATGTCAAGCACTATGGTCCAGAGATGCCCTGAACTCAACCAGGGACGGTCGGCCCAAAAAAAATTATATGGGGAATCAACATCCAAAACAATGAACAATAGGATCCGTATCCTCCTACGTTCACCCTCACCTAGCTCAACTGACAACTCAACAAAACCCACTACTTCAGTAGCCGCACCATTAAAGCCGCGTATATGGGCTTTAGATGGTTTCAGATCCTTAGCCTCCATCTTCATCAGAACATAAGCCTTCTTGAAAATAATGTTGATAGAACTCCCACAATCAATCAATATTCTCCTCACAAGCGCGGTCCAATCGAAGTAAAGATAACCATCAGATCAATAGTAGGAGCCTCCACTCGATCGGCATCCCTACTTCTAAATATTATATCATCTGTCATCATATGTTGTTGCTTTGCCAGAGTCCCATCCTCCGTGTTCGAGCAAAACTCAAAATTCTTATGTTTCAAAGAACTAGCACAACGCTCCATCTCTTGCCAACTGTCATCTACAGGGTTCGTGCCACCGACTATCGTATTTACCACCAATATTCTGTCGGTTTGAGCGGGCTCTTTCGGTTGGCACAAAGCTTGTCCTCGGTTGGGACATACGTTCCTTGTTCGCCTTCCTATGGATTCTTAATAAACTGCTGAAACTTCTTCTGGCGAATCAATTTTTCGATGGCATCATGGAGGTACCTAAACGCAATAATGTTATGCTCATAAGACTCATGAAACGGACAATATTTCCCGGTTTGCTTTTGTTCTTCGATCGATTCTTTTGGACGCAGCTTTCAATACTGGAAAGTATTATAGATGGACAGGTGAATGTTTTCAAAGGAAGTGTTCAGGGGCGTATATTCATTGTAAGTAAGAATTCTGCGCTTCCACTTCCCAGATTCCCTCTTCCGACTGGGATTTCCTCCTCCGGTCCCTTTTTGTTGCTCCGGCTTATTTTAGACATTGACCTAGACCTTTACAGAGCTCTCGTCAGATTGCTTCATGGCAATGTTGCTTTGCACTGCCTCTCTGCTTGGTCCTGCAACATTTCCCCTTCTGGACAACCTGGCTTCTTCCTTTCACACGAACTGATTCGCCTTTGAGTAAAAATGCTCCAGCGTGGTAAGTGGTTAGCCAATCACCAAACTTAGGTTTTAGCTCAACCCCTCTCATCACGGCCATAAGGATGGTGTGATCATTTAGATTACTAACTTCAGTAGAAGCAATATGAAATCTCTGCAAATAATCTTTCAACGACTCTCCTAAAGCCTAGATCACAAACATCACATCTTTAGGGCGAGTAGCGTGGATCCGGAACTGCTCCACGAACCTTGTTGCCAACTCATAAAATCTCGAGATTAACCATAAGGTAACCTTGTGAACCACATTATGGAGATTCCGGATAGAGTTATAGGGAAGCACCTACATTTGGTCACGTCATTCACCCTAGCCAAGTCCATCAACCACTCATATCTCATAATATGTTGTCAGGGGTCGGTCTTTCCTTCATAAGCAGTTATTGTAGGCATGTTAAACCTTCGAGGATACTCGGCTTGTAGAATGTTATTAGTAAATGGAGTGCGACTCCTAGATATCCCCCAATCATCATTAGTCAAGCCTTGGTTCTCCACATCAGCTGCCTGACCATTGCAGAAAAATCTGAGTTTAAATAGGGGGTGCCATGTTGGGATCCATCCGATGTGATTGTTCCGGCTGGCGCCTCATGGGCATCTCATGCCTTCTTGGCCTGTTATCTTCTAGGTGCGCATTCTGAGGATCCACTTCCTTACCACCTAGCGAGGCAATTGACCAGCTTCCATGCATGCTCTAGAGCCTAAGTTTCTCACTCCAGGTTGAGCACGACCTTCTAAGTGTAGTTGAGGAGTTAATCTTTCATCCAAGAGATCAGCATCAGCTTTGTTGGATTGCCCACCGTGGCTGGCCATAAATTGCTCCGTTGCTCCGGTTTGTGTCGATTCAATCCTACGATGCATATGCACATGGTGCTCGTCTGACCAAGTTGAGCTATTGGATGATGAGTATGAAGCAGGACTTTCTCCAGCATTCTGACGCTGTTGTTGAGCGATCTGATTCATCAGGTTGACATTCGCTTGGATTTGCTCATTCAGTTGTCTCTTTCTTTCCATTATCTCCCTTATCAGATCATTGAATTCGTCTCTAGTAATGGAATCAGCAAGGTTCTGTTTCGCAATGGGTTCTATCCCTGCATTATTAGTTGGTTGCTTGGCCGTACTTTTTGGACAATAGAAGTTTCATTAGCATCGACAGTATGGGAGGTAGATCTGGTGTGCGGCCTTGTCATCGTAGAGATCTCGAGAAACTCTGAATAGAATATGCAAACTCTTAAGACCAAACTTGGATCTCCTTTGGGGGATTTCTTCAATCCAGTAGCAACAAAGGTGATCCAAACGGTCTGAGAATCGATTTTCTCAATGAAAGCACCAAAAATGTTAGCACCAGAATTGATCGCTAACACCTTAGAGTAGTTTTGTGTAGAGAGATAAATGAATAAATTAAATGGTAAGGGAGGAATAACACAATATATTGCAAAATAGAACAACAAAAACAATACCAATAGAATTTACAATGGTTCGGCGTTAATTGTCTATGTCCACTTTGAACATACTCTTTATTGCTTTATCAATCACTTGAGTACAACTAAAATCTAAAAGTAAAGCCTGAATACAAGTTGGAGAAGAAAGAAAATGAGTACAAAAAAGGGCAGAGTCTCCCTTAAGTTTTCCAAAAGGATCCCCAAAAGAGGACCACCGCCCCTTTATTTATAGATGGAGACAGCCTGACATCTCAGAGCTTGAACTTATTCTCCGTCACTTGGGCCTATCACCAAGAGAACTCGACCCAACATTGACAAGTTAATAATGTTGACCCAATCATGCTGAACCCTTAAGGCTGACCTGAATGCAAGCATATGGAGTAGCGGCCTGATTTGAGTATGCCGACCCGAATAGGTTATGCCGACCGCTCCCAGTCATGCCGACCTGACCATGTGATGCCGACAGCTTGTAATCTTGCCAACTTGACCATGTGATGTCGACCGCTCCCAATCATGTCGATCTAACCATATGATGCCGACCGCTTCCAATCTTACCAACCTGACCATGTAATACCGACTGCTAATCATGCCGACCTGACCATGTGATGCCTACCGCTCCCTATCTTACCGACCTGACCATGTGATGCCGACCACCACCAATCTTACCAACCCGAAGTGATTCTAGGGTGCTGATCCCTTGAAGTAATATGATATTCCAATTCCAAGTCCTTTTGCTGACCTGAAGTCAAGCAACCACCGACCCGAAGTGATTCTAACATGCTGATCCCTTGCAAACTCTAATGTCGATCCTAAGATTATGCCGACCCCGGGAATTGTCACCATTGACCCGAAGCTATGCCAAACCCTGCAAGTGCTGATCCCAAGTACTTCAAACATGCTGACCCTATCCCCAAGTTCTTATGACGACCTGATAATATCAATGCCAACCCGAGGCAGGTTTCCCTCTGACTCGAAGCGAACTCCTCAGCGATTCGAAGTACACTCATGTCTTGATCCTCCTTCCATCATTAATCAACTATAGCCTCTGCAACTACTATTATGTAGCCTGGCCAAGGCACCAGATAACAGTCAGGATGATGTAGTCATTAGGGTGCAGCTGGAAAGGGGTGATTTTTAAATACATGGGTAGTGTAAATATCAGACAAGATATCTTGTTCGGTATGTCCAAAATCATACGAGATATACTGTCCAGCATAGGTCCAAAGCAGATAAGGGAGGATGGGTTAGGCCAATCCAAGATAATACATTATGTAACCCAGTCAAGAAAGCAGTCATGTCCATCTACCAAATCAATTGCTATCGAACAGTCTCTTTTCAGTCGAACAAAGCAAAATATCTATGGAATGAAATCTAAGCATATATGTAAATTCTGGATCTTATCCGCTATATATGGAAATAACCAAATTGAGCAAGTCATATAGGCAAACCACATGATTTGTCGGGATGACCTTCCTACTTCTACATTCCTATAAATATCCAAGATTTTAGCTGCCATGTGGACAACTTTTTAGGAGCAACAAGTCCTGTCAAAAAAAACTAAACAAAGTCTAATAAATCCCATGTTCATTAACAAACTATTGTATTTTGCATTCAAACATTTGTATAATCTAAAATATTAGAAAGGAAATTAAAACTGATAGTGGACGTATGCCCATTTTTGCCGAATCATTACATATCTATATGTATTTTACATTTTCAATGCTTTCTTTCTATTTTCTTTACCAACATAGATTTGATAGGAGGTTTTGATCCCCTTTTCATGCAAACAACAACATAAAACAAGCACTTAACAAATGCAAATGACACATCATAAGGGCAATATTTCCTTTTATGCCATATGATATCTCTAATCGTGTTTCAACAAATGTTAGAATATTGTATAGATTATATCAAATTCTCAATTACCATTGTCATTACGCTGATTTGTACGTTAACTTTATTTCGAATACTAGTATGAACCCATTTTAAATGATCGTTCAAAATCTTAATAATTTTTTCTATGGATTTATAGCTTTTACAAAGAATTCATTCATGCAAGCTTGTAATAGTTAATCTTTGTGGGAAAGATGCACTACATGTGATAGTTCATTAAATTTTCAATCGATGATCATCAAGCAAGGCTGGCTCATCCTTTTCAGCCAATGTGAAGGCTTAAAGGTCCCTATATTTAGAACTCTTATAAATTAATATATAGCATTATTTGCATTTGGATATGTAAAAAAAAGTACACCAAAAAACCGGATTCTTAGTGCCCAATGACACAAAAATGCTACTATAACTTATAATGGGGTTTTAACATTGTAATACAACATACTAGTTCAAAAATACAACTTTTTGTAGCCTTGTAATAAACGCTACCCAAATTTTAATGCATGGAATTTTCAAATGCTAAAAAATATATGAATTTGTAGTGTTTATTTTCAACTACCAAAATTTATCGGATAGCTTTTATTGGCTACAATCTATTACCTGAATTTTTGTAGCAATTAACAAACACTGTAGAATATATAAATTTATAGTAGTAATTTTTTCAAGCTACCCGTATTCTTTTAAGCGTTTTTTAATTGTTACCATAATTTTTTGTAGTGTTTCTTTATGCTACACTATTATTTTTGTTAGCTTCTGCATCTGATCGCAACATATATTACACAGTAATAAACAACAGTTTGCAACATGCAACCAACACTCACATAATCGTCATATTCAAACAAGTGAAAAGCACAACATTAACATAGTTAATTATGATATACATAGCCATACTATACAAGAGTTTTTGGTCATAATGACCAAATCACACACAATCCATAATAATTCAATAGAATAGTTCACGCAAGGTTCATAACCACTTATAGACAAGATTGCACAACCAGTATCAACAAAATATTACAATACATTTGATAATTAGAGTTAGTCACTGACAATTCTTTGCTACAACTTGTTATTTCTCAAAAAAAGCTTAAATACAAGTAAACAAATTTAACAATTAACAATGAGAACTAACTCTTGATTGCATGATGATAGTGCCAACAGATTTATACCACAATTTTACATATGCAGCTAGTGATACAAGTATTTTTTTTTAATGTTGAAAAACTTTTAAGATTGATGCACTACAATAAAAATATCTTATTACAATATCAAAAAAACATTGTAATAGGGGTTTCACATCGTTTTTGCAAACATCGTCTTAGGCCAATTTGTAATAGGGTCGACATCTTTCACAACATTTATATTGAGTTGTAAGTTTACGCTGTAATAAAGTTTACTACAACGTTTCTGAGATGTTGTAATATACTCTTTTGCAACTATTATCTGCCGTTGTAAATCATTAATATAAAACCCCTTTTACAACATTTTTAAATTGCTGTGTAAAATTTTATTACAATATTTTGGAAACGTTTTAAAATGATTTTTTACAACTTTTTATTGATATTGCAGTATACATGTGTATAACTATTTTCTAATGTTGCGAAAACATTACTATGACACTATAAAAAGTCGTACACGTAGTGCGGCTTCTCTGCTAGCTCAATATCATGTTACAACAAATACAATAATACAACCACAATAACTTAAATACATGAAACATAAACAAAATAGAAAACTTTTCAAAACTACTTCATTCGAAATAAGTTAACACACGTTCCAATACAAACAAAATATCAAAGATTCCAACATAATATAAAAAAATATCATAGGCTCCACAATATACACATGGTGGACTATATATATACAAAAAAAAGATCAAAACATATCATAACACAATGGTCTAATCGACAACGGTGACAAAATCCTTATGCCAAGCAACTGTTGTTACTACAACTTTCTAAATAGTACACGCTTTTGAAGTCTCCCTCCACAACAGAGCATGAGGTTCCATTGACACATCGACCCAAGTTTTCCAATTATCCATGCCAAGAAGAATATGGTGTACCAAAGTACCAGGATCAATAGATGCAAGTGTTCCTTCAGCAACAACTTTCTTCTGCCAATTGAGCAGCTTGCATTTTTTTGGAAGTGGCATATGACTATTTGGAAAACTAGTACTGCCATGTTGTGACGGTGTGCATGATGTATGTGTCTGCAAGAATGATAAATTAATTACATATTAAATCTCATAAAAGAATAATAAGACAGAAACTTATTTTCACTTAAATTAAAAAACAGAAACCAAATGTCTGAAGTTTATTGCATTGTTGTATAATATCGTCTAAATATCTCAAAATAAACTTTGAACCACCAAAACAAAACTATGCATATATGAATTCACAACACATTTACAACCGTGGTTGACAGTTGATTTATTTTTCACCGATTAAATGGAATCTGCAAAGATTTTTTTCTCGCCTAAAATGTTAATCTAATGGGCCTAACATTTGAAAAAATAGGCTTTATTGCACTTAAAATTACCCCGTTTAAAAATAACTCGAGACTTCAAAGATGCCTACAAGTTAAATTATATTAGTCCTTTTGAATATACAAACTCTACAAAGCATGATATGGTGAAAAGTTATTGCACCATAAATCTAGATTTATATTTGAAGTGCATGATACATGCTTAAAAAGAACTTACAGCTTCAGGATTTTTATTTAAGCTCGAATATTTAAAAATTAGGTTACCTTGTACAGGATGTTCAAATAAATATAGAGATATTAAAATGATTATAGGGAAAAACAACTTCAAGACACTACTCTAGCTATCATCAGCGTCGCTACCATTAGTACGGGTATCAATGTAAAAAATCTACATTAACTCTATCCACTATCCTTCCTCTGTAAAAGGAAAAAATAAAAACATCAAAACATGTGAAAGTAAGAAATTTGGTATGTAAAATGTTACAAGCAGAAAAACTATATTCAAACAAACCTTTCCAAAACGAATTTTCCCTCTTTGTATTTCTGGCTCTTAAGATGTGCAGCTTCCTAAACGTATATAGCATAATTATTTGATCAACAAATATTCAAGTAGATGGTTCTACATTAATACAAGAAGAAACTTACATATTGCCAACCCACATTTTGGCCATGGCAACAATAGTTAATGTCGGCCACGATGTGATCTCTGGAGAGCATTGTTCTCTCTTCTAATGCTCCAACAGTCACGTTTACACTGCTAATTTACATACCCATGTTACCCAATCAACAAAAGGTGGATATGCTAAAGATTTATATAGATTTATATAGTGTTATATGTAAGAACTAGGATATTTATATATGGCACCGAGATACTGTTTGCTAGAAATTGATCTAAACAATCAAAGATTGCAAGCTATGTGATTATACTAAAGATATTGATTGGAACAATAAATGTGTTATTCAGATTGACCATATACAATAACTGTTTCATACAAATCATTGAGTAGCAAAATTTCTAAAATGCAGAAAATGGCTATGCATCATCTTCATGAAACTGCTAGAGTCGATGAAGCTTAACTTAACCACTTGCATGAATCTCTAGATCAGTTGTAATGTCTAGTTATATATATATATATATATATATATATATATATATGTATGTATGTATGTATGTATGTATAAACCAATATCCTTAGGAAACTGGATAAGGATCGAATTATACTTCTGATTGCTCTTTACATGAATGCCATATTTATATTGAATGAATGGTTCCACCAATAAAATTATAAAAGATCGAAGAAACTTGTACGTTATGGAAAAGATATGCTTTCCCTCGAAAACAGTGGAATGATTGATACACATGCACAAAAAATATCAAACAACACTATATTAAATCAAAATACCGTTAATACATCATTATAAAAGAATATTTCAAAATAGACTGTTAGAAGCATAATTTCAAATATGCATGTATTAGTTAGTAATAAATATATCTAATAGATAAGGCTAGTTTACAATGATAACTAAAACACATAGTTTGAATGATATTTAGGCAAAATACAAACTTAGATAAGATTAATATCATTATCAGATTAAGCATATAGCATGTATAGAAATATCAACTAGATTTTAACCTTGTATTTGTTCTAGCATTAAAAATACAATTCGCTGTGATACAGTTGCTTTAATTAATTACTGAAGTGATTAACATGGTTGTTAACCCGCCTTTTTGCAAGGCCATGGATAGGCGGGTTTAACCTAATCGACTGCACGTTCGTCGAGGCTAGTGTATGATGGATTCAGTCGACTGGATGGATGGATGACGCAACGTACTTGGGAGATGGAAATATGATTGGATAAAGATGAATCAACTATAATTTGGGTCTAGAAAACATGGTTCGGCCTAGAACATGGTTCGGCATGGCGGATGTTCGACACAAATGGTTCGTCTGGCATTCACGTTCGAATAGCATTCAAGAGTACTCGGCATACATAGAACGTTCGACATACATGAGTGGTTCGACATTCTAGGAGCGCTCGACATTCAGTAGCGCTCGGCATCCAGGAGCGCTCGGCATTTAGAAGCGCTCGGCATTAGAGATCGTTCGGTATGATGGGATCTCGGCATTAGAAACTGTACAGCATCAAACATGGTTCGGCATCAAACATGGTTTGGCATCTGCTATGGTTCGGCATGATGGAGGTTCAGCATTAAGCATCCTCCGGCATTGGATGTGTCGTTCGGCATCTGGAGACGTTCGGCATTGGATGGATCATTCGGCATCAGGGAGCGTTCGGCATACGAAGTGCGTTCGGCATGACAACCTCGTTCGGCATACGAGTGCGTTCGGCATGACAACCTCGTTCGGCGTACGAGTGCGTTCGATATGGCATTTTGGTTTGACATGGGCCGTTCAGCCCTGATGGGCTCTGGTTATTCAGAGAGCCCACCAACTACCTAGACATGTCCATAAATAGAGCATGTAGGGCTTCAAGAAAGGGGGCTTCTCTTCTTCTCTCTGACTTTCTATTTTTCTAAGGCTAAGGCTAGTCTACCACTTTGTAACTGTAATCGATTGTTACAGCAATAGAAAGGAAATTACTGGAGTGGACGTAGGCCAGAGTTGGCCGAACCACTATAAAATCTGTTGTTCTTTATTGCTTTCATTTTAATTTTGTCCGTTCTTCACATTATTACTCTCTACATCCAATCTATCTGTTAACCGTGACTGTTAGTTGGTGCCTTCATCTATATTCGGGTGTTAGTGACCAATTTCGGTGCCAACACTTTGGTGCTTTCACTGAGAATTGAACTCAGGAATTTTGGAGCTAGAAACTCGGATTCTAAGGAGCAATGGTTAGACCATCAGCAAGGAAGCAAGTGATAGAGAGGAGCAATCAGGAGGGAAGTCAAGAGGCTTCCTCTGGAAATGGAGCAGGAGGAGCATCCATCTACATCACTAGAGAGGAAATGGAAGCCATGATGAAAAGACAAGAGGAGATGATGAAGGCTCTTCTCAAATAATTTACGCAAATAGGAAATGCAGGAGATCAGATCCATGGAGCCAGATCAGAAGCACTCAACCAGCGAGCAGAGAGAATGGTTCAGCAGGGGGCAACCCCCAACCAGCAAACAACTAACAATCCGGATGGACCTGGACTCAGGAGCGCACCACCAGATAATGCCGTACCAGTTCATGGAGGGGTTCCAGCTAACACCACGCAACAGGATGCTGGAAGGAATGTAAGAGCAAGAGATGAAGAGTATGTACCATAATTCCCTCAGGAACTCGGTGGGCAACCCTTGACGTACAATGCTAGATTAGCTGAGATTATCAGGCAAACCATGCGCGGAGGTTTGACCAATAGAGATCTGGAAGGAGTAAACAAGGGTCCATTCATTCGTGAAATCTGGATAGCTCGGAATCCGCCAGATTTCAAGCTACCTAACGTGGAAATATACAATGGCAAGGCCGATCCAACAAATCACTTGATGAGATATACAAGACATATGGAGGTGCTGGGGGCATCGGAAGAAGTTATGGCTCGATGTTTCCCTTTATTCTTAATGGACATAGCGCTATGTGGTTCAGGCAGCTGGAAGAAGGATCTATCAGGACATGGACAGAGTTGGTGGATAGGTTTCTGAAGCAGTTTCGGATATATATATCAAAAGGCCAAAGAATGTAATGACGCTGACATCGGTAAAACAAAGGACAGAAGAATCACTTAGAGCTTTCTTAACTCGGTTTAATGCAGATGTTGCTTCGGTGGATCGGCCGGATCCATCGATGGTTTTAATGGCGGCAGTGTCAAGAGTTAGAGAGAATTCAGATTTCAAAGTGTCACTGGTACGGAACCCTCCAATGGATCTCGGGGAATTCTTTCACGAAGCTGAGAGGTTCCTTCGGCAGGAAGATGCATGCTCAGATATGAAGTTAAAGGAGGTGAACGCGGCTGAGGATGGAGGGCCATTTAGCGGAGGCTTGAAAAGAGATAATGGCAAAGGAAAAAGGAAGCTGGATGACGAATTAGGAAAAGCTAGGAAACGGTGGAGAGAGCCAAAATTCTCCACTTACACAGGATTGAATGAGACGCTGGAATGGATTTATTTGGAGACTCGGAATCTCCTTCCCTACCGAAGGCCGACTAGGAGAGAACCCTCCGAACGTGAGAGGGCATCAGGGAAACACTGCCTCTTCCACGATTTGGACGGGCATGATACCAACAGCTGCAGGCACTTAAAGGACATAATTGAGGAGCATGTAAGGAATGTACAGTTGCGACAATACGTCGAAGCTCGGAATGTAGCGGTGGGGCAGGAGAAACCACCGTCTACCTCATGCAGTGATGGTAAGAGGCACAGGAATGATGGTCGATTGGTTATCAATTGACTGGAATATTACAAAATAAGTAGCAAACTACGGGCAAACGGCCAAGTCACTTACTCATGTACGGGGACGGAGATAGCCCCTAGGCATGCTCTGAGATGATGATAAACCGCGGCACTCTAGTTTGTGAAATCTGCTTTTCCTTTTTTGGCTTGGACATTTGCTTTTTCCTGGTTTGGTTAGAAGTTCCGGTTTTGTTTGTTTCTTGGTTTGAACTTTTTGTTTGGGTGATTGGTTTCTGGTTTGGATATCCGTTTGGATTTTTGATATGGATTTTTTGTTTTCTGGTTTGATTTGGATTTTGGATTTGATTTTGATTGGATTTTTGTCTGGTTTTTGGTAAACGGTCGTCGGATATGGATTGTGCTCGGCAAGAGGTAAGTCTCTTTGCCCAAACGCGGCGGATCGACTTATTCAGGTCGTCGAGTATGGACTATGCTCGACAAGGGTCCAGGGAGACCAGGATTCGACCTAGGACTTAGGCCCCAAAATTATCGGTTACTATTTCAGGTCGTCGAGTATGGACTATGCTCGGTAAGGGTCCAGAGAGACTAGCATTCGGCCTAGGACTTAGGCCCTGTATTATTAGTTATTATTTCAATTCGTCGGGTATGGACTATAATAGGCAAGGGTCCGGAGTGACCAGGATTCGGCTTAGGACTTAATCCACGGCATTACTCAATGTCCAAAGACAGTGGACCACGGTCGTCATGTGGAAATTGCGTTTGGCAAGAACCCGGAGAGGTTACGAATTCGGGTATTGACCCGGAGAGGTCATGGATTCGGTTACTGGTTATTGGATAAGGTTGGATTAAGACTCGGTTATCGAGTCCGAATGGATATGGAATTGGCTATGGATTTTGGATGTCAGATTCGGAATTATTCAAAACACACCTTCCGACAGCAAGGCATGTTTTGGGGGGAAAGTGTTAACCCGCCTTTTTGCAAGGCTATGGACATGCGGGTTTAACCTAATCGACTGCACGTTCGTCGAGGCTGGTGTACATGGATTCAGTCGACTGAATGGATGGATGACGCAACGTGCTTGGGAGATGGAAATATGATTGGATAAAGATGAATCAACTATAATTTGGTCTAGGAAACATGGTTCGGCCTAGAACACGGTTCGGCATGGTGGAGGTTCGGCACAAATGGTTCGTCTAGCATTCACGTTCGAATAGAATTCAAGAGTACTCGGCATATATAGAGCGTCCGACATACATGAGTGGTTCGACATTCCAGGAGCGATCGGCATTCAGTAGCGCTCGGCATCCAGAAGCGCTAAACATTTAGAAGTGCTCGGCATTAGAGATCGTTCGGTATGATGGGCGATCGGCATTAGAAACTGTTCGGCATCAAACACGGTTCGGCATTAAACATGGTTCGGCATCAGACATGGTTCGGCATGATGGAGGTTCGGCATTAAGAATCCTCTGACATTGGATGTGTTGTTCGGCATCTGGAGACGTTCGGCATTGGATGGATCGTTCGGCATCAGGGAGCGTTCGGCATACGAAGTGCGTTCGGCATGACAACCTCGTTCGGCATACGAGTGCATTCGGCATGACAACCTCGTTCGGCGTACGAGTGCGTTCGGCATGACAACCTCTTTCGGCGTACGAATGCGTTCGGTATGGCATTTTGGTTCGACATGGGCCGTTCGGCCCTAATGGGCTCTGGTTATTCAGAGAGCGCACCAACTACCTGGACGTGTCTATAAATAGAGCATGTAGGGCTTCAAGAAAGGGGGCTTCTCTTCTGCTCTCTGACTTTTTATTTTTCTAAGGCTAAGGCTAGTCTACCACTTTGTAACTGTAATCGATTGCTACAGCAAGAAAAAAGAAATTACTGGAGTGGATATAGGCCTGAGTTAGCCGAACCACTATAAAATCTGTTGTTCTTTATTGCTTTCATTTTAATTTTGTCTGTTCTTCACATTATTACTCTCTACATACAATCTATCTGTTAACTGTGACTGTTAGTTAGTGCCTTCGTCTATATTCGGGTGTTAGTGACCAATTTCGGTGCCAACAATGGTTATGATTAAGTAAGAAAGTAGCCACATAAAAATACAATCTAGAAACAGGTGATCATATTTCTCATCCACCATAATAATAAAAATATCATTAAGATAAGTAGTAGAAAATGAATAAAACAAACTACCAAAGTTTGTTTTTGTTATCCATCAAAGTTAAGAAACTTATTGATATATCTGAGAACCTTCTTTATTTGTTCCTTCTTTTTCACTTTTTCTTTCTACATGCACATTTTTGATAACCAATCTCTTATCACCACCAATCCACTTCAGCTGAAACCTGATGCCATTCAAAACTGCATCAATTGAATTGTTTCCATTTAAATCACCAAAGCATGAAGGCTGAAGCCCGATGCCATTTAAAACTGCATCTATTGAATTGTTTCCATTCAAATCACCAAAGCATGAAGCTTGAAGACCGATGCCATTCAAAGCGGCATCTATTGAAACATGATCATTGTGAATAGTAGTTCAATATAAAAGATATGATCAACATTAGGAAAGCAAGAACATACCTAGGAGTATCAACCAATAATACATGCCAGTTTGACATAAAAATACAATCTTTCTACATATGGGTGGCAAGCAAAAATCTGACCACCTCTGTTCCAAAGCCAAGCAAGCATGCCATTGTCAATCAACAACAGTGTCTCAAGTTTCAAGCACCTCTATTAAACCATCATTAACTCACTGTTTATCACATTCAACCACAACTCTAAGGGCATCCAAGCTTCACAACGTGAACCACCAAATAGCTTTACAAAATTACCAACAAGAACACTTCTCTCATCCAAGCACTGCAACATTATTAACCTCCAACAATATTGCAGATACAAACTCTGACATCTAATCTCGAATGACACATCAGGCGAATGTTCTAGCTTTAAGCACATAAGCGGTGATGGCACTGATTCAAGCTACGACAACCTTCGGATCCAACGACCATAAGGCATTTAACTCATTGCAACTCAAATTGGCGCTTCTCATCGGCATTAGGATGACTTCAAAGAATCGATGACAACAAATTCTAAACACAGCTTTAGAGAATCATCGGTCTCCTCATGGTGTTTCAAAAGGCAGCGAATTAGAGCTTCTCATCGGCATTAGGACGACTTCAAAGAATCGATGACAGAAAATATTCCAAACACAGCTTTAGAGAATCATCGGTCTCCTCACGACGTTTCTAGAGGTAGCAATCCAAGGGTGAAGGGTTTTTTTTGGAGGTTTGATTTTCATTTCACTTTGAAGGATAAAAGAAAATTTGAGATTTGGAATTGAGAAACATACGTAATTTAGTTTCAATTAGGGATTTGGATTTGAAGGATAAACGAAAATTGGTGAAAGAAGAAACACACGTGATTTAGTTTCAATTAGGGGTTTGGAATGGAGAAAGAGACTGAAATGAACATCGGTTAAAATTTGGAAGGGATGGAAAACAAAATTTGTCTGGAGCCTAAATTTCATAGTTGGAGACAAAATGTTTGGTTTGGAGACTAAAAGAAAATTGTAATACTTTGTTGCAATATAACGTTGTAATATGTTTTGCAGTAAACTTTGTATTCAAACATTATGAATATGTTTAAACTTTTACAAAAAATTTAAAATTTTGTCCATAAATTCTATAAATATTTTTAATTTATTATAAAGTTCAATTTTCTTGAAATATTAAATATAATTACTAAAATTTTAATACTAAATAATAAATATTACTTCTTAATCACTAAATATTATTATTAATTATCAATTTTTAGACATTAAACGTTAATATTTATAATTAATTGTGTAATATTATTACTTATTAATTATTAAATTAAGTATTAAACATTAATATTAATTATTAATTATTTATATAATTATTACTAGTTATTAATTCCTTATTATCAAATTAATTGTTAAATACTAATAGTAATAGTAATTATTTAACATGAAATAATAATAGTAACTATTAAAAATATAATTATTAATAATTTATAAATTCTAGATTTATTCAAAAATATTTTTGAATTTTCTAAAAATTTCAGAACTTTGTTTCGAAATCATGGTCACAGCGGTAGGTTGTTTTGTTGTAACGGAATTTTGATTGGGATCTGAAAGAGTTGTAGATGTTTCGAACTATGGTTGTGAATATTTTTATAGGACGAGGTTTGAATCTGGAAGAGGTGTCTATATTTTGGTGTTCTGAAGCATAGTCACGAATATGGATCATGGATCAAGGATCATAATTATTAAATATTAAATACTACAAAGTACATATTTCTTTGTAAGAAATAAAGATTACTTATTAATAATTAATTTTTTAATGGTAACTAATTTCTTATTAAGTATTAGATATTACTTCTTGTTTATTTGTTATTATTTATTACTTATTTCTTCTAAGTTATAATTAAATATTGTTGATTGTTTAATATTTTATATTAATTAATCAATAGTAATTATTTATTATTAACTATATTTATTAATTATTAAATGTAATTAATAAATATTAATGATATTTACTTATTATTAACAATTAATTACGATAAATTATTAAATATAAAAATAATTATTGATTACAAATAATAATTAGTAATTAAAAATTATGTGTAAATAATCTTTAATTAAAAAAAAACTATAAACAGTGACCTATATATCAGTTGTGGATGTTTAAAGCAATAGTAAATATATTTGTTATTAGTTATAAATTACTAAGTATTAATTACTATAACATTTAAAGAAATAGCAGCTATATTAAAGAAATTAGAGTTAATTTGGTATTTTCCTGTAGTAAACGTTCCCTCAAAGATTTTTACAACATGCGAATAGAATTTATTGTAGTAAATTAATATTCACGACGTTTAGGAAAAAGTTGTAAAAAATAATATTTTTACTACGTTTCTATAATAAAGGTTGTTAAAAGGGGTATTGTTGCAACGTTTGCTCACAAACTTGTAAAAGACAAGGTGTTTGCAATGATTTCTTGCAAAACATTGTAAATAACTAATTTTTTACAACCTTTTCATGAAAAACGTTGTTAAAAGGCTTTTTTCAACGTTTAAAAAATAAATGTAGTAAAAAAAGGTTGTAACAAGCATATTTTTGTTGTAGTGATGTAATGCAACATACACTTAGTTTTTGAATGGTAAAACGTACATGTCGATAAGATCGGATTTCAAAAGCTATTTATAAGATTGGTTTTTAATTGTTTTTCTTTTAGAAAACTCTTCACATTAGAGGAGTAAATTGTGCTGCCACATGTTCGTCTTCCTCAATAAAATCAGCAAAGCTAAAAAGGAGGACGCATGAGAAAGGATGGGATGTGGATCAACTGCCAGGGTTTCTCTTATACAGCATTTGTCACCGAAATCGCAAAAATACGATACAACTATAAATTTTATACATATGCCACAAGACGTTGTACATATTAACATAACATTGAGCAAGGTGGAAGTAACCGTGGAAGTTCAGATCGTATGCTCCAACCAGGCCTGGCCCGATCCACCTGGATGCTCCAGCCAAACCAAAATTTTTAAACACAAGTAAAATACTAAAATCACCTAAAAATGGAGGAGCCAAGAATAAAACTTTAATTGTTTTGCTCGATGCTGAAACCAACTAGCACTAGGATACATTATCATTTGTTTAGTAAATGCAGCAAAAACATATACTTATCCAAATTCATAAATTGTTGCACTCCTCCTCCGTTGCCCTAGACGGCTGGCTTGCCAGCCTTACCTAGGGCCTGGTCTGGCTCCAACAGCTAAAGAATAATACTAAGCACCGTTTAAATATACCAATGCTTCTTATTCGATCAAATAAAAAATGGCAAAGAAAGTCAAACCTCATAATAATACGTGTAGCCAGTGCAGTTGTGCCTGAGTCAAGTGAAGAGTCTAAAGAGCATGCCTCTGCAAAAGCAGCACCTATTTGCAGAAATGCAGATGAAATTACCTTCTCAGTGTCGCAAGGAAATTCATAATCTTCTAGAATAAACCTCGGCAAATTACTACATGCAAAGTCAGTAGATAATAGTGATTCAAAAATGATCATATGGAAACGAAATAGGTGCTAATTCCAAAAGGCTACTTGTATTCTTCTCCTTGATTCAAGTCAATTTCAATCCAGAATTAAATGTTTATAGGATCCACCTTCATAATAAAACACCCAAGCGTTTATTGATGATAAAATATTCTTATAAAACATAACAATCTTTTTTATTTCAATCTTAAGGGCTCATGCCCAGAAAGATATTTCCCTTGAATACACCTGATGACATGGTTTGTGTAAGTTCTTCCTATGAAATAACAAATTTAAGTTTAAACTAAATACTTAAAAGAAAGGAAAATAAGGGCTCATGTTTACCAAAGTTACCTTTAACTGTCCTATTTAATCACTCAAACTATTGACATGGTCTTCTATAATTTAATTTATCACTGCTTTGTTTGAATGAGTTTTGCTTTTTGGCTAAATAAAAGTGTGCTAAGTGTTCCAGCAATATGCCTATTTAATCAAGGCGTGTATTAGTGCATTTAGAAGATATTTCATGCATATTTATGAGGTATCTTAAATATATCTGTCATTGGGAGAAATGGAGCAAATAATTGTAGTCTTCGAGTTATGACCAAGTACATCTTACAATAAAAACGTTAACTGGGAATCTACACAAGAGATTCTTTTCTCCGTTTCAGCATATACAGATTAAACTAGAACCTTTACTACCTTCCGGCAACATATAAAAATTCGCTTAGAAATATGATCTATTGTGTGCACATCGAGCATTTTGAAGCTCATACTTTCATACAACTCCCATGAGCCACAAGTAAACATAAAGAACAGAAGAAGAAAAAACATAAAAGGGGAAGAATTATATGTACAAAGCACATTGACAGCGGAAGCAACGTCCAATCTATGTTTGGAGGCACATCAGTCAGAGTTTGAACAATTGTCGCATCTTTGATCTTCAAGTCAGACTTCGCTCTGGTAAAATTCTTAGCTAACAAAGTTTTAGTTGAAATATCTGTACGCTGATAAGCTGAAGGTGCATGATTTATATGTAATTTTCCCTTAAACACTTGTTTATGCACAAAATATAGATCTATCTCTATGTACTTTGTTCCGAAATGAAGTATAAGATTAGGCGTAAGTGACACAGCACTTAGATTATTGTACTATATGATCGTTTTGATGTCAGAGCTGACCTTTAGTTCACTAAGCAATGATTGTATCCACCATTTCTGCAGTTGCACTGGCTACACTTCTGTATTCAGCCTATGTGCTAGATCTTGAGACGGTAGCTTGTTTCTTTGAACACCATAATATTAAGTTGTCTCCTATATATATATACAAAAATCAGTTGTTGATCTTCTATCATCTGGATTACTAGCCCAGTCTGTGTCTGTATATCCTGCTATATTGAGGTTGTTGCATGCTTAGTGTTAATTCATGATTTGTTGTACCTTTAAGACATCTCAGAATTCTCTTGACTGTTTTCCAATGCTTCTTAAGGAGATTCTGTATAAATTGGAAAAATTTATTAACACTAAAAGAACTATTCGGTCTCGTTATGGTTACATATTGTAATGCACCAACTATACTTCTACATTGTCTTTCATTAATATAGATTCTCCTCTATTTTTTGAGAAATGCTGATTGGTAATCATGGTAGGCAGATGGTTAGCTTCATTCATTTTTTCTTTGACCAGAAAATCTGTAATATACTTCCTTTGACTTTCTGAATTTGATCTTTTCACTTCAATTCCTAGGAAATAATTCGGCTATGTTACTGATATCAATAATATCAAAAGCATTTGAATATGAAACAAAACACAGATTTTGAAATAAATTTTTACTTCATTACATTTCAAAACCAATTGTTTCACATTCACAACACATAATCCTAAATCGTTCCCAGACATAGATCAAATATAATTATTACAAATTATGCCAAGAGCGGTATATGAAGATACCCCCTTGGTTGATCAGAGTCATATGGTCATAATAGACCTAATACAAAACAACACAGCGAAAAATCCAACAAAACACAATAAGAGCTATAACCCCTAAATAGCTATCTGTTTTCCTTCTACATGCCTCCGGTAGCTTATTCGTCATCCTACTAAAACCTAAAAAAGATCTTAATCCCTTGGCCTGCTCAAATTAATTTTTGAACACCTGAAGGTTTAAGTGTAAAACATAAACTTCGAATCGGACATAAAGCCTGTATGAATAATACTACACATCCCGGTTAAGCATGTTAAGTGAGACCACGCCGCTTAGCGGAACGGATTTCCCTCACCAACATCCCCAATTAATGTTTAAAAATATCAAAGAGGGACTGCCTATTTCGCATTCATTCTGCTTAAGTTGATGTAGACTATCTATCTCACGTCATATAGTTTTCCTAGGATGACTATGAGCCCATCATTTTGCTACTTGATTCATGCTAGCCCCATGAATCTAACTATTTCATGTTAGCTCCATGAACATTAATGGTCTCATATTTGCCCCATGAGTTTATTTATATCATGTTAGCCACATGATTCTATTTGCCATTTGACTCATGCTAGCCCCATGAATCTATTTGTATCATGTTAGCCACATGATTCATTTTGAATTTTCCATTTGATTCATGCTAGCCCGATGAATCTATCTGCATCATGTTAGCCACATGATTCTATTTATATCATGTTAACCTCATGATTAACCTATTTCCATTAGTATCCCTAACTTAGGTCATATTCAGTTATTGTTTCCATTGGTACCCTCAAAACCCTTGGAATTCAAAACCTTTCGAAACCATTGTAACTCAACCATTCGAAACCATTGAACCTCCAACCCTTCAAACCCATTGAACTTCGAACCTTTCAAAAATAATAAAACCTTAGACATCCTATTTAAAACACTTGAAACATTGCCTTAGAACCCTTCCTTTTAAAACCTTCCAAAATCATTCGGAAATAAAAATCTTTCGAACTTTTCAAGAGGTAACCTTTCAACTCCATCGAAAGCTTAGCTTTCGACCCCCCTTTAGAAATATTTGGTAAACAAAACCTTTCAAAAGCATTAACCCTCTAAAACCTTTCGAAAACTTTCTGGGTTCAAATTTAAATAGGTGGAAATTCTTCTTTTAAAACCATTCAACCTCATTGGAAACAACCTTTCGGCTAAGTCGGAAGTTCTACTTCTAAAGCTTTAAAGCATCTTTTAAAACAACTCCTTTAAAATCTTTGGGTTACACTTCAATTTATAAAACAAGGATAAGTCACCTAAGCCGAAAGCTTCCTTTCGAAAGCATTTGGAGAAACGGCTGGTTTTAAAACAAATAGACCATTCGAAATCAATCAAAGTAAACCCTTCGACTTTATCGGAAGGTTCAAATAAAACATTTGTATAAGGCGGCAGTAACCTTTCGACTACGCTAGAAGGTTTCAAAAACAAAGTTGCAGCAGTAACCTTTCGACGGTGTCGAAAGGTTTAAAACTTTTCTTTTATACATTTTGACCTGATCGAAAGCAACCAAGTCGAAAAACCCAATTTTGAAAGTAAAAAAGGCGAAAGCTTTTAGTTTATAAAACAAACATACCCTTACCTTTTTGGCCACCAACCTTTCGACCAAGAACCCTTCGAATTTGCCCAATTCATTACGCACCAACACTTGATACCATATGCATTGGTTTGACCTTGTCGAAAGATTCAATCCTTTCGACTTGGACGAAAGGTCTGAGTCGGAAGGTATTATGCCTAAAACGGTTGAAACATGCCAAAAGCATGATTTTCTTGTTCTTAACTTAAAGAAGGTAACTTTTTAACTACCCTGTCCGTTTTAATAAATTCTCATTGGTAAACGTTTATTTTTCAGAAAAATGCCGCCGCATATTTCAAATTTAGATAATAATTTTATTTTACAAAATGCTCATTCTCCTTAACTAAATATATAAAACATTTAAGTCTCATACCTTAAATAATTTTATACATCCATCAAAACTCTTAGGAAAAATATGGAAAAATCCCATAGAATCTATTTTAATATGTTGCCAAACATATAAAAGTTTCATCCCCAAATAATTATTATATTAGCCGAAAATAAGTTATAACCCAATAAACAATTTTCTTCACTATAAAATTAATGTAAAATTCAACATAATTCGAAAAATTATGAAAATTGAAATCCATCTCTGAAATATCATTTATGACCTATAATTAAATTTTCAAGGCATTTGGATGTCATTAAAAAGGATTTTCATATCAAACATATCGTAAAACAAGAATATGCATATTTCACCAACCAATAAATATATCCAACTTTAGTCATCAAAATATGACATAAGCTTGCAAAAACATTTCAGATTTTAGTCTTAAAACTGAAAATCAAAAGATAATGGGATGTAGTAATTATTCATCTTAGCTATGAGATTATAGATGTGAGATTTAATGTTGATTTAGTATATTATCCTCCTCCTCTTGAATCCTAACTTTAGTCTTCTTCTTAAGAGTGAAAATGGTGGTCGATCTTAGTGTTTTTAGTTTGTGTAAAATGAAATGAACGTAAGTTTCTTTCTCCTAAGGATTTAGGGTATAAGCTCCACCTATTTCTCATATTGCCCTTGTCATTTTCTAACACCTTAGTTTTAGGTTATTTTAAATTAGTTAACACTGTATTATGGCACGGCTACCCTTTGCTAAAACAATCTCAACCTATTAATCCCCACATTATTTTATTTTATTTAACCAGTTAAATATTCTAAATATTTTCATGAAACTATGGGGTGTTATAAACTCCCCACCTTAAAAAAAATTCCCTTGAAATTATGATAAGGTACTCAAAAAAATCAAAGGTAAAACATATCATCAAACAAGTCAGGATAAATATCTCTAATCCAACTCTCTGTGTCCCAAGTACAGTCTCTAGCATCGTCACTCCACTGAATCTTTACTAACTTGACTGTCTTGTTTCTCCACTTTTTCTCATCTCTTTCCATAATATGAATTGGCTTTCTAATTATGGTCAAATCCGGTTTTATTACTAAATATAACACCGTAGGTGCTATTTTAGTCTCCGGGTCTCTAACACATGAGAAACATGAAAAACATTATGGACTCCAGCCAAACTACACGGTAACTCTACTCTATAAGCAAGTTTCCTGATCCTCTCTACAATAAAAAAAAGACCAATGAATCTGGGTGCCGACTTTCCTGACTTCCCGAATCTAATCACACCCTTCATTAGTGAAACCTAATAAACACATAGCATCCAATGGAAAATTCCAAATCTTTCCTTCTTCTATCAGCATAATTTTTCTGCCTAGATTGAGCTTCCTTCATCCTAGCTCGGATTCACTCAATCTTCTATGCAGCTTCTTCACCAGATATGGACCAAGAACCAACCTATCCCTGGTCTCTAACCAACAATAGGGAGACTTGCATGGTCTTTAATACAAAGCTTCAAACGGTTCCATCCTAATACTAGTCTAATAATTATTGTTATACGAGAACCCGATTAGATGAAGATGGTCTTCCCATGATCCCTCGGAATCCGGTACACAAGCTATTAACAAATCCTCCAATATTTTGTTAACTCTTTCCGTTTGCCCATCAGTCTGCGCATGGAAAGCGGTACTCATGTTGAGCTTGGCTCCTAAAGCCTTCTATAAACTTTTCCTGAACTCACTAGTAAACAAAGAATCTCTATCATTGACAATACTACTAGGAATCCCATGCAATCTAACTACATTCTTCATAAATAACTTCGTCAAACTAGGTGCCATCCTAGTTGGCTTTACCGGAATGAAATAGGCACTCTTAGTTAGTTTATCTACTATGACTCATATACATTCATTCCCTCTATTTGATCTTGGTAACCCATCAATAAAATACATAGAGACAGAATCCTACTTCCACAACAGAATTTCCAACGGTTGAAGCAATCCTCTCGGTTTCTGGTGTTCAGCCTTTGCCGGCTGGCAATTTAAACACTGCTTAGCACACAAGCCAATGTCTCGTTTCATACCTTTTTAGAAGAAAGTTCTCTTCATATCCTGATACATCTTCGTTCCTCCTGGATGGATAGTGAACTTCGAACGATGACATTCATCCAAAAACTCCCTCTTGATGTTTTCTACATTCGGAGCACACAACCTTCCTCTATTCCTCAACCATCCTTTTTGATCAGGCCTGAAATCCTTTATGTCATCGCTCTCCATTCCTTCCTTCAACCTTTTGATCCATTCAGCCAAAATTGGATCCTCCTCTTGCTTAGAAGCTATCTTCACAATAATTGCCGGCCTAACTTCTAAACAAGACAATATAGCACTTCCAGTACTAGAACCTTCCTCCGATCTAAACTGCACACTATAAGCTGACAATGCTTCCAAATCTTTCCATTCAGCAATCATAGCCAATACTCCATTCTATTGTTTTCGGCTGAGTGCATCCGCCACCTTGTTTTTTTTTCCGGGTGTGTGCTTAATTCCAAAATCATAAGTAGAAATAAACTCCAACCACCTATGTTGTCTCATGTTCAGCTCCTTATGGGAGAACAAGTATTTCAACGACTTATGATCAGTACAAAGCTCAAATCACTCTCCTACAAGATAATGCCTTTACACCTTCTAAGTAAATATAATGGCAGCTAACTCTAAATCATGTGTTGGATACCTAACTTCACGTGGTCTGAGTTGTCTAGATGTATAAGCAATTATCTTACCTCGTTTCATCAACACAGCTCCTAATCCGGTTCCAGACGCATCAGTATAAACAACCAAATCTTGATTCCCCTTCGGGACCACTAACACCGGCGCATGGGTCAATAAGTGTTTCAAGTCTGGAATTCTTCCTCACACTTATCAGCCCATACAAACTTCACATCTTTTCGTGTAAGTTTAGTCATTGGTGCAGCTATTCATGAAAAATCCTTTATAAATCTTCGATAATATCCAGCCAATCCAAGAAAGCTCTTAATCTCGGTCACCGTCTCAGGTCTCTTCCAATTATTCACCGCCTCAATCTTAGTTGGATCTACAGACAACCTTTTCTGTGAGATGACATAACCAAGGAACTTTACTTCTTTAGAAAATGACACTTCGAAAACTTAGCATTCAACCGATGCTCCCTCAACATTTCCAGCACAACTATAATATGAATTTCATGCTCCTTATCATCCTTTGAGCATAACAAAATGCCATCTATGAAGACCTACACAAATCTATCCAACTGCGCTCAGAAAATCATGTTCATCAGATCCACAAAGAATGTCAGTGCATTAGTCAGTATGAACAGCATAACTAACCATTCGTACAATCCATATCTTATCCTAAACACCGTCAAAGGAATGCCATCCTATGCCACTCTAAGCTGATGAAATCCCGTTACCAAATCCAGTTGAGAAAATACCTTGACTTCACTTAACTGATCGAGCAAATCATCAATTCTCGACAATGGATATCGGTTCTTTATCGTTTTCTCATTCAACTTACGATAATCGATACACAGCCTTAACGATCTGTCTGGCTTCTTAACAAATACAGAGGTAACTCCCCATGGCAAACTACTTGGTCGGATAAAGAACTTGCCTTTCAAATCCACTAATTGCACCTTCAACTCTTTCATCTCGGTGAGGGTCATTCTACTCGGCGGTCTACTCACCAGTTTTGCTCCAATCACTAAATAAATCTGAAACTCAATAGCTCATTTCGGTGGTAATCCAGTTATCGGCTCAAACACATCTATGAATTCTCTAACTACAAAGACTCGATGCAACTCATCATCCAAATCCATAATACCCAATAAAGCAGTCATTTCACAACTAGAGTTTTCTATGGTATAGACTATCCGATCATTACAATCCGGGTGATTAAGTGATATTCTCCTATCATGGATAAACATCATAGCATCATATTTACTTAACCAATCTATCCCAAGGATAATCCCAAATCCTCCAAAGTCGAAAACATGCAAACAACACTCAAAAGTATGGCCTAGAAAACCAAACTCTAATGGTCACACCTTACCCCAAGCATTGCATAACCTCCTATCAAATTTGCAACCCTTAAAGAAGTAACTAAACATGAGGGTTATAGGTTAAGCTTGTCTACTAGACATCAAAAAGTAAAAGAATGAGATGCTCTAGTATCAAAAAATACCCTAACTAGTATGGCATGGATCAAAAGCGTACCTTCCATTACAGATTTTTCTTTCTCAACGGTGGTTGGTTTAGAGGATGATGGCTCCAAATTAAAGACCTTTCCTTTCCCTGCCTTGGCGGCTTCAGTACATTTATTCTTGTAATGCCCCATCCGGTTGCAATTATTGCATTGCACATTCTTCTTCCCCACAACCAACTTTCCGTCTCCTGAACGACACTCATTAGCGTAATGACCCTTTTTATCCTACTTGTAGCAAACCATATCTTCTTTCCCTTTCTTGGTGACTCCTTCTTTCTAAGCACCCTTCTTCTTGAAGAACTTCCTCTTCTTCACCTGAATACCATTGGATTCAATGGGCATTACCCTAGCTGAAACAACAAGCATTTCCTCATGGAAAATGTCCATCTCCACTACCACATTAGAAGGATCTCGGATATAGGCCATAGTCATTCTGCCCAGCTCTGGCCTCAATCCTCTAGTGAATCTCTCATTCCTTCTAACATCCATGTCAACCAAAGCATAAACATATTGAGATAGCTCATCAAACCTTGCAGCATACTCGACCACAAACATCTAACCTTAGACAAGATCCATAAAATTCCTCATTAACGCTAACTTGGCCACCTCAGACTAGAACCTCTGCTCAAACCTCCTCCTGAATTCAGCCCAAATCAACTCTTCCTTTGGCACTCCGGCCGTTACACTGTTCCACCAATGAAGCGCTAACCTTTGCAACTATCTTAAGGCTAGCCTTCTCTTTTCCCCATTATTCAAGCCTAAATATGTAAAGATCCTTTCACAGTTCAACAACCAATTCTCTACTTCAACGGTATCTTCCATTCCAAAAAATGGCTTTCCACCCAGACTAATAAAGTCTCTACTCAGTTTAGCATAGTTATATCCAATTAGAACTATAGGATTTGCCCCCCACCAACATTTTTAGCAGCTCTTCTTGAGCCTGACCTGGACCTCTTCTAGCATTGGGTCGAACATTTCCATTAGTCATAGTGCTCTCTGCTCCAACATTAACTCTGCCTCTTCTTCTTTCCATTTCTATATTCAGATCTCGTTAGATGCAGATAAATATCCTAACTAAGAAAGAAGCCCAGAGATGTAGCATGCATATATATATATATATATATATATATATAACACAAATACAAGTACGTTACTATAGTTTTATCCCATACCCCGATCTTAACTCTAATTTCTAGGGATCATGTTTTCAAAAATCATTTTTAGTTCAAGTATTTCATAAACCAAGATCTGATACCAAGCTGTAACATCCCCTATCTAGAGGCCCAAAACTAAATGCAACAAATGTTGCAGTCATCCATAGTATTAGCCTTCGGTGACTAAATACGGCTATGTTAATGGTATCAATAATATCAGAAGCATTTGAATATGAAACAAAACATAGATTTCAAAACAAATTTTACTTTGTTACATTTCATGACCAATTATTTCACATTCACGACACATAAGCCTAAATTATTCTCAAGCATAGATAAAATATATATTTATTACAAATTACACCACGAGCGGTATATGAAGATACCTCCTTGATTTATCAGAGTCGTATGATCATAATAGACCTATACAAAACAACACGGCGGAAAATCCAACAAAACACAATAAGAACTGTAACTCCTAAATAGCTATCTATTTTCCCCTGCATGCCTCTGGTAGCTTATTCTTCATCCTACTTAAACCTAAAAAAAGACCTTAATCTCTTAGTCTACTTAAATTATTTTTTGAGTGCTCGAGAATTCAAGGGGAAAACATAACTTTGAGTCAAACATAAAGCTTGGTTTTAATAATACTACACATCCCAGTTAAACATGTTAAGTGAGTCCACGCCGCTTAGCAGAACGGGTTTTCCCTCACTAAATCCTTCTAAAACATATCTTTTACAAACCTTTCATAAATCCATATTCCGGGCTTCTGCATCCATAATGGTTAAAACATTTATTTATAAAACATTATGGTCATATGCATACTTGAAAACAATTAGGATTTTCCCCATCCCCAATTAAAGTTTGATTATATCAAAGAAGGACCACATATTCCACATTCAATCTGCTTAAGTTGATGCAGACCATCCATCTCACATCGCATAGTTTTCCTAGGATGACTATGAACCCATCGTTTTTCCACGTGATTCATGCTAGCTCCATGAATCTAGCTATTTCATGTTAGCCACATGAACTTTAATGGTCTCATGTTATCCCCATGAGTTTATTCATATCGTGTTAGCCTCATGATTTTATTTGCCATTTGACTCATGCTAGCCACATGAATCTATTTGTCTCATGTTAGCCTCATCATTCTATTTGAATTTGCCATTTGATTCATGCTAGCCCCATGAATCTATCTGCATCATGTTAGCCCCATGATTCTATTTATATCATGTTAACCCATGATTAACCTATTTCCATTAGTATCCCTAACTAAGGTCATATTCATTTATTGTTTCCATTGGTACCCTCAAAACTCTTAGAATTCAAAACCTTTCAAAACCATTGAAACTCAACCCTTCGAAACCACTGAACCTCAAACCTTTTGAATCGATTGAAATTCAAACCTTTCAAAAGCAATAAAACCTTAGACATCATATTTAGAACACTTGAAACGTTACCTTGGAAAACCTTTGGAAGCCCTTCTGTTTAAAACCTTCCAAAATCCTTCAAAAATGAAAAACTTTCGACCCCTTCGAGAGGTAACCTTTTGAATCCATCGAAAGCTTAACCTTCGACCCCTTTGAAATTTTTGCCTTCGACCCCCTTTTAGAAACGGTAAAAAAGACCTTTCGAAGGCACTAACCCTATAAAACCTTTCGAAAACTTCTTGGGTTCGAATTTAAACAGGTGGAAATCCTTCTTTTAAAACCTTTCAACTTCATTAGAAATAACCTTTTGACTAAGTCAAAAGTTCTATTTCGAAAGCTTTAAAGCATCTTTTAAAACAACTTCTTCGAAAGCTTTGGGTTATATTTCAACTTATTAAACAAGGATAAGTCACCTAAGATGAAAGATTCCTTTCGGAAGCATTGGGAGAAGCAGCTTGTTTTAAAACAAATAGACCATTTGAAATCAATCAAAGTAAATCCTTCGACCTCATCGGAAGGTTCAAAACAAAACATTTGTATAAAGCGGTAGTAACCTTTCGACTGCGCCCGAAGGTTTCAAAAAAAGTTGTAGCAGTAACCTTTCTACTATGTCGAAAGGTTTAAAACCTTTCTTTTAAACATTTTGACCTGATCGAAAGCAACCAAGTTGAAAACTAGATTTCAAAAGTAAAGCAGGTGAAAGCTTTTGTTTTATAAAACAAACATACCCAACCTCTTTGGCCACTAACCTTTCGATCAAGAACCCTTCGACTCTACCCAATTCATTACGCACCAAGCATTTAATACCATATGCATTGGTTTGACCTTGCCGAAAGGTTCAGTCCTTTGGACTTGGATGAAAGGTATGGATCGAAAGCTATTATGCCTAAAACGGTTAAAACATGACAAAAGCGTGATTTTCTTGTTCTTAACTTAAAGAATGTAACTTTTTAACTAACCTGCCCTTTTTAGCAAATTCGCATTGGTAAACATTTACTTTTTAGAAAAATTGTAACGACACGTAAATTTTAATGGTTTATTAATTTAATTAATTTAATTTTTATGAAATTTTAAATAATAAAATTTTGAAATAAAAATTTAATATTTGAAATACGTCTAATTAAACATAGCAAATGGTAAATTTTCAATAATAATATGGTAGTTATTTTCTTATGTTATTTTATTTCAATTTGAATCAATTAATAACAGTTGAATTTAAAAGTATTCTGAATCCTAAATGTGTCAACATGAGAAAATTTATTTAGAACACTCTGAATCAGACTATGAAATTCGTTTCGCCAAATTCGGACGTGTCTAGCTCCATTTGAATTTTTCCGTATGGAATAGCAACGTATCAGTGTCCTTATGGACTTTTGATTGGATGGTCGTGCCACTGATATTTGTATAGCATTTTGATCGTCTCGTCGTGCTGATCTCTTCAGTATATTCAATTCTATGTTTCGGAGTCCGGTACATAGTGGAAACTGCAAAAACGATAACCGCATCTGTACCCGTTTCCATGTCTTTTTGATTCCGTGACTATTCAAATTTTCAAACGGCTAAATTAAACAGCCACTAGCATTAGCTGTTACCATTCCATCACTTCAATTTATTGCTTTGCTGGTTCGTTCATATCTTGGTTCTCTATTATTTCTCTCCGTTTCCTTCAGTTTAATAAAATAATATAAAGCAGTCTTAGCTGTACATTTAAAGATTAATATATATATATATATATGGCTGTGCGTGCTCATATTCCAAGGTCTGTTCATCCCTTCTTCCCTCATTTGCTTCTTCCATTTTGCTCCATTTTGAAGATAAAAATATATATACATTTATATAATAAAAATAATAACACACACACGGAGATATATATATATATATATATATATAAATCTTCCACTCGCCTTTAGCCAACATTCTTCCCCCAAACGCCAACCTCCTCCAACACTAGCTCCACCTTTCATCTATTCGGCCTTCATCCACCATCAACCCCACGTGATCAACCTTCACCGACCATCGACCACCCGTGTTTCTCCAGCCCCACTCTTTCCTCCATGCAAACTTCCCTGTGACCGCCATCCCCACCCTAACGAGCTCACCACCATGTCGTGTCCCATCCACTTCGCAGCTGAGATCGTTCCCTTCCACCTCTGGCCGTAACTCTGGTCGTGCCCCTCCTGTTACATGTATATATGTAAGTCGTTTGTATATGTATTTACTTAAAACTATAATCCGTAAGTTTATACGTGTTATATGTCATTATATTTGGGTTTTATAATTTATGTGTTGTTATATTTATGAATATATGTTTGTATATATTTATGTATAAAATGAATTTACAATACAATACCTTATGTGCATAGCTATGTTGCGGTTTATATTTGTATTAGTCTATACACTTTTTTTCTGTTGATTTTATACATCTATGTATCCTGTTTATGTATATATATTGTTTTATAAATTTTAGTTTTGTTTCATATGTTAGTAATTGTTTTATACTTGGGTTACAGTAATTATTTTAAGATATAGTATATAAAAAAACATATATATATTTTGATTTAAAAATATAGGTGTTAGTGTGTGTGTGTGTGTGTGTCTATATATATATTCGGAAGTTATAAAGCCACACGGTTTATTTTTATATATCGCAATGTTTCTTTGGTTTATACGGTTATAAAGCTATAAAAGTTTTCATATGAGTGGTACTGATTTTATAATATAAAGAAGTATAGATATATATGGGTGCCAGTCTTTATTTTATATATATCGAGATATATATGTGGCTATGGTCATAAATGTAATTTATATAAACTTTTATATGTGTCAATATGTAAGTATGACAATGTTGTTTACATTTGTAAGTATGGTCCTCTGTTACATACATATTTGTTTATATATATATATATATATATATATATATATCGGTTATATTAATAAATACATGTTTATAAATATACGTATTTATAAAATAAATTTATAATATAGTACTATATGCATAGTTATATTTTCTGTAGCCTCTGTTGCCACATATATATAGTAATGTTATATAAATTGTTTATTTTATTGTTGATATATTAATATATTTCTGCATATGTTATCAATTATATATAGGATGATTATTTTATGCTTTGTTGACTTATATTTATAAACAGTAAGGAAAGTATGTCAGATATAACTATTTCAGGTGTATAGATATTACAGTAATATATAGATTTGATATCATATAGAAGAATATTTCAAAGTTATGTTTACAATTCATTGTTTAGCAATAATATGGTTAAGCTATTTGATTTCTTAATTTATATTATATACAGTTTATGTGTATCCAAGAGTTTTCAATTTGGTTATGCATATTAAGTATTAGGTGTTGATATCTAAATTATAATGTATATATACATATTTGATTTGGGAAAGAAAGGTATATGTGTTTAGTTTAAAACAATGGTTTTATTTACATATATGTTTATTTTATTTTTATAGTTGTTTTAAATTAAAATATTGATTTCAAGGGAATAATAATAATATATATATTCTATTTCTATTAAACTGATTTATTGTCCTTATCGATTCCAGCCCTGCTTTAATCGTTGATTCCGCGTCCATTGTGATTTGCTTTGAAATTCGTGCTTGGATTATAGCTCATTTCATTATCAAATTCCTCTAGCCTTGAAAGGTGAGCAATCACTCACGATTAACATTCTTATATTTATTAAATTTGATTTCAATTGAAACGACAATTGAAATATGCTGTTGTTAGTGATTTACATTGTTATATATATGCCATTATATGCTATCTGTTCACCTGTGACATCTGACACCATTATTTATTATTTATATTGCTGATATATGCCTGTTATATTATTATCATATATGTTATTACTCTACAAGTTCCCTGTTGGTATAGAATTCACTACGGGTTGAAATGATGCATACTCGAACGGACTTTAGAATAGGAGAAAATCGTTATGGGTTGAAATGATAGACCTAAGCGATTTTCATTGGATTGAATTTGGGATTGCAGGTTAAAATGATATATACCCATATATATTTAAATTACGGATTGAAATGATAAATATCCGTATCACTTGACCTAGGATAGAAAATTATATACAGACACCGCTGGTCTATATATAAATATTTTGAAAATGATTTCTATGGTTTTGGAGAGAAATATATGGTTTTGTATATATTTATTAGTTTTAGATATTATATAAATGTTATTTTATATATAGTTAAATTCTTAAATTTAAGCTATATATAGATTTGTTTAATATAAAATAAGTTTAGTTATAAAGTTTGATTTTATTAAAATATAATATGGTTAGGTAATTATTTAAATTATATTTTAATATAGAGTTTATAATGATTTTAATAAACTAAGGTTGGGAAGATAGATTTGAAATTTGATTTGAAAGGGTATTTTATTAGGAATTTATTTGATTAAATAGATTTAAAACTTATGGAATTTGAAATTTTAAAAGGACATGACTTTATAACTTGATTTTGGCAAGTGATTTAAATGAATATATCAAGATTGAATAAATTGAGGGAAATATTCGGTTATTTGAAATTTGGAGTTTATTTAAATGAAATTGGATTTATTAAGTAAATATTTCAAACTAAATAATAGTAAATTGAATTGATATATATATATATATGGAATTATAAAAAAACTAGTTTTGAAATTTTGGAATATTTAAAGCTTTGAAATATATGGAATTTTAAATGGTTTAATTGAGGTTCAAATGTGTATTTAAAATTGATATAAATTGAAATTGATTATTGGAAACTGAATTGAGTTGAAATTTATGAATTAGATTTGATTTAAATTGAATTTTTGGAATTCGAGTTGATCTGGAATTAATTTGTGAAATTTGAGGAAAAATACTTTATTATATATATTATTTTAATATTTAAATCGGTTATGTGGGAAGGATTATGATTTCAAAGAATTATGTTTCAAAAGTGTTTTAATTTCAAGTATTTAGTTTCGAAAGGTATTATAACTTTGAAAAATGCTATGATTTGGAAAAAAGGATATATTTGAAATGGGAATGATATCATATTTGGTTTTGAAATGGAAAAGGATATCGTATTGATATGGTTTTTGAAAGGCAATGATATTTTGGTTTTAAAGTATAAACTATTTTGAATGATGGCGGTGTTACAATGATGTTTGGTTGTTAAAGAGACCGAGATCGGAAGTTGTCATACTCTCTGCCAACTCCAAAAAACACTTTAACAACCGTGTACTTGATGAAGATTCCAGAATGAAGTAGGATTATGGCGACGTTCTATTAAGGTATATACATGGACCTGACTCCCATGAATTGGCATAAGGTGGCTGAAACAGGAGCAATTGACGAGCTAATGAGGTAGCTCCTCTTATCGAACACACTTCTTCGATACCATTCTATTACTTTGTGATTGATTGGGTGCATCTTTGATTTTTGGGAGTGTGGCTCGAGGTGGTCGGTAGTGGCTGCTACACGTTACCACCAGCCCGAAAGTGTAATTGGTATATCTACCCTGGCATTGCCTAGTTGTGTTGTGTCACCTACCCTAGCGCACCTTATACGATTTTATTTTATACCATGCCTATGGAGTGCCCTCTAACGGCGCCCAGTACGTGGGAGGTTACGGTACTGTATAGACTATGGGAATATATAAAATGTGTTAAGGTGGAAAATGTAAAGCCTTAATGCTATTTTCAAATATATTATACTTTACTTTAGACATTATTATAATAACGTATATTACTACATAGTAGATAGTTTAACGGATCCTTAGAGGATGGCTATCCCAACATTCTTTGAGTTACTTGTAATTCAGTTGTTATTTCACTTGAGTTGGATTTATTGATATAAAAATGTTAATCCTGACTCGAGTGTTTGTGTTTTGCTTTACGCTCGGGTCTGAGTGGTTCAGCTTTTCAGACTCGCCTTTGGAGTTGGAGAATCGCTTGGAGATCCAGCTATCTTTCCAGCTTTTAGATATTCAGTTGATTCCAATGATGCATTCTGATCTTGTATTTGACTATTTTATTTGAGACTTCCGTTGTATCTTATTTAACTCTGTTATATATATATAGTAGCTTCTTGAACTATTATTTTTATGTTTCTGTTGCATATTGTATATACTCTGTGCCTGTGATTCTGTGATTCATTTATTTACTGTATATGCTGAGTTTTTCCAAATATAAACTAACAACTTGATATTTTGAGCAATTCAATTCCGGCATGTTTGGATACGAATGGTTGAAAATATCGGGTCGTTACAAAAATGATGCCGTAAATTTCAAATTTAAATAATAATTTTATTTTACAAAATTCCCCTTCTCCTTATCTAAATATATAAAATATTATTTAAGTCTCATACCATAAATAATTTTATACATCCATTAAAACGCTTAGGAAATTTGGAAAAACCCCAAAAAATCTATTTTAATATGTTTCCTAACATGTAAAAATTTCGTCCCTAAATAATTATTATCTCAGCCGAAAATAAGTTATAACCCAATAAATAATTTTCTTCACTAGAAAATTAATATAAATTCCACCATAATTCAAAAATTATGAAAATTGAAACCCATCCATAAAATATCATTTTTGACCTACAATTATAATTTCAAGTCATTTGGACATCATTAAAAAGGGTTTTCATATCAAACATATCATAAAACAAGTATGAACATGCATATTTCACCAACCAATAAACATATCCAACTTTAATCATTAAAACATGACATAAACTTGCAAAAGCATTTTGGATTTTAGTCCTAAAACGGAAAACCAAAAGATAATGGGATGTAGTAATTATTCACCTTAGCTTTGAGATTATAGATGTGAAATTTGATGTTGATTTAGTAGAATATCATGCTCCACTTGAGTCCTAACTCTAATCTTCTTAAGAGCGAAAATGGTGGCTGGCCTAAGTGTTTTTAGTTTGTGTAAAATGAAATGAATATGAGTTTCTCTCTCCTAAGGGTTTAGGGTATAAACTCCACCGATTTTCCATATTGCCCTTGTCATTTCCTAACACCTTTGTATTAGGTTATTTTAAATTAGTTAACACCCTATCATGGCATGGCTACCCTTAGCTAAAACAAATCTCAACCTATTAATCCCTACATTATTTTATTTTATTTTATTTAGCCAATTAAATATCCTAAATAATGTCATGAAACTATGAGGTGTTACATAAATCATCAACATTAATTAGAATATAAATGTAGTATCCTTACTTTATTTCACAAATAAGGAATTCTCTGATCTGGTAGGTTGAAAATCTAAGTTAGACAGTGTGATCTTCAACTTATCAGACCATACTCTGGGTGCCTGTTTTAGGCCATATATGGCCTTATTTAGCCTGTAGACATATTTTCTATCTTACTCATATCCTTTGGGTTGTTCCATATAAACCTCTTCTTGCAATTCACTATTTAGAAAATCATTTTTGACATCAAGTTGTCTTATTCTCCAGTTTTGTATAATGATATTGTAAGAATAATCCTTATTGTTATTGGCTTTACCACTAGAGAAAAAGTTTCATTAAAATCAAATCCATGTTGCCGAATGTAACTTTTAGCAACTAGTCTTGCTTTGTATTTAGAGATAGATCCATATGGATTTTTTTCGGTTTATATATCCATCTACAACCCACTATATTTTTATTTTTTGGTGATAGAACAAGACTCCATGTCTTGTTTTTCATAAGTGCACCATATTCACTATCCATTGTAGTTTTCTAGTTTTTATCCTTTATAGCCTGATTGAATGTATCCGGTTCTCCTGACATGGTAGACATGGTAGTAGCAGTGAATGCTTTAGGCTTAAACATTCTACTCTTTGCCCTGGTAATCATATGATGTCCAGCTTTGACCTGTGGTTCATTATGAGATGATTCAGTACCTTTATCAGTATCATCGTTTGATTCATGTTGTTGAGTGCTTGAAACATGCTAATCAATGTTTTGTGTTTGGCTTGATGTAGTACTAGGAGATTGATCAATGGGTTCAGAAGGCTCTGCCTGACCTGGTTCAGTGAACAATGTGTGTTGTGGAGCAGAATTCTTCGGATTTATTTCAACTCCTTCATGACTCCAATCACTTGAGTATAAAGGTATTAGTAGTATTGAAACTCTGGGATTATAAATTTTCTTGGTAGTTTTCATATTCATGCTAAAATAGGGAAAAACACATTCATCAAATACAACATGTCTATTAACATATATTTTCCCATTACCATCAAGACACTTATATCCCTTTTGATTTGTGGTATATCCTAAAAATGTACATGGTGTAGACTTAAAATTTAGTTTATGAGTGTTATATGGTCTTATATAAGGAAAGTATAGACATCCAAAGGCCTTTAAATTTTGATACTCTGGTTTTGTACTGAATAACATTTCTATTGGACTTTTGTCCTTCAATACTTTAGTTGGCAGTCTATTGATTAAATACACAATAGTGCTTAAGGAACCTGGCCAGAATTTTAATGGCAAAGATGCTAGAGCAAAAATGGTTAATACGAATTCCACAATATGTCTATGCTTTCTTTCTATTAACCCATTTGGCTCAGAGGTGTAGGGACAAGTAATCATGTGAACTATTCCCTTTTTGCTAAAATAATTGTCATGTGGTTTAAATACTCCACCTCCATCAGTTTGAATAACTTTAACGTGATGATTGATTTATTTATCTACTTAAGTAATAAAGTGTATTACATCATTATTAGTTTCAGGCTTTACTCTTAGAAAATATATCCAAGTATATCTAGAATAATCATCTATAAATGAAATATAATACTTAAAACGATAATTAGAATTAATAGGTGTTGGCCCCCAAAGATTAGTGGCTATTAATTCCAAGGTTTTTTAATATTTAGTAAGGTCATATTTTGTTTTGACCTTTGAAAGATATTGTCTTATTGGTAAACTATCCTTTCTGATGTTCTATAATTGTCCTTTGTAATGCATGATTTTAGTGACATATTGTGAACTAAATATCTACTCTATAGTTATCCAGATCTCATTTGATGTTTTGCATCCTACTAATCGTGGCAACAGATTAGTACAGATGGAAGATAATAGCCAAGAACTTATTAAACTATCTTGTCTTTGATGTTTTGTGTACTTTGGATTTATAAGCTACTTGTCTTCTTGATCAGTGATGAACTTTGATGGTGAAGAAAGCGTTCCAAGAATGAATCCCTCCTGTCTATAGCATTAGATTGTTGTACGAATCTGAAGTTTCCAAAGAAGATAACTGTCCTCATCTAAGTGGACAGTAATAAGTTGACTGTGAAGATTGATTTCCTGGATTACACTCTCTATTGAACTCAATTGTTGATTATTTCCTCTATTTTCATATGTTATAGAGGCTTCACTAGCCATGATGAGGAGATTCTTCGGTACATATGAGATTGCAGAAAAAGATAGAACTAAGAAGTAAGAAAAACAAGTTTGTTGCAGCCAAGAATTCAGATGATGACACTGATCTAATGACTTCTTGGTGAGGCACTAACTTTCTTTATGACTTAATTTACTTTTCTTGCTTTTTGGGTTTGATTTACTAAAAGTTTTTGTTTTGATATTAAGAGACTTGTTGCAACCAGAATGAATGAATTCTTTAGCACGACACTTGTCTTCTTGACGATCTTTTAAGAAGAATTAAAATACTCAGATGATGATTACCTCAAACCGATGAGTTTTGAAAATCAAATCATGATCTTGATTTCTGATGATTTTTAGTTTTCTTCTCAGTTGCTATTAAGCAATGTTTTTTATATCTCTAATACCAAGTTAATGTTTTGATTATTGAATAGAGAAGAAACAGAGAATATGAAACAAAAAATATTATTGTATTAATAAAAGAATGATATACAGACCTAAATGTATTTTGTATATTCATACAATGTGTTTCGGTATTCTATTTACAAGACATGCAAGATATGGGCTGATTTGAGGTCCAAGCCCATTTAACCATATCTTTAGTATCCTCCTTTTAATAGCATATACACAGCTACCTCATCATTCATTTCTATCTCAATAATGCAAAGCAATATGGTTGGTATCGTGATCTTTCATTTTTGTAAAATAAAGAAGTGAAACGTAAGATATATACCAGAACTCTACACATCAACTGATTAAACCAAAAAGATTCCTTTTTCACCCGTTGTATGTAGTAATGCGAAAACCAAAGAGAAAGGACAACATTTCATTCTAATTTGTTTGCTTACGATAATAGTTATTCTTGGTGTAAGACTGTTAAACACATAACAGTGTTATCATCCATATATGCACGATCAAAGAAGAAGAAAATTAAAAAAATTAATGAATTTTCAATAACAAACAAATTCTTTTGGATCATATTTAATTTATGTACAACAGTCATAATTTCTACTTACAGATGGTACAACCTCCTGCTCTTCATGTTTGGTTACTACAATGTGAAGCCCCTCATCATCGAGCACTTCATTAACACTTCTGATCCCATCATCTCCATAAACATCGACTACAACAACATGTTCCTCAAATGAAGATGTGACATTTGAGAGCAAGCCATGACTAATAACAGTAAGCTTATGGTTCATGTAATTTTTTTTAATGATGGATGCACCAACCATGCCCTCTAAACCACTAAATAATTTAGTTAGAAAGATGAACGAAGATAATTTGTATATATAAAGTTCAAGTGCACTGCATGTTTCAGGGATCAAACAAGATAAGTACTGTCATGATTTAAGTATGCTATAACTTTCTATCCTACATTTAAATATGATTGCACTTGTAACATCCCCACTCCGAAATATGAAGATAGATGCAGATAATGTTATGTAGCCGTCATCGAAATTATTTTCCAATGACAAAGTGAGTTTAGTATTATTTTGCACAACATAACTAAACAGAGCAATTAAATAACTTTTTCATTTCATCAGTTTGAATTACATAACTCATTACATCATTTTTAACCCAAATCGTTTCCCACATAAAGTACGTCTAAATAAAACATAGATAGAGTAGTGTTGTGTCTGACATATGAAAATTCCAACACAACATATAACCAGTTATAAATCCTGGTTTTACATAGTGGAATTCTAAAATACTTTTTATCATAAACAAGCCTCCTGCTTCATTTTGGAATCTTTATTCATCCTTCAAAAGCTACATGTCTAATCTATAAACTTAGTCTACTCTAATGAGTACCCCTAAGTTTACGGAAAATAATAAAAACATGGATCGTATATAAAACATGTTATGAGTAAAATATTTACTCTAGTCATCTATAGGGAGACCATTGAAGTCGTTGTGGGTTATTTCCATCAAAGTCATCGTAAGTTATTTCCATCAAAGTCATAAATTATTATTTACGTAACATTTATGGAAAATTTATTTGTAGATTAATTCAAATAGTAATAAATCATGAATTGTTTATAAAAGGTCTTAAATCGGGGAGAAACAAGCCGATTTGGGTCAGATTGCAAAACAAAAAGCAATGGTGAGTTAATCTCACTCATTTGGAATACCAATAGATTTAAATAGTTAAATTTAAATTATTGGTTGTTGCTTGAATTGATAATTTATTATCAGCATTGGATGTGATATGTTAAATAGTATATATCTATTGGAGTGGTTGATTTCCCACATTATATAGCGGATGAGACCCTATGCTCCCTGCATAATAGTGGATGACCCTTTATACCGTGATATCCCCCTAGAAGTGGGATTGATATTTTATATTGTGCTAACATCTGTGGATGCAGGGAAGCAGGTTGGAGGGATCCAGCTGGATTCCTCAAAACATTGAATTTATTTTATTTTCAGCGATGTGATTTATGTGATAATCTGTGATGATTATATTATTTTATTTTCAGCGATGTGATTTATGTGATAATCTGTGATGATTATATTATTTTATTTTCAGCGATGTGATTTATGTGATAATCTGTGATGATTATATTGGTTATATTGGTAATTGAAATTTTTGACTGTTATGGTTTGGCTGAATATATTTGGATATTTTTAAGATATGAAAATATAGTATATTTAATTTTGAAAGAGATATAAGAGAGAAATGGTGAGTAAATAATTTAGATAAATTAAAAAATGAATTCGGAAAGAATAAAGGTTTGATTTTAAGTTCTATTAAATAAATGTTGGGTATGGTAAAGAAAAATGTAGAGATTTTAAATAAATGAAATTAAAGGAGTTTTGGAGACTTAAGTGATATTGTTTAGGAATCAAAGGATTTTATTCTAAATTTTAAGATTTAAAATGATTGGGAAGAATTAAAAGGGAAAATCTTGAATAAAGAATGAAATGGATATTTTCAGTTTAAGATAAGATTTTGAATCATAAATAAAGAAGTGAGTTTGGAATTAGTAGATTTTGAAATAAATTTGGATAAGTAAAGGAGTAATTTTTAAATGGAGTAGATTTTGGAAATCGATTTGGAAATCGATTTAGTGTTTGAAAACTATGTATTAAAAGGAGAATGGGACTATGGAATTTATAAACCGGGTTTATAAAGTGAAAAGATATCAGTGGATATTTGAAAGTATAAATTCAAGGTAGGAATTTATAAAACAGTGGGTAATTTGTTTCTGTAAAAATAAATAGTGGTTTATTTTTAAGGTGAGGAAAGGAAAGTGTATTTTCTTGGAAAGCCAAGTATATTTTCAAAGAAGGATTTCCAAGTATAAGTCAGAGGTTTTAAAATGGTTTTAAAAGAATGTTTTAGAAAGAAATAATTATTTAATGGTTTTAAAAAATTTAATAGAAAATATTTATTAAATTAATTATAATAGTAATTATTTTAAATGGTTTAACTAGTCTAATGTTTTAAAAGATAATTATTTAATATTTACACCTTATAGAATAATTTTTATTTTAAAATTTGTTTTGGCCTAAGTTTTATATGAGAAATTATTATAAATTTCGTAACCGGAATTTTAAATAAAGTGTTTTAAGTAGTTTTATTTTAAATATTTTTAAAGTATACTTTTGTGAATAAAGTGTTTAAGTAGTTTTAATTTAAACGTTTTAAAGTATATTTTTAGAATAAAGTGATATAAATTATTTTAAAATCTAAAGTATTTAGACTTGGTTTTTCAGTGGAAATCAACAATAGTTGGGAAAATTTATTCCGCGAGAGAAAAGTGATTTGAAACTGTTTTCAAAAGATTAAAGTGCAGAAAATATCTTGTGAAGATATTTTGAATAATAATTAATTTGGAAAATTATTAAGGCTGATGATTGTTGTGGATGTTATATGATAGTTGAATAACCGACTATCAATATTGGCCAATGCGTTGATCGTTTCGAAGAGACCAGGATCGGAATTAATTTTTCGAAAACCTCTTCGATCCGGTTTGAACTTTTGCTGTGGAAGACAAGAGCTTGGAGTCGAAGTTAGAGCAGTGAAGTAGTGCAAGGGCTAATCGCTACTAATCCTGAGGGTGATTCCAAAATGGATGTAGTAGGAATAGTGCCTTCGGATATGTTCGAACCCGAAACAGACTTGTAGGGAAGAATGCTTTAAGAGCATCGTCGGGAGGACGATGAGCATTCTAAGTGAATGTGTGCTAAAAAGGTAACCCATAGGCTCGAGCCTCATCAACTTGGAATGGCTAAAATAGGGGAGGTGCACACAAGGCTAAGTTATTCGCAACCAATTAGGGTAAGGTCATCCCTGTCTAGAGGTCCCTTTTATTCGGCTATGTGGGAGGTTGCTGATCCCAACCGTGGGGTGATCTTATTCGGACTATCCAGTAAGGGGTAGCTCCGGTCTTGTAATGCAGGAGATCAGGATGGATCCTCGATACGGTGATCTAGATCACGTACTGTGACGGAAGGTACCCCAGTAGCCCTACCATTGATGGAAATCCATTCTCCCTACGTGCCTTCACGGTTTTGTTTGTAGAACCCACTTTGTGGCTAGTATTGTTGGAATTTAATGAATGTAACAATTTCGGCTATTTGGATAAGTATTTGTATATAGACAATACTATAATATCAGAGGATTTTATAAGAAATATTTTGGTTATCGTAAGGTAAAAACCCGGCATGATTATTTTTGGCATGGTCTTACGAGATACCTTTGATTTTCAAAGGATTTTCGAAAACTTTAATAATCCAATTGAGTGTGTTTTCTCACGCTGGTTTTTCAGACTGACTCGGGTGTTATTTAAATATAATGCCCAGGTCAGACCAAGTATTATAGAGTACAGGAAAGGATGTTGTGGAGCTCAGGAGACGAGTTGGATGGCGAGACGTATCACACGTATTTGATGAATATTCCGCTGTGTTTGAATAACTGCATAGTCGGTTTTGTGATGACAGGTTATGATAACTGTGTGTTATGAATTTTGTTGTACTCTGATGATGTAATGTATAAACAGATATAACTCTTTTGTTTTAAAGATTAGTCATTTATCTATTACATATTGTTCCGCTGTGATTGTGAGATTCTAATATTGTTTCTATTTCTTCTTCTGCCTTCTTCTTCTTTCACCCTAATGGTTCGGTTTTCTAGCATTCGATTGTTTGACATTTGATACAATAGACATATTGATGTCGATTTCCGGGCAATGAAAAATCGGGACGTTACAGTCATTGTAGGTTATTTCCATTGAAGTCATCGCATGTTGTCCCAACTAAAGCTATCGTGAGTTATTCCTTCCCTAGATATCATGCCAAGTCTCCTTCATAGCTTTCGTGAGTTAAGATCAATAAAGCTCTCACTTGATAGCTCTTCCAAGCCATCATGGATAGAAAGCTCTATTGTGTATTAACTCATTTATTACCGTCGTGGGTTATTTCCATAAGTGTTATAGTGGATAACGTTACATAGGCTTTCGTGATTTAAACGGTCGATTCGTAATTATATTAAAAACTGATTCATTGCCTTATTGAGTATTAATTTTACATCAAATCTCATTTGGTGTTGATTTCTCATTAGTTACTCTTTTCCTTCACAGCTTACTTTTCAAAAATGGTCTAATTATGTAACACCTTGTAGAATAAATAGTAATTAGTGAATAATTATTATGGTCTAAAATAGAATTTTAGCAAACGTTGGGATTTGACTATGAAACTTACACAATTGCGTTTATGGCAGTTTTTTAAGAAACTTTTATATATCGAGTTTTGCGAACGGAGTTCAATGAAGAATTTATTAGCTTTTGAAGTTTTTGGATCGAAAATGATTAAAAAGGAATCAAAAGAAATTAATTACTTTAATCATGTGGACCCCACCAGTTGACATACTCCTTGGGCTTGTCGACAACCTATACGGAGTGCTCGACTGGTTGAAGCGTTGCGACTAGGGCCGAATCTTAGCCAAACGACCTGAATTTAACTATTTTAATCTAACATATATGGTTGATTCGAACACCTATAAATATCGGCACATCTCCTTACTTTTCTTCTCATACTTTCTGATCAAAGAAGCGTACCTGCGTCATTTTCCCTTCTCCATTATTTCTATTAAATATAAAATAAATACTATATATATAGATATAATCGAAGAAGGGCGGAATATAAAATATTATACTATATATATATATATAATCGAAGGAGCGAATCGATCCTACGAATGGGTAAATTTTGAAATTATAAATTTATATTCAATTTATATTCAATTTAATTCAAATCTCCTCTTAGACTATAATTATAATAGGTATTTATATAACTTGTTATACAAATTTTTGGATTGAAAGGAAAAAGAGTCAATTAAAGGGATGAATTCTGAATTAGAAGATTTAAAAATCTAGAAAGATAAGCAAGAAATTATATGATTTATATATAATATTGAAATATACATCGTTGAGTTTTATTTAATTACTACGCCTATGCAAGATTATATGATTATATATAAAATTCATTTAAAAGGTTTTTATAAAAGGCTTATTTGTTTTTAAAATGAATGGAAAAGAGAGTGTATGCTTGGCTCAATGATTTTTTCTACTTTTATAAATTTAGAATTTTTGTTTTAAAAATCTTTCTAAGGGGCGAATAAATGGTAATGGTACTTAATTAAAATGGGTTAAAGAGAGAAGAATGGTAAGAATACCCAATAAAAAAATATAGGAAGAATATTCCCGTATAAGAAAAATACGAACAAAAACAAATGAAATAGATTTATGCATATCTCTTTTCATGTTAATAAAGAAAAGCTCAATAACTAAAAAGTAAGTGAACGTACTACAATGAGTCATTGGGGAACAATAGAAGATGAAAAGAGCTATGTAAGGAGAAGCCACTTGATGACAATCTAGGCAAGAGAAATTTTAATAGTAGAAATATTAGGAAATTTGAATAGAAATATTAGGATATTTGAATAGAAATAGTTTTCGAAATTTATATAAAAGGGATGGTTAATCTAGTTAGAGATAATATAGGAGAAAAACATAGAAATATAATAGGAAAAATTTATGTTTTACATATATATGTGCAGTGATTGCGCATATCTTTTAGCGGTCCCCCTCATAGGCTATTAGAATACTAAGGTTGAAAGCAGAAATAGCATGAGTAGTAGGAAATCTCTATTGAGTTTTTGAAGTTATACAAGATGTTTTTGAAAAAAAATGGCATAGTGATTGAGTTTTTGAATGCAAATAAACATTTTGAGTTTAAAATCCTATTATTGAAGAAGCAAATCTTTGTTGTAGAAAGTCTTTGAAAAGGAAAAGTTGTTTAGAATAGAGAATTTTTATTTTTCATGGCTCCTTTTGAAAACCAAGCGATTTTTTTAGAAAGGTTTCTAAGTTTTTTAAAGATAAAAGTTTTGGAATTACTTCATGACTGTGAATTTTTATTTTTTTTTAAGAAAAGTGGTGAAAACCAAATAAATTTTGATATAGAGTGGATAAGGATGACTGCCAAAGTAAGACGGGGTAAAAAGGCTATGAATAAAATAACTACGAATGCTTGTAGAATAGCAACAAGGATTCCCCATTGAATATAAGAAATGCTGGCATGGACCTAAGAATGCTTGATTAGACATATGTGAAAGTCGTAAGAAGAACCCTCAAAGAAATGGATAATGGTATCAGATTATACTTTTGCGAGTCCTAGGATATACTCGCATGAATAATCAAAAATAAAGAAGGTAAACCCCAAAGTCCAAGGATACTATCAAGAGATTTTGATTGAAATAAGATAATATTATGATTGAATAAGAGAGTAATAAGATGAAGAACATACATAAAAGATGTTGGTTAACTCAAGGTTAAAGAAGGCAAGATGATGGTAGGAAATTTATCCGCTAATATAATTTTTCAATAAGTTATTCTAAGTGTACATAGTTTATATTTTTTATGCACTGCAGGCTGGAAGTACACAATTTGTACCATAATCGGGTGTAATATTTTGAAGTAATGGATGTAACATATTTATTAGAGGCCAAGAAGGTGAGTTAAAACATGTGGGTCATGGTACAATAATATACTAGAAATGTCTATCTTAATTGACTAAGTAGTGATAGGGCTACAACATCATTAACACCATTTGATGTTGGAGGGTAGCTTTGAGCAATTGTTTCTTTTAGGTTATTTGATTAGTAATTCCAGTAGTCTCTCTTTTGAGGAATGAAAAAGCGTACGATATGATATGAAATATGTTCATATTTTATAATTGTGTTGATTTTTCAAATGGCCCTTGACCGCTATATATGCTAGGAAACAGTGTAAATATGGAAACATCATATGAACACTTAACTAACGAAAAATGTAATTAAGGCTGGAAGTTTATAAAATGAATTAGGAATTAAATTGCAACTAGAAATAAAGAATGATTTAATACCAAAAGCTTAGAATTTTGGAAAGAATAAATTTTAGCAAGTAAAGGACAGGGAAGGGTTGTTTAAAATCATGGATCACTATTCATATGCCTTAAAAGCTAAAATTAATAAATGTGCTTGCGTGTTATTTGTTGTTTTGTAGTAAAAGGAAAGTTTTCCAAAATCTAAGGTTAACTGCATAACATTAAAATCAATCATATGCATTAACTCGCTAACCGGGTCCTTATTACGTTAAGATGTGGTTTGATTTGTTTTAAGGATGGAGAGACAAATTGTAGAATTCCATATTTTTGACAATTAAAAATATTAAATTTAATAAGGTTTTGGGCTTTAATATTGTCAGAAATTAAATTTATGATTTATTAAATTGAATCTTATTAGATTAGAAATTTTGACTTCAAGATAATCTTAAAAAAACTAATTTTAATGAGATTAAAAATGGTAATACGTATCAACATATAATTTGCTACTATTGATTGAATGTAATGACTATTATACTATGTTAACGTAATTTCAATTAATTCAAATAAGAAGGGTTAATAAGGAATAGAATAAATGATGTATAACTTGATGTATTCATATGTTATTAATTACAATTGGTTTTAATATGGAGTATGAAATCAAATTATTTTATACGTAAATTTATTAACCTTTGTTTCTGAAGATATGGGTTATTAACGTATAACCATTGTTTTATTTATTATCTTATTATTAAATCTGTTAGAAATTTATTTGGTAATTAATTGAGAGTTAATGTATTGAAATATTACAATTGATATAAGAAGAAATGTTAACATATATATTGGGTTTAACATGGAAAATTGGATTTCAAAGAAAACAATTGGATTAATTATCTTCCCTGTATTAGGGTAAGTTTTGAGATTTAATTATTGTAATTAATAGTAATTATATCTTGCCATTAATAAGAGATAGAAGAAAATGGTAATTAATTAACGATATGTGCAACATATGTTTTGTGATAAAAATATAATGAGAATTTCAATGAGAAATATTACGTTCAAATTGTGAGTACTTAAATTTGCTACAAATATAACGATAATATGAAATTAATTGATAAAAAAACGACATGGTTGTACGAAGTATTATTTGTGTAACGCTTTAATGGGATGATCTTTAAATATAAGTTGGTTTTGAAGGGGAAGTGTCAATTGAAAATTAATGTGTAATAAAAAGAAATATGTTTCAATAAAAAGAAAAGAAAACGATGGTTTCTTGAAAAGAATATTCTAATCAAATAAAGTGAATATTTCATTTGTAAATGTAAATTTAATTTCATCAAAATAGAATTGAATTTTGTTGTATGTTTATAGTTGGAATATTTGATTTATTTAAATATTTAAACTTGATTTGAATTTAATCTATAAAAGAATAACAATAATAAAATGGTAAGAAAACAACTTGAAGGTTAGGTTAAATTTTTGATTTGGAATAGTTAGCATGTTAACTTAGGAGATTTATTTCGTTTCAAATTTGACTTTGGAGTCTCAGTTCATCTTTTAATGTGTGGGATGGTGGTCCTCATTATGTTAATTGTAGTGTCTAATTTTATTTACTGTATACTAAATAAAAATACATATATGTATGTAAATTTGAGCGTATTAGGGTTAATAAAATATGTTAAAATGAACTGTTTTTTTAGTATACTAGATTTGTGATTTCTATGTTCGGACTACATTCTCAAATTTAAATCGTTGAATTCGTTTATTTTATCTTATTATTACTTTCTTTTATTAAATACATGCCTCTTTTAGTTTACCAGTAAGTTTTATTTATTTGCACGCGAGCCTTGCCTTGAAATGTTTCATGTATGTTGATGAAATTAAATGAGGTAGCATATGTTTTGAAATTTTATACCAAAAGATTTGCTTGCCATTTAAACATGTCTTATAAAATTCCAACGTGTGCCTCTATCTTTTGTTAATTACTTGCATGTTTGGCTCTTTTTATTTTGTAAATTTACATCTTCTTATATCCTTCCCTTTTATATTCCAATTTCCAAACGTGTTTTTCCCTTATTCGTTTTCCTATTTATAAATCTTTTCCTCTAATTTTCCATTTCCAAAACGTGCTTCCATTATTTCTTTTTTTCTGAAGTTTTCTTTCTTTTCTAAAAAGAAACGAACAAATGTGAGCAACTTATTTTCATGAAGCCAATCTTTTCCATTTGTTTACAAATTCATTTCCTGAAGCCTCCTTCCTCCATGTGTAAGTCATCGTGTCCTTTTTTTGTTGATTCTCCAGAATTTAGAAACATGAGAAGGCTTCAAAATTCTTAATGTGAGTAACTAACATGTTTTATTTTATTATTAAAATATTTGTACATGGTTTTCTATTTCATTTCCAATATTTTCTTATAACTTGAATTTCTTCTGCATATGAACTTCGATTAATGTGTGGTTTCTTCATTTGGGTTCGTATCAAAGTTCCAGACAACATGAAACCAGTATGGTTGCATTTGGAGACCATTGAAATTTTGGGCTTTTGTTGGATTATCAATTGTCAATAAATCGAAGGTGAGTGATCAAACCCACTCATACAATACTAAAAATTCCATTGCAAGTTAAATAAAACATATGACGTGATATATAAATATTTTACTGCGGTTCGTTAATTTAAGTTGACATTTGAATTGATATTGAATCTGAATTGACATTTAATTTTATATTGGAATTTTATTAATAGTTAAACCCAGATATTGATAACTATTATATGTTGAAATATATTGGTTGATTTGGATGTTGTTTGAAATGGATGCTTATTGATTGATATGTTGGATGTACGGTTGTTTATTTATTTTAATATGTCCCTATTATCACCTTGTATAGTATTGATATCATTTAAATGGTCCTTTGAATCATTTTAGAATTGGATAATTAAGACATTTAAATTATTGGTTGAAATATATATATCCATACAATTTCTTGAATTTGGATTATCTATTGGAACTGAATTATTTAAAAAGTTTAAGTTTTTAATCTAAACTTTGGATTTATTTTAAATAAAGTGGTTAAATTTAGTATTTCGACTTATATGAAATCTCCTAAGTTATTGCGTTCAGGTTGTACACTTGATGGGAGATGAAAAATCTCATAACATCTCTGAAGCCATTGCACTCATATTTTTATTTGAGATTGATTTGAGTTACATAGGAATTTTTAGTTCTGACTCGAGTGTATTATTTTTCATTATGTTCGGGTCAGCCTGAGTTTTTCAGTGTTGAAGACTATTTTCTGGTAGACGAAGATGAAGATTCAGTATATTATTGCTATTTCTTATTCTACAACATTATGTGTTCCGCTGCATTATTTGTTTATTTATGATGTATGTATAACTCTGATTTGAATTTGTAAAAGCGTAATCAAATGTTATTTGTAAAACAGCTTCATAAACCGTTTACTTGATTATTATATTTTGTCGTTCCGCTGTGAGATTCTGTATTTTGTTTTTTCTTTCCTTTTTCTTTTTTTCTTTTCTTATTTACGCATTAACAATCCTCCTTTTGAATGGTTTGAGTCTAACATGTGTGGTTTATTATCGATTTGAACCACCAAAAAGGTGGGTCGTTACAGTTGGTATCAGAGCGAGGTTTGGACATACCTTAGCCAGTTGGGGTTAACTCATTAAAGATAGGTTAGTAATACCCTAGAATGAGTTGTATGAGTATATATACGAGAGCATGTATTTGTTAGTGTTATAATAAAATATTTTATATAAATTTTTAAATGAAATTATTTTTCCTAATATTATATGATATATATAAAGGAATAATTTTTATAACTGATATTATTATTTGTAATATGTTTGATTTATGAAATGGTAATATTTAATTATTATCATTTTTGTTGACTTGTTGTATTTAATCCAATTATAAACATTGGTTAATTATTGTTGATTTAATTAATGGACTAAACACTAGTTTAGTGATGGTGTATTAAAGAGAACAAAATGAATAGTTAGGATATTTGTTTATGAAATTGAAATGTTGTTGTGAATTTTGTTGTTTGTTGACATGTAATTTCAACTATTGAAAAAAAAATGGAATATTTGGATATTTTGGATAATTGAAACCTTTTGAATTAATATATGAGTGAAACTTAATAATCGGGTTGAATTATACAGTTGAATTGATAACTTTAATTTGAAAGCAAGTAAAACAAGGTTTAATTTATTATATTTATGTTTAGTAAATGAACAGAATTGGGGTATACATTCTTAGCATGTAATGTAATAATATACAAGTGTGAACTTTAAGCCTTGGGATGTTTGAACTGAAATTGTGATTAAGGAAATGTTGTAAATGAGATTAAAGTAGAAAAATATGTCATAAATAAATTGAAGTCAAAAGTGAAACTAAATGGAATAAGCAAATATGAATTAAAATTGAAATGATTTCAAGTAAAGCCATGACTTGTAAATTGTTATTAAATAAATGGATGTTGTAATAAATAGTTATAAATAAAGCTGTAATAACTTTAAACTAGAACAATGTCTTATAAAAAGGAATTAAGTTATATAAATTGGTTATAAACGTAAGAAAATTCCTTATGAACTGATTTGCAAATAAATGTAGTATTAAATGAGAAATATTACATGTGAAATGAATGTAATTTAAATTATAGAGAAATATAAGCAATATTATGAGAATGGATACATTAATGTTTAATATTAATGGAGAAATTCTGTGAAATAAATATTAAAGTACGAAGTGAGATTTGTGTTAATCAATGAGATTAAAAATGAATTTAATTGAAATGAAATTGCGACGAAACAAACTGGAATAATTACATAAGTTGTATGTATATTGTTTTATTCGCAAAATTAATTTGATCCGGATTTGAGTACACAAGTTCTATGTGAATTACATCACTTCATGTTAGGATTTTCCATTCGATTCTTGATGGCGAATATTTGATATGGATTTTTGATTTGATTCTAGAATTCTCCATCATAGTATATGGGTATGCAAGGAGAATGATGGTTTCTAGTCAAGAAACCATATCAAAGTCCGCATTAGGGAAGTTGAATGGACAATACTAGTTCGAAAGTGAACTTGTGTGATCGAGCGAGCGATCAAATGTGATTTTATGGAATAATGGCATATGTACATCTCACATTCTAATATTATTGATATGTTGTGGTGCTGAATTAAAAGTTGTTGGGTTGGATATCTTTGTAATTTAAATTGGAATTTTATTTTATGCAAACTACTATTGATTTAGAACCATTTTACAAAACTATTTTCTTTTATTTTTCTTATATAAACTATCTTATTCTATTTTATTTACAAAACTATTTTATAAACTATTTTATTACAAAACTATTTCACAAATTATTTTATTTACAAATTATTTTATTTACAAACTATTTTATTTACAAACTATTTTACACAACAATTTTATATACAAAACTATTTCACAAAAACGATTTATATACAAAACTATTCTAAATTTAAACCTTTTGTAAAGAAAATAAGTTCAATCCCACATGGCTTTTCATACATCGAAATTGATTTGGAAAAATTTTGAGTCTTGTATAAGGTGGACTTTATATAAGTACAAGTGATTTTGAAACTGTTAATTTTGGAAGGTATTCGATCTGAAGAGAAATCTTATATATAACAGAATTTATATAAGAATGATTTGATATATCCGAGATTATTGATTTTGGATAGTACATTTTCTGAAAATGAAATCTTATATATATTGGAATTTATATAAGTGCGATATTTGAAGCTATGATTCTGAAAGGGTACTATATATGGTATATTATATTTTGAAGTAAGAGGTATAGGGAAGTACCCTCCGTGAAGAAGTGTAGTGATATGCTTCGGCCCAGATGGACTTGGGGAATCCAGAAATGGATTCGACCGATAAACCCTAATGGACTTGGATGAATTCACAAATGGATTCGAATTGATATGGTTGTCCAGACTTAAGCTCATGAGTTCCTCGATTTTTTATTTTGGGGTAGATGGTTCTTTAGTTTACCCAATAGAGGCGCTTTCGATCCTGGGATCTGTTGTTTATGGATCTTTCGGGAAGGAAGTGCATCCATGGCGTAAATCATTGAATCAGCAGCGTACCACTGCAGCAGGGGTCGATGGTCCCTTGTTTACGAACTGACTACGATATTTTTATGGAATTCGAAAGATAGAAGGATCTTCTGGAAAGTTTTAGGTCCATTGCGTAAATATTGGATCAGCAGCGAGCTATGGCTATCGTATTATCATCATTTGACGTTGGATTTTGAGCGGTGCTTCTCATACCTATTTTTAAGTATTTTCACTAGGTTTTGAAACAGGTCTATTAAGTACTTGGAGAATTCTAGCCTTGTGCTTGATCAACGCATGGCCAGAGTCTACAAGAACGAGGAAAAACCTGTTAAGACATCGAGTTATAAAAGTATTTTGATAAAGTATTATATAAAGGATATTCTGGTCATTTTTTTCTAAATACTTTAAAATGTTTAAAATATTATCTATTTATGTACAACATGGTTTATTCGTGTTGTAAATACCGTGAGAAATTATTAATTCAGTAAAATATATTTAAAGCAAATGATTATTGATTTATTAATAATGTTTGAAAAGTATTTGAGACAAAACTAATAAATTTATAAATAATGGATTTAAGGTTTTCAATAGCTTCTTTGTGAATATAAGTAATGATGTAAATAATTATTTTCAAATAGTTTACATAAATTTATAAAGATGCTATTTAAAATATTTAAATGGTATTTATAAATGAAGCAAGAAATTTTACAAATGAATTTTTGGAAAGTATTATAGTATTAAAGATGATTTATTTGCAAATGAAGCTTTCAAATGAATATTTCAATTAAAATTTATATACGTTCATTGAATGTATAATTTAAAGATATTATATAAATGGAGAAAAAATTGATTTGCGAAGTTTATTTATAGTAATATACTTGACAAATAAATTTGAATCTTTATTTTGCAAGTATAAATATGGAATATTTAATTGATTTTGAAGTGCTAATGGTAAATTTATTTGTTCATTTACTGTTTCAATTTTTGTATTAAACCATAAAAAAAAAATTCTATGATTTGAATATTCATTTTAAAACAAGTGTGTAAAATTAATTATGAAGATATGAAATTTTAAACATCGATTTAAAAATTTAATGTAAGATTTGAGTATTCTATTAGTTTCAGTTTAATAATCTTGAATTTATACTTATTTTAAAAAATAATGAGTCTAATAGATTATCGAATTTAAGAAACTTTATTTTTTAAAGTTTATTATAATGTTTTGATATAAATTTCTAACATTATTTTAGACTTTTAAAAAATCTTTGCATAATGCTATGAGGATGTTTTAAGTATATCCTATATTTTTACTAAGTGAATGAGGTTAATGTTTTAACTGAATTTTTAGATATATTGAAATATTTATTTTCTCTTCAAGGGCGAATACCAAAAACTTAAATTTTTATTCAATAACCGAATGGAGTTATAATCATAAGTAGGACAGTAGAAGCTTAAGTAGTATATTTTTTTGAAATGATTCATTAATGACCTAAATCTTTAGTGGAAACCAAATTATGTAAGTGGTTGATCTTTATGTAAATAAATGAATGAAAAGTAAATGATGAAAAAGACCAATCGAATAAATTTAAATAAATTTACAATTCTTGTTGTTTGGCTGATGGTAAGTTTGGAAAAGAACACTTCTAGTTGTTGAGATTGTATGGCTAATCTATTAAGTAATTATCTAAGGCTGTTGAGTATAGGGTATACTAGATAGTTTATTTATCACCTTGCATGATTAAAAGTTTCTGAACTAAACAAACCATTGGTTTTGGTTGCTATGGATGTATGATGGATTCTTTGGTTGCATAAATGGTTCTATTGTTTGTTTGAATATGTTTTATATTGATTTGCTTTTGTTGAAAATTGAAACAACTTAAATATCTCTCTAATATATAATTCTCACTATTTTGGATAATATAAGTGAAATATAGATTTATGGAAGTAATGGTTACTGGTTTTGGTCTCATAAATAAAGTTGTTTTTCCAACAAATAGGTACATTTTTGGATTACAGTTTTATAGCGATATTTTATTGTTATCCCATGGTTTGGGATATTTATTTTTGAGATATGATATATATATATACACGTTTATTATTGATACAATTATTTTTCTAGACCTAGCTGCACAAAGGAGATGCTGCCGAATTTTTCGTGGAAGTTGAGTTATTTTTAAATTTATATTCAATTTAAATATGTAAGTTAAATTGTTTATAAATTGATCATTCTGAATAAAATATTTCAAATTCCTCGATTCCTTCTTGTTCCTTTTCGAGGACGAAAAGTTTTGAGTGAGGTAGACTATAACAACCCATATTTTTGATAAGTAAAAATATTAAATTTAATAAGGTTTTGGGCTTTAATATTGTCAGAAATTAAAATTTATGATTTATTAAATTGAATCTTATTAGATTATAAATTTCGACTTTAAGATAAATCTTAAAAAAACTAATTTTAGTGAGATAAAAGACGGTAACACGTATTAACACATAATTTGCTAATATTGATTGAATGTAATTGACTACTATACAATGTTAACGTAATTTCAATCAATTCAAATAATAAAAGTTAATAAGGAATAGAATAAATGATGTATAAATTGACGTAATTATATGTTGTTAATTTCAATTGTTTTTAATATGGAGTGTGAAATCAATTATTTTGTACGTAAATTTATTAACCTTTGTTTGTGAATAATAAGTTAATAGATATGGGTTATTAACGTATAACCATTGTTTTATTTATTATCCTATTATTAAATCCGTTAGAAATTTATTTGGTAATTAATGGAGAATTAACGTAATTGAAATATTGTAGTTGATATAAGAAGGTAAGTGTAAGACTTATGTTAATCAATTGCATAAGGGAATAGTTGATTTGATAATAGAATGTAAATCAAAATAAAAGGATTTGTTAGGAATTTAAATATATAATGAACAGGTTTTAAATGTTGGAATTAAATTAGTATATAGATATTGGGTTTAACATGGAAAATTGGATTTCAAAGGAAACAATTAGATTAATTATCTTCCCTGTATTAGGGTATGTTTTGAGATTTAATTATTGTAATTAATAGTAATTATATCCTGCCATTAATAAGAGATAGAAATAAATGGTAAGTAATTAATGATATGTGCAATACATATTTTGTGCTAAAAATATAATGAGAATTTCAGTGAAAAATATTACGTTCAAATTGTGAGTACTTAAATTTGATACAAATATAATGATAATATAAATTAATTGATAAAGAAACGGCATGGTTGTACGAAGTATTATTTGTGTAACTCTTTAATGGATGATCTTTAAATATAAGTTGGTTTTAAAGAGGGAGGTGTTAATTGAAAATTAGTGTGTAATAAAAAGAAATATGTTTCAATAAAAAGAAAAGAAAATGATGGTTTCATGAAAAGAATAATCTAATTAAATAAAGTGAATATTTCATTTGTGAATGTAAATTTAATTTCATCAAAACAAAGAATTGAATTTTGTTGTATGTTTCTAGTTGGAATATTTGATTTATTTAAATATTCAAACTTGATTTGAATTTAATTAAAAAAAAATAACAATAATATAATGGTAAGAAAGCAACTTGAAGGTTTGGTTAAATTATTGATTTGGAATAGTTAGCATGTTAACATAGGAGATTTATTCCATTCAAATTTGACTTTGGTGTCTCGGTTCATCTTTTAATGTGTGGGGTGACGGTCCTCATTATGTTAATTGTAGTGTCTAATTTTATTTACTATGTACTAAATAAAAATACATATATGTGTGTAAATTTGAGCGTATTAGGGTTATTAAAATATGTTAAAATGAACTGTTTTTTTAGTATATTAGATTTTTGATTTCTATGCACAGACTACATTCTCAAATTTAAATCGTTGCCTTCGTTTATTTTATTTCATTATTACTTTCTTTTATTAAATACATGTCTCTTTTGGTTTTCCAGTAAGTTTTATTTATTTACACGCGAGCCTTGCCTTGAAATGTTTCATGTTTGTTGATGAAATTAATTGAGGTAGCATATGTTTTGAAATTTTATACCAAAAGATTTGCTTGCCATTTAAACATGTCTTATCAAATTCCAACGTGTGTCTTTCATCTTTTGTTAATTACCTGCATGTTTGGCTCTTTTTATTTTGCAAATTTACATCTTCTTATATCCTTCCCTTTCATATTCCAATTTCTAAACGTGCTTTTCCCTTATTCATTTCCTATTTCATAAATCTCTTCCTCTAACTTTCCATTCCCAAAACGTGCTTCCATTATTTGTTTTGCCTGAAGTTTTCTTTCTGTTTTAAAAAGAAACAAACAAATGTGAGCAATTTATTTTCATAAAGCCAATCTTTTCCATTTATTTACAAATCCATTTCCTGAAGCCTCCTTCCTCCATGTGTGAGCCATCGTGTCCTTTTTTTGTTGATTCTCCAGAATTTACTAACATGAGAAGGCTTCAAAATTCTTAATGTGAGTAACTAACGTGTTTTATTTTATTACTAAAATATGTGTACATGGTTTTCTATTTCATTTCCAATATATTCTTATAACTTGAATATCCTCCGCATATGAACTCTGATTAATGCGCGGTTTCTTCCTTTGGGTTCGTATCAAAATTCCAGACAACATGAAACTAGTATGGTTGCATTTGGAGACCGTTGAAATTTTGGGCTTTTGTTGGATTATCAATTGGCAATAAATCAAAGGTGAGTGATTAAACTCACTCACACAATACTAAATTTTTTATTGCAAGTTAAATAAAACATATAATGTGATATATAAATATTTTATTGTGGTTTGTTAATTTAATTTGACATTTGAATTGATATTGAATCTGAATTGACATTTAATTTTATACTGGAATTTTATTGATAGTTAAACCTCGATATTAATAACTATTATATGTTGAAATATATTGGTTGATTTGGATATTGTTTAAAATGGATGCTTATTGATTGATATGTTGGATGTATGGTTGTTTATTTATTTTAATACGTCCCTGTTATCACCTTGTATATTATTGATATCATTTAAATGGTCCTTTGAATCATTTTAGAATTGGATAATTAAGACATTTAAATTATGGGTTAAAATGACATATATCCATACAATTTCTTGAATTTGGATTATTTATTGGAATTATTTAAAAAGTTTAAGTTTTTAATTTAAACTTCGTATTTATTTTAAATAAAGTGGTTAAAATTAATATTTCGAATTATTTGAAATCTCGTAAGTTATTGCACTTAGGTTGTACACTTGATAGGAGATGAAAAATCCCGTAACATCTCTGAAGCCATTGCACTTATATTTTTATTTGAGATTGATTTGACTTACATAGGAATTTTTAGTTTTGACTCGAGTGTATTTTTTTCATTATGTTCGGGTCAGCCTGAGTTTTTCAGTGTTGAAGACTATTTTCTGGTGGACGAAGATGAAGATTCAGTATATTATTGCTATTTCTTATTCCACAACATTATGTGTTCCGCTGCATTATTTGTTTATTTATGATGTATGTATAACTGTGATTTGAATTTGTAAAAGCGTAATCAAATGTTATTTGTAAAACAGCTTCATAAACTGTTTATTCGATTATTATACTTTGTCGTTCCGCTGCGAGATTCTGTATTTTGTTTTCTCTTTCTTTTTCTTTTTTTATTTTCTTATTTACCCCATTAACAATCCTCCTTTTTGAATGGTTTAGTATGACATGTGTGGTTTATTATCGATTTGAATCGTCCAAAAAGGTGGGTCGTTACACAAATATTTTGAAAAATTATGTTCAAACGCTTTTGGAAAGTGGAAAGTTGCATTTATATGCTTTTGAAAAATTGTTTGAATGCTTGTGAAAATTTAATTTTCAAACTATTATGCAAGTTTGATTAGAAGGGGAAAATGTTTTTTAGGAAAATGAAAAAATGTCTGATTTGTAACAGCCACATGTTTAGTGTGGGGAGGGTCGATGTGTTATCAAATATGAGCTTTACTATTCAATAAAGGAAACAATATGCAAAACATAGGGAATAATAAGGGGAAAATGTGTTTTAACTTTTAAATTTCTATTTCCATACCTTGTTAATAATGAATAAAGTTGCATTAAGAATAATTCCATTTTAATATTCAAAAATAAACCTCCTTATGCATATTGTACTTGGAAAAGTTGAAGAAGTTTTAGGGGACAAAAGAGAAGGTTCCAAGGTACAACGGAATTGGTACCCACAAGAAGGATGGAAATATAAAATTTTCTATCTAAATTCCTTTTTCGACATAAGAGAGTAGATTTATGAACATTGGATTTTAAAAAATTTAGATGTTAGAAATTGTGTGTTAGTTATTGGATGGTAGGGATTAGACGCAAAATTGGTTGAACCATGCTCCTACTCGTACGAATGTGGAAATTATAGTGTCAAAAAAATTGTTTGAAAACTTGCATGCATATAGAACTGCTAGTGTATATAGGTTGTTTGCATCATATTTTGAAAATATTTTTAAAAGATTGCATTCATATAGAAGGCACCAATTTATAATTATCTAGCATGCATATCGTATATCTATGATACACCATGCACTTGTATATGGTTGGCTGCAAAATTAGTTATACACTAATTGATTAAATAATTAGAATGGTTGTGCATCATATTATATGATTCAACCCTTGAGGAATTTCAGGGACGAAATTCTTTTAAGAGGTGGGAGAATGTAACACCCCATATATTAAATGGTAATTAATATATATTTATTAAAGCTGGAAAATGGAATTTGAGCAAACATTGGGATTTGGCCATGACACATGCACCGTGGTGTTCGTGATAATTTTCTAAGTAACTTTCATATATGAAGTTTTATAATCGGAGTTCAAACGAAGAAGTTATTAGCGTTTGAAGTTTTCAGATCAAAAATAATTAAAAATAAATAAATTTCATTAACCACATGGATCCCACCTGTCGACCCCTCCTTGGGTCGGTCAACCACCGATAAAGTGGTAGTTGATCGGTTGAAGTGTGGCAGGTAAGGTTGAACCTTGGTCGAACGATTTGTATGTAATTATTTTAAATCTAATGGATACGATTTATTCAAGTGCCTACAAATGCAGGCCTATCCCCTCACTTTTCTTCTCATTTTTTTTATCAAAGCAGTAGAGTTCTGGCATTTTTGCTTCTCCACTATTTCTATTTATTATAAAATCGCAGTATATGTATATATATAATCGGAGAAGAGTAGAAAATAAAAGAGAAGAAGATAAATAGCTAATCGATTCCTAGAAAAGGTAAAATTTATAATTATAAATCGATATTCCACTTAATTCAAATCCCCTCATGGATTCGTAATTCTAATGGTATGCGTATACCTTATACATATTTTTTGATTGGAAAGGAAAATGAGTCAACCAAAGGGATGAATTCGAATTTAGGAGATTTCGAAAGTTAGAAAGGTGAGTGAAAAATTATATGATTTATATATAATATTGAAATTTATATCCTTGAGTTTTATTTAATTATCATGGCTATGCAAGATCCATGGATGTGTTGGCTTGGAAGAACATATTCACTTGGAATTTTTCCTACATATTCTATAAGTTGGTAACTAGAATACGAATGGTATTTATGCTCTAATCTGGAAATTTGAAAATCAGTCCGTAAATTTGTTAAAGTCGAATATTGATAAGATTGAATGATTTATTCTAGATTTACGATAATTGGATTGTAAATTGTTAGTATGGATTTTGATTGCCCGAATTTAACTTGGAATGAGAATTTCTATGTTTTAATTTGTTAGAAGCATTGTAGGTACAATTTAAATGTATTTATTTTCATATAATTTCCATAAATAAGCTAATTCCACGATTATGTTTAAAAAGTTAATCATTTTAAATAATAAGGAATATACCAAAAATGAAAGAGATATGCGAAGTATGGTTTCTCTCCTTCACAGTTTGCATTGTCTAATTCAATAAAAAAGGAGATAATTCCTTGTAATTTCAAATAGAGCAAAAGTCCCATGGTTGGGTGATTTATGAAAAGTTATAATGGTAACCCTTTTTGGAAAGGATAGCTCTAATAGGTTAAAATATGGAAATTAATGTTCTTTACAGAATGTACATATAAGTGTATATTCTGCAATTCCTAAGCATAGGAATTAATGAGTTAGGGGTGTGTGTATGTGTGTGCACACACACATATAATCACGCCCACCGATTAAGAACATAAATATATATAACGCAATATATGACAATATTTGTATTAGTTATAATTAGGAAGACTAGTCATTTTAGCGTGGTAAATCATATGACTAGGAGGTTGAGATGGAAAAAGGATAGTAACTCCAAAATTTATAAACAAGCAAGTCGGTAAGGTAATAAATATTCAATTAATAAGGTGTCACAAGAATTAAATGGGGACATAAATATGTTTAATGGGACTGATTAAAGAAGTTAATATGGCGTTTATGGGGAAATGAAATAGAGATAATAGGTTAAATTAGAACAAATAAATATATGTCATTACTAATTGTCTAACTTAATAATAATGACCCTTTTATTATAAACAATTGACATTTATGGGACGTAAGAGGTAAATTGAGAATACACGTAGTAAGCATATAAGATAGGAATAATTTCGCAGCAATGAATTAAATACTAGGAGGCGGTATAATTTTCATAATAGGAAATTATATAACCTCAATAATACATTTAGAACGAGCATGAATTAGTGGGCCTAGCAAACATTTAAGCTTAGGGTAATTAGTTTGGTTTAGAATGGGTTGGGATGTGAGGTCTGAAGGGTTACACAATAGAAGTTTGCCCTTAATCTAGAAGTAACTAACAATTGTGTATAAGTACTGCTAATGTGGGAGGTCTCCAACCATTTGACCCATGGGGATGGGATATACGTTTGCGAATAGGTGTAGTAAAATATACCATGCGTTCGCCTCCGATTTTAATTATTAAATGGCTCGGTACCTTTAGGGATTTCAAGTGGTTTACTTCGTTGTGGATGATATTAAATGGTCGTTGGGTCAGCCTACTTCCTATATAAGAAATCGTAAATAACCTACGACGGGACATTATAGGAAAATAGGGTCTGCTTCATTTCTCACAAGAGGTATTAAGTAACTAGGATGTGTATTTTCCTTTACGTACACTAGGTTAGTCTAAACGGGATTTCGGCTATGGGAGGTCGGAGGGCTATATCGGGGTTGTTGTTAGACCAGTAGTTAGTAGTATGGCTGGCATATAGGCATTGAGCACCTGGTCCCGAGTGGTCATTAGCAAAGACTTGAGTTATGCCCTGATGGCTTTTGCTTCCAACCAGTGTATAATCTGTATGAGATATGAAAAGACCTCAAAATTTAATTAGTTGTTTGTTTATTGGTGGTGGGCTAGTTAAACCTTGGATGGGTCTTTGAGATGCATTAGTATTACGGTAAATTAGATTATAGAGCCATTTGTAGGAGTCATCGGTCTTTGTAGTTAATGCCTAATTGATTAGCGATTATGTTACAGAAGGTCCGCTTCAGGGTTGACGTATGAAATGGTCGTTGGGTCTGCTTCCTCCTTATTTAAGAAGTATTAAATGGCCAGAGTTTTTTTTGGGTAGCACAACACATATATATAGGAATATATACAGTTATACCTCTAAGAAGGTTGGACATATCATACATGTAGATGGAATTAAATGGAATAGCCATGAGTAATAGACATAGCACTTAAATAGAAATTAATCGGAATAAACTAGTGTTATGGATAAAGTATGTAATTTTCAAATCACCATAATGTTGTTCTTACCTCGCCTCCTCATTACAACCCAAAAAATAGATTTTGTAGAACATTGTCCTTACCCCCATCTCCTCATTACAACCCATGTGATAGATTTAGAGGGATAGACTATTGGTGCAAAATAGAAACGGGAGATGGTGAAGTCTTCCCATTGATGCTTGGTGTTAGCAAAGCAATCGCATAATAAATGAAAAATATTGATTTCAAGGTAGTGGCCCTAGTTGGTATATATGTTATATTACATTTTACCTTTCCACCGTGAGTTCGTTTTATGATATACTTATGTTTATTATAGGTTACCAAAACCAATGATCCATGTCCTAATGGACTTATGTTTCAATTTAGCTGAAATTCGGGCCCATTAAGGTACAAGTTGCTACAAATTATATCTTGCATTTTCTAATTAACTATCGTTGATTGGTTTCCTCATTCCTTAGCCAATTACATCATTTAAATCGAAAACTAATGGAAAAAATCCCAATAAATTCACTAAAAATAAATTTTATCCTATTTTACTTATCATATATTCTAGATCAAAATAAATAATTTTATAATTTTTTTTAATTATTTATTTACCCGATATTAACCATTTTCTCAACTTGGGAAATTCATAAAAAAATCCAATTTAACTCCAAAAATTATGATATTAAAAACCCATCTTTATTTCATCATTATAATCATGATATTAAATTCTTGTTCATTCACTACAAGAAAATCAGTCTTTGGTTGCATAAAATGGCGGCATTTTTCCCTAAATGCAGCCAATAACATTTCAGTCTGTACTATAAACGTGGCAAAAAGATTTCACTATCCCGCGCATACTAAAAATTTTCCGTGTAAATAAAATAAACGTAACCGGTATGTTTGCACTCTCTCACTTAGAAATTTTTAACCTAATCCCAAATTGCTTCAAAAAAAAAAACAAACAAACAAAAAAGTCGATTCCCATTCTTCTCTCCGCATCGTCATTGCGGCACGTCTCTACATTGTAGTTTATTGTCATCGTTGCTTCTACTCTCCTGTGGTTTTCTCCTCATCGACGATTTTCTCCTCATTCTAGAAAATTTTAGGTATGATTTTTATAAATCGATTTTGTTATTGTGATTAAAGGTAATCGGTTTTGTGATTAGGTTAACTAGCTGCGGTTAGGTTAATAAAACGAACTCCAAAATTCCTCATTAATTTTCGTTGTTTTCGTTACAGATGAAGAAGTAAGTTTTCTCAAATCTATGTTTTTGCATTTCCACTTTGATTTCTAAAATGTTTTGGGCCCAGAGATTTATGGAGAAGAAGAGGTGGATCTCAAGCAAAAAACTTAGGAGGAATCAAAGGATTACTTGGTAAAGCATCCATTGCGGTGATTGTTTTGGTGATATGTACTATTTCCTTCTTTTCTTCATTCGGTTCCAATCAATCATCCAATTATGAAGTTAAGGTTAGTCTTTTAAAGTTGGCCATTTTCTATTCTGTTTGTTGATTTATCTTCTGCTCTGTACGAGTAGTGTGTGTTAGAAACCTTTTGTTGGTTGCTTGTTTAACTCAGCCAATACTTGAAGAAACAATTGATATTAGTTATACTATGAGTTGTTATTTAATTATTTGATGATAGTGATTATTAACTCATTCCAATGTCTGAGTATATTATTATAATCAACAGGCTTTATTTGATGATAAATGATCAAGATGAAATATTTGCTTAGATGGCTCCGTTTATTACCTTGAAAACAAACACTACAAAATATATCATCTAAAGCAATAATGACTAATCAACCATATTTGAATCAAAACTTGACTTTCCAGTGACGATCAATAAGATATTGCCCCCCATTAATAGCATTCCTTAAAGGAAATTGTTGGGTTAGATGATAAACCATTAGCACCTATTATTGATTTCTTCTCATCGTTATCTACAGTACATCACTAGAAGTTTACTAGTATAATATTTTCTTTTATGGTCTTTCTCCTTATTACTTTCTCAGTCTCTCTTTTTGTCATCCGTATCTACCTCATATATTCAACTGAAGTCAAATGGAAACTTATGTGAATCAAATTACTATCACCAAAAGGGATTTCTTATATCCTGAATTTGTCTACTTTTGACTCATTCATCACTGGAGGACATGATTTATCTGTCCGGAAGGCACACTTTTAAAACTGGCAACTAATTAATTAAGCATTATTACTTGTATTATTTCCACCCTAGTATAGTAATATTTTTCAGGTCAGCATGGCCATTTAATGAAGCCTAGGACGTATTAACATAAGTGAGGAACATGTAAAACTGGTACTCTTCTTCCCATCAATTTTTTAAAATGCATTCTCTATTATTGTGGCATCATATGCAGTTTCGTTTGTGCTCATATCACTGATTGCCATACTATGTATTTATATGCATGAGTTATTGGCCATTACATGCCTCCTTTTGTTCTCATGGCATATTTAACAAGAAACAAAAGCATCTGAGGATGGAAGAAAAATCAGCAATCGTATGTGGTATTACTGTACTTGTAAAATTAAAGTGCACTCTCTCAGTTTAAAACACTATTTGGATTATATGCATCCACTAAGGGTACTATCATCTACGAGTTGAACGAGTTCATATAATTGTCTCTTTGAAATTTCCTTCTTGATCCAACTCTGATTCATGACATTCCTAATCATCATGATAGCTTAAAGCTATAAACTATGATAATTTGAACCAAGTTCTTAATGAACTTACTCATTTGCAAGTCACGTGTCCATGACAACAAATGCAACAATGACACAAAGCATCAACAAGCATAAACCCAAAATTATCTTTTATGTAAAGCCATGCACTCAAATATATCATTCTCATACATAAAAAAAGTGATTCTCTATCCATTTCTTTGCACTCACATATATAATACAGCTCGTACTCACCTCTCCACTACAAACACATACAATATTATCAATGGCTCTTTACCCACTTTTCACCATTCTCTATTTTCTTCCATTTTCTTTTCAAGAAAAATTCACTTTTGATTCACAATTTAGCTTTCTATCAATCATGAAACAGTCTCTGACTAGCCCATTCATGTCTAGATGGGATTTGTCATCAATTGGTAATAAATCTTATTGTGACTTCTCAAGCATCACATGTGATGATTTAGGACATGTTTTGATGATTGACATTTCTTCCTGGTCTCTAACTGGGAGTATGCCACCAAACATTTATTCTTCGATTCCAATGCTTCACACTCTAAGGCTGGGCAATAATAACTTAGGTGGCAGGTTTCCTCTTAATCTTATTAACTGTTCATTTCTCGAAGAACTTAACTTGAGTCACAATAATTTTGAAGGTCATGTACCTGATCTTTCAGCTCTTTACGCTCTTCGTGTGCTTGATCTATCAAACAATTTTTTCTCTGGGAGTTTTCCTATGTCTATCACTAATCTTACAAACCTCGAGTTCATTAATTTCAATATGAATCAAGGCTTAGAAGTCTGGCGATTGCCTCAATCATTTACCAGACCGACAAAATTACAAGTTTTAATTTTATCTACGAGCTCCATGAGAGGAGAGATTCCACAATGGATAGGGAACATGACATCACTTACCGACCTAGAACTGAGTGGAAACTTTTTGAATGGTCAAATTCCTGCTTCAATCGGTAAGCTAGAAAACCTACGTTTTTTGGAAATTTATTACAACCTTTTAGTCAGTGAAATTCCTGTAGAGATTGGAAACTTAACCAACTTGGTAGAATTTGACTGCTCGGTTAATCAGTTAACTGGTAGAATATCTGAGAAAATTTGTTCCTTACCTAATCTCAAAGTGTTACAATTCTATAGCAACAGTATTACTGGTAGCATCCTCCGGTCCTTGGAAACTACATAACTTTAACAATATTATCAATATATCGAAACTTTCTTTCTGGCCCAGTTCCTAAAACTCTTGGAAAATTCTCTGATCTTGTTGTTTTAGAGCTTGCTGAGAATCAGTTTACTGGTGAATTGCCTCAGCATGTTTGTGTAAGAGGTAAGCTTCTGTATATACTTGTATTGGGCAATGGATTTTCTGGCAAAATACCTGAAACTTATGCAAACTGCCACACGCTTATTCGTTTGAGAGTTAATAACAATGTGATCTTTTTTTTTTGCAGAAAAGGGATGATGGAAACTGGATGTAACATACAGTAGGGTCAGTATTATTTTTTGTTCAATTTTAGTGCTTCACTACACTTGCATCAAATGATGTATACCGACAGAGATTATGATAGTAGATTGATCGTAGAAGATTATAGGTGACACCTCAGTTATTTTATTTTTCTATTCAGAATTGGAATAAGAGATGTTATTCAGTTGTGAGTGTACAGTGTAAGGGCAGATTTAATTTGTTGTCTGATGTTGTATGGGGGATTATTGATTTGGGTTATGTTGTCATTCATGGAACTATTGATGCTTGAAATGATCAAGCAAATTTGGTACTTACTTTTATCTTTCATTTTTTTTTTGTTCTGTAATTTGAGTATTTCTAATGTTTTCTTATGTTGTGCTCTTTTCTTTCTTTCTATCAGGACTTCTATATGAACCATTTGGATGGAAACCCAATTAGTTCAGAGGCAGAGAGTGGTTTAGCTTTTACAAGTAGCTATTGAGAGAAGAGCAACAGAGAGGTATGTTTTAAAACTATTTCTTCTCAATTGTTTTGTCCTTAGATGCGCCTTAATGCTTTACTTAAACTAACATTTACAACTCTATCTGCAATAATATTATACTTGTTTCAGTTTATTTGACTAAAATAAGTATGATTTTATTATATAACTTTAGTTTCATTAAGTTTCGTTAAATTCAGTTTATAAATAATGTATGGTTTCATTATATAACTTCAGTTTCATTCATTAAGTTAACACGTAAGTGTTTGCAAGTAGCTATTGAGAGAAGAGCAATAGAGGTCAGTTTCGTTCATTAAGTTTATGTTATAAATGCATAGGATGTATGGTTTTGTGTGCAGGTAGATGGTTAATTGAAACTGCAGTTTTTGGTTTTGAAGTGGATGGGCAGTTTTTTGGTTTTGAAGTGGATGGGCAATTTTTTGGTTTTGAAGTATTATAGTCTAAGGACTACTATATTTGTCCATTTCTGATCTTTGATACATTCACCTCACAAATATTTAGTAACATGATTATTATTGTTTACAGGCAGATAAACGTTTGTGAAGAATTCAAATAGCAGCACTGGTTTTTGGTATGATAGCAGCACATGTATGTAGTTAGGTTGATTAAAACTGTTATGAAACTATTATGAAACTAGAATGTATGGTAGCAGCACTACTTTAGCTGCATGTACTATTATGAAACTGTTTATGGTAGTTTGGTTGTGTAAACGTATGGTTAACCTTTTGTCTTGACATTAATGTTATGATATAGTGGTGATTATGTAATTACTTTTGTTTGTGTTATTGTGGTTCATTGAATGTGTTATTTTTGAATGTGTATGTGTTTATATATTACGTTATTGCATAAGTTTTGAAGTACTTGAATTGGAGGCAAAATCAGATGTAGTTGTGGAACAACAGACAATAAAATCGAAACATACGTGGCGTTCAAAAACCGCTGCAAAAAATAATAACAAGTGCAACAAAAAATAAGATAGTAAACGGCATCTTTTCGGTGGCGTTTCTCAAACGTTGTAGAAAAAGATCTTTAGCAACGTTTAAAAAACGCTGCCAAAAATTCATTTATAGTGGCGTTAAAATAAATGCAACAAAATATCATGGATTTTTAGTCGCATGTTTTCTAGCGGCGTTTACCAAAACGCCACCAAAACTTTTTGTAGCGTTTTTTGAGCGCCACTAAAAATCTAATTTCTTGTAGTGATTTAAATATAATTCAATCACGTTTTTTCCTAGAACATGAACAAATTTACTTCGTTCAAATTTGTAAACACAACCTAATAATGTTTACTCATTCAAACGTGTTTCACAATACTTGAACATTCATACCCAATCGGATTTGAACCAAAATAGGTAGAGATAGGCTTTAGAAAAAGAATTTACTCGCCTTTGCTTACGAAACTCTATTTATTCTTCCTTGTTGCTTAAAGTTGAAAGCTTAGTCTTCTAGCCTATAATTTCTGTTCTCTCTTGCTTTGTTTTCTCTTTTTTTGTGTAATAATGAGAGAATGAATGAAAGTGGAGGGGTTAGCGGGTTAGTAATTTTGGCTTTGGGATAAAATTTCATTCTAGCATATTCTTATTAATTCCCCTAACTCTTCATTTTAAATTCTTTCTCTATTAATTTACTTGTATTTCCTTTTTCCACTTTATAAACTAATTTAATTAATTACCTATTTAATTAATTTTCCTTTTGTTATGTCACTCCAAAATATGAGACGTTATAGCACTACTTGTAATTAATTTTGGAAAAGGTAGTAAAAAGCCTAAAAGTAACTCGATGGAAACAATGCATTTGAAAAACAATTATGTACAAAATTAATTCAACCTAATAATGAAATTAAAGCACAATCATATATACATATATGTGTGTGTAATTATGTATGTATGTATGTATATGTGTGTATGTGTATGCGTATGTATATGTGTATGTATCTAATGTATAAATAAATTATATAGTTTGATAATGTATGTAAGCAATAAACTAATTTTTAAAATCAAACGGACTGCGTTGTTCCGAAAGTTAAATAAGCAAGCTGTAACGATCCTGAATTTTGAACAATTTAGAAATGAAGATATTTAATTTATTTTAAATATTTGAAATAATTTTAAATTGAATTCCAATAAACTATGAAGTTGGCGATTAAATTTTGAATTTAATCTATTTAAAGTTGAATAGAAATTTGAATTTAACTTTGAAGTTTGAAATTGAATATTGAAATTGTATTTTAAATTCAAACAAATGACTTAAAAAAAAAATAGTTTGGAGTTACGAATTATATTTATGTAAACTTATAAATTGATGTTGAAATGTAAAACGTTTATAAGTTTATTTAAAGAAAAAGATTTATACAAAACAAATTTTATTTTAAAAATAAAAATATATATATATATATATATATAATAAAATAAATATAAAAAAAATAAAAAAAAGAAGTACACTGCCTTAATCTATGCCGTAACAATTGCCTTGTTCCACGCCCTAAATCACGCAAGAGACATTATCTCCTCTGCAAAATCACGTCTCCATCCCCTTCTTAAAACACGAACCCTTCCTCCATCATTTCATACGATAGAAAAAAAGAAAGAGAAAAAGAAAATTAATGGCGGCCGCGAGTTTTCGTTCGTTCTTCTCATTCGTTCCTCTTTGAAGCTAAGTTAGGGCTTGCGATCAATTGCGTTGCTTCGACCTTGTTTCGATTGTGCTGTGCTCAGTACTCTTCGGCTGTTTCGATTTTGAAAGGTGAGTTCTTGGCTCACGATTGATTTTAATACAAGTTTTTAAATTTGTTGAATGGGATGTTTGGTTGCATACTATGTTTTTGGGTGTTATCTGTTATCATTGGCTCGGTTGCTTGAATTAAAACTAATAAGAGCAGATGCTATTTGGTTTTGTTTTAAACTGTTGAGAACAGATGCTGTTAATTTTGTTTTTAAACTGTTAAGAACAGATTCTACCCAATATTTGTTTTTTTAAAACCAATAAGAACAGATGCTATTGATTTCACTTACTGATAATTTGAATTTATTTTTAAATTGATAAGAACAGATGCTTAAAGTAAAGTTTTGGGGTTTGCTTTCAGAAATTCAATTCTCTAAAACAAATGAACATTAATGCTAATTTATTTACAAACCTGTTTCTGTTTATGTTTGAATCTTAGTCAGAGATTTTATGTAAACAATTTGTGTTGTTTAGCATAAAATTTAAGTTCGTAAAATTTTAATTTTGATAAATAAAACCTGTTGCTGTGAAAATGAATCACAATTGCCTTGAAAACCTGTTCGCATAATACCCTATAGCCATGGGGACTTGTACATATTTCACTGTTAGTTTCATTTGCTTTGGAAATTTCAAATACACACCCCTCAATTGCCTGATACGTCCCTTGTTTCTTTTGGAATTGGCATGCCTTACATTGCCCTGTTGCATTTAATTGCTATGTCCTACATCAGCATGTTGCCTGGTTTTAGTCTTGAATGCATTCTGTAGCCCCATCTTGACTTGGGCTTGTGGTTTAATGTCTTACTGTTACCATCTTTGAGTGATGTCCCTGGCTTGTGCACATTTTTGCATGCACTAAGTATTTCAGTCTTTGATGTTGTTTCATGAAATATGAATATGTAGGAAAAATTAAACATGTTTTCATGTTTCATATAAAAAAAAAATATGTAGAAATTGGCAGAAATAGAGAATATGTGAGTTCTTTGCTCACGATTGATTTTAATGCAAGTGTTTAAATTTGTTGAATTGAATGTTTTGGTTTCATGCTATGATTTGGGGGAAGGCTATTTGCTGTCACTTGCTCGATTTGCTTGAATTTAAACTGTTAAGAACAGATGCTACTTAAATGTTGTTTTAAATTTGATAAGAACAGATGCTATTGAATCTTTATTTATAAACTGATGAGGTTGTTGCATGTGATGGATGTGAATTTATCTATATTGTGTTGGATGCATGCTTGTGTATATGTATATATATGCCACCTCTGTTATGATATACAGTTTCAAGAAAAAAAAATTTATAATACTGTGAGTAAAGAAGTGGTACTCGGGTGATTATGTTTTGACCCGAAGTGGTACTCGGGTGATTATGTTTTTGACTCGGAGCATAAGGTTTTAAAACTTGAAGTAAATGGTGGGGTATCTCGGGTTTATGATGCAGGGTTTTTTTTTGTTTTATAACAGAGAAGTTGCAGTTTTCATGTTTAATGAAATTCATGTTTAAGTTGAAGACTTAATTCAAGTATGAAATTAAACTGAGTTCAAATAAGGTTTGAAGTTCAAAATTTTTAAAAATGGAACTTTTAAATTTAAACAAAGTTTTAAATTCTGTTTAAATCAAGAAATTTAAAAAAAACTGTTTCAGGTTTTATAACAGAGAGTATTTGTAGTTTGAATTTTAAATAGAATTCATATTTTAAGGTATAAACCTGGATTTAAGTATTAATTAGAATTGAATTCAAGTGGAGTTCTGAGTTCAAGGTTTTGAAAATGAGATTTTTAAATTTAAACATAGTTTGAAATCAAGTTTAATAATAGTTCAGGTTTTAAAACCTGAGAATTTTGTTGCAGGTTTTTGAGTACTGTGTCTGGTTTCATTTTTGAAGTTGAATCTTGCTCCTTTGCTGTTTGGTCCCATGTTCATGTGTGTCTTGAATTTCTGGTAGCTTGTACATTTGTTCATCAAGTCTCCCTTTTTCACTATCTTTTGTTGCTTTCATGTAGCTGTATCATTTGTTTCCCTGCACTTGTTTCACTGTAATCGTACAGGCTTCACTGCCCTGTACGCGATCCGTGTTGCATGCCTGCTACTGCATGCTTGTTTGCTTACTGTTTTTGTTCAAGTTGGCACTAGTTGCTTTGAGCACTTCTTTGTGGTCTTATGCTGCATATGTACATGCTTCGAGTTGTGTTATTCGCTTGCCCCTTGCTTAGTTGTAGCTGAACAGTTCATATTGCTGTTGACATGCCTTGTACTTGTAGTTGTATTCACTGTTGCACTTGAAATTGCTGCCTGTACTTGCATTGCACTGGCTGCTGTTGCATACTGTACTTCTTTTGCCACTGTTTGGTTGACGACACTCGAACTTGATCTGATAGCCTAAATTATTCTCAAGCACAGATAAAATATATATTTATTACAAATTACACCACGAGCGGTATATGAAGATACCTCCTTGATTTATCAGAGTCGTATGATCATAATAGACCTATACAAAACAACACGGCGGAAAATCCAACAAAACACAATAAGAACTGTAACTCCTAAATAGCTATCTATTTTCCCCTGCATGCCTTTGGCAGCTTATTCTTCATCCTACTTAAACCTAAAAAAAGACCTTAATCTCTTAGTCTACTTAAATTATTTTTTGAGTGCTCGAGAATTTAAGGGGAAAACATAACTTTGAGTCAAACATAAAGCTTGGTTTTAATAATACTACACATCCCAGTTAAACATGTTAAGTGAGTCCACGCCGCTTAGCGGAACGGGTTTTCCCTCACTAAATCCTTCTAAAACATATCTTTTACAAACCTTTCATAAATCCATATTCCGGGCTTCTGCATCCATAATGGTTAAAACATTTATTTATAAAACATTATGGTCATATGCATACTTGAAAACAATTAGGATTTTCCCCATCCCCAATTAAAGTTTGATTATATCAAAGAAGGACCACATATTCCACATTCAATCTGCTTAAGTTGATGCAGACCATCCATCTCACATCGCATAGTTTTCCTAGGATGACTATGAACCCATCATTTTGCCACGTGATTCATGCTAGCTCCATGAATCTAGCTATTTCATGTTAGCCACATGAACTTTAATGGTCTCATGTTATCCCCATGAGTTTATTCATATCGTGTTAGCCTCATGATTTTATTTGCCATTTGACTCATGCTAGCCACATGAATCTATTTGTCTCATGCTAGCCTCATCATTCTATTTGAATTTGCCATTTGATTCATGCTAGCCCCATGAATCTATCTGCATCATGTTAGCCCCATGATTCTATTTATATCATGTTAACCCATGATTAACCTATTTCCATTAGTATCCCTAACTAAGGTCATATTCATTTATTGTTTCCATTGGTACCCTCAAAACTCTTAGAATTCAAAACCTTTCAAAACCATTGAAACTCAACCCTTCGAAACCACTAAACCTCAAACCTTTTGAATCGATTGAAATTCAAACCTTTCAAAAGCAATAAAACCTTAGACATCATATTTAGAACACTTGAAACGTTACCTTGGAAAACCTTTGGAAGCCCTTCTGTTTAAAACCTTCCAAAATCCTTCAAAAATGAAAAACTTTCGACCCCTTCGGGAGGTAACCTTTTGAATCCATCGAAAGCTTAACCTTCGACCCCTTTGAAATTTTTGCCTTCGACCCCCTTTTAGAAACGGTAAAAAAGACCTTTCGAAGGCACTAACCCTATAAAACCTTTCGAAAACTTCTTGGGTTCGAATTTAAACAGGTGGAAATCCTTCTTTTAAAACCTTTCAACTTCATTAGAAATAACCTTTTGACTAAGTCAAAAGTTCTATTTCGAAAGCTTTAAAGCATCTTTTAAAACAACTTCTTCGAAAGCTTTGGGTTATATTTCAACTTATTAAACAAGGATAAGTCACCTAAGATGAAAGATTCCTTTCGGAAGCATTGGGAGAAGCAGCTTGTTTTAAAACAAATAGACCATTTGAAATCAATCAAAGTAAATCCTTCGACCTCATCGGAAGGTTCAAAACAAAACATTTGTATAAAGCGGTAGTAACCTTTCAACTGCGCCCGAAGGTTTCAAAAAAAGTTGTAGCAGTAACCTTTCTACTATGTCGAAAGGTTTAAAACCTTTCTTTTAAACATTTTGACCTGATCGAAAGCAACCAAGTTGAAAACTAGATTTCAAAAGTAAAGCAGGTGAAAGCTTTTGTTTTATAAAACAAACATACCCAACCTCTTTGGCCACTAACCTTTCGATCAAGAACCCTTCGACTCTACCCAATTCATTACGCACCAAGCATTTAATACCATATGCATTGGTTTGACCTTGCCGAAAGGTTCAGTCCTTTGGACTTGGATGAAAGGTATGGATCGAAAGCTATTATGCCTAAAACGGTTAAAACATGACAAAAGCGTGATTTTCTTGTTCTTAACTTAAAGAATGTAACTTTTTAACTAACCTGCCCTTTTTAGCAAATTCGCATTGGTAAACATTTACTTTTTAGAAAAATTGTAACGACCCGTAAATTTTAATGGTTTATTAATTTAATTAATTTAATTTTTATGAAATTTTAAATAATAAAATTTTGAAATAAAAATTTAATATTTGAAATACGTCTAATTAAACATAGCAAATGGTAAATTTTCAATAATAATATGGTAGTTATTTTCTTATGTTATTTTATTTCAATTTGAATCAATTAATAACAGTTGAATTTAAAAGTATTCTGAATCCTAAATGTGTCAACATGAGAAAATTTATTTAGAACACTCTGAATCAGACTATGAAATTCGTTTCGCCAAATTCGGACGTGTCTAGGTCCATTTGAATTTTTCCGTATGGAATAGCAACGTATCAGTGTCCTTATGGACTTTTGATTGGATGGTCGTGCCACTGATATTTGTATAGCATTTTGATCGTCTCGTCGTGCTGATCTCTTCAGTATATTCAATTCTATGTTTCAGAGTCCGGTACATAGTGGAAACTGCAAAAACGATAACCGCATCTGTACCCGTTTCCATGTCTTTTTGATTTCGTGACTATTCAAATTTTCAAACGGCTAAATTAAACAGCCACTAGCATTAGCTGTTACCATTCCATCACTTCAATTTATTGCTTTGCTGGTTCGTTCATATCTTGGTTCTCTAATTATTTCTCTCCGTTTCCTTCAGTTTAATAAAATAATATAAAGCAGTCTTAGCTGTACATTTAAAGATTAATATATATATATATATATGGCTGTGCGTGCTCATATTCCAAGGTCTGTTCATCCCTTCTTCCCTCATTTGCTTCTTCCATTTTGCTCCATTTTGAAGAGAAAAAATATATATACATTTATATAATAAAAATAATAACACACACACGGAGATATATATATATATATATATATATATATATATAAATCTTCCACTCGCCTTTAGCCAACGTTCTTCCCCCAAACGCCAACCTCCTCCAACACTAGCTCCACCTTTCATCTATTCGGCCTTCATCCACCATCAACCCCACGTGATCAACCTTCACCGACCATCGACCACCCGTGTTTCTCCAGCCCCACTCTTTCCTCCATGCAAACTTCCCTGTGACCGCCATCCCCACCCTAACGAGCTCACCACCATGTCGTGTCCCATCCACTTCGCAGCTGAGATCGTTCCCTTCCACCTCTGGCCGTATCTCTGGTCGTGCCCCTCCTGTTACATGTATATATGTAAGTCGTTTGTATATGTATTTACTTAAAACTATAATCCGTAAGTTTATACGTGTTATATGTCATTATATTTGGGTTTTATAATTTATGTGTTGTTATATTTATGAATATATGTTTGTATATATTTATTTATAAAATGAATTTACAATACAATACCTTATGTGCATAGCTATGTTGCGGTTTATATTTGTATTAGTCTATACACTTTTTTTTCTGTTGATTTTATACATCTATGTATCCTGTTTATGTATATATATTGTTTTATAAATTTTAGTTTTGTTTCATGTGTTAGTAATTGTTTTATACTTGGGTTACAGTAATTATTTTAAGATATAGTATATAAAAAAACATATATATATTTTGATTTAAAAATATAGGTGTTAGTGTGTGTGTGTGTGTGTGTGTGTGTGTGTGTATATTCGGAAGTTATAAAGCCACACAGTTTATTTTTATATATCGCAATGTTTCTTTGGTTTATACGGTTATAAAGCTATAAAAGTTTTCATATGAGTGGTACTGATTTTATAATATAAAGAAGTATAGATATATATGGGTGCCAGTCTTTATTTTATATATATCGAGATATATATGTGGCTATGGTCATAAATGTAGTTTATATAAACTTTTATATGTGTCAATATGTAAGTATGACAATGTTGTTTACATTTGTAAGTATGGTCCTCTGTTACATACATATTTGTTTATATATATATATATATATATATATATATATATATATCGGTTATATTAATAAATACATGTTTATAAATATACGTATTTATAAAATAAATTTATAATATAGTACTATATGCATAGTTATATTTTCTGTATCCTCTGTTGCCACATATATATAGTAATGTTATATAAATTGTTTATTTTATTGTTGATATATTAATATATTTCTGCATATGTTATCAATTATATATAGGATGATTATTTTATGCTTTGTTGACTTATATTTATAAACAGTAAGGAAAGTATGTCAGATATAACTATTTCAGGTGTATAGATATTACAGTAATATATAGATTTGATATCATATAGAAGAATATTTCAAAGTTATGTTTACAATCCATTGTTTAGCAATAATATGGTTAAGCTATTTGATTTCTTAATTTATATTATATACAGTTTATGTGTATCCAAGAGTTTTCAATTTGGTTATGCATATTAAGTATTAGGTGTTGATATCTAAATTATAATGTATATACACATATTTGATTTGGGAAAGAAAGGTATATGTGTTTAGTTTAAAACAATGGTTTTATTTACATATATGTTTATTTTATTTTTATAGTTGTTTTAAATTAAAATATTGATTTCAAGGGAATAATAATAATATATATATTCTATTTCTATTAAACTGATTTATTGTCCTTATCGATTCCAGCCCTGCTTTAATCGTTGATTCCGCGTCCATTGTGATTTGCTTTGAAATTCGTGCTTGGATTATAGCTCATTTCATTATCAAATTCCTCTAGCCTTGAAAGGTGAGAAATCACTCACGATTAACATTCTTATATTTATTAAATTTGATTTCAATTGAAACGACAATTGAAATATGCTGTTGTTAGTGATTTACATTGTTATATATATGCCATTATATGCTATCTGTTCACCTGTGACATCTGACACCATTATTTATTATTTATATTGCTGATATATGCCTGTTATATTATTATCATATATGTTATTACTCTACAAGTTCCCTGTTGGTATAGAATTCACTACGGGTTGAAATGATGCATACTCGAACGGACTTTAGAATAGGAGAAAATCGTTATGGGTTGAAATGATAGACCTAAGCGATTTTCATTGGATTGAATTTGGGATTGCAGGTTAAAATGATATATACCCGTATATATTTAAATTACGGATTGAAATGATAAATATCCGTATCACTTGACCTAGGATAGAAAATTATATACAGACACCGCTGGTCTATATATAAATATTTTGAAAATGATTTCTATGGTTTTGGAGAGAAATATATGGTTTTGTATATATTTATTAGTTTTAGATATTATATAAATGTTATTTTATATATAGTTAAATTCTTAAATTTAAGCTATATATAGATTTGTTTAATATAAAATAAGTTTAGTTATAAAGTTTGATTTTATTAAAATATAATATGGTTAGGTAATTATTTAAATTATATTTTAATATAGAGTTTATAACGATTTTAATAAACTAAGGTTGGGAAGATAGATTTGAAATTTGATTTGAAAGGGTATTTTATTAGGAATTTATTTGATTAAATAGATTTAAAACTTATGGAATTTGAAATTTTAAAAGGACATGACTTTATAACTTGATTTTGGCAAGTGATTTAAATGAATATATCAAGATTGAATAAATTGAGGGAAATATTCGGTTATTTGAAATTTGGAGTTTATTTAAATGAAATTGGATTTATTAAGTAAATATTTCAAACTAAATAATAGTAAATTGAATTGATATATATATATATATATATGGAATTATAAAAAAACTAGTTTTGAAATTTTGGAATATTTAAAGCTTTGAAATATATGGAATTTTAAATGGTTTAATTGAGGTTCAAATATGTATTTAAAATTGATATAAATTGAAATTGATTATTGGAAACTGAATTGAGTTGAAATTTATGAATTAGATTTGATTTAAATTGAATTTTTGGAATTCGAGTTGATCTGGAATTAATTTGTGAAATTTGAGGAAAAATACTTTATTATATATATTATTTTAATATTTAAATCGGTTATGTGGGAAGGATTATGATTTCAAAGAATTATGTTTCAAAAGTGTTTTAATTTCAAGTATTTAGTTTCGAAAGGTATTATAACTTTGAAAAATGCTATGATTTGGAAAAAAGGATATATTTGAAATGGGAATGATATCATATTTGGTTTTGAAATGGAAAAGGATATCGTATTGATATGGTTTTTGAAAGGCAATGATATTTTGGTTTTAAAGTATAAACTATTTTGAAATGACGGCGGTGTTACAATGATGTTTGGTTGTTAAAGAGACCGAGATCGGAAGTTGTCATACTCTCTGCCAACTCCAAAAAACACTTTAACAACCGTGTACTTGATGAAGATTCCAGAATGAAGTAGGATTATGGCGACGTTCTATTAAGGTATATACATGGACCTGACTCCCATGAGTTGGCATAAGGTGGCTGAAACAGGAGCAATTGACGAGCTAATGAGGTAGCTCCTCTTATCGAACACACTTCTTCGATACCATTCTATTACTTTGTGATTGATTGGGTGCATCTTTGATTTTTGGGAGTGTGGCTCGAGGTGGTCGGTAGTGGCTGCTACACGTTACCACCAGCCCGAAAGTGTAATTGGTATATCTACCCTGGCATTGCCTAGTTGTGCTGTGTCACCTACCCTAGCGCACCTTATACGATTTTATTTTATACCATGCCTATGGAGTGCCCTCTAACGGCGCCCAGTACGTGGGAGGTTACGGTACTGTATAGACTATGGGAATATATAAAATGTGTTAAGGTGGAAAATGTAAAGCCTTAATGCTATTTTCAAATATATTATACTTTACTTTAGACATTATTATAATAACGTATATTACTACATAGTAGATAGTTTAACGGATCCTTAGAGGATGGCTATCCCAACATTCTTTGAGTTACTTGTAATTCAGTTGTTATTTCACTTGAGTTGGATTTATTGATATAAAAATGTTAATCCTGACTCGAGTGTTTGTGTTTTGCTTTACGCTCGGGTCTGAGTGGTTCAGCTTTTCAGACTCGCCTTTGGAGTTGGAGAATCGCTTGGAGATCCAGCTATCTTTCCAGCTTTTAGATATTCAGTTGATTCCAATGATGCATTCTGATCTTGTATTTGACTATTTTATTTGAGACTTCCGTTGTATCTTATTTAACTCTGTTATATATATATAGTAGCTTCTTGAACTATTATTTTTATGTTTCTGTTGCATATTGTATATACTCTGTGCCTGTGATTCTGTGATTCATTTATTTACTGTATATGCTGAGTTTTTCCAAATATAAACTAACAACTTGATATTTTGAGCAATTCAATTCCGGCATGTTTGGATACGAATGGTTGAAAATATCGGGTCGTTACAAAAATGATGCCGTAAATTTCAAATTTAAATAATAATTTTATTTTACAAAATTCCCCTTCTCCTTATCCAAATATATAAAATATTATTTAAGTCTCATACCATAAATAATTTTATACATCCATTAAAACGCTTAGGAAATTTGGAAAAACCCCAAAAAATCTATTTTAATATGTTTCCTAACATGTAAAAATTTCGTCCCTAAATAATTATTATCTTAGCCGAAAATAAGTTATAACCCAATAAATAATTTTCTTCACTAGAAAATTAATATAAATTCCACCATAATTCAAAAATTATGAAAATTGAAACCCATCCATGAAATATCATTTTTGACCTACAATTATAATTTCAAGTCATTTGGACATCATTAAAAAGGGTTTTCATATCAAACATATCATAAAACAAGTATGAACATGCATATTTCACCAACCAATAAACATATCCAACTTTAATCATTAAAACATGACATAAACTTGCAAAAGCATTTTGGATTTTAGTCCTAAAACGGAAAACCAAAAGATAATGGGATGTAGTAATTATTTACCTTAGCTTTGAGATTATAGATGTGAAATTTGATGTTGATTTAGTAGAATATCATGCTCCACTTGAGTCCTAACTCTAATCTTCTTAAGAGCGAAAATGGTGGCTGGCCTAAGTGTTTTTAGTTTGTGTAAAATGAAATGAATATGAGTTTCTCTCTCCTAAGGGTTTAGGGTATAAACTCCACCGATTTTCCATATTGCCCTTGTCATTTCCTAACACCTTTGTATTAGGTTATTTTAAATTAGTTAACACCCTATCATGGCATGGCTACCCTTAGCTAAAACAAATCTCAACCTATTAATCCCTATATTATTTCATTTTATTTTATTTAGCCAATTAAATATCCTAAATAATGTCATGAAACTATGAGGTGTTACATAAATCATCAACATTAATTAGAATATAAATGTAGTATCCTTACTTTATTTCACAAATAAGGAATTCTCTGATCTGGTAGGTTGAAAATCTAAGTTAGACAGTGTGATCTTCAACTTATCAGACCATACTCTGGGTGCCTGTTTTAGGCCATATATGGCCTTATTTAGCCTGTAGACATATTTTCTATCTTACTCATATCCTTTGGGTTGTTCCATATAAACCTCTTCTTGCAATTCACTATTTAGAAAATCATTTTTGACATCAAGTTGTCTTATTCTCCAGTTTTGTATAATGATATTGTAAGAATAATCCTTATTGTTATTGGCTTTACCACTAGAGAAAAAGTTTCATTAAAATCAAATCCATGTTGCCGAATGTAACTTTTAGCAACTAGTCTTGCTTTGTATTTAGAGATAGATCCATATGGATTTTTTTTGGTTTATATATCCATCTACAACCCACTATATTTTTATTTTTTGGTGATAGAACAAGACTCCATGTCTTGTTTTTCATAAGTGCACCATATTCACTATCCATTGTAGTTTTCTAGTTTTTATCCTTTATAGCCTGATTGAATGTATCCGGTTCTCCTGACATGGTAGACATGGTAGTAGCAGTGAATGCTTTAGGCTTAAACATTCTACTCTTTGCCCTGGTAATCATATGATGTCCAGCTTTGACCTGTGGTTCATTATGAGATGATTCAGTACCTTTATCAGTATCATCGTTTGATTCATGTTGTTGAGTGCTTGAAACATGCTAATCAATGTTTTGTGTTTGGCTTGATGTAGTACTAGGAGATTGATCAATGGGTTCAGAAGGCTCTGCCTGACCTGGTTCAGTGAACAATGTGTGTTGTGGAGCATAATTCTTCGGATTTATTTCAACTCCTTCATGACTCCAATCACTTGAGTATAAAGGTATTAGTAGTATTGAAACTCTGGGATTATAAATTTTCTTGGTAGTTTTCATATTCATGCTAGAATAGGGAAAAACACATTCATCAAATGCAACATGTCTACTAACATATATTTTCCCATTACCATCAAGACACTTATATCCCTTTTGATTTGTGGTATATCCTAAAAATGTACATGGTGTAGACTTAAAATTTAGTTTATGAGTGTTATATGGTCTTATATAAGGAAAGTATAGACATCCAAAGGCCTTTAAATTTTGATACTCTGGTTTTGTACTGAATAACATTTCTATTGGACTTTTGTCCTTCAATACTTTAGTTGGCAGTCTATTGATTAAATACACAATAGTGCTTAAGGAACCTGGCCAGAATTTTAATGGCAAAGATGCTAGAGCAAAAATGGTTAATACGAATTCCACAATATGTCTATGCTTTCTTTCTATTAACCCATCTGGCTCAGAGGTGTAGGGACAAGTAATCATGTGAACTATTCCCTTTTTGCTAAAATAATTGTCATGTGGTTTAAATACTCCACCTCCATCAGTTTGAATAACTTTAACGTGATGATTGATTTATTTATCTACTTAAGTAATAAAGTGTATTACATCATTATTAGTTTCAGGATTTACTCTTAGAAAATATATCCTCTATTTTCATCATTATTAGTCCTCATCTAAGTGGACAGTAATAAGTTGACTGTGAAGATTGATTTCCTGGATTACACTCTCTATTGCACTCAATTGTTGATTATTTCCTCTATTTTCATATGTTATAGAGGCTTCACTAGCCATGATGAGGAGATTCTTCGGTACATATGAGATTGCAGAAAAAGATAGAACTCAGAAGTAAGAAAAACAAGTTTGTTGCAGCCAAGAATTCAGATGATGACACTGATCTGATGACTTCTTGGTGAGGCACTAACTTTCTTTATGACTTAATTTACTTTTCTTGCTTTTTGGGTTTGATTTACTAAAAGTTTTTGTTTTGATATTAAGAGACTTGTTGCAACCAGAATGAATGAATTCTTTAGCAAGACACTTGTCTTCTTGACGATCTTTTAAGAAGAATTAAAATACTCAGATGATGATTACCTCAAACCGATGAGTTTTGAAAATCAAATCATGATCTTGATTTCTGATGATTTTTAGTTTGCTTCTCAGTTGCTATTAAGCAATGTTTTTTATATCTCTAATACCAAGTTAATGTTTTGATTATTGAATAGAGAAGAAACAGAGAATATGAAACAAAAAATATTATTGTATTAATAAAAGAATGATATACAGACCGAAATGTATTTTGTATATTCATACAATGTGTTTCAGTATTCTATTTACAAGACATGCAAGATATGGGCTGATTTGAGGTCCAAGCCCATTTAACCATATCTTTAGTATCCTCCTTTTAATAGCATATACACAGCTACCTCATCATTCATTTCTATCTCAATAATGCAAAGCAATATGGTTGGTATCATGATCTTTCATTTTTGTAAAATAAAGAAGTGAAACGTAAGATATATACCAGAACTCTACACATCAACTGATTAAACCAAAAAGATTCCTTTTTCACCCGTTGTATGTAGTAATGCGAAAACCAAAGAGAAAGGACAACATTTCATTCTAATTTGTTTGTTTACGATAATAGTTATTCTTGGTGTAAGACTGTTAAACACATAACAGTGTTATCATCCATATATGCACGATCAAAGAAGAAGAAAATTAAAAAAATTAATGAATTTTCAATAACAAACAAATTCTTTTGGATCATTTTTAATTTATGTACAACAGTCATAATTTCTACTTACAGATGGTACAACCTCCTGCTCTTCATGTTTGGTTACTACAATGTGAAGCCCCTCATCATCGAGCACTTCATTAACACTTCTGATCCCATCATCTCCATAAACATCGACTACAACAACATGTTCCTCAAATGAAGATGTGACATTTGAGAGCAAGCCATGACTAATAACAGTAAGCTTATGGTTCATGTAATTTTTTTTAATGATGGATGCACCAACCATGCCCTCTAAACCACTAAATAATTTAGTTAGAAAGATGAACGAAGATAATTTGTATATATAAAGTTCAAGTGCACTGCATGTTTCAGGGATCAAACAAGATAAGTACTGTCATGATTTAAGTATGCTATAACTTTCTATCCTACATTTAAATATGATTGCACTTGTAACATCCCCACTCCAAAATATGAAGATAGATGCAGATAATGTTATGTAGCCGTCATCGAAATTATTTTCCAATGACAAAGTGAGTTTAGTATTATTTTGCACAACATAACTAAACAGAGCAATTAAATAACTTTTTCATTTCATCACTTTGAATTACATAATTCATTACATCATTTTTAACCCAAATCGTTTCCCACATAAAGTACGTCTAAATAAAACATAGAGAGTAGTGTTGTGTCTGACATATGAAAATTCCAACACAACATATAACCAGTTATAAATCCTGGTTTTACATAGTGGAATTTTAAAATACTTTTTATCATAAACAAGCCTCCTGCTTCATTTTGGAATCTTTATTCATCCTTCAAAAGCTACCTGTCTAATCTATAAACTTAGTCTACTCTAATGAGTACCCCTAAGTTTACGGAAAATAAAAAAACATGGATCGTATATAAAACATGTTATGAGTAAAATATTTACTCTAGTCATCTATAGGGAGACCATTGAAGTCGTTGTGGGTTATTTCCATCAAAGTCATCGTAAGTTATTTCCATCAAAGTCATAAATTATTATTTACGTAACATTTATGGAAAATTTATTTGTAGATTAATTCAAATAGTAATAAATCATGAATTGTTTATAAAAGGTCTTAAATCGGGGAGAAACAAGCCGATTTGGGTCAGATTGCAAAACAAAAAGCAATGGTGAGTTAATCTCACTCATTTGGAATACCAATAGATTTAAATAGTTAAATTTAAATTATTGGTTGTTGCTTGAATTGATAATTTATTATCAGCATTGGATGTGATATGTTAAATAGTATATATCTATTGGAGTGGTTGATTTCCCACATTATATAGCGGATGAGACCCTATGCTCCCTGCATAATAGTGGATGACCCTTTATACCGTGATATCCCCCTAGAAGTTGGATTGATATTTTATATTGTGCTAACATCTGTGGATGCAGGGAAGCAGGTTGGAGGGATCCAGCTGGATTCCTCAAAACATTGAATTTATTTTATTTTCAGCGATGTGATTTATGTGATAATCTGTGATGATTATATTATTTTATTTTCAGCGATGTGATTTATGTGATAATCTGTGATGATTATATTATTTTATTTTCAGCAATGTGATTTATGTGATAATCTGTGATGATTATATTGGTTATATTGGTAATTGAAATTTTTGACTGTTATGGTTTGGCTGAATATATTTGGATATTTTTAAGATATGAAAATATAGTATATTTAATTTTGAAAGAGATATAAGAGAGAAATGGTGAGTAAATAATTTAGATAAATTAAAAAATGAATTCGGAAAGAATAAAGGTTTGATTTTAAGTTCTATTAAATAAATGTTGGGTGTGGTAAAGAAAAATGTAGAGATTTTAAATAAATGAAATTAAAGGAGTTTTGGAGACTTAAGTGATATTGTTTAGGAATCAAAGGATTTTATTCTAAATTTTAAGATTTAAAATGATTGGGAAGAATTAAAAGGGAAAATCTTGAATAAAGAATGAAATGGATATTTTCAGTTTAAGATAAGATTTTGAATCATAAATAAAGAAGTGAGTTTGGAATTAGTAGATTTTGAAATAAATTTGGATAAGTAAAGGAGTAATTTTTAAATGGAGTAGATTTTGGAAATCGATTTGGAAATTGATTTAGTGTTTGAAAACTATGTATTAAAAGGAGAATGGGACTATGGAATTTATAAACCGGGTTTATAAAGTGAAAAGATATCAGTGGATATTTGAAAGTATAAATTCAAGGTAGGAATTTATAAAACAGTGGGTAATTTGTTTCTGTAAAAATAAATAGTGGTTTATTTTTAAGGTGAGGAAAGGAAAGTGTATTTTCTTGGAAAGGCAAGTATATTTTCAAAGAAGGATTTCCAAGTATAAGTCAGAGGTTTTAAAATGGTTTTAAAAGAATGTTTTAGAAAGAAATAATTATTTAATGGTTTTAAAATTTTTAATAGAAAATATTTATTAAATTAATTATAATAGTAATTATTTTAAATGGTTTAACTAGTCTAATGTTTTAAAAGATAATTATTTAATATTTACACCTTATAGAATAATTTTTATTTTAAAATTTGTTTTGGCCTAAGTTTTATATGAGAAATTATTATAAATTTCGTAACCGGAATTTTAAATAAAGTGTTTTAAGTAGTTTTATTTTAAATATTTTTAAAGTATACTTTTGTGAATAAAGTGTTTAAGTAGTTTTAATTTAAATGTTTTAAAGTATATTTTTAGAATAAAGTGATATAAATTATTTTAAAATCTAAAGTATTTAGACTTGGTTTTTCAGTGGAAATCAACAATAGTTGGGAAAATTTATTCCGCGAGAGAAAAGTGATTTGAAACTGTTTTCAAAAGATTAAAGTGCAGAAAATATCTTGTGAAGATATTTTGAATAATAATTAAGGGGTAGCTCCGGTCTTGTGATGCAGGAGATCAGGATGGATCCTCGATACGGTGATCTAGATCACGTACTGTGACGGAAGGTACCCCAGTAGCCCTACCATTGATGGAAATCCATTCTCCCTACGTGCCTTCACGGTTTTGTTTGTAGAACCCACTTTGTGGCTAGTATTGTTGGAATTTAATGAATGTAACAATTTCGGCTATTTGGATAAGTATTTGTATATAGACAATACTATAATATCAGAGGATTTTATAAGAAATATTTTGGTTATCGTAAGGTAAAAACCCGGCATGATTATTTTTGGCATGGTCTTACGAGATACCTTTGATTTTCAAAGGATTTTCGAAAACTTTAATAATCCAATTGAGTGTGTTTTCTCACGCTGGTTTTTCAGACTGACTCGGGTGTTATTTAAATATAATGCCCAGGTCAGACCAAGTATTATAGAGTACAGGAAAGGATGTTGTGGAGCTCAGGAGACGAGTTGGATGGCGAGACGTATCACACGTATTTGATGAATATTCCGCTGTGTTTGAATAACTGCATAGTCGGTTTTGTGATGACAGGTTATGATAACTGTGTGTTATGAATTTTGTTGTACTCTGATGATGTAATGTATAAACAGATATAACTCTTTTGTTTTAAAGATTAGTCATTTATCTATTACATATTGTTCCGCTGTGATTGTGAGATTCTAATATTGTTTCTATTTCTTCTTCTGCCTTCTTCTTCTTTCACCCTAATGGTTCGGTTTTCTAGCATTCGATTGTTTGACATTTGATACAATAGACATATTGATGTCGATTTCCGGGCAATGAAAAATCGGGACGTTACAGTCATTGTAGGTTATTTCCATTGAAGTCATCGCATGTTGTCCCAACTAAAGCTATCGTGAGTTATTCCTTCCCTAGATATCATGCCAAGTCTCCTTCATAGCTTTCGTGAGTTAAGATCAATAAAGCTCTCACTTGATAGCTCTTCCAAGCCATCATGGATAGAAAGCTCTATTGTGTATTAACTCATTTATTACCGTCGTGGGTTATTTCCATAAGTGTTATAGTGGATAACGTTACATAGGCTTTCGTGATTTAAACGGTCGATTCGTAATTATATTAAAAACTGATTCATTGCCTTATTGAGTATTAATTTTACATCAAATCTCATTTGGTGTTGATTTCTCATTAGTTAGTCTTTTTCTTCACAGCTTACTTTTCAAAAATGGTCTAATTATGTAACACCTTGTAGAATAAATAGTAATTAGTGAATAATTATTATGGTCTAAAATAGAATTTTAGCAAACGTTGGGATTTGACTATGAAACTTACACAATTGCGTTTATGGCAGTTTTTTAAGAAACTTTTATATATCGAGTTTCGCGAACGGAGTTCAAATGAAGAATTTATTAGCTTTTGAAGTTTTTGGATCGAAAATGATTAAAAAGGAATCAAAAGAAATTAATTACTTTAATCATGTGGACCCCACCAGTTGACATACTCCTTGGGCTTGTCGACAACCTATACGGAGTGCTCGACTGGTTGAAGCGTTGCGACTAGGGCCGAATCTTAGCCAAACGACCTGAATTTAACTATTTTAATCTAACATATATGGTTGATTCGAACACCTATAAATATCGGCACATCTCCTTACTTTTCTTCTCATACTTTCTGATCAAAGAAGCGTACCTGCGTCATTTTCCCTTCTCCATTATTTCTATTAAATATAAAATAAATACTATATATATAGATATAATCGAAGAAGGGCGGAATATAAAATATTATACTATATATATATATATAATCGAAGGAGCGAATCGATCCTACGAATGGGTAAATTTTGAAATTATAAATTTATATTCAATTTATATTCAATTTAATTCAAATCTCCTCTTAGATCTATAATTATAATAGGTATTTATATAACTTGTTATACAAATTTTTGGATTGAAAGGAAAAAGAGTCAATTAAAGGGATGAATTCTGAATTAGAAGATTTAAAAATCTAGAAAGATAAGCAAGAAATTATATGATTTATATATAATATTGAAATATACATCGTTGAGTTTTATTTAATTACTACGCCTATGCAAGATCCATGGATTTATAGGCTTAAAAGAACGCGTTCACTTGAAATCTCACTAACATATGCTATACTTTAGGTAATTGGAATATGAATTGTACGTACCCCCTAATCTGGAAATTATGAAACCAATCCTTAAATTTATTAAAGTAGAATGTTGATAAGATTGCAAGATTTATTTCAATATTACAAAAATGGGGTTGTGAATTGTTGGTATAAATTTTTATTGCCTGAATTTGACTTCAAATGTGAATTTCTATATTTTAATTTATTGAGAGCATTGTGGGTATAATTTAGTTGTATCTATTTCTGTGTAATTTACATGACCACAACTATGTATAATAACTGCGTCGTTTGAGATAATAACGAATATAAAAAAAAAGATGTGGAGATGTTCTCCTTTGCACTTAGCATTATCTATTTTAATAAAAGAAGAGAAATAATTCTTTGTGATTTCAAATGGAGAAAAAGTGCCGCTTTTTGGTAATTTACGAAAAGTTATAACGATAATCATTTTTGGGAAGTATAGCTCTGATAGGTTAAAATATGGAAACACACATTCTTTGTAGAATGTACATATAAGTATATATTCTGAAATTTCTAAACGTAGGAATAAATGAGTTAGGAATAGGAATATATATATATATGTGTGTGTGTGTGTATATATATGTATGTATGTATGTATGTATGTATGTATAACCATGCCTACTGATTAAAAATATAAGTATATATAGCACAATATACGACGATATCCGTATTAGTTATAATTAAGACGACTAGTTATTAGTAGCGTAGTAAATCATAGGACTAGGAGGTTGAAATGGAAAAGGGATAGTAACTCAAAAATTTATCATTAAGCAAATCAGTAAGGCATAATGTGCAATTAATAGGAAGTAACAAGACATAAATGTAGACATAAATGCATTTAATGGGACCGATTAAAGAATTTAATATGACAGCTATCGGTAGATGAAATATGCATAATAGGTTACATTAGAACGAATAAATAAATTTCATTAGTGATTGTCCAATTTGACTACTTTTATTGCAGATAATTGATATTTATGGGACATAAGAGGAAAATAAATAATTTATGTAGTAAGCATATAAGATAGGAATAGGTTCGCGGCAAATACGTGAATTAAATACTATAAGGCAATAAAATATTCATGGTAGGAAATTATATAACCTCAATAATATATTTAGGAAGAGCATGAATTTGTGGGTCTAGCCTAATATTTAGGCATAAAATAATTGATTTGGTTTAGAATGGTTTGGCGTGCGAGGTCAGTAAGGTTGCATAAAAGAAATCCACCGTTCATCTAAAGGCTACCAGCAGTTGGGTATATGTACTCCTGGTGTAGGACATCTCCAATCATAGGACCCATGGGAAAGGGATATATGTTTGCATATAGGTGTTGAAAAAATATACTAAGGATTCGCCTCGGATTTGAAGTATTAAACAACTCAGTATCTTTAAAGATGTCAAGGAGTTTACTTCGGGTGAAAGAAGTTAAGAGTAAAGTGAAAGAAGAAAAATCCAAAAGAAAGGACAATTAAAGTTCATTTCTGAGTCCAACCCTATGTGAAAGAATTTGATAAATAGAATTTTGAAAATTCCTTGAAATATTTTGAATGGATATTTCAAAGGATTTATTGAAAAGTTGTTACTTTGAAAAGGTAAGAAAATTTTAAGTAGCATTTTTTACAATTGGTTGGGTCAAAAAAAAATTCATTTAAAAGGTTTTTATAAAAGGCTTATTTGTTTTTAAAATGAATGGAAAAGAGAGTGTATGCTTGGCTCAATGATTTTTTCTACTTATATAAATTTAGAATTTTTGTTTTAAAAATCTTTCTAAGGGGCGAATAAATGGTAATGGTACTTAATTAAAATGGGTTAAAGAGAGAAGAATGGTAAGAATACCCAATAAAAAAATATAGGAAGAATATTCCCGTATAAGAAAAATACGAACAAAAACAAATGAAATAGATTTATGCATATCTCTTTTCATGTTAATAAAGAAAAGCTCAATAACTAAAAAGTAAGTGAACGTACTACAATGAGTCATTGGGGAAAACAATAGAAGATGAAAAGAGCTATGTAAGGAGAAGCCACTTGATGACAATCTAGGCAAGAGAAATTTTAATAGTAGAAATATTAGGAAATTTGAATAGAAATATTAGGATATTTGAATAGAAATAGTTTTCGAAATTTATATAAAGGGATGGTTAATCTAGTTAGAGATAATATAGGAGAAAAACATAGAAATATAATAGGAAAAATTTATGTTTTACATATATATGTGCAGTGATTGCGCATATCTTTTAGCGGTCCCCCTCATAGGCTATTAGAATACTAAGGTTGAAAGCAGAAATAGCATGAGTAGTAGGAAATCTCTATTGAGTTTTTGAAGTTATACAAGATGTTTTTGAAAAAAAATGGCATAGCAATTGAGTTTTTGAATGCAAATAAACATTTTGAGTTTAAAATCCTATTATTGAAGAAGCAAATCTTTGTTGTAGAAAGTCTTTGAAAAGGAAAAGTTGTTTAGAATAGAGAATTTTTATTTTTCATGGCTCCTTTTGAAAACCAAGCGATTTTTTTAGAAAGGTTTCTAAGTTTTTTAAAGATAAAAGTTTTGGAATTACTTCATGACTGTGAATTTTTATTTTTTTTTAAGAAAAGTGGTGAAAACCAAATAAATTTTGATATAGAGTGGATAAGGATGACTGCCAAAGTAAGACGGGGTAAAAAGGCTATGAATAAAATAACTACGAATGCTTGTAGAATAGCAACAAGGATTCCCCATTGAATATAAGAAATGCTGGCATGGACCTAAGAATGCTTGATTAGACATATGTGAAAGTCGTAAGAAGAACCCTCAAAGAAATGGATAATGGTATCAGATTATACTTTTGCGAGTCCTAGGATATACTCGCATGAATAATCAAAAATAAAGAAGGTAAACCCCAAAGTCCAAGGATACTATCAAGAGATTTTGATTGAAATAAGATAATATTATGATTGAATAAGAGAGTAATAAGATGAAGAACATAAATAAAAGATGTTGGTTAACTCAAGGTTAAAGAAGGCAAGATGATGGTAGGAAATTTATCCGCTAATATAATTTTTCAATAAGTTATTCTAAGTGTACATAGTTTATATTTTTTATGCACTGCAGGCTGGAAGTACACAATTTGTACCATAATCGGGTGTAATATTTTGAAGTAATGGATGTACCATATTTATTAGAGGCCAAGAAGGTGAGTTAAAACATGTGGGTCATGGTACAATAATATACTAGAAATGTCTATCTTAATTGACTAAGTAGTGATAGGGCTACAACATCATTAACACCATTTGATGTTGGAGGGTAGCTTTGAGCAATTGTTTCTTTTAGGTTATTTGATTAGTAATTCCAGTAGTCTCTCTTTTGAGGAATGAAAAAGCGTACGATATGATATGAAATATGTTCATATTTTATAATTGTGTTGATTTTTCAAATGGCCCTTGACCGCTATATATACTAGGAAACAGTGTAAATATGGAAACATCATATGAACACTTAACTAACGAAAAATGTAATTAAGGCTGGAAGTTTATGAAATGAATTAGGAATTAAATTGCAACTAGAAATAAAGAATGATTTAATAGCAAAAGCTTAGAATTTTGGAAAGAATAAATTTTAGCAAGTAAAGGACAGGGAAGGGTTGTTTAAAATCATGGATCACTATTCATATGCCTTAAAAGCCAAAATTTATAAATGTGCTTGTGTGTTATTTGTTGTTTTGTAGTAAAAGGAAAGTTTTCCAAAATCTAAGGTTAACTGCATAACATTAAAATCAATCATATGCATTAACTCGCTAACCGGGTCCTTATTACGTTAAGATGTGGTTTGATTTGTTTTAAGGATGGAGAGACAAATTGTAGAATTCCATATTTTTGACAATTAAAAATATTAAATTTAATAAGGTTTTGGGCTTTAATATTGTCAGAAATTAAATTTATGATTTATTAAATTGAATCTTATTAGATTAGAAATTTTGACTTCAAGATAATCTTAAAACAACTAATTTTAATGAGATTAAAAATGGTAATACGTATCAACATATAATTTGCTACTATTGATTGAATGTAATGACTATTATACTATGTTAACGTAATTTCAATTAATTCAAATAAGAAGGGTTAATAAGGAATAGAATAAATGATGTATTCATATGTTATTAATTACAATTGGTTTTAATATGGAGTATGAAATCAATTATTTTATACGTAAATTTATTAACCTTTCTGAAGATATGGGTTATTAACGTATAACCATTGTTTTATTTATTATCTTATTATTAAATCTGTTAGAAATTTATTTGGTAATTAATTGAGAGTTAATGTATTGAAATATTACAATTGATATAAGAAGAAATGTTAACATATATATTGGGTTTAACATGGAAAATTGGATTTCAAAGAAAACAATTGGATTAATTATCTTTCCTGTATTAGGGTAAGTTTTGAGATTTAATTATTGTAATTAATAGTAATTATATCTTGCCATTAATAAGAGATAGAAGAAAATGGTAATTAATTAACGATATGTGCAACATATGTTTTGTGATAAAAACATAATGAGAATTTCAATGAGAAATATTACGTTCAAATTGTGAGTACTTAAATTTGCTACAAATATAACGATAATATGAAATTAATTGATAAAGAAACGACATGGTTGTACGAAGTATTATTTGTGGAACTCTTTAATGGGATGATCTTTAAATATAAGTTGGTTTTGAAGGGGAGGTGTCAATTGAAAATTAATGTGTAATAAAAAGAAATATGTTTCAATAAAAAGAAAAGAAAACGACGGTTTCTTGAAAAGAATATTCTAATCAAATAAAGTGAATATTTCATTTGTGAATGTAAATTTAATTTCATCAAAACAGAATTGAATTTTGTTGTATGTTTATAGTTGGAATATTTGATTTATTTAAATATTTAAACTTGATTTGAATTTAATCTATAAAAGAATAACAATAATAAAATGGTAAGAAAACAACTTGAAGGTTAGGTTAAATTTTTGATTTGGAATAGTTAGCATGTTAACTTAAGAGATTTATTTCGTTTCAAATTTGACTTTGGAGTCTCAGTTCATCTTTTAATGTGTGGGATGGTGGTCCTCATTATGTTAATTGTAGTGTCTAATTTTATTTACTGTATACTAAATAAAAATACATATATGTATGTAAATTTGAGCGTATTAGGGTTAATAAAATATGTTAAAATGAACTGTTTTTTTAGTATACTAGATTTGTGATTTCTATGTTCGGACTACATTCTCAAATTTAAATCGTTGCCTTCGTTTATTTTATCTTATTATTACTTTCTTTTATTAAATACATGCCTCTTTTAGTTTACCAGTAAGTTTTATTTATTTGCACGCGAGCCTTGCCTTGAAATGTTTCATGTATGTTGATGAAATTAAATGAGGTAGCATATGTTTTGAAATTTTATACCAAAAGATTTGCTTGCCATTTAAACATGTCTTATAAAATTCCAACGTGTGCCTCTATCTTTTGTTAATTACTTGCATGTTTGGCTCTTTTTATTTTGTAAATTTACATCTTCTTATATCCTTCCCTTTTATATTCCAATTTCCAAACGTGTTTTTCCCTTATTCGTTTTCCTATTTATAAATCTTTTCCTCTAATTTTCCATTTCCAAAACGTGCTTCCATTATTTCTTTTTTTCTGAAGTTTTCTTTCTTTTCTAAAAAGAAACGAACAAATGTGAGCAACTTATTTTCATGAAGCCAATCTTTTCCATTTGTTTACAAATTCATTTCCTGAAGCCTCCTTCCTCCATGTGTAAGTCATCGTGTCCTTTTTTTGTTGATTCTCCAGAATTTAGAAACATGAGAAGGCTTCAAAATTCTTAATGTGAGTAACTAACATGTTTTATTTTATTATTAAAATATTTGTACATGGTTTTCTATATCATTTCCAATATTTTCTTATAACTTGAATTTCTTCTGCATATGAACTTCGATTAATGTGTGGTTTCTTCATTTGGGTTCGTATCAAAGTTCCAGACAACATGAAACTAGTATGGCTGCATTTGGAGACCATTGAAATTTTGGGCTTTTGTTGGATTATCAATTGGCAATAAATCGAAGGTGAGTGATCAAACCCACTCATACAATACTAAAAATTCCATTGCAAGTTAAATAAAACATATGACGTGATATATTAATATTTTATTGCGGTTCGTTAATTTAAGTTGACATTTGAATTGATATTGAATCTGAATTGACATTTAATTTTATATTGGAATTTTATTAATAGTTAAACCTAGATATTGATAACTATTATATGTTGAAATATATTGGTTGATTTGGATGTTGTTTGAAATGGATGCTTATTGATTGATATGTTGGATGTACGGTTGTTTATTTATTTTAATATGTCCCTATTATCACCTTGTATAGTATTGATATCATTTAAATGGTCCTTTGAATCATTTTAGAATTGGATAATTAAGACATTTAAATTATTGGTTGAAATATATATATCTATACAATTTCTTGAATTTGGATTATCTATTGGAACTGAATTATTTAAAAAGTTTAAGTTTTTAATCTAAACTTTGGATTTATTTTAAATAAAGTGGTTAAATTTAGTATTTCGAATTATTTGAAATCTCCTAAGTTATTGCGTTCAGGTTGTACACTTGATGGGAGATGAAAAATCTCATAACATCTCTGAAGCCATTGCACTCATATTTTTATTTGAGATTGATTTGAGTTACATAGGAATTTTTAGTTCTGACTCGAGTGTATTATTTTTTATTATGTTCGGGTCAGCCTGAGTTTTTCAGTGTTGAAGACTATTTTCTGGTAGACGAAGATGAAGATTCAGTATATTATTGCTATTTCTTATTCTACAGCATTATGTGTTCCGCTGCATTATTTGTTTATTTATGATGTATGTATAACTCTGATTTGAATTTGTAAAAGCGTAATCAAATGTTATTTGTAAAACAGCTTCATAAACCGTTTACTTGATTATTATATTTTGTCGTTCCGCTGTGAGATTCTGTATTTTGTTTTTTCTTTCCTTTTTATTTTTTTCTTTTCTTATTTACGCATTAACAATCCTCCTTTTGAATGGTTTGAGTCTAACATGCGTGGTTTATTATCGATTTGAACCACCAAAAAGGTGGGTCGTTACAGTTGGTATCAGAGCGAGGTTTGGACATACCTTAGCCAGTTGGGGTTAACTCATTAAAGATAGGTTAGTAATACCCTAGAATGAGTTGTATGAGTATATATACGAGAGCATGTATTTGTTAGTGTTATAATAAAATATTTTATATAAATTTTTAAATGAAATTATTTTTCCTAATATTATATGATATATATAAAGGAATAATTTTTATAACTCATATTATTATTTGTAATATGTTTGATTTATGAAATGGTAATATTTAATTATTATCATTTTTGTTGACTTGTTGTATTTAATCAAATTATAAACATTGGTTAATTATTGTTGATTTAATTAATGGACTAAACACTAGTTTAGTGATGGTGTATTAAAGAGAACAAAATGAATAGTTAGGATATTTGTTTATGAAATTGAAATGTTGTTGTGAATTTTGTTGTTTGTTGACATGTAATTTCAACTATTGAAAAAAAATGGAATATTTGGATATTTTGGATAATTGAAACCTTTTGAATTAATATATGAGTGAAACTTAATAATCGGGTTGAATTATACAGTTGAATTGATAACTTTAATTTGAAAGCAAGTAAAACAAGGTTTAATTTATTATATTTATGTTTAGTAAATGAATAGAATTGGGGTATACATTCTTAGCATGTAATGTAATAATATACAAGTGTGAACTTTAAGTCTTGGGATGTTTGAACTGAAATTGTGATTAAGGAAATGTTGTAAATGAGATTAAAGTAGAAAAATATGTCATAAATAAATTGAAGTCAAAAGTGAAACTAAATGGAATAAGCAAATATGAATTAAAATTGAAATGATTTCAAGTAAAGCCATGACTTGTAAATTGTTATTAAATAAATGGATGTTGTAATAAATAGTTATAAATAAAGCTGTAATAACTTTAAACTAGAACAATGTCTTATAAAAAGGAATTAAGTTATATAAATTGGTTATAAACGTAAGAAAATTCCTTATGAACTGATTTGCAAATAAATGTAGTATTAAATGAGAAATATTACATGTGAAATGAATGTAATTTAAATTATAGAGAAATATAAGCAATATTATGAGAATGGATACATTAATGTTTAATATTAATGGAGAAATTCTGTGAAATAAATATTAAAGTACGAAGTGAGATTTGTGTTAGTCAATGAGATTAAAAATGAATTTAATTGAAATGAAATTGTGACGAAACAAACTGGAATAATTACATAAGTTGTATGTATATTGTTTTATTCGCAAAATTAATTTGATCCGGATTTGAGTACACAAGTTCTATGTGAATTACATCACTTCATGTTAGGATTTTCCATTCGATTCTTGATGGCGAATATTTGATATGGATTTTTGATTTGATTCTAGAATTCTCCATCATAGTATATGGGTATGCAAGGAGAATGATGGTTTCTAGTCAAGAAACCATATCAAAGTCCGCATTAGGGAAGTTGAATGGACAATACTAGTTCGAAAGTGAACTTGTGTGATCGAGCGAGCGATCAAATGTGATTTTATGGAATAATGGCATATGTACATCTCACGTTCTAATATTATTGATATGTTGTGGTGCTGAATTAAAAGTTGTTGGGTTGGATATCTTTGTAATTTAAATTGGAATTTTATTTCATGCAAACTACTATTGATTTAGAACCATTTTACAAAACTATTTTCTTTTATTTTTCTTATATAAACTATATTATTCTATTTTATTTACAAAACTATTTTATAAACTATTTTATTACAAAACTATTTCACAAATTATTTTATTTACAAATTATTTTATTTACAAACTATTTTATTTACAAACTATTTTACACAACAATTTTATATACAAAACTATTTCACAAAAACGATTTATATACAAAACTATTCTAAATTTAAACCTTTTGTAAAGAAAATAAGTTCAATCCCACGTGGCTTTTCATACATCGAAATTGATTTGGAAAAATTTTGAGTCTTGTATAAGGTGGACTTTATATAAGTACAAGTGATTTTGAAACTATTAATTTTGGAAGGTATTCGATCTGAAGAGAAATCTTATATATAACAGAATTTATATAAGAATGATTTGATATATCCGAGATTATTGATTTTGGATAGTACATTTTCTGAAAATGAAATCTTATATATATTGGAATTTATATAAGTGCGATATTTGAAGCTATGATTCTGAAAGGGTACTATATATGGTATATTATATTTTGAAGTAAGAGGTATAGGGAAGTACCCTCCGTGAAGAAGTGTAGTGATATGCTTCGGCCCAGATGGACTTGGGGAATCCAGGAATGGATTCGACCGATAAACCCTAATGGACTTGGATGAATTCACAAATGGATTCGAATTGATATGGTTGTCCAGACTTAAGCTCATGAGTTCCTCGATTTTTTATTTTGGGGTAGATGGTTCTTTAGTTTACCCAATAGAGGCGCTTTCGATCCTGGGATCTGTTGTTTATGGATCTTTCGGGAAGGAAGTGCATCCATGGCGTAAATCATTGAATCAGCAGCGTACCACTGCAGCAGGGGTCGATGGTCCCTTGTTTACGAACTGACTACGATATTTTTATGGAATTCGAAAGATAGAAGGATCTTCTGGAAAGTTTTATGTCCATTGCGTAAATACTGGATCAGCAGCGGGCTATGGCTATCGTATTATCATCATTTGACGTTGGATTTTGAGCGGTGCTTCTCATACCTATTTTTAAGTATTTTCACTAGGTTTTGAAACAGGTCTATTAAGTACTTGGAGAATTCTAGCCTTGTGCTTGATCAACGCATGGCCAAAGTCTACAAGAACGAGGAAAAACCTGTTAAGACATCGAGTTATAAAAGTATTTTGATAAAGTATTATATAAAGGATATTCTGGTCATTTTTTTCTAAATACTTTAAAATGTTTAAAATATTATCTATTTATGTACAACATGGTTTATTCGTGTTGTAAATACCGTGAGAAATTATTAATTCAGTAAAACATATTTAAAGCAAATGATTATTGATTTATTAATAATGTTTGAAAAGTATTTGAGACAAAACTGATAAATTTATAAATAATGGATTTAAGGTTTTCAATAGCTTCTTTGTGAATATAAGTAATGATGTAAATAATTATTTTCAAATAGTTTACATAAATTTATAAAGATGCTATTTAAAATATTTAAATGGTATTTATAAATGAAGCAAGAAATTTTACAAATGAATTTTTGGAAAGTATTATAGTATTAAAGATGATTTATTTGCAAATGAAGCTTTCAAATGAATATTTCAATTAAAATTTATATACGTTTCATTGAATGTATAATTTAAAGATATTATATAAATGGAGAAAAAATTGATTTGCGAAGTTTATTTATAGTAATATACTTGACAAATAAATTTGAATCTTTATTTTGCAAGTATAAATATGGAATATTTAATTGATTTTGAAGTGCTAATGGTAAATTTATTTGTTCATTTACTGTTTGAATTTTTGTATTAAACCATAAAAAAAATTCTATGATTTGAATATTCATTTTAAAACAAGTGTGTAAAATTAATTATGAAGATATGAAATTTTAAACATCGATTTAAAAATTTAATGTAAGATTTGAGTATTCTATTAGTTTCAGTTTAATAATCTTGAATTTATACTTATTTTAAAAAATAATGAGTCTAATAAATTATCGAATTTAAGAAACTTTATTTTTTAAAGTTTATTATAATGTTTTGATATAAATTTCTAACATTATTTTAGACTTTTAAAAAATCTTTGCATAATGCTATGAGGATGTTTTAAGTATATCCTATATTTTTACTAAGTGAATGAGGTTAAATGTTTTAACTGAATTTTTAGATATGTTGAAATATTTATTTTCTCTTCAAGGGCGAATACCAAAAACTTAAATTTTTATTCAATAACCGAATGGAGTTATAATCATAAGTAGGGCAGTAGAAGCTTAAGTAGTATATTTTTTTGAAATGATTCATTAATGACCTAAATCTTTAGTGGAAACCAAATTATGTAAGTGGTTGATCTTTATGTAAATAAATGAATGAAAAGTAAATGATGAAAAAGACCAATCGAATAAATTTAAATAAATTTACAATTCTTGTTGTTTGGCTGATGGTAAGTTTGGAAAAGAACACTTCTAGTTGTTGAGATTGTATGGCTAATCTATTAAGTAATTATCTAAGGCTGTTGAGTATAGGGTATACTAGATAGTTTATTTATCACCTTGCATGATTAAAAGTTTCTGAACTAAACAAACCATTGGTTTTGGTTGCTATGGATGTATGATGGATTCTTTGGTTGCATAAATGGTTCTATTGTTTGTTTGAATATGTTTTATATTGATTTGCTTTTGTTGAAAATTGAAACAACTTAAATATCTCTCTAATATATAATTCTCACTATTTTGGATAATATAAGTGAAATATAGATTTATGGAAGTAATGGTTACTGGTTTTGGTCTCATAAATAAAGTTGTTTTTCCAACAAATAGGTACATTTTTGGATTACAGTTTTATAGCGATATTTTATTGTTATCCCATGGTTTGGGATATTTATTTTTGAGATATGATATATATATATACACACGTTTATTATTGATACAATTATTTTTCTAGACCTAGCTGCACAAAGGAGATGCTGCCGAATTTTTCGTGGAAGTTGAGTTATTTTTAAATTTATATTCAATTTAAATATGTAAGTTAAATTGTTTATAAATTGATCATTCTGAATAAAATATTTCAAATTCCTCGATTCCTTCTTGTTCCTTTTCGAGGACGAAAAGTTTTGAGTGAGGTAGACTATAACAACCCATATTTTTGATAAGTAAAAATATTAAATTTAATAAGGTTTTGGGCTTTAATATTGTCAGAAATTAAAATTTATGATTTATTAAATTGAATCTTATTAGATTATAAATTTCGACTTTAAGATAAATCTTAAAAAAACTAATTTTAGTGAGATAAAAGACGGTAACATGTATTAACACATAATTTGCTAATATTGATTGAATGTAATTGACTACTATACAATGTTAACGTAATTTCAATCAATTCAAATAATAAAAGTTAATAAGGAATAGAATAAATGATGTATAAATTGACGTAATTATATGTTGTTAATTTCAATTGTTTTTAATATGGAGTGTGAAATCAATTATTTTGTACGTAAATTTATTAACCTTTGTTTGTGAATAATAAGTTAATAGATATGGGTTATTAACGTATAACCATTGTTTTATTTATTATCCTATTATTAAATCCGTTAGAAATTTATTTGGTAATTAATGGAGAATTAATGTAATTGAAATATTATAGTTGATATAAGAAGGTAAGTGTAAGACTTATGTTAATCAATTGCATAAGGGAATAGTTGATTTGATAATAGAATGTAAATCAAAATAAAAGGATTTGTTTGGAATTTAAATATATAATGAACATGTTTTAAATGTTGGGATTAAATTAGTATATAGATATTGGGTTTAACATGGAAAATTGGATTTCAAAGGAAACAATTAGATTAATTATCTTCCCTGTATTAGGGTATGTTTTGAGATTTAATTATTGTAATTAATAGTAATTATATCTTGCCATTAATAAGAGATAGAAATAAATGGTAATTAATTAATGATATGTGCAATACATATTTTGTGCTAAAAATATAATGAGAATTTCAGTGAAAAATATTACGTTCAAATTGTGAGTACTTAAATTTGATACAAATATAATGATAATATAAATTAATTGATAAAGAAACGACATGGTTGTACGAAGTATTATTTGTGTAACTCTTTAATGGATGATCTTTAAATATAAGTTGGTTTTAAAGAGGGAGGTGTTAATTGAAAATTAGTGTGTAATAAAAAGAAATATGTTTCAATAAAAAGAAAAGAAAATGATGGTTTCATGAAAAGAATAATCTAATTAAATAAAGTGAATATTTCATTTGTGAATGTAAATTTAATTTCATCAAAACAAAGAATTGAATTTTGTTGTATGTTTCTAGTTGGAATATTTGATTTATTTAAATATTCAAACTTGATTTGAATTTAATTTAAAAAAAATAACAATAATATAATGGTAAGAAAGCAACTTGAAGGTTTGGTTAAATTATTGATTTGGAATAGTTAGCATGTTAACATAGCAGATTTATTCCATTCAAATTTGACTTTGGTGTCTCGGTTCATCTTTTAATGTGTGGGGTGACGGTCCTCATTATGTTAATTGTAGTGTCTAATTTTATTTACTATGTACTAAATAAAAATACATATATGTGTGTAAATTTGAGCGTATTAGGGTTATTAAAATATGTTAAAATGAACTGTTTTTTTAGTATATTAGATTTTTGATTTCTATGCACAGACTACATTCTCAAATTTAAATCGTTGCCTTCGTTTATTTTATTTCATTATTACTTTCTTTTATTAAATACATGTCTCTTTTGGTTTTTCAGTAAGTTTTATTTATTTACACGCGAGCCTTGCCTTGAAATGTTTCATGTTTGTTGATGAAATTAATTGAGGTAGCATATGTTTTGAAATTTTATACCAAAAGATTTGCTTGCCATTTAAACATGTCTTATCAAATTCCAACGTGTGTCTTTCATCTTTTGTTAATTATCCGCATGTTTGGCTCTTTTTATTTTGCAAATTTACATCTTCTTATATCCTTCCCTTTCATATTCCAATTTCTAAACGTGCTTTTCCTTTATTCATTTCCTATTTCATAAATCTCTTCCTCTAACTTTCCATTCCCAAAACGTGCTTCCATTATTTGTTTTGCCTGAAGTTTTCTTTCTGTTTTAAAAAGAAACAAACAAATGTGAGCAATTTATTTTCATAAAGCCAATCTTTTCCATTTATTTACAAATCCATTTCCTGAAGCCTCCTTCCTCCATGTGTGAGCCATCGTGTCCTTTTTTTGTTGATTCTCCAGAATTTACTAACATGAGAAGGCTTCAAAATTCTTAATGTGAGTAACTAACGTGTTTTATTTTATTACTAAAATATGTGTACATGGTTTTCTATTTCATTTCCAATATATTCTTATAACTTGAATATCCTCCGCATATGAACTCTGATTAATGCGCGGTTTCTTCCTTTGGGTTCGTATCAAAATTCCAGACAACATGAAACTAGTATGGTTGCATTTGGAGACCGTTGAAATTTTGGGCTTTTGTTGGATTATCAATTGGCAATAAATCAAAGGTGGGTGATTAAACTCACTCACACAATACTAAATTTTTTATTGCAAGTTAAATAAAACATATAATGTGATATATAAATATTTTATTGTGGTTTGTTAATTTAATTTGACATTTGAATTGATATTGAATCTGAATTGACATTTAATTTTATACTGGAATTTTATTGATAGTTAAACTTCGATATTAATAACTATTATATGTTGAAATATATTGGTTGATTTGGATATTGTTTAAAATGGATGCTTATTGATTGATATGTTGGATGTATGGTTGTTTATTTATTTTAATACGTCCCTGTTATCACCTTGTATATTATTGATATCATTTAAATGGTCCTTTGAATCATTTTAGAATTGGATAATTAAGACAACATATATCCATACAATTTCTTGAATTTGGATTATTTAGTGGAATTATTTAAAAAGTTTAAGTTTTTAATTTAAACTTCGTATTTATTTTAAATAAAGTGGTTAAAATTAATATTTCGAATTATTTGAAATCTCGTAAGTTATTGCACTTAGGTTGTACACTTGATAGGAGATGAAAAATCCCGTAACATCTCTGAAGCCATTGCACTTATATTTTTATTTGAGATTGATTTGACTTACATAGGAATTTTTAGTTTTGACTCGAGTGTATTTTTTTCATTATGTTCGGGTCAGCCTGAGTTTTTCAGTGTTGAAGACTATTTTCTGGTGGACGAAGATGAAGATTCAGTATATTATTGCTATTTCTTATTCCACAACATTATGTGTTCCGCTGCATTATTTGTTTATTTATGATGTATGTATAACTCTGATTTGAATTTGTAAAAGCGTAATCAAATGTTATTTGTAAAACAGCTTCATAAACTGTTTATTCGATTATTATACTTTGTCGTTCCGCTGCGAGATTCTGTATTTTGTTTTCTCTTTCTTTTTCTTTTTTTATTTTCTTATTTACCCCATTAACAATCCTCCTTTTTGAATGGTTAGGTAAGACATGTGTGGTTTATTATCAATTTGAATCGTCCAAAAAGGTGGGTCGTTACACAAATATTTTGAAAAATTATGTTCAAACGCTTTTGGAAAGTGGAAAGTTGCATTTATATGCTTTTGAAAAATTGTTTGAATGCTTGTGAAAATTTAATTTTCAAACTATTATGCAAGTTTGATTAGAAGGGGAAAATGTTTTTTAGGAAAATGAAAAAATGTCTGATTTGTAACAGCCACATGTTTAGTGTGGGGAGGGTCGATGTGTTATCAAATATGAGCTTTACTATTCAATAAAGGAAACAATATGCAAAACATAGGGAATAATAAGGGGAAAATGTGTTTTAACTTTTAAATTTCTATTTCCATACCTTGTTAATAATGAATAAAGTTGCATTAAGAATAATTCCATTTTAATATTCAAAAATAAACCTCCTTATGCATATTGTACTCGAAAAAGTTGAAGCAGTTTTAGGGGACAAAAGAGAAGGTTCCAAGGTACAACGGAATTGGTACCCACAAGAAGGATGGAAATATAAAATTTTCTATCTAAATTCCTTTTTCGACATAAGAGAGTAGATTTATGAACATTGGATTTTAAAAAATTTAGATGTTAGAAATTGTGTGTTAGTTATTGGATGGTAGGGATTAGACGCAAAATTGGTTGAACCATGCTCCTACTCGTATGAATGTGGAAATTATAGTGTCAAAAAAATTGTTTGAAAACTTGCATACATATAGAACTGCTAGTGTATATAGGTTGTCTGCATCATATTTTGAAAATATTTTTAAAGGATTGCATTCATATAGAAGGCACCAATTTATAATTATCTAGCATGCATATCGTAAATCTATGATACACCATGCACTTGTATATGGTTGGCTGCAAAATTAGTTATACACTAATTGATTAAATAATTAGAATGGTTGTGCATCATATTATATGATTCAACCCTTGAGGAATTTCAGGGACGAAATTCTTTTAAGAGGTGGGAGAATGTAACACCTCATATATTAAATGGTAATTAATATATATTTATTAAAGCTGGAAAATGGAATTTGAGCAAACATTGGGATTTGGCCATGATACATGCACCGTGGTGTTCGTGATAATTTTCTAAGTAACTTTCATATATGAAGTTTTATAATCGGAGTTCAAACGAAGAAGTTATTAGCGTTTGAAGTTTTCGGATCAAAAATAATTAAAAATAAATAAATTTCATTAACCACATGGATCCCACCTGTCGACCCCTCCTTGGGTCGGTCAACCACCGATAAAGTGGTAGTTGATCGGTTGAAGTGTGGCAGGTAAGGTTGAACCTTGGTCGAACGATTTGTATGTAATTATTTTAAATCTAATGGATACGATTTATTCAAGTGCCTACAAATGCAGGTCTATCCCCTCACTTTTCTTCTCATTTTTTTTTATCAAAGCAGTAGAGTTCTGGCATTTTTGCTTCTCCACTATTTCTATTTATTATAAAATCGCAGTATATGTATATATATAATCGGAGAAGAGTAGAAAATAAAAGAGAAGAAGATAAATAGCTAATCGATTCCTAGAAAAGGTAAAATTTATAATTATAAATCGATATTCCACTTAATTCAAATCCCCTCATGGATTTGCAATTCTAATGGTATGCGTATACCTTATACATATTTTTTGATTGGAAAGGAAAATGAGTCAACCAAAGGGATGAATTCGAATTTAGGAGATTTCGAAAGTTAGAAAGGTGAGTGAAAAATTATATGATTTATATATAATATTGAAATTTATATCCTTGATTTTTATTTATTTATCATGGCCATGCAAGATCCATGGATGTGTTGGCTTGGAAGAACATATTCACTTGGAATTTTTCCTACATATTCTATAAGTTGGTAACTAGAATACGAATGGTATTTATGCTCTAATCTGGAAATTTGAAAATCAGTCCGTAAATTTGTTAAAGTCAAATATTGATAAGATTGAATGATTTATTCTAGATTTACGATAATTGGATTGTAAATTGTTAGTATGGATTTTGATTGCCCGAATTTAACTTGGAATGAGAATTTCTATGTTTTAATTTGTTAGGAGCATTGTAGGTACAATTTAAATGTATTTATTTTCATATAATTTCCATAAATAAGCTAATTCCACGATTATGTTTAAAAAGTTAATCATTTTAAATAATAAGGAATATACCAAAAATGAAAGAGATATGCGAAGTATGGTTTCTCTCCTTCACAGTTTGCATTGTCTAATTCAATAAAAAAGGAGATAATTCCTTGTAATTTCAAATAGAGCAAAAGTCCCATGGTTGGGTGATTTATGAAAAGTTATAATGGTAACCCTTTTTGGAAAGGATAGCTCTAATAGGTTAAAATATGGAAATTAATGTTCTTTACAGAATGTACATATAAGTGTATATTCTGCAATTCCTAAGCATAGGAATTAATGAGTTAGGGGTGTGTGTGTATGTGTGTGCACACACACATATAATCACGCCCACCGATTAAGAACATAAATATATATAACGCAATATATGACAATATTTGTATTAGTTATAATTAGGAAGACTAGTCATTTTAGCATGGTAAATCATATGACTAGGAGGTTGAGATGGAAAAAGGATAGTAACTCCAAAATTTATAAACAAGCAAGTCGGTAAGGTAATAAATATTCAATTAATAAGGTGTCACAAGAATTAAATGGGGACATAAATATGTTTAATGGGACTGATTAAAGAAGTTAATATGGCGTTTATGGGGAAATGAAATAGAGATAATAGGTTAAATTAGAACAAATAAATATATGTCATTACTAATTGTCTAACTTAATAATAATGACCCTTTTATTATAAACAATTGACATTTATGGGACGTAAGAGGTAAATTGAGAATACACGTAGTAAGCATATAAGATAGGAATAATTTCGCAGCAATGAATTAAATACTAGGAGGCGGTATAATTTTCATAATAGGAAATTATATAACCTCAATAATACATTTAGAACGAGCATGAATTAGTGGGCCTAGCAAACATTTAAGCTTAGGGTAATTAGTTTGGTTTAGAATGGGTTGGGATGTGAGGTCTGAAGGGTTACACAATAGAAGTTTGCCCTTAATCTAGAAGTAACTAACAATTGTGTATAAGTACTGCTAATGTGGGACGTCTCCAACCATTTGACCCATGGGGATGGGATATACGTTTGCGAATAGGTGTAGTAAAATATACCATGCGTTCGCCTCCGATTTTAATTATTAAATGGCTCGGTACCTTTAGGGATTTCAAGTGGTTTACTTCGTTGTGGATGATATTAAATGGTCGTTGGGTCAGCCTACTTCCTATATAAGAAATCGTAAATAACCTACGACGGGACATTATAGGAAAATAGGGTCTGCTTCATTTCTCACAAGAGGTATTAAGTAACTAGGATGTGTATTTTCCTTTACGTACACTAGGTTAGTCTAAACGGGATTTCGGCTATGGGAGGTCGGAGGGCTATATCGGGGTTGTTGTTAGACCAATAGTTAGTAGTATGGCTGGCATATAGGCATTGAGCACCTGGTCCTGAGTGGTCATTAGCAAAGACTTGAGTTACGCCCTGATGGCTTTTGCTTCCAACCAGTGTATAATCTGTATGAGATATGAAAAGACCTCAAAATTTAATTAGTTGTTTGTTTATTGGTGGTGGGCTAGTTAAACCTTGGATGGGTCTTTGAGATGCATTAGTATTACGGTAAATTAGATTATAGAGCCATTTGTAGGAGTCATCGGTCTTTGTAGTTAATGCCTAATTGATTAGCGATTATGTTACAGAAGGTCCGCTTCAGGGTTGACGTATGAAATGGTCGTTGGGTCTGCTTCCTCCTTATTTAAGAAGTATTAAATGGCCAGAGTTTTTTTTGGGTAGCACAACACATATATATAGGAATATATACAGTTATACCTCTAAGAAGGTTGGACATATCATACATGTAGATGGAATTAAATGGAATAGCCATGAGTAATAGACATAGCACTTAAATAGAAATTAATCGGAATAAACTAGTGTTATGGATAAAGTATGTAATTTTCAAATCACCATAATGTTGTTCTTACCTCGCCTCCTCATTACAACCCAAAAAATAGATTTTGTAGAACATTGTCCTTACCCCCATCTCCTCATTACAACCCATGTGATAGATTTAGAGGGACAGACTATTGGTGCAAAATAGGAACGGGAGATGGTGAAGTCTTCCCATTGATGCTTGGTGTTAGCAAAGCAATCGCATAATAAATGAAAAATATTGATTTCAAGGTAGTGGCCCTAGTTGGTATATATGTTATATTACATTTTACCTTTCCACCGTGAGTTCGTTTTATGATATACTTATGTTTATTATAGGTTACCAAAACCAATGATCCATGTCCTAATGGACTTATGTTTCAATTTAGTTGAAATTCGGGCCCATTAAGGTACAAGTTGCTACAAATTATATCTTGCATTTTCTAATTAACTATCGTTGATTGGTTTCCTCATTCCTTAGCCAATTACATCATTTAAATCGAAAACTAATGGAAAAAATCCCAATAAATTCACTAAAAATAAATTTTATCCTATTTTACTTATCATATATTCTAGATCAAAATAAATAATTTTATAATTTTTTTTAATTATTTATTTACCCGATATTAACCATTTTCTCAACTTGGGAAATTCATAAAAAAATCCAATTTAACTCCAAAAATTATGATATTAAAAACCCATCTTTATTTCATCATTATAATCATGATATTAAATTCTTGTTCATTTACTACAAGAAAATCAGCCTTTGGTTGCATAAAATGGCGGCATTTTTCCCTAAATGCAGCCAATAACATTTCAGTCTGTACAATAACCATGGCAAAAAGATTTCAGTATCCCGCGCATACTAAAATTTTTCCGTGTAAATACAATAAACGTAACCGGTATGTTTGCACTCTCTCACTTAGAAATTTTTAACCTAATCCCAAATTGCTTCAAAAAAAAAACAAACAAACAAAAAGGTCGATTCCCATTCTTCTCTCCGCATCGTCATTGCAGCACGTCTCTACATTGTAGTTTATTGTCATCGTTGCTTCTACTCTCCTGTGGTTTTCTCCTCATCGACGATTTTCTCCTCATTCTAGAAAATTTTAGGTATGATTTTTATAAATCGATTTTGTTATTGTGATTAAAGGTAATCGGTTTTGTGATTAGGTTAACTAGCTGCGGTTAGGTTAATAAAACGAACTCCAAAATTCCTCATTAATTTTCGTTGTTTTCGTTACAGATGAAGAAGTAAGTTTTCTCAAATCTATGTTTTTGCATTTCCACTTTGATTTCTAAAATGTTTTGGGCCCAGAGATTTATTGGAAGACTCCGGTGGTACTGGGGAGTTTGCCATGGAGTTCTGAGGTGTTTTGAGAAGACAAGAAGGTGTTTGACCAAATGTGAAAGGTGTTTGATGAATTGCTTGGAGAAGAAGGAGCCTATAATTGTGCACAGTTATGACATGCACACTGGCACCAGTGCTCAGAATTTCTTGTAGCACAAGCAAGCAAATTGATCCAAGAATTTACTCGAATATATTGAACAGCAGTTCACACTTGTATATTGGAAAATTATGAACTGAAAAGTGGGAAATATTTGTGCACAAGATGGGAACGCAGTGATCAAAATCAAGAAATGACTAATACAAGAACTGATAATTGTGCAGCAAAACAACAGAAAGGTTTTATTACAATTGGCAGGAGTTATTCAAATTCAAGAATTTTTTTTTAGACTTGACATAATGTAATTATGGCTCGAAGCAGGAATAGGGAATATGCAGAATTTTCTCGGGTTAAGCATGATAGGATCATGGATATGGACAGAAACAAGAAGATGAGCAACAGAGCATATATGAAATGATACATAAAAATTTGCAAATTCAAGATGGAACTGAAAATAAGTTGTCTTTCTAAGAATTTACAATTAAAAATTACAGAATTTGTAGCAGAAATGTAATCCTAAGTATTTATTATCAAGAATAGAAAACTGATCAACTACAGATTGCAATAAGCTGGAGGAACAAAGGCAAGATTCATCAACTGAAATGGAAAATTAATATGAACAACAAAGACAGATTCAAGAACAATTTACAAACTTGTAAAGAAACTAACTGAAACAAATGCAGGAACAGAAAGGTAAGAAAGCATATAACCTGGAATGAACAACTGTAACTATCCTAAGACAAAAGCTAACACTTTGTTAATTCTAAGTACCAAAAACTATGTAAGAAACAGAAGATACAAACTAGGAGATGAAAATCAGTGGGCTATATTGCAGTACAACAAAAAATGAATTTTTATTGCTTTCCAATTTTTTCCACACCATTACAACACCCCACACTACTGCTTATATATGTGCAGTTTTCAACATAATGGATCAACACTACACAACAGCCCATCAATAGCCCATACAAATTCTTTATCAATTGCACAGCAATATGCACACACATGCACAAGCCCAGCCCGCTACTTCTAAGCATACAACTACTTTATTCGTAAATGCCTATAGCATGCAGATCATATCCATAAAGCTTGTTACACTGTTCTTCAATCTGATGGCTGCTCTCTATTCCTGATCAACCTGAGAAGTGTATGGTTGTTACATCTCCCTTCTCCTTCAAGAATGGACCTTGTCCCAAGGTCCAATGTAGGAAATTTGCGAATAGTTGGCCAATAATCCTCCCACGTGGCATCTTCTATAGGTTTGTCCTTCCATTTCACCAATATTTGTACCACTGCATTGTTATCACGAGGAACTATTCTCCTGTCAAGTATAGATTCTGGTTGCTCCACAATTTCTTCAATGAAGCTAGGTGCACTGTCCTGCAATACCACATCATCTCCCAGTCGTTTCTTCAGTTGAGATACGTGAAACACTGGATGTATCTTTGCCTCAGTTGGCAACTGCAACTTGTATGCAACCTGTCCAATTCTTTCAAGTATCATATATGGTCCATAGTACTTTGGGGATAATTTGTGAGTTTTCTGAATTCTCGCAGTGATTTGCTTATATGGTTGGAGCTTTAGGAACACCCAGTCCCCTTGCTTGAATTCCCTATCCGTCCTTCTATTGTCAGCATACCTCTTCATTCTACTCTGTGCAAGTTTAATACTATCCTTCAAGAATTCTATAATGATGTCTCTCGAGTACAATACTTCTTCCACTTGCTCTACTTTGGCAGTATTAGGCACATAGGATAACAAATTCGGAGGATCTACACCATACACTGCCTTGTAAGGGGTTGTATTGGTGGGAGTCTTCCAAGTAGTATTGTACCAATATTCTGCTAATGTCAACCATTTAACCCACTCCTGTGGCTTGTGACAAATGAAACATCTCAAGTAACATTCCAAAATTTTGTTCACCACTTCAGTTTGACCATCACTTTGCGGGTGATATGCCGTACTCAACTTCAATGTGCACCCCTGCAGCTTAAATAATTCCTGCCAAAACTTACTTGTGAAAACAACATCTCTATCACTCACTATAGATTTGGGCAGACCATGCAATTTGAAGACACCATCAAAGAAGACAGTAGCTACTTCCTTGGCTGTGAAGGGGTGACTCAGGGGAAAAAAATGTGCATATTTGCTCAACCTATCAACTACTACGAATATGACTGTGTGCTTGTGACTCTTTGGTAGGCAAGTGATAAAATCCATGGATATGTCAATCCAAATTCTTTCTGGAATAGGTAAAGGTTGTAGAAGGCCAGGAATGAGTATGTTTTCCTCTTTATTCCTCTGACATTCATCACAGGTTTTGACAAAAGTTTCAACATCTCTTTTCATTTTCTTCCAATAGAAAACTTGTTTAATTTTTTTGAGTGTAGCCTTGATGCCAGAGTGTCCACCTAGAGGAGTGGAATGATGTTCTTTTATCAGTGGAAGCAACAGTTCCTTTACATTGTGATCTATTAACAGTTTTCCTTTATGGTATATAACTTCATCTACTATTTGATACTTATTGTTTGGAGAGGTTTGATTCTGTAACTGTAGCAACAGTTGTTTGTACCATTTTGAAGCATGCAGTGTCCCTTTAATTTCTCTGAACCAAGGTGCCTGTACTATGGATATAGCTTGTAAATGTGAATCAATATTATTGCTATGCTCCTCTGCTACTTCATCTCTCCTAGATAAAGCGTCGGCCACTACATTTTCTTTCCCACTACGGTACTCTACTACGTAATCAAAACCATGTAACTTGGCTAGCCATTTGTGTTGCAAACCGGTGTGTAGCTTCTGTGTCAAAAGGTATTTAAGACTGTGGTGATCTGTCTTGATTACAAATTGCCTTCCTAGCAAATACTGATTCCATTTTTTTGTGGCTATAATAATAGCTAACAACTCCTTTTCATAAGTGGATAAAGCCAAATTTCTTCCATTCAAAGCTTTACTCAAATATGCAATGGGTCTGTTCTCTTGAGACAACACGGCACCCACCCCATACCCACTGGCATCACATTCCAAAATAAATGGTAGGTTAAAATTAGGCATAGCTAGGATAGGGGGATTAATAAGACACTGCTTCAACTGTTCAAAGGATTGTTTTGAGGCCTCAGTCCACTTAAAAGAATCTTTCTTCAACATCTCTGTCATAGGCTTGGCTATTATCCCATAGTTCTTTATAAATTTTCTATAATATCCACTGAGTCCTAAAAATCCTCTCAATGCTTTTAATGTTTGTGGTAGAGGCCATTCTAGTACTGCTTGAATCTTTGTAGGGTCAACAGCTAAGCCTTTAGATGAAATCACATGCCCCAAGTAATCTAAAGTCTCCTTAGCAAAACTACATTTGGATAGCTTCACCACTAATTTATTCTCCTGCAAGACTTTGAATGTTTGTTCAAGATGCTGTAGATGATCAACCCAAGTTTTGCTATATACTAGTATATCATCAAAGAACACCAATATAAACTTTCTCAAATATGACTTAAAAATGTCATTCATCAAGGATTGAAATGTAGAAGGAGCGTTAACTAAACCAAATGGCATCACCAGAAACTCGTAATGGCCATGATGTGTTCTGAAGGCTGTCTTGTGAATATCTGAATCATTCATGCGTATCTGATGATAGCCTGACCTCAAATCAAGTTTAGAAAACCAGTTAGAGCCTTGTAATTCGTCAAAAAGGTCGTCAATCAAAGGAATAGGGAATTTGTCTTTGAGAGTATGTGAATTCAAACTTCTGTAATCAATACATAGCCTCCAAGTGCCATCTTTCTTTTTAACCATCACAACTGGGGATGAGTAGGAACTAGTGCTCGGTCTAATAAGTCCAGTATTCAGCATTTCTTCAATAATTCTTTCCAGCTCATTTTTCAAGTGATATGAATGTCTGTAGGGTTTCATACAAATAGGTTTGGTGTTAGGTTGTAGTGGAATTTTGTGGTCATGAGTTCTTTGAGGTGGAAAAGGAGGTTCATCAGTGGTGATCATAGGAAACTTTTGAAGGAGCTCAACAATGGCAGGAGAAAGATTGGAATCAGGTTTATGGGTAGGTGACATGTGAAGGCATAATAACATGGTGGTTTGGGCATGAGAACCTTCTTTGTCCATTGTCTTTTTATCAATCATTCTTACTTCATCTGGTTTGATGCCTTGCCATATATACAACTTATTATTATAATGAAACTTCACCTGCAAGTGTTCCAAATTCAAAGTAACTTCACCTAGACCTCTCATCCATTGTGCACCAAGAACTACTTGACATCCCTCTAAAGGTAGCAGAAGCAATTCAACTGGCATTTTGCACCCCTGGCATTTTAACAATACATCTTTACAAATTCCCGATCCATTTAATTTTTCCCCATTTGCTACTGTTACTTCATACACTTTAGATTCATCAATTTTCAGTTTGAGTTTTCTGGCCAGTTCTTCATTAATGAAGCTGTGAGTTGACCCCGAGTCAATTAAGATTTGCACTGGTTTTTTATTAATAACTCCTTGAATCTTGATAGTAGATAATGCTGGAATGCCACACATGGCTTGGAGTGTTATGGAGAGTGTCTCTTCCACTGCAGATTCTTCTTCTGCCTCACCCAACTCTTGTATCACCTGGTCACTTGTTTCTTCATCTCTAAGGGTCATCACACCTTCCAGCACATATACTCTGGGAGTAGGGCATTTATGGTCTCTATGCCACTTCTGTTTACAACCATAACATAAACCTTGTTTCCTCATTTCAACCATTTCATCAGGGGTAAGGCCTTTGGTACGAGTTGAGTTTTCCATAGTGGTGGTGGTTTCTTTAGGGTTTGAGGTAGGTTGGTGACTTGTAAAAGGTTTAGTGGATGAAGTAGGGGCAACTTGGGTAGTTTTTGATAATGGTGGGTTGCTAATTTTGGTTCCTTTCTTTAATTGCATATACTTGCATTCAAACATCTTGGCCAAAGCAACAGCTTCCCTGAAATCATGAGGTCTAGATGTCAATACGTCATATCGAATTTCTTCCTTTAATCCTCCAATGAATCGGTCTAGCAAAAATTTAGAGGGTAGTGTATCAATCACAGCCTGTAACTGCTCAAATCTACTCAAGTATGCTCTAACAGTAGTGTATTGTTTCAGCTTGGATAAAGTTTCATAGGGTCGCTCCATTTCCTCCGTATTAAATCTCACCAGAATCTCTTCTCTGAACACTGGCCATAACTCATGATTTTCTACAGCATTGGTATACCAGTGATACCACTGTAAAGCTTCTTTTCTTAAGGAAAACGAAGCAATTTCAACCCATTGGTTTTCATCAGTACGATGAAAACGAAAATACTGCTCTATCTGCCTTAACCAATCTGTAACAATTTCATCACCCGTGAAGATAGGGAAGTCCAATTTCATGGTAGGGATGGTCTGATGGTAGGCTGGTGAATAATAAGGGTTAGGTTGTTCATGAACAGGATAGTTGGTGTCGGCGTTTCTTGGTTGAAATGGTGGTTCTTGCGGCCGTAGAGGGGTGTTCATTTGCATAGGATTGTTTCTTGGTGGATATGTGGGGTAGCTTCTTGGTAGTGAAATATTTGGTCTATGAGGAGGAACTATATTTCTAGGGTTTGAATTTTGCATTGGCATATAAGGAGGAGGAACATTTTGATAATATGGGAATGAGGCTGTGGCTTGAGGAGGAGGAGGAGGAGGAGGAACTGGAGAAGGTGGAATTGAAGTGGACGCTTGATCCCGAGATTGCTGCCTCGCCAACACATTCAAGACATTTCCTAAACCCTCAATTCTTTGCATGAGACTGTTCATACGAGCATCATTTTTATTGTTGTACTCATGCTGCCGTTGCCACTGATGATCAGAATCTTGATCTTGAATGATTTCTTGTACTGGGTTTTCCGAATTTCCAGGATCGATTTGTGGATTTGAGTTGAAACTCAACTCGGCGACAGGCTCTGATACCAAATTGGAAGACTCCGGTGGTACTGGGGAGTTTGCCATGGAGTTCTGAGGTGTTTTGAGAAGACAAGAAGGTGTTTGACCAAATGTGAAAGGTGTTTGATGAATTGCTTGGAGAAGAAGGAGCCTATAATTGTGCACAGTTATGACATGCACACTGGCACCAGTGCTCAGAATTTCTTGTAGCACAAGCAAGCAAATTGATCCAAGAATTTACTCGAATATATTGAACAGCAGTTCACGCTTGTATATTGGAAAATTATGAACTGAAAAGTGGGAAATATTTGTGCACAAGATGGGAACGCAGTGATCAAAATCAAGAAATGACTAATACAAGAACTGATAATTGTGCAGCAAAACAACAGAAAGGTTTTATTACAATTGGCAGGAGTTATTCAAATTCAAGAATTTTTTTTTAGACTTGACATAATGTAATTATGGCTCGAAGCAGGAATAGGGAATATGCAGAATTTTCTCGGGTTAAGCATGATAGGATCATGGATATGGACAGAAACAAGAAGATGAGCAACAGAGCATATATGAAATGATACATAAAAATTTGCAAATTCAAGATGGAACTGAAAATAAGTTGTCTTTCTAAGAATTTACAATTAAAAATTACAGAATTTGTAGCAGAAATGTAATCCTAAGTATTTATTATCAAGAATAGAAAACTGATCAACTACAGATTGCAATAAGCTGGAGGAACAAAGGCAAGATTCATCAACTGAAATGGAAAATTAATATGAACAACAAAGACAGATTCAAGAACAATTTACAAACTTGTAAAGAAACTAACTGAAACAAATGCAGGAACAGAAAGATAAGAAAGCATATAACCTGGAATGAACAACTGTAACTATCCTAAGACAAAAGCTAACACTTTGTTAATTCTAAGTACCAAAAACTATGTAAGAAACAGAAGATACAAACTAGGAGATGAAAATCAGTGGGCTATATTGCAGTACAACAAAAAATGAATTTTTATTGCTTTCCAATTTTTTCCACACCATTACAACACCCCACACTACTGCTTATATATGTGCAGTTTTCAACATAATGGATCAACACTACACAACAGCCCATCAATAGCCCATACAAATTCTTTATCAATTGCACAGCAATATGCACACACATGCACAAGCCCAGCCCGCTACTTCTAAGCATACAACTACTTTATTCGTAAATGCCTATAGCATGCAGATCATATCCATAAAGCTTGTTACACTGTTCTTCAATCTGATGGCTGCTCTCTATTCCTGATCAACCTGAGAAGTGTATGGTTGTTACATTTATGGAGAAGAAGAGGTGGATCTCAAGCAAAAAACTTAGGAGGAATCAAAGGATTACTTGGTAAAGCATCCATTGCGGTGATTGTTTTGGTGATATGTACTATTTCCTTCTTTTCTTCATTCGGTTCCAATCAATCATCCAATTATGAAGTTAAGGTTAGTCTTTTAAAGTTGGCCATTTTCTATTCTGTTTGTTGATTTATCTTCTGCTCTGTACGAGTAGTGTGTGTTAGAAACCTTTTGTTGGTTGCTTGTTTAACTCAGCCAATACTTGAAGAAACAATTGATATTAGTTATACTATGAGTTGTTATTTAATTATTTGATGATAGTGATTATTAACTCATTCCAATGTCTGAGTATATTATTATAATCAACGGGCTTTATTTGATGATAAATGATCAAGATGAAATATTTGCTTAGATGGCTCCGTTTATTACCTTGAAAACAAACACTACAAAATATATCATCTAAAGCAATAATGACTAATCAACCATATTTGAATCAAAACTTGACTTTCCAGTGACGATCAATAAGATATTGCCCCCCATTAATAGCATTCCTTAAAGGAAATTGTTGGGTTAGATGATAAACCATTAGCACCTATTATTGATTTCTTCTCATCGTTATCTACAGTACATCACTAGAAGTTTACTAGTATAATATTTTCTTTTATGGTCTTTCTCCTTATTACTTTCTCAGTCTCTCTTTTTGTCATCCGTATCTACCTCATATATTCAACTGAAGTCAAATGGAAACTTATGTGAATCAAATTACTATCACCAAAAGGGATTTCTTATATCCTGAATTTGTCTACTTTTGACTCATTCATCACTGGAGGACATGATTTATCTGTCCGGAAGGCACACTTTTAAAACTGGCAACTAATTAATTAAGCATTATTACTTGTATTATTTCCACCCTAGTATAGTAATATTTTTCAGGTCAGCATGGCCATTCAATGAAGCCTAGGACGTATTAACATAAGTGAAGAACATGTAAAACTGGTACTCTTCTTCCCATCAATTTTTTAAAATGCATTCTCTATTATTGTGGCATCATATGCAGTTTCGTTTGTGCTCATATCACTGATTGCCATACTATGTATTTATATGCATGAGTTATTGGCCATTACATGCCTTCTTTTGTTCTCATGGCATATTTAACAAGAAACAAAAGCATCTGAGGATGGAAGAAAAATCAGCAATCGTATGTGGTATTACTGTACTTGTAAAATTAAAGTGCACTCTCACAGTTTAAAACACTATTTGGATTATATGCATCCACTAAGGGTACTATCATCTACGAGTTGAACGAGTTCATATAATTGTCTCTTTGAAATTTCCTTCTTGATCCAACTCTGATTCATGACATTCCTAATCATCATGATAGCTTAAAGCTATAAACTATGATAATTTGAACCAAGTTCTTAATGAACTTACTCATTTGCAAGTCACGTGTCCATGACAACAAATGCAACAATGACACAAAGCATCAACAAGCATAAACCCAAAAATATCTTTTATGTAAAGCCATGCACTCAAATATATCATTCTCATACATAAAAAAAGTGATTCTCCATCCATTTCTTGCACTCACATATATAATACAGCTCGTACTCACCTCTCCACTACAAACACATACAATATTATCAATGGCTCTTTACCCACTTTTCACCATTCTCTATTTTCTTCCATTTTCTTTTCAAGAAAAATTCACTTTTGATTCACAATTTAGCTTTCTATCAATCATGAAACAGTCTCTGACTAGCCCATTCATGTCTAGATGGGATTTGTCATCAATTGGTAATAAATCTTATTGTGACTTCTCAAGCATCACATGTGATGATTTAGGACATGTTTTGATGATTGACATTTCTTCCTGGTCTCTAACTGGGAGTATGCCACCAAACATTTATTCTTCGATTCCAATGCTTCACACTCTAAGGCTGGGCAATAATAACTTAGGTGGCAGGTTTCCTCTTAATCTTATTAACTGTTCATTTCTCGAAGAACTTAACTTGAGTCACAATAATTTTGAAGGTCATGTACCTGATCTTTCAGCTCTTCACGCTCTTCGTGTGCTTGATCTATCAAACAATTTTTTCTCTGGGAGTTTTCCTATGTCTATCACTAATCTTACAAACCTCGAGTTCATTAATTTCAATATGAATCAAGGCTTAGAAGTCTGGCGATTGCCTCAATCATTTACCAGACCGACAAAATTACAAGTTTTAATTTTATCTACGAGCTCCATGAGAGGAGAGATTCCACAATGGATAGGGAACATGACATCACTTACCGACCTAGAACTGAGTGGAAACTTTTTGAATGGTCAAATTCCTGCTTCAATCGGTAAGCTAGAAAACCTACGTTTTTTGGAAATTTATTACAACCTTTTAGTCAGTGAAATTCCTGTAGAGATTGGAAACTTAACCAACTTGGTAGAATTTGACTGCTCGGTTAATCAGTTAACTGGTAGAATATCTGAGAAAATTTGTTCCTTACCTAATCTCAAAGTGTTACAATTCTATAGCAACAGTATTACTGGTAGCATCCTCCGGTCCTTGGAAACTACATAACTTTAACAATATTATCAATATATCGAAACTTTCTTTCTGGCCCAGTTCCTAAAACTCTTGGAAAATTCTCTGATCTTGTTGTTTTAGAGCTTGCTGAGAATCAGTTTACTGGTGAATTGCCTCAGCATGTTTGTGTAAGAGGTAAGCTTCTGTATATACTTGTATTGGGCAATGGATTTTCTGGCAAAATACCTGAAACTTATGCAAACTGCCACACGCTTATTCGTTTGAGAGTTAATAACAATGTGATCTTTTTTTTTTGCAGAAAAGGGATGATGGAAACTGGATGTAACATACAGTAGGGTCAGTATTATTTTTTGTTCAATTTTAGTGCTTCACTACACTTGCATCAAATGATGTATACCGACGACAGAGATTATGATAGTAGATTGATCGTAGAAGATTATAGGTGACACCTCAGTTATTTTATTTTTCTATTCAGAATTGGAATAAGAGATGTTATTCAGTTGTGAGTGTACAGTGTAAGGGCAGATTTAATTTGTTGTTTGATGTTGTATGGGGGATTATTGATTTGGGTTATGTTGTCATTCATGGAACTATTGATGCTTGAAATGATCAAGCAAATTTGGTACTTACTTTTATCTTTCATTTTTTTTTTGTTCTGTAATTTGAGTATTTCTAATGTTTTCTTATGTTGTGCTCTTTTCTTTCTTTCTATCAGGACTTCTATATGAAGCATTTGGATGGAAACCCAATTAGTTCAGAGGCAGAGAGTGGTTTAGCTTTTACAAGTAGCTATTGAGAGAAGAGCAACAGAGAGGTATGTTTTAAAACTATTTCTTCTCAATTGTTTTGTCCTTAGATGCTCCTTAATGCTTTACTTAAACTAACATTTACAACTCTATCTGCAATAATATTATACTTGTTTCAGTTTATTTGACTAAAATAAGTATGATTTTATTATATAACTTTAGTTTCATTAAGTTTCGTTAAATTCAGTTTATAAATAATGTATGGTTTCATTATATAACTTCAGTTTCATTCATTAAGTTAACACGTAAGTGTTTGCAAGTAGCTATTGAGAGAAGAGCAATAGAGGTCAGTTTCGTTCATTAAGTTTATGTTATAAATGCATAGGATGTATGGTTTTGTGTGCAGGTAGATGGTTAATTGAAACTGCAGTTTTTGGTTTTGAAGTGGATGGGCAGTTTTTTGGTTTTGAAGTGGATGGGCAATTTTTTGGTTTTGAAGTATTATAGTCTAAGGACTACTATATTTGTCCATTTCTGATCTTTGATACATTCACCTCACAAATATTTAGTAACATGATTATTATTGTTTACAGGCAGATAAACGTTTGTGAAGAATTCAAATAGCAGCACTGGTTTTTGGTATGATAGCAGCACATGTATGTAGTTAGGTTGATTAAAACTGTTATGAAACTATTATGAAACTAGAATGTATGGTAGCAGCACTACTTTAGCTGCATGTACTATTATGAAACTGTTTATGGTAGTTTGGTTGTGTAAACGTATGGTTAACCTTTTGTTTTGACATTAATGTTATGATATAGTGGTGATTATGTAATTACTTTTGTTTGTGTTATTGTGGTTCATTGAATGTGTTATTTTTGAATGTGTATGTGTTTATATATTACGTTATTGCATAAGTTTTGAAGTACTTGAATTGGAGGCAAAATCAGATGTAGTTGTGGAACAACAGACAATAAAATCGAAACATACGTGGCGTTCAAAAACCGCTGCAAAAAATAATAACAAGTGCAACAAAAAATAAGATAGTAAACGGCATCTTTTCGGTGGCGTTTCTCAAACGTTGTAGAAAAAGATCTTTAGCAACGTTTAAAAAACGCTGCCAAAAATTCATTTATAGTGGCGTTAAAATAAATGCAACAAAATATCATGGATTTTTAGTCGCATGTTTTCTAGCGGCGTTTACCAAAACGCCACCAAAACTTTTTGTAGCGTTTTTTGAGCGCCACTAAAAATCTAATTTCTTGTAGTGATTTAAATATAATTCAATCACGTTTTTTCCTAGAACATGAACAAATTTACTTCGTTCAAATTTGTAAACACAACCTAATAATGTTTACTCATTCAAACGTGTTTCACAATACTTGAACATTCATACCCAATCGGATTTGAACCAAAATAGGTAGAGATAGGCTTTAGAAAAAGAATTTACTCGCCTTTGCTTACGAAACTCTATTTATTCTTCCTTGTTGCTTAAAGTTGAAAGCTTAGTCTTCTAGCCTATAATTTCTGTTCTCTCTTGCTTTGTTTTCTCTTTTTTTGTGTAATAATGAGAGAATGAATGAAAGTGGAGGGGTTAGCGGGTTAGTAATTTTGGCTTTGGGATAAAATTTCATTCTAGCATATTCTTATTAATTCCCCTAACTCTTCATTTTAAATTCTTTCTCTATTAATTTACTTGTATTTCCTTTTTCCACTTTATAAACTAATTTAATTAATTACCTATTTAATTAATTTTCCTTTTGTTATATCACTCCAAAATATGAGACGTTATAGCACTACTTGTAATTAATTTTGGAAAAGGTAGTAAAAAGCCTAAAAGTAACTCGATGGAAACAATGCATTTGAAAAACAATTATGTACAAAATTAATTCAACCTAATAATGAAATTAAAGCACAATCATATATACATATATGTGTGTGTAATTATGTATGTATGTATGTATATGTGTGTATGTGTATGCGTATGTATATGTGTATGTATCTAATGTATAAATAAATTATATAGTTTGATAATGTATGTAAGCAATAAACTAATTTTTAAAATCAAACGGACTGCGCTGTTCCGAAAGTTAAATAAGCAAGCTGTAACGATCCTGAATTTTAAACAATTTAAAAATGAAGATATTTAATTTATTTTAAATATTTGAAATAATTTTAAATTGAATTCCAATAAAACTATGAAGTTGGCGATTAAATTTTTGAATTTAATCTATTTAAAGTTGAATAGAAATTTGAATTTAACTTTGAAGTTTGAAATTGAATATTGAAATTGTATTTTAAATTCAAACAAATGACTTAAAAAAAAAATAGTTTGGAGTTACGAATTATATTTATGTAAACTTATAAATTGATATTGAAATGTAAAACGTTTATAAGTTTATTTAAAGAAAAAGATTTATACAAAACAAATTTTATTTTAAAAATAAAAATAAAAATATATATATATAATAAAATAAATATAAAAAAAATAAAAAAAAAAGAAGTACACTGCCTTAATCTATGCCGTAACAATTGCCTTGTTCCACGCCCTAAATCACGCAAGAGACATTATCTCCTCTGCAAAATCACGTCTCCATCCCCTTCTTAAAACACGAACCCTTCCTCCATCATTTCATACGATAGAAAAAAAGAAAGAGAAAAAGAAAATTAATGGCGGCTGCGAGTTTTTGTTCGTTCTTCTCATTCGTTCCTCTTTGAAGCTAAGTTAGGGCTTGCGATCAATTGCGTTGCTTCGACCTTGTTTCGATTGTGCTGTGCTCAGTACTCTTCGGCTGTTTCGATTTTGAAAGGTGAGTTCTTGGCTCACGATTGATTTTAATACAAGTTTTTAAATTTGTTGAATGGGATGTTTGGTTGCATACTATGTTTTTGGGTGTTATCTGTTATCATTGGCTCGGTTGCTTGAATTAAAACTAATAAGAGCAGATGCTATTTGGTTTTGTTTTAAACTGTTGAGAACAGATGCTGTTAATTTTGTTTTTAAACTGTTAAGAACAGATTCTACCCAATATTTGTTTTTTTAAAACCAATAAGAACAGATGCTATTGATTTCACTTACTGATAATTTGAATTTATTTTTAAATTGATAAGAACAGATGCTTAAAGTAAAGTTTTGGGGTTTGCTTTCAGAAATTCAATTCTCTAAAACAAATGAACATTAATGCTAATTTATTTACAAACCTGTTCCTGTTTATGTTTGAATCTTAGTCAGAGATTTTATGTAAACAATTTGTGTTGTTTAGCATAAAATTTAAGTTCGTAAAATTTTAATTTTGATAAATAAAACCTGTTGCTGTGAAAATGAGTCACAATTGCCTTGAAAACCTGTTCGCATAATACCCTATAGCCATGGGGACTTGTACATATTTCACTGTTAGTTTCATTTGCTTTGGAAATTTCAAGTACACACCCCTCAATTGCCTGATACGTCCCTTGTTTCTTTTGGAATTGGCATGCCTTACATTGCCCTGTTGCATTTAATTGCTATGTCCTACATCAGCATGTTGCCTGGTTTTAGTCTTGAATGCATTCTGTAGCCCCATCTTGACTTGGGCTTGTGGTTTAATGTCTTACTGTTACCATCTTTGAGTGATGTCCCTGGCCTGTGCACATTTTTGCATGCACTAAGTATTTCAGTCTTTGATGTTGTTTCATGAAATATGAATATGTAGGAAAAATTAAACATGTTTTCATGTTTCATATAAAAAAAAAATATGTAGAAATTGGCAGAAATAGAGAATATGTGAGTTCTTTGCTCACGATTGATTTTAATGCAAGTGTTTAAATTTGTTGAATTGAATGTTTTGGTTTCATGCTATGATTTGGGGGAAGGCTATTTGTTGTCACTTGCTCGATTTGCTTGAATTTAAACTGTTAAGAACAGATGCTACTTAAATGTTGTTTTAAATTTGATAAGAACAGATGCTATTGAATCTTTATTTATAAACTGATGAGGTTGCTGCATGTGATGGATGTGAATTTATCTATATTGTGATGGATGCATGCTTGTGTATATGTATATATATGCCACCTCTGTTATGATATACAGTTTCAAGAAAAAAAAATTTATAATACTGTGAGTAAAGAAGTGGTACTCGGGTGATTATGTTTTGACCCGAAGTGGTACTCGGGTGATTATGTTTTTGACTCGGAGCATAAGGTTTTAAAACTTGAAGTAAATGGTGGGGTATCTCGGGTTTATGATGCAGGTTTTTTTTTTGTTTTATAACAGAGAAGTTGCAGTTTTCATGTTTAATGAAATTCATGTTTAAGTTGAAGACTTAATTCAAATATGAAATTAAACTGAGTTCAAATAAGGTTTGAAGTTCAAAATTTTTAAAAATGGAACTTTTAAATTTAAACAAAGTTTTAAATTCTGTTTAAATCAAGAAATTTTAAAAAAAATTGTTTCAGTTTTATAACAGAGAGTATTTGTAGTTTGAATTTTAAATAGAATTCATATTTTAAGGTATAAACCTGGATTTAAGTATTAATTAGAATTGAATTCAAGTGGAGTTCTGAGTTCAAGGTTTTGAAAATGAGATTTTTAAATTTAAACATAGTTTGAAATCAAGTTTAATAATAGTTCAGGTTTTAAAACCTGAGAATTTTGTTGCAGGTTTTTGAGTACTGTGCCTGGTTTCATTTTTGAAGTTGAATCTTGCTCCTTTGTTGTTTGGTCCCATGTTCATGTGTGTCTTGATTTTCTGGTAGCTTGTACATTTGTTCATCAAGTCTCCCTTTTTCACTATCTTTTGTTGCTTTCATGTAGCTGTATCATTTGTTTCCCTGCACTTGTTTCACTGTAATCGTACAGGCTTCACTGCCCTGTACGCGATCCGTGTTGCATGCCTGCTACTGCATGCTTGTTTGCTTACTGTTTTTGTTCAAGTTGGTACTAGTTGCTTTGAGCACTTCTTTGTGGTCTTATGGCTGCATATGTACATGCTTCGAGTTGTGTTATTCGCTTGCCCCTTGCTTAGTTGTAGCTGAACAGTTCATATTGCTGTTGACATGCCTTGTACTTGTAGTTGTATTCACTGTTGCACTTGAAATTGCTGCCTGTACTTGCATTGCACTGGCTGCTGTTGCATACTGTACTTCTTTTGCCACTGTTTGGTTGACGACACTCGAACTTGATCTGATAGCTGTGTTTTTGGTTTGGTGCACACGTGTTGGCGAGGCAGTGCACATGTGTATAAATATACGTGTGTACTACAGCCACACAGGATCGACAGTTTTTAAAATTTGAAGTTGTTAATAATGAAAATCCATAATAGATTTTAAATTGGTTCATTTGTTTCATCATCTCTATGACCATTTTATTCAATTCATTGCAAATTTAATTACTTGAATTAAGATTAATCCTGACTCGAGTGTTTTGTATTTTGCAATTAACGCTCGGGTCAGACCGAGTATTTTTACAGCTTGAAGATTTTCAGGCCGCGAAGTTAGAGAGAGAGGGGAAAGCACTTCACTAAAGTTTTTTCTAGAAAATTTCCTTGTACTTAATGAAAATAAATTGTTCCGCTGTATAAAAATTTAATGCATTGTACAAACTCTGATATATGTATGTTAGAAAAATTCATTATGAATAATATTATGATTATTCTGTGGCTGATTCTGTTTAAACTTTATAAACTGAACAACAATCCGTCATTTTGAACGTTTCGAGTTGGTTTAATTACCGACTAGAGGCGGTCAGGGCGGCGGGTCGTTACAAAAGTGGTATCAGAGCTTTGGTTTACTCAAAGCTCAGTTTATGATGTTTAATATGAATAGTTACTAGGACCACTTTAAAAGAAAGTGTTTTCAAATTTAAAGAAGTTTAAAATTGTTTTCTTTAAAATAAAAGGTATTTTGAAAATTAGAATTATTTTGAAAATTATCCTCTCTAAATTTAAGTGCGATAGTTCTCTTCGATGAGGTCTTCTTAGATTTGAGTTTCGATCGTTCGGAAACTCATTATCGAATTATTGAGATTTATGAAAAATGAAATATGAGTTAAGTGAATTAATGAATTGGTTTAAATCGAATAACTTGAAAATTTCAAGTAATAATTGGGAAACAAAAGGATATGTTAATTTGGTTATAACCAAGAGAATTATTGAATTATAACTTGGGAATTTGATTCTGAATTCTTTTGAAATTGATTTCAAATGTTGTTAAGAACGAATTAGTAAATAAATGAATTATAAGTATTTAACTTATAATATGAACTTTTGGGTATATAACTGAGTTATATAAATTGAATTGAATTGAATTAATAAAAAGATTTATAAATCAAAGTTTTATAAATAGAAATGGAATTTGTGAAGATTGTTTATAAATTCGAAACCAATTGAATTTGATAAATGAAAAATAGAAGTTATTAAAGGAGATATATTCGTGATTTTGGACAGCGAATTATCCTTTAAGTTAAATATTGTGATAGTAAATGTTGTTTGGGAATTTTATCCACGATTTTGGACAGTGGATAATCATTTAAATAAAAGTGTAGAAACACTGAATTGAATAGATAAGTATATTCGCGATTTTGGACAGTGAATATATTATTGACTAAAACGGATATGTTTTAGGGAAATGATATTATGAAATGAAGTTTAATTGTTGATTTAACCGTATGAATCAAACTGAGTTTGATGTAAAGTCTATATTTCAAGTTTAGACTAATGTCTAAAATAGTTAATGTGGAAATATGAATTTAATGGAACCAAATTGATGAATAATTTACTAAAGAACTAGTTGATTATTTTTGAAATAGAAAGCAAATGTAAAGTTCAAATGAGATTTAGATTTCAAATTTGAAGTTGTCAACACGATAATCTATAATAGGTTTAAATAGATTCAGTGATGAATTTGAATTTAAACGTGCGGAAAATTAAATTAAGTGAAAAACTTAATATTGAAAAGTTTGAAATCGGTTTAAAACCAATATTGTGAAAAATATGAGGGATTCAAACTATGAATTAAGTTGAAGTTGAAAAAGTTGATAGTTTTAAAAGTGTTTTAAAATGCATTAACTATCGAATACATAGATTTCAACATTCAATTGTTGAAATAGGCGTTTCGAGAAATAAGGAAATGGTGGACTATAACACTGTTGTTATAGTAAATGGTTTCCGGAAGGAAATGTTGTTTATAGTATTGGGATTTATATATCTATCTTAAATCCGAATCCCTATGCTAGTGATTTTGAGTTGTCGTAACGATGTTTTACGTAACATTCGTTTTAACTCAAATAAATGTGTTTAGAAGAATGATTTCCTTAAAGAGTGAAATATATACTTAATTTTGATTCAAGTATATCGAATATTTTCAAAGTGTTGAAAATGAATGAATTTGTGAATTACTTATTATTTAATAAGTATGGAAATATTTTCCAATATGAAATGAAAGGTTTGAGATTTTATCTTTTAAAGATAAATTGAAAAATGAATATTTGAAATTGGTTTCAAATGGCTAAGTGTGAAAATTTTATATCTTGTAAAGATATTATTTTGAGAAATTTGAACGATTAGTTCAACTTGGAAATTTTTCAAAGAATTGAATTTTGAGTTAAATTGAGTTTAACTTTGACACCAAAAACAATATAAGTTCAACTTTGAATTTTGGATAGTCGATTGGGATTGTATGTCTAACATTGTGAATTGATGACATAGCATTTGATCTCTATTAAATATATATCTGTGGTGGCGGAGAATTTATTCTTTTAGCTTAACACCCTTCTCTGAGACGTACGAGCTTAGAGGTTATATATCGATAGACATCAATTATGTGTTGAGAATTGACGATGTAACGTGAAATCCAAATCGAATGTGAAGTCGATAATGAATTGGATTATGAATGTGAATTAGGTTTGAGATAACCTTAAATTTTCAAATCGATGTAGAGGAAAATTTTAAACGTGATGGAAAATTTGGAATCCTCTATTTGTTGTGAATGTGAATTGAGTTTTCGTAACTTATATATGTGAATATAATCGAAAACCATCAGTTTAGAAAGTCATTATTATGAAAGTCCTGTGTAAGTTTACATAGGTATGATAAGTACGAAATGTGAAATGAATATGACATATGTTTTCTAAAAACTGAGGATATGGAAATGTACCTTCCATTTATTATGTGTGAAAGTGATTGGAACTCGGTGGAGTGTCCATTGAAAATCGTAGCTACGTAGAATTCCATTAGTGGAATGTCCATTGGGACTGATATGATATCCCCCACGATGGATCATCGTGTTTGGGATTATGTGATTGATGCTGGCGTAATTCGTGGGGCGTGATGCCTACAGTTACAAGCGATTCCACTGAGATAGTGGCGCAACCGCCGAGTAAACTGCGATCTGGAAACCGAAGCGAAATTCGAGGGGCGTGATGCCTAAGGCTACGAGCGATTCTACTGAGATAGTAGTGTAACCGCCGTGTGGACCGCGATCTAAGGCGATAACCATGGCGAAATTCGAGAGTGATGAGAAATCTAAGATTACAAGTGATTCTACTGAGATAGTAGCGTAACCGCCGAGTAAACTGTGATCCATGGGGGAACGTGCTTTCCATATCCATTTTTAAAAGAATTTTTAAAAAAGTATTTTCACTGGGAGTTGAAGCAAGTATATTTAGTACTTGGAGATTTTTAGTCTTGCGTCTGGCCAGCGTATGCCTAAAGTCTGTGAGAACGACGATGGACTTGTTAAACTTCGAGTTATCAAGTATTTTCAAACTTTGAATAGAAAATCAATAATCTGAAATTAGAATTACATAATTCTAAACTTAATGAATTAAGGAAGAAGATCTTTTTAAAATATCTTGAAAGTCCACAGCTTTGGATAAGATATATTATGCAAATATTTAGCATGAAAGATTTTAAGTTTAAAAATCTGAGTTTTTGTAAGTCAAAAATTTAGTAAAAGACTTTTGAGTCTTGATTATTGAAATTGATAAACAAAACTAGTAAATGAAATAAATGGAATGAATTCTATATTTATTTGCGAGTTTGAAACTTGGTAAAATTATGAAGGGTATAAATATCGGTGAGATTTTAGCAATCGTTTTTCCTAACTTATAATTTCGGGACGAAATTCTTTTAAGTAGGGGAGATTGTAACGATCCTGAATTTTGAACAATTTAAAAATGAAGATATTTAATTTATTTTAAATATTTGAAATAATTTTAAATTGAATTCCAATAAAACTATGAAGTTGGCGATTAAATTTTTGAATTTAATCTATTTAAAGTTGAATAGAAATTTGAATTTAACTTTGAAGTTTGAAATTGAATATTGAAATTGTATTTTAAATTCAAACAAATGACTTAAAAAAAATAGTTTGGAGTTACGAATTATATTTATGTAAACTTATAAATTGATGTTGAAATGTAAAACGTTTATAAGTTTATTTAAAGAAAAAGATTTATACAAAACAAATTTTATTTTAAAAATAAAAATAAAAATATATATATATATATATATAATAAAATAAATATAAAAAAATAAAAAAAAGAAGTACACTGCCTTAATCTATGCCGTAACAATTGCCTTGTTCCACGCCCTAAATCACGCAAGAGACATTATCTCCTCTGCAAAATCACGTCTCCATCCCCTTCTTAAAACACGAACCCTTCCTCCATCATTTCATACGATAGAAAAAAAGAAAGAGAAAAAGAAAATTAATGGCGGCCGCGAGTTTTCGTTCGTTCTTCTTATTCGTTCCTCTTTGAAGCTAAGTTAGGGCTTGCGATCAATTGCGTTGCTTCGACCTTGTTTCGATTGTGCTGTGCTCAGTACTCTTCGGCTGTTTCGATTTTGAAAGGTGAGTTCTTGGCTCACGATTGATTTTAATACAAGTTTTTAAATTTGTTGAATGGGATGTTTGGTTGCATACTATGTTTTTGGGTGTTATCTGTTATCATTGGCTCGATTGCTTGAATTAAAACTAATAAGAGCAGATGCTATTTGGTTTTGTTTTAAACTGTTGAGAACAGATGCTGTTAATTTTGTTTTTAAACTGTTAAGAACAGATTCTACCCAATATTTTTTTTTTTAAAACCAATAAGAACAGATGCTATTGATTTCACTTACTGATAATTTGAATTTATTTTTAAATTGATAAGAACAGATGCTTAAAGTAAAGTTTTGGGGTTTGCTTTCAGAAATTCAATTCTCTAAAACAAATGAACATTAATGCTAATTTATTTACAAACCTGTTTCTGTTTATGTTTGAATCTTAGTCAGAGATTTTATGTAAACAATTTGTGTTGTTTAGCATAAAATTTAAGTTCGTAAAATTTTAATTTTGATAAATAAAACCTGTTGCTGTGAAAATGAGTCACAATTGCCTTGAAAACCTGTTCGCATAATACCCTATAGCCATGGGGACTTGTACATATTTCACTGTTAGTTTCATTTGCTTTGGAAATTTCAAGTACACACCCCTCAATTGCCTGATACGTCCCTTGTTTCTTTTGGAATTGGCATGCCTTACATTGCCCTGTTGCATTTAATTGCTATGTCCTACATCAGCATGTTGCCTGGTTTTAGTCTTGAATGCATTCTGTAGCCACATCTTGACTTGGGCTTGTGGTTTAATGTCTTACTGTTACCATCTTTGAGTGATGTCCCTGGCCTGTGCACATTTTTGCATGCACTAAGTATTTCAGTCTTTGATGTTGTTTCATGAAATATGAATATGTAGGAAAAATTAAACATGTTTTCATGTTTCATATAAAAAAAAAATATGTAGAAATTGGCAGAAATAGAGAATATGTGAGTTCTTTGCTCACGATTGATTTTAATGCAAGTGTTTAAATTTGTTGAATTGAATGTTTTGGTTTCATGCTATGATTTGGGGGAAGGCTATTTGCTGTCACTTGCTCGATTTGCTTGAATTTAAACTGTTAAGAACAGATGCTACTTAAATGTTGTTTTAAATTTGATAAGAACAGATGCTATTGAATCTTTATTTATAAACTGATGAGGTTGCTGCATGTGATGGATGTGAATTTATCTATATTGTGATGGATGCATGCTTGTGTATATGTATATATATGCCACCTCTGTTATGATATACAGTTTCAAGAAAAAAAAAATTATAATACTGTGAGTAAAGAAGTGGTACTCGGGTGATTATGTTTTGACCCGAAGTGGTACTCGGGTGATTATGTTTTTGACTCGGAGCATAAGGTTTTAAAACTTGAAGTAAATGGTGGGGTATCTCGGGTTTATGATGCAGGGTTTTTTTTTTGTTTTATAACAGAGAAGTTGCAGTTTTCATGTTTAATGAAATTCATGTTTAAGTTGAAGACTTAATTCAAGTATGAAATTAAACTGAGTTCAAATAAGGTTTGAAGTTCAAAATTTTTAAAAATGGAACTTTTAAATTTAAACAAAGTTTTAAATTCTGTTTAAATCAAGAAATTTTAAAAAAAAACTGTTTCAGGTTTTGTAACAGAGAGTATTTGTAGTTTGAATTTTAAATAGAATTCATATTTTAAGGTATAAACCTGGATTTAAGTATTAATTAGAATTGAATTCAAGTGGAGTTCTGAGTTCAAGGTTTTGAAAATGAGATTTTTAAATTTAAACATAGTTTGAAATCAAGTTTAATAATAGTTCAGGTTTTAAAACCTGAGAATTTTGTTGCAGGTTTTTGAGTACTGTGTCTGGTTTCATTTTTGAAGTTGAATCTTGCTCCTTTGCTGTTTGGTCCCATGTTCATGTGTGTCTTGAATTTCTGGTAGCTTGTACATTTGTTCATCAAGTCTCCCTTTTTCACTATCTTTTGTTGCTTTCATGTAGCTGTATCATTTGTTTCCCTGCACTTGTTTCACTGTAATCGTACAGGCTTCACTGCCCTGTACGCGATCCGTGTTGCATGCCTGCTACTGCATGCTTGTTTGCTTACTGTTTTTGTTCAAGTTGGCACTAGTTGCTTTGAGCACTTCTTTGTGGTCTTATGGCTGCATATGTACATGCTTCGAGTTGTGTTATTCGCTTGCCCCTTGCTTAGTTGTAGCTGAACAGTTCATATTGCTGTTGACATGCCTTGTACTTGTAGTTGTATTCACTGTTGCACTTGAAATTGCTGCCTGTACTTGCATTGCACTGGCTGCTGTTGCATACTGTACTTCTTTTGCCACTGTTTGGTTGACGACACTCGAACTTGATCTGATAGCTGTGTTTTTGGTTTGGTGCACACGTGTTGGCGAGGCAGTGCACATGTGTATAAATATACGTGTGTACTACAGCCACACAGGATCGACAGTTTTTAAAATTTGAAGTTGTTAATAATGAAAATCCATAATAGATTTTAAATTGGTTCATTTGTTTCATCATCTCTGTGACCATTTTATTCAATTCATTGCAAATTTAATTACTTGAATTAAGATTAATCCTGACTCGAGTGTTTTGTGTTTTGCAATTAACGCTCGGGTCAGACCGAGTATTTTTACAGCTTGAAGATTTTCAGGCCGCGAAGTTAGAGAGAGAGGGGAAAGCACTTCACTAAAGTTTTTTCTTGAAAATTTTCTTGTACTTAATGAAAATAAATTGTTCCGCTGTATAAAAATTTAATGCATTGTACAAACTCTGATATATGTATGTAAGAAAAATTCATTATGAATAATATTATGATTATTCTGTGGCTGATTCTGTTTAAACTTTATAAACTGAACAACAATCCGTCATTTTGAACGTTTCGAGTTGGTTTAATTACCGACTAGAGGCGGTCAGGGCGGCGGGTCGTTACACAAGCGACTTAACTATCTTAAAGTTATTAATTTACGAAAAGGTAAAAAAATATTTCTTAATATTATAGTATTTATATATCGAATTTTAATAATTTGACATAAATACTATTATCAACTAGATACCATTGCCAATTGCTGGAATCAAATTTTCAGCTTGACCTTTTTTTTATCAACATTGAGGATCATTTTTATCAGCAATATATTCACCACTATTACGATAATTATATTGGTTGTCTATAGAACATATATTTAAGATAAATCTATCAATAAATTCATTACAAATTTCAATTAAAGGTCATAGATAAGACTCAAAAGAGCCAACGGAATAAATATCCTCAAAGAAAAATTTGAATCATTGGCATTGAAATTACTTTATTTAACCTCTTTTATGCGATTTCCCTTTTAAGCATTAGTTTTCTCATATACATTTAGGCTCTCAACTTAAAAGCACATACGCTTTTTAACTACTGTTCTAGACTACTAAATAACAAGGAAAGTCTATTACATTAATCCGAATAAAAAAAGAACTATATTTTGGTTAAATTAACCATATATTCAATTGTTTAAGTGATATAAATTAATGAGGAAAATCCGTTAAATAAGTCAAAATCTGAAAACTTAAATTAGGGTTACCCATACTGACAGTAGTGATGAAGAAAATTGATAGAGGAGGCTTAGTGCTACGAGGTGATATGTTAAAATGAAGAAGATCGACTTTGAGTTATAGAGGAGATTTTAGATTTGGCATAAATTCAAAGTCGATCTTGATTTTTACGAGGACTAACCTTTGGTGAGATTATTTTTATCACTATTAGCGGAAGAGATGAAGATTAGGTATCTTTCCTCACTCAAAATTAGAAAATCTAATTTTTAAAGGATGTTATTAGTGATATTAATATTAGATCGAAAATGATTTTGTTTTAAAATTTTCTTGTTGAAGGAAAAGCTAGGAGGAAAAGGTTAGTAAAAATGATCGAAGTATTAGGAAGACGCATGAGCTGCCAAACAAAAATTTCACAAAAAATTAATGAATCAATGGCCGGAACACTATAGTAGCATTGCTTTACTTCTTTTTATTCAATTGACTAACAGTCACATTTAGCTTTAAAATGTTTGTAATCAATGTTAGTGATATTAAGTTTTCTTTTAGTGAAACCACCAATTAGGTTCAACCAATGGATATACACGGTAAATATATAGCTAATACAATACAAAATAGTACCATTGAAGAACCAATGCATATTTTCTCCATTTCTTTCGAGTTAAAGTTTTCAAGAAAATTGCAGCCAATGGTTCTTATAGTAAATAAATGCAATCATTCCAAATTAAACCTTTATAAGGACCTTGTGAAAATTAGCATTTATCACCTACTAACCTAAAGGTGGAATTATGGTCATTATGTATATTCTATGGATTTCCTTGTGATTATAATTAAAATCACAAAATCATTTTGAGATGTCAGAGGTTGTCACAAAAACGCAAAAGCTATTGTTTTTTCTTTCATCCTAGATTCAGAGTTTTCCTTAAAACAGACCTGTCATCAAGACAAAATAGTATTTTCATATTTAAAATCATAAGACATAAAAATTAAAAATTAGCTAAAAATATTTATAATAATAAAATATAAAATATAAATTAATTTATCATTTTGAATTTGTTAAAAGAATTTTTTGTAGCTTTATATCTTTATATGTAAACTACTTAAAAATAATATTGTGACTTCGCAAAATACTTTATATACCGTGCAATAGTTTACCGGTAAATTATCATGCCACGTAGATGTTGGTGCCATCGGAAAAGCCATCGGAAGATATATTGCAAATTCTTCATCGAAGCCGTCGAAATGGACAAAATCCATAGTCCGTATTCCAACGGCATTTCCGACGGCTCGTGATGGTCACCGACGGCTACGAGCCGTCGGAAATCTCTATTTCTCTTGTAGTGAATGTTTTTGTGCAAAAAAAATATAAGTATATATAAAAATTAAGTAAAATGAAAATTAAGTTGATAATACTGAAGTGAAAATTTTAAGGAAATACGTTTAAAATGACAAATATAGTTGGTAAATTAATTTATCATTACGGAGATGTCAATATATTTATTCTTGTTTGCAGATTTACAATTTTATATGTAATAACGTATATTATTATGATGATAGTATACTAAAATGATTAAACACTATAACAAAAAAGTTCACAGTTTTGTTATTTTGTAAAAATTATTTTACTCGTATGTTCTCGATCTTGATTTGGTATATAATACTATTTTATTTAGGTTCATTAATGCTAATAAGTATCAATTTCGAGGATCGAACTCATAACCTTTTATCTCGTAGTCTGAATCACTGACCAATTGAGCTAAACATATTGACAATTTGGTATGTAATAAAATACAAGAAACTAAAATGTAAAAGATAAATGTTTACAATGAAAAATATAAATTACATATGGTTTATTATCTTTTCATCATGAAGAGGTTACTTTTAGTAGCTATACGATTTTATACTTAAAATGCTTATATTTGAAATGATGATACCAATAAAATTAAATGCAAAAAATGGAATAATTACTTTATCTTTTAAATAAAATTATTAAATGTATTTATGTTTAAAATATTTAAATTTTATTTCTAATATCTTCATATCTAAAATACAAAAAGTAATTGATAAAAACTGAAATGTAAAAGATAAATTTGTTGATTAATTTTTTATCACTATATAAATTAGTTAAACATAAACATAATTTTTCTAATATTATAAATAATAAATTTATCATTGCGATTCTTTTATACATAAAATCCACAAACACTTACCTATTAATATTAATAAATAGTTATTCAGAATTTAGAGTGCTAATAACACAATAACATAGCGTACGAAGGGTTTCATTTATAAATGGTTAGGGGCTTTAGTCAATCATACATAAATTAAGTTAAAATAAAATATCTATACCTAATGTCTAAGTTAAAACACTATGCAACATGTAGGGTTTTAGTTATCTTACCATTTTTATGAATAAAGTTGAAAGGGAAACATAGGTAAATTCTTGTTATAACAAAGAGTAAAATTCTTAGTATAAAAAATTTAGGGTTTACTTATCTTGATCATTGAGTTACTGAAAACAAGTTAATATCAGATGATTATTAAATATCACATTTTAGCAGTTTTGTGTTGAGCTGGATTTGGAAAACGATTTCGATGTTGATTCGAGAGATGGATAAGCGAAAAGCTTTTTGAGAAATGTATAATAAAGGATTTAGGGATGGTTTGTAGATTTTATTAAAATATGAGGTGCGTTATTGTAATTTCAGAATATTTGCCATGGAAACTATTTTGATGGTAAGAATGATACATTCTTGAAGTAGAACACTCATTTTAATGTCTCAGGTTTTTGAACCTATAATCTCTATAACCTGAGTCTAGAGCACCATAATACCAGCGACCAGTTGAGCTAATGGTCCTTGACAAACTTAAGTCCTAGAAACTTATTCACTACTAATAAGTTATACTTAAAGTGAAATCCCCAATTTAAAGTGAACAGAAATTGGATACACGTAATTTTGAATGCATGGTTGTATAATGGTGGGAAGAAGATACGGATGAAAAAGGAAGGACGTCAAGAGGTAATATACTTTTCCATAAATTGATTCTTGTTCGATTTATATTTGCCTTGTTTGATTGAATATGGTGCTGAAATTTATAATGGAATAGTCTTGTTATTTAAATTATGTCAAGGACTAGTAGCTTAAGTGGTAATATCTCTAGATTGTGGTTTTGGATGTCTTGGGTTCGATTCCTTGAGATACCAAAATGAGTAATTTGCTTAATTTAAGTGTCACTTATGTTATGAAAAAAATTGGCTTCTCAAACTATATGAAGAAATGTATCTCTCACTTAGGGATTTAATGATAATGTACTGCATACAACCATGCTTGATTTTGGTCTTAGTTTTGATATAATAGATTGAAGATATATTCTAATTTGTATACAATAATATGACTCGAACAAAAATTTGGATGTCAATATTAAGCACCTTGGCTATCTCGATACTTTATTACCCTAATGGATTCATTACTATAATCGAAGTACTTTATTGCTTGGGATAAATATGAAAAAACTCTTATTCTTTTAAATTACTTTGATTCAACACCCTTGACCTCATTAACTTAATGAGGTAAATCAACAAAACATAATAAAGTCTCAAAGTTTTGACTCAGGCTATAGTGCATGGTCTAATGTGTATAAATCAGGGCCGACCCAAACATTTATGATGCCCTAGCCCAATAGAAATAATTATTTTTCTTACCTTGTTATTAGATAAACAATGATACATTTGTATGTGCAAAATAACATGAAAATTCTATTATAAATTCTAACGTCGATTACAAAATATAGGTCAACTAAATCATTTAGATTACATACCAAAAATTCTAAATGTCTACTTGATATACCAATATATCAATAGATATCAACGCGAGTAACTTCTTTTTGCATTTTTAGAATCAAACTTGTCTATTAACCCTTCATAATTGAGCATATCCAAGTACTCTTTTTCAATTGAAACCATAACTAGTCCACTTAATCTCTCTTGCGACATTGTTGTCCGAAGAAAGGATTTTAACAATTACAGCTTTGAGAAAGCTTCTTTCCATCGAAGCAACCGTAACATGGATAGTCAATAATGTTCGATAAGCCACCTAAACATTGAGAAATTGCATAATGCAACGATTCAAATAATCTCAATAAAGTTTCAACAATTATTTTTCAACAATGATTATTTTGACAATCAATCAATAAGTAGCTAATGAACATGGTTTAAGTAGTATAACATAAAATTTTAAGTTGCCATTTAGTGATAAATTATACATAACTTAATCAAATAGGGATAACATCAAACCACGGCAGATTAAGTTGAGGAATCAAATAAGGGTTTAGGCAGTTTAATGTAGAGGGAAGCAAAAATAAAATAATCAAATAAACATTGCATTGGTTTTAACATCACCAAATTATACTTATCTATGACTATAATTTAATTAAGTGAAAGAAGCAACTATGTCTCTCATTCTTAAAGAAAAAAAATGTCCTTGCAATGGCACGTACAGCCTAGCCTACAGGTATAAAGAAAAACAACAGCATTTCTAGTTCCAGCAATTGAGGTTGCTCTAAATAAAATTATAAAAAAATAATTTAACTATTATATATATACTCACATCGTCAAATTCTATTTAGGTAATTAGCTCCTAGGGTTTAGCTGGAAAATTGGATCTACAATCTCGGCACAATAGAGGCTAGAGCAGCAGGAAAGCAAAAGGAAGAAGAAGGGGCAGTGCAAGCGGTTGGCGGCGTAGGCGGTTGGTGGCTTGGCGGTGCATGCAAGATGTGCTGTAGCGATGATGTTTTGTTCTTCGTCGGTTGTCGCCTATCGCGTGCGTAAAGAAGAGAAACATTTTTTTTCTGTTGCCCCTCCTTCTCGTGTTGCCCTAGGCAATGGCCTATATTGCCTACCCTATAGGCCGAGCCTAGTATAAATCCATCACTAACTAGATATGAATAGTCTAACTATTATTGGTTTCTTTTCCATAGCAAGATGAGAGTGCTTTCGTTTTGTCATGTGCGACACTGGTATGAGGAACTCTTTATAAAAATGTTTTAATTTTCACCCTTTAATACAAAATGTAAGGACGTATGATGCAAAGATGTCATAGTTAAAGTAGCCTGCGAAGTTCGTAATGGTGGGAGGAGGGATTGACATGGGTATAGAAGATGGAAGCTTGACATGTGAATATGATGGCAACATGACAATGTCCAAGGGGAGGATGTAGGTTTGTGCATGTTGTGCTTATTACGGGTTTAGGGCGATTGGATTGTTGTGTGGGTGAAGAAAGTATAGTGTATAATGTATAGTTATTTGAGCTGCTATATACATTGCTTAAGAAATTATGGTTAAAACGCGATAAGTCGTATTCACATCAACGTGATGGTATAAGTGACTTGTGTAATGTGTATCGTAAATGTAGCCGATATTTTACTCTATGGATGCTAATTTTATAAGGAAATTGCTATTGGGATATCAAATTTGGATATGAGGAGTGTCACGATCCAATTTTTCGACGCCTGAAAATCAACATCAATACGTCCATAGTATTAAATGTCGAACAATCGAATGCCTGAAAAATAGACCGTTAGGGTTAAAGAAGAAGGAGGTAGAAGAAGAGAAAATAAAACAACGACAAAATCTTACCATCGCAACGGAATAAATATAATATATAATAACTGATCTTTACGCAAAAGAAACTATATCTGTTTTATACATTACATCATCAGAGTACATCGAAATCAAAACAATTACTGGACAGTTATATTAACTTATCCTTACAAAAGCTGACTATACAGCTTTCACTGCACAGCGGAATATAAATCTACGGGAATACGCCTCGTCATCCAACTCGTCTTCTGAGCTCCACAGAAGTCCATCCAGAATCTGTACTTGTTTGCGCCAAAATTGGCCACAAACCCCAAATACCGTGAAAGCACCAGTGTATGAATACAAATCAGCAATATTCAAACACAAATCACAGATCTCAGCAAATAACCCAAAAATGTTTGCACAAAAAATGGGCAAACACCTCCAAGTCGTATGATTTAGTTGATTTTATGTTGTTCGTAGTGATTTGGTTGGTTTATGCAAATACGTAAAAAGCAGGGACTAAACTGTAAAAGACACACAGATTTATAGTGGTTCGGCCAGAATGTGCCTACGTCCACTTTATATGTTATTCTCCTTTTCCGATCCGATTACAAGTACAAAGCTTTGATTACAAGTATATCAAAGTTGTTTGAAAGTTCCTTCCAGGCTTGAGATCTCAAACTTGTCCCCCATTGTTGTACCCCTGCCCCTCTATTTATGGAGTGAGGCTGGGGGCAGGGGTCTTGGATGTATATAGCTGCTGGTGGGCCTGGGCTGATGCAACCTGGCCTGGCAAAGTTGGTTCGGCAACACCTTGGTTCGGTAGTACTTTGGTCCGATAGTAGAGGAGAGAGGGGTTGGTTCGGTGTGGTTGATTCGGTGATGGTTGGAGCGACAGTTGGTTGGTCCGGCGAGGCCTTGGACCGGTGGAGCTTGGTTCGGTGGGATGGTAGTGCATCTAGTTCGGCATGTAGGGGAGTGGCACCTGGTTCGGCATGTAGTGGAGTGGCATCTGGTTCGGCAGTACCTTCTTCCTACCTTGCATCGATCATATCTCCTTCATACGAACCCCGATTAACCTGAAATTTGAAACATAGCCTCTCCTAATCCTTATCATCATCTCCAATCAATTTCGTCCCGATCGGAGCTCAACCCCGATATCCAACATTCCTTGCCAATTTGTTGATATTCCAGTTTTGACCAAAAAATGGGATAACACTTTGCCCCCCAAAACATGCCTTGTGATAACAAGGCGTGTTTTGAATAGTTCCGAATCCAATATCCAAAGTCCATAGCCATATTGCTAGAGTATATCATCCTTGACTGCTCCGAGTCGATATCCAATTCCAAATCCAATAACCAAAGCTTGAGCCAATTCCATGTCCATCCGAACTCGGCAACCGAATCCCAAACCATCCTTATCCAATAGCCAATAACCGAATCCAGGACCTCTCGGGGTCGATATCCAAATCCATAACCTCTCCGGGCTCTTGCCAAGTGCAATCTACACCTGATGGTCGTGATCCAGTGTCCTTGGATGTTAAGCTAGCCTCATTGTGTTCTTGTCGAGCGTAATCCACACTTGATGATCTTGGTCCAGTGTCCCTGGACGTTGAGCTAACCTCTTCGGATTCTTGCCAAGCGTAATCCACACTTGACGACCTTGGTCTAGTGTCCCTGGACGTTGAGCTAACCTCTTCGGGTTCTTGCCAAGCGTAATCCACACTTGACGACCTTGGTCCAGTGTCCTTGGACGCTGTACAATGTCATGGCTTAAGTCCTAAGACGAATCCTGGTCTCTACGGACCCTTGTTGAGCATAGTCCATACTCAACGACCTGAAAATTACAATTGATAATACAGGGCCTAAGTCCTAGGCCGAATCCTGGTCACTCTGGACCCTTGTCGAGCATAGTCCATACTCGACGACCTGAATGATTCAATTTTCCATGTTCGGGCAAAGCGACTCACCCCTTGCCAGGCATAATCCATACCCGACGACCGTTTATCAAAAATCAGATAAAAATCCAATCAAAATCCAATCCAAAATCCAAAGCCAAAATCCAAATCCAAAATCTAAATCAAAACCAGAAAACTAGAAATCCAAACCAGCATCCAAAACCGAAAACAATCATCCAAAGGAAAATCCAAATCAAAAAGCAAGAAAAACCAGGAGCTCAATCCAAGCTCCAAAACCGAAAACCAAAAAGAAAAGCAGTGTCCAATCCAAAAGCAAAAGATAAATTTCACAAACCATAGCATTGCAGTTTATCATCATTCAGAGCATGCCTAGGGGCTATCTCCGTCCCCGTACATGTGTAAATGACTTGGTTGCTTGCCAATAGTTCGCTACTTATTTCATATTAACTTGGTCAATGGATGATCAACCGACCATCATTCCTGGGCCTCACACCATCGTAGCCTGAGGTAGGCGGCGGTTGCTCCTGCCCCGCCGTTGCATTCCGAGGTCCAACATATTGTGGCAGCTGTCCATTCCTTACATGCTCCTCAATTATGTCCTTTAAGTGCCTGCAGCTGTTGGTGTCGTGTCCATCCAAATCATGGAAGAGACAGTGCCTTCCTGATGTCCTATCCCGCTCTGTTGGTTCTCTCCTAGCCGGCCTCCGGTAGGGAAGGTGATTCCGAGTATCCAAGTATATCCACTCCAGCGTCTCGTTCAATCCTGTGTATGTGGAAAACTTTGGATCCTTCCATTGCTTTCTAGCATTTCTAGAATCATCGTCCAACTTTCTTTTTCCTTTGTCTTTATCCAAACCTTTGCTGGATGGTCCTCCCACCTCCACTGCATTAACCTTTTTTAAATTTAAATCTGTATTCGCATCTTCTTACCAAAGGAACCTTTCTGCCTCGTGAAAGAATTTGTCGAGATCCCGTGGGGGATCTCGTATCAGAGATACCTTGAAATCCGAGTTCTCCCTGACTCCTGATACTGCTGCCATTAAAACCATCGATGGATCGGGCCGATCCACCGAAGCAACTGCGGCACTGAATCGAGTTAGAAAGGCTCTAAGCGATTCATCGATCCTTTGCTTTACCGATGTCAATGTCATCACGTTCTTCGGTCTCTTGACATGAACCCGAAACTGTCCCAAAAACCTTTCCACCAATTCCCTCCAAGTCCTGATAGATCCTTCTCCCAGCTGCCTAAACCACATCGCAGCTAAGTCTGTTAAGTACAAAGGGAAACATCGGGCCATTACTTCCTCCGATGCCCCCAGCACCTCCATGTGTCTGGTGTACCTCATCAAGTGATCCGTAGGGTCTGTCTTGCCATCGTATACCTCCACGCTAGGTAGCTTGAACTTAGGTGGATTCTGAGCCATCCTTATTTCCCGAGCAAACGGACTCATGTTCACTCCTTCCAAGTCTTCGTTGGTCAAACCACCTCGCATAGTCTTCCTGATTATATCCACCAATCCAGCGTTGTCTGTCGGGGGTTGCCCCCGAGGGAATTCCGGTACATACTCTTCATGTGGCTCGCTAGCAGCAACGTTGGTTCTAGCCTGTTGAACTCCTTCCAAAGGTCCTCCTGTGTTGGATCCTGCGGGCCTGCCCCTAAGTCCTTGTCGATTGCCCTCTGGCTCTGCATGCTGTCCTCCATTGGGTTCCATAACCCTAGCTCCTTGTCCTGCATCCACGGCTGTTGTAGCTGTTCCTAAGTTCTGGGTCCCTGCAGCTCTCATTTGCTCCAAGAAAGTCTGCATCATCTCCTGTTGACTCTTCAACAAACTCTCTTGCAGTGAATTTGTTATGGCTTCCATTTCATCCCGGGTTATGTAGATCGAAGCTGGTACTTCCTCACCTCTGGAGGATGCTTGTTGACTTCCTTCCTGTTAGCTTCTCTCAGCCCTTAGCCTTCTACTGTTTTGCCTATCCATTGTCTTCCAAATCCAAACTTCTATCCGATGCAGCGGGTGCTAGTCCTTCTCAGCGAAAGCACCAAAGTGTTTGCGCCAAAATTGGCCACAAACCCCGAATACCGTGAAAGCACCAGTGTATGAATACAAATCAGCAATATTCTAACACAGATCACAGATCTCAGCAAATAACCCAAAAATGTTTGCACAAAAAATGGGCAAACACCTCCAAGTCGTATGATTTAGTTGATTTTATGTTGTTCGTAGTGATTTGGGTGGTTTATGCAAATACGTAAAAAGCAGGGACTAAACTGTAAAAGACACACAGATTTATAGTGGTTCGGCCAGAATGTGCCTACGTCCACTTTATATGTTATTCTCCTTTTCCGATCCGATTACAAGTACAAAGCTTTGATTACAAGTATATCAAAGTTGTTTGAAAGTTCCTTCCAAGCTTGAGCTCTCAAACTTGTCCCCCATTGTTGTACCCCTGCCCCTCTATTTATGGAGTGAGGCTGGGGGCAGGGGTCTTGGATGTATATAGCTGCTGGTGGGCCTGGGCTGATGCAACCTGGCCTGGCAAAGTTGGTTCAGCAACACCTTGGTTCGGTAGTACTTTGGTCCGGTAGTAGAGGAGAGAGGGGTTGGTTCGGTGTGGTTGATTCAGTGATGGTTGGAGCGGCAGTTGGTTGGTCCGGCGAGGCCTTGGACCGGTGGAGCTTGGTTCGGTGGGATGGTAGTGCATCTGGTTCGGCATGTAGGGGAGTGGCACCTGGTTCGGCATGTAGTGGAGTGGCATCTGGTTCGGCAGTACCTTCTTCCTACCTTGCATCGATCATATCTCCTTCATACGAACCCCGATTAACCTGAAATTTGAAACATAGCCTCTCCTAATCCTTATCATCATCTCCAATCAGTTTCGTCCCGATCGGAGCTCAACCCCGATATCCAACATTCCTTGCCAATTTGTTGATATTCCAGTTTTGACCAAAAAAGGGGATAACAGTACTCTATAATACTCAGTCTGACCCAAGCATTATAGTTAAATAACCCCCGAGTCGGTCTGAAAAACCAGAGTGAGAAAACACTCCCAATTTGGATTATTAAAGTTTTCGAAAATCCTTTTGAAATCAAAGGTATCTCGTAAGACCACGCCCCAAATAAACATGCCAGGTTTTTACCTTACGATAAGCAAAACATTTTTATCAAATTCATCTGATATTATAATAATGTCTTTATAATGTAAAGATCTAGCTGAAATGCTTGCATCCCACGTTTTAGCATTGTTGGGCACAATTAAAACCGTACAGGCGCTTATTGGAGATTGGATTCCATATAATGGCAGGGCTACTGGGGTACCGCCCGTCACAGTACGTGGTCTAGATCACCGTACCGAGGATCCACCACGATCCCCTACAACACAAGACCAGATCTACTCCTTACTGGATAGTCCGAATAAGATCATCCCACGGTTGGGATCAGCAACCGCCCACACAGCCGAATAAAAGGGACCTCTAGACAAGGGTGACCTTACCTTAACCGGTTGCTAGCCACTTAGCCTTATGCGCACCTCCCCTGTTTTAGCCATTCTCAGTTGATAAGGCTATGCGTTACTTTTTAGAACACATTCACTTAGAAAGCTCATCATCCTCCTAACGATGTTCTGAAAGCATTCATCCATACTAGTCTTTTCTAGGTCCGAACAGAACCGAAGGCACTACTCCTACTACATCCATTTTGGAATCACCCTCTGGACTAGTAGCGATTAGCCCTTGCACATCACTGCTCCATCTTCGACTCCAAGCTCTTGTCTTCATCACGAAACGTATAAATCAGATAGAAGTGGTTTTCGAGAAAGTAATCCCAATCTCGATCTCTTCGAAACGATCAGCGCATTGGCTAATATTGATAGTCGGTTATTTAACTATCAAATAACATTCACAAACAATCATCATGCCTTAATAATTTCCCAAATTATTTAATGTAGAATATCTTCGCATGATATTTCTTTACACTTCAACCCTTGTGAAAAATAGTTTTCAAATCACTTTTCTCTTGTAGAATAACTTCCACCCAATTTGTTTTATTTCCATTGAAAATCACCAAGCCTTAATACTTTAGATTATAAAATAATTAAAATTGCTTTATCCAAAAATATATACTTTAAAATACTTAAAATAAAACTATTTAAACACTTTATTTAAAATACTAGTTATGAAATTTATAATAATTTATTATGTAAAACTTAAGCCAAAACTAATTTTAAAATAAAAGTTATTTTATAAGGTATAAATATTTAATTATTAACTTTTAAATCATAATACTAGTTAAACCTTTAAAATAATTACTACTAAAATTAATTTAAATAAATATTTACTTTAAAATTCTAAAACAATTTAAAATAATAAAATCTCTCTAAAACATCTTTTAAAACTACTTTAAGACCTCTAACTTATACTTGAAAATCTTACTTTGAAAATATACTTGGCCTTTCAGGAAATACACTTTCCTTTCCATACCTTTTAGAAATAAATCACTATTTATTTTTAAAACAAATTACCCATTCCTTCATAAATTTCGATTCTGAATTTATATTTCCAAATTATCCTCTGATAAATATTTCACTTTATAAACCCAGTTTATAAATTCCATAGTCTCGTCTTCTTTTAAAACACAGTTTCAAACATGTAATCGATTTCCAAATTTACTCCATTTTGAAAACAAATTCCTTTACTTACTCAATTTATTTCAAACCCCTTAATTTCAGATTTAACTTCTTCACTATGATTTAAAATCTTATTTAAACTGAAGATACAAATTTCATACTTTTTCAAATTTCTTCTTTATCTTTTCCAAACAAATTTAAACCATAAATTTGAAAATAAATTCTTATTCCTTTAATGATATCACTTAAGTTTAAAAAAATTCATTTATTCCTATTTATTCAAAATCTCCTTTCCTATACTCGGAATTTATTTATTAGAATTTTTAAAAAAAATCAACTTTTCTTATTTTCCAATTCATTTTTAATTTATTCAAATTCTCTATAATTATTTACTTAAAATTCCCTATCATTTACCTTTAAAAAATCAATCTTTATATATATTTCATTTTCCTCAAATACTAATATCTATTCAACTAAGCCATAGCATTCAAAAATTTCAATTCTCAATATAATCAACATAATCCATCACAGATTATCACATAAATCGCACTACTAAATATAAAACAAATTCATCATTTTGAGGAATCCAGTTGGAGTGTAATAACCCAAAATTTTGTAAATATTTTTAAATTTAATTTATTTGAAAACTTTGATTTTTAATCATTAAAATTTGAATTTGGAATTATTCCAGTGTAATTTTGGATGTGTTATTTATCTTCCAAATAGGATAAAATAAACAATTTCTGAAAATTTTATATTTTGGTCAAAATTTAACTTTTATTTGAGAATTTTAATTTTTTTTTTTTAAATTCTAATCTTTTTATTTGAAGCTAGATATAATTCTTATATCCGTTCTGCTTTATGTTTCGTTAAATTCCGATATACTTTTAAAATTGGATAAAATACATCGTTTTACATGCAATTAATTTCTGTATTTTTATTTTATATTCTCCTATGTCCATCTCTTGATTTTTATTTCTCTATTTTATTTGTCTAGACTTTTATTTCATTTATTGGATTTTTACTTGTTTATAACTTTGTATAAATGGCTTGAGAAAATCAAGGAGACATAGGTTACATTGTTTTAAATGTTTGCCTTTTTATTTTCCTACCCTCTTTATTACTTTCTAGCCGTTCCCCACCTTTCTAGCCATGTATTTCCAAAACCCTAGCCACCTCCTCTACTACTAAATCACGTACAAAAACATTCATCAACATCTCATTTCCTCATTTACTTTCTCCTGAAGAAAATTATAGTAAGTTTCCATGGCATCTCTTCCTCTTTGTTTTTCCTTTTTCTTTTATTTTATTTTGTTTTTCTTCATCAAGTGCTCGGCCTCTGCCATATTTCCGACCTCATCCCCTCTCCCCCTCCTTTATGATCGACCATCACCTCCTCCGCTTATGGCCGTGACCCTTAGATCTAGATCCACCACCAAAACTTGACTAAAACCATCACGAGTCTTCCATTATTTCACCACCTATTCCATTTGCCATGGCCACACCCTAAAACTCCACTTTGTTTTGACATGCCATGACCTAAACCCTGCCAAGCTGTGCCTTGAGATGCACTTGACCCAAAGTCCAACCCTGGCCAAGCCATACTAGGCTATGGCCGAGCCTATGTGAACCAAAACCCCCTTTGTTCCTTGCCTCTTTACATTCCATACTAGACCTAGGACAAGCCATGCTAGACCTAGGCCGAGCCTATAGGTGTTGTGGCCGAGCCATTGTTTGGGTTAAAGCCATTTGTATCTTATTCCTATGCATACTTTTCATTTTAATTTATATTTTACATTGTTGAATTATATACTTATGTTTATGATAAATTATTTGTTTACAAGATTTGGATTTGGGTGCCACTTCTCTTCGAATCTAGTTCTTGCTTGTCGTGCCTTTCTGTGTTTGTTGTGTGCCTTTACTTCGTAATCTCTAGCTTCAAAAAGGTGATTTATTCATTCTAGACTAATCGTACTTATATAATTGTGAAACGATGACAAGTGAATATGTAATGATTGATATACTATGTTCATATATGCATGTGATATGTTTGTATGATGTATAACCAGATTTTATACCTATTACATCATCTGTTATAATATTATATGCTATACAGTTATTTTATTTTCTGTATCTCACACTACAAGTTCCCTATCACTATGGGTTGAAATGATACATACCCGAACGGACTTTAGAATAAGGAAAAATCATTATAGGCTGAAATGATAGGCTTGAGTGATTTTTATTATATTTGATTTACTTGGGATTGCGGCTTTGAAATGATAGAAAATGGATTTTCCTTTTTAAATTATAGATTGAAATGATATATTATCCATATCACTTGTTCTAGGTTAGAAAAATATTATACAAACCCGTGGTTAATTATATATATTTTCTAAGATTTATAAGCATTTTTAAATGTAAAAATAAGGCATTTTAACTTAAATTGGATCTAAATAATTTCAATGAATTTATATTGATTTTTCTATAAGTTAAAATGTATAAAGAATTAAATGGGAAGGTGTATTTTAAAAAGATGACTTAACTTGGAATTGGGAATTTGGTTTTAAATGGAAAATTTTAAGTTAAGTAAATAAATGGAAATTTAATTTTATTTATGAAATGGGTATTTTAAATTAAAGTATTAAATGGATTGTCAAAATAAAAAGTTGAGAAAATAGTTTATTTTTGACTTAATAAGTGAATTATTGTTTAATTTGGATATTTATTAATTAAAGGTTTATTTTATTGAATCATAAGTTAAATGATATCCAAATGAATATTTTTGAAGCGAAATATATGACTTTTATAAGTTAAAATGGCTAAAATTGAAATTTTAATGTTTCTGAAATTTTATATTAAATCTGGAAATAGTATTGGTAGCATTTTAGAAATGCTATGGTTTTAAGACAACATTTGTTAAGTGCTATCATTTTGAAAATAAACCAAGTTCTGGAATAATAAAGAGCTACTGCAGCACTTTGTCAATGCTGTTGTTGCTGAAAGTAAATTGTTTTGAATAACTAAATAGCTACTGTAGCACTTTGTAGGTGTTGTTGTTGCTGAAAGTAAACTGTTTTGAATAACTAAATAGCTACTGTAGCACTTGGTAAGTGCTGTTGTTGCTGAAATGAAACTGAATTGTTTTAAATTGCTAATACCTACTGTAGCACTTTGTAAGTGCTGCTGTTTTTGAAATGGAGCTATATGGAAATAACTAAATATCTACCGTAGCACTTTATAAGCGCTGCTATTTTGAATTTGACAAGGTTTTTGAAATATTACTATATCTACCGCAACATTTTATAAGTGCTGTTGTAGCTGAAATTTACAATGCTTTGGAAATTTTATAATTGAATGAATGAACTTGGAAATGTTACAACTTTGAAATGAATATTATTTAATATCATATTTAAATGGTTTAAATGAATATGTTTTGAAGTGAATATAAACCATTTCGAAACTTATTACCATGGGTTATAATAAAGATTGGTTGGCAAAGAGACCGTGATCAAATATGGGCATACTCTCTGTCGATACCGAAAACCACTTGGGCAACCGTGTATGCGGTGGAGATTCCAGAATGAAGTAAGATGGTCGTGAAGTTTTATTGAGGTATGTACGTGGACCCGACTCCCATGAGTTGGCATAAGGTGGCTAAAACAAGAGCGCTTCTGGGCCAATGAGGTGGCTCCTCTTATCGGACATATTTCTTCGTATGCCATTATATTACTTTGTAATTGATTGGTGCGCACCTTTGATTTTTGGGAGTGTAGCTCGAAGTGGGTGGTAGTGGCTGCTACACGTTACCACCAGTCCGGATGGTAATTGGTATATCTACCCTGGCATTGCCTAGTTGTGTCATGTCACCTATCCTAGCGAGCCTTGTACGAGTTTGATTTGTGTCGTACCTATGGAGTATCTTTTCGTAGCCTCCCAATCAGGAGGTACTAGGTGCTGTATAGACTATTGGTACTATTTATGTGTTAAGGTGGAAAATGTAAAGCCTTAACGCTATTTTAAAGTAAGTTTATTTTACTAATAGGCATTATTGTAATAACGCATATTACCACATAGTAAATAGTTTAACGGATCCTTAGAGGATGGGCGGTCCCAAGCATCCTTTAAGTTACTTGTACATTTATTTTACAATTCACTTGAGTTGGTTTACATTGTATAAGTATGTATGTTCTAACTCGAGTGTTTGTGTTTATCTCTTATGCTCGGGTCAGCCTGAGTATCACAGCTTGGATCTATCTTCTAAAAGCAAGATATTTCTAGAGTTTATCGGCTTATCTAGTTTTATCTATTTCAGTTCGGTTATTCTATTTCAGCTTATGTATTAGAGACTTATGTATTTGGGATTTCTACTGTATTTGTTTCAGAACTGTATTGTTTTTCAGACTATGTATTTTGTACTTGTTTTGAGACTGAGTTTGTAGTGGCTTTATGAACCACTGTGGTTATTTTTATTTCCGCTGCGAGTATTCTGATATACTGTGCCTGTGATTATGTGATTGGTTTTATTTACTCCAAATTTCATTACGATTAATTGTTTTAAGCTATTCAAGTTTGACATATTTTGGTTTTATTGTCGAATTTGAATGTTGCAAAATAATGGGTCGTTACATTTGGTATCAAAGCTTTGGTTTTAGGCAAACTTTAGCCTTTAAAGATAGGGTAGAAATACCCTAGAATGAGTGAAATCAATCCTGGAATCCTTTCTTTGTGAGAGAACGTATTTTAAAGTATAAAATGATTTTTCAAATGATTTCAAAGGCATTTCAAAAAGTATTTTATACAAAAACTTTTCTTGCTTTGAAATCAAATTTTCCTTAACTTCTTTCTTTTCCTTATCTACCTTGTTAGTAATTTCTTTGTTCAGGATATTCAATTCCCGTTGCATCTTATCTAATCTTGTCTTGTTTCTCAATTACCTCTGTCCTAAAATTCATTCTTGATTTTTCAGGATGAGTCAAAGGAATGCAAGAGGTAGGGGACGTGGTGTTACCCCAGCTCTTGAGCCTACTGCACCAGTTAGGTTCACGAAACTCTGCAAGGAATACACTGAGCTTGGTGGCACTAAATTCATAGGATCTGAGAGCATTATTGAAGCTCAACAGTGGTTGAAAGATTTGGAGAGGATTTTCTCCGGTCTTGAGATCACTAATGCGGCAATGCCTAGCAGCGTCAGTTGGCAGCTTGGCAATTGAAAGGAGCAGTTTTGGATTGGTGGAAGTCTGTCACAACTCACACCGCTGAAGCTGACATTTCGTGGGAACAGTTTAGGTATCATCTTCTGTTAGTCTTGAATTTGGTCCTGTTTTCTCCTTTTGAAATCCAGCTTATGCTCTTTTATCGTGGTTTAGGGATGCTTTTCTTGTGAAATGGATGCCCGAGGAAGGAAAGTCTTGGCTGTATCGGGAATTCATGGATCTGAAACAGGGTGATATGTCTTTTACTGAATATGAGAGGAAGTTCAATGAACTTTTTAAGTTTGGCCTTAATCTGATTGACACTCCTCTTAAGAAAAATGAGAAGTTCATTGGTGGAGCACGTCCGGAGTACTATGATCATCTCATAGCCCATGTGCATAGTCCTTTCACCACTCTGATGGACATGGCCATTAGGTACGAGAATCCTACTTCTAAGGATCCTCCAGCTGCTCAGTCTTCTTCATCTCGGTCTTTTTCTGGCAATCCTAAGAAGAAAAATCCTAACTTCTACCATCAGAGGAAGAATCAGAACAAGACTCTAGGGTTGGGATCATCTTCTCCATCTCAGAGGTAGTCGATCGACCTATGTGCCATTACTTGCTACAGATGCAATCAGAAGGGATACTAGGCTAATAGCTATCCTACTTTGGGTGGTGCCGCTATTCCCCCAACACAGTTGACCAGGCGTGATCTCTGTCACATTTGTCTACAACCTGGCCATTTTAAGAAGAATTGCCCCACTCAGCAGAAGGGCAAGTCATCGAGTATTTTTGCTGTGACTTCTACGTCTTCTCCAGATCCACCACCTGCACATGTTCCTGCTCTTGCTCCTAGTGACAACCAAGGTACACTTCAGGGTACTTTTTCTATGTTTAACTTTCATGTTCGTGTTTTATTTTACATTGGAGCTTCCCATAGCTTTATTTCTATGGATATTTGTGATAAATTTGAGCATCTTCTTTCCCCTAAATTGGCTCCTGTGCCTTTGTGTGTTTCAAATCCTATTGGTGGTCCTATGAATCTTAGTAGGATTTGTAATCAAGTGAAACTCCTACATTTGATCACTATTTCAGTGGTGATTTCTATGTTCTTTGTTTTGATGCTTTTGATCTATTGCTTGGAGGTGATTGGCTGAAGAGGCATGATGTCATTATCTCTTGTAATGCTCGAACTGTCACTCTTGTTGATGATTTTGGCAATTCCTTGGTTATTCAGTGTTGTTTGCCGTAGAATTTTACGGGCAGTTTTATTTATTCTCTTGATTCTTCTCCATGTGATCTTCATTCGACTCGTGTGGTTAAACTCTTTCCTGATGTATTTGGTGAAGTCACTGCTTTGCCTCCTAAGTGGGAAATTGACTTCCATATGATCTTATCCCTGGAGCTCGACCTGTAGTTCTTCCTCCTAGAAGAATGGCACCCCTTAAGAAGGTCGAGTTGAAAAAGCAGATTGAGGACTTGTTCTCTAAAGGTCTGACTAGACCCGGCCATTCCTAATGGGGAGCAGTGGTGGTTTTCATCACCAAGTCCGATGGTTCTTTGAGGATGTGTGTTGATTATAGGGAGCTGAACAAGCTCATTATGAGAAACATATATCCAATGCCTCGTATCAATGATATGTTTGATCAGCTCCATGGAGCTACTGTCTTCTCTCAGCTTGATCTTGCCACAGGTTTTCACCAACTCAGAGTGACTGAGGAAAGCATTCCTAAGACTGCTTTCCGTATCGAGAATGGTTTTTATGAATGGTTAGTTATGCCTTTTGGTTTAACTAATGCTCCTGCTTTCTTTGTTGATTGGATGAATTATGTTTTCCATGATGTGCTTAATAAGTTTGTTGTAGTCTTTGTTGATGATATCATCTTCTCCAAGTCAAGGAAAGAGCATGAGTTGCATTTGAAGTTTGTTCTAGAGACTCTTCGAAGTCATCGGTTGAAGGCTAAATTCTCTAAATGCCATTTCTGGAAGGATGAAGTCCGATTTCTTGGGCATATTGTTTCTAGTAATGGAGTTTCTGTTGATCCAGTCAAGATCGCTGCGATCAATGATTGGAAGACTCCTAGGACTCCAACTGATATTCGCGGTTTTCTAGTCCTTGCCAGTTATTATCGGAGATTCATTGAGAATGTTTCTCTGATTTCTGCACCTCTCGCCGCTTTAACTTGAAAGAATGCTAAGTTTATATGGAGTGATAAGTGTAAAGCTCCATTCAACGATTTGAAGCGTAAGCTTACTTTCGCACTAGTGCTTACCGTTCCGAATGGAAAAGAGAGATTAACGGTATATACTGATGCCTGTTGTGAGGGTTTAGGAGCTGTTCTGATGCAAGATGGGAAGGTGATTGCTTATGCCAGTCGCCAATTGAAGACCCATGAGGCCAACTATGCTGCTCATGATCTAGAATTGCTTGCTATTGTCTTTGCCTTAAAGATTTTGAGGCATCATCTTTTGGGTGCTAAGTTTGAGCTCTTTACTGATCATCAGTCATTGAAGTATATCTTCACCCAAAAGGACTTGAATCAGTGGCAGGTTCGGTGGCTTGAGTTTCTTGCTTCTTATGATCTTGACATTAGCTATACCCCTGGAAAAGCTAATGTTGTGGCTGATGCTTTGAGTAGAAAGAAGGCCATGTTGTGTCAGCTTGTTGTTTCTTCTTCTCCTCTTTTGAATCGTATCATGGCTAAGCAGGATGAGGATAGGATCATCAAATTGATGAAGGAGAGTGTTCGTATCGGAGTTTGTGGTAGTAGTCCTGATGGTAGTGGAGCTCAGATCGATGATAGAGGGATTTTGAGGATTAATAATAGGATTTGTGTCCCGATTGTTGATGGATTGAGGCAGGAGTTACTTCGAAAACATCATCGATTTAGACTTTCTATTCATCCCGGTGTGTCGAAGATGTATCAGGACATGAAGAAGCTTTATTAATGGAGAGGTATGAGGCGAGATATCTCTATCGTTGTTAATAGGCGTGCGACTTATCACCAAGTCAAGGCAGATCATCAAAAGACCCCTGGTTTGTTGCAACCCCTGGAGGTTCCCAAGTGGAAGTGGGAACGGTTTCCATGGATTTCATTGATGGATTACCTAGGATAGAAAGGGGAATGATAATATTTGGGTTATTGTGTATAGATTGACCAAGTCAGTTCATTTCATTCCGGTCAAATCTACATGTTATGCTTCCAGTCTGGCTGAGATTTAAATGAGGGAGATTGTTCGTCTCCATGGTGTTACTATCAGCATTGTTTGTGATTGGGATCCTATCTTCATCAGTCAGTTTTGGAAATCTTTTCAGGAATCATTGGGTACTCGTCTGAATCTGAGCACTGCTTACCGTCCACAGACCGGCGGTAAAACGGAAAGACTGAATCAGATTCTTGAGGATCTTCTTTGGGCTCGTGTTCTGGATTATGGAGGATCTTGGGAAGATCATCTCCATCTTGTTGAATTCACCTAAAACAACAGTTATCAGGCTAGTATTGAGATGTCTCCGTTTGCCGCTTTTTACGGAAGACCTTGTAGATCTCCATCTTACTGGATTGAATCCGGTAATCATTTGGTTCTTTGCCCTTATGTGATTTTGGAGGCTTCTAAGAAGGATGAGGAGATTAAGAGGAAGATGAGGATTGCTCATGATAGGCAGAAGTAGTATGCTGATCGTCGTAGGAGGAGTTTGGAGTTTGATGTTGGTGATTTGGTTTTCCTTAAAGTCTCTCCCTTAAGGAATGTGACTTGGTTTGGGCATAGAGCGAAGCTTGCTCCTAGGTTTGTGGGTCCTTTCCGTATCTTTGAGAGGATTGGTTCTCTAGCTTATCGGCTGGATTTTCTTGAGAAATTCTCTGGAGTGCATAATGTATCCCATGTTTCGCATCTTCATCGATATCTATATGATCCATCTTTGATTGTCCAGCCTTCTTCTCTTGATAGTTTGGATATTGAGCCTAATCTGACTATTGAGATGAAGCTACTTCGTATCGTCGATCGAGGTACGAAGCAGCTAAGAAGGAAATATGTCAACCTGGTCAAAGTGAAGTGGAGTACGGATGATCGGGATTGTACTTGGAAGATGGAGGAGAGCATGCATGCTTCGAATCTAGAATTGTTTGTTTTAGGTACAATTTGCTTTCTATCTTGTCTTTCCTTGTTTCCGTGCCTCGTTCCTTTTCGAGGACGAAAAGTTTTGAGTGGGGGAGAGTGTAACAACTCAAAATTTTATAAATATTTTTAAATTTAATTTATTTAAAAAATTTGATTTATATCATTAAAATTTGAATTTGGAAATTTTCCAGTGTAATTTTGGATGTATTTGTAATTTAAAATATACAATTTTTGAAAATTTTATATTTTGGTCAAACTTTGACTCCTATTTGAAAATTTGAAAATTTAATTTTTTTTCAAATTCTAATTTTTTATTTGAAGCTGGACATAATTCTGATATCCGTTTTGCTTTTCGTTTCGTTAAATTCTGATTTATACTTTTAAAATTAGATAAAATATAGTGTTTTACATGCAATTAATTTCTGTATTTTTATTTTATATTTTCCTATGTCCATGTCTTGATTTTTATTTCTCTATTTTATATATCTAGACTTTTATTTTACTTATTGGATTTTTACTTGTTTATAATTTTGTATAAATGGCTTGAGAAAATCAAGGAGACATAGGTTACATTGTTTTAAATGCTTGCCTTTTTATTTGCCTACCCTCTTTATTACTTTCTAGCCGTTCCCCACCTTTCTAGCCATGTATTTCCAAAACCCTAGCTGCATCCTCTATTGCTAAATCACGTACAAAAACATTCCTCAACATCTCAATTCCTCGTTTGCTTTCTCCTCGAGAAAATTACAGCAAGTTTCCAAGGCATCTCTTCCTCTTTCTTTTTCCTTTTTCTTTTATTTTATTTTGTTTTTCTTCATCAAGTGCTCGGCCTCTGCCATATTTCCGACCTCATCCCCTCTCCCCCTCCTTTATGATCGACCATCACCTCCTCCGCTTATGGCCGTGACCCTTAGATCTAGATCCACCACCAAAACTTGACTAAAACCATCACGAGTCTTCCATTATTTCACCACCTATTCCATTTGCCATGGCCACACCCTAAAACTCCACTTTGTTTTGACATGCCGTGACCTAAACCCTGCCAAGCTGTGCCTTGAGATGCACTTGACCCAAAGTCCAACCCTGGCCGAGCCATACTAGGCTATGGCCGAGCCTATGTGAACCAAAACACTCTTTTTTCCTTGCCTCTTTACATTCCATGCTTGTAACTCCACACTCATCACTTTCCTAGCCTTAACTGTGCCTATGGACCCCATAACCTAGCCTAGCTGCTTCAAAAATATCATGGCCAAGCCATACTAGACCTAGGCCGAGCCTATAGGTGTTGTGGCCGAGCCATTGTTTGGGTTAAAGCCATTTATATCTCATTCTTGTGCACAGTTTTCATTTTAATTTATATTTTACATTGTTGAATTATATACTTATGTTTATGATAAATTATTTTTTACAAGCTTTGGATTTGGGTGCCACTTCTCTCGAATCTAGTTCGTGCTTGTCGTGTCTTTCTGTGTTCGTTGTGTGCCTTTACTTCGTAATCTCTAGCTTCAAAAAGGTGAGTTATTCACTCTAAACTAATTGTACTTATATAATTGTGAAACGATGACAAGTGAATATGTAATGATTGATATACTATGTTCATATATGCATATGATCTGTTTATATGATGTATAACCTGATTTTATACCTGTTACATCATCTGTTATAATATTATATGCTATACTGTTATTTTATTTTTTGTGTCTCACACTGCAAGTTCCCTTATCACTATGGGTTGAAATGTACATACCCGAACAGACTTTAGAATAAGGAAAAATTATTATGGCCTGAAATGATAGGCTCGAGTGATTTTTATTGTATTTGATTTACTTGAGACTGGGGGTTTGAAATGATAGAACCCGGATTTTTTTTAAATTACGGATTGAAATGATATATTATCTGTATCACTTGTTCTAGGTTAGAAAATATTATACGAACCCGTGGTTAGTTATATATATTTTCGGAGATTTATAAGTATTTTTAAATGCAAAAATATGACATTTTAACTTAAATTGGATCTAAATAATTTCAATGAATTTGTAGTGATTTTTCTATAAGTTAAAATGTATAAAGAATTAAATGGAAAGGTGTATTTTAAAAAGATGACTTAACTTGGAATTGGGAATTTGTTTTTAAATGGAAAATTTAAGTTAAATAAATAAGAGGAAATTTTATTTTATTTATAAAATGGGTATTTTAAAATAAAGTATTAAATGGATTGTTAAAATAAAAAGTTGAGAAAATAGTTTACTTTTGACTTAATAAGTGAATTATTGTTTAAGTTGGATATTTATTTATTAAGGTTTATTTTATTGAATCATAAGTTAAATGATATCCAAATTAATATTTTTAAATCGAAATGTATGAGTTTTATAAGTTAAAATGGCTAAAATTGAAGTTTTAATGTTTTTGAAATTTCATATTAAATGTGAATTAGTATTGGTAGCACTTTAGAAATGATGTGGTAAGTGCTATCATTTCTGAAAATAAACCAAGTTCTGGAATAATAAAGAGCTACTGCAGCACATTGTAAGTGTTGTTGTTGCTGAAAGTAAACTGTTTTGAATAACTAAATAGCTACTGTAGCACTTTGTAAGTGCTGTTGTTGCTGAAAGTAAACTGTTTTGAATAACTAAATAGCCACTGTAGCACTTGGTAAGTGTTGTTGTTGCTGAAATGAAACTGAATTGTTATAAATTACTAAAACCTATTGTAGCACTTTGTAAGTGCGGCTGTTTTTGAAATGGAGCTGTTTGGAAATAAATAAATACCTACCGTAGCACTTTATAAGTGTTGTTGTTTTGAATTTGACAAGATTTTTGAAATATTACTATATCTATCGTAACATTTTATAAGTGTTGTTGTAGCTGAAATTTACAATGCTTTGGAAATTTTATAATGAATGAATGAACTTAGAAATGTTACAACTTTGAAATGAATATTATTTGATATCATATTTAAATGGTTTAAATGAATATGTTTTGAAGTGAATATAAACCATTTTGAAACTTATAACACGGGTTGTAATAATGATTGGTTGGCAAAGAGACCGGGATCGGATATGAACATACTCTCTGTCGTTGCCGAAAACCACTTTGACAACTGTGTATGCGGTGGAGATTCCAAAATGAAGTAAGATGGTGGTGACATGCTATTGAGCTATGTACGTGGACCCGACTCCCGTGAGTTGGCATAAGGTGGCTAAAACAGGAGCGATTCCGAACCAATGAGGTAGCTCCTTTTATTGGACATACTTCTTCGTATGTCATTCTATTACTTTGTGATTGATTGGTGCGCACCTTTGATTTTTGGGAGTGTGGCTCGAGGTGGGTGGTATTGGCTTCTATGCGTTACCACCAGTCCGGATAGTAGTTGGTATATCTACCCTGGCATTGCCTAGATGTGCCGTGTCACCTACCCTAGCAAGCCTTGTACGAGTTTAATTTGTGTCATACCTATGGAGTATCTTCTCATAGCCTCCCGATCAGGAGGTACGCAGGTGCTGTATAGACTATTGGCACTATTTATGTGTTAAGGGGAAAATGCAAAGCCTTAACACTATTTTAAAGTAAGTTTATTTTACTAATAGGCATTATTATAATAACAAGTTTATTTTACTAATAGGCATTATTATAATAGCATATATTACTACATAGTAAATAGTTTAACGAATCCTTAGAGGATGGGCAGTCCCAAGCATCGTTTAAGTTACTTGTACATTTATTTTACAATTCACTTGAGTTGGTTTACATTATATAAGTATGTATGTCCTGACTCGAGTGTTTGTGTTTATCTCTTACGCTCGGGTCAGCCTGAGTATCACAGCTTGGATCCATCTTCTGGAATAGAGATTTTTGGAGTTATCGGCTTATCTAGTTTTATCTATCTCAGTTTGGTCATTCCATTTCAGCTTATGTATTAGAGACTTATGTATTTGGGATTTCTACTGTATTTGTTTCAGAACTGTATTTTTTTCAGACTGTGTATTTTGTTCTTGTTTTAAGACTGAGTTTGTAGTGGCTTCATGAATCACTATGGTTATTTTTATTTCTGCTGCGAGTATTCTGATATTCTGTGACTGTGATTCTATGATTGGTTTTATTGGCTCCTAATTTTATTATAATATATTGTTTGAGTTATTCAAGTTTAACATATTTTGGTTCTATTATCGAATTTGAATGGTGCAAAATAGTGGGTCGTTACAATCCCTCCAACGTGTTTCCCTGCATCCACATATGTTAGCATAACAGTTTAAAATACCAATACCACTTCGAGGGGGATATCGCGGTATAAGGGGCCGTCCGCTATCATGCGGGGAGCATAGAGTCTCATCCGCAATATAATGCGGGAAATCAATCACCCTAATATATATATATATATATACACACACATACTATATATAACATATCACATCCAAGCCGATAATAAATTATCAACTCAAGCATCAACCAATAATATAATTTTATCTATTTAAATTTAAAGGGTATTCCAAATGAGTGAGATCAACTCACCTTTAATTTTTGCTTTGCAATCCGATCCAACTAGCTTATCTTCCCCGATTTAGGACCTTGTATAAATATTAGATGATTTTTATTAATATTCGAATAAATCGAACAATTAATTTCCGTTTGATAATTTAATTAGCCGATTTGTTTTAAACTAATAATTAAAATTTAAACTAATTTCCTTTAAATAAAGTATTTTTAGCAACTAAAATAATTTAATAAGTTTATTAGACAAATTAATCCCCATAATACAGTATAAAAAACTAGTTAAGTGAAAATATGTGTATATGTATATTTATTTTATTTTTCTTTGAACTTGGATATACTAAAATAACCTATACGCATTTAAATAGATATAAAGTAAAAATAATGGTTTAAGATGAAATTAAATATAAATACTAAAATTTATTTTCATTTATAATTCACTTGACAAGGCTAGTTTATAAATTTTGGACTTATTTACCATAAATGTTAAGTAAGTAATAACTAACTTTTGGAGTCCAAAAATAGTTTATAACAATTTATATAGCATAATGCATATTTAAAAATTCCTTTTCAGAACAAATTCTTTACTGTATCCAAATCTATAAACTTAAGAAAATAAACTGTTTTATAAAATCCACTGTAAAAATGATATTTATTTTTATTATATTTTCCTGTTCCACAACTCACAGATAATATTATACTTCCCTCTGTAATTTATCCATAAATACGAGTTTCGCATTTAAAATGAAACGATTACCTCACCGAGGAAATGAACCCAGGCAGCTCCACCTCTGCCATCGGTGTCATGGCCTACAGTTGCTCGCGATCGAGTTGCTCCTGCTCACACTTTTGCTGACGACTCACGTGCCACCACTTCGCCAATTCAGATCACCTCGCTAACCTCATGCTCGCACTCAACCACATCGCATAGGCGACCGTGATCTTAATCTGCCTTCGTTTTTATCCCTCTTTTGCTCGTGCATCGACAGCGTGCCTCAAATCGAACGCGACACGATTGTTTCGACCACGGGCTCGTGAAAATGTCACGATGGACTTCCTCGATTTCATTAAAATTGAACTTCCCTCTTCATGTGCGCTCGCCATTTGAACAAGCCGCCTCCAATTCCCTTATATATTTTATTTGCCGATTCGATTATGATTTGAGAGAAGAAGGGGAAAGCTCGGTTTGATTTTATTTGATTTTGATTCGAATAGAGAACAACCATTTATTTTTGAGATTTTTTTTCAAACAGGAGAAAGCTTCGTGGTATTTTATTATTTTCTTTTTCTCTTTTTTTTAAAACAAAGATGCATGTTTCACGAAGAAGAACACGTGTTTAAAATTTCTCTACGTGTCTGTTTGCTACAGTGCTTTGATGCATTAATATTATTTATATTTAAATTCAAATTCAAATTTAAAATTTTATTGAAATCGTAGCTTAAATTTTTTACATCCCACCGAGGCGTGCCGTAGGCGTTCATAAAGTTATACCCCTATTCCAAATGCGATGGAAAAGGTTTCGAGCCCTAATTCGATCGTATGGGGAAGATAGCTTTTTGAACCCAGTTATTATATTAAATTTTCGATATAAATCTCAGCGCGTTTACTTATCGTATGATCACACGACAACTCCAAACAGTACAAAATTTAAATCCGATAATATACAATACTACGATCCAATGGAGCTGGTTTCGTCGAAATCCGAGACTGTGCCTCGAAAGGCTATTTTTAAATGTCAATTTAAACTATATATTTTTAAAACTAAAAAAAACATTTTCAAATTAAAATTTAAAACTTCTATTATCTCCAGTATTATAAATATATATTTTCTAAGCCCTTGAAATAAAACCAAGATTCACTATGTTAACCGATTTTCAATTATTAAATTCAATAATTTAATTGCCAAATAAACAGTGATATTTGAAATTCAAGTTAAACTAACTTTCAAATATTTAAAATCAATTAGATATTTCAATTTCAAATATCCAGAAATTCCGGGTCGTCATAAGGAGAATTTCAATGGTGTGCCTACTGAATTTATGATTTAAATTCAACGAGGGTATGCTGAATTGAATTTTGAAATTCGATGGAGATGCACCGAATGAAGTGTAAAAAAAATTATTTGGTAGGGGTATGCCAAATTTTAATTTTCTGGTCATCATATCCAAATTTAGAGTGCAACCAAATAATAGTGTGTAAAAGCATTTCTAGATCTAGCACCAATTTTAGGGGGTTTCCCTTCTCCTTATTTCTCTTTCTTAATATTTTGTTTTCAAAAGTCTCTTAGTTTATCCTTTTATACTTATTTTTTCGATTCTCTCCCATCATTTTATATTTTGGTACACACGTTTTAAATTTTGTACAACTATTTTCATCAGTTACCTTCTAATATTTCATATTCAAGGCCATATATTACATAAACAAAAAATTAAACTATTTAAATAAACACAGCTAACTAATATATACATTAATATTTCTTATAAATACTAAAGAATAATAATTTCAATATGTTTACCACTATTGTACCAACCAAAATCGTAAAATTAATTTTTTTTCATTCGACTATAAAGATGCATAAATCACATAAAATAATAATAACAAATTGTTATTTATTTATCTTAATAAATTCATTATATATTGCATTTTGATATTCTACTTTTAGCTTTAAATACCTATATTTAAAATTACTGCAACTATTTACAAAACCCACCTCACGTTTCTCATAAAATTATACATTTCAAAAAATAATTAGATAAATCTAATTAATTAGTATTTGTTAATTCATTAACTAAATTATGAAAATATAAAAATTTAAATACGTAATATTCAATATCGTAGCAAAAATGGTTAAGTATTTCTTCATCATTAAAGTAAAGCTACATAAGTCATATAACACAAAATATATATAAATAATAACAAAAAATGCAATCTAAAATTCAATTATCTTAATAACTTTATCATGCAGTGCTTTACAAGGTTATGTATTCAATTCAAATACCTATATTTAAAACTTCTATAATCATTTACAAAATCCACTCAATTATCTTTTACTATTTACATTTAAGTCCATATATTAGAATTGATTACGTAATCTTAAACTATGTAAGCAAGTTCAATAAATAGTTATTCGTGGATTCGCCTGATAAATAAATAAATAACAAAAATTTCAATATTGATCTCACATTCGTATTAACAAAAAATAGTAACAATATATAAATACATCAATCATGTAACATAAATTATATACATAAATAGTACGTATAAATTTAATGTATAATCCATTTATAACTATATTTACAATGTATTACATTGTAAAAATCATATTTAACGTCTGGAATCTACATTGAAATTTCTATAATTATTTTCAAAATTCTCCTCGATATTAGCTTATATTGTACATAAGTCAGTATATTTAAATTAGTCATGTAATCTTGAATTTAAATTATTCGGGTACTTTTAGTTAACAAAATTTATTAATTCATCTAATAAACCCTAATTGCAATAGGTTTAATATGTACAATGTTCACATCAACAAAAGTGGTAAAATCATCCTTTTCACTTAAATAAAAAAATACAAATCGCGTAACATACATATACATAAACAATATTAACAAATTTAATTTATTATTTATTTTTCTCAATAAATTTATCATACAATGTATTGCAAAATTTTGTTATTAGCTTCAAATGCCTACATTTCAACATTTCCACGGTTATTTACAAACCTACCTTTATTCTTACCTAATACTTTTATTTGAATCTATATATTTAAACTACTTACGACATCTCAAATTTAAACTATTTACATAATCTCACTAAATAGTTTATCCATTCTTTGAGCAAATCCTAAAAATATGTGCTCATTTTTAATACACATACAAATATCCATACATGCATTCATACACGTACATACATACATACAGATACACACACACGCAGACACATGCATATTCATATTAACAAAAATAATATAGTTATTTTTTCCATTCAAGTATAAAGATATATGGATCTCATATTTTTGCATAAATAATAATAACAAAGTTAATTTGTAAATCAATTATATTTCTTTCTATGTATTTACCTTGGAGTTTGATATTCAAACCAACTACGTAATTTAAAATTTGATCTATATAAACAAATTCAATTAAATAATATTTATTAATTTATTTAATAAATCATTAAAATGTATCATTTTCGACATGTATACTATATTAATATTAACAAAATAGATAAGATTAATTTTTCTCAAATATAAAGATATATATATATATAAGCTAAATAACATAAATCAAGCATAAACAATAATAACAATTTCAGTGTACAATTCAATATTAACACTGACAACATTTTAATTTTAACGATAGCATTATACATAAACAATAATAATATAAGTGTGTTGCGAAAGGCACCTCATTTTCTTCTTCTTAATACAATTGCTAAAAATTGCTATAAATTTTACACTATACTCTTTTTATTATCAAATTTTCTATGAGACTACCAAAGACATCATTTTCGACTCTGTTTTTTCACGGCAAATAACCGCCGACAACACCATCTTCCACGATGATCAACCATCGAACAACAGTAGTTTGGTGATTAATGGGCGCTGCAAAAGATGTTGGTCGGAAGTTTTTCACTGTGCAAAACGACTTTATACTGTGGTTGATTGACATGTGAAATACTTTGGTATTAGAAAGTACAACATTTTTATTTCGTTTATTTTATTTCTACGGTATTAGGAAGAATAAAACTAGATGCTCATAGCAACACACTAATTAAAAAACAATAACATTGCATAAATTCATTCTAATTTTTAACATTAAAAATATAAATACAGTATATTTTTCAATATTAGGCTATGCCACTTTTCTTGTTCTCGTTATATGAGAATACTCAAGGGCGGTCACATTAAACCCTAAAGAGGTCATGTGCGGATCCAAGAACTATATATACACACATATATATTTGCACAAATATTATTACAAAACCCTAGCTCGGCCACCATCTCTCTCCATCGTGCAGGCATACTGCCTCTGACGAACTATTTTTGTCACACGGTGAAAAGATTAAAGCCTCCATCTCTCTGCAAAACTCCAGGTCGGTAATTCAAAATTTTCCAAAGTTGTAATCTAATGGAACTTCGGTATTTTGATTTTCGAAGTTTAGGATTTAACTAAATTGTTGATATGATCTGGTGATATTGATGAAATTGATGATTGTTTCAACAAAAAGAGGAAATCGATGCTTCTTTTTACCCGAACTTTGGATGAAAAAATTATAGCTGGATATATAAACGTGGATGGATGTATATCTTTCTTGGAGCATTATTCTGAAGAGTTTGTCTATGTAATTTTGATGATATTAGTTGGTTTATCGATTTTAAAATTAATTTGTATAAAACTGGGTTTGAACTTGTAATTGAATCTACTGATTCAATGTGAGATTCAAATCTTAAACCGTAAAGTTTGAAATTTGAATTAAAACGGGATTTGAATCGTGAATCATAAATCCAAGTGGGATTCAAATTGTAACTTTCAAAATAGAGTGTACTTATTTATGAAATTCTACACTCTTTTTTTATTAATGAAATAACATTTGTAAAAATAAAATGTACTTATTAATGAAACTTCTACACTCACTTTTACATTATGAAAGAAGAACTTAAACATATTTGGTTATCATTAGTGATTGTATATATGGTCCATAATTATGTAAATACAACATCAAATCGCTTAGCCATATAAAAACTTAACTAAAATATTTAATGTAATGTTATACATCTATAATTAAGTATGTTACACTAATATGCACACTAAATATGTAAATACTTCATAAATGCTGATGTTATAGAAAACTTCTTAGTCATTTATCATCCAAACCCAAATGGAGTAGCTAATAACCATACGAAGGGCTAAACAATCAGAAGACATGCTTCGGTAGTTATCAAAAACATGAAAGTGTTGGATCTGGCCCATTCGACAATGATTGAAATGGGTGAATTTCAAAAAATTCCCTAATTTGATCTTAATGGCTTAATGAAATTTAATATTTAACATTGGATCCAATCTAGTTGTTTCCTAACAAAGTCACATTTTATTTATCATTTCAGTTTGTTTATTTAACATGAAATAATTAAACCAATTTCAATTTTTTAGCGCATCTTGAAGAAAAAATGTCATCTTTCTCATTTCCATGCTTTCCTTCTTCTTTCTCAAATTCTTCTAACTCTGTCCTCCAATTCGTTTCTAATTCTTTTTTAGTTTTTTCCGTTCTAAATTTTAGCAAAACTCGTTATCAATCGTACACACAGGTAGTGAAAGAATTGAAGGTTTTTTTCCTCAAATCCTTACCCAAAAAATTCTTTTAAGAACTAGATAGATAACAGAAAAGAGAAGTGAATCTGTTTTCAGAGTGGGGGTTACTATCATCTAGTTAGAGATTGTCAGGATCCTATTCGATGTTTTAGTTGTGGATTATTCGGGCATAGAAAAGATAGATGTTTGAGGAATTTTGGTTCACATGATGGCGCAAAGAAGAGTATTTCGATTACCGGTCATGGGTTTTTCTTTATGCTAAAGTGTATGAAATTAAAGAGAATTTAGCTTGATCATTCGTGGCTGCAAAGGTAAGAAGGTATTGAACTCTTGGAATATATGTTAAACATTTCAATGTGATTAATGCTGTGAACATAGGTCGAAATTTTAAAGATAAATTTAGGGATCCTGAAGTGGTTTTAGACAGTGATGATCTTGCCAAGGATAATATTATCATCCCTGATTTGAGTGGTGTTGCTTTGAGTAGTCATACATTTGATTTTGATGCTTCGATTGTTCTTGAAGCCAACATCACGGTGTTAAAGGAGAATTATTTTCCTGATCCAATATTATTAGATCCATCATTTGAGAAATGCGGATCGATTTTTCATCCTCAGGAAACTGGTATCACAATGTTAGATGCGGGGCATGCAAATCAGGTGCAAGAAACCAACGAAGATTTTGTTTGAAAAAAACAGAAAATTTGTAGTAATATCTTTCAAAAGGGGGAAGTTTGAGATTGCTACTTCAATTTTTTTTTTTTTTGAAACTGGGTACTTATATTTACAAAGTAGGCAGCACACAAGTCTGCAAGAATCATCATGGCGCACAGTTTAATATGCCAGAGGCAGGGATCGAACTGCCGACCTTGTCGTCAACAGCCTGGCGTTTTACCACTGCACCCAGGCCTCGGACTTGGATGTTATAGGCGATAATTCTGATTTGTTTTGGGAAATGGTGATCGGTTATGGGGTTGGGGACTATTGTTTAAATGATAACAGAGTGGTTGAGAAGGATTGTGGGGATGTTGTCATACCTAATGAGGCTGTTGGAGATGTACTTTGTGATACTGCCATTGTGCACAGTTGCTTGTTGAAGGAAGTGGTTGATAGGGTCGATTGTGGGACTGTTGATTATTGTAATTGATTTGATGGAAAATTTGTTAATGTGTGCAATTCTCAAATTAATGTATATTCAGATATTTCATACATGCACAATCCCGCCTATATCCATGCAATGATACAAAAGGTAGATGAGAATGGTTGTGGGGATGTTGTCATTCTTGATGAGGAAGATGGAGTTGCACTGTGTGATAATGAAGATAAATTAGTTTTAGGTGGTGACAATCAATTATAGGAGATTGATCAAGAGTTTGCTAATATTGATTCAAGTTTTGTGATTACCACTGTAATTAGATTAGATAGTCTAAACGGTTTGAATAATAAGGTTTTGAACTCAAAGAGGTATCAAGTGGTGGATTTACAGTCATAGAAGAAGAAAAGGCTGCTGATGTAGTGGAAGATTATGTGGGTTTGATTGTTTCCTGTGTTGATATTGTCAGTGTGCTTGGTGATTCAGTGTATGAAGATAATATAGTTGATGTTGTTAACATTAATAATGGCGGTTTGGAAATATATAAAGCATGAAGTGATATAAAGAATGTACATAGAAAAGTAAATAAAATACATGCAACTAGTTCAATGCAGTGTAACAAAGAATTAGTTGATGGTGTGATAAATTAGTGGAAGCAAGGCATCAGGAAAAAGAAATAAGAGGTGAGCCAGAGGTTGTTATGGAAAATATGGTTAATGACATGAAGGAGGTAAGGTGATGTGTTAATGGCAGGGTTTATGTGCAAATGAAGATCACGTACGACATGTATCGGCCTCAAGTTCGATACTTAATGATATGTGGAATTAGATATAATAGAAAATTTAAATAGAGAAGAAGTGATGTATGATCATTTTATATTGAAATTTATTTTTACATTGAACCTATAAAGTTCATTTTATATTGTTGTCTTACATCTTTAAGAGGCTATATTCATGTTTGTGACACCGCTCGTAAAAAAAGAAAGATTCGTAATTGTAATACAATTAGAAGAATCCCCAGACTTCAAAAGCTTAAGGCATTTGCTGGAAATGGTATCTGCTATGGAAAGTAGAAAAGTGAGAATCAAGTATGAATTAGCAATGTGTGAGTCAAGCTGAATTCAGTATGTGTGTTTTATGAAGTTGAAGTAAGAAGTAGTAAAGGGTTGATGTAGAAATGTGGGTACGGTTTGATATAAACGTAGTAACAATGCTTCAGTATGCAGTAATCACTATTGGAGCAGTATATATTTGGCAAGAAGATGAATTGCAATTCAAGTGGCAATTGCAAGGCAAATGTAAATATGAAGTTGCCATGTGAGGTTGAGACAATGCATAGCGAATGTTATTTGGATTTCTATAGATTTTATCATGGTATCAATGCTTCAATTGTAACTAAGGTGAAATTATTGTAGTGATGATTTGAGGTGTTTTAGTTGAGGACAATAGAGATATAGTAGTGATAAAGTGGTGATATTTCAATCACAATGGAAACATTGATTAGTGTCCTAGAATGAGTTAATGTAGAGTATGTTGATTCAAGGTATGAAGGATGGTGGTTGTAGGTAATGCTAACACATGGAGGATGGAGGTTGAAGTTAAGGCGCAACAGTCTAGATGTTTTTTTGTTATATTTTGTAGACCTTAATTTTTAGAGTTGGGTTTTTTTACTATTATATTTATATTGTACAGGGTGGGTAATGCTACCTGTCAAACATGTTGATAGCTATATTTTCTAGTGTAGATAAAATACATAAGTGACCTCCTCTTTAACAGAGTATTACTCATTTCTCTCAAAATAATAATTAAATATAATATGCTTATAATTATGAATGTATCGTTATGTATACGTGTGTGTGTGTCTATATATACATATTCATACATATGTGAGATGACATTGTATACGTGATGTCTACAATATCAAACAAAAGCACTGTCAAATATATACATGTGCAGATATGATATTTATATTTATCATATATGTGTATGTGTGTGTGTATATATATATATATATATCAAATTTCAATTTAAAATAAATTATCTAATTCTGATTTTGATAAACAAAAATTCAAATTCAAATTTAGGTCTAAGATATTAATTCAAAAGTTGTAAAATATCTTATATTTGACTAAGAATTATTATTATAAAATAAATACATTGATTTAATTATAATGCCATTGAAAAATAATTTTTTGAATTGATTTAAAAGTATATATATTTATTTTAAATCAAGTATAATAAATATTATAAAAATTATGTGCATGCGTGTGTACTTACGGTAATTTTTTTTATAAAATGCCAAAAATAATTTAGTAAATAAATACACACACACACACTAACATATAATATAAAAGCACCCTTTTAATTATATTATAAAATATCTATAAATATCCTTTGGCCTGATAGTTTTTTAATTGCAGTGAGCAATTTGATTTTAATTGCCATGTATATTATTTTAATTATATTTGATATAAACGTATATTATAATTTAAATGATTTTCATTAATAATTAACAATTTAAAATTAGTGAACATATATTTTTTTAATTCGAAAAATTATTTTACATACTTAAAACAATTATATGGTCGAAACAAAAATATATACATATATATTTTATTTATATTATTATGTTAAAATGAATAAATGCGTTTAGCTCACTATTATGTCAATTTATTGAACTATAAAGCATGGTAATCAGTGTATATAAAAATGATTCTAAGTAGCATGCAATAATAATACATATGTAAGTTAGAATTTACTCGATTGAGATGCAGTCAATAATGAAAGTCTCATAGATCTCTTAGATCCCTACCCAAAGTTGTCGGTTTTGGTGTATTACCACTTAAGTTAAGTTGTTTATTGTTTTAAGGCTGAATGGAGATCAACCATGATGAGGGATGAGAGATGTAAACGGGGGCCAATGATGTGACAAAGTAGGAACCAAAACAATTTAGGTTTGACTTGCTTATATAAAAAAAGTGGAAAATATCTTACACTATTCTCTCTTGCTAAGTCCAACTCCTAAGACCTCTTCTTTATCCCCTTATGGTCGACTCCTTATGGTCCCTTAATGGACAAACAAACTACAATACCCGATTGCAATCACTCAATTTAAATCTAAATTAAATGTCAATCGATATCATGTATTGATATGTACATCTATAACTTATATATATATATATATATATATATATTACTATTAGCACTTGGAATATTTCTAAAGACCGCTACATTTACTAAATACACCCTAAACAAAAATACAATAATAATTAATATTTCTTAAATATTAATTATTTTATAAGTATTATAAACTAATTAAATCGAGTGGTGTTTCGAATCCTGAACGGATTCAATCATGCGACTCACAAGCGTGAAATTAGTCATCAATTAATAACTGAATAAATCAAATGTTAACATTTCATAGTTATCCAATAACTATGAGTACGTAACCTTTTTTGCCCCAATAGTCATGATTAATGCACCGCCCAACATTTGCAGAGTGATAGGAACTTCGGTCTTAGTGGATGTATCTTAAAATAATCAAAACAAAATATTATTTTGTATTGTGATTTATCAATCATGATTGCAACTACTTGTAATTACAATCACAATCACATAATAATTTATTTAAGCACCTTTTTATTTATATATTTTTAAGCAATTACTTTATATATTGATGAAATCAAACGCCTGTTATTTATGAAATCAAACACCTTTTATTTTGAGTGAGATTTATTACAGAGTTGGATAATTTATAATAAATTACATAATTACAGAGTTAGATAATCTACTTATAGTATCAAGATAAATCCTTTTCAGAGTCTCGGTTAACTTAATGTAAGAGGAAAACTTCGATTCCCACTTTTGTCGCTTCGATCATCCAAAGCCATCGTCGGTTTTATTTTTTCCTTTATATTTTATAAATCTTGCCTTAGATGGTCCTCCATCCTCCATAGTGTTAACTTTACCGTTATCGGCTTTTGTGTCCATGTAGCATAAATATCTCTCAGGTTGATAGTAAAAGTCCATGAGATCCACTGGTCGATATCTTTCCAATGCTTTATTAAAATCAGTCTAATTAGCGACTCTAGAAATCATTGCCATCATTACTGTTATACCCATTCTTACCACAAACTATAGTGAAGAGAAATGGGCAGTACCTGAAGTTAGAAAAGCTACCTCATGTCAAGAAGACAAGCGGAAAAGATAAAGGAAATGAATCAATTAAATTCATCCTAAATAGGGAACCAGCATGAAGTCATAACACCTAACCCAACCCAAGCCCTGTAACCAAGGAAGCCGCAGCAAGAGGTAAATACTGCATGCATCAGAAAACAGGGGCAAGTCATTGTGGCTATATGAAAAATCAAAGGAAAAAGGTGAAATATTACAATGAGGCGTAGGAAGCAATACATGATATACTGAGCCGTCCGTACCTCTAAGGCTCACACTTTGTCAATACCTACAGGAATAGGTTTGCACCATCGCATACCGAAGGCAACCTAAGAAACACCGTATGGGGTCCAAAGCACTCCAAAGGGGCTGTATATAGGGCCACTTGGGATACGGCTCAACGTAGAACCATACTTAAAGGTAAACGACAAATGTGAAGATCCCTCTCATCAGCAGTCTAAGCATATTTGCAAAGAGGGCAACTTAAGCCATACTTAACTCAAATCAAAAATAGCCCCAAGCACATTTCAAGCATATACCAAGTCCACTTTTGGAGTATAATGGGAAATGCTACTCCATTCCGACCCGACATGATGTCAAGTCAAGAAAAGTCGACAAAGGTATTAGCGGTACAACCTGAACGCTAGGCAATATTCACCACTGCACCTCTTCATATGCATCAACAACGTATTCAAAGCATTAGAATGGTCCCTTACTATTCCTCTTAATACATTTTCCGTTTCAAGGGAGAGGAGACCAACCCATACAGGCTTGGTATTCCCCCTTAATTTTTCAAACATCCTGCTTTGAATTTCTAAGATCCTGTCAATGTCATGATTTCTCGCCAAAACCCCATCATCAATCCAAGCATAACAAATAAGCATTGTAGATGATGACAAGTGAAAAAATCTAAAGGTGAAGATTGAAGAAAAAGGTATAAGGCGATCGCAACAACCAACAAATCACTTGTCATACTATAAAAGGAAATACTAGAGGACAAAGAAGGGGATCTTTTTCTTTAGCTTCTTCTTCTTCTTCTCAAAGAGGAAAATCTGATATTTGAATATTATATACTTCTAGACAAATGCAACCATCTGTACTAAAAAATAGAAAATAAATAATGGATTATCCCATGGACGTAGGATTAACAATAATCTGAACTACGTAAAAATTTCTCCGTCCTTTACTTTTATTGTTCTGTTATCTAATTTTGGATCGCCATCCATCCATAAAACCATTTTGATATTTCAACAAAAGTTGGAGTACATGTACTCGGTTATGTAGGCGTTCAATAACATAGTCACTACTCAAAGGAAGATTTAACAAAGATTAAATTTGCTAATTCCTATTCGTGGAAGCAATTAAGACTAGATTGCTCCATGATCTAGTTGAGTGTGGTGAAGCCAAAAAACTTCATTAACATTTTTGGTACTAGAAGGAGGGCTCGAACCTCCATACCTCCAGTCGTCCATACCTCCATTCACTTTTTTGATCTTCGGCAAATTTGCCTAAGCTCCTGTAGACCCTTTCCAATTCTCATTTCGATCTAGCAGCAAATTAGGGAACCAGCAAAGCAGAGAATTACAGGAGACGGTGATTCAAGGTGATGCATTCCAAACAACTAATCATCATTGCTCGTAATCCACCGCCCTTGCTTATTTGTTGCATGTTTCATGTAATAGATAAATAGTCACGGTACTCTCGAAAATAAGAACAATGAAATCAGACTACTAGCAGCACTTAGATCAATTGCTACTTGATAGGCTGATTCAATTCACTCTCAAGGACAGCAATGCTGCTGCTTTTTCCAATAAAGAAATGCCTAGAGTATTTCTAAACATGAAGGTTCCTGCTAATCAAAAGGAAGAAAGTAAACAAGTAGTGAACGTCCATCAACCCAAACCACTCCGCACGTCCTTAAGACGACACTGGCATAAGGAAGGGATAACTTTGGGTATGGCAAGCCCTAAGCACGTTTAAACTTTTCATCTTCCTTAATTGTCACCTCTTCTTCCATTGCCATCCCACCTTGTTATGCATCATGCTTAAAAATCAGGAAATTTGGTCGCTATGCCTTCATCACCAATCCCCTTTCGAATAATGCAACATGCAGGAGTGGGTAAGGCACACCTTGATTTGAAGAATCCCAAACCAACGAGGTATCAAAACCATAGAGCAGACCAAAGTTCTGCACCAAGGACATCAGATTTCATCCGAAGCGGCTCATATTTAAAAAGAATATGTGTGTGTGTGTATCAATGTACTAAACTGGACATAGGGATATTAGACAGCTAGAAGCAGTATAAAATCTTTATATTATTTTTATTTGAAAATTTTAAACACACCTTCACATTTCACTGACAATATTCACCAATGCGAGGTCCGTAGATAAAAAAGGCACTCTCAACACTAGGAACGGTGAAACTGGCCCTTCATACTTGGACTTGCATCAATGCAAATCTGGTTCTTCAGCCAAAAAATTGCACTGGATGGGATATTAGACCGCCCTGCCAGAGTATAAATACTTTTTGTGGTAGCGATCATATCATAGTCAAACTGGTCGTAGGAATATTAGACGGTCTGAACCAGTATAAAAAACCTCTATGTTAGATAATTCAACATACCAGCTAGACGTATGGATATTAGACAGCCATAACTAGTAAAAAAACCATGCGCATGCGAAAAGGGTTGTATACACGACCAACTTCTTAGTCAAATCCTCTTTTAGTCCTCCCCAAACAGTGGGGGAGACTATGCCAAGCGCACGAACAGATTACTCTTCATAGCTCACCACCTTTGATTTATGGACCACCTAGAATGACAACGACAATCTCAAAAATTAGAACGGTGAGGCTAGAGAAAAATTCAGATCAGCATACATATGGCATTACACTCTCAAAAAGGAATGCAAGTCGTACCAAGCATGCAACTAAGGATATTACGCCCCCAAACAAGGGGGAGGTCACACCAAGTTTACGGCCAAGGACATTACGCCCTCAAAGAAAAGGCACAGGTCATACCAATCCTGCAGCCAGGTCAGCACAAGATGCTACATCCAAACAAGCGGCCAGGTCAAGACTATGACCTATTAGTCTTGACTAGGGGGTATATGCTACTCTAGGAGCTTATCCTAAGCATGGAAAGAAAGCATAATATATGATATGTACCAAAAGCTATTAATCGATCACAAATCCAAATGCTACTCAAAGCTTGCCATATATATATATATATATATATATATATATATATATCAAAAAACTGGGTTATAAATACTTAGTTATGATCATTACATACCTACAAAAAATATCGTTGTCTAGTTTACATATCTGCACGTAATGTACAAAAGGTTACAATCTAGGTCATTTTACAAAATAACACCCCTTGATGAAAACCAAGTTACAAATCTGGTTCAAAATCAGAAGACGAACTGGGTACAATCGCTCCATGTCGATGTGACCAGTGGGAATGCGACGCTGTAAGCTAAAATGAACCATTTGCTAAATGTAATGCAATAAATTTGTTTTCCAGTCCAGTAATCACGACTAATGATCGATTATGGGTAGCATTACTGTGAGTAGAGACACGGTAAGAAATGCGGGGATTATAAGTAGCACCAACCCAGACGTTTCCATAATCCAGAGATCTGCACTCATAGTTGACCCGATTATATAAGAAGGACAAATTGAGTCCAGACCAGAAATGTTTAAAAGGGTCAATTACACGTTGCCGGTCAATTTTCACTATTGTTGTCTCTACCTTCCCTTTATGAAGCTCTTCCAATAAAGACGCCTCGTCCATCCCACCTGGAGAAACTACGATGGAATCTAATCCGACCTCACATTCCAAATTGAATATCTTGTTTTCAAAGGCATTTACCCACCTTATAGCCGCTTTTCTATTTTTCTCAGTCTCATCTAAGAGATGCTCCCTCATTTTGTTAGTATTCCTATAAAGGGAACCAAAGAGCCCATCCTCGAAAGAACAGAAGGGTGAAACCCGAGTACCTGGTGTCCCCAATTCTCCCTTATAATAATTCTCCAACTCTTTAATCCTGACTTCATAACAAGTCTTCGCATCATGCTTCCATTTGAGGACGACATCCGGGTCAGTCCATAAGAAGGCATGGAATGACATATGACCCGAGGGAGGCATGTATAGTAGAAGTCATCTGAGGATCCTCTTCCATGCTAATGTGTAGTGCCATTTCTCCATCTCCCTAATCCTTCTCTTTAACTTTTTAATTTCATCCTTATACATGGCCTCGTTTATACTCTCAGCAGTCTTTAATAAGTCTTCCAATTCTGCTACTCAGAGTAGAGCAGTATCTAACCTCTTTTGGAGAATGGTTGTTTCTAAACCCTGATCGAAAAAAGCCAGTCGAAAAATTAAATAAATCCACACATAACAAAATTAAATAATAATATAAATAAGAAAAATGAGATTGCTAAAAATTCATAAATTTTGTAAAGAAGTAAAAGTAAACAAGCAAACTTCTGAATCATGTCAAGCGCTATGAAAAATGTTTTCCTAATCCCGAAGACTTAAAAGTAGAATCTAAGATAATATCTAAGGGAAATTAGGAAGAGGTGGCGCAGTGCTAGCAAGAAATGAACTGCGAGGGTCATAACATGCTCTTGTCCACTGATCCTTAGGTTGGTCAACTGTCACTTCAAAGTCTTGCCTGTCATTTAGAAAACTTTGGACTAATGTAGGGTAGAAAAAATCTGGGACGTCTCGGGATCATTGTAGTAACACCTCTTCCCTCTTACTTTTGACTTTCTCTAGGTTAAGCTTATTCGAGTAAGAAGCAATCCTACCTCAAGTAACCTACAATGAGTCCTTAAGTTTACATACCTCTAACACTACCCTGCTACACGTGTCACTCAGGATCTCCATCAGTTGAGCCTTGTCTTTATGGTTTGATTAGAAAATTCATCAAATAGTCCATGAGCAATAGTTTTCCATCCATCATTATGAGGGTGAGAGGGCCCAAAACCTATAGGAAAAGCAGGGAGAGTATCTGAGAGGGGTCAAGAAATCACCCTCCTATATTCAATGATTTCTTTCTCTCTGAGAAATATAGTGATTTCTACAAACATTTCCTTCACCTGCTTCTTATATCGCTCAATTTCCTCTCCATAAACAATGTCGTATAGCTTTTTACCCTCTTCTAAGGTTTGCTCTATTCTTTCCAACTTTGATGAAGCATCCCCCAATCAACGTGGCCAATGTAAGAATATAGGAATGAAGGGAAAGTTGAACCGAGCAACATCTAGGGAAGAAAGCCATTAATTGGTAGTCAGATGCATAGAAAGATACAAACCACACTGGAAATGTTTGGGAGTAATGGAGATATATCCCTCTAGTAGTGTATCAATGCATTTATGAGATTCGGGAAACCTAACCACATAGCCAGAGAATCCAAATTGCCAAAGGATGCCAATAGCCTCTTCTAGTCTGGCGATCTTAGAAGGAAGAAGCGTAGAAGAAAGTGAATAGGAATTTATATCAAAATTCTAAAGATTACTTTCCAAAAGGATCGAAAAAGAGTTGAAACAACTTCTCTTACTGACAATCTACCAAAGACACTCCCAAATGTAGCAATTAACCTATATTGGTTCTTTTCAAACAAATAGGTAAAAGAAATGTGAGAAAAATGAAGAAAGCATATACGTATCTCAATTTGAGTAATGCCCACATGAATGAAGTGATCAAATATTTTTATGAAATGTAGATTTTGCTGCTAGAATATGAGTGCAAAGATTTACAAAAATCCGCATAGAGAAATGAAAAGCCAGATTGAACAGCTATTTGAAGATGGTCCGGTAAGGGAATGACATGTGTGCAAGAGTATTAAATGCAAGTGCGGCCAAAAAGACATTTTTCTAGCACCGAAAAGATAGTCTAGAAAGAACTGTCTAGACATACAGACCGGGTGTTTAAGCTATAGTTATCGCAGACTTGGGGGCAAGTGTTATACCTATTCTTACGGTGAAGTACGACGAAGGGAAATGGGCAGTCCGTGAAGTCATAAAAGCTACCCTCGCGTCAAGAAGACTAGAGGAAAAGAAGTGAATCAATTAAATTCGTACTGAACAGGAAACTAGTTGGAAGTCACAACACCTAACCCGACCGAAGCCTTGCAACCAATCGAACCATGGCAAGAGACAAGTATTGCACATACCAAGAAACATGGGTAGGTCATAGTGGCTATTTCAAAAATCAAAGGCAAAAAGTGAAATATTCCACTGAGGTGTAGGAAGCGATACATGATATACTAAGCTTACCATACCTCCAAGGCTCATATTTTATCAATACCTATAGGAACAGGCCTGTGCCAGCATACATAGGAGGCAACCTAAGTAGCGCCATACGGGGTCAAAAGCACTCCAAAGAGCTATATACATGGCCGCTGTTGATATTCTTCAACATAGAATCATACTTGCAGGTAAATGACAAATGTGAAGCTCTCTTTTATCGGCAATCCAAGCATATTTGCAAAGAGGGCAACTCAAGCTGCAACCAACTCAAATCACAAATAGCCTCAAGCATATTGCAGGCCTATGCCAAGTCAATTGTCAAATTAGAATAGGAAATGCTACTCCATTCCGACTCGACATAATGTCAAGTCAACAAAGACGACAAAGGTGTTAGCAGTACAACCTAAACACAAAGGCACTATTCACCACTGCACCAATTCATATGCATCAACAGCATATTCGAAGCATCAGGGTAGTCCCCTACCATTCATTTTAAGACATTTGTCATTCCAAGAGAAAGGAGACCAACCCATACAGGCTTGGGCTTCCCGTCCAATTTTTCAGACATCTCGCTTCAAATTTCCAAGTTCCCACCAATGTCATGGTTTCCCACAAAAAAACCATCACCAATCCAGGTACAATGAATAGGCATTGTAGATGAATAACAAGTGGCAAATCTGAGGGTGGAGATTAAAGAAAAAAGATCAAAGGCGATCACGACAACTAGCAATGCACTTTTCATACTATAAAGGAAACATTAGAGGACGAAAAATGGAATCTTTTGCTTCTTAGAAAAGAAAATTTAATATTTGAATTTTATATGCTTTTGGACTATTGTAATCATCTGTACCAAAAAGAAAATAAATAGTGGATTATCTTATGGATGTAGGGTTAATAATAATCCAAACCATGTAAAAATTTCCTTGTCCTGTACTTTTATTGCTTTGTCATCTAATTTTGGATTGTCATTCATTTATAAAACCATCTTTATATTTTAACAAACAGTTGGAAGACATCTACTAGGCTATGTAAGCGTTCAGTAATACAGCCACTTCTCAAAGGCAGATTTAACACAGATTAAATTTGTCGATTCCAATTCGTGGAAGCAATAAACGACTAGTTTGCTCCGCGATCTAGTTGAGTGTGGTGAAGCCGAAAAACTTCACTAACAAGTATTATCGACGAGCATGGTTTCTGAAATACAGCGATGATGCATTTAATCTAATCAAATAGTTCTGTAAAGCTCATTCTCTCCACGCTTTATACTTGAAAGTGTGAACACATTTCTTGGTCAAACTATATGAACTCTGAATTGGCTCATAAACTTTTCCACTAAATCAGTACACATACTAATGATGGACCAATTGTCTAGTTGGCAAACCACATGACAACCAAATTAGTCAAGTACGATACGAGCATCGTCCCATCATCTCCTCCGAAGCTGCTAACACTCTCATACATTGGATGTATATTATTAAGTGAACAACTAGATACATCCTTCTATCGTATGGCTCCAAAGTAGGTAACTTGAAATTAGGTGTATTCCTTGCATATCGGGTGTTTGGGAGTGAAATGGTTTCCATTCGCGTCCTCCAAACTTCGATCCGTAATTTCACCTCGAAGTATGTGTCTTACCATCTCAGTTAAGTGACCATTTGGATTCAGTTGAAATCTCTACGCACGCCTTTGATTCAAATCTTCTTCATGCTTCCATTCTTGTGGGAAACTTCTGGTTCTAATCCTTGCAGTTGCAAGTTTGCATTTTGATTTAAATTTCAAGACTTGACATCATCCATTTGACGTGTCTTTCCATGCTCGACCATACCCCCATGTCCAAATATGTCACGATTGACTGGTCTGGACCTCTCGGTACCGACTTATTGGCGTGCTGTGGGATGGTCTAGATTGTTTCACTTCATTTCCTTGTCTATATGCTCTACTTTTTAACATTCGGTTCTGATTTTCAACAACTTCAACTGCACTTTATTATTCCATCATTTGGAAGAATCCATTCATCATCTTTTCTTGTCGAGTTTTCATTCTCTCTTGTAAACTTGTCATCATCCTTTCAATTTATTTTCTAGTCACATAGATAAAATATGGATTTGAATTAGTGGGCACCTCCTGCCTGCCCCATGCTCTGGTTGACTCGGTCCAACAATAACTCTTATATATGCCTCTTCATCTTCTCAAATATAAGATCCAAGTTCATCTTAGCGAAAGTAATAAAAATATTGCCCAAAAGATTGGATGACCCTAATATCACAAGAAACGAATCACAAATATTAAAATGAAGAAATTAAAAGAGAACGAAGAAGAGATATAAGATTTTTACAGTGGTCTGGTAAAATCTTCAGTCTACGTCCAATCAATCAATTTTCATTACGAGTTCTTCCAGAAATACAACCAAATCCAAGAATATATATCTGTTTTCGCAAAGCGGTTTGGTAAAGACGAAGACCGAGATCGCGATGCCGAACCCGAGATAACACCAACTCAATCTTAATACGTTATGTTAAGAGACTTTGCATTTCAAGTCCCTGTTTTTGATGTTGTTACAAGAAAAGTTATGTAGTATTGAATATGTAAATTAGATATCTATTTTTTAAAATAACAAAACGCAAACCGGTTGAAAAGTGCAAGTTAACTTGGACATTTTAAAAAGTTTTTCAAAAATCAAAAAATCAAATTTCTTAATTAATAAATAATAATAATTGCTATTTAAGTATAATTTAATAGATAATTGCAGTTTTTTTTCTTTATTGAATTTTATAGAATATTTTATCTTTTTCAACAAAATCTGTAGCATTGTTTGCAATTTTCATCTAAATTTGTTTTAGCCGCTTTACCTGTAGCAGCGTCAAAAACAGAATCAGGGACCATAACTTTTCAACTATTCTGTCAGTCGGCTTCCTCCCTCAAGCTAGGGTTTCTAAAAAATTCAGGTTTGCTGCTGCTTCTTCTTCCTATTCCTCTTTTTCTTTTCTTCTTTTTTTTTCTTTTTTCCTTTTTCTTTTTCGCTGAATCGAGATCGCAATGCCGGACTATATCTCTTTTGATTTTGTTTCAGTTCGATGTTTAAATCAATATCGCCATTCAGTATTCGACTCCAATATTTTCATTCTCAAATAGAATCGCACATTTTACATGGGTTGCGATCCAATTTAACTTTTGGATCGGGAAGTCTGCGATTCCTTCCAAATCGCGCGTTGGAATCACTGATTGAATCTATTGTTTAAAATTAAAATTACTTGACTATTTGAAGTTTAATTTGTATAAAATAAGTCAAAGTTGACCGGCCTAGTAGTTCAGTTGGTTGGGAGCAACACCTATAGGGCAGCATGTGTTTCACAGGCAAGGTGTATCATACCCCAGGTTCGAATTCCAATAGCCCCGCTATCTAGGTTGGCATAAAACAAATCCACAAGGGGCCTGTTGGATTTAAAAGGATCATAGTCCACTCGGGGGCAACTTGTCGATTTCTTTTCGGAACCTTGGCAGGATTTTTTTTACAAAAAAATAAATAAATCAAAGTTTAAAACAGCAAATGTAGTTGAACTTGTTAAAATTTGTTTTTAGTATTAGTAATTCATCGCTGAAATTTATGCAAAAATAGGGAAAATATATTCAAGACAGCAGCCTTCGAACCTTGAGCATTTTCTAATCGTGTCCTTGCCAGCCAAAAATCCTGCTATGCCACTAGGAATACTGGCTTGAAGAAGGAAAAACTTTTACCGAAGTTTCTGCAATAAGTACGTTTGTGCCCACATATCGTGAATAATCCTTGATAACACAACAGTTTTTGTCACTTTCCCCCCAGTTATTCTAGTATGCTTGGTTCGATTAGAACTGTCCAAGGATAGAAGAAAATTTAAAATTCCTTGACTAATATATATATATGTTATACATATAATGTGAATGTAAATATGTATAAATGATGGATTGATCAAGTTTCCGTTAATATTGCTGATCACTATCAAGTTGTTACGTCAGAAGAGATAATCTTTTGGTTTACAAAGGTTATTTTCATATCATATAATTACTGTAAGATTGTTTGTTTGTGTATTCTTATTACTAATTCAATTAGAATACATTCATCCATCATTTTTAACTCACCTTCTTCTGGTTAGTGAAAGACTACTGAAATTCAATGTGCATTATGTTACATAACAGGTAGATCAAATGGCTATTATTGTTAATCGAAATTAGCATATGGAGTTTACTAGGTGGCCATAAAGGTTTCAGTTACATGTTTCAGGTGTCCACGTTTGTGAACTATGATAAAAATACAATGTTTTACATACCCTTAGGGGTGGCCCCAGGGTAAGGCGAGCAAGCCAATTGCTTAGGGTAACCTCTTCGATACAAAAATCAACATATATAAAAAGTTCATGATGGTTTAATGAACCAGTGGTCAATACTTGTAGTTTTACATTTTAATAGAATCAAGAATCTAGTTAGGTGCATTTTATTTATCACTACCTATATTAATTCAAGTATAATTACTATTTTCTTCAACCGAAGGCAACATAATTGCACTTCGTCTAGGACAACCCAAATGATAGGACCGACATGTCATTTCCATGCAATTTTGATAGAACACATAAATTTTCTTATTGGATAAATATAAATAAATATATATGTGTGTGTATATATGTGTGTCTGTGTGTATAGGATAAGGAGAAGCCTTGATTAGTCCTCAAGGGATTACTTGAGAGATGCAGTAACATATTCAGATAAGAAACGATTGTTTGTCTCATGAATAAGAACATGTTTTAGACCGTCGTTATCATGGCGCGCACCTAGACTCAAAAAAAAAACTCAGACGCACGTTGTGCGTCCTTTTGCAATTTGAATGTTTTTTTTGCAGTTTGAGGCGTCTTTTTGCAAAATTCAAAATTTAGTTTACAAAATAGTTTAATAAAAAATTTAAATAGTTAAATTAATTATAAAATATGGTTTAAAATTTAAAATTTAGGTAAGAAAATATTTAAATAGTTGAATGAATTATAAAATATGGTTTAAAATTTAATTTGTAGTTAGTAAATAGTAGATCAATCTTGTATAAAAGGCACGCAAAAAGGCCAATGGCTCAAAAAAGTGCAAGGCTCAAGGCTTGCACCTTAGCGCCTTGACTACTTTGTTCTAGACGAAAGTCAACATGATGATCAACAAGGTACAATATTGATACTTGGTCACATCTCGTATTCGAGGTGAAACGACTGTCATATGGAATGATAACGTTTGATTTTTTAACTCCTCTCTAAGTACATATTTTTTTTGTATTACTTGATGTTGAATGATGTCATAAACCAAATGCATATGTTTTCTCAGTATTTACACTAAATATTACAAAAATTTGGATTACTTGATTTAAATATACAAATGTTCTTCCAAAAATATTTGGACCGTGTTTTGTGTTTAAATTTTTTCAGTGACCAGAGTACAGAACATTGATGTACAAATTATTTTAGCTGTACTCTACTATACTATTATTTGTGCAGAAATCATTTCAATAAATGAGGACTCATACAGTTTAAGGTTAAATACAAATTTAGCTAAGAGAGGTTTAGCAAAACACTCTCTTTATGTTTCAAATTACAGATGTTACTTTATAAAAACAGATTTCGGAAGACATCTTTATTTTTAATTTTATTCAATCTGCAAATATTTCAAGTTTCTTGAACTATAAATATTTTTGCAAAAGAATCTCAGAATAGAAGTTCAATTTTGATCATATTACATTAACTGCAGATTTGAGTTAAAAATGAAAAAAAAAGAATATTAAAAATTGTTTCAGAGTGATTTAAAACCTACTTCTGAGAAGAAGGTTTCTTGTATTAAATTTTGAAAACAAGGAACGGACCCACTTTTATACACTGAGAAAAGCCCAAAGCCTGAAACCATTCGGATCGGATTGGATTTGTTTTATAAATAACTAAAAATTTATAAATCCTAAAACTCTAGTGTTCTCATCTGAGCGCTGCCTGGTTTCTTCTCAGCCTTTCGTAAATTATTTGTTTAACCTCCTATTTCACTGCCGCCTACTCTGACGATCTGCCTCCATCAGTCCCGCCACTTTGGTAATTCTTGATTGTTGTAGAAATTAAAGTTTTTTGTGAAATCTTTCAATTGAATGTAAGCAGTAATAATGATTTGATTCGGAATCATGGAAGACAAGATTTTATAGTGCTCTTTAGATTAGTATTTGGAACTGTTAGCCAGTAATTAGTAGAATATATTTTATCATAAACCATTGGAATCTTTAGTGCGTTTGTTTCAAAAAAGCAATCAGCTGTCTGTAAATCCTTTGATTATAACAAGCTTTCAGCGATTTCCTTCAAAATTCAGCAATCAGCTTTCAGTGATTTTTCTTCTCTTTATCTTTCAACCTGCCAAATCTGTTCTTTTGGCCCTTTTCGGGAAGTTATTCCAACTTCTAAACAATTATTTTGAGGTGTTTCTAACTTAACACTATAATTTTGATTACTTATTTACTGTTTTGGGAAAAAATATATTTTATGGAGACAGTTTTTGAATTTCGCTTTTAAAAATATTGAAGGTTAATTTCGTATCAGTAAACATTACATATTGTTATATTATTATTTTGTTGATTGAAAATTTGCTTTATTCAGATTTGATCTTTTCTGCAATGTCTAGTTTGTCATGGTGCATGTTTTTAATATGCTTATCGAGGAATACTTTTGGATGGGGATGATACCATATCACATTAGTATTCGAAATCAATCTGACATCAAATGTTTGTATCTGTGAATAGGAGACAAAACAAGATATTTTCCTATTCGTTGACAACTAATGAATCTAATGATATGAATCAACCGTTTTGTTTTGACGTAAAATTATTCCATTCCTGCTGATTATAAAAGAACTAAAAGTAAAAATATGATGATAAATTGTTTGAATAGTAATTATGCATTTATACATGTATACATATACATATGATATAAACTATCGTTTGATTAAACAATAAATGACTATCGGTAATTATACCAAAATACATAAAATATGTATTATTTTGATAAAAACTATATGCATGATTTTTGGATGTGGATGTGTTTTATCCTTTTTTTATGTTTTATCCTTTTTTAAAATAAATAAATTTATTTTGTATTAAAAAAGGTTAACTATTTGTTTATATGCTATTAGTACATACACGTGTGTATTTTTTTAGTACTGTTTGGTGAACCCTTTGAAATAAAATTCCAAATGTTGTTTCAAAATTTATATAACCTCGTGTAAAAATCTATCAAACCCGTTATGCTCGTAGTAGATCAATATCACTACTGTAAAAAGTCCTCAAAATTACTACTCTAAAACTCCCCATCATTTTTTAATATGTATTACCTAATTTTGCAGCATTAGGAACGTTTATGTAAATTGTGTCTCTAAAAAACTAGATCAAATCCTTAAATCCCACTATTCAACTTGCCTCTTTCTCTCTTCAGTATGTTTCCTTTAAGTCAATTAACTATTAATAATTAAGTGTTCAGATTAGTTTATCACATGGTGCCTTTTTGTTACTATACATAGTGATTTAATGTAATACAGATTACGCACAGGCCCTAAAATCTGTTTAGATTTGTGTGAAAATCTGAAAAGTTTTGATGTTAATTTAGTTAAGCTCACAGTAAGTTTTGGCTGTTTTTCATTTCCTTATCACTAGATGTGTGCTATGTATATGTTTTGCGTCTTTGTTTGCTTAATGCGATTGCTCATAATAATCGCTTAAATCTTTGGACTTATATTTTGCATTAAATTTGCAACATATATTTGCATGCAACATATATTTGTATCTATATAAGAGAAGATGTTGTAGGTGTAACCTTGTAGTAAATATTTCCTTGCATGCACTTTTCTATCTTTTTTGGTTTTTGCTTGATAATTAGGTTGGAAATAAATTTTGGAGTCGATGCTATAATCCAAATCTGATGATAATGGGCTTAACAATGAAAGTCCAGCATTAAGATGATGCAAATCCTCACTTTTATTGATATGGTGGGAAAGGTGGTTTGAAAGTTTGTGTTCATGGTTGATTTCATTTGAATATATTTCTACTTTTCAACAATTTACATGTTCATCCATGAATTTGTGCTATAGTTATTTGTGGTTAATACTTGAATTTTAACTATATTGTTTTTTTAGTTATATAGTAGCATCTATTCCATCCTTTTGGGTACCACTCTTTTTTTTTTAACTTCCTTCCCTATTGCAGGTGCACTATTTTGAAAGATGGTGCAATACAATTTCAAGAAGATCACTGTTGTACCTTCAAGCAAGGATTTTATTGATATTGTCCTATCTCGAACACAGCGGCAAACGCCAACCGTTGTCCACAAAGGATATGCCATTAACCGAATTCGCCAATTTTACATGAGAAAAGTGCGTTATACTCAAGAGAACTTTCATGATAAACTTTCCGCAATTGTTAATGAGTTTCCTCGATTAGATGATGTCCATCCTTTTTACGGTGATCTTCTTCATGTTCTCTACAACAAGGATCACTACAAGCTTGCACTTGGTCAAATCAACACAGCTAGAAATATCATAATGAAAATTTCCAAGGACTATGTGAAACTGCTTAAATACGGCGATTCACTCTATAGATGCAAGTGCTTGAAGATTGCTGCTCTTGGTAGAATGTCAACTGTGATAAAGCGTGTAGGTCCTAGTCTTGCTTATTTAGAGCAAATACGACAACACATGGCTAGACTTCCATCTATAGATCCAAATGAGAGAACTGTACTAATCTGTGGATACCCTAATGTGGGTAAAAGCTCTTTTATGAATAAAATCACTAGGGCTGAAGTTGATGTACAGCCATATGCTTTTACAACAAAATCTCTTTTCGTGGGCCACACCGACTACAAGTATTTACGCTATCAAGTAATTGATACTCCGGGTATTCTTGACCGTCCATTTGAGGATCGAAATATCATTGAGATGTGCAGTATTACAGCTTTAGCACATTTGAGAGCTGCTGTTTTATTTTTCCTCGATATATCGGGTTCCTGTGGGTACACTGTAGCCCAACAAGCGGCTCTTTTCCACAGCATCAAATCTCTTTTCATGAACAAGCCATTGGTTATCGTTTGTAATAAGATCGATCTACAACAACTTGATGCTCTTAACGAAGATGACATGAAGCTTGTCAATGAAATGAAGTCTGAGGCATCAAAGACTCTAGTAGCTCAAGGCGGTGAGGTAAATGCTAATGATGTTTTGTTTACTATGAGTACGTTGACTGACGATGGAGTTATTGCTGTTAAGAATGCCGCTTGTGAAAGGTTGTTAGATCAGAGAGTGATGATAAAAATGAATTCAAAAAGAATGACTACCTGCCTGAACCGATTTCATGTTGCTCAGCCCAAGCCTAGAGACAACAAAGAACGGCCACCTTGCATTCCTCAAGCAGTGCTCGAAGCACGTGCGAAGGAGGCTGCCGCAGAGAAGGAGAAAAAGAAACTTGAAAAAGATTTGGAGGAAGAAAATGGTGGGGCTGGTGTATACTCTGCTAGTCTTAAAAAGCATTACATATTGGCTAACGATGAATGGAAGGAGGATAACATGCCTGAGATATTAGATGGGCACAACGTGTATGACTTCATCGATTATGATATTCTGGAAAGATTGAAAGAGTTGGAACGTGAAGAGGGAATGAGACTGGAAGAAGAGGCACAACAAGAAGCTGATATCGACATGGGAGCCATGGAACTGACTGTGGAAGAGAAAGAAGCATTAGCTGAGATTAGGAAGAAGAAGAGTTTGCTTATCCGGCAGCATGTACTCAAGAAAACTACTGCATCAAACAGGCCTATAGTGCCCAGAAAACATGACAAAGACGGGCAATTCACAACCGAGCGCATGGGAAGGCAACTGTCTTCACTTGGGTTGGACCCATCTGCTGCTATTAACCGTATTAGAGAACGCTCTCTTTCGAGGAAAGGCGTTAAAAGGGATAGATCAGTTGCTGATGATGCTATGGACGTGGATGATGATGGGTCTTCTAACAAGAAAATGAGGGTTAGGTCAAGGTCTGCATCTAGGTCCCTTACAATGGCTAGGGGTATATCAGGTACAAGACCTTTGGATGTAGTTGTGCCTGGGGAAGGTTTTAGGGATTCAGCTCAAAAGCTTAAGGCCATTAAGATCGGCAGAAATGCACAGAAGGCGAGAAATAAAGATGCTAAGAAGGGAGAAGGGGATAGAGTTATTCCTAACTTGAAGCCGAAACACTTGTATTCAGGAAAGCGCAAAAGTGGGAAGACTGATAGGCGTTAATTAAGGTATGCAGCAAAACTATATATATTTCTACTGTCTTACTACCCTGGATAACTAGTTGCTTGACAAACCATAAGTGTAAAACACTTCATTTTTATTTCACATATGTGCGCTTAGCTTTTGCTTATGTGGTTTAATGAGTTCTGTTATAATTAAATGCAATTCTGGATTATTACAGATTATATGCATATATGCTCAATGGTTGCCGTGTACCAGAATTTGATTTTATTCAAGCTTTTTTTGGTTAGAAAATCTTGGTGCAACTCATTTAGATTATGACATTGTTGTCTCACAATTAGAATGGTGAATCTAAGTGGAAGTTTGAATTGCAGTACTTGATTGAACATAATTTTCGCAGCTATTCTACCCTAATTATCCTTGTCGTCGTCTCTGATTCCAAATTTGTTTTATTGTCGGCTCTGATTCCAAATATGTTTTATTGTACTGGTTTTATGTTTGATTGAATAGCTACAAGATTTTATAGTTCAGATTTACTACATCTTGCATCAATTTTTGCTCATTTCAGCCGTTGATTGACAGCGGTCATTACTCGTCCTCTTGTTTGCAGAGAATAATCTGGAAAGGAGAATCCTGTAGTTTGTACCTGCTCAATTTTATTGGGAAACATTTTTGTTGTTCAGTTCTCGGACTGTTATTTATGTTTCTAGTAATGTACTTTGCAACTTAAAGTTGCATCCTGGTTTTGTACTTGTATTTTTGCTGTAAATGACTATTACTGGTTGTTGGTTGGTATGCATTAATTATTTTGTGCTCATTTACTTGATTCAGACCCTGATGTTTTGGTGAATTCTCATTGCTGTTTTGTCTTCCGGTTCATAGCTTGTATGGCTGTTATCTTTATGCATTTTGGATTGTCCAAATTTAACCCTCAAGCCTTATCTTCATGAGGAATTTTGTTTAACGTGGGCAAATTTAGACCAATGGTTATCTTACATATGATGCCATAAACAAATTTATCGTTCGCTCTCTAAAGTAATGAAAATGAAGGGTGGGCCATAAACCATGCCGCCGTATGGAAACCGTTTGATTGGACCGTAAGCCCATATTGAATCTTCTAATAAAGCAAATATTTTAAATTGGACCGATCTGCATCGATATGGTTCAGTTGCAATTTGGATGATTAAATCGACCATATTAGATCGGACCAAACCAAAAATTTGCACTGATAATAATAAAAATACCTCATATCTCATTTTAGATTTCAACGATGTATATTCTATTTTCAGCGTGTTATTGTTCTATTAATAACAATCGTTGTCACGATGGAAGTTGTTGAAAGTCTATAGGATCTTTATAGATAATGCAACTTATATGTATACGTGTGAGAATGAATATTCTAACTATATTAAACAGAGAACAATAATTAAATAGAAATAAGATAAATAATAAAAATGATCACACCAGATATTTATACTGGTTCCGACTTTTCGTACTACGTCCAGTCTCGAAGCTAGACTTTGGTAACTTATAATACAAATCTTCTTATCATCTCCTTTGAGCATGTGAATGTGAATGCTTTGAGTTGTATGAAGTGGTTTAATCAAAATTATATTTTGGTTATGATAGATTGAGGGTATGTAAGCAATTTTATGCACAAGAGTAATAAAGAATCAAGAGAGAATAGTTTCGATTAATTCAATTTTATGTTAACATCTAAATCTTAATCATGGTAATTTTTATAGGTTGAGATACGATGAAGAGTTGTTACTGCTAGATAAGGTTTATTCAGAGTTTTGCAGTTTTTCAAATGATAGGTGTGTGTAGGAAAACCTCAAACGTTTGTCGCCTAAGGAAATAATTTTTCGAGTATTATCGCAAATGTTTGTGGTTTTTCCTCAGACGTCTGTGAATGGTAAATGCAGTTTTAAAATTTATGTTTAGTGTATATGAACATACCTGACTGTGTGTGCATATGTATTCAAGGAGACCTTAAAATGTTTTATCTAAGACTCTTTATACACTAGAATAACCTTAATAATCATAGCACAGTTGATAGATCTTTGTTTGTCTTCGAGTCCCAATATCTTCGAGCATGATGTTTTCTTGCAGTATGTACCCGAAAGCTTGATAAGATGTGTAATGTATATGGTTGCATAATTGTTGTCATTGAAACATAGATCGAGGTTCTAACATTCTCTCTCTTTTTGACGATGACAACTATACAATCAAAATAGAAGAAATATTATAGTTATTTATAAAAAAATAGAGAATGTTTGCATAAAGTAAATTTTGTCTCCTCCTATGTGTATGCATAAATTTCTCCCCCTTTGTCATTATCAAAATAGAAGAAAAGACAATATGTACGCATTCTCATAGTATCTGTAAGTTACTAGTATGTTATAGATATGAGTATGAACAATTAAAAGTAAATACGGAGAAGTAAGGCCAAGCAGAAATGTAGACTGTGACGCCCCACCTCTATACCCACGCTAGCCAAGGACACGACTAATTGCCTTGTGCGAGCGACCATCCGTGCAATTGCCTTGTGCGAGCACCGATATGTTAGATAGTTTAAGATGCATTTCTTTTCAAGAGGAAATCCGACATGCCGATACAAACTCAAAGCTACTACACAGTGACTATAATATCTTCGGAAACAAATATATAAATAAGCATAACATAAATCAGTCACAGAAGTTCATATCACAAAGGCGGAAACATATATGAATATTACACATAAAGTGTATATCAGAGTAGTGGTCAAACAAGATCCACAATATCACAAAAGAATAGTTACAAGTGCCACACAAAAGAATAAGTATACATCAATGAGTCTATATTTCAAATGTATACAACCAAAAACTACTAATCTAAGTAGTTAGCCAAAAGTCAGGATAATAATCCCAGATAAGAAGTCAAGCAGAAGTACCTGTAACATCTCGTTCCGACCCGAGTATTATTTAATAAGAGAATAATAAACGGATCAGTCTAACTATAAATATCAGATAAAATGATATAGAATAAGAGATATGACAAAAACGTAAGATAAGCATAAAGCCATACTATGATAAGTGTGTAATTGAAAATCAATAAGAGATTAATCAATATCACAAGAATCTTCTCAAAGATAAAAATGATTGTCATACTCTTTATTTCATTTACCACCATAAATATCGACAATTATACTAATGCCAATCACAAAAGTTAATGACACACAAATTCACCAATGCACAATTATTGATAAAACTTATCAAGGTAAATCATGAAAAATTGGTGAAAACACAAATTCTAGAAATTATCAATGGAAATCCAGAAATCACGAAAAGGGGGAGGCCTATCACAAAACGGGAGTATGAAAACTCACCAACACGTGTATCACAAAATGGAACGCTATTCCATGGTTGCTAACCATAAGTTTTGAGCCGGAGCTCCACAAAACGGCCCGGAGACCATGGGTCGCTACCCCACCAATTTTGAGCCGAAGCTCTACAGAAACGGGGTTTAGTCTCCCTCGCAGACAAAGAGACATCGCACATTGCTAGTCTAAATCACAAAAATGATCATCATCGATCATCAAGAAGTGTCAATTACACTAAGCTAGTAAATATATGAGCTTAGCTTCATGTCGCATAACCACTAGCTTAACTTAAATATTTACGAACAAATTATAGATCTCCACTAGAAAATTGTCACAAGAGGTTCAATTGAATAAGTATAAGAATTAACTGACGAAGTAAACGCAAGCGTTTCATACCACTTGTTTTATTATGCCGTTTAATTAAATTTCTCATACGAATGAGGTAAATGTTTGTATATACTAATAGATTGGAAAATGGTTTAACAAACGAGCTTTGTAATAAAATAGTCTTGAAATCGTTTTGATGAAAGAATTTTGATATTTACTACTAGTATTGAAAAACTTTATATTTTTAAAAGTGACAAATCACAAAAACGATTACAGAAACAATCAATCACTAAAATTCACATTCGAAGACGTGAATAGAATCCAAAGGAATTGATTCCGCATCCATCAAAATGGAAATACCCAAAAATTCCAAAAATAAAAGTTATCAAAGTCGACAAAGGTGACAACAACTAATCGGAGAAGAAGAATCGACTAAAGATTGGAAAAGCAAAGCAAAATGAGCATAATAGACAAAACATGGAAATAGGAGCAGGTCGGTTGACCAGACTTCTTAGTCGGTCGACCGAAAATAGCCAGAAAGTTTCGGCTACAGCATCGGTCGACCGACCCAGGGGGTTCGGTTGGCCGAACTGCAAATTTCTGCAATTCCTACCCTATTTAATGGAAGCGCAAACTCTCACTCAATTTGCAACCGGCCGAGCACGGATGCTAAGGGATTACGCCTATCGTCTATCCGGTCCTAGTGGCTCCTCGATGCATCACCAAAACATGTTCCAACATCAAAGTTAGAATCTTTAAAGATTTGAACCCAAAACACTAAAAAATGGGATATTCACCAATTCAATCCAAATCAAAAGCAAATGCACATGAATAAGTGTTAGGAATTCATATCCAACATTCAAAGATAGATATAAGTATAAATGTGAGATAAAAATCTCACCTTTTCACAAAATCAATGAAGGAGAAGCTTGAAAGCAAAGGAAGAATCAACCACACTTCAACACAACCCAAATGAGATTGAATCTAAGCTCATAAGAAGAACATTCTCAAAGTTAGGTTTAGCAATTTCTGAAATTGAAAGAAGAATGAGTTGGAGAAGAAGAAGATGATGCTTACCAATAGCTTCTCTTTGGATTTGGAGTTAGAACTTGATTTGCAAATGAAAACTAGGGCTTGGAGTTTTAATTTCCTATTCCACTCTCCATTTTCATTGAAGCTTGAATGTTAGGAATTAGAAATGAAGTAATGAAGAGGAGAGGGTTGGGACTGAGCTAATTAGTCAGGTAAATGGGCACAACCCAAACCAAAGCCCTAAGTGAAAAAAGTGGCAAATTCCATTAACTCCAAACATATCAAAGTTTATACTCAAAAAGATCGCAAACTGCGTTTTGAACTCAATGGAAGTGATCTCGAGTCCTAATTCGACCGTTTGCAAAAAAGTAGCTTTTCGGACTATAATCCGACTAACGATAAAATATTTAAATATACAATCGCTAAATATGCGGGTTGTTACTGACTCTCCTTCTTAAAGAAATTGCGTCCTCGCAATACTTAAGAAGAAAAGTAAAGTGTAACAACCATAAAAGCATATCAACATAAAAGAAAATTTGAAATAAGAAGTTCACCTCAAAGAGCACGAGAAAGTAAGTCCGGATGTGTTCGCTCGATGAATTCTCTAGATTCCCAAGAGCAATCCTTAGGATTTGAGGACCATTGAACCTTAACAAGCGGAACATCTTTATTTCGAAGGCGTTTGACCTCCGAAGCAATAATACAAATAGGATGTTGCTCATAAGTTAAATTAGGCGAAACTTCAATTTCTTCCACAACACGGGGCTCAAGAATAGAATTGGAATCTCGAAGGCATTTTCGTAATTGAGAAACGTGAAACACGTCATGAATAGCAGAAAATTGAGCCGGTAATAAGAGGCGGTAAGCCACGGAACCAATACGCTCGGTGATAGAAAATGGACCAATATATCGTGGTGCTAACTTTCCCGATCGACTGAAACGTACAACGCCCTTCATTGGTGAAACACAAATAAACACAAGATCTCCCACTAAAAATTCTAATTTCCTTCTCCGGTTATCGGCATATGATTTTTGCATACTTTGGGCTTCTTTCATCCTATGACGAATAAGGTCGATCTTTTCTGTGGAATCACGAATAAAACCTAGACCTAAAACCAGCTTCTCACCGTCCTCAAGCCAACAAGAAGGAGATCGGCATGGCCTTCCATAGAGTGCCTCAAAAGGTGCCATCCCAATAGTAGATTGGAAGCTGTTATTATAGGAAAAATCAACTAGAGAAATATGATCTTCCCAACTTCCACCAAAATCAAGAACACATGCACGAAGAAGATCTTTAAGAATTTGATTCACACGCTCGGTTTGTCCATCGGATTGAGGATGATAAGCGGTGCTAAAATTAAGCTTCATTCCCAAAGCTTTTTGAAGACTCTTCCAAAATTCACTAGTAAACAATGGATCACGATCACTAACAATAGAAGTAGGAACTCCATGCAATTTAACAATTTCGTTAATAAAGAGTTTAGCCAAAAGAGACACGGTTCGATTGGACCGAACGGGAATAAAATGTGAGGATTTAGTAAGTCTATCGACTATCACCCATAAGCTTTCATGACCCGAACGAGAACGGGAAAGGCCGTCTATAAAATCCATGTAAATTTGGTCCCACTTCCAAATTGAAATTTCTAAAGGTTGCAATAACCCACCGGGCCTTTGATGCTCGGCCTTAATGAGTTGGAAAGTCATGCAACACTTAACAAAGTTAGCAATATCAGATTTCATTCCCTCCCAATAATAAAGTCGCTTCATATCCGCGTACATTTTACTACTACCGGGATGAATGGTAAATTTAGAACGATGAGAATCTTCTAAAATGTCTTTATGAAGATCACTAATATTTGGCACGATAAGTCTACCAAATTTTCGAATACCGTCACGAGAATCAATATCAAAGTCTTTCAAACCTTCAATATCCATTTTATCCCTAAAATTTTGGCCAAGAAGGGCCAATTCAGGATCTAGCTTTTGAGCTTCAAGAATGCGGTCTATAAGAGAAGGATGGGCCTCAAGGCTACATAAAACAAGAGATGAACGTAAATCGGAAACACGATCTCGAATCTCACAAGTGGATAAAACCCCGAGATCATTCCATTCGGATATCATCATAGAAACAACCGCTTGTTGCTTGCGACTAAATGCATCGACAACACGATTTCCCTTTCCGGGAGTATAAAGAATATCAAGATCATAAGATGCAAGGAATTCGAGCCAACGTTGTTGACGCAAATTAAGTTTCTTTTGAGAAAATAGATACTTCAAAGATTTATGATCGGTGTAAAGAATAAATTTTTCTCCCAAAAGATAATGACGCCAAATTCGAAGAGCGAAAACAATAGCCGCGAGTTCTAAATCATGAGTGGCATATCTAGTCCCGGCTGGCTTCAATTGCCTAGAAGCATAAGCAATAACACGTTCTCTTTGCATAAGAATGACACCCAAACCAACACGACTAGCATCGGTATAAACAATAAAATCTTGGTTTCCCTCGGGAATCACAAGAATAGGAGCATCGGAAAGGAGTTCTTTTAATTTCTAAAAAGAAGCTTCACATTTGTCCGACCAAATGTATTTAACTCCCTTCTTTGTCAAGGTAGTAAGAGGCACGGCAATTTTAGAAAAGTCTATGATAAAACGACGGTAATAACCCGCCAATCCGAGAAAACTACGAATTTCCGTCACACTCTCCGGTCTCTTCCAATTTTGAATCGCTTCAATCTTTGAAGGATCCACGAAAATTCCGGATTTGGAAATAATATGACCGAGAACCTTCACACGAGATTGCCAAAAGTGGCATTTAGAAAATTTTGCTTTCAATTGATTGCTCCTAAGAGTTTCCAACACAATATGAAGATGCTTTTCATGCTCCTCCTCGGTTTTTGAATACACAAGAATATCATCAATAAAGATGAGAACAAACCGATCGAGGAAGTCTTTGAAAACTCTATTCATAAGGTCAACGAAATAAGCCGGATCATTCGTTAAACCAAATGGCATAACAAGCCATTCATAAGATCCATAACGAGTATGGAACGATGTCAAAGGAATACTATCCTCTGCAATACGAAGTTGATGAAAACCGATCGCTAAGTCTAATTGTGAAAAGACTCTAGCACCACTAAGTTGATCGAATAAATCATCAATCCGAGGTAAAGGATATTTATTTTTGATAGTAAGATCAATAAGCTTGCGGCAGTCAACGCAAAGCCTAAGTGTATCGTCGGATTTCTTCACAAAAATAGACGAAGCTCCCCAAGGAGAGGAACTAGAGTGAATAAATTGCTTCGTCTCCAATTCGGATAATTGTTTGCGCATCTCCTCATTTTTTTTATTAAACATACGATAAGGAGGACGAGTAATAGGTTGAGCTCCAGGGATGAGATTAATTCTGAACTCAATTGCTCGCTTAATTTGTAATCCTAAAACGGGCACAAATATGTCGGAGAATTCACGAACAACGTGAATAAGAGAAATGACATCTTCCTTATCATCATCATGAGGATTTAAAGAATATAAAGATGCTGCCAAGATGGAATCCGAATCTTTAAGATTAATAGAAATCTGCTTAACAGATTGAGGATGTCAAAGATGAATAGTCCGTCAGGACAAAGGATTTGAGCTTCATAGCGGTTAAGCCAATCCATTCCCAAAATCATTCCGAAGCCAAGGTAACGCATAACATGAAAATCGGCACAGAAAGAGTAATCACATAAAATGATTTCGACATCTTTACACAATAAACTGATTGTTGCAAATCCACCAACCGGATTCGCAATTCTCAAAGAAGTCATTAAACACATAACATCCAAAGAAAAAGTATCAACAAGTTCATTTGAAATAAAACAGTGGGACGCACCCGTATCAAAAAGAACTCGAATAGGATGATCACGAAATAAAATAATGCCATCAAGGATAGAATGAGAAATACCTTGACCACGCGAAGTGTTACTAGGAGTTTGCACCACATTAAGCTTTCCCTCCTTTCTGTTTTGAAGTTTGGGACACGAAGATATATAATGGTCCGGGCTTTTGCAATAGCGACAAGCACGGGGCTTTGAACACTTATTCACATAATGGTCCTTAGAACCACAGTTGTAACATTGCCCACCACTTGAGGTAGAAGTCTTAGTTGCAGGAGAGGCTTGCTTCCCTTTCTTATTGTTGGGATAAGGACCTTTGAACTTATTAGGCCTTTTCTTGTTGGTGAAGTTCGGTCTAGCACTCCCAACCTCAACATCACTTACTCTATCAGCCTCTTCAAGTCAAAGAGCAATATCAATGAGTTGATCAAAAGAAACTTCTAGTTTTAGAAGTAATGGCTTCTTGAGATCTTTATTCAGGCCATAGAAAAATCTTTGGTTTTTCTTCAATGGGATGTTTATATACTCGACCCCATATTTAGAAAGTGACTCGAATGATGCGACATAGTCTGCCACGGAAGATTCACCTTGAACAAGGTCTATGAAACGACGAGCCAAATTCACCTTCTCAGCTTCTGGCACAAATTTTAATTCGAATCGTTACCGGAATTTCTCCCAAGTAAGATCCGCTTCAATAATTTCAGAAATAAGAAGCTCATACCAATCTAATGCTCTTTCTTGGAGCATACTAGAGGCCACCTGAACTCGGTGCAGATCAATAAGATTCATGCGAGAAAAGATTCGATCGCATGATCTTAGCCAAGCCTGGACTTCAATAATGGTTTCAGAACCTTTGAATGGCTTCCCACCCAAATTGGTATAATCGTTGCACAAACGTGCAAATCCAGACTTAGGGTGAGTAGACTCCGGATTAGAACCGGCTGCTTGAGCATTCTTTACTAGATCAAGAAGCTGCTGGGCAGACATAAATACTCCATCTTGGGGAGTAGCACTAGATTGACCGGCGCTGGGACGGCCAGGTCTAACCATTTCTCTTCTTTAAGAAAGAAAGAAAGAAGAAAAAGGTTACTCACAGAATAATTATCAAACAATCATGATTGATAACACAAGGAATCATAAAGAAAAATAGGATAGAACGGTACGAAGACACGAATTAAATCCCAAGGCACGACTCCTAAGATGGACTTAGGACGATGATCCTTGTTAAATTATTCTACACTGTTCCGAAGTTTTACGCTGATACCAAGCTGTGACGCCCCACCTCTATACCCACGCTAGCCAAGGACACTACGGGGTAATGCCATCAACTAGCGCGGAGAATAACACTGTTGAGGAGCGACCATCCATGTAATTGGCTTGTGCGAGCACCGATATGTCAGATAGTTTAAGATGCATTTCTTTTCAAGAGGAAATCCGACATGCCGATACAAACTCAAAGCTACTACACAGTGGCTATAATATCTTCAGAAACAAATAGAGAAATAAGCATAATATAAATCAGTCACAGAAGTTCATATTACAAAGGCGGAAACATATATGAATATTACACATGAAAGTGGATATCAGAGTAGTGGTCAAACAAGATCCACAATATCATAAAAGAATAGTTACAAGCGCCACACAAAAGAATAAGTATACATCAATGAGTCTATATCTCAAATGTATACAACCAAAAACTACTAATCTAAGTAGTTAGCCAAAAGTCAGGATAATAATCCCAGATAAGAAGTCAAGCAGAAGCACCTGTAACATCTCGGTCTGACCCGAGTATTATTTAATAAGAGAATAATAACCAGATCAGTCTAACTATAAATATCAGATAAAATGATATAGAATAAGAGATATGACAAAAACGTAAGATAAGCATAAAGCCATACTATGATAAGTATGTAATTGAAAATCAACAAGAGATTAATCAATATCACAAGAATCTTCTCAAAGATAAAAAGGATTGTATACTCTTTATTTCATTTACCACCATAAATATCGACAATTATACCAATGCCAATCACAAAAGTTAATGACACACAAATTCACCAATGCACAATTATTGATAAAACTTATCAAGATAAATCACGAAAATTGGTGAAAACACAAATTTTAGAAATCATCAATGGAAATCCAGAAATCACAAAAAGGGGGAGACCTATCACAAAAAGGGAGTATGAAAACTCACCAACACGTGTATCACAAAATCGAACGCTATTCCATGGTTGCTAACCATAAGTTTTGAGCCGAAGCTCCACAAAACGGCCTGGAGACCATGGGTCGCTACCCCACCAATTTTGAGCCGAAGCTCCACAGAAACGGGGTTTAGTCTCCCTCGCAGACATAGAGACATCACACATTGCTAGTCTAAATCACAAAAATGATCATCATCGATCATCAAGAAATGTCAATTACACTAAGCTAGTAAATATATGAGCTTAGCTTCATGTCCCATAACCACTAGCTTAACTTAAATATTTACGAACAAATTGTAGATCTCCACTAGAAAATTATCACAAGAGGTTCAATCGAATAAGTCCAAGAATTAACCGACGAAGTAAACGCAAGCGTTTCATACCACTTTTTTTACTATGCCGTTTAATTAGATTTCTCATACGAATGAGGTAAAGTTTTGTATATACTAATAGATTGGAAAACGGTTTAAGAAACGAACTTGTAATAAAAAAGTGTTGAAATCGTTTTGATGAAAGAATTTTGATATTTACTACTAGTATTGAAAACCTTTATATTTTTAAAAGTGACAAATCACAAAAATGATCGTAGAAACAATGAATCACTAAAATTCACATTCGAAGACGTGAACAGAATCCGAAGAAATTGATTTCGAATCCATCAAAATGAAAATACCCAAAAATTCCAAAAATAGACGTTATCGAAGTCGATAAATGTAATAACAACTAATCGGAGAAGAAGAATCGATTAAAGATTGGAAAAGCAAAGCAAAATGAGCATAATAGACAAAACATGGAAATAGGAGCAGGTCGGTTGACCAGACTTCTGAGTCGGCCGACCGAAAATAGCCAGAAAGTTTTGGCTACAGCTTCGGTCGATTGACCTAGGGGGTTCGGTCGGCCGAACTGTAAATTTCTACAATTCCTACCCTATTTAATAGAAGCGCAAACTCTCACTCAATTTGCAACCGGTCGAGCACGGACGCTTGGTGATTACGCCTATCGGCTACCCGGTCCTATTGGCTCCTCGATGCATCACCAAAAACATGTTCAAACATCAAAGTTAGGATCTTTAAAGATTTGAACCCAAAACACTAAAAATTGGAATATTCACCAATTCAATCCAAACCAAAAGCAAATGCACATGCACATGAATAAGTGTTAGGAATTCTTACCCAACATTCAAAGATAGATATAAGCATAGATGTGAGATAAAAATCTCACCTTTTCACAAAATCAATGAAGGAGAAGCTTGAAAGCAAAGGAAGAATCAACCACACTTCAACACAACCCAAATGAGCTTGAATCTAAGCTCAAAAGAAGAACATTTCCAAAGTTAGGTTTAGGAATTTCTGAAACTGAAAGGAGAATGAGTTGGAGAAGAAGAAGAAGATGATGCTTACCAATAGCTTCTCTTTGGATTTGGAGTTAGAACTTGATTTGCAAATGAAAACTAGGGCTTGGAGTTTTAATTTTCCATTCCACTCTCCATTTTCATTGAAGCTTGAATGTTAGGAATTAGAAATGAAGTAATGAAGAGGAGAGGGTTGGGACTGAGCTAATTAGTAAGGTAAATGGGCTCAACCCAAACCAAAGCCCTAAGTGAAAAAAGTGGCAAAATTTCACTAACTCCAAACATATCAAAGTTTATACTAAAAAAGATTGCAAACGGCGTTTTGAACTCAATGGAAGTGGTCTCGAGTCCTAATTCGACTGTTTGCAAAAAAGTAGCTTTTCGGACTATAATCCGACCAACGATAAAATATTTAAATAAAATATTTAAATATACAATTGCTAAATATGCGGGTTGTTACATAGACTGAAGTAATGTAGGAGGAGTTAAAAGTTAAATAATAAGGTGCGGTTAAAATAGAAAAGCATAAACATAAATTCTAAAAAAAATAGTTAAAAATAACTAAAAAAAGAGATGCTAGTTGTATTGATCGGAAGAGTAAGAAAGCCCGTCATAATTTTCATAGTACTCCCAATAAAATGAAGGATCTTGGTCGTATGTTCCTGGCTAGTTGGTTTGATCGTTATAGTCCTCATCTTCTTGAATTGAAAGTCCTTGGAAAAACATGTACGTTGATGTTGAAATTGCCGAGGGTCGGACAAGTACAAATCATCACTATCTTCTTCCTTCTTTTGATGTTTCTCTTGCATAATAGTCTTTCCTCTGTTGTGAGAAGCTCCTTCAGGAGAAGTATGAGTCCGATAAATTGGTGTTTGTGCTCAAGGAGGCGGTGTAGGTGATGGCGAAGGTGATGAGCGAGAAGACGATCTGCTATGTATTTTTCTCATAAATTTTTCTAAAGCGAAAACATCTTTTTCTAAAGTCTTTTCCATTCTTTCTATCCTTGTGAAAAAAGAAAGTTCCTAACTAGTCATCTTTTTGTTCAAAGTTCGCTGGTTGACCGTGATTAGTTTTTGATTTTTAAGTGCTAAACCATAAAGTGATTCGTTTTTGCATCGGTTCAATACGGGCTTCTTGAATTTCCGAATCCGAATAATATTTGGTAGCATGACTGGAGGAGGCAGGTTGTAACAAAGAACGAGGCAAACAAGTATGTTGAGGAGCAGGAGTGGGTTCAGGATCATGATGCACTTGTTGCTGGTGTTGGATAGTCCATCGATTGAAGGGGATGATAGGAGGTGGGTTTTGGGAAGTTATATCAAAGATAAATATGTTGGACCGCTATCTTTTGTTGGAATTTTCTCGTATCGTGATAAGTACGAAGGAACGTCAAGGTTTTGCAAGATACGCATAAAGGTACAGAGCATATACAATGGTTCGACGATGCTGAGTACAAACCCTTAATTTAGTTGTGAACAAATTTTACCCAATTTACCAGGAGGCGAACAAATATAGCATATAAAGCTCCATGGTCATTTGGATAAACTTGTTCGTGGCTACCTAAACGTGGAATGATTGTGTTGATTATCATTATATTAAGAAGTCTAGGTGAATAAATTTCCATTGGGGCATCCTATCTTCTCAAATTTGTTGGGTAACTTCATCTTGGAGTAAAAGACTGTGGTTCGGTATTTCTGCTAAATCGATTCCCTCACGAGAACATCCAGTATATGTCCAACTGTATGTACATTAATATTTACTTCTTTACCATAAACACTTGACCACAGCCATCCATCTTCATTTTCTAGATTCCATATTTCCGCACTACATAAGATGGAATAAAAAAGATAGAAAGCGAGAGGATCGATAATTACCTTTTTTTCATCATAACTAATGAGGTCGCGACAACCGACATCCATCGTTAAATCTTGAATATCGTATTTCATTACATCCCAAGGCAGTGTAAGGGACCAACATGGAATTTCTTCTTGGAAAGCACCTGAAATCGATTGATAGCAGTAGGAATGTTTCAGGGCCATTGATTAATTTATGTGAGATTAGGTAACAAAGGACCGAGAAGAGAAGGAAGATTTTCCTTGCTTTTGCTTTTTTAAAACGGTTAGCTTCTTTGGAGCCATTGATTGCTGAATTTGAAGTTGACGGAGGCTAGGATTTTAAAATTAGGGAAGTAGATTGGAGGTAGAAGTTAAAATTAGGGTAAAATCATATATAAATGGCTGTTGAAAGTAAGGTCGGAGCAGCGACAGACATCTGTAGGGGTGGCATAGACGTTTGTGGTTTTAGAAAAAAAATAAACAAAAACGTATGACAGACGTATGTGAGTTTCCACAGACGTATGTGGTTTCAGGAATAAGTTTCCTAACACCTGTGACAGACGTTTATGAGATATCATAGACGTTTGAGGTTTTAGAAAAATGTTTTCCCGAAACCTTTTACATACGTTTGTGATATTGTCATAAAGGTCTGTGATCTGCTTTCTTATGAAATTTTGCCTAAAATTTAAATATCAATCTTTATTTATTGAAATATCAAGAGAATAAAACTATATATATATATATATATATATATATATATATATATTAAAAATTACCAAAGAAATTTACTTTGACAAAATGCTTAGCATAAACTTAGTTTTTGTCAAAGAGGTCATAATTTTTAATTTGTTGTATATCCCATGAATTTGGTTCAACCTTTGTGTCGTCAATTAACGACTTTAGTGGACACCAACTTGGATAAACTGGTGTGTTAATCCAATACTGGTTTGATGGTCCTGGCATGCATAGATTTCTTGGAGTAATGTTATACGCTTTTATAGGAGTTTCTCAAGAGAATTTTGATGTATGCAATTTTTTGTTGGCGAATGACCACAAATTGCTAGAATACATTTCTCAAGAAAATTTAGATGAGATCCTTGATGTCGTTGCTCGTAATACATTTCATGTTGAACTCCTATCATTTCGTGTTGATGGTGGTACATTTCATCAACTTTGTCGGTGAGAGATGTTGATTGTAGATCAATTGACCGTTTGACCTTCTTTTCCTTAGGAGAAAAACCAGTGTGATACGTAGGTGATGCAATGATGTTAAGAGAGGTTGAGAGAATTGATGAAGACATGGATTTAGTTGGTAAAACATAGACGCTGTTTAATGAGGGTGATTTATAGTTGATAGTTGAATATGTGGATTCGTGATTGGAAGACATTTTTAAGTAAAAATGGTCTAAAAAAATTATTTGCATTCAGTTAGGAGAAAAAAATGATTTATTTATAAGAGTGAGCCTTACTATACTTAGATGTTTGTTAGAATAGTAAGTTTAACCATATAAAATGAACAGAAGGTAGTTAATTTTTATGTGGTTAAAATTATTATGTGATTAAGTGTACAAATCTTATTCTGTGTAGTTTATAAGAGTTAAATTTTTTTAAGTATACGAATCTACTCTTACAAATTTAGTTTACCAATTCATTGTAAGAACATATTCCTATATCTTGTCATAATTTAATAAAAGTTAGCTCGCTTAGTGGTTTGGTAAAAATATTAGCTATTTGATTTTCTGTATGTACAAATTCTAGTGATATAATTCTTTTTTCCATATTTTCTCTTAGAAAATGGTGACGAAATCAATATGTTTTGTTCGAGAATTATTTTTTGATAAATTTATGGCACTAGTATTATCACAATATATAAGAGAATTTTTTATGATTTTACGGAAATCTAGAAGAGTTTATTGCATATACATTACTTGTGCACATGCTAAAGCTACCGAGATTTACTCGGCTTCACATGTCGAGAGCGAAACATAGTTTTGCTTTTTTACTAAACCATGAAACTAAAGGCTGACCAATAAAATGACATGTGTCACTTGTGCTTTTTCTCTACATTTTACAACCCCCAAAATCAGCATCACTATATGACACGTGTTCGAATAAGCTTTCTTTTAGGTTGAAAAGCTTGCAATTTTTAATGTTTGTTAAATACCTTAAGATTCGTTTTACCGCTCGATGATATGATTTTTTTAGCCATGCTTGAAACTGAGCACATAAACATACACTCATCATAATATCAAGTCTAGTAGTCGTTAAGTATAACAAAGATCCTATCATACTTCGGTATAATTTTTCGTCGAAATCTATTCCATTTTCATCTTTATCTAAATGTAGAATAGTACTCAGTGGAGTCGGTTTACTTGAAATATTTTTCATTCTAAAACGTTTTATCAAATCTTGACAATATTTTTCTTGATTTATAAAAATTTCATTTTCTATTTGTCTTATTTGCAAACCTAATAAATAGTTTAATTCTCCTATACGTGACATTTCAAGTTCATCTTTCATTATGTTAGCAAACTCAGTATAGAATTTTCGTCAGTGGATTCAAATATAATGTCATCACATATATTTATACGGTTAAAATATTATTGTTTTCTTTTTTATGAATAAAGTGGAGTCAATTTTACCAATTTGAAAACCAGAATTTTGTAAATGAGTTTTTAGTCTTTCATACCAAGCACGAAGATGCTTGTTTTGATCCATATAAGGCCCTTTTAAGTTTAAATACTTGATCGAGATATTTCTCGTGAACAAATAAAGAAGGTTGTTCAACATACATTTTTTCTTTTATAAATCCATTTAAGAACGTACTTTTTACATCCATTTGAAAAAAGTTTAAAATTATGATGAAATGCAAAAGCCAATAATGTTCATATTCCTTCGAGACGTGCTGTAGGAGAAAATGTTTCGCCATAATCAATTCATTCTTCTTGATTATATCCTTGAGTTACCAACCTTGCTTTATTTCGTACAATATTTCAATTTTCATCCGCTTTATTTTAAAAACCCAATTCGTTCCAATTACAGATTGATCGTTTGGTCTTAATACAAGTTCCCAAACATCATTTCTTTCAAACTGAATAAGTTCTTCTTGCATTGCAATAATTTGAAAATCATATTTTGATGTTTCTTTGTAATATATCGGTTCAAAATTTGATATAAATGCAAAACGACTAATTTGATTTCACTATTTTTTGGTTGATACTCTTGTATTTAAATCCCCGTTAATATTATTAATAGGATGGTCTATTAATAATCTAGTTGATGGCATTATCATATTTTCATTATCGTTATTGACATTATTAGTATTATTTTCATTTATAGGTATACTAGTTTTATTTATAATTTTTTCATCATCGTCAATTTTATTATCTTTAAATTTTCATCAAATGAGACATGAAGAATTTCTTCTATAATATTTGTTCATTTATTAAAGATTCTAAATGCTTTATTTCGATTCGAATAACCAACAAAAATTACTTCATCAACTTTAGAATCAAATTTTCCTAGATAATCTTTAGTGCTTAAAATGAAGCATTTTGACCCAAATAAGCGAAAATATGATACTTTTGGTTTCTTCTTAAAAATATATTTCATAGCATGTGTTTTTAGTCATTGGCCTAAGTGTTACATGATTTAATACATAACAAGCAGTAGCAACGGCTATAGCCTTGATAGGTTACTACTAGTTATAAGAGTTCGTGCACATTCTTCTAAAGTTTAATGTTTCCTTTCTATAGTACCAATTTGTTGTCGTGTTTGATGAAATGAATAATTACGAATAATTCCCTTTTTGTTACAAAAATTTGTAAATAGTTCATTTTCAAATTCACCTCTGTGATTACTCCGTATACTTTTAATTTTTAAATTCTTTAAAAAAAATATTCGTTTAGCAAAAGTTTTAAACATTTCAAAAATGTCACTTTTATGTTTTTAAAATAACGTCCAAATACATTTTGAAAAATCATCAATAATTACAGAAATGTAGTTGTTTTGATTTATTGAATGGACTTGAGTTAGTCTGAATAAATCAAGATGGAATAATTCAAGAGTTTGCTTTATGAAAATTTCATTTTTCGAAGGTACCTTTTTCCTTTAATTTACCAAATTGAAAAGTGTGATACAGGTTTTTAACCTTGTAGTTGATTTTTGAAAAGCTCTAACTAATTCAATTTTCATCCAATCTGTTAAATTATATGACAAAAGCGTTTACACCATGGATCATCATGATTCATGGCTAAACATAAATTTGTATTGTTTTTTGACATTCATGTTTAAAACATATATATTTCGATTTCTAAATCCTTCAAAAATTAAAATTTTATTTTGATAAAAAATATTGCATTTAATTTTCTCAAAATAAATTTTAAATCCTTTATCACATAATTGACTTATACTTAATAAGTTATGTTTCAAATTTCTACCAATAAAATATTAGTAATTGCAAGAGAGTTGGAAATACCAATATGATGACTTCTCCAATGCCGATGCCAATCCTTTGAGTTATCTTCAAATGTTACAGTGCCAGCATCGATATATGTTAATTTGATAACATATTAGCATTTCCGGTCATGTGCTTAGAGCAACCACCATCGAGTATCTATTTCTCTTTATGTTTTAATTTTAATTTTTAGTACTTGCAAAATAAGAAAAATTTAATTGGTACCCACATTCTTTGATTATGGTCCTATGTGTTAGTGGAGGAAGGTAGCCACATTCACGAGGATTTGGTTCCTTTAGAAATGTAATTATTGTTATATACAAATTTCTTTAAATATTCATCAACATATTTTTGTCTATTAGTTTACTATTTGTTTTTGGAATCCATATTTTAACCATATTTGTATATGAAATCATAAATATAGTTTATGATTTTGGATTTTTGAATTTTGTGTACAACGTGCTATATTTCTTTGACTTTGTTTTCTTTTAAAAACCTAATCCATTTCGATTCCCAAACGGTCTAGATATCATAATCAAATTTTCTAAATTTTGCTTTCCTTTGTTGAATTTTGTCACGTTATTTGTTATTTTATCTAACTTACTTTTATGACCACAAATTTCAACATTTCTAAAATCTAAATTTGCTGGTAATTCTACATTTTCTTTTTCCAGATTAACTTCCTTAACTTACAATTTTATAAATCATTTAATAATTTGTCATTTTGAGATAATAACGTTGCATATTTTTTTGAATTTTTTTATTCTTCTTCTAGGATAATTTTTCATCTTTTAATAATCTGATTTCCAATTCTGATCCAGTTAACTTTCCTACATATTCCTTTTTTTTTATTCTCTATATTTATCATCTAATTCAATGCTTTCTCCATTATTTCATCATTACTAAGTTTAGGACGTACTTCATCAGTGTTAGCCGCCAAACACACGTTCGCTTGCTTCAAGTCGCTTTCACTATCACTATCCGACGAAGAAGACGAATCCGAATCATCCCATGTTACTTGAAAAACTCTTTTTTTTCTTGAATTTTTCAAATTTTCTTTTCTTTTTATCATTATTGAGCAACGGACAATCCTTCTTCACGGGGACAAAATTTTCGCACGCGTAGCATTTAATTGATGTTTGATTTGAGGAGTTTGGTTTGCCAACATTTTGGAATTTAGTCATCTTCTTGAACTTCTTGAATTTTGTTTAGTTCCTGACAATAAAGGCAATCTCGTCTTCGTCTAAGTCTGAATCTTCGTTACTTGGAATGCTATGTTTTTCTTTCATGATTTTGATTCTTTCTAGCCTACGAATTAGCTTCATACGACATCATATTTCCTATTAGTTCTTCGACTTTAAGTTGAAAAGATCATTAGATTCTTCGATGGCTAAAACTTTACTTTTCCATTCATTTGTCAAAGAGTTTAAAATTCACGTGACTAAATAAAAACCTGTGAATTTAACTTTAAGTGCCATAAGATCGTGTTGAAGGGTTTGAAATCTTGCATACATTTCAATAATTGATTCACTTGTTTTCATTTTGAAAGATAAAAATTGGTTTTGTTAAATTGAAATTTTAGTTTGCTTGAAATTATTCATGCCTTCATGTGTGACTTGTAAAGTGCGCCATATATCATATGCAGTCTTGCAGAGCATGACATGTGAAAACTCATTTTTGTCAAGTGAGAAAAACAATACATTTATAGTTTTAGCATTGTTAGATGCCTCTGCTTTTTGTGCATTAGTCCATGTACTAATAACTGTGTCAGGTGCTTTATATTTATTTTGAGTTGCTAGCCATATTTCTAAGCCATTGGCTTTCATAAAAATTCGCATATGTGTTGTCTAATAAGCATAATTAGAAACGGTAAATAGTGGAGGGCAAGTAATTGATTGACCTTTGAAATATTCTTGCCATTTTAATGATTTTTCAATTACGTGTTGCTGTAGATCGAAATAACCTTGATTTGATACCAAATGAAAGTCTATAGGATCTTTACAATAATACAGCTTACATGTATACGTGTGAGAATGTATATTACTAATTATATCAAGCAGAGAACAACAACTAAATATAAATAAGATAAATAATAAAAATGATCACACTTGATATTTTATACTGGTTCGAACCACTCGTCGTACGTCCAGTCCTACAGCCCTCCTTCGGTATTTCCTTTAACCAACTAACCCTCACTTTGTCCGGAGGAATAGACTAATACAAAAGTATATCTCTAACAATTTTGTGTTTCAAATAACACGGATTTTGACTCATAGTACAAATCTTTCAATGATTTTCTTTGAGTATGTGAATATGAATGCTTTGAGCTATAGAAAGTGGTCTAACCAAAATTATATTTTGGTAATGTTAGCCCAATTGTATGCACGAGAGTAATAAGAAATCAAGAGAGAATAGATTTAGTTAATCCAATTTTTTGTTAATCTCCAAATCTCAATCATGGTAGTATTTATAGATTTAAAGAGATGCAGATTTAGAGTTGTTACTGTTAGACAAGGTCGATGCATTTTAATGGCTGTAACATTTCGATGAAGAGTTGATTTCTATTCGTTCAATAGAGGTGTCTATTCAGAGTTTTGCAGTTTTTCAAATGACAAACGTCTATGGGAAAATCTTAGACGTCTACGGCCTCAAGAAATAATTTCCCAAGTATTGTCACAGACGTCTATGGTTTTTTCTCAAACGTTTGTGAATGGTAAATGCAGTTTTTCAATTTTTATATAAAATCATGTGTGACCGTGTGTGCATATATATTCAATGTGACCTTACAACGTTTTATCTAAGACTTTTTATACACTAGAATAACCTTACTAATCATAACATGTTTGATAAATCTTTATTTGTCTTCGAGTCCCAATATCTTCGAGCATGTTGTTCTCTTGTAAATATACCTGTAAGCTTGATAAGATGTATAATATATATGATTGTATAGTTGTTGTCATTGAAACATAGAATGAAGGTTCTAACAGTTATGTTGTAGTATAACATTTTAATCTCATTTTTTTGAGTAAATGCTAATTATAATCTTATTTTAGTCATTTTACTTAATGATTATGTATTAACTAATGTTAATGTTTGGTTAATCTACTAAAAACTATCTCACTTATAACCAACGTCAAATTAGAATATTTATACAGTTAAGAACTAATCTTTTATTCAGCATGACGTTGTACGTTTTAATCTTTAAATGTGAAAGCTTCGCACAATTACCTTCGTGAATTAATTATTGGTGGAAGTAATTCTCTTATTTCATATTTAATATAGGTTTAAATTGAATCCGATCAAAACTGGACGTATTATATTAAACTGAACTGAAATCGAATTGTTTAAATGATTATTATAATAGTTTGTATTTTTATTAACCGTTTGATATGCGAAGCGGCGTGGGTTCCAGATCGACCTGCATCCACCCCTAATGAAAACGATTCCAGGTTCTGTATTGCTAGTTATGTCTAGGTCCCGTTCTTTGGAAAATGCTCTTCAAAAAGTGTGATTTTTAGTTTAGGTTTATTTTGATATGTCCGACATAAATGCTACATCAATGTTTCCAAAGTAGCGTTGAAAAGTGCAGGGTAGTGAAAGAAGTAAAAAAATATGTTGGATTTGATACATTTACGTCATTAAATGTATTTTTCTTTAGAAATCTATATATGTTACCTAGTCAAACCATTTCAATATACTAAATCTTTCAAAAGTTCCTATATTTTTCCATAAAGCAGTCCAACGGAAGCATTTTTTTGCACGTCAATAGAAGTATGAAAAGAAATATATATGATTTAAGTGTTGGAACTTATGTTCTATATGTTAAAGCATAAACTACAGACACAAAGTCTTGAAGCGTAGATGAGATAACCACAAGAGATACAAAGAGTTTCAGCCTTGACGAGCATGGAACGAGCTTAAACAAAAGAAATTGGAATCAAAACTCTAGGCATTTTAAAAGGTTTAAACAAAGCATGTTCGCAAGTAGGAGAGATGATCGACTGGTTGCTCAAGATCAAGCTCGTAGGTGGAACATGCCCCCATTCAATGATTAGTTTAGTTCAATGTTCCACCGTTTCATGTATTGAATGACACAAAGATTCAGATGGACTCGAGAGGGAAATTCATAGTTTTGAGCGCGCTGAAGAAAATTTCTTCAAGAAACCATGGTGGCGCTCAATGAGACAAAAGAACATGTTGAGCTCTCCAATTTCTTCGTGAAGGATATTCATATGTGATGAGATTGCTTTCTCTTGCATCACCACCCAACCCAAAAACAAAGCATCATTTATTGATGGTCATTCTTCATTTCCTTCTCCATCTCCCACCACTAAGGCGAACTCTAATCAGCATAAAAAAGTCATGGGATATTTGAGCAACATGTTTATGTTATAATATCATTGAATGCTAAATGAATTAAATGATCAATGGTTTTTAGATTGTTTGATCACAATCTATGTTTCGAATCTTCTCCATTCAGCGAATATCAACAAGCAATTATTCATTGCGTTTTCAAATCTTTGAATGCTGATTTAACCTTTTTCGTTTCTACCCTTTCGAACCAATGATTTGATTAAGTGTGTAATATCATTATGGGTAAAACAAACGTTTCTACATTTCTACACATTTACCCTCGGCAAGTCAATAAATTTGTCTTCCAAAATCATCTCAATTGTTATTTCATGAACGTTATATACGATTTTTGAAACACTTTGAAAGATCGCTTTCATATATATACAATATTAGTTATAATATTTTGTTTAGAACTCATTCCAGTTATGTTTTATACATACGAGTATGGTGGCACGTCCGTTGGACGTATGCAAAGAAGGAGGTAAGCATATTTTGTCTTTGTTACAATTATGATGGAAAAATGTATTCAAAATTGAAAATGAGTGTTTGATTGGACCACGGCTGCCTTATCATTGATATGTTGTTTCAGCAGCTAAGCATTTCGCGGATGATATACAAATTGTTTGCTTCAGGTGAGCAACCACAGTATGCTACATTTGATTCATACATATGTATATGGTTTGACAACAAAGCAAAATATAGATTCACCACATGTATATTGGTTTAACAGTACTGCAAAACATTGTTCATGTAACTCACACGGACATAAAGAGAACACCAAGTAACTTGGTTTGAGTTTAACTTAAAATTTTCATTAATTTAATTATAGAACTGTAAAAGGTTTAACCATACAACTACAAACAAACACTGTGATAATTCTTCCTATATCTAATCTTACAACGTTTATGAATAATATTGCAGCATAATATAATATTTTTGCATTAACATGATAGGGAAAGAATACAAAATTAAAAAGCTTCTAAGAACATGTACACCCATTAAAATATGTTTGCTCATGAGAGAAACACTTTCGTTGACCACTGCACTGTTGAAGCACAGCATTCCATTCAACCTTTGCGCTCAAAAGGCGTATATTATCCTGCTTGACCATCTCCATTAGTGCAGACTCTAGCTCTTCAGATCTGGGAAACAAAAACCAAACACACGTAAGAGTAATTAAAAAAGTTGTGATGCAAAATAAATGTCAGAACATTCAGTCGGTACTGTGATAAAAATACGTTATGATAGATTCAAGGACGCTGCATAGATGTAGGATTTGCACTCTTTATGCACAATTATTGGCAAGGCACAGCAAGCCCTTGTGAAGTCAGAACATTCATTCGTAAGTGCAATAAAAATAGGAATCAGCATTCAGCTAAGCATGGCTGATCTTTTCTCCTCCAGTAACCTTCATAACTCAGCCTTTAACCATGTCACCTGAGAGTAGATGAGATTAATTTGCATATTTTGTTGACAGTACTGGTCAGATACTTTCCATAGGGCTGCATAGCAATGAGCATACCAAGTCAGTAATGTGTAGTTTTAGGTTTCACTACTCTTTGAATTCAAATAAGCCCAAGGACATATAAGAGCGGTTGTAGAAAATAAGGTCTGGTATTTCAAGGTAGCTAGGGACATGAAATGTGTTGCATCATGATACGCTGTCAATGCATATAGAGCAAAATCCGACAGCAAGGTTTCACAGTACAACAACATAGTTCAATGTATAAAACAATAACAATGAATTGCTTAATCATATAAATTAGCACATATTTTACAGTAATAAAATCTAAAGTTGGTATGCATATGAGAAAGGTTATACTCACAGTTTCCTAAATTTTCATTGTTGCTTGTCTATGCAGCAGTTTCTTATGCTAGGTCATCCAATTGCCAGCACAGTTATTCACTGGTTGATCCCAAAAATAGTACTCAAAAATAGCACTACATCTTGTATAAGATCAAAAAAAGGCATGAGTACTTCTCAGTGGCTTGATAGTATGAACATGGTTAAACTTTTCAATAATACATAGTTATACCAATAGATCGAAAAATAATTGTGAACCAAGAACATAGATTGAGAATTGCACTAACAGCAACTTAAATATATTGATTTTAAAATGAATCTAAAAGTAATCTTATGTTAACCAAATAAATAACGACTAAAATAATCAAATTTGCAAACAGCTTAATGTGCTAAAGAAAAGATAAGCCCCAATGCAAATGATAAAGAGCAATTCAGTAATTACAAAAATGTCGTCGAAAATTAGGGATTTACAATGAGTAACCATACCATATGACATGTACTATCAAGATATCGATGTCTTTTTGGATGATATCCATGAAAGCTTCCATTTCCATCTCATACTTAATATTTCACCTCCAACAATATTACTGTCAAAAAAATTACAACTAAGTGAAGAGAGTATGTCATCAATCTGCTGTTAAAATGGACAGCTTAATTTATGGTAAATTTCCTTCCTTGTCTTGAAGTTTGGAGTAAAATATGGCAAATGGAGCATGAATCGTTTGATAACCGGTACTTTAACTTATTATGCCATCAGACTGAATTTTTGGTCATGAAATCTAAGTTGCAAAAATTATTCATAAATTTTCAATAGGTAACTCATACTGGCATATGGTGTAAAAGTACATGTAGCCATAATATGAACTTGATGTTGTTAGTTCGATTTTCGTATAGTTGAATTTCAGTGATAATTGATTCAGTTTCTAAATTTATTTTGAAATAAATATAACTACCATGTTGGACCACTAATTTTCTCAATTATTGAAAACATGGAAAAGTTTACCTTTGATTGTTTGTTTCTAACCACACATGCTTGGTAGTACAAATTGTAAACGAAATTTGTTGATGAAATAAAAGAGAAGATTGAGTTTTCCAAATAACATGGTTTCTTATCCAAGGCTAGAGGTAGATTGTAAGGATATAATAATCAATAATAAGGCTTGAGACAGTATAACCTGTAGAAGCTGCATGCATTTTCAATTCGGTGTGTGGTTCTCCAGTTCTCTTGAGCTGCAATCTCTACTAAATAGTGTCCATACCTAATTTAATTACAGGTAAGTATGCTCCACATCAGACAAAAATATTAGTTCAATGCACTGTACCTTTTGATCTGAAATATCAAGTTTTGACATGAAATATGAAGGTTCACTGATTTATTTTCGCATATGACCTTCAAATGATTGTGATGTTATGATTTTCATGTTTTTTTGTTAAAGGTAAAGTTTTAGTACATTATAGAAGTTCACAGGTTACAGAATTGGAGTTCATTGATTCTAATATACTGGTAATTAGATGTAACTAACTGCTCAATTCTTTGCCCAGCTTTATACTACTTGATATGAAATAGGAGTCACATGGCTTGGACTATCATATACCATTGCGGAACGTAAAAATTCTAATCCTGTCCAGACTGTGGTAAAGTTTTCATACCTCTTCTTATAGTATCATGTTACAACTACAACGACAACAAAGCCATTTTACCAAACTAAATGACAAAGTCAATTTAAAAGTAATAACAATAACAATAACAACGAATTGTTTTGATTGATTAGTTAGTTGTAAGAGCGCATATTATAGAATTGTTACTACTCCACTATTGAATATTATTCAATTAAAAGTCATACTGGGATGAGTTATATGGAAATATATTTCTACTATAAGTAATAAAAAAATATGGATGATGGTCATGTTTGTTTGTTTATTCTAAGTGATAATTATTAGTCAAGTTTTTTGTCTTAGTTTGTCATCACTAATTAACAAATAATATATGTCATAAGTCTTCATAAAGTTGGTATCATCAGTATTAATAGTAAGGTGACTAAATAGTTGTTTGATCTGAACTACCATTCACTGAAATAATAAAATATGCATACTGTTAATATGCTCATCCATAGTTTAAGTTGAGATCATACGTTGTTGATATATTTCTAACAGAATTTATATGCTTAAGTTAACATGCAATGCCCAAAAAAAGAGAAATGCAGGTGCAATGAAGAAAACAACATGCCACAATTTTTCAAATCATATTTAGAGGAAAAATACCTCTACTGAAGCAAATACTGTTGCAATGCGGCAGCTATGGTATTTGTACATGAGAATGCTCAGCAATTTCAGCAAACAATTCCTTTAACTTGCTCTTATTATCAGTAATAATACCCTGCATAACATAAATTTCTATTTAGTGTCAATCAATCAAATTTTGGGTTCCATAACACCCCATGGCACCTAAGTTTCAATTTTCCCATCATAATTGTAACAACAACTTGAACTTATTCAGTATTACAAATTTATGCTCTGACAGAAAATAGAGCATGCCTATTACTGTTAACCTTATTCTCTACTTGAATTCGTTCACCTTCTAGCAATGAAAAGTTTGATCCAAATATGGTAGTACAATAATTTTCTTCTCAATACCATTTGTACCGCATATAGCATAAACTGAACTTGTTCATTAGTTGAATAGCTTGTTGCTTACTTGCTTAGAATAATGTGTCCAAAGATTAACAGATAATGAGTTAGATGGTGTTAAAATTCAAACATGCTAGCTAAATATTATTGACAAATACTCGTATCCAGTGTAGTAAGTATTGTAGTGGAGTTAACTTTTTCACTGAACTAATACTTCGTTATTTTATACAGTACACAGTGGTTGTAATTGAAACATCGATTTGTTTGAAGGACATATTTCAAAATGAAACCACCATTTCGGAATGAGGATACTAATCTGCAGAATTGAAATTAACCAGTCACATTTATAAGTGATTGTTTCAGTCAATTCATCTACGACAACGGTGGAAAGAATTTATAAGCAAAGATCTATTTGTAAATAACTTGCGGTCATGTTAGGGATATGCACATAAATTCAGTTTTAAAATTTACCAAATCCAATATTTAGCAAACAAAATATCTAGTAGAAGAAAAAACAGTGGGTAGCATTATTGTTTTTTTTACCATGGTTGAAGGGATAAATGCTGACTGTAAGTCCATCTTCAAAATATGAATAGAATAAACTACGTTTGTAGCTATTGATTGTAAGCTAGTTTGGATGGGGAAAGTAAAGCATAAAGAATCATTTGGAAAAACAACAATTATAGTAACATGATTTTTGTTCTTGCTGTTGCGTATGCTGCAGCAGCTTTTTTTTTAATACTATTATAATCTTGATTTTCGTATATAAGAATTAGCTTTTATTTTCAAATTACAAAACATAAAGTTCTATAATATAGGATTTAAGACATGGACAAAAATGATAACTAATAAATTATACGTGAAAAACAAAGGTGATGAATTGTTGCTATTCATATGCAGATCCAAAAGCTTTTCACTCACAGGATACAAATACATAATAAACGTATCTAAAAATACTTTTATACATGTCCATTATCCCGCTGTTCCTAATAAAAATTGGAGTCAGAACCGATACAATTAACCATGATAATCAATCACAAAAATTGTTTATAACCTAAAGTTTATAACGACAGATTCTAATACAAAATAACCACCCTGTGGATCCATCATAAAGTAAAACCATTCTTTGGATAAAATTTTAGATCAATGTTTTCGTTATTGGGATTAAATTCATCATAAAGAAAACAACTTGGCTGAAGCTTGGTATACGGTCTAAATAATTAACTGATAACATTCAAATTATTATGGTAATTCATTAACAAAATTATCTTACACTGTTCTTGTTTACAACTTTCCTCCCTGTGACAACTTGAACGGTAACATCACCTTCCATCTTCAGAACATCATCAAATTGCATTAAATTTTTCAGGCCTGATCTGGCAGATCTGGAGTTGTTGAACGAATCAAGTTCGAACTCGATCTTCACTCAGATTGTTGTCTTCATGTATGCTGCCATTGCTTTAGTATCAGTACCAACATAGGGAGAGCATCTCCAAATCTTGTTCAACTTTGAAGTCGTGGCCTCTTTTGAGGGAAGGAGGTGTGGAGGCAGAGAGTTTCTTGGAGGAGATGAGAAGCAAAGTGATGTAGATGTGGTTGTCGATTAGATGGAGGTGGGGAAGGGAAGTGATGCGGTGAAGTTTTTTAATAACCGACATGGAAGGAGAGGCGTATTGGAAAAATGCGAGGAAAGAGGGGAGAAAAAGAGGAAGGAAATGGCGTAGTTGCTAAATCGTGGTATAGTTATGTTTGCAAAACGTGGATGAGTTTTTTTGGAAAGGGCAGAAGCATCGGGAAGTGCTGTAAATTAAGCAGTCGGAAGACGGGTATTTTAGGCATTGCAAAAAAGGCTTCACTTTGACCGGTTGACCAAAGGTTTTGCTTTATAGTATAGATATTTCACACGTAATGACAATAAATGGATGTTTGTGTGGAATTCTTTTTATAGAAAGATTGAGGGATTTTCATAGTAATTGCATTAAAAAAATTATTTACACAAAGGGTAATATTTTCATAGTAATAAACTATTCTGAAAAAACTAATAAACAATCAAAATATAAACAAACAACATTTTAAACATTTAACAATCAATATTCAGTATTCAATGTTCAACAATCAACGTTCAACATTCAGTGTTCAATAATCAACGTTCAACGTTTTAAACAAATGATACCCTAGTAACTTCTAGATTAACATCTCCTAGCTTTTGAGCACTATATCTCACACGCCCTAAAGGCAAAGTCACATTGTACCTGTAACGATCCGGGATTTTCGATCCTCGAAAATCGACATCAATACGTTCACTGTATAGCATGCCGAGCAATCGAGTGCCGAAAATACCAGATCATTAGAGGTGAAGAAGAAAAGATAGAAGAAAACAAAATCAATAACACAAAATCTCACAATCGCAGCGAAACAAAATATAATATATAATAACAGATTTTTATATAAAATAATCAATAACTGTTAATATCCATACAATCATCAGAGTACATCAATCAATAAATAATATGAACAGTTATTATAACTTGTCTTCACCAGTGTTGACTATACAGCCTGACACACACAGCGCAATATAATCAAGTACGCGATATACATCCAAAATCCTCCAGCTCGACAACTAAGCTCCAAAGCATCATACCCTGAATCTGTAATACTCGGTCTGACCCAAGCATTATAATAAAATAACACGTGAGTCATTCTGGAGTACCAGCGTGACAAAACATACTCAATTTGAATTATTACTGTTATCAAAATCCTTTGAAATCAAAGGTATCTCGTAAGACTTCGCCACATATAAACACGACAGGTTTTTACCTTACGATAACCAAAACAGTTTTATAGAAAATTCGGTGATATTATAATAGTGTCTAAATACAAATACTTATTAAAATAGCCGAAATTGTTACATTTATTGAATTCCAGCATACTAGGCTCTCTATAATCAAAACCTTAAAGACTCGTAGTGGATAATGGATTCCATACAATGACTAGCTACTGGTGTACCGCCCATTACAGTACATCTCTAGAAAAATGTACCAAGGACCTTGTTTGGATCCCTTACCAACATAAGACCGACAAACGCTTAACTTGGATAGTACCGAATATGTTATCACCCCGGGTGTTCCCACCCTAATCGAGCGCTCTCTTTTCCATATACAATAATATCCATAATTAAAATATATCTGAGGGTATCTAAAAAAGTGATAACATACCCTACTTGGGTGCGATCCACTTAGCCTTGCTACATCTCCTCTGTTTTAGTCATTCCCGGTTAATGAGGCTTGAAGCTACATTTTACCTTTAGAATAGCATTGATACTTGTAATACTAACACTGCCTTCCAACCAAGCAATGTAATGATAACATTCATCGATACAAGTTGTCCTGGTCTGAACAAACTGAATCTCCTTCAAGATCACCATCTCCATTATCTTTGGGATATCACAATTTGTAACGCACAAACTAGATCGAAGTGGTTTTGGGATAATTAAATCTGTTCCCGGTCTTTTCGAAACGATCAACGAATTTGGCCAGATTTGATAGTCGGTTATTTAACTATCAAATACACACATAAGCAGTCATTAGGCCCATACTGTAAATTTCCAAAATATTTATTTCAAAATATATTTACAAAGATACATATATGCATATCCAAATCTCTTCCAATATTTCAATATTCGGAAACAAATTCAAATACTTATATCGATAATAGGATATTCTCGAACCATCTCAATACTTAGAAATATTTTCTTCCAAATCCATTTATAATCACTACAATAAAAATACCCTATTACAACGTCCTTTTTAAAACGGGCATATTTTGCCCGTTGTAGTAGACGGCTATTACAACGGTCGTTTTAGGACCGTTGTAATAGATGCTCTGTCCAACGCCCTTCTTACAACTTGCATTATTCGCCCGTTGTAATAGACATATATTACAACGGTCAACTTCTGCCCGTTGTAATGGAAGTATATTTTATAACAGCAAATGCCCGTTGTAATAGATCATCTACGAAATCAGGCTACTTTTCTCCCCAGTTATCACGTGCTACGTATTTCATTTTCCAGACTACCGCACTTCTCTTCCCATGCAAACAAAATTTATCTTCTCTCCACTTCGTGAAATTAGGGCACTATGGCACTCTTCTCTCCACTTCGCGATCGAAGAAATCGAGGAATTCAGGGTTCAAAATTGGCGAAGAGCGAATATGTTTGTGCTCTTCGTATCTAATGTTTGTGCTTTTCGTATCCGATTGATGATTGCAAACTATTCACAATGGTATTTTACATTGATATTTGATTTACGGTTCGTTTTTCGTATTTCCAATACTTATTTGGATTGGATTGTTCGCCCGTTTTGTTGCTTGGAAGAAAACTTTTTAATTTTATGACTACAACTATTTTCTGAATCATATGTAGAAGATTCATTTTCTAAAACTATGAATGCTGTTTTTTTATTATTTTTAATTGTATGTAGAAAAGATCTCGTGGCTATCCTTGTTTATTGGCATCTTTTACTAGAACAAATCAATGTTACTGTGATAGGTACATAAACTTACTTGTTTGGAGACCAAGGTTCGAATTTGATTGCCGATTTTATTTTATTTTTTATTTTTGCGATTAATTTGGGTTTAGTTTGGTAATTTGGTCCTTAGTTAAAACCTTACACACAAGATTTTCATGCACAGTTGAACACATATAATAATGTCGAAGGTTGTTTGTGTAGGGTCGTGGTTCGATTGCGGGTTGGTTATGATTTCTGGTGGAAGATTGAGTTATCGATTAGAGTAGTGAATTTGGATTTGATTATTTGTTATAGTCGTGGTTGGAGTTTTGGTCATAAGCGGAGTTGTAGGCTTGAAGGGAGTGGGCGGTAGGAAGTTTCTGTAGTTGACAGGGGGTATTTGATGGATGTGGTGATGGTTCAAGGGTGCTGCTGCAGTGATGATAGTGGTGAAGTGATGGGGATGCTTGGTATTCATGGAGGAGTAGAGGTGGTTGAATTTTCGGTTTGAGATTGTTTGATGAGGAGTGTGATGAAGGGAGGTAGAAGTATGAAAGAGAAATAGTGCAGTCGAAGGAACTGCAGATGGAGTTGAAGTTTGTGGTAGGGTATGGTGATGAATGTGATGGAGTTTGTTGTGGTGGTGGCAGTGAAATAGGAGGTTGTAGTGATTGTAGCAGACAGGGTGGTTGTAGGAGGAAGGTAATATGGATTGCACTGGTGATGTTGTTGAAGGCAGTCTGATGATGGTTTATGTACGAAGCAGTTAGGATGGGAGTAGCGGAACGGGTGATGTATGTTGAAGTGTGTTTGCAGTTAGTAGATGGTGATGTATGTGTGGTGAAGTGCGTTTGCAAGGAGGAGGTGATCCGGTGAGGGTTTTCTGGTTTAAGGTTTGTAATGAGGATATGCAGTAGTGTTGAAGTGGCATTTTGGAAGTGAAGTTGTGGTTGGAGAAGTTTGTTGTAAAAGTTGTTGTGTACAGTTGTACAATGGTTGTTTCAGTTCTTCGGTTACGTAATAAGGTGAGCAGTTATTACTGATATTGTTTATAAAAGAAGATGGACAATGGCATAACACAAGGCTCACTTTTAGGCCTTTAGCTTTAGTACCCATACCTATATAAGTGCATGATGCTAATTTCACTTTTATTTGACCAAGTACACGAGCTTCTTGATGCATAAGATGGTTTAAGAAGCAAAAACTCCATTTCAGACGGATGAAACAATTTTGACATTGAAAACTTTTTATAAAACTTAGTCAGATGATGGTTTACGTAGGAAGCAGTGACGATGGGAGTAGCTGATGTAAGGTAGAGAGGGAATGAGGAGGTGATATGGTGGTATTGCACTGATGTGATGACAGGAGATAATGGTTAAACCAGTAGATTATATTTGTTTGCTCATCTTAATTTGATATTATGGTGGCATCTCTAACAACACTTGTTTTCTCATCTTAATTTTTTTCTAATTATATTTGTTTGTCAATAGGTCAGAAATCAGGCCAAACCAGTAGAACTTACTAGGCAATATTATAAAGATAGGGCTGATGAAGTATTTTTCTCACCTTTAATTTGATTCATCTATTAAAAACTTCATTTTTTAATGAATTTTTGCATGCAGCACATATATTTACTTATACGTTACACAATTTGCAACAATACAGATACATTGCAATGCATTTAAATAAGTTTTAGTACCCCTAATAGACGGAGGTGGTTTACAAGAATTCACATATGGTAATTGGAGATTTGTATCTTGGTATGCAATGTACTATATATATTTGCTCTTTTTATAGTTAGGAATTATTTACCTATTAGGTGAGCTATAGATGCTTGAATTTTTGTATGTCGTATTTCATGATTTTAAGCTACTTTGCATTTCAATGTGAACCTTGTTGCGGCCTTTTAGTATGTATTCATCGATTATCGAAAAATTTATGTGCACTTAACCCAAAACATGTAGTTTCTTAGAGTTACACACTTTTCACATAATAGTATTCGAAAATTACTTATTTTCTGCAGGTGTACAGTTTCATAAATGCTTCCATTCAATCCATAAAGACAGTATGTGTAAAAATTAATGTAGTGAAACTAAAATGCAGGATGAAGCTAGTCTTGAAGCTAGCCAAGTACAACTGAAGCAAATCATAGTTGATTAAATAGGCGTTGGATATGAAGCATGTTGTAGTGTAACAGAAGCTGGGATATAAGTAGCTGTGTAGACATGAATTATCATGAGCAAGTGCTAGGTGATAAAAATGAGTTGAAGTGTGGATGACGATGGTCTGGATCTGAGAATTGCAGCCTATGCATGAATGGCTGCTGCATATGTTCGAACTGGAGGATAGAGGAAAGTGACAGCAAATGATTATAAACTGGCCTGTCGAAAATGATCTGCGGTGATCTGACCTGATGAAAAAACTTGAAGCTCTGAGATGAAATGAAATTGGAGACTTAAAGCTGACATGAGTAACATATATGCATGTTACATTATTATTTATGATAAAGCAAAACATTTATCATGTAGCTACGTAAAAAACTGGAACTATGCAAACTTATGCAAAATTATTGAAATATGATAATGACAGAGGCACCTGGCAAGAATGAAGGACTGCAACAGTGGAGCAACAGAGCTTGGCTAGTACTTCCAGTAAGTTATTGACATGCATTTACTGACCATACTACTGATGCTTACACTGATGATGATTTCAGTGGGATGAATCCAAGTAGAACATGCAGCATGGAGACATAAGACCAAATAGATAGCAGGCAAGGCTTCGGTAGATAACATGGATGATGTTCTGGAAAGGCAATGAAGTGGACAACTCCTTCCACTACACATGCAACAAGCTCGTGATCTCAGGTTAGAATATATAACTAAATTAGTATATGTGATAATTGTTTGACTTCTCTCCTTTTAGTTGTTTTTTGAGTTGATTTGAATGAAATGCATGTATCATGTTAGAAATTGTAGACCAGCAATTGCTTCATCAAATGCCTGAAATCATGTTAGATTTTAAACTATATAGTAAACTGTAAACCATAAATTTATGTAAACTACATAGTAAATTGTAGACCATAAACACCTATAAGCCAAATTTACCATAAGTAATGCAAGCATGTTTAAAAAAAAGGCAAATATAATGTGTGATTCCAATTTTAGATTAAAAAACTGATGTACATTAGCATTGTTTTCGAATGATAAGCTAGGCATCAGTATTCTAATTCTAGAGTTTCATTATAAACATATCATCAACTTCTTTGGATGGAAGTAGTCTGATGCTACTGATTCTTATAAAAATCAGTGCTATGATTATGGTTTTTATTCTTAATTAGGTTGGGGTTGCACTCAGGCAAATGTCATTAGTAACAACAACGTTTTTTGTAATTTTGATTTTCTAATCATGCACATATGTTTTTGTTTATCATATGACCAGGCCCGACCTTGTAGAGCGTGAGGCCATAGGAAAACTTTTAATTTAGATGCAGGAAAAAAGGTACAAGGAAAATCGAACGAGTATTGAAAATTGAAACTACTTCCATCATGTTGAGACAGTAGCCTTTACCACTGCCCTAAACATGCTATTTAACTTTGAAGCTTGACCTTTTTATATAAATAAAAATCTTAAATTTCTATGGAAGCAGCTAATTGCTAATTATACAAGACTTGGAACATTCATAACAAAATTTATTTTTTCCACAATGAATTTGGTCTTCATATGTACAATCTTTTTGTCTTTTATGTACACATTGAAGCTGTCCTCTCTTTGGAATATCTTTATTTCATGTAATCGTAAGTCAATCAAGAACTAAATATCAAAATTTTAAAGTGATTGGATATTTCTCAATTGGCAGTCATGAATGCACTGCACTTTCCTAATTTGTATTTAATTTTGTTCATAACAGTTCTTGGTAATTATATCATGACCATATTCCTCATATTTCGCTCATTTATTGCCATGTTGGTTTTTAATGCGTGTCATTCGATTAAATAGGTGTCATTTTAGTTAATTTGTTGGAAATCTGTACTAGGAATAACCTGGTGCTTAAATGTGCGTTGTGCTTATTGCAAATTTGAACATGGTGTTTTAATATCATAGGGGGTCAAGGAAAGACAAATGAAGTAATGAAGCATTTTTACATAATACATTCAACATATTTATAAGTGCACATGTTAATTCTACAATAGAGTTTCAGATACTGAACAAAAGAAAGCATCGGGTAAACTTTAAAGTATACAAAAACCAAAATATACAATTCGCATAAGCTTTTTATTACATATAAGGTAGTTGTCACACAAATATTTGGGTGATTTTGATTTCTTTTTATACTAAGATCTGTTACAAGGTACATTTACCTATACATTTTGTTTTGCATATGATTTTTATTTCTGCAACCAAGTTATGCCATGCTCGCACTAATATGAACACAACTGCACTTACCTTTTGAATCTCATTATTTTTATATAACCTTGTTCCATGGTTTTTTGCTTACAGTCACACCGCGAGAGTACCAATATGCAGGTTCAAGATCATCTTACAGTGGATGGTTTGGTAAAAAAAAGTGCAAGCTATTGGGTTGGCAGAAGAACATAGTTGCAGAGGGGACGATGGCAAGCACCGAACCTGATGCTTCAGTACATTTTGTAAAGCTTGGAGCAAATGCTTGGAAAGTATGGGTTAATGTAGCGGTGGAACCCGAAGCCATTTTATTTAGGCCAAATTCAGAGATGCAGACTATCAAAGAGGCCGTTGCAACAACCGTCGCGTGGCATAAAGACTTCATCTCTGTGGTATAGTATGATTGTACTTAGAACATGATATTTGTAGCGGACTGTTATGTGTTAATGCTTTATGTATTTGGCATGTAAAATTATCTAACCTTTTGGAGTGTTAGAATTCTATGACTATATCTTTTAGTCTTTTCATATGTGATTTTAATTATTTTATGACAATATTTTGTATTAGTACGGATGTATTGCATGGATGCTGCTGTAATTTTTTTTAAAAATCTGCATTTATTTTGCAACGGGCAATGTGCGTTGTTATATAATATTTTTATAACGGTCAACACACGTTGTTAAATACGTTTTTTACAACGGTCAATGCATGTTGTGAAACAGGCTATGCAACTAGTATGGTTAGTCTATTGCAACGGGTTATGGCCGTTGTATTATAGTCCATTACAACGACCATAACCCATTGTAAAAAGGTATACTACAACGGTTTTTACAACATGTTTTGCCCGTTGTAAAATGTGATGGATCTATTACAACGAGGCCTATTACAACGGACACATGCCCATTGCGAAAACCATATTACAATGGGCTTTGCCCGTTGTACTAGGGTATTTTTGTTGTAGTGAATTCAACACTTTGAAAATATTTCTATAATAATTATCTCATGGTTAAAATATTTGAAATCCCTTCCGTTCAATACTTAGGAAATATTAATAAGTATATTTTTCCCGAAATCATTTTATTTCCAACACTAAGGAAATAATTTCATTTATTCATACTTCTCCAAAATCCTTTACCACCTATTCATAAATTCCTTAACTTAGTTATAACGGATTCTATAAGTTTCGGGAATTCATAAATTAATTTCCTTTAAAATTTCCAAAATCAATTACACTTATCTATAATTCCAACAACCCATTTCCAACTTCCTTTCTATGAATTCTAATTCATTTTCGAAGTTCTCATATTTCCACATTTTTGTAGTGTAACGACCCGTAAATTTTAACGGTTTTAGTAACGTATATAATTAAAAATTTTGTGGAATTTTAAACGATAAAATTTTAAAATATGAATTTGATATTTGGAATGCGTCTAGTTAAACATAACAACCAGTAAATTTTAGTCGGAAAATATGAAAGTTTATTTCGTGCGTAAATTTACTTCAATTTAATCAGTTAAAAAGCGACGAAAATAAAACGTTTTCAAAACCAAATATTTTTACCTAGAAAAATTCTAACCATCTTCTGAGCAAGATGTCAGTTCGTCGTTTTTCCAAATTCGGACATCTTTGGCCCCGTCGATCTTAATTTTCTACGATTTTCATGCATTTTCCGTAGTATAAAACTTAATTTCTATAATTCAATCGTACCATTGATATTTGTATATTGTTTTGATCGTCTCGTCGTGCTGATCTCAATGGTATATTCAATTTTGAATTTCGGAGTTCGGTGCACGGTGCAAATCTGCGGAATGCCCAACGTATCGGTTCCATAACCGAGTCGTTTTGTTTTCCTATCCTTCCACTATCCACCGTGTCATCCAGTACGCTTTGTTAAAAACTGTACGTTGCCGTCTGGTATTCATACGTTTGATGGACATTCATATTACTTTGAAAAAATCACTCGTTCAATATCATTTATTACTTGTGCCTCTTCAAAACTGCTACCTTCACTATTCTTCTCTGTTCCAAAATAAAAATACATATCTAGTTTCCACCTGAAGCCAACCTAGGTCACGTATTGCATCTCCATGAAGCCTCCTCATTCCATTCTCCCTCCACCTTCCTTCCGCCTCACTTTGCCTCACCGCTTTCCTTCACTTTCGCCACCGCCAACCCTTATCACAGCCACACCCGAGCTCGTCCCACTTCCCACCGACTGACAACGCGAACCACCACGCCCTGACAGCCACAACTACTCCACATCCCCGGCCATTGCTCGACCCGTTTTCCTATGGCCGCGTGGCCTTGTTTCCCCACTTTCCCATCAACCGAGCCACCGTTGCTAGTCCCTTCATCCGCCTCCACTACCCTTCACGGCAGCCTTCATGGCTGGAGCCGCCCCGTGCTTCCTCCTTCTTTTCCCTGACTTCGGCTCCCAGTACCACTTCTCCATCTCCAACCGAACAGCCGAGCCTCGGCCTTCCCTTGCCGAGATCTCGATCTCCACCTTGAAGCCGCAACTCAGGTTCCCTTCACCTTAGCCTTGATTCTTTGTTTTGCATATATTTCCTATGTATTATTTCAAGCTTGCAATTCTTCTTTTTATGTTTACCTATATACATATAGTATATCAAGACATAGTTGGACTGGTACAATATTATAGTACTTTATTTGTATTGTTTTATGTATGTCAGTATTTGTTAAAGGTATGTAAAGTGTGTAAAGTATAAAAGTATACTGTATAGTAGTTTGCACGTGCATGAGCCTGAGAACTTGAATCTGCCGCATGTGTATATATGAACTTTAAGGTGAATTATTCCTATTTTATAATATTTTTTATAAGTATAGTGCTATATATAATACCGTTGTAAATAAAGTCGTGACAGCATTTTATTTTTTTGAAACAGTTTTGACAAATATAGTATACGGTGTCTTGTATAAATTAGTCATTAAACTATTTAACTAAATGTTTACAGTATGTTTTCATATTTATCTATAGTTATACTTCTACATATGTAGGCTTATATATAGGAATACAGTTTATGTATAAGTATACCGGTAATATATATAATTTGTTAAGATGTGATATATAAACACGTATCCCGGTTTTAAAATAAATATGTTCAAAATGATTTTTGTAAGGTAAAATTATATGTGTTTTAGATTTTATAATGGAAGCTTGGTTCGAGTTATGTTAGTCTAAGCATGTAGTTACAGTTATTTATTTATATAAGATGCGTACTTTATATTATAAAAGAGATTGAAGTATATATGTATTACCTTAGTTTAGTCATATTGTAGCTATGGAAACGTACGGTCCAGTTTATATATATAGGTGAGTTTGGATTTACTTGTGAAGTCTACTTATATGTAAGTACATATTTTATAACAGTGTTTAGGTGTTGAATATATATTTATAAATACATATATTTAGATTTAAGTGTTTATATCGATCATTTTAGAAAAGATTTTTTTTGTTTATAAAGTTAAGAGGGTTATACCGTGTATGTATAATATATGGTGGTCCTTTTAAATCAACTGTTACTTTATTATGTGTCCGTTTAGAACGTATAAAATATTAGCTGTATATATATTGGATTGTTTAAAGTATTTACATAGTAGTTTATAAATATTTATACTACGGTATATATAACATTTTGTTGATATAATATTTACATATGTTACATTAATAAAACATAGTTAAACAATGTAATAAGTGTTAATCTGAGGAAATGGATTTTGAAAAAAACATATACATTTAATATTAAACATGTTTGAATATAGAATACGATTATTTTCTTTATATATATGGTTACATATATATAAATTTATACCAATTGTCTTCGTCGTTCCAGATCTGATTTGAATTCGTCTATTCTTTGTTATCAGCCGTTTCCGTCAAAGTGTGTAAATCTTGCTTTGCTTTGGAAACTCGTGCTTGGATTCGTAACACGTTCGTGTCTTTTCTTCTCTAGCCTCGAAAGGTGAGCAATCACTCACGATTAATATTCTTTTATTTATTAAATTTTATTTCAATTGAAACGGCAATTGAAATATGCTGCTGTTATTTATTGCACTGCTATTTACGTATCAGTTCATCTTTGACATCTGACACCATTATCTGTTATTTACACGATGGTAACCCGTTTGATTGATAATTGATTGACTGATTGTTGTTGACATTGGATGTTAAATTGTAATGTATAAAGTGATAAATGTTATGAAATTGAAATTGACGTAGAATAATTAACAATTTGAAATTGATATATGTTGAAGTTGATTAGTAAAATTTGTATAATATGACCCCTTTGAATGTTAAATAAATTGACACGTAGAAATAGTGTTAACGACGCCTTAAACCATTTAAATGTATGTTGTATAAATTATGAAGTTTGAAATTAAATAATAAATATCGTGAAGAACCGTATAAATATTACTGTAATAATCTTTAATCTATATGAAATGATAGTGTAGATTCTAGAAATAATTACATTAATTCGCACAAACAACAATGTGAATTAATAAGATTATTTCGGAATTATTTGATTTAAGTATTGGATGTTGTTGATGTTTGTTATTGTTTGTTTATTTAATTTGGCACCATCCCAGTTATCACACAGCAAGTTCCCTTTATAATGCTTGATCTTGAATTGAATTGGAATCGGGTAGAAATGATATATACCCAAGCGAATTTGACCTAGGATAGTGAATTAAAAAAATCCGATTGGTCAATAAATTGATTTAAAAATAAAATAATGATTTTATTCGAGCAAAGAATAAGTTTTGAAATGAAGTTCGAATTTGAATGTTTATGAAAGGAAAATGTAAAGATTGAAATCTGAAATAAATATTAACGTAGTAAATTGATAAAAGAATGTTGTTTGAAATTTAATTATTTCATAATTAAATTTGGAATTATTAATAAATATTTTAGGAATTAATAATAATTGAGTTTTTAAATTATTAAGTTTGAAATCATTTAATAATAAAATTTGAAATTATAATTAAGTTTGGAATTATAATTAAGTTTGAAATAATTAAGTTTGAATTTATAATTAAGTTTGGGATTATTAAGTTGCAATTATTCAATAATTAAGATTGAAATTTTTTAATAACTGAATAAGATTTAATTATTTGATAATTGAATAAAATTTGAATTCTTTGATAAGAGAAATTGAACTTTTGAATAAGTAAATTTGAACTTCGTTAATAAATGAAATTGAGTTTCTTATTTATTTATTTAATCTTTGGAAAATTTAAGTTAGTTAATAAGTGAAATTAAACTTCTCGAATATATGAAATTTAGTTCTTTATTAATTGGGTTTGAAATTTTTAAGGAAGTCAATAAATAAGTGAAAATTGAATTTCTTTAACAAGAAATAAAATGTGATTTATTGAAATGAATGAGATTTATTGAAATTAACGTAAGACTTGTAATTTAAAGAATTGATTTGACGAATTTAAATTTATTTCAATTTGAAGTTTTGATATAATGAAGTTGAATGTAAGTAATTGATTTAAATGAATTGGAAATTTGAATGATAATTTAGCTTAACGAATATTGAATGAAATCGATAAATGAATTTAAACTGATTTGAATGAAAATTAAACAATTTAAATGATTTCGGAATGAAACTTATATACAAACCTGAACCAATATTTGAATTGTTTAGATAAAAGTTGAAATTGAATTGTAATACTTTGAAATGGTTATTTGGAAGTTTTGAAACGTAAATTATGGAAATCGACTTCGAAAGACGAATGAAATGTTGATTATAAATGTTATGTAATTGAAATTGAAATTGATTTGGTTTGAAATTTATTAACGACCAATCGGTGTAATAATTACGGAAGTTATTAAAGAAACCGGAATCGGTTATGGATATACTCTCTATCTAAACCGAAAACCACTTTAATAACTGTACGTGGAGTGATGATCCAGAATGAAGTGGTTGGAATGATGTACGCGATGACTGAAGAAAGAGAACGATAATGGATAGCCTTGACACTTGTGTCAAATTGGAAATGACTAAAATCAGGAGCCGTGCCGAGCCAAATGGGGTTAGCTACCTCGAGCGAACACACTTCTTCGTAACTACCACTCATTACTTGTGATTGATTGGTGCACCCTCGGAATTTCAGTAGTGTTGTTTCGCGGTGTTGCGATCGCTGCGGCGATGCGTTTTCACCAGTCCGGATCAGGCAAACGGTAGTTTCACTACCTTGGGTATTGCCTCATGTGCCTTGTCATACTTGTATCCCTATAAATGCGACCACTACGAATTTGTTTTGTGTTGTACCTATGGAGTGCTCCCTGATATCCCACCAGTTTACGGTGGAGTTTACAGTGCTGTATAGACTATAACGCTTATATAAAATGTGTTAAGGGGGATAATGGTAACGCCTTAACACTATTTTGATATTTATATTACTGATAGACATTATTTATTTAGCGTACACTACTACATAGTAGATAGTTTAACGGATCCCCAAAGGATGGTTATTCCAACATCCTTTGAGTTACTTGTATTTCAATTGCTATTTCACTTGAGTTGGATTTATTGATATTAGAATATTAATCCTGACTCGAGTGTTTTGTGTTTTTATTTACGCTCGGGTCAGACTAAGTGTACCAGTATTCGAGTCTCACCTTTGGAGTTGGAGCTTTGCTTGAAGATCCAGCCATCTATTCGGCTTTCGGTATTTGATGGTTCCAGTGATGTATTCTGATTTGTACTTGATATATCGTATTTCTCTTTTGTTGTAAACTCTGATGTATCTTATATATTTATATAGTAGCTTCATGAACTACTATCTCTTTTACTTCCGCTGCATATTATTACTCTGTGTCTGTGATTCTGTGATTATTTATTTACTGTATATCTGAGTTTTGCCAAATTTAAATTAACAATTCGGTATTTTGAATTATTCAAGTTCGACATGTGCGGATGTGAATAGTCCAAAATAGCGGGTCTTTACAGTTGGTATCAGAGCTTTTGGTAGCTCTAGGCAAAACTTAGCATATATGGTAAATGTATTTACAGAATCACTCCCACTCGAGTTTCAATCTCCTCCTTTTGACTCAATTCCTTTGAATTTTGGAACGTTCCCTCGGTTTCAAAATTCATTCATATCCCTCACTATTTATCTTCTTTTGATTCCGGAGTACCCCATAGCTCCACTTCGAATGATCTGTATATTGAGTCGGCGGTCTCGCCAATCCCAAATTTATTTGTAAATGAGTGAAACTCCTTTACAATAGACATTGATTTACCGGAGATTTCTGTATCCTCGGTTTACAGTGCTATCTATCTCCTGCTATACCTGAATTCTATCTCTTGAGATCGAATGTTGATTTACCTCGGAATTCAGCATCGATCTTATTCTTGAAGTTACGGTCGGTACGGTGAAGGTTGCCCGTGAATTAAATAAGCTTATCCATCTCCTGATTCTGTTAATTGAATTATCTTACCTTCTGTTCGAACTTATTATCGAATCAAAATTCTCTTTGATTTGATTTCCGTCAAATTAAATCTCTATACTTATTTTGAAATCCATCCTTGTATCGTCAAGCGAGGAAGTGCATTTGTAAATAAATATTTAAATGTGTTTGATATATATGTTGTGTTGTTTGAGTTGTTGATGTTGATTTGGGTTTTCGATCGATTCGTCTAATCAACGCTATAGATAGGATTTCCAAAACACTTGAACAGAGCAAACTGACATAATAGTATTTTCGAATTTGGTAAATAAAATAGTATTGAATGATTTTATTATATATAAGTATAAATTTTCCAAAATTAAATAGTTAATGAATTGATTGTTGAAAATAAAATTTTTGATTATTGTTGTAAACCATTGACTATTGCAATATAAATAAATGAATTTATAAAACTTGGGTATAATTTGATTGGAATTTTAAGTGAATTTAAATTATAATTTGAGAATTTAATTCCGATAATTTCGAACTATGGTTTTAAAGTTTTAAAATGTATATAATTTAAAATATCTTCGAATAGAAATGGTTTCCAAAGAATTTGAATGATTAAATTAGAGCTCTTCTCTTTTGTCGCTGGAAAATAATTTCGATGATGACGGCCGCATCATCGACATTCATTTTCGAGTTTCGAAGTGGAGAGACTATTCTGTAGCTTTGCTAAGGTTTGTTTTGAAAAATAAATTGATTTGAAATTCTAAACATGACTTGATTTATAATATATATTGAAGATTTTTAAATTTGATTTGATATATATTATGTATATATATATATATTTATTTATTTCATCTATAAAATGGTTTGAAGTTAACCGAAAATTAATTCTTAAAATTTTGATTTAAGGATGATTTCGATTACAAATGAAACCAAAATTTTGAATTAACATTTAAACTTGAGAGTATTGAATTTGAAATTTACTTGTATAATACCCGGTTGCATTACGATATAACCTACCAAAATTATCCAGGGGTTAACTAAGTAATAGGATATCATACTGTATAAATTAAATGATGTTAAAAGAAATTTTAAATAAAGTTGAGTAAGTATAATAAGAGAAAATCTACTTAATATATGTGATAAGATATATTAAGCAGAATAAATTTAATTATAATTTGGAATAAAGAAGAATTAAATTTGTCGAATAAAATATGATTATAATAATGGACTATTCAATTTGTGATTTTAGAAATTGTAAATTTAAGAAAATTGGATAATATATAATATAAATTGTCTTTATAAATAAAAATGTGAGTGCGTATAATAAATGTTATTCACTAAATTTTTAATTATAAAATGTTTATGGAGATAAATAGAATAATAAGTTAAACAAATAATAGGGGTGATAAAAAGAAGAATTTTTTGTTTTTGTTTTGAGAGTTAATAAATTGAATTAAATCAACTTAAGATAGTATCTTGAATTAGTTAAATTTAAATTGAATTTCATTTGAAAGAAACCTTTTGTATCTAACATTAATAAATGTGAAATCAAATCATTTTAATGAAAATCTTGAATTTAAAATCAATTGTTGAATATAAATTAATTTAAATTGAAATTTATATGGTTTAAATAAATTGTTTATTATGTAATTCAAGTATATTTTCTTTTGTTGCTTCGATTCTCCTACTTCCTTCCTTTTCGGGGACGAAAAGTTTTGAGTGGGGGCGAATGTAACGACCCGTAAATTTTAACGGTTTTAGTAACGTATTTAATTAAAAATTTTGTGGAATTTTAAACGATAAAATTTTGAAATATAAATTTGATATTTGGAATGTGTCTAGTTAAACATAACAACCGGTAAATTTTAGTCCGAAAATATGAAAGTTTATTTCGTGCGTAAATTTACTTCAATTTAATCAGTTAAAAAGCGACGAAAATAAAACGTTTTCAAAACCAAATATTTTTACCTAGAAAAATTCTAACCATCTTCTGAGCAAGATGTCAGTTGGTCGTTTTTCCAAATTCGGACATCTTTGGCCCCGTCGATCTTAATTTTCTACGATTTTCATGCATTTTCCGTAGTATAAAACTTAATTTCTATAATTCAATCGTACCACTGATATTTGTATATTGTTTTGATCGTCTCGTCATGCTGATCTCAATGGTATATTCAATTTTGAATTTCGGAGTTCGGTGCACGGTGCAAATCTGCGGAATGCCCAACGTATCGGTTCCATAACCGAGTCATTTTGTTTTCCTATCCTTCCACTATCCACCGTGTCATCCAGTAAGCTTTGTTAAAAACTGTACGTTGTCGTCTGGTATTCATACGTTTGATGGGCATTTATATTACTTTGAAAAAAATCACTCGTTCAATATCATTTATTACTTGTGCCTCTTCAAAACTGCTACCTTCACTATTCTTCTCTGTTCCAAAATAAGAATACATATCCAGTTTCCACCTAAAGCCAACCTAGGTCACTTATTGCATCTCCATGAAGCCTCCTCATTCCATTCTCCCTCCACCTTCCTTCCGCCTCACTTTGCCTCACCGCTTTCCTCCACTTTCGCCACCGCCACCCCTTACCACAGCCACACCCGAGCTCGTCCCACTTTCCACCGACTGACAACGCGAACCATCACGCCCTGACAGCCACAGCTACTCCACATCCCCGGCCATTGCTCGACCCTTTTTCCTATGGCCTCATGGCCTTGTTTCCCCACTTTCCCATCAACCGAGCCATCGTTGCTAGTCCCTCCATCCGCCTCCACTACCCTTCACGGCATCCTTCATGGCCGGAGCCGCCCCGTGCATCCTCCTTCTTTTTCCTGACTTCGGCTCCCAGTACCACTTCTCCATCTCCAACCGAACAGCCGAGCCTCGGCCTTCCCTTGCCGAGATCTCGATGTCCACCTTGAAGCCGCAACTCAGGTTCCCTTCACCTTAGCCTTGATTCTTTGTTTTGCATATATTTCCTATGTATTATTTCAAGCTTGCAATTCTTCTTTTTATGTTTACCTATATACATATAGTATATCAAGACATAGTTGGACTGGTACAATATTATAGTACTTTATTCGTATTGTTTTATGTATGTCAGTATTTGTTAAAGGTATGTAAAGTGTGTAAAGTATAAAAGTATACTGTATAGTAGTTTGCACGTGCATGAGCCTGAGAACTTGAATCTGCCGCATGTGTATATATGGACTTTAAGGTGAATTATTCCTATTTTATAATTTTTTTTATAAGTACAGTGCTATATATAATACCGTTGTAAATAAAGTTGTGACAGCATTTTATTTTTTTGAAACAGTTTTGACAAATATAGTATACGGTGTCTTGTATAAATTAGTCATTAAACTATTTAACTAAATGTTTACAGTATGTTTTCATATTTATCTATAGTTATACTTCTACATATGTAGGCTTATATATAGGAATACAGTTTATGTATAAGTATACCGGTAATATATATAATTTGTTAAGATGTGATATATAAACACGTGTCCCGGTTTTAAAATAAATATGTTCAAAATGATTTTTGTAAGGTAAAATTATATGTGTTTTAGATTTTATAATGGAAGCTTGGTTCGAGTTATGTTAGTCTAAGCATGTAGTTACAGTTATTCATTTATATAAGATGCGTACTTTACATTATAAAAGAGATTGAAGTATATATGTATTACCTTAGTTTAGTCATATTGTAGCTATGGAAACGTAAGGTCCAGTTTATATATATAGGTGAGTTTGGATTTACTTGTGAAGTCTACTTATATGTAAGTACATATTTTATAACAGTGTTTAGGTGTTGAATATGTATTTATAAATACATATATTTAGATTTAAGTGTTTATATCGATCATTTTAGAAAAGATTTTTTTTTTGTTTATAAAGTTAAGAGGGTTACACCATGTATGTATAATATATGGTGATCCTTTTAAATCAACTGTTACTTTATTATGTGTCCATTTAGAACGTATAAAATATTAGCTGTATATATATTGGATTGTTTAAAGTATTTACATACTAGTTTATAAATATTTGTACTACGGTATATATAACATTTTGTTGATATAATATTTACATATGTTACATTAATAAAACATAGTTAAACAATGTAATAAGTGTTAATCTGAGGAAATGGATTTTGAAAAAAACATATACATTTAGTATTAAACATGTTTGAATATAGAATACGATTATTTTCTTTATATATATGGTTATATATATATAAATTTATACCAATTATCTTCATCTTTCCAGATCTGATTTGAATTCGTCTATTCTTTGTTATCGGCCGTTTCCGTCAAAGTGTGTAAATCTTGCTTTGCTTTGGAAACTCGTGCTTGGATTCGTAACACGTTCGTGTCTTTTCTTCTCTAGCCTCGAAAGGTGAGCAATCACTCACGATTAATATTCTTTTATTTATTAAATTTGATTTCAATTGAAACGACAATTGAAATATGCTGCTGTTATTTATTGCACTGCTATTTACGTATCAGTTCATCTTTGACATCTGACACCATTATCTGTTATTTACACGATGATAAGCCGTTTGATTGATAATTGATTGATTGATTGTTGTTGACATTGGATGTTAAATTGTAATGTATAAAGTGATAAATGTTATGAAATTGAAATTGACGTAGAATAATTAACAATTTGAAATTGATATATGTTGAAGTTGATTAGTAAAATTTGTATAATATGACCCCTTTGAATGTTAAATAAATTGACACGTAGAAATAGTGTTAACGACACCTTGAACCATTTAAATGTATGTTGTATAAATTGATGAAGTTTGAAATTGAATAATAAATATCGTGAAGAACCGTATAAATATTACTTTAATAATCTTTAATCTACATGAAATGATAGTGTAGATTCTAGAAATAATTACATTAATTCGCACAAACAAAAATGTGAATTAATAAGATTATTTCGGGATTATTTGATTTAAGTATTGGATGTTGTTGATGTTTGTTATTGTTTGTTTATTTAATTTGACACCATCCCAGTTATCACACTGCAAGTTCCCTTTATTATGCTTGATCTTGAATTGATATGGAATCGGGTTGAAATGATATATACCCAAGCGAATTTGACCTAGGATAGTGAATTAAAAAAAATCCGATTGGTCAATAAATTGATTTAAAAATAAAATATTGATTTTATTCGAGCAAAGAATAAGTTTTGAAATGAAGTTCGAATTTGAATGTTTATGAAAGGAAAATGTAAAGATTGAAATCTGAAACAAATATTAACGTAGTAAATTGATAAAAAATGTTGTTTGAAATTTAATTATTTCATAATTAAATTTGGAATTATTAATAAATATTTTGGTAATTAATAATAATTGAGTTTTTAAATTATTAAGTTTGAAATCATTTAATAATAAAATTTGAAATTATAATTAAGTTTGGAATTATAATTAAGTTTGAAATAATTAAGTTTGAATTTATAATTAAGTTTGGGATTATTAAGTTGAAATTATTTAATAATTAAGATTGAATTTTTTTAATAACTGAATAAGATTTAATTATTTGATAATTGAATAAAATTTGAATTCTTTGATAAGAGAAATTGAACTTTTGAATAAGTAAATTTGAACTTCGTTAATAAATGAAATTGAGTTTCTTATTTATTTATTTATTTATTTATTTAATCTTTGGAAAATTTAAGTAAGTTAATAAGTGAAATTAAACTTCTCGAATATATGAAATATAGTTCTTTATTAATTGAGTTTGAAATTTTTAACGAAGTCAATAAATAAGTGAAAATTGAATTTCTTTAACAAGAAATAAAATGTGATTTATTGAAATGAATGAGATTTATTGAAATTAACGTAAGACTTGTAATTTAAAGAATTGATTTGACGAATTTAAATTTATTTCAATTTGAAGTTTTGATATAATGAAGTTGAATGTAAGTAATTGATTTAAATGAACTGGAAATTTAAATGATAAATTAGCTTAGCGAATATTGAATGAAATCGATAAATGAATTTAAATTGATTTGAATGAAAATTAAACAATTTAAATGATTTCGGAATGAAACTTATATACGAACCTGAATCAATATTTGAATTGTTTAGATAAAAGTTGAAATTGAATTGTAATACTTTGAAATGGTTATTTGAAAGTTTTGAAACGTGAATTATGGAAATCGACTTCGAAAGACGAATGAAATGTTGATTATAAATGTTATGTAATTGAAATTGAAATTGATTTGGTTTGAAATTTATTAATGACCAATCGGTGTAATAATTACGGAAGTTATTAAAGAAACCGGAATCGGTTATGGATATACGCTCTATCTAAACCGAAAACCACTTTAATAACTATACGTGGAGTGATAATCCAGAATGAAGTGGTTGGACTGATGTACGCGATGACTGAAGAAAGAGAACGATAATGGATAGCCTTGACACTTGTGTCAAGTTGGAAATGACTAAAATCAGGAGCCGTGCCGGGCCAAATGGGGTTAGCTACCTCGAGCGAACACACTTCTTCGTAACTACCACTCATTACTTGTGATTGATTGGTGTACCCTCGGAATTTCAGGAGTGTTGTTTCGCGGTGTTGCGATCGCTGCGGCGATGCGTTTTCACCAGTCCGGATCAGGCAAACGGTAGTTTCACTAACCTGGGTATTGCCTCATGTGCCTTGTCATACTTGTATCCCTATAAACGCGACCACTACGAATTTGTTTTGTGTTGTACCTATGGAGTACTCCCTGATATCCCACCAGTTTATGGTGGAGTTTATAGTGCTGTATAAACTATAACGCTTATATAAAATGTGTTAAGGGGGATAATGGTAACGCCTTAACACTATTTTGATATTTATATTACTGATAGACATTATTTATTTAGCGTACACTACTACATAGTAGATAGTTTAACGGATCCCTAAAGGATGGTTATTCCAACATCATTTGAGTTACTTGTATTTCAATTGCTATTTCACTTGAGTTGGATTTATTGATATTAGAATATTAATCCTGACTCGAGTGTTTTGTGTTTTGCTTTACGTTCGGGTTAGACTGAGTGTACCAGTATTCGAGGCTCACCTTTGGAGTTGGAGCTTTGCTTGAAGATCCAGCCATCTATTCGGCTTTCGGTATTTGATGGTTCCAGTGATGTATTCTGATTTGTACTTGATGTATCGTATTTCTCTTTTGTTGTAAACTCTGATGTATTTTATATATTTATATAGTAGCTTCATGAACTACTATCTCTTTTACTTCCGCTGCATATTATTACTCTGTGTCTGTGATTCTGTGACTATTTATTTATTGTATATCTGAGTTTTGCCAAATTTAAATTAACAATTCGGTATTTTGAATTATTCAAGTTCGACATGTGCGGATGCGAATAGTCCAAAATAGCGGGTCTTTACAGTTGGTATCAGAGCTTTTGGTAGCTCTAGGCAAAACTTAGCATATATGGTAAATGTATTTACAGAATCACTCCCACTCGAGTTTCAATCTCTTCCTTTTGACTCAATTCCTTTGAATTTTGGAACGTTCCCCCGGTTTCAAAATTCATTCATATCCCTCACTATTTATCTTCTTTTGATTCCGGAGTACCCCATAACTCCACTTCGAATGATCTTTATAGTGAGTCGGCGATCTCGCCAATCCCAAATTTATTTGTAAATGAGTGAAACTCCTTTACAATAGACATTGATTTACCGGAGATTTCTGTATCCTCGGTTTACGGTGCTATCTATCTCCTGCTATACCTGAATTCTATCTCTTGAGATCGAATGTTGATTTACCTCGGAATTCAGCATCGATCTTATTCTTGAAGTTACGGTCGGTACGGTGAAGGTTGCCCGTGAATTAAATTAGCTTATCCATCTCCTGATTCTGTTAATTGAATTATCTTACCTTCTGTTCGAACTTATTATCGAATCAAAATTCTCTTTGATTTGATTTCCATCAAATTAAATCTCTATACTTATTTTGAAATCCATCCTTGCATCGTCAAGCGAGGAAGTGCATTTGTAAATAAATATTTAAATGTGTTTGATATATATGTTGTGTTGTTTGAGTTGTTGATGTTGATTTGGGTTTTCGATCGATTCGTCTAATCAACGCTATCGATAGGATTTCCAAAACACTTGAACAGAGCAAACTGACATAATAGTATTTTCGAATTTGGTAAATAAAATAGTATTGAATGATTTTATTATATATAAGTATAAATTTTCCAAAATTAAATAGTTAATGAATTGATTGTTGAAAATAAATTTTTTGATTATTGTTGTAAACCATTGACTATTGCAATATAAATAAATGAATTTATAAAACTTGGGTATAATTTGATTGGAATTTTAAGTGAATTTAAATTAGAATTTGAGAATTTAATTCCGATAATTTCGAACTATGGTTTTAAAGTTTTAAAATGTATATAATTTAAAATATCTTCGAATAGAAATGGTTTCCAAAGAATTTGAATGATTAAATTAGAGCTCTTCTCTTTTGTCGCTGGAAAATAATTTCGATGATGACGGCCGCATCATCGACATTCATTTTCGAGTTTCGAAGTGGAGAGACTATTCTGTAGCTTTGCTAAGGTTTGTTTTGAAAAATAAATTGATTTGAAATTCTAAACATGACTTGATTTATAATATATATTGAAGATTTTTAAATTTGATTTGATATATATTATGTATATATATATATATATATATTTATTTCATCTATAAAATGGTTTGAAGTTAACCAAAAATTAATTCTTAAAATTTTGATTTAAGGATGATTTCAATTACAAATGAAACCAAAATTTTGAATTAACATTTAAACTTGAGAGTATTGAATTTGAAATTTACTTGTATAATACCCGGTTGCATTACGATATAACCTACCAAAATTATCCAGGGGTTAACTAAGTAATAGGATATCATACTGTATAAATTAAATGATGTTAAAAGAAATTTTAAATAAAGTTGAGTAAGTATAATAAGAGAAAATCTACTTAATATATGTGATAAGATATATTAAGCAGAATAAATTTAATTATAATTTGGAATAAAGAAGAATTAAATTTATCGAATAAAATATGATTATAATAATGGAATATTCAATTTGTGATTTTAGAAATTGTAAATTTAAGAAAATTGGATAATATATAATATAAATTGTCTTTATAAATAAAAATGTGAGTGCGTATAATAAATGTTATTCACTAAATTTTTAATTATAAAATGTTTATGAAGATAAATAGAATAATAAGTTAAACAAATAATAGGTGTGATAAAAAGAAGAATTTTTTGTTTTTGTTTTGAGAGTTAATAAATTGAATTAAATCAACTTAAGATAGTATCTTGAATTAGTTAAATTTAAATTGAATTTCATTTGAAAGAAACCTTTTGTATCTAACATTAACAAATGAGAAATCAAATCATTTTAATGAAAATCTTGAATTTAAAATCAATTGTTGAATATAAATTAATTTAATTGAAATTTATATGGTTTAAATAAATTGTTTATTATGTAATTCAAGTCTATTTTCTTTTGTTGCTTCGATTCTCCTACTTCTTTCCTTTTCGGGGACGAAAAGTTTTGAGTGGGGGCGAATGTAACGACCCGTAAATTTTAACGGTTTTAGTAACGTATTTAATTAAAAATTTTGTGGAATTTTAAACGATAAAATTTTGAAATATAAATTTGATATTTGGAATGTGTCTAGTTAAACATAACAACCGGTAAATTTTAGTCCGAAAATATGAAAGTTTATTTCGTGCGTAAATTTACTTCAATTTAATCAGTTAAAAAGCGACGAAAATAAAACGTTTTCAAAACCAAAATATTTTTCATAGAAAAATTCTAAACCATCTTCTGAGCAAGATGTCAGTTGGTCGTTTTTCCAAATTCGGACATCTTTGGCCCCGTCGATCTTAATTTTCTATGATTTTCATGCATTTTCCATAGTATAAAACTTAATTTTTATAATTCAATCGTACCACTGATATTTGTATATCGTTTTGATCGTCTTGTCGTGCTGATCTCAATGGTATATTCAATTTTGAATTTCGAAGTTCGGTGCACGGTGCAAATCTGCGGAATGCCCAACGTATCGGTTCCATAACAGAGTCGTTTTGTTTTCCTATCCTTCCACTATCCACCGTGTCATCCAGTAAGCTTTGTTAAAAACTGTACGTTGCCGTCTGGTATTCATACGTTTGATGGGCATTCATATTACTTTGAAAAAATCACTCGTTCAATATCATTTATTACTTGTGCCTCTTCAAAACAGCTACCTTCACTATTCTTCTCTGTTCCAAAATAAAAATACATATCTAGTTTCCTCCTGAAGCCAACCTAGGTCACGTATTGCATCTCCATGAAGCCTCCTCATTCCATTCTCCCTCCACCTTCATTCCGCCTCACTTTGCCTCACTGCTTTCCTTCACTTTCGCCACCGCCACCCCTTACCACAGCCACACCCGAGCTCGTCCCACTTCCCACCGACTGACAACGTGAACCACCACGCCCTGACAACCACAACTACTCCACATCCCCGGCCATTGCTCGACCCATTTTCCTATGGCCTCATGGCCTTGTTTCCCCACTTTCCCATCAACCGAGCCACCGTTGCTAGTCCCTTCATCCGCCTCCACTACCCTTCACGGCAGCCTTCATGGCCGGAGCCGCCCCGTGCTTCCTCCTTCTTTTCCCTGACTTCGGCTGCCAGTACCACTTCTCCATCTCCAACCGAACAGCCAAGCCTCGGCCTTCCCTTGCCGAGATCTCGATCTCCACCTTGAAGCCGCAACTCAGGTTCCCTTCACCTTAGCCTTGATTCTTTGTTTTGCATATATTTTCTATGTATTATTTTAAGCTTGCAATTCTTCTTTTTGTGTTTACCTATATACATATAGTATATCAAGACATAGTTGGACTGGTACAATATTATAGTACTTTATTTGTATTGTTTTATGTATGTCAGTATTTGTTAAAGGTATGTAAAGTGTGTAAAGTATAAAAGTATATTGTATAGTAGTTTGCACGTGCATGAGCCTGAGAACTTGAATCTGCCGCATGTGTATGTATGAACTTTAAGGTGAATTATTCCTATTTTATAATTTTTTTTTATAAGTATAGTGCTATATATAATACCGTTGTAAATAAAGTCGTGACAGCATTTTATTTTTTTGAAACAGTTTTGACAAATATAGTATACGGTGTCTTGTATAAATTAGTCATTAAACTATTTAACTAAATGTTACAGTATGTTTTCATATTTATCTATAATTATACTTCTACATATGTAGGCTTATATATAGGAATACAGTTTATGTATAAGTATACCGGTAATATATATAATTTGTTAAGATGTGATATATAAACACGTGTCCCGGTTTTAAAATAAATATGTTCAAAATGGTTTTTGTAAGGTAAAATTATATGTGTTTTAGATTTTATAATAGAAGCTTGGTTCGAGTTATGTTAGTCTAAGCATGTAGTTACAGTTATTCATTTATATAAGATGCGTACTTTATATTATAAAAGAGATTGAAGTATATATGTATCACCTTAGTTTAGTCATATTGTAGCTATGGAAACGTACGGTCCAGTTTATATATATAGGTGAGTTTGGATTTACTTGTGAAGTCTACTTATATGTAAGTACATATTTTATAATAGTGTTTAGGTGTTGAATATATATTTATAAATACATATATTTAGATTTAAGTGTTTATATCGATCATTTTAGAAAAGATTTTTTTTTTGTTTATAAAGTTAAGAGGGTTATACCGTGTATGTATAATATATGGTGGTCCTTTTAAATCAACTGTTACTTTATTATGTGTCCGTTTAGAACGTATAAAATATTAGCTGTATATATATTGGATTGTTTAAAGTATTTACATACTAGTTTATAAATATTTATACTACGGTATATATAACATTTTGTTGATATAATATTTACATATGTAACATTAGTAAAACATAGTTAAACAATGTAATAAGTGTTAATCTGAGGAAATGGATTTTGAAAAAAACATATACATTTAATATTAAACATGTTTGAATATAGAATACGATTATTTTTTTTATATATATGGTTATATATATATATATAAATTTATACCAATTATCTTCATCATTCCAGATCTGATTTGAATTCGTCTATTCTTTGTTATCAGCCGTTTCCGTCAAAGTGTGTAAATCTTGCTTTGCTTTGGAAACTCGTGCTTGGATTCGTAACACGTTCGTGTCTTTTCTTCTCTAGCCTCGAAAGGTGAGCAATCACTCACGATTAATATTCTTTTATTTATTAAATTTGATTTCAACTGAAACGGAAATTGAAATATGCTGCTGTTATTTATTGCACTGCTATTTACGTCTCAGTTCATCTTTGACATCTGACACCATTATCTGTTATTTACACGATGATAACCCGTTTGATTGATAATTGATTGATTGATTGTTGTTGACATTGGATGTTAAATTGTAATGTATAAAGTGATAAATGTTATGAAATTGAAATTGACGTAGAATAATTAACAATTTGAAATTGATATATGTTGAAGTTGATTAGTAAAATTTGTATAATATGACCCCTTTGAATGTTAAATAAATTGACACGTAGAAATAGTGTTAACGACACCTTGAACCATTTAAATGTATGTTGTATAAATTGATGAAGTTTGAAATTGAATAATAAATATCGTGAAGAACCGTATAAATATTACCGTAATAATCTTTAATCTACATGAAATGATAGTGTAGATTCTAGAATTAATTACATTAATTCGCACAAACAAAAATGTGAATTAATAAGATTATTTCGGGATTATTTGATTTAAGTATTGGATGTTGTTGATGTTTATTATTGTTTGTTTATTTAATTTCACACCATCCCAGTTATCACACTGCAAGTTCCCTTTATTATGCTTGATCTTGAATTGAATTGGAATCGGGTTGAAATGATATATACCCAAGCGAATTTGACCTAGGATAGTGAATTAAAAAAATCCGATTGGTCAATAAATTGATTTAAAAATAAAATAATGATTTTATTCGAGCAAAGAATAAGTTTTGAAATGAAGTTCGAATTTGAATGTTTATGAAAGGAAAATGTAAAGATTGAAATCTGAAACAAATATTAACGTAGTAAATTGATAAAAGAATGTTGTTTGAAATTTAATTATTTCATAATTAAATTTGGAATTATTAATAAATATTTTGGAATTAATAATAATTGAGTTTTTAAATTATTAAGTTTGAAATCATTTAATAATAAAATTTGAAATTATAATTAAGTTTGGAATTATAATTAAGTTTGAAATAATTAAGTTTGAATTTATAATTAAGTTTGGGATTATTAAGTTGATATTATTTAATAATTAAGATTGAAATTTTTTAATAACTGAATAAGATTTAATTATTTGATAATTGAATAAAATTTGAATTCTTTGATAAGAGAAATTGAACTTTTGAATAAGTAAATTTGAACTTCGTTAATAAATGAAATTGAGTTTCTTATTTATTTATTTAAGCTTTGGAAAATTTAAGTAAGTTAATAAGTGAAATTAAACTTCTCGAATATATGAAATTTAGTTCTTTATTTGAGTTTGAAATTTTTAACGAAGTCAATAAATAAGTGAAAATTGAATTTCTTTAACAAGAAATAAAATGTGATTTATTGAAGTGAATGAGATTTATTGAAATTAACGTAAGACTTGTAATTTAAAGAATTGATTTGACGAATTTAAATTTATTTCAATTTGAAGTTTTGATATAATGAAGTTGAATGTAAGTAATTGATTTAAATGAATTGGAAATTTAAATGATAAATTAGCTTAGCGAATATTGAATGAAATCGATAAATGAATTTAAATTGATTTGAATGAAAATTAAACAATTTAAATGATTTCGGAATGAAACTTATATACGAACCTGAATCAATATTTGAATTGTTTAGATAAAAGTTGAAATTGAATTGTAATATTTTGAAATGGTTATTTGGATGTTTTGAAACGTAAATTATGGAAATCGTCTTCGAAAGACGAATGAAATGTTGATTATAAATGTTATGTAATTGAAATTGAAATTGATTTGGTTTGAAATTTATTAACGACCAATCGGTGTAATAATTACGGAAGTTATTAAAGAAACCGGAATCGGTTATGGATATACTCTCTATCTAAACCGAAAACCACTTTAATAACTATACGTGGAGTGATGATCCAGAATGAAGTGGTTGGAATGATGTACGCGATGACTGAAACGATAATGGATAGCCTTGACACTTGTGTCAAATTGGAAATGACTAAAATCAGGAGCCGTGCCGGGCCAAATGGGGTTAGCTACCTTGAGCGAACACACTTCTTCGTAACTACTACTCATTACTTGTGATTGATTGGTGCACCCTCGGAATTTCAGGAGTGTTGTTTCGCGGTGTTGCGATCGCTGCGGCGATGCGTTTTCACCAGTCCGGATCAGGCAAACGGTAGTTTCACTACCTTGGGTATTGCCTCATGTGCCTTGTCATACTTGTATCCCTATAAACGCGACCACTACGAATTTGTTTTGTGTTGTACCTATGGAGTACTCCCTGATATCCCACCAGTTTACGGTGGAGTTTACAGTGCTGTATAGACTATAACGCTTATATAAAATGTGTTAAGGGGGATAATGGTAACGCCTTAACACTATTTTGATATTTATATTACTGATAGACATTATCTATTTAGCGTACACTACTACATAGTAGATAGTTTAACGGATCCCTAAAGGATGGTTATTCCAACATCCTTTGAGTTACTTGTATTTCAATTGCTATTTCACTTGAGTTGGATTTATTGATATTAGAATATTAATCCTGACTCGAGTGTTTTGTGTTTTGCTTTACGCTCGGGTCAGACTGAGTGTACCAGTATTCGAGGCTCACCTTTGGAGTTGGAGCTTTGCTTGAAGATCCAGCCATCTATTCGGCTTTCAGTATTCGATGGTTCCAGTGATGTATTCTGATTTGTACTTGATGTATCGTATTTCTCTTTTGTTGTAAACTCTGATGTATCTTATATATTTATATAGTAGCTTCATGAACTACTATCTCTTTTACTTCCGCTGCATATTATTACTCTGTGTCTGTGATTCTGTGATTATTTATTTACTGTATATCTGAGTTTTGCCAAATTTAAATTAACAATTCGGTATTTTGAATTATTCAAGTTCGACATGTGCGGATGCGAATAGTCCAAAATAGCGGGTCGTTACATGTAGTTTACTTAAGTTTCTAGAATTAATTACAAGATTTCTCCAATAAAAATCATATCTGTTAAGTAAACCCCGTTGTCAAATCTTGAGAGAATTTATTAATAAATTTCAATCATTTCAAAAATCTCTATACATAATAAGTATTTAAAAAAATTATTTTTAGAACATGTATAAATAATTATTTAAAATATCAAAACACTTCCAATAAAACAATGATACTCATTTGCCAACTAATTCTAAAATAAAACAAATCAATTTACAAAGCTGGTTATAAAAATCAGAATCATTTCAATAAATATTAAATATTTGAATAACTAACTTTTTCGAAATATTTAAATACCAACAGCTTAAATTTACGTAGTTTAATAAATAAAATTTTCCAAACTTAACTTCTCGATAAAAATATATTATTAAAATTCCCATAACCAATTTCAATTTATAAATCCCTCTTGATTTATTACACATCGATTTCATTTCGATTTTCTGACCATTCCCACATTCCAAAAATAGAATCCGCTATTTTTTTCCAAAACCGGTTTCCATACCTCGATGCCAATTTTATTACCGAAATCATTTTTCTCTTATTTATAAACATCATTTATAAATTTATATACCCATTTGGGTTTCACTTATCTTAAAAAAAAAATCTCATTTATAAAATTTTATTTTTATAAATCCACTTCCTTATAAATTCCATTTATTTTACAAATCTATTTTAAGTATCAGTTTCAACTCCTTTTCATATTTTTCAAAATATCATTTAAAAATCCATTGTTAAAAATAATTTATAAGAATTATTTAAAAATCTCAAATTTAAACCATTTTACGAAAAGTTAAGTACAACCCAAAATCAAAATTATCATTTTATCCAAAACAATTTCCTTCAAAATAATCCAAATTTTGATATAAATATTTATATATCAAAAATCTCCCTCAAATTCCTTCGAATTCAAAAATAATATTATAATACCAAAATTTATGGCATGTGCTACTATAGCATCCAATAAATCAAATCACACAACAATCTATAGACATGTTATCCCATCATATCATATACCGCTATATGAAAATCAATCAATATATTTGAGGAATCCAGTTGCATCCCTCCAACCCGTTTCCCTGCATCCATAGATGTTATATAACATAAAATACCAATCATGCTCCGACGCGGATTATCGCGGTAATATAGGTTCATCCGCTATTATGCGGGATGCATAGGGTCTCATCTGCTACAATCGGCGGAAAATATATCCAACTACTAATATATATATATATATATATATGTGTGTGTGTGTGTGTGTGTGTGTATAACATGACATTTACTGATAATAATTAATCCATTCATCCAATCAATAAATTTTAATTTCTATAAATTTAAAACAGTTAACCAAATCAAGTGAGATTTACTCACCTTGATTTTCCAATCTGTTTATCATTCCAAATCCAAATTAAATCCATTATGTAGTTATTTTGTCTCCATGAATCCAACGTAATTGATTTTTTGATTTGGACCTCGAATGAATTTAACATGGATTAATGAACTTCGAAAGAAATAAATTGATAATTAACTTGAACTAAAATTTTTTTTAAAAAATAAATTACCCTCTTTCGATTTCACGCTATAGGCATGCATGTGAGTCCTATTGAAAAATCGCGACCTTCACTTTCGACTTCAACACCGACTACCTCACCCATCCCACATCGACCCTCTAGAAACCCCACCGGCCTCCACTGCCATTTGCCAGCACTGAGAAAAACTCACCCCAAACCTCGCAATCCCATCGCCAACATCCCACTCGCGCGACTCGAGCTCACTCTAGGTCGTCGCCTTTCCCTTTCCAGCATCCGCCACTTGCCTCACGCGTCCACAGTGCTTACGTGCGCTTGCCTCTGGATGCAACTTTGGCCTTGTTTCACAGTCGACTCGTGATTTGCTCGTGTTATATATTTTTCTTATTAAACGAATTGATTTCATTCTTGAGAAGATAGGAAAGGAGAAAGCGATATCGAGTCTTCTGAAGGAAGTAAAGGAGATTCATGATTTTAAAGGAAGGAGGTCAGCGCATTTTCAGAAAATAGGGGCGACACACGTACGAACATATGTATTAGGGTTTGATTTTAAACTTCTAGAATAATATATAATTCCCAAATATCACGTTCTATTTATAGGGAAATATCACGTTCCAAAATAGGCCTTTAAATTTTATCCAAAAATATTAAACAATTAAACATATTTAAATCAAATTTAATTGCATGTTGATATAGAATATCGATTCGTAAATATATAACTTTTACATACATACCATTTAATTATCAATAACGTCCAAAAAATACTAATGACATCTAGTACATAAAATAAATAAATAATTAGTTAACATTTCATAATTATGATTTAATTTAAAACAATTATAAATTAATTAAAATGTGTGATATTTCAGAGAATCTACTAACGTGATTGTGCGACACGTACGTGTAAATTCAATCAGCGATTAACATTGAACAATTCAAATATTAACATTCATGCATCACCTTTGTTAGTAGTGTGATAGTTTGACCAAAGTTATCGCTTATACATTTTTATTAGTAAAATCACAACTTCAAGCGATGCCTATCAATGGCAATTATTTACACAAATTCTCTTCGTCAACACTATACCACTATAAGACTTATAGAGTTTGGTTTTGGTCAAAATTCCGATGTTGTCCACATTCAGCTCGGTTAGTCCTTTACACAAAGTCTTTGGTTCAATAATAATATCTATTATTAAGCTACTACTACGAGTAGAGACTTTGACTTTGAGTTAACTACAGTTGACCATAATACTAACTTTGTATAATCTAGGAGATGAATTCTCTATCGAATAGTGTTTCGCTTTCAATGCTTCAACTAAGACCCAAATACAGTCGTTTGATGGATGTTATGCCATGATTTAACTATAATCAAAGTGGAGTATCCACAAGTCTAGAGAAATGTGTTTCCTATTTGACCTCAGTTATTACTAACCAATAGGAAACTCCCAGGTTAGTCATTTCATATTTATCCAATAATTATCACTACATAACCCCTCGATATCCCCATCGACTATAGTAATACACTGACCAACATTTGGGGTGCATTACGTACTCTTATCTCAATGAATGTATCGATATCCTTTCTCGAAAAATCTTGACCAATGATGTTTAAAGTAATATGTAATTTTATATTGTGACAAATTTCTTACGATCACAACATTTTGTAATTAATATCACATCTCATATTATTTTAGGATTTGTTATTAAATATATTATAAATTAAAATTTTAATTAATATATCACTATATAACAAATATATAACAAAAAACAAACACCTTTTATTTCGAACAAGATTTTATTACAAAGTTAATAGTTTATAGTAAATTATAAAATTACCCCTAAGCTATACCCCTAAATCTACCAATCTCCCGTTTGCACTTACGGCCGGTTACGGAATCTTAGTCCCATCCTTTTAATCAGTTTTCTTAAAACAAGTCGATATAGTTCCTTCATGAATGGATCAGCTATGCTGTCCCGGGTGTCTACTCTTTCAGTCGCAACTTCTTTATTAGTGACGAGCTCCCTCATAAGGTGGAACTTTCAAGGAATGTGTCTTTATTTCTTATGAGATCAGTCTCCATTATGATTGTCAACATTGCATTATTATCACATAACAATGTTATGGGTTTCTCAACGTTTGGAAACACCCTTAGCTCATTTATAAACTTGCACATCTTAGCCGCTTCTTTTACTGCTTCATTAAGTGGGATGTACTTAGTTTTCATCGTAATATCAACTACCGTCTCTTGTTTGGAACTTTTCAAACCATCCACTCAAATATTCAATGTAAATACATAACTAGATGCTAATTTACTATCATCGATATCACTCTGAGAGCTTGAATCTATATTTCCCTTCATAAGGAGGTCTTCAATCCCATATATAACGAATAAGTCTTTAGTATTTCTCAAATACTTAAGAATACATTTTACCATTGTGCAATGCTTCTCTTTGGGATTAGACTGATATTGGCTTACGCATCCTAACACATAAGCCACATCAGGTCTAGTACATAGCATAATGTACATGATGGAACTGACTGCAGATGCATATGGTATCCACTTCAAATGCTCATTCTCCTCATCTGTATAGGAAACATCCTTCTTAGAAAGAATGATCCAGATTGTGTTGGAGCAATTCCATGCTTGGAATTCTATGTACTGAAACTTTTAGTACGGTATCTATGTGTAAGGGTTAGGACTATCCCAGCAACCTCTTAGATCTATCTATATCGATCCTTGTACCAAGTATATAGGTTGCTTATCCCAAATCCTTCATGGAGGAGTTCTTGGTAGCTATTCTTTCACTGATTGCAACATCACAATGTCATTGCCAATCAGGAGCAAATCGTTGACATGCAATACTAAGAACACCATAAGATTCCTCTATTCTTTCTGGTACATGTATGCTTTCTCTATACTTTGATGAAAACTAAACCGTTTGATTACTTTATCAAAGCACTTATTCCAACTCCTTGAACCTAGCTTAAGACCATAAAACGATCTTAACAATTTGCATGTCCGTCCCTTGCTCCCACTGACCTCAAAACCCTCGAGCTATGACATGTAAATAGTCTCTTTTAAACCACCATTAGAAATTCCATTTTCACATTCATCTACCATATTTCACAGTCAAATAGAACATGAGGATAACAAGTATTATCCATATAGACTTAGACATGGCTATGGGCAAATACATTTCCCTATAATTAACACTTTGAATTCGACGAAACCCTTTCGCAACTAGCCTTGCCTTATAGGTCTCTACCTCTCCATCTATATTTTTCTTTTTCTTAAAAATGCATCTGCAGCATATGGGTTTTATCCCTTTGGGAATGTCAACCAAATACTAAGTTTTGTTGTCGTATATGGAATCCGTTTTGGATTTCATAACTTTAAACCAAAGTGTAGAGTCCTTAGACTATATTGCTTGTTGGAATGAGGGAGGAGTGTCATCATCTAAGACATGGCACTCTTTTTTTCCATCCACGAGAAAATCAAATTATCTCTCTAGTGTGTGAAATTCATCTTAGACTAATAAGTTGCATCTTTTCGCATACTGGTGAACTTAATTCTTCTCTCTATTTAGCCTTCATGTTTACTTCTAGGATCTCATCCAAGTCCACAACCTGTTGTTAACTTCTTTTGATAGAAATTCCTTTTGTAAAACGGTAGCATTTGGAGAAACAATAACTCTTTTCTCCTCAGTGTTATAGAAAATATATTCTGTAGAGTTCTTAGGATATCCTATAGATTTACATAGAGCTGATCTTGCCTCAAGTTTATTGGAGCCAACGTTCTTAACGTAGGTTAGACAACACCATACATTCAAATAATTGAGGTGGGGTTTCTTTCCATGTCGTATCTCATATAGCGTCTTAGCCATAGATTTAGTAGAATCTAATTCGATATATGCGCCATAGTTTCCAATGCGTATCCCTAATAGGAAAGAGGCAATTTAGCCTTAATCCTCATGGAAATATATCTAAAAGGGTTCAATTCCTTCTTTTCGAAACACCATTGTATTATGGAGTATAGAGTGAAGTAACCTGGGAGATAATCCCATTATCTTTTAAATACTGGACGATCTTGTCTGACATACTCAATTCCTCGATCGGACCGAAGTATTTTAATTTTTTGACTTGTTTGATTTTCTTCCTCGTTCATATACTCTTTAAATTTCTCACAGACACCAAATTATTCTTCATAAGATATACAAATCGTATTCTCAAGAAATCATCAACAAAAGTTAGAAAGTAAGTCGAATTATCCTTTGTCACTACAGACATTAGGCTACATATGTCAGTATGTACAAGACCCAAGAGTTCATTAATTTTTTCATTGCTCCCATTGAAGGGGTGATTTTCATTTTTCCTTTGAGACATGAATCATAAGTGTTAAATGATTCATAATCGAATGATGGAAAACAACTTTTAATTTTCAGTTTGTACAGTATTTTGTCATTATATGACCTAGCCTATAGTGCCATAAGTAACTATTATTAATGTCAGTAAAAGTTTCACATTACAGATATGATTAAAATTAAGTACATAAATGTCATTATCTAAAACACCATTGCAAATATTATTTCCATCAAACAAAATGTTCATAACATTATTACCACGATGAAAAATATATCCAGTCTCAAACAATCTAGACATAGAATTTCTACCTTAATAAATTTCTTAACAAAGTAACAATTATTTAAAAATAAATCATATCCATTTGGAAAAGTTAAGTGATATTTTCCAATCGCAGTTGCATCTACTAGAAATTCATTAAGAACTTAAAGCCTCATTTCACCCTTTGCCACTGGCACCTGTTCCTATGTCCCAGTAATAGATTATAGATAGGAGTTCCAGATCCAGTATCCAAAACCTAGGATAATTTAATGATTGCAAAATAATTTTGAATCATAAACATTCCCACAGGAGCGGAACAAACACTTTCCTTTTTTTCTTTGACTATCTTTAAATAGTCTAGACATTTGTGCTTCCAATGCTCCTTCTTGTGACAGTGGTGACATTCACCTTTGTCGGTAGGAGTATTCTTCTTACTTCTCTTATAGCCCCTCTTTCATTTCTTCAAACCTTTCGAAGACATGGCCTTACTGTTTACAACTTTCACCGTGTTTCAATCCTTGAATGATCGCTCAACAGACATCAACATACTGAGTATGAAGGGCCCAAACTGTGGAGTCAGCTAGACTAGAATCAAATACAATTTCAGTTCATTGCTTATTTTCACATCTAACTCTGAAAGTCTATTATTATATTCCAAATACTAAATCCTCAACACGTTTTCCCTTAGTCATCTTCATATTGAATAACTTCTTAGTAATCGGGTACCTTGTGGAATGAGATTGCTTCCCAAACATAGATTTAAGGCTTTTGGATATTTTATAGACAAACATGTATTCGTATTGCCTTTGCAATGGCTTTTCTACATCAAATAACTTAAATAATTAAGCAATTTCACAATCAGCTACCCAAGTGCTATAAGACTTAACTGTCTCTGGGTCATCACCCTCAGCAGTTTTCTCTCCTAAATTTCAGTTTTTAATGACCATAACATTCATATTTGAGTGCTATCTTAGTTCCTCTTAGCCAATCGGTATAGTTTGGTCCGGTGAGCGTATCGTTTCTAAAAAAAGGTCTTAGATTGATCATTTTGCTGCAAATTTAATTTAAGTAGATTGGAACAAACTAAACCTAATGGATGTTCTTATGATATTAGATAAGTTAAATACTACATTTCATTTATCTAATAAGCTCCCACTAACATAAAAACTAAAATAACATATATACATGCCTAGAATCCAAATTACTATTCTGGTTTAATTATCAAAGATTTGTTGTGACGACCCTCGTTTTTCACCCTTAGCAATCGACATTAATACATCCGTAGTATTCATATATCGAATATCCAAGTACTAGAAAGACAGATTGACCAAGGGTAAAAAGAAAAATAAAGAAAGAACATAATGTTACACAAACGGAATAACATATATTATTTAAATATATAATCTTTACAGTGGAAATTTTTAAATACATACATCAAAGTCTATCCTAATCTCAGCCTGGACAGTTAAAAATCTCCGTCCCTACTAATGCGGAGTATAAATAATAAGCAAATGCAACAAAAATGGAAATAGATACCCATATAAAGAGGAAAATCCACCTCCTGCTCCAAGCTCCTCCAAGACGTTCCAAGCTAGACTAGAATTACTTGGCTACCTAGAAAAACAGGGCATCCGGAGTTTAAGGGAAATGAAAATAAACTCCGAGTCAATCATGGGACTAGTGTGAGAAAAGTCAAATGCAGATATTTTTGAGAATAAAGGGTATCTCATAAGACCACGCCGCACATAAACACGGACGGGTATTTACCTTATGATGACCAAAATATTGTTACGTAAAATCCAATGGTATTTTAATAGTGTCTAGAATACAAATACATATTAATCATAGCCGAAATTATTACATCAATTAAATTCCAGCGTAATAGGTATACAACTAAGTCCGAAAGCACTTATTGGAGAATGGATTCCACTAATATCTGGTAAGAGACTACCTTCGGTACAGTACATTTCTAGAGGAATGTACTGAGGGTACATAGACAATCTTCAGCATCTGGCAAGACCAGCCTACCCCTTTTTGGTCAACACAATGGTCCTAGATAATACCGAATATTACATCATTCTAGTTGTTACCAACCTATCCAAAACGTCTCATAGCATACACAATATACTCGACATATAGAGAGTAATCTAGAAAGGTGATGACCATATTCTAATGGTTGCGAACCACATAGCCTTATGACATACATGTTTAAACCATTTTCGGGTGTGAGGCCTGAGGTAACATTTAACCTTCTCATAACAGATTCCACTTTGAATGCCAGACCGCCATTTGCCACTATTGATTTCCATAGTCAACCTCTGATCTCATACATCTTAGAGAAGGGTGTTAAGTATAAGAGGGGTTAACTTTACACCATCAAACATATGCACGTTTATAAAAGTCAATGTACGTGGCTTTAAAAATGCAATGTCAGACACTTGTCCGTACAAGTTGTCTAGGCACAGGAAAAACCGACGGCACTTCTCCTACTAAATCATGTTTGGGAGTCACCATTAGGAGTAGTAGCGAATGGTCCTTACATTGAAGATTTCAGAATGAAGATACTACTGCCACCATATATAGATGATATGGGAATTACGACCGAGGTTAGTTGCAAGAGGACCTTTATTATAAAGATCTCCGTCTTCAAAATCATTGCCTTCATCATGTTTTTACTTTTGAACGTATATTGGTTCGAAGTGGTTTTCAAATTGGAATCATCCAAATCCGATCTCGGTTCTACGAGCCAATTATCGATAAAAGATGTCAAGTATGTAGGTGACTATTATTTAATTAATCAATATCTATTATCCAAGTAAAATATCTCCTTAAAGATATATATCTTTAAATCATAATTTTTTTCAGTGTATATTGGACAATTAAACCTCAGTTACAAAATTCTTTTGGTTCATTAAACCCTTTTTAAATCTTGGAATAATTCCAAACCATTTCACATTTTGCTTAGGGAAATATTTCAAATCATTTATTTAAATCCTAATAGAGATTTCTTATATTCAAATCATAAATTTTAAATGGGTCAAAAACAATGTTATTTAAAACATCTTTGCTATAAATCCAAACCAATTTGTATTGAGTAAAAAGGATCCATAGAAATAATATTAACTATATCTCAATATTAATTTCCGTACTCAACCTGTGCTATTCGCGAATAACGGTGAAATCATTTAGTAAATTTACATGGACAGGACGAGTTCCCTCCTCGGAATTTAATACAGAGCTTAACTAATACATTTCATACATCATCAAAATCTTATTATTCTAAAATCTTGTTTAGCTTTTGAAAATTTCCAAATCTCTTTTTATCTTAGAAAAATGTGGTCCGAGTAAATTAAATTTACTATCCCCTCCATTGCGCCAGTCCGGATAGTTAGAGCAGAACCTAGACACTAGTCGTCCAAGCTCGAGTCTTGAGATTATCTCTCTACCATCCATAAGGCGGTCAAGTATATTGATCAATTCTAAACTCTTTTATAGGATATTTTAGAGATGATTTTCATTTACTTAATACAATCCTAAATATTGTTTAAAACAATTTTCCTTTAACCGTTTATTTAGAGCTCCTTTAAAATAATTATAAAACTTCCAAATCATCTTCAAAATAGTTAATTATTCATTAGAAAAGATTACTAAAAATATTGGGAAAGAACAATTAAATTAAAACCATAATTTGCATAAGTTATCGAAACCGCTGTAAAATTTACTGCAAATAGTGTTTTTACAGCTTCTTTGTTCAAAACACTACTTCCATTTCATATATGTCTATTTTTATAAATCAAATCCATTTTAAATTTTTTTAACATATTGATAAATTTTATTTCATATTTTTAAAGATTTAAAAATATTAATTTCAAAGCATTTTCCACTTTGGTTCCCAAAACTTCCAAACTGCGATGTTTTTAAAAACTTGATTTGGACATAAATCAAATTCTATTCAATGAAATCTTAATTTTTATTCTTCATTTAAGTACTATAGTTATAAGAGTTCAGAAAATTCTTTAAAATAGTACCTAGGTATATTCCATTTTATACATTGATTTAACTTTTTCGGTGAAAAATCGCAAACTGCCTTTATGCGACGTACTTATTTTGACTCCATTTTCAAATTTTCAAACTTTTCCAAAATGAGTTTTAATGTTTATAAGACATTCATAAACCATTTTCAACCATTTTATTCATGTTTTAAAGAGGTTTAACCATAACATAACACTTTTATAATTCATATAGGAAGGTGATTTTCTTTGGGTAAATTCAATGTGTATTCAACATGAATTATTTCCACAACCAAACAAACATATTATCAGATCCAAAACATAATGATCAAACATAGAAAACAATCATAGCAAAAATATGATATCATCGTATGTAATATAAACCCGTGGAGTAATTCCCACCTTCATTGGTTTCTAGATTTACTAAAAATTTGACTATAACTTCACTATCACTACACAGGAAGCTAATGAAATCAACCCTACGACCCTTGATAGTGTACGGCCTATGCTAGAGAGGGTGGATTCTTGGCCTTGAGTGGTGATGTTAGGTGGCTATGAGTATAGGAGGAGAAGAGGAGATGATTGCTTACTTTGATATCAAATTATGGTAATAAATTTTGTGATATGGAAGTGCACTTCTCAACAAAGCTTCACTACGGCTATGCAATATTTTACGAAGGCATATGAGACATTAGTGAAAAGGAAGATGAAGAACCTCAGAAAGAAAGGAGAGGAAGGTATGAAAATTATTAGAGGAGGATGCATATATTTATAGGAAAAAAATGTGCAAAACTATCTAAATACAAAATTACCTTCTTACTCCTTGCTTACTCCCCTCCATAAGCATGGCCACTCCCCCTTGTCCTTCCCTCCATGCGCTTGAGATGATGGTGTGTAAGTGTGTAAGGGTGTAATATTCTGATGTGTAGTTTGCTTTTTTGTATAAATATCTCATATATTTTGTAATATGTATATATATCATAGTATGTGTGTATATATACATGTATATGTTAGTGTATATAAGTGTATGTCATATATGTGCACAAGACATATAAACAACGTTGCGACCACTTCGAACAACTTATGTTCGCTAAACCGTTGAAAATCGGGAAGCCAATTCCCGATCACATTTTCACTTATTAATTAAATTACATATAAATGTAAACAAAATTTGAAAATTAATTTCTTATCATTAGTAATAATTTAAAAAGATCATATTTTAATTATAAAACCATATAAATCAATATCAAACAAGTGTTTACAAAAAGTGCCATCGTATCAACAAGATGTTATGAATTTTATTATATTTTTAAAATAAGTATACGTGTTTATAAAACTATTATAAATGATTTATCATCATTATATAACTTATTAAAATGAATTATTATCATTTTAGAATAATTATTTGACTATTTAAACTTAATTTAAAATTCCAAAAAATATATAAAAGTGGTGATGTCATAAATATATTTTATTTCCAAAAAAAATAAATAATTTTTATTTCATATCTTGCTTAAACGGATAAATAAATGTATGCGTCCAGTTCCATTTACATTAACATTGAGAAAATCTAAATTTTTCCATAAACTAATTTCCGTCATTTTTCTCACGAAAACCCCCAAATATCCATATTTGTTAACACACCTTTAAACATATTTACCATCATTATTTATGGTTCAAAATATTATAAGTTATGTTATAAAATATTATATTTGAATATTTTGAATATAAATATAATTTATCAAAGTGATAAATTTGCAGATCGTTATAGACTCCCCTCAAAAGAATTTCGTCCCCGAAATTACACCTAACCAAAACCCGTTAAAAACATTATTTTAAATTTCAAATATAAACCCGTGTTTTGCTCATGGATTATCTATCTGAACTATGTAATTCGATCTTAAATTCGAATATACAACTTTATTTCCAAACTAGTATTGATCCCTTGATCCTTTAATGTGGACTCTGATCAAGCTTCTTGATCAGAAAAACTTGCTTCCCTTACATAGCTCTTAACTATGATAAAAAACGTAAATATCCAACCACAAATCCCCATCAATGTTCGTCGTCAAGAATTGAGTGATAAATCCTTTATCGGACCGGTGTAAGCACCTCATAGTTCTACACTTGAATCTTAGACCACAATCGTGCGACGAAATGATCTACATATCTCATGTGTGTTTATTAATTTCCCTAAAGTTTTATGAAAACATTTCATAAATTTTTTATTCGAACATATTTATAAAGATGCTTCTTTATATATAATTACTTTAGAAATTTTATTCACCAAATTTTTTTATCTTCTTTCCATAAAAACCAGTTCAATTTCAACATTTAGAAAATACCATTATATACTTATATTCGTAAAAGTCTTTGAGGAAAGCTTCATATTTTCCAAAACAAACTTATTGGGCCAAAAAAATATTGCGTAAAACATCATTATGACAACATAAAAACATAAGTAAAGGGATCTAATTAATTATACTTAGTGTTAATTTTCGATGTCGAACTTGTACTATATATTAGTTAACAACGAAGGTGATCAAGTTGGGGTGTCATTACCCCTCGGATCTTAAATGGACAACTTTCTTATCTTAAAAATAGACATAAGTTACTCACCTCGAATTTTAACAGAAAATATCAGATGTGCCTAAATCTCGTATACTATATAAAATATCCCCTTTGCAAAATCACTTACTATAACAACAGTGTTATAGTCCATGTCTTCCTCACTTTTCCAAAAACATTTATTTACGTTAATGATGTCGAAATCCATGTCTTCTTCCACTTTAGCCCCATTTAAATCACTTTTAAAAGTATAGTTTAAATCTCATTTTAAATATCACTTTCAAATCATTTCTTTAAAAAAATATTTTAACTTTATAAAAACTCTTTTATAAATATGAAAATTTCATTTTATAAACTTTACTCCTAAAATTATAACTTCTACCAAATCATTTTAAAATTTTCAAAGCTTTTCCAAAATACCAAGATTAAATTCTCAAAATCTCTATTTATAAAACATATCTTCTAAATCCATCTTTGAAGAATCATTTTATTTTTGTAAAATACACTTTTATACGACATGCTAATTTATTATCTTATATAAATACACTATCTTTAATCCAATATTCTTATCAAACACCTGCTTATAGTCAAATCGTGAAACTTAATTATAAAGTGTTCGTTAAATCAACCAACAATAATAACTAGATGTTATTACTTCCAATATTAAATGTAAATACCTTGATAAAAATTAACAGCCACTAATTAATCTATCAATTAATGATTCACATTATCTTTTTAACTTTAATTTTTTTATAGATTGAGTAACTCAAAAATGGTACTAAGGAACTGAGTAATACCAATATTATCATATATTCCCTTAACAAGAAAAGGAACACTTAAAAGAAGTGTTTATCATCCAAACACATTTCCTGCCTATTTTTAGTTACTTTCAAGCCACTCGAACTAGTTGATCATAACTTTTTTTAAAATACCAAGATTTAAATTCTCAAAAAATAGTTTTATAAAACAAGTTTTATAAATCCAACTTATAAAATCACTTAATTTTATAAAACATTTATAAAATCATTTATCTTAAATAAATTTCTTTAACCTTAAACCAATATTATTTATTAAACAACACATAGTTAAAATGTGAAACAAAATTCACGAGGTGTTTGTATTTAAAATTTTAAATCAAATAACCAATCAATAAAGGATAATAACTCAATATTATCATTCCCTTAACAACCAAACACTACATAAATAACTATATCATTTGAAATATATTCCTTTATATTCAAAAGATAATCCTAGGTAAAATTATTTCATTAACCATTTTTCCAAAATAAAAATCATTTTAATAAAACATTAACAAATATGCGCTTATATAAAATACACTTAAACTCATTCTAGGGTATTAATTACCCTATCTCTAATGAGTTACTCATCCTAAGGAATCACTAACCCTATCTTTGATGAGACTTTACCCCTATCAGGATTAGGCGTTCGCTCAGCTTATGCTCTAATACCAACTGTGATGACCCTCCTTTTCGACCCTTAGAAATCGACACTAATACATGTCAAGGGCTGTTATGGTAACGGTAAATTTACCACTACCATACCATTACTAGCCAATCGGTTACCATTTCGAGTGAAATCGGTATACCAGTTTAATTAGTATGGTAACGGTAAATTTACCATTTTCTACGGTAAATCATCGGTAACATTTCTTCAATACCAGCGGTAACGGTAATTTTATCAGTCAATTTATAATACATGTATATTCATGTAACATGCTTCATTGTAGGCATTTAGAACCAAACAAATGATTAAATTTAGTTTATTAATCAGGTGAAATAATGTTAAATACACTTCACTTCTTTCTGATTTATGTGTTTTATTAAGTAACACTAAATTGTATAGTGAAGCACCGTTATGGTGTGAATACGTGTTATGTTATTAACTTATTTTAGAAAAACGGTAATTTACCATTACCAGTGTAATGGTTACCAGATTATCGGTATACCAGTCTTCGGTATACCAGCCTATCGATAACGGTAACGGTAAGCTATTTTCATTTACCAGTAAAAATGGTGCGGTAACAGTATTTGTGAAATGGTAACGGTAACCATTACCATAGCAGCCCTTTATACATCCATAGTATTCACGTGCTGAATATCCAAGTGCTAGAAAGACAGATTAATCAAGGGTAAAAAGAAAAATAAAGAAAGATCAGAATCTTACACGAATGTAATAACATATATTATTTTAATATATGATCTCAGTGAAATTTTTTAAATACATACATCAGAGTCTATCCGAATCTCAGCCTGACAGTTATAAATCTTTGTCTCTACTAATGTTGAATATAGACAATGAAAAATGCAATGAAAATGCAAATGGATAACCATCTATAAAGAAAACTCCAGCTCCTGCTCCAAGCTCCATCAAAATGTTCGATGCTAGACCTGAACCCCTTGGCTGTTTGGAAAAATAGGGCACTCAGAGTTTAAGAAAAAGAAACTCCAGATCAGTCATGAGACTGGTGTGAGAAAACTCAAAATATGGATATTTTTGAAAATAAAGGGTATCTCATAAGACCATACCACATATAAACACGGATGGATTTTTACCTTATGATACCAAAACATTGTTACGTAAATCCCAATGATATTATAGTAGTGTCTAGATTGCAAATACAAATTAATCATAACCGAAATTGTTAGATTAATCAAATTCCAGCATAATAGATATACAATTAAATCCGAAGGCACTTATTGGAGAATGGATTCCAATAAGGGTAGGTAACAAACTACCTTCTTTACAATTCATTTCTAGGGGAATGTACCGAAGATACACAGACAATCCTTAGTATCTAAAAAGACCGGCCTTCCCCTTTTTGGTCAACACAGTGGTCCTGGATAGTACCGAAATGACATCACCCCAGCTGTTACCAACCTATTCGATATGTCACATAGCATACAAAGCAAACTTGACATATAAAGATTAATCTAGAAAGGTGATGACAATATCCTAATGGTTACAAACCATTTAGCGTTACGACATACCCTGTTTAAGCCATTTTTGGATGTGAGGCCTGAGGTAATGTTTGCCTTTCACATAACAGATTCCACTTTCAATGCCACATTGCCATTTCTAATAACAAACTATATATTTCCACAAAAGCAAAACCTTTGAGCTCATACGTCTCAGAGAAGGGTGTTAAGTATAAGAGGTGTTACCTTCTATACCACCAAACAGATGTAAATTTGTAAAAATCAATGTACATGGTTTTAAAAACGCAATGTCAGACACTTTTCTATACAAGTTGTCTAGGCACAGGACAAACCGAAGGCACTTCTCCTACTACATCCAGTTTGGGAATCACCCCTAGGATTTGTAGCAAGTAGTCCTTACATTGAAGATTTCATTATCTCCTACTGCCATCATATATAGATGATATGGGAATTACCCCTGAGGTTAGTGGCAAGCAGCCCTTCATTATGAAGTACTCCCGTCTTCAAAATCATTATCTTTAACATGTTTTTTACTTTCGAACGTATATTGGTTCGAAGTGGTTTTTGGATAAGAATCACCCAAATTTAATCCCGGTTTCTCCAAACCAACTATCAATAAAAGATGTCAAGTATGTAGGTGATTATTATTTAATTAATAAATATCTTTTATCCAAGTAAAATATCTCCTTAGAGATATGTATCTCTACATCATAATCTTTTTCAGTATATACGGGATAATTAAACCACATTTATAAAATTCTCTGGTTAATTAAACCCTTTTTAGATCTTGGAATAATTCCAAATCATTTCACCTTTTACTTAGGAAAATATTTCCTAACCATTTATTTAATTCTTAACAAAGATTTCTATTTTCAAACCATAACATTTAAATGGGTCATAAACAATGTTATTCAAGACATTGTTTACTAAAAACCTAAACCTACTTGTATTGAGTAAAAAGGATCCATAGAAATTATACCAATTATACTTCCATACTCATTTCTGTATTCAACCCGCTCTATTAGCGAATACGAGCGAAATGACCTTTTAAATTCACAAGGACAGTACGAGTTCCCTCCTTGGAATTTAATATAGAGTTTAACCATTACATTTCATATATCACCAAAATCTTATTATTCTAAAATCTTGTTTAACTTTTGGAAATTTCCAAATCTCTTTTCTAGAAAAATGTGGTCCGAGTAAATCAAATTTACTATCCCCTCTGTTGGGCCAATCCGTATATCTTGAGCAGAACCCAGACATTGGTTTTTCAAGCTCGATCTAGAGACTATCTCTCCATCACTTATAAGGCGGTCAAGTAATTTGATCAACTCTAAACTCTTTTATACGATCTTTTAGTGATTTTTTTCATTTACTTAACACAATTTCAAATATTTTTTAAATTTATTTTCCTTTAACCATTTATTTAAAAATCCTTTAAAAATAATTATAAAACTTCCAAATCATCTTTAAAATACTTAATTATTCATTTGAAAAGACTACTAAAAAGATTGAGAAAGAAAAATTAAGTTAAAACCATAATTTTCAAAAGTTACCGAAACCATTGTAAAAACCATACCATGACACTTTTAAAATTCATACAGGAAAGTTATTTCTTTTATGTAAATTCGACGTAAATTTAACGTGACTTATTTCCACAACCTTACCAACAAATTATCGCATCCAAAATATGATGTTCTAACATGGAAAACAATCATAGCAAACATCTCATATTCATCATATATAACTTAAGCTAGTAGAAAAATTGTCACCTTCATTGGTTTCTAGATTTACTAAAATTTGACTATAGCTTTGCTATCACCAGACCGAAGCTTATAAAATCAAGCCTATGAATAAAGAGGGTGGATGCTTGGCCTTGAGTGGTGATGGAAGATAGCTGTGATATAGGAGGAGAAGAGCGGATGATTGCTCACTTTGATTTCAGATTATGGTAATAAATATTGCGATATGGAAGTGCATTTCTCGACAGAGCTTCTCTATGACTCTGGAATATTTTATGAAGGCAAGGAAGCCGTTAACGAAGAGGAAGAAGAAGATGAAGAACTTAAGAAAGAAAAGGAAGGAAGGTGTGAAAATTATGAGGGTAAGAGACATGTATTTATATAAAAAAAGTGTAAAAATATCTAAATGCAAAATTACCTTCACCACATGCATGACCAATCACCCCTTATCCTTCTCTCCATATGCTTGAGATGCTGGTGTGTAAGTGTGTAAGGATGTGAGGTTTTAATGTGTTGTTTGCTTTTGACTTGTATAAATATCTCTGATATTTTGTGAGGTGTATATATATAAGTATATGTATATATGTTATACGTGTATACGTATATGTTAGTGTATATGTGTGCATGTCATATATGTACACAAGACATATATACAAAGTTGCAATTACTTTAAACAGCTTCCGTTTGTTAAACTGTTAAAAATCGGAAAGCCGTTTCCTGGTCACATTTTCGCTTATTATGTAAGTTACATATAAATGTAAAAATAATTTGAAAAATAATTTCGTATCATTAGTAATAAATTAAAACAATCACATTTGAATTATAAAAAAATATAAATCAATATTAAACAAGTGTTTACCAAAAATGCAGTTGCATCGACAAAAAGTTATGATTTTTTTAATTTTTTAAACAAGTATATATGTTTATAAAACCATTATAAATAATTTATCATCACTATATAACTTATTAAAATGAATTATTATCATTTTAAAATAATTATTGACCATTTAAACTTAATTTAAAATTCTAGAAAATATTTAAAAGTGATGATGTCCCTGATGGTGTCATAAATGTATTTTATTTTCACAAATAAAATGAATAATTTTTATTTCATATTCTTGTTTAAACTGATAAATAAGTGTATGTGTCCGGTTCCATTCGCTTTAACATTGAGAATATCTCAGTTTTTTCGAAAACTGATTTTCATCGATTTTCTAATGAAAACCCCCAAATATCCATACTTGTTAGTATACCTTTAAAAAAAGTTTACCATCATTATTTATGGTTTAAAACATTATAATATGTGTTATAAATCTTATATTTGAATATTTTCAAAATAAATATAATTTATTAAAGTATTAAATTTATAGGTCGTTACAGACTTCCTTTCTTAAAAAAAATTCGAACTCAAAATTACACCTAGCCTAAAACCCGAGAAAAACATTATTTTAAATTTAAAATACAAACCCATGTTATTCTCAAGATAATCTGTATGCACTATCTGATTCGATCTTGAATTCAAATACACAACCTTATTATCGAATTAGTATAAATCCCTCGATTTTTTAGTGTGGACTCTGATCAAGCTTCTTGATCAGAAATCCTTGCTTTCCTTACATAGCCTCAACTATGATTGAAAACATCAATTATCCAACCACAAATCCTCATCAATGTTCGTCGTCAAGAATCGAGTGATAAATCCTTTTTCAGACCGGTGTAAACACATCAAAGTTCCACACTCGAATCTTAAATAGAATCGTACGACGAAATGATCTACGTATATCATATGTATTTATTAATTTCTTAAATTTTTTATGAAAATACTTCATAAATTCTTATTCAAACGTTTTTACAAAGATGCTCTTTTATCTATAATTTCTTTAAAAATTTTATTCACCAAAAATTTCTATTTTCATTCCAAACAAATCATTTCAATTTCAACACTTAGAAAATACTTGTATATACTTAAATCCATAAAATTCTTTTAGGAAAGCTTCATGTTTTCCAAAACAAACTTTATTGGGTCAAAACAACTGTTGCATAAAACATCGTTACGACAACCAAAAAAACTAGTATAGTGATCTGATTAATTAGTCTTATTATTAATTTTCGATGTCGAATGTAAACTATTTATTAGTTAACAACGAAGGCGATAAAGTTACGTCATCATTACCTGTCAGATCTTGAATGGACAACTTTCTTAAATTAAAAGTAGATATAAGATACACCTCGAATTTTAACATAAAATATATGATATGTATAAATCCCGTATACTCTATAAAATATCTCCTTTCCAAAATCAATTACTATAACAATAGTATTATAGTCTATGTCTTCCTTACTTTTCCAAAAATATTTATTTACGACAATGATGTCGAAATCCTAGTCTTCTTCTACTTTATCCCCTTTTAATTCACTTTTAAAAATATAGTTTAAATCTCATTTAAATATCACTTTCAAATCATTCTCTTAAAAGATATTTTAACTTTATAAAAAATATACTCCTAAAATTATAATTTCTAACAAACTATTTTAATTTTTTCGAAGCTTTTCCAAAATAGTAGGATTTAAATTCTCAAAATCTCTTTTTATAAAATATATCTTCTAAATCCATCTTTTAAAGAATCATTTTATTTTTGTTAAACACATTTTTATACAGCATCCTAATTTATTATCTTATATAAATTCATTATCCTTAACCCAACATTATTATCAAACACCTTATAATCAAATCGTGAAACTTAATTCACAAGGTGTTCGTTAAATCAACTAATGATAATAACTGGATGTTATTACTACCAATATTGAATGTAAATACCTTGATAAAAATTAATAATCACTAATTAATCTATTAATTAATGATTCACATTATCTTTTTAACTTAAATTTTTTTTATTGATCGAGTAACTCAAAAATGATACCATGGAACTAGGAGTACCAATAGTATCATATATTCCCTTAACAAGAAGAGAAATATTTAAGAGAAATGTTTACCATCCAAACACATTTCTTGCCTATTTTTAGTTACTTTCGAGCCGCTTGAACTAGTTGATCATAGATTTATTTTTTCAAAAATCCCGAGATTTAAATTCTTAAAAAATCATTTTATAAAACAATTTTTATAAATCAAATTTATAAAATCACTTATTTTATAAAACATTCATAAAATCATTTATCTTAAATAATTTTCTTTAACCTTAAACCAACATTACTTAGCGAATAACACATAGTTAAACAGTGAAACAAAATTCATGAGGTGTTCATATGTAAAATTTTAAATCAAATAACCAATCAATAAATGATAATAACTGAATGTTCTCATTCCTTTAACAACCACACACTACATAAATAACTATATCGTTTAAAATATATTCCTTTATATTCAAAATATAATTCGAGGTAAAATAATTTCATTTACCAATTTTTCAACATAAAAATCATTTTAATAAAACATTAACAAATACACGCTAATATATAATACACTTAAACTCCTTCTAGGGTGTCACTTACCTTACCTCTAATGAGTTACTCATCCTAAGCCATTATTAACCGTATCTTTGATGAGGCTTTACCCGTATGAGGCTTAGGTGTTCGCTCAACCAAAGCTCTGATGCCAACTGTGATGACCCGCCTTTTCGATCCTCAAAAATCGACACTAATACATCCACAGTATTCACATGCCAAATATCCAAGTGCTGGAAAGACAAATTAATCAAGGGAAAAATAAAATAAAGAACGAACAGAATCTTACATGAATGGAATAATATATATCATTTCAATGTATAATCTTTACATTAGAAATTTTAAATACATACATCAGAGTCTATCCTAATTTCAATCTAGATAATTATAAATATTTATCCCTACTAATATTGAATACAAATAGTAAAAAAAATTCAGCAAAAATGGAAATGGATATCAATCCACAAAGGAAAATCCATCCCCAGCTCCAGCTCCAAGCTCCTTCAAATTGTTCCAAGCTACACCTGGCCTACTTGGCTGGCCGAAAAAATAAGGCACCCATAGTTAGAAGGAAAGGAAAGTAAACTGGATCAGTCATGATAATGGTGTGAGAAAAGTCAAAACATGGATATTTTTGAAAATAAAGGGTATCTCGTAAGACCATGCCGCACATAAACACAGATGGGTATTTACCTTATGATAACCAAAACATTGCTACGTAAAATCCCTTGATATTATAATAGCGTTTAGATTACAAATACATATTAATCATAGCCGAAATTATTATATTAATTAAATTAAATTCCAGCATAATAGGTATACAACTAAGTCCAAAGACACTTATTGAAGAATGGATTCCAATAATGGTAGGTAAGGACTACCATACGTATAGTACATTTCTAGAAGAATGTACTGAGGATACCAAGACAATCCTTAACATCTAGCAAAACCGGCCTACCACTTTTTGGTCAATATAGTGATCCTGGATAGTACCGAATATGACATCACCCTTATTGTTACCAACCTATCTAATACGTCTTATATCATACACAACATACTTAACATATAGAGAGTAAACTAGAAATGTGATGACCATACCCTAATGGTTGCAAACCATATAGCCTTATGACATACCATGTTTAATCCATTTTCAGGTGTGAGGCCTAGGGTAACATTTACCTTTCTCATAATAGATTCCACTTTGAAAGCCACGTTGCCATTTCCAATAACACACTATTGATTTCCACAAAATTACAACCTCTAGCTCATTCGTCTCAGAGAAGGGTGTTAAGTGTAAGAGGGGTTACCTCCTACACCACCAAACTGATGAGCATTTGTAAAAATCAAAGTACATGGTTTTATAAATGCAATGCCAAACACCCATCCATACAAATTATCCAGGCACAGGACGAACCGAAGGCACTTGTCCTATTACATTATGTTTATCACCCTAGGATTATTAGCGAGTAGTCTTTGCATTGAAGATTTCAGAATGAAGATACTATTGCCACTATATATAGATGATATGGGAATTTCCCCTGAGGTTAGCTGTAAGCAGCCCTTCATTATGAAGATCTCCTTGTTCAAAATCAATGTCTTCAACATCTTTTTTACTTTCGAACGTATATTGGTATGAAGTAGTTTTCGGATAGGAATCGCCCAAATTCGATTTAGGTTTCTCTGGACCAATTATCAATAAAAGATGTCAAGTATTTAGGTAATTATTATTTAATTAATCAATATCTTTTATCCAAGTAAAATATCTCCTTAGAGATATATATTTTTAAATCGTAATCTTTTTTCAGTATATACAGAATAATTAAACCTCATTTACAAAATTATCTTGGTTAATTAAACCCATTTTAAATCTTGGAATAGTTCCAAACCATTACACTTTTTATGTAGGAAAAATATTTCCAAATCATTTATTTAACTCTTAAAATAGATTTCTTATTTTCAAATCATAACTTTTAAATGGGTCAAAAACAACTTTTTTAAGACATCATTTACAATAAAACAAACCAATTTGTATTGAGTAAAAAGGATCCATAGAAATTATACTAATTATACTTCAATACTAATTTCTGTATTCAACCTGTACTATTTGCGAATAACGGCGGAATCGCCTTTGAAATTCACATGGATAGTAGGAGTTCCCTCCTTGGAATTTAAGACAGAGTTTAATCAATACATTTCATATATCACCAAATCCTTATTGTTCTAAAATCTTGTTTAACTTTTGGAAATTTCAAAATCTCTTTTTAGAAAAATGCGGTCCGAGTAAATCAAATTTACTATCCCTTCCATTGGGCCAGTCTGGATAGCTAGATCGGAACATAGATACTGGTTGCCCAAGCTCGGGTCTGGAGACTATCTCTCTGTCACCCATAAGGCAATCAAGTTATTTGATCAACTCTATACTCTTTTATATGATCTTTTAGAGATGATTATCATTTACTTAACACAATTTCATATATTATTTAAAACAATTTTCCTTTACCATTTATTTAAAACCCCTTTAAAATAATTATAAACATCCAAATCGTCTTTAAAGTACTTAATTATTCATTTGAAAGATAATAAAAAGATTAGGAAAGAATAATTAACTTAAAACCATAATTTGCAAAAGTTACCGAAACCGCTGTAAAAGCTACCGCGAATAGCATTTTTAAAGCTTTTTGTTCAAAACACTAATTCCATTTCATATATGTCCATTTTTATAACTCAAATCCCTTTTAAAACATTTTAATATATATTTATAAAACTTATTTCATATTTTTAAAGATTTAAAATATCAAGTTTAAAGCATTTACCACTTTGTTTCCCAAAACTGCCAAACCGCGATGTTTTTAAAATCTTAATGCGGACATAACTCAAATTCTATTTGGTGAAATCTTGATTTTTTCTTGTTCATTTGAAAACAATAGTTATAAGAGTTTAGAAAAAAATTCTTTCGAATAATACCGAGGTATATTCCATTATACACATTGATTTAACTTTTACGGTGCAAAATCGCGGACTGCCTTTACGCGACGCATTTATTTTAACTGCATTTTCAAATCTTTTCCATACTTTACCAAAATGAGTTTTAATGTATATAAAACATTTATAAACCATTATAATCTATTTCATTCGTGTTTAAAGAGGTTTAACCATATCGTAACTCTTTTATAATTCATATAGGAAAGTGATTTCCTTTATGTAAATTCGACATGTATTTAACGTGAATATTTCCACAAGCAAACAAACATATTATCACATCCAAAACATGATGATTAAACATAGAAAGCAATCGTAGCAAACATATCATATCATTATATATAACATAAACTAGCGGAGTAATTTTCACCTTCATTGATTTCTAGATTTACTAAAATTTTACCATAGCTTGGCCATCACGAAGCTTATGAAATCAACCCTACGACCCTTGGTAGTATACGACCTATGCTAAAGAGCGTGGATGCTCGGCCTGCAGTGGTGATGGACAGTGGCCGTGAGTATAGGAGGAGAAGAGGAGATGGTTGCTTGCTTTGGTTTCAAATTATGGTAATAAATTTTGCGATACAGAAGTGCATTTCTCAGCTAAGCTTCACTGCAACTATGGAATACTTTATGAAGGCATGAAACCCATTAATGAAGAGGAAGAAGAAGATCAAGAACTTAATAAAGAAAAGAGAGGAAGGTGTGAATATTATGAGAGGAGGAGGCATGTATTTATAGGAAAAAATGTATGAAAATATTTAAATGCAAAATTACCTCCCCACACCTTGCCCACTCTCCTCCACATGCACAGCCACTCGCCCGGTATCCTTCTGTCCATGTGCTTGAGATGATGGTGTGTAAGTGTGTAAGAATGTGAGGTTTTGATGTGCAGTTTGCTTTTGACTTTGTATAAATATCTCAAATATTTTGTGATATATATATATATATATATATATATATTATGTGTGTGTGTGTGTGTATATATCAATGTACATATGTGCATGTCATATATGTGCATAAGCGATATAAACAACGTTGCGATAACTTTGAACAACTTCGGTTTGTTAAATCGTTGAGAATCAGAAAGCTAATTCCTGGTCACATTTCACTTATTAATTAAATTATATATAAATTAAACAAAATTTGAAAAATAATTTCTTATCATCAGCAATAACTTAAAATGATCATATTTGAATTATAAAATTATATAAATCAATATTAAACAAGTGTTTACAAAAAGTGCTGTCGTATCGACAAAACGTTATGAATTTTCTTATATTTTCAAAACAAGTATATATGTTTATAAAACTATTATAAATGATTTATCATCACTATATAACTTATTAAAATGAGTTATTATAGTTTTAAAACAATTATTTGATTATTCAAACTTAATTTAAAATTCTAGAAAATATATAAAAGTGATGATATCCTAGATGATGACATAAATATATTTTATTTTCAAAAATATAATAAATAATTTTTATTTCATATTCTTGCTTAAATGGATAAATAAGCATATGTCTCCAGTTCCGTTCGCTTTAATATTGAGAAAATCTCAATTTTCCTAAAAACTAATTTTGTCGTTTTTCTGATGAAAACCCCCAAATATCTATATTTGTTAGTATACCTTTAAAACAAATTTACCATCGTTATTTATGGCTCAAAAAATTATAAATTGTGTTATAAAATCTTATATTTGAATATTTAGAATATAAATACAATATTTCAAAGTGACTAATTTGTGGGTCGTTGCATTTGTGAATGAGGCAATTGGATAGTGAACACAAGAGTTTCCCTTTTGTTCTACTAAGTTGCCATGAATATCGTAGAAGACATTTCCAACGCAACACACTCCGTCTTCATCCTCGATATCATAATTATCCTCTTCTTCATCGTGTTGATTCATAGGATTATGACTCATAAGATTTTTACAGTCTCCTACTTCGATGATTATTGGATTTTCTTATTTATCCAATAAGTGTTTCTGTAAATTCCTAAGCTTTCGGCCTTGGTTGCCTCTTTTATTCTTGAGTAGAATTTACAACACTTCTATTTCAGTAAGCATGGTGAGGACATGCTTTAAATCTTCTTCAATTTTACCATGTTTGGAGAAAGTGAAGTCGCAGGAAGGGATATTATTTTCTCTAGGGCACTTGGAATTTGAGGGATCCATTTTTGTTTATTTAATTTAGAGTTTTTTGAAGGAATAATATGATAAAATAGGTTTGAAATCAAAATATGATGGTTAAATAGAAGGTTTTCGAATTTTAAATTAAGGAGGGAAAAGACATTATTCTAAAAACTGCTAGGTACGCCGGCATTTGCTTCTGGTGTGTCGATATATACATGACAGTTTTATTTTTTTTCTTTTTAATTTTGTGAAACAAACATTATCAATTCTATATTTTTGTAAATGAACATATTCCAGGTTCTCCTCTTAATTTTATGAAAGTATTTTGTGCCAATGTTTAGTTAAAATATTAGCTATTGGACTTTCTATATTTATATATTCTAATGTGATAATTTCTTTTTTACGTTATCTCTCGGAAAATGACGTCTTATATCTATGTTTTATTCTGCACGATGTTGGATTTTCAGAAAAATTTACTGCACTATTATTGTCACAATATATTCGTGATTGTTTTAAATTAAGACCGATTTTTTTTTGAGTTTGTTGCATATTGATAACTTGCGAATAGCCTAATGCTGCCGAGATATATTCTGCCTCTGTTGTGGATAGAGATCCAGAATTTTGCTTTTTGCTAAAGCAGAAAACAAGAGAGTGTCCTAAAAAGTGACAAATTCCACTTGTACATCTTTGGTCTTATTTTCATTTAGCATAGTCAGCGTCACTATATGATATTGAGTTAAAGGATTCTTCATTTGGGTAGACAATTCCATAGTCTGACGTGATGTTTACATATATTAAAATATGCTTTATGGCTTTTAGTTGAGTTTCTTTAGGTTGAGATTGATATATTGCATAGAGACATACACTATGCATTATATGAGGTCGACCGACAGTTATATAAAGCAAAGATTCTATCGTATCTCTGTATATTTTTTGATCTACATCTTTTGAATTTTCTTCCTTATTTAGTTTTTCATTAGTTGTCATGGGGTTAGCTTACTAATAGTATTAGACATACCAAATTTCTTCGCTGGCTCCTTAGCTTACTTTTCTTGATTTATAAATATACCATTATTTAATTGTCTTATATGTAATCCTATAAGGAAAGGTAGTTCTCCCATCTAATTTAGTTCAAATTCTTTAGTCCTCGTATTAGAAAATTCTAATTGTTTATTAGTTAACCCAAAAATAGTATCATATATATATATATATATATATATATTTATAAGTTGAATATCATTATTACTTCATTTAATTAAAAGTGTACTATCTAATTTTCCTATTTCAAAGTTACATTGTATTGAATAATATTTAAGTCTTTTGTATCAGGATTTAGAAGCTTGTTTTAAACTATATAAGCTTTCTTTAATTATAAACATGATTTATGAAAGGCACTTTGGATATATATTTGAAATAATTTATTAGATCTTCTTCAATAAAATCATTTAAAAAGGCACTTTGGAAATCTATTTAAAATAATTTAAAATTATTATGATCTATGAAAGCAACTAAAATTCTAGTGGCCTTTAATTTAGCTAAAATGGCAAGGTTTCATCAAAATCTATGTTTTCCTCTTGACTATAACCTTGAGCAATGAACCATGCTTTATTTCTAATGACTTCTCGTTCTTCATTCATTTTATCTCTACAGAACCACTTAATTCCTATTACAGTTTTATTTTCAAGTCTTGGAACTAATTCCCTGACAAAATTTTTGGTAAACTAATTCAGTACTTCTTGCATAACAGTAGTCCATGAATCATCTAATAATACTTCCTTTAGATTTTTAGGTTCATTAGTTGAGATAAAGACTACAATACTATTTTATTTAATTAATTTCTTGTTTTTATGACCAATTCTATATTTCCTAGAATATTCTCTATAGGATACCTTTTAAATATTTTGCTCTTTTATTTGGATATTAATTTTCAGAGTTATCATTATTTTTCATTATTAGTGATTTTATTATTTTTAATTTCATTATTTTCATTTGGATTAATATTTTCTTCTTCATTAATACTGGTATTATTTACTTTAAAATTTTCATTAAATAAAACATGTAATGTTTCTTCAATAGTGTTAGTTCTGGTGTTAAAAACTCTATAAGCTTTACTTCTATTAGAATAACCAATAAAAATTCCTTTGTGTCTAATTTATTTTTTGTATTTATTATGAAACATTTACTACCAAAAACTCTAAAATAAGATACTTTAAGCTTTTTATCATAAAATAATTCATACATAGTTTTATTAAAATTCTGTTTAAAATATTGCGTAATCCTAGCAAATTTTGTATGGTTCAATTTTTACATTATACAACTCCATTTTGTTAAGAAGTTCTTTGGAAAGAAAAGTTATGAGTATTTCCTTCTTATTACAAAATTTTTCAAAGTTTTCATTTTTGAAGTCTCCTCTATGATCACTCCTGATCGTTTTAAGTTTAATTAACTTTTGATTTTGAATTTACTTAGCAAAAAGTTTGAACATTTTGAATGCTTCACTATTATGTTTTAAAAATATTGTACAAGTATATCTTGAAAAGTTATATACTATTATGAAACCATATATTTTATGATTTATTAATTGTATTTGTGATGGTCCAAAAAGATCTAAGTGAAGAAATTCTAAGGGTTGAGAAACTTAAATCATATCCTTTGATTTGAAAGAATTTTTATGAAATTTTCCTAACCGGAAAGCATCACATAAGTTGTTAGCATTAAAACTCGTTTTAGGAAGTCTCCTAACAAGTTCATATCTAGCAGCTTTAGATAAGTGTTTAAAATGTAAATGACCAAATCTTTTGTGCCAAATCCAAGCATCACTGGATTCAGCAAAAGATAAAGATTGTTATTAGACACTTTCACACTTAAGATGTAAATATTATGTTTCCTAACAACTTCAAAGGTAATTTTAGACTCACTATCCTTGATGTGGAAAATATCTTTTTTAAACTTAATTTAAAACACTTATCAGACAGTTGAATAATAAAAAGTAGGTTATATTTCAAATTTCTAACTACTAAAACATTAGAAATAATAGGAGTTTTAGAATTACCAACATTAAAATAATTTCTTAATTTGGATCGGCTATGGTCAAGTTATGTTCAAAACAAAATGGCTATTCTCTGTCTTAAAAACTGGGCCAGAAAATGCACTAGAAAGAAGTGGATTTTTGATATAGTTATTTTAGAATGAGACAAAGTAGTTAACATGAAAGTTGTAGCCACTGGAAAATTACATTGAAAAAGTATTTTGTATTTTGGTTCTGTTTTGAAAAAGTTATGGCCAAGAGAAGAAGAGGTAAAATATGGAGAAAAAATGAGTTTGATTTGAAAAGAATGAACATTGATTTTTTTTGAATATTTTGTAAATATTTTGACATTATTTCTTTCTAATTTTTTTCGTATGCCTTGGGAGCCATTAAAGAGGAGAGGAAGACGGTGAAGAAGCTTGAGAAAAGAAGAAGAAAAAATGTGAATGAAAGTGAAGACGGAGGTGGGTATTTATAGAAAAAGGAAGAAGCGGTAATTTACCAAAATAACTTCTTACCAAATTACCAAACTAACCTTACTTCAACCTATAGAAAACTCCACTTTTTCAACACTTAACATCATCCTTTCACTTCTTAATTTATATCTTAATCACTTAAGATTAAATAAAGAAAAATAATTATTTTATTGGATTTTGATGTGATTTGGATTTGATGTTTACTTTTGACTTTTCTTAAACTTACTTACCTTTCTTAATGACATTCTACAATTTCATAATCTTATTTAGTAAAAGTGAACCCGACTAGTAAATTAATTAATAATTACACTATCTGAATATATGTTCCTATATAAGAAAATAAAGGTGCGATAACGTTGCGATAACCTTTAATCGACAAAACATTAATTTTTGACAAAATGTTTTACGGTCACATTTTAATGTTTTAGTAAATTATTTATTTATGTTAACCAAATTTAAAAATAAATTTGTATAATTTTATTTAAAAATATAAACATTCATAAATAAATTAGAATAATTTATTTAACCACTGAAACCTACTTTTCTGAAATAAGCATTTTGTCACTTTTGTCGATATAGGCAAATGTTACTATTTTTGTGTATACTTCTCTTTCCAAATCCTATCTAATATTGTTTGGATCATATAACCTTAACTATTTATATTTAAAATTATTTTAAATAGTATATTTTAAAGTGGTCAAATTCTGGGTCGTTATAGTAACCTATTTGGTGGCAGTCCTGAGCTGGAGCGTCGAACGTAGTCCCATCAGCAGTAATGGCTAAAACCAGAGATATGAGGCATGGCCAGTGGGGTTGGAAAGCCTATAGGATATAGTCGTCTCCTCCTAGGTATTACTTACGGTTGTTATGAATGCATGAGGTGATACATTTGGTCTTAGTGAGACCAACAATGTTTTTCCTATGGTAAATCACTAAGGATGTATGCTGCTTCGGAAGGATATCTTTGATCCTTATGCGGGAGGACCATTCTCAAAGTACCGAGGGAACCTCCATGGAATCCTACACAATTAGTGAACGATACTTATCAGTTTTTGATATATACCTTGTATTATTTTTATGTACACTCACGAGCATCACAGATACTTGATTATTTTATTTTCACCCTTTGACATTATTATAATATCAATGGATTCTCTACAAAAAAAAAATTGTTTATCGTAAGGTAAAAATCCGTACGTGTTTATGTGCGGCATGGTCTTACGAGATACCTTTTATTTTAAAGGTTTTATATAACTTTAAAATCCAGTTGGGTGTGTTTTCTCACGCTGGTTTTACGACTGACTCGGGTGTTACTCTATTATAATGCCCGGGACAGACCGAGCATATTGCAGATTAGTTTGGATGCTTTTGAGCTTTAGAAGAAGAGTTGGAGGCCTAAAGACGTATTCATGTAAAGCCTAAAGACGTATTCATGTAAATGATTATTTTTCCATTGTATTCATTGTTGTATCTATTAGCAATTGTAAGGCAGGTTCCAGGCTGAAATAGGTTAATATACTTTGATTGATGTTTTATATATACACATATTACAGTTTTTTATGTAAAGATTTAAAGTATATTATAGATTATTCGTTTCGCTGTGAGATTCTATACTGTTTAGTTTTCTTCCTATCTTCTTCCTTCTTTCTTTTTCCCGAACAACCGGATTTTCCGGCATTCGATATCTCAGCATGCAATACAAAGGACGGATCAATGTCGATTTTTTGAGGGTCGAATAATCCCGGTTGCTACATTATCCTTCTCTCCATGTGCTTGAGATGATGGTGTGTAATTGTGTAAGTATGTGATGTTTTGATATGTAGTTTGCTTTTGACTTTGTATAAATATCTCAGATATTGTGACAAGCACCATTGTTCAAGTGGTTAATTGATTCGGCTTTGGTGCAAGAGGTCACAAGTTCGAAACTTGCTTTCGAACGTTTATTGACATGGGATATGTTGTCCCAATGATTTGTTGTATATAAAGTACCATTTCAAAAATAAAATAAAAATATCTCAGATATTTAATGATATGCATATATGTTATATGTGTATATGTGTATGTTAGTGTATATGTGCGCATGTTGTATATGTGCACAAGATATATAAACAACGTTGCGATTACTTTGAACAACTTCTGTTTGCAAACCATTGAAAATCAAAAAGCCAATTCCCGATCACATTTTTACTTATTAATTAAATTGCATATAAGTGCAAACAAAATTTGAAAACTAATTTCTTATCATTAGCAATGAATTAAAACGGTCATATTTGAGTTATAAAACCATATATCAATATTAAACAAGTGTTTACAAAAAATGTTGTCGTATCGACAAAACGTTATGAATTTTCTTATGTTTTTAAAACAAGTATATACGTTTATAAAACTATTATAAATGATTTATCATCACTATATTATCAAAATGAATTATTATCATTTTAAAACAATTAGTTTGTTATTTAAACTTAATTTAAAATCCTAGAAAATATATAAAATTGATGATATCTGTGATGATGTCATAAATATATTTTATTACAGAAAATAAAATAAATAGTTTGTATTTCATATTCTTGCTTAAATGGGAAAAATAAGTGTATGCCTCCTTTCTGTTCACTTTAATATTGAGAAAATCTTAATTTTCCTGAAAACTAATTTAGTCGTTTTTCTGATGAAATCCCCCAAATATTTATATTTGTTGTATACTTTCAAAACAAGTTTACCAGTATTATTTATTGGTCAAAACATTATAATTTGTGCTATAAAATCTTATATTTGAGTATTTCAAATATAAATATAATTTTTCAAAGCGGCAAATTTTCGAGTCTTTGCATTTGTGAATGGGACAACTTGGATAGTGAATACAAGAGTTTCCCTTTTGTTCTACCAAGTTGCCATTAAACTTTTACAACGCAACGCACTCCGTCTTCATCATTATCCTCTTCTTCATCATGTTGATTCATAGGATTATGAATCACAAGATTTTTAGAGTCTCCTTCTACGATGATTATTAGATTTGCTTATTTATCCAATAAGTGTTTACGTAAATTCCTAAGCTTTCTTCCTTGCTTGTCTTTTTTATTCTTGAATATAATTTGCAACACTTCTAATTCAGTAAGAAAGGTGAGGATAAGCTTTTAATCTTCTTCGATTTTACCGAGTTTAGAGAAAGTGAAGTCACAGATAGGGCTACTATTTTCTCTAGGGTACTTGGAACTGGAGGGATCAATTTTTGTTTATTTAATTTAGAGTTTTCTGAAGGAAGAGAATGGGATTGAAATCAAAATATGATGGTTAAATAGAAGGTTTTTGAATTTTAAATTAAGAAGGGAAAAGACATTTTTCTAAAAACAGCCAAATACGCCGACATATGCTTCTTGAGTATGTCGACATATAAAGAGAAGTTTTATTTTTTTCTTTTTAATTTTATAAAACAGACACCATCAATTTTAAATTTTTGTAAACGAGCATATTCCAAGTTCTCTTCTTAATTTTATGAAAGTTATTTGCTAATTTTTAGTTAATATATCAGCTATTGGACTTTCTATATTTATAAATTATAGTGTGATAATTTCTTTGTTAATGTTATCTACCGAGAAATGACGTCTTATATCTATGTTTTATTCTGGCATGACTTTGGATTTTTAGATAAATTTACTGCACTATTATTATCAAAATATATTGGTGATTGTTTTAAATTAAGACCGAAATCTTTTAGAGTTTATTGCATATAGATAACTTGTGAACTGCCTAATGCAGCTGAGATATATTCTGCCTCTATTATGGATAGAGATGCCGAATTTTGCTTTTTGCTGAAGTAGAAAAAAAGAGTGTCCTAAAAAGTGACAAGTTCCACTTGTACGTTTTCGGTCTGATTTGCATCTAGCATAGTCAGTGCCACTGTATGATATTAAGTCAAAGGAATCTTCTTTTAGGTAGATGATTCCATAGTTTGGTGTGTTGTTTACATATATTAAATATGTTTTATGGCTTTTAGATGAGTGTTTTTAGGTTGATATTAATATCTTGCACAGAGACATACACTATGTATTATATCAGATCTACTAGCAGTTATATAAAGCGAAGATTCTATCTAGTTTTTGATTTAACTTATTTTAAATTTTCTCCCTTATTTAGTTTTTCATCAGTTGTCACGGAAGTTGGCTAACTACTAACATACAAAATTTGTTCACTGGTTTTTTAGCATAATTTTCTTGATTTATAAATATACCATTATTTAATTGTCTTATCTGTAATCATAAAATGAAAGGCATGCAGTTCTCCCATATGACTCAGTTCAAATTCTTTAGTCGTTGTATTAAAAACTCTTTGTTTGTTTGTTTATTTGTTGACCCAATAATGATATCGTATATATGTATGTATGTATGTATATGTATATGTATGTATAAGTTGAATATAATTAGTATTATTTTTAATAAATAGTGTACTATCTAATTTTCCTATTTCGAAGTTAGATTGTATTAAATAATATTTAAGTCTTTCATATCAGGCTCTAGAAGCTTGTTTTAAACCATATAAAGCTTTCTTTAATTATAAATATGATTTGCAAATTTTCCATCTTCAAAAAAATGAGGATTGTTCAATATAAACATCTTCCTTAATAAAACCATTTAAAAAGGCACTTTGGACAACTACTTAAAATAATTTAAAATTATTATGATTTATAAAAGCAAGCAAAATTCTGTGGCCTTTAATTTAGCTATATTGGCAAAGGTTTCATCAAAATCTATATTTTCCTCTTGACTATAACCTTAAGCAACGGACCATGCTTTATTTCTAATGACTTCTCTTTGTTCATTCATTTTATTTCTATTGAATCACTTAGAGTTTTATTTTCAAGCCTTGGAACTAATTCCCTATCATAATTTCAGGTAAAATGATTCGGTTCTTCCATAGCAAGAATCCATGAATCATATACTGATGTTTCTTTTATATTTTCGGTTCATTAGCTGAGATAAAGACTACATTACTCATTTTATTTAATTGATTTCTTGTTTTTATGACCAATTCTATATTTTCTAGAATATTCTCTATAAGACGACCTTTTAAATATTTTTCTCTTTTATCCAGATATTAATTTTCAGAGTTATCATTATTTTCATTATTATGATTTCATTGCTTTTAATTTCATTATTTTCATTTGGATTAATATTTTCTTCTTCATTAATACTGGTATTATTTACTTTATAGTTTTCATAAAATGTAACATGTAATGTTTCTTCATTTGTTCTGTTGTTAAAAATTCTATAAGCTTTACTTCTATTAGAATAACCAATAAAAGTTCCTTTGTTTGAATTAGCATCAAATTTGTCTAAATTATCTTTTGCATTTAGTATGAAACATTTACTACCAAAAACTCTTAAATAAGATACTTTAGGCTTTTTATCGAAAAATAATTCATAAGAAGTTTTCTTAGTAAATGGTCTTGTTGAAATTCTATTTAAAATGTTGCATGTTGTAGCAATTGCTTCAGCCTAGAAACTTTTAGGTAAATCACTATCGTTTAGCATAGTCCTAGCAAATTTTGTATGGTTCTATTTTTACATTCTACTACTCCATTTTGTTGAGGGGTTCTTTGGAAAGAAAAGTTATGAGTAATTCCTATCTTATTACAAATTTTTTTGTAGTTTTCATTTTTGAACTCTCCTCTATGATCACTCTTGAACGTTTTAATTTTAGTTAACTTTTGATTTTTAGTTTACTTAGCGAAAATTTTGAGTGTTTCACTTTTATGTTTTAAAAATACTGTCCAACTATATCTTGAAAAGTTATCTACTTATGAAAACATATTTGTTATGATTTATTAATTGTATTTGCGATGGTCTAGAAAGATCTAAGTGAAGAAGTTCCAAGGGTTGAGAAGTTGAAATCTTATCTTTTGATTTAAATTTTTTTTTATGAAGTTTTCCTAAATGGCAAGCATCACATATGTTGTTAACATTAAAACTCGTTTTACGAAGTCCCCTAACATGTTTGTATTTAGTAGCTTTAGATAAATGTTTAAAATTTAAATGACCAAATCTTTTGTGCCAAATCTAAGGACCATTGGATTCAGCCAAAAGACAAAGATTGTTATTAGACACTTTCACACTTAAGATGTAAATATTATGTTTCCTAACAACTTCAAAGATAATTTTAGACTCACTATCCTTGATATGGCATATATATTTTTCAAACTTAATTTTAAAACCCTTATCACACAATTTAATAGTAAAAAGTAGGTTATGTTTCAAATTTCTAACAAGCAAAACATTAGAAACAATGTTAGTTTTAGAATTACCATCATTATTAATGCCAATCACATATCGTTTTGTGTTTTCTCCGAAGTTAACTGATCTTCGATCTTTGTAAACTATGTCGTTTAAGATCTCCGAATTTTCAGTCATGTGTCTTAAGCATCCACCGTTTAGTTTTTCCTTCCTGATTTCTGATTTATGAATATCAAGCGTTTGTTCACCATCAGCTATATAGCATACTTGTTTTTGCAGTTTCGCATTATACCTTTCTAAAACATTAAGTGACTTTTCAGAATGGTTAGTTTCTAATCTGTTTGATAATTACATACATATATCGTAACCACGTTTTTTCTACAAACCTGTTAAAAAGTGAACTACTAGTTTACTAGCCATTTATACTTTTCAAAGCCAAATTATGAAATTTTGAAAAAATAATGTCCTGATACTAAATATGTGTTACGGTGTAACGGATCTCAAGGTCACTTTAACACTGGAAGGGGGACGAATAGTGTTTTATAATTTTATGAATATTTTTAACTTAGTTTCAAAATTTAAATTAAAGATAGATTATCAACACAGATCTATACTAATCAAGTAGTCACAAATGCAATCACAGATAAATATAAAAGTAATAACAAAAGGTAAAGCAAGAGAGATGACACAAGAAATTTTATATTGGTTCGGATTAACCAATCCTATTGATTTCTTTTCAATCGCCTACTTTAATTAGATAGCATGCAAACCATAATATAATCTCAACTTCAAAGCTATGAGATACACCCTTCTAATTTAGGAGTTCTGGGCAAACTCTCTTGGTTTACTGAGAAATAAGATGATCAACTAGATTTATATGGACTACTAAGCTCTCCCACTTGATTTGAATGGGAAACAAGCATAGCCAAACAAATAATAGTAGAGTTGGTGATTTTCAAATATAAACAGGTGTATTTGGGATACAAGATATCCTATAGCCCTTCTGTTAGCAGTTTGATATTTGGGTTTGCCGAGAGAATGCTTCCAAAACAATATATAATTTGTAGAGAATCAACCTAGTAGACTACGGATTGATTCTATGTAGTTTTGAAGAATGTGGTAAGTAGTTTATAAGAAATATTTCAAGAGAGAAAGGAGTAAGAAAAAAGTAAGAAAATAATTTAGAAAATTAGTTCAAACTCCCTTTATATAGTGAATGAATAGATGTACCCGTTCGTGAAAAGGTGCCGATTGCAAAAGTCTTTGAGCTCGGTAATCTCGAATTGAGTTCCATTATCAATGATTATTTTCTACGAAACTCCAAATCAGCATATGATATTATTTACCACAATGTTGATGCTTTTTCGCAGTGATCATGAACATCGGTTCCACTTCATTCACTCAGTGATGTCGTCCACAGCTGCAATAGCATACTTTGCTTTACCCTTCGACGTTGATAGCACAACCATTATATTAGTGCCCCAAACTATGAATGGCCATGAGCTAATAATTTGCATAATCTCTATAGATGAGGCATTCAGTATCTGTTGCAAACCTATGGCATCTAATCACATCATCTGGTACAATCAACTGCATCTGGGCTGGTTGTTGGCCAAAAGTATCCATAACGAAGTATCTTCTTCGCCTATGTCTGCCCTCAGTGTGATCACCACAACTTCTTTCATGCACATCCAATAGGATCTTCCAAGCTTCATTATTGGTGGCACACTGCAGTAGAGGGGATCGAGAATCCTTTCATATATAGCACTCCTTCTTGCATAACAAATCATGGCGCCTTACATAAGAGTTTTCGTCATTCATTCTTTCCATTTGGTACAGTTACCTTCAATAAATAGTCTTTAATTAGAGTCTTCCATGACTCCTTTTCTTCCTCAGCTTCCAAGATCTAATCAACTCCATTTATTCAATGCTCGAAGCCAATAAAACTTCTACTAGAACGATTCCCATGAGTTGCGCATCCCCAGAGCTGGATAGTTTGGCTAGTGAAACAGCTTTCATATTCTCTTCTATGGAAAGCTTCGTGATTATGTAATGTTCAGTATCATTCAAAAGTTCTAGTGTCCTTTTCAGGCAAGAGGCAAGTCTCTTCTGCTTCATTGGAGGGCATCTTGGATCCACATTCAATGCATAACACGCTATCTCTAGAGAAATTAATATGTTGGAATGCATTCAAGTAAATGTAACCAGGTTTGCCGGGAGAAATTCCTAGCAACTCCGTTTTGAACCTCATTTTGTAACACCCCAGATTTTTGATAATAATATTTAGGAGATTTAGTTAGATAAACTAAATAAAATAATGTGCTCATTAGGAGATTGAAATTTGATTTTAAATAAGGTAGCCGTGCCTTTTTAAACAAATAAATTAAAAGAAGGGTTTAATAGGAATTAGAGGAGGGGTACTATGGGAAAGAGGCCGTTCCTATATTTCCTTCCTTAGGCCATGTATTATGTACACATTTATTCCACTTCATAATTTTCAAAATCAAGGCGGGCCACTATTAACAAGGAAAGAAGAAGAGGAAACTTAGGAAAATCTTAGGGAAAAGAAAATTCAAATCAAAACTCATTCAAATCTCAAGCTCCTTAATCTCTAAAGAAAAGTTGGATAATGTTTCCATCTTAAAATTTTTATGGCTTCGGTTTAAGATTAAATTCAAATGATTTTGCAAAGCTCTGCCATGGTTTTGAATGATAAAATGACTATATCTACATGTTGATGATTTATGAATGTTCATATAGGTTTTATGACATGTTTTAAGATGAAAACCCTATTGAATGACATCCTTAGCATTGCAAATTTTTATGGTGATCTCAAATGATATTCTAGAGATGGATTTTAATTTTCAATTTTTTTTGAATTTTTGGGGAATTATCATGAATTTTCTATGGAAGAAAAAGGATAATTTAAACTTATTTACAGGAAAAATAATAATTGTTTGAATCCAAAAATTTTATATTTTGAAAAGAACGTGTTAATTGATTTTTTGGAATTTTTCTAGAATTTTCAAAGAAGATTTAATAGTTATAAAAAATTATTTAGAGTATGAGAATTAAATGTTTTATATAATTATAAAGGAGAAAGGGCTTTTCCAAGATTGTTTAAATTTCTAAATAAGGAAAGTCCGCAGTATTTTTGAATATAAAAATCTAGCAACCAATCAGATTTGGACAAATAAGGCGGGTTGGGTACAAAAGAACTATTTTAAAGTACAAATAAATACTTTTTCTACTATTTCAACTCTTTCGGCAAGAGGTTCCACCTCCATTCCAAACCTTTCGATAAAATTGAAAGGTATCAAACCTTTCGACCAGGTCAAATAATCATGCACATAGTATCAGATAACTGGTATGTAGTGAATTGAAAGGAGTCGAAAGGTTTAGGGACGAAAGGCAGAGCTTTAGAAGGAGATGAAACATTGTTGTGGTTTAAAGGAAAATATACCTTCTAGCTTTCGACAAAAAGCTTTCGACAATGTCAAATGATTTAAAAGAAAAAGGTTTCAATTGGTTTGCTTTCTTATTTTAATTGAAAACTTTCGATAAGGTCGAAAGGTATAGCTTTTGACAAGGTCGAAAGCATAATTGCCGCTTTCAAACCTTTCGACCCAGACGGAGTCGAAGGTAATCTTTTATTTTCTAAAATTGTTGCCTCTCCATTGATTTTGAAGGATTGATTCCAACACCAACACTTCGTTGTTTTCAAATGATTTTGAAAGGTTTTATAAAGGTTTTGAAGTAGTTGCTTTCAACACTAATGTTTTTCTGATCCTTTTGCTCTACTTGAAGGCATAATCCAAATGTTTTAAGCCGAAACGTTTTAAAAGGTTTTGAAGTAGTCAACTTCAAATGGTTTTGAAAGGTTCCCACTTGTTTTTAAATTGAACCCAATGACTTCGAAAGGTTTTAGTTTCAATGCTTTCGAAAGGTTCATAAGGGTGGGGTGGTTCCCCAGGCTTTCGACAAAGTCGAAAGGCAAGACCTTTCAACTAGGTTGGAAAGAAACCTTCCGACAAGGTCGAAAGGTGAGGCCTTTCGACAAGGTCGAAAGGTATGGTTTTTATATATATTTTTTCAAAGACAAAGACTAAAGGGTTTTAAAGGTGGATGTCATATGTTTTAAAGCTTATAAAGGATTTTTTTATGGTTTTGAAGGGATTACCATCAATAATTTTGAAGGGTTTTATTAATGGTTTTGAAGGGGTTACCTTCATTATTTTCGAAAGGTTGTTTAAATGTTTTAAACAAAGGATTCGAATAATACGAATGGCAGATAGCCTAAGTGTTTTAAGTTATAAAGGACTTTAACTTATTTTAAAAGGATAGACAATCCTTATTGAACATCATCAACATTATTTTGAGTAAATTATATATAATATGAAAAAATAGCTTAGAATAAAGCTAAAGATATATTTTCCCTGTATATATATATATATATATATTATTTGATGGACTAAATCATTCTGAAAAGGTTTTCAAGGAAAATTTGATGGGTAATTAGCCCAAAAGAAAATTAGGGCAGTCAGCTCATTTAAATTCAGACAGTCAGTCAATTTTGAGGGCAGTTAGCCCAGAGGACAGTTAGTCCAAATATGGGCAGTTAGCCTAGATATAAACAATTAATTCATTTGTTAGCATAACAGACCATGCTACTTCTTAAGGACAGTTAGTAAACCCTTTTTAACTTTTTTATGGATAGATAGTCCATTATTTAGCATAAAGGATATTGCTATTTTGGTATAATTATATTTAGGATAGTTAGTCCGGAAAGGAGCCGTCGGTTCAGATTTAGGACAGATAGTCCATTTATTTTTTGTTTTAGCATAATGGATATTGCTATATTATTATTATATTCAGTTGATTAACTAGTTTGGTTAGTGGAAAGGATTTGCAAAATATATGTTTTAAAAAGAGATATCAGTGAGGGGAAACCCATTTCTCTAAGCGGCGTGGTTTCACTATATATCAGTAAACAAAGATGAAACAAAAATTATTTATACCAGGCTTTATGTCTGACTCGAAGTTTTTGTTTCCCCTTAAACCCTCGGATGCTCAAAATTGATATGAGTAGGATGAGGTTTTAGGTTTTAGCAGATTTTGGCGAATAAGCTTCCAAAGACGAGCAGGCGGCTAATGGATAGCTAAATTTAGGAATTTTGTTTTAAATTTGTTCCATTGTGTATTATGACATTTATGTCTATATTGCTTTGATCATCCAAGGAGGCATCTTCATATGTTGCTCTTAGCGTATTGTTGTAAGTATATTTGATCCTTACTTAGGAATACGTTGGGATTTTGTAACTTGGATATGATTCGTTTGAAATGAAATTACATAATTTTTTTTGAAAATTTGTGATTTTTTTCGTATTCAGGTGCTTATGATATTATGGATACCATTAACGTGACCATATTTTGTCACCAGAAGTTAATATTGTGGATGACTACAACATCAATAGCGCTTAGCTTTCGGCCTCCAGATACAGGATGTTATAACTTGGTATTAGAGCATATGTTTATGAAAAATTTAAATAAAAATTTGTTTTGAAAAAAAATCCAAAAAAATTGGAGTAAGGTTTGGTGTTGGGTTAACGCTATAGTAAAGTACTTGTATTTGTTATATATAAATATGCGCTTTATCTCCACTCATCTATCTTTGATTAGGTTATCTTTCTGTATTTCATGAGGTTTGCATATAGATATGGATGGTAGAAGAAGAAGAGAACCAAGGAGGAGGAAGCACCGAAAGGAATGTCGGACCTAATGCTGGGAGAAACCAAGGTCAGGTGGAGAATGTTGGTGCAGAAGTCTCGCATGTTGGAATGGAAGCCATGTATAAATTTTTCAGGAATATAATGCAGGTAGGAGTTGCAATCTGAATGTTAGGAGGAAATGCTGCTGGAATAGGAGTTTCAGAAGTTTCGTTAGTTAATCATTTCGCTAAGATGAGCATTGATTATGTGAAGCTAGAAGGGAAACCGTTTGTGGGAACGGAGGATGCCATTGGAGTTGAGAACTGCTTGTTGCACTACGAAAGGATTTTTGCAGATCTAGGGCTCAATGATTAGCAGAAGATAAGGTTGGCGTCCAAGAAGATTCATGGAGCCACATTGCTTTGGTGGAAAAGTGTGACATCGACAGTTGATGAGGAGACAGTAACCAAGGAGAATTTCAAGAGGAGATTTCAAAAGAAGTTTATGTCTGTGATGGCACAGTTAGCTTTGATTAGGCAGTTCTCCGAGCTGGTGTAGGGTGAGATGTCGGTTGTTGAATATGCTAGCAATTTTGAAGAGTTGACCCGATATGGGTATGCTTTAGTGGATATGGTGTTAAAGCGGAATGAGAAGTTCATCAGAGGTTTGAAGCCAGAATTGGCCAGTGCTACTTTGTCCCATCTTAGAGATCCTTCTGATATTGTTGTGGAGATGGCTTTGAGGCAGGAAGAAGTCCTTGAGTCTATGGAGAAGAGCAAGGCAAAAGGGGTCCAGGTTGGGTGGGGCCAGAAGAGGAAGTTCTTTCCCAAGAAAGGTGCTCAGAAGGCTGGGGCAGCCAAAAAAGCAAAGTCTGAGGTTGTTCGCTATAAATGCGGCAAGAAAGGGCACTTTGCTAATGAGTGTCACTCCGAGAAGGCAAAGGATAAGGCTAAGGAGAAGAATATCAGGTGCTTCAACTATGACTAGATCGGCCATTACAAGAACCAGTGCAAGGAGCCCGTTAGAGATGGTAAGGGCAAGGTGTATGCATTGTAGCCTGCTGATTCTAAGTCCAACAGCTCAGGAGAAGGAAAAGACAGTTCTTGGGGGAACACTTTAGATTCATGGTATGTCTGTTAGCATTTTATTTGATACTAGTGCATCGTATAATTTTATATCTAGAAATTTTATAGATAAGCTTAACCTTGAACCCATATATTTAGTTACTTCATTACGGGTTGTGAATCCAATAGGAGGGTTTGCAACTCTAGGTTTAAGGTGTGACCAGTTTGAGTTCAACCTATCAGGTCATACTTTTGTATGCAATTTGCATGTGTTTGATTTTATGGTGTTCAGGATCATCTTAGATTTGGATTGGTTAAGTGAGTATGATGCAAAGATATTTGATCAGGGTAGGAAGACATCTCTTAGACACCCAGATTATAGCGATCAAATTGTTTTCACCATAGGAGGTTCTAGCGGTGCAGAGTTTGCTTTGTTGAGTGCTTTGGATTCAGATGATGGGTTGAGTCGAGTTTTCGTGGTTAGAGAATTCACAAACGTGTTTGAAATTTTAGTTGGATTTTCGCATAGGTGAGCTATTGAGTTTTAGATAGATTAGGTTTCGGGAGCCAAACCAGTGAGTAGGCCGCCAAGTAGGATGACCCCTTCAGAGATGAGGGAGTTGAAGCTCCAGTTGGTGGATTTAGAGGGCAAGATTTTTATCAGGCTGAGTAGTTCACCGTGGGGTGCAGCAGCAGTGTTTGCTAAAAAGCCAAACGGATCATTGAGGCTATGTATCGATTATCATAAGTTGAATGAGAGGATGATAAAGAATGGATATCCATTACCCAGGATGACGATTTATTCCACCGGATAAGTGGAGCAAAGGTCTTTTCTCTGTTGGATTTAACAATAGGTTTCCACCAGCTTAGGGTAGCAGAGGATAGTATACCTTTGACGGCGTTAAGGACCAGATATGGGTCGTACGAATGGTTAGTCATGCCGTTCGGACCTACGAATTCTCCAGCTTTCTTTCTGGATTTGATGAACCGGATTTTCCAAGAGCACATGGATAGGTTCGTGCTGGTTTTTCATAGATGATATCTTAATTTACTCTAAGGATGAAAGGGAGCATGAAGTTAATCTAATAGTGGTGCTTGAGATGCTGAGGTAGCATCAGCTGAAAGAGAAGTTTTCGAAGTGTCACTTCTGGAAGAAGGATATGAAGTTTCTTGGTCATGTAGTCTCAGAGGAAGGGTTATTAGTGGATCCGATAAGATCGAGGTAGTGAATAGTTGGAAGAGACCCGAGACAGTTACCAAGATTAAGAGTTTCCTTGGGTTGGCTTGTGTTATCAGAGATTCAATATGGATTTTTCATGGATAGTAGCATCGATGACCACGATGACGAGGAAGGATGTGAAGTTTGTATGGACCGATAAGTGTGAGGAGGCATTCCAGAGTTTGAAACACTTATTGACCCATGCACCGGTGTTTGGTTGTTCTAGCATGGGGTCACAATTTGGTAGTTTATACCAATGTGTATGGAACAGGATTAGGAGCAGTATTAACCAGAGGGTAAAGTGTTCCCTATGCTTCTAGACAACTTAAACCACATGAGTCAGATATACGACGCATGATTTAGAATTGGCTGGAGTGATTTTTTCTTTGAAGGTGTGGAGACATTACCTATTGTAAGAAAGGTTTGAGTTGTATACAGATCATAAGTCATTGAAGTATTTATTCTTTTAGAAGGAACTAAATATGAGACAGCAGATGTGGCTTGAGTTCATAGCCGCTTATGATTTTAAGATTGAGTACACACCAGGGAAAGGCAACAAAGTTGCAGATGCGCTTAGCAGGAAGTATCAGAAAGCAGTGTTAGCAATGATAGATGAGTGGAAAGATTTAGAACCATTAGCATATTACAGAGTGCAATGGAGATCCGAGGCTGGGTCTTGTGGAAATACAGTTGTATTGTCTTGGTTAGAAGTTCGGCCAGTGTTGATCGAATGGTAATTTCTATGCATCAATGGTCTTGGGGCAAAGAGCCTTCTCTGCTTTCTTTCCCTTCTCGTGTCGCTATGCCACTCTAAGCTCCACGACATAGCATTCTCAACCAGTACTCTAGTCACCTTGATTAGCTCCGGCTCCATTCTCATTTGGAAGATTCGTCATCAAATATCATGGAGCCAAAGCTATTCTGAAAATGGCAAGGGCCAGTTGGCTTAGAAAAGTGCAATAAGATGGAAATTCATTAATCACCATGAAAGTATGCACTCGTACTATCTTGTGATCTCCCTAACCCAGTTCCATAAACAAGTTAATGCATCTTATAGGTTCTTTAGCCATGCCGACAAATCCTTGGATATAGGACTTGGCTTTATATCATTCGGATTGATTTTCAGTTGATCATAGGTTTTCTTAGTAAGATGTTAACCATGCTTCCACGGTCAATCAAAACTCGACGCATAGTTGTCATCCCAACAATGACCATAATCACCATGGGATCGAGCATTGGCACTTGCATCCCATTAGCATCTTTGTTCTGGAAGATGATTTCATTACTCGGTTGTTTTATTGGAGCTTCATCTTCAATGGCAAAAAATTCTCTCGCGACATATGTTTTAATGAACATCTATATCCCTCCATCTCATTTCAGCTCTTCTCCACTGGATGAGGTCCTTTAGATATGGTGTTTATCATGATTATACTTTATAATTGCCTCAGTCCCTCTCCACTTAACGCAGGCTGATCCCTCTGAATGTTCTATATTTGGGGTTTAGCATTCTGTCATCCATCTTGTGGATTTCTCACATACTGCTATGACTTCTTCTTTTGAATCAAATCCTTAGTCACATCTCCTAAATGACAACACTCGTTGGTATTGTGACCATGAATTTCATGGCAGCAATAATACTTCCCCAAGCACCATTCAGCTTCGGATGCCTCTCCTCCAGGTGGTTTCTGATAGTTCTCGATAACTTGCACGGTAAGGTAGATGTTCCCAACTGCATCATTTAAGGGAATGTACTTCTCTATTCTCATGTACTTTGGATGCTTCTAGGTGTCCAGTTTTTTCCCACTAGTTCCTTGATTCCTCCTTTTTTGATTATTATCCTTGACATTCACTGCAACTTTTTTGACGTTCTCACCGATTTGCTTAATAGTAACGTTGCTTTATACAACCTCATTTGATTCTTTAATGCCTATCAATCCAACGGCTAGGTTTGCATATTCCATGCATAGAAACTGGGATGCCTTGCGATAAAAATCTTCCATGTTAGGTGGTTGCTTTCTTTTAAGCCATATACCAAACTCTATATGTGGGTGTACCTCTTGGATTAACGCCATCAATACAATTTATTCCTTAAGGTTGTTTACTTCAGCTAGGTTAGTGTTAAACCATTTCAAAAATCTTTTGAAGTCTCTATAGAACTCTGATGGATGTTCGATAAGGTATTCACATCCTTCGACTGAGTTGCGCGGAGCCTGAACTACTCAATGAACTTCTTTGCCAGTTCGTCAAACGAAGATATGGACCTTGGCACGAGCCAGGTAAACCACATTGTAGTAACCCATTTAAAAAATATGGGGAAACATCTACATCTAACTTTATCAGTTGCACGAGAACCATCCACGTGCCACTCAAACTTAAGTAGATGCTGTCTAGGATTTGTTGTTCCACTATACGACAACATCATTAGCATAATTAACTTCTCAATATAACTCTCTTGTTGTATATCATCGGTGAATTGGGTCCTACTAAGTATTGCGCTCATTCATCGTTACATTTATGCTAATTTTCGTTCAGTAGTCTCCTAATCATATTTGCCATGAACTCTTCATTGGTTTGAGCAACTGGATAGCAACTATTTGGGACTAGTCTGACTGTTTTACTCTGCAAATGCTCTTGGTTTGTTCTTGTGATATCTAGACTCTCCTATCTCTGGGGGATTCATTTGCTCAGATCTTCTACATTGTCTTGTCGGTTCTACGATGTTTGTTTTAATAACATCAATCTACGCACCAGCATTCTACTCAACGTCACTACAAGTGTCTTGCAAATCATTTTCACTATCATAGAGATACAAAACACCAATTGGTTTCTTGCCACACCTATCACTAACATAGTTGCTACCTACATGATTTTGGTTGGTACCGACCATGTTGGCTATAGCCAAAATGGCACCACTTCTTCCACTTTTCTTCTTTGTTGCCCTAGCATCCTTTCTCTTCATCTTTTCTTGCCTTCTCTCCTGTTTCGGTCTGACGAAGATGAACTAACATTCTTGGAACTTGAAGAAGATGAATCTTTACGGCAATTCCCATGCCTTTGTGGTCGATGGGCCACATAGAGAAGCTATTCCCCATTCTTTCAAGATAGCATTCTGGCTATCCAACATTTTCTTTTTCATTTTAACCACCATCCAATCAAATTCAGCTTTGGTCACCATCTCATGCAGGGATGAAGGTCCTAGTAAAGGAGGGGTTGACTGAGTGGTTACTTCATTATGGTGAGAACCATAATCTCCTCCTCCAAGAACAGCTCTAGATCTAGTACAATTTCTCCTCAGAACCATTATCTTCAGATCCGATGCGTATCCAGATCTATAACAACAAACGTTTAGATCTAACTTTCGGATGCTCAAAATCCAAATTTCTATGCTAGATCTTCACTAAGAATTCACTTAAGAAGCTCATTTCTTAGTGAAAGCACCAAAAACGTTGGATCCAAAAGCAAATAACACCCTCAATCGATCGAAAACAAAAATAGATCGAACATAAGCAAGCAAAAACATCAAGAATACACAATTTTCTATAGTGGTTCGATCAAATCAAGTGCCAACATCCACATTGTCTTATTACTTTTAGATTTGTGACAAGTACAAGAGTGTTGACGGGCCCATATCACTCCCATATCAATGACCTAAATGAGCAATGTAAATGTGCCAGCTGATATGGAACGAACATCAGGGGTTAAAATTTAAACCAGGAAAACTTGTTGCATATCTCACAGCACATGGGTAAAATATAATACAGAAAATATACAATAGAGTATAGTGAGCCATAACAAATGAAAATAACATGTCCACTAAATCATGAGTTATGGATACAAATGTCATATAAATTGAATATAATATTCCTCTATACAATCCTCTCAAAGTACATAGAACAGACAACAAAAACATCTACGAATATAGAGTAATACACTGTAGCTTTTCTTAGCTCATCTTCGTACAAAAGCTATGACTCCAAACGTGTCATCTAGTCTACTTATTTAGGAGTACCTAAGATGATAAGAGGAAACATAAAATCTTGGGTCAGACCACAGTCTCGTGTGAACGGTGAATGATTATCAAAAGCTATACTGGAAAATATGCTACTAGTCAGGTACAAAAAAATATACCTGACCTGTCAAAGAGTTAGCACATGATAATAAGAAATAATATGTTACTTAAATAAACGACAATAGGATACTGTATCAGAATAGGATAGATGAATCTAAGCTGCCTCCTCCATTGACCCTATTCTCAATCCCTTCTCCAGCATTCCTGTAAATGATAGCCTACCCAAGAGAAATAGCACGCATAGCAACCATAACATCCATCAACCAAAATCTAGCCATCATCTTCTAAAGTCTTGAATATATGATAATTCATATAGCCCCATCCTCACTTGCTAAGGAATAATGGCCGATTCTCAATTGTGTTCCCCGTACTTTCAGGTCCAAAACCCAACATTATTGTCTCCTATAGTACCTCCATACCATCTGACATTAGACCTTCTCGGAGCGATCCAGGATACGCAAATGGCGCAACCAACTCTCGGGTGCCCCGGCATATAGCACCCCTGCTTAAATGCAATTAGAACACTCCGAATTATCAACGATTCCTTGGCACTTCCAAATCTTCAGAGCTTTCACAACTCCAATGAATTTTCGAGCATGAGTCCTGCCACTCAACCTAGTCCATTATACCACAGCCTTGTTCCATCCTGAGCCGTATATCAACTCCTTCGATCTTACTCCTTATCCGAACCCTCGACCAAAGAGCCGAAACTTTATCATGCTATAACTTCTAAACCGTAAAAACAATCAACAAGCCACAACTTCCACCATTATCCACTACAACCCCAGAGTCTCCACCTCGGATCTCACATCCAATAGAGCTAATAATTTGGATCGATACCGATCTGCTACAATTGGACCGATGCCGCTCCAAATACTTAATCATTTTGGACTCCTTTTCTCTTCTAGCCTCTAGTGCACTCCCTCTAGATGCCATAGACCTTTAGCCATCCTTCTTAGCCTTCAGATCTTCTTTTCTATGCACTATAGCTGATCCATGGAATATGATCTATCCATTCTTCAACACTTGGCCTACCCTCCGATCCAACTTCATAAAGCCACTCCAGAACCCATGCTCTATTCCCTCTATGAGTCTCTCCTCAATTGGAGCTCAAAATTTGGATTGGTACCAAACCGATCCAATTAGATCGATGTCGATCCAAATATTTAACTCCAATTGTGGTATAACTCATAGAACTTCCTCTTGATATGCTACAGTGCCCATCCTTCAAGTTTCGGGCAATTTGGACGAACTTTGCTCCGGATATTCCCCAATCACCAATCTAAGTCCTAAAACATGCACAACACAAGCAAATGAATCAAGCATAGCAAGAAATTCAAACATAATAGTGAATCAAGCATAGCAAATTATCTAATTACATCTAATATGAACATACAAATCATCTGATTCAATATACCATCACAATTATAACATAGATCTAATCCAACACATGGAATTTTATAGCCAATTATACACAAATTACACTAGCCAATGATCTAAATCTGAAATTACCTAAGTCTAACCAATTTAATTTGATAATTCTAACCTATAATAACCTAACTACAAAATGTAATCCATTATAGACTGAGAGTTCATAACCACTCTCCAAATCTACCAAACCTCGAAAATGTGATAAAGATCTAATCTAACAATGATAAATCAGATGAAGGTGCAACTAAAGTGATGAGATCAAGCTCCTAGTTGAAGGTCTAGCCTCTAATTTGCAATTAGAGACGATTTGAGATGAAATCTAATGAAATGAATGAAGAATTAAAGAGGAATTAGAGTTTGGGGCTGATTTGAAATGAGAGATAAATTTTCAAACGGTCTCACCTCATATTTATAGACAAACAAGATTCGACTAATGAGCTTGCTAATTTAGCCCATTAATCCCCTTCTAATTCTGGCCAGTAGATTTTTAAACTTGAAACCACTATAACTTCCTAACAACTTATTCGATTTTCCTTTATGACAACTCTATGGAATGAGAAACTACCATCCTAAAGCAATGAAATAGGTTAGCGCATCTAATTCGGTTCTATCAAATGTTATAGCCAAAATAAGATCTCTAGAGGCAAAATGGTCAGATAGAAATTTAGGAAAAATTATAGATGTGTAAGACATGTCTAAAAATCACATTTCATAATATTAGAATCGTATGACCACAAATGAAGTAAATAAAATTATTTTACGATCCTTTGATATATAAATACGAGTCGTTACATTCTCCCCCTTTAGGAATTTCGCCCTTGAAATGCCTAAAAAAACATAAGCAACCAAGGTTATCTTGCATGCCTATCAGTCATTAGCAAACACTTAAAAATCTAACTAAATAGGTAAATCAATATTAGCGAACAAAACATATCCTAATATGCAAAATTCTAATAGTATAAGATACAATGCTGCAAGTAATATATGGGCCTTATCACTTGAAGAGTTCTGGATAGGCCATCCTCATACTCTCTTTAGTCTCCCATATACAATCGCTATCATCTTTACTCCATTGCACCTTAACTAGCTTAACTGCCTTCCTCCTAAATTATTTCATCTCATTCCTAATGGTTCGAAGCAGCTTACAAGGTTTTGAAACTTTTGATTCAACCTTTATTTCTTCCAACTGATCCCGTGCTACTACGATACCCGAGTCATGCACAAATTTCCATAGATAGGAGATACAAAAAACATTATGCAAACCCGCCATCTTTGGAGGTAGGTCCACTATATAAGCCAACTTCTCAATTCTCGCAATAATTGAAAACATTCCAACAAATATGGGTGCTAACTTTCCCTTCCTGCCAAACCGAACAACATTCTTCAAACGAGAAATCTTAACAAATACTATGTCTCCAATTGAGAATTCCAAATCCATTCTTCTCTTATCTGCATAACTCTTCTAATGGTCTTAAGCAGTCCTCATTCATTGCCAAATGTTCTTTATCTTCTTTGAAGTCTCTCTAATTATTTAGGGCCCAAGTATCGATTTCTTACTTGTTTCCCACCAACAAGAAAGCGGATTATAAGGGCGTCCATACAATGCTTCATATAATGCCATGCCAATACTTGACTAATAACTGTTGTTATATGCAAACTCTACCAAATGCAAATGATCTTCCCAAGATCCTCCATGATCTATAGTACAAGCTCGAAGATCTTCCAAAATCTGATACACTCTCACGACCTAGCCATCCGTTTGTGGGTGATAGGCTATGCTCAAGTATAGCTCGATTCCTAAAATATCTTATAAGCTCTTCCAGAATCCATTAGTAAACAATGGATCTCTATTGCTTACAATACTCTTCGACACACCATGGAATTGAAAAATCCACTTAACATACAATTCTACCAACTTGGATGCCATTCTGGTAGATTTGACATCTTTGAATCTTGCACTCTTGGTCAGTCGATCTACCACTACCCAAATACTATCATATCCTGCTCTATTCCATGGAAATCCATTTGTAAAGTCCATAGAAATCTATTCCCATTTCCTTAGGGAATATCTAGTAGTTATAGCAATCCACTAGGCTTCTTCTGTTCAACCTTCACTATCTGGCCATTCATATACTTCGAGATGAATTTTTCAACATCCTTCTTCATACCTTCCCAGCAGTAAGCCCTCTTCATGTCTCTATACATCTTTTTACCGCCTGGATGAATGGTCAAATTGGTTAGCGAAGCAGTAATCTTTGAGAAGTCCTTTATGAAATGCCTAAATGTCCTATCAATCTTAAACTTCTCATATCCATAGCATTCTTGGGCTGATTCCAATCTTGGATCGTCGCCACCTTTGTGAGATCCACTGCTATTCCATGTCCTAATACAACATGACCCAAGAATCTCACATCTTTCTTCTAGAAGTGACATTTAGAGAACTTAGCTCTCAACTTGTTCTTTCTTAAAATCTCAATCGTCAAGTGCATCTTGTGCTATTCCTCAGTTCTAGAGTAAATCATAATGTCATCCATGAAGACAAGCATAAAATTGTTCAACTGATCCCTGAAGACTCTATTCATAAGAGCCACAAAGTAAGCCGATACGTTGGTCAATCCAAAAGGCATCACCAACCAGTCATAGAAACCCAAAGTGTCTGAAATGCAGTAATAGGCACACTTTCTTTAGCCACTCCCAACTAGTGAGATCCCATTGCCGAATCCATCTGAGAAAACACCTTTGCACTGTGCAGCTGATCAATCAAGTCATTAGTCCATAAAAGCAGATTCTTATTCTTCTTAATAACCTTGTTTAGCTCACGATAATCCACACATATGCTCAAAGAACCATCCGCCTTAGTCGCGAATACAATAGGTGCATCTCATTCGAATATGCTTCTCTGAATGAATCCTTTCTTCTGCAGATCATCCACTTTTACCTCTAACTCTTTCTGCTCTTTGGGTGCCATATTATTCAAAGGCATCACTATAGGTCTGGCTCCATCCACTTAATCGATCCAGAACTTGATCTCTCTATGCGAGGGCAATCCTATCACTTCCTCAAAGACATCAGGGTACTCTCTAGCGATAGGCACAAATGAAAATTATTCCTTTGGAATCTCAAGTGAATATAAAAAGATGACCAATACCCCATCCTCTGGTAAGCAGCATATCACTACCATTCTCCCTTCCACATTCCCAATTGTCACCTCTAGCTTATCGCAATCCATAAAAGCTGCATACCTCTAAAGCCAGTCCATTACCAAAATAATCCCGATCCTAGAAAAATTAAGAACAAAGAAATCACAAGCAAAAGAACATCCCTAGCTTGATAACACTATGCCACGACAAATCATACAAAGACTAGTAGATCCTCCAACCGGGTTCGTCACAATCAAAGGTTGGTCTATTATTTTGGGTTCCAAATCTAGTATGCATACTAAATCACTGCGGATGAAAGAATGCAAAGCTTCTGTATCAAAAGGAACTCTAACAGAAACATCTATGATGGAAAGCATACCTTGCACCATGACTCCTTTCCTCTTATCCTTAGCAGTAGGAGCACAATATAAAGTCGGGACTACATCCAAAGCATATGTCTTCACCATCTGCTTATCTGTAACGACCGTGATTTTATTACCGTCGTAATAAATATTTTTAAAATCCGTAACGACCGTAATTTTTGGATTACTGTCGGTTGAATTGCGTTACCTTTTATTCACTCCACCTGGCTGTCATCTAATTCAAATAATATGACTTACTCACGTTCTCTTTGCATGTTCAAAAAAAAAAGCAATACAGTTGAGAAAAAAGAATATAGTGTACACTTACATTTATATTTTTTTTTTACCTTTGCATTGTTGGCATTCCCGCAATAGAACAGGTGAGGAGGCATATTCATATTGTTGTCATCTAATTCAAATAGCTAGGCTTGTTCCCATTCTAGTGATAAAGCAAATGCTTTAACAGAGAAAGAAAACAAAGTGGGAACACTTTGAATTATATTCTCTTTATCATTTTTCTCTGACTGTCAGTAGCCTTGTGTTGTCGTGCACCAAAAATTGCAAATGCACGTTTGCATTTAATGAAATGGTACAAAATACAGTTTCATCACTCATTCCCTTTGACTAATTGCCATATGGAAAAAAAGAAAAAAGAAAAGAAATAGAAAATGATAATTCTTTGCAACATTTTCTTGTTCATTTTCTCAGAGACTTTATGAAGCATTAATGGCAGCCGCAACCTTTGTTTTTTTGAGTCTGGGTTTCTAGCAATCTTTGAAGGAAATTTTAAGGTGAGTTTACTCACATCTCTAGTTTACAGTCATAAAGTTTCTGCCTTTGCTTGCAGTGTGAGTTTTCTTGTGATTTTTAAATCCTATTTTGTGATTTCGTTTCTTTGCTTCCTGTGCCTTTGCACCACAACTGCACACTATATTTTATCTGTGCATGCCTTATTTGTTTGCATAGCTTGCTTGGAACATCTGGATTACATATGTTGTAAATTGCGTGCAATGATACCTAGGTTATTTTATCAGCTTTATATATATATATATATATATATATATACACAGTGCTTTGTGTATTATATAAAAACCTGTGTGCAAAGTTAAAACATAATTTGCATGCGTATATTTCTAGTATAGTGGCATGCTTAGCCATTGAAGCCTGTAGATAGTGCATGCATAGTAGTGTTTTGTTTACATTTCTAGTATTAGTTGCGTGCGTAGCTATGTATACCTATAAAGATTGCAGGCATAGTAATATTTTGCTTTTCCATGCCCATGTCATCTTTATACTTATTTGCATTGAAGTATTAAAAGATTTTCCTTCCTCTGCATACGTGGTTTATGGCTCAAAGTTTTGAAATGAACACATGAGTATTTCGAAATCTCAAAAGAAGTAAGAGTTGCCAGATCACTACATTATGAGGTACTGCAGTAAAGCGTGAATGTGCACATTTCTATTTAGTATATACGCATACCCTGGCGTGAAAAACATTTCATGCTCTCCACGTTTGCATTTTTACCTAAGTCCATATTACATTTAGCAAGAATTGCATGGAAAGATTATGGAAAGGCCTGGTCACTATTACTTCACACGTGTATTGCAGTGTGAAGAGGTGGTATATGTTAGAATGGGTTGTGAATCTGCACTATCATGATGAGCGTGAGTTCAAAATATGTTGAACGTATTAATGCCATTACCCAAATATTTTCCACTTTCTTTACACACGTGAATATTTAGCTTCCTGTTAGTTGTGGCATTTGTAAGATTTCGAAATGCAAGTCTAAGTTGGCAATTTACCAATATTTTCCAATCTCCGTTTATGCACGTGAGTCAATTTATTCACGTGAATCCATTGTTGTTTTAATGGAAAAATTGGTTACCGTTAATTTTTATAATGAATATTACACCGGTATAATATTTGGATGCTAATCATATTGATGGAATTTTTACGTATATATATTGCGGTCAATTTGACTTTAGTAACCGTAAATTTCGATGTGAACTTTCAAGCGGTTATTCCGCGACAATGATTGGGAATCCATTTTTACGGTGTTTTGTGAAGCGCAATTTCCTCGTCGAAATTGCTACAGATGTTGCTGTTAATCACGTGTTTTGAAAATCGTTTAAAAAATAAAATAAAATTTGTTTTCTGAAATTTTTACAGTTTGCGCTTTCAAAAGAATGAGGAAGCAATTTAAACGCTTCAGCAAAATTGAGGACTATGAACCCTCACTTTTACTGATTCGCTTAAATTCAGACTTATCCGTTTGAGAACGCAAATTGTTATTTATTTAAAATACAAAATTTTGCGCTTTCAAGGAAACGATGAAGAGATTTAAACGAATTAGCAAAAGTGCGGAGTATGGAACCAAACTTTTACTATTTCGGTTAATTCCGGACTCGTTAATTGACATATTTGTTGTTTGATGATTTTGTGTGCTTTCGAGCCACTATGATGGACCTTCGGGTCATATGATGGACCTTCGGGTCAAATACAAGACCTTCGGGTCATATGTTGGACCTTCGGGTCATATGTTGGGCGCCAAAATTATGATGACAGTACTTGGTAGGCTTCGGCCATATGAGATGCACGTGCGGCGTAGCTTAGACTCGCCATATGATGGGATCGATCCACTTTTATGTTGACTTTTCTAGTTACCTATCTTGATTTCTAGATTTTGTGATTTGTTGTTTTGAACTCAATGGTGAATTTGAAAGTTGATTTTGATGGAGTTTGATGTGATTTCTTCATTTAATTATGTCGATTTCTTATGTTGAATAGTCTCATACGAGATTATTATTATTATTTTGAATTATGTTGTTTATGATGCATTCACTTCTAAGAATAAATTAGACTGATCCGTTTATTATTTTCTTTTAAATAATACTCGGGTCAGACCGAGTCATTTCAGGGTAATCTCTATCTTTGATTCTATAGCAGCTTCAGCTTTTGGGATTCACATCGTCTTTTGTCTAGCATTCGAGGAGCTCTCTTGGTTATTTGACTCCCCTCTTATGTATGTAGTTATCCATGTATAGGTGTATTTGGTTCATGGGAACTATTGACTGTTGTAGCATGTATTCCAGACTTATCTTCCGCTATGTATCTGATATTTCTGTTCTGCTGAAATTATATTATCAGTGTAGTTGATATTATGAGTTGTTCTGAATTTTTCTTTAGCCACTGTAGTTTCGTTTTAGATTTGGATTGAATTTATATCTTTGGGAGTAATTTTCACAACTCCTATCGATGTAATCAATACTCGTCTAAGGCATAACTTACGGATGGTCGCTTCTAACAAGCCTTATTCTTCACAATAGCAGACGTTATTCCGTTTAAAAACCTTTGTTATTGTGAGCATAGAGGTGGGGCGTTACAGCTTGGTATCAGAGCTGAAATTCAGAACAAATTATAATATACATAGAACAGAAAAAGAATGAAACATGTGTTACAACTATTCGGGAGTTTATTCGTGCCTTTCTAATTTATTCTTTTCACTTTAACATGTGGAGTACGTCTAGGAATAAATTATATATTCCGTAGAATTCCATTTGTTAAACTTCTTATCATTGTTTATAGTTTTTTTTTCTGATCTTTACCTTCTCTTGTCTCTCAACCTATGGCTGGAAGAGGTAGAGGGAAGCGTTCTTCTGCAGGCCCGTCTAGTGGTTCTCATCCGGACGGTGTCTATATGTCAGCTGATCAGTTTATGGAGCTATTTCAGGGTACTCAGCCTCATGTTGCTACTCCCGCAGCTCCTGCTCAAAAGTCTGCCTTCGCTCGCATGTGTAGTGACTATTCCCACCTTGGAGGTCAGCCTTTCAAGGGATCGGAAAGTGTTATGGAAGTTCAGACTTGGTTGCGCACTTGTGAGCGCATATTTTCTCGCATGGATCTTTCGGATCATCATCGTGTTCTCGTGGCATCTAGTATGTTACAAGAGTGTGCGCTTGATTGGTATGAGCTCTTTATTTCGGAAGTTGATGAGTCCGCTCTCTCTTGGGTTCAGTTTAAGGAACGTTTCGAACTTAAGTTCGTTCCTGAATCAGAAAAGGCTAATCTTGCTCGTAGTTTCCTTGAGTTGAAGCAAGGAAAGTCCTCTGTTTCTGATTATGTTGCATCTTTCGAGGCCTTGTCCAAATACGGAGTTGAGTTCATTAACACTCCGCGTAAGAAGAATCTTCGTTTTGTTGAGGGTTTGAAGAAGTATTTGAAGAAAGTTCTTTTGCTTCAGCTTAAGCTCTCTTTTGAGGAGCTTGTTGATTCGGCTCTTTGTCTTGAAGCTGTTGAAAAGGAACGTGATAGTGGAGATGATGTTGAGGTTTCTAAGAACCCCAACAAGAAGAGGTTTCCATTTCGTAAGCCCAATTCTAACCAGAAGAAGAAGAAGCAAGCTACCTCTAGTTCTCAGCCTAGTAGTACACCTTCTGTTCAGAGGGCGTGCTATAATTGTGGTTCGTTGGATCATTTTCTCCGCAATTGTCCTAAGCCTCTCACATGTCGTTATTGTAAGAAAGAAGGTCATTGGGTTTCTGATTGTTCTATTGCTCCTAAGGGTTTCAAATCTGGAAAGCTTAATGTTGCTAAAGCTTCTGGTGATTCTTCTAAGTCCAAAGGTATTACTCCTTCTGTTTTAGAGGGTTTCATTTTATTTCATGGCCGTTCTATTAGAGTTCTTTTTGATACGGGTGCATCACATTCATTCGTGTCGAAGGAGCTTGTTGGTATTATTCATTTGGATGTTGTTACTTTTTGTGACCCTTTGAGGATCGTAAATCCAATCGGTGGATCCGCTACTCTTGGGTTATTGTGTGTTGGTGTTGAGATTATTCTTTGTGGTTTCTTCTTTCGTGCGAATCTGCATGTTATGGATCATCTTGATTTTGATATGATATTGGGTATGGATTGGCTCGTACGTTATGAAGTTCAAATTCTATGTCCCGAAAGAACTTTATATCTCAAGCATCCCGATGCTAGCGAGCAATTATCTATTATATTTCGAAGCATGGATCATACTTCGAATGCTTTTATATCTTCCCTCGAATCTGAGGATGACATAGATAATATTCCAGTTGTTTGTGATTTTTCTGATGTTTTTGAGCCTATTTCTAGATTGCCGCCGAAAAGGGCAATAGAGTTCCGTATAGATCTTATCCCCGATGCACATCCTGTCAGCCGTCCTCCCACGAGGATGTCTGCTAAGGAAAATGAGGAACTCAAACAACAATTATCTGAGTTGGAAGCCAAGCGTTTTATCCGTTCTAGCTCATCTCCTTGGGGCGCCGCCGCTGTTTTCGTTAAGAAGCCAGATGGTACTCTTAGGCTTTGCATTGATTATCGCAAGCTTAATGAGCTCACTATCAAGAATAGGTATCCATTGCCTAGGATCGACGACATGTTCGATCAATTAAGTGGCGCTAAAGTCTTCGCCCAACTCGATCTTGCTACCGGTTTTCATCAGTTACGAGTGGCGGAAGATAGCATTCCTCTCACCGCATTCCGTACTCGTTATGGTTCTTACGAATGGCTTGTTATGCCGTTCGGTTTGACGAACGCTCCGGCGTATTTTGTAGATCTTATGAATCGGATATTCCGGGAATATCTCGATAAGTTCGTCTTGATTTTCATTGATGATATTCTTATTTATTCCAAATCTGAAGCCGATCATATTCAGCATTTGGAGATTGTTTTGAGCACACTCCGTCAGCATCAGCTTTATGCCAAATTCTCCAAGTGTCACTTCTGGAAGAATAAGGTGAAGTTTCTCGGTCACATTGTTTCTTCTGATGGTATTTCTGTCGATCCTTCCAAGATCGAATCTATTCAGAATTGGAAGAGGCCCGAGACTGTTACTGAGATCCGTAGTTTCCTTGGATTGGCGGGTTATTATCGTCGGTTTATTAAGGACTTTTCTCGTATTGCTTTACCGCTTACCACTCTCACGAGAAAAGCCGTTCCTTTTATTTGGTCGGATAAGTGTGAGAATTCTTTCTTGAAGTTAAAGGATCTCCTCACTCATGCTCCTATCTTAGTGGTTCCCGAAGGGAATCGCGATCTTATTATGTGTACCGATGCCAGTGGTTGTGGGCTCGGTGCAGTTCTCATGCAGAAGGATAGGGTGGTTGTTTATGCTTCTAGGCAACTAAAGCCTAACGAGATTCGTTATGATACCCACGATCTGGAATTAGCCGCCGTTGTCTTTGCTTTGAAAATTTGGCGACATTATCTTTTGGGCGAGCATTTTATTCTCTATACTGATCACAAGTCTCTTAAGTATTTATTTTCTCAGAAAGAGCTTAATATGAGGCAACAGCGTTGGCTCGAGTTCCTTGCTTCATATGATTTTGATATTCAGTATACTCCTGGAAAGGGAAATTGAGTTGCTGACGCGCTTAGTCGTAAGCAACAAGTTGTCGTTTCCATGATGTTAGCAGAATGGAATATATTAGAGGCTTTATCTCTTTGTGATATTCGAGACCTTTCCCCAGTTCCAGATTCTCCTGTGATTTTATGTAGCATGGAGGCTCGTCCAAGTCTTTTGGATCGCATTGCAGAGGCCCAGAGACGAGATCCTAATCTTGTCCATCTTATTCTGAGTTGTGAATCGGATTCCCGAAGCGATGAGCTAAAGGATTTCGATATTGATATTTGTGGTTGTATTCGGAAGAAGGGTAGATTAATCATGCCTGATATTTCTAATCTTCAAAATGACATTCTTGAAGATTGTCATCGTTCGAAGTATACTATACATCCAGGTAGTAGTAAAATGTATGCTGATATGAAACGCTTATACTATTGGGAAGGTATGAAGCGTGATGTGGCAAGTTTTGTAAGCCGTTGCACGACTTGTAATCTTGTTAAAGCAGAAGATCAGTGTCCTGGTGGTCTCTTATAACCTTTGGAGATTCCGCTGTGGAAGTGGGATCAAATCTCTATGGATTTCATTGATGGTTTGCCTCGTTCGAGGCAAGGCCATACTAGCATTTGGGTGATTATCGACCGACTGACTAAATCTGCCCATTTTGTTCCAATCAAATCCAATCGGACCGCTCCTTTATTGGCCAAGCTTTTTATTAGAGAAGTCGTTCGACTTCATGGCGTTCCGAGTTCGATTGTTAGTGATAGAGATCCGCTCTTCACTAGTGGGTTTTGGAAGAGTTTTCAGAAAGCTTTGGGCACAAGCTTAATCTTAGCACGGCCTATCATCCTCAGTCGGATGGTCAGACTGAGAGAGTGAATCAAATTATGGAGGATCTTCTTCGGGCTTGTATTCTTGATTTCGGTGGTAGTTGGGAAGACCACATTCCTCTTGTTGAATTTGCTTACAACAATAGTTTTCAATCCAGTATCGGCATGGCTCCTTTCGAGGCCCTTTATGGAAGGCCGTGTCGATCACCTTCTTGTTGGTTAGAGTCTGGGGAAAAGTTAATTCTAGGCCCCGACTTTATTCGTGAATCGTCTGAGAAAATTCATCTTATTCGGCAAAGGATGAAAGAGGCTCAAAATCGGCAAAAATCTTATGCCGATAACCGTAGAAAGCCGTTGGAATTTTCTGTGGGCGATCATGTGTTCATTCGGGTTTCTCCAATGAAAGGAGTGGTGCGTTTTCGTAGCTCGGGGAAGTTGGCTCCTCGTTACATTGGACCATTTCCTATTACCGAACGCATCGGTCCCGTGGCTTATCGTATTGCTTTACCTATCCAGTTTGCGGGGATTCACGATGTATTTCATGTTTCTCAGCTTCGCCGTTGCCTTCGTGAACCAGATTCGGTTATTGATCCTCATATATTGCCCGATCTTGAGATCTCACCCAAATGACCATGGTGCAAAATCCTATTTGTGTGCTTGCTACGGAGGTTAAATGCCTTCGAAATAAAGATGTTCCGCTTCTAAAAATTCAATGGTCCGCAAAACCTAAGGATTGAACTTGGGAAACCAGAGAATTCATAGAGAGTTCTTATCCCGGTTTTCTCTCCTCTTCGGGTGAAGGTGAGTATTCTTATTCATCTTATCCATTTTGAATCTTTGTTGTGATGAATTACATACGTTATTGACTGCTTCTAGTATGAAAATTGTGGGGACACAATTATTATAAGGGGGGAAGTCTGTAACGACCGTGATTTTATTACCGTCGTAATAAATATTTTTAAAATCCGTAACGACCGTAATTTTTGGATTACTGTCGGTTGAATTGCGTTACCTTTTATTCACTCCACCTGGCTGTCATCTAATTCAAATAATATGACTTACTCACGTTCTCTTTGCATGTTCAAAAAAAAAGCAATACAGTTGAGAAAAAAGAATATAGTGTACACTTACATTTATATTTTTTTTACCTTTGCATTGTTGGCATTCCTGCAATAGAAAAGGTGAGGAGGCATATTTATATTGTTGTCATCTAATTCAAATTGCTAGGCTTGTTCCCATTCTAGTGATAAAGCAAATGCTTTAACAGAGAAAGAAAACAAAGTGGGAACACTTTGAATTATATTCTCTTTATCATTTTTCTCTGACTGTCAGTAGCCTTGTGTTGCCGTGCACCAAAAATTGCAAATGCACGTTTGCATTTAATGAAATGGTACAAAATACAGTTTCATCACTCATTCCCTTTGACTAATTGCCATATGGAAAAAGAAAGAAAGAAAAGAAATAGAAAATGATAATTCTTTGCAACATTTTCTTGTTCATTTTCTCAGAGACTTTATAAAGCATTAATGGCAGCCGCAACCTTTGTTTTTTTGAGTCTGGGTTTCTAGTAATCTTTGAAGGAAATTTTAAGGTGAGTTTACTCACATTTCTAGTTTACAGTCATAAAGTTTCTGCCTTTGCTTGCAGTGTGAGTTTTCTTGTGATTTTTAAATCCTATTTTGTGATTTCGTTTCTTTACTTCCTGTGCCTTTGCACCACAACTGCATGCTATATTTTATCTGTGCATGCCTTATTTGTTTGCATAGCTTGCTTGGAACACCTAGATTTCATATGTTGTAAATTGCGTGCAATGATACCCAGGTTATTTTATCAACTTTATATATATATACAGTGCTTTGTGTATTATATAAAAACCTGTGTGCAAAGTTAAAACATAATTTTCATGCGTATATTTATAGTCTAGTGGCATGCTTAGCCATTGAAGCCTGTAGATAGTGCATGCATAGTAGTGTTTTGTTTACATTTGTAGTATTAGTTGCGTGCGTAGCTATGTATACCTATAAAGATTGCAGGCATAGTAATATTTTGCTTTTCCATGCCCATGTCATCTTTATACTTATTTGCATTGAAGTATTAAAAGATTTTCCTTCCTCTGCATACGTGGTTTATGGCTCAGAGTTTTGAAATGAACACATGAGTATTTCGAAATCTCAAAAGAAGTAAGAGTTGCCAGATCACTACATTATGAGGTACTACAGTAAAGCGTGAATGTGCACATTTCTATTTAGTATATACGCATACCCTGGCGTGAAAAACATTTCATGCTCTCCACGTTTGCATTTTTACCTAAGTCCATATTACATTTAGCAAGAATTGCATGGAAAGATTATGGAAAGGCCTGGTCACTATTACTTCACACGTGTATTGCAGTGTGAAGAGGTGGTATATGTTAGAATGGGTTGTGAATCTGCACTATCATGATGAGCGTGAGTTCAAAATATGTTGAACGTATTAATGCCATTACCCAAATATTTTCCACTTTCTTTACACACGTGAATATTTAGCTTCCTGTTAGTTGAGGCATTTGCAAGATTTCGAAAAAGTCTAAGTTGGCAATTTACCAATATTTTCCAATCTCCGTTTATGCACGTGAGTCAATTTATTCACGTGAATCCATTGTTGTTTTAATGGAAAAATTGGTTACCGTTAATTTTTATAACGAATATTACACCGGTATAATATTTGGATGCTAATCATTTTGATGGAATTTTTATGTATATATATTGCGGTCAATTTGACTTTAGTAACCGTAAATTTTGATGTGAACTTTCAAGCGATTATTCCGCGACGCTGATTGGGTATCCGTTTTTACGGTGTTTTGTGAAGCGCAATTTCCTCGTCGAAATTGCTACAGATGTTGCTTTTAATCACGTGTTTTAAAAATCGTTTAAAAAATAAAATAAAATTTGTTTTCTGAAATTTTTACAGTTTGCGCTTTCAAAAGAATGAGGAAGCAATTTAAACGCTTCAGCAAAATTGAGGACTATGAACCCTCACTTTTACAGATTCGCTTAAATTCAGACTTGTCCGTTTGAGAACGCAAATTGTTATTTATTTAAAATACACAATTTTGCACTTTCAAGGAAACGATGAAGAGATTTAAACGAATTAGCAAAAGTACGGAGTATGGAACCAAACTTTTACTATTTCGATTAATTCCGGACTCGTTAATTGACATATTTGTTGTTTGATGATTTTGTGTGCTTTCGAGCCACTATGATGGACCTTCGGGTCATATGATGGACCTTCGGGTCAAATACCAGTACTAGACCTTCGGGTCATATGTTGGGCGCCAAAATTATGATGACAGTACTTGGTAGGCTTCGGCCATATGAGATGCACGTGCGGCGTAGCTTAGACTCGCCATATGATGGGATCGATCCACTTTTATGTTGACCTTTCTAGTTATCTATCTTGATTTCTAGATTTTGTGATTTGTTGTTTTGAACTCAATGGTGAATTTGAAAGTTGATTTTGATGGAGTTTGATGTGATTTCTTCATTTAATTATGTCAATTTCTTATGTTGAATAGTCTCATACGAGATTATTATTATTTTGAATTATGTTGTTTATGATGCATTCACTTCTAAGAATAAATTAGACTGATCCGTTTATTATTTTCTTTTAAATAATACTCGGGTCAGACCGAGTTATTTCAGGGTAATCTCTATCTCTGATTCTATAGCAGCTTCAGCTTTTGGGATTCACATCGTCTTTTGTCTAGCATTCGAGGAGCTCTCTTGGTTATTTGACTCCCCTGTTATGTATGTAGTTATCCATGTATAGGTGTATTTGGTTCATGGGAACTATTGACTGTTGTAGCATGTATTCCAGACTTATCTTCCGCTATGTATCTGATATTTCTATTCTGCTGAAATTATATTATCAGTGTAGTTGATATTATGAGTTGTTCTTAATTTTTCTTTACCCACTGTAGTTTCGTTTTAGATTTGGATTGAATTTATATCTTTGGGAGTAATTTTCACAACTCCTATCGATGTAATCAATACTCGTCTAAGGCATAACTTACGGATGGTCGCTTCTAACAAGCCTTATTCTTCACAATAGAAGACGTTATTCCGTTTAATAACCTTTGTTATTGTGAGCATAGAGGTGGGGCGTTACATTATCTTTAGATGGTCCTGGACAATCCTTCTTAATATGCCATGTCTTATCGCAGTTATAGCACTTCTTAGCAGCCTTGTATTCCTTAATACAGTGGCCCTTCTTCTTGCAACCATGGCAAACAATTTCACTCTTATTCTTTTTCAAACCCCCTTTTCCTTGTTGCTGCTGCTGCTTCCTTTTTCCATTTCACTTCTTCTTACCTCTATACCCTGCTGCATTTTTGGTTTCTCTTTCTCAACAATAGCAACAATAGCCGTCTTATTCTTTAGGTATAGACACTCATATCCAAGGGCTTTCTCCACAAATTTCTCAAAAGACACTTTAATGCGGTCCACCAATTTGTCTCCCAAGTGGTCGTTCAATCTAGTGATAAACTTCTCATTCTTCCTCAAAGGTGTATCAATAAAAGACATCCCATACTTCGGAAAAGCATTAAATTCTGGCACATACTTAAAAACAGGCATCTCCCCTTGCTTCAACTCAACAAATTTCTTGAATAGCATAGACTTTTGATCCGCCGGAATGAACTTCTTCTCAAATCCAGCCTTAAATTGATCCTAAGAAACCTAATCCTCTATGTAGAATTGGTAGCAGCATTCCACCAGTTCATTGCTTGGCCATATAGCTTTCTTGAAGCAATCTTCCTCTTCATAGAATATTCCATATCCATATCCTTGAAAATGCATTCATAAGTATCTATCCAATCATGCACTTCAATAGCTGATTCTGTTCCTAAGAATGGCTTCCCTCCAACAATAGAATAATCCTTACAAAGCTTGGCGAAGTCAATCCTAAGCACTTGTAAAGGAGCGTCACCACCTAAATCCATAACAAGAGTTGTTTGGGCTCTCCTCACCAGCGAAGCCACCATTACATTAAACATGGCTTGAAAAATTGGTTGTAGCAGCTCCCGATCCTGCTCACTCTTCCACTCCCGAAGTGAAGTTATTCCTAATGGAATTCCTTGTTTTCAGATTCATTCTTATTTGTAATAAGAATGATTAGCCTCATTCCAAGAAAAGCTGCAATGGTACTCAAGTGCATACTATACTATAATATTAGTATATAGCATAATATCTTCATTAACAAGGACGCTCCCTCCTTTAGCATATACTCTCGATTTGCTTTGGTCAAATCATAACCAAAGCTTTAATACTAAATGTGACGACCGCCCTATACTTGCCCGACATCAATGACCTAAAAGAGCATTGTAAACATGTCAGGCTGATATGGGACGATCATCAGGGGTTGAAATTTGAAACAAAAAAGCTGTTGCATATCTCACAATGCATGGATAAAATATAATACAAATAATATACAACAGAGTATAGTGAGCCATAACAAATGAAAGTTCTATCTCAACTAAATCATGAGTTATGGATATATATGTCATAAAAACTGAATAAAACATTCCTCACTATAATCCTCTTAGAGTACATAGAAAAGACAATATAAATATCTATAATATAGAGTAATACGCCATAGCTTCTCTAAGCTCGTCTTTGTATAGCAGCTACGACTCCAGACCTGTCATCTAGTCTATTTATTTAAGAGCACCCAAGATGATAAGAGAAAATATAAAACCTTGCGCCAGACAACAATCTGGTGTGAGCGGTAAATGACTATCAAAAGTTTACTCGAAAATATGGTACTAGACAGGTACAAAAAAACCATACCTGGCTTGTCCCAGCAACCAAAGAGTTAGCACATAATATTAAGATATAATATGCCACTCAAATAAACAACAATAGCATATTGTAACAGAATAGGATAGAAGAATCTAAGCAGCCTACTCCATTGATTATATTCCCTATCCCTTCTCCAGAATTCCTATATATGATAGCCTACCAAAGAGAAATATCAGATATAACAACTATAGCAACCATAGTATCCATCAACCAAAATCTAGCAATCATCTTCTAAAGCCTTGAATATCTGATAATTCGTATGGCCATGTCCTCGCTTGCTAGAGACTATTGGAAATCCAAGTTCTCGATTTTTTCCCCATGTTTCAGGTCCGAACCATACATAGTTGTCTCCAACAGTACCTCCATACCATCTAACACTAGACCCTCTCGTAGCGGTCCAGCATATACGACTGGCGCTACCAGCCCTTGGGTGCCTCCATATATAGTACCCTGCTCAAACACAACCAGAACACACCGAGTAATCAATGGTTCCTTGGCACTCCCAAATCTTTAGAGCTTTCACAACTCCAATCCATTTATGGGCACAAGTCCTGCCACTTAACCTAGTCTATTATACCAAAGCCTCGTTCTGTCCTGAGCCGTCTATCAAATCCTTCGATCCTACACCTTATCCGAGGCCCCGACCAAAGAGCCAAAACTTCATCACGCTATAACTTCCAAACCATAGAAGAAATCAACGAGCCATAACTTCCAACATAATCTACTACAACCCCTGAGTCTCCACCCCGGATCTCATATTCAATAGAGCTAAGAATTTGGATCGGTGCTGATCCGAACCAGTTGGACTGATGCCGATCTAATTACTTAACCATTTTGAACTCCTTTTCTCTTACAGCCTCTAGTACACTCCCTCTAAATGCCATAAACCATTAGCCATCCCTCTTAGCCTTCAGGTCTTCTCTTTTATGCACCATAGCCGATCTAAAAAAGATGATCCATCCAATCTTCAACACTTGGTCTATCCCTTGATCCAACTTCATAGAGCCATTATAGAACCAAATGCTCTATTCTCCAATGAGTCTCTCCTCAATTGGAGCTCAAAATTCGAATAGGTACCGATCCGACCAATCAGATCAATGCCGATCCAAAGAATTAGCTCCAATTGTAGTGCAACTCATAAGACTTCCTCCTAACATGCTCCAGAGCCTATCCTCCAAGCTTCGTGCAATTTCGATGAACTTTGCTCTCGATATGCTTCGATTACCAATCTAAGTCCTAAAACATGCACAACACTAGCAAACGAATCAAGCATAGTAAGAAATTCAAATATAACAGCGAATCACACATAGAAAATCATCCAATTACATCCAATATAAACATACAAATCATCTGATTCAATCTACCATCACAACTTTAGCATAGATCTAATCTAACACATAGAATTTTATATCCAAATATACACAAATGATAATAGTCAATGATCTAATCCTAATTACATGTTTAATTAAGTTAATCTAGGATTTATGAATCTAAAATTATCTAAGTCTAATCTTTTTAATTTGATAATTCTATTATCACCTAACTACAACACAAATCCATCATAGACTAGTGAGAGATCATACGCACTCACCAAATCTCCCAAATCTATGAAATATGATGAAGATTTGATCTGAACAGTGAGAAACTGGATGAAGATGCAACCAAAGTGATGAGATCAAGATCCCAATTGAATATCTAGCTTCTAATTTGCAATTAGAGACGATTTGATATGAAATCCAATAAAATAAATGAAGAAATAGAAAGGAGTTAGGGTTTGGAGCTAATCTGAAATGAGAGATAAACTTTCAATAAAAAAAGGCAAAGACTATTTTATTATTTATAATGTAATGAGTTCATATTATTTTATTTTAAGTTCTAGTTAATAATTAAAAAGTTGAACATTTAATTATTATTATATTGACTAATTGAACTTAGTGGGTGGGGGCTTCTAGCCATTCAAGGCAAGACAAAAACATTCATTTTGAAATACAAAAGAAAAATGTATTCAAGTTAGAAATGAGAGATATTTTGTTATACCATCGAGAACTTTTTGTTCTTGTAGCCCAAAGAATTTCCATGACACATTAGAAAATTCATTTACGTGATTTCATAATTCCTATGCAGATAGTTTTTCTTTTTCCTTCCTAGTTTTGTTAAGTAAAAAAAATGAAGTAATAAAAAAATTAATAGTTCGGACTATGTCTATCTTATTGATACGTTATAATAAATTCCACTTGAATCATTTGATTCCTTTTTATTGATAAAAACCTATGCTCAAAAGAATATACTTTCTTGAGCATGGGCTTTATGGTCAAAACGCATCTTGTCTTTATCACGAGTTATTTCCCTTGGTTAATAATACTTGTAGTTTTGCCAATATTTGTAGGTTCCTATAATGACCCAAAATTTTCGACTCCGAAAATCCCAGAGAGAAAAGAAGAAGGAGGTAGAAGAAAAAACAGAAACAACAACATCTCACATTCGCAGCGGATCAAAGTATAGTATCAAAATGATAGCATTTGTATAAAGAAAAGCTGTAATTGTTATTTTACATTCAAAATATCAGAGTTACAACCAAATACACATAACTGGACAGTTATATCAACCTGTTCTAGACTACAATCAATACAACTCTCAAATACACAGCGGTAAACTCCATACGTTCCAGCCATCCAGCTTGCCTCCTGAGCTTCACAACGCCCTAACCTGAAAAGCTGTAATACTCGGTCTGACCCGAGCATTACATCAAAGTAACACCCGGGTCAGGCTGGAAACCAGCATGAGTAAACCTATCTGACATGAAATACTGAAACATAAAACTTATTTAAAACCCGGGGTAACTCGTACCTCACAACGAGTTCTTAACTAGCCATAGTCAAATACACATCTTACAATCATATCTAAGTATCATTGCTCAGACTAAATGACCAAGTTTACATCATTTATTCCATTCCAGCTTATTTATTCCAAGGTCAAATCGATAAAGAATTATTGTATATTACAAATCCAAGTGGTTTTCGAGTATTTACTGATACCTGACCGCGGTCTCTTCGAATCCAATGTCATCTTACACCAAGTTATTTAAGTGAATACAATTCAATTTTAAATACAGGATGTCACTTTTATATAGAAATTCATCATAGATAACCATATTATCACTGTTCAACCGAAACATATCATGTTACAAAACATTTCATATCATATTGCATCACAATCACATATTAGGGATTAAAATATGGTCCAAAGCATTTAATATTATTCCATCATTCATAAGCAAGGTTAATTAGTCATACCATTTCTAATTAATTTAAATAAATTAAATTAATTACTTCAATCATCTTTAAATCTTGCTTACTCAACATTAATTAATTACAAACCAATTAATTAATCAACCCTTAATTATCATCTTTAATTACATTATGTAATTAGCCTTTAATTAATTGCACAAACCAATTAATCTTCACCCATTCACATTAATAACCTTGATTCTTAATTAATTACTCAAATTAATTATTCCATAATCAGTTACATTGATTAATTATCCTTTAATTAATCACTCATTAATTAACTATTCCTTAATTAATTTCCTTAATTAATCAATCCTTTCATTAATTACACTAAGTAATTAATCCTTAATTACTTCCATTAAGTAATTACCCATTAATTACCCTCCTTAATTATGGCATTAAGTAATTATTCTTTAATTACTACATTAAGTAATTATCATTAATTAATTTCATTAAGTGATTACCTCTTAATAAAATAATCATCTTTTAATTAATAACTTAATTAATTAATCACATTAATAACTTAATCTTTTAAATTGATTACACAAACTAATTACTAATTACCTTAATAATTTAATTAATTAATTATTTCCTTAGTTGATTACGTTAATCAATTAACCATCCTTAACACATTAATAAATTTTACTTTACTTAATAACATCATTTAAATCACCTTTAAAAACATATAAGAATTAACCTACTATAAAATTACTCTAAACAAACAATTTAAAAATATTTTAACTTTGGAAAAAACTTGTTTAAAACTTACAATACTTTGTTTAGAACTTTGTTTGTATTTGTTTTGAAAACTAATTCCTTTTGATAACTTTTAAAACTTGATTTATTTAGCAACTAAGCCTAATACTTGTTACAGACCCGAGCCCAAACTATCATTACTCGAGTCCAACCCAGCTTCTTCCTGAGCCAACTAATCTAAAACACCACCCGATCAAAACTCGAATTCAACCCTGAGTAAAACATCATTCTTCTCGAAGCAATCAACACAGCAACAACAATAGACATGGGATAAACCATGTGAATGTGCACACCACTTCACCAACGCTCTGGTCAATGTCGCTGACACCTATAAGTCGTTGACGACCCATGCTGAGTATCCGACCAATCAGTTCTATTGATTCGACTAAAAATCAAAAACTAGGAAATTCGAAACCCATCAGACATACCTGATCACCAAACCCCCATGCGACGCCTAACTTTGACCATTGGAGATCTCGTCCCTCTGCCTAGACATTCACCTCGCTTCCACACTTCTTTCCCCCACCCTTGTCCGTTCCGATGCCGTCACAAACTCGAAATCCCCGAACAAACATTCACGACCAAACCAAGGCCTAAAACCCTAAATCTCTACTACCACATCTCCATAACATCAGAGAATTTGAGCCACCATTTTTACCGACATCACCTACCTCCAGGCTTGCTGCACCCAAGAATTCGCGACCCCAAATTTCCCCGATCATCAGAAATTGCTCAAAATCCGAAATACGTTCACCTCTCGATTTCTCATGATTTAACAGCCTAAAAATCTTGATTATAATTTTAAAAATCCTTGTTTTCGATGGCAAAATAGATTATACACGTGAAACAAACAATTATTATGATCGAGATTCTGATATATTTTTCAAACCTACTGTTCTTCTTCCCTTTTATTTAAACTAGCTTCAGATTTAACTTTGAAATATTTTTAAAATTTATATTTTTATATAACAAACAAATTTTATTTATATATTAAAGTCTAAAGAGATTCAAGGAAGAGGATCTTGAATTTTTTTTCAAGTTTTGAAACGTGAACAACAAGAACAGAGCCAACAATTCTTGTATATAAACATGCACATTCAAAACCCAGACATGCACATAAAACTTTATTCCTATACATGTATATTTATATATTCATAGGATATTTCACACATAACTACAGGTATCAATCTCATGCATCAAGATATAACAATTTAGTTTACTCGCCTGTTTTAAAAAAACCAGAGAACATGCCTGAATCTTTTACGCTTTGATCTACAGTTTGATTTTTTAAAAGCTTGTTGTTCAAACTGGAAATCCTTTTGTTGTTGAGAAGATTCTAGGAAAAACAGAGATGATCTTGGCTTGATGATTGCTTTTATAAATTTTTTGGTTTGAGTTTTGTTACAAGCTTTGTTTTTTTTATTTGTATATTTTGTGTTACAGGCTTTATTTTGATTTTTATTGTAGTTTGAATAATGTTTTACAAGTTTGTTTTCTTGAGTTTGTAAAATGAAGATAGGAAAAAGAAGTGAAGAGATGAGATATATGTTTGTATAGGCTTAATTAGGATTTATTAAAAATAAAAGAAAATAAAAATAAACTGGCGACACTTGTTAAATTCCTTAACATTTGTCACTTATATAATTTAATCTCATTACACTTGTTATTAAGATGATTTATAAACTACCACTTGTTATTATGCATTTTTAATTAATTTTTAAATGGTATATAAGCTTTTATATTTAATTTCCTAATTAATAAATACTTTTCTTAATTTATATACATAAAATATTTTGAAGAAAATAATATGAAACAAATTATATTCTAAATAAAATCATATATGATATATTATTTTAAATCCATAATATCCTAAGATATTTATCTTTTGAATTTCCAAATCAAATTCAAATTCAATTTAAAATCCAATTTAAAATCAACTCAAATATATATATATATATATATATATATATATGTATGTATATTTAAACAAACACAAATTCAATTTGTAAATAATAATTCTATTTAAAATCTGTTTATATCTATATATATATAAACAATCATTAATATTTGTTTTTAAAAGAATAATTTGTAAATTTTAAGTAATTATATTAGGAGATTATCAAATAAATATTTATCCAGAAATAAATATTTATTATCAGTTTTATTTGTTCAATCTATAAATCAATATTTTTCAGTAGTTAAATTAGATAATTATCCAATTATCTGATGCCCAAAAATTCGGGTTATCACAATTCCTTTATCACCTTATATTTATAGGCAACCCCAATTAGACTAATGAGCTTGCTAATTTGGCCCATTAATCCCCTTCTAATTCTAGCCAGTAGATTTTAAAACTTAAAATTGCTTTATCTTTCTAACCACTTATCCCATTTACGTGTATGACCACTCTACGAAATGGAAAACCACCATCCCAAGTAATGAAAAAGGTTAGAGCATCTAATTCTACATCTATCAAAAGTTATAGCCGAAACAAGATCTCCAAGGGCAAAATTGTCACATAGAAACTTAGGAAAAATCATAAATGTGTAAAACATCTCTAAAAACCATATTCCAAAATACTAGAATCATATGACCAAAAATGAATTAAATAAAATTATTTTATATCCTCTGATACGAAAAATACCGGTCGTTACAACAAGTGAATTTACAAAGTTTTTAGATCTAGAAAATAAGGTAATGTTGGGTTTGATGACACTTTGTGGCAAAGGTTGTTGTAGAGATGACAAAGTGAATAAGATGAGCCAAAAGAGTGTCCATGTCCATTTCATGTGGCTCTAACTCCAATATTTATTCGCAAAATCATCCTTTAAAATCGCTAGATCACAAAAGACTAGGTAAGAGCTCAGTCTATGGAAGATTGTAGGATGGATGAATCAAATTTGTGCAATTAAACCATATCGGTACAGATCATAATCATATCAGTACCTATCTTGTTTTTGGTTGGTACTGGACTAGCTTTCTCTTACATCATAATCATATTTGGACTCAATTTGAGCAGGCCCTACATGGTCAGTGATGATCACAATTATGGTCGATACCGAGTTGAGTTAAATAAGTTTAATTGCATACATCTAAGTTCTTAACCCATTCCGTCTTAGTCTCAATATCCATATTCACTTAGGTGTTGATCAATTCAAACATTGGATAATAAAAATCAACATAGTAATAGCTATCATTTGTCATATCGAGGGCTTTTTTTATAAATGTTACAAGGAAAAAAATAACGTTTGTCTTTCCATTGGTTAAAAAAAGGACATTGGCATAATTAGAAGATTGCACTTTATGGTCAGCAAGCCATAATATAGTATGTGAAATTGTTTGCATAAGGTTATTTCCATAGCCAAAGTACTTATGATCTCATTCACGGGTTCAAGGTTCACGGTTCAGATTATGTCAATTATTCTGAGGGCGTTGAGTAAACAATAATTGTTTTCATTATACGGTAAAGATTATTATGTTATGGAACTAAATAGTATAAAATTAACAATGTGGTCCACAAAATTTATGTGGTGAATGAGGCACACATTTCATTCTATTTTAGCACTCACCGAGTTTTTTTACCAAACGAATAAGGAAAAAAATACCATAACACACTACTTTTTTCCACACACTTCCTGATTAATTTCCCAAAAAAATAAACAAAATCAAAGATTTCATCACATTTAGTTTTATATAGTTCAGTGTCGTACACAATTAATAGTAGAGAATAATATTATTTTCTAGTCCATTTTGATGTGTATCATTGTATAAACTATTATCATGTTTATAAAAAAATTACACACACAAACATATACATACATACATACATACATATACACATACATAACTGCTATGGTTATTTACGCCAATGAAGTTTAAACATAGTGGGTTGAACCCGAGATGAAGGCAAAGAGAGGCGTTAAAAGATTGATTGAGTGGATGAGTGTAATAAGGCATGCATATTATACCTATAATCGGTCCGGTGGCTAACTAGTTTGCTTCGCTAAGGTTAATCATAAACACACACAATGTTCGATGGTCTTCTACCTTGTTGTCTGGTAATGGAGGTATACCTGATGGGATTTCTATCCGATAGTCGTACTACCGAACAGGAAGTCTCGTTCTGTAGGCAATGCATCGAGCAAGAATTCTTGTTCAGTGCAAAACAATACAGCATAGGAATTCTTTCCTGGTAGTGCAAACATCGGACAAGATATCATGTTTGATATAGGCCCAAAGCCCCAAAGCCGAACAAGATATCTTTTCCGGCATAGGATCAATGCCAAAAAAGGGTGGATAGGCTACGTTGAACCAAGATGATGCATTATGGAACTCAGTCAAGAGAGTGATTATGTCCATTTACCGAACCAATTGCTACCGAACATACTCCTTTCAACCAAACCAAGTAGAGTATTTATGGAATGAAATCTAAGTATATAAGGGAATTCCAGATCTTATCTGCTATATATCGAAATAACTGAACCAAGTGGGTTATTCGGGAAAATACATGATTTATTGAGAAAACCTCCCTACTTCTACACTTCTAAATTTCCAAGCTCCTAGCAGCTATGGGGATAACGTTTTAGGGGAAATAAGACCCTGCTAAACAGGAAACCGAATAGAGTCTAATAAATCTCATAATCGTTAACAAACTATTGTAATCTACATTCAAACACTTGTAAAAGCTAAAATATGGGAAATGACAAAAAAATTAACAATCGACCTAGGCCCATTATGGTTAAACCACTGTAAATCTGTATGTACTTTACAATTTCAACACTTTGTTTTTATTTCCCCTACTACAGTAAATTTAATAGGAGGTGTTTGTCCACATTTTGTACAAACATTTTTGGTGCTTTCATTGAGAACTAAACTCAAGATACCTCCTAAATCTAAGAGCAAATCTAGTGCTACCAGCAAGAACGTTAACCAAACTACTACCAATCAAGATAACCATTCATCCAGTAATCCAGGACCAGACATTGTCACTATAAGTGACTTAGATAGAGTTATGGCAGATCTTGATACACGGTTCACTGCCTAATAGCAAGCAAATGTGAACCAAATCATGAAATGCTTGGGGCAGACGTAACCTACTGTGCACAACATTAAAAAGAGAGAATGTTCCTAGACTTAGGGATTTAGGAGGTAGAGAAGATCATGCTCCACCAAGGGGTCCAATTAGGAAAATCAAAGATTAGGCGAGTGAATGCCGACGAACTAGATCGGGTAAGAATTCGGCCCGAAAGCATGCCCGTGGACCGGTTCGACATTGAACAAACCAGGAAAGGTGATAGACCAGGGGTGGCTACAGAATGATCTTGAAGCCAAGATCAAAGCAGAGATTGCAAGACAAGTCATCGCCAAAGAAACAAAAGGATTCCTTTGCATTGAAGGGAGAAGTTAGCCAAGCACCACTCACCGCTCAGACCAGAAGATTGGGTTGCACAGATCATAAGCAATGCATATGTCATGAACAAATAGAATGTAGAATTAGAGCAAGGGTTGTTAGCCCATTTTGCATATAGATAGAAATAGCCCGGAGTCCTTTAAGTTTCTAAATGCCTAGCGTGAACCCCTACCAAGGTCTAACTGATCCGATAGTACATAGCAATGGTATAGAACACATTTTGATTAGTGGAGTAATAGGGGAAGTTTTGTGCACGTGTTTTATCTATTCCTACCTGACTTGGCGACTTGTGATTTTACCATCTTCCCCCTAGCTCAATTCATTCGGTGGAAATATTAAAGGAAAATTTTATCAGTCAATTTTTGGGTTCATATAGAGTAACCTAAGGATTCATACTTATTGCCGGATATAAAACAACATGAGGATGATATGCTATAACAATACTTCATTTGTTTTAAAGCCGCAGCCGCCAGCATCTAAAATACTGATAAACGATTAACTCTTATGGTGTTGTACAGAGGCGTACATCCGGACATGAAGATGGCTCAATGATTAACTAAGGAGAAACCATCTATCTTGCAGTACTTCTTTTATGAAGCAGTAAATTATATGCAATTTGAAGAGACCATAGCTGGAGACAGACTAGAATGACGGTCAAATCATCAAAAGAATTTGACAGCATGAACGGTATGGTTAAAGGTAATGGAGGTAGTTATGCTGAGAAGAAGAAGGACAATAACTAAAACAGTTCTGGTTGAAAGAAAACACAATGAAAAAGGTTTAAGCCTAGAACGAGGTTCAATACTTATATGGATTTTAACGATACTATAGAAAACATCTACCTAACCACACATGTAGACCTCTAATACAATAGGCCTCAACTAAAGAAAAAGACTAAAGTTGAGATAAATATGGGAAAGTATTATAGATTTCATGAATCCTATGGGCATAACACCAACTAATGTCGTCATTTGTGAGATATTATAAAAGAACATTAGAAAGAAGAAGTTGGAGCGGTATGTAAGGAATCCCATCCCTCCCCCCTATGAGGCAAGCCCAAAAGAAACTCTTACTTGGAAATGAGGGGAAGGAACCTGTGTAAATCATGAGAAGGATGGGTTAGTGGTAATCAACACCATAACAGAGGGCCCGCATGTAGCCAATAAAAGTTGGGTGGAAATGGAAATATATACGAAGTATTTGAAGAACGGAGAAGCTTTTGTATACACTATAGACCACGAGCGAGAAACCATGACCACCCATTAGGAGGAGATAATCTTTAGAGATAGCGACTTATAGGAAAATAATACCTACATACTGAGCCCCGTGGTGATTTTGGAAATTCTTGGCCCAGCAGAGGTACATCGGATTCTGGTAGATGGTGGAAGTTCGATAAACATTTTTTTCAAAGATGCGTTTGGTAGAATGGGGTTATCCATGGAGGATGTCACGCCGTGCAACCAACAACTACATGGCTTTAAAGGAGAAGGCATAATGCCCATAGGAAGGTTAGATCTATTAGTTGAGTTGGGAACCCGTCCTCGATCAGGCATAAGAAAAAAAGTTTCATCTTGGTGAATGGATTCATGGCATACAATGCCTTTTTAGGGCAACCGGTCCTATTAGAGTTTCATGCAATAGTGGATAAATGGTGCTTAACCATTCCTTGGGCTAATGGAGTGGGATTAATAGAAGGAAATTAGGATGCAACTAGGGAATGTTATATGGTAAAGCCTCGAAAAACAAACGATGAGAGAAAGGGAAGGGCACAGAGGTCACACTGTGCCAAAAAGCAATTGCATAGCAATTAAAGGAGCGTCCCCTCACTCGGGTATACAATTGAGACCTAAGGGATGGAGGATAGGGGATTGAAGTTAAGCCTGGTGAGGTGATAGAATATGTGGATATTAATGACTCAAAAAAGATGATGAAAATCATAGAAAAACCGAGGCGACATCTGAAAATACAGTTGATTGGATTTCTACGGGATAATCAAGAGCCTTTGCTTTGTCCCATGTAGATATGTGTGGAATACCCCCTCGATAGCATACCATACCTTGAACATTGATCCACGACAACCTCTAATAAAATAGAAGAAGAGAAGTATAGGTCCCGAGAGATCGCCCACCCTTAATGAAGGGGTAGAGACTTTATTTGCAAATGGGTTCATTAGGCAGTCTTGGTATCCCGAATGGATTGCAAACCTAGTTTTGATCAAAAAGCTGAATGGAAAATGGAAAACTTGTATTGACTTCTCCAATTTGAATAACGCTTTCCTTGAGGATTGTTTCCCACTGCAATTATCGACCAGCTAGTGGATGGAACCACTGAGCAAGAACATTTATCTTTTATGGATGCATACTCTGGGTATAATCAGATTGTTGTGTATGTCCTAGATCAGGAATACACTTGCTTTACTACCAACTTAGGACACTATTGTTACAAGATCATGACATTTGGACTTAAGAATGTAGAGGGGACAATCAATGCTTAGTCAACAAGATTTCATTATCAGGATTGGGAAGACTATGGAGATATACGTTGATGACATGCAAGTGATGTTGAAAAAGGCCGAAGGTCACATTTCACAGCTATATAAGATGTTTGAAATCCTATAAGAGATTAGTTTGAAGCTGAACCCACTGAAGTGTTCTTTTGGGATTTCTTCTACGAAGCTCTTAGGATTTCTTATACATGTAGGGGAATTGACGCCATCCTAGAACAAGTCCAAGTTTTGAAAGATATTAAGATCCTTGAAGCTCGAAAGGAAATTCATAGCCTGAATGGCAAGGTGGTAGCATTGGGTAGGTTCATATCCATAGCTATTGATAAGTGTGTTCCATTCTTTAAGAAGGAGTGCATGGATGGATGACTGCCTGGCTGCATTCTTTAACTTACTGGTGCGCTTATAGAAGCCTCCGGTTCTTTCTACATTGGTTGAAGGAGAGGACCTAGATCTATACTTAACAGTATAATCCCATGCACTATGTGCGACATTGGTCAAGAAGAAGATTGGGTGCAACGTCCAATATATTATGTAAGCCCCTCATCGGACTGGAGTCTAAATGTCCTAAGTTGGAGAAGTTGGCATATTGCCTACTAATCACATTGAAACACTATTTTCAATCATATCCCATTTGGGTGCTGATAGATTAGCCCTTGAGACATGTCCTTCATTGGCATAATACCTCAGGAAGACTTACCAAGTGGAATGATGAGTTGAGCTAGTAGAAATTACTTATTGTCCTCGAAAAGTGATCAAAGGACAAGCGATGGTAGATTTTATTGCCACATTTACTATTAGGAATAGCAAAGTGGGATCTTGGGAGGAAGAAGCTTTTAAATGGCGGATGTATAAAGGTGGAGCTTTGAACGAGCACGACTCTAGTGCAAGAGTAGTACTTTTAACGGTTGAAGGAAGAAAGTTGAGCTATGCGGCACGGTTGGGGTTCAAGGCAACAACAATGCGGCCGAGTAGGGGGCATTAATAACTAGAGTGGAGATAGCAAGAGAATTGGGAATTAGGTCGATATGCATACACAGTGACTCGTAGTTGGTCATATACCAAGTACTCGGTGAATTCTAGGCTAAGGGAGAATGCTTGAGAAGGCTACGGTTTTTCTTAACGAGAAAAAAGCTATTGGTCTCTGTTTTTGATGTTGTTATAAGAAAAGTTCCTATTGAAATTAATATATAAATTAAGTCACTATTTTTGAAAAATAGAAAACGCAAGGTAAGTTGCAATTTTCTAAAAGCAAATGTAAGGGAAGTTGTAGTTTTTGGAAAAAAATATAAAATTATATAAAGTTTGATAATTGTGAAATACTATAGTTATTTATTAAAATTGTACTTAAATAACAACTATTATTATTTATGAATAAAGAATTTTGATTATTTAATTTTCAAAAAAACTTTTTGTAAAGTGCAAGTTAACTTGCATTTTCTATCCGAAAACTATAAGGTATTTTGCACTTTCTAATTTAGAAAAACAGGAACCTAATTTACATATTCATTGCTACAGGGACTTTTCTTATAACAATATCAGAAATATGGACCCGATGTGCAAAGCCCCTTTACTTAATGATATGAAGCATTACATGATTAAACATATACAGGAGGAAAACCAAGATGCAGATGTGCCGACGAAGTTGGTAAGTTTAGGAGATGGGCCATTGCTAGGATCGGTACCTATTGCGACCTTACTTAGGTCCAACTTCGAGGAGGTGAACATGACTGCAACCATCTGTTAACCGAGTTTATAACCAAGCAGATCTCAACTAGAAGTAGTGGGCCAAAGTGAAGACGAAACAGCTCACGAACTTGGAAAATCACTTAGAAGGACTAGAGGATGGAACTTGAGATGTTACAAGTCAATCGGAGCAAAAGAAAGCTCCGGCACCGAAAGGAACCTCTCGATATCGAAAGGTCTTTTCTTCAATTTGAATCTGCTCAAGTCCATATACTCCAAGTATAACCTCGAATGATTATGACCAAGTGCTTCTCTTGGAGGACGAATAAGTAATTCTCATGATTAATGAGAAGAAAGCAAAGAAAATGGGATAATACAAGTGCTATCAAGGGAATCATTGAGAACAACTCAACCTCTATAGAAAAGATTTTGAAATACATCAAACTAGAGATGGGAGAGTAAAGCAAAAGAGGAGGAAAAGTTTACATCAACACAAACCTCTCGGCACGAAGAGGAACTTCTTGGTACCGAGAGGTCCTTTTTGGAGATTGGGCCATATTCTCTCTTGTACACCTTTGGGCTTGCATCTGAACTTCATACTATGCAGCCTCTTGGATCTGTAGAGAATTTCTCTATACATACTATCTCTATGACAACCAAATGGGGATCATTTCATTTTCTTCCGCTTGAAACTCTAATTCTCTCACAAGTTCATAATATATAAAAGTACGAACTGAACATAGGCCGGAGTTGCCGAATAAATACAAAAATCTTATGTCTTTGTACTTTTCTATGCTTTCTTGCTATTTCTACTAGATCTAATCTTACAACTTGTTACATTTCGATAGGCACGTTTGGCGACATTTTGGTATTTTAACTGAGAAATTCGGCTCAGGGTTAGATCTAGCTTGTTATTTTGGATTCGAAGAGGTCCAATGGTTAGATCCAGAACGTTTGCTTTAAAGAATTTGGAAACTTGCTATTAGAAATCCATGGCACCTAGAAGAGGAAGGTTATCTAGAGTGGTGGTTGATAGAGATGAAGAGAATGCTCACCAAGTTGAAGTTAGTAACCAACAGGCGGTACCAAGATCATAGGCTCAACAGGAAATTATTATAAGGGGTGAGCTTGATAAGATGTTGTATGATCTGAACCAAAAGATGGTGGATAGTCTAAAAGCTTTGATGGACAAGATGAAAGCTCTGCTAACCTAGCAACGACAAAGGACAAGGAGGAGAGAGAAGCATCTCCTACCCGACTTAAGGAAGAGAACTCATCCATTTTTGGTCAGAACAGGTGAAATGAGAAGGGAAAACAGAAAGAAGTGGATGCTGGAGCAACAGAAGGAGCTACCAAAGGAAGTTAGCGTGCTCCCTAAAAAAAGAACACCCAATACCAAGAGAATTCAACTCGTTACCAAGAAGAAATCCAATGGTCTGGGGGAAAGGAAGCCGAAGATTTGGACTTATCTGATTTTGACGAGGACCTACAGCTCGATGGTGATGATTATGAGCCGGACATTGAAATTAATGGAGCTAGAGATCAAATAGCCGCAATAGAAACAACCAAGCGTCAATAGAAAACCATAGAAGTGGTTCGCCCAAAGACTGGAAACCCTAGACACCATCGCGAAAACGAAGACCGTTTGCAGAGCCAAACAATCGTGCTACCCCTAATAGTCGTCCAACGGAATGCCATACCAGTGACGAGTACATAATTGATATGGTTAAGTGATTGGTAGAGGAAAGAAAAGCTAAAAAGCGAGGAATGGGGCTCTGTACTAAGCAGAAATCCATTTATGGAGAATATTCTGAGAGAAGAGTATCCCAGGAACAGGAAGTTTACAATGCCGATTATGCCATCATACAACGGAACTACTGATCCTAGGAAATACTTACTTGTGTATGAATGGCACATGGATGGTGCTAGGGCAACGAATGTTGTTCAATGCAAATGCTTACCCATCTTCTTGGAAGGAGTTGCATTGATATGGTTCACATGGCTTGCATCGAGATCCATATTGACTTTCAATTAGTTGGTTTAAGAAATTTATGGAGCAGTTCCAACTGCATGTTGCAAGACCCAAGGATGTGGTGTCATTGAAGTAAGCAATCCGAAGGAAGATCTGGTATTTATGGTATTGGTCTTAGGCATTCACCCAATACGGATTTTGAAAGATGCAAAGATGAAGCAACCATGACCATGGAAGAGTTTCATCAAAGGGCTAAGTAATTGCTGCACTTGGAGGAAGTAAGTTTAGCTTCAGGCAATGCTGATGATGGACAGTTAAAGGCGGTTATCCCAAGCAATGTGGCAGTGGAACAATATGGAGATAACGCTGGTAATGTGGCAACTAAGATTGGAAACTCTAGTAACCAAAATAAATGAAATCAAGGCCCTGGTGGTATGCATAACAACAACAAGAAACTCAAGGAACGAAATATTACACTCCTCTGAACTACATGTTAGAAAACATACACCTAGCCACTTAAGAAATGGGTGTCGGCATAAATAACGCCAAGAAGGTTGTCAAGTCCCAAGACTCCCAGCCTCGGCCGCCTAAGGGAATCAATCCGGACCAAGTGGAGAGAGGCCCATGCGGAACAATAGGAAGTTAATCATAAACACAATAACTAAAGGACCTCATCTAGCAGAACGCTGGAGCAAAATGGAATGGTATGCAAGATCTCTTAAGTACATACCATAGGAGGGCTGCTTTGCTATAGAAGACGGAGCTTCGGCCAAGTAGTAGAGGACGATAACTGAGGATATCATATTTAGGAACAGAGATGCTGACAGAGTCGAAGCACCAACTTTCGGCCCCATGGCAGTAACAGTTGGAATTGAATGGCAAAAGTACATTGAGTCTTGGTAGATTCCAAGAGTTCGATGAACATACTGTTCAGGGGAACATTCAATCAAATTAAAATCAACATGAATCAAGTTACAGCTTACAAAACCAAGATTTATGGGTTTCTAGGCGAAGTAAAACAACCGATCGGGTTGATTAACTTGCTCGTGGAATTGGGCGAAGAAGATCGCAGGACGTTGTAGATTCAGAAGTTCGTTATTATGGATGAGCAATGGTGTACAATGCCAACCTTGGTTGACCATCTTTGGTTGATTTTAGAATAGCTTTGGAACCTTAGTGTTTAGTAATGAAATTTCCCATGGAAAATTGGGTTGTAGTAGTGAAAGGAGACTAGAGCACTAGAAGTAAATGTTATTTCATGGAATTGAGAGAAGCGAAGCAGCGTGAGAAAGGCAAGAATATGGAGAGAACTCTCCACATTCAAGACTCACAAGCATCACAATCAAAGCCTAGATCCTGGCTCAGGAACCATAATCGGTTTGACAAGGCTATTGATCCCAGGATGCAATATGGGAAAGGGCGACCAACACCGGCAGAGCTGATGATGAATGTTCCAATTGACATAAATTATCCTACTCGGGTCCCAAAGATTAGATCTCAGCTCAATGCTAACTTGAGAAAGGAATTGGTGAATTTCGTCCGAGTAAACGTGGATGTAATTGCCTGGAGTCCTGGACACATAAGATATGTGCATGATATCACCAAAGATAACGTGTCATGCATTGAAGATTGACCCAAAGTTCACACTAGTCAAGTTGAAAAGGCATAGTCTGGGTCTGGAGCGATCGTTGAATTGAAAGAAGAAGTGAATAAGCTGATGGCGAATGACTTTATCTATGATGCTTTGTACCACGATTGGGCGTCTAACCCAATATTGATTGAGGAATTAAATGGGAAATTGCAAACTTGTGTTAACTACTCGGATTTAAAAAAGACATGCCTGAAGGACAGCTTTCCTTTGCACATGATTGACCAACTAGTGGATGGGATTGCAGAACATGAAATGATTTCATTTCTGGATGCTTTTTCGGCCTTTAACCAAATTCTGATGCATATACTGGATAAGGAGAACATTGGCATTATCATGGACTGGGGACTATACTGCTATCGATTTATGTCGTTCGATTTAAAGAATGCCGGAGCCACATTCCAAAGATTGGTGAGATCTATGTTCAAGAATCAAATCTGATGGATAATGAAAGTATATGTAGACGATATTCTTGTGAAATCACGAGTACCTCAAAACTATGTAGATGATCTTTCAGAGATGTTTTAAGTTTTTTGTAAATACAGAATGAAGCTAAATCTGTTAAAATGTTCTTTCAGAGTAGCATTAGGAAAGTTTCTAGCATTTATTATCAATTTAGGAGGCATCGAGGCTAATTCAGAGCAGATTAATGCCTTGAGGAATGTAATTGCCCCGGCTATGAAGAAACAACTACAGAGCTTGAATGGTAAGATTGCTGCTTTGAGTTCCTTTATCTTGAAGGCTGCCGATAAGTGCATACCCTTCTTCGATGCCCAGAAGTAAGGGAAGAAAAACTTCGAATAGAATCAAGATTTCCAGAGCGCCTTCAAAGAGTTGTTGAGGCCCAAGGAAATGCCATTAGTCTTATCTAAACCGCTAGACGGGGAGGATTTATTTGTTTACATAGTTTCAGCTCAGGCACTAAGTGTGGCATGCTACATGAGGAGGCGAGATCTAGAAACTAGTTTGCTACATCAACAAGTATTATAGGAGCTGAAAAGAATTACCCAAAGTTGTAGAAACTCATATATTTCTTATTGATCATGTTAAGGAAGGTACTACCGTATTTTCGAGGTCATCCAATCAAACATTGATGGATCAACCTCTGAAGCAAGTACTACACCAATCTGAAACCTCAGGAAGGTTGCGAAAATGAAATATCGAGCTGAGCCAGTATGATATCACTTATCATCCTAGGAGAGCAATAAATAGACAAGAATTGGTAGACCTCATCGCCAAGTTTACCATGCATGATGAGGAAGAAGAGGATGCTGCGGGAGTGGTCCTTCTTTGGAAGCTATTCGTCCATGGTGTTTAAAATGAATACAGCTTAAGAGCAGGAGTAGTATTTCAAGTGCCTGAAGGACGGTCAATCTACTATGCACTAAAGTTGGAATTTCCTACGACTAATAACAAATCTGAGTACGAACCAGGATTGAGGATAGCGAAGGAACTTGGGATAAAGTCGCTGCATGTATTTAGCGATTTCCAACTGGTGGTTTTCCAAGTCAGGAAGGAGTATCACACCAAGAAAGTGAGACTAGCCCCTCGCTTGTTGAAGGCGCTGGAAATACTGGAGGACATGGAGCGTTATACAATAATGCACATCCCTAGAGAGGAGAACACAAAAATGGATTCATTAACTAAGTTAGCTAGCTCTACGGAAGCACAATTAATGGGGTTGGTTCATGCAGAAGTTCTAACAAATTTTTGTATCAATTAGATGAACCTCAACTAGATTTTGGAGACTATAAAGGAGAAGGTGTAATGAATAATATAATTAAAGACTATCTGATCAATGGAACTCTCCTGAGAGACAGAAACGAACGGAAGAAGCTCCTCCAATCGTGACTCATGATGCATGATAAAATAGTTTACATTAGAGGATTCTCAACTCCCCTGCTTCGGTGTGTAGCCAAGGATGAGGCTAGGAAGACCCTAATGGAAATCCATGAGGGCAGCTGTAGCAATTACATCGGGGGTGGACTCTAACAAAAAGATATTTCTCTACGGATATTTATGGCCGACGATAAACCATGATGCTACTGACTATAGCAAATGGAATGATTTGTGCTAGAGATTTGCAAAGATTCCAACAGCCCCATCAACGAAACTTACGTAAATGGTCAGTCCATGACCATTTTTAATTTGGAGAATCGACGTCATCGATGTGCTACCAATAGCGAAGGGAGGAGCCAAATATGCTATCCAAAAAATGGGCTTAAGCGAAACCACTTGCCACGATTACAATGAAAAAGTAATTAACTTCGTGACTAAGAACATTATTTGCAGGTTCGGACTGACCCAGAAAATCATCACGAACAATGGAACTCAGTTCGAGAGCACCAAATTCAAGAATTTTTGTAAATGGTAAAGAATCGAGAAGAGATTCTCCATGGTGGCACATCCTTAGGCAAATGGGCAAGTGGAAGTAGTAAATAAGATCTTTAATTTCACCTTAAAAAGCCACTGACTGGAGCTAAAGGCAACTAGGTAAATGAGCTTCCACTAGCACAATGGGCTTATAGTACGACACATAAGTCTACAATTGGGCACTCGCCTTTCGCTTTGGCCTATGGATTAGAGGCGATAATCCTGATAGAATTGAAAGTCCCTTTTCATCATAAAGGGTATTGAATATGCAAGTATACGATTTTTGTTTGATGATAATAAACATATATATATTCATTTAAATTTATTTTTTAATGTACTATTTTATTTTCACAGATTAAATAAATATTTGCTAAATAAAATAAATAACACAGAATTTAAATTCAAATGGATATCTTATTCAAACAAATTTTTATTACAATTTTGAAAAGTACAAATTTGAGCTCTCACTATATATATACACAATTCCAATTACATTACAATTTCAATCACATCACACTTTTTCATTACAAATGCACCTCACTACATTTCACTCATTCACTCGTATTTATCTTCAACTCCAATCCAGATTGAATCTTGCATCTGAGTTATCTGCAAAAATACACAATGAAGCAGTAAAATTGAAAAGAAAATATTTTTGCGGTGTAAAATAAAATGTATTTTGAAAATATTATTAGCCTCAGTTATTTGGGTTGTTTGTCATCATTTAATTTTGAATTCATCATACACGAACAGCTTGTGACATGCACAGTGTATCACTATACATGCCATAAGGTCGTACACACCGATATATACACTTGATAAAATTACAGGGACAGGTGAGCACAAGGTCAAACCCAAATCAAAAGCTAGGTTCAACTCAAATGCAATAAAATAAAGTCACGATATCAGCCAAAGGTCAAACCCGAGCTATAAGCAAGATTCAACTCAGGTGCAAATCAAAATGTACAACATGAAATGATCAAGTTCAATATCAAAGCAAACCCAAATGTACATGAACACAAGCTCGGACTTAAGTGAAAACAATAGTTGCAAACATAATTCAAGAATACAAACCAACACTGTGATGACCCGGGATTTGTAAGCAATATCAATTTAATAATCTGGAATAAAAATTAAATTGATTTGATAACTTTGTAATAAGATTTGAATTAATTTAATAATTCAATAAAATAAATAGTAAATTGATAGATTTTATCTTTTTAAATTAGATAAACTGTTTTATATTTACAATGTATATAGAATATTGTATATATTGTAAATAGGTATTGTTTTAAATAAATCCTGTTTTCTATAAAATTTATATCTTTAGTAAAATTGGAAATTTATTATTTTATTTAAAAGTTAAACTTTTAAAAGCCATTTAATAAATAAAACATGTTTTTAAATACTTAAGATAAGTATTGAAATGATTTAAAATATGTGTAACTCAAGTTTAAAATTTTAATAAATAACAATGGGATTATTTTGAGTTTCTTTTAAATATAATATGATAATAAAATAATTGATGAAAAAAAGAAATAATTTCTTTTATAAGTTATTTATGGTTTTTAAATATTGATATTTCTAAAATTATAATAATGCATTGTTTTAACAAATAAATTTCTAATAAAAATAATTGTTTTTCAAATTTAAATTGTGTAGTTATATATGTATATATATAACTTGATTTGAATTAGAATTCAAAGCTTTGAAGTTTAAAAGTATAATTGTTTTTAATTTCTTTTGATTTTGAAATATTTGTATAAGTTTATGAATAAAATTGGATTCATTCATCTTAAAATTATCTGCTTGTAAATAAATACATGTTAACTAATTAAACAAACATTCACTTTTATCTTATATTAACATGATAACTAGATAACTAATTAACATTTAACTATAATTAAATAACATAATTATAACAAATTAAAATATAAAGACAAATGTAAACATTATACTAATTAAATGAACAAGTGTTAAAAGATTAAGAAGAATGTGAGACAAGTGTCATAATTTATCTTTTTCATTTTTCTTTTGATAAATCAAAAATTTACTTACATTAACATATCTCTTCTCATTTCATATTCTTTTCTATTCTTCTTTTTCAAAACCTTAAGAAACATCTTCAGCTAACAAATCTGAAACCTGTTTTCTCTAACCAAATCAACGTTCAAACCAATCTTCTTCAAAGCTATATGAAATTCATTTTGCAAATCATGTTTAAACCTGAAGCTCTCCTCAAAACATCAACCTAAACCCAATTTACAACTTCCAAACTTGCATGCAACAGCAGTTACATCCAAAAGTCCTGCAGTTCCCCTTCTTTCTGTTTTGAAATAACAACCAGTCTGCATTTCTTATTCAAGTGGCAACTGCAGTTTCAAATTTAAAGAAACAAAACTGCCTGCATATTTTCATTTGCATTTCCTCTTTTCAAAATCTGGAATTTCATAAAGTATGCATGCAAGTCAATTTCAAGATTTCATACAAGCCAAATGCATGAAATCAAAGCAAGAAATTCTGCAATTCCTATTCAAGCAAACCTGCATATTTTTCAAGAATAAAGCTTCTGCATCTCCTTCTATCTGGTGGCAAGCATGCAAGTAAAATTTGGAGCTAATGCAAAAGTAATCAGGGAACAACAACAAACAAGATTTGAAGTTTACAAATTAAATAAAGCAAGCCACCCAGATTCATTAAGCACTCAAGTTTTTATCAAATACAAAAGGGGGACTGCATATTTCCAGAATTAAAAAGCACCAAAGTTTTTTTCAAAAACTACTCTGTCTCCCAATACAAACAGGTGAGTAACATCATAATTTAAATGGTTTAAAGTATAAGTATGTTGCATGTTTATCACTGAAAACAGATATGTTTTGTGGCTGCATTTATAAGTATGTCTTTGAATATTTATATGGATGTATGGTGTGCATTGTGATTGAGTGCTCTGCCCTTATATTGTTTTCCAGGCTCAACATCTTAACCTTCTTTTTGCTTACCACCTGATCTAGTTTGTTAGGACTTGATTTTCAAGCCAAGGATGTTAGGATTAGTATAGATTAAGTTTTAAAAACTTAATATTGTTAAAATAAAATCTGGTATTTCTGTAAAAACCCAGGATATCAGAGAATGTTGAATAATATGAAAATTTCGAACTGTGAAATTTATGGATTCAATATTATGAAATTAATACATAATCAAAATCATGATTTTTAACACCTAAATCACAGTTTTTAGAATTGAAATAAAGGGGTAGTTCTGTATTGAACAGAAAATGGGAATAGGGGATTTTGGGGTGATCTCTGCAACTAGGAAGTTCGGGGCTTTGCTTGTGGGTAGGATAGTAACCATTGAAGCAGAGAAAAATAATTAATGTTGATGCAAATCAACAGGGAGGTAGCGGTTGTGATTATTTGTCAGTAGCCCTAGTTTTGAAGGAATCAGTAAATAGAGAGGCACGGCTTTAATGTTTGATCGAGTGCAACTACGTTTTAGGATTTGGAAGCTTGGGCGTAGGTGAGGCTATGGCCGGTGGTGGAGGTTCTCTGGTGGTCGGAACATCGTGGGGGAAGCGTTGACAGGATTTGATGGGGTTTTTGAACTTTCTGTTCCAGGTTTTAAAATTAAACTCGAATTTCGATTCGAGATTTTGGAGGGAAGAATGGTGGTCGTGTTGGACTTTGGGGCTTGTCAGCGGCGTAGAGAAGCCACCGGAGGTGGCTGGTGATTGCCGGAGGCACGGTGCATGTGCACCGTGCACTTTTAGGTTCAGGGGGATTGTTTGGTATGTTCAAGGGAAACTGGAGAATAACTCGAAGTAGGTAGTATGTTTACTCGAAGGAGAGAGCTTGCAGACTCGAAGTGGATTTGGCAGTGCTCGGGTTTAAGCATGTTAACAGGTTTAGTCCTGCAACCTGTAGCTCTGTTTTGATTTTTAAACTAAAATTTAAACTGAACTTTAATGAAATAAAGATTCAAATGAGATTTAAAAGTAGTTTTGAAATCTGGAGTAAGTTTAAATTCTAAAAAAAAAAATATATATAGATTCAAGTTTGAATTTGAATCTAGTTGAAAAAAAAAGAAGAAAACTTGGCAGTTTTCTGAAAACTAAAATTTCATTTTTGAAATCTGGAAGTTAATTTTAAAACAGCAGTTTAAATTTAAACTTAAGTTCAGTTTCTTAAAGATATTTAAATCTGCAGGTTTTCAAAAATGAATTTGTATTTTAATAAAGAGATTTTAAAATCAAGGTATAAAGCAAGAGTTCAATTTCAAGTTTAAATTCAAGTGATTTAAATAGGGAACAGTTCAAATGTATTGAATTTAAAATCTGGATAATTGAATAAGTTTAAAAATTTAAATGTTTCCAAACAAGTTTAAATTTAAATTGTTTATTAGAAGTAAACTTGTTTCAAACAAATATTTTAACTTGATTTCCTTGTTTTGAATGAAGTCATTTATAAAAGGTTTATAATAGAAAGTTAATGATTTGTTAACTTGAATTTGTAATTTAAATAATAATGTACTTAAAACTTAATTGTTAATTAAATTAAGCAAATTAAGACTTATCTTATATAAGTTTTAATTATAAGTAATAAATGTTATTGACATTTATTTTTATAAAGATTATAAATGGAATTTAAATGGGTTAATGCTTAAATAAATATCATTTTGAATTTTTGATTAAAAATGGAATTTGGATTTAAATTTAAAATGCAATGTTCTAAGTACACTTTAATATTAATAAAATTATTAATAAGAAATGGGTTATCTTAGAAATTATTAAGGGTTAAGATAATTAAATAAATAGGATAATTAAGAGTGACTTATTTATTTAATTTAAAATTAATAATTTGTATTAATTTAAATTAGAGATAAATTAAGAAAAGTAATTAAAGAATTAATAATTGTTAATGATGGTCATTAACTAAGGTTTATTTAGTAATTAATTAATATGATTAATGTTTAATAATTAATTAGATTAATTAATTAATGATAATAATTGTGAAATTTGTTTAAGTCAATTACTTAAATAAAAGTAATTAAGACATTAATTACTTAATGTAATTAATGGAGTTTAATGTGATTGGTTTAAATTAATTAATTAAGTTTAATTAATTTTAAACATTGGATTTGATGATTATTACTTGATGTAATTAATGAAGTAAAATTACTCAGTGAAGTAATTAGAGATAATTACTAGATGTAATTAGTGGATGATGTTTGGATTGAGGAAATAATTTGGATTAAATTATTTATAATTAATCAAGGGATTAGTTAAAGAAATTAATTAAGAAGTAATTACTTTGATAAGTAATTAAGGGTAGTTAATTACTAAGTGTGATTAATCAAAGGTGATTAATAATTATGGTTTAATTAAGATTAATTACTTGATGTAATTAATTTAATTTAAGATAATTAATTAAATATAATTAAGGATCATTAATTAAATAATTAATGATGTAATTAAGATTTAATAATTAAGATTAATTATTAATCATTAATAAATGATTAAAGGTAATTAATTAATTGTAATTAATTAAGGTTTAATGTAATTAGTTATAGTTAATTAATGAAGTAATTAAAGGTTAATTACTAATTATGGTTAAGAGTAATTAATTTGTGAAATTAATTAAGGATAATTACTTAAATGTAATTAAAGAATAATTAATCAAGGGGATTAATTAAAGTGATTAATAATGGATAATTAATTAATTAATTTGTAATTAATTAATGATTATGCAAGCAAGATTTATATTAAGGTAAGTAATTAATTTAATTCATTTTAAGTTAATTAGAGAAGATGTAATTAATTTAATTAATTTTAAATTAATTATAGATGGTATGATTATAAGTCATTGCTTATATGAATGGATAATGATTGCTTTGAATGGTTTGAATCTCAGAGATAAGATTAGTAATGTTGATTGATATGGATGCATTGGTTGCATTGTGATATTAATATGGATTATCTTTTAATAGTGATAATGTGGATTATCTGTAGTTTGATAATGATAATTATCTGTTGTGAATCTATGAGTTATCTATCTATGTGTATATAGATAAGTTTAAATTGAATTGTTTTAAAACTTAAAACAACTTGGACCCTAAAAGACACGCTTTGGATTTCGATGAGACCGGGATCGGATTTGCTTCACTACAGCGTGATAGGGGGTTCTCGCTTTGCGTTAGGTGGCGAACGGGAGACTCTTACCCCTACATGCCCCCGGGGATAGTATAAGGTCTTGCGGGGTTGGTTGCGACTCGAGAGGGTGGCCGTAAAAGCAAATTCGAGGTATCACTGTGAGCCACAGCGGGGCTGGGATGGTTGAAAAGCCTACCGGTCGTGAGCCGTTGCTGATGGTTGAAAAGCCTAGGTCGTCACAGTGGTATCAGAGCGTTAGGTTGAGTGAATACCTTGGCTCTGGAGTGGTGTCTATATTGAGAGAGCGTATTTGTAATTTTATATATATTTATATATTTATATATATTTATCTATTTCTATCTATCTGTTGGGTTACCTGTTCAGGTTTTCCAATATAGGTTATAAAGATAGATAAGGTAGTAGTGTTTGTAACACGATTACTACCATTGGTTGGAGTCTGATGTTTAAGGTTGGAAGTGTATGTGTCGAGACTGTAGACCTAATACCGTCTCGAGTAAGCTTTGTTATGTTGAAGTATTTCATCGATCTCTGAAGGAAACCTGTTAAGGTTCGGGGTCATCTTTGAAGTACAAAGTTTGGTGAGTACGGTTTGGATCTGTTCGGTTGAGCTAGAGTAAGTGATGGTATCTTGATACCTCAGGAAGTTGTAACTGCGTGATGAGATGCAGTGACTATGGATTTTTTTCGAAGATGTTTTCTTTGGAACAATTTTGGGAAGTGTGGCTGTCCCGAAGTTGTGGCTGGATTCAGCAGGATGTTGTGGTGTTTTCTGTCTGCTTTGGAGTCAACAGTGCAGGTCGGAATGTTCTGTGTACCGACAGAGATGTCATAGCGGGGTAGTTTTTCTGTAGATGGAGTTTAGAAGCTGCTAAGTGATTCTGTTTCTTCAATGGATTGACTAGACCAATAAAAGCTGTTCTGTTTGTTAAGAGAGAACAGTTTTCTTTGGAAATTTATCTGGGTGATCGCAAAAGTGACTTGCGATTGTTTGAGTGTTCTCTTGGATTATTGGAGATTTTATGAATGTCTTCTGGGAAGACAGAGATTTGTCTATATCTGGAATTGAATTCTCTTATCGACTAGTATTCCAGGAGTGGAACTGATAGTTCTGTTTAGTTGGAGAATGATTCCTAGAGATGGAGTTGATGGAGTAACTCAGTTTTGGAGGAATTTCTGAGTTTTCTTTATGGATCCGAAGAACCATATTTCTGGAAAGTGATGTCCAGTTAGTGCTTGTGTTCTTCGTCAGTATTATCTTGTCTGCTTTGGATCAGAGTTGTGCAGCGGAAGCGGTTTGATAGTGTTTCTGATTTTCTTTTTCGGATCAGAAGTAGTTTGTTGTTTTCTGCTGTCTATGGAGTAGAATTGTGTTTTGGTTTTGGATGGATATTAAGGAGATCATTGTGGTGGGTTGTTTTTGGCTCTGATTGTTCTAGAGGAATCAGCAAGGGTTAAGCTGATCAGTTTGGATGTTGGCAGCCCTGGATTGTCTGAAAACTTTTGTGGATAAGGGACGGAGAAATTTGGAATTCGAAATTGGAGACTTCGTTGTTGTTGGGGTTTTCTCTGATTCAGGAGCTATAAGTTTTGATAAGATAGAAGAAGCCAGCTCAGTGATGTTTGGATCTCTTCTCTGTGTTTTTGTTGGATCAGTATTTGGTTTTCAGGATTGAATTATCAGTTTGGATAACTGGAATTCAATGAGTTTCACGTATCTCTGAGGGAGTACGTGTATGGTCTATCTCTAGTTTTAGAACCAGCAGTTATGGAGTTTGGTTGTTGAGTCAGACTCGTCTGTAGTCTGATATGCTGTCTAATTCTGTAAGATATAGATGAATAGGAGCTCTATAGTTTAATAGTATTTATTGTTTGGAATTTATAGAGCGAGTATCCCGATATTTTTATATACCGGGGAAACTCGTGGAAGTTTTTATCCAGAATTTTTCTGGATAATTAGATTTGTTTGATTGATTGAATTGATTGCTTTGGTTGTTAGCATATCATTGGTATATGCTTGTGTTTTAAAATTAAATCTTTAAATAGATTATTAAATTACCTTTGTTTTAAATTTCGGGGACGAAATTCTTTGAAGGGGGAAGGAATGTGATGACCCGGGATTTGTAAGCAATATCAATTTAATAATCTGGAATAAAAATTAAATTGATTTGATAACTTTGTAATAAGATTTGAATTAATTTAATAATTCAATAAAATAAATAGTAAATTGATAGATTTTATCTTTTTAAATTAGATAAACTGTTTTATATTTACAATGTATATAGAATATTGTATATATTGTAAATAGGTATTGTTTTAAATAAATCCTGTTTTCTATAAAATTTATATCTTTAGTAAAATTGGAAATTTATTATTTTATTTAAAAGTTAAACTTTTAAAAGCCATTTAATAAATAAAACATGTTTTTAAATACTTAAGATAAGTATTGAAATGATTTAAAATATGTGTAACTCAAGTTTAAAATTTTAATAAATAACAATGGGATTATTTTGAGTTTCTTTTAAATATAATATGATAATAAAATAATTGATGAAAAAAAGAAATAATTTCTTTTATAAGTTATTTATGGTTTTTAAATATTGATATTTCTAAAATTATAATAATGCATTGTTTTAACAAATAAATTTCTAATAAAAATAATTGTTTTTCAAATTTAAATTGTGTAGTTATATATGTATATATATAACTTGATTTGAATTAGAATTCAAAGCTTTGAAGTTTAAAAGTATAATTGTTTTTAATTTCTTTTGATTTTGAAATATTTGTATAAGTTTATGAATAAAATTGGATTCATTCATCTTAAAATTATCTGCTTGTAAATAAATACATGTTAACTAATTAAACAAACATTCACTTTTATCTTATATTAACATGATAACTAGATAACTAATTAACATTTAACTATAATTAAATAACATAATTATAACAAATTAAAATATAAAGACAAATGTAAACATTATACTAATTAAATGAACAAGTGTTAAAAGATTAAGAAGAATGTGAGACAAGTGTCATAATTTATCTTTTTCATTTTTCTTTTGATAAATCAAAAATTTACTTACATTAACATATCTCTTCTCATTTCATATTCTTTTCTATTCTTCTTTTTCAAAACCTTAAGAAACATCTTCAGCTAACAAATCTGAAACCTGTTTTCTCTAACCAAATCAACGTTCAAACCAATCTTCTTCAAAGCTATATGAAATTCATTTTGCAAATCATGTTTAAACCTGAAGCTCTCCTCAAAACATCAACCTAAACCCAATTTACAACTTCCAAACTTGCATGCAACAGCAGTTACATCCAAAAGTCCTGCAGTTCCCCTTCTTTCTGTTTTGAAATAACAACCAGTCTGCATTTCTTATTCAAGTGGCAACTGCAGTTTCAAATTTAAAGAAACAAAACTGCCTGCATATTTTCATTTGCATTTCCTCTTTTCAAAATCTGGAATTTCATAAAGTATGCATGCAAGTCAATTTCAAGATTTCATACAAGCCAAATGCATGAAATCAAAGCAAGAAATTCTGCAATTCCTATTCAAGCAAACCTGCATATTTTTCAAGAATAAAGCTTCTGCATCTCCTTCTATCTGGTGGCAAGCATGCAAGTAAAATTTGGAGCTAATGCAAAAGTAATCAGGGAACAACAACAAACAAGATTTGAAGTTTACAAATTAAATAAAGCAAGCCACCCAGATTCATTAAGCACTCAAGTTTTTATCAAATACAAAAGGGGGACTGCATATTTCCAGAATTAAAAAGCACCAAAGTTTTTTTCAAAAACTACTCTGTCTCCCAATACAAACAGGTGAGTAACATCATAATTTAAATGGTTTAAAGTATAAGTATGTTGCATGTTTATCACTGAAAACAGATATGTTTTGTGGCTGCATTTATAAGTATGTCTTTGAATATTTATATGGATGTATGGTGTGCATTGTGATTGAGTGCTCTGCCCTTATATTGTTTTCCAGGCTCAACATCTTAACCTTCTTTTTGCTTACCACCTGATCTAGTTTGTTAGGACTTGATTTTCAAGCCAAGGATGTTAGGATTAGTATAGATTAAGTTTTAAAAACTTAATATTGTTAAAATAAAATCTGGTATTTCTGTAAAAACCCAGGATATCAGAGAATGTTGAATAATATGAAAATTTCGAACTGTGAAATTTATGGATTCAATATTATGAAATTAATACATAATCAAAATCATGATTTTTAACACCTAAATCACAGTTTTTAGAATTGAAATAAAGGGGTAGTTCTGTATTGAACAGAAAATGGGAATAGGGGATTTTGGGGTGATCTCTGCAACTAGGAAGTTCGGGGCTTTGCTTGTGGGTAGGATAGTAACCATTGAAGCAGAGAAAAATAATTAATGTTGATGCAAATCAACAGGGAGGTAGCGGTTGTGATTATTTGTCAGTAGCCCTAGTTTTGAAGGAATCAGTAAATAGAGAGGCACGGCTTTAATGTTTGATCGAGTGCAACTACGTTTTAGGATTTGGAAGCTTGGGCGTAGGTGAGGCTATGGCCGGTGGTGGAGGTTCTCTGGTGGTCGGAACATCGTGGGGGAAGCGTTGACAGGATTTGATGGGGTTTTTGAACTTTCTGTTCCAGGTTTTAAAATTAAACTCGAATTTCGATTCGAGATTTTGGAGGGAAGAATGGTGGTCGTGTTGGACTTTGGGGCTTGTCAGCGGCGTAGAGAAGCCACCGGAGGTGGCTGGTGATTGCCGGAGGCACGGTGCATGTGCACCGTGCACTTTTAGGTTCAGGGGGATTGTTTGGTATGTTCAAGGGAAACTGGAGAATAACTCGAAGTAGGTAGTATGTTTACTCGAAGGAGAGAGCTTGCAGACTCGAAGTGGATTTGGCAGTGCTCGGGTTTAAGCATGTTAACAGGTTTAGTCCTGCAACCTGTAGCTCTGTTTTGATTTTTAAACTAAAATTTAAACTGAACTTTAATGAAATAAAGATTCAAATGAGATTTAAAAGTAGTTTTGAAATCTGGAGTAAGTTTAAATTCTAAAAAAAAAAATATATATAGATTCAAGTTTGAATTTGAATCTAGTTGAAAAAAAAAGAAGAAAACTTGGCAGTTTTCTGAAAACTAAAATTTCATTTTTGAAATCTGGAAGTTAATTTTAAAACAGCAGTTTAAATTTAAACTTAAGTTCAGTTTCTTAAAGATATTTAAATCTGCAGGTTTTCAAAAATGAATTTGTATTTTAATAAAGAGATTTTAAAATCAAGGTATAAAGCAAGAGTTCAATTTCAAGTTTAAATTCAAGTGATTTAAATAGGGAACAGTTCAAATGTATTGAATTTAAAATCTGGATAATTGAATAAGTTTAAAAATTTAAATGTTTCCAAACAAGTTTAAATTTAAATTGTTTATTAGAAGTAAACTTGTTTCAAACAAATATTTTAACTTGATTTCCTTGTTTTGAATGAAGTCATTTATAAAAGGTTTATAATAGAAAGTTAATGATTTGTTAACTTGAATTTGTAATTTAAATAATAATGTACTTAAAACTTAATTGTTAATTAAATTAAGCAAATTAAGACTTATCTTATATAAGTTTTAATTATAAGTAATAAATGTTATTGACATTTATTTTTATAAAGATTATAAATGGAATTTAAATGGGTTAATGCTTAAATAAATATCATTTTGAATTTTTGATTAAAAATGGAATTTGGATTTAAATTTAAAATGCAATGTTCTAAGTACACTTTAATATTAATAAAATTATTAATAAGAAATGGGTTATCTTAGAAATTATTAAGGGTTAAGATAATTAAATAAATAGGATAATTAAGAGTGACTTATTTATTTAATTTAAAATTAATAATTTGTATTAATTTAAATTAGAGATAAATTAAGAAAAGTAATTAAAGAATTAATAATTGTTAATGATGGTCATTAACTAAGGTTTATTTAGTAATTAATTAATATGATTAATGTTTAATAATTAATTAGATTAATTAATTAATGATAATAATTGTGAAATTTGTTTAAGTCAATTACTTAAATAAAAGTAATTAAGACATTAATTACTTAATGTAATTAATGGAGTTTAATGTGATTGGTTTAAATTAATTAATTAAGTTTAATTAATTTTAAACATTGGATTTGATGATTATTACTTGATGTAATTAATGAAGTAAAATTACTCAGTGAAGTAATTAGAGATAATTACTAGATGTAATTAGTGGATGATGTTTGGATTGAGGAAATAATTTGGATTAAATTATTTTATAATTAATCAAGGGATTAGTTAAAGAAATTAATTAAGAAGTAATTACTTTGATAAGTAATTAAGGGTAGTTAATTACTAAGTGTGATTAATCAAAGGTGATTAATAATTATGGTTTAATTAAGATTAATTACTTGATGTAATTAATTTAATTTAAGATAATTAATTAAATATAATTAAGGATCATTAATTAAATAATTAATGATGTAATTAAGATTTAATAATTAAGATTAATTATTAATCATTAATAAATGATTAAAGGTAATTAATTAATTGTAATTAATTAAGGTTTAATGTAATTAGTTATAGTTAATTAATGAAGTAATTAAAGGTTAATTACTAATTATGGTTAAGAGTAATTAATTTGTGAAATTAATTAAGGATAATTACTTAAATGTAATTAAAGAATAATTAATCAAGGGGATTAATTAAAGTGATTAATAATGGATAATTAATTAATTAATTTGTAATTAATTAATGATTATGTAAGCAAGATTTATATTAAGGTAAGTAATTAATTTAATTCATTTTAAGTTAATTAGAGAAGATGTAATTAATTTAATTAATTTTAAATTAATTATAGATGGTATGATTATAAGTCATTGCTTATATGAATGGATAATGATTGCTTTGAATGGTTTGAATCTCAGAGATAAGATTAGTAATGTTGATTGATATGGATGCATTGGTTGCATTGTGATATTAATATGGATTATCTTTTAATAGTGATAATGTGGATTATCTGTAGTTTGATAATGATAATTATCTGTTGTGAATCTATGAGTTATCTATCTATGTGTATATAGATAAGTTTAAATTGAATTGTTTTAAAACTTAAAACAACTTGGACCCTAAAAGACACGCTTTGGATTTCGATGAGACCGGGATCGGGTTTCCATATTTGGATATCCGAAAACCACATCGATTCCAATTAACGATAGGTCGTTAATCTAAGTGGAGTTTAGTGAAGACTCGAGGTGTAAGAGCTATACGTCAGTATAACTCTGTGGGTGATTCCGTAATGAGTTTGACGGAATAGTACTTATAGATTCGAGATGAAGAATTAGAGTGCAAGGGTTATCGTCGTTAACTCTGAGGGTGATTCCAAAACGAGTGTAACGAGTTAATGCCTTCGGTTTCGTTCGAACCCGGAACGAACTTGTATGGATTGAATGCTTTCAGCACATCGTCAGGTGGACGATGAGCATTCTAAGTGATGTGTCCTATAAAGGTAATCGTAGCCTCAAGCCTCATCAACCGGGAATGGCTAAAACAGGGGAGGTGCAGCAAGGCTTCGTGGGTAGCACCCACTGGAGAGCAAGATTGATCCCTGTCTAGAGGTCCCTTTATATTCGGCTTAGTGGGCAGTTGGATATGCGCACCAACTGCGGGGTTGTCTTGTTCGGAACTATTCAGTAAGGAATGGGTCCGGCCTTGTGTTGCAGGGGAGTTAGGGTGGCTCCTCGGTACGTTGATCTAGGCCACGTACTGTGACGGGCGGTACCCCAGTAGCCCTGCCATTGTATGGAATCCAAAATCCAATAAGTGCCAACGGTTTTGATTGTATTACCCACTTTTGTGGCTAGTAGCTGGAATTTAATGAATGTAACAATTTCGGCTATTTCATATTTACTTGAAAACCCTAGACACTATTATAATATCATAGAATTTCCTATCAAATGTTTTGGTTAGCGTAAGGTAAAAACTTTTCCATGTTTATGTGTGGGAAGTCTTACGTGATACCTTTTCTTTTCAAAGGTTTTTGAAAGTTAAGCAACTTTAACCTGTTACTCACACCAGACCCATGTCTGACCCAGAGTTTATTTTTGTTTTCATAATCTCTTGGGTACTCAAATTTTTACGAGTAGCCAAGGGATTCAGGTTTGCTTAGATGAATATTGGAGGAGCAGACGGAGCAGGAGGCTTCTGCGTTAGATAGAGTATTCCGCTGTGTGTTCTGTGTTGTCTTTGGATTGTATTATGTTGTAAATACTAGACAGGTGTTTATAACTGTCTAGTATATGTTGTGTACTCTGATAGTGGTTGTAAACTATGTAATATTTTATGTTATTAATATAATTTATTCGTTCCGCTGTTTAGATTCTGATGTGTTGTTCCTTCTTCTTCTCTTTCTTTCTCTTTTCTATCCCTTTCTTTCTTATTAGCGATGCAATTTCCTGGTGTATGGAAGTTGGGTCGTTACAAACACTGACATATATATGCCACTGTATGCAAACTGCCTCAACTCAAGCAAATGCATATCAAACTACAACAAGATATCAATGGAGCATATACATGAACCAGAACAAAACACATGCACCAGTGAAATGTCGAAGACCAGATAACACAACATATAGTGATAATATGGTTGCAGTGAAGACTACAAGTACAAAGCATGTACCAGTTCAATATGCAAAGCAACCAGAACCCCAAAGTACATAAAACAATAAACCAACAAATGCTCTAGACAAATTCAAATAGCAAAATACATATGATCAAAAAAATCAAGCAAGTGAAGCAACTCGAGCTCTAGATGGTACACAAGATAATGACACGGTACAGTGAACTACAACGAACCAAACAAGCTACTTGAGCACCATCATCAATGGAACCAGATCACAAAAATATGTACACAATGGCCAGAACTATATCTACACCAGACTTCGAAGCATGTACGAAGTAGTAGCAATATGCATATGGTCAAGCATAAAACTCGAAGCGATCAGAGCATAAGCAAGAAGACTCAAAACTATGCAGTAAAACCAGAGGTAGTATAGACAGGGAAGTGCAGACTAACTTAAACAATGCAAGCAAAGCTAACACATACATATATGAACACACATGTATGTAATGCACAAGTACAGGCTGATTTCTGTCAAAGGTAAAACACAACAAATGGTCAAGAGCATAACAAAGTCAAGGTCGAACATTTTAAACAGTAGAAGTTTCAAAGTAACCAAAAGTCAACAGAGAATCAAAATCAGTTCGAATAAGAATCAAATAATGTCAATAGCAATTTCAAAGCCGATATTGAATAAGTCAGTGCCGAAGTCGAACAAGTCAGAAATCGAAGCCGTGGTGGCCACAAAAGAAATCAAGCCATGAGAAACAAGAAATCAAAATATATACGAATTGGAACAAGTCAGTAATAATCTCAATCATCCAAACGAAGATCAATGGCCAAAGCTAAAATAACTGTCAAATTCAAATCAGTATATCTAAACAAAAATGTAGGAATTAGAATCCTATAATACCCATTCATCATCGAATTTCACAATCCATTCGAGTTCAAGTAACAATAGAGCAGAATCAAATTCGAGTAAACAAACGAGTAAAGCAAAAGGCATAAATTACATACCGAAGTCAAGATCGAACTCGGTCGAGAAGCAGTCATGTGCAACTCAAGGAGATGGTCGACCGATAGAGCAAGCAACATGAAATCGCATATTCGATTAACCAACTAAAGTCGACAGCTTCAACAAAGAAAAAGCCTAAATCTGGAAAAGGAACAAACGAAGACAAAGCAACCATTACTCATAAAGAAGTTGGGCCGAAGGATTAGAAGAAAGAGGGGATAAATTATTTATCTCAATATTTTTATTTAGGCCGACTTTTATCATCTTGGGCTTTAGTTAAAAAATTAGGGTTTTGTATTTTTTATATCGGTTTTATTTACAATTCTCTTTTAGGCGATTGTATTTTCTAGTCGTGTGACTAGGGGACGAACTAGATGGTGTAGTTCAAGAATTCACAACTCAGTACGGTGGTGTAGTTTGGGAAATTGCAACTCGGTGGCTGAGTTGTGGCAGGGTTTTGAGCGTAAAGTTTGCTTAGTCGATAGCGGGTGTCACGAGTTTACATGTGTAAGCGTCCGACTACTTAATTTCTAGTAGAAACCTTGGGGGCGGCATGTAGGCAGGGTTTTTTCGAAGCTGGGTAAATCTTTGTGTTCTTTTCTGCATTTATTATTCGATTATTGTCTGTGCTGCTATTATTCTGCTATATCTGAGTTGAAATTATTTTATATAAACTTCCACAATAATTTTTATAATTGATAGCATCACCTTATTCACCCCCCCTCTAGGGTGAAATCGATCCTACATGTGGTATCATAGGTAGGAACAAAAGCCATTTTTGTTTTAAAAATTTAATTTTTCAACGACCAATTTTTGCTTTATAAATTCGAATTTTTAATGGCTTCTTTTAATAATGCTCTTACTGAGGGTCGGTCCAATATTATTCCTCCTGTTTTTGATGGAACAGATTTTTTGAATTGGAAACTAAAAATGGAATTTTATTTAAAATCTGTTAATATTAAATGTTGGAATATTTTTAAAAATGGGTGTGATATAATAGACAAGAAAATTACTTTGATTAATGCTCTTGCTATGCATATAATGTATTCTCATATTAATCAAGATAATTTTAACTTTATCTCTTAATGTGAAAGTGCACGGGAAATCTGAAATACTTTTTGATGCAATATATGATGCAAAAGTCAATAACCGTGAGAGATCCTCCATAATCAGATCAGAAATTAAAGAAATGTGCTTAGCAGGATTGGTAAAAGAAAGTAGTGATGATAATGATGATGGAGCAACTGACCTGGCATTACTAATGAAGAGATTCAAAAAGTGGAACCGCAAATACAAAAATCCAGATCTAAATCAAATATTGATAAGCAAAATATTCAAAGCACTAGACAACCCAAAAGAATGTGAGATCATTTGTCATAAGTGCAATAAAAGCAGACACATCAAGCGTAATTATCCTCGAAATCGACACGGCCAAGAAAAGAATTCCAAAGGGAGAAGTTTTGCAGCCATGTGGAATAAAAGTGATGATGATTATAAAAGCACTAGCAGTGAAAGTAAGAAAGCAGATCTGTGCTTTCGAGGTGATATAACTGATAGCGATGATGATGAGCCAAGCGAGGTATCAAAACTCACTCATTCGGAATTACTTATATATTTCCACGAAGTAAATGTCTATTTTGAATGACTTAGGGAGAACTACGCTAAACTTGAATCACAAAAAATACTTTGATATATTTAAATAAACAGCTTGATCAATTAGTTAAAAACTATCAAAGTAAGATCCCTAAGTGTGATAAGTGTCCACCACTCGAAGAAGAGATTAAAAAGTCAGAAATTAAAATTAGATTGCTTGAAAATAAAAATTTGATTTTGAAAGAGAATGAAAATATTAGAAGAAAAAATTCTTTTAAAAAGTGCACACAATTATTGAACGAAAATGAGTCACTAAAAACATAAGTCCAACAACTATCAACAGCTTTAATAAATTTTCCAAAGGAGAAAGATCATTGAATTTGCTATTAGAAAAACAATCTGTTAACACTGTTAGACAAGGACTTGGGTATAATCAATCTGAACGTGCTAGAAATGCAATTAAACAAGTCAATTCCATGTGCACAATTTGTAGAAAAATTGGACACAATCACAATATTTGCTGGCATAGACCCAAAAATATCAAACCCATTCCAATTTGGGTTCCTAAAGGCACAAATATAAAATCCCTTAAAGTCAAAAAATTTTGGGTGCCAAAAGGAACAAATATAAATAGTTTTTGGTCACCACAAACTTATTTTTCAAAATTTGTTGCCACTAACAACCATGGGTTTATAAAAATAAATAGGTCACAAAAATCTTTTATTGTGTAGGTGTGGTGGCAGGCTAAGGAATAACAATAGTGTTATCTGGATTCTGGCTATTCCAGACACACAACGGACGACAAATCAAAGTTCCTTAGCCTAGTACAAAGGTGACAGAATCACAGTGGGGACAACAACGAAAAATTATCGTAAGGGTAAAAGCGGTAACAGTATATTTATTTCGAACGATATATTTAATGTGATAAATCTGCACCATAATTTGAATTTAAATCGGCTAGTTATGTTATAAAGAGATGAATGATGATTTTGATTCTGAAATATTCAAAATGTTGACCAATCGTCTTTGAACTACTTTATATAGATTTTTCTGAATTAATGATGGCGGTTTATTTATGATTACTCTCGGAAATATTTGGTTACTTTACTGCTGACACTATGATCGCTGTTTGCATGGCTTCAATTCAAATTCATTTAAAAGCTTTTAAAATGATTTTGAGATATTTTGTTGCACACTTCATCGTCTGGTCTATGACATTCGAATGATAATTTTGAGTCAAAAGAAATTCAGATGCAGATGACACTAGTAATCAAGTTGATAGAAAAATTACTAGATTTATGTCGAGACATTCAGTAACTGCATCGTTTTTCAAAGAAAATATCTGCATATTTTTCACTTCAAATACTTTCAAATTAGCAAACATTTTTCTTACATAAAACCTCTTCAAGAAAATCACTTTTGTTGACCTTATTTCAGATTAGTCATTTTGAAAATTTGATTTGATAATTATTTTTGAATTTAAGCTTAAATGACTACATTAACTAATCTGACTCTCTACCGATTATCAAAAAGACAAACAGTGATTGAAAAAGTGATAAGTGTCGATATTGATCATATATTATAACTTGAGATAGTATAATTAGTAAATTTCTTTAGAAATTTGAACAAGAGTTATAAAACCTTTTTGTTGGTAAAAATTCTACGACCATTTCTATTTCTATCATATTTCTATCGACCATCACTCATCAAAATCCAATATAGTTTGTGAAAATGTGGTATTTTAAATGGGAAATCATTTGTTTTTCATTTTATTATATTTTTAGCAAAAACATCCAAAGTATTCACTCTCATCTAAAAGTCCTCATGGTTATGCATGGGTGAATTACTTGGAATTTTTGATTATGTACTTCCATGCTCATTTAAAAGTCCTTACGGTAATGCACGTATGGAATGAAAATCAAAATTGATTGATTAAATAGCCAAGTTGATTCTAATCCTATTTAAAAGTCCTCATGGTTATGCGTGGTTAGAAGATACTTGAATTCGTTTTCTTATAAATTTTTTGGAATACTACTAATCTCATTAAAAGTCCTAATGGTTTGCATGGGTAGTAGATATTCAAATTCCTGAAATAAATATACCACAAATAGACACAACTATATGGTTTTATATGATGACATCATCCCTGTCATTCTAAAGTGGAATATGCGTCAAACAGAGTATTTATGATTTTTGTTTGATTTTTATTGAAATTTAATATTTGTACTCGATTGAGTATTAACATAGTATTAATGTCTATCACTTTATCTCTATTTTTCTAACACTATCGTTCTTTTGACGATAACAAAAGGGGGAGAGAAAAGTTAAGATTTTGGAAAATAACGGTCAAATATTTTCTATTTACATCAATGCTCATTTGAATATTTTTATTATTTTCATGCATACTGAAGGGGGACCTTTGTGTAGAGAGGGAGCACTCAAATAGGGGGCGTAAATTGAATGATCAAATACATTTAATAAAATTCAAAATCTTAAATATATGTTTGTTATCATCAAAAGGGGGAGATTGTTGAATATGCAAGTATATGATTTTTGTTTGATGATAATAAACATATATATATATATATATTCATTTAAATGTATTTGTTAATATACTATTTTATTTTCACAAATTAAATAAATATTTGCTGAATAAAATTAATAACACAGAATTTAAATTCAAACAGATATTTTATTCAAACAAATATTTATTACAATTTTGAATAGTACATTTTTGAGCTCTCACTATATATATACAAATTCCAATTACATTACAATTTCAATCACATCAGACTTTTTCATTTACAAATGCACCTCGCTACATTTCACTCATTCACTCGTATTTATCTTTAACTCTAATCCAGATTGAATCCAGCATCTGAGTTATCTACAAAAATATACACTGACGCAATAAAATTGAAAAGAAAATATTTTTACAATGTAAAATAAAATGTATTTTGAAAATATTATTTTTCCTCGGTTATTTGGGTTGTTCGTCATCATTTAATTTTGAATTCATCATACACGAACAACTTGTGACATGCACAGTGTATCACTGTACATGCCATACGGCCATGCACACCGATATATACATTTGATAAAATTACAAGGATAGGTGAGCACAAGGTCAAACCCAAATCAAAAGCCGGGTTCAACTCAAGTGTAATAAAAATAAAGTCACGATATCAGCACAAGGTCAAACCCGAGCTATAAGCTGGATTCAACTCAAGTGCAAATCAAAATGTACAACATGAAATGATCAAGTTCAATATCAAAGCAAACCCAAATGTACATGAACACAAGCTCTGACTCAAGTGAAAACAACAGTTGCAAACACAGTTAAAAAATCTGGGTTGCCTACAGAGTACAGACCGATAGTGGCATAAAGGTATAAATCCATCATTCAAGATTTTTGCGTTGCCTGGAGATAGCAATACCAAGAAGGAAAACTACAACCTTCAGGAATTCATCATTCTCCGGAGATAGGAAACCATAAGAGGGTTTCCTCACTCATTCGAATCTTCAAGAATTCTCTTCTTCCTAGAGTTAGGCAATGATGAGAGGGTTTAAAAACTTGCAACTTTCAAGAATCTTGCACTGCTTGGAGATTGGCAGCGTCAGGAAGGTAAAATTCTATCCTTCAGAAATACGGTGCTGCCCAGAGATTGGCAGCGTCAGGAAGGTAAAACATTATCCTTTAGGAATCTAGCATTGCCCAGACATAGGTGATGCCAGAAAGGAAAGCACCAACCTTTAGGAATCTGGCATTTCCCGAAGATTGGCAATGTTAAGAAGGTGGACCCAAATCCTCCAAGAATTTGATTATGCCCAGAGATTGGTAATATCAGAAAGGAGAACTTTAGCTCCTTAGAATCCGGCACTGCCCATAATTTGGTGCCATCAAAAAAGACAACCGATTTTAGTCAATTGGTTAATTCGACCCAACCTTTTGGAATCAATCAGATAATCAACCCGAGTCATAGGAATTTGTCATTACCTGGAGTTATGAAACATCGGTGTGTAGAAATTTTCAAGGCTGATCGAGCAATTCGACCTATCTTTCCAAAAAATAACTAAGGGATTAAGCGGGTAAATCGATCCCCACTTGCAGGGGTTTGATGTTGCCCTAGAAAATGTCAAGAAGAAACTCTTTAAATCAATATCCTAATTTTCGAAGATAGAAACATAAGACGGTTGAATCTTCGATCATGATCGTTAAAACTTTGACTATCGCTAGAAATAGGCAACTTTAAGGAAGGAAGCTCGAAATTGGATAATTCATGCACTAGTTTTTAGAGATTAAAACTAGTGTTTAATTAGGCTTCAATGAAAGCATTGGCAATCGGGCAGAACATGCTCGGTCGAGGATAAGAGAGATTGGTCGTGGAGGCTCGAAGGCAAGATTTATCAGGCTTTCCCGATCCTGGATCAGGATAGGAAAAGCACACTTTGACTGGGAGAAATTAGTTAATTTTGCCTATGATATCTCTATCCTATTGATGCCTAGAATTTGGCATTCATACCCGTTAATCCCACAAACGGGGATACATACACAACTAAGTCAAATGAAAAAGAAAATAAATATCCTAACTACTACTCCATGACAGTTAGGAGCAGCCTGGAACCGGGGTTATTCGCCATCACCATACGATCAAAAGGAACTCGACCAAGAATAACCATAGAGCTGGTTAAGTAATGGTTCTTTTTTGCTAAATGGAGCAATTAGAAGTTATAAATAGGGCCAACATCAAAACACAACCTAAGCAACTGCAGAATATTATTTATATGCATAGAATTGAGCACATTGCATAGAAACAGACATATATAACTGTACATGCAGTTATATGTAAACAGGAACAATACATAAAGGTGTGGAAAAGTAAATGGAACAGAGTTATAAGGCAAAAAGAAATCTTTTCATTACTTCATCCTCTACGTACAAAACAAAGCGGGAGCCGCTTCCGCACAAACACGACATATTTATTGCAAAATGAAAAGAAAAAGTATAGACTGTACAATGAAATAAACCACCATACAAGCAAGCTCTAAGTAACTTCTACTCGCCCTTCCCTTTCTTTCCTCCTGGTCACAAGCACCACCTGGATGCATCCTATGCTTCGGCTTCTTCTTGATTATCCTATTTTTGGAGTTTCACACTCATTTCGGTGGTAGGATCTTCAAATTTCTTGGCAGGGGTTTTGGAAGGCTCGGCCTTGGATGGTCTAATCTTTATTGGAGGAAGCTTGGATGTGGGGCTTGTAGGAGTTGATAATGCAGGCTTCAAGACCCTCAACATAGACTTCGCCTGGATTTTATCATAGTCAGCTTTCAACCTCTCCTCCATAGTGACATGATCTATTGGACCCATAGCACTAGTAATCATGATATCTTCTTCCAGAGATTAAGAAATGTCCTCCAGCTCGTCTAAATCCCTGATATTCTGAGAATCATAACTGGGTCCAAAATTGGAAGGCAGGATCGGAGCGACAAGTCTAGTAGTGACAGAATTTGATGTAAAAAGGATGAATGTCATCCCAAGCCCTGAATAGCTTGCGGAGGAGGAAGATGTGGTTGACTTACAAGTTGGCAAACAGAATAGTAAAGTACAATTATGGATTCACGCAAGAACTAAAGTTTTTCGAAGACCAAAGAGATGAGAGATATACCTTAGCCTAGACTTTGCTTCATAGATTTGCTTAGCTCCCCCTCTTCAGTCCCATGCTTTTCAGATCGATCCACAAAGATGGGAATGTAGAGCTCGATAGAAGGGACTATAGCATAAGTTGGAATAGCATGGGTGGTTGTAGAGCCAACCACTACGAATGCAGGAATTGTCACTACAGACTCTCCGTTTTCAGAGTAAATGATTTGTGCTGACCCAATGAGGTTGGGTCAGCGAAAACCTGGGCAGCAGCAGTGGCATCCACGGCAGCAAGAATGGCCTTTACCTCTACAAGATTTTGTATATCCTAGGCATTGAAGTACTTGACCATGAGTTCTAAACAGCTGTCCTTAGATGCCTCAAGTTGCCATATCACCACTTCCCAATCATCGGCGAGAGCCTTGGGATAAGGATCTCCCAACCACTTTAGATTTTTGTGTAGGATAACACTAGTGTAGAAGTGTAGGTGGCTGAGATTTAGCTCCTCCCTTTCTTTTGCCCTAGTTTCCTTATGTTCCTTTAACTCGACCATAGCGAGTGTGAGATCAACATCAACGTCTAGCTTGCCAACCTTCAACAAGAGAAACTCATCAGTGAGTTTTTCTTTCTCCTCTCTCAGCCTTTGCAATTTGGAGGCCTGCTCATTGATAGACTGGTCCTTGACTTGAATGGCCTTATCCTTTTCAATGAGGGCCAGGTCCATCTCGGCAACTTCCTTTTTCACCTCGACACCCACTTCATAGGCAGCTTTCAACTCATTCTACATCATAATCTTATTGTGAGCCCTTTTCATTTCCTCCATTAAGCCATCTGTGCTAGCCTTAGATTTGAGAGCAACGTCTCTCTCAGTAGTTACCTTCTCTAAGTCAGCATCCAATTCTTTTATGACCCTCTTATATGTTTGTTTTTTCAAATCAAAAGACTGAATGTTGGTATAATTGATCTCATTGACCCTAAAGAGGGCATAACACTGTTACTCCACTCGTACTCTCGGTCGATATACTTTTGACTGCTCCTAGCATCCATATGTCTAACTCTTTTAGGAACATCTTCAATGTCCTGATCAAATGCCACGTCATGTAGGAAAAGGTTGGAAATTGCATCCTGTAGGCATAGCGGAGTAGAAGGGGGAGAAGCCGGAGGAGCGGAAGTCCCTTTAGAGCAGGGAGGAGCAACGTTTGTCTAGGATTGAGAACTAGGAGTTTGTTATTAGGAAGAGATTTGAAGTTCCACGTAGTAGAGGAATGTTAGAAGAAGGACCTAAAGGCGATTATGCGATTCCTTATATTGCTTGGTTGGATCACACGACAGCTCCTCTTCGGCCTGCCTTTTCTTCTTTATTTCTCAACTCGATTGTAGTCTTCGGCCTCTCTTTCCTTCCTCATACGCCTTTATTCATCGGTTTCGTAACGAACCCAATGGATCGAATGAGGAGGATTCGGGTTAGGAGTCTGTCCTCTAAACTCACCAGCATTGCGTAAGAGATTCTTATACATGTCCCTGGCCATTAAAACTGAACAAGAAGAGAAACATTTTACGTATTGAAATTTCGGATTATGAATGAATGCAAGGATGTGTTTTCATGATCCTAGTGGTGTGCATGGTGCCGATGTCCCCCTAGTTACTTTACAGACCGTGTTTGCATATGCGTAAAGACGGAGTCTTGCCACCTTCATCTATATTTACTTTAAAAGAGAGGTTGAAGTTAGAAGGGCCCTCGATAAGGGGATTAGTGATAGAAATGAAGAAATCACTCAAACCAGTAAATGTGTCACTAAGAATGCGACCTTGAGGAGTTGTTCCACCACAAGGCAGCGTATGTCCTTCGGGCATCTTAGGAGTTTCAATGACGATTCATTCCGGGTGGAGCAAAGCGGGAAGTTAAGGACCTTCACAAGATGTCTCACCGAATGATCACCTCATTCTGGCTCCATTAATTTCTTTGGGGATCGGTGACATTCTAACTGCTTCATCCTCTTCTCATGGCCATCACCGACAGCCGGCTCTTCAGTTTCCCTTCTAGTAGGTCTTTGGTATGCGCCATACCCGATGGACCTTCAACTTCCCCTCTAAGATTCTCGCCAGATCTGCCAATGAGAATAAAAGATCAGGTAGGCACTCTAGAGCCACTGGGTATAGACGATTTAGCAATAACATATCTGTCTAGGAGCTACAAACCGCATCATTGGAGATTCTCATTAGTATGAGATAAGTAGTGGTTCGACGCTGAAAGATAACCTTCCTTAATCCATCCAAAGTGTTTGCATGCTCGTCATGAGTATCTCAAACAAGAATTCCTGTCGACAAACAAATAGCAACTTAAGCACTTGGATAGCGTAAACTCAAGCATAAGTAGAAGGAAAGGAAGTCGATTCCAATAATCCAACGCCCATCGAAGCCATATGGGCATCGTATGAAGAAATACTTGTTTTAAAATATGAGTACTTATTATGAAGAGACTTGATGACTTTGCACTTATGCCAAGCCTTGAGGATCATATAATAAGGAGACTCCTGCCTTTGCTTGAAAGGTAGGAGGTAGGAGGTAGGTAAGCTCTTGAAAAATGGGAGCCCAGTTGAAGTGGTTCATAAAGAGCACATATAAAGAGTTCAGGAGAGCATAAAAACTCGGATGGACTTAAGTCAGAGCCAACCCAAGCTCTTGAGGAACTGTCCAAAGGAATGGATTGAAGGGTGGCACATCACCACCAAGACACATATATTCATTGCAAGCCATGAAACCATGTAGTGGGAGATGGCTCGTTAACCCCGAGTAGGAAGCCATACATCATCCTAAGGAATTCCATGTCGGCGGCATATATTTTGAAGCATTTTCATAGAAAGGATAGTCGGCATTTGGTCAGGCAGATCATTCAAGAACCTTAAATCTATATATTCATTCAAAGGGGAGGATGATTTTGTAGTGGGTCCACTAATACAACTACAAAAACTCGCCCGAGATCGAACCCCGGACCTAACAAGAATAGAAGGCGGAGCCTGAGCTATGAAGGACCCAACTTGAGGAGGAGTAGACGTACCCTCACCGAAATTGAAGCATGGTGATCGAAGAGATATTCCAAACAATAAAACTTGGCATTCAACATGGTTAGGTATGTTTTATTTTAAATAACACACTCATGTGACCAATGACCAAAATATAAAGGAAGTCGACATGTGTTGACTAGTCTGGTTTCAATCATTGACTGAGGTAAGTAAAAGAGTTAATCTATACAGTGAAAGTCCCATGTCTCATGCATGATGAATGGACCACCCTACATAAATAACCCGCTTCTACAAGAAAACGCGTCACTCTGCACGGCGAAACCATTGTCCAGAGCGACATGGAAGCTTTTCTTTACAGGACATTGGAAGTGAAGCAATAGGAATATATAGTGATGGAATCATCCAAAATGACCTCTATTGAATTGAACCGTCCTACTGGAATTCAAACAACATTGATGATTAGCCTTTGCCTTTATAGGAGTTAGTCGAGGATAGAAAGCCTGACTTATCTTTAGAATGGAGTGTACTGAACCTAGACCAAACTCAAGTTTACCGTAAATCGACTCCAAACCTTAACTTCGGCCATACCCCATAAAAAGAAATTTGCCTCATCATCACCATCATCATTGCCATGCTAAAAAGAGCCACCTACCTTAGATGGAATCAATAAATGAAAACAATCAAATATAAATGCTCAAGAACTACCGGGTCCGAAAGCTAGGGGTAGGCATGAATTTTTCAAGGAAGACTATTGTGGTTTCTATCGTGGATCTGGTGGAAGATGATTGGCTGTGGTTATCCATCACCGTTGGTGATAGGGTCAGTGGCGGCAAGCAATTGAAGGCAATGTGGGATCATCATGAATAAGTTGAAGGAATCTTGGATAGAAGCTCTCAGTACAACACATGGAAAAAGGAAAAAATTTAAAAGTCGAGTAAAAATTTCTAAGTACTTGCATATACAATCAATCGGAAGCTTGAAAGCAGCCGGTACGAAGAATTTTCGCTCGGTACCTTAAGGTATTTTTGCCATATTTTTTTCCAAAAAGCTTGATAAAAGAAAGAGGATGCTCGGCTGGGGTGTGCAACAACCTCTAGAGCATTGATCTTGTCCTTAGCATAAAGAACAGAATTGTGTCTATGCAAACCAATTAAAGAAATATCTACCAAGTGAAAGTAATGCTTCAATGCAATACCTGAATGATCAATAGTAATAACCAGATAGCGTGTTAGAACTTTTCTTAATCCAGAGCACGCATTGTTTTCAACAAAAGCATACACTAAGGGCAAATGTTAACTGGGTTTTTAACCAAATAGATCTTAACTGGAAATAGTGGGCCAAAGTGAAGATGAAACGACTTCCAAACTTGGAAAAGAACTTAAAAGGAGTAGAAGATGGAACTTGAGAATTTACAAGTCAATTGGAGCAAAAGAAGGCTCCCGATACCAAGAGGAACCTTTTGGTACTAATAGGTCTTTTCTCCAATTTGAACCTACCCAATTCCATATACCTAAAGTATAACATTGAGAGGTTTTGACCAAGTGCTTCTCTTAGAGGATGCATAAGTAATTCTTTAGATGGATGAGAAGAAAACAAAGAAAGTAGGATAATACAAGCCTTATCAAGGGAAAATCATTGGGAATGACTCACCTATATGGAAAAGAGTTTGAAAATACCTCGAATCGAAGATGGGAGAGCAAAGCAAAAGAGAAGGAAGGGTTTGCACCAACACAAACCTCTTGGAACCAAGAGGAACCTCTCGACACCAAGAGGTCTTTATTGGAGATTAGGCCACATGCTCTCTTGTACACCTCCGGGCTTGCATCCGGACTTCGTACTATGTGGGCTTCTGGATATACGAAGCAATTTATCTATAAATACTAGCCCTATGGCAGCCAAATGGGGATCGATCTTTTTCCTCCACTTTAGATTCTAATTCTCTATAGAGTCCAAATTCATAAAATACAAAGTAGAAGTAGGCTAGAGATTACCGAACCACTATAAAAATCTTGCATCTCTATACTTTTCTGTAATTCCTTGCAACTTTTATTATATTTAATCCTACAATATGTTGCATTTGGGTGTTGTGCCACTTTTGGTGTCAACACCGTTAATGATGAGGATAGTTAGATGATGTCATTAATAAGATATTTGAGTGAGGGCTATTACTGGGCAGTAGGAATGAAGACAAGAAAGTCTTGCAGAAGGCATCTCGCTTTATCATTTAGGACAGTGTGCTATATCAGAGAGGATTTTCTAACCCATTACCGATGTGCATAGCCGGGAGAGAAACCGAGGAGGTAATGGAAAACATACAACAAGAGTGTTGTAGAGATCATACTAGAGGGTAGACCCCAGTAAAGAAGGTATTGTGGTATAGGCATTTTCAATCGACATTAAATCATGATGCGATGGAGTATGTAAAGGGGTATGACAAGCTCCCATGGTTGCCTCTAGATGAATTGACTCACATGGTTAGTCCCTAACCCTTTACGATCTGAGGAATAGACTGGATCGACAAGCTTTCTATGGGTAGGGGTCGAGCTAAGTGAGCTACAGTTGTAGTTGAATACTTTACTAAGTGGGTCGAAGCAGAACTACTAACTAAGGTGTCATCGGCAAAAGTTATAAACTTTTTGGTCAGAAATGTGGTATGTAGGTCTGAAGTCCTCCTTCAAATCATCTAGGACAATGGGTTGCAGTACGATAATGAGGATTTTACCAACTTCTGTCTGCAGCATCGAATAAAGAAGATTTTCTCTGCAATGTAAAACCCACAGGCTAACAGACAGGTGGAAGGGGTCAACAAGGTTTAGAAGACTCTCATAAAGAAGTGACTGGAAAAGGACAAAGGAGCATGGTGGACGAGCTTCCATGGGCACTGTCAACTTATTGCACTTTTATCAAGATGACAATGGTACATACTCCTTTCCTATATCTTATGGGTCGGAGGCGATGCTACCAATGCAAATAGCGGAACCATCACACAGACGGATTCATTTTGACCCTAATGAGAAGAAGCTTCTCTTAAGGTGAAACATTAGAAGAAGCTGCTTCTAAGGTGGAAATATACAAGGAAGGATAGCCAAGCAATAAAATTCGAAGATAAAGCACTGCCCGCTCAAGGCAGAGGATCTAATGCTTAGAGGATATTCCCTAGATCGAGAGCAGTCGACCCAATCTAGGAAGGACCGTATGTTATCCACAAGGGCTTAGCAACATAGCCTTCATCCTTAGCATGATGATAGGGCTGTCTTTTGAAAGATTTGGATGCCCAGACCATTCTCGCTAATTTACTTAATTTCTATTAATTTTCCAGTATTATTACAACAATGTAATTAATAGGGTTATGAAATGGATACTAATAAAATGTGTCTTCCTTGAAATCTTGTTGTGATAGGTAATGGGTATAAAGTGAACAACCTAAACACATCAAACTAACATTGGTATTAAGGAAGCACTATAGAATCCCGATGAGTTGCACTCTCTAGTTGGGGGCAAGTGGCATCACTGCATAAAGACCTTATCACCCCCTTAAATTTTGGGACAGCAACGGAAGACCGAAGTAACCCTAACCAAGGTCCACCACTAATGACCCCAAACCATTGGCCGACGATGGCAGACCAAAGTAACCCTAAGCTGGTGTCCACAATTGATGATCAGCCCCAAATCTTTGGTCGATAATGGAAAAACAGAGTAACCCTAACTAGATGTCCACCATTAATGATTAGCTCTAAACTTTTGGCCGATAATGGTGGACCAGAGTAACCCTAACTAGGTGTCCATCATTGACGATCGTCCTCAAACATTTGGCCAACAATAGCGAAATAGAGTAACCTTAATTGGATGTCCACCATTGAAAATCAGTCTTAAAACTTTGGCTGGCAATGACGAACCAGAGTAACCCTAATAGAGTGTCCACCATTGAATATCGAACCCAAACTTCTTGTCGTTAATGGCAAACCATAGTAACCCTAGCCGGATGTCCACTATTAACGATCGGCCCAAAACTTCTTGCCGATAATGGCGGACCAGAGTAACCTTAACTAAGTGTCCACCATTAATAATTAGCTCCAAACTTGTGGTTGGCCATAAAGAAATCAACTTATTGATGGTCAGGACATAACCCTGCCTTGTTAGTTTACCCTCGATGATCGGCCCTGGATTTCTATCATCTGCAAATAGCGAAGCTCGCCCATGGTTAAACACAATAATTGGTTGGGTGGTTCAGTGCAAGTAATCAATAAAGGAATTGCAAATGAGGACTACCAACAGATGACACTGGTATAAAACTTGTTTAAAGTATGCATGGAATATTTATGGGATAATAAACAAGTTACACAAGATAATAAACATCCAAATCATACCATCAAACATTCAAACATTTAAGGTACAAACCAACAAATGTCGAAAAGTGATACATACTCACCCTCGCAAAAATATCAAAATTGGGTGAACGTGGATAAAAATATGTATTATAAGCAAAAGGAATAGAATATATTATTCAAAACACAAAAAGGGGCATACAACTACTGTCATCACTTTGATATAGTTTAGGAGATGCGGCCATTGACATTTGGCGACAACTGCCTCATCAAGTTCCACTTGCTTTTTCTTCATCAGCTTTAAATCCTCCATTGCTTCTAACTTTAATCTAGCAACCTCTTTAAGAAATTTTCCCATGACAATTTTCCTAGGATCTTCCTCCCTATCAAAAACTTCAGTGGACTCAGTGACACCCAAAATCTCAACATCAGCATCATCCCTAAGTGCAGTAATCATCTTGTCTTGACCCTCATCGATCGGGTAGTCTAATGGCCTGGGACTATGGTCCTGGCAATGGAGCTCTCGAGGAAGATATAGCTTTGGGTAGATCCACCATAAATGTGTTGCCTTCATGGAAAGGAGGAGGGTAATCAAGTATTGTCTTTCCCAAATGGGCTTAGATATACTGAGCAATGGCATATCGGCTATGAAGAAGAATCCTACCTCCTTTAGGAGAAACTGGAACATCACCATGTTGTTGAGCATCATCTGGAGGTGGGGCATGTCACGAGGCTGGCTTTGAAATGATGCATCTGAAAAAATGTGGAAAATGGTTAGAGGGACATCTCGCATTGTGGCATAAATGACCTATTTTGAAGTTGAACCCAATGTCATCGCACCTGAAGTCGAAGCATCATTCTTCTTCCTATCCTCTTCCTCTTTTTAGGCCTTCTTTGCCTTGCTAGTTTAATATAACCTAAGCAGACAACCTCCTTCTCCTCTGCCTTAAAAGCAAGCATCAATAGCCTCAAGGCTGGAGGATGGTCCTCCTAACTTGATGGCAGCGTTGGCTTGCTCGATTACTCGTTTATGGATGGAAACCATAACTTCTTATTGCTGTCCATCCAAGCCAATCTATTTTCATTGACCATCCTAAAGTAAATCTCATCTAGGAGCTCCTTCACCCGGTTAAGCTGACTATTCTTCTTGTCACGACCCACCTTTTCGATCCTAAGAAAATCGACATAAATACACCCATTGTATAACATGCTGAATGATCGATTGCCGGAAAGACAGATTATTGAGGGAAAAGAAAGTAGGTAAAAGAAGAAGAAAACTAAAACAAAATAGAATCTCACAGTGGATAGAACAATATATAATATCAATAGCTCTTTACACAAATCAGAAACTGTAATATACATATTTCAATCATAGTACGTAAATCAACAATTACCAGCCTGGGCAATTATAACAACCTGCCCTCATAATTGATGATGATTTCAAACACTACAACGGAATAAAAAAATATACGAGAAATATATCTTGGTCTCCAGCTCGTCTCCTGAGCTCCATTGCATCCTAACCTGAACCTGTAATACTTGGTCAGACCTGAGCATTACAATAAAATTACACCCGAGCTAGTCTGGAAAACCAGCATGAGAAAACACACTCAATTTGTATTATTAAAGTTTCAAAATCCTTTGAAAATCGAATATATCTCGTAAGACCACGCCACAAATAAACTTGTCGGGTTTTTATCTTATAATAAGCAAAACATTTCATATCAAAATCCTTTGATATTATAATAGTGTCTAAGTACGAATACTTATTCAAATAGCTGAAATTGTTACATTAATTAAATTCTAGCATACTAGGCTTTACAATTAAACCGTAAAGGCACGTATTGGAGAATGGATTCCATATGAATGATTAGGCACTAGGGTACCACCAGCCACAGTACATGTCTAGAAACACTGTATCAAGGATCACGCCGGGATCCCCTGTAACACAAGACCAACCTACCCCTAACTTGGATAGACCAAATGTGCTATCACCCTGGGTGTTCCCACTCTTTCCGAGTTCCTTCCATACGTAGTAATAATATCCAAGGTTATCTAGAAAGGTGATAGACATATCCTACTTGGGTGCGACCCACTTAGCCTTGCTTCAACCCCCCTGATTTTTAGTCATTCCCGGTTGATGAGGCTAAAGGCTATGATTACCTTTTCAAGGAAATTTTCACTTAGAATGCTCATTGTCCTTCAATGACAATGTTCTGATAGCATTCATCCATATTAGTTTATTCCCGGTCCGAACGAAACCGAAGGCACTATTCCACTACATCCATTTTGGAATCACCCTCAGGATTAGTAGCGATTAGCCCTTGCACTTCACTGCTCTTTCTTCGACTCCATGCTCTTGTCTTCATTTCGAAAACGTACCCATTGGATCGAAGTGGTTTTCAGATAACTTATCCGATCTCGGTCTCTTCGAAACAACATTCGATATTTTCGGTAAACTCAACCCCGGTTCTCTAGGAAATAAAAGACGAAGATAAGATCGGAGATCGCCTCCTAACCATTAGTGGACGGTTTTCCTTATAAATATCCTAAAAGAACGGAAGGACTCTATATGTACAATATAGCACCTCGAATGGTAACTATACCATACAATCCCGTGCTTCTTCTAGATATTTCCAAAGTTATATTTAGGTCCAAATTTGATAGTCAGTTATTTAACTATCAAATAAACAATCAATTCAACCAAACACTTCATTTTCGCTGAAAAGCGCCAAGTCTTATTTTAAATTAATTTTAAACAAATTAAATCCCTTTGTCCAAAGTATGTGAACTTGTCTTATCAAAATCAGTATATTCACAAAGTATCCTTTTCAAAAATTGTTGAGAACCCTTTTAAAATAATGTGGAAAGTACCACTGCGGTATCAAACCATGAATCACAATTCAATGTTACGTCTCTATCCTGGAGAAATCCAAAACTTAACTACAGGCATTCACTGCTTTTGATTTATGCCATGCGAGTATACCATTGCTTTCCAAAACTTTATTTAAAAATTATGTCAAAATAATACTTGTAAGCTTGTAAACATAAATTTCCAAGTTTAATCTAGATAAATATACTTAATTAAAATTTATTATATAAAGCCATATTAAAATTTAATAATTATCTTTTAAAAACAAAAATACTAACCAATTCTTAAACAATAATAAATCTTTAATAATCATTATAATGTGATTAATTAATAATTAAATATGTTTTAAAACAATTTACAATAATTCAATAACTGATTTTCCATAATATTTTAATACTTTTAAAATCACCAATTTAATATTTAAAAATTCACTTTTTAAAACTAGTCAACTTCCTCGAATCTAATTCCATTTCATAAATACGGAAACCTCACTTGAACACCAGTTTTTAACCAATTTTATACTTATTTCCAAAATTCGCTTCTGTCTTCAAATATTTTAAATTTGGATTAAAAAAAACCTTTTATATTTAAACAAGTCCTAGTTAAGGATTTATTATTTAAAATCCTTTTATATACTTTTATTCCAAAAATCTTGTTTACAATATTCTGATTTAGTTAAGTACACATTTCAAAACCATTTATTTTATCCAATTTATTAACCTAAAGCTCTTTATAAATTTTTTACTTTAAAATCATTTCTAAAATTCTCCCAAATTCAAACCATATTTTTATTGGTATTTAAAAGCACCAAAAATCTAGGTTAACTGTTATAACATCCAATCAATTTAAATCACATAATAACCTGTCATAGATTATTCAACAAAAACATATATCACTATATATGCAATTAGATTCAACATTTTTGAGCAATCCAGTTGGATCCCTCCAACCTATTTCCTGCATCCACAGATGTTAGCATAACACAAAAATACAAATTCAACTTCGAGGTGTAATATCACGGTACATAGGATCGTCCGCTATTATGCGGTGCGCATAGGGTCTCATCCGCTATAAATATGCGAGAATATAAATCACTCCAATATATATATATATATATATATATTACTATACATAATATCACATCCAACTGATAAAAATGCATCATTTTAACCAATCAATCATTAATCAATTTTAACTATGTAAAATTAAAGCCAGCAGTCCAAAATTGAGTGAGATTAGTTCACCTTGAGTTTTTACGTTGCCAAACATTCCAATTTTAAATTAAATCGAACGCGTTCGATTTAACCTAAAATTTTTGCTAGCTTTGATTGAATCCAAATCTACACTACAACATAGTGCTCGTCATTGCGATTCCAGCGCTGCTTGTTTCGTCTGATTCCGACCTCGTATGACCAAGGTATGAAATACATATATTTTGAATATCAATTTATATAATAAAATTTCTTTTTTATTTTTATTTTTTTAAATACTCAGTTCAATCTATGCTGTACATTTCGAATCGAGCAATCCATGCCGCAACTCCTTTCTTCTCAAACGCGTCATTACAGTATAGATCGAACCCACCCACGACGTCTCCTTGACCAACGACCGCTCCTCCTTCGACCAACTTGAACACGATCAGGACCCACCACTCCAAAGCCCATTGCCACCTCCACTTACGCCTGAAACATCTTCGAGCTCGGTCGCCTCTACCCCGAGAAAAACATGCATGAATTCGTCCCCTTCATGGCATGATTGCCGACGATCCCCTCACAGATATTTGATCATACCTGTTTGAATTGTAAAGCTCAACGAGCTCTTCGATCTTCGTTTAGGAAGTTTTCAAAAAAGAATGGATTTGGTGGAAGTTGAGGAGGAAAAGTATATGTTTTCGACCATTGAAACAAATAGTGGCGGCTACAAACAATTCTCAGCTAGGGTTACTGTTTATACGTATTCATATACGTTTACAAACATTATTTTAATATTATTTCTGATTTTAACGTGCTTTTTCAAACGAACTCCAAACGTGAGATGCCGCCGGGCATTTATAATGTTTTACCCCTATTCCAAACGCAATGGAATGTGTTTCGGGGCCTAATTGATTATATACGGCAGATAGCTTTATTAAACGATTTAATATATTAAATTTTCGATATTTATTTCAACGCGTTTCTATTTCGTGTGACCAAATAGTAACTCCAAATGATACGAAACTTGAAATCCGATAATAATACACTATTACGAATCCAATCGTCGAATTCCGAGACTGTGCCCTAGAAGGCTATTTTAACCCATCGATTAAATCTAGCGATCTTCAAAATCGACAAAATCGTTTAAAGTTTCAATTTCAACTTATCGACTTTTAATCCCATTCAAAAGTCCAATATTTTTAATTCTAATCCAAATAGAATTTAAATCAACTTAGAAATCATTTCCATTTCTATTTAACCTTAGATTCTCATATTTACCCAATTTTAAATATCAAATTACTATTCATCAAATCCAATAAATCTCTGTCTTTAAAATTATAAACCATTTTCAAAAATTCTTCCATATTCAAAATCAATTAATAATTAAAATTCAAAATTTAACATAAATTAAATGTTCAAAACTAAACGACCAAAATTTCAGGTCGTTACATTCCTCCCCCCTTTTAAAAATTTCATCCTCAAAATTATTAAGGTAGGAAAAATGCTTCCAAACCCATTAACTTACCCAAAACCCGCGTAGTTGCAGTCCTACATTCACTTTTCTAACCCTTCTTGTTTTATCCAAAATAATTAGCTTCTAGTTCTAATTCAAAGGCCTTGATTTCTAATACAATTCAAAAATCAACTTTCCTAGTTAACATAAATTTTCAAAAGTTTCAAAAAAATTTCTAACACCCTAAATTCCCGTAATTTTTCTACAGTGTCTCCTTTACATGGAGAGCCTTTTATAATATCACAAAAGAGATAAATATATATACATCGACCTGCACGGTCGAAAAATAAAATATGTAAAAATATATTATCATTTCATTTTATTTTATTGCATAGGCATACCTCACATTAGCATTATTACGCAAGCAGCTTATTTAATATGCATTTATGCAACAAAAATCTACCCAAACAGCCATGTGTACTTGTACTTACTCAAAATAAGCATATAAGTTTCCATAAACTTGAAATTTTATAACATTCCATTTCTCTAACTAGCTAAACAAATAAATTTCATAATCCAAATATGCCAACCACATATTCACAGGCAACTATAAGGTTCCAACACTAATTTAATTTCTTTCCATGGGTCCATATGTCATTTCATTCAATTCAAAATGATTTACAATCAAATTTATTGCATCCAATTCATATTTACAACATTGAAACACATATTCATTTCAAATTGGTTTGTATATGCCTTATTTACATAAATTCACCTTTATTCCATTTCAAATTGATTCACAATCAGTTTATTTGCATTCCATTTATCATTGACTTCATTATCTGCAAATCCATTTTATCAGCTTCAATTTACCCCTTTTAAATTGACTCTAAACCAATTTATCTAATTTCCCCTTGATTGCTATTCAAGCTATCTACCAAATTTATTTGCTTTATCCTACATTAAACACATTCCAATCCATGTTAATTTTATCTATGTATTCATTCCATAAATAATCACTTTAGTTATGTCTCCATTCCAATCAAATTCTAATTCATTTTAAATTGATTCATTCAATTTATTCGCTTCCATTTACTTAGCATGCCAATTTATACTATATTACTTGGGGATTATTTCATATAAATTGATTTTCGAACCATTTAGTTTAGGTCCATACACTTGCATTCATATTAACCTTTCTTCCCACTTATTTTACATCTTTTCCATTCACTTCATTTAACTCACATAGATTTATTCACTTCATTTTATAGCGAGCGGCATTTCATTTCATGCCAATTTTATTTATAAACCTTGTTATAAAATTACTTCTAAGGTTTATTATAGGCATTCCATATCACTGCTTAAGTTATATTCAACTTTGAAAATAAAGTTCACACTCAACTTATCCAATCCATCTCCCAAAATAATTCAATTCATTTACCCTTACATTGAACCCACTTCTTGTTATCAATTTCTTAACCATTTAACTTGGTTATACCCTTTTCACTTTCCCAGTTAATAAGTTATGCAACCTGTTTATTCACAATTCCCTGAATTTTCCTACTTAAGTTTACTTTCATTCAATATTTATAACATATAGCTATATAATCCCTTCACCATTCATATTTATATTCAATTTACTAAATTCCAATTTACCCTCCATTAAAATCTAATTTCATTTCTCAGTGCATAAGCTCAAAAACTTATCTACTTAATATATCATATTGCTTACTTGACCGCATGTTATAATCACAACTCTAGATTGTACACATCACTTAATTGCTTAAGTATATCCATATTATTCAATAATTATAACTTACAGTTATACAACCATCTTACATTTCAACTTTATATTCCAGTCAATTCAAATCCAACTTCAATTTTATTCAACTTATCTTAAGTTGAATTCCAATCCGTCTCTTCGTTTTAATTTACTCAAGTTAATTTTAATTCCAGGATTAAAACTTTCATTTCCCTTACTTAGCTATATAACCATGAATTTATAAGTTTAGTAACTGACCTTCTTAACTTTTCAAATCATTTACATGGAGATTCCAGAATTAAATTACCCGATTTTATTTCAAATCATTTTCAAATCATAAACATACATATATCACTTTTGTATATCAAATCATGCTTCCGGATTTTCAAAACAACTTGGTTTTAGCCAAAACAATTTCCTTTTTTGGAACTACCAAAACAAAACTTGTCTACCAAACTAGTCCAAAGCAAATAATCTAAGTCAACCACCATGGTATCAATCCATCACTTAGAAACTCGAAAATGAACACTGATGATGTGGCCATCATCACCAGGATTATTTTCCAACGACTGAGTTCAGTGCTTTCTTACTTCCAGAATTCATTTTTAAACAGTTTTCTTTTCAAAAATGCATCCAAAAATAATATCACCATTCTTCCTTTCAAACACTTTGGAAAACATTTTAAAAGCTTCAAGATTTAAAAATTTTCGAACATTTAGTTCAAACCCAATTTAAAACATTTTCCAAAATTTGGGATTTAAATTCTGATTTAAATCAAATTTTTAGTTATATCCCTTTGTATAAATCATACTTATAATTTCTATTCGGTTATATATAAAACATTTCAATTTTTATAATCTTATTTGATTATAATATTAACACCCAAACATTCCAAGCATATATAGTATAATAATTTCAGAAAATTATTCCTTTTATATCAAAATATAATTTTGTGTAATATTATTTCACTTATCCACTTTAAAATAATACTATGTCGGTTTACCTTGTTCAAAAGTTTAGAAACCCCTAACGATATAGTTGTACTTCCCATACCGACCGGAATTCATGAACACTCAAAGGATAAGTCAACATAATATAAAAATATTTTATTTTTACTAATAATTATGCACTCGTATTTATTAATATACTCAAACTCATTCTAGAGTACTTCTGACTCTATCACTAATGAGTAATTTCCACCAAAGCCTAGGTATATCGCCAACCTAAGATCTAATACCACGATCTCATGACCCGCCCTTTCGACCCTCAAAAATCGACATAAATACGCTCATTGTATACATGCCAAATGATTGAGTGCCAGATAGACAGATTGTTGAGTGAAAAGAAAGTAGAAGAAGAAAACTAAAACAAAATAGAATCTCACAGTGGACAGAACAATACATAATATCAATTGCTCTTTACAAAAATCAGAAACTGCAATATACATATTTCAATCAGAGTACATAAATCAACAATTACCAGCCTGGGCAATTATAACAACCTTCCCTTAGAATTGTTTATGGTTTCAAACAAAACACTGTAGTGGAGTAAAACAAATACGAGAAATACGTCTTGTTCTCCAGCTCGTCTCCTGAGCTCCATAGCATCCTAACCCAAACTTGTAATACTCAGTCTGACCCGAGCATTATAATAAAATAACACCCGAGCATTATAATAAAATAACACCCGAGAATTAAAGTTTAAAAATCCTTTGAAAATCAAAGGTATCTCGTAAAACCATGGCATAAATAAACATGTCGGGTTTTTATCTTACGATAACCAAAACATTTCATATCAAAATCCTCTGATATTATAATAGTGTCTAAGTACAAATATTTATTCAAATAGATGAAATTGTTGCATTAATTAAATTCCAGCATACTAGGCTCTACAATCAAAACTATAAAGGCACGTATTGGAGAATGGATTCCATACGAATGACTGGGCATTGGGTATAACTTGTCACGGTACTTGTCTAGAAACATTGTACTGAGGACCATGCCAGGGTCCACTACAACACAAGACCAGCCTACCCCTAACCTGGATAGACTGAATATGCTATCACCTTGGGTGTTCCCGCCATTTCTAAGCTCCTTCCACACGTAGTAATAATTTCCAAGTAATCTAACAGACATACCCTACTTGGGTTCAACCCACTTAGCCTTGCTGCATCCCTCCTGATTTTCAGTCATTCCTAGTTGATGAGGCTAGAGGCTACGATTACCATTGCAAGGAAATTTTCACATAGAATGCTCGTTGTCCTTTAATGGTAATGTTCTGATAGCATCCATCCATACAAGTCTGTTTTCGGTTTGAAAGGAACCGAAGGCACTATTCCCACTACATCCATTTTGGAATCAGCCTCAGGATTAGTAGGGATTAGCCCTTGCACTTCACTGCTCCATCTTCGAATCCATGCCCTTGTCTTCATTTCGAAAACGTACTCGTTGGATCAAAGTGGTTTTCAGATAACTTATCTGATCCCGATCTCTTCGAAACAGCATTCGATATTTTCGGTAAACTCAACCCGGTTCTCTAAGAAATAAGCAGATGAAGATAAGATTGAAGATCACTCCTAACCGTTGATGGACGAATTTCCTTACAAACATCCTAGAAGAATGAAAGGAGTCTATACGTACAGTATAGCACCTCGAACGGTAACTGTACCATATAATCCCGTGCTTCTTTTCGATATTTCCAAAGTTATGTTTAGGTCCAAATTTTATAGTCGGTTATTTAACTATCAAATAAACAATCAATTCAACCAAACACTTCATTTTCACTAAAAAATGCCAAGTCTTATTCAAATTAATTTTAAATAAATTAAATCTCTTTTTCCAAAGTATGTGAACTTGTCTTATCGAATTTGGTATATTCACAAATTATCCTTTTCAAAAATATTTGAGAACCCTTTTAAAATAATATGGAAAGTACCACTATGGTATCAAATTATGGATCACAGCTCAATGGTTACATCTCTATCCCAAAGAAATCCAAAACTTAACTATATGCACTCACTGTGTCTGATTACGCCACACGAGTATACCATTACTTCCCAAAACTTTATTTAAAAATTATCTCAAAATAATAATTATAAGCTTTTAAAATTAAATTTCCAAGTTTAATCTAGATAAACAAACTTAATTAAAAGTTATTATACAAAGCCAAATTAAAATTTAATAATTATCGTTTAAAAAAATGCTGACCATTTATTAAATAATAACAAACCTTTAATAATCATTATAATGCAACTAACTGATAATTAAATATGCTTTAAAACAATTTAAAATAATTTAATAACTAATTTTCCAGTATATTTTAACACTTCTAAAATCACCAATTTAATGATTAAAAATCCTCTTTTTAAAACAAGTCAAATTCCTTGATTCCAATTCCATTTCATAAACATGGAAATCTCACTTGAACACTGGTTTTTAACCAATTTTATACTTATTTTCAAATTCACTTTTATCTTCAAATATTTTAAATCTTGATTTTTTTTTTAAAAACCCTTTTATTTTTAAACTAGTCCCATTTGAGGATTTATTACTTAAAATCCTTTTATATACTTTTATTCTAAAAATCCCTGTTTACAATAATCCGAATTAGTTAAGTACACATTTCAAATCCATTTATTTTATCCAATTTATTAACCCAAAGCTCTTTATAAACATTTTACTTCAAAATCCTTTTTAAAATTCTTCCAAATTCAAACCATATTTTAATTGGTATTTAAAAGCACCAAAAATCCAGGTTAACTGCCATAACATCCAATTAGTTTAAATCGCACAATAACCTGTCACAGATTATTCAACAAAAACATATCTCACTATATATGCAACTAAATTCAACATTTTTAAGGAATCCAGTTGGATCCCTCCAACCAGTTTCTCTGCATCCATAGATGTTAGCACAACACAAAAATACCAATTCCACTTCGAGGTGGAATATCGTGGTATATGGGGTCATCCGCTATTATGCAGGGCGCATAGGGTCTGTGATGTCCCGGAAATTTAGGCAATATTTATTTAATAATTTCCATTAATAATTATTTTAAAATGTGTAATATCGATTTAATAATCTTGTAACGACCCATTATTTTCCACTATTCAAATCGACAATAATCCACAGATGCTGGACTTGAATAGTACAAAATAACAGATTGTAATAAAAATTCGGAGCAAATGAAAATCAAATCATAGAATCACGGACACAGAACATCAGAATATCTCGTAGCGGAAAATTAAATACCATAGTAGTTCATGAAGCTACTATCACAAAGTCTCAAAACCAAATACAAAATACATAATATATATGTCTGAAAGTAAATATGACATCAAATCCCAAATACAAAGAAGTCCACTAATACAAAGCTGACAATAGAACAACAAAACTGAAATATAGATAGCTAGATAGGCTGATAAATCTCCAGTGATCCCAAACCTCCAAAGAGTGGAAATCCAAATCTGAGAATAAACACAGGCTGACCCGAGCGTAAATAAAGCACAAACACTCAAGTCAGGACATACATATTTATCCAATGTAAACCAACTCAAGTGAACTGTAGTAAAGGTACATATAACTTAGAAGATGCTTAGGACTGCCCATCCTCTAAGGATCCGTTAAACTATTATATAGTACATTGCGCTATTATAATAATCTCTAACAGTCAAATAAACATACTTTTAAATAGCGTTAAGGAGTGACCCAATATTTCCCTTAACACAAATAATGCCAATAGTCTATACAGTACCTGCATATCTCCTGGTCGGGAGACTACGAGAAGATACTGCGTAGGTATGACACAAATAGAAACTCGTAGTAAAGGCTCGATATGGTAGGTGACACGGCACACAAGGCAATGCCAGAGTAGATATACCAATCACGCACACGGGCTGGTGGTAACGCAGCAGCCATATACGCCCACCTCGGAACACATTCCCAAAATCGGAGGGTGGCCACCAAACAATCACAAAGTAATAGAATGGTATCGAAGAAATGCGTCCGACCAGAGGAGCTACCCCTTTTGGCCCGAGATCGCTTCTGTTTTAGCCACCTTATGCCAACTCACGGGAGTTGGGTCCACGTAACATACCATACGTACGTCACCACCATCCTACTTTATTCTGGAATCTCCACCGCGTACACAGTTGTTAAAGTGGTTTTTGGTATCGATAGAGAGTATGTCCATATCCGATCCCAGTCTCTTTGCCAACCAATCGTTCTTATAACCCATGGTTATAACTTTAAAAATAATACTTTAAACTTCAAAATAAAATATCACTTCAAAACCCAATTCTTTATCAACATAAAGATTAAATCATTTCCAAATCATTTCGATAATTCAATATATCATATCCTTTCTAAACTTCCCTTTAAAAATCATTATTTGAATTCAAATTCAAATATCCAATTTAAATATCCTTTTATATTCACAAGATAACATTCATTTACTTCAATTCAAATCGCCTTTTAAAATGATATAATTTCCAATTAAAATTATTTATTCAAATCATTTAAAAGTGAAGTTATTCTTCTTTCAAGCTAAGTATTCAAATTTCAAAATTTCAAGTCATTCTGAGCTCATTTACTAAGTCAAAACCCATAATTATTAAAATTTCTGCCTTCCGCAGCATTTAGAAAAAGCTGTTATAAGTTACACTTGAAAACATTTTAATTCAGCAAAGACAGCAATAAAAAAACTGCCGTTAAAACTCAGCTTTAGTTAAATTTCTGTTCAAAACAGCAAAGACAGCATTTCCAGAAATGCTGTAATAGCTCAGGTTTCGAAATAAGGGTTTTTGTTCATTTCTGCAAAGACAACAGACCACTATAGCATTTAAAGAAATGCTATAATAGATCTGAGTTCAATTTTAGCTTATAAGTTCAACTACAGCAACTACGGCATTTCAGAAATGCTGTAATAGCTCTTTTTACTCAATTTTAGTTCAATTCAGAAACTATAGCATTTTTGAATGCTATTAAAAGTGAATTCCAGATTTTTAGTGTATTTCCAGCAAATAATAAACTTCATTTTAAACACTTCAAACATTTTAAAAATCATAATTTAACATTAAAAATGTTCATTACATATCATTTAAACATATTGTTTTAATCATAATAAATTCCTTATTATTAAATCAAATTTCAACAAATTCCTTTAATAAATTCAAGTGTAAAATTTCCAATCCTTCACATTTTAAATAAACAACTTAACACTTAAATTTTCCTCCATTTTTTTTCTCAAATAAATTTTAATTTCCAATTTTTATTTATATAACTAAATTTTATTTAACAAAATTTCAATTTCCACTTAAGTTATATTTCAAAATTCAATGCAACTATTCATTTTTCCCAACATTTTAACTTGTAGAAAATTCCAAATTGCTATATTTAATAATTAAAAATCCAATTTAAATCAAATTTTCATGTATATACGCTTTTAAAATTACTTAAAAATTTCCAGAAAATTTATAAAAATAACGCGGGCCTATATATAGTTTTCTAACCTAGGTCAAGTGATACGGATATATATCATTTCAATCCGCAGTTCACAAATAAAATCCGGGTTCTATCATTTCAAACTGCAATCCCAAGTCAAAATAAATAATTTAAATACCGTTCAGGCCTATCATTTCAGCCCATAACGATTTTTTCTTATTCTAAAGTCCGTTCGGGTATGTATCATTTCAACCCATAATGAACCTAATCTACAGGGAACTTGCAGTGTGATAAACAGATATAAATGAACAGTTTAACAATATACAATAGGTGATATGACACGTAACAGGTGAGATGATATGCAATTTAACAGGTTTAACATCATATATATAAAATCACAAGGCAGTTATAACATCATAAATATTTTTTCTACACATTCAGTTGTTGTTGTTTTACAACTGCATAAGTATAAATGTCGTGTGAACTTTACTCACCTCTAATTGCTGAAGATGTCAAAACCAAAAGCACAATAGAAAACAAAGCACGATGACACGATTATGGACTTGGGTGGAGAGCGAATCCGAGCTACAACCCTTGTGTACAACCCAAAACAAACAATCAAAACAAACACAATTCAGTACAACTTTAAAATGCAATAACTTTGAAATAAAAGAGAATATGAATTGTCAAACTTTTTGCCTTGCTTCCTCAAACTTTTTTCACGGCCTAGGGTATGGTTTGGTTCAGATTTGGTCAAGTTTTGGCTCAGGTTTGAGCTAGCATGGCTTGGGTTCAAGGCATGAACAAGGTGGAGTTTTATATATGAGAAGGTGAAGGGGTTTTAGGAAAATGGTGGAGTTTTGGTTGGCTAAAGGGCTCGGCCATGGGAAGTGGGCTCGGCCTGTGGGTGCACCATGACTGGGCAGAGGTTGTAGGGGTGTGTGGTGGTCAGGTCAGAGGTGGTGGTGGCTGCTATGGTGGTGCTTAGGGGGGTGGTTGAAGGAGATGAAGTAAAGGTGGTCAACTGGCAATGTTTTTAGGCAATAGGTTGCATTCTAGAGGGTTTTGATCACCATAGGGGCTCGGCCTTGGTCAAGATCAGAGAAGTGGCTGGTGGTGATGTCATGGAAGTGATGTAGGGTGGTGGAAGTCGTGGAACAAAGGGGAGGCCGATCCAAACAATGAAGAGAACAAGGCAAAATTTGCATAGAAATAGGAAGAAAAGTAGAAAAAGAGATGGAGGCCATTACCAAAATTTTATTGAAGCCGTGAGAAATGAGGAGCTGAGAATTTTTTCCCGTGAAAGGTAAAGAAAATACACGGCTAAGAAATGTAATGTACGGCCAAAAATGCAAATAAACGAGGAGTTGTGAAAATGAAGAGTTTTGCAAGTGTATAAACTAAATTTTAAAATAGATTCATATATATATATATATGAACTGTTTATTTATAAATGTATGAATTTATAGGTCTAATCAAATTATGGGCAAAAATAAATTGTCAGGGATTGATGAATCAATTATATAACCTGATTCTAATTTGTAATTCATGAATTTAGAGATAGGAATTGTGTTTTTTAGATTAGAAATGGAGGAGGTATTGTGGGATGATGGGTTACAGCATTTTTGTTGAATTCTGGTGATCAGTGTCGAAATGCAGGGCGAGGCTTGGACTAGAGGTGACCGGTGGATGGTTGATCACAGGAAAAATGGGGATGGATTTTTTGGGTGATCGAGCGGTGAGATTGGAGGTGAACTAGGGTTCGAGTGTCAGTTTGGGACGTTTTTGTTCTCAAAGCTTTCGTGATGGCCATGGATGATCGGAGTCGATCGTGTGATGTGGGATAGAAGCGGGGGGTCATGCTGAAGGTTTGGGGCTGACGGCGAAGAAGGACGTGGACCTGATCTAGGCAATGTTCGATTTTCCTATGGGTTCTTTCCAGTTTTTTTGATCGAATTTCAATTTTTCGACCTGGCCTTCGATTTAAAATTTTGGGTTGCTATGATGTTGATCGATGTCGTGAGTGATGCTTTGGGGCCGAAGGCGATGGCCGAAACGACGGCATGTGGGTGTGCAGGTGCACACGTATCGCTGTGTATCTGGTTGTGCTGGAATTCATTACTAAGAAGAAGAAGATTGAGTGAGGATGGGTTTTACTCAAGGGATTGCTCGAGTATTTCGTTTGTTAGTAGGGATTGTTTTCAAGATTTTGAGAGGGAAACTCGAGTGTTGCTCGAAGGATTTTAGCTAGACTCGGATTAGTTTTTTTTTGTCAGCAGACGTGATTTTATGGCCAGGCAACTTTAATTAATAAGTTTTTTTAGCAAAGAAATTGTTAAACAAGTTTGAAGTTTAGAAATAATGGTTAAATGATTTAAAATTATTTGTTTTTAAAGTAACTATGTATACATAGGGTTAATTTTTAAATTGAATTACTATGTGTCTTCAAAAATGAAAAGAAGATGTTTAAGTTAAGCTGTGATAAAGGAAGACTAATTACACTATTAAAATAAATAAAAGTATTCTCAAATGATGTGGTTTTCAAGCATCTACTTTAAGAAAATATAAATGTTAAGAATCTAGTTAAGATAAATAGTTTATCTTAATTAAATTTAAATTTAAAAAAAAAAGTAATTAAGGTATAATTACTTAAGTCATTAAAGATAAATTATTAATGTAATTTGATTAAAACAATTAATTAGTTTAATTAGTTACGGTAATCACTTAATGAAAATTTATCACTTAATGTAATAAATAATGTATAAATACATGGTGATAAATGAATAATTACTGAATGTAATTAATTAAAGGGATTAATTACTCTATCTAATTAATTAATATGATTGTTTAAGTTAATTAATTGGTTTAGTTAATTTAAATAATCACTTGATGATGGGATTGAGCATAATTACTTAATGAGGGTTTATAAAGTGTAATCACTTAATGAAGTAATTAGTAATGGTAATTACATGGTGTAATTAATTGAAGATTGAAAATAGTTTTGGGTTAATTACCTAGTGTAATTAACATGAAGAATAATTACTTAGTAGAAGTAATTAATAAATAATTACTTGGTGTAATTAATTTAAGAATTGACTAATTAAAGTTATGGGAAGTTAATTAAGTGATGTAATTAATTCAAAGTAATTAATTACGTAATGAGATTAATCAAGGGTGATTAATAAATATAATTAATTAAAGATTAAGTATAATTACTTAAGGTAATTAATGAGGTGTAATTCCTTAGTGAAGTAATGAGTGGATAATTACTGGATGTAATTAATTAAAAGGAAATTACTTAATGGGAAATAATTAAAGAATAATTACTTGGTGGAAGGAATTAAGTGATAATTACTCAGTGTAATTAAAGGATTAATTAATATAATTAATCAAGGAGTTGGTTTAATTGATGGAGTAATTTAGGAAAGATAATTTCTGATTGTGGTTAATCATGGTTGATTAATGAATGTAATTAAACTAAAGGTTAATTATTAAATGAAATTTAAGAATAATTTCCTAATGAAAGTAATTAGAGGATCATTAGTTAATGTAATTAATGGAAGTGATCAATCTTGCTTATTAATGATTGAATGATGATGAGTGCTTTGAATTGGTTGAAATCTCTGATATGAATTGCTTTATGATATGATATGTTAGATGGACAGTGATAATGTGACTACCTATCAATTATGAATTGATGTGTAAAAGTGTTATCGGGTAATTAAAGTTGAATTGTATTTAATTGGATAATTTGGGTTAAGATGACATTGGATTCGAAGAGACCGGAGTCGAGTATTAGATAATACCCAAAACCACTTCGATTCTTTGTAAAATGATATGTGGAATCAATAGGCTGAAATGGAATGATTTAAGTGAATAGGACCATTTAATCTAAGTTTTGGTACTTAGAAATTGATGTATGATGTAAGTGATGTGTAACGACCCGTCTTTTTGGACAGTTTAAACCGACGATCAAATACACATGTCGATTCCAAACCATTCAAAAGGGCAGATGGTTATTGGGGTAAATAAGAAAAGAAGAGGAAAGAGAAATAAAAGAAAGGAAACAACACAGAATCTTGCAGCGGAACGATAAAATATAATAATCAAATAAACAGTTCATGAAGTTGTTTACTGTACTTTGATCAATATTTATACAACATTTATCAGAGTTATACATATTCAACAGAACAAATAAAATAATGCAGCAGACAGCATGATGCAAGGATAATAATAGTAATAGTATACCAAATCTTCGTCTTCATCCTCCAGAATAGATCTTCAAAAATCTGAAAACTCAGGAATGACCCGAGTGTAATGAAAAGACAAAACACTCGAGTCAGGACTAAAATATCCTTATGAAAGTTAAATCAATCGTAAATAAATATGTGTGTAACGACGTTAGAGATGTTTACGGGGTTTGACATCTCATATCCAGTGTCAACGTGCGTGCAATAACTCAAGAGATGTTACGGGATTTTCCATCTCTTAAGGATCCGTTAAACCATCTACTATGTAGTAATGTACGCTAAGTAGACAATGCCTACCAGTAATATAAAGTATCAAAATAGCGTTAAGGCGTTACCATAATCCCCCTTAACACATTTTTATAATGCCATAGTCTATACAGCACCGTAAGCCCCATCGTAAACTGGTGGTTATCAGAGGGTACCCCATAGGTATAATACAAAACAAAACGTAGTGGTCGCGAATAGGATAATCAGTATGACAAGGTATATGAGGCGATACCAACTAGGATACTAGTAGTTGCATGATCTGGACTGATGTTGAGCATTGCCAGCAGCTACCCCAACACCGCGAAACAACACTCCTAAATCAGGGGGTGCACCCAAATCGAATCACAAACGTAATAGATATGGTATCGAAGAAGTGTGTCCGCTAGAGATGGCGAACCTCAATGGCCCGGCGCGGCTCCTGTTTTAGTCATGTCCGGGGTCATCCAATATCGTTCTCTTTCTTCAATCAACGCGTTCACCAAACCATCCACTTCATTCTGGATCAACACTCCACGTATAATAGTTATTAAAGTGGTTTTCGGTATCGACAGAGAGTATGTCCATATCCAATCCCGGTCTCTTTAATAACTACATATTATTACACCGTTGGCTCCTTTACATTTCAAATCGGTTCATAATTGATATCAAAAATCATATTCGCTTCAAAAATCAAATCCATTTCAAATATCATCGTATCTATTCAAATGTAAGATTCCGTTTCAAAAATCATTTTCCGCATCAATATCTCATTTCAATTTCAAAATCATTTCGAATTTCAATTTAGGTTGCAACTTCATTTAATTCAATTCTACATTCACCTTCAATTAATTCAATTTCAATTTATATCGATTTGGAGCTTGATTTTTCAAAATATCAGTTTATAACACTTAACAAAATTGTCCTTCAATATTCAAATTTAAATCCCAATTACAAATATGATTCAATTTCAAGCTCAATTTCAAAATATCATTTTTATATCGCTTTTACTTAGTAATACTCAAAGCTCGAGATAATGTTCAATTTTTAAAACAAATAAATTTCCGAAATTCAAGCATATCCCAATTTTAAATTTTAAAGTCTCAACTTAAATTATTTAACAATTTTCTTTAACCAAAATTTATTTCAACATTCCAAACTCAATTTTTCGATAAATTTGATTTCTATAAATTGATTTCTATTTATAACTTTTAAATCAAAACATTTAAATAAATTTCAAATCGACGATTTTTAAAAATTATTAATTTAACCAATCCGGTGTCCGTATATAATTTTCTATCCTATGGCCAAGTAATTATTTATTTCAATTAAATGTCAAGGATGAATATATATCACTTAAATCAAATCACAATGTCATATGCATGCATAACAGGATATGTATAAGCAAATAAACATCCAAACATTTAAATATCAACCAATAGCATCCATCGAAATACATCATCCAATAGACAATACAATTCACGGCAATTTCATAGTTATCAATGTCAGGTAATTTAATCGCAATTCAATTTCAATTTCAATTTAACTGTCAATTAAATTTTCAACGGTTAATTCAAATGACAATCTATATGACAATTAAATTTTATCAAACAACGACAAATAAAATCATAGCACTTCATAATGTCAAATTTAACTAGCATAAAGATATTTAGTACGTTGTGAGCGTTATAAAACACTCACCTTGATTTCAATGCAGTTCCAGCGTTTTATTTCGAATAAAATTAAACGAGCATTTAATTTTACCCGAAATTTCCACTAGCTCTAAACGATTCCAATCCAATTCCATAGCGTAGTGCTCCTCCATACGATTCCAGCGCAACTTGTTTTGCAAATTTTCGATCTAGCAATCTGGACCGTCCATCCAAGCTTTGCAATCACGGCCGTTCCCACTGTCTTCTTCCCTCAGGTTTTAGAACGCGTACACGAACCCAAGGAGTCGCGCCAAACCCTAATACACGCACCAACTACGATCACCTTCACGTTGATCAGAGACCATGGCCTCGAATCCCTTGCCACGCTCCACCATCGCGCCCAATATCATAGAGCTCGGCCGCCTTATGGCCTCGGAATTCGTGCTTGAACGCACAGCCCACGCGGCCCCCCAGCGACCACCACACTGCTCCAAATCCAATCTCCACCGTTGATTAGCTAGATCTCCTTGCCCTCTTCGATGTTGTAGTTGACAACTTTGCGTAAATGTCGACGGATTGGAGGGAAATTGGAGGAGAAGGGGACGAAATTCTGGCCGTGTGTTATAATAAGAGGCGGCTACGAATAGAAAACCCTAGGGTCTTCTTTCTGGTTTGCAAATGAGAATTAGGTAGGTGCTTTTATAGAAAATATAACGAACACTATTCATCCCGGGATTTCCGAACTCCAAATCTCACGCGGTGACTGACGTTTCTAAGGTTTACCCCACGTTCGGGACACAATGGAACAGGTTTCGGAAGCTAATTCGATCATCTGTGCGAGTTACGGCAATAAACGATCAAATTTAAATTAAACCGATTAAACGAATTTCTAGGCGTTTTGGCTCGCTCCGGACAAACGGTAAATTTGATTGACACGAAATTTGAAATCTTACAATAATATCACGTTACGGATCCGATGAAACTAGTTTCGTCGAAATCCGAGACTGTTTGAAAAATGGCTATTTTAACTCGTCAATTAAATATTAAAATATTCAATTTTCACAAATTTACTTTTAATTCGATTTAAAAAGTTCTACAACCTCATTCTAACTTTAATATGATAAAATAAAATTTTACAAATCATTTTTAATCATATTAAACCCGTTATTCAATTATCCAATAAATTCCAATTTTTAAAATCTTATTAACTCTATTATAATCCCGATATAACTTACATTCACTTTGGAAACCAATTTGAATCATATTAAATCAAATTTCAATTATTCACTCTATTTTCATATATTAAATTTCAACATCAAATTAATCATATCAAATTCGGAATTTAATTATTCAAACATTTGTAATATTAAATTTAAACAATTTTTATTATTCTTGAATCACTATCTTTTGAGATATTCAAAAACGAACTTAAAAATTTAACTTTTGAAACGAATTAAAATTATAGAACAACCATTTCCATTATACGGTTATTCAATTCCCATTATTAAATTATTCAATAAATTCCAAATATTAAATTTAAAAATTATCCAATAATTCATTCTTTTGAAATATTGAAATTGAACTTTTAAGATTCAACTTTTAAAACCAATCCACAATTTAGAGCACTATTTTCATTTTACAGTTATTCAATTATTTAATAAGTTTTAAATATTTAATTTAAACAATTTACCTGTTCAATATTCGATATTTGATTTGAATAGATTTTACTTGTCAATCAATTACTCTATTATACCCAATGAATTCAACATTTATTATTATTCCAAATGACTTACAAATTTTTTTCTTAACACTAAATCACGAAATCTTATTAAATTAGTGTTTGTGTCAAAATTGGGCACAACACTTGTTGGAAGTTTTTGAAGAGATAATAAATGAAGAAAGTAAATTAAAACGTGGATTATCTAACAAAAACTCCAAATAGCAGGAAATAAATTGCACAAGAGACAACGATTTAGAGTGGTTCGGCGATTTGCCTACGTCCACTATGAAGTTTTGTTACTTTATTGCTTGATATTCGGAGAATACAACTTTTCAATGTCAAAGTACAGCAAGTAGTAAGCCAAAATTCGAAATCAAAGGCAGCGGTGGTGCTCTGAAGCAATTCTGGCAGCGTCTAGATGTGCTTTAGCTCTAAAATTCTCCGATCCCTTTTCTGAATGACCAGAGGCTCTATTTATAAGTGCTGGAGGCTGATATTTCGCCTAAAAATCGGGGAGACCACTTCTGTCACGTGTGGGGGGCCCACATGGCCGAATTTTGGAGATCCGGGCCCACTTTGGGATCGATTCGACCCTTGGTTCGAATCGATCAAAAAAGTGTCCAATCGTGATGAAATTTGGCGTGGACATTCTTCTATGTATACGCAAGCTTCTGCGAAAATTTCATAGCATTTGGACTTGTAGATCTCGAGTTATGATCGATTCAAGATGGAGTTCTTCGCCCTATGGATTCGTTCGAATCGATATGGTTCGAATCCATAGGGTCGAATCCAGCTTCTACACGTGAAGGCAATGACGTGTCGCGTATGCTTCGGGTCAATCCTTCTTTTCCTCCGAGTTTTCTGGGTCATACTCCTAGGTTTTAGCTGTGTTTACTTAGTGGATTCGAAAGGTTCGATTCGAAGGTTCATCTCTTCGAATTGATGGAACCGGCATTTGTTCGAATCGATCCTAATGTATTACTGTGGATCGATTCGAAGCTACTTCTAGGGGGATTCAAAGACAAGCAGGGAATGGAGTCGAAGCCTCCTCATTTGCATGGATTCGAAGGACTCTTCCTTCGATGGATTCGAGCTAGAGCATAAGGGGATGGATTCGAACATAGGCATGTGAGGACTTGCTTGATGGAGTCGAAGCAAAGGCACTCCTCATGGATTCGAGGCAATACGTGTCTGATGGATTCGAACCAAGGCCTCCTCTTGATGGATTCGAGCCTATGTTATTTCTGAGGGATTCGAACCTTATATTACCTGATCCATTTCCCATTGGCGATAACTTGAGTATACGAACTCGGATTGCCCCGAAACTTGGAACGTTGGTTTCTACAGCTTTGCTTGATGTGTCTTATCAATTGTAGCCCGATCCAGACTCGGGCAAAACTCGTCGATATTTGTAGTTGCCCAACAATCATTCAAAGCTAAGGATGTATGATCCTGTCTCTTTCTAATTAGTTCCTTGGTATCTCGGCCTTGCCAAAAGGCGGGATAACATTTTCCCTCCAAAGTACGTCTTGTGTAAACATGACGTGCTTTGAAAAGCTACAGTCTAACGCTGGACAATTAGGACATGCTCTGATGAAAGCTGTATTCTTTATTGCTGTTATCAACTGTCGTGTGATTGTGATCGGTTGTTCGTCGTTGAAATCATGACGAGATGGATATCTGATCCCTGTGAATGATAAAGATCAAATATTAGTCAAACATATGTGCATATGTGTATCACCTTGACTTTGGTTAACGTTGCGTGATTGCAAGTTGTTGCCAGTTGGTTTGTTACCGAATTCTGCATCGATCCTCTCCTGAACCGATCTGAGATTCGGGTTAAAACATTGTTGTTATGATCGTCTATGATCATCCTCTTGTATCGATCCTCTCCTGAATCGGTGTAAAAGGTAGACAAGTAATTTTTCATATCGAAGCACTACGTTCGTTCTCATCGATGGTGTCTAGTGGATTCGAAGCATGTTTGTCCGAATCGATAGCGTTTCGAATCGATGGAATTGATGGCTATGGAATTAGTACTTTGAATCGATAGGATTTTTCAACTCAGTCCTCGTTCAAGTGCTTCGTATCGATGACGCTCCGCATCGATGCTGTCTTGATGGATTCGAAGTCACGTATTTTCGAATCGATTGTCTTGCCTTTGCTTAGTGCTTCCTCGAATCGATGATGCCTCGCATCGATTAAGTTGGGATGGATTCGATTGTGTAAAAGATAGGAAGGCAATGGATTCAAAGTGAAGTATGGATTTAACCGTGCGATGGATTCGAAGTAACGGCTCTACGCTGTGATGGATTCGAACGCAGTGGGTTATTGAGCGGTTGTTCGAATCGATGGAGTATGGCGAGTGACCGGTGGTAGGAAGTCAACACAACCAGGAGTCAAAGAGTCACGCGTTTTCTGTGGAACCCATATAAATACCCAAGGCCAACTTCACTTTTACTTTTTATTTTTTACTATTGCTATTTCTTCAACTCGATCCTTCAAAGCAAGAAACTACCGTGTCTTTGCATTCGAATCGATAAAATTCCATCAAGTCTTTGTTTGTAAACGAATCCAATCAGGTAATTTAAGGGATTGATTCGACTGTAGAATGACGAAACTGGAAATTTATCATCGATTTCAATTCTTCCTTTCGAAAACCTTGAGGAATAGTGAGATCTGAAATGGGTTGACTCGATGGATCTGGGGAACGAATCCATTCAAATCGTATCGATCCTGTGTGTTGCCAGGGAGAAGTGTAGGCAATGATGGATGTTATCTTCCTTCCTTGCTTCGCATCGATCTGTGAATGATCATTTCGAATCGATATCAAGGAGAAGGCTTCGAATCGATGGTTGCAGGAGAAAGAAGGCATTGAATCGATCGATTCGAAGTAGTGTTACCTCGATCGATTCGAAGGTGCACAATACTGATCGATTCGAAACCACGCAGGTCCTATGGATTCGAAAGGTTTTTTCACCCCAAGGCTTCACCGAGTCGACCCTCATGGAGCCAAAGTGTATGGATTCGAACATCCTTGATTCGACTCGTATCGATTCGAGTCGATCGATTCGAACGTTCTAACATCTGAAACTTCTGATTTTCTGATTTGCTCCAACTTCTGAACTATGACCAATTTCAAGTTGAACTTTGACGAGCTTAATGAACTTTAGCATACTTGACCCCGACGAGCTTCGGCCTTGCATAATCGAATTTGACTTGACCTCTCTTTTGGAGCTCGTCGATGGCACCATGACTTAAACAAAATATAACGAATTTATACTTGAATTGGCCAGTGGCATCTGGGTGGCGTGAAAGTGACGGTCAGCGATGGCGGTCATTTTCATTCTCAAATTCCAAAGTTTCGTCGTTCGGACATCTTGTTTCAACTTGTAAAATCTGCTTAAGTTTTGCATAGCACTTGCACTGCACGACATACTCATACACTTTACACCGGGGAGTGCATGGGCTTTTTATGTATTTAACGCCGCTTTCTGGTGAGTTAGTTAATTATGGAATCTTCGAGTTCTCAACAACAAGAAGCACAAAGCTCGCCTCTTCCAGCGCTTGAGATTCCGGAAATCCCTCCTGACATCATAGATCCGGCTCCGGATGAGTTGCCGGAGGCCATATTTATCGAAGATCCTGTCGATTCTGTCCAGTCCAATATCTCGGAGTCTCTGTTGGGCCAGATATGTTCGAAACATAACATATCCCTGGACGATGTTTTATTACCTAGTGCCAGTGATAGTCACATAACCCACCTGAAGGATATACTGCCTTTTACCGTCATGCCTGCGCGGCTGGATCTCTTCCTCCTTTTAACCAATACATCAGAGAGATGCTGTTTCCTTGTATTGGTTAAAAGGAGGAAGAATTCCCGAAGAGGCTGTGAGCACCGCCCTCAGCTATACCCGTGATTTTTATGCTCAGTATAAAGAATGGTACAGGGCGGCTGTTAAAGCTTCGAAAGTAGCCTTCGAACGAGCCAAAGTTATTGAGAAACTGGAAGCAGACTTAGCTCAGAAGGACCGTATTGTTGACATACTTCAATCTGAAACGAAATCTTCTCGTAAAGCTGAAATGGAGTCGCTATAAAAGGTCGATGAGACACTAGCTGAGATGGCGAAGATGCAACAAGCGCATTGCACTTTAGTTGAAGATTTGGGCCATCGGTATAAAAATGTTGAGGCCGAGCGGGATGCGGCGGTCAAAGAGCTTGAGGAATTGAAGGCTAAGTTTACCGACTTGAGCAAGGAAAAAGATGACGCTAACATGGACGCACAAGAAGCGTGCGAGCAAGCCGCGTCTCTCCGAGCTGAGCGAGACGCGGCGGTCGCTAAGGTTGAAGCGGTGGAGGCAGAAGTGGAAGGGAGAGTTCAAGCAGAGATATTCAGAGTAGAAGCCGAGTTTGATGATCTTCTTGACACTTACAATGCTAATGTGCTTGAGCACAGAAATCTCTCGTGGCTCGGAGATTATTCTACGCTTCTACTTAGTGCTTGGAGAAAGTTGGTGGCGAACAAGAAAGCATCTCTCCCTGAAGGTGCAGTGGATGAATTTGAACTCGAGTCTCGCTTGTTGAGCGAGGAGGAAAGGAAACTTCTCCATGAAGCGATGATTTCTGCTGAGAGAGAGAGACTTGGTTTTCACCTGGAGACTGGCGAGGGTTCTGGAGCTGCACATCATAGTGAGGATGTTTCAGTTGATGCCCCAACCTCGTCTGGAGTTACTGCTGCAGTTGGTCCACATGTTGTTCCTGCTTATAACCCGGATCGACCGGAACTGTCTCTTGGTACAACTACTGTTTCCGAACTCGTCTCATCACCGAGCCGAGGGAAGGAAGGTATTTCAAATGTTGTTTAAGTGTTTTAAGAATGACGAACTTGGAACAGATCATTTGACTAATTATTCTCATTTCTTTTCGACCAGTGACTGAAAGTGATGCGCCAGCACTTCCAGTACCACAAACTTCGCAGCCAATGCAAGGGGCTGTCGTTACTGAGGCTATTACAACTACCGCCTTAGCCGGCGAGATGGGAGAGGGGAGTTCAATGTCGTTTGATGTTCAGATGATTGAGGAACTTCTCAAGCAACCCAGTGAACCTTTTACCGATCCTTCCTTTGCAATGGGTGGAGTCGCTCCAACTTTTAGCTCGTTTATGCCGACTGTCAGTGTGTCCAGCGCTGCTCGATCTTCCCGAGAAGAAGAAATCCTTGTCGAGATAAGCGCTGAAATGGCTGCGGTGACGACGGTCGGTGGTTCCGGAAGCGTTGTTGCTCCACCAAGCTTAACCCCTTTAACGGTTACTTCTCCTGCCAGCACAGCTATAACTTCTAGTGCTGAAGTTTCACCACCTGTTACGGCTTCTCTGCCTCCGGTTCGTCCTCACAAAAGGATCTCTATCCCTTCCAGCTCTGAGGAAGACGTGGATATTATGCCAGACCCTGAGGATGCCCCAAAGAAGGACAAAAAATCTCGCAAGAAGCCAGGTAGTGGGTCTACCGGCTCAACTCCGAAGAAGAGACACCGGAAGAAGAAGGAGTGAACTTCTCGTCTTATCATGCGGTTGTGAAATGGCAATTCTTTTTACTTCTCCTTTTTTAGGCCGTGTATAAGTGTGGACTCGGCACCCACTTTATGAACTCTTTTTTTTGTTTCGTCATGTAATCAAACCCCTTTTTTACTTGTTGATAGAATGGAAAACAACTCTTTTATTTTTTTCTTAAGTATTGCATTGATTAGCTCGTGCTCACATATGTCATAAGCCTTGAATACATATTCTGGGAACTTATTAATTATCAGTGTTTATGACTTAGTTCGCTCTCCGGGAACTTATAATTGATGTTTATACTCCAATTCACACTCCGGGAATTTGAAGTTAGTAACTTACACTCCGGTTCGCTTTCTGGGAACCTAGAGTTGGTGTTTATGCTCCAATTCACACTCTGGGAATTTGGAGATAGAGTTTTATATTCTGGCTTGCACTCAGGGAATCATAAGTTGGAATTATACTCCAATTCGCACTCCGGGAATTTGGAGTTAGCTCACACTCTGGAAGCGATGGATTTATACTCTGGTTCGCGCTCCGGGAACCGAGAGTTGAAGTTTATACTCCAATTCGCACTCTGGGAATTTGGAGTTGGCTCACACTCTGGGAGCGATGGGTTTATATCTCGGTTCGCTCTCCGGGAACTGAGAGTTGAAGTTTATACTCCAATTCGCACTCCGGGAATTTGGAGTTGGCTCACACTCTGGGAGCGATGGATTTATACTCCGGTTCGCGCTCCGGGAACCGAGAGTTGAAGTTTATACTCCAATTCGCACTCTGGGAATTTGGAGTTGGAAGAGGGATTGTCGTGTATCAATCCCTTTTTATGTTGGTGTAGTGTTCTGCCCCCGAGCTCGGATTTCACTTAGCGAGTGACCGGTCGTATCACAGTTACTCACTATTTGAATAAATCCCACCGCGTGATGGAACTTAGCTCTCCGTGCATCGTGATATTGTACGTCATATTCAGTAAATCACAGCTCTGGCTCGAAGAGATGACATTTTGTTGCTGAAACGAGAAAATATGGCAAAGTCAGTTGCCTTATTACAAATTTAAATCTCGAAATGCTAGAATAAAATGCAAAGGAATAAGTTGACAGAAAAATAAATAAGTAAAATCTTTTATATGTAGTAGCGACGAAGACTTTCGCTATTCCAAGCTCTCAGCAAAGTAAGACCGTCAACGGTCGATAATTTGAACGTGCCATCTCCGAGTTTTTGTGAAATCACATACGGCCCTTCCCAATTTGGCTTCATGTGCGAAGGGACCGGATAGACCCTTTTGAGTACGAGATCGCCGAGTTCGAAGGTTCACGGACGGACCTTGGCATTGTATAGTCGGGCGACTTGACTTCGATATGCAGCTGCCCTCAAGTCAGCCTCTTCGCGTTTCTCATCGAGTAAATCCAAAGATTCAGCAAGTAGTATGGCGTTTGTTTTTGGATCATAATACGCTACACGATGAGAGTGCACTTCTGTTTCGACTGGAATAACGGCTTAAGAGCCGTACAATAGAGAAAACGGGGTATGACCAGTTGCAATTTTATGAGTTGTTCGATAGGCCCATAATGCCATAGGAAGTTCGTCGACCCATTTGCCCCCAGCTTTTTCCAGTCGCTTCTTTAGAATGGACTTGATAACTTTATTAACAGCTTCAACTTGACCATTTGTTTGAGGGTGCGCTACTGCAGAGAATTTCTTATGGATGTGGAATCGTTGATAGAAATTCTTGAATTCAGCACTGTCGAATTGGGTTCCGATTATCGGTGATGATAGTATGTGGGAGACCAAAACGGCAGATGATGTTACGTACTACAAAGTTGATTACTTTCTTTGTCGTAATTATCGCAAGGGGTTCAGCTTCAGCCCATTTGGTGAAATAATTAACTGCGACGATGGCGTACGTCGCGCCACCTTTGGCCAGAGGCAATGTGCCGATGATATCTATTCCCCATACCGCAAATGGCCAAGGACTGACCATTTGGGTTATCTCAGTAGACGGGGCTCTAGGAATTCGAGCGTGTTTCTGGAATTTGTCACATTTTCTAGCATAGTCTGCAGCATCGCGATTAACAGTAGGCCAATAATACCCATATCGAAGTATTTTCTTTGCAAGTGCTTGCCCCCCAGTGTGATCGCCACATTCTCCTTCGTGTACATCGTGTAACACTCGTTTGACTTCATCGTGCGTGATACACCGGAGGAACAGAGTATCCTCTCCGGTACATGACTCCATTTTGAATAACAAATCGCGAGGCCTTTCGTAGAACTTGTCTTTTCTCACTTCGTTGCTCGGGCAATACACCACGTTCGATATAATCTCGATAAGGAGTCATCCACGACTCCTTATTGGAGGTAGCTTCAAATGTGAAATCAGTCTCCCTTTGATCAATGCTCGGAGAGGATAGGGTTTCAACCGGAACAACCCCCAACTGCTGAGCCTCACCCGTACTTGCTAACTTTGCCAACGAATCAGCTTTCTAATTGTGCTCTCGGGGTATGTAGAAAATGGCATAGTAATCGAATTGATTAAGCATCTCCAAAACTCGAGTTAGATAAGCGGCTAATCTTCGGTCTTTTGCCTGATATTCTCCTCGAACTTGACATACTATCAACTGGGAATCACAGTAGATCTCTACAGCGATGATTTTCAGATCACGGGCAAGCTTTAGTCCGGTAAGTAGAGCTTCGTACTCGGCTTCGTTGTTGGTGGCACGGAACTCGAACTTTAAGGCATAACATATGGATCGTCCCTCGGGGGTTTCAAGCACTACCCCAGCTCCTGAGCACCGATCGTTGGACGCACCGTCGGTGTACAGCTTCCATATGTATTCGGGAGATTTGCTGGTCTTGGGCAAGTCTTCAGGAACAGTGAATTCGGCTATAAAATCTGCTAGGACCTGGCCGTGAATGGCTCTTCTTGGAGTATAAGTGATGTCGAATTGACTCAGTTCGATGTTCCATTTTAGTAACCTACCAGACGTCTCAGGCCGCGTGAGGACCTGTCGTAACGGCTGATCGGTGTACACAGTAATAGGATGAGCCTGGAAATATGGACGGAGCTTCCTCGAGGCAATGACTACGCAATATGCCAACTTTTCAAGCTTTGGATAATTTCTCTCGGCTCCGGTCAATCGTTTACTCACGTAGTAGACCGGTTTTTGCACTCGGTCTTCCTCCCGAATTAATGCAGCACTGATTGCATTTTCTGATACCGCCAGGTAAAGATATAACTGTTCATGATCTACAGGCTTTGAAAGGATTGGTGGTACGGAAAAATGTTGGATTAGCGATTGAAATGCGCCCTCACATTCTGCAGTCCATTCGAAGTTTCATTTTCCTTTTCGAATCAAATCGAAGAAGGGAATGCATTTGTCGGTCGACTTCGAGATAAACCTGCTCAGTGCTGCAACTTTCCCATTAAGACTCTGAACTTGCTTTATGGTTCTCGGAGTTTGAAGATTTCTGATAACCCAGATCTTCTCGGGGTTGTCCTCTATTCCTCGGGCATTGACAATAAACCCAAGGAATTTTTCGGATGCGACTCCGAAATGAAATTTTAGTGGATTAAGCTTCATCCCGTATTTCCGGAGGATATTGAACATTGACTCCAGGTCTTTGACATGATTATTGGAGTATCGTGATTTCACCAACATGTCATCTACATAAACCTCCATAGTCTTCCTAATTTGATCGGCAAACATCCAGTTGACTAAGCGTTGATAAGTTGCACCAGCATTATTTAACCCAAAAGGCATGACCTCGTAGCAGTACAATCCCAAGTCGGTTACGAAGCTTGTGTGCTCTTGGTCTGGTACATGCATGGGTATCTGATTGTAACCTGAGTAAGCATCCATGAAGGATAACAATTCATGTCCGGCAGTTGAATCTACTAGTTGATCGATTCGGGGAAGCGGAAAGCTGTCTTTCAGGCAGGCTTTATTCAGGTCAGAGTAATCTATACACGTTCTCCATTTCCCGTTTGGTTTCCGGACAAGTACGGGATTGGACACCCACTCTGGGTATAAAGCGTCTCTAATGAACCTATTTGATTTCAACTTATCGACCTCTTCTTTCAGGGCGGCAGATCTCTCTGGATCCATACCACGTCTTTTCTGCTTGATCGGGATATACCGCGGGTCAATGGTCAAAGTGTGGCTCGCGATGGCCGGCGAGATTCCACACATATCGGAGTGCGTCCAAGCGAATACATCGAGATTCGCCCGGAGAAAATCAACCAATTCCCGTTGTGTCTCTTGGTTAAGCTGAGACCCAATCTTCTACATTCTCGAGTCATTGTGATCATAGTCAATCGGGACATCGATGGTTAGCTCGGCCGGAGAAGCTTGACTTTCCGTAGATTCTTCTTTATTATCATTGTACCTTGGATCAAGATCCTTTTGGAATTGGTTGTGGTGCCCAGGCCGAGGCCCAGGCGCTAGTTGTCAATCGTCAGTAAAACGGACGCAGAGAGATTCCCCTACGCCCTTTCCTTTTTCTTTTCGCTGCGCCTCCCGTAGCTCAGCAACATAACAGGCTCTCCCAGCAGCCTGATCTCCTTGTACAACTCCTATCCCGTGGTCAGTAAGGAACTTCAGAGTTAAACACCATGGGGCAATAGCAGCCCTAAATTCAGCAAGGGCTGGTCGGCCCAAAAAGGCATTGTACGGGGAAGGTATATCCAAGACAACAAATTGCAACATCCGAACTCTTCGGCATTCTCCCACTCCCAACTCCACCGGCAATTCAACCATTCCGGTTTGTATTGTCGCACTTCCGTTGAAGCCATGGACTCGTGATTGACAAGGTTTTAAGTCTTTAGCTTCCATCTTCATTAAATCGTATGCTCTTTTAAACAGTATGTTCACGGAACTTCCACTGTCTACCAAGATCCTCTTCATCCAAGCAGGACCAACTTGAGCGGATATGACCAACGGGTCAATTGTGGGAGCTTCGACTTTATCGGCATCTCGATTTCTAAATACGATTTCATCAGCCATCGTCTTTTGTTGTTTAGCCGACGTTCCGTCTTCTGAGTTACTATAGCATTCAAAGTCCACATGCCTGATCGAGCTAGCATATGACTCCATTTCTCTCCAGCTTCTGTCTGCTGGATGGGGACCACCACTTATTGTATTGATAACCAACCTTCCGCCCGTACGAGCGGGTTCACCTTGTCTTTCCTGATTCTGCGTTCGATTTTGATTAGATGGGCCCGCTCCACTAGATTGCGGCACCCGAACAAACTGGTCCAACTTTCTCTCTCTGATCAACTTTTCAATGAGGTCTTGCAAATGTCTACACTCATTGGTATTATGCCCATAACTTTCATGAAACCTATAGAATTTTCCTGTTTGAATCTGCCTTTCCGACGAAGGCTTCGGAGCAGGCTTCTTGTATTGCATAGTATTACAAGTCTGTAAGTATACGTTTTCCAGCGACGTGTTAAGCGGTGTATAACTGTCAAACATTGCGGCCCTACGCCTCGGACCACGATTCTGGTCCTGCTTCTTGCTTCGGTTATCACCGTTTCTCGATCGTTGAGTCTGTTTATTTTGAATATTCAACTCGACTTTTCCTGAACTTTCTTCGGTTGTTTAACCGCAACATTACCCTGAATCCCTTCACCGCTGGGCCTTGCATCGTCCTGCTTCCTAGACAGTTTTGCATCCTCTCGCCTCAAGAATTGAGCGGCTTTGGAATAGAAACAGTCCAACGATGCGGGAGGCTTTCCAGCTAACCAATTTCCAAACTCGGAATCAGGGTCGATTCCTTTAGTCAAAGCCACTAAAATTGAATTATCATTGGGGTTGGTGATCTCTGCGCATGCAGCATTGAATCTCTCCAAATATCGTCTAAGTGTTTCTTCGGGAGCTTGAGTGACACTTGATAAGGTATTAACGTCTTTAGGTCGGGCAATATGCATGCGAAACTGCTCAACAAATTTGGTAGCTAACTGATCAAATGAAGAAATAGACCGTGGCGGTAATCGTGTAAACCACATCGTCGCAATTCCCTCTAAGGAAATGGGAAAACTGTGGCACTTTACTGCGTCATCAGCTCTCGCAGCAGTCATCGACCATTCATATTTCAAAATATGTTGATTTGGGTCGGAATTTCCTTCATACATGGGCAGGGTTGGCATTCTAAATCGCCGAGGAGGTTCAGCATACAATATGTCATCAGTAAACGGGGTATGACTCCGGGAGATTCCCCAATCGTCATTTGTTAGGCCTTGACTCTCGCGAATCATTTATCGTACCATGGCTGAGAAGTCTGGCATTGGAAAATTATGTGGGTGGTGAGCCAAAGTGTGGTCGGGTTCTACAGTGCGAGGTGGGATCGGGCGCTGTCGATGATCTGTATCTCGCCTCCTTGGCTCGACGTCTTCTGGGACATATGGCTCTGGAGCCTGTCCCTGCTGATGATAATTTTGATTGGAGTGATCTCGAGCATCAACTCCTATGTCAACTGCAGCGACTGTGGCAGCTCGATCATCTGCAGTGTATTGTGGAATAGTGCCTCCTCGGGAGGAGGGTCCAGTATGGAAGCTGGTAGATGGGCCAACTCTTACTTGCCCAACGGTTAATGCCTATTGATAGTCAGCAGCTTGCGCATGGTTTCCGTCTAGCCTGGGACGGGTAGATTTGTTATTGTAGTCAGATGAAGCAGAGCTTTCGGTGGAAGAATGAGGAGCTTGATCCCTTGTGGATCTTCTTCGCTTTTGGCGATTTGGTTGATTGGTCAACTCAGCGTTAGCGCGCAACTGCTCAGTTAGCTGTTGTCGGCTATGGGTTAGTTCCTGGAGTAGCGCCTGGAACTCTGGTCTTGTGACCGGAACTGACTGATCCGTATGCCCAGCAGCATCTTGATTGGTTGTCTGTAGCTGTGTGGGATTTTGCCTATCCCGACCTTCTTGATCACCAACGTTAGAAGTGGTTCTTGTACTCACCATCTTGAAGCGTTGAATCCTTTCCTTAGACTTTTGCAAATCTGAATAGAATGGAAGGAATTCGTATTTAATGATCTGGATCTCTCTCTTAGATTTATTCAATTCGGTATCGAAGATAGATCCAAGGAGCAGGAGAAAAAACTGGGATTTTTCTCTCAGTGAAAGCACCAAAGTGTTTGTGTCAAAATTGGGAACAACACTCGTCGGAAGTTTTTGAAGAGATAATAAATGAAGAAAGTAAATTAAAACGTGGATTATCTAACAAAAACTCCGAATAGCAGGAAATAAATTGCACAAGAGACAACGATTTAGAGTGGTTCGGCGATTTGCCTACGTCCACTATGAAGTTTTGTTACTTTATTGCTTGATATTCGGAGAATACAACTTTTCAATGTCAAAGTACAGCAAGTAGTAAGCCAAAATTCGAAATCAAAGGCAGCGGTGGTTCTCTGAAGCAATTCTGGCAGCGTCTAGATGTGCTTTAGCTCTAAAATTCTCCGATCCCTTTTCTGAATGACCAGGGGCTCTATTTATAAGTGCTGGAGGCTGATATTTCGCCTAAAATTCGGGGAGACCACTTCTGGCACGTGTGGGGGGCCCACATGGCCGAATTCTGGAGATCCGGGCCCACTTTGGGATCGATTTGACCCTTGGTTCGAATCGATCAAAAAAGTGTCCAATCGTGATGAAACTTGGCGTGGACATTCTTTTATGTATATGCAAGCTTCTGTGAAAATTTCATAGCATTTGGACTTGTAGATCTCGAGTTATGATCAATTCAAGATGGAGTTCTTCGCCCTATGGATTCGTTCGAATCGATATGATTCGAATCCATAGGGTCAAATCCATGCTTCTGCACGTGAAGGCAATGACGTGTCGCGTATGCTTCGGGTCAATCCTTCTTTTCCTCCGAGTTTCCTGGGTCATACTCCTAGGTTTTAGCTGTGTTTACTTAGTGGATTCGAAAGGTTCGATTCGAAAGGTTCGATTCGAAGGTTCATCTCTTCGAATTGATGGAACCGGCATTTGTTTGAATCGATCCTAATGTATTACTGTGGATCGATTCGAAGCTACCTCTAGGGGGATTCAAAGACAAGCAGGGAATGGAGTCGAAGCCTCCTCATTTGCATGGATTCGAAGGACTTTTCCTTTGATGGATTCGAACTAGAGCATAAGGGGATGGATTCGAACTAGAGCATAAGGGGATGGATTCGAACATAGGCATGTGAGGTCTTGCTTGATGGAGCTGAAGCAAAGGCACTCCTCATGGATTCGAGGCAATACGTGTCTGATGGATTCGAACCAAGGCCTCCTCTTGATGGATTCGATCCTATGTTATTTCTGAGGGATTCGAACCTTATACTACCTGATCCATTTCCCATTGGCGATAACTTGAGCATACAAACTCGGATTGCCCCGAAACTTGGAACGTTGGTTTCTACAGCTTTGCTTGACGTGTCTTATCAATTGTAGCCCGATCCGGACTCGGGAAAAACTCGTCGATATTTGTAGTTGCCCAACAATCATTCAAAGCTAAGGATGTATGATCCTGTCTCTTTCTTGTTAGTTCCTTGGTATCTCGGCCTTGTCAAAAGGCGGGATAACAATTAGCTATTTTAATTATCGAAAATTTACGGGTCGTTACACTCTCCCCCACTCAAAACTTTTCATCCCCGAAAAGGAAAAAGAAGGGAAAAGGAACTAAGTAAAGAATTCAACATTTGATATATTTTATTCAAAATTATCCACTTATAAAACAATGAAATTCCATTTATAAAGTCATAACTACGCTTCCACTAAGTTACTCCGAATGGCTTTCTAACTTTAAAAGTCGGTTATCAAAACAAGTTATTAAAAAAAAAATTCAAAACTTGAAAAAATTTCTAACACCCGGATTTACGGAAAATTTCGCAGAGTCTCCTTTGCGCGGCTCGATCGGAAAAAAAAATGACAGTATATATATCACAAATATACATCTCATCAAGTGATGAGGCATCCCGCAAGGAAAAAGTGTAAAAGTATGGTATGTAATCCGAGATATGTACCTTATATATTATTAGCGAGCATATACGGCTAAGATAGCACGAAAGCGAGCTCCAAATGCGAAGCAAGCGCAATCCGCACCTACTAAACACTCAACAAACCATGAGAAATATGCATATATGAAAATAATATCAATATACACAATATAGCAACATAACAACTACATGTGCCGACATAGAAAATGCAACAAAACAACAAATGCATCCACCAAATCAATTATCATCCAACTATCATCCAACAAATCCATAACCAATCAATATAAATTCACTTCTCATTAATATTTATTGACTTGGTTTTCAATTTTAATCACAGTTGATTCATTAACGTTGGATTTTACTAACATTCATTCCCAATTCAATTAGTTAACATTCACTAATTTATATTTACATTAGTTCACTTCCAATTTGAATCAAATTAAATTCTTTTAAATTCATTTAACTTTCAATTTGATTTCAATGATTTATAGCTTTCAATTTCATTAACACTTAATGAATTATATACAATAAACTAACAATCATATAACAACCAAATCATACCCAACATAACCAAATTATTAATTTTTCATTCATTTCGGTTTATCTCTTTTATATATATATATATATATATATATATATCCTGTTATATAATTTTAAAAGAACCATTTTATATTTGGCATCTTAAATTTCCAATATTAACTTTGATTAAGTCCGTAAGCCGTACATATATCATCCGTGAGCAATATCAAATCTAATTGCTTATTCGATCACACAATTTCACTTCCAAGTAGTATCGTTCACCCGACTCTCTAGTGCGGACTCAGATTTGGTTCCTTGATTGGAAACTGTTACTCTCCTCGCATAGCCATATACTATGATAGAGAATCTCAGAATCAAACCAAAAATCCATATCCAGGGTCCGTCGTCGAGAATCGAGTGGAAAATCCTAACTTGGATCGATATAAATCATCTCGAAATTTTGTGCTCGAATTTGGATCAAATCGTAATGCGAACAAAATAATATACGTACAACTCACGTATTACCTTCCAATGGATTTCTATCCAATTTATCTATACTAAATTATTTTATTGGCTTCAATTTTTTTTTCACTTAATTACTCATAATCCATTATTCAGTTAGTATATTCATTTCTTTACATAGCATTTTCTTCAACATTATCTTTTCTTAAACATCATATCATAGAATTTTGCCTACGCAGGTTCATTTTAAACATTCTATATAATTTAATTAAATTCAATTTCATTTTCCAATTGATTCTTAGCTATAAGAAATTCCTTTGTTTACATTTATTGCATTTTCATAATTTCAGTTAATAACGAATTCATTTGTGGAACATTTTATTAACCGACACTTTAGTTTATTAATCATCCTATAAAAGTCTAACCTCTCATAAATGACTTTTCTTAGTTTACAGTTATCTTAAAGGTTACAAATTCAATTTTTTTTTCAATCCCTTTGCAATTTATATTTATTTTCTATAACCAATTTACAAAGATATAATACTATTCATTTATCTTCTTTCTTAAGTTCACTTACTTGTTCCATTTATCCATTCATCATTTCATGCTATATTTAAGTATATAACATTTTTATCACAACCAAAATTTTCATTTATATACATTTTAATTCCTTTTGAGTTTTCCTTACTTGTATACTTCAATTATTTCCAGGTTCTGTTTATTTGTACAACATCTCATTACATATCCAAAACATCATTTTAACCCTTTTTATATTTGGTAAGTCATATTATATGTTATTAGAATGCAAATTTGGTATTATACAAATTTATAGAATTTCATTTTACTAAATTAGAATGTTCACAAATTTAATCTATTTAAATCCTCTTTACCTTTCAACTTTAAAGGTACACTACAACTCTAAAGTTCTTCCAAAACATAAGCTTAGATATCTTAATCCTCTTATTTTATAAATTTTGGTTATTCACAATTCATTCAAATAATTTGAAAATTATTAATTAACAGAACTTAGAAATTTAAATGCCCGGTTCTTTTCAAATTGTTTGAAATAAACATATACACTTATATCTTTAATATATATTAAATCATACCTTTGGAGTTTAAACCAAAACCCATTTACCCAAAATAATTTCGAAGAAAAGCAAAGCTTCTTAGAAGTCTCCCCCACTTTGAGACTCGAAAATGAACGTCGATCATGCTGCGCAGTCATCACCGAAATTATTTTCCAGCGACATAAGAGAGGAGTACTGAATTCATTCCTTCTTAAAATCCTTTCAAAATATTTCCCATAAATATTTTTCAACTAATATTACTATATATTTCTTCAAAACTTTGAGAACCATTTTTTTTTAATATCCAGGTCTTAAATTCAATGTTTCCAATTTAAACCAATTTTAATTTATAAGTCACCTTTATAAAATATTCTTATAGGATTTTTCTTTCTTAAAACATTCCACAAGTGTTTTATCATTGTTCATTTTGTAATTCACCTTATTTATTAAATTACAATATCAAATTAATGATAATGACCAATATTATCATTCCTAACAACCAGGTAAGCTAGATAAGTCACAATAATTTCTGAAATTTTTTCTTTATATACGTAATATAATTAGAGCAAAATTATTTCATTTACCCAATTTCAAAACAATACTATGTCGAATTGTTCTGTTTAAGTGTTTAGAGATCCCTATCAATGACGTTAATTACTCGTATTGACCAGAATCCATAAGCCACTCAACAAATCAACCGACACAATATAAAACATTTTATATCACTAACAAATACTCTCTCTCATATATATACACTCAGTGACTCATCATAGGGTATTACTACCCTATTTATAAAGAGTCAGACCCCACAGAGCTAAGGTTATCGCTAAACCAAAGCTCTGATACCAATTGTAACGACCCGCCTTTTTGGACAGTTTAAACCGATGATCAAATACATATGTCGATTCCAAACCATTCAAAAGGGAAGATGGTTATTGGGGTAAATAAGAAAAGAAGAGGAAAGAGAAATAAAAGAAAGGAAACAACACAGAATCTTGCAGCGGAACGATAAAATATAATAATCAAATAAACAGATCATGAAGTTGTTTACTATACTTTGATCATTATTTATACAACATTTATCAGAGTTATACATATTCAATAGAACAAATAAAATAATGCAGCAGACAGCATGATGCAAGGATAATAATAGTAATAGTATACCAATTCTTCGTCTTCATCCTCCAGAATAGATCTTCAAAAATCTGAAAACTGAGGACTGACCCGAGCGTAATGAAAAGACAAAACACTCGACTCAGGACTAAAATATCCTTATGAAAGTTAAATTAATCGTAAATAAATATGTGTGTAACGGCGTTAGAGATGTTTACAGGGTTTGACATCTCATATCCAGTGTCAACGTGCGTGCAATAACTCAAGAGATGTTACGGGATTTTCCATCTCTTAAGGATCCGTTAAACTATCTACTATGTAGTAATGTACGCTAAGTAGATAATGCCTATCAGTAATATAAAGTATCAAAATAGCGTTAAGGCGTTACCATAATCCCCCTTAACACATTTTTATAATGCCATAGTCTATACAGTACCATAAGCCCCACCGTAAACTGGTGGTTATCAGAGGGTACCCCATAGGTATAACACAAAACAAAATATAGTGGTCGCGAATAGGATAATCAGTATGACAAGGTACATGAGGCGATACCAACTAGGATACTAGTAGTTGCGTGATCCGGACTGATGTTGAGCATAGCCAGCAGCTACCCCAACACCGCGAAACAACACTCCCAAATCAAGGGGTGCACCCAAATCGAATCACAAATGTAATAGATATGGTATCGAAGAAGTGTGTCCGCTAGAGATGGCGAACCTCAATGGCCCGACGCGGCTCCTGTTTTAGTCATGTCCGGGGTCATCCAATATCGTTCTCTTTCTTCAATCAACGCGTTCACCAAACCATCCACTTCATTCTGGATCAACACTCCACGTATAATAGTTATTAAAGTGGTTTTCGGTATCGACAGAGAGTATGTCCATATCCGATCCCGGTCTCTTTAATAACTACGTATTATTACACCGTTGGCTCCTTTACATTTCAAATCGGTTCATAATTGATATCAAATATCATATTTTCTTTAAAAATAAATCCATTTCAAATATCACCGTATCTATTCAAATGTAAGATTCCGTTTCAAAAATCATTTTCCGCACCAATATCTCATTTCGATTTCAAAATCATTTCGAATTTCAATTTAGTTGCAACTTCATTTAATCCAATTCTTATTCAAATTCAAGATTTAAACATAAACATTTCACCTTATTAACCAGCTTGAAATTTTTAGAAAATAGTTTAAGTAGTTTTAAATAATTAAAATAGTAAAAGATACTTAAAATCTAAAATGGATCTAAAATAGATAAATTAGTTTAAAATAATTTAAATTGGGTTAAGTAGATTTAAAATAGATTAAAATAATTTAAGTATTCAAAATGGTTTATATAACAGAGTAATTTGGAAAACAAAATAAAACAACTTCAAAACCAAACCATTTCAATTATAACTTCCCAATTTAAAACAATTTCAATTTCCCTTTTTCCGATTCAATTTCGATTTCAATTCAAATCAATGTCAACTTTGACTTCAAATTAATTCAATTCTACATTCACCTTCAATTAATTCAATTTCAATTTATATCGATTTGGAGATTGATTTTTCAAAATATCAATTTATAACACTTAACCAAATTGTCCTTCAATATTCAAATTTAAATCCCAGTTACAAATATGATTCAATTTCAAGCTCAATTTCAAAATATCATTTTTATATCGCTTTTACTTAGTAATACTCAAAGCTCGAGATAATGTTCAATCTTTAAAACAAATAAATTTCTGAAATTCAAGCATATCCCAATTTTAAATTTCAAAGTCTCAACTTAAATTATTTAACAATTTTCTTTAACCAAAATTTATTTCAACATTCCAAACTCAATTTTTCGATAAATTTGATTTCTATAAATTGATTTCTATTTATAACTTTTAAATCAAAAAATTTAAATAAATTTCAAATCGACGATTTTTAAAAATTATTAATTTAGCCAATCCGGTGTCCGTATATAATTTTCTATCCTATGGCCAAGTAATTATTTATTTCAATTAAATGTCAGGGATGAATATATATCACTTAAATCAAATCACAGTGTCATATGTATGCATAACAGGATATATATATAAGCAAATAAACATCCAAACATTTAAATATCAACCAATAGCATCCATCGAAATACATCATCCAATAAACAATACAATTCACGGCAATTTCATAGTTATCTATGTCAGGTAATTTAATCGCAATTCAATTTCAATTTCAATTTAACTGTCAATTAAATTTTCAACGGTTAATTCAAATGACAATCTATATGACAATTAAATTTTATCAAACAACGACAAATAAAATCATAACACTTCATAATGTCAAATTTAACTAGCACAAAGATATTTAGTATGTTGTGAGCGTTATAAAACACTCACCTTGATTTCAATGCAGTTCCAGCGTTTTATTTCGAATAAAATTAAACGAGCGTTTAATTTTACCCGAAATTTCCACTAGCTCTAAACGATTCCAATCCAATTCCATAGCGTAGTGCTCCTCCATACGATTCCAGCGCAACTTGTTTTGCAAATTTTCGATCTAGCAATCTGGACCGTCCATCTAAGCTTTGCAATCACGGCCGTTCCCACTGTCTTCTTCCCCTAGGTTTTAGAACGCGTACACGAACCCAAGGAGTCGCGCCAAACCCTAATACACGCACCAACTACGATCACCTTCACGTTGATCAGAGACCATGGCCTCGAATCCCTTGCCACGCTCCACCATCGCGCCCAATATCATAGAGCTCGGCCTCCTTATGGCCTCGGAATTCGTGCTTGAACGCACATCCCACGCGGCCCCCCAGCGACCACCACACTGCTCCAAATCTAATCTCCACCGTTGATTAGCTAGATCTCCTTGCCCTCTTCGATGTTGTAGTTGACAACTTTGCGTAAATGTCGACGGATTGGAGAGAAATTGGAGGAGAAGGGGACGAAATTATGGCCGTGGGTTATAATAAGAGGCGGCTACGAATAGAAAACCCTAGGGTCTTCTTTCTGGTTTGCAAATGAGAATTAGGTAGGTGCTTTTATAGAAAATATAACGAACACTATTCATCCCGGAATTTCCGAACTCCAAATCTCACGCGGTGACTGGCGTTCTAAGGTTTACCCCACGTTCCGGACACAATGGAATAGGTTTCGAAAGCTAATTCGATCATCTGTGCGAGTTACGGCAATAAACGATCAAATTTAAATTAAACCGATTAAACGAATTTCTAGGTGTTTTGGCTCACCCCGGACAAACGGTGAATCCGATTGACACGAAATTTGAAATCTTATAATAATATCACGTTACGGATCCGATGAAACTGGTTTCGTCGAAATCCGAGACTGTTTGAAAAATGGCTATTTTAACTCGTCAATTAAATATTAAAATATTCAATTTTCACAAATTTACTTTTAATTCGATTTTAAAAGTTCTACAACCTCATTCTAACTTTAATATGATAAAATAAAATTTTACAAATCATTTTTAATCATATTAAACCCGTTATTCAATTATCCAATAAATTCCAATATTTAGAATCTTTTTAACTCTATTATAATCCTGATATAACTTACATTCACTTTGGAAACCAATTTGAATCATATTAAATCAAATTTCAATTATTCACTCTATTTTCATATATTAAATTTCAACATAAAATTAATCATATCAAATTCGAAATTTAATTATTCAAACATTTGTAATATTAAATTTAAACAATTTTTATTATTCTTGAATCACTATCTTTTGAGATATTCAAAAACGAACTTAAAAATTTAACTTTTGAAACGAATTAAAATTATAGAACAACCATTTCCATTATACGGTTATTCAATTCCCATTATTAAATTATTCAATAAATTCCAAATATTAAATTTAAACAATTTCGATTATCCAATAATTCATTATCTTTTGAAATATTGAAATTGAACTTTTAAGATTCAACTTTTAAAACCAATCCACAATTTAGAACACTATTTTCATTTTACAGTTATTCAATTATTCAGTAAGTTTTAAATATTTAATTTAAATAATTTACCTGTTCAATATTCGATATTTGATTTGAATAGATTTTACTTATCAATCAATTACTCTATTATACCCAATGAATTCAACATTTTTTATTATTCCAAACGACTTAATAAAAAATTTCTAACACTAAATCACGAAATCTTATTAAATTAGCTATTTTAATTATCGAAAATTTACGGTTCGTTACATGATGTCTATAACGATTTGTGAATTTGTAGTTAATACAAGTTACCCAAGTTTTATATATATGTTGTATGCTTTTGTAATTCATGTTAGATGGGTATACCCACGCTGGTTTCCAGCCTGGCCCGGGTGTTACTTTGATGTAATGCTCGAGTCAGATCAAGTATTACAGATTTTCAGGTAAGGACGTTATGGAGCTCAGGAGGCGAGCTGGATGACAGGAACGTATGGAGTATAATCCGCTGTAAAATATTATAGTTATCTGGGTCATGATTGTATCTGTCCATCGTTGTGTATTTGTGTAACTTTGATGTATTAAGTGAAATTTGATATGTACAGTTTCCGTTGTTTAAATGTTATTATTTGTTATTATATTTTATCCGCTGCGAATGTGGGATGGTGTTTCTGATTCTTCTTCTTCTTCTGTCTCTTTTCTTTTTTCCTTTAACTATCTGGAATTTCCGAGATTGAAAATTCCGGGTCGTTACATTTGGTATCAGAGCAGAAGGTTGAACGAGAACCTTGGCTCTGGCGGGTGTACTAATTAAGGATAGGGTCAGTGTTACCCTAGGATGAGTTGAGAGTATATATATAAGAGAGCGTACTTGTTATTTTCTTATATAAAGGTTTTAAAATGGTTTCAAAGTAAATGAATCTTATATAAGTTTATTAAGCAATAGATTTTCTATTATATTAAGGGAATTGGTTGTTGTATTAATTGAATTAAAAGTAATAATGAGAATTAAGTGGTAATAGAAATACAACCAAACTGAAATTGAATGAAGATAAGATGAAATGGATTCAAACTGAAATTAAAATTTTGAATTTGGGAAAGAGTTTCAGAATAAGATGATAATGAATTGGTTTCCAAATATGATAAACTTGGTTATTATCATAAATGGTTGTTGTATTTAATAATGAAATGTTTTTAGAAAGTAAAGCATTTAGCTAAGCATGAATTATAAATTGGAACCGAAGATGATCTTAATTTTGAAATTTTAAATCTGAATCCAGAATTTGAAAATTGTTTCAAAGTGATTAAGGAATGATAAATAATGTTATTTAATGTATTTGAATGAAGGGTTTAGTTTCAAACAAAAGTTGTTTAAAAATTTAAAGGATTTTGTTTTGAATTTAAAAACCAAAGGTGGTTTAAAATTTAAGGATAACTTGGTGTGTAAAGGAAATAAATATGTATATTTGGAAATAAACTCTTGGGTTGAGTTTTGAATTTTCCTTGGGATGTGATGTGAAACCCAAAGTGAAGTAAGTTTTTAAACTTAAATGGTTGATTTGAATAGGAAGTTTATGTGATCTCAAAATGGGTTTGAGATCTAGAAATTGGAAATGGATGGATGTTTTAAAATAATCTAATTGATACCATCCTATTGTTATTAATAATCTTTAAATTGTGAATTGGATTTGTTTAAATGAATGAAAAAATGGGGTATGGTAATATATCCATTATTAAGATAAAATGGAATTTGATTTGAATTAAGGAAAAAACTGAGGATTAATTCAACTTGAATTGGGATTAAATCAATTTCAATGGAAATTGAAGTTATTTAAATTGGAATTGAGTCAATTTAAATGGAAGTGGAAATTTAAATTGAATTGGTTGGAAATGGAGGTTGGGAATTGAAAAGTTTGACTCTGGAGAATTTTCAAAATAAATTGTTTTAGTAAAAAACTATTTTTCCAAGCTATTTATTATATATACAAACTTTCTTAGTAAAACCAAAACTATCTTATACTTATTTTATAACTACTTTTGGAATTATTTAACTATTTTGCAACTGTTTTATAAACTAATTACTGTTTTTCAACTATTTTATAACTAATTACTATTTTATAACTATTTTGCAATTATTAAAATTTGTATAACTATTTGACTATTTTCCAAATATTTTACAATTACTTAACTATTTTATAGATATTTTACAAACTAATAATTATTTTTCAAATACTTATCTATTTTAAAAAAATTCAGGATATTTTCCAATTTTAAGCTGGTCAAAGTGCAAACTGTTTATGATTAAATATCTATTTGAGGTAAGAATTAAAGTGATAATCCAAATGAGGATTTAAGCAATTGTGAGTAAGTGAATGGAAATCAAAGTGAAGGTGAATAGAAAGAGAATTGTTTTGGGTAATAAACAATAAAGATAAATACATAGGATGTACGTATATTATTCTATTCTCGTAGTGATTTGATCCAGATTCGAGCACAGAATTTCGAGATAGTTACATCGATCCGAGTTGGGATTTTTCACTCGATTTTCGATGGCGAACCTGAATATGGATTGTTGATTGGTTCTGGATATTCTCTATCAAAGCTAGTCTATGCAAGGAGAATGACGGTTTCTGATCAAGAAACCAGATCTGTGTCCGCACTAGGAAGTCAGGCGGACGATACTAGTTCGAAAGTGAAATCGTGTGATCGAGTGAGCGATCAGATTGGTATAGCGTACGGATGATATGTGTACATCATACGGATTTGAATGAAATTGTTACTGGGAATTTGTGGATAATAATTGTGAAATGGTTTTTGAAATAAAAGTATATTTTGTGAAATATACAATGAAGTAAAATGGAAATCGAATATTTCTAAGATTAAATGTTCACTTTATAAAGAAAATAAATGAGAAATCAAATTTGAATATTTGATTTAGAATAAACAAAGCTATATATCTTTGTTATATAAGGTAAATCTCCCTTTTTTGAATCTAAAGCCAGAAGAAAGGGTTTTGAAAATATTTGAAGTATAAAAGGAGTTTTATACAAGTTTGAAATGATCCAAAGTTTTTAAAAAATTATATATATACATACATATATATATATATATATATATATATATATATATATATAGGATCTTACGAGGATTTTGGGAAAAGGTTTTTGGAACCTTTAGATTTGGAAAGGCTTTTGATTTTTGGGTAAAATCAATATTGGATTTGGAAAGCCTAGTTTGAGAATTATCGATTTTGGGATAATCGATTTTGAGAAAAGAGATTTATATGGGAGTCATACTAGGTGTATGATTTGGAAGATACTATATGTGTATAGTATAAAGTGTTTTGAAAATGGCTCTGGAGAAAAAGGCGCTCCCTTGAAATGAATTTCTTAGGAGTGCCATAGGGTGGTACTGCCTTGAACCTTAAGGGGGGTTCTAAAGTTGATCCTGTAAGGAGTCCGGACAAAACTAGTTCCTAAGGATTATGTGTAGTGTGTAGCGGAAGTCGAGGGCGCTAATCCCTACAGAGGCATTTAGGTTATGCTGTGACAAAAGTGTAACTCGATGTCATTGCGATCTACTGCAGACCATAGCGAAAGTTGTGTGTGCCGCTGAGAGCCAACAGTCTACGTTTGATTTTATATCGGTAGACTGCGACCTATGGTAACATAGAGAAAGTCGTGTGTGCTGCTGAGAGCCAACAGTCTACGTTTGATTTTACATTGGTAGACTACGACATATGTAGGAGTTAAGAAGTTTCATTTTTGGCAGCGAAAATCGAGGGAGCTGATGCCTATAGTTACATGGACTTTTGCCGTGATGACAACGTAACCCTGGAATGTAACTGCGATCTGTTGTGAGTTCCATGGCGTAATCGAGAGGCGCGGAGTGCCTACAGTTACATGGACTGTTGCTACGATGACAACGTAACCCAGGATGTAACCGCGACCATGGATGGGGGTGATGATTTCCAGAGCATTCTCACCAAAGATATTTCCTCTATTTTCAAAAATGTTTTCAGTATTTTCAATAAAATTATTTTTCCAAGTATTTTCACTGGGCGTTGAAAACGGGTTTGCCCAGTACTTATAGATTTTCAGTCCTACGTCTGATCAATGTATGACCAAATTTCTGTGAGAACAAGGATGGACTGGTTGAGACATCGAGTTATAAAAAGTATTTTTTGTAAAAATTATTTTGTAATATTATATAGGTTTTAAAAGTGTTTTAAAAATGATCAAGAATAATTTTTTGATTATAAGCATTTTTATAATTCTGGCATCATTTCTTTTCGAGGACGAAAAGATTCAAAGGGGGAAGGAATGTGATGTCTCGAAAATTTAGGCAATATTGATTTAATAATTTCCATTAATAATTATTTTAAAATGTGTAATATCGATTTAATAATCTAATTTAACAGGATTTATCACTAATAATTGTTGAATTTGATAAATGTTATCTTTTCAAAATCTATAATGATAATAATTTAATTTGGAAATTTTATTCATTTCAAAGTTAAAAATATTTAAATGATAAAATTTATCTTTCTAAGCTAATTAAGAAGATTTTCTGTTTATAATGTATATATATGTGTATACATTGTAAATAGGGAGTTTGATTTAATTTAAATTAAAAAGAAACGTTTTCAAATTTATATTTGTTTATATATGTATGTATATTGTAAATTGGAAAACTTGATTAGATTTAATATAGAAACTTTTCAATAGCTTATTTTAAAAATATATCAATGAACTAAGCATAGTTTACAATTAATAAAAATAATTTGTATATGGAAAACATTAAAGGCTATTTGAAATAAACATGAGAAGATGTTAAAATAGATAAGGAGTTAATTTAATAATAAAATTCAACACTTGTAAAATATAATTAAAATTTTAGTAAGGAGATAAAGACAAAATCTCTTGTTTCTTACATTTGTTAAGCATTTAAACCATGCAAATTACATTTGGAATCATTCTAATAACTTAAAGCAACAAGTGGCATTGATTTGGTTATTTTTGAAACATTTCAAAATAAATGTAATAAGAGGAAAAAAAATTGGCAAAATTGTTTGTGTTCAAACTTTTTCCTTCATCTCTTCTAAAAACAAAACTGAAAAAAATTCAAAACCAGATTTTAAAAAGAGAGTTTCAAAGCCAAGTTCAAAATAAAAATCTGTTCAAAATCTGCAAAACAATTTTAATTACAAATCTGAATTCAAAAATCTGTAAAGCAAGGCCTGTAATCAACATCTCTGCAAGGATCTCTGGATCTACAGCAAGTAATTTCAACTAAAGTTTCCAGTAACAAGATTTCATACATTAAAGCAATCAAGCCTTTAAGTTTCAGAACTGTTCAAGCCCTGTTCAACTGGTTCTCAGGTGAGTAAACTAAAATTTTAAAGCAGTTTAAAAACTTATGATCATAACCTGATGCCGATGATGGATTGTATGTAATTATGGTTGCTTATGTTTATGGGTATGAATGCATGTATGTATATACATATGTGTTGTGTATAAATGGATGCATGCCTGGAAATGATGATCATCTCTCTGTTTAAAACTTTGGTAAATAAAAACTGAACTTAAAACTAGTTTTGGAAATATGTAATAATGTTTATATATTGGTGATGAATTTTTGAAAGGAAAAATATGGTTTATATAATGTTATACATGAGAATGTATATGTGTATTTTCCTGTTCAAAATTGTGTATGTAAAAAATAATTGTTCTCAGTTTATTTACAGGCTCCTAAATTTAAAGAAAAAAATTCATGACTCTTCAGATATTTGATGATAGGCTAAAATTTGTAAACAGAAAATGTTTGCAAGTGTATAAACTAAATTTAAAAATAGATTCATATATATATAGGAACTGTTTATTTATAAATGTATGAATTTACGGGTCTAATCAAATTATACGCAAAAATAAATTGTCAGGGATTGATGAATCAATTATATAACCTGATTCTAATTTGTAATTAATGAATTTAGAGATAGGAATTGTGATTTTTAGATTAGAAATGGATGAGGTATTGTGGGATGATGGATTTCGACATTTTTGTCGAATTCTGGTGATCAGTGTCGAAATGCACGACGAGGCTTGGACTGGAGGTGACCGGTGGATGGTTGATCACAGGAAAAATGGGGATGGATTTTTCGGGTGATCAAGCGGTGAGATTGGAGGTGAACTAGGGTTCGAGTGTAGTTTGGGACGTTTTTGTTCTCGAGGCTTTAGCGATGGCCATGGATGATCGAAGTCGATCGCGCGATGTGGGATAGAAGCGGGAGGTCGTGCTGAAGGTTTGGGGTTGACGGCGAAGAAGGACGTGGACCTGATCGACGGCAATGTTCAATTTTTCGATGGGTTCTTTCTAGTTTTTTCGATTGAATGTCAATTTTGCGACCTAACCTTCGATTTAAAATTTTGGTTGCTGCGCGGTTGATCGATGTCGTGAGTGATGCTTTAGGGCCGGAGGCGATGGTCGAAACGACGACATGTGGGTGTGCAGGTGCACCCGTATCGCTGTTTATCTGGGTGTACTGGAATTCATTACCAAGAAGAAGAAGATTGAGTGAGGATGGGTTTTACTCAGGGGATTACTCGAGTTTTGGTTTGTTAGTAGGGGATTGTTTTCGAGATTTTGAGAGGGAAACTTGAGTGTTGCTCGAAGGATTTTAGCTAGACTCAGATTAGTTTTTTTCGCCAGCAGACGTGATTTTATAGCCAGGCAACTTTAATTAATAAGTTTTTTTAGCAAAGAAATTGTTAAACAAGTTTGAAGTTTAGAAATAATGGTTAAATGATTTAAAATTGTTTGGTTTTAAAGTAACTATGTATACATAGGGTTAATTTTTAAATTAAATTACTATGTGTCTTCAAAAATGAAAAGAAGATGTTCAAGTTAAGTTGTGATAAAGGAAGACTAATTAAACTATTAAAATAAATAAAAGTATTCTCAAATGATGTGGTTTTCAAGCATCTACTTTAAGAAAATATAAATGTTAAGAATCTAGTTAAGATAAATAGTTTATCTTAATTAAATTTAAATCTTATTAATAAAAGTAATTAAGGTATAATTACTTAATTTATTAAAGGTAAATTATTAATGGAATTTGATTAAAGCAATTAATTAGTTTAATTAATTACGGTAATCACTTAATGAAAATTTATCACTTAATGTAATAAATAAAGTATAAATACATAGTGATAAACGAATAATTACTGAATGCAATTAATTAAAGGGATTAATTACTCTATGTAATTAATTAATATGATTAGTTTAAGTTAATTAATTGGTTTAATTAATTTAAATAATCACTTGATGATGGGATTGAGTATAATTACTTAATGAGGGTTTATAAAGTGTAATTACTTAGTGAAGTAATTAGTAATGGTAATTACAGGGTGTAATTAATTGAAGATTGAAAGTAGTTTTGGGTTAATTACCTGGTGTAATTAATATGAAGAATAATTACTTAGTAGAAGTAATTAATAATTAATTACTTGGTGTAATTAATTTAAGAATTGACTAATAAAAGTTATGGGAAGTTAATGAAGTGGTGTAATTAATTCAGAGTAATTAATTACAGAATGAGATTAATCAAGGGTGATTAATAAATATAATTAATTAAAGATTAAGCATAATTACTTAAGGTAATTAATGAGGTGTAATTCCTTAGTGAAGTAATGAGTGGATAATTACTGGATGTAATTAATTAGAAGGAAATTACTTGATGGGAAGTAATTAAAGGATAATTACTTGGTGGAAGGAATTAATTAATAATTACTCAGTGTAATTAAAGGATTAATCAATATAATTAATCAAGGAGTTGGTTTAATTGATGGACTAATTTCGGAAAGATAATTTCTGATTATGATTAATCAAGGTTGATTAATGAATGTAATTAAGTTAAAGGTTAATTATTAAATGAAATTTGAGAATAATTAACTAATGAAAGTAATTAGAGGATCATTAGTTAATGTATTTGGAAGTGATCAATCTTGCTTATTAATGATTGAATGATGATGAGTGCTTTGAATTAGTTAAAATCTCTAGTATGAATTGCTTTGTGATATGATATGTTGGATGGACGGTGATAATGTGATTATCTATCAATTATGAATTGACGTGTAAAAGTGTTATCTGGTAATTAAAGTTTAATTGTATTTAATTGGATAATTTGGGTTAAGATGACATTAGATTCGGAGAGACCGGAGTCGGGTATTAGTTAATGCCCAAAACCACTTCGATTCTTTATAAATTGATATGTGGAATCAATAGGCTGAAATGGAATGATTTAAGTGAACTGGATCATTTAATCTAAGTTTTGGTACTTAGAAATTGATGTGTGATGTAAGTGATGTCTATAACAATTTGTGAATTTGTAATTAATACAAGTTACCCGGGTTATATATATATATGTTGTATGCTTTTGTAATTCATGTTAGATGGGTATACTCACGCTGGTTTCCAGCCTGACCCGGATGTTACTTTGATGTAATGCTCGGGTCAGACCGAGTATTACAGATTTTCAGGTAAGGACGTTCTGGAGCTCAGGAGGCGAGCTGGATGACAGGAACGTATGGAGTATAATCCGCTGTAAAATATTGTAGTTATCTGGTTCATGATTCTATATGTCCATCGTTGTGTATTTGTGTAACTATGATGTATTAAGTGAAATTGATATTTACAGTTTCCGTTGTATAACTGTTATTATTTGTAATTATTTTTTATCCGCTGCGAATGTGAGATGGTGTTTCTGATTCTTCTTCTTCTATCTCTTTTCTTTTTTCCTTTTAACTATCTGGAATTTCCGGGATCGAAAATTCCGGGTCGTTACAGGGTCTCATCCGCTATACATATGCGGGAATATAAATCACTCCAGTATATATACTACTATATATAATATCACATCCAGCTGATAAAAAAGCATCACTTTAGCCGATCAATCATTTATTAATTTTAACTATTTAAAATTAAAGCCAACAGTCCAAAATTGAGTAACATTAACTCACCTTGAGTTTTTACGTTACCAAACGTTTCAATTTTAAATTAAATCAAACACGTTCGATTTAAGCTAGAAATTTTGCTAGCTCCGATCGGCTCTAGAACTACATCGTAGTGCTCGTCGCTGCGATTCCGGCACCACCTATTTCATCCGATTCCAACCTCTTATGACCAAAATATGAAATTTATAAGTTTTGAATATCAATTTATATCATAATTTTTTAAAATACCCAGATCAGTCTATGCCATACATTTTGAAATGAGCAAATCCCGGCCGCAACTCCTTTCTTCTCAAATGTGTCGTTACAGTATAGATCGAACCCACCCATGACGTCGCTTTAACCAACGACCGCTCCGCCCTCGACCAACTTGAAATGAATAGGACCCACCACTTCGAAGGCCATCGCCACCTCCACCTATGCCCATACATTCGTCAGGCTCGGTCGCCTCTACCTAAGAAAAATGCGCAAAACTCATCCCCTTCATGGAACGATTGCCGACGATCCACTCACAGATATTCGATCATAGCCGTTCAAATTTTAGAGCTCAACGAGCTCTTCGATTTTCGTTCAGGAAGTTTTCGAAATAAAAGAATCGATTTAGTGGAAATCGAGGAGGAAAAGTATAAGTTTTCGGCAACTGAAACAAACTGTTATGGCTACGAACAATTCTCGGCTAGGGTTACTGTTTATTTGTATTTATATACGTTTACAATCATTATTTTAATATTATTTCCGATTTTAACGTGCTTTTTCATACGAACTCCAAATGAGACGTGGCGCCAGGAATTTATAGTATTTTACCCCTATTCCGAACACATTGGAACGTGTTTCGGGGCCTAATTCGATCGTATGTGGAAGATAGCTTTTTGAACGAATTAAAATATTAAATATTCGATATTTATTTCAACACGTTTCTATTTCGTTCGACCAAACGGTAACTCCAAATGCTATGAAATTTGAAATCCGATAATAATACACTATTACAAATCCAATGGAACTAGTTTCGTTAAATTCAAAGATTGTGCCTCGGAAACCTATTTTAACTCGTCGATTAAATCGAGCGATCTTCAAAATCGTCGAAATTGTTTAAATTTCCAGTTTTAACTTATCGATTTTTAATCCTATTCAAAAATCCAATATTTTTAATTCTAATCCAAATATAATTTAAATCAACTTAGAAATCATTTCCATTTCCATTTAACCCTAGATTCCCATACTTACCCAGTTTTAGATATCAGATTACTATTCATTAAATCCAATAAATAGCTGTATTTAAAATTATAAACCATTTTCATAAATTCTTTCATATTCAAAATTAATTAATAATTCAAATTCAAGATTTAAAATAAATTTAATATTCAAAACTAAACGACTAAAATTTCGGGTCGTTACACTTTTCATCACATTTCATCTATAACTTTTCAACTTTATTAGATTCATTAGCCTTCTCAGCGATTATAGCCTCAAACTATCCGAAAGAGAAACCCTTTTAGCTTTCCACTCTACTACCTTCTTTTTTAAATCAGCTAAGCCATTCTCCATTTTTAAAGCCACTCATCCAATCTCCTTGCGAATTTAGCTTTAATATTCTTATAATCTCTAAATAATTGCCCAGCCTGGCATTGTAATCTTACTTGGAAGCTCTAATATTTTGAAAGCGTTCCTTCTTCAGCTTTTCTATCTCTTCTTCTTAAGACCTCTCTAATGCATCCAGCACAGCCTGGCGGTCATTATCCTTTTGGCACATCTGCTTTCTCATTTCAAAGTTCTTCGAGTTTTATTAGGCACTCCTTTTATTGACTTCCTCACCAGCCTTGAGTACCCAAGAGTGGAAGTCTGATATGGACTTTACACCACTCGGCCCATCTCTAAGAAGATTGATCGCATTGGGGGAGTATCAGCAAGCAAGCAGGGGAGGGGGTCTTTTGGCTGGTGGGATTGATGGAACTCGTTGTAATTCAGGTCAGTAGGGTTAGTAATAATGATGCTCCTTCCTTATTCTTTCCCTTATGCCCTTAGGGATAGGAACGATTGCTCCTCTCTTGTCTGTCCTTTCTTGTTGTTTGGAGGATTTTGAGTCCAAAAGAAGGAAAGGTGAAACTCAGAGGGACTAGAGGCACGAATGAGGGTCCGCGATCTCGATTTACTACAAAGAGAACGAGATCTTTTACACGAACTATTGTGGCGGTCCTGACCACCTACATCTCCAACTGGACGATAGGATACGGTTTCTCCAGTTTTAATCTCCATGGCAGGCTACCCCACATTCTTACTAGGACTAAAAGATGAGTAGCTTTCTTGATATCAAAGAGGAGAGTGTCTAGTTTGAGCGGCTCTGTAACGACCCAGATTTTCAGTGGTTTGATTTTGAAAATTTAATTTATTTTAAATGTTGAATTTTAAAACATAAATGGAATTTTAATATGAAGTTTATCGATCAAATAAGTGAAATAAAACCCGAGTTTCAAATATAGCAATTTATTAAATAAATTTAATTGTTGAAATAATACTTGAAAATCGTTTAAATAATTGAATTGGAGTTGAATATGAATCAAAACAATGTCTAATGTTCATATAAATTCTATTGGTATTATAATTGAGTTAATAAGTTTTTAAAACATAAATTTCAAGTGAATTATACATTTTTGAAATCTTCCATTTAATCAACGCGTTAAAATAGCAATCCAGTGTACAGTCTCAGAATTTGACGAAACCAATTCTATTGGATCTGTAATAGTGTATTATTATTGGATATCAAATTTCGCAGCATTTAGGTTCACTATTTAGTCGTGCGATCTGGAAATGCTTAGAAATAATTTAATTGAATTTAATTTAAATAGTCGATTTAAAAAGCTATCTTCTCTATATGATGGAATTAGGTCCCGAAACTTGCTCCATCGGGTTTGGAATAGCGGTATAACATTAGGAATGCCAGACAGCATGCCTCGATAGGGATTGTAGATTTTTAGTTATCCAATACGAGATATTTGGAATATAAAATTAAAAATAAATGGTCAAACCCTATACTGTCTCGAGCCGCCCTATCCCTGTGAAGCCGACCTACCTTGTTCAAAAAGCCACCCCATTCATTTTTAAATCATGTTTATCTCTTCCTTTCTTCCTTTAGGAAATCGAAATCGAGTTTAAATAAAAAAATCAACCATAGTAGCATCCGATCGCTCGAGAGGGGAGGACTTAGCTTGGAGACATGAGCGTGAAGTGGTGGCACGGCGCTTGGAGGTTGGTAAGGTATCGCAACATCGAGGGTTAAACATGGGCAGTTTGATGGATTTTGTCTCGTCATCGGAGGCGAAGTAGAGCTTGGGACTAACAACTTTGGGAGTGGTCAAAGACTGGGGTAGATGGTGTAGTTTCGGAAGTGGCATAAGGCGATAGGAGTCTGGTCACATGCATTCATCTAGGTCATGATTTTTGTGCCTGAACGAGTGCATGTAGGATTTCAACTCTAGTGAAGTGGGATGGCCTCCGGTGTAGTGTGGGTGGAGGAATTCGATAAGAAGTGTTCGTAGGCCTAGTGATGTTGTGAAGCTCGATTTCGAGGGCATATGAGCGTGATGGGAGAAGAACGCAACTGCCTTGATTGCTCAGCTTGATTTTTCTTATGAGGGTAATTAACTGTGATGATTTTAATTAATTCAAGTAATTATATTATTTAATTCGAATGCTTATAAAATTGTATAACATTTATACGAGGTCTAAATTTTACGTAACAAGTGTAATGACCCGAAATTTCGACTCTGAAAATTCCAGATTGTTAGAGAAAAGAAGAAAGAAGGTAGAAGAAGAACAGAACAACAACATCTCACATTCGTAGAAGATCAAAATATAATAATAAATAATAGCATTTATACAAAGAAAAGCTGTAATTGTTACTTTACATTCAATATACTTGAGCTCAATCACATATACATAAACTGGATAGTTATACAACTTGTTCCAGACTACAATTCATACAGACTACACAGTCTCATATACACAGCAGAAAACTCCATACGTTCCTACCATTCAGCTCGCCTCCTGAGCTCTAGAAATGTCCTTACCTTAAAGGCTTTAATACTCGGTCTAACCCGAGCATTACATCAAAGTAACACCCGGGTCAGGCTGGAAACCCGCGTGAGTAAACCCATATAATATGAAATAGCAAGCTTGTAACGTCCTGCTTTTTCGCACGCTTTAAATCGACACACGTGCCAATTCAAACCATATGAAAGGGCGGATTGTTTTGGGGTAAATCAGAAAAACAAGAAAGAAATAAAACAAAAGTAGAATCTCACAGCGGAAGGATAAAATATAATAATCAAATATATAGTTTATAAAGCTATTTTACAAAATATTCGATTATACTTACAACATTTATTAGAGTTACACATGCCAATAACAATGCAGCGGAACAATATGAGTATAGTGGGCTAATAATAATAATAATAATAATAATAAATCTCCGTCTTCGTCCTCCAGAGCCAAGGTCTTCGAAATCCTGAAATGCTCGGACTGACCCGAGCGAATTGAAAAGACAAAACACTCGAGTCAGAACTAAAAGATCTTATGTAAGTTAAATTAACAGAAATAAATATGAGTATAGTAACTCAAAAGATGCTCGGAATTCACATCTCTTAAGGATCCGTTAAACTATTTACTATGTAGTATATTTCGCTATTATAATAGTGTCTAATTGTAAAATAAACTTACTTTTTTCTTAGCATTAAGGGGTTACCCATATAGTCCTTAACACGTAATAGTCCCAGTAGTCCATCCAATATCAGCGCATCTCCAGATCGGGAGACTACCCTAAATATTCCACGGGCTACGGGAGAAAACCAAACTCATACAAGACGCGATAGGGTAGGTGACACGACACAACTAGGCAATGCCAGGGTAGATATAATAATTACGCTTCCGGGTCGGTGGTAATGCACAGCCGCAGCTACCGCCCACCTCGAGCCACACCCCCAAATAAAAAAATCAAAAGTGGCCACCGAATCGATCCAAAAGTCAAAGTATAATATCGAAGGGATGTGTCCAATCAAAGGTGCTACCTCAATTAACCCGTCAATCGCTCGTGTTTTAGCCACCTTATGCCAACTCACGGAAGTTGGGTCCACGTATTTACCTCAAAGGAAACGCCACCACCATCCTACTTCATTCTGGAATCTCCACCGCGTACACGGTTGTTAAAGTGGTTTTCGGAGTTGGCAGAGAGTATGAAAACTTCCGATCCCGGACTCTTCAACAACCAAACGTTATTATAACACCGCGGTTATTTTAAAATAATTTATACTTTAAAACAAGGATATAATATTCATTTCAAAACCATAAAAATACGATATCACTTCTTCTTTTAAAACCAAATAATTATGATATCATTTCAATATATCCTTTTCTAAAACTACTTTCAAAGTTACAATATTTGAAACCAAATACTTGAAATATAGCCTTCCAAAACATAAAACTTTGAATTTCATAACTTTGAAATATAACTACACCACTAGAATGGTTTACATATTAAATTACTTAATAAAATAAATTAGCTTCTTAAATTTTGCAATCAATTCTAATACAGATTTAAATCCTCAATAAACCATTTTAGATTTCATATATTTCAAAGCTCAAATATTATTGTTTCAAAACTAAATTTTATAATTCACATATATATCAAATTTACTTTACTACCATTTAGTTTTGAAATATTTAATTCAATCAATCCATAATCCTTTAAATGGACTTCAAATTCCAAAAATTTATATTCCTTGAATTTATTTAGACTTGATATATTCCCATAAATCACCTTAACCCCGAATTTTTGTTATAAAACAATATTCTTTTAAAATCTAAATTCCAATAAGTTCCTAATGGACACTTATTAAATATAATTCTTAATTAATTAAAATCTCAATCGATTTCACTACCTTTCCAACCTTGATTTATAAAATCAATATAACTTTATATTGAATATAATTTAAATATATACTTATCCATATTTTATTCAATAAAATCAAACTTTATTTTATACTTTATAGCAATTTTATACATAGCTTAAAACCAAAATTTTAACTATATATATAATAACCTTCATCAAATATCCGAAATCCATATTTCATAAAACCATATATAGATTTCTTCAAAAACCATAGAAATCATTTCCAAAATATTTTTATATAGATACCGCGGTGTCTGTATAAAATTTTCTATCCTATGATCAAGTGATACGGATATTTATCATTTCAATCCGCAATTTAAAAATAAAAATTACGGTTATATATCATTTCAAACCGCAATCCCGAATGAAATGAAAATGCATAATAACTTGTAGTTTATAACAATATAAAATACAGCATCCATTCATCCAATATCAACCATTAACCATTTATCACATTCATCATCCAAATTCAAACAATACATCAATATATAACAGGTGATAATAACAGGTATCAACTAATAGTTTATATTCAAAAATAAATTATAACTGTTTACTGGCAGTTTCAAATGCAACAAATAAATAGATAACAATTTAATTGGCAGTTTTATATTCAAAAATAAATAAATTTAACTGGCAGCAATATGCAATATCAAATTAAATAACATGTAAATTAAATGAATTGCCAAATTAACTGAGATAATGATGAAATATATGCCAAACATCTATAATTAAATTTCTAAGCACATCATAAATCAATTTAACAAACATAAGAAATCTTAGAAGTTGTGAGTGGGATAAAACACTCACCTTTGATTTTAGCCCATAAAAATCCAAACAGAAGCGCAAAACTCAACAATCTCTAAATTCAACTAAATCAATTTCATGTTGTCTGGAATATAGATTTGAATCCAACAGAAGAAATTGCACGTGAATCGAAGTTTATATGCAAAAGTTATTCATGTTACAAGAAATATTATTAAAAATAAAAATTAGTACGCATTAAAAATATATATAAATAAACAAATTTTAATACTTACGCTTTCTCAAGATGAGGCTTCAGGAAAAGATTGAAGAACAACTAAGATGAGACTAGGAAGTGTACGAAAAATGAAAAAAAAACATTTTTATAAAAGAATGCTTTTGGATTTGCAAGAATAAGAGCTTTTGAGTATGAGGTGATAGGAGAAACAAAATGTAAAAGAAGAAATAAAATGTAGGTTATTTATAATTAGGAAATGAATGTGGAGGGAAAAAAATAAATATCACGTTTTATTAGTTTGATTCTAAATTAATTAAGTGCTCGATACAGAAAAGTTTGAATACATCATATATATTCATACTTTAATTGTGTGTCAAAATTGCTAAACATATATCAAGTACGATTAATTGGTGACAATATATAGGAATAAGAATAAATGTAGATGCAATCACATAAGGATCTAATAGGGAACGAGATAAAAGGTGACGACATTGATTAATTCCACTTTCCCACTTTAGCCAATTTTGTTAATACGACATTTAATTATCATGCAACTTGTATTATGACTAGAAAACATAAACAACAAACAATAAATTAATATGTATATAATATTACCTCACTTTTAAATTATTTGATAATAATAATAAAAATTAAATCATGCTTTAGCAATTTGAAATTAAAATATTAAATGTTTATATGTATACACATGCACACAAACACACATACATGTGTGTATAAAGATTAAACCAAAGCTTATTAATTAATTCAAAGCATACTTCCATATCACATTAAATTGTCTAATGCATTTGTAAACTTATGTATACTTGAAGTCAAAAATACATATATACATACAAATTAAACCTTTTTACCTTAATGAAATTTATTTATTTTTTTAACAAACCAAAAATGGAACAGGACAAATTAAGCAATATAGTAACAAACCTTTAAGATCCTTAAATAAGGACATTTGAGATAATAATTTAGGTAACAAATTTAAATATTGTTGTAATCAAAATCAAAGCTTAGATTTATCATCGAAAAATTGTTAAGCATATGCAAACTTCTATTATAATTTATTAGATTAAGAACAAATAATTTATTCAACAAAGTATTCAAATTTCATGATATTTTCAATTCAAGATAAAGTGACAAAATGTGTATACAATATTTCTGTTTCAACACAAATGCAAATTATATGTATATAAACTTTCAGATCTTAAAAAAAATGCAATTTGGTTTAAGAGTTTAAAACATGGATCTATAATTAAAACATTCTTTTATTATATATACATTTTTTTTGATTTATCAAATTAAAAGTCAAACTAATTCATTCAACAAAAATTTCAAATAAATAAATAAATGTTGATTCCCATTCTTATTATTAAAACAATCATTATCCCATAAACATATTTATATTTGGTTATGTTTCATTACATTGATACTTCCGTTTCACCTTTATTCGTATTACTATTTTATTTCCACTAATTGTGTAATAACTACCAAATTCAACATATTGAAATTTGTCGATTTCACCCATAAATTAAGATTTTTAATCCACTTAACTAATTTTCCTCGGTTCTATCCTTTATTACATCAACTGGTACTTTAATTTACATTAACCAACGTAAAATTAAGATTTATTTGTAATCGATTACCAAATTTTATTTTAACTCATTAAATAAACAAGCAACCTAAAAATTGCAACTTATGTGCTTTTAATTGCATTGACATATAAACTTATTAGCTTATATCAACACTATTATCATTAATTGAAAACTGATTACCAATTTTAGTCACTATCCTAAATAACTAACGTATACTAATCTACATTATTCCCAAGTTACAAATTTTGAATTAATTACTATTTATTATTATCGTTTCACTGATTAATTCAACATTTGCATTAGTTTTTCTTATAATAAATTTATTAGTGCGTCTCCCGTGCTACGCACACGGGCATGTGTGTAATTAAAATATGAGGAATTTGTAATATTATTAAAGATTTTTAGAATTATTTAATTTGTACTACTAATTTAATTTGCTAGTATTTTTTTATAGGTTAGTATGTGGCCCGTGCTACGCACACGGGCATTTGTATAATTTATGACTGCACGTGTCATTATTTTTATTGCGGTACTTTGATCACTTTTCCTTGTATTTATTACTTTTATGTGGCATAAGTACGTAAATGACTTGTGTACCATCATTTACTTTTGCTACTTGTAAAAGATGGCAAGTAAAAAAAAATCATATGTAGTTTTGACAGGTAATTAATTTTGAATTTATCATTACTCTTGATGGGTAATGAGTTTCAATGTATGTTAAAACGAACTTGACTCCCTTGATAAATTAATGAGTGAATTATTTTAGCAATTTCTATAAGGTTGCACATCAACATAATCCAACTAACCTTCTTAAAACCATACGCAATTAGGGATGGGGTGGTCTGGACATATTTTTCGTGCCATAGACTCATCTTAGTTTTTGAAACTTCGGCCTTAACCCGGCCCGTAGATTATTTATAGGTCTGGATTTTCATCTCGAACCCGGAACCTTAATAGATTAGGGTAGACCCGCGCTACGCCAAAACCTGGTGAGGCTCATATATTCATTTGAAATTGTGTCCTAATGTGCATATGTTTATTTATTTTCTATTTAAGATGGATTGTCATTAAATGATACACTAAACGTAAATAAAAATGTGTTTGCAATGATAAATGAAGACAATAAAAATGAGTGTTCAATTACAGTAAAAAAATGTATACATATGTTATTGTATAATTACCGATGATACAACTTGATACTATACAAATACCATAATGTATCCAATGACTATAATATTCATGTTAAAATAATTTATTTCTAAAATGAGCGATAAATCATCACTATTATATAAATTGATTTTATTATATAAAGTGATCTTATGAGATCTAAGTAGTGTAGCTCAAATTGAGATGGATCACACAACCCGATCCTAAATCCGGAGTTCTCAAGAATGGATCATGGATCTACCTGCTCCAGTGACCCAATGGGATGGGTCTTGATGGATCAAAACAGGGAAAGGTTTACCGAGTTTAGACGCTAGACCCGCTCCATTATCATCCATGTACACAATATATTTTTTATCATCGAGAGGCAGATATTTGTATACCTTGAATACATCAAACTGTAAAATATAACCATTTTATATGAAAACATAATAACAATATAACTATAGCCTACGTGGTTGGTACGCAACTGAAGTCAAATAAGGAATAAGGTATGCATCCAATGTGATCATCATATGAAATAACTTACGAATACATGTTAATGTATTCAAATTTGTCAACATGCCTTGTTGGTTTATTATTACATGTGTTTGTAAATTGTAATTGTGATGAATTTTTTTTAGATTATGGAAATGTTATTTTTAGGCGATTGCATAATATGAGTGTACGGGTGGAAGGACTATTCAATGTGGTTTGTGGAGGAATGCCCTTGGGTAAATGTTCATGAATGATGCAGATATATAATCTCAGGAAATAAATAGTAAATTTGCATTTATTTACCTCCGTAACTTCCAATAATCACAAATATTGTACTTTCGAACGGAGCGGATTGCATCATGACTATTTGTATTTACAGCTCATGTTTTTATTTGTTAAAAATATACACTTTTGAACGAAAGTTTTGTACACTGTATCGTTGTTCTCATTATGAAATTATTATTCACATATCATTGCTCTTCAAATCATGCATATATCAATTATTCCCATGCACAGCACGTGCATATGCAAGCTTTTCCTATTGTTCCTTTGGGAAATGATTTGTCCCAAGCTTCGTTCACTACAATTCACGCATAGTTTGTGCATTTCCAGTCAGCCCTACTCATCATGCGGCTGCTCTCAACAATCTCGGACAGGTGCAATTTCCTGTACATATATACCGATTCACATGTTGTGTCACCCCCGTTGATGCATCACTTCCTATTACCTCCATCCCTAGTCTCCAAGATTCAGAGAGACATGCTCTGTCCTTACATGATGTTGTCATGACTTCTCACTCAAAATTCATGCCCTTGCAAATGCAATCTCAAGATTATGTGCATGTCAATTTCTTTGGTGAAGTGTAGCAACTTGCTGATTCTTGTTGATGCTGGTCTTGCTCATGTGTCTCATGTTGTCCACGCTGTTACACCAAAAGCTTCTGCTTCAGAAAGGTTGAAACTATCCTTGCCGAGGTGTTTTCTCATGTTCATAGTACTCATGCATCAGCATATGCATGCACAAACTGTACCGTTAATATTACTTAGCATTTGCAACCTACAATCCTTCGATCTATGCACTCTAAGCCTGCTCCTGATGATCTCCATCCTCTTATGGTTACTGAAACTTTTATAGTCCCGTCCCCTCTCCAAGTGATCTCCATCGTATTTACTTGATATTTGGTAAATAAATAAATAGATCGTCGTGTATTTTATAATTAATTATTTCTAATAAATTACTAAAGACTTAGTTGACAGAATTATAAGATTTGGTCATGGAATGATGCAAAGCAAAGAATAATTGAAACAATGAATGCCTATATTGGAAACAACATATAATTACACTACATTACTATATTGTTAGAATTATCTCATGCAGCCCATTAAAATAAAATAAAAACAGATGGAAAATGTAATGCATTTTCTGGACTTTGATGCTGAGAAATTGAAATGATAGTATGCTAATATGCGTATGTCATATTATAATGTATATAGAAGAATAAATGGCACCTTTCTCCAAAAAGCACACAATTTGCTTTATCCATAATTTAGATTTCCTGAGTATTATTGAATCTCCTCATCTCCACATGATGTTTCACGAATTTAACTGGTCTAAGAGTGAAATGGCACTTAATATTTGGAAGGTCTTTGCTAATTACATGTCGTATTTAAGAAATTCTAGATCTTGGAAGTTTACTCAATATTTGGATGTTTTGTGCTAAATTTTTGCCCGCCAGTCTACCTCGCCGCCTGATCAGATTAGGTCAGCCACTTCAATGCAACAGCTTCAACTACAATTCCTTAATGCAACCTCCTTCTATTCTTAGTCAGCATGTAATTTCTTCATCATGGTTTGTGCTACGCTGCTGTCATTCAAGTTCTATGTTCAATGCAAGTAGCTCCTAACAACATGAGCATTACGGCACGCGCTTTGCACGTGATGATGACACATATTTCGCGCAGGAGTCGAGTACATGTTTAACACATTGAAGAGAAAATGATTTGCACAAATATTTGGCTGTATTTTTACGTTGAAATCATGTATAGACGGCTGTGTAGTTAAGGTGCTTAGCGGTTCTATAGCGGTGGAGATACAAAAAGTTACAGCGGAAATAAAGCGGGGATATAGTGGAAAATAGTGTATGTACAAAAAAAATTCATTAGAAATAAAAAAAAATATTTAAAGTTAATTTATTCTCATTCTCACATCATTTATATAGAAAAAAGATATGTTGTTTAATTTTATATAACAAAATCGAAGAATATCATGATTTATGTATATTAGATTAGATAGCAATAATAGATTTCTATCTTATATTGAGAACTTTTGTTTTAAATTAGGTCTTTACCTTAACTTTTGGATTTGGTTTAAAAAATAATTAGTCAAATCAACCTTTATATATTAGTATTGCTAAAGCGGATGCTAAAAAACTGAATTTAGCGGATGTAGCAGAAAATATAGGGGTTTAAAGCGGATCTACTGTGTAGTAACGCTAAATCAAAATAGCGTAGTAGTCGAAGATCGCTATGGGCTATAGTGGTGATTTTACGGGGTTTTAACCGTAGAGGTGGACGGTTTTAGTTTTTAACTTCAAATTACTTTGAATTTTCATTTCTGTTAAAAAAGAATGTATTTGCAAACAATATTGATCTTTCAACCACTAAGGCCCATCATTTCCACCAGCATAGCCAGCTTCACATTCTGCTTGAGCAAAAATAAGTTTTTCTCATGAGACGACATGAAAAATTGAAATATATAAGCAACCATTCAATCTAATGGAAATAAATTTCATCATACACCGAAGTTATGATATATAACTACATGTTTCCACTATAATATTTGGAGTTTAACCCTTTACCTTTTTAACCGTGACATTTATTTCACTATTACAACTGTGTAAATAAAAAATCAATACCACAATTCACTCCAGTTCAGCTTCAGGACTTTCAGTTCAAATACCATCAGAATTGTTGTTTATTTAAGTACAGAGCTCAGTCTTTGTCTGTGGAGTCCCATCTCAAACCACAAACGTCATCATAAAGAGTTCGTTTAGTTCACCCATTTCATTCAGTTCAGCCCGCCCAAGCCCTGAGTAGTGATGAATGCATCATGAAGCTTGCCTTATAACTTCAGGTCAGCAGTATGCCACAATTCAGTCGGTACATTTTATCAGGAGTCAGCCTTTGTCAGTGAAAACTTGTTGGGCGCCATAGAGAAAATGCCCATACACATGCAAATATGCAATACTGCATTTGTCAAAATATGCTTCAGTCATTCATCCAAATTTTTGTTCAAAGATGCACTACTTCAGTTCAGGACAACACGTCAGTCCAGCTAATCTTCACGCTCAGTCATTTTCATCATCCATGCCAGTACACTCTTCAACATCATTTCAGCCGGAACACTGCAGTTCTATCCATGTCCTGCATTCCTGAGCAAATGCAATTCAGTCATAAAAGTCATGGAGACTTAACAATGACATAAATAAGACAACACAACTGAATATTGAACTTTTTATCATCATAATACACACCCTATGACTTGCTCCAAGGGCGAAGCACAGAAACAATAATAATAACTACGATAATGAGCAAAATAATAATTGCAATACACATCCATTTACGGGGGTTCTTTTGCAGGGATTTTGTATTCTGAAGAGCTGTACTGCCTGATTGAACATGATGTACTGCACTCGAAACCTATGACAAAAAACGGTAGTATTAAAAAGAAGAAAATTTAAAAAAAATCTTGGAACTGTGCGGCAAAGAGAGATGAGGGTATTGCTGCTTACATGATTTTCAATGTTATCAAGCATGTCACCATGTGCATCAATTAGAACAGCCATATCTACACAAATCTGTACTAACAGAAAAGGTTGTGGTTATAAAATATAGAATCAAATCATCAGAAAAGGAAAGGTAGAACACAACCAAATGTGTCTTGTATTGCTTTTTACTATAGTTTACCAGATCGAATAAACTGCATACATGATGATACAATCATGAATTATATCGGTGATGAAAATAACTGTTTAATAATATAGAAATATAGATATGTGTGTAGGCATTACAAATGCCAATGATTTGAAAATCTGAATGCCGTAGATCAGTATTGCAGAAGTTGAATTTAGTTGAAAAGATCTTTATAATAGAAACCTACTTCGAATTTGCATGACTATCATACTTGAAACAATAGCACTATTCTGGTTAAAAGGAAAGAAAAACATGAAGTTTGATACGTTTGCTGAAGTCTGTAAAGATGGAAGTGAAAATTAATCTAAAACAATATGTGCTAACATCCACTGAACGTAATAATTAAACCAAAGTGTAACGACCCGTATTTTACGTGTCGATAAAACGTAGAATTTGCAGGTCGATAGTGTTGTTTGTGTGGCCTCTAGCTTGAGTCGTTTAGGAGTTGACCCGAGTGCAAGTGATGAGTCGTGACCGACTCATAGATAAGTCGTAGACGACTTAAGGGGATGGACCGAGTTAAGGGATAGAACGGCATAGTAGTTGCCGACTTAAGAAGAGAGGCGAAATAGGGGTCAAGTGATGAGTCGTGGCCGACTCATAGAGGGCCGACTCATAGGTCGTGTACAAGTTACGACTCATAGGATGGAAGGCTTGGGAGTTAGGTCGGTTGAGCGACCTAGGATAGAGGAACGACCTAAGAAAGTGACCGACCTAGTGGTGAGCGACCTAATAGTTGTAGCGACCTAAGGATTTAGTAGTTAGGTCGTGGACCGACCTAAGTTAGGTCGTATGTGTGTTAAGTCGGCATCGTTGTTGAGTCGTCGTACGACTTAGGACTTGGAGTGTTAGGTCGGTTACCTAATGAGTCGGCTAAGCAGAGTGTGTGTTAGGTCGGCAGGAGTTAGGTCGCGTAAGTACTGTAGAGACCTAGGTCGCAAGGGATGATAAGTCGGCAGAGTTTTTAGGTCGGTAGGATACTGTGTTTTAGGTCGCGTCTGGGTTAAGTCGTAAGTCGGCCTTGGTTGTATGTTGTGTTGGTTAGGTCGTAGGTCGTAGGGGCTGATGAGTCGGCAACGACTCATAGTTAGGTCGGGGACGACCTAAGGGGCGGACGACCTAAGGGAAATTCAGCCTATAAATAGAGGGGTTTGGCTCACTTTTTGGCACCGGTTTTTGAAGCGACGAAGTGCTGCCATTTTGAAGACTCGACTACAACATTTCTTCATCTTCTTTTCTCCATTCCAATCTAATTCTAACATCCATCCAAGATCGAAGATCGAGATCGAAGATCCAAGTGCCAAAGTTGAAGATCTTCATCCGTTCGAGCTAGAATTCATCGATTGGAGCGAGATATTGCCGGATCAAGCCTTGATCTTTGCTGTCCAGATCTGAAGTTGATTCATTTTAGGTTGTTTTGGTGATTTGGTGAGTGGTAGTTATCTCTCACGCGGATCCAAAGGAGTATATGGGATTGGTGATATGTTTATGTGTTAAAGTTAGCGTTTTCTCGCATTTTCCTTAAGTCTGCATGTAGATCCATCATGTTTGAAAATGTTTATCTATAGAAGCTATTTAACAAGTATTAGAGACAAAACCCATGTTTTAGATTTGATAGATCTATGCTAAAAACTATGATTTCACATATGTTGGACTTTTGCTCACTTAATTACGAAATTTCCATTATAATTGTTATTGCTTAATATATCTTGTTTGAATGCTTGAATGTTTGAATGAATGCTAGATTTGATTGTTTCCAAGTTAGCTAGTAGTTGATTTGGAACAAGGTGATTGAAGATGATTCAAAAGCTACGGAAGAAGGCTCTTGAATGGTGAAAGCTGCTTAAGGCATATGTAGCGGATGTTGAAGCTCATATGTATGATGTTGAGATGGAACTTTGCCATGATGCGATGAGGCAAACCATGTTGTTGAGTTGAGATCTTGCTTTGATGTGATGAAGCGAGGCATGTTGATATCTTGAAGGGTAGTTCAAGTATGATGTGAGTCTTGGCTTAATCCAGGCAGGGATCATTCCAAGCATGTTGATAACTTGAAGGGTAGTTCAAGTTGGTTGATAATGGAGCTGCTCAAGAGGTAGCTTGGGCTAGGTTGAGAATAGTCGTCGAGGAGGATGACTAGGAGGCTTGGACTTTATCGTTGTTGAAGGTTCTAGCAAACTTAAAGCAAGGGTACATAGGGACGCCTAAAAGACTACAGGAAGGTAGTCGAGTACTCTGGGCCAAGAAGATAAGTCCTAGGCACAAGGCAGTGTGCGGAGTTTTGTCTAGAACCGGGGTTACCATTAGCCCTTGACAGATGGCTCAGGAAGGAGTCGGTCATTCAATTAACGGTGATTTCGAAGCAAGGTTAACAGTGATAGCAGAGTCATGGATGTTTGGATGTTTGGTTGTATCATCATTCGGCTTCAAGAGCGGTGTTTTCTGGGTGCTTATCTGATCTTGGTTTAGGCCTTGGGGGTTTGTATTTGGAAAACATCGTCCTTGACTCGAGTGATTATTGCTTTACCTTACTTATCTGCTATGTTATGCTTACTTCTCCTTAGTGTGTGTCTGGGGGCTATCACTGTAGAAAGAGGTGGAGTGGGATGGTTTGGTTCCTATTCCTTTATTTCCTTATGCTCTTTTGGTATGCTTGATTGTTAATTTACTGCTCACTAAGACTTTGTCTGACTCAAGGTTTTATGTCTCCTCTTATTACCTTGGGCTGTTCATCCATGTTGGGATGGGCAGACTAGGTAAGCAGGTGACAGGTGCTGTGCTTAGAGTTTCTACGTTGAAGATGACGAAGACGAGCAGGAGGCTATACATATTATTTTCTTATATGTACTGGGTATCCGCTGCTGTATTTGGTTGAGTGATTTGTAGTGAGGCTTCATGTATGGATTTGAGTAGATGATTGTATAAAACTACTATGATGCTTATATGATGATGTTCTGTTCTATGGAGCTTCACTATATTATATTTCTCTATTGTATTTTATCCATGCGCTGTGAGTTGTACGATAGAGATTCTTCTGTTTTGTTTTACCCTGACTATCGTCCATGGCTGCCTGGCACACCTTTTAGCGCATTGTTTCCTTGATTTGGTGCGGGAGTCATGGGCGGTCGTCACATTTGGTATCAGAGCTTTGGTTAATCGATTTCAGCCAACGCTCGCTGACGTAACGACGTATGAGAGGCGTAATTGTATTTTGATGAATGATTACTATATATAATATAGTAGCCTGGAAGGATTTGAACTCCTTATGCAGTTGTTTCTTAAGGTGTTCTAATCATTCTTATTACAGATATTAAGGATGAGTCGAAGAGGGAGACCAGCTGCAAGGGAAAGCCGTGCTGATGAAGGAGCTGTTGATTATGGAACTATGTTCGAAGCGATGATGACTTCGATCATGAGAAGGATACCAGCTTCAGGATCATCAGTGGATGTGGGAGTTCAAGTTCAAGCTCCAAGACCGGTGGATTTTGCTAAGCTTTGCAAGGATTATACTTCTCTTGGAGGGAAAGTTTTCTTGGGGACGGAGTCGACTATTGAGGTGCAGAGATGGATTGATGCTTGCAAAAGAATCTTTGGTGACTTAGGGATTGAGGATGCAACTAAGAGGAAGCTTGCATCGAGACAGCTTCAGGGAAGAGCTGCTGATTGGTGGAATTCTATCACCATCGATACACCAGAAGAAGGGATTACTTGGGAGCAATTCCAAGTTAGATTTGAAGCTAAGTTCATCTCTACTTCCCAGAAATCTGTCTTGTTTAAGAGGTTTGTGGAGCTCAAGCAAGGGGGAAGGCCTGTTCTTGAGTACATTTCTGAGTTTGAAGCTTTGTCTAAGTATGCCAGATCATATATTGATTCTCCCTACCAGAAGAATGAAAAGTTTGTGACTGGTCTGGATGCTTATCTTGGGAGGCAGTTAGTGGATCATTTGGACGATCCATTTGAGAAGCTTGTGGAGAAAGCCCTTAGGCATGAGAGTTTGTTTCCTAAGGAAAGTTCTGTTGTTGCTGTAACCAGGGAAGGATCTAAACCACACCAGAATGGCAATAAGAGGAGGAAGCAGCAGCAGCAGAAGGGTAAGGATGGCCAGAAGAAGCCGAAAGGCGAAGTGACTTGTTATAACTGCCAACAGAAGGGCCATCTTTACAAAGATTGTAAGAATCCCAAGGTGCCGGGAAAGTGTTACAACTGTGATAAGCTGGGACATATCAAGAAGGATTGCCCAGAGCCGAGGAAAGATAGGCAGATTGTGCAAGCCTATGCTTTGGGAGTTGTGCCGTCGTCTTCAAAAGCTCCGACTGCTGAAGAAAAGGGGAAGAGTGTGGTGGTTCAAGGTACTCTTTCTATCTGTGGTGTTCCAGTTAGAGTGTTGTTTGATACTGGAGCGTCGCATTCTTTTGTTTGTGATGATTTGGTAGGCCGGTTAGGTTTGAAACCGGATATTGTTGATAGGCCATTGGTTGTGACTAATCCGGTCGGGGGTTCGTCATGTTTGTGTATGATATGCCGTGGTCTAGTTGTGTCGAGTCATGATTGCTCGTTTGTTTGTGATTGCTTTGTTCTGAACTTTGCGGGGTTCGGAATTATTTTGGGTATGGACTGGCTTAGGAAGTATGCGGCTAGGATTGATTGTGAGAGGCTTGAGGTGACAGTCGGGAATGTGGAAGGGCGAAAGGTTGTGATACGATGTAAGCATGAAGAAGGCGTCTTCATGAGCTTCATGTATTCGCTAGTTGTTCCACGGGATGGACTGTCATCGGTGCCTATTGTGAATGAGTTTGAGAATGTCTTTGAGGAAGTCAAAGGGTTGCCGCCGCATAGGGAGATCGAGTTTCGTATCGATCTAGTTGAGGGAGCCAGACCTGTTGTGATGCCTCTTAGGCGGATGGCACCGAGGGAGCAGCAAGAGCTGAAGGTGCAAGTTGATGACCTTTTGCAGAAAGGATTCATTCGGAGAAGTGTGTCCGAATGGGGTGCGCCAGTTGTGTTCGCAACCAAAGCGGATGGATCGTTGAGGTTGTGTGTTGATTATCGTGAGCTGAATAAGGTGACTAAGAAGAACAAGTATCCATTGCCGAGAATAGATGACTTGTTTGATCAGCTTCACGAGGCTAAGGTGTTTTCTCAGATGGATTTGGCAACGGGATTTCACCAGTTGAGAGTGGCGAAGGATAGTGTGCCGAAGACTGCTTTCAGGACACCATCCGGGTTTTATGAGTGGCTGGTAATGCCGTTTGGATTGACTAACGCGCCAGCATATTTTGTGGATCTTATGAATAGAGTGTTCAGAGATCAGTTGAGTAAGTTCGTGCTTGTGTTCGTGGATGATATTCTGATTTATTCCAGAACTGAGGGAGAGCACAAGACGCACTTGAGGATTGTTTTGGGAATCTTACGGAAACATCAGCTGAAGGCTAAGTTTTCGAAGTGTCACTTCTGGAAGAATGAAGTGAGGTTCTTAGGTCATGTTATTTCTGGAAATGGAATAGCGGTTGATCCCGCTAAGGTGGCAGCGATCCAGGATTGGGTTAGGCCTAAGAATGCATCTGATGTGAGGAGTTTTCTTGGATTAGCAGGATATTATCGTCGGTTTATCAAAGACTTTTCCAAGATAGCTGCACCGTTGACAGGATTGACGAAGAAGAACCAGTTGTTCAAATGGGATGATAAGTGTGAGCAAGCTTTCGTGATCCTGAAAGAGCGACTGACGAGTGCTCCTGTTTTGACTATTCCAAGTGGGAATGATGAGATGGTGGTTTACACCGATGCATGTGGTACTGGACTTGGAGCAGTGCTAATGCAGAAGGATAAAGTTGTTGCATATGCAAGTCGACAACTGAAGCCGCATGAAAGGAACTATCCGACTCATGATTTGGAGTTAGCGGCGATTGTGTTTGCTTTGAAGATGTGGAGACATTATCTATTGGGAGTTAGATTCGAGTTGTTTACAGATCATAAGTCGTTGAAGTATCTGTTCTCCCAAAAGGATTTAAATCTTCGACAGCAACGGTGGCTAGAGTTCCTAGCATCTTATGATTTTGGTATAGCCTATACTCCGGGGAAAGGTAACGCAGTGGCTGATGCGTTAAGTCGAAGACATGCAGGATTGGGAGCCATGTTTTCAGAATGGAAGAGTCTTGAGTATTTGGCTGGATTTGATTTCAGGCCTAGATGTGAATTGGAACCTGAGATGTTGGCAAACTTATCGATAAGGCCTACTCTTGTGGAAAGAATTGGTGAGAGGCAAAGGGGAGATGATAAGCTTGTCAAGATTATCTGTGATTTGGAATCTGGATTGGACCCGGAGAAGGATAAGGGATTCGAGGTCGATCGAGAGGGTTGGCTTCGAAAGCAAGGGCGACTAGTTGTTCCCGATGTAGATGGATTGAGAGATGAAGTTCTGAGGGAGAGTCATCACTCGAAGTTGACAATTCATCCAGGTGGAAATAAGATGTATCGGGATATGAAGAGAACCTACTACTGGGAAGGTATGAAGAAGGATGTTGGAAATTTTATTTCCAAGTGTATGAATTGCCAGTTGGTGAAAGCTGAGCAGAAGAAGCCCAGTGGATTGCTTCAGCCATTGGAGGTTCCTACATGGAAGTGGGAGCAAGTGTCGATGGATTTTATTGATGGTCTACCTAGGACAAGAGCAGGGAATGAAGGGATTTGGGTCATTGTAGATCGTTTGACCAAGAGTGCAAGGTTCATTCCTGTTCGATCGACTAGGACTGCATCGAAGTTGGCTGAATTATATGTGAAGTGGATAGTTCGTTTCCATGGTGTTCCGAAGAGTATAGTGAGCGATCGAGATCCATTGTTCACTAGTAGATTTTGGAAGAGCTTCCAGGAAGTTTTGGGAACTGAGTTGTGTTTGAGTACAGCTTATCACCCTCAAACAGATGGTCAGACTGAGAGAGTCAACCGAGTTTTGGAAGATCTTCTTAGAGCATGTGTTTTGGACTTCGGAGGATCATGGGAAGATCACCTTCATTTGGTGGAGTTTGCTTATAATAACAGTTATCAGTCGAGTATTGGTATGGCACCATATGAGGCATTATATGGAAGACCGTGTAACTCTCCGACATGTTGGTTGGAAACTGGAGAAAAGCTGATACTTGGGCCAGAGATGATTCGACAGACTTCGGATTGTATAGAGATCATTCGGCAACGAATGAAGGCAGCCCAAGATCGTCAGAAAAGTTATGCCGATAACCGTCGTAAGAATTTGGAATTCGACGTAGGTGATATGGTATTTGTGAAGATTTCTCCTCTGAAGAGTGTCATTAGATTCGGGAAGAAAGGAAAGTTAACTCCGAGATTTGTTGGACCATTCCCGATTATCGAGCGTATTGGAAAGCTCGCTTATAGATTGGAGTTACCGGAGAAGATGGTGGGTGTGCACAATGTTTTTCATGTATCCTATCTACGGAAGTATGTGCACGACCCAACTACGGTGGTTTTTGCTGATAGCTGTGAAGACTTAGAGGTTGATCCAGTTGTTTCGAGACCTCGTAAGCCGCTTCGTATTGTTGAAACCGATACGAAACAGCTTAGGAGGAAGACGATTACGTTGCTCAAGGTACAATGGAGTGATGATGTCAACGACTGTACATGGGAGGAGGAAGAGAGGATGAAGGCAGCTCATCCCGGACTCTTCGAGGTATGGCCCTAAAGTGTCGTGACATCTCATGAATTTGTAGCTTGTTCTAAGTCTTAGAATTCTGCATGCTAGGCTAGAATTGGATGCATGGTTTGTTGATTGCTATGGATGGTAGGCATGCGGAATAATTTTGATTGCTGTTGTTTGCTTGGAATTTCGGGGGCGAAATTCCTAAGGGGGAGAGAATGTAACGACCCGTATTTTACGTGTCGATAAAACGTAGAATTTGCAGGTCGATAGTGTTGTTTGTGTGGCCTCTAGCTTGAGTCGTTTAGGAGTTGACCCGAGTGCAAGTGATGAGTCGTGACCGACTCATAGATAAGTCGTAGACGACTTAAGGGGATGGACCGAGTTAAGGGATAGAACGGCATAGTAGTTGCCGACTTAAGAAGAGAGGCGAAATAGGGGTCAAGTGATGAGTCGTGGCCGACTCATAGAGGGCCGACTCATAGGTCGTGTACAAGTTACGACTCATAGGATGGAAGGCTTGGGAGTTAGGTCGGTTGAGCGACCTAGGATAGAGGAACGACCTAAGAAAGTGACCGACCTAGTGGTGAGCGACCTAATAGTTGTAGCGACCTAAGGATTTAGTAGTTAGGTCGTGGACCGACCTAAGTTAGGTCGTATGTGTGTTAAGTCGGCATCGTTGTTGAGTCGTCGTACGACTTAGGACTTGGAGTGTTAGGTCGGTTACCTAATGAGTCGGCTAAGCAGAGTGTGTGTTAGGTCGGCAGGAGTTAGGTCGCGTAAGTACTGTAGAGACCTAGGTCGCAAGGGATGATAAGTCGGCAGAGTTTTTAGGTCGGTAGGATACTGTGTTTTAGGTCGCGTCTGGGTTAAGTCGTAAGTCGGCCTTGGTTGTATGTTGTGTTGGTTAGGTCGTAGGTCGTAGGGGCTGATGAGTCGGCAACGACTCATAGTTAGGTCGGGGACGACCTAAGGGGCGGACGACCTAAGGGAAATTCAGCCTATAAATAGAGGGGTTTGGCTCACTTTTTGGCACCGGTTTTTGAAGCGACGAAGTGCTGCCATTTTGAAGACTCGACTACAACATTTCTTCATCTTCTTTTCTCCATTCCAATCTAATTCTAACATCCATCCAAGATCGAAGATCGAGATCGAAGATCCAAGTGCCAAAGTTGAAGATCTTCATCCGTTCGAGCTAGAATTCATCGATTGGAGCGAGATATTGCCGGATCAAGCCTTGATCTTTGCTGTCCAGATCTGAAGTTGATTCATTTTAGGTTGTTTTGGTGATTTGGTGAGTGGTAGTTATCTCTCACGCGGATCCAAAGGAGTATATGGGATTGGTGATATGTTTATGTGTTAAAGTTAGCGTTTTCTCGCATTTTCCTTAAGTCTGCATGTAGATCCATCATGTTTGAAAATGTTTATCTATAGAAGCTATTTAACAAGTATTAGAGACAAAACCCATGTTTTAGATTTGATAGATCTATGCTAAAAACTATGATTTCACATATGTTGGACTTTTGCTCACTTAATTACGAAATTTCCATTATAATTGTTATTGCTTAATATATCTTGTTTGAATGCTTGAATGTTTGAATGAATGCTAGATTTGATTGTTTCCAAGTTAGCTAGTAGTTGATTTGGAACAAGGTGATTGAAGATGATTCAAAAGCTACGGAAGAAGGCTCTTGAATGGTGAAAGCTGCTTAAGGCATATGTAGCGGATGTTGAAGCTCATATGTATGATGTTGAGATGGAACTTTGCCATGATGCGATGAGGCAAACCATGTTGTTGAGTTGAGATCTTGCTTTGATGTGATGAAGCGAGGCATGTTGATATCTTGAAGGGTAGTTCAAGTATGATGTGAGTCTTGGCTTAATCCAGGCAGGGATCATTCCAAGCATGTTGATAACTTGAAGGGTAGTTCAAGTTGGTTGATAATGGAGCTGCTCAAGAGGTAGCTTGGGCTAGGTTGAGAATAGTCGTCGAGGAGGATGACTAGGAGGCTTGGACTTTATCGTTGTTGAAGGTTCTAGCAAACTTAAAGCAAGGGTACATAGGGACGCCTAAAAGACTACAGGAAGGTAGTCGAGTACTCTGGGCCAAGAAGATAAGTCCTAGGCACAAGGCAGTGTGCGGAGTTTTGTCTAGAACCGGGGTTACCATTAGCCCTTGACAGATGGCTCAGGAAGGAGTCGGTCATTCAATTAACGGTGATTTCGAAGCAAGGTTAACAGTGATAGCAGAGTCATGGATGTTTGGATGTTTGGTTGTATCATCATTCGGCTTCAAGAGCGGTGTTTTCTGGGTGCTTATCTGATCTTGGTTTAGGCCTTGGGGGTTTGTATTTGGAAAACATCGTCCTTGACTCGAGTGATTATTGCTTTACCTTACTTATCTGCTATGTTATGCTTACTTCTCCTTAGTGTGTGTCTGGGGGCTATCACTGTAGAAAGAGGTGGAGTGGGATGGTTTGGTTCCTATTCCTTTATTTCCTTATGCTCTTTTGGTATGCTTGATTGTTAATTTACTGCTCACTAAGACTTTGTCTGACTCAAGGTTTTATGTCTCCTCTTATTACCTTGGGCTGTTCATCCATGTTGGGATGGGCAGACTAGGTAAGCAGGTGACAGGTGCTGTGCTTAGAGTTTCTACGTTGAAGATGACGAAGACGAGCAGGAGGCTATACATATTATTTTCTTATATGTACTGGGTATCCGCTGCTGTATTTGGTTGAGTGATTTGTAGTGAGGCTTCATGTATGGATTTGAGTAGATGATTGTATAAAACTACTATGATGCTTATATGATGATGTTCTGTTCTATGGAGCTTCACTATATTATATTTCTCTATTGTATTTTATCCATGCGCTGTGAGTTGTACGATAGAGATTCTTCTGTTTTGTTTTACCCTGACTATCGTCCATGGCTGCCTGGCACACCTTTTAGCGCATTGTTTCCTTGATTTGGTGCGGGAGTCATGGGCGGTCGTCACACAAAGCAAGTAATTATCATTTGAGATAATAGCTGCGTTGCAGGACAGAAGTACATGTATTCAGTAAACTGTATTTCCAAAATTACAGAATTTAAGAATTCCTACCAATGATAATAATTCAAAATTACTATTATAAAAGAGTTATTAATAATTCAGTGGTAGACTTACCATATTAAAATCCTAACAACAGAGTACCGACATAGAGTACACCCATGATGTTAAATTATACTTAAAACACAAAAAATAGTTAAATTATAAGTCAAATAAGAAATTATTCAAAAATTGTCTTTTCAGTTTAATTCTTTTATCACATGTGTAAGTCAAAGAATTAATAAAAACGGACTTCTTCAATTAAAAATAACAGTGAAAGAACTAAAAATTCGATGTGTTAGAATAATACAATCAAAAAGTATGTTTGAGATAGCTGTACAGAATGATCATTGTTATAAACTTTGCAAGCTAATGTTGTTAAAAGAAAATAAACATCTAGGAACAAAAATGAGATTAATGAGAACGAAGAATAACAAAAAAAAATGAAGGTCCAAAATGACTTTTAATATCTTAAACATATATATTTTTGGGCTATAGTGTTCAAATTATTTAAGATCATTCAAAATTTCTACTTGCCAGTTGAAAAGTTTAAGAAAGAGAAAAATTACATAATATAGGAAACTTGCCTGTTTCAGAATAATTTATACAAATTTTAAGGAAATAAAGTAAAGCTAATGTCACGTTGACAGTAGTGGGAATCGAAATGTAAAGTATCATTGAGCTATTAGTTTATCTCAATCACCCTTTCGTGAAAATATCAGTTAACAAACATTTCAGTATATGATTTTTATAGAATGTAATCTTTATGGTAGTCCACATTTTTTTGTATTATCAAAATATGAGTTTTAAGTTCAGTTAAAATTCCAGGAAAGCACATACAAATTCATGTGAACTATTCTTGCATTCTTTTACTGCTAAATTCTTAAAACCTTACCTTGGAAACCAAATACATATAACTACTTATTTTCAACAGAACTTAATAAAAATTGAGTTTTTGAACTACTCAGAACAATAAAGCTAAACACACAGAATAGTGTATTACGTATGTGAGAGGTCCAAAATCATAAGATAACTAATACTGTAGAGGTAGGAACAAAACTTGAATTCGGATTTTTATAGAAAATATGGTGCAGAGGTAGGATAGAAATAAATACATATTAGTTGGCTCTAACGATGTCCTTGGGTAAAAATGCATGCAGTTGTATTGTGTTCTACTAAAAATATAACATATAGATAGATTGACTCACCTAATCACTTGTTTACTTCAACACGAATCACTTCACTATTACTGCTTCGTCTCAGTGTTGATACGCATTCATTGACTCGCTTTTTGATTCACATACACCCAGCATTGACACTCAGTCTTGCTTGCCTGAAGCTGCTTTGAATTGCGATGGGTTAGATCATGCACATGTTGCTTAGTTTGCTATTGTAGTCATTTGCAACTCATCATTGGTTTGCATGGTGTCTGAAGTAAAATAACGGGCTCACTTATACTGAACATTTTGGAATGGCTACGATATTTTTGGTTGAGTTGTAATCGACAGTGAATGTGTATCGTACGAAGCTTTAGTCGATGTGTATCATCACCCTGAATTCATGCTCTTCGTACCCCTATCAGGCACAACTTCTTTTATTACTAAACAGTCTGCATGCCCGAATTAGCTTTACTTTAATGCAGTTATGCTAACAATTTCAGATCAGATCAGTTATGTAAACTTGTCGCTGTGTTCAATGTGCAATATTTCTTCATATTGAGTATTGCACCTTCTTTTTTGTGTGCAATTTTGGTCTGATCTCATAAATCTGACGGTCCTTTGGTTTCATGAAATTCTTTATATTGTCATCTATTCAACCTAGTTATTCAATATTCAATTATATCGCCAGCTACCATGCTTGTTGGTGCCCTTTTATTTATCTATGATAATAAATAAGTTTGAGTGCTCTCCTTATATTAAGGATCACTCTTTAATCAAAAATATAGTACCATGCAAATTGTCTTGTCAATGTTTAATACATATGTATTATGCGCATTAGTTTGTGAGAAACATTGTGAAAATTATTTGGTGTCCACTTATAACTTCTCAGATTAATTCATCGGTTTGTCTAGCAGAACCACTCTTTGTAACTAATCATGCTACATTCAAGTAACTTCCTCTTTCTATATGGAATGAAGTGTATTCAGTGTAACCACCTAACAATAACTGAAATTAAATCAACATTTAAATACATAATGTCAGGGAAACTACAATTAATGTTGAACTGAAAATTATATTACCTCATCTAAAACATATGAATACCTAATCTAAGTCAAAGATAATATGACTGTGTTAACATTACTCATCATAAAAATTAACAGTCAAATTAAAATTTTCAATCATAACAATTGAAGTCAGATCATAATTGTTAGAATTTAAATCATTGATTTATGAAAGATTTCTTAAGGATATGGATTTTAAAATAAAGAAAACAATCATGGTTTGGAGAATGAATAAGCTTGTTGAGACTTCTTTGTCCCTAAACTTGAACCATGCATTTCTATGAAATCCAAAACGACGGTTAAATTACCCGTTATTACATTGACAACTGTAAATAAGATAAATCTTAGATTTGAAAACCAAATTCAGATGGGTGCCATTGGGTCGTGAATTTAGGACTAAAAACGATATGTTTAATAAAGCATGAATTTTTGTGTCATAACTAAACACAACAAAAATATTGATAGCAGTAATCAACATTGCATGTTTATTCAACATTTTAATACTATTCAGAAAAGGATTCGAATGTATGATTCCATGTTCAAAATTGTCCATTGCAGAGTACATGGGTACTGATCATGGATAGCAGTCGTGCTGACAGTACCTAAAGGTTGTTTCAGTTTTAGTCGAATTTGCCATGCACAACTAACAGGAATGACCACATTGAGCACACATGATCTAGCGATTTGAATGCCTAGGCCCAATCCTATTCATAGTCATAGGACTTCATATAACTCATACGGGTACTAAATTCAGTCATTTACATAACACACATGAAAGATATAAGCAAAATAATGTGTATTTCTTTGTGACACAAATTTTGAATAAGACCACCTAAACAGTCGTATTTCTTCCACACTGTAAGAACACCGAAACAATTGTATTTTGGCCAAATATGATAACTGTTTAATGTCCAAAGCGTGCCACTTAAATCTGAGACATGGGGTTACCAAGTGTATTCTCGATTTCTAGAACACAACCACGCATTCGATACGTAGGTGGATAAATAGTTGCTATGTTTGTACGATAAAAGCCATCAATTCTGATAGTTGGTAAGTAAAAGAAAGCAGTTATGAACATTCAGTTTGACTTCACAGTGAATAAGGACTTACTAAAAACTTAACCAAAACCAATCATATGAAAAAACTTGAGCATCATTTTCTGAGATTGATAAAGTTTTTAGAATAGAAATCATTACAGTCATTACGCTGTCAACAGTGAAGTAAATACGGGGCATTGTAACTGCAGTACACAATTTTGGAAGGAGAAATGACAAATTTTAACGACCTGCAGTTGATGCTGTGCACAAACGTCAAATAGTTATTACGTAAATTAAGTTGAAATGTTGATACAGATTGTGTAAAAAAATGAAGACAAGAACATGAAACGGGATAGCAGCACATAATACAGGATAGTATTTCGTAAAACTGACAACCTTACAATATGAATAAGTTGACCTAGATATGTTAAAACTTATTAACCATACTGTCCTAGTTAGTGCGCAGTGGAAATAATGAAAAAGGTTAGCTGCCCATGTCATTATCCTTATATGTATGCATATATATTGGTATGTATATGTATATATACACATATATATGCATAAACCATGTGATGCGGACGGGATATGGTGAAGTAATCAGCATATGCAAACCGGTTTGAAAATATATCACTGTAGTTCATAAATGATGAAAAGGAATAATTAGCAAATAAAACTCAGTGCTAAAAAATTCTCAGTACAAACTATGTTGAAGAATAGTGATAGTAGGACATAAGGAAGTGCAAATTGGTTTGAGGAACAGTGGAAATGAATACATACCATGCCGGGGTGGATTACAGTATCGTCCAACTTGATTTCCTAAAAAAGACAGCGGAGAGCAAGTTACAATGCTGTATATGACACGATAAAAAAGAAAGCACATACTGTATTATGTCTTAGCCGACTCTGTGTATGGTAAACAATGATTTATGAAAATATAATCTACAGACATATAGTGGCAAGATGTATGAGTATGTTCTTGTTTGAGATAAACTTTGTCTATCGACTATTGCCTATTACCAACGCGGGTACCCATATCGATTATGCTCCTAAATCATCTTGCAGGTGGATGATTTAATTATCACACAACATATAGACATTGCAGTCCATATGTTGGTCAGTGGGTCATAAATACGGAATATAAACATAAAACTACATGTGTCAACGGTTATAAAAAGAAGCAAACGTAAAAGGCTTAAGACGGTAAGCAAATGAACATTTAACATGTTGACTATATTGCATCTGAAAATTGTGTCCTAATTGAGTTATGTAAAAAAAACCAGACATTGCAGGTGAAGAATGACACAGTGATAATTTCCATGGACAGTCGGAGGGCAACAACATTTTTCTGTAAAGTTGTCAGCACATGGTTTGAAATTTTATTTACTCTATGGCATTAAACTACAAAGATACGCATGTATTGCCGGGAAAAAACTATGTATAACAAAAAAAGGAGTCTAAAATTTTGCAACTGTTAACTGTGTGTTGTAATCAGGAGGATGAAAAGAGAGGCCCGTCTGTGTGCAACTTAAACTGATACATGTGCGGTACAACTGTTGCAAACTGTTGTTATGCGCAACACTGTTAGGTCAGAAGAGGTAGAAAAAGTAGTGATAATACAGCAGTTGTTTTGAACACTCTCAGTGACCACCAACATGGTCCAGGTAACCACCTAACATAAGCTGGGAGTTACAATGATGAGCAATAGGCACACGGTCAATCATATTTCCGTATTCGGTGCATAGATATGGAACTGAGTACATGGGGAGAAATAGCCTGGGCTGTTTGTAACTCATCCAATAAGTTACGAAAAGGGAAAGATAGAGCAACGCAGAGGGATATAACCCTAACCCAAACTACTGTGTCAGTGGTATTAAATCAGTTTGAACCAGTTTAGTGATTTAAATGCAGAGCGGAAATAAACCCGGATGTAATGAATACTGCGAACAACTCAATATATCTGCAATTATTTCCAACTTCAAAATGAAGGACATAAATTGGAAAGTAGTTATTCTCTAATACGAACATGTTATTCTTTATGATAACTACATGCATGTAGAAAACAAATTGAACAACAAACTTATACAATGTGAAAAATGAAATCCAACAAACCAAATCCATAGCAATAAGCCCAATATGAAGGATAGTGTAAGGAGCGTGACCATCCATTTTAAACAGTTAGTAATATAGCTTATAACAAATTGACAGATCATTTTTCAGAGTTTTTAATACCAGACCTAATGACCAAATTAATAGCAAAGACAACATCAGCGAGTGACTATTAAGATGAACTTGGTAGGAATATAGATGTTTTTAAGCTAACACCATATCAATTTGGAAATTGAAATTGACAACTTACAATTTGGACATGGAAGTATATCTTTGGTAACTGAAATCAAGATTAATCATGTATGAGTTCATTTACAAATTAGAACTCATATGATAGTGATGATATCAGTGAAGCAGTATAAAAAAATGCGTCTAATCGTGAATCAAACAAACTGCAGTAGTTAAGAGGAGTTGAACGAAAAAGTTGGAAAAGAGGAAATGAAACGATTAAAAATGGAAATTACCATTTTATTAGTGTCGCGGTGAGTATTGATATCTTACTGGCGAGGTTCAGAGCCGACCATTAATGTGGATTTTTGAATGTCAAAATGGAAATGGTATACTGGGAAGAGGAAGGATCGATGTTTGGTTGGGAAGAGAGGTTGGAATTATGAAGTGAGTCATAACCGTTTCCTGCAATAAAAATGGAATTGGGATATTGGAAAGAGGAAGGATCGATGTTTAGTAGGGAAGAGGTTCGAATTATGAAGTCAGTCATAACCGTTGCCTCCAAACTGAAATTGAACGGAAAAGAGCAGAGTATAAAATAAAAGGACAGGTGTAAGTCTATGGTAAATTTGGATTCTGCTTTCCTTTATAAGTAATAGATTACCCAATACTCCTATATTCATCTTAGATTTGTTCAAATGGCTATATTTCAATATATAACCAAAAATTTCTTTTTATTTCCCAATTTAATTTATTAGCCTACATTAACTTAATTTACCTTTAAGTTATCATTAACGGACAAGTGTTAAAATTGATTACATACACCGTTCTCACCCTGTTACCAATTGGATGAATTTTCATTGATTCGTAGCTATTGCATTAATATCAACAAATTTCATCCACATCTCTATTAATGTAAAATTTAATATTAAATCCCCCTTATTTGCAATTAATTCACTTATTGAATTTTTTTTTTACTTTCAAATAAATTAATAAATCTAAAATTTCACTCCTAAGATCCACCACTTGTTATATTATAAATGAAATCAACATTGGTTACATCCTTTTGAATTAACAATCTTTTATGACAAATCAATTTATCCTAACTGCACAATTAGGTCAATTAACTGCAATTAATTTCACATTAAATTTTATAAATTATCAAGAAACTTTAACAGATCCGTTACTTGATTTAAAACCCTGCTATTCAATAAATTGACATTTATAGGTGAAATTAACATTGACTTGTATTTCTTATCGTAAATGCATGCTTTATTTCATACTATTTAGTTATATTTTCCAAGTATGTATATTAATTACTACTTATATTCTTTAATTAATTTACTTTCTTGGTTTCATACTTAACAAGTTTTCACTTCCAACAATATTATAATTACCTACATGACATTGATTTTTATTTCATGAATTTATTAAAAAAATCCACTAATTTCCTTTGTTTCCTTATATTCAATTTATTACCATTTTAATTACGTTTATTATCAACAACATTCCTTAAAATTACTTATCTACAATTATTACATTGGTTTATTCAACAGTTACTTTTTATTTACTCATTTTCTATTTATAATCAAATGTAATAATTTTCACACTTCCTTTATGTTATTAATTACCATTTTATCATTTACAATAAACATTGTAATTACTTACCTACATTGATTTCAAAAATTTTCCATTTATTGCATATTACTTCCGGTTACTATAACATTGAATTCATTAAATTTATTACTAATTATATCATTGCATTAGTTAATACAATATTCCCATTTGTTTTTCTTATATTCAATTCCCTAGCCCATAACAATTTCCATTACTTTAAATAAATCATAATTTCATTTCCATTGTTAATACTTATCTTTAATTTTAAATGTTGCATTTCATTTATTTAAAATTTTAGTATTTACTTATTTCTTCCTAAATTTAATTACAAAATCTTAATTAAATTAAGCAATTAATTTCTCAAAATTTACGGGTCGTTACAAAGCTATAACATATGTGAATAACAGGGTAACTCGTACCCTTTACGAGTTCTCATAATCAAACATTTATCACACACAACAGTTTTCAGGTTAAATGTCCATGTTACTCAATTCATTCCATTCCAGCCTGTATAATTTCACATATCCAATTTTAGGTTAAATCTCCAATTAATTTAATCACCAACTTTATTCACTTGGATTATCTTAATCCTTCTTACATAGCATTAATTAATTACAACCCAATTAATTAATCATTCCTTAATCATCTATCTTAATTAATCATCCTTGATTAATAAACCTTAATTAATTACCTTGATTAATTAACCTTAATTAATTATCTCTTAGTTATTAATTCCTTACTCTTTAATTATTAATCCTTAATTATTAATTAATAAAACTTAATTATAAATTAATTAATTCTTAATTACAAGTTAATCAATCCTTAATTACCAATTGATTAATCTCTAATTAATTAATTAATGCTTATTTACAACTTAATTCCCTAATTAATTAATCTCTAATCATTAGTTAACTATCTCCAATTATCTAATTAACAATCCTTAATTACAAATTAATTAATCTCCAATTAATTAACTTATAACTCTTAGTTTATTAAATGAATTAATTACCCTTTAATTACCTCATTAATTATCAAAACCTTAATTAAGATAAATCATTACCTTTATCAATTACCTAACCACATATTTTAAAACATTTTCCTGTTAATTAACACATAATTATATTTACAAATTAAGTTTTAAAATAATCTAAAAATTTAAGTTAAACGAAACATTATATGTAAAAGAATTTATTTAAGAAAGTTTTAAACCAAATTCATTTTTTGAAATTTTAAAACCTTTGCTTTTAAAAACTTTAAAACTTGTTTTAAACTCCTGCTTCGGGTTAAACCCGATACCCACTCGAGTACTGCCTCGAGATTTCTTCCTCCGTCTTTTATTTTTTTTTAAAATTAGCTAAAATTAAAAACTGTTATCCTACTAATCACTCGCGTACACGAATCAATACTCGAGCCAAAACCTACCTTACCCTGAGAGTTCCTTCAAGTCAACCCCCAACCCAAACCCATAGACACACACACATCACCCTGTGCATGCACCGACGATCCACGCAGCCGTGACCATCGCCGACACCTCCCACACGTCGACGATCATCCCTACTATCCATCCCGGCCATCAATTCAACACCACAAAGTCCAAATCGAAATCGAGCTTCTTTGATCAAACCTGGAAACCAACCCTTGCCTGAAACCATCTTTGAACCATGGACGTCGACCATCTGATTTTCTGGAACTCCGGCCACACACTAACTGGCCTCCATGCACCATTTCCCAAATTCTGGTGAAGCTCGATCACCCAGAGACATCGCAGCAACCCTTCTTTGGACCTCGACCATTTTGGGTTTTAAAACTCTAGTTCGACTAATCGCCATCGCCACGGTGAATAAGCATCACTTCAGCCATTTTTACCAACCCCACCAATCACCAATCTTGCTTCGACAAAAACCCCGACCACCAAAAATTCATCGATCACCAGAAAAAGGTCGAAACCCATTTTCTGATCATCTTCAAAATGCTCATCCAAAACTCAACTAAAAATTATGATTTTCATTTTAAAAATCCTAGTTTTCGAAGTATATTCAGGTTATAAACTTTAAACATTTAATTGTTGAAATCAAATTTTGTCAAACTTTGAGTTTATACTGAATATCTATCATCCCAGTAAAAAATAACATCAATTCCTATTCAAAATAGTTTTGAAATTCAAATCATGTTATTTCTAACAGTTTATGTTTAAACAACATAACCTAAAACTGATTAGAGCAAGAACAAATGATTCTAGGATTATATTAGCATCAAAAAATTCAAGAACAGAGTAAACAGATACACACACAGAGATATCCATATACATATACACATATAATCATTAAATCAACATGCAAACTTTTATCACCAATTTATTACTCAAGTTTACTGCATGCATTAAGGATTAAATAGATTTAAACCTTTAAAATCAAAATTGTTTACTCACAGGTTAAACAGAGAAAGCCTGAGACTTTTTGAAACCAGGAAGCTTGATTCTTCTTGAAACTGCAAATTGAAATTTTGATCTGAGTTGTGTTTAAATAGCTTGCTTCTTTGACTTGAATTTGAAGAGCTTCATATTTAAATTGGAGAAAATTGCTTGAATTTCTTCGATTTTGAATTTGAGAAAAGGTTTCTCTTTTAATTTTTTTACTGTAATTTAATTTACAGGTTTTTCTTGTTTTTTGAATATGAAGATGGGAAAGAATTGAGAGAGAGGAGATAAATATGTTTACATAGGTTTAATTAGGATTTATTAAAAATAAAAGAAAATAAAAATACAATGGTGACACTTGTTTAAAATATTAACACTTGTCTTTTACATTAGTTAATCCCCTTACACATGTTATTAAAAAGACTTATAAGCTAACACATGTAATTATGCATGAATTTATTAATTTTTAAATGGTTATAAAGCTTTTATATTTAAATTCCCTAATAAATAAATAAATATCTTAATTTATATATATAAAAGCCTTAAAAGAAAATAATATGAAACAACTATATTCTAAATAAAATCATATATAATATATTTTAAAATCCAAAATATATTTAAGATATATATATCTATCTATTGAAATTCATCAAACCCAAATTCAAATTCAAATTAAATATAAAATCCAATTTAAAATCAACTCACTCACACACACACATATATTCAAACAAACATAAATTCAATTTGAAAATAATAATTCTATTTAAAATCCATTTATATATATAAACAACACCTTATTATTATTGTTTGAAAACAACATTTTTACCAATTTTAAATAATTTATAAAGGATATCATCACATTTTAAATTGCTTGAAATTCCGGGATATCACCTTCATCTCCCCTTAGAATCTTTTCGTCCTCAAAAAGGAGCAAAACCAGAATTTTTTAAAATACTTAATATCAGTAAAATTTTCTCTTTGAAATTTTTTAAAATACTTTAAAATCTATATAATATTGCTAAAATAGTTTTATAAAAATATCATTTTATAACTTGATGTTTCAACAATTTCATCCTCGTTCTCACAGAAATTCAGTCATACGTTGATCAGGCGAAGGATTGAAAATCTATAAGTACTTGGTAAACCCATTTCGACACCCAGTGAAAATACTTGGAAAATAATTTTATTGAAAATATAGAAAACATTTTTGAAAATAGAGGAAACGTCTTTGGTGAGAATGCTCTGGAAATCATCACCTTCTCCATGGTCGTAGTTAACCTGATGGTTACGTTGCCATCCCGGCAAAATACATAGATAATTGTAGGCACTCCGCACCCCTCGTTTACGCCATGGGACACGCCACAGATCGCAGTTACATCCTGGGTTACGTTGTCATCACAGCAAAAGTCCATATAACTGTAGGCATCAGCGCCCTCGATTTTGGCTGCCAAATGAAATTCACCACTCCCACATATGCCGCAGACTACATCAGTTAAGTCCCAATATAGCCTTAGGCTCTCACGGCCTCTCGACTTTCGCTATGTCACCATAGGTCACAGTCTACCGATGTTACATTGCCATTGCGACAAAATCAAACATAGACCGTTGGCTCTCAATAGCACACACGACTTTCGCTATGGTCCTCAGTAGATCGCGGTGACATCGAGTTACACTGTCGTCATAGCATAACCCAAATGTCTCTATATGCATCAACGCCCTTGACTTTCGCTACCCACAACACAAAATCCTCAGGAACTTCAGTTTGTCCGGACTTCCTCACATGATCAACTTTAGAACCCCCCTTAGGGTTCAAGGCAGTACGACCCCTTGGCACTCCTATGAAGTTCATTTCGATGGGACCGCCTTTTCCCCCAGAGCCAATCTCAAAATACTTTATACTATACACTTATAGTATCTTTCAAATCATACTCTTTATGATTATATCAAAATCTTCTTTACACAAAATCGATTCCCAAAATCGATAATTCTCAACTAGGCTTTTCAAATTCCCAAATTTTGATTTTTCCCAAAAGTCAAAAGCCTTTTCCAAATCCATAGGTTCCAAAACCTTTCTCAAAATCATTTTCATAAAATCCTTATATATATATATATATGTATGTATGAAATCTTGAAAAATCCTTGGAGCACTCCATATTTGTATAAATTCCCATTTTATACTTCAAATACTCTCAAAAAAAACCTTTTCTTCTAGCTATAGAATCAACAAGGGGAGTTTTACCAAATATATAACTTTATTTATTGCCAAATCAAATATTCAAGTTTGATTACTTTATAAAGTTATTTACCCTCTTCCTTACTCTTATAAATGAGTTCTGATCATAGAAATTTCCATCCTCCATTTATTTCATCATTCATTTTTCAAAATATACCTTTCCATTTCAAAAATCATTTTACAGTTCTTATCCACAAATTCTCAATATCAATTTCATTCAAACCTGTACGATGTACACATCTCATCCGTATGCAATATTAATCCAATCGCTCACTCGATCACATAATTTCTCTTCCGTACTAGTATCGTCCACCCGACTTTCTAGTGCGGACTCAGATCTGATTTCTTGATCAGAAACCGTCATTATCCTTGCATGGCCATAACTCTGATAGAGAATTTCCAGAACTAATCAACAATCCAGATCCAAGTTCGCCCTCGAAAATCGAGTGAAAAATTCCAACTCGGATCGATATACTATCTCGAAATTCTGTGCATGAATCTGGATCAAACCATTATATAAATAGAATAATATACGTGCATCCTACGTATTTATCTCAATTGATCATTAGCTAAATCAATTCTCTTTCTATTCACCTTCATTTTGATTTTTATTCACTCATCCAAAATTTTCTCCCAATTTTCATTTGGGTTAACATTTCAATTCTTATTTCTATTGGTATTCATAGACAATTTGCACTCTGACCAACTTGTATTAAGAAAATAGCTTGAAAAATAGTTTAAAATAGATAAGTAGTTATAAAATAGTTATTAGTTGCAAATTGTAGTAAAATAGTTAAGTAGTTATAAAATGGTTGTAAAGTAATCAAATAATTACAAAATAGTTGTAAAATAGTCATTAGTCTATAAAATAGTTGTAAAATTGTTGTAAAATAGTTAAATAGTTCCAAAAGTAGTAAAAGATAGGTTTGGGGTTTTATAGTAAATAGCTAGGAAAAATAGATTTGAAATAGTTTATATCAAAACAATTTATTTGAAAAAAAAAATTCAGAGACAAACTGTTCAATCCCCAATCTCCATTTCCAATCTATTCAATTTAAATGTCCATTTCGATTTAAATTGATTCAATTTCAATTCAAATTAAGTTAACTTCCATTCTCATCCCAAATTCAAATCAATTTCCCATTTGAATTTATACTTATCCAACTTCAATTATAGTTCCTATTTAATTCAAATCAAATTCAATTTGAACTAATTCAATTTAAATCTCAACTTTAAACCATCTCGAATTATATAAATTCGAGTTAAATTTCAATGTTGACTTAATCCCTTAAATCAAATTAACCTTTACTTTTAAATCAAATCAACCTTTATTTTTAATTTAACAACTTAAATCTTTAAACCGTTTGATCCTGAGTCCAATTTCAAAATTCCATTTGAATTTCCTTTACTTAACTTATTTCAAAATTCAAATAAGAGTTCAAAACTTATTAAATGATTTAATCTTCAGAATCCAATTTATTAACCAATTTTAACTTCAAAACCAATTCTTAAATAATTTTTAACAAGCTCATTTCTAACATTTAATCTTTAAGTTCAAAGAAATTTCCCTTTTCATAAGTTCAAATGTTATTTCTATTTTATTTCAATTGGATGTATATTTCCTCAATCTATTTCTAAATTCAATTAAAATAATCCAATTCACAGTTTCATGGATTATTAATAACAATAGGATGATATTAAGATAAGACAAAATAAATAAATGTCCAAATTATTTAAAACATTCCTCAATAGCATCTAATTCCAATTTCCAGATCTCAAACCCATTTTGAGATTACATATACTCCCAATTCAAATCAACCATTTATCTTCCCTAAGTTAATTTTAATTTCATCTGGCAAATTTCCAATTCAGGTTGTTTTATTTAACTTTAATTTTATTCCTAATTAATTAAATTCAAATTTCAAATTTCAATTAATTCATTATAATTCCACTTTTTAATTAATTTCAATTCTATTCTCAATAAATAAAGATAATTTTATATTAGATTGTACCACCACAAAATATTCCAAACATTGATAGACTATGCATCAGTAGTTTAAACATTACATCCATTTATCCAAAATAAGATTCTTACAGAAGTCATAAATCTAGATGCATTTTCTATTACCTAGGGGTTTGGAAAAGAACAGAGCCTTGGTATTCTTACAAGAATCCCTTCTATGGACTTCCTTCCAAAGGGCAAAGCCCGAATATACACTTCTCAACAGGGTGTCCCCACTTATAACATTTACCACAAAATGTCTCTACCCTCCCATCAATCTGGATAACCTTCACGCCTCCAGCAGTATGTTCCACAGCTTTATTCTTCTTCTGTCTCTCGAAACAATTCCTAGCGATGTGTCCCGTCTTCTTACAATGATAGCAAATAGTCGTCTCGATGACCGGTTCAACTGATTTACGCTTCACCTTTCTCACTTCAGGGCAATGGTTTAGGAATTGTCATTTCTTATGACACTTAAAGCGCAAGATCTCAGAGCGAAACTGTTAGAATGTACCCTTCAATTCATTCCTTATTTTACTGCACTTAGTTGTGTAATCACCCTTATTGAAACATCCGTAGCAGGTGATATTATCGTAAGGCCCTGGTCCAGCCCTTTCCTTAACTTGTTTCTCATATTCCTGAATTACTTCTTCTCAATCCTTACGTGCAGCTGCTCTTCGCTCTCTGCGTCTAGCCTTCCATTCTTCACTCTTGGCCATCTTCCTCTAAACTGGATTAGTGGAACTCTCTCTAACATATATTAGACTTAATTAGTAGAGTTCCAATCTGATATTCTTATTATCCTATTTAATTTCAATGATTAACAATCAGTTTCCTATATTAGAAAAACTATTGCTTTATATATATATCAAAATATAAGCTTGTATAAAGACAAGTTTAAAACCTTTATATAAGAAAATAAAAAATACCCCTCATATCAATACACTCAACTCATTCTAGGGTACCATTGACCCTATCCTTAATGAGTAAACCCACCAGAGCCAAGGTTCTCGCTTAACCTTCAGCTCTGATACCAAATGTAACGACCTGAAATTTTCGAATACGAGAATTCCAGATTGTTAGAGAAAAGAAGAAAGAAGGTATAAGAACAACAGAACAACAACATCTCACATTCGTAGCGGATCAAAATATAATAACAAATAATAGCATTTATACAAAGAAAAGCTCTAATTGTTACTTTACGTTCAATATACCTGAGCTCAATCATATATACATAAACTGGACAGCTATACAACTTGTTCCAGACTACAATTCATACATACTACACAGTCTCATATACACAGTGGAAAACTCCATATGTTCCTGCCATCCAACTCGCCTCCTGAGCTCTAGAAACATCCTTACCGAAAGGTTGTAATACTCAGCCAGACTCGAGCATTACATCAAAGTAACACCCGGGTCGGCTGGAAACCAGCGTGAGTATCAGGGTAACTCGTACCCTTTACGAGTTCTTATAGTCAAACATTTATCACACACAACAGTTTTCAGGTAAAATGTCCATGTTACTCAATTCATTCCATTCCGGCCTGTATAATTTCACATATCCAATTTATAAAGAATTTAGTTTACTGATCGAAGTGGTTTCGGATATTACTGATACCCGACCCCGGTCTCTTCGAATCCAATATCATTTCTAATTTTGTTAAGTTTTAAAACAATACAATTCATATTCAGGATATCATACCACACAACAATTTAACTCAGACAAATAACCTACATTATCACAGTTCAACCCATTCATATCACAACACATCTCAATCGATCATCAGTGACAACAACAATCCAAATCATTCAACCATCCATACACAAGATTTATTAGATATATAATACCTAATTAATTTAATTAATCTCCAATTAATTTAATTACCAACTTTATTTACTTGGATTATCTTAATCCTGCTTACGTAGCATTAATTAATTACAACCCAATTAGTTAATCATTCCTTGATCATCTATGTTAATTAATCATCCTTGATTAATTAACCTTAATTAATTACCTTGATTAATTAACGTTAATTAATTACCTTGATTAATTAACTTTAATTAATTATCTCTTAGCTATTAATTCCTTACTCTTTAATTATTAATCCTTAATTATCAATTAATAAAACTTAATTATAAATTAATTAATTCTTAATTACAAGTTAATCAATCCTTAATTACCAATCATTAATCACTAATTAATTAATTAATGCTTATTTACAATTTAATTACCTAATTAATTAATTTCTAATCATTAATTAACTAAATCCAATTATCTAATTAACAATCCTTAATTACAAATTAATTAATCTCTAATTAATTAACTTATAACTCTTAATTTATTAAATGAGTTAATTACCCTTTAATTACCTCATTAATTATCAAAACCTTAATTAAGATAAATCATTACCTTAATCAATTACCTAACCACATATTTTAAAACATTTTCCTGTTAATTAACACTTAATTATATTTATAAATTAAATTTTAAAATAACCTAAAAATTTACTTAAAAATTTAAGTTAAACAAAACATATAACTTCCTAATCAATTCATCAAGGAAAACATTTATTATTTGTAAAAGAATTTATTTAAGAAAGTTTTAAACCAAATTCATTTTTCTAAATTTCAAAACCTTTGCTTTTAAAATCTTTAAAACTTGTTTCAAACTCCTGCTTCGGGTTAAACCCGATACCCACTCGAGTACTGCCTCGAGATTTCTTCCTCCTCCTTTTATTTTTTTAAAACTTAGCTAAAATTAAAAACTGTTATCCTACTAATCACTCGCGTACACGAATCAATACTCGAGCCAAAACCTACCCTACCCCGAGAGTTCCTTTAAGTCAACCCCCAACCCAAACCCATAGACACACACACATCGCCCTGCGCATGCATCGACGATCCACGCAGCCATGACCATCGCCGACACCTCCCACACGTCGATGATCATCCCTACTATCCATCCCGGCCATCAATTCAACACCACAAAGTCCAAATCGAAATCGAGCTTCTCTGAACAAACCTGGAAACCAACCCTCGCCTTAAACCATCTTTGAACCACGGACGTCGACCATCTGATTTTCTGGAACTCCGGCCACACACTAACTGGCCTCCATGCACCATTTCCCAAATTCTGGTGAAGCTCGATCACCGAGAGATGCCGCGGCAACCCTTCTTTGGACCTCGACCATTTTGGGTTTTAAAACTCTAGTTCAACTAATCGCCATCGCCATGGTGAATAAGCATCGCTTCAGCCATTTTTACCGACCCCACCAATCACCAATCTTGCTTTGACAAAAACCCCGACCACCAAAAATTCATCGATCTCCAGAAAAAGTTCGAAACCCATTTTCTGATCATCTTCAAAATGCTCATCCAAAACTCAACTAAAAATTATGATTTTCATTTTAAAAATCCTAGTTTTCGAAGTATATTCAGGTTATAAACTTGAAACATTTAATTGTTGTAATCAAATTTTGTCAAACTTTTAGTTTATACTGAATATCTATCATCCCAGTAAAAAATAACATCAATTCCTATTCAAAATATTTTTAAAATTCAAACCATGTTATTTCTAACATTTTATGTTTAAACAACATAACCTAAAACTGACTAGAGCAAGAACAAATGATTTTAGGATTATATTAGCATCAAAAAATTCGAGAACGGAGTAAACAGATATACACATAGAGATATTCATATACATATACACATATAATCATTAAATCAACATGCAAACTATTATCACCAATTTATTACTCACGTTTACTGCATGCATTAAGGATTAAACAGATTTAAACTTCTAAAATCAAAATTGTTTACTCACGGGTTAAACAGAGAAAGCCTGAGACTTTTTGAAACCAGGAAGCTTGATTCTTCTTGAAACTGGAAACTGAAATTTTGATCTGAGTTGTATTTAAATAGATTGCTTCTTTGACTTGACTTTGAAGAGTTTCAAATTTAAATTGGAGAAAATTACATGAATTTCTTTGATTTTGAATTTGAGAAAAGGTTTCTCTTTTGATTTGTTCATTGTAATTTAAGTTACAAGTTTTTCTTATTTTTTGAATATGAAGATGAGAAAGAATTGAGAGAGAGGAGATAGATAAGTTTATATAGGTTTAATTAGGATTTATTAAAAATAAAAGAAAATAAAAGAAAATAAAAAAAATGGTGACACTTGTTTAAAAATTTAACACTTGTCTTTTACATTAGTTAATCCTCTTACACATGTTATTAAAAGACTTATAAGCTAACACATGTAATTATACATGAATTTATTAATGTTTAAATGGTTATAAAGCTTTTATATTTAAATTTCCTAATAAATAAATAAATATCTTAATTTATATATATATATAATCCTTTATAAGAAAATAATATAAAACAACTATATTCTAAATAAAATCATATATAATATATTTTAAAATCCAAAATATGTTTAAGATATATATCTATCTTTTGAAATTCAATATCAAACCCAAATTCAAATTCAAATTAAATTTAAAATCCAATTTAAAATCAACTCATATATATATATATATATATATATATATATATATATATTTAAACAAACACAAATTCAATTTGTAAATAATTCTATTTAAAATCAATTTATATGTATAAAAACAACACATTATTATTATTGTTTGAAAACAACAATTTTACCAATTTTAAATAATTTGTAAAGCAGATTATCACATTTTAAATTGCTTGAAATTCCAGAATATCACAACAAGTCACGTTGGACTAGCTGGAGCAATACTACAATGAAATATTTTTAGGATTGGAACGATTAACAGATTCGAAAATCAAGGTAAGTAAATCTTACTCTCTTTGGATTGTTGGAGTTAATTTAAAATAATTAGAATTTTTTATTGGATGATTGGTTAGATTTATAAATATTTATTTGTTGAATGTTATATTACATATAGTAGTGTGTGTGTGTATATATATATATATATATATATTACTAGTTGGACATATCTCATGCCAATTGGAGCGGATAAGACCCTATGCGCACCGCATAATATCGGATGACCCTATATTATCGCGATATCCCGCCTCGAAGTAGGATTGGTATTTTATATTATCTAACTTCCGCGGATGCAAGGAAACAAGTTGGAGGGATCTAACTGGATTCCTCAAAAAAGTTGATTTTAATTGCGTATATAGTGATATACGATTTGTGTGAGTAATCTGATATAGATTATGTTGTGATTTGGATTTATCGAATCTATGGTAGGCTTTGATTTTGGTATTTTAAATACCGTAAATATTGTTTTTGAATTGGAAAAATATTAGAGAGTTTTTAAATATAAAAATATTTATATCGAAGTTTGGATTATTTTTAAAGAAATTGATTTGGATAAAACAATAATTGATTTTTGGTTGTACTAAACTATTCGTAAAAATATTTTAAATAGAGATTTTAAAATAATTTATATAGAGTATTTTTAACAATGGATTTTAAAAATGATATTTTTAAAAAATATGGAAAAGAAGTTAAAATCGATATTTAAAATAGATTTAGAAAACGAAGGGAATTTATAAAGAAATGGAATATAAAAATGAAATTTTATAAATGAGATTATATTTGTAAACAAGTAAAACTCAAATGAGTTTATAAATTTATAAATGATGTTTATAAATAAGAGAAATGATATTAATTGATAAATTGGGAATATAATTTCATAGTGGAAATTTGTATCGAGATAAGGAAATGGGTTTTGAGAAAAATAGTGGATTCTATTTTTGAAAAGTGAGAATGGTTAAGGAATCAGAATGAAATCAAATCGAGAGGGATTTATAAATTGAAATTGGTTATTGGGATTTAAAAATATATTTTCATTAAGAAGTAAAGTTTTGTTTTAAAAGGAAAATTTTATTTATTGAATTATGTAATCTAAAGCTAGTTAGTATTGAAATACATTGGAAGTGAATTTTCAAATATCTAATATTAATTTAAATAAAGTTCTAATTTTTATAATCAGCTTTGTAAATCTATTAGTTTTGTTTAAACGTGAGTTGGAAATAAGTTGTTGATGTTTTATTTAAAGTGTTTTGATATTTTAAATAATTGTTGAATGTGTTTTAAAGATAAATTACTATTCTTTAAAAATATTTATTTTATACAGGAAAATAGGCACAGGGACAAACTTAGAAAAAAAATTAGGCAGAAGAACAACAAGTTTGTTTTTTAGGATGAAGGACAGTGCTAGTTATAACTAGCGTTTTGTACAGTGTAAAACTGAATATAATGCTAGATATAACTAGCATTTTGTATAATGTAAAAGTTGAATATAATGCTAATTATAGCTAGCATTTGTCCTTCAGTCTAAAAATGAAACTTGGCGTCCTTCAGCCTAATTTTTTTTCAAAGTTTGTCTTTTTTCCCGATTCCCTCTATTTTATACATATAAAGAGATTTGGGAAGTGATTGGAATTGATTTATAAACGCTCTTGAGGTTGTAAACGAGGTTTTAATTAATGAATGTGAATTTATAGAAAAAAAATCTAGTAATGGAATTTTGGAAACTTAAGGAAATTTCCAAAGTGTTTAAATAAAGGAACTTCGAAAATGAATTAGAATTCATAAAAGGAAGTTAGAAATGGGTAGTTGGAATTTTAGACAAGTGCAATACATTTGGAAAAATCTAAAGGAAGTAAATTAATGGATTCCAGAAATTTATAGAATTCGTTATAAGGGAGTTAAAGGATTTACAAATAAATTATAAATGATTTTGAGAAATAGGAAATAAATGGAATATTTTCTAAGTATTGGGATTAATTGATTTTGGAAAAATATGCTTATCAATATTTTCCTAAGTATCGAACTGGAAGGGTTTGAAATATTTTAACTACTGGATTATAATTAAAAATATATTTTCAAAGTATTGAATGATAAATGGAATCGAAAAATATTTCTAAAGTATTGATATGATTCGAAATTTATCCTGTTACGGATATAAGCATTTGGATTTTTTTTTCAAATATTGAATTTGGAAGAGATTTGTATATATATCCTTGTAAAAAAAAATTTGAAATGAATATTTTGAAAGATTTATAATGCGGGCCTAGTGACTATTAATGGACGTTATTTGATAGTTAAATAGTCGAGTATCAAATCTGGCCAAATTCGCTGATAGTTTCGAAGAGAACGAGATCGGATTTAAATATCTGAAAATCACTTTGATCCGATTTGTGCGTCACGAATTGTGATGTCGTGAAGATAATAAAGACGGTGACTTTGGAGATTCGGGTTGTTTAGACCCAAGACAACTTGTATGGATGAATGTTATCATTGCATTGTTTGCTTGAAAAGCGGTGTTAGCATTCCAAGTATGAATGCTATTCTAAAGTAAATGTAGCCTCAAGCCTCATCAACTGGAAATGACTAAAACAGGAGAGATGTAGTAGGGCTAAGTGGGTCGCACCCAAGCAAGGTATGTTATCACATTTTTAGGTACCATTGGATATATTATGTTAAATTATGGATATGGTTGTGCATGGAAAAGAAAGCGCTCGATTAGGGTAGGAACACCCGGGGTGATAACATATTCGGTACTATCCAGCAAAGGGTAGGCCAGTCCAATATTGACAGGGATCGTTAGCTACGTTCTCGGTATATTTTTCTAGAAGTGTACTATGACGGGCAGTACCTCAGTAGCCTAGTCATTGTATAGAATCCAATATCCACTATGAGCCTGTACGGTTTAGATTGTGCCCAACTATATTGAAACATGAGATGCAAGCATTTCAGCTATTTTCTAATTTATTTTCTATAGACACTATTATAATATCAGATGATTTTGACATAAAGTGTTTTGGTTATCGTAAGGTAAAAACCCGTCGTATTTATATGTGACGTGGTCTTACAAGATACCTTTGTTTTCAAAGAATTTTGATAACCGTAATAATTCAAGTTAAGTGTATTTTCTCACGCGGGTTTTCTAGACTGACTCAGGTGTTATTTATTTATAATGCTCGAGTCAGACCGAGTATTACAGATTCAGGTTAGGATGCTATGGAGTCCAAGAGACGAGCTAGATGACATAGACGTATTACACATACTTGATTATGTTTCGCTATGTGGGTAGACTGTATAATCAGCATTTGCGAGGACAAGTTATTATAACCAGCCAATATTGGTTTGTTGATTGTTATACTCTGATGATGGTATGTATAATAACAGTTATAGTTCTTTTTGTATAAAGATATGTTATTAACAATTATGTATTGTTTTGCTGCGATTGTGAGACTTTATGCATTGTTTATGTTTTCTTCTATCTTTTTCTTCTTTACCCATAATGATTCGGTATTTCCGGCACTCTATTGCCCGACATACTATACAATGAATGTATTGATGTTGGTTTTCAAGGGTCGAAAATCCTGGGCCAATACATTTGATATCAGAGCTGAAGGTTAGGAAAGAACCTTGGCTTTGGTGGGGATTACTTATTAGAGATAGGGTTAGTATTACCCTAGAATGAGTTTGAGTGTATTAATAGATATGAGCCTGTATTTGTTAGTGAACATAAATTGTTTTATATTATGTTGATTTATCTGTTGAATGGTTTATGAATTCTGGTCGAATAGTGGGACGCCACGAAATCGATAGGAATTTTTAAACACTTAAATCAGGAAAGTCGACACAGTATTGTTTTGAAGCGATTAAATGTAATAATTTTACCTAAACTATATTTTGATATAAAAGAAATAATTTTCTAGAAATTATTATAGTATTTGGTGTGTTTGATTATTATTATAATCGAAATAAGATTATAAAAATTGGAATGGTTAAATATAACCAAATTGAAATTGTATGACCATGATTTGTGCAAATGAATTATAAATAAAAATGGATTCAAACCAGAGTTTGGAGATTTAAGTCTTGAAAAGTTTGGAAAGTATTTTTCAAAGTGTTGTGAAAATAAAATGGCATTATTTTTAGAAAAATTGTTTTAAATTGGATTTAAAAATGGATTTTGGAAGTGATAAAGCACTGAACTCGCTTTAGTCGCTGGAAAATAATTATGGTGATGACGGCCGCATCAGTCTTCGTTTTCGAGTTTATAAGTGACGGATTTCTACCGTGGTCATTGTTTTGGATTGTTTTAAGAAAAACAAGTTTGTTTAGAAATTCCAAAAAAGAATTTGTTTTGCGTAAAGCCAAGTTGTTTTGGAAATTTGGAAGGAAATTTGTTTTAGATAAAAACCAGATTTGGTTTAAATTTAAAAAGTGGGGTTTGATATATGGAGAGATATATATCTATGATTTCAAATGAAATGAAACCGGGTGATTGAATTCTGGAATATTCATTTGCGTGTTTTATAAAAACCAGTGAAAAATAAGTTTTTAGCTTATAACTTGGAATTGTGAATTTCAATATGAAATAAAAATTTAACTCCTGCAAGTTGAATGAGTTGAATTTGTAAAGAAAATTATACGGATTAAAATTTAAATAAAGCCAAGTTAAATAAAATTGGATTGATTTAGAAATGATATCGAATGGATTGAAATGGTGATGACTAAAGTTACAAATAAATTCAATTTAAGTGTAAATAAATTGAATATGGCTTTGGGATATTATTTAAATGAATTTGAGTATGCAATTAAGTTTTGAAGTGGAAATGAATATATGTGTTGTATAAAAGGTTATAATAAACCTTAATATTAATTTTATGAAAATGGGTTGATATTTTGGTAAAGAAATGGAAACCTTACTTGGATTGGAAATAAAGTTAAATTCAAGTCATATCAAATAAAGTGATTTTTGAAATAAAAGTCGGATATTGAATTATTAATGGAATTAAACTAATTTGATGAATTAATTAGTTAATTGAATATAGAGATGGAACTTAAATTGGTTAAGCAGAATGGATTATGGATTGAAATTGAAATTGAATATGGAACTTGAGTTATAAATGAAATTTCACTTAAATATAAGTGAATTAAATATATATTTTGAAATCTTGTCGAATACAATAGAAATGGAAAAGAAAACTAGGTCGAATGGTTAATTGGTTGTTTAAAAGAAATGGAAACCCGAATTTAGATTTAATTGGAAATGAACTTAAGTTTGATGTGAAATAATATGAATGTTGAGTAAAAGGTTATGATTAACCTTAGTGTTAACTTTTTGGAATGATTCACTGATAAATTTACAGGAAATGAACAAATAAATTAAATTTGTGAATGGATTGGTGTGACGCCCCACCTCTATACTCTAAGAACTGAAATGAGAAGAGAATGAGGGTGAGTGGGGAAGAGTGGCTCAGATTTGAGCATAAGTTAACATAGGGCTGAGCCCAAACCAAACCTAAAGTGAAAAGTAGCAAAAATCAACTTTCTCCAAACATATCGAAGCTTATACTCAAAAAGGTTGCAAACGGCATTTTAAACTCAATGGGAGTGGTCCCGAGTCCTAATTCGACCGTATGCAAAAAGTAGCTTTTCGGACTAAAATCCGACTAATGATGAAATATTTAAATAAAATATTTAAATATAAAATCGATAGATATGCGGGTTGTTACAATTGGATTTTCTTGGAAATGAAATAAAGAAGTGGATATGAACTCGAATATAAAAAGAAGATTTTCCTTAAGCGTAAAATGAGTGAAATGGAATCAATTTTAATTTGAATATGAATCGAATTTAAAATGAATATAGGTTGGAATTTTCAATTTGTTAAAAATGGAATGTTGTTGAAGATAGATGAATGTGGATATGAATGGAATGCAAATAAATTGATTGTGAATCAATTTGAAATTGAATATGCATTGATTGGAAGTAGATGATCGAATGTTTGAATCTTGTACTTGTTTATGCATCCTAATATACATGTTATAAAATGTTTTGTTTATGAGTTTAGGTGATCAATGAGTTAAAAGGATATGATGTTATTAAATATCATTTTTATGGAACTTTGGGGTTTATTTAAGTAAGTACAGAAAGAGGCTATTGGGTTAGGTTTGGGTTGCCAAATTACATATAAAGTAAGCTCGCTCGCTTAATAACGCTAATAAAAAGGTCAATTTCAGATTAAATATATTGATGAGATAAATATTGATATATATATATATATATATATAAATTGTGTTTCCAACCGTGTGGGTCGATGTATATCTTTTTAACATTTTTGTCATATTGCAAAATGCTCTCCGCACAAGGGAGACTCTGCCAAAAATTTTTGGAAATTTAGGGTGTTAGAAAAATTTTGAAAAATTTTTGTTAAGAAAATTTGATTTCTAATTGTAATTAGAACAAAGGGTTTTGGTTTGGAAATAGAAACTAGATATTTTGTATGCACTTAAAGATTTGGAAATGTGAAGTATCGAGTTTTAACTAAGTGGGTTTTAATAAGTTAATGAGTTTGGATCATTCGTCCTACCTTAGCAATTTTGGGGACGAAATTCTTCTAAGAGGGGAGGAATGTAACGACCCAGATTTTTAGTTGTTTGATTTAAACATTTAATTTATTTTAAATGTTGAATTTTGAAATTTAAATGGAATTTTAACATGAAGTTTATTGATTAAATAAGTGGAATAAAACCCGAGTTCGAAATATAGCGATTTATTGAATAAATTTAATTGTTGAAACAATAATTGAATATCGTTTAAATAATTGAATTGGAGTTGAATATGAATTGAACCAATTTATAATGTTGATATAAATTCTATTGGAATTATATTTAAGTTAATAAGTTTTTAAAATGGAATTTTCAAGTGATTTCATAATTTTTTGAAATCGTTGATTTAATCGACGCGTTAAAATAGCGATCCAGGGCACAGTCTCAGAATTTGAAGAAACCAGTTCCATTGGATCCGTAATAGTGTATTATTATCGGATTTCAAATGTGTAGCGTTTGGATTCACTATTTGATCGTGCGATCGGGAAACGCCTAGAAATAATTTAATTGAACTTAATTTAAATAGTCGATTTAAAAAGCTATCTTCTTCATATGATCGAATTAGATTCCGAAACTTGTTCCATCGGGTTCAGAATAGTAGTATAACATTAGAAACATCAGGCGACACACCTCGAAAGGGATTGTAGATTTTAGTTACCCAATATGAGATATTTTGAATATAAAAATAAAAATAAAAAGTCAAACGCTATATTGTCTCCAGCCGCTCTATCCCTCTGAAGCCGATCTACCTTGTCGAAAAGCCACCCCTTCCTTTTTAAATCGTGTTTATCTCTTCCTTTCTTCTTTCAAGAAATGCAAATCGATTTTAAATAAAAAAATCAACCACGACAGCATCGTGATCTCTTGAGAGGGAGGACTCGGCCTGGAGGTGCGAGCGCGAAGCATTGGCGCGGTGCTTGGAGGCTGGGAAGGTGTCGTGACATCAAGGGTTGAACGTGGGCAGTTTGATGGATTTTGTCTCATCGTCAGAGGCAAAGTGGAGCTTAGGACTGACTGCTTTGGGAGTGGTCGAAGACTGGGGTCGATGGTGTAGTTGTGGCAGCGGCAAAAGGCGATAGGAGTCCGGTCACGGAGTTCATCTAGGTTGCCGTTTTGTGCCTAGGCGAGTGCTCGTAGGGTTTCAGCTCTAGTGAAGTGGGATGGCCTCCGGTATGATGAGTGCGGAGGAATTCAATAGGAAGGGTTCGTAGGCCTGGGTGATGTTGTGAAACTCGATTTCTAGAGCATGTGAGCATGATGTAAGAAGAAGGCAACGGCCTTGATTGCTCAGCTTGATTTTGCTTATGAGGGTAATTAACTGTGATGGTTTTATTTAATTCAAATGATTATATTATTTAACTCGAATGATTATAAAATTGTATAACATTTATACGAGGTCTAAATTTTATGTAACCTGTCACGTTGGACTAGCGGTAGCAAACTATAATGGAAGAAATTTGGGGTGAAATGATTAACAGATTCGAAAATCAAGGTGAGTAAATTTCACTCGTTTTGGATTGCTGAAGTTAATTTAAAATAATTAAAATTAATTATTAGATGCTTGGTTGGATTTTTAAATATTTATCTATAGAATGTTATATTATATATAGTAGTACATATATTAGTAGTTGGATATATTTCCCACCTATTGGAGCGGATGAGACCCTATGTGCCCCGCATAATAGTGGCAACCTTATATTACCGCGATATCCCGCCTCGAAGTGGGGTTGGTATTTTATGTTATCTAATATCTGTGGATGTAGGGAAATAGGTTGGATGGATCCAACTGGATTTCTCAAAATGTTGATTTTAATTTCATATATAGTGATATATGATTTGTGTGAATAATCTGATAAAGATTATGTTGTGATTTGGATTTATTGGATCTATGGTAGTACTGGCTTGATTTTGGTATTTTAAATACCATAAATATTATTTTTAATTTGAGAAAATTAAAGGTAATTTTAAATATAAAAATATTTATATCGAAATTTGGATTATTTATAAAGAAATTAATTTGGATAAAACAATAATTGATTTTTGGTTGTACTTAGCTATTCGTAAAAATATTTTAAATAGAGATTTTAAAATAATTTATATAGAGGATTTCTAAAAATGGATTTAAAAATAATAATTATGAAAAATATGGAAAAGAAGTTAAAATGGATATTTAAAAGTGATTTGGAAAATAAAGGGAATTTATAAAGAAATGGATTTATAAAATTGGAATTTTATAAACGCGATTATATTTGACAAGTAAAACCCAAGTGAATTTATAAATTTATAAAGGATGTTTATAAATAAGGGAAATGATATCAGTTGATAAATTGAAAATATAATTTCACAAATGCGAATTTGTATCGAGACATGGAAATCGGTTTTGGGAAAAGTAGTGGATTCTATTTTTGAAAAGTGAGAATGGTTAGGGAATCGGAATGAAATTGATGTGTTATGAATAGAGAGGGTTTTATAAATTGAAATTGATTATTGGGATTTTAAAAATATATATTTATTAAGAAGTTAAGTTTTGTTTTAAAAGGAAGATTTTATTTATTAAACTATGTAATCTAAAGCTAGTTGGTATTGAAATACTTTGGAAGTTAATTTTTCAAATATCTAATATTAATTGAAACAAAATTCTAATTTTTATACTCCGCTTTGTAAATCGATTAGTTTTATTTAAAAATGAGTTGGAAATAAGTTATTGATGTTTTATTACATTGTTTTGATATTTTAAATAACGCCTAACGTGTTTTGAAGATAAATTACTATTCTTTAAAAATATTTATTTTATATATAGAGAGATTTGGGAAGTGATTGGAATTGATTTAAAAATGCTTTCAGGATTGTAATTGGGGTTTTAATTATTGAATGTGATTTTATGGAAATCCTATAATGGAATTGTGTAAACTTAAGGAAATTTCCAAAGTATTTAAATACAGGAACTTCAAAAATGAACTAGAATTCATAAAAAGTAGTTAGAAATGGGTAGTTGAAATTATTGACAAGTGCAATAGATTCTGTAAAATTCCAAAGGAAGTTAACTAATGGATTCAGAAATTTATAGAATTTATTATAAGGGAGTTAAAGGATTTTCAAATAAATTATAAATGATTGTGAGAAATAGAAAATAAATGGAATATTTTCTAAGTATTGGAAATAAATGATTTTGGGAAAATATACTTATAAATATTTTCCTAAGTATCGAACTGGAAGGGTTTGAAATATTTTAACTACTGGATTATTATTAAAGAAATATTTTTAAAGAATTGAATGATAAATGGAATTGAAAAATATTTCTAAACTATTGATATGATTCGGAATTTATCCTGTTATGGATTAAAGCATTTGAATTTTTCAAATATTGAAATTGGAAGAGATTTGTATATATATCCTTGTAAAAAAAATATTTTGAAATGAATATTTTGAAAGATTTATAATATGGGCCTAGTGACTGCTTATGGATGTTGTTTGATACTTAAATAACCGACTATCAAATCAGGCCAAATTCGTTGATCGTTTCGAAGAGACTGGGATCGAATTTAATTATCCAAAAACAACTTTGATCCGATTTGTGCATTGCGAATTATGATATCATAAAGATAATGAAGATGGTGATTTTGGAGATTCGATTTTTTCAGACCCAGGACAACTTGTATGGATGAATGTTATCATTGCAATGCTTTCCTGGAAAGCAGTGTTAGCATTCCAAGGATGAATGCTAAAGGTAAACATACCCTCAAGCCTCATCAATCAGGAATGACTAAAACATGGAAGATGCACAGGGCTAAGTGGGTCACACCCAAGTAGGGTATGTTATCACTTTTCTAGATAACCTCGGATATATTATATTAAAATTATGGATATAGTTGTGCATGGAAAAGAGAGCGCTCGATTAGGGTGGGAACACCTGAGGTAATAACATATTTGATACTATCCAGCAAGGGGTAGGCCGGTCCTGTGTTGGCAGGGATCGTTAGGTATGATCTCGGTACATTTTTCTTAAAGTGTACTGTGACGGGTGATACCCCAGTAAACAGTCATTGTATGGAATCCAATAGCCACTACGAGCCTGTATGGTTTTGATCATGCCCAACTATGCTGAAACGTGAGATGTAAGCATTTCAGCTATTTTCTAATTTATTTCTATAGACACTATTATAATATCAGATGATTTTGATATAAAATGTTTTGGTTATCGTAAGGTAAAACCCATCACATTTATGTATGACGTGATCTTACGAGATACCTTTGTTTTCAAAGGATTTTGATAACCGTAATAATTCAAGTTGAGAATCTTTTCTCACGCTAGTTTTCGAGACTCACTTGGGTGTTATTTATTTATAATGCTCGGGTCAGACCGAGTATTATAGATTCAGGTTAGGATGCTATGGAGCTCAAGAGACAGGCTGGATGACAAAGATGTATTACACGTACTTGATTATGTTCTGCTGTGTGGGTAGGCTATTTGTTCACTATTTGTGAGGACAAGTTATTATAGTTGTCCAACATTGATTTATTGATTGTTGTACTCTGATGATGGTATGTATAATAATAGTTATAGTTCTTTTTGTATAAAGATATGTTATTATCTATTATATATTGTTCCGCTGCGATTGTGAGATTTTATGTGTTGTTTCTATTTTCTTTTATCATTTTCTTCTTTACCCCTAATGATCTAGTATTTTCGATACTCATTTTCTCGGCATACTATACAGTGAATGTATTGATGTCGATTTTCGAGGGTCAAAAATCCTAGGCCATTATAGGCTTAAACTTAGATTATAGCTTCTCTCTCTTAGAACTCATGCGCCCTACAAAAAGGGATAATTAACAAAGGATTAGAGCCAAGTAATGCCAAGAAATAAACCAGAAAATGCATCACTATAATGTGGAAAAGAGATGTATGAATGTGTGCAAGGAAGTGTGTAGCATTTGGATGAACCCTTAGGGTCCTCACAGATTTCCAACTGCCGCCAAATTTCCACTATCGAGGTAGAATCCCCTTATATTATCTCTAGTTTGGGATCTTGTAAGTAGTCAAAAATCGTGATGTCACTGAGAACGAACTCTTCTTGCTTCTCAACTCTGAAAGTATGATTTAGGGCTTCTTCAACATCCAAGTTAGAGAAGGTCTCAAGGCCAATACACCCCGAAGGAATGAGCCTCACTACGATTGGATATAGTGGCATCGATATCATGAGAGTGAGGGCATGTCCCTTCTACCATCTTAGTCCAGACCCTGTCATCGCCCCATTCCCTTATAGCTGTAAGTCGGTCGCCCTTGCAGGACTTAATCTTGAAAGGATCTAGTTCCGCCTTGTTACGTCTACATGAATGATTGAATAGACTCCATTTGGAACTAAAGTCAAGTTCGCACAAGAGACGGAAAGTTGAGAAGATGGTACTTTGCTTGTCTCACCAACCATTGAGGTTTTTCCTTTCCTTTTCTTGATAGGCTTACACATGGAGTGAATCTTGCCTTTTCCGATCGAGCGCTCGACAAATAACAACCCAAGTTGTCTCAAATTCTCATCTGTTACCAAATGGGGAACCTCCTGAAACTCTACAGTGACCTTTTGCAGCTTTCTCAACATGTCCTCTAAGTCGTCTCCCGACGCTGCTCTCACTAGACTTGAAAAAGCAGTCAAAAAAATGGAGAAGGTTAGCGATTAAAACAAAGGTGCTTAGGAAAAGGAATGGACCGTAAAGACATGCCAGATAACTTACATCCCGAGTGCCACTGGTGAAAGCATGGAGAATCATATTGACTGAAAAAATACTGTCCCTTGAACACGACAACTTCGAGTATAGATCCTCTACTAGTTTGAACTTACTCCTTGCTTCGAGATAGAGAAAAATAGAGCCATATGCGTTGCTTTTAAGTATGTACAAGAACCTAATATGCCTGTAGGTAGTGGGAACCTAAAACTCCCTCATGAAGATAGTGTATATACTGGTCAGGATGGTGGAGTTATTGGGGTGCAGCTGAAAAGGGGCAATTTTTAGATATATAGGGAAGCCCGTGTTCTACCGAGGAAGAGAAGGCTGGGTCCGGCCTTGCAATGATAGCTCATATAGGCTATATATCCTTTTGGTAGGGATTGAAACCATTGCTCAGATGTAGGAAAAAGCGTATCGTCCTTAGGAAAGCCGTAAGTAGCCGCAATAGTATCCAACTGTTTGGCGGTTAGAGTGGAAGCTACGGATACAATAGTATCCGCTAGCAGCTATGACGGTCCATATCTCACACACCTGTCTGATATAGCAACCTCTCTGATACAACAACCTATCTCACAGTTAGTGTAGAGCCTGGTCACCAGAAGCACTAGAAGACCAAGTCTTGCAACGGGTTGACATACATGTATTAACAATCTATCTTACATACTATAGCTGAGTTTGTGTGCTTGTGTGTGTGTGCATGTGCAATAGGAAATACAGTAAACTATAACATGCAGTTGGCTTAAAAATCCTAACAAAAGTAAAAACAAAATTTCGGTTCAATAATTGGATAACCACCTAACAAATTTTTCTATGGTTGGATAATGCAAAGTGAAATGTCGTAGGAGATTTCATGTACATAGACTAAGAAGGCATTATATCCTATGGGTATCTAACCTTGTTCGGTCACTAACCCCTGTTCGATTGCTGAGCAAATAGCCTAGCCAAGCTCCAATTAAAAGCCTTAATTCTCTTCGAATCTTTTTTTAGAGTTATGGCTTATGCCTAAACTCATCAAATTAGAACTATATCGCAACCCCTAGAACTTAGCAAGACTAAACAAGAATTCCTAAACCCCCAATACTATACCGAACAAATATGAATCAAAGAAAATGGATTAAAGGAACTCTGAAGAAATGATTAGATTACCAAAGAGGAATCATTGAAGCGGATTACAAGTGGATGGCAGCCTGAGAATGCATGAGGGAAAATCATAGCCAACAATAAGTTCGGGAGACGAACGGGTGCAGGAGATAGGGAAGGTTGGAAAATGGATAAAGATGTTCGATTGGAAGGAGGTAAAACCGTTATATAAGCAAGCAGGTATGTTCGATATCGAACAAATGTGACCGAACATGAGACATCATCTAGCAAGTTAACACCTAACCAAGGATGTCGAACGAAGAGAATACCGAAACCGCCTTTAGCGTTGAATCGAATATGCCGAACTGATATTGAATGCAACAGTATGTCAAATAAAGCTCGCTTTGTATACTACCAGCCAAGATTTGGGGGGCAAGTGTTTAGGCATTTGCACCCATTAGGTTTAAACACAATGGGATGGACCCAAGATGAAGGCATGAGAAGGCGTCAAAAGATTGATTGATTGAATGAGAAGAATAAGACATACATATTAAATCCATAATCGGTCCATTGGCTAACCAGTTTGTTTGCTTTGGGTAATCATAAACTTACACAATGTTTGATAGTCTTCTAACTTGCTGTCCGAAAATGGAGATATACTGGATAGAAATTCCTGGTCTGTAGTCATACAGGCGAATTTAATTCTTGTTCAGTAGGCAATGCACCAGACAAGAATTCTTATTCGATGCAAAACACTACGGACATGAATTCTTGTCCGACAGTGTAAATATCGGACAAGATATCTTGTTTGGTATAGGTCCAAAGCCGAATAAGATATACTGTCCAGCATAGGTCCAAAGCCGAACAAGGGAAGAGGGCAAGGTCGATCCAAGATGATACACTATGTAACCCAGTCAAGAAAGCGACCATGTCCATCTACCAAACCAATTGCTACCGAACGTCCCTTTTTAGTCGAACCAAGCACAGTATTTATGGAATGAAATCTTAACGTATAAGTAAATTCTGGATCTTATCTGCTATATATGGAAATAATCAAACTGAGCAAGTCATATAGGCAAACTACATGGTTTTTGGGATGACCTCCCTGCTTCTACACTACTATAAATATCCAAGATTTTGGCAACCATGTGGACAACTTTTTGGGAGCAACAAGTCCCTGTCGAAAAGGAAAACTAAACAGAGTCTAATAAATCCCATATTCATTAACAAACTGTTGTATTTTACATTCAAACTTGTAAAATCTAAAATATTTGAAAGGAAATTAAAACTGACAGTGAATGTAAGCCCATTATGGTCGAATCACTATAAATCTGTATGTACTTTATCTTTTCAATGCTTTTTTCTATTTTCTTTACTGCTATAGATTTGATAGGAGGTTTTATCCACTTTTCATGCAAACAACAACATAAAACATGCACTTAAAATGCAAATGACACATCATAAGGGCATGGTTTCCTTATATGCCATATGGTATCCTTAATCATGTTTTAACAAATGTCAGAATATTGTATGAATTATATCAAGCTCTCAATTACCATTGTCTCTAAGCTGATTTGTTCGTTAACTTTGTTTCAAATACTAATATGAACCTATTTTAAACGATCGTTCAAAATCCCAGTAATTTTTCTGTGGGTTTATAGCTTTAACAAAGAATTCATTTATACAAGCTTGTAAAAGTTAATCTTTGTGGGAAAGATGCACTACAATTGGTGATCATTAAGCAAGGCTGGCTCGTCCTTTTCGGCCAATGTGAAGGCTTAAAGGCCTCATGTTTAGAACTCTTATAAATTAATATATAGCATTATTTGCATTTGGATATGCAGAAAAAAATACACCAAAAAAAAGATTCTTAGTGCCCAACAACACAAAAATGCTATTATAACTTACAACGGGGTTTTAGAAAACGTTGTAATACAACGTACTACTTAAAGTAAAGAACTTTTTGTACCTTTCAATAAACGCTACCCAAACTTTAACCTATGGCATTATCTTATGCTAAAAAATATATGAATTTGCAGCGTTTATTTCAGCTACCAAAAATTTATCGGATCATTTTTATTTGCTACAGTTTGCTTCCTGAATTTTTGTAACAATTAACAAACACTGCAAAATATATCAATTTTTAGTAGTATTTTTTTTATGCTACCCATATTTTTGTAGCGTTTTTTAATTGTTACCATAATTTTTTGTAGTGTTTCTTTATGGTACACTATTGTTTTTGTTAGCTTCTACATCTGATCGCAACATATATTACACAGTAATAGACAATAGTTTGCAACATACATTCAACACTCACATAATCAACATATTTAAACAAGTGAAAAACGCAGCATTAACATAGTTAATTATGATATTCGTAACCATACTATACAATAGTTTCCGGACAAAATGACCATATTCACATACAACCCATAACAATTCAATAGAATAGTTCACGCAAGGTTCATAATCACTCATAGACAAGATTGCACAACCAGCACCGACGAAATGTTATAATACATTTTACGAAGAGTTGGTTGACGATTAGAGTTGGTCGCCGACAATTTTTTGCTACAACTTGTTTTTTCTCCAAAAAAGCTTAATTACATGTAAAAAAGTTCAACAATTAACAATAAGAACTAACTCTTGATTATAAGAGGGTAGCTAACTCTTGATTATAAGAGGGTAGCTAACTCCTGATTATAAGAGGGTAGTGCCATCAGATTTATACCTATAATTTTGCATATGCATTATGCAGCTAGTGATTATAAGAGGGTAGTGCCATCAGATTTATACCTATAATTTTGCATATGCATTATGCAGCTAGTGATACAATTTTTTTTATTTTTTTATTTTTTTTTAATGTTGAAAAACTTTTAAGATTGGCATAATGCAACATACACTTAGCTTTTGAATGGTAAAATGTACATGTCAATAAGATCGGATTTCAAAAACTGTTAATAAGATGGGTTTTTAATTGTTTTTCTTTTAGAAAACTCTTCACATTAGAGGAGTATATTGTGCTGCCACCTGTTTGTCTTCCTCAATAAAATCAGCAAAGCTAAAAAGGAGGATGCATGAGCATGGATGGGAAGTGGATCAACTGCCGGGGTTTCTCTTATGCAGCATTTGTCACCTAAATCGCAAAAATACGATACAACTATAAATTTTATACACATGCAACAAGACACTGTACATATTAGCATACCACTGAGCAAGGTGGAAGTAGCTGTGGAAGTTCAGATCGTATGCTCCAACAACTAAAGAATAATACTATGCATCATTTAAATAAACCAATGCTTCTTATTAGATCAAATAACAAAATGGCAAAGAAAGTCACACCTCCTAACAATAGGTGTAGCCAGTGCAGTTGTGCCTGAGTCAAGTGAAGAGTCTAAAGAGCATGCCCCTGCAAAAGCAGCGCCTATTTGTAGAAATGAAGATGAAATTACCTTCTTGGTCTCCCAAGGAAATTCATTATCTTCTAGAATAAACCTCAACAAATTACTAGATGCAAAGTCAGCACATACTAGTGATTCAAAAATGATCATATGGAAACGAATAGGTGCTAATTCCAAAAGGCTACCTGTATTCTTCTCCTTGATGTTCAAGTCATTTTCAATCCAGAATTAAATATTGATTGGATCCACCTTCATAATAAAATACCCAAGGGTTTATTGATGATAAAATATTCTTATAAAACATACAAATCATTTTTTTACTTTAAAGGGATGATGCCCAGAAAGATATTTCCCTTGAATGCACCTGATAACATGGTTTGTATAATTTCTTCCTATGAAATAAAAAATTTAAGTTTAATACTAATTACTTAAAACAAAGGAAAATAAGGGCTCGTGTTTACCAAAGTTACCTTTAACTATCCTATTTGATCACTCAAAGCTCAAACCATTGACACGGTCTTCTATAACTTAATTTATCACTCCTTTGATTGAATGAATTTTGCTTTTTGGCTAAATGAAAGTGTGCTAAGTGTTCCAGCAATATGCATGTTTAATCAAGGCATGTATTGATGCATTTAGAAGATATTTCATGCATATTTATGAGGTATTTTAAATATACCTGTCATTGGGAGAAATGGAGCAAATAATTGTAGTCTTCGAGTGACCGACGGCATCTTATAATAACAATGTTAACTGGGAATCGACATAGGAGATTCTCTTCTCCGTTCCAGTATATACAGATTCAGCTTGAACCTTAACTGCCTTCCCGCAACATATAAAATTCGCTTAGAAACACATTGAGCAATTCCAAGCTTATATTTTCATAGAACTCCAATATGCAACAAGTAAACATAAAGAACAGAAGAAGAAAAAAAGCATAAAAGGTGAAGATGTACAAAGCTCATTGACGTGAATATACTGGTGGGAACATATTTTCTTATTCAGATTTGTGCACAAATGCATTAAACTGGTGCAAATTCAGATTTGTGCACAAATGCATTAAACTGGTGCAAAGCAATATAACTGGTATAATGATCCTTCAATTTTGTAAAATAATGAAGCGAAACGTAAGATATTTACTAGAACTATACACATCAACTGATTAAACCAAAAAAATCTCACTTGATGTATGTAGTAATACGAAAACCAAGGTGAAAGAACAATGGTTTGTTCTAATTTGTTTTTTTTTTAAATAGGTAAATGGGCCAGGCCCAGAAAGTAGTTATAGAATACAAACGGTTAAACACAATAACCCGATAACAAACGCCACAAAACACTCTAACCCTAAACAAGTTAGGGCAAATTTATGCCTCCACCTTCTCGAAAAAGAGGACTTAAAATGGCAGAACGACGTGTGAGATCCAGCAGCGAAATCAATAATAACTTGCTTAAGCTAATTTAAAGGCTTAAGGTAGCTTCCATTATTTTGATTCAGATCCTTTCATCCCATGTTGCTTTGAAATGGAGTGAAAGTTATTCATTTGGATGGGTTTCACTTCATTTTCGACTCGTGAGTACGAGCTTGTACGTGAAGCTTTATTACTCCTTAGATCTGGAATCTACTTGGCAAAAATTAATGGGTTGCAGATAACTTGGGGGACTTTTGCGGTGCAAAACTTCATATCTGTTGCTGTTATGCTTCAAATTAGTTGAATTTGCAAGCTCAGCTATCCAGCCGCTTTCACCCCTCTCCCAATTAGATAAGTGAAAGGTTTGCTTATTGATATTTCTCTTATAGTGGCTGTAGACTAATCTTTGTTCATTGACAACCTAATGAAGCTTTCTTTTATGCTCTTGATGACTACTATACACACAGTAATCTCCAGAACTGTCGGGTAAAAATACAGCAGGCTTAGAGTTTGAAATATTTAAATTAATACCCTTATTATTAAATTGAGCCTTGGTACTTCCTTTGCAGTTAACTTTGACTTGTTATTGTTCTGGAAGAAGTCACTTGAGCAGTTACTTATACGATCTCTATAGCACTCTTCAGATAAGTATCCGTTGTTAAGCGTATTGCTGTCTCCTGTATGTGGAACTCTTAAATCATAGTTAATATTAGCTGTCAATTGCTAACTTTTGTTCATGTGTAGATGCCCATCAAATCTTTAGTACTGTGCGCACGGTAACTTCCGCCCCTATCAGGTATAAAAGAGCGATGATTTAGAGTTATAATATTATTCATTATTAGATAGAAATAGATTGTCTTTGAAAGTACTTCCCTTTATATTACACGAGCTATTTGTAACGACCCGAAATTTTCGAAAGCCGAAAATTCCAGATAGTTATGAAAAGAAGAAAGAGATAGAAGAAGAAGAACAGAACACCAAACATCTCACATTCGCAGCGGATAAAATATAATAATAAATAATAACAGTTTACAAAAGAATACTATATCTGTCGATTACATTTAATATACATCAGAGTTTTTCACATATATACAGTCACTGAATATATACAATTATCATGTCTCACATACACAACAATACAATACAGCGGAAATATTTTATACGCTATAGCCATCCAGCTCGTCTCCTGAGCTCCAGAACGTACCTACCTGAAAATCTGTAATACTCGGTCTGACCCGAGCATTACACCAAGGTAACACCCGGGTCAAGCTGGAAACCAGCGTGAGTAAACCCAACTAACATGGAAAACCACAGCAACAACTTATATAAACCCGGGGTAACTTACATTAATTTATCAAATTCACAATTTGTTATAACAACACTTATTACTCACATCAATTTGTAAGTACCAAACTTAGATAAAATAATCCAATTCACTTAAATCATTTCATTCCAGCCTATTGATTTCACAAATCAAATTATAAAAATTCGAAGTGGTTTCGGGTATTTCCCAATACCCGACCCCTGTCTCTTCGAAACTCATGCCATCCTATTCCAAGCTATCCAAAAGAAATACACAACATTTCATATCAGTGATATTAACACATTCAAGGCATTCAATACCATTCAATCATTTATAAGCAAAGCTTAATCTCTTCCAAATTAATTAAACTAACCTGATTGAATTACTGACCCCATCCACTTGGATTCCTTCATTCAATATCAATTTATTCAAATCAATTAATTGATCAATCCCTTCATTATTCATCTTAATTAATCACACTGGATTAATTATCTCGCAATTGCATTCAAGTAATTATCTTTAATTAATTATCACGATATTTAATTATTCTTAACCAAATCAATAAGTAATCTTTAATTACCTCATAAATTGATTAACTATATCAATTACATTAATCCTTAATCACTTACATTAATTAACTTTTCATAAGTCACTTATTATTGATTAATTCATCTTAAATTATATCCTTAATTATATAAACTATAAATTCCAACTATATTTCCATTTATTCTAATCCAAATTAATTTCACTAATCAAACCACGATATTAATCTTTCTCGAATAATCCCATCCTGTATTTAACTATCTTTTCTTTACTTCATTAAATAAATTACTAACTCCTTAATTAATTTGTCTTATTTAATCTCTTGATTTCTTTCGCAAAGTAATTATATTTCACTAATTTCATTAAGTAATTACTTGTCACAATCCAATTATTATTTTGAATTACTTACACTTAATTATTTAACTTAAAACTTAAGTAATTAATGCAAACCGTCAAATACTAAATTATTTAACCCAAATCATCAATTACTTGAATTAATAAATTATCCATTTTAATTACCCTACTAATTTAATGGATCACAAATCATTAAATCCTTATTAACATTAAAATGGAAACAATTCTTATCTATGGTTTAAGTTTTAAACAACTTAAAACCCCAATACTCCGAGTCAAACAGCCATTAACCCAAGAACCAACCAAAATTAAAATCACCAGATCACATCCAAGCAATTCAATCATTCGTCCAATTGTTTAAATTTAACCACTTAAATTTAAATAAAAATCCAATAGGGTGGGATTTACTCACCTTTGATTATTTTGTTTACAGTCCACTCCAAATTCGACTTGGCTTCTCGATTATAGACCTTGCATAAATATTATACTTTTATTAATTATTTGAACTAATTGAACAATAATCATTATTATATTTTCATTTGTAAATACATATATCTTTATAAAATAGTTTCTATAGATTTCAAAATCTATATCCATATTTTCTGTTTACTGTTATTATACTTATACATCTATCTTTTAAATTAAAACCCTATCCAAATCAACAGCAGGTTGATCTATAAATATACATATATATTATCTGTTTTCTATCCATATACATATATTCAAATTGAAAAACAATTATATACCTCGGATTACCTCACTTTCATTCGACGGCAACACCAAACTCGACGAACTTCCCAGACCTCGCGCAACAAACCCTAGCTGCAGCGCCATCACCACCACTGAGTATCTCACCACTTCCTCTATCCAGGCGCGCATGGGAGCCTCCCAGAACATTACGCGACGTTCGTCGAAACCACATGAGTCGCCTCCGCCTCACGACTAAGCTCTTCAGCCTCCGCCTCCATTCGCGATTTCCACATGAACGCTCGCGGCATCCACTCGCGTTCCTTCCTTGCGAGATTCGCATCCGCCATTATAATTCTTCCCTTTTTTTTATTTTTTTATTTAGAGATTCGATTTGCTTCCAGAATATAAGAGGGGGAAACGGAAATGAATTATAAGATGGTGAAAGGCTTCCTGAGCACGACGTAGTCCAAGAAAATATCTTGCTAATTTTACTTTAAATTTAATTATATTATAAAATTTCCAAAATGCCTCGTCAATCGCCAATTAAAATTTTGAACTTCTCTTAAGGAATGCCACTAGACGATCATAAGGTTTTACCCGAATTCCGAACACAATGGAACATGTTTCGAAAGCTAATTTGATCAAATGCACGAGTTACGGAAGAAAACGACCAATTTTAAATTAAATCGATAAAATAGTTCTACACGTTTCGTGCTGCCAGGGCCAAACGACAGCTCCGATGGCTACGAAAATTGAAATCCGATAATAACTAACTATTACGGATTCAATGGAACTGGTTTTGTCGAATTCCGAGACTGTGCCTCGGAAGGCTATTTTTAAATTCCAATTTAAATGATATATTATTAAAATTGAACAAATTACCTTTAAATTAAAATTTCAACCATTCTAATATCTTCAGTATCATCATTATAGATTTTATAAGCCTTCAAATTATTTAAACAGGCCTAGAAATTCAGATTCAATAATTTACCCAGTTTCAATTATTAAATTCAATATTTAAATTATGCAATTCATTGATTTCATTATCAAGTAAATATTGATATCTTGAATTCAAGTTAAAATTAACTTTTAACTATTTTAAAATCAATTAATTATTCCAATTTAAGTCGCTAAAATTTTCGGGTCGTAACACTATTCCTCCCCCCTTAAAAGAATTTCGTCCCCGAAATTACTAGTTAGGAAGAAAGGTCCAACACCCAATTACCCCAAAATCCACAGTTTAACATCTTACTGACTATCTTCTATAAAAGCCCCCTTATCATTCTTACTGACTTTCCTAACTCTCCCACGGTTTTCCAACAGTACCTTTTTTTCTCAAACATTTAGATTTCAATTTAAAACCAATTTTAAATTATCAAAATTTCCTCAAAATTTTTCTAACTCTCTAAATTCCCGAAAATTTTTGCCAACGTCTCCTTTGCGCGGCTAGCTCGGTACTACTACAAAAGGCCTCTACGGGCACCCAAATGCCAAAAAGAAAACAGAAAGCCAAGTGGCTAGATCAAAAACCCAATCCAATTCATACATAAATTTAAATACATAACTTTTTGTCGGGCAATACAAATTTATCTTTTGGAATCAAATCCAATCCCTTTCCCATTAATACCTGCATAACCTACTGAGCAATAGTATCCAATCATAGCCCTTTCACATCTTTACATACTTTTCCTTAAAAAAGTTTCATATCCCTTCCTATTCAAATTTGTTTTTTCCCGTTTTCATATAAATTCAATTTACCTTAAATTTTGAATGTTAAATTTTATCTTTCAAAGATATCTGATTCATATTAGCTTCATTTACTTTAAATTTTGAAATTGTTTTGTCGTTAATAAAATTTTCCCAAAAATTTCCAAAACTTTTCTAACTCCCAAAATTTTCGAAAATTTTTGGCAGAGTCTCCTTTGTACGGAGGAGCTTTTGCAATTTGACAAGAGATATAAATATATATACATCGACCCACACGGTCGGAAAAAGCAAAAACAGTTCATATTTCCTATTTTTATTGCGTAGGCGTACCTTATTTAGCATTTAAAGCAAATAGTTTATTAATTTAGGAAATAAGCGCAATCCAAACCAGCCAAATGGCCTTCAGGTACCTGTACTTACTCAATTTAAATATGTAAGTGCCATATATAGAAAATTTATTAACATTCTACTTACTTTCAATAGCTAAACATTACATTACTAAACATCAAGCACCAAACACTTTCCATAAACAATTTATATGCTTTAAAGCTGATTCAGTTTCCTTTCAACCAATTCATATGTCGTTTCATTTAAGTTTTAATGGTTCACAATTCAATTTCTGACATTCCATTGATTTATAATCCATACAAGCTCATATTCACTTCAAATGATTCAGAATCAAATTTAGTTAATCTTTATTATCTCATAGAATTTAATTTCTTTGGTTTTATGCCAAACGATAATTATTTCATGCAAATTTTGACGATGTTCACTTAACAGGGTATCTATTTTAGTTTATAACTATTTCAAGTTAATTTCAACTCATTCTGAATTTAATTTCATTTCATTTCTAATTTATTAACCAACCATTTATTTAGCTCGACACATTCCATTTTTTTGTATACTTCAAGCCATTCCCGGATTAAATTAATCCAAGCCTTTATTTAATGAGTTTCCACTCTTATTCGAAGCCGAACTTCCATAAATTTTAAACTTAAGTTAATTTACTTTAATTTATTCCAACATCAACTTAAGTTTACTCCCATTTAATCCTCATTTAATCAACTTCCATTAAATTCAGTTAGTCCATCAATTTTAAATTTTAATTTTATATTCACCTTCTCACTTTATCAAAATAATATCCAAGCACATACTTAATTCATTTATACTTCAAATTAATATACCACCAAATTTAAGTTCAGTCGGATAATCCAATTCCATTCACAACTTGATTTAGTTGTTTTTTTTATTCAATCAGACTTCATCCATTTAATATTTAACTCAGTTAACCCATTTTAAAATTTTAATTTACTTCCTTAATTCGTTATCGAATTTATTTTATCAATATAAGGTCATTCTCAATTTATTTCTATTCACTTGGGTTTTGTTTTATACTCAAACCATTTCTATTATAATCACTTCTCTTACATCCAATTTACTTACAAATTTCATTAAATTTTATTCAAATCACCCTTGAATTTTATTTGTAAGTCTACCATCACATTTTCAATCCAACTCTATTTTGTTTGCATTTTATAGTATTTTCCTTATTCAATTCATTATCAAATCCAAGTTGAATTCTATTTACAATTCTAGTTCACTACCAAGTTCCATTATTAATTTACAACCATTTGTTTACCCAAGTTAAATTTTATTATCATACTCAATCAAACAATTATTTAACCAATTAGCTTATTTCCAATTTCTAAATCAATTACAAAAATCACTTCATTAATTTTTTTTAAATTTTTTTTTTCTGAGTTCAAATTTTGTCTTCCATATTTCTAGTTTGGATTTATTCCATCTTTCACAATTCCAACGCCTTTATTTAAAAATTTAAAAATGCCTTTAAATTTAGATAATACTATTTAAAATAGCTTTTAATAAAAATACTTTTATAACTCGATGCCTCAACCAGTTCATCCTTGTTCTCACAGAAATTCAGTCATACGTTGATTAGGCGTAGGACTGAAAATCTATAAATACTTGGTAAACCCGTTTTCAACACCTAGTGAAAACATTTGGAAAATAATTTTATTGAAAATATCGCAAACAGTTTTTGAAAATAGAGGAAATATCTTGGTGAGAATGCTCTGGAAATCATCACCCACATCCATGGTCACAGTTACATCCCAGGGTTACGTTGTTGTCACAGCAAAAGTCCATGTAACTGCAGGCTCTCCGCGGCCTCTGATTACGCTATCGAAATGAAACCTCTCCACTCCTACATAGGTCGCAGTCTGCCGATATAAAATCAAACATAGACTGTTGGCTCTCAGCGGCACACACGACTTTCGCTATGTTATACCATAGGTCGCAGTCTACCGATATAAAATCAAATGTAGGCTGTTGGCTCTCAGCGGCACACACGACTTCCACTATGGTATACACTACTCATAATCCTCAGGAACTAGTTTGGTCCAGACTCCTCACAGGATCAACTTTAGAACCCCCCTTGGGGCTCAAGGCAGCACCACCTAGTGGCACTCCTGAGAAGTTCATTTCAAGGAAGTGCCTTCTTCCCCAGAGCCATCATCAAAACACTTTATACTATACATATATAGTATCTTTCAAATCATACACCTAGTATGAATCTCATAAAAATCTCCTTTACACAAAATCGATTATCCCAAAATCGATGATTCCCAAATCAGGCTTTCCAAATTAAATATTGATTTTGCCCAAAATCAAAAGCCTTTCCAAATCCAAAGGTTCTCAAAACCCTTTCCAAAATCCTCATAAAATCCCTTTTTTTTATATATATTCAGATATATAAAATTTTAAAACTTTGGATCACTTTAAACTCGTATAAAATTCCTTTTATACTCCACACTTCCAAAATTCTTTTTCTTCCAGCAATGGATTGAACAAGGGAAGTTTTATCTTTACAACAAAGATATATAACTTTATTTATTCAAATCAAATATTCAAATTTGATTACTCCTTACAATATCAATCTCCTTAATCCCCATTTGGATTATTACTTCAATTCTTTTCTCAGTTGAGTATTTAAATCAATAACAGTTTGAACTTCGACCAGTTTATTTTTAGAAAATAGCTTGAAAATGTTAAAAATAGATAAGTAGTTGAAAAATAATTAGTAGTTTGCAAAATAGTTGTAGAATAGTTGACTAATTGTAAAATGGTTGGAAAATAATTAAATAGTTATAGAAATCTTAGATAATTGCAAAATAGTTGTAAATTAGTAATTAATGTATAACATAGTTAAAATATAGTAATGAGTCTAGAAAATAGTTGGAAAAAAAAAGATTAAATAGCTCCAAACTAATTGTAAAACAAGTATAAAATAATTTGGCTTTAAGACAGAAAGGTTATATAGCTTGGAAAAATAAGTTTATATCAAAACAAGTTATATTAAAAATAGTCCAGAGTCAAAACTGTTCACCTCACTCAACAATTCAATTTAAATTACCACTCCCATTTAAATTGACCCGATTCCAATAACTCCAATTCCCATTGGACTTAATTCATTTCCAACTCAATTGAATTAATTTCCAATTTCTTTCCAACTTCCAATCAAATTCCATTTGATCTTAAACCAATTCCACTTTAATTTTAATTCCAAATTATTCACATAAATCTGGACTAATATCAATTGAACTCTCTTCAAGTTCAATACCCTTTTCAAGTTAATCCAATACAAATTTCCCATTTGAATTTTGAACTTGTACAACTTTAGTTATAATTTACATTTTTCAACTTCTATTTATAATCAATTACATGCACATTTTGCTTTTAACTTGGAGTTATACCTTTTATTTATCCAATATATTTTTATTATTCCATAAACATTTTAAATCAAGATCCTATAGTTTAAACAAATTTCCCAAAATTTCAATATTACTTTAGAGTTCAACTATATCCACAATTCTTTGGCAAACTCAATTATCCCTTTGAATTTCAAAACCAAACTCAGTTCACAAACAATTCCACTTTAAAATAATTTGGTAGCAATTTCTCTTCTAGAAACTCGAAAATAAACATCGATAATGCTGCAGTCATCATCGACGTTGTTTTCTAGTGACCAAAAGGGTTCAATGCTTTTATCTCTTTAAAAACATTTCCAAATATATATTTTTTCTAATCTCCCAGATTTCAAACTCGACACAAAAATATTTTTGAAATAATACTATTGTTATTCCAAAACCTTTGGAAACCACTTTCAAACCCAAAGGAATTTTAAATTTTCCCAAAAATTCCAAATTCCCAATCCATCCAATACATATTTAAACATTACTCTGAAATTTCCATCTTACTTTGTTTCAAATATTCTCTGGAATTCTATTTCAAATTATAATATCGTTTATTTATGAAGTTTATTTCAATTTATAAATTACATTTGCAATCTATATTTCAAATTCCATTTTGTTATATAAGCTTATTCTTCAACTTTGTTTATAAGTTTCAATTTGGTCGTATTTTATATTACTCCTTAACTTAATTCTAATAATTTAACAACCAATCACCTAAATATTCATTAGAAGGAAATATTGCTTAATATAACAAAATATACTTTTATATAAAATCATTTAAAATCTTTATATAAGAAAATAACAAGTACGCTCTCATATAATATATATATATATATATATATATATATTCAACTCATTCTAGAGTACTACAGACTCTATTTAATGAGTAATCCCCACCAGAGCCAAGGTTCTCGCTTAACCTGGCTCTGATACCAACTGTAACCACCCGAAATTTTCGAAAGCCGAAAATTCTAGATAGTTATGAAAAGAAGAAAGAGATAGAAGAAGAAGAAGAACAAAACACCAAATATCTCACATTCGCAGCGGATAAAATATAATAATAAATAATAACAGTTTACAAAAGAATACTATATCTGTCGATTACATTTAATATACATCAGAGTTTTTCACATATATACAGTCACTGAATATATACAATTATCATGTCTCACATACACAACAATACAATACAGCGGAAATATTTTATACGCTATAGCCATCCAGCTCGTCTCCTGAGCTCCAGAACGTACCTACCTGAAAATCTGTAATACTCGGTCTGACCCGAGCATTACACCAAGGTAACAACCGGGTCAGGCTGGAAACCAGCGTGAGTAAACCCAACTAACATGGAAAACCACAGCAACAACTTATATAAACCCGGGGTAACTTACATTAATTTATCAAATTCACAATTTGTTATAACAACACTTATTACTCACATCAATTTGTAAGTACCAAACTTAGATAAAATAATCCAATTCACTTAAACCATTTCATTCCTGCCTATTGATTTCACAAATCAAATTATAAAAATTCGAAGTGGTTTCGGGTATTTCCCAATACCCGACCCCTGTCTCTTCGAAACTCATGCCATCCTATTCCAAGCTATCCAAAAGAAATACACAACATTTCATATCAGTGATATTAACACATTCAAGGCATTCAATACCATTCAATCATTTATAAGCAAAGCTTAATCTCTTCCAAATTAATTAAACTAACCTGATTGAATTACTAACCCCATCCACTTGGATTCCTTCATTCAATATCAATTTATTCAAATCAATTAATTGATCAATCCCTTCATTATTCATCTTAATTAATCACACTGGATTAATTATCTCGCAATTGCATTCAAGTAATTATCTTTAATTAATTATCACGATATTTAATTATTCTTAACCAAATCAATAAGTAATCTTTAATTACCTCATAAATTGATTAACCATATCAATTACATTAATCCTTAATCACTTACATTAATTAACTTTTCATGAGTCACTTATTATTGATTAATTCATCTTAAATTATATCCTTAATTATATAAACTATAAATTCCAACTATATTTCCATTTATTCTAATCCAAATTAATTTCACTAATCAAACCACGATATTAATCTTTTTCGAATAATCCCATCTTGTATTTAACTATCTTTTCTTTACTTCATTAAATAAATTACTAACTCCTTAATTAATTTGTCTTATTTAATCTCTTGATTTCTTTCGCAAAGTAATTATATTTCATTAATTTCATTAAGTAATTACTTGTCACCATTCAATTATTATTTTGAATTACTTACACTTAATTATTTAACTTAAAACTTAAGTAATTAATGCAAACCGTCAAATACTAAATTATTTAACCCAAATCATCAATTACTTGAATTAATAAATTATCCATTTTAATTACCCTACTAATTTAATGGATCACAAATCATTAAATCCTTATTAACATTAAAATGGAAACAATTCTTATCTATGGTTTAAGTATTAAACAACTTAAAACCCCAATACTTCGAGTCAAACAGCCATTAACCCAAGAACCAACCAAAATTAAAATCACCAGATCACATCCAAGAAATTCAATCATTCGTCCAATTGTTTAAATTTAACCACTTAAATTTAAATAAAAATCCAATAGGGTGGGGTTTACTCACCTTTGATTATTTTGTTTACAGTCCACTCCAAATTCGACTTGGCTTCCCGATTATAGACCTTGCATAAATATTATACTTTTATTAATTATTTGAACTAATTGAACAATAATCATTATTATATTTTCATTTGTAAATACATATATCTTTATAAAATAGTTTCTATAGATTTCAAAATCTATATCCATATTTTCTGTTTACTGTTATTATACCTATACATCTATCTTTTAAATTAAAACCCTATCCAAATCAACAGCAGGTTGATCTATAAATATACATATATATTATCTGTTTTCTATCCATATACATATATTCAAATTGAAAAACAATTATATACCTCGGATTACCTCACTTTCGTTCGACGGCAACACCAAACTCGACGAACTTCCCAGACCTCGCGCAACAAACCCTAGCTGCAGCGCCATCACCACCACTGAGTATCTCACCACTTCCTCTAACCAGGCGTGCACGGGAGCCTCCCAGAACATTACGCGACGTTCGTCGAACCCACGTGAGGCGCCTCCGCCTCACGACTAAGCTCTTCAGCAGCCGCCTCCATTCGCGATTTCCATATGAACACTCGCGGCATCCACTCGCGTTCCTCCCTTGCGAGATTCGCGTCCGCCATTATAATTCTTCCCTTTTTTTTATTTTTTTATTTAGAGATTCGATTTGCTTCCAGAATATAAGAGGGGGAAACGGAAATGAATTATAAGATGGTGGAAGGCTTCCTGAGCACGACGTAGTCCAAGAAAATATCTTGCTAATTTTACTTTAAATTTAATTATATTATAAAATTTCCAAAACGCCTCGTCAATCGCCAATTAAATTTTTGAACTTCTCTTAAGGAATGCCACTAGACGATCATAAAGTTTTACCCGAATTCCAAACACAATGGAACATGTTTCGGAAGCTAATTTGATCAAATGCACGAGTTACGGAAGAAAACGACCAATTTTAAATTAAATCGATTAAATAGTTCTACGCGTTTCGTGCTGCCAGGGCCAAACGACAACTCCGATGGCTACGAAAATTGAAATCCGATAATAACTAACTATTACGGATCCAATGGAACTGGTTTCGTCGAATTCTAAGACTGTGCCTCGGAAGGCTATTTTTAAATTCCAATTTAAACGATATATTATTAAAATTGAACAAATTACCTTTAAATTAAAATTTCAACCATTCTAATATCTTCAGTATCATCATTATAGATTTTATAAGCCTTCAAATTATTTAAACAGGCCTAGAAATTCAGATTCAATAATTAACCCAGTTTCAATTATTAAATTCAATATTTAAACTATGCAATTCATTGATTTCATTATCAAGTAAATATTGATATCTTGAATTCAAGTTAAAATTAACTTTTAACTATTTTAAAATCATTTAGTTATTCCAATTTAATTCGCTAAAATTTCTGGGTCGTCACACTATTCCTCTAATGATAGTAGAAGTGGCCGCCCATAGTATTGGCTGATTTGAGAGTGGAATCACCGCTATTCAATGGCTTTTTCATCCAATGACTGCCATTGTGGTGAAGATGGCTCATATTAGGAAAACCAATAGTGATTTTCTCACTCTGTAAGAAAGATTCTAAACTCTCATCATATTTATCCATGTGCCAGTAACTTTGATATGATTTTTCTGAATATATGATTTGATTTCTATGTTTATTGAAAAGGATCTGGCTATCTGATTCAATTTTCTTCAAAGTTGAATGCATTCTGGTTCTATTTGTGAATGTCGTCTTTGATTTCTTTCTTTCCAAATATAACAGATTGCTGCAGTAAGCATAATACTTGCTTTTATGTATTCCTTAGAATTTATCCTTGAAGTTTTGCTAAATGTAGTTGATGCTTTCTCTGATGTTCTGAACAGCCTGATTTTGGTTAATTTCCAGCTTTGTTTTGGCAATAAACCAAATATGCTTTGAATAAGTACAGTCGAAAAATAAGCGATTGATACACTACTTCATTTCTACAAAGAAGACATATTGTGTCCCCTTTTTTATTTCATTTCAAGCATCTATTCCTAGTAGGAAGTCTGTTATAATTGCAAAAAAAGCACAGTGGGACATTTTTGGATAATTTGATTTACTCCATATAATATTGTGCCAACCCACTTCAGTTTCATGTCCTTTTATAAATTCTAGAGTCTTTTTGAAGGAAAACGGTCCTTTTGTATATGTTTTCTATTCCCACTTATCTTTTTGAGGATTTGGGTCTATTGAAATTTGCTTAATGGTTGTATTAAAAATAGAAGTAGATGGATGTCCATATGCATTCCACCTATTATTTTGAACGATGCAGCTAACTTTTCCAGTGATTTCACCAAACAAATATAAGTTATTCTATCCCACAAGACTAACTAATGTTTTACCATGAATCCAAGGGTCAAACCGCAAAATATTCTAATTTCCATTTTTAATTTTCCTTTACAAAAGTTTAATGCTAGTGTTTTTGCTGCTGAGAATATTTTTTCAAACAAAAAAGTGATGATTTTCAATACCAGTGGTCCAAAAATTCATGTTTTTAAGATACTTTGCTTTCATCCATTTTGCCATAATGAATTCCCATTTACAAATTTCCAAAATAGTTTTAATTTACACACTTTTCTCAATTCATTGATGTTTCTCAGACCTAACTTCCAAATGTCTTGGATTTGCATACCATGTCACAAGCAATTTCATGATGCTTTCCTTCCAAATGAAATTTGCACAATTTTTTTAAATTTTATGAATTGGTTTAACTGGATACTGTGGGCTTGGATCCAATACATGATGATTGCAATGATGACAGTATGAATTAGCTCAATTCTATCAGCTAATGACAGAAATTTGTTGGCCCACTCTTCAAATCTATTTTGGATAATGTCCAATAATCTTGTGCAGTCCATGTCATTAATTTGATTAACACTGAGAGGAAGTCCTAAATATTTGACTGGATGACTTTCTTCCTTGAACTTCAAAATATTTAAAATATCCATTTTTCTGGAGCATCCTTTGCTAAAATAGATTTTTGCTTTTGAATTCATTGACTTTTAGTCTTGCTGCTCTTCCAACTTGTCAAAAATATTTGTACTGGATTTTGCACTTTTTGTCTGCATTCAAAAAGATAAGCAAATCATCAGCATATAACAAATGAGTAATATATGGTTTGATTCTATTAAAGGGTTTAATATTTATTTTTATAAGCTCAATTTCCATAAGAATTGAGAAATATTCCATAGCAATAGTAAATAGGTAAGGAGAAAGTGGGTCTCCTTGTCTAATTCCCCTATTGCTATGTATGAACCCATTATGAGAGCCAATGACCAAAATAGAGTAAGAAACGGTATTAATACGTTCAAGTATAAGAGCACAAAATTCATTGTAAAATCCCATTTGTTTCATCATAAAAATAATGAAATGTCTGTTTATATTTTCAAATGCTTTATGTAAATCAATTTTGATACACATAAGATTTTTGTTATTATTATTAAAATTCCTAATTAATTCATGTGCATGAAAAGTGTTTTCAACAGTTAATCTGCCAGGGATGAGAGCACTTTGGTTTTCAGAAATGAGCTATTTTAAAAATATTTTTATCCTATTACATAAAATATTAGAAATGATTTTGTAAATGAAGTTGCAGCAGGCAATTAGCCTGTAGTCTTCTAAGCAGTTGGGAATTTTAATTTTGGTGACCAAAGTAATAGAAGTATGATTTAATTTTTTTTAATAATTTTCCAGTCTTAAAAATTTCAGGAATAGAATCAAATTAAAAAAAAAATTGATTTCCTCCCAATGAGTTTTATAAAATTTGGCACCAAAGCCGTCAGATCCAAGGCTTTTATCATTATTAGAATTAAAAATGATATTTTTAATTTCCTCAAGTCTAATAGGGGCCACAAGAATATCATGGCTATTTTCCTTAATTTCAAACTTAGGCTCAATATTAGGGAAGGCATTAAAATAAAGATTGGTATTATAAAGATTAATAAAATAATTGATAGTTATGTTATGACATAGGACAAGTCATTAACAACATTACCCTTAACATCAATAATTTTCCCAATATCATTCCTGTATTTCCTACTAGATATCTTAGCATAAAAAAATTTACTAGATTCATCACCATGAAATAACCAGTCTATTTTGGCTTTCCGCCTTAAATTGATAGATTGCACGTGGAGTAACTTGACCAGTTTATTTTGGGCTAGAAAACAATTGTTGACCTTATTAATGTTTGAGCAATCCTTGTCTAATTCATTCTGTCTAAGCTCACATTCATCTTTGATCTTTTTAATTTCATTATTAGTTCTGCTTTTATTCCAAATTTTCAAATTTTCTTAAGTAATTTGAAGAAGTTTATTGAATTATATTTGGCAGTGCCCAGAACCTTTGTGGATAAGCAATTTTTTGTAATTTCTTTATAATTATCCTCATACACCCAATCATTGACAAATCTAAAAGGAATGTTTTTCCTAATATTATTATTCAAGGAAATTAGTTTAAAGGAAAAAATTTATGCTGACTTTTAAATCTAGGATGGAACCTTGAAAATTTAGCCCAAGGACGGTAGCGCGTCCTATTCAACCAACTTCATTCGTTTCCTCCATCGTTTGAAGCCATCGTCTGAAGCCATTGTCCGAAGCCTGCCATAGCCACTGCCACCGTAGCCCTAACCTGCCATAGTCGCCGCTACCCAAGCCACTGCCATCGTCGAAACTCCCACCGTCAATTCCAAAATTGAGAAAAAACCTAAATTCGACACTCTAATCCAAGCGTAAATTAGAAATTTCATGAAAATTGATGTCGAGTGCCACTAAATCTAGAGCTAAAAAACAAATGGAGAAGCAGAACACAGAAGAAGAAGAAAGTCAAAAGGTTTTAATCACAAGTTGAATAATATTTGGATATAGCATTTCTATATTTGAAACAAATAGACTATGTTTAATATGCTAAATGATAGACTAATATAGCATTTATACTTTTAAAAATAGTACCATTATCTAACTATGCAAAATGATATTTGGATATAACGTAACTATATTTCAATTGAAAACGGATGAAAAAATATGCAAAATGAACTTGAATTTAGCATAAGTATATTTAAAGTGAAGTGGTATGAATAGAATATAAAAAATGAAATAAGTATTCCTAAGAAGAACTACCAAATGCAAAATGATAATTGCATACAGCATATGTATTTTTAATGTAATATTTTAATCACAAAGTTCACCACTATGTTTATAATATGAAAAATGATAGTTTAATGTAGCATTTGAGTTATGAAGTCCAATATCATGTTTAAAATATGCAAAATAATAGTTTGATATATCATTTTAGTTGTGATGCCCAATACCAAAGTTACAATATGCAAAATGAGATTTAATGTATCATTTTAATTATAAAGTCTATTGGCATGTTTAAATTATATAAAATGATAGTTTAACATACTATTTCAGTTAATGAAGTCCAATATCATGTTTAAAATATGCCAAATGATAGTTTAATGTAGCATTTCAATTACAATGTCCACAAGCATGTTTAAAATATGCAAAATGATAGTTTAGTGTAGCATTATAGTTATGAAGTTCATTATCATGTGTACATTTGAATGCAAAAGATAACCAGGTACCAGACCAAATCGGGTATTTATGGATGTAAAAGCTAATTGAATGCCAACCGTAATCGAGTGTATATGAAATCGATTTATACCCAGGATATATTGTTTAACCGAGCGTACCATCGAATGCAAAAACAAACCAAATGCCAAGCCAAATCAGGTATGTATGGATGCAAAAGCTAGCCGGATACTAAGTCTAATCGGTTACATACAGATGCAAGAGCTAATCGGATGCCAAGCCTAATCGGATACATATTGATTCAAAGGATAACCGGATGTCAAGCCTAATTGGGTACATATTGATTCAAAGGCTAATCGGATGGCAAGCCTAATCAGATACATATGAGACCAATTTATACCGGAGATATATTGTTGAACCAAGCATACATATGGATGCAAAAGCTAAAGGGTTGCCAAGCCTGATCCGGTATATATAGAACCAATCTATACCCGAGATATATTTTTTAACCGAGCATACCATCAAATGTTAAAGCTAACTAGATGCCAAGCCTAATTGGGTACATTTGGATGTAAAAGCCAACAGGATGCCAAGCCTAACGGGTACGTATGGATGTAAAAGCTAACCAGATGCCAAGCCTAATCGGGTATGCGTGAAACCAGTCTATACTCGAGATATATTGTTTAACTAAGTGTACCATCGAGTGCAAAAGTTAATCGAATGTCCAGCCTAATCGAGTACATATGGAAGCAAAAGCTAACAGGATGTCAATCCTAATTGGGTATGTATGGATGTAAAAGTTAGTCGGGTGCCAAACCTAATCGAGTACGTAAGGATGCAAAATAAATCCGGATGCCAATCCTAGTCAAGTACATATGAAACTAATCTATCATTTGTATTCTTCAATTAGTGCATTACAATGTATCAAATTGAATGAAATGTGCCGAATGATAGTTAAAAATAACATTGTATTTTTAAAGTGCATTATAGTATATTGAACGTGCCGAATGATAAGTAAAAATATCATTTCTATTTTTAGAGTGCATTAGAACGTATTGAATGTGGGGAATGATAGTTAAAATAGTTTAATGTGGCATTTTAGTAATGAAGTTCACTATCATGTTTAAAATATTCAAAATGATATTTTAGTATAGCATTTTAATTACCAAGTCTATTATCATGTTTATAATATACAAATCTATAGTTTAATGTAACATTTTAGTTATGAAGTTCACTATCATATTTATGATATTAAAAATTAGTTTAGTATAGCATTTTAATTACAAAATCCACTAGTACGTTTAGAATATTTAAAATGATAGTTTAACATAGCATTTTAGTTATGAAGTACACTACCATTTTATTTGTGATGTCTATAACATTCAAAATAAAGCAACTCAATAACAAGTAAACAAACAACCGATGCATTATGTTTTATTCATATTTTATCATCTTGTGAAACATATAAGTAATTTTATCTAATCAAAATCACATCTTTTGCAGATTTTTAAAACAAAACTTACTTTAGCTCCTTGAAAATTAGGAACATTCAATCATGCTATTAGAAATGCATAAATTATAAAAACAACAATACAGAATACAACGTTCAATTATGCATTGTACATATAGAATTAGAATGATAAGTTCATATAGCATTGTTTTTAGTTCATTTCAACACATTTAATCGCCATAGTTACCTTTGGCACCACCAGCAACCTTAACCTCCACTCCATCATCGCTCGTTATAAATTGGCCATAAAATCCATGGCTCAAGTTAACGTAGACATTCAAAGTAGTCGTCGCCACCTACTATCCATTGCCTTAGCCTGACGAACGAGCTCCACCTTCGTCTGCGGTTGCACCGTCGTCGCATGTTCTTGTGATGCAGCGCCGCCTATTCTTGTGATGCCGCAGCCTATATTAGTGATTTGAGAACGGGATTTGAAAACAATCTATTTTTTTTGTGAAGAATTTCCTTCAGGCGAAAGAATAAAACTTGCATCCTTAAAACATAAAAATAATTACCGCGTCTTTCATTCCAAAAAGAATGTTGAGTTTTTCCTTCAGCCGACATTCCTGTTATTATTTTAAGTAAGATAGATTTGAATTGGAGTGTGATCACTAGTAGCTTAGGGAAGAGTATAGCATTTGAAATCTTTAAAATAATTTGTAAAAACATGATTTATTAGAATTCTGTCTAATTTACAATGGATGTTTCTAAATTTTCTAGACTTCCAAGTATAAGTATTTTCAAAAATAGTTGGTTCATATAGACCAGTTTTGAAAAGAAAACTATTTAACATTTCAAGTTTTTTAAAAGGAATAGGATTCCCACCCCTTTTTTAAAAACCATGCATGACAGTATTAAAATCACCAATTATAATCCATAGATGACTCATATTAGAGTTAATTTGTTTAAGGCTATTCCAAAGAGATAGTCTTTCAGTTCCACTGTTAGAAGCATAGACAAAAGTAATTTCTAATTGAAAACCACGTTTATTTACACACTTACAGTGAATAAACTGAAATTTATAAAATATTGAAAGATATCCCAAATGTTAGAATCCCAAATAACCATAATTCTACCATTTCCCCATCTAATTATTATTATTAATGATCTTCCAACCATGTAAAAAATTTACTTGTAAATCAGCAATTTTAGAATTTCCTAACTTGTGTTCAAGCAGTCCTATAATACCAGGTTTTAAAGACATAAGAAGATTAGATAAATCTAATTTTCTTTCTAGAGAGTTAAGCCCTCTAACATTCCATGAAATTATCGTCATAATGATTAAAAAAAATTGTTAATAAAGGATAAACAAAAGGATACAAAGGAGAAGCAGCTATGCACTATGGCTGCTCTCTTCCACCAGAATCTTTCCAGCCTCTTTTCATTTTTCTTATATGTTGTTTTGCTAATTGCTTTGAGCTGCTCTTCCCATTTTGAGTTTTTAGTGATGTAATTTCTTATGAAACCACTATCATCGGTATCTTCTGTGCTTTCTTAAGAGACTATGTCTTTAATGCTTTTCATTTTGCCTTTTCTTTTTCTCTTTTTATCTTTCTTGTTTTTCCTTGATATTGAAGAGGAGTTTGCCACTGAATTGATTGCCTTTTGTAGATTGATTTCTGAACTTTGTTTTGTGGCATGAGAGGAGATGTGAGTTGCAACTTGACTGATATTGGGATTTTCAGATGGTTCTTTATTGAGAATAGCATTAATGTATAACCATCATCTATATTCATGCTTGCTGATTCAGAAGTATTTTTGCTGATTTGAGTTACTACATTATTCCTATTTGGATTTGTTTCAAGATGAATGTATGAGATATTCTTTGAAGCTTCGGTATTTTTTTCGCGCAAACTCTATATCTTACTACCTTCTTGAATTCCCATTTCTTTAGTAGATTCTTGAACAATAACTGGTTCATTGATACTATTATTCTTTTCATTCAAAGATAGATAGCCAGATCCATTATTTTCTTCTATTGTTTTGTTTGACAATGCATCTCCTTTCTCCTTTGTGAAACTTCTATCGTCACTAGATTTTTCCTGATTTTTTTGTTTCCCTTTCCAAACCATTTTGGTGACACAATTGTCTATAGTATGTCCAAAATAGTAACATGATTTGCATCTAGGGGGATCCATTCATATTTCATGCTTTGCATTAAATTTTCTCCATCATGCGATGCAATAAAGGCTTCGTTTGTTAAATCGGCATTTGCTTTAATTTCCACCAGAATTCTAGCAAAAGAGAGTTTGGTTTCTTTGGCTGTATATTCGTCAAATTTAAGAGTAATACCCACAATGCTAAGTATAACACTCAATATTTCTTTATCCCATAAGTTAAGATTCAGTTCAGGTAATCTAATCCATATTGGCATAATAGAAAGCAAATATCTATCAAGATTGATTTTATTATTCCATTTCTTCATAATAACGAATTTTCCACTTACAAAATGAGGACCCCCATTGATACTTTCTCACAATCCATGGCATTTGTAATTTTGATAATGAAAAATCCATTAATTACGAGTAAACGTATCAAAATTACCAGTGGGAATGCATGATTTGGCAATTAGAGCCCTGAAGTGATGACAAGCGGGTCTATTACCAAAAATATAGGCAATAACTAAATGAAACCACTTGTTTTCTGCCCTTCTGCTGGCCTCTGCATTCACGGCTATGATTTTTTTTATCATTGATTGAGATAGGAGGAGCAAATTTGGGATCAAACTTAGAGTTTGATCACCCTTTCTTGATCATATAAGTCGTGAAGAGGCTTTGTTCAGGTTAGTATTGAATTGAGAATCAGATTTATCAAATAGCTAATTGTTTCTTCAATAGTTTCTTAAATTCTTGACTTGTGTATTTGTATACGAAACAGAATGAAAGGGTTTTTCAACATATTTTTTTGAGTTTCTTGAATTCTTTATGATTCTTGAATTGAGAAATCCTTGATTAGCATTTCTGAAATATTGTTTTGAATGATTTTCATTTCCTTATTCAGGCTCGGCTGGTTTGAACCGATTCCAGATCGATATTTTGACTCTTGGTCATGTTCTTCCTGTTCTGGACAATCTGAAATCCCTCTTCGTCAAATTCAGGATTAATATTTGAAGTGATTGGTTGTGAATGTAGAATTGGATCCGCTATGTTAGGAAATCAAATCTACGGTTTCGATGACAACAACTATACAATAGAAATCGAATATGCGTATATATTTATATATACAGATACTCGCTAGAATAACATCACTAGAAAGACAAGAACAAGGCTCAATGGATATTACAAGTGACGACAAGTCGATAAGAACAAAGAAGCACAAGAAAAAGAGCACAAAATCTGATATGCAGAATATCAAACGTCTGAATGCACAAGCTAGACATCTGAAATAGTTCTCTGGAACAACAGACAGGCTGAACCAGACATCTAGCAATTGCACTCAGATGTTTGATCTACTACTATATTCAAAAATATATGTAGTATCAGACGTCTGAAATATATTCCAGACGCTTAATTTCAAACTCAGATTTCAAACTCAGATTTCAAATATGAACTTCAACTGCCACATTCGAATAGACATCTCCGCTTCTCTTCGCTGCAACTCTTCATCATCAACAGAAGCAACTGTAGAGCACTCGATAATGGGTGCAACTACTCAAGATACCTATCTACAACTACATATAGCATCAAGAATTAAGAGAACCAATCACCTTACTCACTTACGCTCTCTAATTACATACTCTATCATATGTTCTTGATCCCTGCACCCTAGCAATCTATACTTGTATTCAATCTTTCGTAAATTCAGTTCTTCATGGACAATACTCTCTAGATATATATTGGATGCAATTGAACTAATTAGTCAATATCTGTGTTATACTAGAACACACATTTGACAAGGGCAGCTTATTGTAACCATGCCTATTCCTCCGGGTGAAGCGAGGGTGTTTGATAGGCGTATTCCAAAGGGGATCTCCAGGATTGGACGTAGGACGGGAGGTCCAAACCGGTATAAAATCCTAGTGTGCTTATTCTATATTTACTTTGATTAATATTGTTTTTAGTTGCATCATATATTTTGTCACATATACTTGCATATACACTACACGATCCACCCTGTAGACTTTCAATTGGTATCGGGGCAAGGTTTGATCAAAGTACAGTAATACGTTTTTGTATCACTTTAATATGGCAAGTATATTTCAAGAAGGTCAATCCACAGCACGACCCCTACTTTTTAATGGTTCTAACTATGCATATTGGTCAACACGTATGAGAATTTTTATGGAAGTTAATGGATTAGAAATTCGATAAGCCACTCAAAATGAAAATAAAGCACTTGACAATGTTATGAACACATGGAATGGTGCACAAAAAACCACAGCTTCTAATAATGCCAAAGTTATGAATGTTCTATTTTGTTCATTAGATAAGAATGATATTTTCACGTGTCATGTTATGTAACACTGCATACGATATTTGGCGTACCTTAGAAGTTACACACGAAGGCACAAACAAAGTTAAACAAGCTAAAATTTCAATTTTACAAAATCAATTTTCATCATTTAAAATGAAACAAAATGAATCTATAGTAGACATGTACTCTTGATTCCAAACCACTCAACACGATTGAATGGCACTTGGTGTCAAATTCACAAATTTTGACTTAGTATATAGAATACTCAATTCTTTAACTCCAGAGTGGGAAAGAAAAGTATTAGCTATCGAAGAAGATAATGATCTCTCAACACTCTTAGTTGAAGAATTGATAGGAAATTTAATGTCCTATGAAACTAATTTACAAGCAAAAAAAGAACAAAATTCACAAAAGAAAAACATAGCATTCCCAGCAACAAATGAAGACTCCGACTTAGGCGAAGAAGAAATTGTATTTATTGTCAAAAAGTACAACAAATTCAAGAAGTTTAGGAAAATGCTAGATTTCAAAAGGGAGGAAAATAAAGCTCAACAAATCAAACATCAATCAAATGCTATAAATGTGATCAATTTGGACATACGTAGAAAGATTGTCCCAAGCTCAACAATAATAAAAATAAAAAATTTGAAAAATTCAAAAAGAAGAAAGCTTTCAAAGTAATATTAGATGACTCGGATTTTTCATCATCATCAGACAGTGACAACGATATTGATGGAGAACAAGCTAATGTATGCTTTATGGCACAAACTGATGAAGTATGTCTCGAACTTAATCATGATGAATTATTAGAACTTAGCATGGAATTAGACGATAAATTTAGAAAAATTAAAAAATTGAATAAAGAACACATAGCCAAAATAAATAGATTAGAACTTGAAATAGGAATGTTAAAAGATGAAAAAATTATTTTAGAAGAGGAACTAGAATTATCTCAAGAAAAAAATATAAATAGTTTAGTTGAAATGAGACTATATCAAATGATTTTGGAAAAGTTAAACAAGAAAAGGATAAATTGTTAAAAGAAAATATCAACTTGAAAAGCAATATAGAAACATTAAAAATTGAAAATTTAGAATTAAAAGAAAAATTAGATAAAATTACAAACAATGTTTCAAAATTTAATAACGGAAAACAAGATTTGGAAAATCTTATCAATACTTCAAAACCATCAGGTAATAGAAATGGAATAGGATTTAAAAATTATCCTAAAAAAAGGGAATAATATTAAGAAATATAGTTTTATCTATCAAGAGACTAAAAAATCACCTAAGTCTAATATGAATATCAAAAATACAAAAATTTGGATTCCTAAGACAGATGATATTTTGATTAGACAAAAACATATTAATAATTCTTTAGATAACGTAGTTTATAATAAAAATTATGTTCATAAAGGTACCAAACCTTCTTGGGTATGGCTACCTACGTCTCCTAACATCTAGGACCCTAACAAAGTATATTGGTACCAATTAAATCATCTTTTGTTTTGCAGGTACCCAAAATAAAAAATAAGAAGAAATGGATACTTGATAGTGGATGCTTCAAGCATATAATTGAAAACTCAAAAATGTTATCCAATATAACATACATCAATAGTGAAGCGGTAACTTTTGGAGATAACTCAAAAGGATGCATCATTGGCATCGGAGAAGTCATCAACTCTGGTCGATTCTCTAATTCTTAAACTTGCTTTCTCCTCCTAACACGCTCGAATTTCATGGCCCCTAAAACAAAAAACTCTAAAATCTCTAAGCGCAAGCAAGACCAAGCCACTTCATCCAATCCGCAAGTTTGCTCTAACGATCAAATTGAGAGATGGATGAATCGTGTACAACATTCAATCAAGAGATACGAGGATATTCAAAAGTAGAAGCTCCATACAGTCCATTTTATAATTTACTAAAGTTCCCAATGTATGATTTGGACAAAATGTACGAAATTACTAGATTAGAAACATTGATTTCCTTCAATCCCAATAATATCCAAATCGATCAGACAGCCATATTTCTTTTCTATGCTAATTTAGATAGCATAGCAGTTTGGAACACTAACAACGATGATAATTGGCTATGGTCAAGTGTTTACGGGAACACAATTAGACTTACTCCAAGGATCATAGGCCAACTCTCGGATGTTCCGACACCGGAAAAGATTTATGTAATATTCCGGGTATGTGTCTCAAACCGAGAGATAATATCACACATCAAATATGGGAAGATGAAATGCCTAATTTTGCATCAATATCTAAGACCTAAGGCGAGACTTCTAACTAGAATGATCATCTACACTATCATTTCTCACCTTGGAAGTCATAGCAAATCACAGAATTAGAGCACAAGGCTCTATATGCTATATTTAGTGGAACAAGCGTTAATTGGGCAAAATTTATATTTGACGAGCACAAACATTTTTGGACTCTATCATGCCCAACCATCATCTATCCTACATACATCATGAGACTTCTAAGAGCTCACAACATCCCTTCATATTTATCCACTTTTGAAGAGAGATCTCTGAAATGTGCATCCACAAATTTTTTCTCTCTAATGCACTTACCAGAAAATCCTCTGGATTTTATATCATTTGAAGAGTGGATGCAATGTCGTCAAGCCGGACAAGTTAGGCATCCACCTCAAAAACAACCTGAACCATCACAAGAGGTAGAGCAACATCGCGAAAATACTCCTCCTCCTCCCGCACCTTTTGATTATACGTCTCAAGATGATATTTTGGAGACTCGCAATGAGACAAATCCTAATGAAAGTGTTTGTGACTTAACTCTCCAAAATCGACTTATTTTGTCTCGAAATCAAAAAATATTGGCCAAGCGCATTAATAGTTTTGAAACATCTTTTGCTTCTCACCTAGCCACAGTTGAAGCGTCGCTTTCAACTACATTATGTGTTCTAAACGAGGTTCTTCAATAGGTTCATGGTCCTACACCACCTTCAGAAGATTGGTTAACTCCTGTGCCTTCTCCTCCTCTTTCAAAACATTCCAAACTGTTTGACAAGGAGAAAGAACCTCTCGCACACACTTCGATATCTCCAAAAACAACAAGCTAGCTCTTCCAAGAATGAAGATGAAGGAGATGATCAAGATAAAGCTTCCCCAAAAGATCCGTAGATTTTTTTTATGATTCCATCTTTTGTATAAAAATGACCAAAAAATTTATGAATGTAATTGATTAAAACGACTAATGAAAATTGCTTTTTGGTGTGTTATTTCTGTGTATATTCATGTAACCTTACAATGATTGGTAAATACTAAATGGTATGGACATGATTACTGTTTTTTGATAATGCCAAAAGGGGAGAAATAATAAAAAGCGCAATAAATAATAGAAAGCACATATTCAGGGGGAGATTTATAAAATTATATACAAGTACATTGTATAGTTGTCATCATCAAAAAAGGAGAGATTGTTAGGAAATCAAATCTACGGTTTCGATGACAACGACAATACAATAGAAATCGAATATGCACATATATTTATATATACAGGTACTTGATAGAACAACATCACTAGAAAGACAAGAACAAGGCTCAAAGGAAACTTCAAGAGACTACAAGTCGATAGGAACAAAAAAGCACAAGAAAAAGAGAACAAAAACTGATATGCACAATATCAGACGTCTGGATGCACAAGCCAGACGTCTGAAACAGTTCTTTGGAACAACAGACAGGTTGAACCAGATGTCTGGCAATTGCACCCAGACGTCTGATCTACTACTATATTCAAAAACATATATAGTATTAGACGTCTGAAACATATTTCAAACGACTGATTTCAAACTCGAATTTCAAATATGAACTTCAACTGCCACATTCGAATAGACATCTCCGCTTCTCTTCGCTACAATTCTTCATCATCAACAGAAGCAACCGTAGAGCACTCATTAATGGATACAACTACTCAAGAAACCTATGTATAACTATATATAGTATCAAGAATCAAGAGAACAAATCACCTTACTCACTTACGCTCTCTAATTACATACTCTATCATATATTCTTGATCTCTACACTTTAGCAATCTATACTTGTATTCACTCTTCCATATATTCAGTTCTTCATAGACAATACTCTCTAGATATATATATTGGAAGCAATTGTACTAATTAGCCAATATACGTGTTATACTAGAACACACATTTGACAAGAACAACTTTTTGTAACCATGCCTATTCCTCCAGGCGAAGCGAGGGTGTTTGATAGTTGAATTTCGAAGGGGAGCTTTGGGACTGGACGTAGGACGGGAGCTACGAACTAGTATAAAATCCTGGTGTGCTTATTCTATATTTACTTTGATTAATATTGTTTTAGTTGCATCATATATTTTTTCACATATACTTGCATATACACTACACGATCCACCCTGTAGATTTTCACGTGGAGGAGGAGAAAAGGATGGAGAAGAAGGTGGAGATCCCTCAATCTGATCAAGGCTAAAGATTGGGTTGTCTTGAAGATTGGTCAATCAAGTTATTCTTGGTGTAAGATTGTTAAACACATAATAATGTTGCCATCCATATATACACGATCGAAGAAGTGCATAATTAAAAAAATTAATGAAAAAATTAAGAGACAAACAGATTCTTTTGGATCATTTTTAAAATATGTGTAACAATCATAATTTCTACTTATAAATGGTACAACCTCCTGCTCTTTATGTTAGTTATTACAATGTGAAGCCCCTTGTCATCGAGCACTTCATTGACACTTCTGATCCCATCATCTCCATAAATCTCAACTACAATATCATGTTCCTCAATTGAAAGACGTGGCATGTTAATAGCCATGAGCTATAACAGTAAGCCTTTGGTTCATGTATATTTTTTTCTTTTCAATGATGAGTGCACCAACCATGCCCTCTAAAACTGCTAAATGTTGGAGTTAGAAAGTTGAATGAAGATAATTTGTAAATATGAAGTTCAAGTGCACCGCATGTTTAAAGGATCAATCAAGATAAGTACTGTCATGATTTAAGTATGTTATAACTTTCTATCCTACATTTAAATATGATTGCATCTGCAACATCCCCACCCGAGATTCGAAAATGGACGCCGATGATGCTGTAGTCATCATCAAGTCATTTTCCAATGAAAAAGTGAGTTTAATATTATTTTGCGTAGCATAAGTAAACAAAACAACTATATAACTTTTTCATTTCATCGGTTTGAATTACATAATTATTACATCATCTGAACCCAAACTTTTTCCATACAGCGGTAAATATAAACAAAATATAGATAGAGTAGTGATATCTCTGATATATGAAGAAGACATCACATCATATAACCAGTTATAAATCCTGCATCTATATAGCGGAATTTTAAAATATTTAACAAGCCTCTTGTTTGATCTTTAGAACCTTTTTTCATCCTTCAAAAGTTGCATATCACATCTATAAACTCAGCCTAGCTACTCAAATGAGTATTCGTGAATTTATGGGAAATTGTAAAAACACGGGTCAAACATAAAACATGTTATGAGTAAAAACTTTACCCTAGTCATCCATGGTGAGGTCATGCCGCTAACGCGGAATGCATTTCCCCTCACGTCTCTATAATAGCAATATAAAGCATATTATATAAACAAGCACAATCATTAATTCATCTTAAGTGTGAGATTTCATTCATACAAGCATGAGTAACCTTTAAGTCACATTTTAAATTGCAACACATGCATAATTTTTCTAGTTCAATTTGAAATGACCCTCCTTTCATTCCATAGAAAGACGCATCATTGTTAAGAAAGAAAGTGATAGACAAGAGAAAAGATAGAGAAGAAAGAACTAATGTTACGGCCCGAACTCGATGCCCGACAAGCGACATCGAAATCCATATCGCCGGAGCTTATAACAACATTAGAGTAAATAAATAGCGGAAACAAAAAGGAATATCATTGATCATAACACAGATACAACTTTGATATAGTATCCACTACAACATCGATCACTAATATCAGGGTGATACACAAAAGATACTACAACAAAATGACCACTCCAAAGCGGAACAACAGAGACTTCAAAGAAAAATGCTTCAAAAGATTACCAAATCCAAAAGCTTTCCAAAATCTGACAGCTTCCAAAAGACTTCTGAATCCAAGCTAGCTTCCAAAATACGGATAACCTGCTTCTAGGCTGCCCGTGTGGAAAATTGTGGGCACCCAGAGTTTAGGAAGGGAACAATAAACTCCGGGTCAGTCATGGGACTGGTATGAGTAAACTAAAACATTTGGTTTGAACAAAGAAGTTAAAATGAAATTTGCAATGCTTTTTGAAAATGAAACTGTCATATGGTCTCCTAACACACACATAATGCAAGCGCACACTTGGAGGAGATTCCTCCTTATGACAGTCAAAAATGTTTGATACACGAAAACCATTTGATATTATTATTAGTGCATAGTGCAGAAAACATTTCGAAAGTATAATATCAATCTTAGCCAGCATACCACATTTCGTCGTATGCCAACTATAGCTACCATTTAAGAATGACAGGTTATACAATTGAAATCGTAAAGGGCGCGTATTAAATGATTGGGTTTCCAACAAATGGTCAGGCTAAGGAACTTCCTTACCGAAATGGGAATGCCTCTTGAAGGACGGCTCCCAAGAACCTAACCGGATCTCTGCCAACAAGCTCGATGCTACCTCACGCTTTAACCAAGCTGTAACTAGGTAACTAACACACGAGCTATGCCATCCCCAGTCGTTACCGACCTTTATCCGAGAGCTCTCAACCAACAAAGAAACAACCACACAGTAATGAGATTGCAGTAACCACATAGGTTAAATATCTAGGCTCCATACCATGATACCATCTCTTATCCAGAAGAAAATGGACATACCCTAGGGCGCGACCCCTAAAAACCTTACCGCAACATTCCTGTTTCGACCATTACTGGGTTGTGAGGCTCGACGAAGTCTCGGACACAAAGCTATACGCTTTTTCACAAAGCCATGTAACGACCCAGAATTTTTAGTAATTTAAATTTGAGTATTTAATTAATTTTAAATGTTTATAAGTGAAAATTTTAAGTTAAATAATTTATTTCTTGAATATTGGATTTAATTGGTCATTTAAATCGATTAATTAATAGTGAAATTCCGTAGATAATTGAATATTGGGTTAGATATGATTGAAAATGGTTTGGAAAATTTTGTTATATCATATTAAAGTTATAGAAATATTTTAGAACTTGTAAAATTGAATTTGGAGTTAATTTGTAAAAAATTGAATATTTTAATATTTAATTATCGACTGAAAAATAGCCAATTTTTGAACAGTCTCAGAATTGAACGAAACGAGTTCCATTGGATCCGTAATAGTTAGTTATTATCGGATTTCAATTTTCGTAGCAATCGGAGTTGTCGTTTGACCGTGGCAGCTCCAAACGCATCGATATCGTTTTAATTTTAATTCGGCGAGTTAAAATAGCCATTTTTCAAACGGTCTCGGATTTCGACGAAACCAGTTTCATCGGATCCGTAATGTGATATTATTGTAAGATTTCAAATTTCAAGTCGTTTGGATTTGTCGTTTGTCCGGTACAAGCCAAAACGCCTAGAAATCGCTTAAATCGGTTTAAATTTAAATCGACTGTTTATTGCCGTATCTCACACATACTTCCGAATTAGCTTACGAAACCTGTTCCATTGTGTCCGGAACGCGGAAAAACCTTAGGATCGCCTGGCGGCACGCGTCGTTTGGAGTTCGTTTGCAAAAGTGTCAAATTGGAGATTTTATTATTAAAATAATATTAGTATATATATGTTATTTTATCTCAAAACCCTAGGAGATTAGGGCCAGCCGCCATTATTAGTTCCAATGGCCAGAAATCACCCGAATTCTCCTCCAATTATCTTATAATCCGCGCATCGATTCAAGAAGTTATCAACTGCAAAGTCGTAGAGGACTCTAAGATCTACAAGTTCAACGGTTGAGATCGTGTTCGGAGCTTTGGGTCAACGGGTATTTGGGCACAAAGGCCGTGCGTTTCGTTCATTCCTCAAGGTGGAGGAGGGGGCCGAGCTCCAAGGGGTGGTGGCCGAGCATGGGGGTTGACGAGGGCTTCAAAGTGGCACGTCCTGATCGAGCTGGAACGCGACGGTTTGGGGGCGATTTCAAACCCTAGATTGGAGCTTATGGGTTCTTTTGCACGATGATAGGCTGGAGATGAAACGCGCACGCACGGGAAGAAGGGAGAGCATGGGGCCCGCACGCGTGAAGAGGGGGTGAGGTGTTTTCTTTTAATTTTTAGTTTAAATTCAAAATTCAAATTCGTTCAATCTTTAAAACGTGATAACTTTTTGCTGCGAGGTCCAAATTGAACGAGATTTTTTGCGTTGGCTTCGTATCGCCGAGCTCTTCGCAATGCAACTGGTTTGGAGTCGATTGGAGCTCGTTTGAATTTCGGGTAAAATTAAACGTTCGTTTAATTTTATTCGAAACGAACGCCAAAAACGAAAATAAAAATCAAGGTGAGAACTCCTCACTCAATCGAAAGGTTTTGTTTAAAATTTTAAGTAGTTAATGTTGATTGATGATTGCTGTTTGATTGTGCTAGTAGATATAGTAGGATATATACTATATATAGCGATATATATATATTGGTATATGTATATATCGGATTTGATTTCCCGCCTCGTATAGCGGATGAGACCCTATTGCGCCGTTATTAAGCGGATATTTTATAAAATCCCATATACCGCGATATTCCACCTCGAAGTGGAATTGGTATTGTGCTAACGTCTGTGGTTGCAGGGAAACAGGTTGGAGGGATCCAACTGGATTCCTCACATATTTATTTGATTATTGATATTGTGTTATTGTTGATGTTCATATCGACATATGTTGTTAGTTCCCGTAATTGACCATATGATGCTGTTGCATTATCGGATTCAAAAATTTTAAGTTAAAAATAATGATTTGAATTTAAAAAGGGATTTTAAAGAAAATTTTCAAGTATATGTTTTTAGTAAAATTTTGAACTTGATGCAATTTAAAATAAATTAAGATTTGAAATTTTAAAATTATTAAACTATGATTTTTATGGAATATAACCAAAAGGGAAATTTAAAATAGATAGATTTATAAAATAGTTAAATTTTAGATTTTTGAATTTTTATAAAGGATGAATATAAAAGATTTTTTTTTAAATTGATATTTTTAAATAGAATTTTTGGGATTATAAAATGAGTTTATAAAGTGCTAAGTTAATGTATAAGATGAATTTCATTTAAAATTTTAGATTTATAGAATGTGAAATTTATAAAACGAATGGTTATTGGAAAATTTTAAGTTTATAAGTTATTAACTTATAGAAATGGATTTGGGCATTAAAAAGGGGAATTTTATAGAAATTGTTAATAAATGAAGATTTCATTAGTTGAAATTATTATAAACCATAAAGAAATCTTGTAAGTGATAAGATTTTAAATTGGTGAAGTTCAAAGGAACGATTTGGTAAATAAATAATATTATAAGTATTTAACTTACAATATGGCTTTTGGGTATGAAATTGGGTTATGTAAATTGCATCGGATTAATAAAGGGATTTATAAAATTGGGGTTTATAATAGAAGTGGAATTTATAAACTATGTTTATAAATTTGAAATTCATCGAATTTGATAAATTGAAATATGGGAATTTGTTAAGTGGGCTATATTCACTATTTTGAATATTGAATAGATTATTAAATAAAATGGGTTTGTTTTTGGGAAAGGAATGTTTTAAATGGAATTTAAAACGAATTAAAGGTGTTTTAAAATGTATTGAGTATTGAAAACATAGATTTCAACATTGATTGTTGAAATAGACGTTTTCGAGAAACAGAAGGGGATAATTGGTATAGTATTGGATTTATATATCTATTTTTAATTTCAAATCCATATACTAGTGTTTTTGGGTTGTCGTAACGATGTTTTGCGCAACATTCGTTTTTAACCCAAATAAATGTGAATAAAAGAATATTTCTTTAAAGGAATGAAATTAATACTTAACTATGGTTTAAGCATATGGAATATTTTCGAATTGTTGAAAATAAATTGAATTGTGAATTACTTATTTTTAAATAAGTTTAGAAATGATTTTCCAATATGGAATGGAACGTTTTTGTGAATTCACCTTTTAAAGGTAAAAGTGTAAGCGAATATTTTGGAATCGATTTGAAATCAAATATGAATGGGTATTTGGGATTTAATTCACGTTGGAATTTATAATAGGAAGGGAAATTGGTTTAAAAATAAATGTTGATTTATTTTTAAAGATGGAAATAAAATTCACGAATTTGGAGCGTAAAATTTAAAAATAAATCGGTAAGGATTTATATGTTGTTTTGAAATTTGTTTTCAAAAGGGATAAAGGATGAATGGTGGTTTGAAATTTGTTTTCAAATGGTTGAGTTGTGTAATTTGAAATTTGTTTTCAAATGGTTAAGGTGTTTAATTTGAAATGGGTTTTCAAATGGGTAAAGTGTGGAAAATTTTATTGTGAAGGTGTTTTGGTAAAGCAAATAAATTGGGAAATTATTTGGAAATTGTGTATATATATCTTGTAAAGATATTTTGGGATTTAATAATTTTGGAAAAAATTATTTGGAATCTGATGATGTGGCGCATCTTTATTGATAGTTAAATAACCGACTATCAGTATTTACCCTTGGATGGTAATTGTTGTGATTGTTTGAAATTGAATGCTACACTTATTTTTAAAATAAGCGCTCGCTATTCGGTTTAGCCGGGAGAGGACCTTTGTGTCGTATATCCCATTCCGAATATGTGATACGTCGTTATGGATAGCATTTGAAGACCGGTGTGAAGACCGGGTATTTGTGAAAACGATAGGATGACCTATCGATTGTCTCCGCATCGTTAGCTACGATATGGAGATTTCCTTTGTGATGGGAAATTTTATCGGGATTGTGAATACCCGGATTGCAAGGGCTTCTTTGGAAGTGCCTTCGGTTCTGTTCGAACCCGGAACAGACTTGTATGGTTACGTGTCTGACATTACATTTTGAGAGATAGAGCAGATTTCTTTCAAATACATTTCTGTTGGTGGCGGAGAATTTATTCTCTTAGCTTAACACCCTTCTCTGAGACGTACGAGCTCAGAGGTTATGTAGTTGAAGGTTATCAGCGATATTTCCCAATCTGGTAATGTGGCATGCTGAGTGCTGCTGTGTGATGATCATTGGTTGGTCATTTGTGATATGATCATTTGTTTGATCATTTATCTTTGTGATTATTGCTTTGGTCATCTGTGGACCCGAAGCATGGCTTTGTTACACAAAGCGTAGCTTTGTGGACGAGACTTCGTCAGGACCTCACTCCCCGGAAATGGTCGAAACAGGAATATGCGGCAAGGTTATGAGGGTCGCGCCCTTTAGGGTATGTCATTCCCTTCTGGAAAAGGGTGGTATCATGGTATGGAGCCCAGATATTTACTCATGTGGAAACACTATATCTATTTCTGTGTGGTGTTGTTGGTATCGAGCGCTCGGATAAAGGTCCCAAAGGACCGGGGGATGACATATTCGTGTAGTAGTTACCTAGTTACAGAGGTAACCCGGCCTTGTGTTGGCAGAGATCTAACCGTAACGTTAGTTCTCGGGACGTCCCGCCAGAGGCGATCCCATGTGGCAGTAGGAAGTTCCTTAGCCTGACCATTTGTTGGAAATCCATTCATCCAATACGTGCCTTGTACGGTTTTAGTTGTAGAACCTGCCATTTAACATGGCAGCTATAGTAGGCATAGTATCATGGTACCTATGCTGGCTAGGATTTATATTATACTTTCGAAATATTTTCCACTATGCACTAGTAATAATATCAAAGAATTTTTCTCGTAGTAAGCATGTTTGACTATCATAAGGAGAAATCTCCCCCATGTGTGCGTTTGCATTGTGTGTGTGCCGGGAGGCCTTATGGTAGTTTCATTTTCCAAAAAGCATTGCGGATTTCAAAATTTAAACTTTCTTGTTGCGTGTTTAAAGATAAACTGTTTTGAGTTCTCACACCAGTCCCATGACTGACCTGGAGTTTATTGTTCCTTTCCTAAACTCTGGGTGCCCACTATTTTCCACACGGGCAGTCTAGAGTTAGGTTGTCAGGTTATTCTGGATTCGGGAGTTGCTGTGCAGATCTGGAGGCGAGCCAGATAGCGTAGTCTATTATCTATTGTATATAGTATTTCTTTCCGCTGTTGTTGTCGTACACTCTGATTGATGTAATGTAATGTGATGTAATGTATAAAATGTATAGTTCTTTTGTTTTAATGAATATTCATTTATCTATTATATGTTGTTCCGCTGCGACTGTGAGATTCTGTTATTGTTTCTCGTTCTGTTACTTGTTTTTCTGTTTTCTCTTCTCTTTCTTTTCTTTCTTCTTCTACCTCTTTCTTCTTCTAAAACCCTAACGGTTCGATTTTTCGGCAACGAAAAATCCTGATCGTTACATTTGGTATCAGAGCTTATGGTTAAGCGACAACCTGCTCTGTTGGGTGTTACTCATTAGAGATAGAGTCAGCAGTACTCTAGAATGAGTATGAGTGTAATAATAGATATGAGTGCGTATTTGTTAGTGAATATAAAATTGTTTTATATTGTGATGATTGGTTTATTGAGTGGTATATGAACCTTCGTCGGCGCAGCCTCGAAAACTGAATCGAAGGGGTTCCTAAACACTTGAATAGAACAATTCGACACAATATTGTTTTAAATTGGGTAAATGAAATAATTTTACCTCGATTATATTTTATATATAAAAAGAAAATAATTTTTCAAGAATTATTGAAGTGTGTATATAATTGATTGCTTGGTTGTTGTAAATGATATATATATAAAATAATTAAAAGTTGTTTGAATAAGCTAATAAAAGCAACTATTGTAAAAAGAATAATGGTATAAACCAATGAATCATAAGATGGAATTATAATTAATAATGAGTTACAATTGTAAGATAATCATGTATGTATATAAGAAGTAAAATTATATAAAAGGTTTATAAAAGTGATTTATGAATAGAAAGAAAACTTTTTGAAAGAATAATTAGCATTGATTTCACTATTGTCACTGGGAAATAATAAGGGTGATGACTGCAGCATCATCAGTATCATTTTCGAGTTTCTATGTGATGGATTTGCTACAAAAATGAATTAAAAATTGAAGTTTTGTTGTAATAAACCAATTTGAAATTAAAATTCAATTTGAAATTGATAAATATAAGTGAAAAAGGTTTTGAACTTATAATATAAGTTAGAAGTTGAATAATAAGTTTTATAACTTATTAAATGGGAAAATGTAAGTGAAACCAGTTGTTGAAGTGGTTAAACAATTAAGTTAAGTAAAATGGAATATGAATTTGAATATTGATATGAATTTGACTTAAGTAAAAGTTAAATAGGATTTACTTTGGAATTTAAAATCCGAATTGAATTGATAAGTAAAACTTAAGTTTAATTAACAAATGATGTTTAAATGGAATAACTTAAGTGAAGTTGAATAAAAAATCGATCTTTGCATCAAAGTTAAATAATCAAGTGAATTAAATGATGTAAATAAAGTTGAAATGGAATGCAAGTTAAGTAATGTTGAAAGAATTGATGTTAATATCAAAATAAATGAATAAAGTGAAGTAAATGAATTTGAATAGAATAGAAGCTATGTAATTGAATTCAAATGAAAATTGAAATGCAAAGTTGAATGAAAATGAATATGCAACTTTAATAGTAAACTAAAAGTGGTATAAGAAGCATGTATTGGAAATTTTATAATTGAATTGGCAAATTGGTTTGAATATTATAATTGGATATTATGCTAGCAGGATATACAGGTTATAAAGGAATTGGGATTTTGATTTCAAAGTAAAAAAAATTTGTAACGCTCGACAAAAAGGTACGTATTTCAGTTTTTATATGAGATTTGATGATATCCTTCTCTAGCCACTTGGCTTTCTCTTTTCTTTTTGATTCTGAGGGGCCGTAGAGCCGTTTTGTAGTCGTACCGATCTAGCCGCGCAAAGGAGACTCTGGCGAAATTTTTCGAAAATTTAGGGAGTTAGAAAAATTTTGAGAAATTTTGAAAGTTTGAAATTTGAATTTAAATTTAAATTTGAATTGTTGAGTAAACAATGTTGTTTGAAACCTATAATTGAAGTTGGAAAGCTAATTGAAATGATAGTAAATCTTTAATAAAAAGATTGGTGTTAGAAAGTTAATAAAACTGATTAGCTTTGGAAAAATAATAAACGGATTATGAATTATTCTCCTTAACTTGCAATTTCGAGGACGAAATTCTTTTAAGGGGGGAAGATTGTAACGACCCAGAATTTTTAGTAATTTAAATTTGAGTATTTAATTAATTTTAAATGTTTATAAGTGAAAATTTTAAGTTAAATAATTTATTTCTTGAATATTGGATTTAATTGGTCATTTAAATCGATTAATTAATAGTGAAATTCCGTAGATAATTGAATATTGGGTTAGATATGATTGAAAATGGTTTGGAAAATTTTGTTATATCATATTAAAGTTATAGAAATATTTTAGAACTTGTAAAATTGAATTTGGAGTTAATTTGTAAAAAATTGAATATTTTAATATTTAATTATCGACTGAAAAATAGCCAATTTTTGAACAGTCTCAGAATTGAACGAAACGAGTTCCATTGGATCCGTAATAGTTAGTTATTATCGGATTTCAATTTTCGTAGCAATCGGAGTTGTCGTTTGACCGTGGCAGCTCCAAACGCATCGATATCGTTTTAATTTTAATTCGGCGAGTTAAAATAGCCATTTTTCAAACGGTCTCGGATTTCGACGAAACCAGTTTCATCGGATCCGTAATGTGATATTATTGTAAGATTTCAAATTTCAAGTCGTTTGGATTTGTCGTTTGTCCGGTACAAGCCAAAACGCCTAGAAATCGCTTAAATCGGTTTAAATTTAAATCGACTGTTTATTGCCGTATCTCACACATACTTCCGAATTAGCTTACGAAACCTGTTCCATTGTGTCCGGAACGCGGAAAAACCTTAGGATCGCCTGGCGGCACGCGTCGTTTGGAGTTCGTTTGCAAAAGTGTCAAATTGGAGATTTTATTATTAAAATAATATTAGTATATATATGTTATTTTATCTCAAAACCCTAGGAGATTAGGGCCAGCCGCCATTATTAGTTCCAATGGCCAGAAATCACCCGAATTCTCCTCCAATTATCTTATAATCCGCGCATCGATTCAAGAAGTTATCAACTGCAAAGTCGTAGAGGACTCTAAGATCTACAAGTTCAACGGTTGAGATCGTGTTCGGAGCTTTGGGTCAACGGGTATTTGGGCACAAAGGCCGTGCGTTTCGTTCATTCCTCAAGGTGGAGGAGGGGGCCGAGCTCCAAGGGGTGGTGGCCGAGCATGGGGGTTGACGAGGGCTTCAAAGTGGCACGTCCTGATCGAGCTGGAACGCGACGGTTTGGGGGCGATTTCAAACCCTAGATTGGAGCTTATGGGTTCTTTTGCACGATGATAGGCTGGAGATGAAACGCGCACGCACGGGAAGAAGGGAGAGCATGGGGCCCGCACGCGTGAAGAGGGGGTGAGGTGTTTTCTTTTAATTTTTAGTTTAAATTCAAAATTCAAATTCGTTCAATCTTTAAAACGTGATAACTTTTTGCTGCGAGGTCCAAATTGAACGAGATTTTTTGCGTTGGCTTCGTATCGCCGAGCTCTTCGCAATGCAACTGGTTTGGAGTCGATTGGAGCTCGTTTGAATTTCGGGTAAAATTAAACGTTCGTTTAATTTTATTCGAAACGAACGCCAAAAACGAAAATAAAAATCAAGGTGAGAACTCCTCACTCAATCGAAAGGTTTTGTTTAAAATTTTAAGTAGTTAATGTTGATTGATGATTGCTGTTTGATTGTGCTAGTAGATATAGTAGGATATATACTATATATAGCGATATATATATATTGGTATATGTATATATCGGATTTGATTTCCCGCCTCGTATAGCGGATGAGACCCTATTGCGCCGTTATTAAGCGGATATTTTATAAAATCCCATATACCGCGATATTCCACCTCGAAGTGGAATTGGTATTGTGCTAACGTCTGTGGTTGCAGGGAAACAGGTTGGAGGGATCCAACTGGATTCCTCACATATTTATTTGATTATTGATATTGTGTTATTGTTGATGTTCATATCGACATATGTTGTTAGTTCCCGTAATTGACCATATGATGCTGTTGCATTATCGGATTCAAAAATTTTAAGTTAAAAATAATGATTTGAATTTAAAAAGGGATTTTAAAGAAAATTTTCAAGTATATGTTTTTAGTAAAATTTTGAACTTGATGCAATTTAAAATAAATTAAGATTTGAAATTTTAAAATTATTAAACTATGATTTTTATGGAATATAACCAAAAGGGAAATTTAAAATAGATAGATTTATAAAATAGTTAAATTTTAGATTTTTGAATTTTTATAAAGGATGAATATAAAAGATTTTTTTTTAAATTGATATTTTTAAATAGAATTTTTGGGATTATAAAATGAGTTTATAAAGTGCTAAGTTAATGTATAAGATGAATTTCATTTAAAATTTTAGATTTATAGAATGTGAAATTTATAAAACGAATGGTTATTGGAAAATTTTAAGTTTATAAGTTATTAACTTATAGAAATGGATTTGGGCATTAAAAAGGGGAATTTTATAGAAATTGTTAATAAATGAAGATTTCATTAGTTGAAATTATTATAAACCATAAAGAAATCTTGTAAGTGATAAGATTTTAAATTGGTGAAGTTCAAAGGAACGATTTGGTAAATAAATAATATTATAAGTATTTAACTTACAATATGGCTTTTGGGTATGAAATTGGGTTATGTAAATTGCATCGGATTAATAAAGGGATTTATAAAATTGGGGTTTATAATAGAAGTGGAATTTATAAACTATGTTTATAAATTTGAAATTCATCGAATTTGATAAATTGAAATATGGGAATTTGTTAAGTGGGCTATATTCACTATTTTGAATATTGAATAGATTATTAAATAAAATGGGTTTGTTTTTGGGAAAGGAATGTTTTAAATGGAATTTAAAACGAATTAAAGGTGTTTTAAAATGTATTGAGTATTGAAAACATAGATTTCAACATTGATTGTTGAAATAGACGTTTTCGAGAAACAGAAGGGGATAATTGGTATAGTATTGGATTTATATATCTATTTTTAATTTCAAATCCATATACTAGTGTTTTTGGGTTGTCGTAACGATGTTTTGCGCAACATTCGTTTTTAACCCAAATAAATGTGAATAAAAGAATATTTCTTTAAAGGAATGAAATTAATACTTAACTATGGTTTAAGCATATGGAATATTTTCGAATTGTTGAAAATAAATTGAATTGTGAATTACTTATTTTTAAATAAGTTTAGAAATGATTTTCCAATATGGAATGGAACGTTTTTGTGAATTCACCTTTTAAAGGTAAAAGTGTAAGCGAATATTTTGGAATCGATTTGAAATCAAATATGAATGGGTATTTGGGATTTAATTCACGTTGGAATTTATAATAGGAAGGGAAATTGGTTTAAAAATAAATGTTGATTTATTTTTAAAGATGGAAATAAAATTCACGAATTTGGAGCGTAAAATTTAAAAATAAATCGGTAAGGATTTATATGTTGTTTTGAAATTTGTTTTCAAAAGGGATAAAGGATGAATGGTGGTTTGAAATTTGTTTTCAAATGGTTGAGTTGTGTAATTTGAAATTTGTTTTCAAATGGTTAAGGTGTTTAATTTGAAATGGGTTTTCAAATGGGTAAAGTGTGGAAAATTTTATTGTGAAGGTGTTTTGGTAAAGCAAATAAATTGGGAAATTATTTGGAAATTGTGTATATATATCTTGTAAAGATATTTTGGGATTTAATAATTTTGGAAAAAATTATTTGGAATCTGATGATGTGGCGCATCTTTATTGATAGTTAAATAACCGACTATCAGTATTTACCCTTGGATGGTAATTGTTGTGATTGTTTGAAATTGAATGCTACACTTATTTTTAAAATAAGCGCTCGCTATTCGGTTTAGCCGGGAGAGGACCTTTGTGTCGTATATCCCATTCCGAATATGTGATACGTCGTTATGGATAGCATTTGAAGACCGGTGTGAAGACCGGGTATTTGTGAAAACGATAGGATGACCTATCGATTGTCTCCGCATCGTTAGCTACGATATGGAGATTTCCTTTGTGATGGGAAATTTTATCGGGATTGTGAATACCCGGATTGCAAGGGCTTCTTTGGAAGTGCCTTCGGTTCTGTTCGAACCCGGAACAGACTTGTATGGTTACGTGTCTGACATTACATTTTGAGAGATAGAGCAGATTTCTTTCAAATACATTTCTGTTGGTGGCGGAGAATTTATTCTCTTAGCTTAACACCCTTCTCTGAGACGTACGAGCTCAGAGGTTATGTAGTTGAAGGTTATCAGCGATATTTCCCAATCTGGTAATGTGGCATGCTGAGTGCTGCTGTGTGATGATCATTGGTTGGTCATTTGTGATATGATCATTTGTTTGATCATTTATCTTTGTGATTATTGCTTTGGTCATCTGTGGACCCGAAGCATGGCTTTGTTACACAAAGCGTAGCTTTGTGGACGAGACTTCGTCAGGACCTCACTCCCCGGAAATGGTCGAAACAGGAATATGCGGCAAGGTTATGAGGGTCGCGCCCTTTAGGGTATGTCATTCCCTTCTGGAAAAGGGTGGTATCATGGTATGGAGCCCAGATATTTACTCATGTGGAAACACTATATCTATTTCTGTGTGGTGTTGTTGGTATCGAGCGCTCGGATAAAGGTCCCAAAGGACCGGGGGATGACATATTCGTGTAGTAGTTACCTAGTTACAGAGGTAACCCGGCCTTGTGTTGGCAGAGATCTAACCGTAACGTTAGTTCTCGGGACGTCCCGCCAGAGGCGATCCCATGTGGCAGTAGGAAGTTCCTTAGCCTGACCATTTGTTGGAAATCCATTCATCCAATACGTGCCTTGTACGGTTTTAGTTGTAGAACCTGCCATTTAACATGGCAGCTATAGTAGGCATAGTATCATGGTACCTATGCTGGCTAGGATTTATATTATACTTTCGAAATATTTTCCACTATGCACTAGTAATAATATCAAAGAATTTTTCTCGTAGTAAGCATGTTTGACTATCATAAGGAGAAATCTCCCCCATGTGTGCGTTTGCATTGTGTGTGTGCCGGGAGGCCTTATGGTAGTTTCATTTTCCAAAAAGCATTGCGGATTTCAAAATTTAAACTTTCTTGTTGCGTGTTTAAAGATAAACTGTTTTGAGTTCTCACACCAGTCCCATGACTGACCTGGAGTTTATTGTTCCTTTCCTAAACTCTGGGTGCCCACTATTTTCCACACGGGCAGTCTAGAGTTAGGTTGTCAGGTTATTCTGGATTCGGGAGTTGCTGTGCAGATCTGGAGGCGAGCCAGATAGCGTAGTCTATTATCTATTGTATATAGTATTTCTTTCCGCTGTTGTTGTCGTACACTCTGATTGATGTAATGTAATGTGATGTAATGTATAAAATGTATAGTTCTTTTGTTTTAATGAATATTCATTTATCTATTATATGTTGTTCCGCTGCGACTGTGAGATTCTGTTATTGTTTCTCGTTCTGTTACTTGTTTTTCTGTTTTCTCTTCTCTTTCTTTTCTTTCTTCTTCTACCTCTTTCTTCTTCTAAAACCCTAACGGTTCGATTTTTCGGCAACGAAAAATCCTGATCGTTACAAGCCATGCTTCGATCAACAAATGATCAGCAGCATTCCATATGCCACATTACCAAATTGGGAATGTATCACTAGTAACCATCAACTACATAACCTCTGAGTTCGTACGTCTCAGAGAAGCGTGTTAAGCTAAGAGAATAAATCTCCGCCACCAAACAAAAATGTATTTGATAGAAACCAGCTTTACATCTCAAAGTGTAACGTCAGACACACATCCATACAAGTCTGTTCTGGGTTCGAACAGAACCGAAGGCACTTCCAAAGAATCCCTTGCAATCCCAGTATTCACAATCCCGATCGGACTTCCCATCACTTAGGGAATCTCTATACCGTAGCTACTCAATGTAGAGGCAATCAATAGATCATCGTATCATTCTCGCAAATACCCGGTCTTCACCATCGGTCTTCAAATGTTATCCATAACGTCGTATCATTATTCGGAATGGGTTATATGACACAAGGTCCTCTCCCGACTAAACCGAATAACGAGCGCAATATTTAAAAAAAAATATGGATATTGGTATCTCAGTCAAATCACAGCTTAAAGCCCAAAACCTTTCATTCGTATGGTTTAAACAAATTACCATTTCCAATATTTTAAACAAAATGGTTCATTTCAAAATCCTTCAACGGTTTAAATAATTTCCACACTTAAATCTTTTAAACAAAAGAATCACTTTTAAGACCCCTTTCAATATAAAACAATGTTCACCAATCTTTCACAAAGATTCATTCATAGCCTTTCAAAACAATTCTATTTTAAATTGGATTAACTCATCCGGTCTTTAAATCAAAGACTCATTTTATAGCTTTCAAAACAATTTCCATTTCAAACTTGAAATCTTTTCAACATAATTTGGAAATTCTTTCTTTATATTTGAAAGCCATTATCATTTGAAAACCAAGGGTTTTCGTTTTCAAAAAAATCCAATTATATTTATACAAGTTAAAACCTTTCAAATATAGAACTTGGGTTAAATTCAAATTTCCAAAACACTTTCAAAAATGGTTTAAAACCCATATAAACACTTTTATAAATTGTATACATTTTTAAACCATAACTTCAAAACACAGAATTCAATTTCAAATCTTGAATTCAAATTTAAATCAAATTATTTGAATTACAAAACTTTATCAAGTTATTTAAAATAACTTTTATCCTAAAAACTCCTTTTCAAAAGCTTTTCACATTTAACCCAATTCCATTTCCAAACCATTTGAACTCAAAATTCAACTTTTAAAACCATTTGAAAAATCTATGACTTAACCGATTTCCTCATGAAATCCATATTTGTGTGTGTATAGTGTAGTCCAGGGGTTTTACACACAATAGTGCAACAACATCAATCATCACAGATTCAAGTATAGCAATATCGATAAGCAGTATAATCTACAACGCTTATCCTTATTCACAGATTCACAGATAAAATAAATTTATCAATTACAAAGATTCACCATTATGATTCGATATGGGTTTAGGATAACCAACTAGAATCCGACGCCCTGTCGCATCGAAATTCAAATGTCGTTTTACAGCCCAAAGGTTTTTCATATTCACACAGCAGTATATTCATCACATATATCACAGCTCAGCACAAAGCAATTCATATTACATAGCATCATAATCCCATAACGGAGATATCAATCCAATACACAGCAATCAATAACAATCAAACATCTTCAATTAAGATGAATAAATCATGTGGTTTAAATTAATTAACCACATAAGTACTTTCATAAATTATCTTTAATCAACGATAAATTGTCATTAATTACAGTTAATTAAATCTTAATCACCTTCATTAATTAATCATCCCTTAATTACTTTTCTTAATTAACCTTTAATTAATTAATTATTCTCAAATTAATTACCTTAATTAATAAATCTCATAAATTAATTAATTAACCTTTAATAACCATTAATTTATCATTAATCAACCTTTAATAAATCTCCCATCAATCATTATTAACCATAAATTTATTCAAGAGATTAACTTTTAATTAAATCAACATTTTATCTTGATTTACTTTTTAATAAAAAATAATTTAAAAATAAATATTAATCAAAAAATCAAATCAAGTCCCTCCTAAAAAATAAACAACATTAATGGCTTCCTCATCCTTCTCTCGCCCTCCCATCCCCTTTGCCCCTTCGCTATCATTCTCAGATATCTCCTTCGTCCCTCCTATATACCTCCGTCAACCCCATTATCCTCCTGCCCCTTTTCCTGCCACCCCCTCGCCATCTCAAACTAATGCAACACGTCCCACTCCCCCTGGCTTGGGTTGTGGCCCTCCTGGCCACTCTCGGTCAATCCTTAACAAGGCTCGAACATATGCGCAGGTGGCAGCCACCCCTGCTCCGCCAAACCAGGAGCCTCTTCTCCCAACCCCCCAGTTATACAACCATAGGCGCTCTTTCCCGATCTTTGACTCATACCGCCAAACGTTCGATTTTCTAAAATCAAATAGAAGATGTTTCTGATGCGCTGCAAGGGCCACGTGGCGACAAAATGTAGCGAAGCGAAGATTTGTTACTTCTGTGGTTATTATGGACATTATTACTCCCGCTGTCCTTCCAGGCTTTCTGCATCCGGACCCGCCAAAAAAACCCTTTGGTTCCCACAAACATTCATTTCGCTTGTAGTGACACATCAAATCCTCCTTTTTTCGTTTCCTCTACCAAAGCCACACGTGCCATGTCGTCCATTCCTTCCCACTCCGGTCACACTCCGAAAACAGCTGAACCCCTCCCACCCAATCGAATTACTTCCTTCCCTTTCCCTCACACCAATATCCATTGTGTACCCTCTTCCCTCCCAGCTCCTTCGTACAACTTCCCAATGGCAGATTTTTCCCTATACATCACCGCCATAATTATTGAAGGCGCCTGGACGGTAGAAGTTCTCAGTAAAGTTCTACAATCCGCCTTTGGGCATAGAGAATGGCCGACCTGGTTTCTTGATAACACCGTTTTCTTATTACCTGTCCCTCTGAATCCATCAAAACAGTGGCTCTTACCCGAAAAATCCTCACCAAAGCAGGGGGCGCCATTTACTTAGAAGCCTAGCCAGAATACGAAAAACCGGCTCCCATCGACTTTGAACCTCCAAGATGGGCCACGGTCAAGGGAATCCCGGAGTTTCTTAGGCATAACCCTAAAGTTGTGCAAGCTATTATCAACCCGGTGGGCAGATTCACGGAGTTTGATAGATGTGACTGGTCAGAGTTTGACCGTCGACTTTTGCATATTAAAATGCAATTCCTAGTGGGGGTTCCTTCTTCATCGTCTTACAGGGTCCGCTTTAATGACGCTGACTATCTCATTACTGTATCCATATGGGAGCACGTTCATCCGTGCAACAGGCGGAAACATATCTTTTGGGTCTAGAATATGAAAGAGACATGAAATGCTTCAATGACCAGCTAGATATTCCATCGGATGAACTGGTCTCGGAAGAACGTCTCGACGTGATGAATTATGAGCCTGCTTCGCCACCTTTCCCCTTCCCATGCAGTCCAATATGGAGGACGAAGCCAACAGCATCCTGGGGCCCTTTGCTGAACCAGCCCCACAACGCCGGGACCCACTCCTAGATATGGACCTCTCCGTGCCTTTTCACCTTCAAGCTCCTACACTAGAACCTGCCTCTATAGATGAACATCGCCTGGCGCCCCCATACCTTACATATCCCCGCACCTGAACCCGCCTAATTTCAACTCCAGGCGCCCCTCCACTTCCAAACCCCCTTCCCTGAACCCACCTCCTTGATTGATCATAATTTGGCCTCTCCTCCATCTCTGTTGTCGATGCATCTAGGGATACAAGATCTAACTCCGGCATGGGTTAGAAGAAGTGCGCGGAACTCAAGATCCTTGCCTGGTAATACAGGTTGTTTTTCTAAAACTATAGTTTTTTCTTCTGCTAATTCTAAATTAAACAGAAAGTTGGCACGTTGCATGGGGTTACCATACAAGATGAGCATTACTCTGCCATGCAAACCCTACTGTCCTTTTCCCAATGAAAATTGTATCATGGAATATTCGTGGGCTAGGAGACCCCTCTAACAGGCATTCAACCTATCTTTCCTTGTCTCCCCTAAACACAGACATCCTTCTTCTCCAAGAATCTAAACTGTCCAATCCAACTCCTTCTCAAATTAGACAATTAGGTGGTTCTAATCTCACAGGCTGTGCGCACTCCAACTCTATTGGCTCCAGGGAGTTTAATCACCATGTGGAATGAATCTGTATGGTCCCTTTGTCAAATCATATCCCATCCCTCTATCCTCCATGTAGCACTCAGACACATGCAGTCTGACACTACTTACTTTTTCTCAAACATATATGGCCCGCATACAGTGCAAGAAAGGTTGGAACTTTGGTCGGCCTGCTTGGAATTTGCATCATCTATATACGGTCCCTGGGTAATTGGTGGAGATTTTAATACAACCAAATATTCAAATGAAAGAAACTCGGGAAATATTTCACTTGACTTAGAATATTTCAACGCATTCATCAACTCCTGTTCTCTTATCAAGCCTCCAATCAATAACCGTCATTTTACCTGGACCAATAAGCGTCAATTGCCTTCCCTTGCTAAGCTCGATCGCTTCCTCTTCAATCCCGCCTGGAAGGATATCCATCCTCTTTCCAATTATCTTAGCCTTGCCACCATTCTATCTGACCACTGTCCCCTCTGTCTCGACTCAGGCACCCTTCCTACCTCCAAGTGCCCATTCAGATTTGAACGGCTTTGGCTGCTAGAACCATCATTCGAAGATTTTATCAAATTGGCATGGGACCAGCCCACCAGGTCCTCCTCTGCCACTGCACGTGTAGTAGGTAAACTCAGATCCTTAAGAAAACTCCTCAAGCCTTGGGAAAAATCTATCCGGGGCTTTCTCCGTAGACGCATTGCCGCCATTCAAAATGAAATCCTAGCCCTAAACATCCAGGAAGAATCTCTCCCCCTAGACAACAGTGACTCCCTCAACCTTTCGAACTTAGAGGCTGAGCTTGAAAGACTTATGAAGCAAGAAGAGATTGGATGGAAACAACGGTTAAAAGCCAAGTGGCTGAAAGATGGCGACAAAAACAAATCCTATTTTCACAAATTAGCCAATGGCCGCCGTAGGTCCCTTTTTATCCTGGAAATTGTGCATAACAACAATCCAATATCCGACCCCATCGAAATTTCGAACCTCTTTACTGACTATTACCACTCCATCTTCGGCAAACCCTCTCCTCCCCTCCCCCTCATAGATTGGAACCTACTCTATCCCTACCCTTCGCCCATCCCAATAGACTCCCCTTCATAGAATTAGAGATCCTGGCCGCCCTCAAAGACATGGACGACAACAAATCTCTAAGGCCAGATGGTTTTGGCCCATTTTTCTTCAAGCACTTCTGGGGGGGTTGTCAGGGGAGATATCCTAGACATGTTTTTCGAATTCTGTTCCAGCCCTATGGCCATAGCTCGCCTAAACTACGCCAATATTGTCCTCCTGCCTAAATCCATTGGAGCTAACTCCCTATCAGCCTTCCGACCCATTAGCCTTCTAAACACCACTTTTAAACTGATTACCAAAGTCCTTGCCAATCGCCTCCAAAACCATATGGAATCGGCAGTTGGATCAGAACAGTCAGCCTTCATCCAGGGAAGGAACATCCTGGACTGCGTTGCGGCAACGCAAGAAGTAATCTCCTTCTGTCATTCAAACAACATCCCAGGGGTCCTTCTAAAACTAGATTTTTCCAAGGCCTTTGATTCAGTTAATTGGAATTTATTATTGAGCTCCTAATGCACAGAGGATTTCCACCTACATGGTGCAACTGGATCAAATGCATCCTAAATTTGAGCCTTTCCTTGATCCAGATCGGCGGCTCATCTATAGGGCTCATCAAATCAGCTCGGGGTCTAAGGCAGGGAGACCCTCTCTCTCCGCTTATCTTCGTCATAGTGGCAGATGTCTTTAACCGCATGATCAAACTGGCGATAGCTGACAACTACTTAGCTGGTATTTGTCCCCCCAACCCTAACCCTAACTCTTACCCTAACCTAATGATCTCCAACCTCCAATTCGCAGATGACACCATCCTCTTCGTCTCCCCTTCTCCTGAACACATCCATAGCCTAAAAGTCCTCCTTTACACTTTCGAGCTCATCTCAGGCCTATTAATTAATTTTAATAAGAGTTCCGTCATCATGCTTGGAAACGCTGAGCATCTCGGTCCCTCCATCTCCTCCTCCCTCAACTGCTGCATTGACACTTTTCCAATATCCTATGTAGGCATGCCCCTGCGCCCCACCAAGATTCATCGATCTGACTGGAACCCCTTATATCCAAAATTGAATCAAGACTTGCAGGCTGGAAAGCATACACTCTATCGACTACGGGAAGGCTGGTCTTGACTAAAGCTGTACTCTCGGCGCTCCCTCTCTACTGGCTCTCGTTCCATTAAAATTCCCAGCTGGGTATCCAAAAAAATTGATGCTATTAGACGCTCCTTCCTCTTGAATGGAGGGAAAGCCAAATGCCTTGTTAATTGGAAAATTACATGCATGCACGAGGACTACGGCGAACTAGGTATCACTAATCTGATTACTTTCAATCAGGCGCTTCTAGCAAAATGGCTCTGGCGCCTCCTTTCGCTGGGTCAGTTCATCTGGAAAGACTAGATCCTGGCATCCCACTACAATGCTGACCCATTCTGTGCTCTCTATTTCGCTCCACACTTCAAGCCCTCCCCCTTTTGGTCTGGTGTTCTAGCATCAGTGGACCGCATTAAACCCCTACTTCAGGTGAACCTAGGTAATGGCTCTAACTGCCTTTTCTGGTATAACTCCTGGCACAGCCTCTCCCCACTAAATCGTTCCTTCCCATCACTCTTCTCCTGCACCAACCTCCCCCTCTTGACAGTGGCTGAAGCCGTCAACCTTGGCCTACCCAGCTTATGTCCCCCAACCCTCTTCGCCAATGACACCCTCTCAGAACTCCTTTCCGCCCTCAGCCTGCTGGAATCAGTAACCCTTAACCCTTCATCGGTGGATCACCATACATGGGCTCTATCTCCCTCAAAAGGCTTCTCTATATCATAATGCTTCTCTTTCCTAAACCACCCTGGTAGACTGTTCTCCTTTGCTCGTGTCGGGAAATGCCGCATCCTTCCTGAATCAAATTCTTTCAATGGTGTCTCATCCATGGCCGCATCAATACCAAAGATCGCCTCACTCGCTTGAACATCACATTTGACCAGAATTATGCCTTATGTAACACTGAAGCCGAATCAATCCGTCACCTTCTCTTCGAATGCGAGTACTACATATGGGTTTCGGTTTGCATACACAATCTAGGGCAAACACACAAAATCATAGATTTTTTTGATCATTGGCAATATTGTGCACCAAACCATCATCTTGACATCCTTCTAGCCATCTTCAGCTGGGTCATTTGGAAAGAGAGAAATGCCTTCGTTTTCAACAAACCCACCAACTCGCGGTTTAGCATATGCAGTAAAATTTATAATATCTTTGCTTATTGGACAGGCTCTTCCTCCTCGGCCCCCTTCAGATTTCGTCTTCCATCAGCACGGTCCCCATCGGTTGAACCGGTAGGCAGTGCATCATCAACTGCGCCGACTGGTCATCCTGGTTTCAACTGAAGGTTTGATTGTTTTTGCTTTCAATGTTTAGGGATCACTCTCTCCAACAGTTTTTCTTTTCTGGATAAACTATGACCAATTATGTATATTAGAAACTTCCTGGTCTGTACTTACATGTTGGCATGCTGTTGGTAACCTTAACTCTAATTATGCTGTTTTTGTATTTGCCATCGATCAGGCCTGTAGATCGAACTACTTATTTCTATATACATTATTAATCGGTTGTGTAGTATCATGCTACACATCCGTTCTCCTCAAAAAAAATCACAAAATCAAATGACTTGGTTACTTTAAACATAACTTTCTTAACTCTTTAATTATTCAAATTTAAATCAGGACAAATATATTTTATTTAAACATGGGTTTAAAAATGTTTCAAGATTTAAATTTAAAAATCTGGGTTTTAAAGCCAAAGCTGTTTTGAAAGCCCAACCCGAGCTCGCTCGAGCATTCCCCGAGTCAACAACCAACTTTTCCTTTTTAAAACTTGAAAATTTGTCCAAGTCTTTTTTTTCTTTTTCTACACGGAATGTAACCAAAAATACTCGACACCTTTGTAACGACCCAGAATTTTTGATAATTAGAATATGAATATTTAATTAATTTTAAATATTAATAAGTAAATTTATTAGTCAAATAAATTTTTATTTGAATTATTGGATTTATTTGAATAATTAAATCGATAATTTAATATGTTAAATTATGGAAATAATTGAAAATTGGGTTAAATATGATTGAAAATGATTTGTAAAATTTTATTTTATCATGTTAGAGTTAGAACGATATTTTAGAACTTTTAAAATCGAATTAAAAGTTAATTTGTGAAAATTGAATATTTTAATATTTAATCGACCAGTGAAAATAGTCAACTTTTGAACAGTCTCAGAATTGAACGAAACCAGTTCCATTGGATCCGTAATAGTTAGTTATTATCGGATTTCAATTTTCGTGTCAATCGGACTTACCGTTTGATCGTGGCAGCTCGAAACGCATCGATTTATTTTTAATTTAAATTTGGCGAGTGAAAATAGCCATTTTTCAAAAAGTCCCGGATTTCGACGAAACTAGTTTCATCGGATCTGTAATGTGATATTATTGTAAGGTTTCAAATTTCAAGTCAATTGGATTTACCGTTTGTCCGGTACAAATTAAAACGCCTAGAAATCGAGTTAAATCGGTTTAATTTAAATTGAGCGTTTATAGCCATAACTCGCACAGATGTCCGAATTAGCTTCCGAAACCTGTTCCATTGTGTCCGGAACGCGGGGTAAACCCTAGAAACGCTGGTTACGGCGCGTAAATCGGAGTTCGGAATTTCCGGAATGAATAGTGTTTCGGTTTTCTCTATAAATAGCCCTCACACAAACTTTAAAAAAAAAAAAAAATGAAACCCTAGCCGCCACCCCCATAAACAACGGCCAGAATTTGTCAATTTTCATTCCTCAATTACTCCCAATCCATTCATCGATTCAACGAAGCTTCAACACGAGAATGGAAGAGGACGATGAGATCTAGAGATCTATACGGAGATGATGGCGTGAAGTGGAGCAGAATGGTGTCAGGGAGGCCGCGTTCTCCACCGTTCATACACGCATTTCGAGGCTCATCAGAGAGCCGAGCCCCACGTGCTTGAGGCCGAACCTAGAGCAAGCTATGGCCTTCGATTTGGCGCGTCTTGATCGTGTTGTAGTGGCTTGTGTTGGGCACGAGTTCAAACCCTAATAGCTTGCAAATGGGTTCATGGTGACGGCCTAATACATGTACATTACGTGATGAAGGAGATGGATAAGGAGCGGCCCTGATGCACTCAAGTTGGATCTCACGGTCTAGAGGGTATAGGTTTATAAAATTAGAAATTTAGTTGTAATTTATGTTATATAAAATTCGTGTAAGTTAAAAAAATCATAACTTTTTCATACGAGGCCGAAAAAATACGAAACCAGTTGCCTTGGAATCGTATGGACGAGCACTACGCGATGGAGTTGGTTTGGAGTCGTTTGGAGTTAGTGAGAATTTTGGGTAAAATTAAACGCACGTTTAATTTTATTCGAAATAAATCGCTAAAACGGAAAATAAAATCAAGGTGAGAATTTCTCACTCAATCGAATCAGTTTCGATTTTTTTTTTAATAGTTAGATTTAAAATATTTGAATGCATGTTTGAATGATGATTGATATCTATTGATTGTTAAAATAGACATTATACGCCGTTAGTAAGCGGATGTTATTTATTAAAAACATATACCGCGAATATTTCATAAACAGTGAAATTGGTATTATAAATAATATCAATATATATATATTGGCATATGTATATATTGCAGTTGTTGATTCCCCGCATTTTTTAGCGGATGAGACCCTATTACGCCATTATTAAGCGGATAATATTTAATAAAAACATATACCGCGATAATTTCGTACTGGAGCGAAATTGGTATTGTGCTAATGTTTTTGGATGCAGGAAAACAGATTGGAGGGATCCAACTGGATTCCTCAACAGTTTTTATTTGATTTCAGATATTTTGATATTTGATGGATTATCATATACGATATATGATGTCGTTGTAGTCGTGATTGACTATTTGATGTGTAGCATCATTGGACCCAGATTTTGGGATTTTAAAATGATTTTTAAAGTGATTTTTGAGAATATATAATATTTTGGAATTGATCCATTTTAAATAAATAAACGTTATAATTTTTAAAGTTATAATTATTATGATTTTTGAGAAATATAGTTAAAAACTAATTTTTGAGAATATGATGCTAACGATTTTATAAAATAGTTTAATCGGAATTTTAGAATTATTGTGAAAACTTTAAATATAGGATTTTATAAAATTTAATTATTTTATAAATCAAAATGGTGAAATTCTAAAGGAGATTAAAGACGTTTTAAAATATTAATATGAATTGATTTATATAAGAGATTTATAAATGGATATTTATAAATTGAGATATGGAAATTATAAAACGAGTTTTTATAAGTGTTTGAATGAAGTGAAAATGAATTTCATTAAAGAATGAAATTTATAGAATTATAAACGGTGAAGTTATAAATGAAATTTATAAATAATAAGAATTATAAATTTGTGAAGTTATTTGAAGAATAGATTTGGTTAAATAAATGAATCTTATAAGTTATAAGATTTATGGTTTGGAAAGTTTTGAGAGGAACGATTTTGTAAAATAATCGTTTTATAAGTATTTAACTTATAATATGAACTTTTAGTTTATAATTGAGTTATAAACTGGAGTAGGTTAATAAAAGAATTTATAAAAAGGAAGTTTTTATAAATAAATAGAAATGGAATTTATAAACGTTGTTTTATAAATTCGCAAATGACTTATTTTGATAAGTAAATTGCTGAAACCTATAAATGGAGTTATATTCACGTTTTTGAATAGTGAATAATATGTTAAAGAAAATGTTCAGAATGTGATATTTTAAACTGAATTAAAACGATCTAACGATGTTTTAAGATATGTTGAGATTCGAAACCATAGATTTCAACATTAATTGTTGAAATAGACGTTTTCGAGAAATAGAAGGAAATAATGGACTATAACACTGTTGTTATAGTAAATGATTTCCGAAAGGAAATGTTTTGTATAGTATTGGGATTTATATATCTATTTAATTTCGAATCCCTATACTAGTGATTTTGGGTTGTTGTAACGATGTTTTACGCAACATTCGTTTTGGCCCAAATAAATATGTTGAAGAGAATGATTTCCTTAATAGAATGAAATATATACTAAATTTCGATTTAAGTATATTGGATATTTTCCAAGTGTTGAAAATAAATAAAATTTGTGAATTACTTATTAAATAAGTATGGAAATGTTTTTCCAATGTGAAATGAAACGTTTAGAGAACTTATCTTTTTGAAGGTAAATTGAAATGAATTATTGAAATCATATGCATGGATAATTTGAAATATAAATTCACTAAGGAATTCATAAAAGGAAGTGGAATTGGTTTAAAAATAAATATTGATTTATTTTTGAAGTGTTGAAATAATATATCTAGTGAAGATATTCTTTTGGAAAATAAATAATTTGGAAAATTATTTGGAATCTGGTGATGTTGTGCATATCCAGTGATAGTTCAATAACCGACTATCAATATTTCCCTTTGAATGGGTATTTGATGTGATTTGTTTGAATGTGAATGCCACACTTATTTTTGAATAAGCGCTCACTATTCGGGTTAACCGGGAAAGGACCATGGGGTCGTATAACCCATTCCGAATATGTGATACGTCGTTATGAATTGCATTTGAAGATCGGTGTTGAAGACCCGGTATTTGCGAGAGCGATAGGATGACCTGTCGATTGACTCTGCACCGAGTTGCTCCGGTATAGAGTTCTCCATATGTGATGGTGAATCCGATCAGGATTGTGAATATCCGGATTGCAAGGACTTCTTTGTAAGTGCCTTCGGTTTTGTTCGAGCCCGGAACAGACTTGTATGGATTGTATGTCTGACATTACAAGTTGAGATATAAAGCCGATTTCTTTCAAATATATTTCTGTTGGTGGCGGAGAATTTATTCTTTTAGCTTAACACCCTTCTCTGAGACGTACGAGCTCAGAGGTTATATAGTTGAAGTTATCAGCGATATATTCCCAATTTGGTAATGTGATATGCTGAGTGATGCTGTAAATGATCATTGTGTTGATTATTGTGATAGGATCGTTTATTTGATCGTCTATCTTGGTGATCATTGTGTTGATCATTTGTTGACCCAAAGCATGGCTTTTGTATAAAGTATGTTTTTGTGGACGTGACTTTGTCGAGCCTCACACCCCGGAAATGGTCAAAACAGGAAAGATGCGGCAAGGTTATGAGGGGTAGCTCCCTTTAGGGTATGTACATTTCCTTCTGGATAGAGGTGGTATCATGGTATGGAGCCTAGATATTTAACCTATGTAGTTACTATGAATTTATTACTTTGTGGTTGTTGGTTTTCGGGATCCCGTGAGAAAGGTCGTTTACGATCGGGGAATGGCGTGCTCGTGTCAGTAGTTACCCAGTTAGGGGTAACCCGGCCTTGTGTTGGCAGAGTTCCGGTTTGGTTCTCGGGGATGTCTTTCCAGAGGCATTCTCATGTGGCAATGGGAAGTTCCTTGGCCTGACCATTTGTTGGAAATCCAAAGAAACAATACGTGACTTGTACGGTTTTAGTTGTATAACCTGCTATGGAATGTGGCGGTAACCTGCTATTGAACATAGTTAGCTATAGTAGGCATAGTTCGAAATGTCTATGTTGGCTAAGATTTACATCTTTACTTTCGAAATGAATTTTTCCTACACTATACACTAATAATAATATCAAATGTCTTTTTAAATGCGTATCAAGCATCTTTGACTATCATAAGGAGAAATCTCCTCCGATTCTGCGTTTGCATTGTGTGTGTGTGCGGGAGGCCTTATGGTAGTCTCATTTTTAAAAGCATTGCGAATTGAATTTAAAAATATTCCTCTATTTTGATTTTAAAGATAAATAAACTGTTTTGAGTTCTCACACCAGTCTTGTTAAGCTTTGGGCTATGTGATGGGGGGGTTCTCGCTTCGCGGTTAGGTGGCGAACGGGAGACTCTTACTCCCACACATCCTCTTTTAGGGGGTTGGTTAGGTGTAACCTGAGACAGTCGAGAGGCTGGCCGTAAAAGCAAGTATGGGGTACCAGTGTAAGCCACGGTGGGGCTGGGATGGTTGAAAAGCCTACCGGTTGTGACCGCTACCTCCGAGTCGTTACATTTGGTATCAGAGCTTATGGTTAAGCGACAACCATGGTTCTGTTGGGTATGACTCATTAGAGATAGAGTCAGTAGTACTCTAGAATGAGTTTGAGTGTAATGTTGGGAGAATTCTCACCCAGGGGATCTTGAGACCAAGAAGCGTCAGTTTCACCCGGGTTCGCAACCTCCAATTCATTCGGCAAGGTACGCTCGGCATTCACACATGAAGCTTCATTCGGCAGTGCAAGCCCAAGTCCATCCGGCATAGCCAGCCTCCTTCCCTCCGCTCCACCGAATCAACGCCTCACCTACCCAATGCCGGTCCAAGTTCCTGCCGAACCAGCTTCGAAGTCACAACCAAGCCCTACCGGATCAACGTCCTCTCCAATACCACCGGTCCAACCCCTTTCCCACATGACCGGACCACATACGACCGAACCAACCTTCAAGCTCACCACCGAACCAACGCCACCGAGCCAAACCATACCTCACCACCGAATGGACCTCCGCCGAACCAGATGATTGCCAGTCCAAATTGCTTCAGCCCGGGCCCACCAGCAGTTATATACTTCCAAGACCCCTGCCCCCTACCTCATTCTATAAATAGAGGGGCAGGGGTACAACAATGGCAGACAAGTTTGAGAGCTCAAGCAAGGAAGGAACTTTCAAAATACTTTCATATACATATATACGAAACATTGTACTTGTAGTCTGAAAGAAAGAAGATAATAACATATAAAGTGGACATAGGCACATTCTGGCCGAACCACTATAAATCCGCGTGTCTTTTACATTTCAGCCCCTACTTCTTTTATATTTACATACTCATCTAAAATCATTGAAAATCACATATAATCAACTAAATAATACGACTTGGAGGTGTTTGTCCATTTTTTGTGCAAACATTTTTGGTGCTTTCACTGAGAATTGAACTCAGGCTTCATCTTCTCCCACTCAACCTTCTTCCTAACAACATCGCTCGTTGCTTAGAAATCATGCCTTCCAAACAGAGAAGGGATGTTAACGAAGGAAAGAACATCGCAACTAGCAGCCTTCCAGATCCAGCAATCGCAGATCAGCCCACTTCAACAGCAGTACCAGATGAAAATCAGGAAAATCCAACTGGTCCCGCAACGGAACAACCAATCACTAGGGCAGATCTGGACAGGGTTGTGGCTGAAGTAACTAACCGCTTCACATCCCAACAAGAAGCTTTGGTGGACCAACTCATGTCACGCTTAAGGGATGCTGAAGAGTCCAACCACAACACTGAATCATGGGGTGAGTCCCAATCCGGAGGATCTCGGAGGCAACAAAGGTCTTCCCTCTTCGAAGAAGCTATCAACAGGAACAACAATGATAGGGGCCGCGCCCGGACTCAGCCCGAATTCCGACTCGAGGAAGCCCTTGGAACCGAACCCAGCGGGGGAGGCACCAGGCGAGGGTCGGATGTAGCTGAGCCAGTCATGCCACCTAATCATAGAAACCCCGCTGAACGGAGCCGAGCTAGAACCCAGCCCGAAGTTAACCCCATGGATGTGCTCGAAACAGAACCCCACAGGGGAAGATCAAGGCAGGGGGCAACTGTAGCTGGTCCTAGCGTGCATCCGAGCAGCCAAAGACAACCACTGGATAATGCTAGAAGTGATAGACTGTACCATCCCTACAGGTCATCTGGACGAGATAGACCCCGCAGGGAAGAACCAAGCTCATTTTTGTCCGCTCCAAGTTCTGACGAACGAATGGCACGATTATTCAGAGAATGTGTCCAACGGGAGCAAAGGGACCGGGGAATAGGCGCTAGGGTCACCAGTCCCTTTACCCGAAATATCGAAACTGCCATCACTCCCCGGGAATGGAAAATGCCAACCATGGAACCTTACAAAGGAACTTCCAACCCCATCGTACACTTGCAGAGATACACCCAGCATATGCTCATGAGTGGAGCAACAGAAGGAGTGTTATGTAAATGTTTTCCGCTATTCCTAGCTGATCTAGCTACCTCCTGGTTCTGCCATCTACCCCAAGGATCCATCAGCTCATGGGAGATGTTGAAAGAAAGGTTTATTAGCCAGTTCCGCATCCATGTGGAACAACCCAAGGATGCTTATTCTTTATCCAATGTCAAACAGAAAACCGGAGAGACGCTGCAACAATATCTAACGCGGTTCAACGCCGCAGCGGCAGCAGTTCAAGATGCCGATGAAAAACTCACTCTAATGGCCCTCTGTAGTGGTGTACATCCAGACACCAAGTTTGCCAGAAGATTAACTAAGGAAAAACCAGCTACCTTGCCTGATTTCTTCCATGAAGCTGGAAAGTATATGAGACTTGAAGACGCTGCTACAGAGAGGCAATCAGGACAACAAGGTAAGACAGTTCAGGACAAGGTTCCCACTGCAGCTAAGGACGCTCGAAGAAATGAATCTAGAGACAATGCTGGGGGCAGAAAGGTCGAAAAGCGCCAATATCGACCAGGACCGAGATTTGACTCCTACACTCCTTTGAACGACACAATCGAAAATATCTTCCTAGACACTCAGGGCGAACTAGGATACAAGCGCCCCCCGCACAAGAAAGAATCAGATAACGCACTCAAGTCCGGAAAGTTCTGTCGCTTCCACGAATTCCACGGACATGACACCAATGAATGCCACCATCTTCGGGACTTGATCGAAGAACACATTAGAAGAAGAAGACTGGAACGCTATGTGAAGGGTCAGAACAGGACTCCAACTCCAGCAAATGAGAACTCAAAGCAACCCCTCCCAGAGGTAGGCGGAGGGAATCGCAACAATCACAACACCAGTGGCTCTAGTCAAGAGAAGATAGTGGTCCTTACCATCTCAGGAGGACCACACATCGCCGACAGAAGTTGGGCAGAGATGGAAAGGTACGGCAAGTCGCTTAGAAATGCAGAAGGCTATGTTAACTCCATCACGGAAGAACGCCACCCGAAACGAAAAGAGAACGACGACATCATATTCAGTAGGCGTGATTTGGAAGGAAGACAGTACCCACATATGAATCCTATGGTCATCTCTGCCTGGTTCGGTCCAGCTAAAGTTTTTCGGATTCTAATAGACACAGGAAGCTCCGTAAATATCCTATTCAAACATGCTTTCGACAAAATGAAGTTATCAATGAAGGATGTATCCCCTGTGACAAACCACTGCACGGTTTCACTAGAGATGCAAAAATGCCCCTCGGGCAACTTGACCTCTTCGTCGAAATAGGAAGTCATCCCCGCTCCGTTGTGCGAAAACAAACGTTCGTACTAATAGAAAACCACTCGGCTTACAACGCCTTCTTGGGAAGACCAGCCTTGTCTGACTTCCAGATTGTATTAGCCCCCTGGTGCCTGAAAATGAAATTTCCAACAGACAACGGAGTAGGAGAAGTAGAAGGAGATCAAGATGCTGCCCGAGACTGCTATGTGACTGAACTTCGCGATAACCGCAGAAAGAATAAAGGAAAAGGTGCAGAGACTACTCTCTGCATGAAAAGCTTGGAGGCATAGCAACTAAAGAAAGCCCCTCCTCTTCGATACACAAGCGATCCCTTCAATGAACTAGACCCCAGGGATAAAGAGGAGGAGGCTACCGCCGAGCCTGCAGAGGCTATGGAATTCGTATCTGTAGACAAGCACGATTCAAGTAAACTATTAAAAGTCGGATCTCAGCTAAAAACGGAGTTGAAAGATCAACTCATTGACTTTCTCCGCCACAACTTAGATGTATTTGCGTGGACCCATGCCGATATGACAGGAATCTCCCCCGACATAGCATGCCACATGCTGAACATCGATCCCACCAAGGTACCAGTAAAGCAGAAAAAGAGGAGCATGGGGGCAGAGCGATCGGCAGCCCTTGATGAGGAAGTAAAGAATCTACTTGCTAATGGCTTCATACGGGAAGCCATCTACCCAGAATGGATCGCTAACCCAGTGCTAGTAAAAAAGGCCAATGGAAAGTGGCGAACATGTATTGACTTCTCCAATCTGAATGACGCTTGCCCAAAAGATTGCTTCCCACTTCCCCGAATTGACCAACTTGTGGACAGCACAGCCGGACACGAACTCCTATCTTTTATGGATGCATACTCCGGATATAACCAGATTCCCATGCACGCTCCTGATCAAGACCACACTAGCTTCATCACCGACCGCGGACTATATTGTTACAAAGTCATGCCTTTTGGACTCAAAAATGCTGGAGCTACCTATCAGCGCCTCGTCAACAAGATGTTCGCGGAACTAATAGGACGAACTATGGAAGTGTATGTGGATGACATGTTGGTAAAGTCCAGGAAAGCCGACGACCATGTAAGCCACCTGGGCGAGATGTTTCAAGTACTTCGCCGATATGGAATGAAGCTGAATCCTCTAAAGTGCTCCTTCGGAGTATCTTCGGGAAAATTCTTAGGATTTATCGTCCACGCCAGAGGAATCGAAGCAAACCCTGAACAAATCCGGGCTCTAAAAGAAATAAGGATACCCTCCACTCGAAAAGAAATGCAGAGCCTAAACGGAAAGGTGGCCGCCCTAAGCAGATTCATTTCCAAGGCAACTGACAAGTGTGTCCCTTTCTTCGAAGCTCTCAAGAAAGACAAAGGGAGATTCGAGTGGACCGATGAATGCTTAAAAGCCTTCCTCAACCTAATCGAACACCTTCAGAGACCACCAGTACTCTCAACTCTAAATGAAGGTGAAGTGTTATACCTATACCTCGCTGTATCATCTCATGCTCTAAGCGCCGCCTTGGTAAGAGAAGAAGACCGCACACAACGCCCGGTTTACTTTGTAAGTAAGAGATTTACAGGGGCAGAGGCCAGATATCCTAAACTAGAGAAATTAGCATATTGTTTATTGATCGCGTCACGAAAACTGCGACACTACTTCCAGTCTCACTACATCAGGGTTCTAACCGATCAACCGCTAAGACAAGTGCTCCATCGTCCTGACACTTCTGGGCGACTCCTCAAATGGTGCATCGAACTAAGTCAGTATGATATCACCTACCATCCTCGCACTGCTATCAAAGGACAAGCCATGGCCGATTTCATTGCCGAATTCACTACCAACGAAGGCAAGGAACAATCCGAAGTAGCAAAAAACATCAAGTGGAACCTCTTTGTAGATGGAGCATCGAACGAACAAGGCTCGGGGGCAGGAATTGTGATCATCACCCCCAGGGGAAGAAAGTTGTACTATGCATTAAGGTTGGAGTTCACGGCCACTAACAACGATGCTGAATATGAAGCAGTAATAGCAGGATTGGAGCTTGCCCTGGAAATTGGAATCAATTCCTTATGTCTTCATAGTGATTCTCAGCTTATCGTAAACCAGGTGCTAGGAGAATTCCAGACTCGAGGAGAACGACTCACAGCATACCTAAAGAAAACCAAACTGCTGCTCGATCAATTGGACCACTATCTAATCAAACATATTCCTCGAGAAGAGAACCAAGAGGCAGATGAACTTGCAAAGCAAGCTAGTATGAAGAATAGCACCATTTTCGGAACACTAGCCATCTCAAGGCAGCTAGCCCCAAGTTTCAAACCAGTAAATCTGGTAACTGCAATCGAAGAAGGAACCTGGATGACTCCCATCCGGAAATATTTGCAAGATGGCACACTGCCCGACAGGCGTGACGAAGCCAAGAGGATCTTGAGGAAAGTTCCCCACTACACGATACAAGAAGGCATCCTCTATCGGCGTGGCTTCTCTGGCCCCTTATTGAGATGCGTCGCTGGAAGGGAAGCCAAGGAGATCTTATCAAACATCCATCAGGGAGGATGCGGAGATCACACTGGGGGGCAGACTTTGGCAAGGAAGATACTCCGATATGGACATTACTGGCCCACACTAAACAAAGACGCTCTAGACTTCATCAAGAAATGCGAAAGATGTCAGAAATTTGCCAAGATTCCTCGACTGCCCACAAATGAAATTACTCAAATGACCAGCCCTTGGCCCTTTGCTGTATGGGGAATTGACTTAATTGGCGAACTGCCAACGGGCCGGGGCGGAGCCAAATATGCTGTAGTGGCAGTCGATTATTTCACCAAATGGGTGGAAGCAGAACCTCTAAATAAAATATCTTCAACAAAAGTTATAAACTTCTTGATCAAAAATATTCTGTGCAGGTACGGAGTCCCACTCAAGATCATATCAGACAACGGACTCCAATTTGACAGCGAAGAATTTGCCGACTGGTGCCAGGAGCATGGAATTCATAAAAGCTTCTCATCAGTAGCTTATCCTCAGGCAAACGGACAAGTTGAAGCTGTCAACAAAATTCTCAAAACCCTAATCAAGAAGAAACTTGAAAAGTCAAAAGGCGCCTGGGTGGACGAACTTCCTACGGCACTATGGGCATACTGCACGTCTTTCAGAACATCAACGGGACATACTCCTTTCTCCTTGGCATATGGATCGGAGGCAATGCTCCCAGTTGAGACTATTGTGCCTTCCCACCGTAGGATCCACTACAACCCAGAAGAAAACGAAGAACTCCTCCTCATGTCTTTGGATCTGATTGAGGAACGGAGAAACGATGCAGCACTTAAAGCAGCAGCTCACAAACAAAAGGTGGCAGCGCTATACAATTCCAAAGTCAAGCATCGCAGCTTACAAGAAGGAGATCTTGTCTTCAGGCGAATCTTTCCGCGCCCCGGGGCACTAGACCCCATCTGGGACGGACCGTATGTAATTCATAAAGATCTCCACAACGGAGCTTATATTTTGTCAACAGTGGACGGAGAGGTGTTCCAGAGGGCATGGAACATCCGACACCTCCGTCGATACTTTTCTTAACTTGTACTGCCCATATGAAGTGAATTAACAAAGAGAATCAGTGGACGTAGGCACTTTCGTGCCGAACCACTTTAAAAAATCTTGTCTCTTTTTAGCTTGTTCCTTTATGTCTTGGCTACTTGTTAAGTTTTATCCCTTTCTGTTGAACAAAATCCTATGGCATCTCCACTCAAGACGCACCGCGGCCTCATCTGGACTAGGCCTAACAGGTACGCTACGATTCTATGCACTCGCCAATGAGACACTTTTGCTCCAGCATCCCTCTGCTGCGGGTTAACTCATTGCGTGCCTGCCCTCAAAGCCAACTGTAATGAGCCGATTATAAGTCATCATAAAGGCCGACTATAGCCGATGGCAGCTCATTACGGCGTTCGGCTCGCCGGCAACTGTGAACCTACTTTAAGCCCCAACATAAGGTGTGGCCAGCCAGGGGTAGTTCACGGCCAACGGCACCCACGCTAGCCGGCCACGGTAAATCGAATAATACCCACGATTACGGACCATAATGGTTCGGGTAGTTACCGTGCGCGATCTCGGCTCCGATGTCTCTTAAGTGCGGCTGTGGTAAAAAAGAAAACTCCCCGCGGAGGCGTAAGATGGGTGACAAATGTCTCCAAGACCCACAGCTAGGGAAAGTGACTACAAAACCCGTTTGCCACGAACTTAAGCACATCGACGGCCTTCCGTGACTGGAAGTTTTACTTTTACTATATTTCCATTTCATTTAAATACTTTTCTCCTATCCTGTATAACAAACTCTAAAGTACAGGAAACCAAATAGGAAGCGTTCGCTCATGAGAAACTAAGCCTGCGTACTGGGTGGCAAGGTACTCAGCTATGTCCGTGAACAGTTACATAAGATACTCTAAGCTACCGCCTGCGAATGGAACATAAAGGGCGGTACTCTCTTTTCTTGTACATAAATACGTAACTATAGCTTGTTCGTACAATAACATTGCAACACATGAAATTATATTTCTAGCAAAAAACTTAGCATCAAACACAACTAGAATCACAGGCATATACATAGTTATATTTCTCACGCAGCACATCAAGATGACAACAACATTTAAACATAACAACATCAGCTTATATTATAAAATCACACGAAGTTATTCTTTGCAAATAATATTGTTATTGTTACATGTCAATGACTAACGTAAACAGTGATAAAAAGAAATAAAAAGGTGGCAGCCGCGTCCACACTCCATCACCGACTTCCCCAGTCTACTTAGCCGCAGGATCAGAGCCCCCAGCATATGGATCAGGAGTCCCACCTGTCCAGTTCAGAAGAGGAATTCATTAAACGAACGATCAAGTTATGAAAACACGGAAAGGAAAGAAAGGGGAAAAGAATAACTCACCAGCATCCGCCGCTTGATCCTCATCATCCAACTGCACGCCCGCTTCCTCTGCAACAAGCAGCCGCATCCCCTCCTTCACCGCCGCTTGCTCCTCCTTCGAGAACTGGGCAGTAACCGCATCCAAATTGAAAGCCTCTCCGCCTTCCTTACCCGCGTTCACCCTGGCCTCCTCTAAAGCCTGGAGATACACCTTGGCCATCACCCGAGGGTAATCGTCCATCCAAGACAAGCCGCCCTCCTTTCAAGTGTGGAAGTACATGTCCTGCAGCATCTCATCCATCATCCCCTCATTCTCCTCAAACTCCCTCACCCGGGCCTCGGAAGCTTGCAACTTGGCGACGGCAATGTCCCTCTCTGATTGGTATCTCAAGCAGTCAGCCTGGAGAGACCTCCTCATTTCCTCCTCCTTTAACTTGAGGGACCTCCTCATCTCCTCCATCTCCTCCTTCAACTCGGCCTGAGCCATTTCCGCAGCCTCGAGCCTCCCAGACAACTCCTCTACCCGCTCAAGATCCGCATTTCGAACCTCGTCCACCGTCGTAATGGCCATGTTAATCCGTTCCCTGCAGGCGACCTCCATCTTCCGTAATTCCTCCCTACTGGCCTTCTCCATCGTCTCTTTCAGCCGCTTGGAGGCTTCCTCATGCTGGGAAATCTGGATGGCTTGATCGGCGAGCTGCTTGGCCTGATCGGCAACTTTTAACCACAACCGAACATTAGCACTCCCGATCTCTTCTCCGGCCTTGGCCAATTTAGCATGATGCTCCATTAACTTCTTGGTCTCTGCGGCCACCCGATCGATGTTAGCCTTGGCTTCGTCCCCCATGGTGACTACCCGTGTAGTAAGTAAATCAAGATCTAAAGACTTGGCCTCGTCCAGCACTCTTACCATGGGGTTGCGGGGAAGGAGGTGCTCGCCCGTGGCCTCATCAAATGAGATATCCTGAAAGCTCGGATCTAAATCAGGATGACCGGCAAAAGGGTCACGAGGCACGGGGCGAGGCATATCAGGACGCCTTATACGAATAACAGTTGGGCTCTTGAAAGGAGGATGAGGGGGGCCGGATTCCGTGCTCTCCTCCGTAGTATCACGAGGAGGCTGAGTAGGAGGCTGCGAACCAGGGGAAGACTCAAATAAGGGATGGCTCCGCTTCTTTTTCCGAATGCCCTCTTCAATGACCCCGAGAAGAGGGCGATAACTGACTACATCCCTAGTGCGACCAGTAGGGGGTTTCGCAGAAGCTCTCCTCGACTTAAACTGCTCAAGGCGGTGTCGAACGTCCGACGTTTTAACCACCTGGCCTGCCCCTGGAATAAAGAACAGGTGTTACGAACATACAATAATCCACAGTTCGAAAAATGTGTTAAGTTAAAAGGAACGAAAAGTGAGAAGACACGTCTATTATACAAACCCGGTGGAGGAGTGGGATACTGCAATAAGTCCTGGATCTCATTCCAGGACGGAAGTGAACCGTAAAAAATTTCTAAGTCCCTATCGAAAATGGAATCGGCAGAAGACAAAAGTTCACCTTGCATCGCCGGAATCGCCCTAGCTGAGGAACCCTTAGAGGATGGGTCAGTGCCAGCCACAGCTTTGCCGGTTTCCTTTGCCTTCTCCGTTTCCGACTCTCCCTCCGACTCCCCGAAGGCCCGACGGAGAGCCTCATCCAGTTCAAGGTCTTGCTCAGAGGTTAGGGCACCGACGCCATTACCACCTTGACCGTCGCCGTCTCCTCCACCCTCCGACCCTTCTCCAACCTCGCCTCCTTCCTCCTCATCTACACCTTCCCCCTCTGGGACAGTCGGACAAGTGCTTGGAGAAGGGCAATCAGACTTCTTCAGCTTCTTCCCCCCGACAGCGGGACGCTCTGCAAAAGGCTCCCTCTTACCGCTCTTCACCGTAGCCCCCTCCTTAGCTTTAGCAGCCTTCTCCTCAGCCGTATCCCTTTGCTTAACCACGGACTGGTGCGGTAAGATCAAATTATACTCCAAGAGGGTTGCGTTCCTGATCAAGAAGGAGGCCGACCGGTCCCGTGCCGGAATAGCCTTTAGTTCAGCAGCCATTCGCACCAAGGAATCATCCTCCACGACTGCAATACCACCTGTCGCTAGCCAGAAATAGAAGCATGTCAGAAAAAACACTACAGTCAAAACATGGAAGATATAAATGAAATCCATCTTACAGCCAGAAGTGAAAAGGCGGAAAGAAACAGCATCGTCCTTGATGAAGAACCACTCTTTTTTGAACATGGTAAACTTGGAATATAAGTCCAGGACCGGTTTGAAGGGCACGGCCGCTTCCAGACTGATATACGGAGACCCCTTCTTATAGCCTCTCAGGTTGTACAAATATCGAATTTCCCGGTTAGAAGGAGGACGCCCGTACCTCCTCTGGAAGATAACAAAGAGGCTCACCAGGATGGCATAAGAGTTAGGCTGAAGCTGGAAGGGAGCCACCTTCAAATATGTGGTGAAGCTTACTATCCAAGCGTTGATAGGAGGGATAGCACCGCACATGCAATGGTATCTGCTATAAGCAAAGTAGCCCTCGGGAGGATTATATGGCATCACTCCATCTCCCGGCAGCAGCATAAGAGCCCTATCTATCCCGAAGGAACGGGATATGACGTCAAGTTGCTCCTCCTTTAGGGAGCTAGGAAAGCAATCAGGAGGGGAGATTAGAAGTTCTTGTGGACCATATCCATCCACTAGAGACCTCGGAATAGGTCAATGTTGCCCGGATCCTGGTTGGACTGGGGGCAAGGAAGAAGAAGACTCTCCTGTGCCTCTAGACTTCTTTCTGTCCGATCGTGTTTCCGCTTTGCGAGACATTTTCTGCAGCACAAGAAAAACTTGATATTAGAATAAGAAGTATAGGAAAATAAACAAGCAATTATCTAAAGCAAGCATATAAAAGCCTAAGATTTCGCTCAAGATTCAAATTCCGAGTCTCATTCGGTATATGCCTCATTCGGTAGTTCCATTCGGCATTAGAGGTTCATCCGGTATACGAATTCGTTCGGTAATACAGTGCAAGCAAATTCATTCGGCAATGGGGCATGAAGTTCATTCGGCACTAAGGCCTTAAACTCATTCGGCATACAGAAACATTCGGTAATAAAGGCATTCGGCAATAGAGTGTGTACCTGATTCGGTAGAGATTTGGTTCAGCAGACGATTTGGTCCGGCAAGTCAGTTGATTCGGCTCTCTGGTTCGGTAAGGGAAAACCAAGGGGGGTACGGCCTCTATATATAGGCGAGCTCAGGGCCGCCGAACCAACTGGTTCGGCCCACCGGATAGGAACACCGGACCAATAACAAATATACCGAACCAACTAGATGCCGAATGAAACCACAGCTGGATGAGAATAACCGGACCAACAAAAAACCGAATGAACTATCTCTCTACCAACGACAACCAGGAACTAGGGGCATGCAGAGCGCCTCATGCAGATAAGTACCGAACTCCAGAACTAACTAATAAAATGAGGATTATTACAACGATGAATAAGTTGTAAATCTCTCACTAACATGGATTAATCGTTTACACGTGTACGCGACCACGAACGGTCCATAGGCACGCTCTGAATGGTTATTAACCCTATTGTCGTGGGAATTTACACTTTGACACGCCTTTTTAAACTCGTAGGTTAAACGGATATTTGACTCTGATAATTATGAAATGGCTAAGCTACTTACACATGTACGGGGTCGCGAACGATCCCTAGGCATGCTCTGAGCTGGCGATAAACCATCTTGACAAACGATCCAAGGATCTACTCTGACATGAACCTGGCATCAATGATGCTAAGCCCCATCGGGGCTTACTCTCTCGTCCCAAACAGCACAGTTCAATTCAACTCGAATATTTCGGTCACGAACCGTTGTTGTTTGAAATCACTCTAAAACTGTAAATTCCTTTGCAGGACATCAACAGAATACGAACATCCAACCCATGGCGTTACAAAGCTAGACTTCCTACCACAAAGAAACAAAGCGCGACACATGCAAGCACGTGCCCCACTTTGGGGGGCAAATGTTGGGCGAATTCTCACCCAGGGGATCTTGAGACCAAGAAGCGTCAGTTTCACCCGGGTTCGCAACCTCCAATTCATTCGGCAAGGTACGCTCGGCATTCACACATGAAGCTTCATTCGGCAGTGCAAGCCCAAGTCCATCCGGCATAGCCAGCCTCCTTCCCTCCGCTCCACCGAATCAACGCCTCACCTACCCAATGACGGTCCAAGTTCCTGCCGAACCAGCTTCGAAGTCACAACCAAGCCCTACCGGATCAACGTCCTCTCCAATACCACCGGTCCAACCCCTTTCCCACATGACCGGACCACATACGACCGAACCAACCTTCAAGCTCACCACCGAACCAACGCCACCGAGCCAAACCATACCTCACCACCGAATGGACCTCCGCCGAACCAGATGATTGCCAGTCCAAATTGCTTCAGCCCGGGCCCACCAGCAGTTATATACTTCCAAGGCCCCTGCCCCCTACCTCATTCTATAAATAGAGGGGCAGGGGTACAACAATGGCAGACAAGTTTGAGAGCTCAAGCAAGGAAGGAACTTTCAAAATACTTTCATATACATATATACGAAACATTGTACTTGTAGTCTGAAAGAAAGAAGATAATAACATATAAAGTGGACGTAGGCACATTCTGGCCGAACCACTATAAATCCGCGTGTCTTTTACATTTCAGCCCCTACTTCTTTTATATTTACATACTCATCTAAAATCATTGAAAATCACATATAATCAACAAAATAATACGACTTGGAGGTGTTTGTCCATTTTTTGTGCAAACATGTAATAATAGCTATGAGAGCGTATTTGTTAGTGAATATAAAATTGTTTTATATTGTGATGATTGGTTTGTTGAGTGGTATATAGATTCTGGTTAATACGAGTAATTAACGTTGTTGATAGGGATCTATAAACACTTGAATAGAACAATTCGACACAGTATTGTTTTTAAAAATTGGGTAAATGAAATAATTTTGCCTTGATTATATTTTATATATAAAGGAATAATTTTCAGAATTATTAAAGTGTATATAAGTTGATTGTTAAGTTGTTTGAATAATCTAAATAAAAGAATAATTGTATAAGCAAATGAATTATAAAAATTGAATTATAATTAATGTGATTTACAATTGTGAAATAAAACTTATATATATAAGAAGTGAAACTATATGAATATATTTATGAATATGAGTTGTAAGTAAAAGTGAATTTAAAGTTAAATGGAATATAACTTAAGTGATATTGAATGAAGTTGATATTAGTATCAAAGTAAAATAATAAAGTTAAGAGATAAATGTGAACTTAAGTTATGTAAATGAAATTCGATTTTGTAATTGAATTGAATTAATGGATTGAATATTAATCAATTAAATGTGAATTAAGTTGATATGAAATAATGGATGAAGTGTTAATTCATTAAAATAATGTTATTGGAAGCTAAAGTAATTGAAATCCAATTGGAAGTTAAGTGAATCTTGAATAGAATCGAATTTGATTTGGAAGCGAACCAACTTGAAAATGAACTAGTGAATATAAACTAATTGAAAATGAATGTTAGAAAGAACATCCACTGTATATGAATCAAAGGTGATTAAATTGAAAACCTATTTCATTGAATATTAATGAGAATATAAATGAATATATATTGATTATGAATTTGTTGAATGCTAGTTGGTTGATGTTTGAATATGTTGCATTTGTTGCTTTTATTGCATTTGCTATGTTGACATATATAGTTATTATGTTACTATATGTTGTATATTGATATTATTATCTATATGCATGATTCTCATGTTGTTTGTTGAGTGATTAGTAGGTGGGGATCGCGTTTGCTTCGCATTTGGAGCTCGCTTTCGCGCTATATTAGCCGTATATGCTTGCTAATAAAATATAAGGTACATATCTCGGATTAAATATCGTACTTTTACACTTTTTTCCCTGCGGGATGCCTTATTACTTGATGAGATGTATATTTGTGATATATATACTGTCATTTTTTTTTCGGATCGAGCCGCGCAAAGGAGACTATGGCGAATTTTTCCGGAAATTTAAGGCGTTAGAAAATTTTTTAAGAAAATTTGGAAAGTTTTGAAAACTTTAACTTTGATTTTGGAATTGAAAGTTAAATGATATAGTAGTTGTTTTTGAAAAGATAACTAAGTATGATTTGAAAACTTAGTAAGTTATTATAAGAAGTTTAATTATGGATTTATGGAAAATTAATAAATTCTATAACTTTTCTTACTTGTTAATTTCGAGGACGAAATTCTTTTAAGTGGGGAAGATTGTAACGACCCAGAATTTTTGATAATTAAAATATGAATATTTAATTAATTTTAAATATTAATAAGTAAATTTATTAGTCAAATAAATTTTTATTTGAATTATTGGATTTATTTGAATAATTAAATCGATAATTTAATATGTTAAATTATGGAAATAATTGAAAATTGGGTTAAATATGATTGAAAATGATTTGTAAAATTTTATTTTATCATGTTAGAGTTAGAACGATATTTTAGAACTTTTAAAATCGAATTAAAAGTTAATTTGTGAAAATTGAATATTTTAATATTTAATCGACTAGTGAAAATAGTCAATTTTTGAACAGTCTCAGAATTGAACGAAACCAGTTCCATTGGATCCGTAATAGTTAGTTATTATCGGATTTCAATTTTCGTGTCAATCGGAGTTACCGTTTGATCGTGGCAGCTCGAAACGCATCGATTTATTTTTAATTTAAGCGAGTGAAAATAGCCATTTTTCAAAAAGTCTCGGATTTCGACGAAGCCAGTTTCATCGGATCCGTAATGTGATATTATTATAAGGTTTCAAATTTCAAGTCAATTGGATTTACCGTTTGTCCGGTACAAATTAAAACGCCTAGAAATCGAGTTAAATCGGTTTAATTTAAATTGAGCGTTTATAGCCATAACTCGCACAGATGTCCGAATTAGCTTCCGAAACCTGTTCCATTGTGTCCGGAACGCGGGGTAAACCCTAGAAATGCTGGTTACGGCGAGTAAATCGGAGTTCGGAATTTCCGGAATGAATAGTGTTTCGGTTTTCTCTATAAATAGCCCTCACACAAACTTTAAAAAAAAAAAAACAAAATGAAACCCTAGCCGCCACCCCCATAAACAACGGCCATAATTTGTCAATTTTCATTTCTCAATTACTCCCAATCCATTCATCGATTCAACGAAGCTTCAACACGAGAATGGAAGAGGACGATGAGATCTAGAGATCTATACGGAGATGATGGCGTGAAGTGGAGCAGAATGGTGTCAGGGAGGCCGCGTTCTCCACCGTTCATACACGCATTTCGAGGCTCATCAGAGAGCCGAACCCCACGTGCTTGAGGCCGAACCTAGAGCAAGCTATGGCCTTCGATTTGGCGCGTCTTGATCGTGTTGTAGTGGCTTGTGTTGGGCACGAGTTCAAACCCTAATAGCTTGCAAATGGGTTCATGGTGACGGCCTAATACCTGTACATTACGTGATGAAGGAGATGGACAAGGAGCGGCCCTGATGCACTCAAGTTGGATCTCACGGTCTAGAGGGTATAGGTTTATAAAATTAGAAATTTAGTTGTAATTTATGTTATATAAAATTCGTGTAAGTTAAAAAAATCATAACTTTTTCATACGAGGTCGAAAAAATGCGAAACCAGTTGCGTTGGAATCGTATGGACGAGCACTACGCGATGGAGTTGGTTTGGAGTCGTTTGGAGTTAGTGAGAATTTTGGGTAAAATTAAACGCACGTTTAATTTTATTCGAAATAAATCGCTAAAACGGAAAATAAAATCAAGGTGAGAATTTCTCACTCAATCGAATCAGTTTCGATTTTTTTTTAATAGTTAGATTTAAAATATTTGAATGCAATGATGATTGATATCTATTGATTGTTAAAATAGACATTATACGCCGTTAGTAAGCGGATGTTATTTATTAAAAACATATACCGCGAATATTTCATAAACAGTGAAATTGGTATTATAAATAATATCAATATATATATATTGGCATATGTATATATTGCAGTTGTTGATTCCCCGCATTTTTTAGCGGATGAGACCCTATTACGCCGTTATTAAGCTGATAATATTTAATAAAAACATATACCGCGATAATTTCGTACTGGAGCGAAATTGGTATTGTGCTAATGTTTTTGGATGCAGGAAAACAGGTTGGAGGGATCCAACTGGATTCCTCAACAGTTTTTATTTGATTTCAGATATTTTGATATTTTATGGATTATCATATACGATATATGATGTCGTTGTAGTCGTGATTGACTATTTGATGTGTAGCATCATTGGACCCAGATTTTGGGATTTTAAAATGATTTTTAAAGTGATTTTTGAGAATATATAATATTTTGGAATTGATCCATTTTAAATAAATAAACGTTATAATTTTTAAAGTTATAATTATTATGATTTTTGAGAAATATAGTTAAAAACTGATTTTTGAGAATATGATGCTAACGATTTTATAAAATAGTTTAATCGGAATTTTAGAATTATTGTGAAAAGTTTAAATATCGGATTTTATAAAATTTAATTATTTTATAAATCAAAATGGTGAAATTCTAAAGGAGATTAAAGACGTTTTAAAATATTAATATGAATTGATTTATATAAGAGATTTATAAATGGATATTTATAAATTGAGATATGGAAATTATAAAACGAGTTTTTATAAGTGTTTGAATGAAGTGAAAATGAATTTCATTAAAGAATGAAATTTATAGAATTATAAACGGTGAAGTTATAAATGAAATTTATAAATAATAAGAATTATAAATTTGTGAAGTTATTTGAAGAATAGATTTGGTTAAATAAATGAATCTTATAAGTTATAAGATTTATGGTTTGGAAAGTTTTGAGAGGAACGATTTTGTAAAATAATCGTTTTATAAGTATTTAACTTATAATATGAACTTTTAGTTTATAATTGAGTTATAAACTGGAATAGGTTAATAAAAGAATTTATAAAAAGGAAGTTTTTATAAATAAATAGAAATGGAATTTATAAACGTTGTTTTATAAATTCGCAAATGACTTATTTTGATAAGTAAATTTCTGAAACCTATAAATGGAGTTATATTCACGTTTTTGAATAGTGAATAATATGTTAAAGAAAATGTTCAGAATGTGATATTTTAAACTGAATTAAAACGATCTAACGATGTTTTAAGATATGTTGAGATTCGAAACCATAGATTTCAACATTAATTGTTGAAATAGACGTTTTCGAGAAATAGAAGGAAATAATGGACTATAACACTGTTGTTATAGTAAATGATTTCCGAAAGGAAATGTTTTGTATAGTATTGGGATTTATATATCTATTTAATTTTGAATCCTTATACTAGTGATTTTGGGTTGTTGTAACGATGTTTTACGCAACATTCGTTTTGGCCCATATAAATATGTTGAAGAGAATGATTTCCTTAATAGAATGAAATATATACTAAATTTCGATTTAAGTATATTGGATATTTTCCAAGTGTTGAAAATAAATAAAATTTGTGAATTACTTATTAAATAAGTATGGAAATGTTTTTCCAATGTGAAATGAAACGTTTAGAGAACTTATCTTTTTGAAGATAAATTGAAATGAATTATTGAAATCATATGCATGGATAATTTGAAATATAAATTCACTAAGGAATTTATAAAAGGAAGTGGAATTGGTTTAAAAATAAATATTGATTTATTTTTGAAGTGTTGAAATAATATATCTAGTGAAGATATTTTTTTGGAAAATAAATAATTTGGAAAATTATTTGGAATCTGGTGATGTTGTGCATATCCAGTGATAGTTCAATAACCGACTATCAATATTTCCCTTTGAATGGGTATTTGATGTGATTTGTTTGAATGTGAATGCCACACTTATTTTTGAATAAGCGCTCACTATTCGGGTTAACCGGGAAAGGACCATGGGGTCGTATAACCCATTCCGAATATGTGATACGTCGTTATGAATTGCATTTGAAGATCGGTGTTGAAGACCCGGTATTTGCGAGAGCGATAGGATGACCTGTCGATTGACTCTGCACCGAGTTGCTCCGGTATAGAGTTCTCCATATGTGATGGTGAATCCGATCAGGATTGTGAATATCCGGATTGCAAGGACTTCTTTGTAAGTGCCTTCGGTTTTGTTCGAGCCCGGAACAGACTTGTATGGATTGTATGTCTGACATTACAAGTTGAGATATAAAGCCGATTTCTTTCAAATATATTTCTGTTGGTGGCGGAGAATTTATTCTTTTAGCTTAACACCCTTCTCTGAGACGTACGAGCTCAGAGGTTATATAGTTGAAGTTATCAGCGATATATTCCTAATTTGGTAATGTGATATGCTGAGTGATGCTATAAATGATCATTGTGTTGATTATTGTGATAGGATCGTTTATTTGATCGTCTATCTTGGTGATCATTGTGTTGATCATTTGTTGACCCAAAGCATGGCTTTTGTATAAAGTATGTTTTTGTGGACGTGACTTCGTCGAGCCTCACACCCCGGAAATGGTCAAAACAGGAAAGATGCGGCAAGGTTATGAGGGGTAGCTCCCTTTAGGGTATGTACATTTCCTTCTCGATAGAGGTGGTATCATGGTATGGAGCCCAGATATTTAACCTATGTAGTTACTACGAATTTATTACTTTGTGGTTGTTGGTTTTCGGGATCCCGTGAGAAAGGTCGTTTACGATCGGGGAATGGCGTGCTCGTGTCAGTAGTTACCCAGTTAGGGGTAACCCGGCCTTGTGTTGGCAGAGTTCCGGTTTGGTTCTCGGGGATGTCTTTCCAGAGGCATTCTCATGTGGCAATGGGAAGTTCCTTGGCCTGACCATTTGTTGGAAATCCAAAGAAACAATACGTGACTTGTACGGTTTTAGTTGTATAACCTGCTATGGAATGTGGCGGTAACCTGCTATTGAACATAGTTAGCTATAGTAGGCATAGTTCGAAATGTCTATGTTGGCTAAGATTTATATCTTTACTTTCGAAATGAATTTTTCCTACACTATACACTAATAATAATATCAAATGTCTTTTTAAATGCGTATCAAGCATCTTTGACTATCATAAGGAGAAATCTCCTCCGATTCTGCGTTTGCATTGTGTGTGTGTGCGGGAGGCCTTATGGTAGTCTCATTTTTAAAAGCATTGCGAATTGAATTTAAAAATATTCCTCTATTTTGATTTTAAAGATAAATAAACTGTTTTGAGTTCTCACACCAGTCACATGAATGACTTGGAGTTTATTGTTTTCCTTCCTAAACTCTGGGTGCCCACCAATTTTCACACAGGCAGTCAAGAGTTAAGGTTTATCAGGATATTCTGGATATTCAGGAGTTGCTGGAGGCAAGCTAGATGGCATGGCGTATTACTACTATATAGTATTTCTTTTTCCGCTGCACTGTTTGTTGTTGTTGTACACTCTGATGATATGATGTAATGTAATGTGATGTAATGTAATAACTGATAGTTCTTTGTTTAAAGATTATTCATTTATTATTATATGTTGTTCCGCTGCGAATTGTGAGATTCTGATGTTGTTCTTGTTTTCTGTTCCGTCTTATTTTCTTCTGTTTTTCTTTTTTCCTCTATTCTCTTTTCCTTCTATTTTAAAATGTTCTATCTTCTTTTCCCTATCTAAATTTTCTATCTTCTTCTCTCTTTTTATCTTCTCTTCTCTTAAAATTCTTTTTCTTAAACCATAACATTTCGGATTTTCGGCAACGAAAAATCGAAGCGTTACACCTTCCTCGAGTCATTCCCCTGAATTCCCGAAGACCTCTCCGAGCTCATAGCCGTCTTCTCCAGACATATACCACTGATACCCATCAGAAGTTCGTGCACATGCACAATCGAAAGCGCCACTATTGGTCGAAGCACCAGCCACCATCTAGTCGATGGTAACTCACCTGAACCCCATGAGCACTCAGGTATCCCAAACATTGACGAACTCGCGATCGAACATCACAACCCAGATTGCAACAAAACCAGAACACCAGAAAACACATCGTCCTCCCACCTCTGGCCATCGGAGGCCATGAAAACTTAACTGAAGCTTCGTCTTGACCACACGCTGCTATCCCCACCGGAGCGATCAACTCCAGTGGTCTGACGAACTCGCGGTGAACTTGTTTCTGCTGCGATCAAAATGTGGGTTACAACCCTATTTCGATCTCATCAGCCCATCACAACGAAGTAAAAAATCATTGAGCAATTTTCCGATAATCTCTGACCTTCGAACGTGCTCCACCCTTGATTGCAAGATTTATCATTGCCCCCGATCACCGGAATTTGGTGAAAAAGACAATTCTGATCATCCCCATTTTTCTCAAAGATTACTTGATTAAAAATTATGATTCTACCTTTAAAAATTGTTAATTTCAAAAACGTTTTTGATGATATAATTTAAAACAGAAAACATGATGGTTAAATTTTCGACATATATTGAGTCTTTCCTGTATTTTTCATATTCCCAGAAAATCTTTGATTGAATTTACTCAACTTTATTTTTAAAACTTGAAACAAGTTAGCACAAACATATTTCATTAGTTCATAAAGCCTGAAATGAATCAGAGGGATTGAAGTTGATTTTTTTCTTGAACAGGTTTAATACCTGTAAGTCTGGAACAGAACCAAAGTTCATAACTTCCAGACATGCACATAACATATTCACATACAAATATACAAACTTATTTGTACCCATGCAAACATTTTTCACATACATTCAGATATAATCTCAAACAAAAAGTTTAAAATCCAAAAAGGTTTACTCACCTGTTCACTTTGAAAAAAAAGAGGAATTGGTATTGACGATTTTTGAAGACTGGGAAGAAAAGATTTTGATTGCTGAATTTTCAATCTTGATCTTGGAATCTGATCAACTGGGACAAGTTTGATTGCTGACTTTTTTTTGATCTGGGCTTGATTTTGTAACTATTCTTTAATTTGTTGAATTGAGTCTTTGCTTTGTTTTACAGGCTTGAGCTTTTGTTTACTGACTTGAGTTTGAATGTTTTATTTTAACCTTGCTTTGATGATTTCTGTGGTTTGAGAAGTTGATTTGTTTTACAGGACTTTGCAAATGAAGATAATAGAATGCAAAGGAGGAAGATGTTTTATTTTTATAGTTTGCTTCTCATTTTAATTAATTTTTAAAAAAAAATAAAAAATAAAAACAAGATATTGACACTTGTTAATTATATTGATATGATCACTACACTTGTTTAATTGATGTGTTAAAAGCTTAACACTTGTCCCTTTTCATAATTATATGATTTAAATAAATTTTTATATTATATTTCTTTTATAAAGACATTTTCCTTATACTAATATATAAACTATTTAAAAGAAATGCTTTTAAATCTAACTACCCATTAAATAATTTACCTAAACAATATTTTTAAACCCAAATCATTTTTCTAAGTCATTTATTTAAATTTTAAATTCAAATAAAAATTCAATATTCATATATATATTTCAAATTCAAATAATTCTAAAACATTTATTATTTTGAATTGTTTAAACTCAAATAAATTTACAATCTTATCTATATATATACACACACAAATCAACACTTATTTATTTATTTTGAAAATTTCAACTTAATTCCAAAATTTTATCCTAAAATTTACATCAATTACTAATTTAAATTTAATTCAAAAATGGGGATCGTTGCTGATTCCCCTCTTAAGAAAATTTCGTCCTCGAAATTCGAAAGAGAGAGAAAGACAAACTAAGAATACAAGATCACAGAAAAAGATATAGAAATGGCTTATCAGATCAAGCTGGAATATCCAAAAATATGAGAATAAACTCAGTTAACACTCTATGAAATATTTGGGTCATCTGATCTACGAAATACGGAGGAGCACCAGTTAGTTCGAAGGGATAAATAACCATTCGTAGAATATATCTAAACCCCGATGAAACAGACAATAATAGGTTCGACTACGTTCTCAGATTCAAGATTTAACTCAAATTTACGATTTACTAAGAAATAATACTTATGTGTAGTTCCTGTATCGAACAAAACTCGAAAAATTTATCGTAAATGAGAAGATTGCCTTTTAAAATTCCTTTTCCCTTATCAGCCTTTGAGGTCGAAGGATCATCTTTGATTGCATACACCTTTGCTATATGAGATTGTTTCCTTTTCGGGCAATTTTTTATTTCGTGGCCTGGTTTGTGACAGTAATAACATTCATTAACTCCCTGACCAGTCTTCACAGGTTGTTCTTTCTTAACTTGTCTCTTCGGATTTTTCAAGTTGTTGGAATAGTGGCCCTTTTCTTGGCAATTGTAACAAGTTATATCTTTCGTTGGGTTTCCTTGATTGTCCTTCTTTTCCTTGCCTTGATATGGTTTCATACCCCTGAACTTTCTTTTCTTCCAATTTTGATTGCTCGTATTTCCTCCTTCCCTTGGGACTTCCTGCATATCCAGGGTAGCATATCTATACCCCATATTTATCAAATCTGAAAAAGATTCTTTGACGTGTGCTGTCATCCTTTCGTGGAATTTCTTATTCATCCCACGAATGAATCTTTCATTTTTCTTTAGAGGCGTGTTCACCAATTCTGGGCCGAAATGGGATAATTCGTTAAATTTGTTTAAGTACTCCTCAAATGACAAACTCCCCTGCTTTAAGTCCATGAATTCTTGGTACATTCGGGAGATACCAGCCGACGGCATATAGCGCTTCTCAAACACTTCCTTAAATCGATTCCAACTAAACTCATCTTCCTGCTCATCCACGGTAACTGTCTCCCACCATGCTACAGCCTCTTCTTGGAGTTGCCAAGAAGCTATCAATCGCATTTGATCATCTTCTAACTTCAATCCTTTAAAGATTCTTCCATATGACTGAATCCAAGCTTGTGCTTCGATAATGGAATCTTTGCCAGTGAACGACTTACCACCAAGTCGGGTAAAACATCTATATAGATCAGCTAAATTAGGCTGAGATTGAGTAGGTATAGCTGCTGTTAAAGGGACTTGACCAGCTGTAGTTGTATTTCCCCGTTCCCTACCTTGTCCTTTTCTTCTGCTTATTCTCACTATCCGAAAATAGTAAGAAAACTTGATTTAGGCACATGGACAAGATATCTTAAGGATATCAACAGTTTAAATAAATAGATTGAGTAATTCGGGTTATCGGTTTACGGGTTGTACTCATTCTAGGGTATACTTCACCCTATCTCTAATGAGCCATCTAATGTGTTATACTCCATAGATAAAGTTCTTACTCAACCTTTAGCTCTGATACCACTTGTTACGACCTGAACCCGATGCCCGACAAGCGACATAGAAATCCGTATCGCCGAAGCTTATAACAACATTAGATGTAAATAAAAAACGGAAACAAAAAGGAATATCATTGATCACAACACAGATACAACTTTGACACAATATCCACTACAATATCGATCACTAATATCAGGGTGATACACAAAAGATACTACAACAAAATGACCACTCCAAAGCGGAACAATAGAGGCTTCAAAGAAAAAGCTTTCAATATACATCAACTTCGATAAGGTCTTCAAAAACTCCAAACTCCAAACGCTTCGAAAGATTACCAAATCCAAAAGCTTTCCAAAATCTGACAACTTTCAAAAGACTTCTGAATCCAAGCTAGCTCCTAAAATACGGATAACTTGCTTCTAGGCTGCCCGTGTGGAAAATTGTAGGCACCCAGAGTTTAGGAAGGGAATAATAAACTCCGGGTCAGTCATGGGACTGGTATGAGTAAACAAAAACATTTGGTTTGAACAAAGAAGTTAAAATGAAATTCACGATGCTTTTAGAAAATGAAACTGTCATAAGGCCTCCTGCCACACACACAATGCAAGCGCACACTTGGAGGAGATTCCTCCTTATGACTGTCAAATATGCTTGATACGCAAAAACCATTTGATATTATTATTAGTGCATGGTGCAGAAAACATTTTGAAAGTATAATATCAATCTTAGCATGTATGCCACATTTCATCGTATGCCTACTATAGCTACCATTTAAGAATGGCAGGTTATACAATTGAAATTGTAAAGGGCGCATATTGGATGATTAGGTTTCCAACAAGTGGTCAGGCTAAGGAACTTCCTTAACGAAATGGGAATGCCTCTGGAAGGACGCCCCTAGAGAACCTAACCGGGTCTCTACTAACAAGGCCAACGCTACCTCACGCTTTAACCAAGCTGTAACTACGTAACTAACACACGAGCTATGCCATCCCCAGTCGTTACTGACCTTTATCCGAGAGCTCTCAACCAACAAAGCAACAACCACATAGTAATGAGATTGTAGTAACACATAGGTTAAATATCTGGGCTCCATACCATGATACCACCTCTTATCCAGAAGAAAATGGACATACCCTAGGGGCACGACCGCTAAAAACCTTGCCGCAACATTCATGTTTCGACCATTACCGGGTTGTGAGGCTCGACGAAGTCTCGTCCACAAAGCTACGCTTTTTCACAAAGCCATGCTTTGATCAACAAATGATCAGCAGCACTCCGTATGCCACATTACCAAATTGGGAATGTATCACTAGTAACCATCAACTACACAACCTCTGAGCTCGTACGTCTCAGAGAAGGGTGTTAATCTAAGAGAATAAATCTTCGCCACCAAACAGAAATGTATGATAGAAACCAGCTTTACATCTCAAAGTGTAACGTCAGACACACATACATACAAGTCTGTTCCGGGTTCGAACAGAACCGAAGGCACTTCCAAAGAAGCCCTTGCAATCCCGGTATTCACAATCCCGATCGGACTTCCCATCACTTAGGGAATCTCTATACCGCAGCTACTCAGTGCAGAGACAATCGATAGGTCTTCCTATCATTCTCGCAAATACCCGGTCTTCACCACCGGTCTTCAAATGCTATCCATAACGTCGTATAATTATTCGAAATGGGTTATATGACACAAGGCCCTCTCCCAGCTAAACCGAATAACGAGCGCAATATTTAAAAAAAACATATGGATATTGGGATCTCAGCCAAATCACAGCTTAAAGCCCAAAACCTTTCATTCAAATGGTTTAAACAAATTTCCATTTCCAATCTTTTAAACAAAAAGATTCATTTCAAAAACCTTTAATGGTTTAAACAATTTCCACACTTAAATCTTTTAAACAAAACATTCATTTTTAAGACCCCTTTCAATTTAAAACAAGGTTCACCAATCTTTTACAAAGATTCATTCATAGCCTTTCAAAACTATTCCATTTTAAATTGGATTAACTCGTCCGGTCTTTAAATCAAAGACTCAATTTATAACTTTCAAAACAATTTCCATTTCAAACTTTAAATCTTTTCAACACAATTTGGAAATTTGTTCTTTATATTTGAAAGCCATTATCATTTGAAAACCAAGGGTTTTCGTTTTCGAAAAAATCCGATTATATTTGTACAAGTTAAAACCTTTCAAATATAGAACTTGGGTTAAATACAAATTTCCAAAACACTTTCAAAAATGGTTTAAAACCCATATAAACACTTTTATAACTTGTATACCTTTTTAAACCATAATTTCAAAACACAGAATTCAATTTCAAATCTTGAATTCAAATTTAAATCAAATTATTTAAATTACAAACTTTATCAAGTTATTTAAAATAACTTTTATCCTCAAAACTCCTTTTTCAAAAGCTTTTCACATTTAACCCAATTCCATTTCGAAACCATTTGAACTCAAAATTCAACTTTTAAAACCATTTCAAAAATCTGTGACTTAACCGATTTCCTCGTGAAATCCATATTTGTGTGTATAGTGTAGTCCAAGGGTTTTACACACAATAATGCAACAACATCAATCATCACAGATTCAAGTATAGCAATATCGATAAGCGGTATAATCTACAACGCTTATCCTTATTCACAGATTCACGGATAAAATAAATTTATCAATTACAAAGATTCACCATTATGATTCGATGTGGGTTTCGGATAACCAACTAGAATCCGACTCCCTGTCGCAACGAAATTCAAATGCCGTTTTACGGCCCAAAGGTTTTTCATATTCACAAAGCGGTATATTCATCACAGATATCATAGCTCAGCACAAAACAATTCATATTACATAGCATCATAATCACATAACAGAGATATCAATCCAATACACAACAATCAATAACAATCAAACATCTCCAATTAAGATGAATAAATCATGTAACCACATAATTACTTTCATAAATTATCTTTCATCAATGATAAATTGTCATTAATTACAGTTAATTAAATCTTAATCACCTTCATTGATTAATCATCCCTCAATTACTTTTCTTAATTAATTAACCTTTAATTAATTAATTATTCTCAAATTAATTACCTTAATTAATAAATCTCATAAATTAATTAATTAACCATTAATTTATCATTAATCAACCTTTAATAAATCTCCCATCAATCATTATTAATCATAAATTTATTCAAGAGATTAAGGTTTAATTAAAACAACATTTTATCTTGATTTACTTTTTAATAAAAAAATAATTTAAAAATAAATATTAATCACAAAATCGAATGACTTGGTTACTTTAAACATAACTTTCTTAACTCGTTAATTATTCAAATTTAAATAGGGACAAATATTTTTTTTTAAACATGGGTTTAAAAATGTTTCAAGATTTAAATTTAAATATCTGGGTTTTAAAGCCGAAGCTGTTTTGAAAGCCTAACCCGAGACTCGCTCGAGCATTCCCCGAGTCAACAACCAATTTTTCCTTCTTAAAACTTGAAAATGTGTCCAAGTCTTTTTTTCTTTTCCACCCGGAATATAACCAAAAATACTCGACACATTCGTCGAGTCATTCCCCTGAATTCACAAAGACCTCTCCGAGCTCATAGCCTTCTTCTCCAAACATATACCACTGATACCCATCAGAAGTTCGTGCACATGCACAATCGAAAATGCCACTATTGGTCGAAGCACCAGCCACCATCGAGTCGACGGTAACTCATCTGAACCCCATGAGCACTCAGGTATCCCAAACGTTGACGAACTCGCGATCGAACATCACAACCCAGATTGCAACAAAACCAAACCACCAGAAAACACATCATCCTCCCACCTCTGGCCATAGAAGGCCATGAAAACTTAACTGGAGCTTCGTCTTGACCACATGCTGCTATCCCCATCGGAGCGATCAACTCCGGTGGTATGACGAACTCGTGGTGAACTTGTTTCTACTGCGATCAAAATGTGGGTTAAAACCCTATTTCGATCTCATCAGCCCATCACAACGTATTAAATATCGTTGACCAATTTTCCGATGATCTCTGACCTGCGAACGTGCTCCACCCTTGATTGCAAGATTTATCATTGCCCCGATAACCGGAATTTGGTGAAAAAGTCAATTCTGATCATCGCCATTTTTCTCAAAGATTACTTGATTAAAAATTATGATTCTACCTTTAAAAATTGTTAATTTCAAAAACGTTTTTGATGATATAATTTAAACCAGAAAACGTGATGGTTAAATTTTTGACATATATTGAGTCTTTCCTGTATTTTGCATATTCCAAGAAAATCTTTTATTGAATTTACTCAACTTTAATTTTAAAACTTGAAACAAGTTAGCACAAACATATTTCATTAGTTCATAAAGCCTGAAATGAATCAGAGGGATTGAAGTTGATTTTTTTCTTGAACAGGTTTAATACCTGTAAGTCTGGAACAGAACCAAAGTTCATGACTTCCAGACATGAACATAACATATTCACATACAAATATACAAACTTATTTGTACCCATGCAAACATTTTTCACATACATTCAGACATAATCTCAAACAACAAGTTTAAAATCCAAAAGGTTTACTCACCTGTTCACTTTGAAAACAGAGAGGAATTGGTATTGACGGTTTTTGAAGACTGGGAAGAAAAGATTTTGATTGCTGAATTTCCAATCTTGATCTTGGAATCTGATAAACTGGGACAAGTTTGATTGGTGACTTTTTTTTTTATCTGGGCTTGATTTTGTAACTATTCTTTAATTTGTTGAATTGAGTCTTTGCTTTGTTTTACAGGCTTGGGCTTTTGTTTACTGACTTGAGTTTGAATATATATTTTTTTAGAACTTGCTTCGATGATTTCTGTGGTTTGAGAAGTTGATTTGTTTTACAGGGCTTTGCAAATGAAGATAAAAGAATGCAAAGGAGGAAGATGTTGTATTTTTATAGCTTGCTTCTCATTTTAATTAAAAAAAAATTAAAAAAAATAAACAAGATATTGACACTTGTTAATTATATTGATAAGATCACTACACTTGTTTAGTTGATGTGTTAAAAGCTTAACACTTGTCCCTTTTCATAATTATATGATTCAAATAAATTTTTATATTATATTTCTTTTATGAAAATATTTTCCTTATACTAATATATATACTATTTAATAGAAATGCTTTTAAATCTAACTACCCATTAAATAATTTACATAAACAATATTTTTAAACCCAAATCATTTTTCTAAGTCATTTATTTAAATTTTAAATTCAAATACAAATTCAATATTCATATATATTTCAAATTCAAATAATTCTAAAACATTTATTATTTTGAATTGTTTAAACTCAAATAAATTTACAATCTTATATATATACACACACACAAATCAACAATTATTTATTTATTTTGAAAATTTAAAATTAAATCCAAAATTTTATCCCAAAATTTACATCAATTACTAATTTAAATTTAATTCAAAAATGGGGATCGTTACAACTAAACAACAACAAAATCTCACAGCGGAACGAATAAATTATATTAATCACATAAGTATTACATAATATACAACATCTATTAGAGTTACACAGCTTATACATCACAAACTAGACAGTTATAAACGCTTGTCTAGTTATTACAACTCAAATACAACATAGAGATACCACCACAGCGGAAAACTATATATCTATGAACGCCGAAGCCTCCTGCTCGATACATCCTCCAGAATTCATCAAAGCTAACCTGAATCCCTTGGCTACTCGTAAAAATTTTGAGTACCCAAGAGTTTAAGAAAACAAAAAAATAAACTCTGGGTCAAACATGGGTCTGGTGTGAGTAACAGGTTAAATTTGCTTAACTTTGAAAACCTTTGGAACCAAAAGGTATCTCGCAAGACTTCCCGCACATAAACACGAAAAAGTTTTTACCTTACGACAACCAAAACATTTGATAGGAAATCTAGTTATATTATAACAGGGTCTAAGGTTTTCAAATAAAATACATAAATAGCTGGAATGCTTACTTCTCACGTTCCAACATAGTTGGGCACAATCAAAACGTACGGCACTTATTGGAGACTGGATTCCATACAATGGCAGGGCTACTAGGGTACCACCCATCACAGTACGTGGCCTAGATCACCATACCGAGGATCCACCCTAAATCCCCTGCAACACAAGGCCGGAACCATCCCTTACTGGATAGTCCCGAACAAGACAACCCCAGCAGTTGTTGCAATCAACTGCCCACACAGCCGAATAAAAAGGGACCTATAGATAGGGGAAATCTTGTCCTACTTGAGCGCGACTCACTTAGCCTTGCTACTCCTCGTCTGTTTTAGCCATTCTCGGTTGATGAGGCTTGAGGCTGCGATTACCTTAATAGAACACATGTAACAACCCGCATGTTTGCCGATTTTTATATTTAAATATTTTATCGATACTCGAAATTTAGTCCGAAAAGCTACTTTTTGCATACGGTCGAATTAGGACTCGGGACCACTCCCATTGAGTTTAAAATGCCGTTTGTGACCTTTTTGAGTATAAGCTTTGATATGTTTGGAGTAAGTTGATTTTTGCTACTTTTTCACTTAGGGTTTTGATTTGGGCTGAGCCCACTTATGTATTCAGTCCCAACCCCTCTCCTCCTCATTCACTTCCTTTCTATTTTCTTTTTTTTACTCAAGCTTTAGCAACAATGGTGGGAGAGATGAGAAATTAAAACTCAAGCCCTAGTTTTCTTTTGCAAATCAAGTTCTAGCTCCAAACTAATAGAAGAACCCATTGGTAAGCTTCTCTTCTTCTTCTCCAACTCAATCTCTTATCAATTTCAGAAATTCCTAAACCTAACTTTGGGAATGTTCTTCTTTTAAAGCTTAGAATCAAGCTCCTTGAGTTGGATTTGAAGAGTGGTTGATTCTCCTTTGCTTTCAAGCATCTTCTTCAATCGTTTGGGTTCAAAGGTGAGATTTTTATCTCACATCTATGCTATAATTATCTTTGGTTGTTGGGTATGAATTCCTAACACTTCTTCATGTGCATTTGCTCTTGATTTGGATTGGTTTTGTGAATATTCCAATTTTTGGGTTTTTAAGTCAAATTTGTGTGAAAATCCTTATATGGATGTTTGATCGTGCTTTTGGTGATGCATCGAGGAGCATATAGGGCCGGGTTGCCGATTGGCATAAACCCTTAGAGCCAATGTTCGTCTGGTTGCATTTTGGAAGAGTTTGCTCTTCATTTTGATAGGCTGAAAAACAGCCCAGGCAAGATTCAGTCGACTGAAAAGTCTGTTCAGTCGACTGAACCTGGAACTCGAAAGTTTCCAGGTATGATTCAGTCGACTGAATCCTCTGTTCAGTCGACTGAACCTGGAAACAGAAAGTTTCCTGAACCTGGAAAATTTCCAGGTACAGTGTCAGTCGACTGAAAACTCTGTTCAGTCGACTGAACCTGCTGTTTGAGTCCATTTTGCCTTTTTGGATTGAATTTCCAATGTTAATCGATTCGTGTTGATTCCCTTTTGTTATTATCACTTATTATCGACTTTGATGACATTTTCTTCGTGATTTTTGGGAATGTCCATTTTGATGGATTCGGTATCGATTTCTTTGGATTTTATTCACGTCTTCGAATGTGAATTTAGTGATTGATTGTTCCTACAATCTTCTTTGTGATTTGTCACTTTAAAAATATAAAGGTTTCAATACTAGTAGTAAATATCAAAATTCTTTCATCAAAACGATTTCAACACTATTTTATTACAAAGCTCGTTTCCCCAAACCGATTTCCAATCTATTAGTATATACAAACCTTTACCTCACTCGTATGAGAAATCTAATTAAACGACTTAGCAAAACAAGTGGTATGAAACGCTTGCATTTACTTCGTCGGTTAATTCTTGGACTTGTTCGATTGAATCTCTTGTGACAATTTTCTAGTGGAAATCTACAATTTGTTCGTAAATATTTAAGTTAAGCTAGTGGTTATGGGACATGAAGCTAAGCTCATATATTTACTAGCTTACTGTAATTGACACTTCTTGATGATCATGACGATCATTTTTGTGATTTAGACTAGCAATGTGCGATGTCTCTTTTTCTACGAAGGAGACTAAACCCCGTTTATGTGAGTTTCAACTCATATATGTGGGGTAGTGCCCCATGGTCTTCGGGCCGTTCATGTGTCAAAAATTAATGGCTAGCTACCATGAGATAGCGTCTCGTTCGTGTGATACATATGTTGGTGAGTTTTCATGCTCCCGTTCGTGTGATAGGCCTCCCTCCTATTTTGTGTGATTTCTGGATTTCGTGTGTCGAATTCTGGCATTTTCTTGTTCACCTATTTTTGTGATTTCTATTGATATGATTTATCAATTTTTGTGCATAGGTGAATTTGTGTGTCATTGACTGGATTTCTTGAGATGATTTCTTGAATTTTTGCTTCACCAATTTTCGTGATTTCCATTGATAAGTTTTATCAATATTTATACATTGGTGAATTTGTGTGTCATTGACTTTTGTGATTGACATTGATATAATCGTCAATATTTATGGTTTGGTGAACGAAATAAGGAGTATGACACTTCCTTTGATTCTTGTGTAGATTTGGTGATATTGGTTAATCTCTTGTTGATTTTCAATTACTTATATATATCACAGTTTGGCATTGTGGTTATTATGTGTTTAGTCATATCTCTTACTCTATATCGTTCAATCTGATATTTATAGTTAGACTGATCCGTTTATTATTTTCTTATTAAATAATACTCGGGTCAGACCGAGATGTTATAGGTGCTTCTGCTTGACTTCTCTCCAGGGATTCATTACTCTGACTTTTGGCAAACTACTTAGATTAGTAGTTTATTTTGTTGTATACACTTGAGATATAGACTCATAGTTGTATTCTTTTGTATAGCACGTGTTGCTATTCTTTTGTATTATGTGGATCTTTTTGACCACTACTCTGATATACACTTCCATGTGTTAATTATATATATTCATATCTTCTTCCGCCTTTGCGATATGAATTATCTGTGACTGATTTATGTTATATTTATTTCTGTATTTGTTTCCGAAGATATTATAGCCACTGTGTAGTAGCTTTGAGTTTGTGTCGGTATGTCGGATTTCCTCTTGATAAAGTATTGCATGTTATACTATCTGACATATCGATGCTCGCACAAAGCAATTACACGGATGGTCGCTCCTCAACAGGCTTATTCTCCGTGCTAGTTGACAGCATACACCGTAATGTTCTTGGCTAGCGTGGGTATAGAGGTGGGGCGTCACAGCTTGGTATCAGAGCCAAACTTCGGAACAATATGGAATATTATAACAAGGATCATCGTCCTAAGTCTATCTTAGGAGTCGTTCTTTAGGATTTACTTCGAGTCTTCGTATCGATTCATCCTATTTTCTTTTATGATTCCTTGTTTTATCTATCAAGATTGCTTGGTATGCATTAGTGAATAATCTTCTCCTTGTTCTTCTTTCTCTCTAAAGGAAGAGAAATGTCTAGACCAGGCCGCCCCAGAGCCGTACCATCTAGCACTCCGCCCCAGGATGGAGTTTTTATGACTGCTCGACAGCTTCTTGATTTAGTGACGAATGCTCAAGCAGCTGGAGCTAACCTAGAACCTACTCACCCAAAGTCGGGATTTGCACGCTTGTGCAGCGATTACACTAATTTGGGTGGGGAGCCATTCAAAGGTTCCGAAACTATTATTGAAGTACAGGCTTGGCTAAGGTCATGCGATCGAATCTTTTCTCGCATGAATCTTATTGACCTTCACCGAGTTCAGGTGGCCTCTAGTATGCTCCGAGAAAGAGCATTGGACTGGTACGAGCTTCTTATTTCTGAGATTAATGAAGCGGATCTCACCTGGGAGCAATTCCGGGAACGCTTCGAGTTGAAATTTGTACCAGAAGCAGAGAAACTGACATTGGCTCGACGATTTATAGACCTTGTTCAAGGTGAGTCCTCCGTGACTGATTACGTCGCCTCCTTCGAGTCGCTTTCCAAATATGGGGTTGAATACATCAACACCCCTTTAAAGAAGAACCAGAGGTTCGTCTATGGCTTAAACAAAAATCTCAATAAGCCATTACTTCTAAAATTAGAAGTTTCTTTCGACCAACTCGTTGATATTGCTCTTCGTCTTGAAGAGGCGGATAGGGAGAATGATGTTGAAGTGGTGTGTTCCAAACCAAACTTCAAGAACAAGAAGAGGCCAAACAAATTCAAAGGCCCTTATCCCAATAAGAAAGGGAGGCAAGCAACTCCTGTTGAAAAGACCTTTTCCTCTACTCAAGGGAAATGCTATAATTGTGGTTCGAAAGACCATTTTGCGAACAAGTGTTCAAAGCCTCGTACTTGTTGCTATTGCAAAAGCCCGGACCATTTTATGCATGTATGTCCCAAACTTCAAAATAGGAAGGAGGGAAAGCTTAATGTTGCTCGAGCCTCTGGCAACACATCTCGCGGCCAAGGTATTTCTCATTCTATTCTGGATGGAATTATTTTATTTCGTGATCATCCTATTCGAGTTCTTTTTGATACGGGTGCGTCCCATTCTTTTATATCAAAAGAACTTGTTGATACTTTTTCTTTGGATGTTTTGTGTTTAATGACTTCTTTGAGAATTGCGAATCCGTTGGTGGATCCGCGACAATCAGTTTATTGTGTAAAGATGTCGAGATTATTTTGTGTGATTTTTCTTTCCGAGCCGATTTGCATGTCATGCGTTATTTAGGCTTTGGAATGATTTTGGGAATGGATTGGCTTAACCGTTATGAAGCTCATATCCTATGTCCTGAGCGGACTATTCATCTTCGACATCCTCAATCTGTTAAGCAGATTTCTATTAATCTTAAGGATTCAGATTCCATCTTGGTTGCATCTTTATATTCTTTAAATCCTCGTGATGACGATGATGATGATGAGGGTGATATTATTTCGCTTATTCACGTCGTTCGTGAATTTTCTGACATATTCGAGCCAGTTTGAGGATTACCACCTAAGCGAGCAATTGAGTTCAGAATTAATCTTATTCCTGGAGCTCAACCTATCACTCGTCCTCCGTATCGTATGTCCAATAAAGAAAACGAGAAGATGCGTAAACAATTATCCGAATTGGAGACGAAGCAATTTATTCGCTCTAGTTCCTCGCCTTGGGGAGCTTCAGCTATTTTTGTGAAGAAATCCGATGGAACACTTAGGCTTTGCGTTGACTACCGCAAGCTTAATGATCTTACTATCAAAAATAAATATCCTTTACCTCGGATTGATGATCTATTCGATCAACTTAGTGGTGCTAGAGTCTTTTCACAATTAGACTTAGCTATTGGATTTCATCAGCTTCGTATTGCAGAGGATAGTATTCTTTTGACATCGTTCCGTACTCGTTATGGATCTTATGAATGGCTTGTTATGCCATTTGGTCTAACGAATGCTCCGGCTTATTTTGTTGACCTTATGAATAGAGTTTTCAAAGACTTCCTCGACCGGTTTGTTCTCATCTTTATCGATGATATTCTTGTGTATTCTAAAACCGAGGAGGAGCATGAAAAACATCTTCGGATTGTGTTGGAAACTCTTAGGAGTAATCAATTAAAGACAAAATTTTCTAAATGCCACTTTTGGAAATCTCGTGTGAAGTTTCTCGGTCATATTATTTCCGAATCCGGAATTTCCGTGGATCCTTTAAAGATTGAAGCTATTTAAGATTGGAAGAGACCGGAGAGTGTGACAGAGATTCGTAGTTTTCTCGGATTGGCGGGCTATAACCGTCGTTTTATCAAAGACTTTTCTAAGATTGCCGTGCCTCTCACTAGCTTGACGAAGAAAGGTGTTAAATACATTTGGTCGGACAAATGTGAAGCTTCTTTTCAGAAATTAAAAGAATTTCTTTCTGATGCTCCTATTCTCGTTATTCCCGAGGGGAATCAAGATTTCGTTGTTTATACCGATACTAGTCGTGTTGGTTTGGGTGTCGTTCTTATGCAAAGAGAACGTGTTATTGCTTATGCTTCTAGGCAATTGAAGCCTGCTGAGACTAGATATGCCACACATGATTTAGAGCTCGCGGCTATTGTTTTCGCCCTTCGTATTTGGCGTCATTATCTTTTAGGAGAGAAATTTGTTCTTTAAACCGATCATAAGTCCTTGAAGTATTTATTCTCTCAAAAGGAACTTAATTTGCGTCAACAGCGTTGGCTCGAATTTCTTGCACCATATGATCTTGATATCCTTTATACTCCCGAAAATGGAAATCGTGTTGCGGATGCACTTAGTCGAAAGCAACAAGCGGTTGTTTCTATGATGATATCCGAATGGAACGATCTCGAGATTTTATCCTCTTGTGAGATTCGAGAGCGCGTATCCGATTTGTGCTCATCACTTGTTTTATGTAGCCTTGAGGCTCATCCTTCTCTTTTAGACCGCATTCTTGAAGCTCAAGGGCTAGATCCTGAATTGGCTCTTCTTGGCCAAAATGTTAAGGATAAAATTGGTATTGAAGGTTTGAAAGACTTTGATATTGATTCTCGTGGCGGCATTCGGAAATTTGGTAGACTTATCGTGCCAAATATTAGTGATCTTCGAAAAGATATTTTAGAAGATTCTCATCGTTCCAAATTCACCATTCATCCCGGTAGTAGCAAAATCTACGCGGATATGAAGCGACTTTATTATTGGGAGGGAATGAAACTTGACATCGCTAACTTCGTTAAGCGTTGCATGACTTGCCAACTCGTTAAGGCCGAACATCAAAGGCCTGGTGGGTTATTGCAACCTTTAGAAATTCCAATTTGGAAGTAGGACCAAATTTCCATGGATTTTATAGATGGCCTTCCCCGTTCTCGTTCGGGTCATGATAGCTTATGGGTGATTGTTGATAGGCTTACTAAATCCGCCCATTTTATTCCCGTTCGGTCTAACCGAACCGTTCCTCTTTTGGCCAAGCTCTTTGTTAAAGAGATTGTTAAATTACATGGAGTTCCTACTTCTATTGTTAGTGATCGTGATCCATTTTTTACTAGTGGATTTTGGAAGAGTCTTCAAAAAGCTTTGGGAACGAAGCTTAATTTTAGCACTGCTTATCATCCTCAGTCCGATGGACAAACTGAGCGTGTGAATCAAACTCTTGAAGATCTTCTTCGTGCATGTGTTCTTGATTTTGGTGGAAGTTGGGAAGATCATATTTCACTTGTTGAATTTTCCTATAATAATAGCTTCCAATCTAGTATTGGTATGGCACCTTTCAAGGCACTCTATGGAAGGCCATGCCGATCTCCTTCTTGTTGGCTTGAAGCCGGAGAGAAACTGGTTTTAGGTCCAGATCTTATTCGTGATTCCACAAAAAAGATTGAACTTATTCGACATAGGATGAAAGAAGCCCAGAGTAGACAAAAATCCTATGCCGATAACCGGAGAAGGAAGTTAGAATTTTCTATGGGAGATCTTGTGTTCATTCGTGTGCCACCTATGAAAGGTGTTGTGCGTTTCAGTCGATCGGGAAAGTTAGCGCCTCGATATATTGGGTCATTTCCTATCACTGAACGTATTGGTTCCATGGCATATCGCCTTTTATTACCGGCTCAATTTTCTACTATCCACGACGTGTTTCACGTTTCTCAACTTCGGAAGTGTCTTCGAGATTCCGATTCTATTCTTGAGCCCGGTGTTGTGGAAGAGATTGAAGTTTCGCCTAATTTAACTTATGAGCAACATCCTATTCGTATCATTGCTTCGGAGGTCAAACGACTTCGAAATAAAAATGTTCCTCTTGTTAAAGCTCAATGGTCCTCAAATCCTAAGGATTGTTCTCGGAAATCTAGGGAATTCATCGAGCGAACACATCCGAACTTACTCTCTCGTGCTCTTTTAGGTGAACTTCTTATTTCGAATTTCTTCTTTTGTGTTGATATGCATCTATGGTTGTTACTATTAGTTCATTTATTCTTTATGATTGCGTGGACGCAATTTCTTTAAGGAGGGGAGTCTGTAACAACCCGCATGTTTGCCGATTTTTATATTTAAATATTTTATCGATACTCGAAATTTAGTCCGAAAAGCTACTTTTTGCATACGGTCGAATTAGGACTCGGGACCACTCCCATTGAGTTTAAAATGTCGTTTGCGACCTTTTTGAGTATAAGCTTTGATATGTTTGGAGTAAGTTGATTTTTGCTACTTTTTCACTTAGGGTTTTGATTTGGGCTGAGCCCACTTATGTATTCAGTCCCAACCCCTCTCCTCCTCATTCACTTCCTCTATATTTTCTTTTTTTTACTCAAGCTTTAGCAATAATGGTGGGAGAGATGAGAAATTAAAACTCAAGCCCTAGTTTTCTTTTGCAAATCAAGTTCTAGCTCCAAACTAATAGAAGAACCCATTGGTAAGCTTCTCTTCTTCTTCTCCAACTCAATCTCTTATCAATTTCAGAAATTCCTAAACCTAACTTTGGGAATGTTCTTCTTTTAAAGCTTAGAATCAAGCTCCTTGAGGTGGATTTGAAGAGTGGTTGATTCTCCTTTGCTTACAAGCATCTTCTTCAATCGTTTGGGTTCAAAGGTGAGATTTTTATCTCACATCTATGCTATAATTATCTTTGGTTGTTGGGTATGAATTCCTAACACTTCTTCATGTGCATTTGCTCTTGATTTGGATTGGTTTTGTGAATATTCCAATTTTTGGGTTTTTAAGTCAAATTTGTGTGAAAATCCTTATATGGATGTTTGATCGTGCTTTTGGTGATGCATCGAGGAGCATATAGGGCCGGGTTGCCGATTGGCATAAACCCTTAGAGCCAATGTTCGTCCGGTTGCATTTCGGAAGAGTTTGCTCTTCATTTTGATAGGCTGAAAAACAGCCCAGGCAAGATTCAGTCGACTGAAAAGTCTGTTCAGTAGACTGAACCTGGAACCCGAAAGTTTCCAGGTATGATTCAGTCGACTGAATCCTCTGTTCAGTCGACTGAACCTGGAAACAGAAAGTTTCCTGAACCTGGAAAATTTCCAGGTACAGGGTCAGTCGACTGAAAACTCTGTTCAGTCGACTGAACCTGCTGTTTGAGTCCATTTTGCCTTTTTGGATTGAATTTCCAATGTTAATCGATTCGTGTTGATTCCCTTTTGTTATTATCACTTATTATCGACTTTGATGACATTTTCTTCGTGATTTTTGGGAATGTCCATTTTGATGGATTCGGTATCGATTTCTTTGGATTTTATTCTCGTCTTCGAATGTGAACTTTAGTGATTGATTGTTCCTACAATCTTCTTTGTGATTTGTCACTTTAAAAATATAAAGGTTTCAATACTAGTAGTAAATATCAAAATTCTTTCATCAAAACGATTTCAACACTATTTTATTACAAAGCTCGTTTCCTCAAACCGATTTCCAATCTATTAGTATATACAAACCTTTACCTCACTCTATGAGAAATCTAATTAAACGACTTAGCAAAACAAGTGGTATGAAACGCTTGCATTTACTCCGTCGGTTAATTCTTGGACTTGTTCGATTGAATCTCTTGTGACAATTTTCTAGTGGAAATCTACAATTTGTTACTAAATATTTAAGTTAAGCTAGTGGTTATGGCACATGAAGCTAAGCTCATATATTTACTAGCTTACTGTAATTGACACTTCTTGATGATCATGACGATCATTTTTGTGATTTAGACTAGCAACGTGCGATGTCTCTTTGTCTACGAGGGAGACTAAACCCTGTTTGTGTGAGTTTCAACTCACATATATGGGGTAGCGCCCCATGGTCTTCGAGCCGTTCGTGTGTCAAAAATTAATGGCTAGCTAGCATGAGATAGCATCTCGTTCGTGTGATACATATGTTGGTGAGTTTTCATGCTCCCGTTCGTGTGATAGGCCTCCCCCCTATTTTCTATGATTTCTGGATTTCGTGTGTCGAATTCTGGAATTTTCTTCTTCACCTATTTTTGTGATTTCTATTGATATGATTTATCAATTTTTGTGCATAGGTGAATTTGTGTGTCATTGACTGGATTTCTTGAGATGATTTCTAGAATTTGTGCTTCACCAATTTTCGTGATTTCCATTGATAAGTTTTATCAATATTTGTGCATTGGTGAATTTGTGTGTCATTGACTTTTGTGATTGACATTGATATAATCGTCAATATTTATGGTTTGGTGAACGAAATAAGGAGTATGACACTTCCTTTGATTCTTGTGTAGATTTGGTGATATTGGTTAATCTCTTGTTGATTTTCAATTACTTATATATATCACAGCTTGGCATTGTGATTATTATGTGTTTAGTCATATCTCTTACTCTATATCGTTCAATCTGATATTTATAGTTAGACTGATCCGTTTATTATTTTCTTATTAAATAATACTCGGGTCAGACCGAGATGTTACAGGTGCTTCTGCTTGACTTCTCCCCAGGGATTCATTACTCTGACTTTTGGCAAACTACTTAGATTAGTAGTTTATTTTGTTGTATACACTTGAGATATAGACTCATAGTTTTATTCTTTTGTATAGCACGTGTTGCTATTCTTTTGTATTATTGTGGATCTTTTTGACCACTACTCTGATATACACTTCCATGTGTTAATTATATATATTCATATCTTCTTCCGCCTTTGCGATATGAATTATCTGTGACTGATTTATGTTATATTTATTTCTGTATTTGTTTCCGAAGATATTATAGCCACTGTGTAGTAGCTTTGAGTTTGTGTCGGTATGTCGATTTCCTCTTGATAAAGTATTGCATGTTATACTATCTGACATATCGATGCTCGCACAAAGCAATTACACGGATGGTCGCTCCTCAACAGCCTTATTCTCCGTGCTAGTTGACAGCATACACCGTAATGTTCTTGGCTAGCGTGAGTATAGAGGTGGGGCGTCACAACACATCTATCTTAGAAATCTCATGGTCTACCTGACGATGTTCTGAAAGCATTCAATCCATAAAAGTTCTTCCGGGTTCGAACGAAACCGAAGGCACTATCTTGCTACACTCATTTTGGAATCACCCTCAGAGTTAACGACAATAGCCCTTGCACTCTGAATCTTCATCTCAATCAAAAGTACTATCCCCGTTAACTCGTTTTGGAATCACCCTCAGAGTTAACGACCATAGCCTTTCCTCTGAATCTTCACTTGATCTTCACTTGAGATTTCACGACCTATCGTTTAATTTGGATTGATGTGGTTTTCGGATATCCGAATTTGGAAACCCGATCTCGGTCTCACCAAAATCCAAAACGCCGTTTTTTAAGTCCAAGTTGTTTAGCAATTTAATTCATTATCTATATTCACATGGATAGATAATTCACAATCTCACAAACAAGTAATCCATATCATCACAATTCAACGAAAGCATCTCATATTACATATCAGCACATATCTCATATCAGAGGTATCAAACAATTCAAGGCATTCAATAACATTCAGCCTTCCATAAGCAAGATTTATTAATCACACTTTCTCTAATTAATTTAAAATAAATTAAATTAATTACTTCCATCACTATGAATCATGCTTACTTAATCATTAATTAATTACAAACCAATGAATTAATCATCCTTCAATTATCCATCTTAATTAATCATCCTTGATTAATTATTCTTCAGTTACATTAATTAATTAAAAAAATTAATTATCCTTAACCATTTACAGTAATTAACCTTTAATTACTCTCATTAATTAATTGACTATAATTAATTACATTAATCCTTAATTAATTACAATAATTGATTATCCTATAATCACTTCATTGATTAATTATCCTTTACTTAATCAACCTTTAATTACTTCATTAATTATATTAATTAATGATCCTCTAATTACTTCTTTAATTAATTATTGTTCTTACTAATCACATTTAATAATTAATCTTCAATTAATCATACTCATTAATCAAGTTTGATTAATTACATCCAGTAATTAACTACTTTTAATTAATTGCATTACTTAGTTAACTTCTAAATAAAGTTCATTAATTAATTCTTTAATTAATTACACTAAGTAATTAATCCTTAATTACTTCCACTGAGTAATTACTCTTCTTTATTAATTACACAAAGTAATTAAACCTAAATTTCTTCCATTAATTAATTATCCCTCAATTAATTACATCCAGTAATTATCCATTAATTACTTCACTTAGTAATTACACTTTATAAATTACATTAAGTAATTATACTTAACCAATTCAACAAGTGATTATCCTCAATTAATTAACCTAATTAATTATCTTAAATTAATCATATTAATTAATCATTTCATAATCCCTAGTTAATGATCTTTCTTTTAATCATACTCAAGCATCTTTTAATTACTTCCCTGAGTAATTATGCTTTAATTAACCATTATTAATTACAAATTTATTAATTCTTAATAACCAATTAATTCATCTCTATTTACATAACTAATTAATGCTTAATTGTAACTTAATTAATCATTAATCTTTAATTACTTGATTAATAAATTTCTAATCATTAATTAATAATCTTTACTTATATAATTAATGATCCTTAATTACAAATTAATTAACCCTTAAATTAATTAACTTACAACCGTTTATTATTTATTTAATAATCCTTAATCATAAATTAATTAAATTAATTAATTACTCTTTAATTACCTTATTAATTTAATGAATCTCAAATCATTAAATCTTAATAAACTTTAAGATAATACATTATCCTTATCAATACTAAATTATCATTTACTTATGCCTTTGAAACATTTTACTTTCAAATTTACTTCTAAATTTCATTTCAAATTTAAGATTTAAAATGATTAACAAATTTAACTTTAACAAAATTTAAATCAATTTACAAACCTTTTGAACAAACATTGAAGAAGCACTTATCTTATATAAAAGAAATTTATATAGGAAGAGTTTTAAACCAAATTTATTTAAATTCAAAATCTTGCCCCTTTTTTAAAAACATTTAAAATCTGTTTTAAAATGTTGCTTCGGGTTTAACCCGAAGCCTACTCGAGCATTGACTCGAGAAAAACCCATTTCCTTCTTTTTTTCAAAATTTTTGCTTGAGTACTAAAGTTAAAGTCTGAAACCAATTTCCACTCTCGAACGACCTGAGACCTCACTCGAGTCTCCTACCCAAAATCACGCGCTCTTCTTCGAGACAGCACCACAAACCCAAAATACTGACACAACATCAATGTCGTGCACATGCATCGGCGATGCAGCCACCTCTGACCATCCACGATGCCTTCCTCATGTCGACGAATCTTCCCGAACCAGTACCGACCACCATAACATCAAAACTAACTCGACGTCGAATTCGAGTAACCCATCACAACCTGGAACAAACCCAAAACTTGAAAAAACCCTCGAATCCACGATGCCGATCACCGGAGCGCCTGAGCCTCCAGCACACCTTCACCAGCCTCCACCCTACCAATTTCCAGAATTTGGTGGAACTCAATCCGCCAGAGGAACCATCGCAAACAAAAACTCCCGACCCCGCCAGAACCAGGGTCACAGACAAATCCGATCCCCCACTGCCACTACAGTGACTTGCTCACCCATCTGACATTTTTCCCAAACTCTCTGATCATCCCTCTTCCTCCAGAGAAGACCGCGACCTCCCCGATCACCTAGATCATCAGAAACTACTCAAAATACAAAATCTGATCAAACTCAAACTGCTCACTCAAACCAATACTAAAAATTGTGATTTCACTTTTAAAAATCAAGTTTCTAGATAAGGTTTCAGATTATATGCCTGAATTGATAAATTATGATATTTGAAATTTTACATATCTTAAGTTTGTTCTGTTCTTTTGGTTTTTCCAATGCAATTTCAAATTTAAATCACTTAAATATAAATTTAAAACTTACTATATGATTAAACAAACAAATTTTATTTAAAGCCTAAGTCCTAACAGAGAACAGATAAGGAGATAATGAATTTTGTTTAAAATCTTGAGCTTTGTATCTAAGAATAGGGAAACACGGATACAACAGCATGCACACATCTATACATCCATATATATATAGAAAATTCATATATACAAAACATACTTTGTTTTAGAAATTCACACGCAACCAGATTTCATATACTTAAGCTTTGAGAAAAGACGTTACTCACCAGGCATGTAAAAACAGAGAGCAGTACAGAGGCTTTTAAGTTTAAGTCTGGAATTTTGAAAAAGAACTTGGATTGCTGAAGAATGCTTTTAAATATAAAAAAACTTGAATGCCTTTGCTTTTGAAAACTGCATGCTAAGATCTAGAAATATATTTGAATTTCTCTAGATTTTGAAACTGAAATGCTTTATTTTCCTTGAGCTTGCTTTGATTAATCTCATGTTGAAGAATGTACAGGCTTTGGTTTTTATTTTGAAAATGATATACAGGCTATTGATTTTTTATTTCTAGTTTGAGAAGTATTGATTATCAGATTTTGTTTTTGAGAATAGGATTGAGTTTCTCTTAGTTTTTGAAAAGAGAAATAGGAAAAAGAATGAAGAGAAGAAAGTATATGTTTATATAGGTTAAAATGATTTATTAAAAATAAAAGAAAAAAATCAAAATTAAAAATGACACATGTTTAAACTCTCAACATTTGTCATTTACTCTTGTTTATTAATCAACACTTGTTAAAATCAAGCCTTAAATATTTACACTTGTCATTTAACTAATTAATGTTTATTTGAAATGTTAATATAAAGCTTTATACTTAATTTAGTATTTTATAAATACTTATCTAAATTTATATATATAAATTTCTTTTCAAAAAAATATTATAAAAACCAATTATATATAAATAAAATCTTATACATATATTTTTAAAATCCAAAATATTTTAAAATATCTACCCTTTTTAATTTCAAAATTAGATCCAAATTCAAATTCAAATTAAATTTAAAAAATCCAATTTCAAGCCAACCTATATATATACGTATATAACAACACATTTAATTTGAAAATAACAATTCTATTTTCTTTAAAGTCTATTTATATTTATATATAAAAATAACATATTATTATTATTGTTTAAAAATAACAATTTTTGCCATTTTAAAATAATTTATAAAAGCGATTATCTCATTATTTATAAATTACTTATATTACTTAAATGAATTAATGTATCACATGTTTTATATGTTTGTGAATTGTATTTTAAACCTATATATACACAAACCATATTTGTCAAGCAATATTTAAAAAACAAACCTTTTTGTTAATCTTGTTTAAATTTAAACTTAAGCTAAAATATATTTTAAACAAATAACATATACCTTAAGTATTTTAAAATCATATGGTTAACTATTTAAATAACTTTTGAAAAGTTTTATATTAAATTTAATCATAATTTCCAAATTACCAAAATATATATTAGAATTTGAAAACATAATTTTATTAGTTAAATTCAAACCATAGCTTTTCTATTTACAATATATACAAATATATATACATTATAAATAGAAAACATTTTATTAGCTTAAAAGATAAAATTTACCAATTAAATATTTATTTGCTTTTAAAAGAATAAACTTGCCAATTAAAATTAAGATATAAAAGAAAATTATCAAATTAATTTAATTATTAATACAGATTATTAAATTGATGTTGCCTAAAATTCCGGGTCATCACATTCCTCCCCCTTAAAAGAATTTCGTCCTCGAAATTTAAAAGCAAAGCTAATTTAATAGCTCATCAAAGATTTTAATTTTAAATCACAAGCATATATTATCAACCATATGCTAACAACCATAGCAACTAATTCACGCAATCAAACAAATCTAACTATCCAAAAAAAAAATCTGGATAGGACTTCCTAACACTATCTACGGTTTCCCAGGTATAAACACTGGGATACTCGCTCTACTGAATCCAAACAATATACACTACTAAGCTCCAGAGCTCCTACTCATTTAGATCTACGAAACTGAATAGGATATCAGATCGTAGTCAAGTCCTGCTCAACTACCAAATTCTCCTGAACTGCTGGTTCCACAACCGATGATGGATCATACGCGTACTATCTCAAAGATACGTGAAATATAGTGAATCCCGGTCTTCTAAACTGGCCATTCAATCCCTTAAGCCAAACACTTATCCTTATAAGAACACAGAAAGATCCAAAATATCTTGGAGCTAGCTTTCCAGTCTTACCACATCTTATAGCTCCTTTGACCGGAGAAAACTTATCCAAATCAAATTTCCGACTTCGAAATCCAAATTCCTTCGTCTCTTATCTACAAAACTCTTCTAACGATTCTAGCTGCCTTCATCCTTCCTGATCAGCTCAACCTTCGCTGATGCTTCTTAAAACAAACTGGACCAAAAATAAACCAACAAAATGATCCTCTCAAGATTAATCAAAATCTAGAACACAAAATCTACTCCACAATCATCAGTAGAAAACTAACTTCTCCTATTCGGAAAAGACAAAACAGGTGCACTTGCCAATCTCGCCTTCAGATCCTAAATACTTCCCGTAGAAACCCTCTAATCCAACAAAACTGTGATCATTCAAGGAGGCTAAGGTTGCTTTCACTCTAGAATAGCTGTCACCTCGCTTCTGCTGCGCAACCCTGATCTGGAGTAGATGAGAATGCCATTGATGATGAACACGAGCACAGACTTGTCCAATACATCCCAGAAGACACGGTTCATCAGATCCAAAAAGAGAAAACTCAGAAGTTCCACCAAAACCTAAGCTTCTGCACCAAAATCTCTCTCGAGGAGCCATTCTTCTACTTAGCTGAACCCTTGGTATCACTCCTGGAATCCTAGTCGATACAAAAAATAAATATCCAGATGCTATGGCAGACCTTGACTACTACAAAGACATCCGGAAAAATATCTAACAAATCCAGTAACTCCTACATTCCCTAGAGATGCCTCAATCTCAAGCAAAAGATTACTCAAGAGAACAATTAACTATTGCAAGTCACTTTTGCGATCAACCCAGCCTAATTTCCAAAGAAACTGTTCTCTCTTTACCAATCAGAACAGCTTATGCTTATCTAGCCAATCCATTGAAGAAATGGATCCACTCTGGTGCTTCTGAAGTCTATTTCTAAAACACTGCTTAGCCAGATGACCTTCCTGCTGGCACACAGATGCCAAAGACTTCCTATCCAAAGCTCTTCGAACCTCAAAGCTATATCATCCAATTCCACACAGAGCCTTGGGATGGGCAGATATCTCCTCTAAGAAACTCGGGCCTCAAACCAAACACAAACACCCTGCTGAACTTAGTCTCATCACTTATGCAGACACACTTCCATAAACTTGCTCCAAAAGAAACATCTTTGGAAACATCCGTAGTCACTGCGCCTCACCACATAGCCGCCCCTTCCTGAAGTTGCCAAGATACCATCACTCGCTTTAGCTTGACCGACATATCCAAATTCTACTCATCCAAACTTGCACTCTAATGATGAACTCTGCTCCTTAAAAACTTCCTTCAGAGATCGGTGAAATCCTTAAACCATGCAGCAAAGCTCACTCGAGGCGGTATTGGGTTTACAGCCTCGGCAGATACTCTTCCAACCTCAATCACTCATACTACTACCATTGGTAGTCGTGCTACACATACCACACCGTTCCTACCTTTAGAACTCATATTGGAAAACCCAAACAGGTAATCCAATAAATAGTTATATATATATATATATATATATATCAAATTACAAGTACGCCCTCTCAAGAAGGAATTACTCTAAAGCCTAGGTGTTCACTCAACCTAATGCTTTGATACCAAATGAAACGACCCGCCTTTCATTCCATAGAAAGACGCATCATTATTAAGAAAGAAAGGGTAGAAAAGAGAAAAGATAGAGAAGAAAGAACTAAACAACAACAAAATCTCATAGCGGAACGAATAAATTATATTAGTCACATGAGTATTACATAATATACAACATCTATCAGAGTTACACAGCTTATACATCATAAATTAGACAGTTATAAACGCCTATCTAGTCATTACAACTCAAATACAACACAGAGATACCACCATAGCGGAAAACTATATATATATATGAACGTTGAAGCCTCCTGCTCCATACCTCCTCCAAAATTCATCAAAGCTAACCTGAATCCCTTGGCTACTCGTCAAAATTTGAGTACCCAAGAGTTTAAGAAAACAGAAAATAAACTTCAGGTCAGACATGGGTCTGGTGTGAGTAATAGGTTAAAGTTGCTTAACTTTGAAAACCTTTGGAACTAAAAGGTATCCCGTAAGACTTCCTGTACATAAACACGAAAAAAAATTACCTTATGATAACCAAAACATTTGATAGGAAATCCAGTTATATTATAATAGGGTCTAGGATTTTCAAATAAAATACAGAAATAGCTGGAATGCTTACATCACACGTTTCAACATAGTTGGGCACAATCAAAACGTAAGGCACATATTGGAGATTGGATTCCATACAATGGCAGGGCTACTGGAGTACCGCCCATCACAGTACGTGACCTAGATCACCGTACCTAGGATCCACCCTAAATCCCCTACAACACAAAGCCGGAACCATCCCTTACTTGATAGTCCCGAACAAGACAATCCCAAGAGTTGTTGCAATCAACTTCCCACACAGCCGAATAAAAAGGGACCTCTAGACATGGGAAATCTTGTCCTACTTAAGCGCGACTCACTTAGCCTTGCTGCACCTCCCATGTTTTAGCCATTCCTGGTTGATGAGGCATGAGGCTGCGATTAGCCTAATAGAACATATCTATCTTAGAATGCTCATCGTCCACCTGACGATGTTCTGAAAGCATTCAATCCATACAAGTTCGTTCCGGGTTCTAACGAAACGGAAGGTCACTATCTCGCTACACTCATTTTGGGATCACCCTCAAAGTTAACGACAATAGCCCTTTCACTTTGAATCTTCAACTCAATCGAAAGTATTATCCCCGTTAACTCATTCTGGAATCACCCTCAGAGTTAACGACCATAGCCTTTCCTCTGAATCTTCACTTGATCTTCACTTGAGATTTCACGACCTATCGTTTAATTTGGATCGATGTGGTTTTCGGATATCCAAATTTGAAAACCCGATCCCGGTCTCACCGAAATCCAAAATGTCGTCTTTTAAGTCCAAATTATTTTAAGTTAAAACAATTTAATTCATTATCTATATTCGCATGGATAGATAATTCACAATCTCACAAACAAATAATCCATATCATCACAATTCAACCAAAGCATCTCATATCACAGATCAGCATATAACTCATATCAAAGGTATCAAATAATTCAAGGCATTCAATAACATTCAGCCATCCATAAGCAAGATTTATTAATCACACTTTCTATAATTAATTTAAAATAAATTAAATTAATTACTTCCATCACTATAAATCCTGCTTGCTTAATCATTAATTAATTACAAACCAATTAATTAATTATCCTTCAATTATCCATCTTAATTAATCATCCTTGATTAATCATTCTTCACTTACATTAAGTAATTGGCCTTTAATTAATTACACAAATTAAGTATTCTTAACCATTTACAGTTTTTAACCTTTAATTACTCTCATTAATTAATTAGCTATAATTAATTACATTAATCCTTAATTAATTACATTAATTAATTATCCTATAATCACTTCATTGATTAATTATCCTTTAATTAATCAACCCTTAATTACTTCATTAATTATATTAATTAATGATCCTCTAATTACTTATTTAATTAATTATTGTTCTAACTAATCACATTTAATAATTAATCTTTAATTAGTCATATTCATTAATCAACTTTGATTAATTACATTCAGCAATTAATTAGTCTTAATTAATTACATTGCTTAATTAACTTCTAAATAAAGTTCATTAACTAATTCTTTAATTAATTACACTAAGTAATTAATCCTTAATTACTTCCACTGAGTAATTATTCTTCTTTATTAATTACGCAAAGTAATTAAACCCAAATTTCTTCCATTAATTAATTATCCTTCAATTAATTACATCAAGTAATTACCCATTAATTACTTCACTAAGTAATTACAATTTATAAATTACATTAAGTAATTATACTTAACCAATTCCACAAATGATTGTCCTTAATTAATTAATCTTATTAATTATCTTAAATTACTTATCTTAAATTAGTCACATTAATTAATCATTTCATAATCCCTAGTTAATGGTCTTTCTTTTAATTATACTCATTAACATCTTTTAATTGCTTCCCTAACTAATTATCCTTTAATTAACCATTATTAATTACAAATTTATTAATTCTTAATAACCAATTAATTCATCTCTAATTACTTAACTAATTAATGCTTAATTATAACTTAATTAATCTTTAATTACTTGATTAATAAATTTCTAATCATTAATTAATAATCTTTACTTATATAATTAATGATCCTTAATTACAAATTAATTAACCCTTAAATTAATTAACTTACAACCCTTTATTATTTATTCATTAATCCTTAATCATAAATTAACTAAACTAATTAATTACTCTTTAATTACCTTATTAATTTAATGAATCTCAAATCATTAAATCTAATTAACTTTAAGATAATACATTACCCTTATCAATACTTAATTACCATTTACATATGCCTTTGAAACATTTTACTTTTAAATTTGCTTCTAAATTTCATTTGAAATTTAAGATTTAAATGATTAAAAAATTTAACTTTAACAAAATTTAAATCAATTTACAAACCTTTTAAACAAATGCTGAAGAAACACTTATCTTATATAAAAGAAACTCATATAGGAAGAGTTTTAAACCAAATTTATTTAAATTCAAAATCTTGCCCCTTTTTTTAAAAACTTTTAAAATCTGTTTTAAAATGCCGCTTCGGGTTCAACCTGAAGCCTACTCGAGCATTGACCCGAGAAAAACCCATTTCTTTCTTTTTTTCAAATTTTTTGCTTAAGTACTAAAGTTAAAGTCTGAAACCAATTTCCACTCTCGAATGACCCGAGACCTCACTTGAGTCTCCTACCCAAAATCACGAGTTCTTCTTCGAGACAACACCACAAACCCAAAATACTGACACAACATCACTACCATGCACATGCACCGGTGATGCAGCACCTCTGACCATCCACGATGCCTTCATCATGTCGACGATCCTCCCCGAACCAGATAACGACCACCATAACATCAAAATTAACTCAAAATCGAATTCGAGTAACCCATCACAAACTGGAACAAACCCAAAACCTAGAAATAAACCTCGAATCCACGATGACGATCACCGAAGCGCCTGAGCGTCCAGCCACGCCTTCACCAGCCTCCAACCCTACCAATTCCTAGATTCTGGTTAAACTCGATCCACTAAAGGTGCCGTGGCAAACAAAAACTCCCGACCCTGCCAAAACTAGGGTTACAGACAAATCTGATTCCCCACTGCCACTGCAGTGACTTGCTTACCCATCTTACATTTTTCCCAAACTCTCCAAAGAAGACCACGACCTCCCCGATCACCTAGATCATCAGAACTACCCAAAACAAAATCTGATCAAACTGAAGCTGCTCACTCAACCCAATACTAAAAATTATGATTTCACTTTTAAAAATCAAGCTTCTAGATAAGGTTTCAGATTATATTCCTGAATTGATAAATTAAGATATTTGAAATTTTACATATCTTAATCTTGTTCTATTCTTTTGGTTTTTCCAGAGCAATTTCAAATTTAAATCACTTAAATATAAATTTAAGACTTACCCTATGATTAGGCAAACAAAATTTGTTTAAAGCCTAAGTCCTAACAGAGATCATATAAGGAGATAATGAATTTTGTTTAAAATCTTGAGCTTTGAATCTAAGGACAGGGAAACACGAATACAACAGCATGCACACATCTGTACATCCATATATACATAGAAAATTCATATATACAAAACATACTTTGTTTTAGAAATTACATGCAACCAGATTTCATATACTTAAGCTTTTAGAAAAGATGTTACTCACCAGGCATGTAAAACAGAGAGCAGTACAGGGGCTTTTAAGTTTAAATCTGGAATTTTGAAAAAGAAATTGAATTGCTGAAGAATGCTTTTGATTTAAAAAAAACTTGAATGCCTTTTCTTTGCAAAGTGCATACTAAGATCTAGAAATATACTTGAATTGCTCTAGATTTTGAAACTCAAATGCTTTGTTTTCCTTGAGCTTTCTTTAATTAATCTCAGGTTGAAGAATGTACAGGCTTTGGTTTTTATTTTGAAAATGATATACAGGCTGTTGATTTTTGATTTCTGGTTTGAGAACTATTGATTATCCGATTTTGTTTTTGAGAATAGGATTGAGTTTTTCTTAGTTTTTGAAAAGAGAAATAGGTAAAGGAATGAAGAGAAGAAAGCATGTATTTATATAGGTTAAAATGATTTACTAAAAATAAAAGAAAAAATTAAAATTAAAATGACACATATTTAAACACTCATCATTTTCCATTTACTCTTGTTTATTAATTAAACACTTGTTAAAATCAAGCGTTAAATATTTACACTTGTCATTTAAGTAATAAATATTTATTTTAAATGCTAATATAAAGCTTTATACTTAATTTACTATTTTATAAATACTTAACTAAATTTATATATATATATATACATATATATATATATATTTCTTTTAAAGAAAATATTATAAAAACCAATTATATATAAATAAAATCTTATACATATATTTTTAAAATCCAAAATATTTTAAAATATCTGCCCTTTTTAATTTCAAAATTAAACCCAAATTCAAATTCAAATTAAAATTTGAAAATCCAGTTTAAAATCAAACCTATACATATACATATATAACAACACATTTAATTTAAAAATAACAATTCTGTTTTCTTTAAAGTCTATTTATATTTACATATAAAAACAACACATTATTACTATTGTTTAAAAATAACAATTTTTGCCATTTTAAAATAATTTATAAAAGAGATTATATCATTATTTATAAATTACTTATATTACTTAAATGTATTAATGTATTATATGTTTTATATGTTTTATATGTTTGTGAATCTTATTTAAAGTTAAACATAAGCTAAAATATATTGTAAACAAATAACATTTACCTTAAGTATTTTAAAATCATATGGTTAACTATTTAAATAACTTTTGAAATTTTTTATATTACTTTTTATCATAATTTCCAAATTACCAAAATATATATTATAATTTGGAAACATGATTTTATTAGTTAAATTCAAACCAAAGCTTTTCTCTTTACAATATATACAAATATATATATATATATATATATGTACATTATAAATAGAAAACATTTTATTAGCTTAAAAGATAAAATTTACCAATTAAATATTTATTTTCTTTTAAAAGAATAAACTTGCCAATTAAAATTAAAATATAAAAGAAAATTATCAAATCAATTTAATTATTAATACAGATTATTAAATTGATATTGCCTAAAATTTTGGGTCATCACACAATTTCTAGTTCTTAACACTTATGGGTTATTCATAAGTGTTTTATCTTCACTTTTTGTAAACAGATAATTAGGTTTCCATAAAGACATTACATCATTACCTTCAAATTTCATTGTAGATAGGAAATTGGATGATACTCATGCCTTACTTTCACATTTTCGTGTAAGTGTCGTGAATAAACATAGGTTTTCCACATAGGACTTCCATCAACAATACCAATTACGATGTCATGAGTTTGACACTTAGTAGCCACACAGGCCTTCCTTCATATACATTGTCCAATTTAGACATACGATTATCACTAAGGCTTTACATTATGCCCCATCGAATAAGAAGTTGGGTTTACACATCTTATTGCCACAAAGGCCTTCCATTTGCATTTATATTCTTATAAATGGCTCCATACATCATCATGTAGCTTAATTAGGGGTGTCAAGGATACCTGAAATATTCGAAATCCATCTGCATCCACATCCGAAAAGTGGACAAATGTCTGATAACCGTAAAAACGGATGCGGACGCGGATGCGAATACAAAGATATCCGCATCCGAAAATTATCCGTCCGGTTTTTGTCAAGATTATAGTTTAATTTATATGTATTTTACTGCAGTGAAAGATATTCGTTTATTATTTTATTATGTTAGTAGTTTATATTATATGCAGTTAATGCTTTTTAACTGCTCCAAACTATTTATTATCATCATATTTTTAATTTTAACACTTTTAAAATTAATGGAATTGAAAAATATTTACGTTAAACTAAAATTTTCATTTTATAATTCTTGATTTATCAGTCATTAGCGTATAGGATAATCCAATATCCGTCCATATCCATGGATGCCAATATCCGATATCCGAAATTGATTTCGAATGCGGATGCAGATATGGCACTATCTGCATTCAAAAGCATCGTTGACAAGCCTAATCTTAATCAAGCTTTATCTTTCTCTTCATTCTTTAATTAGGCTATTCTTTCATAACTTATTGTTTCCTAAGTTCATTTCATACTTAGGATCAATTATCACTTTGCACAAAGCCTTCGTTCCTTAATCTAGTTTATTGTTTAGCCTAATGTTACGAAGTCATCACATACTAACCTACCTAGGGTTAACGTGTGTTAACATATCGTGTGTCAACTTCAAATAGCAATAGTGGGGAGACTCCCATATAGCAATTGTATAACAATTCTTAGTCATCGTGCAGTATTTTTACCTATATCCATCATGTACTATCCCTTTTATAGTCATCACGCTGACTCCTAAGGTCATCTCGTTTAATCCTTCCAAAGCCATTGTGCCTGATCCATCAAAAGCGACCGTGTGCTATTTCCATCAAAGTCATCGTGGGTTATTGCAATTGAAGTCATCGCATGCAATCCCAACTAAAGTTATTGAGAGATGTTATTTCCTTAGATATTGAGTGCTAAGTCCCCTTTATAGCTTTCATGAGTTACGGTTAATAAAGCTCTCATTTAGTAGCTCTTCCAAGCCATCACGGGTAGATAGCTTCAATGCTATTGCACACTAACTCATTTATAGCCACTATGGGTTATTTCCACAAGCATTATCATGGGCAATGTTATAAGGCTTTCGTGAGTTAAATGGGTGATTCGCATTTATATTGAAAACTGATTCATTGCCATAAGTGTTAACTTTACACCAAATCTCATTTAGTGTTGAATTCTCATTAGTTGTTCTTCTTCTTTACAGCTTACTTTTCAAAAAGGGTTTAATTATGTAACACCCCATAGAATAAACAATAATTAATAAATATAAGGCTCAAAAATTGAATTTGAATTTCATAAAAAACGGAACTTTAGAAAACATTGGAATTTGGCTACGCAAACTGCACCATTGTGTTCATAGTATTTTTTCAAGCAACTTTTATATATGGTTGCGAACTGAGTTCAAAAGAGTAAATTATTAGTATTTGAAGTTTCGGATCGAAAATTATTAAAAAGAAATAAATTACGTTAACTGCGTGGACCCCACTGATCGACCCCCTCCTTGGGTCGGTCGACTACCTATAGGGAGCGGTCGATCGGTTAAAGCATGGTGGCTAGAGTGGAATCTTAGTCGAACGAACCATATTTAATCATTTTAAATCTAACGGATACGATTGATTCGAGCGTCTATAAATACCAGCCTACCCCCTTACTTTTCTTCTCATATTTTCTAATCAAAGCAGCGTAGCTCTACCATTTTTCCTTCTCCGCTATTTCTATTAATTATAAAATATTATATTATATGTATATATACTTGCAGAAGGCAAAAAATAAAAGAGAAAAAGAGAATGTGCGAATCAATTCGATGAAATGGTAAATTTTATAATTATAATTCTATATTCTACTTAATTCAAATCTCCTCTTATATTATACTTAATTCAAATCTCCCCTCAGATTTGTAATTTTAATGGGTATGTATATATCTTGTTATACATATTTTTGGATTGGAAAGGAAATGAGTCAATTAAAGGGATGAACTTGGATTTAGGAGATTTTAAAAGTTAGAAAGTTGAGTAAGAAATTACATGAGTTATATATAACATTGAAATTTATATCATTGAGTTTTATTAATTATTTTGCTTATGCAAGATCTGGGGAGCTATAGGCTTAGAAGAACATATTCACTTAAAATATCACCAATATATTCAGTACGGTTGGTAATTGGAATAAGAATGTTATTACGCCCTAATTTGAAAATTTGAAAGTCGGTCCTTAAATTTGTTAAAGTAAAATGTTGATGTTGATAAAATTGCAAGATTTATTACAAATTTATGATAATTGGGTTGTAAATTGTTAGTATATATTTTTTCACCTGATTTTGACTAGGAGTATGAATTTCTATATTTTAATTTGTTAGGAGTGTTGTGGGTACAATTTAGTTATATCTATTTCTGTGTAATTTTATCTAGTTTAGCAACTATACATAAAAAGTGCTTCGTTTGAAATATTAAAGAATATACCAAAAGGAAATAGATGTGTAAAGTACGGATGTTCTCCTTCATAGTTTGCACTATCTATTTCAATAAAAAAAATTCCTTGTAATTTCAGATGGAGTAAAAGTATGACTGTTGAGTAATTTATGAAAAGTTGTAATGGTAATCCTATTTGGGAAGGATGGCTATAATAGATAAAAATGTGGAAATAAACGTTCTCTACAGAATGTACATATAAGTGTATATTCTGAAATTTCTATGTGTAGGAATAAATGAGTTAGGAATAGGAAAACACACATACACATACACACATATAATCGTGCCTACTGATTAAAAATATATATGCAGCGCAATATACGATGGTATTTATATTGGTTACAATTAGGTCGACTAGATATTGGTAGTGTAGTAAATCATAGGACTAGGTGGTTGAAATGGAAAAGGGATAGTAACTCTAAAATTTATGAACAAGAAAATCAGTAGGGTAATAAATATGCAATCAGTAGGGAGTTACAAGAATTATACGAGGACATAAATACGTTTAATTGGACCGATAAAGAATTTATTATGGCACTTATGGAGAAATGAAATATGCATAATAGGTTAGATTAAAACGAATAAAGAAATGTCATTAGTGATTGTCCAATTTCACTAGTAATGACCCTCAATTGCAAATAATTGACATTTGCGGGACATAAGAGGGTAATGAAGAATATATGTAGTAAGCGTATAAGATAGGAATAGGTTCGCAGCAAATAAGTGAATTAAATACTACGAGGTGGTATGCTTTTCACGGTAGAAAATTATATAACTTAAATAATACATTTAGAGCGAACGTGAATTAGTGGGCCTAGCCTAATATTTAGGCCTAGAATAATTGGTTTGGTTTAGAATGAGTTGGGATGTGAGGTCAGTAAGGTTACATGATAGAAATATGCCCTTCATCTAGAGGCTACTAGCAGTTACATATACATACTATTGATATGGGACATCTCCAACCATAATACCCGTGGGGAAGGGATATATGTTTGCGTATAGATGTGTGAAATTATACAAGGGTTCATCTTGGATTTCAATTATTAAATGGCTCGGTACCTTTAGGGATGTCGAGGAGTTTACTTCGGGGTAGAAGGTATTAAATGGTCATTGTGTCTGCCTCCTTTCTATGTAAGAAGTCTTAAATAATCTATGAGAGGACCTAATAAAGAAATGGGGTATGCCTCATTTCTAACAAGAGGTATTAAGTAACTAGGATGGGTATTTTTCGTTGACTTACATTAGGTTAGCCTAAATGGAATTTTGGCTGTTGAAGGTTGGCGGGCTATGTCAAACTGTTGTTGACCGGTAGCTAGTAGTAGGGATGACATATATACTTTGAACACCAAAGGTCTCGAGCACTCATTAGCAAAGACTTGGGTTATGCCATGACAGATTTGCATCCTACTAGCGTAGAATCCGTGTGGGATACTCAAAGAACTCAGAGCTTAATTGGTTGTTTGTTTGTTGGAAGTGGGCTAATTAATCTTTAGATGTGTCTTTAAGATGCATTAGTAATATGACAATTAGTTGATAGTTCGTATCTAGAAGTCATTAGTCTTTGTAGTTAAGGGCCGATTGATTAGCGACTACATTACGAAGGGTCGGCTTCAGAGTGAGATATTAAATGGTCATTGGGTCTGTCTCATCCCTACTTAAGAAATTTTAAGTGACCAGGGTTTTTTTTTAGGTAGTACAATGCTTATACACACACACACACACACACATCTTGAAGAAGGTTGGATATATCATACACGTAGATAGAATTAAATAAAATAGGTGTGAATAATGGACATAACACTTAAATAGAAATTAGTCAGCATAAATTAGTATTATGGATAAGGTAAGTAATTTTCCATTCACCAGAACATTGTTCTGAACCTTTTTCCTTACAAGCCACTCGATAGATTTAGATGGACAGGCTATTGGTGAGAGACGGGAATGGTAGATGGTGAAGTCTTCTCATTCTTGCTCGGTTCTGGCATGGCCATCTGATAACGGAGTAATATTGATTCCAACGTAGTGGCCTTAGCTGGTATATGTGTACAATTATATTTTATTATTCCGTTTTGGGTTCATTCTCCATATTATTATGTCTATACGGATTACTAGAACAACAATATGTATCCTAATGGACTTTGGGTTTCGATTTAGTCGAAATTCGGGTCCATTAAGGTGCGGGTGGTTGCTTTTGGTATTAGCTGAGGGAATGTATTTGTATTTTTACACACACATGTGTGTGTATGTGTGTGTGTATTACATGCCAAACTCTATGAATTTCGACTGTAGAAGTAGTTGCGACTACACTTTGAAAAGATGGATGAGGAATCTATAAGCTGAAACAATATATAGAGTGAAATTTATATACCTACATCGATTACCATATAGAGTGTAGGCCGTATGCCAAGGCACTAACCAAGAAGAGCATGAGCATGACATGTAGAAGGATCTTTGAAGTTGGATGGTACTTGACTCCTTTGGTAGGTCTGGACTACCCTATGATTATGGATTTCGATGGATTGCCAATTGTAGACATACATTTCATCTAGATAGATGGAAAGTAAGAACATATATGTTGCAAGCATCCGAAAGTAAATGTGAAAAAGGATTGAGCGAGTTCCTTCAGAAGGTGTTAATTAATCACCACAATAGAAAAGCTTGATTTTTGGTATATACTTTTAATAAGAAGAGGTTAAGAATAAAGTGAAACAAGAAAAGTCCAAAAGAAAGGATAATTAAAGTTCATTTTTGAGTCCGACCCCATGCGAAAAAAATTTAACAAAAAGATTTTGAAAATTTCTTGAAACGTTTTGAATGGGCATTTCAAAGGATTTTTTAGAAAGTTGTTGTTTGAAAAAGAAATAAAATTTAAAGTAGCTGTTTGAGATTCCTAGTGAAATCTAAATTGGTTGGATCAAAAATAATTTGATTTAAAAGGTTTTGTGTAAAAGTGTTTTGTTTCTAAAATGAATGGAAAAGACACCGTATGCTTGGCTCAATGATTTTTTTTCTATTTTTGTAAACTTATAATTTCCTTCCTAAAAACCTCTCCAAGGGGCGGATAAATGTAAATGGCACTTAATTGAAATGGGGTAAAAAGAATAGAGTAAGAATGTCCAATAAAGAAGATGGGAAGGATATTCCCATATAATTAAAATGTGAAGAAAATCAGCTGAAACAAATTTATGCATATTTCTTTTCATGTTAAAGAAGAAAAGCTCAATGACTAAAACAATAAACAAATGCAATGCAATGAGTTAATGTAGAAAAAATAAAAGAGGAAAAGAGCTATGTAAGGAGAAGACACTTGAAGGCAATTTGAGTAGGAATTTTTTTTAATAATAGTAATTTAGGAAATTTGCCTACAAGTTGCGTTAATAATTTATATAAAAGTAAGGTTAGTAATCTAGTTAGAAATAATATGCGAGATAAACGTAGGAATATGGTAAGGAAATGGATAGTTTCCATAAATATGTCAGTAATTATGCATATCTTTTAAAATTCCTCCTCATGGGCTATTAGAATCTCCACAAAGGTTGAAAGCGGATGTAGCATAAGTATCAGGAAAATAATAGGATGGAAGTTTCCCTATCTACTCTAGTTTTCATTGTTTAAAAGTTATAAAAAATGTTTTTGAAATAAACATCGATATAACAATTGAGTTTTTGAACGTAGGTAAATGTTTTGAGTTTAAAATCCTACTTTTAAAGAAGCAAATATTTGTTATAGAAAGTCTTTGAAAAAGAGAAGCTAGTTAGACTGAGAAATTTTTCATGGCTCCTTTTGGAAATCAGGTGTTTTTTTAGAAAGGTTTTTAAGTTTTTTATTTAAAGATAAAAATTTTGGATTAAGTACCTCATGACTATGCAGTTTTAATTTTTTTTTAAAAAAAAAAAAGTGGTGAAAACCAAACTAAATTTTGATATGGAGTGGATAAGGATGACTGCACAGGTAAGATGGAGTAAAAGTCAAAGGCCATGAATGAAATAACTACAGACGCTCGTAAGGTACGAACAAGGAATCTCCATTGAATATAAGAAATGCTGGCAAGTACCTAGGAATGTTTGATTAGAAATGTATGAAAACCGTAAGAAGAACCCTCAAAGGAATAGAGAATGGTATCAAATACTCTTTTGTAAGTCTGGGGATATACGCGCATGAAAAATTAAGAATAAAGAAGATAAATATCAAAGTTTGAAGATACTATCAACAAATTTTAATTAAAAGAAGTAGTATATTGGAGAAGAGAGTATTAAGATGATAAACACACTTAAAGGATGTTGGTTGACTCAAGGTCAAAAAAGACAAGATGGTGGTAGAAAAGTTATTCCACCAAGCCAATTTCTTAATGAGTTATTCAAAATGTGCATAGTTTATAAATTTTACACATTGTAGAGAGGGAATGCATAATGTATACCATAATCGGGTGTAATAACTAAAGTAATGGATGGACCATATTTATTAGAAGCCTAGAAGGTGAGTTAAGACATGTGAGACATGGTATAATGACATACTATGAATGTCTGTCTTAATCGAGTAAGTAATTATAGGGCCATAACATCATTAACACCATTTGATGCTGGAGGATGCTTCAAGCAATTATTTATTTTATGTTGTTTGGTTTATATTCGTCAGTTGCCTCTCTTTTGAAGAATGAAAAAGCGTAGGATATGATTTGATATATGTCCAATTTCATTCCATGTTGATTTTGTAGTGAGTTAACTAGTGATAAATGTAATTAAGGATGGATGTTTATAAAATGAATTAGGAAATTGAATTAGCAACTGGAAATAAAAAATGTTTTAATCTCAAAAACTCTAAAATTTTGGGAAGAATAAATTTTAGTAAGCCGAGACAAGGAAGGGTTGTTGCAAAATCATGGGTCACTATCCATATTGCTTAAAAGCTAAAATTTATAAATGTGCTTGTATGTTGTTTGTTATTTTGCAGTAAAAGGAAAGGTTCTCAAAATCTAAGATTAACTGCACAATGCTAAGGTCAATCATATACATTAACTCGTTGATTGAGTCCCTAATATGTTAAGATGTGGCTTGATTTGTTTTAAGAATGGAGAGGCAAATATTTCAAAAAATTGTGTTCAAATGCTTTTGGAAAGTTGTGTTCAAATGCTTTTGGAAAGATGTGTTTGAATGCTTTTGAAAGATTGTTTGAATGTTTTTGAAGATTAAATTTTCAAACTAATTTGCAAGTTTGATTAGAAGGGGAAAGTTTATTTAGGAAAATAAGAAAATTTTCGATTTTCAAATGCCACATGTCTACCATAGGGATGGTCGATGTGTTATTGAATATGAGTTTTACTGTTCAATAAGGGTGACAATATGCAAAACATACGAAATAAGAAGGGAAAATGTGTTTTAACTTTATACCTTATTAGTAGTGAACAAAACTTGCGTTTAAAATAATTCTATTTTAGCATTCAAAAATAAACCATCTTATGCAAACTATGCTTGGAAAGGTTTATGGGGCAAAAGAGAAAGTTTCAAGATAACAAAAGAGAAGGTTTCAAGGTACAATGGAATTGGTATCCATAAGAGGATAGAAATATAAAAAATTTCCATCTAAATTCGTGTTCCGACATGAGAGATTAGATTTAGGAAAAATGGATTTCAAAACTTTAAACGTTGAAAATTGTTTGTCTTGTATTGGATGGTAAGGATTAGATGCAAAAAATTTTGAACCATACTCATACTCGTAAGAGTATGGAAATTGTAATGTGAAAAAAAAAGACTTTGGCTTTTGAAAACTTGCATTCATATAGTACTGGAAGTGTATATAAGTTGTTTGCATCATAATTTTGAAATGCTTTTAAAAGAATGCATTCATACAAAAGGCGTTGATTTAGAATTATTCAGCATGCGTACCATGTGTGTGATATGCCATGCACTTATATACGGTTGGTCGCAAAATTAGTTGTACGCTAATTAGTTGGATAGTTAAAATGGTTGTGCACCATATTACAGATTCAACCCTTAAGGAATTTCAAGGGCGAAACTCATTAAAGAGGGGAGAGAATGTAATACCCTATAGAATAAAAGGTAATTAATAAATAATTATTAAGGCTATAAAATGGAATTTCAGTGAACATCGAGATTTGGTCTCAAAACCTGCATCATTGTGTTCATGGTAATTTTCTGAGCAAATTTCGTATATAGAGTTTTGCGATAAGAGTTTAAATGAAAAAGTTATCAATATTTGAAGTTTTTGGATCGAAAGTAATTAAAATGAATAAAAATAAATAAATTACATTAATCACATGGAACCCACCATCGACCACCTCCTTGGGTCGGTCCCGCCTATAGGGGAGCAGTCGACTAGTTGAAGCGTGGTAGCTAAGGTTGAACCTCGGTCAAACAGCCTAGATTTAATTATTTTAAATTTAACGAATACGATTTATTTGAGAGCCTATAAATACAGGTCTGGTCTCTCACTTTTCTTCTCATATTTTCTAATCAAAATAACAGAGCTCTACCATTTTTCCTTCTTCGCTATTTCTGTTAATTATGAAATATCATATTATATGTATATATGTAATTGATGAATGGCAGAAAATAAAAGAGAAGAAGAGAAATAAAAAATTAATTCCACAGAAAGGTAAATTTAATAATTATAAATTGATATTCCACTTAATTCAAACCTTCTCTCAGATCTGTAATTTTAATAAGTATGTATATATCTTATTATACATATTTTTGGATTGGAAAGGAAAATGAGTTAACTAAAGCGACAAATTCAGATTTGGGAGATTTGAAAAGCTAAAATGGTAAGTGGGAAATTATATAATTTATATACAACACTGAAATTTATATCGTTAATTTTTATTAAATTATTATACTATACAAGATTTGTGGAGTTGTAGGCTTCAAAGAACGTAATCACTTGAAATCTAGCCTTCATATTCTGTAAGTTAGGTAATTGGAATATGAATGATATCTACGCCCTAATCTGAAAATCGAAAATCAGTCCCTAAATTTGTTAAAGTAGTATGTTGATAAGATTGAATGATTTATTCAAGACTTATGATAATTAGGTTGTAAGTTGTTAGTATAGATTTTGATTAGCAGAATTTAACTTGAAATGTGAATTTTTATGTTTTAATTTGTTGAAAGCATTGTGGATACAATTCAGTTGTATTTATTTCCGTTTAATTTTCATAACTTATCTAATTCCACAAATACATATAAAAAGTGCATCATTTGAAATAGTAAGGAATATACCAAAGAGGAAAGAGATGTGCAAAGTACGGATGCTCTCATCTGTAGTTTGCACTGTCTATTTCAATAAAAGAAGAGAGATAATTCCTTGTAATTTCAAATGGAGCAAAAGTCCCACTTTTGGATAATTTATGGAACGTTATAACAGTAATCCTTTTTGGGAAGAACGACTCTAATAGGTTAAAATGTGGAAACAATTTCAAATGGAGCAAAAGTCCCACTTTTGGATAATTTATGGAACGTTATAACAGTAATCCTTTTTGGGAAGGACAACTCTAATAGGCTAAAATGTGGAAATAAACGTTCTTTATAAAATATACATATATGTTATATTTTGAAATTCCTAAGCATAGGAATTAATGAGTAAGGAATACATACAGACACATACGTATAATTGTGCCTATAGATTATATGTATGTATGTGTATATGTATATATTTGTATTAATTAACTATGACAATTAGTTATTAGTAGCGTAGTAAATCATAGGACTAGGTGGTTGAAATGGAAAAGGGTTAGTAACTCCAAAATTTATGAACAAGCAAATCGGTAGGGAAATAAATGTGCATTTTAATAAGGAGTAATAAGAATAAAATGATGACATAAATACGTTTAATTAGACCGATTAGAGAATTTATTATGGCATTTATGAGAAAATGAAATTGAGATAATAGATTGAATTAGAAGAATAAATAAATGTCATTAGTGATTGTCCAATTTAATAATAATCACCCTTTGTTACTAACAATTGACATTTATGTGACTTAAGAGAGAAATGGAGAATATATGTAGTAAGCGTATAAGAAAGGAATAGTTTCTCAGTTAATAAGCGAACTAAGTACTAGGAGGTAATATAATTTTCAAAGTAGAAAATTATAAAACATCAATAATATGTTTAGGACGTGCATGATTTAGTGGGCCTAGCCCTATATTAGACCTAGGATAATTGATTTGGTTTGGAACGAGTTGGGATGCAAGGTCGTAAGGGTTGCACAATAGAATTCTGCCCTTCATCTGGAGGCTACCAGCAATTGGGTATGCCTACTACTAATGCGGGATCATGGGGAAGGGATATACGTTTGCGAATAGGTGTGGAAAAATATACCACGGGCTCGCCCCAGATTTGAAATGTTAAATAATTCGGTGCCTTTGGGATGTAAAGGGGTTTACTTCAAGGTAGAAGGTATTAAATGGTCATTGGATCTGCCTCCTCTCTGTACAAGAAGTCTTAAATAACCTACGATGGGACTTAATAGGAAAATGAGGTATGCTTTATTTCTAACAAGAGATATTAGGTAAACAAGATTTTGCCTATGAAAGGTTTGCCGGCTATGTCAGTGTTGTTGTTAGATCGGTAGTTAGTAGTATGGCTGGCATGTAGGCATTGACCACTAGGTCCTGAACGGTCGTTAACAAAAACTTGGGTTATGCCTTTATGGATTTTGCTTCTTACTAGTGTATAATCCATATGGGATACGCAAAGACCTCAAAATTTAATTAGTTGTTTATCTGTCGAATGTGGGCTAAGTAACCCTCAGATGAGTCTTCGAAATAGATATACAGTATATAAGATTATAGAGCCGTATCTAGGAGTCATCGGTCTTTGTAGTTAATGCCCAAGCGATTACGTTACGAAGGGCATGCTTCGAGGTTAAAGTGTTAAATGGTCGTTGGGTTTGCTTCCTCCCTATTTAAAAGTATTAAGTGGCTGTGGTTTTCTTTTGGTTAGTACAATGCTTATATGTGTATATACACACACACACACACATACATATATAAAGGAATATATATAGTTATACCTCGGAGAAGGTTGGACATATCATACGTGTAGATGGAATTAAACGGAATAGCCATGAATAATGGACATAACACTTAATAGAACTCCATCGATAAAAACTAGCGTTATGAACAAAATATGTAATTTTTCAATCGTCGGAACATTAACAACAACAAGACATGCTTATTACAGCATGAATAGATTGTGTTTTAGCTATAAGTGCTATTAGTAGTAAATATAAAAGAAAGTATAAAAGAAAATAAAGTAAACCCTAAATCCAACCCCAAAACAACCGCAATCTAGATCAAAATTATAACCCACTCACAAAATTTTGAATGAGGACCGTACCATAATTCATAACAGATCTTGCCACCATCAATCGGGCTTTGCCTCCACATGTATTGAGCCTCACTTCCATCTACAGTTTTCCACAAACACCGTTTCTATGATATTTTAAATAGCTTAAATCACAAGATCAGTTACCAATAGCTTTCTTGTACCCCTACTACAAAATTTTGCACCCGCCATTTGATTCATAACCTTCAATTTCGGTGCAGGTAACTTATTATTCATTTTGCATTTCCACTCTCGATTTGGAATTATAATGATTTTGGTTTTTTTATGTCTTTTGTGGTTGTTATGTCCAAATTTTTCTTATTTAGTTGGAACCTTATGCTATTAGTTTATATTGATACTTGATTATTGCTTCCATAAAATGCTTTGTATCATTAATTTGTACTCTACGTATTGGTTGCTACTTACATTTCATCAAATTAAGAAAAAATTAATCTTTTCCATTCCTGCATGTCACCAATTTGTTTAATTAAATATTTGAGGTGAAAAAGGTTATCATATCTGTATAACTCTTATACGATGCCTTAACATGCTTATTGGTTACAAAATTATGTTAGACTACTACAAATTTATTGGAGAAATCTGTGACTATATATAGATAGTTGTAATGCTAAGAGATGTGAATAAATGATTTAATTTGAGGACTTAAATGTGCAACTTTTAATCAAGCAGCTGAAATCTAAAATGTAATATATAGGTAAGTATGGTGAAATATGATTACTAGCATACTTGAAATATTAAATAAACATAGGAATTTTTTATAAGCAAACATAAGAAAAATTTTAGCAACTTTTTTGGAGGATTAGATGCATCACAAACAATCTTAAGAAACATTTTTCAGTCGAATCTATTCGGTTCCAATTTTTAGGTTATCGATTCTTGGTGACCATGTTTCACGCATTTTTTTCATACGTGCTATTATTTCACTCTATCTTTAATGATCATTGATTAATTTATACATCATTAAGTTTTTATACCTACACAATTACTCCCATGATGGGTGGTTTCCTTGTACTATTTTCATCTTCTTAAATTCACCCCTGTTTGATGTGATTTTTTGTTTGATGATAACAAATATATATCAATTTATATATGTGTTTGCAGATTGTACTATATACATATAGGAATAAATATTCATATTGAATAATAGTACTATTGCACAGAATTTATATAATTCAATCGGTATTTTTATTCAATATAATATTTTATTTCAACACTTATACAGTACAATGTTTTCAGCTCTATCTATATACATACACCGGTTCATACATTTCACTTTCATATTTTTTTCTCACTACAATGCTCAACACTTAGTTTCTCACTCTGTCTGCACATCTGCATCTATCTGCATTGTCCAGCTCCAGTCCTTGTCCTGTCTCTTGTGTACCTGTATAATTAGCAACTACAACAGTAATCTGAAAATAAACAAATTTGAATTTGCAAAAATATAAATTTGTTTTTGGTGTCTCAGATATATGGGTTATTGTCATCATTTTTGATTGTGTAATATCTGTGCATATCAGTATTCTTATCAGGGACAGGTAATCATGAGTGGCTGCAATACACACATGTACATTTATACACGTGTGCACTGCCTCGCCAACTCGTGTGCGCAGTCAATAAAAGCAATCATGCACAACATAGACTCAGCTGGATATGCAACCTGACAATGCTCAAGTCGAGCCAAAAGACATGATGACTCAGATGAACTCATGGCCAGGAGTAATGTCGAATGCACAATAGGCCGAGAATCAAGACCACATGCAAACTGAAACAAGTCTCGACCAAAATCAGTGACTCAATACAAATACAGTATGATACAAGATGAACCAGACAGTGATGCAAATAGTGAACTACAATATCGCAATGATAACAAAGTCAAGGCCTACAGTAAATCAAGTTATTCAATGCCGAGAAAAAATGTAACAAAGATCAGGAGACAAGTTCGAAGTCAAAGAAGATGTTAAACAAGTCGAAGAATAACAATGCAGACGCAAAATAGTCAAGCGTGTATGAGAATTCTTGAAAAAGTAAAAAATCAGAAGACTTGGTCAAGAAATCAAATATGGCAAACAAATTTTGGCAATGAAAATATATGAAAAAGATTTTTCCATATTTGATTAAAGAATTTGAATGCATATATGGACAGAAATAATTCAAATATGGACCGAATTTTTTTTTAAAATATCCTGCTATAGAAACAAAAAAATTCCAGAACAAAATCAGCAGTTCAAATTTCAAAATTGTGAAAACATATAGGAAATATCCAAAGCTGTGGGTACCAAGCAAAATTCGAATCGTATATACCCAAAATGTCACAACAAAATCATGGAAATATTCAACGACTTGGAGGCCAAGCAAGAAATCAAATCAGACACGAATTATTAGGGTTTCTACCCTATATATATACCCCAAGATCATCATAGAGCGGGAAAAAAAAAAGAGAACAAGCAAGATAAATCAGAAAATCTCAACTCAAATCATACCAATTCAATCACCCGAGTCTTTAGCAATCGGAATTCGCTCTAAACGTGGTTGCGCAAGCCTTAATCAGAGGCGATTGGACATTCGAAGGGAAGAGGAGCAATTGGAGGCAACTCAGAGATCCAATCGGTTCGTAGTTGAGACAAAGCCGCCATTTTCAGAACCCTAAATTGCATCAGATAACAAAAGAGAGAAGTGGTCGTGTTTTGTTTTCTTTTGGGTCGGGTTGTTTTGTTTAAGGGCAAAAAAAACTTGTACTCAAGTTTTATTTATTTTTGCTCTTATTTTTATTTTTGAAGTCTGTACTTTTCGAATCAAATCTTGGTAAATCACCACCTAGGATTTAGGTTGTGTCAGATTGTCTAGTTAGTATTAGTTCAGTAAGAAGGGTTTGCGAGTTTGCAAAATTCTATAGGAGGTAGCAGGGTTTGCGAGTCTGTTAGAGTGTTTGTAAGCGGAAGACTGTTTAATTCTAATAGAAATCTGGGAATGCAGCAGTAGGCAGGGGTTGTCGAAGCTGGGTAAATTTTGTGTGTGATTTACCTTTCAGCATATTTACTTCTCTGCAGTTTGTTTTTAATTCGAGAAAATTTTCTATAACCCTATTCACCCCCCCCCCTCTAGGGTTAATCTAGATCCTACAAGTGGTATCAAAGCACGGTTTTTTTTCTTTAACTCTAGAGTCATGAATCCACCAAATAATGCTTTTTCTGAGGGGCAATCTATTGCTAGGCCACCCATGTTTAATGGGAATGATTATGCTTATTGGAAAGTAAGGATGGGTATTTATCTTAGTTCTGTTGATTATGATGTTTGGGACATTACTGAAACTGGCTATAAATCTCCCACTATAATTGTTGGTGATACTGAGATTCCTAAACCTAAGGATAGGTGGGATGCTAACGATAAGAAATTAAAAACTACAAATGCTAAACCATGAATGCTTTGATCTGTGCTCTTGATAAGACTGAATTTAATAGAATTTCTCATTGTAAAACTGCACAGGAAATTTGGCATACCTTGGAGGTGACACATGAAGGAACTTCTCAAGTCAAGGAGTCTCGTCTAGCCCTATTCAGCAATGAATACGAGAACATTGTGATGGACAAAGGCGAGAGCATAAAGGACATGTTTGGACGTTTTTCAACTTTGGTGTACAATGCTAGAGCGCTTGGGAAGGTATTCACTGAGGTAGAGCTTGTGAGGAAAGTGCTACGAGTCTTACCGATGAGCTTTGAGGCAAAAGTCACGGCAATACAAGAATCGAAAGATTTGAGTAAACTAAGCATGGAGGAGTTGATCGGCAACTTGATGACATATGAGCTTGAGCTAAAAGCAAAGGAGGAACGCAACAATTCCGAATCAAAGAAGAAGACGATTGCCTTAAAGAGCAAAGAAGAGAGCGATGAAGAAGAAGAAGATCCAATTGAAGAGCTTGCAATGGCTGTCAATAATCTTAGAAAATGGTCAAGATTCAGGCCACGCAAGAAGAAAACAAGTGGTAATAGGTCAAAAGATTCTGACAATTCCGATAATGAATTGACGTGCTTTAACTGCAAGAAGCCTGGCCACTTCAAACAAAAATGCCCACTTCTCAAAAACAACAAAGGAAAGAAAAAGAAGAAGAAGGCTTTTGCAGCGACTTGGGATGTTGAAGAAGGAGAGGAAGTTTCGAATAATAGCTCAGAGGAGGCTAACTTGTGTCTTATGGCAAAATCAGATTCAGAAGCAAGCTCAGAGGAATCTAGTGAGGTAGGTGACTATTCTTATAAAGAACTTGTTTTGATGTGTTGTGATCTTACTAAAAAAATTGATACTCTTGAATCTAAAATTGAAAAACTGAAATTTGATAGGAGAGAACTTGTCCATGAAAATTCTAGGTTAGAAACTGAACTTGAAAATATTCAAAACCTAAACTGTAAAAAATGTAAAATTTTAGATTCAGAATTATCAAGACTTAAGAATAGCTTTGAGAATCTTGAAAAAGAAAACTTGAGTCTTAAGGAAACCATTGACACTAGGAAAAAGGATTTTATAAATAGATGCACCTCACTTGTAACTGAAAACACAACACTAAAAAACAAAGTCCAAAATCTTGAGAAATCTCTGAATAACTTTTCAAGAGGAGAAAAATCATTCAACATGTTATTGGGAAATCAAATTTTTGCTAACAACAGAAAAGGACTAGGCTTTGGAAAAACACAAGTTGATGATAATGCAAAAGGTAAGAGTGTCTTTGCTAGATGTGAAATAATTGGACATCGTGTTGAAAATTGTAGTCATAGGAACAAGAACACAAAATTTATATAAGTTTGGGCTTCTAAGAATTCTACAAACAAATTTCATGTCTATTGGAACAAGAATAAAAGGACAAAACAAGTTTGGGTTCCAAAGGGATTGTTTATTCACGATGCTTCGGTCACTAATATCATTGGACCTAAGAGTTTCTCTAGGTCAACCTCCTCTCTCTTTATGTAGGTCTGTTGGCGGGCTAAGGAGCAACAAGAATGGTTTCTAGATTCAGGTTGTTCTAGACACATGACAGGTGACAAATCGAAGTTCCTTAGCCTAGAGAATTTTAAAGGTGGAAATGTGACCGTGGGAGACAATAGCAAGTGTAAGATTATTGGTAAAGGTGAAGTAGGTAACGGTACTTTTTCCTTGACTAATGTTTTGTACGTTGATAATTTGCATCACAATCTCATTTCTATTAGCCAACTATGTAATAAAGGTATGAATGTGGTTTTTGATAGTGATACTTGCAAAATCATTGATAAATCTTCTAATAACATTGTTTTTATGGGCAAAAGAAAAGGAAATGTTTACTCGCTTTCGTTTGACAATCTAAATCTTTCTAGATGTTTGGTAGCCACTGACGAAGAGGCATCTTTATGGCATAGGAGACTTGGACATGCTAGCATGAGCCTCTTAAAAAAACTTGAAACGAAAGAATTAGTCAAAGGGTTACCACATCAGAAATTTAAAAATAATAAAGTGTCTAAAGCATATTCCTTGGGCAAGCTTAGTCGATCATCATTTCGCCCTAAAAACATTGTTAGCACATCAAGGGTCCTTGAATTAATTCACATGGACTTATTTGGACCAAATGAAATTGCAAGCTTGAATGGAAAATGTTATTATTATGTATTGGTTGATGATTATTCTAGATTTACATGGGTTTATTTCTTAGCCAAAAAGTCTGAATCTTTTGATTATTTTTCAAAATTTGCAAAACTTGTTCAAAATGAAAAAGGAGTTTCAATTAAAACCTTGAGAAGTGATCATGGAGACAAATTTGAAAATTTGGAATTTGAAAGCTTTTGTGAAGAAAATGGTTTAAAACATGAATTTTCTGCTCTACGAACACCTCAACAAAATGGGTTGGTTGGAAGGAAAAATCGTACATTGCAGGAATTAGCTAGATCCATGTTGAGTGAGTATAAACTACCTTTAACCTTTTGGGCAGAGGCAGTGAATACTTGGTGCTATGTAATGAATAGAGTAATGATTAGACCAATACTTGGCAAAACATCTTATGAATTGTGGCATGAAAGGAAACCTAACATTTCTTATTTTCGTGTATTTGGATGTCCTTGTTTCATTCTTAACACAGGTGATCAACTTGGAAAATTTGAATCAAAGGCTGATGAGGGAATTTTCATGGGCTATTCAACAAGGAGCAAGGATTACAGGATATACAACAAACGAACAAAGACAATTGTTGAATCAATCAATGTGAAATTCGATTAATCTGACCTGGAAAGGACGACTGAAAAGACGGTTGACGATAGGGTAGATCATGAAGGCATTGAAGAAGGGACATCTAGTGAGAAAGCTGAAAGTAGAACTGTTGATGCTGGTAGATTGAAGTTCAAACCCAATCTTCCTCCTGAATTGGTTATAGGTAATCCTACGGAAGGTATACGCACTCGCTCTTCATTTGATAAAAATTTGTATGCGTTTTGTTGTCACAGTGGTTTTATTTCTGAGATTGAACCTGATTCTGTTGAAATGGCTCTTAATGATGAAAGTTGGGTTTTAGCAATGCAAGATGAACTTAATCAATTTGAGAGAAATAAAGTTTGGAAATTAGTTCCTAGGCCTAATGACTATCCAATTGTTGGAACTAAATGGGTGTTCAAAAATAAACTTGATGAATCAGGAAATGTAATTAGAAACAAAGCTAGGTTGGTCGCAAAAGGATATAACCAAATAGAAGGCATAGATTTTGATGAAACATTTGCTCCAGTTGCTAGGTTAGAAGCCATTAGAATTTTGCTAAGTTTTGCATGTTATAAGGGTTTCAAACTTAAACAAATGAATGTAAAAAGTGCCTTCCTGAATGGTGATTTGAAAGAAGAAGTTTTTGTTGAACAACCCTGTAACAACCCTGTATTTTGTAATTATTTTATTGTATATTTTAATTATTTTTAATGTAAGATTTTGATTTAAAAACTTATTTTACTTATTTGAAATGATTAAATTTATTATTTAAATATAATCTTGATTTTTATGAGTTATAATTCCAAACTTGTGTAAGTTGAATATTTGCCTGAAATGCTGATTTTGGTCAAAATAGTCAAACTGTGACTTTCAACTTAAAATTTTAAAAGTTTAAAATTTTGAATTTTTTTCTTTTATTATGAAAGTACATAAAATTCTAAGAACACCACTTTTCGTTTCGTTGAATTTGGATTTAAATTGTGAAAGTTATACCCTTTACAATATTGTGCGTATATAGGGTTATTTAACAATGACTATTTTAAATTGTATAAATTACTTCTTCTTGGTTTTATTTTATGTTAATATGTGATAATATGTTATATTATGTATATTTTGACTTTTAAGTACTTTTAAAATGATAATATAATTTTTCTAAAGTTTATTTGAATTTATTTCAATTTATAAAGCCTAGTTGGTATTTACTGCATTTTTCTTTATTTAACTTTCTATTTAATAAAAATTAAATTATTATTTTACCTTGAAAATGTTTTAAAACCATTTTTAATTCAAATTTTGTGTTATAATATTTTTTTTGTGAAGTAATAAATTTTCCAAAGTCATTGGAGATTTTCTTGTAATTTTTATGTCAGGGTTGCTATTTTTAAGCAATTTCTTATTTCCTTTTTCTATTTTACTTAAAATAAATTATCTATTTTATTTTATTCTTACTTATTTTCGGTTTTAAATAACATTTCTGAGTTTATTTTGTTTTTATAAAATTAAAAAGAAAAGGAAATGCAAAAGGTTTAGAAAGTTAAGAGATCTTAAAAGCCTGAAACGTAAAGATGTTTTATCCGTTTCTTTTTGCAATTAATACATCACTTTATTTATTTATTTTATGCACTCACTTTTATTTGCTGTGTTTTACTTTATTTTATTCATTTTACATGTATTTAAATTAAAGTAATTTTTTCCAAAGTACATTGAAGTTATTTCTAATTCTTAAGTCAAGTTTTCATTTTCTGTGCTATTTTTCTTATTTTAAATCATATCTAATTAATATTTAATTATTAATATTTTGTTTATCTTTTATATTTTTGAATTCTAACTAAAATTTATAAGTGTTTTCAGTTATTTAAGATGTATATGAATATATATAGGAAGTTTAAAAGGTTTGAAAGCAAAGAAACGTAAAACCGTTTTAACGTTTCTTCTTCCGTTTCTTTTCCAATTAATAGATTTAATTTCCTTTGACCGTTCCCTTATTTATTGTAGCTGTGCATTTCTTACCTCATTTTTACGTGAAAACATTCCTCTCCACTTCATTTTTCATGGCTAGAAAGGTTTGGTAATGGCTCCTCTTTTCCTCTTCTTTTTGCTCTTCCTTTTCCATTGTTTTCTTATTTTTTTGCCTTGTTTTCTCATGTGTATTGCTTGGCCTCTCCTCCATAGCCACGGCCACCACCTCCTACACCTCTTCCCTGCCATCATCACCATCTACTCCTCTGGTCTTGACCAAGGCCGAGCCCACCATGGTGCCAAAACTCCAAAAAAATGCAACAATGCCCTTAAACAATGCTAGTTTGACCACCTTTGCCTCATCTCCTTCAACTACACCTTCATCTCCACTTGTTGCCTTACCTATATGATGTTAAACCTGACCTATATGATGTCATACCTGAGCCAAAGCATCATCATAGCCAAGCATAAGTGTCCCTTAGGCCAAGCATTGAAGTGGTTGAAGCAAGGTCCAATCTATCTTGTTCATTTTGTTTTGTATTTCAAAATTGTTTCAATGTTATTTTATGTTGGATGTTTATATATTGTCTTGTTTGTTTTGTTTTGGGTTGTTGATACAAAATCATATCTTGGCTATCTTTCAACTCAAATCAAAAGTCGTGCAATTATGCTTGTCGTGCCTTTGGAGTCGTGCTTGTATGTTGTTTTGGTCTCTAGCTTTGAAAAACTGAGTCTTTCTCACTCTGACATATATACTTATGAAAAGTGGATTGATGACAAGTGTTTAGTAATGTAAAATGTTTATGCAAGTTAATGATGATCATATGATATGCTATGCCATGTTATTACCATGTTAAAACTGCTAATTTTCACCTGACATCTGATATATGACTGTATATTGTGATATTGACTTTGTTTATATTATTTCTGTAAATGATCACACTGCAAGTTCCCTGTTAGAAAAAATGTTATGGGCTGAAATGATAGGCCTGAGTTATTTTATTTATTTATTTAAACTTGGGATTGCGGGTTTGAAATGATAGAGCCCGGATTTTTACCTTTTAAACTGCGGATTGAAATGATACATATCCGTATCACTTGACCTAGGTTAGAAAACTATATACAGACTCGTGGTTATTCTATAAAGTGCTTTGAATATTTTAAGTATTTTAAAAATATAAAATTATGAAATTTGATTTAAGTAGATTTTGAAAGGTTTTAAAATAAATAAATTATGATTTTTCTATGTGTTAAAAATGTAATTTATGAATGGATTGACTGGATTTTGAAATATAACTTATGTTTGAAATTTGGATTTTTTACAAAAAATGATATTTAAGTTACATGAATAAAATGGACTTTAATTTTATTTGGAAAATGGTAAATATGTTAAATTGATTTATATTTGAATTTAAGAGATTTATTAAAGAATTATTGATTTTCTATAAATTTAAGTGGTTGAATAAATGACTGTTGAAAATGAAATTTTAAAATATAACTTGACTTGAAAATGTGAAATTTGAGTTTTAACTAAAGATGTTAAATTAATTAAATAAATTGGAAGTCAAGTTAAATTTGTTAAATGGTAATATAAATCTGAAATGTTAAGTTTATTTGTTGAAAAGTGAAGAAACGTATAGGTTTTAATTTATGAAAGAAACGTACAGGTTTTAATTTACGAAAGAAACGTATAGGTTTTAATTTATGAAAGAAACGTACAGGTTTTAATTTATGAAAGAAACGTATAGGTTTTAATATATGAAAGAAACGTACAGGTTTTAATTTATGGAAGAAACGTACAGGTTTTAATTTATGGAAGAAACGTACAGGTTTTAATTTATGGAAGAAACGTACAGGTTTTAATTTATGAAAGAAACGTATAAGTTTTAATTTATGAAAGAAACGTACAGGTTTTAATTTATGAAAGAAACGTACAGGTTTTAATTTATGAAAGAAACGTACAGGTTTTAATTTATGAAAGAAACGTACAGGTTTTAATTTATGAAAGAAACGTATAGGTTTTAATTTATGAAAGAAACGTATAGGTTTTAATTAATGAAAGAACGTATGGTGTTCTAATTAATGATAGGAACATGTAAATTCCTAATTAATGAAAGAAAGGTATAAGTTTTAATTAATAAAAGAAACGTATAAGTTTTTAATTAATGAAAGAAACGTGTAAAGTCCTAATTAATGAGAGAACATGAAAGTTTTAATTAATGCAAGAACATGTAAAGTTTTAATTAAGAAAGAAACATGTAAAGTTTTAAGTAGTGTGGTATTGATTTAATTAATAAATGTTCATTATTGTAATAGGAATATAAAATTTAAAACGTACATTTGACACGTAGATTTTAATCAATGTAATGGTGTATTTTAAATTGATTAAAATGATAAATGTTACTTACTGTAATAATAAAATGTAAGTTGATAACGTACATTTGATAAGCAAGTTTTAATTTATGTGAATGGCATACTTTAAATGATTAAAATAATAAAGTTTCTTTATTGTAATAATAATGTAAGTTAATAAGGTGCTTTTAACTTAACATAAGAATTTCGGTTTAAATTGGATATTACAGTAAGAAAGTTTATCTAACTATAAGGCTTTGATAAATTGACATGTTAAAATTTTAAGCTTATCAATACTTTGAATTATATACAATGTAAAGTGGAAAGTAGTACATTCCAAAAATGCTATGATTCCTTAAGGTAACATTTCCAAAATGCTATGATAATTTAAAGGAATATTTCAAGTTTAATAAATTGAAAGAAATATTCAATGATTTGGAAATTTGGGTTTTATTTGAATGATATATTTATTGAATTATTTTTTTTGAAATGGAAATGATACTATTGTGATATTGTTTTGAAATGAGTATGATATTTTGGTCTTGGAAGTATAAATTATTTGAAATAAATATCCATGGGTTATAATAACGATTGGTTGTTAAAGAGACCGGGATCGGATATTGTCTTATAGCCGGCCAATACCGAAAACCACTTTAACAACTGTGTGCGCGGTGGAGATTCCAGAATGAAGTAGGATGGTGGCGACGTTCTCGAGGTATATTACGTGGACCCAACTCCCGTGAGTTGGCATATATGACTTAAACAGGAGCTATACCGGGCTACACAAAGGGTCGCACCCTTTCATCGAGCATGCTCCATCGTAAACCATTCTATTACTTTTGTGATTCGATTTGGTGGCGCCACTTTTGATTCGGGGGTATTGTTCGAGGTGGGCGGAAGCTGCTGGCTTGCCGTCACCACCGGTCCGGGAGTGCAAACGGTGTATCCACCCTAGCATTGCCTCGCGTGCCGTGTCATCTCCTTATATCGAGCCCACTACGATTTTGGTTTTAAAGATCCGACCGCGTTAAGGTTCACCATCCCCTTAACGCTATTTTCTATATGATTATACTTTAATGATTAGACACTACCGTATATAGCGTATATTACTACATAGTAAATAGTTTAACGGATCCTTAGAGGATGGGCGGTCCCAAGCATCCTTTAAGTTACTGATGCATTTTGTTACTGTTCACTTGAGTTGATTTACAGTTTATAAGTATTTATGTCCTGACTCGAGGGTTTTGTATTTTGCTTTATGCTCGGGTCAGATTGATTGAGTTAGCATTCAAGATTCACCTTCGGCCTTGGAGCTTTCCTTGAAGATCCAGCCATCTATTTTGTTTCAGTATCCAGTGGTTCAGTGATATATCTGATTTGTACCTGATGTACCCTGTTACTCTTCTGTTGTATCTTATTTAACTCTGATGTATCTCATATTTATATAGTAGCTTCATGAACTACTATCTCTTTTTCTTCCGCTGCATTTTTATATACTCTGTGTCTGAGATCTGTGATTTTTATTTACTGTATATTCTGAGGTTTGCCAAAATTTTATTTACAACACGGTATTTTGAGCAATTCAATTCCGGCATGAGTGTATGCCTATGCACTTAAAATGGATGCGAATGGTTGAAAATACCTGGTCGTTACAGTTGGTATCAGAGCTTTGATAGCTCTAGGCAAAACTCAGCATATGGAGTGAATGTATTTACAGAATCACTTTTATTCGGGTTTGAATCTCTCTCTTTTTGGAACATTCCCTACGGTTCCAAAATCCATTCGTATCCCTCACTGTTCATCTTCTTTTGACTCTAGAGCATTCCATAACTCCGCTTCGAATGATCTTTCTAGTGAGTTGGCGGTCACGTCAATTTCAAATTTAATTGAAAAAGGGGGAAAACTCCTTTGCAGTTAGCATCGATTCACCAGAGATTCTTATCTATCCTTGGTTTAGATGCTAATATCTTTTGTTATTTCAAACTCTAACTCTTGAGATCGAATGTAGATTTACCTAGAAAAATCAACATTGATCTTATTCTTTAAGTCACGGTTGACCCGGTTAAGGTTGCCCGTGATTTATTTAAGCTTATCCACCTCCCTACTCTGTTATTTAATCATATTGTCTTTTGTTTCCAATCTATTCTTCTAAACATTTTGAATTGTACTTGTGTATCTATGTTTTGTTTTATATATTGTGTTGTTTGAGTTGTTGATGTTGATTTGGGTTTCTGATAGATTCGTCTGATCAGCGCTATCGATAAGATTTCCAAAACACTTTGACAGAACAAACTGACACAATATTATTTTAAAATTTGGTTAATGAAATAAATTTTGATATATAAGTAAATTTATGGAACTTAATGAAATGATTTAAATTGATAATTTCAAATGATAATACTTGATTTATCATTTATTGTTCTACAAATAGATTTATAAATATTTTTTTATAAATTTATTTGGGAACTGAAATGAATTTAAAACAAGAATTTGAGGATTTAAATTCCGATTATTTCGAACTTTGGTTTAAAGTTTTAAAGGGTTATATTATTTAAAGTATTTTGAATCGAATTTGTTTTCAAAGAATTTTAAAGGTTTAAAATTTTTGCTCTTCTCTTTGTCGCTGGAAAATAACTTCGGTGATGATCGCGACATCATCGACGTTCATTTTCGAGTTTCGAAGTTAGGAGACTGTTCTGTAGTCTTGCTACAGTTTTGTTTCGGGGGAATTTAATTGATTTGAATTTCTAAAATATGACTTGATTTATAATATATATATATAGATAGATATATGATTGAAATTTGATTTGACATATATTATTACTTATCTCTAAATGGTTTGAAGAAATCGGAAATTTAATTCTTAAATTTTATTTTAAAGAATAATTCCAAAAAAAAAAATCAAAACTTTGGAGGAATATCAAGCATGAAATGATTGAATTGGAAATTTTATTTGTATAATACAATTGCATTCAAATATAATTTACCAAAATTTCTGAAGTTAAAAATGTAATTGGATAATATACGATATAAAAAGATTTTATAAATAAAATTTGAGTGGTTATAATAAATGTTATACACTTAAATTTTAATTATAAAATGATTAACAGAGGTAAATATAATAAAGGGTAATTGAATGACTTACAATAAAATGATGTTAAAAGAACTAAGAATAAAAGAAAGTAGTTATAAAAAAAAGTGTAAATATATTTAACGTGAGTGATAAATATATTGAGAGGAATAAATTTAATTTTGATTAGGAATAAAGAAGAATAAAATTTATTAAGTACAATGTGAGTGTAATAAATGATTATTTTTCAAACCCATGGTTCTAAAAATTGTTAATTTAAGATGATTGGATAATAAGATAATGAAATTTGAGATAGTTAAGATTTATTTAACTTGTGTAAAGATTTATTCTCTGTTTAAGTTGAAATCTCCATGCTTTCAAATTCATTTCCTTATTTGTTTTTCAAACTATCTTTTGGTTGTCCTTATCATCCTTATCTTACTATAGACCGGTATAGGAATCTTTCTATAATCTTTCTGTTTAGAAATCTTTCTATAATCTTTGATAGACCTTTGGTAATCATTTTGAATCCACCTTTTTCGTGCTTGTGTTCTTGATTCTGGAGGATCTTGGAAAGATCACCTCCACCTTGTTAAACTTACCTATAACAACAGTTATCAGGTATAACTTCAATCTTCTTGTCATCTTATCTTAATCCTATTTCACTTTATCTTTTCTGTGCCCTTCCATACCTCATTCCTTTTCGGGGACGAAAAGTTTTGAGTGGGGGAGAGTGCAACAACCCTGTATTTTGTAATTATTTTATTGTATATTTTAATTATTTTTAATGTAAGATTTTGATTTAAAAACTTATTTTACTTATTTGAAAATGATTAAATTTATTATTTAAATATAATCTTGATTTTTATGAGTTATAATTCCAAATTTGTGTAAGTTGAATATATGCCTGAAATGCTGATTTTGGTCAAAATAGTCAAACTGTGACTTTCAACTTAAAATTTTAAAAGTTTAAAATTTTAATTTTTTTCTTTTATTATGAAAGTACATAAAATTCTAAGAACACCACTTTTCGTTTCGCTGAATTTGAATGTAAATTGTGAAAGTTATACCCTTTACAATATTGTGCGTATATAGGGTTATTTAACAATGACTATTTTAAATTGTATAAATTACTTCTTCTTGGTTTTATTTTATGTTAATATGTGATAATATGTTATATTATGTATATTTTGACTTTTAAGTATTTTTAAAATGGTAATATAATTTTTCTAAAGTTTATTTGAATTTATTTCAATTTATAAAGCCTAGTTGGTATTTACTGCATTTTTCTTTATTTAACTTTCTATTTAATAAAAATTAAATTATTATTTTACCTTGAAAATGTTTTAAAACCATTTTTAATTCAAATTTTGTGTTATAATATTTTTTTGTGAAGTAATAAATTTTCCAAAGTCATTGGAGATTTTCTTGTAATTTTTATGTCAGGGTTGCTATTTTTAAGCAATTTCTTATTTCTTTTTTCTATTTTACTTAAAATAAATTATCTATTTTATTTTATTCTTACTTAGTTTCGGTTTTAAATAACATTTCTGACTTTATTTTTTTTTATAAAATTAAAAAGAAAAGGAAATGCAAAAGGTTTAGAAAGTTAAGAGATCTTAAAAGCCTGAAACGTAAAGACGTTTTATCCGTTTCTTTTTGCAATTAATACATCAATTTATTTATTTATTTTATGCACTCACTTTTATTTCCTGTGTTTTACTTTATTTTATTCATTTTACGTGTATTTAAATTAAAGTAATTTTTTCCAAGGTACATTGAAGTTATTTCTAATTCTTAAGTCAAGTTTTCATTTTCTGTGCTATTTTTCTTATTTTAAATCATATCTAATTAATATTTAATTATTAATATTTTGTTTATCTGTTATATTTTCGAATTCTAACTGAAATTTATAAGTGTTTTCAGTTATTTAAGATGTATATGAATATATATAGGAAGTTTAAAAGGTTTGAAAGCAAAGAAACGTAAAACCGTTTTAACGTTTCTTCTTCCGTTTCTTTTCCAATTAATAGATTTAATTTCCTTTGACCGTTCCTTTCTTTATTGTAGCTGTGCATTTCTTACCTCATTTTCACGTGAAAACATTCCTCTCCACTTCATTTTTCATGGCTGGAAAGGTTTGGTAATGGCTCCTCTTTTCCTCTTCGTTTTGCTCTTCCTTTTCCATTGTTTTCTTATTTTTTTGCCTTGTTTTCTCATGTGTATTGCTTGGCCTCTCCTCCATAGCCACGGCCACCACCTCCTACACCTCTTCCCTGCCATCATCACCAGCTACCCCTATGGTCTTGACCAAGGCCGAGCCCACCATGGTGCCAAAACTCCAAAAAAATGCAACAATGCCCTTAAACAATGCTAGTTTTACCACCTTTGCCTCATCTCCTTCAACTACACCTTCATCTCCACTAGTTGCCTTGCCTATATGATGTTAAACCTGACCTATATGATGTCATACCTGAGCCAAAGCATCATCATAGCCAAGCATAAGTATCCCTTAGGCCAAGCATTGAAGTGGTTGAAGCAAGGTCCAATCTATCTTGTTCATTTTGCTTTGTATTTCAAAATTGTTTCAATGTTATTTTATGTTGGATGTTTATATATTGTCTTGTTTGTTTTGTTTTGGATTGTTGATACAAAATCATATCTTGGCTATCTTTCAACTCAAATCAAAAGTCGTGCAATTGTGCTTGTCGTGCCTTTGGAGTCGTGCTTGTATGTTGTTTTGGTCTCTAGCTTTGAAAAACTGAGTCTTTCTCACTCTGACATATATACTTATGAAAAGTGGATTGATGACAAGTGTTTAGTAATGTAAAATGTTTATGCAAGTTAATGATGATCATATGATATGCTATGCCATGTTATTACCATGTTAAAACTGTTAATTTTCACCTGACATCTGATATATGACTGTATATTGTGATATTGACTTTGTTTATATTATTTCTGTAAATGATCACACTGCAAGTTCCCTGTTAGAAAAAATGTTATGGGCTGAAATGATAGGCCTGAGTTATTTTATTTATTTATTTAAACTTGGGATTGCGGGTTTGAAATGATAGAGCCCGGATTTTTACCTTTTAAACTGCGGATTGAAATGATACATATCCGTATCACTTGACCTAGGTTAGAAAACTATATACAGACCCGTGGTTATTCTATAAAGTGCTTTGAATATTTTAAGTATTTTAAAAATATAAAATTATGAAATTTGATTTAAATAGATTTTGAAAGGTTTTAAAATAAATAAATTATGATTTTTCTATGTGTTAAAAATGTAATTTATGAATGGATTGACTGGATTTTGAAATATAACTTATGTTTAAAATTTGGATTTTTTACTAAAAATGATATTTAAGCTACATGAATAAAATGGACTTTAATTTTATTTGGAAAATGGTAAATATAATAAATTGATTTATATTTGAATTTAAGTGATTTATTAAAGAATTATTGATTTTCTATAAATTTAAGTGGTTGAATAAATGACTGTTGAAAATGAAATTTTAAAATATAACTTGACTTGAAAATGTGAAATTTGAGTTTTAACTAAAGATGTTAAATTAATTAAATAAATTGGAAGTCTAGTTAAATTTGTGAAATGGTAATATAAATCTGAAATGTTAAGTTTATTTGTTGAAAAGTGAAGAAACGTATAGGTTTTAATTTATGAAAGAAACGTACAGGTTTTAATTTATGAAAGAAACGTATAGGTTTTAATTTATGAAAGAAATTTTAATTTATGAAAGAAACGTATAGGTTTTAATTTATGAAAGAAACGTATAGGTTTTAATTTATGGAAGAAACGTATAGGTTTTAATTTATGAAAGAAACGTATAGGTTTTAATTTATGAAACAAATGTACAGGTTTTAATTTATGAAAGAAACGTACAGGTTTTAATTTATGAAAGAAACGTATAGGTTTTAATTTATGAAAGAAAAGTATAGGTTTTAATTTATGAAAGAAACGTATAGGTTTTAATTTAAGAAAGAAACGTATAGGTTTTAATTTATGAAAGAAACGTATAGGTTTTAATTTATGAAAGAAACGTATAAGTTTTAATTTATGAAAGAAACGTATAGGTTTTAATTTATGAAAGAAACGTATAGGTTTTAATTTATGAAAGAAACGTATAAGTTTTAATTTATGAAAGAAACGTATAGGTTTTAATTTATGAAAGAAACGTATAAGTTTTAATTTATGAAAGAAACGTATAGGTTTTAATTAATGAAAGAACGTATGGTGTTCTAATTAATGATAGGAACATGTAAATTCCTAATTAATGAAAGAAAGGTATAAGTTTTAATTAATAAAAGAAACGTATAAGTTTTTAGTTAATGAAAGAAACGTGTAAAGTCCTAATTAATGAGAGAACATGAAAGTTTTAATTAATGCAAGAACATGTAAAGTTTTAATTAAGAAAGAAACATGTAAAGTTTTAAGTAGTGTGGTATTGATTTAATTAATAAATATTCATTATTGTAATAGGAATATAAAATTTAAAACGTACATTTGACACGTAGATTTTAATCAATGTAATGGTGTATTTTAAATTGATTAAAATAATAAATGTTACTTACTGTAATAATAAAATGTAAGTTGATAACGTACATTTGATAAGCAAGTTTTAATTTATGTGAATGGCGTACTTTAAATGATTAAAATAATAAAGTTTCTTTATTGTAATAATAATGTAAGTTAATAAGGTGCTTTTAACTTAACATAAGAATTTCGGTTTAAATTGGATATTACAGTAAGAAAGTTTATCTAACTATAAGGCTATGATAAATTGACATGTTAAAATTTTAAGCTTATCAATACTTTTAATTATATACAATGTAAAGTGGAAAGTAGTACATTCCAAAAATGCTATGATTCCTTAAGGTAACATTTCCAAAATGCTATGATAATTTAAAGGAATATTTCAAGTTTAATAAATTGAAAGAAATATTCAATGATTTGGAAATTTGGGTTTTATTTGAATGATATATTTATTGAATTATTTTTTTTGAAATGGAAATGATACTATTGTGATATTGTTTTGAAATGATTATGATATTTTGGTCTTGGAAGTATAAATTATTTGAAATAAATATCCATGGGTTATAATAACGATTGGTTGTTAAAGAGACCGGGATCGGATATTGTCTTATAACCGGCCAATACCGAAAACCACTTTCACAACTGTGTACGCGGTGGAGATTCCAGAATGAAGTAGGATGGTGGCGACGTTCTCGAGGTATATTACGTGGACCCAACTCCCGTAAGTTGGCATATATGACTTAAACAGGAGCTATACCGGGCTACACAAAGGGTCGCACCCTTTCATCGAGCATGCTCCATCGTAAACCATTCTATTACTTTTGTGATTCGATTTGGTGGCGCCACTTTTGATTCGGGGGTATTGTTCGAGGTGGGCGGAAGCTGCTGGCTTGCCGTCACCACCGGTCCGGGAGTGCAAACGGTGTATCCACCCTGGCATTGCCTCGCGTGCCGTGTCATCTCCTTATATCGAGCCCACTACGATTTTGGTTTTAAACATCCGACCGCGTTAAGGTTCACCATCCCCTTAACGCTATTTTGTATATGATTATACTTTACTGATTAGACACTACCGTATATAGCGTATATTACTACATAGTAAACAGTTTAACGGATCCTTAGAGGATGGGCGGTCCCAAGCATCCTTTAAGTTACTGATGCATTTTGTTACTGTTCACTTGAGTTGATTTACAGTTTATAAGTATTTATGTCCTGACTCGAGGTTTTTGTATTTTGCTTTACGCTCGGGTCAGATTGATTGAGTTAGCATTCAAGATTCACCTTCGGCGTTGGAGCTTTCCTTGAAGATCCAGCCATCTATTTTGTTTCAGTATCCAGTGGTTCAGTGATATATCTGATTTGTACCTGATGTATCCTGTTACTCTTCTGTTGTATCTTATTTAACTCTGATGTATCTCATATTTATATGGTAGCTTCATGAACTACTATCTCTTTTTCTTCCGCTGCATTTTTATATACTCTGTGTCTGAGATCTGTGATTTTTATTTACTGTATATTCTGAAGTTTGCCAAAATTTTATTTACAACACGGTATTTTGAGCAATTCAATTCCGGCATGAGTGTACGCCTATGTACTTATAATGGATGCGAATGGTTGAAAATACCTGGTCGTTACAAACCCCCAGGTTTTGAAAATCATGATTTTCCAAATCATGTGTATAAACTAGAAAAAGCATTATATGGTCTTAAGCAAGCTCCTAGAGCTTGGTATGACTGCCTTTGTACATATCTTTTGGAAAATGGCTTTAAAAAGGCGAGTGCTGACATGAAACTGTTTCTATTACACAACGGAAGTGAATTTTTGATTGTTCAGATTTATGTGGATGATATCATTTATGGTGCTACTAATGAACTCTTGTGTGAGAAATTTGAACAAGTCATGCAGGCTAAGTTCGAGATGAGCTTGGTTGGAGAATTGAAATATTTTCTTGGATTTCAAATCAAGCGAAGCAGTGATGGTATTTTCATTTCACAATCCAAGTATGTGTTGGAACTGTTGAAGAAATTTGGAGTTGAGAACTCCAAACCATTGAGAACTCCTATGATCCCATCAACAAAGTTGGACAAAGACGAGAAAGGAATTGTTGTTGATCAGAAGAAATATCGAGGGATAATTGGTTCACTTCTCTATCTTACTGCTTCTAGACCTGATATTATGTTTTCTGCGTGTTTGTGTGCACGTTTTCAATCTAATCCTAAAGAATCTCATTTGAAAGACACTAAACGAATTTTGAGATATCTTTCACACACACACAAATTTGGATTATGGTACCCTTCTTGTGAAAATTTTGATTTAGTTGGCTATTCTGATGCTGATTATGTTGGTTCATTGGTTGACAGAAAAAGCACTAGTGGGACATGTTTCACGCTAGGACATTCATTAGTTTATGGTCAAGTCGAAAACAGAATTGTGTTGCATTATCCACCACTAAAGCAGAATAAATTGCTTTAGGAAGTTGTTGTGCTCAAATTTTATGGATGATGCAAACTCTTTCTGATTTTGGCTTAGTTTATAAACAAGTTCCATTAAAATGTGATAGTAAAAGTGCAATAGACTTGTCAAATAATCCTGTTCATCATTCACGCACAAAACACATTGATGTGAGACACCACTTTCTTAGAGATCACATTGCTAAGGAAGACATTTGCATTGAACATATTTCAACTGAGGCTCAACTTGTTGATATTTTCACAAAATCCCTCCCCGAAGACAGATTTTCCAGATTACATTTGGATTTGGGGATTATAGAAATTGACTAATCATTTTCCATTTTTTGGTTGAAATAATCTTGGATATTTACTTTCAACTACAATTTCTAGGATTCAAACCAGTTTTGGATATTATTCAAAGATTGATTCGAATATGGTATTCAGTAGTGGAAATATGTTTATTTTATTTCTTTTTAAAAAAATTAAAAATTAAAAAAAAAGTTCATAATATAATTAACTTGGTAACTTATTCCACGACCATTTCTATTTCTACCATCTTTCTATCATTCATAATGGTTTTGTAAAATGAGAAGAGTGAATTATTTTTTAAATATATATATATATATATATATATATATATATATATCATGCATCCATTCTCATTTAAAAGTCCTTATGGTTATGCATGGATGGAGCATGTGAGTGAATTATTTTTATTTTATCATAACTCCATTCTCATTTAAAAGTCCTTATGGTTATGCATGGATGAAGCATGGTAACTAAGTATTTTTCTGGTCTCACTTAAAAGTCCGGATGCTTAGACTAATAAGTAACTGCTAATCCCATTTAAAAGTCCTTATGGTTATGCGTGGTTAGTAAGTGCTTATTTTTGTGCTTAAATGTCAAATTATATTTAAAATATCTCACTTCTTATTATATAAAAACCGAATCAGCGATCCATTCTCTACAATGTGGAAATTGTTATCTCGTAATGATATATTATGATTTTTTCTTTGTTTTGCATTTTTTTAAAAAAAAATCCTACTGTTCCATTAGTTTTTGTCAGTCTTTTGATAATGACAAAAGGGGGAGAAGAACAAGATTTTGATAAGGAAGTAAATATTTTTTTTGGAATACTTCAACAAATTGGTTAAATGTTGCTAGTTAATTTTCTTTAGTTCTTTTATTCTTCTGTAATTTTCTAAATCTTCTAAATAGGGAGTGGTCTCAGTTGTAGGCGAAACATTCATATAGGAGGAGCTAAATATTTCATGCTCAAACACATTTATTAGAATTTCAAAATCTTTAATATATATGTTTGTCATCATCAAAAGGGGGAGATTGTTTGATGTGATTTTCTGTTTGATGATAACAAATATAAATCAATTTATATATGTGTTTGCAGATTGTACTATATACATATAGGAATAAATATTCATATTGAATAATAATACTATTGCACAGAATTTATATAATTCAATCAGTATTTTTATTCAATATAATATTTTATTTCAACACTTATACAGTACAAAGTTTTCAGCTCTCTCTATATACATACACCGGTTCATACATTTCACATTCATATATTTTTTCTCTCACTACAATGCTCAACACTTTGTTTCTCACTCTGTCTGCACATCTGCATCTATCTGCATTGTCCAGCTCCAGTCCTTGTCCTATCTCCTATGTACCTGTATAATTAGCAACTACAACAGTAATCTGAAAATAAACAAATTTGAATTTGCAAAAATATAAATTTGTTTTTGGTGTCTCAAATATATGGGTTATTGTCATCATTTTTGATTGTGTAATATATGTGCATATCAGAATTCTTATCAGGGATAGGTAATCATGAGTGGCTGCAATACACACATGTACATTTATACACGTGTGTACTGCCTCGCCAACTCGTGTGCACAGTCAACAAAAGCAATCATGCACAACATAGACTCAGCTGGATATGCAACCTGACAATGCTCAAGTCGAGCCAAAAGACATGACGACTCAGATGAACTCATGGCCAGGAGTAATGTCGAATGCACAATAGGACGAGAATCAAGACCACATGCAAACTGAAACAAGTCTCGACCAAAATCAGTGACTCAATACAAATACACTATGATACAAGATGAACCAGACAGTGATGCAAATAGTGAACTACAATATCGCAATGATAACAAAGTCAAGGCCTACAGTAAATCAAGTTATTCAATGCCGAGAAACAATGTAACAAAGATCAGGAGACAAGTTCAAAGTCAAAGCAGATGTTAAACAAGTCGAAGAATAAAAATGCAGACGTAAAATAGTCAAGCGTGTATGAGAATTCTTGAAAAAGTAAAAAATCAGAAGAATTGGTCAAGAAATCAAATATGGCAAACAAATCTTGGCAATGCAAACATATGAAAAATATTTTTCCATATTTGATTAAAGAATTCGAATGCATATATGGACAGTAATAATTCGAATATGGACCGAAAAAAATTCCAAATATCCTGCTATAGAAACAAAAAAATTCCAGAACAAAATCAGCAGTTCAAATTTCAAAATTGTGAAAACATATAGGAAATATCCAAAGCGGTGGGTACCAAGCAAAATTCGAATCGTATATACCCAAAATGTCGTAACAAAATCATGGAAATATTCAACGACTTGGAGGCCAAGCAAGAAATCAAATCAGACGCGAATTATTAGGGTTTCTACCCTATATATATATATATATATATATATATATATATATATATATATATATATATATAGACACACACACCCCAAGATCAACATAGAGCGGGAACAAAAGAGAACAAGCAAGATAAATCAGAAAATCTCAACTCAAAACATACTAATTCAATCACCCGAGTCTTTAGCAATCGGAATTCGCTCGAAACGTGGTTGCGCAAGCCTTAATCAGAGGCGATTGGACATTTGAAGGGAAGAGGAGCAATTGGAGGCAACTCAGAGATCCAATCGGTCGTAGTTGAGACAAAGCCGCCATTTTCAGAACCCTAAATTGCATCAGATAACAAAAGAGGGAAGTGGCCGTGTTTTGTTTTCTTTTGGGTCGGGTTGTTTTGTTTAAGGGCAAAAAAAACTTGTACTCAAGTTTTATTTATTTTTTCTCTTATTTTTATTTTTGAAGTCTGTACTTTTCGAATCAAATCTTGGTAAATCGCCACCTAGGATTTAGGTTGTGTCAGATTGTCTAGTTAGGATTAGTTCAGTAAGCAGGGTTTGCGAGTTTGCAAAATTCTATAGGCGGTAGCAGGGTTTGCGAGTCTGTTAGAGTGTTTGTAAGCGGGAGACTGTTTAATTCTAATAGAAATCTGGGAATGCAGTAGTAGGCAGGGGTTGCCGAAGCTGGGTAAATTTTGTGTGTGATTTACTTTTCAGCATATTTACTTCTCTGTAGTTTGTTTTTAATTCGAGAAAATTTGCTATAACCCTATTCACCCCCCCTCTAGGGTTAATCTAGATCCTACAACCCCAACCTCTTGTAGTGCACCTCATAAGGCTAGAAAGAGTTTGAGAAGATACCGTGTTATTGAATTTTAGTTTGTAATAGTTTTTGGATACAAAACATTTACATACCCTCTGAAAATAAGCTGCTTGCACATTGTATTTATAACAGGAGTTTGATTTATTGGGCTTTGATAGTTGGCCCATACTTGAAACTGCATTCCTTTGAGATGTTATGTGGTTGCTCACTTTGGTTACTAGTATACTCCTTATTTGCCCCCCTCAACCTCGATCTAGCGTTAGGATTTGCAAGGCGAATTCCTAAATTATAGCCGATCTTTAATATATTTGTGAATTTCTTCAAATTAGCCAATGCTTCACTTCAATTCTGACATCAATCCAACTCTAAGCTTTATTCTTCTTGTTAAAAATGGAATCACTATGAAACTCTGATGCTAGAATTGTTCGTTTCCACTTTGACAGATTGAATTGGGAGGAAGAGATGGCTTTGGGCTTGAGTTCTCTTAAGCTTCCATGTTTTTACTCAGATCTGACAGATGATGATCAGAATGGTCTTCATTTTGCTTGATTCCCAAACCAGATCTGAATCTGATGTAATTCTTTGCTGACAAAGCTTTAGTGAAGGTACCTGCCCTTTGGTTGGTATAAGGTATATGATTGATTTGTAGATTTCCTTTTAACACTTGTCCACGAATGAAAAATAAGTCTATCTCAGTATGCTTGGTTTTGGAGTGAAGTATAGGATTTGCAGCCATAAACACTGTACTTTGATTATCACACTACAAGATTGGTTTAGCTTCTGATTTTAGCTTTAATTCATTTTGTATTGATTGCAACCACATTACTTCTGCTGTAGCATTAGCTACACTTCTATATTCAGTCTCGGTGTTGGATTTAGAGAATGTTGATTGTTTCTTCAAACACAATGATATTAAATTGTTTCCAACATATATACAGCATCCAATAACTGATTTTCTATCATCTGGGTCTGTAGCCCAGCCAGCCAGTATATCCTGTCATGTTTAGATTGTTGCAAGCTTTGAGTGATAGACAATAATCCATAGTTTCTTTTAGATATCTGAGAATTATTTTCACTGTTTTTTAGTGTTCATCCAAAGGATTCTGCATAAATTGAGAAATCTTGTTAACACTAAATGCAATATTTGGTCGTGTTATAGTAGCATGATGTAATTCCCCTACAATACTTCTATATTGTTTAATATTTGGTATGGTTTCTCCCCTGTTCTTAGATAAATGGTGATTGCTTATTATTGGTGTTGGTTGTGAGTTTGCACCATCCTTTTTTTTGCCTGTAGCTTTGAAATGTATTTTCTTTAATATAACGTCATTTCAAAATTTGTTTTCCTTTTAACTTCTATTCCTGAGAAGTAATTAAGGCTTCCAAGATCTTTAATTGAGAATTGCTTTTTCAGGTAGAAGATAATGTGATTGATTTCATCCTTGTTATTACCTGTAATAATTAGATCATCAACATATAGTAGTAAGTAATTGGTTAATGAATCATTAATTTTAGTGAATAATGAGTTATCTGATTTGGTAAACTTATTTCCCATATTTATCAAGGTTGCTTTTAGTCTATCAAACCAAATAATTGGTGCTTGTTTAAGGCCATATATTGCCTTGTTTAATTTGCACACATAGTTTGTACTTTCATTGTATCCTAGTGGTTGCTCCATATAGATCTCCTCCTGCAAAATACCATTTAAAATGCATTATTGATATCTAATTGTCTGGTGCATCTGCTTTTGTGTAGTGCAATAGTAAGGATAAGTCTTATGGCAATTGGTTTGACTACCAAGGAAAACGTTTCATTAAAATCAAATCCATATTGTTAATTATACCCTTTTGCAAAAAGCCTTGCTTTTTATGTACTAATTGAACCATCAAGATTTTTCTTTATACATCCAACCATGTTCTTATGATTTGGTGGGCATATAAGATTCCATGTTTTGTTCTTTATGAGTGCATTTTCTTCATCCATTGCTTCTCTCTAGTTTTAGTCATCTACAGCTTGCTCATAAGTTGCTGATTCATGTGGACTTGAGTTTGGACTATATATCTTTGGCTTAAAGATGCCACTTTTGGCTCCTGTAATCATGGGATGACTAATCTTACTTGAGTTTCAGTGTGAGGTAAGTCTTCAACATTGGTATGATCTGACATGTTTCTTGAGTTGCTTTGTTGGACATTTCCTTCATTTTGATCTATGTTGTCCATTGATTGTACAGGTAAATGACTAGCATGACTGGGATCATCTGCCCATTCATGATTTTGTTGAGCAGATGTTATGGCATAAGCATTGTGATCCCAAGTAATCCTCATTTCCTCCACTTGATGTTCATTCTCAGAATATATAGGTAATTTTGGTATTGAGATTCTTGGATTGTAGACTTTACTTGTAGTATTTATTTTGGTATGCTATGGAGGAAAATGTTTTCATTAAAGACTACATGCCTACTAATGAAAATTCTTCCACTACCATCAAGACACTTGTATTTTTTCTATTTAGTGCATATCCTAGAAAGGTGCATGGTTTTGATCTAAAGTTCAATTTATTGGCATTATATGGTCTTAAGTAAGGGAAACATAAACATCCAAAGGTTTTTATGTTATGATAATCCAATTTTAACCCATACAGTTTTTCTACAGGGCCGATTCCTTTTAGAACCTTTGTTGGTAATCTTCTAATTAGATATACAGCAGTATTAAATGCTTTCGGCCAGAATTTTGGGTAATGATGTATGGGCTAGTAAAGAAAGCCCATATTCTACTGTGTGTCTATATTTCCTTTCAACCAAGCCATTCTGTTCAGATGTATGTAGACATGTGGTTTTATGATTTATTCCCTTTTTTGAAAGAAATTACCGAGTGTTTTGCACTCACTTCCCTCATTTGATTGCATAATCTTAACTTTTGAACTGACTTGTTTTTCAGCCATAGTTATAAAATTAGAGATAATTAGACAAAAGGGTAAACTTTGGAAAAAATTAGGATGAAGGATATGAAGTGTTACTTTTAGGCTGAAGGACAAATCCTAGTTATATTTAGCATTATATTCAACTTTTACACTATCAAAATGCTAGTTATAACTAGCATTATATTTAGTTTTACACTATACAAAATGCTAGTTATAACTAGTATTGTTCTTCAGCTAAAAAAATAAATTTGCTATCTTGCTGCCTAAAAAATTTCTATCCCTGTGCCTCTTTTCCTGTAAAATTAATTACTGCATTACATGCTTCAGATTTTGTTTTTAAAAAGTATATCTAAGTATATCTTGTGTATGCATCAACAAATGAAATGTAATATTTATACCCAAAATCTGAATATATAGGTGTTGGTTCTCATAGTTCAGTGGCAACTAATTCTAGTGGTTTTGAGTATTTTGTTAAGAACCATTGAATGCTAACTTATGATCTTACCCATTTGACAATAAGTGCATACATAAGGTATTGAAATGTTATCAAATGATATTCTATTTTCGGTAAGAATTTGTCTTACAACTTTTACACTTGGATGGCCAAGTTTGTAGTGCCAAAGATCAAATACATTCTTAGAATTTTCTTCCTCACACAAATTACAACGATTTTGCTCATTTGCAAGATTGCTGCTATTAACAACTTAAATTGCATAATACTTTTCTGCATCACCCTGCAAAAGAATATCTTTAGTTATATGTCTCTAACTAGACAATACTTAGGGTAGAATTCAAAGTAGTCCTTAATGTCATTAGCAAACTCACATACACTTGTAAGATTTTTCTTTATTTCCGGTACTCGTAATGAACTATGCAAGAATAATTGGTTCTTGCATTTAATAAAAGCATTACCAATATGAGAAATTTTGATGCACTTACCATTGCCTATGCAAATTGACTATTTACTTCTATACTCCCTATTGCCAGGATTCAATTTATTAAGATTATTAGTAATATGATTAGTTGCTCCAGAATTAGGGTACCAATAGTCATCTTGTATGTGTTCAGGCTTTGCGGTCTCTCTTAAGCGATGACCTTTATTGTTATCTGCTTGAGTGTTAGATTTTGCTTGGGCCATATTAGCACTAAAATTGTTGTTCCTTTGGTTGTTACTGTTCTAATTTGAATATCTGAAGTAGAATTTTATAGCAGTATGATCAACTTCCTCACATATTTGACACTTTGATCTATTACATCTGCCTCTTCCTCTAGATCTATTAGAGTAGCTACCCCTTTGTACTGATTGATCTGCTCTATTGTTGATTTGAATTCTGTTTTTGAAATTAGCATTTCGGTTGATTGCAAACTCTGATTCTTGTTGTCAATTCTTGTTTCATGTGCAAACAATATTGAATGAACATCATCAATTGATAGTAAGGCCTTTTGAGAAGATATAACTGCAATAACTACTTTATATTCATCACTTAAACCATTTTGTATGGTTAAGATTTGTTCTGAATCTGACACTTTATGGTCTGCAGTTTCTAATAAGTCACATATTGTTTTGATCTTGGATAGATATTCTCTCATAGTATTGTTATCTTTTCTGATATTATGAAGCTGTTTTTTTATGATACATGACTTTGGCGGCAGATTGAGTGTTGAAAACCTTTTCCGCAGTTGTCCATATTTCATTTGCAGCCTCGCATCCACTCACATGAGATAAAAGATTTGTACTTATTGAAGAAAGCAACCATGAACATACGAGTCGGACTTGTTTATGATGCTTTACATACTCTTCATTGTTGATTACTTGTTTTCTTGATCAGTGGTACATTTTGGAGGAATTAACGTGGTTCCAAGAAGGAAACCTTTGAGACCATATCCCTAGATTACAGTCTTTATCTGAAATTTTCACAAAAGATATTTACCTTCATCCAAATGCACCATGACCAGTTGGTTTGTGGACTGATGACAGTCTTGACCAACTTCTCTCCTGCATTAGTTTGTAGAGTATTACTTACATTAATAGAGGTTGCTGAGTTCATTTCATCACCCATAATGATCTTGAATCGGGTAGAAGATAAAAATTTGGAGGAGTTTAATCAATCTTGATTAAGATTTGGATTGCTAAGGACAGATGATGTTTTGTAAGTCACTGTACTATAGGAAAACTACTTGTGTAGAATAAGTAAGTAAATAGTAAAAACAGTAAAGAAAATGACACCAAAGATTTTTATACTAGTTCGAACTCTTGTTCTACGTCCATTCCCAGACTCCTTTTGGAATTAAACTAGTAGCCCTCATTTAACCCGGAGGAATAAGTTTACACATCCTAAGCAACCGAATAGGACTTCTACCGCCTAAGCAACCGAATGGACTTCTACTACCTGGGCAACCGAACATGACTTCTTTACAAATAACAAAAGTATCTGACTGTAGTATGCTCTTTTAAATAGCACTAATAAGTTAATTAAGTACAATCTTCCTATAATCTTCTCATTTATGATATATATAGTGTAATGTGCTTTGAGAATTGTGGAAGATAGAGCAATCAATGATCAGAGAATGTAAGTAGTTTCAGTGTAGTTTGAAAATAGAGAGTAGATAAGAATTCAAGAATATTAAAATCAGTTTTAATGAATTGTTTGTTGAATTCTGAAATCTGTTTATATAGATTAAAAAGTTGCAACCATTATCGAAAGATAACGATGAAAAGAAACAAGTGCAACTATTGGTTTAAAGATGTTTCTCTTCGATGTCTTTTCATAAAATAGCCATTGAAAAAATATTCAGCCGGATCAAATTATTAATTCAGCCATCTAAATTAAACAAAATCGTAAACAACAAGGAAATATGCTATTTTTGGCCTGATTCAGTGGGCTGAATATTCTGAAACAACAAATTTGTTTCAGTATTCAGTCGGCTAAATTAATGCATTCAGCCAGTTTTTTCAGCCTGCTATGCATGGTAGAGTATGTGTGTATATGATTATACATATACATATATATATATATATCAATCCAGGAGAGATTTTGACATAATACTAAATGATATAAAGTTTCTAGACAGCTTCAAAAACACTCTAAATATAAATCTAAAACAAAACTCCTGCATAAATGATTAGTACACAAAAGGTATTTTATATATCTTGTCATTAATCAAAACAATGTTAAATTGAGATTCCAACATTCTCCCCTTTTTGATGATGACAACTATATAAGTAATAAAGTAAATACTTATAATAATATTGTCACTCCCTGTCAATATGCACAAATATTTAATTACCTTTAGATACCATTCTCCCCCTTTGTTATCGACAAAAAGAAAGATAAGAATGCATGCAGAGAAACATTATTAAGCAAAATATAGCTCTTTACTCGAGATATCATTACTAAAGAAGAATAGAAGTATTCGTACAACAATACATAAATAACTAGATAGAAATATAAAAGAAGTAAAAAAGAAACATAGACTGAATTAAAACAAAGATAATTAAAACTGGGTAGAGAAAGGCTCATCATCATTGGAATCTGAACTCGAAGATGACCATTGAAATGGGGATGGGTTGTGAACTTTATTGGATGTAGATCCGGAACAAGAAATTTTATCCCATATTTATTAAGAAAACCTTTTATGGAGTTAAATTTCTTTTCTGTTTTCGTTTCAAGCGCCGTAATATCCCGATGAAGTTTGGATTGATTTCCGGAGAGAGTGATGATAGCTTGTCTGGAAGAGGTTTTCGGACCAACAACTTGAATGGAATCATCTTCCTCTTCTTCTTCTTCAAGTTAGGTATGTGAAGAGGAGGCAACATTTGTGTCACGAGGTTGTGGAACACCTTGTCGAATATTGTGAGACCATTGTTGAAAAGAGATGATTTTTTGTGGAGGAGGCCGGTGAGGAAGACCCACCACTTCTAAGGTTTTTGCGCCTAACTCACTAATGCTTTAAATCTCGGAGTCGGGCGTTGGAATGCCACAGTTGAGAAGGATGCATAATATAAGCAACTTAATGAATGGTCTTATATTTTCTTCGGATTGTGATGTCTTAAAATTCATCTAATATGATTTTACCCCAATTTACTTTTTGGTTGGAGTAAATGGAATAGAGGGCTTGAAAATCTCTTTCACAAACTTTTTCATAACTTCCCATTTGAGGTTATAGAGAGCGAATGAAAGCATGGTGAAGAAGGCGTGCTTATGGCCTTAGGGTGCTAGATTTTTAAAGCACTCAAATTTGTAAGGTGATTGGACAAGAAACGATGTGAAACCTCATCTCTATGATCCATATCAACTTCAATATCATCAATCTCAATATCTTGATAGGGACAATTTAACATATTGCCTAATCTTTATAGAGGCAAGAAAATTTTAATGCCACAAACTGTTGACCAAACACAATCTTGTTGATTTTGAGGATTATGGTGGTCTAAATTCAGATTAAAAAGAAAGAGTTTGATCAAAAGATGATTAATTTTGATATTATTTGGAGCATACCCTATTAGACTTTCAAAGTGGAATTTCTCCGCCAATTCTCTAATTCTATAAGCTACAAAATCCAAAATTTTCATGAAATCCCCTTCAAAGATATTTTAATTTTTCATAGAATTGAATCGAGAGATTGCAACATAATTCCAAAGCCATTGACGAATCCGATCTTCCGAAGGACCGGAGGTGGATTCCTTGAGCGTTTAGATCAAGGAGCTATTAGAGAGTGAAAATGAGGAGTAAAAGTTTGAAAAAATGATAAAAATGAGCTGGGTTCTGAAGTGAATGGGAAAATGGTGAAAAGATGAATATATAATATGTGAAAAGTAAGGGTAGGATTGAAAGAAAATTTGTAGGACTAGTAAAAAAATGCATCAGAGAGAATTCAGTCGTCTGAATTACTATGAATCTCAACCCGCAAGAAAACGGTTCATTTTTTAGCTAATTCGGACGGCTATTTGAATAGATTTTCTGTCTGAATCTAGGGATAATTATTCCCTGGATAATATTCAGCCGTTTGTTTTATAAGAGACAGCCGGTTGAAAAAAATTTCAGAAACTTATGCCAGCCTTTTATTTTTATGACAACAATTATATAAAAACAAAAACGAATAATTTTTTAATAAACAAAAAGAAATTACATATTAACAACAAAATAAATATTTAAATAGATTTGGAAGATGAGCTTGGAGTGTGATATTCATTTGGTTCCATTTTTGGATTCTCTTGAAAAGGCCGGAGTGGTGACCATCTATTGCCGCATTCCCAAGAATTCGGAGATATTGGTGGACGTTGTGGCGATGGTTTCAAGTATTATGTTGGATTGGAGAACAAACTGGAGATGGTTGATGAACCGTGTTCTTGGATGAAGAACCACAGAATTTTAAATCAACTTTTTTCAAAAAGCTCAAACATTTGGCGTTAGCTTTTTATTCATAATAAAGTTCGCGTTGTAATTCCAACGATTCCCTTTAGCAATGATGAATGTCATATATCTTTTCTTTGGTAGTTGATGAACCAAAAAATAGAGACTGCCTCATTCTTTTACCAGGTGGAGTGTAACCAGAGTGTGTAGGAGTAACAATTGGAACTGGTTCATAAATCGGTATTGAAGTAGGTAAATTCACCGATCCCGAACTAGGAGAAGAATAAGATAGAGCAGAAGATTCAGAATTATGCTAGGAAGATACATTTTTGCAAAGTAAGAGAGTTGAAACTGTTTTTATTTTAATTGAATGCAAAAGAAAGATAAGGAGTAAAGTCATTTTATATGAAAATTGTCATATAAATAGAAAGAACATTGGTGGTTAAGATGATAGGAACCAGAGGAAAAAAGTTGATGAAAAAAATTATAAGGTAGAAAATAAACGAAAAAATAGAATCTATTAGATGGCTCTTAAGACGTTCGTACCAAGCACGAGGTGCTTGTTTTAGACTGTACAAGGCTTTCTTAAGTTTATAGACATGGTCTGGAAATTTTCCATGAGTGAATAATGGAGGTTGTTCAACAAAAACATTTTCTTCTGTATAACCATTTAAGAAATCACTTTTAACATCCATTTGATAAAGTTTGAAATTATGAAAATATGCAAAGGCCAATAAGATACGTATTGTTTCAAGTCCTACGACTGGAGCAAATGTTACTTCGTAGTCAATTCCTTATTCTTGATTATATCCTTGTGCAACTAATCTAGCTTTATTTCTAGTTATTTTACCTTGTTCATCTGCTTTATTTTTAAAGACACATTTAGTACAAATGACTGTTTGATCACTTCGTCCAGGAACTATTTCCCAAACATCGTTTCGTTCAAATGGTTTAGCTCTTCTTGCATAGCTATAATCCAATAGTGATCAGTAGATGCTTCTTTTGCATTTTAAATTCAATTTTAGAAAGAAAAGCTACGTGGCCCATTTGATTAAGTTGATTTCTAATTCAAACATGTGAATCAATTTCTCCTATAACATTTTCTACTTGGTGATCTTGTAAAATCCTAGGAGAAGATCGTAATTCATTTTTATTATGAACAATGTTTTCATTTTCTTCCAAGTTATAAACAATATTTTCATCTTCTTCAAAATTATTTTGAGTAATCATATTTGTGACTGTCTTAGCTATATCCTCATCATCCTTAAAATTATTATTAAATTTGAAATTTCGTTGAATGAAAATGAAGAGTTTCTTCGATTGTTTTTGTTCCATTATTGAAGCTTTGCTTCATTCTGAACATCCTACGAAGATTCCTTCATCGGATTTTGGATCGAATTTTCTAAGCTGATCTTTTGTGTTTAAGATAAAACATTTTGAACCAGAAGTTTTAAAATACGAAATGTTTGGTTATCTTTGATGAAAAAGTTCATATAAAGTGTGTTTTGTTAAAGGTCAGATGGAAACACGACTTAGAACATAGCAAGCAGTTGCTCCAGCTTCTATCCAAAAATGTTTTCGTAATGTGTTTCCATTTAACAAAGTTCTTGCACATTCTTATAACGTTCTACTTTTCCTTTCTACAACACCATTTTGTTGCGGTATTCTAGGAAAAGAAAAATTATGGTAAATTCCCTTTTTATTACAAAAATGTTCAAATGCTTCATTTTCAAATTCACCTCCATGATCACTTCTAATATTTTTAAAAATTTTGAAATTTTGAATTTTCTTTGCAAAATTCTTGAAATTTTCAAAAGCATCACTTTATTTTTTAAGAAAATAGTCCAAGTATATCTTGAGAAATTGTCTACTATAACAAACACATATTTACTATGGTTTATAGATTAAATTTTAGTTGGACCAAAGAGATCTTAATGTAATAGATCTAGTGGTTGCATAGTAGAAATATATTTTTTTATTTAAAGGATGATTTTGATAATTTCCCTAATTGACATACATCACAAATATTGTTTACTTTAAAGTTTATTTTTGGTAAACCTTTTACTAAATTATTTTTAGATAATTTATTTATAATTTTGAAATTAGTGTGACAAAATCTTTTATGCCATAACCAAGGATCATTCTCTTTGGCTATATTTATAAGAAGCCCGGTCATTTGAAGAATGAGTGTCTGGACAAGGAGAAGTCAAAGAAGGAAGTAGCATCTTCATCCGTAGTGGTGGAGAGTGGAGTTGGTGAGGGAGATGTAGATGTATTGACGGAAATGGCATTAGATGTTTCAAGTAGCGAATGAGTGCTCGATTCGGGGGCATCTTAATATACGATGCCATATAGGAATTATTTTTCTTCTTATGTCAACAAAGAAGGAAATTCAATTCTTATGGGTAATGGTGCTATATGTAAGTCGAAAGGCATTGGTTCCATGCAAATTCAGATGTTTGATGGAGTGGTTCGTACTCTCACTAATGTGCGCTATGTTTCGGGACTTCGGAAGTCCCTTGTCTCTTTGGGGCAGCTGGATTCTTTAGGTTGTAAGATCACTATTGGGAGTGATAGTTTATGGGTTTAGAAGGTGCGTTTGTGGTGATGAAGAGTGCTAGGTCTTATGGTGTTTATTTGCTTCAAGGAGTGACTATAGAAGGTGAAACTTGAGTGGGAGTTGATAGTTATCGTGGCTTGGATGCGACTAGGTAGTGGCATTTGAGGTTAGGCGATGTCCTTGAAAGGAGTTTGGATATTCTTCAGAAGAGAGAGATAATAGATGGAGAGAATTTCAATAAGCTAGAGTTTTGCGAGGAATGTGTCATGGGAAACCAAACAAAAAAATTATTCGGTAAAGGAAAACATGATTCGAGAAGGGTTCTTGAGTATGTTCACCCGGAGGTTTGGGGACCGGCACTGGTAGCTTCTTTGGGGGAAGCTCGCTATTATATTTCTTTTATTGATGACTTTTTCAAAAAGTATGTTTATATGTAATGAAGGCCAACTCGGAGGCATTTGCAAAGTTCAAAGCATGGAAAGCTCTTGTTGAGAATGAGAGTGGAAAGTCTTTGAACGTTCTAAGGTCTGACAATGGCGGAGAGAATGTTTTCAAAGAATTCTTAGAGTTTTGGATGCACCATGGTATTTGGAGGCATTTTACTACACCGGAAGATCCACGGTCGAATCGTATTGTGGAGAGGATGAACCGTACTCTACTTGAGAAAGCTCGATGCTTGAGATTAACATCGGCTTTGTCTAAGGGACTTCGAGCCGAAGCTTTATCAACCGCGGTGCATATTACTAATCGAATTTCGTGCTCGGCTATTGGTAACAAAATTCCAAAGGAAGTGTGGAAGGAAAATAGCATTAACTTGAGTTATCTTTGTGTGTTTGGTGGTCTAGTTTGTGTTCATGATCCAGGAAATGATACGCTTGAGCCTAGAGCTTTAAAAAGGGGTCTTGCTTGGCTATACGGATGGAGTTAAAGGCTATCGTATATGAAATCCGAAAACATAGAAGGTAGTGAATTCTCATCATGTTACTTTTGATGAGTCGGCTTTTTTCAAGAAAAATGACAGCTCATCGGATGTTTCGGATTTGGTTCATGGTGAATCAAAGTACCAAGGAATAGAGTGATTGGAGATGCTTGTGAGAAGGAAGCGGTTGATGTAACATCGCATAGTCCATAGGGTTCCTCTACTAGTGTTGGTGATGTACATTATTTTAGAGAGAATTCGGTTCAAAGTGGAGCCGAAAGGATTTTGGGTGATGGTATTGCTACTCAAGTGGGACGACATGCTATAAGGCCCTGTGATAGATATTGTGATTGGAACTGTCTTAGCTTTTGTGATAATTTGGACTATGCTCTTCATGTAGTCCAAGATGAGTCGATTAGACCTTGATGATATCATGAAGTAAAGTGATAGCTCAAAGTGGATTTGTGTCATGGAAGAAGAGATGCAATCGTTGTTGAAGAATCAAACTTGGGATTTTGTTCCACTTCCTAAAGCAAACCATGCTATTCAGCGCAAATGGATATATAAGGTGATGGATGATGGGAGATATAAAGCTAGGTTAGTGGCTAAGGGTTTTGCACGAAGGAAGGGAAATGAGTATGATGAGATATTCGCACCGGTTATGCACCATACTTCAATTCAGATATTCCTTTCTATAGTTGCAATTCATGACTTGGAGTTGGACCAACTTGATGTGAAAACCGCCTTCTTGCATGGTGACTTGAAAAGGTATCTACATGGAGCAACAGGAAGGTTTTGTTGTAGATGGTAAGTCAAATTTGATTTGCAAGTTAAAGAAATCACTATATGATTTAAATCAATCACCTACACAATGATATAATAGATTTGATCATTTTATGCTTGAAAATAGTTTTGGTAGAAGAATCAAGGATGCTTATGCATATTTCAAAAAATTGAAAAATGATTGTTGGGCGTATTTACTCTTGTATGTGTACGACAAGCTCATTGCTTCTAAGGATAAGAATAAAATCAACAAATTAAAAATGAGTTTGAAATTGAAATTCGAAATGAAGGATCTTGGAAAAGCAAAGACAATATTGGGTATGCAAATAGAAAGGGATCAGAAATGTTTTGAGTTGAAAATTACTCAAAACGAGTACACAGAAAAAGTGCTTTGTCGGCTTAGCATGGAAAATGCAAAGGCGTCAAATACACCTTTACATTTGTATATGAAGCTTTCAAGTAAGGGATCACCTATCTTGGAGAAAGACAAGGCTTATATGGCAAAGATGACATATGCTAGTGCGGTTGGAAGTTTAATGTATGCTATGGTGTACACAAGGTCCGATATTGCAAATGCCATCAAGATGGTTAGTCAGTATATAGTTAATATGGGGAAATCGCATTGGAAAGTTGTGAAGCATATATTGAGATACCTTAGAGGTACATTATCTCATGGTCTTGTTTTTGGCGGTAGTGATGGGAAAGAATTGCAAGTTAGTTGGTTATTGTGATTCGGACTACACTTGTGATAGGGATCAAAGAAAATCAACTTTCGGGTATGTCTTCACAATTGGTGGTACCTCCATAAGTTAGAGATCGAGATTGCAAACCATAGTGAATAATTGGTGGTACATCATCTCATGGAAAGCTCGAGCATTGCTTGAACTTGAATCGCTTATTGAAGTGCTAGGTGTCATGAGGTGGTACGTTTGAGGGAGGAGCTTGGTTATGGATGAGAAAGAGTATCGGTGAGAGGTTATGATTCTATCTTATTGATGAGTGCAAGTTTACACTCCTTAGCATTTTAGTCTTTGGAGACAGTTTAGGATTTGGACATTTTCAACACTGGACGGGAGCTTTGCTTGAGTTATTGATAGAGTGCAATAGGAGGTAGCTTTGCTGGAGCTCACTGGGAAATAATTCATGTTTGATTGAAGGTAGAAGTGGTGATAGTAGGTGCTATCGGTTGTTGATGATGGTATGGTACCATTAGAGACGGAGATGGATATAGCGTTGAGGCGGATTTTTGAAATTTGGTGACACTATATGGAGAAACTGAAGTGATCAGAAGTAGCTTGGTGACAGAGAAGACGGTTTGCAAATCAAAGTTTGAAGGAGGAAGATATGGCGATGAAAGGGGAGTGTTGTGGCCAGCATCAGGCGATAGACGTCTTTCATAAATCGATGGACATATATGACTTTATGGTTTTGAAACCCTAGTCTTTGGGCAGACGTCTGTCACTTTATGACAGACGTCTATGGTTTCAGGGAGTGCTTATCGAGGTATATGACAGACGTCTTTCATAAAGTGATAGATGTCTGTGACGTTTCTCAGCCTATTTTCCAGCTCGGAGTTGGTGTGACGATCTGTGATATTCGTGGGGCAATTCTGGAATTTTGCCTTCGTTTTCTATTCTCGTATATAAGCTTTCTTCAGGATTCAGAGATAAAAAGCGGCTGCAAAGGTTTTAGCTTCCATTAATTAGGCTTTTATCTAAACCTAATTTTCTTCAATTCTCTTCTCCACAAATTAATTCTACTAGAATTTTGATCGTTGTAATCAATCTCTTGTACTCTTCTTATTGGTATTAATAAAGGCTCTCTCTTAAAGTGGATGTACACTAACAAGATGTTAGTGGAACCACTATAAATCGGTGTGTGGTTTATTTTATCGTTATTGCTTGATTTTTTTGATTGCTTATTTGGAGATTATGATTGGTTGTGGATTAGACTGAGATATTAATCATGATATCGTTTTCCACGATGCTTTGAGGTTTTGATTTGAGTGGTCCAAGTTAGAATTTCCCATAATAAATTAGTTACCCTGTGAAAATTATTATTAGGTCATGCCTTGACTTCAAATAGTTTGAAACTCAAATCAACGTTAATCTATATGCCATTTATTTATAGGACATGCTATTGTGCACTTTAAATTTATTTTTTACACAAGGTGCTGATGATAAGAAGATTGAAACAAGGAGAAACAACTAATATATTTTCCATATCTTCTGGCCACTGGTAAGTTAATTTTATTCCTTTATTACCTTAGGTTATATAAAGAAAATATATGTACTATATTTATACCTTATACATCAATGAGAATGGAAACTAAAATCTGAAAAAGATCATGTGAAAAAGACCCGTCGTGGCAACCTGTCTACCTTTACAGTGCGCATACACAATGTTCATATATGTCTGGACACGTTAACCTACCATTTCACAAACTGTATCCCATAATTGTACATTAGACTTAGGTACTTTCAGTTTCAAATGGACTTTGAGAAACATGGTAGGCTTTGATTTGAGCAGGCTTTGAGGAGAATGATTGCAATAATTGTTGAAGCATAGGTGAAGCCTACTTGAACATTGAAACGTTGTTGAACATTAAGAAGAATAACTGCAGAATGGTTGAAGTACAGCTGAAGAGCAACACTTAGACTATGGAACATCGAGCTGAGGAACAAGTTGAAGCATTAAGGAGAATAGTTGCGAAATAGTGGAGAAGTATAACTGAACCGTTGCTACAGAATAGCCCTAAATTAACGTTGCAGACAAATGTAATTGAGGATTAAAGCTAATGCATGCCAAATTGTAGAACTAGATTGTCGAGTATAGTTGTAGGCGAACAAGCTATGTAAAATTATGAAACTTTAAACTATGATCTATATTTAATTGGATACGTTGTTTGTGTTGATTGTCCTTTCTTTAATTATATATGTGTTAAAGACATAATATATCATTTTCTAATTATATATTCTGCATATGTTAAATGCCATGAACAACCAACTTTTCACAGCATTTGCATCGTTGTTATTACATGTTCTTGATCTAGTAAAGCATGTTGATATAGCATTTTTTAAAAATCCATGGAAAGTTAATAATAGCATTTTCTGAACATATCAGAAGTTGAAAAGCTATAGAATATGTTGTGTATCCTAGCATGATAATAAACGTTATTAAACTGTTTATATCGTGTCTATTATTTTGTAGCATTTAAACTTTACAGCCTTTGAAAAACGTTATGTAAAGAAAGATTTTCTTAGTGTTTGCATCAATGCTGTTATACATTCTTGATCTGCCACAACAACAGAATTGACATTTCGTAACGGTTATAGCCATTGCAAATCAAACTCTCAACGGTTATAACCATGGGTAATAAGTACGTGATAAATTTTGCAACATATTTTCCAACGATTATAACCGTTAGGAATTTCCTTATTTCCAACAGTTATAACCGTTGGAAAAGTTCTTAATTCCAATGGTTAAAATAGGGAAATTTTCAACTGTTATAACCGTTGGAAATTTCTTACACATATAGCTAAATACCAAAATTACTAACACTTATAAGTGTTGTAAGTTTGATGTAGCTAAATCATATCCCATTCAGGATCATATAATATAATCACATATAATTTCATTCAACTATACAAATTCAAATTTAAAGCAATAGCAAACATGAAACTAAATTTCAAAACTAACATATCATCAAATTTTAAAACAAACATCAAACATACTAATTAGTTCATATCAAATTTTACAAAGTTCATAGTGACAGCTTCAAATCTCACTACTACAAAATATTTTGAAGCTTACAAATAATGGATGCGACACTCCGGCCAAATTACAAAACCACCATCAACCAACTCGGACAATGCATAATGACTACTTTGAGACGCATCAAAAAATGGCTTGTCTAGATCGAGAACATCCTCTACCCAAATAACTTTTTCCCCATCTCCAACCTTCCTACCATGACAAACTTTTGCATTCGAAGATGTCCTTTAGCTACCACTTTCAATTTTCGTGACAATAATTGCATTGCCTGTCTTTCAACCATAGAGGATCTAATAACATCTGTAGATGGAGCAGGACTAGGGTTGGGATGGTGCTCGATATGGAAATCAATTTTGTTTTTGATGTCATCGAATTTGTTCCAATCTGACTAACAAATTGTCTTATACAATGTTGCAAATCAGCTAGAGTCGAATTCATTGTTTAATGTTCATCATGCATTTGATCAATCTTATGTTGCATCTCCATTTTCCATTGCTTATCTTCATTTTCTTTGCAATTGATAATTGCTTTTGAAGCTTGAGTGAGTTTTACGGGCTTTACATTAGATGTACAACTAATTGCATGACAATAGCTTTTGACGCTTCGGTTTGGGCAACTGAGCCTGGATCAATTTCCTGAAACTGAGCTTGGCTCAGTTATTGGAACTGAGCCATGTACAGTTGCTGAAATCGAGCCTGGCTCAATTCCTGGCGAATTGAGCCTTGCTCAGTGGCACAGTTCCTACCAACTGAGCCTAGCTCAGTTCCTACCAGACTGAGCCTAGCTCCGTTCGAAGGACTAAGCTGGGCTCAGTTCGGGCATACCGTTTAAAATTATGCATTACAATTTGTTTATAGTGGCGAAATTACATATTTTCTACTACGCACGGAAGCACTTCTCCTGTTTTCCTACTTGTGTGTGCTACTTTCCATGCCTTTGCTCGTGTAAGCTTGCATTTCAGATTCCCGGCTTCCTATATGAAGAGATATGAACTAATTTGTGAATTATGCATTTCAATTAAATTTACATGTACAGTGCTTACTACATATCAATTCTTCATAAAGTCTAGTATATGAATTTCTTCCCAAAGTATGAGGTTTGTATTTTTTCCTTTATTTTCACCGTTCGTTTTGCATTGTTTTTTTTCTTATCACTGTACTCATTATCAAAAAAATTCTCCTAATGGACTTTATTAATATCATTCGGACGGTTATCAATCGCAATACGTCTAGGTAATAACTCTTCATCTATCTTCAAAAATTTGTATCGTAGCTTTGATTTTACTGTGCTGAAATATTGCGAAAAATCTCTCTCCAAAATAGATCGAACAATAGTTGGATCTAGATTCATGTCAAACTCCTTCTACAAAAAATAAAAATAAAAATAAAAAAAACAATTGTTGATAAGAACTCTCAAGTTATAAATATGTACCTAACTTTGATCGATGAGTGATCTGATTTAGTATCCTACATGAATTTTAAATTTAGTATCCCGAATCGATAAGTGATCTGATTGTCTATGTATGTAACTAACTTTGATAAAATTTTACATTCAAGAAGCACAGAAAAAGTGAGACTAATGGAGTTTCAAATATTCCTTCGACTCTAGTAACCATTCTATAAATAATATCGGCATGTGTCTAGCAGAAGACTAAAAGTAACACAAACTTTCAATAGAATTACTTTACCACTTTTAGTAACAAAACTTATTGCGATTAAAAGACCGATCTCTATTGGAACAAATAAAACATCAAAAAATGCGCAAAGTGGATATCTAAATGGATTTGACAGAATTCCAAGATGATTTAGCAATATTTCCATCAATATAATATAGTTGTTATAAATGTACAGTAAAGTAAAATACCATGAGTTCCATAAACTATCCCTATAAAAAGCCATCCACTTTCCTCCGATCATCGTAACTAACTGGAATGAGCCCATGAATCAAAACCCCACAACGAGAGCTCCATTTTTTGCATCTGTGCCTTTAGCACCCTCCATATTAACAATTATTGAGTATTTTTTATTTGCTGGTAGAGGAGGAACATCTTCTTCAGTGCTTTCTTGACATTGTGATGCATTTTTACTACTAGTTCACAAATCTAACATATTCGGTTAGAACAATGACAGTTAGAATAAAGGCAGATCTTTCAATTGATCTTACTTTAAAATCAAGTAATCATAACATAATAGGATGAGTAGTGTTTAATATATAACTGTAAACAAGCAGATTACCTATAGTGCAAAGATGAAAATTAATATGAAAACAACTAAGAGTTAAGCATTAAATAGAGGGTAAACTTGCCAAACAAATTTAAACCACATAAAAGTCTAAAAAAAACATGTTTTACTACCCCTGTAGAAATCAGATGTCAACGCAGATTCAATACATCAAACAAAAAAAAACAAAAAATCACTAGTTAGTCTACTTAGATTTCATGCATTTCAATAATGTTAAGTTGTGTTGCTCATTTAAATTGGAGCGGAAGTTTGTTGGAATCTCATAATCATCTGTGTCATCAGTCAAGCGCTTAGACGAACATTGTACAATGGAACAATCGTGATTTTATATGTCTTTAACGTAGAAGATTTGGCTTGTTTTAGACGCAAGAATGACCGGCTCATCATATTTTCCACAGCTACTATTAAGCTTTTTTAGCTTCACCATCGGTAAATTAGAGTTTGGACAAATCTTACACTCCTGTGTTTTGTCGGTGATATTTACCCAATCGCAATAGAATACCGCATGTTGAAAATTATAGTAATTAGCCTCAATGATCTCCTTGATAATACTATACCAAGTCATATCATCATCTATAGGATTTAAATTTTTTGCTTTTATGATAAACGTTGTAATTGCATCCATGCAAACACCACTATCTTGTGTTGAATGAGTGTTATCGTAGTGTTGGGGAGAAAATACATAGCCATCGATCCTATATTTGAGATGAGTTTGGCTTCCCACGTTGGCCTACTAACATAATACCATAACCGTGAATTTATGCATTTGTTTTCCATTAACTATTAAAACCACTAAAATATATTAAATAAAATCATATTTTTATAATCAAACTATTCTTTCGTATAAGCCTAACAAACCTTATTGTGAAACCAATCAATGAATCCAGATCGTACTGCAACTTCTGCCTTTGTTTGAAGTCTTTTTCATTGTGGTGAACATCTTTGAATGACAATCTATACTCGCTACAAAGTAAACATGTTATATATTAAGTAAATAGAAAGTTATTTTATAAGTAAAAACTCACAATCCTATAAAATCATCTAGATTTGGTATGTCCATTCTAAAAAATATTCACCTTCGAATTTGTATGCGTTGTACTTTACTTAGCTTGATAGTTTTACCCTCAATAATGGAACGTTCGTATGTATCATTACCATTCTCATCCAAGAATGGTGCTTGTTTAGAGCTGGATCACCAACACGTAGATCTGGCATATACTCCATTGCATACCTAATAGATTCTGAAACAAGATATGCTTCGGATATTGTCCCTCACACATATCGTTTATTGCTTGGTATGTCCTTACACTACTTCCTAGCTCTAAGAAAAGATGAAATAATGCATGTTTTTATATTATTAGTGAAAAATAATTCACATAATAATTATTAAAAAGAATACCCCTTTTCAAATGGATACATACACGTATAATTAACTGGTCCGCAGAGTAGTGCTTGATCAGACAAATTCACGATTAGATGTATACTTATATCAAAAAACTGAGTGAGAATATGATGGACCAACACACATAACACCTCAGCAATCATATCTTTGGCGTCTTGGACATGCTCTCGAATCAAAACTTTTGAAAAAATAATATTAAAGTACAAGCATACTTGTAAAATTGGACGCCTTAAGTCATGAAACTTTGGAAATGCATGTTGAACCATGATAGGCAGAAAATGCTAGATAGTAATATGATAATTATATGACTTTCTAATATTCAAATTAGGTGGTTGAATACTTACTAAGTTCCCTAATTTAGTTCCAAAGCACGATGGAAGTTTTACGTCTTTTAGAACTTGACCACATTGGATCTTATAAGCTTTATCAAATGCAAATTTAGAGGATTGTTTGGTTATATCAAATAACAAATTAAAAAAGTGCTCTTCCACATTCTTCTTAGTATGCATCACATCTATTGTATGTCGCACTTTATGACCACTCCAATACATTAAGGAAAAAAGAATTGACTTTTTGTACCATGCTGGTCTAACACAATCGTGATTCTCATTTATAAGGTGTTCTTCATCACGACCAACATCATCTCCCATATGCTTCTTTTTTCTAATCGATTTACCGGGTGTGTATTTGATATGATCAATCTTCTCCAAAAGGTAGGATCTTGTTAGTCGTGTTGGAGGTTCCTTATACTCAATATCTTTAAATCATTCATGTTTTGGTGCTCTATACGAATGACCATTCTTCATAAATTTTCTATACTTTGTCTAAACAATCTTATTACCAACGTGTTCCACGGTCTCTGTAGCAAAAATAGATCATGCTTTATAACCATGAGTCGCCCAAGCCGAAAGATTCCTAAATGTAGGTAGATCATGAATTCCCCACAATAGCATTACTCTCAATGTGAAATACTCTTTCTTGTTCATGTTAAATGCAAGCACTCCTATCGTCCAAAGTTGTTTCAACTTATCCATAAGGGGTTCTAAACATACATCAATATCTTGACTTGATGCTTTAGGTCCAGGAATTAATAAACACAACATTTGAAATTCTGATTTCATGCATAACGAAGGAGGTAAGTTATAAGGAACCATATAAACCGGCTAACAACTAGAATTGTTTGACTGAATTGTATTATGATTAAACCCGTCGGTAGCAATTCCAAGCCTAAAATTTCGAGCATTATTAGCAAACTCTGGCCACTTATTCTTAACCGATCTCCATTCAGCTGAGTCAATAGGATGACGCATGCAATTCCAATAAGTTTTTGCTTCAATATGCCAAAACATTTTTCAAGCTATCCATGGTATAGTGTAAAGTCTAGTTATTATGTGAAAATATTTTACTTTTACAATTTCACCTTCATTTTTAACTTTAAATCTTGATGTATGGCAACGAGGACATTTAACGGCATCTTTATTTTCCTTTCAAAATAATGTGCAATCATTTTTGCAAGCATGTATACATTCTGCATTCATTCCCAAATCCTTTAAAAAAAATTCATTACAGGGTATTTATCTAGTAATCCACTTTTCTTCGGAAGCCACCTTTTCAATCTCTTCAACAACTCGGTCACACGGTTTCCTGACCAATTGAATTCCTTTTTCAAATTATGCAGCTCTATTAGGACATGTAAAGTTGTAAGACCATCTTAACAAGAAGAATATAGTTTTTCATTTGCTTTTCTTTTGTACTCAGTGTACTTTCTTCCCTGATAACCATTACCGATATTTCATATGCTATCATACACACTATATGCATTGTAAAAAAGGTTTTCAAGTGCATCTTCTACATGGTTTTCCTATCGAATTTAATGAGAGATGCAAGCCTCATTGGTGGCAGCATTTGGTGTAGGATCGACTACTGCATCTGTGTCGTTCCTCTCACCATGAAAAAACCACTCATCATATGTTGGATCCATACGGTAAATGATCAAGTTTTTCTCGACTGCTTTAAAGGAAAGTTTTTTTGAATTTCTATACTTTTTGCAGGGACAACTGCATATTTCAAAATCAGATGGTGAATGATGCTTTGCAAAGTTTATAAAATGTCGAATCCATTGCATGTACTCAACGGTGTTCCTATGTCGACATCTAATCCACTCTCTCGAAGTTGGTAACGACATTAGCAAGAACTTCTATCTCTTCCTATCAATTCATTAAACAAAAAATGAACTTGTGTAAATATAACAATAACATTGTAAAAATGAATGGTGAATGGGACGGTTGATCAAAATATAAGTTTAACATGCATGCATCACAATTCAATAAAAGTAACTAAAAAAGAACTGCCATACAAAACTTCTATGGGTTTTTTAATTATAACTTGCAGTAACCTAAACTTTTCAGTATTCGGTACTTCTTGTTTTTACCCTATACCGACTTTCCTAGAATATCTTTTTGCAGGTTTCAAATTATATCATGCGATAGCTTTTGTCCATAGCATAAAATATCTTCTTCGAGTATAGCATGTGTTAGTCTTTTGATATGTGATAACTCCAAAATCATGACTTTCATTAACCCACCAAAATTTGGAACAGCTATTCTACTTCGACAATTAATGGTGGGGATACCACCATTCCTCGTGTTCTCACGTTGGTATTTATTTTCAAGAGCACGTCTTAATTATGGTAGCAGCTTTATCTACAATAGTTAGCACGAAAAAACACGAAAGACTTAGTATAAAGCAGTAAAATGGTTTGCATGCTACTAATGTATTCTATATGTAATCAAAACATACCTGGATCAACCAATGTTTTTTCACTCGTCCGTGTGCCTTATTGAATATATGATAGCATTTTCCATTACCTAAAAGGTTATATGATGTAACCTTAATGCTTTAAATGGTACTTGATTTCTTTTTATTCTTTTTTGACTTTAATGTTTTAGATATATCGATTTTTAAAAGTCCAAAGATAAGATCACATTATGTCGAATTGACTTTTATCAACTAACATTTTTTGAGTTTATCGATTTAAAATAATAACCTAGCACTAAGATATGCCCTTTTTCACTAAGTTCGAATGTCGAATGTGTAGTCTTAGCTCTAATTACTCTATTTTACACTTGCAAAATGCGTTATTAGTTTATTTTATTACTAAGGATATGTCATTATTATTAATATCATGTGTATCAAGTATTTTAACTTGATAGTGCTTAAACTTGGTACAGCTATCTCTTTCCAAAATTTCCCCACTATTTGGTATGATTAACTAAAACAACTTGTTTCAATATATATTTTGAATTCTCAAACAAACCCTACTTATCATTAAAGGAAAGAAGTGTTAGGAACTGAGTTGATGATGTTTTGATGACAACAACCTTATATAGTTATTATACTTTACTTTATAAAATATATACTAATATTTTCATATAAATAGATATATATATATGTATGTATGTATATAGGTAGTATATGCAGGTATTATCGAAGACTGATCAGTATAAAGACTCAAGCATCAAGATGAAGATTAGAGATTCAAGATTCAAGACTCTAGAGAATCAAGATTTCAAGATCTCAAGATAAGTGTATAGTATTTTGTTAAAACTTCATAATAGCACTCTCATCTTTCTTCCAATTTTCTTTTGGGATGGAACCCAGTTTCTATCGAAACCAGTGGCTTACAAACCCACGACAAGTAGCTTACAAACCTACGACAAGTGGCTTACAAACCCACGAAAATCAAAATCATTTAAACTACTTTGTACAAGTTCTCGAGTCCTATGGAGGAGCTCTGTAGGAAGGTTCTTGCAATTTCAGTTTGAATAAATTTTTCAAAATGTTTTTAAATCTGTTTTCAAAATGTTTTAGCTTTCAAAATCATGTTTTCAAAAATATTTTCAAACTTTGTTTTAGCCTTGAAATATTCCTCCATTCTAATTTTAAAAACTTCTATTTTTAAAACATCAAAACTTATTCTGATTTTAAATATTACTTATATAATTGACGGTCTATATCAATTATATATATATATATATATATATATTTAAAATAATGTTTTATATTCATTCTCTATCTCAAAATATTGTTTAAACACTTTATTTTGCTTCAGAGAAGTTTCAACTTGTTTTAAATTCAAATGCTTTTACAAAACAACATCTCTACAATTTTGAACTAAGGGATGTCGACATATGGGGATACCCCATGTCGACATGGTGATAGTTGGATTCAAAATTCAAATTTCAAAAGAAGTGTCCATTCGTTCAAAAACCTTTCACCAATGGTTATGACTGTTGTGCATCTATATAAAGGCTTCCAAAACGAATTTTTTAACAACTACTTTCTTATTTTCTTCACTCTTTCTTCTCCACCATTCCATATCCATAAAACTTCATATTTTCAAGATCGTGCCATCATTCTGCCAAATTCTCAATAGGAAATCATTTAGATACTCTCTCTATTTGATTCTCCATCATTCTACTAAAGATCAAAGTGCTATTCAGAGTTATAGGATCAATTTGTATTTAAAAAGTCCATAGAGTCTATCCATTCAAAAGGATTGTTATTAGAAAGTATTAGGGTGATCTTGTGTCCCGTAAATCAAGAGAGTTTACCCCAGACTCGGAGATAGAAGGGTTCCTCAAGGCCTTAGAAATTGAGGGTTGTAATTTGGATATTGGCTTATAAAAATCTGTACAAGGATATTGCCTTGGTGCAGGACTGGATGTAGGAGGATTCTGAACCAGTATAAAATCCGGTGTGTTCTTTCCTTTTACTTGCTTTACTTTACTATTTGCATTTGTTATATGTTCTGTGATCATTCTGTGTTAGAATTCTGTTTAGATTTGTGTTGAAAGTTTTAATTTAGTCATATAGTTCATATATTCTTTAAAACACTATTCACCCCCCCTCTAGTGTTATTTCTGCCTTAAGATCCTTAATCCACATCCCCAACAAGAAGAAGGGACAACCTTTTCATTTACATTCTAAAAGAATGTAGAAACATAAACCTATAAGATACCAATTTCCTATAGTTCCTATATAGCACACTCGCTCATGTAGAAATAATTACGCAACTAAACTGGCAATATTCATCATACGTTCAAAAAGATTAAAACATGAATATTAATAGTTTTAAAAGAGGATGCCATCAGTTGTAGGACTCCGAACTTACAGCAATTACCTATTATTTTGGTTTTCATGCAAACAAATATGTTTTCGCCCACCTTAAAGGTTCTAAATTTCACAACATGCCTTCGGAACAATTTCAAAAACTGTTTATTTCTCTACTGCCAGGAATAAATAAACCACTATAGAATGCCCCGGACTTTGATAAGATGAAACAATAGCCATTTGACAATTTCATATACTACTACAACATCACATGCATTTACATGTAAAGTTTGTATAAGAAATTCATGTTGTATAACTTCACATGCACTTACACTTCTAGCTTCTAGCATGCATTTTAAACATTATCTTCATTTCCTGAGTTCTTTAAGCTACTTGTCTCCAATTTGTACTCTCCCATAAGCTTAGTATTAGATTCATCGACCATCTGATATGATGATTATGAATTAATGAACATATAGTGCGAGCAATCAAACCATCACATTTTAAAATACGAAGTATAAATATGGCTTAAAGGCTAGTTTCTACAGGTTATCCCACTCAAAATCTCCTTTTGTGTATGTAGTCCTTACCTGAGAGATCATAGATTCATCACAGCTGCAGGGGTATATAATGTAAATATATATAGGGATAACCTCCAAAATCCATAAAGCTACAACCATAAATGTATAATGTATCAGTTTTCAAAAAGACAATTGAACATATATTATACTCAACTGCAAATATTATGGTTAAGCTTATTTATGTCATTGACTTTGAGTATATCAGCCTAGGTTCCTAAAACCAAAAAAGCATATAATTGTTAAAACTAAAATTGATACCACCTTTAATGTGTACAACACTAGCACTATTGAAACTGAAACGCAAAAGCGTGCATAACTTAATTAAATATCATTACTTGATAGAGATAATATGTATTTAAAAGAGTATGGAAGCAAATTTGTTAAAATTTGTGTGAAGAAGAAGTGCAAGCAAATCAGCAGTTTCATGTATTATAGACATATACAAGTAAAATACAATATAATCAAGTTATGTAAAATGTCGGATCATTTTAAGAAACCATCAAGTAACCCTAACATTCTATACATCTTAATTAGTTTGTATAAAAAAAATTAGTATATAATTAACTACACATGCACACGCTTAGTTTCTGTTTGAATATTTGATTAGTCAAGCATCCATAACTTTAAATTCGATTGAAAACCAAGCACGGTAAAATGCACATTACTACTACAATTTTATACTCTAATTCAACATGAAAACACAGAAAAAGGAAATATATAGCCTTTTCATAAATAAAAAGCAATATGGAAGGACTTGCGATCTCTCAGAAGTGACAATAGAAAGAGAATGATGATGAGGAATAGAATTCATCTACAGTAATAAAAAAATTAAGTGTTTAACTAAATTCCGACCAGTGAGGCATAACTCACGTAAGAGCATGCACATCAGCTCCCATCTAAGAATGAATCATACCAATAGATGATTGTCTGTAAAATTGTGAATTGTGACATGGCAGAGGATTAAGTACACCCACTTAAATAAATTTGTACTTGCCAATTTTAAATATCATGAGCTCAATCTCAAGTTACTTTCAATAATATCATTTCTACTGTCAGCCAAATGAGGAAAGGGAACATCACATATAAGCCATTTTTTTCACAAAATTCTCTAGATAGCCTTACCGCTTTCTTGACCATCATCTCCATCTGCTTGTTTGGTTCCACTGGCACTTGCCAATGCATCAAATCTATTGAACACTATTGATATTACCTTCGGTATAAAAATAAAATTAACTCTAACTATGAAATTTTAGACTGAAGTAGACTGAGTTATAAAATTTGATTGTGTTAAATCTCATGTATAATTAATGAATGAATGTTGTCGGATCAAGTGTCTAACACATTAAATTGGATATATCGCATAATAACAAGAACATTGTCATCAGCAACAATTCCATAATTTTCAAGGGGCATAATTTAGAAATTACCTACAGTGCACAATTCAAAACTTTCAGTCAAAAACTCTACCAAAAATCCTAATTTAGCACAAATTACTTAATTTCAAAAAATAAATTAAAGTTGAAGTGATTACCTGATTTGAATTTGAAAATTTGTTTGCAGTCGATTGCCGAAATAGAACGCAACGCTAATCCTCCTTCGTCTGTCAAATTGGTAGAACAAAATGTAAAGGCGGTGGCAGACGACGGAAGCGATGGAAGATGGCGGAGGAGATGGTAGATGGGGGGGCGGTGGTAGAACAAATTAGCGATATCCTAAAACGAACAAAAGAGGAAAAACGTTGAAAGAATGAAATGTTATTCGTTAGAAATAGGTTAAGTAATAACAGAAGATAAAATTACAATCCTATCCATATTGCATTTAATTGTATACGAAATTACTATATTTGGTAATGGTAATAACGTCAGAAATAGGTAACGGTTATAACCTTACAAATTGAAAGTAGAAAAGTATTACAAAATAGATTGTTTGGTGCAGTGTACTATAGCATGTAGTTACATAGCATTCTCTAAAATGTTGCATAAAGTTTTTGTAGCATTTTTCAAAAGTACAATTATTCTGAGCTCCTCCTAACTACAACCCACATTATAGACTTAGAGTGACAGACTACCGGTGCAAGACAGAAATGGTAGATGGTGAAGTCTTACTATTCATGCTTGACGCTGGTAAAACAATCAGATATTGAAGGAATAATACTAATTTCTTGGTGGTGGCCATAGTCGGTATATATATTCTATTATATTTTATCATTCCACTACAATTTCATTCTTTGATATACTTATGTTTATTATAGGTTACCAAAACCAACGATTTATATCCTAGCGGACTTGCATTTCGATTTTGTTGAAATTCAGGTTCATTAAGGTGTAGGTTGTTACGAATTATATCTTCCATTTTCCAATTAACTATCATTCATTAATTTCCTCTTTCCTTAGCCAGTTACATCATGTTAAATTGAATATTAATGGGAAAATTCAAAAAATTCACCAAAAATAAATTTTGTCCAACTTCGTTGTCCTAAAATTCGAGGTCAAAATAATTAATTTTATTATTTTTAATAATTAATTTACCCAATATTAACCATTTTCTCAACTTGGAAAATTCATTAAATTCCAATTTAATTCCAAACATTAAGAAATTAAAAACTCATATCTATTTTATCATTATAATCATCATATTAAATTTTTGTGTCATTACAATATAATTCTATCATGTTTTTTTCCTAGAGCGTGAACAAAGTTACTTCGTTCAAATTTCTAAACATAACTCAATAATGTTTACTCATTAGAACATGTTTAACAATACTAAAGCATTCATACCCAATCAAATCTAAACCAAAATAGGTAGGGAAAGGTTTTAGAAAAAGAATTTACTCACCTTTGTTTACGAAACCCTATTTAATCTTCTCTATTGCCTAAACTTGAAAGCTTGATCTTCTAGCCTTTAATTTCCACTTCTCCCATGCTTTGTTTTTTGTTTTGTTTTGTGGAATATTGAGAGAACGAATAAAAATGGAGGGGATAGGGTGTTAATAATTTGGCCTTTGAGCTAAAATCTCATTTTAGCATATCCTTATTAATTCCCATATCTAATTATTTTAAATTCTTTCTTTATTAGTTTACTTATCTCTATTTTTTCCACTTCATAGACTAATTTAATTACTCGCCTATTAATTAATTTTCCTCATATCATGGCACTTCAAAATATGAGGTGTTATAGCACTGTTGGTAATTAATTTTGGAAAAGGACGAAAATAATCATAGTGCAAAGCATAAAAGTAACTCAATGGGAATAATGCATTTGAAGAGCAATTATGTACAAAAGTAATCTAACCATAACAATGAAATAAAGCACAACAATATGTGTGTTTGTCTAATGTACAAATAAGTTATATAATTTAACAATGTATGTAAGTAGTTGACTGATTTTTAAAATCAAATGGACCACGTTGCTTCAAAAATCAAATAAGCGACAAAACCATCTGAAAATTATTAATTTACAAAAGGTAAAAAAAATTCTTAATATTACAGTAGTTATATATCATATTTTAATAATTTATGTAAATACCATTATCAGCCAGATACCGTTGCCTACTGCTAGAATCAAATTTTTAGCCCGAAAATATTTTCTCAACGGTGCGGATCATTTTGATCAGTAATATATCCACCACTGTTGCGATAATTATATTGGTTGTTAATAGAACTTATATTTAAGATAAATTTTTCAATAAATTCATTATAATTTCCAATTAAAGGTGCCAGATAAGACTCAAAAGAACCAGTACCATAAATATTCTTGAAAATCTTTTAATTGTTGGCATTGAAATTGCTCCATTTTACCTCTTTCATGCAAGTTCCCTTTGAAATGTTAGTTTATTCAAATACATTTAGGTTCTCAATTGGAAAGCTCATATGCTTTTACTACTAAATAACTAAGCAAATTTATTAAATGAATCTAAATACAAAAATAAGAATTATACTTTGGTTAAATTAACAACACATTCAGTTGTTTAAGCAATATAAATTAATGAGGCAAAACCATTACATAAATCAAAACCTAAAAACTAAATTAGGATTGCCCATACTGACAGTAGCGGTGAAGAAACTTGATTGGGGAAGCATTGTGTTACGAGGAGACCTATTAATAATGAAGAAGCTTGTAACAACCTGGATTTCGGCCCAGCTAAAATCTTCAAAAACCCATCCATCTTAAAACTACAAAGGGAAACACCAACTTAATACACAAATATTATTTGAAAAATATACAACAACACTGAATGCATAGGATGCAATTTAAATAATACAACTTATTAGAGTAATCATTTATTCTACTAGGTGTGCTTTAATACAAACATAAATCAAATACAATAATTCTACATCTGCACAACTTTGATGTAAGAGAGCAATAGTCGATAATTACTGTAACGACCGCGGATTTTCGTTCTTCGAAAATTCCGACATCGACACTCACTTTATCGACTGCCGAATATCGAAGGCCGAAAACCGAGATGTTATGGGTTTTAAAAAGAATTTAAGAAAAAGAAAGAAGAGAGAAGAGAGAAAATAGAGAGGAAAGAAGATAGATGATTTTTAGAAAACAGAGAAAGAAAAGAAAATAGAGAATTTGAAAAAAAAATAGAAGATAGAAGAAATTTAAAAATAGAACGGACAGAAAACAACAGAACAACAACAGAATCTCACAATTCGCAGCGGAACAACATATAATAATAAATGAATAATCTTTAAACAAAGAACTATATCAGTTATTACATTTCATTTCATTACATTACATCATATCATCAGAGTGTACAACAACATACAACAATAAACAATGCAGCGGAAAAAGAAATACTATATAAGTAATATGCCATGCCATCCATCTTGCCTCCAGCAACTCCAGAATATCCAGAATATCCTGATAAACCTAACTCTTAACTGCCCGTGTGGAAATTGGTGGGCACCCAGAGTTTAGGAAGGAAAACAATAAACTCCGAGTCAGTCATGTGACTGGTGTGAGAACTCAAAACAGTTTATTTATCATTAAAATCAAAATAGAGGAATATTTTTAAATTAATTCGCAATGCTTTTTTTTAAAAATGAGACTACCATAAGACCTCCTGCCACACACACAATGCAAACGCAGACTTGGAGAAGATTTCTCCTTATGATAGTCAAACATGCTTGATACGCATTTAAAAAGAGCATTTGATATTATTATTAGTGCATAGTGTAGGAAAAATTCATTTCGAAAGTAGAATATAAATCTTAGCCAGCATAGGTACCATTATATTATGCCTACTATAGCTACCTCCTGAGGAAGCAGGTTCTACAACTAAAACCGTACAAGATCGTATTGTTTCTTTGGATTTCCAACAAATGGTCAGGCTAAGGAACTTCCCATTGCCACATGGAAACGCCTCTGGCTGGACGTCCCCGAGAACTTAACCAGCTCTCTGCCAACACAAGGCCGGGTTACCTTTATCACTAGGTAACTACTACACGAATATGGCATCCCCCGGTCCCATCGGACCTTTAACCGAGCGCTCGTCACCAACAACACCACACAGAAATAGATATAGTGTATCAACATGAGTAAGTATCTGGGCTCCATACCATGATACCACCCTTTCCAGAAGGAAATGCACATACCCTAAAGGGAGCTACCCCTCATAACCTTGCCGCATCATTCCTGTTTTGACCATTACCGGGATGTGAGGCTCGATGAATTCACGTCCACAAAAACATACTTTATACAAAAGCCATGCTTTGGGTCAATAAATGATCAACACAATGATCACAAGGATAGACGATCAAATAAACGATCCTATCACAAATAATCAACACAATGATCATTTCAGCATCACTCAGCATGTCACATTACCAAACTGGGAATATATTGCTGATAACTTCAACTATATAACCTTTGAGCTCGTACGTCTCAAAGAAGGGTGTTAAGCAAAGAATAAATTCTCCGCCACCAACAGAAATATATTTGAAAGAAATCGGCTTTATATCTCAAATTGTAATGTCAGGCATACAATCCATACAAGTCTGTTCCGGGCTCGAACAGAACCGAAGGCACTTACAAAGAAGTCCTTGCAATCCGGATATTCACAATCCTGATCGGATTCACCATCACATATAGAGAACTCAATACCGGAGCAACTCGGTGCAGAGTCAATCGATAGTTCATCCTATCGCTCTCGCAAATATCGGTCTTCAACACCGATCTTCAAATGCAATTCACAACGACGTATCACATATTCGGAGTGGGTTATACGACCCCATGGTCCTTTCCCGGTTAACCCGAATAGTGAGCGCTTATTCAAAAATAAGTGTGCATTCAAATTCAATCATATTCACATCAAATACCCATTCAAAGGGAAATATTGATAGTCGGTTATTGAACTATCAATGGATATGCATACATCACCAGATTCCAAATAATTTTCCAAATTATTTACATTTCCAAAATATCTTTACAAGATATAAAATTCCAACACTTCAAAAATAAATCAATATTTATTTTTAACAAGTTCCACTTTCACATATAAATTCCATAATGAATTTATATTTCAAAATATCATGCATATACGATTTCAATTATCCATTTTCAATTTATCTTCAAAAAGATAAATTCTAAATATTCATTTCATATTGGAAAACATTTCCATACTTATTTATTCATAAGTAATTCGCAAATCTCTTTTATTTTCAACACTTAGAAAATATTCAATATACTTAAATCGAATTAAGTATATATTTCATTCTTTAAGGAAATTATTCACTTAAACATATTTACTTGGGCCAAAACGAATGTTACGTAAAACATCGTTACGACAACCCAAAATCACTAGTATAGGGATTCGAATTTAAAATAGATATATAAATCCCAATACTATTAAAAACATTTCCTTTTGGAAATCATTTACTATAACAACAGTGTTATAGTCTACCATTTCCTTTTATTTCTCGAAAACGTCTATTTCAACAATAAATGTTGAAATCTATGGTTTCGAATCTCAACACCTTTTAAAACATCACTAGATTGTTTTAATTCTATTTAAAACATCAAATCTAAAATATTTCCTTTAACGTGTTATTCACTATTCAAAAACGTGAATATACTACGTTAACAATTTCATCCTTTTATTCATTTTAATTCAAAGGATTATTCACTATTTAAAAATGTGAATATAACTCCATTTATAAGTTATAACAATTAACTTATCAAAATAAGTCGTTTGCGAATTTATAAAACAACGTTTATAAATTCTATTTCTATTTATATATAAAAACTTCCTTTTACAAATTCCTTTATTAACCTATTCCAGTTTATAACTCAATTTTAGATTAAAAGTTCATATTATAAGTTAACTACTTATAAAACGATTATTTTACAAAATCGTTCATTTAACTTCCCAAATTATTAACCTTAACTTATAAGATTGTTTATTTTATCCAAAATTCATTCTTTTGATAACTTTATAAATTTTATAAACTTACTGCTTATAAAATTTCATTTATAACTTCACAGTTTAAAATTCTATAAATTTCATTCTATTATGAAATTCATTTTCACTTCATTCAAACACTTATAAAAACTCGTTTTAAAATGTCAATATTTCAATTTATAAATGTCCATTTATAAATCTCTTAATATAAATCAATTTATATTATTCTTTAAAAACATCTTTAAATTCCTTTATAATTTCATCATTCTGATTTATAAAATAATCAAATTTTATAAATCCTATATTTAACTTTAATAATAAACTCAAAAATCCAGTTTAAACTATTTTATAAAGTCATTAATTCATATTTCTCAAAAATCAGCTTTTAACCGTATTTCTCAAAAATTATAATTTTTATAACTTTAAAAATTATAACGTTCATTTATTTATAATGGATCAATTCCAAAAATATTTTATCTTTTCAAAAATCACTTTTTAATCATTTTAAAATCCCAAAATTTGGGTCCAATGATGCTACACACCAAATAGTCAATCACGACTAACAACGATATCATATATCGATATGATAATCCATCAAATATCAAAATATCTAAAATAAAATAAATACTGTTGAGGAATCCAGTTGGATCCCTCCAACCTGTTTCCTGCATCCAAAAACATTAGCACAATACCAATTTCGCTCCAGTACGAAATTATCGCGGTACATGTTCTTATTAAATATTATCCGCTTAATAACGGCGTAATAGGGTCTCATCCGCTAAACAAAAAATGCGGGAAATCAATCAACTGCAATATATACATATGCCAATATATATATATTGATATTATATATAATACCAATTTCACTGTTTATGAAATATTCGCGGTATATGTTTATATTAAATAACATCCGCTTACTAACGGCGCATAATGTCTATTTTAACAATCAATAATTTACAGTCATCATTCAAACATGCATTCAAATATTTTAAATCTAACTATTTAAAATAAAATCGAAATCTATTCGATTGAGTGAGAAGTTCTCACCTTGGTTTTAATTTCCGTTTTAGCTTTTATTTCGAATAAAATTAAACGCGCGTTTAATTTTACCCGAAATTCTCACTAACTCCAAATGACTCCAAACCAACTCCATCGCGTAGTGCTCGTCCATACGATTCCAACGCAACTGAGTTTGCATTTTTTCGACCTCGTATGAAAAAGTTATGATTTTTACAAGTTTGCACACGATTTAAACTAAAATTTACAATATAAAATTTCCTTTTAAACCTAACTTTAAATCATGGCCATAGATCACAAGCTCATTTACATCAGAACCGTGCGTGCTCCCCCCTTCTCCTTCTTCTCATTCACGTCTACAGGAACAAAACGCACATGAACCCAACACGCACGCCATCTAGGGTTACATGCCGCTCCACCTGCCGACGTCGAGGGTTCATCAGACCACCTCCATTCGAAAGCTAGCGTCGAGCTCCACCACCGCCGTGAGTAGGGCCAAACTCGGCCACCCCCTGAGCACAGAAAACCGTGCCGAACGCCTGGCCTTTGAGCCCAAATCCCCATCGATCCACAACTCCGTTTAACATCACCACCGTTGAATCTGTAGAGTTCAACGCGCTCTACAATATCCTAGTTGAAACTATTTCGAATCGATGAGTGGATTGAAAGATATTTGGGGAGGAAGGTAGGACATTTTCGGCCGTGGGTTGAGTTACTGGCGGCTGTGACATTTTTAGGGTTTAGTTTTATATTTTTTTTTTTTTTTTAATGAAGGGTGGGCTATTTATAGAGTTTCGTTCAACACTATTCACCCGGGTTTTACAAACTCCGATTTACGCGACGAAACCAGCGTACCTAGGGTTTATCCTGCGTTCCGGACACAATGGAACAGGTTTCGGAAGCTAATTCGGAAGTATGTGCGAGTTATGGCTGTAAACGTTCAATTTAAATTAAACCGATTTAAACCGATTTCTAGGCGTTTTAATTCGTACCGGACAAACGGTAAATCCAAACGACTTGAAATTTGAAACCTTACAATAATATCACATTACGGATCCGATGAAACTGGTTTCGTCGAAATCCGAGACTTTTTGAAAAATAGCTATTTTGACTCGCCAAATTTAAATTAAAAACGATTCGATGCGTTTCGAGCTGCCACGATCAAACGATAGCTCCGATTGACACGAAAATTGAAATCCGGTAATAACTAACTATTACGGACCCAATGGAACTGGTTTCGTTCAATTCTGAGACTGTTCAAAAATTGGCTATTTTACAGTCGATTATTAAATATTAAAATATTCAATTTTCACAGATTAACTTTTAATTCGATTTTAAAAGTTCTAAAATATTTCTATAACTCCAGTATGATTAAATAAAATTTTCCAAATTATTTCTAATCATATTTAACTCAATTTTAATTTATTTCCATAATTTAACGTATTAAATTATCGATTTAATAATCCAATTAAATCCAAAAATTCAAATAAAAATTTATTTGACTTATAAATTCACTTATAAATAGTTAAAATTAATTAAATATTCAAATTTAAATTATTAAAAATTCTGGGTCGTTACAATCTTTCCCCCTTAAAAGAATTTCGTCCTCGAAATTACAAGTAAGAAAAGTTAGAGAATCTATTAATTTTCCACAATTCATAGTTAAACTTCTTACAATACTTTACTAAGTTTTCAAATCATACTTAATTATCTTTTCAAAAACAAACTATATCATTTAACTTTCAATTCCAAAATCAAAGTTAAAGTTTTCAAAATTTTCCCAATTTTCTCAAAAATTTTCTAACGCCTTAAATTTTCGGAAAAATTCGCCATAGTCTCCTTTGCGCGGCTCGATCCGAAAAAAAATGACAGTATATATATCACAAATATACATCTCATCAAGTAATGAGGCATCCCGAAGGGAAAAAAGTATAAAAGTGCGATATTTAATCCGAGATATGTACCTTATATTTTATTAGCGAGCATATACGGCTAATATAGCGCAAAAGCGAACTCCAAATGCGAAGCAAACGCGATCCGCACCTACTAAACTCAACAAACAACATGAGAATCATGCATATATGCAAATAATCTCAATATACAACATATAGCAACATAACAACTATATATGTCACATAGCAAATGCAACATAGCAATATATATTCAACCAATTACATCCATAACCAATCATATATTCATTTATATTCTCATTAATATTTTATGAATTGGTTTTCACTTTAAATCACATTTGATTCATTAACATTGGATTTTCTTACTAACATTCATTCTCAATTCAATTAGTTTACATTTACTAATTAAATCTAATTCACATTCAATTCTATTCAAATTTATTTACTTCTAATTTGAATTCAATTTCATAGCTTTCAATTTCATTAACACTTAATGAATTATATACAATCAATCAACAATCATATAACAACCAAAGTATATTATTACAACCAAATTTCCTTTGCTTATATTCATTCATTTTTTTTTTTTCAACTTCTAATAAAATTAGATTTTAATGAATTAACACTTACATTCATTATTTCATATCAACTTTATTCACATTCAATTGATTAACATTCAATCCATCCATTCAATTCAATTACAAAGTTGAATTCTATTACATAACTCAAGTTCATATTCATTTAATCCACTTGATTATTTACTTCGATACCAAAATCAACTTAATTCAATATCTCTTAAGTTATATTCCATTTAACTTTAAATCACTTCTTATTTACAACTCATATTAATAGATATATCCATAAAGTTTCACTTCTTATATATATAAGTTTATTCACAATTGTAAACACTTTAATTATAATTTCAATTCTCATAATTCTTTTATTTAGATTATTCAAACAACCTAACAATCAACTTATATACAATTTAATAATTTTGAAAAATTATTTCTTTATATATAAAATATAATCAAGGCAAAAATTATTTCATTTACCCAATTTAAAAACAATATCGTGTCGAATTGTTCTATTCAAGTGTTTAGAAACCCCTTCGGCTCAGTTTCGAGGCTGTGCTGACGAAAGTTCATATGCCACTCAATAAACCAATCATCACAATATAAAACAATTTTTATATTCACTAACAAATACGCTCTAATAGCTATTATTACACTCAACTCATTCTAGAGTACTGCTGACTCTATCTCTAATGAGTAATACCCTACAGAACCATGGTTGTCGCTTAACCATCAGTGCTCTGATACCAAATGTAACGACCGCGGATTTTCGTTCTTCGAAAATTCCGACATCGACACTCACTTTATCGACTGCCGAATATCGAAGGCCGAAAACCGAGATGTTATGGGTTTTAAAAAGAATTTAAGAAAAAGAAAGAAGAGAGAAGAGAGAAAATAGAGAGGAAAGAAGATAGATGATTTTTAGAAAACAGAGAAAGAAAAGAAAATAGAGAATTTGAAAAAAAAATAGAAGATAGAAGAAAATTAAAAATAGAACGGACAGAAAACAACAGAACAACAACAGAATCTCACAATTCGCAGCGGAACAACATATAATAATAAATGAATAATCTTTAAACAAAGAACTATATCAGTTATTACATTTCATTTCATTACATTACATCATATCATCAGAGTGTACAACAACATACAACAATAAACAATGCAGCGGAAAAAGAAATACTATATAAGTAATATGCCATGCCATCCATCTTGCCTCCAGCAACTCCAGAATATCCAGAATATCCTGATAAACCTAACTCTTAACTGCCCGTGTGGAAATTGGTGGGCACCCAGAGTTTAGGAAGGAAAACAATAAACTCCGAGTCAGTCATGTGACTGGTGTGAGAACTCAAAACAGTTTATTTATCTTTAAAATCAAAATAGAGGAATATTTTTAAATTAATTCGCAATGCTTTTTTTTAAAAATGAGACTACCATAAGACCTCCTGCCACACACACAATGCAAACGCAGACTTGGAGAAGATTTCTCCTTATGATAGTCAAACATGCTTGATACGCATTTAAAAAGAGCATTTGATATTATTATTAGTGCATAGTGTAGGAAAAATTCATTTCGAAAGTAGAATATAAATCTTAGCCAGCATAGGTACCATTATATTATGCCTACTATAGCTACCTCCTGAGGAAGCAGGTTCTACAACTAAAACCGTACAAGATCGTATTGTTTCTTTGGATTTCCAACAAATGGTCAGGCTAAGGAACTTCCCATTGCCACATGGAAACGCCTCTGGCTGGACGTCCCCGAGAACTTAACCAGCTCTCTGCCAACACAAGGCCGGGTTACCTTTATCACTAGGTAACTACTACACGAATATGGCATCCCCCGGTCCCATCGGACCTTTAACCGAGCGCTCGTCACCAACAACACCACACAGAAATAGATATAGTGTATCAACATGAGTAAGTATCTGGGCTCCATACCATGATACCACCCTTTCCAGAAGGAAATGCACATACCCTAAAGGGAGCTACCCCTCATAACCTTGCCGCATCATTCCTGTTTTGACCATTACCGGGATGTGAGGCTCGATGAATTCACGTCCACAAAAACATACTTTATACAAAAGCCATGCTTTGGGTCAATAAATGATCAACACAATGATCACAAGGATAGACGATCAAATAAACGATCCTATCACAAATAATCAACACAATGATCATTTCAGCATCACTCAGCATGTCACATTACCAAACTGGGAATATATTGCTGATAACTTCAACTATATAACCTTTGAGCTCGTACGTCTCAAAGAAGGGTGTTAAGCAAAGAATAAATTCTCCGCCACCAACAGAAATATATTTGAAAGAAATCGGCTTTATATCTCAAATTGTAATGTCAGGCATACAATCCATACAAGTCTGTTCCGGGCTCGAACAGAACCGAAGGCACTTACAAAGAAGTCCTTGCAATCCGGATATTCACAATCCTGATCGGATTCACCATCACATATGGAGAACTCAATACCGGAGCAACTCGGTGCAGAGTCAATCGATAGTTCATCCTATCGCTCTCGCAAATATCGGTCTTCAACACCGATCTTCAAATGCAATTCACAACGACGTATCACATATTCGGAGTGGGTTATACGACCCCATGGTCCTTTCCCGGTTAACCCGAATAGTGAGCGCTTATTCAAAAATAAGTGTGCATTCAAATTCAATCATATTCACATCAAATACCCATTCAAAGGGAAATATTGATAGTCGGTTATTGAACTATCAATGGATATGCATACATCACCAGATTCCAAATAATTTTCCAAATTATTTACATTTCCAAAATATCTTTACAAGATATAAAATTCCAACACTTCAAAAATAAATCAATATTTATTTTTAACAAGTTCCACTTTCACATATAAATTCCATAATGAATTTATATTTCAAAATATCATGCATATACGATTTCAATTATCCATTTTCAATTTATCTTCAAAAAGATAAATTCTAAATATTCATTTCATATTGGAAAACATTTCCATACTTATTTATTCATAAGTAATTCGCAAATCTCTTTTATTTTCAACACTTAGAAAATATTCAATATACTTAAATCGAATTAAGTATATATTTCATTCTTTAAGGAAATTATTCACTTAAACATATTTACTTGGGCCAAAACGAATGTTACGTAAAACATCGTTACGACAACCCAAAATCACTAGTATAGGGATTCGAATTTAAAATAGATATATAAATCCCAATACTATTAAAAACATTTCCTTTTGGAAATCATTTACTATAACAACAGTGTTATAGTCTACCATTTCCTTTTATTTCTCGAAAACGTCTATTTCAACAATAAATGTTGAAATCTATGGTTTCGAATCTCAACACCTTTTAAAACATCACTAGATTGTTTTAATTCTATTTAAAACATCAAATCTAAAATATTTCCTTTAACGTGTTATTCACTATTCAAAAACGTGAATATACTACGTTAACAATTTCATCCTTTTATTCATTTTAATTCAAAGGATTATTCACTATTTAAAAATGTGAATATAACTCCATTTATAAGTTATAACAATTAACTTATCAAAATAAGTCGTTTGCGAATTTATAAAACAACGTTTATAAATTCTATTTCTATTTATATATAAAAACTTCCTTTTACAAATTCCTTTATTAACCTATTCCAGTTTATAACTCAATTTTAGATTAAAAGTTCATATTATAAGTTAACTACTTATAAAACGATTATTTTACAAAATCGTTCATTTAACTTCCCAAATTATTAACCTTAACTTATAAGATTGTTTATTTTATCCAAAATTCATTCTTTTGATAACTTTATAAATTTTATAAACCTACTGCTTATAAAATTTCATTTATAACTTCACAGTTTAAAATTCTATAAATTTCATTCTATTATGAAATTCATTTTCACTTCATTCAAACACTTATAAAAACTCGTTTTAAAATGTCAATATTTCAATTTATAAATGTCCATTTATAAATCTCTTAATATAAATCAATTTATATTATTCTTTAAAAACATCTTTAAATTCCTTTATAATTTCATCATTCTGATTTATAAAATAATCAAATTTTATAAATCCTATATTTAACTTTAATAATAAACTCAAAAATCCAGTTTAAACTATTTTATAAAGTCATTAATTCATATTTCTCAAAAATCAGCTTTTAACCGTATTTCTCAAAAATTATAATTTTTATAACTTTAAAAATTATAACGTTCATTTATTTATAATGGATCAATTCCAAAAATATTTTATCTTTTCAAAAATCACTTTTTAATCATTTTAAAATCCCAAAATTTGGGTCCAATGATGCTACACACCAAATAGTCAATCACGACTAACAACGATATCATATATCGATATGATAATCCATCAAATATCAAAATATCTGAAATAAAATAAATACTGTTGAGGAATCCAGTTGGATCCCTCCAACCTGTTTCCTGCATCCAAAAACATTAGCACAATACCAATTTCGCTCCAGTACGAAATTATCGCGGTACATGTTCTTATTAAATATTATCCGCTTAATAACGGCGTAATAGGGTCTCATCCGCTAAACAAAAAATGCGGGAAATCAATCAACTGCAATATATACATATGCCAATATATATATATTGATATTATATATAATACCAATTTCACTGTTTATGAAATATTCGCGGTATATGTTTATATTAAATAACATCCGCTTACTAACGGCGCATAATGTCTATTTTAACAATCAATAATTTACAGTCATCATTCAAACATGCATTCAAATATTTTAAATCTAACTATTTAAAATAAAATCGAAATCTATTCGATTGAGTGAGAAGTTCTCACCTTGGTTTTAATTTCCGTTTTAGCTTTTATTTCGAATAAAATTAAACGCGCGTTTAATTTTACCCGAAATTCTCACTAACTCCAAATGACTCCAAACCAACTCCATCGCGTAGTGCTCGTCCATACGATTCCAACGCAACTGAGTTTGCATTTTTTCGACCTCGTATGAAAAAGTTATGATTTTTACAAGTTTGCACACGATTTAAACTAAAATTTACAATATAAAATTTCCTTTTAAACCTAACTTTAAATCATGGCCATAGATCACAAGCTCATTTACATCAGAACCGTGCGTGCTCCCCCCTTCTCCTTCTTCTCATTCACGTCTACAGGAACAAAACGCACATGAACCCAACACGCACGCCATCTATGGTTACATGCCGCTCCACCTGCCGACGTCGAGGGTTCATCAGACCACCTCCATTCGAAAGCTAGCGTCGAGCTCCACCACCGCCGTGAGTAGGGCCAAACTCGGCCACCCCCTGAGCACAGAAAACCATGCCGAACGCCTGGCCTTTGAGCCCAAATCCCCATCGATCCACAACTCCGTTTAACATCACCACCGTTGAATCTGTAGAGTTCAACGCGCTCTACAATATCCTAGTTGAAACTATTTCGAATCGATGAGTGGATTGAAAGATATTTGGGGAGGAAGGTAGGACATTTTCGGCCGTGGGTTGAGTTACTGGCGGCTGTGACATTTTTAGGGTTTAGTTTTATATTTTTTTTTTTTTTAATGAAGGGTGGGCTATTTATAGAGTTTCGTTCAACACTATTCACCCGGGTTTTACAAACTCCGATTTACGCGCCGAAACCAGCGTACCTAGGGTTTATCCCGCGTTCCGGACACAATGGAACAGGTTTCGGAAGCTAGTTCGGAAGTATGTGCGAGTTATGGCTGTAAACGTTCAATTTAAATTAAACCGATTTAAACCGATTTCTAGGCGTTTTAATTCGTACCGGACAAACGGTAAATCCAAACGACTTGAAATTTGAAACCTTACAATAATATCACATTACGGATCCGATGAAACTGGTTTCGTCGAAATCCGAGACTTTTTGAAAAATAGCTATTTTGACTCGCCAAATTTAAATTAAAAACGATTCGATGCGTTTCGAGCTGCCACGATCAAACGATAGCTCCGATTGACACGAAAATTGAAATCCGGTAATAACTAACTATTACGGACCCAATGGAACTGGTTTCGTTCAATTCTGAGACTGTTCAAAAATTGGCTATTTTACAGTCGATTATTAAATATTAAAATATTCAATTTTCACAGATTAACTTTTAATTCGATTTTAAAAGTTCTAAAATATTTCTATAACTCCAGTATGATTAAATAAAATTTTCCAAATTATTTCTAATCATATTTAACTCAATTTTAATTTATTTCCATAATTTAACGTATTAAATTATCGATTTAATAATCCAATTAAATCCAAAAATTCAAATAAAAATTTATTTGACTTATAAATTCACTTATAAATAGTTAAAATTAATTAAATATTCAAATTTAAATTATTAAAAATTCTGGGTCGTTACAATTACCATTAGGATAAGTAGTGAGAAGTCCTTGAACCGAAGATCTCAAATAAAGAACTGTTGTCACATAATACGATATGAAAAATTTCCCATAAGGGTCAATGACAAGCAACCCTACATTCTAGGTTTCAAATCATTTCCATGTCTTCACTTTGAATACATAAATTGGTTTGAAGTAGTTTCCAAATAAGAATTACTCAAATCCGACCCCAGTTCCTTCGAACCAATCGTCGATAAAAAAAAGTTAGGTAAATAGGGAACTATCCTCTAATTGATTGATTTCTTTTTATTAAAATATCTTCTGGAGATGTATATCTTTAAAACATTCTTTCTGATATATACGGAATCATTAAACCTCTCTTATCAAATTATTCATTTAAATCACAATAAAAAAATTTAACTCAAAATCAAAATTTTGATTGAATTAAAAACCATGTTATCTAGGATGTTAATCCTAAACCAATAAATATTAAGCGAGCAAAATCTATAGAAATCATCTAATTCTACTTGATATCGATTCACCTGTACAACAAGTACTATGGGTGGAATAATGGCGAAATCACCATTTAAAGTCCACGAATAGTACAAGTTCCCTCTACGGGCTTAAATATCAAGTATAAAGATTATCCCATAAAATCCAAGTTATCTATATATGGAAAATTTTATTTTATTTATACTTTGGAAATTTTTGATTTGAGTAAATCAAATTTTCCATCCCCTCCATCGGTCCAGTACGGATAGCCAGGGAGAGCAAGGAACTGGTTTTCCAAACTCAAGCCCAGACACTATCTCTTTATCACCCATAAGGCGATCATGTTATTTGATCATCTCTAAATCATTTAACATTTATTTAACCATTCTATAAATCCTTCAAATCACCTTTAGAATACTTTATTCGCCATTAAAAAACATTTACTAAAGATTTGGAAAAGAATGGTTGGGTTTAAAACTATATTTCAAAAGTTATAGAAAAGTGCCATAGAAAGTGCTTTTTAAGCTATATCGATCAAAAAGACTTCCTATCATTTGGAAAATCATTTTTATAACTCAAATCACTTTTAAAACATTTTAAAAAATTATAATCTATTTCATATTTTAAGCGATTTTAAAATATCATTTTCAAAGAAATCCTTTTATGGATTTCGAACTGCAAAACCGTGATTTTTCCAAAACTTGTTTTACTCATATTTCAAAATCTACTTATCAAAATCTTGATTTTCTTTGTTTGAAAACTATGGATATAGTATTTAAAAAATTCTTATCTCGAAGAAATTTAAGCTATATTCCATTCTATATACTTATTTGATTTTCATGACGCGAAATCGTGAACTGTCGTTACGCGATGCACCTATTTTTGAATTAATCTCCAATATTCACTTAAACTTTTCCAAAACACTTTTAAATATTTATAAGACAATTCTAAATCATATTAAACCATTTTTAAGAGGCTTAAACATTCCATATACACCAATTCATTCAATAAAAGAAAGTGATTTCCTTTGTGCTTATCGATGCATTAGGACTTGCAAATATATTCAACATCCATATTAAAAAACTATCACAACAATCATATCCACACATATGTATCATCCAATAGCATATATTACTATAGTTTAGGAGTTTCTCACCTTAGATTCAAACGAACTAACTAAAAATTAGCTATAGCTTTGCTAACACGAAATAAAATCTACGAAATAAGCTCGAGAGCCTTGGCTTGGCTAACCTTGGGGTGCTTATATCCTTGGTTTTGGAGGTGGGGACTGAAAATGGTGATGGCCGTGGTCTTTTAAGGTGGAGAGGAGGAGATTGGTTATTGTTTTGAGGTATTTGAATATACATATACTATATGATTTTAAATTCGTTTTTCTCCTAAGGTTAGAAGCCATCAAAGTGGAGAGTAAGAAGTAAAGAAAGCTTAGGAATTTTGAAAGGAGAGGTGAAATGAAGAGAAGAGAGTGATGGATATTTATAGGAAAAAATGGAGAGGAAAAAATCTAGATATTTTCACACATTTACATCACCACTTCATCATTACCTCTCTCCCATCCCTTACCTCATCCTTGCACACGTTAGTCCTCCCCCTATGTTCTCCATCACTTCATTTCACATCCAAGCAATGTGCATTGACTTAAGGAAGCATAATGATGAAGTTTGTGAAAATATCTTAGATATTTTGTTGTATGTGTTTATATATAAAATTATATATGCTACATGTATGTATATATATTTTATTTATGCATGTGACATGTATATAAATGTGCAGGTATGTGCATAAGAGAATAAATAGTGTTTCAACAACTATGAACAACTTTCGTTCGTCAAATCGTTGAAAATCAAAAAACAAATTCTCAATCACATTTTTACTTATAAATTAATTTACATATAAAAGTAAAAAACATTTGAAAATAAATTTCTCATCGTTATTAATTAATTAAAATGATCACATTTTTTTATAAAACCATATAAATTAATATTAACAAATAATTACAAAAATCGCTATTATATTGATAAAGCGATACTAGTATTATTATATTTTCAAATCAAATATATATCTTTAAAAAACTACTATAAATGATTTATCATCACTTCATAATTAATTAAATGAATTATCATTATTTTAAAACCATTAATTAAATAATTTAAATAATTATTAAATCATTAAATCTCATTTTTAAATTCATAAATCTATATAAGAGCATCACTAATGAAGTCATAAACACATTTTATTTCCCTAAAAATAAAATAATTAATTTTATTCCATATGCTTGTTCAATTATGAAATAAGTGTATGTATCTAGTTCCGTGCCCGGTGTTTTATGATTTTAGAGTTGTTTATCGGTAAAACGATTTTCGGTCATTTTATCGATATTTACCCAAGTGTGTATTTTTCTTTTATGTGCATATTTCTTTAAAATAAGATTACCAATACTATTTATTATTTAAAACATCATCATTTATGTTTAAAAATCTTACTTTTGAACATTTTGAAATTTTTCTAAAGTGATGAATTTACGGATTGTTACACTAGGTAAATCAAACTAATATATAATTTCAACCAAGGCCCATACAACCCAAATTTTAAACTCATAACCGCTTCCAATCATGCATGCAACTGCCTCTCATGGAGCCATGCAAAATATGGGTGATATATTGCAACGACCCTGAATTTCTGACCCAACTTAAAATTTAAATCCATCGTTTAAATATAAAATTTTGGAACTTTTATACGATCTCAATTAACGTCCAAACTTTATTTATAAGATGCGTCCAGTTAGTTATGAATATAGAAAAGTTTCATCGCGAAATATTGTAGTAAATTTCGTTCGCGTTTTACTGTATATCAGTTCATTTAAAGCTGCGTAAAATTTATCTTTCGAATCCAAATATTTTTACATAGTAGTGCTGTAAAAAAATTTATCTGATCAAGACGTCATAATTCGTTTCGTCAAAAACTGTCATTGCCTGTTCCATTAAAATTGTTTTGTAAATCGAATAATTTAAGCGGCATAAATTCGAGTTTTTATAAAACTGTTGTATCGCAATTATCTATGTACCATTGGAAGTGCATCATCGCACTGATCAAAATGGTATATTTATTCGTGCAAATCGAAGTCCGACGGAAATTGTCGCGCAAAATTTAACCATTCTGGACGGACCGGTTAAACAATTTCAGCCCAAAATTTTTAACCCATATCCACTTGAATTTAAAAACAATATAATCAGCCGATGCATTTAAGGTGGTAGTTGGAAGCTAGGAGTTGGCTTGGGAATATACATGACTTTTCGAAGTTCAACAAAAATTATTTACTGTTACTAAATTTTAAAGTTAAAAGAAAACACTTTGTTTCATTCTCATTGCACTGTTTCCACTTTCAATTCGCAAGCTTCAGGTAAACGCCTCCTCCATCCTTCTCTTCTTTCTTTCTTATTTTCATTTAACCTCCTCAGCAACTTGCGAAAGAAAAAAAATAAAAAATAAAAAGAGGATGGCCAAAACAAACTCCAGCACGTCCACCCATGCACAAACCCTTCCACCTCACGTCGTCCACTTCCCCTCTCCATTCACCAGCGACACACCTCACCTCCACCACTACCCAGTTCGCCCTCTCCATTCGCCTCCAGACTACGCGCACCACACCACCGTAAGCTCCACTTCAACACTCCACTTCGCCACCTCCTCTCAAACCCGCTGCGAAGCCAAGCCCCTCCTTCGGCCAAGCATAAGTGGGCAAATGAATGTCGTGTGCATGAATTGCGGTGTGTGCTGTGTATATAAAGGTGTACGTGCGTTGTTATCCCACTTTTTGGGTAAAAACTGGAATACCAACAAATTCGCAAGGAATGATAGATGTCGGGATTGGAAATCGATTGGGATCAAGGCTACGGTCGATATTATTAAAATTTGGTTGAGTTCCGATCGGGACGAAATTGATTGGAAATGATGACAAGGACTAGGAAAGGCTATGTTTCAATTTTCAGGATAATCGGAGTTCGTATGAAGGAGATATGATCTGTTGGGCACGTTTTTACCTATTACCGGTCCAAAACAATGCCGGTCCAAGCTCCATCTTCAGACAATGCCGATCCAAAGCATAGCCGAACCAGCCATCTTCCCTTCCCACCGAACCAACTCCACTTCCTCTCACCACCGAACCAACTCCACTTCCCTTCCCACCAAACCAAGCTCCACCGGTCCAAGGCCTCGCCGAACCAACTCACCACTGAGTCAAACCAACCACTACCGGACCAGGGCTACCGAACCAACCCACGCTCCACACACTACCGGTCCAGTCAACACTCCACTCACCGTCGAACCAAGGAGCTACCGAACCAACTTTGCCAGGCCAGATTGCATCAGCCCAGGCCCACCAGCAGCTATATACATCCAAGACCTCTGCCCCCAGCCTCACTCTATAAATAGAGGGGCAGGGGTACAACAATGGGGGACAAGTTTGAGAGCTCAAGCCTGAAAGGAACTTTCAAACAACTTTGATATACTTGTAATCAAAGCTTTGTACTTGTAATCGGATCGGAAAAGGAGAATAACATATAAAGTGGACGTAGGCACATTCTGGCCGAACCACTATAAATCTGTGTGTCTTTTACAGTTTAGTCCCTATTTTTTTACGTATTTGCATAAACCATCCAAATCACTACGAACAACATAAAATCAACTAAATCATACGACTTGGAGGTGTTTGCCCATTTTTTGTGCAAACATATTTGGGTTATTTGCTGAGATCTGTGATTTGTGTTTGAATATCGCTGATTTGTATTCATACACTGGTGCTTTCACGGTATTTGGGGTTTGTGGCCAATTTTGGCGCAAACACTTTGGTGCTTTCACTGAGAAGTACTAGCACCCGCTGCATCGGATAGAAGTTTGGATTTGGAAGACAATGGCTAGGCAAAACAGTAGAAGGCTAACGGCTGAGAGAAGCCAACAGGAAGGAAGTCAACAAGCATCCTCCGGAGGTGAGGAAGTACCAGCTTCGATCTACATAACCCAGGATGAAATGGAAGCCATAACAAATTCACTGCAAGAGAGGTTATTGAAGAGTCAAAAGGAGATGATGCAGACTTTCTTGGAGCAAATGAGAGCTGCAGGGGCCCAGAATTTAGGAACAGCTACAGCAGCCGTGGATGCAGGACAAGGAGCTAGGGTTATGGAACCCAATGGAGGACAGGATGCAGAGCCAGAGGGCAATCGACAAGGACTTGGGGGCAGGCCCGCAGGATCCAACACAGGAGGACCTTTGGAAGGAGGTCAACATGCTAGAACCAACGTTGCTGCTAGCGAGCCACATGAAGAGTATGTACCGGAATTCCCTCGGGGGCAACGCCCGACAGACAACGCTGGATTGGTAGATATAATCAGGAAGACTGTGCGAGGAGGTTTGACCAACGGAGACTTGGAAGGAGTGAACAGGAGTCCGTTTGCTCGGGAAATAAGGATGGCTTAGAATCCACCTAAGTTCAAGCTACCTTGCGTGGAGGTATACGATGGCAAGACAGACCCTACGGATCACTTGATGAGGTACACCAGACACATGGAGGTGCTGGGGGAATCGGAGGAAGTGATGGCCCGATGTTTCCCGTTGTACTTAACGGACTTAGCTGCGATGTGGTTTAGGCAGCTGGGAGAAGGATCTATCAGGACTTGGAGGGAATTGGTGGAAAGGTTTTTGGGACAGTTTCGGGTTCATGTCAAGAGACCGAAGAACGTGATGACATTGACATCGGTAAAGCAAAGGATCGATGAATCGCTTAGAGCCTTTCTAACTCGATTCAGTGCCGCAGTTGCTTCGGTGGATCGGCCCGATCCATCGATGGTTTTAATGGCAGCAGTATCAGGAGTCAGGGAGAACTCGGATTTCAAGGTATCTCTGATACGAGATCCCCCACGGGATCTCGACGAATTCTTTCATGAGGCAGAAAGGTTCCTTCGGCAAGAAGATGCGAGTACAGATTTAAAGTTGAAAAAGGTTAATGCAGTTGAGGTTGGAGGACCATCCAGCAAAGGTTTGGATAAAGACAAAGGAAAAAGGAAGTTGGACGAAGGTTCTGGAAATGCTAGGAAGCAATGGAAGGATCCAAAGTTTTCCACATACACAGGATTGAACGAGACGCTGGAGCGGATATACCTGGATACTCGAAATCGCCTTCCCTAACGGAGGCCGGCTAGGAGAGAACCAACAGAACGGGAAAGGACATCACGAAGGCACTGTCTCTTTCATGATTTGGATGGACACGACACCAACAGCTGCAGGCACCTAAAGGACATAATTGAGGAGCATGTAAGGAATGGACAGCTGCCACAATATGTTGGACCTCGGAATGCAATGGCGGGGCAGGAGCAACCGCCGCCTACCTCAAGCTACAATGGTGGGAGGCCCAGGAATGATGGTCGGTTGATCATCCATTGACCAGTTTAATATGAAATAAGTAGCGAACTATTGGCAAGCAACCAAGTCATTTACACATGTACGGGGACGGAGATAGCCCCTAGGCATGCTCTGAATGATGATAAATTGCAATGCTATGGTTTGTGAAATTTATCTTTTGCTTTTGGATTGGACGCTGCTTTTCTTTTTGTTTTTCGGTTTTGGAGCTTGGATTGAGCTCTTGGTTTTTCTTGCTTTTTGATTTATATTTTCCTTTGGATGATTGTTTTCAGTTTTGGATGCTGGTTTGGATTTCTGGTTTTCTGCTTTTGATTTGGATTTTGGATGTGGATTTTGGATTGGATTTTGACTGGATTTTTATCTGATTTTTGATAAACGGTCGTCAGGTATGGATTATGCCTGGCAAGGGGTGAGTCGCTTTGCCCGAACGTGGTAAATTGAATCACTCAGGTCGTCGAGTATGGACTATGCTCGGCAAGGGTCCGGAGTGACCAGGATTCGGCCTAGGACTTAGGCCCTGTATTATCAATTGTTATTTTCAGGTCGTTGAGTATGGACTATGCTCAACAAGGGTCCGGAGAGACCAGGATTCGGCTTAGGACTTAAGCCATGGCATTGTACAGCGTCCAGGGACACTGGACCAAGGTCGTCAAGTGTGGATTACGCTTGGCAAGAACCGGTTAGCTCAACGTCCAGGGACACTGGACCAAGGCCATCAAGTGTGGATTACGCTCAACAAGAACACGATGAGGCTAGCTTAACATCCAGGGACACTGGATCACGACCGTCAGGTGTAGATTGCGCTTGGCAAGAGTCCGGAGAGGTTATGGATTTGGATATCGACCCGGAGAGGTCCTGGATTCGGTTATTGGCTATTGGATAAGGATGGTTTGGGACTCGGTTGTCGAGTTCGAATAGACATGGAATTGGCTCAAGCTTTGGTTATTGGATTTGGGATTGGATATCGACTCGGAGCAGTCAAGGATGATATACTCTGACAATATGGTTATGGACTTCGGATATTGGATTCGGAATTATTCAAAACACGCCTTGTTATCACAAGGCATGTTTTGGGGGGCAAAGTGTTATCCCACTTTTTGGGTAAAAACTGGAATACCAACAAATTCGCAAGGAATGATGGATGTCGGGATTGGAAATCGATTGGGATCAAGGCTACGGTCGATATTATTAAAATTTGGTTGAGTTTCGATCGGGACGAAATTGATTGGAAATGATGATAAGGACTAGGAAAGGCTATGTTTCAATTTTCAGGATAATCGGAGTTCGTATGAAGGAGATATGATCTGTTGGGCACGTTTTTACCTATTACCGGTCCAAAACAATGCCGGTCCAAGCTCCATCTTCAAACAATGCTGATCCAAAGCATAGCCGAACCAGCCATCTTCCCTTCCGACCGAACCAACTCCACTTCCTCTCACCACCGAACCAACTCCACTTCCCTTCCCACCGAACCAAGCTCCACCGGTCCAAGGCCTCGCCGAACCAACTCACCACCGAGTCAAACCAACCACTACCGGACCGGGGCTACCGAACCAACCCACGCTCCACACACTACCGGTCCAGTCAACACTCCACTCACCGTCGAACCAAGGAGCTACCGAACCAACTTTGCCAAGCCAGATTGCATCAGCCCAGGCCCACCAACAGCTATATACATCCAAGACCTCTGCCCCCAGCCTCACTCTATAAATAGAGGGGCAGGGGTACAACAATGGGGGACAAGTTTGAAAGCTCAAGCCTGAAAGGAACTTTCAAACAACTTTGATATACTTGTAATCAAAGCTTTGTACTTGTAATCGGATCGGAAAAGGAGAATAACATAAAAAGTGGACGTAGGCACATTCTGGCCGAACCACTATAAATCTGTGTGTCTTTTACAGTTTAGTCCCTGTTTTTTACGTATTTGCATAAACCATCCAAATCACTACGAACAACATAAAATCAACTAAATCATACGACTTGGAGGTGTTTGGCCATTTTTTGTGCAAACATATTTGGGTTATTTGCTGAGATCTGTGATTTGTGTTTGAATATCGCTGATTTGTATTCATACACTGGTGCTTTCACGGTATTTGGGGTTTGTGGCCAATTTTGGCGCAAACATGCGTGTTGCGTGCATGATGTTTGAGTGCATGGTGTTGGTGTTGCATGCATATCAATAAAAAAATAAAGCAATTTGCAGCATGATGAAGGGAGGAAAGGCGTATCTACGTTGAGGCATGTGCGTATGGTGTTGTGAAAACAATCGTGTGCGTGCATGTATCTGGGTATGTGCCGTGTGTTCTGTGTGTGTGAATTTAGGGGAGGATTGCAGCAAGTAGAAGGGGAAAAGGGGAAAGATGGTCGAACTGTGCATGCGTGTATACAAAGCAGGCCTTGTTGTATAAGTTGAATTAGTATTTGGAAGGAGAGTAAAAGAAAGTTGGGTTCTGTTTTTAAAAAAAAGTAAAAGAATTGAACAGTGTGTATGAAAAGAAGCACTATTGCTTTTAGATATTGCAGAAGAAATTTGTACGCAGATATCTGTTTTGGTTGCTGAAAATAGTAACCACTTTTCTTTTCTTGTTGTGTGCAGAAGCAACCGGTTAAGCCTTTTTGCAGCAGCATCGATTTTCAGTTTTCGTTCTTTTCTCCGTCGTTGGTAAGCACATCTATATAATTTTATAAATTATATATGAACCTTTACTTAAATTAATATCATCTCTCTTTTGGCGATAAATTGCAGTGTTCTATTTGTTAGCGTTGTACCGACTTCATTCGTGCTTCTTCGTGCTTCTCCGTCAATTTATTTATCCACGAAAGGTGAATTGATTTTCACGACTTATATTCTTATACAAGTTTGGTTGATGAATGATTGCTATGTGATGTTGAAATTGGATGTTAATTGTTATTGTTAAAATGATAATTGAATTTTATATAGGATAGTTAACAATTTAAAATGGATTTATATGTTAAATTTGATTAGTTAAATATGACCCCTTTTACTTATTAAATTAATTAACACGTAGAATTTGGTTAAGTACACTTTGAACCATTAAATGAATAATTGATGTAGTATAATTTGAATAATAGACATCAAATGAAAATTGTAATTTAATAATCTTTAATCTACATGAAATGATAGTGTAGATTCTAGAAATAATTATATCAATTTACATAAATAACAAATGTAAATTAATACGATTATTTCAGGATTATTTAAATAAATTGTTGGATGGTTATGTATGGTTGTTATTGCTTGTTTATTTACTTTGACACCATCCCAGTTATCACACTGCAAGTTCCCTTTGCTATGTTTTGATTTGTGAATTGAAATGGAATCGGGTTGAAATGATAAATACCCAAATAAACTTGACTTAGGATAGAAAATTAAATTAAACCCGATTGGTCAATATTTTGATTTAAATAAAATAAAGATTTTATTTGAATAATAATAAGGTTTTGAAATAAATTTGGAATTTTAAATTTTAAATGAAAGGAAAATGTGAATATTTGAAATTTGAAACAACTATTAACGTAGTAATTGACGAAAGAACATTGTTTAAAATTTAATTATTTAATAATCAAATTTGGAATTATTTATAATTAAGTTTTGAAATTATTAATATTTAAGTTTTGAAATTAGTAATAATTAAGTTTTGAAATTATTAATAATTAAGTTTTGAAATTAGTAATAATTAAGATTTGAAATCATTTGATAATTTAATGAGATTGAATTGTTTAATAATTTAATTTAATTTAAATTGAATTCCTTATTAAGTGAAATTGAACCCTTTGGATAAGTGAAACTAATTTTCTTTATTAATTGAGTTTTTAAATTGTAACTAAGTAATTAAAAAAAAGAAATTGAATTTCTTTAATAAGAAATAGAATGCATTTTATTGAAACAAATGTAAGACTTGAATTGGATTTGACAAATTTAATTTAAATTAAATTTGTAAGCTTTGATATAATAAAGTGAACTTAAATAATTAATTTAATGAATTGGAAATTTAATAGAAATTATTTTAAATGATAATTTAATTTAATGAGTATTGAATGGAATCGATAAATGAGTTTAAATTGATTTGAATGTTAAATTAAGTTTATTTTAAATGATTATGGAATGAAACTTATATACGAACTTAAGTGTATACTTGAATTGTTTAAATCAAATTTTGAAATTGAACTATAGAATTTTGAAATGGAATTGGGAAGTTATGAAACGTAATTTTTTGGAAATTGGTTTAGAAAGTCAAAGGAAATAATGATTTACGAATTTTAATTGAGTTTGAATTTGATTTGGTTTTGAAATTTATTAAACGACCAATCGGTGTAATAGTTACGAAGGTTATTAAAGAGACCGGAATCGGTTAGGGACATACTCATTGTCTAAACCGAAAACCACTTTAATAACTATACGCTGAGTGTGATCCAGAATGAAGTGGTTGGAATGGCGTACGCGATGACCGAAGAAAGTGAACAATAATGGATAGCCTTGACACTTGTGTCAAAATTGGAAATGACTAAAACAAGAGCCGTGCTGGGCCAAATGGGGTTAGCTACCTCGAGCGAATACACTTCTTCGTAAACTACTCATTACTTGTTATTGATTGGTGCGCACCCTGAATTTGGAGTGTTGTTACGCGGTGTTACGATCGTTGCGGCGATGTGTTCTCACCAGTCCAGATCAGGCAAACGGTAGTTTCACTACCTTGGGTATCGCCTCATGTGCCTTGTCATACTTGTATCCATATATACGCGACCACTACAAATTTGTTTTGTATCATACCTATGGAGTACTCCCTGATATCCCATTAGTTTACGGTGGAGTTTATAGTGTTGTATAGTCTATAATGCTATATAAAATGTGTTAAGGGGAACAATGGTAACGCCTTAATACTATTTTGATATTTTACTGTTAGACATTATCTATTATCGTACATTACTATGTATAAATAGTTTAACGGATCCTGAAAGATGTTATTCCATTCATCTTTGAGTTATTGCTATTTTGAATTTGAACCATATTATTTGTATAAGAATATATGCCCTGATTCGAGTGTTTGTTTATGCTTATGCTCGGATCAGACTGAAGATTGTTGTTGTTGTTCTACTTGGAGCTGAAGACCGAAGACTATCATTATCTTTATCTTATCAGTATTGCTCTTTCTATTTGGACTATTGGACTTTTATGTTGTTCTATTTCATTTTATTTGAGACATTGTTTTATTTATGTGTAGCTTCATGAACTACTCTTATGACTGTGTTGTAATTCCACTGCACTATTCTATGATGTTATATTTCTGTGATTCTGTGATGATTCTCATTTATACACACACACACACACACACACTCCATTAATAATTCGTGTTTTGTATTATTTAAGTTGACATGTGTGGAATATTGTCAATTTAAATGGTACAAATATATGGGTTGTTACAGTTGGTATCAGAGCTTTAGTTCCCGAAAACCTTAGCCTGGGGAGTTTTAAGCTCATTAGAGATAGGTAACCATACCCTAGAATGAGGAGAATCATTTCAGAATCCATATCAATTTGATTCCATCCTTCTTATTGAATTCATTCGATTTGATTTCTTTAAGATTCCATAAATCTTTATCTTTGATTCTAAATCACTTTTGGTATTCCAGGATGGCTACCAGAAGAAATGCTAGAGGCGAGGGTAGAGGAAATGCTCTCGAACCACGTGCCCCAGCTCTCGCAGTCAAGTTCTCCACTCTTAGCAAGGAATACACTCAGCTTGGCGGAGTCAAAATTCACTGGCTCCGAGAGTATCATTGAAGCACAACAATGGCTGAATAGTTTGGAGAGGATCTTTACTGGCCTTGAGATCACTAATGCTCAGAAGCGTAAATTGGCCGCTTGGCAGCTTCAGGATGCGGCACAGGATTGGTGGGAGTCAGTCACTTCTCATACCAACGAGGAAACCATCACTTGGGCCCAGTTTAGGTAGAAATCTATCTAAATTTCATCCAAATAAAATTCCTTTTATCTCGTCAAATTTTGACTCATCTTCTTATCACTTGTAAAAAGGGATTCCTTTACGGCTCAGTGGATGCCAGCAGCCGGAAAGGCCCGGCTTTATCGATCGTTTATGGACCTCAAGCAGGGCAATATGACTTTCTCTGAGTATGAAAGGAAGTTTAACGAACTCTCTAAGTTCGGACCTGGCTTGATTGATACACCACTGCTGAAGAATGGGAAATTCATCCACGGAGCACGTCCAGGGTATTACGAATTCCTCACAGCTCATGTCCATGGAACTTTCACTGAGTTGATGGATTTTGCTCTTAGATATGAGGGAAAGCCAAAGGGAACATCAGTCACTAAGGTTCCAGTTGCTTAGCCATCCTCTAGTTTGACTGGGAAGAGAAAGCCAAATTTTAAGCAACAGAAGAAGAACTGGCAAAAGAAATCCGGGCTTGGCTATTCACAGAAGAAGCCCATTGACATCTCCTCTATTACCTGCTTCAACTGCAATCAGAAAGGTCACTATGCCAGTAGTTGCCCATCCCCAAAGGGTGCAACTATTCTGCCACCAGCTCTGATGGCCAAGAGAGATGTTTGTCATATTTGCTTACAGCCGGGACACTTTAAGAAGGACTGCCTAACACAGAAGAGAGGTACCCCATCTGGAGTTTTTGCTATTTCCACACCTGCCCCAGAAGTTCCAGATAATCAAGGTACTTTACAGAGTACTTTTATGTTGCACTCTTCACCTACTAGAGTTCTATTTGACACCGGAGCAACACATAGTTTCATATCTATTGATTTATGTAACAAATTTGGATTGGAACCTATTCTTGCATTTACCTTCTTATGTGTATCAAACCCTATTGGAGGGCCTGCTAACCTCAAAAGGGTATGCAAATAGGTCACGCTTATGTATGGCATGCATTGTTTCACTTGGGATTTCTTTGTACTTGGATTCGAGGCGTTCGATATCCTATTAGGTATTGATTGGCTACGAAAGTTCGAAGCCGTTAACTCATGCAAGGCTCGGACCGTCTCTCTTATTGACGACAAGATCATACCTTTAGTTATTAAAGGTAAATCGCCTCAAGAATATGCTGGGAGTTTTATATTCTCTCTTGACTCTCATCCAAGTGAACTAAGCTCTACTCCAGTTGTTTAATTCTTTTCTGATGTGTTTGGAGAAGTCAATTCTCTACCACCTCCACGGGAAATCGAATTCCGCATTGATCTTGTCCCTGGTGCACGACCAGTAGTTCTCCCTCTTAGGAGAATGGCTCCTAAAGAAAAGGCAGAATTGAATGTTCAAATTGAAGATTTATTTGCTAAAGGCTTGATTCGGAGAAGTCATTCAGAATGGGGTGCTATAGTTGTATTTGTCACAAAATCGGATGGCTCTCTCAGAATGTGTGTGGACTATAGAGAGCTAAACAAGCTCACACACAAGAACAGGTATCCGATGTCCCGCATCAACGATCTATTCGACCAGCTTCATGGAGCTAAAGTTTTCTCTCAACTTGATTTGGCTACCGGCTTTCACCAACTCAGAATCGCTGAGGATAGTATTCCTAAAACAGCACTCCCCATTGAAAATGGTTTCTATGAATGGCTAGTTATGTCGTTCGGTCTCACTAATGCTCCAGCTTATTTCGTCGACTTAATGAATAGAGTTTTCTAGGATGTTCTTAACAAGTTCGTTCTTGTTTTCATCGATGATATTCTCGTCTTTTCTAAGGATGAGAAAGAGCATAGGTCACATTTGGCTTTTGTTCTTGAAACTCTTCGCAGCCATCAGCTTAAAGCCAAGTTTTCGAAATGCCACTTTTGGAGAGATGAAGTTCGTTTTCTTGGCCATATTGTCTCGGAGAATGGGATTTCGGTCGATCCAGCTAAGATCGCCGTAATCAATGTAAGTTCTAACCTTACTTGTCAATTCTATCTAAACAACTTATCACTATCTAAATTCGAATCCTTGGAATTTGCAGGATTGGGAGACTCCTAAAACTCCTACATATATCCGCAGTTTCTTGGGTTTGGCCGGCTATTATCGCAGTTTATAGAAAACTTTGCTCGTATTGCTGCCCCACTTACCGCACTGACCAGAAAGAATGTGAAATTTATTTGGAGTGAAAAGTGCGAAGTAGCTTTCAATGAGATGAAGCGAAGGTTGACATCTGCCCCAGTTCTTACAGTTATTGATGGTAGCGAAGGATTGATCGTCTATATGGATGCCTGCCGTGATGGATTAGGAGCTGTTTTAATGCAGAAAGGAAAGGTTATTGCCTATGCGGGTCGTTAGTTAAAGACCTATGAAGCAAATTATGCAACTCACGATTTAGAGCTTCTTGCGGTTGTATTTGCTCTTAAATTATGGAGGCACTATCTATTGGGAACCAAATTCGAGTTATTCACTGACCACAAGTCATTGAGATATATTTTCTTGCAAAAGGATTTGAATCAGAGACAAGTATGATGGTTCGAATTTCTAGCTGCATATGATCTTGATATTAATTACACTCCAGGGAAAGCAAACACCGTAGCTGATGCCTTGAGCAGAAACCAAGCAATGGCGTGTTGTAATCTAGTTGAAGGAATGCTATTCCAGCTAGTCGTCTCCCCAGCTCTTATGGATCGCATTATAGCCAAGCAATACGAGGACACTTTGCTCTATCGTATCAAGGAAATAGTTCTCGGAAGATTCGGAAATGCTAACAGTAAGATGGGTGCACAAGTTGATCGTAATGGAGTCTTAAGAATTGATAATCGAATTTGTGTTCCAAATGTTGATGGTCTAAGACAGGAAGTGCTGAGAGAAAACCATCAATCTTCGCTTTCATTTCATCCCGGTGTCAGTAAAATGTATCAAAATATGAAGAAGTTATATTGGTGGAGTGGGATGAAGCGCGATATTTCTACCTATGTTAGCAGATCACAACTTGCCAATAAGTTAAAGCTGACCACATAAAGACAGCAGGTTTGCTTCAACCACTAGAGATTCCAGGAAAGAAGTGGGAGCAGATTTCTATGGACTTTATTGATGAGCTACCAAGGACTAGAAAGGGTAACGAAAGCATACGGGTGATTGTCGATAGACTGACGAATTCCGCTCACTTTATTCCAGTCAAGTCAACTCGTACTACTTCGAGTTTGGCCGAGACATACATGAGAGAAGTTGTTAAAATTCATGGTGTACCATCTAGTGTTGTATGCGATGGAGATCCTATTTTCACTAGTAAATTCTAGAAAGCATTTCAGGATATTGTGGGCACCAAACTGAATTTGAGCACAGCTCATCATCCTCAGACAGATAGCCAAACTGAGAGAGTGAATCAGATTTTGGAAGACCTTCTCCGAGCTTGTACTATAGACTTTGGTGGATCCTGGGAAGACCATCTTCATTTGGTGGAATTCACTTATAATAATAGCTATCAGGTAAAGAAATCGAATTTCAAATTTGAGTAAGTATATTTGAATTTGAATTAATTATCTTTAATAAATCAGGCAAGCATTGGTATGGCACCGTTCGAAGCCTTATATGGTCGGCCGTGCAAATCGCCAGCTTGTTGGATCGAGTCGGGAGATCGACTAGTGCTTGGTCCAGAAATAATTATGGAAGCTTCTAAAAAAGGTTGAAGAAATCAGGAAGAAGATAAAGACGGCACAGGATAGACAGAAGTGCTACGCTGACAGAAGGAGAAGAGATCTCGAATTTAGTGTAGGAGATAAAGTATTTCTGAAAGTGTCACCTTTGAAGAATATTGTTCGATTTGGAAGGAAAGGGAAGCTAGCTTCCAGATTTTTGGCCCGTTTGAGATTACGGAAAGAGTTGGAACATTGGCCTATAGAGTTGCATTACCAAAGAAGTTCGCCGGTGTGCATAATGTGTTCCACGTTTCACACCTTCGCAAAGTTGTGCACGATCCATCTACGACCATTCCCACTGCTCAATTGGAAGAGTTAGTTATTGAGCCTGACTTGACTATTGAGCGAAAGCCACTTCCGATAGTCGATCGTGAGACAACTCAACTTAGTAGGAAGTCGATAAATCTCGTCAAAGTACAGTGGAGTGCAGATGAGCGAAATTGCACATGGGAAACCGAGGATAGTATTCTAGATTCAAACCCCGAATTGCTAATTTCAGGTATAATTCAATTTTCTTAAATCTATCTTGACTTTTCTGCTTACTTCATTCCTACTTCACTCTTCTCGTTCCTTTTTGAGGATGAAAAGTTTTGAGTGGGGGAGATTGTAACGACCCTGAATTTCCGATCCAATTTAAAATTTAAATCCATCGTTTTAATATAAAAATTTGGAATTTTTATACGATCTCAATTAACGTCCAAACTTTATTTATAAGATGCGTCTAGTTAGTTATGAATATAGAAAAAGTTTCGTCGCGAAATATTGTAGTAAATTTCGTTCACATTTTACTATATATCGGTTCATTTAAAGCTGCATAAAATTTATCTTTCGAATCCAAATATTTTTACACGGTAATGTTGTAAAAAAATTATCTGATCAAAACATCGTAATTCATTTCATCAAAAACAGTCATCGCCTGTTCCATTAAAATTACTTTGTAAATCGAACAATTTAAGCGGCGTAAATTCGAGTTTTTATAAAACTGTCGTATCGCAATTATCTATGTACCGTTGGAAGCGCATCGTCGCACTGATCAAAACGGTATATTTATTCGTGCAAATCAAAGTCCGACGGAAATTGTCGCGTAAAATTTAACCGTTCCGGACGGGCCGGTTAAACAATTTCACCCCAAATTTTTTAACCCATATCCACTTGAATTTAAAAACAATATAATCAGCTAATGCATTTAAGGTGGTAGTTGAAAGCTAGGAGTTGGCTTGGGAATATATGTGACTTTTCAAAGTTCAACAAAAATTATCTACTGTTACTAAATTTTAAAGTTAAAAGAAAACATTTCGTTTCATTCTCATTGCACTATATCCACTTTCAATTCGCAAGCTTCAGGTAAACGCCTCCTCCATCCTTCTCTTCTTCCTTTATTATTTTCATTTACTCTCCTCGGTAACTTGCAAAAAAAAAGAGGATGGACGAAACAAACTCCAGCACGTGCACCCCACGCACAAGCCCTTCCACCTCACGCCGTCCACTTCCCCTCTCCATTCACCACCGATGCACCTCACCTCCACCACTACCTAGTTCGCCCTCTCCATTCGCCTCCAGACCACGCGCACCACACCACCGTGAGCTCCACTTCAACACTCCACTTCGCCACCTCCTCTCAAACCCGCTGCCAATCCAAGCCCCTCCTTCGGTCAAGCATAAGTGGGAAAATGAATGTCGTGTGCATGAATATGCATTGTGTGCTATGTGTATAAAGGTATACATGCGTGCTGCGTGCATGATGTCTGTGTGCATGGTGTTGGTATTGCGTGCGTATCAATAAAAAAATAAAGCAATTTGCAGCATGATGAAGGGGGGAAAGGCGTATCTATGTTGAGGCGTGTGCGTATGGTGTTGTGTGTGAAAAAAATCGTGTGCGTGCATGTATCTGGGTATGTGTCGTGTGTTTTGTGTGCGTGAATTTGGGGGAGGATTGCAGCAAGTAGAAGGGGAAAAGGGGAAAGATGGTCGAACTGTGCATGCGTGTATATAGAGGAGGCCTTGTTGTATAAGTTGAATTAGTGTTTGGAAGGAGAGTAAAAAAAGTTGGGTTCTGTTTCTTTAATATAAAAAAAGAAAAGTAAAAGAATTGAACAGTGTGTGTGAAAAGAAGCATTGTTGCTTTTAGATATTGCAGAAGAAATTTGTACACAAATATCTATTTTGGTTGCTGAAAATAGTAAACACTTTTCTTTTCTTGTTGTGTGCAGAAGCAACCGGTTAAGCCTTTTTGCAGCAGCATCGATTTTCAGTTTTCGTTCTTTTCTCCGTTGTTGGTAAGCACATCTATATAATTTAATAAATTATGTATGAACCTTTACTTAAATTAATATCATCTCTCTTTTGGCGATAAATTGCAGTGTTCTGTTTGTTAGCGTTGTACCGACTTCATTTGTACTTCTTCGTGCTTCGCCGTCAATTTCTTTATCCACGAAAGGTGAATTGATTTTCACGACTTATATTCTTATACAAGTTTGGTTGATGAATGATTGCTATGTGATGTTCAAATTGGTGGTTAATTGTTATTGTTAAAGTGATAATTGAGTTTGGTATAGGATAGTTAACAGTTCAAAACGGATTTATATGTTAAATTTGATTAGTTAAATATGACCCCTTTTAATTATTAAATTAATTGACACGTAGAATTTGGTTAAGTACACTTTGAACCATTGAATGTATAATTGATGTAGTATAATTTGAATAATAGACATCAAGTGAAAACTATAATTTAATAATCTTTAATCTACATGAAATGATAGTGTAGATTCCAGAAATAATTATATTAATTTACATAAATAACAAATGCAAATTAATACGATTATTTCAGGATTATTTAAATAAATTGTTGGATGGTTATGTATGGTTGTTATTGCTTGTTTATTTACTTTGACACCATCCCAGTTATCACACTGCAAGTTCCCTTTGCTATGTTTTGATTTTTGAATTGAAATGGAATCGGGTTGAAATGATAAATACCCAAATAAACTTGACGTAGGATAGAAAATTAAATTGAACTCGATTGGTCAAAAATTTGATTTAAATAAAATAAAGATTTTATTTGAATAATAATAAGGTTTTGAAATAATTTGAATTTAAAATTTTAAATGAAAGGAAAATGTGAATATTTGAAATTTGAAACAAATATTAACGTAGTAATTGACGAAACAACATTGTTTGAAATTTAGTTATTTAATAATCAAATTTGGAATTATTTATAATTAAGTTTTGAAATTATTAATAATTAAGTTTTGAAATTAGTGATAATTAAGTTTTGAAATTATTAATAATTAAGTTTTGAAATTAGTAATAATTAAGATTTGAAATCATTTGATAATTTAATGAGATTGAATTGTTTAATAATTTAATTTAAATTAAATTAAATTCCTTATTAAGTGAAATTGAACCCTTTGGATAAGTGAAACTAAGTTTCTGTATTAATTGAGTTTTCAAATTGCAACTAAGTAATTAAAAAAAGAAATTGAATTTCTTTAATAAGAAATAGAATGCATTTTATCGAAACAAATGTAAGACTTGAATTGGATTTGACAAATTTAATTTAAATTAAATTTGTAGGCTTTGATATAATAAAGTGAACTTAAGTAATTAATTTAATGAATTGGAAATTTAATAGAAATTGTTTTAAATGATAATTTAATTTAATGAGTATTGAATGGAATCGATAAATGAGTTTAAATTGATTTGAATGTTAAATTAAGTTTATTTTAAATGATTATGGAATGAAACTTATATACGAACTTAAGTGTATACTTGAATTGTTTAAATCAAATTTTGAAATTGAACTATATAATTTTGAAATGGAATTAGGAAGTTATGAAACGTAATTTTATGGAAATTGGTTTAGAAAGTAAAAGGAAATAATGATTTACAAATTTTAATTGAAATTGAAATTGATTTGGTTTTGAAATTTATTAAACGACCAATCGGTGTAATAATTACGAAGGTTATTAAAGAGACCGAAATCGGTTAGGGACATACTCACTGTCTAAACCGAAAACCACTTTAATAACTATACGCGGAGTGTGATCCAGAATGAAGTGGTTTGAATGGCGTACGTGATGACTGAAGAAAGTGAATGATAATGGATAGCCTTGACACTTGTGTCAAAATTGGAAACGACTAAAATAGGAGCCATGCCGGGCCAAATGGGGTGTTGCGATCGTTGCGGCTATCCCTTGAATTTGGTGCGCACTCTTGAATTTGGAGTGTTGTTACGCGGTGTTGCGATCGTTGCGGCGATGCGTTCTCACCAGTCCGGATCAGGTAAACGGTAGTTTCACTACCTTGGGTATCGCCTCATGTGCCTTGTCATACTTGTATCCCTATATGCGCGACCACTAGGAATTTGTTTTGTATCATTCCTATGGGGTACTCCCTGATATCCCATTAGTTTACGGTGGAGTTTATAGTGCTGTACAGTCTATAATGCTATATAAAATGTGTTAAGGGGAACAATGGTAACGCCTTAATACTATTTTGATATTTTACTGTTATAAATTATCTATTTATCGTACATTACTATGTATAAATAGTTTAACGGATCATGAAAGATGTTATTCCATTCATCTTTGAGTTATTGCTATTTTGAATTTGAACCATATTATCTGTATAAGAATATATGTCCTGATTCGAGTGTTTGTTTATGCTTATGCTCGGATCAGACTGAAGATTGTTGTTGCTGTTCTACTTGTAGCTGAAAACCGAAGACTATCATTATCTTTATCTTATCAGTATTGCTCTTTCTATTTGGACTATTGAACTACTATGTTGTTCTATTTCATTTTATTTAAGACATTTTTGTATTTATGGGTAGCTTCATGAACTACTCTTATAACTATGTTGTAATTCCGCTGCACTATTCTATGATGTTATATTTCTGTGATTCTGTGATGATTCTCATTTATATATATACTCCATTAATAATTCGTGTTTTGTGTTATTTAAGTTGACATGTGTGGAATATTGTCAATTTAAATGGTACAGATATACGGGTTGTTACATTTATTTTTTGCACTCAATAACTTGGCCCACCTCGTTCTTCTACCTTGACAATGAAATGTCATGTCATCTTCGCTAGTGGATTCAGCATCGAGACATGCATCACAAGGTACTTCCAACTCTAACCACCACCCTTAACCGCTAACCATCGTTGCTCCATCACGACTTCCACACGCCACCATCTCGAGCACACCTTGAATGAAAAGTGTAGCTCTTCTTGTCCTCTACAACTTTCATGTTGACTACTTTGGTCAATTCTTAGTGTAGAGGAAGTTATTGGAACTATTAAATGAAAAGAGAATGGGAAAATACGTTGCTATGAATATAATTGCATGCGAAATGAAAAATGGACAATCTGTTCATTTTTCTCTCATGTGTGCATATTCTCCTCCCTCGGCATGTATATTTTGCACAAATATATAAGATAAAATACTTTGAAGCTATGTAATGAAAAGTAAATAGCAAGAACATTGGAGAAGAAGTGAAAAGAAGGTAAGAGGTATATAACATGAATAGATTATTTTTGAATTGAAAAGTTTTGCGGGTATACCACCATGGAATATCATGTTTGCATACGAGCCGCGAAAGATGGAAATAAAAATATGATCGTACACAATAATGCGACACAATCACAAAACAACGATAAAATACATAGGTTAACCTATTCTGTGAAGTTTCAAAAGTATCGACATTCACCGCAAAATGCTTCAAACAAAAATTTAATTATTTTTCAAATTAAAAATTATGAAAAAATCCTATAAATTAAATTAAAAATACGCCACAAAAAATTAGACAGTTATTTAAAATATACATTTTATTATATTTTAAATTCAAATTCGAATATTTAAATTAATTAAATATTCAAATTTGAAGACTCAAAAGTTATAGGTCGTTACAAAGCTTGACTTTGATTTGCAGAGGAAATTTTAGAGTTGGGACAAATTCAAATCAATCTTGATTTTTACGAGGATTGACTTTTGGTGAGACTATTTTTATCGTTGCCAATGGAAGAGATGATGAAAATTAGGTGTGTTTCTCCATCGATAGAAAATCGAATCCTTAAAGTACGTTTTTAGTGATATTAGTCTTGGATTGAAAAAAGTTTCATTTTAAGTTTTTATTTTTGAAGGAAAAGTTATGAGGAGAAGATTAATAAAAATGATTGAGGTATTAAGAAGAAGCATCGGCGACCAAACAAAAATTTCATGAAAAATTGATCAATCAACGGCGGGAATAATTTAATAACATTGCTTTACCCATTTTATACTTTTTTCAAATGACTAACGGTAGCATTTAGCTTTAAAATGCTAGTAATCACTGTTATTGATAACAAGTTTTCTTGTAGTGAACCACTAAACAGGTTCAACTAATGGAAACATGTAGTAAATTTGTAACTAATATAATTCAAAATACTACCACTGAAGAATCAATGAATATTTTCTCCATTACTTTTAGGTTAAAGTTTTCAAGAAAATTGCAGTACATGATTCTCGTAGTAAATAAATGCAATCATTCCAAATTAAACCTTTAAGACTTTGTGAAAGTTAGTAGTTGTCATGTAGTGATCTAAAGGTTGAACTGTGATTGTATATATTTCTACGGACTTCCTTGTGGTTATATTTAAAATACAAAATTATTTCGAGATGTCGAAACTTATCGAAAAAAAACAAAAGCTATTATTTTTTCTTACATCCTAGATTCATATTTTCCTTGAAACAGGCATGTCATCAAGATAAAATCACATTTTCATATCTAAAATTATAAATCATAAAACCTAAATAATTAATTAAAAAGATAAAAATATTTACAATGATAAAATATGAAATATAAGTAATAAATTAATTTTTCATTTTGAATTTTTTTTAAAAAAATTTGTTGCTTTATAACTTTACATGTAAAATTCTTATATTTATATATAGTGATTAAGTGACATATGTAATGTTTTTATGCAAAAAACAAATATATAAAAATATAAAAATTAAGTAAAATAATTAAAAATAAGTTAATAGCATTAAAATGAAAATTTAAAAGAAAAACATTTAAAATGATAAATATAACCGGTGAATTATTTATCATTACGGAGACGTTAATATATTTATTCTTGTTTGTAGATTTATAATATTATATGTAATAACTTCTATTTCAAAATGATGATAGTATGCTAGAAAGATAAAGGATAAAAAGATAAAAGTTCACAGTTTCATTATTTTGTAAAAATTATTTTACTCATATGTTCTAGATCTTAATTTGACATATAATACTTTTTTAACATGCTTCATTAATGCCAATACATGTCAATTTCGAGGATCGAACTTGTAACTTTTTCTCTTGTAGCCTGAATTACCATCCAATTGAGCTAAACATATCGACAATTGGGTATGTAATAAAATATAAGAAACTAAAATGAAAAAGATAAATATTTACAATGATAAAATATAAAATATATACGGTTTATTTTTTTTTCATTATAAAGAGGTTATTTTTGGTAGCTTTACAATTTTATACTTAAAATGCTTAGATCTTTAAAATTATAAGTAAAAAAATGGAATAATTACTTTATCTTTTATAAAACATCATTAAATGTATATATGTTTAAAATATTTAAATTTTATTTCCAGTAGCATCATATCTAAAATACAAAAAGTAATTGATAAAACCTAACATATAAAAGATAAATTAGTTGATTAATTTTTATCATTATATTAAATTAATTAAACATAAACATAAATTTTTGTAATATTTTAAATAATAGATAAATAAAATTATCATTTCGATTCTTTTTTACATAAAATCCACTTACACGTAGCTATTAATAATAATAAATAGTTATTCAAAATTTAGGGTGCTATTAACACAACTTACATAGCTACTTAGGGTTTCATCTATAAAATGGTTAGGGCTTTAGTCAGTCATACACAAGTTGACTTAAAATGAAATATTAATACCTAATGCGTAAGCTAAAACAGTATGCAACACGTTGGGTTTTAGTTATATAACCATTTTTTATGAATTAAATTGAAAGGGTAACATCTGCAAATTCTTATTATAACAAAGAGTATAATTCTTAGTATAAAATAATTAAGAGTTTTTACCTTAATCATTGAGTTGCTGAAAGGAAGTTAGTATCCGACGATTATTAAATATTGCATTTTAGTAGTTTTGTGTTTGAGCTGGATTGGGAAACAATTTTGATGTCGAACAAAAAAATGGATAAGCGAAAAGGTTTTCGAGAAATGTATTAACAAAGGATTTGGGGATGGGTTCTAGATTTTATGTAAAATATGGGGTGTGGTATTGTAATTTCGTAATATTTATCATGGAGACTTTTTTGATAGTAAGAATGATACTTTATTCAAGTTGAATACTCATTTTATCATCTTAGGTTTTAAACTCATGATCTTTAGAATCTAAGTCTATAGCATTATATCAATGACCAATTGAGCTGATGGTCCTTGACATACTTAACTCCTAGAAACTTATTCACTACTAATAATTTACACTTAAAGAGAAATCCCTTATTTGAAGTGAACAAAAATTAGACACGTATAATTTTGAAATGCATGGTTGTATAATGATGGGAAGAAGACATAGATGAAAAAAGGAAGGATGCCATGATGTAATGTAGTTTTTGGTAAATTGATTCTTATTTGATTTATATGTGCCTTATTTGACTGAATAAGGTATTGAAATGCATGATGGAAAAGTCTTGTAATTTAAATTAGTTTCTTTCATGTCAAGGACTAGTAGCTCAAGCAGCAAGATCTTTGAATTGTGATTCTGGGGTTCTTGGGTTCGATTCCCTAAGACATCAAAATGAGCGCTTTGCTTAATTTAAGTATCACTCTTTGGTTTCTCACACTATATTAAGAAATGCATCTCTCACTTGTGGATTTAATGATAATATAGCGCATATAACCATGCTTAATTTTGGTCTTAGTTTTGGTATGATCAATTGAGGCGATATTCTAGTTTGTATACAACAATATAACCCGAACAAAAATTTGGATGTCAATATTAAACACCTTCGCTACCTCAAATTTTATTACCCTAATGAATTCATTACTATGACCAAAGCACTTTATTACTTGGAATAAATATGACAAGTTCTTATTCTTTTTAACTACCTTGATTCACCACCCTTTACCTCATTAACTTAATGAGGTAAATCAATAAAACATAATAGAGTTTTAAAGTTTTGACTTGGACTATGGTGCAAGGTCTTATGTGTATAAATCCATCATTAATTCGATATGCATAATCTAATTATTATTAGTTTCTTTTCCATAACAAGATGAGAATGCTCTCGTTTTGTGATGTGGGGCACTGGTATAAGGAACTCTTGATAAAAATATTTTAATTTTTATCCTTTAATGGAAAATATAAGGTCGCACTATGCGAAGATGATGCAGTCGGAGTAGCCTGCGAAGTTGGTAATGGTGGGGAGGAGGGATTAGACATGGGCGGGATAGGAGATGGAAGCTTGACATATGAATGTGGTGGTGACATGACATACATGAGTATGTCTGTAACAACCCGCATATTTTACGATTATATATTTAAATGTTTTATTTAAATATAGCATCGTTAGTTGAATTTAAAATCCAAAATGTGACCTTTTGTAAATAGTCAAATCCGGACTCAATGCCACTTTCATTGAGTTCAAAACGACATTTACAACTTGTTTGAATATAAACATTGATATGTTTGGAGTTGATTAGGGTTTTAGTATTTTGTTTGGGCTTTGGGTTGTGTTCAAGCCCACTAACTCAATAAGAGAACCCAAACCTTCTACCAAATACCTCCCACTCCACTCCTCTTCATTCATTCCTTTCATAATTTCCTAACTCTAAGCAAAAGGAAAAATGGGGAAAAAGAAAGGAAATTAAAATTCCTAAGCCCTAGCTTTTCTTAGGAAATTCAAATTAAAGTTATAAATCAAGGAGAAGCTTAGGTAAGCATCCTCTTCATCTTCTTCATCTCAATCCCTCTTCAATTCTTGGTTTTTCCAATAAGCTAACTTAGGAAAATCTTTGCATGTGATACTAGGTTAAAGATCTTTGAGGTGCAGTTGAAGAGAAATCAATCTTAGCTTGTTTTAGGGCTTGTCTTTTCTATATTTGAGTCTAAAGATGAGTTCTTGAACTCACATCTATGTCTATAGCTTTCATTATTATTAGGTATGAACATCTATTTTTTATTCAATTGCTTTTGAATTGAATTAATTCGGTGAATTTTCCAATTATGGTATTTTGAAGTCAAAATCTATGAGAATCCTACTATGGATGTTTGAACATGTTGTTTGAAGTGTATTGAAGAGCCTATAGGGCTGGGTTATCTCTTAGCTTAAAATCCCTAGCCACCATCGCTCATTCAATCGCTTCCGAGTTGATTTGGCCATCAATGGCCTAGGCAAAATTTTTCTTGAGCTTCAGCTCAGACGTTTAGGAAAACATTCAGACGTCTGATGCAAAGGAATAAAATTCAGACCCTCGGCTCAGACGTATGAGGTTATTACCATAAATCTGGGTAATCAGGAAGAAAATTTCCAGACCTTTAGCTCAGACGTCTGGGAAAACCACCCGATGTCTAGCGCTGTTAAATTCAGCCTATTTACCTATTTTTATATGAGTTTTCGTTTTAATCGATTTTTGATGATTTGAAGGTTATTGTCATTCATTACCAACTTTGATGGTTTCTTTTTTGGATTTTTAGGAATATCCATTTGATGGATTTGATATCGATTTTCATGATTTTAATTAACGTCGTCGAATGTGAATTTTTGGTGATAAATTGTTTTTACAATCATTTTTTGTGATTTATCACTTTAAAATACAATGGTTTTTATATTAGCATTAAATACTCAAATTCTTCCATAAAAACGATTTCAACACTACTTTTAATACAAAGCTCGTTTTTAAAACCGTTTTTCAATCTGTTAGTATGTACAAACCTTTACCTCATTCGTACCAGAAATCCAATTAAATAACTTAGCAAAACAAGTGGCATGAGACGCTCGTGTTTACTTCATCGGTTATTTCTTAGACTTGTTCGATTAAAAACTTGTGACAATTTTTGAGTGGAAATCTACAATTTGTTCATAAATATTTAAGTTAAACCAGTGGTTATAGGACATGAAGCTAAACTCGTTTATTTACTAGCTTGGTGTAACTTACACTTATCGACCAATGATGATCATTTTGTGATTAGACTAGCGGTGTGCGATGCCTCTTTGTCTGCATGGGGGACTACGCCCCGTTCGTGGAGTTTCGGCTCAAATTGGTGGGGTCGCGATCCAAGGTCTTCGGGCCATTTGTGGAGCTTCGGCTCAAATTTGATAGGGTAGCGACCATTGAATAGCTTTTCGTTTGTGATACACGTGTTGGTGAGTTTTCAGCCCCCATTTGTTATAGGCTCCCCCTTTTTTTTGAATTTCTAGTTGTTGATTTCTGAAATTTGTATTTCACCAATTTTTACGGTATGCATTGATATGTTTTGTCAATATTTGAGGTTTGATGAATAAGCTAAAGAATATGATATTCTTTTTGGATATTTGAGAAGATTTGAGATATTGTATGATTTTATTGTTATAAAATATATACTTGTCACCGTATGACATATTGTTATAGTATTTTTTGTCATATCATTTTGTCAATATTTGAGGTTTGATGAATAAGCTAAAGAATATGATATTCTTTTTGGATATTTGAGAAGATTTGAGATATTGTATGATTTTCATTGTTATCAAATATATACTTGTCACAGTATGACATTATTGTTATAATATTTTTTGTCATATCTCTGATCCTATCTCATCTTGTATAATATTTATATCTAGACTGATCCGTTTGTTATTTTTCTTCTTAAATAATATTCGGGTCAGATCGAGGTGTTTCAAGTGCTTTCACTGGACTTCTTAGCAGAGATTAGCTTCTGATTTTTGGCTAACTACTTTAGCTTTGTAGCTTTTGCTTTTATGCATTCGAGATAGAACTCCTTGATGTATACTTATTCTTTTTTCTAGCACTTGTACCTATTCTTTTGTCCTATAGTGGATCTTGTATGACCATTACTTTGATGTTCACTTTTGTGTTTTATATTCATATCTGTTTCCGCCTTAGTGATATGAATATCTGTGACTGCTTTATGTTATGCTTATTTATTTGTTTCTGAAGGCTACATAGCCACTGTGTAGTAGCTTTGAGTTTGTATTTGATATGTCACATTTTCACTTGAAATGAAATGCATGACATATTATCTAGCATATCGGTACTTACATAAAACAATTACATAGATGGTAGCTCCTCAACAGATTTATTCTTCATACTAATTGACGGCATTACCTAGTAGTGTCCTTGGTTAGTGTGAGTATAGAGGTGGGGCGTCAAGGCTTAGTATCAAAGCAAAACTTTGGAATAATATAGGATATTATGACAAGGATCATTGTCCTAAGTCTCTCTTAGGAATCATGCCTTAGGATTTAATTCGAGCCTTAGGACCCATTCCATCCTATTTCCTTTTATGATGCCTTGATTTATCAATCAAGTTTGTTTGATATTCATTCTAAGAATAACCTTTTTCCTCTTCTTTCTTTCTTTATTTCTTAAAGAAGAGAAATGATTAGACTTGGCCGTCCCAATGCCGGCCAATCCAGCGCTATTCCTTATGATGGCATATTCATGTCTGCCCAACAGCTTTTGCATCTTGTAAAGAATGCCCAAGCTGCAAGACCCATTCCTGAGCCTAATCATCCTAAATTTAAATTTGCACGCTTGTGTAGTAATTACACAATTTGGGTGGAAGGCCATTCAGGGGTTCCGAAAGCTTTATAGAAGTCCAAGCTTGGCTTAGAACATGCGATCGCATCTTTTCTCGCATGAATCTTATGGATGTACATCGAGTCCAAGTGGCTTCTAGCATGCTCCAAGAGAGAGTATTAGATTGGTATGAGCTTTTGGTTTCGAAAATTATTGAAGCGAATCTTACTTGGGAGTAATTCCAGAAAAGGTTTGAGTTCAAGTTTGTGCTGGAAGCCGAAAAGGTAACTTTAGCCTGACGCTTTATTGATGAATCTTCTGCGAAAAATTATGTTGCATCTTTTGAATCCCTCTCTAAATATGGGGTCGAGTATATTAATACCCCACTGAAGAAAAATCAAAGGTTTATCTATGGGTTGAATAAGAATCTCAAAAAAGTCTTTACTTCTGAAACTAGAAGTTCTTTTCGATCAGCATGTATATATCGCTCTTTGACTTGAAGAGGCCAATAAAGAAAGTGATGTTTAAGTTATGGGGCCAAGAAGAACTTCATCAACAACAAGAAGAGGCAACTCGACATTAAGTTCAAACGCCCTAATCCCAACAAGAAAGGGAAGCAAGCAACTTCGGTAGCAAAGACTCCTACCTCCAGTCGTGGAGAGTGCTACAATTGTGGTTCTAAGGACCACTATGCAAATAAGTGTCTGAAGCCCCTTACTTGTCGCTATTGTAAAAGTTTGGGTCATCCTAAATCTTCGTGTCCCATACTTCAAAGCAAGAAAGAGGGAAAGATGAATGATGTGCGAGCTCCTAGTAACACTTCTCTTGGTCAAGGTATTTCTCATTATGTCCTTGATGGCATTATTATGTTTCGTGATCATCCTATTCGAGTTCTTTTTGATACGGGTACATCTCACTCTTTTATATCAAAATAACTAGTTGATACTTTTTCTTTGAATGTTATGTGCTTGATGACTTCATTAAGAATTGCGAACCCAGTTGGTGGATCCGCAACACTCGGTTTATTTTGTAAGGATGTTGAAAATTATTTTATGTGATTATGATTTCCGTGCCGATATGCATGTTACGCGTTAATTAGGTTTCAGAATGATTTTGGAAATGGATTGGCTTAATTGTTATGAAGCCCACATCCTATGTCCTGAGAGGACTATCCATCTTTGACATCTCAATCTGTTAAGTGGATTTCTAATGTTCTTAAAGTTTCAGATTCCATTTCGTTGGCATCCTTATATTCTCTAAATCCATATGACGACGATAATGATGATGAGGAAGATGACATTTCCCTCATTCACGTTGTTCATGAATTTTCTAATATATTTGAGCACGTTTTAGGATTACCACCTAAGCGAGCAATTGAGTTCAGAATTAATCTAATTCCTGGAGCTCTACCTATAACTCGTCCTTCTTATCGTATGTCCAATAAGGAAAATGAGGAGATGCATAAATAATTATCCGAATTGGAAGCAAAATAGTTTATTCATTCTAGTTTCTCTCCTTAGGGAGTTTTAGCTATTTTTATGAAGAAATCCGATGGTACACTTCGACTTTATGTTGACTACCGCAAGCTTAATGATCTTACCATTAAGAATAAATATTCCTTACCTTGGATTGATGATCTATTCGATCAACTTTGTGGTGTAAGAGCCTTTCGTAGTTAGACTTAGCTACTGGTTTTCGTCAGCTTCGAATTGCAGTGGATAATATTCCTTTGGCATCGTTCCGTACCCGTTATGGATCTTATGAATGGCTGTTATGCCATTTGGTTTAACGAATGCTCCAACTTATTTCGTTGACCTTATGAATCGAGTTTTCAAAGACTTCCTCGATTATTTTGTTCTCATCTTTATAGGTGATATTCTTGTTTATTCTAAAACCGAGAAAGAGCATGAAAAACATCTTCGAATTGTGTTGGAAACCCTCAGGAGCAATCAATTGAAAGCAAAATTTTCAAATGCCACTTTTGGCAATCCCATGTGAAATTTTTAGAACATATTATTTATGAATCTGGAATTTCCGTGGATCCTTTAAAGATCAAAGCGGTTCAAAATTGGAAGAGTCTGGAGAACGTGACGGAAATCCATAGTTTTATTGGATTGGCAGGCTATTACCGTCGGTTCATAAAAGACTTTTATAAAATTTCTGTACCACTTACTAGTTTGATAAAGAAGGGAGTTAAGTACATTTGGTCAGAAAATGTGAAGTTGCTTTTTAGAAATTAAAAGAACTCCTTTCCGATGCTCCTATTCATGTGATTCTCAAAGGGAACCAAGTCTTGATTTTTTATATCGATGTTAGGCGTGTTGGTTTGGGAGCTGTTCTCATGCAAATGGCACGTGTTATCGATTATGCTTCTAGGTAATTAAAGCCGACCGAGACTAGATATGTCACTCATGATTTAGAGCTCATGGCCATTGTTTTTGTCCTTAGAATTTGGCGTCATTATTTTTTGGGAGAGAAATTTTTTCTCTACACTGATCATAAATCTTTGAAGTATTTATTCTCTCAAAAGGAACTTAATTTGCATCAACAACGTTGGCTTGAGTTCCTTGTATCTTATGATCTTGATATTCTTTATACTCCCGAAAAGGGAAATCGTGTTGTCGACGCCCTTAGTTGTAAGCAACAAGCGGTTGTTTCCATGATGATATCCAAATGGAATGATCTCGAGACTTTGTCTACTTGTGAGATTCGGGATCGTGAATCCGATTCATGTTCATCTCTTGTTTTATGTAAACTTGAGGCTCATCCTTCTCTTTTAGACCGCATTCTTGAAGTTTTAAAGCATGATCCTGAATTAGCCCATCTTAGCCAAAGTTGCAGGGATAGAAGTATTGGTGGTTTGAAAGACTTTGAAATTGATGCTCGTGGAGCATTCCAAAATTTGGTAGACTTATTGTGCCAAATATTAGTGATCTTCGTAATGACATTTTAGAAGATTCTCATCATTCTAAATTTACCGTTCATCCTGGTAGTAGTAAAATGTGTGCGGACATGAAAAGACTTTATCATTGGATGGAATGAAATCTAATATTGCCAACTTTATTAAGCGTTGCATGACTTGCTAACTCATAAAGGCCGAGCAACGAAGGCCTGGTGGGTTATCGCAACCTTTAGACATTCCCGCTTGGAAGCGAGATCAAATTTCCACGGGCTTTATTGACGGTCTTCCTCATTCTCGTTCTGATCGTGACAGTCTATGGGTGATTGTAGATAGACTTACAAAATTCACCAATTTTCTTCCTATTCATTCCAATCGGACCGTATCTCTTTTGGCCAAACTCTATGTTAAAGAAATTGTTAAATTACATGGAGTTCCTACTTTTATTGTTAGCGATCGTGATTGGTTTTTGGAAAAGTCTTCAAAAAGCTTTGGGAACGAAGCTTAATTTTAGCATCACTTATCATCCTCGGTCCGATGGACAAACAAAGCATGTAAATCAAACTCTTGAAATCTTCTCGTGCATGTATTCTTGATTTTGGTGGAAGTTTGGAAGATCATATTTCTCTTGTAGAGTTTTCTTATAATAATAGCTTCCAATCTAGTATTGCTATGGCACTTACGAAAGACCATGTCGATCTCCTTTATGTTGGCTTAAAGCCGATGAGAAGCTGGTTTTAGGTCTAGATTTTATTTGTGATTCCATAGGAAGATTGACCTTATTCGTCACTGAATGAGAGAAGCTCAAAGTAGACAAAAATCCTTTGCAGATAACCAAAGAAGGAAATTAAAATTTTTTGTGGGAGATTTGGTATTTATTCGTGTTTCACCTACGAAGAGTGTTGTGCATTTCAATCATTCGGGAAATTAGCACCTTGATATATTGGCCCATTTTCCATCACTGAACGCATTGGTTCCATGGCTTATCGCCTTTTATTACCATCTCAAATTTCTGTTATTCATGGCATATTCCACATTTCTCAACTACGAAAATGCCTTAGAGATTCTGATTCTATTCTTGAGCCCAGTGTTAATTGAAGAAATTGAAGTTTCGCCTAATTTGACTTATGAGCAACATCCTATTCATATCATTGCTACGGAGGTTAAACACCTTCGTAATAAAGATGTTCCGCTGGTGAAAGTTCAATGGTCCGCAAATCCTAAAGATTGTTCTTGAGAATCCAGAGAATTCATCGAGAAAACATCCTTATTTACTCTCTCGTGCTCCTTAAGGTGAACTTCTCATATTAACCTTTTTTTGTGTTATTATGTCATAATGTGGTTTTTACTCTTTATTTTCTTCTTAAGTATTGCGAGGACGCAATTTCTTTAAGGAGGGAAGTCTGTAACAATCCACATTTTTTACGATTATACATTTAAATATTTTATTTAAATGTAGCGTTGTTTGTAACATCCCGCCTTTTGTACACTTTAAATCGACGATAAACCACATGTGTCAGACTCAAACCATACAGATGGGCAGATTGTTATTGGGGTAAATAAGAAAAAGTAGAGAAAGAAAAACAAAACAGAATCTTACAGCGGAACGATAAAATATAATAATCAAGTAAACAGTTCATGAAGCTGTTTACAAAACATTTGATTATACTTATACAATACATATCAGAGTTACACATACCAGAGAATAATAAATAATGCAGTGGAACAATATGAATGCAATGGAATAATATAATAAATAATAGTAATACAATCTTCGTCTTCGTCCTTCAGAAGTAAAGTCTTCGAATCCTGAAATGCTCAGACTGACCCGAGTAAATTGAAATGACAAAACACTCGAGTCAAAACTAAAAGATCTTATGTAAGTTAAATCAACAGTAAATAATATGAGTGGAATGGCGTCAGAGATGTTTACGGAATTTGACATCTCCTATCCAGTGTCTAACAACAGTGCAGTAACTCAAGAGATGCTCGGGATTCACATCTCCTAAGGATCCGTTAAATATTTACTATGTAGTAATATAGCTATTATAATAATGTCTATAGTAAAATAAACTTACTTTTAAATAGCATTAAGGCTTTATATTTTCCACCTTAACACGTAATAGTCCCAGTAGTCCATATAGTATCAGCGATCTCCAGATCGGGAGACTACCCTAAATACTCCACAGGCTACGGGAGAAAACCAAGCTCGTACAAGGCACGACAGGGTAGGCGATACGGCACAACTAGGCAATGCCAGAGTAGATATACCAATTACGCTTCCGGACCGGTGGTAACGCATAGCGGCTACTACCGCCCACCTCGAGCCACACCCCCAAAAATCAAAAGGGTCCCAATCAATCACAAAGTAATAGAATAGCATCGAAGGAGTATGTCCGAGAAAAGGTGCTACCTTCTTAGCCCATCGATCGCTCCTGTTTTAGCCACCTTATGCCAACTCACGGGAGTCGGGTCCACGTATATACCTCAAAGGAAACGCCACCACCATCCTACTTCATTCTGGAATATCCACTGCGTACGCGGTTGTTAAAGTGGTTTTTGAAGTTGGCAGAGAGTATGACAACTTCCGATCCCGGTCTCTTTAACAACCAAACGTTATTGTAACACCGCGGTCATTTCAAAATAATTTATACTCCAAAGCCAGAATATAATATCCATTTCAAAACCATATAAATACGATGTCATTTCCATTTTAAAAACCCAAATCAATATGATATCATTGTTATAAAACCCAAATCAATATAATATCATTTTTATTTCAAATATATTCCTTTTCCAAAATCATAGTGCTTTCAAATTTATACACTTTGAAACCGAACATTTGAAATTATAACACTTTTCAAACATAATAATTTGAAATTCATAACTTAGAAACACTTAAATTTCGATAAGAAATTTCAATTTTTCAAGGCTTTAAATATTCCAAAATTTCAAAACTAAATTTGATAGTTTCGATTCAACAATTAAATTTCTATTATTTAATTTTGAAATATTTTTACATAATAAATCCATTATCATTTAAATAAAACTCAAATTACAAATAACTACATATTTCCTTCAATCTATTTACTTGACATATTCGTTTAATTCACCTTAAACAAAATCAAGTTATAAGAATCATACGTTCTAAAATTTCAAATTTAACAGATTTAACATCAAGCTTATTTGAGTTTAATTCTTAAATAAATTCAATTCAAGAGATCTCAAATTTATCTTCCAACCTTAATTCATTTAAATCATTATAACTCTATATTAAAATATAATTTAAATACTTAACCATATCATCTTCAATAAAAATCAAACATATTATTAAGCTTATTCTATATTAAAACAAATTATTCATAGCCTAAAATCAAGGATAAAATAACATAATATAACATCGGAAATCAATATTTATATAAAACCATATATTTCATTACAAAACCATAGAAATCATTTCAAAAATATTTTTATATATATAGACCATAGTGTTTGTATATGATTTTCTATCCTATGGTCAAGTGATACTGATATTTATCATTTCAATCCACAATTTAAAATATAAATACGGTTATATATCATTTCAAACCGTAATCCCAAATGAAATAAAATCCATAACAACTTGTAGTTTATAACAAGATAAATATGACATCCATTCATCCAATATCAATCATCGGCCATTTATCACAATCATCATCAATTCAAACAATAACATCAATATAGAACAGAAATAAATAGCAGGTATTTACTAGCAGTTTATCTTCAATAATAAATTAAATTATAATTTAACTGGCAGCTTATATTCAATAATAAATTCAATAACTTTTTAACTGGCAGTTTATATGCAATACTAAATTAAATAACAATTTAATTCGATAAATTCAATTTAACTGAGATGATGATTAAAAATATGCCAAACGGTCGTAAATAAATTTCTAATCCAATCATAAATCAATTTAACAAACATAAGAAATTTTAGAAGTTGGGATTGGGTTAACATACTCACCTTTTGAATTTAAAGTGAATTTAAATCCAATTTAAACCCAAAATTCAAACAGTCTCAGAATTCATCCAAACCAGCGAAAAAATGTCCGGAATTTCAAAACAATCCTAGTGGAGAAAACCGCGCGTGAAACAGACCTGGTATGTGAAAGTTATTGATTTAAAACAATCGACAATAAAATAAAATAAAATAGCTTAGAAAACATACGCGTCAGCAGTACTCAAGCCGATAAACCCTAGCTTGGGTGAAATCGCAATCGAAGCCGCCGTTACAGCAACCACAATGCCAATGAACCACACGACTAGGCATCGATCAGGCCTCGCCACCACCTCGGCTATGCCGAGCCGCCCAACACTTGGCTTCGCACGACCCTCCGGCTCCACCTACCCCACTCGTCGCCACCGCCGTTTAACCGCGATTCGAGGCGGTTCCGCTGACCTACGACCATAAATGGCGGTATGGATGGGTTCATCTCGATTTCCCCTACGCATCCATACCCTCAGATCGACCTAAGGACGTAGATCCACCATTGAATCACAAAAGCCGAAACGAACGGCCGAAACAAATTCGCTGATTCCAGGACAACTGATGCGTTGAATCGAAAAATGAACAGAACTAGAAGATTATTCTCGTCGAGAGCTTCAGACTGATATATAATTTGATAGTATTTAAGGAGTTTGAAATTTTGGCTTTGAATTTGATTTGAAATTGCACGTGGAAATTTTTGTTTTGTCTGCCATTGGAAATGAAGAGGAGCAACTGGAATTGTACGTATAGAAATAAGGAATAAGAAATAGGCTAGGGTTTATAACAAGGTATGTATAGGTAGGGCTGAGAAATAGAGGAACGGATACGATTGGTTTGGACCGTTGAACGATAAATGCCCTGAAAAGTCCTTTTCTGACTCCGGAACGAAATTGGGTCAACCCATATGTCAAAATAGATGTTTTTGAATATTTTAAAATCAATGGAACAGGTTTTAAGTCCAAATTCCATCGTATGAAGAAGTTATGCTAAAGGCAAGTTATTTCAAATTGATTTCAACTGACTTTTACTTAAATTAATTTCTAGGCATTTCGAGCTCGTACGATCAAACGGAATGTCCGATCGATACGAAACTAGAAATCCTATAATAATTCATCGTTACGGATCCGATGAAACTGGTTTCGTCGAAATCCGAATCAGTGGCCAAAATGGCTATTTTCCTATTAATTAAATAATTTAATAATTAATTACTTAAATAATTTAATATTTAATTAATTAAATCAAATTTTCAATTTCAATTCTATAATTGACAATTTTTATCATTTTTAAATTTCTCAATCAATTACACTAATTTAAAGAAATTTAGATGTCAATTTAGAGTTGATAAATTTATCAATTTCAGTGTTAACCTCAATTCCGTTAGATTCAAAAATTATAAATTTAATTTCCAATAATTCTATTTAATTTACTTTTCCTTCTATTATTTGATTCATTGTTGTCAAATGGATGAAATAAATATTGGATTCATAATCTATTACATTAATATTCTCAAATTCCATCTTAATTTCAATTAACGTAATATTTAGATTTTTAATTTGATTTAATTTCAATTAATCCAATAACTATAATTAAAATTCAAATAAATTAATAAATCTTGAATTCAACAATTGTCATATTATGAATACTATTAACATTACTTCCAAATATTACTATTTACAAGCAATTATAACCCTAAAATTGTTTCAATTAATTGGGATTGCACTGAATTAGTTATTTATTAACTTGCATCAACATTCTTACATTTCATTCCCGTTATAAATTCATTAACGAATTACAAATTTTTATTTATTCTAGATTTAATTCCCAAAATTTTAATTTTCAACATCGAAAATTACAAGTCGTTACACTCTTCCCTACTCAAAATTTTTCGTCCCTGAAAAGGAAAAAGTAGGGAAAAGAAGGAATTAAGAAAACAATATATCTTATTTAAAATATTAACTTTATAAACAAATAAATTTACAAAATTAATTGATTAAATAAAATATACCAATTTTATAACCGTTAAATCATTTTATACTCAAATTAATAAAGTTTGGAAAACATTTTCAACATTTTTCTAAATCCAAATTTACGAAAAATTTCGACAGAGTCTCCTTTGTACCGAGAGGCTCGGGAAAAATATGGTATCAAATATAAAAATATATATCATAATATCTCAAAATAATATCTCCCAACAACGGGAAAAACAATATAATAACGCTATAAAACCGTAATCCGAGAACGTACCTATTTATCGGGCAATTAACGCTTAATTATGAAACCAAAAGCAGTAACAATTGCTTCCATAACCTGTATTTCACTTATATAATCCAAAAAAGGGTAATAATTATATAAAATGAAATATTTAAGTTGTTCCACCCACTAACAACCCAATCAATATAAACAACAGCCACTTGCAATCAATATACAATCATATGAAGTCAATAAAATCAACCATTCATATATCCATAGCAAACAAAACAAATAGTTGTTCGGGTTTAAAACTTTAAATTGTACAGAATGAAAAATAAACTACTAAGCGCACCGTTTACTCAATCGTCTTAGATGAACTAAATAGATTATTCATACGTCCAAATAATTTTAAAGTATCCTTGCCCAAACAACCATAAACCAAACAACCAACAATTTCAAACAATTGATTGAGTTCGCTTTTTTTAATTTCATTCCATACATTTGTTGTTTGATTTCCTTTTCATTCATATAATGATTTATCTTTTTAATTTACATTTAACTTCTTACAATTTTCCATTTATTCGTATCATATAAATTTCTTTTAATTGTATTACATTCATTTATTCACTGCTTAATTTCATTTATTTACATTCACTTATTAATAGTATTTATGTTCAATTCAAATTTCTTAGCATATCAATTCATCTACTTAAGTTTATAATCATTTTTTTATGATACTTACCTTTTCTATTCTATTAAATTAGTAGCATTTCAATTATACTTAAGTTTATAACAACTAGAACATCAAACTCTTATTATTAAAGGATTTCATTGAATACCTCCATTACTTCAAGTTTTACTTGTATAACACCCATTACATTTCCTTATTAAACATTAGAACTTGTAACATTCGGTAAGTTATATATATGCTTTTAAGGATGTAATTTAAAGTTACAAAAGTTAATTTTATTTCATTTAAATTAACTTAATGTTCCAAAAATCATATCTTTTGTTTTATAGGTTACAAATTTCAACTTTCTTATTATTTCATTTATAACCTAGCATTTAATCTCCTATTTTAATTAAAGGTTCCAATTATTAATTAGTTACACTCTATTTTCCTACAATAATTGAAACTATCAATTTACTAAAACTTAAGAACTAAATGCCGGGTAAAATTTCAAATCATTTTAAAATAATAGATAAATGTATACTTACAATGTAACGACCCGTAATTTTCATTGATTAAACTTAGTTAATTAATAAGATTTTTGTGATTAAATTTAGAATGAAATAAAATTTTGTAATTTATAATGAAGCAAATGTTAAAAAATGAAATGCAACCATGTAAATTAAAGATAAGTATTAACAATTGAAATGAAAAGGTCGATTAAATGAAGTAATGTAAATTATCATACTAGGCTAAGAATTGAATATAAGAAAACAAAGGCAAATAGTGAATTAATTAATGAATTTATAATAATAAATAGTAATTGAATGTCCTGTAAGTGTTTATAATATTATTAATGGAAATAATAACGTGAATAAGATTGGTAAGTAAATTTTTAATAACTTGAATGTAACAGTATAAATGTAAGTTAACTGTTAATAACATGGATGTAATTCCAAGTAGTGAAACAATGTAAATGTTAATTATATTCTTATTGTAATAAAAGAATGTTACCAAGATGAAATGATTAATTTGATTTAAAATCTTGATTGATGTGTGCATTAATTCATAATGGGATATAAAAGGTAAATTAATAATGTAAAATGTTGACTTCCCAATAAAACAATGCATAATGAATGGAAATGGAATGAATTAGTGTATGAACTAATGGTAGCACTTGTTGTAAGCTAATAAGTAAATTAAAACGTAACAAGTGCTATTTAGATTAATAATTAATAGGTAGAATGAAATGTCAATTAATGAATTATTCAAAATTGTAAAGTTATAATAGCATATAGTAATTGGTTGGGAAGAATAAAGATAACTAAATATACTTTAATGATAATTAACGGAAAGTGTGAGTGTAAATTTAAAAAGAAATGGAAAATTTATTTTTAAGATAGTAATTGGTGTAATAGAAAGCTGAATAAATTTATTGGGAATATAAATTGTAATTAGATGTAGATTAATGCGATAACATTAATGCAAGTTGATAAATATCTAATTTAGCACAATCACCATTAATTGGAACCTATTGCAATAAATGAAATTAAATATTACATTAGTGTAGATTTAAGGTAATATTGGGTAATAGGGTACGGTTAGTGGTTTTTAAATGAATTGATAATTAAAATTAACGGTACTGATGTTAATATAAGTTGACTATAAATAAATTGAATGAAATTCAATTAATGGAAATAATGCAGATGTATACTTTTAGCTACAAATTGTATATATGAGAACAAAATGTAAGCATTGAATTAGATTAATGAATTTAAATTATAATAAATGGTCACTGAATAAAACTCATATGATTAGAGTAATTATAATAAATGTCTGAAAGTAATAAACTTAAAGTTAATGGTTATAATTGTTATAAATTACCTATTTGTTTAGTTCATAGAATTTAATTTGAAAGCAATTGCAGTAATTGACTTAATTAGTGCAATCCCAATTAATTAAAGAAATTGGTTGGGTAAGAGGAATAGAAAGCAAGATTTATTAACTTATTGAAATTTAAAATTCAATAATTGGATTTATTTCAAACAAATGGAATTAAATATTTAATTATTACTTTAATTAAAAATTAAGTTGAAATTGGAGAATATTAATGTAATAGATTTAAACCCAATGTTAATTTCATCCATTTGACCATAATGAATTGAATAATAAGAATGAATAGTGAATTCAATGAAATTATTGAAAATTTAATTTATAATTGATGAATATAATGAAATTTGAATTTACGCTGAAAATTATGATTGAATCAACATTTAATTGACATCTAAATTTGTTTTAATTGCTGGAATTGTTAAGAAAACTAAACTGATAAGATTTGTAAATTTTGGAAGTGAAATTGAAAAGGTGATTTAATTATTTTATTATTAATTTATTTAATTAATGTAAAAATAGCCATTTTGGCCACTGACTCGGATTTCGACGAAACCAGTTTCATCGGATCTATAATGGTGAATTATTGTAGAATTTCAAGTTTCGTAGTGATCGGGCTTGTCGTTTGATCGTATGGACTCGAAACGCCTTGAAATTAAAGAAATTGAAATCAATTTGAAAAAATATTGAATTGAGCATAACTTCTTCATACGATGGAATTTGGACTTGAAACTTGTTCCATCACGTTTAAAATATTTAAAAACATCTATTTTGATATATGGGTTAACCCAATTTAATTCCGGAGCCGAAACGGGCTTTTTGGGCCACTTTGGCGTTAGCGCGTAAATCTATCTTATCCATCCATTCAAATATCAACCATGCCTATATATATGCTGCTATAAACCCTAGCAGCCTCTGTTCCTCATTTCTATACGTTCTATTCACCTCCTCACTTCAGTGGCAGACAAACCCTAATTCTGATTGCAATCCCAAATCAAATCCAAAGCTGAAATTTCAAACTCCACAATATATGCCAAATTTTATATCAATTAGAAGCTCTCGAAGAGCGTAACTTAGATCTGCAATTTGTTTCTCAATTCGAGTTATCGTTTGTCCTGGAATCTACGATTTAGTTCCGGCCGTTCACTGTAAGGCTTCTCGTTCAACGATGGATCGTCGTCGATGGTTCGATCGGGGTGTGCTGCTGTGTAGAGGTCGACTAGGGCTTTCAATCCATACGGTTACTTCGGTCAGAAGGTGATCGATTTTGCCAGAATCCAAGCTTATAGGCATGGCGGAGAGGGGGTTTTTCTGGTAACCATAGGCGGTCGCGCAACCCTATGGTGGCGCGGCTCGGAGGCGCAAACCCAACGGCGCACGTGGATTGAGGGGAAATTGGATGTAGGCGCGACGAAAATTGATGGAAGCATCGATCAGGTGGCGGCTGTGTTCGTTCGAGAGCGTTTTTTAGGGTTCGTACTGTAGCATGGTGCGTGCGTGGGTGCTGACATGGAGGGGTAACGTGGTTTTTCTGTTTTGTTTATTTATTTTCAAATTTAAATTCGTCTAACTTCAATTGTGTATAACTTTGGCGTACGAACTCGAATTTACGTGCGGTTTCTTTTCTTAGGATCGTATCATAATTCTGGACATTTTGGCACTAGCATGGAAGAATTCTGAGGCTGTTTGATTTTTGGGTTTAAATTGGATTTAAATTCAATTTAAATTCAAAAGGTGAGTGTTTTAACCCACTCACAAAATTCTAAAATTTCTTATGTTTGTTAAATTAAATTTTGTTGTAATTATGCATTTATTTACGACTTTTTCGTATATTTTTAATCATCATCTTAGTTATTGCATTTATTTAAATTAAATCGTTATTTAATTTATTATTGGATATAACTGCCAGTTAGTTATCTGTTATATATTATCAGTTATATATGGATATTGATTTATTGTTTTGGATGTATGATTTTTATGATGGATGAATGGATGTTTTGGTTATATCATCATAATCTGCAAATTATTATGCATTTTTATTTCATTCGAGATTGCAGTTTGAAATGATATATAACCGCAAAATTTTATTTTAAATTACGAATTGAAATGATAAATATCTGTATCATTTGACCATAGGATAGAAAATTATATACAGACACCGCGGTCTATATATAATAATATTTTGAAATGATTTCTATGGTTTTGTAAAGAATATATATATATGATTTTATGAGATATTGATTTGGATATTTGATAAAGGTTATTTTATATATAGTTAAATTTTTGGTTTTAAGCTATGTATAAAATTGGTTTAAAGTATAAAATAAAGTTGATTTTGTTAAATATAATATGGATAAGTATTTACTTAAATTATATTTAATATAGAGTTATATTGATTTTTTTTAAATCAAGGTTGATAAGATAGTTGAAATTGATTGATATTTTATTTAATTAAGAATTATATTTAATAAGAATCCGTTTGGAAGTTATTGAAATTTAGATTTTAAAAGAATATGGTTTTATAACAAAAATTCGGGGTTAAGGTGATTTAAGTGAATATATCAAGTCTAAATAAATTAAGGAATATTAAATTATTGAAATTTGAAGTTTATATAAAGGATACTGGATTTATTAATTAAATATTTCAAAAGTAAATAATAGTAAAGTAAATTTGGTGTGTGTGTATACATATATATATATGTATATATATATATATATAAATTATAAAATTTAGTTTTGAAACTTTGAATATTAAAGCTTTAAAATATATGAAATTTGAAATGCTTTATTTGAGGATTTAAATCGGTATTGGAATTGATTTCGAAATTAAAGAAGCTAATTTATTATATAATGTAATTTAATAGTAAACCATTTAATTATTGGAAGTTATGTTTCAAAGTTATGGATTTCAAGGTATTATGATTTTAAAGTGATATGATTTTGGGAAAAGGATATATTTGAAATAAAAATGATATTATACCGAATTAGGATTTCTTTAAATTGATATCATATTGATTTTGTTTTAAAATAAAAATGATATCGTATTTATACGGTTTTGAAATGGATATTATATTCTGGTTTTGAAGTATAAACTATTTCAAAAAGACCGCGGTGTTATAATAACGTTTGGTAGGAAGTTGTCATACTCTCTGCCAACTCCGAAAACCGCTTTAACAACCGTGTACGCGGTGGAGATTCCAGAATAAAGTAGGATGGTGGCGGCATTTCCTTTGAGGTAAATACGTGGACCCAACTCCCGTGAGTTGGCATAAGGTGGCTAAAACAAGAGCGATTGACGGGTTAATGAGGTAGCACCTTTGATCGGACACATCCCTTCGATATTATACTTTGACTTTTGGATTGATTCGGTGGCCACTTTTGATTTTTTTTATTTGGGGGTGTGGCTCGAGGTGGGCGGTAGCTGCGCGTTACCACCGACCCGGAAGCGTAATTGGCATATCTACCCTGGCATTGCCTAGTTGTGTCGTGTCACCTACCCTAGCACGCCTCGTACGAGTTTGGTTTTCTCCCGTAGCCCGTGTGGTATCCTCTGGTGGCATCCCGATCAGGAGGGACTATGATATTGGATGGACTACTGGGACTATTATGTGTTAAGGGCTATATGGGTAACCCCTTAATGCTATTAAAAAGTAAGTTTATTTTACTATAGACATTATTATAATAGTGAAATACTACGACATAGTAAATAGTTTAACGGATCCTTAGGAGATGTGAATCCTGAGCATCTTTTAAGTTAGTACACTCACGTTAGACACTGGATAGGAGATGTCAAACTTCGTAAACATCTCCGACGCCGTTACACTTATATTTATTTCAGTTGATTTAACTTACATAAGATATTTTAGTTCTGACTCAAGTGTTTTGTCCTTTCAATTCGCTCGGGTCAATCCGAGCATTTCATGATTTGAAGATTTTTATTCTGGAGGACAAAGACGAATTATTATTATTATTATTATTATTATTATTATATTATATTATATCGTTCCACTACTCACTGTATTCCGCTGCATCGATTATTATTCGCTGGTATGTGCAACTCTGATATGTATTATATAAGAATAATCAAATATTTTGTAAAATAGCTTCATGAACTGTTTATTTGATTATTATATTTTATCGTTCCGCTGTGAGATTCTGTTTTGTATTTCTTTCTTTCTCTGCTTTTTCTTATTTTCCCCATAACAATCCGCCCTTCTGTATGGTTTAAGTCTGAAGTGTGTGGTTTATCGTCGATTTAAAGCGTGCAAAAAGGCGGGACGTTACATCTGGTATCAGAGCTTTGGTTTAGCGATAAATCTTAGCTTTGTGGGGTTTGACTCTTCATTAATAGGGTAGTAATTCCCTATAATGAGTCGCTGAGTGTATATATGAGAGAGCGTACTTGTTAGTGTTATAAAAAATTTTAATATTGTGTCAATTTGTTCCGTTTTGTATTTATAAACTCTGGTTGATGCATGGGACGCTATGACATTAATAGGGATTTCTAAACACTTAATAGGACAGACCGACATAATATTTGTTTTCAATAAAGGTGAGTGAAATAATTTTGCCTATTATATTTTCTATATATATAAAATAAATTTTTATAAATAAGATATATATTTGGTTGTAATATATTGGTTGTTAGGTAGTGAAATCTATAAGCATAGGTTGGAAATAAGATTGAAAATAAAATAAATGAAAATTGGAAAGTTAGAATTTAAGTTCCGGGGTTTTGAAATTTCTTTTGAATGATTTTGAAATATAATAATAATTATATTAGAAGTACTTTCTGATATAAATATTTCAATATAATTTGAAAGAAATGTTTTAAAAGAAATTTTGGAAAAGAAATAAGTTTTGTACTCCCCTCTCTGTCGCTGGAAAATAATTTCAGTGATGGTGGCCGCATCATCGATTTTCATTTTCGAGTTTCGAAGTGGGAAGGCCACTGTAGTAGTTTTACTACAGATTTATTTTGGTAAACAAATATAAATTTTAAATTGTTTTAAATATAATAGGATATATAAATTGCAAGCATATGTTTATCTGTTATTTTAAAATGATTTTGAAAATCCGGTATTTAGTTTTGATAATTAATAGTTTTAATTAAGTGTAGTAAAATGGAATATAACTGATTTATAAATTGGAACCTTTAATTAAAATAAGAGTTAATGCTAAGTTATAAATAAAATTAAAAGAAAGTTGAAATTGTAACCTATAAAACAAAAGATAAAATTATTGAACATTAAAATATAATTAAAAGATGAGGTAAAACTTGTATATGTTTCATTTGCATTCTTTAACACATATATAACTTACCAAAAGATGTAAAAAGTTGAAATGTTAATAAGAAAATATAATGGAAATTGTACAAGTAAACTTATGAATGAAAGTGTTCAATGAATTTCTTTAGTAAATAAGAATTTTGTGTTATAGGGGTTATGAACTTGAAATGTACTATAATAAAATATGGTAGAAAGTAAGTATTGTAAGTTAGCAATTAGAAACTTAAGTAAATGAATACAAATGTTAAGCCATTTAATAAATGAAAGGAAGTTAGTAGATAAAGAAATGGAAAAATTAAGATAAGTATTAACTGAAAAAATGTGAAATCAAACCATAAATGTAGGAAAAGAAATGATTAAGAATGAATTTGATCTATTTTCTAAATTTGTTTGTTGGTTGTTTTGGTTTATGAGTTGTTTGGGTAAGGATACTTTAAAATTGTCTGGATGTATGAATAATCTATTTAGCTTCATCAGAGACTGTTGAGTAAATGGTGCGCTTAGTAGTTTATTTTTCATTCTGAACAATTTGAAGTTTTGAACCCGAACAACTATTTGTTTTGTTGATATGAATAGATAAATTGATTGGTATTAATTTTATGTAATGGTTGTTTATTTGTTGCAGGTGATTGATGTTTGTATTGATTTGTTGTTTATGGTTGAAACAACTTAAATATTTCATTTTATATAATTGTTAACCTTTTTGGATTATATAAGTGAAATACATGTTATGGAAGCAATTGCTATTGCTTTTGGCTTCATAAAATAAGCGTTAATGCCCGACAAATAGGTACGTTTTCGGATTACAGTTTTCTGAGCGCTATTATATTATTTTTCCCGTGTTGGGATATATCATTTTGGAAATTATATGTTGTATATTGTTATATTTGACATTATATTTTCCCCCGAGCCTCTCCGTACAAAGGAGACTCTGCCGAAATTTTTCGAAAATTTAGGACTTAGAAAATATTTTGAAAATGTTTTCCAAATTTTTTTATTTGAGTATAAGAGATTTAATGGTTACAAGTTGTCATATTTTATCTAAATTAATAAATTTTGTAAATTCATTTGTTTATAAATTTAATGTTTAAGTAAAATATATTGATTTCCTAATTCTTCTTTTCCCTTCTTTTTCCTTTTCGGGGATGAAAAGTTTTGAGTAGGGGAGAGTGTAACGATCCGTAATTTTCATTGATTAAACTTAGTTAATTAATAAGATTTTTGTGATTAAATTTAGAAAGAAATAAAATTTTATAATTTATAATGAAGCAAATGTTAAAAAATGAAATGCAACCATGTAAATTAAAGCTAAGTATTAACAATTGAAATGAAAAGGTCGATTAAATGAAGTAATGTAAATTGTCATCTTAGGCTAAGAATTGAATATAAGAAAACAAAGGCAAATAATGAATTAATTAATGAATTTATAATGATAAATAGTAATTGAATGTCCTGTAAGTGTTTATAATATTATTAATGGAAATAATAACGTGGATAAGATTGGTAAGTAAATTTTTAATAACTTGAATGTAACAGTATAAATGTAAGTTAATTGTTAATAACTTGGATGTCATTCCAAGTAGTGAAACAATGTAAATGTTAATTATATTCTTATTGTAATAAAAGAATGTTACCAAGATGAAATGATTAATTTGATTTAAAATCTTAATTGATGTGTGCATTAATTCATAATGGGATGTAAAAGGTAAATTAAAAATGTAAAATGTTGACTTACCAATAAAATAATGCATAATGAATGGAAATGGAATGAATTAGTGTATGAACTAATGGTAGCACTTGTTGTAAGCTAATAAGTAAATTAAAACGTAATAAGTGCTATTTAGATTAATAATTAATAGGTAGAATGAAATGTCAATTAATGAATTTATTTAAAATTGTAAAGTTATAATAACATATAGTAATTGGTTGGGAGGAATAAAGATAACTAAATATACTTCAATGATAATTAACGGAAAGTGTGGGTGTAAATTTAAAAGGAAACGAAAAATTTATTTTTAAGATAGTAATTGGAGTAATAGAAAGCTAAATGAATTTATTGGAAATATTAATTGTAATTGGATGTAGATTAATGCGATAACGTTAATAAAAGTTGATAAACATCTAATTTAGCGCAATCACTGTTAATTGGAAGCTATTGCAATAAATGGAATTAAATATTACATTAGTGTAGATTTAAGGTAATATTGGGTAATAGGGTATGGTTAGTGGTTTTTGAATGAATAGATAATTAAAATTAACGGTGGTGATGTTAATATTAGTTGACTATAAACAGATTGAATGAAATTCAACCAATGGAAATAATGCAGATGTATAATTTTAGCTACAAATTGTATATATGAGAACAAAATGTAAGCATTGAATTAGATTAATGAATTTGAATTATAATAATTGAAAGCAATTGCAGTAATTGACTTAATTTGTGCAATCCTAATTAATTAAAGAAATTGGTTGGTTAAGAGGAATAGAAAGCAAGATTTATTAACTTATTGAAATTTAAAATTCAATAATTGGATTTATTTCAAACGGATGAAATTAAATATTTAATTATTACGTTAACTGAAAATTAAGTTGAAATTGAAGAATATTAATGTAATAGATTTAAATCCAATGTTAATTTCATCCATTTGACCATAATGAATTGAATAATAAGAATGAATAGTGAATTCAATGAAATTATTGAAAATTTAATTTATAATTGATGAATATAATGAAATTTGAATTTACGCTGAAAATTATGATTGAATCAACGTTTAATTGACATCTAATTTTGTTTTAATTGTTGGAATTGTTAAGAAAACTAAACTGATAAGATTTGTAAATTTTGGAAGTGAAATTGAAAAAGTGATTTAATTATTTTATTATTAATTTATTTAATTAATGTAAAAATAGCCATTTTGGCCACTGACTCGGATTTCGACGAAACCAGTTTCATCGGATCTATAACGGTGAATTATTGTAGAATTTCAAGTTTCGTAGTGATCGGGCTTGTCGTTTGATCGTATGGACCCAAAACGCCTTGAAATTAATGAAATTGAAATCAATTTGAAAAAATATTGAATTGAGCATAACTTCTTCATACGATGGAATTTGGACTTGAAACTTGTTCCATCGCGTTTAAAATATTTAAAAACATCTATTTTGATATATGGGTTAACCCAATTTCATTCCAGAGTCGAAACGGGCTTTTTGGGCCACTTTGGCGTTAGCGCGTAAATCTATCTTATCCATCCATTCAAATGTCAACCCTGCCTATATATATGCTGCTATAAACCCTAGCAGCCTCTGTTTCTCATTTCTATACATTCTATTCACCTCCTCACTTCAGTGGCAGACAAACCCTAATTCCGATTGCAATCCCAAATCAAATCCAAAGCTGAAATTTCAAACTCCACAATATATGCCAAATTTTATATCAATTAGAAGCTCTCGAAGAGCGTAACTTAGATCTGCAATGTAACGACCCGCCTTTTTGGACAGTTTAAACCGACGATCAAATACACATGTCGATTCCAAACTATTCAAAATGGCAGATAGTTATTGGGGTAAATAAGAAAAGAAAAGGAAAGAGAAATAAAGGAAATGAAACAACACAGAATCTCGCAGCGGAACGATAAAATATAATAGTCAAATAAACAGTTCATGAAGCTGTTTACTATACTTTGACAATTATTTATACAACATTTATCAGAGTTATACATTTACAACAGAACAAATAAATAATGCAGTAGACAATCATGATGCAAAGATAGTAATAGTAATAGTATACCAAATCTTCGTCTTCGTCCTTCAGAATAGATCTTCAAAAATCTGAAAAAACTCAGGACTGACCCGAGCGTAATGAAAAGACAAAACACTCGAGTCAGGACTAAAATATCCTTATGAAATTTAAATCAATCGTAAATAAATATGAGTGTAACGGCGTCAGAGATGTTTACGGGGTTTGACATCTCATATCCAGTGTCAACGTACGTGCAATAACTCAAGAGATGTTACGGGATTTTCCATCTCTTAAGGATCCGTTAAACTATGTACTATGTAGTAATGTACGCTAAGTAGATAATGCCTATCAGTAATATAAAGTATCAAAATAGCGTTAAGGTGTTACCATAATCCCCCTTAACACATTTTTATAATGTCATAGTCTATACAGCACCGTAAACCCCACCGTAAACTGGTGGTTATCAGAGGGTACCCCATAGGTATAACACAAAACATAACGTAGTGGTCGCGAATAGGATAATCAGTATGACAAGGTACATGAGGCGATACCAACTAGGATACTAGTAGTTGCGTGATCCGGACTGATGTTGGGCATAGCCAGCAGCCACCCCAACACCGCGAAACAACACTCCCAAATCAAGGGGTGCACCCAAATCGCATCACAAATGTAATAGAAATGGTATCGAAGAAGCGTGTCCGCTAGAGGTGGCGAACCTCAATGGCCCGGCGCGGCTCCTGTTTTAGTCATGTCAGGGGTCATCCAATATCGTTCTCTTTCTTCAGTCAACGCGTTCACCAAATCATCCACTTCATTCTGGATCAACACTCCGCGTATAATAGTTATTAAAGTGGTTTTCGGTATCGACAGAGAGTATGTCCATATCCGATCCCGGTCTCTTTAATAACTACGTATTATTACACCGTTGACTCCTTTACATTTCAAATCGATTCGTAATTTATATCAAAATATCATATTCGCTTCAAAAATCATATCCATTTCAAATATCGTCATATCTTTTCAAATAGAAGATTTCGTTTCAAAAATCGTTTTTCGCATCAATATCTCATTTCGGTTTCAAAATCATTTCGAATTTCAATTTAGGTTGCAACTTCATTTAACTCAATTCGTATTTAAATTCAAGATTTAAACATAAACATTTCACCTTATTAACCAGTTTGGAATCTTAGAAAAATAGTTTTAAGTAGTTTAAATAATTAAAATACTTAAAATACTTAAACTCTTAAAATGGATGTGAAATAGATAAATTAGTTTAAAATAATTTAAATCGGGTTAAGTAGATTTAAAATAGATTAAAACAGTTGAAGTATCCAAAATGGTTTATATAACCGAGTAATTTGGAAAACAAATAAAACAGCTTCAAAACCAATCCATTTCAATTTATAACTTCCCAATTCAAATCACTTTCAATTTCCATTCTACCGATTCAATTTCGATTTCAATTCAAAACAACGTCAACTTTAACTTCAAATCAATTCAATTCTACATTCACCTTCAATTTATTCAATTTCAATTTTTATCGATTTGGAGCTTGATTTCAAAATATCCATTTATAACACTTAACAAATTTTCCATCGATATTCAAGTTTAAATCCAAATTTCAAATATGGTTCAATTCCAAGCTCGATTTCAAAATATCATTTTTATATCACTTTTACTTAGTAATATTCAAAGCTCGAATTAAGGTTAAATCTTTAAACAAATCAATTTCGAAATTCAATCATATCCTGATTTTAAATTCCAAAGTCTCTACTTAATTCTTTTAACAATTTCTTTTAACCAAGATTAATTTCAACATTCCAAACTCAAATTTTCAATGAATTCGATTTCTATAAATTGATTTCTATTTATAACTTTTAAATCAAAACATTTAAACAAATTTCAAATCGACGATTTTTAAAATTATTAATTTAGCCAATTCGGTATCCGTATATAATTTTCTATCCTATGGCCAAGTAATTATTTATTTCAATTAAATGTCAGGGATGAGTATATATTACTTAAATTAAATCACAGTATCATATGTATGCATAACAGGTTATATATAAGCAAATAAACATCCAAACATTTAAATATCAACCAATAGCATCCATCGAAATAAATCATCCAATAGACAATACAATTCATGGCAATTTCATAGTTATCAATGTCAGGTAATTTAATTGCAATTCAATTTCAATTTCAATTTAACTGTCAATTTAATTTTCAACGGTTAATTCAAATAACAATCTATATGACAATTAAATTCTATCAAACAACGACAAATAAAATCATAACACTTCATAATGTCAAATTTAACTAGCATAAAGATATTTAGTACATTGTGAGCGTTATAAAACACTCACCTTGATTTTTCGATTTTAAATCAAATCGAACGACGTTCGATTTAACCCAAAATTTTATCTAGCTCCAAACGACTCCAATCCACTTCCATAGCGTAGTGCTCGTCCATACGATTCCAACGCAAAAAGTTTCGTCCGATTCCGACCTCGTACGAACAAGATATGATATTTTAAAGGTTACACGAATTTATAATATAATTAAATTACAATTTTAAACCCTACTGCAAATCTCAGCCGTCCATTCCAAAGCAACCAGATCCAGGCCGCTACCCCTTTCTTCCTCACGCGTCTTGCTCCAGTAAAACGCACGCATACACGAACCCAAGGCCGCCCAAAAACCCTAATACTCGCACCCAATACAAACATCTTCAACTTGATTAGGATACACCACTTCGAAGCCACCGCCTTACTCCACCTTCACCCCAAATAGCTCCAAGCTCGGCCTCATCCTCTGCCTCGAATTGCGTGAAAAACGCAGCTGCTTCCATCGCATTTTGCCGCCAATCCGTGGCTCCGTTTCCGATCTCCACCGTTGGATAGCTAGATCTTGATGCCCTCTATAACTTTGTAGTTGAGAGTTTTTGCTAATTGTTGATGGATTGAGAGGAAAATGAGGAAGAAGTTTCGAAATTTTCTGGCCATTGAAATGAAAGTGGCGGCTGGTCAAAAAGAGTTAGGGTTTGGAGCAAATGGAAGAGGATGGGTCCTTTTATAGAAAATTGCAAAAACACTATTCACCGAAAAATTTTCGAACTCCAAATGAAGCGTGCCGGCAGGCGTTTCTAAGGTTTACCCCACGTTTCGGACACAATGGAATAGGTTTCGGAAGTTAATTCGATCGTCTGTGCGAGTTACGGCAATAAACGATCAAATTTAAATTAAATCGATTAAACGAATTTCTATGTGTTTTGGCTCGCCCCGGACAAACGGTAAATCCGATTGACATGAAATTTGAAATCTTACAATAATATCACATTACGGATCTGATGAAACTGGTTTCGTCGAAATCCGAGACAGTTTGAAAAATGACTATTTTAACTCGCCAAATTAATATTAAAACAATTTCAACGCATTTCGAGCTGCCACGGTCAAACGACAACTCCGATTAATACGAAAATTGAAATCCGATAATAACTAACTATTACGGATCCAATGGGACTAGTTTCGTCCAATTCTGAGACTATTCAAAATTTGGCTATTTTCCAATCGATAATTAAATATTAAAATATTCAATTTTTTACAAATTTACTTTTAATTCGATTTTAAAAGTTCTACAACATCATTCTTACTTTAATATGATAAAATAAAATTTTACAAATCATTTTTAATCATATTAAACCCGTTATTCAATTATCCAATAATTTCCAATTTTAAAATCTTATCAACTCTATTATAATCCCAATATAACTTATATTCACTTTGGAAACCAATCTGAATCGTATTAAATCAAATTTCAATTATTCACTCTATTTCCATATATTAAATTTCAATATCAAATTAATCATATCAAATTCGGAATTTAATTATTCAAACATTTGTAATGTTAAATTTAAACAAATTTGGTTATTCTTAAATCACTATCTTTTGAAATATTCAAACGAACTTGTAAAATTTAACAAATTCAAATTATAGAACAACCATTTTCATTAAACAGTTATTCAATTCATAAATAATTAACTTAGATAAAATCTTGTTGCATTTCATTCTAGTTATTATTATTCCAAACAACTTACAATTTTTTCTAACACTAAATCACGAAATCTTATTAAATTAGCTATTTTAATTATCGAAAATTTACTGGTCGTTACACTCTCCCCCACTCAAAACTTTTCGTCCCCGAAAAGGAAAAAGAAGGGAAAATGAACTAAGTAAAGAATTCAACATTTGATATATTTTATCAAAAATTATCCACTTATAAACAATGAAATTCCATTTATAAAGTCATAACTACGCTTCCACTAAGTTACTCCAAACGGCTTCCTAACTTTAAAAGTTAGTAATCAAAACAAGTTATAAAAAATTTTAAAACTTGAAAAATTTTCTAACACCCGCATTTTACGGAAAATTTCGGCAGAGTCTCCTTTGCGCGGCTCGATCGGAAAAAAAAATGACAGTATATATATCATAAATATATATCTCATCAAGTGATGAGGCATCCCGCAGGGAAAAAGTGTAAAAGTACGGTATGTAATCCGAGATATGTACCTTATATATTGTTAGCGAGCATATACGGCTAATATAGCGCGAAAGTGAGCTCCAAATGCGAAGCAAGCGCAATCCGCACCTACTAAACACACAATAACTAAGTTAGAACCATGCATATAAAGATAGATCGATATACTTAGCCTACACAACATATATATAATATATTTAGCTTCAAAACTGAGATTCCAATTTCAGGACAGCAAACATATCTTAGTTTTAGGACACCTAAACGATAAAATTCGGCAATAGAATCTAAACAAAAGTTGTTGCATTCATTTCAGGATTTCCATAATATCCAAAATCATCGAATTCGCACCATACGTTCAAAAATTATGGTCGTTTTACTTAGAGGATACGCCTCAGCCTGGGCAATGAATTGCGCAGGTCAGCAACGTTCACCCACGTTTTCGACCTTCTAAACGACATCAAAACACAAAACACTTAAAACAAAAGTTTTAGCTTAAGTTCTTAGCTTTCCAGAAAGTGCAAGATCATAAAAATCTGATAAACCAGTCAAAAGATATGGCGAAAATACTAAGCGTGTATACTACTGATTTTACTTATTTTTACACAGGACAGCGAGTAACATTCAAGTTTTTAACCTAGTAGACGAAGGAATTTTCTCAAGTTATCCAAACAAAAGTTGTGCTATAATTTCTAAGCTTTTCGAAAAGTCCAAGATCGTCGAATTTCGTTCAGCCATTTAAAAGTTATGGTTGTTTTCGTTTCAGCATATATTGGACAATTTTGGATTTTTCCCAAAAATTTGCTTTTATTATTTCAAAGTGCAAACCATCAAAACTTCAAATTTTCTAAAGAACAATCATAAACACAAAGTCATTTATTTTCTTATTCGTCCATGCAATAGGTTTACATTCAACTTGTTTCCGATTTATTCAAGTTTGTTTCATTCACATTTTAAATTCAAGTCAATTTGCTTCAATTTAAATTGAATTCAATTATATTTAATTTCACTTTGCTTCAAATTTGAATTTAATTTTTTTTTTTAATTTTATTCCATTTATTCAATTCCATTAACACTAATGTATTCTACTTAATCAATTATCATCCATCTAACAACCAATGCATATCAAACATAAACATCCATCCAAAATCTACACTAAATCAATTATACATTTCCAAGTCAATTTTAATTTCATATACTTCCAAGTTTATTGACATTTAGTTATATTCAAATTTAATTAGTTTCCATTTACCAATTTTATATTTCATTAATTTTAAATTTTATTCATTCACTTATATATATTATTCATTTTACAGCTTAAATTTCTTTTATATTTACAACTATCAAAAGATCTTCACATCTTATTATTCACTCTCACACTGGTATATTATTTCTCTACTTATCCTTATTAGCATTTTAAACCTTTTAAGTATTTGGTAAGTTATAGTTATGCAAATAGAATGTAGTTAAACAACATACAATTTCCTTTCATTTAAAGTTGAATTTTCAATTAATTAATTCTTAAGTCATTACTTAAATTTCACTATAATTTAATTTCACATTTACATTCACATATAGTATTTCCATTTTATATTAACATATTTATGAATCACCCTTAAATGTTAATTTAAATTCCAATTGTTTACTAACAATTTTTATTTATATTTGCAAACCATTAATTAAATGCATATTTCATTATTCAAACCTATACTTGTATATTATCCAATTAACAATTCATATAACATTTTGAACTTCTTAAATATTTTGGTAAGTTATATCTATGCTATAGAATGAAAGTTAATACTATGCGAGTTTTACAGTTTCAATTTTATTTTAAGTTCATAATTTCCTAATTCTAAGGGTTTCTACTTCAATTGATATTTTCACTTAGCTCTTAGGTTCATTTCTCATTTCACAATTCAGAAGTTCCTTAATGATTCAAGTCCAAAATTCATTTCAATCATAAAAAAAAATCATTAATTATCAAAGGACTTAAGAATTCCAATCCCGGTTTCATTTCAAATCAAGTTTTGAAATAATATATACTTATATAATTTATATATCAAATCATACTATAGAGAATACAAAATAAAATAAAATTTGAATCAAAACAAGGTTTAGACAAGCTATTAAGTGGTTTCCCCCCACTCGGACTCTCGAAAGTAAACGCCGATGATGCGTGCACTCATCACCGAAATCATTTTCTAGCGTCAAGAGAAGGGAATACAGCACTTATCATTGAAAAAAATCCTTCGAAACAATTTCAACTCGATTATACTATCATATAATACTCATGTTATATTTTTCAAATTCTTGTAAGTCAATTTCAAACACCGGAATTTAAATTCCCAAATCCAAGTTAAAATTCATTTATATTCATTATCAATTGTGTTTACAAGATTTCATTTTCCTAAATCCATTGTTATTTAATCAATTGTTGTAAATATTGACTGATCAAACAATAACGATAATAATCTAATATTATCATCTCCTAACAATCAATTCAATCAAAATGAATAAATATTCAAATAATCCTTTTATATAAAATATATTCCAAAACGATATTGTGTTGGTTTGTCCTATTCGAGTGTTTAGAAATTCCTATCGATGCCTTGGCGTCCCAAGTATCGACCAGAATTCATAAATACTCAACGGAACAAAGTTAACACAATATAAAACCATTTTATATCAAATAACAAGTACACTCTCTCATATACACTCAACTCATTCATATAGTTTACCTCTATTTCAATGAGTTATTCCCCACTAGAGCCAAGGTTTATCGCTAAACCAAAGCTCTGATACCAACTGTAACGGCCCGCCTTTTTGGACAGTTTAAACCGACGATCAAATACACATGTCGATTCCAAACCATTCAAAATGGCAAATAGTTATTGGGGTAAATAAGGAAAGAAAAGGAAAGAGAAATAAAGGAAATGAAACAACACAGAATCTCGCAGCGGAACGATAAAATATAATAGTCAAATAAACAGTTCATGAAGCTGTTTACTATACTTTGACAATTATTTATACAACATTTATCAGAGTTATACATTTACAACAGAACAAATAAATAATGCAGCAGACAATCATGATGCAAAGATAGTAATAGTAATAGTATACCAAATCTTCGTCTTCGTCCTCCAGAATAGATCTTCAAAAATCTGAAAAAACTCAGGACTGACCCGAGCGTAATGAAAAGACAAAACACTCGAGTCAGGACTAAAATATCCTTATGAAAGTTAAATCAATCGTAAATAAATATGAGTGTAACGGCGTCAGAGATGTTTACGGGGTTTGACATCTCATATCCAGTGTCAACGTGCGTGCAATAACTCAAGAGATGTTACGGGATTTTCCATCTCTTAAGGATCCGTTAAACTATCTACTATGTAGTAATGTACGCTAAGTAGATAATGCCTATCAGTAATATAAAGTATCAAAATAACGTTAATGCGTTACCATAATCCCCCTTAACACATTTTTATAATGTCATAGTCTATACAGCACCGTAAGCCCCACCGTAAACTGGTGGTTATCAGAGGGTACCCCATAGGTATAACACAAAACATAACGTAGTGGTCGCGAATAGGATAATCAGTATGACAAGGTACATGAGGCGATACCAACTAGGATACTAGTAGTTGCGTGATCCGGACTGATGTTGGGCATAGCCAGCAGCCACCCCAACACCGCGAAACAACACTCCCAAATCAAGGGGTGCGCCCAAATCGCATCACAAATGTAATAGAAATGGTATCGAAGAAGCGTGTCCGCTAGAGGTGACGAACCTCAATGGCCCGGCGCGGCTCCTGTTTTAGTCATGTCAGGGGTCATCCAATATCGTTCTCTTTCTTCAGTCAACGCGTTCACCAAATCATCCACTTCATTCTGGATCAACACTCCGCGTATAACAGTTATTAAAGTGGTTTTCGGTATCGACAGAGAGTATGTCCATATCCGATCCCGGTGTAACGACCCAGGATTTTAAGTAATTAAAATTTGAATATTTAATTAATTTTAAATATTAATAAGTGAATTTATAAGTTGAATAAATTTTATTTTGAATAATTGGATTTAATTGGATAATTAAATCGATAATTTAATATGTTAAATTATGGAGATAATTGAAAATTGGGTTAAATATGATTGAAAATGATTTGTAAAATTTTATTTTATCATATTGAAGTTAGAATGATATTTTAGAACTTTTAAAATCGAATTAAAAGTTAATTTGTGAAAATTGAATATTTTAATATTTAATCGACTAGTGAAAATAGTCAATATTTGAACAGTCTCAGAATTGAACGAAACCAGTTCCATTGGATCCGTAATAGTTAGTTATTACCGGATTTCAATTTTCGTGTCAATCGGAGTTGTCGTTTGATCGTGGCAGCTCGAAACGCATCGAATTATTTTTAATATTAATTTGGCGAGTTAAAATAGCTATTTTTCAAAAAGTCTCGGATTTCGACGAAACTAGTTTCATCGGATCCGTAATGTGATATTATTGTAAGGTTTCAAATTTCGTATCAATTGGATTTACCGTTTGTCCGGTACAAATTAAAACGCTTAGAAAATCGTTTAAATCGGTTTAATTTAAATTGAACGTTTATAGCCATAACTCGCACAGATGTCCGAATTAGCTTTCGAAACCTGTTCCATCGTGTCCGGAACGCGGGGTAAACCCTAGAAACGCTGGTTACGGCGTGTGAATCGGAGTTCGGAATTCCCGGATGAATAGTGATTGAAAAATTCTCTATAAATACCCCCCCATAAATCTAAATAAAAAAAAAATGAAACCCTAATCTATACGCAGGCCGCCACCAACAGAAATGAAGGGCCGAAATCTTTCCATCTTCTTCCCCAAATCTCTTCAAATCCATGAAGTATTACGACAAACTTCCTAAACGAATATTGTAGAGCATGAAGAGATCTACAACTTCAACGGTTGTGATCGAAATTGGAGTCATGGATCATCGGCAAAGTGGTCTCAAACGTCCGGAAGTCTTTCACGTTTTTCAAAAACATGGGGGCGCCGAGCTTCAGGGCACTGGGGGCGTGGGTGGTGTTCAGGGAGGCGCATCTGTAGGTAGTGCCTGATCGTGGTGGAAGCGAGTGGTGTGGCGTGCGTTTTAAACCCTAGGGGGCGGCTATTGGGTTCGGCTTGTATACCTGTACGTGCGCACGAGTTTGAGAAGAAGGGGAGCAACGGTCACGATGCAGTGGAGCTTAGATCTACGGTTGTAAATAGGTTAGGTTAAAAATTAATTAGAAAATGTTGTAATTTATATGAATAATTCGTGTAAACTTCATAAAATCATAACTTTTTCATACGAGGTCGAAAATGCACGAAACCAGTTGCGTTGGAATCGTATGGACGAGCACTACGCGATGGAGTTGGATTGGAGTCGTTTGGAGTTAGTGAGAATTTCGGGTAAAATTAAACGTCCGTTTAATTTTATTCGAAATAAATCGCTAAAACGAAAATAAAATCAAGGTGAGAACTTCTCACTCAATCGAATCAGTTTCGATTTTATTTTAAATAGTTAGATTTAAAATATTTGAATGCATATTTGAATGATAATTGTTATCTATTGATTTTTAAAATAGACAATATACGCCGTTAGTAAGCGGAGGTTATTTATTAAAAACATATACCGCGAATATTTCATAAACAGTGAAATTGGTATTATATATAATAGCAATATATATATATTGGCATATGTATATATTGGAGTTATTGATTTCCCGCATTTGTTTAGCGGATGAGACCCTATTGCGCCGTCTATTAAGCGGATAATATTTTAAATCCCATATACCGCGATAATTCCGTACTGGAGCGGAATTGGTATTGTGCTAACGTTTTTGGATGCAGGAAAACAGGTTGGAGGGATCCAACTGGATTCCTCAACAGTATTTATTTGATTTCAGATATTTTGATATTTGATGGATTATCATATCGATATATGATATCGTTGTTGTCGTGATTGACTATTTGGTATGTAGCATCATTGAACCAAATTTTGGGATTTTAAAATGATTTTAAAGTGATTTTTGAAAGTATACGTTTATAAAATATTTTTGGAATTGATCCATTTTAAATAGATAAACGTTATAATTTTTAAAGTTATAAAAATTATGATTTTGAGAAATACGATTAAAGATTTATTTTTGAAAATATGAGGTTAATGGTTTTATAAAATAGTTTAAAATTGGGAATTTGAATTTATTATAAAAAGTTGAAAATATAGGATTTATAAAATTTAATTATTTTATGAATAAAAATGGTGAAATGATAAAGGAATTTAAAGACGTTTTAAAGAATAATATAAATTGATTTATATAAGATTTATAAATGGATATTTATAAATGAAAATATTTGAATTATAAAACGAGTTTTTATAAGTGTTTGAATGAAGTGAAAATGGATTGCATAAGTGAATTGAATTTATAGAATCATAAACGGTGAAGTTATAAATGGAATTTTATAAGCCGTAGGTTTATAAAATTCATAAAGTTATTTGAAGAATAGGTTTGGATAAATAAACGAATCTTATAAGTTATAAGATTTATAATTATGAAGTTCAAAGGAACGATTTTTGCAAACAAATAAATTATAAGTATTTCACTTATAATATGAACTGTTAGTATATCATTGAGATATGAATTGAGATAGGTTAATAAAGGAATTTATAAAGAAAGATGTTATAAAACAGATAGAAATAGAATTTATAAACGTTGTTTTATAAATTCGCAACGACTTACTTTGATAAGTTAAATTTTATAACTTATTTATGAAGTTATATTCACGTTTTTGACTGTGAATAATCCTTTAAAATGAAATGAATAGAAATGATGAAATTTGTTAACAAAGTATATTCACGTTTTTAAATAGTGAATAATATGTTAAAGAAAATGTTTAGAATGTGATATTTTAAACAGAATTAAAACGATCTAACGATGTTTTAAAATGTGTTGAGATTCGAAACTATAGATTTCAACATTTATTGTTGAAATAGACGTTTTCGAGAAATAAAAGGAAATAGTGGACTATAACACTGTTGTTATAGTAAATAATTTCCGAAAGGAAATGTTTTGTGTAGTATTGGGATTTATATATCTATTTTTAATTTCGAATCCCTATACTAGTGATTTTGGGTTGTCGTAACGATGTTTTACGCAACATTCGTTTTGGCCCAAATAAATATGGTTAAGAGAATGATTTCCTTATAGAATGAAATATATACTAAATTTCGATTTGAGTATATTGAATATTTTCCAAGTGTAGAAAATAAAAAGATTTGTGAATTACTTATTTTTAATAAGTATGGAAATGTTTTCCAATATAAAGTGAATATTTTAAGAATTTGTCTTTTTGAAGATAAATTGAAATGAATAATTGAAATCGTATATGCATGGATATTTTGGAATATAAATTCACTATGGAATTTATAAAAGGAAGTGGAATTTGTTTAAAAATAAATATTGATTTATTTTTGAAGTGTGAAAATTATATATCTTGTAAAGATATTTTGGAAAATAAATAATTTGGAAAATTATTTGGAATCTGGTGATGTTGTGCATATCCATTGATAGTTCAATAACCGACTATCAATATTTCCCTTTGAATGGGTAATTGATGTGATTTGTTTGAATTTGAATGCCACACTTATTCTTGAATAAGCGCTCACTATTCGGGTTAACCGGGAAAGGACCATGGGGTCGTATAACCCATTCCGAATATGTGATACGTCGTTATGAATTGCATTTGATGACCGGTGTTGAAGACCGGGTATTTGCGAAAGCGATAGGATGACCTATCGATTGTCTCTGCACTGGGTAGCTCCTGGTATAGAGATTCCCTAAGTGATGGGAAATTCGATCGGGATTGTTAATACCCGGATTGCAAGGGCTTCGTGAGAAGTGCCTTCAGTTCTGTTCGAGCCCGGAACAGACTTGTATGGATTGTATGTCTGACATTACAAATTGAGATATAAAGCAGATTTCTTTCAAATATATTTCTGTTGGTGGCGGAGAATTTATTCTTTTAGCTTAACACCCTTCTCTGAGACGTACGAGCTCAGAGGTTATGTAGTTGAAGGTTATCAGCGATATATTCCCAATTTGGTAATGTGACATGCTGAGTGTTGCTGTGAAATGATCATTGTGTTGATTATTTGTGATAGGATCGTTTATTTGATCGTCTATCCTGGTGATCATTTCTATGATCATTTGTTGACCCAAAGCATGGCTTTTGTATAAAGTATGTTTTTGTGGACGTGACTTCGTCGAGCCTCACACCCCGTGAATGGTCAAAACAGGAAAGATGTAGCAAGGTTATGAGGGGTAGCGCCCTTTAGGATGTGTGCATTTCCTTCTGGAAAAGGGTGGTATCATGGTATGGAGCCCAGATACTTACTCATGTTGAAAACACTTTATGATTGTGTGAATTGATTGCGAGCGCTCGGTGAAAGGTCCCAAAGGACCGGGGGATGGCATATTCGGTCAGTTGTTACTCAGTTAGGGGTAACCCGGCCTTGTGTTGGTAGAGATCCGGTTTGGTTCTCGGGGATGTCCTTCCAGAGGCATTCTCATGTGGCAATGGGAAGTTCCTTGGCCTGATCATTCGTTGGAAATCCAAAGAAACAATACGAGACTTGTACGGTTTTAGTTGTATAACCTGCTATGGAATGTGGCGGTAACCTGCTATTGAACATAGTTAGCTATAGTAGGCATAGTTCGGAATGTCTATGCTGGCTAAGATTTATATTCTACTTTCGAAATGAATTTTTCCTACACTATGCACTAGTAATAGTATCAAATGTTCTTTTAAATGCGTATCAAGCATCTTTGACTATCATAAGGAGAAATCTCCTCCAAGTCTGCGTTTGCATTGTGTGTGTGGCGGGGGGATCTTATGGTAGTCTCATGTTTAAAAGCATTGCGAATTGACTTTAAAAAAATATTCCTCTATTTTTTTTTCCAAGATAAATAAACTGTTTTGAGTTCTCACACCAGTCACATGACTGACTCGGAGTTTATTGTTTTCCTTCCTAAACTCTGGGTGCCCACCAATTTCCACACGGGCAGTTAAGAGTAATGGTTTATCGGGATATTCTGGATATTCTGGAGTTGCTGGAGGCAAGATGGATGGCATGGCGTATTACTAGTTTATATAGTATTTCTTTTTCCGCTGCACTATTTGTTGTTGTTATTGTTGTACACTCTGATGTAATGAAATGTAATGTATAAAATGTAATAACTAATATAGTTCTTGTTTAAAGATTATTCATTTATCTATTATATGTTGTTCCGCTGCGATGGTGAGATTCTGATATTGTTCTGTTGTGTTCTGTTCCGTTCTATTTTCTATTTTCTTTTCTATCTATTTTATATCTCCTTTCTCTCTTCTTCTACCTCTTTCCTTTTCTTAAACCATAACATTTCGGGTTTCCGGCCTTCGATTGCTCGGCAGTCGATAAAGTGAGTATCGATGTTGAATTTTCGAAAGACGAAAATTTCCGGGACGTTACATCTGGTATCAGAGCATATGGTTAAGGGACAACCATGGTTCTGTTGGGTATTACTCATTAGAGATAGAGTCAGTAGTACTCTAGAATGAGTTTGAGTGTAATAATAGCTATGAGAGCGTATTTGTTAGTGAATATAAAATTGTTTTATATTGTGATGATTGGTTTGTTGAGTGGTATATGAACCTTCGTCGGCGCAGCCTCGAAACTGAATCGAAGGGGTTTCTAAACACTTAAATAGAACAATTCGACACAATATTGTTTTAAATTGGGTAAATGAAATAATTTTACCTTGATTATATTTTTATATATAAAGAAATAATTTTTCAGAATTATTAAAGTGTATATAAGTTGATTGTTTAGTTGTTTGAATAGTCTAAATTAAAGAATAATTGTATAAGCAAAAGAATTATAAGAATTGAATTATAATTAAAGTGATTTACAATTGTGAAATAAACTTATATATATAAGAAGTGAAACTATATGAATATATTTATGAATTTGAGTTGTAAATAAAAATGAATTTAAAGTTAAATGGAAATATAACTTAAGAGATGTTGAATGAAGTTGATATTGGTGTCAAAGTAAATTAATAAAGTTAAGTGATAAATATGAACTTAAGTTTTGTAAATTAAGTTGATATGAAATAATGGATGTAAGTGTTAATTCATTAAAATCTTATGTTATTGGAAGTTGAAAAATTGAATGAAAATCAATTTAATTAAACCAATTGATAAGTAAAGGAATTTGGTTGCAATTAATATACATTGATTGTTATATGGTTGTTAGTTGATTGATTGTATATAATTCATTAAGTATTAATGAAATTAAAAGCTAAAGTAATTAAAATTCAATTGGAAGTTAAGTGAATCTTAAATAAAATTGAATTTGATTTGGAAGTGAACCAACTTGAATATGGATTAGTGAATATAAACTAATTGAAAATGAATGTTAGTAAACATCCACTGTTAATGAATCAAATGTGATTAAATTGAAAACCTATTTCATTGAATATTAATGAGAATATGAATGAATATTTATTGGTTATGAATTTGTTGAATGATAGTTGGTTGATGGTTGAATATATTGCTTTTGTTTCAATTGCTATGTTGACATATATAGTTATTATGTTGCTATATGATGTATATTGAGATTATTTTCATATACGCATGTTCTCATGTTGTTTGTTGAGTGTTTAGTAGGTGCGGATCGCGTTTGCTTCACATTTGGAGCTTGCTTTCGCGCTATATTAGCCGTATTTGCTCGCTAATAAAATATAAGGTACATATCTCGGATTACATACCGTACTTTTATACTTTTTCCCTTCGGGATGCCTCATTACTTGATGAGATGTATATTTGTGATATATATACTGTCATTTTTTTTTCGGATCGAGCCGCGCAAAGGAGACTATGGCGAATTTTTCCGAAAATTTAAGGCGTTAGAAAAAATTTGAGAAAATTGGAAAATTTTTGAAAACTATAACTTTGATTTAGAATGGAAAGTTAAACAATAGTAGTTATTTTTGAAAAGATAACTAAGTATGATTAGAAAACTTAGTAAGTTATTATAAGAAGTTTAAACTATGAATTTTGGGAAAATTAATAAATTCTATAACTTTTCTTACTTGTTAATTTCGAGGACGAAATTCTTTTAAGGGGGGAAGATTGTAACGACCCAGGATTTTAAGTAATTAAAATTTGAATATTTAATTAATTTAAATATTGATAAGTGAATTTATAAGTTGAATAAATTTTATTTTGAATAATTGGATTTAATTGGATAATTAAATCGATAATTTAATATGTTAAATTATGGAGATAATTGAAAATTGGGTTAAATATGATTGAAAATGATTTGTAAAATTTTATTTTATCATATTGAAGTTAGAATGATATTTTAGAACTTTTAAAATCGAATTAAAAGTTAATTTGTGAAAATTGAATATTTTAATATTTAATCGACTAGTGAAAATAGTCAATTTTTGAACAGTCTCAGAATTGAACGAAACTAGTTCCATTGGATCCGTAATAGTTAGTTATTACCGGATTTCAATTTTCGTGTCAATCGGAGTTGTCGTTTGATCGTGGCAGCTCGAAACGCATCGAATTATTTTTAATATTAATTTGGCGAGTTAAAATAGCCATTTTTCAAAAAGTCTCGGATTTCGACGAAACTAGTTTCATCGGATCCGTAATGTGATATTATTGTAAGGTTTCAAATTTCGTATCAATTGGATTTACCGTTTGTCCGGTACAAATTAAAACGCCTAGAAAATCGTTTAAATCGGTTTAATTTAAATTGAACGTTTATAGCCATAACTCGCACAGATGTCCGAATTAGCTTTCGAAACCTGTTCCATTTTGTCCGGAACGCGGGGTAAACCCTAGAAACGCTGGTTACGGCGCGTGAATCGGAGTTCGGAATTCCCGGATGAATAGTGATTGAAAAATTCTCTATAAATACCCCCCCATAAATCTATAAAAAAAAAATGAAACCCTAATCTATACGCAGGCCGCCACCAACAGAAATGAAGGGCCGAAATCTTTCCATCTTCTTCCCCATATCTCTTCAAATCCATGAAGTATTACGACAAACTTCCTAAACGAATATTGTAGAGCATGAAGAGATCTACAACTTCAACGGTTGTGATCGAAATTGGAGTCATGGATCATCGGCAAAGTGGTCTCAAACGTCCGAAAGTCTTTCACGTTTTTCGAAAACATGGGGGCACCGAGATTCAGGGCACTGGGGGCGTGGGTGGTGTTCAGGGAGGCGCATCTGTAGGTAGTGCCTGATCGTGGTGGAAGCGAGTGGTGTGGCGTGCGTTTTAAACCCTAGGGGGCGGCTATTGGGTTCGGCTTGTATACCTGTACGTGCGCACGAGTTTGAGAAGAAGGGGAGCAACGGTCACGATGCAGTGGAGCTTAGATCTACGGTTGTAAATAGGTTAGGTTAAAAATTAATTAGAAAATGTTGTAATTTATATGAATAATTCGTGTAAACTTCATAAAATCATAACTTTTTCATACGAGGTCGAAAACGCGCGAAACCAGTTGCGTTGGAATCGTATGGACGAGCACTACGCGATGGAGTTGGATTGGAGTCGTTTGGAGTTAGTGAGAATTTCGGGTAAAATTAAACGTCCGTTTAATTTTATTCGAAATAAATCGCTAAAACGAAAATAAAATCAAGGTGAGAACTTCTCACTCAATCGTATCAGTTTCGATTTTATTTTAAATAGTTAGATTTAAAATATTTGAATGCATGTTTGAATGATAATTGTTATCTATTGATTGTTAAAATAGACATTATACGCCGTTAGTAAGCGGAGGTTATTTATTAAAAACATATACCGCGAATATTTCATAAACAGTGAAATTGGTATTATATAATAATAGCAATATATATATATATATATATTGGCATATGTATATATTGGAGTTATTGATTTCCCGCATTTGTTTAGCGGATGAGACCCTATTGCGCCGTCTATTAAGCGGATAATATTTTAAATCCCATATACCGCGATAATTCCGTACTGGAGCGGAATTGGTATTGTGCTAACGTTTTTGGATGCATGAAAACAGGTTGGAGGGATCCAACTGGATTCCTCAACAGTATTTATTTGATTTCAGATATTTTGATATTTGATGGATTATCATATCGATATATGATATCGTTGTTGTCGTGATTGACTATTTGGTATGTAGCATCATTGAACCAAATTTTGGGATTTTAAAATGATTTTAAAGTGATTTTTGAAAGTATACGTTTATAAAATATTTTTGGAATTGATCCATTTTAAATAGATAAACGTTATAATTTTTAAAGTTATAAAAATTATGATTTTGAGAAATACGATTAAAGATTTATTTTTGAAAATATGAGGTTAATGGTTTTATAAAATAGTTTAAAATTGGGAATTTGAATTTATTATAAAAAGTTGAAAATATAGGATTTATAAAATTTAATTATTTTATGAATAAAAATGGTGAAATGATAAAGGAATTTAAAGACGTTTTAAAGAATAATATAAATTGATTTATATAAGATTTATAAATGGATATTTATAAATGAAAATATTTGAATTATAAAACGAGTTTTTATAAGTGTTTGAATGAAGTGAAAATGGATTGCATAAGTGAATTGAATTTATAGAATCATAAACGGTGAAGTTATAAATGGAATTTTATAAGCCGTAGGTTTATAAAATTCATAAAGTTATTTGAAGAATAGGTTTGGATAAATAAACGAATCTTATAAGTTATAAGATTTATAATTATGAAGTTCAAAGGAACGATTTTTGCAAACAAATAAATTATAAGTATTTCACTTATAATATGAACTGTTAGTATATCATTGAGATATGAATTGAGATAGGTTAATAAAGGAATTTATAAAGAAAGATGTTATAAAACAGATAGAAATAGAATTTATAAACGTTGTTTTATAAATTCGCAACGACTTACTTTGATAAGTTAAATTTTATAACTTATTTATGAAGTTATATTCACGTTTTTGACTGTGAATAATCCTTTAAAATGAAATGAATAGAAATGATGAAATTTGTTAACAAAGTATATTCACGTTTTTAAATAGTGAATAATATGTTAAAGAAAATGTTTAGAATGTGATATTTTAAACAGAATTAAAACGATCTAACGATGTTTTAAAATGTGTTGAGATTCGAAACTATAGATTTCAACATTTATTGTTGAAATAGACGTTTTCGAGAAATAAAAGGAAATAGTGGACTATAACACTGTTGTTATAGTAAATAATTTCCGAAAGGAAATGTTTTGTGTAGTATTGGGATTTATATATCTATTTTTAATTTCGAATCCCTATACTAGTGATTTTGGGTTGTCGTAACGATGTTTTACGCAACATTCGTTTTGGCCCAAATAAATATGGTTAAGAGAATGATTTCCTTATAGAATGAAATATATACTAAATTTCGATTTGAGTATATTGAATATTTTCCAAGTGTAGAAAATAAAAAGATTTGTGAATTACTTATTTTTAATAAGTATGGAAATGTTTTCCAATATAAAGTGAATATTTTAAGAATTTGTCTTTTTGAAGATAAATTGAAATGAATAATTGAAATCGTATATGCATGGATATTTTGGAATATAAATTCACTATGGAATTTATAAAAGGAAGTGGAATTTGTTTAAAAATAAATATTGATTTATTTTTGAAGTGTGAAAATTATATATCTTGTAAAGATATTTTGGAAAATAAATAATTTGGAAAATTATTTGGAATCTGGTGATGTTGTGCATATCCATTGATAGTTCAATAACCGACTATCAATATTTCCCTTTGAATAGGTAATTGATGTGATTTGTTTGAATTTGAATGCCACACTTATTTTTGAATAAGCGCTCACTATTCGGGTTAACCGGGAAAGGACCATGGGGTCGTATAACCCATTCCGAATATGTGATACGTCGTTATGAATTGCATTTGATGACCGGTGTTGAAGACCGGGTATTTGCGAAAGCGATAGGATGACCTATCGATTGTCTCTGCACTGGGTAGCTCCTGGTATAGAGATTCCCTAAGTGATGGGAAATTCGATCGGGATTGTGAATACCCGGATTGCAAGGGCTTCGTGAGAAGTGCCTTCGGTTCTGTTCGAGCCCGGAACAGACTTGTATGGATTGTATGTCTGACATTACAAATTGAGATATAAAGCAGATTTCTTTCAAATATATTTCTGTTGGTGGCGGAGAATTTATTCTTTTAGCTTAACACCCTTCTCTGAGACGTACGAGCTCAGAGGTTATGTAGTTGAAGGTTATCAGCGATATATTTCCAATTTGGTAATGTGGCATGCTGAGTATTGCTGTGAAATGATCATTGTGTTGATTATTTGTGATAGGATCGTTTATTTGATCGTCTATCCTGGTGATCATTTCTATGATCATTTGTTGACCCAAAGCATGGCTTTTGTATAAAGTATGTTTTTGTGGACGTGACTTCGTCGAGCCTCACACCCCGTGAATGGTCAAAACAGGAAAGATGTAGCAAGGTTATGAGGGGTAGCGCCCTTTAGGATGTGTGCATTTCCTTCTGGAAAAGGGTGGTATCATGGTATGGAGCCCAGATACTTACTCATGTTGAAAACACTTTATGATTGTGTGAATTGATTGCGAGCGCTCGGTGAAAGGTCCCAAAGGACCGGGGGATGGCATATTCGGTCAGTTGTTACTCAGTTAGGGGTAACCCGGCCTTGTGTTGGTAGAGATCCGGTTTGGTTCTCGGGGATGTCCTTCCAGAGGCATTCTCATGTGGCAATGGGAAGTTCCTTGGCCTGATCATTCGTTGGAAATCCAAAGAAACAATACGAGACTTGTACGGTTTTAGTTGTATAACCTGCTATGGAATGTGGCGGTAACCTGCTATTGAACATAGTTAGCTATAGTAGGCATAGTTCGGAATGTCTATGCTGGCTAAGATTTATATTCTACTTTCGAAATGAATTTTTCCTACACTATGCACTAGTAATAGTATCAAATGTTCTTTTAAATGCGTATCAAGCATCTTTGACTATCATAAGGAGAAATCTCCTCCAAGTCTGCGTTTGCATTGTGTGTGTGGTGGGGGGATCTTATGGTAGTCTCATTTTTAAAAGCATTGCGAATTGACTTTAAAAAAATATTCCTCTATTTTGTTTTCCAAGATAAATAAACTGTTTTGAGTTCTCACACCAGTCACATGACTGACTCGGAGTTTATTGTTTTTCTTCCTAAACTCTGGGTGCCCACCGATTTCCACACGGGAAGTTAAGAGTAAAGGTTTATCAGGATATTCTGGATATTCTGGAGTTGCTGGAGGCAAGATGGATGGCATGGCGTATTACTAGTTTATATAGTATTTCTTTTTCCGCTGCACTATTTGTTGTTGTTGTTGTTGTACACTCTGATGTAATGAAATGTAATGTATAAAATGTAATAACTGATATAGTTCTTGTTTAAAGATTATTCATTTATCTATTATATGTTGTTCCGCTGCGATGGTGAGATTATGATATTGTTCTGTTGTGTTCTGTTCCGTTCTATTTTCTAGTTTCTTTTCTATCTATTTTCTATCTCCTTTCTCTCTTCTTCTACCTCTTTCCTTTTCTTAAACCATAACATTTCGGGTTTCCGGCCTTCGATTGCTCGGCAGTCGATAAAGTGAGTATCGATGTTGAATTTTCGAAAGACGAAAATTTCCGGGACGTTACACCCGGTCTCTTTAATAACTACGTATTATTACACCGTTGGCTCCTTTACATTTCAAATCGATTCGTAATTTGTATCAAAATATCATATTCGCTTCAAAAATCATATCCATTTCAAATATCGTCGTATCTTTTCAAATAGAAGATTTCGTTTCAAAAATCGTTTTTCGCATCAATGTCTCATTTCGGTTTCAAAATCATTTCGAATTTCAATTTAGGTTGCAACTTCATTTAACTCAATTCGTATTTAAATTCAAGATTTAAACATAAACATTTCACCTTATTAACCAGTTTGGAATCTTAGAAAAATAGTTTTAAGTAGTTTAAATAATTAAAATACTTAAAATACTTAAACTCTTAAAATGGATGTGAAATAGATAAATTAGTTTAAAATAATTTAAATCGGGTTAAGTAGATTTGAAATAGATTAAAACAGTTTAAGTATCCAAAATGGTTTATATAACCGAGTAATTTGGAAAACAAATAAAACAGCTTCAAAACCAATCCATTTCAATTTATAACTTCCCAATTCAAATCACTTTCAATTTCCATTCTACCGATTCAATTTCGATTTCAATTCAAAACAACGTCAACTTTAACTTCAAATCAATTCAATTCTACATTCACCTTCAATTTATTCAATTTCAATTTTTATCGATTTGGAGCTTGATTTCAAAATATCCATTTATAACACTTAACAAATTTTCCATCAATATTCAAGTTTAAATCCAAATTTCAAATATGGTTCAATTCCAAGCTCGATTTCAAAATATCATTTTTATATCACTTTTACTTAGTAATATTCAAAGCTCGAATTAAGGTTAAATCTTTAAACAAATCAATTTCGAAATTCAATCATATCCTGATTTTAAATTCCAAAGTCTCCACTTAATTCTTTTAACAATTTCTTTTAACCAAAATTAATTTCAACATTCCAAATTCAAATTTTCGATAAATTCGATTTCTATAAATTGATATCTATTTATAACTTTTAAATCAAAACATTTAAACAAATTTCAAATCGATGATTTTTAAAATTATTAATTTAGCCAATTCGGTGTCCGTATATAATTTTCTATCCTATGGCCAAGTAATTATTTATTTCAATTAAATGTCAGGGATGAGTATATATTACTTAAATTAAATCACAGTATCATATGTATGCATAACAGGTTATATATAAGCAAATAAACATCCAAATATTTAAATATCAACCAATAGCATCCATCGAAATAAATCATCCAATAGACAATACAATTCATGGAAATTTCATAGTTATCAATGTCAGGTAATTTAATTGCAATTCAATTTCAATTTCAATTTAACTGTCAATTTAATTTTCAACGGTTAATTCAAATGACAATCTATATGACAATTAAATTCTATCAAACAACGATAAATAAAATCATAACACTTCATAATGTCAAATTTAACTAGCATAAAGATATTTAGTACGTTGTGAGCGTTATAAAACACTCACCTTGATTTTTCGATTTTAAATCAAATCGAACGACGTTCGATTTAACCCAAAATTTTATCTAGCTCCAAACGACTCCAATCCACTCCCATAGCGTAGTGCTCGTCCATACGATTCCAACGTAAAAAGTTTCGTCCGATTCCGACCTCGTACGAACAAGATATGATATTTTAAAGGTTACACGAATTTATAATATAATTAAATTACAATTTTAAACCCTGCTGCAAATCTCAGCCGTCCATTCCAAAGCAACCAGATCCAGGCCGCTACCCCTTTCTTCCTCACGCGTCTTGCTCCAGTAAAACGCACGCATACACGAACCCGAGGCCGCCCAAAAACCCTAATACTCGCACCCAATACAAACATCTTCAACTTGATCAGGATACACCACTTCGAAGCCACCGCCTTACTCCACCTTCACCCCAAATAGCTCCAAGCTCGGCCTCATCCTCTGTCTCGAATTGTGTGAAAAACGCAGCTGCTTCCATCGCGTTTTGCCGCCAATCCGTGGCTCCGTTTCCGATCTCCACCGTTGGATAGCTAGATCTTAATGCCCTCTATAACTTTGTAGTTGAGAGTTTTTGCTAATTGTTGATGGATTGAGAGGAAAATGAGGAAGAAGTTTCGAAATTTTCTGGCCATTGAAATGAAAGTGGCGGCTGGTCAAAAAGAGTTAGGGTTTGGAGCAAATGGAAGAGGATGGGTCCTTTTATAGAAAATTGCAAAAACACTATTCACCGAAAATTTTTCGAACTCCAAATGAAGCGTGCCGGCAGGCGTTTCTAAGGTTTACCCCATGTTCCGGACACAATGGAATAGGTTTCGGAAGCTAATTCGATCGTCTGTGCGAGTTACGGCAATAAACGATCAAATTTAAATTAAATCGATTAAACGAATTTCTATGCGTTTTGGCTCGCCCCGGACAAACGGTAAATCCGATTGACATGAAATTTGAAATCTTACAATAATATCACATTACGGATCTGATGAAACTATTTTCGTTGAAATCCGAGACCGTTTGAAAAATGACTATTTTAACTCGCCAAATTAATATTAAAACAATTTCAACACGTTTCGAGCTGCCACGGTCAAACGACAAATTCGATTGCTACGAAAATTGAAATCCGATAATAACTAACTATTACGGATCCAATGGAACTAGTTTCGTCCAATTCTGAGACTGTTCAAAATTTGGCTATTTTCCAGTCGATAATTAAATAGTAAAATATTCAATTTTTTACAAATTTACTGTTAATTCGATTTTAAAAGTTCTACAACATCATTCTTACTTTAATGTGATAAAATAAATTTTACAAATCATTTTTAATCATATTAAACCCGTTATTCAATTATCCAATAATTTCCAATTTTAAAATCTTATCAACTCTATTATAATCCCAATATAACTTATATTCACTTTGGAAACCAATCTGAATCATATTAAATCAAATTTCAATTATTCACTCTATTTCCATATATTAAATTTCAATATCAAATTAATCATATCAAATTCGGAATTTAATTATTCAAACATTTGTAATGTTAAATTTAAACAAATTTGGTTATTCTTAAATCACTATCTTTTGAAATATTCAAACGAACTTGTAAAATTTAACAAATTCAAATTATAGAACAACCATTTTCATTAAACAGTTATTCAATTCATAAATAATTAACTTAGATAAAATCTTGTTGCATTTCGTTCTAGTTATTATTATTCCAAATGACTTACAATTTTTTTCTAACACTAAATCATGAAATCTTATTAAATTAGCTATTTTAATTATCGAAAATTTACGGGTCGTTATACTCTTTTGTTTCTCAATTCGAGTTATCGTTTGTCCTGGAATCTGCGATTTAGTTCCGGCCGTTCACTGTAAGGCTTCTCGTTCAACGGTGGATCGTCGTCGATGGTTCGATCGGGGTGTGCTGCTGTGTAGAGGTCGACTAGGACTTTCAATCCATACGGTTACTTCGGTCAGAAGGTGATCGATTTTGCCAGAATCCAAGCTTATAGGCACGGCGGCGAGGGGGTTTTTCTGGCAACCAGAGGCGGTCGCGCGACCCTAGGGTGGCGCGGCTCGGAGGCGCAAACCCAACGGCGCACGTGGATCGAGGGGAAATTGGATGTAGGCGCGACGAAAATTGATGGAAGCGTCGATCAGGTGGCGGCTGTGTTCGTTCGAGAGCGTGTTTTAGGGTTCGTACTGTAGCATGATGCGTGCATGGGTGCTGACATGGAGGGGTAACGTGGTTTTTCTGTTTTGTTTATTTATTTTCAAATTTAAATTCGTCTAACTTCAATTGTGTATAACTTTGGCGTACGAACTCGAATTTACGTGCGGTTTCTTTTCTTAGGATCGTATCATAATTCCGGACATTTAGGCGCTAGTATGGAAGAATTCTAAGGCTGTTTGATTTTTAGGTTTAAATTGGATTTAAATTCAATTTAAATTCAAAAGGTGAGTATTTTAACCCACTCACAAAATTCTAAAATTTCTTATGTTTGTTAAATTAAATTTTGTTGTAATTATGCATTTATTTACGACTTTTTCGTATATTTTTAATCATCATCTTAGTTATTGCATTTATTTAAATTAAATCGTTATTTAATTTATTATTGGATATAACTGCCAGTTAGTTATCTGTTACATATTATCAGTTATATACGGATATTGATTTATTGTTTTGGATGATGATTGTGATGGATGTATGATTTTTATGATGGATGAATGGATGTTTTGGTTATATCATCATAATCTGCAAATTATTATGCATTTTTATTTCATTCGAGATTGCAGTTTGAAATGATATATAACCGCAAATTTTTATTTTAAATTACGGATTGAAATGATAAATATCCATATCACTTGACCATAGGATAGAAAATTATATACAGACACCGCGGTCTATATATAATAATATTTTGAAATGATTTCTATGGTTTTGTAAAGAATATATATATGATTTTATGAGATATTGATTTGGATATTTGATAAAGGTTATTTTATATATTGTTAAATTTTCGGTTTTAAGCTATGTATAAAATTGGTTTAAAGTATAAAATAAAGTTGATTTTGTTAAATATAATATGGATAAGTATTTACTTAAATTATATTTAATATAGAGTTATATTGATTTTTTTAAAATCAAGGTTGATAAGATAGTTGAAATTGATTGATATTTTATTTAATAAAGAATTATATTTAATAAGAATCCGTTTGGAAGTTATTGAAATTTAGATTTTAAAAGAATATGGTTTTATAACAAAAATTCGGGGTTAAGGTGATTTAAGTGAATATATCAAGTCTAAATAAATTAAGGAACATTAAATTATTGAAATTTGAAGTTTATACAAAGGATACTGGATTTATTAATTAAATATTTCAAAAGTAAATAATAGTAAAGTAAATTTGGTGTGTGTGTATACATACATACATATATATATATATATATATATATATATATATAAATTATAAAATTTAGTTTTGAAACTTTGAATATTAACGCTTTCAAATATATGAAATTTGAAATGGTTTATTTGAGGATTTAAATCGGTATTGGAATTGATTTCGAAATTAAAGAAGCTAATTTATTATATAATGTAATTTAATAGTAAACCATTTAATTATTGGAAGTTATGTTTCAAAGTTATGGATTTCAAGGTATTATGATTTGAAAGTGATATGATTTTGGGAAAAGGATATATTTGAAATAAAAATGATATTATACCGATTTAGGATTTCTTTAAATTGATATCATATTGATTTTGTTTTAAAATAAAAATGATATCGTATTTATACGGTTTTGAAATGGATATTATATTCTGGTTTTGAAGTATAAACTATTTCAAAAAGACCGCGGTGTTATAATAACGTTTGGTAGTTAAAGAGACCGGGATTGGAAGTTTTCATACTCTCTGCCAACTCCGAAAACCGCTTTAACAACCGTGTACACGGTGGAGATTCCAGAATAAAGTAGGATGGTGGTGGCGTTTCCTTTGAGGTAAATACGTGGACCCAACTCCCGTGAGTTGGCATAAGGTGGCTAAAACAAGAGCGACTGACGGGTTAATGAGGTAGCACCTTTGATCGGACACATCCCTTCGATATTATATTTTGACTTTTGGATTGATTCGGTGGCCACTTTTGATTTTTTTTATTTGGGGGTGTGGCTCGAGGTGGGCGGTAGTTGTGCGTTACCACCGACCCGGAAGCGTAATTGGCATATCTACCTTGGCATTGCCTAGTTATGTCGTGTCACCTACCCTAGCACGCCTTGTACGAGTTTGGTTTTCTCCCGTAGCCCGTGTGGTATCCTCTGGTGGCTTCCCGATCAGGAGGGACTATGATATTGGATAAACTACTGGGACTATTATGTGTTAAGGGCTATATGGGTAACCCCTTAATGCTATTAAAAAGTAAGTTTATTTTACTATAGACATTATTATAATAGCGAAATACTACGATATAGTAAGTAGTTTAACGGATCCTTAGGAGATGTGAATCCCGAGCATCTTTTAAGTTACTACACTCACGTTAGACACTGGATAGGAGATGTCAAACATCGTAAACATCTCCGACGCCGTTACACTCATATTTATTTCAGTTGATTTAACTTACATAAGATATTTTAGTTCTGACTCGGGTGTTTTGTCCTTTCAATTCGCTCGGGTCAATCCGAGCATTTCATGATTTGAAGATTTTTATTCTGGAGGACGAAGACGAAGAATTATTATTATTATTATTATTATTATTATTATTATTATTATTATTATTATATTGTTCCACTACTCACTGTATTCCGCTGCATCGATTATTATTCGCTGGTATGTGCAACTCTGATATGTATTATATAAGAATAATCAAATATTTTGTAAAATAGCTTCATGAACTGTTTATTTGATTATTATATTTTATCGTTCCGCTGTGAGATTCTGTTTTGTATTTCTTTCTTTCTCTGCTTTTTCTTATTTTCCCCATAACAATCCGCCCTTCTGTATGGTTTAAGTCTGAAGTGTGTGGTTTATCGTCGATTTAAAGCATGCAAAAAGGCGGGACGTTACATCTGGTATCAGAGCTTTGGTTTAGCAATAAATCTTAGCTTTGTGGGGTTTGACTCTTCATTAATAGGGTAGTAATTCCTTATAATGAGTCGCTGAGTGTATATATGAGAGAGCGTACTTGTTAGTGTTATAAAAAGTTTTAATATTGTGTCAATTTGTTCCGTTTTGTATTTGTAAACTCTAGTTGATGCATGGGACGCTATGACATCAATAGGGATTTCTAAACACTTAATAGGACAGACCGACATAATATTTGTTTTTAATAAAGGTGAGTGAAATAATTTTGCCTATTATATTTTCTATATATATAAAATAAATTTTTATAAATAAGATATATATTTGGTTGTAATATATTGGTTGTTAGGTAGTGAAATCTATAAGCATAGGTTGGAAATAAGATTGAAAATAAAATAAATGAAAATCGGAAAGTTATAATTTAAGTTCCGGGGTTTTGAAATTTCTTTTGAATGATTTTGAAATATAATAATAATTATATTAGAAGTATTTTCTGATATAAATATTTCAATATAATTTGAAAGAAATGTTTTAAAAGAAATTTTGGAAAAGAAATAAGTTTTGTACTCCCCTCTCTGTCGCTGGAAAATAATTTCGGTGATGGTGGCCGCATCATCGATTTTCATTTTCGAGTTTCGAAGTGGGAAGGCCACTCTAGTAGTTTTACTACAGATTTATTTTGGTAAAAAAATATAAATTTTAAATTGTTTTAAATATAATAGGATATATAAATTGCAAGCATATGTTTATCTGTTATTTTAAAATGATTTTGAAAACCCGGTATTTAGTTTTGATAATTAATAGTTTTAATTAAGTGTAGTAAAATGGAATATAACTGATTTATAAATTGGAACCTTTAATTAAAATAAGAGTTAATGCTAAGTTATAAATAAAATTAAAAGAAAGTTGAATTGTAACCTATAAAACAAAAGATAAAATTATTGAACATTAAAATATAATTAAAAGATGAGGCAAAACTTGTATATGTTTCATTTGCATTCTTTAACACATATATAACTTACCAAAAGATGTAAAAAGTTGAAATGTTAATAAGAAAATATAACGGAAATTGTACAAGTAAACTTATGAATGAAAGTGTTCAATGAATTTCTTTAGTAAATAAGAATTTTGTGTTATAGGGGTTATGAACTCGAAATGTACTATAATAAAATATGGTAGAAAGTAAGTATTGTAAGTTAGCAATGAGAAACTTAAGTAAATGAATACAAATGTTAAGCCATTTAATAAATGAAAGGAAGTTAGTAGGTAATGAATGGAAAAAATTAAGATAAGTATTAACTGAAAAAATGGGGAATCAAACCATAAATGTAGGAAAAGAAATGATTAAGAATGAATTTGATCTATTTTCTAAATTTGTTTGTTGGTTGTTTTGGTTTATGAATTGTTTGGGTAAGGATACTTTAAAATTGTCTGGATGTATGAATAATCTATTTAGCTTCATCAGAGACTGTTGAGTAAATGGTGCGCTTAGTAGTTTATTTTTCATTCTGAACAATTTGAAGTTTTGAACCCGAACAACTATTTGTTTTGTTGATGTGAATAAATAAATTGATTGGTATTGATTTTATGTAATGGTTGTTTGTTTGTTGCAGGTGATTGATGTTTGTATTGATTTGTTGTTTATGGTTGAAACAACTTAAATATTTCATTTTATATAATTGTTAACCTTTTTGGATTATATAAGTGAAATACATGTTATGGAAGCAATTGCTACTGCTTTTGGTTTCATAAAATAAGCGTTAATTGCCCGACAAATAGGTACGTTTTCGGATTACAGTTTTTTGAGCGCTATTATATTATTTTTCCCGTGTTGGGATATATCATTTTGGAAATTATATGTTGTATATTGTTATATTTGATATTATATTTTCTCCCGAGCCTCTCCGTACAAAGGAGACTCTGCCGAAATTTTTCGAAAATTTAGGACTTAGAAAATATTTTGAAAATGTTTTCCAATTTTTTTTTATTTGAGTATGAGAGATTTAATGGTTATAAGTTGGCATATTTTATCTAAATTAATTAATTTTGTAAATTCATTTGTTTATAAATTTAATGTTTAAGTAAAATATATTGATTTCCTAATTCTTCTTTTCCCTTCTTTTTCCTTTTCGGGGATGAAAAGTTTTGAGTAGGGGAGAGTGTAACGACCCATAATTTTCATTGATTAAACTTAGTTAATTAATAAGATTTTTGTGATTAAATTCAGAAAGAAATAAAATTTTATAATTTATAATCAAGCAAATGTTAAAAAATGAAACGCAACCATGTAAATTAAAGCTAAGTATTAACAATTGAAATGAAAAGGTCGATTAAATGAAGTAACGTAAATTGTCATCCTAGGCTAAGAATTGAATATAAGAAAACAAAGGCAAATAATGAATTAATGAATGAATTTATAATGATAAATAGTAATGGAATGTCCTGTAAGTGTTTATAATATTATTAATGGAAATAATAACGTGGATAAGATTGGTAAGTAAATTTTTAATAACTTGAATGTAACAGTATAAATGTAAGTTAATTGTTAATAACTTGGATGTCATTCCAAGTAGTGAAACAATGTAAATGTTAATTATATTCTTATTGTAATAAAAGAATGTTACCAAGATGAAACGATTAATTTGATTTAAAATCTTAATTGATGTGTGCATTAATTCATAATGGGATGTAAAAGGTAAATTAATAATGTAAAATGTTGACTTACCAATAAAATAATGCATAATGAATGGAAATGGAATGAATTAGTGTATGAACTAATGGTAGCACTTGTTGTAAGCTAATAAGTAAATTAAAACGTAATAAGTGCTATTTATATTAATAATTAATAGGTAGAATGAAATATCAATTAATGCATTTATTTAAAATTGTAAAGTTATAATAACATATAGTAATTGGTTGGGAAGAATAAAGATAACTAAATATACTTTAATGATACTTAACGGAAAGTGTGGGTGTAAATTTAAAAGGAAACGAAAATTTTAATTTTAAGATAGTAATTGGAGTAATAGAAAGCTAAATAAATTTATTGGGAATATTAATTGTAATTGGATGTAGATTAATGCGATAACGTTAATAGAAGTTGATTAACATCTAATTTAGCGTAATCACTGTTAATTGGAAGCTATTGCAATAAATGGAATTAAATATTACATTAGTGTAGATTTAAGGTAATATTGGGTAATAGGGTATGGTTAGTGGTTTTTGAATGAATTGATAATTAAAATTAACGGTGGTGATGTTAATATTAGTTGACTATAAACAAATTGAATGAAATTCAATCAATGGAAATAATGCAGATGTATACTTTTAGCTACAAATTGTATATATGAGAACAAAATGTAAGCATTGAATTAGATTAATGAATTTAAATTATAATAAATGGTCATTGAATAAAATTCATATGATGAAAGTAATTATAATAAATGTTTGAAAGTAATAAACTTAAAGTTAATGGTTACAATTGTTATAAATTACCTATTTGTTTAGTTCATGGAATTTAATTTGAAAGCAATTGCAGTAATCGACTTAATTAGTGCAATCCTAATTAATTAAAGAAATTGGTTGGATAAGAGGAATAGAAAGCAATATTTATTAACTTATTGAAATTTAAAATTCAATAATTGGATTTATTTCAAACGGATGAAATTAAATATTTAATTATTACGTTAACTGAAAATTAAGTTGAAATTGAAGAATATTAATGTAATAGATTTAAATCCAATGTTAATTTCATCCATTTGACCATAATGAATTGAATAATAAGAATGAATAGTGAATTCAATGAAATTATTGAAAATTTAATTTATAATTGATGAATATAATGAAATTTGAATTTACGCTGAAAATTATGATTGAATCAACATTTAATTAACATCTAAATATGTTTTAATTGCTGGAATTGTTAAGAAAACTAAACTGATAAGATTTGTAAATTTTGGAAGTGAAATTGAAAAAGTGATTTAATTATTTTATTATTAATTTATTTAATTAATGTAAAAATAGCCATTTTGGCCACTGACTCGGATTTCGACGAAACTAGTTTCATCGGATCCGTAACGGTGAATTATTGTAGGATTTCAAGTTTCGTAGCGATCGGGCTTGTCGTTTGATCGTACGGACTCGAAACGCCTAGAAATTAATGAAATTGAAATCAATTTGAAAAAAATATTGATTTGATCATATCTTCTTCATACGATGGAATTTGGACTTGAAACTTGTTCCATCACGTTTAAAATATTTAAAAACATCTATTTCGATATATGGGTTGACCCAATTTCATGTTGGAGTCGAAACGGGCTTTTTGGGCCACATTGGCGTTAGCGCGTAAATTTATCTTATCCATTCAAATGTCAACCCTGCCTATATATATCCTGCTATAAACCCTAACAGCGTATGTTCCTCATTTCTATACGTTCTATTCACCTCCTCACTTCAGTGGCGGACAAACCCTAATTCCGGTTGCAATCCCAAATCAAATCCAAAGCTGAAATTTCAAACTCCACAATATATGCCAAATTTTATATCAATTCGAAGCTCTCGAAGAGCGTAACTCAGATCTGCAATTTGTTTCTCTATTCGAGTTATCGTTTGTCCTGGAATCTGTGATTTAGTTCCGGCCTTTCACTGTAAGGCTTCTCGTTCAACGGTGGATCGTCGTCGATGGTTCGATCGGGGTGTGCTGCTGTGTAGAGGTCGACTAGGGCTTTCAATCCATACGGTTACTTCAGTCAGAAGGTGATCGATTTCGCCAGAATCCAAGCTTATAGGCACGGCGGCGAGGGGGTTTTTCTGGCAACCAGAGGCGGTCGCGCGACCCTAGGGTGGCGCGGCTCGGAGGCGCAAACCCAACGGCGCACGTGGATCGGGGGGAAATTGGATGTAGGCGTGACGAAAATTGATGGAAGCGTCGATCAGGTGGCGGCTGCGTTCGTTCGAGAGCGTGTTTTAGGGTTCGTACTGTAGCATGGTGCGTGCGTGGGTGCTGACATGGAGGGGTAACGTGGTTTTTTTGTTTTGTTTATTTATTTTCAAATTTAAATTCGTCTAACTTCAATTGTGTATAACTTTGGCGTACGAACTCGAATTTACGTGCGGTTTCTTTTCTTAGGATCATATCATAATTCCGGACATTTTGGCGCTAGTATGGAAGAATTCTGAGGCTGATTGATTTTTGGGTTTAAATTGGATTTAAATTCAATTTAAATTCAAAAGGTGAGTGTTTTAACCCACTCACAAAATTCTAAAATTTCTTATGTTTGTTAAATTAAATTTTGTTGTGATTATGCATTTATTTACGACTTTTTCGTATATTTTTAATCATCATCTCAGTTATTGCATTTATTTAAATTAAATCGTTGTTTAATTTATTATTGGATATAACTGCCAGTTAGTTATCTGTTATATATTATCAGTTATATATGGATATTGATTTATTGTTTTGGATGATGATTGTGATGGATGTATGATTTTTATGATGGATGAATGGATGTTTTGGTTATATCATCATAATCTGCAAATTATTATGCATTTTTATTTCATTCGAGATTGCAGTTTGAAATGATATATAACCGCAAATTTTTATTTTAAATTACGGATTGAAATGATAAATATCCGTATCACTTGACCATAGGATAGAAAATTATATACAGACACCGCGGTCTATATATAATAATATTTTGAAATGATTTCTATGGTTTTATAAAGAATATATATATATGATTTTATGAGATACTGATTTAGATATTTGATAAAGGTTATTTTATATATAGTTAAATTTTCGGTTCTAAGCTATGTATAAAATTGTTTAAAGTATAAAATAAAGTTGATTTTATTAAATATAATATGGATAAGTATTTACTTGAATTATATTTAATAGAGTTATATTGATTTTTTTAAAACAAGGTTGATAGGTTAGTTGAAATTGACTGAGATTTTATTTAATTAAGAATTATATTTAATAAGAATCCATTTGGAAGTTATTGAAATTTAGATTTTAAAAGAGTATGGTTTTATAACAAAAATTCGGGGTTAAGGTGATTTAAGTGAATATATCAAGTCTAAATAAATTGAGGAATATTAAATTGTTGAAATTTTAAGTTTATATAAAGGATACTGGATTTATTAATTAAATATTTCGAAACTAAATAATAGTAAAGTAAATTTGGTGTATATATATATAAATTATAAAATTTAGTTTTGAAACTTTGAATATTAAAGCTTTGAAATATATGAAATTTGAAATGGTTTATTTGAGGATTTAAATCGGTATTGGAATTGATTGTGAAATTAAAGAAGCTAATTTATTATATAAAGTAATTTAATAGTAAACCATTTAAGTATTGGAAGTTATGTTTCAAAGTTATGGATTTCAAGGTATTATGATTTGAAAGTGATATGATTTTGGAAAAAGGATATATTTGAAATAAAAATGATATTATATCGATTTGGGATTTCTTTAAAATGATATCATATTGATTTTGTTTTAAAATAGAAATGATATCGTATTTATACGGTTTTGAAATGGATATTATATTCTGGTTTTGAAGTATAAACTATTTCAAAAAGACCGCGGTGTTATAATAACGTTTGGTTGTTAAAGAGACCGGGATCGGAAGTTGTCATACTCTCAGCCAACTCTGAAAACCACTTTAACAACCGTGTACGCGGTGGAGATTCCAGAATGAAGTAGGATGGCGGCGGCGTTTCCTTTGAGGTAAATACGTGGACCCAACTCCCGTGAGTTGGCATAAGGTGGCTAAAACAGGAGCGATTGATGGGTCAATGAGGTAGCACCTTTGACCGGACACATCCCTTCGATATTATACTTTGACTTTTGGATTGATTCGGTGGCCACTTTTGACTTTTTTATTTGGGGGTGTGGCTCGAGATGTGCGGTAGCTGCGCGCTACGCGTTACCACCGACCCAGAAGCATAATTGGTATATCTACCCTGGCATTGCCTAGTTGTGCCATGTCACCTACCCTAGCGCGCCTTGTACGAGTTTGGTTTTCTCCCGTAGCTCGTGTGGTATCCTCTGATGGCTTCCCGATAAGGAGGGACTATGATATTGGATGGACTACTGGGACTATTACGTGTTAAGGGCTATATGGGTAACCCCTTAATGCTATTAAAAAATAAGTTTATTTTAATATAGACATTATTATAATAGCGAAATACTACTACATAGTAAATAGTTTAACGGATCCTTAGGAGATGTGAATCCCGAGCATCTTTTAAGTTACTGCACTCACATTAGACACTGGATAGGAGATGTCAAACCCCGTAAACATCTCTGACGCCGTTACACTCATATTTATTTCAGTTGATTTAACTTACATAAGATATTTTAGTTCCGACTCGAGTGTTTTGTCCTTTCAATTCGCTCGGGTCAAACCGAGCATTTCAGGATTTGAAGATTTTTATTCTGGCAAACGAAGATGAAGAATTATTATTATATATTATATTGTTCCACCACACACTGTATTCCGCTGCATCGATTATTATTCGCTGGTATGTGCAACTCTGATATGTATTGTATAAGAATAATCAAATATTTTGTAAAACAGCTTCATGAACCGTTTATTTGATTATTATATTTTATCGTTCCGCTGTGAGATTCTGTTTTGTATTTCTTTCTTTCTCTACTTTTTCTTATTTTCCCCATAACAATCCACCCTTCTATATGGTTTAAGTATGACGTGTGTGGTTTATCATCGATTTAAAGCGTGCAAAAAGGTGGGACGTTACATCTGGTATCAGAGCTTTGGTTTAGCGATAAACCTTAGCTTTGTGGGGTTTGACTCTTCATTAATAGGGTAGTAATACCCTATGATGAGTCGTTGAGTGTATATATGAGAGAGCGTATTTGTTAGTGTTATAAAAAGTTTTAATATTGTGTTAATTTGTTTCGTTTTGTATTTACAAACTCTGGTTGATGCATGAGACGCTATGACATCAGTAGGGATTTCTAAACACTTAATAGGACAGACCAACATAATATTTGTTTTTAATAAAGGTGAATGAAATAATTTTGCCTATTATATTTTCTATATATATAAAATAAATTTTTATAAATAAGATATATATTTGGTTGTAATATATTAGTTGTTAGGTAGTGAAATCTATAAGCATAGGTTGGAAATAAGATTGAAAATAAAATAATTGAAAATTGGAAAGTTAGAACTTAAGTTCCGGGGTTTTGAAATTTCTTTTGAATGATTTTGAAATTTAATAATAATATTATTAGAAGTATTTTCTGATATAAATATTTCAATATAATTTGAAAGAAATGTTTTAAAAGAAATTTTGGAAAAGAAATAAGTTTTGTACTCCCCTCTCTATCGCTGGAAAATAATTTCGGTGATGGCGGCCGCATCATCGACATTCATTTTCGAGTTTCGAAGTGGGAATGTCACTCTAGTAGTTTTACTACAGATTTATTTTGGTAAACAAATATAAATTTTAAATTGTTTTAAATATAATGGGATATATAAATTGCAAGCATATGTTTATCTGTTATTTTAAAATGATTTTGAATAAAACCCGGTATTTAGTTCTTAAATTCTGATAATTAATAGTTTTAATTGAGTGTAATAAAATGGAATATAACTAATTTATAAACTGGAACCTTTAATTAAAATAAGAGTTAATGCTAAGTTATAAATAAAATTAAAAGAAAGTTGAAATTGTAACCTATAAAACAAAAGATAAAATTATTGAACATTAAAATATAATTAAAAGATGAGGTAAAACTTGTATAAGTTTCATTTGCATTCTTTAACACATATATAACTTACCAAAAGATGTAAAAAGTTCAAATGTTAATAAGAAAATATAATGGAAATTGTACAAGTAAACTTATGAATGAAAGTGTTCAATGAATTTCTTTAGTAAATAAGAATTTTGTGTTATAGGGGTTATGAACTTGAAATGTACTATAATAAAATATGGTAGAAAGTAAGTATTATAAGTTAGCAATTACAAACTTAAGTAAATGAATACAAATGCTAAGCCATTTAATAAATGGAAGGAAATTAGTAGGTAATGAAAGGAAAAAATGAAGATAAGTATGAATTGAAAAAAAAGGGAAATCAAACCATAAATGTATGAAAAGAAATGATTAAGAATGAATTTGATCTATTTTTTGAATTTGTTTGTTGGTTGTTTTGGTTTATGAGTTGTTTGGGTAAGGATACTTTAAAATTGTCTGGATGTATGAATAATCTATTTAGCTTCATCAGAGACTGTTGAGTAAATGGTGCGCTTAGTAGTTTATTTTTCATTCTGAACAATTTGAAGTTTTGAACCCGAACAATTATTTGTTTTGTTGATGTGAATAGATAAATTGATTGGTGTTGATTTTATGTAATGCTTGTTTGCTTGTTGCAGGTGATTTATGTTTGTATTGATTTGTTGTTTATGGTTGAAACAACTTAAATATTTCATTTTATATAATTGTTAACCTTTTTGGATTATATAAGTGAAATACAGGTTATGGAAGCAATTGCTCAAACTGACCCGAGCGAATTGAAAAGACAAAACACTTGAGTCGGAACTAAAAGATCTTATGTAAGTTAAATCAACAGTAAATAATATGAGTGGAACGGCGTCAGAGATGTTTATGGGATTTGATATCTTCTATCCAGTTTCTAACGTGAGTGCAGTAACTCAAGAAATGCTCATATACGCTATTATAATAATGTCTGTAGTAAAATAAACTTACTTTTAAATAGCATTAAGGCTTTACATTTTCCACCTTAACATGCAATAGTCCCAGTAGTCCATCCAGTATCAGCGTATCTCCAAATCGGGAGACTATCCTAAATACTCCACGGGCCATGGAAAAAACCAAACTCGTATTAGGCGCGATAAGGTAGGTGACACGGCACAACTAGGCAATGCCAGATTAGATATACCAATTATGCTTCCGGACCGGTGGTATCGCGTAGCAGCTACTACTGCCCACCTCGAGCCGCACACTCAAAAATCAAAAGGGCCACAATCAATCACAAAGTAATAGAATGGTATCGAAGGAGAGTGTCCGATAAAAGGTGCTACCTTTTTAGCCCGTCGATCGCTCCTGTTTTAGCCACCTTATGCCAACTCACGAGAGTCGGATCCACGTATATACTCCAAAGGAAACGCCGCCACCATCCTACTTCATTCTGGAATCTCCACCGAGTACACGGTTGTTAAAGTGGTTTTCGTAGTTGACAGAGAGTATGACAACTTCCGATCTCGATCTTTTTAACAACCAGACATTATTATAACACCACGGTCATTTCAAAATAATTTATACTTCAAAACAAGAATATAATATCCATTTCAAAACCATATAAATACGATGTCATTTCCATTTCAAAAACCCAAATCAATATGATATCATTATTATAAAACCCAAATTAATATAATATCATTTTTATTTCAAATATATCCCTTTTCCAAAATCATAGCGCTTTCAAATTTATACACTTCGAAACCGAACATTTGAAATTATAACACTTTACAAACATAATACTTCAAAATTCATAACTTCGAACCACTTAAATTTCGATAAGACATTTCAATTTCGATATATTTCAGGGCTTCAAAATATTCCAAAATTTCAAAACTAAATTGATAGTTTCGATTCAACAATTAAATCTCTATTATTTAATTTTGAAATATATTTACATAATAAATCCATTATCGTTTAAATAAAACTCAAATTACAAATAACTACATATTTCCTTCAATCTATTTACTTGACTATTCGTTTAATTCACCTTAAACAAAATCAAGTTATAAGAATCATACCTTCTAAAATTTCAAATTTAATAGATTTCACATCAAGCTTATTTGAGTTTAATTCTTAAATAAATTCAATTAAACAGATATCAAATTTATCTTCCAACCTTAATTCATTAAATCATTATAACTCTATATTGAAATATAATTTAAATACTTAACCATATTATCTTCAATAAAAATCAAACTAATTATTAAGCTTATTCTATATTAAAACAAATTATTCATAGCCTAAAATCAAGGATAAAATAACATAATATAATATCAGAAATCAATATTTACATAAAACCATATATTTCTTTACAAAACCATAGAAATCATTTCAAAAATATAGTTATATATATAGACCACGGTGTTTGTATATGATTTTCTATCCTACGGTCAAGTGATACGATATTTATCATTTCAATCCGCAATTTAAAATATAAATACAGTTATATATCATTTCAAACCGCAATCCCGAATGAAATAAAATCCATAACAACTTATAGTTTATAACAAGATAAATATAACATTCATCCATCCAATATCAATCATCAGCCATTTATCACAATCATCATCCAATTCGAACAATAACATCAATGTAGAACAGATAATAAATAGCAGGTATTTACTGGCAGTTTATATTCAATAATAAATTAAATAACAATTCAACTGACAGTTTATATTCAATAATAAATTCAATAACTGCTTAACTGGCAGTTTATATGCAATAATAAATTAAATAACAATTTAATTCAATAAATTCAATTTAACTGAGATGATGATTAAAATATGCCAAACAGTCATAAATAAATTTCTAATCCCATCATAAATCAATTTAACACATATAAGAAATTTTAGAAGTTGTGAGTGGGTTAAAACACTCACCATTTGAATTTAAATTGAATTTAAATCCAATTTAAACCAAAAATTCAAACAATCTCAGAATTCGTCCAAACCAGCGTCAAAATGTCCGGAATTTAAGTACGATCCTATCGGAGAAAACATCGCATGAAACGGACTTCATATGTGAAAGTTATTGATTTAGAACAGTCGATAATAAAATAAAATAAAATAGCTTAGAAAACATACAGGTCTGCAGTACTCAAGCCAAGAAACCCTAGCCTGGGTGAAACTCGCGATCAAAGCCACCACTACAGAAACCCACAACATCGATGAACCACATGAATAGGCATCGATCAGGCCTCGCCACCAACTCGGCCATGCCAAGCTGCCCATCCCCTGGCTTCGCGCGACCCTCTGGGTCTACCTACCCCACTTGCCCACCACCGTTTAACCATGATTCGAGGCGGTTCCACTAACCTATGACCATATACGGTGGTATGGATGGGTTTGTCTCGACTTCCCCTATGCATCCATACCCTCAAATCGACCTAAGGACGCAGATCCACCGTTGAATCACAAAAGCCAAAACGAACGACCGAAACAAATTCGCTGTTTCCAGGACAATTAATGCGTTGAATCAAAAAATGAACAGTACCAAAAGATTATGCTCGTCAAGAGCTTCAGAATGATATATAATTTGATAGTATTTGGGGAGTTTGAAATTTTAGCTTTGAATTTAATTTGAAACTGCAATTGGAAATTTTTGTTTTGTCTACCATTGGAAATGAAGAGGAGCAGCTGGAATTGTATGTATAGAAATGAGGAATAAGAAATAGCCTTGGGTTTATAAGAAGGTATCTATAGGTAGGGCGGAGAAATAGAAGAACGGATACGATTGGTTTGGACCATGGAATGATAAATGGCCCAAAAAGCCTGTTCTGACTCCTGAACGAAATTGGGTCAACCCATTTATCAAAATAGATGTTTTTGAATATTTCAAAATCAATGGAATAGGTTTCAAGTCTAAATTTCATCGTATGAAGAAGTTATGCTAAAGTCAAGTTATTTCAAATTGATTTCAATTGATTTTTAATTAAATTGATTTCTAGGCGTTTCGAGGCCGTACGATCAAACGGCAACTCCGATCGATATAAAACTTGAAATCCTACAACAATTCACCGCTACGGATATGATGAAACTGGTTTCGTCGAAATCCGAATCAATGTCCAAAATGGCTATTTTCCTATTAATTAAATAAATTAATAATTAATTAATTAAATCAAATTTTCAATTTCAATTCTATAATTGACAATTTTTATCATTTTTAAATTTCTCAATCATTTACACTAATTTAAAGAAATTTAGATGTCAATTTAGAGTTGATAAATTTATCAATTTCAGTGTTAACCTCAATTCCGTTAAATTCAGAAATTACAAATTTAATTTCCAATAATTCTATTTAATTTACTTTTCCTTTTATTATTCGATTCATTGTTGTCAAATGGATGAAATAAATATTGGATTCATGATCTATTACATTAATATTCTCAAATTCCATCTTAATTTCAGTTAACGTAATATTTAGATTTTTAAGTTCATTTAATTTCAATAATCCAATTAATATAATTAAAATTCAAATAAATTAATAAATCTTGAATTCAATAATTGTCCTATTATGAATACTATTAACATTACTTTCAAATATTACTATTTACAATCAATTATAACCCTACAATTGTTTCAATTAATTGGGATTGCACTGAATTAGTTATTTATTAACTTGCATCAACATTCTTACATTTCATTCCCCTTATAAATTCATTAACGAATTACAAATTTTTACTTATTCTAGATTTAATTTCCAAAATCTTATTAAATTCATAAATTTTAAACATCGAAAATTACGGGTCGTTACATTGTTAGTTGAATTTAAAATCTGAAATGTGAATTTTTGTAAACAATCGAATTCGGACTCGAGACCACTTTCATTGAGTTCAAAAAGACATTTACAACTTGTTTGAGCATAAACATTGATATGTTTGGAATTGATTAGGATTTTGGTATTTTGGGTTGTGTTCTAGCCCACTAACCCAATAAGAGAACCCAAACCTTCTACCAAATACATCCCACTCCACTCCTCTTCATTCATTCCTTTCATAATTTCCTAAACACTCTCAGGCAAAAGGAAAAATGGGGGAAAAGAAAGGAAAGTAAAATTCCTAACCCTAACTTTTCTTAGGAAATTCAAATTCAAGTTATAAATCAAGGAGAAGATTAGGCAAGCATCCTCTTCATCTTCTCCATCTCAACCCCCCTTCAATTCTTGATTTTTCCTATAACCTAACTTAAGAAAATCTTTGCATGTGATACTAGGTTGAAGATCTTTGAGGTATAGTTGAAGAGAAATCAATCTTAGATTGTTTTAGAGCTTGTCTTTTCTATATTTGAGTTTAAGGGTGAGTTCTTGAACTCACATCTATGTCTATAGCTTTCATTGTTGTTAGGTATGAATTCCTAACATCTATTTCTTATTCAATTGCTTTTAAATTGAATTGGTTCGGTGAATTTTCCAATTTTGGTATTTTGAATCAAAATCTATGAAAATCCTACTATGGATGTCTGGACATGTTGTTTGGAGTGTATTGAAAAGCTTATAGGGCTGGATTGTCGCTTGGCATAAATCCCTAGCCATCATCACTCATTCGATCGCTTCCGAGTTGATTTGGCCATCAATGACCTAGGAAATTTTTTCCCTAGTGTAACATCCAGCCTTTTCGCACAATTTAAACAGACACACGTGCCAATTCAAACCATACTTAAGGGCGGATTGTTATGGGATAAATAAGAAAAACAGAGAAGACAAAAACTAGACAGAATCTCACAACGGAAGGATAAAATATAATAATCAAAATATACAGTTCATGAAGCTGTTTTACAAAACCCTTGATTTTATTTATACAATACATATCAGAGTGCACATACCATATAACAATGCAGCGGAACAGTATGAGTGAAGTGCAATAATATAAATAATAATAATACGGATCTTCGTCTTCGTCCTCCTGAGCTAAATCTTCAAATCCTGAAACACTCGGACTGACCCGAGCGAATTTGAAAGGACAAAAACACTCGAGTCAGAACTAAAAGATCTTATGTGAGTTAAATTAACAGAAATAAATATGAGTACAGTAACTCAAGAGATGCTTGGGATTTACATCTCCTAAGGATCCGTTAAACTATTTACTATGTAGTATATTGCGCTATTATAATAGTGTCTAATTGTAAAATAAACTTACTTTTTAATAGCTTTAAGGGGTTACCCATATAGCCCTTAACACAAATAATGCCAATAGTCTATACAGTACCGTAATACCTCCTGATCGGGAAGCTACCAGAGGATACTCCATAGGTACGACACAAATAGAAACTCATAGAAGGCGCGCTAGGGTAGGTGACACGGCACAACTAGGCAATGCCAGGGTAGATATACCAATTACGCTTCCGGGCTGATGGAAACGCGCAGCGCACAGCTGCCGCCCACCTCGAACAACACCCCCAAAATCAAAAGTAAAGTGGCCACCGAATCGACCCAAAAGTCATAGTATAATATCGAAGGAGTGCGTTCGATCAGAGGAATGACCTTATTGGCCCGTCGATCGCTCCTGTTTTAGCCACCTTATGCCAACTCACGGGAGTCGGGTCCACGCATTTACCTTATAGGAAACGCCGCCACCAACCTACTTCATTCTGGAATCTCTACCGCGTACACTGTCGTTAAAGTGGTTTTCGGAGTTGGCAGAGAGTATGACAACTTCCGATCTCGGTCTCTTTAACAACCAAACGTTATTATAACACCGCGGTTGTTTAAAATAATTTAAACTTTAAAACCAGAATAAAATATCCATTTTAAACCCATATAAATACGATATCATTTACATTTTTAAAACCCCAAATCAATACGATATCATTTAGACCCAAAATAATATAATGTCATTTTATTTTCCAATATATATTCTTTTTCAAAATCATAGGGTTTCAAAGTAAAATATTTAGAAATCAAAACTCCTTAATATAATATTTTCAAATCATATTACCTTGAAAATCGTAACTTCGAAACAAATTTCCATCTCTTAAATGGTTAAATATTAAATTACTTTATAAAACACAATAGCTTCTTTAGATTTCACAAATCAATTTTCAAATATAAATTTAAACTTCCAAATACCATTTCAATTCTTATGTTTCAAAGCTTTAAATATTTCACCATTTCAAAACAAACTCATTTGACAATCTCATATATATTAAATTCAATTACTTATTATTTAGACATGAAATATTTACTTAATGAATTCAATATAATTTAAGAAAAACTTTAACTTCACATAATTGGAAAATATTTCAATTTATTATATATTCATTTAAATCAACCTGGTATTCATTTAGATCACTCTACACAAAAATAAGTTATAAAATCATATCCTTTAAAAATTCTAACTTTTTATTTAATTCCAATTTAACTTAATATTCATCTTCCAACCTTATTCTCATTTAAGTCAATGAAACTCCAGAAATTAAATTTTAAATAAATGCTTAATCGTATTTGATCTTAAAATCAAACTTAATTTTAAACTTCAAATCAAATTTATACAAAGCTTAAAAACCGGAAATTACTATATATATATATATATATATATATAATAACCTTTATCAATAACCAAATCAATATCCCATAAACCATATATATATAACTTTACAAAATCATAGAAAATCATTTCAAAATATCTTTACATATATATACCGCGGTGCCTGTATAGAATTTCCTACCCTATGGTCAAGTGATACGGATGTTTATCATTTCAATCCGCAATTTAAAATAAAAATGCGGTTGTATATCATTTCAAACCGCAATCCCGAATGAATGAAATGCACGATAACTTGCAGATTTTATAAGATAGTACACATCATCCATTCACCCAATATCAATCATCAACTAATTTAATTCAATCATCATCCAATTTAAACAACATCAATATAGAACATATAAATTATACAGGTAATAAATAACATGTATTAACTAACAGTTTATATAAATTTAACTACTGTTAAACTAACAGTTTATATGCAAAGATAAATGTAAATTTAACTGGCAGTTAATAAAAATAAATATAACTATGCCAGGCAGTTAATACGCAAATAAATAAATTCTAACTGTCAAGTTATATGCAATAAATAAAATTAATTAACAGTTATATTAAATAAATGCGATTTAACAGAGATAATGAATAAAACATGCCAAACTGTCATAAATAAATTTCTACTCATATCAAAAATCAATTTAACAAACATAAGAAATTTTAGAAGTTGTGAGTGGGTTAAAACACTCACCTTTTGAATTTAAATTGAATTCAAATCCAATTTAAACCTAAAAATTTGACGGTCTCAGAATCCGTCCAAACCAGCATCACCATGTCCGGAATTCCAATACGAGCCTAGCGGAGAAAACCGCGCGTGAATTGGATATCGTATGAGAGAGTTATTCATGTCAGAACGATTTAAAAATCAAAAATTAAAATAAATAATAAAACAAGAAAAATAAATACCATCCACGTCAGCATGCATCTTCCCTCTCACGCAAAATCTCCATAAAGAAAATCGCGACACCGAAAACACTGACCCAAAAAATCAATGCCTCCGCTCGACAACTCGTGTGCGCATCACCGTAGCGCCGCCGCCTCTAAGGCCATTTCGACCGTGCCCTTGTCAGTCGCGAATCTCCCCACCTCCTCGACTCCACTCGAAACGCCTCCATGGACGAAAGAAACAGCCGCAGCCGCCAGTTTGTATAAACCCTAATTGAATTGTTTAGGCCGATCCAACCGTTGATTTGCTCAGCTAACCCTCCGATGAACTCCCCATTCGACTCTCCACACGACAATACCAACGATTTGTCGATCCGTCACTATCCATCGACGATCAACGAACGGTCGAAATTAAACGCCCAAATTCTGGTCAAACTACAACCCGAATCGAAAAACGAACAGTACCAGCAGATTTCGCTCTTCGAGAGCTATGACATATAATTTTTGTGAATTTTTCTGGAGACTTTGAATTTTTGACTTTTGATTTGGATTGTTTGAAGTTGAACATGAATCTAGGGTTTCTAACCATTGAAAGAAGAGAAGGAACTGATGAAATGAACGCACAAACAAATGAGAATAGATGGGCTAGGGTTTATAACAGCCTATTTATAGACAAACTGCAATAGAATAGGTGGGCACGAATTATAAACGTGTTAAACGGTGGTTGCCCCAAAAAGCCCGTTCTGACCCCGGAACGAAATAGGTTAAACCCGTATATCAAAATAGGTATTTTAAAACATTCTGAACGCGATGGAAAAAGTTTCACATTCAAATTCGATCGTATGAAGAAGTTATGCTCAATTCAATATTTCCAAATTGATTTCAAATTGATTTCAATTAAATCGATTTCAAGGCGTTTCGCGTTCGCACGATCAAACGACAAGTCCGATCGCTACGAAATTTAAAATCCTACAATAATTCACTGTTACGGATCCGATGAAATTAGTTTCGTCGAAATCCGAGTCCGTGACAAAAATGGCTATTTTATATTAATCAAATGAATTTAAAATAAATAAATTAAACAAATTTTATATTTAGATTCTAGAATTTGACCCATTTTATCACTCTTAAAATTTCTTAATCATTTACAAAATTTCAAACAAGTTTAGATGTCAAATTAAAGAAGGTAAATTTATAAATTTCAATATAAATCCTTAATTTCATTAAATTTACAAATCATAAATTAACTTTCTAATAATTTATATTAAATCAAAGAAATCAATGGTTATTCCATTCATATATTACAAATAGATGGGTTTAATATTAGATTCAAAAATTATTATCCTAATATTCTTCGATTACACTTAAATCCCTATTAACGTAATATTTAGATGTTAAAATTTTCATTTATTTCGATTAAACCTATTTTCATACATTAATTCAATATACTGACAAACTTACTTTTGCACCCTTTCATTTACCCAAATGCCTTTTTATAAATAAACTTAACAATAAATTCATACTCTATTACATAAATGCCTACCCTTTCATCTAAATTAACATTTACGTAAACTTCAAACATTTAATCCATTTAATTCCAATTACTCCTTTCATTAAATTTTAGATTCAAATCAATTTATAAAGCTTTACTTCCATTCTTTATATACAATAACCATCATTAAATGAAGAATTTATTACGTTATTTCCCATTATTACCTAAATTTATTTATCGTAACATTTAATTTATAATTATTGCAATGATTTCCGATTTAATTGAAGGAACTAAGTATATAACTCATAATAGTTGTGGTAAAACTCTTAATCCTACATTTATAAGTATATCCTTATCAGTTATATCTATTAATTAAATAAATTCCATTTTTAAGTCCTTTTAAATTTATTACTAAATATCCATTTACCTTTCCCATCAAATTTGAATTCCATCAAATCAATATAACCAATCAGATTTCCATTCACACTTTATTGTAAAACTAAAATTTGCAATTCATTATCTTGTATTGATTTTATACAATTACCATTAACTTTACATTCCATTACTATTTAATATATATTTATTCATCAATCAATTCAGTATTTATTCATCTTTCCTTCTATTTGATAAATAACCTAGTATACATTTACATAGATTCATTTCATTCCATTCATTTATGGATATTGCATTGAAATTTAATTTATTAACTCATACCAACGTTATTATCATTAATTACAATTGGATTCCCAATTTTATTCAATATCCTGAACAAATAGCATCTATATTAATCAAATCCTTACATTTGTTTTTCTCATGTTCCATAAAAATCAAATCATAACATTTAAATGATTTTATTGAATTGGAATCTCATTCAAGTCATAAATTATTAACTTGCACTAATATGATTCCTTAATTTATTCCAATTACCGTTTACAAACTTTTATTGCATTAAATCAAATTAATACTTTCATAAATTACTCATATTAAATTTTATATCCAGGTAAGAAATCCTTTTCTACTTAATTCATTTGGACTTTATTCAAATTTCTATAAATAGGTTTTAAGTCACCATTTATATAATTTATTTTAGCCTTCATTTTAACATTTATTTATTCCCTTTATTGTTTCTACTAAAATAAATTACAAAAAAAATCCTATTAAATAAACAAATTAAATTTGTCGAAATTTACGGGTCGTTACACTGAGCTTCAGCTCAGATGTTTGGGAAAACACTCAAACGTCTGATGCAAAGGAATAAAAACTCCAAACCCTCAGCTCAGACATCTAAGGTTATTCCCAGAAATCTGGGTGATCTGGAAGAAAATTTCCAAACCTTCAGCTCAGACGTCTAGGAGTTTTCTCAAACATCTAGCGCTGTTAAATTCAACCAATTTACCTATTTTTATATGAGTTTTCGTTTTAATTGATTTTTGATGATTCGAATGGTTATTGTCATTCGTTACCGACTTTGACAGTTTCTTTTCTTGATTTTTGGGAATATCCATTTGATGGCGGTATCGATTTTCATGTTTTAATTCACGTCGTCGAATGTGAATTTTTGGAGATAGATTGTTTTTACAATTATTTCTGTGATTTGTCACTTTAAAGTACAAAGGTTTTTATATTAGTACTAAATACTCAAACTCTTTCACAAAAACGATTGCAACGATACTTTTAATACAAAGCTCGTTTTTAAAACTGTTTTACAATCTATTAATATATACAAACATTTGCCTCATTCGTACAAGAAATCTAATTAAACGACTTAGCAAAACAAGTGGTATGAAACTCTTGCGTTTATTTTGTCGGTTAATTCTTAGACTTGTTCAATTAAAAATTTGTGACAATTTTTGAGTGTAAATCTACAATTTGTTCGTAAATATTTAAATTAAGCCAATGGTTATGGGACATGAAGCTAAACTCATTTATTTACTAGCTTAGTGTAATTTACACCTATCGATCAATGATGATCGTTTTGTGATTTAGACTAGAGATGTGCGATGCCTCTTTGTCTGCATGGGGGACTACGCCTCGTTTGTGGAGTTTCGGCTCAAATTGGTGGTGTAGCAACCCAAGGTCGTCGGGCCGTTTGTGGAGCTTCGGCTCAAATTTGATAAGTTAGCGACCATGGAACAGCGTTCCGTTTGTGACACACATGTTGGTGAGTTTTCATGTTCCCGTTTGTGATAGGCCTCCCCCTTTGTATTTTCTGGATTTGTAGTTATTGATTTTTGGAATTTGTGTTATACCATTTTTTGCGATTTGCCTTGATATGTTTTGTCAATATTTGAGGTTTGATGAATAAGCTAAAGAATATGATACTTTTTTTGGATATTTGAGAAGATTTGAGATATTGTATGATTTTCATTGTTATCACATATATACTTGTCATAGTATGACATTATTGTTATCATATATTTTTGTCATATCTCTTGTGTTATCTCATCTTTTATGATATTTATAGCTAGACTGATCCGTTTATTATTTTTCTTCTTAAATAATACTCGGTCAGACCGAGGTGTTTTAGGTGTTTCCACTTGACTTCTTAGTAGGGCCTAGCTTCTGATTTTTGGCCTACTACTTTAGCTTTGTAGTATTTGCTTGTATACATCCGAGATAGAGACTCCTTGATGTATACTTATTCTTTTGTCTAGCACTTGTACCTATTCTTTTATGACGTATTGGATCTTGTATGACCATTACTTTGATGTTCACTTTTATGTGTTATATTCATATTGGTGTCCCGACTTAGTGATGTGAATATCTGTGACTGATTTATGTTAACTTCAAATGCCTACATTTCAACATTTCCACAATTATTTACAAACCCACCTCTATTCTTTCCTAATATTTTGTATTTGAATCTATATATTTAACTACTCATGACATCTCGAATTTAAACTATTTACATAGTCTTACTAAATAATTTATCTATTATTCGAGCAAATCCTACAAATATGAGCTCATTTTTAATACACACAAATATACATATACACACACGCGCGCGCGCACACACACAGAGACATACAAACATATTCATATTAACAAAAATGATAATTATTTTTTTCATTCAAGAAAAAAGATATACAGATCATATATTTTTGCATAAGTAATAATAATAAAGTTAATTTGTAAATTAATTATAGTTCTTTCTTAGCCTTTACCTTGGAGTATGTATATTTAAACTAATTACAAATTTAAAATTTAATCTATTTATACAAATTCAGTTGAATAATATTCGTTAATTTATTTAATAAATCATTAAAATATCTCATTTTTGACATGTATACTATATTAATATTAGCAAAATGGATAAGGTTAATTTCTCTCAAATATAAAGATATATAAGCTAAATAACATAAATCATGCATAAACAATAATAGCAATTTTAACATACAGTTCAATATTAGCATTAACAACGATCTAATTTTAACAATAGCATTATACATAAACAATAATAATAAACAATAACATTGCACAAAGTCGTTTCAATTTCTAACGTTAAAAATATAAATGCAGTGTATTTTTCAATACCAAAATCCTACTTTGCGGTTATTTGTTTGTCGTTTTGTGCGAAAACAATCCAAGCCCTTCTTTTATCTCCCGCCCCCTGTTTTCCACCTTCAATTCCCAGATCGCAAATTATCACCTTCCACTTTCGGTTACCGTAGCGTTACTCTTTTCAATATTTGGCTAATAATTACTAAACCCTAGCTCGGCCTCCATTTCTCTCCGCTGTACTCCAGATAGGTAATTCAAAAATTCCAAAGTTGTAATTTAATGGAACTTTGATATTTTGATTTTCAAAGTTTGGGATTTAACTGAAATTGATGAAAGTATTTAGTAGTATCGATGAAATTGATGATTGTTTCGATGAACAAGAGGAAATCGATGTTTCTTTTTACCCCAACTTTGGATGAGAAAATTATAGTTGGAATACACACACACACCCCTTTGTTAGAGCATTGTTTTGCAGAATTTTTCTATGTAATTTTGATGATATTAGTTGGTTGTGTCAATGTTAAAATTGATTTGTATAAAACTGGGGTTGAACTTGTAATGGAATCTATTGTTTAAAATTAAAATTAGTTGACTATTTGAAGTTTAATTTATAAAATAAATCAAAGTTTAAAACAGCAAATGTACTCAACTTGTTAAAACTTTGTTTTTAGTATTAGCAATTCATTGTTGAAATTTGTGCAAAAATAGGGAAAAAAATTCAAGGCTGCTGCCTTCGAACCTTGAGCGTTTTCTAATTATGTCCTTGCCAGCCAAGAATCTTCGCTACGCCACTAGGAATACTGGCTTGAAGAAGGAAAAACTTCTACCAAAATTTCTGCAACAAGTACATGTGTGCCCACATATCGTGAATAACCCTTGATAACACAGCAGTTCTTGTCACTTTCCCCCCTGTTATACTAGTATATTTGGTTTGATTAGAACTGTCCAAGGATAGAAGAAAATTTAAAATTCCTTGACTGTAATAAATATAATGTTAAATGTAAATATGTATAAACGATTGATTGATCGGTTTCCGTTAATATTGCTGACCACTACCAAGCTGTTACGTTAGAAGAGATGATCTTTTGGTTTACAAAGGTTATTTTCATATCATATAATTACTGTAAGATTGTTGGTTTCTGTGTTCTTATTACTAATTCAGAAAACATTCATCCATCATTTTCAATTCACTTCCTTCCCGTTAGTGATAGACTACCGAAATTCAATGTGCATTATGTTACATAACAGATAGATCAGACTGCTATTATATGTTAATCGAAATACAATGTTACATGTTACATTCTGTTACATGTTCCAGGTGTCCAGATTTGTGAACTGTGAAAAAAATACAATGTGTTATATTATCCTTAGGGTGGCCGTAGGGTAACGCAAGAAAGTCCACTGCCTAGGGCAACCTCTCCGATACAAAAATCAATACATGTACGAAGTTCACAATGGTTTAATGAACCAACGGCCACTAGTTATAATTTTACATTTTAATAGAATTGAAGATCTAGTTTGGTTCATTTTATTTATCACTACCGGTATGAATTCAACTATAATTATTATTTTCTTCAACTAAAAACAATATAATTGCACTTCGTATAGGGCAACCCAAATGATAGGACTGGCATACCATTTCCATGCAATTTTGATGGAACACATAAATTTTCTTATTAGATATAAGATAAGGAGAAGCTGTGATTAGTCCTCAAGGGATTACTTGAAAGATATAATAACATATTCAGATAAGAAATGGTTGTATGTTTCATGAATAAGAACATGTTTTAGACTAAAGTCAACATGATGATCAACAAGGTACAATATTGATACTTGATCACATAAGTTATTTGAGGTGAAACGACTGTCATATGAAATGATAACATTTGATTTTCTGAGTCTTTCCTACATGCATATTGTTTTGTGTTACTTGATGTTGAATGATGTCATAAACCAAATGCATATGTTTTTTCAGTATTTACACTAAATATTACAAAAGTTTCGATAACTTGATTCAAAATATACAAAAGTTCTTCCAAAAATATTTAGATTGTGTTTGGTATTTAAAATTTTTCACTGACCAAAGTACAGAACATTGATGTACAAATTATTTTAGATGTACTCTACTATACTATCATTTGTGCTGAAATCATTTTAATAAACGAGGATTCATACAATTTAAGGTTAAATAGAAATTTAGCTAAGCGAGGTATAGCAAAACACTCTTTATATTTCAGAATACAGACGTTACTTTATACAAACAGATTTCGGAAAACATCTTTATTTTTAATTTTATTCAATTTGCAGATATTTTAAGTTTCTTGTATTGTAAATATTTTCGCAAAAGAATCTCAGAATAGAAGTTTAATTTTGATCATATTACATTAATTGTAGATTTGATTTAAACACGAAAAAAATGGAATATTAAAATTGTTTCAAGTGATTTAAAATCTACTTTTGAGAAGAAGGCTTTTTGTGTTAAAATTTGAAAATAAGGGGGGGACCCACTTTTATATACTGAGAAAAGCCCGAAGCCAGAAACAATTGGGATCGGGTTGGGTTTGTTTTATAAATAACTATAAATTTCCAAATCCTAAAATCCTAATGTTCTCATCTGAGCACTGCCTGGCTTCTTCTCAGCCTTTCACAAATCATTTGTTTAACCTCCTATATCGCTGCCGCCTACTCTAACGATCTGCCTCCTTCAGTCATGCCACTTTGGTAATTCTTGATTGTTGTAGAAATTAAAGTTTTTTGTGAAATCTTTCAATTGAATGTAAGCAGTAATAATGATTTGATTGGACAAGATTTTATAGTGCTCTTTAGATTAGTATTTGGAACTGTTAGCCAGTAATTAGTAGAATATATTTTATCATGAATCGTTGGAATCTTTAGTGTGTTTGTTTCAAGAAAGCAATCAGCTGTTCGTAGATCCTTTGATACAAGCTTTCAGCAATTTCCTTCAGAATTCAGCTTTAACTTTTAGTGATTATCCTTCTCTTTTCTTTTTCACCCAAAATTGTACCGTGAAAGTATCTTTATTTCTTTAGTGTTTTAATTGTAATAGTAATTTTTTTTTGGAAAATCACTAAAAGTCAACTCAATTCTCTTTTAGTTTCCAGGTCGGCCCTTGTCCCCATGGAAGTCCTTTTTTCCATCGATTTTGATAACTTTTGGGCTTCTCTGTTTGTGAATGATCATGAAAATCTATGTTTTGCCTGTTCTTTGAGTATCAATTTTGAATGTTTTAAGAACCTATCATTTTATCTTTCTAACCTGCCAAAACTATACGGCGACGGGATAACTTGCGACGGCATTTTACGTTGGTTTTCGACGGCTTCCGACGGCCGCCAATCGTCGGAAACTGTATGTTTTCTTGTAGTGGAAAGTCCAGCATTAAGATGATGCAAATCCTCCCTTTTATTGATATGGTGGGAAAGGTGGTTTGAAAGTTTGTGTGCATGGTTGATTTCATTTGAATATGTTTCTACTTTTCAACAATTTACATATTCATTCTTGAATTTATGCTATAGTTATGTGGTTGATTATTTGAATTTTAACTATATTGTTTTTTCTGGTTATATAGTAGCATTTATTGCATCCTTTTGGGTACCACTCTCTTTTTTAAAACTTCCTTCCCTGGTGCAGGTGCACTATTTTGAAAGATGGTGCAATACAATTTCAAGAAGATCACTGTTGTACCTTCGAGCAAGGACTTTATTGATATTATCCTATCTCGAACACAGCGGCAAACGCCAACCGTTGTCCATAAAGGATATGCCATTAACCGAATTCGCCAGTTTTACATGAGAAAAGTGCGTTATACTCAAGAGAACTTTCATGATAAACTTTCCGCAATTGTTAATGAGTTTCCTCGATTAGATGACGTCCATCCTTTTTATGGTGATCTTCTTCATGTTCTCTACAACAAGGATCACTACAAGCTTGCACTTGGTCAAATCAACACAGCTAGAAATATCATAATGAAAATTTCCAAGGACTATGTGAAACTGCTTAAATACGGCGATTCACTCTATAGATGCAAGTGCTTGAAGATTGCTGCTCTTGGTAGAATGTCAACTGTGATAAAGCGTGTAGGTCCTAGTCTTGCTTATTTAGAGCAAATACGACAACACATGGCTAGACTTCCATCTATAGATCCAAATGAGAGAACTGTACTAATATGTGGATACCCTAATGTGGGTAAAAGCTCTTTTATGAATAAAATCACTAGGGCTGAAGTTGATGTACAGCCTTATGCTTTTACAACAAAATCTCTGTTCGTGGGCCACACCGACTACAAGTATTTACGCTATCAAGTAATTGATACTCCGGGTATTCTTGACCGTCCATTTGAGGATCGAAATATCATTGAAATGTGCAGTATTACAGCTTTAGCACATTTGAGAGCTGCTGTTTTATTTTTCCTCGATATATCGGGTTCCTGTGGGTACACTGTAGCCCAACAAGCGGCTCTTTTCCACAGCATCAAATCTCTTTTCATGAACAAGCCATTGGTTATCGTTTGTAATAAGATCGATCTACAACAACTTGATGCTCTTAACGAAGATGACATGAAGCTTGTCAATGAAATGAAGTCTGAGGCATCAAAGACTCTAGTAGCTCAAGGCGGTGAGGCAAATGCTAATGATGTTTTGTTTACTATGAGTACGTTGACCGACGATGGAGTTATTGCTGTTAAGAATGCCGCTTGTGAAAAGTTGTTAGATCAGAGAGTGATGATAAAAATGAATTCAAAACGAATGACTACCTGCTTGAACCGTTTTCATGTTGCTCAGCCCAAGCCTAGAGACAACAAAGAACGGCCACCTTGCATTCCTCAAGCAGTGCTCGAAGCACGTGCGAAGGAGGCTGCTGTAGAGAAGGAGAAAAAGAATCTTGAGAAAGATTTGGAGGAAGAAAATGGTGGGGCTGGTGTATACTCTGCTAGTCTTAAAAAGCATTACATATTGGCTAACGATGAATGGAAGGAGGATAACATACCTGAGATATTAGACGGGCACAACGTGTATGACTTCATCGATTATGATATTCTGGAAAGATTGAAAGAGTTGGAACGTGAGGAGGGAATGAGACTGGAAGAAGAGGCACAACAAGAAGCTGATATCGACATGGAAGCCATGGAACTGACTGTGGAAGAGAAAGAAGCATTAGCTGAGATTAGGAAGAAGAAGAGTTTGCTTATCCGGCAGCACATACTCAAGAAAACTACTGCATCAAACAGGCCTATAGTGCCCAGAAAGCATGACAAAGACGGGCAATTCACAACCGAGCGCATGGGAAGGCAACTGTCTTCACTTGGGTTGGACCCATCTGCTGCTATTAACCGTATTAGAGAACGCTCTCTTTCGAGGAAAGGCATTAAAAGGGATAGATCAGTTGCTGATGATGCTATGGACGTTGATAATGATGGGTCTTCTAACAAGAAAATGAGGGTTAGGTCAAGGTCTGCATCTAGGTCCCTTACAATGGCTAGGGGTATATCAGGTACAAGACCTTTGGATGTAGTTGTGCCTGGGGAAGGTTTTAGGGATTCAGCTCAAAAGCTTAAGGCCATTAAGATCGGCAGAAATGCACAGAAGGCGAGAAATAAAGATGCTAAGAAGGGAGAAGGGGATAGAGTTATTCCTAACTTGAAGCCGAAACACTTGTATTCAGGAAAGCGCAAAAGTGGGAAGACTGATAGGCGTTAATTAAGGTATGCAGCAAAACCATTTATCTTTCTACTGTTTTACTACCCTGCATAACTAGTTGCTTGACAACCATAAGTGTAAAACACTTCATTTTTATTTCACATATGTGCGCTTAGCTTTTGCTTATGTGGTTTAATGAGTTCTGCTATAATTAAATCCAATTCTGGATTATTACAGATTATTTGCATATATATGCTCAATGGTTGCCGTGTACCAGAATTTGATTTTATTCAAGTTTTTTTTGGTCAGAAAATCTTGGTGCAACTCATTTAGATTATGACATTGTTGTCTCACAATTAGAATAGTGAATCTAAGTGGAAGTTTGAATTGCAGTATTTGATTGAACATAATTTTCGCAGCTATTCTACCCTAATTATCCTTGTCGTCGTCTCTGATTCCAAATTTGTTTTATTGTCGGCTCTGATTCCAAATATGTTTTATTGTACTGGTTTTATGTTTGATTGAATAGCTACAAGATTTTATAGTTCAGATTTACTACATCTTGCATCAATTTTTGGTCATTTCAGCTGTTGATTGACAGTGGTTATTACTCTCTTCCTCTTGTTTGCAGAGAAAAATCAGGAAAGGAGAATCCTGTAGTTTGTACCTGCACAATTTTATCGGGAAACATTTTTGCTGTTTAGTTCTCGGACTGTTATTTATGTTTCTAGTGTACTTTGCAACTTAAAATTGCATCCTGGTTTTGTACTTGTATTTTTGCTGTAAATGACTATTACTGGTTGTTGGTTGGTATGCATTAATTATTTTGTGCTCATTTACTTGATTCAGATCCTGATATGTTGGTGAATTCTCATTGCTGATTTGTCTTCCGGTTCATAGCTTGTATGACTGTCATCTTTATGCATTTATTTTCATGAAAGGGTGGCTCTCAAAAGAGGAGAGCACTCGTGATTATATTGATGCAATTTCAAAAGGATAACATAGGAGAGTTTATGAAAGATCATCACAGATGATCAAAGAAAAAGAAAAGCTAAAACAACCAAAATGTATATGCCGAAGCTGCTGAAGCAGAAAAATGATGTCAAGATGCCGATAAAAAAATATCTACCAAAACATCCTATGGTTGTAACTGAGAACATGCACGACTGAATTCAAAACAGCAGCGGCTACTGGTGCTAAGCATGCCAGTTCAATGGGATGGCATAAATGGCGGAGAGTGGAAAATTCACGGTGGCTACTGAAGCTTCACCTAAACTCCAATGGCTGGCAGAGTACCCCCGAGGTTGTACTAAAGAGGGCGTGGACGCTTGCAGAATACACGACTAAACTTCAATCTTTATGCATTTTGGATCGTCTAAATTTACCCTCAAGCCTTATCTTCATGAGGAATTTTGTTTAACGTGCACAAATTTAGAACAGGTTCTACAACGCTGAAACTTAAATCTAGTTATCTTACATATGATGCCATGGACATATTCATTGTTCACACTCTCTAAAGTAATGAAAATGATTCAAAGTTCTGTATTGCTAGTTATACGTAGGCCCTTTTTCTCTCTTTTGTATAAACCAATCCAAGCCTTATTTTTTATTTTCTCTTGCTCTCTTTATCTCTTCGCCATAAGCTGCTCCCACTTTCACCCTATAACCGAAAATATCTACCATAAAACTAGGGGTGGGCATAAACCGCACCGCTATACGGAAACCGTCCGCACGGGACCGCAGAAGCGGTGCGAAAACCCGTACGAATCTTCTAACCAAATATGATACCCTAAACCGGACTGACCCGCATCGATACAGTTCAGTTGAGATTTGGACGATTGAACCAACCATATTAAATCGGATCGAACCGAAAATTTATATTAGTAATCTTATGATAAAAGTATAAACAACTCCTATCTTATTTTAGGTTATAACGATGTACATTATATTTTTAGCGTATGTTGTTGTAATATTAATAAAAATCGCTGACATAAAGGAAGAAGTTATAGTTTGGTATAATATTTTTCATCTCATTTTTTTTGAATAAATGCTAATTATAATCTTATTCTAGTCATTTTCCTTAATGATTATGCATTGATTAATGTTGATATTTGGTTAATCTACCAAAATAAATCTCACTTGTAGGTGAATGTCAAATTGAAATATTCATACAATTGAGAACTAATCTTTCATTTTAGTATAACATTGTGTGTTTTAACCTTTAAGTGTAAAAGTTTCACATGGTTGCTTTTGTAAATTGATTGTTGATGGAAGTATATTTAATATCGGTTCAAACCGGACCGGACTGAAACCGGACTGTATTACATTTAAACCGGATCGAAACCGAACCGTTTAAAGGATTGGTATAATGGTTTGTATTTTTGATTAACCGTTTGATGCGGTGCGGAAGCGGTTTGGACTCCAAACCGCACCAAACCGACCCGCGCCCACCCCTACATAAAACAACATCAAATAACTAAAAAAAGCGGTGTAATCGATTGTAGCAAAGTCAGCGATCGATTCTTTCGGATCTAAGAGTAATCTCTAATCAACGTCCAGTCAAAGGTTTTCGTCTTCAAAGGTATATCTCTTTTCATATTTTATGTGTTATCTGATCATCTCGATACCGTTCGCCTAAGCCAACATATGATCAATACTTAGATGATTGTTTCAGTCATCACAAAATAGATCATGACCTCATTCATTGAACTTTCCAAAGGGATAACATTTTATAAATTTTCTAAATCACATAAATATTTATACTTTTGTATATATAAAATGCGTGTCGATTTTCCTTGTTTAAGTATGTAGGAATCTCTATCAATTACATGGAACTCTTCATGCACCGGCTAGAATTCATAAACTACTCAACAGAGTATCGCCATAAAATATTTTTATATCAAATAACAAATACGCGCTCATACATATAATACTCTCAAAACTCATTTTAGGGTGTTATTAACCTTATCTCTAATGAGTCACTCATTCTAGGGTATTACTAACCCTATATATAATGAGTTTTACCCCACCAAAGCCTAGGTGTTTGCTCAACCTAATCTATGATACCAAATGTAACTCCAGGATTTTCGACCTTCGAAAATCGACACTAATACATCCTCGGTATTAACGTGCCGCAAATCCAAGTGCCGGAAAGCCCAATTGTTAGGGGAAAAGATAAAAAAGAATCGAATCTCACATAAATGAATAACATATATTATTTCAATAAATATCTTTGCACTGGAAAATTTTGAATACAATATCAGGGTCTAACCTCGATTCAGCCTGGATAGTTATAAACCCTATGTCCTTACAAATGCTGAAAAATAAAAACAAATGTAATAGATGCAGCGGATAATAGAATATGTCCATACGTGCACGAAGATCTCCATCTCTCCTTTGGAACTCCAAGCGTCTTCGACTAAACCTGAAACTACTCGGATCTGACCCGAGTAGTAAAAATATCCGAATCGGGCTTGATAAACCAGCGTGAGATACTCGATTCATAAATTAGTGCCAGTTAAAAACCTTTGAAAAGACATGTATCTCATAAGACCATGCCTATACATAAATACAGACGGGTTCTTACCTTATGATACTCAAAATACTTTATACCAAAATAATTTGATATTATTTCTAATGACATTCCATTGAGAACAATTTTCAAATAATATATCAGATATAGCCGAAATTGTTACATTGATTAAATTTGATGGCTTACTAGCTACTTTTTAAACGTAGGTTCTACAATCAAAACCATAAAGGCAACGTATTAGAATTGTTCCAACATGATAGGGAACTAGCGACCATTCAGACCCGAAAAATCCACGTATAACACATAGTTGCCGCATGGCTTTACACGATCTCCGTCAGCCTCCGAACTACGTTGTTGTACTGCTATGGAATAGAGTATTACTCGGGTAGGCTTTACACGATCTTCGTTAGCCTCTGATATGTCCATTTATACAATATGGCAACAAGTGCCTACAGGGACATTTCCCCCCAATAATAGCCCGAAAATGTCATTCAAACCACATAGTATTATGTACTATTCCTAGGATGTGAGGCTCGTGAGGCTACACTCCACAAAGCCATGCTTTGTTTTTTTGCAAAGCCACACTTTGATCATCACATGTTCCACTTTGAATGTCACATTGACATTCCTTCAATCACTATTAACTTTCACGAACATAGAACCTCCGAGCTCGTATGTCTCAGAGAAGGGTGTTAAGCTAAGAAAGTTGCATTCTCCGCTACCAAATAGATGTATGTTTGTAAAATTCAACGTTGTGATATTAGAACTACAATGTCTGACATTCATCCATACAATTTCATTTTGGGACTGAACAAAACTGAAGGCACTCCTCGTACTACATCATGTTGGGAATTATCCCTAGGATTAGTGGTGATTAGTGCTTGTTATCGAAGATTTTCATAACAGAGCACTACTGCTACCATAAATATATAATATGGAAAATTTCACCCTAAGGGACTAGCGGCAAGATGATGAAGATTTTCAAAAATCATCACCATCATGTCTTCACTTCCAAACATATACATTGGTTCAAAGCGGTTTCTGGATAGGATTTACCCAAATCCGACCCCGGTTCCTCCAAACCAGTCATCTTTTAAGATGTTAAGTTCATATGTGATTATCAATCATCATTCAATTCATCTTTTTATTTATTCATAAATATCTCAGAGAAACATATTATTTTAAATTATTCCATTTATCTTCTTAATAGTATATGGAATTATTAAGCCCCGCTTATCAAATCCTTTTTGGTTAATTAAACCTTTTTGAATCTTGGAATAATTCAAAATCATTTCATTTTCACTTAGGAAAATATTTCCAAATCGGTTCATTTAAATCTTAACAAAGATTTCTTAATTCAAAACTCGATATTTTGATTAAGTTAAAACCATGTTATTTAGGATGTTAATCCAAAACCAGTAAATATTAAGTGACCAGAATCTTTAGAACTACTCAATATCAGTTCACATATTCAACAAGTACTATGGGCGAAATAACGACGAAATCACCTTTTAAATTCCACGAATAGTACGAGTTCTCTGTTCGGGATTTAACACCAAGTATATGAAGATTATCTCCATAAAATCCAAGTTATTTAAATTTGGAAAATTATATCCTTTATACTTTGTTCGTGAAATAAAATTTACTATCCCCTCCATCGGGTCAGTTCGGAGAGTCAGGAAGAGCAGAAAACTGGTCTTCCAAACTTAAGCCTAGATACTATCTCTCCGTCATGCATAAGGCGGTCAAGTTATTTGATCGACTCTAAATCATTTAACATATACTATTAACTTTTAGTCATTTATTTAACCATTTCAAAAATCATTCAAATCACCTTTAAAATACTTTATTAATCATTTTAGAACTTGTACAAAAGATTTGAAAAAGAACGGTTGCGTTTAAAACTATATTTCAAAAATTATAGAAAAGTGATGCGGAAGTGTTTTTTAAGCTATATTGATCAAAACGACTTTTCTTTCATTTGGAAATTCATTTTTATATCTCAAATCACTTTTATAACATTTTAAAATATTTTTAGAATTTTTTTTATATTTTAAAGCAATTTTAAAATATCATTTCCAATTATGGATTTCGAACCGTAGAATCACGATTTTTTGAAAAACTTGTTTTACTACTATTTCAAAATTTACTTATCAAAATCTCGATTTTCTTTCTTGTTTGAAAAATATGGTTACAATAGTTTGAAAAATTCTTATTGCAGAAATCCGACTCCAATCCCATCCTATAGAACGATTTAACGTTTACGGTGCGAAATCGTGAATTGCCGTTACGCGACGCCCCTATTTTTGACTCCAAATTCATTATTTGTCAAAACTTCTCCAAATTGAATTTTAACATTTATAAACCGTTTATAAACCATTTTCAAAAGTTTAAACCAATATTTTCCATATTAAATCTCTTTTTCATTTTAAAATCATTTCATAATATTATATTATTATAATATTCATTTTCAATCTTCTTATATTCTTAAAACCATTAAGAGGCTCAATAAACTCCATAAACATAAAATATGAATTCATTTTCTATTAATTAACCATTTTCATTATGATTTCTCATAATTTGTCACAATCAAATTCTCAACCATATCAACATCCATATAATTAACCGTATAATCAACCACGTTATCAAACATTCATACAAATCATTAAGAGATTAAATGGTCATATTATCACACTTAAAAATAGTTATAAAGATTATTTATTATTTAATAAACATTGAGTACTCAATGTTTTTATTCACTCCACCAAACTTTTCCGTAGCTTCCCGAATTGATTCCGCATCACTTCGGCAACACTTCCTCCTCTTCTCCTTGCTTTGGAGCTCTTTGCTTTAATTCCTTCTCCTTTGGCGCTATCGGCCTTGACCTTGGATGAGTGGTGCCCGGCCTTAGCTTTGTGATATAGGAGTGGAGTGAGTAGTAGAGGGGATAGGGAGGTGTTTGCACTTTGTTTTGAGGTTAAATGATAATATATATATATATATATATATATATATATATATATATATATTCTCTTTGATATTATCTAGTCATAATTTTCCTAAGATGGAAGCCTTTAAAAAGCTAAAGAAAGAAGAGGAAGGAGATGAAGAAATGAGTGAATGAAGGAGTGAATGGATGCTTGTATTTATAGACACAAAGAAGTGAAAAAAATATCCAAAATATCATCATTATCCATCAACATCACCATGTTCAACTCACCTCCTCCATAATCATTATGTTCCCAACGTAACCCTTCCTCCCCGTATGACTCCATCATTTCATTCACTTCCAAGCCATCCGTTCATGTCCTTAGTTGACTTAAGGTTGCTTAATGGTTAAATATTTAGAAAATATCTTGGATTTTTTCTTATATATGTTTATATATAAATGTATTCATGTATTTTTATGTGTATATGTGTTCATATGTGCAAATGTATGTTATATATGTGTACATGACATATAAACATGGCCGCAGCAAGTTTCGAATAACTTTTGCTTGTCAAACCGTTGAAAATCGGAAAATCAATTACCGGTCAATTTTCACTTATAATTTAAATTACATATATATGTAAACAAAATTTGAAAATAAATTTCTAATCATTTTAATTAATAAAAATGATGTTATTTGAGTTATAAAATCATAAAAATCAACATTAACAATTATTTACAAAAATTGCTATTATACCGATAAAGTGATATCAATTTTCTTACATTTCTCAATTCAACACACACACATATATATATATATATATATATATATATATATATATATATATCTTTATAAAACTACTAAAAATTATTTATTATCGCTTTATAAATATTTAAAATGAATTACTATCATTTAAAAAAAATTATTTGAATAATTATAATAATTATTAAGTCATTAAATCCCATTTTAAAATCATAAATCAATTATTAAATATAAAGGCATCAATAATGGTGTCATCAATACTTTTATTTTTTTCCAGAAATAAAATAAATTATTTTATTTCATACTCTAGTTCAAAATTAAAAATAAGTGCATCTATCCAGCTCCGTGCGTGATGTTTTATGATTTTAGAGCTGTTTATCGATAAAGTGGTTTTCGGTCACTATATTTCCAAAGTATATTTTTTTTTAAATACTTATACAATTATCATTTATTGTTTTAAAACACCATAATCTGTAAGTGTATTGTGTGGCTAGCCATTACTTATGATCGTGTATATGGAATATAATTAAATCTAAATGCGGAAATAGATGATAATAACAAAGTAAATAAAAATGAGCACACCAGGAATTTTCATACTGGTTCGAACTTCCCGTTCTACGTCCAGTCCCAGACTTCCCTCTGGAATTTCTCATAATAACCCTCTCTTAACTTGGAGGAATATGTATACACCACCTGAATAACCGAACAGGATTTTTCCACCTCTAACCACCGAAAGAGGACTTTACCCGCCTGAACTACTGAACAGGACTTCAACAGTTTCAATAGAATTGCTTTGGCACTTTGTGTTCTCAACAACACTAATTTGTCTTTGATAGTACAACCTTCCTATAATCTTTCCTCAAGTATATATGTGTGTATAAAGATTTAGAAAGGAAAATATTGCTTTGAATCAAAGAATAAGTTAATTGTTTCAAAGATTCAAGCAATATATGAAAGTTGTGATTGCTTTTTAGAATACAGAGATAGTAGAAAGTAAGATTAGAAAGTAATTAGTAAGTTGGTGATTTGTGAAGTGGATTTTGTGTGTTTATATAATAGTAAAAGAGATGCAACCATTCATGAAGAGTACTGATCAACAGAAGCATCCATACCTCTTCATATTAGAACATGACTCTTGGCAAAAAGAAGTGTCCATTCAGAAAAAATAGCTGTTGAAAGAATTCAGTCGACTGACCCAAAACGATCAGTCAAATGAATATTCAAAGTTGTTTAAAAAACAAAACGTTTCTGTGCACCTATACAGGTTCAGTCGACTGGCCATATACAGTCAGTCGACTGACCTGATAGTCAAAGCATTACTTGCACAGTTTTAAATTTTTTAAAGTTTTAAAACAACTTAACTACTTGAGTATAGATTTTAACATTACTAAGACTAAAAAAACTTCAATAAATCAACATACTATACGTAGTTTTGTAGCCTTGTCTCCTTGGTAGTTTGAACAGCATAATTCCTTTTCTATTTGTCGCTTATCCATATAGTATAATTCATTGCTTTGTCATGAATCAAAATATGTGATTCAACATTCTCCCCCTTTTTTATTGATGACAATACCTGTTATATGTGATACTATTTTTGAGAAATATATAACGGGCGTTATATATCTCCCCCTGAATATATGGTGATACTTTTAATCCCTGCATAAAATGGTTACTTTATAAATTTCTCCCCCTTTGTCATTGACAAAAAGGAAAAGATAATGTATGCATAATAAAATACTAAATGCAATCACATAAACAACAAATTTCAAATGTTACGAATACAAATTTATAGAATGTACGAAACAAAGAAATAACTAACTTACTACCACACAAAAATAACAACCTCATTCAGAATCAGATTCTGTCTCTTCTTCTTCAACTTGCATTGGTCCTTTTCCTTTGGAGGAACTCCCTGCAAATTGTGTGCCACCTCTATTGTCACCTATGTCGGAACTAGTATGTTCTTCCGACGTTGACCATGTAAAGTGAGGGGCTGGGCATTTGCCTGGATCACGTTCAGAAGTCTCCGTAGCGGTGGAAGAGGAGCATGATATTGCATCCCATAAAATCCCGAAGAAACTCTTGATTTTATCAAACTTTTTGTCAATTTTCTTATCAAGATTTTTAATACGGGAATCCAAGATAACTTGATTTCTGACGATTAAATCAATAAATTCCCGAGTACTTTGGGATGGTGTTGGCATGCGGATGTCATCTCGTGATTGATGTTGTTGTTGAGAAGAGGTTTCTTGGCGAGGTCGAGATTTCCATTCTTGAAAGCTCATAATAGTGAGAGGTCTTAGTGGTATTTTCATAAGACTGATGGTGTAGCTATTCAAGGTTTTAGGAATAGAGGTATCAGATTCCGGAATAGGAGCCTGGAATTCATAAGCAGCCGCATAATATATTCACCAAAATAAATAATACTCATACGACCTTGGTTGAATGTCAGAAATTCATCTAGAATGAGTTTTGGCCAATTTACTTCAATTTCTCCTCAAATAGCATATAATGCTTTTTAGTTGTTTGGATAGACAGCTCGTACGAGCCAGTGCGGGGTAGAATTGTGTGCATCAAAGCTCTATGCATTATTCTGGCAGTAGGTCGTAATGCAATAGACTTAAGCTCGATCATATCATCTTTTAGAAATCGATGACTTACTTCGTCTCTTTCACCTACGACAACATTCAATTCTTGTAATTCAACACCCCTTGTCGGAGTATGAAGAATATGACCGATTCTATCTAAAGAGTGAAACACTTATTGCCCACATACCAAACTCCAAACGTAATTGTCACGATTTGCATGGGTTTTGATGGCCTAAGTTCAAGTTCACACAGAAGAGTTTCACCAAGATATGATTTATCTTGATATTGTTTTGATTATGATCTAAAAGTGATTCTAAATGGCTTCTTCTTGCTGATTCTTGAATCCTATACGACGTAAAATCAGGAAAGACAACAAAAGAACCTTCAAAGAAACGAGCTTCTTTCATCTTATTCCATTGTTGAACTGCAGTTGCATCATATAGCCATTGAGCGATTTGTGAATCAATTGGCTCGGAGGAAGAAGAAGCATGCCTAGATCTCTTTGTTTGCCGAGGTGCCATTTGAATTTATCAAGAGAATTGAAGAAAATTTTGAAAATTTTTAGGAACTAGGGTTTTGGAATTCTGGAGATTGGAGGTAAAAGTAAAAAGTAAAGAGGAAGTGAGGGTTTTAGGGATAAATAGTAGGTAAAAAAAAGGTCGAAAGGACGTTTCAGCTGTGAATTCAGTCGACTGAATATTTGTGGTCAGTCGACTGAACCACTTTCCGAAGAGCTCTGCAGCAGTTTTAGTCAACTGGTATAGTCGACTAAACTAACTAATATGCTCTCTGTTTGGTCATTCAGTCGACTGGTCGCATTTAATCAGTCGGTTGAATAGTATATGACCTTCTTTCCCGAGAGTTATGTTGTAGATTCGGTCGACCGGTCTAGTTGACTAAAGTAACAATTTTGCTCTCTGTTTGCTCATTCAGTCGACTGGTTGCATTCGATCAGTCGACTGAATAGTGTATGAAAACATACAATATGCAGTTTCAGTTAACTGGTTGAATTTTTCAGTCGACTGAATGAGTTATTCAGCATAATCAGTCATATTTGAATACAAAAGAGTAATATATTATATATATAAATAAAATGTTATACTATGTAAGATTTAAAGCACAAGTTTAAAAGTAGACAAAAAAACGAAATTATTTGGAAGAAAAAGACGACGAAGACTTGGAGTTTGTCGGTTCATCCTTTGTCTTTTCTACATGTGGTTGTAGTGGTGACCATCGGTTTCCACGTTCCCATGAGTTTGGAGAGACAGGCGGTGGTTGAGGCGACCTATCCCATGGATTCCGAGTTGGCAATGGTGTAGCTTGATGAACCGAAAAGGAAGATGAACCGCAGAACTTCCATCCAATCTACTCAAGAAAGCTTAGACATCTAGAGTTCATTTTTTGTTCATAATACATTTCGCGCAGAAGTGCGATCAATTCTCTATGGTAATGATGCAGATCATCAATTTTCTGTTTGGTTTGAGGAGAACCAAAGAACAGGGATCGTCTAGCTTTCTTTTTCTCGGGTGTATAACCCGTGCGATAATTTGATGGTCTTGCAGGTTCATGGGTAGGAGTAGGTGTAGGTAGGTTTGATGATGCAGATGATAGAGTTTCAAAGTTGATAGAAGAGAAGGATGATCCATCCGAAGACATTTTGATTTTAGAAGTTTATGTAGTGGAGAAAGAAATAAATTTGTTTGAGATATGAATTTCCTATGATGGAGAAAATGAGAGCTGAGAGCTGAAATATATAGGGGTCAATACAGTTAAAAAATGATGGTTGAACGTGCAGTTTGAAAAAAAGCGAGCAAGAGAATGAACCAAAAAATTTGTGGCTGAAAATTTATCTCTTTTAAAAAAAAATAGAAAATATAAAGAAACAGATGTAAAGATGCAGATGTGAAGCATTGAACGGCCAAGTGGTAAAGATATAGACTTATCAAACCCGAGGTGCAGAGTTCGAGTACCAAAAAATATTTTTTTTAAATTAATTAAATTAAATGGTAATAATTTTTTTTATAATTCTGTTAAAGAAATTATACCTAGTTCTCTTCTTAATCTTATAAAACAATTTTCATTTAAAGGTTTAGTGAAAATGTCAGCTAATTGATTTTCAGAATTCAAAAATTCTAAATTTATTATATCCTTTTCAATATTATCACGAAGAAAATGATGGCGAATGTCAATATGTTTAGTTCATGAGTGATTGACATGATTTTAGATAAATTTATTGCACTAGAGTTATCACAATACATTATAGATTTATTTAATTTTATATCAAAATATCGTAATGTTTGTTGCATGTAGATTACTTGAGCACATGCTAAAGCTGCAGATATATACTCTGCTTCACATGTCGATAGTGAAACGCAATTTTGTTTCTTACTAAACCAAGATACTAAGGATCGTCCAATGAAACGTCAAGTTCCACTTGTACTTTTTCTATCCGTTCGACTTCCTCCAAAATCAGCATCACTATATGATACTAATTCAAAAGGACATTCTTTTGGATAAAATAATCCTAAATCTTTGGTTTTATTAAGATAACGAATTATATGTTTAACTGCTCGCATATGTGATTCTTCAGGATTTGCCTGAAATCGAGCACATAAACAAACACGCATCATAATATCAGGTCGACTAACAGTTAAGTAAAGTAGTGATCCAGTCATACTACGATATAGTTTTTAGTCAACACTCTTACCATTTTCATATTTTTCAAGATGTATAGTTGTACTCATAGGAGTTGGTTTGGCAGACGTGTTTTCCATACCGAATCGTTTAATTAGATTATTACAATACTTTTCTTGATTAAGAAAAATTCCATTTTGCATTTTTTTGATTCGTAACCCGAGAAAATATGATAGTTCTCCCATACGTGACATTTCAAATTCATTTGTCATGATAGTCGAAAATTCCTGACATAATTTTTCATTTGTTGAACCAAAAATAATATCATCAACATATATTTGAATAATTAAAATATCTTGTTTAGTTTTTTTAATAAATAATGTTTGATCAACTTTCCCAATCTCAAAACCAGATTCCAATAGATAGCTTTTAAGTCGATCATACCAAGCACGAGGTGCTTGTTTTTAACCATATAAAGCTTTCTTAAGTTTATAAACGTGATCTGGAAATTTTTCATGAGTAAACAGAGGAGGTTGTTCAACATAAACATTTTCTTTTATAAAACCATTTAAAAAAGCACTTTTAACATCCATTTGATATAATTTAAAGTTATGAAAACATGCAAAAGCCAATATAATATGTATAGCTTCTAGTCTTGCAACTGGTGCAAACGTTTCTTCATAGTCTATTCCCTCTTCTTGATTATAACCTGTGCTACTAATCTAGCTTTATTTCTAGTAATGTTACCTTGCTCATCAGCTTTATTATTGAAAACCCATTTTGTACCAATGACTGATTGATCACGTGGTCTAAGAACTAATTCCCAAACTTTGTTTCTTTCAAATTCATTTAGCTCTTCTTGCATAGCTATAATCCAATAATCATCAGTTGAGGCTTCCTTAATATTTTTAGGTTCTATATTAGAGAGAAAAGCTATATGGCCCATTTGATTTAATTGATGCCTTGTTCTTACATTTGAATTTACTTCTTCAATTATATTTTGAACATGGTGATTTCTAAGAATTCTTGGAGGAGATCTTACTATATTATTATTATTATTAATAGTATTTATATTTTCTAAAGAAACGTCAGAATTATTATTTTGAAGAATAATATCATCATCATCTGAATTATTTATCAGAATTATATTTGTATCATTTTCCAAATTTGTAAATTTAGAAGAAATTTTGATATTTTCATCGAATGAAACATGAAGAGTTTCTTTGATTGTTTTAGTTCTAGTATTAAATACTCGATAAGCTTTGCTTCTTTCCAAATATCCTATGAATATACCTTCATCGGATTTTGGATCAAATTTGCCAAGCTGATCTGTAGTGTTAAGTATGAAACATTTTGAACCAAAAACTTTAAAATATGAAATATTTGGTTTTCTACCATTTTAAAGTTCATAAGGAGTATGTTTTGGTAATGATCGAATAGAAACACGATTCAAAACATAGCAAGCAGTTGCAACAGCTTCTGCCTAGAAATGCTTAGGTAAAGTGCTTCCATTTAATAAAGTTCGTGCACATTCTTGTAATGTTTTATTTTTCCTTTCTACAACTCCATTTTGTTGTGGTGTTCTAGGAAAGGAAAAATTATGATTAATTCCTTTCTTGTTACAAAAATGTTCGAAAGCTTCATTTTCAAATTCACCTCCATGATCACTTCTAATGTTTTTAACTTTTAAATTCTTTATATTTTGAATTCTTTTTACAAAAATTTTAAAATTTTCAGAAATATCACCTTTATGTTTCATAAAAATAGTCCATGCATATCTTGAAATATCATCTACAATAATAAGCATATATCTATTGTGATTAATAGATTGAACTTGAGTAGGTCCAAAAAGGTCCATATGTAATAGTTCAAGTGGTTGTGTTGTAGATATGATTTTCTTAGATTTAAAGGAAGATTTTGTTAATTTTCCTAACTAACATTCATCACAGATATTATCAATTTTTAATTTCATATCAGGTAATCCTTTAACAAGTTTATTTTTAGCTAATTTATTAATAGTGTTAGTGTTTATGTGACAAATCTTTTGTGCCATAGCCAAGAATTATTTTCTATAGCTACTAAACACATATTTGTGTTATGATTTATATTCATATTTAAAATATAGATATTTCTATCTCTTATTCCTTCAAAAATTAAATTTTGATTTTTATCAGAAATATTACATTTATTTTCTGAAAAAGATATATTAAATCCTTTATCACATAACTGACTTATACTCAATAAATTATGTTTTAAGTTTTTAACTAATAGAACATCAGTAATGAGAGGTGAGTTAGAGATACCGTTATTGCTCACATCGCCTTTTCCGATGACATAACCTTTTGAATTATCTCCAAAAGTGACTGATCCTCCATTTGAGCAGACTATATTTGTTAACATGTCTTTATCACCAGTCATGTGTTTTGAGCAACCACTGTCTAGAATCCATTTTCCTCTCTTTTTAAGTGGTACCTGCAAAAAATAATGATTAAGATGGTACCCATTTTTCTTTTTAGGGTCCTAAGAGTTAGGTCTTAGGAAACCAAACCCAAGAAGGTTCAGAATTCCCTTTAAAAATATAATTCTCATTTTTACGAACGGTTTCCATAAATGTTTTGATATGTTTAGTCCTAATCAAGTTATTATTTGTTTTAGGAATCCATATTTTAATAGTTTTAACATTTTTAGAAACTGTTTTCTTTAAATCTTGTTTAATTTTGTTTCTAAACTTATTTTTAAACTTTTCAGATTTCTTTGGTTTTACAATTTTCTTATATCCTAATCTTATTTTATTTGAAGTTGACAGAGAATTTTCTATTGTTTTAGAAAGATTTTCTCGTCCTTTATTAAATTTGGAAATATTTTTATTAATATCTTCTAGCTTAGTTTTAAGACTAGATTTTTCTAATTCTAAAACTTTAGTGTTAGACTTTAAATCATTTACTTCAACTGATAAGATATCATTTTTATTTTTTTGAATTTCTAATTCCTGAGTTATCATGAAGAGTTGAGAGGCTAAATTAGAATTAAATTCTTGAGATTTTTCAAGTTCTTCTTCGAGAATTTTCTTTTCATCTCTAAGCATACTAATTTCTAATTCAGATCTATTCAGTTTTCCTTGTAACTCCTTATTATGTTTCTTAGTCTGTTTTACAAAATCTACTAGTTCAGATTAAGTTCAACTAAATCTTCAAAACTTAGTTTACTTACATCATCCTTTGTAGCCATGAAGCATACATTTGCTTGCTCTGTGTCACTGTCACTGTCACTGTCGCTTTTTTATGATGAAGAATCTGAATCATCCCATGTTATACAAAATGATTTCTTCTTGAATTTGTTCTTCCTGAATTTGTTTTTCTGTTTTTCTGGACAATCTTTCTTCATATAACCCTTCTTATGACATTCATAACATTCCATGACAGATGATGATGGTTTATTGCTATTATTGTTGCTAGAATTATTTTTGTAGCTCTTGCCCTTGTTATTCTTTTTGAATTTCAAAAACTTTTTGAAATTCTTAGCAATAAATGCCATATCTTCTTCATCTGAGTCAGAGTCATCTTGTTCTACTTGAAACACTAGATTCTTCTTGTCTTGTGCTTGAACTTTCTTTGCCTGCAAATTCACTTCATATGACATTAGATTTCCTATTAACTCTTCTGGTTTCATAGTTGAAAGATCGTTTGCTTTTTCAATAGCTAGGACCTTTCTTTCCCATTCATCCATTAAAGAGTTTAGGATTTTTGATACTATATCAAAATCAGAAATTTTTTCTCCTAATCTTGATAGGGAATGATAGATATCTTGAATCTAGAATACATATCATTGATGAATTCATCTTGTTTCATTCTAAAGTTTTGAAACTGATTTTTAAGCATGGAGATTTTGCTTTGTTTGATTTTTTTAGTTCCTTCATGAGTGATTTTAAGCGTTCTCCATATTTCATAAGCAGTTTGACACATGCTAACACGATTAAATTCATTTCTATCCAGTGCACAAAATAACATGTTCATAGCTTTAGCATTGGTAGTAGCATCTAATTTTTGTGTGTTTGACCAAGTGGAATATTCTTCAGTAGGAAGAGTGTATTCATTCTGTGTGATATTCCATGATTCAAAACAATTAGATTGCATATAGATTCTCATACGAGTAGACCAATAATTATAGTTCAAACCATTAAAGAATGGAGGTCGTGCAGTGGATTGACCTTCAATAAAACTAGTGTTAGTGGTATTATTGGTGTTATTTTCCATATTAGAAAGATATCAGATAACTTTGTAACGGTTATAAGATGCCTGACTCTGATACCAAATGTAAGTGACCACTGTGTGGCTAGCTATCACTTAGGATCGTGTATATGGAATATAATTAAATCTAGATGTGGAAATAGATGATAATAGCAAAGTAAATAAAAATGAGCACACTAGGAATTTTTATACTGGTTCGAACTTCCCATTCTACGTCCAGTCCCAGACTTCCCTCTGGAATTTCTCACAATAACCCTCTCTTAACCCGAAGGAATAGGTATACAACACCTGAACAACTGAACAAGATTTTTCCACCTCTAACAACCGAAAGAGGACTTTACTCGCCTGAACAACCGAGCAGGACTTCAACAGTTTCAATAGAATTGCTTTGACACTTTGTGTTCTCAACAACACTGATTTGTCTTTGATAGTACAACCTTCCTATAATCTTTCCTCAAGTATATATGTGTGTACAAAGATTTAGAAAGGAAAATATTGCTTTGAATCAAAGAATAAATTAATTGTTTTAGAGATTCAAGCAATATATGAAAGTTGTGATTGCTTTTTAGAATATAGAGATAGTAGAAAGTAAGATCAAAAAGTAATCAGTAAATTGGTGATTTGTGAAGTGGATTTTGTGTGTTTATATAATAGTTAAAGAGATGCAACCGTTCATGAAGAGTACTGATCAACAGAAGCATCCATACCTCTTCATATTAGAACATGACTCTTGGAGAAAAGAAGTGTCCATTCATAAAAAATAGCTGTTGAAAGAATTCAGTCGACTGACCCAAAACGATCAGTCATCTGAATGTTCAAAGTTGTTTAAAAAACAGAACGTTTCTGTGCACCTGTACAGGTTCAGTCGACTGGCCATATACAGTCAGTCGACTGACCTTGCAGTCAAAGCATTATTTGCACAGTTTTAAAAAAATTTAAAGTTTTAAAACAACTTAACTAGTTGAGGATAGATTTCAACATTACTAAGACTAAAAAAACTTCAATAAATCAACATACTATACGTAGTTTTGTAGTCTTGTCTCCTTTGTAGTTTGAACAGCATAATTCCTTTTCTTTTTGTCGCTTATCCATATAGTATGATTCATTGCTTTGTCATGAATCAAAATATGTGATTCAACATAATCAATATAATAAAATCTTATATTTGAATATTTTAAAAATAAATATAATTTATCAAATTGATAAATTTACTGGTCGTTACAATAATAGTATTTGGCACTTTAGAATATATTTCCTTTTGGTGTTCGACCGAGGGCTGATAGATCCTTAAGAAATATACTCATGGATTTCTTTACGATCACCTTGATCGGTACGAGTTATATATATATATATATATATATATAAGAACTAATCTTGAACCTTCGAGTCATGGTTGCTACGATCGCCTAGATCAGTATGGACAATTCTTGAGATCGGTTGTGATTCTATTTCTACCGTATGTATGATCATTGGTATTAGATCAGTACAAAAGGTACCAATTTGTTTTGTTGTTTGCCACCGTATGACAATCATTAAGATTGGTATGGAGGATCAAGATGATCGGTATGGATTTGGTTTCTGTGTATTAGAAATATTATTCTCTGTTCTAGAATTCTATGTTTAACAACTATCATCTGTTTCTTAATCTATACATATATTACCGGCCTTGAGATAAATTCCTAGTTAAATCATTTCGGTGACTAGTGTATTTTTATCATGTCATATACCTTTATGTTATATCTTGTTCTCACCTTTTTGAATATTTAGAGACAGTCTGACACTTTTATTATTATATAATACTTAGGTCAGGCCAAGACTTTTCATGTTTTAGGACGCTCAGGCTTTTGGGTAGGTGTGCTTGCAGATGATAGACATTTTGACATTACAATTTATGTTCTGTGGGATATTTCATGTTGTATTATAGGATATAATATTTGAGAAAGTGACTTATTTTGGATATGCTTTATGTATGATATATTGTTCTGATTTTGAGAAACCGATGTGTTTATTACTTTAGACTAAGACTATACACGTCAAAAAATTGATTCTAGATATTCAGTAAATAGTAAGTTTAGCATGTCAGTGTTAGTTTAAAGAAATATTCACATTTGGCCCCATTAATAAGTAGCATTCTCCGCATTATTAGATGTCATTATTTGTAATATTCTTTAATAATATGAGTATGACGATAGGGTTGTTACAGTTCTTTGACCAACTATCTTTAACCCATAGAAACAAATCTCCTAGAAAATAATTTTCTATACAAAAATACATTTCAAAACAGAAATCATATTTCTTATTCCAATGTTAAGTATCCTTTATTATTATTACAATTTTTGTCTCTGATGTTTCTTTATGAAGCAAAAGTGACCATTCATTTTCTTTATCCCAACTATACCTTAAATCACATCTACTCTTGTACATTCGTTAATCTTTCTAAATGGTCAAACCATCCGAAATAAAAACCCTTACTACAATAACATAATGAACTTTTTACTAATGCACATTCAATTATCCGTAACTTTTAAAGACATTATATATGTTATGCTTTGCGTAAACTAATCAAATTGACATTTTAGTGGTCTTGTGTTACATTCAACATGATATGATCCTTTTGTAATCAACCAAATTGAATATTCGGTCTCACACTAAGGTTTATTTGATTTTTGGAATGAAATAGTTTCATCAAAACATTGTACATTACGTATTTCGACCATTCACCGTATAACATTTATATGCGATTATATATGGATCAAATATCCATAGTCTTGTATTGACTTTAGAGTTCAAAACACATAGAATGCAATGCGTAATCTTGATCAAATAAACACGTATGCAACCAAATTACGAAAGTATTAAGCAGTTGTAAAACCAGGCACTTGCATGGGTATAGAAACGTTCACATGTAATAATCATTTACTAGTAAGTATATGTCATATTTCTATCTATCAATTTTCAATTCAGTTCATTCGTATTCTTAATTGATAAACGTTTTATCAATTATATTAAATGCACAAATATATCATTGTAGGTAATTGTAAAATTAAATAGCATATGTTCTTACAATATTAAAAAAGTTAAATGTTATCATTTCAAATTTATAATAAGGCTCACACTAGACTTTTATGTTTCACCAAACCCTAAGCAAAACATAGAAGTCTTTTGACTTCACTAGTAGGCGTTAAGACTTGTATGCCTTAGTATTCTGATCTTAAGAAAAGCTCAACAAATCATAGCCCCATATATGATGGATAATGGGTTGTATCACATACAACTCCTAGCCTTTGGAACTTTGTCCTAATCCCACCTCTAACTTGAGGAAAGATCAATAAGTAAAGTAGGACTATTCACTTGGACCTATCATTTTGTAACGGCTTAAGTATACTGCACGTACCTTGAGGAAATCCCAAAAAATACGTGCAACTATCTTACCTTGTCTATTTAATATATTAATCGTACTACATGCAACATCCCTAGCTTGAGGAAGGCTCAACAGCTAAGGAGTATGCAAGCAATCTATTAATATATAAATGATAGAGGACAACTTTATTTTAAATATTCATAATCTTCAATATATTATATCGAGTCATATTGACTTATGGAATAATATATGTCTTATGAAACACTCTCATGATTCAAGTGTAGGACACATCAAAAAACATGGTATACGTACATTTACGTATGTATTTATTCCTTAAGTCTATTTAGGGTTTCTTTAATGTTCCACCTTTAGTTTATACATTTGTAACATATAAGTTTTATTATTATATAAGTTTTATATTTCATATTAATGATATAATAGTCTTATGAATAATATTTTATTAATTAAATCATATTTAATTAATTTCAATTAATTACCTCTTTATTTAATTTAAATCGGTGCTCCAATACAACTTTTATATTGAATATATGCACTATAACCTTTATAGTGTATACTATCACCTTTATAGTAACACATATATCTTACATATGTTTGTGTTTATTTAATTAATTAACCTTTAATTAATTTATTTAATTAAAATTTTTTAATTAAATTATTCTAGTTTTGAAAATTTATCTTATATACATATTCTTAAACACTTTAAAATAACATAAAATATATTAACATATGTAATACATGCATATAAGTATTAATTAATTAACTCGTTTAATTAATTTATTTTATTCGTCATATTAATAAATTTTAAATTTTAAATTTCGAAATAAAGATTTAAATAGTCTCAAACATTTTGAACTTTTCATTACATTTTCAAACATTTTGAAAAATTATATTATATAATATTATAACCTTTTATTATAAACGTGTCTTGATTATAAATTTAACTTTTAAATATAAATTCTTATCTTAATTTTCAAAAATATTCTGAAAATTATCCCAAGGCCCAATTCAAATTGGGCATTTTTTATCAAGGGTAAGCCTTGGGCTCACTTTACCTTTTATGCCAGGCAGGTAACTAGGTAGGACATGGTACTTGATTATCCAATTCCAATCCTAAACATCACCTTTCTAGACATCGTATTAAGCATGCAAGCTTAATTAGTTAGCCCTGGAATGACTAATTTAGACCACATAGGCTATTGGGCTCCAATACTATTGAGGGAAATGGGCCATCCTACAACGGAAGAAATGGATGAATTTAATTTTTTTTAACCATTTTGGATCTTTAATGGGCATATAAAGTCTAAATTTCATTTAGAACTTTTTTAAATTTGGTATAAATAAAATCATGTATTTTATTTAAATTAATTAAAAGGAAGTTTTGAATAACTTTAATTTTAATTGTATAGTGTATCAAATCCACCTAACATTTATTTATAAGAGTTAATATATATGAAAGGGCCTTTTGTTTCTTTCTTTAAAACAAGTAATAAATTGAGAGCATAAATTACATTAAACAGAGAGAGAAATCTTTCATTTTCTCTCTTTAATTTGAATTGATCGATTCATTAAATGTCATTAATTAGTGATTTATTTATGGCATGAAATATTACTATGTCCAAATGTATTCTAACTTTAAAATTGCAGTTTGGGATTTATTTAACTTTGTTTTTATTTATATAAGTGTGTGTGTATCTTTATATGTATGTATGTATCATATACATATATACATATATGTGTGTGTGCATGTGTAATATAACAATCTGTGCAGAGAACATCATGGCTAGATGTTGGGATTTACATCGCAACAGACACATTAGCTCATTTTGTATGTATTTTATGTTGTCAAATATATGCATGAACATATAGTTATAAATTTCAATTGATTATATATATAGAGTATGTTTTATCATTTAATTATTGCAGGAAATATTTATTTATTTATATAACTATATATTGTATAACAAATACAATAATGAAATATATATACATATATATAAGTATATTTTTTAATTTACTAATTAGAAAGCATGTTAGATTTGAAGTTACAATAATTTTAAGTATTTAATATGTATGAATATTATATTGAATTAAGTAGTTTCGATAATAATAAATTAATATATTATATGATAAAAATTTACATTATATAATTTTTGGAAAATCCGAAAACATATTTAGGGATTAGGAGAAATTTTCTGGAATTTTCTCAATTAATATAATAATTTTAATGAAATAATTAGTAATAAGAAAAAATTAAATTAATTTTAAAGAATATAATATTAAGTTGAAAAAATTTGAAATTTCTTCTAAGGCAACAGAAATGATGACGTAATTTAAAAAAAAATTGAATTTTAGATACACAAACTATTTTACATGAATTTATTAATTTAGATAATCATTAAATAATAATAATAATAATATATAAATAAACTATTAAAAATTATTTTCAGCATTTATAATTCATAATAGACATAAACAAGTGTTAACAAAATTTCAGATCAATGTTATATAATAAAAATGAAAACATATATTTTAATTCAATTCGTATGTGAATATTTAAATCATATATATATATATATATATATATATATATATATATAACTATAAAAAAATATAATTTTGAACCAAATTGATTTTAATGTTTTACATCAGATTACAAACATAAAACATGAATTAAGCCTATAATCTTTATGCACATATCCAATCTTCACTGTGACAACAATAATATATAAAAAATATCACTTAACTAATGAAACAACAATAATCTAATTTACGTACATAAGATTAAATGATTAATAAACCTTAAAGCATAATAGTATGATTAACATATAGAAACACATTACTCGGAACAGATGCCCTAAAGTCCACTTTAAAATAATGAGACATCTTTCTCTTAAACTCTTTGTTTCATGAGATTGCTAGTCTATAATCAACGACCGTTCACTATCAAATAATTTTGTTTTTAATTTGAATTGGATGTGAGATTTTGGAATAATTTTAAAGGATACTTGCTACCGTTAAAATAAATAATAATAAGAAGAAAAAGGTGGTGGCTCCAGAAATGAATTTGAATGCAATTAGGGTTTTGAGATCATAAATTATATGGTAGGATAAGAGAGAAATAACTAGATCTCTACCGCACATCTCCAAAACCAATCACAAATGTTGTAGACGCCTATACCACTCTCTAGAGCAGCTCCTATCACTCCTAAATGTACGGGATGGGAGCCCATTTAACCCAAATTAAATATACACAATTATATTTAACTTAATTTGTTGTTGATATCTCATATCGATTAATATATTTATAACTTGTATATACAACAATTTTATTTCTCAAATCATATTAAAATTTTGCAATTAATATTTCAAAAATATCAATTTATTTAATTAATTTATAATAATTATAAACTAATTAAATTATTTGGTCTAAAGAGAATTCGTCATTTCTGTTGTGACTCTTGGGTGTAAATTCGGTCAGCGATTAACATCAAACTATTCGAATGTTAACGTTCAAAATTCCATTAGCAGGTGGTGTGACATTATGGCTAAATTTATCACTTACTCAGCTTTAGTAAAATCTAATTTCACTTTATTAAGCGTTACCTAGTTGTGAAAATTATTTACACCAATTCTCTTAGTCAAAACTATACCACTTTGAACTTATTGAATTTAGTAATGGTCAAAATTCCAACATCATCCATATTCAACTCTATAGTCTAAACACATAATCCTTGTTTCAATTTTAACAATTATTATTAGTACTACTCTGACCAGATATTTTGACTTTGGTTTGACTTGAGTTCAGCGTGATACTCACGCTATATAACTGCGGAGACGAATGCTCACTTGAATAGAGCTTCACTTCCAATACTTTTAGTCGACCCTACTAAAGTCACTCGATGGACGATGTGCCATGATTTGACTATAATCAAAATGGAGCTTCCATATTAAAGATTCATAGTATTCTCTAGTCGAAAGAACTATGTAAATTATTCATATCGATATTTTCTGTTTGACCTTTGTTATATTACCTATAGAAAACTATCGAATGAGTCGTTCCATAATTATCCAATAACTGTTAGTACGTAATCCTAGGTGCCCCGAAAATCATGAGTAATACACTGTCCAATGAGTGTTACATGCTCTAGTCTTAATGGATACATCGATATCTAGGTCGATGCATCTTGACTAGGAACATTTAAAGTCGCATATTTAATTTTATTGTGATAAATTACTCACGGTTACAACACTTTGTAACTACTATCACAAATCGTACCATTTATGGATTTTCTGTTAAATATAATTTTAATTAAATTAATTAATATAACCATATTATATCAAGTATATAATAGAAAGAAAACATCTTTATTTCGAATAGTGATCAACGAGTTAGATATATGTAACAAATTACATAATTGCCCCTATGGCATACCCCAAACTCCATCAGTTATTAGCATCGTAACCATTTGATTAGGAGGTTGTAGTGGAAAGGATGTAGTAATTCAAAAAATTATTAATGATTGCCAAATTAGTAGAGTAATACATGTGCAGTCAATAGGAAGTTACATAAATTAAATGGGAATATAAATGTATTAAATGGGATTGAGTGCAAAATTTAATAAGACATTTATGGGAAAATGGAATAGGCATAATAAGTTAAATTTGAAATGGATAATCAAATGTCATTAATGATTGTCCGATTTGAATAATAATGACCATTTATCGCAGATAATTACTTATGGGCATAAGAGGGAAATAAGGAATATACGTAATAAGCCCATAAGATAGAATTAGGTTCGTAGTGAATAATTAGTGGGATACTAGTAAATAAACTTAGGAGGAAACATAGTTTTCATAGTACAAAATTATATAGCCTCAATAATACGTTTAGGATGAGCGTGAATTAGTGATCCTAACTTAATAATTAGGTAGACGATAAGCTTCCGGGGCATCAGAATATTTGAAATTGACTTTCCTAGAAATAGAAAAAAGAAATATGTGAAAGGTATCGTACCAGTACGGTTCGGGGACTAAAACCCACATTTATTTTTCATTTTTCTAAGTTTGGTTTGTTATGGATTGAGATGCGAGATCAGTAGAGTTATACAACAGAAGTCTGTCCTTCATCCAGAGGATACCAACAAATGTGTATACATACTACTGATGTGGGACATCATCAGCTATAGAATCCATGAAGAAAAGATATACGTTCACATATAAGTATGGGAAAATATACCAAGGTTGCACCTTGGATTTGAAGTAATAAATGGCTCGGTACCTTTAAGGATGTCAAGAGGTATACTTCGGGGAGGAAGGTATTAAATGGCCGTTGGGGCTGCCTCCTCTCTATATAAGAAGTCTTAAAAAACCTACGGTGTCACCTAATAAGGAAATGGAGTGTACATCATTTCTAAAAAGTGGTATTAAGTAATTGGAATGAGCATTTCCTTGACTTTATTAGGTCAGTCTAAATGGGGTTTTGGCTGCGGCAGGTCGGCGGGCTATGTTAGTGTTATTGTTGGATCGGTATTTAGTATTAGGGTTGGCACATAAGCTCTGACACCAGCCGTCTTAAGCAGTCATTAGCAAAGACTTGGGTTATGCCCTGATGGATTTCACTTCCTACTAGTGTAAAATCCATATGGGACACACAAAGACCTCAAATTTTAATTAGTTATTTGTTTTTCCAAGGTGGGCTAGTTAACCCTTCGAAAAATCTTTGAAAGGCGTTAGTAATGCAATAAATTGAATTATAAAACCGTATTTATGGGTCATTGATCCTATAGTTAAGGAAGTTTGACTAGCGATTACATTACGGAGGGACCATTTCGGGGTTGAGGTACTAAATGACCGTTAGGTCTACCTCATCCCTATTAAAAACTATTATGTGGCCGTGATTTTCGTTTAGAAAGTTCAATGCTCACACACACACACACACACACACACATATATATAGTTATACCTTAGAGAAGGTTAGATACACCGTACATGCTAGTGGAATGAATGGATAATTCCACGGATAGTAGACATAACATTTAAATAGAAATTAATTGGCATAAACCAACATTATGGATAAAGTATGTAATTTTATCAATCGCTAGAACGTTGTTCTAACCCCTCCTCATTACAACCCACATGATGGATTTATAAGGACAGACTACTGGTACAAGTTGGAAATGGTAGATGGAGAAGTTTTTTCATGCGTGCTTGGCACTGACAAGGCAAGTAGATACTCAAGAAATAATGTTGATTCTAAAATAGTAACCTTTGTTGGTATATATGTTATGTTTTTCTATTGCACTGTCAGTTTGTGTATATGGCGCTTTGATATATTTATGTTTATTTCAGGTGACCAACACCAACTATTCGTACCCTCATAGGCTTGAGTTTTGATTTAATCGAAATTTGGTGGCTCATCAATATGCGGGTTGTTACACTTATCTACTTCCTCCTTTAAAGTAGCAGATCACTCCAGACACAAACTACGTTTCTTATGCTTTACCGGTGTGAATTCGCGTTCCACATTTAGTGCATGGCATGCTATCTTCGATGATATTCTACACATATCCAAATACATCTAAAGGGAACAAATTTAATGTTTCACGTAGAAAACTAGCCAACTCCTTCCACAATCCTGCACCGAGTTGAGATCCAATTTTAAGAGGTCAAGCTGGATCGTCCATATCCATCAAAACATTAACCATCAGCATAGCTAGCGCCGTCGGCACTTCCTCTTACTTCATTCTGGGATCCGTAGACTTAATAAATCTTTTATGGTTCTTGAGCCAGGGATTGGGCTTTATTTTCTATGCTTCCGTGTTTTTAAAGAAGAGGGCCCTCTCTACATTTATGTCCTTCTCCCGTTGCTTTAGCTCTCTTAGCTCAGTGACATAACATTCGTATCCAGTGCTCTGGTCTCCTCCAATTGATTCAACCCCATTCTCCATGTGGAATTTATCCATGAAGCACCAAGGAGCCAGTGTTATGGTGAAATCAACTATGGCCAATCAGCTCAAAAAGGTATTATACGTCGAATGCTCGTCCACTATTATAAACTTTTATAGCCGGACTATTTTGCAGTCTCTATCTCCTAATTCCACGAGTAAATCAATTATTCCGACGGATTGTTTCGACTCACTGGTAAATCATTGAATCCTATATTTACAGGAATTACCATCCTTCATACTAATCCTCATCTAGTGAAATTTCCTTTGAAATAAAGTATTTACCGAACTTCCACTACCCACCTATACCTAGTGTACCGTAGTCGGGTCAAAAACAGCTGTAATCATCATAATATCAAAGGTTGTTGCTTCTACCCTTTTAGAATCCCTATTCTGAAACACAATATCTGTCATCATCTTCTACAGCTTAGCTGAAGCTCCATCCTTGACCGCGAAGCAGCTTTCCTATGGTACGTGCCTTAACAAACTCATGCACTGTTCCATTTCATTCCATCTTTTCATCGTTGGATAAGGTCCTTCAATTATGGTATTTATAACTATCTTTCCATCTATCTTCTCGGCCCCGCTCTACTGGTTCTAAGTTAATTCCCTTAGGCACTCAGCTCTTGGGTCTAGCATTTTTTCCGCCATCTTATGGATTTGTAACGAACCGGATTTTTCGATCCTCGAAAATGGACGTTAATACGTCCACTGTATAGAATGCCGAGCATTGGAGTGCTGGAAAACACCAGTTCATTAGGGGTTAAGAAGAAAAAGGTATAAGAAAATAAAAAATAAAAACACAGAATCTCACAATCGCAGCGGAATAAAATATAATATATAATAATAGATTTTTAATACAAGAACTGTACTGTTAATATACATAACATTATCAGAGTACAACAATCAATACATCAATCTAGACAGTTTAATAACTTCTCCTGATATACATAACTCACACAACAGAAATAATCAAGTACGTGATATACGTCTGAACTCCTCCAGCTCGTCTCCTGAGCTCCATAGCATTTTTAACCAGAATCTATAATACTCGGTCTAACCCAAGCATTATAATAAAATAACATCCGAGTCAGTCTGGAAACCCAACGCGAGAAAACATACTCAATTTGAATTATTACTATTTTTTTCAAATTCTTTATTAACAAAGGTATCTCGTAAGACCATGTTACACATAAACACGACGGGTTTTTACCTAACGATAACCAATACATTTCGATCAAAATTGTCTGATATTATAATAATGTCTAAATAAGTAAATAGAAAATAGTTGAAATGCTTGCATCTCACATCCCAGCATAGTTCGGTAGAATCAAAATCGTACGGCGCTTATTGGAGAATGGATCACATATGAATGAGTGGTGTAGGATCGATTTCACCCTAGAGGGGGGGTGAATAGGGTGATGGTATAAATTATAAAAATTAACTGCGGAAGCTTTTTAAAATAATTTCAACACAGATCACAGAACAATAGCAGCACAGATAGTAGCAGAATAATAAATGCAGAAATAGAACGACACAGAATTTACCCAGCTTCGGCAAAACCCTTCCTACGTGCTGCCCCCAAGGTTTCTACTAGAAATTAGATAGTTAGACGCTCACACACGTAAACTCGCGACACCCACTATCGACTAAACCTAACTCTACGCTCAAAACCCTGCCACAACTCAGCCACTGAGTTGCGAATTCTCAAACTACGCCACGTAGTTTGTCCCTAGTCACACGACTAGAAATTTAAACGGTTTAAAAATGAATTACAAATTAAAAACAATTTAAATTAAAATAACCCTAATTTAAAACAAAATCCCTTTTATAAAAAGAAGAATAAGGCCGGCCCCTTTTGTAATTTATCTCGACCGTCTCCTTTTATTTCTTCGGCTCAATTCTTTTTGATAATGGAGGCTCTATTGTTTCCCTTGTTCGATCTAAATTAGGGCTTTTAAATTTCAACGATGCCGACTTTGGACGCTCGATCGAATGGAAGATTAATCACGTTGTTTGCTTTGTCGTTCGCACGCTTCTCTGATTTGCCCACGGCTCTTTGAAATTGATCGAGTTTTCGGTATGGCTTCGGTGAGTAATTTTTTGCTCTTTTACTTTCTGATTCAATGCTCGAACTCGATGGATATGCCGATGATTATCTTAGGGTTTTTATATGGGTTCGTAACCCTTGATTTTTGTTCTAACAAATATGTTTGAATTCGTCAATTTTGTGTGATCGGCCGCTTGATTATGCTTCGATGTTTGAGATGATTTCTGACCTTTTCATATGCGTATATTTTCATTGCTTGCTTCCCACAGCTTTGATGTTTAACTTGGTCAATTTTGACTTGTTCATCATATCCACGGCTTGTTGTACTTGGATATTTGCAGTTTTATTTTTCTGGTCTTGGATTTGTGGTATTTGCATTTGTATCACTTGATAGCATCAAGTCTGATCTACTGTTGTCATTTGGTATTGCTGTATGTTGTTTTGAACCATGTTCGCTGCGGCATTGCATTGTGAGTTGTGTTCATGTTTGATTACTGAGCACTGCTTACTGTCACGTTGCATACTCTCTGTATACATACTCGAGTCTTGTTCATCCAATTCATTGAGATTGTTGCATATAGTTTTATTGAGTCTGAATATGTGCTCTGGTAGTCATTTATGCATCCCTTACCTGTTGCACTGAGTCTTGAATCACTTGAACCTTAGTGTTGGTCTATCTAGATTCAAAATCTGGTTACATTATGTTGAACTCGTGATACATTCTCCACTTGCTGTTTGCTTTTGGTTTCATGTTATAGTTGCAATGTGTTGTTGCAGTTTGTATTTTCTGTTTACCTATGTACATGCTTCACTGCATCTTCAGTTACCTGTTGTACATGCAGTCTATTGATTGTCTGCATTTTGTCTTATATCACTTGTGTCACTAGTGTACTTGAGTCAGTGGTTTGCTCCATTATGTACTTTAGTCTGATGCTTGTGTAAGTGCTTGTATCATCACTGTAGCATATGCTACTGTCTACTTGAGTTTGCTTCTTTTCTGGTTGGTCTGGCCTGAACTTCACTTGAGCATTGCTCCATGTATACTTGGTGTTGTAGTTTCCTTTCTTGGAATTCAGCAGCTTGCATTTGTGTTGTAGCCTTGAGTTTATGGTGTACATGTAAGTTGCTTGAGTCACTTTGTTGTACTACATATTCCAGTGTGCCATGACTTCATATAGTAGCTGATATTGCTCGAGTTGCTTGATAACATCTATTTTGTTGTTTGAACTTGTCTGGAGCTTCTTGTCTTACTTGATCTGGTTTGATTGGTCACTGACACTTTGGTTTTACTTTGAGCTACAGTTTCAGTTGCAAGTGCATTTGTAGTTTAGCTCTTGTTCATGTCATTTGATTATAGCATTCATGTGTACTTTTGATTTGCACCTGTGTTGAATCCAGCTTAAACGCTCGGGTTTGACCTTGTGCGCCTGTTGTGACTCTATTTGTGTTGCACTTGAGTTGAACCCGGCTTTTCATTTGGGTTTGACCTGTGCTCACCTGTCCCTGTAACATTATCAAGTGTATATCAGTGTGCACGACCTTGTGGCATGTACAGTGATACATTATGCATGTCACATTGTTCGTGTGTGATGAATTCAAATATAAATGATGATGAACAACCCAAATAACTGAGGCAAATATTATTTTCAAAATTCACATTTTATTTTATATTGCAAAAATATTTCTTTTTTAATTTTACCGCGTTAGTGAATATTTTTGCAGATTGCTCAGATGCTGGATTCTAACTGGAATGAAGTTGAAGATTAAAATACGAATTGAGTGAATGAGTACATGTAGTGAGGTTAAATGTAAATATGAAATTGTGATGTATTTGTAATCAAAATTGTATATGTATAGTGAGAGCTTGAATTTGTACTATTCAAAATTGTAATAAATATTTGTTTGAATAAAATTTCTGTTTGAATTCAAATTCTGTGTTATTTAATTTTATTCAGCAAATATTTATTTAATCTATGAAAAATAAAATAGTACATTAACAAATACATTTAAACGAATGTATATATGTTTATTATCATCAAACAACAATCATATAAGCGCATATTCAACAATCTCCCCCTTTTGATGATAACAAGCATATATTTAAGATTTTGAATATGCTAAATGTATTTGATCATTGATATGCTCTATTTGCTCCCTCTATTTAAGTGCTTCCTCTCTACACAAAGCTCCCCCTACATATATGCATACAAATAAAAATATGCAAATGAGCCTAGATGCAAATAGAAAATTGTTTGACCTTTGCTTGATTTTATTTGACAAAATCTTAACTTTTCTCTCCCCCTTTTGTTATCAACAAAAGAATAATAGTGTTAGAGAAAATAGAGATAAAGTGATCAATATTAATCCAACATTAAAACTCAATTGAATATAAATATTAAATTTCAATAAAAAATCAAACAAAAATCATAAATATTTTGTTAGGCGCATATTCCACTTTTAGAATGATGGGAATGATGTCATCATATAAAACCATACAGTTGTGTCTATTTGTGGTATATTTATATCAGTAATTTGAATATCTACCAACCATGCATAACCGTTAGGACTTTTAAATAAGATTAGTAGTATTCCAATTTTATTTTTAAAAAATGAATTCAAGTATCTTCTAACCACGCATAACCGTGAGGACTTTTAAATGGGATTAGAATCAACTTGTTTATTTTAAAAATCAACTTTTGATATGCGTTCCATACATGCATAACCGTGAGGACTTTTAAATGAGCATGGAAGCACATAACAAATTCCAAGTAATTCTCCCATGCATAACCGTGAGGACTTTTAAATGAGAGTGAATACTTTGGTATTTATTTATTTTTATTTTTTTTATTTTTCAAAAGAAATATAAAATGAAAAACGAACGATTCCCGTTTAAAGTACACCATATCGACAAACTATATAGAAATTTGATGAGTGGTGGTCGTTAGAAATATGATAGAGATAGAGATGGTCATGGAATTTTTACCTACAAAAAGTTTTATAACTCTTGTTTAAATTTCTAAAGAAATTTACTAATTATACCATCTCGAGTCATAATATATGATAAATATTAACACTCATCACTTTTTCAACCACTATTTATCTTTTCGATAATTATTAGGGAGTCAGATTAGTCAAAACAGTCATTTAAAATCAAATTCAAAAATGATTATGAAATTAATTTTTCAAAATGACTAATCTGAAAATATGGTCAAAACTGATTTTCTCGAGGGGGTTTTATAAGAAAATTTTCTGCTATTTGAAAATTATTTGAAATGAAAAATATGCTGATATTTTCTTTGAAAAACGATGCAGTTACTAAATGTCTCAAAAAAATCACGTTCAACTAGTAATTTTTCTATCAACTAGATTACCAGTGTAATCTGCATCTGAATTTCCTTTTCACTCAAAATTATCATTAATTGAATTTGATCGACTAAGCAGTGTGCAACAAAAATTTCAAACTCAATTTTAACAGCATTTTAAATGACATTCTTTTGAATTTGAAATGAAGTCGTGTAAATAATCAAAAAACCGTGAATATAGAGTTAGCCGTATTATAACCAAATGTATTATCATCCAACAAACACTATTTTTAATCCAAACTAATATATATGGAGCAATTCAAAGAATCTAGAGATTTTTATAGTGTTTTTGGCATATATAATTGGCCAACAATTTTGAATAAGTCAGAATCAAAATCATCATTATTTCATCATCTTCATTATTGGCTGATTTAATTCAGAATACGGTGCAGATTATCACAATTAATATATCGTTCAAAAAATACCATTACCTGTTTTACCTTTACGATATTTTTCGTTGTTGTCCATTGTGATTCTGTCACCTTTATACTAGGCTAAGGAACTTCGCTTTGTCGCCCGTTGTGTTTCTGGAACAGCCAAAAATCCAGAGAACACTGTTGTTGTTCCTTAGCCTGCCACCACACCTACACGGGAAAAGATTTATGTGACCTATTTGTTTTTATAGGTCCATGGTTGTTAGTGGCAGAAAATTTTAAAATACAATTTTGTGAAGACCCAAAACTGTTTATATGTTGTTCCCTTCGACACCCAAATTTGTTTAACTTTGAGAGATTTTATATTTGTGCCTTTTGGAACCCAAATTGGTATAGTTTTCACATGTTTGGGTCTATACCAACAATTATTGTGATTGTGTCCATGTTTTCTACAAATTATGCACATTGAATTTTCTTGATTAATCTTGTTTTCAAAAATTTTAGATTGATTATATCCAAGTCCCTTTCTAACCGTATTAACAGTTTGCTTTCCTAATAGCATATTCAACGATTTTTCACTTTTTGAAAATTTATCTAAAGTCGTTGACAATTGTTGGACTTGTGTTTTGAGAGATTCATTTTCGTTTAACAATTGTGTGCACTTTTTAATAGAATTCTCTCTCCTAGTATTTTCACTCTCTTTTAAAATCAGAATTTAATTTTCAAGTGATTTTAAATTGATTTCTGATTTTTTAATTTCAACTTCGAATATTGGACACTTATCACACTTAGGGATCCTTCTTTGATAGTTTTCAACTAATTGGTCAAGTTGTTCATTTAATTCTATCAAAGTGTCTTTTTGTGATTCAAGTTTAGCATATTTTTCCCTAAGTCGTTCAAAACAGCCATTTACTTCGTGGAAATAAATAAGTAATTCAGAGTGAGTAAGTTTTGATACCTCGCTTGGTTCGTCATCGTCGCTATCGGTTATATTTCCATGAAGGCACATATCTGCTTTCTCACTCTCACTGCTAGAACTTTGATTATCTTCATCACTTATATTCCAGTGGTTGCAAAACTTTTCCTTTTTGATTTCTTTTTAAAGTTGCGTTGATTTTGAGGACAATTGGGCTTGATGTGTCCGGGTTGGTTGCACTTGTGACAGATGATCTTCTGTTCTTCAGAGTAGTCTAGTGCTTTGGCTATTCTACTTTTTGCTTTTTGAATTCGAGCTGAATTTCCATATATGTAATTCCACCTTTTGAATTTCTTTATTAATAGCTCCAATTCTGCTGCTGCATCATCATCGTCATCATCATCACTTTCAGTTGTTCCTTTGAGAGCTATTGATTTCTTTCGAGCATCTCCTCCTTCACGCTCTTTCTTGAATTTCATTTCTAGCTCATAATTGGTGAGATTTCAGATAAGTTCTTCGACTTTCATTTGTTTCAAATCTTTTGATTCTTGAATGGCAGTCACTTTGGCTTCAAAACTTCGTGGAAGGACTCTAAGGATTTTTCGGACTATCTCCAACTCTGTATATGATTTTCCAAGAGCTTTTGATTTGTATACGATATTGAAAAGTCGTCCATGCATCTCTTTGACATTTTCTTCCTTCGCCATTGTGAAGTTCTCGTATTCGCTGCTTAGCATGGCAATGCGAGATTCTTTGACTTGAGATGTTCCTTCGTGAGTCACTTCTAGTGTGTGCCATATTTCCTGCGCAGTTTGACAATGTGAGACACGATTAAATTCAAATTGATCTAATGAACAGATAATAGAATTCATAGCTTTAGCATTAGTATTTTGTAATTTATTTTCTAGTTTTTTCCATTGTTCCTTTGGTTTCTCTATTTCTTGATTATCTACAGTTATAGTTGGTACTCTATAACCTGTCTCAACAATATTCCAAGCGTCAATGGATTTCAGAAAAATTTCCATCCTATTTTTCCAATAAGCATATTCACCATTGAACATTGGTGGTCTAACTATGGACTGACCCTCAGCAAAAGCAGCATTAAAAGAAGCCATTTTAAAAATTCAACTTTTAAAAACAAAAATTGGTTTTTGTAAAATCAAATTTTTAAAACAAAAACGGCTTCTGTTCCTAGCTTTGAAACCACTTGTAAGATCGATTTCACCCTAGAGGGGGGGGTGAATAGGGTGATGGTATAAATTATAAAAATTAACCGCGGAAGCTTTTTAAAATAATTTCAACACGGATCACAGAACAATAGCAGCACAAATAATAGCAGAATAATAAATGCAGAAATAGAACGACACAGAATTTACCCAGGCAAAACCCTGCCTACGTGCTGCCCCCAAGGTTTCTACTAGAAATTAGATAGTCAGACGTTTACACACGTAAACTCGCGACACCCGCTATCTACTAAACCTAACTCTACGCTCAAAACCCTACCACAACTCAGCCACTGAGTTGCGAATTCTCAAACTACGCCACGTAGTTTGTCCCCTAGTCACACGACTAGAAATTTAAACGGTTCAAAAATGAATTACAAATTAAAAACAATTTAAATTAAAATAACCCTAATTTAAAATAAAAATCCCTTTGATAAAAAGAAGAATAAGGCCGGCCCCTTTTGTAATTTATCTCGACCGTCTCCTTTTATTTCTTCGGCCCAATTCTTTTTGATAATGGCGGCTTTGTTGTTTCCTTTGTTCGATCTAAATTAGGGCTTTTAAATTTCAACGATGCCGACTTTGGATGCTCGATCGAATGGAAGATTAATCACATTGTTTGCTTTGTCAATCGCACGCTTCTCTGATTTGCCCACGGCTCTTTGAAATTGATCGAGTTTTCGGTATGGCTTTGGTGAGTAATTTTTTGCTCTTTTACTTTCTGATTCAATGCTCGAACTCGGTGGATATGCCGATGATGATCTTAGGGTTTTTATATGGGTTCGTAACCCTTGATTTTCGTTCTAACAAATATATTTGAATTCGTCAATTTTGTGTGATCGGCCGCTTGATTATGCTTCGATGTTTGAGATGATTTCTGACCTTTTCATATGCGTATATTTTCTTTGCTTGCTTCCCACGGCTTTGATGTTTAACTTGGTCAATTTTGACTTGTTCATCATATCCACGGCTTGTTGTACTTGGATATTTGCAGTTTTATTTTTCTGGTCTTAGATTTGTGGTATTTGCATTTGTATCACTTGATAGCATCAAGTCTGATCTACTGTTGTCATTTGGTATTGCTGTATGTTGTTTTGAACCATGTTCGCTGCGGCATTACATTGTGAGTTGTGTTCATGTTTGATTACTGAGCACTGCTTACTGTCACGTTGCATACTCTCTGTATACATACTCGAGTCTTGTTCATCCAATTCATTGAGATTGTTGCATATAGTTTTATTGAGTCTGAATATGTGCTCTGGTAGTCATTTATGCATCCCTTACCTGTTGCACTGAGTCTTGAATCACTTGAACCTTAGTGTTGGTCTATCTAGATTCAAAATCTGGTTACATTATGTTGAACTCGTGATACATTCTCCACTTGCTGTTTGCTTTTGGTTTCATGTTATAGTTGCAATGTGTTGTTGCAGTTTGTATTTTCTTTTTACCTATGTACATGCTTCGCTGCATCTTCAATTACCTGTTGTACATGCAGTGTATTGATTGTCTGCATTTTGTCTTGTATCACTTGTGTCACTAGTGTACTTGAGTCAGTGGTTTGCTCCATTATGTACTTTAGTCTGATGCTTGTGTAAGTGCTTGTATCATCACTGTAGCATATGCTACTGTCTACTTGAGTTTGCTTCTTTTCTGGTTGGTCTGGCCTGAACTTCACTTGAGCATTGCTCCATGTATACTTGGTGTTGTAGTTTCCTTTCTTGGAATTCAGCAGCTTGCATTTGTGTTGTAGCCTTGAGTTTATGGTGTACATGTAAGTTGCTTGAGTCACTTTGTTGTACTACATATTCCAATGTGCCATGACTTCATATAGTAGCTGAAATTGCACGAGTTGTAGGATAACATCTATTTTGTTGTTTGAACTTGTCTGGAGCTTCTTGTCTTACTTGATCTGGTTTGATTGGTCACTGACACTTTGGTTTTACTTTGAGCTACAGTTCAGTTGCAAGCGCATTTGTAGTTTAGCTCTTGTTCATGTCATTTGATCATAGCATTCATGTGTACTTTTGATTTGCACCTGTATTGAATCCAGCTTAAACGCTCGGGTTTGACCTTGTGCGCCTGTTGTGACTCTATTTGTGTTGCACTTGAGTTGAACCCGGCTTTTCATTTGGGTTTGACCTGTGCTCACCTGTCCCTGTAACATTATCAAGTGTATATCGGTGTGCACGGCCTTGTGGCATGTACAGTGATACACTGTGCATGTCACACTGTTCGTGTGTGATGAATTCAAATATAAATGATGACGAACAACCCAAATAACTGAGGCAAATATTATTTTCAAAATTCACATTTTATTTTATATTGCAAAAATATTTCTTTTTCAATTTTACTGCGTTAGTGAATATTTTTGCAGATTGCTCAGATGCTGGATTCTAACTGGAATGAAGTTGAAGATTAAAATACGAATTGAGTGAATGAGTGATGTGTAGTGAGGTTAAATGTAAATATGAAATTGTGATGTATTTGTAATCAAAATTGTATATGTATAGTGAGAGCTTGAACTTGTACTATTCAAAATTGTAATAAATATTTGTTTGAATAAAATTTCTGTTTGAATTCAAATTCCGTGTTATGTAATTTGATTCAGCAAATATTTATTTAATCTATGAAAAATAAAATAGTACATTAACAAATACATTTAAACGAATGTATATATGTTTATTATCTTCAAACAACAATCATATAAGCGCATATTCAACAAGTGGGCCACTGGGTACCGCCCATCACAGTACACCTCTAGAACAGTGTACCGAGGACCTCGCCGGGATCCCCTGCTACACAAGACCAGCCTACCCATAACCTGGATAGACCGATTATGTTATCACACCGGGTGTTCCTACCCTTACAAATCGAGCGCTCCTTCTTTCATGCAAAATCTTATCCATAATATATAGGTTTCCGAAGATATCTAGACGAGTGATAACATACACAACTTGGGAGCGACCCACTTAGCCTTGCTACATCTTCCATGTTTTAGTCATTCCCGGTTGATGAGGCTTAAGGCTAAGCATTACCTTTCAAGAACAATTCTACTTAGAATGCTCATCGTCCTCCAATGACGACATTCTGATAGCATTCATCCATACAAGTTGTCCTGAGTCTGGACAAACCGAATCACCATTTTCACCATCTTTACGGTATTTATTCGTAACGTTCAAACCGGATCGAAGTAGTTTTCGGATAATTATATCCGATCTTGGTCTCTTCAAAATGATCAACGAATTTGGCCAATATTTGATAGTTGGTAATTAACTATCAAATAACATCCAAAAGAAAACGCTAGGACTTTTTTTTTATAAATCTCCAAAATATGTATTTCAAAACATCTTCACCAAGATTATATTCAATCTCTTTCAATATTTCTATATTTGAAAACAATTTCAACACTTGGATCCATAATAGGATATTTCACCATTTTTAATATTTAGTAATATTTCCAACTTCCATTTTTATTACACTTAGAAATATTTCCATTCAAAATCATTTCCCACTAAAAATATGCAATGTCTCGATATTTTCAACCATTCGCATACACATGCCAGAATTGAATTGCTCAAAATATCAAGTTGTTAATTTATATTTGGAAAAACTCAGCATAAACAGTAAATAAATAAATCACAGAATCACAGACACAGAGTAATATACAATATGCAGCGGAAACAAAGAATAGTAGTTCATGAAGCTACTATATATAATAGAGTTAAATAAGATACAATAGAAGTTTCAAATACAATAGTCAAATACAAGATCAAAATACATCACTAGAATCAACTGAATAACTGCAAGCTGAAAAGATGTGAATGGATCTCTAAACAAAGCTCCAACTCTAAAGGCGAGTCTCAAAAGATGTATCACTCATTCTGACCCAAGCGTAAAGAAAAACACAAAACACTCGAGTTAGGATTAACAGTCTTATATCAATAAATCAAACTCAAGTGAAATAACAACTAAAATACAAGTTACTCAAAGGATGTTTGGGATAACCATCCTCTAAGGATCCGTTAAACTATCTACTATGCAGTAATATACGCTATTATAATAATGGCTAAAGTAAAATAAACTTACTTAAAAATAGTGTTAAGCCTTTACATTTTCCACCTTAACACATATATAGTGCCAATAGTCTATACAGTGCCGTAGTCCCTCCTGATCGGGAGGCCACCAGAGGATACTCCATAGGTACGACACAAATCAAACTCGTAGTAAAGCATGCTAGGGTAGGTGACATGGCACAACTAGGCAATGCCAGGGTAGATATACCAATTGCACTTTCGGACCGGTGGTAACGCATAAACGCAGCTACCGCCCACCTCGAGCCACACTCCCAAAAAAAATCAAAGGTGCACCCAATCAATCACAAAGTAATAGAATGGTATAGAATGAGTGTGTCCGACCAAAGGAGCTACCTCATTACCCGTCGATTGCTCCTGTTTCAGCAACCTTATGCCAACTCACGGGAGTCGGGTCCACGTACATACCTCAATAGGACGTTGCCACCATCCTACTTCATTCTGGAATCTTCACTGCGTACATTGTTGTTCAAGTGGTTTTCGAAGTTGGCAGAGAGTATGATAACTTTCGATCTCGGTCTCTTTAACAACCAAAAATTATTATAACACCGTGGTCATTTCAAAATAGTTTATGTACTTCAAAACCAAAATATATTGCCATTTCAAAACCATATCAATACGATATCATTTCCATTTCAAGTATATCCATTTCCAAAAATCATAGTACTTCAAAGTTATGACACTTTCTACATCAAAACACTTTGGAAATCGTAATTTAAAAATCATAATACTTTGCAATCATAATACTTCCCACTTCACTGATTTAGACATTTAAAATAGTATATATATTAAAATAGTTTATAAAGTAAATAGTTTATACCAAACAGTTATAAGTCAAAATAGTTTATATTAAAATAGTTTATATTAAAAATAGTTTATATGAAAATAATTTACAAAGTAAAATATATATATATATATAGTTTGAAATATAATTTAAAAATACTTTATATAATAAAATTGTTTCCTCACATTTCACAAATCAGTTCCAAATCAACATGAGTTCCAAATTCAAATTTAATCAAATCTCAAATCATCCATTTCAATTCAATTCATTTTCTCGATAAACCATTTTAAACTATATCAATTTCAAATACAGATTTGAACCTCAAATAAACCATTTCAATTTCAATATATTTCAAAGCTTTAAATATTCCATAATCTCAAAACTAAATTCAATATCCTTAAATAAAACTCAACTTGAAATATTCATTAATTATCTTAAACCAAAATCAAGTGATAAAATCATATCCTTTAAAATATAAAATTCAATAAGTTCAAATCGATTTAATTAAATAAAATTCTTAATTAAATACGATTTCAAATAAATCCAAGTCTATCTTCCCCGCCTTAATTTACTTAAAATCTTTATAAACTCGATATTAATATATTATTTAAATACTTAACCATAATTATATTTAATAAAACAAAACTTTATTATTAACTTGTTTTATATAAAAATAAATTTATACATAGCTTAAAATCAAGAATTTAACTATATATAAAATAACATTTATATAATATCTAAAATCAATATTTATATAAAACTATATATTTCTTTCCGAACCATAGAAATCATTTCAAAATATTTTTTATATAGACCATGGCGTATGTATATAACTTTCAATTTTCTATCCTATGGTCAACTGACACAGATATTTGTCATTTCAATCCGTAATTTAAATATATATGGGTGTATATCATTTCAACTCGTAGTCCCAAATTCAATTAAAATCGCTTGGGTCTATCATTTCAACTCATAATAATTTTCTCCTATTCTATAGATCGTTCGGGAATGTATCATTTCAACCCATAGTGAATTCTATGCTAACAGGGAACTTGCAAAGTGATAATAGATATGATAATAATATAACATGCATATATCATCGATATAAATAACAAATAATGGTGTCAGTTGTCACAGGTGAATGGATACAAATAATAGCATGTATATAGCAATGTAAATAACTAGCAGCAACATGTTTCAATTGTCATTCCAATTGAAATCAAATTTAATAAATATAAGAACATTAATCGTGAGTGGTTGCTCAACTTTCGAGGCTAGAGATGAACGAGAATGAGATGTATTACGAATCCAAAGTAAGGTGAGATGGGAATGAATTCGATGGACAAGCTGATAGATAAGAAATAGACGAAATCAAATCAAAATTGGATCGATGCAAATAAAATCAGAACAAAACTATATTAGACTATTATTTTCTTAAACCAATATTCAATTTGACTTACATATTATATTTCAAATCATAATACATACCCAAATCACTTTATATATTTTATTTTAAAATCTAAAAGACACCAATAGATATAAACTATATATTATACAACTAGATAACATACGTGTGAGAAATGCGGAATACGGATCTTAAAGCTATGATTAACACTAGAGGGGGTGAATAGTGTTTTAAGGAATTACTAAATCTTTTTGATTTTTTATTAATTTGAACATGAATGTATGCAATATTCAGACACAGATATGATCACAGAATCAAACACAGATGCAGAAATAAAGTAAAAGCAATAAAGGAAAGAACACACCGGATTTTATACCGGTTTGGAGTTACCCTACATCCAGTCCCTCACACAAGTACGGATTTCCTTTCAAAAGCAATTGTAAAATTACACCCTCGATTTCAAGGCCATGAGGTACACCACTCCAGATTCACAATCCTCTGGGTAGAGATACTTGATTTCACGGGCAACAAGTTCACCCAATTGATTTCCAAGGCTACAATCACACCTTTTCTCGCTTGATTGACTTCACAGGCTACAATCACACCTTTTCTCGCTTAGTTTATTACAAAGAAGCCTATAACTCTGAATAACACTAAGATCTTGTTGAGATAGTGATAGAGAATCAAACCAGAAATGATCTAGTTAGATTCAATGTTGATTTCGGTAGAGTAATGGTAAAAATGTGTATAAGAAATATGGAAGAAAAAGAGGAGTGAAATTAGAGAAATATGAATACAAATTCGTTCAAAACTACCCCTATTTATAGTAGAACAACAGCCATGTCCATTCGTGAAAGGATATGACGAATAGACACTTCCTTTGAAATTCAAAATTTTGAAATAAACTGCTACCATGTCGACATGGGGTACTTGAGGTTGTCGACATGCCTAAGGTATATTTGGTAATTTGTTTTTTTGAGGATAACTTCTATCTTGTATTAAAACTATTTTAAACTTTATAAATACACTTAACTATAGTTAAGATACATAAATAAATATAGAGAATAATATTTCGATATATATAAAATTTTACTATAATTTTATATTTAAATCTAAGTATAAATATTAAAAGTTAAATATATTATTATTAAAAGATAGTTTAAAACCAAGGATAATTTGATTTTGAAAATAAAGATTATTTTGAGGCTAAAAGTATTTAAAACCAGGATAGATGTTTTTGATTCTTTTAAAAGGAAGGTTTTGAAATCATTTTGAAAACAAGATATAATTTTGTAAAAACATTTGAATAAAAGTTAGTGGATACAAAACAATGTTCCACTAGATTTTTCGTAGGTTCCATCCTACTTAGGGTACCATTCCTTTAACAGGCTTGAAGTGGATTTCATTCCATGAATAAATTGGATTTTAAGATGCCAGTTCTTTTCTAGGAGTTTTAACAAAATTCCTAATTAAATTGCTTATTATTGAAATCCTGAACTCTTGATATTCTTGATACTCATAAGTCTTCAATCTTGATATCTTGAATCTTTATACTGAACAGTCTTCATTCTTGGTACCTGCATGGTTAAATCCTGCATATACATATATATATATATATCTAAACTATAATGTTTGTATTTATATTTTATAATCTTATTCTAAGGTTGTTGTCATCAAAACCATCATCTCAAGGACTAATAATCTACCCCTTTTTGATGATGACAGCCTTTGTTTATAAAATATTACTTATATCCTAATAACTCCCCTTAAAACTAATAACTCCCCCTTAATCTATGCCTAACCATCCTATTTTATACTTCTCCCCCTTTATCATCAACAAAAACTAACTCCAAACTATAAAACTCCCCCTTATTCTTGTACTAAAATACCTACATTAATATTATATTCAATGGAGTGTATAATAGATAGATTAAAAGATAATTATACTGATAACTAATCAAAGATCATATAAATATCAATGTGTTTTTATACATGTTTTGCACACCAAACATCAATCCACACCAAACATCAATCCACACCAAATATCAATCCATACCAAACGAAATCAGAACAAATCAAATCAAATCAAATCAATCCAAGCAATCAGTTAAATTCAAATAAAGCAATCAAATAAAATCAAACATTACGAGGAACTTCCACCCATCCTTCTTCTCCAAATATAGGGCATGCTTTAATGGCATCCCAATTTTCATTATCATTGGTGAGAGAGATGGGAGGATGTGCTTTATTATCATCTTTGTGTAGGGAGGAAATCATCCATCTATCGCATCGAAATGCTTTTCTTGCTCCTTGATCACCTGCATTTGACTCAACTCTAAGTGTCGCTGGTTACGAAGAATGAAAGAGAGAATATTTTTGAAAGAATTAAGGGTTTCTTCAAGATTCTCGGTTAAATTATGAATTGGATTGATCATTATTGAGTTTGTGAGAAGAAATGTAGATAAAGTAGATAAGAAACGATTTTGAGTGATGAATTTTGGAAAAAAAATAGGCATTTATAGGTGTAGAATTTCATTTGAAATGAATAGACATAAGGTAGTTATTCAAATTTCAAATTTAAATGAAAAGTCATTTCTGACCAGTACATGTCGACATGGTCGAGGGGGGTTTTCGACATGGTTCAGTGAATTTTGATGACTTATTTTGATTTTGTGAATAATTTTTTTTTGTGTGTGTGTATATAATATACTAACATTTATTCTGGAGATAAGATAATCTAGATAAGAGAAAAGTAATTCAATTTCATTTCATAATAGAACGATACAATGATTAAACATTAAGAACTACACGAACATTCAAATCAAAATAAACTAAAACAAATACAACAAGACATGAAAAGGTAGAACTAGTTAGAGGATGACGAAAATGAAGATAATCCAAGCTTCTTGCTGACTTTGGAGAAAAACTTGTTCATCTTCGATGACATTTTATACAATTTCTTACTAACGGGCCGTTTAAGAATCCGTTGATTCTCGACAATAGTCTTTTGATTTTTGAGTAAGGTTTTGTTGGTTGGATTAGGAGGATAGTCAATGCTTTCCAAAGGTTTCACCTTCTACTTCTTCTATTTCCATTTCATCCTCTTCTTCTTCTTCCTCTTCCTCCTTTTCCATCTCCTCATGAGCCAAACGCTCTTTCTTTTCGGCAAGAGTCTCATAAGGTTGAAAAACAAATGGAATTTTCATAAGAGAAATGTTTGAGTGATTAAAAACCTTTCTTGAAAAAAATTCTTCTCCTTTGAAATCTACTCCAAAATAGTTAAAAATCTGAGTGAGATAGATTCCATGATCCAAAGTGATCCATTCCCGTGCTTTTGCAATTGAGAATGGTACCTAAAAGATCACAATTTAAAACGATTTTAGTGCCTTTGACACTACTCCAAATTTCATCACCATTTCCATTATAAAATCCGCGGTTAAGATTTGCATAGAAAATTTTAACAAGACTTGGATAACAAACAAAATCGTTTTGAAAAGCATCAACAAGACTAAGAACTTGGTTACTTGCAAAAAGAGAATCGATTTTGTAAGTAGAGAAATCTTGAAATAAAGCAAACTTCCCGCAATGCATTTTCCGTAGTTGGCATAGTTGATATATGCTTTTGTAGCCTCCGAATCATTGTAGAGTTGCTCTTTTATCTTTCTGGAAATTCTCATTGTGGAAGGGTTGCTTGAAGAAGCCATTAGAGTAGAGAGTAGAGAGCTTGAAGTTTTTAGATAAGAGTTTGAATTTGAAAATGGGAGTGAAAAGTTGTAATAAGAGATAGTGAATAAATAGATTCTCAAAGGACATATTCTCTAGTCAAAAGGTGGCTTTTCAGAGAATTGAATGAAGTGAAAAGATGGTGGGAAATTTAATATTTGAATTCAAATTTTGAATTTCAAATTTTTGTACCCATGTCGACATCATGGTGGGGACCATGTCGACATGTGTCTTTGAATTTCCATGATTGTTTTTCTTAAGTATTCTAATATATATACATATATATATTATTTTTAATGTCTATATATATATATCTGGAATATTACTAGAATTATAGTATATTCCATAAAATATTATGATACTATAAAAATAATAATAAAATAATAGTAAAAAAATTAAAATTCAAACAACACACCAATTCAAAATCAATCAATCAAGCATCCAATTCTAAGCATGCAATTTCAACCAATTGTATTTTAAATGTGTACCTTTTTCTGAGTCCGTTTCTATGAATTCGTCGGAGTCGCGAACTGCCGTGAAACACATATTTGAATTATCTGTCTTTTGATCTTTATCGCTTGAGGACGAGTCTAAGTCATTTAGAGTAGCAATAAATGCACGTTTTCATTTCTTTACGGAATCATTGTTTATAGGAAGATTTTGCCTATCTGGATACGGACAGTCTCTTTTGATATGGTCTGGTTCGTCACAGTTGAATCATTTGATATTGTTTGGCAATACATTCTGATTTTCAGACTCTTGAGATTTTTCATCTTTCTGTATTTCAGGAATTTCCAAAAGTTCTTGGTCATAAGGGATATCTCTTCATCATTATCGCTGTTTGAGTCTGATCCACCGGTCAATGCATTGAACGCCATTGATTTCTTTTCAGATGCTTTGCTTTCTCTTCTCTCAACCATTTGGACTTCAAACGACATTAGATTTCCAATTGATTCTTCTATCTTTAAGGTATTGATGTCATTTGCCTCTTCGATCGCAAGTGTCTTTTGATCCCATTCTAGAGTCAGAGAATTTAAGATTTTTCTGATTTGATCTTCTTCCGAAAATTCCTTTCCCAAGGATATTAGAGAATGCATAATGTTCTGAAATCTACTATACAATCTGAAATAGACTCATTTGAATTCATTTTAAATAATTGAAACTGGTTTGTGAGCATGGAAATTTTGGTCTGTTTAACTTTGCTTGTTCCTTCGTGAGTAACTTGCAAAGTTTTTCAGATTTCATATGCAGACTTACAAACTAACATTCTATTAAATTCATTTCTATAAATTGAACAAAACAGAATATTCATAGCTTTAGAGTTATTTTGTGCAACAGTCTTTTGCTCAGCAGTCCACTGTGCAAAATCAGTTGTGGGTTCAGAATATTCAGTCTGTGTGACATTCCAAGTGTCTAGTCCTATAGATTGTAAATATATTTTCATCCTACATGCCCAGTATGCATAGTTACTACCATTAAAAAGTGGTGGTCTGACAGTAGATTGACCTTCTATAGATGAATTAGTGACAGGGATAATAGAACCAGTGTTGGTAGTGTTAACAGTACCAGTGTCGGTAGCCATTTTGAAAAATTTTCAAAATCCAGATTATGAAAACTTTGAAAATCTTGCTCTGATACCAAATGTGAGAAATGCGGAATAAGGATCTCAAGGCTAGGATTAACACTAGAGGGGGGTGAATAATGTTTTAAGGAATTACTAAATCTTTTTGATTTTTTGTTAATTTGAACACAAATGTATGCAATATTTTGACACAGATATGATCACAAAATCAAACACAGATGCAGAAATAAAGTAAAAGCAATAAAGGAAAGAACACACTGGATTTTATACTGGTTCGGAGTTACCCTACATCCAGTCCCGCACACAAGTACGGATTTCCTTTTAAAAGCAATTGTACAATTACACCCTCGATTTTAAGGCCATGAGGTACACCACTCCAGATTCACAATCCTCTGGGTAGAGATACTTGATTTCACGGGCAATAAGTTCACCCAATTGATTTCCAAGGCTACAATCACACCTTTTCTCGCTTGATTGATTTCACAGGCTACAATCACACCTTTTCTTGCTTAGTATATTACAAAGAATCCAATAACTCTGAATAGAACTGAGATCTTGTTGAGATAGTGAGAGAGAATCAAACCAGAAATGATCTAGTTAGATTCAATGTTGATTTCAGCAGAGTAATGGAAAAAATGTGTATAAAGAAATGTGGAAGAAAAAGAGGAGTGAAATAAAAAAAAATGTGAATACAAATTCGCTCAAAACTACCCCTATTTATAGTAGAACAACATCCATGTCCATTCGTGAATGGATATGACGAATAGACACTTCCTTTGAAATTCAAAATTTTGAAATAAAATGCTACCATGTCGACATGGGTTACTTGAGGTTGTCGACATGCCTAAGAGATTTTTGGTAATTTGCTTTTCTTTGAAAATAACTTCTATCTTGTATTAAAACTTTTTTAAACTTTATAAATATACTTAACTATAGTTAAGATACATAAATAAATATAGAGAATAATATTTTGATACATATAAAATTTTACTATAATTTTATATTTAAATCTAAGTATAATATTAAAAGTTGGATATATTATTATTAAAAGATAGTTTAAAACCAAGGATAATTTGATTTTGAAAATAAAGATTATTTTGAGGCTAAAAGTATTTAAAACCAGGATAGATGTTTTGATTCTTTTAAAAGGAAGGTTTTGAAATCATTTTGAAAACAAGATATAACTTTGTAAAAACATTTGAATAAAAGTTAGTGGATACAAAACAATGTTCCACTAGATTTTTCGTAGGTTTCATCCTACTTAGGGTTCCATCCCTTTAACAGGCTCGAAGTGGATTCCATTCCACGAATAAATTGGATTTTAAGATGCCAGTGCTTTTCTAGGAGTTTTAACAAAATTCCTAATTAAATTTCTTATTATTGAAATCTTAAAATCTTGATATTCTTGGTACTCATGAGTCTTCAATCTTGATATCTTGAATCTCTATACCGTACAGTCTTCATTCTTGGTACTTGCGTGGTTAAATCCTGCATATACATATACATCTAAACTATAATGATAGTATTCATATTTTATAATCTTATTCTAAGGTTGTTGTCATCAAAACCATCATCCCAAGGACTAACAACACGTAGGTTATATATAAATAAATATACTTAAAAGAGTATTTTGTACTTAAAACCGTATACAAAGCAAATATCACTTAACAGCCGAAACCATTATATAATTTATAGAGTAATACAGGCTTATATATAGTGTAGTAAATGTTTATACATTCAGGTACACACGCATATATAATGCTTACATCATTTCAATACATATAAGTTGACATACATATTTATGTTACATATATTTATATTCATATAAAGCTGTAAAAATTTGAATAGAAAACAATGAACCTAAACACGACAGCTTACATATATCTTCATATATACTTTATATATTATAACAACCACACCAGTTATTTACGTATACTTTAAAGTTAATATAAATTTGAACACATGTTAAAAATATATACATTTCAAAATCGTTATTTTAAATAAACATATGTTCTATTCATAAAGGGTCAACAGTAACTTTATATTACTAATATAGATATAAATATACAACTACTCATTCGCTTCTTTCCCATAGATATAAATATACATATATATTACTATACCCTTTTCTTCTTTCACAGCAAGCCAAACATATATTAGAATAAGATATATGTTATATTACATTTATTTACAAATAAATATTAAGTTAAACGCATATAAAACTATATATATATTGTACAGACCTACAACAGTTTATATAACATCATTTTATATTACAACATCATTTTATACAACGTTTATATACTCTATTATAAAATACTATAAAGGTACAAAGGAAAATAACATATCATACATAACTAATATTATATACAAACATAACCTGAAGTAAAATATATATATTGGGCCGAAACAATATGTATAAAAAGAAAACATATATATTATAGGAATCAGAGATTAACAAATAAAACAAAAAAATATTTATTCAGCAAACTCATATATCAATATATAACTTACATATTTATTAAAATGATTTACCTAACATAATATATATGCACGACTGTAGTGAGGAAGGCAAAGATTGGCATGCACGATGATCAGTGGCACGTGGTGAGGTGATGGCTGACTTCGGTGAGCAACTGAGGTGGAAACAGGCGACTGTAGCTTGTCGGGTAGGCTGTGTAGATGGATGGTGGACTCGGCTGAGAGATTTGCCGAACTGACGAGGAGGTGTGGAGTTATTTTTTTAATGTAAGGCACACGAAGGAAAACAAAAGAAATGGGGAAATAAGAAAATGAGAAGATGGAGAACGAAACAAAGATGAAGGAGAATGAATAGGAGTATAACATGAATCGAATGTTTTGTGTTTGCGTATAATAATTTTCACTTGAAATCAACAGAACGGCAATGAAGTGAAAGATCATACCCCCACATGTATTGAATGGTGGAAATGGAAGAGTCAGGTATTGATTTCTGGAGATAATGAATGATGTTGGCTGCTTATTCCAGCTGCTCGAAATTTGAATTGAATTTCAAAAATGGTACCGATAAGGTTAACCGTTTTTCACGTATTTCACCGCGTATCGGACTTCATAACATAGAATTGAATGTACCATAGAGATCAACACGACGAGATGATCAAAACGGTATACAGATATCAGTGATACGATCATGCTATCAAAAGTCGATAATCGGTACCGAAAATGCTGCAAATCTGTCAGAAATAAGATAAACGGAGCAATAATAGTCAAAATTTGAGGAAACAAAATATGATGTCGCGCTCAAAAGATGATTTACAAAATTACTGTATAAAAATATTCAGGTTTGGAAAACATTTTATTATCATCAATTATTAACTGATTTAAATTTAAATAAAATTACACAATAAAATAAACTTTAATATTATTAATTGAAAATTTACCATTTGCTATGATTAAATATATGTACTTCAAATACTAAATTTTCAATTTATAATTTTATTATTTAAAATTTTATAAAATTCTAGTTATAAATGTTATTTAAAATCGTTAAAATATACGGATCGTTACAAAATATTTCCAAAACCTTCCTTCTAATACTTAGGAAAATATTTATACGTATAATTTCCAAAATCATTTTAATATTAAACTTGGAAATATTTTTTTAGGAAATCAAATCTACAGTTTTGATGACAACAACTATACAATGGAAATCGAATATGCATACAAATTTATATTTACAGGTACTTGCTTGAATAACATCACTAGAAAGACAAGAACAAGGCTCAAAGAACCTTACAAGAGACTACAAGTCGATAGGATCGATGGAGCAACAAGATAGATGCATAAAGTAAACATGCACGGTTTTTAGACGTCTGGGTGCACTAGCCAAACGTATGAAGAAATCCTTTGGAATACAAAACAGACAGAATCAGACATCTGGTTTATGCACTCAGACGTCCAAAAGACTACTTTATATAAAAAATATATATAGCCAGACGTCTGAAACAAAAACCAGATGTCTGATGCTGAACTCGGAATTTAAATTCAAATTACAACTGCCGCATTTGAAAAGAAATCTTCGCTTCTCTTCACTGCAACTCTTCATCACCATCAGAAGCAACTGTAGAGCACTTGTTAATGGATACAACTACTCAAGGAATCTCTCTACCACTATATATATCATCAAGAATCAAAGAGAAGAATTCACCTTACTTACTTGCGCTCTTTACTTACGTACTCTGTTATATTCTTGATCTCTAGCAACCTATACTTGTATTTCATTCTTTCATATATTCAAATCTCCTCAATCAATACTCTCTAGATATATATATTGGAAGCATTTGTACTTAATCGTCAATATCCGTGTATAGAACGCATACTTGACAAGAACAAGCTATTGTTACCAAGCCTATTCCTCCGGGAGAAGTGAGGGTGTTTGATAGTCGAATTCCGAAGGGTAGCTTCGGGACTGGAGTAGGACGGGAGGTCTGAACCAGTATTAAATCCTGGTGTTCTTATTCTATATTTACCTAGATTAATTTTATCTTAGTTGCATCATATATTTTGTCACATATACTTGCATATACACTACACGATCCACCCTATAGACTTTCAGTTGGTATCAGAGCAAGGTTTGATAAAGTACAGTAACACGTTTTTGAATCACTCTAATATGGCAAGTATTTTTCAAGGACGACACGACCCCTACTTTTTAATGGCTCTAACTATGCATACCAGTCAACACGTATGAGAATTTTTATGGAAGCTAATGGACTAGAAATTTGGTCAGCCACTCAAGATAAATATGAAGCATCTACTACTGCTATGAACACATGGACTAATGCACAAAAAAGGCCAGCTTCTAATAATGCCAAAGCTATGAATGTTCTATTTTGCTCACTAGATAAAAATGAATTTACATGTGCCATGTTATGTAACACTGCATTGATATTTGGCGTACCTTACAAGTTACACACGAAGGCACAAACAAAGTTAAATAAACTAAGATTTCAATTTTACAAAATCAATTCTCATCATTTAAAATGAAACAAAATGAATCTATAGTAGATATGTACTCTAGATTCCAAACCATTCAACACGATTTAATGGCACTTGGAGTCAAATTCACAAATTTTGATTTAATTCCTAGAATACTCAATTCTTTAACTCCGGAGTGGGAAAGAAAAGTATTAGCTATCGAAGAAGCTAATGATCTCTCTGCACTCTTAGTTGAAGAGTTGATGGGAAATTTAATGTCTTATGAAGCTAATTTGCAGGCACGAAAAGAACTAAATTCGGAAAAGAAGAACATAGCATTTCCAGCAACAAATGAAGACTCCGACTTAGACAAAGAAGAAATTGTATTTATTGCCAAAAACTACAACAAATTCAAGAAGTTTAGAAAAATGACTAAATTTCAGAAAGGAGGAAAATCAAGCTCAACAAATCAAACATTAATCAAATGCTATGAATGTGATCAATTTGGACATATGAAGAAAGACCGTTCCAAGCTAAATAATGATAAAAAGAAGAACAAATTTGAAAAGTTCAATAAGAAGAAGGCTTTCAAAGTAACACGGGATGAATCGCATTCTTCATCATCATCATCATCATCATCAGACAATGATAACGATAGTGACGTATAATAAGATAATGTGTGATTTATGGCACAAACTGATGAGGTATGTCCTGAACTTAGCTATAAGGAATTATTAGAACTAAGCATGGAATTAGATGATAAATTTAGACAAATTAAAAAATTGAACAAAGAACATATAGCAAAAATAAATAGATTAGAACTTGAAGTAGGAATGTTAAAAGATGAAAAATTTATGTTTGAAGAGGAACTAGAATTATCTCAAGAAAAAATTAAAAATAATTTAGTCGAAAATGAGGCTATTGCTATTGATTTTGATAAAACTAAAATAGTAAAGGATAACTTGTTAAAATAAAATGTCAACTTGAACAGTAATATTGAAATATTTAGAATTGAAAATTTAGAATTAAAAAAAAATTTAGATAAAATTACAAATAATGTTTCAAAATTTAATAAAGTAAAACAGGATTTGGAAAATCTTATCAAAAATGTTATCAACTAAAATTTCTTGGGTATGGCTACCTACTTTTCTTAACATCTAGGACCCTAACAAAGTATATGGGTACCAATTAAAACATCTTTTATTTTGCAGGTACCCAAAATAAGAAATAAGAAGAAATGGATACTAGATAGCGGATGCACCAAGCATATGACCGAAAAATCAAAAATGTTATCAAATATAATATACATCGATGGTAGAACGGTAACTTTTGGAGATAACTCAAAAGGATACGTCGTGTGCATCGGAGAAGTCATCAACTCTGGTATTTCTAACTCTCCTATTGTTACAAATGTTTTATTAGTAGAAAATCTAAAACACAACCTACTAAGTATTAGTCATTTATACGATAAAGTTTTTCAAATCAATTTTGAAAAAAGATAGATGTAATATTTTCAATAATAACAAAAAAAATTATATTTGAGGGTTTTAGAAACAATAATATTTATGTCTTAAACACGAATATAAATAAAAATTCAAATTTGTGGTTAACCGCCAAACATGATGATCCATGGTTTTGGTATAAATGATTTTGACATATTAACTTTAAATATATTAATAAATTAGCAAAATATGAGCTAGTTAGAGGTTTACCTAAAATAAATTACAGTAGAAAATTTATGTGACGATTGTCAAATTGGAAAACTAAAAAAGTTCTTTTAAATCTAAAAATAATATTTCTACAAAACAACCATTAGAATTATTACATTTAGATTTATTTGGTCCAACGCAAGTATGATCTATAAATCACAACAAATATGCTTTCGTAATAGTTGATGATTTTTCAAGATATACATGGACTTTATTTTTAAAACATAAAAGTGACACCTTTGGTATGTTTAAAATATTTTCTAAAAGAATTAAAACACAAATGGATTTGGAAATTAAAAATATTCTAAGTGATCACGGTGAAGAATTCAAAAATGACCTTTTTACTAATTTTTGTAATAAGAAAGGAATAAGTCATAATTTTTCTTTTCCCCATACATCACAACAGAATGGTGTAGTAGAAAGAAAAAATCGTACATTACAAGAATGTGCACGAACACTATTAAATAGTAGTGGTCTACCAAAATATTTTTGGACTGATGCTATTGCCACAGCTTGTTATGTTTTGAATCGAGTAACCATACGTCCTATGACTAAACAAACTTGTTTTGAAATATTTTTTGAAAGAAAACCTAAAGTATCATACTTTAAAACTTTCGGATCAAAATGTTTTATATTAAATACAAAAGATAATTTTGGAAAATTTGACCCGAAGGCCGACGAAGGAATCTTTGTTGGATACTCGGATCGCAGAAAAGCATATAAAAATTTTTATAAACGAAATAACACTATTGAAGAAAGTTTACATGTTTCGTTCGATGAAAATCTTCTTAACCATCATACCAATGACGATGAAGAAATAATTCCAATAACAAATATAACAAATTCTATTAATACTGAAACAAAAGCGCAAAATAATACTTTGATATCATCTCCTAGAATTCTTAAGGATTATCCAAAAGAAAATGTCATTGGAGATCTTAATTCTAGAGTAACTAGAAATTAATTTAATCAAATAAGCCACATAGAATTTGCGTTAAATATTGAACCAAAAAATTATAAAGAAGCTTCAAATGATAATTTTTGGATAATAATTATGTAAGAAGAATTAAATCAATTTGAACGTAATAATGTTTGAGAATTAGTACCAAGACCAGAAGATCAATCGGTTATAAGAACAAAATGGTATTAAAAACAAAGCAGATGAAAATGGAAATATTGTTAGAAATAAAGCACGTTTAGTTGCTCAAGGCTACAATCAAGAAGAAGGTATCGATTATGACGAAACCTTTGCTCTAGTAGCAAGATTAGAGGTCATTCGTACATTACTCGCTTTTGCAAATCATCACAATTTAAAACTATTTCAAATGGATGTCAAAAGTGACCTTTTAAATGGTTTTATTAAAGAAAACGTATATGTTGAACAACCTCCATTGTTTGTTCACAAAAAATTTCCCGACCATGTTTTTAAATTACAAAAAGCGTTATATTGATTAAAACAAGCCCATCGTGCATGGTATGAACGTCTTAAAAATCACTTAATTACATCTGGTTTTCAAATAGGCAAAATTGATAAAACTTTATTTATTAAACGAGAAAATAACGATATTTTAGTTGTATAAATTTACGCAGATGATATTATTCTTGGTTCAACTAATGAAAATCTCTGTAATCAATTCTCAAATATTATGAAAAACAAATTTGAAATGTCTCACATGGGAGACTTAAATTTCTTCTTAGCTTAACAAACAAAACAACTTGAAAATGGTGTTTTTATCCATCAAGAAAGATATTGTAACAATCTATTACGTCGTTTTGAAATGGATAAAATTTCAAGCAAACCAACACCGATGAGTACTAATGTTCACTTAGAAAAGGATGATAACGGAAAATATTTCGATGAAACATTATATTGTAGCATGATTGGTTCCTTACTCTATTTGACGGCTATTCGACCCGATATTATGATGAGTGTATGTCTCTGTGCCTGATTTTAAGCAAAACCAAAAGAATCTTACCTAAGAGCTGTTAAACGTATCTTACAATATCTATCTAGTACTAGAGATTACAGTTTGTTTTACCCTAAAGGATCGTCGTTTGAACTAGTTTCATATAGTGATGCGGATTTCGGTGGATGTAAAACAGATCGTAAGAGTACTTGTGGAACATGTCACTTTATCGGACAATCATTAGTCTCATGGTTTAGCAAAAAGCAAAATTGTGTCTTCTTGTCTACTTGTGAAGCCGAATATATTTCAACAGCTCTAGCATGTGCACAAGTGATATACATGCAACACACACTTACGGATTTCGGCAAAATTATCAATAAATCACCAATATATTGTGATAACACGAGTGCAATAAATCTATCAGAAAACCCTATAAATCACTCGCGAACTAAACATATAGATATACGACATCATTTTTTATGTGACAATGTTGAAAAAGGAATTATTTCATTAGAATACATAAATACCAATAATCAAATAGCAGATATTTTCAAAAAACCACTAAATGAACAAACTTTTGTTAAACTACGACGCGATTTAGGGATATGCTCTCTTAATGATCTTCTAAATTAATAACCACACCTTCACTTATGCTATGTTTAGCCAATAATTTTCTATCCACAAATTAAAATTCATAAATCCTTCACCTTCAGTTTTTTAATTAGTTAGTTTCTAAAAATGATCTAAATAATTTTCTAACTTATTTATATATCTTCATACAACAAGAAGAATATATATATATATATATATATATATATATATATATATATTTCATATTTTTTAACAACAAAATATAATCATGTCTTCTGAAAATTCTCATCTGTCTTTCTCGACACCTACAATAGATAGCTCGGCGGATACACCACAACGGCTTCCTACCTCCACACCAAATCAGGAACTGACATATAGGTGGTCCTCCTATCACACGGGATTCACTCCCGATAGCAAGAAGTCCAAAGGATCTTTATTTGTCACTCTTACCACAAAGGAGAAAATTGATGAAATACATCACTATCAAAAACAACAAATAGATCTGCAACGAGAATTATATTTTGAACAAAAAGTCACGGTATGACGCCTAAGCTTTTTGGAGCATGTAGCGATAAAGTTTTGTAATTCACAGAAGAAAGATGTCCATGAACCATTTCCGATGCCTTATAGTTCTCTGGATCCCTCTTCCTCGTATCGTACACCTTTGGACCCTTCACCAAGGCGATTCTTTGGTTCCCAAAGAACTCACGAACGTGGAATATATGGTCTCCATTCAAACCATGGAAGGATGACAAGACAGATAATCACAAAACTCCATCGCCATCTACATAGATTATATTATTTTTATTGTATTTGTATCTACGTATATTTGTAATTTTGTTTCACAAATATACTACATTTCTTTTCAAACAATAGAGAGTCGAGAAATAAGCAACACCTTTAAAATTTATGCTATTTTTAGAAAGATTGCTTGTTTCAGACGTCTGGATATGGACCTCAGACGTTTGACACTATGATATCCCACAAAGATTGCATCATTATGCATATGTCAGACATTTGATATAACTGTCTAGATGTTTGAAAATTGTCTCTGCTTACTTACAATAGATACCAGACTATTTCAGACGTCTGAATAAAGTCTCTGCCACCAAATTATAAAAAATCAATCTATTTCAGACGTCTGATATTTAAACCAGACGTCTGAAAAATCTCTCTATCAAAAATTACAAACTCAACCAAACCAGACGTCTACCAACTATACCAGACGTCTAAACTTATTTACTATGCTCGAATTAGGGTAATCAGAAGTCTGAAATTCAATCGACACTTTAAACAACCATATAACGTCTATTTTTTTACCTAATCTTACTTCTATTTTAAATCGGTTCTATATCATTGACGATTTTTTACTCCAAAACATCTTTTTCCACACTTTTTCGAATTCAATGCCTCCTAGAACTAAAAACCCTAAAATATCCAAAAGGAAACAAAACCAACCAACTTCCTCAAATCCTCAAGTTTGCTCAGATGATTAAATCGAAAGATGGATGAATCGAGCACCACATTCACTCAAAAGATATGAGGATATACAGAATAAGAAATTTCACATAGGTCCATTTTATAACTTACTCAAGTTTCCAATGTACGATTTGGATGAAATGTGTGAGAATGCTGGTTTAGAAACATCGATACCTTTCACTCCCAATGACATTCAAATTGATCAGTTGGCCATATTTCTTTTCTACGCAAATTTGGATAGCACGACGGTATGGAACACTGAAAATGAAGATAATTGGTTATGGTCTAGCGTTTATGGCAACACGATTAGACTAACTCCAGGAATAATAGGCAGGACACTCGGATGTTCTGACACGGGCGAAGAACTATATAATATTCCCGATATGCGTTTCAAACCAAGGAACAATATAACACATCAAATATGGGAGGATGAAATGCCTAAATTTGCAACCAAATATCTATGACCAAAGGCAAGACTACTTACTCCAATGATCATCAATACCATCATTCCTCGTCTAGGGAGTCATGAGCAGATAACGGAGTTAGAACACAAAGCTTTATATGCTCTATTTAGCGGAACAAGGGTGAATTGGGTCAAATTTATTTTTGACGAGCTCAAACAATTTTGGACTCGATCACGCCATTGATTATCTACTCCACTTTCATCATGAGACTTCTACGTGCTCACAACAACCCCTCCTATTTATCAACTTTTGAAGAAATTTCTCCAAAATATGCTTTCACGAAGTTTTTCTCACTAATGCACCTACCGAAAATTCCTCCGAAGATTATATCTTTTAAAGATTGGACGCACAATTATCAAACCAGACAAGTTGGGCCTTCATCTCAGACACACCATGAACCATCACAAGAGGAGGAACAACATCGTGAGACAACTCCTCCTCAAAAACAAGCTCTGACATCTCCTACAAAGCAACCTAGCTCTTCTAAAAAAGAAGATAAAGGAGATGATTAAGAAAAAGCTTCCCCGAAAGACTCATAGATTTTAGGATTTCATCTTACGTACACTTGAACAATCTATGAATGTACTAAGTTACAATTATTAATGAAATTCTCTTTTTGTGTATATCATTGACGATTTGCTAATATTTTAACATTTAATTAGTTAGAAATTCCTTTTGATCATGCCAAAGAGAGAGAAATAAAAAATATATATAAAAATTATAAATTAGCACATATTCATGGGGAGACTTATAAATTATATATAAGTACATTGTATAGTTGTCATCATAAAAAGGGGAGATTGTTAGGAAATCAAATCTACGGTTTCGATGACAACAACAATACTATAGAAATCGAATATGCATATATATTTATATTTACAGGTACTTGCTAGGATAACATCACTAGAAAATCAAGAACAAGGCTCAAAGAACTTACAAGAGACTGCAAGTCGATAGGATTGATGGAGCAACAAGACAGATGCACAAAGTAAACATGCACAGTTTTTAGACGTCTGAATGCACTAGCCAGACGTCTGAAGAAATCCTCTGGAATACAAAACAGACAGGATCAGATATCTGGTTGATGCACTTAGACGTCTGAAAGGATACTTTATACAAAAAATATATATAGCCAGACGTCTGAAACAAATACCTGACGTCTGATGCTGAACTCGGAATTTAAAATTCAAATTACAACTGCCGCATTTGTAAAGACATCTTTGCTTCTCTTCATTGCAACTCTTCATCACCATCAGAAGCAACTGTAGAGCACTTGTTAATGTATGCAACTACTCAAGGAATCTCTCTAACACTATATATAACATCAAGAGTCAAAGAGATGAATTCACCTTACTTACTTGCGCTCTTTACTTACATACTCTATTATATTCTTGATCTCTAGCAACCTATACTTGTATTTCATTCTTCCATAGATTCAGATCTCCTCAATCAATACTCTCTCTCTCTCTCTATATATATATATATATACATATATATATATATATTGGAAGCATTTGTACTCGATAGTCAATATCTGTGTTATAGAACACTTACTTGACAAGAACAAGCTATTGTAACCAAGCCTATTCCTCCAGGCGAAGTGAGGGTGTTTGATAGTTGAATTCCAAAGGGGAGCTTCGGGACTGAACGTAGGACGGGAGGTCCGAACCAATATAAAATCCTGGTGGGCTTATTCTATATTTACCTGGATTAATTTTATCTTGGTTGCAACATATATTTTGTCACATATACTTGCATATACACTACACGATCCACCCTATAGACTTTCATATTTCATAACTTATCTCATAAGTCTCTGAAATTTTAATAAATTCTTTCTACGATTTCCAAACCGATTATACTTATTTATAATCCCAACCAACCATTTATAACTTCTTTAAATGAATTCAAATTCTTTCGGAAGTTATCGCATCTAAACATTGGAAATTTTCTTAAGTCTCTAGAATTCCATTTACAAGATTTTTCTTATAAAATCTCATCCTTACAATATAACCTGTCTACACATATCGAGAGAATTTTATAAATAAATTTTTGATCATTTCAAAACTATATATATATATATATAATGAACATTTTTAACGAATAGTAAAATTTAAAAAAATATATGTTTTAAGTTATTATTTAAAATATTAAACACTTTTAATAAACCATCAATAACTCATTTAAAATAAATCCGATCAATTTACAAAGCTAATTATAAAAATTAAAATTTTGTTTCAATAAATATTAAATATTTGAAAATCCATTTTCCGAAGTACTCCAATACTAACTAGTTTAAAATTTCATTATTTAAATAATAAAGTTTTCCCTTTGAAAAACAACTTAACTTCTTAAAAATAAAAATATATATTAAAATCTCAATAACCAATTTATTTTATAACTTTCTCTCGATTTCACAAAATATCGATTCATTGTCGATTCCCTAACCATTCTTATTTCAAAAATAGAATCTACTATTTTTCTTAACCCCATTTCCATATTCTAATATAAATTCACCTTATGAAGTTATATTCCCAATTATCATCTGATATCGAATTCCTTTATTTATAAACATCGTTTATAAATTTTTATAACCCCTTTGGTTTTACCTGTTTATAAAACAAGTCTTATTTATAAAATTCCGTTATATAAATTCATTTCTTATAAATTTCATTTATACTTTCAATCTATTTTTAATATTGATTTTAACTCCTTTTCATATTTCAGAATACCTTTTACAAACCCCTTTATATAATTAGTTTTTAAAATCTCTATTTTAAACCATTTACGAATAGTTACGTACAATCCAAAATCAATATATATATATATATATAATATATATATATAATATATATATATAATATATAATATATATATATATAATATATAATATATATATATATATATATCATTCCTAATTTTTTTTTTAAAATAATCCAATTTCAAATATAAATATTTTTATATCAAAAATCTGCTTTCAAATTACTTTAAACTAAAAATAATTATTTATGGTATTTAAAAATCCTATTTTAAGGCCTGTACTACCATAACATCCATAGATTCAAATTACAACAATAATCCATAACAGATCATCTACACACATCATGTATCACTATATATGGAAAAATAAACAATATATTTGAGGTATTCAGTTGGATTCCTCCAACCTATTTTCCTGCATCCACAGATGTTAATACAACATATGAAAAATACGAATCCCGCTTCGAAGGGGATATCGAGGTATATAAGGTCATCCGCTGTTATGCAAGATGCATAGGGTCTCATCCGCTATAATGTGTGGGAATATCACTTCAATTACTAATGTATATACTACTATATATATAATATATCATTTAACAAATGACAATTATAAATTTAACCAAGCATCCAAAAATTTATTTTAAGTATTTGAAAATTAAATTGAAATCCAAATGAGTGAGAATTTTCTCACTTTTATTTTTTTATTGTAATCCATTCCCATTTTGATTCCACTGCGTATATTCCGTAGCTATTAACCAAATGCGACTTGATTCCGTGCGATTTTACCTCGTACGAATTTTTTATCATATTATAAGCATTTGGTTTCTAATAACATAATTAACTAAATTAACTACAACATTAATTACAAATGTTAAACAGTTAATTACCTCGCAGCCTTCTTCGTGTACAGGCAAGCTCAGGCAAGTTCCAGCTCAACTCGCGACCAAGCATCTAGGTTCGAACCTGCATATGGCCACGCCACATTCCCAGCCTCGTGTCGCTCACATTCTGCCAAACCCATTCCTATAGCCACCAAGCTCCAGCCATCCACCTGATTACCTCATCAAACGAACCATGTTCATCATTTTTTTATATCGCAACCTCAAACCAGAATTTGCGTGCTCCTAAATCACCCACGCTGCCGCCTCCTATTGTCGTTTTCCCCCTAGTGTCGCCGACCTCGCGACTCAACCAAGCCCATGCTTCGTAGGTGCATGCGTGTATTAGGGTTCGAACGAACCCAACCAGCACGAAACACCACCTCCACTGTGACGACCCGGATTTTCGAACCAGTTAAAATTGCCGAAAAATCAGTTCGTTCTAAAACTACCAACTTAATACACCATATTTGATAAGTTTTCAATATTTCCAAATGTATAGGATATAATTTCGATTATACAACTTACCGGAGTAATTTATTTATTTATTAATTCTACAAAGTGTGCTTTAATACATACCAAATACAATGACTATAAATCTACCACTGCACAACTCTGATAATAACGACAACACTATCCTTACTTCAAACTAAAGCAACATCCACTCTTTCAATATTTAACATCATCCTTTCACCTCTTCCTTTATGTCTTAGTCACTTAAAGATTAAGTAAAGAAAAGTAATTATTTTGTTGGATTTTGATTTAATGTGATTTGATGTTTACTTTCTTACTTTTGTCAATTCTTACTTACTTTTACTAATGACTTCCAGAAGTTTTTTAATCCTATTTAGTAAAATTAAACATGTTTAGTTATTAAAATGTGTAATATATATGTCAAAACATGTTAATAAATGTGCGATAACGTTGCGACAACTTATTTTGAACAAAACGTTGATTTTCGACAAAACGTTTTTCGGTCATATTTTGACGTTTTTGTTAAACTATCTATTCATGTAAACCAAACTTCAAAATAAACTTATCATTATCTTTAAATAATTAAAACAAGTATATTTGACTTATAAAATAATATAAAACAATATCCAATTCTTCTTATAGAAAACGACATCGATTTATCGATATGCGACGAAATTTGTCAATTTTATAAAACAAGTTTTGTACATTTATCGAACCATTATAAATTAAATTACCATTATTATCAAATGAGTTTGATATCGATTATATATATATATATATATATATATATATTTAAAAGGAATTATTTATCCTTTAAACAAATTTCTCGAATATTTATCTTACTTTATCGGAATCCGACTTTTGTCAATTTTACAATGGGAATCCAAAATCTTTATTCAATATCAAAAATAAGTTTACCATTTTTATTTATCATATAGAAAATGAATATTTAAGCTTGAAAATTCTACATTTGAATATTTAAAATAATTAAATATCTCATTTCAAAGTGTTAAAATTATGGGTCGTTACATCTACCTTAAAATGTGATATGCGGCGCCTCCAAGTTGGCATCATCTTCCCTAGTCGAACCTCAGGCTTCGATCTCGAATTGCGATTTGATCAGACATCGCGATGAATGGCATTCTTTTTTTATAACATATGAGGATAGAAGAAAGATAGCTCGCGTACTTGAACTGAGAAGAAATCGCGATTTTTTTATACGAGGCGGCATCCATCTTTACTCTCTTCGTTTTTTCTGGTTTTCGATTAGATGTCGTGATTTTAAAAAAAAGAGAAGATGGAGGCTGTCGTGATTTTGAAAGAAAGAAAGGGGTGAGTACGATATGAGTGGCATGTTGAAAAATGTATAGGACTGAGTGAAAAAGACAGCCTAGTCAAATTAAGGAAAATAAATTATTTAAATTTTCAAAATATCTCAATTTGTCTCGATTTACACAACTCAAAATTTCGAATCCCTATCGAGGCATGCCATTGAGCATTCATAATGTTATATCCCTATTCTGAATGCAATGGAAATGGTTTCAAGTCCTAATTCGATCGTATGGAGAAGATAGCTTTTTGAACTCAATTACTATATTGAATTTTGGATATTAATTTCAACGCGTTTCTATCCCGTATGACCAAACGATAATCCCAAACGCTACGAAATTTAAAATCCGATAATAATACATTATTACAGATCCAGTAGAATTTGTTTCATTGAATTCCGAGATAGTGCCCCGAATCGCTATTTTAACGCATCGATTTAATCGACGATTTTCAAAATTGACGAAATCACTTGAAATTTTAGTTTTAAAAACTCACTAATGAAATTCTAATTCAAATAGAATTTATATCAACATTGGAAATTGTTTCAGTTTCATATTCAAATCCAATTCAATTATTTAAACATTTTTAATTATTAACTCAACAATTAAATTTATAAATTAATCACTACATTTGAAACTTAAGTTTTTATTACACTATTTTTGATTGATAAACTTCATATTAAAATCCCATTCATATTACAAACCTCAACATTTAAAATGAATTAAATGTTCAAAATTAACGACCAAAAATCCGGGTCATTACATTCCTCCCCCTTAAAAGAATCTCGTCCTCGAAATGTCTAAAGTAGGAAACGCTCCATGTAATGGTCCCGATTTTGAATCAAATTTAAATTGGTAAATCAATTTGAAATTCCAAGAACCAATGAAATATAATGTGTTTGTTTACATAAAAATAAAATTTGTAAAGGAATTTTTATCTAGGAATTCTAAAAGTAAAAATTTTGGGTTGAAACTCAAAAATAAGTATTTAAAAAAAATTATATTGGGATTATCCAAAATTAAATAAGATGTATGTTAATTTATTTATGTAAAGGATTATAATTTGAAATTTGATTTTTTTAAAATTTATGAATATATTGACAATGGATATTTTTGATTCAGGATTCAAAATTGAATGTCTTGAATATTTAAGGTTGAATTTAAAACTTCATATATGTGTATGATTATTTATTAATTGTTTTCAATTCATTTTCTTCATAAATTTATAAGTATAAAGTAATTGAAAAATGTATGTAAAGATGTGCATATGATATTAAAACAAGAATTAATAAAAAGTTTAAAATATACATATCTTTTAGAAATAAATAAGAAAACATACATATGTAAGATTGGTTTGTAAATTCATAAAATAAGATTTTAAAAGTGTATAACATTTAAACTAAGTATAAAATGTATTACATAAACATACATAAATAAAAGATTTACAAAGGGTTTAAACACAAATTATTTTCATTTTTACATTTTTAAGGATGAGAACATATACATTACAAGTGTAAACATAATCAAACAAGTGGCAAATTTCTTTCTCTTTAAAATTTAAAATGTAATATAATGTATAAGAGAAAATTCAGGCTAATGCATGTCCTCAAAATTCTTTCATCTTCAACCTGAAACCAAAGATACAAAACTAAAACCAGTAAAAAGATTATCAAAGAAAACTCAAAAACAATCTATTGCAAAACAGTAAAGCATTTCAACTTGATGCAATTCAAAATAAGGATCTCATCATCTCAGATCAAAGCAAAAAAAATTCAAAGCCCTGAAATCAAATGGAAGTTCAAAGCAACTTCAAAACTGGAAGAAGGAAATCAAAATAAATTCCAAGCCTGGAAACCAAGATTCAAAAGCAGTTCAACATTAAGCTTCAGATCAGATCAGCTTTACCTCAAAATAAAACAAGATCAACAAATTCATAGATCAAATTCAACTAAAAAAAATTCAAAACCTGAGGGATTCAGAGCAAAACAAAGTTTAAAGCTAAAGCAAATCAAAATGTATCTCCTTTGTTCTTCAAAACATAGGTGAGCAAACCTTCATTTTTAAGCCTTGAATCTATAAATTGATGTTGTGATTGATTCCGGAAGCAAAGATGTTGCATGAATATAAATCTATCTGAATGTATATATATATATTTATGTGAGATGCATGCTTGTGTGTATATGTATATACTCGGTATATCAACACGCTCAAACCACCAGGGAAAGGAAGAAAATTATATATCTCTTCGAATAATAAAATTTTGGATTATAATGTCCGAATAAGAATTATTTGTAACATTCTAATCTAAATTTTAAAAATAATTCCAAGTATAAATAATTATGGAATACTTATAAATTTGAGAATGACAGTGATAATCTAAATCAAGTTGAAAATCGATGATTATGATTTATTGTTTGGATCTTATGAAGCAATTCGTAATAGAAAATTATGATTTTAGAATCTAGTTTCAAGATATTTTTGGTTTGAATTTGAAGAGAATTCATGAAATAAATAGAATTGGGTCTTTTATTGATTTCCGTCGATCAAGACGGTGATGGTAGTCGGGCTTGTAACTAGAGGTGGCTGGTGGCATGGGGTTTTTAGGAAAAATAGTGGAGGATTTTTCTGATGATCGGAGCGATCTGGCGGCAACGTTATAGGGTTCGGGCTGTGTTTTTGTCGAACTGGTTCTCGAGGGAATTTGCGATGTCGTCAAGGCTTTTGGCTCAATCGCGATGGAGGGAAACAATGGTGGAAGTCGTGATGAAGTTTTGGTGATGACGGCGAGAGATCTCATGGTCGAGATCGACGGCGAGGGGTGGTTTTCTGATCGAAGTTTGGGTTTCCAGGTTGAGCTCGATAGCTCATTTTGATTTTTTGGTGAATTCGTCGATACTGGGTGATGGATTGGGTTGAGAAGGTCAATGACGACTTGGTGATAGCATCGGCGATGATCGAAGGTGGCCAGACCATCGGTGCACGTGCATGCGTAAGCGGGTGTGCCCGTGTTGTTTTGTGATAATGGGAAGACGAGAAGTAACTCGGGGCAAACTCGAGTAATTTTTGAAAATACTCGCAGTGAAATGGACATGAGTTAACTCGGGGTCAGGCTCAGACTCGGGAAATTTTTTATGTTGCTTCGGTATGGACTTGAGTTATCTCTCATTGAAGCAGTAATAGGTTTAAAATTTTAAATAAATTAAGTTTTAAATTTTAAATTATCAAGTTTTAATGAACATAAGAAGGTAAACAAAGATTAAAAAGCAATGGTAATTTAATCAAGTTTTCAAGCTAAATTAACTATATTTTAGAAGCTAAAATGAATTTTTTTTAAAAATGTTTAACAAAGTTTTTAAAGTTAATCTTTAAGTTAAATGATTAAAAAATTGATTTGTTTTTAAAGTAACTAAGGATTGATTAATAAATAATTAAGGTAATTAAATAAAGGATAATTAATTAAGGATTTATTAATTATTGCAATTAATTAAGGATAATTAATCAAAGAATTAATTAATAATGAAAGGTTAATTATTTAATAATTAAAGGTTGATTTATTTATTAATCAAGGTTGGTTAATTAATAATTAAAGGTTAATTAATTAGTAAAGGTGAGTAAGGAATGATGATTAATTAAAGGCTAATTAATTGATGTGATTAATTAAGGATATTAATTAAATGGAAATTAATTAAGGGTTAATTAATTTTTGTAATTAATTAAGAATAATTAATTAAGGGTTAATTAATTATGGATAATTAAATAATTAGGGGTTGATAATTTAATGATTAAAGGTTGATTACTTTATTAACTAAAGTTGATTTAATTAATAATTAAAGTTTAATTAATAAATGATTAAAGATTAATAAATGATTAAAGGTTTATTAATGATTAAGGTTTGTAATTAATTAATATTAATTAACCAGGATTAGTGGTCAATCTAATTTGAATTAATCAGATACCTAATTGGTCTTACCGATGGATGTTTGAATTCTATTAAATACCGTGAATTGTTTGATATCTATACTGTGTGATGCTTTGTGATTTGAATTGTTTTAATTCAAGCTGTGATGAATGTAATTTATTTATCTATGATGAATATATATTATTTATCTGTGAACCTATGAATGGAAGATAAGCATTATAGATTATACCGCTTATCGATATTGATGTGATTAAATCTGTGTTGATTGAATGATGTTGCACTAGTTTGTAAAACCCCTCGACTACACCTTACACACACTAATATGGATTTCACAAGGAAATTGGTTAAGTCACAGATTTTATGAAATAGTTTTAAAATTGAATCCAAATGATTTTGGAAATAGAATTGGGTTAAAAATGAAAAGCTTTTGAAAAGAAGTTTTAAAAAGATACAAGTTATTTTGAATAACTTGATAAAATTTTGAAATTAAATAATTTGATTTGAATTTGAATTCAAAATTTGAAATTGAATTCTATGTTTGGAAACTATGATTTTAAAAAGGTTATAAAAGTTATAGATGTGTTTATATGGGTTTTAAAACCATCTTAAAGATATTTTTCTGGGAATTTGAATTTAATCCAAGCTTTATACTTAAAGGACTTTAACTTACATAAATGAAATCGAATTTTTCCGACACGAAAACTATTTGTTCTCAAAATAATAATAGCTTTCATATAAAGAAAGGATTTCCAATTTATGTAGAAAAGATTTCAAATTTAAATAGAATTATTTTGAAAGCTATGAATTAATCTTTGTGAAAGATTGTTGAACTTTGTTTTGAAATTGAAGGACATTTTAAAAGGAGTATCTTTTTTATAAGAAGAAATTTGAAATGGGAATTGTGAATGAATCTTTGGAAATGGGTTTGAAAGCTATGAATTGAGTTTTTGATTTAATAATTGGATGAGTTAATCCAATTTGAAAAGGAAATGGTTTTAAAGGCCATGAATGAATCTTTGTGAATGATTGGTAAACTTTGTGAAGTGAATCTTTTTATTTAAAGATTTGAAAATGGTAATTTGTTTAAACCATTTAAAGAAAAGGTTTGGGGATTTAAAAGTGTTCCTTAACTAAGATCCCAATATCCATATATTTTTTAATATTGCGCTCATTATTCGGTTTAGCCGGGAGAGGACCTTGTGTCATATAACCCATTTCGAATAATGATACGACGATATGGATAACGTTTGAAGACCGGTGGTGAAGATCGGGTATTTTCGAGAACGAAAGGATGACCTGTCGATTGTCTCTGCACTGAGTCGCGCCGCTTAGAGATCTCCAAATGTGATGGGGTGTCCGATCGGTATTGGGAATTCCCGAATCGCAAGGGTTTCCTTGGAAGTGCCTTCGGTTCTGTTCGAACCCGGAACAGACTTGTATGGATGTGTGTCTGACATTACACTTTGAGATGTAAAACCAATTTCTATCAAATACATTTCTGTTTGGTGGCGGAGATTTATTCTCTTAGCTTAACACCCTTCTCTGAGACATATGAGCTCAAAGGTTATGTAGTTGATGGTTACTAGTGATACATTCCCAATTTGGTAATGTGACATACGAAGTGCTGCTGATCATTTATTGATCAAAGCATGGCTTTGCGAAAAGCGTAGCTTTGTGGACGAGACATCGTCGAGCCTCACAACCTGGTAATGGTCGAAACAGGAATCGTAGCAGCAAGATTATTTGGAGGTAGCGCCCCCTGAGGGTATGTCATTCCCTTCTGGATCAAAGGTGGTATCATGGTATGGAGCCCAGATATTTACCTATGTGGATGCTGCAAACTTATTGCTTTGTGGTTGTTGGTTGATAGGCGCCTCGTATAAAGGTTGGTAATGACCGGGGGTGGCATACTCGTGTCAGTAGTTACATAGTCACAGAGGTAACCCGTGCTTGTATAGCAGAGATACGGTTAGGTTCTCGGGGATGTCCCTCTAGAGGCGTTCCATTTTGTGTGGGAAGTTCATTTACCTAACCATTTGTTGGAAATTCAATCACCCAATACGCGCCCTGTACAGTTTTAGTTGTAGAATCTGCCATCTAATATGGTAGCTATAGTAGGCATACTATAATGGTATGTATGCTGGCTAAGATTAATATTATACTTGCAAATGTTTTCCACTATGCACTAATAATAATATCAAAGAGTTTTCGCATATCAAGCATTTTTGAATGTCATAAGGAGAAATTTTCCTCCAAGTTTGCGCTTGCATTGTGTGTGTGGCGGGAGGCCTTATGACAGTTTCATTTTCCAAAAGCATAACGAATTCTTCTACTTCTTCTGTTGTTTTTTTAAAAGATAAAACTATTTTTGTTTGCTCATACAAGTCCCATGACTGACCTTGCTTAATACAACATGATAGGGGGTTCTCGCTTTGCGTTTGGTGGCGAACGGGAGACTCTTACCCCTACATGTCCCCGAGGAAGGGTTGGTTAACCGGGTAGGTGAAGAAGTCGAAAGGCTGGTCGTAAAAGTAAGGGCAGGGTACCATTGTATGCCACGGCGGGGCTGGGATGGTTGAAAAGCCTACCTGGTTTGGAGTTGCAGATTTTGGATTCACTCTTTATCGAATATCATATTGGATTTATCTCTTCTATTGTTATCTTTTACGCTGTTGTTATTGTCTTTGATATTGTTGTATCATATTGTATCAGATATTGTATCAATGTTGTATATATTGATATTCATTTTCTTCCGCTGTGTTGTTATACTTAATGTGTTATAAGCTTCGGCGAACCAGATTCGATGTTTGAATCTACGACATTTGAATATAGGTGATATATTCGGTGCCGATTTTTGGAGGTCCAGTCAGGGTCGTTATAATTGGTATCAGAGCTGAAGGTTGAAACTTTAGCTCAGAAGTATAACACATTAGGTAACTCATTAAAGATATGGTGAAGTATACCCTAGAATGTATATTCCCTAAGATATCCGTCTGTCGGCTTCAGTAAATTCTCTTGCTATCCACTGATAGTAAGTATGAGTGCAAGAAGAGGATGAGATAGGGGACAGGGGAGTACCACTACAAATAGTCAATACCTGCAACAACCATGAACAATCTTTTCTCTATCAATCTCCTTTGATCCAGTTTCAATTCTTTGATCGTTTTGTGGTAGCTACAAGAAGGAGCTTTGGTGTGGCGGCGGTCCTGCAAATCGTTATAGATAAGTTTCTATCTCGTATTCTCTTCATCAAATTTCGGTCAGCTTTTCGTTTTCAACTTTAACGAAATTGAAATTTTATTGGGATATTGTTAAATTAAATATGAAATGAAATATGAAGATTTGTATTGATAAAACGATTTCGATTAAAACCAAATTTGGAATTCTGTTGTAATTTCTTGTGAAGATCAAAGTCCGAAGAAGGAGAGGTTGGTGTATAATTTGGGATATTCCAATCTGAATTGAATCCATTCATTTATTCTTTTGGGTCCCGATATATTCTACGTATGATTAGTTGCTCCTCGGACTAACCAGTGCCCCTGCATATTTCGTAGACCAGATGACCTGAGTACTTCATGAAATGTTTAATGAGTTTGTTCTCATATCTATTGTTGGTATTCTGATTTGGTAAGCCAAATGCAGAATAAATACTCGGTTTGATCTGAAAAGATATTTCTCTATCTTTTATATGTTCTTGGTTATCTCCCTGGCAAATTTCGAGGACGAAATTTTCTTAAGGGGGAATCTGTAACGATCCCGGTTTTTAATGAAATTTAAATTGGTAAATTTTTGAAATTCCAAGAACCAATGAAATATAATGTGTTTGTTTACATAAACATAAAATTTGTAAAGGAATTTTTATCTAGGAATTCTAAAAGTAAAAATTTTAGGGTGAAACTCAAAAATAAGTATTTAAAAAAAATTATATTGGGATTATCCAAAATTGAGTATGATGTATGTTTATTATTTATATAAATGGATTATAATTTGAAATTTGATTTTTTTTAACTTTTATGAATATATTGACAATGAATATTTTTGATTCAGGATTCAAAATTGAATGTCTTGAATATTTAAGGTTGAATTTAAAACTTCATATATATGTATGATTATTTATTAATTGTTTTCAATTCATTTTCTTTATAAATTGTATAAGTATAAAGTAATTGAAAAATGTATGTAAAGATGTGTATACGATATTAAAACAAGAATTAATAAAAAGTTTAAAATATACATATCTTTTAGAAATAAATAAGAAAACATACATATGTAAGATTGGTTTGTAAATTCATAAAATAAGATTCTAAAAGTGTATAACATTTAAACTAAGTATAAAATGTATTACATAAACATACGTAAATAAAAGATTTACAAAGGGTTTAAACACAAATTGTTCTCATTTTTACATTTGTAAGGATGAGAACACATACATTACAAGTGTAAACATAATCAAACAAGTGGCAAATCTCTTTCTCTTTAAAATTTAAAATGTAACATAATGTATGAGAGAAAATTCAGGCTAATGCATGTCCTCAAAATTCTTTCATCTTCAACCTGAAACCAAAGATACAAAACTAAAACCAGTAAAAAGATTATCAAAGAAAACTCAAAACAATCTATTGCAAAGCAGTAAAGCATTTCAACTTGATGCAATTCAAAATAAGGATCTGATCATCTCAGATCAAAGCAAAAAAAAATTCAAAGCCCTGAAATCAAATGGAAGTTCAAAGCAACTTCAAAACTGGAAGCAGGAAATCAAAATAAATTCCAAGCCTGGAAACCAAGATTCAAAAGCAATTCAACATTAAGCTTCAGATCAGATCAGCTTTAACTCAAAATAAAACAAGATCAACAAATTCATAGATCAAATTCAACTAAAACAAATTCAAAACCTGAGGGATTCAGAGCAAAACAAAGTTTAAAGCTAAAGCAAATCAAAATGTCTGTCCTTTGTTCTTCAAAACACAGGTGAGCAAACCTTCATTTTTAAGCCTTGAATCTATAAATTGATGTTGTGATTGATTCCGGAAGCAAAGATGTTGCATGAATATAAATCTATCTGAATGTATATATATATATATTTATGTGAGATGCATGCTTGTGTGTATATGTATATACTCGGTATATCAACACGCTCAAACCACCAGGGAAAGGAAGAAAATTTTATATCTCTTCGAATAATAAAATTTTGGATTATAATGTCTGAATAAGAATTATTTGTAACATTCTAATCTAAATTTTAAAAATAATTCCAAGTATAAATAATTATGGAATACTTATAAATTTGAGAACGACAGTGATAATCTAAATCAAGTTGAAAATCGATGATTATGATTTATTATTTGGATCTTATGAAGCAATTCGTAAAAGAAAATTATGATTTTAGAATCTAGTTTCAAGATATTTTTGGTTTGAATTTGAAGAGAATTCATGAAATAAATAGAATTGGGTCTTTTATTGATTTTCGTCGATCAAGACGGTGATGGTAGTCGGGCTTGTAACTAGAGGTGGCTGGTGGCTTAGGGTTTTTAGGAAAAATAGTGGAGGATTTTTCTGATGATCGGAGCGATCTGGCGGCAACGTTATAGGGTTCGGGCTGTGTTTTTGTCGAACTGGTTCTCGAGGGAATTTGCTATGTCGTCAAGGCTTTTGGCTCAATCGCGATGGAGGGAAACAATGGTGGAAGTCGTGATGAAGTTTTGGTGATGACGGCAAGAGATCTCATGGTCGAGATCGACGGCGAGGGGTGGTTTTCTGATCGAAGTTTGGGTTTCCAGGTTGAGCTCGATAGCTCATTTTGATTTTTTGGTGAATTCGTCGATACTGGGTGATGGATTGGGTTGAGAAGGTCAACGACGACTTGGTGATAGCATCGGCGATGATCGAAGGTGGCCAGACCATCGGTGCACGTGCATGCGTAAGCGGGTGTGCCCGTGTTGTTTTGTGATAATGGGAAGACGAGAAGTAACTCGGGGCAAACTCGAGGAATTTTTGAAAATACTCGCAGTGAAATGGACATGAGTTAACTCGGGGTCAGGCTCAGACTCAGGAAATTTTTTATGTTGCTTCGGTATGGACTTGAGTCATCTCTCATTGAAGCAGTAATAGGTTTAAAATTTTAAATAAATTAAGTTTTAAATTTTAAATTATCAAGTTTTAATGAACATAAGAAGGTAAACAAAGATTAAAAAGCAATGGTAATTCAATCAAGTTTTCAAGCTAAATTAACTATATTTTAGAAGCTAAAATGAATTTTTTTTAAAAATGTTTAACAAAGTTTTTAAAGTTAATCTTTAAGTTAAATGATTAAAAAATTGATTTATTTTTAAAGTAACTAAGGATTGATTAATAAATAATTAAGGTAATTAAATAAAGGATAATTAATTAAGGATTTATTAATTATTGCAATTAATTAAGGATAATTAATCAAAGAATTAATTAATAATGAATGGTTAATTATTTAATAATTAAAGGTTGATTTATTTATTAATCAAGGTTGGTTAATTAATAATTAATGGTTAATTAATTAGTAAAGGTGAGTAAGGAATGATGATTAATTAAAGGCTAATTAATTGATGTGATTAATTAAGGATATTAATTAAATGGAAATTAATTAAGGGTTAATTAATTTTTGTAATTAATTAAGAATAATTAATTAAGGGTTAATTAATTAATGAAATTAATTAAGGATAATTAAGTAATTAGGGGTCGATAATTTAATGATTAAAGGTTGCTTACTTTATTAACTAAAGTTGATTTAATTAATAATTAAAGTTTAATTAACAAATGATTAAAGATTAATAAATGATTAAAGGTTAATTAATGATTAAGGTTTGTAATTAATTAATATTAATTAACCAGGATTAGTGGTCAATCTAATTTGAATTAATTAGATACCTAATTGGTCTTACCGATGGATGTTTGAATTCTATTAAATACTGTGAATTGTTTGATATCTATACTGTGTGATGCTTTGTGCTTTGAATTGTTTTAATTCAAAATAAGGATCTGATGATCGGAGCGATCAGGCGGCAACGTTTTAGGGTTCGAGCTATGTTTTTGTCGAACTTGTTCTTGGTGGAATTTGCGATGTCGTCAAGGCTTTTGGCTCAATCGCGATGGGGGGAGGGGAACAATGGTGGAAGTCGTGACGAAGTTTTGGTGATGATGGCGAGAGATCTCGTGGTCAAGATCGACGGCGAGGGTTGGTTTTCTGATCGAAGTTTGGGTTTCCAGGTTGAGCTCGATAGGTCATTTTGATTTTTTGGTGAATTCGTCGATACTGGATGATGGATTGGGTTGAGAAGGTCAACAATGACTTGATAGCATTGGCGATGATCGAAAGTGACCAACGGTGCACGTGCACGCGTAAACGGGTGTGTCTGTGTTTTTTTGTGATGATGGGGAAGACGAGAAGTAACTCGGAGAAAACTCGACGAATTCGTGAAAATACTCGAAGTGAAATGGATGTGAGTTAACTCCGGGTCAGGCTCGGGAAATTTTTTGTGTTGCTTCGGGATGGAGTCGAGTCATCTCGCATTGAAGCAGTAACAGGTTTAAAGTTTTAAATAAATTATGTTTTAAATTTTAAATTAACAAGTTTTAATGAACATAAGAAGGTAAACAAAGATTAAAAAGCAATGGTAATTCAATCAAGTTTTCAAGCCAAATTAACTATATTTTAAAAGCTAAAATGAATTTTTAAACAAGCATTTAACAAAAATTTTAAAGTTAATTTTTAAGTTAAATGATTAAAAAATTTATTTTTTTAAAGTAATTAAGGATTAATTAATAAATAATTAAGGTAATTAATTAAAGGATAATTAATTAAGGATTTATTAATTGTTGCAATTAATTAAGGATAATTAATCAAAGAATTAATTAATAATTAAAGGTTAATTATTTAATAATTAAAGGTTGATCTATTTATTAATCCAGGTTGATTAATTGATAATTAAAGGTTAATTAATTAGTAAAGGTGATTAAGGAATGATGATTAATTAAAGGCTAATTAATTGATGTGTTTATTTAAGGATAATTATTTAAATGGCAATTAATTAAGGGTTAATTAATTTTTGTAATTAATTAAGAATAATTAATTAAATGGTAATTAATTAAGGGTTAATTAATTAATGAAATTAATTAAGGATAATTAAATAATTAGGGGTTGATTATTTAATGATTAAAGGTTGATTAATTTATTAATTATAGTTGATTTAATTAATAATTAAAGGTTAATTAATAAATGATTAAAGATTAAAAAATGATTAAAGATTAATAAATGATTAAAGGTTAATTAATGATTAAGGTTTTTGATTTATTAATATTAATTAAGCAGGATTAGTGGTCAATCTGATTTGAATTAATCAGATACCTAATTGGTCTTACTGATGGATGTTTGAATTCTATTAAATACTGTGAATTGTTTGATATCTCTACTGTGTGATACTTTGTGATTTGAATTGTTTTAATTCAAGCTGTGATGAATATAATTTATTTATCTATAATGAATGTATATTATTTATCTGTGAATCCATGAATGGAAGATAAGCATTATATATTATACCGCTTATCGATATTAATGTGATTAAATCTATGTTGATTGAATGATGTTGCACTAGTGTGTAAAACCCCTGGACTACACCTTACACACACTAATATGGATTGCACGAGGAAATTGGTTAAGTCACAGATTTTATGAAATAGTTTTAAAATTGAATCCAAATGATTTTGGAAATAGATTTGGGTTAAAAATGAAAAGCTTTGAAAAGAAGTTTTAAAAAGATACAAGTTATTTTAAATAACTTGATAGAATTTTTAAATTAAATAATTTGATTTGAATTTGAATTCAACATTTGAAATTGAATTCTATGTTTGGAAACTATTATTTTAAAAGTTATACAAGTTATAGATGTGTTTATATGGGTTTTAAAACCATCTTAAAGGTATTGTTTTGGGAATTTGAATTTAATCCAAGCTTTATACTTAAAGGACTTTAACTTGTATAAATGAAATCAGATTTTCTTCCGAAACGAAAACTATTTGTTTTCAACTAATAATAGCTTTCATATAAAGAAAGGATTTCCAATTTATGTTGAAAAGATTTCAAATTTAAATAGAATTGTTTTGAAAGCTATGAATGAAAGATTGTTGAACTTTGTTTTGAAATTGAAGGAGATTTTAAAAGGAGTATCTTTTATATATATAGAAAAATTGAAATGGGAAATGTGAATGAATCTTTGGAAATGGGTTTGAAAGCTATGAATTGAGTTTTTGATTTAATAATTGGATGAGTTAATCCAATTTGAAAAGGAAATGGTTCTGAAGGCTATGAATGAATCTTTGTAAAAGATTGGTAAACTTTGTGAAGTGAATCTTTTTGTTTAAAAATTTGAAAATGGTAATTTTTTTAAACCATTTGAAGAAAAGGTTTGAGGATTTAAAAGTGTGACTTAACAAAGATCCCATTATCCATATATTTTTAAATATTACGCTCATTATTCGGTTTAGCGCGGAGAGGACCTTGTGTCATATAACCCATTCCCGAATAATGATATGATGATATGGATAGCATTTGAAGACCGGTGGTGAAGACCGGGTATTTTCGAGAACGAAAGGATAACCCGTCGATTGTCTCTGCACTGAGTCGCGCCGGTATAAAGATCTCCACATGTGATGGGGAGTCCGACCGGGATTAGGAATTCTCGAATCGCAAGGGCTTCTTTGGAAGTGCCTTCGGTTCTGTTCGAACCCGGAATAGACTTGTATGGATGTGTGTCTGACATTACACTTTGAGATGTAAAACCAATTTCTATCAAATACATTTATGTTTGGTGGTAGAGATTTATTCTCTTAGCTTAACACCCTTCTCTAAGACATACGAGTTCAAAGGTTATGTAGTTGATGGTTACTAGTGATACATTCCCAATTTGATAATGTGGCATACGAAGTGCTGCTGATCATTTGTTGATCAAAACATTACTTTGCGAAAAGCGTAGCTTTGTGGACGAGACTTCGTCGAGCCTCACAACCCGGTAATGGTCGAAACAGGAATCGTGGTAGCAAGGTTATTTGGGGGTAGAGCCCCCTGAGGGTATGTAATTCCCTTTTGGATCAGAGGTGGTATCATGGTATGGAGACCAGATATTTACCTATGTAGATGCTGCAAACTTATTGCTTTGTGGTTGTTGGTTGATAGGTGCCTCAGATAAAGGTTGGTAATGACCGATGGTGGCATACTCGTGTCGGTAGTTACCTAGTCACAAAGGTAACCCGGCCTTATGTAGCAGAGATCCGGTTAGGTTCTCGTGAACGTCCCTCCAGAGGTGTTCCACTTTGTATGAGAAGTTCCTTTTCCTGACCATTTGTTGGAAATCTAATCACCCAATACGCGTCCTGTACGGTTTTAGTTGTAGAACCTGCCATCTATTATGGTAGCTATAGTAGGCATACTATAATGGTACTTATGTTGGCAAAGATTAATATTATACTTGCAAATGTTTTCCACTGTGCACTAATATTAATATCAAAGAGTTTTCGCGTATCAAGCTTTTTTGACTGTCATAAGGAGAAATCTCCTCCAAGTTTGCGCTTGCACCGTGTGTGTGGCGGGAGGCCTTATGGTAATTTCATTTTCCAAAAGCATAGTGAATTCTTCTACTTCTTTTGTTGTTTGTTTTAAAATATAAAATTGTTTTTGTTTTCTCATACCGGTCCCAGACTGACTTTGCTCAATACAACGTGGTAGGGGGTTCTCGCTTTGCGTTTGGTGGCGAACTGGAGACTCTTAGCCCTACATGTCCCCGGGGAAGGGTTGGTTAACCGGGTAGGTGAAGAAGTCGAAAGGCTGACCGTAAAAGCAAGGACATGGTACCATTGTATGCCACAGCGGGGCTGGGATGGTTGAAAAGCCTACCTGGTTTGGAGTTGCAGATTTTGGATTCACCCTTTATCGAAGATCATATTGGATTTATCTCTTCCATTATTATCTTTTCCACTGTTGTTATTGTCTCTGATATTGTTGTATCATATTGTATCAGATATTGTACCAATGTTGTATATATTGATATTCATTTTCTTCCGCTATGTTATTATACTTAATGTATTATAAGCTCCGACGAACCAGATTCGAAGTTTGAATCTGCGACATTTGAATATAGGTGATATATTCAGTGCCGATTTTCGAAGGTCGAGTCAAGATCGTTATACTCCAAACCCATTAACTTATCAAAACCCATTTAGTGATAGTTTGATATTTCACTTTTCTAATCTTGTAGTTTCAACCAAAACAGTTAGTTTTCAATTCTGATTCCCAAATCTTTTATTTCAATTACTATTCGAAATCAATTTGTCATTCAAAAAAATTTCAAAATTTTTCTAACACCCTAAATTTTCGAATTCTTTTAGCAGAGTCTCCTTCTTACGAATGACCTTTTGCAACATGACAAGAGAGATAAATATATATACATCGACCCACACGGTCAGAAAAAAATATAAATCAATATTTATATTCTACGGTATTTATTCTGAAAACGTATCTTATTTTAGCGTTTTTAAGAAAGCGGCTTATTTATTTTGCAATTCACGCGACCAAAAACTAGTCAAATGGCCTTGGGGTTACTGTACCTACTCAATTTAAACATGTAAGTTCCAAAAACATCAAATTCAATAACCTTCCACTTATTTAAATAGTTAAACACACAACCTTCACAAGCAATGCATGTTAAACTTATATTTATAAGCAATTTTGAAGTTCCAACACCAATTTAATTACTTCCAATCAATCTATATATCATTTTATTCAATTCAAATGATTCACAGCCAAATTTTCTTACATTCAATTCATATTTATGTCAAACAAACACATATCCATTCAAAATTGATTTAAAATCAACTTATTCACATTCTATTTATTCATAGGATTTTATTTACTTTTGTTTGCGTCGAACAATAATTTTTCTCTATGCAATTTCGGCAATATTCATTTAATAGAACAATCATTTAAGCTTAAAGCTATTTTAAATCGACTCCAAATCAATTTATATTCAATTATTTTCTATTTCAAACTCAATTCATTTATTTGCATTTCATTCATATCCACATTATATTCAAATCCACTTTATTAATCCTGAAATCACTCCATGTTACTTTATTAAATAACTGTTTTATTAAAATTGATTCCATGCTAATTTTCTTATGAACCATTTCATAAATTTATTAAAGCCAAGCTTTTATCCAAGATTATTAACTTAAGTTAATTCATTTTACTTCAATCATACAACTTAAGTTCATTTCCATTTGCAAACAAATTTCCTTTCATTTAATTGATTCTTATTTAATCAAATCCCATGTCATTTACTAATCAATTTAATTAGTTCATTCAATTAATCCACTTAAAATTTTAATTCCATATTCCAATTTATTCTCGAATTCAAAATATCAAGGCCATATTCAATTTATTTACACTCATATTGAATTTATTTATAATTTGAGTTATCACCATTTCAAACTATTTCCATTTTCTCGACACACTTCCAATTTTATTTAATTTGCTTACCATTGAGTCAAGTTTTATTATTTATAACCCAAGTTCCACATTCAATTTTAATTATAACCCATAGTCCAATTTACTTAACCAAGTTAAACTCCATCCCCATATTCAATTAACAAATTTATTTAGCCAATTAGTTTACCTCCATTTTATAATTCCATATCTGATTTTACTTCAAAAATTACTTCATTAAATTTTCTTGTGTTCAAATTCTTTTTATAATTTAAGTTTGGATTTTATTTATTCACTTTAAAATATCAAACAATTTTCTTTTGGGTTTTCTATTTCACTTTTAAATTTTATAAGCTACTCCAATTTATTTATTCACAATTTCGGATTTTCACTTAAATTTAATCTCATTCAAGATTTACACCACATGATTTTATAATATTTCATAATTCAAAATTCATATTTTCTTCAATTCTAAATTATTTCTAATCCAATCCAATTTTATAACTTGCAGTTATATAGTCACTTTATAATTCACATTTACATATATAATTCAATCCCAATTCACCTTTTTATTTAAATTTCAATTCCATTTAACCAACATTTCAAAACCAAATCCGAGTTATTCATACATAAAATTAAATTTCACTTTAAACAAATTTATTTTTTAATTTATTCAATTTTCATTATATATTTGAATTACTTCGCTTGAGTTGACTCCTATTTCATTAACACACTATATTAATTCAATTCAGATCCAGTCAATTAAATTTTCAAAATTTAATTTATCCAACTTAACTTAAGTTGAATTCTATTTTGATTTTCTCACTTTAAATTTTATTCCAACTTCAATTTTTCACACTTCCCTCCTTAAAAATATCATCTTCCACAGGATTCCATAATTTTTAAAAACCCAGTATTTATTTCAAATCACTTTGAAATCAAATATATATGTATATACTCTTTTTGTTTAATAAACCATTTTCTTGGATTTTCAAAATTCACTTGGTTGCAAATTCAAAATAGTTTTCTTCAAAAATTCCAAAACAACCCTCATTTTTACTAAAATCTTCATATCAGTTTACTATGGTAGCAACCCATCACTTAGAAACTCGAAAATGAATACTGATGATGCTGCGGTCATCACCAGAATTATTTTCCAGCGACTGAAGTGAGCTCACTGCTATATCACTTCCAAAAATCCATATAAAACCATTTTTTATTCAAAAATATCTCCAAAATAATAATACTATTATTTATCTTCAAACACTTTGGAAAATACTTATAAAAATCTCTGGATTTGAATTTTCAAAATTTCGGTTTGAACCGATTTATAGTTTTTAACTCATTTGTATAGTTTATACTTATACAATTTTCAATTTGACTATATCTAACCATTTGAATTTTTACAATCTTATTTTGATTATATATAACAACCAAGCATATCACTATAATAATTTCTAGAATATTATTCCTTTTATATCAAAATATAATTTAGGTAAAAATATTTCATTTACCCCCTTCAAAACCATAATGTGTCTGATTACGCTATTCAAGTGTTTAGAAACTCCTACCGATTTAGTGGCGTCCCACTACTCGAACAGAATTTATATACCGCTCAATAGATAAATTAGCATAATATAAAACCATTTATATTCACTAACAAATACACGCTCATATCTATTATTATGCTCAACTCATTCTAAAGTACTACCGACTCTATCTCTAATGATTAATCCCCACCAGAGCCAAGGTTCTCGCTAAACCTTCAGCTCTGATACCAACTGTAACGAACCGGGATTATCAACCCTTGAAAATCGACTTTAATACGTCCATTGTATAGAATACCGAGCATTCGAGTGCTGAAAAACATTAGTTCATTAGGGGTGGAGAAGAAAATGGTAGAAGAAAATAAAGAAACAACAACATAGAATCTCACAATCGCAGTGGATCAAAATATAATATATAATAACAGATTTTGAATGTAAGAACTGTACTATTAATATACATAACATTATCAGAGTAAAACAATCAATACATCAATCTGGACAGTTTAATAACCCGTCGAGACATACAAAACTCACATAGTGGAAATAACCAAGTTCGTGATATACGTCTAAACTGCTCCAGCTCGTCTCCTGAGCTCCTTAGCGTTTTTAACCTGAATCTGTAATACTCGGTCTGACCCAAGCATTATAATAAAATAAAACTCAAGTCAGTCCAGGAAACCAACATGAGAAAACACACTCAATTTGAATTATTACTCTTATTTCCAAAATCCTTTGAAAAGCAAAGGTATCTCGTCAGACCACGTCGCACATAAACACGATGGATTTTATCTTACGATAACCAAAACAATTTTATCGAAATCGTCTGATATTATAATAATGTCTACACAAGTAAATAGGAAATAGCTGAAATGCTTGCATCTCACGTTTCAGCATAGTTGCGCACAATCAAAACCGTACGGTGCTTATTGGAGAATGTATTCCGTACGAATGACTAGGCTACTGGGGTACCGCCCATCATAGTACACCTCTAGAACAATGTACCGAGGACCTCACTGGGATCCCCTGCTGCACAAGACCGGCTACCCCTAACCTGAATAGACCGAATATGTTATCACCCCGGCTGTTCCCACCTTTACAAATCGAGCGCTCTTTCTTTCATACACAACCATATCCATAAATATAGGTTTCTGAGGATATCTAAAAGAGTGATAACATGCCCTAATTGGGTGCGACCCACTTAGCCTTGCAGCATCTCTCCTGTTTTAGTCATTTTCGGTTGATGAGGCTTGAGCCTAAGCGTTACCTTTCAAGAACAATTCTACTTAGAATGATCATCATCCTCCAATAACGATGTTCCGATAGCATTCGTCCATACAAGTTGTCTTGGGTCTGGACAAACCGAATCACCATTTTCATCATCTTCACGGTATTCATTCGTAATGTTCAAATCGGATCGAAGTGGTTTTCGAATAATTAAATCCGATCCCGGTCTCTTCGAAATGATCAACGAATTTGGCCCATATTTAATAGTTGGTTATTTAACTATCAAATAACATCCAAAAGAAAACGCCAGGCCTTATTTTATAAATCTCTAAAATATTTATTTCAAAATATCTTCACCAAGATATATATTCAATCTCTTTCAATATTTCTATATTTGAAAACAATTTCAACACTTGGATCCATAACAGGATATTTCACCATTTTCAATACTTAGAAATATTTTCAACTTCCATTTTTATAACACTTAGAAAATATTTCCATTCCAAATCATTTTCCACAAAAAATATTTCCAAAACCTTCCTTCCAATCCTTAGGAAAATACTTATACGTATAATTTCCAAAATCATTTTAATATTAAACTAGAAAATATTTCATAACTTATCTCATAAGTCTTCAGAATTTTAATAAATTCTTCCTACGATTTTCAAACCGATTATATTTATTTATAATACCAACCAACCATTTATAATTTCTTTAAATGAATTCAAATTCCTTCCAAAGTTATCGCATCTAAACATTGGAAATTTTCTTAAGTCTCTAGAATTCCATTTATAAGATTTCTCTTATAAAATATGAACTTTAAATTAAAAGCTATCTACACATCTCGAAAGAATTTTATAGATAAAATTCCAATCATTTCAAAATTATATATATATATATATAATGAGCATTAAAGAATAGTAATTTAAAAAAAATGTTTTAAGTTATTATTTAAATATTAAACACTTTTAATAAACCATCAATAACTCCATTAAAATAAAATAAATCAATTTACAAAGCTGATTATAAAAATTAAAATTTTATTTCAATAATATTAAATATTTGAAAATCCATTTTTCGAAGTACTCCAATACTAAATAATAAAGTTTTCCCTTTGAAAAACAACTTAACTTCTTAAAAATAAAAATATATTTTAAAATCTCAATAACCAATTTAATTTATAACTTCCGCTCGATTTCACAACATATCGATTCATTGTGGATTCCCTAACCATTATCATTTCAAAAATAGAATCTACTATTTTTCTCAACCCTGTTTTCATATTATAATATAAATTCACCCTATGAATTTATATTCCCAATTATCATCTGATATCGAATTTCTTTATTTATAAGCATCGTTTATTAATTTTTATAACCCCTTTGGTTTTACCTGTTTACAAAACACGTCTTATTTATAAAATTCCATTATATAAACTCATTTATTATAAATTTCATTTATACTTCCAATCTATTTTTAATATTGATTTTAACTCCTCCTATTTCAGAATACCATTTACAAACTCCTTTGTACAATTAATTTTTAAAATCTCTATTTAAAACCATTTACGAATAGTTATGTACAATCCAAAATCTATATATATATATATATATATATATATAAATTATTCCTAATTTAACTTTTGTAAAAATAATCCAATTTCCAATATAAATACATTTATATCAAAATTCTCCTTTCAAATTCCTTTAAACCAAAAATAATAATTTATGGTATTTAAAATGCCAAATTTAAGGCCCGTGCTACCATAGCATCCAAAAATTCAAATACAACAATAATCTATAACAGATTATCTACACACATCATATGTCACTATATATGAAAAATAAACAATATATTTGAGGAATCCAGTTGGATCCCTCCAACTTGTTTTCCTGCATCCACACATGTTAATACAACGTAAAAAAATACCAATCCCAGTTCGAGGGGGATATGGTGGTATATAGGGTCATCCGCTATTATATGGGGCGCATAGGGTCTCATCTGCTATAATGTGCGGGAATACCACTCCAATTACTAATGTATGTACTACTATATATATAATATATCATTTAACAAATAATATATATAAATTCAACCAAGCATCCAAAAATTTATTTTAGCTATTTGAAAATTAAATTACAAATCCAAAAGGTTGAGAATTTTCTCACCTTTATTTTTTTTATTGTAACCCATTCCCATTTTGATTCCATTGCGCATATTCCGCAGCTACGAACCAAATATGGCTTGATTCCGTGCGATTTTACCTCGTACGGATTTTTTATCATATTATAAGCATTTGATATCTAATAACATAATTAACTAAATTAATTACAAAATTAATTACAAATGTTAAACAGTTAATTACCTCACTGCCTTCTTCGCGTACAGGCAAGCTCAGGAAAGTTCCAGCTCAACTCGCGACCAAGCCTCCAGGTTCAAACCTGCATACAACAATGCCACATTCCCAGCCTCATGTCACTCACATTCTGCCTAACCCATGCCAACAGCCACCATGCTCCAGCCACCCACCTGATCACCTTATTAGACGAACCACATTCATCATTTTTGTTATATCGCGACCTCGAACCAGAATTTGCATGCGCCCAAATCACCCATACTACCGCCTCCTGTTGCCGTTTGCCCCCTAGCGCCGCTGACCTGCGCCTCAGCCAAGCCCATGCTTCATAGGTGCGTGCTCGAATTAGGGTTCGAATGAACCCAATCAGCATGAAACACCACCTCTACCCTAAAATCCGATGACATATGCAGCGCCTCCAGGTTGGCATCATCTTCCCTAGTTGAACCCCAGGCTTCGATCGCGATTTGCAATTTGACCGGACATCGCGATGAATAGCGTTCTTTTTTTATAATAGATGAGGAAAGAAGGAAGATAGCTCATGAATTTGAATTGAGAAGAACTCATGATTTTTTTTAAACGAGGCGACATACATTTTTACTCTCTTCTTCTTTTTTGGTTTTCGATTTGATATCGTGATTTTTAAGAAAGGGAAGAGGGAGGCTGTCATGATTTTGAAAGAAAGAAAGGGGTGGGTACGATATGGGTGGCATGTTGGAAAAGGTATAATGACTAAGTGAAAAAGGCAGCCCAGTCAAATCAAGGAAAATAAATTATTTACATTTTCAAAATATCTCAATTCGTCTCGATTTACACAACTCAAAATTTCGAATTCCTATCGAGGCATGCCGTTAGGCGTTCATAATGTTATATCCCTATTCCAAATGTAATGGAAAAGGTTTCAAGTCGTAATTCGATCGTATGGTGAAGATAGCTTTTTGGACCCAATTATTATATTGAATTTTCGATATTAATTTCAACGCGTTTCTAACCCGTACGACCAAACGAAAATCCAAAATGCTACGAAATTTGAAATTCGATAGCAATACATTATTACGGATCCAATGGAACTAGTTTCGATGAATTCCGAGACTGCCCCAGAACGCTATTCTAACGCGTCGATTTAATCGACGATTTTCAAAACTGACAAAATCACTTGAAATTTCAGTTTTAAAAACTTATTAACTAAATTCTAATTGAAACATAATTTATGTCAACATTAGAAATCATTCTGATTTCATATTCAACTCCAACTCAATTATTTAAACGATTTTTAATTAACTCAACAGGTAAATTTATAAATTAATCGCTACATTTGGAACTTAAGTTTTTATTACACTATTTCTGATCGATAAACTTCATATTAAAAGCTCATTCACATTCCAAACCTCAATATTTATAATGAATTAAATGTTCAAAATTAACTACCAAAAATCCGGGTCGTTACAGGATTTCTCACATACTGTTGTAATTTTTTCTTTCTTTAAACCTCCTCGATAAAATCTCTTAATTGTCGGCACTCTTTCATGTTGTGCCTTGAGTTTTATGGAACCGAAATTTCCTAAGCACGTCTCTTCCTCAGTCACCTCCCAATTCGGCTATTTTTTAATACCTTTATGTGCCTTGAGTGGCAAGTATATATTTTCAAGTGTATCGTTCAAAGGCTTATTTTAATCTGGTCTCATATTCGTTAGGTGGTTTTTGGCTTTATTTTGCCACCTTCGGTGCCTTGATTTCTCTTCCTTCGATTACTAGAATTTCTCGCATTCATAGCCACATTATTGAGCTCTCCCTTATTTTTTTGATCATAATATTACTCTAAATCACTTCCTTCGATTGTTCACCATCCGTCTTTCCAACAATCTGACTTGCTTCCTCTAAATGCAATAATTGATTGACCTTCCAATGGAACTCTTCCATAGTCGTCGGCTGCTTCATTCCCAACCATTTTCCAAAATGCATGTCCGGATGTGTGCCCCGAAACAATGCCATCATCACCATGCTTTCATTCAAATTATTAACTTCTGTAACTGCAATATTGAACCTATTCATGAACCCTTTCTATAACTCTAAAGTCCCCAAGAATGCCTCGACAAGGACATCACATCCGTATGTCGAGCGGTGTAGAGCCTAAACTGCTCCGTAAACTTCTTTGCAACTCTTTAAAAGTCGATATAGACTTTCGACGGGAGCCAAGTAAACCACATTGATTCAACTCTATCTAGGAAAATAGGGGAAAATCTACATCGAACTGCATCAATTGCCTTGGCACCATCCAAGTGCCATCCATACTTAAATAAATGCTACCTGGATCGGTGGTCCCGATATATGATGACATTGTTGGAATCGTAAGCTTCCAAGGATACCTCTCTTTTAGAATATTATGTTTGAATGGTTCTACTGAGTGCAGAACCCTAATCTTGATTCTCCCTCCATTTATTCTACTCCATCAACCACTTGATCATGTCCGCTATATGCTCCTCACTTGCTGGTGCTTTAAAGGCCGGCCATCAAGAACTGCGCTGAGTGTTTAACTCTGCAAATGGTCTCAATTTCCTCGTTGATGTATAAGTTCTCCAATCTCTAGGAGAACCATTCCTTCAGCTTTTTACTAACTCCTAATTTGCTCCATAGTGGTTGTTTGTACACTAGCATCCCAAACTTCAACATCCAAAGCATCACAAATCACCAGCATGCCATAAATCATCCTCAGAGTCAGAACGGTGATGGACTCATTTTCCTGCCCCTCTAAGGGCCTCAACTTTAGATCGATATCAACCTGATTCTAGTTGGTATCGATTTGAACTACTTTATCAAGGATTCTCCTAGTCCCTCAAACATTTCTCCCTACCACTTTAGTAGTCAGTTCCTTCTATTTTGCTTTTCATCTCTATTATTCTGACCAGAAGCAGACGAGTTCCCTTCTTCACATCCAACATGTGATACCTCCCACCTGCTCCTTCAGATCCTCTGCGACTGCTAGATCAACAAGGTTATGCTAGCATCCATTTTCTCTAGTAGAGTCTTCTGTCTATCCTCCTTCTTCCGATTCAATTCTACCATATCTTATCAAATGCCAATCTTGTGACCATCTCTGGAGGGCAGTTGGTCCTGCTAACGCTATCATCGGCTAGCTGATAACTTACGATACGAAGCTCCTTCATATGCACCAGCTACCACTCTAGATCACCCGACTTCCTTAATGGTGCCATTGATTCTACTCTAAAATTTCTTTAAGCCTTAGATAGAAAACCTTCTGGATCTAGCCTCGGGACACTCCAATCCATAAGAGATAGTAGATCTACACTTGTGAAATGTCATTTTCAGTGAAAGCATCAAAATGTTAAGTTAGTGAATGACACAACATCCAAAAATGAACTGAAATAAAGAGATCTAGAAAGTAAAAGTAAGAACACGAAGAAATGTTTATAGTGGTTTGGAAAATCTAACGCCTACATCCAATGTAATTTTATTGCTTATGGATTTTAGTCACAAGTACAAAGTTTTTACTGATCTTACAACCTAGAAAGACAAAAATAGCTTCCTTAGTGATTAGGGTCATGTAGTGAGAGAAGATGAAGAAAGAAACCATCCAAAAGTCCGTTTCCAAATGCCCTAAGCCTTGTATTTATAGGGAAACCGTCTAACAGAATTGTCGAATCTCAATATACATTCTCCTTCAGATCTAAGAATTTAGGAGAGGAAGACGGAGTCCGTAGAGCCAAAAAAATCATCTCAGTACTGACTAGAAGTGTTGGTACCGATTTGATTTTGTCGGGGAAAGTCGCTCCATCTTCCTTTCCTCGGTCTTTTATCTTCGATCCATCGCATTCTGAGCACCTTTCCTTTAAAATTCATATTGTTTCAAAGAGATTTTGATATCTCTAGTACTTATCTTCTTTCCTTCAGCATTTTGCTAGAGTTGTTTACCTACTCCTTCAAAAACATGCTTCCAGATGTTCATTTTAACTAGTGGTCCATATGCTGTAGTCCCAAAAGCTATCAGGGAGCATAAAAAGTGCTCGGTACCAACCTAAAAGACATCGACACTGACCTATCTACTTAGCTCTAATAGTTCTCCAACTTCTTGGGATCGTTTACATTTCCCTTTCAAGCATGTTCCCTAGGCCTACAATCATTTTGTCTTCATCCTGACATCCTGATTCGTTTTAAAGCTATAATGACCCATAATTTTATCACTTTTAAATGGAATATTTAATTAACTTTTAAATATTCAAATATAAAATTTTCAAACTTAAATAATCATATTTTATATGATAAATAAAAATGGTAAACTTATTTTTAGAATCTGATTACAAAATTAAAAAGTTTGGATTTTCGTCGAAAGGTGACAAAAGCTGGTTTTCGATAAAATTGGATATACGTTCAATTTTGTTTTTAATGATAAATAATTCATTTTTAAAGTTTTTATATAGTGATAGTAATTGTTTAATAAAGTTTTATAACTACTTAAATACTTGTTTTATAATGTTTGACAAATTTTGTTGCATTTTGACAAATCGACGTCGTAGTTTTACAATTGGATTTTTATATTATTAAATATGGTTTTATAGCTAAAATAAACTTGTTTTAATTATTCAAAGATGATAAGAAACATATTTTCAAGTTTTTTTACATAAATAAATAGTTTGATTAAAAATAGAAAACATGTCCGGAAAACGTTTGTCAAAAATCAACGTTCTGTTCAATATAAGTTGTGTAAACATTTTGCAACTTGAATAGTTATTATATAAACACATTAACAAAGATAAAAACACCTCACTTATATTAACTAAGGATTAATTAAGCTAAGTGTTATGTTAAGAAAACAAAAGTACAAAAAGAAGATATTTTCACCAAATCCCACTTAAGTCAAATCACATCAAAATCTAAATAAATCTTCACTTTAATTCTTTTCCATCCAAATACATCCCTTAAGTATTAAGTAAAGAAGATATAAAGTAATGAAGTGATGTGGTGATGGTAAGTGTTGAAAAAAGCATGTTTACTTAAAGGTTAATGAGGGGTAATTTTGTTAACTTACATTCCTTAAAGGTTAAGGATTCTAAGGCTATAAATATGGACCCTAATATTTTTATTTCTTTACACTTCCATTCATTATTTTATTAGGTTTTTCATCTTCTTCTCTTCTCTTCTTTAATGGCTTCTTCCCTTCTCTTTCTTTACTAACTTTCTTAAAAGCATATCAAACCAACTCCAAACTCTATCAAATTTTGCCAAAGTTCTTATATCATCATTTAAACATAGTTTAGTACCTATAAGGTTGAAGAATGATGGAGGAGGGGATGTAACCTATGGAGCCCAAGTTTGTGGGGGTAGAGGTAGTGTTAGCATGTGCATTGGTGATGGAGGAAGATGACCATGAGCATGGAAGGGGAAGGATGTCATAGGCATGTAATTTAAGAGGAAGAAAGAATGCTTTGACGATGTTTTAATGGAGTAGATGATGATTAGTTGAAGATAACAATGGTTTAGTGAAGTGTTGTTGAATAAGAATGTTTCTAGGAATAATTAGTTAGAGACAAATATGAGTACTCACATTTAAATTTACTAATTAATCTCTAAATAATTCTGAGTTTAATGATATGAAAATATAATATATATATATATATATATATATATATATTGGATGATTAAATGTATGATTACTTAGTTGATTACTTGTTTGAATATATGGATGTTAATATGGATGGTCACTTGAATTGTTAAATGATAAGAGAAATAGTTAGTAATTAACCATTGTTAATTTAATGAGAATTAAATCCATATAAAGATGTGTATAGAAATTGTCTAGCTCTTAATGTTTTTAAAATATCTAAAAAGGTTGAAAGGATATAATAATAATATAATATGGAATAAAATGAAATATGAGTTTGAAATATGAAACATATTGTTTAAAATAAGTTTAAAATGATTTAGAAATGTTTTACAAATAGTTAAAAGTGTTTTCATGAAGTTTGAGGCGCATCACGTAACAATAGTTCGCGATTTCGCGTCGAAGAATTCAAATAAGTATATGAAGTGGAATATAACTCAGAATTATTAGAGATAAGAATTTTCTAGACTATTATGTCTATAGTTTTTAAATGAAGAAAAAAAATCAAGATTTTATGTTTCAAATTTTTAATTAAGTCCAAAACAATTTTTCAGAAAAATCGTGGTTTCGTAGTTTAAACCCAAATTTGAAATTGATTTAAACTGATTATTTTTAAATGTTTAAAAATATGAATTAAATTTTATAAGGTTATTAAAATGGTTTACAAGAAATTTAAGTTATAAAAATGGAAGTTCATGAAATAAAATTTGTGTTTAATTCAATGTAACCTTAAAATACAATTTGCAGCACTTTTTCGCAGCACTTTTTATAGCTGTTGCAAACAATGATTTTAATTTAATTATTCTTTCCTGAATCATTAATGAAACTTTTGAAATAAATAATTAATTAATTTAAAGATGATTAAGAGGTTTAAAAATGAGTATATGGAAACGACTAGTAAATTTTTCTCGCTTGCGAGATATAGAAAGGTAAAATGAGGTGTGTAACCAAGGCTAAGGATGAAGGAACCAATGCCCTGAACTTGCATGGCATCTACTTTCTCCTTTTAGGCGAGAAGTGGAATGGATCAAAAGAAAAGCAGGGTTGCTCTAAAGATCATATTAAGGCTTTCTCGAAATAAAAAGAGATTTAAAATTCTCTAAAAGTTAAACAAGTTAAGTATAAAGGAATTAATTTTCAAAAATAAAAAAAATTACAACTTGGATTGTATAGAAATAAACCTTCCTAAACTTTGTATTAAATTCTGGGGGGGAGGGGGATTCATACTATTCATGGAATATAAAAGGTGATTTCACCATTATTCTGTACATAGTACTTGTTGAATACAGAAATTCGTATTGAGTATAATTAGTATAATTTCTATGGATTCCTTTTTCTACTCAATATTAATTGGTTTAGGTTTATAGAAAATGATGTCTTAAATAACGTCGTTTTTTAGCCATTTGAAAGTTATGACATCTTTGATTAAGATTTAATGAATAATTTGGAGATGTTTTCCTATATAAATGATGATATGATTTAGAATTATATCAAGATTCAAAAGGGTTTAATTAACCAAAGGATTTGATAAATGAGGCTATTGATTCCATATGCTGTTAAGAAGATAAATGGAATAATTTAAAATAATATGCCTCTTGAAATATTTATGAATGGAAAAAGATGAATTAAATTGAACGATGATTAATAATCACATATAAACTTAACTTTTTTTTATCGATGGTTGGTTCAGAGAAATCGGGGTTGGATTTGGATAATTCCTATCTGAAAGCCACTTCGAAACAATGTATATGTTCGAGAATGAAGACATGTTGAAGATAATGACTATTGAAGAAAATAGATCTTCAGAATGTAGGGATTACTATTGTGGGTCTCGGGGGTTTACGCCATATTATATTTATATAGCAATGGTAGTTGCATTCTGAAAACTGCGTTGTATTAAAGACCGAAGATCTTCATAGCAGAAGGACTACTTATTGACATTATCCGTGTCGCTCCCAATATAGAGATATTTATTAGAGTAGTTGTCCTGTCGTGTTTTGGAATCTTCGTAATGCAAATGACTACTTGCTACTAATCCTAGGGGTGATTCCCAAAGATGCAGTATGAGGAGTGCCTTCAGTTTCGCTCAGTCCTAGAACGAACTTGTATGGACGAATGTCTGACATTGTATTTTTAAGATCACAATGTTGACTTTTACAAACGTACATCTGCTTGGTGGCAGAGAAGTGCACTTCTCTTAGCTTAATACCCTACTTTGAAAAGTATGAGCTCAGAAGTTGCATGTTCGTAAAAGTCAATAGTAATCGAAGGAATGGTAATGTAGCATTCAAAGTGGAACCTGTTATGATCAAACCATGGTTTTGAAGAAATGGAGCGCAGCCTCATAGGCCTCACATTCTTGAGATGATATGGGTAATTATGTGCTCTGCAGAACATGTAATTCAGGTCATCGGTTGTATGATTATGGAGGAGTCCAATGGAATTTGGATCCTTAAGTCATCTATTGCCTCGTTTATTGTAATATAGTAAATAGCTTGTGAAAAGCGATAAGGCTACCGGATATTGGTATTTTAGCAAGCACAATTCCAAGTGGCTAGCTTGAGAAAAGCGATAAGGCTTCCTATGGAACTATGTTTTTTATGTGTGGCTTGAAGGAAAAGACCACTAGTTCCCTATCATATTGGAGATCCAATCCCAATACGAGCTTTATGGTTTTTATTATAGTCCCAAAATATCTGTAATGCTTTGCAAACATTTCAGCTACCTCTTTTGGTATCATATATTCCATCTGGTATATTCCGTCGACCTAGTCCGAATTCATTACCCTAGTCTAGGTATTGATGCTTTCTTTGTATATATATTTATTTGAAAGAATTTTCAAACTAATGTCATTAATAATAATATAAAATTGATTTACCATATAAAGTATTTTGGTTATCATAAGGTAATATCCCATACTTATTTATGTGTGGGCGTGGTCTTATGAAATACCCTTCTTTTCAAAGGTTTTTGATTGACATCGGCATTAAAAATTTTGAGTATCGCATGCTGGTTTTTCAAGCCAGATTTAGATATTTTAATACTCGAGTTAGATCCGAGTAGTTTCAGTTTAGTTGAAGACACTTGGAGTTTCCAAAGGAGAGCTGGAGATCTTCATCTACGTATGGATGTATTCTATTATCCACTGCAACTATTGCATTTGTTTTCATTTTTCTACATTTCTAAGGACAGTGGGTTTATTGAAACAATATATATCGGGCTAAATATAGGTTAGACTATGATATAATTTTCAAAATTTTCTGCTATAAAGACTATATATTGAAATAATATATATTATTCCATTCGTGTGAGATTTTGTTCTGTCATTATTTTCTTTTTCTCCTAACAATAGGGATTTCCAACACTAGGACTTACAGCATAAGGATGTATTAGTATCGATTTTAGGGGGTCAAAATCCAGATCGTTACAAAAGCCACTTGGTTAAAAAGTCGGATAACATATGTATTCACCGTATGTTATGTTAGAGTGATTGTCTATTGCATTCATATATAGTTCACTTGGTCATCCTAAGATGCTTGTATACATGCTTTATATGCCATATCATCTTATCTGTATTGGAGGGCTCTATTAAGATATATTTGCATCTATATAATGTCATACGCCATTTGCATACACATTCTTACGCTATGTTATTGGTTGCATTTCGCAAAGTACATAAGCACTATTATGGTCATTTTGATATACAAGTGAAATAAACACTTAATAATAAATTTGATTATGGGTCTGTAGGGCGTGTATGGATGACATTAAATTATTGCATTCTTTGTTTGCATAGATGGCTCTTGATGTAACATTCCACATTTTTCAATAATTAAATAATCAAATAACGATGAAAAAATGAAAATAAACAGTTTTGAAATTGTCAGAATATGGCCTCGAAACTTATACCATTGTGTTCGCAGCGATTTCTGATCAATTTTCATACATAACTTGTCGAAATCCGAGTTAATGCAAAGAAGTTACAAAAAGAAATAGAAATCGGAATAACATAAAAAACCGAAAAAAGGGCCTACGGGTCGACCCGCAATATGCATAGGTTTACCCTAGGGTCAACCCTTAAAATGCATAGATTGACCTATAGGTTGACCCGCGTTATATCCTGGACGCAATCTCATCCATGTACATGCCGAGCCTATTTTATTTGATTTTCGAGCAATCACAACTGTTGTTTTCTAAATCCGACGACTCGTAGTGATCCTGTGACGTGGTCACACCAGATTCACTCCAAAAATCTAATGGTCTGAGATCCCCAAACTCCACTATAAAGAGGACCATAATCAGATTTTCTCCCAATTGGGTTCATTGCCTGAGGCTGGATCCTAAAAAAAAAATATTTCTAGAGAGAAGAACTTCTTAATAAAAATATTAGACACCTTAGAAGGGCATGCAGGAAGGCCATGGAGCAAAGCTAAGGACGACTTGTTAGTGGATTTAAATTATATATCTTTTACGTTTATGATATATTATCATTAGATTCCTGTTAAATATTTAATTCAGCATTTATTTTCAGTAATTAGTTATGTTAATTAGTTATGTTGAAACTGTAAATTTTATAAGAGAACTTATATTTAACTATTATTTATATGGAAAAGAAAGAAATGAACCCAATTAAATATGAATAATAGGCTTAACAGTTATAGAGAAAGGCTTAAGCCTAAAAGCAAGAAATTTACAGTAAACTATATTAAAACGGGAGAAATAAATTAAGAAGGGGAAAATTTAATAAATTGATTTAGAAGTTAGTAAATAGATTAGTTGGTTGGTTTAGAAAAGAGAATACATTTCCATAGTTTAATATTGTAAGAATAAAAGGAAGTAAAAGGGAATTAGTGTAAAATATAGACATTTCTGTATTTTGCATTACCCAACAACTAAAGAAACAATAAAAAGAAGTATCTTGCAATTACGAGTTATTGTTTATAACATTATTTAGTATTAAAATATTGAAATGGATTTTTAGTATAGTTTTTGTAACCAACCAAATAGAATAGAACTACTTTCAAGAATAAAAGAGAATAATGTAAAGCGTGAAAGAAATTAAAGAAGAAATTAAGTTAATTATTCGACAAGACTAGAGTAAATAAATAGAAATGTGCCTAGATATGCATTTACTATGCAGATAGTAAGATAAAAGTAAAGCGGTTATTATGATAAGTAAATTTGTGACAATCGGACGTAGTCCCAAGCCAAGATGGTCGTATAATATAAAGAAATAAAAGAGAATTCAATATCATAATAAAAGAAGATAGACTAGAATAGAAAAGAGGCATTTGAAATTATATTTGTATTATATAAATTATAAAAGAATATAGAAGAGACAATTGCAAGTAAAATTATAACATAGGTTATAATTAAGCAGAAAGAACATAAAGGGCTTATTTTAGGACATAGATTAAGTTAATAAGAAAATAAAGCAGAAATAACACAAGAGGTTTAATTTAAAACTCATACTAAGTTAATAAGCAAAATTAAAACATGGCCCATACTAGCAGCATTCCCTTTCAGTTAGGAACTGGTGGTCTCACAACAGTTAGGTGAGGCTGGGACAAGCTTATGCTGATTAGGGTTAATAAGTAGCCAACAAAATTAGAAAAGTAAACTAAACACAGAATAAAAGATTAGACGTAGGGTCTAATAAAATAGTAAGATGCGTTTGGAGCAATCCAAAGGATGAAGAGCCTAACGAAGCAGTTCATCATAGATTTTAGCACAGAAGAAGCACGTCCAACTTAGTTATTTTGGGCTAGAAGGAAGTACGAGGCTTCAATGGGACGTGAGGGTATTCTAGAATGGCCCTCTAGGGTAGGCCTAACGAAGTTATACCCTCGGAGGCAGGTCAATAGGCGTTCCTTCAAGAGAATATGCCTTGACTACTTTTGAATTGCAGACCTAACGAACTAGACCTTTGTACGCAGTCAAAAGGTTGATGAATGGAGTAGGATATTCGTATGAAACCACACTCTAACTTGTGAGTAGGTTTTAGTGGGCAGGACCAGAAAGGATAGTCGCATGCGGAGATCAAGCCATCGTCAACCAAGAGCGGGTTCGAGAAAGGCTAGAGTTAAACCAACATGCCAATGATTCATTCACTATCGAGACATTGGATGAGGGGCGCAACCGATTGGATGTTTAGGTTGTTTGTAATAGAGCACAGCCACTTAGCTCTCTAGAGGTCTTTCTACTAGTTAAGGGGTAGCTGCGTAGGGCAAAGCCACGATGAGAAAAGAAATATACCAACTAGAATATCTGTATTGTAGGCCCAACGAAGCTGTCCTTTGTAGATATAGAAAATCCCCGACCGAGTTCCATACAAGGTAGACCTTATTTAGCAGGATTCAGGGAGTAGACAGTATGATTACCTATAGTCCTAAAGGTACGCACTGGGTGGTACATTGTGAATGACCCAGCATTAGTTTAGGCTAGCGTGGATGGATTTTATGTTTTCATAGTAGACGATGCAACATCTGTATTGTTGGCCTCACAAAAATGTCCTTTACAGATGTAGTCATAGAACACTCTAAGAGCAAGATGATGGATTCCTTTTCGAGGAGGACACGGAAGGTACTATGGGTAGTACCTAGGACCGATGCGGTCATTAGGCATATAGCTACATATATGTTAGTTATTAGGTTTTAATCTACTAGGGAGTAGATGGATACGATTCACGCATAGGGCGAGAGTATTGTAAACCCAGTAACCTAATATAACAGAAAATGGAAATAAAATGGTATATGTAGATTAAGCTTAGAAGTGTATAATTTGTCCATTCACCAGAACTTTAGTTCTGACCCCTTACTCATAACATCTTATATGTTAGGTAGATGGCAGAGACTTTCCAGCTTTGAGACACTTATTTAGAAAGTGTTATTTTGGTGAGTATTTACTTAGGATTATATTTCAGTCAGTTCAACTGTGAGATATTTATTTGAGCTCTGATATATTTGTCTTTGCCTATTTGTAGTATACCAGATACGCGACTCGGGCTTAAGAGGGCTTGGATTTTAGCATTTTTGTGAAAAATCCGGACCCACTGGAATTCTGGCTGTTACACTTGATTTGTATGGATGATAGCTTAATTAGTTGCTAAGATAATTTACGAACACTATATTAGGAAAATGTAAATGAAAGTGCATGCGAATTGCATTCTTTGTCCTTTAGCTGATTTAGGGGATGAAATTCTTTTTAGGAGGGAGAATATAATATCTCGATATTTTAATAACTTATAATACTAGATTTTGATTAATAATTTAATTAGTATAAACATTGGAAGAGAAAAATGGTTATTTTTCCAAATTTGAAATTTGACGAAGTAACTTATGCCATTGCTAACGGATCTTTTTTCTGATTCGTGCCATATAAACTTATTCAATTAAGGGTCATACAGAGGAGAAACGAGAGAAATGGGTTTTGTTGAAGTTCTATGTACCCCCTTCTCAGCATAATTTGATGAAAATAGCAACAAATCAAAGCTGGTGGGGAGTACTATGATCTAATACCAATCAAAGAGTGAAATTTAGAGAACCGTAGGAACAAATGTCCATAAAATGAAGGATTTTGGGATCTGATCTTCAAATTCGAATGAGTGAACCTTTTCTGTGATTATATAATAATATCAGAGAGTTAAAGGACTATTAAGGTTCATGAAATTATATCAAATTTTTATTGGTCAATTAGATAGTAAAGATGATAATTAGAGCTATTAATAAACTATTTAAAGTTAGATGAAGATATTGCTTTAAAATTGGTTTTGGATGAATACGTGCATGGATTTGATGTTAGAAACCATACGATGATGTACAATAGAGGCATGAACAAGAGAAAATGAAGTATTTAAGTTAGAAATCAAATTAAGTGAAGAACAAAACAAAATAAATGAAATAGAAAAATAGAACAGAAGAACGACTCATAGGTTGAAGGCCAAACTGGCCTACGATTGGTGCACCAGTAGCAAAATTACAAGTAGATCAGTGATGACTGGTCGATCGGTGGTAGAAAAACCAGTGGATCGTGGGCACTATTAGCCCTAATATGAACCTGAACCTAATAAGGCCAATTCGATCTGGGTTTGCTTTGCAGAACCGAGACTAGTCGTAACACTTTGGGCTACTTCGAAGGAGACAATGCGACATGATTGTAACATGGTAAGACATATATATTTCATTGAATATATGTGAGCTCAATGTGTGTGAAATTGGATGTTTGATTTTTTTATTGATGTTTGAAATCATATAGAGTTCGTACGACTGAATATTGGATATGAATGTAATGTTATTGTCTTATTTAATAATTCTATGTGAGGCATGTGTTGTGCACGGAATAGTTATCCTAGATAGATAGTAGTTCCCGTAGTATTCGAAAAGAAAATAGTTGTTCCGGGGAAATGGTTGTTTCCTCATTATCAGAATTGGTTGTTCCCTTACCAATAACGTGTTAAGCATTCCAAGGAATTTTGCATTCCTTTAGAAATGTGGATTTGGTAGAGTCTATTGGTTGAGTATATATATATGTGTAGTGTATGATGAGACATGGTATGGCCTTAATCGAGTAGTCAACCTAGTTTTAATGATAATATTACACTGTCAGTGCAAGTAGGCATGTTAAGGTTTGTGTATACGGGTGCAGCGACACTACCGATATTTTACCAGTATTTTTGTAGTTCATATGAGATAAAATTATTCACTCCCTTAAATGTATGTCTAACCTACTTCTATTTTCCATTTTATCTGTATCATAGGGTTGGTAGATCCAAGTGATGTGGAGGACATAGTGACAAAAGATCTCATTTGTAAATATTGTATAAATTGTAAATATAACCTATAAAAAGTATATTCCTGTGTGTTACGGGTTGAGATTTATTGTACAGATCTAAAAATGTATTTGGATCTATGTCAAATATAAGATATTTTAGATTAAATGTTGTTTCCATCCACTACGATTTCAAAAGGTTTATAGTTAGACTCTTGTTTCTTATTATCGTATCATAATGGCTATTCAATTTTTGGTCTTCGAGTTATTAATGTCGGTTCGGGCGTTATATCCATGGGTCAAAAAGGTGGATTGTTACACAAATCATGATTCATTATGAGTGAAGATGAGTTACTTCTTTCTGTAAGCGTGTGTAATTATAAGTAAGCATATATGTTTAATTTGGTTTCATCTAAAGCTAAGATATGTTTCCATTTAAGATATGAGTTAGGAAGCATATTGAATTCTCTAAGAAATGTGGTTGTTCGATCTACGTTATGTACATAATTTTAATGAAATCAAGGCTATACTTATTTTTAATTTTTTTTATAGGTAGCTTATAAAACGTTTTAAATGCCTATTATATCGCATCGAGAAACAAATTGTTGTTTCAAGATACACCGCCTTTTGTAGAAGAATTTTTTTATATAAAGAAATAAGTACTAGTCCGATGGATTTGGACACGATCCAAGGTTCTAATGTATAATCTAATTATATAGATGATACAAATATTACTAAGCCTAAAAGGGACATAACACATTAGAATGTCCAACAGAAAATTCTACTCATATAAGAAAACAACGAGTTTCTTATCGAAATCTAGAAAACGATAGTCTTTTCAGCTGTCGACAAGCCACAGAGAATGTAGAATCTACCACATGGAATGATGGTTTAAATCTAAAATGCATTCAAAGTACATTGACAAAATATGATTTTGGGTTATGTTGGAAAGGATTTGATCCATTGGCTCCAAGTGAATTTCCAAGAAGAATATAAATGTGGTTAGAAATGTATAAGCTAGCTTAACGGGAAACGACCTCATTGATTTCAAATGTTGAAATTAAAGGAACAATTTTGCTACTTTACATGATTTAGTCCATTTGGATTCTACTTGCAAATTATCCTACAAAATGCCTTTGAGTTTTGGCATAGTGATGCTAAACAGAACTTCCAAGCAAAGACTTAAAGGAGAGTGTTTGCAAAACAATAACCAAGTGTCATGTAGTCAGCGGGAGTTTTATCAAAGCTTGTGGACTTCTAAGATATGAGCTTAAAAAAGCATATAGAGGTTGAGTAAGTATGTTAGTAGGAAAATCCAATAGTTTGATTTTAGTCAAAATGCAAAGGAAGTGTATATCTATAATAAAGAAAATCAAAGGTACCAAGACATTTCTAATACTGTAAGTAAACAACATGCTACTACATGGTAATTATGTACTCCTGTTAAGATAAGCTAAAGCTTGGTTGTTTAATTCTCGATAAAAGATTTGGAATAAGCGTTCTTTATACTCAATATAAAAGGAGTTTGGGATTTTCCCAATAGATACACGTAGACACTGTATTAAAATGTTTAATATGGAGCATAGATAGTTTCCTTACGCATTAGCAATAAGAATCATTATATATGCCACATAATGTGATGTATTGGAATTCTCTTATGCACTTGGTGTACTGAGCGAATATCAAATTCTGGTTAAAATCACTAAATGATAGTTAAGAGAATTCTCGAGTATTTACGAAATACTGGAAAATTATTTGTGGAAAAATAAACTCCTTATGAAGAAGTATTCGAACTCGAACCTTATAAGTGATATCGAATATAATAAGTCAATCTTAAATTCATGGCTACTCTTAATAAAGGGGATTTAAGGTCGAAATATTTTGAATGAGAGGTTATGGAAGATTCAACTATAAAGGCTACTTATATCGCTTTGAATAATGCCACAATGAAGTAGTATATGTGTGTAGAATTATAAGAAAACCAAGGATGTTTCCCATCTTTGAGAACCCAATAACGTATTGTGATAGCAATCATGCAACATTGATTGAAATCATTGCTTATAGCTTGATAAGTTATTGAGACACATTCATCATAATTAACACCTAATAAAAGAGTTATCAGTGATAAAGAAGTATAATAAAAAAGTAGAAACAGTATACTAATATTACAAATCCACTCACTATGTCACTTTTTTTAGGGAAATTGATCAAGCGTTAGGTTATGAGTCACCATAATTAGTTCCAAATGTGAATGGGAGATTAATAGAGTTAAGAGTGAATCCTAGTTGTAATTATGTAATTTTATTAATAATCTAACTCTTATAGCGAATCTTGTTCGAAATAAAGTAAGCTTTTGGTTTTATTTTCTATTGTATATATTGATTTTTTAGCAAAGCTACCCAGCACTTGAAAGTCTAGTGGATCATATGTTATCGAACTTGTGTACAATATGCAAGTGTATGAGCTAATGCTATAGTAAACAATAAATACTAAAGTAAAAAAGTATGCAAACCAGAGTTTTTATACTGGTTAGGACCTCCTGTCCTACGTCCAGTCCTGAAGCTCCCTTTTGGTATTTACTAATAAAAAAAACCTCACTTCATCAAGAGGAACATGCTTAATACAGAATACTTTGCTGACAATTATGTGTTTCTGAATAACATGGATATTGACTGTACAATACAATTCATCATATAATATCCTTTGAGTGATATTGTTTATGTGTACTTTGATCTTTGTGAAGCAATATAACCCAAAATATAATTTCTTGTTATTTGAATGATTCAGAAAATTGAATCAATGAAAGCACAGAAGTGAGAATATAGAATAAGAGTACAGAAATCAAGGTAAGTCTTACCCTCAATCATTTAGTTATATTTATAAGATTCAAGAGTTGTTTCTTGAAGAGAAGCAACCATTTCCTTTCAAAGAGTTGCAATGTTTGAGTAATTTGAGCGTATTACAAAATTTCAAAAAGAAGCAACCTTTCATAAACAAAGAGCCGTTATGTTTCAAAAATATCGCCATAGACATCTGTAGAAAATCATAGACATCTATCATTACAGGGATTAATTTTCCCATGTAATGTCATTGACGTCTTTGGTTTTTCACAGACGTCTATGAATTCAGTTTTCTTAAGATAAGTTCTTTTTAAGTTGAAAACATGAATTTTTGTTTTCTGACACTCAAGGAGATTTTACATATTTTATCTAAGACCAAATACGACCTTACTAGTAAAAGTTTCTCCTTGCTTGTCTTCTAGCCATGATCTTGTTGCGTGTACCTGCATATTGATGATGTATATATTGTATATGTGTGTTTGTATAATTGTTGTCATTGAAACTAAGAATGGAGGTTCTAACAGCATTTATAGTGGGTTGTGTCACATGAATAAAAGCATATAAGAAAAGATGTTCAGGCACATGCACCATAACAGCTAAATCAAAAACAATAAAGCATAGGAATTTAGCAAAAGCCCTAGATTACCAACCAACAGAAACCTATGCTAGTCTCCCTTAGAGGAAGAAGAACCACATCCCTCACCCGAAGATTCAGGACCAATAACTTGATAGTAACCTGAGAAAAGAGATGTTAACGTAGGAACAAAATCCTCAGAATCAGGACCATATAGGTATTTCCTCTTCGATGGAGGAATCAGGGAGAACAGAGCGATTCACATCACCTAACTGACCTATGACCTTAGGCATAAGACATTCACCTTATACAAAGTTAAATAGACACTTATCTTCACCATCTCCACCATTATACTTGTAAAACCTACCATCTATAGGGTCAAGTCTCATCTCAGATGGCTCGTGAATCCAAGCTCGCTCATGCGAACTCCAGAAGAAGTCCTCCATGGAGGGAGCCAAATCCAGAATACTCACTAGGCAAACCTCAAAATCAATAAAGCGAACATTAGTGACATGAGACACAGTATGAGTAGGCAAAGTCACAAAAGCATTCACAGAACGAACATCAAGAATATCAATAAAGAGAACAACTATGAGCTATGGAGCATTAATGACATGAAATATGGTATCAATAGGCAAAGTCACAAATCATCCACAAAGCGAACATCAACAATATCAAAAATCATACATAAGGTGGAATGAGAGAAGTTTGATGAGGCCGGAGGACTGACCTCAATGGTAGAATTAACAGCAGAGCTCATAAGTGAAGATGGAAACACTAGCTCAACTGTTCTAGGCTACGAAATCCACTTTTTGGTCGGCGGACAAGGAAGAAGTACCCTAGCAGTAAAAGGAAGAGGTGGATCTAACTCCGAAAAAGACCTAAATAGAGGAGCATGCTTAGAGGAATCAGTTATATGGCCAAAAGAGCGATACGTCAAAAAAATATCTGGCTTTCAACTGTAGTGTACATCAACAATAGCAACATGCCCCGGAGCAGGACTAACCTAAGCTTGGAAAGAAGGGCTTATCAGAGATAATTTCAATCAGGGCCTAAGAATTTACAAGCTTACAGATGGAATGTGCGAGAAGTGAGCCTATACAGGAATAGATAATAACTGTTCCTCGGTACTATCGATAGACACACTCCAAGTGGTAATAATAAATCGCTTTCCATCTATGAAAAAAGGGTCATCTTCGAGAATCTGAAGCCTCTCCTTGGGCTTAGAGATCTTGAAGGAAAACATATAATTATTATGGTGCACTTACACGACACCCTTAAGCTTCCAATACTGCTAGCATTTGAACTTAACCATATGATACTCAGGGTTGGAACCAAGGAAAAAATCAATCAAATATTCCAATCAAAAATCAACTCCAACTTTAATCTCCTTTGGAGGGGGAAACATCGCCCCGCAGACTTCAGATGTAACTAAGGATGAGGGGAATAATCCCCCACATTTATAGGAAAGGATCAGAATAGAGAAGACCAACTGTTACAACTAACTGAAGTAGTATTAGAATAGGGGTAGTAACTGCCTGGGGGTTGGAAATGTTACAGTAAGGTTTCCCAACAGTGGGATTCTCAGGGGAACGTACATTTGCAGCAAAAAATTCATGTGTAAAATCACAAACACTTAGCGAGTGCTTATATGGACATACAGAAGCATGTCCAACACCTTCATTGGCAGTAGATGAGCCAACCTCAATTGAAACATCACCAACAACTAACTCCGAGGTGTCAACTAACTGCCACTAATTGGCTACATTAGCAGTAGCAAGCATATGAGACAAGGGGGGTAAGGTAGCAGAGGCCGAACCAGAAATAGGGGACTTGTTCAAAATGTGGAGGGAAGTATCAAAACCAAATTGAAAAATGGTGCAGCTTCCAGCAGCAGACCTAATCAAACCATGATAAGAAACAAAAGGAAAAGAAAAAAAATCAATTGCACACCAGTTTCAAAAGTACCAGTACAGCACGTAGAAGAAATATTAGCTACCGGTTCATCGTCAGACAAACTAGTGAGACGAGAAGCATTTACAGAACTAAGAGCAGCACTCACCAAAGCAAAGGAATAGAACACAGATTGGAAACGCCAACAAAAGATGAATGAACAGAGGAGTAACAGCGACCTGAGCGTGTCTGAGAAGACTTCAATAAAAGCAGATCTGGATCTAGAGCGGTTAATAAGCAACACGCGACATTCTTCACCTCAGGCAGGATGACGTCAAAGTGGGAAGATAAAGTGTAGGGATGAATCAAGCTGGGGAGGGATTAAGTGAGAGAGACGAAAATAAAAGAAACGGGAGAGGAGAAAGAAACCGCCAAAATTGCCATTTAGAGTAGCCACACGGGCACCATTTTGTTTTAGATTTACTTTTGAAAAAGAGCAATTCGTATCGAATAAAATAAAAATAAATACTTATCATGTATTGAGAATGAGATATGGTTATATACAGTAAGACTAGTGCATGTGATGCTCTCCGTTTTATAGACGGTAAATTACACACGACCGTTGGGGGGAACCAATGACTTATGTATGTGTGGTTGTTTGTGTTGGGTATCTTGGTAGCAGGGTAAAAAAGGGAAATTTCAAAGAAATTCCCTTTTGTTATTTTACATTTGATCTTCCTTCGTGTTTACATGAATAATATATTCGCATTTAATCATATTTAATACTTAAGAGTTTAGTGCTATAATTTTAATTTAACTAATATATATTAAAAACTACTTTACATATTTATTGTTATATTATTTTGTTTAGTTTAATTTTATATTTAAATTTATGATATATTCACATATACAATGCAAAAATGGTAACTATAGTAAATATGGCAGACTAACATAGGGTATATATAAATAAATAGATGTCAGATGTGTATAATTACCATTGAAATCTATGGTTAATATATATGTTATAATATCATGGGATGATAATTTTAACGTGGAAAATATTACATATGTAATCAATAATATATATATATATATATATATATATATATATATATACATACATATATATATATAATTATGTTTTCGACTATTAGTTAATTTAATGTATTGTTTTATATTTATTAGATATTTTTTGTGTGTGTGTCTGTATCTTTATATATTTGTTTAAATGTTTTATCCTTTTAAAATAAATATTTATGTTTTTTGAACGAATTCCTATATATGTATGTTTGTACATTATAAAAAATGTCTTGCAGTTTGAATTTTAAATATATTTGACTTATTTGAAATTATTCTTATTAAAACTAAAAAATTAAACAAAATCTGATAGGTAAAAAGATTTTTTTAAACCGTAAGTATATTTTTTTTAGTTCGAAAATAAATGTTTTTCTCTCAAAACATAAGATCTTCTAATTTTTACTTAGTTGTATTAACCTATAGAAGACTCTCATTGAGTCACTTTGTGATGTTCCAAATAAACCACAAGTACTTAAACCCTTAGTTTCATCCTATGGAGAGTGTTGAATACACTTGTATCGGCAAAGGTATTGATGTCATTTTCTTGATACATCCTGACTAGAACATTTAAGGAATAAGTATATAGATATCAATTCAAAACTCATGGTTACAAATACATTCGTAATTGCAATCGATAAAATACTTCTCCTAATGATTTTCTACTTATATAAATTTACTATATTAATATGAGTAACTATACCTCTATATAACAATACATATAAGAGAAAATAAAGCCAGAAGCATATTTACTTCGAACAAGGTTATTTACAAGGGCTGATTTGAATAACTATTTACATAATTGCTCTCAGAGCAACTCTTAACTCTATCTGTCTCCTACTTGCTCTTGGGGCTAATTATGGAGCCTCATGCCTACGATCAATCTACCTAAATTAGATTAAGAAAGCGCCTAACTGAGTGGATCTATGATGTCATCTTTTGTATCTACCCTCTTGATTACGATCTCTTCATCATTGATAAGTTGCCATATTATAATAATCTACTCTATTTTGACCCTTAGTTCAACGCTTGAATCGACATCAAAACCTGAGAACTAAAAAGACGAGTCGTTAGTGTTGAGATAAAATAATATCAAATATAGTCACATATAATACTACCTAATGAATTCCGCAGTCTCACAGAGAAAGGAAATAAAGCATAATACATCAATAATATCCATAGTCACATCACCATAACATGTCTACATTGTCAAATACATAAGTCTGAACGGTACAACTACAATCCCAAACCATACAAATAGTCAAATCTAGGTTACGCGACTTATTTACATCATACACAATAAATACAAATGAGTTTCAATTTTTGATTCCATCCCGTCTCCAAACTCCATCTACTTGGATATATATATAAAGGGAATAATAGGAGGAGTTGGACATAAGTCTGGTGAGAAAACCATACACTTACTCTACATATACTACAAAAATAACAGATAACTTGACATAGTCTATCACTCGGTCACCCCGCGTTCAGTATTCATGTCGTACCTAATCATCTTATACATTTAACTATATCACGTTATATCTATGTGGACTCACTTCCCCGGACTTGCCTCTTGTGCTACAAGGTCACTTATTCTTCATCATCACGTCGATCGCATATAAGACTCATGCCTTGGACTAGCCTTATGCCCTATAGGATCACCTATAATCCTTGCACTAACTAATTGGATTCACGCCTTAGACTAGCCTCATGCCCTACAAGGTTGTTTAACATCCTCCCATTTGTCTTCCTTAGCACTACGAGGGAGACATGCTATTCCCAGACTATGTACTTGTGTCACATGTTCGTATCTGTATCCATATCCATATACACATCCATATCTATATCCATACCTTAGGTTGCTTGCTTACATCATAGACTCGTTCATGTTCACATCATCTTCATACCACATTTCTATATCACTAACAACACACATACCAATTTAAAATAATAATCAATCATTACATTCAATCACTCAGCTCATAACACTATCGTTTGCATCATCACTAGTTTCCAATCGCCTTCCAGAACATAAGAGAAACAAGACTCGAATTAATCATTAATTATTATATAAGCCCTTTTTGGTCTAGGATTAACCCAAGTCCGAAAAAATCCAACGTTCCCCAGTTACCTCCATTGGTGGATCACTGCACGTAATTCCTGGAATTTGCCAGATTTTGAAAATCGATGGTTTTTGTTGTCGATTCCATATCCAACCACCTTCATTCCGCTTTCGGGCGCTTGAGAACGTCCCAAGTACCAAATCCTATGTTTCTAAGTCCATTTTAATCATTTATTTGATCGAATTAGATGTAAAATCATTATATTCCATTGTCTAGTATAAACCTATTTCAATTTTACTGTTCACAGCCAAATCCCTCCCAAATCCCAGTTAAATCTGAATTTAGATGATTATTTATGATATACTACACTGCAATAGACAATATGTCATACATATAGCATTATAATTGTATCATACAAAGGTAAAAGGATGAACCACTCATTAAATCAACATCTTCTCCTTGAACTCTCGTTGCTCGAGCTATTTCACATCCGTGCTTTTGATTTTGCATCCAAATCATTGCCGGTATACAATCCTCTTTTGTAACACCCCATCTCTATACTCATACTACCAAAGAGTATTACAGTGTAATACTGTCTGATAATACGGAGAATAAGGCGATATATTTGGCTTATATACGTGAATATTCCTTTGGACTAACACTGGTGCATATTTCAAAAGGCATAATCAACTCATTCATATGTACATAGTATCGGGACAAAGCACTAAACACGTACGTCTCTAAGATAGAATAATACACAGTATAATATATATCATAGAGATCACCGAGTCATCAATGCAACGATGACATATAATATAAGATATATACTAGTCTAAGTAGGTATACAAAAATAGTCAAATGCCCACTATCATCAATAATATACATATCATGTCCAATATATATACATCTCATCAACATAAGAATACATATGGACACAAATATACAAATACTATTCTCCATCTATGCCTAACATACACAAACTAGTCGACTAACCCCTAAACTTAAAATGTTTCGGACTGACCCGAGTATTATATAAAAAACACACAGATCAGACTATGTCTAGAATGTAGATGTCAATATAAAATAATAATTGGCATGGTATGAACAAGTGCAACACAAGTGGCATATGCATATCTCAAATGACAACATACCTCAAAACCATGCTCATAAAAGTTACCTATCTCTAAGTAAAGTTAATTAACACATCGCATGGTCATATAATCAGGTGGGTGAAACAATCATAATCTAGTTATCATCAAGTATAAAACTCATCAACATTACAGGATATGCTCTCAGCAACGCCCTAGAGTATCTCTCAGATAATTGTCAGGTAGACATACCCGGGTTCTATCTTACTCAATACATTATATATATATATATATATATATATATATATATATATATATTTGTGTGTGTGTGTATAACACATAATAATCAACTAAATCAATCATGCATGAAATATAAATATGGAATACCTTCGGTAATCATAATCATCTCTTAAATAACCATGCAAATGATAGACATAGGGTCCAACCCCAAGCACTCAGCATTACCGATGTGTACGGGGTTACACAATTGCATAGACTATTAATCTTAAATAATCCAAAAGATTCATAACCATATAATAGTCATCTAGACCTTCAACCTCATAGTAATCGACTTGGCTCTAAACTAATGAAATAAAAATACGGTCTCTTAGACCTCTAACAATCCACTCAACTCTCTGTATCGTGGATAATCATCGGGACTCTTAATCCTATGTCCTCTCAACATCATAAATATTTACTTCGGTATCAATCGTGACAAATGATCGGGGATCAGCCGTATACACAATGATCTCGTGTAAGTGTATTGTATATAGCGTCTAATGCTATCTCATCAATAATAATTAGATAGGAGAGTGATAGATCTCAACCTGTTCTACGAGCCTTCCTAACACGCTCCCTGTAGTACTCCTACAGTCTTAGTAACCTTAATGGCCATTATGACTCAATATTCATCAAGTGCAAGACTATGCTATGTGTTGGTCATGATCCTACAAGTGCCCTTATTGGTAACAGACTGTTAACCTATGTGACACAGGATTAGTGTCTCTCAACCATGGCTCTCAGCCATATATATCAAATCGAGTGTCACATATTCGAGGAGCGACGTCGCAATCAGGCGCAAGGATGGGTATTAGCTAATCTATTTTACTCCATGTAGTATAATAGATGTACACACAATAGATAGACATGCTTATGGCTCTCATCCTGCACACTCTCAGTTTGCATCACCATAAATATAGTGCCCCGCATGCTTTACCTTGTTAGAGTGAGGTCTAATTCTTTGTTATAATTCTACCAGACGGTGTTATAACTCTGTTTATTCTAATTCTTTGTTACATAGAACTATAAGTCAATCAAACATACAGTTCTATTATTTATTGATTCGGAAGGGATTTTATAATGAAATTTTCCTAAAATTTTCAAAACAATTTCAAATATCAATATTCAACCGAAAGAAGATTAATTTCAAAATTCTCATTCTTTGCTTTTAACCCTTTTTTAGTTTCAAAAATAACATTTATAAACTCTTATTAATTTATAAGGAAATATATATGTGTACTAAACATTAGTACAATTTTCAAATCCCATAATCTCCTTTTTTTTGAAAATAATTTATAACTTTTAAATTCTTCTTTAATAATTTAAAATGATAATACCGAATTCCAATCAAAATAATTCCCAAAATCCATGGTATGAAATTTCATAACCAATGTGTTTAAAACCCATGTTTACAATTCGAAACCCTTTTAAATTACCGTAGAAAAATAATTTATCAAACTAAAGTTCTCACTTATATCAACACTATATAACATTAAAATATAGATTTATATAATTTACTTGTATAACAATATCTCCAAATTTTTCTTTTCAAATTTTTTTTAATTCTAACACTTTGTAAATGTTTCTAAAGAAATTTAAATCCATTTCCCATTATTCATAATAATCTAATATAAATTAATCAACTTCCAAAAGCTATCCTTAAAAATATATTTAATAAATCCCATAAAGGATAATTTCCACATAATAAGTAAATTGCATTCAACTTATTATTACTTTAAAATATTATTCTTCAAACTTCCAATTTATTATATCTAGATAAAATAAACTCACTACTTTAAAATATAAATTTCTAATTATGTTTTTACAAAATCCTTCAAATATTTCTATAACCGTAGATAAATACAAATATATATATATATATATATATATATATATATATATCCAAATTCACTTGTATAACCAAATCCAGGAAATCATCAATTTTTAAATAATTTATATTCAAACAATATTCTAAATTGTTCCAAATTTTATATTTTATACTAACAACAATATTTCCAGTATTTAATAAAACTTATCCAGAAATCACGTCTTATATTTATAAGATTTTATTTCATTCAAACCTATAATTTCAATTCATTTATATCGTTTCGAACAATTTCAATGTCATTTCCGGTTACCTACAAATATCAGTCATTCACTCAAAGACGTATAAGCAACGATCAACTAAGATATCATCACAACACCAAACAAACAAATGCATGTGACTGTATTTTCAATCAATTCAACCAATTTCATCCATAGCACATCTACTAAACAATTATGAATTCATATAAAATGGAATATGGACCATAGCTATGCGTTATCAAAAATAAGTCATCAAAAATCAAGGCTCGGCTTTGCCAAATTGAAGCTTTATTAATACAGCCCTTTCCTCCAAATTAGAGTCCATGCTATAAGCTCTGCACAATCCATCACAATTATTGTGCTTATTCAGTTATAAGCAACCCATGCGCCATGTTCGGACGACTTTTTCTGTCGGTTAGAAAATCATCGAATTATATCGTTATAAAAACTATAAGCGTATGGCATACGATCGTAGTACATATGCGAGTACGGGTCGATCCCACAAGGAAAGCACAAAAATTCAAAATCACTCAATCAAATTATCCCAATGTTTGAAATTGTGTTAACTACAAAAACAAGGGAAAAATGAGCTAAAACTATGAGATTAGAAGATAATTTAGAGGCAAATCCTTTCTCATGACCATAAAATCAATACAAAATGAATTTATGGTCTCTCTTTTAAAATCAGTCGTGAATTAGTTGATTTATTTATTAAATTATGGCATAATTGTGATATTGACTAACACAACTTAAACCATCAAATTTTAATACACCCTCTAAATCCACTTGTTTAGTCTAATGAAGATGATTATGAAATTAAAAATAAAATCTGTTTTAAGCATGATCTATTTACTATGAATTAGTAACATAGAGAATCAAATTTTGATTCTAGTTTCAATTTCGTCACCAAAATCATATTTGGATGAAAGGGTAACTTATGTTTATGTTTGATCAAGCATCGCCTATTTATTATGAACAACATAGGCTATCAAATTCACCAATAAAAAATAAAATTCCATTAACATCAAAATTTCTATTAAGCACAAAACAACATATGATGAATGAATCATTATGTTAATTTTATATAATTCATGGGAGCTTCATTACCCCTAAATTGAAGGGCTTAGTTTCTCATATTTGATTACATATTAACATAAATTGATTTCAACATAATCTTAAAGGAAAGGAAAACTAAGTAAAGAGAACAAAAGCTAACTAACTTGAATAACATAAAACTAAGCTACATGTATGAAAATAAATCTGATCTACTAACATGAAATAAAAGAGAGCATGTAATAGAAGTAACCTTAAAGAAAAGATCATGAAATAAAAAAACGTAGAAAGAAAGTTGCATAAAAATAAGATGGCTAAGAAACCTTTAAAGAGAAGTTTTTATTTCTAATTTTTGATTACAACTCTATGCATAAAAGAAAGAAGATCCATTACATGAACATAAGAGGGTTATTTATACATGTTCTAAAACCCTAATTTCTTTTATGGAACCACTAAAACTGCCCTTCAATTTGTGTAGCCTCCAAGTAGTCATTAAGGAATTAATTGATCTCCACTGAAATGTCCATTTACTTTTTAATGTTGGCCCATTAGTTAGTGGGTGGATGGGCTCCTCCATGTTGATTTAATTTCTTCCTTTCTTCATTCCTTTAGCTTCTTTCTCTTTGTGCATGCATATATCCATGAAGCCACTTCTAATTTTCACTTAATTTCCTACAAAAATAAAATAAAATGTGCAAATAAATTTTCTCCAAATTAATTTACACACAATATTACCATTTTGCCCAAATGGAGATGAGTGAATAATGAGTTGAAAGCACTTTTATATTTTGGTTTAAAACATGTAAAAACACCATAATATGTCATTTAGTTAAATAGAAGAAGAATAAGCACAGGAGTAAAATAAAATAGCCCCACATTTAACTTTTTATTCATCCTCGAATAAACTAAAACTTTGATAAATCCGCTTTCATAGGAAGCACGATTGCACTGAGCATATGCAACAAGTCGTTAAACCCTATAGGTGTCCTCAGTGGAACAATGTTATCTTGTAAGGGTCTTTAGTGGATATTACCCACAAGATCCAAATGCGATATGCAAAGTTCCTAATGCAATATTTATTTATAAAGATATTAAGGCAAGTTTTTTAATTTACAAATGAGGAATTTACTTCTAAATAGGCATGAGATAGTAATATACAAGTCTTGGTCATCATCAAGAAATTTTAGTCTTTTACTAATCAAAACTTCCAATAAAAATTAAATTTTCATTACATTTCAACTCCATTTTGGCTAGTTGTTTCCGTTGATAACATCGTGCAATTATGAAATAAATTCTTTACATGTCGTTATGTTTGCAAAGTGGTATCTTTATTTCTATTTGTATAATAAGTCAAATCAGTAAAGTCGGGACAACGTTGGATTTCAAATGCTTACTCTCTCCTTATTTGAAAAATAAAATTAACATTATTATTATTTATATACACCTAACTTAGAAAACCAAGGCTAGATATACAGTTCACATACAGCCTTTAGGGTTTATGTGAGAAGAGTACAGAGCATGGCGAGTTTCCCCACTTAGGTGTGTACACTTGACTCTAGGTGTTTATTATTTTTAATTTTTATATACATACACCTAACTTAGAAAGCTAAGGCTAGATATACCATTCATGCACTGCCTTGCTGGCTTACATGAGAAGAGTACAGAGCATGACGAGTGTATACACTTATGTGTGCACACATGACTCTAGGTGTTTTTTTTTCTTTTTTTAAAAGGAGAAAAGAGAGTTATGCAAAATCATCTTAGCACCACTTAACTTTAAAGATTAAAAATGTCGATGCATGTACTTTAAATCAATCACTTTTTAAATAAAGACGACAATTCAGAATAACTTCATTACCATCACCCATGAATTTCCCTATATACTAGTTAAACTATAGTTGCTTGTAATTCAAACTTTTTCTTCTATCAGTCGTTGAGATAAATAATATTCGAAAAATTTCAATATAATGACTGAAATAGTATGCTTTCTTCATTGTGCCTATTCAAAGGTAAATTAAAATGCAATTTTTTAAAAAAAAGGGGAAAGAAAATGCAAAAATCAAACCATGTAAAGTTAAAATAAACATGAAACTCTCCCATACTTGATTTTGACTGTGTCCATACAGTCAATGCATGATATAATCAGTGTAAAGAAGAAAAATATATACGTATTTACAAGAGAGGGTTAAAAATTCCTTGCTAGACGTAGCGTGGCACATGAAGAATCTTGAGCACCTCCTCTTTGTCACTTGGCAATTCTAAGTACGGCTTTAAATGAAGACCATTGACTTTAGACATCGATCCATCCTAGGATTTTCTATTTCTATGGCACCATATGGAAAAACAGTACGTACCACATATGGTCCAGTTTATCTCGATTTTAATTTCTCAGGGAATAAATGAAGTTGAGAGTCAAACAAAAGAACCTTTTGATTTGGAAAAAAAAGTTTTTTTAGGATTGAATTGTCATGAAAAGCTTAAGTTTTTTCCCTGTAAATTTTTGAGTTTTCATACATGTCATTCCTAGTCTCTTCTAATTCATTGAGTTGCAATTTTTTAATTTCGCCAACCTTTTAAAGACGAAAGTTATGTTCTTTATTGCCCATAATGCTTTATGTTCAAGTTCGATTGGTAAGTGACATGCTTTACCATATACTAATCGAAAAGGGGACATTTCTGGATTAGTTTTAAAAGCGGTTCTATAAGCCTAAAGTGTATAGGTCAATTTTTGAGATCAATATTTTCGATTTTTATTAACAATTTCCGCCAATATTTGTTTGATTTGATGATTTAAAACTTCGAATTAACCACAAGTTTGAGGACGATAAGAAGTCGCTAACATGTGGGTTATCGAGTATTTCCTCATTAAAGCTTTGAAAGATTGATTAGAAAAATGGGTTTCGTTATCACTTATTGTGCGAGGTGTTTCAGACCAAGAAAAACCAAGAAAAGATGTTTTTTTTTTGAATTTCACAACAACTTTATGGACATTTGTTTTACACGAAACAGCTTCAACCCATTTAGAAACGTAATCGACAGTAAGAAGAATATAAAAATTTCCGAAAGAGTTAGGAAATAGCCCCCATAAAGTCAATTCTCTAAATGTCAAAGATTTCAATCACAAGGATGAGGGTCGTGTTTGTACCAAAATTGGTCACAACACTCTTCGGGAGTCTTTGAAGAGATAATAATGAAGAATATGAATTGAAAATGAGGACTATCTAACAAAAACTCCAAATAATAGGAAAGTAAATGCGTAGACAAGCGTTTTAGAGTGGTTCGGCGTGTTGTCTACGTCCACTATGAAGTTTTTTGCAGTTTTATTGATTCTCTTTTAATGATTACAAGTGAGTACAGCCAACAACAGCAAGTTACAACCGGAATTCCGAAATCAACAGCAAAAGTATGATGTAGGTCATGATCTGGCAGAGTTTCGACGCTTGAGAATCCAAAGATCCTTTTTCTATAGGCTCTGGGGCTCTATTTATAGGCGTAGGAGGCTTAGACTTCGCTCAAACTCGCTCTGGCATGTGAGGGGGCCCACACGACCAATTCCAGAAAGTTTCGAGTCGATCTGTGATCGATAAGAAAGCATTTCGTATCGATCAAGATGATGTCCAATCGAGCTGAAATTTGGTGTGAACGTTCCTTGTCTCGTGTGCAATCTCCTGTGAAAATTTCATTGCATTTGGATCGGTAGATTTTGAGATATAGTCAATAGGAAATGGGATTTCTCGATGGTTGCTTTGTTCGAATCGATTAGTTCGAATGGATTGCTTCGAATCGATGGTGGCACGCGCCTTCGTGATGACGTGGAGCACAAACTTCGCCTCAATCCGGTCTTTACTCCGAGTTAACCGCATCGACTCCATATATCTCGCCTTGTTCGTATCGAGGGATGACATGTCACCCAGGTGTGTTGACTTGAAGGATTCGAATATATTATCATGTATGGATTCGAAGCGAGGAATTCTGCTGGACACGGAACAGGGTATCTGGATGGATACAAATCAAGGCACCTTGATGGGTTTGAAGAGCTCAAGCCTACGGGTTCGAATCAGAGGGGAGCGAGGTCACTGCCACTTTGATCGATGTGAAGTCGATGGATTCGAACTAAGTTTAACTTAGGGGTTCGAACGTGATGTGGTCTATCTGCCGATGGGTTCGAACTAGGAGGCGGTGACCGATTCGAAATGGACAAGTGTCGATGGATTCGAACAAGAAGTCGCTTGATGGTTTCGAACATGGGTTTTACTTATGGATTCGAATAGCAGTCATTGATGGACACGAACCACTGATGGTCGATGGGTACGAACAAGCCTTTCTTCGATGGATACGAACTGCAGCTGCCTGATGGATATGAAGAGAGGCTTCTATGATGGATGCGAAGTAGGAAGATGCCAATTGATTCGAAATGTGGAGGAGCCGATGGATTCGAATGAGATCGAGTCGAATCGAGGCTTCCCGATGGATTCAAATGAGATCGATACGAACTGTGGCACTTCGATGGATACGAAGTTGCTGGAACCTGATCGATACGATACGAACGTGATCGATTCGAACCGGAGTTCGATGATGGATACGAAATCAACAATGGCGATGGATACGAAAGCTAGGCCGTTTCCTCTAGATTGAATCGATCATAACATGAGCATATGAACTCGGATTGACTTGAAATTTGAAATGCTGGCCTCTATGGTTTTGCTTGTCATGTCCTATCAATTGTATCTCAATCTGGACTCAAAAAAAATTCATCGATATCCATTGTGAAGCAGAGTATAACCAATCTTTGAGACGAATTGTCTTTTTTTTTCGATCGATCTTTTGGTATCACGGATTTGCCAAAAAGCGGGATAACATTTGCCCCCCAAAGTACATCTTGTGGAGACATGACGTGCTTTGAAAAGCTGCAGTCTCATTCTGGATAGTCATTGCTCTTTTGTCGAAGGTTGTAACCTTGCGTTGATATAACTGATTTCTGTATGATAGTGCTTAGCTGTTTGTTGTCGTAATCGTAATGAGATGAGTATTTGATCCCTGTGAATGTTGAAAATCGAATATTAGCCTGACATATATGCATATATGTTAACTTGACTCTCGTTAACGTTGCGTGTTCATGAGTCGCTGTTAGTTTAGTTTGTTATCGAATTTCGTATCGATTCTCTCCTGAACCGATTTGAAATTCGAGTTGAAACAACGTTTGATGGTTGTTTTGGACTACCCTCTTGTATCGATCCTCTCCTGAATCGATGTGAAATTTGAGTTGTAACAATGTTCGTCAGTTGTTTTAGGAAGTTCCTTCATATCGATCCTCTCCTGAATCGATATAGAAGGTTGAAAGATTGACTTTGCATCGGTAAATGGAGAATTTGGTGGATGCGAAATTTTCATCTGCATCGATGCTTGATGACTCCAACAGGTCTTTGTTGTGTTGTCCGTAACGATGCTAATGTTTATATACTGAAGGATACGAAATAGCTGTTCGTATCGATGTGCAGTGGATGGAGTTGTGAACTTGTTGATGTGATCATGGACTTCGAGCCGATGTCTTCATTGTCCACTTTGAACCGATGGGAATCTTTGGTCAGATGGAAAGGTGAAGAACGAATCGATCTGGGGGCTTGTGCTCGAGCCGATGAAGGCAGTGATATTTTTCCTTGGATTTCGCATCGATCCCTGGAATATTTCAATGGAGGTGATGCAGTTCGTACCGATTATGAAGGAGGTGGATCGCATCGACACGAAATGATCGATACGAAGAATAAGTAATTGGTCGTTTCGAAGTCCTCAGCTTTAGGTCGATACGAATGATCGATACGAAAAGTATCGATTCGAATGTGAGCAATGTAAAGCTGAGAGCTTCCTGAGCGGTACGAAACAGGCAATCAAGGATTGATTCGAAGTCATATTTCTTTAACCGATATGAATTCGAACTTGTCAATCGATTCGAAGCGTGCCCCTTGAGGTCGATACGAACACGTATCCTGATGGATTCGAACAAGCTTCTAATGATCGATTCGAATCCGTGTCATGATGGATACGAAAATTTGAACTGTTGATAGCATGACTTCGATGAGCTTCATTCTTGCCTATCTGGACTTGATAGTTAAACTGCATACTCGACTACTTTTCGAGGTTCGTCGATGGAACCGTAACAACTTTAATCCAGATCGATTGCCAACATTTTAATAGTACGGTTGTGACAATCAGTGATGACAGTCATTATAGCTGGACTTCGAAGCTTTGTCGTATAATGACAATTTCTCGTGAGTTAGCTAGTTATGGAAACTTTAAGCTTGCAGCTGCTAGGGACTCAGAGTTTGACTCCTCCCAGACATGAAATGCCGGGCATTGAGGCCGAAGAAGAAAAAGTAGATAATCCCCCTTTGGCGCATTTTTGCAGTTAGGAAGTTGCTTTTATTTTTCTTTCATAGGCCATGTATAGATGCAGGCTCGGCCCCCTGCTAGTAGGAATTCTCTGGAATCACTTGTACATGAATCTTCATATACAGTTAGTTGAAATAACATTTAGTTTCTTTGCTTTAACTTTCATTTCTTTTGTGCTTAACTATTTGCAGTATTTGGCTTTCAGTCCTGTGTACTTGTGGTGTTTTTACCATCAAGTTAAGTTCGTTTCATTCGCCAAGTATGAAAATCTTGATTACACGTCGTAATCGATGAATGAGTTAAATTTTGGACATTGTATCGCTTCGGTTGGTGATTAACACTTAAGCTTTTTTTCCCCCAGTTCTGGGGAACAACATGTGTATTTCGGTGGTCGATCACACCTATCGCAAATCTTGAGCACATGTCCACACTCCGGGGACCTATGATAATCTGTGATCGATAATCAGGTTCGCACTCTGGGAATTCGAGAGTCATCGATGTTTGTAATATAGTTCGCACTCCGGGAACTTTGACTTGGCTTTGCACTCTAATTCACACTCTGGGAATTTGGAGTCAGCATTTATATTTCGGTTCGCACTCCGAGAACCTGGAATTGATGTTTATACTCCACTTCACGCTCTGGGAATTTGGAGTTGACATTTGTATTTTTCGGTTCGCCCTCCGGGAACCTAAAATTAATGTTAATGCTCCAATTCACGCTCTGGGAACTTGGAGTCAGCATGTATGTTTGGGTTCGTACTCCGGGAACCTAGAATTGATGTTTATCCTCCAATTCACGCTCTGGGAACTTGGAGTGAGCATTGACGTTTCGGTCCGCACTCCGGGAACTTGGAATTGATGTTTATACTCTAACTCGTGCTCTGGGAACTTGGAGTTAGCATTGATGTGTCGGTTCGCACTCCAGAAACATGGAATTGATGTTTATACTCCAATTCACGCTCTGGGAACTTGGAGTTAGCCGATAGATGGTCAGTCACATCTATTTGGGCTTTTTAGGAATTCGTTCGCACTCTGGGAAAGATGGATTTGATGTTTATACTCCAATTCGCACTCTGGGAACTTGGAGTCAGCCGATAGATGGTCAGTCACACATATTTGGGATTTTTAGGAATTCGTTCGCACTCTGGGAACGATGGATTTATTGGGATCATGGACGGTCGGATCGCATCCACCCTGGGTTAACAAGCGAGGTCGTTAGACGGACGGGCCCATCCTCCTCAAACTTGGTTAGGATACAGCCGAAGTCGTTAGGCAGACGGGTCCACCCTCTCCGGAACTACATTTTTATGTTTATACTCCAACTCGCACTCTGGGAGCTTAGAGTTAGTGTTTATGTTTCGGTTCGCACTCTGGGAACCTAGAGTTGATGTTTATACTTCAATTCACGCTCTGGGAACTTGGAGTTAGGGTTTATACTCCGGTTCGCACTCTGGGAACCTAGAGTTGATGTTTATACTCCAATTCGCACTCTGGGAAAGTGGAGTTAGTGTTTATACTCCGGTTCGTTCTTTGGGAACCTAGAGTTGATGTTTGTACTCCAATTCACACTCTGGAAAGTGGATTTAGGATTTATATCCCGGTTCGCACTCTAGGAACCTAGAGTTGATTGCAGGATTGTCGTGTGTCGGTCCAGTTCAGCCTTTGATGTGATGGCTTGCCCCCGAGCTGAGGTTTAACTTAGTGAGTGGCCGGTTGTATCACAGTCACTCGCTATTTGAATAAATTCCATTGTTCGATGGAACTTAACTCTTCGCGTGTCGTGATTGTTGAATGTCGCATTCGGTGAATCGCAGCTCTAGCTTGAAGAGATAGTAATTTATTGCTGGAACGGAAAAACATGGCAAAGTCAGTGCCTTATTACAAATTTAAACTTCAGAATGTAAAGGAAATTGCAAAGTATTCATAGATTGAATAAGCCTGTCATGTGCAACAGTGATGAAGGTCGTCGTCGTTCCAGGCTCTTGACAAAGTGGGTCCGCCACTGACGGCGTTTATCACTAATCTCCCGCCGGGATAGGTAGAGTCCTCCCGTCTCGGTCGATCAGGTTCATTATTTTGATTTGATGGGCTTGCTTCTCCAGGCTGCGGCGCCCGCACAAACTGTTTCAGCTTTCTTTCTCTAATTAATTTTTCAACGAGATCTTGTAAGTGACGACATTCATTCGTATTGTGCCCGTAGCTTTCATGGAACCTGCAAAATTTACCCGTCTGGATTTGTCTTCTGATGACGGTTTTGGAGCAGGTTTTTTGTATTGAATTGTATTACATGTTTGTAAATACAAGTTCTCTAGTGATGCATTCAAAGGAGTGTAACTTTCAAACATAGGATTCTTGCGTTGTGGGCCACGATTTTGATCTCGCTTTCTGGTTTGGTTCACGTTCTCCCTTCGCTGAGTTTGTTTATTTTGGACGTTCAACTGAACTTTTCCGGAACTCTCACCGGACTATCTGATCGCGACATTTCTTTGGATCCCTTCAGTGCTTGGCCCTACATCAGTCTGCTTTCTAGACTGTTTCGCATCTTCCCTTCTCAAGAATTGAGCCGCCTTGGCGTGGAAACGGTCCAATGATGCAGCTGGTTTTCCAGCCAACCAGTTGCCAAACTCAGAATCGGGGTCAATCCCCTTAGTCAACGCCATAAGGATGGAGTTATCGTTTGGATTGCTGATTTCGGCACATGCAGCGTGGAATCTGTCTAAGTAGTGTCTAAGCGTCTCTCCAGGAGCTTGGGTGACGCTGGCCAGAGTGTTGACGTCTTTTGGCCTTGCGACATGCATGCGGAATTGCTCGATGAATTTTGTGGCCAACTGGCCAAAGGAGGATATGGATCGAGGTGGCAGTCGAGTGAACCACATGGTAGCGATGCCCCCCAAGGAGATGGGAAAACTACGACACTTCACTGCATCGTCAGCTCTGGCAGCGCTCATCGACCATTCATATCTCAAAATATGTTGGTTGGGGTCGGAGTTTCCCTCGTACATGGGTAGAGTCGGCATCCTGAATCACCGTGGGGGTTCAGCAGTAAGAATATCGTCCGTAAAAGGAGCGTGACTTCGGGAAGTTCTCCGATCATCATTTGTGAGACCCTGGCTCTCACGGATCATCTTACGTATCATGGTCGGAATATCCGGCATTTGTATGCTCTGTGCAGCTTGCGCCGGAGTATGATTGAATCCCACATTCTGGGGTTGGACCGGATGCTGTCGACGGTCCAAATCTTGCCTTCTTGGCTCATAGTCCTATGGACGTGTGGTTCAGGAGTACGTCCATGATGACGACGGTCTAGGTTCGACTAATTTTGAGCATCGACTCCTGGATCAACCGCGACGTTCGTGGCGCGGTATTCTATGGTGTAGTGAGGAGCGGCACCTCCTCGGGAGGAGGGCCCGATTTGGAAACTGGCTGATGGACCGACTCTTAGTTGTCCATTGGTTATTGTCGGTTGATATCCAGCAGCTTGCATGTGAATCCCATCTATCCGAGGTCATAGAGATTGATGATGATAATCAGAAGATGGAGAACTTTCGCTGGAGGAGTAAGAAGCATGGTCTCTCTTGGATCTCCTTCGCTTCTGGCGATTCAGCTGGTTGATCAGCTCGGCGTTAGCGCATAGCTGTTCTGTTAGTTGTTGCCGACTCTAAGCAGCACTTGAAGTAGTAGCTGAATCTCTTGTCCGGTAACCGAACTTGATGGTTCCGAATGTCCGGTGTCATCCTGATTAGATGGAGGTAGTGGCGCAGGATTCTGTCTGTCCTGTTCTTCTTGATTGACAGCATTAGAGGTGGTCCTTGTGCTAACCATCTTGAGGGTTGAATTCCTTTCCTAGACTTTATGCAAATCTGAATAGAAGGGAAGGAACTTGGACTTGTGATCTGGACCTCTCTCTTAGATTTATTCAATCCGGTATCGATGACAGATCCAAAGAGCAGGAGAAAATCTGGGTTTTCTCGGTGAAAGCACAAAAGTGTTTGCACCAAAATTGGTCACAACACTCTTCGGGAGTCTTTGAAGAGATAACAATGAAGAATATAAATTGAAAATGAGGATTATCTAACAAAAACTCTAAATAATAGGAAAGTAAATGCGTAGACAAGCGTTTTAGAGTGGTTCGGTGTGTTGCCTACGTCCACTATGAGGTTTTTTTGAAGTTTTATTGATTCTCTTTCAATGATTACAAGTGAGTACAGCCAACAATAGCAAGTTACGACTGGAATTTCGAAATCAACAGCAAAATTATGATGTAGGTCTTGATTCGGCAGAGTTTCGATGCTTGAGAATCCAGAGATCCTTTCTGTAGGCTCTGGGGCTCTATTTATAGGCGTAGGAGGCCGAGACTTCGCTCAAACTTCGGGAGATTCGCTCTGGCACGTGAAGGGGCCCACACGAGCAATTCCAAAAAGTTTCGAGTCGATCTGTGATCGATACGAAATCATTTCGTGTCGATCAAGATGATGTCCAATCGAGCTGAAATTTGGTGTGAACGTTCCTTATCTCGTGTGCAATCTCCTGTGAAAATTTCATTGCATTTGAATCGGTAGATTTGAGATATAGTCGATACGAAATGGGATTTCTCGGTGGCTGCTTTGTTCGAATCAATTAGTTCGAATCGATTGCTTCGAATCGATGGTGGCACGCACCTTCGTGATGACGTGGAGCGCAAACTTCGCCTCAATCCGGTCTTTACTCCGAGTTGACTGCATCGACTCCATGTATCTTGCCTTGTTCGTATCGAGGGATGACACGTCTCCCAGGTGTGTTGACTTGAAGGATTCGAATATATTATCATGTATGGATTCGAAGCGAGGCATTCTGCTAGACACGGAACAGGGTATCTGGATGGATACAAATCAAGGCACCTTGATGGGTTCGAAGGGCTTAAGCCTACGGGTTCGAATCAGAGGGGAGCGAGGTCACTGCCACTTTGAGCGATGTGAAGTCGATGGACTCGAACTCAGTTTAACTTAGGGGTTCGAACGTGACGTGGTTTATCTGCCGATGGGTTCATACTAGGAGGCGGTGACCGATTCGAAATGGACAAGTGTTGATGGATTCGAACAAGAAGTCGCTTGACGGTTTCGAACATGGGTTTTACTTATGGATTCGAATAGCAGTCATTGATGGACACGAACCACTGATGGTCGATGGATACGAACAAGTCTTTCTTCGATGGATACGAACAGCAGCTGCCTGATGGATACGAACAGCAGCTGCCTGATGGATACGAAGAAAGGCTTCTATGATGGATGCGAAGTAGGAAGATGCCAATGGATTCGAAATGTGGAGGAGCCGATGGATTCGAATGAGATCGAGTCGAACCGAGGCTTCCCGATGGATTGGAATGAGATCGATACGAACTGCGGCACTTCGATGGATATGAAGTTGCTGGAACCTGATCGATACGGACGTGATCGATTCGAACCGGAGTTCGATGATGGATACGAAATCAACAATGGCGATGGATACGAAAGGTGGGTCGTTTCCTCTAGATTGAATCGATCATAACATGAGCATACGAATTCAGATTGACTTGAAATTTGAAATGCTGGCCTCTATGGCTTTGCTTGTCATGTCCTATCAATTGTAGCTCAATCTGGACTCGGATAAAATTAATTGATATCCATAGTGAAGCAAAGTATAACCAATCTTTGAGACGAACTGTCTTTTGTTTTCGATCGATCTTTTGGTATCACGGCTTTGCCAAAAAGCGGGATAACAGGTCAAAGGCATCATGTTTCATCGAGAGATTTTTCCTAACATTTGACAACGTTGCACATTTTCACAAAACTCTTGATTTCGCTATCCGAGATGCATCGTCGAATGATTTGGTCGGAATAATACATAAACAAGTATGGATCATCCTAATAGAAATATTTCACTTGGGATAGAAATTTTTATTTATCTTCTTTTGACCAAAACGAAGGAGTTTCCTTAGTAACTAAATAGTTTACTATATCCGCTAACCATGGATCGATGGAAACTGAAATAAGCCACTCATCGAGAAAGCTGTCATTGATCAGAAAAGAAGATAGTGTGTTCAAAAGATGAGACAAGTGATCGACTATGATATTATGAGATCCTTTTTTGTTTTTGATTATAAGATTTAATTCCCGGAGTAAAAGGATCCAATGAATCAAACAAGACTTAGCATCCTTTTTAGCAAAAAGGTACCTAAAAGCCGAATTGTCAGTGTAAACCATGATGTGTGAGCCTATCAAATAAGGTCAAAACATTTCTAGTGCAAAAAGGACTACTAGAAGCTCTGTTTCGGTGGTTATGTAGTTAAGTTGAGTGTCATTCAAAGTCGTACTAGTTTAGTAGATGATATGAATGATTTCATTCATACGTTATCCTAGGACATCACTAACCACAAAGTTAGAAGCATCACACATAATTTCGAATGGAAGATCCTAATTAGGTGAGAAAATGATTGCAGCGGAAATGATTTAATTTTTAAGACGTTCAAAAGAAGAGACACAATCAGAATTGAAGTCGAAAGGAACATCTTTTCCCAAAAGAGTAGTCAAAGGTCTAGCAATTTTGCTGAAGTCTTTTATAAAGCATTCATAAAATCCAGCTTATTCTAGAAATGATCGAATGTCCTTAACGGATTTGGGAATGGGTAGATTTGAAATGACATCAATTTTTGCTTTATCTACCTCAATTCTCTTATTTGAAAGGACATGTTCGAGGACTATGCCTTATTGACCATAAAGTGGCATTTTTTCCAATTTAAAGTTAAATATTTCTCTTTACATCGATTGAGAACCAACTTGAGATGATGTAAGCACTCAGAGAAAGAATCTCCAAAGATAGAGAAATCGTACATAAAACTTCTAGAAAGTGTTTGATCACATCAGAAAAGATGCCAATCATGCATCATTGGAAAGTCGCAGCAGCATTACAAAGTCCGAATGGCATACGCCAATACTTAAAGGTTTCGAAAAGACATGTGAAGGTCGTTTTTCTTGATCTTTGGAAGCAGTTGGAATTGGGTTATAACCGAAATAACCATCAAGAAACGATAGAATTCATGACCGACTAATCGTTCAAGCATTTGTCAATGAAAGGAAGAGGAAAATGATCTTTACATGCTGTAGTATTTAATTTTTTATAATCAATGCAAACACGCTAACTCGTTTGAGTACAGGTTGGAATGAGTTCGTTAGCGTCATTCATAATGACGGCGAGTCCAGACTTTTTAGGCACGATATGAATTAGCCTAACACACAAACTATCGAAGATCGGATAAATGATACCGTTATCAAGGAGCTTAAGAATTTCATCTCAACCGCATCTTTCATTTTAGGGTTAAGCCTTCATTGTGCATCACGAGTGGTTTTGGCTTCGTCAATTAAATGAATGCGATGTTGAACAATTACAGAGCTAATTCCCTTAATATCAATAATGGACCATCCAATCACTTCTTTGTTTTTCGAAAGAATTGACAAAAGAGATGCTTCTTTGTCAAGAGAAAGATTAGAAGAAATTATAAAAGGAAAAGTGGCGTTTTCACTTAAGTATGCATACTTAAGGTGAGAAGGAAGAGGTTTGAGCTCTAACTTAGAAGGTTGCGCAATCAACGAAATTAGTTGAGTTTCGGACTTAACCATGGGAGGTTCGAAGGGAAGTCATCGATCTCGTTTGGCACGTCATGAAAGAATTCTTCGTATTCTACCTTGTGTTCATTATTAAGTTCAATTGTCTCATTTTCAAAGTTTTCATGGATAACTCTAACTTTCAAAGAATGGTCAAATGGTTCGTTTGATTGATTTTCTGTAACGACCCACTTTTTTGGACGGTTTATATCGACAATACACCACACATGTCAACTCAAACCATTCAAAATGGAGGATAGTTAATGGGATAAATAAGAAAATAAGAGAAAAGAAGGAAAAACAAAACATAGATTCTCACAGCGGAATGACAAAATATAATAATTAAATAAATAGTTCATGAAGCTGTTTTACTAATAACATTGATTTTACTTTACAATACAATTAGAGTTATATATACAACATGTATAATAGGATAATGCAGTGGAACAATATGATGCAGCGGAATACACACACACACACACTATATGTATATATGTATGTATGTACATATGTATGTATGTATAAGTAGTATACAAATCTCCGTCTTCGTTCTCCAGAAATAGAGTCTTCAACGCTGAAATGCTCAGGCTGATCCGAGCGTTATGAAAAGACAAAACACTCGAGTTAGAACTAAAAGATCTTATGCAAGTTAAATCAATATTATTTAAATATGAGTGTAATGGCTTTAGAGATGTTTATGGGATTTTACATCTCCTATCCAGTGTATAACATGCGTGCAATAACTTTAGAGATGTTTGGGATTTCCATCTCCTAAGGATTCATTAAGCTATTTATAAGTAGTAATATACGCTATATATGCAGTATCTATCAGTAAAGTAAAGTATTAAAATAGCGTTATGGCATTACCTATATCCCTCTGAACACATTTTATAAATGCCACAGTCTATACAGTACTGTAAACTCCACCAAATCAGTGGGCTGTCAGAGAGCACCCATAGGTACGACACAAAACAAAATCGTAGTGGGCTTGATAAGGTATATAACAGGGAACATGAGGCTATATCCACGGTAGAATTCTATCGGATTACGGAACCAAGCTGGTCGTAGCGCATAGCAGCTACTACAGTCCACCTCGAACAACACTCCCATAATCAAATTGAAGTGGCTACTAATCAATCACAAAGTAACAAATATGGTATTGAAGAACCGTATCCGATCGGAGGAGCGACCTCACTTGGCCTGGTTATGGCTTTTGATTTTAGTCATATCAAGTTGACCCGAGGGGGTCAGGGCTGCGTTCTTACCTTATACCAAAAGCGTTCGCAAAACTATCCTACTTCGTTCTGGATTCTCCACCACATGCAAAGTTGTTTCGGAATTGGCAGAGAGTATGACAATATCCGACCCTGGTCTCTTTAGCAACCAAACGTTATATTTTTCACACCGTGGTCATTTCATAAAACATTTGTAATAATAATCCAGCAAACAATTTATACTTTCATATCAAGGTATCCATATACTTATTCCAAAAGTATAAATATATTCATAAATACCGATGAAGATTTCTTACAATTAGTTTTGAAAATAATTTATAAATCTTTTCTTAACCATTTATAAACTATTTATATGATTTAAAACCATTTGTAAAGCTATTTATAAATTCCTAAAATATTTTACAACACTTTCCTTTATCATAAACTTTTATACAAATTCCTTTATATGCTTCCAAATGCCTTTACAGAAGTTCTTTATAGAACCCTTCATAAAATCCTTTATAACTCCTTTATAAAACTATTATAAAATCCATTATAAATCCTTTAAAGCCTTTTATAAAATTCATTATAAAAATCTTTTATAAAAAATTTAAAATCTTTTACAAAAATCTTTTATCTATTAAAGTTATTATAAAGTCTATATTTATTATCTTAAATCAAAACTATATTTATCATATTAAATTAAATTTCAAATATATATATTAAAACTATATTGAATATTTTATTAAATTATATTTTAAACTATTTAAATTATATATTTAAAAATAAATAAAATTATAAGTTAAAATCTTAAATTTACATTTAAAACCATATATTAACTTATAATTTGAAACATTTTAAACATATAAAATAAATTAATTTCCAAATATAAATTTTAAATAAAATCATTAAATTAAATTGAAAAATCAAGTATATAAATCAAATATACTTTACCATTTAGAAAATAATTTAAAATCGACCAACGATGTCCGTATATAGTTTTCTACCCTATAGTCAAGTGACAGGGTATGTATCATTCCAACCCCACATGGTTAAATTTCCCGAGTATATATCGTTTCAACCCGTATCCCAAATCAAAAATTTTCAAATCAATAAAATCTCTCGAGTTTATCATTTCAACCCATAACGATTTTCCCTAATCTATAAGTTTTTTCGGGTATGTATCATTTCAACCCATAGTGATTAACAGGGATATAAACATCCAATCATCCAAATATGTCAACAAATAAGCATCCATCACAATCAATATCCAAATCAGCCAATAAATCACAGCAATTAACCGGTTATCATAATCAAGTATTTAACTAATAATTTAAAGTCAATATTAATTTAAATGGCAATTTAATTCAATATAAATTCAAATTAAATTAAAATTTCAAATTAAACTATCAAACAGCAACCAATAATATTTTTATCACATCATAAATTTAATTCAACTAACATTAGAAGGTTTACTATTTATAAGTGGGTTAAATCACTCACATTTGATTTATCGTCGATTTAAAATCCAGTTAAAGCCCAAATATCCAACTACTCCAAATTCAACCAAAACCAATTCCATGTTATCCCAAATTTCGATACAATCGCAATGGAGAAAATCGCGTCCAAATCCGAGCTGGTATGAAAAAGTTACGAATGTTAGAAGTTTGAAAATTCAAATTCAAATTAAATTAAAGGGTATAACTATAATTATCTAACTCCAAAACCCTAGAGACACGCGATCTTGACGTTGATCAACTGCACAGGGCCGCCATCTTTGCGAACTAAACATCGATGATCTAGGCGTTGTGACCAAGATCCGACACTGCAGCCACTCTCCCCATGCTTCGCCGCTCATTCGCCAGAGTCGCGACGAACTCCGATTCCCTCTTCCTGCTCCACCGCCCCATGCAAAACACGACTAATCGTGGCTAATTGGTAAACTGTTATGATGAATGAACCGTATGGATCGAAGCCTCTTGACGCCCTCTACAAGATGCAACTTTCCAATCATTAAAACGGTCGACGAGCCACCATCAAATTAAAAACCCTAGGATGGACAATCGAGACTTCATCAACGATTTCTGTCTAATCCGAGACTCAATTGCAAAAACGAACAACAGATCTAGATTACGCTCATCTAAAGCTTTCCAACAATATATATTTTGATACGGTTTGATACATTTGATTTTGAATTTGGGAGTTAGGGTTTGGGTTGACAGCAATTGGGAAGAAGAAAGAAGCAAATGATTTGAACAGATACGTATAGATATGGGAATAGACAACTAGGGTTAGAGGAAAAACTATTTATATAGACAGAGATGGATAAAAACGAATAGACATATTGAATTGGCTCGAAACGATAACAACGATCCGAAAAGCCCGTTTCGTCCTCGAAACGAAAGTATGTCATCCCATATATCGAAATATATGTTTTCGATATTTTTAAACTCAATGGATCTATTTTCAAACCCTAATTCTATTGCATGTAGAAGTTTTCTTTCAAAATAAAAACATGTTCATTTAAATTTCATTAGTCGATTTCTATGTGTTTTGAGCTCGCACGATCAGACGATAAGTCCGATCATTACGAAACTTTAAATCTTACAGTAATTCACTGTTACTAATCCGATGAAACTGGTTTTGTCAAAATCTAAGACAGTGTCCAAAAAGGCTAGTTTTACACGTTAATTATATAAATTATTAATTAAAAATCAATGTAATCACTTTTAAATTCAAATTTAAAAGTTAACAATTTTACCATCCCGGATTAAGCGGGAATTACATAGAAATTGATAGTCTTTAAAAATTGAATTTTCCATGTTAATTTCAAGATTCACATATTGCACTAATTTCAGCGTTCAATTACAATTATAATAAAATTCCAGTTAGTAGTAATTTAATTTCAGTCAAATTCTTTTATTTTGATTTAAACTCTTATTATTCAATAAACTATTACTTTATGAATATAATTAACATTGGTTTACATTTTACTACATTCATATTCTACAGTTATCATCTTAACTCATATTAACTGCATTATTTAATTACATAAATTTCACATTGATTTTCAAATTAATTCCAATGGATTAAATAATAAGATGAGAATAAAGTAATCGTTACAACTTACTAATTTAAACATATTTCGAAGTTAATTTTCAACAAACAAAAGCTAATAATTTATGTACTAATTAATTTGATTCATATTCTATAATAAACCCATTTTAGTTAATAACAAATAATTTCAATACTAAATCCAACATTTAATTTATTCCTTATTTAAAATTTTAACCAAATGAACTTTACAATTATTTCAATTGATTGAGTCTACATTAAAAAAGTTGTCAATAACATTCAAACAACATTATTAGTTATATTCTAGTTAGTTTTCTCATCAGTGAATCATAAATTTTAATTTCTCATAATATTAAATTTTAAAATCTTATTTAATTTAATAGTTTTTAATTATCAAAAAAATATGGGTCGTTACATTTTCTAAATTGAAGATATTGAGATCCACGGTCATGTGGCTAAAAGAAATTCATCGAACCATTTCGACAATTGATCAAAGCATTGAGGTGGCAAAGAAAGGTCGTCCAAAAATCAAAGGAATTCCGCTTGTAAGATATTTTACAGGTTGTGTTTCAAGGACGATGAAATTGACTGGGAATATGAATTTCCACACCTTAATGAGTATGTCCTTGATTTCTCATATCGATTTCTTTATAGAATGATCGGCCAATTGAAAGGTGACCTTCATTGGTTTAAGCTCCCCTAAACCTAGTTGTTGGTAAACTGAATATGGGAGCAAATTTACACTAGCACTAGATCCAAAAGACATTCATTGATTTTCTTATCTCATATCATACCCTAGATTGCAGACAGCTAGGACCTTTAGGTTTCATAGGAATGGAATGAGACGAGACTTCACTTAGACTGGCCGCTAAGAAGATTTTTGTAGGTACTTGAGTGTGTTGTTTTTAAATGCGCGAGTCCTTTAAAAAATGGCATGATTTCGAACTTGTTGAAATATGTCTAAAAGAGGAATGCTGACCTTAACTTGCTTTAAAATTTCTAACACTTTTTCCATTTGTTACGAATGTTTGTTAGCACGAAGTTTATGAGGAAATGAAGCTCGTAACTCAACGGGTCGGCCTATTTGAGTTGATGAAGGATGAGATTTAGAATTGATTCAATTTTCGGGTTGGACTCAGTCGAGGGTATTGGAGATTTGGAATAAATTTCCGATAAGTCATTAGGATTGACAATTTGTTATTGATTTGCTTACCAAATAGAAAAGTGGTGATAGCGTCCATTCGATTTCGATTGCTATCTTGAACGACATGAGTTTAGTTTGAGTTTGTGTTGTGATTTCTAGGGTTTAGAATTATCTGACATAGGAACGTACCTTTCCGGTTCACTCATAGAAGTGGCTAATTGACTAATTTGCATTTCAAGTTTAGCGATTGATTGAATCGTATTTTGCATGTACAAGGTTACAGAATTTGCAAATTAATATTTGATTAAAGGTTTTGCATGGTCGCTTTAGCAAACATGTAATGACCCACCTTTTTGAACAGTTTAAATCAACGATAAAACAAACACGTCAGATTCAAACCATTCAAAAGGGAGGACTGTTATGGGGTAAATAAGAAAAAAAGCGGAGGAAGAAAGAAAACAAACACAGAGTCTCACAGCGGAATGACAAAAAATAATAATCAAATAAATAGTTCATGAAGCTGTTTTACAAATAACGTTTGGTTACACCTTTACAATACAAATCAGAGCTACATACAATAGAAATAAATAAATAAATGTAGTGGAATAACATGATGTAGTGGACATAATATTATAAATAATCACAATACTAAATCTTCGTCTTCGTCCTCCAAAAGCAGTCTTCAATACACTGAAAAGCTCAGACTGACCCGAGCGAACTGAAAAAACAAAACACTCGAGTAAGAACTAAAATATCTTATGTAAGTTAAATCAACTGTGTATAAATATGAGTGTAACGGTATCGGAGATGTTTACGGGATTTGACATCTCCTATCCAGTGTCTAACGTAAGTCCAATAACTTAAGAGATGTTCGGGATTCCATTCCAAAGGATCCATTAAACTATCTACACACATAGTAGAATAGGCTATTATAATAGTGTCTACAGTAAGGTAAAATATTAAAATAGTGTTAAGGCGTTACCCATATCCCTCTTAACACATTTTAATATATTACCATAGTCTATACAGATACTGTAAGCTCCATCAACCTAGGGGTTTACTCAGGGAGCACTCCATAGGTACAGTTCAAACCAAACTCGTAGAAGACACGATAAGGCATGTGACAAGACACACAAGGTAATTCCTAGGTTAGGATACTACCGTTTTGCGGATCCGGACTGGTAGTAACACATACGGCTACTACCGCCCACCTCGGAATGCACTTCCAAATCAAATCGAAGGCTGACGACTAAATCAATCACAAAGTCATAACATCGTATCGAAGAAATGTGTCCGATTGGAGGTGCGACCTCACTTGGCCCGGCATGGCTCCTGTTTTAGCCACATCAAGCAGACTCATGGGATTCAGGGCTACGTAAATACCTCATATAGAATCGTTCGCCAAACCATCCTACTTCATTCTGGAATCTCCACCACGTACACAGTTGTTAAAGTGGTTTTCGGTATCAGCAGAGAGTATGACAGTGTCTGATCCCGGTCTCTTTAACAATTAAACGCTTATTTCACACTGGACTGTTCTTTTACATTTTCAAAATCGATTCATAACTGATATCAAAATATCATGTTCAATTCAAACCATCTCACTTTCCAAAATCATATTCACTTTCAAAATCATATTCACCTTCGAAATCATATCACATTTGAAATCATATCACTTCCAAAATTATTTTTTCCTTTAAAATCATACTTCCAAAATAGGTTAACCCACTTTTCAGAATCATCATATTCAATCAAATATGTCATTTAAATCCCAACTAAGGTTATAACATCATTTAACCATATTCGCTTTTAAATCAAGAATTTGAATATAAACATTTCCACTTACTTAGTCTAAAATTTAGAAAATAGTTTAGATAGTTATAAATAGTTTAACATAGTTAAAGTAAATTTTAAATAGTTAAAATACTCTAAAATAGTCAAAAAAAAGATTAAAATAGTTTAAATGGATTTAAGATAGTTTAAACAGATTAAATAGATACAGAATAGATTGAATAGATTTAAAATAGATTAAATAGATTTAAAATAGATTAAAATGGGTTAATTAGTTTTAAATAGGTTAAAATAGATTAAATTGGATTAAATAGATTATACTAGATTAAATAGATTAAAAGAGATTAAAATAAATTAAAATAGTTTAAATTGATTAAAATTGTTTAAAATAGATTAAATTAGTTTAATAGTTTGAAAAACTTAATAATCAAGATTTAAAATAATATATTTTTAACATTTTATGTTAAAATGGTAAATTTGAAATTAATATCAAATTAAACTATTTCTATCATTTCAACACATCTGGACCATGTCTCGTTTTCAAATCAACAAACTAAATTTTGTTCTTCAATTCAAATTCTCATTTAAACCATTTAATCAATATCGATTTCAAATCAAAGTTCGAACAATAAATCCAAACTATTTCAAATTTAGTAGATTTCAAAGTTACATTTTCAAATGTTTATAATAACTCAATTTCAATAAATTTCACTTATACTTCAAATCTAACTTTAAAATTTCAATTAAACCAATTCAAATTTCACATTAAAAATTCGAATTTTCAAAAATAATTCGGTTTATATAAATCAAATTTTCTTCAAAATATCATTTAACTGAATTCAAAATTTTAGGATTTAAAATAATTTAATTTAACCAATCCGGTGTCCGTATATAATTTTCTACCCTATGGTCAAGTGATACAGATATTTATCATTTCAATCCGCAAATATTTTATATTTAAGGATATATATCATTTCAACCCACAATTCTGAATAAAATTCAAAGTCCATAAAATCACTCGGGTTTATCATTTCAACCCATAACTATTTTTTCCTAATCTTTAGATCATTCGGGTATGTATCGTTTCAACCCAAAGGAATTTTCTAACAATAAACTAAGGGAACATGCAGTGTTATAATAATATAAATATAACATCTAGACAACCAATATCAACACTCAAACATCCGTCACAACCACTATTCAATCAACCAATAAATAATAATAATTGACTGATTATCAATAACAGGTATTAACAGGCAATTTAAAATTCAATATTAAATTAAATGCCGATTAAATTCAATAAAGGTCAGTATTTAACTGGAATGACAATTTAAATATACCAAACATCAACAAATAAATTTCTATTCACATTATTAATTCAATTTAACGAATATAAGATAATTTAGTAGTTGTGAGTGAATTAAAACACTCATCTTTTATTTCAAATCGATTTGAAATCCAAAATAAGGCCCAAAGTTGAACAGTCTCAAAATTTGTCCAAATTAGTTTCATAATGTCTAAAATTTCGATATGATCCCAGTGGAAAAAACCGCGTGTGAATCCGAACTCGTATATAAAAGTTACGATGATTAGAACAATTGAAAAAATAAAATTTAAATAAAAAAATCAAAAGGAGATTACCAATCACGGCCGGCCTTATCGCACGTATCCTTTGTTCGATCCTACCCTAGCACACGCTATAGGTTCCAGCTTATAGCCGGCTCGACCATGACGTTCGCCTCCGAATATCCAACCACGACCAGTCACGAGCCGCTAGGCCATCACCCTCGACGCGCCGCCACTCCACGCTCATCGCCTCATCCAGGCGATCGTCCCCTCACCGCGATTACCAAATGAAGATAGCTACCTTTGAAACTAAATCCCTAGCTGAATTAAATTGGCCGATCCAACCACTGCTATGACAAACGACGAGCATAGATGCGTTCCATTCGCCAATCTCCACGCAACCATATCCTCTAATCGACGATCCGTTGAAGTTGATCAAAGTGTGATGAACGATCGAGAATAGATCCTCAAATTCTGGACACACAGAAAACCAAATTGAAAAACAAAATGCAGATCTAGATTGCGTTTTTCAAGTGCTTCAAATAGGTATATAATATGATAGAGTTTTGGGAATTTTGAATTTTGAAATTGATTTGAAATTTGAAATTAAATTGTGATTTACATACTCTGTTGTTTGAGAACGAGAAACTGCTAGAAGTAATAGTACGTAAAGAAATAAGAAGTGAGAAACAATTAGGGTTTATAAAAGCCTATATATAGGCAAATCTAAATTAGAAATGAATGGACCAGATTGGATTGGCCGAAACGACTTCGCGACCTAAAAATCCCGTTCTGACCCCAAAACGAAAATAGGTCATCTCATATATCAAAATAGATGTGTTTGATATTTTTAAACTCAATGGAACAGGTTTTAGATCTTAATTCCATTGTATAAAAAAGTTAGCTTTAAGTCGGTTTATTTCAAATTGAATTCAATTAAATTGATTTCTACACGTTTCAAGCCCGTACGATCAAATGACAAGTCTGATCGCTACGAAGGTAAAAATCCTACAATAATTCACTGTTACGAATCCGATTAAACTTGTTTCATCGAAATTCGAGATAGTGGCCAAAATGCCTATTTTCACGTTAGTTAAATAAATTATTATTAAATTGATTAAATCACTTTTTAAGTTCAAATTTAATATCTTACAATTTTTATCATTTTTAATTACTTAGACATTTACAATAATTTAAAACAAATTTACATATCAGTTCAGTGTTAATTTTATACTAATTACAGTATTCAGTTTAACTGTAAATGAATTCCAATTAATTATATTTTAATTTCAAATAAATTGATTTAATTTGATTTCAATCTTTTTATTCAATCAGTCATTACTCTATGGACATAGTTAACATTGGTTTATATCTTATTACACTAATATTCTACAATTATCATCTTAATTTACATTAATGTAATATTTAATCACATTTAGTTGCAATTGATTTCTTATTTAATTCAACATATTAAATAAATAGGTAACATATAACAATTGTCACCTTTTGCTTAATTTAATCACATTTATAAGTTTATTACCTACAACAAATGTTATAATTACTTAAGCATCACTGATTTCATTTTCATTATTAGCCAATTCGAATTTATTATATATAATTTCAACATTGAGTCCAATATTAGATTTTATTTCTTTATTCACAATCGATAACCTATTATGACTTTACAATCATTTTAATAAATTGGACTTACACTAAAATTGTTATCAATTGCCTTAAATTAAAATTACTAACATTACATTCTAGTTATTCTTCAATATTAAATCTTAAATTTTTAATTTTTCACAACTTTAAATTCCAAAAACTCGTTTAATTAATGAATTTAATTATCGAAAATTTTGGATCGTTACACTCTCCCCCACTCAAAACTTTTCGTCCTCGAAAAGGGAAAAGAAGGGAAAAGAAAGAATTAAGGAATCAATATATCTTATTCAAAGTATTCAATTTATAAACAATTCATTTACATTAAGTAACTAAAATAAGATATATCAATTTAAAACAATTAAATCTTTCCATATTCAAGTTAATAAAAGTTTGAAAAACATTTCCATTTTCACAAAAAAATTCTAAGTCCAAAATTCACGAAAAATTTCGGCAGAGTCTCCTTTGCAAGGGAAGGTTCGAGAGAAATAATAATATCAATAATGACAATATATATCACATATTTCAAAATAATATATCCCATACCACGGGAAAAACATTATAATATCGCTTGAAAACCGTAATCCGAAAACGTACCTATTTGTTGGGCAAATAACGCTAATTTATGAAACCAAAAGAGTAGCTATTGCTTCTATAAACCTGTATTTTACTTATAAAATCCAAAAAGGTTAATAATTAGGTAGAAAAAGAAATATTTAAGTTGTTTCAATCAATAACAACCAATCAACACAACATACAATAGTCACTTGCAAACAAAACCATACAATCATCACAAGAAATCAAGAAAATCAACCACACATCCACCACAACCGAAAGAAATGGTTTGTTCGGATTCAGAATCTTTTAATTGTATAACACAATAAATAAATTACTAAGTATACCATACACTCAACAATCTTAGATGAAAAATAATAGATTATTCATACATCTTTATACAGTTTGAAGCATCCTTTCCCGACCATCCCATAAGCCAAACAACCAATAATTTCAAATGTCGTTAAGTTTATTTCTATAAATTTCTTTTCATACCGTTTACTATTTGTCTATTTTCATTCATTCATACACGCTTATTTTCATTTATTTCCATTCATTACTTGCAAAATTCATTCCTCATTTATTCATACGATGCCATTTTCATTGAATTTTCATTCAATTGCTGACATAAGTTATTTCCATTCAATTATTTAAAATAATCACTGGATTCATTATTAGAGTATTGCATACATTTTCTTTCAGTCTAATCCACATTTATTATTTACTTTGATTTCTATTTTACATCAATATTCATTTGTGAAGCAACTCATACTTATTTTATTTTCTTTTTCACAGTTATTTCTTTAATATATGGAGTATTCACTTTTACTTTATAAACGACTTCAATCACTAACTTAAGTTTATAATCAGTTACTTACAATATCCACTCTTTTATTAAATTTGATTATTAGCAATCTCAAATTATTAACTTGAGTTTATAAAATCTATAACATTAGAATTCTTATTTATAGAAGAAACTCCGTTGAATACTTTCATTATCTAAGTTTTACTTGTATAATCCTATTATATATTCTTATTAATATTTCAAATTTTAACATTTTGGTAAGTTATATATGTCTTTTAGAATGTAATTGAATGTTACACAAGTTCACCTTATTCATTTTAGCTAACAAAATATTCAATAACTACATCTTCTAAATTTCATTATTCTTTAATTTATAAATTACAAAATTTCAATTTCTTATCTATTTCATTTATCACTTAGCATCAAATTTCTTAATTTCCCTTTTTAGAAGTTTCCAATTATTATATAACTAAAAATTTCTAATTACATAAACTTAAGAACTGAATACTGGGTCTCTTTTCAAATCAAATATATATACACATATCTTTCATATATGACAAATCGTACTAAGAAAATAAAATTAAAATTTGTTTATCAAAACAAATGTGTAGTAAAACTACTACAATAGTCTTCCCATTTTGAAACTCGAAAATCAACTTCGATGATGCGTGCACTTATCGCCGAGATTATTTTCCAACGACGGAGAGGGGAGTCCAGAACTTATTTCTTTCCAAAATCCCTTTAAACATTTTTTTTTTCAATCATATTGAAATATTTTTATCAAAAAATACTTCCAAATAATACTAATATTACATTCCAAAATCCTTTGAAAACAAATTCAAAGCCCTGGAACTAAGTTCTAAATTTCCAATTTATATTCATTTTATTTGTAAATTTTATTTTGCAACCAATATTTATAAAATTTCAATTCCTAACAAATAATCAAACATATCACATACAGTTATTTACATTTATAAATATTATCCTTTTATATACAAAATATAATACTAGGCAAAAAATATTTCATTTACCTATATTTCAAAACCAATATTGAGTCGGTTTGCCTGTTAAGTATTTAGAAATCTCTATTGATGCCATAGCGTCCTATGTATCAACCAGAATCTATAAATACTAAAAAGAACAAATTAACACAATATAAAAATATTTTATAACACTAACAAATACGCTCTCTCGTATATACACTCAATGACCCATTCTAGGGTATCACTACTTTATTCTCTAATGAGTCGGACCCTATAAAGCTAAGGTTATCGCTAAACCAAAGCTCTGATACCAAATATAATGACCCACCTTTTGGACAGTTTAAATAGACGATAAATCACACACGTCAAACTCAAACCATTCAAAAGGGAGGATTGTTATAGGGTAAATAAGAAAAAAAGCAGAGAAAGAAAGAAAACAAACACAAAGTCTCACAATGGAACGTCAAAATATAACAATCAGATAATTAGTTCATGAAGCTGTTTTACAAATAACATTTAATTACACTTTACAATACAGAATCAGAGTTACATACAACGGAATAAATAAATAAATGCAGTGGAACAACATGATGGGATGGACATAATGTAATAAATAATCATAGTACTAAATCTTTGTCTTCGCCCTCCAAAAGCAGTCTTCGATACATTGAAAAGCTTAGACTGACCCAAGCGAATTGAAAAGACAAAACACTCGAGTCAGAACTTAAAGATCTTCTGTAAGTTAAATCAACTGTAAATAAATATGAGTCTAACGGGGTCGGAGATGTTAAGGGGTTTGACATCTTATATGCAGTGTCTAGCGTGAGTGCAATAACTTAAGAGATGTTCGGGATTCCATCTCCTATGGATCCGCTAAACTATCTACATACATGGTAGAATATGCTATTATAATAGTGTCTTCAGTAAAGCAAGGTATAGTGTTAAGGAGTTACCAATATTCCCCTTAACACATTTTAATATATTCCCGTAGTCTATATAGATACTGTAAGCTCCACCAAACCGATGGTTTACTCAGGGAGCACTCCATAGGTACGGTACAAACCAAACTCGTAAAAGGCACGATAAGGCATGTGATAAGGCACACGAGGCAATGCCCAGGGTAGGATACTACTGTTTTGTGGATCTGGATTGGTGGTAACGCATAGCAGCTACTACCGCCCATCTCGGAACAATCTTCCAAATAAAATCAAGGGGTGGCCACCAAATCAATCGCAAAGTCATAATATGGTATCAAAGAAATGTGTCCAATCGGAGGTGCGACCTCACTTGGCCCGACATAACGCCTTTTTTAGCCACATCAAGCTAACTCACGGCAGTCAGGGCTACGTAAATACCTCATATCGAATCGTTCGCCAAACCATCCTACTTCATTCTGGAATCTCCACCATGTACACAGTTGTTAAAGTGGTTTTCGGTATTGGTAGAGAGTATGTCAATATCTGATCCTAGTCTCTTTAACAACTAAATGCTTACTTCACACTGGACGGTTCTTTTACATTTTCAAAACCAATTCATAACTGATATCAAAATACCACGTTCAATTCAAACCATGTCTCTTTCCAAAATCATATTCACTTTCAAAATCATATTCACCTTCGAAATCATATCACATCTAAAATCATTTCACTTCCGAAATCATATTTTCTTTCAAAATCACACTTCCAAACTAGGTTAAACCCTCATTTCAAAATCATCATATCCAATCAAATATGTCATTTAAATCCCAACTTAGGTTATAACATCATTTAACCGTATTTGCTTTTAAATTAAGGATTTGAATATAAACACTTCCACTTAGTCTGAAATTTAGAAAATAGTTTAACGTAGTTAAAATAAATTTTTAAATAGTTAAAATACTCTAAAATAGTTAAAAAAATAGATTAAAAATAGTCTTAATGGATTTGAGATAGTTTAAATAGATTTAAATAAATTGAATAGATTCAAAATAGATTAAATAGATTTAAAACAGATTAAATAGATTTAAAATAGACTAAAATGGGTTAATTAGTTTAAAACTGGTTAAAATAGATTAAATATGATTAAATAGATTAAAAGAAAATAAATTAAAATAGTTTAAATTGATTGAAATAGTTTAAAATAGATTAAATTAGTTTAATAGTTTGAAAATCTGTATAATCAGGATTTAAAATAATATATTTTTAAACAGTTTACATTAAAATGGTAAATTTGAAATTAATATCAAATTAAACTATATCTATCATTTCAATACATTTGGACCATGTCCAGCTTTCAAATCAACAAACTAAATTTTGTTCTTCAATTCAAATTCTCATTTAAACTATTTAATCAATATCGATTTCAAATTCAAGTTCGAACAATAAATCCAAACTATTTTAAATTTAGTAGATTTTAAAGTTACATTTTCAAACGTTTTTAATTACTCAATTTCGATAAATTTCATTTATACTTCAAATCTAACTTTAAAATTTCAATTCAAACCAATTCAAATTTCACATTTAAAACTCGGATTTTCAAAAATAATTTAGTTTATATAAATCAAATTTTCTTCAAAATATCATTTAACTGAATTCAAAATTTAAGGATTTAAAATAATTTAATTTAACCAATCTGGTGTCCATATATAATTTTCTATCCTATGGTAAAGTGATATGGATATTTATCATTTCAATCCCAAAATATTTTATATTTACGGATATATATCATTTTAACCAGCAATCTCGAATAAAATTCAAAGTCTATAAAATCACTCGGGTTTATCATTTCAACCCATAACGATTTTTCCCTAATCTATAGATCGTTCGGGTATGTATCATTTCAACACATAGGGATTTTCTAACAATAAACTAAGGGAACTTGCAATGTCATAACAATATAAATATAACATCTAGTCATCCAATATCAACACTCAAACATCCATCACAATCACCATTTAATCAACCAATACATAACAACAATTGACTGATTAAAACATGAAATTTAAAATTCAATATTAAATTAAATTGCGATTAAATTCAATAAAGGTCAGATCTAACTGGAATGACAATTTAAATATACCAAACCTCAACCAATAAATTTCTAATCACGTCAAAATTCAATTTAACTAACACAAGATAATTTAGTAGTTATGAGTGGGTTAAAACACTCACCTTTGATTTCAAATTGATTTGAAACCCAAAATAAGGCCCAAATTTGAACAGTCTCAGAATTCGTCCAAACCAGTTTCATAATGTCCGAAATTTCGATACGATCCCAGTGGAATAAACCGCGCGTGAATCCAAGCTTGTATACAAATGTTATGATGATTAGTACATTTGATTAAATAAAATTTAAATAAAAAAAAAATCAAAAGGAGATTACCAATCACGGACGGCCACGTTGTATGTATCCTTCATTTGACCCTACCCTAGTACACACTACAGGTTCTAGCTTATAGCCACCTCGACCATGACGTTTGCCTCCGAATATCCAACCACGGCCAGTCGTGAGCCTCCCGGCCATCACCCTTGAAGCGCCGCCTCTCCACGCTCATCGCCTCGTCCAGGCGATCGTTCCCCTCACCGCGATTACCAAATGAAAACAGCCGCCTCCCAAACTAAAACCCTAGTTGAATTAAATTGGCCGATCGAACCACCGCTACGACAAAAAACGAGCACAGGTGTGTTCCACTCGCCAATCTCCACGCAACCATATCCTCCAATCGACGATCTGTTGAAGTAGATCAAAGTACGATGAACGATTGAGAATTGATCCCCAAATTCGGGACATAAAGATACCCAAATCGAAAATAAACTGCAGATCTAGATTGCATTCTTCGAGAGCTTCGAGTCGGTATATTATATGATAGGGTTTTGGGAAGTTTGAATTTTGAAATTGATTTGAAATTTGAAATTGAATTGGGATTTAGGGTTTCATACTCCATCGTTTGAGAAGAAGGAACTGGTAAAAGTAATAGTACGTATATAAATAAGAGGTGAGAAATAATTAGGTTTTATAACAGCCTATATATAGGCAGATCTAAATTAAAAATGAATGGACCAGGTTGGATTTATCGAAACAGTTACGCGACCAAAAAAGCACGTTCTGACCCCGAAACGAAAATAGGTCATCCCATATATCAAAATAGATGTTTTCGATATTTTTAAACTCAATGGAACAGGTTTCGGGTCCCAATTCCATCGTATAAGGAAGTTAGCTATAAATCAGTTTATTTCAAATTGAATTCAATTAAATTGATTTCTACACGTTTCTAGCCCGTACGATCAAACGACAAGTCCGATCGCTATGAAACTTAAAATCCTACGATAATTCACTGTTACAGATCCATGAAACTGGTTTCATTGAAATCTGAGACATTGGCCAAAATGGCTATTTTCACATTAGTTAAATAAATATTATTAAATTGATTAAATCACTTTTTAATTTCAAATTTAATAACTAACAATTTTTATCATTTTTAATTACTTAGACATTTACAATAATTTAAAACAAATTTACATATCAATTCATTGTCAAATATTACACTAATTACAGTACTCAATTTAACTGTAAATAACTTCTAATTAATTATATTTTTATTTCAAATAAATTGATATAATTTGATATCAATCTTTATATTCAATCAGTCATTACTCTACGGACATAGTTAACATTGGTTTATATCTTATTACACTATCTACAACTATTATCTTAATTTACATTAACGTAATATTTAATTACATTTAGTTACAATTGATTTTCAATTTAATTCAACAGATTAAATAAATAGTAACATATAACAATTGACAATTTTTTCTTAATTTAATCACTAAGTTTATTATCTAGAACAAATGTTATAATTACATACACATCACCAATTTCATTTTCAGTATTAGCCAATTCCAATTTGTTACATATAATTTCAACATTGACTCGAATATTAGATTTTATTTCCTTATTCACAATCTATCACCTATTATGATTTTACAATCATTTCAATAAATTGGACCTACATTAAAATAGTTATCAATTGTCTTAAATTAAGATTACTAACATTACATTCTAGTTATTCTTCATTGTTAAATCTTAAAATTTTATTTTTCACAACATTAAATTCCCAAAACTTATTTAATTAATAAATTTAATCATCGAAAATTATGGATCGTTACAAAACATTTTCAAACTTTCTCAAGTGAAGTGATTCATTTGTCATCTTGGGAACAAAAAATTGTTGTGCTTGGTTTTGAGAAGGTAGTGTAAAATTTTGTTGAAATTGATTTGGTTGAAAAGGAGGATTTGAAGCATTGTTTGAAAATGCTTGAAAACTGAAAAGATTGTCGAACCAAATTCCTGTTTGATTTATTTTGGTTCCAAGCGAAGTTAGGATGATTTGTCCAACCGGGATTGTACGTTGGATAGAACGGACCGTTCCTAACTTTGTTAAAAGAGTTGATTTATTCTAACGAGTGAAGACAATGATCGGCAATGTGATTTGGATCTTTACATTTATAACATGAGATTTGAGAAGCTTGGTTCGTTTCGGTAGATGAAAGAACATTGTCGAATTTGTTTATCATTTCGTCGATTTTTGCTTTTAAGGCTAATGATGATCCTATCGAATGTGCACTCGATCTTGAATAGAGTAATTTCTTGTTAGATCATTTCCATTGAAATGATTTTTCGGCATGGTTTTCAAGAAATTGCCAAACGACATCATGATGTTGTGCTAGAAAGTTACCTTGGCACATTAATTTAAGCATTGTTCGAGAGTTATTTTCAAGTCCATTGTATAAAAATTGGTAAATAGTCCATTTTTTAAAATTGTGATGTGGACAATTTATTAAAAGTTCATTGAATCTTTCAAAGTTTTCCAAATGATTCACCACCAGATTGATGAAAGTTTATAATTTCATTTCGAAATTCGATTGTTTTTTTCAAGGGGTAAAATTTCTTTAAGATTTTTTTTTACAATTTCGACCCATGCTCTAATTGAATCCGAAGGCAAAATCATTTCTCGGCATAATCGGTAAGTGTGAATGAGATTAACCTAAGTTTTATTCCATTGTCGCATAATTGTTGAAGTTTTATGGTTGCACAAACTTGTTCAAATTTTGTTAAAAAGATATAAAGATCGTGGTGTTCAAAATTGCTAAATTTTAGAAGTGTGTTACTGACTTGAATGGATTTCAAAGTGATTACCCATTGGAGTGGGTAATGTGATGCAAGAGGGGATATAAACTCGATTGGGGAATATTCTGTCCATGAAAGTACAAGGTTAATTTTCGTTTGCCATAGTTAAAGGATTGTTTATTCGAGTTAAACGATTCATTGTCGTGTCATGAGTCCAAACCATCATGCACAAGTGAAAGATTAAGAAGAGAAAGAGGTGAAAAACAAGGACATGAGTGTAGGAGTGAGATTTTTGAGAGAGGGATTTTTTACTGAACAAAATATGTTTCTTTTGGATTTTTTTTTAAAAAAAGTTTTTTTTTCTTTTTTTATGAGAAAAGGTATGAAAATTGTTTTTTACAAAAGGAAAATGTTTTATTTTTGTATTTTTGTTTTTTATATGCGCATGAAACTAATGCAATTAAATGAATGCAATGACTTAATTAGAAATTTTCTGTCCTTAATAGCTCCTAGTCCAAAATTGTATAATCACACTTTGACTTAATTCAACAAAATAGTTTTTAGCCAGGTAACAGACGGGGGTTATCAGTGCACACGAATCACCGTAACAATGCAGGTGAAGGTTTAAGTACCTTTAGGGAAAAAATCATTATAACATCTTACGAATCACCATAAGAATGATTATTGCTCTGTCGTTGCCTTAGACATCAAAAAATAGTTTGTCAAAAGAAATAAACTAATCAAAACACAAATTTTCTCTAAATGAGCTCGCGACACCTTAAGTCCAACTACTATATTTAAGTCAATTTTCAACAATGAAGTATAATTTGTGAGCCAACAAAAAAAAAGTAATGAAATCTCTAGCTTATGTAAAGTTGGGCGTTAGCCCTTGGGGAATAAAACAAGTACCAATGATGTAAGCGTGAGTTAACAAAGAAGTTTAAAAGAAAACTTAAATAAATAAATAAAACAATTAAACTAAACCCACAAACAAACAAGTCCACAAGCACGCAAGCCAAAACCAAAAAAAAATTATTATTCAAAGATGAACAGACAAACACAAAAATCGTTCTCAAATTCTCAAAAAAATTTTGCAAATCAAAATTCGTTTGAAGGCAGTTTTCCAAATCAAAACAAAATACTCAACTCATCCCAATACTGCTGAATTTGTAGGTCACGGGCTTATCTGAGATCGCGGGTGTTCTGGTCGATGTAGGCTGTGGGTACAGGATTGTAATGCGAAAATGAGAATCAAAATGTTTGTTTATAAAAAAAAAATGAAGAATAGAAGTGATGAGAATAGAAATGAAGACATAAAAACAGAGGTGATGAGATGAGAACAGTGATCAACATGAAAGACAGTGGAATGCACAGTGAAAACCATACTTTACAAAACGAAATGCACATATGAACAGAAAACAATGATTTTTTTTAAAGAGACTAAAAACGAAAGATGCCCAAATGAAAAGTAAACAAAACAAATGAGCAAAATATAACAACAAATGCAAAACACAATATATTTTTTTAATGAGAAAAATGACACAAATGGCAAAACAATATTCTGAAGAGTAAAATAAAATTAACTTGCTCTCTCTGGCAATGGCGGCAGAAACCTATTCGAACGGTTTTTTCTGCTGATTAAAAAACTGTCGAATTATAACATTATAAAAACCATAAACGCACCGCTTACAATCGTAGTACGTATGTGTGTGATGCTCGATCCCATAAGGAAAACAAAAAAAATTAAAATCACTCGATCAAATTATCCCAAACTTTTGAAACTGTGTGAATAATGTTTTTTAAAAAATAAGTGAATAATGAATTTAAAACTATGAGATTAGAAGGCAATTTAGAGGCAAATCTCTTTTTATGATCATACAAATTAACACAAAATGAATTTATGATCTCTCTTTTTAAATCACATATCAATTAATTTATGTATTTTTATAAGTATGACCTAATTGTGATATTGACTAATGCAACTTAAACCATCAAACTTTACTACACCCGCTAAATCCATTTGTCCAATCTAATTAAGATGATTATGAAAATAAAAATAAAATCTATTTTAAGCATAATCTGTTTACTATGAATTAGTAACATAAAGCATCAATTTTTATTCTTGTTTTGACTTTCATCACTAAAATCATATTTTGATGAAAGGGTAACGTGTTTATGTTTGATCAAGCATAGCATATTTGTCATAAACACATAGGCTATCAAATTCATAATAAACAACAAAATTCCATCAACATAAAAAAATTCCGTTAAGCACAAAACAAGAGATCATATATAAAATCATTATATTAATTTTATATGATTCATGAGAGTTTCATTACTCATAAATTAAAGACGTTTAGATTCTCATAACATTAATAGATTTCAACACAAACATAAAGGAATGGAAAACTAAATAAAAAGAACAAGAGCTAATGAACTTGCATAAAATAGAAGTAAGCTACTTGCATGAAAATAAATCTCGTCTACTAACATGAAGTAAAAGACAGTATGTAATAAAAATAACATGAAGAAAAGAGCATGAGATTAAAAAAAATAAAACATAGAAAGAAAGTTGCATAAAATGAAGATGGCTAAGAAGCCATTAAAGAGATTTTTTTTATTTCTAATTTTGATTACAACTCTATGCATAAAAGAAAGAAGATCCATTACATAAACATAATAGGGTTATTTATGCATGTCTTAAAACTCTAATATCTTTTAGAGAACTACCAAAATTTTCCAGCACTTTGTGTAGCCTCGAAATAATCATTAAGGATTAATTAATCTCTACTAACATGTATTTTTGCTTTTTTCATGTTGGTCCATTAGTTAGTGGGTAGATTGGCTCCTCCATGTTGATTTAATTCCTTCTTCTCTTCAATATTTTGGCTTCTTTCTCTTTGTGCATGCAAATAAATTCTCTCCAATTAATTCACACATAAAATTATTATTTTGCTCATATGCTGATTAGTGAATGATGATTTGAAAGCACTTTTATATTTTGGTTCAAAACGTGTAAAAACACCATAATATATAATTTATTTAAATAAAAGATGAACAAGTATGAGAGTAAAAATATACATTTTTACATGTACATCACACCACCATCATGTGCAACACCTCAAGCTTCAATCGATCCGTGAGCTCCAAAACCGATGCCAGCCTTGCTCCACCTTAGCCATTGCACCATAAACGTATGTACCGCGAACGCGCTTTCTTCTCAAGCCGAATCCCTCCGCCGATCATGCTTGAGCCACCCATCCCGACTCCACTAGCTGGCTCACTTGCACGTGTCCGCCCCCACTATTGTTCCTCCAAGTCGAGCGTGTTCATTTTGTTTCTTCATACGGTTGTGATTTGGCTTCCTAATGAGGATTATGGCTTTGAGATGGGGTCGGGTTTGGGTTTGGGTTTGGGTCTAGGTTTGAGGTAGGTTTAAAATAATCTGAAAGAGAAGGTGTGGTCTTGAGCTTAATGATTTTGGGCTAAATATAACTACTTAATATATATTATTATTTCTTCTTCTAATAACTTCAATTTTAATCCAATTTAATTTGACTAACACTACATTATACAAGTTTATATTTTGATAATTACACAATTCCATTCATTTCAGTACCTGTTCACTTTTCACTATTTTAATTACATAAAAATTATTTACACTTTAGAAATATAGTATATTAAATTTAAAACATTTTCAATTCAACAAATTGCTAAAAAATAATTAATTTAATTTAATTTAATTTAATTTATTAAATCAAAATCATTTATAAAATAGAATGTATTTAATTAAATACTTATTTTATTTCTTTCTATTCTTTAAGTATTAATTGTCAAATTTCAAATTTAAATAATTTTATTTTAATTAAATTATTTACATTTTAATACAACTTAAAATGCAAGGTTGTTGCATCTTTGATAGCTCCATAACAAATTCCGTCTCGTGAATTTTCGTTAAGTTTTGAGAGAGATTTATAGTTTTATTCTTACTATGTTAGAAGGGAGAAATAGATTGGTAGAAGAAGCATCAGTTTTTCTGAAACTAAAGCATACATGACTTGACTATGTGGTAGAAGGGAAACTATTTGCCCGTTTTCAAATTTGAATTCAAACTCAAGTTTTGGGGCCCATTCGACCTGATACATTTTGCACATATTTCCTTCATACGAATTCAATATGAGACAAACAAAAATACCATGCGACTCAAAAAATATAAAACGGTCGCAATGGTGCTAGTATTATTGTCAAATTCCAAAGTAGGAATAATAACCATTTTTCCCCTCTTGATTTTTAATTCACTTAATTAATTCATGAAATGCAATTATTTTCACATCTTCATATTATTAATATTTAATAAGATTTATTAATTTTTCAGGGCACTACACTCTCTCATCCTTAGAAGAATCTCGTCCCCAAAATTCCTATGGAACGGAAAATGTAATATATCGTACACTCATTCATGAACATATATCCACCAAATCACAACAAAAAATCCAATTTATGAAAACCATTAAAGATATGCGCAACATATAGGCATGGATAATGTCATAAACTTGCAGTTGCTACACCTATGATGCATAAATGTTGCTAATGCAACCTATATGGGTGCAATAAGATACCATATCAGGCATGATGCACAACATCCTATTATATGCATATACATATTTCTATATGAATGCAAATCCAATCATATACACAAATGTAACAATCAATTCATCCAAGGCATCCAAATCCCAGTCCTAGAATAGTCTAAAATAAGGAAATCAAGCCAAATTAGGAAACATACAGGAAAAGGGTTGAGGATGAGTGGCGCATCTCTTCTCTTCTGGCTCCCACATCTTCTCTGTGGGGTCATTTCCCCATTGCACTCTAACCAACTTCACTACTTTGGTTCTAAGTTGCTTCACCTTATGATACACAATATAGGTTGGACCACAGGATAAATTTGATTCGGATTTCAACTCTACCTCAACCAATTGACTAGGTGCAATCATCATCGTCGGATCGTGTACATATTTCTTCAAATGTGACACAAAGTGGACTCCTGCAATCTTCCCTGGAAGTTCCACTCTATGACAAACTTCCTATCCTCTCCAGCACTTGGAATAGGCCGACAAATATGAGTGCTAACTTTGCTGAACTTCGAAATCTTACCACCCTCTTCAATGGAGATACTTTACAAAAATCAAATCTTTCACTTCAAATTCTAAATCTTTTCTCCTCCTATCCACATATGACTTTTTTTGATCCTGTGCAACTTTCATCCTCTTCCTTATAAGTTCCACCTTCTCTACGGTATCTCTAACCATATCTAGATCCTAAATAATCTTATTTGCAGACTTCCAACAATATAAAGGTGACTTACACGACCTTCCATACAATGCTTTGAATGGTGTCATGCCTATACTCGCTTGGTAGCTATTATTATATGTGAACTTCATAAGAGGTAGATGATCCTCTCAAGACCCTCCAAGATCTAATATACAAGCTCTCAACAAGTCCTTAAACACCCTGTTTATGCTCCCCGTCAGTCCATTGGTCCGTAGATGACATGTCGTGCTTAAAATCAACTTTGTTCTTAATGCCTCATGCATGACTCCTCTAGAATTCATCCGTAAAAAGCAGGTCCTAGTCATTTACTATACCAGCTGGAACTCCATACAGTCTAACCATCAATGTACTGTGTCGCTAATGTCACCACTGTTCTCCTACTATTAACTAGAATAAAATATGCGCTCTTTGCGAGATGATCTACTACAACCTATATGCTCTCATTTTCACTTCTATATACTTTAGGCTAGCCCATCCACAAAATCCATACGCACTCCACTTCCACTGTGGCATATCCAATGGAAGTAATAGCCCACTTGACTATTTCTATTCAATCTTCCCTCATTCACACATCATACACTTTGCCATGTACACTGACACCTGCCTCTTCATTCCTGGCCAATAGAATATCCTCTTCGCATCTCGATACATCTTGTATCCTCCTGGATGAATAGTCATCCTTAAATGATGACACTTACCTAAGACTACCTCTGTCAAATCCTTAAATTATGGCGCGCATAGCCTTCCATGTCTCCTTAAATAACACTTATGATCCTTGGAGTAACAATCCAAATGACTCAATCGTTCACCGCTTTCTAGTTGCTCCATAATACTAACTAGCGATGCATCATGCTCTTGACTCAACCCAATACAATTCATCAATGTAGATCCAACCTCCATTGCTGTAAACAATCTTGGTGCGTACTTCAATTGAGATGGAAAATTGAACTCTAATATAAATTCCAAATTGCTCCAAACTTTAAAAAAATGGCGTTCACTTCGGCATGCCTCTTACTTAAAGCTCCAAAACTACATTCACTGAAGTATAAGAAATCCCAAAATTGTATGATGATGATAATTCCATCCATCACTATTGTTTTAAATTTAGATCCTTCTGAAAAAACGGGCAATTGAGAGATTTACAGTCCGTAATTAATGAATCTCTCACCCAATAGATAATGCCTCACGACTTTAATGTAAATACAATAGCAGCTAACTCCAAGTCATGTGTTAGAAATTCCTCTCATGAATCTTCAACTGCTTATGTGCATATGCTACTACATTCTCTTCTTGCATTAGGACAACACCAAGACTAATACTTTATGCATTAGTACATATGGTAAAAGTTTGGTACCATTTGGAATCGCCAAAACTAGAAAACTCATCAATAACTCTTTTAATTTAACAAACACCGCTTCACACTTTGGACTCCAAGTATAAATCAGATTCTTTTTCATCAAACAGGTCAAAGGTGCCGATATCTTTGCAAAATTCTTGATAAATTTCTAACAGAATCCCACCAAACCCAAAACGCTATAGACCTCTAAAGCGTTCTTCGGCATTTTTCAATCTCTATCTATAGCTACTTTCCCTGGGTCTACTGCCAGTCCATCTTCTGACACTACATGCCTAAAAGAACGAACTTCTTTCCTCCAGAATTGACATTTAGAGAACTTATCCTTCAATTAGTTCCTCCTCAATACATAAGTCACTTCTTTCAGATGAATCTCATAATCTTCCTAAATTCTAGAATAGATAAGAATGTCATCCATGAAGACGAAAACAAACCAGTTCAATTGATCATGGAATACCATGCTCATCAGATCCATGAACTAAGCTAGAGCATTAGTCAACCAAAATGGCATGACCAACTACTCAAATAAACCATCAAGCATATGAATGGTCTTCTGGATACTTTCTTTAGCCGTTCTCTACAGGTGAAATCTAGCAGTAAAATCAAGTCGAGTAAAAACCTTTGCCATCATTAACTGATCGAAGAGGTCGTCAATGTGAAGCGTGGATAACGATTTTTATTCATCAAATTCATTAATCCTCGATAGTAAATATATAATATTAAGGAACCATCTACCTTAATAGCGAATACGATAGTCTCTCTTTATTTTAAGATGTTACGAATAAAACCTTTATGTCATAATTATTAAACTTGTTTATCCAACTCTTTTCTTTCCTTCGAAGCCATATGCCTAAGGGACATCACTACCGCCTTATGTTTTTCTTGAGATGAATACAAAATTTGATTTTATTCCGAGAGCAAGACCGAAAACTTCTTTGGATATAATGGGATAATCCATCACTATGGGTATATACGGTAGCCCTCCTATGACAGCCTAAGTGAATATATGTATTCCCCATAATGGAATTATTGGGCTCACAACACAGAATTGAATCGAATCCTTTACCCTTCCTCAATCGAATATCCTCCTATCACAATCCAACACTACTCTATAGCTAGACATCCAATCCATTCCAAAAATCGACCCATACCTCAAAAATTTAGTACACATGTCTCACATGGATCTCTAAACCATGAATGATAAACTTTAAATTATGACAAAGCATCGATAAATAGGTCGATCCCTTTACAGGATTCAACATTAAGATAGACTCATGCATGATGTTAGGATTAAGGGCTAAACTATCGACTAGTGCACCTACTATGAATGATGAGATGCACCATTGTCAAATAAAGTACAAACAGAAGAATCAGATAAAGTCAATGCACCTTCCATCGCAATTCTTTTCCCATTTTCCTAAATTGAAAATGGTGCTTACTTGAGGTAGGAACGACATCCAAAGCATATGCCTCCACTATCTCGCTTTCATTTTTCAAAGCTGGGCAATCCATCTTCATAGGTCTGAACCTGTCGCAATTATAACATTGAGATAGGATTGCCTTACAATCCTTTGCTAAATGTCATAGTTACAATTATAACACTATCCCTTTGAAAGATTTATCCTATAGTTCATGGCCATATGTCCCACTTTATGACATCGGTTACAAGTAATCACCGCTTCTTTCCATGCCCTCATTGCAATCCATTTCCTTTATGCTTTCTATGTTGCTGGCCCTCCACTTCCGTAGCCCAATCCTTAACCAAGTTTCATTCAAAGAATTTGATGGTGCTTCCTACACCAGTCCTTCGAACATTGATCCATATAGTGTCCGATTCAATGTTAATTCTCTTAGAGGTGAATTCAAACCTTTCGAAAGCGTCAATTCCTTCTTCACCCGAGTATTCACTAACTCAAATCCAAATCTAGTCAAGTCGTCTAATTTGCTTATACACTCTCCAATTGTCATTTCTCCTTGCCTTCGATGAATAAATTCTCTATTAATCAATCCTTCTTAGCACCCACAAGAAATTCATCTCAAATACCGACTTGTACATCCTCCAAGTAATAGTTTTCTCATTCACTTTAGTTGTTACAACTTTCCACCAACATGCCGCCTCACCTTTCAAATTCCAAGGAGCTAACTGTCGATTAATGCCATCACCAAGTCCTAACAAGTTAAAATCTTTTCATAACCGTTCAGCCGTATTCGAGTTACTGAGTATGGTTCCGTCCAAAGAAAAGGCTTACCATCAAGGTTGGAGAAATCCTTACATGGCTTAGGAAAGTCAACAGTTGACGGTGTAGGGACTGGAATCACAGCATGGTTAGCACTGATAGTGGTAGTATAGGTTCGGTGGGGTTGGCACTAGCTTGGCTCATTGCTTGAATATAGCGCCTAAACCATATTGGAATATTCACTTCGGGAATATCTAGCACATCCACTCGATTGCCAGTTCCGGCCCTAGTCACTACCCTATTAGCATTAGCTACGTTGGTCTCTATTCCAGTTTCGATTGTATTACTAATTTCATATATCTGTAATAATGGGATTTACTAGCAACTTCCCAATAAATAGTAAACAAATCTAGAATAGCAATTGGTGTGTGCATATGTACTTGGTTTATACACACACACATACTAGAAAATACAAATGTGTTCTCGTTATATGTTCCTAATTCATATCCTTATGTCTAACTAATGCTCTGATACTAAATGTAACATCCTATCCTTTTTTACCCCGGGTTCAATGCCCGAACCGACGTTAAACCTTAGGAATCGAAAGGACAAGTCGTTGGGGTTGAGATAAAATAAAATTAGATATAGTCACATATAATACTATCTAACGACTTTTAGACTCTAACGGAGAAAATAAATTACATCAATAATATCCATAGTCACATCGCCAGACCATTTCTACAATGTCAAATATATATGTATGAACAATACAACTGCAATCTCAAACCATACAAATAGTTAAATCAAGGTTACACCACTTATTTAGATCATATACAATATATACAAATGAGTCTTCATCTCTTATAACATCTCACGTCAAAACTCATCAATCTAAATATGCATACATAAAGGAGAAATAGGCGGGGGTCAAACATAAATCTGGTGGTTCATACTCTTACTATACATATGCTACAAAAATAATTACTATAACATGATATGAGTCTATCGCTCGATTATCTCACATTCTACTGTCACATCCTACCTAATCATTGTATACATATAACCATATCACATATGTGGACTCACTTCCTCGAACTCACTTCTTGTTTTACAGGGTCGCCTATTGTCCATTATGTCGATCGCATATAGGACTCATGCCCTGGATAGCCGCATACCCCCCAAGGTCGACAGTTATCCCCGCATTAACTGATCGGATTCATGCCATGGATTAGCCTTATGCCATATAGGATTGCTTAACATCGACCTTCTCCAACCGGTATGCTGTAGTACTATAAGAGTGCAATGCAATCTTAGACCACCTACTTGTATCACACGTCTGTGTACATATCTATATCTATTCCATATCCATATTCGTATCCGTATCTATATCATGGGCCACCTACTTGCGCCATAGACTCGTTCACATTCACGCCGTCGTCATACTACATTTTTGTACCAGTATAAAACACATACCCATTTCAAATAGCAACAAATCATTACATTCATTCACTTAGTTCATAAGACTGTGATTTACCTCATTACTAGCCTCTAATTGCCTTCTAGAACACAAGATGGACAAGACTCGAGTTCATCTTTCATTATTTATATAGGCCCTTCTAGATCCAGGTTTAACTCAAGTCTTGAATAGGCCACCGATGCCGCGATCACCTCCATTATTGGACCAGTGCATGTAATTCCTAGCAGTTTTCAGGTTGTAGAAATTGGCAGTTTTCATTATTGTTTCCTTTACAACCGTCTTCATTCTGCTTCTAGTCATCTGAGAACGTCCACGATATCTATCTTGTGTTTTCTAAGTTTGATGTTATTATTTATTTATTAAATTAGATGTAAACTCACCAAAAATTCCATGATCTAGTATAAACCCATTTCAGCTTTACTATTCATAGTCAAATCCCGCCCAAATCCCAGTTAAATCTGAATTTTGATGTTTATTTACGTTATACTTCACTAATATGGCCAACATATCATAAATATAACATTATAATTGTATTATACGAAGGTAAAAGAATAAATAACTCATTATATCAACATTTTTTGCCTAAACTCTCGCTATTCGGACTTCTGCACTTCCATGCTTTAGAATTTTGCCTCCAAATCACTACTGTTATGTAGTTCTCTTTAATACCTATATAATGCTTTTGTATCGTGAATTTTTGTTTAGTTTAAGAGAGATAATATAATTTGATTTTTAGCATGTCGGGAGGGAGAAGGAGATGAGAAGAAGAAATGATCAGTTTTTCTAAAACTAAAGTATATGTGACTATTTAAGTGGTAGGAGGAAAAATTTCCGCTCTTTTTCTAAAATGAGTTCAAACTCAAGTTTTGTCACCCTTTTGATCTGATACAAGTTTGCTTATATTTCCTTCATATAAACTCCAAATTAGGCAACAAAAATGCTACACAATTCAAAAAAACAAGACATTCGCAATGGCACTGGTTTTGTAGTCAAATTCCAAGGTTTGAAAAATGACCATTTTGACCTTCTTTTTTATTTCATTTCACTAATTCGTTAAGTTCAATAATTTTAGTTTTATATTATTAGTATTTGATTAAATATTTATGAACTTATTACATTTGTCATGTAAAACATGCGAAGGATGTGGCTTGACTTCTCATGAGCTCGCAATTCCTTGGTTATTTGTATTGCCACCTTATTGTCACAACACAATAGCATTGGACCTTTGGTACTTGAGATCACTTCTATCTCATTAACAAATTTTCATATCCACACTTCTTCTTTTCAGGCATCATTAAAAATGATGTACTTAGCCACATGGTTGAATCGATCGTAACTTCATTATTGGAACTTTAACAACTAATACCCTATACGTTAAGGGAAAATATGAAACCTTAGAGGTATTTTATGTCATCAACATCGTTTTGAAAAATTAAGTTAGAATACCACTTCATAAGGAGTTTATTGCTTCCAAATATAAGAAAAAAATCCTCAGTATTTCTCAAATACTTAAGGATGACCTTAACCATTTTCCAATGACTTTCGATCAGATTTGATTGATATCAACTAACTACACCTAGTACAAAAAAAACATTCGGCCTAGTATATATTATAGCGTACATAATGGATACTTTTTCCGGCGCATAAGGAGTCCTACTCATATGTTATCTTTCCTCATCTATAGAGGGTGAGACTTTTGTGGAAAGAATAATTCCATGTCATGCTATAACATTTTTGTGCTTGGAATTTTCCATGCTAAATCTTTTTTAAGTACGGTGTCTATGTACGTTGATTAGGAAATCTCAATAACCTTCTCGATCTATCTCTATAGATTTTTATACCTAATATAAAGTATCCTCTTCTTATCATATCATTGAAAAATTATTGGACAACCAAGCTTTCACCGATTATAGTATTGGTACATCATTACAAATCAATGGTAAATCATCAACATATAAAACAAAGAATGCTATAACACTATTTTGTTCTTTCCATATAAGCATGCTTCCTTTATGTTTTGATCGAAACCAAACGAATTGCTTACCTTGCGAAAACATTCATTCTAACTTCTAGATGCTTGCTTAGGACCAAAAATTGATCATAAGTGTCTACATGCCTGGCAGCCACTCCCATTAGCCTTGAAAGTTCTGGACCCATAAGCCAACATTTAGAAACACTATTTTAGCATCCACCAACAAATTTTGTATTCATAATTGATGGGTCTGTCTCATTTTGGAAGTGGATGACAAATGGTTACTTTTTTCCCCTATTTGGATCCCAAACAGACCTATGAAGTCTATTGACTGTCATTAGATCTTATCCATTTATTGAAATAATCATGTTTTATGTAGTATTACTTTATATTTATTAATTAATCATATTAACTAATTCAATTGAATGTTTATTTCAATATATCAAACATATATTCAATAACATGACATGATAGTATAATGATGTATAAACATGAGTATAATTATATATACACAAACACATATAGATATAAGAATTCATATCTATTGTATATACATGTATATATTATACTTGCATACGCATATGATAGTTTCATATGAATATTGTGGACATAAATGATTAAGTTTGTATTTATGTTTAAATATACTATAATATGTGCATTTGTTTGTATACAAATATTTACAATACCATGTATGTATGTATATAGCTTTGACATATAAATTCATATATGTGATTTATATATGTTTCCACTTATCTACTTATGTATGTATGTGTGTGTAAAAATCTATATGGTCAAAACTAGATATTTTCAAATACAGTGAAATGGTTGCTCTTTAAGAGAAAATGGTAATAAATATATATATTAGATAAAGATCTAATCAATTTGAATCCAAAGAAGAAAGAAGAAAGAAAACGTGATATTTTTAAATTGTTCCACCTTCATCTTTTACAAACCCCAATTGATGCTATATGAAAAAGAAAAGTTAATTTATTGTTATCCACAATCAAAATTACCTCAACATTAAAATTTCAGATCGAAAATAATCCATCTTCAAAATTATCTCAACATTGAAAATTTAGATTGGAATATCATACACGCGCACATGCACATGCGTGCGCACACACACTTATATAAATATAATCACTTTAAATTACTATCATAATTAGTATGGCTCCAATAACATTATTTAATTAAACAAAACTTGTATGTGTAATACAACTTTAAATTTAAATTTCAAATATATGTATACACATAAACAATTGAATAATAAAACAATAAATATATTAGTATGACATTAAGATTAAATTAACCAAATGTTCTAACTTAAAAATGGTTTACTATTCCGAATAACATAAAGATGAATATAGAAAATTCAAGTATTTGAGTATCAAATTCTATATTTAACTAAATTAAAATTTTTAAAACAATACATATTTTATTGCAGCAAAAATAAAAGTACATTAAAATCTACTTCTCTTAAGTATGTGGATCAAATTATTTTTATGTTTTTCAAGGGACAATACATAAATAATTTAAATCAAATCCAATAAGTGACAATACAATATTTACATATATGTGAATTCGGGTCAAGGTAGAACATAAGGAATGAACAAAATAAAATAGAATTAAACCTAAGTGGATCTTGCTCTTTGTAACACTTTGATTAGCAAATTGTTTCCTAAAATGATTGATTCGACAATCGAACTTGCTAGAATCGAATACCACCTTTTTAATTTTGTTTGATGTTTTTTATTTAGAATTAGTTACTTCCCTAAAGGTAATCCTAATAGGTGATGGCCATGGATGGAGAAAGAAAGGAGGAAAATGAAAATGAGATAAGAAAATAAATGAAAGTATGTGTTTTAAGGAGAGAATAAAATCCTTTCCTATTCTCTCTTTAAAACTTCCCCTTCCTCTTTTCTTCGCATGGTTGGCCATGACTTCCCCTTATGTGGATAATTTTTTTTCAAAAGACCCATTAAGTAATTATCTATATTTAAAGACCATTTAAATGAACGCAGACATCGTATATCGATATGTGCATATATAATTTTTATACATACATCCAAATAATTACTAGCAACATCCAAAACACTAAATAAATAAATAATCAGCATTACTTCTATATTAATTCATTTGAACAATTTATAACACTTTATAACCTAATTGGACCGTGAGGTTTTTGGACAAATGCGGTTGTGTGAATCAAAGGTGTGAATTCAGTTAGCGATTAATATTGAACAATTTAAATTTTAATGTTCACGCACCACCTTAGTTAGTGGTATGACAGTTTAACCAAATTCATTGCTTATAGTACTTTTTTAAAAAACATGTTTTATATTATCTTAAGCGATACCAATAGGGAATTTTTTTTACATATGTTCTCATCGCCGACACTACATCACATGAGATGTACGGAGTCAGGTTGTGGTAAGAACTCTAATATTATACGCATTCAACTCGAACGGTCCATGAAAAATTTCTTTGTTCAATAACATTTATTATTAGATGTTCTACTCTAATTAGAGATTTTTACTTAGAGTTCATTGCGGTTGACTGCAATACTAACCATATACTGTTGAATAATGCTTCACTTCCAAAGCTTCAACTTAGACATAATTATAGGCATTTGGTGAATGCCATATAGTGATTTAACCATAATCAAAATAGATTATCAACATTTAAGATCCATGGTATTCTTAATTCGAGGTAATTGTGTAACATCGTTACATTAAGGTTTGTGGTTTGACCTAGTAGTTATCATTCAATTAGAAACTCTCGGATGAATTAATCCATGGTTATTCGATGACTATGTGTACGTAACCCTTGGTTCCCCTAGCAGCCACGAGTAATACACTTCTTCAAATTTGGAGAGTATTATGTAATCTAGTCTCAATGAATGTATCGATATCCTTTCTTGAAATATATTGATCATCAATATTTAGTATAACATGTTTTATGATTCATTACTCACGATTGCAATCATTTGCAACAAAAATCACATAACATTCTATCTAGGATTTTTCTTATTAATATACATTCAATTTATTACTTAATTAATTATATCACAATGTAATAAAGATATTACAGAATAAAACATCTTTATTACAAACAAGATTGGCTGCAGAGTTAGACATATGTAATAAATTACATAATTGCTCTAAAAGTTTACCACTTAATCTTTCAATCTTTCACTTGCATATAGGGTCGATTTTGGAATCTTCATCCCATGCCTCCGATTAGTTCAGAACCAATCCTTAATGAATGGTTTTTCTATATTGCATTATTATCTAACCTGTCAACAAAGATCTCTCCATCATTGGTTTTTATCATGTGGAATTTTTGGAATTTGTGTTTAGATATCTTGTGAACTGTAGGTTCTTTCACGATCTATATTGTAGCATTCCATTCAATAAACAATGTCATAGGACTCTCAATAATTGGAATCATCCTAGCTCAATTATAAATCTATGCAATCATATTTACACTTCTTTTACTCTGGTACTATTTAGGATGATGTACTTAGCCTTTCGGTTGAATCAGCCACTGCCTCTTGTTTGAGAATATCCAACTTAAATCCCTTAATTAAGGTTGAATATGAATTTAGGATTAACAAATTTATGTTATATCACTTATGATGTTCGAGTTCGGATCTCCTTCATAAGTAGTTCGCAGTTTCCATAAAAAACTATTTAGTATTTTACAAATACTCAAGAACACTTGTAACTACTATTTAGTGATCTTAGTTCTAATTTGTTGCTCAATGCACCAATTACATAAGCAAAATAAGATATAGAAGACCATATAACATATACGATGCGTAAGGAATCCATCTTATATCCTCTATATTAAACGTTTTAATATCATGTTTATGTATATAGTTTGGGACAATAACAATTTATTTTATATTGATTATAAGAGATGTCCTTTTCAAATCCTATAAGAGAATAAAACAATCAAACGAAAACCAATTTCAATACGTGTACATTCCTAATAATTAGCATTATGTTTTTTACTTATAGTTTTAAAAATATTTTAGTCCATTTAATATTCTTTCTTACAAACACATGCTTCCTCTGCATTCTGACAAATAATAAGACTACTTGATTTCTCTGTAAGAATATTTCTTAATTCTGAGGCTTGTCAATTAATATTGCCATATGGTTCTTGAATCTTATCCAACAATTAAACACAGTTACTACTACCACTGACATCATGATAGTTATTAAGTGCAAATTTTTTATTCGAAATCATTATTCGGATTTTCTGCTTCAGTTAAGATGTCCAAAATTCAAAGTCATATTGGATGATAAATTGGCGAGTAGAATCTAAACTAACTTAAGTATATTGAATGGTGAGTCTGCTATGCTAATTTCAACAAGTGAAACTTATGAGGTTATTGTCATAAATGTGACGACCCGCATTTTGGAAAGTTTAATTCGACAATGAACCACACATGTCCAACTCAAAGCAATCTAGAAAACAGAAAATCAATAGGGTTAATTGAGAAAAATAATAAAAGAAAAAAATAAACATAGATTCTCGCATCAGAATGATAAAATAAAATAATCAAATAAATAGTTCATGAAGCTATTTATACTATACATTTGATTAAGAACTTTCAACATCTATATACACAACAAAACAATAGAATAATGCAGTGGAACAAATAATGTGGTGAAATAATACTAGTAATAATAGTATACCAATCTTCGTCTTCATCCTCCAAAAAAATAATCATCAATGTGCTGAAAACTCATGGCTGACCCGAGCATAATGAAAAGAAAAAACACAGAGTCAGGACTAAATATCATTATGTGAGCCAAATCAATATCACATATAATAGGAGTGTAATAGCATCAAATATGTTTATGGGGTTTTATATCTCCTATCCAGTGCATAACGTGTGTGTAATAACTCAAGAGATGTTACTTGATTTTCCATCTCTTACGGGTCCGTCATATTATCTATATATAGTAGAATACACTATATATGTAATGTGTAATCAGTAAAATAAATATATTTTTTAGCGTTAAGGCTTTACATTAATCCTTCTTAACGTGTTTTTTAAGCATTGTCGTACAGTTTGCAGATAATGCCCCAACATCACGTTGGAGTATAGGGATGCGCCGTGATACGACAACATTAAACCAAAATCATAGTAGTCTCGTATAAGGATAAGAGTAAGACAAGGCACTTGAGGCAATGCCCATGGTAGGATATTATTAATTCGGGTCACAGGGCTGGTGGTAACGCATCGTAGCCACGACCGCCAATCGCGTCCATCTATCCCATATCGAGTCAAAGGGAGATTATCCAAAATCAAGGTGCACCAATCGAAACCAACAACAAAGGAACATAATATGGACTAAGTACAGAAAGAAAATCGAAGAACGGATGTCCGCTTGAGGTAATTACCCACATTGGCCCCGTAACGCCGTCCTGTTTTAGTCATTTCAAATTGGCATAAGTGCCAGGGTCTATCCATCATCGTTCTCCTTCTTCAAATCCAGCAAACGTACATCAAAATCAAACCACTTCATTCTAGAGTCTCCTCCGCATACATAGTTGTTAAAGTAGTCCCAATATTGACAGAGAGTATGCCAATAAAAGGCCCCGATCTCTTTAAAAACTAATTGCCGTTTTACACACCGGCTATTTCTTTTACATTTCGAAAAAGATTCATACTTGATATCAAAATATCATATTCACTTCAGAAATATTTGTCACTTCAAACTATCATATTTACTTAAAATATGCTATTTTACTTCAATCATTTTGAATTTCAACTTAGGTTATAACTTGGTTTTAACCCAATTGGCATTTAAATCAACCATTTAAATATAAACATTACAGCCTTCACCAGTTTGAATTTTTAGAAAATAGTTTAAATAGTTAAAATATTTTTTAAAAGTTAAAATAGTTAAAATAGTTTAGATATTAGAATAGATTATGTATTAAATGATTTGAAAATTTAAATAATTTGAAAATTTAGAAAGATGGATTTTGAAACAGTTTAAAGGAAAATAGTTTATAGTGAAAATAATTGCGAATTTGTAACTATTTCTTCCCATTTCCAATAACTTCGGATTAATGTCTGAATTTATATCAAATTGGTTCAATTTCAAAATTTCCAATTCAGTTCATCTTAAATCTCAAATCAATTGAAATCGACTCAATTTCGATTTCAATTTAAATCAATTTAAATATCAATTCCCAATTAGTTTCAGTTTCAAATTTGATTCAACTATTCGATTAAATGGTTTAAATTTCAATTCAATTCTCAGATTTAAACCATTTCAATTTATATAAATTTGAGTTCAATTTTAGAATATTGATTTAAATCACTTAAATCAAATTAAACTTAAATGTTTGAATTTAGATTAAAATCCTTCAATTCCGGTCTCAAATTTGAATTATCGATTTATATCACTTTTACTTAAATAACTTTGAAGTTCCAGTAAAAGTTTTAACCTTTTAAAACAATTCAATTTCTATAATTCAAGTCATATTTCAATTCTATATTTAAATTCCAAATTAAATTCTTTAAAACACTTTCTTTTAACAATTTTAGTTTCAACATTTCAAGCTTGAGTTCAAAAATAATCCAATTCCCATATTTAGATTCAATTTTGTTTTTACAAAACAAAATCATTTGAATAGGTTCCAATGTCAGTATATAATTTTCTATCCTATGGCCAGATGAATAGTTATTTCAAATTAATTTCAGGGATGAATATTTCTCATTTCAATCCAAATCTTAGTGTCACACACACACACATATATATATATATATAACATTTTAACCTATTTCTTAGTTATTCGAATATAATTCAAGTAACGTTTAAATACTGTCAATAATATACAGGGTGATAATAAGAATATATAAAACAAACAAACATCCATTCATCCAAATTATCAACCAATAGGCATCCATCACCATCGACATCCAAATAATCCAAATATCACAACCATTAACAAGTTACCAATATTGGGTGTCTAACTGGCAAATCAATTTCAAGTTCAAATTGAATCGTCAATTTAAATTCATATTAGTTCAATGCATATGTAAATTTAAATGTCAGTTAAATTACCAAACAAAGTCAATAAAATTAAATTACTTCATGGTTTCAATTTAACTAAAACAAAAATATTATAGTAATTCATGAGTGTTTTAAAAACACTCACCTTTATTTCAAACTGAAATTTTTTCCAGCTTCAAATAAATTCCACTTCAACCCATGTCGTAGACAAATTCGATACAAATCCAATGCAACTCATTTCATTTGAACCAGATCACGCACGAGTTAAATATGAATTTATGAGTATTTGAATAATTAATACATAATCCACAACCCAATTACCATAATTAAAACAATAACTTTCCATTACATTCCCACCTCTCTCGTTGCTAGCTAGGCTAATGGACGCGAACCCAACTCAGCACACGACCATTACTCGACGCGCCACCACTTGGACCATCGCCGCCTAGATCCAAAGCCGCATTAGCCCCACCTTCTCCACGCCACCTCACGCGATAGGCTCGCTCCACCATGTCGCAAATCCAAGAACGAAATTCAAAAAATCTACAGCACGAATGCGAGCCTGTCTTGCCTTCCATGCCATGAAACTAGATGATCCAATCTTCCATCTCGTGGAGCTCGTCGAGATCTACTTTTTTTATTTTGGAGTCACTCGATTTCATTGAGTTGATGGTGAGAATATGAGGGAGGAAGATCGATGAATGTATGCCATTAAAATGTTTTAAACGAGAGCGGCTGATATTTTTCTCTAAGGAAAGAATACGCGGTCCTATTATATAAATTTTCGACTCGATCTGTCTACGAAAATTCCAAACTCCAAATGAAGCATGCCCCCCGACATTCTATATATTATACCTCCATTTCGAAAACAATGAAACTAGTCTCCAGAGCCAATTCTATCATTTTCAAAAGATAGCATTTCAAATCAAATTAATTTAATCAAAGTTTTAAAAATAAATCCGATGTATTTAAAGCTCACACGGCCAAACGATAAGTCCAATCGCTATGAAACTTGAAATCCGATAATAATCCACTATTACGGATCTAATGAAACTAGTTTCATTGAAATCTGATAGAGTGTCCAAAAAGACTATTTTTACATGTTAATTAAAATAAGAAATTTCCAAAATCGATTAAACGATTTTAAATTCAATTTTAAAAGTTATCAATTTTCACTCTTGTTTAATTAAAATTTAAATCAATTTTCGACATCATTTTCATTCATATTAAATGTAGTATTTAATTATTTAGATAATTCCAATATTGTATTCAAACAATTTAATTATCCAATAAATCACAATATTTTAAATAAAAGTTATGTAACTTATAAAATTTAACTTTTAAAACAAACTCAAATATTAAAACATGTACTTCCATTGTATAGTAATTCAACGTTTATTATTCAATCCTAGGTATAAGCACAGTCGATATATAAAATTTCTTTTCAATACTAGTTATTGCCTAAATCTTTGAAATTAGTTCTTTCAAAATCTTATTTGAGTTCATATTCAATAAACTACATAAATAAATCATAAATTTTTTATTTCTAACCATTTTTGTTCAATAATAAAATTAGATATAATAATTTAAAATTATTAAAAACATGGGTCGTTACCATATCCCCCACTCAAACTTTTCGTCCTCGAAATTGGCTTATTTAAGGAATTCAACATTTGATATATTTTATTCAAAATAATTAACTTACAAATAATAAAATCTTATTATAAAACCTTTACAATGCCTCCACTATGCAACTCCGATATAGGTTTTACGGAATTTATAACTTATTTATAAAACAAGTAATATTATTTTCAAATCTCAAAATTTTTCTAACACCCGGATTTACGGAAAATTTCAGCATCGTCTTCTTTGCGCAGCTCGATCGTAATTTTTTTACAATACTAATATACATCCCATCTCAATGATGAGGCATCCCGTAAGGAAAAATATAAAAGTGCGGCATGTAATCCAAGATATGTACCTTATTATTATTATTAATATGAGCAAGTTTGCTAATATTAAGCAAGCAAAAGCAAATCAAATATGTGTGTACGTCCAACAGTCTTCGTATGTACCTATCTCAACTCAAATTAGAATATTAGTCACTTATATAAAGATATAGATATATGTATAAGTTTAATAGAACTATATAACATGAATTATGAATCCAAATCATAAGCATGAGCATTAATACACAACTATAACAACCATATGCAATCAAAAGCATTAATAATAATGGTTTGCAACAAAAGAAACCATTCAACCATTAATATTCATCCAATTAATTCATACCTATCACAATTTTCATTTTTCCAATGTCAGTAGTTAATTTATACACTTCATTTCTTATTAACATCCAATTTTTATTAACATTTAATTGGTTTGCTTCAAATTTATTTACATCTATTTCATTTACATTCAATTTATTCAATTCGATTTGTTAAATTTCAATTGTTTCACTTTATGTTTAACAACATCTCATATCAATTCATTTATGGGCCATTTTATAAAATCATTTCATTTAATCTTATTTAAGTTAAACTTTACTTCATTACCACTTAGGATATTCTCTTTAATACTAATATCATTCATAAACCATTTCATAAAACTGTTTAAGTTTATTACAAACGTTTTATAAGACGCAACTCATGTTTACTATTACTTCATAACTTAAGTTCATATTAATTCATTGATTCACTTTATTGGCCATTTTACTAATTCATATTATTAACTTTACTTAAGTAAATTTTATTTTATATCTTAAATTTATGTTAATAAATTTTTCTTTTTATCACAATTAATTTCATTCAATTTTTCTTAAGTTGACTTTCATCTTATAATTTATTTCAGTAACTGATTTCATTAGTTAATTCCATTTAACTTGACTTAAGTAAAATTTCATTTCATAATTCAAGTTTCAAATTTCTTATTACATTAATAATTTCTTAATTTTATAGTCATTTTATACAGATGCATCTTCTTTTTCACAATATTATTCAAATTATAATTATCTCAGAAAGCTACAATTAAATCTTAAAACATCCTTTGCAAATTTATTTATTTTATCTTACAAATAATTTACAAAGATATGATTTAATTTATTATTTGTTTACCTTCTCTTAAGTACATATCTAAATAGTATTTTCTTTTTAGTACTCAAATTATTCATTTAACATTTCTTTTAAAACAATTTCAATTTGAAATATTTTTATTACTCGGGTTCAAACTTGTATAATATTCTACTACATATTCATATTTAACATTTCAACTTTTAAGCATTTGTGGTAAGTTTTATATAAGTTTTTAGAATGTAATTAAGTGTTGTACAAATTTATCTTATTTTTTTAATTAACAAGATTGTTCAATAATTTACACAAGTTTAAATTTCCATTATTTTGAAATTTAAGAGCTATAATGTGACGCCCCACCTCTATACCCACGCTAGCCAAGAAAACTACAGTGTAATACTGTCAACTAGCATGGAGAATAAGGCTGTTGAGCAGCGACCATCTGTGTAATTGCTTTGTGCGAGCACCGATATGCCAGATAAAATATAACATGGATTTCATCTCAAGAGGAATTCCGACATACCGACACAAACTCAAAGCTACTACACAGTGGCTATATATAATCTTCGGAAACAAATATAGAAATAAACATAACATAAATCAGTCACAGACAATTCATATCACAAAGGCGGAAATAGATATGAATATTACACATAAAAGTGTATATCAGAGTAGTGGTCAAACAAGATCCACAATATCACGAAAGAATAGATACAAGTGCTAGACAAAAGAATATGTATACATCAAGGAATCTTTTTCTCAAATGCATACAACAAAAACTACTAGACTAAAGTAGTTAAGCAAAAGTCAGTAGACGGTTCCAGATAGGAAGTCATGAGGAAGCACCTGTAATACCTCAGTCTGACCCGAGTATTATTTAAAAAGAAAATAATAAACGGATCAGTCTAGTTATAATTATCAGATAAAATGAGATATAATAAAAAGACGTATGATAACCAATAATGTCATACTACGACAAGTATACATTCGAGAACCACGAAAGTCATACAAAATCCTAAGAATCTCATAGCATCAAAAAGAATATCATATTCTTTATTTAATTCACCAGCCACAATAAATGACATACATATCAATGCCAACTGAAAAAGGTGGTGAAACATAAATTCCAAAAATCACAAGAAAAGGTTGGCCAAGACATTGATGTAGTGCAAACGGTACATCCAATGAATCAAAAAGCAAAGACATTGATGTAGTACAAACGGTACATCCAATGAATCAAAAGCAAAGACATTGATGTAGTACAAACGGTACATCCAATGAATCAAAAGCAAAGACATCGATGTAGTACAAATGGTACATCCAATGAATCAAAAGCAAAGACATCGATGTAGTACAAACGGTACATCCAATGAATCAAAAGCAAAGACATCGATGTAGTACAAACGGTGCATCCAATGAATCGAAAGCAAAGACATTGATGTAGTACAAACGGTACACCCAATGAATCAAAACATATTAAAAGTACATGGGTCACTAGCCCACAAAGAAATGAGACGAAGCTCAATAGAATGCGGTACAGTCCTCCATGTGGACAAAGAGACATCGCACATTGCTAGTCTAAACTATAAAATGATCATCATCGATCAACAAGAAGTGTCAATTACAGTAAGCTAGTAAATATATGATCTTAGCTTCATGTCCCATAACCACTAGCTTAACTTAAATATTTACGAACAAATTGTAGATCTCCACTAGAAAATTGTCATAAGAGATTCAATCGAACAAGTCCAAGAATTAACCGACGAAGTAAACGCAAGCGTTTCATACCACTTGTTTTACTAAGTCGTTTAATTAGATTTCTCATTCGAGTGAGGTAAAGGTTTGTATATACTAATAGATTGGAAATCGGTTTGAGAAAACAAGCTTTGTTATAAAATAGTGTTGAAATCATTTGAAGAAAGAGTTTTGATATTTACTACAAGTATAGAAAACCTTTATATTTTAAAGTGACAAATCATAGAAGTGATTGTAGAAACAATCAATCATAAAAATTCACATTCGAAGACGTGAATAAAATCCAAAGAAACCGATAAAGAATCCATCGAAATAGATATTCAAAAATCCATAAAATCGACCGAGAAGCCCAAGATAGTTTGTCTCGAAGAACGGTCAACTCAGCATCTCAACAAAGCAAGTTCTGTTGAATGTTTTTCAGAAAAGATCCCCTACAGAGGAAGGGTCTGAGGGGGGGAGGGGTGGCAACCCCCTAGGTGGGGGTGCGGGGGATAACAAGAAATAGGATCATCACGAATCGATTTAAATTGGAAATTCAATCCAAAAAGGCAAACTGGACTGAAACAGCAGGTTCAGTCGACTGAACAGAGTTTTCAGTCGACTGACCCTGTTCCTGGAAATTTTCCAGGTTCAGGAAACCTTTTGTTTCCAGGTTCAGTCGACTGAACTGAGGATTCAGTCAACTGAATCATGCCTGGAAACTTTCGGGTTCCAAGTTCAGTCGATTGAATAGACTTTTCAGTCGACTGAATCTTGCCTGGGCTGTTTGTCAGCCTATGCAAATGAAGAGAAAACTCTTCCAAAATGCAACCGGACGAACATTGGCTCTAAGGGTTTATGCCAATCGGTAACCCGGCCCTATATGCTCCTAGATGCATCATCCAAAGCATGATCAAACATCCATAAAAGGATTTTCACACAAATTTGACTTAAAAAAACCAAAAATTGGAATATTCACAAAACCAATCCAAATAAAAAGCAAATTCACATGAAGAGGTGTTAAAAATTCATACCTAACCACCAAAGATAATTATAGTCATAGATGTGAGATAAAAATCTCACCTTTGAACCCAAATCAATGAAGGAGAAGCTTTTAAAACAAGCTAAGATCAATTCCTCTTCAATAACAACTCAAGAAGCTTCAATCTAAGCTTACAAGTAAAATATTTCCTATGTTAGGTTTAGGAATTTCTGAAATGGAATGGAGAAAGAGTTGGAGAAGATGAAGAGGATGTTTACCAATGGGTTCTCTTAGAATTTGGAGCTAGATCTTGGATTTTGAAAATGAACTAGGGTTTTGGATTTCAATTTCCCATTCTCTTCCACCATTTTTGCTTTAGAACTGAAAAGAGGAGAAAGTGAGAGTGAATGGGGAGAAGTGGTTCAGATTTGGGTATTAAGTTGGCTAGTGGGCTGACCCCAAACCCAAACCCAAAGTGAAAAAGGTCAAATTTTTAGCTAGCTCCAAACATATCAATGTTTATACTCAAAAAGGTTGCAAACGGCATTTTGAACTCAATGGGAGGGGTCTCGAGTCCTAATTCGACTATTTGCAAAAAGTAGCTTTTCGGACCAAAATCCGACGAACGATAAAATATTTAAATATACAATTGATAAATATGCGGGTTGTTACATATAATTTATCTTCTCATATTTCATTTAAACACTTAGCTTCAATTTATTTTTTCTCATTTTAGATGTTTCCAACCGTTCAAAAAAAATTCACTTTATTTCAATAACTAAAAATCATTAATTAACAAGAACTCAAGAATTCAAATACCAAGTTCATTTCAAATCATTTAATATATATACTCATATCTTATATATATATATATATATATTAAATAATATTTATAAATTTTAAATCAAAATTTATTTATTGAATCAAAAACATAGCAAAGCTAATAAATGGCCTTCCCCATTTTAAGGCTCGAAATGGATGTCGATGATGCGGCCTTCATCACCAAAATTATTTTCCAACGACAGAAGAGGGAAGTACGGGACTTATTTCCTTTTAATTCCTTTTGAAACACTATTATTCATAAATACTTTAAATAATACAAATTATTATATCACAATCTTAGAAAACAATTTCAAAAGCACTAGGATTTAAGTTCTCAAATTCTCGGCTTTTAAATCCTTTATGTTTATAAGCTATATTATAAATATACCTATATAATTCCTTAGCTTATTATGAATTTTTTTTGTTAACTTACATCTTTAATATTGCAAACAATTCTTATTGTAATTAGATTTCAATTCAATTTAACCATCGAACGCTTCGTGAAATAAGGTTCACAAAGTATTCATTTTATTTTAACTCAAACAATAATCGATAGTAACTAAATATTATCATCTCCTAACAACTAACATACATTGATAATATTATAGGTTTACGAAAGTTATCATTTTATATATAAGATATAATTTAGGTAAAATTATTTCATTTACCCGATTTTAAAACAACATTATGTCGACTTGCCTCGTTTAAGTATTTGGAAATCCCTATCAATAACATGGCGTCCCACGCATCGACCAGAATTCATAAATAAATCAGTAGATAAATAAACGCGACATAAAACAATTTATAACACTAAAAATAACGTGCTCTCATATATATACACACTCAAACAAACTCATTCTAGGGTATTACTACCTATCTCTAATGAGTCATACCCCACAAAGCTAAGGTTATCGCCAAACCAAAGCTTTAATACTAACTGTGACGAACCACATTTCAGAAGGTCTTAGTCGATAATAAACCACATATGTCCAACTCAAAACAATCAATGGGGTTAATTAATAAAAATAAGAAAAGAAGAAAACAAACACAGAATCTCACAGCGGAATGACAAAATATAATAATCAAATAAGCAATTCATGAAGCATTTTATACTGTACAAAAAATTTACAACATCCATTAGAGTTATATATACAATAGAACAATAGAATAATGCAGCGGAACAAACAATGTGGTGAAATAATACTAGTAATAATAGTATACCAATATTTGTCTTCGTCCTCCAGAAAAATAATCTTCAACATGTTGAAAATTTAGGGCTGACCCGAGCATGATGAAAAGACAAAACCCTCGAGTTAGAGCTAAAATATCCTTATGTGATTCAAATCAATATCACATATAACAGGAGTGTAATAGCTTTAGAGATATTTACGTGGTTTTACATCTCCTATCCAGTGTATAACATGCGTGCAATAACTCAAGAGATATTATGAGATTTTCCATCTCTTAAGAATCTGTCAGATTATCTATACATGGTAAAATATGCCATATATATTATGTCTAATTAGTAAAATAAATAATATTCCTAGTGTTAAGGCTTTAAATTAATCCTGCTTAATGCATTTTTAAGCATTGTTGAACAGTTTGCAGATAATGCCCCAATAGCACGTTGGGGGATAGGGATGCACCGTGATACGACAATAATAACCCAAATTCGTTGTGGTCTCGTATAAGGATAAAAGTGTGACAAGGGACGTGAAGCAATGCCAAAGGTAGGATGCTATCAGTTCAGGTCGTAGGGCTAGTCGTAATGCATCGTAGCCACGACCGCCCACCACGTCCATGCATTCCATATCGAGTAAAAGGGAGGTTGTTCCAAATCATGTTGCACCAAGCGAAACCAACAACAAAGGAACATAATATGGACCAACTCCAAAAAAATCGAATAATGAATGTTCGTTAGAGGTAATTACCCTCATTGGCCCTGTCAAGCCATCCTATTTTAGTTATTTCTAATTGGCACAAGTGCTGGGGTCTATCCATCATTGTTCTCTTTCTTCAAATCTAGCAAAGGTACACAAGAATCCAACCACTTCATTCTAGAGTCTCCTCCGCGTACACAATTGTTAAAGTGGTTTCAATATTGACAAAGAGTATGCCAATAAGAGGCCCCGGTCTCTTTAACAACCAAACATCGTTTTACACACCGGTTGGTTCTTTTGCTTTTCGAAAACGATTCATACTTGATATCAGAAAATCATATTCACTTCAAAAATCGTTTCCACTTCAAACTATTATATTTACTTAAAATATAATATATTTTTTACTTCAATAATCATTTCGAATTTCAACTTAGGTTATAACTTCATTTTAACCCAATTCGCATTTAAATCAACGATTAAATATAAACATTCCATCCTTGACCGATTTGAATTTTTAGAAAATAGTTTGAATAGTTAAAATTGTTTTTAAAAGTTAGAATAGTTTAAATAGTTTAGATATCAAAAAAAGATTATATATTGAATGATTTAAAATTTTAAATAATTTGGAAATTTGAAACATGAATTTTAAGATAGTTCAAAGGAAAATAGTTTGTAGTGAAAGTAACTAAAAATTCAAAATCGTTTCTTCCTATTTCCATTAAATCCGAATTCAGGTCAAAATTTATATCAAACTGATTCAATTTCAAATTTTCCGATTCAGATCATCTTAAATCTCAAATCAATTCAAATCGACTCAATTTTGATTTCAAATCAATTTCAATTCCAAATTGGTTTCAGTTTTAGTTTCAAATTTGATTCAACTACTCGATTCATTGGTTTAAATTTCAATTCAATTCTCAATTTTAAACCATTTAAATTTATATAAATTCGAGTTCAATTTCAGAATATCGATTTAAATCACTTAAATCAAATTAAACTCAAATGTTCGATTTTAGATTCAAACCTCCAAAATAATTCAATTTCGAGCCCAAATTTGATATATCAATTTACATCGTTTTTACTTAAATAACTTCGAAGTTCTCAGTAAAAGTTTAAACCTTTTAAAACAATTCAATTTCTATAATTCCATATTTCAATCATAACTTCAAATTTCAAATTAAATTCTTTTAAACACCTTTTTTAACAATATTAGTTTCAACAGTTCAAGCTCTAGTTCGAAAATAATCCATTTCCCATACTTCGATCCAATTTTATTTTTATTAAAAAATCATTTGAATAAGTTCAATCCAAGAATTTAAAATCATTTATTTTAACCAATCCGTTGTCCGTATATAATTTTCTATTTTATGGCCAAATGAATATTTGTTTCAATTTAATTTCAGGAATGGATATATATCATTTTAAACCAAATCTCAGTGTCATAGGTATATATCATTTCAACATATTTCTTAGTGTTAACCCGCCTTTAGTCAAGGCCATGGACATGCGGATTCAAACCAACCAACTTCACGATTATCGAGGCTGGAATAGGACGATTTGGTTTAAAAGAATGAAGTTCACTTGGATATGTCATTTGGTCAAGAAATGGGGAGTTGCACGGCTCGGTTTGGAAGATAAGCTCTGATCGACACACCTCTCCTTGGTCGGCACACCTCCCCTCATTCGGCACACCTCCCCTGGATCGGCACACCTCCCCTCGGTCGGTATGTCTCCCCTCGGCCAGTATGCCTCCCTTCGTTCCATAGAACTCCCCTCGATCGGCATACCTCCTCTCGTTTGGTACACCTCCCCTCGTTCGGTATACCTCCCCTCGGTCGGCATACCTCCCCTCGTTCGGCACACCTCCCCTCGATCGGCACATATCCCCTCGATCGGCATACCTCCCCACATTTGGCACATCTTCCCTCGCTCGGCATTGGATGTCGCTCGGCGTTGAACGCCACTCGACATCGCACCTAGCTCGACGTCGTACGTTGCTCGGCATCGTACCTCATTCGGCATAATGAAATAGGGTTCGACTATGGCCTTGGTGGCCCCAAACTGCTCAGGAGGCTCAACAACCTGGTTTTGCCTATAAATACAGCATGTGGGTCTCCAAATGGGGGATCTTCTTCTCTCCGCTCTCTAATTTTCTATTTTCTAAGGCTAAAGGTTACTCAATCAGTTTGTAACTGTAATTGATTCGAACATTAATAAAAAGGAAACTTCTAGAGTGGACGTAGGCCGAAATTAGCCGAACCACTATAAAATCTATAACGACCCTGACTCTACCTTCGAAAATCGGCACCGAATATATCACCTATATTCAAATGCCGCAGATCCAAACGTCGAATCTGGTTCGCCGAAGCTCATAACACGTTAAACAACACAGCGGAAGAAAAAGAATATATCAATATATAACATTGATACTATATCTGATACAACTGAATGATACAATGAATATCAATATACATCAGAGATATTGTACAAGACAATAGCAGAGGAAAGAAAATATAGCACCAGCTGCGGAACAATATCTCCATTATGGTCTTCAAGAGAGAAAGAGAGATAGAATCCAGAACTGTAACTCCATCTCCAAAGCACCAATCCAGAAGTAGCTCGGACTCCCAATCAAGATGAAGTGAAGCAACTCGATCCAAATGCGATTGCCAAATCCTAAGGCTGAAAGCTATCGAATCTACACCTACTATTTGATTATCTGAAAAACCCAACTCTAAAATGCCCGTGTGGAAAATTGTGGGCACCTAGAGTTCAGGAAAGGAACAATAAACTCCATATCAGTCATGGAACTGGTGTGAGCAAGCAAAAATTTTTTTATCTCTTAAAACAAACAAAAAAGGAATTTAAAATTGAAATCCGCAATGCTTTTTAGAAAAAGAAACTACCATAAGGCCTCCCACCGCACACACAATGCAAACGCAGAATTGGAGGAGATTTCTCCTTATGATAGTTTCATACGCTAAAACCATTTGATATTATTGTTAGTGCACAGTGCAAAAAACCTTTTGAAAGTATAATATTAATCTTAGCCAGCATATAACCATTATTGTATGCCTACTATAGCTACCATGTTCAATAGCAGGTTACCGCCACATTCCATGGCAGGTTATACAACTAAAACCGTACAGGGCGCGTATTGTTCCTTTGGATTTTCCAACAAATGGTAAGGCTAAGGAACTTCCTACTGCCATATGGGTACGCCTCTGGAGGGACGCCCCGAGAACTTAACAAGTTCTCTGCCAACACAAGGCTGGGTTACCTCGGTAACTAGGTAACTACTACACGAATATGCAATCCCCCAATCGGTTGCGACCTTTATTAGAGGTCCCTCAATCACAAAGCAACAACCACACAGTAATGAGATTGCAGCTACCACATAGGTTAAGTATCTGGGCTCCATACCATGATACCACCTTTTTCCAAAAGGGAATGACATAGCCTAAAGGGTGCGACCCTCATAACCTTGCTGCATCTTTCCTGTTTCGACCATTTCCGGTTTGTAAGGTCCTGATGCAGTCCCGTCCACAAAGCTACTCTTTTTCGCAAAGTCATGCTTTGATCAACAAATGATCATCAGCACTTCGCATGCCACATTACCAATTTAGGAATGTGTCACTAGTAACCATCAACTACATAACCTCTGAGCTTGTATGTCTCAGAGAAGGATGTTAAGCTAAGAGAATGGATTCTCTGCCACCAAATAGAAATGTATTTGATAGAAACTGGCTTTACATCTCAAAGTGTAATGTCAGACACACATCCATACAAGTCTATTCCGGGTTCGAACAGAACCGAAGGCACTTCCAAAGAAGCCCTTGAAATCCGGTTTATTCACAATCCTGATCGGACTTCCCATCACCTAAGGAATCTCTATATCGGCGCGACTCGGTGCAGAGACAATCAACGGGTTATCCTTTCGTTTTTGAAAATGCCCGGTCTTCACTACCGGCCTTGAAATGTTATCCATATCGACGTATCATTATTCGTAATGGGTTATATGACACAAGGTCCTCTCCCGGCTAAACTGAATAATGAGCGCAATATTTAAAAACATATGGATAATGGGATTTTAGTTAAGTCACAACTTACTATCCAAAACCTTTCTTTAAATGGTTTAAAACAAATTACAATTTCAATTCTTTTTAAATAAAAAGATTCATTTCACAAAGTTCACAATTTCACTATTTCATTTCAAACTTGAAATCTTTCGATACAAATTGGAAATCCTTTCTTTAAATGAAAGCTATTATTATTTGAAAATAAATAGTTTTCATTTTGGGAAAAACTGATTACATTTACATAAATTAAAGCCATTCAAGTATAAAACTTGGGTTTAAATTTAAATTCCCAAAACAGTACATTTTAAATGGTTAAAAACCCATATAAACGCCTTTATAACTTGTGTAATCTTTTTAAACCATAATTACCAAATCATTGAATTTAATTTCAAATATTGAATTCAAATTCAAATCAAATTATTTAAATTTCAAAACCTTATCAAGTTATCCAAAATAACCTTTATCTTTAAAACTTCTTTTCAAAAATTCTTCATATTAATTCCATATCATTTCTAAAAATCATTTGAATTCAAAATTTAACTTTAAAATCATTTTAAAATATTTAATTCAAAAATCTATGACTTAACCGATTTTCAAGTGTGATCCATATTTGTGTGTGTAAGGTGTAGTCCAGGGGTTTCACACAATAGTGCAACAACATCAATCATCACAGATTCAATCAAATCAATATCGATAAGCGGTACAATCTATAACGCTTATCTTCATTCACAGATTCATAGATAAAGTAAATTTACAAACATAAAGATTCATCATTACGATTCAATGTGGGTTTCAGATAACCAACTGGAATCCGACTCCCTGTCGATCGAAATTCAAATGTCGTTTCACGGGCCTGAAGGTTTTCACATTCACACGGCAATATATTCATCACAAATATCACAGCTCGGCACAAAGCACTTCATATTACATAGCATCACAATCATCCCATAGAATCCAAACATTCATACATAAGACCAATTAATTATCTTATTAATTTAAATCGGATCATTTACCTATGAATGAATTTGCTAGCCATGGTTAATTATAATTAATTAATGACAACCCATTTCTATTAATTACCCTTTTTCCATTTATTAATTAGCTTCAATTATTAAATTAATTTATCCCTTAACTATTAATTAATCCACCTTAATTAATTAATTAATTAACCTTTAATTATTAAATAATTAACCTTAATTATAAATCTTGCTTAGTGCTTAATTAATGATTTGAATGACTTAAATAAATTAATTATCCACTTTAATTATCCTAATAATTTAACGAATCATAATCATTAAACTCTAATTAACTTTAAGAAACATTATTCTTATTAATGATTAAATTATCAATATCAAAAGCATTTAAAAACAATTTACCTTTAAGTTTATTTTCAAACTTCATTTTAAATTTAGGATTTAAATGAATGCAATTTAACTTTAACGAAGTTTAAAACACAATTCAAAAACCCTTTTTTAAATCACATGTTAAAGAAATACATACTTTATAAAAGAAATTTAAAAGAATTTCTAAAACCAAATTCATTTTAAATTCAAATCAATTTAAACTACACGTTAACATTTTAAAGTTGTCCAAACATTTTAAATTTGATAAAACTTTATTTATCTCAAAACTAGGATACAAAACTAAATTTGAATTTATACCTAAACTAGATTTATAACATTTTTTAAAAGTCTTGCTTTAAATTTAAATTTAGTTTAAAATTAAAAAACCCGGACAGTTTAAACCTGTAACGAAATTGACCCATCGCCAATTCTAAAATCCCCAAGGCAAATTAAGCAATACTTCGAGTCACTTACTCAAAATAATCGAGACAACCCGAGAGCCCTTCCCCTGCAAACCCAACTTCATCAGAACTCAAAACGTGTACCGTGCACATGCACCCACGACGTAGTCCTTTTTGACCATCCCTGATGACCTCTATATGTCGCCGATCGACCTCGTACCTGATCACGATCATTGCATCGCCACCATAAACTCGAAATTGAAATCGAGTTCCAAAACCAATCTGGAACAGAAGTCTGGAACACCACTCAAGCCTGGAAAACAACTCGCTCTCGAAATTCCGACCACCGGAGTGCCAAACCTTCCAGCCACTCCTTCTCCTACCTACAAGCTATCGAACCCCAAAGTATGGTGGAGCTCGATCCACCAGAGTTGATGAGTTCACCACTTCCTCGACCATCACCCAAAACTAGGGTTAAAACACTAAATCACGTCGTAACACCACGCCGACCATCGATAAATTCAACAATCATTTTTTTGATGATCCCCTACCTGCATTCCTCCTTCCACCCTGATCGTGATGTTCAATTTGCCGCCGATGGACTGAAATTGACCAAAACAAATTTCTGTTCAACCCATTAATTCTACCTTGTACCAATACTAAAAATCTTGAAATTATTGTCTAAATTCATCATTTTACAATACGATTCTGGCTACATATTTAAAAAAATATATTATAAACATTAATTTTGTGACTTTAATTACATGCTATAGTAATATATGATGCTCGAGAAATACACTGAGTATTTTCACATGCAATTATTTTTGAAACTGAAATTACATTGTAATGATCAACTTCCTTTTTGAAATCTTAGCATAATATTGATTTTTCAAAGAGAATTTGAATTGTTTTCCTAAGTTTTAAAACCTGTATCTATAACAGGAGTCTGTGCATATATATAAATCCAAATGTTATCCCGCTTTTTGGCAAAGCCGTGATACCAAAAGATCGATCGAAAACAAAGGACAGATCATCTTAGAGATTGGTCATACTTTGCTTCACTATGGATATCGCTAAATTTTCTCCTAGCCCAGATTGAGCTACAATTGATGGGACATTACAAGAAAGATCATAGAAGTCAGCATCTCAAATTTCAAGTCAATCCGAGTTCATACGCTTAAGTTATGATCGATTCAATTTGTAGGGAAAAGCCCAGATTTCGTATCCATCACTATGGGTGATTACGTATCCATCACCGAAATCTGGTTCGAATCGATCACTTTCGTATCGATCAACTTCGAATCCATCGAAGTACCTTGGTTCGACTCGGTCTCATTCGAATCCATCGGCAGATCACCTACTACGTATCGGTCAATTCCCATGAGTTCGTATCGATCAGGAGCGGCCGTGTTCGAATCCATCGAGTTCGTATCGATGGACTTCGTACCCATCAGCAGATGAAGCGCTTCATATCCATCAGCCAGTATCTGCTTCGCATCCATCAGATCATCATCCTTCGTATCCATCGAAGGGTTCAAGTTCGCATCGATTGACTTCGTATCCATGGAGAAGCTACAAGGCTCGTATCCATCAGAGAAAGGCTTATTCGTATCCATCAACCATCGGTTGTTCGACTCCATCAGTGAAGCCTTTTTTAAACCCATCAGTGAAGCTTCATTCGAATCCATCAAGCCAGCAAGCCTAGGTGACGTGTCATCCATCGATGCGAACAAGCCGAAATATGTAGACTCGATGCGGTCAACTCGGAGTGAAGACCGGATCGAGGCGAAGTTTGCGCTCCACGTCATCACAAAGACGTGTGCCACAATTGATTCGAAACCATCGGTTCGAAGAGATGGATTCGAACCAAACAGCCTAGCAAAGAACATCACTTTGTATCGACGATATCTCTCAATCTACTGATCCAAATGCCATTAAATTTTCACTGGAGATTGCACACATGTTGAGGAATGTCTCCACCAAATTTCAGCTCAATTGGACATCATCTTGATCGATATGAAATGACTTCGTATCGATCGCAGATCAAGTCGAAACTTCCTGAGATTGGTCGCGTGGTCCCACTCACGTGCCAGAACAAGTCTCCCAAAGTTTGAGTGAAATCTCAGCCTCCTACGCCTATAAATAGAGCCCCAGAGCCTATAGAAAAGGGATCTTTGGATTCTGAAGCACCCAGACTCTGCCGGATCGAGATTTCCATCATCCTACATCATATTCTTGCTGTAGTATTCGAATTTCCAGTTGTAACTTGCTATTGATCGCTGTAACAACTTGTAATCATTGAAAGAGAATCAATAAAGTTGCAAAAACTTCACAATGGACGTAGGCAACACGCCGAACCACTATAAATCGCTTGTCTATGCATTTACTTTACTGTTATTTGGAGTTTTTGTTAGATAATCCTCATTTTCAATTTACATTCTTCATTATTATCTCTTCAAAGACTCCTGTAGAGTGTTGTGACCATTTAGGTGCAAACACTTTGGTGCTTTCACCGAGAAAACCCATATTTTCTACTGCTCTTTGGATCTGTCATTGATACCGGATTGAATAAATCTAAGAGAGAGATCCAGATCACAACTCCAAGTTCCTTCCCTTCTATTCAGATCTGCATAAAGTCTAGGAAAGGAATTCAACTTTCAAGATGGTTAACACAAGGACCACCTCTAACGCTATCAATCAAGAGGAACAGGATAGGCAGAATCCTGCGCCACTACCTCCCTCTAACCAAGACGCCACTGGACACTCAGAACCATCAGGTCCGGTTACTAGGCAAGAGTTCCAGTTGCTACTCCAAGAGCTGATCCAAAGTCGACAACAACTAACAGAACAGCTACGCGCTAACGCCGAGCTGATCAACCAGCTGGATCGCCAGAACCGAAAGAGATCCAAGAGAGACCATGTTTCTCGCTCCTCCAGCAAAAGTTCCTCCTCTGCTGATTATCATAATCAATCTCCATGGCCCCGGTTAGATGGGAGTCACATACAAGTTGCTGGAAATCAACCGCCAATGACTGTTGGACAACTGAGAGTTGGTCCATCAGCCAGTTTCCAAACCAGGCCCTCCCCCCGAAGAGGTGCCATTCCTCACTGCACCGCAGAATACCATGCCACGAATGCCGCGGATGAACCAAGGGTCGATGCCCCAAGTCAGTCAAACCCGGACAGTCGTCAGCGTAGGCGTACCCCTGAACCGCACGTCCCAGAGGACTACGAGCCAAGAAGGCAAGATTTGGACTGCCAACAGCATCCGGTCCAACTCTAGGATACGGAATTCACTCACGTTCCGGCACGAGCCGCACAGAACGTACAAATGCCGGATCTTCCGACCATGATACGTCAGATGATCCGTGAGAGCCAGGGTCTCACCAATGACGAATGGGGAATTTCCCGAAGTCACACTCCTTTTACGGACTATATTCTTACTGCCGAACCCCCACGACGATTCAGGATGCCAACTCTACCCATGTACGAGGGAAACTCCGACCCCAACCAACATGTTCTGAAATATGAATGGTCGATGACCACTGCCAGAGCTGACGATGCAGTAAAGTGTCATAGTTTCCCCATATCCTTAGGGGCCATCGCTACCATGTGGTTCACTCGACTGCCACCTCGATCCATCTCTTCATTCGACCAGTTGGCCACAAAATTTGTTGAACAATTCCTCATGCACGTCGCAAGGCCAAAAGCTGTCAACACTCTGTCTAGCGTCACCCAAGCTCCTGGAGAGACGCTCAGACAATACTTAGAGAGATTCCATACTACATGTGCGGAGATCAGCAATCCGAATGATAACTCCTTCCTTATGGCGTTGACTAAAGGGATCGACACCGATTCTGAGTTTGGCAACTGGTTGGCTGGAAAACCACCTGCATCATTGGACCGTTTCCATGCCAAGGCGGCTCAATTCCTGAGAAGGGAAGATGCGAAACAGTCTAGGAAGCAAACTGATGCAGGGCAAAGCACGGAAGGAATCCAAAGCAATGTCGCAATCAAACAGTCCGGTGAGAGCTCCGAAAAAGTTCAGTTGAATGTTAAAAACAAACAAGCTCGGCGGAGAGAGAGCGTGAATCAAACTAGAAAACGAGATCAAAATCGTGGTCCACAGCGCAAGAATCCTATGTTTGACAGTTATACTCCTTTGAATACATCACTGGAGAACTTGTATTTACAAACCTGTAATACAATTCAGTACTAAAAACCTGCACCAAAGCCGTCGTCAGAGAGGCAAATCAAGACGGTAAAATTTTGCAGGTTCCATGAAAGATATGGGCACAATACGAACGAGTGTCGTCGCTTACAAGATCTCGTTGGAAAATTGATCAGAGAAAGGAAGCTGGAACAGTTTGTGCAGGCACCATAGCCTAGAGAAGTGGGCCCATCAAATCAAAATAATGAACCCAATCGACCGAGACATGAGGACTCTTCCCGCCCCGGCGGGAGATTGGTGATAAATGCCGTCAGTGGCGGAACCGCTTTGTCAGGAGCCTGGAACGACGAGATCTTCGTCACTGTTACATATGACAGGCTCTATTCAATCTATGATACTTTGCAATTTCCTTTACATTCTGCAGTTTGAATTTGTAATAAGGCGCTGACTTGCCATGTTTTTCCGTTCCAGCAATAAATTACTATCTCTTCAAGCTAGAGTTGTGATTCACCGAATGCAACATTCAACAACCACGACACACGAAGAGCTAAGTTCCGTCGAACAATGGAATTTATTCAAATAGCGAGTGACTGTGATACGGCCGGCCACTCACTAAGTGAAACCTCAGCTCGAGGGCAAGCCACCACATCAAAGGCTGAACTGGACCGACACACGACAGTCCAACAACTGACTCCAAATTCCCAGAGTGCAAATTGGAGTATAAACATCAAATAAATCATTCCCAGAGTGTGAACGGACTCCAAATTCCCAGATTGTGAATTGGAGTATAAACATCAAATAAATCATTCCCAGAGTGTGAACGGACTCCAAATTCCGAGTGTGAATTGGAGTATAAACATCAAATAAATCATTCCCAGAGTGTGAACGGACTCCAAATTCCCAGAGTGTGAATTGGAGTATAAACATCAAATAAATCGTTCTCAGAGTGTGAACGGACTCCAAATTCCTGAAGTGCGAATTGGAGTATAAACATCAAATAAATCGTTCGCAGAGTGTGAACGGACTCGAAATTCCCAGAGTGTGAATTGGAGTATAAACATCAAATAAATCGTTCCTAGAGTATGAACGGACTCCAAATTCCCAGAGTGTGAATTGGAGTATAAACATCAAATAAATCGCTCCCAGAGTGTGAACGAACTCCAAATTCCCAGAGCATGAATTGGAGTATAAACATCAAATAAATCGTTCCCAGAGTGTGAACGGACTCCAAATTCCCAGAGTGTGAATTGGAGTATAAACATCAAATCCATCGTTCCCAGAGTGTGAACGGACTCTAGGTTCCCAGAGCGCGACCGGAGTATAAATCCATCGTTCCCAGAGTGTGAACGAATTCCTAAAAAGCCCAAATAGGTGTGACTGACCATCTATCGGCTGACTCCAACTTCCCAGAGTGTGAATTGGAGTATAAACATCAATTCCATGTTCCCGGAGCGCGAACCGAAAAATCAATACTAACCCCAAGTTCCCAGAGCGTGAATTGGAGTATAAAATTACAGGTTCCCGGAGTGCGAACCCAAACATACACGCTATCTCCAAATTCCCAGAGTGTGAATTGGAGCACAAATACCAAGTCAAAATTCCCGGAGTGCGAACCGAAATATCAACACTAACTCCGAGTTCCCAGAGCGTGAAGTGGAGTATAAACATCAATTCCAGATTCCCAGAGCGTGAACCATATTACAAACATCGATAACTCTCAAATTCCCAGAGTGCGAACCAGATTATCGATCGCAAATTATCCTAAGTCCCCAGAGTGTGGACATGTGCTTAAGATTTGAAATAAGTGTGATCAATCACCGAAATACAAATGTTGTTCCCCGAAACTGGGGGGCAAAAAACTTAAGTGTTAATCACTAACCGAAGTGAAACAATGACCGAATTTCAACTTATTCATCAATCACACCATGTGACCAAGATTTTCAGACTTGACAAGTAAAACGAACTTTACTTGACGGTAATAACACCACAAGTACACTGGACTGAAAGACAAATACTGCAAATACTTAGGCATAAAAGAAATGAGAATTGAAACAAAGAAATTGAATTTTATTTCAACTAACTGTATGTGAAGATTTATGTACAAGTTCTTTCAAAAAATTCCTACTGGCAGGGGAGCAAACCTGCTTCTATACATAGCCTACGAAAGAAAAATAAAAGTGACTTCCTAACAGCTAAAAATGCACCAGAGGGGATCGTCTATTTTTTCTTCTTCGATTTCCTCTTCAACACGGAACCACTAGAACCACTAATAGTCTTCCGCTTCGACCCCGTACCCTTTGGCGTATCTTCCTCTGACGAAGGCATGATATAGACATATTCCTCCGAACTTGAACTTAAAGGAATATTCTCTTCTGGAGGAGTCGGGGGAGTCAGGTCTACCATCGGGGGAGGAATAGGCACGCTGGTTCCGACAAGCGTGTCCCCAGAAGATGTCACCGCAAGAGGAGTAGGGCCTACCGCCGTCATAACACACTCAGAACTACCACCGTGTGTTGCCGCTTCCATCTCTTTATCGATATGAGCAAGTATGTCAGCCTCACGAGCAGCGCGAGATTCACGATAAGGAGCGGTGGACTGTGACGATACATTAGAAACGGGTGGGAACGCGCCGAGAACGAATGGCATGTCAACAAAAGGGTCACCGTGCTGGCTAAAGAGTTCATTCATCATCTGTTCGTCGAAAGTAATTGAACCCCCATGTGTCATCTCGGTCGGCGCGGCTGTCGTCATGGCGATCGCTTCAGTAATAATGGCCTTCTATTCTTGATGTGACACTTGGACTGCGGGAGGCGCTGTCGGTGTAACTTTTCTCACTGGATAAGAACGAAAAGAAGTTGTCAGAACATGCTCCAATACAAACACTTCAGTTTAGACACACAGTAGATTTGTGCAGAGTACCGTCCTCAACTTGACTCGTGGCTGACTGAACAGCCTCAGAAGAATGCTCCCTTATGGGAGATAAGCGTGGCTGCTCTGGGTCAAAGCCTGGGACCAGTTGCGACTCAGTCGCTGGCGTCGGCTCTGATCCAGATGAAGTAATCATCTCTGAACTTGTAACTGGATGCGCAATGCCAGACCCCTCACCAATTTCCAAGTGTTGGGTACCCATCCTCTCTCTAGCATGAGAGATCATGAAATCATGGAGAACCTTCTTCTCATCATCAGTCAATATACGGTTCTCCAACTCAAACTCATAAAAAACTTTGCCTGGCTGTGATGTTTTCTCATCTTCGGCTGATAAATTCTAGGCGTTGAACAAATGTGTCGGATAATCGTCAAGCCACGTCAAATTTCTGTGCCTCAGCACATTAGCATTATAAGTAATGAGAAGTTCTTCTATCTCTGTCTCTAGTTTAATCTCTGCTTTACGAACTTTCTCATCGACTTCGGCTTCCATCTCACAGACCTTTTCCAAGGCCGCATCTCTTTCCCTTCGAAATTCTGCCACATGATCACACGCTTCCTATGCGGAAACGTTAGCGGCGTCCCTCTCTTTCATAATCTCTGAAACTTTGGCCTTGAGCTCGTTTAGCTCTTTCAAGGCCGCGTCCCGCTCGGCAATTACGATGGTGTTTCAGTGGCCCATGTCCTCCACCGTAGCATAATGTTCATGCTTCATCCTATCCATCGCTGTCTGAGCTTCATCAGCTTTTCTAAGAGCTTCAGTCTCTGACTTTTGAGAGGACTCGGCCTCACTACCGAGCTCCTGAATAATGCGGTCCTTTGGACAAGTTCTTTCTCCAACTTCTCAATCGTAGCCGCTCGATCAAAGGCCACCTTTGACGCTTTCTTTGCGGTTTTTGACCATTCTTGATATTGGAAGAATACATCTGATAGGTAATCATGCATCATAGGGGAATCTGTCGACGGTATCTTTTTAGATGCAGGGGAAAGACAAACCCATCAAACAAATTTCAGGAAATTCTTTCCTCAGCCAAGCAAGCCTAACTGCTCCTTCTCCCGAAGGCTCCGTCAATGTCTGCTCTGTTGACGGGGAGGCCGCGATCTCCGTTCTGCGATGAGTATCAGACCTCGATGGTTGGGAAGACTGTTGAGTCACAAGTTTTATGAAGGTTTTGATTTCTGACAAATAACTAAAGGCGATCGACAAAACAAGGTCATTATGGCTATAAAGAGCTACATATGGTACTCTAGATTGTAGGTTGATTATTTGATATTATAATAGTGATAAACTTGTTAAAATATATCCTCAAATAATCATGCATTTTCAAGGAAATCAATATATATACGAATAAATTGTAGTTGCACATTCAGTGTGCAACTTTACAGGGACCGGTCGGCCGGTCACAATATATGCGGTCGACCGTTCCTGCATAATTTGCACAATGAACGTGCACACATGCACATAACGTATATATATTTGAATTCCTGTCTACTGGTCACTTTTTAACCTGTCGACCGTTTTTAAACAGAAAGCAATTTTTCCAAAAGACACTTCTTTTCTCCAAAGGTTGCATCTCTTACCTTTCATCAAAGATCATATCTCTTAATGGCAACTGCTCACAAAGAGTTACAACCATTCTTATCTATATAAACTCATCTAAATCGTTGATTAAAATAACATAATTATATATGCTTTTTACTCTAATCTCTGATCTTACTTTCTACATACTCCTGCATTCTAAAAGCTCTCAATTATTTATTGAATCATTGAAACTATTTCATATCTTTTGATTCAATAAGTAATATACTTTCCTTAATCTTTTCAAAACATCATTCGCATACTTTGAGGATAAGATTATAGGAAGGGTGTACTACTAGTGACAAATCCGTGTTTTCAAGAGCACAAGTTGTCAACAATAATTGTATTTGTTCTTTTGTTGAAGTCCTCTGTGTTGTAAGAGGCAAGTGTTGAAGTCCTTAGTGTATTAGAGGCGTGAAATCCCGTTCGGTTGCTCGGGTATTGTAAACCTGTTCCTCCGGGTGAAGTGAGGTAGTTAATAATGAAAATCCAGATAGAAGTCTGGGACTGGACGTAGGACGGTGCTCCGAACCAGTATAAAAATCTCTGGTGTGATTTTTCTATTTTTATTTACTATGCTATTATCATCTATTTCCGCATTTATATTGTAGTCCATATTACACGATCAGTGTATGCTATATTAGCACATATAATCGTATACACACCGCACTTTCATTTGGTATCAGAGCACGGTCATCATATAACCGTAACACAGTTATTTGATATATTATAGTAATATGGCAAATAACGTAAGTACTAGCACTCAAAACACCACTTACACGGAGGGTCAATCAACACAAAGACCTCCATTTTTCAATGGTCTTAACTATAGTTATTGGGCAACACGTATGTCATTCTTTATGCAATCAAATAGCTATGATGCTTGGTGAATCCAACAAATGATTATTCAGAATGGACTGCAGCTGAGAAAACGGCAGCAGCCGTAAATGCAAGAGCAATAAATATGTTGTTCTGTGCATTAGACCAAAATGAATATAACCGTGTTAGTATCTGCACTACTGCATATCAAATTTGGCAAACACTAAAAATCACTCATGAAGGTACTAACAAGGTTAAACAAGCCAAAATAGCCATGCTGAAAAGTCAATTTCAAAATTTCAAAATGAAACCAAATGAGACAATCAATGACATGTATTCACGGTTTCAAACTATTCACCATGCACTTATTGGCTTAGGACAAAAGTATTCTGATTTCGATGTTGTTTCAACAGTCCTACATTCTCTGACTAGTGAATGGGAAGGAAAAGTATTAGCAATTGAAGAAGCTAATGACCTTTCCGTCATGAAGCCAGATGAATTGATAGGAAATTTAATGTCCTATGAAGCAAATTTGCAGGCTAGAAAAGAACAGAAAGAAGAAAAGAAAAATGTAGCATTTCATGTTGAGAAAGATGAAAATGAATCAGATTCCGAAGACGAAGATTTGGCATTCATTGCGAAAGGATTCAAAAAATTCCTAAAATATCGAAAAGCCAGTCGTTACAATAAAAGGAAACCTGGATCAAACAAACCATCTTCATCTGCTATAGAATGTTTCAACTGCCACAAAAAGGGACACATGCAGAAGGATTGTCCAGAACAAAAGAAGAAGTCAGAAAATGACAAATTCAAATATAAGAAGGACAAATCTAAGAAACGAGCTTTCTCAGTAACATGGGATGATTCAGAGTCATCTTCATCAGAAAGTGAAAGTGATTCAGAGAATGAACAAGCTAATGTTTGTTTTATGGCAACAGAAGATGAGGTACAAATTCCTACATTTGATGAATTACTTGATATTAATGCTGAATTGATAGTCAAATATAAAGACATAAAACGTCAATTAAAAGTAGTCAAAGCAGATTTAAGTAGAGCAGAGTTTGAACGAGATATGTTAAAAGATGAGAAGAAAATATTAGAAGAGGAACTTGAAAATATTCAAGAATCATCATCTAATGTTGACTCTCAAATATCTCTTTTGAGTCAAGAAATAGAAGCTCAAAAAGAGAAAAATAATGCTCTCACTACTGAAAATCATGAGCTTAAAGCAAAAGTCAAAATTCTAGACCTAGAAAAAGCTAGCTTACAAACAAAGTTTGATGACATTACTCAAAATGTTTCTAACTTTAACAAAGGTCGAGAAAATTTGACAAAAATCATTGAAAGTTCACAATCTATTTCAGACAAACAAGGATTGGGATATAACAAACAAGAAACCAAGAAACATCTTGGAAATAAAAGGAAGAAGAAAGTACAAAAAAATGAAGCTAAGAAAATCTTAGTTTATTATATTCCAAACCAAAACCAGTTGTGAAATTTCAAAAGAAAAATGTCAAGACTATCAAAATATGGGTTCCTAAAACAAATAACAATTTGATTAGGAACAAATACATTCAGCAATTCATGAATACCGTGCATTTTAATAATAATTATATATATAAAGGGGATACCGGACCCATATGGGTTTGGACTCCTAAGACCTAACTCTTAGGACCCTATAAAAAGTGGGTACCATGGACTTAATTCTATTTTTTGCAGGTCCCACTTAAGAAAAGAGGAAAGTGGATATTGGACAGTGGTTGCTCAAAGCACATGACGGGAGACAAGAGCTTATTAACAAATATTACATACTCAGATGGTGGCTCCGTCACTTTTGGAGACAATTCAAAAGGCTATATCATCGGCAAAGGCGATGTGAGCAATTGCGGTACATCTAACTTACCTCTTATTACTAATGTCATGCTAGTTAGAAATTTAAAACATAATTTGCTTAGTATTAGTCAGTTATGTGACAACGGTTTTATAATTTCATTTTCGAATAATAAGTGTAGTATTTTAGATAAAGACCATAATTTGGTTTTCGAAGGTTATAGAGACAGAAATATATATATTCTGAATATGAATATTAATCATAATTCAGATATGTGTCTTGTGGCTAATGACAATGATCCATGGCTATGGCACAAACGCTTCTGTCATATAAACTTCAGAACTATTGACAAGCTAGCCAAAAACAATCTAGTTAGAGGACTACCCAAAATGAGTTTTAAAGTTAACAACATTTGTGATGCATGTCAATTAGGAAAATTGACCAAATCATCTTTTAAGTCCAAGAAAGTCATATCAACATTACAACCACTTGAGTTACTACACATGGATTTATTTGGACCTACTAGGGTTCAATCAATAAATCACAGTCAATATGTGCTTGTAATTGTTGATGATTTCTCTCGTTATACATGGACAATTTTCTTAAAAAATAAAAGTGACACTTTCGATCATTTCAAATCTTTCGTCAAAAGAATTCAAAAATCAAAAGGGATTAAAGTTAAAAATATAAGAAGTGATCATGGCGGAGAGTTTGAAAATAATGAATTTGAATATTTTTGTACAAAGAAAGGTATATATCATAATTTTTCGTTTTCCAGAACTCCACAACAGAACGGAGTTGTAGAACGGAAGAACCGAACTTTACAAGAATGTGCAAGAACATTATTGAATGGAACTACCTTACCAAAACATTTTTGGGCGGAAGCTGTCACAACTGCCTGTTATGTTTTAAATCGTGTGCCATAAGACCTCTTACCAAAAATACTCCTTATGAATTATTTAACAAAAGGAAGCCTAAAATCTCATACTTCAAAGTTTTTGGTTCCAAGTGCTTTATTTTAAATACGAAAGACCAGCTTGGCAAATTCGATCCAAAAGCCGATGAAGGAATATTTGTCGGTTATTCGGAACGAAGTAAGGCCTATCAGATATTTAATAAACGAACCAAAACTATTGAAGAATCACTTCATGTCTCTTTTGATGAAATCTATCAGCATCCTCACACTATAACAGATGATGACGAATCAATAGTCACTGACAATCCAATCATCACAAATATTGATTCTGACTCGGAAATAATTATTGAGAATATTCCTCAAATATGTGAGTTACAATCACCACCAAGAATATTAAGAGACCATCCGGCTCAAAATATAATCGGTGAAATAACATCGCATGTCAGAACAAGGAGTCAACTCAATCAAATGGGCCATGTCGCTTTTCTCTCAAATATCGAACCTAAGAATCCAAAAGAAGCTGCTACAGATGATTACTGGATCATTGCCATGCAGGAAGAACTAAATCAGTTTGAGCGCAATGACGTTTGGGAACTTGTTCCAAGACCAACTGATCAGTCAGTTATTGGTACTAAATGGGTCTATAAAAATAAGGCTGACGAACAAGGAAATATCACCAAAAATAAAGCAAGATTAGTAGCACAAGGATATAATCAGGAAGAAGGTATCGATTATGAAGAAACTTTTGCACCAGTTGCTCGACTAGAAGCTATTAGAATCCTATTATCTTTTGCTTGTCACCATAATTTCAAACTTTATCAGATGGATGTCAAAAGTGCTTTTCTCAATGGATTTATCAAAGAGAATGTCTATGTCGAACAACCTCCTTTGTTCGTACATGAAAAATATCCTGACCACGTGTTCAAACTTAAGAAATGTCTGTATGGTTTAAAACAAGCACCTCGTGCTTGGTATGAACGACTACGTAGCTATCTTATTAACTCAGGATTTCAAATGGGCAAAGTTGATCAAACTTTGTTTATTAAACATTCTCGAAAAGATATTCTAGTTATCCAGATATATGTAGACGTTATCATCTTTGGTTCAACAAACGATAAACTCTGCAAGGAATTTGCAAGTATTATGACCAAAGAATTCGAAATGTCTCATACGGGAGAACTATCTTATTTTCTTGGACTTCAAATAAAGCAACTTTCAAACGGTATTTTTATCAATCAAGAAAAATACCGTGAAAACCTTATCAAACGCTTCGGATTAAAAAATACATCTGGTAAACCAACTCCTATGAGTACAACTACACATCTTGAAAAAGATGAAAGTGGTAAGAATGTTGACCAGAAATTATATCGAAGCATGATTGGTTCTCTTCTTTATCTTACAGCTAGTTGTCCAGATATAATAATGAGTGTTTGTTTATGTGCTCATTTTCAAGCCGATCCAAAGGAATCACATCTATGAGTAGTGAAACGTATAATTCGTTATCTTAATAATACCAAAGATTTCGGTCTTTTTTATCCAAAAGAATGTCCATTTGAATTAGTATCATATAGTGATGCTGATTTCGGTGGCTCACGAACGGATAGAAAAAGTACAAGTGGTACGTGCCATTTTATTGGAAAATCACTTGTCTCTTGGTTCAGTAAGAAACAGAATTGTGTTTCACTATCAACATGTGAAGCTGAATATATATCAGCAGCTCTCGCTTGTACTCAAGTACTATATATGCAACAAACACTTCAAGATTTTGATATTCATTTATCAAATTCTATTATATACTGTGATAACACCAGTGCTATAAATCTCTCTAAAAATCCAGTAAATCACTCTAGAACCAAACACATTGATATCCGTCATCATTTCCTTCGAGATAATATTGACAAAGGAAATATATGTCTTGAATATGTTCATACCGACAATCAATTAGCGGACATTTTTACTAAGCCTCTGCTCGAATCTAATTTTATTAGATTACGAAGAGAGCTTGGTTTAATTTCAAGAAAAAATCTTGACTAAGTAATTTCTAAAGAACGTCTTCTTTTTAGTTATTCTTTAACCATAACTTTTGCATAAACTATTTTTTTTTACATTAAATATAAGCCACTGCTTGATTTAATGGTTAATTCTCTTTACTCATTTTTTCATTCTTTTCTTTTAGTGATCGTCCTTTCCTTTCTTATTTTATAATTTCAGTTTTAAAAGGAGAGCTATTTTTAGAGTTAACATAAAGTTTCTGCTTATGTTTTCTTGGTCAAAATTTTTCATTAACTCACATCCATAGGTTTATACATAAGAAACTTGTATATAAACTTGCAAAAATTTCATATTTTGTTCATCTTTTTTTATCTAACCATAATATTCTATACAACATTCCCTATGGCTCACATTTGTGATAAATGTGCTCAAGAATCATACATTTCTATTACGAGTTCTGAGTCGGAGGAATATTATTCTCCTACAACACCAAAACAAAAACCAAGTTGTCATCATCAATGCTCTTGTATGTCTGATAAAACTCCAAATTCAAAACGAGTGAAGAGGACACTGTTCTGTTCTCCTCGTACCAAAGCACAAATCGATGAGATACACCACTATCAGAAACATCAAATAGACCTTCAGAGACAGCTCCATTATGGGCAAAGTCAACTTTATCATGAGCAACAACGGACATCGGCACGATTATCCGTTTTAGAAAAGTTGGCAACATTTTTCTACGGTTCCAACAAGCATGACGTGCATGAACCAATGCCGTCTAGGCCATCAACATCTAAAAGTCCTAACTCTTGGGATCGGAACTATGAGAAGAATGAAGGTGCTCAGAAACACTGGAGTCCATGGTCAAAACGTATTGAAGGAAACAACGATAATTCTAATGACGAACCTTCCACTTCTCATTAGATTTATATATAGTTATTATATCTTTATCTATCACTTGTGTAATAATAGTTATATTTTGTATTAAGAATGAAATATAATATATATATGTTGATATATTATAAAAAACTTGCAAAATAAAATGTTATTACACAGCATTCAAAACCGGTCGACCGCCCCGATTATAGCCGGTCGACCGTTTGCTCCCTGGTTGAAAACGGTCGACCGGCCATAATTCTTTGGTCGACCGGTTGACGTATTTTCATTTTTTATATATATATTTATGCGTCATTTTCTTTCAACCCTCCTTCTCTTTTGACTCAAGCTGTTCTTTTTTCGCAAAATCACAAACCCTAGTTTCCTATTTTCAATTCCCAAATCTCAACTCTTCCAACAATGGCTCCTCCTCAAAAGAAATCCAAGAAAGGAACATCCTCTGAAACTTCATCTCTGAACATCTCCGCCAAAAAATGGCTTCAAAGTCCAATTGCTGTAACAAGATGGAATCAGATGACAAATTACAAGTTTCATCCAGGCTCTTTCATCAAATTTGATGATTTCACGGCTTATGGAGTTCGGAGGTTAGCCAATAATTCCAACATTACTCCATTGATAGATTTTTCAGAAAATAATGTGGAGATAAATCATTTGATGATCAAATTATTTTACGCCAACATGAATCTCGACGAGTATCAACCTGATAATCCAAACGGAGTCATCTGGTCTGTGGTCTGTGGCAAGCAAATTTTTCTTACTCATGCTAGAATTGCCTCTATACTTGGTATACCAAATCGAGGCGATGAGTTTTCATCTACTTTCTGCGAAGTCTTCACTCGCAATAGTACCAGTCATCAGTTCATAGAAGACAATAGTGATGGCACAAAGTCTATTGGACTTCGACCGACAGCCAGACTACCTCATCGTGTTTTGATGCATTCTCTTTTTCCTAGACTTGGAAATTATGATGCTGTATATAAAGAAAACTTCAAAGCTCTCTATGCTATTTTTGGTGAAATCCAAATCAATTGGGTACACATGCTTTTTGATGAAATTCTCAAGGTAAATAACTCTACACGACCTCATTTCTTCTACAATGAATATATCATGCGACTTTTGTTAGCTTGTGGGGTCAATCCTCCTGATTCTGCAACCTCAAAACCAAAATGCATTGATTCCATAACCATCAAACGAATGAAGCTTCCTCCACCTTATCTTGAGATTATGCCTTTTGAGGAATGGCAACAAAGAGGACCAAGAAAACAAAAAGCAACTTCCTCTCGTCCTCGTTCCGATGAAGTAAAACTATTAAAATCAAAATCATCCACAAAAGAATCACTTGAAACTATTGCGCGTAACCAATTTTTGCTTGAATCACGTCTCAAGCGCATGGACTCTAAAATTGATAAGCGCTTCAATAAGGTCAAGTCATTCTTTGGTATGCTATGGGATGCTATATCATGTTCCACATCCACCTCTGTTTAAGCACAAGACCCAGGAAAACGTCCTGCTGCTCCTGTTTTCACCTGGACATCATCTGACGAGTCTACTGGTATGAGTGGTCATGGACATGGAGAATCATCTAGAGGGAACAATGATGAGGAGGAAGAAGAAGAAGATGATGATGACGACGACGATGATGATGATGAAGAGGAGATACGATCTGCTTCATCTTAGATTCTATTATGGTTTCGCACTTTAAAAACATTCATCGACACTTGTACTAAATAGTGTCGTTATTCTTATTTTTCATTTGACATTATGGTCTGTATTATACTCTGTTATGTTTTGGATGTGTTAATGTTTTATTTTGCTATGCATATCATATTAATTCTACTATTCTAGTATCTGTTACTCCTTTTTGTCGATGACAAAGGGGGAGAAAGGGCTAACAATTGTTTGTAGGAACGTACATATATAAGAATTCATTGAGAGAGATCACATATCCAGGGGGAGATTTAGATTTGCAGATATATATTGTCATCAATCAAAAAGGGGGAGAATGTTGAGTCACAAGTTTTATGAAGGTTTTGATTTCTGACAAATAACTAAAGGCGATCGACAAAACAAGGTCATTATGGCTATAAAGAGCTACATATGGTACTCTAGATTGTAGGTTGATTATTTGATATTATAATAGTGATAAACTTGTTAAAATCTATCCTCAAATAATCATGCATTTTCAAGGAAATCAATATATATACGAATAAATTGTAGTTGCACATTCAGTGTGCAACTTTACAGGGACCGGTCGGCCGGTCACAATATATGCGGTCGACCGTTCCTGCATAATTTGCACACTGAACGTGCACACATGCACATAACGTATATATATTTGAATTCCTGTCTACTGGTCACTTTTTAACCTGTCGACCGTTTTTAAACAGAAAGCAATTTTTCCAAAAGACACTTCTTTTCTCCAAAGGTTGCATCTCTTACCTTTCATCAAAGATCATATCTCTTAATGGCAACTGCTCACAAAGAGTTACAACCATTCTTATCTATATAAACTCATCTAATTGATTAAAATAACATAATTATATATGTTTTTTACTCTAATCTCTGATCTTACTTTCTACATACTCCTGCATTCTAAAAGCTCAATTATTTATTGAATCATTGAAACTATTTCATATCTTTTGATTCAATAAGTAATATACTTTGCTTAATCTTTTCAAAACATCATTCGCATACTTTGAGGATAAGATTATAGGAAGGGTGTATTACTAGTGACAAATCCGTGTTTTCAAGAGCACAAGTTGTCAACAAAAATTGTATTTGTTCTTTTGTTGAAGTCCTCTGTGTTGTAAGAGGCAAGTGTTGAAGTCCTCAGTGTATTAGAGGCGTGAAATCCCGTTCGGTTGCTCGGGTATTGTAAACCTGTTCCTCCGGGTGAAGCGAGGTAGTTAATAGTGAAAATCCAGATAGAAGTCTGGGACTGGACGTAGGACGGTGCTCCGAACCAGTATAAAAATCTCTGGTGTGATTTTTCTATTTTTATTTACTATGCTATTATCATCTATTTCCGCATTTATATTGTAGTCCATATTACACGATCCGTGTATACTATATTAGCACATATAATCGTATACACCCCGCACTTTCAAAGACGGCTTGGGCCGTGAAGTTTATGGAGGCCTCAAAACATGAACTAGAGGCAGTGCAGAGCTCTAGGTGGTGGCGTGCGAGATCGAGTCCGACGCCTATAATCTGTCTCTGTCAGTGCGCTCGTGACTCGAGCACCCATTGTCATACTCTCTAACTCCTTCCCTCCTATATGCTTCGTAATATGAAGAAGACTTGCGTTTTTTGCGAAGACTGCCAAGCATCGAGCCTTTACCAGACATGGCATCTGCAAAGCAAAAAACATAAAATGAAATTAGTAATCTCTCACAGTGAACGTATTACACTTAGAAATCGTGTAGTGCCGTGAAGTGTGAATGTGGGTGCAACCCCCCGACCAACCAGATGTGTCAACCGCACTAGTGGGCAGAGACTCGCTCAAAACTAAGGCTTCTGAAAGTTCGTCCAATCCGGCATCATGCTGCAAAGACACATCGTCCGGAATTGGAAGATCGGCGAGCCCTTCGTAAAGATTCTCAGTTCTCGGAGGAGACATCTCCGAAATTCTAATTCCGGAGGCGGGTCGGGCCGTGACAACCGATTTCCATCTTCCCTTTTCAGGTGGCTTAACAACGGCTGCCATGCCTTTTCTTTGTTCTTGGGTATCTTGGGCTACATCCACATATTCGCCCAACGTTTCTTCATCAGTATGAGTTCTTTTGGAGTTAGCCTCCTCAATTATGACAACTTTAGACTTTCTTCTTTAACTCGTTCTTTCGAGGCAGTTTTTAAGACACCGTCAAGCATTATGCTTTGTCTTCGTTCAATCAGTCCAAGAAACCTGAGATTCCTATCTGTTAATAGCAACTCGATATTCCTCTCTTCACTTGGGATTTCTTGAAAAACCCGAACTATCTCCTTGAAACGTTCACCTTCGGTTTGCTGAATTACAGCTGAAAAGGAAAAGAGAAGCGAGTTCGACTTCAAATACATCAGTCTTATCAACCACCCGATCAAATAGCAATACTCACGTCTAAATAGCCATCGCCGAGTGAACCCTGGGGGGCACCTAACATAAAACCACTCCGTTCTGAAGTACCTCAATCTAGTCCAAGCCCCCGTGATCACTTGGCAATTTCTTACCGCCTCCAGGAATGTGAAAGATGGACTATCGGCCCGACTCTTGAAGTTAAACAAGTATCTAATCTCAATCGACAGTGGAGGTCGATGGAGTACTCCATAAATGCAATGAACAAGCTATTGAGTGACGCATATCCGTTCGGATGCAGCTGAGATGGGCGATTCTCAAAAATGACAATACTTCTCTTATATACTGGTTAAACGGAGGGAGTGTCCCAGTTGCGCACGCATGGCGATTGAATGCGGTATATCCCTCCGATGGATTGTGCGGTCTATCATTTGGCCCCGGCAGTACTACGTCATCCATCGACAAACCATGCCTTAAGCATATTCTTCCTAGCATGTCTTTCAAAATGTTAGACGGAACAGAGTCTGATGGGTTACTAATGAAGGATGCGTCAGGTAACTCGTCCGGAGCTGGACCGATAACTTCAATCTCAATCTTCGGTACTTCAAGCACGGGAGGGACTGAACTCTGAGTTTCTTGCGGCCGCGAACTTGAAGTTTCCATAACTAGATAACTCACAAGAAATCATCATTAGATGCTAAAAAGCCCGTGCATTCCCCGGTGTAAAGTGCATGACTGTGTCGTGCAGTGCTGTGCATTACTTGAGCAAATTCTATAGAATAAACTGAAATGTATGAACGACAAAACTCTGAAAATCAAACTGGAAATGACCGTCATTGCTGACCGTCACAACTGTACCATCCAAACGCAAGCGATCGATCCAAGTTAAAGTTCGTTATATTTTTGTTAAGTTACGGTTCCATCGACGAGCTTCGAAAGGTAGTCCAATATGCAGTTCTACGGTCAAGTTCAGTCGTGAAAGGCAGAAGCTCGTCGGAGTCAAGTATTCTAATGTGCAAAATTTCTCTAAATTCGTTTAATTTCAACTTGGAATCGGTCGCTGCAGTTCAAATTCCTATCGAGTCAAAGATATATCATCGACCATGTTCGAATCGATATGTTCGTATCGATCAGGTTCAACCCGATACGTTTCGTATCGATCAGGTTCGACCCGATACGTTTCGTATCGATCAGGTTCGAAACGATGCGTTTCGTATCGATCAAGGGCACACCATTTAGCATCGATCTGAGAACATTGGCTTTGCGTCGATCGCCGCTCTCGTATTCGTATCGATACGAAATCACATACTCTCCTTCGATTCGAAAAATCCTATTACAGATCGACACGAAACGAAGGCAGAATCATTCCTCCACAACTCCTTCTTCTCCAAAAAGGGCCTCAACTCCATGGCCGCGCTCCATCCCCAATCTTGCTCTCACTCGTCCAGATCCTAAATTCATCGAAACCAGTCTTGAAAGCAAGAAGGATGGTTTGAGATTTCGAGTTTCATCGTTCTAAACATGATTCTATCCATTAATTACCTGATTCTAATGTTTAATTTTGAAGGATTGAAGGACTGAGTCGATTCGAAGGCTAAATAGTTCTTTCTCTTGGACTCTCTATCGATACGAAAGCAAAAGGCAACAGTAAAAGTAAAAAGTGAAAAAATGGCCAAATGCGAAGTATTTATATGAAGCCATAGAAGAACCGGGTCGATTCGCCTCCCGGTCCATGTGACCAGTCACCACCGGTCACCCTAACGTTCGAGTCGAACGGCAGTTTCGAATCCATCATCGAAAATTTCTATCGATTCGAAATAGACGACGGATCCATTGATACGAAGCAAGCAGCAAGGACAGCTGAAGATTGTGAACTCCATCGGCTCAAAGCCCTCGTTCACATCAACAATTTTGCAACTCCATCCGTTGCATATCGATACGAACAACAATTTCGTATCCATCAATACCTATCGATACGAACAGATATTTCGTATCCGTCCAAACTCATCGATACGAACGGATGTTTCGTATCCATCCAAGCTCATTGATACGAACTATCATTTCGTGCCCATCATTTCTCATCGATACGAACGGATGTTTCGTATCCATCCAAGCTCATCGATACGAACTATCATTTCGTATCGATCATTTCGACTCGCATCGATATGGAAAACTACTTTTCAACCTTTTACATCGATTCAGGAGAGGATCGATACAAGAGGATAGTCAAAAACAACCATCAAGCGTTGTTTCAACTCGAATTTCAAATCGATTCAGGAGAAAACCGATACGAAATTCAATAACAAACAAAACTGACAAAGACTCGTGAACACACAACGTTAACGAGAGTCAAATTAACATATGTGCATATATGTCGGACTAATATTCGATTTTAAACATTCACAGGGATCGAATACTCATCTTGTTACGATTACAACAACCAACAGCTAAGCACTATTATACATCAATCATATCAACGCAAGGTTACAACCTTCGACAAGAGAGCAATGATTGTTCAGAGAGAAATTGCAGCTTTTCAAAGCACGTCATGTTTCCATAAGACGTACTTTGGTGGGCAAATGTTATCCCGCTTTTTGGCAAAGCTGTGATACCAAAAGATCGATCGAAAACAAAGGAAAGTTTGTCTCAGAGATTGGTCATACTTTGCTTCACTATGGATATCGCTGAATTTTGTCCGAGTCCAGATTGAGCTACAATTAATGGGACATGACAAGAAAGATCATAGAAGTTAGCATCTCGAATCTGAATTCAATCCGAGTTCATATTCTCAAGTTATGATCGATTCAATTTGAAGGGAAAAGCCCAGATTTTGTATCCATCACTATGGGTGGTTTCGTATCCATCACCGAACTCTGGTTCGAATCGATCACTTTCATATCGATCAACTTCGAATCCATCGAAGTACCTTGGTTCGACTCGATCTCATTCGAATGTATCGGCATATCACCTACTTTGTATCAGTCAACTCCCATGAGTTCGTATCGATCAGGAGCGGCCGTGTTCGAATCCATCGAGTTCATATCGATGGACTTCGTACCCATCAGCAGATGAAGTGCTTTGTATCCATCAGCCAGTATCTGCTTCGCATCCATCAGATCATCATCCTTTGTATCCATCGAAGGGTTCAAGTACGCATAGATTGACTTCGTATCCATGGAGAAGCTACAAGGCTCGTATCCATCAGAGAATGGCTTGTTCGTATCCATCAACCATCGGTTGTTCGACTCCATTAATGAAGCCTTGTTCGAACCATCAGCGAACCTTCATTCGAATCCATCAAGCCAGCAAGCCTAGGTGACGTGTCATCCATCGATGCGAACAAGCTGAAATATGTGGACTCGATGCGATCAACTCGGAGTGAAGACCGGATCGAGGAGAAGTTTGCGCTCCACGTCATCACAAAGACGCGTGCCACTATTGATTTGAAACCATCGGTTCGAAGAGATGGATTCGAACCAAACAGCCTAGCAAAGAACATCACTTTGTATCGACGATATCTCTCAATCTACTGATCCAAATGCCATGAAATTTTCACTGGAGATTGCACACATGCTGAGGAACGTCTCCACCAAATTTCAGCTCAATTGGACATCATCTTGATCGATACGAAATGACTTCGTATCGATCACAGATCAAGTCGAAACTTTCTGAGATTGGTTGCGTGGGCCCACTCACATGCCAGAACGAGTCTCCCAAAGTTTGAGCGAAATCTCAGCCTCCTACGCCTATAAATAGAGCCCCAGAGCCTATAGAAAAGGGATCTTTGGATTCTGAAGCACACAGACTCTGCTGGATCGAGATCTCCATCATCCTACATCATATTCTTGCTGTAGTATTCGAATTTCCAGTTGTAACTTGCTGTTGATCGCTGTAACAACTTGTAATCATTGAAAGAGAATCAATAAAGTTGCAAAAACTTCACAGTGGACGTAGGCAACACGCCGAACCACTATAAATCGCTTGTCTACGCATTTACTTTACTGTTATTTGGAGTTTTTGTTAGATAATCCTCATTTTCAATTTACATTCTTCGTTATTATCTCTTCAAAGACTCCCGAAGAATGTTGTGACCAATTTAGGAGCAAACACCAAACATGTTTGCAAAATTTTCTACGTTCATGCAAACACTTTCACATCATATCACAATGACCATCACAAGCATCAGGTTGATAAATAATTTTAGGTTTCAAACTAGATGTATGCTCACCTAAGTTTGGTTTGAAAGCAGAGAAGCGAAGAAGTAGTTTTTAAACTGCTCTGCCTTTTGATCTGAGACTTTCCAAATTTTGATCTTTGTTTTGATCATCATTTCCTCAGGTTGAAAATAATGGAATTAATTATGGTTTTAATTGCTTCAGATTTTAATTTTAAATTTTAATTATGGGTTTACTTGAATTACCTGAGAGATGAAGCAGAGCCTAATATTTTGAGTTTTGAAACTGCTTTGGATTTTTTTGGTCTATACCTCCAAGTTTGATTTTACTTTTAGATTCATCTGAGTTGAACCTTGTATTTGATTTCCAAATTTAAGACTTTACTTTGGTTTTGATCTGCATTCCTAACCTAAAGCTTTTTATTTTGTTTCCAGGTTGAGAACTTGAAGCTGAAAGTTTCCCAGGTTTTGAAAATTTTGAAAACTGCTGTGATTGCTTTTGATTAGAGTTTTTCAGATTTCTTGATTTGGTTTCAGGTTTGAATGATTTGAATCTTTTTCTGGTTATGATTTCTTGTTTCAGTTTTAGATTGAGATTTTTCGAATCTAGATTTTTGAAGAGGGTTTGATTTCTTTGTTTTCTCAGGCTTGAGAGAAAACAAAATAGACTGGCTTCAAATTTTTTTCTTTTCCTTATGCATGTTTTCAAATTTAATTCAAAGGAGAATACTTCCAATGCCACTTGTCCCATTTGCATGTCAAAATTATTACACTTGTTTAATTTCTTATTGCATGGTTTACACTTGTTCAAAACAAGAAATATTATGTTTTAGACCCTTATGTAAATAAATTTAAAATTTATGGTTTAAACCTTGTTTATAAATAAATTCATTACTTTGTTTTTTAAACTACTTTATTTATAATTTCAATTGTAAATGAGTACTTTCCTTTTTACATTACCATATGTTTTAATGTTACATACAATCTATATTTTTTATTATTTTCAAATGGTATTAGGCTTTATTAATTTCAAAAGGTAAATACATATTAAGACTTTATATTCATACATTTTAACTTGTACTTATACAAATTTATAACAAATGATTTTGAAATCAAATTAGATTATATACCTATAAATCTAATTAGATACATATATATTGTTTTCCAAAATAAATTTTTTAAATCCAATTGATTTTATAACAAATATTAATTATTGAATTTCAATCTCAAAATTAAATTTCAAGTGATAATCTATTTATATAAATAAACATACACCTTATTTATTTTGGAAAATTCAAATATACCCAAAAATCCTATTCACAATATATTTCATTCTTAGAACTTCCAGCTTAAAATTTAATTCAATTTTGTTTATATTTCAAATCCATATAAATTCTAAATAAATTCACAATTAAATCCAAAATTAAATCTAATTACCAATTAAATTTGACTCAAGAATCGGGATCGTTACAAAATCTGTGTTCTTTACTGCTTTCATTTTAATTTCGACTTTTCTTCATATTATTACTCTCTACATATATTCTATCTGTTATCTATGACCGTTAGTTGGTGCTTTCATTTACATTTGGGTGTTAGTGGCCAATTTTGGCGCTAACATATTGGTGCTTTCAATGAGAACGCAAGCACTTAAGAATGTTGGAGCTAGGAACTTGGATTCTAGGAAACAATGGCTAGACCATCAGCAAGGAAGCAAGTGAAAGAAAGGAGTAATCAAGAGCGAAGTCAAGAGGCTTCCTCTAGAGCTGGAGCAGGTCAAGCAGGGGGAATGGCTCAGCAGGGGGCAGCCCCCAATCAGCAAAAGGCTAATAATCTAGATGGACCTAGACTCGAGGCACACCATCAGGAAACGCTGGACCAATCCATGGAGGGATACCATATGATGATGTGCAACCCAACGCCAATAGGAGTGTAGGAGTACGACATGAGGAGCATGTGCTTGAATTTCCTCATGAACTCGGGGGGCAGACTGGAGGCAACAGACAAGGATTACAGCTTGGCGACAACGACAGACTGGCGGCGATGGTTAGACGAGCTATGAGTGGTGGATTGGTAAACAATGACTTGGAGGATGTGAATAGGAGTCCCTTTACTCCTACTATCAGGCGATCTAGGAACCCACCGGATTTTAAGCTACCATCATTGGAGATGTATAATGGGAGAACGGATCCGATGGTTCATCTGACAAAGTATATGAGGCATATGGAAGTGCTGAGGGCATCCGAGGAAGTCATGGCCCGATGCTTCCCATTGTATCTGACAAACATAGTAGCATTATGGTTTAGGCAATTGGAGAGTGGTTCCATTGGAAGGTGGACCGAGTTGACTGGGAAGATTATGAGGCAGTTTATAGTTCACATTTCGAGACCTAAGAATGTGATGAGTTCGGCAGCGCTAAAGCAGAGGATTAGGGAATCTTTGAGAGGCTTTCTATCGTGATTCAATGCAGTGGCAGCATCCGTGGATCGACCAGATCCATCCATGGTCTTAATGGCAGCTGTATCTGGCATAGCTAATGGAACAGAGTTCAAAAATTCACTAAAAAGGGATCCATCTATGGATCTAAGGGAGTTTTATCATGAAGCCGAAGGATTTTTACGGTTAGAGGATGCAAATGCTGAGAGAGAGGAAGGAGAAGGAGATGATGTTTATGCAGTCAAGGGTGAAAATCCTTCTAAAAAAGATTCAGGAACTGATAAAGGGAAACGGAAGGCCAGGGATAACGATGATGGACCAATGCGACCACGAAAGGAACCGAGGTTCACCTCTTATTTAAAGCTGAATGAGACTTTGGAATGAATTTACCAAGACACTAGGGAGCAGATTCCCTATCGAAAGCCAATGAGAAGGGATCCGACCAGCAATGAAAGAAGATCAAACAAGTATTGTTTGTTTCATGAACTGAACGGTCGTAGCACAAATGATTATAGTCACTTGAAGGATGAAGTTGAGGGGCATATCTGGAATGGTCTGCTATCCCAATATATGAGAAGGAGGGCCACGACGGTGGAACAAGAACGACCTCCACCTGCACCTATAGGGAACGGCTCAGGATCAAGGTGTCATCTTATTATCAATTGATCGAAATAATGATGAATAAGTAGCAAACTCCACACCAACATGATTAAGTCATTTACACATGTACAGGACCGCGAACGATCCTCATGCATGCTCTGATACGACTATAAATCGCATTAATGTAAGTGTTTGCACTTCAACGTCCCGGTTTTGCTTTTATTTTCCATTTCTCATGTTTGGACTTGATTTTGTTTGACTTTTCTGTTGAAAGACTTATTTCTACAAAAGTATGCCATCTTTGATTCCATAACGGCTAACCCACTTACTCATGTAAGGGATCGCGAACGATCCTCAGACATGCTCTGAGATGGTGATAAACCACCATAATAAACAAGTCAGAAATTCACTCGAACGTGAAATCTGGCATTAATAATACTAAGTTCCCCTCGGGCACACACAACTCGCCTCGAACGGCAGCCGATCACGAACGATCACAAATTGCCTCGAACGGCAACCGATCACGAACGATCACAAATTGCCTCGAACAGCACCCAGCCGCCAATGGTCCCAACTCGCCCCGAACGACACTCGATTGCAAACAATCACAAATCGCCTCGAACGACACTCGATTGCAAACAATCACAAATCGCCTCGAACGACACCCGACCACGAACGGTCCCAACTCACCTCGAACAGCACCTGATCGCGAATGATCATAAATTGCCTCGAATGGCACCCGACCGCGAAATGTCCCAACTCGTCTCGAACGACACCCGATCGTGAATGATCACAAATCGCTTCGAACAGCACCCGATTGTGAACGATCACCATTCGACGTGAACGACACCCGACCTCGAACGGTCACATACTACCCCGAATGACATATGATCATGAATGATCATCATTCGCAGTCAGATAAGACTATCAATTTCTTTGCAAGTCATTAACATGATACGAACATCCAGCTTATTGACCTACAAAACACACCTTCCAATACCAAGGCATGTTTCGGGTGGTAAAGTGTTAACCCACCTTTAGTCAAGGCCATGGACAGGCGGATTCAACCCAACCAACTTTACGGTTATCGAGGCTAGAATAGGATGGATTCGGTTTAAAAGAATGAAGTTCACTTTGATATGTCATTTGGTTAAGAAATGGAAGGGGGTTGCACTGCTCGGTCTTGAAGATAAGCTCTGATCGACACACCTCCCCTCAGTCGGCACACGTCCCCTCATTCGGCACACTCCACTTGGTCGGCACACTTGCCCTCGGTCGGCATACCTTCCCTCGGTCGGCACACCTCCCCTCGGTCGACACACCTCTCCTCGGTTGGCACACCTCCCCTCGTACGGAACACCTTCCCTCGGTCGGCGCTCCTCCGCTCGCTCGATCGGAACCAACTTCTGGAGTGGACGTAGACCGGAGTTAGCCGAACCACTATATAATTTATATTCTTTACTGCTTTCATTTTAATTTCGACTGTTCTTCATATTATTACTCTCTACTTATATTCTATCTGTTATCTGTGACCGTTAGTTGGTACTTTCATTTACATTTAGGTGTTAGTGACCAATTTTGGTGCTAACATTTTGGTGCTTTCATTGAGAACGCAAGCACTCAAGAATTTTGGATCTAGGAACTTGGATTCTAGGAAACAATGGCTAGACCATCAACAAGGAACAAGTGACAGAGAGGAGTAATCAGAAGCGAAGTCAAGAGGCTTCCTCTTGAGCTGGAGCAGGTCAAACATCCATCTACATCACTAGAGATGAGATGGAAGCGATGTTGAAAAGACAAGTGGAGATGATGCAGGCTCTTCTCAGACAATTTGCACAAGAAGAAAATGCATGAGCTCAGATCCATGGAGCTGGATCAGAAGCGCTCACCAGCAAGTAGAGGGAATGGCTCAGCAGGGGGCAGTCGCCAATCAGCAGACGGCTAATAATCTAGATGGACCTAGACTTAGGGGCACACCACCAGGAAATGCTGGACCAATCCATGGAGGGATACCAGATGACGCTGTGCAACCCAACACTAACAGGAGTGCAGAAATACGAGTTGAGGAGTATGTGCCTAAATTTCCTTTGAACTCGGGGGGCAAACGAAGGCAACAGACAAGGATTACTACTTGGCGATAACGACGGACTGGCGGCGATGGTTAGACATGCTATGAGAGGTGGATTAGTAAACAAAGACTTGGAGGATGTGAATATGAGTCCTTTTACTCCTACTATTAGGCCAGCTAGGAACCTACCGGATTTTAAGCTACCATCATTGGAGATGTATAATGGGAGAACGGATCCCACGGTTCATTTGACAAAGTATATCAGGCATATGGAAGTGCTGGAGGCGTCTAAGGAAGTCATGGCCCGATGCTTCCCATTGTATCAGACAAACATAGCAGCACTATGGTTTAGACAATTGGAGAGCGGTTCCATTGGAACGTGGACCGAGTTGACTGGAAAGTTTATGAGGCAGTTCAGAGTTCACATTTCGAGACCTAAGAATGTGATGGGTTTGGCAGTGCTAAAGCAGAGGACCGGGGAATCTTTGAGAAGCTTTCTGATGCGATTCAATGAAGTGGCAGCATCAGTGGATCAACCGGATCCATCCGTGGTCTTAATGGCAGCTGTATCTGGCATAGCTAATGGAACAGAGTTCAAAAATTCATTGACAAGGGATCCACCTATGGATCTAGGGGAGTTTTATCATGAAGCCGAAGGATTTCTATGGTTAGAGGATGCAAATGCTGAGAGAGAGGAAGGAGATGATGTTTATGCAGTCAAGGGTGAAATTCCTTCTAAAAAAGATTCAAGAACTGATAAAGGGAAACAGAAGGCTAGGGATAACGACGATGGACCAATGCGACCACGAAAGGCACCGAGGTTCACTTCTTATTCAGAGCTAAATGAGATTTTGGAACGAATTTACGAAGACACTAGGGAGCAGATTCCCTATCGAAGGCCAATGAGAAAGGATCTGACCAGCAATGAAAGAAGGTTAGACAAGTATTGTTTGTTCCATGAACTAAACAGTCATAGCACAAATGATTGTAGGCACTTGGAGGATGAAGTTGAGGGGCATATCCGGAATGATCTGCTATCCTAATATGTGAGAAGGAGGGCCACGATGGTGGAACAAGAACGACCACCACCTGCACCTATTGGGAATGGCTCAGGATCAAGGCGTAAGCTTATTATCAATCGATTGAAATAATGACGAATTAGTAGCAAACTCTACATCAACGCGATTAAGTCATTTACACATGTACAGGACCACGAATGATCCTCAGGCATGCTCTGATACGACTGTAAATCGCATCAATGTAGGTGTTCGCACTTCGACATCCCTGTTTTGCTTTTATTTTCCATTTCTCATGTTTAGACTTGATTTTTTTTGACTTTTCTGTTGAAAGACTTATTTCGGGCGAAAGTATGCCATCTGTGATTCCATAACGGCTAAACTACTTACTCATGTAAGGGATCGCGAACGGTCCTCAGGCATGCTCTGAGATGGCGATAAACCGCCATAGAAAACAAGTCAAAAATTCACTCGAAATTGAAATCTGGCATTAATAATACTAAGTTCCCCTCGGGCACACACAACTCGCCTCGAACGGCACCCGATCGCGAATGATCACAAATCGCCTTGAACGGCACCCGACCGCGAACGGTCCCAACTCGTGAACGATCACAAATAGCCTCGAACGGCACCCGACCGCGAACGGCACTCGACCGCGAACGGTCCCAACTCTCCTCGAACGGCAACCGATCGCGAATGATCACAAATTGCCTCGAATGGCACCTAACCGCGAACGACCCCAACTTGCCTCAAACGACACCCGATCACGAACGATCAAAAATTGCCTCGAACGGCACCGAACTGCGAACGATCCCAACCCACCTCGAATGACACTCGATCGCGAATGCTCACAAATTTCCTCTAACGGCACCCGCTCGCGAATAATCGGCACCCGACCCCGAATGGCACCCGACCCCGAACGGTCACATACTACCTCGAATGACATACAATCGCGAATGATCATCATTCGCGGTCGGATAAGACTATCAATTTCTTTGCAGGTCGTTAAAAGGATACGATCATCCAACTTATTGAGCTACAAAACACACCTTCCAATAGCAAGGAATGTTTTGAGGGGAAAAGTGTTAACCCGCCTTTAGTCAAGGCCATGGACATGCAGATTCATCCTAACCAACTTCACGAATATCGAGGCTGGAATAGGATAGATTCGGTTTAGAAGAATGAAGTTCACTTGGATATGTCATTGGTTAATAAATAGGGGAGGGGGGTTGCACGGCTCGGTCTGGAAGATAAATTCTGATCGGCACACCTCCCCACGGTCGGCTCACCTCCCCTCGGTCGGCGTGCCTCCCCTCGATCGGTGCCCCTCCCCTTGATTGGCACACCTCCCCTCGATCGGCATACCTCCCCTCGGTCGGTATACCTCCCCTCGTTCGGCACACCTCCCTTCGATCAGCTTACCTCCCCTCGTTCGGCACATCTCCCCTCGCTCGGCATTGGATGTCGCTCGGCATTGAACGTCACTCGGCATCGCACCTCGCTCGGCATCGCACCTCGCTCGCCGTCGTACCTCGTTTGGCATAATGAAGTAGGGTTCGGCTATGGCCTTGGTGCGTCCAAACTACTCAGGAGGCCCACCAACCTGGTTTTTCCTATAAATGTAGCATGTGGGTCTCCAGATGGGGGATCTTCTTCTCTTCGCTCTCTAACTTTCTATTTTCTAAGGCTAAAGGTTACTCTCTTAGTTTGTAACTATAATTAATTCGAACATCAATAAAAAGGAAACTTCTGGAGTGGATGTTGGCCGGAGTTTGCCGAACCACTATAAAATCTGTGTTCTTTACTGCTTTCATTTTAATTTCGACTATTCTTCATATTATTACTCTCTACATATATTATGTCTGTTATATGTGACCATTAGTTGGTGCTTTCATTTACATTTGGGTGTTAGTGGCCAATTTTGGCGCTAACACTTAGTTTATTCGAATATAATTCAACTAACAATTTAGATGTTCTCAATAATATATAGGGTGATATTAGGAATATATAAAATAAAAAACATCCAATCATCCAAAAATATCAACCAATAGGCATCCATTAAAATCGACATTAAAATAGTCCAATTATCACAATCATTAACTTGTTATCAATATCGGGTGTCTAACTGGCAAAACATTAGACTTATGCCTTTAAAAACACCTTAAAATCTTTCTTTCGACACCTTTCGAATACAGTAAAGTATTACTTATTAATTACTAGACGCATAGCTTTGAAACCATTGGAAGTATCTCTTCCTAAAGAATTGAAAGTTCCCCTTTCGACATCATTGGGTTTACCTTTAAAAGTATCATTTGGGTCAAAGTATATGTAAACCAAAGTATCTCTTTTGAAACCATTCTTTACCATAAAAAGATAATAGGAAATTTATGATAGCATCGAAACCAGCTCTTTCGATAGAGTCGAAATCATATATTTAAAATATTAAAGGATAGCTTCGAAACCATTGCCTTCGAAACCCATAACCCTTTCAAAAACATTTAGAAAGTGGGTTGATACAGCTTTAAAATAATCAATACCTTTTAACAGCATTGAAGACTATAATACACTTTAGCAGGGCTTTGACTAAGTAGAAACCCTTTCTTTCGAAAGCATTGATTTACAATTATAGGAACTCCTTCAAAACCCCATTTTCTTTTAAAACTAACATGTTAACCCCTTCGAAAGCCATTATAAAAATACTTTCAAAAATATACCTATAGAAGTCGAAAGCTTAGTAAAACAAAGGCAGACGCTTATCTTTTTAAAACAAACTGAGGCAACGACCCTATAGGAAGCTATGATTTCGACACCATACGTTCCACCTTTCTCTAATCCACTACGTATCACCTAGATGATACCATGTGTATTGAATTTAACTTAATGATTTTTTGGCATAGTCGAAGGCGAAAGGTACAGAGGCGAAACATATTTTTTCGAATTAAATACTACATTAAGCGACTTATATAAACTAATCTGCCTATATGTAAATTTCTTATTGGTTTCCTTAAATTTTCCTATGCTTTTCAAAACTAACCGCCTTTTTACTTTGTACAAGTATCAAACTAAAACTTCTGTGGATAAAACCTTCCTTTTATCTACACGTAAATTATTTTGATCCTCTTCTTAAAAAAATTTGTATATCATATCACTTCAGAAAAATCCCCAAAAATCACAGAACTTTACTTTGATCATGTTATCCGACGTATCAAAGTTTCATAATCAATTCCTCAATATATTTGTCTCAATTAAATTATCAACCCAACGCACTATTTCTTTATTCAAAAATTCATAATAATCTTTCCATGGATTGGAAAATTATCAAACTTAAAACCCAACTCTAAAATCATGTTTTGTAAGACATAAAATTTTTCCATGGCATTTAAACATCAATATAACATGGTTTTGATCTAAAACCATACGAATCACTATTTAAACAATCTTATTTAAATTTAAACAAACCATAATTCAAGCATATCATTATCAAACATTATATATACGAATCTAAACTTAAATCCGGAACATATATCTAACAAATAGAGATGAAAATTATCTTCTCCTTAATGTTCGATAAGGAAAGTGGAATGAGATGAGTTTGATTTCCCTTTTTACTTTCTCTTCTTTTTCTTTGAATTTTATATTGTTCTTTTCTTTTTAATAGTCGGTCTTATCTTCTTTACTTATATTTTTATTTTTGTGAGAAAAAATGAATATAAGTGTGAATGGCTTAAGGATAAACATACATACATACATATATATGAAGTTAAATTAGCTTAGTAAAATACCATTATATCCTTTTATAATTTAATTAGTCTATAAACCATCTTTTAGCTAAATTAGATTAATAAGCACGACCATTTAAATTTATTCAATTCTTAATCCCTTTATCACTTAACATTTACATTATTCTATTTAATTTATCTAATTAAATATACTGAATAATGTTATTTAAAATTAAGGGTGCTGCAAGCTCTACTCCTTAAAAAAATTCATCCTTGAAATTCAATAAGGATTAAATACTAATCATCGCAATCGTCTGTAACCACTCTTAGCAACTATACTAGTTTATTTGACTAGCGACCATCTGTATAAATCTAATATAGACATACCATTTAAAACAGATCGGGATAAGCATCTCGAATCCTGGCTTACGTCCCCCGAGTACAGTCATTCTCATTGTCGCTCCACTGAACTTTCACTAACTTGACTGTCTTTGACCTTAATCTTTTCTCATCTCTCGTCACAATCCAATTTGGTTGTCTAACAACTGTCAAATTCGGCTCTATTACTAACTCATCTAGCCCTTTTAGAGGAATAGTAGTCTAGATCATGCACATACTTGCGTAGATGAGACACATGAAAAACATTATGGACACCTGCCATATTGCTCGGCAATTCTATTTTGTACGCGAGCTTTCCAATCCTTTTTATAATCTGGAATGGACTAACATATTTCGGCTCCAGCTTCGTTGACTTTTCGAATCGTATCACTCCCTTCGTCAGTGACACTTTAATAAAAATCTATCTCTAACTGAGAACTCTAGATTTTTATGCCTTTTATCTGCATAACTTTGTTGCCTAGAGTAAGCTTCCTTCATCCAATCTCGGATCAACTGAATCTTCTCTGACGCCTCTCTAACCATGTCTGGACCTAAGACTAATCCGTCTCCAGTCTCTAACCAACATGCTGGTGATTTGCATAGCATTCCATATAAAGCTTCAAAAGGCGTCATTCCTATGCTAGTTTGAAAACTATTATTATACAGAAACTCAATCAAATGCAGGTGATCTTCCCAAGATCCACCAAAATCTAATACACAAGCCCTCAATAAATTTTCGAGCACCTTATTGACTCTCTCAGTCTGCCCATCCATCTGTTGGTGATATGTTGTACTCATCTTGAGCCTAGTGCCTAATACTTTTTGTAGACTTCTTCAAAACTCGCTAGTGAATAGTGCATCTCTATCACTGACTATACTACCAGGGATTCCATGAAGTCTAACTACGTTCTTCACGAACAACTTTGCTAAAATAGGTGTTGTCCTGGTTGACTTAACTGAAATGAAATGGTTTCTCTTGGTCATTTTGTTCACTGTGACCCATATGCTTTCATTTCTCCTGTTTGACCTTGGCAACCCATCTATAAAATCCATGGATATAGAGTCCCACTTCCAAACGGGAAACTCTAAAGGCTGAAGCAATCCGCTTGGCTTCTAGTGTTAGGTTTTCACTTGTTGACAGTTAGCATATTGTCTAACCCACAAGCTAGCATCCCTCTTCATGCCTTCCCAAAAGTAGCTTCTCTTCATATCTTGATATATCTTGGTTCCTCTAGGATGAATCGTAAACTTGGATAGATGACACTCATCTAGAACTTCTCTTCTCAAGTTCTCTATATTCGGAACACATAATCGTTCCTTCTTCCTCAACCATCCTCTCAGGTCGATGCCAAAATATATAAGATCGTCAATCGTGGATCCCACCTTAAGTCTTATAATTTTCTCGGCCAACTCTGGATCCTCTTTCTGCTTAGAAGCTATCCTCTCGATTAGCACTGGTCGAAACTCTAAACAGGCCAACATAACAGTACTCTGACTAAAATCAGCAGTCGATCTCGACTTTATACTACATGTAGCCAAAACTTCTAAACCTTTCGTTCTGCCAACATAGCTAACACCACATTCGGATATTTCCTACTAAGGGCATCTGCTACCTCCTAGGAGTATACTCTATACCAAAATGATAAGAGGGCGAAAATTCCAGCTACCTCCGTTGTCGCATATTCAACTCCTTCTGAGAGAATAAATATCTTAAGGACTAATGATCAGTGTATTGCTCAAATCTCTCCCCTAAAAGATAATGTCTTCAAATCAAGGATTGCCTACATTTTGCATCAACATAGCCTCCAATCCCATTTCATATGCATCAGTGTACACTACCAATCCTTGATTTCCATCTGGAATAACTAACACTAGCGCATTGTTCAATACAGGTTTTTAACTTATGGAACCCTTCCTCACATTTGTCGGACCAAATGAACTTCACATCCTTCCTGGTTGACTTAGTTAAAGGTGCTGCTATCTGCAAAAAATCTCTAATGAATCTTTGGTAATAGTCAGAAAGTTTGAGAAAACTTTTAATCTCGGTTACCGTCTCTGGTCTCTTTCAATTATTGACAGCTTTGATCTTAATGGATCTACTGCTAAACCTTCGTTAGAAACCACACCAAGAAACTTGACCTCCTTCTTCCAAAAATGACATTTAGAAAACTTCACCTTTAGCTGATGTTGCCTTAGCGTCTTAAGCACTGCTCTCAGATGATCTGCATGCTCTCTCTAATCTCTCGAGTACACCAAATTGTCATCATGATACTAACACAAATCTATCCAAGTGTTCTCAGAAAATCCAGTTCATCAAGTCCACGGAGAAAGCAGGTGCATTCCTCAATCCAAATGGCATCACTAACCACCCTTACAACCCATACCTAGTCCATAATGTTGTTAAAGGAATACTGCCATGTGCCACTCTCAACTGATGGAACCCCGTCGCCAAATCCAATTGGGAAAACACTTTGGCTCCACTTGACTGATCAAAGAGATCGTCAATCCATGGCAAAGTATACCTGTTTTTGATTGTCCTTTTTTTCAGCTTGCGATAATCGATGCACATCTCAACGACCCATCTAGCTTTTTCATGAAAACCACAGCTGTTTGTCAAGGTGAACTGCTTGGTCTAATAAAATTCCTTCCTAGATCCACTAGCCGAACATTCAATTCTTTCATCCCTGTTGGTGTCATCCTGTTTGGCGGTCTACTGACAGGTTTAACTCATGGCACAGGATTTATCCCAAACTCAATAGCTCGTTTCGATGGTAGTCATGTGATCGGCTCAAACACATCTGCAAACTCCCTTGCAACTCAAACCTATCTTAGCTCCTCCGCTGCTTCTAAATCACTTAACACAACACAAACACTTTGGTCATAACTCTCTACTGAGAAGATAATTCGGTTTTGACTATTTGGACGCCTTAATGATATTTCCCCATCCTGGAAAAATATCATAGCCTCATATCTAACCAACCAATCCATACCCAAAATGATCCCGAAATCTATTAAATCATAAACATGCAAACTACATGCAAACATATGACCTAACAAATTCAGTTCTAACTGGTCACATCTCATCCCTAGAGTTTCGTGCCCTCTTATTGGATTCACAGCCCTTAAGAAAGAAATAGGGTAAGTGGGTTCTAAGCATGACTTATTAACCAAATTCTAGGATATAAATAAATGTGATGCATCGGTATCAAATAATATCCTAACTAGAATACTTTAAATCAAAAATGTACCTTCCATCACAGTATTTCCCTTATCTGCTGCAGCTGATTTGGAAGAAGACGGTGGTCCAATAGCAAAGCCTTTCCTTTTTCTGCTCTAATTGGCTCTAGACACTGTTCTTATAATGCTTAATTTGAGCATAGTTGTAGCACTTAATATGCTTCTTATGCGTAGCCTTCTTATGCCCCTTGCCTGACCGGCACTCGTTCACAAAGTGACCTTTCTTGTCACATTTGTAGCAGACTAAATTGGCTTTTGACTTCTTGGTTGAATCTCCCTTCTAGGCTCCTTTCTTTTTAAAAAACTTCCTCTTCTTACCCTGAGGACTCTAGGATTCAACTGGCTTCTCTTTGGCACAAATATCAAGTATCTCTTCATGGTGAATACCATCTCCATAACCACATTACATGGATCACGGATGTGAGTCAGGGTCGCCCTAGCAAGCTCAGGCCTCTGTTCTCAAATGAACCTTTCATTCCTTTGGATGTCAGTGTCTAAAATAGCGTATCCATATCGAGATAGGTCATCCAATCTATTCGCATACTCCATAACTGAAATGTCCCCTTGAACTAAATGCATAAATTTTCTCGTCAATGCTGACTTGGAAACTTCAGGAATAAATCTCTGTTCAAATCTCCTTCGAAAATCAGCCCAAGTTAACTCTTCTTCTGAAACTCTGGAAATCACACCATTCCACCTGCGAAGTGCTGCTGACCCTTGCAACTGTCTAGAGGCCAACATTCTCTTCTGCTCATCTTCTAAACCCGAATTAGAGAAAATCCTTTCACAGTGTAATGGCCAGTTTTCCACTTCTATAGCATCTTCTGTTCCCATTTATGGCTTTCAACCCAAACTGGTGTAGTCCTAGTTTAGCTTGGCATAATTATTCCAGACAGAAATCACAGTATTTGCTCCGCCAATATTTTCAGCCACTCCAACAGCTCTTGCTTGCATAAAATTAGTAATTGATACATCATCCGCACATCTACTGGTGGATTTCCAGCATTCACATTGGCTTTTTCATTTTGATTAACATTAACCTGTCGACCTTGGTTCCTCCTAGTGTTAGGTCGAGCATTTCCATCAGTTTTAGTGCCTCCTCCATCTAGATTTCCTCTTCCATTTCCTACTTCCATATCTTCTTTCGCATAAATCTTTATACGAGCCTTAGTAAGATACAGAAGAACGGTCTAAGAGAAAAGAGGAATTACATACTTATATGTATACCGATATATATCAAAAATAAGTACGTTACAATCGCGTTAACCCAAACCTCGATCAAATTTTTGACTCATTAGATTATGTTTTGAAAATCTTTTAGGTTTTAATTGCTTGAGTTTTCATAAACCTATGCTCTGATACGAACTTGTAACATTCCCCACTTGAAGGCCCAAAACTAATGACCATGGATGCTGCAGTCATTCATAGTTATTAATCCTCGACGACCAATTACAGTAATGCTAGATAAATTAATATACCATAAACACATGGATATGGAAAAAGATTAAAATTTCAAAACAGCTTTCACTTTCCATTTCAAAACCATTTCAACATTCTTTACATAATACTACAACGTTAACCACGTTCAAAAAATATAATTATTACAATATACCCCAAGAGAGACATATGAAGATGCCCCCATGGTGTTCAGAGTGTATAATAGGAAATAAAGAACTTTGCCTTAACAAAACAACATAGCAGAATCACATGAAAAAGAACTTAATTAACTACTTGCCTCCTACACGACTCCGGAAGCTTTTTCATCTTAAGAGGTACCTGAAAACCTCAAATCTCAAACTATGCAAAATCAATTGAGTACCCAAGAGCTTAAAGGGAAAGCTTAAACTTTGAGTCAGACATAAAGCATGGTATGAATAATAATATACCATCTCAAATCATTTAAATATCTAATGAGACCACACCTTTTAGGGGAATACGTTTCCCCTCACTAGTATCTTAAAACCTTTATAAACTAGTATCTGCGCTCCTACATTCACAATGGTTAATTCACTTCATAACATTATTATGTGATGATATGCAAAACAATTTAATCAATTCTAGATTACCCATCCCCAATTCATTTTGACTATCTGTCAACATTATAGTTTCTAGGATTACTATTAACCTAATAGTTTTCATAGGCTGACTAATAACTAATTAAACTTTTAAGGACTCCTTATCCAATTATATAGTTCTATGAGATTACTATGAACCTACTGGTAATTCCAATTTCATTTCTTTTATCCTAGTTTTCATGGGCTGACTAGGAACCTATTGAGTAACTGTCAATATCTTTCTTTTTCCCTAGTTTTCATGGGTTAACTGGGAACCTATTGACTATCTTTCAATATCATTTTCCATACACAGTTTTCTTAGGCTTACCATTAACCTATTGGCCCTTGCCAGTATCCTTTATTTATATTCACTACTATGTCAACCTAACTGGTTATTCTACCCCTTTTCCAAAGTACATATTTTGGATTCATCATAAAGTGAATATATACATATATGAAGAAGCAAACCATATAACTTAGTTAATTCTTTAAACCATTAAGACTTCTTCATAAATTCCATTTCAAATTACTTTGTTTTTTTAATATGCAATGTTTTTGCTTTTAAATGAGATTGGATTATTTGTTTTCAAAACTATATTTTTGAAATCTTCGAAACCTTGCTTTCTATCTTACTGGATAACCTCCTTTGAAAGCATATATCTCTTTTCAAAACATTAGACTTCTACCTTTAAAAAAACCTTAAAATCTTTCTTTTGACACCTTTCGAACATAATAAAGTGTTACTTATTAATTATTAGAAGCATAGCATCGAAACCATTGGAAGTATCTCTTACTAAAGAGTTGACAGTTCTCCTTTTGACATTATTGGGTTTACCTTTAAAAATATGATTTGGGTCAAAGTATATATAAATCAAAGAATCTCTTTTGAAATCACTCTTTGCCATATAAAAATATTAGGGAATTTATGATGGCGTCGAAACCATCCCTTTCGGCAGAGTCGAAAACATACATTTAAAATATTGAAGGATAGCTTCGAAACCTTTTTGAAACCATTGCCTTCGAAACCCATAACCCTTTCGAAAGCATTTAGAAAGTGGCTTAATGGAGATTTAAAACAATCAATATCTTTCGATGGTATTAAAGACTGCAATACACTTGAAAGTTAAAAGAATTGGCGGTTGGGCTTCGACTAGGTTGGAACCCTTTCTTTCGAAAGCATTGATTTATAATTAAAAGAACTCCTTAGAAACCCCTTTTTATTTAAAACTAATATAGCAACCCCTTCGAAAGCCATTATAAAACTACTTTCAAAAACATATGTATCAACTAAGTTGAAAGCTTAGAAAATAAAAGGCAGGTGCTTATCTTTTTAAACAAACTAAGGTAACGACCCTATCGAAAGCTATATTTTGGACACCATACCTTTCACCTTTCTCTAATTCACTACGTGTCACCTAGATGATACCATGTGCATTGAATTTAAGTTAATGGGATTTCAACATAGTTGAAGGCGAAAGTTACTTTGAATAGAGGGGAAACCTATTTTACTGGGTTAAATACTAAACTAAGCAGCTTATATAAACTAACCTGCCTACATGTAAATTTCTTATCAGTTGTCTTAACTTTTTCCAAGCTTTTCAAAGCTAACTGCCTCTTTTATTTTGGATAATTCAAACTTAAACTGTTGCAGATAAAAGCTTCTGTTTTATTTACTCATAAATCATTTTGATCCTTTTCTCAAAATAATTTATTTTGTATATCAGATCACTTCAGAAAAATACTCGAAAATCACAAAAATTTACTTTGATCATGTTATCTAATATAATAAAATTTCAAACTCAAATTCTCAATATATTTTTCTAAATTAAATTATCAACCTAATGTGCTATATCTTTATTCAAAAATTCCTAATAATCTTTCCATGGCATAGAAAATTATCAAACTTAAAACCCAACTTAAAAATCATGTTTTGCATGGAAATTTTTTTTCCATATCATTTGAACATCAATATCATACGGTTTTGATCTAAAACCATATGAACCATTTTTTAAACAATCCTGTTTAAATTTAAGCAAACCATAATTCAAGCATATCATCATCAAACATCATATATACGAATTTGAACTTAAATCCGAAATATACAATTAACAAATAGGGATGGAAATTATTATTCACCTTAATCTTTGATAAGGAAAGTGGATTGGGATAAGTTTGATTTTCGTTTTTACTTTCTCTTCTTTTTCTTTGAATTCCTCTTCTTCTTTTCTTTTTAATGATCGACATTATGTTCTTTACTTATTTTCTTTATATTTGTGAGGAAAAATGAATATGAGTGTGAATGGCCTAAGGGTAAACATATATATATATATATATATATATATATATATATAAAGGTAAGGTTTGGTGTAGTTAAATCTCATTATACCCTTTCATAATTCAAATAGTCTATAAATAATTCTTTTGCTTAATTAAATCAATAAGCACGACCACTTAAATTTATTCAAATATCAATCCTCTTATCAATTAACATTTACATTATTTTATTTAATTTTCTTATAAAATATCCTAAATAATGTTATTTAAAATTAGGGTTGTTACACTAACGCATGCGAACCCAACTCAGCATGCGACCAATACTCGACGTGCCACCACTTGGACCATCGCCGCCCAGATCCAACGCCTCCCCGGCCATGCCTCCTCTATGCCACCTCATGCGCCAGACCCATCTCCTCCTCGCGTGATTCGAAGCTCGAAATTCAAAAAATTAATAGCTCAAATGCGAGCCTGCCTTGCCTTCCATGCCATGAAACTAGATGATCCGACCATCTATCTCGAAGAGCTCGTCGAGATCTATGTTTTAGCTTTTGGACTCGCTCGATTTCATTGAGTGGAAGGTGAGAAAATAAGGGGGGAAGGTCGGTGAATGTCGGCCACTAAAGCATTTTAAATGAGAGATGCTGATATTTTTCTCTAGGGTGTCGCGAAACGAAAGGATACACGGCCTTATTGTATAAATTTCTGATTCGATCTATCCGTGAAAATTCCAAACTCTAAATGAAGCATGCCACAAGGTGTCCTATATGTTATACCCCCATTCCGAACACAATGGAACTAGTCTCGTGGATCAATTCCATCATATTCAGAAGATAGCATTTCAACTCAAACTAATTTAATTATAGTTCTAAAATAAATCCTATGCGTTTAAAGCTCGCAAGGCCAAACGATAAGTTCGATCAATACAAAACTTGAAATCCTAAAATAATTTACTATTACAGATCCAATGAAACTAGATTCATTGGAATCCGAGACAGTGCCCAAAAAGACTATTTTTACATGTTAATTAAAAAAAGAAATTTCAAAATTCAATTTAATCATTTTAAATTCAATTTTAAAAGTTAACAATTTTCAATCTAGTTTAAATAAATTTAAATCAACTTCCAACATCATGTTTGTTCATATCAAATGCAGTATTCCATTATTCAGATAAGCACAATATTATATTGAAATAATTTAATTATCCAATAAATCACCATTTTTTAAATATTAGTTATTTAACTTATAAATTTTAGCTTTTAAAACGGATTCAAGTAATAAATGACTACTTCCACTTTACAACAATTCAACATTTAATTATTCAATCCCAGCCATTGATTATAAACACTCTCAATATATAAAATTTCATTTCAATACTGATTATTGCCTAAATCTTCGAAATTGGTTATTTCAAAATTTTATTCAAGTTCATATTCAATAAACTACGTTATTAAATCATTAAATTTTTATTTCTGACCATTTCTGTTCAATAATCATATTAGATTTCTATGACATTCCTGATTTTAAAGCCAGATTAATTTGGAAATTAATATAAAATTTTGGTTAAATTATGGATTAATTATGGATTAATTGAGAATTAATTTGGATTTGAAAATATAAAAATAAAATTGAATTGAATTTTAAGCTAGAAATTCTAAAAATAAAATATATGTGTTTATTTATTAATGTATAATTTTATTTCAAATAAATTTCTTTTAGATGGTTACGTAAGTATAATTTATATATATATATATATACACACACACACACAACATCTAAGTTTGACAAAAAGATTTAAAGTTCTTTCTTCTAAAATTATTTATGAACTAAGTTATAAATGTATTAACTAAAGGTCTGAAACAAAATTTACAAAAGTACAAAATATGATGTATGAATGAAATTGTAAAATAAATATAAAAAGTTTTAAACTTATATATATGCTTATAAAAGGATTTGAAGACATTTTCTTTCATATTTGAAATGAATGTAGTTCCTAATACAATAGTGTAGAACGTGATACATAATTTATACTAACAAAAGGTTTAAAAGCATATGATTCATAAATTAAAATTAAGTAGGGATTTTAAACATAAATAAAAAAATATTATTTTAAAATGACATGTGTAAGCATTTAAATTAAAAAGAATACAAGTGTAGGTTTATTAACACATATTTAAACATTTGTAGCTAAATATATTTATGCATTAACAAGTGTTACTAATATTGCCATGCAAATTTTACAAGTGTCAAATTTATTTCATTTGTAAAAATAATTAATAAAAAATAAAACAAGATTTATATAAACCACTCTAACCCCTCTCTCTCATTTTCCTTTCTCAAAAAATTTCAAACTAAAGAAAATGTGGAAATAAAAACTTAGATCAAACAAAAGCCTCAGCTCAACAACAATCAAAAATTTGAAAAAGAAAAAAAATCTTTAAAGCATTTCAAAGCAAACAACTTTTGTTTGCAAAACCTGTAAACTAGATATAAGAGAACAACAATCTCTTCTAGTTTTAAGATCAGAAAGCAAATCAAAGATCTGATCATCTCTGATAAACAAGCAACTCAAACATCTCCAACATAATTCAAACCTGAGAAAATCAAGCAAGTTAACAATAAAAAACAAGATCCAGATCAAGTGTAACCTGGAAATCAAAATAGAATCAGAAAACAAAAGCATGCAATGTATCAGAATCAAGCAAATCTGAAGCAACTAAAAGGTCATAGCAATATATCAATTCAACTTAATCAAGTTTAGATCAGCCTCATGTTAAATAAGATCGGATCATCTCAAGTTTTTTTCCCAGTTTCAAGTCCAGATCATTATCAAGTCCAGATTTCAGAACAAAATCCGTTCTTTGTTCTTCAATCTCTGGTGAGCAAACCCAACCTAATATTTATTTGAATAATCTGTGAAACATGATCTCAAAGGTGCTTGATTGATGATTGCATGTATTTGTATGTTTATGGATACTGATATGCATGTCTATGTATGTGAATATGTTAAGCCTGTTCTTAAGTTACAGGTCCTTAAAAACAAGTTTAAAAATTCATATCACCTAAGTGAATTAGTATTAGGCTTCATCGTTTACAAATAATATGTTGGTATAATCAAGAACTAAGGCTTAAAAAAATAATTTTTAAGGAAAAATTAATTTAGTATATCTGGAAATTTAAAATAGACAGTGAAAATCATATTATGTCAAAAATTTGATGATTTTTAAATCGAATTTTGATTACATAATCAAATTCATATTAAGAAATGATGAATTTTAGTATAGAAATTATGATTTTATAATTTGGGATGGATGAGAAATTTCGAGATGATCGGAATTTGGGTTTGTGTCAATTGTCGGTCGTCGACGAAGTAAGGGAGGTTGTGATAATGGCTGAAAGTTGCTTAGGTGATGGAGATTCACAGAAAAATACTCATTAATTTTTATGATGAGCATGGCGGAGTGTCGAGGGTAGTGTAGGGTTTTAAGTACAGTTTGGGACGTCAAGCATTGGGGAGAGAGTTCGTCGTCGATGCCGAATCAGTCGGGGCTGGACCTAGGGGAATCGAAGGTAGGGGTATGACACTAAATTGGTCAAAGTGGCGTGGTTCCAGGTTAACTAATTCATCGGTACGAGGTGAAGTTCGATGATTGGTTCAGTTCCAGGTTGGTGCATAGTAACTCGAATTTGATTTCTGGTGAGCTTCGGTTGATCTGGGTGGCCATTCGATACGAGATGATCGTCAACGACTTGCGCGTGGTCGCGATGGTGACCAGAGACGATCGATGCGATTGTGTACGTGCACGCCCATATCAATGTATCTGGTGGGTTTAGATTGGGAACGAAGAAGAAGGCTCAGAGGAATTTGAATTTGTCTCGAAGTAAATGTTTGTCAGGCTCGGTTATTCAAAAAATTGCTCGGGTTTTTGTTTAAAGCTTAACTCATCAAGTTTCTAGAGAAAGAATTTTTTTTATAACAAGTTTAAAATAAATCAAGTTTATTTGAACGAGTTTTTAAAACACTTTTCTTTGCTAAATGATAAATGTTGCTTAAACTGAGACTACTTAAAGATTTAAAAAAAAAATTAGATTATTTAGTTAAAGGTGTTTTAATTTATATAACTTTTTTTAAAATTTATAAACTTAATTTTTAAGTGAATAATTAAGAAAATGAAATGTTTTATAATCCTTAATCTAACTTAAAGATTTTAAGTAAATTAATGTATTGATGTGTGACGCCCCACCTCTTTACCCTCACTAGCCAAGGGCACTACGGGGCAATGCCGTCAACTAGCATGGAGAATAAGGCTATTGAGGAGCGACCATCCGTGTAATTGCTTTGCGCGAGTATCGTTATGCCAGATAAAATATAACTTTGCATTTCAAGAGGGAATCCGACATACCGATGCAAACTCAAAGCTACTATACGGTGGCTATAATATCTTTGGAAACAAACATAGAAATAAGAATAACGTAAATCGATCACAGAAGTTCATATCTCAAAGGCGGAAACAGATATGAATATTACACATGAAAGTGTATATCAGAGTAGTGGTCAAAGAAGATCCACAATATCACAAAAGAATAGTTACAAGTGCCACTCAAAAGAATAAGTATACATCAATGAGTCTATATCTCAAATGTATACAACCAAAAACTACTAATCTACGTGGTTAGCCAAAAGTCAGGATAATAATCCCAGATAAGAAGTCAAGAAGAAGCACCTGTAACATCTCGGTCTGACCCGAGTATTATTTAATAAGAAAATAATAAACGGACCAGTCTAACTATAAATATCAGATAAAATGATATAGAATAAGAGATATGACAAAAACGTAAGATAACCATAAAGCCATACTATGATAATATGTAATTGAAAATCAACCAAAGATTAATCAATACCATAAGAATCTTCTCAAAGATCAAAAGAATGTCGTACTCTTTAGTTTTATTCACCAAGTCACAAATATCGACATCATATCGATGCCAATCATAAAAGCCAGTGGATCACAAATTCTAGAAATCATCAATAGAAATCCAGAAATCACAAAAGGGGGAGGCTTATCACAAAATGGGAGCTTGAAAACTCACCAACACGTGTATCACAAACGGGACGCTATCCCATGGTCGCTAACCATAGAGACGGTGCAACGACGTAGTATAATATCGGTACTCCCGAGGAACCTGAAACTCGAATAATTCGAAACAACGACATAGTACAATGGTACGCCCGATGATCCTGATAAGCTGGTCCAACAACGTAGTACAAAGGTACGTTCGATGGACCGAACTCCATAAAAGAACATGGGTCGCTACCCACAAAAATTGAGTCAAAACTCCAAATAATACATAGGTCGTTAGCCTATAAAAGAAATGAGACGAAACTCAATAAAACGAGGTACCTTCCCCTACGTGGACAAAGAAACATAGCATATCGCAAGTCTGAATCACAAAATGATCATCATCGATCAACAAGAAGTGTCAATTACACTAAGCTAGTAAATATATGAGCTTAGCTTCATGTCCCATAACCACTAGCTTAACTTAAATATTTACGAACAAACTGTAAGTCTCCACTCGAAAATTGTCACAAGAAATTCAATCGAACAAGTCCAAGAATTAACTGACGAAGTAAATGCAAGCGTTTCATACCACTTGTTTTACTAAGCCTTTTAATTAAATTTCTCAAACGAGTGAGGTAAAGGTTTGTATATACTAAAAGGTTGGAAAACGGTTTAAGAAACAAGCTTTGTAATAAAATAGTGTTGAAATCTTTTTAATAAAAGAGTTTTGATATTTACTACTAGTATTAAAACCTTTATATTTTTAAAGTGACAAATCACAAAAATGATTGTAGAAGCAATTAATCACCAAAATTCACATACGAAGACGTGGATTAATTCCAAAGAAATCGATATCAAATCCATCGAAATGGATATTTCCAAAAATCCCAAATAAAATGTCATCAAAGTCGATAATAGAAGATAACAACAAAAGGGAATCAACACGAATCGATAAAATTGGAATTCTTAAACAAAATAGGCAAGTAGGCAAAACACAGCATATTCAGACGTCTGAAACATTTGGTCCAGACGTCTGAATCTGGAAAATTAGAAGTTTTCCAGAACGTAATTCAGACGTCTGAACCCTATATTTCAGACGTTTGAAATAGGTTTTTTTTTGCCTGTTTCCTTTCTGTTTGAAATCAAGCCAATTCAGACGTCTGGAATTTTGATTCGGACATCTGAATACTGGGGAATAAAAATTCCCAGTATAATATTCAGACGTCTGAAATAAGGATTCAGACGTCTGAAACTATGGTCCAGGGCATTCCCTGAACCTCGACCAAAAATAGCCAAATGAATATCGGAAGCGATCGAACGAGCAAATGATGACTAAGGATTTACGCCACGCGACAACCCAGCCTTAACGGCTCTTCGATACGCCTCAAATATCAATGTCCAAATATTCATAATAGGATTTTCGTAGATTTTGATTTCAAAACACCAAAAATTGGAATATACACCAAATCAATCCAAACCAAAATCAATTGCACAAGAATAAGTGTTAGGAATTCATACCTAACAATCGAAGATAATTATAGACTAAGATGTGAGATAAAAATCTCACCTTTTCACAAAAATAAGGAAGGAGAAGCTTGAAAGCAAGGGAGAATCAACCACACTTCAAGACAACCCAAATAAGCTTGAATCTAAGCTCAAAAGAAGAACATTCCCAAAGTTAGGTTTAGGAATTTCTGAAATTGAAAGGAGAATGAGTTGGAGAAGAAGAAGATAATGCTTACCAATAGCTTCTCTTTGGATTTGGAGCTATAACTTGATTTGCAAATGAAAACTAGGACTTGGAGTTTTAATTTCCCATTCCTCTCTCCATTGTTGCTAAAGCTTGAGTATTAGGAAATAGAAATGAAGTAATGAAGAGAGAGGGGTGAAGCTTGGGCCTAATGGGCTGAAACAAAACCAAAGCCCTAAGTGAAAAAGTAGCAAAATTCCACTAACTCCAAACATATCAAAGTTTATACTCAAAAAGGTCACAAACGTCATTTTGAACTCAATGGGGGTGGTCTCGAGTCCTAATTCGACTGTATGCAAAAAGTAGTTTTTCAGACTAAAATCCGACTAACGATGAAATATTTAAATAAAATATTTAAATACTCAATCGTAAAATATGCGGGTTGTTACAGACTCCCCTCCTTAAAGGAATGGTGTCCTCGCAATATTTAAGAAGAAAATACAAAGTAACAACCATAAAAGCATATTCAACACAAAAGAAATTTGAAATAAAAAGTTCACCTCAAAGAGCATGAGAAAGTAAGTCCGGATGTGTTCGCTCGATGAATTCTCTAGATTCCCAAGAGCAATCCTTAGGATTTGAGGACCATAAAACTTTCACAAGAGGAACATCTTTATTTCGAAGGCGATTGACCTCCGAAGCAATAATACGAATAGGACGTTGCTCATAAGTTAAATTAGACGAAACTTTAATTTCTTCCACAACTCCGGGATCAAGAATAGAATCGGAATCTCGTAGGCATTTCCGTAATTGAGAAACGTGAAACTCGTCAAGAATAGAAGAAAATTGAGCCGGTAATAAGCGGCGATAAGCCACGGAACCAATACGTTCGGTGATAGGAAATGAACCAATATATCGAGGTGCTAACTTTCCCGATCGACTGAAACGCACAACACCCTTCATAGGTGAAACACGAACAAACACAAAATCTCCTATAGAAAATTCTAATTTCCTTCTTCGGTTATCGGCATAGGATTTTTGTCTACTTTGGGCTTCTTTCATCCTATGACGAATAAGGTCAATCTTTTCTATGGAATCACGAATAAAATCTGGACCTAATACCAGCTTCTCACCGGCCTCAAGACAACAAGAAGGAGATCGACATGGCCTTCCATAGAGTGCCTCAAAAGGTGTCATGCCAATAGTAGATTGGAAGCTATTATTATAGGAAAACTCAACAAGACAAAAATGATCTTCCCAACCTCCACCAAAATCAATAACACATGAACGAAGAAGATCTTCAAGAGTTTGATTCACACGCTCGGTTTGTCCATCGGACTGAGGATGATAAGCGGTGCTAAAATTAAACTTCGTTCCCAAAGCTTTTTGAAGACTCTTCCAAAATCCACTAGTAAACAATGGATCACGATCACTAACCATAGAAGTAGGAACTCTATGAAATTTAACAATTTCTTTAATAAAGAGCTTGGCCAAAAGAGGAATGGTCTGGTTAGATCGAACGGGAATAAAATGGGAGGATTTAGTAAGTCCATCAACTATCACCCATAAGCTATCATGACCCGAACGAGAACGGGGAAGGCCGTCTATAAAATCCATGGAAATTTGGTCCCACTTCCAAATTGGAATTTCTAAAGGTTGCAATAACCCACCGGGCCTTTGATGCTCGGCCTTGACAAGTTCGCAAGTCATGCAACACTTAACAAAGTTAGCAATATCAGATTTCATTCCCTCCCAATAATAAAGTCGCTTCATATCCGCGTACATTTTACTACTACCGGGATGAATGGTAAATTTAGAACGATGAGAATCTTCTAAAATGTCTTTACGAAGATCACTAATATTTGGCACAATAAGCCTACCAAATTTTCGAATACCGCCACGAGAATCAATATCAAAGTCTTTCAAACCTTCAATATCAATTTTATCCCTAAAATTTTAGCCAAGAAGAGTCAATTCGAGATCTAGCTTTTGAGCTTCAAGAATGCGGTCTAAAAGAGAAGGATGAGCCTCAACGCTACATAAAACAAGAGATGAACATAAATCGGAAACACGATCTCGAATCTCACAAGTGGATAAAACCCCGAGATCATTCCATTCGGATATCATCATAGAAACAACCGCTTGTTTCTTGCGACTAAGTGCATCGGCAACACGATTTCCCTTTCCGCGAGTATAAAGAATATCAAGATCATAAGATGCAAGGAATTCGAGCCAACGGTGTTGAAGCAAATTAAGTTCCTTTTGAGAAAATAGATACTTCAAAGATCTATGGTCGGTGTAAAGAATAAATTTTTCTCCCAAAAGATAATGACGCCAAATTCGAAGGGCGAAAACAATAGTCGCGAGCTCTAAATCATGAGTGGCATATCTAGTCTCGGCTGGATTTAATTGCCTAGAAGCATAAGAAATAACACGTTCTCTTTGCATAAGAATGGCACCCAAACCAACGCGACTAGCATCCGTATAAACAATAAAATCTTGATTCCCTTCGGGAATAACAAGAATAGGAGCATCGGAAAGGAGTTCTTTTAATTTCTGAAAAGAAGCTTCACATTTATCCGACCAAATGTATTTAACTCCCTTCTTTGTCAAACTAGTAAGAGGCATGGAAATTTTGGAAAAGTCTTTTATGAAACGGCGGTAATAACCTGCCAATCCAAGAAAACTACGGATCTCCGTCACACTCTCCAGTCTCTTCCAATTTTGAATCGCTTCAATCTTTGAAGGATCCACTGATATTCCGGATTCGGAAATAATATGACCGAGAAACTTCACACGTGATTGCCAAAAGTGACATTTAGAAAATTTTGCTTTTAACTGGTTACTCCTAAGAGTTTCCAACACAATCTGAAGATGCTTTTCATGCTCCTCCTCGGTTTTAGAATACATAAGAATATCATCAATAAAGACGGGAATAAATCAATCGAGGAAGTCTTTGAAAACTCTACTCATAAGGTCAACGAAATAAGCCGGAGCATTCATTAAACCAAATGGCATAACAAGCCATTCATAAGATCCATAACGAGTACGGAACGATGTCAAAGGAATGCTATCCTCTGCAATACGAAGCTGATGGAAACCAGTTGCCAAGTCCAATTGTGAAAAGACTCTAGCACCACTAAGTTGATCGAATAGATCATCAATCCGAGGTAAAGGATATTTATTTTTGATAGTAAGACCATTAAGCTTGCGGTAGTCAACGCAAAGCCTAAGTGTACCATTGGATTTCTTCACGAAAATAGTCGAAGCTCCCCAAGGAGAGGAAGTAGAGCGAATAAATTGCTTCGTCTCCAATTCAGATAATTGTTTGCGCATCTCCTCACTTTCTTTACTGGACATACGATAAGGAAGATGAGTAATAGGTAAAGCTCCAGGAATTAGATAAATTCTGAATTCAATTGCTCGCTTAGGTGGTAGTCCTAAAACGGGCTCAAATATGTCGAGAAATTCACGAACAACGTGAATAAGAGAAATGACATCTTCCTCATCATCATTATCGTCATCATGAGGATTTAAAGAATATAAAGATGCTGCCAAGATGGAATCCAAATCTTTAAGATCGATAGAAATCTTCTTAACAGATTGTGGATGTCGAAGATGAATAGTCCGCTCAGGACATAGGATTTGAGCTTCATAGCGGTTAAGCCAATCCATTCCCAAAATCATTTCAAAGCCTAAGTAGCGCATGACATGCAAATCGGCTCGGAAAGAAAAATCACACAAAATAATCTCGACGTCTTTACAAAGTAAACTAATTGTTGCGGATCCACCAACCGAATTCGCAATTCGCAAAGAAGTCATTAAAGCAACAACACTTAAAGAAAAAGTATCAACAAGTTCCTTTGATATAAAAGAATGGGACGCACCCGTATCAAAAAGAACTTAAATAGGTTGATCACGAAATAAAATAATGCCATCAAGGATTGAGTGAGAAATACCTTGACCACGAGAAGTGTTGCTAGGGGCTTGTGCAACATTTAACTTTCCCTCCTTCTTGGCTTGAAGTTTGGGACATGAAGATAAAAGATGACCCGAACTTTTGCAATAGCGACAAAAGAGAGGTTTCGGACATCTATTGGCATAATGGTCTTTAGAACCACAATTGTAGCATTGCCCACTACTAAGGGGAGAAGTCTTTACCACCGGAGTTGCTTGCTTCCCTTTCTTATTGGGATAAGGACCTTTGAATTTAATAGGTCTTTTCTTGTTGTTGTTGAATTTTGGTTTGGCACCCATAATTTCAGCATCGCTTTCTTTATCCGCCTCTTCAAGTCGAACAGCGGTATCAACGAGTTGATCAAAAGAAACTTCTAACTTTAGAAGTAATGGCTTCTTGAGATTTTTGTTCAAGCCATAGACAAATCTTTGGTTCTTCTTCAATGGGGTGTTAATATATTCGATATAGTATTTAGAAAGTGACTCGAATGATGCGACATAGTCTGCCACGGAAGATTCACCTTGAACAAGGTCTATGAAACGACGAGCCAATACTCGCTTTGAATGGTGTCATGCCTATACTCGCTTGGTATCTATTATTATATGTGAACTTCATAAGAGGTAGATAATCCTCTCAAGACCCTCCAAGATCTAATATACAAGCTCTCGACAAGTCCTTAAACACCCTGTTTATGCTCCCCGTCAGTCCATTGGTCCGTAGATGACATGTCGTGCTTAAAATCAACTTTGTTCTTAATGCCTCATGCATGACTCCTCTAGAATTCATCCGTAAAAAGCAGGTCCTAGTCATTTACTATACCAGCTGGAACTCCGTACAGTCTAACCATCAATGTACTGTGTCGCTAATGTCGCCACTATTCTCCTATTATTAACTAGAATAAAATATGCGCTCTTTGCGAGATGATCTACTACAACCTATATGCTCTCATTTTCACTTCTATATACTTTAGGCTAGCCCATCCACAAAATCCATACGCACTCCACTTCCACTGTGGCATATCCAATGGAAGTAATAGCCCACTTGACTATTTCTCTTCAATCTTCCCTCATTCACACATCATACACTTTGCCATGTACACTGACACCTGCCTCTTCATTCCTGGCCAATAGAATATCCTCTTCGCATCTTGATACATCTTGTATCCTCCTGGATGAATAGTCATCCTTAAATGATGACACTTACCTAAGACTACCTCTGTCAAATCCTTAAATTATGGCGCGCATAGCCTTCCATGTCTCCTTAAATAACACTTATGATCCTTGGAGTAACAATCCAAATGACTCAATCGTTCACCGCTTTCTAGTTTCTCCATAATACTAACTAGCGATGCATCATGCTCTTGACTCAACCCAATACAATTCATCAATGCAGATCCAACCTCCATTGCTGTAAACAATCTTGGTGCGTACTTCAATTGAGATGGAAAATTGAACTCTAATATAAATTCCAAATTGCTCCAAACTTTAAAAAAATGGCGTTCACTTCGGCATGCCTCTTACTTAAAGCATCCAAAACTACATTCACTGAAGTATAAGAAATCCCAAAATTGTATGATGATGATAATTCCATCCATCACTATTGTTTTAAATTTAGATCCTTCTGAAAAAACGGGCAATTGAGAGATTTACAGTTCGTAATTAATGAATCTCTCACCCAATAGATAATGCCTCACGACTTTAATGTAAATACGATAGCAGCTAACTCCAAGTCATGTGTTAGAAATTCCTCTCATGAATCTTCAACTGCCTATGTGCATATGCTACTTCATTCTCTTCTTGCATTAGGACAACACCAAGACTAATACTTCATGCATTAGTACATATGGTAAAAGTTTGGTACCATTTGGAATCGCCAAAACTAGAAAACTCATCAATAACTCTTTTAATTTAACAAACACCGCTTCACACTTTGGACTCCAAGTATAAATCAGATTCTTTTTCATCAAACAGGTCAAAGGTGCCGATATCTTTGCAAAATTCTTGATAAATTTCTAACAGAATCCCACCAAACCCAAAACGCTATAGACCTCTAAAGCGTTCTTCGGCATTTTTCAATCTCTATCTATAGCTACTTTCCCTGGGTCTACTGCCAGTCCATCTTCTGACACTACATGCCTAAAAGAACGAACATCTTTCCTCCAGAATTGACATTTAGAGAACTTAGCCTTCAATTAGTTCCTCCTCAATACATAAGTCACTTCTTTCAGATGAATCTCATAATCTTCCTAAATTCTAGAATAGATAAGAATGTCATCCATCAAGACGAAAACAAACCAGTTCAATTGATCATGGAATACCATGCTCATCAGATCCATGAACTAAGCTAGAGCATTAGTCAACCAAAATGGCATGACCAACTACTCAAATAAACCATCAAGCATATGAACGGTCTTCTGGATACTTTCTTTAGCCGTTCTCTACAGGTGAAATCTAGCAGTAAAATCAAGTCGAGTAAAAACCTTTGCCATCATTAACTGATCGAAGAGGTCGTCAATGTGAAGCGTGGATAACGATTTTTATTCATCAAATTCATTAATCCTCGATAGTCAATATATAATATTAAGGAACCATCTACCTTAATAGCGAATACGATAGTCGCTCTTTATTTTAAGATGCTACGAATAAAACCTTTATGTCATAATTATTAAACTTGTTTATCCAACTCTTTTCTTTCCTTCGAAGCCATATGCCTAAGGGACATCACTACCGCCTTATGTTTTTCTTGAGATGAATACAAAATTTGATTTTATTCCGAGAGCAAGACCGAAAACTTCTTTGGATATAATGGGATAATCCATCACTATGGGTATACACGGTAGCCCTCCTATGACAGCCTACGTGAATATATGTATTCCCCATAATGGAATTATTGGGCTCACAACACAGAATTGAATCGAATCCTTTACCCTTCCTCAATCGAATATCCTCCTATCACAATCCAACACTACTCTATAGCTAGACATCCAATCCATTCCAAAAATCGACCCATACCTCAAAAATTTAGTACACATGTCTCACATGGATCTCTAAACCATGAATGATAAACTTTAAATTATGACAAAGCATCGATAAATAGGTCGATCCCTTTACAGGATTCAACATTGAGATAGACTCATGCATGATGTTAGGATTAAGGGCTAAACTATCGACTAGTGCACCTACTATGAATGATGAGATGCACCATTGTCAAATAAAGTACAAACAGAAGAATCAGATAAAGTCAATGCACCTTCCATCGCAATTCTTTTCCCATTTTCCTAAATTGAAAATGGTGCTTACTTGAGGTAGGAACGACATCCAAAGCATATGCCTCCACTATCTCACTTTCATTTTTCAAAGCTGGGCAATCCATCTTCATAGGTCTGAACCTGTCGCAATTATAACATTGAGATAGGATTGCCTTACAATCCTTTGCTAAATGTCATAGTTACAATTATAACACTATCCCTTTGAAAGATTTATCCTATAGTTCATGGCCATATGTCCCACTTTATGACATCGGTTATAAGTAATCACCGCTACTTTCCATGCCCTCATTGCAATCCATTTCCTTTATGCTTTCTATGTTGCTGGCCCTCCACTTCCGTAGCCCAATCCTTAACCAAGTTTCATTCAAAGAATTTGATGGTGCTTCCTACACCAGTCCTTCGAACATTGATCCATATAGTGTCCGATTCAATGTTAATTCTCTTAGAGGTGAATTCAAACCTTTCGAAAGCACCAATTCCTTCTTCACCCGAGTATTCACTAACTCAAATCCAAATCTAATCAATTCGTCTAATTTGCTTATACACTCTCCAATTGTCATTTCTCCTTGCCTTCGATGAATAAATTCTCTATTAATCAATCCTTCTTAGCACCCACAAGAAATTCATCTCAAATACCGACTTGTACATCCTCCAAGTAATAGTTTTCTCATTCACTTTAGTTGTTACAACTTTCCACCAACATGCCGCCTCACCTTTCAAATTCCAAGGAGCTAACTATCGATTAATGCCATCACCAAGTCCTAACAAGTTAAATTCTTTTCATAATCGTTCAGCCGTATTCGAGTTACTGAGTATGGTTCCGTCCAAAGAAAAGGCTTACCATCAAGGTTGGAGAAATCCTTACATGGCTTAGGAAAGTCAACAGTTGATGGTGTAGGGGCTGGAATCACAGCATGGTTAGCACTGATAGTGGTAGTATAGGTTCGGTGGGGTTGGCACTAGCTTGGCTCATTGCTTGAATATAGCGCCTAAACCATATTGGAATATTCACTTCGGGAATATCTAGCACATCCACTCGATTGCCAGTTCCGGCCCTAGTCACTACCCTACTAGCATTAGCTACGTTGGTCTCTATTCCAGTTTCGATTGTATTACTAATTTCATATATCTGTAATAATGGGATTTACTAGCAACTTCCCAATAAATAGTAAACAAATCTAGAATAGCAATTGGTGTGTGCATATGTACTTGGTTTATACACACACACACATACTAGAAAATACAAATGTGTTCTCGTTATATGTTCCTAATTCGTATCCTTATGTCTAACTAATGCTCTGATACTAAATGTAACATCCCATCCTTTTTTACCCCGGGTTCAATGCCCGAACCGACGTTAAACCTTAGGAATCGAAAGGACAAGTCGTTGGGGTTGAGATAAAATAAAATTAGATATAGTCACATATAATACTATCTAACGACTTTTAGACTCTAACGGAGAAAATAAATTACATCAATAATATCCATAGTCACATCGCCAGACCATTTCTACAATGTCAAATATATATGTATGAACAATACAACTGCAATCTCAAACCATACAAATAGTTAAATCAAGGTTACACCACTTATTTAGATCATATACAATATATACAAATGAGTCTTCATCTCTTATAACATCTCACGTCAAAACTCATCAATCTAGATATGCATACATAAAGGAGAAATAGGCGGGGGTCAAACATAAATCTGGTGGTTCATACTCTTACTATACATATGCTACAAAAATAATTACTATAACATGATATGAGTCTATCGCTCGATTATCTCACATTCTACTGTCACATCCTACCTAATCATTGTATACATATAACCATATCGCATATGTGGACTCACTTCCTCGAACTCACTTCTTGTTTTACAGGGTCGCCTATTGTCCATTATGTCGATCGCATATAGGACTCATGCCCTGGACTAGCCGCATACCCCCCCAAGGTCGACAGTTATCCCCGCATTAACTGATCGGATTCATGCCATGGATTAGCCTTATGCCATATAGGATTGCTTAACATCGACCTTCTCCAACCGGTATGTTGTAGTACTATAAGAGTGCAATGCAATCTTAGACCACCTACTTGTATCACACGTCTGTGTACATATCTATATCTATTCCATATCCATATTCGTATCCGTATCTATATCATGGGCCACCTACTTGCGCCATAGACTCGTTCACATTCACGCCGTCGTCATACTACATTTTTGTACCAGTATAAAACACATACCCATTTCAAATAGCAACAAATCATTACATTCATTCACTTAGTTCATAAGACTGTCATTTACCTCATTACTAGCCTCTAATTGCCCTCTAGAACACAAGATGGACAAGACTCGAGTTCATCTTTCATTATTTATATAGGCCCTTCTAGATCCAGGTTTAACTCAAGTCTTGAATAGGCCACCGATGCCGCGATCGCCTCCATTATTGGACCAGTGCATGTAATTCCTAGCAGTTTTCAGGTTGTAGAAATTGGCTGTTTTCATTATTGTTTCCTTTACAACCGTCTTCATTCTGCTTCTAGTCATCTGAGAACGTCCACGATATCTATCTTGTGTTTTCTAAGTTTGATGTTATTATTTATTTATTAAATTAGATGTAAACTCACCAAAAATTCCATGATCTAGTATAAACCCATTTCAGTTTTACTATTCATAGTCAAATCCCTCCCAAATCCCAGTTAAATCTGAATTTTGATGTTTATTTACGTTATACTTCACTAATATGTCCAACATATCATAAATATAACATTATAATTGTATTATACGAAGGTAAAAGAATAAATAACTCATTATATCAACATTTTTTGCCTAAACTCTCGCTATTCGGACTTCTGCACTTCCATGCTTTAGAATTTTGCCTCCAAATCACTACTGTTATGTAGTTCTCTTTAATACCTATATAATGCTTTTGTATCGTGAATTTTTGTGTAGTTTAAGAGAGATAATATAATTTGATTTTTAGCATGTCGGGAGGGAGAAGGAGATGAGAAGAAGAAATGATCAGTTTTTCTAAAACTAAAGTATATGTGACTATTTAAGTGGCAGGAGGAAAAATTTCCGCTCTTTTTCTAAAATGAGTTCAAACTCAAGTTTTGTCACCCTTTTGATCTGATACAAGTTTGCTTATATTTCGTTCTTATAAACTCCAAATTAGGCAACAAAAATGCTACACAATTCAGAAAAACAAGACATTCGCAATGGCACTGGTTTTGTAGTCAAATTCCAAGGTTTGAAAAATGACCATTTTGACCTTCTTTTTTATTTCATTTCACTAATTCGTTAAGTTCAATAATTTTAGTTTTATATTATTAGTATTAGATTAAATATTTATGAACTTATTACATTTGTCATGTAAAACATGCGAAGGATGTGGCTTGACTTCTCATGAGCTCGCAATTCCTTGGTTATTTGTATTGCCACCTTATTGTCACAACACAATAGCATTGGACCTTTGGTACTTGGGATCACTTCTATCCCATTAACAATTTTTCACATCCACACTTCTTCTTTTCAGGCATCATTAAAAATGATGTACTTAGCCACATGGTTGAATCGATCGTAACTTCATTATTGGAACTTTAACAACTAATACCCTATACGTTAAGGGAAAATATGAAACCTTAGAGGTATTTTATGTCATCAACATCGTTTTGAAAAATTAAGTTAGAATACCACTTCATAAGGAGTTTATTGCTTCCAAATATAAGAAAAAAATCCTCAGTATTTCTCAAATACTTAAGGATGACCTTAACCATTTTCCAATGACTTTCGATCGGATTTGATTGATATCAACTAACTACACCTAGTATAAAAAAAACATTCGGCCTAGTATATATTATAGTGTACATAATGGATACTTTTTCCGGCGCATAAGGAGTCCTACTCATATGTTATCTTTCCTCATCTATAGAGGGTGAGACTTTTGTGGAAAGAATAATTCCATGTCATGCTATAACATTTTTGTGCTTGGAATTTTCCATGCTAAATCTTTTTTAAGTACGGTGTCTATGTACGTTGATTAGGAAGTCTCAATAACCTTCTCGATCTATCTCTATAGATCTTTATACCTAATATAAAGTATCCTCTTCTTATCATATCATTGAAAAATTATTGGACAACCAAGCTTTCACCGATTATAGTATTGGTACATCATTACAAATCAATGGTAAATCATCAACATATAAAACAAAGAATGCTATAACACTATTTTGTTCTTTCCATATAAGCATGCTTCCTTTATGTTTTGATCGAAACCAAACGAATTGCTTACCTTGCGAAAACATTCATTCTAACTTCTAGATGCTTGCTTAGGACCAAAAATTGATCATAAGTGTCTACATGCCTGGCAGCCACTCCCATTAGCCTTGAAAGTTCTGGACCCATAAGGCAACATTTAGAAACACTATTTTAGCATCCACCAACAAATTTTGTATTCATAATTGATGGGTTTGTCTCATTTTGGAAGTGGATGACAAATGGTTACTTTTTCCCCCTATTTGGATCCCAAACAGACCTATGAAGTCTATTGACTATCATTAGATCTTATCCATTTATTAAAATAATCATGTTTTATGTAGTATTACTGTATATTTATTAATTAATCATATTAACTAATTCAATTGAATGTTTATTTCAATATATCAAACATATATTCAATAACATGACATGATAGTATAATGATGTATAAACATGAGTATAATTATATATACACAAACACATATAGATATAAGAATTCATATCTATTGTATATACATGTATATATTATACTTGCATACGCATATGATAGTTTCATATGAATATTGTGGACATAAATGATTAAGTTTGTATTTATGTTTAAATATACTATAATATGTGCATTTGTTTGTATACAAATATTTACAATACCATGTATGTATGTATATAGCTTTGACATATAAATTCATATATGTGATTTATATATGTTTCCACTTATCTACTTATGTATGTATGTGTGTGTAAAAATCTATATGGTCAAAACTAGATATTTTCAAATACAGTGAAATGGTTGCTCTTTAAGAGAAAATGGTAATAAATATATATATTAGATAAAGATCTAATCAATTTGAATCCAAAGAAGAAAGAAGAAAGAAAACGTGATATTTTTAAATTGTTCCACCTTCATCTTTTACAAACCCCAATTGATGCTATATGAAAAAGAAAAGTTAATTTATTGTTATCCACAATCAAAATTACCTCAACATTAAAATTTCAGATCGAAAATAATCCATCTTCAAAATTATCTCAACATTGAAAATTTAGATTGGAATATCATACACGCGCACATGCACATGCGTGCGCACACACACTTATATAAATATAATCACTTTAAATTACTATCATAATTAGTATGGCTCCAATAACATTATTTAATTAAACAAAACTTGTATGTGTAATACAACTTTAAATTTAAATTTCAAATATATTTATACACATAAACAATTGAATAATAAGACAATAAATATATTAGTATGACATTAAGATTAAATTAACCAAATGTTCTAACTTAAAAATGGTTTACTATTCCGAATAACATAAAGATGAATATAGAAAATTCAAGTATTTGAGTATCAAATTCTATATTTAACTAAATTAAAATTTTTAAAACAATACATATTTTATTGCAGCAAAAATAAAAGTACATTAAAATCTACTTCTCTTAAGTATGTGGATCAAATTATTTTTATGTTTTTCAAGGGACAATACATAAATAATTTAAATCAAATCCAATAAGTGACAATACAATATTTACATATATGTGAATTCGGGTCAAGGTAGAACATAAGGAATGAACAAAATAAAATAGAATTAAACCTAAGTGGATCTTGCTCTTTGTAACACTTTGATTAGCAAATTGTTTCCTAAAATGCTTGATTCGACAATCGAACTTGCTAGAATCGAATACCACCTTTTTAATTTTGTTTGATGTTTTTTATTTAGAATTAGTTACTTCCCTAAAGGTAATCCTAATAGGTGATGGCCATGGATGGAGAAAGAAAGGAGGAAAATGAAAATGAGATAAGAAAATAAATGAAAGTATGTGTTTTAAGGAGAGAATAAAATCCTTTCCTATTCTCTCTTTAAAACTTCCCCTTCCTCTTTCCTTCGCATGGTTGGCCATGACTTCCCCTTATGTGGATAATTTTTTTTCAAAAGACCCATTAAGTAATTATCTATATTTAAAGACCATTTAAATGAACGCAGACATCGTATATCGATATGTGCATATATAATTTTTATACATACATCCAAATAATTACTAGCAACATCCAAAACACTAAATAAATAAATAATCAGCATTACTTCTATATTAATTCATTTGAACAATTTATAACACTTTATAACCTAATTGGACCGTGAGGGTTTTGGACAAATGCGGTTGTGTGAATCAAAGGTGTGAATTCAGTTAGCGATTAATATTGAACAATTTAAATGTTCACGCACCACCTTAGTTAGTGGTATGACGGTTTAACCAAATTCATTGCTTATAGTACTTTTTAAAAAAACATGTTTTATATTATCTTAAGCGGTACCAATAGGAATTTTTTTTTACATATGTTCTCATCGACCACACTACATCACATGAGATGTACGGAGTCAGGTTGTGGTAAGAACTCTAATATTATACGCATTCAACTCGAACGGTCCATGAAAAATTTCTTTGTTCAATAACATTTATTATTAGATGTTCTACTCTAATTAGAGATTTTGACTTAGAGTTCATTGCGGTTGACTGCAATACTAACCATATACTGTTGAATAATGCTTCACTTCCAAAGCTTCAACTTAGACATAATTATAGTCATTTGGTGAATGCCATATAGTGATTTAACCATAATCAAAATAGATTATCAACATTTAAGATCCATGGTATTCTTAATTCGAGGTAATTGTGTAACATCGTTACATTAAGGTTTGTGGTTTGACCTAGTAGTTATCATTCAATTAGAAACTCTCGGATGAATTAATCCATGGTTATTCGATGACTATGTGTACGTAACCCTTGGTTCCCCTAGCAGCCACGAGTAATACACTTCTTCAAATTTGAAGAGTATTATGTAATCTAGTCTCAATGAATGTATCGATATCCTTTCTTGAAATATATTGATCACGAATATTTAGTATAACATGTTTTATGATTCATTACTCACGATTGCAATCATTTGCAACAAAAATCACATAACATTCTATCTAGGATTTTTCTTATTAATATACATTCAATTTATTACTTAACTAATTATATCACAATGTAATAAAGATATTACAGAAATAAAACATCTTTATTACAAACAAGATTGGCTGCAGAGTTAGACATATGTAATAAATTACATAATTGCTCTAAAAGTTTACCACTTAATCTTTCAATCTTTCACTTGCATATAGGGTCGATTTTGGAATCTTCATCCCATGCCTCCGATTAGTTCAGAACCAATCCTTAGTGAATGGTTTTTCTATATTGCATTATTATCTAACCTGTCAACAAAGATCTCTCCATCATTGGTTTTTATCATGTGGAATTTTTGGAATTTGTGTTTAGATATCTTGTGAACTGTAGGTTCTTTCACGATCTATATTAGCATTCCATTCAATAAACAATGTCATAGGACTCTCGATAATTGGAATCATCCTAGCTCAATTATAAATCTATGCAATCATATTTACACTGCTTTTATTCTGGTACTATTTAGGATGATGTACTTAGCCTTTCGGTTGAATCAGCCACTGCCTCTTGTTTGAGAATATCCAACTTAAATCCCTTAATTAAGGTTGAATATGAATTTAGGATTAACAAATTTATGTTATATCACTTATGATGTTCGAGTTCGGATCTCCTTCATAAGTAGTTCGCAGTTTCCATAAACAACTATTTAGTATTTTACAAATACTCAAGAACACTTGTAACTGCTATTTAGTGATCTTAGTTCTAATTTGTTGCTCAATGCACCAATTACATAAGCAAAATAAGATATAGAAGACCATATAACATATACGATGCGTAAGGAATCCATCTTATATCCTCTATATTAAACGTTTTAATATCATGTTTATGTATATAGTTTGGGACAATAACAATTTATTTTATATTGATTATAAGAGATGTCCTTTTCAAATCCTATAAGAGAATAAAACAATCAAACGAAAACCAATTTCAATACGTGTACATTCCTAATAATTAGCATTATGTTTTTTACTTATAGTTTTAAAAATATTTTAGTCCATTTAATATTCTTTCTTACAAACACATGCTTCCTCTGCATTCTGACAAATAATAAGACTACTTGATTTCTCTGTAAGAATATTTCTTAATTCTGAGGCTTGTCAATTAATATTGCCATATGGTTCTTGAATCTTATCCAACAATTAAACACAGTTACTACTACCACTGACATCATGATAGTTATTAAGTGCAAATTTTTTATTCGAAATCATTATTCAGATTTTCTGCTTCAGTTAAGATGTCCAAAATTCAAAGTCATATTGGATGATAAATTGGCGAGTAGAATCTGAACTAACTTAAGTATATTGAATGGTGAGTCTGCTATGCTAATTTCAACAAGTGAAACTTATGAGGTTATTATCATAAATGTGACGACCCGCATTTTGGAAAGTTTAATTCGACAATGAACCACACATGTCCAACTCAAAGCAATCTAGAAAACAGAAAATCAATAGGGTTAATTGAGAAAAATAATAAAAGAAAAAAATAAACATAGATTCTCGCATCGGAATGATAAAATAAAATAATCAAATAAATAGTTCATGAAGCTATTTATACTATACATTTGATTAAGAACTTCCAACATCTATATACACAACAAAACAATAGAATAATGCAGTGGAACAAATAATGTGGTGAAATAATACTAGTAATAATAGTATACCAATCTTCATCTTCATCCTCCAAAAAAATAATCATCAATGTGCTGAAAACTCATGGCTGACCCGAGCATAATGAAAAGAAAAAACACCGAGTCAGGACTAAATATCATTATGGGAGCCAAATCAATATCACATATAATAGGAGTGTAATAGCATCAAATATGTTTATGGGGTTTTATATCTCCTATCCAGTGCATAACGTGTGTGTAATAACTCAAGAGATGTTACTTGATTTTCCATCTCTTACGGGTCCGTCATATTATCTATATATAGTAGAATACACTATATATGTAATGTGTAATCAGTAAAATAAATATATTTTTTAGCTTTAAGGCTTTACATTAATCCTTCTTAACGTGTTTTTTAAGCATTGTCGTACAGTTTGCAGATAATGCCCCAACATCACGTTGGAGTATAGGGATGCGCCGTGATACGACAACATTAAACCAAAATAATAGTAGTCTCGTATAAGCATAAGAGTAAGACAAGGCACTTGAGGCAATGCCCATGGTAGGATATTATTAATTCGGGTCACAGGGCTGGTGGTAACGCATCGTAGCCACGACCGCCAATCGCGTCCATCTATCCCATATCGAGTCAAAGGGAGATTATCCAAAATCAAGGTGCACCAATCGAAACCAACAACAAAGGAACATAATATGGACTAAGTACAGAAAGAAAATGGAAGAACGGATGTCCGCTTGAGGTAATTACCCACATTGGCCCCGTAACGCCGTCCTGTTTTAGTCATTTCAAATTGGCATAAGTGCCAGGGTCTATCCATCATCGTTCTCCTTCTTCAGATCTAGCAAACGTACATCAAAATCAAACCACTTCATTCTAGAGTCTCCTCCGCATACATAGTTGTTAAAGTAGTCCCAATATTGACAGAGAGTATGCCAATAAAAGGCCCCGATCTCTTTAAAAACTAATTGTCGTTTTACACACCGGCTATTTCTTTTACATTTCGAAAAAGATTCATACTTGATATCAAAATATCATATTCACTTCAGAAATATTTGTCACTTCAAACTATCATATTTACTTAAAATATGCTATTTTACTTCAATCATTTTGAATTTCAACTTAGGTTATAACTTGGTTTTAACCCAATTGGCATTTAAATCAACCATTTAAATATAAACATTACAGCCTTCACCAGTTTGAATTTTTAGAAAATAGTTAAAATAGTTAAAATATTTTTTAAAAGTTAAAATAGTTAAAATAGTTTAGATATTAGAATAGATTATGTATTAAATGATTTGAAAATTTAAATAATTTGAAAATTTAGAAAGATGGATTTTGAAACAGTTTAAAGGAAAATAGTTTATAGTGAAAATAATTTCGAATTTGTAACTATTTCTTCCCATTTCCAATAACTTCGGATTAATGTCTAAATTTATATCAAATTGGTTCAATTTCAAAATTTCCAATTCAGTTCATCTTAAATCTCAAATCAATTGAAATCGACTCAATTTCGATTTCAATTTAAATCAATTTAAATATCAATTCCCAATTAGTTTCAGTTTCAAATTTGATTCAACTATTCGATTAAATGGTTTAAATTTCAATTCAATTTTCAGATTTAAACCATTTCAATTTATATAAATTTGAGTTCAATTTTAGAATATTGATTTAAATCACTTAAATCAAATTAAACTTAAATGTTTGAATTTAGATTAAAATCCTTCAATTCCGGTCTCAAATTTGAATTATCGATTTATATCACTTTTACTTAAATAACTTTGAAGTTCAAGTAAAAGTTTTAACCTTTTAAAACAATTCAATTTCTATAATTCAAGTCATATTTCAATTCTATATTTAAATTCCAAATTAAATTCTTTAAAACATTTTCTTTTAACAATTTTAGTTTCAACATTTCAAGCTTGAGTTCAAAAATAATCTAATTCCCATATTTAGATTCAATTTTGTTTTTACAAAACAAAATCATTTGAATAGGTTCAATCCAAGAATTTAAAATCACTTAATTTAACCAATCCAATGTCAGTATATAATTTTCTATCCTATGGCCAGATGAATAGTTATTTCAAATTAATTTCAGGGATGAATATTTCTCATTTCAATCCAAATCTTAGTGTCATATATATATATATATATATATATATATAACATTTTAACCTATTTCTTAGTTATTCGAATATAATTCAAGTAACGTTTAGATACTATCAATAATATACAGGGTGATAATAAGAATATATAAAATAAACAAACATCCATTCATCCAAATTATCAACCAATAGGCATCCATCACCATCGACATCCAAATAATCCAAATATCACAACCATTAACAAGTTACCAATATTGGGTGTCTAACTGGCAAATCAATTTCAAGTTCAAATTGAATCGCCAATTTAAATTCATATTAGTTCAATGCATATGTAAATTTAAATGTCAGTTAAATTACCAAACAAAGTCAATAAAATTAAATTACTTCATCGTTTCAATTTAACTAAAACAAAAATATTATAGTAATTCATGAGTGTTTTAAAAACACTCACCTTTATTTCAAACTGAAATTTTTTCCAGCTTCAAATAAATTCCACTTCAACCCATGTCGTAGACAAATTCGATACAAATCAAATGCAACTCATTTCATTTGAACCAGATCACGCACGAGTTAAATATGAATTTATGAGTATTTGAATAATTAATACATAATCAACAACCCAATTACCATAATTAAAACAATAACTTTCCATTACATTCCCACCTCTCTCGTTGCTAGCTAAGCTAATGGACGCGAACCCAACTCAGCACACGACCATTACTCGACGCGCCACCACTTGGACCATCGCCGCCTAGATCCAAAGCCGCATTAGCCCCACCTTCTCCACGCCACCTCACGCAATAGGCTCACTCCACCATGTCGCAAATCCAAGAACGAAAATCAAAAAATCTACAGCACGAATGCGAGCCTGTCTTGCCTTCCATGCCGTGAAACTAGATGATCCAATCTTCCATCTCGTGGAGCTCGTCGAGATCTACTTTTTTTATTTTGGAGTCACTCGATTTCATTGAGTTGATGGTGAGAATATGAGGGAGGAAGATCGATGAATGTATGCCATTAAAATGTTTTAAACGAGAGCGGCTGATATTTTTCTCTAAGGAAAGAATACGCGGTCCTATTATATAAATTTTCGACTCGATCTGTCTACGAAAATTCCAAACTCCAAATGAAGCATGCCGCCCGACATTCTATATATTATACCTCCATTTCGAAAACAATGAAACTAGTCTCCAGAGCCAATTCTATCATTTTCAAAAGATAGCATTTCAAATCAAATTAATTTAATCAAACTTTTAAAAATAAATCCGATGTATTTCAAGCTCACACGGCCAAACGATAAGTCCAATCGCTGTGAAACTTGAAATCCGATAATAATCCACTATTACGGATCTAATGAAACTAGTTTCATTGAAATCTGATAGAGTGTCCAAAAAGACTATTTTTACATGTTAATTAAAATAAGAAATTTCCAAAATCGATTAAACGATTTTAAATTCAATTTTAAAGTTATCAATTTTCACTCTTGTTTAATTAAAATTTAAATCAATTTTCGACATCATTTTCATTCATATTAAATGCAGTATTTAATTATTTAGATAATTCCAATATTGTATTCAAACAATTTAATTATCCAATAAATCGCAATATTTTAAATAAAAGTTATGTAACTTATAAAATTTAACTTTTAAAACAAACTCAAATATTAAAACATGTACTTCCATTGTATAGTAATTCAACGTTTATTATTCAATCCTAGGTATAAGCACAGTCGATATATAAAATTTCTTTTCAATACTAGTTATTGCCTAAATCTTTGAAATTAGTTCTTTCAAAATCTTATTTGAGTTCATATTCAATAAACTACATAAATAAATCATAAAATTTTTATTTCTAACCATTTTTGTTCAATAATAAAATTAGATATAATAATTTAAAATTATTAAAACATGGGTCGTTACCATATCCCCCACTCAAACTTTTCGTCCTCGAAATTGGCTTATTTAAGGAATTCAACATTTGATATATTTTATTCAAAATAATTAACTTACAAATAATAAAATCTTATTATAAAACCTTTACAATGCTTCCACTATGCAACTCCGATATAGGTTTTACAGAATTTATAACTTATTTATAAAACAAGTAATATTATTTTCAAATCTCAAAATTTTTCTAACACCCGGATTTACGGAAAATTTCAGCATCGTCTTCTTTGCGCAGCTCGATCGTAATTTTTTTACAATACTAATATACATCCCATCTCAATGATGAGGCATCCCGTAAGGAAAAATATAAAAGTGCGGCATGTAATCCAAGATATGTACCTTATTATTATTAATATGAGCAAGTTTGCTAATATTAAGCAAGCAAAAGCAAATCAAATATGTGTGTACGTCCAACAGTCTTCGTATGTACCTATCTCAACTCAAATTAGAATATTAGTCACTTATATAAAGATATAGATATATGTATAAGTTTAATAGAACTATATAACATGAATTATGAATCCAAATCATAAGCATGAGCATTAATACACAACTATAACAACCATATGCAATCAAAAGCATTAATAATAATGGTTTGCAATAAAAGAAACCATTCAACCATTAATATTCATCCAATTAATTCATACCTATCACAATTTTCATTTTTCCAATGTCAGTAGTTAATTTATACACTTCATTTCTTATTAACATCCAATTTTTATTAACATTTAATTGGTTTGCTTCAAATTTATTTACATCTATTTCATTTACATTCAATTTATTCAATTCGATTTGTTAAATTTCAATTGTTTCACTTTATGTTTAACAACATCTCATATCAATTCATTTATGGGACATTTTATAAAATCATTTCATTTAATCTTATTTAAGTTAAACTTTACTTCATTACCACTTAGGATATTCTCTTTAATACTAATATCATTTATAAACCATTTCATAAAACTGTTTAAGTTTATTACAAACGTTTTATAAGACGCAACTCATGTTTACTATTACTTCATAACTTAAGTTCATATTAATTCATTGATTCACTTTATTGGCCATTTTACTAATTCATATTATTAACTTTACTTAAGTAAATTTTATTTTATATCTTAAATTTATGTTAATAAATTTTTCTTTTTATCACAATTAATTTCATTCAACTTTTCTTAAGTTGACTTTCATCTTATAATTTATTTCAGTAACTGATTTCATTAGTTAATTCCATTTAACTTGACTTAAGTAAAATTTCATTTCATAATTCAAGTTTCAAATTTCTTATTACATTAATAATTTCTTAATTTTATAGTCATTTTATACAGATGCATCTTCTTTTTCACAATATTATTCAAATTATAATTATCTCAGAAAGCTACAATTAAATCTTAAACATCCTTTGTAAATTTATTTATTTTATTTTACAAATAATTTACAAAGATATGATTTAATTTATTATTTGTGTACCTTCTCTTAAGTACATATCTAAATAGTATTTTCTTTTTAGTACTCAAATTATTCATTTAACATTTCTTTTAAAACAATTTCAATTTGAAACATTTTTATTACTCGGGTTCAAACTTGTATAATATTCTACTACATATTCATATTTAACATTTCAACTTTTAAGCATTTGTGGTAAGTTTTATATAAGTTTTTAGAATGTAATTAAGTGTTGTACAAATTTATCTTATTTTTTTAATTAACAAGATTGTTCAATAATTTACACAAGTTTAAATTTCCATTATTTTGAAATTTAAGAGCTATAATGTGACGCCCCACCTCTATACCCACGCTAGCCAAGAAAACTACAGTGTAATACTGTCAACTAGCACGGAGAATAAGGCTGTTGAGGAGCGACCATCTGTGTAATTGCTTTGTGCGAGCACCGTTATGCCAGATAAAATATAACATGGATTTCATCTCAAGAGGAATTCCGACATACCGACACAAACTCAAAGCTACTATAACAGTGGCTATATATAATCTTCGGAAACAAATATAGAAATAAACATAACATAAATCAGTCACAGACAATTCATATCACAAAGGCGGAAATAGATATGAACATTACACATAAAAGTGTATATCAGAGTAGTGGTCAAACAAGATCCACAATATCACGAAAGAATAGATACAAGTGCTAGACAAAAGAATATGTATACATCAAGGAGTCTTTTTCTCAAATGCATACAACAAAAACTACTAGACTAAAGTAGTTAAGCAAAAGTCAGTAGACGGTTCCAGATAGGAAGTCATGAGGAAGCACCTGTAATACCTCAGTCTGACCCGAGTATTATTTAATAAGAAAATAATAAACGGATCAGTCTAGTTATAATTATCAGATAAAATGAGATATAATAAAAAGACGTATGATAACCAATAATGTCATACTACGACAAGTATACATTCGAGAACCACGAAAGTCATACAAAATCCCAAGAATCTCATAGCATCAAAAAGAATATCATATTCTTTATTTAATTCACCAAGCCGCAATAAATGACATACATATCAATGCCAACTGAAAAAGGTGGTGAAACATAAATTCCAAAAATCACAAGAAAAGGTTGGCCAAGACATTGATGTAGTGCAAACGGTACATCCAATGAATCAAAAAGCAAAGACATTGATGTAGTACAAACGGTACATCCAATGAATCAAAAGCAAAGACATTGATGTAGTACAAACGGTACATCCAATGAATCAAAAGCAAAGACATCGATGTAGTACAAACGGTACATCCAATGAATCAAAAGCAAAGACATTGATGTAGTACAAACGGTACATCCAATGAATCGAAAGCAAAGACATTGATGTAGTACAAACGGTACACCCAATGAATCAAAACATATTAAAAGTACATAGGTCGCTAGCCCACAAAGAAATGAGACGAAGCTCAATAGAATGCGGTACAGTCCTCCATGTGGACAAAGAGACATCGCACATTGCTAGTCTAAACTATAAAATGATCATCATCGATCAACAAGAAGTGTCAATTACAGTAAGCTAGTAAATATATGATCTTAGCTTCATGTCCCATAACCACTAGCTTAACTTAAATATTTACGAACAAATTGTAGATCTCCACTAGAAAATTGTCATAAGAGATTCAATCGAACAAGTCCAAGAATTAACCGACGAAGTAAACGCAAGCGTTTCATACCACTTGTTTTACTAAGTCGTTTAATTAGATTTCTCATTCAAGTGAGGTAAAGGTTTGTATATACTAATAGATTGGAAATCGGTTTGAGAAAACAAGCTTTGTTATAAAATAGTGTTGAAATCATTTGAAGAAAGAGTTTTGATATTTACTACTAGTATAGAAAACCTTTATATTTTAAAGTGACAAATCATAGAAGTGATTGTAGAAACAATCAATCATAAAAATTCACATTCGAAGACGTGAATAAAATCCAAAGAAACCGATAAAGAATCCATCGAAATAGATATTCAAAAATCCATAAAATCGACCGAGAAGCCCAAGATAGTTTGTCTCGAAGAATGGTCAACTCAGCATCTCAACAAAGCAAGTTCTGTTGAATGTTTTTCAGAAAAGATCCCCTACAGAGGAAGGGTCTGAGGGGGGGGGGGGAGGGGTGGCAACCACCAAGGTGGGGGTGCGAGGGATAACAACAAATAGGATCATCACGAATCGATTTAAATTGGAAATTCAATCCAAAAAGGCAAACTGGACTGAAACATCAGGTTCAGTCGACTGAACAGAGTTTTCAGTCGACTGACCCTGTACCTGGAAATTTTCCAGGTTCAAGAAACCTTTTGTTTCCAGGTTCAGTCGACTGAACTGAGGATTCAGTCAACTGAATCATGCCTGGAAACTTTCGGGTTCCAGGTTCAGTCGACTGAATAGACTTTTCAGTCGACTGAATCGTGCCTGGGCTGTTTGTCAGCCTATGCAAATGAAGAGAAAACTCTTCCAAAATGCAACCAGACGAACATTGGCTCTAAGGGTTTATGCCAATCGGTAACCCGGCCCTATATGCTCCTAGATGCATCATCCAAAGCATGATCAAACATCCATAAAAGGATTTTCACACAAATTTGACTTAAAAAAACCAAAAATTGGAATATTCACAAAACCAATCCAAATAAAAAGCAAATTCACATGAAGAGGTATTAGGAATTCATACCTAACCACCAAAGATAATTATAGTCATAGATGTGAGATAAAAATCTCATCTTTGAACAGAAATCAATGAAGGAGAAGCTTTTAAAACAAGCTAAGATCAATTCCTCTTCAATAACAACTCAAGAAGCTTCAATCTAAGATTACAAGTAAAATATTTCCTATGTTAAGTTTAGGAATTTCTGAAATGGAATGGAGAAAGAGTTGGAGAAGATGAAGAGGATGTTTACCAATGGGTTCTCTTAGAATTTGGAGCTAGATCTTGGATTTTGCAAATGAACTAGGGTTTTGGATTTCAATTTCCCATTCTCTTCCACCATTTTTGCTTTAGAACTGAAAAGAGGAGGAAGTGAGAGAGAATGGGGAGAAGTGGTTCAGATTTGGGTATTAAGTTGGCTAGTGGGCTGACCCCAAACCCAAAGTGAAAAAGGTCAATTTTTAGCTAGCTCCAAACATATCGATGTTTATACTCAAAAAGGTTGCAAACGGCATTTTGAACTCAATGGGAGGGGTCTCGAGTCCTAATTCGACTATTTGCAAAAAGTAGCTTTTTGGACCAAAATCCGACGAACGATAAAATATTTAAATAAAATATTTAAATATACAATTGATAAATATGCTGGTTGTTACATATAATTTATCTTCTCATATTTCATCTAAACACTTAGCTTCAATTTATTTTTTCTCATTTTAGATGTTTCCAACCGTTCAAAAAAAATTCACTTTATTTCAATAACTTAAAATCATTAATTAACAAGAACTCAAGAATTCAAATACCAAGTTCATTTCAAATCATTTAATATATATACTCATATCTTATATATATATATATATATTAAATAATATTTATAAATTTTAAATCAAAATTTATTTATTGAATCAAAAACATAGAAAAGCTAATAAATGGCCTTCCCCATTTTAAGGCTCGAAATGGATGTCGATGATGCGGCCGTCATCACCAAAATTATTTTCCAACGACAGAAGAGGGAAGTACGGGACTTATTTCCTTTTAATTCCTTTTGAAACACTATTATTCATAAATACTTTAAATAATACAAATTATTATATCACAATCTTAGAAAACAATTTCAAAAGCACTAGGATTTAAGTTCTCAAATTCTCGGCTTTTAAATCCTTTATGTTTATAAGCTATATTATAAATATACCTATATAATTCCTTAGCTTATTATGAATTTTTTTTGTTAACTTACATCTTTAATATTGCAAACAATTCTTATTGTAATTAGATTTCAATTCAATTTAACCATCGAACGCTTCGTGAAATAAGGTTCACAAAGTATTCATTTTATTTTAACTCAAACAATAATTGATAGTAACTAAATATTATCATCTCCTAACAACTAACATACATTGATAATATTATAGGTTTACGAAAGTTATCATTTTATATATAAGATATAATTTAGGTAAAATTATTTCATTTACCCGATTTTAAAACAACATTATGTCGACTTGCCTCGTTTAAGTATTTGGAAATCCCTATCAATAACATGGCGTCCCACGCATCGACCAAAATTCATAAATAAATCAATAGATAAATAAACGCGACATAAAACAATTTATAACACTAAAAATAACGTGCTCTCGTATATATACACACTCAAACAAACTCATTCTAGGGTATTACGACCTATCTCTAATGAGTCATACCCCACAAAGCTAAGGTTATCGCCAAACCAAAGCTTTAATACTAATTGTGACGAACCACATTTCAGAAGGTCTTAGTCGATAATAAACCACATATGTCCAACTCAAAACAATCAATGGGGTTAATTAATAAAAATAAGAAAAGAAGAAAACAAACACAGAATCTCACAGCGGAATGACAAAATATAATAATCAAATAAGCAGTTCATGAAGCATTTTATACTGTACAAAAAAATTACAACATCCATTAGAGTTATATATACAATAGAACAATAGAATAATGCAGCGGAACAAACAATGTGGTGAAATAATACTAGTAATAATAGTATACCAATATTCGTCTTCGTCCTCCAGAAAAATAATCTTCAACATGCTGAAAATTTAGGGCTGACCCGAGCATGATGAAAAGACAAAACCCTCGAGTTAGAGCTAAAATATCCTTATGTGATTCAAATCAATATCACATATAACAGGAGTGTAATAGCTTTAGAGATATTTACGTGGTTTTACATCTCCTATCCAGTGTATAACATGCGTGCAATAACTCAAGAGATATTATGAGATTTTCCATCTCTTAAGAATCCGTCAGATTATCTATACATGTTAAAATATGCCATATATGTAATGTCTAATTAGTAAAATAAATAATATTCCTAGTGTTAAGGCTTTAAATTAATCCTGCTTAATGCATTTTTAAGCATTGTTGAACAGTTTGCAGATAACGCCCCAATAGCACGTTGGGGGATAGGGATGCACCGTGATACGACAATAATAACCCAAATTCATTGTGGTCTCGTATAAGGATAAAAGTGTGACAAGGCACGTGAAGCAATGCCAAAGGTAGGATGCTATCATTTCAGGTCGTAGGGCTAGTCGTAATGCATCGTAGCCACGACCGCCCACCACGTCCATGCATTCCATATCGAGTAAAAGGGAGGTTGTTCCAAATCATGTTGCACCAAGAGAAACCAACAACAAAGGAACATAATATGGACCAACTCCAAAAAAATTGAATAATGAATGTTCGTTAGAGGTAATTACCCTCATTGGCCCTGTCAAGCCATCCTATTTTAGTTATTTCTAATTGGCACAAGTGCTGGGGTCTATCCATCATTGTTCTCTTTCTTCAAATCTAACAAAGGTACACAAGAATCCAACCACTTCATTCTAGAGTCTCCTCCGCGTACACAATTGTTAAAGTGGTTTCAATATTGACAAATAGTATGCCAATAAGAGGCCCCGGTCTCTTTAACAACCAAACATCGTTTTACACACCGGTTGGTTCTTTTGCTTTTCGAAAACGATTCATACTTGATATCAGAAAATCATATTCACTTCAAAAATCATTTCCACTTCAAACTATCATATTTACTTAAAATATAATATATTTTTTACTTCAATAATCATTTCGAATTTCAACTTAGGTTCTAACTTCATTTTAACCCAATTCGCATTTAAATAACGATTAAATATAAACATTCCATCCTTGACCGGTTTGAATTTTTAGAAAATAGTTTGAATAGTTAAAATTGTTTTTAAAAGTTAGAATAGTTTAAATAGTTTAGATATTAAAATAGATTATATATTGAATGATTTAAAATTTTAAATAATTTGGAAATTTGAAGCATGAATTTTAAGATAGTTCAAAGGAAAATAGTTTGTAGTGAAAGTAACTAAAAATTCAAAATCGTTTCTTCCTATTTCCATTAAATCCGAATTCAGGTCAAAATTTATATCAAACTGATTCAATTTCAAATTTTCCGATTCAGATCATCTTAAATCTCAAATCAATTCAAATCGACTCAATTTTGATTTCAAATCAATTTCAATTCCAAATTGGTTTCGGTTTTAGTTTCAAATTTGATTCAACTACTCGATTCATTGGTTTAAATTTCAATTCAATTCTCAATTTTAAACCATTTAAATTTATATAAATTCGAGTTCAATTTCAGAATATCGATTTAAATCACTTAAATCAAATTAAACTCAAATGTTCGATTTTAGATTCAAACCTCCAAAATAATTCAATTTCGAGCCCAAATTTGATATATCAATTTACATCGTTTTTACTTAAATAACTTCGAAGTTCTCAGTAAAAGTTTAAACCTTTTAAAACAATTCAATTTCTATAATTCCATATTTCAATCATAACTTCAAATTTCAAATTAAATTCTTTTAAACACCTTTTTTAACAATTTTAGTTTCAACAGTTCAAGCTCTAGTTCAAAAATAATCCATTTCCCATACTTCGATCCAATTTTATTTTTATTAAAAAATCATTTGAATAAGTTCAATCCAAGAATTTAAAATCATTTATTTTAACCAATCCGTTGTCCGTATATAATTTTCTATTTTATGACCAAATGAATATTTGTTTCAATTTAATTTCAGGAATGGATATATATCATTTCAAACCAAATCTCAGTGTCATAGGTATATATCATTTCAACATATTTCTTAGTGTTAACCCGCCTTTAGTCAAGGCCATGGACATGCGGATTCAAACCAACCAACTTCACGATTATCGAGGCTGGAATAGGACGATTTGGTTTAAAAGAATGAAGTTCACTTGGATATGTCATTTGGTCAAGAAATGGGGAGTTGCACGGCTCGGTTTGGAAGATAAGCTCTGATCGACACACCTCTCCTTGATCGGCACACCTCCCCTCATTCGGCACACCTCCCCTGGATCGGCACACCTCCCCTCGGTCGGTATGCCTCCCCTCGGCCGGTATTCCTCCCTTCGCTCCATAGAACTCCCCTCGATCGGCATACCTCCTCTCGATTGGTACACCTCCCCTCGTTCGGTATACCTCCCCTCGGTTGGCATACCTCCCCTCGTTCGGCACACCTCCCCTCGATCGGCACATATCCCCTCGATCGGCATACCTCCCCTCATTTGGCACATCTTCCCTCGCTCGGCATTGGATGTCGCTCGGCATTGAACGCCACTCGACATCGCACCTCGCTCGACGTCATACGTTGCTCGGCATCGTACCTCGTTCGGCATAATGAAGTAGGGTTCGACTATGGCCTTGGTGGCCCCAAACTGCTCAGGAGGCCCAACAACCTGGTTTTGCCTATAAATACAGCATGTGGGTCTCCAGATGGGGGATCTTCTTCTCTCCGCTCTCTAATTTTCTATTTTCTAAGGCTAAAGGTTACTCAATCAGTTTGTAACTGTAATTGATTCGAACATTAATAAAAAGGAAACTTCTAGAGTGGACGTAGGCCGAAATTAGCCGAACCACTATAAAATCTATAACGACCCTGACTCTACCTTCGAAAATCGGCACCGAGTATATCACCTATATTAAAATGCCGCAGATCCAAACGTCGAATCTGGTTCGCCGGAGCTCATAACACGTTAAACAACACAGCGGAAGAAAAAGAATATATCAATATACAACATTGATACTATATCTGATACAACTGAATGATACAATGAATATCAATATACATCAGAGATATTGTACAAGACAATAGCAGAGGAAAGAAAATATAGCACCAGCTGCGGAACAATATCTCCCTTATGGTCTTCAAGAGAGAAAGAGAGATAGAATCCAGAACTGTAACTCCATCTCCAAAGCACCAATCCAGAAGTAGCTCGGACTCCCAATCAAGATGAAGTGAAGCAACTCGATCCAAATGCGATTGCCAAATCCTAAGGCTGAAAGCTATCAAATCTACACCTACTATTTGATTATCTGAAAAACCCAACTCTAGAATGCCCGTGTGGAAAATTGTGGGCACCTAGAGTTTAGGAAAGGAACAATAAACTCCATATCAGTCATGGAACTGGTGTGAGCAAGCAAAAAAGTTTTATCTCTTAAAACAAACAATAAAGAAATTTAAAATTGAAATCCGCAATGCTTTTTAGAAAAAGAAACTACCATAAGGCCTCCCACCGCACACACAATGCAAATGCAGAATTGGAGGAGATTTCTCCTTATGATAGTTTCATACGCTAAAACCATTTGATATTATTATTAGTGCATAGTGCAAAAAACCTTTTGAAAGTATAATATTAATCTTAGCTAGCATATAACCATTATTGTATGCCTACTATAGCTACCATGTTCAATAGCAGGTTACCGCCACATTCCATGGCAGGTTATACAACTAAAACCGTACAAGGCGCGTATTGTTCCTTTGGATTTTCCAACAAATGGTAAGGCTAAGGAACTTCCTACTGCCATATGGGTACGCCTCTGGAGGGACGCCCCGAGAACTTAACAAGTTCTCTGCCAACACAAGGCCGGGTTACCTCGGTAACTAGGTAACTACTACACGAATATGCAATCCCCCGATCGGTTGCGACCTTTATTAGAGGTCCCTCAATCACAAAGCAACAACCACACAGTAATGAGATTGCAGCTACCACATAGGTTAAGTATCTGGGCTCCATACCATGATACCACCTTTTTCCAAAAGGGAATGACATAGCCTAAAGTGTGCGACCCTCATAACCTTGCTGCATCTTTCCTGTTTCGACCATTTCCGGTTTGTAAGGTCCTGATGCAGTCTCGTCCACAAAGCTACTCTTTTTTCGCAAAGTCATGCTTTGATCAACAAATGATCATCAGCACTTCGTATGCCACATTACCAATTTAGGAATGTGTCACTAGTAACCATCAACTACATAACCTCTGAGCTTGTATGTCTCAGAGAAGGATGTTAAGCTAAGAGAATGGATTCTCTGCCACCAAATAGAAATGTATTTGATAGAAACTGGCTTTATATCTCAAAGTGTAATGTCAGACACACATCCATACAAGTCTATTCCGGGTTCGAACAGAACCGAAGGCACTTCCAAAGAAGCCCTTGAAATCCGGTTTATTCACAATCCTGATCGGACTTCCCATCACCTAAGGAATCTCTATATCGGCGCGACTCGGTGCAGAGACAATCAACGGGTTATCCTTTCGTTTTTGAAAATGCCCGGTCTTCACTACCGGCCTTGAAACGTTATCCATATCGACGTATCATTATTCGTAATGGGTTATATGACACAAGGTCCTCTCCCAGCTAAACTGAATAATGAGCGCAATATTTAAAAACATATGGATAATGGGATTTTAGTTAAGTCACAACTTACTATCCAAAACCTTTCTTTAAATGGTTTAAAACAAATTACAATTTCAATTCTTTTTAAATAAAAAGATTCATTTCACAAAGTTCACAATTTCACCATTTCATTTCAAACTTGAAATCTTTCGATACAAATTGGAAATCCTTTCTTTAAATGAAAGCTATTATTATTTGAAAACAAATAGTTTTCATTTTGGGAAAAACTGATTACATTTACTTAAATTAAAGCCATTCAAGTATAAAACTTGGGTTTAAATTTAAATTCCCAAAATAGTACTTTTTAAATGGTTAAAATCCCATATAAACGCCTTTATAACTTGTGTAATCTTTTTAAACCATAATTACCAAATCATTGAATTTAATTTCAAATATTGAATTCAAATTCAAATCAAATTATTTAAATTTCAAAACCTTATCAAGTTATCCAAAATAACCTTTATCTTTAAAACTTCTTTTCAAAAGTTCTTCATATTAATTCCATATCATTTCTAAAAATCATTTGAATTCAAAATTTAACTTTAAAATCATTTTAAAATATTTAATTCAAATATCTATGACTTAACCGATTTCCAAGTGTGATCCATATTTGTGTGTGTAAGGTGTAGTCCAGGGATTTCACACAATAGTGCAACAACATCAATCATCACAGATTCAATCATATCAATATCGATAAGCGGTACAATTTATAACGCTTATCTTCATTCACAGATTCATAGATAAAGTAAATTTATCAAACATAAAGATTCATCATTACGATTCGATGTGGGTTTCGGATAACCAACTGGAATCCGACTCCTTGTCGATCGAAATTCAAATGTCGTTTCACGGGCCTGAAGGTTTTCACATTCACACGGCAATATATTCATCACAAATATTACAGCTCAGCACAAAGCACTTCATATTACATAGCATCACAATCACACAACAGGGATATCAAACAATACAATCATCCCATAGAATCCAAACATTCATACATAAGACCAATTAATTATCTTATTAATTTAAATCGGATCATTTACCTATGAATGAATTTGCTAACCATGGTTAATTATAATTAATTAATGACAACCCATTTCTATTAATTACCCTTTTTCCATTTATTAATTAGCTTTAATTAATAAATTAATTTATCCCTTAACTATTAATTAATCCACCTTAATTAATTAATTAATTAATTAACCTTTAATTATTAAATAATTAACCTTAATTATAAATCTTGCTTAGTGTTTAATTAATGATTTGAATGAATTAAATAAATTAATTATCCACTTTAATTATCCTAATAATTTAACGAATCATAAATCATTAAACTCTAATTAACTTTAAGAAACATTATTCTTATTAATGATTAAATTATCAATATCAAAAGCATTTAAAAACAATTTACCTTTAAGTTTATTTTCAAACTTCATTTTAAATTTAGGATTTAAAATGAATACAATTTAACTTTAACGAAGTTTAAAACACAATTCAAAAACCCTTTTTTAAATCACATGTTAAAGAAATACATACTTTATAAAAGAAATTTAAAAGAATTTCTAAAACCAAATTCATTTTAAATTCAAATCAATTTAAACTACACTTTAACATTTTAAAGTTGTCCAAACATTTTAAATTTGATGAAACTTTATTTATCTCAAAACTAGGATACAAAACTAAATTTGAATTTATACCTAAACTAGATTTATAACTTTTTTTAAAAGTCTTGTTTTAAATTTAAATTTAGTTTAAAATTAAAAAACCCAGACAGTTTAAACCTGTAACGAAATTGACCCAAGGCCAATTCTAAAATCCCCAAGGCAAATTAAGCAATACTTCGAGTCACTTACTCAAAATAATCGAGACAACCCGAGAGCCCTTCCCCTGCAAACCCAACTTCATCAGAACTCAAAACGTGTACCGTGCACATGCACCCACGATGTAGTCCTTTTTGACCATCCCTGATGACCTCTATATGTCGCCGATCGACCTCGTACCTGATCATGATCATTGCGTCGCCACCATAAACTCGAAATTGAAATCGAGTTCCAAAACCAATCTGGAACAGAAGTCTGGAACACCACTCAAGCCTGGAAAACAACTCGCTCTCGAAATTCCGACCACCGGAGTGCCAAACCTTCCAGCCACTCCTTCTCCTACCTACAAGCTATCGAACACCAAAGTATGGTGGAGCTCGATCCACCAGAGTTGATGAGTTCACCACTTCCTCGACCATCACCCAAAACTAGGGTTAAAACACTAAATCATGTCGTAACACCACGCCGACCATCGATAAATTCAACAATCATTTTTTTGACGATCCCCTACCTGCATTCCTCCTTCCACCCTGATCGCGATGTTTAATTTGCCGCCGATGGACTGAAATTGACCAAAACAAATTTCTGTTCAACCCATTAATTCTACCTTGTACCAATACTAAAAATCTTGAAATTATTGTCTAAATTCATCATTTTACAATACGATTCTGGCTACATATTTAAAAAAAAATATTATAGACATTAATTTTGTGACTTTAATTACATGCTATAGCAATATATGATGCTCGAGAAATACACTGAGTATTTTCACATGCAATTATTTTTGAAACTGAAATTACATTGTAATGATCAACTTCCTTTTTAAAATCTTAGCATAATATTGATTTTTCAAAGAGAATTTGAACTGTTTTCCTAAGTTTTAAAACCTGTATCTATAACAGGAGTCTGTGCATATATATAAATCCAAATGTTATTTTGCTTTTTGGCAAAGCCGTGATACCAAAAGATCGATCGAAAACAAAGGATAGATCATCTCAGAGATTGGTCATACTTTGCTTCACTATGGATATCGCTAAATTTTCTCCTAGCCCAGATTGAGCTACAATTGATGGGACATTACAAGAAAGATCATAGAAGTCAGCATCTCAAATTTCAAGTCAATCCGAGTTCATACGCTTAAGTTATGATCGATTCAATTTGTAGGGAAAAGCCCAGATTTCGTATCCATCACTATGGGTGATTACGTATCCATTACCGAAATCTGGTTCGAATCGATCACTTTCGTATCGATCAACTTCGAATCCATCGAAGTACCTTGGTTCGACTCGGTCTCATTCGAATCCATCGGCAGATCACCTACTACGTATCGGTCAACTCCCATGAGTTCGTATCGATCAGGAGCGGCCGTGTTCGAATCCATCGAGTTCGTATCGATGGACTTCGTACCCATCAGAAGATGAAGCGCTTCATATCCATCAGCCAGTATCTGCTTCGCATCCATCAGATCATCATCCTTCGTATCCATCGAAGGGTTCAAGTTCGCATCGATTGACTTCGTATCCATGGAGAAGCTACAAGGCTCGTATCCATCAGAGAAAGGCTTATTCGTATCCATCAACCATCGGTTGTTCGACTCCATCAGTGAAGCCTTTTTTGAACCCATCAGTGAAGCTTCATTTGAATCCATCAAGCCAGCAAGCCTAGGTGACGTGTCATCCATCGATGCAAACAAGCCGAAATATGTAGACTCGATGCGGTCAACTCGGAGTGAAGACCGGATCGAGGCGAAGTTTGCGCTCCACGTCATCACAAAGACGTGTTCTACAATTGATTTCGAAACCATCGGTTCGAAGAGATGGATTCGAACCAAACAGCCTAGCAAAGAACATCACTTTGTATCGATGATATCTCTCAATCTACTGATCCAAATGCCATGGAATTTTCACTGGAGATTGCACACATGTTGAGGAACGTCTCCACCAAATATCAGCTCAATTGGACATCATCTTGATCGATATGAAATGACTTCGTATCGGTCGCAGATCAAGTCGAAACTTCCTGAGATTGGTCGCGTGGGCCCACTCACGTGCCAGAACGAGTCTCCCAAAAGTTTGAGCGAAATCTCAGCCTCCTACGCCTATAAATAGAGCCCCAGAGCCTACAGAAAAGGGATCTTTGGATTCTGAAGCACCCAGACTCTGCCGGATCGAGATTTCCATCATCCTACATCATATTCTTGCTGTAGTATTCGAATTTCCAGCTGTAACTTGCTGTTGATCGCTGTAACAACTTGTAATCATTGAAAGAGAATCAATAAAGTTGCAAAAACTTCACAATGGACGTAGGCAACACACCGAACCACTATAAATCGCTTGTCTACGCATTTACTTTACTGTTATTTGGAGTTTTTGTTAGATAATCCTCATTTTCAATTTACATTCTTCATTATTATCTCTTCAAAGACTCCCGTAGAGTGTTGTGACCATTTAGGTGCAAACATTTTGGTGCTTTCACCGAGAAAACCCATATTTTCTACTGCTCTTTGGATCTGTCATTGATACCGGATTGAATAAATCTAAGAGAGAGATCTAGATCACAACTCCAAGTTCCTTCCCTTCTATTCAGATCTGCATAAAGTCTAGGAAAGGAATTCAACTTTCAAGATGGTTAACACAAGGACCACCTCTAACGCTATCAATCAAGAGGAACAGGATAGGCAGAATCCTGTGCCACTACCTCCCTCTAACCAAGACGCCACTGGACACTCAGAACCGTCTGGTCCGGTTACTAGGCAAGAGTTCCAGTTGCTACTCCAAGAGCTGATCCAAAGTCGACAACAACTAACAGAACAGCTACGCGCTAACGCCGAGCTGATCAACCAGCTGGATCGCCAGAACCGAAAGAGATCCAAGAGAGACCATGTTTCTCGCTCCTCCAGCAAAAGTTCCTCCTCTGCTGATTATCATAATCAATCTCCATGACCCCGGTTAGATGGGAATCACATACAAGCTGCTGGAAATCAACCGCCAATGACTGTTGGACAACTGAGAGTTGGTCCATCAGCCAGTTTCCAAACCAGGCCCTCCCCCCGAAGAGGTGCCATTCCTCACTGCACCGCAGAATACCACGCCACGAATGCCGCGGATGAACCAAGGGTCGATGCCCCAAGTCAGTCAAACCCGGACAGTCGTCAGCATAGGCGTACCCCTGAACCGTACGTCCCAGAGAACTACGAGCCAAGAAGGCAAGATTTGGACTGCCAACAGCATCCGGTCCAACTCTAGGATACGGAATTCACTCACGTTCCGGCACGAGCCGCACAGAACGTACAAATGCCGGATCTTCCGACCATGATACGTCAGATGATCCGTGAGAGCCAGGGTCTCACCAATGACGATTGGGGAATTTCCCGAAGTCACACTCCTTTTACGGACTATATTCTTACTGCTGAACCCCCACGGCGATTCAGGATGCCAACTCTACCCATGTACGAGGGAAACTCTGACCCCAACCAACATGTTCTGAAATATGAATGGTCGATGACCACTGCCAGAGCTGACGATGCAGTAAAGTGTCGTAGTTTCCCCATATCCTTAGGGGGCATCGCTACCATGTGGTTCACTCGACTGCCACCTCGATCCATCTCTTCATTCGACCAGTTGGCCACAAAATTTGTTGAACAATTCCTCATGCACGTTGCAAGGCCAAAAGATGTCAACACTCTGTCTAGCGTCATCCAAGCTCCTTGAGAGACGCTCAGACAATACTTAGAGAGATTCCATACTGCATGTGCGGAGATCAGCAATCCGAATGATAACTCCTTCCTTATGGCGTTGACTAAAGGGATCGACCCCGATTCTGAGTTTGGCAACTGGTTGGCTGGAAAACCACCTGCATCATTGGACCGTTTCCATGCCAAAGCGGCTCAATTCCTGAGAAGGGAAGATGCGAAACAGTTTAGGAAGCAAACTGATGCAGGGCCAAGCACGGAAGGAATCCAAAGCAATGTCGCAATCAAACAGTCCGGTGAGAGCTCCGAAAAAGTTCAGTTGAATGTTAAAAACAAACAAGCTCGGCGGAGAGAGAGCGTGAATCAAACTAGAAAACGAGATCAAAATCGTGGTCCACAGCGCAAGAATCCTATGTTTGACAGTTATACTCCTTTGAATACATCACTGGAGAACTTGTATTTACAAACCTGTAATACAATTCAGTACCAAAAACCTGCACCAAAGCCGTCGTCAGAGAGGCAAATCCAGACGGTAAAATTTTGCAGGTTCCATGAAAGATATGGGCACAATACGAACGAGTGTCGTCGCTTACAAGATCTCGTTGGAAAATTGATCAGAGAAAGGAAGCTGGAACAGTTTGTGCAGGCACCACAGCCTAGAGAAGCGGGCCCATCAAATCAAAATAATGAACCCAATCGACCGAGACATGAGGACTCTTCCCGCCCCGGCGGGAGATTGGTGATAAACGCCGTCAGTGGCGGAACCGCTTTGTTAGGAGCCTGGAACGACGAGATCTTCGTCACTGTTACACATGACAGGCTCTATTCAAACTATGAAACTTTGCAATTTCCTTTACATTCTGAAGTTTGAATTTGTAATAAGGCGCTGACTTGCCATGTTTTTCCGTTCCAGCAATAAATTATTATCTCTTCAAGCTAGAGTTGTGATTCACCGAATGCAACATTCAACAACCACGACACACGAAGAGCTAAGTTCCGTCGAACAATGGAATTTATTCAAATAGCGAGTGACTGTGATACGGTCGGCCACTCACTAAGTGAAACCTCAGCTCGGGGGCAAGCCACCACATCAAAGGCTGAACTGGACCGACACACGACAGTCCAACAATTGACTCCAAATTCCCAGAGTGCGAATTGGAGTATAAACATCAAATAAATCATTCCCAGAGTGTGAACGGACTCCAAATTCCCAGATTGTGAATTGGAGTATAAACATCAAATAATCATTCCCAGAGTGTGAACGGACTCCAAATTCCGAGTGTGAATTGGAGTATAAACATCAAATAAATCATTCCCAGAGTGTGAACGGACTCCAAATTCCCAGAGTGTGAATTGGAGTATAAACATCAAATAAATCGTTCTCAGAGTGTGAATGGACTCCAAATTCCTGAAGTGCGAATTGGAGTATAAACATCAAATAAATCGTTCGCAGAGTGTGAACGGACTCCAAATTCCCAGAGTGTGAATTGGAGTATAAACATCAAATAAATCGTTCCCAGAGTGTGAACGGACTCCAAATTCCCAGAGTGTGAATTGGAGTATAAACATCAAATAAATCGCTCCCAGAGTGTGAACAAACTCCAAATTCCCAGAGCGTGAATTGGAGTATAAACATCAAATAAATCGTTCCCAGAGTGTGAACGGACTCCAAATTCCCAGAGTGTGAATTGGAGTATAAACATCAAATCCATCGTTCCCAGAGTGTGAACGGACTCTAGGTTCCCAGAGTGCGACCGGAGTATAAATCCATCATTCCCAGAGTGTGAACGAATTCCTAAAAAGCCCAAATAGATGTGACTGACCATCTATCGGCTGACTCCAACTTCCCAGAGTGTGAATTGGAGTATAAACATCAATTCCATGTTCCCGGAGCGCGAACCGAAAAATCAATACTAACCCCAAGTTCCCAGAGCATGAACTGGAGTATAAAATTACAGGTTCCCGGAGTGCGAACCCAAACATACACGCTATCTCCAAATTCCCAGAGTGTGAATTGGAGCACAAATACCAAGTCAAAATTCCCGGAGTGCGAACCGAAATATCAACACTAACTCCGAGTTCCCAGAGCGTGAAGTGGAGTATAAACATCAATTCCAGATTCCCAGAGCGCGAACCGTATTACAAACATCGATAACTCTCAAATTCCCAGAGTGCGAACCAGGTTATCGATCGCAAATTATCCTAAGTCCCCAGAGTGAGGACATGTGCTTAAGATTTGCAATAAGTGTGATCAATCACCGAAATACAAATGTTGTTCCCCGAAATTGGGGGGCAAAAAACTTAAGTGTTAATCACTAACCGAAGTGAAACAATGACCGAAGTTCAACTTATTCATCAATCACACCATGTGACCAAGATTTTCAGACTTGACAAATAAAACGAACTCTACTTGACGGTAAGAACACCACAAGTACACTGGACTGAAAGACAAATACTGCAGATACTTAGGCATAAAAGAAATGAGAATTGAAACAAAGAAATTGAATTTTATTTCAACTAACTGTATGTGAAGATTCATGTACAAGTTCTTTCAAAAAATTCCTACTAGCAGGGGAGCAAACCTGCTTCTATACATAGCCTACGAAAGAAAAATAAAAGTGACTTCCTAACGGCTAAAAATGCACCAGAGGGGATCGTCTATTTTTTCTTCTTCGATTTCCTCTTCAACACGGAACCACTAGAACCACTAATAGTCTTCCGCTTCGACCCCGTACCCTTTGGCGTATCTTCCTATGACGAAGGCATGATATAGACATATTCCTCCGAACTTGAACTTAAAGGAATATTCTCTTCTGGAGGAGTCGGGGGAGTCGGGTCTACCATCGGGGGAGGAATAGGCATGCTGGTTCCGACAAGCGTGTCCCCAGAAGATGTCACCGCAAGAGGAGTAGGGCCTACCGCCGTCATAACACACTCAGAACTACCACCGTGTGTTGCCGCTTCCATCTCTTCATCGATATGAGCAAGTATCTCAGCCTCACGAGCAGCGCGAGATTCACGATAAGGAGCGGTGGACTGTGACGATACATTAAAAACGGGTGGGAACGCGCCGAGAACGAATGGCATGTCAACAAAAGGGTCACCGTGCTGGCTAAAGAGTTCATTCATCATCTGTTCGTCGAAAGTAATTGAACCCCCCTGTGTCATCTCGGTCGGCGCGGCTGTCGTCATGGCGATCGCTTCAGTAATAATGGCCTTCTGTTCTTGATGTGACACTTGGACTGCGGGAGGCACTGTCGGTGTAACTTTGCTCACTGGATAAGAACGAAAAGAAGTTGTCAGAACACGCTCCAATACAAACACTTCAGTTTAGACACACAGTAGATTTGTGCAGAGTACCTTCCTCAACTTGACTCGTGGCTGACTGAACAGCCTCAGAAGAACGCTCCCTTATGGGAGATAAGCGTGGCTGCTCAGGGTCATAGCCTGGGACCAGTTGCGACTCAGTCGCTGGCGTCGGCTCTGATCCAGATGAAGTAATCATCTCTGAACTTGTAACTGGATGCGCAATGCCAGACCCCTCACCAATTTCCAAGTGTTGGGTACCCATCCTCTCTCTAGCATGAGAGATCATGAAATCATGGAGAACCTTCTTCTCATCATCAGTCAATATACGGTTCTCCAACTCAAACTCATAAAAAACTTTGCCTGGCTGTGATGCTTTCTCATCTTCGGCTGATAAATTCCAGGCGTTGAACAAATGTGTCGGATAGTCGTCAAGCCACGTCAAATTTCTGTGCCTCAACACATTAGCATTATAAGTAATGAGAAGTTCTTCTATCTCTGTCTCTAGTTTATCTCTGCTTTACGAACATTCTCATCGACTTCGGCTTCCATCTCACAGACCTTTTCCAAGGCCGCATCTCTTTCCCTTCGAAATTCTGCCGCATGATCACACGCTTCCTGTGCGGAAACGTTAGCGGCGTCCCTCTCTTTCATAATCTCTGAAACTTTGGCCTTGAGCTCGTTTAGCTCTTTCAAGGCCGCGTCCCGCTCGGCAATTACGATGGTGTTTCGGTGGCCCATGTCCTCCACCGTAGCATAATGTTCATGCTTCATCCTATCCATCGCTGTCTGAGCTTCATCAGCTTTTCTAAGAGCTTCAATCTCTGACTTTTGAGAGGACTCGGCCTCACTGCCGAGCTCCTGAATAATGCGGTCCTTTGGACCAAGTTCTTTCTCCAACTTCTCAATCGTAGCCGCTCGATCAAAGGCCACCTTTGACGCTTTCTTTGCGGTTTTTGACCATTCTTGATACTGGAAGAATACATCTGATAGGTAATCATGCATCATAGGGGCATCTGTCGACGGTATCCTTTTTAGATGCAGGGGAAAGACAAACCCATCAAAGCAAATTTCAGGAAATTCTTTCCTCAGCCAAGCAAGCCTAACTGCTCCTTCTCCCGAAGGCTCCGTCAATGTCTGCTCTGTTGGCGGGGAGGCCGCGATCTCCGTTCTGCGATGAGTATCAGACCTCGATGGTTGGGAAGACGGCTTGGGCCGTGAAGTTTCTGGAGGCCTCAAAACATGAACTAGGGGCAGTGCAGAGCTCTAGGTGGTGGCTTGCGAGATCGAGACCGACGTCTATAATCTGTCTCTGTCAGAGCGATCGTGACTCGAGCGCCCATTGTCATACTCTCTAACTCCTTCCCTCCTATATGCTTCATAATATGAAGAAGACTTGTGTTTTTTGCGAAGACTGCCAAGCATCGAGCCTTTACCAGACATGGCATCTGCAAAGCAAAAAACATAAAACGAAATTAGTAATCTCTCACAGTGAACGTATTACACTTAGAAATCGTGTAGTGCCGTGAAGTGTGAATGTGGGTGCAACCCCCCGACCAACCAGATGTGTCAACCGCACTAGTGGGCAGAGACTCGCTCAAAACTAAGGCTTCTGAAAGTTCGTCCAATCCGGCATCATGCTGCAAAGATACATCGTCCGGAATTGGAAGATCGGCGAGCCCTTCGTAAAGATTCTCAGTTCTCGGAGGAGACATCTCCGAAATTCTAATTCCGGAGGCGGGTCGGGCCGTGACAACCGATTTCCATCTTCCCTTTTCAGGTGGCTTAACAATGGCTGCCATGCCTTTTCTTTGTTCTTGGGTATCTTGGGCTACACCCACAGATTCGCCCAACGTTTCTTCATCAGTATGAGTTCTTTTGGAGTTAGCCTCCTCAATTATGACAACTTTAGACTTTCTTCTTTAACTCATTCTTTCGAGGCAGTTTTTAAGACACCGTCAAGCATTATGCTTTGTCTTCGTTCAATCAGTCCAAGAAACCTGAGATTCCTATCTGTTAATAGCAACTCGATATTCCTCTCTTCACTTGGGATTTCTTGAAAAACCCGAACTATCTCCTTGAAACGTTCACCTTCAGTTTGCTGAATTACAGCTGAAAAGGAAAAGAGAAGCGAGTTCGACTTCAAATACATCAGTCTTATCAACCACCCGATAAAATAGCAATACTCACGTCTAAATAGCCATCGCCGAGCGAACCCTGGGGGGCACCTAACATAAAACCACTCCATTCTGAAGTACCTCAATCTAGTCCAAGCCCCCGTGATCACTTGGCAATTTCTTACCGCCTCCAGGAATGTGAAAGATGGACTATCGGCCCGACTCTTGAAGTTAAACAAGTATCTAATCTCAATCGGCAGTGGAGGTCGATGGAGTACTCCATAAATGCAATGAACAAGCTATTGAGTGACGCATATCCATTCGGATGCAGCTGAGATGGGCGATTCTCAAAAACGACAATACTTCTCTTATATACTGGTTAAACGGAGGGAGTGTCCCAGTTGCGCACGCATGGCGATTGAATGCGGTATATCCCTCCGGTGGATTGTGCGGTCTATCATTTGGCCCCGGCAGTAATACGTCATCCATCGACAAACCATGCCTTAAGCATATTCTTCCTAGCATGTCTTTCAAAATGTTAGACGGAACAGAGTCTGATGGGTTACTAATGAAGGATGCGTCAGGTAACTCGTCCGGAGCTGGACCGATAACTTCAATCTCAATCTTCGGTACTTCAAGCACGGGAGGGACTGAACTCTGAGTTTCTTGCGGCCGCGAACTTGAAGTTTCCATAACTAGCTAACTCACAAGAAATCATCATTAGATGCTAAAAAGCCCGTGCATTCCCCGGTGTAAAGTGCATGACTGTGTCGTGCAGTGCTGTGCATTACTTGAGCAAATTCTATAGAATAAACTGAAATGTATGAACGACAAAACTCTGAAAATCAAACTGGAAATGACCGTCATTGCTGACTGTCACAACTGTACCATCCAAACGCAAGCGATCGATCCAAGTTAAAGTTCGTTATATTTTTGTTAAGTTACGGTTCCATCGACGAGCTTCGAAAGGTAGTCCAATATGCAGTTCTACGGTCAAGTTCAGTCATGAAAGGCAGAAGCTCGTCGGAGTCAAGTATTCTAATGTTCAAAAGTTCTCTAAATTCGTCTAATTTCAACTTGGAATCGGTCGCTGCAGTTCAAATTCGTATCGAGTCAAAGGTATATCATCGACCATGTTCGAATCGATACGTTCGTATCGATCAGGTTCAACCCGATACGTTTCGTATCGATCAGGTTCGAAACGATGTGTTTCGTATCGATCAAGGGCACACCATTTCGCATCGATCTGAGAACATTGGCTTCGCATCGATCGCCGCTCTCGTATTCGTATCGATACGAAATCACATACTCTCCTTCGATTCGAAAAATCCTATTACAAATCGACACGAAACGAAGGCAGAATCATTCCTCCACAACTCCTTCTTCTCCAAAAAGGGCCTCAACTCCATGGCCGCGCTCCATCCCCAATCTTGCTCTCACTCGTCCAGATCCTAAATTCATCGAAACCAGTCCTGAAAGCAAGAAGGATGGTTTGAGATTTCGAGTTTCATCGTTCTAAACATGATTCTATCCATTAATTACCTGATTCTAATGTTTAATTTTAAAGGATTGAAGAGCTGAGTCGATTCGAAGGCTAAATAGTTCTTTCTCTTGGACTCTCTATCGATACGAAAGCAAAAGGCAACAGTAAAAGTAAAAAGTGAAAAAATGGCTAAATGCGAAGTATTTATATGAAGCCATAGAAGAACCGGGTCGATTCGCCTCCCGGTCCATGTGACCAGTCACCACCGGTCACCCTAACGTTCGAGTCGAACGGTAGTTTCGAATCCATCATCGAAAATTTCTATCGATTCGAAATAGACGACGGATCCATTGATATGAAGCAAGCAGCAAGGACAGCTGAAGATTGTGAACTCCATCGGCTCAAAGCCCTCGTTCACATCAACAATTTTGCAACTCCATCCGTTGCATATCGATACGAACAACAATTTCGTATCCATCAAAACCTATCGATATGAACAGATATTTCGTATCCGTCCAAACTCATCGATACGAACGGATGTTTCATATCCATCCAAGCTCATTGATACGAACTATCATTTCGTGCCCATCATTTCTCATCGATACGAACGGATGTTTCGTATCCATCCAAGCTCATCGATACGAACTATCATTTCGTATCGATCATTTCGACTCGCATCGATATGGAAAACTACTTTTCAACCTTTTACATCGATTCAGGAGAGGATCGATACAAGAGGATAGTCAAAAACAACCATCAAGCGTTGTTTCAACTCGAATTTCAAATCGATTCAGGAGAAAACCGATACGAAATTCAATAACAAACAAAACTGACAAAGACTCGTGAACACACAACGTTAACGAGAGTCAAATTAACATATGTGCATATATGTCGGACTAATATTCGATTTTAAACATTCACAGGGATCGAATACTCATCTTGTTACGATTACAACAACCAACAGCTAAGCACTATTATACATCAATCATATCAACGCAAGGTTACAACCTTCGACAAGAGAGCAATGACTGTTCAGAGGGAAATTGCAGCTTTTCAAAGCACGTCATGTTTCCATAAGACGTACTTTGGTGGGTAAATGTTATAGCGCTTTTTGGCAAAGCCGTGATACCAAAAGATCGATCGAAAACAAAGGAAAGTTTGTCTCAGAGATTGGTCATACTTTGCTTCACTATGGATAGCTGAATTTTGTCCGAGTCCAGATTGAGCTACAATTAATGGGACATGACAAGAAAGATCATAGAAGTTAGCATCTCAAATCTGAATTCAATCCGAGTTCATATGCTCAAGTTATGATCGATTCAATTTGAAGGGAAAAGCCAAGATTTTGTATCCATCACTATGGGTGATTTTGTATCCATCGCCGAACTCTGGTTCGAAACGATCACTTTCATATCGATCAACTTCGAATCCATCGAAGTACCTTGGTTCGACTCGATCTCATTCGAATCCATTGGCAGATCACCTGCTTTGTATCAGTCAACTCCCATGAGTTCGTATCGATCAGGAGCGGCCGTGTTCGAATCCATCGAGTTCGTATCGATGGACTTCGTACCCAGCAGCAGATGAAGCGCTTTGTATCCATCAGCCAGTATCTGCTTCACATCCATCAGATCATCATCCTTTGTATCCATCGAAGGGTTCAAGTTGGCATAGATTGACTTCGTATCCATGGAGAAGCTACAAGGCTCGTATCCATCAGAGAATGGCTTGTTCGTATCCATCAACCATCGGTTGTTCGACTCCATTAATGAAGCCTTGTTCGAACCATCAGCGAACCTTCATTCGAATCCATCAAGCCAGCAAGCCTAGGTGACGTGTCATCCATCGATGCGAACAAGCTGAAATATGTGGACTCGATGCGGTCAACTCGGAGTGAAGACCGGATCGAGGCGAAGTTTGCGCTCCACGTCATCACAAAGACGCATGCCACTATTGATTTGAAACCATCGGTTCGAAGAGATGGATTCAAACCAAACAGCCTAGCAAAGAACATCACTTCGTATCGACGATATCTCTCAATCTACTGATCCAAATGCCATGAAATTTTCACTGGAGATTGCACACATGCTGAGGAACGTCTCCACCAAATTTCAGCTCAATTGGACATCATCTTGATCGATACGAAATGACTTCGTATCGATCACAGATCAAGTCGAAACTTCCTGAGATTGGTTGCGTGGGCCCACTCACATGCCAGAACGAGTCTCCCAAAGTTTGAGCGAAATCTCAGCCTCCTACGCCTATAAATAGAGCCCCAGAGCCTATAGAAAAGGGATCTTTGGATTCTGAAGCACACAGACTCTGCTGGATCAAGATCTCCATCATCCTACATCATATTCTTGCTGTAGTATTCGAATTTCCAGTTGTAACCTGCTGTTGATCGCTGTAACAACTTGTAATCATTGAAAGAGAATCAATAAAGTTGCAAAAACTTCACAGTGGACGTAGGCAACACACCGAACCACTATAAATCGCTTGTCTACGCATTTACTTTACTGTTATTTGGAGTTTTTGTTAGATAATCCTCATTTTCAATTTACATTCTTCGTTATTATCTCTTCAAAGACTCCCGAAGAGTGTTGTGACCAATTTAGGAGCAAACACCAAACATGTTTGCAAAATTTTCTACGTCATGCAAACACTTTCACATCATATCACAATGACCATCACAAGCATCAGGTTGATAAATAATTTTTGGTTTCAAACTAGATGTTTGCTCACCTAAGTTTGGTTTGAAAGCAGAGAAGCGAAGAAGTAGTTTTTAAACTGCTCTGCCTTTTGATCTGAGATTTTCCAAATTTTGATCTTTGTTTTGATCATCATTTCCTCAGGTTGAAAATAATGGAATTAATTATGGTTTTAATTGCTTCAGATTTTAATTTTAAATTTTAATTATGGGTTTACTTGAATTACCTGAGAGATGAAGCAGAGCCTAATATTTTGAGTTTTGAAACTGCTTTGGATTTTTTTTGGTCTATACCTCCAAGTTTGATTTTACTTTTAGATTCGTCTGAGTTGAACCTTGTATTTGATTTCCAAATTTAAGACTTTACTTTGGTTTTGATCTGCATTCCTAACCTAAAGCTTTTTATTTTGTTTCCAGGTTGAGAACTTGAAGCTGAAAGTTTCCCAGGTTTGGAAAATTTTGAAAACTGTTGTGATTGCTTTTGATTAGAGTTTTTCAGATTTCTTGATTTGGTTTCAGGTTTGAATGATTTGAATCTTTTTCTGGTTATGATTTCCTGTTTCAGTTTTAGATTGAGATTTTTCGAATCTAGATTTTTGAAGAGGGTTTGATTTCTTTGTTTTCTCAGGCTTGAGAGAAAACAAAATAGACCGGCTTCAATTTTTTTTCTTTTCCTTATGCATGTTTTCAAATTTAATTCAAAGGAGAATACTTCCAATGCCACTTGTCCCATTTGCATGTCAAAATTATTACACATGTTTAATTTCTTATTGCATGGTTTACACTTGTTCAAAACAAGAAATATTATGTTTTAGACCCTTATGTAAATAAATTTAAAATTTATGGTTTAAACCTTGTTTATAAATAAATTCATAACTTTGTTTTTTAAACTACTTTATTTATAATTTCAATTGTAAATGAGTACTTTACTTTTTACATTACCATATGTTTTAATGTTACATACAATCTATATTTTTTATTATTTTCAAATGGTATTAGGCTTTATTAATTTCAAAAGGTAAATACATATTAAGACTTTATATTCATACATTTTAACTTGTACTTATACAAATTTATAACAAATGATTTTGAAATCAAATTAGATTATATACCTATAAATCTAATTAGATACATATATATTGTTTTCCAAAATAAAATTTTTAAATCCAATTGATTTTATAACAAATATTAATTATTGAATTTCAATCTCAAAATCAAATTTCAAGTGATAATCTATTTATATAAATAAACATACACCTTATTTATTTTGGAAAATTCAAATATACCCAAAAAACCTATTCACAATATATTTCATTCTTAGAACTTCCAGCTTAAAATTTAATTCAATTTTGTTTATATTTCAAATCCATATAAATTCTATATAAATTCACAATTAAATCCAAAATTAAATCTAATTACCAATTAAATTTGACTCAAGAATCGGGATCGTTACAAAATCTGTGTTCTTTACTGCTTTCATTTTAATTTCGACTTTTCTTCATATTATTACTCTCTACATATATTCTATCTGTTATCTCTGACCGTTAGTTGGTGCTTTCATTTACATTTGGGTGTTAGTGGCCAATTTTGGCGCTAACATATTGGTGCTTTCAATGAGAACGCAAGCACTTAAGAATGTTGGAGCTAGGAACTTGGATTCTAGGAAACAATGGCTAGACCATCAGCAAGGAAGCAAGTGAAAGAAAGGAGTAATCAAGAGCGAAGTCAAGAGGCTTCCTCTAGAGATGGAGCAGGTCAAGCAGGGGGAATGGCTCAGCAGGGGGCAGCCCCCAATCAGCAAAAGGCTAATAATCTAGATGGACCTAGACTCGGGGCACACCATCAGGAAACGCTGGACCAATCCATGGAGGGATGCCATATGATGATGTGCAACCCAACGCCAATAAGAGTGCAGGAGTACGACATGAGGAGTATGTGCTTGAATTTCCTCATGAACTCGGGGGGCAGACTGGAGGCAACAGACAAGGATTACAGCTTGGCGACAACGACAGACTGGCGGCGATGGTTAGACGAGCTATGAGTGGTGGATTGGTAAACAATGACTTGGAGGATGTGAATAGGAGTCCCTTTACTCCTACTATCAGGCGAGCTAGGAACCCACCGGATTTTAAGCTACCATCATTGGAGATGTATAATGGGAGAACGGATCCGATGGTTCATCTGACAAAGTATATGAGGCATATGGAAGTGCTGAGGGCATCCGAGGAAGTCATGGCCCGATGCTTCCCATTGTATCTGACAAACATAGTAGCATTATGGTTTAGGCAATTGGAGAGTGGTTCCATTGGAAGGTGGACCAAGTTGACTGGGAAGTTTATGAGGCAGTTTATAGTTCACATTTCGAGACCTAAGAATGTGATGAGTTCGCCAGCGCTAAAGCAGAGGATCAGGGAATCTTTGAGAAGCTTTCTAACGTGATTCAATGCAGTGGCAGCATCCGTGGATCGACCAGATCCATCCATGGTCTTAATGGCAGCTGTATCTGGCATAGCTAATGGAACAGAGTTCAAAAATTCACTGAAAAGGGATCCATCTATGGATCTAAGGGAGTTTTATCATGAAGCCGAAGGATTTCTACGGTTAGAGGATGCAAATGCTGAGAGAGAGGAAGGAGAAGGAGATGATGTTTATGCAGTCAAGGGTGAAAATCCTTCTAAAAAAGATTCAGGAACTGATAAAGGGAAACGGAAGGCCAGGGATAACGATGATGGACCAATGCGACCACGAAAGGAACCGAGGTTCACCTATTATTTAAAGCGGAATGAGACTTTGGAATGAATTTACCAAGACACTAGGGAGAAGATTCCCTATCGAAGGCCAATGAGAAGGGATCCAACCAGCAATGAAAGAAGATCAAACAAGTATTGTTTGTTTCATGAACTGGACGGTCGTAGCACAAATGATTATAGTCACTTGAAGGATGAAGTTGAGGGGCATAGCTGGAATGGTCTGCTATCCCAATATATGAGAAGGAGGGCCACGACGGTGGAACAAGAACGACCACCACCTACACCTATAGGGAACGGCTCAGGATCAAGGCGTCATCTTATTATCAATTGATCGAAATAATGATGAATAAGTAGCAAACTCCACACCAACATGATTAAGTCATTTACACATGTACAGGACCGCGAACGATCCTCATGCATGCGCTGATACGACTATAAATCGCATTAATGTAGGTGTTTGCACTTCAACGTCCCGGTTTTGCTTTTATTTTCCATTTCTCATGTTTGGACTTGATTTTGTTTGACTTTTCTGTTGAAAGACTTATTTCTACGAAAGTATGCCATATTTGATTACATAACGGCTAACCCACTTACTCATGTAAGGGATCGCGAACGATCCTCAGACATGCTCTGAGATGGTGATAAACCACCATAATAAACAAGTCAGAAATTTACTCGAACGTGAAATCTGGCATTAATAATACTAAGTTCCCCTCGGGCACACACAACTCGCCTCGAACAGCAGCCGATCATGAACGATCACAAATTGCCTCGAACGGCAACCGATCACGAACGATCACAAATTGCCTCGAACAGCACCCAGCCGCCAATGGTCCCAACTCGCCCCGAACGACACTCGATTGCAGACAATCACAAATCGCCTCGAACGACACTCGATTGCAAACAATCACAAATCGCCTCGAACGACACCCGACCACGAACGGTCCCAACTCACCTCGAACAGCACCTGATCACGAATGATCATAAATTGCCTCGAATGGCACCCGACCGCGAAATGTCCCAACTTGTCTCGAACGACACCCGATCATGAATGATCACAAATCGCTTCGAACAGCACCCGATTGTGAACGATCACCATTCGACGCGAACGACACCCGACCTCGAACGGTCACATACTACCCCGAATGACATATGATCATGAATGATCATCATTCGCAGTCAGATAAGACTATCAATTTCTTTGCAAGTCATTAACATGATACGAACATCCCGCTTATTGACCTACAAAACACACCTTCCAATACCAAGGCATGTTTCGGGGGGTAAAGTGTTAACCCACCTTTAGTCAAGGCCATGGACAGGCGGATTCAACCCAACCAACTTCACGGTTATCGAGGCTAGAATAGGATGGATTCGGTTTAAAAGAATGAAGTTCACTTTTATATGTCATTTGGTTAAGAAATGGAGGGGGGTTGCACTGCTCGGTCTTGAAGATAAGCTCTGATCGACACACCTCCCCTCAGTCGGCACACGTCCCCTCATTCGGCACACTCCACTTGGTCGGCACACCTGCCCTCGGTCGGCATACCTTCCCTCGGTCGGCACACCTCCCCTCGGTCGACACACCTCTCCTCGGTTGGCACACCTCCCCTCGTACGGAACACCTTCCCTTGGTCGGCGCTCCTCCGCTCGCTCGATCGGAACCAACTTCTGGAGTGGACGTAGACCGGAGTTAGCCGAACCACTATAAAATTTATATTCTTTACTGCTTTCATTTTAATTTCGACTGTTCTTCATATTATTACTCTCTACATATATTCTATCTGTTATCTGTGACCGTTAGTTGGTACTTTCATTTACATTTAGGTGTTAGTGACCAATTTTGGTGCTAACATTTTGGTGCTTTCATTGAGAATGCAAGCACTCAAGAATTTTGGAGCTAGGAACTTGGATTCTAGGAAACAATGGCTAGACCATCAACAAGGAAGCAAGTGACAGAGAGGAGTAATCAAGAGCGAAGTCAAGAGGCTTCCTCTTGAGCTGGAGCAGGTCAAACATCCATCTACATCACTAGAGATGAGATGGAAGCGATGTTGAAAAGACAAGTGGAGATGATGCAGGCTCTTCTCAGATAATTTGCACAAGAAGAAAATGCATGAGCTCTGATCCATGGAGCTGGATCAGAAGCGCTCACCAGCAAGTAGAGGGAATGGCTCAGCAGGGGGCAGTCGCCAATCAGCAGACGGCTAATAATCTCGATGGACCTAGACTCAGGGGCACACCACCAGGAAATGCTGGACCAATCCATGGAGGGATACCAGATGACGCTGTGCAACCCAACACTAACAGGAGTGCAGAAATACGAGATGAGGAGTATGTGCCTAAATTTCCTTTGAACTCGGGGGGCAGACGAAGGCAACAGACAAGGATTACTGCTTGGCGATAACGACGGACTGGCGGCGATGGTTAGACATGCTATGAGAGGTGGATTAGTAAACAAAGACTTGGAGGATGTGAATATGAGTCCTTTACTCATACTATCAGGCCAGCTAGGAACCTACCGGATTTTAAGCTACCATCATTGGAGATGTATAATGGGAGAACGGATCCCACGGTTCATTTGACAAAGTATATCAGGCATATGGAAGTGCTGGAGGCGTCTGAGGAAGTCATGGCCCGATGCTTCCCATTGTATCAGACAAACATAGCAGCACTATGGTTTAGACAATTGGAGAGCGGTTCCATTGGAACGTGGACCGAGTTGACTGGAAAGTTTATGAGGCAGTTCAGAGTTCACATTTCGAGACCTAAGAATGTGATGGGTTTGGCAGTGCTAAAGCATAGGACCGGGGAATCTTTGAGAAGCTTTCTGATGCGATTCAATGCAGTGGCAGCATCGGTGGATCAACCGGATCCATCTGTGGTCTTAATGGCAGCTGTATCTGGCATAGCTAATGGAACAGAGTTCAAAAATTCACTGACAAGGGATCCACCTATGGTCTAGGGGAGTTTTATCATGAAGCCGAAGGATTTCTATGGTTAGAGGATGCAAATGCTGAGAGAGAGGAAGGAGATGATGTTTATGCAGTCAAGGGTGAAAATCCTTTTAAAAAAGATTCAAGAACTGATAAAGGGAAACAGAAGGCCAGGGATAACGACGATGGACCAATGCGACCACGAAAGGAACCGAGGTTCACTTCTTATTCAGAGCTAAATGAGATTTTGGAATGAATTTACGAAGACACTAGGGAGAAGATTCCCTATCGAAGGCCAATGAGAAAGGATCTGACCAGCAATGAAAAAAGGTTAGACAAGTATTGTTTGTTCCATGAACTAAACAGTCATAGCACAAATGATTGTAGGCACTTGGAGGATGAAGTTGAGGGGCATATCCGGAATGATCTGCTATCCTAATATGTGAGAAGGAGGGCCACGACGGTGGAACAAGAACGACCACCACCTGCACCTACTGGGAATGGCTCAGGATCAAGGCGTAAGCTTATTATCAATCGATTGAAATAATGACGAATTAGTAGCAAACTCTACATCAACGCGATTAAGTCATTTACACATGTACAAGACCACGAATGATCCTCAGGCATGCTCTGATACGACTATAAATCGCATCAATGTAGGTGTTTGCACTTCGACGTCCCTGTTTTGCTTTTATTTTCCATTTCTCACGTTTAGACTTGATTTTTTTTGACTTTTCTGTTGAAAGACTTATTTCGGGCAAAAGTATGCCATCTGTGATTCCATAACGGCTAAACCACTTACTCATGTAAGGGATCGCGAACGGTCCTCAGGCATGCTCTGAGATGGCGATAAACCGCCATAGAAAACAAGTCAAAAATTCACTCGAAAGTGAAATCTGGCATTAATAATACTAAGTTCCCCTCGGGCACACACAACTCACCTTGAACGGCACCCGATCGCGAACGATCACAAATCGCCTTGAACGGCACCCGACAGCGAACGGTCCCAACTCGTGAACGATCACAAATAGCCTCGAACGACACCCGACCGCGAACGGCACTCGACCGCGAACGGTCCCAACTCTCCTCGAACGGCAACCGATCGCGAATGATCACAAATTGCCTCGAATGGCACCTAACCGCGAACGACCCCAACTTGCCACAAACGACACCCGATCACGAACGATCAAAAATTGCCTCGAACGGCACCCAACCGCGAACGATCCCAACCCACCTCGAATGACACTCGATCGCGAATGCTCACAAATTTCCTCTAACGGCACCCGCTCGCGAATAATCGGCACCCGACCCCGAATGGCACCCGACCCCGAACGGTCACATACTACCACGAATGACATACGATCGCGAATGATCATCATTCGCGGTCGGATAAGACTATCAATTTCTTTGCAGGTCGTTAAAAGGATACGATCATCCAACTTATTGAGCTACAAAACACCTTCCAATAGCAAGGAATGTTTTGAGGGGAAAAGTGTTAACCCGCCTTTAGTCAAGGCCATGGACATGCAGATTCATCCTAACCAACTTCACGAATATCGAGGCTGGAATAGGATAGATTCGGTTTAGAAGAATGAAGTTCACTTGGATATGTCATTGGTTAAGAAATGGGGGAGGGGGGTTGCACGGCTCGGTCTGGAAGATAAATTCTGATCGACACACCTCCCCACGGTCGGCTCACCTCCCGACAGTCGGCTCACCTCCCCTCGGTCGGCGTGCCTCCCCTCGATCGGTGCCCCTCCCCTTGATTGGCACACCTCCCCTCGATCGGCATACCTCCCCTTGGTCGGTATACCTCCCCTCGTTCGGCACACCTCCCTTCGATCAGCTTACCTCCCCTCGTTCGGCACATCTCCCCTCGCTCGGCATTGGATGTCGCTCGGCATTGAACGTCACTCGGCATCGCACCTCGCTCGGCATCGCACCTCGCTCGCCGTCGTACCTCGTTCGGCATAATGAAGTAGGGTTCGGCTATGGCCTTGTGCGTCCAAACTACTCAGGAGGCCTACCAACCTGGTTTTTCCTATAAATGTAGCATGTGGGTCTCCAGATGGGGGATCTTCTTCTCTTCGCTCTCTAACTTTCTTTTTTCTAAGGCTAAAGGTTACTCTCTTAGTTTGTAACTATAATTAATTCGAACATCAATAAAAAGGAAACTTCTGGAGTGGATGTTGGCCGGAGTTTGCCGAACCACTATAAAATCTGTGTTCTTTACTGCTTTCATTTTAATTTCGACTATTCTTCATATTATTGCTCTCTACATATATTATGTCTGTTATATGTGACCATTAGTTGGTGCTTTCATTTACATTTGGGTGTTAGTGACCAATTTTGGCGCTAACACTTAGTTTATTCGAATATAATTCAACTAACAATTTAGATGTTGTCAATAATATATAGGGTGATATTAGGAATATATAAAATAAAAAACATCCAATCATCCAAAAATATCAACCAATAGGAATCCATTAAAATCGACATCAAAATAGTCCAATTATCACAATCATTAACTTGTTATCAATATCGGGTGTCTAACTGGAAAAACATTAGACTTATGCCTTTAAAAACACCTTAAAATCTTTCTTTCGACACCTTTCGAATACAGTAAAGTATTACTTATTAATTACTAGAGGCATAGCTTTGAAACCATTGAAAGTATCTCTTCCTAAAGAATTGAAAGTTCCCCTTTCGACATCATTGGGTTTACCTTTAAAAGTATCATTTGGGTCAAAGTATATGTAAACCAAAGTATCTCTTTTGAAACCATTCTTTACCATAAAAAGATAATAGGAAATTTATGATAGCATCGAAACCAGCTCTTTCGATAGAGTCGAAATCATATATTTAAAATATTAAAGGATAGCTTCGAAACCATTGCCTTCAAAACCCATAACCCTTTCAAAAACATTTAGAAAGTGGGTTGATACAGCTTTAAAATAATCAATACCTTTTAACAGCATTGAAGACTGTAATACACTTTAGCAGGGCTTTGACTAGGTCGAAACCCTTTCTTTCGAAAGCATTGATTTACAATTATAGGAACTCCTTCAAAACCCCATTTTCTTTTAAAACTAACATGTCAACCCCTTCGAAAGCCATTATAAAAATACTTTCAAAAATATACCTATAGAAGTCGAAAGCTTAGTAAAACAAAGGCAGACGCTTATCTTTTTAAAACAAACTGAGGCAACGACCCTATAGGAAGCTATGATTTCGACACCATACGTTCCACCTTTCTCTAATCCACTACGTATCACCTAGATGATACCATGTGTATTGAATTTAACTTAATGATTTTTCGGCATAGTCGAAGGCGAAAGGTACAGAGGCGAAACATATTTTTTCGAATTAAATACTACATTAAGCGACTTATATAAACTAATCTGCCTATATGTAAATTTCTTATTGGTTTCCTTAAATTTTCCTATGCTTTTCAAAACTAACCGCCTTTTTACTTTGTACAAGTATCAAACTTAAACTTCTGTGGATAAAACCTTCCTTTTATCTACACGTAAATTATTTTGATCCTCTTCTCAAAAAAATTTGTATATCATATCACTTCAGAAAAATCCCCAAAAATCACAGAACTTTACTTTGATCATGTTATCCGACGTATCAAAGTTTCATAATCAATTTCTCAATATATTTGTCTCAATTAAATTATCAACCCAACGCACTATTTCTTTATTCAAAAATTCATAATAATCTTTCCATGGATTGGAAAATTATCAAACTTAAAACCTAACTCTAAAATCATGTTTTGTAAGACATAAAATTTTTCCATGGCATTTAAACATCAATATAACATGGTTTTGATCTAAAACCATACGAATCACTATTTAAACAATCTTATTTAAATTTAAACAAACCATAATTCAAGCATATCATTATCAAACATTATATATACGAATCTAAACTTAAATCCGGAACATATATTTAACAAATAGAGATGAAAATTATCATCTCCTTAATGTTCGATAAGGAAAGTGGAATGAGATGAGTTTGATTTACCTTTTTACTTTCTCTTCTTTTTCTTTGAATTTTATCTTGTTCTTTTCTTTTTAATAGTCGGTCTTATCTTATTTACTTATATTTTTATTTTTGTGAGAAAAAATGAATATAAGTGTGAATGGCTTAAGGATAAACATATATACATACATACATATATATGAAGTTAAATTAGCTTAGTAAAATCCCATTATATCCTTTTATAATTTAATTAGTCTATAAACCATCTTTTAGCTAAATTAGATTAATAAGCACGACCGTTTAAATTTATTCAATTCTTAGTCCCTTTATCACTTAACATTTACATTATTCTATTTAATTTATCTAATTAAATATATTGAATAATGTTATTTAAAATTAAGGGTGCTGCAAGCTCTACTCCTTAAAAAAATTCATCCTTGAAATTCAATAAGGATTAAATACTAATCATCGCAATCGTCTGTAACCACTCTTAACAACTATACTAGTTTATTTGACTAGCGACCATCTGTATAAATCTAATATAGACATACCATTTAAAACAGATCGGGATAAGCAACTCGAATCCTGGCTTACGTCCCCCGAGTACAGTCATTCTCATTGTCGCACCACTGAACTTTCACTAACTTGACTGTCTTGGACCTTAATCTTTTCTCATCTCTCGTCACAATCCAAATTGGTTGTCTAACAATTGTCAAATTCGGCTCTACTACTAACTCATCTAACCCTTTTAGAGGAATAGTAGTCTAGATCATGCACATACTTGCGTAGATGAGACACATGAAAAACATTATGGACACCTGCCATATTGCTCGGCAATTCTATTTTGTACGCGAGCTTTCCAATCCTTTTTATAATCTGGAATGGACTAACATATTTCGGCTCCAGCTTCGTTGACTTTTCGAATCGTATCACTCCCTTCGTCAGTGACACTTTAATAAAAATCTATCTCTAACTGAGAACTCTAGATTTTTATGCCTTTTATCTGCATAACTTTGTTGCCTAGAGTAAGCTTCCTTCATCCAATCTCGGATCAACTGAATCTTCTCTGACGCCTCTCTAACCATGTCTGGACCTAAGACTAATCCGTCTCCAGTCTCTAACCAACATGCTGGTGATTTTCATAGCATTCCATATAAAGCTTCAAAAGGCGTCATTCCTATGCTAGTTTGAAAACTATTATTATACAGAAACTCAATCAAACAGGTGATCTTCCCAAGATCCACCAAAATCTAATACACAAGCCCTCAATAAATTTTCGAGCACCTTATTGACTCTCTCAGTCTGCCTATCCATCTGTTGGTGATATGTTGTACTCATCTTGAGCCTAGTGCCTAATACTTTCTGTAGACTTCTTCAAAACTCGCTAGTGAATAGTGCATCCCTATCACTGACTATACTACCAGGGATTCCATGAAGTCTAACTACGTTCTTCACGAACAACTTTGCTAAAATAGGTGTTGTCCTGGTTGACTTAACTGAAATGAAATGGGTGCTCTTGGTCATTTTGTTCACTGTGACCCATATGCTTTCATTTCTCCTGTTTGACCTTGGCAACCCATCTATAAAATCCATGGATATAGAGTCCCACTTCCAAACGGGAAACTCTAAAGGCTGAAGCAACCCGCTTGGCTTCTAGTGTTAGGTTTTCACTTGTTGACAGTTAGCATATTGTCTAACCCACAAGCTAGCATCCCTCTTCATGCCTTCCCAAAAGTAGCTTCTCTTCATATCTTGATATATCTTGGTTCCTCTAGGATGAATCGTAAACTTGGATAGATGACACTCATCTAGAACTTCTCTTCTCAAGTTCTCTATATTCGGAACACATAATCGTTCCTTCTTCCTCAACCATCCTCTCAGGTCGATGCCAAAATATATAAGATCGTCAATCGTGGATCCCACCTTAAGTCTTATAATTTTCTCGGCCAACTCTGGATCCTCTTTCTGTTTAGAAGCTATCCTCTCGATTAGCACTGGTCGAAACTCTAAACAGGCCAACATAGCAGTACTCTGACTAAAATCAGCAGTCGATCTTGACTTTATACTACATGTAGCCAAAACTTCTAAACCTTTCGTTCTGCCAACATAGCTAACACCACATTCAGATATTTCCTACTAAGGGCATCTGCTACCTCCTAGGAGTATACTCTATACCAAAATGACAAGCGGGCGAAAATTCCAGCTACCTCCGTTGTCGCATATTCAACTCCTTCTGAGAGAATAAATATCTTAAGGACTAATGATCAGTGTATTGCTCAAATCTCTCCCCTAAAAGATAATGTCTTCAAATCAAGGATTGCCTACATTTTGCATCAACATAGCCTCCAATCCCATTTCATATGCATCAGTGTACACTACCAATCCTTGATTTCCATCTGGAATAACTAACACTAGCGCATTGTTCAATACAGGTTTTTAACTTAAGGAACCCTTCCTCACATTTGTCGGACCAAATGAACTTCACATCCTTCCTGGTTGACTTAGTTAAAGGTGCTGCTATCTGCAAAAAATCTCTAATGAATCTTTGGTAATAGTCAGCAAGTTTGGGAAAACTTTTAACCTCGGTTACCGTCTCTGGTCTCTTTCAATTATTGACAGCTTTGATCTTAATGGATCTACTAGTAAACCTTCATTAGAAACCACACCAAGAAACTTGACATCCTTCTTCCAAAAATGACATTTAGAAAACTTCACCTTTAGCTGATGCTGCCTTAGCGTCTTAAGCACTGCTCTCAGATGATCTTCATGCTCTCTCTAATCTCTCGAGTACACCAAATTGTCATCATGATACTAACACAAATCTATCCAAGTGTTCTCAGAAAATCCAGTTCATCAAGTCCACGGAGAAAGCAGGTGCATTCCTTAATCCAAATGGCATCACTAACCACCCTTACAACCCATACCTAGTCCATAATGTTGTTAAAGGAATACTGCCATGTGCCACTCTCAACTGATGGAACCCCGTCGCCAAATTCAATTGGGAAAACACTTTGGCTCCACTTAACTGATCAAAGAGATCGACAATCCATGGCAAAGTATACCTGTTTTTGATTGTCCTTTTTTTCAGCTTGCGATAATCGATGCACATCTCAACGACCCATCTGGCTTTTTCATGAAAACCACGGCTGTTTGTCAAGGTGAACTGCTTGGTCTAATAAAATTCCTTCCTAGATCCACTAGCTGAACATTCAGTTCTTTCATCCCTGTTGGTGTCATCCTGTTTGGCGGTCTACTGACAGGTTTAACTCATGGCACAGGATTTATCCCAAACTCAATAGCTCGTTTCGATGGTAGTCATGTGATCGGCTCAAACACATCTGCAAACTCCCTTGCAACTCAAACCTATCTTAGCTCCTCCGTTGCTTCTAAATCACTTAACACAACACAAACACTTTGGTCATAACTCTCCACTGAGAAGATAATTCGGTTTTGACTATTTGGACGCCTTAATGATATTTCCCCATCCTGGAAAAATATCATAGCCTCATATCTAACCAACCAATCCATACCCAAAATGATCCCGAAATCTATTAAATCATAAACATGCAAACTACATGTAAACATATGACCTAACAAATTCAGTTCTAACTGGTCACATCTCATCCCTAGAGTTTCATACCCTCTTATTGGATTCACAGCCCTTAAGAAAGAAATAGGGTAAGTGGGTTCTAAGCATGACTTATTAACCAAATTCTAGGATATAAATAAATGTGATGCATCGGTATCAAATAATATCCTAACTAGAATACTTTAAATCAAAAATGTACCTTCCATTACAGTATTTCCCTTATCTGCTGCAGCTGATTTGGAAGAAGACGGTGGTCCAATAGCAAAGCCTTTCCTTTTTCTGCTCTAACTGGCTCTAGACACTGTTCTTATAATGCTTAATTTGAGCATAGTTGTAGCACTTAATATGCTTCTTATGCGTAGCCTTCTTATGCCCCTTGCCTGACCGGCACTCATTCACAAAGTGACCTTTCTTGTCACATTTGTAGCAGACTAAATTGGCTTTTGACTTCTTGGTTGAATCTCCCTTCTAGGCTCCTTTCTTTTTAAAAAACTTCCTCTTCTTACCCTGAGGACTCTAGGATTCAACTGGCTTCTCTTTGGCACAAATATCAAGTATCTCTTCATGGTGAATACCATCTCCATAACCACATTACATGGATCACGGATGTGAGTCAGGGTCGCCCTAGCAAGCTCAGGCCTCTGTTCTCAAATGAACCTTTCATTCCTTTGGATGTCAGTGTCTAAAATAGCGTATCCATATCGAGATAGGTCATCCAATCTATTCGCATACTCCATAACTGAAATGTCCCCTTGAACTAAATGCATAAATTTTCTCGTCAATGCTGACTTGGAAACTTCAGGAATAAATCTCTGTTCAAATCTCCTTCGAAAATCAGCCCAAGTTAACTCTTCTTCTGAAACTCTGGCAATCACACCATTCCACCTGCGAAGTGCTGACCCTTGCAACTGTTTAGAGGCCAACATTCTCTTCTGCTCATCTTCTAAACCCGAATTAGAGAAAATCCTTTCACAGTGTAATGGCCAGTTTTCCACTTCTATAGCATCTTCTGTTCCCATATATGGCTTTCAACCCAAACTGGTGTAGTCCTAGTTTAGCTTGGCATAATTATTCCAGATAGAAATCACAGTATTTGCTCCGCCAATATTTTCAGCCACTCCAACAGCTCTTGCTTGCATAAAATTAGTAAGGAATTGATACATCATCCGCACATCTACTGGTGGATTTCCAGCATTCACATTGGCTTTTTCATTTTGATTAACATTAACCTGTCGACCTTGGTTCCTCCTAGTGTTAGGTCGAGCGTTTCCATCAGTTTTAGTGCCTCCTCCATCTAGATTTCCTCTTCCATTTCCTACTTCCATATCTTCTTTCGCATAAATCTTTATACGAGCCTTAGTAAGATACAGAAGAACGGTCCAAGAGAAAAGAGAAATTACATACTTATATGTATACCGATATATATCAAAAATAAGTACGTTACAATCGCGTTAACCCAAACCTCGATCAAATTTTTGACTCATTAGATTATGTTTTGAAAATCTTTTAGGTTTTAATTGCTTGAGTTTTCATAAACCAATGCTCTAATACGAACTTGTAACATTCCCCACTTGAAGGCCCAAAACTAATGGCCATGGATGCTGCAGTCATTCATAGTTATTAATCCTCGACGACCAATTACGGTAATGCTAGATAAATTAATATACCATAAACACATGGATATGGAAAAAGATTAAAATTTCAAAACAGCTTTCACTTTCCATTTCAAAACCATTTCAACATTCTTTACATAATACTACAACGTTAACCACGTTCAAAAAATATAATTATTACAATATACCCCAAGAGAGACATATGAAGATGCCCCCATGGTGTTCAGAGTGTATAATAGGAAATAAAGAACTTTGCCTTAACAAAACAACATAGCAGAATCACATGAAAAAGAACTTAATTAACTACTTGCCTCCTACACGACTCCGAAAGCTTTTTCATCTTAAGAGGTACCTGAAAACCTCAAATCTCAAACTATGCAAAATCAATTGAGTACCCAAGAGCTTAAAGGGAAAGCTTAAACTTTGAGTCAGACATAAAGCATGGTATGAATAATAATATACCATCTCAAATCATTTAAATATCTAATGAGACCACGCCTTTTAGCGGAATAGGTTTCCCCTCACTAGTATCTTAAAACCTTTATAAACCAGTATCTGCTCTCCTACATTCACAATGGTTAATTCACTTCATAACATTATTATGTGATGATATGCAAAACAATTTAATCAATTCTAGATTACCCATCCCCAATTCATTTTGACTATCTGTCAACATTATAGTTTCTAGGATTACTATTAACCTAATAGTTTTCATAGGCTGACTAATAACTAATTAAACTTTTAAGGACTCCCTATCCAATTATATAGTTCTATGAGATTACTATGAACCTACTGGTAATTCCAATTTCATTTCTTTTATCCTAGTTTTCATGGGCTGACTAGGAACCTATTGAGTAACTGTCAATATCTTTCTTTTTCCCTAGTTTTCATGGGTTAACTGGGAACCTATTGACTATCTTTCAATATCATTTTCCATACACAGTTTTCTTAGGCTTACCATTAACCTATTGGCCCTTGCCAGTATCCTTTATTTATATTCACTACCATGTCAACCTAACTGGTTATTCTACCCCTTTTCCAAAGTACATATTTTGGATTCATCATAAAGTGAATATATACATATATGAAGAAGCAAACCATATAACTTAGTTAATTCTTTAAACCATTAAGACTTCTTCATAAATTCCATTTCAAATTACTTTGTTTTTTTAATATGCAATGTTTTTGCTTTTAAATGAGATTGGATTATTTGTTTTCAAAACTATATTTTTGAAATCTTCGAAACCTTGCTTTCGATCTTGCTGGATAACCTCCTTTGAAAGCATATATCTCTTTTCAAAACATTAGACTTCTACCTTTAAAAAAACCTTAAAATCTTTCTTTTGACACCTTTCGAACATAATAAAGTGTTACTTATTAATTATTAGAAGCATAGCATCGAAACCATTGGAAGTATCTCTTACTAAAGAGTTGACAGTTCCCCTTTTGACATTATTGGGTTTACCTTTAAAAATATCATTTGGGTCAAAGTATATATAAATCAAAGAATCTCTTTTGAAATCACTCTTTGCCATATAAAAATATTAGGGAATTTATGATGGCGTCGAAACCATCCCTTTCGGCAGAGTCGAAAACATACATTTAAAATATTGAAGGATAGCTTCGAAACCTTTTTGAAACCATTGCCTTCGAAACCCATAACCCTTTCGAAAGCATTTAGAAAGTGGCTTAATGGAGATTTAAAACAATCAATATCTTTCGACGGTATGAAAGACTGCAATACACTTGAAAGTTAAAAGAATTGGCGGTTGGGCTTCGACTAGGTTGGAACCCTTTCTTTCGAAAGCATTGATTTATAATTAAAAGAACTCCTTAGAAACCCCTTTTTATTTAAAACTAATATAGCAACCCCTTCGAAAGCCATTATAAAACTACTTTCAAAAACATATGTATCAACTAAGTTGAAAGCTTAGAAAATAAAAGGCAGGTGCTTATCTTTTTAAACAAACTAAGGTAACGACCCTATCGAAAGCTATATTTTGGACACCATACCTTTCGCCTTTCTCTAATTCACTACGTGTCACCTAGATGATACCATGTGCATTGAATTTAAGTTAATGGGATTTCAACATAGTTGAAGGCGAAAGTTACTCTGAATAGAGGGGAAACCTATTTTACTGGGTTAAATACTAAATTAAGCAGCTTATATAAACTAGCCTGCCTACATGTAAATTTCTTATCGGTTGTCTTAACTTTTTCCAAGCTTTTCAAAACTAACTGCTTCTTTTATTTTGGATAATTCAAACTTAAACTGTTGCAGATAAAAGCTTCTGTTTTATTTACTCATAAATCATTTTGATCCTTTTCTCAAAATAATTTATTTTGTATATCAGATCACTTCAGAAAAATACTCGAAAATCACAAAAATTTACTTTGATCATGTTATCTAATATAATAAAATTTCAAACTCAAATTCTCAATATATTTTTCTAAATTAAATTATCAACCTAATGTGCTATATCTTTATTCAAAAATTCCTAATAATCTTTCCATGGCATAGAAAATTATCAAACTTAAAACCCAACTTAAAAATCATGTTTTGCGTGGAAATTTTTTTTCCATATCATTTGAACATCAATATCATACGGTTTTGATCTAAAACCATATGAACCATTATTTAAACAATCCTGTTTAAATTTAAGCAAACCATAATTCAAGCATATCATCATCAAACATCATATATACGAATTTGAACTTAAATCCGAAATATACAATTAACAAATAGGGATGGAAATTATTATTCACCTTAATCTTTGATAAGGAAAGTGGATTGGGATAAGTTTGATTTCCGTTTTTACTTTCTCTTCTTTTTCTTTGAATTCCTCTTCTTCTTTTCTTTTTAATGACCGACATTATGTTCTTTACTTATTTTCTTTATATTTGTGAGGAAAAATGAATATGAGTGTGAATGGCCTAAGGGTAAATATATATATATATATATATATATATATAAAGGTAAGGTTTGGTGTAGTTAAATCTCATTATACCCTTTCATAATTCAAATAGTCTATAAATAATTCTTTTGCCCAATTAAATCAATAAGCACGACCACTTAAATTTATTCAAATATCAATCCTCTTATCAATTAACATTTACATTATTTTATTTAATTTATCTTATAAAATATCCTAAATAATGTTATTTAAAATTAGGGTTGTTACACTAACGCATGCGAACCCAACTCAGCATGCGACCAATACTCGACGTGCCACCACTTGGACCATCGCCGCCCAGATCCAACGCCTCCCCGGCCATGCCTCCTCTATGCCACCTCGTGCGCCAGACCCATCTCCTCCTCGCGTGATTCGAAGCTCGAAATTCAAAAAATTAATAGCTCAAATGCGAGCCTGTCTTGCCTTCCATGCCATGAAACTAGATGATCCGGCCATCTATCTCGAAGAGCTCGTCGAGATCTATGTTTTAGCTTTTGGACTCGCTCGATTTCATTGAGTGGAAGGTGAGAAAATAAGGGGGGAAGGTCGGTGAATGTCGGCCACTAAAGCATTTTAAATGAGAGATGCTGATATTTTTCTCTAGGGTGTCGCGAAACGAAAGAATACGCGGCCTTATTGTATAAATTTCTGATTCGATCTATCCGTGAAAATTCCAAACTCTAAATGAAGCATGCCACAAGGTGTCCTATATGTTATACCCCCATTCCGAACACAATGGAACTAGTCTCGTGGATCAATTCCATCATATTCAGAAGATAGCATTTCAACTCAAACTAATTTAACTATAGTTCTAAAATAAATCCTATGCGTTTAAAGCTCGCAAGGCCAAACGATAAGTTCGATCAATACGAAACTTGAAATCCTAAAATAATTTACTATTACGGGTCCAATGAAACTAGATTCATTGAAATCCGAGACAGTGCCCAAAAAGACTATTTTTACATGTTAATTAAAAAAAGAAATTTCAAAATTCAATTTAATCATTTTAAATTCAATTTTAAAAGTTAACAATTTTCAATCTAGTTTAAATAAATTTAAATCAACTTCCGACATCATGTTTGTTCATATCAAATGTAGTATTCCATTATTCAGATAAGTACAATATTATATCGAAATAATTTAATTATCCAATAAATCACCATTTTTTAAATATTAGTTATTTAACTTATAAATTTTAGCTTTTAAAACGGATTCAAGTAATAAATGACTACTTCCACTTTACAACAATTCAACATTTATTATTCAATCCCAGCCATTGATTATAAACACTCTCAATATATAAAATTTCATTTCAATACTGATTATTGCCTAACTCTTTGAAATTGGTTATTTCAAAATTTTATTCAAGTTCATATTCAATAAACTACGTTATTAAATCATTAAATTTTTATTTCTGACCATTTCTGTTCAATAATCATATTAGATTTCTATGACATTTCTGTTTTTAAAGCCAGATTAATTTGGAAATTAATATAAAATTTTGGTTAAATTATGGATTAACTGAGAATTAATTTGGATTTGAAAATATAAAAATAAAATTGAATTGAATTTTAAGCTAGAAATTCTAAAAATAAAATATATGTGTTTATTTATTAATGTATAATTTTATTTCAAATAAATTTCTTTTAAATGGTTACGTAAGTATATATATATATATATATATATATATATATATATATATATATATACACACACACACTATATATACACACACACACACAACATCTAAGTTTGACAAAAAGATTTAAAGTTCTTTCTTCTAAAATTATTTGTGAACTAAGTTATAAATGTATTAACTAAAGGTCTAAAACAAAATTTACAAAAGTACAAAATATGACGTATTAATGAAATTGTAAAATAAATATAAAAAGTTTTAAACTTATATATATGTTTATAAAAGGATTTGAAGACATTTTCTTTCATATTTGAAATGAATGTAGTTCTTAATACAATAGTGTAGAACGTGATACATAATTTATACTAACAAAAGGTTTAAAAGCATATGATTCATAAATTAAAATTAAGTAGGGATTTTAAACATAAATAAAAAAATATTATTTTAAAATGACATGTGTAAGCATTTAAATTAAAAAGAATACAAGTGTAAGTTTATTAACACATATTTAAACATTTGTAGCTAAATATATTTATGCATTAACAAGTGTTACTAATATTGCCATGCAAATTTTACAAGTGTCAAATTTACTTCATTTGTAAAAATAATTAATAAAAAAGAAAACAAGATTTATATAAACCACTCTAACCCCTCTCTCTCATTTTCCTTTCTCAAAAAATTTCAAACTAAAGAAAATGTGGAAATAAAAACTTAGATCAAACAAAAGCCTCAGCTCAACAACAATCAAAAATTTGAAAAAGAAAAAAATCTTTAAAGCATTTCAAAGCAAACAACTTTTGTTTGCAAAACCTGTAAACTAGATATAAGAGAACAACAATCTCTTCTAGTTTTAAGATCAGAAAGCAAATCAAAGATCTGATCATCTCTGATAAACAAGCAACTCAAACATCTCCAACATAATTCAAACCTGAGAAAATCAAGCAAGTTAACAATCAAAAACAAGATCCAGATCAAGTGTAACCTGGAAATCAAAATAGAATCAGAAAACAAAAGCATGCAATGTATCAGAATCAAGCAAATCTGAAGCAACTAAAAGGTCATAGCAATAAATCAATTCAACTTAATCAAGTTTAGATCAGCCTCATGTTAAATAAGATCGGATCATCTCAAGTTTTTTTTCCAGTTTCAAGTCCAGATCATTATCAAGTCCAGATTTCAGAACAAAATCCGTTCTTTGTTCTTCAATCTCTGGTGAGCAAACCCAACCTAATATTTATTTGAATAATCTGTGAAACATGATCTCAAAGGTGCTTGATTGATGATTGCATGTATTTGTATGTTTATGGATACTGATATGCATGTCTATGTATGTGAATATGTTAAGCCTGTTCTGAAGTTACAGGTCCTTAAAAACAAGTTTAAAAATTCATATCACCTAAGTGAATTAGTATTAGGCTTCATCGTTTACAAATAATATGTTGGTATAATCAAGAACTAAGGCTTAAAAAAATAATTTTTAAGGAAAAATTAATTTAGTATATCTGGAAATTTAAAATAGACAGTGAAAATCATATTATGTCAAAAATTTGATGATTTTTAAATCGAATTTTGATTACATAATCAAATTCATATTAAGAAATGATGAATTTTAGTATAGAAATTATGATTTTATAATTTGGGATGGATGAGAAATTTCGAGATGATCGGAATTTGGGTTTGTGTCAATTGTCGGTCGTCGACGAAGTAAGGGAGGTTGTGATAATGGCTAAAAGTTGCTTAGGTGATGGAGATTCACAGAAAAATACTCACGAATTTTTATGATGAGCATGGCGGAGTGTCGAGGGTAGTGTAGGGTTTTAAGTACAGTTTGGGACGTCGAGCATTGGGGAGAGAGTTCGTCGTTGATGCCGAATCAGTCGGGGCTGGACCTAGGGGAATCGAAGGTAGGGGTATGACACTAAATTGGTCAAAGTGGCGTGGTTCCAGGTTAACTAATTCATCAGTACGAGGTGAAGTTCGATGATTGGTTCAGTTCCAGGTTGGTGCATAGTAACTCGAATTTGATTTCTGGTGAGCTTCGGTTGATCTGGGTGGCCATTCGATACGAGATGATCATCAACGACTTGCGCATGGTCGCGATGGTGACCAGAGACATCGATGCGATTGTGTACGTGCACGCGCATATCAATGTATCTGGTGGGTTTAGATTGGGAACGAAGAAGAAGGCTCAGAGGAATTTGAATTTGTCTCGAAGTACATGTTTGTCAGGCTCGGTTATTCAAAAAATTGCTCGGGTTTTTGTTTAAAGCTTAACTCATCAAGTTTCTAAAGAAAGAAATTTTTTTTATAACAAGTTTAAAATAAATCAAGTTTATTTGAACGAGTTCTTAAAACACTTTTCTTTGCTAAATGATAAATGTTGCTTAAACTGAGACTACTTAAAGATTTAAAAAAAAAATTAGATTATTTAGTTAAAGGTGTTTTAATTTATATAACTTTTTTTAAAATTTATAAACTTAATTTTTAAGTGAATAATTAAGAAAATGAAATGTTTTATAATCCTTAATCTAACTTAAAGATTTTAAGTAAATTAATGTATTGATGTGTGACGCCCCACCTCTTTACCCTCACTAGCCAAGGGCACTACGGGGCAATGCCGTCAACTAGCATGGAGAATAAGGCTATTGAGGAGCGACCATCCGTGTAATTGCTTTGCGCGAGTATCGATATGCCAGATAAAATATAACTTTGCATTTCAAGAGGGAATCCGACATACCGATGCAAACTCAAAGCTACTATACGGTGGCTATAATATCTTTGGAAACAAACATAGAAATAAGAATAACGTAAATCGATCACAGAAGTTCATATCTCAAAGGCGGAAACAGATATGAATATTACACATGAAGTGTATATCAGAGTAGTGGTCAAAGAAAATCCACAATATCACAAAAGAATAGTTACAAGTGCCACTCAAAAGAATAAGTATACATCAATGAGTCTATATCTCAAATGTATACAACCAAAAACTACTAATCTACGTGGTTAGCCAAAAGTCAGGATAATAATCCCAGATAAGAAGTCAAGAAGAAGCACCTGTAACATCTCGATCTGACCCGAGTATTATTTAATAAGAAAATAATAAACGGACCAGTCTAACTATAAATATCAGATAAAATGATATAGAATAAGAGATATGACAAAAACGTAAGATAACCATAAAGCCATACTATGATAATATGTAATTGAAAATCAACCAAAGATTAATCAATACCATAAGAATCTTCTCAAAGATCAAAAGAATGTCATACTCTTTAGTTTTATTCACCAAGTCACAAATATCGACATCATATCGATGCCAATCATAAAAGCCGGTGGATCACAAATTCTAGAAATCATCAATAGAAATCCAGAAATCACAAAAGGGGGAGGCTTATCACAAAATGGGAGCTTGAAAACTCACCAACACGTGTATCACAAATGGGACGCTATCCCATGGTCGCTAACCATAGAGACGGTGCAACGACGTAGTATAATATCAGTACGCCCGAGGAACCTGAAACTCGAATAATTCGGAACAACGACATAGTACAACGGTACGCCCGATGATCCTGATAAGCTGGTCCAACAACGTAGTACAAAGGTACGTTCGATGGACCGAACTCCATAAAAGAACATGGGTCGCTACCCACAAAACTTGAGTCGAAACTCCAAATAATACATAGGTCGTTAGATTATAAAAGAAATGAGACGAAACTCAATAAAACGAGGTACCTTCCCCTACGTGGACAAAGAAACATAGCATATCGCAAGTCTGAATCACAAAATGATCATCATCGATCAACAAGAAGTGTCAATTACACTAAGCTAGTAAATATATGAGCTTAGCTTCATGTCCCATAACCACTAGCTTAACTTAAATATTTACGAACAAACTGTAAGTCTCCACTCGAAAATTGTCACAAGAAATTCAATCGAACAAGTCCAAGAATTAACTGACGAAGTAAATGCAAGCGTTTCATACCACTTGTTTTACTAAGCCTTTTAATTAAATTTCTCAAACGAGTGAGGTAAAGGTTTGTATATACTAAAAGGTTGGAAAATGGTTTAAGAAACAAGCTTTGTAATAAAATAGTGTTGAAATCTTTTTAATAAAAGAGTTTTGATATTTACTACTAGTATTAAAACCTTTATATTTTTAAAGTGACAAATCACAAAAATGATTGTAGAAACAATTAATCACCAAAATTCACATACGAAGACGTGGATTAATTCCAAAAAAATAGATATCAAATCCATCGAAATGGATATTTCCAAAAATCCCAAATAAAATGTCATCAAAGTCGATAATAGAAGATAACAAAAAAAGGGAATCAACACGAATCGATAAAATTGGAATTCTTAAACAAAATAGGCAAGTAGGCAAAACACAGCATATTCAGACGTCTGAAACATTTGGTCCAGACGTCTGAATCTGGAAAATTAGAAGTTTTCTAGAACGTAATTCAGACGTCTGAACCCTATATTTCAGACGTTTGAAATAGGTTTTTTTTTTCTTGTTTCCTTTCTGTTTGAAATCAAGCCAATTCAGACGTCTGGAATTTTGATTCGGACGTCTGAATACTGGGGAATAAAAATTCCCAGTATAATATTCAGACGTCTGAAATAAGGATTCAGACGTCTGAAACTATGGTCCAGGGCATTCCCTGAACCTCGACCAAAAATGGCCAAATGAATATCGGAAGCGATCGAACGAGCAAATGATGACTAAGGATTTACGCCACGTGACAACCCAGCCTTAACGGCTCTTCGATACGCCTCAAATATCAATGTCCAAATATTCATAATAGGATTTTCGTAGATTTTGATTTCAAAACACCAAAAATTGGAATATACACCAAATCAATCCAAACCAAAATCAATTGCACAAGAATAAGTGTTAGGAATTCATACCTAACAATCGAAGATAATTATAGACTAAGATATGAGATAAAAATCTCACCTTTTCACAAAAATAAGGAAGGAGAAGCTTGAAAGCAAGGGAGAATCAACCACACTTCAAGACAACCCAAATAAGCTTGAATCTAAGCTCAAAAGAAGAACATTCCCAAAGTTAGGTTTAGGAATTTCTGAAATTGAAAGGAGAATGAGTAGGAGAAGAAGAAGATGATGCTTACCAATAGCTTCTCTTTGGATTTGGAGCTATAACTTGATTTACAAATGAAAACTAGGACTTGAAGTTTTAATTTCCCATTCCTCTCTCCATTGTTGCTAAAGCTTGAGTATTAGGAAATAGAAATGAAGTAATGAAGAGAGAGGGGTGAAGCTTGGGCCTAATGGGCTGAAACAAAACCAAAGCCCTAAGTGAAAAAGTAGCAAAATTCCACTAACTCCAAACATATCAAAGTTTATACTCAAAAAGGTCACAAACGTCATTTTGAACTCAATGGGGGTGGTCTCGAGTCCTAATTCGACTGTATGCAAAAAGTAGTTTTTCAGACTAAAATTCGACTAACGATGAAATATTTAAATAAAATATTTAAATACTCAATCGTAAAATATGCGGGTTGTTACAGACTCCCCTCCTTAAAGGAATGGCGTCCTCGCAATATTTAAGAAGAAAATACAAAGTAACAACCATAAAAGCATATTCAACACAAAAGAAATTTGAAATAAAAAGTTCACCTCAAAGAGCATGAGAAAGTAAGTCCAGATGTGTTCGCTCGATGAATTCTCTAGATTCCCAAGAGCAATCCTTAGGATTTGAGGACCACAAAACTTTCACAAGAGGAACATCTTTATTTCGAAGGCGATTGACCTCCGAAGCAATAATACGAATAGGACGTTGCTCATAAGTTAAATTAGACGAAACTTCAATTTCTTCCACAACACCGGGATCAAGAATAGAATCGGAATCTTGTAGGCATTTCCGTAATTGAGAAACGTGAAACTCGTCAAGAATAGCAGAAAATTGAGCCGGTAATAAGCGGCGATAAGCCACGGAACCAATACGTTCGGTGATAGGAAATGAACCAATATATCGAGGTGCTAACTTTCCCGATCGACTGAAACGCGCAACACCCTTCATAGGTGAAACACGAACAAACACAAAATCTCCTATAGAAAATTCTAATTTCCTTCTTTGGTTATCGGCATAGGATTTTTGTCTACTTTGGGCTTCTTTCATCCTATGACGAATAAGGTCAATCTTTTCTATGGAATCACGAATAAAATCTGGACCTAATACCAGCTTCTCACCGGCCTCAAGACAACAAGAAGGAGATCGACATGGCCTTCCATAGAGTGCCTCAAAAGGTGCCATGCCAATAGTAGATTGGAAGCTATTATTATAGGAAAACTCAACAAGACAAAAATGATCTTCCCAACCTCCACCAAAATCAAGAACACATGAATGAAGAAGATCTTCAAGAGTTTGATTCACACGCTCGGTTTGTCCATCGGACTGAGGATGATAAGCGGTGCTAAAATTAAACTTCGTTCCCAAAGCTTTTTGAAGACTCTTCCAAAATCCACTAGTAAACAATGGATCACGATCACTAACCATAGAAGTAGGAACTCTATGAAATTTAACAATTTCTTTAATAAAGAGCTTGACCAAAAGAGGAATGGTCCGGTTAGATCGAACGGGAATAAAATGGGAGGATTTAGTAAGTCCATCAACTATCACCCAGAAGCTATCATGAACCGAACGAGAACGGGGAAGGCCGTCTATAAAATCCATGGAAATTTGGTCCCACTTTCAAATTGGAATTTCTAAAGGTTGCAATAACCCACCGGGCCTTTGATGCTCGGCCTTGACAAGTTCACAAGTCATGCAACACTTAACAAAGTTAGCAATATCAGATTTCATTCCCTCCCAATAATAAAGTCGCTTCATATCCGCGTACATTTTACTACTACCGGGATGAATGGTAAATTTAGAACGATGAGAATCTTCTAAAATGTCTTTACGAAGATCACTAATATTTGGCACGATAAGCCTACCAAATTTTCGAATGCCGCCACGAGAATCAATATCAAAGTCTTTCAAACCTTCAATATCAATTTTATCCCTAAAATTTTAGCCAATAAGAGTCAATTCGAGATCTAGCTTTTGAGCTTCAAGAATGCGGTCTAAAAGAGAAGGATGAGCCTCAACGCTATATAAAACAAGAGATGAACATAAATCGGAAACACAATCTCGAATCTCACAAGTGGATAAAACCCCGAGATCATTCCATTCGGATATCATCATAGAAACAACCGCTTGTTGCTTGCGACTAAGTGCATCGGCAACACGATTTCCCTTTCCGCGAGTATAAAGAATATCAAGATCATAAGATACAAGGAATTCGAGCCAACGGTGTTGAAGCAAATTAAGTTCCTTTTGAGAAAATAGATACTTCAAAGATCTATGATCGGTGTAAAGAATAAATTTTTCTCCCAAAAGATAATGACGCCAAATTCGAAGGGCGAAAACAATAGTCGCGAGCTCTAAATCATGAGTGGCATATCTAGTCTCGGCTGGATTTAATTGCCTAGAAGCATAAGAAATAACACGTTCTCTTTGCATAAGAATGGCACCCAAACCAACGCGACTAGCATCCGTATAAACAATAAAATCTTGATTCCCTTCGGGAATAACAAGAATAGGAGCATCGGAAAGGAGTTCTTTTAATTTCTGAAAAGAAGCTTCACATTTATCCGACCAAATGTATTTAACTCCCTTCTTTGTCAAACTAGTAAGAGGCATGGAAATTTTGGAAAAGTCTTTTATGAAACGGCGGTAATAACCTGCCAATCCAAGAAAACTACGGATCTCCGTCACACTCTCCAGTCTCTTCCAATTTTGAATCGCTTCAATCTTTGAAGGATCCACTGATATTCCGGATTCGGAAATAATATGACCGAGAAACTTCACACGTGATTGCCAAAAGTGACATTTAGAAAATTTTGCTTTTAATTGGTTACTCCTAAGAGTTTCCAGCACAATCTGAAGATGCTTTTCATGCTCCTCCTCAGTTTTAGAATACATAAGAATATCATCAATAAAGATGGGAATAAATCAATCGAGGAAGTCTTTGAAAACTCTACTCATAAGGTCAACGAAATAAGCCGGAGCATTCATTAAACCAAATAGCATAACAAGCCATTCATAAGATCCATAACGAGTACGGAACGATGACAAAGGAATGCTATCCTCTGCAATACGAAGCTGATGGAAACCAGTTGCCAAGTCCAATTGTGAAAAGACTCTAGCACCACTAAGTTGATCGAATAGATCATCAATCCGAGGTAAAGGATATTTATTTTTGATAGTAAGATCATTAAGCTTGCGGTAGTCAACGCAAAGCCTAAGTGTACCATTGGATTTCTTCACGAAAATAGCCGAAGCTCCCCAAGGAGAGGAAGTAGAGCGAATAAATTGCTTCGTCTCCAATTCAGATAATTGTTTGCGCATCTCCTCACTTTCTTTACTGGACATACGATAAGGAAGATGAGTAATAGGTAAAGCTCCAGGAATTAGATAAATTCTGAATTCAATTGCTCGCTTAGGTGGTAGTCCTAAAACGGGCTCAAATATGTCGAGAAATTCACGAACAACGTGAATAAGAGAAATGACATCTTCCTCATCATCATTATCGTCATCATGAGGATTTAAAGAATATAAAGATGCTGCCAAGATGGAATCCAAATCTTTAAGATCGATAGAAATCTTCTTAACAGATTGTAGATGTCGAAGATGAATAGTCCGCTCAGGACATAGGATTTGAGCTTCATAGCGGTTAAGCCAATCCATTCCCAAAATCATTTCAAAGCCTAAGTAGCGCATGACATGCAAATCGGCTCGGAAAGAAAAATCACACAAAATAATCTCGACGTCTTTACAAAGTAAACTAATTGTTGCGGATCCACCAACCGAATTCGCAATTCGCAAAGAAGTCATTAAAGCAACAACACTTAAAGAAAAAGTATCAACAAGTTCCTTTGATATAAAAGAATGGGACGCACCCGTATCAAAAAGAACTTAAATAGGTTGATCACGAAATAAAATAATGCCATCAAGGATTGAGTGAGAAATACCTTGACCACGAGAAGTGTTGCTAGGGGCTTGTGCAACATTTAACTTTCCCTCCTTCTTGCCTTGAAGTTTGGGACATGAAGATAAAAGATGACCCGAACTTTTGCAATAGCGACAAAAGAGAGGTTTCGGACATCTATTGGCATAATGGTCTTTAGAACCACAATTGTAGCATTGCCCACTACTAAGGGGAGAAGTCTTTGCCACCGGAGTTGCTTGCTTCCCTTTCTTATTGGGATAAGGACCTTTGAATTTAATAGGTCTTTTCTTGTTGTTGTTGAATTTTGGTTTGGCACCCACAATTTCAGCATCGCTTTCTTTATCCGCCTCTTCAAGTCGAACAGCGATATCAACGAGTTGATCAAAAAAAACTTCTAACTTTAGAAGTAATGGCTTCTTGAGATTTTTGTTCAAGCCATAGACAAATCTTTGGTTCTTCTTCAATGGGGTGTTAATATATTCGATATAGTATTTAGAAAGTGACTCGAATGATGCGACATAGTCTGCCACGGAAGATTCACCTTGAACAAGGTCTATGAAACGACGAGCCAATGTCACCTTCTCAGCTTTTGGTATAAACGAATCATTCCCGGAATTTCTTCCAAGTTAGATCCGCTTCAATAATTTCAGAAATTAGAAGCTCATACCAATCTAATGCTCTTTCTTGGAGCATACTTGAAGCCACTTGGACACGGTGAAGATCAATTAGATTCATGCGAGTAAAGATGCGATCGCATGTTTGAGCCAAGCTTGGACTTGAATGACGCTTTCGGTACCCCTAAATGGCTTCCCACCCATGTTGGTATAGTCACTATATAAAACGTGCAAATCCAGATTTAGGGTGAGTAGGTTCTGGATTGGGTCCGGCAGCCTGAGCATTCTTTACTAGATCAAGAAGCTGCTAGGCAGACATAAATACTCCATCTTGGGGAGTAGCACTAGATTGACCGGCGCTGGGACGGCCAGGTCTAACCATTTCTCTTCTTTAAGAAAGAAAGAAAGAAAGAAGAAGAAAAAGGTTATTCACAAAATGAATATCAAACAATAATGATTGATAAAACAAGGCGTCACAAAGAAAATAGGATAGAACGGTTCGAAGACCCGAATAAAATCCTAAGGCACGACTCCTAAGATGGACTTAGGACGATGATCCTGTTAAATTATTCTACATTGTTTCGAACTTTCGCTATGATACCAAGCCGTGACGCCCCACCTCTAAACCCTCGCTAGCCGAGGACACTACGGGGTAATGTCGTCAACTAGCACGGAGAATAAGGCTGTTGAGGAGCGACCATCCGTGTAATTGCTTTGCGTGGGTATCAATATGCCACATAAAATATAACTTTGCATTTCAAGAGGGAATCCGACATACCGATGCAAACTCAAAGCTACTATACAGTGGCAATAATATCTTCAGAAACAAATATAGAAATAAGCATAACATAAATCAGTCACAGAAGTTCATATCTTAAAGGCGGAAACAGATATGAATATTACACATAAAAGTGTATATCAGAGTAGTGCTCAAACAAGATCCACAATATCATAAAATAATAGTTACAACTGCCACATAAAGAATAAGTATACATCAATGAGTCTATATCTCAAATATATACAACCAAAAACTACTAATCTACGTAGTTAGCCAAAAGTCGGGATAATAATACCATATAAGAAGTCAAGCAGAAGAACCTGTAACATCTCGGTCTGACCCGAATATTATTTAATAAGAAAATAATAAACGGATCAGCCTAACTATAAAATTCAGATAAAATGATATAGAATAAGAGATATGACAAAAATGTAAGATAACCATAAAGCCATAATATGATAAGTATGTAATTGAAAATCAACCAGAGATTAATCAATATCACAAGAATCTTCTCAAAGATCAAAAGAATGTCATACTCTTTAGTTTTATTCACCAAGTCACAAATATCGACACCATATCTATGCCAATCATAAAAGCTGGTGGATCACAAATTCTATAAATCATCAATAGAAATCCAGAAATCACAAAAGGGGGAGGCCTATAACAAAACGGGAGCATGAAAACTCACCAACACGTGTATCACAAACAGGACGCTATCCCATGGTTGCTAACCATAAAGCCGGTGCAACGACGTAGTACAATATCGGTACGCCCGAGGAACCTGAAACTCGAATAATTCGGAACAACGATGTTGTACAACGGTACGCCCGATGATCCTGATAAGCTGGTGCAACAACGTAGTACAAAGGTACGTCCGATGGACCGAACTCCATAAAAGAACATGGGTCGCTAGCCTACAAAAATTAATTCGAAACTCCAAATAATACATAGGTCGTTAGCCTATAAAAGAAATGAGACGAAACTCAATAAAACGAGATACCGTCCCCTGCATGGACAAAGAAACATAGCATATCGTAGTCTGAATCACAAAATGATCATCATCGATCAACAAGAAGTGTCAATTATACTAAGATAGTAAATATATGAGCTTAGCTTCATGTCCCATAACCACTAGCTTAACTTAAATATTTACGAACAAACTGTAAGTCTCCACTCGAAAATTGTCACAAGAAATTCAATCGAACAAGTCCAAGAATTAACCAACGAAGTAGATGCAAAGGTTTCACACCACTTGTTTTCCTAAGCCGTTTAATTAGATTTCTTATACGAGTGAGGTAAAGGTTTGTATATACTAATAGATTGGAAAACGGTTTAAGAAAAGAGCTTTGTAATAAAATAGTGTTGAAATTGTTTTAATAAAAGAGTTTTGATATTTACTACTAGTATTAAAACCTTTATATTTTTAAAGTGAAAAATCGCAAAAATGATTGTAGAAACAATCAATCACCAAAATTCACATACGAAGACGTGAATTAATTCCAAAGAAATCGATATCAAATCCATCAAAATGGATATTTTCAAAAATCCCAAAGAAAATGTCATCAAAGTCGATAATAGATGATAACAACAAAAGGGAATCAACACGAATCGATAAAATTGGAATTCTTAAACAAAATAGGCAAGTGGGCAAAACACAGCATATTCAGACGTCTGAAACATTTGGTTCAGACGTCAGACGTCGGAATATGAAAAATTAGTAGTTTTCCAGAACGTAATTCAGACATCTGAACCCTATATTTCAGACGTTTGAAATAAGTTTTTTTTGCCTGTTTCCTTTCTGTTTGAAATCAAGCCAATTCAGACGTCTGGAATTTTGATTCAGACGTCTGAATACTGGGGAATAAAAATTTCCAGCATAATATTCAGACGTTTGAAATAAGGATTCAGACGTCTGAAACTGTGGTTCAGGGCATTCCCTGAACCTCGACCAAAAACGGCCAAATGAATATCGGAAGCGATCGGTCGAGCAAATGACGACTAAGGATTTACGCCACGCGACAAACTAGCCTTAACGGCTCTTCGATACGCCTCAAATATCAATGTCCAAATATTCATAATAGGATTTTCATAGATTTTGATTTCAAAACACCAAAAATTGGAATATACACCAAATCAATCCAAACCAAAATCAATTGCACAAGAATAAGTGTTAGGAATTCATACCTAACAATCGAAGATAATTATAGACTAAGATTTGAGATAAAAATCTCACCTTTTCACAAAAATAAGGAAGGAGAAGCTTGAAAGCAAGGGAGAATCAACCACACTTCAACACAGCCCAAATGACCTTGAATCTAAGCTCAAAAGAAGAACATTCCCAAAGTCAGGTTTAGGAATTTCTGAAATTGAAAGGAGAATGAGTTGGAGAAGAAGAAGATGATGCTTACCAATAGCTTCTCTTTGGATTTGGAGCTAGAACTTGATTTGCAAATGAAAACTAGGGCTTGGAGCTTTAATTTTCCATTCCTCTACCCATTGTTGCTAAAGCTTGAATATTAGGAAATAGAAATGAAGTAATGAAGAGAGAGGGGTGAAGCTTGGGTCTAATGGGCTGAAACAAAACCAAAGCCCTAAGTGAAAAAGTAGCAAATTCCACTAACTCCAAACATATCAAATTTTATACTCAAAAAGGTCGCAAACGCCATTTTGAACTCAATGGGAGTGGTCTCGAGTACTAATTCGACTGTTTGCAAAAGGTAGCTTTTCGGACTAAAATCCGACTAACGATGAAATATTTAAATAAAATGTTTAAATACTCAATCGTAAAATATGTGGGTTGTTACATGATGATGATTTATTTCCAAAGATAATTAAAGAAGATTTAAAAAATCAAGTAATTAAAGAACAATTTAATTAAAGGATAATTAATTTGTGAGAATTAATTAATTAGGGTAATTAATTTGAGAATAATTATTAATTAAAGTTTAATTAAGTAATGAAAATGATTAAGGAATGATTATTAATTAAGGATTAATTAATTAATTATTGTAATTAATTAAGGATAATTAATCAAAGGATTAATTATTAATTAAAGGTTAATTTATGATTAAAGAATAATTAATAGTAATGGTTTGTAATTAATTAATTATAAATAAACCACGATTAGCAAATTTATTCATAGGTAAATGATCTGATTTAAATTAATCAGATAATTAAATGGTCTTATGTATGGATGTTTGGATTGAATTAAATGCTTTGAATTATGTGATATACCTATTATGTGATGCTTTGTAATATGAAATATTCTGATTTGGGCTGTGAAGTTATTTATTCATATGTGTTCTAATTTATTCATCTGCGATGTAATTTATTCATTTGGGATGTAATTTATTTATCTATGATAAATATATTTGTGAATAAAGATAAGCGTTATAAGAATATACCGTTTATCTACATTGTTGAATTTGAATCTGTGATGATTGATGATATTATTGCACTATTATTATGTAAAACCCATGGACCGTACTATACACACACAAATATGGATTGCACGAGGAAATTGGTTATGTCACAATTTTTTTTGGATTGGTTTTAAAAATTGAATTTTGAATCCAAATGGTTTTGGAAATGGAATTGGGTTAAATGTGAAAAGCTTTTAGAAAGGGGTTTTAAAGACAAAAGTTATTTGAATAACTTGATATAATATGGAATTTAAATAATTTGATTTGAATTTAAATAAAAATTTGAAATTAAATTCTATCTTTGGAAATTATGGTTTAAAAGGGTTATTCAACTTATAAATGTGTTTATATGGGTTTTAAACCATTTTAAAAGTATTGATTTAGGAATTTGAATTTAACCTAAAATTTTATACTTGAAGAGCTTTAACTCGTGCAAATGTTGTTGGATTTTTCTGAAACAAAAACTGTTTGTTATCAAATAATAAGAGCTTTTATATAAATAAAGGATTTCCAATTTGTGTTGAAAAATTTCAAGCTGGAAATGAAATTGTGAATTGTTTTGAAAATTATGAATGAATCTTTGTGAAAGATTGTTAAGCTTTGTTTTGGAATCGAAGAGGATTCTAAATGGTGTATCTTTTATATATAAAAGATTTGAAATGGCAATTGTTTTGAAAGTTATGAACGGATCTTTGGAAATAGTTTTGAAAGCTATAAATTGAGTCTTGGTTTAATAATTGGATGAGATAATCCAATTAGAAAAAGGAAATTGTTTTGAAAGCTGTGAATGAATCTTTGTGAAAAAGGGGTGAACTTTTTAAAGTAAATCTTTTTGTTTAAAGATTTGAAAAATGGTAATTTGTTTAAACCATTTGAAGAAAGGTTTTCGGTTTTAAGTTGTGACTTAACTAAAATCACATATCCATATGTTTTTAAAATATTGCGCTCACTATTCGGTTTAGTCGGGAGAGGGCCTTGTGTCATATAACCCATTCCAAATAATGATACGACGATATGGATAGCATTTGAAGACCGGTGGTGCAGACCGGATATTTCCGAAAGTGAAAGGATAACTCGTCGAATGTCTCTGCACCGGCTGATCCCTGGTATAGAGATTTGATCACCCGTTGTGATGCGAAGTCTGAACGTGATTAGAGATTATTCGGATTTGCAAGGGCTTCTTTGGAAGTGCCTTCGGTTCTGTTCGAACCTGGAATAGACTTGTATGGATGTGTGTCTGACATTATACTTTGAGATGTAAAACTAGTTTCTATCAAATACATTTCTGTTTGGTGGCGGAGAATTTATTTTCTTAGCTTAACACCCTTCTCTGAGACGTACGAGCTCAGAGTTATGTAGTTGATGGTTACTAGTAATACATTCCCAATTTGGTAATGTGGCATATGAAGTATTGATGATCATTTTTTGATCGAAGCATGGTTTTTGTGAAAAAGCATAGCTTTGTTGAAGAGGCTTCGTCGAACCTCACAACAAGGAATAGTCGAAACAGGAAGAATGCATCAAGGTTATTTGAGGTAGCGCCCTTTGAGGGTATGTTCATTTCCTTCTGGATAGAGGTGGTATCATGTTATGGAGCCCAGATACTTAACCTATGTGGTTGCTGCAAATTTATTACTTTGTGCTTGTTGGTGAATCGCAGGATAAAGGTTGGTTACAACCGGAGAGTGGCAAACTCGTGTGGTAGTTACTTAGTTACAGAGGGAACCCGTCCTTGTGTTGGCAGAGATCCGGTTAGGTTCTCAGGGCGTTCCTCCAGTGGCATACCCATGTGGCCCAGGAAGTTCCTTTGCTTGACCATTTGTTGGAAATCCAATCTCCAATACGCACCTTTTACGATTGCAATTGTATAACCTGCCACCTCAGGTGGAAGCTATGGCTGGCATAATATAACGGTACCTATGCTGTGTAAGGTTAATATTATACTTTCGAAATGTTTTCTGCACTACGCACTAATAATAATATCAAAAGAATTTTATGTAGTAAGCATGTTTGACTATCATAAGGAGAAATCTCCCCCAAGTGTGCGATTGCATTGATTGTGTTCCGGGAGGCCTTATGTAGTTTCATTTTCCAAAAAGCATAGCGGATTTAATTATAAATTCTTTTGTTGTTTGTTTTAAAGATAAACTATTTTTGTTTGCTCATACCAGTCCCATGACTGACCCGGAGTTAATTGTTCCCTTCCTAAACTCTGGGTGCCCATAAATTTCCACACGGGCAGTCTAGAGTTGGGTTTTTCCGATAGTCAAATACTAGGTGTAGATCCGATAGCATTAATCTCTGGATGTCGGCAATCGCATTTGGATCGAGTTGCTTCACTTCAGTGTTGATGGTGGTTCGAGCATTTTGGATTGGAGTCCTCGTAGCTTTTGGGATGAGCTTTTGGTTTGGAGTTACATATTTTGGATTCACTCTTTATCGAAGATCATATTCGAGTTATCTCTTCCGCTATCATCATATTCCACTTTGTATATTTGTCTCTGATATTGTTGTATCATATATATATACACACACATACTGGATATTGTATCTATTGTGCATCAATGATATATTACTCTTTTTCTTCCGCTGTGTTGTTATACTTATTGTGTTATAAGCTCCGACGAGCCAGACCTGGCGTTTAAATCTGCGATATTCTAGTACAAGTGAAGTACGGGTGCTGATTTTCGAAGGTCGAGTCAGGGTCGTTGTGACGACCCAAACTCGATGTCCAATAAACGACATCAAATTCGCATCGTCGGAGCTTATAACAACAATTAGATGAATATAAAGCAGCGGAACACAATCAATATCATAAATATCATCACAGTTACAACATCAACATAATATCCATACTACAACAGAGTATATAATACATACACCACAACTCCAAATACAACATCATGATAATACAACAGTGAACATATATCCAAAAGTCCTTAGATGAGAGAGGTGATAACGAACTCCCAAAAGCTAACACCTGAAATCTCCAAAAGCTCCTAAGATATCTCCCAGATAAAAGCTCCAAAATACTGCTACTCCAAAATACAGAAACCTGCTACTAGGCTGCCCGTGTGGAAATAATGGGCACCCAGAGTTTAGGAAAGAAAACAATAAACTCCGGATCAGTCATGGGACTGGTATGAGTAAACAAAAACAGTTGCATTTAAATAAAACAAGATTTATAAAAGAATTTTCGGTATGCTTTTAAAAATGGGGCTACCATAAGACCTCCTGCCACACACACAATGCAAACGTAGAATTGGAGGAGATTTCTTCTTATGATAGTTAAATATGCTTGATACGAGAAAAGAATTCTTTGATATTATTATTAGTTCTTAGTGAGGAAAAACATTTCAAAAGTAGAATATTAATCTTAGCCAACATACGACCATTATCGTATGCCTACTATAGCTACCATGTTTTGTGGCAGGTTACCGCCACGCTGCATGACAGGTTTTACAACTAAAACCGTACAGGGTTTCGTATTGTTTCTTTAAATTTCCAACAAATGGTCAGGCCAAGGAACTTCCCATTGCCACATGAGAATGCCTCTGGAAGGACGTCCCCGAGAACCAAACCGGATCTCTGCCAACACAAGGCCGGGTTACCCCTAACTGGGTAACTACTGGCACGAGTATGCCATCTCCCGGTTGTAACCAACCTTTAACCGGGGCCCCAGCAACAAATCACAAAGTAATATATATATATATATATATATATATATATATATATATCTGCGATATCAACATAAGTTAAGTATCTGGGCTCCATACCATGATACCACTTCTATCCAGAAGGAAATGCACATACCCTAAGGGGTGCTACCCCCAATAACCTTGCTGCATCTTTCCTGTTTTGACCATTTCGGGGTGTGAGGTCCGACGAAGTCTCGTCCACAAAGCCACGCTTTATACAAAAGCTGTGCTTTGGGTCAACAAATGATCATAGAAATGATCACAAAGATAAGTGATCAAACAAATGATCATATCACAAATGATCAAACAATGATCATTTCACAGCAACACTCAGCATGTCACATTACCAAATTGGGAGTATAACGCTGATAACCTTCAACTACATAACCTTTGAGCTCGTACGTCTCAGAGAAGGGTGCTAAGCTAAGATAATAAATTCTCCGCCACCAACAGAAATATATTTGAAAGAAATCTGCTTTATATCTCAATTTGTAATGTCAGACATACAATCCATACAAGTCTGTTCCGGGCTCGAACAGAACCGAAGGCACTTCCAAAGAAGTCCTTGCAATCCGGATATCCACAATCCCGATCGGACTTCCCATCACTTAGGAAATCTCTATACCGTAGCTACTCGGTGCAGAGACAATCGATAGGTCATCCTATCGCTCTCGCAAATACCCGGTCTTCAACACCGGTCTTCAATTGCTATCCATAACGTCGAATCACATATTCGAAATGGGTTATATGACACAAAGGTCCTTTCCCGGCTAATTCGAATAGTGAGTGTCAAATTTTAAAACATGTGGATGTCATTCACAAATATTCACAGGTTCGATGTGGGTTTCGGATAACCAAATGAAATCTGATTCCCTGTCATATCGAAGTTTAAATGCCGTTTTACGGGCAACATGGTTTTCACATCAATACAGAACGAATCACAATCACAATGCAGTATATGGCAATTTATATAACACAGCATCACAATAAGAATAGAAATATCAATATAGTGCACAGCGATAGTTAACCGTTTTCCAACCAAAGTGAATGGGATTTAATAAATTAACCATATAAATATTATTTTTTTCTTGATTACTTTAAATCGATGATTTATTATTTATAATTACAATTTAATTAAATCTCAATTGACTATATTAATTTATTATTCCTTAATAAATTATCTTAATGTAACTATCAATTTTGAATCAATCAACTTAAATTATCAAATTAACGATTCTTAATTTACAATTTTAATTTTTAATTGCTTTTATTTATTTATTATTATTAATTACAAAGTAATTATAAATCATAAATTATTTAATCATTATTTAATTAACTTCACATTCCATTAACAAACAATCATCATTTTATAAAGAATGCTTACAAAATTGTTTAAACTTAAGTTTTCGACAAATTTCAAACTGAATATGTTGTTTCAGGTGGCCAACCCGAGGCTCCCCTGAGTCACGCCCGAGCTCGAACGCTCCCTGCTTCGAGTTTCAACCCAATGCTACCCTTGTAATAAAAAAAATTTCAAAATTTGTTTAAGTCCAAATTTGTCACGACACAACGCTGAAACTTCCCGAGTCTCCCTTCGAGTTCTGCCCGGTTTTCCCCGAGTCAAGCTTCGAGCACAACCCATAAGAAAACCAACCTGAAACGCTTCAGGCAATCAAATTTTTCAGGTCATAAATTCGTGCGCGTATACGTGCACGACGCCGTTGATGATCTTCAGGCGTCGCTGCATTGACGAGCAAGTCAAAAATCCTCCCTAATCCAATCCCCGATCACCTAATTTCCTTCACCATCTCGAATTCGAAATTTGAGTTCGAGCTCGATACCTGGAACATACACTGGAACCACCACCTGTCCCTGTCAACGCCTCGTCCTCCCACTCCCGGCCACTAGAGGCCGCGAAATCTCGGCTGAAACTTCGCCTTGACCTGGTGCTCCTATCCCCAGCGGAGTCTCGAGGTCTGATCGCCTACTGATGGCGCAGCACCGTGTTTACTGACACGAACGCACATGGGTTCTTAAACCCTAACTTGATCTCGTACCCAAAATTCTTGCAATAATCAATTTTTTTTAATATTTTTCCTAGCATTGTTGAGTATTAAACTAGCTCCACGCGAAATTGCAACATTCAATATTTCTTAAATTTTCAGAAATTGATCAAAGTGCTGTTTTTGTTTAAATTCGAACTGCCCTCGAATTACTCAATTAAAAATCATCATTACTGTTTTGAAAATCCTATTTTCACATGTTCGTTCAAATTATAACATCAATTCAATGATTTACAATGCTTGAATTTACCTTAAAATCTTATTTTTACTGTAATATTCATGTTACAGAGTCAAAAGTTTTTATTTCAAGCTTAAACAAAAATTTAAACTGTGAGTCAAGTTTACACAACCTATTTTGTTTTAAGAACCTTAAGTTAAAAATGTTAAATGAAGTTCATTTGAATTTTTTTTTAAATACACTTTGCTCTGAGAAAAGGGAAGGAGACAGTATATTGAACAACAAACTGTATCACAAAAAGAAAAATTTCCGGTAACATAAAAACATACAGAGCTCATTCCTCTTTCAATATACAACAAAACACAATATAAAAATTAAGATTTCAAATGAAATAAGTTTACTCACTTGGAAAATATTTGAAAATAGAGAATACTTTTGTTTTGTTTGGAAATCTGCAGTTGAAACTTCCTTCAGTAAATTTGCCTTTCAAGCTTGAATAAAAATGATGTTTGCTTCCCTTTTTATTTTCTGATCTTAGTTAATATTTGTTTCTCTGATTTACAAAGTTATGCTCGAATGAACTGAAATGAGAAAGTAGATTGATGTATATATAACAGGTGGTGTGTATACTGAGGCTTACTAAAACAAGTACAGGATGAATAAACCCATGCTGGAAGTAACAGCATTAAATGCAAGCATTGATTTACAGTTGATATCTTGCTTGAGGTTACTAGAGTAAAGGGCATTAAATGAGAGCATTTATTGGAAGCATGTAGTGTAATGTTCATGCCCCATTTTCATGTTGCAGCCTTCTTATTTTATAGTTGTGGAAGTACTTCTTTATTTTGTTCATAGATTTTTTTTCTTAGTCTTGAATACTTACAGCCTTGTGCTGTTCGATTTTATTATTTTTATTAATTACAACTTGCTTTACTTTGTTAATTGAAAGAGTTTTGTTTTAGTTTCTTACACTTACCTGGTTTGATTTAGTAACATATTCATTTGATTCATTTTGTAAGTACTGTTCTTATTTTATTAGCTAATGTTTTGTTTTTTTGTTTTTTTTCTTTTGCCTACATATTTTAGTTCACTAGTTTGTATATTTCTTTTGCAACTTGTTTGTTATATAATTTATTGATTATTTACTTAAAACTCAAACTATCTATCATTTATTTATATTCATATTCTTTCTTTTATTTAATAATATTTTATTTCTGTTGAAATTTCACAAATTTGATTCAAAGTTCAAATAATTTAACGAATTTAATTTAACAAAATTCCGGGATGTTACAGTCGTCACATTTGGTATCAGAGCTAAAGGTTGAGTAAGAACTTTAGCTTTGGAGTATAACACATTAAATAACTCATTAGAGATAGGGTGAAGTATACCCTAGAATGAGTATCCCTAAGATATCCGTCCATAAGTCTCAGTAAATTCTCTTGCTATTCACTGATAGTGAGTATGAGTGCAAGAAGAGGATGAGATAGGGGACCTACCGTCCTACGTCCAGTCCTGAAGCTCCCCTTCGGTATTTCCTTTAAACAAACTACTCGCACTTCGCCCAGAGGAATATGCTTAATACAAAAGTGTTTCTAATAATCTCGTGTTCCAATAACATGGTTTTTGACTTATAGTACAAATCTTCTTTTGATCTCCTTTGATTATATGAATATGATTGCTTTGAGTTGTAGGAAGAGAGTATGTAAACAGTGTATATTCAAGAGAGTGCTTAGAAATTAAGAGAGTATAGAATAAATCAAATCAAGTTAAGTTAGTTAGTTTACTTCTCAATAAAGATGCTACTTATAGAGTTAGAGAGGTGCAGATAAACAGTTGTTGCTTTTTGAAGAAATCTTTTCATTTTAATGGCTGCAACTCTTCATAGAAGATGATTTCCTTTGAATTCAAAAAGAAGTGGCTTTTTCAAACATGATAGTTTTTGCCTTGACAGACGTCTATGGTATAATGATAGACGTTTGTGACTATTTTATTTTTTAACCCGGAACTTGTCACAGACGTCTGGGAGTATACCTCAAACGTCTGTGAGTATACCTCGGATGTCTACGAGGTAACATTGTAGTTTTCTACATGTTTTATATATATATATATATATATATATATAAAGTTGTGTATTCATATATACTCAAGAAGCTCTTAACAATATTTTATCTAGGACTCTTTTACAGTAGAATAACCTTTAGTATGGTCAATGAATCTTCATCTCTCTTTGAGTCTCAATATCTTCGAGCATGGTGTCTTTTTGTAGTATATACCTGCAATCTTCGTAAAAGTTATATATGTATATAGTTGTTATCATTAAACATAAATTTGAGGTTCTAGCAAAATCAAATAATCTGAAGAAATATCTTAAACTAATAACCCATTTCTTTAATCATGATTCATATAAAACTTCCATGGTGTTTCTAAATTATTAAAGCTAGGAAAACACATCTAAACATCCCATGTTTATCTATTTTTCCCTAAAATGTTCCTTACCCATTTATATTTATTAATAAAAACCTGTATAATCCCATCGTACTTGAAAATACACAAATGTAAACCGAAATGATATATTAGAGTTTGATGTAGGTAGGTTAAATATTACCCATCTAGATCTTTAAGACGTCTAAATTTAGTCTTCTTAATCCTTTTTAGCTTGTTTTCCTTTTCTTCTTTCTATTTTCCCTCTTTAAGCTACCACCATTAAAGATTTTATCTAGCTTTTATTCTATTTTTTAGTAGGATGATATGAATGAATAGAAAAGGGTAATGTTTATTGTCCCACAATAATTTTGGCTTGGCCCCTTGTATCCCTTTTCCATTAATTCATTTCCCCTAACTTCTCTTATTTTGACAGCCCTAGCCTTTTAAGTTATTTAGTTGATTAATTTAAATTTAGAGTTGTTACATGTTGCAATGGAAAGTTCAACTCTTATTTTTAGGAACACTATTCGTATCCTATTTGACTCTTAAGCATCATATTTATTCATAGCTAGGAATATATTTGACTCCTTGGGTCTATAAACCCAAATTGTTACCAACCCAATAATAGTATCAAATTGTATTAGGTGGTCGACACATCTTTCTTCAATTTGTAAAGATCTAGTCGTGGATATATGTAACGTCAATTTCATTTGTAACACATATGTCCTTAATTTTGAGGATATGAACTTATCTTAGGAACTAATTGGTTATCATAATACAGGGAGGTTTTAGATTACAATAGGAGGTTGTATGATTAAAGAGTTGTAGGAGGCAACATGTAGATATTTGTTTTATGTCCAAAACTTAGTCGAGTTAAAATATTAATATTTTACGAGCCTATCACAAGATGAGCTCTCTTTTATGCCTATATTTCGAGAATTTTCTAACATCTCTGGTCTTGGGTCTCCTATGTTGAAGGGGGATCAAATTTAGGATTGATTTGGAAAAGGATGCTAGATCAGTCCTTTTTCCATTAAGGCATATGGCCCCTAAAGAAAGGTGAGAGTTAGATAAGTAAATCTCGAAGCTATTACATAAAGGATTCATTTGTCAGAGTACTTCGAAATTGGGAGCCCATATTGTCTATGCCACTAAGGAAGAAAGCTCATTAAATCTATGATTATAAAGAACTCAACAAGTTGACTTAGAAGAATATATATCCTTTCCTAGAATGGACGACTTTTTTGACCAACTGGTGGAGGCCAAAATCTTCTCCCAATTGGACTTGGCTACTAGATTTCATCTATTGAGTGTAGTAGAGAATAACAAAACAAAGACCGCCTTTCGTATCCGAATGGGATGTATGAATGGAAAGTGATATGTGACAAATGCATGTACATACTTTGCAAATTTGATGAGTAGAGTATTTAGGGGAAGTCTAAATAAATTCAGCGCAGTGTTTGTTGATGACATCTTAGGGTTCTTCAAGAGTGAAGGAGAGCATGAAAATCACTTAAGGGGATACTGGGGACTTTGAGAAGGCACCAACATAAAGCCTAATTCTCAAAGTGTCACTTTTGGAAGAAAGAGATAGGATTTCTTTGACATATTATTATCGAAATGGATTATCATTAGAGCCCGCAAAGGTAGAAGCTATTCAAGGTTGGGCGATGCCAAGTTACACCACGGAGGTTAGGAGTTTCCTCGGGTTAGCAAGTTACTGTAGAAAATTCATAAAGGACTTTGCAAAAATAGCAGTCCCTCTAATTAAGAAGAATTTTTTTGCATGTGATGAGAAATGCACTGAAGCATTCGAGAAGTTAAAGGAACAATTAACAAATGTACCAGTACTTACCACTCCCGATAGGACGAAGCCTTTTACAATTTATACAGATGCATGTAGCACAAGATTAGGAGATGTTCTTATGCAAGAAAAGTAATAGCTTATGTTAATAGGCAATTAAAGGACGATGAAAAGAGATGCCCAACTCATGACTTAGAGTTAGTGGTCATCGTTTTTTCCTTAAAGATGTGGAGACCCTATCTTTTGGAAAAAGAATTTGAGCTATCCGTCGACCGCAAATAACTTAAATACCTATTTTTCAAAAAAGATTTAAATATTTTGAAAGAAAGATGGATGAAGTTATAGCATCATATGACTTTGGGAAATAGTATACCCAAAAAGAAGTACGTCATCGCCAACGCCCTTAGTCGGAGGCATGCTTCCTTGGGTGCTATATATAAGTGAAGGAAATTGGATTTCTTCTCAAATTTCAACTTCCAACTGCTAACAGAACTCACTCTAGGTTATCTTGTAGAAATAAAAGTTAGACTAACATTGATGGACTGCATTGGACTTGAAAAAAGAAGGATAAGGAGATAGTGATATTTTTGGCAAGTTTAGTAGAGAACTTTTCCTCAATGTTAGTAAATATGCATTTGATGATATGGGATGTTTGAAGAGAGATGGGTGCCTTTGTGTTCTGATGTTTGTTAGTGCTTTGGAGGGAAGTGCTTACAAAATGTCACCATTCAAGGATGACCATTCACCATGAAGGAGATAAGATGCATAGAGATATGAAGCAAATTTTCTATTGACCAAGAATGGAGAAGAGTGTAGATGAATTTGTGTTCAAGTGTTTGGCGTGCCTAAGGATAAAGGCTGAGCAATGGAATCCCATAGGATTGTTATTACAATTGGAGATTCCGACATGGAAATGGAAGTATATATCGATGGACTTCATAGATAGGTTGTCTAGGAGTCAAAGAGGAAATGAAGCAATTTGGGTTATAGTGGATAGACTCGCTAGAAGCACCCATTTTATTCCAATTAGAAGCAATAGGACCGTAGCATCTCTTTTGCAAATTTATATTGAAGAGGCGGTTCAACTTTAAGAATCCTGGTTAGAATTGTCAGTGATAGAGACCCTTTATTTACTAGTGAATTTTGAAGGAGTTTAGAGGCAGCTTTAGGAACCTCGTTGAATCTTAGCACCGCTTACCATCCATAGACCGATGGTCAAACTTAAAGGGTAAACAAGGTCTTGCAATACTTGTTAAGAGCATACGTCATGAACTTTGGAGGGCATTGGAAGCATCACCTACCTTTTATCGAATTCGCATATAATTATAGTCACCACGTGATGATTAACATGGTAACCTTTGAGGCATTTTATGAGACGCCATGCAAAACACCCAATTGTTAATCGGAAACAACAGACAAGAATGTACTCATACCAGATTTAATTCCTAAGATCTCGTTGAATACAGAATTGATTAAACAGCGAATGAAGGAAGCACAAGGTCACCAAAAATCTTATGCGGACAAGCAAAGATAGGAGTTGGGATTTTAGGTAAGGAACATAGTGTTCGTTAAAAATTTCTCGCTTAGGAAGGTTATGAGATTTGGAAAGTTGGGGAAGTTGGTAACAAGATTTTTTGGGCCTTTCCTATTTTTGGAAACAATATGAAGATCTGCTTATCGTGTGGGGATACTGGATAAGTTGGTAAGAGTATATAATGTTTTTCATGTTTCGAATTTGAGGAAATGCCTTCATCGCACAACACCGTAGTAAAGCCTGGTCTATTAAGAAATAAGAGATGGAGCCAATAACGTCCCATATCACTGCACACATTGTAGAGCATGGAACTAGAAAGCTCCATGATAAAGAAATTAGGTTGGTTCGAGTGCAATAGAGAGATAACCCGGCGGAAAGTGCATAGGAAACTAAACAAAAGATACAGACTTCCCACCCTGTGCTTTTCACTGGTAAATTTTCTCTTTCGAAAATAAGGTTTTGATTGCATCGTGGTTGCTAGATTAGTTGGCAGGGGATGGTTGCTATATTTTTACTACATTTTTTCACTCATATGGAAACTTATTGCATATCTAGGATATTTGTACACATGCCTATATGTTATGCCCTTACATAAAAACTAGGATTGAGCTCACCTATAGTATGTTTGCATATATAATCATATTGCACTTCTACATGAGTAGATGGTTGTATGAATAAATTGGCTGTATAATATGGATGCTTAATGCACTTTACGTTGTCCGTTCCTTGGGGATTTCGAGGATGAATTCCTTTTAAAGGAGAAGAATGTAGCACCTATGAAAAGTAATAAGAAATTATTTCTTATTAATTTAAATAAGACTAAAAATGAAAATTTTGTAAGTAAATTTGATCATGAAAGTTGTGTTGTTGCGTTCGTGGCGTTATTCTGATCATTTTTTATATATAAATTTTTGAAATCGAAGCTTAAATGAAAAAGTTATTGACATTTGAAGTTTTTAGATTCAAATTAATTCAAATGGAATTCAAATTCAAACAAATAATAATGCTAAAACTAGAAATTCAATTAACGGTAATTAGATTAGGAGGTTAACTAAACATTAAAGTGAAAGTTAACGTTGAATAAGAAATTAAATAAAATAGCAATGGAAAATAAAAATATGTTCCCAAAATAACACATGCGGTCAACTGCCTAGGTAGGAGTGGTCGACTGATGTTGTTGTGGCATTAGGATTAACGAGGACCAAGAACGGTCCGGATTATATTATTTTAAACCGACTTAAATCCAACTTATTTCTAACTACTATAAATAAGAGCCTAGCCTCCTCGCTTTTATTTAGAAATTATTTGGGAACTAAGATGAGCTCTATTGGACTTTCTCTCTTCTTCAAGATTCAGAAATTCTCCAGGGTTTCGGGTAAGGGATTGTAGGCATTTAATATTTAGTTTCTAATTCTATTCACCTCCAATCCCAGAAATTTTGAATCCAATTCATATACAATCCTCTTATTGTATATTTCTAAAGGAGAGATCTAAAAAGAGATTTAAAGTGTGCATAAACAAATCTAAGAGGAAGAGCTAAGAACCTTTTTTCAGTAGAAATCATAATTTCTCTTATTTTAGTAATTGTATAGTATAACTTGGATTTGATATATATTTTGGGATATTCTGTTTATGAAAACTAAAACTCCAAAATTCCCTTAAGGTAATGTCAATTTTTATGTTAGAATCTCAATTATTCTATATATTAAAATAGTGAAACAGTGTAGGTAATGTAGTTTTAATGCTTTACATTTTATTTCACTTCTCACTTTTTTCTTTGGATCTAATTAAGGGTTTTGAAAAAAAATAAGTTCGAAAATGGTGTGCAAGGTTTGGATTCTCTTTATTCATAGTTTGCATTGCTTGTTTCCATAATTTAAATGAAAATTCCCTCTTTCATTTTCATATGTAGAAGTTGAATACAGCGTAAAAGGATTTAAATTATAAATTCTATTAATTTTGATTTTACTATTCAAGTATAAAATAAGTTTGGTATGGATTCTATTTTTATACAAGTCTATTGCTGGATTGAGGACGTTGGATATATTGTATGTTTGTTGTTACAGAATTGGAGTTGTATAAATTAGAAGTTTTAACATTTAAACATTTATCGTATAGTGTAATCTTCGCACACTTAGAAATATTTAGGCATGTAAGCGTATAAATAACATATAATTAATAACGTATTAATTGCATAGTAATAGGTTATTAATTTGTATTAAAATCCCCCCAGGAAAGGAAGCTATAATTAAGGCGAAATAAGGTTTTCCTTATAATGCCTTAATAAGAAATTCGATGAGGTATATGGTAGTATGTTAGGTGAGTGGAAATTATGACTGTAAGGTCGGTCAAAAACACACAGAAGTCTGTCTATCAGGCTACTAGCAGTGTGACTTTGGAGCTGATGTGAGTAAGTTCACATGAAGGACTCGAGATTAGTCCCAAATAATATAAGTTAAACTTATTTGGCTAATCTAGCTACCGTACCTACGAATAGTCGGACTAATGCGAGACGTCATAGTTTGAGTTACGGGTCATGATACGTAGGACCTACTTGAGGATCGGAGGTATTAAGTGGTCGATTGAGGGCCCGCCTCCTCCTTATTTAGAAAGTATTAAATGGTAAGAGTTAGCGCTTAGGCACGGTAATGGATAACTCAAGACGGGCCCGCTTTGAGTTTGAGTTATTACGTAGCTATTATGGGGTCCACCTCTCCCATAAAGAAGGTATTAAATGGCATGATGAGATTCTGTGCAAAGTCAGTTAGGTAGTATCGGATAGGAGTCCGCCTTGGAATAAGTATTAAATGACAGGGACATGCCTAAAATATTGGTATTAAATGATCAGAGTCTGCCTAGTTCCCATTAAAAAGGTATTAGTTGGTTTAGATGACATCGTTAACATTGTTAGGATATTATTGACAGTAGATGCACAGATTTGAAATGGCCTTTGTCTTATAGTTTAAGATGGGCTATTGAGTTGGATTAGAATCGGTATATGTTATAGAATTGGACTGGAAAAGCATTAGGGCTTACAGTTGGAGAAATTTATGTAGAATATATTTAGAATATGTAAGACATTCTTATTTAAATTATACTGCTTAAGTACTATTATAGAAAGGCTTAAGATTTTTATTCATCAAAAATTATTATTCTGACTCCCTCCTCATTACGGCACAGGTTAGAGAAAACAATATGAGATGGTGAAAGGGACAAAAGCTTGTGGCAGTTATTTATCTATCTACTTATGTTGTTTTTATTTCTGATGTACCCATTGGATATGATAATTTATTTTGAGATATTAAACTACAGATATTTGGCCTTTTTTCATGGTATTATGTTGTATTTTTTTAATTAAGTTTTTATAAAATGGGTACTATTTCTAATATTATTTTTATCGTCCCATTGTGAGATTCTAAATATGTAGATAGATAGCTCTGTGCATTATTATTTGTATCAATTTTACCAACCACAACCAGCTTTGAAATGGATCTAAGGTTCGACGGGCTTATTTTGGATAAAAAATTAAACGCATTTTAAGTTGGGTTATTACAACTATTGTTAATATATTATTATTGATGTCATCTAACTCAATTTTGTATTAGTTGCTTTAGAGTGTGACTTATGTTGTATTTAATGCTCGGTTTAAACAAAATACCAATTGAAAAGGAACTAGCATAGCCCATTTGATTGAAATAGTTCCTTACTAGTTTGTTGATATTGAAGTTTATGAATGATAACTAATTTATGTGTTTATTACTCCAAATTAAATGGAGAAGGGAAGAACTAGTGCACTAGCATCTGTGCACTCGGGCTTCACTAACAGTATTTCAATGTGACACCTTTGGAAATTAGAGAACTATAATATGTTTAACACTCATATGGCCTCAAAGGTTCCACTTAATTAGACTTTGTTAGATTTTCTTGGTCTTAGGACCTTTGATACAAAGTATAGTGATTAGTGTCATAGCAGTCTACCTCGCTTTGATCATGTATAATATATAAACTTCGGCTCCTTAACCTATGCATGCACTATTTTTGAAATGAACAAATTGGAATTGAAACGTAGGTTTAGATAGAATGAATAAAATAAATCTCTCACTACTAATGCAATTCTCGAGATTTATTACTTTTTCTTCCATTTTTTTACTATTATTACTAGCAGCTGTTGGTAGAGCTCAATTGTTCAAGTTTGTAAACTACAAAATATTTTTCGCTACTCTTTGACTTACAAACTTTTATTTACCACTCATAGCCATAATTACTAATTTCAACCTCACATGCCATTCATGTTCATAGTTTCCTTTTTTTGTTGTACAATTCAGCAGTTTGGTAGCCATATTTAGTGTATAATCACTTCCCTATATTTGATCCTACAGTGAATTCCAACTATAGGCATCTAGATGTGGTTGATGAGAAGCAAAAAAGCTTTTTTTACCTAGTTTTGCACTACATCCAGAGCATATATGTCCATTTATGCACTGTTTCTTTGTTACATGTTAAGTGAAGAACAAAGTATTCGGCTGTAACATAATAATATGCAGGCCCGGCCCTAGGGTAAGGCTGCTAAGGCGGCCGCCTAGGGCAGCAAGCTGAGGAGGGGGCAACCATATGAGGTTTTACATAATTAGTATGCTTCCAGTAGCAAAGTATTGTGAAAATAGTTGTAGTTAAGTGGTTGTTTGCTTTGTTTGTGAATGAAACGTCGCAGGTTCAATCCATGCTCAGCCCATTTATATGTACTTTTATTGTTTTTCTTGTGTCTGGTGCTTTGTTTTCGCCTGGGGCAACCAAGTCATATGGACCGGGCCTGATAATATGTGATACTAAAGGGTACTACTGTAATTTACATTATAGCGCTGTACAATAGACCAAGTCAAGGCAGTATTGTACATTATGTAAACAATGACAATTGCATGTATAATTTATTTAATTCATATAATAAAATCCTCTCTTTCAACAAGTATTACTTTGTTCTACAGTCCAAATAATAATCATCAAATCCAGATTCTATTTTGGTATCGGAGCCAACTTAGCCTCACGGCAAACACCTCACTAAGTCAGTTCATCAGAGTCAGAATCATTACCTGAACTGAGCAGTGGATGTGTTTGAATTTTCTCATCATAATATCAATCATCAATTGTGAAAGGCCAAGATCAAGAAGGATATCTGTTTAAGAATATCAATGATCATTTGTGAAAGGCCAAGAGAAGGAAATTTATTTAAGGTATTTGTTCATATCAATTTTGTATATGTTGAATACGCGATTATATGATTTTTGTTTGATGATAATAAACATATCTATATTCATTTAAATGTATTTGTTAATGTACTATTATATTTTTCACATAATTAAATAAATATTTGGTGAATAAAATAAATAACACGGAATTTAAATTCAAACAGATATCTTATTCAAACAAATGTTTATTACAATTTTGAATAGTACAAATTCAAGCTCTTACTATGCATATACAACTTTGATTACAATACAAATTCAATTACATCACAATCTATCATTTACAAATACACCTCACTACATATTGCTCATTCACTCGTAATTTATCTTCAACTTTATTCGAGATTGATTCCAGCATCTGACCAATCTGCAAAAATAAATACTGGCACGGTAAAATTGAAAAGGAAATATTTTTGCAGTATAAAATAAAATGTGAATTTTGAAAATAAATTTTCCTCGGTTATTTTGGTTATTCGTCATCACTTAAATTTGAATTCATCATACACGAACAGCTTGTGATATGCACAGTATATCATTGTACATGTCACAAGGCCATGCACATCGATATATACACTTGATAAAATTACAAGGACAGGTGAGCACAAGGTCAAACCCAAATAAAAATCCGGGTTGAACTCAAGTGCAATAAAAATAGTGTCACAATATCAGCACAAGGTCAAACCCAAGCTTTAAACTGGATTCAACTCAGGTGCAATACAAAACTATGGGTCAAGATACATACAACACAGCCTCGACAAAATTCAGATGTACACTTGAACCCAGACTAGTCAGAGAAACCAGACTACAAAGAAATCAAGGCCAGACCAGATTCAAAGATGCAATCATGTACAACAAGACTGGTCAGAGAAACCACAGTGCAACTCATCACAAGCATGCATAAGCTCATATGCAATATCAAAATGCATGAAGTGAAACTGCAAATACCAAAGTGAAGCAAGAAGACTTCAATATCCATAGAGTCAAGGAAAGCGATTGAAGAATCACAAGTCAGAGCTATGACAACCAAGTGAATATCACAGTGTACATATATATGTGCAGCGAAACTCGAGGCAATCAGACAATATGCAAACTATTTATGCGGTTCAACTAAATCAACATCATTAGGGATGGAACACAATGCCATCAAGTGTGACAAGAAGCATCAACCAACATTTCAGCAGCAACAACAACCATGAAATACAAGTGCACTAAAAACATGAAGCAACCAGACCTCGAGTTGAGCAGTGACAATGTACATGAAACCCAAAGCTAACGCATATCTATATATATGATGCAATGCACAACAACTATTAGCGCAGGCTCGAATGAGCAAGTGCACTAAGGCAGTACACATTGAAACATGACTATAAGCTATGCAACATGAACAAATGATTATGTGGACAGTGCAACTTGAACTCAATAATCATGCAACATGAAGAAGTCAACATATATGATCAGAGGAAAGCCAGAGTCAATGTTAAGCCGTGGTTGTCAAAGAATTTGAACAAGCCAAAAATGGTTCAAAAGTCATGAACATCAATTAACAGTTTTATCAAAGCCGAAGTTCAGTCATGTCAAAACCGAAATAGAAGCAGTGTCAAGGCTAAAGTCATCAGAAAAATGGAAGTAAAACTCTCATCTCAATATAGTTTTTCACAAAATCAAGTTTGCAGTCGAAGACAACTACAGGTCAAAGCATAACCGAAATCCCTAACATATAAAACTATGGAAAATGCAATGTCGAACATTTCTTTGCAGAGTCAATGTCAAGCCACAGTTCAAAATAAAGTCAAAGCCGTGAGTATCAAGAAATGAAAATATATGAAATGAGCAAGTCAGAACACAAAAACAAAATCAACATCGTCAAAGAATTCAATGACCAAGCAAAGTCAAAGCCGTGATGACCAAGGAGCAAGCCATGAAAATCAAGTAATCAAATATACACGAATTGAAGAAGTCAGCAATCAAACGAAAATCAATGGCCGAGATAAAACAATTGACGAATTCAAATGATAATATACAAACGAAAATAGAGGGGTTCGAACCCTATACAAACACTAACATCATCGGCCATAAATGCATCGAGTTCAAGCATTCAACCAGGGGAGCAAAAGGCATAAATTACATACCAGAGTCAAAGTCGACCTCGATCAAATCGAGGAGCCGTGTTCGAATTGAAAAAGGAGTCGACTGCTGAAGCAAGACAGAGAAATAGCAATTGTAATCGACTAGCTACCACTCGGCTTCATCGAAATTTTCCAAAGCCCTAATTCATCAGAGAGAATCGAACAAGGAAGAAGCAACGAGCCGCCATTTTACAGAGCAAAAGAATGGGTCAACGTAATAAAAAGAAGGAAAGGGCCGGCATATTATTCTATGTGATAATTTAGTTTGGGCCCGCCATTCTATTTGGGCTTAACCTTTTAAATTAGGGTTTTATCATTTATTTGTTTTTAAATTAAATTCTTCTGTTAAACCGTTGTAATTTCTAGTCGAGTGACTAGGGGACAAACTACATGGCGTAGTTTGAGAATTCGCAACTCAGTGGCTGAGTTGTGGTAGGGTTTTGAGCGTAGAGTTAAGGCTGGTCGATAGCGGGTGTCGTGAGTTTATGTGTGTAAGCATCTGACTGTTTAATTTCTAGTAGAAACCTTGGTGGCAGCACGTAGGCAGGGTTTTGCCGAAGGTGGGTAAATTCTGTGTCGTTCTATTTCTGCATTTATTACTCTGTTATTATCTGTGCTGTTATTATTTTGATATATCTGTGTTGAAATAATTTTATATAAAATTCTGTAATAAATTTTCATAATTAATAGTATCACCCTATTCACCCCCCCCCCCCCTTTAGGGTGATATCGATCCTACAAGTGGTATCAAAGCTAGGTACAAAAGCCATTTTTGTTTTAAAATTTTGATTTTTCAAATGCCAATTTTTGTTTTAAAAATTTGAATTTTTAAAATGACTGCTTTTGCTAAGGGTCGTTCTACTATTATCCCTTCTGTTTTTGATGGAACGGTTTTTTTGAATTGGAAATTAAAAATGGAATTTTATTTAAAATCTGTTAATTTTAAATTAGGATATTATTGAAAACAGGTGTAATATAACAGACGAGAAAATTATCTCAATTAATGCTCTCGCTATGCATATATTATATTCTCATATTAATCAAGATAATTTTAATTTCATCTCTCATTGTGAAAATGCACAGGAAATCTGGAATACTTTTGAAGCAATATATGGTGTAAAAGTCAACAGCAATGAGAAAACCTCCACAACTGACTCAGTTAAAGAAATGTGCTTAACAGGACTGGTAAAAGGCGGTTGTGATGAGGATGATGAAGATGGAGCAGCCGAGCTGGCATTACTAATGAAGAGATTCAAAAAGTGGAATCATAAATACGGAAATGCAGCTCTAAATCAAAAATTGAAAAGCAGAATAGCCAAAGCACTAGACAACCCAGAAGAAAGGGAGATCATTTGTCACAAGTGCAACAAACTCAGTCATATCAAGCCCAATTATCCTCGAAATCAACACGGCCAATAAAAGAAATTAAAAAGGAGAAATTCTAAAGCACGTGGAATAAAAATGATAATAATTATAAAAGCAACAGCAGTGAGAGTGAGAAAGCAGATCTGTGCCTTTGAAGTGATATAATTGTAGCGACAATGATGAGCTAAGCGAGGTATCAAAACTTACTCACCCAGAATTACTTATATATTTCCACGAAGTAAATGGTTGTTTTGAACAACTTAGGAAAAGATATGCTTAAATTGAATCACAAAGAGATACTTTGATAGAATCAAATAAACAACTTGACCAATTAGTTAAAAACTATCAAAGTAGAATCCCGAAGTATGATAAGTGTCCATTGTTGAATATGCACTTATATGATTTTTGTTTGATGATAATAAACATATATACATTCATTTAAATGTATTTGTTAATATACTATTTTATTTTTCACAGTTTAAATAAATATTTGTTGAATAAAATAAATTACACAGAATTTGAATTCAAACAGATATTTTATTCAAATAAATATTTATTACATTTTTGAATAGTACAATTTCAAGCTCTCACTATAACTATACAACTTTGATTACAATTACATCACATTTCATATTTACAATTCACCTCACTACATATCACTCACACTCGTATTTATCTTCAACTGCATTCCAGTTTGAATCCAGCATCTGAGAAATCTGCAAAAATATAAACTAACGCAGTAAAATTGAAAAAGAAATGTTTTTGCAATATAAAATGAAATATGATTTTTGTAAATATGATTTGCCTCAGTTCTTTTGGTTGTTCGTCATCATTCACACTTGAATTCATCACAAAGTCATGCACATAGAGATATACACTTGATAACGCTACAGAGACAGGTAATCATGAGTGGCTGCAATACACACGTGTACATTTATACACGTGTGCACTGCCTCGCCAACTCGTATGCACAGCTCCATCCAGAAATACAAAATGACCAAACAGCAATGCAAGTGCAGTAATGGGTGAATAGACCACAAATGTGCAACATAGTGAAGATGACAAGTTCAACAAAGACCAAGTCAAAATGGAAGCAGTAATTCAAGGTAAACTAGCAACAAACATGAAGTGAATCATGTCAAAGGCAATACACGAGAGCATACAAGTGCAGACAACAGGGCCCAAACCAGTGTCAACAAAACAGCAATTAAGCACATGTATGCATACCAGTCAAGTAAATGTAGAGAACAAGCTACATGATGAACAAGTGCAAACCCAAATGCTCAAGCCACCAAGAACCAGAACAATAACCAATGAACAAAGAACAGAGACCACAAAGAAATGCATGTCACCAAGTTCAACAACATCAAAGACAACACAAGTTCAGCAATGCAAACTACAACCCAACAGTACAAATATACAAGTGAAGGGACCAAGTGCACGACTAAACCAACAAATGCAACATACTCAACTAAACCAACATGGCCAAGACTACAAATATGCAAACAACTCAAGTTCTCAGTGATCAAGCATACAACACAGTAGTGTACATGAATGCATGGAGACAAGATACACAAGTTTAGTTCAAATACCAGTGATACAAGTGCAACACAGTTGCAAACAACATGACAGCACTGCACCAATGCAAAATGGAATGAATGCAACATGGTGAACAACTAAAGTGCAACAAGTATTGCAGTAAAGAATGCATCACATATACAACATCAAAGTGCAACAGAATGGATACAGCGATACCAAGTGAAACAAATGTAGAACTGACAAATGTATCAACTCAACTACAGCCAGTGCCGACATGAACAGAAGTCAAGTAAAATGAAACATACAAAATTCCCAAGTAAAGTTCATGTAAAACTGACCAGAGAAGTTGGCCAGAGACGAACATTACAGAGATGACCGAAGCCAGCAGTAAGAAATTCACAAGATCAATTTCAACAGTATGACCAAAGAAAATAAACTGGTCAAAGCAAATGTCAGTACAGTGATGAACAAGGTGTCGAATAATTCAGAAATCAGAAATCAAGTGTGTGTCAAATTGAAACAGTCAATGCCAAGTCGAACCAGCAAAATCATGACCATGATGAGCAAGGCAATTTCAAAGCCGTGAGTAGCAAGTAAATCAGAAATATACGATTATGAACAAGTCAGTGAAATCTCAATCATCCACACGAAATTCAAAGGCCAGAGAAATCAGTTGACAAATTCAAATAGAGAATATACGACGCAAATCTAGGGTTACAAAACCCTATATAATCAAATTCACATCATCGGCATATTCGTCGAATTCCAGAAAGCACAAAATCAGTAAAAGCAAAAGCATTACATACCGAGCAAGAAAGGAATTCGATCAACGAGCAAGACGAGCAACGCAATCTCAAAGTCAACAATCGATCATCAGAAATTGAGCACAAGCAAGAGCCGAAAGCCCCAATTTGGATCGCAAGCCCTAATTTCTGAACGAACAAAACCAATAGAGGCCGCCATTTTTCTTCACGAGTCAAAAGCAAGAGAAGTGGATCGGGTGGAAAGGATTAAAAGAGCCGGCCTTATTTGTTAAAAAGGGGGTTTAGTTTTATTAGGCTTTAATTTTATAAAAAGGGTTTTTTAGTTTTTTATTTTGAGCAAAATAGTGGAGTCTAAGTTTATACTTTAATTTTTGCTCCTGGTTTTATTTTTGAAGTTGTTTTGTTTTTCTTTTCGAGTCAAAGGAGTTGTAAATCATCACCTAGGGTTTAGGTAGTGTCAGATTGTCTAGTTAGAATTAGTTCGGTGAGCAGCGTGTGCGAGTTTGCAGAGCTCTATAGGCAGGAGCAGTGTTTGCGAGTAATCAAAGCTCTATAGGCGGGAGCAGAGTTTGCAAGTAAACGAAACTCTATAGGCGGGAGCAGGGTGTGCGAGTCTAGTAGAGTGTTTGTGAGCGGGAGCAAATGTTTGCGAGTCTAGTAGAGTGTTTGTGAGCGGGAGTAAAAGGGTCTGCGAGTCTAGTAGAGTGTTTGTAAGCGTGATACTGTTTAATTCTAATAGAAATCTGGAAATGCAGCAGTAGGCAGGGGTTGCCGAAGCTGGGTAAATTTTGTGTGTGATTTACTTTTTCAGCATATTTATTTCTGCGTTTTGTTTTTGTGTTTATATCGAGAAAATTTGCTATAACCCTATTCACCCCCCCCCCCTCTAGGGTTAATCTAGATCCTACAAGTGGTATCAGAGCCCGATATTTTGTTTTTAACTCTAGAGTCATCAATTCATCGAATAATGCTTTTTCTGAGGGGTAATCTATTGCTAGGCCACCCATGTTTAACGGGAACGATTATGCTTATTGGAAAGTTAGGATGGGTATCTATCTTATTTCTGTTGATTATGATGTTTGGGATATTATTGAAACTGGCTATAAACCTCCCACTATAATCGTTGGTGATACTGAGATTCCTAAACCTAAGGATAGGTGGGATGCTAACGATAAGAGATTGAAAACGACAAATGCTAAAGCCATGAATGCTTTGATATGTGCTCTTGATAAAAATGAATTTAATAGAATTTCTCATTGTACAACAGCACAGGAAATTTGGCACACTTTGGAGGTGACACACGAAGGAACTTCTCAAGTCAAGGAGTCTCGTCTAGCCCTATTCAGCAATGAATACGAAAACTTTGTGATGGACAAAGGCGAGAGCATAAAGGATATGTTTGGACGCTTTTCAACCTTGGTATACAACGCTAGAGCGCTTGGGAAGGTATTCACTGAGGTAGAGCTTGTGAGGAAGATACTACGAGTCCTACCGATGAACTTTGAGGCAAAAGTCACGGCAATACAAGAATCGAAAGATCTGAGTAAGCTAAGCATGGAGGAGTTGATTGGCAACTTGATGACATATGAGCTTGAGCTAAAAGAAAAGGAAGAATGCAACAACTCCGAACCAAAGAAGAAGACGATTTCCTTAAAGAGCAAACAAGAGAGCGATGAAGATGAAGAAGATCCAATTGAAGAGCTTGCAATGGCTGTCAATAATCTTAGAAGATGGTCTAGATTCAAGCCACGCAAGAAGAAAACAAGTCATAATAGGCCAAAAGATTCTGAAAATTCCGATAATGAACTGACGTGTTATAACTGCAACAAGCCTGGCCACATCAAACCAAAATGCCCACTTCTCAAAAACAACAAAGGAAAGAAAAAGAAGAAGAAGGCCTTTGCAGCAACTTGGGATGATGAAGAAGGAGAGGAAGTTTCAGATAGCAGTTCAGAAGAGGCTAACTTGTGTCTTATGGCAAAATCAAATTCAAAAGCAAGCTCCGAGGAATCTAGTGAGGCAGGTGAGTATTCCTATAGAGATCTTGTTTTTATGTGCTTAGATCTTACTAAAATAATTGATAGTCTTGAATCAAAAATTGAAAAACTGAAATCTGAAAGGAGGAAACTCGCCCATGAAAATTCTAGGTTAGAAATTGAACTTGATAATATTCAAAACCTAGACTGTAAAAATTGTAAGATTTTAGATTCATATTTATCAAAGCTTAGGAATAACTATGAGAATCTTGAAAAAGAAAACTTGAATTTTAAGGAAACCATCGACACTAGGAAAAAGGATTTCATAAATAGATGCACCTCACTTGTAACTGAAAACACGTCACTAAGAAGCAAAGTCCAAAATCTTGAGAAATCTTTGAATAACTTTTCAATAGGCGAAAAATCTTTCAACATGCTATTGGGAAATCAAATTTTTGCTAACAATAGAAAAGGACTAGGTTTTGGGAAATCACAAGATGATGATAATGCAAAAGGTAAAAGTGTCTTTGCTCGATCTGAAAAAATTGGACATCATGTTGAAAATTATAGTCATAGGAACAAGAACACAAAATTTAATCAAGTCAATTCAATGTGTACAATTTGTAGAAAATTTGGACACAATCAAATAATTGTTGGTATAGACCCAAACACGTGAAAACTATACCAATTTGGGTTCCAAAAGGCACAAATATAAAATCTTTGAAAGTCTAACAAATTTGGGTGCCAAAAGGAACATATATAAATAGTTTTGGGTCTCCACAAACATATTTTTCATATTCTGCGACTAACAATCATGGACCTATAAAAACAAATAGGTCACATAAATCTTTCATCGTGTAGGTGTGGTGGCAGGCTAAGGAACAACAACAGTATTCTCTGGATTTTGGCTGTTCCAGAAACACAACGGGCGACAAAACAAAGTTCCTTAGCCTAGTACAATGGTGACAGAATCACAATGGGCAATCACGAAAAATTATCGTAAAGGTAAAACAGGTAAATTTGTTTTGAACGATATATTAAATGTGATAATCTGCACCGTAATCTGAACTAAATCAGCCAATATTGAGATGTACAAAAGATGATGATTTTGATTCTATGACTTTTTCAAAATATTGACCAATCATCTTTAAATAGAATTACTTGGAGTAATTATGATGGTTGACTGATTCGGACTTACTTGATATGATCCTACATGACTTGTTCTTATTTATGACCTTGTTTTGTGCTTAAATGATGACCAATCAGTTTTTCAACTTTGAACTAATCCATATAAATTTGTTCGGACAAATGATGGTATTTTATTGATCTTTGATTACTCATGATACACGTAGATATATTTGTTTTGACATTTTGGTCACTGCTTGTAAATTTGCACGATTTCAAATTTCATGTGAAAAGCTGTTAAAAAGGATTTTAAGAAATTGTTGAAACTTCAAGAAATTGTTTTTGATTGACTGTTGATTACTCATGAAAATAACTGTTTTTGAAACTGACACTATGATATTTGGTTGATTGTTAACACGGTCTCAATTCAAATCCAAGAAAATTTCATTTAAAAAATTGTTGAAAACAATCATGAGATAATTTGTTGAAATTTCACAATCTGGTCTTTGACATCCAACGAGTGAATATTGAGTGAAATTTAAATTCAGATGCAGATTACACTGGTAATATAGTTGATAGAAAAATTACTAGTGGAACGTGATTAATTTTTGAAACATTCATTTGCTGCATCGATTTTTCAAAGAAAATATCTGCATATTTTTTCACTTGAAATAATTTTTCAAATAGCAGAATGTTTTTTTATATAACCCCTTCGAGAAAATCATTTTTGACCATATTTTCGGATTAGTCATTTTTATTTGATTTTAAATGACAAATTTTGACTAATCTAACTCCCAAATGATTATCGAAAAGATCAATAGTGATTGAAAAAGTGATGAGTGTCGATATTTGTCATACATTACTCAAGACAATATATTTAGAAAAATTTCTTTAGAATTTCATAACAAGAGTTATAAAACTTTTTGTTGGGTAAAAATTCCATGACCATTTCTATTTCTATCATCTTTCTATCGACCATCACTCATCAAAATTACATATAGTATGTAAATTTGTGGTAGTTTACAAAGGAAATCATTCGTTCTTCAATATCTTTAAATTTGTGAAGGAAATTATTTGTGCTTCAATTTATTATATTTAGCAATAAAAATAAATATCCAAAGTATTCACTCTCATTTAAAAGTCCTCATGGTTATGCATGGGTGAATTACTTGGATTTTTGATTATGTGCTTCCATGCTCATTTAAAAGTCCTCACGATTATGCATGTATGGAACGCATATCAAAATTAATTGATTTAATAGACAAGTTGATTCTAATCCCATTTAAAAGTCCACACGGTCATGCGTGGTTAGAAGATACTTGATTTCATTTTTTTAAATTAAATTGGAATACTACTAATCTCATTTAAAAGTCCTAACGGTTACGCATGGTTAGTAGATATTCAAATTTCCTGAAATAAATATACCACAAATAGACAGAACTGTATGATTTTTGATGATTTTATCCCCATCACTTCTGAAAGTGGAATATGCGCCTGACAAGGGTAATTATGATTTTTGTTTGAGTTTTATTGAAATTTGATATTTATATTCAATTGAGTTAAATGTTTGATTCATGTTTGTCACTTCATCCCTATTTTTATAACACTGTTATTCTTTTGCTGATAACAAAAGGGGGAGAGAAAAGTTAAGATTTTGTCAAATAGAATCAAGCAAAGGTCAAACAATTTTCCATTTGCATATAGGCTCATTTACATATTTTTATTTTATGCATATATGTAGGGGGAGTATTGTGTAGAGAGGAGCATTCAAATAGGGGGAGCAAATTGAACGATCAAATACATTTAATACATTCAAAATCTTAAATATATGTTTGTTATCATCAAAAGGGGGAGATTGTTGAATATGCGCTTATATGATTTTTGTTTGATGATAATAAACATATATACATTCATTTAAATGTATTTGTTAATATACCATTCTATTTTTCACAGTTTAAATAAATATTTATTGAATAAAATAAATTACACAGAATTTGAATTCAAACAGATATTTTATTCAAATAAATATTTATTACATTTTTGAATAGTACAATTTCAAGCTCTCACTATAACTATACAACTTTGATTACAATTACATCACATTTCATATTTACAATTCACCTCACTACTCGCTCACACTCGTATTTATCTTCAACTGCATTCCAGTTTGAATCCAGCATTTGAGAAATCTGCAAAAATATAAACTAACGCAGTAAAATTGAAAAAGAAATGTTTTTGCAATATAAAATGAAATATGATTTTTGTAAATATGATTTGCCTCAGTTATTTTGGTTGTTCGTCATCATTCACACTTGAATTCATCATAAAGTCGTGCACATAGAGATACACACATGATAACGCTACAGAGACAGGTAATCATGAGTGGCTGCAATACACACGTGTACATTTATACACGTGTGCACTGCCTCGCCAACTCGTATGCACAGCTCCATCCAGAAATACAAAATGACCAAACAGCAATGCAAGTGCAGTAATGGGTGAATAGACCACAAATGTGCAACACGGTGAAGATGACAAGTTCAACAAAGACCAAGTCAAAATGGAAGCAGTAATTCAAGGTAAACTAGCAACAAACATGAAGTGAATCATGTCAAAGGCAATACACGAGAGCATACAAGTGCAGACAACAGGGCCCAAACTAGTGTCAACAAAACAGCAATTAAGCACATGTATGCAGACCAGTCAAGTAAATGTAGAGAACAAGCTACATGATGAACAAGTGCAAACCCAAATGCTCAAGCCACCAAGAACCAGAACAATAACCAATGAACAAAGAACAGAGACCACAAAGAAATGCATGTCACCAAGTTCAACAACATCAAAGACAACACAAGTTCAGCAATGCAAACTACAACCCAACAGTACAAATATACAAGTGAAGGGACCAAGTGCACGAATAAACCAACAAATGCAACATACTCAACTAAACCAAAATGGCCAAGACTACAAATATGCAAACAACTCAAGTGCTCAGTGATCAAGCATACAACACAGTAGTGTACATGAATGCATGGAGACAAGATACACAAGTTTAGTTCAAATACCAGTGGTACAAGTGCAACACAGTTGCAAACAACATGACAGCACTGCACCAATGCAAAATGCAATGAATGCAACATGGTGAACAACTAAAGTGCAACAAGTATTGCAGTAAAGAATGCATCACATATACAACATCAAAGTGCAACAGAATGGATACAGCGATACCAAGTGAAACAAATGTAGAACTGACAAATGTATCAACTCAACTACAGCCAGTGCCGACATGAACAGAAGTCAAGTAAAATGAAACATACAAAATTCCCAAGTAAAGTTCATGTAAAACTGACCAGAGAAGTTGGCCAGAGACGAACATTACAGAGATGACCGAAGCCAGCAGTAAGAAATTCACAAGATCAATTTCAACAGTATGACCAAAGAAAATAAACTGGTCAAAGCAAATGTCAGTACAGTGATGAACAAGGTGTCGAATAATTCAGAAATCAGAAATCAAGTGTGTGTCAAATTGAAACAGTCAATGCCAAGTCGAACCAGCAAAATCATGACCGTGATGAGCAAGGCAATTTCAAAGCCGTGAGTAGCAAGTAAATCAGAAATATACGATTATGAACAAGTCAGTGAAATCTCAATCATCCACACGAAATTCAAAGGCCAGAGAAATCAGTTGACAAATGCAAATAGAGAATATACGACGCAAATCTAGGGTTACAAAACCCTATATAATCAAATCACATCATCGGCATATTCGTCGAATTCCAGAAAGCACAAAATCAGTAAAAGCAAAAGCATTACATACCGAGCAAGAAAGGAATTCGATCAACGAGCAAGCCGAGCAACGCAATCTCAAAGTCAACAATCGATCATCAGAAATCGAGCACAAGCAAGAGCCGAAAGCCCCAATTTGGATCGCAAGCCCTAATTTCTGAACGAACAAAACAAACAGAGGCCGCCATTTTTCTTCACGAGTCAAAAGCAAGAGAAGTGGATCGGGTGGAAAGGATTAAAAGAGCCGGCCTTATTTGTTAAAAAGGGGGTTTAGTTTTATTAGGCTTTAATTTTATAAAAAGAGTTTTTTAGTTTTTTATTTTGAGCAAAATAGTGGAGTCTAAGTTTATACTTTAATTTTTGCTCCTGGTTTTATTTTTGAAGTTGTTTTGTTTTTCTTTTCGAGTCAAAGGAGTTGTAAATCGTCACTTAGGGTTTAGGTAGTGTCAGATTGTCTAGTTAGAATTAGTTCAGTGAGCAGGGTGTGCGAGTTTGCAGAGCTCTATAGGCGGGAGCAGTGTTTGCGAGTAATCAAAGCTCTATAGGCGGAAGCAGAGTTTGCAAGTAAACGAAACTCTATAGGCGGGAGCAGGGTGTGCGAGTCTAGTAGAGTGTTTGTGAGCGGGAGCAAATGTTTGCGAGTCTAGTAGAGTGTTTGTGAGCGGGAGCAAAAGGGTCTGTGAGTCTAGTAGAGTGTTTGTAAGCGTGATACTGTTTAATTCTAATAGAAATCTGGGAATGCAGCAGTAGGCAGGGGTTGCCGAAGCTGGATAAATTTTGTGTGTGATTTACTTTTTCAGCATATTTATTTCTGCGTTTTGTTTCTGTGTTTATATCGAGAAAATTTGCTATAACCCTATTCACCCCCCCTCCCTCTAGGGTTAATCTAGATCCTACGTCCATCACTCGAAGAAGAAATTAAAAAATTAAGAATTTTAAATTAAATCGCTTGAAAATGAAATTCTAATTTGGAAAGAGAGTGAAAATACTAGGAGAGAGAATTCTATTAAAAGGTGCACACAATTGTTAAACGAAAATGAATCTCTCAAAACATAAGTCCAACAACAGTCAACGACTTTAGATAAATTTTCAAAAGGTGAAAAATCGTTGAATATGCTATTAGAAAAACAAACTGTTAATACAGTTAGACAAGGACTTGGATATAATCAATCTGAAAATGTTAGAAATGAAATTAATCAAGTCAATTCAATGTGCACAATTTGTAGAAAATTTAGACACAACCAAAACAATTGTTGGTATAGACCCAAACACATGAAAACCATTCCAATTTAGGTTCCTAAAGGCACAAATACAAAATCTCTCAAAATTAAACAAACTTGGGTGCCAAAAGGAACATATATAAATAGTTATGGGTCTCCACGAAATTATTTTTCAAAATATTTTGCCACTAACAACAATGGACCTATAAAAACAAACAGGTCACAAAAATCTTCCATCGTGTAGGTGTGGTGGCAGGCTAAGGAACAACAATAGTGTTACTTGGATTCTGGCTGTTCCAAGGACACAACTTATAATGGATTATACAGATTCAACTTATCAAACCCAAATGACAATTATTCAAACAATTCAAGTAAATGTCGCAACTCGGCCGAATCAGGTTCAACCCAGTCTATCAAAAATATGTTTGAAGCTAGGTCATCCCAGTATCAAAATTGTAAAGAAAACATTAGATGATAATAAAATAGTAGTTAAAGATATACCTTCCTCTTATGTTTGCACTTACTATCAAATTGGAAAGAGTCATAAATTGGCTTTTCCATAATCACAAACTGAGTTCAGAAAGCCATTGCAGCTTGTTGCAACAGACTTATGGGGACTAGCTCCTATAAACTCAGATTATGGATTCAAATATTATATATCTTTTGTACATGCTTATTCCAAGTACACTTGGATTTTCTTCCTAAAATCAACGTCTGAAACATAAAATGTGGTTATGCATTTTATTGAACAAATGGAGAGGAAGACAATTCAACAGGTAAAAGTAATACATACTGATGGGGGTATGGAGTACAAGTCACTTAAGGAATATTTTTCAAAGAAAAGGAATTATTCAAATAATAATTTGTCCCTATACATTAGAACAAAGTGGATTAGCAGAGAGAAAACATAGACATGTAGTAGAAACTGGTCTTACATTATTTTACTTTATTTTTAATTTTTTTTGAAACGGTACCTAGATACAACATGTCATTGATACAACAAATCACAAATCACACGTCAATATATGTTCGGATCACGCTATGCAAGTTTCAAACTCATGACCTCTCATGCCAAAGTTAAATCACTTAACCACCGGGACAATAGTGCTTGTCTGGTCTTACATTATTAGCACAAGCTTCACTTCCATTGAAGTTTTGGCCAGTTGCATTTACAACTGTAGTCTATTTGATCAATATACTACCTACTAAAACAAAACATGGAAAAACTCCAATGGAAGTTCTATTTATTGAAAGACCATATTATCAGAGTTTAAAAACCTTTGGATGTTTATGTATTTCTCATCTAAGGCCTTATAATTCACGCAAATTAAATTTTAGATCTACACCATGCACATTCTTAGCACATTTTTGTGCTATAGTGTAAATCAGAAAGGATATAGATGTCTGGATAGTAATGGAAAGCTATTTATGTCAATACATGTTGTATTGAATGAGCACATATTTCCATTTGCAACACAAAGTGTAAAGACTACACAAACGCTATACAATCCAAGGATATCAATTCCATCTATACCATTGGAAATCAGCAATCAAAGATCAACATATATGGAAGAGAACAAGAGAAATTCAGACACTCAACACACATTTTCCGTAAGTGAACCAGGTCAAGATGAGCCTGAACAACTCCAACTGCAACTCATACTTCAATAAATACAAGTAATCAACGAGTCAATAGTGATTATAATAATCAAGAATAGAGTGTAGAACAATTGACTAGCATACATTAGGAGCAAGTAATTAGAGGACATCAATGACAAGAAGGTCAAAAGGTGGTATCTTCAAACCAAAACTATACACAACATGCATTCTTAGTGATAAACCAGATACATTTGAAAAAGCACTCAATAATGAAAACTAGATAAAGGCAATGAATGAGGAATACAGTGCATTACCCAAAAACAAGACATGAAGTCTTGTTTTACCAGCCAGGCACAAAAGCATAAATTAATGCAGATGGACTTACAAGTTAAAAAAATCCAGATGGCACTGTATGGAGATAAAAGCAAAAATAGTTGCAAAAGGCTACACTCAACAACATGGCTTTGATTTCAATGAAACTTTTTTACCAATGGTTAAACCAACTAGCATAAGAGTGACCTTAACTATAGCATTACATAAAGTATGGGACATCATACAATTAGATGTAAATAGTGCTTTCTTAAGTGGAGGTCTTCAATAAGAAGTATATATGGAACAACCACCAGGGTTCAATCAACCAGAAAAAGATAAATGATGTGCAAATTAAATAAAGCCATATATGGTTTAAAACAAGCCCTAAGAGTATGGTTTGACAAATTAAAGGCAACTCTTATTAGACTAGATTATCAACCAGCAAAGTCAGATACTTCTTTGTTTATCAAGCTTAATAAAACTGCCACAACGTATATATTAGTATATGTGGATGATCTTTTTATCACTGGTGGCAATGAAAGAGAAATTATTCATGTCATTCAACATCTAGACAAGCAGTTCTCCATCATGGACTTAGGAAAACTTAGCCACTTTATAGGAATAGAGGTAAACAGGTTATCAGACTCAGAAATGCATTTATGTCAAAGGAAGCATATTAAGGAATTGCTAGAAATGAATAAAGCAAAACCATTACCAACCCCCATGACCAGTAATCTACACTTATCAAAGCACAAAAGTGAAGCAATTGTTAATGCAAAAGAGTACATGAGCATTGTTGGAGCACTATGATATGTGACAATTACAGGTCAAAGATATCATATAGTGTTAATGAAGTATGTAAGCTTATGCATCAACCATAGGATGGGAATTGGGAGGCAGTAAAATGAATAATAAGGTATCTAAATTGCACATTAAAGCATGGTCTAGTATTGAAGTCCAGAAAAAATTTAACTATCACTAGATTTGCAGATGCTGATTGGGCATCAGATCTTGATGATTGATGGTCAACAATGGGGTATTGTATCTATCTAGATGAAAAACCAGTGTCATGGTGTTCAAAGAAGCAACTAACTATATCCAGATCAAGTACTGAGTTTGAATATCAAAGTCTAGCTAGTGCAACTGCCGAAGCGATGTGATTAGAATCACTTCTCTATGAGCTACAAATTGATACAAACAAAAAGGCTGTAATCTGGTGTGATAATTTAAGTGTTGTATCGTTGTCTGCTAATCCAATTTTACGCACAAGAATAAAACATATGGAACTTGATTTATACATTGTACGTGAACAAGTAAATAGTGGGAAAATCAATATAAATCATATACCTACATCTCACCAGAGAGGAGATATACTTATGAAAGCATTATCGGCTTGAAATTACTACTGATTTAGAGATGATTTAAAGATTAGAAGCCTCGACGGCAAATCCAGAGATGATAACTTAAGCTTAAAGTGAAATCAATTGATTGCATCAGCTAATTGAGCTATTTACTCAGAAATCAAAGTGAATACAAGATTGTTTTAAGATAATTTAAAGATTAGAAGTATTCTATAACAACCCTCATATATTACAATTATATATTTAAATGTTTTATTTAAATATAGCATTGATAGTTGAGTTAAAGTCTGAAATGTGACTTTTTGTAAACAGTCGAATCCAGGCTCGAGGTCACTTTCATTGAGTTCAAATCTACGTATAAAACTTGTTTAAGTATAAACATTGTTGTGTTTGGAGTTGATCAGGATTTTTCGTATTCTCATTTGGGCTTTGGGTTGTGTTCTAGCCATTAACCCAACAAGATAACCCAAAGCCTTTTACCAAATACCCTAACTCCTCTTCTCTTCATTCCTTCCATTCTCTATTTCCTAACAATCTCAAGCTAAAGGGAAAATGGGGGAAAAGAAGGGAAATTAAAATTCCTAAACCCTGGCTTTTCTTAGGAATTCAAATTCAAGTTATAAATCAAAGAGAAGTTTAGGTAAGCATCCTCTCCATCTTCTCCATCTCAATCTCTCTTCAATTTTCAAATTTTCCTATAACCTAACTTAGGAAATCTTTGCATGTGAAACTAGATTGGAGATTCTAGATGTGATAACCTACAAATCTGTACCCTTTGAATCGACAATAATCCACACCTGTCCCACCCAAAAAGCACAGACTAATGGAAAGTCAGGAGAAAGAAAAGAAGAGAGAAGAAGAGAAGAGAAGAAAGAGAGAAAAGAGGACCATACAGAACAACACAGAATCCTACATCGCAGCGGAAAAATATAATATCGTATCAATGATCTTTACGAAACAGAAACTGCGTATACATACATCATTTGGAGCACAACAATCAAACAATAGTTATCTGCTTGAACAGTTATAATAACCTGTCCTTACAATTGTTGATAATATACAACAACTAAGCAGCGGATAGAAAAAGATACGTGTATACAAAAATGAAGATCTCTAGCTCTCCTGCTGAAGCTACAATAGCATCAAATCTGAACCTGTAAATATACTCGGTCTAACCTGAGCATTGAAAGGGAAGAACGTCCGAATCTGTCTGGTAAACGAACGTGAGAAACACACTCAACTGAATTCATTAAACTTTTCTTTCCAAAACAAAAGTATCTCATAAGACACGCCCATACATAAACATGGACATGTTTTTACCTTACGATAACTCAATATTTCATATCAAATCATCTTATATTATGCTAGTGTCTAGTATACAAATAATATTAATCAAAGCTGATCCATATAGCATTTCGAGTCTATTCATTACACCATTACAAACAAAACCACAAGCTCGTAGTGGGGTTTGGATTTTCATACAAATGAATAGGTGAAGAGACTACCTTTCGAATGGTACACCTCTGGATGGATGTCCTGAGAAACCATCACAAAGTTCCTCTACAAACACAAGACCAGCCTACCTCTGTAACTAGATAGTACCGAATATGTCATTCTCCAGTCGTTACCGACCTTTCCCGAGGGCCCTCATAGAATGCGAACCACATTAATCAGATACACGATGTCATAGTGTGTAAAGATATATCTAGAAGAGGATGATCATATCCTGATGGGAGCGATCCACTTAGCCTTGCCGCATCTAGCCTTATTTCGGTCATTTCTGGTTGATGAGGCCTGAGGTAAGGATTACCTTTTACATATCACAATCACATCACTTTGAATGCCACACGGCCATTTTCGTTGACTACTAATTGTCTTCCACAAAAATAAAACCCTTAATCTCATATGTCTCAAGGAGGGTGTTAAGCAAAGAGAAGTTGCCTTCTCCGTCATCACTGATGTACGTTTGTAAAAACCAATGTATGTAATCTTTAGAAATGCAATGCCATATAAACATCCATACAAGTTGTTTAGGAACAGGACAAACCACTTTCTTACCACATCCTATTGGAAAATCCCTAGGATTAGTAGCGAATAGTCCTTGCATTAGATATTTCATAACAAAGAGACTATTGCTACTAGATGTATATTGGGATTTTAACCCCAAAACATCAACAAGCGGTCCTCCACTATAAAAATCCGGAATATCAATATCATCATAACCAACTTGCCCAATCATAGCATAAATGTTGGTCCGAAGTGGTTTTCAGATAAATCTGGTCCCTGACTTTTTGCACCAACAACGCAAAAGCATTTCTCAATCTCACATGGAAAATAAGTTTTATAGAATTATCACGTCTACAATTTTCAATTTGCTATCCTCGGGCCAAGAAGGAAGCTCAATAGATTGGAGTAATACTCCACACTACGTGAATCAACATCCTTAACGCAAATGATAATCAAGCCTACACAAAAGGCTACGTACTAAGTGTACGACCAAATAGTTCCCACATCAAGTCGAGGAACTAAAATGTTCAAATTTGATATTCGGTTATTTAACTATAAAAGTAAACAAACAAATATCTAGCACCATAAGTGTTAGTCCGTAAGATGATGGTTTTGATGACAATAATCTTAGAATAGGATTATAAAATATAAATACTAACATTATAGTTTAGAACTATATGTATATGCAAGATTTAACCATGCAGGTACCAAGAATGAAGACTGTACAGTATAGAGATTCAAGATATCAAGAATGAAGACCCATGAGTATCAAAAATATCAAGATTACCAAGAGTTCAAGATTTCAGGTAATTTATTTTTTTAACTAGGAATTTTGTTAAAACTCCTAGAAAAGCACTGGCATCTTAAAATCCAATTTATTCATGGAAGGGAATCCACTTCGAACTTGTTAAAGGGGTGGAACCCTAAGTAGGATGGAACCTACGAAAAATCTAGTGGAATATTGTTTTGTATCCACTAACTTTTATTCAAAATGTTTTTTCAAAATTATATCTTGTTTTCAAAACCTTCCTTTTAAAAAAAATCAAAAAAATCTATCCTTGTTTTAAATACTTTTAGCCTCAAAATAATCTTTATTTTCAAAATCAAATTATCCTTAGTTTTAAAATATCTTTTAATAATAATATATTTATATTTATATTTAGATTTAAATAAAATTTTAGTAAAATTTTATATATATTATTATCTATATTTACCTATGTATTTTAACTATAGTTATGTATATTTATAAAGTTTAAAATAGTTTTAATATAAGATAGAAGTTATTTTCAAAGAAAAATGAATCTCCAAAATTTCCTTTGGCATGTCGACATGGTGACAGTTAATTTTAAAATTTTGAATTTCAAAAGAAGTGTCTATCCTTTCACGAATGGACATGGCTGTTGTTCTTCTATAATTTGGGGTTGTTTTCAATGAATTTTCAATCATATTTTCTGGTTTTCATTTCTCTTCTTCTTCCACATTTCTTTCTACATATTCCTACCATTACTCTACCAAAATCAACATTGAATCTAACTAGATTATCTCTGGTTTGATTCTCTATCACTATCTCAACAAGATACTCAGTGCTATTCAGAGTTATAGGCTTCTTTATAATCAATTAAATGAGAAAAGGTGTGATTGTGGTCTTGGAAATCAATCAAGCGAGAAAAGGTGTGATTGTAGCCTTGGAAATCAATTAGGTGAACTTGTTGCCCGTAAAATCAAGTATCTCTAGCCAGAGGATTGTGAAGATGGAGGGTGTACCTCGTAGCCTTGAAATCGAGGCTGTAGTTGTACAATTTCTTTTGAAAGGAAATTCGTACTTATGTGCGGGACTGGATGTAGGGTAACTCCGAACCAGTATAAAATCCGGTGTGTTCTTTTTTTTACTCCTTTTATTTTATTTCTGCATCTGTGTTTGATTCTGTGATCATATCTGTGTCTGAATATTGCATACATTTGTGTTCAAATTAACAAAAACTCAAAAAGCTTTAATAATTCATTAAAACACTATTCAACCCCCCACCCCTCTAGTGTTTATCCTGGCCTTAAGATCCGTAATCCGCATTTCACATAATTGGTATCAAAGCAAGGTTTTCAAATTTTCATAACCTGAATTTTGAAAAGTTTTCAAAATGGCTACCAACACTGGTGCTCTTACTAACACCAGTATTCCTATCACTAGTCCATTTGTAGAAGGTCAGTCTACTGTCAGACCACCATTTTTTAATGGCAGTAACTATGCATATTGGGCATGTAGGATGAAAATATATTTACAATCTATAGGATTAGACACTTGGAATATCACACAAATTGAATATTCTGAACCTACAACTGATTTTGCATAGTGGACCGCTGAGTAAAAGACCGTTGCACAAAATAATTCTAAAGCGATGAATATTCTGTTTGTTCACTTGGTAGAAATGAATTCAATAGAGTGTCAGTTTGTAAGTCTGCATATGAAATTTGAAAAACTTTGCAAGTTACTCACGAAGGAACAAGAAAAGTTAAACAGACCAAAATTTCCATGCTCACAAATCAGTTTCAATTATTTAAAATGAACTCTAATGAGTCTATTTCCGATATGTATGGTAGATTTCAGGATATTGTGCATTCTCTAATATCCTTAGGAAAGCAATTTTTGGAAGAAGATCAAGTCAGAAAATTTTTAAATTCTCTTACACCCGAATGGAATCAAAAGACACTTGCGATCAAAAAGGCAAATGACATCAGTACCGTAAAGATAGAAGAATCAATTAGAAATCTAATGTCGTTTGAAGTCCATATGATCGGGAGAAGAGAAAGAAAAGCATCTGAAAAGAAATCAATGGCATTTAACGCATTGACTGATGGATCAGACTCAAACAGCGATAATGATGAAGTGATAACCTTGATGACCAGGAATTTTCGAAAATTTCTGAAATACAGAAAGATGAATAATCTCAAGAGAAACAACTATAAGAACTGTGAAAATCAGAATGTAGTGCCAAACAATGTCAAATGTATCAACTGTGATGAACCAGGCCATATCAAAAGAGACTGTCTGTATCCAGAAAGGCAAAATCCTCCTATAAATAATGGTTCAGTAAAGAAATGGAAGCGTGTATTTGCTGCTACTCTAGATGACTCAGACTCGTCCTCAAGCGATGATGATCAGAAGACAGATAATTCAAATTTTTGTTTCACCACAGTTCATGATTCCGACCAACTAAGAGAAACTGACTCGGAAAAAGGTACACATTTACAATACAATTGGTTGAAATTGCAGGCTTAGAATTAGATGCTTGATTGCTTGCTTGATTGATTTTGAATTGGTGTGTTATTTGAATTTTATATCCTTTTACTATTATTTTATTATTATTCTATTATTATTCTTTGTTATTTTTATTAGTATAATAATATATTACGGAATATACTATAATTCTAATAATATTCCAGATATATATAGACACTAAAAATAATAAGTATATATCAAACCATCAAGCATTTGGATCGTTAAACGGTGTGTTACATTGTCTTCCTTTCAAAAAAATTCGTCCCCAAAATTCCTTAAGGGATGAATTATGTAACATAATGCACAACCATTCTAAGCTATCCAACCAACTAGTGTGTAACCAATTTTACGGCCAATCGTATACAAGTGCACAATGTATCACAATACATATGATATATATGCTGATAATTCAAAAACGGTCCCTTAACTACAAACTATAAATGTATGTCGGGGTCCTTTATTAGTATTTTATTACAAGTATAAATTATTTTCTCAATTAACAACAAGCAATAAACGTAGGTGTTAACTTAAGAGATTCAATCATGGATTCTGGAAAACCCATGGTAATAACATAGTCTCTTTTGGTTTCAGTTATCCTTTGCAACATTTCTTTCAAAGTCAAGCATCTCTGTTTCCTCAATGGTGGCATCTCGTTTCTTGTGAATCTCCTTTCCTAGATCATCCCTTGGTCCTCAACCTTAACCTTGCAAGTGATCCACACCCCTATTGTACATGTAGCACTCAACTCTGCTACTAACCCTCTCATCATTTACTACCTCTGATGCTTAACGCATGATGTCTCGAGGTCATGTTCTTAGTTTATAATGTGTTTAAGGATTTTATCCAACCATTTATTCTATAAGCCTATATTCTTACACATTCTACCATATTATGTAGTATACACGATTACGTATTGAATACTTATTAGCTAATTTGGTTACCATTTATACTTAAATTCACAGAAAAACATATAAGGGAGACCTTATTTTCCATTTTTTGGTACATAAACTTTAGTTCAATCCCTATTTAAATAATAATCTTAGGTTTTTCCCCAAAAGGTTTGAGAAAAACCATTCTAACTTGCTAAACCATTCAAAAATCATATTAGAGAATCCCAAAAAATTCTCATAAATTCAAAAATTCATTTTCTTCCAAAAACATACTTTTTAAGTAAAGATAGTGATATTTTTAGTTTTTTTTTTCATTTTAAAAGTCAATTCTAATCTTTTAAAATCCATATAAATTCTTAAAATTTATATCTTTAAATTTCCAACGAAAATCACATTATTGCAAATTCCTTCCCTATCATCGTAATTCGATGCAAGTGTTTCTATGCATAATTATTTGGTTTTAGAGGTTTAACTCTTCTTACTTTTCATTTAACCTTATTATAACCTAACACAAACCTGTTAATGATGTTTAAAACATAACCAAACGTAGTAAACAACTTGTGATACGCTGAAGCGAATTTGAATTGTAAAAACATTTATTTTGCATTGATGTAAGTAATACTACTAATCTAACATAAAAACAAAGGTATCTTTGAGATTCCTAACTCTCCCCATCCTAAAGTTGTTTGATTTCCTCAACCTAATGTTATATTTCAGCCAAAATTATTGACACGCCATTCAAGAGTTTCTAGGCTTTTGTTTTGCTTTTGCAAGAGGGAAATAATGATCAAAGATGTAAAGGCGATGGGTTATCATAGGAATGTGGACTTCGATTGAAATATTATGAGGTCCATATAAGGAAACAAGTTACATTGCACACCTTTTCTCAATTACAACTCCTAATTAATTGCCTCACTTATAATTACTTATTCTCATATTAACTTTAGTATCTCAACCCGTATTAATTGGATCCTATGTCATTTAATTAATTATAATGAATTAATTTCTTCATTATGATTAAAGCGTACAAAAATACGAGTTGTTACAGTCTCCTCCTCAACTCACCAAGTGCCCCTTCTAAGTTTAAACATGTTCTTAGCATGACAAAGAGCCTTCTACTACTCCTACATCTCCACGAACATGGCAACAACTCGTGCTCTTAATGCAAAGCTAAGTCATACGCGATGATGATAGCTTACATCAATGTCGCTCACTGTATATCCACTCTGAAATCCATAGTTAATTCAATTATTGGCTTGTTTGTTGGTAGGATCACACATCTTATATTTCACATCCACAACATACCCGTAAACCTCAAGCTCATTGCTCATGTGAATCCTTAACCACCTCTTTACTCATATCTACTCTATTTGTGGTAGATCGATCCTTAATAGCAGTGTAATACTTGATCTGTAAAATTAACCCATGCACTAAATTTGCTATTCCTTTTACTGAGTAACTCTCAATTTATTGTCGTGATTTAAATGTACTTGAAAAAAACAGATCGTAGTAGGAACATTTATTAATGGAGCACAAATCTCAAGTACCTGGCCGCTATGAGCTCAATCATTTGAGCTTAATTTTCTATTGCTGATACACCTACATTAATGTCTAAACTTTTCAAGTTACTGAATTATAGGAATGACCATATTACTAAAATACGAAATAATCGTAAATATTTTAAAATGAGAAATCTTTACTTGTGTGTACGTGTGTGTGAGCGTACGTGCGCATGCTCGTGTGTGTAAGTACGTACGTAAATGTATTGAGCACATGTAAATGTTGCTTGTTTACTCATTGTTCTTGCCTTGTTGAATGCAAATAGTCAATTTTAGATGAATAGATAATTTTATATTTCAACGTTCAAAATGCATGCAATAAATTATCATTTTGTCTAATAATTCAAACATTTTGTTTAATAATTCAAACCGTAATGCATGCAGCACACGTTAACACAAATTTCTAAAAATTAACATGTAACGACGTGGTGGCACAAGTTTCTAGAAATTAGCATGTTCCGATCTGTTTCTTACTAATTAGATAAAATTTATAGCAAAAGGAAAGAAATATTAAGAAATTCAAGTTTTTCACTGTTTATTTCTTTTATTGCCTTATTCCATCATTACATTTGCATTGGTTAGAAATATCAAACTCAAAAATTATGTACCTTGCCTAGGTATATACATGTTTGGATCCAAAATAACTTATTATGATTCACATCAAATAAGCTATATTTATTAGAAATGCACATATTTTCTTTAACGCTTCGTGTTTTACCGAAAAGAATTAGCGTCCCATCATTTACTATTTCCGTCCTGTTTTATCCAAATGTACCCCTGCATTTTTCTTTGTTAATCGAAATCAAACACATGTTTTACCTAATATCACGAATAGACTTGATATTGATATGTACATAGTTTGATTTTGACATGAACGCCTAACATTTGCGGTTTGAAGCACATTAGGGTTTCGTTCATTCATAGGATGCTCTACAGTGGTATTTAACTAAGTCATAGTGGTTCTCTGCACTCTTATCTATTTCTAGCACTTAATGCGATAGGGTTTAAAATCTTAGGGAAATGGATAAATTTTATCGTTTCGGTTAAAAGTTCGATGCTTCAGTTAGATGGTAGCCATCGGAAAGAATAAAGAAAGGCAGTCATCATCAACATGTTACTTTAGGAATGGAAATTGTGCTGAATAAAATCAGTTTGACATTAAATCTTCTTTCTTTTTTCTCGTCGTGTTGCTCTTTTCCATTCTCTCACAATATATTTAAAACAAAAAAACATTATAATAAAGACTTTTGATTAGGTAAGAATAGTACAAAATAAATTTTATTATTTTTAGTGCAAGGTCTAAAGAAAATCTTGAAATGCTGCCAAAGACTATTATTTTTTAAAGCTTGCTTCCGAGCAATCAAAATCAGCAGTCTGATTAAATAAATTGATACAGAAGAAAAATCTTAGACCGTCGATAGAAATAACCATCAAACTGAACAAAAAATACAGGCGGAAACATGAAATATTCATATTCATACATTCATATTATGATTTGTTTCTATACAGATTCATTCTTTATTTAAATGAAGCAACTCAAAAACTCAGAAAAACTCAGAAGCCAAATTTACAAATTGCATACAGCAGTAGCCCATACCTAATTCCTACAGCCAACCACCTTCCATAAAAAATTCAGAAAAACAATACAAACATAACAAATAAATTACTATCTCCTCTAGTTTAACTTCTCATATATACAGGAACAGAAAAAAATATACACATGACAGTATCAAAATACCGTCTTCCAACTTGAAAATCATGTACAAATTAATAGTTAATCGCCTTCTCCCCTTTAAAGCACCTTCAATCTTTTGTCAAAATTCCTAAGCAAACGCAGTGATTCTACGGTCCCTATTGTGGTCGCGTTGGACGCAATTAAAACCCTCAATTCGGACCATAGCCGGCGTGAATCCGTAATTAGTAGTATGGTCGAAACCCGATCTTGCTGACACGGGCGTAGATGTATTTTGTAAGACCGGATTCGGGTTGGATACCGGATCGGTAGCCTCAACGAATCGGGTATCATGGATTAACGGGTTATCGGATCTGGTTGGTGGAGATCCATAAAAGAAAGGAGATGTTTCTACTTGATTTTCTCCACCCTGTCCATAAAAACAAATCATTAATTAAACCGCATAGGTGAAAAAATTTAAATTAAAAGAAACAACTAGGATCAAATTTTACCTTGTGCACAAAAATATCGAGGAAATCAACCCTTGCTTTCAGATCCATATCATCCGCTTGTTGGCTGAACAAAATAAACAGAAATTGAGTACGGATACGAACTTGTTAAAACAGGTATGTGCAAAGATGAAGCAAGAATTGCTTACCAGGTCTGCAAGCGAAGGGATCGGGTCGGATCTGCAGCGATGGAGAGCTGTCCGATCCGTCTAGGCGTCGGACAGATAAGTGGAACCCTCATATCATCACAGGCAACAAAACTTTGCTGTTGAATTGTGCAGTGATTCATTTTTATTTTCCTTTGAAAGTCGATATGGCAGAGTCTATACCGAACAAACCTATAATATGTCAACAGACAAGTTTAGATCTACAAGATTTAAAGAGAAGTGAGCACCTTTCTTAATTGAAATTTGCGAGAGAATAGATACCTGAGCTAAAACTGCAAGTAGGAGGAGAAACAGGGAGGAAAGAAGAGGACGAAGGCATAAAGAAAAGAGAGGAGGCGATTTATAGATAGGTCAACACGAGAAAGATATTGTGACATTTGAATACTGTTTTAATAGTAAAGAAATAGTTATTTTATTTTTATTACCAAAAGGGAGGTTGAGTTCATTTCACGCGAGCAGTGCTTCGAGATTGGGAATTCATTTTAGAATGGCCTTTAATATCTGAATCCTATTAACTTTGTACACATCTCGTTGCCTTTTATTTTATTTTATTAAATACTTAGCGTGATGTTATTTTATAGCAGCATGTTCGATTGCGACTACGCTCACAAATTTATAATTTAAAATGGTTTCCAACAGTTTATCACTAAGCGTAGCATTACAACAATCGGGATCAAGGGAGTACGAATTTGTAATTTTGTTGGAAACCTATTGAACAACGCCTCAATTGTAAATATGCATTTGCTTTGCTTGTTTATTTCTGGAAATTTGGGAGCCATTTTAATATTTGTGTGTTTGTTCAATAAACGCTTGGTTGATTGAACTATATAATTTAATTTTTATTGATTTTTTTTTCAATTAAGACCGAAATTATATTCACAATCTAACTCACATGTCCCAATAACATTATATACTCACGTATTCAGTTTATTATACAGAAAATTATTGCGAAGAATAAAAATTTTCAGCGTTTTAGCCTCTTTAGTATTTTAGCCTGAAGGATAGCTTTCTTTAAGTATCAGTTTTTAGTTATTGATAGCAGTTTTTAGGTATCAATTTGTAGTTATTGGTAGCAGCTTTTAGGTATCGGTTTTTAGTTTGGTAGCAGTTTTGAAATAATTTTTGTTCTTATGAATAATTTGAAAATAATGTTTGTCCTTATGAATAATTTTAAAAGAATGTTTGTCATTCTGGTTAAAAGAATGAGGTCGTGTCCTTGAGGCTAAAAATATACAAATTTTTATCATTTAAATTAATTCCCCCCTTTATTATATCCCTTCATTTATTACTTCGGTGAATAAAATACCTGTTACATTCATATTCTTCAGGCAATACTAAAACCAGACTGAATGAGACGCAAAGTCGTAAAAACGACCACAAAACATGAGAGTCAGCCTGCAGCTGCAATCTTCATTCCAACTAAAAGAACTACAGCTAAAGGGCACGAAGTCACACCGAGATGAAGTGTTGCACTTATAAATCAGGCTGAGGAAATATCGGGTCTACGCCAATGTAACGCGATGCCATCAGAATGATGTGGTGAAGGATCCGTCGCCCTCAGAATGTAACAAACGCAGGAGTAAAAATAGAATAATAATAGAGGAAAACTGCTCTGGATCTAAAGGACCCACTAGGTCCAATTACTAATCTTAAGAACTTATACTATGCTAACTCTTTCAAGTACTGATCTGCCATGCAGGTATGGAGGACTCCCTGAACAATACCACAAGAAACCAAAAGCTTTCCAAGGGCTACACAAAAGGTTACCCAAACTGCTACACAAAAGGTTACCCAAACTTCACTCCATCGCAGATTTACGCTAGTTAGAGAAAAGCAAAGAAGTAGGTGTCCGATCACAGTATCTTGCACACCGTCATGCCAAGTGCAGGCCAGGAGAATCCAAAGCAAGAGCAAGCCAACATTCAACTAGCACCACAGCTCAAATCAGGCAACACAACCCAACTCATTCCAAGCACAAACGTCAAAATCAACACAGCAAACTAGGGAAGATAGTTTAACTACAATCGTCTCAACACAGCATCATGCAAATGAAGCGCTTCCGACAACACGAACCAACCTCGTTAATCCCAGTGGCGCTCAAAGCAGAACAAAGGCATGGCTCATCACTTCATCAAAAAACAAAATGATAAAGATAACATACTCACTCTGGGAAGAAAGAAGTAGTGCTGATAGTTCCCCTCACAAGGACCCATGTGCAAAAAATTCAAATTTGAAGTCACCCACCACGACTTCAAATATTCACCCTCGAATTTCAGATATTCTTACTTCAATAAAGGAGTTCCCGCCTTCATCTCAAACTTCCCGTAAAAGACACGTCAACAATCCGACTATATCAAACAGATGATGCAAATAGATGACATTTGGCAGGATCCAAGGCTAAAGCACAATGGTAAGAGAATGATTATAGCGATCTGTGTACATCTCTATATTATAAATAGGAAAAGCAGAGTAGCAGGGAGGGGTTTTTTCCACTTTTCAATAATTTGAGGTTCAAAAAAGAAATTAATGTACTCTCTACCATTAAAATCTATACCTAAAAATATAGATGAAGAAAGAGAAATTTCCTCCATGGACATAGGATTCCTTGATGTCCAAACCACGTAAATTTCTTGTGTTCTTTACTATTTCCTGCATTTTGTTATTTACTGAAAGTGTGCTATGGATCGTGTAATATAGATATATGATAATACAAAGTACAGTAATGATAGCTATACAGTAAATAGTGTGGAATATTAAAGCAGTATAATAAAAATAACACTAGAGATTTTTATACTGGTTCGGAGCTCCGTCCTACGTCTAGTCCTAGACTCCTACTAGAATTTCACTAAAACAACAACGCTCACTTACCTAGAGAAACAGGTCTGTACAACCCCTGAGTAGCCGAACAGGGACCTGAGCAGCAGAATAGGATTTCGCCTTAGCAGCCGAAGAGGACTTCACATGCCTGAGCAGCAGCATAGGACTTCAACAAAAAGATTGTTAAACTTTTTGTGCTCTGATAACACGGATAAGTCTGTTTATAGTACACCCTTCCTATGATCTTCTCCTCGAGTATAAATATGTATATTTGAAGTTTATGAAGATTAGAAAGGAATAGTATTGCTTAGAATATGATATATAGATCTAATTCAAGCAATAAGTATGTTAAGAATGCTGAATATTTGAGAGTATAGTCACAAGATTATTCAAGAGAGTTAGATAAAAAAGATAAGCAGATTAAGTTTTTTGAAATGAAGTTAGGATATTATTTATAGTTGTTAAATAGCAGCGACCATTGGCGAAGAGTTTCTGTTGAAGCGTCACGTCCAAATCTCTTCGTAGAGATTCGTAACTCTTCACGAATGATCGTGTCTTTGTAGAAAATATAGCCATTATAGAAATTCAGTCAACCGAGTCTCTGGGTCAGTCGACTAAATATTCAGATGATTTTTATTATATATTCTATATATTTTTGTGCACCTGTGCATGTTGCACAGATACTACCAGGTCAGTCGACTGACCTGGTATTATCTATGCAATTTGTACAGTTTACACAGGCATATAATATATATATATATATATATATATGATTCTAACTTTAAAACTTTGATTATATATATATATTATATGTTTATATATGTATAAATCATTTGAAGATAAGAAGATTATATATATAAGCTAATATATACGTAAACGAGGAGAGATCTTAACAATATTGATTCAAAACTCAAAACAAACTAATATACAAGTTGATGCACTGATTTTGTTATCTTGTCTCCATGTTCTATATATTATCTTTTTGTCATAACAGTCGTCGAATCTATATGTTGCATGATAGCTTTGTGTCATGAATCAAAACCAAGTCTCAACATTCTCCCCCTTTTTGATTGATGACAACCTGTAAATAGATATAGATTTCGACTGTATATAATATAATATAAATACTTACTCCCTCTGAATCTTTGGCGATATATATCCTGCATTCTTAATGTTAGTGATAATTTTCTCCCCCTTTGTCATCGACAAAAAGGAATAAAGAACATGAATAATCATATGATGCATGTATAGATATTCAAATCATAGCAATAAAAGAAACAAGCATTCATACATTGCAACATCACAAACAAGAGTTTTAAGGTGACAACATCATATATAAAACAAATAAAACAAAACATTTTCTATTTAGTACAAGCCATGTTTTAATGTTTTGAAATGAAAGATTAATGTTTGTAGATCATAAAAAGAAAATACTAAGATAAGCAACAACTTACTCTATTATACGCTTACTCCTATCACCATGAGAACTTTGACCACCTATATCGCCTCCATCGCCTCTATTTCCAACATTGTTTCTACTACTCGCTTGATCATTGGAAGAGGAGGACCAAGTGAAGACGGGTGTTTGCCCGGATCTCCTAGTATAGACGTGGAAGAGCCTGATGAACACGAGATCGCTTGCCATAACTTTGTGAAACATTCATTCACTTTATCAAGATTTTTTTCAATCCTAGTGATATGTATGTCAAGAATTTGTTGGTTACGACATATCATGGAAACAGACTCATGTGGAGGAAGACCTGGATTTGGAATCATAATTTCATCTTATTGATGAATAGTTGATCTTTGGCGAGTCGAACGATGAGATGATGCTTCGCCTTGTTGTTGAGGCGGTTGATCTTGAGGTATTTGACGTTGAGTCCATTTTTAAATGAAATGATGGGAGGAGGTCAAGCAACCGGTAATTTCATCAATGCTAGAGTACGGAAGTTTAAGTAGCCTACGGTAGAGACCGGTGAGTCGGGTTCCATAATCTCACATTTTTTTAGTAAGCGCATAATGTACTCATCATAATATATGACATTCATGCCGCCATTGTTGAAACTTAAAATCTCATCAAGAATTAACCAGGGCCAACTAACTTTGATATTTCCGAAGATGGCATATAAAGCTTTGAAATTGTGTTCATAAACAAGTTCGTATTTTCCGGTTCTCGGAGTTATGGTTTTCATCAACGCGCGGTGCATAATCCTAGCTTTAGGCTTTAAGGACATAGATTTGAGCTGGGCATATCATCCTCTAAAACAAATGACTTATATGATCACAAACAACCATATCACAATCTACATCACTTAATTAAATTTCATTATTTTCAGATTTTAGGATGTGAGCCATTCGATCTAAAGAGAAAAATACCGTTTTTCCACAAACCAAACTCTGTACGCAATCAACTTGGTTTTGTATACTTTGATGACCCAAATTAAGGTTGGCATAGAATAGCTTAACCATAATTTGGTTTATCTTGTGCTTATTTTCATCAATATTAATTAAAGACTCCAAATTGCTACGACGAGCCAATTCTTGTATATGATAAGGAGAGAAATCGACAAATTTCATAAACGAATCTTCAAAAATACGAGAATCTTGCATTCTCCTCCATCGTCTAACTGCGGTATCGTCGAAAAGCCATTGTTGGATTTGGTCGTCGGAAGGAGGTTGAGAGGATGAAGTTGCTTGACCTTTTCTTTCTGGAGCCATTGAATTTGAGTTTTGAGGTTAAGAATTTGGTTTTTGAAGTTTTAGGGTTTGAGGAAAATTGAAAAACCTGAAGTAAAAGTGAAGAGCAAAGGTGAATTTGGAGGATAAAAGGCGAGGTTGTGTTGGTAGGAGTAGTTAATTTGGATCAAATCTACAAACCAGTCGACTGAATCAAGTGTTCAGTCGACTGAATCTGAATTTTTCTATTTTTAAACTTCTGGTTAAGTCAACTAAAGGCCTGATTCAGTTGACTTAATCTGGAGGATAAAGATTTTAACTTTTGGTCCAATCGACTGACCCAATGTGGCAGTCGACTGAATCTGCTGTAATCATATTTTTATTACCAAGTTAGTCAACTGGCCTGTGCTAGTTTCCCCAATAAGCCGCTTTTTGTGAAGTTTTTGTGTATATTTGTTGATATTATATATACATACTAATGAAAATATAATTTTATTTATATGATTGTTAGTACCGATATATATGTTGTGAATATTATTTTAGAACTACGTATATATATATATATCTTTAATTGACATTATACCGAGTTCTCGACGTAGATTTATAAATGTGTTTTCTAACAGCAGTTTTGTAAAGATATCAGCTAGTTGATTTTCAAATGGAACGTAATCTAAATTTATCACATCTTTTTCTATATTGTCGCATAGAAAATGATGTCGAATATCTATGTGTTTAGTTCTAGAGTGATTTACTGGATTTTTAGATAGATTAATTACACTTGAATTATCACAGTAAATCGTTGATTTTAATAAATTAACTCTGATATCTTTAAGTGTCTGTTGCATATAGATTACTTGTGCACAAGCTAATGCCTCAGATATATACTCTGCTTCACAATTTGATAGTGAGACACAATTTTGTTTCTTGCTAAACCACGATATTAATAATTTGCCAATGAAATGACACGTACCGCTTGTACTTTTTATGTCCGTTCATGATCCTCTGAAATCAGCATCGCTATAGGATACTAACTCAAAAGAGCAATCTTTTGGATAAAAAAGTCCGAAATCTTTAGTATTTCTAAGATAACGTGGAATTCATTTTACGGCTCATAAGTGTGATTCTTTCGGGGCAGCTTGAAATCTTGCACATAGACATACACTCATCATTATATCTGGATGACTAGCTGTTATGTATAGTAATGATCCAATCATACTACGATGCAGTTTTTGGTCTACACTCTTGCCGTTTTCATCTCTATCGAGATGTGTTGTTGTGCTCATAGGTGCCAGTTTGGCAGAAATGTTTCCAGTTCCGAATCATTTGATCAGATTATACAGTGTTTTTCTTGATTTATAAATATTCCATTTGAATTTTTTTATTTGAAGACCTAGAAAATACGATAATTCTCCCATATGAGACATCTCGAATTCTCTAGTCATTATTTCAAAAAACTCTTTACATAATTTATTATTAGTTGAACCAAATATAATGCCGTATACATATAATTGAACTATTAAAATATCATTTTAGAATGTTTTATAAATAGAGTCTGATCTACTTATCCTATTTCGAATCCTGGTTCAATTAAATAGCTTTTAAGGCGTTCATACCAAGCACGTGGTGCTTATTTTAAACCATATAAATCTTTCTTAAGTTTATAGACATGATTTGGATATTTTCATGAACAAATAAAGGTGGTTGTTCAACAAAAACATTAATATAACCATTTCAAAATGCATTTTTAACATCCATTTGATAGAGTTTAAAGTTATTAAAACACGCGTAAACCAGTATGATTCGTATTGCTTCTAGTCTAGCGACTGCAGCAAACGTTTCTTCGTAGTCTATTCCTTCTTCTTGGTTATACCCTTATGCTACCAATCTGGCTTTGTTTCTAGTTATATTTCCTAATTCGTTTGCTTTGTTTTTATAAACCCATTTAGTTCCTATAATAGTCTGATTGGTCAGTCTGGGTACTAGTTTCCAAACTTCTATTCGTTCAAACTGATTTAGTTCTTCTTGCATAGCAATAATCCAGTTTTCATCGGATGATGCTTCCTTAGTATTCTTAGGTTCTATAGTAGAAAGAAAAGCTGCATGACCCATTAAATTTAGTTGATTTCTAGTTCGAACATTTGAATTTATTTCTCCAATTATATTTTCTGTAGGATGATTTCGTAAGATTCTTGGAGGAGATCTTATTGTATTGGCGATATTTCTATTTTCTGAATTATGAATAATGTTTTCATCTTCTCTAGAATTATGAATAATGTTTTCATTTTCTCTTAAATTATTTATTTCTGTATTCATGTTATCATCAAGTAAATCTTCATCATCGTTAAAACTTGAAATATGTTTAAAGTTTTTATCAAAAGGTATGTGGAGTGTTTCTTCAACAGTATTAGTCCGTTTATTGAAAATTAGATAAGCTCTGCTTCGATCCGAATATCCAAGAAATATTCCTTCATCACATTTTGAATCAAATTTGTCAAGCTGATCTTTGGTATTTAACGCAAAACATTTTGATCCAAATACTTTAAAATAATATATGTTTGGTTTTCTACCGTAAAAAAGTTCATGAGGTGTATTCTTAGTGAGGGGTCTAATAGAAACACGATTCAATACATAACAGACAGTTGCAATGGCTTTTGCCTAGAAATGTTTTGGTAACTTGCTTTCCTTTAGTAAGGTTCTAGCACATTCTTGTAGAGTCCAATTCTTTCGTTCTACAACTTCATTTTTTTATGGAGTTCTAGGAAACGAAAAGTTATGAAATATTCCTTTCTTTTTACAATAGTTATCAAACAGTTCGTTATCAAATTCACCTCCGTGATCACTTCTAATATTTTTAATTAGTACCTTTTAAATTTTGAATTCGTTTAACAGATGTTTTGAAATTCTTAAAGTATCACTTTTATTTTTCATAAAGATAGTCCACGTATATCTAGAAAAATCATCAACTATTACAAACACGTTTTATTGTGATTTATGGATTGAACTTGGGTCGCTCCAAATAAATCCATATGAAGTAATTCAAGTGTGGTTGTAATGTCGAAATGAATTTCTTAGATTCAGATGAAGATTTAGTTAATTTACCTAATTGACATGCGTCCAGATATTATTAACTTTAAAACTCATCTTTGGTAATCCTTTTACAAGATTATTTTTAGAAATTTCATTTATAGTTTTGAAATTTATATGACAGAATCTTTTATGCCATAACCAGAAATCATTTTCTTTGGCTATTAAACACATGTCTGGGTTATGATTAACTTTCATATTTAAAACGTAAATGTTTCTCTCTTTATCTCATTCGAAAATAAGATTCTGATTTTGATCGAAGATGCTACATTTAATTTCAGAGAAAGATATTTTAAATCCTTTATTGTATAATTGACTTATACTTAATAGATTATGTTTTAGATTCTTAACTAATAAAACGTTTGTAATAAGTGGTAAATTAGATGTACCATAATTGCTTACATCGCCTTTGCCGATGATATTTCCCTTGGAATTATCTCCAAAAGTGATAGAACCTCCATCTCAGTATGTAATGTTTGTCAGCTTATCTTTTTCAATGTGTTTTGAGAAACCACTATCGATTATCCATTTACTCTTTTCTTGAATGGGACCTGCAAAAAATATGAGATGACGTTGGTGCCCACCTTTTTAATAGGGTCCTAAGATTAGATCTTAGGAAACCAAACCCAAGTGGTTTCAGTATCCCTTTTATAAATATAATTCTTATTATTATGAACGTTTTCTATGAATGTCTAATATACTTATTCCTTATTATCTTGTTATTTGTTTTGGGAACCCATATATGTTAGTTTTAGAAACTGATCTTTTTGAAAATATGGGTGTTTTATTAGACTTAACGTTGTTTAAATTACTGGACTGTGAATTCTTGGCTTTTCTCTTATAACCTAGTCCATTTTTATTGTTAGAAGGTTGTGAATTTTCAATAACTCTAGATAAATTCTCTCCGCCTTCATTAAAATTCGAGACATTTTTAGTGATTCCTTCTAGTTTGGTTTTTAGACTTGAATTTTCTAGTTCTACCATTTTGATATTAGTTTTCAAATCATAATTTTCAAAAACAAGAACATCATTCTTTTCTTTTTGAGTCTCAATTTCTTGACTCAATAATATCAGTTGAGAATTAACATTTGAAAGCGATTCTTGAGTTTTCTCAATTTCTTCTTCCAATATTTTCTTCTCGTCTTTAAGTATGTCTCTTTCGAATTCTGCCTTGTTCTAATTTTCAACAGCCTCTTTATATTTTCTTTTAAGACTTTTTAAAGTATCTAACAATTCTGAGTTTATCTCTATCATATCATCAAAAGTTAAATCACTAACCTCATTATCTTTGGCCATAAAGCATAGATGGCTTATTCATTACCGTTGTCACTCTCGCTTTCTAAGGAGGAGGAGTCTGAATCATCCCATCTAACTGAAAAAGCTTTCCTTCTGAATTTTTCCTTCCTTTTATTGCGATGGTCTTTCTTTTGATCCGGACAATCTTTCTATATATGTCCCTTTTTGTGACAGTTAAAGTACTACAGAACTGATGAAGATGGTGGTTTATTGCTGTTTGAGCTTCTCTTGCCATTATTTCTGTTTCCTTTTCTATACTTCAAGAATTTCTTGAAGTATTTGGCAATAAAGGCTAGGTTCTCTTCGTCTGAATCTGATTCTTCTTGTTCTGCATGGAATACTATATTCTTTTTATCTTGAGCTTGAACTCGTTTGGCCTGCAAATTTACTTCATAGGACATTGGATTTCCTATTAACTCTTCCAGAGTTATTTTGGGAATATCGTTCGCTTCTTCAATAGCGAGAACTTTTCTTTCCCATTCTTATGTTAAAGAGTTAAGGATTTGGGATACGGTATCAAAATCTAAATATTTTACTCCTAGTCCTACTAATGAATGATAGATATCCTATAATCTTGAGTACATATCGTTTATAGATTCATTATCTTTCATTCTAAAGCTTTGAAACTGATTTTGAGGATGGATAGCTTACTTTGTTTGACCTTGTTAGTTCCTTCGTGTGTAACATTAAGTGTAAGCCATATTTTATATGCAGTGTTGCACAAGCTAGCACGGTTAAACTCATTTTTATCTAAGGCACAAAACAACATATTCATGGCTTTTGCATTTTCTATGGCATCTATTTTCTGTGTATTTGTCCAAGCAGAATACTCCTCAGTAGGAATAGTGTATTCTTTTTGAGTTATATTCCATGAATCAAAACCATTTGCTTGCATATATATTCTCATTCATATGGCCCAATAGTTATAGTTCATGCCATTGAAAAGTGGTGGGTGGATTGTCCTTCTATGAAGCTATGTTAGTTTCCGTATTATTAGAGTATCAGATAACTGTGTTACGATGATATGAAGATCCTGCTCTGATACTAAATGAAAGTGTGCTATAGATCGTGTAATATGGATACATGATAATATAGAGTATAGTGATGATAGCTATATAGTAAATAGTGCAAAATATAAAAGCAGTATAATAAAAATAACACCAGAGATTTTTATACTGGTTCGGGGCTCCGTCCTACGTCAAGTCTTAGACTCCTTTTGGAATTTCACTAAAACAACAACCCTCACATAAACTGGAGGAATAGGTCTATATAACCCCTGAGCAGCTGAATAGGGACTTGAGCAGCGGAACATGATTTTGCCTCAACAGCCAAAGAGGACTTCACATGCCTGAGCAGTAGAATAGGACTTCAACAAATACAATAGATTGTTTGACTTTTTGTGTTCTGATAATACAGATAAGTCTGTTTATAGTACACTCTTTCTATGATCTTCTCCTTGAGTATAAATATGTATATTTTAAGTTTATGAAGATGAGGAAGGAATAGTATTGCTTAGAATATGATATATAAATCTAGTTCAAGCAATAAGTATGTTAAGAATGCTGAATATTTGAGAGTATAGTCGCAAGAATATTCAAGAGAGTTAGATAAGAGAGATAAGAAGATTAAGTTATTTGGAATGAAGTTAGGATATGTATTTATAGTTGTTAAATAGCAGTGACCATTGGCGAAGAGTTCCGGTTGAAGCGTCGCGTTCAAATCTCTTTGTAGAGATTCGTAACTCTTCACGAATGATCATGTCTTTTCAGAAAATATAGCTGTTATAGAAATTCAGTCAACTGAGCCTCTGGGTCAGTCGACTAAATATTCAAATGATTTTTACTATATATTATATATATACTTGTGCACCTATGCATGTTGCACTGACACTATCAGGTCAATCGACTGACTTACTAGGTCAATCGACTGACCTGGTATTATATATGCAATTTGCATAGTTTACACAGGTATATAATATATATATATATATATTATATTTGATTCTAACTTTAAAACTTTAATAATATATATATATTGTATATGCTTATATATGTTTAAATCATTTGAAAATATGAAGATTATATATATAGACACACACACACACATACATGTAAACGAGGAGAGATCTTAATAATAGTGACTTAAGACTCAAAACAAAATAATATAAAAGTTGATGCACCGATTTTGATGTCTTGTCTCCATGTAGTATATATTCTCTTTTTGTTGTAACAGTCATCGAATCTGTATGTTGCAGTGTCATGTCATGAATCAAAACCAAGTCTCAACATTTACCTGCCTAGTCTTCAATACCGAATCTTACCTTATTTGTATCAGAATTAAATATTGGTAGGATTTAACATTTTAATAAACAGTTAAAGTGCAATTACCTAATTGTGTGAGCATCCAATGACATAACTACTACGCAAGGGAAAATTTAATACACTTAATTTTGCTTATTCAAAACCATTGAGGTAATTAGTACGGTAATTACTTCATCATCAGTTTGAGTGTTGTAAGACGAAAAATCTTATCAATATTTTTGACGCTAAAAGGAGGGTCCGAACCTTCGTTTTTCTTTTTCGATTTCCAGCAAACTTGGATTTCCTTTATACACCATGAACCCCACTAATTCATCCACCTCACATGCTCAAGAACTACAACATATGGCTGCAAAGACCTCGAAAAGACTTCTGTGACCTCAAAAATCTCAGTTGAGGAGCAAACTTTAATTGAAATTCTCTCAGATATAGTCCTTGTTGGCTTTCATGCATTCACAAGCCAGATTAACCAATGTATGAAAGGGCTAGAGAAAATCGTGGCACAACATACTGTCCTAAGACCATCCTCTCCACTTTAGTCCATAAATCACTGCCTTTGTTCACCTACTATGCTGACTATTCAGCAAGGAAATGAAAATGGCACTTCTAAAGATGGGAACGATGATGCTAGCCTAAAAATCGATACCAAGGTGAAAGGCAAGATCCAAGCAAATCCACAAGTCAAGACAAAACCGGCCAATATTAACCTTTTACTACTTAGAAAATAAATCCAACATGCTCTGGAAGAGGATGACCCCACTTCATAGATCAAGGATGAATCAGCACAGTTAGACCCCAAAGAAGACGAAATTTACTATTTAAAAGCTCATGTTGAGCTGTTGGCTAACTTTGCCAATGGGGAACTGGGAAGAAGGTTAGAAAGGAAGGATCTTCCCCATTCTATGATACTATCATCGAAGCAGACTTCCCTTACAACTTCAAAGCCCCGTTGATTGACAAATTCGATGGGACTACAAATCCAGACAATTATCACTATACATTTGAATACCACATGGACATTTTGAAAGTAGAAGGATGACTAGATGTAAGATATTCCCGGCTTATTCAGCTGGAGCTGCAGCTAGATGGTTTAGGAGATTTGGATCAGGGAAGGTCCATTCTTGGTGGCATCTATCTATCAATTTTCTAAGACGGTTCAATTAAGGAAGAGAAACTTCCCCTGATATAAAACTATGTCATGCATTAAGTAAAGCGAGAATGAAAGCCTTTGCAATTTTATTAAGCATTTAACTCTAAGGCTCCTAGGATTAGAGTAAGCAATGAAGGAGCATTTCTAATGGCAGCCTATGCCGGGATCAGGAGGGGGACCTCGGTATGGGAAAAGAAAATCAGAAAGCCATGTCATAACATGAAAGCTTTCTATGAAAGAGGCAGTGACTATATTAGGATGGAAGAAGCTAGTTTCACCACATAGAGTAAGAAATATTCTACCTCTGGCTATGAGAATAAAATGGGGCAGAAGAATATCACCCATCAGCAAAGGGACAAAAGGAACTTATCTTTGCAGTATAAACCCCCCTCACTCACACTCCTGGTCGGATGTATGAGGTGACCAGGATGGAACTTGCTTACAACGTGCCCAATAAAGAGAAGAAACCAAAACAGAACCGAGGTAGGAAAATATTATCGCTTCCACCAAGCCAATGGCCATCATACTGACGACTGACGGTTGTCAACATTTGAAGAACGAAATAGAGAGGCTGATCCACAAAGGGTACTTAGGCAAATTTTAGAAGAATAATGACAAAGGCAAAACAGGATCTGGCTCCTGACCCAAATGAATGCCAAGCTAGGAACCCCTCTAACTTAATAGCATCAATCCATAGGGGCCATACACCATAGGTGTGAATAAAAAGGCACAAGAGAGGTACGTGCAAGAGGCGAAACCCTAACAGAAGTCAATTTTCCATGTCATACAAAAGCTTGCTCCAGAGATAATGCTCACGATAGTTAATGCAGCAGGAGCTGTCTTCCCTCACTAAGACCCACTCATTATTACAGTGTAAATCAAATCGCACTACAAAGAAATTTTTGTCGATTCTGGAAGCTAACTCATTGTTATCTTCAAGTCTGCATACGATTAGATAAGGCTTACACCAAAAATCTAAAACCTAGTCCTGAAATGATCTTTGGCTTCAACAACATTGCTACCATCCAAGTAGGATCAGCGCACTCGCTTGTTACCGCTGGAACTGCCCTACTACATAAGTCATTCTATGAAAGCTTCTTAATCATTAACCAACCCTCACCTTCCTTTCTCAGAATGCCTGCTTTGATGGACATGGAGCAATAATTTCTCAGAAAGATCTGCTTATTGAAGGTCAACACTCCTACAAGAATAGGTTCAATAAGAGGCGAATAATTTTTAGCCAAAGAATTATATAATGTAAACCTTACTTCTGGAAATAAAATTCGGCGTCTATTTTAAAATTTATAATGATAATAAAAAAAAGAAGTCAAACCATTTCACAAAACTGTGTCGATACTAGATACCCAAACTGACATTGAAGTGGGTAATCCCTTGCCCTCAAAATCTTCAAAGAAGGAAAATATATATATGCACATGATCAGCACTGATCAGTATAACAGTTTTTGCGCAGTACTTTTCCAAAGAAGCCTAGAAATAGGCATCCTCAGTGAATCCACTACCAGAAGTGGAAGTAGAAAGTGAGATAGACCTCAGGGGAATCAAAGAAAGAGCTAGAGTTAGTAGATGATCTTAAAGATGTACAAATAGATCCAGAAGATCTCGTAAAGGTACCAAAGATAAGAAAGAAGCTTAGCGCAAAAGATTGAGATGAGCTGATAGACTTCCTAAAGAGATCAGCATGTATTTTCCTGGACTCATTTTGACATGGCAGAGACAGACCCAACCATCATCTGTCATGGATTGAACATCGATCAAGAGAGCTAGGAAAAATTGAAGAATCTTAAATCAAGGAAGGTATAATTCCCCATATGAAGAAGTCCAAAGTTGAAGGAAAATGGACTCAAAAGGGTGGCATATTACCCAAAATGGATTGTTAACTGAGTTCTGGTAAAAAAGCCCAATGGCAAATGGAGAACCCGCATTGATTGTACCAACCTCAACAAGGTCTGCCCGAAGGATAACTTCCTTTTACCCAAAATTAAGTAATTAGTTGATGCAACCAGGAGACTTGAGCTGCTCTCTTTCATGGATAGGATACAATCATATAGCTATGTTTGAGATAGATCAGAAGGATATTAGTTTTATGGCAGATAAAAGATTATAATGCTACAAAGTCATACCATTTGGGCTCAAGAACGCGGGTGCAACCTACCGAAGGCTGGTTAATATGACGTTTACAAAACATATTGGAAAGAATGTTGATGTATTTGTAGATGACATGCTGGTTAAGTCCAAGGTAGCATCAAGCCATGTCCAAGACTTGGAGTAGACATTCGAAGTCCTAAGGAAATACAATATTAAGTTGAACCCTTTAAAATGTACCTTCGCCATCTAATCAGGCTAGTTCCTGTGGTATATAGTAAGCGCTTGTGCATTGAAGCAAATCCTGAGAAGATTGAGCCATAAAAGAAATGGGAATCCAGAGAAGCTAAAGTATTTGATGAGTCTAAATAGCGGGGTAGCACCATTGAGCATATTTATATCCAAAGCAATAGACAAGTGCATCATGTTCTTTGACTGGGTGATGAAAGGAGAAAAGTTTGAATGGATTTAGGAGTGCTAAGATGCATTTCAAATCTTAAAGGATCATCTGGTCAATAGTCCTATATTTTCAAAACTGATGACATGTAAGGACATGTACATTTATTTAGCAGTAACTGATAAAGACGTTAGTGTTGCAGTGATACGAGAAGACAAAGGGACCCAAAGACCCATCTACTTCACAAGCAAGCGGCTATTAAGGGCAGAACTAAACTACTCAGTCATTAAAGAGCTGACCTACAACCTGCTCCTTACAGTAAGGTAGCTACAGCCTTATTTTTAGGTATATCCCATCAAAGTCCTTACATACAAACTCCCTAGGCAGATATTATAGAAGCCAGAGACATCAGGCCGCTTATTAAAATAGGGGATGGAGCTTAGCTTTTTCGACATCACCTATTGTCCCAGAAAGGCAATCAAAGCCTTACACTTGCAGATTTCATCGCAGTGTGCACCATACTAGCTGAACCTCAATCAGAGGAAGAAGCAAACGCACTGTAGTTCTAGCAACTATTTATAGATGGAGCGTCGAATGAACATGGGTTAGGAATTGAGTATGTACTAATCACTTCAAATGGGCGGAAGCTGTATGGAATAATTCAGCTCGGTTTTAAAGCAACCAACAATGTAGCGAAATATGAGGCTCTCCTCCCAGGCCTAAGAATGGTCCAGGTAACAAAGGTAACTCACACTAAAATTCACAGTGATTCCCAATTAGTTGTGAACCAAGTGCAGGGAAATTACCAAATGAAGGAACCAACCTTAGTCAAATATATGGAACTGTTGTAACATCCCCTATTTGAGGCCCGAAGCTAAGTAATACAGATGCTGCAGTCATCTATAGTATTAACTTCTGGTGACAAGATACGGTAATGTTAATGGTATCAATAATATCAGAAGCACATGAATACGAAATAAAATCAACATAGATTTCAAAACAGCTTTTCTTTTTACATTTCAAATCAATATTTCATATTCAATTACATAATCCGAAAAGATTCCTAGGTTTTGATCCAATATAATTATTACAAACTATGCCAAGAGTGACATTTGAAGATGCCCCTTGGATGATCAGAGTACTAGATAGATAGACATATTGGTCATATATACATCATAATGGAAACAATACTAAATAACTCCTGCATAGCTAGCTTTGCCTCCTACACGTCTTTAGAAGCTTATTCGTCCAACCTACTAAACCTGAAAAGTCCTTAACTCTTAATCTACTCAAATTTAATTTTGAACACCCAAGAGTTTAAGGGGGAAAACATAAACTTTGAGTCAGACATATAGCCTTGTGTGAATAATTCTATTACATCTTGGTTTACTGATATTAAGTGAGACCACGTTGCTTAGCGGTACGGGTTTTCCTCACTAATATCCTTTTAAAATCATATCTTTTACAAATCAAAATCCTGCAATCAAACTGATTATAACAACAATAACAATAACATATATGCATATAAATCAGGTAATCAATGGGCTATCTATCCAAACATTATAGTTTTATCTGGCTAACCATTAACCACTAGCTGACTCGGGCCTACCAGACATAATGATCCTTCCTTAACTTACTTCCCCAAGGGTCAACTGATCCTAATGGTTTTGCGGGATCACCAATAACCTACCTCTACTCTGTGTATTCCTTTCTGTGTGTAACATCTTAGTCTTACCTGTGACAGAGTCCTACACACTGAATTTTTGGACTTATATTAGCTAGGGGCTATTAGCTAAAATATAGGGTGCAAACCTACATCAGTCCTATCCAGTCTTCTAATATCTGAGTCATACACTTAGGATTAACTTCCCTATTCAATTTTCCTCGAAAACATTTCTTTCAAATTGATTTTACCTTTTTAAAATCATACTTTAACAAGGAAAATATACTCTTTACTGAAAATACCTATGCCATGGTATACACTTTACACAAAACAATGTTGATGAAATCTAAATCAATGGGATTATTTATCCTTTCAAAATAAGTTAAAGCCCATTTTTAACTTAGAAAACTTTAAGCTATAAAGCCAAAACAACACCTTTGAAACCATTGTTTAAAACCTAAAACAATCCCTTTCGAAATCATAGAAAGCAAACCTTTCGAAATCATCGAAAGAATCCCTTTCGAAATAATTGCTTAAAACCTTAGACATCCTCTTTCGAAAGCATTAAACTTATCTTTTGAAAGCATTGGAAACATTCCCTTAGAAACGCTTAAAAACTTGCCTTTCAAACACTTAAAACATACCTTTCGAAACACTTAAAACATACCTTTCAAAAGCATTAGGTTCAAGTAAGGAAATATGAAACTATAACTTTGAAACCAATTGATGGTATTCCCTTCGAAATCATATTTGAAAACAAAACAAAATACATAGTCCCTAAGGGGATTTATATGGAAGTTATTCCTCCGAAACACTTAGGGTAATGATGACATACTTCCGCTTGTATATTTGGGTTTAAACAAGCAGCTTCAGCCATGTTGAAAGGTATGGGTAAGGGAGCGGCACACACCCTTTCGCATGTATAAGTTAAAAGAAAAGCAGTTCAATGGTTGCGGAGGGGTATTGGTTCGAAACCTACATTCTACACATATTGGTTTAGGGGTTTAAAAAGGCGGCCTTTAACAAAGGCGAACGGTATTAATGCAGCAGCTATGGAGTTAAAGGCTATTAAAGGCGGCTTCAATAGGTTCGAAAGGCCAACGAAAGCAGCTTTGACCTTTATGAAAGCATGCTTTCGCCACCATCGCTTCCTTCCCCCTAACCCCAATTCACTATGTACCAGTTACTTGATACCATGTGCATTGGTTTCGAATGGATGTGGAAGGTTTACACAAAGGAGTATGGTGACGGAAGCAAGCAGGTAAGTGGCAAAGAGGTAATTAGAATAAAAACTGTATTTTTTTGCCTTTAAAGTAGTTCCTTTTTACCCAACCTTCAATATTTGTCAAAATTACATTGGCTATGAAACCTTTATCATAATTTTTTCTTAAAAACTGCTACACATATTAGCTTAAAATATTTAAAACATTTTATACTTAACAAAATAGCCAAAAATCTTAAATAACAATTAAGCCCCTCTAGCTTAATTAATTTATTTGCCTAAGTAAAACACTTAGGAAAATTTCCCAAAAATCACAATAATTCGCTTTGAATATGTTCTCTAACATATATAAATTTCAAACTCAAAAACATTATTTAATTGCCCTAAATAATTTAAATCCAAAATTCACTATTTTCTCTTATAAAAAGTCATAATAAATCCACAATCACTTAGAAAATTATGAAACTTGGAAATCCGCTTCTAAAATAATGCTTTTGATCATATATCAAAAACACAAATCATTTGGATGTCATTTGATAGGTTTTCTAATCTAAACATATCATAAAATTTATATTAAACCATATAAATCATCAACAAGCATATTTACCCATTTAATATATTAAAACATGACATGATACTTGCAAAAATAATTTGGATCTAACTTGAAACGTAAATCATTATCAAAAGTGAGATGTAAACTAATTATTCACCTTGGCTTTGTGTTAAGAAGCTTGAGGTTTGCCTTTAGATTGATTTGTTTAAGCTTTCTACTTGAATCCTAGCTTTTCTTCTCCTTAAATCCTCTTAAGGGCGGCTGGTCGAGTTCCTTTAGGGATTTATTTTTGTTTGTGATAGTTAAAATGAATAAGGAATGAAGAATAGAAGGGTTTAGGGTATAGGAACAAAGGCTATCTCCATTTTACCCTTACTATATTCCTCTTACTTACTTATTTTTAGTTCTTTTTGGCTAATGCATTCATTAAGGCACGACTACTTCTTAATTAACAAATCTCAGTCTCTAAACCATCCACCTTGTTTTATTTTATTTATCCAATTAAATATTCTTAATAATATTGGTCAGAATTAGGGTGATTATAACTCTCTAATAAGTTACTAGCACAGTTCGAATAGTTTGGGATAAAACAAAATCCTTGTAAAAGAAACTTATCCACCGACTCCTTAGCAAAACTTACAAGTACCAAGGCGACTAATGAAATGAAGGCAATACCAATTAGGCATTAAGCAGAGCCAAGTATAATAGAATTAAATTAGATACTAGTCCTAACTCAAGCCCAATAGGCCACCATTCAAGGAACTCGAGACCCGAAGACAGTGGAAAATCAAGAACAACCCTTAGTTGAACCCTCGTATCAGCAAACTGAGGAGAATACATGGATGACTCCCATTAAGCAATTCCAGCCAAACTGAACCTTATCCCCGAACAGGTATGAGGCCAGAAAATAAGATACCATGCTCCATACCACTCCTTCTTTGATGCAACATTATACAAAAGAGGGTATTTTATCCTTATGTTTTCAAAAAATTGGAGGTACGAATCATGAAGGCACTACATGAGGGCTAATGTGGAGTTCGCTCAGAAGGAAATAAGTTAGCAAACAAAGTACTAAGGCATAGTTACTATCGGCCTTCGATGCTTCAGGATACAAAGGAATTTATAAGGAAGTGTGGCAGATGTCAATGATTTGCAAGTATCCCCAAACAACCATCCCATGTGCTCATCCCACTTGGAAGCCTATAATCGTTCGACATATGGCACATAAATCTGATAGAACCACTTCCAATGTAAATAGGAGGAGCTAAATATGTCATGGTGGCGATAGACTACTTCACCAAATGGGTAGAGGAAGAACCCCTAGCCATGATCACTGCGAAGAATATAGTCACTTTTATAGTGAGAAAAATAATCGCTGGATACAGGATCCCCATAAGATCATTTCTGATAATGCCACCCATTCCGAATGTAAAGTTTTTACAAAGCTCCATGAGAAGAATGACATGATAAAAAGTTTCTCTTCAGTTGCTCGCCTATAAGCAAATGGGCAGGTCGAAGCTGCAAGCAAAACCATTAAGAAGCTTCTTAAGAAAAGGCTATAGAAAGCTAAAGGAAAGTGGTCGAAAGAACTGTCTTTAGCACTATAGGCTTATCAAACTTCAACCAGATCTTCAACAGGCCATACTCCTTTTTTGCCTAACCTATGGATATAAGACCATGCTTCCTGTTAAAGTAGCGGTCCAATCACATAGAAGAATATCATATGCAGCAAAAAAGAAAAAGAAATTGAAGGAAACTGCCTTAGATCTCATTTAAAAAAGAAGGGATGAGGCAGCGGTAGTATCGGCTACATATCAGCAGAGGATGACAAGAAGTTATAATGCCATGCTCAAGGAAAAAAACTTCTACAAAAGGGACATGGTACTACAATTGGTAATAGCCAACACAAAGGATCCTATAGACGAAGCATTGGGTCCAAATTAGCAAGGTCCATTAGTCGTAGCAGAAGTTTTAGCGAATGGGGCATATTAACTATGAAGACCTAATGGCAACCTAGTCCCAAGGACATATAACTCAGAGCACCTCAAACCTTACTTTTTATGACCCACATTGCTTATGTAACATACGTTGTAGTTATTATTATAAAGTAATAATGCAATGAACATGATATAAGGATATTAGACGGTCCAAACCAGTATAAAAATCTCTCTGTATTAATATTCTCTAGCATAGCTAAATAATCATTCTGGATGTAGGGATATTAGACTACTCGAACTATTTATAAAAATAGAGCTGCTTACAATGCAACTCGGCTTCTTAAGCCAACTAACTAGATGTAGCGATATTGGACGGTCTGTACCAGTATACACACCCTTCTATGATTAGTTTTGCTAACATAGCACACTGGACATATGATACTAGGCAGCCGAAACCGGTACAAAAAGTGTAATACTCCAAAATTTTAGTAACATTATTTAGGATATTTAATTTGACAAATTAAGTAAAATAATGTATTGAGATAAGGAGAATGAGATTTGATAATTAAATAGGTCATGCCTTAATTAATTAACTAATGAGAGCCTTTAAAAGTTAAATTATAAGGAGGAATTTATGTGAAGGGCAAAATAACCTTAGATTTTCATCTCCCTCATTTACATTTGTATTCACACAAACATAAACTCACTTAAGACCAGCAATTATTAAGGAGTTTAAGAGAAGAAAACACTAGGAAATCAAGATTAAGCTCAGGGGAAATCAAATATAAACTCAAATATCAACTTTCAATATCAAATCAAGGTGAATAATGATTATCCATCTAAGGTATGCTTTTTTATTTTTGGTGTTATAATTAAGTCCGAAACTTATGATTGTTATTATGCCATGTTTTGAATGAATGATGATTATATGTTTATTGATAATTTATTGGATTTATTATAGAATTATTTAATACCTTTTAGGAGTGAAAATCTAGTTTATGGCATCCAATTGATTTTAAATTTGGATATGATGTTAGGAACATTATTTTAGAAGTGTGTTTTCAATTCCATAATTTTCGAAGCAAGTATGAATATTTTATGAATTCCCTAAGAGAGAGAAATGATTTATTTCGGGTTTAAATTATTAAAAATAATTAAATAATGTTTTTGGTCCTAAATTTAGTATATGTTTAAGAATATGTTAATTCTGATTTATTGTGATTTTTTGGAGATTTGTCCCAAGTTTTTATGAATTCTTATGAATTTATTAGGCTAGAAAAGCTTAATAATTATATTAAAATAATAATATAAAATTATTGGTTTGCAAATTATTTTAGGAATGATAATTCTAATCTATAGTAGTTTTCTGAAAAGGATTTAATAAAGAAGTTTATTATCCAATAGCAATTTGACAAAAGATTGGAGTTGGTGAAAAGAAATTGCTTTTTAAAGAAATAAAACAGATTTTATGTTAATTACAAAATTGCCATGACGTTATTAATTATTGCTGACATCCATCTATGCCACAACTATCAATGCCTTATATTTTATACTGGTTATAGTAGTGCCGCTAGTATTTCTTCAAAGATAATGATATTATGGCAACAATGCCGCATATTTTATATCGGCTATAATAATGCTGTAAGTTTTCACCATGGTTTCAAACAAAGCTGCTTGTTTTCAATATCAACTCCTTATACTATGATGTCACATTTATCTATACCGGCATTAATATTTATAGTGGCAATGATGCTACTTATCTTCATTTCTATATAAAGAGCCAGTAATGCCGCCTTTTTAACACTGATATTGAAGGGTATAATGCCGCATATTTATAATTGCAGTATTATTACTTTAGGCAACAACGTCACATATAAACCTTGCTTTCAACATCGATATTAATGATAATGATGTCGCCTATTTTCTACATCGATATAAATGTTATTAATGGTTCTATGATATTGATGCCGAATTTCATCAGTGTCGGCATTCACATATTTCCAAGTTTTAAAGCTTTATACTATGAATCTAAAGACTATGTTGCTTATATTAATGCTTTAACATAATAATGACATAGAGGTGAGCGACAATCCACAACGGCTATATCAATGCCGCACTTTATCAATTCAAATGGTTTTATTATATATGGCTTCATAGCCTATGGTTTTGAGGTGCGACAACCTCTAAATGGTTTCGAAGTTCATCAAAGCTATTTTATAAAAGCATATATCTTCGCATAAATTTTGGATAAAGTAAAGGGCTATAATTTCCTTGTTCTTAAGTATAATTTCAGGGGTTAAATCATTAGTAAATAATTATGTTTTCAAGGAAATAAAGGGTGTATTTAGCCTAAAATTTTACTTGTAAAATTATTATTCTTATCACCATTAGATAAATTGTGATAGGATAAATTGACTCAAGGATTAGAGAATAGAGAAAGTAATGGGACAAGTATAGGGCAGTGCCTTATACTTCAACCATTAGCCCCTAGTTGATATTAATCCACAATTACAGTGCATAGGGCTTTGTTAAGGGTAAAACTAATAGTCGGTTTATGCACAGATAGGAATATAACTTAGATAAGTTATTGGTTTGTCTGTAAAACTATTAGGTTCATAGTGAGCCTAGCAAAACCACGAGATTGTTAGAAAGTAAGATAAAAATTTAGACGATTGTTTTTGGACAAACAGTCCAGTTTAACTCCTAACAGTAAGTTGGGGAATTTTGGTATATCTAGTAGGCCCGAGTCTGCCATATAGTTTTGTAGTCACCTTGGGGAAATTATAAACTAGAGACAGACAGTCAGTTAATTAAGACAGATTAGTCAAGTTTACTCAAATAGCATGCAAGAATTTAATTTTCTTGTGTTTATGTAACTATTGTGACTGTAGGAGCATGATTGTTGTAGACATATTATTAAAGGATACTAGTGAGGGGAAACCCATTCCGCCCAGTGGTATAATCTCACTAGCTATCCATTATTAAGATGACGTATTATTATTCAGACCAGACTTTTTGTCTGACCTAAAGTTTTTTCCCCTTTAACTCTCGGATACTCAATTGATTAGTTGGAGAGTAAGGTTTTTTAGGTTTGATGAATAAAGATTTCAAAGACGGGCAGGATTCAGAGCTTGCTATATGGGAGTCTATTTATATCCGTTGTGTTATCGTTTTGTTTGAATGTATGTAATAGCAGAAGTTGTATATGCCTAGTAGTAAATTCTGATCAACTAAAGGGGCTCTTCATATGTTGCTCTTGGAGTATTTTGTAATAACTATATTTTGTCTGTGCTTGGGTAATGTTTTGGGATTATGTAACGAATATGGAAATTAATTAATAAAATTTGTGTTTTGAATTTTTTTCATATTCTTGTACTTCTGATGTTAATGATACTATTAACTGATCTTATTTTGTTACCGGAGAGTAATACTATTGATGATTGCATCATGAGTAGCGCTTATTTTCGGACCTTGAAATGGGAAACATTACAACTTAGTATCAGAGCGAAGGTTTATGTAAAACCAAAATAATTTTTGAACTTTAAAAGAGTTTTTAAAAACATAATGCTAATGAATTAAAGAATGAGATTTAGGTATGGGATAATACTATAGTAATGTACTTTTATTTTCTATACATAAGTATATATCTCATCTCTATTCTTCCCTCTCTCTCAGACCATTCTTTCGTATCTTACTAAGATTCGAATGTAGATTTAAGAAAAGTAAGATATGGAGGTAGGAAACAGAAGAGTGAATCTCGGTGGAGGAAGCATCACTACCAATGGAAATGACAGGCCCAATACTAGGAGAAATCCGGGTCGACAAACATCTATCAATGTAGGTGCTAGAACACCGCCGATAGACATGGGAGCTATGAACCAATTCTTTCTTAATATGAAGCAAGCCGGAGTCAAAGTTAGATTAGTTGGTGGTTGTACAACCCATCTTTTTGATCTCTAGAATTTGATACCAATATATCCACAGTATTCACATGCCGAACATCCAAGTACTGAAAAGATAGATCATTAGGATGAAGAAAGAAAAGACAAAACGGAATCTCACAAATGTGATGACTAACGTATATTATACAAATGACCTTTATAAGAAAAACTGAATTTTAATATACATACATCAATGAGAGAACAATTCATCATATCATCAGCCCTAGATAATTATACCAATTTGTATTTACAATTACTGATAAATACAAGAAGAACCAACAACGAAAGACAAAGAAAAATACGAAAGTATGTCTTGGAGGATCCAGCTCATCTTTTGAAGCTCCAATGTATCTTGCTAAATCTGGAAAATATGGTCAGGCTGACCCAAGCACTATAAGAAAAATAACGCCCGGATCAGTCTGGTAAACCAACGTGAGAAACATAGTCAACCAGATTACTTAGTGTAATAAAAACCTTTCAGAAATAAAGGTGTCTCGTAAGACCATATCATATATAAACATGGATGGTTTTTTACTTACGATAACCAAACCATTTTTATATGAAACCTAGTGATACTATAATAATGTCTAGAAGTTGAAAATAAATATATAAAATAGCTGAAATGCTTTTATCACATATTTCAACATAATTGGGTACATCCAAGTTCGTAAAAGTACGTATTAGAGATTGGATTTCCACTAATGACAAGGATACTGGGGTACCGCTTGCCATAGTACACCTCTAGAAAAATGTACCAAGGGCCACACACGGACCCCTTGCCAACATAGAGTCAATTACCTTTTAACATAATAGGTCGGATTACATCATTCCCCAGGACTAACGCTTCAAACAATGTGCACCAGCCATGGCCCTTCTCTCGTGCGCACACCAAACAAATACCGACTCTAGATCGAGGAATGACTGCTTCTAATGGAGCGAACCACATAGCTCTACTGCATATCACAAGTTTTAATCATTACCAGGTTATGGAACTTGTGAGAGCACATTACCTTTTCCTCTCTTAACATATCTGATCCAGGTCTCTCTGAATTGACAATCGATGATTTTTCCGAGTTCTGGTTCTTTTGGAAATAAATAGATGATACATAAGAGCAGGGATCAGCCCCTAACCATTTAAGTGGACGGATCTACTAACCATTTGTCCTAGAAAAACACAACGAGTTTACACATACAGTGGTATCATCTAAGATAACTGTATCATATAATTCTCATGTTTCCTCTAGAAATTTCCAAAGTTAAAAACCAGCCAAGACTTGATAATGGTTTTATAACTATCAAATAAACGAAAAAGAAATTAGAGATTTAATTTCATAAGAAAACTAAACTCGATTAAGCACCTAAGCCACCAATAAGCCTCTTTAGTTTATTTTTTTACTAATTAAAATGCTTTGTAGATACTTGGAAAACTTTCATATACTTATCTCAATAGTATAAGTACATTTACAAAAATACTATATTTTCAATACTTAGAAAATATAACCGTATACATATCTCAATGATATAAGTATATTCACTGAACACTTAAAGGAGATTTAATATTTCAAATCATATTTGGTAAATCAAAACAAATGTCATCCAAACATTTTTTTATTACAAACCAAAAACACTTATCCTTTGGTGTTAGGTAGGGAAAGCATATTTCCATACCACCACAATTAAGAAAGATTATTTACCAAAATCAACCTCATTCCTTTTATAAAGTTCCCTTTAACAAACCCATTCCATATTTTCAACCCCTTTTGTAAATCTCCATGATAATTTATATAACTCCCTTTAAAAAATCTTTTTTTATACAACGCTTTACAAAATCTTCCTTTATAAACTTCTTTATAAAAATCCTTTTATAAAGATCCTCTATAAACAAACCCTATTATACAAATCGTTTATAAGCATCCTTAAAAAGATCCCTTTTAAAATACATTTAAAACCAAATCCCTTTTTAAATACTTATACAATCCTTATAATCACCTTCAAAAGGAATTAAAAATATCTGAAATAGATAACCCTTATATTTCATGGAAACGATAAAATTTTCGAACGGCATCCATAACGACTATCGCTATATGGATCATAACCTTTAAAACTTGGTTTTAAAATTAAATAGCCTTTAATCCTTTTCGAAACTCTTTTAAAAGTATTTAAACCCTTTATATAAATCACTTTATTATTTATGAACTATTTTATAAATCAATTATACCCTTTAATATACTTGAATAAAAATTGAACTCTTATCCAAAAACATTACCTTAAATCAAATAATTAATCATTAAACACTATTATTAAATAAATTAAAAAAATCTTAAAAACATCATTAATAGATAATTAGTTAACTTTAAACATCATTAATAAAATAAGCTTTAAACAAAACTAGACTGGTTGACGAACTTAAACGACAATAATAATATAATTAAATAATTAAATTTCCTTAAGAATATCATAAAAATAATAATTAATTAAGCCTTTAAAACATTATTAAATACAAACTAATTAACTTTTAAATATCATTATTAAATAAATAAGTATATTAATTTTAAATAACCTACATAATATAAATAATTATCTGACTTAAAACATCTTTAATAAAGAAAAATGAAAAACCATTCCTTTTTAAACTAAATAAACAATTAACATCCAACTGTTAAAAATTGAAGTTAAATTCAAATCCATACTTTACAAATTTGGAAAGAGGCTTAGCGACCCAAATGGTACTAAATCAAGTTACCGTTTGCTTAAATTTAAATTTCATGCCAAGTAACTGGGTTTTACATAAACATCATATGTATAAATTAATCATAAATCCAAACTAGTTAATCTATCACTTATATAGTATTAATTAATTCATATATTAATTTACCTGTATATGAATAAATGTCCAATTTAATATAGTAGTAGAATGAGGATTTATTCTGATAAACAAATGTCATCAAAAATCTCAGTATATATACATACAAGAGCATATTTGATATACCTTAATTTATATAAATATAAAATTTATGAAACTCCTTATTAAACAGTTTAACTAAAATGAGATTTTATTTAATGGAATATTAGATAGGAACTAATAACTCATTAGACCTCATTGCCAAAATAGATCTAAAAATAGAAATAATTAAAATCTACTAATTTCACCCGCTTCCGACAAGACCGATACCTTCAGTAGCGATAAAATGAGACACATGATAGCATTAAAATAAGGCATGAAATAGCTTAAAAAAACATGAGATGGCTTAAAATGAAACATGCAATAGCTTCAAAATCGAGACTCGTGATAGCATAAAATGAGACTCGCAATAACTTTAAAATAAAAAATTATGCACAACAAAGACATAAAGGGACAAATTTGTCGGATGCGGTATAACTCTCAATACCTCTACACATTCACATTAACAATGCACATTTCATATTTGTTGCACATGCACTATACACATATAAGTGTATTTGATACACTTACACATAAACTCATTTTAAAAACCCTCCTTTAAACAAGTTAAGTAGGATACGATAAATTGTTTATGAAAGTGGTAAGTGTTATTTTTAATTAATTGCGCATTCATTATATTTATGACATATTAAATAGGTTATATTAACAACTTGACTCTTTATTTTCCAAAATAATATTAAAAAGAATTTAACTGTTACACACATATACATACAAGAATATATTTGATACACTTTAATTTATATAAACATCAAATTTGTGAAATTCCTTATTGAATAATTTAACTAAAATGAGATTTTATTTAAACGGATATTAGATGGATCTAATAACCTATTAGACTTCATAGGGAAAATAGAACCAAAATAGGAAACAAATTAAAATCTACTAATTCCACTCGCTTCTGAGTGGACCGATTCCTTCAGTAACATTAAAATGAGGTACATGTTAGAAAATAAAATGAGGCATGCTATAGCTTAAGTATATGACATGAAATAACTTAAAATGAGACATGTGATAGCTTTAAATTGAGAATCGTAGCTTAAAAATGAGATATGCAATACCTTTAAATTGAGGCTCACAGTAGCTTAAAAATTGAATATGCGATAGCATTAAGTACTCAATAGCTAGAGATGGGCGATAGCTTTAGATGCTTGATAGCTTGAGACAAGCAATAGCTTTAGATGTGTGAAGCTTGAGACATGTGATAGCTTTGAAGATTCGATAGGTTTAAAGGCACAACAACTCTACAAGTGTGATAACTTTGGAGATACAATAGGTTTAGGGCTGCGATAACTTTGAATGCATGATGACGTTAACACCCGATAGCTTTGGGGTAACGATAACATTATATACACAATACATTTTGGTGCATGATAGGATCGACGTACGATAATCACGTATAGTATAGTTATGAAATAAGGAGTGTGATGGTAGAGGTGTTAAAAGTTCTAAAGTAAAGAACAATAAGTTAGAATGGGATAACTTATTTAAACATGGAAAACGAAACTAAGCTTAAAAAGCTAAGAGATGATAAGTAGTACAATTTGAAATGATAAAACATTGGTGTAAGGTCTTAATGGAAACCAAATGTATAAACATGACATTATATTAGTTAGTGCTATTGTAAGGCCTTGGTGGCAATCAAATATCTAAATATGACATTATATTCGATAACATTAGTGTAAGACTTAGTGACAACCAAATGCGTAAACATGAAATTTTGTTGGGTAAAGCTAGTGTAAGACCTTAGTGGCAATCCAATGTCTAAACATGACATTGCATCTGGTAATGTTAGTGTAAGGCCCTAGTGATAACCTAATGTATAAACATGACATTGTATTCAGAAACGTTGGTGTAAGGCATTAGTGGAAAACCAAATTATCTTTCATGATATGTATGGGAATTTAAAATAAAGGCATGAATGACAACCTAAAATGTCTTACTTTGACGTTAAAACTAGCAACATAATTATCCATATAAGATATGAATAGGAATTTAAGATAAAGGATGAGTGGCAACACAAATGTATAACCCAACATTATACGTAGTAAGAGTAAGGCTTGTTTAGCAATCTAAATGAATTGACTATAGGACCTAGCTAGGATACAATGAGTAAAGTAAAGCCTACATACATGTTCAAACTGATGTCATAACTAGGTCATGGTATGATGATTTGTTACATCATATAATGAAATTGCTATTGATTGAATTAGTGGGGGAAAAACAAGTTTTGTGCTTTAGCGACATGGTCTCACCTGTGTTTTTATTGTTTCCCACAAATGGTGCTAGTTCAAGTAGGTTGAGTTTATGGTTTAGATAGGTTGCGCTAGGAAAGAAAAACAAAAACTCCATAGACAAAGCAAGAGGCTTGTTGCTAATAAAAGTTGTTTAAATTTCTCTATTGTAAAACCAGTTGTATAACTGATTAAGTGTTAGTGTTGGCATCTCCATAGATTGGGCATAACACTACTATTTATGTGTTATTATATTTACCCCATGTACGTTTGGGTTAATGAAAATGTAATGACATTTATGTAAATATAAATTTATGTAATGAAAGTTATTTAACTACTCTATTTACTTAATGTTATTAGAAAAAATTGATCTTATTTTGTTGCTTGGTAATAATCCTAGCGATAACTGCACCACCATTGTTATTTTTTAGGTACTAAAATGGAGGATGTTATAAGTTCCGTAGCAGTGGCGTTGATGTTTATACATAACATGTCTTGGCAGTAAAGGGAAACTGGAAGTCCAATAGCCCAACTTGATAGATGAGTCTTGTTTGAGTGCCATGATGATTAATATATGATAGTCTTGTCACTTATTATGTAGCACTATAATAGAAATGTGCAAACTTGTTGGATGCATATTGATGTTTGGTTTCATGACCTTATACATTACCATTTTAGATTACATAAGATATCAAAGCTATTTGTATTAAGATTACTGATATTTCCTTTTCACCATACTTTATGTTCATCCCACGCTTCGTTGTCTTATTTGTTATCTATTCTTTGAGTACGTTGACTTACAGATGGGGATTCTACTAGCTGAGGTAAGTTATAGAGCTATAGGTACTACAACTACGATTATATTTATCCAGTATTTTGGGATATCAACAAGTTGTATATGTTATTTGATGTACCATTTGTGTGATGTCTTATGATATTGAATTTTATGCCTCTTTGATATGATATGCACTTAGTCTATTACATGTTTATGTTGATATTTTTCTCCTTCCACCTTAAGATTTAGTATGTTTATGAATGTTATAGATATGCTATGTGTTGTTATTTTAAATAGTACCATTAATATCTATTGTAAAAATCCTTCTAAGCCTCCTTCTAGGCCTTACCTAGGTGCTTCGCGAAGTTTACTGCTTAGCCATCCATATAGGCTCACATAGGAAAGTCTTACTACTTCATCTAAGAAACCTAACAAGTATCAAGGCACTAGGCATGTATTATGTGAAACGGGATGCATCATATAAGTTGCCAATTTTAGGTGGTTTTTCCATCACTATTGCTTTAAAGCACATACAAACTCCCTAATTTTCAATTTAATTGGCTAACACTAAACTAAATACTAAAATTTAATTCAAAATAAATAAGTTATCAAAATATCTGGTTGTGATTAATCCTCGCCTAAACGATTAAAACTTTATCCATATTTGCTGCTTAGCGTCTATCTAGGGATTTTGCAAACTTGGCCTTAATGAAACGTCATATATTGCACTTATAAAATCTGAGTGTTTGTATGTATGGATTACTAGTGTTACGATTGATAGATCATTACAATATACATGTAAAATGTTGTACTTGAAGTATTTACAACATACGAATAATTAGATACGGTTCACGAATTCTGTTTAAATGATGCTAAATACATTTCATTTCTTTCTTATTGATGTATTTTATTAAGTGACACAATCAAATGTACGATGAAACATCGTTACAATGTTAAACTCAATATATTATAGATTGACGGTATTACCATTGTTAGCTTATTGGTATATCAATCTTTGGTATACCAACAAATCGGTGAAGGTAATAATGTGTAGAAAATGATACTGGTAACCATCCATTATCATAATAGCTTAAATTATTCATCAATAACAAGTTTATTTGATATAAAAAAGGAAAATTATTGGATCTAAAATGGTGTATAGCGTAAAGAAATTATTGGGCCGGAGAAGTTTGTCTAATTATCGAATCAGTTTTTTTTTCAAATTTATTTATATGAGAAGTTTATTTTCGCTGCGTGTTTTACATATATATCATTACTTACCAAATTAGATAAATTTGACTTTAAGGTTATTATGGCTATATGAATAAAATTTCAATTAAAACATAATTATTGTAATGTCAATCTTAGGGTGTGTTTATTATATAGAGAAAGGGTATCCGAAAGGGGTATTCTTAAAGGAGAAAATTAATGGAAGCTTTGTGTTTTTTATTATAAAAAGGGTGTTATAAAAGGGAATGATTTTTTTTGGTATTTGGTTTTTATTTGTTATAAATATGTTGTAGAATAGTTTCTAATAAAAGATAATTAATTATAATCTAATAAAACAAACATTAAATTTTAGAAAAAACCCAATACAATGCAATTTAGAAAAAGAACCAATACAATGCAATTTAAATAAACATAAAAAGAACTAATGATGATTACAACTAATATGCAATTTTCCTACTCGAAAACTCAGTAAATATCTAATATTCAAAGCACCAGTCATAGTACGGACTAGCGCATATTTCGTCTCCTAATAGGCGAAATTATATGAAAATTCCTAACTCGTATGCGTGTCATCAGCAGAGTTTTAAATCATCTTCATCTTACCCGAGATCCACTTTTTACACTTAGACGACATGAGATTTCAAACATGATGGTTAATTGTTTAACATCCATCTCATCCAAGATCTTAAGTTCTCAAATGATATATAGGCTATGATGTTAATCTGAGATTTTGTATGAAATCCAAGACTTGAAGGCTTTGTCACTAAGTTCCCTCAGTGTCATACATAGATCAATTGTCTACGTTAACTCAATACTGTGTACTAGCTAGATTTGCCCCGTTCTGGATCGTCTTGGCCTAAATGATGAAGTACCTTCAATGGGGTGCCTTTTTGGTATGATGCGATGCTTAATAATTAGGACGACCCACTATTTTTAGTGTTTAAAAATAGTTATAAATGCCAGCAAAATACGCTTTCAACTAGTTTCAAATGTTAAAAATAGTGAATCATGAGTATATAATATTAAAAAGAGTCTTCAATAGTGAACATAAATAGGAAAACCTCACAGCGGAATAACATAAATAATGTACATATCACTCTAGGACATATAACGTAGAATAAATCATCTTAATTTTTCTTTCAATAAACATCAACAAAGAAATACATAAGTAATACATAAGAAATAATCTTAGGTAAAAAACCGATCGATATTGCATTCAACCTAAGATTCTTCCTTTTTCTTTTGCTTTCTTTCACCTGTTAATTTCATAAATATATACAAAGGAAAAGATTTCAACTATGTTTGGATTGTGCCTAACCCTATATACACTTACCCAGCCTAAGGGATCTCGTAGCTATTGTATAGGAAAAGAATACCTATGTACCACTTTTGGAGGATCAAGCCCATGTAGTTCTATTTAAAGTTCTTCTCCTGCATCTAAATACTGGTTGGTAATTGAAACCAAAGCATCCATACAACCAATGAAATGAATGCAACCATCGCAACATCGCAACCAATGCAATTAATAAATGCAAAAGATAGTATTAATAATCAACCATCATAATAAATCATCATATGGTTTATTAACCAGTTTTTTTACCAAGCATTTTTTCACTGGAGTTAGAACATCAAGATGAAGATGAAATGATCCATGAAATTGAAAATGTGCTTAGAAGGGCTGTAGAAGCATATTCAACAAGTTGCATAGGCAAAGGAGTGAAGTGAAGCACTCAGTACCGAGGGACCACTCCATGCCTAGAACTTTTTCTAGCCCAATGTTCCTCCCAAACCACTTGTATTTGAAATATAGGCTTATGTAATTGTCACATAGTGCTTTCCATTATGAATAAATAAGTAATTCCAAGAATTCATATGAAAAAAGGAAAGTAAGTAGGAAAAGACAAGCAATATGAAGACGGCTATTAGAAATAAATTAATTTTCGAGGAAAAGATTGTGGAAAACAATAGATCGAAGATAGGAAGTAGTATGGAAGAACGATGGAAAATTCCACTAAAAAAAACCTCTTGGTACGGAAAGGTCCTCTTGGTATCGAGTGATCATTCTTGGGATTTGGGCCCTAAAACTTATTCCTGAACACCTAGGCTTGGACCTGGACTTCATATCTCATGGGCCTCTGAGTCTACTAGCAAATTCCCTTATAAAACAGACCCTAGGCTGCTGAAAGAGGATTTTGGCACTTCGTCTTCTTCATCTCTCATCTCTCATCAGAATAGTCACCAATTTGGTAGACATTGTAGGTATTTCTAGGCTTAAAAGCCTATCAATCCTTTGTACTTATGACTTCCATCTCTCTCAAACTCTCTTGCAAATCAACAATCAATAAAGATAATAGTAGATGTATGCCAGAGATTGTTGAAGCACTAGAAAAATATGGGTGTTCTTACTGTTTTACATTTACTTTGTGCTAGATCTTAATATTTCTATAGGTCTTTAGATGTTGTGCCATTTTTTGTATCAATATTTTGGTACTTTCATTGAGAAACTTGCTCAAGATCATATTTTGTTTGCTATTGTGGGTTTAGAGTGATCCAGTGGTTAGATCCAGAGGATAATCTTTAAGGAATTTGGAAACTTACTAATAGAAATCAATGACAACATGGTGATCAGGAAGATCCTTAGGAGCATTTGTTGACAGTGATGAAGGAAATGCTCACCAATTTGTAACGACTCGGTATTTTCAACCATTCGCATCCATTATGTGTATGGGTAGACACTCATGCCGAAATTGAATTGCTCAAAATACCGCGTTGTAAATAAAAATTTGGCAAATCTCAGAATATACAGTAAATAAAAATCACAGATCTCAGACACAGAGTATATAAAAATGCAGCGGAAGAAAAAGAAATAGTAGTTCATGAATCTACTATATAAAATATAAGATACATCAGAGTTAAATAAGATACAACAGAAGAGTAACATGATACATAAGGTACAAATCAGATACATCACTGAACCACTGGATATTGAAACAAAATAGATGGCTGGATCTTCAAGGAAAGCTCCAACGCCGAAAGTGAATCTTGAATGCTAACTCAATCAATCTGACCCGAGCGTAAAGCAAAATACAAAACCCTCGAGTCAGGACATAAATACTTATAAACTGTAAATCAACTCAAGTGAACAGTAACAAAATGCATCAGTAACTTAAAGGATGCTTGAGACCGCCCATCCTCTAAGGATCCGTTAAACTATTTACTATGTAGTAATATACGCTATATACGGTAGTGTCTAATCAGTAAAGTATAATCATATAGAAAATAGCGTTAAGGGGATGGTGAACTTTAACGCTGTCGGATCTTTAAAACCAAAATCGTAGTGGGCTCGATATAAGGATATGACACGGCATGCAAGGAAATGCCAGGGTGGATACACCGTTTGCACTCCCGGACCGGTGGTGACGGCAAGCCAGCAGCTTCCGCCCACCTCAAACAATACCCCCAAATCAAAGTGGCGCCACCGAATCATATCACAACAGTAATAGAATGGTTTCCGATGGAGCATGCTCGACGAAAGGGTGCGACCCTTTGTGTAGCCCAGTATAGCTCCTGTTTTAGTCATATATGCCAACTCACGGGAGTTGGGTCCACGTAATATACCTCGAGAACGTCGCCACCATCCTACTTCATTCTGGAATCTCCACCGCGTACACAGTTGTTAAAGTGGTTTTCGGTATTGGCCGGCTATAAGACAATATCCGATCCCGGTCTCTTTAACAACCAATCGTTATTATAACCCGTAGTTATAACTTTAAAACAATATTTTATACTTCAAAATAAAATAACCTTTTCAATCCAAATCTTTATCAAAATAAATATTAAATCATTTCCAAAACCATTTCAATATATCATCGTAAAATATCTTTCAATTCAAATATTTATCAAAATAAATATCAAGTCATTTCTAACCATTTCAATATATTAAATTTTCATACCCTTTCAACACTACCTTTCAGTTCCAAAATATCATATCTTTCAGAAATTCTTTTTAAATCATGTTAATATCAAAATTTCCTATCTTTCAAACTCCGTTTTTCAAATCATTTAATATCAAAAATATCATATCTTTCAAAACTTCGTTTCAAATCATTTTAATATATCAAAATATCATATCCTTTCAAAACTTCATTTTCAAATCATTTTAATATATCAAAATATTGTATCTTTTCAAAACTTCATTCATTTAAAATCATTATTCATTTTATTCAATCTAAAATACCATTTCAATTCATATTTTAAAACAGTTTATATTCCAAAAATTCTTTTTTTTTTTCATTTCAATGAAGTTATTATGCTTAATAATTAAATTATTAAATTTCCAAAAATTTCAACTTCCAAATTTCATTTATTCACTTAAGTTTATCAAAACAGTGAAAATTCACTTTTCGCATCATTTAGAAAACTCTACGGAAAGTTACATTCAAAACAGTTCAATTTAACAAAAGATAACGTTTAAAATGTTGTAATAGAGTTTTCTTAAATTTCAAATAAACTTAGTTAAATTCAAAAATCATAGTACTTACAACAATTTCTATAATAGTTTTTTTTCAATAGCTTTTTTTTAGTTCATTATCATCAACTACAGTATTTACAATTGCTGTAATATCATTTACATTGTAATTAATATCATTTCAAAAATGCAGTCAATTAACTTCAAATATTCAATAAAATTTCTCAACCAGTTATATTTTTATTAAAACATTTTTAACTTATAAAGTCATACATTTTCACATTTATAACATCATTTAATTTTCTTCAAGTTCATGATTTTACAGGGTTAAATTTCCATTCAAAAAACAAGATTTAATAATAATCCACTTATTAAAATGCAATGTTCAATTTTAAAATCCATTACATTAAATTTCAACTTAACACTTAAGTTCAAATTCTCAAATATAACTTAATTTTATTTTTATTTACTTAACTAAAGTTCACTTTTAAGTCAATTTCATAAATTTCCAATTTTAGTTATATTCAAAATTTCAACTTAAAATATTCATTCATTTCACATTTCAACTTTGTTAAAAACATCATTAATATGATATAAAATCACTTTTAATTCATTTAAATTCAAATTATCATAAATTTATCATAATTTCATATTCAATTAAATTTCCAATTATAATTAAATCAAAATTTCCAAAATAACTTACGTTCAAAATTTCTAACTTTTTCATTAATTCATTTCACTTACAATTATTAAGAAAATCAATAATAATTTACAAAAATCCTTTTTTTATTAAATTTAAAATCAAAATATTATAATAATTAGATTTATAAAATATTTAAAATTTTAGAAAAACATATTTTAACTACGGGTCTGTATATAATTTTCTACGCTAGGTAAAGTGATATGGGTAATATATCATTTCAACCCATAATTTACAAAGAAAATCCGGGTTTTATCATTTCAAACCCGCAATCACAAGTTAAAATGAAAAATTTAAAACCATTCAGGCCTATCATTTCAGCCCATAGCATTTTTTCTAACAGGGAACTTGCAGTGTGATCATATGCAGAAATAATATAAACAAGGTCAATATCACAATATACAGTCATATATCAGATGTCAAGTGAAAATTAACAGTTTTAACATGGTAATAATATGGTAATAACATGAAATAGCATATCATATGATCATCATTAACTTGCATAGACATTTTTTGTTACTGAACACTTGTCATCAATTCACTTTTCATAAGTATAAATGTCAGAGTGAGAAAGACTCACTGTTTCAAGCTGAAGACCAAAACAACAAACGCAAGAGCGGTTCCAAAAGTATGACAAGCACGATACAACACGACTTTTGATTTGAATGAATGGAGAGCCTTGATATTTGTCTTGTAAACAATAACCAAAACAAGACAATACACACATAAATATTCAACGCAAAACAATGTTGAAACAATGAAAATACGAAGCAACAAAGGAATAGATTACTTGACCTTGCTTTAACCATTCAAATGCTTGGCCTAAGAGGTTCTTGGGTTCAGCCATGATGATGATATAGCTCAGGTTTGGCACCATAACTCACGGCTGAAGGAGTATGGAGTGGTAGGGTTATAACATGAAGCATACAATTGGTCAAGACAACATATATGAAGTTTTTGAGCACAACAAGGCTCGGCCTTGGGTCAAGTTGGGCTTGGCCATACTTGTACAGGTTTGGACAGTAGATGGAGGGGTGTGGGGAGGTCTGGAAAAGGTGGTGGTGGCGGCCTATGGTGGTGGCCAAGGTGGTGGATGAAGATATGAAGTGATAAGGTGGCTATCATGAATGTTTCAAGGCTTTATGCATTGTTTTTGTGGAGTTTTGGTTCATGGAGTCTTGGCCATGTCAATTTCAGATCTAGACAGAGGCTAAGATGAAGTGTAGTGGTGGTAGCAAGGTGGTGGTCGTGGCTAGAGGTGGTGGCCATGGTGAAGTATGAAGGTGGTGAAGTAATAGTGGTGGCTAGGGCATTGTTTTGGACATTATTTGCAATTTTGTGGAGTTTTGTCACCAAGGGAGATGTGGCCATGGATGGATCTGAAATGATGGCTGGAGATGATTCCAAGGAAGAGTGGTAGGGGATGGTGGAGAGTATGGTGGTGATGGTGGGTGGTAGAGGCCAATCCAGAAAGCATAGAAAACTAGGCAAAATACATAGAAAATGAGAAGAAAAAGGTAGAAAAAATGTAGCCATTACCAGATTTTTTTCCTCAAGATGGAGGCCATGATTTTTAGGGTTTTGGAGCTTGAAAATTCTTGAATAATATGAGGGAGTCGGCTGCAAAGGATGAGGAAAGGAATGACTAAGATAAATTGATGTATTAATTGTAAAAGGAAACGGATAAAACGTCTTTACGTTTCAGGCTTTTAAGATCTCTTAACTTTCTAAACCCTTTGCATTTCCTTTTCTTTTTAATTTTATAAAAACAAAATAAACTCAGAAATGTTATTTAAAACCGAAACTAAGTAAGAATAAAATAAAATAAAAAATTTATTTTAAGTAAAATAGAAAAAGGAAATAAGAAATTGCTTAAAAATAGCAACCCTGACATAAAAATTACAAGAAGATCTCCAATGACTTTGGAAAATTTATTACTTCATAAAAAAAATATTAAAACACAAAATTTGAATTAAAAATGGTTTTAAAACATTTTCAAGGTAAAATAATAATTTAATTTTTATTAAGTAGAAAGTTAAATAAAGAAAAATGTAGTAAATACCAACTAGGCTTTATAAATTGAAATAAATTCAAATAAACTTTAGAAAAATTATATTATCATTTTAAAAATACTTAAAATTCAAAATATACATAATATAACATATTATCACATATTAACATAAAATAAAACCAAGAAGAAGTAATTTATACAATTTAAAATAGTCATTGTTAAATAACCCTATATACGCACAATATTGTAAAGGGTATAACTTTCACAATTCATCCGATTTCAACGAAACGAAAAGTGGTGTTCTTAGAATTTTATGTAATTTTATAATAAAAGAAAAAATTAAAATTTTAAACTTTTAAAATTTTAAGTTGAAAGTCACAGTTTGACTATTTTGACCAAAATCAGCATTTCAGGCAAATATTCAACTTAACAAGTTTGGAATTATAACTCATATAAAAATCAAGATTATATTTAAATAATAAATTTAATCATTTAAAATAAGTAAAATAAGTTTTTAAATCAAAATCTTACATTAAAAATAATTAAAATATACAATAAAATAATTACAAAATACAGGGTTGTTACACTCTTCCCCACTCAAAACTTTTCGTCCCCGAAAAGGAATGAGGTATGGAAGGGAACAGAAAAGATAGAGTGAAATAGGATTAAGATAAGATGACAAGAAGATTGAAGTTATACCTGATAACTGTTGTTATAGGTAAGTTTAACAAGGTGGAGGTGATCTTTCCAAGATCCTCCAGAATCAAGAACACAAACACGAAAAAGGTGGATTCAAAATGATTACCAAAGGTCTATCAAAGATTATAGAAAGATTTCTAAATAGAAAGATTATAGAAAGATGCCTATACCGGTCTATAGCAAGATAAGGATGATAAGGACAACCAAAAGATAGTTTGAAAAACAAAATAAGGAAATGAATTTGAAAGCATGGAGATTTCAACTTAAACAGAGAATAAATCTTTACACAAGTTAAATAAATCTTAACTATCTCAAATTTCATTATCCTATTATCCAATCATCTTAAATTAACAATTTTTAGAACCATGGGTTTGAAAAATAATCATTTATTACACTCACATTGTACTTAATAAATTTTATTCTTCTTTATTCCTAATCAAAATTAAATTTGTTCCTCTCAATATATTTATCACTCATGTTAAATATACTTACACTTATTATAACTACTTTATTTTATTCTTAGTTCTTTTTAAATTAATTTATTGTAAGTTATTCATATACCCTTTATTATATTTACCTCTGTTAATCATTTTATAATTAAAATTTAAGTGTGTAACATTTATTATAACCACTCAAATTTTATTTATAAAATCTTTTTATATCGTATATTATCCAATTACATTTTTAACTTCTGAAATTAAGGTAAGTTATATTGGAATGCAATTGTATTATACAAATAAAACTTTCCCATTCAATTATCTCAAGTTTGAATCATTTATCTAAATTTTTGATTTTCTTTTTACAATTGAAATTATTCTTCAAGCTAAAATTTAAGAATTAAATTTCCAATTACATTCAAACCATTTAGAGATAAGTAATAATATATACATAATATGTCAAATCAAATTTCAATCATATATCTATATATATACATATATATTATAAATCAAGTCATATTTCATAAAATTCAAACCAAATTAAATTCCCCAAAACAAAGCTGTAGCAAGACTACAGAACAGTCTCTTAACTTCGAAACTCGAAAATGAACGTCGATGATGTCGCGATCATCACCGAAGTTATTTTCCAGCGACAAAGAGAAGAGCACAAATTTTAAACCTTTAAAATTCTTTGAAAACAAATTCTATTCAAAATACTTATAATATAACCCTTTAAAACTTTAAACCAAAGTTCGAAATAATCAGAATTTAAATCCTCAAATTCTTGTTTTAAATTCATTTCAGTTCCCAAATAAATTTATAAACCAATATTTATAGATCTATTTGTAGAACAATAAATGATAAATCAAGTATTATCATTTCAAACCATCAATTTAAATCATTTAATTAAGTTCCATAAATTTACTTATATATCAAAATTTATTTCATTAACCAATTTTTTTTTTTTTAAATATATTGTGTCCGTTTGTTCTGTCAAAGTGTTTTGGAAATCTTATTGATAGCGCTGATCAGACGTATCGATCAGAAACCCAACTCAACATCAACAACTCAAACAACACAAGATGTAAAACATTTTAATTTTAAATACTAGTTTACAAATACACTATACATGAATAGATTTTCAAAGAAGGGTAGAGATTCAAATTTTTGATTAACACAAATCAAAGGGGATTATGATTTAAAAATAAGTTGGAAACAAGGATGACATGATTAAATAACAGAATAGGAAGATGGATAAGCTTATATAAATCACGGGCAACCTTAACCGGGTCAACCGTGACTTAAACAATAAGATCAATGTTGATTTTTCTAGGGTAAATCTACATTCGATCTCAATAGTTAGAGTTTGAAATAACAAAAGATATTAGCATCTAAACCAAGGATAGATAGGAATCTTGGTGAATCGATGCTAACTGCAAAGGAGTTTTCCCCCTTTTCAATTAAATTTGAAACTGGCGTAATCGCCGACTCACTAGAAAGATCATTCGAAGCGGAGTTATGGGTTACTCCAGAATCAAAAGAAGATGAATAGTGAGGGATACGAATGGATTTTGGAACCGTAGGGAATGTTCCAAAATTCAAAGGAATCGAGTCAAAAGGGAGAGATTCAAACTCGAATGAAAGTGATTCTGTAAATACATTCACTCCATATGCTGAGTTTTGCCTAGAGCTACCAAAGCTCTGATACCAACTGTAACGACTCGGTATTTTCAACCATTCGCATCCATTATAAGTGTATGGGTAGACACTCATGCCGAAATTGAATTGCTCAAAATACCGCGTTGTAAATAAAATTGGCACATCTCAGAATATACAGTAAATAAAAATCACAGATCTCAGAAACAGAGTATATAAAAATGCAACGGAAGAAAAAGAGATAGTAGTTCATGAAGCTACTATATAAAATATAAGATACATCAGAGTTAAATAAGATACAGCAGAAGAGCAACAGGATACATCAGGTACAAATCAGATACATCACTGAACCACTGGATACTGAAACAAAATAGATGGCTGGATCTTCAAGGAAACCTCCAACGCCGAAAGTGAATCTTGAATGCTAACTCAATCAATCTGACCCGAGCATAAAGCAAAATACAAAACCCTCGAGTCAGGACATAAATACTTGTAAACTGTAAATCAACTCAAGTGAACAGTAACAAAATGCATCAGTAACTTAAAGGATGCTTGGGACCGCCCATCCTCTAATGATCCGTTAAACTATTTACTATGTAGTAATATACGCTATATACGGTAGTGTCTAATCAGTAAAGTATAATCATATAGAAAATAGCGTTAAGGGGATGGTGAACCTCAACGCGGTCGGATCTTTAAAACCAAAATCGTAGTGGGCTCGATATAAGGATATGACACGGCACGCAAGGAAATGCCAGGGTGGATACACCGTTTGCACTCCCGGACCGGTGGTGACGGCAAGCCAGCAGCTTCCGCCCACCTCGAACAATATCCCCGAATCAAAGTGGCGCCACCGAATCGAATCACAACAGTAATAGAATGGTTTCCGATGGAGCATGCTCGATGAAAGGGTGCGACCCTTTGTGTAGCCCGGTATAGCTCCTGTTTTAGCCATATATGCCAACTCACGGGAGTTGGGTCCACGTAATATACCTCGAGAACGTCGCCACCATCCTACTTCATTCTGGAATCTCCACCGCGTACACAGTTGTTAAAGTGGTTTTCGGTATTGGCCGGCTATAAGACAATATCCGATCCCGGTCTCTTTAACAACCAATCGTTATTATAACCCGTAGTTATAACTTTAAAACAATATTTTATACTTCAAAATAAAATAACCTTTTCAATCCAAATCTTTATCAAAATAAAGATTAAATCATTTCCAAAACCATTTCAATATATCATCGTAAAATATCTTTCAATTCAAATATTTATCAAAATAAATATCAAGTCATTTCTAACCATTTCAATATATTAAATTTTCATACCCTTTCAATACTACCTTTCAGTTCCAAAATATCATATCTTTCAGAACTTCTTTTTAAATCTGTTAATATCAAAATGTCCAATCTTTCAAACTCCGTTTTTCAAATCATTTAATATCAAAAATATCATATCTTTCAAACTTCGTTTCAAATCATTTTAATATATCAAAATATCATATCCCTTCAAAACTTCATTTTCAAATCATTTTAATATATCAAAATATCGTATCCTTTCAAAACTTCATTCATTTCAAATCATTATTCATTTTATTCAATCTAAAATACCATTTCAATTCATATTTTAAAACGGTTTATATTCCAAAAATTCTTTTTTTTTTCATTTCAATGAAGTTATTATGCTTAATAATTAAATTATTAAATTTCCAAAAATTTCAACTTTCAAATTTCATTTATTCACTTAAGTTTATCAAAACAGTGACAATTCACTTTTCGCATCATTTAGAAAACTCTACGGAAAGTTACATTCAAAACAGTTCAATTTAACAAAAGATAACGTTTAAAAATGTTGTAATAGAGTTTTCTTAAATTTCAAATAAACTTAGTTAAATTCAAAAATCAAAGTACTTACAACAATTTCTATAATAGTTTTTTTTCAATAGCTTTTTTTTTAGTTCATTATCATCAACTACAGTATTTACAATTGCTGTAATATCATTTACATTGTAATTAATATCATTTCAAAAATGCAGTCAATTAACTTCAAATATTCAATAAAATTTCTCAACCAGTTATATTTTTATTAAAATATTTTTAAATTATAAAGTCATACATTTTCACATTTATAACATCATTTAATTTTCCTCAAGTTCATGATTTTACAGGGTTAAATTTCCATTCAAAAATCAAGATTTAATAATAATCCACTTATTAAAATGCAGTGTTCAATTTTAAAATCCTTTACATTAAATTTCAACTTAACACTTAAGTTCAAATTCTCAAATATAACTTAATTTTATTTTTATTTACTTAACTAAAGTTCACTTTTAAGTCAATTTCATAAATTTCCAATTTTAGTTATATTCAAAATTTCAACTTAAAATATTCATTCATTTCACATTTCAACTTTGTTAAAAAAATCATTAATATGATATAAAATCACTTTTAATTCATTTAAATTCAAATTATCATAAATTTATCATAATTTCATATTCAATTAAATTTCCAATTATAATTAAATCAAAATTTCCAAAATAACTTACGTTCAAAATTTCTAACTTTTTCATTAATTCATTTCATTTACAATTATTCAGAAAATCAATAATAATTTACAAAAATCCTTTTTTTATTAAATTTAAAATCAAAATATTATAATAATTAAATTTCTAAAATATTTAAAATTTTAGAAAAACATATTTTAACTACGGGTCTGTATATAATTTTCTACGCTAGGTAAAGTGATATGGGTAATATATCATTTCAACCCATAATTTACAAAGAAAATCCGGGTTTTATCATTTCAAACCCGCAATCACAAGTCAAAATGAAAAATTTAAAACCATTCAGGCCTATCATTTCAGCCCATAACATTTTTTCTAACAGGGAACTTGCAGTGTGATCATATGCAGAAATAATATAAACAAGGTCGATATCACAATATACAGTAATATATCAGATGTCAGGTGAAAATTAACAGTTTTAACATGGTAATAATATGGTAATAACATGGCATAGCATATCATATGATCATCATTAACTTTCATAAACATTTTTTATTACTGAACACTTGTCATCAATTCACTTTTCATAAGTATAAATGTCAGAGTGAGAAAGACTCACTGTTTCAAGCTGAAGACCAAAACAACAAACACAAGAGCGGTTTCAAAAGTATGACAAGCACGATACAGCACGACTTTTGATTTGAATGAATGGAGAGCCTTGATATTTGTCTTGTAAACAATAACCAAAACAAGACAATACACACATAAATATTCAACGCAAAACAATGTTGAAACAATGAAAATACGAAGCAACAAAGGAATAGATTACTTGACCTTGCTTTAACCATTCAAATGCTTGTCCTAGGAGGTTCTTGGGTTCAGCCATGATGATGATATAGCTCAGGTTTGGCACCTTAACTCACGGCTAGAAGGAGTATGGAGTGGTAGGGTTATAACATGAAGCATACAATTGGTCAAGGCAACATATATGAAGTTTTTGAGCACAACAAGGCTCAGCCTTGGGTCAAGTGGGGCTTGGCCATACTTGTACAGGTTTGGACAGTAGATGGAGGGGTGTGGGGAGGTCTGGAAAAGGTGGTGGTGGCGGCCTATGGTGGTGGCCAAGGTGGTGGATGAAGATATGAAGTGATAAGGTGGCTATCATGAATGTTTCAAGGCTTTATGCATTGTTTTTGTGGAGTTTTGGTTCATGGAGTCTTGGCCATGTCAATTTCAGATCTGACAGAGGCTAAGATGAAGTGTAGTGGTGGTAGTAAGGTGTTGGTCGTGGCTAGAGGTGGTGGCCATGGTGAAGTATGAAGGTGGTGAAGTAATAGTGGTGGCTAGGGCATTGTTTTGGACATTATTTGCAATTTTGTGTAGTTTTGTCACCAAGGGAGGTGTGGCCATGGATGGATCTGAAATGATGGCTGGAGATGATGCCAAGGAAGAGTGGTAGGTGATGGTGGAGAGTATGGTGGTGATGGTGGGTGGTAGAGGCCAATCCAGAAAGCATAGAAAACTAGGCAAAATACATAGAAAATGAGAAGAAAAAGGTAGAAAAAGATGTAGCCATTACCAGATTTTTTTTTCTCAAGATGGAGGCCATGATTTTTAGGGTTTTGGAGCTTGAAAATTCGTGAATAATATGAGGGAGTCGGCTACAAAGGATGAGGAAAGGAATGACTAAGATAAATTGATGTATTAATTGCAAAAGGAAACGGATAAAACGTCTTTACGTTTCAGGCTTTTAAGATCTCTTAACTTTCTAAACCCTTTGCATTTCCTTTTCTTTTTAATTTTATAAAAACAAATAAACTCAGAAATGTTATTTAAAACCGAAACTAAGTAAGAATAAAATAAAATAAAAAATTTATTTTAAGTAAAATAGAAAAAGGAAATAAGAAATTGCTTAAAAATAGCAACCCTGACATAAAAATTACAAGAAGATCTCCAATGACTTTGGAAAATTTATTACTTCATAAAAAAAATATTAAAACACAAAATTTGAATTAAAAATGGTTTTAAAACATTTTCAAGGTAAAATAATAATTTAATTTTTATTAAGTAGAAAGTTAAATAAAGAAAAATGCAGTAAATACCAACTAGGCTTTATAAATTGAAATAAATTCAAATAAACTTTAGAAAAATTATATTATCATTTTAAAAATACTTAAAAGTAAAAATATACATAATATTGTCACATATTAACATAAAATAAAACCAAGAATAAGTAATTTATACAATTTAAAATAGTCATTGTTAAATAACCCTATATACGCACAATATTGTAAAGGGTATAACTTTCACAATTTACATCCGATTTCAACGAAACGAAAAGTGGTGTTCTTAGAATTTTATGTAATTTCATAATAAAAGAAAAAAAATTAAAATTTTAAACTTTTAAAATTTTAGGTTGAAAGTCACAGTTTGACTATTTTGACCAAAATCAGCATTTCAGGCAAATATTCAACTTACACAAGTTTGGAATTATAACTCATATAAGATCAAGATTATATTTAAATAATAAATTTAATCATTTCAAATAAGTAAAATAAGTTTTTAAATCAAAATCTTACATTAAAAATAATTAAAATATACAATAAAATAATTACAAAATACAGGGTTGTTACACAATTGGAAGTTAGTAATCAACTTGCTGTACCAGGATTATCTATTCAGCAAGAGATGGTTACTAGAGATGAATTCAACATGATGATGCTGGAGCTTAACCAAAAGTAAGTGGATAATCAAAATGCTTTATTGGATAGGATGAACGCTAACATAGCTACATTCACCTAGCAAACAAAGAGGCCAATAAGAAGCAAGAGGGGGACTTCTCCTACATGATCCGACAAAGAAAATTCATCAACTTTTGGTCGGAATAGGCAGAATGAAAAACAATAGAAGAAGTAAAGAGTTGCTTTAACAATAGATAGCTTGCCAGGGGAAGTCAGAACGCTTCCTCAAAATAAAGCAACTTGGTACTGAGAGGAATCAACTCAGCACCGAGTGGTTTTCTGGATAGCAAGCGGAGCAAGGAGTTGAAGCATTGGGCTCGTCTGACTTGAAGGGCGATCTGTAACTTGACGTTGATGATTATGAGCTAGATGTTAGAGCTAATGATGATGGAGTTCAAGAACCTGTAGCATAACTGACCATGTGCAACCATAATACCGAAGGAGTGGTTCTCTTAGAGATTGATAACCTAAACGTCAATGGGAAAACCGAGATCATCTGCAGGGACAAACACTTGTGTAGCTCCTGATATTCATCCTTCAAAATACCATGCCAACGAGGAATACATAGCAGGTATAGTTAAGCGGTTGGTAGAGGAAATAAAGGGAGAAAGAACGAGGATTGGGGTTCTATACGAAGCAAAACTTCGTTCATGAAAAATATTCTAAGAGAAGAGTATCCCATAAAGTTTACGGTGTCGACAATCCCAATTATTATAGTTTGACTTTCTTTTTCTTCCTACTTGAATACCTACACCACAGGTGTACACATATTTATCAAAAATCTATATCAGAACAGAGAATTGGGTTTAATTTACAATTTAGATTCGGATTTATAATTTACCTTTTCTTTGGCTATTTGATTCGACCCTGTTCTTCTTCTCAACCATCCTATATTATTCTCCACTTGTATATACGTCAATTTTGTGGAGAAGAGAAAGTGGAAGAGCTTCGCTGTAACAACCCATATTTTAAAAAATTTAAATTAAAATTTGATATGATTTTTGAATAAAATTGGTTAGAGATAAAGTTTAATGACTTTTTATTAAATCTATCGTATAATTAAATGGTTTAAATATAATATTGGAATTATTTAAATAATTGAATCTTTACTTTATATGACTGAGATGATGTCGGAAGTTCATTTAAATTTTATTTAAATAACAATGAAGATGGTTAACATTTAAAATTTGATTTAAAACTAAACAGATAGAATTTGAAAATTTTATATATTAATTAACGAGTAAAAATAGCCATTTTGTCAACTGTCTCAGATTTCGACGAAACCAATTTCATCGAATCCGTAATAGCGACTTATTATAGGATTTCAAATTTCGTAGCATTCAGACTTGTCGTTTGGCCGTGCGAGCCTCAAACGCATAGAAATTTAGTTTCGGAATTTAACTAAAATAATCGACTTTGAAAAGCTATCTTCAACATACGATCGAATTAGGCCTCGAAACTAGTTTCATTGCGTTCGGAATAGGGGTAAAACATTATAAACGCTATGTGACACGCATCATTCGGAGTTCAGGATTTCACTGGCTTTTGGTCGGATATTTTCAATATTATATATATATATTTCTCCAATATGTACATCATGCATCTCCCTTCCCGTATTTCACTCTTCCTTTTCAAATCACCCCAGGTCGAAGAAAAGGAGCTAACAAATCGAAAAAAATATAAACGAGATCGATAAAAAAATGAGAGAAAGAGCGGAGCACACGATCGAATCTCGTTGATTTGGGCAACGACACCTATGAGCGCTCACGATGGTGATGGAGGCGTAAGAAAGGAGGCGATGTGAGTTGACTATTCATGATCTAGAGATTTAGGGCTTCGAAGTTTCGCTCGCACATGCGGCTGTTGGGAGGAGACCATTGATCTGAGATGACTGTGGTGGCAGTGATGTTCCAATGCGGGAAAAAAGGTAGGAGGAAATCGCGTTGGGGTAGATGCTCACCTGGTATGGGACGGCGTGGCAAAGCTATGATATAGAGGGTAATTATTGTTGATCATTAAAATCATTAATGGTTATATTAAGTTAATTTATCCCCAAGCGTTTAACAAATTCATAATTGATTCATTTGAGGTCATATTTTGCGTGCCATCTGCTGCGCTGATATCATATCGACGAAAGCTACATCTTGGAGTGGAAATCGAATTTATTTGAAGCTGAGGAAATTTTCAGTTTCAAATAAAAAGGTGAGTGTTTTATAGCTCACGTTTGACTAATATAATTTTATGTTAGTAAAATTTATAATGCAAATTGATTTAGATTTGTTGATGGTTGTTTGATAAATTTAATTGACATTTAATTGACTTCTGAATTAATTAATATGATTTGAATTGACAGTTAAATTGAATTAAAATTTAACTGCTAGTAAAACCTTCAATTATTGATAATTGGTTAATTGTTGTGATTATTGATCGTTTGGATGTTTTATTGTGATCTATGAAACTTGGTTGATATTTGAATGATTGGATGTTTATTTATTTTGATATATCATGTTATCGTCCTATATATTATTTACACAATATAAACTGTGAATTATTTTGAATAAATTAAGAAATAGGTTGAAATGATATACCTATGGCATGTATTTTGAATTGAAATGATATATTCATCCCTGGAATTAAATTGAAATAATTATCCACTTGGCCATAGGATAGAAAATTATATACGGACACCGGATTGGTAATATTAAATGATTTTAAAATTTTGATTTGAATTTATTTAAATTGGTTTTTGATTTTTAAGAAATAAAAATCGAATTTATGTAAATCGAATTATTTTCAAACTTGAATTCGAAACGTTGAAGTTTAAATTTAACCACAGGAATTGTTTTAAATAATTGAAGTGAGATTTTAAAGTTATAATTGAATTATTATTTGAATCATAGAAATTGATTTGGTTTAAAAAGATTGGATTTTTATTCGAACCTCGAATATTTTCAAGTAAAACATTATATGAAATGATATTTCAAAATTGTGTTTTGAATTTAATCATGTTTTTAAAGATTTGGATTTTTAAATTGGATATTGAAGGAAAATTGGATTTAAGTGTTTTGAAAAGATATTTTGGAAATCGAACAATTGATATAAATCGAAATTGTTTAAAATTGGAATTGGAGTTGAAACTAATTTGAGATTGGAATATAAATTAATTTGGAATTGGAATTTAATTTAATTTGGAATTGGAGTTTTAAATTAATTTGGAATTAGAGTTGAAATTAATTTGGAATCGAAGTAAAATTCGACTTGAAATCGGAATTGAATCGATTAATTCGAATTGGAAATTGGAACTGATTTGAATTTGAAAATTTTGGAAAGTGAATTAGTTTGACTGTGAGACTATTTTTAAATGGATAATTTTAGTATAAATGATTTAAAATCTATATTCTTTAAATTTTTGAATTATTTTTATTTCTCAAACTATTTTACTATATAAACCATTTTTAATACTCAAATTATTTTCTGTTAAACTATTTTAACTACTTAGCTATTTTTTTTACTATTTAAACTATTTTCTAAAATTCAAGTCAAAGGGTGAAATGTTTATATCTAAATCTTGGATTTAAATGTGAATTGGGTTAAAGTGAAGTATAACCAAAATTGTAATTCGAATCAAGTTTTGAAGTGAAATCGATATATCGAATTGAATTAACATGATGAAGTAAAAATATGATTATGGAAGTGAATATGATATTTTCATATCAAGTACGAACAATTTTTTTGAAATGTAAAAGAACCAACCGGTGTGTAAAACGACGTTTGATTGTTAAAGAGACCGGGGCCTCTTACTGGCATACTCTCTGTCAATATTGGAACCACTTTGCCAACTGTGTACGTGGTGGATGATATCCAGAATGTAGTGATTGAATTGGCAACGTTTACTGGAATGAAGTAAGAGAATGATGATGGATAGCCTTGACACTCATGTCATAATTAAATGACTAAAACATGAGCCTATGTCTGGCCAATGAGGTTAACTACCTCTAGCGACATTGATCCCTCGTATTACTATTGTGATTTTGTATTGGATGCATGCACTTTTTGTCGGTTGGATTGATTATCGCGGTCGGCCACAGATGAGTTACGACCAGCCAGAAAGGGTAAACTGGTAGAATCCTACATTGGACATTGCCTCACGTGCCTTGTCATATTTATCCGTATAGGAGCCCACTACGACTTTGGTTCAAAACTGGAAAAATGTGCTAAGGTGGATCAATGTAAAGCCTTAACGCTATTTTGATATTTATTTTACTGATAGACATTATATATTATGACATATACTATTATATATAAATAGTTTAACGGATCCTTAGGAGATGGAAAAGCCCGTAACATCTCTTAAGTTATTGCACTCATATTTGTGATATTAATTTGACTTACATAAGTGTTTTGTCTTTTCATTACACTCGGGTCATTCCTAAGTTCCTTCAGCGTATTGAAGACTATTCTCTAGAGGATGAAGACGGAGTTTTGGTATATTACTATTATTATTATCCCCTACATTATGCTATTCTACTGTATTTGTTATTTATCCCTGATGTATATATATAACTCTGATAAATTTGTATAGAATAAAATCATATGTATAGTAAACAACTTCATGAATTGTTTATTTGATTATTATATTTTATAGTTTCCGCTGTGAGATTCTATATTTTGTTTTCTTCTCCTCTTCTTATTTTTCTTATTTAACCCCATTAATATCTACGTTTCGGATTGTTTAAGTCGGACTTGTGTGGATTATTATCGATTAAAACTTTCCAAAATGTGGGTCGTCATAGTTGGGATCAAAGCCAGGTTTAGCGATAACCTTGGCTTTGTGGGGTTTGACTCATTAGAGGTAGGGTAGTAATACCCTAGAATGAGTCTGTTTGAGTGTATTTATATGAGAGAGCATACTTGTTAGCGTTATAAAATGTTTTATATTATGTTTAATTATCCGTTGAGTTATTTATGAATTTCGGTCGATTTGCGGGACGCCGTGTTATCGATAGGGGTTTCTAAACACTTAAACGAGACAAGCCGACAATAATGTTGTTTTAAAAATCGAGTAAAATAATCTTGGCTAAGCTATATTATATATATAAAAGGTTAATTCTTAGTGAAACTATTGTTAGACGATGATAATATTTAATTATCATTGATTATTATTTTAATTAAAATAAAACGAATAATCAATGAATTTTATTTTATAAAGTAGCAATAATTAAATTGAATTGAAATATGATTGCAATAAGAATTTGATAAAATCACCAAGTTGTAAATTAATGGAATATTTTGATAATAAGTTAAGGAATTTGCATAAGTTTATTTATAATATTGCTTATAAATAGAAGGATTTAGAAATTGAGAATTTTAGAATTTATAATCCTTTTTGTTTTCAAAATTGTTTTCGAAGCCTTCAAAATTAATATTAATATTATTTAAAATATTTTTGATGAGAAAATATATTTAAAAAAAATGATTTTTGAAGGAAATAAAAGCATTAAACTCGCTTGGTCATTGAAAAATAATTCTGGGGATGACTACAGCATTGCCATTGTTCATTTTCGAGTTTCTAAGTGAAAATTGCTACCAAAAGAAATTTATTTTCCATTAAAACAAGTTTTGATTAAAAATATATATTCTAAATGTGATTTAATAAATATATGGAAATAGTTTGAACTTAAAGTTTAAAATAGCATGGATGAGAAATAAGTTTGAAAATTATAAATTGGAATAGGAAAGTAAAACTAAATTTAAATTGGTTAAACATTTTTATTAAACAAATAAGATAAATTTGGATCCGAGAAATGAAATAAATTGATGAACTTTAGAAACGTTAAATTAATTGAGTTAGTGAAATGAAGTAAATAAAATATATTTAACTTATAAAAGCTTAAATAAAAAAAGAATTGCATTTGAAATCAAATGGATAAAATAACAAAATGAAATTTTAAGAAGTTAATTTGTATAACTTATAGATTTGATAATTAATAAGCTAAAAACGAATTTAAATTTGCAAAATGGTAATGGTAAGGAAATTTAACTTGAATAAAATTAAATAAAGTAAGTAATGGATTAAAAATGAAATGAAGTTTGATTAAATATTAAATAAATTGAATTGGATATTTAGTGAACCAGATAAATTAGTAAAGTGAAGTAATTCCACTTTGGTTATGTATGAATTAATAGAATGAATATAACTTGAATTATAAAATAAAATGCAATTTGAATTGTGTAAGAAATTAAAAAAAAAAGTGTAATAAAAAATAAATATATTTAACTGAATTTAATTTAAATTGGATATAAGTAAATAAATTGCAAGTGGAGTAATTAAAAAAAATTGAATGTTAACTAATATAATACGGAATAAGTTATTGAATTTTTTTAATAAATACTAGTTAACTTAAGAGAGGTTAAATGAATTAATTATGGAAGAAAATATATAATTATTAATATGAATTGAGTTGTAAAATAATTTTTTTAGTAAATAAATAATATGAATTTGAATACAACAAGTGAATTGATGAATTAATAATAACTTAAGATATGAAGTAGTAATAATAATAAACACAAGATACGTTGTATAAAATATTTATAATAAACTTAGCAAAGTTATAAATGATGTTAGTAAAATAGAAAGAAGGATATACTAAGTGGAAAAAATTCAATTTAAACAAGTTTAAGAGGAATAATTTTATAAATGATTTACTAATAAATTTGTATGAAATAGGTTAAACAAAAGGTGAAACAATTGGAGTTTCACAAATTGAATTGAATAAAATTTAATTTAATGATCTGTAACGAATGTCAATAAATTGAAAGAAATCAATGGAATGTAAATAAATTAAAGCGAATGAATTGAATATAAATTCACTGTTTGATTAAAAAAATGAATATTAATAAGTGAATTTCAATCAATTTAAAATATATGGAATATGGTATGGAATTAATTTACTTAAGTGTAGTTAATTATATGAATTATTTAAATGAAATAATGAAAGTGAAGAAAGAAAAGTGAATGTAACTACAAACGAGTGTAAATTAATAGAATGTAAAGTTATCGATGTTGATTAGTGCATGCAAATCAATTAGAAGTAAATAAATTGAATGAAAAATCAATTGAAGGTTAATCTAATAAAAAAAAGTTGGTTGAATACAAATAAAGAGAAATGAATCAATTAAATTTTTAATGAAGTGGATGTTACTAAGAAATGAAGAAATAATTAAAAATTGACATTGGATAATGTAAATTAACCTTGTTGTGAATTAATCGGATGGATATAGATGGTTGGATGGTTTCTTTTGATGCAAATCGTTGTTATTACCGTTTTGGTTGCGTATGATTGTTGTATGTTGTGTATTTGTGCTTGTATTTATTGTTTGGATTCAAAATCCATGTTATATGGTTGTATTAGACTTATATATGCTTCTATACCACTATATGCAACTAATATTGTAAATTTGAGTTGAGATATGTACATACGAAGACCGTTTGGGGCGTATACATGGATTTATATGCTTTGCTTGCTTAATTCAAGAGAATTCGCTCGTATTATTATTAATAAGGTATGTATCTCAGATTACACACCACGATTTTATATTTTTGCCCTTCGGGATGCCTCATTATTTAAATGAGATGTATATTTGATATATATTACGTATATTTGTGTTATATATTATATTGTAAAAAATTTCCGATCGAGCCGCGTAAAGGTTACTTTGCCGAAATTTTCCATGAGTCCGGGTGTTAGTAAATTTTGAAGTTCTATAAAAAAAATTATAACTTGTTTTGTTAACTAACTTGTATATTCCATAGGCTGATTGGAGTGGCGTAGTAGAAGCGTAGAAAAGCTTCAAATAAGATTTTAATATTTTATTAGTTGATAATTTTGAATAAATTATCATATGTTAAATTTTGCACTTAACGCCATTTCGTGGACGAAAAGTTTTGAGTGGGGGAGTATGTAACGATCTGTATCTTTTAAAAATTTAAATTCTAAAATTTGATATGATTATTGAATAAAATGGTTAGAGATAAAGTTTAATGACTTTTTATTGGAATTTATCGTATAATTAAATTTTTAAATATAATATTGGAATTATTTAAATAATTAAATCTTTAATTTATATGAGTGAGATGATGTCGGAAGTTGATTTAAATTTTATTTAAACAACAAAAGATGGTTAAAATTTAAAATTTGATTTAAATCTAAATAGTTAGAATTTGAAAATTTTATATATTAATTAACGAGTAAAAATAGTCATTTTGGCAACTGTCTCAGACTTCGACGAAACTAGTTTCAACGGATCCGTAATAGTGACTTATTGTAGGAATTCAATTTTCGTAGTGTTTGGACTTATCGTTTGGCCATGCGAGCTTGAAACGCGTAGAAATTTAATTTCGGAATTTAATTAAAATAATCGACTTTGAAAATCTATCTTCCACATACGATCGAATGAGGCCTTGAAATTAATTTCATTGCTTCGGAATAGGGGTAAAACACTACAAATGCCAAGCGGCACGCGTCATTCGAAATTCAAGATTTCATGGGCTTTTGGTCGGATATTTTCAATATAATATTATATATATATATTTCATCCAATACGTACATCACGCATCTCCCTTCCTGTATTTCGCTCTTACTTTTCAAATCACACCAGGTCGAAGAAAAGGGGCAAACAGATCGAAAAAAAATACAAACGAGATTGATAAAAAAAAGAGAGGGAGCAGAGCATATGATCAAATCGTGTTCAATTGGGCAACGACGCCTGTGAGCGCTCACGACGGCGATGGAGGCACAAGGAAGGAGGCGACGTGAGTTGACTATTCGTGATCCAGAGATTTAGGGCTTCGGAGTTTCGCTCGCATATGCGGCTGTTGGGAGGAGATCATCCATGTGAGATGACGACGGTGGCAGTGAGATTCCAACACGGGAAAAAAAGAAGGAGGAAATCACATTCAGGTAGATGCTCACCTGGGAAGGGACGTCGTGGCAAAGTTGTGATTTAGAGGGTAAGTATTGTTAATCATTAAAATCGTTAACAGTTATATTAAGTTAATTTATCTCCAAGTGTTTAACAAATCCGTAATTGATTCATTTGAGGTCATATTTTATGTGCCATCTGCTACGTTGATATCGTATCGACGAAAGCTAAATCTTGGAGTGGAAAACGAATTTATTTGAAGATGAGGAAATTTTTGGTTCCATATAAAAAGGTGAGTGTTTTATACGCTCACGTTTGACTAATATAATTTTATGCTAGTAAAATTTATATCGCAAATTGATTTAAATTTGTTGATGGTTGTTTGATACATTTAACTGACATTTAATTGACATCTGAATTAATTAATATGATTTGAATTGATAATTAAATTGAATTAGAATTTACTACTAGTTGTTAGTGCCAAAATTGCCCACTAACACTCAAATCCAAGCGAAAGCACCAAATACCAATCACAGATCACAGATAGAACGATGTAGAGAGTATAAATATGAAGAATAGTAAAAAATAAAATGGAAGCAGTAAAGAACAACAGATTTTATAGTGATTCGGCTAACTTCGGCCTACGTCCACTCCAGAAATTTCCTTTTTATTGCTGTAACAATACAAAATGGTAGAGTGGCCTTAGCCTTAGAAAGTAGAAAGCAAGAGAGCCAAAAAGACGATCCACCCCATCTGGAGACCCACATGCTAAATTTATAGGCAAATCCCGAGTTATTGGGCTTCTTGAGTGGTCCGAGCCCATCAAGACCATAGCCAAGCCAACATCCTTCATCATGACCGACCCATACTGCCATGCCGACCGGCCTATGTCGAACCACTCCACCAATGACCGAGCCATGCATGAACTTTCAACCTTCATAGAGCTGCACCTCAAGTAACCACGCCGATCCACCTGATACTCCACTGAGCTATCCGAGTGACGTCCCAAAGTCACATGCCTCAGGACTCGAAGTAACCGAACCATATACTCGTGCCGACCCGAAGTTACGAGCGCCTCGACTCGAAGTCACTGGTCCATGTTTTTGCCGAACCATATGTGCCGAGCCTTCCCGACCAAACCATGTCCAAACTCCAATATATCGATCCACTTCATCCTGATCGAACCATACCACCGAGGCCGACTGACCTCTCCTGGCCGAACTACACCACTACACCAGGCCACATCATCCTGACCATACCACCACATCGAGCCACATCTTCCCGACCGAACCATACCATCAAGGCCGAACGACCTCTCCTGGCCAAACCATGCCACTACACCTGGCCGCACCATCCTGACCATACCACCATACAGAGCCACATCTACTACCGAACCATCTTGATGCCTGACCGATCCATATTTCCCAGACCGAACGACATCATCTACACTGAGCCACATCCACTTTCAATCCAATTCACCATCGAGCCATTGAAACAGCTAAGCTACCCATGCCTAGCCACCTAGAAGACTTGAAGAAATCATCCATACGACTCGAAGCTTGACTCCATATGACTCGAAGCAAATCCAAGGCAACTTGCAACTCATCGATACCCAAGTTTAAAGTATCCAATAACTTTCATCCATCGATTGTGTTGAATCTCGACTGTAAATCCATGACTATTATCCATCCTTGATCGTCCATCCATCTAGTCGACTAAATCCACCGTAATCCAGTCTCTACGAACGAGCAGTTGATTTATTTGAATCCGCCTGTCCGCGGCTTTGCCAAAGGGCGGGTTAACGTTTGCCCCTCAAAACATGCCTTGCTATCGGAAGGTGTGTTTTGAAGAGATTACGGAGATATGGATTCAGCTAAGGATTTGGAATGCATTCCGAATTAGATATCGACTCTGAACAGTCATGGAGTTCACTAGCGATCCAAAGAGATTGTGGATTTGGATTGACAATGGATTGGATTCTAGATTGGAAAATATGCTATCAATGTATTATCGATCTTGGATTTGGATTTACGGCAATTCAAAATATATATGCCTATCGCAAGGCTGTTTTAGGGGGCAAAGTGCTAACCCATCTTTTGCTAGGGCGGTATATAGGCGAATTTAACCTTATAGACTTCACGATTATCGAAGCTAATGAGATCATAGTAATGATTATGAGATCGAGAAATCAAGTACAAATAATAACATGAGGTCAAGATTAAGTGGAATTGATAGATATGCAAGGCAGAATGTTCGAAGTATGGAATATGATTCAACGCATAGGAGCAAGTGCATTTCGATAGGAAACAATTAATAACTCAACAACCACAAGATAGATCAAAGTGAAACTCTAGAAATAGAAAGAAGGGATCCTACGGAGTTCACCCTAGGGGTCGCACCGAAAACATGCAGCTTGAAGGAATCGGTACAGATCCCTCCATAGTGGATGGTACTCTTCCCTTATAAGGGTCGGCTATATTCAAATTCTAGCAGAGATTAGTCAATATCTTAATATCTATCGATCCAATTGACATGAAACTTGGAGCACAAGCTAATTTCAACATATGAAACTCCCTAAAGGGATTTCTTATCATTTGGAGCAAGTTGGAGGGATCGGTACCTATCTCTCTATAGGGATCGGCTATAATCAGCCTTCACAACTTATCGTAACAAAGATTGAACAATAACTCCAGTTCAACTAATCCATTTGGCATGAAACTTGGAAACTGAGCATAATACAACATGTCGGAGCTCTCCTAGGGATCACATGGCATTTGGAAGGTATTAAGGGATAGGTACCTGCCCTTTAGGGAGATCGGCAGAAATTAGAGTCCAAGAAACGCCACTTCACGGAAAACGCGATATCTCACAAACCATAAGTCGAAATGGCACGAAATTTGGAGAGCAAGTAGCTAACATCATAAGGAAGCCATTATAGGGATCACGGCCCATTCAAAAAAAATATTAGGGATCGAAACCGATCTCTATTGTGGGCCCCAATGGGCTTGGAAATTTTTGGGTGGCCATGTCTTGGTCTCCCAAACCTTCTGTCAAAATTTCTGCCCGATCCTTGCATGTCTTTATTGGCATCAGAAAAGGGATCTTATTTCTGCTTTTCTTTAACTTCAGTCTAGGCTACACTTTGCCATTTTTATTCTTGATTTCATATTGTAAATGTAAATAAACTTCAGTATGATAAAAAGGATTACCTGGGAGTGGATATAGACCAGTGTTAGCCCAATCACTATAAATCTTGTCTCTTTTTACTTGCTTTTTAATTTTTCTAATTTTTTCTTCATTTATTTCTCTTCATATTTCTATAATTGGATTGGATATAGGTACTTTTACGTAATTAAGTGTTGGTGCCAATTTTGACAAAAAAATCGAGGCTGCCTATCTTTTGGATGTATCGAAATTCTTTCTAAGTCGAATTTTGGAGATTCGTTTGTGCACCAGCTTTCATCCCTAGAAATTAGCACACGAGTAATTCAATCCTAGGATTTCCTTTCAGTAACGCTATATTCTTATGCCGTGGCTGATTCGTGTGATGAAAGGTCGAACCATTCAACTGACCTATAAAACATTATGTCTTCTTATTGTTGCCCATTTTCGAGCAATGGTAATTTTCTAAAGACAAGGGTAGAATCTCAATTGACGATCAACTTCTACCTGCAAACCCCTTCATTTCTAAGCGGAACCCTTCATTTCTAGGTGCCAAATTCCTAGTTCTTATAGAAAAATAGAAATTGTAGTGCAAGTCATCACATTCCATCCGGTACGTCCACGCTCATTCCTATTCTTATCACAGACCGGTAGAGTTCAGTAATGTTTTTCTTGAATCTGTGACACTTAACCTTGCTTGGTTTAGGCCATATGTGTTATGTTTGGCTCATAGCATTGTTGCAGATATCAACCTTAGTTTTTGATTCTAACCTTTGAGAATCAATGGTTTAGCTGCTCAATTTCAAGCATTCTCACCTTGTCGTTGTCTATATTCAGATAATAGTTGGTTTTCTGCAAGTTAGGGTTTGAGACCTCAGTCGAGTACCTACTTCCGTCTTTGAAAACTGGTGCGTAAATGATTTGATTGTGGAAATGCCTTCCATCGTCTTTTATCTCTAGATGATGGTAAATTACTCCTTTTATTGCAAATTGGACCGATTTTATATCCTAACCAAGTGTTAATGTGTTATGTGCCCCTCAGTCCACAGGTTTGATTATTCTGAGAAATTGATGTGAGACTTGATGTTCTGGGTGGCTCCTCGGATGCCCCAAGTCAAAGCTGCATGGCAGCTTCTATCTCTGGGAACTCATGACTTGGATGTCTTGAATTTTGACATTTCGTACATTAACTTTGGTTAAAGATCTTAATTCTTTCCGACTTCTTGATTTGTGAACTTTACGGCACTATCAGAGCATTATCAGCTCTTTCGTGTAGTGTGAGTTGATCCCTGTTAATCTTGCGATATACTAGTTTCCCATTGTTGTCGGGACAACACCGGTACTTGGAAAATTTTAATGTTTCGTTGATGATGCCAAAGAAACATCAAGTAGTGCTTGCGTGGCTTATCAGATGCACGACTTATGAAAATGCCCGACTTACGAAATGCACGGCTTTTGAGAGTGCGAGGCTAAAAAATTCATGGCTTTTGAGAGTGCTCTACTTAGGAAATGCACGGCTTTTTAGAGTGCATAGCTCACGAATTGTGCAGCTTTTGAGAGTGCACGGCTTATGGAATGCATGGCATATATGATCGATATGACCCATCAATTCGAAACGGTTTGGAACTTCTTGACATTGCCAATCTTTAGGTAACATAAGGAGTTTGTGCTTCAAGAGCGTGGTTCCATGGCTGAAGTAGTGATGCGGGGATTATGCGATTGTGCGGCTTATGGGTGGCGCGGCTTATGAGATCAATACGACATGTCAATCCAAAATGGTTTAGAACTTCTCGACGTTGCCAATCTTTGGATAACGTAAGGAGTTCCTGCTTCGAGAGCATGGTTCCATGGCTTAAGAAGTGATGCATGGCTTATCGGAGTGTGTGGCTTATGAGATCGATGCAACCCGTTGATCCGAAATGGTTTGGAACTTCTCAACGTTGCCAATCTTCGGGTAACGTGAGGAGTTCGTGCTTTAAGAGCATGGTTCCATCGCTTAAGAAGTGCTGTGTGGATTGTGGCAGTATGCAACTTATGGGATCGATACGATGCATTGATTTGAAATGCTTTGGAATCTCATGACGTTGCCAAAGTGTAACTTGAGGAGTTTATGCTTTGAAAGCATGGATCCATGGATTAAGAAGTGTTGCATGGCTTATGGGAGTGCATGGCTTATGAGATCAATACGAGCCATTAATCTAGAACGGTTTGGATCTTCTCGACATTGCCAATCTTCGGCTAATGTAAGGAGTTCGTACTTCGAGAGTGTGGTTCCACGGCTCAAGAAGTGATGTGCGGGTTATGGGAGTGCATGGCTTATGAGGTCAATATGACACGTCGATCCGAAATGGTTCAGAAATTCTCGATGTTGCTAATCTTTGGGTAACGTGATGAGTTCGTGCTTCGAGTGCGTGGTTCCACGGCTCAAGAACTGATGCGTGGTTTATGGGAGTGTGCAGCTTATGGGAGCAATATGACACGTCGATCTAGAATGATTTAGAAATTCTCAATGTTCATGGAGCAACACTGGTTTTAGAGAAGACAGGGATTGAGTTCCATCGATCCAGCGGTTTGAGTCGATTTGACCCCGTCGACTCGGTAGGTTCTTTACTTGAACATGTTTTATCGGTTCAAAAAGCTAGGCATGACATATGGGATGTGCACAATGGTTTGGGCCATCTCGGTGCAGGAGGAGCGACACTAGTTCTTAGAAGCTAAGGATCGAGTTTTCATATCAATCCGACGATTTAACTTCGCCGTAACGCAATTTTGTCAGTTCTATGCGATAAGTTGTTTATGAATTGAGTAATCGTGGCATGGATGATCCTTCAGTATTCTGGGAAGATGTGCATGGCCAAATTGATATGGTTGCCATAGTGGAGATATCTATAGCCGACCGTATAGAGATGGCTATTAAAAAAGAGCTTATGGGAGTTCAGGGCCAGACTCTCGGTTTTTGGTCCAAACTGCCTTTAAAGAACTGGTCTTCAACTGGCATACAGTTTAAGAGGAAAATTGATTGGACACCAAGGGTGATAAAGGAGGAGTAGGGAAGAAGTAAGCAAGTATTATGCTTCTATTTCATTTGTTGCTCTTGCTAGGTCATTAGGTCCGTTATTGTTAGAATGCTTGAATTTTCGATCAGGCATAAGAGAATCGTGGTATAATTATTCTTTGCTTTCCTTGTAGCTATTCAAGTATGTGTGGTGCCCCCATGCCACAGGGTTGTTCGTGCACTTAAACTGTATCTGGGGTTTCTTCACAACCCGTTTGGTTGCATGCGGTCTAGTGGATGCAACTATTTCTTTTAGATGATTAAAGCATGTGAAAGTCCCTATCTTCAGAGACTTATATATTAGGGATTTGAGATACTTGGTTCTCCCTGCTGCGAGATTTTAGCCAGCTTGAAGTCGGCCTCTGATTGACCAAAAGGTCGGTTCAGTTTTGGCTTAGTTTCTTTGAGCAACTTTGAAGCTCTGGAATTCAACACTATTTGTCTCATTGGTCGTTGGAGGTGATTCTGTTAATTTTGCAGAGTGATCGATGTGATTGTCGATTCGTGGCCCTGGAGCATGACTTCACTAACTTCGGGCAGTTTTGGATGAGATGATCACTGATCTTCCATTTGGTCTTCATGATGCTTTAGTTCATGAAGGATATTTGGATCAGATGACTACTGATCTACCGGTTTGTCCACGACACTTCAATTCGTAAAGGATGTTCATGATGCTTTAGTTTGTAAAGGAGTTTTTGTGGTCGGATGTCTTGGACCAGAAGGCCTTGGAATGATAAGGAATTTTGGTCGGATATCCAGTGACCAGACAACACTAGTGCGATTATTCATTGACTCCAAGAAGAGTTTTGGGTCATGTGTCTGACGGCCCAGCGGTCTTAAATCAATGATTCATCGACTTCAAGAGGAATTTTGTTCGGATGTTCGACGATCAGACGGCCTTGGAGCGATAATTCATCAACTCTGAGAAGAATTCTAGATCGTTTGTCCGATGGCCCGCTTATCTTAAACCGATGATTCATCGACTTCAAGAGAAATTTTTAAAGGACATCCAGGTAACGAATGACCTTGGAATGATAATTCATCGACTCGAAGAAGAGTTATGGGTCGTGTATCCGATGGCCCGACAGTACTAAAGCGATGATTCATCCACTTCAACTGGAATATTTTGGATTCGACTCATGAGAACACAGTTTTATCTATTACTAGAGACTAAAGGGTTGGATCTGATTGTTCAATGATCCTTTGGACAAGCTTTCTTAATGCTAATAGAGCAACGCCGGTTCTTAGAAGATGGATTGACATGACTAATCGAGGGCATAAAAGCATTTTTTGTCATGGTGTTGCAATTCACCCAGTGTACCGGTACGGCTCATTTGGAAAAGGAAAGTAAACAAGGATAGATGAGAAGGCATCGCTTTAGGTTGTTTCCCTATTCCTTGGTAGCTAGCTAGCTGGAGTGTTATTTAATAATCATCCTTTCGTTTGATTTTGTTAGTTAGCCAGGGCGCTTTTCTACTGGGCCTTAGTGGCGTTGCTTGGGAAGAAGGTCCCTGAGGCCCTGTAGCTCATTTACCATTTGGTGTGTTCTTTGCCAAATTGCCGGGTTTGCCTTATACCAATTGCGCTACCTCTAGTCTCTAGAACTGGTTTGCCTTCCCATATACTTTTTCGAGGATAGTAGGCTGTTTCATCCTTTAATAATTCCTAAGGGCCTTGTAGTGGACATCATCTATCGCCCTTGCTTCATCCATATGCTAGTCGTACCTATAAAAAAGCAATTTTAAATAAGTTGTATTGTTATAGGAAGGTATTGTTTTCATGATAAACTTCTTTGGATATTCTACATGTTGAAAGGATTCAATGAATGGGTTTCGATCGGGGAAGATGCTCTAATTATTTTTAGTCTGGTCCATTTTCAAGTTACGGCTGTTTATAATGCTCGAGGATGATACATGCATTATTGTCTTATGCTTGAATGATTGGAAATACCGATTGAATGGAAAATCACTTAGGATGGGGTCATCGATCAGTGACAGTCCCTAAAAAATTTCAAACTAGGAGAGATTGGTATGGGGCGGCAAGAAAGGCCCCATAAGGTTGCATCCAAATTTTAAGGCATTTGGAGTTTACATGTTTGATTTATGGGAAAAAGAAGATGGATCGTGTTGATGGATCGGTGGTATTTTAGTTGGAGTCCGACGCGAGAAAATTTACCATTTGCTTGGAGACGGCACATGGTTCAGATGGAGTCATTGAATTTTAAGTTTTGGTTGGTGACGAACGGTGCTTGGAGTCATTTGCATGTTTTCTTGGAGTAAATCTTGGTTTTAACCAAGTTCGATTTCGTACCATAATTTCCTAGGATAGCTTCAAGTCAAATAGATGATTACCTAAGTTCGACTTCGAGTCAGGATCTAAACCTGCTTCGAGTCAAATAGGTGATCCGGAGTTGGACTTTGAGTCAATCCTGAAGTGAGTTTTTCAACAACCATTTTTGAAGATTTTTGATGATTTTGGACGATGACCATTCGTGATTCGACGATTGGAGCTCCATGATGGGATTGGAAGCTGTTCAGTTGGGAGTGGTCATAATATACCATGGAAGCTTGGCCTTGTAATCGATCATGTTTGTGTCATATCTTCTTGGTTCTCCTGCCTCAGAGAGTACCATTTGAGTAGAAATTCCTTGTCCATTTCTTGACACTGTGCCGCGACACGAGTTTTAGAGCTTCTTCTAGCATTTTGTATGTTAGCATTTTCATCCGATTTATCTTCCTCAAATTGCTTGTCATCTTCAAAAATGGAGAGAGCCATCGTTATATCTCCCTATAGGGTTTTCACCCCCTTTGTTCGGATTTGTAGCAGGTGCTCTTGAAATGGGTGGAGTGTTAACGTTTTATTCTATCATGATTCTTGAAGCTCTGTCCACTACATCCTTTTTCTTTTTCTTTCTATTTCTTCCGTTCAAGCTAGAAACAAAAGAATGAACTTGCTCCGTAGCAGCCGCGGCTTTAGTCACCGTTCTAGGAGTAGTTAGTGATAGGAGCGCTAAGAGAGCATTTATCTTTTCCATAAGATCCTTTTGACTGCTTGACATTTTCTGGTTAATTTCATCAACCACCTTGTTCAATTCTCCCTTAGTTCCAACTTCATGATGTGTGGAGGATCCTGGAAGCTGATCTCCAAAGTTGGCCCATAATAGCAGGTTGTTGGGGTTGTTGGGGTTGTTGACTTCAATTTGCTGAGGGTTTGTTTCTTCTCCAGCAATGGTAGCTCATATGGATCTTCCGAAGGTAGTTCTCCTTCTTCCTGGCACCGTTGATTCTCAACAGCAAATCTTCTAGGTAGAGATTGAGGATTTAACTTCTGAACGTATCGGATCCAAAGTAGATAACTGGATCTAAGCCTGAGTTGCGTTTTAGTGGAAGCATCAAAATATTAACCTAAAAAAATAGATCAACACCCTAGATTGAGTGTACAAGCACCAGGCCTGTTCTTTCAGAGCAACAATATAGAAAATAAATGTAAAAAGAGAAGAAATAATAAAAAGACAAGAAGATTATTATAGTGGTTCTACTAATAATGAAGCCTACGTCCACTTTATTTTTTTATAACCGACTGTTGTTACAAGTGGAATTGGATTACAGTATGATTGAATCTTCTATGTTTGATCAAGTGAGAAGTACAAGAGCTCACTAGAGAATCATAGTGAACCCTTAAATGACTATTGTGTGGGAGGAGAACAGTGAAGAAAAATCTCTACGGAGTTCCAGCAGTCAGTCTCGAAGATGCTCTTTATGTTGTTGATAGTGAGTATTTATAGGAGAATTTAGTTAGTATTAGACCAGAAGTCCAAGGGAAGAAGAGTCCAGTTGTTATGCTAAGTCATCACCGAAAATCTCAGATCAATCTGAGTCATTTCAATGGATCGCTAGCTATCTATAGGGGACAGATCGCTAGTTATCCATAGTGGATGGATCATTAGCTATCCATCAACTTAGATTATTTTTACCATAAGCCTTTACTTAGTGTTACGAAGGAGCTTGGAAAGTTTGAGGGCGATCTGACCTTTCATGATGGATCGCCAGCTATCCATAGGGGATGGATCGCTAGCTGTCCATCCACTTAGTATATTTTTGGCTCAATTTTCCTAAGGTCCATTTTCCTGTTCGTTTGACTGTTTTATCCAAGTAACAAGTCGTTTGGAGTTAGTATGATCATCCATCTTTATGGGTCATCTGGCCCTAAAGAATCATCCATAATCCACTCAAAACTTAACAAAATCAAACAAAACTTTGAAGGTACGCTCTAGAGGATGTGCGGGACCTACCGTTACGAATTTCAAGTGGTGGGGCCCATCCTACATTGGTCGTTAGCGACCCATCAAGATGGAATGCCAACGATCAATCAAATCTTCTCCAGCCATGCTCATTTTTTTGTGAGCCTTCTTTTATGTCTTCTAACCATTCCCTCCAAATTTCAAGTCAATCCTATTCTGTATGAGTTACTTAGGTCCAATTTAAGCTAGGTGCTTTGGTCAAAATAGCTTGAATTAGATTAGTCTTTAATTCTTGAAGTATGCTGCTTGGAATGCTATGAAACTTGGTAAATGTTCCTGAAGAGGTAGTAGATCAAGATGCAAGAGGCTTTGATAACCCATTATGCTTACTTTTGGATCGCTAGCGTTCCATGGATGATTGATCGCCAACTATCCATCTACTTAGTTGATTTTTGGCTTGTTTCACTTAAGTTCCATTGGCTTGTTCTTTTAGATGCCTTGTTCAAGTTCGAAGTAATTCTGGCTTAGTCTGTATGTTCTAACTCCTGTGGAATTCTGCTAGGTTAAAAATCCAGTTATCACCAACATTCTAGGTCCCGACGCACAAGTAATCAGAGCATTTGATGATGAAAAGGTTAATGACCCACTGTTGCAAAATGAATCAAATGACTGGTGATCACTGGTGCTAGCGAAGGTACCAATGAGTTTAGCTTAAAAGTGCACATCAAGAGAGAGGAGTTACTGAATAAAGAAGCTAAGACTAAACCCGCTAATGTGGACATCGACGATACGAATCATCCCACTGCAAGTCATTCCACCCGACGAGTCGATTCCCGAAGAACTTTCTTCAACTTTTGGAAGCTCTTCCGCCAAGGGCAACAGAGGATCGAAAAGAAGAACTAGCAGAAGCTCGGGTGGTGCCACACCTAAAAAATTTAAAAGAGAAAAGGCAAAAGAAATAGCCATCACTTCTGCTTAGTTTGAATAGAACTTGTATAACCGCTTTCTATTTTTGTTGGCCATGACTGTGCAAGTACGGCCCTAGCTTTTGAATAAACTTGTACCATAATTTTTTAGTTTAACATGTAATTAAAGGTTTTTTTTCTGCCAAACTCTTATATGAATTTTGTCTATGTAGTCGAGCCATTAATTTTTCATTCAATAAAATTGCAATTCATTGATCGTTAATTTGGACAATCGCACGTTAATTTCCACTCAAGGCCTCCATGTGGTCGTGGCTTGAAGCTGTGTCAAGCACTATGCTCGAGCCCTAGTGTTATGCCATAGGATCTAGCGGTTTAAGTGACTACAATCCTACCCCCAGTCTCGAGTTAGCAGAATTAGATAGTGGATGGTTGAACTCCATCCTTAATTTGTTTATACTCCTCATGTCAGCTTCAAACTGGAGTTTATGAAATAGTTTGTGGTCGAACCGCACTCATCTATTTGTTTCTAGTCATATCCTCACTATGGGGATAAGATTTATTTGGGGGGCGATCAAATTGTACCCAATTTGTGTTTATAGTCCAGTCCACACTCTTGGGACATGGAGTTATTTTGGAAAATAGTTGGACCGTATTTTCCTTAATTGATTGATTTCCCCTCAAATCTAGGGTTTAACTTAGATAGTGATCGATCGTATCGCGATTGCTTTTGATTCATGTTTATCCTATCACTTAGTAGGATTAACTTGGTTATCGGATGGTCGAGTCTCATCCATTCCTTATTAGGTATTAAGTCCCTCACGTTATGAGGGAGAATCCTCAAATAAACGGTTGGACCATTTTTATTTTGTTTAGTTCAATCGTAAATATATGTAATTAGCTAGCCCAAACTCTAGGAATTTGCTCGGACATATCAATATTAGTTAGTCACATATCGTAATTAATATGAAATGTTATAGCAATCGCAGATATGAAGGAAATTCAACCTTTATTTGCCAAATGGAAAGAAATGACATAAATTGTCATATTACATATTTGGAAAATCAAATGCAAAAGAAAACTCAAAAATTGAACAAAACTAACTGGAAAGGAATAAAATAGGTGGAATAGCATCGTAAATGCTCGGTATTCCATGCTCTTGGGAGTGTGACACCGTCAATATTCGCTAGCTTGAAAGTTCCCTCACCAAGCCTCTATTCAATGACATATAGTCCTTCCCAAGTAGGATTTGTGAGAAATGCGGATTACGGATTTTAAGGTTAGAATTAACACTAGAGGGGGGTGAATAGTGTTTTAAGTAATTACTAATTCTTTTTGAGTTTATGTTAATTTGAACACAAACATACGAAATATTCAGACACGGATATGATCACAGAATCAAACGCAGATGTAGAAATAAAGTAAAAGCAATAAAGGAAAGAACATAGCAGATTTTATACTAGTTCGGAGTTACCCTACATCCAGTCCCGCAACATAAGTACGGTTTCCTTTCAAAATCAATTTTTACAATTACATCCTCGATTTCAAGGCCACGAGGTACACCACTCCAGATTCACAATCCTCTAGGTAGAGATACTTGATTTTACGGGCAACAACTTCACCCAATTGATTTCCTAGGCTATAATCACACCTTTTCTCGCTTGATTGATTTCACAGGCTACAATCACACCTTTTCTCACTTAATTAATTACAAAGAAGCCTATAACTCTGAATAGCACCGGGATCTTGTTGAGATAGTGATAGAGAATCAAACCAGAGATGATCTAGTTAGATTCAATGGTGATTTCGGCCGAGTAATGGTAAAAATGTATATAAAGAAATCTGGAAGAAGAAGAGGAGTGAAATTAAAGAATATATGTATGTAAAGAAATGTGGAAGAAGAGGAGGAGTGAAATCAGAGAATATATATATATATATATATATATATTCATTTAAAACAACCCCTATTTATAGTAAAACAACAGCCATGTACATTCGTGAAAGGATATGACGAATAGACACTTCCTTTGAAATTCAAATTTTTTTGAAATAAACTGCCACCTTGTCGACAATGGTATCTTGGGGTTGCCGACATGCCTAAGCAATTTTTGGTAATTTGTTTTTCATTGAAAATAACTTTTATCTTGTATTGTAACTATTTTAAACTTTATAAATATACTTAACTATAGTTAAAATACGTAAATAAGTATAGAGAATAATATTTTGGTATATATAAAATTTTACAATATATTTAAATCTAAGTATAAATATTAAAAGATAAATATATTATAATGAAAAGATAGATTAAAACCAAGGATACTTTAATTTTGAAGACAAAGATTATTTTGAGGCTAAAAGTATTTTAAAACCAGGATAGATGTTTTTGATTCTTTTAAAAGGAATATTTTGAAATCGTTTTGAAAACAAGATATAATTTTGTAAAATATTTGAATAAAAGTTAGTGGATACCAAACAATTTTCCACTAGATTTTTCGTAGGTTCCATCTTACTTAGTTTTCCATCACTTTAACAGGCTCGAAGTGGATTCCATTCCACGAATAAAATGGATTTTAAGATGTCAGTGCTTTTCTAGGAGTTTTAACAAAATTCCTAACTAAATTACTTATATTAAAATCTTAAACTCTTGATAATCTTGATACTCATGAGTCTTCAATCTTGATATCTTCAGTCTTGAATCTCTATACTGTACAATCTACATTCTTGGTACCTATATGGTTAAATCCTACATATACATGTATATCTAAACAATAATGTTAGTATTTATATTTTATAATCTTATTCTAAGGTTGTTGTCATCAAAACCATCTTCTCCGTAACTAACAATTTCCCCTTTTTTAATGATGACAACCTTTGTTTATAAAATATTACTTATATCCTAATAACTCCCCCTAAAACTAATAACTCCCCTTTAATCTATGCCTAACTATCCTATTTTATACTTCTCCCCCTTTATCGTCAACAAAAACTAACTCCATACTATATAGCTCCCCCTTAATCTAATACTATATGACATGTGATTATAATGATAGTGTTATCATAAATAATCAACACTTAATTCTAAAACTAAAACTTAGTCCTTAATTACTAACTATCCTAACTAAGAATCCATATATGATAATACTTATAATAGTGATAATGTGAGAACTCAAATATAAGAACACAAATCATTTATTAGTTATATATTGTTATATTTACATTTGCGTAGATAATGTAAGTAAGATCATATAATGATAAGAAAGAGAGAAAAGAAACTAATGAGTGTCCTTGAAAATGGGAGATCTATGATCAAGCAATTTGGGTAGTGGAAACAGAAATTTCCACGTTGTTCGACTAGATTTCCATCCTTGTCAAAGCACACTTCGTCAACGCAAATAACTTTGTCGTCATCTTTGGCGTGCTCTTCTTCCATGAAGGCTTCTTCTTCTTCTTCCTCACTGTCCTCTTGCACTTAATCTCCTGAAGATTCTTCATCAATCAAGACTGGATTAGTGTGATTGTCCATTCGGAATTTTTGCAAGTTTTTAAGGATTTTGCCTTGCCGTTCTTGTTCTTTATCCATTCTGAGTTGCATTACTTGAATTTCAGTCATTAGTTGCAGTGCATCCTTCAAGGAATCCTCTATTTTTATCACTTGTGCAAGCGTAGTTCGTTGAAATGGTCAAGTAGATAGAGAAGGGAATGAAAAGGTTCAATTTTTATTTGATTTGGAGGAGGAGGCCATTGTTTAATTGTTTTAAGAAGATAGGTCAGAGAAAGGACACAAAGAATGAACAAAATTTCGAAATAAGAAGAATATATAACCACTTATTTGAATTTTGGTGGGTAAAATTTCAAAAGAAAAAAATGTTATATGTCGACAGGGGTAAGGAAGGGTTACCGACATGGTACCTATATTTTTACTATTTTATTTATTTTAATTTTTTAAGTATACTTTGTTATTTATATTCTATATTTCAATTATTGAACAAATACCTAAATCTCTTCTTAATTTAGTAAATATAGATTCATTTAATGATTTTGTTAAGATATCAACAATTTGGTTCTCGGAATTGATATAATCGAGAGTAATTACTTCCTTACTTATATTATCTCTGAGATGTCTGATATCAATATGTTTAGTTCGAGCATGATGAGTAGGATTTTTAGATAAATTTATTGCACTAGTATTATCATAGTAAATTGATGATTTTGAGATATTTAAACCAAAATCTTTTAAAGTTTGTTGCATATATATTACTTGAGAACAAGCCAAAGCAGCAGAAATATACTCTGCTTCAGTTGTTGATAAAGAAACCGTGTTTTGCTTTTACTAAACCAGGAAATCAGAGAATGCCCCAAAAAGTGACAAGTTCCACTTGTACTTTTTCGGTCTGATTTACAACCAGCATAATCAGCATCACAGTAAGATATTAATTCAAAAGAATCATTTTTAGGATAAAATAAGCCATAATTAAAGGTGTGTTTAACATATCTTATGATACGTTTTACAGCTTTTAAGTGGGTCTCTTTAGGTTGGGATTGATTTCTTGCACAGAGACAAACACTATGCATGATATCGGGTCTACTAGCAGTGATATAGAGTAGTGATCCAATCATTCCTCTATATAATTTTTGATCTACATCTTTCAAGAGATCTTCTTTACTTAGGTACTCATTGGTTGCCATGGGAATGGGTTTTTCGGTTGCAGTAGTCAAACCAAATTTACTAACTAGGTCTTTAGCATATTTTTCTTGACTGATAAAGATACCATTATCTAATTGTTTTATTTGCAATCCTAGAAAGAAGTTTAATTCACCCATATGACTCATCTCAAACTCTTTTATCATTATTTCAGAAAATTCTTTATTCATTTCAAAATTAGTTGATCCGAAAATGATATCATCTACGTAGACTTGTACTAGTTGAATATCATTTTTATTTCTTTTAATAAAAAGAGTATTATCTACTTTACCAATTTCAAAGTTTGATTCTAATAAGTAAGATTTAGTCTATCATACCAGGCTCTAGAAGCTTGTTTTAGACCATATAGAGCTTTCTTAAGTTTATAAACATGATTTGGTAATTTTTCACTTTCAAACAGTGGTGGTTGTTCAACATATACTTCCACTTTTACAAATCCATTTAAAAAGGCACTTTTAACATCCATTTGAAATAATTTGAAATTATTATGATTTGCGAAAGCAAGTAGAATCCTATGGCTTCTAATCTTGCCACGGGAGCAAAGGTTTCATCAAAATCTATTCCTTCTTCTTGACAATAACCTTAAGCGACTTATCAGGCTTTATTTCTAACAACCTCTCCTTGTTCATTCATTTTATTTTTATAAACCCATTTAATTCCAATTATAGTTTTATTTTCAGGTCTAGGAACAAGTTCCCAAACATCATTTCTAGTGAATTGATTTAGTTCTTCTTGCATAGCCAAAATCCATGAATCATCAGTTGATGCTTCTTTTGGATTTTTGGGTTCAATAGTTGATATAAAGGCTACATTGCTCATTTTACTTAGTTGATCTCTAGTTGTAACAACAGATTGCATATCTCCTAGTATATTTTCTATAGGATGATCTTTTAAAAGTTTGATCTTTTTATTAGGATGATTAATTTCATTATTAGTTTCAGTTGACTCTTGATTTTGAGTGATTAAATCCTCTTCATTATTTGTATCTTCAAAATTTTTGAGACTTTCATCGAATGAAACATGCATTGTTTCTTCGATGGTGTTAGTTCTTAAATTAAACACTCTGTAGGCTTTACTTCTATTAGAATATCAGATAAAGATACCTTTGTCGGATTCAGGATCAAATTTATCTAAGTTATCTTTTGTATTTAAAATAATACATTTACTTTCAAAAATTCCAAAATAAGATACCTTGGGTTTCTTTGTGTGAAGAAGTTCATAAGATGTCTTATCAGTTAAAGGTCTAATTAAAATTCTATTTAAATATAACAGGCTGTAGCAACTACTTCTATCCAAAAATATTTTGGTAATTTACTATCTGAAAGCATAGTTCTCAAATACTCTTGAATCATCCTATTTTTACGTTCTACTACTTCATTTTGTTGTGGAGTTCTTGAAAATAAAAAATTGTGAGTTATTCCCTTTTATTGTAGAATTTCTCAAACTTTTCATTTTCAAATTCACCACCGTGATCACTGCAGATGGTTATAATTTTTACAAAAAGTTGATTTTGAATTCTTTTTGTAAAGTTTTTAAAACATTCAAAAGTATCACTTTTATGTTTCAAAAATATTGTCCATGTAAATCTAGAATAATCATCTACAATTACGAAAACATATTTACTATGATTTATTGACAGAATTTGAGATAGACCAAATAAATCAAGATTAACTAATTCAAGAGGTTTTGAAGTGAAATCATATCTTTTAATTTAAAGGAACCTTTTCTAAGTTTTCCTAATTGACATGCATCACATAAACTGTCTACTTTAAAATTCATTTTAGTAAGACCTCTTACTAGATCATGTTTTGACGGTCTAGATAAGAATTTGAAATTCAAATGCCCAAATCTCTTATGCCAAATCCAAGGGTCAATTGTCTTTGCCAAATGGCACAGGTTATCATTTGAAACTTTCATACTAAGAATATAAACATTCTTTTTCCTAATTCCCTCAAATATTTTGGTTGAATTATTATCTTCAATATGACACTTATCTTTTTCAAATTTAATTTTATATCCCTTATCGCAAAGTTGACTAATACTTAGTAGATTATGTTTCAGATTCTTAACTAGAAAATTATTAGTAATAATAGGATTTTAGAGTTACCGACTTTGCCGATGCCAATCACATATCCTTTTGAGTTGTCTCCAAAGTTAACCAGTCCTCCGTCTTAGTATATTATATCATTCAGCATATCTGAATTACCAGTCATGTATCTAGAGCATCCACTATCGAGTATCCATTTATTCTTTTTGATCTGCACAATTTGTCTATTGTGGATTGATTCCTCAACACCCATAAAACGTGTTTCCTGCACATCATACAATTTTGGTAGACAACTTGGATTTGAATATTGGTTATATGTAGACTCAAGAGACAATGATGATTTGAATATTTCTAAGCTATTATTAACAAGTTTTTTAAACATAGCCATTTTAAAAGCTTTTTCAAAAATCATATTATGAGACTTTGAAAACCTTGCTCTAATACTAAATGCGAGAAATGAGGATTACAGATCTTAAGGCTAGAATTAACACTAGAGGTTGGGGGGGGGGGTGAATAGTGTTTTAAGGAATTACTAATTCTTTTTGAGTTTATATTAATTTGAACATAATTGTATGAAACATTCAGACACAGATATGATCATAGAATCAAACAACAGACGCAGAAATAAAGTAAAAACAATAAAGGAAAGAACACAATGGATTTTATACTGGTTTGGAGTTACCCTACATCCAGTCCCGCAACATAAGTAGGATTTCCTTTCAAAATCAATTTTTACAATTACACCCTTGATTTCAAGGCCACGAGGTACAACACTTCAGATTCACAATCCTCTGGGTAGAGATACTTGATTTTACGGGCAACAAGTTCACCCAATTGATTTTCCAAGCTATAATCACACCTTTTCTTGCTTGATTGATTTCACATGCTACAATTACACCTTTTCTCACTCAATTAATTACAAAGAAGCCTATAACACTGAACAGCACTGGGATCTTGCTGAGATAGTGATAAGGAATTAAATCAGAGATAATCTAGTTAGATTCAATGGTGATTTCGGAAGATTAATTGTAAAAATGTATATAAATAAATATGGAAGAAGAAGATGAGTAAAATCATAGAATATATATATATATATATGTATATATATACATATATGTATATATATATATTCGTTTAAAACAGTCCCTATTTATAGTAGAACAACAGCCATGTCCATTCGTGAAAGGATACGACGAATAGACACTTCCTTTGAAATTCAAATTTTTGAAATAAACTGCCACCTTGTCTACAAGGGTATCTTGGGGTTGTCGACATGCCTAAGCAATTTTTGGTAATTTGTTTTTCTTTGAAAATAACTTTTATCTTGTATTAAAACTATTTTAACCTTTATAAATATACTTAATTATAGTTAAAATACATAAATAAGTATAGAGAATAATATTTTTGTATATACAATATTTTACTACATATTTAAATCTAAGTATAAATATTAAAAGAAAAATATATTATAATTAAAAGATAGTTCAAAACCAAGGATACTCTGATTTTGAAGATAAAGATTATTTTGAGGCTAAAAGTATTTTAAAACCGGGATAGATGTTTTTTATTATTTTAAAGGAAGATTTTGAAATCATTTTTAAAACAAGATATAATTCTGTAAAACATTTGAATAAAAGTTATTGGATACAAAATAATATTCCATTAGATTTTTCGTAGGTTCCATCCTACTTAGGGTTCCATCCCTTTAATAGGCTCGAAGTGGATTCCATTCCACGAATAAAATGGATTTTAAGATGCCAGTGTTTTTCTAGGAGTTTTAACAAAATTCCTAACTAATTTACTTATATTGAAATCTTGAAGTCTTGATAATCTTGATACTCATGAGTCTTTAATCTTGATATCTTCAGTCTTGAATCTCTATACTGTACAGTCTTCATTCTTGGTACCTGCATGGTTAAATTCTGCGTATACATACACACACACATACACACACACACACACACACATATATATAAACTATAATGTTAGTATTTATATTTATAATCTTATTCTAAGGTTGTTGTCATCAAAACCATCTTCTCTGAAACTAACAGGATTCATAGGCGACGGGGAAGGAAAAACCCATTTCAAGATTATATCATCGATTTCAAAGGTTCAAAATCAAACTTTAGTGTTGTAGTATTGGGAGACTCGGTGTCGATGTGCAGTTGACCTCAAATCAGTTTCTTTGTGCTTCTCATTTATAAGTCTAGAGATTCTAAAAGGCGATCTCTATTTGTTCTGGGATCTTAGTAGGTTACTCGATGAGAAGGGACTTCGAATTCAACAGGAATGATGACTTCAAAGCCGTAAGCAAGGGAGAATGAAGTATGGCTAGTCCCAGACTTACGGGTGGTTCTATATGCCCATAATGCCGTAGGGAGTTCATCCATCCACTTGCCACTAGCCTTTTCCCACCGCTTCTTCAGAATGGATTTTATGATTTTGTTCACAGCTTTAACTTGCCCGTTTGCTTAAGGATGTGCCACTTCCACAAATTTGTTCTCAATGTGATGCCGATGGTAGAAGTCTTTGAATTCAAGCTATATAATTGTCTTCCAATGTTAGTCACAATGGTTCGTAGAAGGCCAAAAAGACAGATGATGTATCAGACAATGAAGTTGCTTACTTTCATTTTTGTGATCATGGCTAAAGGTTTTGCTTCGGCCCATTTGGTGAAGTAATCAACTGCAATAATGGTGTACTTTGCACCATCTTTTGAGATCGATAAGGAACCGATAATATCTATGCCCCATATAGCAAATGACTATGGACTGTCATTTGTTCGATATCTGTCGGTAGAGCTTTCGGAACATTTGCATACATCTGGCACTTGTCACATTGCCTAGCATAATTGATAGCATCTCGGTTGATAGTTGGCCAATAATACCTATAATGGAGTATTTTCTTTGCTAGGATTTGCCCCCTAGTGTGATCGCCACATTACCCTTCACGAACTTCCTTTAAGACTCATTTTACTTCATCATGAGCGATGCACCAGAGTAGGGGAACGCAAGCCCTTTCTGTACATGACTCCTTCCTAAATGGTATACCGTAAAGCTTTAGGAAGGACTTGTCTCTTTTCATTCGTTCGGGAAGGACTCCTTAAGCATATAGTCTTTAACCGGAGTCATCGATGACTCCTTCTTATGCTCTTTATCAAGTACCGAATTGATTTTCATTTGGTTTATACTCGAAGCGTCTAGTACTTCGATTGGAACCAAGCCCTTCCGTTGTGCATCCCCGGTGCTAGAAAATTTTGCTAATGAGTTGGCCTATTTGTTTTGATCCCGAGGAATGTGCATGATGTCATAATACCCAAAGCCAGTTAATAGCTCTTGGACTTGGATAAGGTACAGAGCGGGTCATTTTCCTTTAGTTTGGTAATGTCCCGTAACTTAGTTTACTACCAACTGCGTGTCACAATAGATTTCAAGAGACTCTATTCCCAGTTCTCTGGAAAGTTTGAGTCCAGTAACCAGAGCTTCATACTTAGCTTCATTGTTCGTTATAGGGAAGTCAAGCGTTAAAGTGTAACAAATTTATCGATCTTTCTGAGTTACTAACATGATTCTGGCTCTAGAATAACGATCATTGGATGCTCCATCTGTATACATTTTCCACTGAATTGTTGTGGCTACACCGCTATGTGGGAGATCATCTTATGCAGTGAATTCTATTATAAAGTCGGTCAGTGCATGTCCTTGAATGGCTCTTTAAGGAAGATAAGTAATGTCAAATTGGCTTAGCTTGATATTTCAGTTGAGTAACCTTCCAGATGTCTAAGGTCGCTATAGGATCTATCGTAACGGCTGATCGATGTAAACATTAATGGGACGAGCCTGAAAATATCCTAATGCAATCAACAAGCAGTATGCCAATTTCTCTATCCTCGGATAGTTCCTTTCAGCTCTTGTTAATTGCTTGCTAATGTAACAAACCATTATTTGGATCTTATTCTTGCCGCGAAGCAGTGCGGCACTTATAGCTTATACCTACATGGCCAAGTAGATATACAAGTCTTCGTTATCCACCGGCTTTAACAAGATGAGAGGCCTCTCTAAGTGGTTCACCAAACCATGAAATGCATCTACACAATCTTACATCCATTCAAAGTTCCTTTCCCTCTCTTGATCAAATTGAAGAAAGGAGTGCATCTATCAGTGGCTCTAGAAATAAATCGACTTAGTGCGGCAACCTTCCTATTTTGGATCTATACTTGTTTGATAGTCTTTGGCATTTAGATGTTGCGAATTGCTTGAGTCATATTAGGATTAGCTTTGATTTCAAAAGCATCGACGATGAAATCCAAGAATATTCCTAAATGCTACGCCAAAAGAACATTTCAATGAATTGATCTTCATTTTGTAATATCGAAGGGTATCAAACGTTTATGATAATTCTTTAATGTGGTCGCTTGATCATCGTGACTTCACGAGCATATCCTCCACGTATACCTCCATCATCTTTCCAATTTGATCTTTAAACATTTTATTGAATAGGTGTTGATAGGTCACTCTAGCATTTTTCAAGTCAAATAGGATTACCACATAGCAATATAATCCAACATCTGTAATGAAGCCAGTATGCTCCTGATTGGGAATGTGCATCCTGATTTGGTTCTATCCAGAGTATGCATCCATGAAAGATAGCAATTCATGTCATGTGGTTAACTCTACAAGCTGGTCGATCATTGGAAGAGGGAAGCTGTCTTTCGAGCACGCCTTGTTCAAGTCCGAGTAATCAACACATGTCCATCGTTTTCCATTGGCCTTATCACAAGCACATGATTAGATACCCATTTGGGGTAGAAGGTGTCGTGAATAAATCCATTTTCTTTGAGTTTATCCACCCCCTCTTTAAGGGCAATAGTTCTCTTTGGATCTATGACATGCCTTTTTTTGTTTCACCGGGACATGCCTTTGGTTGACGTTTAATGCACGGCTTGCAATGGCATGTGAGATCCCACACATGTAAGAATGTGTCCAAGCGAACTCATTAAGATTTGCTAGGAAAAAACTAGCAAGTTCTTTTATCATTGTGGGGCTGAGCCGTGATCCAATCATTAGGACCCGTGATGAGTCGTTATGGCTAACCATGATGTCAATCTTCCACTCAACCGGTGCAGCCTTGGTCTTTTAGGCTCCTCCTCATCATCCTTCGAATCTACGTCTTTATAGAACCGACTGTAGCATCCGAGCCAAGTCATAGGCATTGGTTGTCAATCTTCAGCGGTTTGGATGTGGAGAGACTTGTCCCACCCTTACCTTTCTCCTTTCATTGAACGTCTCCCAATTCAGCTACATAGTAGGCACATCCCATTGCCTGATCACCATGCATAATTCCCACACTATCAGTTGGGAACTTCAAAGTCAAACACCACGGGGCAAGAGATTCTCGAAATTCAACTAGGGTTGGTTGGCCCAGAAAAACATTGTATGGAGAGTCAACATCTAAGTCAACAAATGATAAAGTCCGCACTCTCCTGGGTCACCTCCTTCTAACTCCACGGACAATTTAACATACTCGACAGCTTTAATCACAATACCGTTAAAGCCATAAATGCAGGCTTTAGATGGTTTCAAGTCTTTGGCTTCCATCCTCAATTAATCGTAAGCCTTTTAAAAATTATATTTATGGAACTTTCACAATCAACTAAAATCCATCTTACTAAGGCGGGGCCAATCATGACTAAAATGACCATTGGTTCGATTGTCGATGCTTCCAACTTGTCTGCATCTCTATTTTTAAACACAATGTCATCTGCCACTGTATGCTACTATTTTTCCATTGCTCCATCTTCAGTACTCGAAACGTCTACTAAATTCGTATACTCGATCTTGCTAGCATACCGCTCCATCTCATGCCAACTCTTATCAGCTAGATGTGGTCCTCCAACTATTGTATTGATCACTAATCTTCTACCTATCCATGCAGGCTCTTCTGCTCTGTGCGGCGCTTGTGTTCGACTGGGGTCAGATGTCCCCTGCCCGCCATCCTATGAGGCTTTAACAAACTGCAGTTTTCTTTTTCGAATTAGTTTCTTGATAGCATCTTAGAGATGCCTGCACTCATTCATGTTATGGCTATAGCATTTGTGGAACCGGCAATATTTTCAAGTTTGCTTCTACCGTTCCATTGTTTTCTTCGGAGGTGGCTTCCTGTGTTGCATGGTATTGTCGGTAGATAAATAAACGATCTCTAGAGATGTTTTTAGTTGTGTGTAGTTATCATACATTGTAATCCTAGGCTTTTCTCTTCCAAAATCCCTTTTTCATTCTTGGTTCCGATCACTACCTTTCTTTTACTGATTTGGTTTATTTTGGACATTCACTTGAACTTTTCTAGAACTATCATCAGACTGCTTCACTACAATGTACTTTGCACTCTCTCCACTTGGTTCATCGACATTCTTCATCCTAGAGCATCCAACTACCTCTTTCCTTAAATACCGAGCTTCTTTTGCATAGAAATGTTCCAGTGTTGTGAGTGGTTTGCCAGCTAACCAATCACCAAACCAGATTCTGGGTTAATCTCTCTCGTAACCGCCATTAGTATTGAATGGTCATTCAGATTACTAGCTTTAGTGGCAGCCATATGAAATTTCTCTAAGTAATCTTTCAGCAATTCTCCAAGAGCCTAGATCACGCTGGATTAGGACATCACATCTTTGGGGTAAGTTGCATGTATACGGAACTACTCCATAAACTTTGTTGCTAAATCGTTAAATCTAGGGATTGATCACAGTGGTAACCTCGTAAACCACGTTATCATTATGACAAAGAGAGTAATAGGAAAATATCTATACTTTGTTGCATCATCAACTTGTGCGGAATCCATCATCCATTCATATCTTAGATGTGCTTCCTAGGGTCGGTTTTTCCTTCATAGGCAAGCATCGACTCTCTCACTCACTAGTTATCTAACCATAATCGACAAGTCTGGCGTTTGGATCTAAGCGATAGTCTTGCTCCACTTCAAGTGAATGGTCCGATCGATTTTTATGGGCTATTCCATGCCTTCTTGGCTCAACATCCTCTCGATGTATATCACATACGTTCAATTCATCGTTATTCCAAGGAGTTAACTGGTCTACATTCGCCTAAACTTTAGCATCCAAATCAATTTCATAAGCTCTAACTTGTGCTCCAACATGAAGGGGAATGTTTCCTCCTCTAGAGGAGGGGTTGGTATAGACTCCTACAAAGAGTTTGACACTAATCTGTCTCAACAAACCAGGTTGGTTTTCCTATTGATGTCTACAAACTTTTGCATGATATTTGTCAATTCTATGATGCCTACGTCTGTTGTAATCATCCGATGAATTATAACTCTCCGTTGTAGAATAAGTGGTTGTATCCCTCCTAGCTTTTCCGCGCTGCTGCTAATTGAGTTGGTTCATTTGATCGATATTGGCTTGAATCTGCTGATTCAACTGTCGGAGGCTCTCTATTGGCTCTCTCATTAGATTTTGGAAATCAGCTCTTATGATGGAACTAACTGGGTTTTGGACATCAACCGGGTTGGTAGCATTAACATCTACTAGTACTCGGGTCTCTTTGCGGGATGCTAGCATTCTCATTACCTTTTGCATTTTAAGATGTAGACCTGGTGGTTCTAACTATTGTTGATAGTTCTCCTTATACTTTAGAAAATATGAATAGAACAAGTAAGCTACTTGAAGATTATTCAAGGTCTCTTCAGGGGATTCATGCAATCCAATAGCAACTAAGGGATTCAAAAGGGGCTGAGAATCTCGTTCTCAGTGAAATCACCAAAATGTTTGCACTAAAAATTGGAGCAAACACCCAGTAGAAGTTTTGAAGAGAAATAAATAAAAAACATAAAAAGAAAACAAAGGGAATAAGAAACTAAATAGTAAAAAATCAAAGCAAGAATAGAACATAATGATTCATAGTGGTTATGTGTTGTTTTCCTACGTCCACTTTGAAGAGATAACTCTAATTTTTTAATCAAAACAACCCTATACTTTAGGCAATGGAAAATACCCCGACCAATGAATTCAACCCCCGCTTATAAGTGTCTGCCGTTGCCCGAAGTATGGAAACACCGCTAAAGAATGCTCAAAAGAAAGTAATTAAACATCAATTCCCTAAGAGAGGAACTGTAGTATGAACTGGGTTTTCATGACAGCTCAAGCAGCCTAGCGGGACATGCTTGGCCAAGGATAACCTATGATAGTTATGAAGAACCCTGGATAGGTGTTATCAGATTCCTTTAACCTAAAAACATTATTGGGTAGCGCGACTGGACAGGAGCAATTGGATAAATTACTCCCACAATGCATCATCCTCCTAATTCTCGAAAACTGGCATTTGGAAAAATAGGTTCCGAGAATGGCATTTGGTTTACAATAGAAATATATAAATAGGAAAAAAACTTATATAATTGATGATCCTCGACGATACGGAGCAACATGAACTTGCATTTTTTGGGGCAAAAATGGGTCAAAGGAAACTCGACCCAACTCAAATAGGAATAACCATAGAGTTGATCAAACCATGGGCTTGTTTCAACAAGAAAAACACCTTAGCCACTGTACCACAAAATGTAATTAGTGCTATTGCAGAAATATTATTTTTGTGCATAGAGTTACAGTAAATAAAGGCATTGCACAGAAATAGGTAAATATATATAACAATTCAGTACAAGAGTTATGTCATATACACAGATAGTTGCATACTAGTAGGTGTATTATATGAAATTACGAAAATGTAAAATGGAACAAAGATTATGGGACAAAAGAATCTTTCATTAGTTAAACTTTTACGTACTAGAATAGCGGGGGTAGTTCATGCACAAGCATGACCTATTCTAAACAAAAAGAATAGCAAAATAGCTATCGGGCCCATAAACTTCAAGAATCCTATGTTGGCAACACATTTTTTGAAGCATCATCGAAATAAGGATTGTTGGCACCTGTTATGGTGGGACATTCAGAAACAATAAAATGATATACTTATCTAGAGATAGAGATGGATTTTGCAATGGATCCATTTATGCCTTGTAACTTAGTGGTGATTGAACATCTAGACTTGCCAAGCATGGAAGGTGAAATCTGAGCTAGGAAGGCCTGGCTTCAGGAGTGATGGATACCCCAGTATTGATTTGGGAACATGGCGATTGACAAGTCATTCTAGATAGGAAAAATTAGCATTCAACACAGTTCAATGTGTTTTATTTTGAATATTAAACCCACGTGACCGACGCCTAGAACCCAATGGATGTCTATGTGTGCTGACCAATCGAATTTTTAATATCGACCGAGGGAAGTGAAAGTGTTAAACTATGCAGTGTGAAGTCCTATGTCCTATACATGATAAACAGACCATCTTATGTAGATAACTTGCTCATGCTAGAAAAATGATTTCTATTATACATAAATCCATAATACTTATCACTATTGATGATGGTCGATTTGGTCAATCTTTAATGTGGACGATGAGGGGTCCTCAGGGTGGCGATGTGGTGGTTGGTTCGTTGGTGAAGCAATGATATGCGGCTTTGATGTAAAGGCTTCAGAACTTTGATATGAGGATTCTAAACTTACAAGGGACGTCTGAAGGTGTTCCAACGATAATGAATCAATGATAGGAGTTGTGATAGTGATCCACAAGGACAAGTTCGATGAGGGGAGCTTATGAGGCAAAATAATGACATGTTCTATCATTGAAACGAGTGAATCATGACTATGTTCCACTATGGAGATAAGTAGAATAGAATTATGGCTGTGTTCCATTACGATGACGTGTGCAAAGGGATTATAGATATTTAGACGTTTCTTGTGTGCTCGTGTGGAGAGGGTACGTGGGGACATCCACCTGGGTGATGACTGTTTCTAGATCTTATGATTATGGATTACCTTGGACCATATGACCGTAGGTCTATTTCCTAGCCTTATGAAGTCGTATGGATTGAGCACCATGAAATTGAGATTGTATTGTATCTCTGGCTTATGATCATGCCATACAAGTTATCTTATATCCATTGCACTTGAGTGAGTGAGTATTGTATGATATGTTTGGCTATATTTATTACGTTTTCTTATTATCCTAGGGTTGTCACATGAGTTAGGTATTATGACCGCGACACCTAGACATTTAACCTTGTACTTAGATTATGGTACACCCTGATGATGATGATAGTAGAGTGGCATTTAATTATTGTAATGTGCTAATTCTTTAGATGCAGGGACAGATCATGTATGATTCTCCATACCCTATGTCTCATGGACTATATTAAATTTTATAGTATTTTAAGACTAATTATTGCTCATACCAAGTTGCTGTTTGATTTGAGTTTTATGCTTTATTTCTTATTATCTCTGGTACTCTTAACTAAGTAGACTAGATAGCAGGTTTGGGTGATATGTACTGCTATATAGATCGATGGGCAGGAGATTATTCTTTCTCATACTTGTATTTGGATCCATTATTGCATATTCCACTGTGCGACACTATGGAGCATCGATACTGTTTTACATATTATTATTAAAGATGGTTTATCATTTGAGTTTATTAATCAGTTGTATAAACTCTATTATGGTTTTGTATAATTGTATGGATCTATGCATTTTGATTTTGTGGTTCATTTAGTTATTATTGTCTCACCTGTTTTATATCTATAATGATTATTATATTTTATTTTGATGCTCTATGAGATATGTGATATGTTCTCCAATTGCTTAATTTACTCGACTATCATCCTACATCGGTTGGACACTGTTTCAGCGCACTTTATAGCTATTTTGACTATTGGGCACCAAAGGTCTAGGGCAGTCATTATGTTTTGTGAAGGCCCAAATTTCCTTACCCTAAGAGCCGACAATAAACCACATGTCCAACTCAAATTGCACGAATAAATGGATCTTTAAGGGGTGAAAAAGAAAATAAAGACAGAACAGAACCTCACATGAATGGAATAGTATATAACATTGAACAAATATCTTTACAACAGAAAACTTTTAAAATACATATATCAGTCTAATCTAAATTTGCTTGGACAGTTATAAACATCTGTCCTTACAATTGGTGACAAACAACAAACAACTGAGCAAAGCAGATAATAGAATACGTTCATACGTAGATGAATATCTCCAGCTCTTCTTTGGAAACTTCAACCATCTTCACTAAACCTGAAACTACTCAGATCTGACTTGAGTATTGAAAATACCCGGATCAGGCTTGATAAATCAGCGTGAGAAACTCAAAATATAAATGACATTGTCATATATCAGCCTTTGAATAAAATCCTTTGAAAAGAAAGTGTATATCATAAGACCATGCCCACACATAAACATGGACGGGTTTTTACCTTATGAGAACTAAATCGCTTTTATATGTCAAAACATTTGATATTATTTCTAATGATAAATCTTTGAAAACATTTGTAAATAAACTTATTAATCTTAGCCGAAACTCTTTCATTGTTAAATTCCAGCATACTAGGTTCTACAATCAAGTCCGAAGGCACTTTTTGGAGAATGGATTCCATAAAAATGACAAGGTAAGGGACTACCTTTCGACAATACACCTCTAGAGGGATGCACTAGGGTCTAAATACTAAACGCCTTAACCAACATAGGACTGGCCTGCCCCTCACGCTGGATAGTACCGAATATATCATCACCTCGGTCGTTACTGACCTTTAATGGGTACCCGATTCATACATTCACCACATAATTAGACATGTGTAGAGTAAATCTAAAAGGATGATGACATCTCCTAATTAGGAGCGACCCACTTAGCCTTGCTACTTCTACCCTGTTTCTGTCATTTTCGGATGATGAGGCCTGAGGTAAACGATTACTTTTTCACATAGCACATCTTCTTTGAATGCCACATTGCCATTTTTGTTGACTACTAATTGCCTTCCACAAAAATACAACCCTTGAGCTCATACGTCTCAAAGAGTTTGTTAAGCTAAGAGAAGTTGGTTTCTCCACCGTCACTGATGTAGTTTGTAAAAACCAATGTACGTAATCTTTAGAAATGCAATGTCAAACAAACGTCCATACAAGTTGTCCAGGAACAGGATAAATCGAAGGCACTCTCCTACTACCACTAGTAGCGAGTAGTCCTTGCAATCCGAAAAAATCTCGACAATGAGGAGACCATTGCTATAAATAACTCTATAATGGGAACTACCCAAAGCATGTCAACAAGTAGTCCTCACGCCATGAAGATCCATGGCCTTCAATTATCATCATATTCAACATGTCTTCACTTTCAAAGGTATATATTGGTTTGAAGTGGTTTTCGGATAGGAATCACCCAAATTTGACCCCAGTTCCTTCGAAATCCAATTATCGATTTAAAAGATATTAAGTTCATATGTGGATATCAATCATCAAGCAATTACTTCATCCTTTACTGTTATCTGTTCTTTTGGTCGAGGCCAAGATATCAACAAATTAGCAGGAAAGGATGGATTTCAAGATCAGAAGTCGATTGAATACAAGGCTATGATCGATGTCGTCAAAATTTAACCGAGATCCAATCAAGACGGGATCAATTAGGAAAGATGATCAAGGCTGGAAGAGGCTATGTTTCAAATTTCAGGTTATTTGGAGTTCGTATGCTCAAGACATGATCGATGCAATTCAAGCAACCAACTGTTTGTATCCTCAATCCTCTACTTCCGTATCCATCAATCCTCTACTGTTCGTATCCATCAATCCTCTACTATTCATATCCATCATTCCTCTATTGTTCTTATCCATTAAGTGCAACAGCGATCGAGTGCGAACAGTGCAACATCGATCGATATGAACAGTGCAACAGCGATCGAAACGAACAGTGCAACGGTGATCGAGTACAAACAATGCAACTATGACCGATACAAATAGTGCAACAACGATCGATACGAGCAACACAACAACGATCGAGTACAAACAATGCAACAACGATCGATACGAAATGTGCTACAGTGATCGAGTGCGAACAGTGCAACAGCGATCGGGTGCTAACAGTGCAACAGCGATGGATACGAAGGAGACAGCCTTCGAAAAATACAAACTTGCATTGATCATATCTCACAATCTACAAGTCCAAATGCTACGAAATTTTCACTGGAGCTTACGTATAACTTAAAGAATTTTCATGCGCGATTTCGAACCAATTGGGAAAAATCTGAATCGATACGAAATTCGTTCATATTGATCTCGAATCGAGTCAAAATCGTATAGGATCGATCACGTGGGCCCACACACTTGCCATAAGAGGTTTTCCGAGATCTGAGCGAGATATTTGAGCCTACACCTATAAATAGCATCATAGAGCCTAGAGAAAAGGGACTTTTGGCAATTCTACGTCCAGACTCTACCGGATTCATCATTGTAATTGAATTTTGCTTTTGTAATCAGTTGTAATTCATTGTAATCAGCAAGCAAACTTCGATAAAATTATCAATTTCAAAGTGGACATAGGCCGGATTGTCGAACCACTGTAAACTTTGTGTTCTTTACAGCTTACATCTAAATTTTCTAAGCGTTCTTCATTTTTAATTCCCTATATACCTGTTATCTATGATCTGTGATTGTGAACTGATGCTTTCATTGGCAATTGAGTGTTTGTGACCAATTTTAGCGCAAGCATTTTGGTGCTTCCACTAAGAAGGCTAGCGCTCAGGAATTCCACAACCAGGACTTTGGATCCGAAAGCTTAAAGACTTGGATCTAGAAAGCTATGGCAAGACAATCAACAAGAAGACAAAGAGCGGAAAGGAGCCCACACAAAGAGAGTCAGGAGGCTTCCTCTAGAGCAAATCAGACCTCAGTCTTCCTCACCCAGGATGAGATGGAGATGATGATATGTAGGAGGGAATGTTGAAAATACAAAAAGAGATGATGCAGAACCTACTCCAACAAGCCGGACAAACCAGAATGCAAAATCAAGGGAGCGTTACTGAAGGAGATGCTAGAGATAGATATCAGGAGCATGGAACAATCAAAGTTCAGAATAGAGCAGAACCGTCAGGAGCGACACCAGAACTTGGGGGCACTCATCGAAGCGTGTTGATCCAACCTCAGGCAGGATACTGGGTGGAGCTGTTCAATATGGCATTGATAGAGGAATGGACACACGTCTAGGAGAACAGATTCCAGGATTCCGTCGTGATCTCGGGGGGTAGATCGGAGGCAACAGACAAGGGCTATAGCTTGACGATAGTGATAGATTGGCGGAGATGGTCAGACGAGCCATGAGAGGCGGAATAGTGAATAGAGATCTGGAAGATGTCAATAGGAGTCCCTTTGCTCATATGATCAGACAAGCCAGGAATCCACCAGAATTCAAGATACCAACATTGGAGATGTACGATGGAAGGATAGATCATGTTGTTCATTTGACAAGGTATATGCGGCATATGGAAGCACCGGGGGGCGTTGGACGAGGTCATGGCATGATGCTTCCCTTTGTATCTAACGGATATAGCGGCGTTATGGTTCAGACAGTAGGAAATGGCTCTATTGGCACATGGACGGAGTTGATTGAAAGGTTTATTAGGCAGTTTCAGCTCCTTATAGCCAGATCCAAGAATGTGATGACTTTAATAAAAATGTGACAATGGAAAGGAGAATCTTAGAGATTTCTTGACCAGATTCAATGCAATAGTGGCTTTGGTGGATTAACCTGATCCGTCGATGGTTTTGATGGCAGCGGTTTCAAGAATTGCATACAATTCGAATTTTAAGATATCATTGTCACGAGACCCACCGAGGGATCTTGGGGAATTCTATCATGAGGCGAAAATATTTCTAAGGCAGGAAGATGCGCAGGCTGAGAGAGAAGGGAGAGAGGCTGAAGCTTATGCAGTAAGGGATGGAGGTCCACCCAGAGAAAACCCAAACAAAGATGATAAAGGCAAAAGGAAAATGAATGACAGGGGTGACACCTCAAAAAGGCCACGGAGGGATTCAAAGTTATCTTCTTACATAGATCTAACTGAAACTCTGGAAAGGATTTACTTGGATGCTCGAGGGCGCCTCCAGTATCGAAGGCCGGCAAGGAGAGAACCTTCTGAATATGAGCGGGCATCGGAAAACATTGCCTATTCCATGAACTGGGTGGGCACAACACAAATGACTAAAGAAATTTGAAGGATATCATTGAAGAGCATGTAAGGAATGGTCATCTACAACAATATGTGAGGAATCGAGCTGTGGCTGTGGAACATGAGCGGCCACCGCCCACCTCGAGGGAAGATGGTACTGGATCAAAGCAACGTCGGCTTATTATCAACCGAATAGTTTCATGGCTTTGAATAAGTAATAGAGCTCGAAGTATTACGGCTAAGTCACTTACACATATATGGGATCGAGGATGGTCCCTAGGCATGCTCTGAGGCGATGATAAACCATGTAGCTCTAGCCTATGAAATCCTGTTTTTCTTTTTCATTTTCCTAAAAACTTTGGTTTCTTCCTTGGATGTTCAGACACTTATTTAGTTTTCCATGGCGATAAAATCTCTTGCTTTGGATAATTGGATTTGGATTAATGTAATAAATTATGCAGGTCTTGCGATTATAATCCCGATCGGAGAGAGGGGGTAGTATTTGTAAATTACGAGTCCCTTCGCCAGAGAGCGACGGAATGGACTTAGAGCAGAATATAAAAGTCCTAGGCCGAAGAGCCGAGGCCGATGAATATAAAAATCCTCGACCGGAATGTCGAGCCCAGTGAATATCAGAGTCCTTGGCCAGAGATCCAAGGCCGGAGAATATCAAAGTCCTTAGCTGGAGGGTCGAGGTCGGTGAATATAAAAGTCCTTGGCCAGAGAGCTGAGGCCGGAGAATATCGAAGTCTTTTGCCGATGGATATCAAAGTCCATGGTCAGAGAGCCGAGGTCGGAGAATATTGAAGTCCTTGGCCGAACAGCATAAAAGCCCTTGACCGGAGAGCCAGGGTCAAAGAAGGATGACGCGACCCGGCAAGGTCTATGGATTTAAAGTCAAACCCAGAGAGGTCTTGGATTCGAAATCAGACATCGACTCGGAATAGTCGCGGATTTGGATCAAGTTATGGCCATGGCACTCGGATAGAATTGCTTAGTAGTGGATTGGATTGCGAATTGGATGATATGGCTATGGATGAAGTATGCACTTCAGCTGTCGGATTTGAAGCTTTTCAAAACACACATTCTTACCACAAGGCATGTTTTTAGGGGACAAATGTTATCCCGCCTTTTGGCCAAGGCCAAGATATCAACAAATTAGCTGGAAAGGATGGATGTTAGGATCAGAAGTCGATTGAAAACAAGGCTATGATCGATGTTGTCCAAATTTGACCGGGCTACAATCAAAACGGGATTGATTGGAAATGATGACCAAGGCTGGGAGAGGCTACATTTTAAATTTCAAGTTAATCGGAGTTCGTATGCTCCGGATATGATCGATGCATTTCAAGTAACCAACTGTTCGTATCCATCAACCCTCTACTGTTTGTATCCATCAATCCTCTACTATTTGTATCCATAAATCCTCTACTATTCATATCCATCGTTCCTCTATTGCTCATATCCATCAAGTGCAACAGCGATCGTGTGCGAACAGTGCAACATCGATCGATACGAACAGTGCAATAGCGATCGATACGAACAGTGCAACAACGATCGAGTACGAACAGTGCAACAGCGATCGATACGAACAGTGCAACAGCGATCGATACGAACAGTGCAACAGCGATCAATTATGAACAGTGTAACAGCGATCGAGTATGAACAGTGCAACCGTGATCGATACGAACATTGCAACAATGATCGAGTGCGAACAGTGCAACAACGATCGATACGAAGGAGACAGCCTTCGAAAAACACGAACTTGCATCGATCATATCACACAATCTGCAGGTCCAAATGCTATAAAATTTTCACTTGAGCTTACGTATAACCTAAAGATATTCACGCTGGATTTCGAATCGATTGGGTAAAATCTTGATCGATACAAAATTCGTTTGTATCGATCATGGATCGAGTCAAAATCACATGGGATCGATCGCGTGGGCCCGCACACGTGCCAGAAGAGGTCTCTTGAGATCTGAGTGAGATATTTGAGCCTACGCCTATAAATAGCATCCTAGAGCCTGCAGAATAGGGACTTTTGGCTCTTCTACTTCCAGACTCTGATGTTGTACTCGGATTTCACTGTTGTAATCATTTGTAACTCGTTGTAATCAACAAGCAAACTTTAATAAAATTATCAACTTCAAAGTGGACGCAGGCCGGATTGCCGAACCAATATAAACTCTGTGTTCATTACTGCTTTCATCTAAATTTTCTGAGTGTTCTTCATTTTTAAATCCCTACATACATGTTATTTGTGTTCTGTGATTGTGAACTAGTGCTTTCATCGGCAATTGGGTGTTTGTGACCAATTTTGGCACAAACATTTATAAAATATCTTTCTTAGATATATATTCTTTTCGATTTATTCCCTTTTCTTTTCAGGAGTACATGGAATCATTAAGCCTCATTTAATAAATCATTTGATTTATTAAACCTTTCTTAAATCCTATAATAATTTCGAATCATTTTCTCTTTTACTTAGGAAAACTTTCCAAATCATTCATTAAATCTTAATCAAAGATTTCTTATATTCAAGCTATAACTTTTAACTTAGGGAAAATATTCCCAAATCATTTATTAAAATTCAATAAATGATTTCTTTCTTAACTTCAAATGATATTCTTGCAAATTGAAAATTTTCATAACAGAGTACTACTGCCACTTAAAATAGGGTAATTTCACCTCCATGGACTAATGGCAAGTAATCCTACATCACGAATATCTTTGTCTTCAACGATCTTTGTCTTCAACATGTTTTATTTCAAAAATTAGTTTGTAGGGGTTTTTGGATGATTACGAAACCTCTTTATTTTGTCTTAGAGTAATTGTTAGCAATTCATTCTTTTTTTTGGATAATTTTTTAATTTCCCTCATTTAAATCTCAATCCAAATTCCTTAACTTTTAGGTGGTTCAAAAACAATGTTATTTAAGACATCGTTTATGACAAACCCTAAAATCAATCTTAGCAAACATTATTGGGTAAATAGGATCATAGAAATCGTTCTAATTTTACTCAACATCAAATTCCGTATTCAACAAGTGCTATGGGCAGAATTACGATGAAATCACCTTTTAAATTCCATGAATTAAGACAAGTTCCCTCTTCGGATTTTAATACCAAGTATATGAAGATTTTCTCTATGCAATCCAAGTCGTAATATATTCACTTTGGGGATTGCTTAAATTTTTGATAATACTGATCTTCTTTTATCTTGGAAACTTAATACCATCTTTTTATTTTAGAGCATCCGGGCTTTCCTTTCGATCTATTCCAGTCCTCGCCTAAGAAAAGAAAACATAGGTCATGTAAGTTCAGAGCACTGGTTGCCCCATCCCTAACCTTAGTTAAACACCTTGTTTTAACTTTCCATATCTCACAAGTGGGACAAATGTACTAGTCGTTTCCGCATACTCAGTTATCAACTTTATTTTGTAATTGATTATGAAGAATCCAAGTTATCTTTCAAATTCTTGATTCCTTTTTAAAAACATTCACAATTGTTTTTGGGAAAAATCATTACATATAAACTTAGATTCAAAAAGTTATACAATTCGCAGCATAAAAGTGCCGCGGAAATGCTATGTAAGCTTATTTGATTTAATCAACTTTTTAATATTTGAAAATTCATATTTTCCAATTCAAATCTCTTCTAAACTATTTAAATAGATTTATCAAATTTATTCCATATTTTTCCATAATTGAAAACGTTCATTTAAACAGATTTCCTATTATGGTCAATTAACTTCACTAACGCGATTTTTCTAGAAAATTGATTTGGACATATTATAAAATATACAAGATAAAATCTTGATATTTCTTTATTCCTTTAAATATTTATAAAAAATTTCTAACTCATTTTAAAACTATTTCCAAAAGGTTTAATCATTCCATATATGCCATTTCATTTTCAAAACGAAAGTGATTTCTGTTGTGCTCATCGACGTGTATTAACGTGACATGGTAAAACAATTTAACAAGCATATCAAACAATCAATACTTGATGATCAAAGCATGTATAAGCATCCATAACAATCATAACACATCATCAAACATGTGTGTGTGTGTGTATATATATATATAAATAGAGATGTTAAATAGAGTTTCTCACCACAAACCAAAGCGATAAACTTTCTACCAACATTCTAATCAACCAACACTTCACTAATTAATCCATATTCTATTTAAACACTATCAAACAACACCCTCTCCCTTCCAATAGCTTGGTCGAGGTTTGAGATGGAGATTGGCCGAGCATAGGGAAAAAGTGGTAGAGCTTTGAACTTGAATTCTCAAAATTAGACCCAAAAAATTGGTCATCCTCTCTCTTGTTTTTGACTCTCTTACTCTCAAAATTAGAAAAACTTGTTTATCTAAAATTTGTTTAAAATTCTTTTCTCTTGAATTTCAAAAAAAGAATCACTTGAATCCAAGTAGTTTTGAGAGATATGATAGAATGAAGAAGAGGTATTGTCGAATTGACAAAAATAAAGCTCGAAAATGCACTTCAAAGAATTGAGTTTAAGGTATAGCAAACCTCAAAACTGAAAAAAGTGTCAACATAAAGTTGTAGCCAATGGAGTTTTATATGGTTTAAAAAAAATAATTCTTAATTTGGGTCAGTTATGATCAAGTTATAATCAAAATAAAATGGCCTATTCTCTGGCTTAAAAACTGGGCCAGAGAATGTACTGGAAAGAAGTGGATTTTGACATGCTTAAGTTTTGAATGAGATATAAGTAGTCAACATGAAAGTCATATCCACTGGAAAAATACACGATTTGAAAAAAAAAAGAATTTTGTAATTTGGTTTAGTTTTGTGGAAGTTATGGCCGAGAGATGGAGAGGTGAAATATGGAGAAAAGAGGAGTTTGATTTGAAGAGAATGAACATTGATTTCTTTTGAATATTTTGTAAATATTTTGACATTATTTCTTTCTATTTTTTTCCTATGGATTATAAGCCATTAAAGAGGGGAGGAAGAAGATAAGAATCTTGAGAAAAGAAGAAAAAGAAGAAATGTGAATGAAAGTGAAGAAGGAGGTGAGTATTTATAGAAAAAGAAAGAAATGGTAAATTTATCAAAATAACCTCTTACCAAATTACCAAACTAACCTTACTTCAACCTGAAGTAATCTCCACTTTTTCAATATTAACATCACCTTTCACATCCTTACTTTATTTCTTAGTCACTTAATGATTAAGTAAAAAAAAGTAGTTATTTTGTTGGATTTTGATGTGATTTGGATTTGATGTTTACTTTTGGGTTTTCTTAAACTTCCTTACTTTTGTTAATTCTTACTTACTTTTACTAATGATTTCTAGAAGTTTTCTAATCTTATTTAGTAAAAGTAAACATGTTTATTTATCAAAATATGTAATACATATGTTAAAACATGTTAATGTGCGATAACGTTGCGGCAACTTGTTTTGAACAAAACATCGATTTTCGACAAAACGTTTTCCGGTCACATTTTTACGTTTTTGTTAAACTATTTATTCATGTAAATGAAACTTCAAAATTGATTTTTTTTATATTTAAATAATTCAAACAAATATATTTGACCTATAAAATAATGTAAAACAACATCCAAATCTATTTATAAAAATACGACATCGATGTATCGATATGCGACGAAATTTTCAACTTTTATAGAACAAGTTTTATAGGTTTATCAAACCATTAGAAATTAAATTACTATTATTATCAAATGAGTTTGATATTATTTATCTTTTAAACAAATTTCATGAATATTTATCCTACTTTATCGGAATCCTATTTTTATCAATTTTACAATGGAAATTCAAAATCTTTATTCAATATCAAAAATATGTTTACCATTCTTATTTATTTTATAAAAAATCATTGTTTAAGTTTGAAAATCCTACATTTGAATATTTAAATAAATTAAATATTCCATTTTCAAAGTGGTAAAATTACGGGTCGTTACACATTTGGTATCAGAGCCAAGTCACATAGTTGACCTAAGTTGATACCGTGATCTAGTAGAGATAGATATGGAGTGATCACCCTAGACTGGATTGAGAATATATACGAGAGTGCGTAGTGAAAGTGAGTGCGGATTAAGGATCTTAAGGCTAATTTAAAACTAGAAGGGGGTGAATGTATTTAATGGATTCTAAGACTTATATGGACTAATTTAAAATTATGACACAAACAAATGCAGAACTTTATCACAGAACAATCACAGAATCAAAAACAGATGAAGAAAGTAAATAAAAAGCAGTAAAAGGAAAGAACACATTGGATTTTATACTGGTTCGAAGTTACCTTACATCCAGTCCTGTACCAAGGCAAACCACCTCATATAGATTTTTATTATACCAATGTCGAGATTACAATCCTCAATTTCTAAAGGCCTTGAGGTACCCTCATGTCTCACGTGTCCAGGGCAAACTCTCTTGATTTATGGGACTCAAGATCACCCAATTAGTTTCCGGGCACAACCACCCCTTATAGAGAGACTCGACTAACATTTGATTCAGTTGGGAATTCGACAGAATTTAGGTACGATCTTAAAAATATGAAAATTATAGAATATTGATTTATGGAGAATAAGAAGTGAAGAAAATAAGAAATTAGTTAGTTAAAAAATGCGTTTGTGAGGGCTATTTATAATGGTTATAACCATTCTTGAAGAGATTTAAACGAACAGACACTTCTTTTGAAAATTGAAACTTTTGAATTCAACAGCCATCATGTCGACATGGGGTATCCCATGATGTCGACATCCTTATGTTAAAAACAATGTAAAATTTGTTTTGAAAATGAAGTTTAAAACAAGAGTTTATTTTAAAACAAAAAAAATAATATTTTAAGGTTGAATTTTTTTTTCAAAAATAATTTGAAAAGATAATTTTAAGGCTAAAATATTTTGAAAAGCAGTTTTGAAAATCATTTTGAAGAACCATTTTAAAGTAGTTTTGCAAGCTTCTTCTTGCAGAATATCTCATCACATTAGGACTCGAGAACTTGTACAAAACCAGGATGTTCGTCTTAATGGCCCGTTTTTCCATACCCTTTGAATCGACAATAAACCACACATGTCCAACTCAAATTACACAAAAAGACGGATCATTAAGGGTAGAAAGAAAAATAAAGACAGAACAGAATCTCACACGAATGGAATAACATATATTATTTCAATAATAATCTTTACAGCGGAAAATTTTAAATACAATATCAGAGTGTAACCTAAATTCAGCTTGGACAGTTATAAACATTTGTCCTTACAATTGCTGACAAGCATCAAACAAAATACACTAAGTAAAGCGGATGGAAGAATACGTCCATACGATGATGAAGATCTCCAGCACTCCTCTGAAAACTCCAACCGTCTTCAACTAAACCAGAAACTACTCGGATCTGACCCGAGTATTAAAAAAACCCAGATTAGGCTTGATAAACCAGCGTGAGATACTCGAACTTTTAAAATGACTATGTTATCAAAACCTATGAAAAGAAGGGTATCTCATAAGACCACGTCCACACATAAACAGAGATGGGTTTTTACTTTATGATAACCAAAACACTTCATACCAGAATACAGTTGATATTATTTTTTTATGACATTCTTTTGAAAACACTCTTCAAACAAACTTATTCAAATAAGGTATCAATATCTGGACTAAGTCTAAGGTAATATATCCGGACTAGGTCAACGGAATATACCAACGGAATATATGATACCAAAAAGGGGTAGCTGAAATGTTTGCAAGTCATTATAGCTATTTTGACAATACAATCAAAATCGTAAATCTCATAGGGATTGGATTTCCAACATGATAGGAAACTAGTGACCTTTTCTCCAAATCACGCATAAGTTTCCACGGTGCCTTAATCGCTTTTCTCAAACTAGTCACTTGGAAACTATACTTGCTACACTACGAATGATAACCAGTAGTTCCCTGCTTTTCTCAAGCTAACCACTTTATCCACATAGGGCAATAAATGCCTTGAGGCCCAGACGTATCTGGTACCTAGGGCTCAGAACATCTGATAACCCAAATCACTACTATCCGAAATGCGAGCATACATCTGACCACATAGAATCCTATCATAACTGGGGTGTGAGGCTCGCGAATCTATGATCAATTTCTTCAAAGCCACGCTTTTCATACAAAACCACGCTTTGATCATAACAGGTTCCACTTTGAATGCCACACTGCCATTCCACGTCACACGATTGATTTCTAGAAAAGTATGACTTCCTGAGCTCGTCTGTCTCGGGAAAGGGGTTAAGCTAAGAGAAGTTGCCCTCTCCGCCACCAACTGATATACGTTTATAGAAACCACTCAAATGTGATTTAGAATACAATGTCAAACAAACAACCATACAAGTTCATTCTAGGACTGGACAAAACCGAAGGCACTTTCCTTGGCCATTACTAGGCGAGAAGCCCTTGCAATCTGAAAAATCTCCATCACGAGGAAACCACTGCTATAAATAACTCTATAATGGGAGCTACCCAGAGCATGTTCAACAAGTAGTCCTCATGCTATGAAGATCCACGGTCTTCAATAATCATCATCTTCAACATGTCTTCACTTTCGAACGTATACATTAGTTCGAAGTGGTTTTCGGATAGGAATCATCCAAATCCGACTCTGGTTCCTTCGAAGCCAATCATCGGTTTAAAAGATGTTAAGTTCATACGTGGATATCAATCATCAATCAATTACTTCATCTTTTATCTTAATCAAATATCTTTCTTAGATATATTCTTTTCAATTTATTCTATTTTCTTTTCAAATGTATATGGAATCATTAAGCCTCATTTATCAAATCATTTGGTTAATTTAAACCTTTCTTAAATCTTGGAACGATTCCAAATCATTTTCTCTTTTGATGAGGAAAACTTTTCCAAATCATTCATTTAATCTTAATCAAAGATTTTCTTTTTTTAACTTCAAATCATATTCTTAAAAATCAAAGACTTTCATAACAATGTACTACTGCCACTTTAAATATGGTAAATTTCACCTTCAGGGACTAATGGAAAGTTTCACCTGCAGGGACTAATGGCAAGTAATCTTACATCATGAATATCTTTGTCTTTTAACTTGAAAAAACTTAAATATGATCTTTTGGAGCATCCGGGCTTTCCTTTCAATCTGTTCCACCCCTCGCCCAAAAAGAGAAAACATAGGCCAGGTAAGTTCAGGGCACTGGTTGCTCCATCCCTAACCTTAGTTAAACACCTTGTTTTATCTTCCCAGATCTCATAGACGGGACAAATGTACTAGTCGTTTCCACATACTCAGATTTTCAACTTTATTTTGGAATTGCTTGTAAATAGTCCAAATTATCTTTCAAAATGCTTAATTATCCTTTTTAAAACGTTCACAATTGATTCTAGGAAACGTCGTTACATTCAAACTCATATTTCAAAAGTTATAGAATTCGCTGTAGAAAAGTGCTGCGGAAAGTGCCATATAAGCTTATTTGAATTTAAACAACTTTTAAATATTGGAAAATTCATATTTTTCGATCCAAATCTCTTTTAAATTATTTAAATAGATTTATCAAATTTATTCCATATTTTTAATCATTTAAAAATATCATTTGTAAAGAAATCCCATTTTGAATTCCGAACTGCAAAACCGCGATGTTTTTATAAAATTGTTTTGGACATATTTCAAAATCTACATGATGAAATCTTGATTTGCTTTCTTCGTTGAAAAACTATGGATATAATAGACTGGAAAACTCTTATCTCGAAGAATTCCGAGCTATATTTCACTTTGTACACACATTTAACTTTTATGGCGCGAAATCGCGAACTACCGTTACGCGACGCTTATAGTTTTGACTTATTTTTTCAATTTCTTTTCAAACTTCTTGGAAACACTTTTAAATGTTTATAAAACATTTCTAAATCATTTTAAACTCATTTTAAACAACATTTCCATCATTTCAAATTCATTTTTCATTTCATTTCATATTATAATATTATATTATTTTCATATCATTTTCAATCTTTTTAGATATTTTGAAATCATTAAGAGGTTAAATAATTTCCATACACACATTTATATGGATTTAATTCTCATTTAATTAAGTATGGTTAATTACTAATCATTTCTCTTATCATTTATCAAACAAGTTATCAACCACATAATCAATCACATAATCAACCAATTTGCAACCAACTTATCACACTCATTTAACATATTTAAACTTTTCAAATCATTTTACTTGAAATAACTTATGGATTAACTAGTAAATAAGAGTACTCACCTTTAACTTAACCAATTCTTCCTACCAACATTCATTTGCAACAACACTTCACTTAAATCCTATTATCTTCACCAAATCTTTTCCGTAGACTTTCCTTTTGATTCCGGCAGCACTTCCTTCTCTTTTTCTTGCTCCGAAGCTTCACGAATTTGCTTCCCTCCTTCCATAGGTTTGGACTTGCCTAGTCCACTCCCTCCTTCATCATTTCTTTACTTCTTAGATGCTAAACCATGTTTAAATGGTATTCTAAGGTATTTGACAAAGTTTGGTGGTATTTGGAGTTGATTTGATATGGTTTTGAAAAAGTTAGTAAGGATATGAAAGAGAAGAAGAAGCCATTAAAGAGAGCTTCAAGAAGGAAGAAGAAGAAGGTAGAAATGTGTAAAGAAAGTGGAAGAATGGTAGTCTTATTTATAGAAAAGTTTTTGGATTAAAATAATATTTTGTAAAAAGACCAAAATATCCTTACTTTCTTATAAAGTAATCTTATTTTTTTCAACACTTAACATCACCTTTCAAACCATTACTTTATGTCATTTTCACTTAGATATTAAGTAAAGTAAGTAATAATTATGTTTCTTTGATTTGATGTTTTGCTTTTTGCTTTAAAATGACATTTTTGTCTTTTCGTGCTTACTTTTTCTTAATTGTTTTGTAGAAGTTTCTAACCTTGTTTAGTAAAAGTAAACTTGATTAGTAAATTAATTAATGCTTATTCTATTTGAATATATGTTTCTATATAATAAAATAAAGGTTCGACGACTTTGCGATAATTTTTAATCGACAAAACGTTGTTTTTCGACAAAATGTTTTACGGTCATATTTTGACGTTTTAGTTAAACTACTTATTTATATAAACCAAATTTAAAAATGAACTTTTTAATTCTTTGTATGAACTAAAACATGTCTCTTTATATATTAAAATCATATTTAAATAATATCAAAATCTCAAATTTTACCTTGTATGTAAAACTGACAAAATGCGACAAAATTTGGTTATTTTTGTAAAACGATTATCAACATACTTATAAATATTTTAATATACTTTTATTATCTTTATTATATGTTTTCAATAAAATTTATCTTTTTTAATAAACATTTAAACCTATTTATTTAAGCATTTATTTGCTTTTAACAAAACTTAACTTTTATTGATTTGTTCTAAAATCCAAATTTATACTTTTTAAGCTATCTACTATAAGAATGAAAAATTCTCTATTATTATCTATTATATATAACTTGTTTATTTAAGTTTTAAACCTTTTTAAATTTAAAACAAACAGAATCTCTCATTTTCGAAGTAGCGAAATTACAGGTCGTTACATTCGTGGGTTTGTAAGCCACCTGTCGTAGTTTTGTAAGCTACTTGTCGTGGGTTTGTATGTCACTAAGAAGGTAGAAATGGATTCCATCCCAAATAAAATTCGAAATGAAGATTTCCATGCTATTATGAAGTTTTAACAAAAACTAGACACATATCTTGAAATCTTGATCGTGATACTCTAGAGTCTTCAATCTTGAGTCTTGAGTCTTTACACTGATCAACCTTCAGTAACCAATACCTGCATATATATATACACACATATATCCTGCATATACATATCTATCTAGACAACAGTGTTAGTATATATTTTATAATAAGATAAGTTAAAAAGGTTGTTGTCATCAAAACCAACATCTCAGTTCCTAACAATCTCCCTCATTTTGATGATGACAACCTGTATTTATAAAATATACTTATCATACCATAACTCCCATCACAACTCCCCCTATCATAACTCTCCCTTACTTCATAACTCCCTACTATTTTATAACTTAACTCCCCCTTACTCCATAACTCCCTTTACTCTAAGCCAACTACTATTTTATAACTTCTCCCCTTTTGTCATCAACAAAACTTTTGACTAATAAATTCCATGAACTTGATATAGAATAATCAACCATAATAAGATAGAGTAATCCATATATATGTGTAATAAGTGCTAAGTGTGATCATAAGTATGAAATGTGATCATAAGTGTAATCCAAAAAATAAATCAATCATCAGCCAATCATATTTATATTGATTATTCAATCCAAACATATATACAAACCATACCAAATAAGTTAAGTCAATCAAGTTTAAAACACACCAATCAGATCAAAAAAATAACATACAAAATGACTAGACATTCCTTGGTACTTCCACCCATACATCTTCTCCATAGATAGGGTTTGCTGTGATGGCATCACATTCTTCTTTATCACTGTTGAGAGTGACTGGTGGATTTCCTTCAAGATCGTCCTTGTTAAGGGCTGAGATCATCTAACGAAGGGCGTCAAAATGTCTCTCTTGCTCCTTGATCATCTGTATTTGACTCAATTCTAAGACACGCTGATTACGAAGTATGAATGTAAGAATATTCTTCAAGGAAGTGAGAGTTTCTTCAAGATTATCACTTAGATTCTTAATCAAAGAAGCCATAATTCAAGAAATAGGAAGAACTATGAAAGGGAGTGATTAGAGACGAAGTTTGACAATTTATTCTGGAAGAAATAGATATAAATAGGGGTAGAAAGTCATTTGAAATGAATAGACACATGTTAGTTACATGAAAGTAAAATTTGAAAGTGTAACTATTTTCTGCCCATTGTATGTTGACATAGGGGGATAGTGTATGTCGACATGCCTCTGCCTAAAGTGACATTTTGCTTTGTTTTGAATATTATGAGCAAATCTATTAAACTAAAATTTGTATAATATAAAAACAAGCAATTACAGAGACAAGTGAAGTTGAATAACAGAAAATGAATTATTTCATTAATAATTCTAGTCAACATTACATAGGATAATATAATATTAACTAAAATAAAGAAAATACAAAGATAGAACTTAAGATAACATGAACCAAAACTAGTTAGATGAAGATGAAGAAGATGATAGTCCAAGCTTTCTACTAATTTTCCCAAAAAACTTGTCGATTTTAGTGGAAATCTTATCCATTTTCTTACTCATTGATCTTTCGAGTGTCTTTTGATTTTCCATTATAATTCTTTGATTATTGAGAATGGTCTTGTTGGATGGATTAGCGGGATTAGTAGGATATTCAATACTCTCTAAGGAAGTTTCTTGATCTTCCTCTTCCTCCTCTTCAATTTCCATTTCTTCCTCTTCCTCTTCTTCTTCTTCTTCCTCTATTTCTTCCATCTCTTCGTGAGTAAGTCTTTCTTCCTTTTCCGTAAGCGTTTCATATGGTTGAAAGACTAATAGAATTTGCATAAGGGAAATGTTTCCATGGCTAAAAATTTCTAGTTATAAATGCTTCCCTTTTGAAATCAACTTCAAAGTGATCAAAAATCTGAGTGAGATAAATTCCATGATATAATGTGTTTTCACCCATAGTAAAATACTTGGGCCTTAGCTCATCCAAAAAAACTTGACCCAATTAATATTATAATTTTCAAAAATTGAAAAAAGAGCTTTGCATACTTTCAAAGTCGGGTTGTTGTAGTTTCCCGATCTTGGTATAAGAGTGTGTTGGATAAGAAGATTAATAATTCTTGCTTTAGGACGAAAATAGCGATTTTTGAATTCAAAATTGTCATCCCCTTCAAAGATGTGATGAAATGTCTCTCGGTCATTTTCATTGATTTGAAATTCCGAGAGATTCATTCTTGTATACTTGCATCCCAAAATATTTCTCAAAATTTCAAAATCCAAAACAATTTGTGTTCCTTTAACACTACTCCAAATTTGTCCCTCTTCCCCATCATAAAAACTACGATTCAAATTCGCATAAAACATCTTGACAAGATTGGGATAACATACAAAATCATTTTGTTTGTTCAACTAAACTAAGAATAGAACATTGTTGAAAAAGGTTTTCAATTTCATAAGAAGGAAAATCTTCAAAAATAGCAAATTTTCCCATATGAATTTTACCAAAGTTTACATAGTTGATGTAAGCGTTGATGGCTATCGGGTGACTAAAAAGAAAATTTTTGATAGATTTTGAAAGCCTAATGGTGTTAGGAGAGGCCATTGAAGAAGTTTGAGAGGAGTAGAAGATTATGAAGATAAATTTGAAACTTGAAATAAAAGCGAAAAATGATGATAATTAAAGTGAGATAAATAGAGATTCTATAGACATGTTCTCTGGTCAAGAGGCATCTTTCTAGAGCATTGAAGTTAGTGAAAAGATGGAGGGAAATTCACAAGTTTGAATTCAAATTTCGAAATCAAATTCTGAGGGGCATGTCGACATGGGGTATCCGGGTATGTCGACATATGCCTATTGAATCAAAGGACAAGTTTCTATTCCTAATTTCTAATAAATGTATATATTATATCCTATATTCTAATTATATAATTCCTGCAATAACATTATATATAATGATAATTAAATATTAATAATGTTTGCACAAAAAATGGGCAAACACCTCCAAGTCGTGTGATTTGGTTGAATTTATGTGATTATTAGTGATTTGGATGAGTTATGCAAATATGTAAAAAGCGGGGACTAAAATATAAAAGACACACAGATTTATAGTGGTTCGGCCAGAACGTGCCTACGTCCACTTTATATGTTATTCTCCTTTCACTATTCAGATTACAAGTACAAAGCCTTGATTACAAATATATGAAAGTAGTTTGAAAGTTCCTTCCGTGCTTGAGCTCTCAAACTTGTCTGCCATTGTTGTACCCCTGCCACTCTATTTATAGAGTGAGGCTGGGGGCAGAGGTCCTGGATGTATATAGCTGCTGACGGGCCTGGGCTGGAGCAATTCTGGCCTGGCGGCATCCTGGTTCGGTAGTGTTTGGAGTGGTTGGAGTTAGGTTCGGTAGGGAAGTGGTTCGGTGGTGATGGGTTTTGGACCGGTGGAGTGGTGGTCGAGTATGGTTTGGGGGAAGGTTGGTTCGGCGAGGTTTCATTCGGCATGGGTGCTTGGTGGATCTGGTCCGGTGGTAGAGGCGAGGACTTGGTCCGGTAGGAGATGGAAACTGTGTTGGTTTGGTTCGGTAGTGGGGGAAATGGTCTGGTTCGGCTTTGGCTTGGAGGTTGGTTCGGCAGGAGCTGGTCCGGTAAGAGCTCGTTCGGTGGTGGGAGGGAGCCGGACGAAATTCCACCCAACACATGCCCCCCAAAGTAGGGTGTGTGCATATACACGGCGTGCTTTGTTTTGGAGCTTGCGTGTTGCATCCGGTCTCCTAGCACCGAACCAACTGGTCCGGTAATTGACGTTTGCTTATAAATAGGGGACCAACACTTCTGCTATTCCTCATCAGCCGAACCATACATCCTTCTCTACCGAATTTGGTTATCTGCCGAATCGAACGCGTAGCCGAATCAAATACTTTCTTTTGCCGAACCTGGTGAGGCATTTCTCTACCGAATGAACTTCTGTACTGTTCTACCGAATGTACTCGGGACCTTGTGTACCGAATGAAGGCTTACTATTCATTTTACCGGATGAACCGAATAAGCCTGAAGGTTGAATGCCGGATGAGATAATGCGTTCGAATACCGAATGGAATTATCACCGGATGAGCTCGAGGAGTGTAGTGCCGAACGAACTCCCGCCTTGTTTTACCGAATGAACTGAAAGGCTTTCAATGCCGAATGGACTTTTATACTTGAACTATTAGTGAAACTCTAGATTTATATATGCTGGCTCGCTTTGTACACTTGCTTGCTTATATCTCTGTATTCCTTGTACTAACAACACGTCTCTCGTTTTTGTGTATGCAGATAAAATGTCTCAAAAAGTGGAAACCCGATCCGATAAAAGGAAGTCCAAGGACAGAGCAGAGTCCTCCCTAATGCCCCCAGTTCGGGCCGAACGTTCTGGGCCTGCTCCGCGATCGCTAGTAGATGGGTATGGCCCCCAGGAGCTCTTGAATTCTCCACCCGACTGCTTTCCTAGCTCCCTCAGGGAGGAGCAGCTTGATGTCATCTCTCGCTCCTTTGAGATTGACAGGGCTAGGATGCTATTGCCGGGAGATGGAGTGATGCCGTATAATCCCCCCGAAGGATATTTTGCATACAGTAGGTACCACTGCATGTGTGGGGCCATTCCTCCAATCAACACCTGGATAGTCAGTTTCATTACTTATCTGAAGGTGGCTCTTTTCCAGCTTCAGCCCAATTCCTACGCCATCTTGGTGTGCTTATACATCATTTTCCAGAGAAGGTACGGGCGCCCCCTTCCAACCGGGAGATCCGGTATCTATATAACTTAAGGGGTTATAAGAAGGGATCTCCGTACGTTAGCTTGGAAGCGGCTGTTCCTTTCAAACAGTCCTGGACCTATACTCAAAGTTCACCATGTTTAAGAAAGAATGGTTTTTTATCAGGGACGATTCTGTCTCCTTCCGCGTCTTCACTTCTGGCTGTAAGTTGAACTTTATTTACAGTTTCTTTGTTCTGAATGTAGTGCTCCTTCTGATATGCTTCTATTTCTTGCTAGCGACAGGTAGCTTTGCAGTCGTAGAGAGTGATTCCCTGGTCTAGATGGCTGCGGAAATAAAGGCCATTTCGGGACGGGACAGGTCGGCTTCTTTCCTGATCAGGAATGCTACTCTCCTGGAGCACAACTTGATCCTGCCACACCAATCTGTGGTTAAGCAGAGAGACACAGCTGAGGAGAAGGCTGCCAAAGCCAAGGAAGGGACCACGGTGAAGAGTGGCAAGAGGGCACCTTTTACAAAGCCTCCCGTTGTTGGGGGCAAGAAGCTCAAGAAGTCCGACGGCCCCTCTCGTAGTACGTGCCCACTTGCTCCGGGAGAGGAAGATTTAGAGGAAGATAGGGGTGAAGGTGAAGGAGGAGATGGACAGAGCGGTAGTGGCGTTGGTGCCTTAACCTCCGGGCAAGCGGGAGAGATTCATGAGTGGACGGATGATGCTTTCCGTCAAGCATTTGGGGAGCCGGAGGAAGGATCGGCTTTGGTTGGGAAGGCAAAGGGGGTTGACAAGACTGGGGCCGGCGCCGATCCATTTTCTGAGAGTTCTTCAGCTAAGGCGATTCCAGCGATTCAAGGTGAACTTTTGACTTCTGCAGACTCCATTTATGATAGGGACTTAGGAATATTTTATGGTTCGCTTCCGTCCTGTACTGAGATTCAGGACTTATTGCAGTATTCTACTCCTCCGTAGGGTTTGTATAACATACGTGCCTTCTCATTCTTTTTAAGTTAACATATTTCTTGAATTATGGATCATTGCATGTTCGTAACACTTGGTTTTTATTTCAGGAGCAGGTAAGGCGGTCAAGTCATCAGATATCCGGCACCGCCTCGAACAGTATAAGCTATTCAAAGCTTCTGCCAAACCAAAGCCGCCAACTAGCCGTTCTGGGGATGTAGTTAGATATCGCCCTCTTCTTGGAGTCATTGAGGAAGATATGCAAAAGAGGAAGAGGGGCCGATCTTCGTTTGAACCTTCTCCTGGCCCCCAGCCTCCATCCCAGCCCATCCATGACATTACCGAAGAGGATACTGAGCTTATGCCTTCCCCCCATCCGTCCGAAAATCCAACCGTCACCCAGATAGACCGTCCTGGTTTGGATCGCAACCCGTTCGCCGGCCACCCGGATCTGGATCCGAGTTTTCAGGATATCTCTTTTGACGAGGTCACGGGTGAGCATCTTCTTCCCCGCAATCCCATGGTACGGGTGCTTGATGAGGCTAAGTTGTTAGACCTCGATTTACTTACTACTCGGATTGTGACCATGGGGAATGAGGCCAAGGCAAGCATTGATCGGGTGGTTGAGGAAACCAAGAGGCTAATGGAGCATCACGCTCGATTGGCCAAGGCTGGGGAGGAAATCGAAAGTGCTAACATCCGGTTGCGGCTACAGGTTTTTGATCAGGCCAAACAGCTTGCCGATCAGGCTATCCAGATTTCTCAGCACGAGGCAGCCTCCAGCCAGTTGAAGGAGAATCTGGAAAAGGCCAGCAGGGTAGAATTGCGAAAAATGGAGGCTGGTTGCAAGGGGCGGATTGATATGGCCATTGCGACGGTGGATGAGGTTCGGAATGCGGATCTTGAGCAGATTGAAGAGTTGTCGAGGAGGCTTGAGGCCGCAGAGCTTGCTCAGGCCAAGCTAAAGGAAGAGATGGAAGAAATGAGGAGGTCTCTCCAGGCTAACTGCTTGAGATATCGATCGGAGAGGGATGTTGCCACCGCTAAGTTGCTGTCCTCCGAGGACCGGGTGAGGGAGTTTGAGGAGAATGAGGGGATGATGGATGAGATGTTGTAGGATATGTATTTCCGTACATGAAAGCAGGGCAATCTATCCTGGATGGATGACTACCCCCGGTTTATGGCTAGGATATATCTCCGGGCTTTGGAGGAGGCCAAGGCTGATGCAGATAAGGAAGGCGGAGCGGCTTTCAGGATGGATGTGGTTACCGCTCAGTTCTCAAAGGAGGAGATGATAGCGGTGAAGGAGGGGATGCGGCTGCTTGCCGCGGAGGAAGCTAGTGTGCAGTTGGAGGATGAGGACCAAGGAGTGGATGCTAGTGAGTCTTCCTCTTTTTAGCTTTTCATAACGTGATCATTTTATTGTTGGTTTAATGGACTCTTTTCCTGAATTGGACAGGTGGGGCCTCTGGTCAACATGCTGGGAGTTTCGACCCTGCAGTTAAGTAGATCCAGAGGGTAGGTAGGATGAAGGCGGAGCCCTGATGCAGTTGACGACTTGACCTGTTCTGCATAGTTTTCGGTTTTCTTGACTTTTCTGTCTATACTTAGTCAAAAACATTAATGCACTTTCATATTGTAATTATGTTATTGAACGACTCTATGCAATTTTATAACATGAGCTGATTCTGTTATATTTTGAATGCTGCCATCATTTTGATGTGTTATATAAGAAATATAATTATGCATATGTTTGTGATTTGATTGGGTTTGGTGCTAAGCGCTTGCTTGAAATATAATTACTCATGTGACTGATTTGGAAAACAAAATCCTCCGAGAATGGAAAGTGGATCCGCCATGAACCTATGCTTCAGATTTTAGAAAGGGGCATTTGTTGTTTTTGCGTTGATTGGTGGAATGTTCTTTATAAATAAACTTAGCACGTGTTTTGTTTTACTTTCTATGTAATACACGAAACATGTATATTTGTTCTGAGCTTTGATGAATCAATAAAATTCACCAATTTTCAAAAAAAAAAAAAATGTTAGGAATAGGTTATAGCTACATGTTTATGTACAAGAGAAGAGAGTACCGCCCTTCATGTTTTAGCTGCAGGGGGTAGCTTTGAACGTCTTGTGTAACTGACCATGGATGCGGCTCACTATGCAGGCTCAGATTCTCATGAGCGAGTGCCTCCTATTTGGTGCCCTGTACTTTAGAGTCCATTATACAGGATAGGAGAAAAGTATTTAAATGGAATGGAAATATAGAAAAGGTAAAACTTCCAGTCACGGAAGGGCGTCGATGTGCTTAAATTCGTGGCAAACGGGTTTTGTAGTCACTTTCCCTAGCTGTGGGTCTTGGACACATTTGTCACCCATCTTACGCCTCCGCGGGGAGTTTTCTTTTTTACCACAGCCGCACTTAAGACACATCGAAGCCGAGATCGCGCACGGTAACTACCCGGACCATTATGGTCCGTAATCGTGGGTATTATTCGATTTACCGTGGCCGGCTAGCGTGGGTGCCGTTGGCCGTGAACTACCCCTGGCTGGCCACACCTTATGTTGGGGCTTAAAGTAGGTTCACAGTTGCCGGCGAGCCGAACGCCGTAATGAGCTGCCATCGACTATAGTCGGCCTTTGTGATGACTTATAATCGGCTCATTACAGTTGGCTTTGAGGGCAATCGCGAGCAATGAGTTAACCCGCAGCAGAGGGATGCTGGAGCAAAAGTGTCTCATTGGCGAGTGCATAGAATCGTATAGTACCTGTTAGGTTTTGTCCAGGCGAAGCCGCGCTGTGGTGCGTCTTGAGTGAAAATGCCATAGGATTTTGTTCAACAGAAAAGGATAAAGCTTAACAAGCAGCCAAGATATAAAGGAACAAGTTAAAAAGAGACAAGATTTTTAAAGTGGTTCGGCACAAAAATGCCTACGTCCATTGATTCTCTTTGTTAATTCACTTCATATGGGCAGTACAAGTTAAGAAAAGTATCGACGGAGGTGTCGGATGTTCCATGCCCTCTGGAACACCTCTCCGTCTACTGTTGACAAAATATAAGTTCCGTTGTGGAGATCTTTATGAATTACATATGGTCCGTCCCAGATGGGGTCCAGTTCCCCGGGGCGCGGAAAGATTCGCTTGAGGACAAGATCTCCTTCTTGTAAGCTGCGATGTTTGACTCTGGAGTTGTATAGTGCTGCCACTTTTTGCTTGTGCGCTGCCGCTTTGAGAGCTGCATCATTTCTTCTCTCCTCAATTAGATCCAAAGACATGAGGAGGAGTTCTTCGTCCTCTTCCGGGTTGTAGTGGATCCTATGGTGAGAGGGCACTACAGTTTCAACTGGGAGCATGGCCTCCGATCCGTATGCCAAAGAGAAGGGAGTATGTCCTGTTGATGTTCTGTAAGATGTACTATAGGCCCAAAGTGCCGTAGGAAGTTCGTCCACCCAAGCGTCTTTCAAATTTTCAAGTTTCTTCTTGATTAGGGTTTTGAGAATTTTGTTGACAGCTTCGACTTGTCCGTTTGCCTGAGGATAAGCTACTGATGAGGAGCTTTTGTGAATTCCATGCTCTTGGCACCAGTCGGCGAATTCTTCGCTGTCAAATTGAAGTCCGTTGCCTGATATGATCTTGGGTGGGACTCCGTACCTGCACAGAATATTTTTGATCAAGAAGTTGATAACTTTTGCTGAAGATATTTTATTTAGGGGTTCTGCTTCCACCCATTTGGTGAAATAATCGACTGCCACTATAGCATATTTGGCTCCGCCTCTGCCTGTTGGTAGTTCGCCAATCAAGTCAATTTCCCATACAGCAAATTTGTGGGTAGTCGAGGAATCTTGGCAAATTTCTGACATCTGTCACATTTCTTGGCGAAGTCTAAGGCGTCTTTGTTTAAGGTGGGCCAGTAATATCCATATCGGAGTATCTTTTTTGCCAGAGTCTGTCCTCCAGTGTGATCTCCGCAACTTCCTTGATGAATGTTGAATAAGATTTCCTTGGCTTCCCTTCCAGCGACACATCTTAACAAGGGGCTAGAGAAGCCACGTCGATAGAGGATGCCTTCTTGCATGGTGTAGCGGGAGGCTTTCTTCAAGATTTTCTTGACTTCGTCACGCCTGTCAGGTAGTGTGCCATCTTGTAAATACTTCCGGATAGGAGTCATCCAAGTTTCTTCTTCGATCGCAGTTATCAGATTCACTTGTTCGAAACTTGGGGCTAGCTGTCTCGAGATGGTTGATGCTCCGGAAATGGTGTTGTTCTTCATACTAGCGTGCTTTGCTAGTTCGTCGGCCTCTTGGTTCTCTTCTCGAGGAATGTGTTTGATTAGATAGTGGTCCAATTGATCGAGCAGCAGCTTGGTCTTCTTTAGATATGCTGTGAGTCGTTCTCCTCGGGTCTGGAACTCTCCTAGTACTTGGTTCACGATAAGTTGAGAATCACTATGAAGACATAAAGAACTGACTCCAATTTCTAAGGCGAGTTCCAATCCTGCTATTACTACCTCATATTCTGCATCGTTGTTGGTGGCAGCGAATTCCAATCTTAATGCATAGTACAGCTTCCTTTCCCTGAGGGTGATTATCACAATACCTGGCCCCGAGCCCTGTTCGTTCGATGCTCCATCTACAAAGAGGTTCCACTTGATATCTTTTGCTATTTCAGGCTGATCCTTGCCTTCGTTGTTAGTGAATTCGGCAAGGAAATCGGCCATGGCTTGTCCCTTAATGGCGGTGCGAGGATGGTAGGTGATGTCATATTGGCTTAGTTCAATGCACCATTTGAGAAGTCGCCCAGAAGTGTCGGGACGATGGAGCACCTGTCTTAGCGGTTGATCGGTTAGAACCCTGATGGAGTGAGACTGGAAGTAGTGTCGCAGTTTTCGTGATGTGATTAGTAAACAGTATGCCAATTTCTCAAGTTTGGGATATCTGGCTTCTGCCCCCGTAAACCTCTTGCTTACAAAGTATACCGGGCGTTGCGTGTGGTCGTCTTCCCTTACTAAAGCGGCGCTTAGAGCATGAGATGATACAGCGAGGTATAGGTATAGCTCTTCGCCTTCATTTGGAGTTGAGAGCACTGGTGGTCTCTGGAGGTGTTCGATTAGGTTAAGGAAAGCTGTTAAGCATTCGTCAGTCCATTCGAACTTTCCCTTGTCTTTTTTAGAGCTTCGAAGAAAGGGACACACTTGTTAGTTGCTTTAGAGATGAATCTGCTTAGGGCGGCCACCTTCCCGTTTAGGCTCTGCATTTCTTTTCGAGTGGAAGGTATCCTTATTTCTTTCAGAGCCCGGACTTGTTCAGGGTTTGCTTCAATCCCCCTGGCATGAACGATGAATCCCAAGAAATTTTCCGATGAAACTCCGAAGGAGCATTTTAGGGGATTCAGCTTCATTCCATATTGGCGGACTACCTGAAACATCACGCCCAGGTGGCTCACATGATCGTCGGCTTTCCTTGATTTTACTAGCATGTCGTCCACATATACTTCCATAGTCCGTCCTATTAATTCTGCGAACATTTTGTTGACGAGGCGCTGATAAGTAGCTCCGGCGTTTTTGAGTCCAAAAGGCATGACTTTGTAACAGTATAATCCTCGGTCAGTGATGAAGCTAGTGTGGTCTTGATCGGGAGCGTGCATGGGAATTTGGTTATATCCGGAGTATGCATCCATAAAAGATAAGAGTTCGTGCCCGGCTGTACTGTCTACAAGCTGGTCGATCGGGGGAGCGGGAAGCAGTCTTTCGGGCAAGCGTCATTTAAGTTGGAGAAATCGATGCATGTTCGCCACTTCCCATTAGCTTTCTTTACCAGTACCGGGTTGGCGATCCATTCCGAGTAGATGGCTTCACGTATGAAATCATTGGCAAGTAAGTTCTTTACTTCTTCCTCTAGGGCTGCTGATCGTTCTGCCCCCATGCTTCTCTTTTTCTACTTTACTGGCACCTTCGTGGGATCGATGTTCAGTACGTGGCATGCTACATCTGGGGAGATTCCTGTCATATCGGCATGCGTCCATGCAAATACATCCATGTTGTGGCGAAGAAAATCAATGAGTTGATCCTTTAACTCTCCTTTTAGTTGAGATCCGATTTTTAATAGTCTATTCGAGTCGTGTTTGTCTACAGATACGAATTCCATAGCCTCTGCAGGCTCGGCGGTGGCCTCCTCCTCTTCGTCCCTGGGGCCTAGTTCATTGAAAGGATCACTGGTATATCGAAGAGGAGGGGCTTTCTTTAGTTGCTATGCTTCCAAGCTTCTCATGCAGAGAGAAGTCTCTGCATCTTTCCCTTTATCCCTTCTGCGGTTATTGCGAAGTTCAGTTACATAGAAGTCTCGAGCAGCGTCTTGATCTCCTTCCACTTCTCCTATTCCATTGTCTGTTGGAAATTTCATCTTTAAGTACCACGGGGCTAGGATAATTTGGAAGTCAGACAAGGCTGGTCTTCCCAAGAAGGCGTTGTAGGCCGAATGGTTCTCTATTAGTACGAACGTTTGTTTTCGCACAGCGGAGCGGGGATGACTGCCTATTTCGACAAAGAGATCCAGTTGCCCGAGGGGTAACTTTGCATCTCCAGTGAAACCATGTAGTGATTTGTTGCAAGGAGATACATCCTTCATTGACAGCTTCATTTTTTCGAAAGCATGCTTGAATAGGATATTTACTGAACTTCCAGTGTCTATTAAAATTCGAAAAACTTTGGCTGGACCGAACCAGGCAGAGATGACCATAGGGTCCATGTGTGGGTACTGCCTTCCCTCTAGATCACGCCTACTGAATGTGATGTCGTCACTCTCTTTTCGCTTTGGGTGGCGTTCTTCTATAACAGAATTAACGTAGCCTTCATTGTTTCTAAGTGACTTGCCGTATCTTTCCATCTCTGCCCAGCTTCTGTCGGCGATGTGTGGTCCCCCCGAGATGGTATGGACCACTATCTTCTCTTGACTAGAGCCACCGGTGTTGCGATTTCCTCCTCCTACCCCGGGGGGGGGGGGGGGTAGCCCTGGGTTCTCATTGGCAGGAGTTGGAGCCCTGTTCTGGCTTTTTACATAGCATTCCAGTCTCCTTCTTCTAATGTGTTCTTCAATCAAGTCCCGGAGATGGTGGCATTCATTTGTGTCATGCCCATGTGATTCATGGAAGCGGCAGAACTTTCCAGACTTTAATGCGTTATCTGATTCCTTCTTGTGTGGAGGGCGTTTGTATCTGACTTCGTCTTGAGTGGCTAGGAAGATGTTTTCGATTGTTTCATTCAAAGGGGTGTAGGGGTCAAATCTTGGTCCTGGTCGATATAAGCGCTTTTCTCCCTTCTTGCCCCCAGCATTGTCTCTAAAGTCAGTTCTTCGAACATCTTTTGCTGCAGCGGAAACCCTGTCTGGAGCTGTCTTAGACTGCTGCCCTGATTGCCCCTCAGTGGCAACGTCTTCAAGCCTCATATACTTTCCAGCTTCATGGAAGAAGTTAGGTAATGTAGCTGGTTTTTCCTTGGTTAGTCTCCCAGCAAATTTAGTATCCGGATGTACACCACTGCAGAGGGCCATCAGGACAAGTTTCTCATCGGCATCTTGAACTGCTGCCGCTGCGGCATTGAACCGGGTTAGGTATTGCTGCAGTGTCTCTCCGGGTTTCTGTTTGACAGTAGATAGGGAGTAAGCATCCTTGGGTTGTTCCACATGAATGCGGAATTGGCTGATAAACTTCTCCTTCAACATTTCCCATGAACTGATGGACCCTTGGGGTAGGTGGCAGAACCAGGAGGTAGCTAGATCTGCCAAGAAAAGTGGGAAACATTTACATAACACTCCTTCTGTTGCTCCGCTCATGAGCATATGCTGGGTATATCTCTGTAAGTGTACGATGGGGTCAGAGGTTCCCTTGTAAGGTTCCATTGTTGGCATTTTCCATTCCCGGGGGGTGATGGCAGTTTCAATATTGCGGGCGAAGGGGCTGGTTACCCTAGCGCCTATTCCCTGATCCCTTTGCTCTCGTTGGACGCATTCTCTGAACAATCGCGCCATCCTTTCATCAGAACTTGGAGCGGATAGAAATGAGTTTGGTTCTTCCCTGCGGGATCGATCTCGTCCAGATGACCTGTAGGGATGGTATAGTCTATCACTTCTGACGTTATCCAGTGGCTGTCTTTGGCCTTCTGGGGGCATGCTGGGGTCAACCATAGTTGGCCCTTGCCTTGATCTTCCCCTGCTGGGTTCTGTTCTCAGCACTTCCTCGGGTCCAACTTCGGGCTGGACTCCAGCTCGGCCCCTTCTACTGGTGTTCTCATGGTTAGGTAGCATGACAGGCTCAGCTACATCCGTCCCCTGCCTGGCACCTCCCCCGTTAGGTTCGGTTCCAAGTTCTCCTCGGGTCGAAATTCGGGCTGAGTCCGGGCTCGGCTCCTACCATGGCTGTTTCTGTTGTTGACTTCTTCGAAGAAGAAAGGTCTTTGTCGCCTCCCAGATCCTCCAGATTGAGACTCACCCCATGATTCGGTGTTACGGTTGGATTCTTCAGCATCCCTTAAGCGTGACATGAGTTGGTCCACCAAGGCTTCCTGTTGAGATGCGAAGCGGTTAGTTACTTCAGCCACAACCCTGTCCAGATCTGCCCTAGTAATTGGTTGTTCCGCGGCGGGGGCTGTTGGGTTTGCCTGATTTTCATCTGGTACTGCTGTTAAAACGGGGTGATTTTCTTGATTTGGGGCCACTGGATCTGGGATATTGCTAGTTGCAACGTTCTTTCCTTTGTTAACATCTCTCCTTTGCCTGGAAGTCATGTTGTCGGAGCAAGGAACGATGCTGTGAGGAAGAAGGTTGAGTAGGAGAAGCTGTAGCTCCTGAGTTCAGTTCTCAGTGAAAGCACCAAAAATGTTTGCACAAAAAATGGGCAAACACCTCCAAGTCGTGCGATTTGGTTGAATTTATGTGATTATTAGTGATTTGGATGAGTTATGCAAATATGTAAAAAGCGGGGACTAAAATGTAAAAGACACACAGATTTATAGTGGTTCGGCCAGAACGTGCCTACGTCCACTTTATATGTTATTCTCCTTTCACTATTCAGATTACAAGTACAAAGCCTTGATTACAAATATATGAAAGTAGTTTGAAAGTTCCTTCCGTGCTTGAGCTCTCAAGCTTATCTGCCATTGTTGTACCCCTGCCCCTCTATTTATAGAGTGAGGCTGGGGGAAGAGGTCCTGGATGTATATAGCTGCTGACGGGCCTGGGCTGGAGCAATTCTGGCCTAGCGGCATCCTGGTTTGGTAGTGTTTGGAGTGGTTGGAGTTAGGTTCGGTAGGGAAGTGGTTCGGTGGTGATGGGTTTTGGACCGGTGGAGTGGTGGTCCGGTATGGTTTGGGGGAAGGTTGGTTCGACGAGGTTTCATTCGGCATGGGTGCTTGGTGGATCTGGTCCGGTGGTAGAGGCGAGGACTTGGTCCGGTAGGAGATGGAAACTATGTTGGTTTGGTTCGGTAGTGGGGGAAATGGTCTGGTTCGGCTTTGGCTTGGAGGTTGGTTCGGCAGGAGCTGGTCCGGTAAGAGCTCGTTCGGTGGTGGGAGGGAGCCAGACGAAATTCCACCCAACAAATAATTTAATATTTAAAATATTATTAAAATAATATTATTTTTGAATTTAAAATTCAAATTTCAAGGGACAAATTTGAATTCACTGTAACGACCCAGAATTTTCGATCCCGAAAATTCCAGATAGTTATGAAAAGAAGAAAGAAATAGAAGAAGATGAAGATCAGATACACCAACATTTCACATTCACAGCGGATAAAATATAATATCAAATAATAACTGTTTACAAAAGCATTCTGTATCTGTCAATTACATTTATAATACCTCATGGTTACACATTTATATAGACACTAGATATACACAATTATTATGTATCAGATTACAATAATATAATATAGAAGAAACACTTCATACGTTCTTGCCATCCAGTTTGCCCCTGAGCTCCGGAACATCCTTACCTGAAAATCTGTAATACTCGGTCTGACCCAAGCATTACATCAAAATTTAAGGAATTTAAAAAGAATCAAGCAAACAAACAAGCATCCATTCAAACAAGAAAAAAATAATGTAAATGCCTACCTATTTTTAGATCCATACTCCCATCATCATCTGATTCATGAATAGCAGTGAAACACAGATTTGAATTATCCGTCTTCTTTACTCGTCACAGGATAATGAGTCTGAGTCATCAAGAGTTGTTGTTTCTATCTTTTCCTTGACGAGTCATTGTTTGGAGGGAACAACTGTTTATCTGGATACGAACAATCTTTTCTATGATGCCCAAACTTATTGCAATTGTAGCTCCTCTCATTGTTGACATTCTCCGTATTATTTCTGAAATTCCTTTAATCCGTTCTTTTGTAATTATTCATTTTTCTATATTTTAAGAATTTCCTGTAGCTTCTTGTCATGAAGGCAATCTCCTCATCGCTGTCTGGTTTCGAATCTTCAGTTGTTGCAATGAATGCTAATGACTTCTTTTCTGTAGCCTTGTTTTCTCTTCTTCCTTGTAGTTGAACTTCATAAGACATCAGATTTCAATCAATTCTTCTAATTTTATTAGACAGATACCATTTGCTTCTTTGATTGCAAGTGTCTTTTGATCCTGTTTTGGATTGAGTGAATTTAGAACCTTTCTAACTTGGTCTTCCTCCAAAAAGCTTTTTCCCAGTGCAATTAGTGAACGAACAACATCTTGAGATCGACAATACTTGTAGGAAATGGACTCATTTACCTGCATCTTAAACAACTGAAACTAATTGGTAAATATGGAAATTTTAGTCTATTTAACTTTTCTTGTTCCTTCATGAATAACTTGCAAAGTTTTCCAGATTTCAAATGCAGACTTACAAACAAGCACTCTATTAAACTCATTTCTATCTAATGAACAAAATAATATATTCATGGCATTTGAGTTATTTTGTGCAACATCCATTTGCTCAGCAGTCTAGTAGGCAAAATTGGTAGTTGGTTCAACATACTCAGTTTGTGTGATATTCCAAATGTCTAATCCTACATATTGTAAATAAATTTTCGTTCTACAAGCCCAATATGCATAATTACTACCATTGAAAAATGGTGGTCTGACAGTAGACTGACTTTCTACAGATGAACTAGTGTTAGGGATAACAAAACTAGTGCCAGTGTTGACATTACCAGTATTGGTAGCCATTAAAACAATTTTCAAGTTTCAGATTATGAAAACTATGAAAACCAATGCTCTGATACTAATTGAAAGTGAGTGTGGATTAAGGATCTTAAGTCTAATTTAACACTAGAGGGGGGTGAATAGTGTTTAATGGATTTTAAGACTTATATGGACTAATTTAAAATTATGACACAAACTGCAAAACCTAATCACAGAACAATCACAAAATCAAACACAGATGTAGAAAGTAAATAAAAAGCAGCAAAAGTAAATAACATACCGGATTTTATATTGATTCGGAGTTACCCTACATCCAGTCTTGTACCAACGCAAACGACCTCATATAGATTTTTATTATATCAATGTCGTGATTACAATCCTCAGTTTCTAAAGGCCTTGAGGTACCCTCATGTCTCACGAGTCCGGGGCAAACTCTTTTGATTTACGGGACTCAAGATCGCCCAATTGACTTCCAAGCACAACCACACCTTATAGAGAAACTCGATAAACTTTCCATTACAAATTGATTCTATAACTCTGAATAGCACTTTGATCTTCGAGAGAGGGCAGAGAATCGAACAAGAATGATATTCTAATTTGATTAACTTGAGAATTCAGAAGAATTTTGGCACAGTCTTAAAAATATGAAAACTATAGAATATGGATTTGTGGAGAAGAAGAAGTGAAGAAAATAAGAAACTAGTTAGTCAAAAAAATTCGTTTGTGAAGGCTATTTATAAAGCACCAATGGTCATAACCATTCGTGAAGAGATTTAAACATATAGACACTTTTTTTGAAAATTGAAACTTTTGAATTCAACGGCCACCATGTCGACATGGGGTATCCCATGATGTCGACATCCCTATGTTAAAAACAACGTATTTTTTTTTGAAAATGAAGTTTAAAACAAGAGTTTATTTTAAAGCAAAAACAAATAATATTTTAAGGCTAAAACACCTTTTTGAAAAATCATTTGAAAATATAATTTTAAGGCTAAAATATTTTGAAAAGCAGTTTTGAAAATCATTTTGAAAAACTATTTTGCAGTAGTTTTGCAAGCTTCTTTCTGCTGAACACTCATCACATTAGGACGCAAGAACTTATATAAAACTAGGATGTTCATGGGTTTGTAAGCAACTTGACATAGGTTTGTAAGCTACTTGTCATGGCTTTTTAAGCCACTAAGAAGGTAGAAATGGGTTCCATCCCAAATAAAATTCGGATTGAAGATTTCCATGCTATTATGAAGTTTTAACAAAAACTAGACACGTATCTTGAAATCTTAATCTTGATACTCTAGAGTTTCAATCTCGAGTCTTGAGTCTTTATGCTGATCAGTCTTCAGTAATCAATACCTGCATATATATATATATATATATATATATATATATATATATCCTGCATATACATATCTATCTAGACAACAGTGTTAGTATATATTTTATAATAAGATAATTAAAAAGGTTGTGGTCATCAAAACCAACATCTCAGTTCCTAACTTGTAGGTGTTATATATTTTGATTTTTAAAAGCTATATAGTAGCATATTATATACAATATATAAATCATATTACACACACGAGTACCACTGATTTTTCTTTATGAGTGACCGATTATCCTTATTATATTAGGAACGATCTAACATGCAAGAAATTCTGCTTTGACTTCATCTCTAGAGTTGAGGAGTAGGTAAGATCGAGGGCTACTTACCCTAATTAATAGAATATGATCGTTGAGACTGTGAAAATGATTATTTGGAATGCCTAAGTTGCTCCAAATGATTATGGTGCTCAAGTGGAAATGCCAAGAGTCGACTTTACTGAGCTGTATAAAGAATACATGAGACTAAGAGGCAGGCCATTCCATGGAATGGATTTGGCTATTGAGTTGCAAGACTGGATGGCTATTTGGGAAAGAATCTTTGGTGGCTTGGAGTCAGATGACGCTACGTGGTAAAAGTAGGCCTCCAGATAACTCTAAATACGGGCTTTGAACCGGCGGAATGCCTTTATAGCCATGATTCCCATGGATAATTTTACTTGGGATCAGTTCATATTTTTCTTTTAAGAAAATTTATCCCGAATACTTCAAAGTCCATTTTATATAGGAGGTTCGCCAACTTGAAGTAAGGTGACAAGTCGGTATCAGAGTATATAGCCGAATTCGATGTGTTATCGAAGTATGTTATATCTTTCATTGATACTCCACTCAGAAAGAATGAATAGTTTATCACTAGGAGAAGTGATCATCTTAGGAAACAATTGATTAGTCGAACCAATGAAAGCTTCAAGAAGTTGACCGAGAAGGCTTTTTGACAGAGGTACTTGTACCCAATGTAGAAGGATTTCCCAAACTAGCTAAATAGGGCAGACAGTAAAGGCATATACATTGGATTTCATTCTGATTTCGTCGAGTGCTCCAACGAAGAAAGAGAAGGATAAGTACATTACTATCTAGGGTATGCTTTCCACTTATGACATTCCATATGTGTTTTATTCCATATCAGGGTTTCACATTCCTTCATATCTAGTGATTTGGTAGATAGACTGGGATTAAGACCGAAGATAGTTGACTGACCTTCCTTCCAATTGTGACAAGCCCTTTTAGGGGTTTAGGTAGCTTGTGCATGGTTCGTCTAGTTTTAGTCATATTGGGTAATGGATGTTTGTTTGGCTATTATTGATTTGTTTTGGGTTTGATTGAGTTTAGTATTATAGTCTGGGAATGGACTGGCTAAAGAGGTATGGAATAGTGTTGGATTGTGAGATGCTACTGGTGATAATTGGGACTGACGATGAGCTGAACGCAGAAGGTAGTGTTAAGCTACCCATTAGAAGATGAGGTGATGGTTAGCTTCTAATATTAGCTTGATTTCCCACACAACAAGTTATCATCTTTTCATTAACTAGGGAGTATCCAAACATATTCGATAAGATGATCAGATTATCACCACGTAGGGAGACAGAATTCCATATCGATTTGGTCAGAGGTGTTAGACCAGTAGTCATGTCACTACAAGAAATTTTTGTTGAATATGCGCTTATATGATTGTTGTTTGATGATAATAAACATATATACATTCATTTAAATGTATTTGATAATATACTATTTATTTTCACAGATTAAATAAATATTTGCTGAATAAAATAAATAACACGGAATTTGAATTCAAACGAATATTTTATTCAAACAAATATTTATTACAATTTTGAATAGTACAAATTCAAGCTCTCACTATTCACTATACAACTTTGATACAAATTCAATTACATCACTATTTTGCACATTCACCTCACTACATATCACTCACACTCGTATTTTTTTTCTTCAACTGCATTTCAGTTTGAATCCAGCATCTGAGAAATCTGCAAAAATATTTACTAACGCAGTAAAATTGAAAATAAAATATTTTTGCGATATAAAATAAAACGTGAATTTTGAAAATGATATTTGCCTCAGTTATGTGGGTTGTTCGCCATCATTTAAATTTGAATTCATCATACACGAACAACTTGTGACATACACAGTATATTACTGTATATGCCACAAGGCCGTACACGCCGATATATACACTTGATTGATTTACAGGGACAGGCAAGCACAGGTCAAACCCAAATGAAAAACCGAGTTCAACTCACGTGCAATATATTCAAAATCACGACACGAGCACAAGGTCAAACCCAAGTTTTGAAACTGGGTTCAACACAAGGCAACGTCAAGTCCAGACAATACAGCATGTACAAGCCACAATGAAGTTGTACAAGTACAGTCAAGAAAGCAGCTCAAGTAACAAAAGTCAAGTGTAGCAATGAAACAAAATAGTATGACATGAAGCAAATGAACATAGTGAAATGCACAAAGACATAGCATCTGCCCCAGGTTAATGTTCACAAATATAATTCATCAACCAGACTATGATGCAAGAAATAACTCAGAGGCACAGCAAATTACAAAGACCAGTTACAACTACAGAAACCAGAGAAATGCACAGTGGAATGAAGTCAAGTGATGCACATATACTTGAAAGCTACAGCATCAAGTAGACCAAGTTCATATGCAATGAGAGGAACATCAAAGACAAGACTAAGTGCAGCATCAGTGAAGATAGCTACTTCACAATGAACAAGTGCACAACAAAACCAACAAAGACCAAGGCTACGGCATAGTGCACCAGAGATATGGAAACACATTAACAACTACAAAACAATCAAACTGCATCAAGTCCAGCAGCATGAACAAGTATGGCAGCATGTGAATGCATCAAAACAAGTAAACAACAATGTCGAGCTCAAGACAGTACAGCTACAACATGTATGCAGCCCAATAGACCAAAGTACAACATCAAAGACAGCACTGACTTAAGTATACAAGTGAAACTGCAATGCTCAAACTCAGTGGACAGTAATGATACAAGAACAATATCATGAAGGAACCAGACCATAAAAAAAAAGTGTTTGGAAATGCAGCAAATACCCAATGGACAGAGATGCAACGAAACAGAGTTTCAAATATGCATGGTGATGCAACTTCAAGCAGAGAAGCAAGTTACAGAATGCATGAAACAGAAGAAAAAAAAAATTCGTATTTTTTTTGAAATAGTCAGCAATTAAAAAGAGGAAAGTTTCTGACTTGTTATTCAAGAAGGATTGAAAGTTCTCAAAACAAAGCCGTATGAATCAAGTAAGTATCGAACGCATCAGGAAAGTCGTGTGCATCACGAAAGTGAATTTCAGGAAAGTATCGAGTTAATTTGTGTATTCGAATTCATATAAATACGAGTACCCAAGTATCATCATTGGCATTAATGAAAAAGCAATCGAATTCAAGCAATCGAATCTGAAAGCAAAAGATACAAACAACATACCAAGGCGAATTCAATTATCTCAAAGCAATCGAAGCCGAACCCTAATTTCACAAATCAAGAGAAGCAGCCGAGCGCGACTCCAAGATCAATAGAGCGTCAATATCAAACGGCATCCAAATCCCTAATTTTGATCGAAGGACAAAAGCCCTAAATTATGATTGAAGAAGCCGCCATTCTCAAAAGGACCGAATAGAAAAAGAAGCGGGTCGAAATAATAAAAGGGACTGGCCTTTTTAATTAGGGTTTTGTTAAGGGTTTTAGTTTTTTTTTAAAAGAGCTTTATCTTATTTTTAGTTTTGAATTTGTTTTTAATTTTTTAAATCTCTTTTCAAACCATTGTATTTGCTAGTCGTGTGACTAGGGGACAAGCTACGTGGCGTAGCTTGAGAATTTACAACTCAGTGGCTGAGTTGTGGCAGGGTTTTGAGCGTAGAGTTAGATTAGTCAATAGCGGGTATAGCGAGTTTACGTGTGTAAGCGAGGGACTATCTAATTTCTAGTAGAAACCTTGGGGGCAGCACGTAGGCAGGGTTTTGCCGAAGCTGGGTAAATTCTGTGTTGTTCTGTTTTTTCTGTTATTTATATTCTGCAATATCTGTGTTGCTATTCTGTGATCTGAATTGAAATAAATTAATAAGCTTCCGCGATTAATTTTAATAATTTACACAATCACCCTATTCACCCCCCCCTCTAGGGTGAAATCGATCCTACAAGTGGTATCAGAGCAAGGAATAGAAGTCAACTTCTGTTTTAAAAAAAAAAATTCGTTTTTCAAAAACCAACTTTTATTTTAAAAATTTTGAATTTTTAAAATGGCTTCTTTTAATAATGCTTTTGCTGAGGGTCAGTCCATAGTTAGACCACCAATGTTCAATGGTGAGTATGCTTATTGGAAAAATAGAATGAAAATTTTTCTGAAAACCATTGACGCTTGGAACATTGTTGAGACAGGTTATAGAGTACCAACTATAATTGTAGATAATCAGGAAATAGATAAACCGATGGATCAATGGACAGAACTAGAAAATAAATTACAAAATGCTAATGCTAGAGCTATGAATTCTATCATCTGTTCATTGGATCAATTTGAATTTAATCGTGTCTCACATTGTCTAACTGCACAGGAAATATGGCACACACTAGAAGTGACTCACGAAGGAACATCTCAAGTCAAAGAATCTCGCCTTGCCATGCTAAGCAGCGAATACGAGAATTTCACAATGGCAAAAGAAGAAAATTTCAAAGAGATGCATGGAAGACTTTCCAATATCGTATACAAATCAAAAGCCCTTGGAAAACCATATACAGAGTTGGACATAGTCCGAAAAGTCCTCAGAGTCCTTCCACGAAGTTTTGAAGCCAAAGTGACTGCCATTCAAGAGTCAAAAGATTTGAAACAAATGAAAGTCGAAGAACTCATCGGAAACCTCACTGCTTATGAGCTTGAAATGAAGTTCAAGGAAGAGCGAGAAGGAGGCGATACTCGAAAGAAGTCAATTGCTCTCAAAGGAACAACTGAAAATGACAATGATGACGATGATGATGGTGAAGCTGAATTAGCACTATTAATAAAGAGATTCAAAAAGTAGAATCGCAAATATGGAAATCCAATCAGAAACCATCAAATCAAAAGCAGAATAAACAAAGCACTAGACATTTCGGAGAAGCAAGAGATCATCTGTCACAAATCTAATAAACCGGGACATATCAAGCCAAATTGTCCTCAAAATCGACCAAACCAAGGAAAGAAACTGAAGAAGAAAAGTTTTGCGGCTACTTGGGATGAAATTGATGAAGATGAAAGTGATAGCACCGAAAGTGAAAGTGAAAGAGCAAATCTATGTCTTCATGGTGAAGTAACTGACAGTGATGATGATGAGCCAAGTGAGGTATCAAAACTTTCTCATTCAGAATTACTTATATATTTTCACGAAGTAAATGGCTGTTTTGAACGACTTAAGGAAAAACATGCCAAACTTGAATCACAAAAGGATTCTTTAATTGATTTAAATAAACAACTTAACCAATTAGTTAAAACCTATCAAAGCAGAATCCCTAAGTGTGAGAAGTGTCCAACATTCGAAGAAGAGGTTAAAAATTCAGAAAACAAAATTAAATCGCTTGAAAAAGAAATCCTGTTTTTGAAAGAAATTGAAAACACAAGAATAGAAGACTCTATAAAAAGGTGCACACAACTGATAAATGAAAATGAATCTCTCAAGACCCAAGTCCTACAACTATCAACAACGTTGGATAAATTCTCAAAAGGAGAAAAATCATTGAATATGCTATTAGGGAAACAAACTCTTAATACGTCTAGGCAAGGACTTGGATATAACAAATTTCAAAAAGGTAGAAACCAAATTAATCAAGTCAATTCATTTGGACATAATCAAAATAGTCATTGGTATAAACCCGAACATATGAAGACTGTATCGATTTGGGTTCCAAAAGGCACAAATATAAAATCTCTCAAAGTAAAACAAATTTGGGTGCCAAAAGGAACATGTTTAAATAGTTTTCAGTCTTCTCTAGATTATTTTCCAAAATATCTTGGCACTAACAAGTTTGGACCTATGAAAACAAATAGGTCACTAAATTTTTCTCTCGTGTAGGTATGCTGGCAGGCTAAGGAACAACAGCAATGGTATCTGGATTCTGGCTGTTCCAGACACATGACAGGCGATAAATCAAAGTTCCTTAGCCTAGAAAAGTATAAAGGTGGCAGGGTCACAATGGGTAACAATGAAAAGTGTAAAATTGTTGGCAAAGGTAAAGTAGGTAACAATACTTTTACCCTGAATGATGTACTGTATGTTGAAAATCTGCACCACAACTTGATATCAATCAGCCAGCTATGCGATAAAGGTATGAATGTTATTTTTGACTCTGACTTATGCAAAATTGTTGACAATTCATCAAAAGAAATCTTATTTTCAGGTAAGAGGAAAGGTAATATATATTCTCTATCTTTTGATGATCTCACCCTTTCGAAATGCTTGGTTGCTAAGGACATAGAAGTTGATTTATGGCATCGACGATTAGGGCATGCTAGTATGAATTTGCTAAACAAATTAAAAAGGAAAAATTTGGTAAGAGGGTTACCTTCACATGAGTTTAAAACAGAAAACATCTGTAAAGCATGCACTTTAGGAAAACTTAAAAAATCATCATTTCATGCCAAAAATAGTGTAAGCACTTCTAGAGTACTTGAGCTAGTTCATATGGATCTATTCGGACCTAATGACATTGCTAGCTTAGGAGGTAAAAAATATTGTTTTGTTATAGTTGATGACTACTCAAGATATACATGGGTATTTTTCTTAGCCAAGAAATCAGAAACTTTTTCTTATCTCAAGAATTTCACAAAATTAGTCCAAAATGAAAAAGAAGTTTCCATTATTTCACTAAGAAGTGATCATGGTGGAGAATTTGAAAATTATGATTTTGAAAATTTTGGTAATGAAAATGGAATCAAACATGAATTCTCTGCTCCACGTACTCCACAACAAAATGGGGTAGTTGAGAGAAAGAATCGAACTTTACAAGAGTTGGCTAGATCTATGATAAATGAGTATGAACTACCTTTACATTTTTGGGCCGAAGCAGTAAATACAGCATGTTATGTAATGAATAGAGTTATGATTAGACCGCTTCTCAACAAAACTCCTTATGAGCTATGGTTCAATAATAAACCAAACATTGCTTACTTTAAAGTATTTGGATGTACTTGCTATATTCTCCATACAGGTGATCAATTAGGAAAATTTGAAGCAAAAGCTGATGAGGGCATCTTCATGGGATACTCTTCGAGAAGCAAAGCTTACAGAGTCTACAACAAAAGGACTAAAACAATCGTGGAATCAATCAATGTGAAATTTGATGAAGGCATTGATAAGCAGGAAACATCCAAAAGCAACGTTGAAGAGGAGAAAGAAAAAGATGAATATGAAGAACCAAAAGAAAATGATGATATCAGAGAAACTGTCATAACTCCAGAAGTCCAAAGGAATCTAGATCCAGCAAAACTGAAATACAAAGCAGACCATCCTCCAGAATTGGTAATTGGAAACCCTATAGCAGGTATACAGACTCGTTCCTCCTTTAGAAATCTATGTGATCTGTGCTTATATAGTGGATTTATTTCAGAAATAGAACCAAATAACATAGATTCAGCCCTTAACGATGAAAACTGGTTTATGGCCATGCAAGAAGAGCTAAACCAATTTGAACGAAATAATGTTTGGAGTCTAGCACTTAGACCTAAGGATTATCCAGTCATAAGAACAAAATGGGTTTTTAAAAATAAATATGATGAATCTGGAAATGTAATTAGAAATAAAGCTAGACTAGTCGCTAAGGGATACAATCAAATTGAAGGAGTTGACTTTGATGAAACTTTTGCACCTGTAGCTAAACTAGAATCAATTAGAATATTATTAGCTTTTGCTTGCTACAAAGGATTTAAACTAAGACAAATGGACATTAAGAGTGCTTTTCTTAACGGAATTTTAAAAGAAGATGTGTTTGTTGAACAACCAGAAGGTTTTGAAAGTCATGAATATCCAAACCATGTATATAAACTGAAAAAGGCTTTATATGGATTAAAACAAGCCCCTAGAGCCTGGTATGAATGTCTTAGTTCTTATCTTCTTGAAAACGGGTTCAAAAAGGGATGTGTAGACACCACACTATTTCTGTTGCATGAAAACGATGATCTTTTGATTGTTCAAATATATGTTGATGACATCATTTATGGTGCTACTAACAAATTATTGTATGAGAAATTTGAAAAGGTCATGCAGGAAAAGTTTGAAATGAGCTTGGTTGGTGAGTTAAAATTCTTTTTAGGATTTCAAATCAAACAAAGCGATAAAGGAACATTCATTTCTCAAACAAAGTATATTAGGGAACTGGCCAACAAATTTGGATTGAAAGATGCCAAACCAGCAAGAACTCCCATGAATACAACACTTAAGCTTGACAAGGATGAAAAAGGTAAGACAGTTGATCAAAAGCAGTACAGAGGTATGATTGGATCACTTAAGCACGTTTTCAATCTAACCCAAAAGAATCTCATTTAAAAGCTGTTAAAAGAATTATAAGATATTTGTTGCACACTCCACGGTTTGGTCTTTGGTATCCTTCAAACGATAACTTTGAATTAAAAGGTTTTTCAGATGCTGATTACGCTGGAAATTTAGTTGATAGAAAAAGTACTAGTGGAGCATGTTTTATGTTAGGGCATTCATTAGTTGCATGGTCAAGCAGAAAACAAAATTCTATTGCATTATCCACCACAGAAGCAGAGTATATTGCTCTAAGTGGTTGCGCTGCTCAAATCTTATGGATGATACAGACTTTGCAAGACTATGGTCTAAATTTTAAACGTGTACCACTAATGTGTGATAGTAAAAGCGCAATTGATCTCACAAATAACCCTGTGCATCACTCACGAACAAAACATATATATGTTAGACATCATTTTATTCGAGATCATATTTCTAAAGAAAATATCAGCATAAATTTTATTTCAACTGATTCACAATTAGCAGACATCTTTACAAAACCCCTTCCAGAAAACAGTTTTTGCAAACTACGTCTCGGTTTAGGTGTTTTAGAAATTTGAGTGCCTAATTAACAAATCTATCCCCCTCCTAATTATCAAAAAGGTAAATAGTGACTGAAAAATGATAAGGGGTGATATTAATCATACATTTTTCCTCAAGACAGTATACTTAGTAAATTTCTTTAGAAATTCACACAAGAGTTATAAAATTCTTTGTTTGGCAAAGATTCCATGACCAGTTCTAATTCTATCATAATTCTATCGACCATCGCTTATCAAAAATCCAATATAGTTTGTCGATATGTGGTATCATAATCAGGAATCATTAGTTTTTCAGTTTATAAAATAAAATAAAATTCAAAGTATTCACTCTCATTTAAAAGTCCTCACGGTTATGCATGGGTGAATTACTTGGAATTTGATATGTAGTTCCATGCTCATTTAAAAGTCCTCACGGTTATGCATGTATGGAATGCATATCAAAATTAATTTATTAAGTAAACAAGTTGATTCTAATCCCATTTAAAAGTCCTCACGGTCATGCGTGGTTAGAAGATACATGAATTCATTTTTAAATTAAATTTTTTTTGAAATACTACTAACCTCATTTAAAAGTCCTAACGGTTATGCATGGTTAGTACAAATTCAAATTCCTGATAGACATATACCACAACTCGACATAACTATATGATTTTATGATAACATCATTCCCATCATCTCTAAAATGGAATATGCGCCCAACAAGAATGGTTATGATTTTTGTTTGATTTTCTATTTAAATTACATAGTTATAGTCAATTGAGCTTTAATGTTATATTACTATCTATCACCTTATCTCTATTTCATGACACTTTTATTCTTTTGTTGATAACAAAAGGGGGAGAGAAATGTTGGATTTTGGCATTTAAATCTTATACTGATATGCATATAAGAAGGGGGAGTTTCGTAAAGATGAAACATTTAAATAGGGGGAGCAAGCATTGAAATGGTGAAATTATCAAATACATTTAATATGTTTCAAAATCCTAAGTATATGTTTGTTATCATCAAAAGGGGGAGATTGTTGAATATGCGCTTATATGATTGTTGTTTGATGATAATAAATATATATACATTCATTTAAATGTATTTGATAATATACTATTTATTTTCACAGATTAAATAAATATTTGCTGAATAAAATAAATAACACGGAATTTGAATTCAAACGAATATTTTATTCAAACAAATATTTATTACAATTTTGAATAGTACAAATTCAAGCTCTCACTATTCACTATACAACTTTGATACAAATTCAATTACATCACTATTTTACACATTCACCTCACTACATATCACTCACACTCGTATTTTTTTTCTTCAACTGCATTTCAGTTTGAATCCAGCATCTGAGAAATCTGCAAAAATATTTACTAACGCAGTAAAATTGAAAATAAAATATTTTTGCGATATAAAATAAAACGTGAATTTTGAAAATGATATTTGCCTCAGTTATGTGGGTTGTTCGTCATCATTTAAATTTGAATTCATCATACACGAACAACTTGTGACATACACAGTATATTACTGTATATGCCACAAGGCCGTACACGCCGATATATACACTTGATTGATTTACAGGGACAGGCAAGCACAGGTCAAACCCAAATGAAAAACCGAGTTCAACTCACGTGCAATATATTCAAAATCACGACACGAGCACAAGGTCAAACCCAAGTTTTGAAACTGGGTTCAACACAAGGCAACGTCAAGTCCAGACAATACAGCATGTACAAGCCACAATGAAGTTGTACAAGTACAGTCAAGAAAGCAGCTCAAGTAACAAAAGTCAAGTGCAGCAATGAAACAAAATAGTATGACATGAAGCAAATGAACATAGTGAAATGCACAAAGACATAGCATCTGCCCCAGGTTAATGTTCACAAATATAATTCATCAACCAGACTATGATGCAAGAAATAACTCAGAGGCACAGCAAATTACAAAGACCAGTTACAACTACAGAAACCAGAGAAATGCACAGTGGAATGAAGTCAAGTGATGCACATATACTTGAAAGCTACAGCATCAAGTAGACCAAGTTCATATGCAATGAGAGGAACATCAAAGACAAGACTAAGTGCAGCATCAGTGAAGACAGCTACTTCACAATGAACAAGTGCACAACAAAACCAACAAAGACCAAGGCTACGGCATAGTGCACCAGAGATATGGAAACACATTAACAACTACAAAACAATCAAACTGCATCAAGTCCAGCAGCATGAACAAGTATGGCAGCATGTGAATGCATCAAAACAAGTAAACAACAATGTCGAGCTCAAGACAGTACAGCTACAACATGTATGCAGCCCAATAGACCAAAGTACAACATCAAAGACAGCACTGACTTAAGTATACAAGTGAAACTGCAATGCTCAAACTCAGTGGACAGTAATGATACAAGAACAATATCATGAAGGAACCAGACCATAAAAAAAAAGTGTTTGGAAATGCAGCAAATACCCAATGGACAGATATGCAACGAAACAGAGTTTCAAATATGCATGGTGATGCAACTTCAAGCAGAGAAGCAAGTTACAGAATGCATGAAACAGAAGAAAAAAAAATTCGTATTTTTTTTGAAATAGTCAGCAATTAAAAAGAGGAAAGTTTCTGACTTGTTATTCAAGAAGGATTGAAAGTTCTCAAAACAAAGCCGTATGAATCAAGTAAGTATCGAACGCATCAGGAAAGTCGTGTGCATCACGAAAGTGAATTTCAGGAAAGTATCGAGTTAATTTGTGTATTCGAATTCATATAAATACGAGTACCCAAGTATCATCATTGGCATGAATGAAAAAGCAATCGAATTCAAGCAATCGAATCTGAAAGCAAAAGATACAAACAACATACCAAGGCGAATTCAATTATCTCAAAGCAATCGAAGCCGAACCCTAATTTCACAAATCAAGAGAAGCAGCCGAGCGCGACTCCAAGATCAATAGAGCGTCAATATCAAACGGTATCCAAATCCCTAATTTTGATCGAAGGACAAAAGCCCTAAATTATGATTGAAGAAGCCGCCATTCTCAAAAGGACCGAATAGAAAAAGAAGCGGGTCGAAATAATAAAAGGGACTGGCCTTTTTAATTAGGGTTTTGTTAAGGGTTTTAGTTTTTTTTAAAAGAGCTTTATCTTATTTTTAGTTTTGAATTTGTTTTTAATTTTTTAAATCTCTTTTCAAACCGTTGTATTTTCTAGTCGTGTGACTAGGGGACAAGCTACGTGGCGTAGCTTGAGAATTTGCAACTCAGTGGCTGAGTTGTGGCAGGGTTTTGAGCATAGAGTTAGATTAGTCAATAGCGGGTATAGCGAGTTTACGTGTGTAAGCGAGGGACTATCTAATTTCTAGTAGAAACCTTGGGGGCAGCACGTAGGCAGGGTTTTGCCGAAGCTGGGTAAATTCTGTGTTGTTCTGTTTTTTCTGTTATTTATATTCTGCAATATCTGTGCTGCTATTCTGTGATCTGAATTGAAATAAATTAATAAGCTTCCGCGATTAATTTTAATAATTTACACAATCACCCTATTCACCCCCCTCTAGGGTGAAATCGATCCTACAATTTTATTTTTGGTGGCGCACAAAAAACGCTACCAAAACTTATGGTAGCATTTTGAATAACGCCGGGATAAAGTCCGCAACTAAAAATCCATGATTTTTAGTAGCATCTATTTCAACGCCACTATAAATCTTTTTATTGCAGCGCTCCACAAACGCCACCATAAATCTTTTTGTAGCGTTTTAAAAATGCCACCATAAGGTTTTCTAGTGCTACCAATAGAGTTTCCAACTTTACCTCTATTTTACAGTTGCATTAACTCAAGGCCGCTACATGTATTTTTGTAGATTTCTGAAACGCTAGTAAATGTTGTTGATTATTTTGCACCATTTTTTCATGCTATTATTTCACGTTGATGGTCTATTTTGTTTCTGCTATATCAATCAACAATCACTCACATAATCGTCATATTCAAACAATTAAAAAAACATATTAATCATATAATCAAATAAGATATCCATAACCATTCTAATACAATAGATTTTTTGATAAAATGACCAAACTCACATATGATAACCATTCGTATACAAATTTACACACCTAGTACTAGTAAAATGTTATACAAATTGTTGCTAATAAAATGCTTGATTACCCATAATTCTTTGTTGCATGCACAGGTGAAAACTAGCACCATAAAAGTCCAACCTTGCTCTCTTCGGAAATCCAATGCCTGCATAAGTGAAAGCACAACATATTGTCAAACAATTGTGTTAATTCATAAGACATCAAATCTAATATCACACATCCACAACACTGTATGAGTATATCATATTATAAATAATGTCATATAAATAATCAAATTCATAAAGGAAATGAAATAAATAAAGTCCAATCTTATAATTATATATAAAATGTTGTTAAATTAGTTATATTATTATTATTATTTATAAAATTTAGTTAACTTAAACTTAGTTAATTTTATAAAACTTGTTTAATTTTAACAAACCCTAGTTAATTTTTATTAACTTGGTTAACTTAATTTATTATTCTTATGATTATTTAAACTCGGTTAACTTAATTATATTTTTATTATTATTATAAACTTGGTTGTAATGTATATACTAAGTCAGATTTAATGAATATTCAATCCTGCAAAAAAATGGCGACTGCTACGTGACTGTCTTCGCTTCTTCGTGATTCCCCCCTCCATCTTTTCGCGTCTGCCATTTCATGTCCCCTTCTCGTTCATCTCCACCGCCCCGTCCTTCCCCTTCGTCGACTAGATCCGGGCGGCCTTTCAAATCCATGTTAGTTGTTAAGCCTAGGATTCTCTCGCTTGCTGATTTCCCTCCACTTCGTGCTTCCGGCCTTTCACCTGATGTACCGCGTGATTGTTTTCAACTTGTGGCAACTGGAATTTCTGGCGCTGATTTGCCTACCCCTGGAATCCTTGCTTGTTTGCCTGAGAACACTGTCTGTGAATTGAGGAACCACGACTTGGCTTCTTTGTCTTTTGAGTGTGGTGATGGAGGGCCAGTTTCGACTGTAATGGTTAACGAGTGTGGTGTTGGTGGCCTGTTTGGTTGTGATGTGGGGTTAGTAGATGCTTCTACATCCAAATGTTGCACGACAGGTGTTGTTTAAATGCAAATGAGAATCTTGGTCCAGTAAATTATGTTGGTATTTCGGCTGCGTCCAAGGATGTAGTTCAAACTGTTTTGCCCAATGTTGTGGAACGACCATTGCCTTCTGCAACAATTCCAGCATGCCCTAAGTCCTGGTCTTCTTTATTCAAGACGCTTCCTCGAAATGCTGGTGATTATATTCCTATTGATTTTGAAATTGTTGAAGAGAATGGAGTGAAGATCCCGCCTCCTAATGTTATCCAAGCCGGAGTTGATTTTTGGTCTGATTATTTGGTTGGTTTCTTCCTGGAGCCAAATCACCGTCTACGTGATCCGACCTTGTTATTACGTAAGATTTGGAAGCTCCGTGGTAATTTGCAAGTGAAACTAATTAACACCTTGTATTATCTTAAGTTTTCTTCCGCTGAGGATCGTCGACTTGTTCTTAGTGCCGAGCCTTCTTTTTTTGCTGGAAGACCATTTATTATCACCCTCTGGACTCCTACCGTGGCGTGTGCTCGCGAGCAAGTGCTATCCATCCCTGTTTGGGTGTACTTTTCCCAGATCTCCTCTGCTCTTCAGCCTTTGCTTGGGTTGAACTGGTTGGCCTGTAACATAGGACAATTGAAGTGTTTTGACACTAATACGGTTGCCCGAGATAAATTGATGTATGCTAAGGCTCTTATTGAGATTTCCCCCTCCAAGCCTCTCCCTGCTTCTATTCCGGTTCAGCTTGCTGTTAGGCATGTTGCGGAGGTCCGGGTTCGCTATGGTTGGGTTCCAGATATTTGTTCCTCCTGTCAGTCTTTTGGCCACCTGACCGCTTCGTGCCTGCGTTCCGAATCCATCGCGACTGCTCCTAAGATTCCTCTGCCTCGCCCACCTCTTCGGAAATGGATGCCAAAAGTCCCTTCTTCTCCTATCCATCCTCTTCCTGCGTCTGTTATGGATCCGCTACTTTCTGGAGTTACGTCTGACCCCCCTATTGTTGCTGTGGTACCTAGTGTCGCCCCAGCTTCGTCTGTTGCTGTTCCTGATTCTGCTCGGGTATTTTGGGATGTGTCTGAGAGGTGTTGGGTTGATCGCATTTCTGGTGTACGGTTTAGCCCAGAGAATTGTTCTTTCTTCAGATTTGTTTCGGATGATCAGAAGGACCTTCGATGCCTTTATTACCGTTCGACTGGTGATTCGTAGCTTCTTGATTTGGATGGAGTGTTTGCGAGTAGAAACCCGAACTTGGTTGCTGATCCTTCTTGGGACCGTTCTTTCATTTATTCTCCTACTGCTCCGGGTTATGAGCCTTGTCTTGCTTCCCTTTTCAAGCCCTTTGCTAAACTTTGTGGGAATGTGCCTTTGGTTTTTGATGATGATGGTGATTCTTCCTCTTCGGAGGAGGCATAGTCTTGGTGGTTTATTTAGTTACTGTGGCTTGTCTGCCACATACCTGTGCTGTATTTTTCCAGTTTTTTAGTAGTGTAGGTTCCTTTGCCTTACTCCTGTACTTCAACTTTTTTACTTTCGTAATAAAAGTGGACGGCCCACTTTAAAACCGGCTTGCTTTGCAAATATATATATATATATATATATATATATATATATACTAAGTTAATTTATCATCATCATCGTTATTTATAAATCTTTGTTAAATTAGTTATATTATTATTATTTATAAAATTTAGTAAAATTAAACTTAGTTAATTTTAATAAAACTTAGTTAATTTTTATTAACTTGGTTAACTTAGTTAATTTATTATTATTACTATGAAAACTCGGTTAATTTAATTATATTATTATTATTATTATTATAAAATTAGTTAATTTTTATAAACATAGTTAATTCATCATCATCGTCATAATCATTGTTATTATTTATAACACTTTGTTAAATTAGTTATATTATTATTTATAAAATTTAGTTAGCTTAGACTTAACTAATTTTATAAAACCTATTTAATTTTAACAAAACTTAGTTAATTTTTATTAACTTGGTTAACTTAGTTAATTTATTATTATTATTATTATTATTATTATTATTATTAAAAAACAAGGTTAATTTAATTGTATTATTATTATTAGTATTGTTATTATTAATATAAACTTGGTTAATTTTATAAACTTAGTTAATTCATCATCGTTGTCATCATTATTATTTATAAAACTTTGGTAAATTAGTTATAGTATTATTATTTATAAAATTTAGTTTACATAAACTTAGTTATATTATTATTATTATTATAAACTTAGTTAACTTTTATAAACCTAGTTAACTCATCATCATCATTTATAAAACTATGTTAAATTAGGTATATTATTTTTATTATAAAATTACTTAGTAAATTTTCATAAAAATTATTTAAGTTAGTTAATTTTTATAAACTTGGTTTTTGTTATTATTGTTTTTGTTTTTGTTTTTGTTATTATTATAAAGTTGACTTATATCAAACTATAGACTATTATTGTTAATGTGAGGTTATTATTATTATTATTATTATTATTATTATTATTATTATTATAAACTTAGTTAATTTTTTGTCAAACTTAGTTTATTATTATTATTGTTTGACTTACATCAAACTACATACTATAATTGTTATTGTTGTTGTTATTATTATTATATTATAAACTTAGTTAATTTTTTTTTATCAAACTTAGTATATTATTGTTGTTGTTATTATTACTATTACTGTTATTATTATTATAAACTTAGTTAATTTTTTACCAAACTTGTTTACTATTATTATATTATAATACTTTAATATAAGTTTAAAAATAAGACAGTGAGTTTAAGTTCAAATTTACCTTTGCCATTGTCACAATATCAAGAGTCATACCATGCCCTTCAAATCCCCAAAAATGTCTAGTGAGTGTAAATTCTAATTGCACTTCATAGGCTATGTATATGCCACTAGCTTGCTTTATACTTTTATGCACAGCAAGCAAGTAACCTGAAGCTAATATCGATATTCCACCTACTCCCTATGACATATAGATAATTTCAAACAAACATGAAGAAACAAAACTAGAAAATTCAGAACAAATCAGAAATTAGAATTTCTATACTTGCATAGCTTCAGCTTCCCTATCGATTATAGTTATAATATATATCTAATTCCGATGCTCGCATCTCTATCGAATGCAAATTGACTCGACGTTTGACAGATAAATCCAGACCCAAAAACACTACCTCGAACTTCTAAATCCAGAATTAAAGCCGTTTAGTTATCAATGCATCATCATCATTATCTGGAAGTGGCTGTGTTGCTGCTTCAGCAATCTCTGAACTTAGTCTATAGATGAACTAAACGTAAATCAAACATAAAGAGTACACCACTTTATCTCCTACAAGAGCTTGAACAGGAATATATAAGCAAAGGTACACTAGATTCAGTACTTGTAAAATTATATCAACATATTAATTGACATAAAGTTATGGCTATATGGACTAATCAGGTAAATGTTTTCTATGGTAATCTGGGAAAATATATAAGAACAATATCATACATGTCAACAAATTAAACAACGTGCAACTATATGCATCTTGTCAAAGTTAACAGTAATCAATAGCATGATGGCCTGGATCGAGAAACGTAGAAAAAGGAAGGTGCGGTTAATATAGTGCCTAAGAGTTTATCCAAGGAGCTTTGCTATTGTATTAATTATTTTTGGTTCGGTTGTATTGAGAAGTACTTGATGTCTTGGCAAGTTTAGATAGAAAAAAGCCCATCAGTAATATTTTTGTACGAATACCACTGTATCGGTGACTGAAGTGTATAGTCAAAGAAATTATGCACAACCCAATGTGAACAATAGTTGTTAGGGTATTACAGTAGTAGCAAAGAATACATACTCTGCGACTATGCTCTTTGCTACTAAATTACAAATAAAAAAATAAAAATACGCCAACCTGTTTTCCATCTCTGCCTAAACAACAATGCACACACGGATATAATTGTAACATTATGAACTTACAGTTGTCAACCTTTTTTCCATCTCTGCCTAAAAGTGTCACATGTAGAAAAGAAAAGGAAAAAAAGAGTTGATTCGTTTACCGTCACTCAACATGATGTCAAACTGTAGATATAGTTGGTACAAAACCCAACTCATAGTGCAAGTGTAACTTCATACCGAGGAATATACAAGTCGTGTCGAAGGAAGGCAAGCATTCAAAATAGTATTGTGCACATATCATCTATGTAAATTTAAATGTCTAAATTAGTAAACTGAAGTTTACAGTTTGAGCACATCAGACTTACAGAATCAATGGATGTGTTATGGGCACAACTAACATATGAAGTGATGTGCTGTGGATATAAATATGTTCGGAATCAAGGAAAACATCATTGATGTGAAAACTTACCAGCATTTTGTTCTTAACCGAGAAGAAGCCATCCTTGCCAGCAAATGGAGTAAGCTTTGATGCTCCTACGGCCATATTAGCCCCCTTCAAATCTATCCTTCCACTCAATTTATTGCAATTCACACTGGCAAGCATCAAAGGTATATTTATTTGAAACTAATAGTTTTGTACTCACCTGGCCTGGAGGAAGTATAGCATCAAATCTGTCCACTCCAAACATACCCAAGTTCAATAAGGTAAATGTTCCTGTAAAAACAAGTCAAACTTCAATAACACATTCGTATTGGTACTACGATGCCTAATTACCTGGAACAAACTTCTATTTGAAATCATATGATATGTTTGTGTTTGCCTATACATCTTGTTTACAAATTTATGCATACATTATTCAATGAAACATTTAATTCAATGAAACCATCTAATGCAGTTAGTTGTATTTTTCATTTCAGGCAATGGTAATTCTGACAGGTAAAATAATGAGTGCATGATGTTATAACTACACATGCTTCTTTTTAAAAGATTGAACCAATGACCTGAATTATACTCATTTGGTGAAAGCTGCTTAGAACGAGCCTTGCCTACGAATTCTTTCCATTTTTGCGATAACAAATAGATATCAAGCTGCACATGAAACAATTAGTTCACTGTAAAACATAACAAGTGCAGATAAATATTGAAGTCTCTGATTAAGTACCTTGTTTGCATCTTGGAGAACAGGAGTGATAAGACCGCCATCAATCGCTACTGCAACAGCAATGTTAATGTTGCTGTTGTAAGTAAAACTTTTTCCGTCCTTGCAGCTTGCATTCACAACTGGATTTGTGCAAGCGCCATTGCAAAAGCTTTGACCAAAAGCACTGTCATCGTCATATTGCCCCTCTGTCATTCAACCTGCCAGTGTTCATATTATCCATAACTGCTTCCATCTACAATCTACCACAACTTCAGTTCAACAAGTAACCATACTTCGCTACCTAAACTTGCAACCAACATCACATACAGCTTCCACTGTTCCACTCCTTCATACATACACCTTTGCAAAACTACAAAACCACTTCACCATACCCAAAGCTAGCTACAACACAAACATCATTAGGCATTACCATCATATCCAACATTTCTGCCAGCTTGATAACTGCTATAACACGCCATCTTCATCTTCACCTCATTACACATCACCTGACCATAACCTCTCTGCCCACCACAACAATTCTTCCATGGTTTCTGCCAACCATCATTATGCAGACTGCAAATACTCCCTCCATCTATTCACCACAAACAATCGAGACCATCCCTTGCTTGCTGCTCCTCCACAATACTAAACAATTCCCCATGTACTACATTATCCCCTTCCCATTGCCTGGAAACAAATAACTTACATGCATCCTTGTACAACCATCAGTGCCAACTACGACATCACAACCTACCACCTTCTCTGCTCGCAGTCCCCTACATACACATTGTCAATCCTCCTCCAACCAAAACACTACATCACATACTACTTCACAACAACCTGTTCCATCTCCAAATAACAAAACGGTCACCAATAACAAAACAAGTCACCACAAGCTTCAGTTCCTATGCCATCAAACCACACACTTCTATCCTAGCTTCATTTGCCATCATTAATTCACATACATCCACAATATACTTCACCATCACCAACTTCACATCCTCTCTGAACACTACAATCTACTGCATACAAACAACAGTGCATCCACCACCACTAAACACTACTGCCTCCTACAACTTCCAACCATACCGACTTGAGCCATCACAACACAGCCAGACAATCAACTTCATCCTCTTTGTTAACAACAGTCCCTCTACAGTGCAAAACTGAGCACACTTTCACACTACTGACATCAAAGCAAATACATACTCCATTTCATTTCAACTACTGTGTAACTGTGCACTTCAATCTTATCATCAAATAATCATTCTCCCCATCACCTGAAAGTCGGAACACACATTCCTACTTCCAGCCTACAGCAGTATCAACTACCACCTACATCAGCATCTCTTCCAAATCACACAACGACCAATCACGATTACACAACCCAAAAAACCAACTTCACTGCTTTGTTCAACAACCATGATCTACTCACAGCAGCTCAACCCAAATCCACGACCTGAAATCCCTAATCGCGGCTTTCCTAATTCAAACATAACCAACCGTTCACTGAAATAATCACCGGTAGCTGCTTGCATCCCATATAGTCAACTGCATTCACCACCGCCGATGGCCATTCCCCTTCTGACCAACGACCAATTCAGCTTCGCGAAACCCAAAAAATTCAGAGTTTACACTCTTGCCTCGCTTGTCTAACTCCTCCTTAACAGCAATTGACCACCACGCTCTTGCGGCATTGAATCGATCCCAAAATCTACATCGACCAAAACACATCCCCATACCAAATCGAACTTCACCAAAATACACCAAAAAATCTCAAAATTTTCTAATTTGCCATGAAAATTGAGGTTTGGCTTGCATCATTTACTAGCTTTGGTGGTAGCTTTCAATCGACAATGAAAAACTATTGGGTCATGAATGAATTGGAACGGCCAATGGATTTGGATTTGAGAATATTAAGTTATTTAGGGTTGCTTATTTTAGGGAGAAAGAAAATTAAGTTTTAAGTGGTAAATGAAAATAAACGAGGAAGGAAGTGCTTTTTTGTGGCCATGAAAAAATTAAGTCCCGCCTTAAATTTTTGTTCCCTCCATTAGTTACGTTTGGATAAACACTATATCGTAAAATATTGGTTGCACTTAAATAAGTTTTTGATTGCACTTGATAATAAAAGCTGCTAATAAATGCAACTAAAAGTGCCTTTTCTTGTAGTGTGTCTTTGTGGCATATGATGCCCAAAGTGCAAAAGAAACTAGAGATGTTAGCAGATGACTCATTTAGGTGAGGGTTCATTCGTGGAAGCATATTTGAGTAGGATGCACTTATAGTATTCTCCACTAAGGTGGATGACTCTTTGATTTTATGTGATGACTACTGACTAATATGACTTGAATGAGGCAACAAACAAGTAGCCACTTCACGTATTGATGGCTTATTCGATAGCTCTATGGTGCAAGGGTGTTCTCTCTGTTGGACCCTGTAATAGGCTTCATCAATTGAGAATAGCTAGAGAGAGTGTGCCGAACAAAACATTTTGTATGCTACCTAGATTCTAATTGTTTGGTTATGCCATTCGGATTAGTTAACACATCGACATGATTTATTGATCTTATGAACCATGTTTCGAGGGATCACTTGAGCAAGTTTGTGCTTGTGCTCATTGAAAATATTTTCATCCACTTAAGGATAAAGGAGGAACAAAAGTCGCATTTGATGATTTTTGTTGGAGGTGTTGAGAGAACAACGATTAATGGTGATATTTTCAAAGCATCACTTCCGAAGGTGGGAAGCGAAATGCTTTGGTTATATTATTCCGATACAGGACATTGCTATTGATCCTGTGAGTTACAACATTCTAGGATTGGAATAGAGCCAAGAGTGCTACGGATAGAAGGAGTTTTCTTGGATTAGCAGGATATTATAGATGTTTTATCAAGGACCTCTAAGTTAGTGGCACTGTGAACCAATTTGATGAGAAGAAGCACACTTTTATTTAGGATGCGAGATGCAGACACGCATTTATGAGTCTGACAGAGAGGTTGGCAAGTGCACCGATGTTACTCATTCCGAGTGCAAATGTGGAGTTAGCGGTATGCATAGATGTCTGTGATATTGGACGATATGTGAGGCTATAAAAAGATAAGGTTGTCTCATATGCTAGTCAATAACTAAAACCGCACGAGAGGGAGCATCTGACTCATGATTTGGAGTTGGCGACTATGGTGTTCATTTTGGAGATATGGAGACACGATCTACTAGCATAGAGGTTCATATTGTTCATTGATCCTGCACCATTGAAGTGTCTCTTCTCTAACAAGGATCTTAACCATCACCAGCAACAATGCTTAGAGTTCTTGGCCTCCAATGACTTTGACATTTCCTATATGCCCAGTTGGGAAATGCAGTATTGATGCTTTGAGTAGAAGACATGCCAGTTTGGGAGTGATGTTCATGAAGTTGATATATGTTTATTTCTTCTCATGATAGTAGTTTAGTTCTCTTTCTTTTATGCAAGTAGATTAGCTTTTAATTTATTTAATTAGCTCTCTTTTTCCTCTTGTTTATGTTCATGTTGAAATCTACATTTGTTGAAATAATAACAAATATGGGAAGCTAAACCCCTTCAGTTTAGGGGTAATAAAACTCTCTTAATCTTGTAGATTCAACTTCGTGATTTCATTTGATCCCCTTTTAAGTTTCATGGAATTTTGATGTTGTTAAATTTTGTTGTTTAACTTTGAATTTGATAGCCTATATTGTTGACACCAAATAGGCTATGCTTAAACAAACATAAACACAAATTACCTCTTCATTTACACATATTTTGGTAATGAAGTGGTTTTTAGAATCAAAATTTGATGGTTTATATTAATAATCAATAGTAAATAGATCATTCTTAGAATAGAATCTATTTTTAACTTCATTATCATTTTCATGAGAGCTAATAAGTGGTTTAGAGAGCGTATTAAAGTTTTATGGTTTATGTTGGGCTAATTAGTAGCAAAGATAGGTCGTACTTATGATAACATATCAACTAAATTCACTAATGACCAAGCAAGAGAGCTCATAATTTCATTATGTTGATTTATGTGATTATGAGAAGGAAATTACCTCTAAATTGCCTTCTACTTCCATATTTTTATTCGCTTTGTTTTGTTAGTTTTTTAGCTTAAACAACTTCAAACCTTGGTTTAATTTGATTGAGTGGAATTTTCAATCACTTCAATTCCCTGTGGATCGACCCGTACTCGTCACATACTAAAATTATATGCCTCGCTGACGGTTATTTTTAGTATAATTTTTCGAAGATTTTCTAAACCGATAGAAAATTCATCGATTTAACAAGTTTTTGAACGCACCCTCTAAACCACTTGTTAACTCTCATGAAAATGAAAATGAAGTTAAAAATATAATCTATTCTAAGCATGATCTATTTATTATTGATTAGTAATATAGACCATCAAATTTTGACTCTAAAATCTACTTCATTACTAAAATCATATGTAAATGAAGAGGTAATTTGAGTTTATGTTTTTTCAAGCATAGCCTATTTGGTGTCAACACATAGGCCATCAAATTCAAAGTTAAATAATAAAATTTAACCACATCAAAATTCCACGAAGCACAAAAAGAGATCAAATGAAATCACTAAGTTGAATCTACATGGTTAAGAAAGCTTCATTACCCCTAAATTGAAGGGGTTTAGCTTCTCATATTTGTTATTATTTCAACAAATATAGACTTCAACATGAACATAAACAAGAGGAAAAAGAGAGTTAAAAAGTGAAAGAGAGTTTTTTTTTATTTTTGAGGCTACCACTAAACTAACTATAAGGTGGTGCTCAGTGAAAGCCTACAGGGTGGATCGTGTAGTGTATATGCAAGTATATATGACAAAATATATGATGCAGCTAAAATAAGCAAATATAGAATAAGCAAACCAGAATTTTATACTAGTTCAGACCTCCCGTCCTACGTCCATTCCAGAAGCTCCCCTTTGGAATTCGACTATCAGAAACCCCCGCTTCGCCCACAGGAATACGCATGGTTACAATGAGTTGTTCTTGTCAAAAGTATGTTCTAATATAACAAGGATGTTTGACTAATTAGTATAATTGCTTCAAATATATTTCTAAGGAATATTTTCTATGAAGAACTGAGTATATGGTAGAGTGAATACAAGTAAATATTGCTAGAGTGTAGAGATCAAGGACATAGAATAGATTATAGAATTAGAAAGCGTAAGTAAGTGAAGTAAGTGTATGTTCTCTTGATTCTTGATGCTATATATAGTTGCAGATAGGTATCTTGATTAGTTACATCCTTTAATGAATCCTCTAAGGTTGCTTCTGTTGATGGTGAAGTGTTGTGGCGAAGAGAAGAGAAGATGTCCATTCACATGTGGCAATTGCAGTTTAGTTCTGAAGTTTGAGTTTGAATTCAGACGTCTGGTTTTTGTTTCAAACGTCTGATACTTTATATTTTTTGAATATCGTAGAGGATCAGACGCCGAATGCTATTACCAGACAGCTGATATGGTGCATGTCAGCTTTTATGCATCCTTCTTTTACTTCCTTGTACCAATTGACTTGTAGTCTCTTGTAATGTCCTTTGAGCATCTTTCTTGTCTTTCTAGTGATGTGTTCTAGCAAGTAGCTGTATACATAAATATATATGTACATTCGATTTCCATTGTATAGTTGTTGTCATCGAAACCGTAGATTGGATTTCCTAACATTCTCCCCCCTTTTCATGATGACAACTATACAAATCTCCCACTGAATTTGTGCTTACCATTATTTCTCCCCCTTTGGCATTATCAAAAAGCATTAATACAAGAATATGTATGGTATAATCAATAATCACGCCCTTAGATAGTATGTACACATTAATCAAAAAAAATTATCCTACCACCATTTTAATGAACTTAGCAATATATCGTGTGTAATTTTTGTTTAATCTTAATTTAGATAGCATGTACACACTATTAATCAGGAATATTTACCGATCACTGGAAGGTTGTAATATATCAATTTACCAAATTATTATGAATAGACGAAAGGTAGCTAATTACGTATAAGTAACAAGCCAAAAAACATTTTTATAACCACTAAACATAGTAATTACATGCATAGATTTTTGATTCCATTGCAAAACAAAAGATGGAACCTATAAAAACATCTAAGGATTTTTTGAGAAAGCTTTGGCTTGATCATCTCCTTCATCTTCATTCTTGGAAGAACTAACTTGTATTCTAGGAGATTTTGGAGTATGTTCTAGAGGTTCTTTTTCCTCGTCAAAAAGTTTAGAATGTTTTGAAGGAGGAGGAGAAGGTGTTTGAGTTGGCCAGTCTTCCGAAGGTGGGATAGGGCCACAGACTCGTTGGAGAACCTATTTTAGAACAGATAATGTTATTGAAAGCGATGTTTCAACCATGGCTAGGCGAGAAGCAAATGTTGTTTCGAATCTATCGATACGCTTAGCCAATAATATTTGATTTATTGATAAGATAAGTTGAGTTTGGAGAGTTAAATCTCGAATTCTTTCATTTGGATTAGTTTCAATGCGAGTCTCCAAAATGTCTTCTTGGCCTGGATAGTCAAAAGGTGTAGGAGGAGGAGGATAGTGTTCGTGATGTTGTTCTTCTTATTGTGATGGTTGTGGTGGTTGTTGTTGGGGTTGAGGCCTAACTTGTCTAGCTTGTTGATGATGTTGCGTCCATTCTTCAAATGAAATAAAATCCAGCGGATTTTCTAGTAAGTGCATAAGATAGAAGAATTTTATGGAGGCGTACTTGGAGGCAATCTCCTAAAAATTCGATAAATATGATGGAATGTTGTGGGTTGGCAGAAAGTGCATGATGTAGGTAGAGTAAATGATTGATGGACATGATCGAGTCCAATAATGTTTAAGCTCGTCAAATATGAATTTTGCCCAATTTACACTCATATCACTAAAGATAACATATAGAAATTTGTGCTCCAATTCTGTTATTTGCTCATGGCTGCCAAGTCGAGGAATGATTATGTTGATAATCATCCTAGTGAGTAGTCTTCCCTTAGGTCGTAAGTATTTTGAAGAAAATCATGGAATTTCATATTCCCAAATTTGATAGGTAATAATATTTCTAGGTTTGTGTAACGACCCTGGATTTCGGCCCCTGTTATTTTAATAAATATTTAATCTAATTAAATATAAAATATGAATTTTTCATATTTAAATGAATATGATTTTGGAAATATTGCCATCTATTTATATAAACTGTATTTTTAAAGGAAATTGATTTGGAAATTGAAATAAACATTCCAATAATATTCCCAATAAAAATTTATCTTATATAATTACTTAAAATACTTTACATTGTTTATATTTAGTATAAAATATAAATGTAAAATATGAGTCAAACTTATGTATATAATTTGAATAAATTATAATTGGAAATAAATATGAAAATAAGTATTAAATATAAGTAAAACTTAAGAATATAATGTAAATATTGATAATCAAAATATAAAATACAAATATAAATAAGTAAGCAAGCAAATAATAAAACTGTTCTTTTATATACGATATCTTCACATGTAATCCAAACTCAAAGTATAAAATGAAATAAAAACAAGTATAACATAATACAAGACAAGACTTTAATAACAAAACAAAGATCTTTATTCAAAGCTTCATACATAAGCCAAATATGTACCTGCAAGTTGTACACTTACAAATATCTATACAGTATAAGCATAATAATACTTATGTAAACAAAGAGTAGAACAAGAACAAAGCATAATATAGATAAAGTTAAATGTAAAGTAAAATATGATACATATGTATGAACCTTTTTGCAAGCTAGAAAATAACATGATAACAAAACAAATATTACTTATAAAGTATCTTTATATATATATATATATATATATATATATATATATATATATATATATATATATTTGATCGAGAGTTGCTGTGTAATCATGTGTGCAGAGAAGTCAAAAATTTATACATGAAGCTTCATTCACAAGCCTACCTAAAAGTTCATATCTTTATACATATATAAGACATCTTTGACCAGTGAAAAGATAAACTAATAAACTTGCCTCTATTCTAAAGACCAAAGTCAAAATATAAAAGAAAAATGAAAATATCTATCTGCAACTGTACTTTCCATACAACAAAATCTTTATACACAACATCTTGTCTTCCCATTCAGGCCATAAGCTACCTGCTAAAGTACATATCATACATACAATATCTTTAAACAGTCAACCATAATTATATGATGTAAGCAAAGTTAGGAACCAAAGTGTTAATAGTTACCATCTCAGCATAAGAACATCAGGGAACATTAATTGTATGTTAACACATTTGAAGGCATATTCATTAAAGCTAAGTACAATTTGTCATTTCAGGCTACAAATTAATGTTCAGCCGAAATGTCATATTGCAATAAATTAATGCAAAGCCATATTTGTTACAAAACAAATAAGACTTGTCCAGATAATACCTGTACTGTTCAAGCCTTCTCTACACATATATATCATACTATTTTAGTTCACATAATTTAGAAACTCCAAAACTGAGGAATCAAAACTTAAGAAACTGAGAAGAAGAAAAAAAAAAGGAAAACAAAACTGTAACTTGAACTAAATACAAACAAACTTGTTCAACATCAACAACATCAAGGATTGAAGTTGGAACTCAAGCTTGAAAGCTGGGAAACAAAGTTCAAGACTGTGTTCATCTGGAAACTAAAACTGCTCTCTGTTAAATCGTTTTAGGTGAGTAAACAATAATTTTAAAGCTTTAAGTTATTCAAAAATTGATCAAGATTCATTTATAATTTGGCTTGAGTATATTTCAGTTTGAATATGATCTTTGCCTGTGTATATGTTGCTCTGTTCGAATATTTCCCTGTCACTTGAAATAGAATTCATGCTTCTGTTCAAACAGACAATTTTTAATCTGTAAGTTGTTAATTAAAACAATATGTTTAAACTAATTTAAGATTTTAAAAGTTAATTAAAAACTGTTGTAAGAGTATCTTACTGTAACTTGTTCTACAGGTAAATCAAACATTTCTTTGATAAATTCAAATGCTATAAAATGTTAATTCAAATTTATATCTTCAATTATTACTGGGATTTATGATTTTTAAAACTAGAATCAAGATTTTTAGTGCAATAATTCAAGAGTAGTTTGTAATTGTGCAAAAATTGTATTTTTATCAATTCCCAGTTATTTAATCAATAATAAAAGTTATAAATTGAAACGAAGCAAGTATTAACATCAGTGATTTCATAAAAATTATCAGGAGATTTTTCTATTGTGTGAATTTTGGAATCTGAATCAAGTTAGGGTTTTAGATAGAGTTTTGGGTCATGTCTGTTAGGCGACGAGTTCGTCATCTATGTGCAACCAAGCTTCATGCGATTCAGGTGGGTGGTTGCTTGGAGGGTTGACGTTGTGTGGAAGAAGTTTAGGCGACTCAGGTGCCTGGTGCGGCGAGGACGAGGTGATTAAGTTGTTTTGGGTTGGGCTGTGTATCTCGGTGGAACAGTCGAATTTCGATTCGACACTCCTGTAGGCAACTCGAACTTGGTTTTCGAGTATGCGAGTGATATGTGATGTGCCTGAGACGTTGGCGTTCGTCGGAGCTGGAGGATGTCGCTGTGCACGTGTACGGCGAGATGATGTATCGCGTGCGTGTAGTACCTGATGCCTTGGTGTGTTTTTTTTTTACTTTAAGTTTTAAACTGTAACTTACTGTAAAGTAGAAGAAAGAAAAAAAGAAGGGAGAAGATGAAGTTGTTCAGGGAGGACTCGGGAAGTTTGCGTGGAAAACTCGAAGTGATTTTCGAGTATAATGCAGGGGTGGTCTTGGGTTTTACCTGGGACGATTTGAGTTTGGTAAAACTACAGTTTTGCAATGATGTAAAATTGTTTTTTTTTACAAATTTGTCTAAACATTTTAAGCTAAAAAAAAGGGTTTAAAGGCTAAGCTAAGAATTTATTCAAGTTTTAAGTATCTTAGTCAAAAACTTAATGATGATCTTTAAACTATTAAATTATTTTAATCAATTTAGGATGAGTGTAAATTTAATTAACTCTTAAGTTTGTAGTTAATAAATGAATGATTTAAAATTTATAGAGGGCTTTTAAGAGTTAACTTCATTAAGTAATTAAAATTAAATGAATTATTATTAGAAGGTAATTAAGAATAACTATTGTATAATTGTAATCAAGTATGGATAAAAAGGTGATTAAGTGATAAATAAATTATATTTATCTACCTAAATTAATTAATGAACGATTAATAGTTAACTAATCAAATAATTTAATTATGAATTAATAGTTAATTAATTAAGTAATTTAATTAAGAATTAAGAATTAAGAATTTATAATTAATTAATTAATTAATTAATTAGTAGTTAAATAATTAAATAATTAAGTTTCATTAATTAATAATTAAGGTTATTAATTGATGAACAAGGAATAGTAATTACAGTTAAACAACTTGATTTTAAGAAAATTAATTAAATAGATGAATAAATAATTAATTAAATAATTAAGACTTAATAATTGATTAAGCAATGATTAATTAACTCAAATAATTCGAAGGGAAATAACAAATTAATCGTTAATTAAACAGGGTTAAGCGATTAATTCTCGAGTAATTAATTTTAAATTGAATTAGTTACAATGAGAATTTAAATGATTGCTTATGGATTGTTGTGTATGTAGAATATCTAATTGTGATATTTATTTGATGATATTCTGTGATGCTCTGTGATATGTTATGTTATATCTATGATGCTTGTATATGATTTATCTGTGATAAATGCTATGTTAATTCAATTGTTGAATTTAAATTATTTAAAACTGTTTAAGTTAATTAGACGACTTGGCCCTTAAAACGGCGTTTGGATTTCGATGAGTCCGGGATCGTAAGAATCAAATTTTGATTCTCTGAAAACCACATCGATCCAATTTAAATGTTAGGTCGTGAATCCTGAAATGAAGATCGAGATGGTGTTTCATAATGCAAGGGTTATCGTCGTTGACTCTGAGGGTGATTCCAAAATGAGTATGACGAGATAATGCCTTCGATTTCGTTCGAACCCGGAACGAACTTGTATGGATTGAATGCTTTCAGCACATCGTCAGGCGGACGATGAGCATTCTAAGTGATATGTTCTATAAAAGGTAAACGCAGCCTCAAGCCTCATCAACCGGGAATGGCTAAAACAGGGGAGGTGCAGCAAGGCTTCGTGGGTAGCCTCACTTGAGAGTAAGATTTTCCCCTGTCTAGATGTCCCTTTTTATTCGGCTTAGTGTGCGGTTGGTCGCACCAACCGTGGGGTGATCTTATTCGGAACTGTTCAGTAAGGAATGGTTCCGGCCTTGTGTTGCAGGGGATGAAGGGAGTAATCCTCGGTACGGTGATCTAGGCCCCGTACTGTGACGGGCGGTACCCCAGTAGCCCTGCAATTGTTGGAAATCCATTTTCCCTACGAGACCCTACGATTTTGATTTGTATTACCTACTTTTGTGGCTAGTAGCTGGAATTTAATAGATGTAACAATTTCGGCTATTTTCTATTTACTTGAAAACCCTAAACACTATTATAATATCACTGGATTTCCTATAAAATGTTTTGGTTAGCGTAAGGTAAAAACTTACCCGTATTTATTTGTGGGGAGTCTTACGTGATACCTTTATTTTCAAATGTGTTTCAAAGTTAAACAACTTTAAACCGTTTACTCATACCAGACCCATGTCTGACCCGGAGTTTATATTTTGTCTTTTTCATAAACTCTTGGGTACTCAAATTTTTACGAGTAGCCAAGTGATAGGTTTCCGGAGTATTGATTTCTGGAGGAGCTTGGAGCAGGAGCCCAGACGTATATAGCTATTTATGTAGTTCCGCTGTGATAGTTGATATGTACTGTATCTCTGATGTATATAGTGACAGATGTATGTATGTATGTCATGTGTATTGATATTCTATAACTTTGTTATGTAAAACTATGTGATATTTATGTGATATATTATATTTTGCTCCATTCCGCTGTGAGATTCTGATGTTGTTGTTCTTTCTTTCTCTTTCTTTTCTATTTCTATCCCTTTCTTTTCTTAATGATGATACGTCTTTCTGGTAGTAGAAGGGCGGTTCGTCACACTTGGTATTAGAGCTTAGGTTGGTGATAACCTTGGCTCTGGTAGGAATTACTCATTTAAATTAGAGTCCGTAGTACTCTAAAATGAGTTTGAGTGTATTAATTGATATGAGCGCGTATTTGTTAGTGAATATAAATTGTTTTAATATTGTGTTGATTGGTTTATTGAGTGGTATATGAACCATCATCGACACAGCTTCGAAAACTGTATCGAAGGGGTTTCTAAACACTTAAATAGAGCAATTCGACACAGTATTGTTTTTAAAAGTAGGGTAATGAAATAATTTTACCCAAAATTATATTTCGATATAAAAGGAATATTTTTCTGAAATAACTATATATACTTGGATGTTTGATTATTAATAGTACAATCAAATAAAAATTTAAATGTGAGTGGTTTATAACCAAATAAAATTATTTAAGAATGATTATAAATAAAAAGGAATATAACTGAAATCTGATTAAACTAGAATTTAAGTCCCGGAAATTTGGAAGATGTTTAAATAAATTTAAACAAAGGAATTTGGGAATTTAAAATCATGGGAATGTTTGAAATGTTTTTCCAAAGTTTTGAAGGCAATAATGAGATATTGTTTTGGGTAATATTTTTGAATGGAAACGGTTTTGAAATAAATTTGGGAAAGTAAAGAAGCACTGAACTCACTTCAGTCGCTGGAAAATAATCCTGATGATGCTGGCCACATCATTAGAATTCATTTTCGAGTTTCTAAAGTGATGGATTGCTACCAGGATAATTGGTCATGATATTGTTGGGCTTGTTGGGTATACAAGTTGTTTTTGAAATTTTCAAAAGAGAAAATTTGTTTTGGTAAAAACAAGTGTTTGGGATTTGGACATTTGATTTTCATTTCAAAATGGTTTTGAAAATGAAAACCGGGTAATTGAATTCTAAGAAATTCTATTTAAATAATGTGAAAGTTCAAATAAATCAACTATTAAACTTATAAAGTATGGTTGATATTAATAAGAAGAAATTGGGAATTTTAATCCCGGAATTAAAATTTAACTTAAGTAAATAGAAATAAGAAAACATATTGGAGCTTAACTTGAGATAAGTTGAATGGAATTGAAGTTCAAAATGAACTTAATTGAATATAAAATTTGAAGGTAGAATGATTGTGATTGTGAAATGAAAATTTATACCTTAAGATAGTAAGTGTTATATATATATATATATATATATATATAATCTGGAATTGTGATTATAAGATGAAATGACCCAAATAAGTAATATAAGCTGTTAAGTAGATAAATAAGTTTTGAGCTCATATATTGAGAAATAAAATTTAAAGGTTGGTAAGTAGCTAAATTTAGCTGAAGTTGAGTTGAAATAAGATTGTATTTAGATGAATTCAATCGAGTTATAAATAATATTGAATGAAATAAATTCTGATGTAAATAAGTAAATGTAAATCAAAGTAAGTATTGAATTGGATTTAAATAAAAGTGGTGTGAGTTGTTAACAAATTTAATTCAAGTATAAATTGAATAACCTTATTATGAATAAATTCAATAATAATTGTTCATGTAAATTTAAGAATGGATAAAAGAATAAACTAATCAGTAAATAATTGGGATTTGATTAAAGGAAAATCAAATCAAAGATTTGAATGGAAATTGGTGAAATAGAATAAAACTAAGTTGTTAGGTGGAACAGTTTGAAGAAAATAAAGGACTTAAGTAAATTGTGAGAGGATTATTTAAAACATTGGTTGTCAAGTTTAATAAAATGGTTTGGAATCAAACTTCGGAAATAAAAGAAAATGCAATGAAAGGATTGTAAATAAATTAATTGGGATGGAGTCAAGTGTAAATTGAGATGGAATTAATTTAAAATGGTTAAAAAGCTTAAGTGATTATTTATTCACAAATAATATTGTTAAATTGCATAAGGAAATGGGATGATTTTGAATATGAGTTTGTTTTGCTCAAATGGATTATATATGTAAGCAAGTAAGTTATAAATCACTTAAACTGAAGAGAATGATTTGAGAATTGATTGGAATTAATTGTAATAGGTATTGAAACCTTACATATGTGCTTATGAAAATATGTAATGAAGACTCTGCCAAAACTTTTCAAAATTTTGGAAACTATATAAAAAAATGAATGAGCAACAAAACAATTTCAAATTGGAAATTAAAATAAACTAAAGAATGAAACAAATTTAATAATAATAATAGGAATTAGTGATAAATGGAGATAGACAATAAAATTCAATATTCAGAGTTATAGATAAATTGAAATTCACAGGGAGTTGGAAATTCAGATTTAAAATAAGAAGATATTAAAGCTGAAGCAGTAGAGTAATAATATAAGAGTATACGTAATGCTTATATTAAACTTAAGAAATGAATGATGAAATTCTTAAGTAAATTTGATATTGAGAAAATTATTCCAAGTGGATAGAAATCAAAATAATGTGAATAAAATAAATTGATATGATTGATAATCAATGAATATAATTACGTAGGATGAACGTATATTATTTTATTCGCATAACAATTTGATACAGATTCGAGCACAGAATTTCGAGATAGTTATATCGATCCGAGTTAGGATTTTTCACTCGATTTTCGATGACGAACCATGGATATGGATTTTGATTGATGCTGGAAATTCTCTAACATAGTTGTGACTATGCAAGGAGAATAACATTTTCTGATCAAGAAACCAGTTTTGAGTCCGCGCTAGGAAGTCGAGTGGACGATACTAGTTCGAAAATGAAATTGTGTGATCGAGTGAGTGATCGAATTTGATATTGCGTACGAATAGTATATGTACATCGTACGGGCTTGATGAGATAGATATTGAAATTCTGTAAAGAAGTCAATAAAATTTGAAAGAGTTAATATTGTAAATTTCAAAATTGAATTGTCAGAGTGGATATCTGAAATTCATTGTGTATTATATATATATATATATATATATATATATATATATATATATATATATATAAGGAAATTTTCTCATGATTCATCATTAGCTGTTAAATCAGAAATTCAAGAATTTAGAAGTTGAATCAAATTTATCTATGTTCAGGGATTCAGTTCGGATTGTTGATCATCGTGAGACAACTCTCGATAATTTTAGGAAAGCTTATCCGGAATTGTGTTCGGATAACTAGGGATGTTTGTTAGGATGGACTATTTGATTATTTGCTAATATATAAAAGCTTTTGAATTAACCGTTGTTTTAAATTTCGGGGACGAAATTCTTTAAAGGGGGGAGGAATGTAACGACCCTGGATTTCGGCCCCTGTTATTTTAATAAATGTTTAATCTAATTAAATATAAAATATGAATTTTTCATATTTAAATGAATATGATTTTGGAAATATTGCCATCTATTTATATAAACTGTATTTTTAAAGGAAATTGATTTGGAAATTGAAATAAACATTCCAATAATATTCCCAATAAAAATTTATCTTATATAATTACTTAAAATACTTTACATTGTTTATATTTAGTATAAAATATAAATGTAAAATATGAGTCAAACTTATGTATATAATTTGAATAAATTATAATTGGAAATAAATATGAAAATAAGTATTAAATATAAGTAAAACTTAAGAATATAATGTAAATATTGATAATCAAAATATAAAATACAAATATAAATAAGTAAGCAAGCAAATAATAAAACTGTTCTTTTATATACGATATCTTCACATGTAATCCAAACTCAAAGTATAAAATGAAATAAAAACAAGTATAACATAATACAAGACAAGACTTTAATAACAAAACAAAGATCTTTATTCAAAGCTTCATACATAAGCCAAATATGTACCTGCAAGTTGTACACTTACAAATATCTATACAGTATAAGCATAATAATACTTATGTAAACAAAGAGTAGAACAAGAACAAAGCATAATATAGATAAAGTTAAATGTAAAGTAAAATATGATACATATGTATGAACCTTTTTGCAAGCTAGAAAATAACATGATAACAAAACAAATATTACTTATAAAGTATCTTTATATATATATATATATATATATATATATATATATATATTTGATCGAGAGTTGCTGTGTAATCATGTGTGCTGAGAAGTCAAAAATTTATACATGAAGCTTCATTCACAAGCCTACCTAAAAGTTCATATCTTTATACATATATAAGACATCTTTGACCAGTGAAAAGATAAACTAATAAACTTGCCTCTATTCTAAAGACCAAAGTCAAAATATAAAAGAAAAATGAAAATATCTATCTGCAACTGTACTTTCCATACAACAAAATCTTTATACACAACATCCTGTCTTCCCATTCAGGCCATAAGCTACTTGCTAAAGTACATATCATACATACAATATCTTTAAACAGTCAACCATAATTATATGATGTAAGAAAAGTTAGGAACCAAAGTGTTAATTGTTACCATCTCAGCATAAAAACATCAGGGAACATTAATTGTATGTTAACACATTTGAAGGCATATTCATTAAAGCTAAGTACAATTTGTCATTTCAGGCTACAAATTAATGTTCAGTCGAAATGTCATATTGCAGTAAATTAATGCAAAGCCATATTTGTTACAAAACAAATAAGACTTGTCCAGATAATACCTGTACTGTTCAAGCCTTCTCTACACATATATATCATACTATTTTAGTTCACATAATTTAGAAACTCCAAAACTGAGGAATCAAAACTTAAGAAACTGAGAAGAAGAAAAAAAAAGGAAAACAAAACTGTAACTTGAACTAAATACAAACAAACTTGTTCAACATCAACAACATCAAGGATTGAAGTTGGAACTCAAGCTTGAAAGCTGGGAAACAAAGTTCAAGACTGTGTTCATCTGGAAACTAAAACTGCTCTCTGTTAAATCGTTTTAGGTGAGTAAACAATAATTTTAAAGCTTTAAGTTATTCAAAAATTGATCAAGATTCATTTATAATTTGGCTTGAGTATATTTCAGTTTGAATATGATCTTTGCCTGTGTATATGTTGCTCTGTTCGAATATTTCCCTGTCACTTGAAATAGAATTCATGCTTCTGTTCAAACAGACAATTTTTAATCTGTAAGTTGTTAATTAAAACAATATATTTAAACTAATTTAAGATTTTAAAAGTTAATTAAAAACTGTCGTAAGAGTATCTTACTGTAACTTGTTCTACAGGTAAATCAAACATTTCTTTGATAAATTCAAATGCTATAAAATGTTAATTCAAATTTATATCTTCAATTATTACTGGGATTTATGATTTTTAAAACTAGAATCAATATTTTTAGTGCAATAATTCAAGAGTAGTTTGTAATTGTGCAAAAATTGTATTTTTATCAATTCCCAGTTATTTAATCAATAATAAAAGTTATAAATTGAAATGAAGCAAGTATTAACATCAGTGATTTCATAAAAATTATCAGGAGATTTTTCTATTGCGTGAATTTTGGAATCTGAATCAAGTTAGGGTTTTAGATAGAGTTTTGGGTCATGTCCATTAGGCGACAAGTTCGTCATCTATGTGCAGCCGAGCTTCATGCGATTCAGGTGGGTGGTTGCTTGGAGGGTTGACATTGTGTGGAAGAAGTTTAGGCGACTCTGGTGCCTGGTGCGGCGAGGACGAGGTGATCAAGTTGTTTTGGGTTGGGCTGTGTATCTCGGTGGAACAGTCGAATTTCGATTCGACACTCCTGTAGGCAACTCGAACTTGGTTTTCGAGTATGCGAGTGATATGTGACGTGCCTGAGACGTTGGCGTTCGCCGGAGCTGGAGGATGTCGCTGTGCACGTGTACGGCGAGATGATGTATCGCGTGCGTGTAGTACCTGATGCCTGGGTGTGTTTTTTTTTTTACTTTAAGTTTTAAACTGTAACTTACTGTAAAGTAGAAGAAAGAAAAAAAGAAGGGAGAAGATGAAGTTGTTCAGGGAGGACTCGGGAAGTTTGCGTGGAAAACTCGAAGTGATTTTCGAGTATAATGCAGGGGTGGTCTTGGGTTTTACCTGGGACGATTTGAGTTTGGTAAAACTACAGTTTTGCAGTGATGTAAAATTGTTTTTTTTTTTACAAATTTGTCTAAGCATTTTAAGCTAAAAAAAAGGGTTTAAAGGCTAAGCTAAGAATTTATTCAAGTTTTAAGTATTTTAGTCAAAAACTTAATGATGATCTTTAAACTCTTAAATTATTTTAATCAATTTAGGATGAGTGTAAATTTAATTAGCTCTTATGTTTGTAGTTAATAAATGAATGATTTAAAATTTATAGAGGGCTTTTAAGAGTTAACTTCATTGAGTAATTAAAATTAAATGAATTATTATTAGAAGGTAATTAAGAATAACTATTTTATAATTGTAATCAAGTATGGATAAAAAGGTGATTAAGTGATAAATAAATTATATTTATCTACCTAAATTAATTAATGAACGATTAATAGTTAACTAATCAAATAATTTAATTATGAATTAATAGTTAATTAATTAAGTAATTTAATTAAGAATTAAGAATTAAGAATTTATAATTAATTAATTAATTAATTAATTAGTAGTTAAATAATTAAATAATTAAGTTTCATTAATTAATAATTAAGGTTATTAATTGATGAACAAGGAATAGTAATTACAGTTAAACAACTTGATTTTAAGAAAATTAATTAAATAGATGAATAAATAATTAATTAAATAATTAAGACTTAATAATTGATTAAGCAATGATTAATTAACTCAAATAATTCGAAGGGAAATAACAAATTAATCGTTAATTAAACAGGGTTAAGCGATTAATTCTCGAGTAATTAATTTTAAATTGAATTAGTTACAATGAGAATTTAAATGATTGCTTATGGATTGTTGTGTATGTAGAATATCTAATTGTGATATTTATTTGATGATATTCTGTGATGCTCTGTGATATGTTATGTTATATCTATGATGCTTGTATATGATTTATCTGTGATAAATGCTATGTTAATTCAATTGTTGAATTTAAATTATTTAAAACTGTTTAAGTTAATTAGACAACTTGGCCCTTAAAATGGCGTTTGGATTTCGATGAGACCGGGATCGGAAGAATCAAATTTTGATTCTCCGAAAACCACATCGATCCAATTTAAACGTTAGGTCGTGAATCCTGAAATGAAGATCGAGATGGTGTTTCATAATGCAAGGGTTATCGTCGTTGACTCTGAGGGTGATTCCAAAATGAGTATGACGAGATAATGCCTTCGGTTTCGTTCGAATCCGGAACGAACTTGTATGGATTGAATGCTTTCAGCACATCGTCAGGCGGACGATGAGCATTCTAAGTGATATGTTCTATAAAAGGTAAACGCAGCCTCAAGCCTCATCAACCGGGAATGGCTAAAACAGGGGAGGTGCAGCAAGGCTTCGTGGGTAGCCCCCACTTGAGAGTAAGATTTTCCCCTGTCTAGATGTCCCTTTTTATTCGGCTTAGTGTGCGGTTGGTCGCGCCAACCGTGGGGTGATCTTATTCGGAACTGTTCAGTAAGGAATGGTTCCGGCCTTGTGTTGCAGGGGATGAAGGGAGTAATCCTCGGTACGGTGATCTAGGCCCCGTACTGTGACGGGCGGTACCCCAGTAGCCCTGCCATTGTTGGAAATCCATTTTCCCTACGAGACCCTATGGTTTTGATTTGTATTACCCACTTTTATGGCTGGTAGCTGGAATTTAATAGATGTAATAATTTCGGCTATTTTCTATTTACTTGAAAACCCTAGACACTATTATAATATCACTGGATTTCCTATAAAATGTTTTGGTTAGCGTAAGGTAAAAACTTACCCGTATTTATTTGTGGGGAGTCTTACGTGATACCTTTATTTTCAAATGTTTTTCAAAGTTAAACAACTTTAAACCGTTTACTCATACCAGACCCATGTCTGACCCGGAGTTTATATTTTGTGTTTTTCATAAACTCTTGGGTACTCAAATTTTTACGAGTAGCCAAGTGATAGGTTTCCGGAGTATTGATTTCTGGAGGAGCTTGGAGCAGGAGCCCAGACGTATATAGCTATTTATGTAGTTCCGCTGTGATAGTTGATATGTACTGTATCTCTGATGTATATAGTGACAGATGTATGTATGTATGTCATGTGTATTGATATTCTATAACTTTGTTATGTAAAACTATGTGATATTTATGTGATATATTATATTTTGTTCCATTCCGCTGTGAGATTCTGATGTTGTTGTTCTTTCTTTCTCTTTCTTTTCTATTTCTATCCCTTTCTTTTCTTAATGATGATACGTCTTTCTGGTAGTAGAAGGGCGGGTCGTCACAGTTTGAGGCGCATATCCGGGATGTCATTCAAATCTTCTACAGATTCAGAATAACCTGGAGTACGGCTTATAATTCCTAGAGTAAGTCGAATAGTGTTGTCGTAAACAATTGATCAAAGCCAATTATCATCATTATCGGTATTCCATACGGTAATGATATCTAGATTAGCATAGAAAAGGAATATTGCAAGCTGATCGATTTGGACATTATACGAATTGAAGGAAATCAACTTTTGTAACCCAGCATTTTCACACATCTCATCTAAATCATACATAGGGAATTTAAGAAAATTATAGAAGGGACCTGTTTGTAGCCTTTTCTTTTGATATCTTCATATCTTTTGATAGAATGAGGTACTCGATTCATCCACTTCTCAATCTGATCATTGGAGCATACTTGTGGGTAGGAGGATGTAGCTTGTTCTCGCTTTCTCTTAGAAACTCTAGGCTTTTTAGTTTTGAGCGCCATGAAATCGACCAAAATTAAGGAGATAGTGATTTGGAGAATTAGGGTTTCGGAAGTGAAATGTTGAACTGGAAATTTGGAAAAAATAGTCGTTTTAGTGTCGAATGAATTTGCAGACGTCTGGAAAAGGTAGAATTGTAAGGAAAAGAGAGTTTTGTAAGACGTCTGGATATGATGTCAGACGTCTAAAAATGGCCTAACTTTTATGTTAAGAAGGCAGAGACTTTGTTCAGACGTATGGTCACAACTTGAAATAGATCGTTTTGTATTTTGTATAAGGCAAAGACAATTTTCAGACGTTTGGTTGTTTATATCAGACATCTGATATATGAACAGGATTAAAAAATAGTGTGATACAAGGGTGTTAGACGTTAATGGCATTGATCAGATGTATGAAATCTTCAAAGTTACCATTCCACGATCGATATATGTTATATTTGATAGCATTTTTGCATTTTCGGTCATATGCTTGGAGCAGCCACTATCAAGTACCATTTCTCCTTATTTTTTATTTTGGGTACCTGTAAGATAAAATGATTTAATTGGTACCCATATACTTTGTTAAGGTCCTAGATGTTTGGAGGAGCAGGTAGCCACACCCAAGAAGGTTTGGTACCTTTATGAACATAATTTTTATTATAGACTACATTATCTAGAAAATTATTAATACGTTTTTGTCTAATCAAATTATTATTTGTCTTAGGAATCCAAATTTTTATGTTTCTGGTATTGGTATTAGACTTAGGTGATCTTTTAGTATTTTGATAAATAAAACTATACTTCTTAATATTATTCCTTTTTTGCTTAGGAATAATTTTAAATCCTATTCCATTTCTATTACCTGAAGGTTTTGAAGTTTTGATAAGATTTTCCAAATCTTGTTTTCACTTATTAAATTTTGAAACAATATTTTTAATTTTATCTAATTTTTCTTTTAATTCAAAATTTTTTATTTTCAATGTTTCTATATTACTTTTGAAGTTGATATTTTCTTTTAACAAGTTATCCTTTTCTAGTTTAACGTTTTCAAAATCAATAGATATAGTCTCATATTCAACTAAACTACTTTTATTTTTTTCTTGAGATAATTCTATTTCCTCCTCTAAAATAATTTTTTCATCTTTTAACATTTATATTTTAAGTTCTAATCGATTTATTTTGGCCATATGTTCTTTATTCAAAATTTAATTTGTCTAAATTTATCATCTAATTCCATGCTAAGATCTAATAATTCATCATAGCTAAGTTCGGGACATACCACATCAGTTTGTGCCATAAAACATACATTAGCTTGTTCGCCGTCACTATTACTGTCAGTGCCTGATGATGATGAAGAATCCAAGTCATCCCATGTTACTTTGATAACTTTCTTCATTTTGAATTTTTCAAATTTTTTCTTCTTTTTATCATTATTGAGCTTGGGATAATCTTTCTTCATATGTCCAAATTGATCACATTCATAGAATTTAATTGACGTTTGATTTGTTGAGCTTGATTTTCCTCCTTTCTGAAATACGGTCATTTTCCTAAACTTCTTGAATTTGTTGTAGTTTTTGGCAATAAAGATGATTTCTTCTTCGTCTAAGTCGGAGTCTTCATTTGTTGTTGGAAATGCTATGTTTTTCTTCTCCTAATTTTTTTTCTTCCCTACAGATTAGCTTCATAGGACATTAAATTTTCTATCAATTCTTCAACTAAGAGTGTTGAGAGGTCATTAGCTTCTTCGATAGCTAATGCTTTTCTTTCCCACTCTGGAGCTAAAGAATTGAGTATTCTAGATACTAAATCAAAATTTATGAATTTAACTCCTAGTGCCTTCAAATCGTGTTGAATAGTTTGGAATCTAGAGTACGTGTCCACTATAGATTCATTTTGTTTCATTTTAAATGATGAAAATTGATTTTTAAAATTGAAATTTTAGTACGCTTAACTTTTCCCATGCCGTCGTGTGTAGCTTTTAAGGTACGCCAAATATCATATGCAGTGTTACATAACATGAAACGTGAAAATTCATTCTTATCTAATGAAAAAAAATAAAACATTCATAGCTTTGGTTATTAGAAGCTACCGTTTTTTATGCATCATTCCATGTGTTCATAGTAGTGTCAGGTGCTTCATATTTATTTTGAGTGGCTGACCAAATTTCTAATCCATTAGCTTCCATAAAAATTCTCATACGTGTTGACCAATATGCATAATTAGAACCATTTAAAAGTGAGGGACGTGCTGTGGATTGGCCTTCTTGAAAAATACTTGCCATATTAAAGTGATTCAAATACGTGTTACTGTAGTTTGATCAAATCTTGCACTAATACCAATTGAAAATCTACAGGGTGGATCGTGTAGTGTATATGCAAGTATATGTGACAAAATATATGATGCAACTAAAATAATATTAATCTAAGTAAATATAGAATATGCACACCGAAATTTTATACTGGTATGGACCTCCTACCCTACATCCAGTCCTAAAGCTCCTCTTTGAAATTCGACTATCAAAAACCCTTGCTTCGCCCGAAGGAATAGGCTTGGTTACAATGAGTTGTTCTTGTCAAATGTGTGTTCTAATAAAACACGGATGTTTGACTAATTAGTACAATTGCTTCCAATATATTTCTAAGGAATATTGTCTATGAAGAACTGAGTATATGAAAGAGTGAATACAAGTAAAGATTGCTAGAGTGTAGAGATCAAGAATATAGAATAGAGTATAGAATTAGAAAGCATAAGTAAGTGAAGCAAGTGTATGTTCTCTTGATTATTGATACTATATATAGTTGTGGATAGCAATCTTGAGTAGTTGCATCCATTAATGAATCCTCTAAGGTTGCTTCTGTTGATGGTGAAGAGTTGTGGTGAAGAGAAGCGGAGATGTTCATTCACATGTGGCAGTTGCAGATTATTTTTGAAGTTCGAGTTTGAATTCAAACGTCTAGTATTTTTTTTCCAGACGTCTGACACTATATATTTTTGAACATAGTAGAGGATCATACGTCTGAGTGCTATTACCAGACGTCTGATATGATGCATGTCAGTTTTTGCACATCCTTTCTTTTATCCTTGTACCTACGACTTGTAGTCTCTTGTAGCGTCTTTTGAGCCTCGTTCTTGTCTTTCTAGTGATGTTGTTCTAATAAGTACATATATATAAATATATATGTATATTCAATTTCCATTGTATAGTTATTGTTATCGAAACCATAGATTGGATTTTCTAACACTCAGAGCTTATCATATGAAACATAAGAGGTATTTATACATGCCTAAAACCCGAATCCACATTTTAGAGGACTACCCAAAATACCCTTCTAGGAAGTGTAGCCTCCAAGTTATCATTAGCATGAGCATAATCCTCCATCATGTGCATGTAACTTTAATCTCCACTAATATGTGCATTAGCTCCTAATTGTAGATCATAGTAAGTGGGTAGGTGGTGTCCTCCATGTTGCATGAGTTTATGTATTTCCATCTTCATTTGCCTTCTTCTCTTGTGCATGCATATCTTCATGAAGGTTTCTTCATATTTTCATCCAAAAATTCCTACAATTAAAAATAAAATGTTCAAATAAATGTAACGACCCGTAAATTTTAGTGGTTTTATTTGTTATCCCGCTTTTTGGCAAAGCCGCGATACCAAAAGATCGATCAGAAACGGAGAACAGTTCGTCTCAGAGACCGGTCATACTTCATCTCGCTATGGATATCACTGAATTTTGTCCAAGTCCAGATTGAGCTCCAATTGATAGGACACTGCAAGAAAGACCATAGGGGTCAACATCTCAAGTTTCAAGTCAGTCCGAGTTCATACGCTCAAGTTATGATCGATTCAATTTGAAAGAAAAGGCCTGAGATTCGAACCCATCAGGTTCGAAACCATCACCTTCGAACCCATCAGGTTCGAACCCATCACCTTCGAACCCATCGGGGCGCCTCGGGTTCGAACCCATCAAGTTCGAACCTACCAAGTTCATAACAATGGACCTCGAATCCATCGGAGAGTAGCTGCTTCGAACCCACCACAAAGCCTTGTTCGACTCCAAACAAGAATCCTTATTCGAGTCCATCATTGGACATTGCTCGAACCCAAACATGAAACCTCGTTCGAACCCGTCCATGAAGTCATGTTCGAACCCATCCATGATGCCAAGTTCGAACCCATCCTGTGTAGCCTCATTCGAAACCACTGGGTCAACCAATCATGATGATGTGTCTTCCATCGGTTCGAATTCGCCGAGATATATGGAGTCGAAGCGGTCAACTCGGAGTGAAGACCGGATTGATTCGAAGTTTTCGCTCCACGCCACTACGAAGACGCGTGCCATGATGGATTCGAAACCATCGGTTCGAAAGCATGGTTTCGGACCAAACAGCCATGCAATAAACGCCATTTCGAATCCATCATATCTCCTAAACCACTGATCCAAATGCCATGAAATTTTCACAGAAGCTTGCATACATGTTGAAGAATGTCCACGCCAAATTTCACCTCGATTGGATGAATTCTTGATCGGTTCGAATGGAGTTCGAACCGATGCCAAAGTGGGCCCAAACTTCCTGAGACCGTGCGTGTGGGCCCCCTCACGTGCCAGAAGTGGTCTCCCGAGTTTTCAGCGAAATATCAGCAGCCCGCGCCTATAAATAGAGCCCCAAGGGCCAACGGAAAAGGGATCTTTCGACACTCAAGCGTCCAGACTCTGCCGGATCGAGATCTCCATCATCCTACATCATAATTTTACTGTCGATTCCGAATTTACAGTTGTAATTTGCTGTTGATTGCTGCAACAACTTGTAATCATTGAAAGAAAAGCAATAAAACATCAAAACACTTCACAGTGGACGTAGGCAACACGCCGAACCACTATAAATCGATTGTCTACTCATTCTCTTTATTGTTGATTGGAGTTTTTGTTAGATAATATCTGTTTTGAATTTACATTCTTGACTATTATCTCTTCAACGACTCCAGAAGAGTGTTGTGCCCAATTTTGACGCAAACACTTTGGTGCTTTCACTGAGAAAACCCATATTTTCTCCTGCTCGTTGGATCTGTCATCGATACCGGATTGAATAAATCTAAGAGAGAGATCCAGATCATTGAATCCGACTTCCTTCTCTTCTATTCAGATTTGCATAAAGTCTAGGAAAGGAATTCAACTATCAAGATGGTTAGCACAAGAACCACCTCGAACGTTGTCAATCAAGAAGAACAGGATAGACAGAATCCTGCCCCTCTACCTTCATCTTATCAAGATGCCGCTGGGCAATCGAAACCGTTGGGACCGGTCACCCTACAAGAGTTGCAGTTGCTACTCCAAGAGCTGACCCAGAGTCAGCGACAACTAGAAGAACAGCTACGCGCTAACGCTGAGCTAATCAACAAGCTGGATCGTCAGAAACGAAAGAGATCCACAAGAGATCGTGCTTCTCGCTCTTCCAGCGAAAGTTCTTCATCTTCTGATTATCATAACCGGCCTCCACGACCCCGGTTAGATGGGAGTCGTATGCCACCCGTCGGAAACCAACCGACATTGACCGTTGGACAAATAAGAGTTGGTCCGTCAGCCAGTTTCCAAACCGGACCCTCCTCCCGAGGAGGTGCCGTTCCTCATCACGCCGCAGAATACCGCACCACTAGCGTTGCGGCTGAACCAGGGGTCGACGCTCAAGATCAGTCGGACCTGGACCGTCGTCATAGCGGACGTACTCCTGAACCGTACGTCCCCGAGGACTATGAGCCAAGAAGGCAAGACTTAGACCGTCGACGATATCCGGTTCAAGCCCGAAGTATGGAACGTGATCATACTCCAGTGCAAATGCCGGATCTTTCAGCTATGATACGTCAGATGATCCGTGAGAGTCAGGGGTTCACAAACGACGATTGGGGAGTTTCCCGAAGTCACACTCCCTTTACGCACGATATTCTTACTGCTGAACCCCCACGGCGATTCTGAATGCCCACTCTACCCATGTATGAGGGAAACTCCTACCCCAACCAACATATTCTAAAATATGAATGGTCCATGACTGCTGCCAGAGCCGACGACGCTGTGAAGTGTCGTAGTTTCCCCATATCCTTGGGTGGTATCGCTACCATGTGGTTCACCTGACTACCACCTCGATCCATCTCTTCCTTCGATCAGTTAGCCACAAAATTCATTGAGCAATTCCGCATGCACGTCACAAGGCCGAAAGATGTCAACACTCTATCTAGTGTCACACAAGCTCCCGGAGAGACACTCAGACACTACTTAGAAAGATTCCATACTGCATGCACGGGGATTAGTAATCCGAACGATAACTCCATTCTTATGGCGCTGACTAAGGGGATCGACCCCGATTCCGAATTCGGCAATTGGCTAGCTGGGAAACCACCTGCGTCATTGGACCATTTCCATGCCAAAGCAGCTCAATTCCTGAGACTGGAGGACGCGAAACAGTCTAGGAAGCAAACTGACGCAGGGCCAAATGCGGAAGGGACCCAAAGCAATGTTGCAATAAAACAGTCCGGTGAGAGCTCCGGAAAAGTTCAGTTGAACATTAAAAATAAACAAGCTCGGCGAAGAGAGAGCGTGAATCAACTTAAAAAACAAGATCAAAATCGTGGCCCGCAACGCAAAAATCCGATGTTCGACAGTTATACTCCTTTGAATACTTCACTGGAGGACTTGTATTTGCGGACCCGTAATACAATTCAATATGAAAAACCTGCTCCAAGACCGTCATCAGAGAGACAAATCCAGACGGGAAAATTTTGCAGGTTCCATGAAGGCTACGGGCACAATACGAACGAGTGTCGTCACTTACAGGATCTTGTTGAAAAACTGGTCAGAGAAAGGAAGCTGGAACAGTTTGTGCGGACACCGCAGCCCAAAGAAGCGGGCCCATCAAATCCAAACAATGGACCCAATCGACCGAGACAGGAGGACTCGACTTGTCCCCGCGGGAGATTGGTGATAAACGCCATCAGTGGCAGACCTACTTACTCAGGGGCCTGGAACGACGAAGATACTCGTCACTGTCACACATGACAGGCTCCTTCAATCTATGAATAATTACAGTTTCCTTTATATTCTGAAATATTGAATTTGTAATAAAGCACTGACTTTGCCGTATTTTCTTATTTCAGCAAATAAAATGCTATCTCTTCAAGCTAAAGCTGTGATTCACCGAATACAACGTTCAACAATCACGAAACATGAAGAGCTAAGTTCCATCAAACAATGGAATTTATTCAAATAGCGAATGACCGCGTTACAACCGGCCACTCACTAAGTGAAACCCCAGCTCGGGGGCAAGCCAACACATCGAAGGCTGAACTGGACCAACACACGACAGTCCATTCAACAATTCGTTCCCAGAGCGTGAACGGACTCCAACTTCCCACAGCGCAAATTGGAGTATAAACATTCAACAATTCGGTCCCAGAGCGTGAACGGACTCCAACTTCCCAGAGCGTGAATTGGAGTATAAACATTCAATAATTCGTTCCCAGAGCGCGAACGGACTCTAACTTCCCACAACGCGAATTGGAGTATAAACATTCAACAATTCGTTCCCAGAGCGTGAACGGACTCCAACTTCCCAGAGCGTGAATTGGAGTATAAACATTCAACAATTCGTTCCCAGAGCGTGAACGGACTCCAACTTCCCACAGCGCGAATTGGAGTATAAACATTCAACAATTCGTTCCCAGAGCGTGAACGAACTCCAACTTCCCAGAGCGTGAATTGGAGTATAAACATTCAACAATTCGTTCCCAGAGCGCGAACGGACTCTAACTTCCCACAGCGCGAATTGGAGTATAAACATTCAACAATTCGTTCCCAGAGCATGAACGGACTCCAACTTTCCAGAGCGTGAATTGGAGTATAAACATTCAACAATTCGTTCCCAGAGAGCGAACGAACTCCAACTTCCCACAGCACGAATTGGAGTATAAACATTCAACAATTCGTTCCCAGAGCGTGAACGGACTCCAACTTCCCAGAGCGTGAATTGGAGTATAAACATTCAATAATTCGTTCCCAGAGCGTGAACGGACTCCAACTTCCCACAGCGCGAATTGGAGTATAAACATTCAACAATTCGTTCCCAGAGCGTGAACGGACTCCAACTTCCCAGAGCGTGAATTGGAGTATGAACATTCAATAATTCGTTCCCAGAGGGCGAACGGACTCCAACTTCCCACAGCGCGAATTGGAGTATAAACATTCAACAATTCTTTCCCAGAGCGTGAACGGACTCCAACTTCCCAGAGCGTGAATTGGAGTATAAACATTCAACAATTCGTTACCAGAGCGCGAGCGGACTCCAACTTCCCACAGCGCGAATTAGAGTATAAACATTCAAAAATTCGTTCCCGGAGTGCGAACGGACTCCAACTTCCCAGAGTGTGAATTGGAGTATAAACATCAAATCCATCGTTCCCAGAGTGTGGACGAATTCCTAAAAGGCCCAAATAGGTGTGACTGACCATCTATCGGCTGACTCCAACTTCTCAGAGTATGAATTGGAGTATAAACATAAATTACAGGTTCCCGGAGCGCGAACCGAAGCATCCGTGCTAACTCCGAGCTCCCAAAGCATGAATTGGAGTATAAACATAAATTACAGGTTCCCGGAGCGCGAACCGAAGCATCCACGCTAACTCCAGATTCCCAAAGCGTGGAATGGAGTGTAAACATCAATTCCAGGTTTCCGGAGTGCAAACCATACTACAAACGTCGATAACTCTCAAATTCCCATAGTGCGAACCAAGTTATCGATTACAAATTATCCTAAGTCCCCGGAATGTGGACATGTGCTCAAAGTTTGCAATAACGCACTCAACCACCAAAACACAAATGTTATCCCCCGAGACTAGGGGGCGAAAAAGCTAAGTGTTAGTCGCTAACCAAAGTGATACAATGTACGAAATTCGATTATTCGTCGACTACGACTTGCGACCAAGATTTTCAGACTTGGCGAATAAAACAAACTCTACTTGACGGTAAAAACACCACAAGTACACCGGACTAAAAACATAATGCTACAAACACTTAAGCACAAAAGAAATGAGAGTTGGAACAATGAAACTAAATTTTATTTCAACTAATTGAAGACAAGGACTTACACGTAGATAAGTTCTTCCAAAAATGAATCTCTACTAGTAGGGGCCGAATCTGCATCTATACACGGCCTACTAACAAAAAACGAAAACAAGTCCCTATCTACCAAAAAATCTGCTTGGGAGGCCGTTCTATGCCTTCTTTCTCGGCTTCCTTATCAGCGGTTCGTCATCAGAATCGCTAGGGACGGAAATCCTTCATTTTGACGGCCTGCTCTCCGGTGGCTGCTCTCCAGCAGGGGGGCATAATGTCAATGTACTCCTCAGAGCCCGAATCTAAATGAAGGCTCCCTACCGGAGGAGTAGGAGGGACCGGACCCGCAACGGAAGATGGAATAGTGCCACCACCGACACTACCGCTTTGCCCCTCAGCTTCTAATTCAACTTGAATCTCGGCCAGGATCTCTTCATCACGAATCGTCTGGGCTTGGCTGGGGGCATCTGCAGTCTGCGTTGAAGAGCTGGAGGTCGGCGGAAGGTCACTAATGATAAATGGCAAGTCAGTGAAGGAGCCACCCTGTTGGCCAAGCAGCTCACTCACCATTTGTTCGTCAAGAGATAGGGACCTCCCCTGCGCCGCCTCGGTTGATACTGTAGTCACAACAGTAGTCTCGATGGTGATGGCCTTATCCCCTTTGCTTGATTCCTGGGTCGCGCCAATCGAAGTAGCTCCAGTCACTAAACAAAGATAAGAAGAAGTTATTAGCAACTTCTTCAGAACAAACTCTCTATTTAGAAAACACTTGAGATAAATTCGGAATACCTTCCCCAGTTCGACTTGCGGACAACTGAGTGGCCTCAGAAGAATGCTCCCGAATGGGAGATAACCGCGGCTGTTCTGGGTCATAGGCAGGAATAGGTTGCGTACCGACCACAGATACAGGTACTACCGAAGGTGGAGCGGTGACTTCAGTAACAGTAGCATGATGCTCGATACCTGACCCCTCTCCAACCTCCAGATATCGACCACCGATCATCTCCTTTTCTTGAGCAATAATAGCCTCGTGGAGAACCTTCTTCTCATCAACAGTCAGCAACAGGTTTTCAAGTTCAAATCGGTCGACCGATTCGTCCGAGTGTGCTTCCTCTTCTTCCTCAACCAATCGATCCCAAGCATTGCGGAGGTGCACCGAGTAATCTTGGAGCCAGGCCAAATTTCGATGTCTCAACACGTTGGCATTGTAAGTGATAAGCAAATATTCAATATCGGCCTCCAGCCTGGCCTCCGCTTGACGAACTTTCCCTTCAACCTCCATTTCAACCGCCTGGACCTTGGCTACTGCCGCATCCCGTTCAGTCCGTAGAATCACGGCTTGTTCACACGCCTCTTGGCCTGCATTGTTCGCATCATCCCTATCCTTGGCGATTTCGGCGATTTTTGACTTAAGCTCGTTCAACTCCTTTAGGGCTGCGTCCCTCTCGGCAGTAACCAAGGTGTTGCGATGGCCCATGTCCTCTACCGTGGCATAGTGCTCACGTTTCATCCTGTCCATTGTTGCTTGGGCTTCATCGGCTTTTTTGATAGCCTCCATTTCGGATTTCCGCGAAGACTCAACCTCAGTGTTTAGCACATCGATAATACGGCTCTTTTGGGCCAACTCAGCCTGCATTTTCTCAATGGTGGCCCCACGCTCAAAGGCCAGTGACGACGCTTTTTCGACCGCCTTGTACCATGCCCTGTACTGGGCATAAAAATCGTGCACATAATCGTGCGCCGTCTGTTCGGCCTCCGGCGGGATTCTTTTCAAGTGAAGAGGGAAGATATAGTTGTCGAAGCAGATATTCGGAAAGTCCTTCTTCAGCTGAGCAAGCCTGATTGCTCCTTCTCCTGAAATTTCAGTGGGAGGTTGTTCCGCAACTACTGGAGGCATTGCTTCAGATCTGGGATGGCGAGGTTCATGCCTAGAAGATTGAGAGGTCGACTGGTAGCGCGAGGGATCAGAAGGATGAGGAACATGGACAGGAGGCTGTATAGGAGCTCTTGGAGGAGGGGTGCGCGATCGAGACCGATGTCTGTAATCCCTATCTCTCCATTCTTGGCTAGAGTACCCGGAGTACCTACGGTCGTAACTCCTATCTCCTTCTCTCCGTTGTGAATCGTAATATGAGGAAGATCTACGAGCATGTCGTAGGCTCCCTAGCGTCGAACCACGTCCAGTCATAATATCTGCGAAGAAAAATGAGAATAGAGTTAGCGGTTTCTCGAAACCGACGACCTAAGACTCGGGACTATGTAGTGTCATGAAATGTGTATGAATATGCATTTCCCCCGACCAACCAGAAGTGTCGACTGAGCTAGTAATAAAAGGCTCGCTCAATTCAAGAGTACGATGAAACTCCTCCAACCCGGCGTCATGATGAAAAGACACATCATCCGGGATTGGAAGGTCGGTAAGCCCTTCGTAAAGACTTTCGGTTCGCGGAGGAGACATCTCGGAAATTCTAACTCCGGGGGAGGATCGGGCCGTGACAACCGACTTCCATCTCCCCTTCTTAGTTGACGTGACGACGGCTGCCTTGCCTTTTCTTTGCTCTTCAACATCCTGAGCCACGTCTGTAGGCTCCAACAACGGCTCATCGTCAGTGTGAGTTCTTTCAGAATCAGCCTCCTCGGCTATAATAACTTTGGGCTTCTTGTGCTTGACTCGTTTCTTCAAAATGGCCTTTAATGCCCCCTCAAACAGTATGCTCTGCCCTTGTTCAATCAATCCGCAAGTTCGGAGATTCCTATCCGTCAAGAGCAGCTCAATATCCCTATCTCCACTCGGGACTTCTCGAAGCACTCGCACCATCTCCCTAAAGTGCTCGCCCTCAGGTCGCTGAATCGCCGCTGTAAAAAAGAGAAAAAGCATAAGTTTCACTTTGGCAGCAATTGCCTTAGTAATTACTTAATAACTCAGCTACACTCACGTCTGACTAACCATCGTCGGGCAAACCCCGGAGGACACCTGACATAGAACCATTCCGTCCTGTAGTAGCTCAACCTGGTCCAGGACCCAGTAACCACTTGGCAGTTCCTCACCGCTACCAGAAATGTGAAGGAAGGATAATCACCCCGAGTTTTGAAATTGAACAAGTATCTGATCTCAATCGGGAGTGGTGGTCGATGGAGATATTCCATAAATGCAGTGAACAAGCTATTGATCGACGCATATTCGTTCGGATGCAGCTGAGATGGGGCGATCCTCAAAAACGACAATACTTCCCTTATATACTCGTTGAACAGAGGAAGTGTCCCGGCCGCACATGCGTGGCGGTTGAATGCAGTATACCCTTCCGGTGGATTGTGCGGTCTATCATTCGGCCCCGGCAGTAACACATCATCCAGTGACAGGCTGTGCCTCAAGCATATTCTTGCCAACATATCTTCAGAGATATTGGATGGAACGGAATCCGATGGATTTGCAATGAACGACGCATTAGGAAATTCGTCCGGGGCTGGACCGACGATCTCAGGATCAATGTCCGGAACCTCTAGTCTCGAAGAGGCTGTACCTTGAATCTCTTGCTGCTGTGAACTTGGCGGTTCCATAACTAGCTAACTCATGAGAAACCATCGTTAGACGACAAAGGACCCGTGAATTCCCCAGTGTATAGTGTATGAATGTGTGTGGTGCAGTGCCATGCATTACTTGAATAAATGTCGCATAGTTAAAGAAAATATGCAAACAACAAAGCTACGGAGTCCAGTTACAATGACCGTCATCGCTGACCGTCATCGCTAAATCGTTTATATGAGGGAAATCGATTCGGATAGAAGTTGTTATAGTTCCATCGACGAGCTTCGAAAGGCGGTAAAGTATGCAGTTTAATATGTCCAAATATGCAGGAGTGAAGCTCGTCGGGATTATGCTCAGAAAATATCAAACTTTGATATACATTATATGGAGTTTCGAACCGATCACAAGTAACTTGTTCGAAACCATCATCATACCCTTTCGAACCGACGCAAAGGAGCGAGCTTCGAATCGGTGGTCAAATGCCAAGTTCGAATCGATCAATGAAAGGTGGCTTCGAACCGATGAGCAAATGCCAATTTCGAATCGATTAGTGAAGGACGACTTCGAATCGATCCTCGGTCAGCTGGTTCGAACCGATAAGGAAGCCTTCAATTTGACATCGATCACGTTCAAATCGATAGCCTCCGTATCGATGTAAAATTGAGAACATCGAAACAACAACAAATGGGTTCGAATCCATCGATTCGAATAGACCCTTCGAAGGGATGCAACCGGTGCGAACTGCGCCGCCCCTATAAGGTCATCCCAGGGATGCAACATCATCGATTCGAACACGAGTCCCTGCGTTGGTTCAAAATTCCTCCAAAAGCCAGATCTGGATTTACCAAATCCCAAGAAAGGCCGATCGATGAAGGAGTGATGGGTTCGAGGTAGCTTTGCCGTGTGAATTCGAGGTTAGTTACCTAATTTGGATGATAGGTTTGAGGAATTGAAGATTTGGATCTCAAATGGTTCGAATACAAAACACAGTGCCTTCCTCTCTGAAGCTTCGAGACGATGCAGAAAACAATAAAAAGGTAAAAAGTGAAAAATGCCGAGGTCCTTGCTATTTATATGGGGGGTTGGAGATGACCGGGTCGATTCGCATTCCGGTAAACTCGACCGATTACAACGGGTCAAAATGCAGAACCGGTTCGAAATCTACCTTCGAACCCATACGTTTGAGGCTCCATCGGTGTGAAACACACGGCAAGGCATCGGTACGCATCGTTGCGAAACCAACGGTGGGCGCATCAGTTCGAAACCCGGTTCACGTCAAAAAAATTACAACTCCACCCACGGCCCACAATCAAGAACGATGACTTCGTACCCATCATTTCCGATCGATACGAACTACAATTTCGTACCCATTTTTTCTCATCGGTACGAACGAAAGTTTCGTACCCATCCGGGTCATTGATTCGAAGATCGGTTTCGAACCCACCATTGCATAAGCGTACTCCACCCATATGGATGTTGACTTCGAATCCATTGGAGCTCGCATCCATCGGTTCGAAATGTCACAATAACGCAGCGCTGAGTCGTTTCCTTCAACCTTCTGCATCGGTTCAGGAGAGGATCGATACGAAGGAACCTTCCAAAACAACCATCAAGCGTTGTCTCAATTCAAATTTCAAAATCGGTTCAGGAGAGAATCGATACGAAGTTCAATAGCAAACAAAACTAACACGACTCATGGACGCACAACGTTTGCAAAGGTCAAACTAACATATAGGCATATATGCCGAACTAACAATCGATTTTAAACATTTACAGGGATTAAACACTCATCCTGTTACAAATGCAACAGCCAACGGCTAAGCACTATTATACAGCAATCAATCATGTCAACACAAGGTTACAACAATACAGCATACGAGTTTCAACAAAAAAGAGAGCAATGATTGTTCGGAGAAATTGCAGCTGTTCAAAGCACGTCATGTTCCCACAAGACGTACTTTGGGGGGCAAAATGTTATCCCGCTTTTTGGCAAAGCCGCGATACCAAAAGATCGATCAGAAATGGAGAACAGTTCATCTCAGAGACCGGTCATACTTCGTCTGGCTATGGATATCACTGAATTTTGTCCAAGTCCAGATTGAATTCCAATTGATAGGACACGGCAAGAAAGACCATAGGGGTCAACATCTCAAGTTTCAAGTCAGTCCGAGTTCATACGCTCAAGTTATGATCGATTCAATTTGAAAGAAAAGGCCTGAGATTCGAACCCATCAGGTTCGAAACCATCACCTTCGAACCCATCAGGTTCGAACCCATCACCTTCGAACCCATCGGGGCGCCTCGGGTTCGAACCTATCAAGTTCGAACCTACCAAGTTCATAACAATGGACCTCGAATCCATCGGAGAGTAGCTTCTTCGAACCCACCACAAAGCCTTGTTCGACTCCAAACAAGAATCCTTGTTCGAGTCCATCATTGGACATTTCTCGAACCAAAACATGAAACCTCGTTCGAACCCGTCAATGAAGTCATGTTCGAACCCATCCATGATGCCAAGTTCGAACCCATCCTGTGTAGCCTCATTCGAAACCACTGGGTCAACCAATCATGATGACGTGTCTTCCATCGGTTCGAATTCGCCGAGATATATGGAGTCGAAGCGGTCAACTCGGAGTGAAGATCGGATTGATTCGAAGTTTGCACTCCATGCCACCATGAAGACGCGTGCCATGATGGATTCGAAACCATCGGTTCGAAAGCATGGTTTCGAACCAAATAGCCATGCAATAAACGCCATTTTGAATCCATCATATCTCCTAAACCACTGATCCAAATGCCATGAAATTTTCACAGAAGCTTGCATACATGTTAAAGAATGTCCACGCCAAATTTCACCTCGATTGGATGAATTCTTAATCGGTTCGAATGGAGTTCGAACCGATGCCAAAGTGGGCCCAAACTTCCTGAGACCGTGCGTGTGGGCCCCCTCACGTGCCAGAAGTGGTCTCCCGAGTTTTCAGCGAAATATCAGCAGCCCACGCCAATAAATAGAGCCCCAGGGGCCAACAGAAAAGGGATCTTTCGACACTCAAGCGCCCAGACTCTGCCGGATCGAGATCTCCATCATCCTACATCATAATTTTACCGTCGATTCCGAATTTACAGTTGTAATTTGCTGTTGATTGCTGCAACAACTTCTAATCATTGAAAGAAAAGCAATAAAACATCAAAACACTTCATAGTGGACGTAGGCAACACGCCGAACCACTATAAACCGATTGTCTACTCATTCTCTTTATTGTTGATTGGTGTTTTTGTTAGATAATATCTGTTTTGAATTTACATTCTTGACTATTATCTCTTCAACGACTCCCGAAGAGTGTTGTGCCCAATTTTGACGCAAACATTGTTTATTTAGTTAATTGAATTTTCATGAAATTTTAAATAATAATATTTGGAAATAAAAATTTTATATTTGGATCACATCTATTTAAACATAGCAAATGGTAAATTTTCATCTGATAATATGGAAGTTTATTTTGTTGTATAATTTTTATTTGAATTTAAATTAGTTAATATTTGATGATAATAAAATGTCTTCCAAACCTGAATATTTTTATATAATAAATTGGAAAATCATCTTTTGAGTAAGATGTCGTATGTTGTTTCATTAATTTTGGACTTATCTAGCTTCGTTTATCTTATTTTCAGCGAATTTGTTGCATTTTCGGTACTAATACCGATTTTTTATAGGATGATCTTACTAATGATATCTGTGTACTGTTCCATTTGTCGTGTTGATCACCGTAGTATATTCCTTTCTGTGATTCAGCGTCTGGTTCGCGGTGGAATCGACGAAACAAATCTTCACTACCGGTACCGTTTTGAACCTTTTGAATTCCTTGTGTCCATTTGATTGTCAAACGGTTGAAAATGAATGACGTCTGGTCATTATTATTCCAGCCATTACTTCAGACCTTTTATTTCCCCAATGACCATTAAGTTCTCTATTCCAATTTATTATTTCCAACCGACCCACTTCCATACCCTGTTCCTTCCTTTGCCTTTTCTATTTATTCTTCTTCTTCTTTGAGAAAATATTATATATCAATGTTTTTTTCCTCTATTGCTTTATAATAATAAAAAAACTTCTTCCTCCTTGTTCCATACTAGACACTTCGACCTACCTCTACACGAAATTCGGCCTCCAAACCCCACTTGTTGCCTCCCACTACTTCGCATCACCATGGTCCGCCTCCACCCCTCTTCCCTCTCTCTTTCCCATCAAATTTCGGCACAGCCTTCCCTACTGTGACGTCCCCTGACCTACCACCATTTAGTTCCCCCTCTAGCTCGCATGCCACCCACCAGCAGCCTTGGCCGAAGCCTTCCCTCCAGGGCAGATCGTGCCCACATCCCTTCCTCCCCTTCGCCTCCAACCACCAATTCGGCCGCCACTGCCTCCATGTTGTGAGCATCTCTCCTCTCCTCTATTCTATACGAAGGTGATATATCTTTGTTAATGCCTAAATAAACTTGTTTGTATTGGAAATGTTAGTTGTATATTTTATATATGAGTAAGTTTTAAAAGTTGTATTTGCTATTTTAAATATCAAGGCCATATATGATTGTTTTTTTTATTAGGTGATAAAAGAAGTTTAGGCTTATATATATAAGTTATTTTGCACAGTTGAATTTGCCGGTCGCATATATAAAATTAAATAAAGAATATGTTTATAAGGTATAGGTATAGTTTACAGAGTATATACTAATTTATGTATATATATATTATGATTTAAACTATCTATTAGTTATTGGATATATGGTTTTTGTTTTTAACATATCAGTCTGCATATGATATTTGAGTAACTATATATATTATTTATACTAGTATATGTTTTATATATGATAATAGCGAAATTATTTTTATGCCTCATATATTATAAAATATAGATGCTCATGTACTTCAATCTATTTTTTTTTATTTTTTTATCTTGATTATATATTCTTTTTTCAGGCGTTGAATTGAATAATGATATTTTAGAATCTATATATATATATATATATATATATATATATTGATTTTAACAATATATATCTGTTAGTTTATATAATTTTATAGTTTGAAATAGGCTAAAATATAAAAGTTTGTTTGTTTATATATATAAAGTTGTTAAATTATATATATATAAAGTTTTCGTGTGTGCAGTTTTATGTATAAATTATATATCTATTGGTTTTGTCGGTTGGGTTTTTTTTTATAAGGATATAATAGTTTACTTATATACAGGCTGCTATGCGTAAGCCATAGTTTACATATATATATACATATGCATGTTGGGTTGCACCTATATTTTACATGATAGCTTAGGAAAGTTGTATATCTAGTTAAGTAAATTATTTAAATCTACGTTGCTCTGTATATAGTCTCCATTCACTATATTATCTGCGAAGGCATGCACTATATACAGGTGCAATATGTAGTCATATAGTGCATTATATTTTAGTAAGTATTATATATGATATGGGAAAAAGTAACATATTACTTATTAAATACTGATTTTAATGTGTTATATATATAATAAACGTGAGTTATAAGTGTTCAATAAGTATGAATTTCCTATAGAGTTGTATGCGTGCTTTTATACAGGACCAGTTTTCAATTTAGTCAACCTATATATTTCATTTGCAGTTGTTTGTACTGTTCCTCTATTACATGGTTTATATATATATATATATATATATATATATATATATATATATATATATATATATATATAGTCCTTACTGATTCTATCTAAATGGTGATATGTTTACATATATAAATTATAACATGTTTTGTAATATATATACTACATACTCGCATATAAGTCAGCTATGATTTGAATGTTGATTTTTAGAGATATATATTATAGATAAGAGGAGTTATATATATATGTATGAGGATTTTGTTTTGGTGATGGTTTTAAGTATAAATTATATATCTTTGATCCTTAATACTTGAGTTTAAAAATAATGATTTTGAAATCTTTTTATTATTTTTATATATTTGTCTTAAACTAAAATACTAAATATATATATATATATATAATATAATAATGTATGTATTCTCAGCATATATTAAAATTGATTTTGATTTGTCCTCATCGATTTCTGTTATCGGCAATATCCATCGTATCCATGCCAATCTTACATTGCTTTGGAATTCGTGCTTGGATTCGTAACCCATCTCATTTTCATTCATCTCTAGCCTTGAAAGGTGAGCAATCACTCACGAATAATGTTCTTATATTTATTAAATTTGATTCCAATTGAAACGACAATTGAAATTTGTTGCTTTTAGTTATTTACATTGTTATATATATGCTATATGTTCACCTGTGACATCTGACACCATTATCTGTTATTTATATTGATGATATATGCCTACTATATTATTATTATATATGTATCACTCTGTAAGTTCCCTATTAGTTTAGAATTCCCTATTGGTTGAAATGATACATACCCGAACGATCTGTAGAACATGAGAAAATCATTATGGGTTGAAATGACAAACCGAAGCGATTTTCATTGAATTGAATTTGGGATTGCGGGTTGAAATGATATATACCTGTATATATTTAAATTTTGATACGGATTGCGGGTTGAATTGAATCGGATTTTAAAGAAAATTTTGATAACTTGATTTTTGATTAAAAGTGATTTAAATGAATATTCCAAATTTACATAAATTGAAATGATATGTTTAGTTTTATTTAATTTTGAAATTTGAAGTTTTATTTAAATGTTATTTGAATGATTAAGTTAATATTTCAAAATAAGCAATAGTAAAGTGAATTTGATACATACATACATATATATATATATGGGATTATCAAATCTAGTTTTGAAATGTATGATTATTTAAAGCTTTGAAATATATTGAAATTAAAATGGTTTATTTTATGGTTCAAATCTGTTTTTGAAATCAATATAATTTGAAATGGTTTATTGAGAAACTGAAATAAATTAAAATTAATGATTTAAGATTTGATTTAAATTTGAATTTTTGGAATTCGAGTTGATTTGGAATCGATTTGTGAAATTTGAGGAAACTATTTTACTATATAAAGTATTTTGAAATTATATTTTAAACTATTTGATATTTTACTTTATAAATTACTTTAATATAAACTATTTTTAATATAAACTATTTTAATATGCTAATTACTTTATTATAAACTATTTTAACTTACAACTCTTTTACATAAACTACTTTACTTTATAAACTATTTTATTATATATACTATTTTAATATCTAGACTGTTTAAGTGGTGGAAGTTATGTTTTCAAAGTTATGAATTTCAAAGTACTATGTTTTGGAAGTGTTATAATTTCAAGTGTTTGGTTTCGAAGTGTTATAACTTTGAAAGTGCTATAATTTTGGAAAGTATATATTTGAAATGGAAATGATATCGTTTTTGGTTTTGAAATTGAAATGATATCGTATTGATATGGTTTTGAAATGCCAATGATATTTTGGTTTTGAAGTATAAACTATTTTGAAATGACCGCGGTGTTGTAATAACGTTTGGTTGTTAAAGAGACCGAGATCGAAAGTTGTCGTACTCTCTGCCAATTCCAAAAACCACTTTAACAACCGTGTACACGGTGGAGATTTCGGAATGAAGTAGGATGGTGGCGATAATACTGAAGGTATATTTACGTGGACCTGACTCCGGTGAGTTAGCATTATGTGGCAAAAACAAGAGCGATTTTTGGCCAAGTGAGGTCATTCCTCCGATCAGGTACATTCCTTCGATATTATATTCTGACTTTGTGATTGATTTGGTAGCCACACTTGATTTTTTTGATTTGGGAGTGTGTTCTGAGGTGGGTGGTAGTGGCTGCTATGTGTTACCACCAGCCCGGATGTGTAATTGGTATATCTACCCTGGCATTGTCTTGTTGTGCCATGTCAACTACCCTAGCGAGACCAGTACGAATTTGCTTTGTGTCATACCTATGGAACATCCTCTGGTAGCCTTCCGATCAGGAGGTATTACGGTACTGTATAGACAACTGGCACTATAAAATGTGTTAAGGGTGATATGGGTAATGCCTTAACGTTATTTTAATAGTTTACTTTACTTTAGACATTATTATAATAGCGTATATTACTACATAATTGATAGTTTAACAGATCCTTAGAGGATGGTTATCCCAAACATCCTTTGATTTACTTGTATTTCAGTTGTTATTTCACTTGAGTTGGATTTATTGATATAAGAATGTTGATCCTGACTCGAGTGTTTTGTGTTTTGCTTTACACTCGGGTCAGACTGAGTGATACGACATTTGTGACTCACCTTTGGAGTTGGAGCTTCATTTGAAAATCCATCTATCTATTCATCTTGCAATTATTCAGTTGATTCCAGTGATGTATTTAGATTTTTTTGTATTTGACTATTGTATTCAAGACTTCTGTTGTATCTTGTTTAACTCTGTTTATATACAGTAGTTTCATGAACTACTTTTCGTTTGTTTCCGCTGCTTATTGTTATATTACTCTATTTATGTGATTCTATGATTTATTTATATACTATATTTGCTGTGTTTTGCCAAATATAAATTAACAATATGGTATTTTGAGCAATTCAAATCTGGCATGTGTGGATACGAGTGGTTGAAAATATCAGGCTGTTACAATAAATATCCTCAAAATTAATATATGCACAAAATTACTATTTTACCCCAAAATTGATCCATGAATGATGACCTGAAAGCAATTTTGAAATTTGGTTTTAAAGATATAAAATTACTCAATTATGACATTTATTTAAAATAAAAATAGATTAAATATGGAAGTAAAAATATGCATATTTACGTGCACATCAACATAGCTCGAGTTTCTCGCTGATTATGACTTCAAAACTCGAAATGAGCTACCGCCAAAGATGATGGCTAGTTTGACTATCAAACTTACTTTAATTTAGTAGATTAGTAATAGTTAAAGGCGTAAAGCTGGATAAGAAAAGATTATGGCTAAGTTAGAGGACAAGTAGTATATATAGTGGTGATTTAGTGCAAACTCGTCCGAGATAGTTGACTCTATAGGGATGATAGATTGTATGTTCCTGAGTAGAATTAGGAACAAATATCGATGAGTCTATGGATTGTCGAGGACTAGAAGAGGGTACGATAGAATTTGGATCATAGTCGATAAATTGACGAAGAGTGCTAGGTTTATATTTGTTAATTCCAATAGAACATCGTCAAAATAAACCGAACTATGTGTGAGGTGGATATTTTTATTTCATAAATGCCAAAGGGCATTGTAAATGATCGAACCCGTTATTCACTAATGGGTTTTAGAGAGCTCACAAGAAGCATTGGAAAATATTACACCACATAGGCTAGATGATTTCGAAATTGAGCCTGAAACTTGGAGACCTCATAGGTCTATTCATATCATGGGACATGATAAGAAATGGGTTAGGAGGAAGGCTGTGAAATAGAAAAGGTTTAGTAGAGGGAATGCAAAGGTGATTGAATGTGGAAGACCGAGATGAGCATGAGTACCACTTGTCGAGAGCTCTTAACATTGCAAGATTTTCATTTTTATCTTAGCTTTCGTATTTGATATAATATTTGATATTTTATACCAAATAGTTTACTATCCTTCATGCTAGGATAGGCATGGATGTTACTATTTGATGTTCGAAATTATATGTACATGTTTGATGTTTGATGGTTGGTGTTTGATATGCTTACTTATGATGATTGTGATAGTATCGGTTACTACATTAAAATTACACATGTTTAGATTAGCTATTGCAATTTTGTTTAATCTTCTTTGCTAAGTACATGTTCAGGTACGTGGAAGCATGTGTTGGCTATTTGGACACTTACTTGCTTATATTCACATCTAAATGGTACACTTTTGCTATGAAAGAGGTAGATAAGGTCTGTAGTCTAGATATGAATATATATGCTTGTAATGCCTCAGAAATGAGATGCCTTAGATATGAGTTATGTGTGCGTATTGTTTTAGGATTTTTCGAGTTAATCGCGCAAAGGAGGTGCTGCCGAATTTTTCCCAAACAAGATGAGCTTTGAAAGCCAATGAGTTGGTAGATGTTCTCTTACTTTAGAATTTTCAAGGACAAAATCATTTTAAGGAGACGAAAATGTAACAACCTGCATTTTAACAATAGGATATTTAAATAATTGATTTAAATATTGAATTATTGATTAATTAAAGGTCCAAAAAATGACTTTCAACGTATGGTCAAATTAGGACTAGAGAACACTTCTGTTCAGTTTGGATTGACGTTGCGAATCAAAATAAGTATAGATATCGCTATATTTGGAATCATAATATTTTTATAGTTTACATATTGTTATACGTATTTTACAAAAGTAAGTGCGTAGTCTTATCTATTAGGATCTCGGTTGACGGCTTGTGTATTTGGGATGAGGACTTTAAAATGAGAAGTATAGCTGAGGTATTTTCGGGATCGGACCATCCGATGGCGAAAATGACCTCGAAATGCATGAAATTATCATCTCGGAGCACTGTCTTGGACAACGACGAAATTTATGCCATCTGAACTAAAAAAATAAGGTGATGTGCATCGATGATTTTTGTATCAATTAGATGTCATGTGTGATCGTACGAGCTTAAAACATATGGCGATTTATTTGAGGTGTCAAATAAATTATATATGTATACAATCATAAATACACACTCACGTACTATTTTTCCTTTCAATTTTCATTTTTCCTCCTCTTCCTCTTTCTAGTAAAATAAAAGTAGCCGAGCCCCTTCCATGAATTAAATCAAGTGCTACGGTCCATGAAAATTAAGGAGCTTGGATATGTTGAACTTGAGGAGGTAAGAGCATCGGATTTATGGTTGTTTGTCGTGTGCAGTTGTGATTGCTAAAGTGGAGATTTTCAAGCATCAAATAAGTCTTTAGTTTGCTAGCAGCATGGTAGGAGTAGGGGTAAATGGAGTCTGGCATTTTCTTATGGAAGGCTAGGCGTGTCAAAGGTAACTTTTTGAGGGGGTGCCGTCGATCAATGGAGAGTGCGACTTTGCTATAGGGTGGAGGCGGCACCTGGTTGCGATTTGTAGGGGATGGCCGAGCTCCTTCTCATGCGTTCCATTGTGACAAGCGTGCATAGTAAAGTTCATTGGTGAAGATGGTGCGTCGATCCATGGACTATGGAGTGAGATAAAAGGAGAAAAGATGTGTGTGTATTTGGGTACACATGTACAGGAGGGGGATTGGTGTTGGGGGAGAAGGATTTGGAAGGCGATTAGCTAATTAATCACTTAATTAGCTTAATTGATTAATATTTATATTTCGAATTCTTATAAAATCTATATCTTTTGTATACGAGGTCTAATTTGGACGTAGTTTCTTGCATTGCACTCGTATTGGAGAGCTTTACGTCTTAGCATATGATTGATCAGTTTTTGTTGAGGTGAGTGATTTTTCTCTTACCATACTATGATTGTTAGTATAGTATGAAAACATCATTTTAAACTGATTTCCAACTTCAAAAAATGATTTTTAATATATTTAAATGCACATCCAATTTTATAAAAGAATTTTAAAATGTTTTAGAATGATTTAAATCGGATACCACATGTTATTATAGACATACTATTGTTTGCGTGAAAAATGGCCGCAAACACCCAAAGTCGTATGAGTTGGTTGATTTTATGTTGTGTTTAGTGATTTGGGTGATTTATGCAAATATGTAAAAAGCAAGGACTAAAATGTAAAAGACACACAGATTTATAGTGGTTCGGCAAGAACGTGCCTACGTCCACTTTATATGTTATTCTCCTTTTTTCTTCAGATTACAAGTACAAAGCTTTGATTACAAGTATCTAAAGTTGTTTGAGAGTTCCTTCCAGGCTTGAGCTCTCAAACTTGTCTCCAAAAAATTGTCCCCATTGTTGTACCCCTGCCCCTCTATTTATAGAATGAGGTAGGGGGCAGGGGTCTTGGAAGTATATAGCTGCTGGTGGGCCCGGGTTGATGCAATCTGGACTGGCAATCTTCTGGTTCGGCGGAGCTTTGGTTCGGTCATGCTAGAAGGGGTCGGAGCTTGGACCGGTGATGGAGTGGACCGGTGGTAGGTGGTTTGGAGGTTCATTTGGTGGTGAGGTGTTAGGCTGGTTCGGCTTTAGGTGGTCCGGTGATGGTGGGAAATGGAACTGGTTCGGTGGTTGTTGGCTTGGTGGTAGCATGGGAAGGGTTTGGACCGGTGAGGCTATACTCGGCATGGGGGGAGTTTGGTTCGGCGTAGATGAGGAGTTTGGTCCGGCATTGGTTGTGTGGTGTTGGACCGGATGAACGCTATGCCGAATGAGCTTGTATATTAGGAGTGCCGAATGTCCCTAGGCATGGATTGCCGAATGAGTCGTGTATTATGAGTGCCGAATGACCTTAGGCATGGATTGCCGAATGAGTCCGTATACTTGCATAGCCGAATGAATATGAGAGTCTAAGGCCGAATGGACTTTGTATTTGGATCTTGAGTGAAACTCTGGTCTTAGGTACGCTTGCTGGTTGCTTCTTCTTAGCTCGATCGTGGTGGAGACGCGCTCAACATTGATATCCTAGTTTTGACCAAAAAATGGGATAACACTTTGCCCCCCAAAATATGCCTTGCGGTAGGAAGGCGTGTTTTGTGATGCCATGAGCTGGATGTTCGTATCCCGTTGACAACCTGTAAAGAGCTTGATAGTTTATATGGCCCCAACTGATGACCGTTCGGGATCGAGCTATTTGGGATGAAGCGCGGCCGTTCATGGTCAAGCGCCTAACTTCAAATGACGATCGTTCGTGATCAAGTCATTCGAGGGAAAGTGCGACCCTGCGCGGTCAAGCGCGTAAATCCATGCGTCGATTGTTCGGGATCGAGTCATCTGCAGTGAAATGTGACCGTTCAAGGTCAAGCGCTTTACTTCAAATGACGACCGTTCGGGATCGAGTCATTCGAGGTAAAGTGCGACAGTGCGCGGTCGAGTGAGGACCGTTCAAGGTCAAGCGCTTAACTTCAAATGACGACCGTTCGCGATCGAGTCATTCGAGGTAAAGTGCGACAGTGCGCGGTCGAGTCTGTAAGTCCACGCGTCGATCGTTCGAGACCGAGCCAGTTGTGATGAAATGTGACCGTTCAAGGTCAAGCGCCTAACTTCAAATGACGATCGTTCGTGATCAAGTCATTCGAGGTAAGGTGCGACAGTGTGCGGTCAAGTGGTGGTCCTCAAATGACGACCGTTCGCGATCAAGCCATTTGAGGTAAGGTGTAGCAGTAAGTGATCAGGTGGCGGACCTCAAATGACGACCGTTCGCGATCGAGCCATTTGAGGTAAGGTGAGCTGTGCCGTTCGAGGCGAGTTGTGCCGTTCGAGGCGAGTTGTGCCGTTCGAGGCGAGTTGTGATCGTTCGCGATCGGGTGCCGTTCGAGGCGAATTGTGACTGTTCGAAGTCGGGTGCCGTTCGAGGCGAATTGTGACTGTTCGAAGTCGGGTGCCGTTCGAGGCGAATGAGTGTGCCCGGGGGGGACTTAATATTATCAGTGTTGGAGTTATTGTTTGGGGGAGTTTTTGAATCAAAGACTTCGGCAGTTCGTTGCCATGCAATAGGTGCTCGTGGACCGTTCGCGATCCAACGGGCATACAAGTAAATAATTTTTTCATAGAATTGTAAATGTTAAAGCAATAGTACCTTACAGCAGAAATGTCCAAACAGGAAGAGTTCGAATGTTCAAATCAAAACGAAACAAAAGCGAAGCAAGGATGTCAAAGTGTAAGTCCCCACTCCGAAGCAGTCAATGATCATTCAGAGCATGCCTGGAGATCGTTCGCGATCTCGTACATGTGTAAATGATTTAATTGTGTTAGTGGAAGCTTACGACTTGTTCATCATTATTTTAATCAAGCAATCAATGGATAATCAAATGGTGCCCTGATCCAGGGTCACCTCTAGCTGATGTAGAGGGTGGTCGCTCTGGCTCCACCGCTGGAGTTCGCCTCCTCACATACTGAAGGAGCATACCGTTCCTGATAAGTCCTTCCACCTCGTCCTTCAAATGCCTACAATTATTAGTGTTATGACCATTCAATTCATGAAATGCACAAAACTTATCTGATTTTCTTTCGTCAGAGGTTGGATCCCTTCGCATTGGTCTACGATACGGAACCTGCCCCTTGGTATCCTGATAAATCCGTTCCAAACTCTCATTCAGCTCTGAATAGGTGGTGAATCGTGGCTCTCTTCGTAGCCACTTTGTCCTGTCATCATTATCCTCAGCCTTTCTTTTTCCTTTGCTAGTCTCCGCACCCTTTCCAGGTGGGTTTCCGCTCTTGATTGTGTAAACGTCATCTTCTTCCTCTCTTTCTGCACTAGCATCTTCCAAACGCAGAAACTTTTCAGCCTCATGATAGAACTCTCCCAGATTCATAGGCGGGTCCTTGGTTAATGAATTCTTGAACTCTGTATTACCAGCTATTCCAGATACAGCCGCCATCATGACCATAGATGGATCTGGTCGATCCACTGATGCTGCCGCCGCATTAAATCGCGTTAGAAAGCTCCTCAAAGTCTCTCCAGTTTTCTGTTTCAAGGTTGCCAAAGTCATCACACTCTTGGGTCTCGCAATATGAACCCTGAATTGCCTCATGAATCTCTCGGTTAAATCTGCCCATGTTCCTATGGAGCCGCTTTCCAGTTGCCTAAACCATAACGCTGCAATGTCCGTCAAATACAGTGGAAAGCACCGGGCCATAACCTCCTCTGATGCCCCCAGCACTTCCATATGTCTCATATACTTCGTTAGATGGACCGTGGGGTCCGTTTTCCCGTTGTACATGTCCAATGATGGTAGCTTGAATTCTGGTGGGTTCCTAGCCATCCTAATCGCAGAAGAAAAAGGACTCCTGTTTACATCTTCCAAGTCTCTGTTTACTAAACCGCCTCTCATAGCTCTTCTAACCATCTCTGCTAATCTGTCATTGTCTCCAATCTGTAGTTCTCGTTCACTATCTTCGACCTGCCCCCCAAGTCCGCGGGAGTTTCCATGTGTATGCCTCCTTGGCTGAACGTTCATTCCTCTATTGCTACCAGGTGGCTCGGATGCCCCAATCTCACTTCCCGGGGTCGGATCAACATGCTCTGCGTGAGTGCCCCCTAGCTCTGGTGCTGCGCCAGTTGGTCCTGCTCCGTTCTGAACTCCAGTTGCTCCTTGGATTTGTGCTCCAATTTGCCCAATTTGTTGAAGTAAGTTCTGCATCATCTCTTCTTGTCTTCTCATCATGACCTCCATCTCATCCCTGGTAATGAAGATCGATGCTTGATTCCCTCCTGAGGAAGCCTCTTGACTTCCTTGGTGTTCACTTCTCTCTGGCCTTTGCCTTTTACTTGTTTGTCTCGTCATAACTCCTAGATCTGAACTCTTAGATTTTCAAATTCAACTTCTATCCGATGTAGTGGAAGCTGGTTCCTCTCAGTGAAAGCACCAAAATGTTTGCGTGAAAAATGGCCGCAAACACCCAAAGTCGTATGAGTTGGTTGATTTTATGTTGTGTTTAGTGATTTGGGTGATTTATGCAAATATGTAAAAAGCAAGGACTAAAATGTAAAAGACACACAGATTTATAGTGGTTCGGCAAGAACGTGCCTACGTCCACTTTATATGTTATTCTCCTTTTTTCTTCAGATTACAAGTACAAAGCTTTGATTACAAGTATCTAAAGTTGTTTGAGAGTTCCTTCCAGGCTTGAGCTCTCAAACTTGTCTCCAAAAAATTGTCCCCATTGTTGTACCCCTGCCCCTCTATTTATAGAATGAGGTAGGGGGCAGGGGTCTTGGAAGTATATAGCTGCTGGTGGGCCCGGGTTGATGCAATCTGGACTGGCAATCTTCTGGTTCGGCGGAGCTTTGGTTCGGTCATGCTAGAAGGGGTCGGAGCTTGGACCGGTGATGGAGTGGACCGGTGGTAGGTGGTTTGGAGGTTCATTTGGTGGTGAGGTGTTAGGCTGGTTCGGCTTTAGGTGGTCCGGTGATGGTGGGAAATGGAACTGGTTCGGTGGTTGTTGGCTTGGTGGTAGCATGGGAAGGGTTTGGACCGGTGAGGCTATACTCGGCATGGGGGGAGTTTGGTTCGGCGTAGATGAGGAGTTTGGTCCGGCATTGGTTGTGTGGTGTTGGACCGGATGAACGCTATGCCGAATGAGCTTGTATATTAGGAGTGCCGAATGTCCCTAGGCATGGATTGCCGAATGAGTCGTGTATTATGAGTGCCGAATGACCTTAGGCATGGATTGCCGAATGAGTCCGTATACTTGCATAGCCGAATGAATATGAGAGTCTAAGGCCGAATGGACTTTGTATTTGGATCTTGAGTGAAACTCTGGTCTTAGGTACGCTTGCTGGTTGCTTCTTCTTAGCTCGATCGTGGTGGAGACGCGCTCAACATTGATATCCTAGTTTTGACCAAAAAATGGGATAACAACTATTTTTAGGAAATTGCTAGATTTAGGCTTTGATATGAATCCCACATTGGTTGACAAAGATGCATTATACATATTGTGTGTATGCTATATGTGGTTGTATGTATGGTATGATGGTTGCATCTATGTTTGTTTGCTTGTTTTGGTTGTAAATGTCAATTAATCGATGATCTAATATTAGGAAATATCTGGTACATTGGAGTTTCGTACATATCGATGAGACGCACAAATGATAGAAATTCAAATGGATGGGATAAGTTGTAGAAGAGTACTATGATGCATTCGACCAATCTACAGATGGAAAATGATGGACTTGGATGGGTTTTGAACTTTAGAACGGACAGCAAACATTATCACTTGGTTTGTACGTAGCCATTTTTGGCTATGTACATGACTAAAATGATTGATACTGACCACTGTGGAGTAGACGGTACCTATCACTATTGACGATGATCGATTTGACAAATCTTTGACGTAGATGATGAAGAGACTTTGGGGAGAGCGCCACGTTGGTTTGTTCATGTGGTCGACTCTTGATATTTATATTATTGCTCTACGATGAGGGATGTCTGAAGGTTTTCGATGATGGCGGATCAATGATAGGAGTTGTGATGATTATCACAAGGCAAGTTCGATAAGGGGACCTTATGGGTAGAACAATAATGTGTTCTATCATAGAGATGAGTGGAATTATGATTGTGTTCCACTATGGAGATAAGTAGAATGGAATTATGATTGTTCCATTGTAATGTGTGCAAACTTTTTGTTGATACTCGAAGGTTTCCTATATGCTCGTGTAGAGAGGATGCATAGGGACATCCCCTTGGATTATGCCTGTGTCCAGATCTTATGAATATGAATTACCCTAGACCCTATGAATGTGGGTCTATATCTTGACCTTACGATGTGGCATGGTTTGAGCATTGTGAAACCAACATTTCATTGTGTCTCTAGCTTATGTTCGTGCCACACGAGTTATATTATATCCAACGTGCTCGAGTGATATGAGAATTGTTTGATAGATGATATGTTTGGCTATGTTTGTCATGTTTGCTTATCACCCTAGGGTTGTCACACGAGGTAGGTATTATGACTGGGATACTTAGATCCAGACCTTATACTAGGATTGTGGTGCACCCAAATATATGACGATGATGATAGCAGAGTAGCATGTGTTGACTTTTATGTGCTAACTCTTTGGTTGTAGGGACATCTCAAGTATGATTCTCCATACCTTATATGACTCATAGACTATATCGACCTTTATAGTATTTTTAGATTTTATCGCTCACACCAGATTATTGTCTGACTCGAGAATTTATGCTTTGCTTCTTATCATCTCAAGTACTTTTAAATGAGTAGACTTGATAGCAGGTATGGGTGATATGTATTACTATACAGATGGATGGGTGGAGATGATGCTTTCTCGTACTTATATTTGGACCCGTTATTGCATATTCCGATGTGTGACACTATGGAGCATTGAGAGTGTTTGACTTACTATTATTAGAGACTACTTATCATTTTATTTTTATTTATTAGTTTTATAAACTCTATTATGGTGTTGTATAGCCATATGGATCTGCACACTCTGATTTTGTAGTTCATATGGTTATTCTTGTCTCTCATATTTTTATATCTATGTTCGGTATTATATTTTATTCGATAAGCTATGAGATACATAACAGGTTCTCTGATTGTTTAATTTACTTTACAACCTATTTCAGCGCATTATGCAAGCTATTATCATTATTGGGCGTCGGAGGTATAGAGCGGTCGTTGCAGGTGGAATGTAAAGAAATGAATAGCCAGTTGGATCCAGTAGAGGAGCTTCTAGATGAAATATACTTCAGAATCTTCATAGAGAAAAGCCAAGCATGGATCGACGACTATCAAGAGGTCATGGTTTCCATCCATAAGCGATTAATTAGAGTAAAAGCTTCTAGTAAGCAGGGAGATCCTCCCTTCAACCTTGAAGCCATCGATGCTCTCTTTTCAGCAGAGGAAAGGAAGGCTAGTTGCCTTGGTTACGTTATGCTGGTTGAAGTTGGGAAGGCCCAGAACGAGGATAAAGAAAGAATGGTGCCTCAATCTCAAAAGGGACTATGTAAGATCAACCTTTAAAGCAGGTCATATATGTCACATGCATGATGTTCCTCTAACCTTTTTCCATGTTCTTCAGAACCATCGATAATTAGCCGACCTCGAGAGACTCCTCCAGCTCCCAGCGATGCTCGAACACATGAAGATATAAAAACTTTCTGAAAAGGAGGTATGATTCTCCTTTACTGTCTGCAAACCACTACTAAGTATGTGCAAGCCTATTTGGCCAAAACCATATCTAATTGCCCTCCTTATTTCAATGAAGGTGACACTCTGTTGACATGCCCATTTGGAGGGGTAATTACTTCTAAGACTCCATCCTTAAGGATTGTTATCCAGGCCCTTCTAATCCACTAGTTGATGCAGCTTGGGACGAGATGAGCAATACCCTCAAGGATGAGGCCGACATTGGTATATTGGGTGCCATAGAGTCCACTGAGGATTTTGATAGAGAGGAAGCTTTAAAATAGAGGGTCTTGAAAAAATTCCAAAAGGAGTTCGTATGGGTCAAACTAACGGCAATGGTGGATTTAAAGTTGATGAAGAAAAGCTGGCAAAATATGATGATTCAGCAACTGCCGAGTTGAAGGAAGATAGGAAAAGGGAGAAGCTTAGGAAGTCCAAATAGCATGGTAAGGATTGCTCTTACGAGTCGAAATGACCATAGTGATTGCATATTTCATGTTTAGGATAACAACTCTTATGCATGTTTTTGACTTGTAATAAACTTTTAATTTTGCTCTTACCCAATTTCAATGTTTAGGAGTATGAGTGCGCATTACTTTTTGATCCCTGTACATTTTTAATGTAGATGTCTGGATTGTTATCCCATCCTTTGGTCAAGGCTGGAATATCAACAAATTGGCAAGAAAGAATGGATATCAGGATTGGAAATCGATTGGAAACAAGGCTGCGATCGATGTCGTTAAAATTTGGCCGAGCTCTGATCAAGGCGGAATCGATTGGGAATGATGAACATGGTTAGGAGAGGTTAAGTTTCAAATATCAGGTCGATCGGATTTCATGTGATCGAGATATGATCGATATAAGTTAAGAAAAACATGTTGTTCGAATCCATCATAAAGCTCCGTTCGAATCGATGTTGTTCAACTCCATCCGGATTTAAACTTTTCGCATCGATCCAAAAGCAGCAGCGTCGCATCAATCCAAAAGGACTAAAATGAATGGATGCGAATCAATGGTTGATGCGAACGAAGCTTCGATATTGGATGCAAATAACTCGGTCAACTTGGCACAAAAAATGGATCGGTATAGGAATTTCGCGACATGTCACCTTGCATGCACGTGTCTGTGATCGAGTCGAAGGGATCGATACGAAATGGACCGATACAAATAGGAGCGGCGCAAAGAGGATCGATACGAATACAACGGCCAATCGAAGAACACGAACTTGCATCGATTACATCTCCTAAACTACAGATCCAAATGCTATTAAATTTCCACAAGAGCTTACGTACAAGACAAAGAATGTTCCTGCCAAGTTTAGACTCCATTGGACAAAATCTTGATCGATACGAATTATGTTCGTATCGATCACGAATCAAGCCAAAACATCACGGGATCGATCGCGTTGGCCCCCTCACGTGCCAGAAGTAGTCTCCCGAAGTTTGTGCGAGATATCAGCCTCCTGTACCTATAAATAGAACCCTAAAACCTATAGAAAAGGGGTTCTTTTTGGGGCTATCTGACATCCAGACTCTGTCGGAAACACTTTTGCACTGTTAAGCTACTGTTGTACTCGAATTTCTTCATTATAATCATTGTAATTAACTGTAACCAACAAAGAAAATCAATAAAAGATTGACTTTTGGAGTGGACATAGCCCGGAGATAGCCAAACCACTATAAATCCTGTTGTTTCTGTCAATTTCTTTCCATTTGAAGTCTATTGTTCATCATTTATCATCCTCTACATTACCTATATCTGTGATTTGTGGATATATATTATTGATTTGTGTTTATATACTGGTGCTTTCATGATATTTGGGGTTTCTGACCAATTGTAGCGCAAACATGGATGCTCGAAAAATGATCTTGGTTGTTTCCTATCCTAGCACGATGTGTCTCGTGCAATACGCTTTAATTTTCCAACTTATTTATTATTGCATTAATGTTTCATGTTTTCTTGTAGTAAATCTGATCTAGTGCATGGCTACTGATGATAGTTGCAGGGACTTCCTGTAGTATAAGTAGTTCATATTTGAATATCGGGAGAACACCCACTAGACAGTGGCCTTGTCCTAGCTCTTGATTAGCTGAGTCCTTGCAGTTTAACAATGGAAATTGAGCTAATTATCAATGGCAGAGACCTGATTAGGGTCACTCTAGTCGCCCATTATGGGCAAGAAAATGGAGATGATCATTAATGATGGATACCCAATTAGGGTTATGCTAGTCCACCATTGTCGATAAGAAATTTGAGTCGATCGTCAATGATGGACACTCGGTTAGGGTTACCTAGTCACCACTACCTATGAGAAATTTGTGTAGATTGTCAATGATGGTCATCTGGTTAGGGTTACTCTGGTTTACCACTACCAATGAGAAGTTTGAGCCACTCGTTAATGATGAACACTCAGTTAGGGTTACTATAGCCCACCACTACCGGTGAGAAGTTTGAGTTGATCGTCAATAATGGACATCCAGTTAGGGTTACTCTTGTCCACAAGTGCTGATTAGAAGTTTGAGACAATCATCAATGATAGATGCCTAGTTAGGGTTACTCTAGTCCACCACTGTCGGTAAGAATTTAGAGTCAATCACCAATGACGGACACATGGTTAGGGTTACTCTAGTCTATCACTATCGACAACAAGTTTAAGCTGCTCATCAATGTGGATACTGGTTAGGGTTAATCCATCCCACCGCTACCGGTGATAAATTTGAGGTGATCATCCATGATGAACACCTAGTTAGGGCTACTCTGGTTTACCAATAACGGTGAGAAGTTTAAGGGGGGAACTCTTACTCACAACAACATCGTTTGTCCTCGAGTGGAAAGTTTGAGCCCATAAGGCATATACAGCGCTTTCTAAGTGCTAATGCTAGACCGATGCACGTAGGTTATAACACAATGTCATATTTCATATTCATTACCTGTCATAACAAGATTTCAAGGAAAGAATGTTTTATTAGATTTCATAACCACTTTGATTACATTGTTGTAATATAAATAGTAGAACAATAGAATGCTAAGTAAACTAATGACAAAGATTCTGTTCATTCTAGAATTTTCTTAATATAACTTACCGTATTAAGGATGAAGGTACCATTACTAAGACCTTATGTATGACATAAGGCCCTTACCCGATTAGATCGAGTGCCCCTAGTCTAGGGAATATTCCCTCTAGCACTAGGTCTCCTTCCTTAAGTGAACGAGGTTTGACTTTAGAATTATGTTAATTGACTATCTTTCATTTGTGCACTTCAGCCTTAAAAGCGGCTTCTTCGTGTGTTTCATCGATCATATCCAACAACATATTTAGCAATCCCTAATTTCATTTGTATCATATTGAATCCTTTAGTGCAATGACATTGCTTTGTCCATGAGCAACATCATGTCTGATCCATAGGCCAATGAGAAAGGAGTATGACATATGTCGCCTTGAAAGAAGTGTGGTAAGCCCATAGCACTAAAGGAAGTTCATCCATCCATGTTCCTTTTTTTCCATCCACTTCTTAATGAGGGTCATTAGAACCTTATTAACCACCTCCACTTGGCCATTAGCCTATGGATACGCCACTATAGCGAAACTCTTCTTTATTTCATGCTACTGATAGAATTTAGCGAATTCCACACTGTCAAACTATAACACGTTACCTAAGATGAGATATAAGGGAACTCTATATCCGCAAATTACATTTTTGACTAGAAAGTTTAAAACCTTGGCTCTTGACACTTTAGTAAGTGGTTCAAATTTAACCCACTTAGTAAAGTAGTTAATTACAACATGAAGTACTTCACTCATAGCCATAGGGAATTCACTGATTATATATATTCCCAGACCACAAAAAGAAAGGAGCCAACTATGCGAGTCAGCTCAGTCGGGGGCTGTCTCAAAATATTTGCAAATCGTTGGGACTTGTCGCACCTTCTTGCATACTCCATGTTATTATGATTTAGTGTCGGCTAGAAATACCCATACCGCAACACCTTCTTTGCCGGAGTTTACCCTCTAGTATGATCTCTACATCTCCCTTGGCATATGTTCTCTAACACATCCTCGACTTTTTTTACGATGGTGCATCTCAATAGTGGGTTAGAAAATCCTCTTCGATATTTAACACTATCCTGTATTAAAAAGCGGAGTGCCTTCCTCAAGATTTTTCTAGCTTTGTTCCTATTTCTTGGTAACTCCCCTTCATTGAAGTACTTAATTAATGGCGTCATCTAGGAATCTTTAACATCGATAATTGCAATTTTATTTACTTCCTTAATGCTAAGCCTAAGAGGGGTGGCAGCAGGTATCGATCCTAATAATGGCATAACTCCTAAATTTCCAAATTCGCCACCTCATCATCATCCCTATTCTTTTCTCTTAGGATGTGTTTGATTATGTGGTGTTCCATTTCATTACCCAAAATCTTTAACTTCCCGAGATATGATCTCAAGTGTTCTCCTTCTACTTGGAATTCACCAAGCACCTAGTCTACCACAACCTATGAGTCACTATGAACACAATGACCTAAGTCTCGATTCCTTTGCTATCTCCAACCCCACTATTAAACCCTTATACTTCATCTCATTGCTTGTCCCTTTGAACTCCATTCGTATAGCATAGCTCAATTTCTTCGCTCTAGGCATCAACAGTACCACCCCAACGCTAGAGTCGTCTTCATTGAGGCTCTATCCACATACATTTTCCATTTAAGATCCTAATCCTTTCATGATTCCACTTCGTCATCTCTAACAGTGAATTCTGCAATAAAGTCTTCTATGGCTTTTCCCTTTAATTGTTATTGGAGGGTGATAGGTAATCTCATATTGACTCAACTAAATGCACCACTTAGTAAGCCTTTCGGAAGTATCTGATCGATGTAAGAACTGTCTTAGAGGCTGATTGGTTAGCACTCAGGTAGGATGCAAATGAAAATAGTGCCTCGGTTTTCGAGGTGCAATTAACGAGCAAGATCCTAACTTTTCCAACTTAGGATACCTAGACTCCAGTCCCATCAAGCTCTTACTCATGTAATATACTAGATGCAACACCTGATCTTCTACTCTAACCATCCTTGTACTCAGGGCATGGGATGATACCGCCAAGTATAAATAAAGGTCCTCTCCCTTGACCGACGCAGAAATGAGTAAAGGCTTCTAGAAATGTTCTAACAAGTTAAGGAACGAGGCTAGATATTCCTCTATCTATGTAAATATGAATTTCTCCATCTTGTGTACTTCAAAGAATGAAACACGTGTATTTGTCGTTTTGCATATGAACCTGATTATTGTTGCTAACTTTCTATTTAGACTTTGCATCTCCTTTTGAGTTTCAAGGATTTTGATGTCTTTCAAAGCATGGACTTGTTCTGGGTTGGCTTCAATTTCCTGAGCATGCACGATGAATCCTAAGAATTTCCCATAAGACAACCTAAAGGAACGTGTGACGATCCACAAATCCATACCCTTTGAATCGACAATAAACCACACATGCTCGACTCAAAAAGCACAGAATGATGGAAAGTTAGGAGAAAGAAAAGAAGAGAGAAGAAGAAAAGATAAGAAAGAGAGAAGAGAAAATAAAACAGAACAATGTAGAATCTCACATCGCAGCGGAAAACATATAATATAATATCAATGATCTTTACAGAACAGAAACTGTATATACATACATCAATCAGAGTTCAACAATCAATCACTAATCATCAACCTGAACTGTTATAATAACCTTTCCTCACAATTGCCGACAATATACAACAACTAAGCAGCGGATAATCAAAGCAGATACGTGTATACGAACATGAAGATCTCCAGCTCTCCTGTTGAAGCTCCAAAAACATCAAAACTGAACCTATAAATATACTTGGTCTGACCCGAGCATTGAAAGGGAAGAACGTCCTTATCAGTCTGGTAAACCAGCGTGAGAAACACACTCAACTGAATTTATTAAATTACCAAACTTTTCCTTTTAAAACAAAAGTATCTCGTAAGACACGCCCATACACAAACACAGACATGTTTTTACCTTACGATAACTAAAACATTTCATATCAAATCCTCTTATATTATAATATTGTCTATTGCACAAATAATATTAATCATAGTTGAATTGGTTACCCATATAGCATTTCGAGGCTATTCATTACGCCTTTATAAAAAAACAGCAAGCTCGTTGTGTGGTTTGGATTTCCATATAAATGACCAGGTGAAGGGACTATCTTTCGGCAGTAAATCTCTAAAGAAATGTAATGAGGACCATCACAAAGGATCCTCTACCAACACAAGATCGGCCTACCTCTATAACTAGATATGGTACCGAATATATCATCCTCTGGTCGTTACCGACTTTTTCGAGGGCCCTTGAAGCACACAAACCATAATAATCAAATACACAACGTCATAGCGTGTAAAGATATATCTGGAAGAGGATGATCATACCTTGCTTGGAAGCGACCCACTTAGCCTTGCCGCATCTAACCTTGTTTTTGTTATTTCTGGTTGATGAGGCCTGAGGCAACGATTACCTTTCACATATCACAATTATATCACTTTGAATGCCACATGGCCATTTCCGTTGACTACTAATTGCATTCCACAAAAATACAACCCTTAAGCTCATATGTCTCAAGGAGGGTTTTAAGCTAAAAGAAGTTTCCTTCTCCGCCACCAATGTATATTTGTGAAAACCAATGTACGTAGTCTTTAGAAATGCAATGTCTAATAAACATCCATACAAGTTGTCCAGGAACAGGACAAACCGAAGCTACTTTCCTACTGCATTCTGTCGGAAAATCCCTAGGATTAGTAGCGAATAGTCCTTGCATTGGATATTCCATAACGAAGAGACTACTGCTACTGGATGTATATTGGCATTTTAACCCCAATATATCAACAAGTAGCCCCCCACTATGAAAATCCTAAATATCAATATTATCCAACTAACCTACACAATTGTCGCATAAATGTTGGTCTGAAGTGGTTTTCGGATAAACAGATCCTGGTCTCTTCATACCAACAACGCAATTGTGTTTCTCAACCTCATACAGAAACTAAGTCTCATTGAGTTATCACGTCTCCAACTTTCAACTTGCTATCCTTCGGGCCAAGAAGGAAGCTCGATAGATCGGAGTAATACTCCGCACTACACAAATCAACATCTTTAACAGAAACGATAATCAAGCCTACATGGAAGGCTACGTACTAAGTGTACGACTAAATAGTTCCCACATCAAGTCGAGGAACTAAAATGGCGAAATTTGATAGTCGGCTATTTAACTATCAAAGGAAAAAAACAAATATTTAGCACCATAAACAATCACTAGGCCCTTTTAATTAATCTTTCAATAATTAAATCATTTGTCAAATATTTACTTCAAATTATCTTTCAAAAAATATGTTCTCAAAACATTTTGCATTTCACTATTGGAAAACATTTCCATACACTGATTTAATAATAAGTAATTTACAAATCAATTTATTTTCAACATTTAGAAAATATTACATATACTTAAATTATGATTAAATATATATTTTGTTCTTTAAAGGAAAACATTCTCTTTAAACATATTTATTTGGTCAAAACGAATGTTGCGTAAACATCGTTACGACAACCCAAAATCATTAGCATAGGGATTCGATAATAAGATAGATAGATAAATCTCATATACCATACAAAACATTTTCTTTCAAAAATCATTTACTATAACAACAGTGTTACAGTCCATCATTTCCTTACTTCTCGAAAACGTCTATTTCAGCAATAAATGTTGAAATCTGTGTATTCGATACTTAACACATTTTAAAACATCTTCAAACCATTTACTCTATTTAAAATATCACTTCTCAAAACATTTATTTAATTCAAAAGGTTATTCACTGTCCAAAATTGTGAATATAGTTCGTTTACTATTCTACACATTTATTTTAAGGATTATCCACAGTCCAAAATCGTGAATATAATCCCTTTATCAAATTCATTACTATTGCACATTTTAATTAAAAGAATATCCATTGTCCATAATCGTGGATGAAATTCTTTTAACAAACTTCTATATCTAGTTTGTCAATTTAAATTGATTTCACATTTATACAACAATGTTTGTAAATTCACATTTCTATTTTATAAAAACTTCAATATACAAAATTCCTTTGTTAACAAATTCCATTTATACCTCATTTACTTTCCAAAGTCCAATTATAAGTTAATTACTTATAATACTCTTATTTACAAAATCCATTCATTTTATAACTTCACAAATGATAAATCTATAAATCATATTCACTTATAAAATCCAATTATAACCTCATTTTAACAATTTCAAAACTCCTTTATAATTCCATTATTTTGATTTACAGAAATATCAATTTCATAAATCTTATATATATACCAATTATAATAATTCAAAATCTCAATTTAAAATATTTTACAATTTAATTGGCTTCATATTTCAAAAATCACATTCTGATTTTATTCCACAAAAATCATAATTTTTATAACATAAAAGTTATAATATTTATTTAAAATAAATCCATTTACTTAACAATTCAAATATACACACACACACACATATATATTCAAAATAACTTGAAAAATCCTTTTTAAATTGAAATCTTGACTTAAATATATTTTAATTATCAAAAATAGGCCTAATGCTGCAACAGCACTAAATACGTCAATCACAACATCCAAAACAACATATATCACATCATAATAGCATATATCACAAAATCTGTAAATAAACCAATACCGGTGAGGAATCTAGTTGGATCCCTCCATCCTAACACCTGCAACAATAATACATATTAGAATATGTGTACAATGTCCGCCTCAAGACAAACGCGCGTACAAAGGGTCATCCGTGTGAGAAATGAGGATTAAGGATCTTAAGGCTAAGGACAAACACAAGAGGGGGGTGAATAGTGTTTTAGAGAGTTGTTAAATCTTTGAGTTTTTGTTGATTTAAACACAAATGTATGCAATATTCAGATATAGATATGATTATAGAATCATACACAAATGAAAATATAAAGTAAAAGTAGTAAAGGAAAGAAAACACCGGATTTTATACTGGTTCGGAGTTACCCTACATCTAGTCTCGCACATAAGTACGGATTTCCTTTCAAAAACAACCTTTACAATTACACCCTCCATTTCAAGGCTACGAGGTACACCCTCTAGAATCACAATCCTCTGGGTAGAGATACTTGATTTTCCGGGCAACAAGTTCACCCAATTGATTTCCAAGGCTATAATCACACCTATTACACTTGATTGATTTTCAAGGCTACAGTCACACATTTTCTCGCTAAGTTGATTACAAAAAGCCTATAACTCTGAATAGCACTGACGATCTTGTTAAGATAGTGATAGAGAATCAAACCAAAGATAATCTAGTTAGATTCAATGTTGACTTCGGTAGAGTAATGAAAAGAATTTGTATATAGAAATGTGGAAGAAGAAGAGGAGTGAAAAACTAGAAAAACTGTCTTAAAATTCATTGAAACTAAGCCCTATTTATAGAGGAACAAAAGTCATGTCCATTCATGAAGAGTTATGATGAATATACACTTCTATTGAAATTTAAATTTTGAACTCAACTGACACCATGTCGACATGGGGTACATGAGTATGTGGACATCCTAAAGGGATTTTTGGTGTTTTGATTTTCTTTGAAAATAACCTTTATTTTATATTAAAACTATTTTAAACTTTATAAATATACTTGATTGTATTTAAAATACATAATTAAGTATAAAGAATAATATATACAAAATTTTACTATAATTTTATATTTAAAATCTAAGTATAAATATTTAAAAGTTAATTATATTATATTTAAAAGAAAGTTTAAAAACAAGGATAATTTGATTTTGAAATTATATTATTTTGACGCTAAAAGTATTTGAAATCAAGATAGATGTTTTTGATGCTTTTAAAAGGAAGGTTTTGAAATAATTTTGAAAACAATATATAATTTTGAAAAATCATTTTGAATAAAAGGTTAGCGGATACAAAAAAATGTTCCACTAGATTTTTCGTAGGTTCCATCCTACTTAGGGTTCCATCCCTTTAACGGGCTCGAAGTGGATTCCATTCCACGAATAAATTGGATTTTAAGATGCCAGTGTTTTTCTAGGAGTTTTAACAAAATTTCTAACTAAAGAATAAATTACTTGAATTCTTGAACTCTTGATAATCTTGATACTCATGAGTCTTCAATCTTGATATCTTGAATCTCTATACTGTACAGTCTTCATTCTTGGTACCTGCATGCTTGAATCCTGCATATACATATATATCTAAACTTATACTGTTAGTATTTATATTTTGTAATCTATTCTAAGGTTGTTGTCATCAAAACCATCATCTCACGGACTAACAATCTCCCCCTTTTTGATGATCACAATCTTTGTTTATAAAATATTACTTCTATCCTAATAACTCCCTCTTGATCTATGCCTAACTACCCTATTTTATACTTCTCCCCCTTTGTCATCAACAGAAAAAAAAACTAACTCTAAACTGTATAACACTAAACAATATAACTTCCCCTCATTCTTGGAAGAAAATACCCGCATTAATAAACTTATACAATGGAATATGGAATTGATAGTCACAATAATGAATCAAAGATTATATACATGTCAATGTATAATTATACATGTTTTGTACAACAAACATCAATCAATACTAAATATCAATCAAATTCAAACCAAGCCAAAGCAAATGAAATCAAATCAATCAAGGTAAACAATTCAAACAAAGCAACCAAATGAAATTAAACATTACGTGGAACTTCCACCCATCCTTCTTCTCCAAAGATAGGGTCTGCCTTAAGAGCATCCCAATTTTTATTGTCGTTGGTGAGAGAGACTGGAGGATGTGCTTCGTTATCATCCTTGTGTAGGGAGGAAATCATCCATCGTATTGCATCGAAATGCCTTTCTTGCTCCTTGATCATCTGCATTTGACTCAATTCTAAATGTCGCTGGTTACGAAGAATGAACGAGAGAATATTCTTGAACGAATTAAGATTTTCTTCAAGATTTTTGGATAAGTATGAATTGGATTAGCCATATTTGGATTTATGGAAGAATGAGAGATATAGTAGATAAGAAATAGTTTTCAGTGAAGAATTCTGGAAGAAATAGGTATTTAAAGGTGTAGAACTTCGTTTGAAATGAATAGATATATGGTAAAGATTCAAATTTCAAATTCAAAATGAATTGTCAATTCTGACCAGTACATGTCGACATGGTCATAGAGGGTATGTCGACATGGTGTAGTGAAATTTGATGATACATTTTGATTTTGTAAATAATTGTGCATATATATAAATATATTTATATAATATACTAACATTTATTCTGGAGATAAGATAAGCTAGATAACAGAAAGAAATTCCATTTCATTTCATACTAAAATGATACAACGATTAATCATAAAGAACTACATGAACATTCAAATCAAAATAAACTAAAACAAATACAACGAGATACGAAAAGGTAGAACTAGTTAGAGGATGATGATGATGAAGAAAGTCTAAGTTTCTTTCTGACTTTGGAAATGAACTTGTTCATCTTGGATGAAATTTTGTCCAACTTCTTAATAACGGATCGTTTAAGAATCCATTGGTTCTCAACAATCGTCTTTTGGTTTTTGAGAAGGGTTTTGGTGGATTAGGAGGATAGTCGATGCTTTTTAAAGAGGTTTCACCTTCTTCTTCTTCAATTTCCATTTCATCCCCTTCTTCTTCTTCTTCCTCTTCCTCTTCTTCCTCTTCCTCTTCTTCCATTTCCTCATGAGCCAAACGCTCTTTCTTTTCGGCAAGAGTCTTATAAGGTTGAAAAACAAATGGAATTTTCATAAGCGAAATGTTGGAATGATTGAAAACTTTTCTAGAAACAAATTCTACTCCTTTGAAATCCACTCCAAAATAGTTAAAAATCCGAATGAGATAAATTCCATGATACAAAATATTCTCACCCATTTTAAAATTTTTAGGACGAAGTTCATCCAAAATAGCTTGCGCCCAATTTATGTCATAATTTTCATAAATAGCAAAAAGTGCTTTGTAAACTTTTGAAGTAGGATTGTTATAATTTCCCGATCTTTGGGTCAAAGTATGTTGCAAAATAAGATTGAAAATTCTTGCTTTTGGTCGAAAATTTTGATTTTTGAATCAAAATTATCATTCCCTTCGAAAATGTGATGAAATGTCTCACGATCATTTTCGTCGATTTTAAAATTTGAAAGATCAGTTCCCGTACACTTGTAATTGAGAATGGTACCCAGAAGATCACAATTCCAAACAATTCTAGTGCCTTTGACATTACTCCAAATTTCATCCTAATTTCCATTATAAAATCCACGGTTTAAATTTGCATAGAAAATTTTGACAAGATTTGGATAGCAAACAAAATCATTTTGAGAAGCATCAACAAGACTAAGAATTTGATTGTTTGCAAAAAGAGAATCAATTTCATAAGAAGAAAAATATTGAAAGATAGCAAACTTTCCGAGATGGACTTTGGCATAATTAGCATAATTGATGTATGCTTTTATTGCCTCCGGATCATTGAAGAGTTGCTCTTTTGTCTTTCTGGAAATTCTCATGGTGGAGGGGTTGCTTGAAGAAGCCACTAAAGTAGAGAGTAGATAACTTGAAGTTTTGAAAAGGGAGTTTGAGTTTGGAAATGAGAGTGAAAAGATATGATAAAAGATAGTGAATAAAGAGATTCTCAAAGGACATGTTCTCTGGTCAAAACGTAGCTTTTCAGTGAATTGAATGAAGTGAAAAGGTGGAGGGAAAATCAAACATTTGAATTCAAATTTTGAAATTCAAATTCTGGTACCCATGTCGACATCATGGTAGGGACCATGTCGAAATGGCCAGTGAATTTTTGTGATTTATTTTTCCTAAGTTCTCTAACATATATATATATATACACACTTTATTTTTTTTTTAATGACTATATATTTCTGACATATTATTGGACTTATAGTATATTTCAGAAAGTATTATTATACTATTAAAAATAACAACAATAATAATAATAATAAATAGAAAATAAATTTTAAAATTCAAACAACACACCAATTCAAAATCAATCAATCAAGCAATTAGTCATCTAATTCTAAGCGAGCAATTTCAACCAATTATATTGTAAATGTGTACCTTTTTCTAAGCCTGTTTCTATGAATTCGTCGGAGTCGTGAACTGCTGTGAAACACAAATTTGATTTATCTGTTTTCTGATCATCATCACTTGAAGACGAGTCTGAATCATCTAGAGTAGCAGTAAATGCACGCTTTCGTTTCTTTGTTGGATCATTGTTCATAGGAGGATTTTGCCTCTCTGGATACGGACAGTCTCTTTTGAGGTGGCATGGTTCATCACAGTTGAAACATTTGACATTATTTGGCACTACATTCTGATTTCCGGAGTTCTTATAGTTTTTTCTCTTGATATTATTCATCTTTCTGTATTTCAGGAATTTCCTAAAATTTCTGGTCATAATGGCTATCTCTTCATCATCATCACTGTTTGAATCTGATCCATCGGTCAATGCAATGAATGCCATTGATTTCTTTTCAGATGCTTTACTTTCTCTTCTCCCGATCATTTGGACTTCAAATGACTTTAGATTTTCAATTAATTCTTCAATCTTTAAGGTACTGATGTCATTTGCCTCTTCGATCGCAAGTGTCTTTTGATCCCATTTTGGAGTAAGAGAATTTAAAAAATTTCTGACTTGATCTTCTTTAGAAAATTCTTTTTCCAAGGATATTAAAAAATGCACAATATCCTAAAATCTGCTATACATATCTGAAATAGACTCATTAGGGTTCATTTTAAATAATTGAAACTTATTTGTGAACATGGAAATTTTGGTCTGTTTAACTTTACTTGTTCCTTCGTGAGTTACATGCAAAGTTTTTCAGATTTCATATGCAGACTTATTAAACTGACACTCTATTAAATTCATTTCTATCAAGTAAACAAAACAGATTATTCATTGCTCTAGAATTGTTTTGTGCAACAGTCTTTTGTTCAGCGGTCCACTGTGCAAAATCAGTTGTGGGTTCAGAATATTCAGTTTGTGTGATATTCCAAGTGTATAATCCTATAGATTGTAAATATATTTTCATCCTACATGCCCAATAGGCATAGTTACTCCCGTTAAAAAGTGGTGGTCTGATAGTAGACTGACCTTCTACAAATGAACTAGTGATAGAGATACTAGTGTTAGTAACAATTGGTAGCCATTTTAATTTTTTTTTCTTTCAAAAATCAAATTATGAAAATTTAAAAACCTTGCTCTGATACCAAATGTGAAAAATGCGGATTAAGTATCTTAAGACTAAGGACAAACACTAGAGTGGGTGAATAGTGTTTTAGAGAATTATTAAATCTTTTTGAGTTTTTGTTAATTTAAACACAAATGTGTGCAATATTCAGGCACATATATGATCACAGAATCAAACACAAATGCAAATATAAAGTAAAAGCAGTAAAGGAAAGAACACACCAGATATGATACTAGTTCGGAGTTACCCTACATCCAGTCTCGTACACAAGTACGGATTTCCTTTCAAAAATAATCTTTTCAATTACACCCTCGATTTCAAGGCTCGAAGTACACCCTCCAGAATCACAATCTTTTGGGTAGAGATACTTGATTTCTCGGGCAATAAGTTCACCCAATTGATTTCCAAGGCTACAATCACACCTTTTACACTTGATTGATTTTCAAGGCTACAATCACATATTTTCTCGCTAAGTTGATTACAAAAAGCCTATAACTCTGAATAGCACTGAGGATCTTGTTGAGATAGTGATAGAAAATCAAACCAGAGATAATCTAGTCAGATTCCATGTTGATTTCAGCAGAGTAATGATAAGAATTTGTATATAGAAATGTGGAAGAAGAAGAGGAGTGAAAAATCAGAAAAACTGTCTTAAAATTCGTTGAAACTAACCCTATTTATAGAGGAACAACAGTCATGTCCATTCGTGAAGAGTTATGACGAATAGACACTTCTATGAAATTTAAATTTTGAACTCAACAGACGCCATGTCGACATGGGGTACATGAGTATGTCGACATCCCAAAGGGATTTTTGGTGTTTTGATTTTCTTTGAAAATAACCTTTATTTTATATTAAAACTATTTTAAACTTTATAAATATACTTGACTATATTTAAAATACATAAGTAAGTGTAAAGAATAATATATACAAAATTTTACTATAATTCTATATTTAAAATCTAAGTATAAATATTTAAAAGTTAAATATATTATATTTAAAAGATAGTTTAAAAACAAGGATAATTTGATTTTGAAATTAAAGATTATTTTGAGGCTAAAAGTATTTGAAATCAGGATTTAATGCTTTTAAAAGGAAGGTTTTGAAATCATTTTGAAAACAAGATATAATTTTGAAAAATCATTTTGAATAAAAGGTTAGCGGATACAAAACAATGTTCCACTAGATTTTTCGTAGGTTCCATCCTACTTAGGGTTCCATCCCTTTAACAGGCTCGAAATGGATTCCATTCTATGAATAAATTGGATTGTAAGATGCAAGTGCTTTTCTAGGAGTTTTAACAAAATTTCTAATTAAAGAATAAATTACTTGAATTCTTGAACTCTTGATAATCTTGGTACTCATAAGTCTTCAATCTTGATATCCTGGATATCTATACTGTACAGTCTTCATTCTTGGTACCTGCATGGTTAAATCCTGCATATACATATATATCTAAACTTATACTGTTATTATTTATATTTTATAATCTATTCTAAGGTTGTTGTCATCAAAACATCATCTCACAGACTAACAATCCACTCATACACGGAAACGTATAGAGTCTCATCTGCTCCAATAGGCAGGAATATATCCAAATACCAATCAATATATGCAGTATATCATATATCATCCAAACAATCATCAACACTACAAGAAAATATAGATTCGATGGCAACATGGTACGGCGTTGGAAGGCTTCTTGCTGTCTTTAACAACCTGCGTTATACAAATAGCGTGTTTACATGCTATTAACATGCGAGCCCTCTCTATTAAGACCAAAACATAAAAAAGCGGTAAATATTTTCCTTTCCTCCCATTTCCCTGACTCTACATTTTGCTCCCAAAACCTCTTTTCCCACTTTGCTCAGAAAGCCCTTACAACCTCCTTTCCTTCTCGATCCAATGTCTAAATCATCGGTTGAAATCGATCTGGAAGCTCTAACATCTCCTATTTCCACTGAAGGAAACCCTAACTCAGGTAAACCATTTTCATATTCTTTTTTTTTACCTAATTCGATATGTTCAATTTGTTCATTTTGCATTTTTTTGTTTAGTCCTTTTGATTTATTAATTTAACCTATTCAATTTAATTAGTTCAATTAATGATTAGATTATATTTAAAGTATAAAGTACTGCAGGATTGAAAAGATTGTTGATCTGAGACACATGTATATTACTTCGAAGCTGAATTGTTCACTTTTACGTTTGGTCCCATAGATAAATTTACATCTTGTCACATAGGATCCCAGATTATGTTTGATGTTCACATCAATATATGATGTCTTTAGGCAAAATATGGATATTTTTGGGTTATCTTTAAAATATTTGCTATTATAGAGAAGGGGTTGCTAATTATTACTTGTTTCGTAACCCATGTGTTTGCTGTCTCATTTAAGTGGGGATAGGAGATAGTGATGCAGAATCACCCAGTGCCTACCACTATGAGCTGCCTTAATTTATGGAATCTTTTGTGCGACCTCACAAGTGCTCTCATTTACAGGTTGGTTTTATAAAATTCTGCAATATCACTAAAGTATTGGAATACTATGTTTTACTATGTTTCTTTCATGTTAATTAACTTCTATCTTTTCTTAACGAGATCGGTAACAAATTCTTATCTTTGATGAAATAATCCGTGCAAGTCTAAATCATAACACTCATAGAAATATATTGATTGGGATTTTGTTGAAAGTCTGCAGCCTTACTATGCGATCATCTAATAGCGACATGTCAACGCTATCAAAAATGTATCCTCCGTTACACTTTATCAATTGCAAGCTAGTTTTGATTTATACGGCATATTTTTTGAACTAGGCTAAACAGTTTTTTTAATCTAATTGTCTCCATCTCTTAAGATGGCAATATGCAAGCAACGTTTGATTACTAGTAGCTAGGTAGTAAATGGATGCTTCCAACTTTTGAATTAAAGTTGAATATATTGACCTTGTCGAACTATTTATCACATATTGTACAAATGAAACAGAAGAGTAAATATGTTAATAGGAGTGTTGTACCACTATATTAACGCTATAAATAGTTTGATAAACACTATAAATAGTTTGATAAACACTATAAATAGTTATGTACCACTATACCACGAAAATATTCTATTAATAGCAAGTGGAGATTGCATGAAAACTTACTTTCTATAGTTATATATGTTAGTGTTTTTGGTCAATTTTGGAAAAGCTTTGAAAGAAACAGCTTTGAAAACTTACAACAAAAACACCCTTTAATAGCGTTTAAAAAACGCTATTAGAAGCTATTATAGCGTTTTGTCTTACGCTGTATATTAACATGTTGTAATAGGTCAGTGACCTATAACAGCAACATACAAAACGCTATAAGAGACGCTATGGACAAGGACATTTCATAGCGTTTTATGAGTGCTGTAAACATGACTTTTAATAGCCTTGGGAAGTCGCTATGAAGTGAAACTATAGCGTTTTCATGACTGCTATGTAAAAACAGACTGACACACATTTGAAATATACAACAGCGTCTGTAGACGCTATCACTACAACAAAAAGGACTTTTTATAGCGTGTAAAAACCTCTATAAAAACTTTCTATAGCGATTCTATAGCATTATTGGTTCAACTGCTTTTCTATAGCGTTATGAAACATGCTATAGAACTTTTTATGACGCATTTTAGTTGCTATAAATATGTCGACATGCTATATTATTATAGCATTTGAACGCGCTATGGAATCATCGTGTCAACCTTTTATGACACATTGAAATGCTATAGAAAATTCATTACTATCTATTATAGCACCGTCTTATTGCTATGAAAACTATTTACTCTTTGCAAAATATTTTGTATAGCACTAACATGATGCTATAGTATAACAAAGCTGAACAAATTTTCTTTTTATTGCAAAGTTAGAACACTATAAAAAAATTCTATTGCACATTTTTTGCTGTCATAACATTCAAAGCTTACAATTTTCAATTCTATTTATACACAAATTGAGTCATAAGCCAACAAAATGCAATCCATACAATGTACGCATATATAAGATAAACTTCCCATCAAAATGCAATCGAACAACATCTCTTTTGCATTTTGAACAATCCAACAACACACGATCTCAACGACAAATCCACATTCATATCCAATAACACATAATCAATCAAATATTCCCAAACAAACATCTCAACCAAACAATTCAACCAATATATGAGATAATATCTACTAAGCAATAGGAAACAATATTGTTGTGAGTTTGGCCTCCTCTTAGTTAATCTTCAGGCTGCTTTCATTTTCGAATGAATGCCACCTCATAATGCAATATGGATTAGACACGTTCTAGACACTAGCATCTGCAGCATTAAAGAGGATAAGGTATTGCCAAAGTATTTTGTCCTTTCATTGTTATACATTTGACAACGAGTATGGTTCCTTAGGTTTCTCTATATGATCCCGGAATCGACTGCTATATTTTTCTTTCAAAATTTCCCACCAATAGATTAATCTAGGAGGATGGCGGCAAAAGCACATGGTCAGCAAGTTAGACAAAAATAGATGGAAGCACTTGCATAGCACTTCTATTGCTCCATTCCTTAACATTTGTTGTGTATATCGCTGAAGATGCACTGCAAGGTAGGTCGGTTCCTGGTAAGATTCCATGGTAGGCGTTCAAAAATTCTTAGCGTTTTTGGCGGTCTCTATTTCGTGGAAAACGGGCTACTATTCCTCGCCCTAATTCCTTACTCTATTAGTTCACGATGTACACACTCCCTTGTTAGCTATGTCATCTAGTCCTCAGGCCTATGGGATAAGCGAAGCTACGCGAACCACTCTCGTCGGGGTTACAAACTTACCACATTTCTGCTACGATGACTTACCCTATGGTGTCGGCTCCGTTCTTGTGACGACCCGAAATTTTTGAGTATTTGAAATGAGAATATTTAATTAATTTTAAATATTCAAAGGTTAATTATTAACTTTAATTTCAAATATCAGTATTTATTTGATAATTAATTGTTGAATTTAATTATCGGAATGGGGTAAAATATTGAATCTGGAGTTTTAAGCCTGTTGAAAATAATTTGAAGGCTTATAAAATTTATATTGATAATACTGAAATAATAGAAGTGTTAAAATTGAATTTAACACTAATCTGTTCAGTTTTAAAATATATCGTTTAAATTGAATTTAAAAATAGCCCGCCGAGGCACAGTCTCGGAAATTGACGAAACCAGTTCCGTTGGGTCCGTAATAGTGTTATATTATCGGATTTAAATTTTCATAGAGATTGGAGTTGTTGTGTGAGCATACGATATATTAACGCATTGGAATTAAAATCTATAATTTAATATTTTAAATCGATTTATAAAGCTAATTTCCACATACGATTGATTTAGCTTCCGAAACACGTTCCATTGTGTTCGGAATACGGGTAAAGCCTTATAAACGCCTGTCGGCGGGTCTGATTTGGAATTCGAGATTTCGAGTTATGTTATACTAGATATTTTGAAAATTTAATAATATTAAATATATAAAACTCAATATACAGGTACCCTATATCGTACATCAGCCACCCTATCTTCTGATCGCACAGAGATATTTTCCCTTTTATCGTTTTAATCACGCTTCCCTCTTTAATAATTTCAGCCGAGCTTTCTTCTAAAACATTCGTTTAAATTATAATAATGGCCGACTCGAGTATTGCCTCCGGTGTTTTCCCCCTTTTCTTTTTTCCTGTTTGAAGCCCTTTCGAATCAAGTCGCGCCTTCCCTTTGTTTCCATTCCAATCGAAGCAGTTCGATTCTTTAAAAAAAAAATTCACGAAGGAAATAAAAGCTACAGATAATGGCCGAGCTCTTCAATCGAATTCGCATCTTAAAAAAAACCCAACTTCAAACGTTCAAAATCGAATTGAATCACGATCCAAGGCGAGCTCGTGTGCTTTGGTTGAGGGTTTGCATCAGATCGACTGTGGAGCGCGCGAAACATTTCGAAGGGGGGGCCGTGGATCTGAGGCGTGTTCTCGTGGAGGAATGGGCGAGGGGCATTCGCGAGCGGGCCGTGATGTAAGGGCGGCGCAACTGGATGTTCGCGAGGTGATTTGGGATTGGGGGGGTCACGGCGTCAAGTGGGATGCTCACGTGTGGCCGAGGGATGTCGGGGAGAAGAGCTTGTGTTTGTTGTTGCTTTGAGGAAGGTATTCGAGTTGTTTTTCTTTTTAGTTTTCTAAATTTCTCTGTACTTAACTCCTGTTTGTTTTAAAATAGAGATATGAAATTTAACTAGCTAAATTATTAATTCAGAATTGGTTAATTAAATCTATTAACTGATAATATTAAGTTGTTAAACAGCTAAATGGATTTGTCAAAATAATAACATGTATCAGTTTATGTATTGTTTATAAAAATAGTTTTGGGTTTCTGGCATGTTACAGTATTGTTTTAAAATATATATATATATATATATATATATATATATATATATATATAAAGATATACACATTTGTGTTATAAACGATTTAAAGGGAAAATATGTATATATCTTAGGAAAATTTCATCTTTCAAATTTTTTTTAATGCAGGTTAAGTAAGTTAAAACTTTTAATTTAATCTGTTTATCAAAATTTTAACAGTAAAGTTTATAATTTTATTAACCTAGTAGATTTAAATTTAAAATGGAAATAGTAATGGTAGTTTAAAATCATGGGAAAATGTTAATGAACGGAAATTTATTTCCGATAAGTTCGAATAATTATAAACCGTATATTGTTTGTTTAAGGTCCAAATCATGAGGGAACTAATCGGGATAGATCAGGTTGCAAACAAGGTCAAAAGGTGAGTTAATCTCACTCAGTTTAAATTTAAATTTAAAATGATTAAATTTAAATAATTGTTTGAATGGTTGAATGAATTGATGTGATATAGTATGGTATTTTGGAATTGGTATATTATATTGTACTGACGTTTGTGGATGCAGGGAAAAACAGGTTGGAGGGATCCAACTGGATCCCTCAGTATTTATTTAAATTATTTAAAACCCTCTGTTGTGATTTATTTGATATTCTATGATGATCTTTATTGGAATATTGAATGCCATGGTTAGATTGAATATCATTGGGTATGATTAATTACCAAAATTATATAAATTGGATTTTGGTAAGATAATAAAAGAAGTGAATTTGTAAGTGAAATAATTATAGAAGATTTGAATAAATTTTTAAATGAATTGGAAAGAAATAAAGTGACTTTAAAATTCTCTTAAATAGATCCTGGTATAGAATGGAAATTTGAATAAACAGGAAGTTAATGAATTTTAATCTTCAATGATATTAATTAAAAGAATAAAACATTTATTTAAAATTTAAGATTTAAATTTTTGAGAAAAAAATAAAGAAGAAGTCGGGAACAGCTGAAATTTGTATAAAAGTTTTAAAATTTAATGGAAAATAATAACAATAATAATTAAGTGCATAATTAATGAAATTTCAAATGAATTGAGTAATTAAAGAAACTTATTTCAAATGGAATAAATTGGGAATCAATTTGGAAAATTGATTTAAGTGATTGAAGTTGGAATTCTCCCTGGATAACTAAGTACGTTTTCAAGTAAATTTTTAAATATAAGTTAATAGTTTTAAAATTGTTTTCAAAGGTATGTTTTGAAAAATTTATTATTTCTAATATTTAAATTCTAAAGCAAGTATTTTCTCAAATCTATTATAGTAGTAATTATTTAAAAAGTGACATAGTATTTTGTTTCAAAAGTGAAAATCTAGTTTTATATTTTATTAAGTAACTTTATTTTCAAATATTCATATAAGATGTATTTTTAACAAATTATTAAAGTAGTTTTAATTTAAATGTTTTAAAAGTACATATTTCAAAGTAAAGTGTTTTAAATTATTTTAAAATCTAGTTTTGTGCTTGGTAATTTCAGAGGAGATAGAAAATATTTGGGAAAGTTTATTCTAAAAAGAAAGAAGGTTTTGAAACTGTTTTCAAAGGATTGAAAATAGAAATATATCTTGTGAAGATATCTTTGAGATAAATAAATAATTTGGGAAATTATTTATTGTTTGATGGATGTTTGTGAATATTAATTGATAGTTAAATAACCGACTATCAATACTGGCCAAATACGTTGATCGTTTCGAAGAGACCGGGATCGAGATTAATTTCTTGAAAACCACTTCGATCCGGTTTGTACGATTCGTGAAAACAATTTTGGATTCGAAGATGGAGCAGTGAAGTGCAAGGGCTAGTCGCTACTAATCCTGAGGGTATTTCCAAAATGGATGTAGTAGGAATAGTGCCTTCGGTTCCGTTCGAACCCGGGACGGACTTGTATGGATGAATGCTGGCGAAAACATCGTCAGGTGGACAATGGGCATTCTAAGAGATATGTTCTAAAAAGGTAATGCTTAACCTCAAGCCTCATCAAATGGGAATGACTGAAAATCAGGGGTTATGCAGCAAGGCTAGGTGGGTAGCACCCAAGCAGGGTAAGGTCATTCCGGTCCAGATGTCCCTTTTTATTTCGTCTTAGTGGGCGGTTGCTGATCCCAACCGTGGGGTGATCTCACTCGGGATTATCCAGTAAGGGGTAGTCCCGGCCTTGTGTTGCAGGGGAGCGGGCGTACTCCTCGGTACGGTGATCTAGGCCCCGTACTGTGACAGGTGGTACCCCAGTGCATAGTCATTAGTTGGAAATCCATTCTCCCTACGAGCCTTGTACGAGTTTTGTTTGTATTACCCACTCTGTGGCTAGTATCTGGAATTTAATGAACGTAACAATTTCGGCTATTTTATAAGTATTTGTATATAGACCCTATTATAATATCAGAGGATTTCTATAAAAAGTGTTTTAGCTATCGTAAGGTGAAAACCCGACATGTTTATTTGTGGCGTGGTCTTACGAGATGCTTTTGTTTTCAAAGGATTTTTGAAACTTTAATAATCAATTGAGTGTGATTTTCTCACGCTGGTATTCCAGACTGACTCGGGTATTATTTAACTATAATGCTCGGGTCAGATCGAGTATTATAGGATACAGGATATGATGTTGTGGAGCTCAGCAGATGAGCTGGATGACGATACGTACATTCGTACTTGTTTTATATTTATATATTCCGTTGTTTGAGTTGTTGTGTATCTTGAGTTGTTGTGTATCCATTGTATGATTTTGATGTTGAGCTGTGATTGATGTACTCTGATGACGTAATATATATAAACAGAGATATTTGATTTTTGAGTAAAATTATTTATTATCTATTATATTTTATTCCGCTGCGATGGTTAGATTCTGATGTTGATTTCTATTTTCTTCTTATACCTCTCTTCTTCTTTAACCAAATGGTTCGTATTTCCGTGCAACTTGAGTTGATTTACGTAGAATAGTGTTGACTCAAGGGGTACGGATTTGCGGGTCGTTTCACTTGGTATCAGAGCTTAGGTTGGTGATAACCTTGGCTCTGTTGGGAATTACTCATAAAATAGAGTCTATAGTACTCTAGAATGGGTTTGAGCATATTAATAGATATGAGTGCGTATTTGTTAGTGAATATAAAGTGTTTTATATTGTGATGATTGATTTATTGAGTGGCATATAAACCTTCGTCGACACAGTCTGCGCAACTGTATTGAAGGGGTTTCTAAACACTTGAATAGAACAATTGACATGATATTGTTTTAAATGTGGTAAATGAAATAATTTTACCCAAAAATATATTTTGATATAAAGAATAGTTTTGAAAACTATTTAGCTAATATATGGTTGCTTGGATGGTAGAAATGATGATATTAAAGTATCATTGTTAAGTGAAAAAATTTAACTAGAATTTGTAAATACAATCAAAGACTGAGAAGATAAATTCAATTATGAAGTGAAATTTATAAATATGGATTATAAATGTAATTTATAAAATTGAAATACAGTCAAATGAGATTTGTATAAGCATAAAGTGTACAAATGAATTATAGTTAGAATTTAATTTAAGCAGGCTTTGGAAATTTAAAATCCCGGAGACTTTGGAAGTGTTTGTCGAAGTGTTTTAAAGATAAATGACCGCATTATTGTTTTGAAGATATTTCTGAATGGAAATCTGTTTTAAATGGATTTTGAAAGTGATATAGCATTGAAATCACTTGGATTATTGGAAAATAATTCTGATGATGACGGCCGTATCATCAGTGTTCATTTTCGAATTTCTAAGTGACGGATTGCTGCCAAAATTTGATTTGTTCAAAGAAGCTATTTGTTTTTGAAAATTTCAAAGGAAATTTGTTGAGGGTAAAACCAGGATTGGTTTGACTTTTGAGAAATGTGATTTGAGATGTTGAAGATTTCAAAATGATTTGAAACCAAAGCCGGGAGCTTAGAAATCCTGATGAGATCGGTTGAAGCTTATAAATTGAGATGATTTTTTTTTAAATCAGGAAGGGAATATAAGCTTTAAATGTTGGAATTTAAATTTAAATTTAAAGAGAAAAGATAAAGATGAAATTTACTTGGATCGGGAAATAAAAATTTGACTGGATTGAAAATAATTGGATAGGCTGAAAATAATATCCAGTGTATTCGAATTAAGTTGAAATCGGATCGAGTTGAATAAATCTGAGTTAAAGTAAAACTGAATTGGAATGAGAATTCAATTGAATTAATGAATGGAATTAAATTCGTACCTGAACGAATGGAAAATAAGTTGGATAAGAATTCGAATTGAAATAAATAAATAAGAATAACTTATAAAAGAATCATAATTAGAAATCCATGGAATAAAATATTCTTGGGTTATAAATAAGCATAAGGCTTGAGTTAAAATAAAAGAAGAATATATTCAAGCCTATGATGAATGGAATTGTGTAAATAATAAGTTGTGGCTGATAAAGTGGGACAGAAACCCAAAATAAATATTGTTGGATGAATTGAAAAATAAAATAAAATGAAGATCAAAACTTGAATTATAAAATAAATTGAACTTAAGGAAAATTAAATGAAGTGATATTTGAAATTTAAAAATCAAATATTGAACTATAAATAGGAGAGAACTAATTTTATAATAAATCAGTTAATAAAATGTGTAAATGGGAACGTAATGTTGTTTAATAGAAGCTGAATTGTGAATATATGGTGAAGTTTGGAAATAAAACTCAAGTTATAAATAAGATTCGACTTAAATTGTTAGTGAATGGTAAATTGAAATGGATAATGGATCCAGAACTTGAGTTATAAATTAAAATTTGACTTCGAGTGTTAACAGATTATATATAATTGGAAATGTATCGAATAAAAATGGAATTGGATTGAAATAGTAATGGTTTAAATTGCCAATAAAATCCAAATAAATGGAAATAAATTGGATATGGCCTTGTAATCAATTGAGTAAGTTGAGTATTAAAGAGAAAAATTTTACTTGTAAAATGAAAATGAGCTTAAGTATATAATTTGAAATAAATTGTAGTAAATTGACTTAAGCTGAATAGATGGAGGAGAGTTGAATTTAATTCAACTTAAACTAAGTTTAATGATATTGGGTTGGGTTTAAATTAAGTGGAAATAAATTGGATAGAAATAGAATTTGGTAAGTTACCGATAATATTAAATGGAATGAAGTTCTTAATTAGACAATTGTAAACCATTTAAAATGTCAAAGAATTGAAATAACTTGGAGACAATATGAACAATTGAATGTTTTCAAGTTAATAGAATGGTTTTAAATGAATACGGATAAGAAATGAATCGTAAATGAATAGATCATGAATAAAATTGAAATGGTTATTGAATGAAATAGCTTGGATTGTTTTCAGGCTAAATAAAATAGTTTGGAATAAACAAATTTGGAATGAAATGTAAATGAATGGATTGTGAATGAAATTCAAACAGAATGTGTCGAGCTAGATCAAATGATTTTGAATGGAATCTGTTTGTACAATGAACTAGTTTGATTAATAAAATGAAATGCAAGTGAATGGATTCAAATTTAAAATGCGATGAAAATGAGAATATATGGATTGTGAATAAATTTAAAAATGGAATAGAATTAAGTATAAATTGAGTTGAAATCCATTTAAATTGGTTATAAAATACAAAAACTTATTTATTCACATAGATCTCGTCAAATTGCATAGAATAAATTGTCATTGGATGTAAATGGAAGCAATTAAATTTAATGTTGGAATATTTAAATTGCCTATGAAAAGTTTTTAATGTGCATTTCTTTTAGAATTCATGTGTTTAACTATTGCAAGTAAGTGAAATGTTAATAAACTTCATATATATGGTATTTACATGTTTAAATTGAGTAAGTACAGGTACCTGGAAGCCGTGTGGCTGGATTTGGGTTGCATTAACTGCTAAATAAATAAGCGGTCTGCTTAAAAATGCTAAATAAGGTACGCCTACGCAATAAAAATAGGAAATATGAACTGTTTTTGGTTTTTCCGACCGTGTGGGTCGATGTATATATATTTATATCTTTTGTCAAATTGCAAAAGCTCCTCCGTACAAAGGGGACTCTGCCAAAAATTTTCAGAAATTTTGGGAGTTAGAAAATTTTTGAAAATTTTGTTAACGACAAAACGGTTTAAAACTGGAAAATTGAAATAAGTTAGTAAATGGAACTAATTAAAGTAATGACATGAATTAGTAATAAATGACAAATAAAATTTATATATGCAGAGTTAAAGGTAAATTGAATTCATATGGAATGTGAAAACTAAATTGAATAGAAATAGATATGAACTTAAATGGTGAAGTGAAAATAAATAAAGGAGCATATAAAAAAAATGCTTATACTGAACTTAAGAAAGGAATGGTGAATTCTTGGTTGGAAACTGATATTACAAATATATTCTTAAGTTAATATCTGAATGAATAAATACTGACATTATGTAAGAAAGTTGATATGAAGATTTGGGAATATTGTGATTGGATATTAGTACTAAGAAGGATATGCAGGTAATATAAAGGAAAAAGAGAATTGGATTGATTTCAAAGATAAAAATTTGAAATGCTCGACAAAAAAGTATGTATTTAAATTTGGTGTGAATTTGATTGGAAATTTGGATTGAGCCACTTGGCCTTTTGTTTTCTTTTTGGATTTGGGAGGCCGTAGAGCCATTTTGTAGTTGTACCGAGCTAGCCGCGCAAATGAGACACTGGCAAAAAATTTCGGAAATTTAGGGTGTTAGAAATTTTTTGAGAAAATTTGAAAACTTAAAAACTTAGTTTTGAATTATGATTTGTATGATTGAGCAAGTAATAATATTTGGAAACTATGGGAGAGTTGAGAAGTTAATAAGAATAATAATGGGTCTTTTATAAGAAGATAGTTGGTAAGGTGTTCAATTGTTAAAAACTGTTTGGTTTCGGGGAATAAGTAAGCGGGTATTGGACCATTCTTCTTATTTAGTAATTTCGGGGACGAAATTATTTTAAGGGGGGAGGAATGTGACGACCCGAAATTTTTGAGTATTTGAAATGAGAATATTTAATTAATTTTAAATATTAAAAGGTTAATTATTAACTTTAATTTCAAATATCACTATTTATTTGATAATTAATTGTTGAATTTAATTATCGGAATGGGGTAAAATATTGAATCTGGAGTTTTAAGCCTGTTGAAAATAATTTGAAGGCTTATAAAATTTATATTGATAATACTGAAATAATAGAAGTGTTAAAATTGAATTTAACACTAATCTGTTCAGTTTTAAAATATATCGTTTAAATTGAATTTAAAAATAGCCCGCCGAGGCACAGTCTCGGAAATTGACGAAACCAGTTCCGTTGGGTCCGTAATAGTGTTATATTATCGGATTTAAATTTTCGTAGAGATTGGAGTTGTTGTGTGAGCATACGATATATTAACGCGTTGGAATTAAAATCTATAATTTAATATTTTAAATCGATTTATAAAGCTAATTTCCACATACGATTGATTTAGCTTCCGAAACACGTTCCATTGTGTTCGGAATACGGGTAAAGCCTTATAAACGCCTGTCGGCGGGTCTGATTTGGAATTCGAGATTTCGAGTTATGTTATACTAGATATTTTGAAAATTTAATAATATTAAATATATAAAACTCAATATACAGGTACCCTATATCGTACATCAGCCACCTTATCTTCTGAGCGCGCAGAGATATTTTCCCTTTTATCGTTTTAATCACGCTTCCCTCTTTAATAATTTCAGCCGAGCTTTCTTCTAAAACATTCGTTTAAATTATAATAATGGCCGACTCGAGTATTGCCTCTGGTGTTTTCCCCCTTTTCTTTTTTCCTGTTTGAAGCCCTTTCGAATCAAGTCGCGCCTTCCCTTTGTTTCCATTCCAATCGAAGCAGTTCGATTCTTTAAAAAAAAAATTCACGAAGGGAATAAAAGCTACAGATAATGGCCGAGCTCTTCAATCGAATTCGCATCTTAAAAAAAACCCAACTTCAAACGTTCGAAATCGAATTGAATCACGACCCAAGGCGAGCTCGTGTGCTTTGGTTGAGGGTTTGCATCAGATCGACCGTGGAGCGCGCGAAACATTTCAAAGGGGGGGTCGTGGATCTGAGGCGTGTTCTCGTGGAGGAATGGGCGAGGGGCATTCGCGAGTGGGCCGTGATTTAAGGGCGGCGCAACTGGAAGTTCGCGAGGTGATTTGGGATTGGGGGGGTCAGGACGTCAAGTGGGATGCTCGCGTGTGGCCGAGGGATGTCGGGGAGAAGAGCTTGTGTTTGTTGTTGCTTTGAGGAAGGTATTCGAGTTGTTTTTCTTTTTAGTTTTCTAAATTTTCTCTGTACTTAACTCCTGTTTGTTTTAAAATAGAGATATGAAATTTAACAAGCTAAATTATTAATTTAGAATTGGTTAATTAAATCTATTAACTGATAATATTAAGTTGTTAAACAGCTAAATGGATTTGTCAAAATAATAACATGTATCAGTTTATGTATTGTTTATAAAAGTAGTTTTGGGTTTCTGGCATGTTACAGTATTGTTTTAAATATATATATATATATATATATATATATATATATAAAGATATACACATTTGTGTTATAAAAGATTTAAGGGAAAATATGTATATATCTTAGGAAAATTTCATCTTTCAAATTTTTTTTATGCAGGTTAAGTAAGTTAAAACTTTTAATTTAATCTGTTTATCAAAATTTTAACAGTAAAGTTTATAATGTTATTAACCTGGTAGATTTAAATTTAAAATGGAAATAGTAATGGTAGTTTAAAATCATGGGAAAATGTTAATGAATGGAAATTTATTTCCGATAAGTTCGAATAATTATAAACCGTATATTGTTTGTTTAAGGTCCAAATCATGAGGGAACTAATCGGGATAGATCAGGTTGCAAACAAGGTCAAAAGGTGAGTTAATCTCACTCAGTTTAAATTTAAATTTAAAATGATTAAATTTAAATAATTGTTTGAATGGTTGAATGAATTGATGTGATATAGTATGATATTTTGGAATTGGTATATTATATTGTACTGACGTTTGTGGATGCAGGGAAAAACAGGTTGGAGGGATCCAACTGGATCCCTCAATATTTATTTAAATTATTTAAAACCCTCTGTTGTGATTTATTTGATATTCTATGATGATCTTTATTGGAATATTGAATGCCATGGTTAGATTGAATATCATTGGGTATGATGATTTACCAAAAATATATAAATTGGATTTTGGTAAGATAATAAAAGAAGTGAATTTGTAAGTGAAATAATTATAGAATATTTGAATAAATTTTTAAATGAATTGGAAAGAAATAAAGTGAATTTAAAATTCTATTAAATAGATCCTGGTATAGAATGGAAATTTGAATAAACAGGAAGTTAATGAATTTTAATCTTCAATGATATTAATTAAAAGAATAAAACATTTATTTAAAATTTAAGATTTAAATTTTTGAGTAAAAAATAAAGAAGAAGTCGGGAACAGCTGAAATTTGTATAAAAGTTTTAAATTTTAATGGAAAATAATAACAATAATAATTAAGTGCATAATTAATGAAATTTCAAATGAATTGAGTAATTAAAGAAACTTATTTCAAATGGAATAAATTGGGAATCAATTTGGAAAATTGATTTAAGTGATTGAAGTTGGAATTCTCCCTGGATAACTAAGTACGTTTTCAAGTAAATTTTTAAATATAAGTTAATAGTTTTAAAATTGTTTTCAAAGGTATGTTTTGAAAAATTTATTATTTATAATATTTAAATTCTAAAGTAAGTATTTATCAAATCTATTATAGTAGTAATTATTTAAAAAGTGACTTAGTATTTTGTTTCAAAAGTGAAAATCTAGTTTTATATTTTATTAAGTAACTTTATTTTCAATATTCATATAAGATGTATTTTTAACAAATTATTAAAGTAGTTTTAATTTAAATGTTTTAAAAGTACATATTTCAAAGTAAAGTGTTTTAAATTATTTTAAAATCTAGTTTTGTGCTTGGTAATTTCAGAGGAGATAGAAAATATTTGGGAAAGTTTATTCTAAAAAGAAAGAAGGTTTTGGAACTGTTTTCAAAGGATTGAAAATAGAAATATATCTTGTGAAGCTATCTTCGAGATAAATAAATAATTTGGGGTATTATTTATTGTTTGATGGATGTTTGGGAATATTAATTGATAGTTAAATAACCGACTATCAATACTGGCCAAATACGTTGATCGTTTCGAAGAGACCGGGATCGAGATTAATTTCTCGAAAACCACTTCGATCCAGTTTGTACGATTCGTGAAAACGATTTTGGATTCGAAGATGGAGCAGTGAAGTGCAAGGGCTAGTCGCTACTAATCCTGAGGGTATTTCAAAAATGGATGTAGTAGGAATAGTGCCTTCGGTTCCGTTCGAACCCGGGACGGACTTGTATGGATGAATGCTGGCGAAAACACCGTCAGGTGGACGATGTGCATTCTAAGAGATATGTTCTAAAAAGGTAACGCTTAACCTCAAGCCTCATCAAATGGGAATGACTGAAAATCAGGGGTTATGCAGCAAGGCTAGGTGGGTAGCACCCAAGCAGGGTGAGGTCATTCCAGTCTAGATGTCCCTTTTTATTTCGGCTTAGTGGGCGGTTGCTGATCCCAACCGCGGGGTGATCTCACTCGGGATTATCCAGTAAGGGGTAGTCCCGGCCTTGTGTTGCAGGGGAGCGGGCGTACTCCTCGGTACGGTGATCTAGGCCCCGTACTGTGACAGGTGGTACCCCAGTGCCTAGTCATTAGTTGGAAATCCATTCTCCGTACGAGCCTTGTACGAGTTTTGTTTGTATTACCCACTCTGTGGCTAGTAGCTGGAATTTAATGAATGTAACAATTTCGGCTATTTTATAAGTATTTGTATATAGACCCTATTATAATATCAGAGGATTTCTATAAAAAGTGTTTTAGCTATCGTAAGGTAAAAACCCGACATGTTTATTTGTGGCGTGGTCTTACGAGATGCTTTTGTTTTCAAAGGATTTTTGAAACTTTAATAATCAATTGAGTGTGATTTTCTCACGCTGGTATTCCAGATTGACTCGGGTATTATTTAACTGTAATGCTCGGGTCAGACCGAGTATTATAGGATACATGATATGATGCTGTGGAGCTCGGCAGATGAGCTGGATGACGATACGTACATTCGTACTTGTTTTATATTTATATATTCCGTTGTTTGAGTTGTTGTGTATCTTGAGTTGTTGTGTATCCATTGTATGATTTTGATGTTGAGCTGTGATTGATGTACTCTGATGACGTAATATATATAAACAGAGATATTTGATTTTTGAGTAAAATTATTTATTATCTATTATATTTTATTCCGCTGCGATGGTTAGATTCTGATGTTGATTTCTATTTTCTTCTTCTACCTCTCTTCTTCTTTAACCAAATGATTCGTATTTCCGTGCAACTTGAGTTGATTTACGTAGAATAGTGTTGACTCAAGGGGTACGGATTTGCGGGTCGTTTCAGTTCTCTAATCCGACATCATTCACCATGGCAAGCTCGCTCTCCAATCGTTGTCCTTTCTACTAAGAAAGGAGAGCGCAACATAGATCGTGAGATGTCAAGCATAGCCGGCCTAGATTAAACACCTTTACCATTTTATTTGGTGACGTACCAATCCTCGGGCGTGGGATTAGGCAGAGTTCTTACTCGATCTGATTCCTCGGTGTTCACTCATCTGATTCTTGATTTTCTCAATCTAATCCACTATAAGAGTATGACCTCCTTCTTTTGGGTCCTCAATATTTCGGCCTTCCTTTTTTTTAATGTTGATTGCGGCTGGTTATGCTTGCCCCAAGTATGTCATGGTCTAATACACAATAGCTTGTTGTTGTGCAGCAAAATGAGTACAAATATTTTCCACAACTTTGTCTAGGTCGCCTCTAGTGATGATGTATGGTGTTAGAGTACTAGATGAATGGTTATCTTGTTCTACAGCGGCTCGATTAGCATTTCTACTAGTATCATCAATCTTGCTCTTACATTTAGGAGGCATGTTGAGAAAAATTTCTAAATGAAAGCAACAAAAATGTTTGCATGAAAAGTAGGCAAACACCTCTAATCAAGTTTACATTAACAAGTTCAATTGAAATAGAATGTAGGAAAGGTATATTACATACAGATTTATAGTGGTTCAGGCATAATTAGCCTACGTTTACTGTGTCTTTTTATTACTTTTCTTATATTTAAGCATGAACAAGTGTTTGAATGTAAAATACAATGATTTATTGCCTGATATAGGAACCATAGAGCTCAGTTCGGTTATTTCTTTTTGGTGTAGTTTAGAGGTCCCAAAAACTGTCTCTATGGCTGCTAGATGTTTTGATACTTATAGGGGTGTAAAGGTAGAAGTTACCCCGTTAAATCTATCAATTTTCATGTATAACTCGCTCGGTTCAAATATTTTCATATATGAAATATTTGATCATAAATTTTCAAATGTACCTAGATTTCTTTCCATATATATCCTATTTGGTACGGTTGGGAAAGCTTTATCTGGGTTAGTTGATTTGGTGGATGCACGTAGACACCTTGCTGGCCAGATTCCCTCATGCACCTTTCTTGGTTCGGCCTTGCTTGGCTTGCCTGGTTCAATCTTCAAACCATGCTGACTAAGAAATTTTGTTCGGTAGTCCTGGCTATATACACCGGATAGCATTTCTTGTCCGTTGACTTGCTCACTACCGAACAAGAATTAGTTTCGGTGGTTAAACAACCGAACATGGATTGATGTCCGGTGGTTAAACTATCGAACAGATGTTCTTGTTTAGCTTATCTAAATAGCCGAAAAGAGGGGTGCAATTTTTCCCCAATTCCTTCGTTTTCCTTAACTTCTGATGCCTTACTTCCTTCCTTTCTTTGCCTTTTCTCGAATATCCTACCAACACTTGACTCTCGAGTGCAAATGCCTACAACATCCACTATTTTTAGCGTCCAAATATAGTTACAAATGCCAAAAAAATATGCTTACAACTACAAATAATAAAGATAGTGAATCGTGATTATATAAATTAAAAAGTCTCCAACGACGAACATAAAATGGAAAACCTCACAACGGAATAAAATGAATAATGTACATATCACTGTAGGACATTCAAGGTAAAATAAATCATCTCAATCTTTCTATACATTAATCATTTACAAAGCATTACAACAATGATACATAAGAAATAATCTTAGGTTAACAACTTATGGATGTAGCATATAATCAAAATCCTTCCTTTTGCTTTTGCTTACTTTCACCTCTCAATTTCAGAAATATGTACAAAAGAATTTTTTTAACTATTTTTGAACTATGCCTAATTCTATATACCCTAGCTCAACTTAAAGGGTCTGGTGGCTATTGCATAGGAATAAACTTTATACATACCTTTTTGGGGATCAAGCCTACACAATTCTATTTTATGTTCTTCTGCATCCAAATACTAGTTAGTACACTGCAACCATGGCATTCATGCAACCATTGCAGCCATTACAAACAATGCAGCCAATGCAACCATTGCAACTAATGCAACCAATGCAACCAATGTAATTAATACCATTAGTAAAAGCATTAAAATAGTGTCCGTACTCATTCATCATGATAGATCATCATATGGGGCAACATCAACAATTGTACACTTAGACATTAAACATTACATACATTAGAGAGTAGCCAATGATTAAATAAGAAAATAACAACACAATTATACTTATATTCATACTAATCATCCATTATAATAATACTCATAATGTAAGTATAAATCACCAAATGTATGTTAATCAATCCATAATAGCATCAAATCTTCAATCATTAAATGTGCACTAATCCAAACTATATCAGTAACATTACCTCAATCACCACATAATGATAGTTAATTACTCTTCATCTCGTAGTAATAATGGTAAAATATCACATACCTATCTTTAATGTTATCCCATCATCATATAACAACATATATATAATAATTTAAATAGCAATTAACAATCATCCAAATAGTATATTTGCATTAGTTAATCTCTTATGTATAAAATTGTTTTATTATTGTCTATTATAAAGTTTCCTTTTCATTTATTTCAAAAATAATAGTAATTCTCTCAAATTAATGTAATACTTTAAAATACATTATTGTAAGCTCACAACCGTGAGATGTTCACATAAATAATATTATTATTTATAACATTTCATTTTATTAAATGGTAATAATAAACAATCTGAAATAAGTTTAAAGCATGTTCTCCGTTGTTATATATGGATTTCCTCAGACTTTCATGAATAAACTTTACTAAATTTCTCCAGTTAATTTCATTTTATTTCATTCAAACGCTAATATTTCCAAACAGTGTACAAAATTCATAATTCACATTATTTATCATTTATTTACTTATTTATCTTTTATTTATCCAATCTAATTAATTTCATACATTTTATATCAATCACCATATCCACAATTGATTAAAGTCAAACACCCAATAACACAATGATCATCAATAAATAGTTAACATGACATAACATATCCAAAATATTCACAATATCAAATAATTATCAATATATTACAACACATATCTATAATTAAAATTTTCCAATGGTAAATATCTATTTTATTAGTAACAAATCAATTAACTATACCAACATGCTTTTTTTCAATAGACTTCAAACTCAGTAAAGCCAGTGCCAAATCGTCTAAATTCCACCATGAATCCTACAAAAGAAACCGTGCTTGTATCGGAGTTTGTATGTAAAGGATACGAAGATTAGAAAATCAAAGGTTTAAATTGTAAATATTAAATAATGGCTAAAATGATGAAGAAGAACTCACCTCATATGAAGATTAACCTATATTTAAATGAATGAAGTATAACATTTTCTTCTTCCATCACAACCCAAATCGGTTTTAAAATCCACATGTACGCATTGTTTGAGTGAATCTCACCCCTGTTTTTTCAGTTACCATTCTCTTATGGAATATATTTTATACTTTTCGAGTTAAGAAGGAAAAGGAGATTGTAGAAAAATACTCAATGGTTGTTTCCCTAAAAGATCATTTCCTCCTACCTCTACCTTCTTTATTTATAGGGTGGGATGAAGGATAATAGAATTTTAAAGGTATGCGTTGAAAGAGAGTAACATATGAATTTTCATTAATATTTACCTTTATACGTAGTAAATTTATTCCTAATCTTTAGGGAATCAATCTCCATTAATAAAAAGATTAATTTACATATATTTCAATCAATGGGCAATCAATGGGTAATATGAGCAATTAATTTTCCACAATATATGAAATTAATACACAACCAATTATATATGTACATATATTCAACAACTGAGATTTATGCTAATTAATGCGCAATTAATTGCAAGACTATGCAATTACTCCCCCACGATGTATGAAATTAATATAACCATATGCACATACACATACATGCTATGTACACACTCACACACACATATATATTCAACAAGTAGGATATATTGTCAACTAATGCATGCTTCATTGCTAATCTATGCAATTAATTCCTTATTGCACATGTACTACGCACATATATACGAGAACATACCTAAACATTTTTTCTTATATAAATATATGTACGTACATGTATGTTTGTATATTGACCATAAATTTTTATTATCCCTTTTTTTTCCTATCTCTCCGATAAGGAAAATTCAAAAATAAGTTACTGGCAGAGATTGGATTCACGACCTCTCCAAGTGAACTCTACTCTCTTTACCAACCACACTAAACATACATTTTGTTTTCAAAATTGAAACATTAAAATTTATTGGTCATTGATGCAAAGCTTTTCGACTTGTAAAATCAATATGTTTGCAACTGTACTTTCAAATCCATCAAAATTATATGTCAAACTGATTGTCTTGGATAGATCTTCGCAACGGTTATAAATGCGCTTTTGTATTAACAATTCATTCGTAACTACTTTAATATTTTAAAGCTAAATTGCGGGTCGTTGCAGTAATACCCATCTCGGACTATAACCCACTGACAATGCCGACGCAGAGTTGAGTGTCGAAATGTGTTGGACGAACTATATGAATGTTGTATTTGCGTTGTGGCATGCCTATACAGTCACCGTACATCATGTTCATTTGTCAAAACTTTAACAGAGAGCCCAGCGTGAATTTTCTATAGTGCTTGTTTGTGGTATTCCACCATTCTCATCTCCATCCATGATGCCTTTTTTCACTTTCCAATCACCGTCTTTAGTTTGTAGTAGTTTATTCCAAAGAGAATAGAAATGATTGAGATTGTTTCACTTGCTCTTTATTTGAGGCCGTTTAGATTAACATGTTTATACGTATTAAAAGCTAGTGCAATGTCACCGTTCCAAAGAGAATTGAAATAAACGTGAATAAATGAAGAGAAAAAAACCTCATCCGATGCTTGAAAATGCTCGAACTAGCTAAAATGTGCTCGGAATTGACGTGGGAGATTGTGGCGGGAAGGAGGAGGGTCTTATTCTCTTTTGATGTAAATGGCTCATTTCTACCACATGGTTCAAACAGTGCAAAGAAAACTGTTGTTCAGTTATGACGCGTCAGACGCGCGTCGGACGCGTCAGGAGCTATAATTAGCCAACGTCGTGCGTCAGGAGCCATAATTAGCCAACGATTTAGTGTGGATGCAAACTCAAATTCATGTATCCCTATTCTACTATCTATTAAGAACGAAGATGACAAACAATTTAAAATCAAAAGTGATACAAAAAAGAGGTCAATGATAGGAAACCCGTTGCTTTCACAGTCCGACATTTTGACATACGCAAATTGTCATCTATTGCCGTCCACGGTTATTTTATAGTGAGCAATACAGAATTTCGTTATTATAAGTAAAAGCAAGAATATTAAAAGTTGGCCAAAAATAGCAATTAAGAAAACATGTGCGTATCTAAAGGGAATCAAATGTCCATAGAAAGAAAACACAAGTTTCATCCAACCAAATATCGAACCGCTAGCTTTGAACGAATGGTTTGCACAAAGCATATCACGTCACTAAATTATGTGACGTTATATATTAAACTCTAGGATTTCTGAGTTTAGAGTAGCATAACAGTGTGAAGAGGTAAAGATCTTCTGGCTCCTCCAGAAGCCAACGAGCCTGTCCCTTTCACTATTCATTTCTTATTCATATTATTAATTAATTCGATTTTTTGAACTAACGAAGGATGACGATCAAAGCGAGATTGGGAGCACATGCTTTGTAGGATAGCGGATGCCAGTTGCTCTGTAAACGATGGAAAACCAATAAGCCAATGATAAACTTTTTTTTTACTAGCTATTTAGTTTCTTGCAATATCAACATAAGCAAATATGATTCACAAAGTTCATTGAATTTAATTCAAACCATTATTTCCAGTCATTTTTAGTTTTATATAAATACGTTTCTTTTTTTCCTATCTAAAAATGGATTTTTTTTTTAAATATCTTTTTATACTTTTTTTCAACTTTTTAACTATTTACGAATTTCAATAAACATATTAGAGCTTCATTTGAAACAAAAAATCCCTAAACAAATTTTTTTTATTCCTATGAAACTTTAAAATTTCGTAAAATAAATATTTTTGAGCAACTTTATACCTAAATTTGAACATTTTTTTTTGACATACATATACACATACATATATGTGTGCGCAATCGAAAATGACTTTGTATGAAAAAACCTCAACCTATTAATGAAAGGCACAATTTTGGCCAACAAAAGTGATTTCAGTTTATGGATCCCAAACTTTGGAAATTAGTCTAAAAGACACAACTATTCTCGACATCGTAACTTCAAAACTCATTCGCGTCGGTGACCTTCGCGATCAATGTCAAAACATCTACCACCATTCTCCCCGTCGTCGTGCATCCCTATAGCTACCCTGCAGTGCTTGCCTTCTTGACTTCACCCCTAGGCATCCAATTGTTTCACAACCTCAATACTAACAAGTCTAGCCCATGCCTCACCTCACCACCTAATGCATCGTTTGTATTCACCACCTTACCATGACACAATTCTTCACTTCCTCGTATCAACTTTCTCGTCAATGCATCGTTTGTATACACCACCTTACCATGACACAATTCTTCACTTCCTCGTATGAACTTTCTCATCAATCATTACCAGCAACAAAAACTAACAGCAAATATGCAATGCTAGTATGCTACTACATATTAACAATTTAGGGAAATTCAAATTAGGTAGGAACAAAATGCTCTATGAAAACAACATTATATAATTTCATCTAAATAAAATGTTATATTAAAATTGAAATGCTACCCAAATCCAAATTCTTACAATTATATATTTATAATCATTTATTGTATAGTCAGATGTAAACAAAGTGCTACAGAAAACGATACATTTGAACAAGAAATATTATATGTAGGTAGAACATTCAAATATTAGATTTAATTAGACAATAAAGTTTCACCTTGCAAAAGCATGAACTAAAATTAAAAAAATGTATAAAAGTACATACAATAACAATAATGTTAATATTTGATATCCACGTCGTTAAAAATAAAAACATACAACAAATAATAAAATGCTATTGCAAAGTAGAATTAAAAGTTAAATGATATATTAAAAGTTTCTGTTCACAAAATGCTATTATAATTAGCATAAAAACATATAATGTTACATAATAATTAAGCACGGCTTTATCTAAACACCCTACCTACATACCCATACTAACAAAAGATATTATGCAGTAATATCGTCTGCAAATATGGAAAATAATGTTGGATGGGAGCGACCAACTATGAATATTCCGTTGGATCAACACTGACACGTTTTAGCTTACCTCATGAGTCATATATAACGTGTACGGTATCGGAACAAAGCAATAATGCATTGGCTAATAAGAACAGACATTACAACAAAATCTGTCTTTAGCTGCGCTTATTGGCAGCGTTTCATTGCTAGATGCAACTAATATCATCTTGTATTTTATTTTTTCGTATAACTAGCGCTTCCACAATGTATCGCCTCCCCAAAATTTATAAGTCTACAAGGTGGATCATGTAGTGTATATGCAAGTATATGTGACAAAGTATATGATGCAACTAAAACAATACTAATCTAGGTAAATATATAATAAGCATACCAGGATTATATTGGTTCAGATCTTCTGTTCTATATTCAGTCCCGAAGCTCCCTTCGAAATTCGACTATCAAACACTATCACTTCGTCCGGAGGAATAGACTTGGTTACAATAACTTGTTGTTGTCAAATATGTGTTCTATAACACAAATATTGACTAATAAGTACAAATGCTTCCACTATATATATATATATATATATATATATATATATATATATCTAGATAGTATGTCTATGAAGAACTGAATATATGGAAGAGTGAAATACAAGTATAGATCGCTAGATATCAAGAATATAATAGAGTATGTAAGTAGAGAACATAAGTAAGTAAGGTGAGTGTTCTCTTGATTCTTGATGATATATATATATATATATATATATATATATATATAGAGTTGTAGAGAGGTTCCTTGAGTAGTTGCATCCATTAACAAGTGCTCTACAGTTGCTTCTGTTGATGATGAAGAGCTGCAGCGAAGAGAAGCGAAGATGTCTATTCAAATCTGACAGTTGAAGTTTAAATTTAAATCCCGAGTTTGAAATCAGACGTCTGATATTTGTATCAGACGTCTAATACTATATATTTTTTATACATAGTAGACTTTCACACGTCTGAGTGCATCTACCAGAAGTCTGGTTCTGTCTGTTTTGTTGTTCCAGAGGACTTTTTCAGACGTCTGGCTTATGCACCCAAATGTCTGAAACATATGCATGCCTGTTTTGTGCATCTTTTCTGTTGCTTCTTTGATCCTATCGACTTGTCATCTCTTGTAACGTTCTTTGAGCCTTGTTCTTGTCTATTTAGTGATATTGCTCTAGCATATATATATATATATATATATATATATATGCATATTCAATTTCCATTGTATAGTTGTTGTCATTGAAACCGTAGATTTGATTTCCTAACAATCTCCCCTTTTTTGATGATGACAACTATACAATGTACTTATACATAATTTTATAAATCTCCCTCTGAATATGTGCTTTCCATAATTTATTGTGATCTCCCCCTGAATATTATTTTCCCCCTTTGGCATTATCAAAACGGATATATAACTTTTTAAATGTAGAAATCATGAAATATTTACCAATCGTTGTAAGATAGATATATACATAGAGATAACAGACCAAAAGAGAAATTTCATTAATTACATTAATGGAGTACATTCATAGATTTTTTTATCAATTTTACATAAGATGGAGTTCTAAAAATCTACTAGTATTTTGGGGAAGCTTTCTCTTGATCATTTCCTTTATCTTCATTTTTGGAAGAGCTAGGTTGCTTTGTAGGAGATGTCGAAGCTTGTTCTAGAGTTTCGTTCTCCATAAAAAGTTTGGAATGTTTTGAAGAAGGATAAGGCACTGGGGTTGGCCAATCTTCTGAAGGTGGTGTAGGACAACAAACCCTTTGAAGAACCTTTTTCAGAACTGATAATGCAGTTGAAAGTGATGTTTCAACTGTAGCCAGGTGTATAGCGAAAGATGTTTCAAAACTGTCAATGTGCTTAGCCAAATGTGTTTGATTTCGAGACAAAATATGCTGATTTTGGAGAGTGAGGTCTCGAATACTTTCATTTGGATTCGTCTCTGTTTGAGTCTCCAAAATATCTTTGTGGCACGTATAATCAAATGGTGCAGGAGGAGGAGAAGTCGTCTCGCAATGTTGCTCCTCCTCTTGTGATGGTTCAGGGAGTGTTTGAGGTGGGGGACCAGCTTGTCTGTCTTGATGACGTTGCATCCACTCTTCAAATGATATAAACTCTAGAGGATTTTTCGGTAGGTGCATTAGTGAGAAAATTTTGTGGAAGCATATTTCGGAGAAATTTCTTCAAAAGTGGATAGATAGGATGGGATGTTGTGAGCTCGTAGAAGTCTCATGATATATGTAGGATAGATGATGGATGAGCGTGATCGAGTCCAAAAGTGTTTGAGCTTGTCGAATATAAATTTTGCCCAATTGACCCTTGTTCCACTGAATAACATACAGGGCCTTGTGCTCTAACTCCGTTATCTGCTCATGGCTACCAAGGTGAGGAATGATAGTGTTGATAATCATTTGAGTAAGAAGTCTCGCCTTAGGTTGTAGATATTTGGATGCGAATTTAGGCATTTCATCCTCCCATATTTTATGTGTTATATTGTCTCTTGGTTTGAGATGCATATCGGGAATACTATATAAATCGTCTTCGGAATCGGAACATCCGAGAGTTCTGCATATGATTCCTGGAGCGAGACTAATTGTGTTTCCATAAACACTAGACCATAAAAATTATCATCGTTTTCAGTGTTCCAAACTACTATGCTATCCAAATTAGCGTAGAAGAGAAATATAGCCAACTGATCAATTTGGATGTTATTGGGAATAATAGATATCAAAGTTTCTAAACCGGCACTTTCACACATTTCATCTAAATCGTACATTGAGAACTTGAGTAAGTTATAAAATGGACCTGTGTGTAATTTCTTCTTTTGAATATCTTCATATCTCTTGAGTGAATGCAGTACTCGATTCATCCATCGTTCAATTTGATCATCTGAGTAAACTTGAGGGTTTGAGAAAGTTGCTTGGTCTTGTTTTCGCTTAGAGATCTTAGGATCTTTTGTTTTAGGAGCCATCAAATTTGATCAAGTTTGGAAGAGAAAGGATTTTTGAGAAGTAAAAAATCGAGACTGCAGTAGAAATAAAATGAAACGAAGTAAGAAAAGTAAAAAAATAGACATTATTTGGGCGTATAAATGTGTCGTTTGAATTTCAAACGTCTGGCAGGTAAATCAGACGTCAGATTTAACCTAGTTTGAAGATAGGTAATAGAATCAGATGTCTGGTTTGTTATGGTAGACGTCTGGATTTGGTTGATTTGTAAAATTTGACAGTCAGAGAAAATTATCAGACATCTGTTTGTATTTTCAGATGTCTGGAATAGGTCGAATATTTATTTTTGAATGACAAATAGTTTTCTCAATCGTCTAGTTTAAACAGTAGACATCTGAAAATGAGCTATGTTTTTATAATATGGTGGCAGAGATTTTTTTCAGACATCTGGTTCGTAGTTCAGACGTCTGAAATAGACTGGTTTCCTTTTTTATTAAGCAGAGGCAATTTTCAGACATCTGGAAGGTTATATCATATGTCTGATATATGAATGATGGTGTAAAATTTGTGTGATATCAGAGTGTCAGACGTCTAATGGCAATGTTCAGACGTCTGAAATGACCAATTTTTCTTAAATAGCCTAATTTTGAAGGGTTTTGCTTATTTTCGACCTTTTATTTTTAATAAAAACATAGTATTATTTTTATGAAACAGATTACAAATATACGTAGGTACAAATACAACGAGAATATATAATTTATTTAGATGGCGATGTAGTATTGCGATCTTCAAACTTGTCATCCCTCCATGGCTTGAGTGGAGACATATATTTCCATCTTCGTGGGTTCTCAGGGAACCAGAGAATCGCCTCGGTGAAGGATCCTATACGATATGAGGTAGAGGGATACAAAGAACTGCAAGGAATTGGAAGTGGTTCATGTACATCCTTTTTTCGTGAATTACAAAATTTTATCGCTACTTGCTCCAGAAAACTTAGTTGTCGTGCCGTGACTTTTTTCTCAAAATATAATTCTCGTTGTAGATCTATTTGTTTCTTTTGATAGTGATGTATCTCATCAATTTTCTTCTTGGTATTAGGAGAAAAAAATAGAGCTCGTTTGGACTTCTTATTATTGGGCGTGAATCCCGTGAGATAGGAGGACCACCTATACGTCGATTCTTGATTTGGTGTAGGGGTAGAAAGACGGTGAGGTGTATTCGCTGAGCTATCCGTTGTAGGTGTCGAGAAGGACAGATAAGAATTGTCGGAAGACATGATTATATTTTATGTTGTAAAAAATATGAAATCTATATATTCTTTGCCTTTTTTGTAAAGATCTATATATAATTTTAAAAATTATTTATAAATAATTTCAGAAAACAACCACCTAAAAAATATAAGTTGAAGGAGTTATCAATTTAATTTGTGGATAAAAACACTTTTAGGTAAACATAAAATAAATGAAGATGTGGTATTAGTTTAGAAGATCGTTAACATAGCATATTCCTAAATCACGTCGCAACTTAACAAATGTTTGTTCATTTAGTGATTTTGTAAAAATATCCGCTATTTGATTCTCGGTGTTTACGTATTCTAGTGTTATAAGTCCTTTTTCTACATTGTCACGTAAAAAATGATGATGAATATCTACATGATTAGTACGCAAGTGATTTACAGGGTTTTTTGATAGATTTATTGCACTTGTATTATCGCAATATGTTGGTGATTTATTGATATCTTTGTCGAAATCCGTAAGTGTTTGTTGTATGTATATCACTTATGCACATGCTAAAGCTACTGAAATATATTCGACTTTGCAAGTAGATAAGGAGACACAATTTTGTAGGATCTAGATTAACCCTAGAGGGGGGGGGTGAATAGGGTTATAGCAAATTTTTTCGATTTAAACACAGAAATAAATATGCTGAAAAGTAAATCACACACAAAATTTACCCAGCTTCGGCAACCCCTGCCTACTGCTGCATTCCCATATTTCTATTAGAATTAAACAGTATCACGCTTACAAACACTCTACTAGACTCGCAAACATTTGCTCCCGCTCACAAACACTTTACTAGACTCGCAAACATTTGCTCCCGCTCACAAACATTCTACTAGACTCACAAACATTTGCTCCCACTCACAAACACTCTACTGGACTCGCACACCCTGCTCCCGCCTATAGAGTTTCGTTTACTCGCAAACTCTGCTCCCGCCTACAATAGAACTTTGATTACTCGCAAACTGTTCTCCCGCCTATAGAGCTTTGATTACTCGCAAACTCTGCTCCCGCCTATAGAGCTTTGCAAACTCGCACACCCTACTCACTGAACTAATCCTAACTAGACAATCTGACACTACCTAAACGCTAGGTGGTGATTTACAAATATCTGATTTGAAAAAATAAAAACAACAAGACAAATAACACTTAAATAACCCTAAACCAAAATTTAAATAAAAACCCTTAAGTAAATGTGACCGGCCCAAAATACAAAAGGATATTTTTATTCCCTTTTCTTTTGACTCTTTAGCTCGTTCCTTTTTTCCTGTTGCTTGTGAAAATATGGCCGATCCTCTTTCGTTCCTCTTTGCGAATTAGGGCTTCTGCAAATTTGCTTTTGCTCCTTGCGATTCAAACTAGGGTTGTGCAAATTGAAGTCGCCACTTGATATGATTCGATAGTAGGCTTTGATGCTCTTCGATTTGTTCATGGCTCTTTAATTTGGATCGAGTTTGTTCTGTGTTTTCGGTATGTACTTTTCCCTTTTTCTTTGCTGGTTTTGCCTTGCTCGAACTCGATGGAATAATTGCCGATGATGATTAGGGTTCTTATAGGATTTGATTTCCTAGAATTGCGTTCGTATAAAATCATTTGAATTTGTCATATTATTCATCTCGGCCACTTGATTTTGTTTCGACGATTGAGATGTTTTCTGACTTGATCAAAAAACGTATATTAATGGTTGATACCCACGGCTTTGAATTATGACTTGGTCAATTTGCTTGGTTATCACGGTGAACGCTTGATTGACTTTGACAATACTGATTTCGTGAATTTTTACTTTGTTGACTTGTTCAACATGACTGTGACAATTTCGCTACTGGTCATTCTGAAATCACTGTGCACTTGAATTTTATCACTTGACTTCTGTATATTTTTGTGAATTGGTTTCGGTCACTGTCTGCATTCCTGTAGTAGTTTTGTTCAAGTTGTCTTGGGTATTGTTGTATCCATTGCAGTCTTATAATCTTCACTCTGGTCATACTGCATCACCACTGTTGCACTACCTTTGTGGTCTTCACAGTGTTCATGCACTTTGGTCTTTGTTTACTGTGTACTTGATGGTTGCTGTGCACTTTTGTGCTTTGAGTCTGGTCCATTGAGGTTGATCACTTTTGCTTTGATGTTGTAGATGTAGTCACTGGGTTGCTTTGTAGTTTTCTTTAACATGTTGTATCTGCATTCACCATAGTTTGTACATGCATTTGCCATACTGTACATATATTCTTGGCTCTGGTTCATTGTTGTTGTTTAAGTTAGTATGTTGCCTGACTGTCTTGAACTCCATGTGTTGCCGTAGTGTGTATGTAGTTGAAGTGGTCTGTTGGCACTGCTCATTTGAGTTGCTGCATGGTTCGATGCTCCAAGTACATGTTGTTTACTGCATATGGCTTCTCTTGTATACTTCACTTGTTCTGTCCATTCATGATGCTATGTGTTTGTTGTATAATTTAGTTTTGGTATCACTGTGCATTGCCCACATTTCTGTTGTTGCTTGGATATCGAACTGCTTCATGTTGGCTTCGGCCTTTGCAGTTTGTAGCTGCCGTGTGCATGCAGTTTTGTAGGCTTGGAGTCTTTGTTCATTGATGATTTTGGTCGTTGCATTTGCTGGGTACACAGTCTTGACCTGTTGCAGTATGGTCCATTGAGTTTAATCATCTGTTGTAGCCTGACTTGGTCTTGTTTCATGTTGGCTTTAGTCTGGACATGTGTACTCCCGACCATTTTATTGCATTTGAATTGATTTTTGAATTTGCACCTGTGTTGAATCCAGTTTCACAACTCGTGTTTGACTTTGTGCTCGTGTCGTGATTTTCAATGTTATTGCACGTGAGTTGAACCCGGTTTTTCATTTGGGTTTGACCTGTGCTCGCCTGTCCCTGTAAATCAATCAAGTGTATATATCGGCGTGCACGGCCTTGTGGCATATACAGTAATACACTGTGTATGTCACAAGTTGTTCGTGTATGATGAATTCAAGTTTAAATTATGACGAACAACCCAAATAACTGAGGCAAATTGTATTTTCAAAAATCATGTTTCATTTTATATTGCAAAAATATTTCTTTTTCAATTTTACTGCGTTAGTTTTTATTTTTGTAGATCGCTCAGATGCTGAATTCAAACTGGAATGCAGTTGAAGATAAATACGAGTGTGAGTGATATGTAGTGAGGTGCTGATGTAAATGTGAAAAAAATGTGATGTAATCAAAGTTGTATAGTTATAGTGAGAGCTTGAAATTGTACTATTCAAAAATGTAATAAATATTTATTTGAATAAAATATCTGTTTGAATTCAAATTCTGTGTAATTTATTTTATTCAACAAATATTTATTTAAACTGTGAAAAATAGAATAGTATATTAACAAATACATTTAAACGAATGTATATATGTTTATTATCATCAAACAAAAATCATATAAGCGCAAAGCGCATATTCAACAATCTCCCACTTTTGATGATAACAAACATATATTTAAGATTTTGAATGTATTAAATGTATTTGATCGTTCAATTTGCTCCCCCTATTTGAATGCTTCCTCCCTACCTGATACTCCCCCTACATATATGCATACAAATAAAAATATGTAAATGAGCCTATATGCAAATTGAAAATTACTTGACCTTTGCTTGATTCTATTTGATAAAATCTTAACTTTTCTCTTCCCCTTTTGTTATCAGCAAAAGAATAACAGTGTTATAAAAATAGGGATGAAGTGACAGACATGAATCAAACATTTAACTCAATTTAATATAAGTATCAAATTTCAATAAAATTCAAACAAAAATCATAATTACCCTTGTCAGACACATATTCCACTTTCAGAAGTGATGGGGATAAAGCCATCAAAAAATCATACAGTTCTGACTATTTGTGGTATATTTATTTCGGGAAATTTGAATATCTACTAACCATGGATAACTGTTAGGACTTTTAAATGAGATTAGTAGTATTCATAATTTTTATTTAAAAAATGAAATCAAGTATCTTCTAACCACGCATGACCGTGAGGACTTTTAAATGGGATTAGAATCAACTTGTCTATTTAAATCAATTAATTTTGATATGCGTTCCATACATGCATAACCGTGAGGACTTTTAAATGAGCATGGAAGCACATAATAAAAAATCCAAGTAATTCACCCATGCATAACCGTGAGGACTTTTAAATGAGAGTGAATACTTTGGATATTTATTTTTATTGAAGAATATAATAAATTAAAGCACAAATAATTTCCTTCACAGATTTAAAGATATTGAAGAACAAATGATTTCCTTTGTAAATTACCACAAATTTACATACTATGTGTAATTTTGATGAGTGATGGTCGATAGAAAGATGATAGAAATAGAAATGGTCATGGAATTTTTTACCCAACAAAAAGTTTTTATAACTCTTGTTATGAAATTCTAAAGAAATTTTTCTAAATATACTGTCTTGAGTTATAATATATGATAAATATCAACACTCATCACTTTTTCAATCACTATTCATCTTTTCGATAATCAAAGGGAGTCAGATTAGTCAAAATAGTCATTTAAAATCAAATTCAAAAATTATAAAATCAATTTTTCAAAAATGACTAATCTGTAAATATGGTCAAACATGATTTTCTCGAGGGGGTTTTATAAGAAAATTTTCTGCTATTTGAAAATTATTTCAAGTGAAAACAATGCAGATTTTTTCTTTGAAAAACGATGCAGCAAATGAATGTTTCAAAAATTAATCACGTTCCACTAGTAATTTTTCTATCAACTATATTACCAGTGTAATCTGCATCTGAATTTTACTCTCACTCATTTGTTACTCGTTGAATTTGATTGACCAAACCATGAAGTGTGCACCAAGAATTTCAAACTTAACATCAATTTAAATGACATTCTTTTGAATTTGAATTGAAGTCGTGTTAATAATAAAAAACATATCATAGTGTCAATCTTAGAAACCATAAGATGAACAACTATCAACAGTCATTAAAACTTCATTATTATTTCAAAACAATTTCTTGAAGTTTCAACAATTTCATAAAGTTTCAACAATTTCAAAAATTTCTTAAAATCCTTTTTATAGCATGAGTAAACAGTAATCAATCAACATCATAATTTGACCAAACAGATTAAGTTCAATGATGAAAAGATGGTTGGTCAACTTTTAAGCACAAATCAAAGTAAGAACAAGTCAAAAAATATCAATTAAGAATAATTCAGAATTAAAAAATCATCTCTTTTCATCATCACAATCTTTGGCTGATTTCATTCAGAATACGGTGCAGATTATCACATTTAATATATCGTTCAAAACAATTTTACCCGTTTTACCTTTACGATAATTTTTCGTTGTTGTCCATTGTGATTCTGTCACCTTTGTACTAGGCTAAGGAACTTTGCTTTGTCGCCCGTTGTGTTTCTGGAACAGCCAAAAACCAGAGAACACTGTTGTTGTTCCTTAGCCTGCCGCCACACCTACACGATGAAAGATTTATGTGACCTATTTGTTTTTATAGGTCCATGATTGTTAATGGCAGAATATGAAAAATATGTTTTTGGAGACCCAAAACTATTTATATATGTTCCTTTTGGCACCCAAATTTGTTTGACTTTCAAAGATTTCATATTTGTGCCTTTTGGAACCCAAATCGGTATAGTTTTCACATGTTTGGGTCTACACCAACAATTATTGTGATTGTGTCCATATTTTCTACAAATCGTGCACATTGAATTTTCTTGATTAATCTTGTTTCAACAATTTTAGATTGATTATATCCAAGTCCTTTTCTAACCATGTTAACAGTTTGCTTTCCTAATAGCATATTCAACGATTTTTCGCTTTTTGAAAATTTATCTAAAGTTGTTGACAATTGTTGGACTTGTGTTTTTAAAGACTCATTTTCTTTCAACAACTGAGTGCACCTTTTAATAGAATTTTCTTTCCTAGTATTCTCTTTTAAAATCAGAATTTCATTTTCAAGTGATTTCATTTTAATTTTTGATTTTTTAATTTCTTCTTCAAACGTTGGACACTTATCACACTTAGGGATCCTACTTTGATAGGTTTTAACTAATTGGTCAAGTTGTTCATTTAATTATATCAAAGTAACTTTTTGTGATTCAAGTTTAGCATATTTCTCCCTAAGTTGTTCAAAACAGCCATTTACTTCGTGGAAATAAATAAGTAATTCAGAGTGAGTAAGTTTTGATACCTTGCTTGGCTCATCGTCGTCGCTATCGGTTATATTCCCATGAAGGCACATATCTGCTTTCTCACTTTCACTGCTATCGCTTTTATTCCACGTGGCTGCAAATTTCCTTTTTGAATTCTTCATTAATAATGCCAGCTCATCATCATCATCCTCATCACAACTGCTATTTACTAATCCTGTTAAGCATATTTCTTTAACTGAGTCGGTTGTGGAGGACTTCTCATTGCTGTTGACTTTTGCACCATATATTGCATCGAGAGTTTTCCAAATTTTCTGTGCATTTTCACAATGAGAGACGAAATAAAAATTATCACGATTAATATGAGAATATAATATATGCATAGCAAGAGCATTAATCGAGATAATTTCCTTATTTGTTATATCACACCCATTTTCAATAATATTCCAACATTTAATATTAACAGATTTTAAATAAAATTCCATTTCCAATTCAAAAAATCTGTTCCATCGAAAATAGAAGGAATAATATTGAGATGACCCTCATCAAAAATATTATTTGGTGGATTCATGACTCTAGAGTTAAAAAATAAAATACCGTGCTCTGATACCACTTGTAGGATCTAGATTAACCCTAGAAAGGGGGTGAATAGGGTTATAGCAAATTTTCTCGATTTAAACACAGAAATAAATTGCAGAAATAAATATGCTGAAAAGTAAATCACACACAAAATTTACCCAGCTTCGGCAACCCCTGCCTACTGCTGCATTCCCATATTTCTATTAGAATTAAACAGTATCACGCTTACAAACACTCTACTAGACTCGCAAACATTTGCTCCCGCTCACAAACACTCTACTAGACTCGCAAACATTTGCTCCCGCTCACAAACATTCTACTAGACTCGCAAACATTTGCTCCCACTCACAAACACTCTACTAGACTCGCACACCCTGCTCCCGCCTATAGAGTTTCGTTTACTCGCAAACTCTGCTCCCGCCTACAATAGAACTTTGATTAATCGCAAACTGTTCTCCCGCCTATAGAGCTTTGATTACTCGCAAACTCTGCTCCCGCCTATAGAGCTTTGCAAACTCGCACACCCTGCTCACTGAACTAATTCTAACTAGACAATCTGACACTACCTAAACACTAGGTGGTGATTTACAAATATCTGATTTGAAAAAATAAAAACAACAAGACAAATAACACTTAAATAACCCTAAACCAAAATTTAAATAAAAACCCTTAAGTAAATGTGACCGGCCCAAAATACAAAATGATATTTTTATTCCCATTTCTTTTGACTCTTTAGCTCGTTCCTTTTTTCCTGTTGCTTGTGAAAATATGGCCGATCCTCTTTCGTTCCTCTTTGCGAATTAGGGCTTCTGCAAATTTGCTTTTGCTCCTTGCGATTCAAACTAGGGTTGTGCAAATTGAAGTCGCCACTTGATATGATTCGATAGTAGGCTTTGATGCTCTTCGATTTGTTCACGGCTCTTTAATTTGGATCGAGTTCGTTCTGTGTTTTCGGTATGTACTTTTCCCTTTTTCTTTGCTGGTTTTGCCTTGCTCGAACTCGATGGAATAATTGCCGATGATGATTAGGATTCTTATAGGATTTGATTTCCTAGAATTGCGTTCATATAAAATCATTTGAATTTGTCATATTATTCATCTCGGCCACTTGATTTTGTTTCGACGATTGAGATGTTTTCTGACTTGATCAAAAAACGTATATTGATGCTTGATACCCACGGCTTTGAATTATGACTTGGTCAATTTGCTTGGTTATCACGGTGAACGCTTGATTGACTTTGATAATACTGATTTCGTGAATTTTTACTTTGTTGACTTGTTCAACATGACTGTGACAATTTCGCTACTGCTCATTCTGAAATCACTGTGCACTTGAATTTTATCACTTGACTTCTGTATATTTTTGTGAATTGGTTTCGGTCACTGTCTGCATTCCTGTAGTAGCTTTGTTCAAGTTGTCTTGGGCATTGTTGTATCCATTGCAGTCTTATAATCTTCACTCTGGTCATACTGCATCAGCACTGTTGCACTGCCTTTGTGGTCTTCACTGTGTTCATGCACTTTGGTCTTTGTTTACTGTGTACTTGATGGTTGCTGTGCACTTTTGTGCTTTGAGTCTGGTCCATTGAGGTTGATCACTTTTGCTTTGATGTTGTAGATGTAGTCACTGGGTTGCTTTGTAGTTTTCTTTGACATGTTGTATCTGCATTCACTATAGTTTGTACATGCATTTGCCATACTGTACATATATTCTTGGCTCTGGTTCATTGTTGTTGTTTAAGTTAGTATGTTGCCTGACTGTCTTGAACTCCATGTGTTGCCGTAGTGTGTATGTAGTTGAAGTGGTCTGTTGGCACTGCTCATTTGAGTTGCTGCATGGTTCGATGCTCCAAGTACATGTTGTTTACTGCATATGGCTTCTCTTGTATACTTCACTTGTTCTGTCCATTCATGATGCTATGTGTTTGTTGTATAATTTGGTTTTGGTATCACTGTGCATTGCCCACATTTCTGTTGTTGCTTGGATATTGAACTGCTTCATGTTGGCTTCGGCCTTTGCAGTTTGTAGCTGCCGTGTGCATGCAGTTTTGTAGGCTTGGAGTCTTTGTTCATTGATGATTTTGGTCGTTGCATTTGCTGGGTACACAGTCTTGACCTGTTGCAGTATGGTCCATTGAGTTTAATCATCTATTGTAGCCTGACTTGGTCTTGTTTCATGTTGGCTTGAGTCTGGACATGTGTACTCCCGACCATTTTATTGCATTTGAATTGATTTTTGAATTTGCACCTGTGTTGAATCCAGTTTCACAACTCGGGTTTGACCTTGTGCTCGTGTCGTGATTTTCAATGTTATTGCACGTGAGTTGAACCCGGTTTTTCATTTGGGTTTGACCTGTGCTCGCCTGTCCCTGTAAATCAATCAAGTGTATATATCGGCGTGCACGGCCTTGTGGCATATACAGTAATACACTGTGTATGTCACAAGTTGTTCGTGTATGATGAATTCAAATTTAAATTATGACGAACAACCTAAATAACTGAGGCAAATTGTATTTTCAAAAATAATGTTTCATTTTATATTGCAAAAATATTTCTTTTTCAATTTTACTGCGTTAGTTTATATTTTTACAGATCGCTCAGATGCTGGATTCAAACTGGAATGCAGTTGAAGATAAATACGAGTGTGAGTGATATGTAGTGAGGTGCTGATGTAAATGTGAAAAAAATGTGATGTAATCAAAGTTGTATAGTTATAGTGAGAGCTTGAGATTGTACTATTCAAAAATGTAATAAATATTTATTTGAATAAAATATCTGTTTGAATTCAAATTCTGTGTAATTTATTTTATTCAACAAATATTTATTTAAACTGTGAAAAATAGAATAGTATATTAACAAATACATTTAAACGAATGTATATATGTTTATTATCATCAAACAAAAATCATATAAGCGCAAAGCGCATATTCAACAAATTTTGTTTTTTGCTGAACCATGAAACTAAAGATTGTCCGATAAAGTGACATCTTATGCTAGTACCCTTACGATCTGTTTTACATCCACCGAAATCCGCATCACATTATGAAACTAGTTCAAACGATGATCCCTTAGGGTAAAACAAACCGTAATCTCTAGTACTAGATAGATATCGTAAGATACGTTTAACAGCTTTTTGGTGTGATTCTTTTGGTTTTGCTTAAAATCGGGCGCAAAGACATACACTCATCATGACGTCGGGTCGACTAGCCGTCAAATAAAGTAAGGAGCCAATCATACTACGATCTAATTTTTCATCGAAATCTTTTCCGTTATCATCTTTTTCCAAGTGAACACTAGTACTCATTGGTGTTGGTTTGCTTGAAGTTTTATCCATTTCAAAACGATGTAGTAGATCATTACAATATAAATTTAATTCTCCCATGTGAGACATTTCAAATTCATTTTTCATAATATTTGAAAATTGATTACAAAGATTATCGTTAGTTGAACCAAAAATAATATCGTCTTCGTAAATTTATACAACTAAAATATCGTTATTTTCTCGTTTAATAAAAAGAGTTGTATCAATTTTACCTATTTGAAAACCAGATGTAATTAAATGATTTTTAAGACGTTTGTACCAGGCATGATGGGCTTGTTTTAAACCATATAAAGCGTTTTGTAATTTAAAAACATGGTCGGGATATTTTTCGTGAATAAACAATGGAGGTTGTTCAACATATACGTTTTCTTTAATAAAAACATTTAAAAAAGTACATTTGACATCCATTTGAAATAGTTTAAAATTGTGATGATTTGCAAAAGTGAGTAATTTACGTATGGCCTTGAGTCTCGCTATAGAAGCAAAGGTTTCGTCATAGTCGATACCTTCCTAAACGTGCTTTATTTCTAACTACATTTTCATATCATCTGCTTTGTTTTTAAATACCCATTTTGTTCCTATAACCGATTGATTTTCTGGTCTTGGTGCTAATTCCCAAACATTATTACGTTCAAATTGATTTAGTTCTTCTTGCATAGCTATTATCCAAAAGTTATCGTTTGAAGCTTCTTTATAATTTTTCGATTCAAAATTTGACACAAATGCTATATGACTTATTTGGTTAAGTTGATTTCTAATTACTCTAGAATTGAGATCTCCAATGATATTATCTTTTGAATGATCCTTAATAATTCTAGAAGATGATACCAAAGTATTATTTTGTGCATTTGTCTCATTATTAAAAGAATTTGTTGTATTTGTTATTGGAATTATCTCTTCATCGTCATTACTATGATGGTCGAGAAGATTTTCATCGAACAAAACGTGTAAACTTTCTTCAATTTTGTTATTTGTTTATTAAAAATTCTATATGCTTTGCTACGATCCTAATATCCAACAAAGATTCCTTCATCGGCCTTCGGGTCAAATTTTTCTAAACTATCTTTTGTATTTAATATAAAACATTTTGATTCGAAAGTTTTAAAGTATGATACTTTAGGGTTTCTTCCAAAAAATATTTCAAAACAAGTTTGTTTACTCATAGGTCGTATGGTTACTCGATTCAAAACATAACAAGTTGTGGCAATAGCTTCAGCCCAAAAATGTTTTGGTAGTCCACTACTATTTAATAGTGTTCAGGCACATTCTTGTAGCGTACGATTTTTTTCTTTCTTCTACACCATTTTGTTGAGGTGGGCGGGGAAAAGAAAAATTATGACTTATACCTTTTTTATTACAAAAATTAGTGAAAAGATCATTTTCGAATTCTCCACCGTGATCACTTCGAATATTCATAATTTTCAAGTCCATTTGTGTTTTAATTCTTTTTGCAAAAGTTTTAAACGTACCAAAGGTGCCACTTTTATGTTTTAAAAATATAGTCCATATATATCTTGAAAAATCATCAACTTTTATGAAAACATATTTATTGTGATTTACAGATCAAACTTGAGTTGGACCAAATAAATCAAAATGTAATAATTATAATGGTTATTTTGTAGAGATATTATTTTTAGATTTGAATGAGCTTTTCTTTAGTTTTCCAATTTGACAATAGTCACATAAATTTTCTACTTTGTAATTTATTTTAGGTAAATCTCTAACTAGCTCATATTTTGCTAATTTATTAATATATTTAAAATTAATATGACAAAAACGTTTATGCCACAACGATGGATCGTCATGTTTGGTGGTTAATCACAAATTTGAATTTCGATTTATATTCATATTTAAGACATAAATATTTTTGTTTCTAAAACCCTCAAATATAAATTGTTTGTTATTGTCGAAAATATTACATCTATCTTTTTCGAAATTGATTTGAAAACTTTATCGCATAATTGACTAATACTAAGTAGGTTGTGTTTTAGATTTTATACTAACAAAACATTTGTAATAATAGGAGAGTTAAAAATACCAGAGTTGATGACTTCTCCAATGCCCATTACTTATCCTTTTGAGTTATCTCCAAAAGTTACCGTTCCACCATCGATGTATGTTATAATTGATAACATTTTTGAATTTCCGGTCATATGCTTGGAGCATCCACCATCAAGTATCCATTTCTCCTTATTTTTTATTTTGGTACCTAAAAAGTAAAAGATGATTTAATTAGTACCCATATACTTTGTTAGGGTCCTAGATGTTAGGAGAAGTAGGTAGCCATACCCAAGAAGGTTTGGTACCATTATGAACATAATCTTTATTATAGACTACATTTTCTAAAAAAATTATTAACATGTTTTTGTCTAATCAAATTATTATCTGTCTTAGGAATCCAAATTTTTATATTTCTGCTATTCGTTTTAGACTTAAATGACCTTTTAGTCTTTTGATAAATACAACTATATTTCTTAATATTATTCCCTTTTTGTTTAGGAATATTTTTAAATCCTATTCCATTTTTATTACATGATGGTTTTGAAGTTTTGATAAGATTTTCCAAATCTTGTTTTCCTTTATTGAATTTTGAAAGAGTATTTGTAATTTTATCTAATTTTTCTTTTATTTCTAAATTTTCAATTTTCAATGTTTCAACATTACTTTTCAAGTTGATATTTTCAAGTTATCCTTTTCTAGTCTAGTTTTATCAAATTCTATAGTAATAGTTTCATTTTCAATCAAACTATTTTTAATTTTTTCTTGAGATAATTCTAGTTCCTCCTCTAAATAATTTTTTCATCTTTTAACATTCCCATTTCAATTTCTAGTCTATTTATTTTGGCTATATGTTCTTTGTTAAAATTTTTATTTTTTTTAAATTTATCATCTAATTCCATGCTAAGTTCTAATAATTCATCATAACTAAGTTCGGGACATACCTCATCAGTTTGTGCCATAAAGCACATATTAGCTTGTTCTCCGTCACTATCGCTATCACTATCTGCTGATGATGAAGAATCCGAGTCATCCCACGTTACTTTGAAAGTTTTCTTCTTTTTGAAAATTTCAAATTTGTTCTTCTTTTTATCATTATTGAGCTTGGAACAGTCGTTCATCATATGTCCAAATTGGTCACATTCATAGCATTTGATTGATGTTTGATTTGTTGAGCTTGATTTTCCTCCTTTCTGAAATCTAGTCATTTTTCTAAATTTCTTGAATTTGTTGTAGTTTTTAGCAATAAATACAATTTCTTCTTCGTCTAAATTGGAATCTTCATTCGTTGCTGGGAATGTTATGTTCTTCTTTTCGGAATGTTGTTCTTTTCGTGCGTGCAAATGAGCTTCATAAGGCATTAAATTTCCTATCAATTCTTCAACTAAGAGTGTTGAGAGATCAAGCTTCTTCGATAGCTAATGATTTTCTTTCCTACTCCGGAGTTAAAGAATTGAGTATTCTAGATACTAAGTCAAATTTTTTGAATTTGACTCCAAGTGCCATTAAATCGTGTTGAATGGTTTGAAATCTAGAGTACATGTCTACTATAGATTCATTTTGTTTCATTTTAAATGATGAAAATTGATTTTGTAAAATTGAAATCTTAGTTTGTTTGACTTTTTTTGTGCCTTCGTGTGATACTTGTAAGGTACGCCAAATATCATACGCAGTATTACATAACATGACACGTGAAAATTCATTCTTACCTAGTGAACAAAATAGAACATTTACTGCTTTGGCATTATTAAAAGCTATGGTTTTTTATGCATCATTCCATGTGTTCGTAGCAGTGCCAGGTGCTTCATATTTATTTTGAGTGGCTGACCAAATTTCTAATTCATTAGCTTCCATAAAAATTCTCATACATGTTGACCAATATGCATAGTTAGAACCTTTAAAAAGTGGGGGTCGTGCTGTGGATTGACCTTCTTGAAAAATACTTGCCATATTATAGTGATTCAAAAATGTGTTACTATATTTTGATCTAACCTTTCTCTGATACCAATTGTAAGTCTACAGGATGGATCGTGTAGAGTATATGCAAGTATATGTGATAAAGTATATGATGCAACTAAAACAATATTAATCTAGGTAAATATAGAATAAGCATTCCAGGATTTTATACTGGTTTGGACCTTCTGTCCTACGTCCAGTCCCGAATCTCCCCTTCGGAATTCGACTATCAAACACCCTCACTTCTCCCGGAGGAATAGGCTTGGTCACAATAACTTGTTCTTATTAAGTATGTGTTCCATAACATGGATATTGATTAATAAGTACAAATGCTTCCACTATATATCAAGAGAGTATGTTTATAAAGAAATGAATATATGGAAGAGTGAAATTCAAGTATAGATTGTTAGAGATCAAGAATATAATAGAGTACGTAAGTAGAGAGCATAAGTAAGTAAGATGAGTGTTTTCTTGATTCTTGATGATATATATAGTTGTAAAGAGGTTTCTTGAGTAGTTGCATCCATTAACAAGTGCTCCATAGTTGCTTCTGTTGATGATGAAGATGCAGCAAAGAGAAGTGAAGATGTCTATTCAAATCTGATAATTGAAGTTTAAATTTAAATCCCAAGTTTGAAATCAGACGTCTGTTATTTATATCAGATGTTTGATACTATATATATTTTTTGTACATAGTAGACTTTCAGACGTCTGAGTGCATCTACCAGGCATCAGGTTCTGTCTGTTTTTGTTGTTCCAGAGGACTTCTCCAGACGTTTGGCTTGTGCACCCAAACGTCTAAATCCTGTGCATGTCTGTTTTTACATCTTTCCTGCTGCTTCTTTGATCCTATCGACTTGTAGTCTCTTATAACGTTCTTTGAGCCTTGGTTTTGTCTTTCTAGTGATGTTGCTCTAGTAAGTACCTGTATATAGAAATATATATGCATATTCGGTTTCCATTGTATAATTGTTGTCGTCGAAACCGTAGATTTGATTTCCTAACAAAATTTACCATCTTCCCCACCAATGTTAAACGCTAAGTACATTTCAAAAGTATTCCCTTTTCCTCCTCACTTAAGTGAAACTCACCAAGCCCTAATAACGTTTCCACCATCATCATTTTTGCACTACTCCTCTCCGTCATTTACTTCTCTTGCCATAGTTGATCAAATCCTCCTTCAATCTAGTACTTGCCTATGCCAATTTTACAAGACCTAAACTGGTACGATTTTATATACGGAATTTTTGATTCTACATGTGGATTTTATATGGTTCGATATGGATTTCTGCACAAATCCTAAATCTCTACTTGTCTGCGTCAATTTCACAAACCCTAAATGGCACTCATCTGTGTTAATTTTACAAAGCTTGAATCGCTACTTTTCTCCATCAGTTTGATATATGTAACAATACTAATACTCGACTACAATTTTCTGTAAAATATGATTTTTGTGTATTAACGAGAATCCCCATCCAAGGCCATACAAAGCAAACTATGAAAGTCCAATTCCTGGTTAATTGAACTTCCTAAGCAATTAACATCATGGAAGGTCTATCGTCCGTGGACTTGAACAAAGTATTGTTAATTCCAAAGGATGTCGTATATGGAGGGTCTGTCCTTTGCATTTTTATCTGCACTCTTCGTTGCAACATTAATTAAAGTATGCATAGATTTAATTGTATATGTGCTGTGGTTGCTGAATCTGTTACTGATGCTAATTTTGTAGACCCTTCACCTAAACAATCCTGCAACTGCATATTACTAATACACATCCAACTTTATTTAGCGTTTATTATGAAATATGACATCTTTGACTAACAAATGTTTACATATGTATCAGTGTGTAGTTTTCAAATTATATAAATACACCTGAAGTACTTTGTATAACATGTAACCAATATTAAGGAATAAAAGTACACCACCAATTTTAGCATCTCCAGTTCATTAGCAGAATCTACTAGTTTGCTAGTGAATATTTCAAGAAGTATAGGATTAAGCTGATAAACACCTTCCTTCTCATGAAGTTCCAAACTGGAATACTGTTTAAAAAAGAGAATAAGAATTCCATTTAAATATCCAACATTGTAATATAATTCCTAAAGAAAGCACAAATGATTAATGTTCGCAACTGACATCATCCAATGATTTGAAATGGCTCTCTAAACTAGCCTGATATATGATATATTCAAACATCAGCATGGTTAGATGAAAAAGCTAATAATGGCTGATGATATATGTTGATGGTGTAGTTACCTTATTGCTCTTATTATTTGACATGATGGGTAGATTATAATTTCTAAATAATGTATTCAGAGTTTTGAAAGTGCTTTATGATTTGCTTTCTACTTTGCATTTCATTTAGATTAAGCAATTCCTATAATAAGTTGGAGGAGATCCTTTTACTGATATTCTTGTTTTTTCTTTGAAATATAAACCGGACATCTATGATTTGTGTGTTTAATTTTTAGTTCCTTGTTTTGTAGCCTGAAGTAACACTTAGCTTCACAATCTTCCAGGCCCGATGAATCAGAATCACTTAAAAACACTGATGAATCTAAGCTATAATTCATCATTTGTGGATAACTAACTAAATAAGCAAAGAAATAATACGAGTATAGCTTTACTTAACTATAGAAGAGGCCCAAATGTATTGGAATTTAGAAATTAACAATGAGAGTAATGTTATCCTGCTTATTGGAAAGGCCATGATATCATCGAATTGGCTAGGAACGGATGGTTATCGGCTTTAAGAATCAATTATATACAATACCGTGAACGATGGTTGGGCAGATCTGGATCGGGTCCCAATAGAGATACAATCAGTAAAGAGTGACTAGCATAGCCTTATGAAGTTACATTTCAAATTGCAAGTCAATCGGAGTTCATATGCTCAAATTACAGATAAAGCAAAGATTTATATAGAATAATCAACAACGATCCATAAAACAGCTCAAATCAGCGAAGATCGATTGATATCTCAAAATCCACAAGGCTAACTCACTTGAACTTTTAGTGCATTAGTATAGTGGAGAGTGTAGCCTATTAAACGATCATAGGTCAAAACTTTAAGGTTCAAAGAATGCCGATTGTTTTATGCTGATCCTTTATAACAGTCGGTGTAGCTCAGTGAACGGTCTAAATGCGACTGATCTGCATCTTGCATTCTACAACTCAGAATGACTTTATATTTTACGAGCAAGTTCAAGAGGCATGTGGGACCACCAAAAACAATCGCACATCAATTGAAGACCAAAAATAATGATCGGCATAATTATAGATGATCGTTCCAACATATCGAGTTAGGGCTGCCGATCATTATGGTGGGCCCTTATGGACCTAGATAGCCTTCTGCCGAAACCTTAGCGAAATATCTCGCCATCTCACTTATAAATACAGATCCGTTGGTTCATTTTTAGGGTTATTATGCTATTTGTTACTCTAGACTCCATTGTAGTCAAGTGTTAGCTTTGTTCTGCTATTGTAATTCGATTCACAAGAGAGTAATAAAGGATAATCTTCAAAGTGGACGTAGGCATTCAACGCCGAACCACTATAAACCTCTGTATCTTTGATTACTGCTTATCTTCTATTGCTTGCCTATTCATTTACTCAGTCTAGTCTTGCTTTTTTTCATTTACTTCTCTACAAAAACTATTATGGGGTGTTTATAACCATTTTTGGTGCATTCATCGAGAACCTTGATTCTTAGCTTATTAGGATTCTTTTACTGCTACTAAATTGGATAAATCCCCAGAGAAGATCTGCAATTATCTTCAAGAAGTTTTCTCGTTCAACATAGATTTGAAATGTATAAGCAAAGCTATCAATAATGGTGAGGAATACCAGTTCTACTTTTGAAAACATGGAAGGAATGAAAATGCTACTATCTAACAAGGAGGCCCGAGCAGTCAACCAATTGATGTGAATGTTGAACAAGTCGAAGTCCGGAATCCAACTAATTCTATAGGAGCATTGAATTTTGGAATCTAATGAAAGAGCTAATGAATAGCCATCGAGTGTTAAATCAGCAGATCCAGGCCAATATCAACCGAATGAACCAACTCACTTAGCAATAGCAAAGAAAAGCTAGGAGGGACCCTATCCATTACTCGACATCAGAGGGTTCTAGCTAATGGTTGGGTATCACAAGCATATGCATCGCAGAAAAGATGGATATCATGCAAAAACTTAGGGACGTCAATAGGCAGAACATTGTGGTCTGCTAGGAACAACTAGTGTCGATCCCTCTACCAAAGATGGGAACTTACCTGTACACGCTGGGATTGAAAATGGTACTGCTACTGCTTATTTAGATGATGGAGTTTAGTTAAACGTTGACCAAGTGCTTCCACGGAATGATGATGAAGTGAATTTATAGGACACATCGAGAAGATGTCGAACCTAGAAGGCATGGAATGGCTTATAGACATTGACAGGAACATTCACATAAGGTGGAACACGACCACCACTTAGCACTGGCTATCCAAACACCGGACTTGTCGGCTATAATCATACAACTAGTGAGAGAAAGCCAAGACCTGACCAATGACGACTGGTGAATCTCAAGAAGCCATACCACATTCACTTATAATGTTCTGCATGCAAAATATCCAAGGAGGTTCAACAAGCCGTCGATGCTTACCTATAAGGGAAAAACCAACTTAGGCAGCACATCATGAGATATGAATGGCTGATGGATTCTACACAAACAGATGATGCAACAAAGTGTAGATGTTTTCCCATAACTCTCTCTAAAATAGTGACAACGTGGTTCATAAGGTTACCTCTGTAATTGATATTTAGATTTGATGATTTGGTGACAAAGTTTGTAGAGCAGTTCCTAATGCATGCACCTAACCCTAAGGAAGTACTGTCCCTGTTCAGTGTGATCCAGGCTCCAAGAGAGCCGTTGAAAGATTATTTGGAGAGATCCATACAGCTGTTACATAAATCAGTAATCCAAATGACCATTCAATATTGATGGCCGTGACAAAAGGGTTTGATCTAGAATCTAATTTTGGCGATTGATTAGCCGACAAGCCACCCGTAACGTTTAAACGCTTTTACGCAAAGGTGGTTCAATATTCAAGAAAAGTGGAAGCCCTATCCTTCAGGAATAAGAATGTTGCAGGACTAAGTGGAGAGGAAGTACATAGTAATATTGCAGCAAAACAGTCTGATGAAAGCTTTGAAAAAGTTCAAGTGAATGTTTAAAACAAATCGAATAAACAAAAGAAGAGATAGGAGCCGAGAACGAAAGAGGGATTCTAGAAGAGGAAACCTTAAGATTCTAATGTACGATACTTACACGCCATTAAATACATCCCTGGAGAATGTTTATTTGTCTACCTACAATACTAGAGTGCCTACAATACTATGCAGTGTAGGAATCCACCTCCAAAAGAATCAACAGAGAATAGAAACAAACTGGGAATTATTGTTAGTTTCATGAATATTATGGGCATAACACCAATGAATGCAGGCATCTACAAGATATTATCAAAAAGATGACTCGAGAAAGGAAGTTACAGAAGTTTGTAAAAGCCCAATAAGATAGCAGCATGGGACATCCGTCCCTAACCGAGGACAAGCACCGCACAAGGCTGAAGAACATGCGTAGACTAGTGGAAGATTAGTGATCAATACAAGAGTTAGAGGACCACATCCGGCTGATTAAAGTTGGCATGAGGTGGAGCACTATGCTAGCGCGATTAAGCATGTGGATTTTGAATATTGTTCAAATATGGAGGATGGACCTACGACAAAACAACAATATAAAATGGCAGATGACATCGTGTTTGGGAATAGAGATGCAGACAAAGTGGAGGCTCCAACGATCGACCCAATGGTCATTTCGGCCATGATCATCCCGCTTTTGTGAGAAGGATATTGGTTGACTATGGAAGTTCTATAAACATAATTTTCAAGAAAGCTTATGATCAAATGAGGATGGAAGCAAAGGATTTAAAACCATGTAGAGCCCACATTCATGGCTTTAATGATACTGCAATTGAAGCTGTTGGTTATGTTGAATTACCTGTAGAGTTGGAAGAAGGTGACCATTGAAAAGCCTTGATTTTGCCTTTTGTTCTTTTGGATGTTGACTCTTTGTACAACATTGTTTTTGGCTGACCGGCCCTAGCTGAGTTCCGAGGAGCTCTTGCCCTATGGTGTTTGACTTTAAAGTTCCCAATGGATAAGGAAGTTGGAGTTGTTCATAGGGATCAGGCAACTGGACGTGTCTGTTATGTAGATGAGTTGAGGGATGCTCAACGGAGAGAGAGAGGTAAAGGTATGGACAAGCCAGTCCGTATCCAAGCCACCGAGGAATGACAACTAGCACCTGAGCCTTGGCTAAGGCACCATAGTCGATTTTAAAGAGATATAGATCCAAGAGATTATCAGGAGGAGCCTAATGAGATAAGGCTGCATAGGCTGAGCTGGAAATTGACATCACAGTTAACCACGACGACCCATCATGGGTCCTAAAGGTTGGATCACAGCTCAATACCCCGATGATGAAAGAACTTGCTGGATTTCTCCTTGCAAATCTTGACGTGTTCGTTTGGACTCTGACGTGTGTGGAATCTTTCCTTCTATTGCAAATCATGAATAGAATATCGACCCGAGGCATGCGCCGGTGAAAAATAAAGACGTGACATAGATCCGAAGAGATCTGACTCAAAGACAACGACTTTATCTACGATGCCCTCTACCGTAAGTGGGTATCTAATCCTATGCTTGTGAAAAGCGAACGAAAAATAGAGAACATGCATTGATTATTCAGACCTAAAAAAACGTGTCCAAAAGAAAGTTTTCCGCTTCCGAGGATCAACCAGCTAGTGGATTCAACCACAGGACGTGAATTGCTATCTTTTATGGATGCGTATTCCGGGTATAACCAAATCCCGATGCATATTCCCGATCAAGAGCACACCGATTTCATTGTCGATGTTGGATTATACCGCTATGTGGTGATGCCAATTGGACTAAAGAATGCAAGAGCGGCTTACCAGCTCTTAGTAAACATGATGTTTAAAGATCAAACTGGAAAAATGATGGAAGTATATATGAATGATATTCTCATCAAGTTGCAACAATCAAGCGACCACATTAGACACTTAGCAAGAAATATTTAGCATCCTCCGACATTACAAGATGAAAATTAATCCATTGAAGTGTTCTTTTAGCGTAGCATTAGGGAAGCTCTTGGGTTTTATTATTAAAGCCCATGGAATCAAAGAAAATCCCGAGATGATTCAAGTTGTCTGTGATATCCAAGCACCAAAGAACTATCGAACAAGTGCAGAATCAGAATGGGAAAGTTTCCGCCTTAAGCCGATTCATCCAGAGCTAACGACAAATGCATTCCTTTCATTGATTTGATTAGGAAAGGGAAAAGAAACTACGAATGGACACATGATTGTAAAGATGCATTTCAAGCTTTGGTGAATCATTTGGAGAGACCCTCCATCTTGTCAAAGCCTGTGGATCATGAAGATTTATACTAGCTACGTCGGTACATGCTATAAGTGCCGCATTACTTCGTGAGGAGAAATGAATTCAGAGACTGGTTTATTGCGTCAGCAAGCAATTGACGAGAGCTGAAAGGAACTAGCTGAAAATAGAAAACGGGCATACTACTTGCATATTGCATCACGAAAGCTCCGCCCGTACTTTCAGGCACACCCGATCAATGTTTACACCGACCAATCGTTACAACAAGTCTTGCATTGAACTAAGACGTATGGAAGATTACTCAAGTGGAATATCAAGCTTAGTCAATTCGATATCACTTAGGGGTTTCCAAAGTCAGGCACTAGCAAATTTTATAGCAGAATTCACTATGTATGATGATTCCTCAAAGAGTAGAAAAATCCTTACCATACGGTGGAAATTGTATACCGATGAAGCATCCAATTTTCATTGTTCTTGAGGCAGAATTGCGCCTGTATCCCTCAAAGATCGGTTGATCTTGTATACTTTAAAGCTTGATTTCCAAGCAACAAACAATGAAGCTTAGTACAAAGCTCTGATTGTTGGACTTAAACTCGCCATAGAACTGGGAATAAAGTCTCTTGAAAACTTTTGTAATTCACAGTTAGTAGTATACCAAGTCAAGGGAAATTATCAAGCTAAAGTATAATGATTTGCTCCATATCTTACCCAAGTCCAAGAGTAGTTGACTAAATTTGAGTACTATTACATTTCGCATATTCCACGAGATCAGAATAAAGAAGCTGATTCATTGGCAAAGTTTGCTAGTATCGGCAATGCATAATAGTTGGGATTGGTTTCGGTTGTAGTACTAAATGTCCCATGTATAAATCTGATAGAAATCGATCGAGCACTAGAGGCAGAGCTTGAGAAGGAATTGTGGATGACTCCGATTAAAAACTATTTGCTACAGGGAGTCCAACCTAAACAAAGAATAAAAAATGACAAATCCTTTGCAAAGCTTCACGATATATCGTGTAAGAAGGAATTATGTACAAAGAGGGTTTTTCTTTTCCCCTACTCTGGTGTATTGCTCATGATGTGATAAAATGGGTCCTAAAAGAAGTTCATGAAGGAGAATGTGGCGATCATGCTGGGGAGCAAACTCTAGAAAAGTAAATACTCCATTATAGGTATTATTGGACGATCGTTAATCGAGATGCTGCTGATTATGTAAAGCGATGCAGTAAGTGCCAGATTATGCAAAAGTTTCAAGAGTTTCGCCAACCAAAATTACACAAATGGTCAACCCATGGCCATTTGCCATGTGGGTATAGATATTATCGTTTCTGTACCGCTCTCTAAAAGTTGTGCTAAATACGCTATTATCGCAGTTGATTACTTCATCAAAGGGGCTGAAGCGGAACCCTTGGCCATGATCACGACTAAGAAAGTAATTAATTTCATTTTGTGAAATATTATTTGTCGCTTTGGTCTTCCACACACTATTGTAACAGATAATGGGACTGAATAGATAGTGCCAAGTCTAAATACTTCTGCCATCAGAAGCGATTTGCAGTAGTTGCTCACCCTTGAGAGAATGAACAGGTTGAAGCAATGAAAAAGGTCATAAAATCCATTCTGAAGAAGTGTTTGGAAAAGGCTAGAGACAAGTGGGTGGATGAACTCCCGATAGCATTATGGGCTTATAGGGCCACCATAAGTCCATGACTGGCCACACTCCATTCGCTCTCGCTTATCGTTCCGAGGCTGTTATTCCTGTTGAGCTCGATGTTCTATCTCATTAAGCAGCTTGTTATGAACATAGGAAAAACAAAGATCTCCTTTTGGAATCTCTAGACTTTGTAGATGAGAAATGTAAGGAAGCTGATTTGAGGGTAGCTACACACCGACACCGAGTCGCCCGATACTATGACACTAAAGTCCAAATTAGAACCTTTGAAATTGGCGATCTCGTCTTAAAATGGGTTATCCCTGCCCTATCACATATGAATCCAACCTGGGAAGGATTGTATGTCATTGAGTAGAGGCTTGGAGAGGGAACCTTTAAGCCAACGACTATTGATGGCATCATAGTCCCAGGGGCGTGGACTAGCGAGCACTTGCGAAGCCAATTCACTCAATTTATTTCCTTTTCATCTGGCTATATTTAGTTTTCAAATTTTCTTTAGCATTTGTTTTTCCAATTATGTAATAAGACAAGTTATGTCACTAATTTTTATTTAGCAATCGAACTTTGAATTTTCTATCATATATGTGACCTACCGTTGTGGTACACGTTAGTTGTGATATATGACAAACTGAATCTCACTGTTCGATGGGACCGACATAACTCCAAAGTGAGTGAGATTCGATTGATCGCTTATTGAATCAAACCCCATACTTGAAAATAGAACGACTCACCAAAGAAAAATGTACTCGACGGTTTTCCAAATAACTCACGTCCTTAGAGTACGAATATGAGCATAAATGCTAAATGGGAGTGATCGACCACCTATGATATGACTCTCGTTCACAGAGTACATATATGAGCATGAATGAAATAAAAAGGTATGGTCCGACCGCCCACTTACTAACTCTTATCCCCAAAGTGTCGATATGAATATAAACAAAAAGATGAGTGTGATTTGACCGCTCACTATTACATAAACTCTGGCCTGAAAATGACAGGGGGAGCATAAACTTGCTAAGGATGGAGTTTGACAATCCACCACCTAACTCCACTAACCTGAGAATAAGGGAAAGAGTATAATTACCCAAACCATTGAATTCGATAGCGTAACACTAAGGCTAGATCCCAGTGCTTGATACGACTCAAGGCTACAACCTCAGGAGGCCTTGGGATGGATAAATCAGATCGATATCCAATCCATCGAGCAAAGAATCACAAACTCATTTAATGGAAAACATGATAGATCGATCATTAGAAAAGTTTATACAAGAATTCTACACAAAAATAAAAGAATTCTTATTCACACTAAACTTGTTGTTCATAATGCAAGTTTATCTAAAATGAGAAGTAAAAGTGGGGGTCGTACCCAAACAAACACGACTGACAAAAAGAAGCCATCCAAGCTATTTAGACATCGCACCAACCCAAAGATTATTTCTTGGACTTCTTATCTTCCTTCTATTTCTTGGGAGTGGCTCCCTCAGAACAGCCACTCGATCCTCTCTTCGACCCTTTTCTGCATCGGCTTCTCTTTAAAGAAACATTTTCAGTTATGTGGATCGAGTTGGCATCATCATTAGAAGCAGAAGGGATCGAGGCACTCTCAACACCAAAGGCAAGGGGGACCTCATTTTAGGGAATTATCCCACCAGGAAAGATCGTCTAAGTGGGATAGGAATCCTTTGATTGAAATCCAAATCAACGGGCTATGTTTTTGCCTTCTTTTTCAATAATTCTTCCTTCTCAACGCGCTCTTTCATGCTTGGCTCATCAGTAGGGTTGGAAAAGCCCGTGATTACAACATATTCATCAAAGGGAATTTAATGGTGTGGGTCACTTACTTCCTTGAACAATGCCTCCATGAATTGATCGTCAAAAACAAAGGTTTCTTCTTGAGCACCCCGAGCAGCAGCTGAAGTCATAACTTTAATAGATTCTGTTATGGCACCTTGTGATAACAATTGAGGCTCTTGCAATGGAAGAGGAACGACACCTGAAAAATTCAAAGCTAAGAAAAAATAGGATAAAAGATTAGAAATATCAACTGATAGCACCCTAACTTTTTGAAGGACGAAAAATGTCGACGAAATACCTTCCTAGGTGTGGCTCCCAAGTTAAGCCAAGATATCCTCAGAACTGCATTCTAGAATTGGAGAAAGCTGAGGCTTGTCCGGATCAGACCCAGACATGGTTGAAGAATCTTCCATTGAGCTAGGAATAGCCTGGGATGCTGGGGGAAATTCAGTTGTAACATCGGGTTGTGCCGACCCGGATCCTTCACCTACTTCATGTGAAAAAGCAGCACATTCTTTCTGAAGTTTATGCTGAATATCATGCAATGTTTTAGGTTCATCGCCTAGTAGCATTTCACTTTTAAGCCTAGGTCGATTTCCTCAGCATTAAGAAGTTTCTTTTATTCTGCAATAAGTAATTCCTACGTGCGCCTAAGCTAGTAGGAATAATTATCACTAAGCCATGTTGAATTTTTATGTTTGAGAATGTTGCCATTGCAAAGAATAAGAAGTGGGTCGAGCTCGCTCATTATCACCTCCCTAACCTTATCCTTTGTAGCTACTACTACACCGAATAATTGCGTTAACATCTTTGGCCTTTCCAACGGCCGTGTCTCTCTCAAGTCTAACATTCACCAGCTCATCACAAGCATCTTGGGTGATTTGCTGAGCATAATAATTTTCCTTGTTTACGTACTCGAGCTTAGCTTTGAGTTCTGCTATCTCCTTCAAGGCTGTAGATTCATTACTTCGAGCTTTATCCCACTCGAGTGCTATTTCTTGATTCGATGATGCAATATATAGACCATATCAAGATGATTGGATTTCATGGATTTGACAGCAGCATTAGCTTTTCCCTCAGTCTCTGCTAGGGAGGCCGTAGAAGCCTTTGTCAATGTATCGATAATTCTTTTATTTTGAACTTCATGGCGTTTTAGCTTTTTAATTTCCGCCGCGCGCTCGAAAGATACTTTTGAAATTTTACCTTCTGCCTTTATCCATTCATGGTACTACATGCGGATATCAGCGACGCAGTTAATAGTCATTTTCTGAACATGGTCTGGGACCCTCTTCTGGTTAGGAGGGATAAAGAACCCTTCAAAACATAGATTTGGAAACTCTTCAAGAATTTATGCTACGCAAGCAGCTGGATTGACGGTAGGATTTTCAGTAGTAGTTTCGAATTCAGTACTTTCTTTGCCAAGTCTTTAGGCAGTGATATATTCGCTATGGTGATGACGAGCACCGGACGATTGAGAGTGGGATGGAATGTAAGACCGTGGAGGAATTGGAATGGGAGAGTGACCACGAGAGGGATCGATAGGTGAATCCGGGTGATTAGTTGGCATATCGAAACCCTTTGGAGGAGGGGATCCCAATCTTGATCGATGCTTATCTTGGGATGGCTTATCCCTATCACCTTTATCTTGATAACCTCGGTCCCAACCGGAGCAATAACTTGAATCATAATACTCACGACTACCGCTTGAACGATAAGAGCTAAAGCGTGAACCTGAGGATTGGTGGTGTATATCCCAAAGGGAATCAAACATCTTCCTTTTCTTTACCATCATTTCTTCAAAGGAAAGTAGAATTCAATCAACTTTAAGAATTAAAAAGCACAAGTCGAGTATAATGCAATGTTGCGGAGTGCAAGTGTGTGACAGTGTCCTTGTGTTACCCCTCGACAAACCAAGTGCAGGAGCTTTGCTCAATGGAGCAACTTCTCCTCTAGAAGTGAGAATGTCAATGCCAATTCTGGTGAGATTCGAACCCCTCGATACTCACATTAGTAAAGTGGAAAGTGTCAAGGTCAAGCGGTATTGGTAGACCAAACAAAGAATCAAGCGGGAGACTTGAATGCTTTGACGGTTGAGAAAGATTCATCTTGAACAATTTTAGGAGCCATCGACGAATTGAGTTGATCAGAAAAATGACTTTTCCAAAATTTATAAACAAATGTTTTCTTCTTTCACCTATCGGGAACCAAGGCCGTGAGGTCTGTGAGGACCTGACCTCAACTCCAAGACCAGATTCGTCAACATTACGACTGAGCACATCATTTTTATCTCCTTCGGCATCAATACAAATGAATTCCTGAGCACCAATGGCTAGAGGCACAATAGGATCAATTTGATTGTCCCTTTGACTAACTGTAGCCATGGTCATATCCCTGTAATTTGAGCGACATTAGTTGACCTTACATTGAGGCCCTCTTCTATCAAACAAAAAGTAACAAGGTGTTTATCCATAAGAAGATAATCGATGTTCCTATCTTTTGGTGCTACATTTTCCAGAGCTGCGACCGCCGCCTCATAAAGATTACCGTTGGGCCGAGTGATGGTGCCTGCAAAAGGATTTACTTAGTCAGGAATACGACCTGAATATCGATTTTCCATGCCAATGTAAAGATAGTGGATAACACTTACATCTTTCCAGCCATTGTCGAGCAAAATTGGGCGGACAACGGACAAAGAACCACTCACTTTTAAAGGCATTTAATTTTTTCCATATACCAGTTCGAATCTGGCAACACTTCACTGACTCAAGAAATGTAAACGAAAAATTCCATGTCCGTCACTTGATAGAGAACATGAAACGAATGTTGTTCATGGTTGGAGGATGTTGCAAGAACTTTATAAATACCATATAAGTACAATTAAGAAGAGCTTATCCGTTCGAATGAAGCTACTCTAGAGCTGTCCTTGAATAATGGTGAATTTCCCAGATGTATGAGTTAAATGGTGGGATGCATCGAGCCCAGCACATGAACTTGTTGCACGCCTTATATCCTTCGGAGGGTTTATAAGCCCTATTATCCCGTGACGGAACCAACACATCGTCAAAGGGAATTTCCATTCCTTATGTAGATTCGATGAAGCCCATTTACCTTAATTTTAAAGGCTATGGAATTAGCAGGGTTCTCCAGAATAACAACATTCTCTAGTGTATCGGGAGCAGGATCGACAACTTATGGTGGAAGAATGAGAACTGCATCAGAAAGATCAAATTGAAGGCCTGGGCTTTTCGATTGTTTTGAATAATAACTAAAGGATGGACTATCAGACTCAGTTGTAGAACTTGATTTCATGTCATTATTATCCTGTTGGGAAGATGATCTAGCTTTTATAGCTGCAAGACGCCGAGAACGTTTAGAACCCATTACTATTAAACTCAGTAAAAATCATGCTTATATAAAGTAACCTGTACCCATCGGTGCATGGTGAGTGCAAATGTTGTGCGGTAAAGTGCTATGTAACACAGAAATAAGTTTTATGAACTAAAGATGGAAAAGGCGACGAGACTTCGAGATTTGACTGGAGAGACTGTCATTCCTAACCGTCTCAGCCATTTAAGTTCGCGAATTCAATTTTTATGTTCGATGTAGTTTAAGTTTGACGATCGCTTTTTAGCAAGTAAAAGGTCGATTTATGTTCAAATCACGGATGAGCTTTAAGAGAATGGTCAAAGGCATTGGTTCATGTCAAAGTTCAGATGTCACATATTATCGAATATGCAGTTCAAATCCTATATGAGTTGTATGTGTTCACTTAAATATGCAAGGCTGAAGCTCATCTTTAAACTCAAATTCATTTGTTTGGATTCCATTTTTGGATTTTAGTATTCGACAACCGACCATTCAACCAAGTCAAACATGTCGATCGTTCACCCTATCCATTTCAACCGATCTTTCACACCACTCAATAGTCCAATCATTCTGTCCAACTCATTCTCACCGATTGTTCACAATTGCCCATATTTACTGATTGTTCTCCTTAACCTTCCATATCGATCGTTATCATTATGCCATCAATCGATCATACCACTCTGTCCTTTCCACCTCAATACCCTCTAACTTCAAAGCTCCACTGATCGTTCAAAGACGGTCATTAACACCCAAACTTCACCATCACTCCATTAGATCGGTAGATCATTGCCCTCATGCACTCCAGGGTCGTCTAAGTCCAAAGTTTTAATGATCGTCAAAGAACAATCATCATGCATCGATTAAATCATTTTCTTTACTCAAAAATTTCATTTTTTCCAGTTCCCATCCTCTCCAACTTGATTCAGATCGATCGAATTCCACAACTAAACCAACATAGATGAGATTCATGGCAATCAAAGTCTCATACTGAAATCACAAAGTGTATATGGATTGACCTACCCATATTGAAGTTAAAAGAAGAGAAATGGATTCGAATTTATGGCCGAGTGAAACGTGGAGGAACTAGAACGATAATGAATGATGAATGAGGAGGATGGATTGATTTAGAAAGTCGGATCATTCATGAATCGGTAGTAGAAGAAGATGGAGCAGTTTGTGAATTCTTCTTTAATCTCAAATGGAAACGATACGTAGTGAATGAGGAAAGTAAAGGAAATGACTAAGTTTGAGGGCTTATATATGAAGAGCACATGCCGATCATTCCTTGCCTATTTGAAGTCAAGATCAATCAGATTGCATGCTCTATACCGATCGTTCCACTCAGGCTTGACGCCAATCATTTTAAAACAATCCAAAATCCAGCAAACCCATGAATGATCGGACAGAAAAAAAAGAAAAAAAAGAAAAAAAGGAAAAAGAGGAGAAGGGGAATATGAATGAGGGAATAATAATCGATAGCAAGCATTTTTCCTAAAAATGTATATATATAAATAAGAATAACGACCGGCAGGGATTGTTTATAAAAATTTCAAACATGGCAACAAACTTGGATGTGTAACCGTAATCGAGGGTCAGATACAAATACATATACGTGCTAGTATATGTTTCAAATTTCAATATTTTGAAATCAACAAAAATTTATTGTTCACCTAAAATCGACCGGAGATAAAGTGAAACCGAGTTGTTGAAGTTTAAATCGCTAGAAACAAAAAAAGATGATCACTAAAAAGTTGTGGTCCCATATTTGTGCTGTTAGAAATCGACCAATCATCACAATGAATAAGGAAATTGCGACCCTCGATAGAAAAACAACTCAACGGAAGGATACCAACATTAGATAAACCGGGTGGATTTCTTTCCGACGATTCTAGCTTGCAATGATTCAAAGCACATCATGTTCGAAACAATGCATACTTCATGGGGCAAATGTAATCCTGCTATTTTTTGGTAAGACCGTGATATCATCAAATTGGCTAGAGACGGATGGTTATCAACCTTATGAATCGATTATATACAATACTGTGGACGATGGTCAAGCAGATCCAGACCGAGTCCCAATCGAGGTGAAATCAGTATGGAGTAACTGACAAAGAACTATGAAATTACATTTCAAATCGATCGAAGTTCATACACTCAAAGTATGGTCAAAGTAAAGATTTATATGAATCGATCCGGAACGATCCATAAAACAACTCAAATCGACGAAGACCGATTGATATCTCAAAATCCACAAGGCAAATTCACTTGAAAATTTTAGAGCATCAGTATATTAAAGAGTGAAGCCCACAAAAATGATTGTGGGTCAAAATTTTGAGGTTCAAAGAGTGTCGACCGTTTTATGCCGATCTTTCATAACGATCAGTATCGCTCAATGAACGATCCAAATATGAAAATGATTGATCCTTATCTCGCAACCTACAACCCATAATGACTTCATATTTTAGGAGCAGGTTCAAGAGGCATGTGGGACCCCTTAAAAATGATCACACATCAATTGGAGACCAAAAATAACGATCGGCATAACTATACCCGATCGTTCCAAAATATCAAGTTAGGGCCACCGATCGTTATGGTGGATCCCTATGGACTTAGAGAGTCTTCTGTCGAAATCTTAGCGAAATATCTCGTCATCTAACCCTATAAATACAGACTCTTTGGTTCATTTTCAGGGTTTTACGCTGCTTCTTACTCTAGACTCCATTGTAATCAAGTGTTAGCTTTGTTCTAGTATTGAAATCAGATTCACAAGAGAGAAATAAAGGATACTCTTCAAAGTGGGTGCATGCATAAAACGCCGAACCAGTATAAACCTCTGTGTCTTTGATTACTACTTATCTTCTATTGCTTACTTGTTCATTTACTCAGTTTAATTTTGCTTTTCTTCATTTACTTTTCTGCATAAAATATTCCTGGGTGTTTATAACCATTTTTGGTGCAAACAAGTAATTAAATGGTAATGAGATTAAAACTCAATGAGCTACCATGTGAAGACCTACGAGGTCAGACCATAACAATGTTATCGAATCATTTTCTAATTCAACCTGCAAATAAAATTATATAAACATTTTGAATTTCTACAAACTTTCTTTGGCACCTCCCATTTATCTAGAATGATGATATAGATGAAAAAACAACGACTAGTTGAGGGAAGTTAATTTACTTTACTCGCGATTGGAGGATGAAACAAGCTAGGACCCACTACCATAAATAATCTTTATTACAACAATTTAACACAAGTGTTAAAATAACATTAAAAAGACAGTAGTGTCAATAAAACTGCACTCATAAAAGCCAAAGAGCAAGTAAGTAACATTAGCATGCATCGACTCAATTTTACATATAACTAACGTTCTAAAACAAGATGCAACATGACATATTTTGTGGGAACAATCTTCCAATTTGGGATAATTTCTTCGACTCAGGTATGCAGATTGACTATTATAGGATGAGGCATCACCTTCTCTAAAATCCGTTAAATGAAAACAAATTAGTATGCTTTAATGGGATATAAAACATTAAATTTATAAAGGAATAAATGTAAATAAAAAACTTGCACATTGGGGCAACAAGAACTTCACTATCCAAGAAAATTGGATCCTTTTTGTGGAGGAGAAGAGAAACTGCACCTCCCAATGATTCTCCATAAAGAAACTTGCATTTTTCTTTGTACTCCTCCATATCTGTTTTCAATATCAGTCAACTAAATAAATAATAAAAATGAACATGATATTTTTACAGAAACATTTAATGGTAAAATCAGTTTAACGTATAGACACTTGCTTTCTTATCATTATAAGCATGATATCAATATATTTTTACTTCCCGAATTAACAATATAATTACTTGGTAGTTAGAAGTAAATAATTTATTAAATCACTATTAGTGCAAACTTAAATTTGAGAAGAACGTTTTTTGAAAGATTTCTTGACAAGCAAAATAGACTGTGAGATTTGTTCTTCCTTCTTCTTTTTCTTCCAAATTAGTACTTCGCTACTTATCTTGTAATTTGGTCCAAATTGGTAGTTTGCTACTTTTCTGGTAATTTGGTCGTCCTTTTATTCAATTATTAATTTTGTTATTAGGACATTTAGTGTCATTTTATTACCATGAATAGCCAAGTAATTATAAAATATTTAACTAAATCGCACTTATGTCATGAAATAATTTTAATTGCATTGTGTTCAGTTGAAGTGTAAGTTATCTAATGATTTTCATCACTTTTTTGAATGATGCTCAGTTACTGCTGCTTGAGAAATTCATGTCTTAGTTTGAACTCATAATTACATCCAACCTGTGAAAATGAGGATGCTTTTCGATTCGTGCAGCTTTAGCAGTTATAAAGTGTTTGGTGACAATGCTAATTTGTCAAATAAGCGGAATTTAATTGGATATATGCTGTATCGACCCACAATTTAATCACTTTTAAATCGTAACATTTAACATATTTTTAAATAATTAATTAATAAATATTGTAACACAAATAAAACTCTTCTAAATAATAACTAGTGAAAGGGAAATGATTATTCAAAATTAGTTTAAAAAAATAATTAGTTTAAAGAAAAATAGAAAATGTGACAGAAAATCGTTTTCTGAATTTTTGATTTTTAAGTGTCTAAAAGTTGTCGAAAACATTGTATACATTATATTTAACATTTACAACTACAATTACTAAATAGTATTAGTATGGATAAGGTAGTAATGTAAGAAAAATGTAATTACTTAAAATGGTGCTTGAATTTAAAAGGAGAAAAAGAAAGATTCCATGAGTATAAAAATCAACTTAACTACATAAGACCACTCTTTTACCTAATGGATTTTCTCATGTGTGTAATTTAATGGGAAGTGTGTAAGAAGGGGAAGGAATAACGTGTTTTTAGAAGAAAGAAAGCAGGATGAGGTGATATGTGGAGCTTAATGAGTGGAGGGTATATACAGAAGGCTATTTTGGTAATTCACACATTTCACTTTGTATAGAATCAATTCTCCTTAATTTACTTCTCATTGCCATTTAATTTTCTTATTTTCTAAGCATCCACCTTCCTTTTCAAGCTTCTATGGCTTCCAAAAAGTTTGAAAACTTTAAAATCACACCTTTTCCCTTTTTCCTTAAAGAAAAGTTGTTAAAACTCCTTTCTTTCTTCTCAACATCACTATTTACACCAAAACAAGAACCAAGCCACCACTTTTACCTCGTGGCCAAGCCCAATCAGCCCTAGGCCAACTCAAATCCACTTTTTTGTCTTAAAGTTAAGATTTTGTAGAACGAAACTCCATCCGTGTGTCGGGTACAAGTTTGGTTGAAGTTTGATTCGATTTGGTTGCATTTTGGTGAGCAAATTCTCATCTTTTAAATAAAGTTTTGACATTTATATATTACTGGAAATACATCTTATTTGTTGATGTTTATATGTATTAAATATGTTGGATGTGTTGGCTAGTTAACCACCTTGAAAAGTTGTCATCTTGATGATTAGTTCGAAAGTTATGTTCTTGTTTATAAGTAATGATCTATATGTTGTACAAGTTGCTATTTACTTTTGTTGATATACTCATGCCATACTTTTTGATGCTTGGATAAGTAAATGAAATGTGAGAAGTGTTTACGGAAGTGTTCATATAGCAACTATCGCTCTATTGGCACTTTCCTTTGGAATCTTTGATTGGAAAATTATGTTTGGGTTTTACACGATTAATCAATTATTTTGATAATGTTATTTAAATTAGTTAATCATTTTAAATAATGATAACTAATGTTAATTAATTAATTAATGATGTGATTGAGTTTAATGAATTAATTAATGATGTGACTAAGGTTAATTGATTAAATAATGATGTGATTAAGATTAATTAATTACGTAATTAAGATTAGTTAATCATTTTGATTTATGATGTTTAAGGCTGATTAATCATTTTGTTAGTTTTAAGATTAATTAATCACTTTAGAAAGCATGTTTTAAATTTAATTAATTATTTTAATAACATGTTTAAAATTTATTAGTCATTTTTAAACATGATGTTTAAGGGTTAATAATAATGTTTTAAAGTTAACGAATCAATTAAACAAGGATGATTAAAGTTAATTAATCATTTTAAATGGTGTTATTTAAAGTAATTAATTAGGATTAATGAAAATTAATTATTTTAAATAAAAATATTTGAAATTAATTAATCATCGATTAAAGTTAATTTATCATTTTAAATAATGATGCTGAAGTAATTAATTGGTTATTAAAGTAAACCAATCATTTTGATAAAGTTGTTTAGAGTTAATATTTTCAATGTGAAACCCCAGCACGAGTTTGGTTACAGAAGTAAAAGTATTGATTTGGCTATGGAAAAGAAGTTTCCCTAGACGATATTGCTTATATGAAAAGAATTTAGATATACTCCTGACACTATACATTGAGGTATGGATACTTATCACTATTTCAAAAGTTAACAATGCCGTTAAGGAAATGCCTAGAGGTGACACTACCTTCACTTGCCCGACTTTATTTTTAACCCAAAAATGGTACAAGTTTGAAATCAACAAGTAGTGGTAGGAGTATGAGACTTATTATCCATATACGATTTTTTTTAATTATCCCTAATGTTTGATTTATCATCTGTCGGTTCGACCTTCTTCATTGTGTATCATCAATCTAAGATGATTTGTGGCTCATTTGAGCATTGATAACCATTGTCAGAAAATGACTAAAACTAAAGAGCGAATGGAAGCCAAGCTATTAGGTGAAAATAAACAGAGTATGTGAGACCACACAGCCAACTACAAAATGGGTGTCCTCTCTCAATAACAAAATCCAGTCACAACCATGGATACAAATAATTTAGACATTATGGGGCATGGAGTAGTGAGCATTTACAATGCTATTTCATTTAATTTATTCTTTTTCATTAAGTTTTATTCAATTTTTGAATTTGCTTTAGCATTTGATTTTCCAGATATGTAGTAAGATAAATTATGTCATTTCTTTCCATATGCAAATAAAGTTTGAAATTTCCTTTATATCTATGATTTCCATCGCATTACATATTAGTTATGATACCCGACAAACTATTGCTGACATGTTCGAGCAGGTTCCTAAATTTTGAAGCTAGCCGCTAATATAATTTCACGGTAGAACTAAACAATATGAATGTGGTCAAGCGATTGGACAGACATAAATCAAAAGTAATCGTGACATGATTGATCTCTCATTAACTCAAATCCCAGACTTAGAGGCAGATCAATCAATTAAGGAAGGTACGGTTTGACTATTTTTTGAAATAAATATGCTAACTAACTCTTGTTCCTATAATGTAGATATGAGTATAAACAAATAGATGAGTACAGTTCGACCACTCACAATCCATAAACTCCAACCTGAAACCGACAAGAGGAATTTAAACTCGCTAAGGATGAAGTTTGACCATCCACTACTTAACTCCGCTAACCCTAGACAGGGGGTGGGAGTATAATTACGTACACTGTCGAGTCCGATGGCATAACACTTGGGATCGAGTCCTGTGTTTAGTAGAACTTGAGGCCATGACCACTTGGAGGCCTTGAGTAAACATTAAGGATGATTATCCGAATTAACGAGCATTGAATTACAAGCACATTGAATGGAAAAGTTATAGCTCAACTACTTAAACAAGTTAACATAAGAGTTCAATATAAAATAAAGAACTTTTATTCACGCATTAAACTTGGAAATCATAGTACATGTTTATTCAAGAGAGGGTTCATACCCGCACATATGCGGCCAACAAAAGAAAAAAGGCTACATAAGTTATATACAAACTAAGCTAAAGTGATGGCTACTTCTTTTGTCTCTTATCCCGTTTTGATTTCTTCGGAGCGGTACCATCCGAGCTTCCGCCTATCCCTCTCTTCGATCCTTTACCCCCCTTGGCATGAGAGGTTTCAAAGGTTGGAAGCAGTTCTCTAGGAACCGACCTATCGGGTGGAATGACTTGTAGTGGGACGAGATTCAGATCATCGATGTTCATATCAACGGGTTCAACTTTAGCTTTTTTTCCAATGACTCTCTCTCTCTCTCTCGATGTGCTCCTTCAAGCTAAGCTCATCAATGTTTTTAGAGGCACCTGTGATCACAACATCATCAAATTCATATAGCAGTGGCTGGTCATCGGCCTTTTTGTCAGCAAGAGCTCCAGTAACTTGAGCATTGGGCCCTTGAATGTCGATAGCCGCCAAAATATTAGTGAATATCGGTTGTTGCTCCAAAGCGGTACCACTTCCTAGAGTTCGATTGGGTGCTAGAAGACTTACTGATCTATAGAAATAAGAAAATACGCCCATAAATCTTGGGCATGAGGAAGAAACCACTTGAATAAGGTAAAGTAGAGTGCGGTACCTGTGTTCGGCTGACTTTCAGTTGTTGCTGGAGTGCTCCCTTCTTGAATAGGCTCGGCACCTTTGATTTATAACCGAGTCTATCCGGATCATAGCTCAGATCTTTTCCTGGACAAAGTGAAACTGATTCTCCAGTTATTTTAATTAAAGGGGGGCCAATAGGATCAGATTTAGAAGTTTCAGCAATTTTTTTCCTATTGCCGGAGGGTGCCTAAATATCAAAGTATCAAAACCATACTGCGGCGAGATCTAAAGGTTCATTCCCATGATGATCTTCCGTACCAGTTTCTCCTCATCCAAATCAGCTTCTCTAGGGGCTTTCTACTTCATATCAACGATATATTCCCAAGCCTCGACAAGCGATTTGAAGTAGCCCTTTCCAAGAAAAATCAAGTCACGAAGGATTAGGACCTTAGCATTGTATTCAACAATTAAAGGATCGAACATGTCCTTAATCTCATTCCGACCAGCCTCTTTAGTATTCTTCAACCGGGCCTAAATTTTTTCTCTAACTTCATTATGGCCGGCTTCCCTTGCCTCTTCATTGAAGACTTCAATTTGGGCGAGTTGCTTGTCAAGTTCAATTTTTAGCTCTGGAGCCTTAATGGCATCTTCACAACACCTTTGAGACTCCTCCTGAGCCTCAAGTTTTTCAACCTTCTCTTTCTTAAGAAGTTCTTCGTGTTCCTCAACATGGTGGGAAAGAGTATTTTTCTCTTTTTGTAGCGTGTCCTTTTTAGAGAAAGCATACCACTACGGTTAAGGGTAGCATCTAGCTCCTTTTTATGATCCATTTCCAGATGACTAACCACTTCAGATGTTTCTTTAGCGCTCTTCTCTACCGCGGCTATCTTTGTTATCAACTCCATGATCTCATCATCTTAGTGTTTTATTATGTCTTTATCATGGACCACCTCCAGCTTATGGAAATCGATTTCATGTTGTCTCTTAGTAGACACCTTGGAGATTTTCTCGGCTAAATGCTGGAATGCTTCATGCTACACAAAAACATCATTGACACATGCAAGTGAACTCGCTTTAGCACTCCCTGGAATTATAAGGATGGAAGGAAGAAATTTTAGGTTATCAAAGCAGATTTTTGGCAAATTGACCTTAAGTTTGACCAATCTTTTCATCATAGAGGCCATAGGAGCTGTGGTGCTCAAAGCTGGATCAGAAATAATAATTGGCATTTGCTCAATTTGTGATCGCAAGGCCGTTGAGAACCGGATGAATCTGAATATTGCTTAGGCGGCACAACAATTTGGAGAATACGGGAAGAGGTCCGATCATCGCTATGTATGGGAATATTGGGCTAAACTTCCTGGTGAGATGATTGAGATTTGGACTAGTGTTTATAACATGAAGGCTCCCTCAAACAATAGCTTTTTTCCCCGCTTTCATCCCTTTCACAATGCCTGCCCCGAGTCTGGACCGCGACTAGATCTATATTGTGTTAAGGAGCCCCTTAAATGATTGAAGGCACGGGAATGAGATATAGCACCGGCAAACCAAACAAGAGCGTGTAAGTAACATATCTATAGTGGTTCGGCTATCTTCGGCCTACATCCACTTTGAACCAATCCTTTTATTCCTTAGTGATTACAGTTACAAGCCTTTCAAAATCAATAACAAAAATGGCAGATTTTTGTCTAGGGAAGAAGAAGACTACTATTTCGCTGCCATAGGACTACTATTTCCAGGTGTATATTCCAAAATATCCTCCCCAAAACCTGGAGTACCTCTTCTCATGTGTAGGTGAGCCCACATGATCGATCCAGTGTGATTTTGGATTGATCCAATTGCAATTCGTATCAATCCCAAAATGGTTCTAATCAAGTCAAGATCGATCATGAACACTCTTGAGTGCATAAGCAAGCTTCTATGAAAATTTCATAGCATTTAGGCTTGTAGATTTCGAGTTATGATCAATGCAAGTTGGTACTTGCGAGAAGGCTGAATGCTCCGTGTCCATGGATTTTGTACTTGTCCATCATACTGCTTTCGTATCCATTAATATAGGTTTTTCGTATCCATCGACCAACCCTACGTTACCACCTTTGCATCCATCTACATATCGTTCTTGAGTGCCTCCTTCGTATCGATCTATAAGTGATCAATATGAAATGTCCATCCGAGTTCCTGAAACCATTGCTTCCCCCTTTGTATCGATCCCAGCCTTGATCGATACGAATTGTATTGATGTGCTTCGCCATTTAATCGATACGTACGTATCAACCTGAGCTCCATATCCATGAGCCTATTTCCTTTCTAAAGTTGATAGATCAACGCAGACGCCATCGATACATGATGCATCGAGTCGAAGACCGATCGTCCCGAACTTATCGTCACCTCGATCGACACGAAGATATAACCCTAACCCATTTCTCAGCGATATTGATCCATCCATAACTTGAGCATATGAATTCCGATTGACTTGAAATTTGAAACGTAGCTTCTTCTAGCCTTGTTCATCATTCCTAATCGATCTCCAATCTTAATATCCATTCTTTCCAGCCAATTTGTTAATATCCCGGCCTTGACCAAAAGGCGGGGTAATATTTGCCCCAAAACATGTCTTGTGGTAAGAAGGCGTGTTTCGAATAGCTTTAAATCTGTCATTCGAGTTTTAATCCATCCATATCCAATAACTGATAACCAAATCCATGACCCCTATGGGTCGACATCCAAATCCAGGACCACTCCGGGCCCTTGTCCAAATCCCTAGCGGTTCATAGCCATGTCCGAATCCATAACCTCTTTGGGTTCTTGTCAAGCGCTATCCACACTTGATGACCTGTATTAAGCAATGCCTTGGTGTTCTTGGTTCAGTGTCCTTGAACGTTCATTAATGCCATGGCTTAAGTCCTAAGCCGAATTCTAGTCGCTTCGGACCCTTGCCGAGATAGTCCATATCCGACGACCTGATATAGTAACTGATAGATAATACGAGGCCTAAGTCCTAGGATGAATTCTAGTCTCTATGGACCCTTGTTGAGCATAGTCCATATTCAATGACCTGAATAAGCTGATTCGCCACGTTTGGACAAAGTGACTTATCCCTTGCCAGGTATAATCCATTTCTGATGCCATTTACCAAAACCAAATAAAAATCCAATCTGAAATCCAGATTAAATAAAAAAAACCAAAGATCCATACCAGAAATCCAAACCGATATCCAAACTAGAAAAGAAGCATCCAAAAAAAGTCCAAACCAGAAAATAAACAAAACCAGGAGTTCAAACCAAACTCCAAAACCATACCAGAAAGAAGAAAATGTCCAAACCAAAAAAGCAAAATCAGACTTCACAAACTAAAGCGTCACGGTTTTCATCATCTCAAAGCATGCCTACGGGCTATCTCCTTCCCCATACATGAGTAAGTGACTTGGCCATTTGCCTAGAGTTTGCTAATTATTCCATATCATCCCTATCAGTCGATAACCAATCGACCATCATTCTTGGGCCTCGTGCCATCGTCGTTTGAGGTAGATGGTGGCTGCTCCTATTCCATCGCTACATTCTAAGTTCCGACATAGTCACAACCGACCACTCCTTACATGCTCCTCGATTATATCATTTAGATGCCTATAGCTGTTGGTATCATGCCCATCCAGATCATGAAAGAGAAAGTGCCTACGAGAAGCCCTTTCGTGTTCTGAGGGTTCCCTCCTTGCCGGCCTTCGGTAAGGAAGGCGATCCCGAGTCTCCATGAATATCCGCTCCAATGTTTCATTCAATCCTGTTTAAGTGGAGAATTTTGGCTCTCCCCAACATTTCCTTGCCCTGCCAGAGTTGTCATCCAACTTCCTCTTTCCTTTATCCTTATCCTTACCCGAGCTTTCGCCGGATGGTTCTCCATCATCAACCATGTTTACTTCCTTTAACTTCATATCCGAACATGCATCTTCCTATCGAAGAAATCTTTTGGCCTCATGAATGATCTCTCCAAGATCCATTGGTGGATCTCGTATCAATGATACCTTGAAATCCGAGTTATCCCTGATACCTGACACTGCTGCCATCAATACCATCAATGGATCCAGTCGATCCACAAAAGCAACTACTACATTGAACCAAGTTAAGAAAGCCCTGAGCGATTCTCCTGTCTTTTGCTTTACCAAGTTCAGTGTCATTACATTCTTCGACCTTTTGATATGAACCCAAAACTGCTTCAAAATCTATCCACCAATTCCGTCCATGTCCTAATAGATCCATCTTCCAACTGCCAAAACCACATAGCAGCTATATGCATCAAATACAAAGGGTAACACCGGGCCATAACTTCCTCCGATGCTCTTAGCACTTCCATGTGTCTCGTGTAACTCATCAAGTGATCGGTAGGATCAGCCTTGCCGTTGTGTACCTCCAGAGTAGGTATCTTGAACTTTGGTGGGTTTCGAGCTATTCTGATGTCATGGGTAAATGGACTCTTGTTTACTCCTTCCAGATTCTTATTTGCTAAACATCCACGCATAGTTCGCCTAATAATCTCACCTAATCCAATGTTGTCCACCAAGAGTTGCCTTCTGAGTCCTCATGGGAATTCTGTTACGTACTCTTCATCACACATTATTGCATTCCTATCAGCTCCATGTTGTGTGCAGTGTCACCTGGAATCCTTCTATGAATTGGTCTATCATTGCATGGTGGTGTGCCCCCGAGTTTGGATCCATCCAAATGGTAACTGTGTGCTGATTGGGGGCTATGCCCTGTTGAGCTACTCCATTCGATTGCCTATTTGGACCTTTTGTTCAACCTCCATGGATTTGAACTCCTAAAGCTCTAACTGTTCCTGCCTATCCAAACTATCTGAGAAGGTTCTGCATCATGTCCTCCTACCTTATCAATTGTTCTTCCTACATAGCTCCCATCATCATCTCCATCTCATCTTTGGTGATGAAAACTAACGCCTGGTTTTCTCCTGAGGAAGCCTCTCGACTCCCTTCATGCTGACTCCTTTCCGTTCTTTGTCTCCTTGTTGACAGCTTTGTCATGGTTCTTTTTAGACTTGATCCTTTAGCTCTTCAAATCTGAACTCCAAATCCGATATGGCGGATGCTAGTCTTCTTAGTGAAAGCAACAAAGTGTTTGAGCCAAAAATTGGTCACAAACCCCAAAAGTAGTGAAAGCACCAGTGTGTTAACATAGATCCTTAATATTCAGACACATGTCTCAGATCCAGATGAAGTAGAGAACGAAAATGAAGAAATAGCAAAATTACAATGTGGGAAAGCAAGAAAGAACACAAGATTTATAGTTGTTCGGCTATCTCTAGCCTACATCCACTTTGAACCAATCCTTTTATTCCTTTTATACTATGATTACAGTTACAAGCCTTTGAAAATCAATAATAAAAATGGAAGAGTTTTATCTAGGGATGAAGAAGAAGATCCCCCTTTTAGTTGCCATAAGACTTCTATTTATAGGTGTAGATCCGAAAATATCCTCCCCCAAACCTAGAATACCTCTTGTCCTGCATAGGTGGGCCCACATAATCAATCCAGTATGATTTGGGATCGACCCCAGTGCAATTTATATTGATCCCAAAATAGTTCTAATCATGTCGAGATCGATCATGAACACTCTTAAGTGCATAAGCAAGCTTCTATGAATGTTATCCCGCTTTTTGGACGAAAGCCGTGATACCAAAAGGTTGGTCAAAGACAGGAGACAGTTCGCCTCAAAGATTGATCGTACTTCAGTCCGCTATGGATATCAATGAATTCTGTCCGAGTCCGGATTGGGCCACAATTGATAGGGCATAACAAGAAAGACCATAGAAGCCACCGATTCAAATTTCAAGACAATCCGAGGTCATATGCTCAAGATATGATGGATTCAAGTTAAGAAGGTGCACGTTGCTCGGTCCGAACCCATCATGATTCGAACCCATCATGATTCGAACCCATCGCGTTCGAACCCATCGCGTTCGAACCCATCGTGTTCGAAACCATCCGTTTCGAACCCATCAGCCAACGCCTTCCTTCGAATCCATCAAGCCAATTGGTACTTCGAATCCATCCATCAGACTTTGTATCCATCACCACCTAAATACACTTCGAATCGATGACAGCTTCGAATCGATGACAGCTTCGAATCCATCACAAGCTTCGGGTCCATCACAGCTTCGAATCCATGCTGTCCTCGAACCCTACACGCTAAAAACAACTTCGAATCGATCTGGAGCCATCGATTCGAAGCGTCACCGCACCCTCATACAACAGGTTCGATTCGAACCTATGGGTTCGAACCATATGGATTCGAAACATATGGATTCGAACCTTAGGGTTCGAACCATATGGATTCGAAACATATGGATTTGAATGACCCAGAGGATCGATTCGAACTAACCAGCGTACCGAGATGCCTCATCTCGAATCGATCATAACTCCCAATCTACTGATCCAAATCCCATGAAATTTTTACAGAAGTTTGTCTACATGACGAAGAACGTCCACGCCAAGTTTCATCGCAATTGGACGATTTTTTGATCGATTCGGAGTTCACTTCGAATCGATCCCAAACTGGGCACGCACTTCAAGAACTCGGGCCTGTGGGTCCCCCGTCACGTGCCAAGCAGTCTCTCCATGATTTAGGCGGGATTTTGGCCTTCCACACCTATAAATAGAGCTCCCTGGTCATTCAGAAGGGGGGTCGGAGAATTTGGAGAAGAAGAACAAGCCTAAACGCTGCCAGAATCACTCCATGTTATCTCAATTGCAGTTAATTTCGAATTTAAGTCCATTTGCCGTTGTAATTTGCTGAAAAGCACTTGTAATCTTCAAGTATTAAGAAATAAAGTGATAAAACTTCATAGTGGACGTAGGCGCATGGCCGAACCACTCTAAATCCTTGTCTTCTGCGCAATTTACTTTTCTGTGACTTGGAGTTTTTGTTAGATAGTCCCTATTTCCAATTCAAGTTCTTCATTTACTATCTCTTCAAAAACTTCCGAAGGGTGTTTGCCCAATTTTGGTGCAAACATTTTGGTGCTTTCATTGAGAAAAAGAGCCAGTTCTTTCTCCCGCTCCGTGGATCTATCTTCGATACCGGATTGCACAAATCTAAGAGGGAGATCCAGACTTCAAATTCAGATTCCATCCATTCTTTTCAGGTTTGCTCAAAATCTAGGATAGGAATCCAACCTTCAGGATGGTTAGTACGAGAACCACTTCCAACGTTGGTAACCAAGAAGGTCAAGATAGGCAGAATCCCGCACAGCTACAGTCAGCCAATCAGGATGCCGTTGGGCAAGCGGATCAGTCGGGTCCGGTTACAAGACAGGAGTTCCAAACATTACTGCAGGAATTAACTAAAAGCCGACAACAGCTAACTGAGCAGCTACGTGTCAATGCTGAATTGGCTAACCAACTAAACCACCAAGGGCGAAGGAGATCAAAAAGGGACCACGCTCCGCATTCTTCCATGGAAAGCTCTGCCTCATCCAACTATGACGGCAGATCTACGCGCCCCAGGCTAGACGGAAGTCATGCGCATGCTTCTGGCCTCCGGCAGACATTGACTGTTGGGCAAATAAGAGTTGGCCCCTCTGCCAGTTTTCATACGGGACCCTCCACTCGAGGAGGCACTGTTCCACAGCACACCGCAGATAACCAAGCCACCGCAGTTGGCACAGGAGTTGACACCCGAAATCACTCCAGTCCAAACTACCACCCACAGGAACGTGTCACAGGACCGAATATCCCAGAAGATGTCGAGCCAAGGAGGCGAGATTCGGATCGTCGACAGCGCCCGATCCCACCTCGCACTGTGGAGTCCGACCACACTTTGGCTCGACACCCTTCGAATACAGCAACACCTGATCTCTCAGCTATGGTCCGCCAAATGGTTCGCGAAAGTCAAGGTTTGACAAATGACGATTGGGGGATCTCTCGAAGTCACACCCCGTTCACCGATGACATATTATATGCTGAGCCTCCCCGGCGATTCAGAATGCCGGCTTTGCCCATGTATGAAGGAAACTCCGACCCTAGCCAGCATATTCTAAAGTACGAGTGGTCAATGACTGCTGCAAGAGCTGATGATGCAGTAAAATGCCGTAGTTTTCCTATTTCCTTGGGGGGGATTGCGACAATGTGGTTTACACGATTACCACCACGGTCTATCTCCTCGTTTGACCAGTTGGCAACCAAGTTTATCGAACAATTCCGTATGCACATTGCCAGGCCTAAAGACGTAAACACTTTATCTAGTGTCACTCAAGCTCCTGGGGAAACACTCAGGCGATACCTGGAAAGATTCAACGCCGCCTGCGCAGAAATCACTAACCCTAATGATAATTCAATCTTGATGGCTCTAACTAAGGGGATTGACCCCGACTCCGATTTTGGAAACTGGTTAGCTGGAAAACCTCCCGCGTCGTTGGATCGTTTCTATTCCAAAGCCGCCCAATTCCTGAGGCGTGAGGATGCGAAACAATCTAGGAAACAGGACGATGCAAGGCCCAACAAGGAAGGGGTTCAAAGCAATGTGGCGGTTAAACAGTCAGGAGAGGGCTCAGGAAGGGTGCAGTTGAATATTCAGAACAAGCAAACCCAGCCAAGGAATGGCGATAATGGGAATAAGAAGCAGGATCAGAACCGTGGCCCGCGACGTAGGGCGCAAATGTTTGAAAGCTATACACCACTGAATACGACATTGGAAAACGTATATCTACAAACCTGTAATGCGATGCAATATAAGAAGCCGACTCCGAAATTATCATCGGAGAAACAAATTCAAACAGGGAAGTTTTGTAGATTTCACGAAAGCTATGGACACAACACCAATGACTGCAGGCATCTGCAAGACCTTATTGAAAAACTGATCAGAGAGAGGAAGTTGGATCAATTTGTGCGAGCACCACAAACCGGTGGTCTGGACCCGTCAAACCAAAATCGTGCGCAAAACCAAGAAAGACGGGAAGAGCCCGCTCGTACAAGCGGAAGGTTGGTCATAAATACAGTCAGTGGTGGCCCTCATCCAGCGGATCGAAGTTGGAGGGAAATGGAATCATACACCAATTCGATCAGGCACGTAAGTTTTGAAAGCTGTAGTACACTTGATGAAGGGGCTCCGGCTAAACAACAGAAGACGATGACGGATGATATCGTATTTAGAAACCGAGATGCTGACAAAGTCGAAGCCCCGACCATAGACCCACTGGTCATATCCGCACAGGTTGGTCCTGCTTGGATGAAGAGGATCCTGGTAGACAGTGGAAGCTCAGTAAACATCTTGTTTAAAGAGGCATATGATCAGATGAAGATGGAAGCTAAAGATCTAAAGCCTTGTCAATGTAGGATCCACGGCTTCGATGGAATTGCTAATATACCCACCGGGATGGTGGAATTGCCAGTAGAATTGGGAAACGGAGAACGCCGTAGAGTCCGAATGTTACAGTTTGTTGTCCTGGATATCCATTCACCCTATAATGCCTTTTTGGGCCGACCAGCCCTTGCAGAATTTAGGGCAGCAATTGCCCCGTGGTGTTTGACTCTAAAGTTCCCTACTGACCACGGGATTGGGGTCATTCAAGGGGACCAGGCTGCCGGGAGAGCCTGTTATGTTGCTGAACTACGAGAAGCGCAAAGGAAGGAGAAAGGAAAGGGCGTGGGGGAATCTCTCCGCGTCCGCTTTGCCGACGATTGACAATTAGCGCCCGGGCCTCGGCCCGGGCACCACGACCAATTACAGAAGGATCTTGACCCTCGAGACACTGAAGATAATGACGAATCCAAGGAAAGTCAAGATTCTCCAGCCGAGCTGACGATCGAGGTTCCAATTGATGACAATAACGATTCGAAAATATTGAAAATTGGGTCTCAACCAAACCTACAAGCACAACAGGAATTGGTCGAATTTCTCCAAGAGAATCTAAACGTATTCGCCTGGACGCACTCCGATATGTGTGGAATCTCGTCGAACATCGCGAGCCATGCCTTAAATATTGACCCGCGATACATCCCGGTCAAGCAAAAGAGACGCGGTATGGATCCAGAGAGATCTGCCGCCCTCAAAGAAGAAGTCGACAAGTTGAAGACGAATGGGTTTATCCGAGATGCTTTATACCCGGAATGGGTATCCAATCCTGTACTTGTCCGCAAACCGAATGGAAAATGGAGAACGTGCGTCGACTACTCTGACTTAAATAAGGCTTGTCCAAAAGACAGTTTCCCACTTCCTCGAATCGATCAACTTGTGGATTCGACGGCCGGACACGAATTATTGTCTTTCATGGATGCTTACTCTGGGTACAATCAGATACCCATGCATGTGCCCGATCAAGAGCATACAAGCTTCGTAACTGACCTAGGACTATACTGCTACATGGTCATGCCTTTTGGTTTAAAGAATGCCGGAGCAACTTACCAACGCTTAGTCAACCGGATGTTTGCCGATCAGATCGGGAAAACCATGGAGGTTTATGTGGATGACATGTTGGTAAAATCACGATACTCCATTGATCATGTCAAGGACTTGGAGTCAATGTTCAATGTCCTCCGGAGATATGGGATGAAGCTAAATCCGTTAAAATGTCATTTTGGGGTTGCTTCCGGAAAGTTCCTTGGATTCATCGTCAACGCCCGGGGAATAGAGGCCAACCCCGAGAAGATCTGGGCAATTAGGAATCTTCAAACCCCGAGGACCATAAAACAGGTTCAGAGTCTCAACGGAAAGGTTGCAGCGCTGAGCAGGTTCATCTCGAAATCAACGGATAAATGCATCCCCTTTTTCGATCTGATCCGAAAAGGGAAACGAAACTTCGAATGGACTACGGAATGTGAGGGCGCGTTTCGATCGCTAATCCAGCATCTTTCCACACCACCGATTCTTTCAAAACCTGTTGATCACGAGCAATTATACTTTTATCTGGCTGTATCTGAAAACGCTATTAGTGCTGCATTGGTTCGAGAGGAAGACCGAACACAAAAACCAGTCTATTACGTCAGTAAACGATTAACCGGGGCCGAGAGAAATTATCCAAGGCTAGAAAAGTTGGCATACTGCCTAGTTATCGCCTCGAGGAAGCTCCGTCCATATTTTCAGGCTCACCCTATCATTGTATACACCGACCAACCGTTACGACAGGTCCTCACACTACCTGAGACGTCTGGCAGGTTACTAAAGTGGAACATTGAACTGAGTCAATTCGACATCGCATATGTTCCAAGGAGAGCCATAAACGGTCAAGTCTTAGCAGATTTCATTGCCGAATTCACTGTTCCTGAAGACTTACCCGAAACTAGTGACTCCCCCGAAGATATATGGAAACTATACACTGATGGCGCATCCAACGATTGATGCTCGGGCGCAGGGATTGTGCTTGAGACCCCCGAGGGCCGATCCATCTGCTACGCCTTAAAGTTTGATTTCCGGGCAACCAACAACGAAGCTGAATACGAAGCCTTGCTCACCGGGTTGAAGTTGGCCCGAGACCTGAAAATTATCGCTGTGGAAATCTACTGCGATTCCCAGTTAGTGGTATGTCAAGTTCGGGGTGAATATCAGGCCAAGGATCGAAGGCTAGCCGCTTATCTAGCCCGGGTCCGAGCAATACTGGATCAGTTTGATTATTATACCATTTTCTACATACCCCGAGAGCACAATCAAAAAGCCGATTCATTGGCAAAGCTGGCAAGTACAGACGAAGCTCAACACTTGGGACTCGTCCCTGTCGAGACATTATCCTCTCCGAGCATTGATCGAACGGAGAATGAATTCACATTAGAAGCTACCTCCGAGAAGGAATCATGGATGACTCCCTACCAAGATTATATTAAGCATGGCACACTGCCCGAACGACGAAGTGAAAGAAGACAGATTCTTCGAAAGGTGTCACGATTTGTCATTCAAGACGGAGTTATGTATCGGAGAGGTTACTCTGTTCCTCTTCTCCGGTGTATCGCGCATAACGAAATCAAGCGAGTGTTGCGTGAGGTGCACGAAGGAGAATGTGGCGATCACACTGGGGGGCAAGCGCTTGCCAAGAAAATACTTCGATACGGATATTACTGGCCTACCGTTAACCGCGATGCTATGGATTATGCCAAGAGATGTGATAAATGCCAGAGACACGCTCGGATCCCTAAAGCCCCGCCTTCTGAAATAACCCAAATGGTCAGCCCGTGGCCATTTGCAATGTGGGGAATGGATATAATCGGTGCATTGCCTTTAGCTAAAGGGGGTGCAAAGTACGCCATAGTTGCGGTTGATTACTTCACCAAATGGGCTGAGGCTGAGCCCCTTGCAACGATAACAACAAAAAAGGTGATCAACTTCGTGGTGCGCAACATCATCTGCCGGTTTGGTCTCCCGCATACTATTATCACCGATAATGGAGCCCAATTCGACAGTACTGAATTCAGGGATTTCTGTCTGCGATTTCACATCCATAAGAGATTCTCAGCAGTAGCGCACCCACAAGCAAACGGTCAGGTCGAGGCCGTCAATAAGGTTATCAAGTCTATATTGAAGAAAAGACTGGAGAAAGCCGGGGGCAAATGGGTCGATGAACTACCAATGGCTCTGTGGGCATACATAACAACTCACAAAACTGCGACCGGACACACCCCTTTTTCTCTATCCTATGGCTCCGAAGCAGTTATCCCGGTCGAAATGGAAGTTCACTCTCACCGTGTGACATACTACGACCCGAAAACGAATGCTATATTACTTGCTGAATCCCTAGATCTGCTTGATGAGAAACGTGAAGAAGCCGACGTGAGGGCAGCTGCATATCGAAGTCGAGTCGCTCGAATATACAACGCCAAGGTCCGCCCACGGACTTTTGAATCCGGCGACCTGGTACTCAAAAGAATTTACCCGGTTCCTTCGCACATGAACCCAAATTGGGAAGGGCCGTACATGATTTCACAAAAACTCAGAGATGGCACGTTCGAGTTATCGACCGTTGATGGTCTCACTTTACCAAGAGCTTGGAATAGCGGAAGCCTCCGTCCCTACTGCACCTAACAGGCTTTATTTGTCTTTCTATCAATTTCTTCCTTAGCATTTTGTTTTTTGCATTTTGAAATTTGAACTTGTAATAAGGCAACTGATGTTGTCATGCTTCTTTTGTTTCAGCAATAAAACGCCATCTCTTCGAGCCAAAAGTTGTGATTCACTGAAAATAGCACATAATATCACATTGCACGAAGAGCTAAATTCCATCACACGGTGGGATTTATCTAAATAGGGAGTAACTGTGATACGACCAGTCACTTACTAAATAAGACCCGAGCTCGGGGGCAAAACACAATACCAGCATTCACAGGGATTGATACACGACAATCCTTTTACTAACTCCAACTTCCCAGAGTGTGAATTGGAGTATAAAACATCCAATAAATCGTTCCCAGAGTGCGAACGGACTCCAACTTCCCAGAGTGTGAATTGGAGTATGAAACATCCAATAAGTCGTTCCCAGAGCGCGAACGGACTCCAACTTCCCAGAGTGTGGATTGGAGTATAAAACATCCAATAAGTCGTTCCCAGAGCGCGAACGGACTCCAACTTCCCAGAGTGTGAATTGGAGTATAAAACATCCAATAAATCGTTCCCAGAGTGCGAACGGACTCCAACTTCCCAGAGTGTGAATTGGAGTATGAAACATCCAATAAGTCGTTCCCAGAGCGCGAACGGACTCCAACTTCCCAGAGTGTGGATTGGAGTATAAAACATCCAATAAGTCGTTCCCAGAGCGCGAACGGACTCCAACTTCCCAGAGTGTGAATTGGAGTATGAAACATCCAATAAGTCGTTCCCAGAGTGCGAACGGACTCCAACTTCCCAGAGTATGGATTGGAGTATGAAACATCCAATAAGTCGTTCCCAGAGCGCGAACGGACTCCAACTTCCCAGAGTGTGAATTGGAGTATAAAACATCCAATAAGTCGTTCCCAGAGCGCGAACGGACTCCAACTTCCCAGAGTGTGGATTGGAGTATGAAACATCCAATAAGTTGTTCCCAGAGCGCGAACGGACTCCAACTTCCCAGAGTGTGAATTGGAGTATAAAACATCCAATAAGTTGTTTCCAGAGCGCGAACGGACTCCAACTTCCCAGAGTATGAATTGGAGTATAAACATCTAATCCAGATTCCCGAAGCACGAATCAAAGTACAAGTAACAATTCGAAGTTCCCGAAATACGGGCCGAGATATCAATATCAACTCCCAATTCCCATAGCGTGGAATGGAGTGTAAACATCGATAACCCTCAGATTCCTGGAATGCAGGACAGATTATCAATCTCAAATTGTCATGAATCCCCAGAAGGGGGGGCATGTGTTCAGGGCTTGCAATAAACGCAATCAGCCGCCAGAATATGAGTATTATTCCCCGCAACTAAGGGGCAAAAAGCTGGGTGCTAATCGCTGGCTTAAGTAATAATATACTCAGAATCCAACTCATTCATTAAATCACGACACGAAGCTATATAAATACTGAACGGATACAACACAAATACTGCAAGGCATTCAGGTAAGAAGAAAAGTGTAACTTCCCATTTCATCAACCAACAAAAACAAGTTTGATTACATGGCAAGTAAAGATGTTTCAATTAAGTGGAGGCCGCATCCGTACATACACATGGCCCAAGAAAGAACAAAAGAAGAGGCAAAAGAATTGTTATCCGTAAATCTCACGACAAAGCGAGGGGCTCACTCTTTCTTCCTCCGGTGTTTCTTCCTCGGAGTCGAGCCGCTAGACCCACTGCCTGGCTTCCTACGAGACTTTTTGCCTTTCTTTGGAACATCCTACGGTTCCGACATGATATCAACATCTTCCTCAGAACTGGAAGGGATGGAGATCCTTTTATAAGGACGAACCGGGGGCATAGGAGCAATAACAAATACTTGTTCAGCAACGCTCGAGACGGTTACTGTGCCACCAGGAGAAATCATCATTAGAGAAGATAAGCTTGAAGGAACGGCGTCACCACCGGGACCAACTGTCACTGTCTTGGCCATCTCGGCACTTATCTCTGCTAAAATCTCCTCCTCTCGAGACAGTTGAGCTGCGCTAGGTACGCCAGTGGTCATCACGATCGAACTAGAAACTGGGGCAGCTCCGCTCGTCACAAAAGAGAGGTCGGGCATGGGGTCAAGAGGATGACCAAATAGCTCTTCAAACATTTGAACATCGAATGACATTGAGCCTCCCTCTCCCATATCACCAACCATGGCGGCAGTTGAAATCACCTCGGTGACAATAACTCCACGTGTAGGATGTAAAGCCGAAGGGACAGGGGGCACGGGTGCAACACTCTCGGTCACTAAACAACCGAAATTAGAGCTATCAGACCAAGAAATTCCCTCGAAAATCAATGTTTTAAGACGTAAAGGGAAATACCTACTTTACCTTGCCTTGGAGCTTGAACAAGCTCGGGGACGAGCGTCTTGCCCGAAGACAGTTCCGGTTGGTCCGGATTGTAGGCGGGAATAGCTTGTGAATCAACCACGGCAGCAGCTTCGGGTGAAGTCGAAACAGGGACTTCAGTATTCTCGCTATGGTGCACGATACCCGAACCTTCGCCAACCTCCGTTTGATGGACGACAAGTCTTTCTTTTTCAACAGAAATGATTGCTTCATGAAGGGTCCTCCTCTCATCCTCGCTGAGCAGACGTGACTCAAGCTCAAACTCATCTAATACCGAATCCGGACAAGACATCCTCTTGTTTTCCAATAATTTCTTCCAAGCATTGTAGAGAGGCATCGAGTAATCCCCTAGCCAGGAGAGATTTCTATGCTCCAATACATTGGCGTTATATGTGTCCAAAAGATCGTCGAATTCGGCCTCCATCTTGAACCTCTCCGCTTGGACTCTCTCCTCCAACTCCGATTCAACCTCCTTAACCCTTGCAATTGCCGCATCGCGCTCGGCCCGAAAAGATACAGCCTGCTCACACGCCTCTTGCGCAGCCACGTTCGCGTCGTCTTTTTCCTTATTCATGTCAGCGAACCTAGCCTTTAGCTCCTCTAGTTCCTTCACTGCCGCATCCCACTCAGATTCAACGTTCTTGTATCGATGGCCTAAGTCTTCAACTAAAGTACAATGTGCCTGTTGCATTTTCGCCATTTCAGCTAATGTCTCATCAACCTTCTGTAACGACTCAACCTCGGCCTTGCGGGAAGATTCCGCCTCAGATTGGAGTATGTCGACGATGCGACTCTTTTGAGCCAAGTCGGCCTCTAGCTTCTCAATGATTTGGGCCCGGTCGAAGGCAGCTTTGGAAGCCTTAACAGCTGCTTTGTACCATTCTTTGTACTGAGCAAAAAAGTCACGGGTGTAGTTGAGCGCCGAAGTCGCGGCATCATCGGGAATTCTTTTAAGATTGGGAGGAAAAATACAAGCATCAAAGCAAATCTCTGGAAAATCTTTCCTCAGTTGTGCAAGCCTGATGGCCCCTTCGCCAGAAGACTCAATAAGGGTCTCCTCCCCAGACATAGACGTTGCGACCCCGGTTCGAGAATGATGTGGTTCAGGCCTCGAAACCTGCGAAGATGACTGATGTCGCAGAGGCTCGGATGCCTGGACATGACTTCGGGATTGCGGAGGAGATCGAGATGGGGAGCGACGCCTACGATCTCTGTCTGATCGTTCCTGGCTGGAGTTACCATGGCGATGATCCTTTGCATAATACACCTGGCTATATTGCCTCCGGTCACGATCACGATCGAGGCCTCCACGACGAGATTCATAATAGGTTGAGGGGTGATGCACTCTCCGGAGTTTGTCCAATGTAGTCTGACGACCAGCCATCTTACCTGAAAAAGAGATACAGTTCAGTTAAGTACCAGGAAAAATCAATAGAGCGAGTGAAGCAGTCATGTAGTGTCATGAGAGTGTATGCAAATGTGCGAAGCCCCCGACCAACCAGAGGTTTCGACTGCACTAATGGGTAAAAGCCCGCTTATGTCTAACGCTTCCCGGAGCTCAACCAACCCGGACTTGTGATAAAGAGAAATGCATTCCAGGATGGGAACGTCATCCAGTCCTGTGAAAATGTTTCCTGATTGACAAAGAGCGGAGTCAGAAGAAATAATTCCAGGAATCAAGCGAGACACGATTACAGACTTCGGTCTCGCAAATTTAGGAACAACGGCCTTGCCTTTCCGCTTTTTTCCTGCTTGGGGAAAATCGGCCGCTAGCTCGGTGTCAGTAGGCGTCCTCTCATCATCGCCCATTCCTCTTATTACTACACCGGTCCTCTTCTTTGCCTTCGGAGCCGATTTCACAAACCCTTCAACAACAATACTCTGGTTCGTCTCAATTAAGCCCAGCGTCCTTAAGTTATCATCGGTTAAGACCAAGTCAATGTGCCGCAGGTCACTCGGAACCTCTTGTAGACTTCGGGTGACGTTTCTGTATCGACCACCGTCTGGCCTTGATATGATAGCTGCAAGAAAAAACACCTGATGTCAGTTCAAGCGTTGACAATGACCATTAAAGAAGGCTAACACGATTTACGATACTTACGTCTGGACAGCCATCGCCTAGCGAATCCTGGGGGGCATCGGACAAAGAACCATTCATTCTTAAAGTAACTGAGTCTGGTCCAGGCTCCCGTCACAATCTGGCAGTTTCTAACTGCCTCCAGAAAGGTGAACGATGGACTATCACCCCTGCTCTTGAAGTTGAATATATGTCTAATCCCAGCTGGCCTAGGCGGACGAAAAAGGCGGTCCATGAATAAGATGAAAACACTGTTCAGTAACGCGTGTCCGTTGGGGTGAAGTTGTGCGGGAGCGATTCCAATGAACGATAGCATCTCCCTGATATATTGGTTAAACGGGGGGAGAGTTCCAGCCGCACAAGCGTGGCGATAAAAAGCAGTATAGCCCTCGGGTGGATTGTGCGGCCTATCATCAACTCCCGGTAGCAAAACATCATCCGGGGATAAGCTATGCTTCGAACATATCCGACCCAATAATGCTCCAGAAATATTAGATCGGACGGAATCTATGGGATCCTCGATAAGTAAGGCCTCCGGCAATTCGTCCGGAGCAGGATCTATTACTTCAGGAATGATCTCTAGAATTTCTAACATCAGAGGAGGCAGGCTTTGTAACTCTTGTTGTTCAGAACCCGAAGACTCCATAACTAACTAACTCACGAAAAAGCAGCGTTAAAAACGAAGAAAGCCCGTATATTCCCCGGTGTGAAGCATATGGATGTGCCGTGCAGTGCAAATACATAACTAAAACAAATTTTACAAGAGTAAAACGCGGTGTCTGAACGACTAGGCTTTTGAATCAGAGAACGAAAACGACCGTCATCACTGACCGTCGCTTTCGCGTCCCTCGGATACTACTGACCAATTCAAGTATAAATTCGTTATATGTGTTTAAGTCACGGTGCCATCGACGAGCTCAAAAAGACAGGTCAGGTCAACTTTGATCATGCGAAGGATGAAGCTCGTCGGAATCAAATATGCTAAAAATTTAGTGAGTTCGTTAAAGTTCGATTTAAAAGTGGTCGTAGTTCAGGTATTGGAACGAATCGATGAGGTGGAAGTTCCAGAAGCAAGGACGTTCGAATCGATCGACTCGATTCGACACGAGTCAGATCGGTGAACCTCGAATCAGCGCAGTTCGAACCCATGGAGCCCCACCTGACTTCGAATCCATCAAAGTCGGGCTCCTTCGAATCCATCAAGAGCGGTTCGAATCCACGGAGCCCCACCTGACTTCGAATCCATCGAAATCGTGCTCCTTCGAATCCATCAAGAGCGGTTCGAATCCACGGAGTCCCACCTAGCTTCGAATCCATCGGAGTTGAACTCCTTCGAATCGATGAACGTATCATTGCTTCGAATCGATCAGTAGTGAGCTCCTTCGAATCGATCAGAATGCCACTGTTTCGAATCCATCACCGCACGCCTTTTTTGTTGTGTTCTCCTGCAATCATCGGTTCGAAGCTACGCATTCGAAACCAACTCAAAGCGCGCACCCCTGATCGATACGGCTCAAAGGTTTGCATTCCTCAGTTCCATGGAGTCGGCCTACTTCGTTCAAACCTCGTCACTCTCCAAACATTTCCAGAAGAAGGGGTTGAACCAATGCCAAAAAAGATTAATCTATCATTCTCAAAACCGAATCGACCCCTTGATTACCTGATTTAGTTTGATTACAAATGGAAGCTAGAAGGAATTTGGTCGATTCGTGAAAAAGCACGTTTGATTTGGCTCTGGGAAATCGATTCGGAGAAGCAGCTAAAGCAATGGTAAAAGGTAAAAAGTGAAAATGAAGTCAACCTCATGTATTTATACGGATTCCAAGAGGGATTGGTGTCACTTCGACTCCCATCGATTCGAACGACCACTTTCGAATCCATCCCAGTTTCGAATCCATCAGAGTCTTCGAACCCATCACTGATTCGAATCCATCTAAGTTTCGAGTCCACGGGAAACTTCGAATCCATCTAAGTTTCGAATCCACTGGAAACTTCGAATCCCTCTAAGTTTCGAATCCGCTGGAAACATCGAATCCATCTAAGTTTCGAATCCACGGGAAACTTCGAATCCATCCAAGTTTCAAATCCATCAAGGGCTTCGAGTCCATCAGAGTCCTCGAATCCATCACTGATTCGAATCCATCTAAGCTTCGAATCCATTAGGAGTTTCGAATCCTTCTAAGCTTCGAACCCATCAAAAACCACTAATTAACAACACTTTGGCCTGAATCTAAAATCGATTCAGGAGAAAACCGGGACGGAGTTCGGCAGCAAACAAAGACCGACATGACTCATGGACACACGACGTTAATAAGGGCGAAGCTAATGTATGTACACACATAACGAACTAATGTTCGATTTTGAACATTCGCAGGGATCAAATATTTACCCTGTTATAGCAACGACAGCCAACGATTAGGCACAATCACACAGTAATCAATCATATCAAGGCAAGGTTACGGCAATACGGTATATGAGTCTCGACGAAAAGGGAGCAATAATCTTCAGAATAAAATGGCGACTATTCAAAGCACGTCATGTTCCCACAAGACGTACTTTAGGGGGCAAAATGTTATCCCGCTTTTTGGACGAAAGCCGTGATACCAAAAGGTTGGTCAAAGACAGGAGACAGTTCGCCTCAAAGATTGATCGTACTTCAGTCCGCTATGGATATCAATGAATTCTGTCCGAGTCCGGATTGGGCCACAATTGATAGGGCGTAACAAGAAAGACCATAGAAGCCACCGATTCAAATTTCAAGACAATCCGAGGTCATATGCTCAAGATATGATGGATTCAAGTTAAGAAGGTGCACGTTGCTCGGTCCGAACCCATCATGATTCGAACCCATCATGATTCGAACCCATCGCGTTCGAACCCATCGCGTTCGAACCCATCGTGTTCGAAACCATCCGTTTCGAACCCATCAGCCAACGCCTTCCTTCGAATCCATCAAGCCAATTGGTACTTCGAATCCATCCATCAAACTTTGTATCCATCACCACCTAAATACACTTCGAATCGATGACAGCTTCGAATCCATCACAAGCTTCGGGTCCATCACAGCTTCGAATCCATGCTGTCCTCGAACCCTACACGCTAAAAACAACTTCGAATCGATCTGGAGCCATCGATTCGAAGCGTCACCGCACCCTCATACAACAGGTTCGATTCGAACCTATGGGTTCGAACCATATGGATTCGAAACATATGGATTCGAACCTTAGGGTTCGAACCATATGGATTCGAAACATATGGATTCGAATGACCCAGAGGATCGATTCGAACTAACCAGCGTACCGAGATGCCTCATCTCGAATCGATCATAACTCCCAATCTACTGATCCAAATCCCATGAAATTTTTATAGAAGTTTGTCTACATGACGAAGAACGTCCACGCCAAGTTTCATCGCAATTGGACGATTTTTTGATCGATTCGGAGTTCACTTCGAATCGATCCCAAACTGGGCACGCACTTCAAGAACTCGGGCCTGTGGGTCCCCCGTCACGTGCCAAGCAGTCTCTCCATGATTTAGGCGGGATTTTGGCCTTCCACACCTATAAATAGAGCTCCCTGGTCATTCAGAAGGGGGTCGGAGAATTTGGAGAAGAAGAACAAGCCTAAACGCTGCCAGAATCACTCCATGTTATGTCAATTGCAGTTAATTTCGAATTTAAGTCCATTTGCCGTTGTAATTTGCTGAAAAGCACTTGTAATCTTCAAGTATTAAGAAATAAAGTGATAAAACTTCATAGTGGACGTAGGCGCATGGCCGAACCACTCTAAATCCTTGTCTTCTGCGCAATTTACTTTTCTGTGACTTGGAGTTTTTGTTAGATAGTCCCTATTTCCAATTCAAGTTCTTCATTTACTATCTCTTCAAAAACTTCCGAAGGGTGTTTGCCCAATTTTGGTGCAAACAATGAAAATTTCATAGCATTTGGACTTGTAGATTTTGAGTTATGATCGATGCAAGTTGGTATTTGCGAGTAGGCTGAATGCCCTTGTCCATGGATTTCGTTCCCGTCCATCATACTGCTTTCAAATCCGTCAATATAGGTTGTTCGTATCCATCGACCAACCCTCCTTCGTATCCATCAATTGCTACCACCTTCGTATCCATCTAGTAACGTTCCCGAGTTCCTCCTTCGTATCAATCTATAAGCGATCGATATGAAATGTCCATCTGAGTTCCTAAAACCATTGCTTCCCCTTCGTATCGATCCCAGCCTTGATCGATACGAAGCATATTGATGTGATTTGCCATCTAATTGATACGTACGTATCAATCCGAGCTCCATATCCATGAACCTATTTCCTGTCTAAAGTCAATAGATCAATGCAGAAGCCATCGATACATGATGCATCGAGTCGAAGACCGATCAACCCGAGCCCATCGTCACCTCGATCAATACGGAGATATCATTCCTAACCCATTTCTCACCAATATTGATTCATTTATAACTTGAGCATATGAACTCTGATTGACCTAAAATTTGAAATGTAGCTTATCCTTGCCTTTTTCATCATTCCCAATCGATCTTCAATCTTGATTCCATCCTTTCCAGCCAATTTGTTGACATCCCGGCTTTGACTAAAAGGTGGGGTAACATTAACCATCAAATACAAGATAGACAAAAACTGTGCATTGAAACACGCGTGATTTTGAGTGTCCCGGTGTCCTCCCGATGGACCATTTACTATAGCCTTACTCATAGGAGTGTTTTACCCTTTACTAGTGGGAGGAATGTCATCACCAGTCATCGTGGGAGAACTATGCCCCCCTGCATTAATGTTGGGAAAGTCAATGGTCATGACATCATTTGGAATAGAGAGACTCGAGAACCCTTCCATCGAACTTTCTGAAGGCCGAGAGGAAGACTCTTCTTCAACAGGGGTGATGTCGAACTCAGACTTTCTAGGAGTTTTGCTCCTATGGATCTTGTATGATAGCCTTTTTCCTTTTCCTGTTAGCGCATGAGATTGCATGCCTTGTGATGGTTCGACCATATGCGCATTGCCCAAACCCGCATCATCATCGCCAGGCATGTTGGTTTCATCACCTCTAATTTCACCTCTTAGCATTGTCTCGATGCCCCTGAACAAGGGGCACGTTAGGGCTATTGTGTCACCTTCTTGCTCTGAGCATTCCTTGGTGGCCCAACACTTCCTGGAAGACAAATGTTGCGACCTTCTTCCAATAGCCTAAAATGAGATATCCACTCATCAGTTACAAGGGATTCGATATCCCTATCCTCAAATGGGTGGTGCTGATTGCAGAAACCTCCCATGAAAAACTATCGCCTTTAGGTCATGGATGAACACTTGTAAATTTTTAAAGTATTTTTTAGTTCAAGATATGGCATGAGCTAAAGAATTTGAGAATAAAGTGAAGGCGACACCTACGCCTTTCCAACCATCGTCTTGTGAAGACAAGCAGACATCGAATTTAGAACCATTTGTGTTTAAAGATATTGAGCTTGTTCCAAGCACTAGTCAGAACTTGACAGTTGGGCGATGACTCAAGAAAAGTATAAGAAAGGTTTCCCATCCTTCTTTTGAAATTGCAAATAAACCGATGTTAACCCAAAAAGTGGATCAATGCCCTAAGTTGAGCATGAAAGCACCAGTCCTGTACTTGCAAAGCAATAATATAAAAAATAGATGTAAAAAGAGCAGAAGTAGTAAAAGACAAGAAGATTTTATTGTGGTTCGGCTGTTTGCAAAGCCTATATCCAGTTTATAACCTTTTATTAAATTACTGCAGTTACAAGTTGAATCATATTACAATGTGATTGGATCTTCTAAGTTAGTTCAAGTCACCAGTGTAAGATTTCACCGGAGAATCATAGTGAACCTCTAGATGACTGTTGTGAGGGAGGAGAAGAGTAAAAATTAGTTGCTGGTACTACAACAAAAAGAACCTTTAATAGCATTTAAAAAAGGATATAAAAGGCTTTTACAGCGTTTTTATAAAGGTCGTAAATCAACATGTTGTAATAAATCAGCGACTTATCATTGCAACAGAAGAACGCTATAAAAAAACATGTAGCATTTTGAGTATGCTATAAAAAGTCTTATCAAGGGCGTTCTTAATATGCTATAAAATGCTTTTACAGCACTTTTACAAACGTTGTAAATCAACGTGTTACAATAAATCAACGACCTATTATTACAATAGAAGAAACGCTATAAAAAACATGTTTTTTATAGTGTTTTGAACATGCTACAAAAAGTCTTATTAATGACATTTTTATACCATTTTAAAAAATCATTTTTGCAGTTTGTACATATCCATTGTCACATTATAATCGATAAATTTACATAAACATAATGAATCATTTCACACAGTTGTATATATCACATTAAATGAAAAATAAATAACCATTCAACATTCACATAGAATAATCCATAACATATCGTAATATTTAAGGAACATTACATTAGAAGTATAAATAATACAAGTGAAAAAAAATCGTACCGCACATGACGATTAAATATGCAAAACAAAGATGTTGTTACTTCAAAACAACTTCAAATCGCTAATATACAATAGCGTGTTGCCATTTGTATGCACCATAGATGGGTAATTACCTATGAAAAAGAAATTCGACAATTAGCAATTATAACTATATATCCATATGTGTATGTGTGAAACATAATTATAAAAATTTAATTAATTTATATGGAACTTAATTAATTTATATAAAACTTGATTAACTTAGTTATTTTTATAGAATAAAATTGATTTATATAAAATTTAGTTAATTTTATAAAATTTATTTAATTTATATAATCATATGGAAACGATATCAATAACATATGAAATTTCCTGAAATGGATGTAAATTTTGTTTCAAATACTTTATTCAACAATTACATGTATATTGTTATAAACTTTTAATTTTTATAAAACTTAAATAAATTTTATAAACATATTTAATTTTAAAAAACAGTTGGCTTATTTAATTATAATAAAACTTAACTAACTTAGTTACTTATTTTATACTTAGTTAATTTGTTGTTGTTATTATATTAATATTATTATATTATTTTATTGCTGTTATTATTATAGTATATTATATTATTCTCTAAATTTAGTTAATTTTTATAAAACTTAGTTAATTTAATTAAAAAAATTAAATTTGATTGATTTTTATAAAACTTAATTAACTTAGTTAATTTTTATATAATTTGGTTAATTTTTATATCCTTTAATTAATTTTTATTAAACTCACTTAATAAATTAGTTGAATATTTATAAGACTTAGTTTATAAACGGGTTAAATAATTTTAGTTAATTTTTTATAACTTAGTTAAATTTTATAAGAATTAGTTAATTTTTACAAAAATTTAGTTAATCTAGTTAAATTTGTATAAAACTTGATAAAGTAGTTAACTTTTATAAAAATTAGTTAATTTTTATAAATTAAGTAATTTTTTTTAATTTTAATTTTTTTTATATAACTTAGTTATCTTAGTTAAATTTTTATACTCAGTTAATTTTCATAAATATATTTAAATTTTATTGATATTTAGATATTAATTTAATATATTATAAAACTCAGTTAATTTTAGAAAATTATGTACAATTTTCCAAGCCTTCGTGAAAAGATAAGGCACGTATATGAAAAACACCTTTCCTTGTCTTTCTAGATAATAATTCTACAATTATTGACCATATATGTATCTAGTTGATAGAAGAATGGATATCACCGTAAACGTGTTTACAAGAAAATCAAATTATGAGGAAGTTAATTGCCTGCATGATCTCAAGAGCTGCAATGTATGCACGAATATTAGAATTGGAGTATACCCATCCTTCAATATCCGTTATGGTAAGACACATTTCCTGACCCCTTGGCATGCTGTAATCAAATCAAAAGATATCAGACGTTTTCAAGATAATTTTTTACTTCATATTTTCTATTAAAATTATTGTATAGCATCCCCATTAACTGAGAATTACATACAGGCATGGCTGTAAGCAATATAATAAGCTACACTTTGTTTCATATTAGTTCTGATATGCAATCTGTGCAACAGAAACTTTACACGACATAATTCTTGATTTTTACTATTTTTTCCCACGTAGAGTTATAAAGATAAAACATACCTGGCATGTAATTTCTCCAAGATGTAAATAACATAACCAATGACAATGTGGAACTAATATCACTGTGTATTTCAAAATTGAATAATAAGCCTTGATCCCATATACAAATAAGGAGGAAAGTATGCACCTACATTTGAATTCATCGAGATTGCGTTTGGATCTAAAATGCTTGTCTCCAAATACAAGAGCTATGGGTCGACCCATCTTATCGAATCCTTGCATGTTTAGCTTCTCCTGTTTAAGTTCATTTTTCACTTCTTTATATGAGATAAGACCATTGGGCATTGCTTTCCTTCGCCATTTTTGATATTTGAGGAACATGGAGGAAGCCTTTTCTATGTCATGTTCTCGTGCTCTCAGGATTCTTCTTATCGTGTACTTGTCTACATCCTACATAAGAAAATTGATATTTCAGTATTGCTTCATTTATATACAGTTTGTGCACTATAGACGTTAATTTTTCTATATTTTTATTAGTGGAAACTAGACCAGATCCAGTCTAGTTCTTGTTGGCTTGCCATGCTGCAACTATTTGAAAAAAAGAATCATCAACTGCCAGGAAGGCGTGAAATATAGTAAGATTAGTGCATGTTTTATGCAAACATGCATTCATTCTAGTCTTTCCAATTTGAAAAAATAAAAATTTCTATCTAACAGATAAAGTAGCAGTTGAAAATTAGTACATCATATAATTATATAATGTCGATTACAATATTCCAAAATTTACAACAATATACTCAAAAATAAAACTAGTTTTTTAGGTACTTGACGAATTTTTTTTACAAAATACAATGTCGAAAAGGTATCAAATGATGGTAAGATCAATGCATTTCAATACTCTATTGTTTGGTACTAAAAAATGACGGAATTCTTATTTAGATCCATTTAGTACTTGAGTACAAGAAAAGAAAATAGAAATAAGGTGAACAATAAGCTTACAAATCTTGGCATATGTCAGTGTGTATGCACGAGCGGTGCTTATAATAATGCAGTTCAATGCTTAGTTATCTCTTTTGCTTGTGAATGTCAAAGGTAGCCCTCTCGTTAGTGGAGTATGATTAGGGTCAAAAAATAATTAACTTGAACTTATAAATTATTTCAAACTTAAACTTTATTAACTTAGTTAATTGTTATAAATGATCTCAAACTTATACATTTTCCATAAACTTAGTTAATTTATTATTATTATTATTATTATTGTAAATTTACTTAATTTAATAATATTAGTATAAAATAATCTAATTTTTATAAAACATAGTTAACTTAGTTAATTTTTATAATTAGTTGTTATTATTATTGTTATTACTAATTGTAAAACTTAGTTGACTTTGTTAATTTATTATTATTATAATTATAAACTTAGTTAATTTTTTTCAAACTATAGTTTATTATTATTGTAAACTTAGTTATATTTTATAAAGCTTATTTAACTTAGTACAACTTATAAACTTAGTTATAATGTTTATTATTATTATAGGTAGAAACATGCCTCGAGTACGCCAATAGTTTGCTTCCACAACTGTTAGGCATTGGGCCTTTGATTGCTAATGTTCATAGTCGACCCATCGAGCACGTGATAGTCTCCTTCCAGATAGGGTCTTAGATGACTCTAGTTGAGAACTTGAGCTACTTTTGCTACTTGTCTCCTTCTAGAATACCGAGTCCAAATCTTCCATGCTGAACCTGGAGTAACCAATTCAAATTGTTTGATGAAAATATTTAAGTGAAAATTAATATCAGAAAGAAATGCATTCATGATGACCGGTTATAGTGATAAGAATGAATGTACCCAATATTTGCATACATCAACTCTCTATTAAACTTTATGTAAATCATGCATACATAAAAAAGAAAATCTTTGATTATTTCGTACGTTTATACAAGTATTTTATTCCAAACTTAACTCTTACTAATTGCCAATTATTTTTTGATATAACGAAATATGAAATATGAAATCCGATATTTCTTTTTTATTAGAACAATTAATGGCGGCGTTAGTAGTAACAACAACAACGGTATCATGGAGGCATAGAACAAGATTCTAGTCTCTTATTTACAAAGAAAGTAACAATCTTGATTAAAATGGTGAGAAATCTTGGATCCGAACTAGTAATAGAGTCAGAAAAAAATATCCAAAGACATTTTCACACTCCAACAGTGATACTATTGCAAGTTCACTTCCATTAACAAGGACAAGTAACAAAGAAAACAATTTACATGTGAACCATCCTTCAATATGAAATAATTATTTACGCACTAATTATGCAACAAGCATGTTGTTAAGTTCAATTATCCAACTGAAAAAGGCCATATGTATTTGGTAGATGCCAAGAAAGCCATGATATTATTCATTACATTAGTGATAAGCCTAACAGAGCATCCTAATTTAACCAGTGTTATCAATGCAATTTTATGTTCAAGCATCCTAATTTAACCAGTGTTATCAATGCTATTTTATGTTCAAGCATTCTAATTTTACCAATGTTAATAATGCTATTTTATGTTCATATTAGAACCATTTAACAAGCTAAGAAAACATTATTAAATGAAAAGAAACAATTACGAGAAAAAATATTACCAATGCAATCAACCCGTTAGCATAAGAGCTCATAATTTTTTCCATATTGGTTTTAAAGATCCATCTTAAAATTGACTTCAGGAAATTTTCTTCTAAAATTTCCCAGTCAGGAAGTAACTCATCGGATGAAAAAATAAGTATACATTGAAGTTAGCAATAAGAATTGCATAGTATCCACCCCTGTTATTTATCTTAAGAAATAATTGTTAAAATCCATCCATAAAATCATTAGCTAGATATAATTAAGTAAAGATGTAATGTCCTTTTACCATTTTTGTTTTGGTACATCATGGGCATTGGTGTCAAAGCAAGCTACAATATAATTGGGCAAACAGCGAGTATATACTACCAACTTAACTAAGAAATATAATATGTTATTTTGCTAATTGCCTCTTGATCATACTTCTTCCATATGGCGGACATATTACATATTGATTTCAAGCAAATAGGACAAGAAAGCCTACACAAAAGTATGAACGAACTTTGAATATTTTCAAAATGAAACAACATAATGATATAATGTGTGTGACTTGCTGGTTATGAAACTCCATCTCGTTTAAGCATTCCACATGTTTGTATGACCACATGGAAGAACACTGTCTTTTGTCGACTCAAAAAGAAACTAAGAATACATAAACATTACCTTTTAGCTTATGCTTTATATTCATCTAGTATTTCTACATAGCCTGTTCTTTTTCATTTTGCATATAAATGATTAGTAAAGCTTACACATAAACTTACTTGAAAGCAAATAGGGCAACTATGATGCATTGCTCTTTCTTCATAGCAGTATGAATCCTTTAATAATTGTCTAGAGCACCAACCTGAAATTAATTTTAACACAGATCAAATGATGAATTGCCAGTTTTCACAACAAACATAGAAGCAGGAGGCAATTGTCAGACTAGATTAAGTAGGGATTAAATGCTCACCGCGTCTATCACAGTGAAAGAAATTCTCTTCTCCACCAGTTCTGTTATGAAAATTAACACAAGTAAGATGAATCCATAAATATTAATCTAATGTACATGATAAACTACATAAATAAATTGCACACCTGCAAATTCCACATCCATTATAGTGGTATTGATTTTTTGACACCTACGTCAGCACAAAAGTTAAAGCTATAACCATGATTACAATAAAATAATTATTATTAGTGCATATATGAAAATCGTTATTCAAGAATTTCAAATCTCTTTGCCTTATACGTGTTGTATAGAAACATGATAAGATATTCCAAAAATGCACAAGATAAACATATTTGGATGAGCATAGATGTCCCAGCATATGAAAAATATCATATCAAAATATAGGATTTCAACCTTACTATTTGTACCAAAATTGCACAGAACACTCTTCGTAAGTGTTTGAAGAGATGAAATGAAGAAAATAAATGGAAAAAGAGGATCATCTAACAAACACTCCAAACAATAAATAGAAAAACAACAAAGAAACATAGAGATTTAGAGTGGGTCGGCGTATGGCCTACGTCCACTATGGAATGATTTACTTTTATTAACCTTTTCTTGCTGGTTACAATGAATTACAACAGTAAAACTCAAGTACAATAATGGTTTTGCAATGTTTGGACGTAGAAGAGCCAAAAGTACATTTCCAGTAGGTCCTGGACTGCTATTTATAGGCATAGGTTGCAAATACCTCACTCATATTTCGGGAGACCTCTTCTCACACGTGGGTGGACCCACACGATCGATCCCATACTGTTTGCACTCGATCCGTGATCGATACGAACGAACATCATATCAATCAATATTTCATCCAATCGTGTCGAGATTGATCATTAACATTCTTGAGGATGTACGCAAGCTCCTGTGAAAATTTGGTGGCATTTGGAATTATAGATTTTGAGTTATGATCGATGGAAATTTGGGTTTTTCGAAGGCTTTCAAAATCGCATGGATGTTGTTCGTATCAATAGTTTCGTATCGATAGTCCAGCACGTGATGTCTAACGACGTGCCGCTTGCTTTTAGGATCAATCCACATTGCATGCTGAACGATTGAGTCTTTCCTATGGATGCGCCTCGGTCGTATCGACCTGGCTCGGCCTTGTTCATATCGATAGATTAACGATATCTTCGTATCGATTGTTGAATTACTAGTTTTTATTCATGACAAGATAGTTCAGAAGCTAAAGAAGAATTTGCATTCATTCATGACAAAAAGAAAACAATAGAGGATCTCTAGGCTTAAAGTAACTATTATAGATGTTGAGTATTAGACATATGTTAAAATCAATCCTCAAGTTTTCAATTTTTAAATTTTTCTTTACAAATAGAGTTCACTGTGCAATATATGCACAGCCAGTCGACTGACTGTTCTTGCCAGTCGACTGACTATGCATATGCACAGCAGTGAAAACTGTTCATATTTTTGAAACGGCAAATATTTTTAAATTTTTAAAAATTCAAACACCAGTCGACTGACCCAATATACCAGTCGACTGAACCGGCTTCAACTGCAAAAATTCTTAATGGACATCTTCTTCCATGAAGGGATGCACTTCATGAATAGATGTCTCTCTTGGCTGAAACTCTTCACTAAGAGTTGCATCTCTCTGAAAACTATATATAAAAGTTATCACTAATTTCTGATTCTAATTCTCTATATTCTCTCTTGTGATTATTCTAGTGCATTCATACTCTCCATTGCTTTGAATCTTTGAATTATATTATATATACTTTGATTCTTAGCAATATTCTTCCTTTAAAATCTTCACATACTCTTTATATTCTTGAGGAATTGATTATAGGAAGTTTGTAATCTTAATAGACAAATCAGTGTTATCAAGAACACATTAAGTCAACTACATTTATACTTTGTTAAAGTCCTATTCTGCTGCTCAGGCAAGGGAAAGTCCTCTTCTGCTGCTGAGGCAAAAATCATGTTCTGCTGCTCAGGTGTTGTTTACCTATTCCTCCGGCTTAAGAGGGGTATTGTTAGTTAAAGCCAGAAGTTAGTCTGGGACTGGACGTAGGACGGTGCTCCGAACCAGTATAAAATCTCCGGTGTCATTTTACTTGCTGCATTTATATTCCGTGTTATTTACTATCTATACTCTGTATTACTGTTTATCCATATTATACGGTCCTATATACTTTCATTTGGTATCAGAGAAAGGCATCTTATAACCGTTACAAAGTTATTTGATATCTTGCTAATATGGAAAATAACACTAGCACTACCACTAACAGTAGTTTTATTGAAGGTCAATCCACTGCACAGCCTCCATTTTTCAATGGTTTGAACTATAATTATTGGTCTACTCGTATGAGAATTTATATGCAATCAAATAGTTTTGAATCATGAAATATCACACAGAATGAATACACTCTTCCTACTGGAGAATACTCCACTTGGTCAAACACACAAAAATTATATGCTACTGCCAATGCTAAATCTATGAACATGTTATTTTGTGCTCTAGATAGAAATGAATTTAATCGTGTTAGCATGTGTCAAACTGCTTATGAAATATGGAGAATGCTTAAAATCACGCATGAAGGAACTAACAAAGTCAACCAAAGCAAAATCTCCATGCTCAAAAATCAGTTTCAAAACTTCAGAATGAAACAAGATGAATCTATCAATGATATGTACTCTAGATTTCAAGATATCTATCATTCACTATTAGGATTAGGAGAAAAGTACACTGATTTTGATATTGTATCCAAAATCCTAAACTCTTTAATGGATGAATGGGAAAGAAAAGTCTTGGCTGTTGAAGAAGCTAATATGACCTCTCTATCATAAAACCTGAAGAGTTAATAGGAAATCTAATGTCCTATGAAGTGAATTTGCAGGCAAAATGAGTACAAGCTCAAGACAAAAAGAACATAGCTTTTCATGCTGAAGAAGAAAAAGATGAACATTCGGATGAAGAAGATCTAGCATTTATTGCCAAAAAGTTCTTGAAATTCCGAAAAAATAACAAAAATAATGGAAAAAGGAATTTTCCAAACAAACCATAATCCTCGGTTCTAGAATGTTTCAATTGTCATAAGAAAGGTCATATTCAGAAGGAATGCCCAGAATTAAAGAAGAAATATTTCAAAGGCAGAAAAAACAAGAAAAAGAAAGCATTTTCAGTAATATGGGATGATTCAGACACTTCTTCATCAGAAAACAGTAGTGACAGTGAAAACGAGCAAGCAAATGTCTGCTTCATGGCTACTAAAAACGAGGTTAGTGATTTTACTTTTGATGATATGATTGAGATAAATTCGAAGCTAGTTGACACTCTAAAAAATCTCAAAAGAAAATATAAGGAGACTCGTGAATATCAGAACAAAGTAGAATTCGAAAGAGATATGCTTAAAGATGAGAAGAAAATATTAGAGGAAGAACTTGAAAAATTACAAGAATCATTCTCTAATATCAATTCTCAACTCAGTCTTTCCAGTCAATAAATTGAAACTCAAAAGAGAAAAATGATGCTCTTGTTTCTGAAAATCATGAACTAAAAACAAAAATAAAATAGATAGAATTGGATAATACTAGTCTCAAAACTAAGTTAGAAAGCATCACCAAAAATGTTTTGAATTTTAATAAAGGAAGAGAAACATTATTAATTTGATTGACAACTCTCAATTTGTGTCAAGTAAGAAAGGGCTAGGATATGTTAAGAAAACAACAACTCCATCTAAAAAGAAAATTAGGAGAAATATTAATCCTACTAAAGTTCTGACAAAAAGAAATTCTTACTCAAAAAGCATAAAAGTTTAGGTTGCTAAAAAAACAACAGTTTGATTAGAAAAAAATATATAAACACCATTTTACAAACTGTTCATAAAAATAATGATTAAATTTTTAAATGGGATACTGAGCCCTCTTGGGTTTGGTTTCCTAAGATTTAACTCTTAGGATCTTATTAAAAGGTGGGTACCAATATTATATTATATTTTTTGTAGGTCCCACTCAAGAAAAGAGGAAAATGGATACTCGACGGTAGTTGCTTAAAACATATGACAGAAGACAAAGATATGCTATCAAATATTATTTACACAGATGGAGGCTCCGTCACATTTGGAGACAACTCTAAAGGATATATCATCGACAAAGGCGATGTGAGCTACAATGGTGTTTCAAATTTACTACTTATTTCAAATGTTTTACTTGTCAAAAATTTAAAACATAATTTACTTAGTATCAGCCAATTGTGTGACAAAGGATTCAAAATCACTTTTTCTGAAAACAAATGTAGTATTTTTGATCAAAATCAAAATCTTATCTTTGAAAGAAATAGAGACATAAATATCTATGTTCTGAATATGAAAATAAAACATAATTCAGATATGTGTTTAATAGCCAAAGAAAATGATCCTTGGTTATGGCACAAACGATTTTGTCACATTAATTTCCAAACTATAAATAAGCTTTCTAAAAATGATTTAGTAAAAGGTTTACCAAAAATGAACTTAAAAATAGATCATATTTGTGATGCATGTCAGTTAGGAAAATTAACTAAATCATCTTTCAAATCTAAAAAGGTTATTTCAACCTTATAACCACTTGAATTACTGCATATGGATTTATTTGGACCAACTCAAGTACAATCATTAATCACAGTAGATACGTGTTTGTAATTGTTGATGATTTTTCTAGATATACTTGGACTATATTTATGAAAAATAAAAGTGATACTTTTGATAATTTCAAATCGTTTGTCAAAAGAATTCAAAATTTTAAAGGTTTGAAAATTAAAAACATAAGAAGTGATCATGGAGGTGAATTCGAAAACGAAGCCTTTGAACATTTCTGTAAGAAAAAAGGAATATTCCATAATTTTTCATTTCCTAGAACTCCACAACAAAATGGGGTTGTAGAACGTAAAAATAGAACCTTACAAGAATGTGCAAGGACTTTGTTAAATGGAAGTACATTACTAAAACATTTTTGGGCTAAAGCAGTTGCAACAGCTTGTTATGTTTTGAATCGTGTTTCTATTCGACCACTAACAAAGAATACTCCTTATGAACTTCTAAATGGATGAAAACCAAATATTTCCTATTTTAAAATCTTTGGTTCGAAATGTTTTGTGTTAAATACAAAAGATCAGCTTGGTAAATTTGATCCAAAATCGATGAAGGATTCTTTTTAGGATATTCAGATCGTAGCAAAGCTTATCGAATTTATAATAAAAGAACAAATATCATCGAAGAAACTCTTTATGTATCTTTTGATGAGAATTTTAAACCAACTCCGAGTATAATAGATGATGAAGATTTCCCTGATAATACCACAAATACAAAAACTACAACTTTTGAAATTAATGAAAACATTGCTCACAATAACAATGAATTAAGATCTCCACCTAGAGTATTAAGAGATCATCCTTCTATTAATGTTATTGGAGAACTAAATTCATCTGTTAGGACAAGAAGTCAATTAAATCAAATGGATCATGTAGCTTTTCTTTCTCATATTGAACCTAAAAATATTAAAGAAGCATCTACTAATGAAAATTGGATTATCGCTATGCAAGAAGAACTAAACCAATTCAAAAGAAATGACGTTTGAGATTTAGTTCCACGACCTAGTGATCAATCAGTTATTGGTACAAAATGGGTTTTCAAAAATAAAGCAGATGAACAAGGAAATATTACTAGAAATAAAGCTAGATTAGTCGCTCAAGGTTATAATCAAGAGGAAGGAATTGACTATGAAGAAACGTTTGCTCCAGTCGCTAGAATAGAAGCAATACGAATCTTACTAGCTTTTGCATGTTTTCATAACTTTAAATCATACCAAATGGATGTCAAAAGTGCCTTTTTAAATGGTTTTATAAAAGAAAATGTTTATGTTGAACAACTTCCATTATTTATACATGAAAAATTTCCTGACCATGTCTATAAACTCAAAAAGGCTTTATACGGTTTGAAACAAGCACTTCGTGCTTGGTACGATCGTCTTAAAAGTTATTTAATAAATTCTGGTTTTGAAATTGGAAAGGTTGATCAAACTCTTTTTATTACAAGAAACAAGCATGATATTTTAATTATCCAAATATATGTTGATGATATAATTTTTGGATCTACAAATGAAAAGCTTTGTCAAGAATTTTCTAAGATAATGACAAATGAATTTGAAATGTCACATATGGATGAGTTAAATTATTTTCTTGGTTTACAAATAAAACAACTAGAAAATGGTATTTTTATTAATCAAGAAAAATATTGTAACAATCTAATTAAACGCTTTGGTATGGAAAATACTTCTGCCAAACCAACTCCTATGAGTGCAACCATACATCTTGATAAAGATGAAAATGGAAAAATTATTGACCAAAAATTATATCGAAGTATGATTGGATCGTTACAATATTTAACAGCTAGTAGAGCTGACATAATGATGAGTGTTTGTTTGTGTGCACGATTTCAAGCAGATCCCAAAGAATCACATTTACGAGCAGTGAAACGCATATTACGGTATCTTAATAAAACCAAGGACTTTTAACTATTCTATCCAAAGGAATGTCCTTTTGAATTGGTATCATATAGTGATGCTGATTTTGGAGGAAGCCGGGCAGATAGAAAAAGTACAAGTGGGACTTGTCATTTCATTGGACGATCTCTTATATGTTGGTTTAGTAAGAAACAAAACTGTGTTTCATTATTGACATGTGAAGCAGAATATATTTCTGCCGCTCTGGCATGTGCTCAAGTTATATACATGCAACAAACACTACAAGATTTTGGTTTTAATTTAACTAAATCAACTATTTACTGTGATAATTCTAGTGCTATTAATTTATCTAAAAATCCTGTTAATCACTCACGAACAAAACACATTGACATTCGTCATCATTTTCTTCGTGATAATATTGAAAAGAATTTGATAAATCTAGAATTTTTTTCCTATGATAAACAATTGGCAGATATATTTACAAAACCTTCAAACGAAAATACTTTTGTTAATTTAAGATGAGAGCTTGGTATTATTTCTTTTAAAAATTTATTAAATTATATATATATATATATATATATATATATATATAATTGGGGTTTTTAGGCTCAAGGAAAAAGTTAGAGAAAAATTTAGTCTCAGGGACAAGAAGTTTGATTTTTAGGTTGAAGGACACCTTTTAGTGTAATTCACAGAATGATAGTTGTAACTATCATTTTCAGTTTACACTAAAAAGTGTCCTTCAAACTAAAAAGCAAATTTGTTGTCCCTGAGACTAAATTTTTTTGCAATTTCTTCCTTGTGCCTAATTACCTGTATATAATTTTCACTCAAATTTCATCAAAACAATTTTTTTTAATGACTCTAGCAAGACTTGAACTCATAACCACTCCTATGTTTTCAAATATTTCTTACCATTTGAGCTATGATTGTTTCTTGTTTCATATAGAAGATCGGTTCTATTTATTCTGAATATTTTCGTTCAAAAAAAAAACAAAATAATAGAGCTACCGAGACTTGAACCTGGGTCTCCTACCTGGTAACTCCATAACTTACCAGTTATGCTATGATTGCATTTCCTGCTGAGTCATATGTTTCATACATCCTTAACCATATATTCTTCATATCCTTCAATTATTCTCCCCCACTATTTTTTTGTTTAATCTCTGGTTATTAACTTTTGAAGGTCTATAACCATTCATTCTAAGCTCATAGTCAACTATATAAACTGCACTCTTCTCAGTTATTAATCATCATTACAAATTTTTTACAAAATCTTTACAAACTATAAACTTCTCAATCGACTCTCAAAACTCTCATGATTCCTCTAACTCAAAATTATCCATTGCTACTCCAACCTCTTCGAGTAACTATGATTCATCCAATAGCTCGACTCCATCATTGCCAACTCCTACCCCTATTCATGAACCAGGAAGATATCACACCGGTTTTTCACCAAAACCAAAGAAGTCTCGAAGATCGTTGTTTCTTTCTCCAAAAAAAAAAAAATTGATGAAATCCATCACTACCAACAGGAACAAGTCAATGTACAAAGAAAAATGTTTTACGAAGAACGAATGAATTCAAATCGTCTAAGCCTTATAGAATCTATTGCACTTAAGTTTTGTGGCAAATCTTCTAAGCATGATGTTGTTCAAACTTCAACATCCCGTCAGGAAAATTCATCCGGCTGGAATAACTGGGAACAATCTCCATCTCAACCTTCGGCATCTCCAAACTCATGGGAACGCCAAAATTATTGGTCTCCTTTGCAACCTCTTGTTGAGAATACCAAGGTTGAACCACAAGAATCCTCTCCAAAAACTCCAAAATAATTATCATTTCTTGTATATTATTGTTCCTGATTATTTGTATTTCAATTATATATTTGCTTCTTTATAAAATTTTGATTTCTCAGCTTCACTGCAATTTTTAATTCCAGTCATTCGACTGAATGCAGGGTTTCAAAACTCTCGGGAAACCAGTTAGTCGACTGACCTAACACGTTCAGTCGACTGGCTATTCAAAATTTTGGCAAATTACAGTACACCAGTCGACTGAATGTTTTTACCAGTTGACTGGCTGTGTGAAAACTGCCTTTATCTTCCCCATTTACCAACATTTTTCCCAAATTTCACTTTACTCTTCTCAGTTTTCACCCAAATCTATTTCGCCCACAAACCCTAAATTCCCCATTACACTCAATTTTTTCACTAAAAACTCAATCAAATGGCTCCTCCAAAACGTCAAAGACAAGGCCCTTCTTCTGTCGATCCTACCGATGCCCAAATTGCACAATGGCTATACAATGATGTGGCTGTAACAAGATGGCATAAAATGAAAAACTCAAGGATCTTTGAAGGTTCATTCATGGTCTACAGCGATTTCGCGGCTTATGGTTTACAAGAACGTATGCGTCGATCCGGATTGGAATCTCTACTTGACTTGAATGCCAATTCTCTCAAGATCAACCACCTCATGGTAAAGTTATTCTATGCTAATTTAAATCTTCCTCATCAACGTCCATCGAATAGGGATGATTATGTTTGGAGTTTAGTGTGTGGTCAACAAGTATTCTTCTTCTTAGATCGAATGGCACACATACTTCAAACTCCCAATCATGGCATTCCACTAGATGATGTCGAATGTAATATTCGACAAAGGGATCGGATTAGCCATATGTTTGTGGGAGATAATATGACGGAACATAAATCTATTCTCCTTCGACCAAAAGCTAGAATTCTTCACAAAGCTTTAACGCGGAGTATACTTCCAAGAACAGGGTCATATGAACTTATCTACCCAGAAAATTTCAAAGCTTTATATGTGGTATAGGGAGGAATTCAAGTAAATTGGCTACGACGAATATTGGATGAGTTTCTCTCCTTCAACAACGGTAACATGAGAACAATTTATTTCGGTGAATATATAATGCGATTGCTTTTAAATATGGGAACACCTCAACCGGAATCCGAAACTTCTTCCGTTGGAGTTCTCAACATTCGCACAATAAGCCTCTTGAAACTACCGTCAGCTCCTCCGACATTTACCTCCTATGAAGAATGGCGTCAGCAACATCAACGTCAATCAGGCGGACCAATTATTCAAGAACGAACGTCTCATCACGAAGAAGACGACGATATTCGTCTTGCACAATCAGCTAGTTTGCGAGAATCCATCGAGATCCTTTTAGAAATCAACAAATACTAGGATCTCGTTTAAATAAAGTAGATAAAAATTAGACAAAGTAAAAGGATTCTTTTCTATCATATGGGATGCAATTTCATGTTCGTCTTCTACAACTGCTTCTTCAATAGCACACGGTAAACATCCAGAACCAAGATTTACATGGTCAACTTCCGAAGAGCATACTTGTAGTGATACTAGTGGCACAGGAAGTGGTGCTCATGGAACTTCTAGACCCGAAAAGGAGCCTGCACCAGAGGGAGATGAGTATGTTCTTTTCGTAAGTAAGTTGGATATGAATTATTTATAACTCTATTGACAATTTAAACATATGAAAACTTGCAACTTATTTATTTATTGAGACTTGTACTAAATAGTCTCACTTTTATATATTTCTGCACTTTTTGTTTGTTTGTTGTATCTCCTTTTTGTCGATGACAAAAGGGGAAAAAAAGTTGTGCACTAACATATTTGATGTAGGTAAAAGATATCATACATTCAGGGGGAGAAATATTTTCTCTCCAACATATATACGGGTTGTCATCAATCAAAAAGGGGGAGAATATTGAATTACTAGTTTTGATTCATGACAAGATAGTTCAGAAGCTAAAGAAGAATTTACATTCATTCATGACAAAAAGAAGACAACAAAGGATCTCTAGGCTTAAAGTAACAATTATAGATGTTGAGTCTTAGATATACGTTAAAATCAATCCTCAAGTTTTCAATTTTTAAATTTTTCTTTACAAACAGAGTTCACTATGCAATATATGCACATCCAGTCGACTGACTGTTCTTGCCAGTCGACTGACTGTGCATATGCACAGCAGTGAACACTGTTCATATTTTTGAAACGACAAATATTTTTAAAATTTTAAAAATTCAAACACCAGTCGACTGACCCAATATACCAGTCGACTGAACCGGCTTCAACTGCAAAAATTCCGAATGGACATCTTCTTCCATGAAGGGATGCACTGCATGAATAGATGTCTCTCTTGGCTGAAACTCTTCACTAAGAGTTGCATCTCTCTGAAAACTATATATAGGAGTTATCACTCACTTCATAATCACTATTTTCTGATTCTAATTCTCTATATTATCTCTTGTGATTATTCTAGTGCATTCATACTCTCCATTGCTTTGAATCTTTGAAATATATTATATATACTTTGATTCTTAGCAATATTCTTCCTTTCAAATCTTCACATACTCTTTATATTTTTGAGGAATTGGTTATAGGAAGTTTGTAATCTTAATAGACAAATCAGTGTTATCAAGAACACATTAAGTCAACTACATTTATACTTTGTTAAAGTCATGTTCTGCTGCTCAGGCAAGGGAACGTCCTCTTCTGCTGCTGAGGCAAAAATCCTGTTTTGCTGCTCAGGTGTCGTTTACCTATTCCTCCAGGTTAAGAGAGGGTATTGTTAGTTAAAGCCAGAAGTTAGTCTGGGACTGAACGTAGGACGGTGCTCCGAACCAGTATAAAATCTCCGGTGTCATTTTTCTTACTGCATTTATATTCCACGTTATTTACTATCTATACTCTGTATTACTGTTTATCCATATTATACGGTCCTATATACTTTCATCGATCATAGAGTAATAAATTTCATATCGATAGGAGATGACGACTTCGTATCGATCTATGGCCGATCGATAGGAAGTATGATTTTGAAAACTAGATCAATGCGAAATGGACTTCCATGTCACCACTGATCGATACAAATGTAGTACAATAATGGATCGGTACAAAGTATAGTTTTGATGGGTATGAATTGGGCGTTGCTTGATCGATGCGAAAAATTCGAAGACGATGGATGCGCAGCAATCCGAGGATGGATAAGAAGAGTGTAGTCCCAGGTGGATGTAAATGAATTGAATTCCTTGGCTTGCATCAATCATATTTTGTGCATACGGACTCGAATTGACTTGAAATTTTGAACATTGGCTTTCATAGCTTTGTTCATCGTGCCATATCAGCTGTAGCTCAATTCGGACTTGGGAAAAATTTACAAGTATCCATAGTGAACCTACGCATAACCATTCCCTGGGATGAACCGTCTTTGATTTCCAGTCAACTTCTTGGTGTCACAGCCTTGCCAAAAGGCGGGATAACATTTGCTCCCCAAAGTATGTCTTATGATAATATGACGTACTTTGAATAGTTACAATCTTTATTTTGAATAGTTTTATCTGACTCATCTCAACGGTTGTTGTCTTCTCGTCGAAAGCTGTGACTTTTGATTGATCTTTAGGAATATAAACAATGAACTGTTGACTGCCTATTTTTGTACCGTGTATTGTTATAACCGAGTGTTGTATGATAGTGATCTTTTGTTCGTTGTTTTAATTGTCATCAGGTGAGCATCCAATTCCTATGAATTTAAAAAGTTGAATGCTAGTCCATCATACATGCATGTATGCTAAGCTGACTCCAGTTAACGTTTGCGCGTTTGCGAGTTGTTGTCATGTTTTTTAAAGCTTTTGTTTGGATTGAGTTTCATATCGATCCATTCCTGAATCGATGTGAAATTCGAGTTGTAACGACGCTTGATAGTAGTTTTAGAATATCCCTTCTGTAACGACCCAGAATTTTTGTCATTTGAAATTCATATATTTAACTAATTTTAAATATGCACAAGTTAAATTTATAAGCTGAATAAATTTTATTTGAAATATAGTAATTTAATGGGATAATTAAATTGCCAATTTACTATTTGAAATCGTGTAAAAAAAATTGAAAATTGGATTTAATATGAATGAAAATGATTTATAAAATTGAATTTAATTATATATGAATTAGAACGATGTTAAAGAACTTTTAAAATCGAGTTAAAAGTTAAATTCTAGAATTGAATATTTTAATATTTAATTGACGAGTAAAAATAGCCATTTTTCAAACAATCTCGGAGTTTGATGAAATAGATTCATCGGATCCATAATGTTATATTATTGTAGAATTTCAAATTTCGTGTCAATCAGATTATGGTTTGTCCGGGGCAAGCTAAAACGCGTAGGAAATTGGTTTAAGTGAATTTTAAATTTTAATTTGTCGATTCGAAAATCTATCTTCCAAATACGATCGAATTGGCTCCTGATATATATTCCATTGCGTTCGAAATAGGGGTCAAACTTTATAAACGCCAGACGGCACGCTTCATTTCAAGTTCGAAAAATTTGACAATGAATAGTGTCGCGTAATTTTCTATATAAGGCCATATTTTTCACTATTTTTCACAAAACCTAAATCTACTAAGGCTGGCCGCCATTTTCGCTTCAATGGCTAGAATCTTCCAATCTTTCTTCTCTAATATCTACAAATCTATACATTTTCAAGCTTCGGGTTCAACATGAATGTTGTAGAGCTAATCTAGCTCTGGAAGAGCAACGACTATGATATGGATCAATGGAAAATTGGCCACGTTCTTCCTTAGTTTGGGCATGTTTTTATAAGCAATGGTGCAACCGTGATCGGCAGCACTTGGCTCTATAGGGTACGGCGACGCGAGCTTCGATATGGTGGAGTTTGATCATCGAATATGCGAGCTAAAGTGGAGCAGCCTCAAAACAAATCAAACGTGCCGATATGGGTTCGAACGTGCTAACCTAGGAAGAAGGAGAAGAAAAGGCCACGGCCTAATATTGATGTAAGAAATGAACGACTTTGATAAAAGAAGGTTAAAAAAATAAAATAAAAATTGGAATTATCTTTTAAATTGTATAAACTTTGCAACGCTATAACTTTTTCATACGAGTTCCCTTTCACACGAAACGAATTGCGTTGGAATTGTTTTCGCGAGCATTGCATTATGGAGCTGGATTGAGATTTATTTGAGTTAGTGAAAATTTTGGTTGAAATTAAACGCTTGTTTAATTTTAATCGAATAAATCTCTATCGCGATGACTACAAGCAACGTGAGTATAACTCACTCTTTCTGACTCACTAATATTTTTATATAAGTGAGAAATAATTTATTTTATGATGATTGATGATTGTTTGGATGAAATATGATATATTGATTTGTATTTGGATATATACCTGCCTAATGGAGCAGATGACACAATACATTCCCATGTATGAGCAATTGACCCTTTGTACGTGCATCTGCCTCGAAGCGGACATTGTACACATATTCTAATATGTATATTTCTTGTAGGTGACAGGTTGGAGGGATCCAACTGGATTCCTCACCAGTATTGATTTATTTACGGATATTGTTATACATTCTGTTATCATATGATATATGATGTTTTGGATGCCGTGATTGATGTATTTGGTGCTGTTGCAGCATTGGGCCTATTTTTCAAAATTTATAAAATGTTTAAGTGATGATTTCCAAATTTAAAAGGATTTTAAAGTGATTTTGGAAATAAACGTTTTATTGACTTTTGAATTGTAAAGGAATTGTATTTATTCTGAACAAATAAATATCATAATTTTTAGGTTATAAAAATTATGATTTCTGTGAAATATAGTAAATTATGATTTTTGAAATATGAAATACTATTTGGTAAAATAGTTTAAATGGAGATTTTTGAAGTTATAATAAACGGTATATAAATATAAGAATTATAAAATTGATAATTTATAAATCAAAGTGTTAGAATTATAAAGGAATTTTATAAATGTTAAAATGAAGTTATATATGGATTTTATAAGTGAATAAGATTTACGAGTTGCGAAGTTATAAAATGAATGAATTTGTGAAATAAGAGATTTATATGTAATTGACTTAAAATTTGGATTTGGCACATAAATGAGCTGTAAATGGAATTGGTAAATAAAAGGAATTTATAACTTGATGTTTTTATAAAATAGAAATGTTAATTTAGAAACATTATTTATAAATTCGAAATCAATTGAATTTGTTAAGTAAATACGAAAGCTTATTAAAGGAGATATATTCACGATTTTGGACGGTGAATTATCCTTTAGTTAAATATGCAGAAGTGTTGAATTTGGTTAGAGATTTATATTCACGATTTTGGACAGTGAATAATATATTAAAGAAATGTTTTGGAAAGTGATATTTTAAAATGGACTTAAATGGTTTAAAGATGTTTTAAAATATGTTAAGTATTGAAAAAATAGATTTCAACATTCATTGTTGAAATAGACGTTTTCGAGAAATAAGGAAATAATGGACTATAACACTGTTGTTATAGTAAATGATTTCCGAAAGGAAATGTTTTAATATAGTATGGGATTTTTATCTCTATCTTATTTTCGAATCCCTATACTAGTGATTTTAGGTTGTCGTAATGAAGTTTTACGCAACATCCGTTTTGACCCAAATAAATGTGTTTAAAGAGAATGTTTTCCTTATAGAATAAAATATGTACTTAATCTTGATTTAAGTATATGAAATATTTTCTAATTGTTGAAAATATAAATTGAATTGTGAAATACTTATCAAATAATAAGTATTTGGAAATGTTTTCCAATGTTGAAATGGTTTGGGAATATATCTTTTTAAAGATAATTTGAAGTGAATATTTGGCAAATGTTTTAATGAATAGAAGATTAATTAAAAGGGCCTAGTGATTGTTATGGTGCTAAATTTTTGTTTGTTTGTTTTGATAGTTAACTAACAAACTATCAAAATTAGCCAAATTTTAGTTCCTTGACTTGATGTGGGAACTATTTAGTCGTATACTGTGACGACCCAGAATTTTCGATCCAGAAAATTCCAGATAGTTAGAGAAAAGAAGAAAGAAACAAAAGAAAAGAAGAAACAAGAAAATCCAACATCTCACATTTGCAGCGGATAAAATATAATAACAAATAATAACAGTTATTACAAAGGAAAATTGTACTTGTCAAATTTCACTTTAATACATCAGAGTTACAACATATATACAAACACTGGACAGATTGAAACAACATGTCCCACATATACAACTATATATCACAGCGGAAACACTCCATACGTTCCTGCCATCCAGCTCGCTTCCTGAGCTCGAGAACGTCCTTACCTGAAAATCTGTAATACTCGATCGGACCCGAGCATTACGTCAAAGTAACACCCGAGTCAGGCTAGAAACCAGCGTGAGTAAACCCATCTATAAAGAAATACAAATTCATAAGCTTATTTAAAACCTGGGTAACTCATACTTCACTATGAGTTCTCAACTTGTTATAGTCAATAATTATTTCACACATCAATATCTACCTCTTCATAGCTTAAATGATCCAATTGCTTAAATCATTCCATTCTAGCCTATTGATTTCACATATCAAATCTACAAGGAGTTATAGAAGATTACAAATCGAAGTGGTTTCGGGTATTTGCTAATACCCGACCCCGGTCTCTTCGAGTCCCATGTTATCCTAACCCAAATTATTCAAATGAAATACAATTCAAACTTTAAATATAGGATGTCACTTTTACACCTCAATTCATTGTCAATAGATAACCACATTATCATCGTTCAATCCAATCACAACACAAACATTTCATATCAGAAATATCCAATAAACCAAGGTATTCAATATCATTCAATCATTCATAAGCAAGATTAATTAGTCACTCTATTTTTAATTAATTTAAATGAATTAAATTAATTACTTTAATTTCCTTTGAATCCCGCTTACTTAACGTTAATTAATCACAAATCATTAACTAATCATCCTTTAATTATTTTCATTAATTACATTAATTAATGATCCTCTAATTACTTCCATTAATTAATTATTCTTTTAATTGCATTTAATAATTAATCTATAACTTAATTACATTTATTAATTAACCTTACTTAACCCCACTCCGTAATTAACTACCCTTAATTACTTTAATAATTAATTGTCTTTTAAATTAATTAATAAATCCTTTAATTAATTACACTGAGTAATTAACACTTAATTGCTTTACTAAGTAATTATTCTTTAATTACTTCCCATAAAGTAATTCCCTTTAATTAATTACGTTTAGTAATTACCCAGCAATTGCACTTCATTAATTACATTAACCAATCGTCAAGTGGTTATCTTAAATTAGTTAACTTAAATTAACCACATTAAATTAATTACATTGAGTAATTAATTCCTTCAATTACTTCATTAAGTAATTACTCTTAATAATCCTCTTAATATTCAGTAATTAACCTCTAATTAAGTTCATTTCTTAATTATTCCATTTGAAACTTATTAAATTAAATACAAGAAATCACTTAAAACCTTTAATTTACTTACCTTAATCAATCAACTAATATGTAAATATTTTCAAAATAAACAATTTAAATTCAATCATTGTTTGAAAACTTATTTTAATAGATTGTTTGGGAAACTCGGTTAACATCCCTTTTGAAAAACTTTAAAACTTGATTGTATTTTCATTTAACAGCCTGTTTAAGAAAATTGTTTGAAGTATAACCTGTTTACTTAACAAATCAATACTGTTATTTCAGTATTACCTTACCGAGCCAAAACTTCATAAACCAGTGTCAAAACCCAGCAAATCTCTCAATACTCACTTCGAGTTAACACGCGATCGAAAACAATCTTGTCTCGAGCCAAACTGATCTTCACCTCTGCTCCTTATCTTCTTCTTCCCTGTAAAAAAAAAATTCTTCTGCCATATGCTCGCATCCCACGTACACTTGCACATAAGGTAGGAGGTTCGCCGATCACCTTTGGTCACGTCGCCAAGTCGCCGTCATCACCCATGCCCTCTCCGACCCTCAGACCAACTCGATTTTTGCTCGAAACCCAAATCGAGCCGTTTACCCTTTCCAGAGAAATTCCAGTTCCCCTTATCCGCCTCGCCTCGCCGATGTCGACCTCTGTTTACCCTTTCAAACTTATCTTTATTCTATTTCAATTTCAGTTTGGTTGTATTTCTATTACTTCTTAATTTAATTCCAATAATTTAACAACCAATTACCTAATATTTATTAGAAAGAAATATTGCCTTATATATCAAAATATATTCTTATTATTTATTATTTCTTTATTACATTGAAATAAATTTTCAAATTTCTGGAAACAGATTTAAAACTTCACAATTTAGATCATCTTCAGTTCCAATTTATAAGTCATACTTGCCCAAATGTTTTACTTCCTTAAAATATTTCATTTTGCTTACTCATTAATACGCATTTTATTATTAAACACAACAATTATTTATGATAATAACCCAAATTATCATATCTGAAAACCAATTTATTATTGTCTTATTCTGAAACTCTTCTTCAAATTCAAGATTTTAATTTCAGTTTGAATTCATTTCAAACTTATCTTTATTCTATTTCAATTTCAGTTTGGTTTTATTTCTATTACTTCTTAATTTAATTCCAATAATTTAACAACCAATTACCTAATATTTATTAGAAAGAAATATTGCTTTATATATCAAAATATATTCTTATATAAAATCATTTAAAATCTTTGTATAAGAAAATAACAAGTACGCTCTCATATATATATACACTCAACTCATCCTAGGGTACCACTTACCCTATCCTAAATGAGTATCCCACCAGAGCCAAGGTTCTTGCTTAACCTTCTGCTCTGATACCAACTGTAACGACCATGAATTTTCGATCCAGAAAATTCCAGATAGTTAGAGAAAAGAAGAAAGAAATAGAAGAAAAGAAGAAACAGAAACACCAACATCTCACATTCGCAGCGGATAAAATATAATAACAAACAATAATAGTTATACGAAGGAAAACTATACTTGTCAAATTTCACTTTAATACATCAGAGTTACAACATATATACAAACACTAGACAGATTAAAACAACATGTCCTAGATATACAACTATATATCACAATGGAAACACTCCATACGTTCCTGTCATCCAGCTTGCCTCCTGGGCTCCAGAACGTCCTTACCTGAAAATCTGTAATACTCGGTCTGACCCGAGCATTACATCAAAGTAACACCGGGTCAGGCTGGAAACCAGCGTGAGTAAACCCATCTATCAAGAAATACAAATGCATAAGCTTATTTAAAACCCGGGTAACTCGTACTTCACTATGAGTTCTCAACTTGTTACAGTCAATACTTATTTCACACATCAACATCTACCTCTTCATAGCTTATATGATCCAATTACTTAAATCATTCCATTCTAGCCTATTGATTTCACATATCAAATCTACAAGGAATTATAGAATATTACAAATCGACGTGGTTTCGGGTATTTGCTAATACCCGACCCCGGTCTCTTCGAGTCCCATGTTATCCTAACCCAAATTATTCAAATGAAATACAATTCAAACTTTAAATACAGGATGTCACTTTTACACCTCAATTCATTGTCAATAGATAACCACATTATCATCGTTCAATCGAATCATAACACAAACATTTCATATCAGAAATATCCAATAAACCAAGGTATTCAATATCATTCAACCATTCATAAGCAAGATTAAATGGTCACTCTATTTTTAATTAATTTAAATGAATTAAATTAATTACTTTAATGTCCTTTGAATCCTGCTTACTTAACGTTAATTAATTACAAATCATTAACTAATCATCCTTTAATTATTTTCATTAATTACATTAATTAATGATCCTCTAATTACTTCCATTAATTAATTATTCTTTTAATTGCATTTAATAATTAATCTATAACTTAATTACATTTATTAATTAACCTTACTTAACCCCACTCCGTAATTAACTACCCTTAATTACTTTAATAATTAATTGTCTTTTAAATTAATTAATAAATCCTTTAATTAATTACACTGAGTAATTAACACTTAATTGCTTTACTAAGTAATTATTCTTTAATTACTTCCCATCAAGTAATTCCCTTTAATTAATTACGTTTAGTAATTACCCCGTAATTGCACTTCATTAATTACATTAACCAATCATCAAGTGGTTATCTTAAATTAATTAACTTAAATTAACCACATTAAATTAATTACATTGAGTAATTAATTCCTTCAATTACTTCATTAAGTAATTACTCTTAATAATCCTCTTAATATTCTGTAATTAACCTCTAATTAAATTCATTTCTTAATTATTCCATTTGAAGCTTATTAAATTAAATACAAGAAATCACTTAAAACCTTTAATTTACTTATCTTAATCAATCAACTAATATGTAAATATTTTCAAAATAAACAATTTAAATTCAATCATTGTTTGAAAACTTATTTTAATAGATTGTTTGGGAAACTCGATTAACATTCCTTTTGAAAAACTTTAAAACTTGATTGTATTTTCATTTAACAGCCTGTTTAAGAAAATTGTTTGAAGTATAACCTGTTTACTTAACAAATCAATACTGATATTTCAGTAAGGTATTTACCGAGCCAAAACTTCATAAACCAGTGCCAAAACCCAGCAAATCTCTCAATACTCACTTCGAGTTAACACGCGATCGAAAACAATCTTGTCTCGAGCCAAACTGATCTTCACCTCTACTCCTTAATCTTCTTCTTCCCCGTAAAAAAAAAATTCTTTCGCCATATGCGCGCATCCCACGTGCACGTGCACATGAGGTAGGAGGTTCGCCGATCACCTTTGGTCACGTCGCCAAGTCGCCGTCATCAACCATGCCCTCTCCGACCCTCAGACCAACTCGATTTTTGCTCGAAACCCAAATCGAGATGTTTACCCCTTCTAGAGAAATTCCAGTTCCCCTTATCCGCCTCGCCTCGCCGACGTCGACCTCTGAAACCCTAACACTTCCTCCTGGAAACTCGCCTGGCTTCCCTTCCTCTATTCCCATTGCACCGACACCCTCCGACGCCATCACGACACCGGGCCATGCGAAAAACCCACCTTGACTCAAAGCATATCTAAACCCTATTCCTCCCTCTTACAATCATTCAGATTATAGGAAAAATCACTATCGATTTTTCCCGAGTTCCCTATCTAAGCGACCACCTCTTGACCAAAAGCCGACCCCAGTCATCACCCACCTCGCCAGAAATCGACTCAGTTCCATTTTCGCATCAATTCGCACTTCCCATTCAAAAACAATCTTAAAATATTTAATTTTATTATCAAAATTACTCAATTCCTACGACTAATTTGTTTATGAATTCAATTTATGAAATTTCAAACATTTGGTTTTGACTCATTTATGTTCATCACAGTAAATTCCCAATTTTTAAAATATTTACTAAATAAATATTCTTGTAATCATTTTTAAAATCAGTATTACATCATTATAGTCACTTCCCGTTTAAAGATAGAATTCTAAATTCAAATGGATGTGATAATCTGATTTTTTTATTTTTTATTTTTTTAGAACAGGTTTCAAACCCTGTTAATATATCAACAGAGATATATATATATCTCTGTGTACACAGTCACATATGAATATACATATTCATTTCCACTAAAACATATTTTACAACCTTACTCAACATTGACCCCCATGCAAACCATTTATCACAATATTTACTTCACATTTTTACTGCATGCAACATAGTTTTTTAAAAAAAAAATAGATAAGGCTCTGTTTACTCACCTTTGAAATAAAATGCAGAGGCTTTGAAAGCTGGATTTGAAACTTGCATGCTTTTGTTTGGATCCAGAAAACTTTGTATTGCTTTGGTTTCTTTAAATTGAAATGCTTTGTCAAATGAACTGGTCTGGAACATGATGATTCAAGACTTGATTCCAAGTTGCAGTTTTGAAAATGTTCCAGGCATTGAAAGTGCTTTCCAGGTTGCAATTTGAAATTGAACTTTGCTTGAAAATTGGTTACAGGCTTAAATGACAGGTTTTGATTTTGAACTTTCTTGTCTTAGATTTAGTTTTCAGGTTTTATTTTCTTTGAGCTTTGATTTCAGATTTTCACTTCTTCTTTTGATTCAAATTTAGATTTTAGTTGAAATGGAGAAAATAATTCAGCTAAAAATTGAAAGCAAATTTCTTCTTTCATATTTTTTTTTTAAAATTTAATCATCAAATAGAAATGTTGACATTTGTCCTCTTAGGTGTTAATTAGCTTACACATATGCATTTATCTTTACAAATGTCTTTAACCCACTTTAATATACTTACAAGTGTTATACTTGTCTTTTATTAATTTATTTAAGCCATATCTATGTATTTATGTAATATTTACATGTATATAATGTATTTATCTTTTTATAAATTTAAGCTTTTAGATTTTATATAAATATACAAATATGAATTCGTGTAAACATTTATTTACAAATAACTTATGCTTTGATCAAATTAAATGTATCGTATTTTTATATACTTTGTAAATTTTATTTTAACTTTATATATATATATATATATTTAATTTAAAACCAACTCATATGTATATATATATACACATTTTAAACAAACACAAATTCAATTTATAAATAATAATTCTATTTAAAATCCATTTATATATATAAAAATAACACATTATTATTATTGTTTTGAAAACAAATTTTTTTACCAATTTTAAATGATTATAAAGAAAATTATCAAATACATATTTATCCAAATATTTAAAACCCAACATTATTATAATTTAGATTCTAATATATACATATTCAGATATATCTCAGAATCCCATTTGTTTAATTTACAAAGAAGTATTTTAATAAATTTAATCCTGTTAATTTCCAATTAACGGATGTCCAAAAATTCGGGTTATCACATTCTTCCCCCCTTAGAATCTTTTCGTCCTCGAAAAGGAACGAAGCCAGAATTTATTAAAATGCTTAACATTAGATAAATTTTCTTTTGATCATTTTAAAACACTTTTGAAATCTATAATATTGCCAAAATTATTTTATAAAAATACTTTTTATAACTCGATGTTTCAACAAGTCCGTCCTCGTTCCTACAGAAATTCGGTCATACGTTGATCAGGCGTGGGACTGAAAATCTATAAGTATTTAGCAGACCTATTTTCAACACCCAATGAAAATATTTGAAAAATAATTTTATTGAAAATATCGAAAACATTTTTGAAAATAGAGGAAATATCTTTGGTGAGAATGCTTTTGGAAATCATCACCCCCATCCATGGTCGCTGTTACATCCTGGGTTACGTTGCCATCGCAGCAAAAGTCCATGTAACTGTAGGCACTCCGCGCCCCTCGATTACGCCATGGGACCCACAACAGATCGCAGTTACATTCCAGGGTTACGTTGCCATCGCAGTAAAAGTCCATGTAACTGTAGGCATCAGCGCCCTCGATTTTTGCTGTCAAAAATGAAACTTCTCCACTTCCACATAGGTCGCAGTCTACCAATGTAAAATCAAACGCAAACTGTTGGCACTCAGCAGCACACATGACTTTCACTATGTTGCCATAGGTCGCAGTCTACCGACATAAAATCAAACGTAGACTGTTGGCTCTCAGCGGCACACACGACTGTCACTATGGTCTGCAGTAGATCGCAGTGACATCGAGTTACACTGTCGTTACAGTATAACCCAAATGCCTCTGTAGGCATCAGCACCCTCAACTTTCGCTACACACTACACATAATTCTCAGGAACTAGTTTTGTCCGAACTTCTTACAGAATCAACTTTAGAAACCCCCCTTAGGGTTCAAGGCAGTACCAACCTATGGTACTCCTAAGAAGTTCATTTTCAAGGGAGCGCCTTTTTCTCCAGAGCCATTTTCAAAACACTTTATACTATACACATAGAGTATCTTCCAAATCATACATCTAGTATGATCTCATACAAAGCTTCTTTACACAAAACCGTTTATCCCAAAATCGATAATTCTCAAACTACGCTTTCCAAATTCCAATATTGATTTTACCCAAAAATCAAAAGCCCTTCCAAATCCAAAGGTTCCCAAAACCTTTTTCCAAAATTATCATATGATCCTTTACATATACGTATATATAGATACATATATAATTTTTAAAAACTTTGGATCATTTCAATCTTGTATAAACTCCTTTTATACTTCAAACATTTTCAAAATCCTTTTCTTCCGGCAATAGATTCAAAAAGGGGAGATTTATCTTATATAACAAAGAGATATAACTCTGTTTATTCCGAATCAAATATTCAAATTTGATTATTCTTTTATAAAGTTATTAACCACATTACTTTTCTTCATAAAGTGAATCTTTAATCACAGAAATTTCCAATTTGAAACAAATTTTTACTTTTATTATCAAAATTCCTCAATTCCTACGACTAATTTATTTATGAATTCAATTTATGAAATTTCGAACATTTGGTTTTGACTCATTTATGTTCATCACGGTAAATTCCCAATTTTTAAAATATTTACTAAATAAATATTCTTGTAATCATTTTTAAAATTAGCATTACATCATTATAGTCACTTCCCGTTTAAAGATAGAATTCTAAATTCAAATGGATGTGATTATCTGATTTTTTATTTTTATTTTTTATAACAGGTTTCAAAACCTGTTAATATATCAACAGAGATATATATCTCTGTGTACACAGTCACATATGAATATACATATTCATTTCCACTAAAACATATTTTAAACCTTACTCAACATTGACCCCCATGCAAACCATTTATCACAAAATTTACTTCACATTTTTACTGCATGCAACAGAGTTTTTTTTTAAAAAAAAAAACAGATAAGGCTCTGTTTACTCACCTTTGAAATAAAATGCAGAGGGTTTGAAACCTGGATTTGTAACTTGCATGCTTCTGTTTTGATCCAGAAAACTTTGTATTGCTTTGGTTTCTTTAAATTGAAATGCTTTGTCAAATGAACTGGTCTACAACATGATGATTCAAGACTTGATTCTAAGTTGCAATTTTGAAAATGTTCCAGGCATTGAAAATGCTTTCCAGATTGCAATTTGAAATTGAACTTTGCTTGAAAATTGGTTACAGGCTTAAATGATAGGTTTTGATTTTGAACTTTCTTGTCTCAAATTTAGTTTTCAGGTTTTATTTTCTTTGAGCTTTGATTTCAGATTTTCACTTCTTCTTTTGATTCAAATTGATTTTAGTTGAAATGGAAAAAAGAATTCAGCTGAAAAGCGAAAGCAAATTTCTTCTTTCATTTTTTTTTTAAATTTTAATCATCAAAAAGAAATGTTTACATTTGTCCTCTTAGGTGTTAATTAGCTTACACATATGCATTTATCTTTACAAATGTCTTTAACCCGCTTTAATATACTCACAAGTGTTATACTTGTCTTTTATTAATTTATTTAAGCCATATCTATGTATTTATGTAATATTTATATGTATAATATGTATTTATCTTTTTATAAATTTAAGCTTTTAGATTCTATATAAATATACAAATATGAATTCATGTAAACATTTATTTATAAATAACTTATGCTTTGATCAAATTAAATGTATCATATGTTTATATACTTTGTAAATTTTATTTTAACTTTATATATATATATATATATATATATGTATTTTAATTTAAAATCAACACACGCACATATATATATACATTTTAAACAAACACAAATTCAATTTATAAATAATAATTCTATTTAAAATCCATTTATATATATATATATAAATAACACATTATTATTATTGTTTTGAAAACAAATTTTTTTACCAATTTTAAATGATTATAAAGGAGATTATCAAATACATATTTATCCAAAAATTTAAAACCCAGCATTATTATAATTCAGATTCTAATATATACATATTCAGATATATCTCAGAATCCCATTTGTTTAATTTACAAATAAGTATTCTAATAAATTTAATCCTATTAATTTTCAATTAACAGATGCCCAAAAATTCGGGTTATCACATACACTTAGTACGTAGCCTTAGGCTTGATTATCATTTGTGTTGAGGATGTTGATTCGTATAGTGTGGAGTATTACTCCATTCTATCGAGCTTCCTTCTTGGCTAAAGGATAGCAAGTTGAAAGTTGGAGACGTGATAAGTCTATGAGACTTAGTTTCATTGTGAGGTTGAGAAACGCTTTTGCGTTGTTGGTGCGAAGAGACCGGGATCTGATTTATCTGAAAACCACTTCGTACCAATGTATATGCGACGATTGTGCAGGTTGCTTGTGATGATATTGCTATTCCGGAGTTTCATAGTGGGGGCTGCTTGTTGATCGTTTGGAGTTAAAATCCCAATATACATCTAGTAGCAGTGGTCTCTTCATTATGAAATATCTAATGCAAGGACTATTCGCTACTAATCCTAGGGATTTTCCAACAAGATGTGGTAGGAAAGTACCTTCGGTTTGTCCTGTTCCTGGACAACTTGTACGGATATTTGTCTGACATTGCATTTCAACAGATTATGTACATTGGTTTTTACAAACGTACATCAGTAGTGGCTGAGAAGGAAACTTCTCATAGCTTAACACCCTCCTTGAGACGTATGAGCTTATGGGTTATATTTTTGTTGAAGGCAATTTGTAGTCAACGGAAATGGCCGTGTGGCATTCTAAGTGAAGTGATTATGATTGTGAAAGGTAATCATTACCTCTAGCCTCATCAACCAGAAATCACCAAAATAGGGTTAGATGTAGCAGGGCTAAGTGGGTCATTCCCAAGTATGATATGATCATCCTCTTCTAGATATATCTTTGCACGCTATGACGTCGTGTATTTGAATATTGTGGTTTGTACGCTATGAGGGCCTTCGGTAAAGGTTGGTAACGACCAGAGGATGACATATTCGGTACCATATAGTTATAGAGGTGGGCCGGTCTTGTGTTGGTAGAGAAACTTTGTGATGGTTTTTCGGTACATTCTTCTAGAGATGTACTGTCGGAAGGTAGTGCCTTCACCTGGACTTTTGTATGGAAATCCAAACCCCGCTACGGGTTTGCCATTTTGATTTTATTACCCAATTGGGCTATATGCTGGAATTTAATCAATGTAACAATTCCCGCTATGATTAATATTATTTGTATACAGTAGACACTACTATAATATAAAAGGATTTGATATGATACGTTTTAGTTATCGTAAGGTAAAAACATGTCCGTGTTTATGAGTGGACTTGTCTTACGAGATACTTTTGTTTTGATGAAGGAAAAGTTTTGGTAACTTAATAAATTCAGTTCAGTGTGTTTCTCACGCTGATTTACCAAACAGATCCGGGCGTTCTTCCCTTTCAATGCTCGGGTCAGATCGAGTATATTTACAGGTTTAGATTTGGTGCTTTTGGAGCTTTAGCAGGAGAGCTGGAGATCTTCATTTCGTATACGCGTACCTATTTTGATTATTGATTATCCACTACATTGGTTAGTTGTTGTTATTATCAACATTTGTGAGGACATGTTATTATAACTATTCAGGCTGATAACTATTGATTGATTGTTGAACTCTGATTGATGTGTATATGTAAACATTTTCTGTTTCGTAAAGATCATTGATATGATATTGTATATTTTCCGTTGCGATGTGAGATTTTGTATTGTTCTATTTGGTTATATCTTCTCTCTTTCTTCTCTTCTTCTCTCTTCTTTTCTTTCTCTTACTTTCTGTCAGTCTGTGCTTTTTGGGTCAGACATGTGTGGATTATTGTCCATTCAAAGGGTATGGATTTTCGAGTCGTCACACGTGGTATCAGAGCTTAGATTTTGCATATTCCTAAGCTTTGATGTGTAGTCAGTATAGATAGGGACAGCAGCACCCTAGATTGAGTTTGAGTGTATTCTCTATATGAGCGTGTATTTGTTAGTGAATATAAAATGTTTTATATTGTGTTTACATATCCGTTGAGTTGTTTGTGAATTTTGATTGGTATTGGGACGCCATGTTATCGATAAGGATTCCCAAACACTTAAACGAGGCAAGTCGACATAGTGTTATTTTAAATTGGGTAAATGAAATAATTTTACCTTAATTATATTTTATATATAAAGGAATAATTTTTCAAGAATACTAAAGTGTATACAAATTGAATTGATTGTTTGGTTGTTTGAAAATGCAAAATATATATAAGTTAGTGAAAGATATTTGAATAATTTAAATAAAGGCAACAATTGTAAAAGAATGAAATTATATAAGCAAGGGAATTATAAATATGGAATTATAGTTAACATGATTTACAATTGTGAAATAATCTTATATGTAGGAAAGGAAACAACATGAGTATATTTATAAATATGAGTTATAAATAAGAATGGATTTAAATTAAGAAGTTGAAAATTTGAATCCTATTGATTTTAAAAATTATTTTTCAAAGTTAAAGAGATTATATTGTTATAAATCTAAGTAAGATAAATAAATTTGGAATGATCTTATGTAAGTAAAGTAAAATAGTGAAATTATATAAGTAAAAAGATTTATAAATGTGATCTATGAATAAAAAGAAATTTTCAAAAGAATATAAAGCACTAAATTCACTACTGTTGCTGGAAAATAATAAGGGTGATGACTGCAGCATCATTAGTATCATTTTTGAGTTTCTGTGTGATGGATTTGCTACCAATAGTAAATTAAAATTAAAGTTTTGTTATGATAAAAAAATTTGATTTAAAATCCAAGTGTAATTGAAAAATATAAGTGTAACTGAGTTTTGGACTTATAATATGAAATAAAAGAAAATTTAACTTTGGTTAAGTTAAAATAGAATTGGAGTTAGCATAATAAAATATATGATGTGAAATTTAACTAAAGGAAGGTTAAATAAATTGAAGTAAGAATATAAACTTAAGAGATAAGTGATTATATAATATGAATTTGTAAGTTTAGATAAATAAGTTGTATTACTTATAAAATGAGAAAATGTAAGTAAAACCAAATATTAAAATGGTTAAACAATTTTTAGGCAAAACAAAGTCTGAATTTGAATAGTGATATGAATTTGACTTATGTAACAGTTAAATAAAGTAGAATTTGAAATGAATTAGAGATGAACTTAAGTTGTAAAAGTGAAAGTGAATATAAATGAAGTTGAAATGAAACACAACATAGGTGATGTTGAATGAAGTTGATTTTTGTATCGAAGTAAATTAATAAAATGAATCAATGAAATGAATTAATGAAATGAAAATGAACTTGAATTATATTATGAAATTCAACTTTAACTGTAAAAGTGAAGCAGGGAACAAACATGGATTAGAAAATGTTGCTGTTAAGAATTGAATAAAACTTTAGTTAAGAAGTTGTGAATTGAATAATTGAATGAAGTCAATTGAATGTTAAACCAATTTGAAATTAAAAGTGTTGAACCAAACTAAATGAATGTAAAGTAAATTAATTTGGTAATGTTGGATATACATTGATTGTAAGATGAATGTTAATTGATTGTATAGAAAATTCATATCGAATTGAATTAATCAAATTGAAAGCTAAATAATTGAATTCAAATCGGAGTAAGTAAATTTAAATAGAATTGATTTGATTTGAATTTGAAGTGAACAAACTTGAATATGAATTGGTGAATGTAAACAATTGAATATGAATAAATGAATGTTAATAAAATCCAATGTTAATGAATTAAATGTGATTTAAATTGAAAACCAATTCAATGAATGTTAATGAGAAAATGGGTTTATATTGATTTGATTATTGATTGATTGGATGGATATTGCTTTGTTGGATGATAGATGTTTGATGATTGGATTTGTTGTTTTTGATTGTATTTGCTTTATTGGCATATATAGTTGTTGGTATATGTTGTATATTGATATTACTTTCATATATACACGTTTCTCATTGTTTTTGAGTGTTTAGTAGGTGCGAATGGTGCTTGCTTCGCTTTTGGAGCTCGCTTTCGCGCTATATTAGCCGTATGTGCTCGCCAATAATATATAAGGTACATATCTCGGATTGCATATCATATTTTTACATTTTTTCCCTTCGGGATGCCTCATCCTCGTAGATGAGATGTATATTTGTGATATATATATGTTGTGATCCTACTACGATCGAATCGCGCAAAGGAGAAGCTGGCGAATTTTTTTGAAAATTTGAGGCGTTAGAATTTTTTTGGGAAAATTGGAAAAATTTGTGAAAACTAAATTTTTGATATTAAGTTAAAAGTTAAACGATATTAGTACTTTTGAAAAGATAACTAAGTATGATTTGGAAACTTAGAAAAGTTTTTATAAGAAGTTTAACTAATGGATTTTGAGAAAGTTAAACACTTAAGTGATTTTGGGAAATCTACTTTAAATGAATTGTTTTGAAAAATTAATAGATTTTATGACTTTTTCTTAGTAATTTCGAGGACGAAGTTCTTTTAAGTAGGGAAGAACCTAACGACCCAGAAATTCTGTCATTTGAAATTCGTATATTTAATTAATTTTAAATATGCACAAGTTAAATTTATAAGCTGAATATATTTTATTTGAAATTTAGTAATTTAATGGGATAATTAAATTGCCAATTTCATATTTGAAATCTTGTAAAAAAATTGGAAATTGGATTTAATATGAATGAAAATGACTTATAAAATTGATTTTAACTATATTTGAATTGGAACGATGTTAAAAAACTTTTAAAATCGAACTAAAAGTTAAATTCTATAAATTGAATATTTTAATATTTAATTGATGAGTAAAAATAGCCGTTTTTCAAACAGTCTCGGATTCCGATGAAACTAGTTTCATCGGATCCGTAATGTTATATTATTGTAAGATTTCAAATATCGTGTCAATCAGATTTACGTTTTGTTCGAGGAAAGCTAAAACTCGTAGGAAATCGGTTTAAGTGAATTTTAAATTTTAATTTATCAATTCAAAAACCTATCTTTCAAATACGATTGAATTGGCTCCCGATATATATTCCATTGTGTTCGAAATAGGGGTAAAATATTATAAACGCCAGACGGCAAGCTTCGTTTCAAGTTCGAAAAATTTGACTATGAATAGTGTCGCGTAATTTTCTATATAAGGCCATATTTTTCTCTATTTTCCACAAACCCTAAATCTACTAGGGCTGGCCGCCATTTTCGCTTCAATGGCCAGAATCTTCCAATCTTTCTTCTCTAATATCCCCAAATCTATACGTTTTCAAGCTTCGGGTTCAACATGAAAGTTATAGAGCTAATCGAGCTCTAGAAGATCAATGACTATGATAATAAACGAGGCGATGGATCAACGAAAAATTGGCCGCGTTCTTCCTTAGTTTAGGCACGTTTTTCTAAGAAACGGTGCAACCGAGATTGGCCGCACATGGATCTGTAGGGTACGACGATGCGAGCTTCGATATGGTGGAGTTTAATCATCGAATATGCGAGCGAAAGTGGAGCGGCCTCAACAAAATCGAACGTGATGATATGGGTTCGAACGTGCTAACCTAGGAAGAAGAAAAAGAAAAGGCAATGGCCTGATGTTGATGCAAGAAAATGTATGTCTTTGATAAAATAAGGTTAAAAAAATAAAATAAAAATTGGAATTAATTATCTTTTAAATTGTATAAACTTTGTAATGCTATATCTTTTTCATAGGAGGTCTGTTTCGCACGAAACGAATTGAGTTGGAATTGTATTCACGAGCACTACAGTATGGAGCTAGATTGGTATTTATTTGAGTTAGTGAAATATTTGGTTGAAATCAAACACTTGTTTAATTTTAATCGGAATAAATCGCTATCGCGATGACTACAAGTAATGTGAGTATAACTCACTCTTTCGGACTCACTAATATTTTTATATAAGTGAGAAGCAATTTATTTTACGATGATTGATGATTGTTTGGATGATATATGATATATTGATTGGTATTTTGATATATACCTTCCTAGTGGAGCAGATGACCCTATACGTTCCCATGTATCAGCGGATGACCTTTTGTACGCGCGTCTGCCTCGAAGCGGACATTGTACACATATTCTAATATGTATATTTGTTGCAAATGACAGGCTGGAGGGATCGAACTGGATTCCTCACCAGTATTGATATATTTACAGATATTGTTATATATTCTGTTGTCATATGATATATGATGTTCTGGATGCCATGATTGATGTATTTGGTGCTGTTGCAGCATTGTGCCAATTTTTGGAATTTTAAAAAATGTTTAAGTGATGATTTCCAAATTTAAAAGGATTTTAAAGTAATTTAAATGTGAATTTATAAACATTGTTTATAAATACGAAATCAATTGAATTTGTTAAGTAAATATGAAAGCTTATTAAAGGAGATATATTCACGATATTGGACAGTGAATTATCCTTTAATTAGATATGCAGAAGTGTTGAATTTGGTTAGAGAATAATATTCATGATTTTGGATAGTGAATAATATATTAAAGAAATGTTTTGGAAGCAATATTTTAAAATGGAGTTAAATGGTTTAAAGATGTTTTAAAATATGTTAAGTATCGAAACCATAGATTTCAACATTCATTGTTGAAATAGATGTTTTCAAGAAATAAGGAAATGATGGATTATAACACTGTTGTTATAGTAAATGATTTCCGAAAGGAAATGTTTTTATATAGTATGGGATTTATATATCTATCTTATTTTCGAATCCCTGTACTAGTGATTTTGGATTGTCGTAACGACGTTTTACCCAACATCCGTTTTGACCCAAATAAATGTGTTTAAAGAGAATGTTTTCCTTATAGAATAACGTATATACTTAATCCTGAGTTAAGTATATCAAATATTATCTAAGTGTTGAAAATGTAAATTGAATTGTGAATTACTTATCATTAAATAGGTATTTGGAAATATTTTCCAATGTTGAAATGATTTTGAGAATATATCTTTCTAAAGATAATTTGAAGTGAATATTTGGCAAATGATTTAATGAATAGAAGATTAATTAGAAGGGCCTAGTGATTGTTATGGTGCTAAATATTTGTTGGTTTGTTTTGATAGTTAAATAACCGACTATCAAACATTAGCCAAATTTTAGTTACTCGATTTGATGTGGGAACTATTTAGTCATACACTTAGTACATAGCTTTCTTTGTAGGCTTGATTATCATTTGTGTTGAGGATGTAGATTCATATAATGTGGAGTATTACTCCAATTTATCGAGCTTCCTTCTTGGTCGAAGGACAGCAAGTTGAAAGTTGTAGACGTGATAAGTCTATGAGACTTAGTTTCCGTGTGAGGTTGAGAAGCGCTTTTGCGTTGTTGGTGCGAAGAGACCGGGATCAGATTTATCTGAAAACCACTTCAGATCAACGTATATGCGACGATTGTGCAGGTTGCTTGTGATTATATTGATATTTCGGAGTTTCATAGTAGGGGGCTGCTTGTTGATCGTTTGGGGTTAAAATCTCAATATACATCCAGTAGTGGTGGTCTCTTCATTATGAAATATCCAATGCAAGGACTATTCGCTACTAATCCTAGGGATTTCCCGACAGGATGTGGTGGAAAAGTACCTTCGGTTTGTCCTAGTTCTGGACAAATTGTATGGATGTTTGTCTGACATTGCATTTCTACAGATTACGTACATTGATTTTTACAAATGTACATCAGTGGTGGAGGAGAAGGCAACTTCTCTTAGCTTAACACCCTCCTTGAGACGTATGAGCTTAAGGGTTGTATTTTTATGGAAGGCAATTAGTAGTCAACGGAAATAGCCATGTGGCATTCTAAGTGATGTGATTGTGATTGTGAAAGATAATCGTTACCTCTAGCGTCATCAACCGGAAATCACCAAAACAGGATTAGATGCAGCAGGGTTAAGTGGGTCATTCCCAAGTAGGATATGATCATCCTCTTCTAGATATATCTTTGCACGCTATGACATCGTGTATCTGATTATTGTGGTTTATATGCTATGAGGGCCCTCGGTAAAGGTCGGTAACGACGAGAGGATGACATATTCGGTACCATCTTGTTATAGAGGTGGGCCGGTCTTGTGTTGGTAGAGAAACTTTGTGATGGTTTCTCGGTACATTCTTTTAGAGATGTACTACCAGAAGGTAGTCCCTTCACCTGGTCATTTGTATGGAAATCCAAACCCCACTACGTGTTTGTCATTTTGATTGTATTACCAATTAGGCTATATGATGGAATTTAATCAATGTAACAATTTCGGCTATGACTAATATTATTTGTATATAGTAGACACTACTATAGTATAAGAGGATTCGATATGATAGGTTTTATTTATCGTAAGGTAAAAACTTGTCTGTGTTTATGTGTGTACTTGTCTTACGAGATACTTTTGTTTTGATAAAGGAAAAGTTTTGGTAACTTAATAAATTCAGATGAGTGTGTTTCTCACGCTGGTTTAACATACTGATCCGGTGGTTCACCATACTGATCCGGTGGTTCTTCGCTTTTAATGCTCAGGTCAGACCGAGTATATTTACAGGTTTAGATTTGGTGCTTTTAGAGCTTCAGCAGAAGAGCTGGAGATCTTCATTTCGTATACGTGTACCTGTTTTGATTATTGACTATCCGCTACATTGCTTAGTTGTTGTTATTATCAGCATTTGTGAGGATGTGTTATTATGACTGTTCTGGCTGATAACTATGATTGATTGTTGAACTCTAATTGATGTGTATATGTATACAGTTTCTGTTTTGTAAAGATCATTGATATGATATTATATATTTTCTGTTGTGATGTGAGATTCTGTATTGTTCTGTTTGGTTCTATCTTCTCTCTTTCTTCTTTTCTCTTCTTCTCTCTTCTTTTCTTTCTCTTGACTTTTTGTCAGTCTATGCTTTTAGATCGGACATGTCTGGATTATTGTCGATTCAAAGTGTATGGATTTTTGGGTCGTCACACCTTCGTATCGATCCTCTCCTGGATCAATCTGAGAAGTTGGAAAATCATCTTTGCATCGATAGTGATCAATACGAATTAGTTATCATTTTAAAATATTTTGTACCGATGGTTATGGATATTTTGGGAGCTTCAAAGTGATGGATACGAAGTCCCCACTTCGTATCGATGAATCTTTGATAGATTCGACTGGTTCAAACAAGCCTCAGCTTTGTGCTTCGTATCGATGGCTAGATTGATACGAACTGCTTCATCTCAAATAGGCAGCAGATGGATACGAAAGAAACTTTGTATCGATGGTTTTAAGTAGCTCAATGAGCCTTCGCTGCATCTTTCGTATCGATGGGTCACCGATGGAATCAAACTGCCATATTCAAATTTGATCTGGGTTGGATGGATACAAAGAAAACTCTTCATATCGATGGAAGGAATCATTTCGGGCATGTTTGCTCAATGCTCTTCGTATCTTTCTGGCCTTGATCGTTCGGACCGGTCCATTTTACTAGCAGACGAATTGCCTTTTTTCCCCAGAGTTTGAGCCCATATAAATACATTTTGGACTTAGTAAAATTTCACTTGCTTTCATTGCTACACACTGCCTTCATATCGATCAGAACAAAAGGTAAAAAGGACTTGCCTTCATCTCGAAGTCGTTTAATCCATTAATCCCTTGAACTAACTCCCCCAATTAGGTAATTAATCAATTAGAATCAAATCCAAATGACGAGATTCGAATTCTCGTGCCATTCCACTCGTATTCCTGGCTGATTCCGGTGGTGTGGAGGCTATAGTAAAGATGAGGGAAGGAGGAAATGACTTCCAGGCCGATTGGAGAAGAAGGGTTGTAGAAGGATGCGAAGGCGGCATTCATGTCGATCGATGAAGAGCGATTCGTATCGATTTGGGAGTATTTGAAGTTCGTACCGATCAAAAAAAGCATAGATTCATATCGAAAAAGGGAGCGACTTTGTGTTAATAGGAGATGGGGGGAGTTCGTATTGACTTGGAGCGATCGATATGAAAAATTAACTGTGTGATTGATTCGAAGTAGCGGTCCTATTGATCGATACGAAGATGCGGGGTTTGTTGATCGATACAGACTAGACTCTTGTGTGATTGATACGAAACCCTTTTCTTTACGATCGATACGAACGGAGCCTTTAGTGATCGATCTCTGTCTTGACCTTAATGGATACAAAATCATACCACATTCAAACATTTGATCCCGACGAGCTTTTGCCTTGTATATCTGGACTTAACTGTTAAATTACATATTTGACTATCCTTCGAACCTCGTTGATAGAACCGTAATTCGACAAACATAATGAACTTTAACATAGATCGTTCTTCGAAGTCAGGTTGGCACGGTTGTGACGGTCAGCGATGACGGTCACTCTGGTTGAATCTCAAAGTCTTCTCGTTTGAATATTCCTTAAATATTTGTAGAATTTCTTAAATATTATGTAGCACTGCACTGCACTGCACAACACATTCATGCACTTCGCACTGGGGAATACACGGACTTATTATCATCTAACGATGGCTTTTGGTGAGTTGATTAGTTATGGAATCTACAAGTTCCCAACAAAAGGAAACTCAAAGCTCATCGTCTCCAATAATAGAGGTGTCGGCCATTGCAGCCATAGCAATAGATCCAACTCCGGATGAGTTGCCAAGGGCAACTTTTATTGCGAACCCAAAAGATTCTATGACGTCCAATATCTTCGAAGATGTATTGAGGCGGATATGCCTGAGGCATACTTTTTTTGGATGATGTCTTATTACCAGGACCGAAAGATAGAGCACATGCTCCTCCAGAAGGGTTTATTGCTATTAACAGACATTCGTGCACAGCGGGAACACTTCCCCCATTCAACCAGTACATTCGTGAGGTGCTAGATTTCTTTGAAATTTCTTCATCATAATTACATTCGAATGGATACGCACTGCTGAACATTTTGTTCATCATTTTCATGGAACATCTCTTTCGACCCCCAACCCCGAAAGAAGTCAGATATTTATTTAACGTCAAGAGACGAGGGAACAATCCTTTATTCGCATTTTTGGAAGCAGTTAGGAACTATTAGGTGGTGATGGGGTCTTGGACTAGGCTTAGCTTTTTCAAGACGGAGTGGTTCTATGTCCGATGCCCTTCGGGGTTTTCCAGCCGGTTGTTGGATAGACGTAAGTGACACAATTTATCCAGTAGTTTACGAGTTTGTTGTAATCGATGCTGAGTCTAATATTCTCTTTCCTTTACAGCAGCAATTCCATAATTTGACGGCTCTCATTTTAAAGAGATAGTACAGATTCTTCATGAAGTGCCAAGCGAAATGAGAGATATGGACTCAATGCTAACAGATGGAAACTTGAGGATTGTTGGGCTAATTGATCGAAAGCAAAGCATAAGTCTGGAGGGAACATTTAGGGCAGCTTCGACGAGGCGGGTGAAGCGTAAAGTGCCAGGGATTGTAATAGCCAAGGAGGGAGATGAAGAAAATACGTCCATTGACGATGAACCCGTAGCTGGGCCTTCTGATAGTTTTCAGGGTTTAGAGGGAAGGAGAAAAGGAAAGGCAGTAGCACACAAGCATCATAAATTGTCAAGATGGAAATCCATAGTCGTGTCCCTGCTAGCCTCCAGTGTTAGAATTTCAGAGGCTCTTCCTTTACAAAAAGAGAATCCTTTTGAAGGACTTGCCGATATTCCGATTCTGGACTATGTGTCACTTTTACATATCACCAGATTGGAAGGCTTCAAAGTGCTCTAGATTTAAGTGAGTCTCTTCCTACAAGTATGACTGACATTTCTGGTTGGTTGGGGGGTTACATACACATACACTTCACAGTGCTACACGATTTTCAGTCTTAAGTTATTCATTTCTAGAGATCACTTACACTATTTTTCTTTTATTCTACAGATAAAAGGACTAGGTGAGATTCTATGCTTGGATGTCTCCATTCGGCGCACCAGTCATCGAGCTCGTATTATGAGTCCCATTAGAGGGAGGCAAATAGAGATCGCGGTTATTCTAGCCAAGAACGCTTTGAGAGGAATGGAGATAGGGAATATAGACATCGATCCCGATCATGCTTTCCACCTCCTCGAGCTCCAACATAACCCTTCTGTCATGGAAAACAACCATTAGAGCCTCCACGCTAAAAACCAACTTCTCAAGCCCCCAGGCTTAATTTACAACGCCGTAGAACTGAGGCCGAAACTCCCCCTATCATCAAACAAACCCTTACCGAGCCCACTGGGGAAGGGGCAATAAAAATTGTCCAGTTGGGAAAAGATTTTCTGAACATTTTCTTCAACTGTTTTATCTTCCTTCCTCACTTAAAGAAAATTCCATCTTAGGCGTAACAAACGATGCATGACTACATCCATGATATTTATACCTAATATAAGGAGTGGATGAAAGCCACATATAAAGCGTCGGTGGTGGCTTTTGAGCGAGCAAAGATAATTGAGAAGTTAGAGATCGACCTCGCTCGGAAGGACCGTATTATTCAAGTGCTCAATGATGAAACCAAATCTTCTCAGCAATCCGAAATAGAGGCCATAAAGAAAGATGATGAGGCAACTCAATCTATGGAAAGAATGCGATAAACGCATTTCGCTTCGGTGGAGGAGATGGTCCATCAGAACACCACAGTTACAGCCGAAAGGGATGCTTCTCTGAAAGAACTCAATGAGCTCAAAGCCAAACTTTCTGAAATCATCAAGGAGAAGGATGATGCAAATAAAGTTGCCCAGGAGGCATGTGAACAGGCTGTGGCATTTCGGGATGAATGGGATGCGGCATCACTTCAAATCAGGGAGGTTGAGGCAAAGGCTGAGGATGAAGTTAAAATGGCGGAGTCTAGGTTAGAGGCAGATATTGAAGATCTTCTCACCACCTATAATGCTAACATCTTGAAACATAGAAAGCTGACCTAGCTTGAGAATTATCCAACATGCATGTACAACGCTTGGGGCAAATTAGTAGAAGATGAAAAGGCCAAGCCCAAGCTGAATCGGTTGATAAGTTCGAGCTCGAGAACCGGGTATTGAGCGAAGATGAATGGAAAGTTCTCTACGATACGATGGTTTCATATGAAAAGAAGAAACTTGGCGCTTAGCACTCGGAGGTTGGAGAAGGTTCTGGTGTTGAGCAGCATGATATAAGTCCTAAAACTCTCGTGCCGACCCAACTTGAAATTACATCTATGGTTGATCCACAGTCTATCCCTGCATACAATCCCTCAACCGCAATTGTCCCCAATCCAAGAGCAAGTATCCGCAGCTGCCTCACCAGCTGTGAGTCAAATTAAGGAAGGTACCCTGAATATTTCGCATTCTTGCTCAAAATCAGAAGCGTGATTTGAAGTAATTATTAACAGTTCTTCTTTTTTTCCTATTCAGTGATTAGAACTACATCTGAAGTGCCTCCTGTAACTCAAAAGCAACATCAAGAGCAGGAGATCGTCATAACCGAAGTGACCACGATGACGGCTACTGCACCTACGGATGGGGTACAAGGGAGCAAACTTACTTCCGACGAGCAGATGATGGAGGAGCATCTCAGTCATTACAGTGATCCCCTTGCCGACTTGTCGTTTGTTATGGGTAGAGTAGCACCTGCGGTTGGTTACTCAGGCCCAACCGCTAGCGTTTGCGGTGATATGCAAACAACTTATTAAGAGGAAATAACGGCAAGACGGAGGTGGCTACATAGGCTAGTAGTTTTGGAGTTGGAATGGTGGTCCCTGGTCCAGCCCCTTTGCGGATGATCTCTCTGAGAGGAACGATCGTTGAGACAAGCGTACCCCCTCCGCCTTTTAACATTGATCCTATTCCTTCGACTCCGCCTTTAGAGAGTATTCCTATTCACTTGAGTCCGAAAGAGGAAGTTGATGTAATGCCCCCAATTAGAGATCGGTCGCCAAAAAGCAAAGGTTCAAAGAAAAAGCAAAGCGGCGAATCCATCGAGTCAACGTCGAAGAATAAACCAAAAAGGAAGAAAGAATAGACATGTATCCTCGGCTCATTTTTGGCAAATAGATAGGAATCTACTTTTTCTTTCTTTTTGTGGGTCGTGTATAGATGCGGGTTCGGCCCCTGCTAGTAGGACTTTGGGTATAGTTTTGTACTTAACCTCTTTCTTTCAAAGAATGACTGAAATAAAATTTCATTTCATCTTCTGTACAACTTATGTTAATTTTCTTAAGTGTTTCAGCACTCGAACATTAATTTATTGTACTCATGAAATTTTAGTCTACGAATCTAGCTCGGGTTTTGTCACTATGTTCTGGGGCCATTGCTTCGGGTCACGATTGAGTGTTAAGTCGAATTTCAATATCACACTGTCTCAATCAGTGGTTATTACTTAAGTTCTGCCCCCAGATTCGAGGATACATTGGAAAAATCAACCAGTAATCGCTGTTTGCCTTTGACACATCGATCTTAATTTCTATAAAATGAAAGCATGGTGAATTTGGGCGATGAACCACACTAGCTCACCAATTGATGATTGTATCCACACACTGGGGATTACACTTGTTCGTCGACGGTTGATTATGCCTGCTTAAGTTTTAGTGATACCACCACACTCCAGGGACTTAAGTTATTTTCATGGGCGGCCATTCACGCCTGTTTAATATTTATAACTGCGTCCATACTCTGGGGACTTGAGATTGATTTATGGGTGGTCAGTCACTCCCGATTTATGTTTATACTCTGACCGCACTCTTAACACTCTAGAGTTGTGTTAAGGATGTTTATGTTTAAACTCCAATCCGCACTCTAGGGATTTTGGAGTTAGTTGGTATTTCTATTCCCATCCACGCTCCAGGGACCTAGAGTCAATTGCTATCGATACTTCGGTTCGCACTCCAAGCATCCAGAGTTAGTTGATGTTTGTACTCAGGTTCACACTTTGAGAATCTGGAGTTGGTTGATGTTGATACTCCGTTTCGTATTCTGGGAATCTGGAGTTAGTTAATGTATATACTCCAATTCGCACTGCAGGAATCTAGAGTTGGCTGATACATGGTCAATCACATTTGTTTAGGCTTTAGGATTTCGTTCGCACTCCGGGAATGACAATCTATCAGGATCGTGGATGGTCGGTTCATATCCATCCTGAGTTAACAAGTGAGGTCATTAGATGGACGTATCCATCCTCCTCAAACTTGGTCAAGATACCGGCGAATTCGTTAGGTGGATGAATCCACCCTCTTTGAGACCGTATTTTTAGGTTTACACTCTAGCTTGCACTCTGAGAATCTGGAGTTAGTTAAAGGATTTTCGTGTATCAATCTTTTTTTGGCTTCAGTGTAATGACTTGCCCTCGAGCTCGGTTTTCACTTAGCAAGTAACCGGTCGTATCACAGTTACTCCCTATTTGAATAAACCCCACCATCGGGTGGAATTTAGCTCTCCATGCATAGTGATAGTTGTATGACGCATTTCAAAAAATCACAGCTCTAGCTCGAAAAGATTGCATTTTATTGCTGAAATAAGAAAATACAGCATAGTTAGTGGCCTTATTACAAATTCAAATTTCTAAATGCATAAAAAAATTGCAAATGAAAAGTAAACTGAATAATTAAAGCATGTCATGTGTAGTAGTGATGAAGGCTTTTGTTGTTCCTGGCTCTTGGCGGAGTAAGACCATCAACGGTGATAATTTGAATGTGCCGTCTCTGAGATTTCGTTCGATGACATACAGACCTTCCTATGTTGGTTTCATGTGCGAAGGAACCGGGTAGATTCTTTTCAGGATGAGATCATTAAGTTCAAAGGTTCGGGATCGGTCCTTGGCATTGTATAATCAGGCGACTCGACTTCGGTATGCAGTTGCCCTCAAATCAGCCTCTTCAAGCTTCTCATCCAACAAAACCAAAGATTCGACAAGCAATATGGCGTTTTTTGGGATCATAATAAGTCACACGATGAGAAGGTACTTCTATCTTGACTGGAATAATGGCTTTTGAATCGTAGGGAAGAGGGAATGGATTGTGTCCGGTCATAGACTTATGGGTTGTTTCTAAAGCCCATAGAGCCATAGGTAGTTCAACGACCCACTTGCCCCCGGCCTTTTTCAGTCATTTCTTTAAAGTTGACTTTATAACTTTATTTACAGCTTCAACCTGTCCATTCGTTTGAGGGTGTGCAACCATGGAGAATTTCTTTTGGATGTGAAATCACTGACAGAAATTCTTAAATTCAACACTGTTACATTGGGTTCCGCTATCAGTATGATGGTATGTGGGAGGCCAAATCGAAAGATAATGTTGCGTACTACTAAGCTGATCACTTTCTTCGTTGTGATTGTAGCAAGGGGTTCAGCTTCTGCCCACTTGGTAAAGTAATCAACTGCGATGATGACATACTTCTCACCACCTTTAGCTAGAGGTAGAGAACTAATAATGTTAATGCCACATACTACGAACGGCATGGATTGAACATCTGAGTTATGTCGGTAGGTGGGGCCCAAGGAATTCGAGCATCTTCTGACATCTATCACATTTTCTGGCATAGTCCGATGCATCGTGATTTACATTCGGCCAATAGTATCCATATCGGAGCTCTTTCTTGGCAAGAGCTTGCCCCTCGGTGTGATCGTCACATTCTCCTTCATGCACATCATGCAATACTTGTTTGATTTCATCGCGAGCGATACACCGGAGTAAAGGAATAGAGTATCATCTTCTATACATGACTCCATTCTAAATAGTGAACCGTGAAACTTTTCGAAGAATTTGTCTTTTTTCATTCCTGCGCTCTGGTAGGATCCCACGCTCGAGATAATTTCTGAAAGGAGTCATCAATGACTCCTTATTGGGAACAACCTCAAATACCCAATCTATCTCCATTTGATCGATGCTCGAGGAAGATAACATTTCCACAGGGACGTGTCTCATTTGTTGTGCTTCACCTGTACTGGCTAATTTTGCTAACGATTCGGCTTTCTGATTGTGCTCCTGAGGTATGCAGTAGATGGCATAATAATCGAACAAGTTTAATATTTCCTGAACCCGAGCAAGGTAAGCAGCCAGTCTTCGATCCTTGGCCTGGTGTTCCCCCTGAACTTGACACACGACCAATTGTGAATCACAATAAATTTCTAGAGCAATTATTTGTAAATATTTGGCAAGTCTCAATCCGGCAAGCAGAGCCTCATATTTAGCTTCATTGTTAGTTGCACGAGAATCAAACTTTAAAGCGTAGCATATAGATCGACCTTCGGAAGTTTCAAGCACAACTGCAACACCTGAATAACAGTCATTTGATGCACCATCAGTATGTAGCTACAAGATATACTTGGAAGATTCACTGGTTTCAAGCAAGTCCTCTGAGATAGTAAATACAGCTATGAAATCTGTAGGACTTGTCCTTGAATGGCTCACCTTGGAGTGTAAGTAATGTTAAACTAACTTAACTTGATATTCCACTTGAGTAACCTACCAGACATCTCAGGCCGCATAAGGACCTGTTGTAACAGCTGATCGGTGTAAACGGTGATAGGATGAGCTTGGAAACACGGGCGGAGCTTCCTTGAGGCAATAACAGGACAATATGCCAACTTCTCTAGCTTTGGATAATTTCTCTCAACTCCGGTCAGTGGTTTGCTAATGTAGTAGATCGGCTTTAGTATTTGGTCTTCCTCCCGAATTAAGGCAGCATTGATTGCGCTTTCTAACACTGCCAAGTAAATGTACAATTTCTTGTGATCAATAGGCTGTGACAGGATAGGCGGTGTGGAGAGGTGTTAAATTAGCGCTCGGATACGCCTTCACATTCCATAGTCCTTTCAAAGTCCCGTTTCCCTTTTTTGATCAGATAGAAGAAGGGAATGCATATGTCAGTGGATTTTGAAATGAACCTGCTCAGTGCTGCTACTTTCCCATTGAGGCTTTGGACTTGCTTTATGGTTCTTGGAATCTCAAGATTTCTGATTGCCCAGATCTTTTCAGGATTTGCTTCGATCCCTAGGGCGTTGACGATAAACCCAAGTAATTTTACAGATGCGACCCCAAAGTGACATTTCAACGGGTTGAGCTTCATCCTATATTCTCCGAGGATGTTAAACATTGACTCCAGGTCTCTGATATGATCAGTGGAGAATTGCGACTTCACTAGCATGTCATCCACATATACCTCCATGGTTTTTCCAATCTGCTTAGCAAACATTCGATTAATTAATTATTGGTAAGTTGCCTTGGCGTTCTTAAGTCCGAAAGCCATGACTTTGTAGTAGTAAAGTCCCAGAACAGTTAAGAAGCTGGTATGCTTCTGGTCAGGTAAGTGCATGGGTATCTGGTTGTGGCCAGAATATGCATCCATGAAGGATAAGAGTTCATGTCTAGCCATTGAATCTACGAGCTGATCGATTTGATAAAGTGGAAAACTATCTTTGGAGCAAGCTTTATTCAAGTCTGAGTAGTCAACACATGTTCTCCATTTTTTGTTTGGCTTCTGAACAAGTACAGGATTGGACACCCATTCCGGCTATAACGCATCTCCAATAAATCCGTTTGATTTAAGCTTAATGATCTCTTCCTTAAGGGGGAAAGATCTCTCTGGATCCATACCATTCCTTTTTGTTTGACCCGGACGTGCCGCGGGTCAATGTTCAATGTGTGGGTCGCGATGTCTGGGGAGATTCCACACATGTCAGAATGTGTCCAGGCAAACACGTCAAGGTTTTCCCAAAGAAATTAAAACAATTCCTCTTGCATTTGTTGGCTTAACTGAGATCCAATCTTTATCATTTTAGAATAGCTATTGTCGTCGATCGAGACATCGATCGTTAGCTCGGCCGGAGAAGCTTGACTTTCTTTACTTTCGCCTTCACTTTCGGTATCTCTCGGATCAAGATCCCATAGGGATTAGTTGTGTTGCCCGGGTCTAGGCCTAGGCGTCAATTGTCATTTCTCAACAAAGAGGATGCAGAGAGGTTCCTCTACACCCTTTTCTTTTTCCTTTCTCTGCGCCTCTCACGGCTCAACAACATAACAGGCTCGTCCAGCAGCCTGGTCTCCCTAAACGACTCCGACTCTATTGTTAGTAGGGAATTTTAGGGCTAAACACCAAGGGGCAATTGCAACCCTATATTCAGCTAGGGTTGATCGGCCCAAGAAAGCATTGTATGGCGAGTCTATATCCAACACAACAAATTGTAGCATCCAAACTCTCCGGTGTTCTCCGGGTAACATCCCGCCTTTTTGTACACTTTAAATCGACGATAAACTATACACGTCAGACTCAAACGATACAAAAGTGCGGCGGTAAATAAGAAAATGGAGAAAGAAATAAAACAAAACAGAATTGCACAGCGGAATGACAAAATATAATAATCAAATAACAGTTCATAAAGTTGTTTTACAAAACATTTGATTATACTTATACAATACATATCAGAGTTACACATACCAAAGAATAATAAATAATGTAGCGGAATAGTATGAATGCAGTGAAATAATATAATAAATAATAGTAATACAATCTTCATCTTCGTCCTCTAAAAATAAAGTCTTCGAATCCTGAAATGCTCAGACTGACCCGAGCGAATTGAAAAGACAAAACACTCGAGTCAGAACTAAAAATCTTATGTGAGTTAAATCAACAGTAAATAATAGGGGTGGAACGGCGTCAGAGATGTTTACGAGATTTGACATCTCCTATCTAATGTCTAACGTAAGTGTAGTAACTTAAGAGATGCTCGAAATTCACATCTCCTAAGGATCCGTTAAACTATTAACTATGTAGTAATATTTCGCTATTATAATAAAGTCTATTAGTAAAATAAACTTACGTTTAAATAGCGTTAAGGAGTGACCCAATATTCCCCTTAACACATAATAATCCCAATAGTCCATACCTCCTGATCGGGAAGCCACCAAAGGATACTCCATAGGCTACAGGAGAAAACTAAAACCGTACAAGGCGCGCTATGGTAGGTGACATGACACAACTAGGCAATGCCAGGGTAGATATACCAATTACGCTTTCGTACCGGTGGTAACGCGTAGCAGCTACTACCACCCACATCGAGCCACACCCTCAAAATCTAAAAGGGCCCCAATTGATCACAATATAATAGAATGGTATCGAAGGAGTGTGTCCGATAAGAGGAGCTAGCTTCCTCATTAGCCCGTCAATCGCTCCTATTTTAGCCACCTTATGCCAACTCATGGGAGTCGGGTCCACGTATATGCCTCAAAGAAATGCCGCCACCATCCTACTTCATTCTGAAATCTCCACCACGTACACGGTTGTTAAAGTAGTTTTCGGAGTTGGTAGAGAGTATGACAACTTCCGATCACGGTCTCTTTAACAACCAAACGTTATTATAACACCGCGATCATTTCAAAATAATTTATACTTCAAAACCAGAATATACTATCCGTTTCAAAAACCAAATCAATATAATATCATTTTTATTTCAAATATATCCTTTTTCAAAAATCATAGCACTTTCAAAGTTATACACTTTGAAACCAAGCACTTGAAATTATACAGTTTCAGATCATAATACTTTGAAACTCGTAACTTTGAAACTTATAACTTCCTTCACTTAAATGGTTTAAATATTAAAATACTTTATATAATAAACTAGCTTCTTCAATTTCACAAATCTATTCCAAAATAACTCGAATTTCCAAATTTTAATTTAACCAAATCCCAAATCATAAATTTCAATACGTTTCAGTTTCCAAATAAACTATTCCAATTTATATCGATTTCAAATCAGATTTGATCGACAAAATAAACCATTTCGAATTCAATATATTTCAAACTTTAAGTATTCAACAGTTTCAAAACCAAGTTTGGTAATTACGATTCAACAATTCAATTTTCTATTATTTAGTTTTGAAATATTTTACATATAAATCCATTATCATTTAAATAAAACCCAAATTACAAATAACTAAATATGTCCTTCAATTTATTTATACTTGAAATATTCATTTAATTCACCTTAAACCAAAATCAAGTTATAAAAGTCATGCCTTCTAAAATTTCAAATTTAATAAATTTCACATCAACTTATTTGAGTTTAATTCTTAAATAAATTCAATTTCAAATAAATCTCAAATTTATCTTCCAACCTTAACTTATTTAAATCGTTATAAACTCTATATTAAAATATAATTCAAATACTTAACCATATTATCTTCAATAAAAATCAAACTTATTATTTAGCTTATTCTATATTAAAACAAATTAAACATAGCTTAAAATCAAGGATAAAATAACATTTATATAATATCTAGAATCAATATTTATATAAAACCATATATTTCTTTACAAAACCATAAAAATCATTTCAAAATATTTTTATATATATACCATGGCGTTTATATATAATTTTCTATCCTATGGTCAAGTGATACAGATATTTGTCATTTCAATCCATAATTTAAAATATAAATACGGTTATATATCATTTCAAACCGCAATCCCGAATGAAATAAAAATCCATAACCACTTGCAGTTTATAACAATATAAAATACAACATCCATTCATCCAATATCAATCACTAAACATCTATCAAAATCATCATCCAATTCAATCAATAACATTAATATAGAATTGATGATAAATACAGGTATTTACTGCCAGTTATATTCAATAATAAATTAAATAACTATTTTATCCAAATAAATTCAAATAAAATGAGATGATGATTTAAAATATGTCCAACAGTCATAAATAAATTTCTAATAACATCATAAATCACTTTAACAAACATAAGAAAATTTAGAAGTTGTGAGTGGGTTAAAACACTCACCTATTGAATTTAAACCCAAAATCCAAATATTCTCCAAATTTTCCTAAACCAGCGTCAAAATGTCCGAAATTCGAATATGATCCTAACAAAAAAACCACGTGTAAATTGGACCTCGTATGTAAAGTTACGCATATTAGATCGATTGAAATTGAAACTGAAATTTAAAATAAATAAAAAAACAAAACAACACCACAGCCACGTCACCTCAAACATCTGCACACGCGAACCCAGTATCAACGAACCCTAGCATCCTTGAAACACGCGATCGAAGCCGCCGCTACAGAAACCCACAACACCGATGAACCACACGACTAGGCATCGATCAGGCCTCGCCACCACCTCGGCCGTGCCGACCCGCCGTCCCCTGGCTTCGCGCGACTCTCCGGCTACACCTACCCCACTCGCCGCCTCTGCCATTTAACCGCGATTTGAGGCATTTTCACTGACCTACGACCATAAATGGCAGTATGGATTGGTATGTCTCAACTTCCCCTACGCATCCATACCCTCAGATCGTCGCTCGATGAAAATCTACCGCACGAACCAACGACCACAAACGAACTACTGAAAATAGACCATCAAATTCTAGCTGTACAGAAACCTAGATCGAACAATGAGTCACATATTTGACTTACGCTCGTCGAGAGCTTCAAATCCATATATAATTCGATATATATTGAGTAATTTGAATTTTAGGAATTAAATTTGGAGTCGAAATTGCAATTTGAATTTAGGGTTTTGTCTGCCATTGGAATGAGAAGGAGCTACTGGACTTGTACGCACAGAATAATGAACGTCAAAAACAGGCTAGGGTTTATAACGAGGTATATATAGGCAAAGCTGAAATTAGAATGGACCAGATTGATTTAGATTGACATTTAACGAAAATGGCCCGAAAACCCCGTTCTGACTCCAAAATGAAAATGTGTCAACCCACATATATCAAAATAGATATTTTTAAATATTTTAAACGCAATGGAACATATTTTAAGTCCAAATTCCATCATATGAAGAAGTTATGCTAAAATCAAGTTATTTCAAATTGATTTCAATTGATTTGATTTCTAGGCATTTCGAGTCCGTACGTTCAAACGACAAGTCCGACAATAATTCACTGTTACAGATCCGATGAAACTAGTTTTGTCGAAATCCGATTTAGTGGCCAACAATGACTATATTCACATTAAATAAAAATTTAATAATAAGTTAATTAAATCAATTTTACAATTAAAATTTAATTATTTACAAATTTTATCAGTTTAAATTACTTGGTAGATTTAGAATCCTTTAAACAAAATTCAATATCAATTTATCATTGAATATTTCCTAATTTACAGTATTTAATTTCAATTTCAATTTCAACTAATCCAATAATTTTAAATTTAAATTCCCCATAAATTCGTTTATTTGGTTCTCAATCCTGTTATACACTAAATTTTCATCTCATAGTTACAATTAACATTGGTTTGTATTTATTACATTAGTACTTCCCATTTCATCTTTATTTAATCAACATAGTATTTAATTTCATTTACTTATAATAAAGCCATTTATTAGATTGAATTCCAATCAATTTTAATTAATTCCAAATTAACTGACTTAATTCTATTCTAATTACAATTTATTACGTATTATTTCATCGATTAATATAACTTTGAATTTATTTCCCAATTTACTAATTACAATAATTATAACCTTACAATTGTTTCAATTAGTTGGAACTGCACTAAATTAGTTATTTATCAACTTGCATTAACATTATTACCTCAATTTACATTCAGTTACTTTTAATCAATATATTATTTCATTGGTTAATTCGATACTTACTTTTATTTACTCAACACTAACCTTTATTTACTTATATTCAATTTTTTTTAACTAAGTGCAACAATTTACACTATTCCATTATTGGGATTTCACTCCAATTATCAAAAATTAGTTTTAATTTCCATTGCTACATTTCATTTTTTCATTCACTCCATTATAAATTATAATTTTTTTATTTCTTTCTGAATTTAATTACAAAAATCTTATTAAATTAACCAATTTAATTATCGAAATTTACGGGCCATTACACTTCGATTCCCATCTCCACTGGCAGTTCCACCACTCTAGTGGTTATAGTTGAACTCCCGTTGAAGCCATGAATGCGAGACTGACAAGGCTTTAAATCTTTAGCTTCCATTTTCATCTGGTCGTAGGCTCGCTTAAACAATATATTCACATAACTTCCACTGTCTACTAAAATCCTCTGCATCCAAGCAGGACCTACATGAGCTGAGATGACAAGTGGATCGATGGTTGGGTCTTCAACCCTATTGGCGTCTCTATCTCGAAAAATGATGTCGTCAGTCGTCGTCTTCTGTTGCTTGGCCGGATCCCCATCTTCCAAACTACTACAACACTCAAACCTCACATGCCTAACAGAACTGGCATATGACTCCATTTCCTTCCAGTTTTGGTCTGCTAGATGAGGACCACAACTAATAATATTCATCACTAACCTCCCGTCGGTACTAACGGGTTCCTTCGGTCTCACCTGATTCAATACATGGTTCTGATTTGATGGGCCCACACTTCCAGACTGCAGTACCTGCACAAACTGCTACAATTTTCTCTCACATATCAACTTCTCAATGTTATCCTGCAAATGACGGCACTCATCTGTATTGTGGCCGTAGCTTTCATGGAATCTTAAAAACTTCGTCGTTTTTTTTCTTCGGATGGCTGTTTCAGAGCAGGTTTCTTATACTGAATAATATTGTAGGTCTATAAATACACATTCTCCAGCGACGTATTCAAATAATCATCAAACATAGGAGCCTAACATTGTGGCCCACGATTCTGATCCCGTTTGCTATTTTGATTTCCATTGCCCTTCTATTGACTTTGTTTATTTTGTGTGTTCGATAGCAATTTTCCGAAACTCTCCCCGGTTTTTTTAACAGCAATATTTCTCTGAATCCCTTCCATACTAGGCACTGTCATCCTTTTTCCTAGACTGTTTTGCATCCTCCCTTCTCAAGAATAGGGCTACCTTGGAATAGAAACGGTCCAATGATGTAGGATGTTTTCTGGCCAACCAGTTGCCGAACTCAGAATCGGGATCAATCCCCTTAATTAATTCCATCAGAATAGAGTTATCGTTGGGATTGTTAATCTCAGCGCATGTAGCATGAAATCTCTCCAAATAACGTCTGAGTGTCTCCCGGAGCTTGAGTGACACTAGGCAAAGTATTAACATCCTTCGGCCTCGTTAGATGCATGCAGAACTGCTCAACAAACTCTGTCACCAACTAATCAAAGCATAAGATAGATTGAGGTGGTAAACGGGTGAACTATATAGCGAATATGCCCTCCAGCGAGATCGGGAAACTTCCGCACTTAACTGCATCAACAGCTCATGGAGTATTCATTAACCATTCATACTTCAAGATATGTTGTTTAGGATCAAAGCTCCCTTCATAAACGGGTTAAGTTGGAATCCTGAATCGCCGAGGTAGTTCAGCATAGTGTATCCCATCATTATAAGGAGTATGAGTCTGGGAGATTCCCCCGTCATTATTGGTGAGACCTTGACTCTCCTGGATCATCTAACGGATCATCATCGGATGTCAGGCATCTGTATATTCTGGGCCTATTGAGCCAAGGTGTGGTCGGGTTCCACAATGCAAGGATGAGTTTGTCGCGGTCGATGGTCCATGCTCGTCCCCTTGGTTCTGAATTCTTTGGAACATAAGGTTGGGGAGCATATTCATGTTGGCGATTGTCCGGATCTATCTGATTTCGGGCATCAACTCCCAACTCAGTAGCAGCGGTGGCAGTGCGGTTATTTGTAACATGGTGAGGAACAGTACCTCTCCAGGAGAAGGGCCCAGTCAGATAGCTCGTTGATGGGCCAACCCTCGATTGCCCAACATTCAATGTATGCTGATGTCCAATGGCTTGAGTATAATTCTGTACAGCCGTGGACGTGTGGATCTATGATGGTAATCTAAAGAGGCTGAATTCTCAGTAGATGAATAGGAAGCCTGATTCCTCCTGAATCTCCTTCTTCCTTGACGGTTTAGTTGGTTGGTCAGTTCCGCATTAGCATAGAGTTGTTGAGTGAGCTGTTGGCGGCTCTGAGTCAGTTCTTGCATAAGAAGTTGAAACTCTTCCCTGGTGATAAGGCCCTGCGAATCTGATGGTCCGACAGCATTTTGATTGGCAGGAAGTAGTTGTATGGAATTCTTCCCGTCCCGTCCTTCTTGATCAGCGGCAGTTGAAGTAGTCCTAGTGTTCAACATGATGGATAGCGAAGCTCTTTCCTAGACTTAATGCAAATCTGAATAGTATGGAGGAACTTTAAACTTGAAGTCTGGATCTTCTTCTTAGATTTTCGCAATCCGGTATCGATAGTAGATCCAATGAGTAGGAGAAAAACTGGGTTTTCTTAGTGAAAGCACCAAAGAGTTTGTATCAAAATTGGGCACAACACTCTTCAGAAGAGTTTATAGAGATGAAATAAAGAAAATAAATGGAAAGCGATGAATTACAATAGTAAAACTCGAGTACAACAATGGTTTCGGTAGAGTCTGGACGTAGGAGAGCCAAAAGTCCCTTTCTAGTATGTTCTGTGATGCGATTTATAGGCGTAGGCTGCATATATCTCGCTTAGATCTCAGAAGACCTCTTCTATCACATGTTTAGGCCCATACAATCGACCTCATGCCGTTTGCACTCGATCCGTGATCGATAGGAACGAACTTCATATCGATCAATATTTCGTCCAATCAAGTCGAGATCTATCATGAACATTCTTGAGGATGTACGCAAGCTTCTGTGAAAATTTGGTGGCATTTGAAATCATAGATTTTGAGTTACGATTGATACAAGTTTAGATTTTTCAAAGGCTGTCGAAATCGTATCGATGTTATTCGTATCGATAGTTTCATATCGATACTCCTGGATGTGATGTGTGATGATGTGCCGCTTGCTTTTAGGATCGATCCACATTTCATACTGAACGATCGAGTCTTTCCTATGGATGCGCCTCGCTCGTATCGACCTGGCTCAACCTTGTTCTTAACGATCAAGCTTGGCCTTGTTTGTATCGACAAATTAACGATCTCTTCGTATCAATCATAGACTAATCAATTTCGTATCGATGGGAGATGACGACTTCGTATCGACCTGTGGCCAATCAATAGGAAGTATGATAAAATGTTATCCCCCCTTTTGGCAAGGCCGTGACACCAAGAAGTTGATTGGAAATTAAAGACAGTTCATCCCGGGGAACGGTCATGCGCAGATTCACTATGGATACTCATAAATTTTGTCTAATTCTGGATCGAGCTACAATTGATATGGCATGACGAACCAAACTATGGAAGCCAACTTTCCAAATCTCAAGTCAATCTGAGTCCGTATGCCCACGATATGATCGATATAAGCCAAGCAAATCAACCCGTTCACATCCATCTGGGATTGCACTCTTCGTATCCATCCATCCACGGATTGCTGTGCATCCATCGTCTTTGGCTTGTTCATATCAACAAACAATGTCCAATTTGTACGCATCAAAACTGTACTTAGTATCGATCCATTATAGTACTACATTCGTATCGATCAGTGGTGACACGGAAGTCCATTCCACATCGATCTAGTTTTCAAAATCATACTTTGTATCGATCGACCATAGGTCGACATGAAGTCATCATCTCCCATTGATAGGAGATTGATTACCCTGTGATCGATATAAAGAGATCGTTAATCTATCGATACGAACAAGGCAAGGCTTGATTGATATGAACAAGGCCGAGTCGGGTCGATACGAGCGAGGCGCATCCATAGGAAAGGCTCGATCATTCGACATGAAATGTGGATCGTTCCTAAAAGCAAACGGCACGTCATCAGACATCACGTGCAGGACTATCAATATGAAACTATCGGTACGAATAGCATCGATACGATTTCAACCGCCTTTGAAAAACCTAAACTTGCATCGATCGTAATTCAAAATCTACAATTCCAAATGCCACCAAATTTTCACAGGAGCTTGCATACATCCTCAAGAACGTTCACGATCGATCTCGAATCGATTGGATGAAATAGTGATCGATATGAAGTTCGTTCATATCGGTCACGAATCGAGTGCAAACGGCATGGGATCGATCGTGTGGGCCTACCCAGGTGAGAGAAGAGGTCTTCCGAGATTTGAGCGAGATATTAGCAGCCTACGCCTAGAAATAGCAGCCCAGGACCTACAGGAAAGGGTCTTTTGGCTCTTCTATGTCCAGACTCTGCCGAAACCGTTGATGAACTCGATTTTTACTGTTGTAATTTGTTGTAACCAGAAAGAAAAAGTTAATAAAAGTCAATCATTTCATAGTGGACGTAGGCCATATAACGAACCACTCTAAATCTCTATGTTTCTTCGTTGTTTTTTGATGATTGTTTGGAGTGTTAATTAAATAATTCTCTTTTTCCATTTATTTTCTTCATTTCATCTCTTCAAATACTTCCAAAGAGTGTTGCGCCCAATTTTGGTACAAACACTTACATTGTCATCAAAAAACTTGCAAAATATCATCAAAGTTATTTCCTTCAACGGCATTTCAAAATTTACCAGAAAGGTAAGCCGAGATTTAGTTAATGGAGCATACAACCGGTTAAAAACAATTATATAACGTTATAAGAACATATCATGTAAATGTTTAATATCTCCAATGAAAGTCAGCTAAACAAAATGAAATAATAAAGAATAAACAAGTACTCTTGGTAAAACTTGTTCCATAAAGAATAAACAGGGAAATAATCACAAGCCAAGCCAAAATCAAAACCTATAAATAATAAACAGCAAACTTTCTAGCTCATTTTTGTATACATCATTTATATATATAATACACTCTTCACCAAAGATTTTGAAAACCATTCAAAAAAATTTGATTCAAGCATTAAAATGCACGATTAAAAAAAAATTGAAAAAAAAGCTCACATCTACTTCGCGAGTTGAAATCATGCTTTGGTCGAGCTGCAGAATCATGCTTTAGATGCCTTGAGGAATCGTGTTATAGCTTCATTGAGATTGCGTTTTAGCTTCTTGAGGAATTAGCTTCGTAGATGACAGTGAAAGAATAGAGCGGTGGTGGAATCGAGCTTTCAAACTCAGAAGTGATTCACGATTGAAGACTGAAATCAATTCGAGCCTATTTTGGAATTTAGAAGCAAAGGGAAAAGGAATGTTTGGCAGCTTAGGAATAAGGAGGGAAAACTAAAATATCATCGCCTAATTTTTTTTTTTGGATAAAGATTGCGTGAACACAAGCTTTGTTTTATCCTAAATGGTCACTAACATACATAACTATAACAAGTAAGTTTTCATGCAATCCCCACTTGCTATTAATAGAACATTTTCTTGTAGTGTGTAGAGTTCCAGTAACCAGTTCCTAAGATCCCATTTATGTTGCAGGCATGATTGTATTTATAGGGGATAAAGAGCTATTTGCTAGGCTGCTTTTCCAGAAGCTTGCATTTGATGATACAATGATTCTTCCAAAGTTTCATAATGAGATGGCCCAATATGATGGATCGCTAGCGATCCATAGTGCATGGATAACTAGAAATTCATGTAGTTAGGTTAATTTCAGCTCTTTTCAATTTGATCTTGTTCCTTGCCTTATGTGGGTATTCTCCATACAATTTCATGACTAGATGCCTTGTTTTAATGATGATTCATGTATAGGTTTCATTTAACTATTACTAAAATTGGATGAATGCCCACTTCTCAAACTAGCTTGGTTGGAATATCATAGAACTTGGTAGACAACCCTAGAAAGCATATTGGATCATGATGCAAGAAGAATGTTTGTCCCATGAGTGATATTCATGGATTGCTAGTGATCCATGGGTGATGGATCACTAGCGAGCTATCCCCTTGATCTATTTTTATTTTTGTCTTATAAGCCCTTCTTGGTTCCTTCTCCCGGTTCTTTTGGTCGATGTTTGAGTTGTTTCACCCTGTCATGGATGCTCTGACTTTCTTTAGACTCCATAGGGATAAAAACATAGTTAACATTTGACCTTAGATTATTTCTTCGTTTGAAATAAGGTGTGCTTCGGAAGTAGCTGCTTTTGAGTTCCTATTTCGTAAAGTTTAATTGATCGTGTTAAGGCTCACATGCAAAGTTAGCCTTGCCTATCCAGCCATTTGTTGGGTTCTGATGTGAATTGCCGTTGCTCGTGATAATGAATCAATTTTGATTCCATAACTTTCCAGATGCTTACAAATAACACGTGGTTCATGCTTGGCGAGTTTGGAGAAAATATGATTGCAAATTTATGGATCACTGGCGATCCATAGTCTGTGAATCGCTAGCGATCCAAGGACATAGTGGAATTTTTCTTTGCCATCTACTATTCAACTTCATATGAGTCAAGCTTCCACCAGTCCATATTCTAACTTGCGAGCCGAGCCTGTTACCTTGCGACCCGATCCAAAGACTTCAAACCCTAATTTTGCTTCCACCATCACTGTCGTTGATCTCCACTGCCAAAGCTTCTTGCAATAGGCCCCACCAGACTTCACTGTCTCCATAACCTAACCCTTAACTTTTGAAACTTTGTCTATCTAGATCACCACTGACCTTACCCACTTGGCTCGCTACCGATCTTATCTACCTTAGGTCATCAACAACCAGAGGTCAACCGTGTTCGCATTTTGACTTTTGACTATAGGTCGTTGATGTAGATTTTGGTGTTTGTTTAGCGACTTAGTAATGAAGTTCTGTTGGTGATGAGTGCAATGGAGAATTCGAGTTGACGGTGATTTTGTGGAAAAAGATAGTAAACCGAGTCTCGAGTTCTTCACGGAATGAAGCTCGGATTTTGCCTCGATGCTTGACATGTTTTGCTATCTTCGTCCACAAAATCAAAATTAACTTGCATCGAGTCACATCGTTGATATGGTATGACATCTTGCATATTGATTTTGGTTTTTCTAGGAAGTGATAATAGCTTACGTTAACGTCTTGTATGCAACTTATGTTGTTATCATTTTCTAAAAAACTGATATCGACATCTGCTGAGAGTTTTCTACTCGATTTTGACCCATTTATCTATAGTTCCTCACTTTGGATTAGTCCTGTCATTGCACAGTCAGTATACCTGGAATATGAAGAGCTTTCAGTGTCACCATGGACAGCAGATCCGTTATCTATCATTGATTAATAACAGGTAAGTGTAGAAGAAATACCTTTAATGAATGATACGAAATGCTCTTTTCTTTCTTCACTACGAGAGAACTATCTACACAAGATAGAGCATATGCAGTGTTCAGGACATCGAGCCCATCCCACATAGATAACACACTACACTTGCCTCAGTCAATGCTCGAAACCCATTGTATCGGCATAAATTTATATTTTCTTCAAAATTTAGGTGTTTAGTGTCAGGGAATTTTAGTTATAAATAGAATTACCTGACCCGATTAGATACATGTTCTATTGCATAGAAAGAAGCACCCATTATCCTATCATAAATACAGTGGAGAATGTCCAACACTCTCAGAAGCCGAATCAATATCATTTGCGCCTTCATAAATGGTTTCAGTAGCGCCTACTTCTTCTGCACTACTAAGTTAATACAATTAATTGGTTTCGGTAGTTCGGTCATAGATCAAACTCCTCCAAACTTTAGAGTTCTAAGTAACCCTTTGAAAAGGCCTTCCTCTGTAATCTCTCCTAAAGTTCTGTATAACATTTGTTTACAACATGGAATTTTGGACGATGACGTAGATCTTCCATCAAAAATGAGTTTGTACATATGCCACTTATGGGGTACACCGCTTGTCACCGGTACATGTGCCTAAATGGAGTAATGCTGCCCTTCAATCACTTCTTATGAGACTCTCTTTTGAGTTAGGAATTGCTCCTTTTTAGATTCACCACAACGGATACGCTATTTTGACTTACCTTCATGTTTTATTTATGCAGACATTTAGTCGTGCCTATGCGGACATTTAGTCGTTCCCTAAGCTTTGATGAGTTGAGATATTTCCTCTCATTTAAGAAGAGAGATAAATATCTGTCTCTTGTGATCATCAAGGCTTAAAGAAACTACAAAATTGTGTTGTAGCTTCAAAGTAACATGTCCCAATTGAAGACCCAATATTTTTTTTGCTAGGTGTCCTAATGGATTTAGTCGTCTTTGGACGACGATGGGTAAGTCTTTTCTTTTACTCATTGAGATTTAATACGTTACTGTGGGATTTTTTATAGATTGAATGCTCCTTGCAGTTATTCCGAGATCGAACAAAGATCCATCACTCAATCCCATCTTCCATACTCTAAAGGCCATAGATGCTAAACAGAGATCGGTCAAGTTTTTTCTGATGGACGTGAATTTGCTTCGGTATGGGTTGTTGCATCCCAGGAGATCTGCCGTAGCCGTTGAAGTTCCTTCTCCTTCCCGTTCCAGAATTCGACATGCTCCATTTCTTCATTACACGCTCCATTATGATTCCTCCTCTAATAATGATGAATTTAATGCAATTTCTAAGGAAACTTTGAATCATGCGACGAAACTCCTAGAACGAGTCCTATTCTCCCGGATTCGCCTCCCTATGAGACTCATGCTAATGATGCTCCCACAACAGTCGAGCGACTTCATGGTTCTCTACCTTAGGAGACCTATGTTAGCTTTGGGGATTTGAGCAATGTTTATATACACAATGATGAACTCATAGGTGATGATTTTGAGTTCAAGGGATTGTCTCCATACCTAGATCAAGTTGTGTCTAGAGTTAGCCTGATTCCCACTCCGGTGACATCCTGATCCAGTTTGTGAAGTCCTTTTAGGCCACATATGACACATTACACATTTCACTAGGGTTATCTTCAATAATATATGCATTATTTAGGTTCATTTCCTATTGCTAAAGTTCTTTATTTATTTTTTTATATCAGGTACTATGAGAGGTTATGGACTTCACAAGTACCTTGAACAATTTACCGACGCACAACACTGGTCAAGACAGAAAAGTGGAGAAGGAGGAAGATTTTGGAAGTCAAAGTTCGTCATTGTGACAATAGGGAATGGGGTAGAGTTTACATGAGTAATTATGAGAAGAGAAAAAATCATGATGACCGAAAGAGCCATCCAAGAAATTGAAGATAGATCGCGGTTCTTATCCTTATGAACACCAAGCATTTACCCTGGCTCCAGTCTTTGTTAGAATTGAAGTTTCGACTTTTACTGTTCAATTTTCACCATAATCTCAGGCCCCATCAAATCACAGAGTGCCTGTTTCTGGATCTTCATGTCCCTACAAGAAGCTGGCTTATATTCTCCCAACCGGTCCCCTTGAGCTTGAAGTTGTGCTCCCTTGATGGTTTATGAAGGAAGTTAAATTTGATGACAACCTACACCCAATCCGAAAAGATTCTTATATGCCCCATCTCTAAAGGATTCAAAGCAATTTGGACCAAGCTAAAGGATAGGAGAAGTTTAGCAAGCAACTGGAAAACACCAACCATAACATCTACTAAGAGATCCTTTCCTTCGAGTTAGAAAAGGATGATTACGAGAGGACGTTAATGGACCGTAATGCTAGAATCAAGCAATTGACAAAGGAAAGGGACGCTACATTTCAAGAGAGTATGAGCAATGCCAGCTGTTGAAGGAATTGAAAGACGCCCACACAAAAATAGAAATCATATTCCAAGATGAAATCAAGAAGGCCCATGCGGATGAGGTTAAGCTAAAAGAGGAGCTTGAATCCCATGACAAGATCATTGAAACTCGGAAGAAAACTATCACTAGTCATCCAAAGTCGACATAGCCTATAAAAGGCAATTGCTGATTACGTGGGAACGACGGAATCCCGTGAAAAGACTATTTTTGATCAGACCCAAATGATTGCTTCGCTCTAGGAAAGAGTCACACAACTCAACGCTGAGAAGGCCCAAGTTGAAATTGAGAAAGCCATTGTGACAGCAGACTACTTGGAGTTGTAGGATACTTTCAAAAGCAAAATGAAGAAGATGGATGACACGAACTTGAATTTCTATGTTAACTCCTTGCTGCATCAGGAAAGCCTCAACTATTTGGGCCTCAAATTCCTACGCACTCTTACTGTGGTTTGGAAAGAAGTTTTGGCCCATTTTCGAGAGAACGGGAATGTATACACCGAGCAAGGTTTGGAGAATGCCTATCTCAATGAAGATTCGAAGAAGGCTTTGGTAGAAGATTGGAAGATCATTTAGATTGAGAGGGAACAGAAGGCCGTCGATGCTGCTACAACTACGACTGCTAAAGCTCTATCAGAGCCTTTCATTTTTAGGCTTGGTGAATCATCTAAAGAGCCTCGTAATCCGTTAGAAACTATTTCAAATTCAATCGGTACTTCCTTATTGTCTACCCCTCCAACAGCTCTCTCGAAAGCCTCCGGTGGTCCTAGAACTTCCCCAAAGATCGCATAGCGATCCAAAGAAGGAGAAGGTAGGGAGTATGAGATTGAAATTCTTAACCACTCTTATGATGCAGGTAACCTTCATTTCCCCTGAGTTTGGGAATTTTCAGCTCATGCCACAAGAAAAGGACGAATTGAATCCTTTTCTTTTTTATCTTATAGGTCCGTCTTCTTTGATTGTCGATCTACTGATCTCTTCGCTCCCTGGGCTTGCTGCTATTTCAGTTGACTTGATGATTATTTATGTTGCTGCTTTGATTCCTATGCCCGAGTCTGGCTCACAACCAGGGTTGGAATCGTAATAGATGGTTGTGTTCCATGGATGGGATTACCCTTCCGTATCTCTAGGGGGCGATTTCATAGCAGCAGAAGCTCGAGAGAAGGAAGACCGAACTGGCCAGAAAAGTAAAATCGAACAACAGATCGTAGCCATTAAGAAGGAATAGATTAAGGAGAGAAAGTCTTCAAGGATCTCTCGCAAGTCCCGAAAGCGCAAGACCAATGGGTAGTCTTTCGAGAAGTTCGAAGGACAGGGAGGAGGTGCTACTATAGAGGTGATAGTTGATATTTCAGGCAGTGACACAACTTCTGGTGGGGATTCTGAGAAGAAGGAGAAACTTTCGACCAAAGGTGGGAAGGGAAGCCGCAGAAAGAAACATTGATAGGCTCGAGTAATGGTGGAGCCGAATATTAGGACATTCTGATTTTTTTGATACGTGTTTTGTACAAGTGCAGAGTCTGCAGTTATTACTTTTTTTGTTGTAGTATCTGTATTTTTCTTTTTATTCCCGATATTATCAAGACACGGCCCCCACGATTTGACTTTGTATAGAAAATGTTATAAGGAATGAAACGATTAATGTTTCAACTTTCATCTCTTTTGTGTTCTTCCTTATCTGTCATGTATTTAACTTGCTTTACATTACTTATGTATGCACATGGCATGATTGCTTTTCCTACAGTTTCTATACTTCGCATTGCCACTCCATGTTTCTTGGTATGTGACGCCTTTATTTCTAAGATTTTATGCAATACATAAACACTTTTCAAAACTATTATAAATAGATCCATTGTATTTTCCAAAATTCTTTATTTAGAGAAACGGGCCTGTGGAGTAGTTTTCCTTTCAACTAAATAAGGGTATGTGTGTGCCCCTACTTTTCAGGGTTGTTCTCTCCAAACACTTGACAAATGATCGGTTGATCCGAGCGATCCCTCAGATGTCTAAGCCGAATCGACCTTATGGTTCCTATCTTCAGGGAATTAAGACCCGAGCATCTTGACTTCGGGGATTTTATTGTTCAACAATCGGAATTCTTTTCCAATTTCTTGTTATACGATATTGTTGGACCCACGTCGATTACTTACGGTGGGAGTGGATTCTTGTTAGTCCCGCAATAGACGAGTTTCTAGGCATTGCCGAGACAATACTGGTACTTAAGAGTGTGTGTGGCTTATGAAATGCACAGCTTTTAAGAGTGCATGTAGCTTATGAGATGCGCTGCTTTTAGGAGTGTGCGCGGCTATAGGATGCATGGCTTTTAGGAGTATGTGAGGCTTGAGGGATGTGCAACTTTGGGATCGATATGACCATTCGATCCAAAATGCCACGGAATTTCTTGACGTTGCTGATCTCTAGGCAATGTGAGGAGTTCATGTTTCGAGAGCGTGGTTCAACGATTCAAGAAGAAATGGACGACTTTGATTGGGGGCTTCCTTGTGTTGACGGAGCAACACTGGTACTTAGAAGACAGAGATCGAGTTCCATCGATCCAATGGGTTGGGTCGATTTGCTTCCACGACCCGATGGTTAGATGGGGCATATTTTAGTGTGGTTCAACTATCTCAAGTAGCGATTGGATGGTTTTGAGTTGATTTGACCCCATCGACTCAGCGGGTTACTTTTATGAACACAGTTTTATTGGTTTAGAAAGCAAAGCGAATTTACAAATAAAAGTTGGGAAAGTTTTGCTTACTTACAAAGCCTTTGGTATTCCGGGATTGCTAATTTGTAGGAAATAGGAAATACATAAGATGTCTTTGATAAAGTAACGACATAATGATATGTTGTTCGAAGTTCAAGGAATTTGAGTTCCATCTACAGTTTCTAGCTTGAATATTCCATCCCTAGCATTCGATCAATCACATAGGGCCCTTCCTAATTTGGTCTGAATGTTCCTAGCGTAGGGTAGACTAATTTGAGGACAAGGTCTCCCACTTCAAAAGTGTAGTTATGTACTTTGGAGCTGAAATATTATGCAACCCTTTTCTGGTGAATAACACTCCTTAACTTGGCTTCTTCCCTCTTCTTGTCGATCAAATCGAGCGACTTAAGTAGGAGTTGCTTGTTTTTCCTTTGATTAAAGTTTTGCCTTTGATGAGAGGGGACTTTTAGCTCGACTAGGATCACTGCTTCTAAACCATATGTTAGTGCGAATAGGGAGTGCCCGATTGTAGATTTTTGTGTTGTCCTGTAAGCCCATAGTGCGATTGAAAGTTTATCAACCCAATTTCCTTTAGCTTTAGTTAGTCGCTTTTTGATGATGGACTTGATTATCTTCTTCACTGCTTCCACTAGCCCATTTGCCTGCGGATGCACTACAACAGAAAAGCCTTTCTCGATTCAAAAGCGTTTGCAAAAATCTTCAAATTCGAACTCAGCGCTTTCGAACTGAGTGCCGTTTTCCACGATGATCGTTTGTGGCACTCCTATCCTACAAATAATATTTTTAGTGAAAAAATTAATAACTTTCTTTGTGGTAATAGTAGCAAGCGGTTCTGCTTTGGCCCATTTGGTGAAATAGTCAATAGCAACTATAGAATATTTGGCTCCTCCTTTGGCCATTGGTAATACACCAATCAAATCAATTCCCCAGATTCCGAATGGCAATGGGTTAACCATCTATGTCAGCTTTGTCGCAGGACTTCCATTGATCTTACCGAATTTTTGGCATTGGTCACATCGTCTGGCATAATCTGTTACATTGCAGTTTACTGTTGGCCAAAAATACCCATATCTAAAGACTTTCTTTGCGATGGTTTGCCCTCTAGTGTGATCTTCCTGGTTGCCTTCATGAACTTCCTTGAGGATTATTTGGGCTTCTTCATTGGTCACGCGCCTAAGCAAGGGGTTAGAGAATCCCCTTCGGTAGAGCATCCCTTCTTGTACTACAAACCGCAACACCTTCTGAAGGAACTTTTTCCATTAATTCTTGTTTGCAAAGAGTCTTCCTTTGAGCAGGTAGTCCTTGATTGAAGTCATCCACGATTTCGGCTCTTCAGTTGCCACAAAAATCAAATCTATATCCATCTCGCTTATGCATGAAGAGATAAGAGTTTCGAATGGGGCTAGCCCTAAGGACCACGCTTCTCCAAAACTAGCCAATTTGGCTAAATGATCTGCCTTTTTGTTTTGTTCCCTCGGAATATGAGTTTTTGGTGTAATGTTCGATGTCTTTTAGTAACTCCTGCACTATAGAAAAAAACGGGGAGATGTTCTCACCTCAAGCTTTGTATTCGCCTATCACCTAGTAGACAACAGTAGAGAGTTGCTATAGATGTGTACGGACTTTATTCCGAGTTCCTTCACAACTTTCAGCCAGGCTATCAACGCTTTGTATTCTGCTTCGTTATTTGTTGCGGGAAATACCAAGCGTAAGGCATAACAAAGTGATCGACCTGTTGGAATTTCGAAAACTACTCCAGCCCCCGAGCAAAAGTTGTTAGATGCACCATCAATAAACAATTTCCAACATGTTTCCACATTTGAGTCTATTTCTTATTCGTTATCTTATATCATAAACTTGGCAAAGAAGTCTGCCAATGCTTTCCATTGATCGCCCTTCATGGATGGTAAGTAATTTCATATTGACTCAACTCAATGTTCCATTTGATAAGCCGCCCAGAGGTCTCAGGGTGGTACAACACTTGCTTCAGGGGTTGATCTGTTAGCAATTTGATCGGGTGTGCCTGAAAGTATGGTCATAACTTTGTCGATGTGGTCAAGAGGTAGTATTCTAGTTTTCCAATTTCAGATAATTCTTCTCGGCTCTAGTAAATCGTTTACTGGTGTAATGTATGGATCGTTAGACCTTAGCTTCTTCACGTAAAAGAGCAGCACTTAATGCATGGGGTTTTTCAAAGTATATGAACAAGTCTTCTCCGTCTAACGGCTTGAATAGGATTGGTGGAGTTTCCACATGTCGCAGTAGCTCTTCGAACGCAGTCTGATAAGCTTGATTCCATTTGATGTTCTTCTTTCCCTTCTTTAGCGCATCAAAGATCAGTATACATTTGTCGGTTGCTTTTGAGATGAACTGTCTTAGTGCTACGACCTTTCCATTCAAGCTTTGTATGTTCCTTGGGGCTTCGACTTCTAGTAAAGTGGTAATTTTTCGGGATTTGCTTCGATGCCTCTATCACTTACAGTAAACCCTAAGAACTTTCCAAAGGCTAACCCGAAGTGACATTTAAGTGGATTGAGTTTCATTCCACATTTGCAGAGTTTTTCAAACATTTTGGTGAGGTTGTCTAAGGGATTTGTACCTATACATGATTTAATCAGCATATCGTTTACATAAACTTCCATAGTCTTCCCGATCCGCTGTTTGAACATGACGTTCACCAGTCATTGGTAGGTTGCCCCAGCATTCTTTAAGTCGAATGTCATTACTTTGTAGCAGAATAATCTTAGATCGGTGATGAAACTGGTATTTCCCTGGTCGGAATCATGCATCATGATCTTGTTATACCCCGAGTAAGCATCCATAAATGATAGTAGTTCATGTCCAGCTATCCCGTAAACAAGTTGATCGATTCTAGGGAGAGAAAAGCTGTCTTTTTAGCAAGCTTTTTTTAGATCTGAGTAGTCGATACAACTTCTCCATTTTCTGTTGGAGTTCTTGAGTAATACTAAGTTGGATACCCATTTGAGGTACATTGCTTCGTGGATAAAATCGTTCTCCATTAGCTTATCCACTTCTTCTCTAACCGCTTTGGACCATTTAGGTTCTATGTTGCGTTCTCTTTTATTTTACTAGTGTATACTTAGGATCAATATTAAGTGCATAGCATGCAATCTCCAGTAAAACTCCGCAATATTGGAATGTGTCCAAGCAAATGCATCTAGTTGCATTTTGTTTCCAAAATATGATCCAATCTTCAGGACCCGTGCTGGGTCATCTATATCAATTGGACAGATACCATCAATTCTGCCAGTGCTTCCCGTTCCTCCTCCGAACTCTTCTTTCAATGGTCCAAAGTCTTGCCGAATTGGCTATGGTCCCTAAGCCAAGGGCGGCTTTGTAGTTGCTATTCGGTAGGTTCACGAATGTGGAGAGTTCTCCCTACATTCTTCCTCTTTTCTTTTCTTCTAGACTAGCGTAGTTCCACGATGTAGCACTCTCTAGCGGTACTTTGGTCTCCTTCCATCACGCCAACTCGATTCTCTGTCGAAATTTTCATGGCTAGAAACCACTGAGCTAAAGCGATCCTGAAATCTGCCAAAGCGAGCCGACCCAAGAAGGAATTATAGGTGGAAATTTCATTTACAATAACAAAGGTTTGGATGAGGATGACTCTTCGATCACCTTCTCCGAGTTCTATGGGTAAATCGATGGTTCCAACGGGCTGCTTATGTTTACCGGTGAATTCATGGATCTTCATTCGACAAACAAAAACGTATTTCATATTGATCTTTATTTGGTCAAATGTATTTTTGAAAAGGATATTCACGGAACTGCCATTGTCTACCAATATTCGTCAGATCATAGCCAGTCGAGTCCTACTGTCATGACCATGGGGTCAAGGGTGGAAGCTTCTATTCCCTCAGTATCTTGATTCTGAAACACTATGTCATCATTCAGGGTCCTCTGCTGCATGGCAGGACTTCCATCTTCAAGCACAAAACATGAATCGTTCGAAGCGTGTCTTAGTGAGCTCGCATATCGCTCCATTTCTCCCTAACTCTTCTATGCCGAATGAGGTCCTTCAGATATAGTTTGGATAATAAGTCTCTGATTAGTCCGTCTAGAACCCTCTTCACTAGTTCTAAATTGGTTTCCCCGATCTTTGGGAGCTTAAAGTGCTACGGGCTGGTCAATATTTTGCGCCTTCCTCAAATACTGCAAAAGCTTGTTTTCCTGAAACAGTTCTTCAATCTGGTTCTTCAAGTGGCACTTACTCGTGTTATGATTATGTGTTTCATGGAAATGGTAGTACTTTCCAGAGCATTTTTGCGATTAAGTTTCTTCCTTTTTAGGTGGATTCTTGTACTCCTCCGTCTCTTCTGTCACGAGGTAGATGTTCTATGGAGTATCATTGACCGTAGTGTAGTGTTCAGGCTTGAAGCCTTTAAGTTGCTTGCTACTTCCGTTTCGCTTGTTGGAATTCTAATTCTTCCTTTTCTGCCTCCCATTGTTTCCTGCGTTTTCAGCGGCTTTCTTGGAGGTATTTGCATCTTTATTTGCCGCCATACCATTCTATTCAATGTTGGTTGGTTATAGGTTAGCAGGTCTTCCTTCTAGGTCCCTTACCTATTCCAATCTCTAGTACTGGCTCACCTTTTGATTAAAGTCCTTCTTAGTGGTAGGTTACTTCATTTTGATCCATTTCCCGAACTCATTGTCAGGATAGATAGCACAGACCAGAGCTATGAAGACCATATCTTCATTTGATTACTTACTTCAATGACTGTGTTGTTAAACAGACTCATGAAGGATTTCAAAGATTCATTTCGTCCCTGGAATAGGCTCGATAAGGACATCACGTCTTTTGATTGCACTATGTGAAGCCTGAACTGATCAAGGAACCACATTGCTAATTCACCGAAAGCGGAGATGGATTTAGGCGGGATCCTGGTACACCACGTGGAAGCAATACCCTCCAAAAAGATTAGAAAACATCTTCATCGAAAAGCATTTGAAGCATTCGCTCCGTCCATATAACGACTGTACCTATACAAGTGTAGTTTCATATCCCTAATTCCATCATAGGACGAGATAGTTGGCATAGTAAACTTTTTAGGATAACGTTCATTCAGAATGGAACCATTGAAGGGATTTCATCTTGGAGCAGATCCCCATTTATCATCTCTCCTATTCTTACTTTCATCCATTAGGCGCTTTACCATATCTGCGGTATAAGCCTCAGATGTCTAGTAATCCATGGGTTGTTTATCAATGAATGTACCAAGTGTTTGATATTCCCAAAAATCTTGGTTAGTAGGCTGAAGCTTAGTCTCTCCTATCTTCAAGAGAGCCACTCCTTCGGAGTTCCATTGGCTTGCGATTGGTCATATGGAGGCAGTTTGGACCTCTTTGTTGGTATTCAGTATGTTAATGTTCTCTTTCAACTCGTCGTCGTCATGTTATCATCTTCAAAGTCAGAGAGATCCAATGCTATATCTTCCCGTAGGGTTGTCGTCCCCAGATTCAAGTTTACGGTGGGCTACTTTGCAGTTGGTGGAGTGCTTACATTTCCTTTCATGGTGGTTCCTGCAGCTCCACCTACTACTCCCTTTTGCTACCGCTTTCCACATCTCCTGTTTAGGCCAGAAACGGAAGAGTTTTCTTGTTCCATTACGATCGTGGCTATGGCATGGTTCTTGAAACAACAAGTGATTGTAAGTTAAGAGGGCATTCAATTTATCCTTAGAGCTTTTTGGCTATTTTCCATATGCTGATTAATTTCATCAACCATCTTATTTAATTCATCTCTAGTGACAACTTCATGCTAAAAAGAAGATCCCTGCGCCTGACCTCTTTTATTTGTGCTAGAAATTGGTTTGGTTAATGGGTTCTTGGCGCCGTTGACTTCAACTTGATGAGAATTGGTTTCCTTCCTAACTATTACATCTCCGATGGAACTTCCAGATGTAGTTCTTATTCTTCCTAGTGCCACTGATTCTCAACAACAAATTTTCTAAGTAGTAGATTAGGGATCTAACTTCTGAATCTGTCTGATCCAAAGTAGATAGCTAGATCTAAGCCTGAGGTCAATTCTCAATGAAAGCACCAAAATGTTAACCCAAAAAATGGATCAACACCCTAGGTTTAGCGTGAAAGCAGCAACCCTGTTTTTTGTAGGGCAATATATAGAAAATAGATGTAAAAAGAGCAGAAGTAGTGAAAGATAAGAAGATTTATATAGTGGTTCAGCTATTTATGAAGCCTATGTACACTTTATAACTTTTTATTAAATGACTTTTGTTAGAAGTTGAATCGAATTACAATATGATTGAATCTCTAAGTTAGATCAAGTCACCAGTGCATGAGTTCATTGAAGAATCACAGTGAACCCCCAAGTGACTATTGTGAGGGAGGAGAAGAGTGAAGAACACTTTCTATAGAATTCCAGCAGCCGGTTCCCAATATCTCGTTTAGGTCGTAGGTAGAATTGTATTTATAGGGGTTGGAGAGCTATTGGGCTAGGCCGCTTTGATTAGAGCTTGTGTTTGATGGTATGAAGATTCTCCCAAAGTTTCATAGCGAGACGACCTAATATGATGGATCGCTAGCGATCCATGTAGTTAGATTATGTTCAGCTCTTTTTGATTTGTTCTTGTTCCTTGCCTAATGTAGGTATTCTCCATACAGTTCATGACTATGCCTTGCTTTGATGATGATTCATATACAGATTACGTTGAACTATTACTAGAATCAGATGGATGCCCACTTCTCGAACTAGCCTGCTTGGAATATCACGAAACGTGGTAGAAAACCCTAGAAAACACGTTACATCATGATGCAATGAGAACGATTGTCCCATGAGCAACATTCACAGATCGCTAGCAATCCATGGGTGATGAATCGCTAGCGATCCATCCAGTTGGGCTATTTTTGTTTTTTGATTCTTAAGCCTTTCTTGGTTCCTTCTCCTAGTTCTTTTGGTTGATGTTTGAATTGTTTTGTCCTGCCATAGATGCTCTAACTTCCTTTAGACTCTATTGGGATAAGAACCCAGTCAACACCCGATGTCTTTAGGAGATGGTGAGTCAAATACAACATCCTTAAATAGCAAGAAAGTGCCATGAAGAAAAGCATAACTGTTCGGATGCATATGAGCAGGAGCTATTCCTAGATAATTCATCATCTCTCGGATAAAATAATTAAATGCGGCACTCATCCGGCTTAGAAAATAAATTTATTGCATGCCATACACCCCTCCGGGAGCAAATGAGCCATGTTATTTACTGAAGGGATTAGAACATCTCCAAACGGTATCCCATGTTTAGAGCACAACCTACGGAGAGCAGCCTTACCAATTTTGAAGCCCTGAGAATTCATCAGGTTATTCAGAAATACAGCACCCATTATAGTGGCAAAGGCAGGATTTATCTCTTCCACCGGACGGATGGGAACATCAACGAAAAGGTCAACCAACAGACCAAAAATCTCTAGTTGCTTAGTTTGATGTTAAGAGAAAGTCTGCCGGATACAGTCGTAGGACTCAACTCGGCATCTGGATTACTATACTGTGAAGGTTATCCTAAAGACATTATAGTTAAACACCTTAAATATCTGGAGCCCATACTAACTAAACTCGGTAGATAATCAAGATTAGAAAAATTAACCTTTCCTTACATGGTAAGTGTAAACTAGTGTGGTGCAGTGTTGTGCAGTGCAGAGGTAAATAGTTCAAAACTAAAAGTAGAAGTAACGACATATATTATTCCGACCAAAGTGATCATCATCGCTGACCATCTCAACTGGAATTTAGATTGATTGGTTGTGTAAACTTTGGGATCAACTATTTTTTAAGCCAAAATTGGTCACAAACACCCAAATGTCGATGAAAGCACCCGTTTACAATCACAAATCACATATAGAAACTATGTAGAGAATATTAATGTGAAGAGCACTCAAAATTAAAAAGGAAAGCAAAAGAAACATACGATTTATAGTGGTTCGGTATTGTAGCCTATGTCTACTTTGAAGAATTTCGGTTTTATTGATTATCACTCGTTGGTTATAAGAGTAAAGATGGTAATCATCAAGTTACAGTGGAATTCTACAGAGTAACAACGTAGAAGAAACAAAAAGATCACCTTTTCTGAAGCTCTTGGACTGCTATTTATAGGTGCATGCTGCAACTATCTTTTTCAGATCTCGGTAGACTCCTTCTCTCACGTGGGTGGGCCCACATGATCGATCGCTGGTCGTTTTGACTCAATCCACGATCGATACAAATGAGATTCGTATCGATTCATATTTACCCAATTGTGACTAGATCGATCATTAACATTCCTGGGGTTGTACGCAAGCTCTTATGAAAATTTGGTATCATTTGACTTGTAGATCTTGAGCTATGGTTGATGCAAGTTTGTGTTTGTATCATGTTGCCGAATTTGTATCGCTTCCATTCAAATCGCTTTACTTCGTATCGATGAAATGCACGGGATAACCAGATGACGTGGTGCCATCTTCTAGGATTGATCCACTTTTTGTGCCGAGTTGACTTCGCCTTCTTCGTATCCATCGTTTTCAAGCTTCTTCGTACCGATTCATGTCTTCCAAGAACTCTAACTCGTATCGATACTTCTTAATCTCATCGTGTCGATGTTTTTCTGTTTGGTTTCGTATTGATGCAATGTGACATTTTTGTATCGACCATCTAGTTGATTGACATGAAGTATACATCTACGTGATCGATACCAAGCAAATAACCATGGGATACTTTGCATCGATAGGAAGGGATAGGTTTCGTACCGATCATCTAGGTGATCGATACGAAACATATATTAAAATGGATCGATACAAAATGTATATCGATACGAAGTGAACAACCTTAGTCTATCTGAAAGACGCATGTGTTTGATGGATACGAAATGAATGAGTGCAAACTTAATGGATACAAATAACATGGATACGAAATGGATGAGAGCATAGGTTGCTGATCGATTCATGGCTATGACTCGAAGTAATCATCTCCTTGGCCCAAAGCAGTCCCTCCAATGGCTTGAAGCAGGTGCTACGATGACACGAAGTAACCCACGAGTGTGCTAACCCATCGAAGACTCGAAGCAAACTGCCTGGAAATTCGAAGCAAACATTGAGAAGACTCGGAGCAGACTCCAAATAACCTTAAGTGACTCGATCTCTGTTGAAACCATATTTTAAATATCTTGCGCTGCTTGTTCATAGAATATGTTATGTTTTGGTTTCATCATTATGCAGTCGAGTGGGTTGAACCTGCCTATATGTTGCCTTGCCAAAAGGCGCATTAACACTGTGCCCCTCAAAACATGCCTTGCGATAGGAAGGTGTGTTTTGTAATGCCATAAGCTGGACGTTCGTATCTTGTTAATGACCTATAAAATGATTGATAATATTACCTGACTATGAATAGTGATTGTTCTGATCGTATGTCGTTCGTGGCAGTATATGAAGGTTCGAGGTCGAATGCCATTTGAGGTGAAATTTTATCATTCGTGGTCGGGTGTCATTCGAGGCAAATTGTGACCGTTCAAGGTCGAGCGCCGTCCGAGTCAAATTGTGACCATTCGTGATCGCGTGTCATTCGAGCGAATTATGGGCATTCGCGGCCGAGTGCCGTTTGAGGCGAATTGTGACCATTCGCGGTCGAGTGTCGTTCGAGGCGAATTGTGAATGTATGCGGTCGGGTGCCATTCGAGACAAATTATGGCTGTTCGTAGTCAGGTGCTTTTCGAGGCAAATTGTGTGTGCTTGGGGGGACTTAGTATCATTAGTGTCATATTTCGTGTTCGAGTGAGTTTCTGAATTGTTTGTTATGACGGATTGTCGCCATCTCAAAGCATGCCTGAGAATCGTTCATGATCCCGTACATGTGTAAGTGACTTAGCATTATGGAATAACAAATACCAGATTTACATTCAAAATGAGTCTTACAACCAAAATGTTCAACCAAATCAAATCCAGATTCAAAGAATAGAAAAAAAGCAAAGTAGAGACGTCAAAGTGCAGATATCCACACTAATGTGGTTGATAGTCGTCTTAGACCACGCCAAAGGACCATCCGTGATCCAGTACATGTGTAAGCGACTTAACTGCACTAGTATGAAGTTTGCGACTAATTCTTTATTATTTCAATTAGTTGATGACAAGATGATACCTCGATCATGAGCCATCACTAGTTGATGCAGATGGTGGTCGTTCTTGCTCCACAGTTGTTGCTTTCCTTCCCAGGTATTGTAATAGCATGTCGTTCCGGTTATGACTTTCTGTTTCATCCCTTAAGTTCCTGCAATCATTTGTACTATGGCCGCTTAGCTCATGGAATAACTAATATTTTTCTTATCTTCTTTCATTGTTGGTCGGATTCCTCCTCATTGGCATCTGGTAGGGAACCTTCCCCCTAGTGTCTTGGTAGATTCATTCCAAAGTCTCGTTCAACTGCATGTAAGAAGTGAATCTCGGTTCCTTTCGCGGCCGCTTTGGTTCATCTCCGCTATTATCTACCTTTCATTTCCCTTTATCTTTGCATGAATTCTTTCCGGACGGGTCTCTACTTTTGACTGCATAAACATCAACTCCCTCTCCCTCAGCATTTGCATCCTCTTGTCGCAAAAACCATTCTACCTCATGGTAAACTCTCCTAGATACATGGGTGGATCCCTTGTCAATGAGTTCTTGAATTCTGTGCCATCAGCTATGCCAGATACAACTGCCATCAAAACCATGGATGGATCTGGCCGATCCACTAACGTCACTGCTGCATTGATCGTGTTAAGAAGTTCCTCAAAGACTCTCCGGTCTTCTGCTTTAGTGTCGTCGGACTCATCACATCCTTGGGCCTCGAGATGTGAATCCTGAACTGCCTCATAAATTTTTCAGTCAACTCAGTCCATGTTCCAATCGAACTGCTCTCCAATTGTCTAAACCATAATGTTGCTATGTCCGTCAGATACAGTGGGAACCATCAAGCCATGACCTCCTCTGACGCCCCAGCACTTCCATATGCCGCATATACCTCGTCAGATAAATAGCAGGACATGTCCTTTCATCATTCATCTTCAATGTCGGTAACTTGAATTTTGGTGGATTCCTGGCCTGCTTAATTGCGGGAGCGAAGGGTATCCTATTAACATCTTTTGGATCTCTATTCACTGATCAGCCTCTCATGGCTCTCTAACCATCTCTGCCAATCTATCACTATCATCATGCTGTAATCCTTGTCTGCTGCCTTCGATCTGCCCTCCGAGTTCACGAGGGAATCCTGGAATCTGCTTTCCTACACGAGCATCCATTCCTCCATCAATGCCATGTTGAACAGTTTTGCCTAGTGTACTACCTGAGGTTGGATCAACATGCTCCTAGGTAGTGCCCACTAGCTCCCAGGCTATTCCAAATGCTCCTGACCTCTATCCCCAGCACTTCCTACCGTAGCGTTCCCTTGATTCTGCATTCTAGCTTGTCCAATTTGCTGGAATAGGTTCTGCATCATCTCCTCTTGCCTTTTCAGCATTACCTCCTACATAGCTTCCATCATTATCTCTGTCTTGTCTCGGATGATGAAGACTAAGGTCTGATACCGATTACTTTACCATTGCTTTCCAAATCTAAGTCTTTAGCCTTTAGATCCAAATTCCAAGCTGTAGAATCTCTGAATGCTATCCTTATCAGTGAAAGCACTAAAAAGTTTGTGCCAAAATTGGTCACAAACACCCAAGTGTCGATGAAAGCACCTGTTTACAATCACAAATCCCAGATAGCATGTATGTAGAGAATATAAATGTGAAGAGCACTCAAAATTAAAAAGAAAAGCAATAGAAACACACAAGTTATAGTGGTTCGGCGTTGTAGCCTACGTCCACATTGAAGAATTGTTGTTTATTGATTATCATTCACTGGTTACAAGAGTAAAGATGACAATCATTAAGTTACAATGGAGTTCTGCAGAGTAACAGCGTAGAAGAAACAAAAAATCCCCTTTTCTGAAGCACTTGGACTATTATTTATAGGTGTAGGATGCAAATATCTCACACAGATCTCAGTAGACTCCTTCTCTCACATGGGTGGGCCCACGTGATCAATCCTTGGTAGTTTCGACTCGATCCATGATCGATACGAACAACATTCATGTCGATCCAAATCTTGCTCAATTGAGCTGAGATCGATCATGAACATTCCTGAGGTTGTAAGAAAGCTCTTGTGAAAATTTGTTAGCATTTGGACTTGTAGATCTTGAGTTATGGTCGACGCAAGTTTGTGTTTGTAGCATGTTTCCGAATTCGTATCGCTTCCTTTCGAATCGCTTTACTTCGTACCGATGGAATGCATGTGCTAACCAGATGACATGGCGCTATCTTCTAGGATTGATACACTTTTTGTGCCGAGTTGACTTCGCCCTCTTCGTACACATCGTTTTCAAGATTCTTCGCACCTATTCCTATCTCATTTCGTATCGATGTCGAGACCTCCTATTCGTATCAATGCTTCTTATTTTCTTCGTATCAATGTTTTTTTGTTTGTTTCATATTGATGCAATATGATAGTTTTTTATCGACCATCTGGTTGATCGACACGAGGTATACATCTACATGATCGATACGTAGCAGATAACTATGGGCTACTTCACATCGATAGGAAGGGATGGGTTTTGTATCGATCGTTTGGGTCATCGATACGAAACATATATTAATATGGATCAATATGAAATGTCCAATACGAAGTGAATAGACTTGGTATATTTGAAAGACGCCTATGTCTGATGGATACGAAATGAACGAGTGCAAACTTGATGGATACGAATAACATGGATACGAAATTGATGAGGGCATAGGTTGTTGATCGATTCGTGGCTATGACTCGAAGTAATCATCTCCTTGGCCCAAAGCAGACCCTCCAATGACTCGAAGCAGGTGCTACGATGACTCGAACTAACCCGCGAGTGTGCTAACCCAACATAGACTCGAAGCAAGCTGCCTGGAAACTCGAAGCAAACATGGAGAAGACTCGGAGCAGACTCCAAGTAACCTGAAGTGACTCGATCTCTGTTGAAACCATATTTTAGACATCTTGCACTGCTTGTTCGTAGAATATGCTATGTTTTGGCTTCGTCATTATGTATATTATCTGTGAAAATCCAATTTCGATCATTATGCGGTCGAGTGGGTTGAACCCGCATGTATGTTGCCTTGTCAAAAGGCGAGATAACAACTATCGACATACCGAAGTGTGAAGTTCATAATTGTAGTCCATAAGTTAAGTTTTAATTCATGTTCAAGTCCCGATAATTTAGTTGTTTAATTGCAAATTCATAGTCGAATAAGCAAGTCCTATTGTCCTTTATCATCATATACTCAAGTTCGATAAGACGGGATTGGTTCTACTTGTTAATATAATTGAATATGGATTGGTTTGGTCAAGTGTTCAAGTTCAATTCAAAGGCTTAGAATGGACTAAGTCCCCATAGCTGAGCCTTCTTCTAAAGAAAACAGCCGATCCCTATGCTAAAACCAATTTGACCGATCCCTTTGGCGAAACCAGTTCAACCATCCCTCTATGCTCCACCAATGATTGATCCCTCTTTACTCCACAAACAACCGATCTCTCTCCACATCGGTATACGACTGATCCCTTCCTGTAACGACCCGTAATTTTCGTACTTCGAAAATGAGATATTTTACTTATTTTTAAATTTAAAAAGAATTTAAATCTTATATAAATATGTTATATATAATAAATAATTATCTATTCTCATAGTTAATAAATTAAAAAGTATAAATTTGGATTTTAGAACAAATCGACAAAAGTTAAGTTTTGTTAATAATGAATAAAGGCTTAAATAAATGAATATAAATATTTATTTAAAAAGATAAATCTTATTTAAAACATCTAATAAATATAATTGAATCAAATTTATATATTTAAAAGTATGTTAATAATCGTTTTACAAAAATAACCAAAATTTATCGCATCTTGTCAATTTTACATACACTAAAATTGAGATTTTGATATTAATTAAATATGATTTTAAAATATAAAGAGACATGTTTCAATTTATTTAAATAAGTAAAAAGTTCATTTTAAAGTTTGGTTTACTTCAATATATAGCTTAACAAAAACATTAAATTTTAATGGTAAAATTTGTCGACAAAAACACCATTTTCAACCAAAACAAGTTGTCGACAAGTTGTTGCAACTTGATACATTTTCTAACACATAAATACAAGTTTACAAACTATTTAAACACTTTACATTTAACACTAAAATACAAAAAGAGTTTACTTTTGAAAAGTTAAGTTAAAATAAATAAATTTAAAAAGACATGATTTGACATAAAAACAACATCATTACTTACTTCTCATCTCATTAATAAGATGTAATACTTTTACATAGAAAAGGAGCAAAACTATATGACTTAATAACTACAAATCGTAAGAAGGTGACACCTCTTTACCTCTTAACACACTTTTCCATAAACATCGTTTCCACCATTAATGCAAATCAAATCAAGCAAAAGTCTTCTTTCTTTTTAACACAAAGTTTAAGAAAAAAAAGAGTAATCATTTCACAAATTCAAATCACATTAATGGGATGTTACTAATTTACATGGAAAATGAGCAAATGTTATTTTAACATTTTAAAGTATAAGAAAAAGAGGCAAACATCATTTATTAAGTACAAACTTACATCCTACCATCATTTCACCATTAATACACTTCTTATCATGTTAAGCAAAAGTCAAAAAGTAAGGCAATGGTATTTAGGACATTAGCCACTCAAACTCCACTTATAAATACAAGCCTAAACCCTTCTTTCTTCACTACATTCTCATTTTACAAAATTTCTAAACTTCATTCTCTTCCTCTTCCATTACTTCCTCCTTCTTCCTCTATTTCCATGGCTTGCTACCACTCCATTTCCCTTCTACCTTCAAGCTATCACCTCCATACTCCAAACCATCTCCTTACATCACCAAAACCAAGCTTAACTTCCACCTACCCACCTCCTCCTCACCCAAAACCCACACAATACCCTCCTACACCCCTATGGCCGAGCCCAAAACCCACAAACCCGAGCACCCTAGCCAAGCCGAGCCCCTACCACCCAAAGCCGAGCACCACTCACCCCAAACCCGAGCCTACACCCTCCTACACGCCTAAATCCAAGGCCACACCCCCTCCACACCAAGGCCGTGCACCCTCTCCTCCATATATAAAAAACAAAAGAAAAAAAAGAGAAGAAAAGAAAAAGAAAAAAGAAGGAAAACAAAAACGTTCGCAAAGAAATAAGCTAAGGCGAGAATTCAAGTCATTCGGAAAAAGCGCGTTGTTTAAAAGCATGTAGCCTATGAAAAAAGTTTGACGGGGTGGATATGAAGGTGAGAAATTCTCACCGCATTTTGAATTATATTGATTATCGTGTTTAATTGTTATGTTAGATAATCACTATTTAATGATATGGATGTTTGATTGATTGTTTGAATATGTTGGATAATCCGTAGTAATGTTATGACATTTACCATATTGAATATGTTAGTGTTATATGATTGTTGTATGGTAGTGATGATAATATGGACATCAAATTTCTATTAATTAAGTAACCCCTTTGTCTAGTTAGACCCTATTTTGGTAATAATGAGATATTGTGGAAAAATAAGTCTCCTTTCATTTAGAAGTGAAATTAAATTTAAAATAAAATAGAATTTGAAATTTGAAGTGAAACGGATTTGAAAAGGATAGTTAATTAGAAATTGAAATTGAGATGAATAGTGAAATTGAAATTGGAATCGATTTTGAAAAAGTGAAGTTTAGTTTGAGGTTGAATTAAAGTTTAAATTGAAATTGGATTTGAAATCTAAGTTTTAAATGAGTTTACTTTGAGATTAGAGTTGAAATTGAGTTAAAATTGGAATTTAAAATTTAATATTGAAATAATGGGAATATAATAATATTATAATATGGTAATAGTGAAAATATATTTTAAATATTTTAAAAAGTGAAAATATTGGTTTCAAATGATTTGTAATGATTTTATAAGTGTTGAAATCAAATTTGAATAAATTATTTCAAGCATTGAAAAATAAGTTAAAATTAGGTGCGTCGCGCAACGGTAGTTTGCGATTTCGCGCCGAAAAGTTCAAATGAGTGTATAGAGTGGAATATAGCTCGAAATTCTTCGAGATAAGAAAATTCCAGACTACTATATCCATATCTTCAAAAAAAGAAAGAAAATCAGAGTTTCATCGAGTAGATTTTGAAATAAGTCCAAATCAATTTCCTAGAAAAATCGCGCTAGTGCAGTTAAGTGACCATAAGAGGAAATCTGTTTAAATGAACGTTTTTAATTATGGAAAAATATGGAATAAATTTGATAAATGATTTAAAAGAGATTTGGACCGGAAAATATGATTTTTCAAATATTTAAATTTTTTTTAATTCAAATATGCTTATTTAGCACTTTCCGCAACATTTTTATGCCGCTAATTCTATAACTCTTGGAATATGAGTTTAAATGTAACGACGTTTCCCAGAATAAATTGTGAATGTTTTAAAAAGGACAATTAAGCATTTTTGAAAGATAATTTGGAATATTTATAAGCAATTCTGAAATAAAGTTGAAATTCTAAGCATGCAGAAACAACTAGTACATTTGTCCCGCTTGTGGGATCTGGGAAGATAAAACAAGGTGTTTAACTAAGGTTAGGGATGGAGCAACCAGTGTCTTGAACTTACCTGGCCTATGTTTTCTTTTCTTAGACGAGGGGTGGAACAGATCGAAAGGAAAGCCCGGATGCTCTTAAATAAAAAGTCTGTATTAAGTTGTGAATTAAAAGAAGATTGGTATTATCCAAAAGTTAAGCAATCTCCAAAAATGAATGATTTCTATGATCGTATTTACTTCAAAATGTTTGTTAAGATTAATTAAGGGTTTATCGTAAACAATGTCTTAAACAACATTGTTTTTGACCCGACTAAAAAGTAAATAAATTTGGATCAAGAATTAAGTAAGGAAATTTGAGATATTTTCCTAAGCAAAAGAATGAATTTCTTAGGAATTATCCTAAGTCAAAAGAAAGAGATTTAGAAATCATCCGAAAAGAATTAAAGTGAAAAGAAACTTAATAAATCCTGTATACTCATATGCACTTTCTATCGATATTGGATTTCGAAGGAACCGGGGTCGGATTTGGGTAAATCCCATCCGAAAACCACTTCAAACCAATGTATACGTTCGAACATGAAGACATTTTGAAGATAATGATTATTGAAGACCGTGGATCTTTATAGCGTGAGGACTGCTTGTTGACTTGCTCTGGGTAGCTCCCGAGTTATATATAGCAGTGGTCTCCTCGTTGTGGAGATTTTTCGGATTGCAAGGATTACTCGCTACTAGTGGTAGTGGGAGAGTGCCTTCGGTTTGTCCTATTCCTGGACAATTTGTATGGGCGTTTGTCTGACATTGCATTTCTAAAGATTACGTACATTGGTTTTTACAAATGTACATTAGTGGCGGCAGAGATGGCAACTTCTCTTAGCTTAACACCCTCCTTGAGACGTACGAGCTCAAGGGTTGTATTTTTGTGGAAGGCAATTATTAGTTAACGAAAATGGCAATGTGGCATTCAAAAATGTGATAAGTGCTTTGTGAAAAGGTAATCGTTGCCTCAAGCCTCACCAAACCGAAAATGACCGAAACAGGATATGAGGGCCCTCGAATAAAGGTCCATAACAACCGGGGGATGACATATTCGGTACCATCTAGTTAAAGAGGTGGGTCGGTCTTGCGTTGGTAAAGGATCCTTTGTGATGGTCCTCGGGACATCCATCTAGAGTTGTACCCATTCAGAAGGTAGATCCTGCGCCTGGTCATTTGTATGGAAATCCATTCTCCAATAAGAACCTAAGGTATTGTTTGTATTGGCGTAATGAATAGCCTCGAAATGCTATATGGGTAACCATTTCGGATAAGATTAATAATATTATTTGCAAATGTATTCAAAGAGATGTCGTTAAGAATAATATCAAACGTTTTGATATAAAAGTGATTTAGTTATCATAAGGTAAAAACTCGTCCGTGTTTATGTGTGGGCGTGGCCTTATGAGATACTCTTTATTTTCAAAGGATTTATAAAAAGGCTGATATATGAAACTGTCATCTATTATTGAGTTTTTCTCACGCTGGTTTATCAAGCCTGATACGGGTATTTTCAATACTCGGGTCAGATCCGAGTAGTTTTAGGTTAGTCGAAGACGGTTGGAGTTTCCAGAGGAGAGCTGGAGATATTCATCGACGTATGGACATATTCTATTATCCGCTGTACTTAGAGTATTTTGTTTGATGTTTGTCAGCAAATGTAAGGACCGTTAGCGCCAAAATTGGTCACTAACACCCAAATCCAAGTGAAAGTACCAAACAACAATCACAGTTCACAGGTAGGATGTATGCAGAGGATATTTAATATGAAGAATAACAGAAATTAAAATGAAAGCAGTAAAGACACGGAATTTATAGTGGTTCGGCTAACTCTGGCCTACGTCCACTCCAGTAATTTCTTTTTTATTGCTGTAACAATCGATTACAGTTACAAAGTGATAGGATAGCCTTAGCCTTAGGGGATAGAAAGTTAGAGAGCAGGAGAGAGAATCAGGATCCCTTTTCTGAACCCCCACATGCTGTATTTATAGGCAAATCCTGAGTTGTTGGGCCTTTGCGTGATTCAGGCCCACCGAGTTTATGGCCGGTCCACATATGCCGAGCCATGCAATGCCGAGCCATCAATGCCGACCGTTCCATGCCGAACGAAGCGTCTGGAGGAAGAATGCCGAACAAAGCCTGATAGAATAATGCCGGTCGAGGCATTTGAGTGATGCATGCCGATCGATGCTGGGGTGAGGTGTGCCGAGCGCACTTTAATGCTGAGTTCAAATGCCAAGTGGAAGATGCCGAGTGAAAGAATGTCAGACGTACTTCAATGCCGAGTACAAATGCCGAGTGGAGGATGCCGGGTGAAGGAATGCCGGACGTACTTCAATGCCGAATATGCCGAACAAACTATCATGCCGAACATAACTAGGTGCCGAACAGACCTAAATGCCGAACACAAGCAAATGCCGAATATACTTAACATGCCGATCATACATAAATACCGGACCAATCTTCATGTCGATCATAGTTAGCATGCCGAGCATAATTAAGTGCCGAGCACATATAAATGCCGGACATATACAAATGCCGAACATACTCTCCTTGCCCAATTTCATAACTGGTCTTCTGCCTAATCAATTTATGCCGAATGATTGCCAATGCCGAACCATATTTCCTAGACCCAAACCATAGTTGATTCATCTTTATCCAATCATATTCCCATCCCCTAAGCACGTTGCGTCATCCATCCATCCAGTCGACTGAATCCATCATACACCAACCTTGGCGAACGTGCAACCGATTATGTTAATCCCGCATGTCCATGGCCTGGTAAAAAGGCGGGTTAACACTTGCCCCCCAAAACATGCCTTGCTATTGGAAGGTGTGTTTTGAATAGCCTCAAATCTGATATCCAAAGTCCACATCCTTTTTGTAACCATATCATCAAAAACACGACCTCTCCGGGCTTAATCTTGATTTTGTAGACCTCGTCGGGTCGTGTTATCCTGTTCCAGCCTTGACTTTTCCATCACGGGCTTGTATGTTCTCCAGCCTCAACTCTCCGGTCAAAGACTTTGATATTCACCGGCCTCAGCAAACCGGCTAAGGATTTTGATATTCTCCGGCCTCGACTCTCCAGTCAAGGACTTTTTATATTCTCCGGCCTCGACTCTCCGGTCAAGGACTTTTTATATTCTCCGGCCTCGACTCTCCGTTCGAGGACTTTTTATATTCTCCGGCCTCGACTCTCCGGTCGAGGACTTTTTATATTCTCCGGCCTTGACTCTCTGGTCAAGGACTTTTTATATTCTCCGGCCTCGACTCTCCGGTCAAGGACTTTTTATATTCTTCGGCCTCGACTCTCCGGTCAAGGACTTTTTATATTCTCCGGCCTCGACTCTCCGGTCAAGGACTTTTTATATTCTCCGGCCTCGACTCTCCGGTCAAGGACTTTTTATATTCTGCCCGAGTCCATTTCTTCGCTCTCCGGCGAAGGGACTCGTAACTTGTGACCATTGCCCCGTCTCTCCGGTCGGGGCAGTAATTATAAAACCTGAACTGTTTATTACATTGATCCAAAACCAAATATAAAACCAGAAATCCGTATCAAAAATCAAACATCCAAACCAGAATGGGAAACCAAGAAAAAACCAACCAAATCAGGAGTTCAATCCAAACTCCAAAAACCATACCAAAGAAAAGTAAATGTCCGAAATACGAAAGAGAGAACCAAAGCTTGCAGAAAACTAGAAAGAAAGCAGAATTTCATAAACTCAAGTAGTACGGTTTTCAGTCATCTCAGAGAACGCCTAGGGACTGTCCTCAATCCCGTACGTGTGTAAGTGACCTAGCCGTATTACTTTGAGTTCTATTACTTATTCAAAACCATGAACCTGTTTAGTTGATAGTAAACCGGCGTTGACCAGACCCAATGCCGCCATTGCTAGAGGTAGGTGGTGGCTGCTCTTGCTCCCCTGCCGTAGTTCGATTCCTGACATATTGCTGTAGGTGACCATTCCTTACATGCTCCTCAATGATATCCCTCAAATGCCTGCAGTCGTTTGTGTTGTGCCCGTCCAGCTTATGGAATAGGCAATGCTTTTCCGATGTCCGTTCGTATTCTGAAGGCTCTCTCTTTGCTGGCCTTCGGTATTGGAGCCGCCCTCGAATGTCCAAGTAAATCCTTTCTAGAGTCTCAGTTAAATCTGCGTAAGAAGAAAACTTTAACTCTCTCCGAGGTTTCTTCGAAGTGCCACCATTTCCATTCGTTTTCCTTTTTCCTTTATCATTTTTACTTAGATCCCCCCTAGATGGACCTCCACCCCTCACTGCATAAGCTTCAGCCTCTCTCCCTACTCTCTCAGCCTGCGCATCCTCCTGTCTCAAGAACCTTTCCGCCTCATTATAGAACTCCCCGAGATCCCTCGGTGGGTCCCGTTCCAATGATATTTTGAAATCCGAGTTATCCGCGATTCCCGAGACGGCTGCCATCAAAACCATTGACGGATCGGGTCGATCCACTGAGGCTACCGCTGCGTTGAATCTGGTTAAGAAATCCCTGAGCGACTCCCCTTTCCATTGTTTCATAGATGTCATAGTCGTCACGTTCTTGGGTCTAACTATGTGGACCCGAAACTGTCTCATAAACCTCTCAATTAGCTCTGTCCATGTGCCGATAGAACCATTCTCCAGCTGTCTAAACCACATAGCTGCGATATCTGTCAAATACAATGGGAAGCATCGAGCCATGACCTCATCCGATGCCTCCAATACCTCCACATGCCTTATGTATTTCGTCAGATGAACCGTTGGATCCGCCTTCCCATTATACATTTCCAAATTTGGTAGCTTAAATTCGGGTGGGTTCCTAGCTTGCCTGATAGTAGGAGTAAAAGGACTCCTATTTACATCCTCCAAGTCTCTATTTACCAATCCACCTCTCATAGCCCGTCTAACCATCTCCGCTAATCTGTCGTTGCCCCCAAGATGTAATCCTTGTCCATCGCCTCTGGTCTGCCCCCCCCCCCCCCGAGTTTATGAGGGAATTCTGTTACATACTCCTCATCTCGCACTCCTGCACTCCTGTTGGTGTCGGGTTGCACAACATCGTCTGGTATCCCTCCATGGGTTGGTCCAACATTTCCTGGTGGTATGCCCCCAAGTCTAGATCCATCTGGATTGATAGCTGTTTGCTGATTGGGGGTTGCCCCCTGCCGAGCTATTCCCTCTACTTGCTGGTTGAGTGCTTCTGATCCAGCTCCACGGATCTGAGCTCCTGCATTTTCTGTTTGTGCAAATTGTCTGAGAAGAGTCTGCATCATCTCCTCTTGTCTATTCATCATCGCCTCCATTTCCTCTCTAGTGATGTAAATGGATGCTCCACCTGCTCCATCTCCAGAGGAAGCCTCTTGACTTCCCTCCTGATTGCTTCTTTCCATTACTTGTTTCCTTGCTGATGGTCTAGCCATTGCTCTTTTAAATCCAAGTTTCTAACTCCAAAATTCCTGAGTTCAATTCTCGGTGAAAGCACCAAAATGTTAGCGCCAAAATTGGTCACTAACACCCAAATCCAACTGAAAGTACCAAACAACAATCACAGTTCACGGGTAGGATGTATGCAGAGGATATTTAATATGAAGAATAACAGAAATTAAAATGAAAGCGGTAAAGACACGGAATTTATAGTGGTTCGGCTAACTCTGGCCTACGTCCACTCCAGTAATTTCTTTTTTATTGCTGTAACAATCGATTACAGTTACAAAGTGATAGGCTAGCATTAGCCTTAGGGGATAGAAAGTTAGAGAGCAGGAGAGAGAATCAGGATCCCTTTTCTGAACCCCCACATGCTGTATTTATAGGCAAATCCTGAGTTGTTGGGCCTTTGCGTGATTCAGGCCCACCGAGTTTATGGCCGGTCCACATATGCCGAGCCATGCAATGCCGAGCCATCAATGCCGACCGTTCCATGCCGAACAAAGCGTCTGGAGGAAGAATGCCGAACAAAGCCTGATAGAATAATGCCGGTCGAGGCATTTGAGTGATGCATGCCGATCGATGCTGGGGTGAGGTGTGCCGAGCGCACTTTAATGCTGAGTTCAAATGCCGAGTGGAAGATGTCGAGTGAAAGAATGCCGGACGTACTTCAATGCCGAGTACAAATGCCGAGTGGAGGATGCCGGGTGAAGGAATGTCGGACGTACGTCAATGCCGAATATGCCGAACAAACTATCATGCCGAACATAACTAGGTGCCGAACAGACCTAAATGCCGAACACAAGCAAATGCCGAATATACTTAACATGCCGATCATACATAAATACCGGACCTATCTTCATGTCGATCATAGTTAGCATGCCGAGCATAATTAAGTGCCGAGCACACATAAATGCCGGACATATACAAATGCCGAACATACTCTCCTTGCCTAATTTCATAACTGGTCTTCTGCCTAATCAATTTATGCCGAATGATTGCCAATGCCGAACCATATTTCCTAGACCCAAACCATAGTTGATTCATCTTTATCCAATCATATTTCCATCCCCTAAGCACGTTGCGTCATCCATCCATCCAGTCGACTGAATCCATCGTACACCAGCCTTGGCGAACGTGCAACCGATTATGTTAATCCCGCATGTCCATGGCCTGGTAAAAAGGCGGGTTAACAAGGACAGATGTTTTAATTGTCCAAGCTGAATTTAGGTTAGACTCTGATATATGTATTTAAAAGCTTTCCGCTGTAAAAATATTTGTTCAATATTATATGTTATTCCATTCGAGTGAGATTCTATTCTGTCTACTTTTCTTTATCACCCTTAAAGATCCTTCTTTTCGTGCAATTTGAGTTGGTCATGTGTGGTTTATTGTCGATTCAAAGGGTACGGAAAAACGGGCCTTTACACTTCCTTTACCTAACCATGACTGATCCCTCTTGTAGCCATTGCACTAATCCATATACTTAACGTTTCTCATCCTCCACTTCAACCTTCTACACCAGTCCCTATAAGCCCAAAGTAATACCAATTCCTCTATTTAACAAATTTCCACGCATCTCCAAACTCCTTACCTTCACCACTTCCTCGCTTAATACAACCTATGGCAAGGCCAAACCCATAGTCTCGTCAAGAATTGAAATAGTATGCAAATCCAAACCTACCTATATGTATTTGAGTGTGGATTGTTGTGCCCAAGATAGGCTAGGCGAAGTTGTTGAACTCAAGGGTTGGTGGATTGAGTGATCAAGATGATGATAGTTTCGAAGGGATAAAGAGGGGGTTCGGCTCTAAGGAAGGAGGAGAGGGTTCAATGTTGAATGAAATGAAAGCAAGAAAGAAATAGGCTAAAGTGAGAGATGGAGAAGAAAATCTTAGTTCATATACAAGGCTAGAGGGATCGGCCTGCCTTAGCTTCTCCACGAAGCCAAAAAATGATTAAAACCACTACATATGAAGGGCTTGGATACGATCCCTCGACTTGGGGATCCAATCTAATCCCTTTATATATAAGAGAAAGAAGAGGAAGGAAAGAGGAAAAGGGGGTTCGCTATAAAGATTTCGATCCTTATTATAAAAAAATGGGGGGATCAGCTAGAGGAATCCCAATCCCTATGAACATAAAACAAAAGGGAGGAAAGGGATCGGGTACGAACCCTATGTGCATGCAAACATGTACATAAATGACTGTATAAAGTAAATAAATATATAAATGCAATAAAATTGCATTTATTTCAACAACAATTGGCGACGAGCCGTGAGCATGCAATAACATCTGACAGCCTATGACAAGAACGTGTGCCAGAACATGCACGTGAATGTTCTAAAAATTCAATCTTTTAAGTCGACAAAAAATTAATTGCAACCTAAAGCTTTCAAGGTCAAGATTGGATTAGATAGCCAAAGCTTACTAGTCTTGTAGAACTGGACATTAATAACAATTGACAGAATATAATCCTGAATTTATACTATTGGAATTCGACTAACCATCATGACGATCAAAGGAAGATTCAACTCTTTGGGAAGATAATTTAACGGAAGGATAATGACTATTCAAAAAATTGGATGAATTACTTTCTGGCGACTCTAACTTACTTCGATTCAACGCATGTCATGTTAAACACAAGATGTACTTTAGGGGCAAATGTTATTCGACTTTTAGATCCGGCTATATCCGAACTGATTGTACAAGTTAGACTCGACTGTCATCAAGGCCAGTAAGCCGATTGTGGGGTCTAGAAATAAAAACAAATTGTAATATTAAACCATGATCTAACAAAATTAAGAGATATGCTATATAGAATGTTTAAGGTATGGGATATATTCTGATCTAGAAAAGGGATCGGATATAATCCTTCTTAGAGATCTGCCTACTTTAGCCAAATAAATGCATTTCAATGGAAAACAACTGATATCTCGAGTTCCAGAAGTCCAGTGCATACGAAACTTTAAAAACAAGATGTGTGGACCTAGGGAGTACACCTTAGGGATCATACCTCAAAAGGGCTAAGCAAGAGGGATCGGCCCTCTTCTCTCCATATGGATCGACCAGAATCAGGTAACAACATACTTTGCAACAACGGTCGAGCAATAGCTCAACATCTACAAGTCCATTTGACATGAAACTTGGAGGCCAAGCATAGTACAACATGGATAAGCTCATTTAGGGGTTGCACCCCCCAAATATCGACCATGATCCCTATTTCTTGGAATTTGGGCCATCTAATCCCTCCTGTGGGTCATATGGTTTTAGAGATACTTCTATCGAATTTTTAGGGAGATATTTCACCGTCTTCCTCTATAAATATAGGATTGATTGTTCATTTTCTGGATCTTTACGCTTGTTATTGCTTTTTACTCTTCCGTAATTAAGGATTTTCATCTGATCTCTATTGTACTCAATTTACAAAGTGACTAATAAAGTTATCTCCCCAATGTGGACGTAGGAAAACAACGTCGAACCACCATAAATTGTTGCATCTCTGTTATTTGCTTATTTCCTATTGCCTTATTGCTACTTTCTCTCTATTTCCATTTAATATTTTTCATTTATTACTCTACACAATCTCTATTGGGTGTTTATGTCAATTTTTGGTGCAAACAATATATATATATATATATATCCTAAATTTGTTAGAATAATGGATATTCCCTAAACATGAAATCATCAAAATACCAGAAATTTAAGAAAGCAACGAAGCAGATGAAGCAAGAAATTCAAATGCAAGAGTAAACATAGGTGAAAAAACATGGCAAGGTTGCCTAGAGCACATAGGCTCCAGAACTTTTGACCGATCGAACGATAATGGACGACCGTTCGACCGGTTCGTACGCCTAAAGCTTGGTGTTCCAGGCATCAGCGCAGGGTACGATTGCACTGATTCCGGCAAATGAAATTTTATCAGAGAAATGCCTATACAGCCTACATGAGAACATGCAATCATCCAAGCAAGCATATGAATCAATAATTTGATCAAAATATATCATTAACTTGCTACTTTAGTACTTTCAATTTTCAGCAATATTAGTTTAGAAATACAAATAGTTCACAAACAAATAGTTATTGGAACCATCGATAATAAAATGAAACAGTAACATGCAATCTAATCAGAAATAATGGTGAGGTTTACTCACCTTTCTTCTGTAAACCTCTAAAAAAAACCACCGCTCAAACACCAAACTTGCTGTCCAAAGAAAAGAACTGCTCTAATCTTGCCCGAAATCCAAAATTGCGACTCCTAATGATGAAGACTTGTTTAGAGGCACTATTAACTTAATTAGATATTTTGAGATTTGTTAATTATTTTAAGAGTGTTTGGTTCTTAGGTTTCAAGGAAAAGGAGCTTTCTTGTTTTTGTTTCTTTTTACTATATGTGATAAAAACATATGGGCAATGAAAATGAAAAGGGCAAACTTCTCTTTTACTTTGTTTTTAAGTAGGCATTGGGTTGTAATAAACCCACTAAGAAAAAGAAAAGGGTTTTATTCTTTGATTTATCATTCTTTTAATTCCTATCCAATCTAAACTTCATTAAGTTTCAAATTGTACTTTATACAAATTATTATTAATCAACTTTCCCATTTATCTTCATTTTATGTTATAAAATCATAAACTTTAATAAAACTTTTAAGTCAAATTTCTATGTACATTTTAAATTGATTATTAATCAGATAATCATTTCTTAAAATCTTTTTATCAGTGATTGAACAGTTTAACCCACAAAATCCCAAATACCTTTCAAACTTGATTACTTGCAAATTTTAACACTTCTTAACTCCTCTTTATATAAATAAAAAGGGTTCACTAAAATAAAATCTCTATTCTTATTAAAAAATAGATCTATTTATAATTTCCAAAATATTCATTCCATATAAAAACTTGCCAAATTATATTTATACAGCAAAAATAACTTAACACACATCATTATTTCCTACAAAATCTATTGCTAAAATACCCTTTTTCCTAATTGCATTTATTTAGTCTTTGTCATATAATCCATCAAATTTTCCTCCTTAAAACTAATGAAACTTAGTACAATCGAATATTTTGATGAAAATTTTAATGAATTATTTTATCGTGAAACCTAAAATTTAAATTAAGACAACATTCGCAAATTGCGGTACTTTGAAAGTATTTGATTTTTTCCAAAATTAGAGTTGATTTTGTTTAAAAATTGAAATTTTTGATAAAAAGTTAAAAAGACTACAATATTAGTGCAAAAGCCAAAGTTCATTTTCTTGAATTTTAACTTAATTTAGTGTAAGGAATTTCTAATTTTGTGTAAATAAGTTTTAAGTTTGAAAGAGTGAAGGTATGGAAAATGAAATTTTGGGCAATTTTATAAAAAAACAATGTGTTTGTATAGTAACATTTGGCGTATATTAGTTTATTATAATTTTAGTATATGTTTAGCAATTGTTGGTGTACGAATAGAATTAGCCTCAAAATTTTCCTATATTATATAAATTTAAAATTCACATTCCAAGAGAATTCATTACCTTTTATAAAACCTAAAACTCTAATTTATCTATATGAACTTGCAATTTAAATCATTATTTTTTTATTGAAGGAATAATAAAATTAAAGTTGTTACAAACTCCTCCCTTAAAGAAATTGTGTCCCTGCAATTCTACTTTAGATAAAATTCTACAACGTATTTTATTATTAGTAATGCATTCAATTTTAAAATACACACTATCAATATAGTAGTCAACCATTAAAATAATAACACAATACGACTATTCTCAATTATAACTCAGAAAACTCTATATTATTATCTTGGTTTAGTACATATTGGGATTTGCCTTAACCTATCCAGTAAAATATAGCAATCAAAATAACATTTAGACTATTATAACGATGGCTTCGAGAGGATTATAAATATCTTTCTGACTATGAGTTTTGCATAAATTCATTTAGAAGGTTATACTACCAGTACAAGCAATCAAATTTTTTTTCTTCAAAATATCAAAATTTTCAAAGGACACTGGAGTAATCTCTATGGTATTGTATCCCGAAGATCCATAACACTCAGAATATTGTATCCAACCAAACATTTGATCACAATAAAAACTTCTACATTTGCAGTTATAAAATCTTTTTGTTACTTTTCTGATCATTAAAACAACTAACTTACATTTCATTCCAAAAATTGTAGATATATGATGATTTATAAATCTCCTTTCATTCTAAAAATATTTCCAAGAACTTAATTTCCCTTGATCAGTTTATTACCCTTAATTCTTAATATTGAGTAATAATTAACTCGTCCCTAAGATATTTAAAATTTCAGAACTACTCTTGGAAAACTCATAATTTACAAGATTAATCCATTTTAATGGAAAACCAATTATAAAAGCTAAAGAAATTCCTTTATCCTTAATTTTTATTATCAATATCTTCTTTTACAAAAATCAACTCCTTTAAATTAAAATTTCAAAATGCTTTTCTGAAATTCAAAAACACTTCAACCTAGAAAATTCTTCTTTTGAAATAATTCAAAAGTTTAAGCATTTCCAAATGATATAAATATTTTCTATTTTAAGAAATTCTTTCAATGTCAAATTAATTATTTAGTTTTTCTTCCTTATTTTCATATTCTTTTACGACAATTAATTTTTTTTCCAAATCTTCCTTCATTTTTTAATTTTTAAATTGACTCCATTAATACAAAACATTTTTCAAATTTAGAATATCAATTTTCTAAACTTCAAAATTTTAGTTTGTTTTATCACCAAAATTCATTTCTTAATTAATTATTTTTCATCAAAATTAAAAAAGCATAAAGAAGATCTAATCATTATTCATCTTTTGTTCGTCTTACATTTCTATATTTAAAAATTGGGGAAGCAAAATTCTAATTAAATTATATATATATATATATATATATATATATATATATACCACAAGGGTTTTATTTTACTAAAATATTTACCATATGAAATTTCATCTTAAATATGTTCTGAAGACTTTCCTTTAGTACTCATAAAACTTATTTTAGTACATACCACATATTTATACTAAAATCCAAACTCATTTTACAAATCTCTTTTCTTCTCTGAACAAGAGAACATTTATATCTCATCATTATTATTTTACAAAGCCATATGAAATCAAAATATCCTTTATTCACCAAAATTAGAGTATCCAAAAATCAATTATTTATTTCAATCGTATAAAATTAAAATGATAAGGTACGACCTTTTAGTGAAAAACAATTATGAGGTTAAATGAATTTCTTCATTCTAATTATTCCCAGGGTTCATTTATCTTAACTACTACTATTCAACATAACTTCAAAATGATTTTTGAATTATAATTATTTGATTCTGGATAAAACCTATCCCCAAAAATAATTTTGTGACGACCCGGATTTTTGGACAGTTTAATCAGAAAAATTAATTGATTTTGTTATTGAAAATATTCATTTTGGGATAAATAAAATTTCGAATAATTAAGATATCTGGATATATATACAAATGTAGTTAAAAACTATATTGAATACTGTAATTTATAATTTTTGAAACCTAAAAATAAATAAAAATAAAGATAAATCATATGTATATGTAAAACCCCACCATATAAATTAAAGATAAAGTATTCATATATATATATATATATATATATATATATATAGCCAAGTTTTTCCGTTGTTCAAATATAAATTAGAAAATAGGTATGCATGTATATATGTTAGAAATTGGTAAAGTGGTAAAATAGGAATATACTTATGAGGTATGTAAAATAGTACATATAGGATGTATGTATATATGCATAGATATGTAAACATAAAGGGGAATAATGTAGAAAAGGCAACATCAAATCTTAGCCTACAAAAAAAAACAGAAAATCAATGTCACAGCATAATCAATTCTGGTCAAGCAAGCTTCTAACCAAAGGAAATTAAATGAAGGAAGAATAAAACAAAAAGAAAAAAAATATGCAGGACAATTTGAATTGTTTAAAATCAATTCAGCCTCCATGATCAATGAAAATATTAAGTACACAAAATATATAAGAAAAACCAGGCAAAGCATAGTACGTTGCCTGTAGGATATATGCAGGAACAACTAAAAGAAACATCTACATACACATGAACAATGAAAAGAAGACAAATTATTCACATTCAAGTACAAAAATATCTTGAACTAAGAACATGTTTAGCCGAAATAAGTAAAATATCAGCAAATATAAATTATATGTAAACAAATATGAAGGCACATGCATTTATTTGCACAACTTTTTGTCAATAAGAAATCTTTCAGCCGAGATTACAGTATCATTTCAATTTATTGTAACTGAACGCAAAAAAAAAAAAAAATCTTATGTGCTCAAACATGTAAGGCTGTCCTGATATAACCTACTCAAAGCCATTTCTATTTATATATGATACTATTCTAGTTCATTCACATGAGTTAGAAACTTAAAAGCAATCCTGGAAAGAAAAAAGAAGAAAGGAAAATAAAACATCATCTTATATCTTCAAGTAAGTTCAACAAGCAGAGAGGTTTCCAGAGTTTCAAATTTACAGCCTTTCAAAACAAAAACAAAAAAATTCTTTCTGTTTCAATAAAATTTAAGGTGAGTAAACATACGATTTTTTTTAAGTTTAGGTTTTGATAATTTGTTTATGAAATTGTATGCTGCTATCTATTATAACAAGATGTTCTGTGGTGTTGGTTGTTTATTGGAAGCTCTACTATGTGTGTTCCTCAACATTTCAAGTTCCTGTATAAAGTAAAGCAGAGAAGATTTTAAATACTTCTTCATATTAATAATTTAAACTTAAGAATTTAAGTTAAATGAACTTGTTTAAACTGAATCATGGCCTGGAAGGATTGTTGAAGGTAGACAGTGTAGCTCAAACACTGTATACTAAATTTTACAGTAAAAGGAAGATCAATGTGTAAAATTCAAACGTTTTAAATTGTTAGTTTGAATTCATATCTTGAATAACATTCCAAAGCAGGATTTTTGAAAACAAAGATTATAATTTTTAGATAAGCACACATGATTCAGTTCATAAATGAACTAAAAATACATTTTTATCAATATCAGTTAGTTCAACGAATTTTAATTGTTGAAATTTGTTGAGGAGGCAGTTTGATCATGTTCGAATCTTGGAAAAATGTTAGAAAAATTTTCTATTGCAACAAATTTTGGGACGAGCTATAATTAGGGTTTAATCTCGAGTTTTGTTGCGCTTTAGGAAGGAGGTGATTGTCGTCACCCTGGTGCATCGAGTCGTTCGAGTTTCAGGGAAATAGTGGCGCGGTGGAGGGGCGAGGTGAGGCCGGAGTCATGGTGTTTCAGGTGGACGACGTGGGCGAGGCGAAGCATTTCTGTTGATGAGTTCGACCTCTGGTTTTTCGAGATGAAGGTTGATTTTTGATCTGAGGGTTTTGGCATCGAAACGTTTTTGGATTTTGAATGTCGTGGTGATATGCGACTTGCTGGAGGACAAGGGGTTCGCCAAGGTGGTGGGGGGCCAACGTGCACGTGCACGGCATTGGTGTCGTGCCTGGAAATTCTGGGGGGTGGATAATTCGGGTTGATACTCGAGTAGGTGGAGGGCTTCTTTCGTGAGTGCGTGTTTTTGCTCCCAGTTAATTTTAGTTTTAAAAACTTAGTCTTAAACTAAAAAAAAGGGAAGAAAGATCAGCAGAGATGGAGAAAGAGTAGAGGAGAATGTGCGCAGGAAGTACAGTGAATGTCACGAGCTTTACCCGAGTGAATAGCATGTTTACTTCGAGTACAAATATTCTCGGTGTTAACTTAAATTAACTGTAAGTAAAATATAAAAAAAATTTAAAAAAGAATAGTTATTTATGTTGACAAGTGTTGAGCTAAATTTTGTTTCAAACTTTATTAAGAAGTTTTGCAAATGTAAGAAAATAAGTAAATTAAAAGTGTAAGTTAATATGAATGTAAATTAATCTATACTTGTAATTGAATAAATGATTAATTAATTGATAGTAAATGATTAATTAAAACAATTGTGATAATTAAATAAGTAATTAAATTTTATTAATCAACAATTAGCAGATAATAAATGGGTAATTAAGTCTTATTAATTAATTGAGTTTAAGGGTATTTAAGGGATGGATTAACCAATTGAAATTAATTTGTTAATTAATTAAATAAAATCTCTTGCAGATTAATTAAATATAAATACTTGATGAGATTTAGTGAAGTAATTCACAATTACAGGATGTAATAAATTAAAAGGAATTGCTTAATGGGAAGTATTAAAGGGTAATTGCCTGGGTAAGTAATTACAGAGGGGTAATTACTTGGGGTTGATAATGGATGTAATTAATTGCGTTTAATTGATTGATATAGAATAAACATTCATGGAATTAGTTAAGTATAATTACTGAATGAAAGTAGTTGGGTAATAATGATAATCTTAATGTAATTAAAGAATAATTACTCATGGAGTATTGATTGAAATGAATGATTATTGGATGGATAATCAATGGGGTTGAAATTAATTAATAAGCAGGCTTTAAAGGTAATTGATTTAATTCAATTATGGTTAATTAGATTTATTCGAGATGGTGTGATTGGTTTATCTTGCTTAGGTATGATTTAGTGATTGTTAAAAATGCCCTAAATTGATTGATACCCCTGATGTGAAATGGTTTGTGATATGGTGTAGTTGGGCGGTCAATGATAATGTGGTCATCTGTCAATGATGAATTGCTGCGTGAAAAGGGTGACATCTTTTAAGGTTGAATTTCATTTCACTTGAATAATTTGTGTTATGATAAATAGAATTCGAAGAGACCGAATCAGGTATTAGTTAATACCCGAAACCACTTCGATTCTTTATAAATTGATACGTGAATCAATAGGGTGTAATGAAATGATTTAGGTGAATTGGACCATTTAATCTAAGTTTCGGCACTTAGAAATCGGTGTGTGGAATAAGTGATGCCTATAACAACTTGTAAAGTTGTAAATTGATATAAGTATCCCGGGTTTATATGAGATGTATACTTTTGTATTCCATGTTAGTTGGGTTTACTCACGCTGGTTTCCAGCCTGACCCGGGTGTTACTTTGATGTAATGCTCGGGTCAGACCGAGTATTACAGATTTTCAGGTAGGTACGCTTTGGAGCCCAAGAGGCGAGCTGGATGGCAATAGCGTATAGATTATTTCTGCTGTATATATATATTATTGTTAACCTAAGACATGATAATTGTATATATTCAGTGACTGTATGTATATGTGAAACTCTGATGTATATCAGATGTAATCAACAGATATAGTATTCTTTTGTAAACTGTTACTATTTATTATTATATTTTATCCACTGCGAATGTGAGTTGTTGATTTTTCTATTCTTCTTCTATCTCTTTCTTCTTTTTCATAACTATCAGGAATTTTCGGGTTTGAAAATTTCGGGTCGTTACATTTGGTATCAGAGCGAGGTTGAGCAAGAACCTTGGCTCTGGTGGGGATTACTCATTAAATAGAGTCCAAAGTACTCTTGAATGAGTTGAGTGTATATATATAAGCGCGTACTTGTTATTTTCTTGTATAAAGGTTTTAATGATTTTATATAAAAGTATATTTCGATATATAAAGAAATATTTCATTCTAATAAATATTAAGGCGACTGGTTGTTAAATTATTGAAATTAAATTAATAAATAATATAATACAACCAAATTGAAATCTCGAACATGAAATTTAATTGAGTAGAAATAGAAATGCAACCAAATTAAAATCTAATTGATTGAAGATGAAATTCTAAATCTGGTTCCAGAATTTGAAAATTTTGTTTCAAAGTAATAATAAAAATAATAATAATAAATAAGTATTATTTGGGTAATTGGGACTTGTTGCAAACAATGGGTTGTTTGAAATTTGATTTGAGTTTAAAACCATGGGTGGTTTAAAATTTTAAACATGGCTGGGAGGGCCAAGAAACAAATATGTATATATGTATGGATATATATAAGATATCAAAGATAATTTGAAATAAACTCTAAGAGGTTGAGTTTTGATTTTTCCCTGAAATGTGATGTAAAAACCCAAAGTGATATAAGTTTTGACTTATAAGAGGGAAATAATTTTGAAGTTGAAGTGAGAATTCAAATTGAAGTAAAGTTGATTGGATTAAGTAAATTAGAATTTAATTCTGGGAAAGTTAAATAAGCGTAGAACAAGCAACCTGAATTGGAAATTTTAAGATGCAGAATTTAACTTGGAAAGTTAAATGGCTTGGGAGTTTGTGTGATCTCAAAATGGGTTTGAGATCTGGAAATTGAAAATGAATGGACGTTTTCAAATAAACCGGATGATATCATCCTATTTTGGTAAAGATCTTTAACTTGTGGATCAGATTTGTTAAAAAATGAGAAATGAAATGTGGTAATATATCCATTATTAAGATAAAAGGAAAATTTAACTTTAATTTGAAATTAAAAGATATGGAATTACTTTGAACTAAAATTTTGGATAATTGAATCTGTAAATTAAAATTGTTTATAAACTGGCTTCAAACTTGAAGATAAAATTTAGTAATAACTTAAAATTTTAAAATAAAATTGTATTGAACTCTTATTTGAACCTTGAAATACATAAGTAAAGATAATTTAAAATGGAATTTTGAGAACTGAACTCGGAAATTAAATTGTTTAAAAGCTTTTAATAAAGGTTAACTTAGTTTAAAGGGTTAAACCAACATTTGAGAATTTAACTCGAATTTCTATAATTCGAGATAGTTTAAATTCAAGATTGAATTGAATTAGTTCAAAATTGAATTTGGTTTGAATTAATTGGATTGGTGATTAAAGATGTATAGGTTTAAAATTTAAATGGGAAATTAAATTGGATTATATTTGAATTTGAAATGGGTTCAATTGATAATAATTCAAATTGATTGGAATAATATGAAAGTAAAATTAAAATCGAACAGGATTAAAATCAACTAGAATTTGATTTAAATTGGGGAAGGAATCAAAAATGATTCAACTTGAATTGGGAATAAATTTCAACAGAAATTGAAGTTATTCAAGTTAGAATTGAGTCAATTAAATGGAAATTAGTTGGGGAAGTGAACAGTTTGACTCTTGACTATTTTCAATATAAATAGTTTTCATATAAACTTATTTTTCTAAGCTATTAAATATATACAACCTTTCTTTCTTTAAGCTAAATTATTTTATACTTGTTTTACAATTATTTTTGGAGCTATTTAATCATTTTTCAACTGTTTTCTAAACTAATAGCTATTTTTCAACTATTTCACAAACTAATTTCTATTTTACAACTATTTTGTAATTATTTGAAATTTCTGAAACTATTTAGCTATTTCTCAACTATTTTACAATTAGTTACCTATTTTATAGTTATTTTGCAAACTAATAATTATTTTCAACTACTTATCTATTTTTAAAAATTTTAAGCTATTTTCTAAATATAAATTGGTCTGAGTTCAAACTGTTATTGGTTTAAATACCTAACCGAGATAAGAATTGAAGTGATAGTCCAAACGGAGATTAAGGTAAATGCGAATAAGTGAATGAAAATTTAAGTGAATATGAATGGAAGAGAAATTGATTTTGTCCAATGAAAATAAATACGTAGGATGTACGTATATTATTCTATTCGCATAGTGATTTGATCCAGATTCGAGCACAGAATTTCGAGATAGTATATCGATCCGAGTTGGGATTTTTCACTCGATTTTCGACGGCGAACCTGGATATGGATTGTTGATTGGTTCTGAATGTTCTCTATCATAGTTATAGCTATGCAAGGAGAATGGCGGTTTCTAATCAAGAAACCAGATCTGAGTCCGCACTAGGAAGTCGGGTGGACGATACTATTTCGGAAGTGAAATTGTGTGATAGAGTGAGCGATCAGATTGGTATAGCGTACAGATAATATGTGTACATCGTACGAATTTGAATGAAATTGATATTGAAAAGAGTAATCAAATTGGAATATTTGATTTTGAATAAACAAAGTTATATATCTTTGTTATATGAAAGATGAAACTCCCCTTGTTAAATCTATTGCCGGAAGAAAAGGATTTTTGAAGGTGTTTGAAGTATAAAAGGAGTTTTATACAAGTTTGAAATGATCCAAAGTTTGTTTTTTTAAAAATTATATATATCTGAATATATATATATATATATATATATATAAAGGATCTTATGAGGAATTTGGAAAAAGGGTTTTGGAAACCTTTGGATTTGGAAAGGTTTTTGATTTTTGGGTAAAATCAATATTGAATTTGGTAAGCCTAGTTCGAAACTTATCGATTTTGGGATAATCGATTTTGTGTAAAGGGACTTTGTATGAGATCATACTAGGTGTATGATGTGAAAGATACTATATGTGTATAGTATAAAGTGTTTTAATGATGGCTCTGGGGAAAAAGGCGCTCCCTTGAAATGAACTTCTCAGGAGTGCCACCGGGTGGTGCTGCCTTGAGCCCCAGGGGGGGTTCTAAAGTTGATCATGTGAGGAGTCCGGACAAAACTAGTTCCTGAGGATTATTGGGTAGCGAAAGTCGAGGGTGCTAATGCCTACAGAGGCATTTGGGTTATGCTGTGACGACAGTGTAACTCGATGTTGCTACGATCTACTGTGGGGACCATAGCGAAATTGTGTGGAAGATGAGTGCCAACAGTCTACACTTGATTTTGCCGGGAAGGCAACGCAACATCGGTAGACTGCGATCTATGATCAAGTGGAGGGGAGAAGTTTCATTTTTGGCAGCGAAATTCGATGGCGCTGATGCCTATAGTTATATGGGTTTTTGCTGTGATAGCTACGTAACCCCAGTTGTAGCTGCGATCTGTCGTGGGTTCCATAGTGTAATCGAGGGGCACGGAGGCCTACAGTTATCTATGGATTTTGTCGGGATGACAACGTAACCATCGGGTTAACTGCGACCATGGATGGGTGTGATGATTTCCAGAGCATTCTCACCAAAGATATTTCCTCTATTTCAAAATGCTTTCAATATTTTCAATAAATTATTTTCCAAGTATTTTCACTAGGTGTTGAAAACGGGTTTACCAAGTACTTATAGATTTTCAGTCTTACGCCTGATCAACGTATGACCAAATTTCTGTGAGGACAGGGATGGACTTGTCGATACATCGAGGTATAAAGGTATTTTTATTAAAACAATTTTAGGAATATTTTATAGACTTTTAAAATAGTTTAAAAATGATCAGAGATTAATTTTCCCGATAAAAAGCATTTTAATAAATTCTGGTTTCATTCCTTTTCGAGGACGAAAAGATTCAAAGGGGGGAGGAATGTGACGACCCGGATTTTTGGACAGTTTAATCAGAAAAATTAATTGATTTTGTTATTGAAAATATTCATTTTGGGATAAATAAAATTTCGAATAATTAAGATATCTGGATATATGTACAAATGTAGTTAAAAATTATATTGAATACTGTAATTTATAATTTTTGAAACCTAAAATAAAATAAAAATAAAGATAAATCATATGTATACGTAAAACCCCACCATATAAATTAAAGACAAAGTATTCATATATATATATATATATAGATATATAGCCAAGTTTTTCCGTTGTTCAAATATAAATTAGAAAATAGGTATGCATGTATATATGTTAGAAATTGGTAAAGTGGTAAAATAGGAATATACTTATGAGGTATGTAAAATAGTACATATAGGATGTATGTATATATGCATAGATATGTAAACATAAAGAGGAACAATGTAGAAAAGGCAACATCAAATCTTAGCCTACAAAAAAAACACAAAATCAATGTCACAGCATAATCAATTCAGGTCAAGCAAGCTTCTGACCAAAGGAAATTAAATAAAGGAAGAATAAAACAAAAAGAAAAAAAATATGCAGGACAATTTGAATTGTTTAAAATCAATTCAGCCTCCATGATCAAAGAAAATATTAAGTACACAAAGTATATAAGAAAAACCAGGCAAAGCATAGTACGTTACCTGTAGGATATATGCAGGAACAACTAAAAGAAACATCTACATACACATGAACAATGAAAAGAAGACAAATTATTCACATTCAAGTACAAAAATATCTTGAACTAAGAACATGTTTAGCCGAAATAAGTAAAATATCAGCAAATATAAATTATATGTAAACAAATATGAAGGCACATGCATTTATTAGCACAACCTTTTGTCAATAAGAAATCTTTCAGCCGAGATTACAGTATCATTTCAATTTATTGTAACTGAACGCAAAAAAAAAAAAATCTTATTTGCTCAAACATGTAAGGCTGTCCTGATATAACCTACTCAAAGCCATTTCTATTTATATATGATACTATTCTAGTTCGTTCACATGAGTTAGAAACTTAAAAGCAATCCTGGAAAGAAAAAAGAAGAAAGGAAAATAAAACATCATCTTATATCTTCAAGTAAGTTCAACAAGCAGAGAGGTTTCCAGAGTTTCAAATTTACAGCCTTTCAAAACAAAAACAAAAAAATTCTTTCTGTTTCAACAAAATTTAAGGTGAGTAAACATACGATTTTTTTTAAGTTTAGGTTTTGATAATTAGTTTATGAAATTGTATGCTGCTATCTATTATAACAAGATGTTCTGTGGTGTTGGTTGTTTATTGGAAGCTCTACTATGTGTGTTCCTCAACATTTCAAGTTCATGTATAAAGTAAAGCAGAAAAGATTTTAAATACTTCTTTATATTAATAATTTAAACCTAAGAATTTAAGTTAAATGAACTTGTTTAAACTGAATCATGGCCTGGAAGGATTGTTGAAGGTAGACAGTGTAGCTTAAACACTGTATACTAAATTTTATAGTAAAAGGAAGATCAATGTGTAAAATTCGAACGTTTTAAATTGTTAGTTTGAATTCATATCTTGAATAACATTCCAAAGTAGGATTTTTGAAAACAAAGAATATAATTTTTAGATAAGCACACATGATTCAGTTCATAAATGAACTAAAAATACATTTTTATCAATTTCAGTTAGTTCAACTAATTTTAATTGTTGAAATTTGTTGAGGAGGCAGTTTGATCATGTTCGAATCTTGGAAAAATGTTAGAAAAATTTCCTATTGCAACAAATTTTGGGACGAGCTATAATTAGGGTTTAAGCTCGAGTTTTGTTGCGCTTTGGGAAGGAGGTGATTGTCGTCACCCTGGTGCATCGAGTCGTTCGAGTTTCAGGGACATAGTGGCGCGGAGGAGGGGCGAGGTGAGGCCGGAGTCATGGCGTTTCTGGTGGACGACGTGGGTGAGGCGAAGCATTTCTGTTGATGAGTTCGACCTCTGGTTTTTCGAGCTGAAGGTTGATTTTTGATCTGAGGGTTTTAGCATCGAAACCTTTTTGGATTTTGAATGTGGTGGTGATATGCGACTTGCTGGAGGACGAGGGGTTCGCCAAGGTGGTGGGGGGGCAACGTGCACGTGCACGGCATTGTTGTCGTGCCTGGAAATTCTGGGGGTGGATAACTCGAGTTGATACTCGAGTAGGTGGAGGGCTTCTTTCGTGAGTGCGTGTTTTTGCTCCCAGTTAATTTTGGTTTTAAAAACTTAGTCTTCAACTAAAAAAAAGGGAATAAAGATTAGTAGAGAAGGAGAAAGAGTAGAGGAGAATGCGCGCAGGAAGTACAGTGAATGTCGCAAGCTTTACCCGAGTGAATAGCATGTTTACTTCGAGTACAAATATTCTCGGTGTTAACTTAAATTAACTGTAAGTAAAATATAAAAAATAAAATAAAAAAAATAGTTATTTATGTTGACAAGTGTTGAGCTAAATTTTGTTTCAAACTTTATTAAGAAGTTTTGCAAATGTAAGAAAATAAGTAAATTAAAAGTGTAAGTTAAAATGAATGTAAATTAATCTATACTTGTAATTGAATAAATGATTAATTAATTGATAGTAAATGATTAATTAAAACAATTTTTGATAATTAAATAAGTAATTAAATTTTATTAATCAATAATTAGCAGATAATAAATGGGTAATTAAGTCTTATTAATTAATTGAGTTTAAGGGTATTTAAGGGATGGATTAACCAATTGAAATTAATTTGTTAATTAATTAAATAAAATCTCTTGCAGATTAATTAAATATAAATACTTGATGAGATTTAGTGAAGTAATTCACAATTACAGGATGTAATAAATTAAAAGGAATTTCTTAATGGGAAGTATTAAAGGGTAATTGCCTGGGTAAGTAATTACAGAGGGGTAATTACTTGGGGTTGATAATGGACGTAATCAATTGCGTTTAATTGATTGAATTAGAATAAACATTCATGGAATTGGTTAAGTATAATTACTGAATGAAAGTAGTTGGGTAATAATGATAATCGTAATGTAATTAAAGAATAATTACTCATGGAGGATTGATTGAAATGAATGATTATGGGATGGATAATCAATGGGGTTGAAATTAATTACTAAGCAGGACTTAAAGGTAATTGATTTAATTCAATTATGGTTAATTAGATTTATTCGAGATGGTGTGATTGGTTTATCTTGCTTAGGTATGATTTAGTGATTGTTAAAAATGCCCTAAATTGATTGATACCCCTGTTGTGAAATGGTTTGTGATATGGTGTAGTTGGGCGGTCAACGATAATGTGGTCATCTGTCAATGATGAATTGCTGAGTGAAAAGGGTGACACCTTTTAAAGTTGAATTGCATTTCACTTAAATAATTTGTGTTATAATGAATAGAATTCAAAGAGACCGGAGTCGGGTATTAGTTAATACCCGAAACCACTTCAATTCTTTATAAATTGATACGTGAATCAATAGGGTGTAATGAAATGATTTAGGTGAATTGGACCATTTAATCTAAGTTTCGGCACTTAGAAATCGGTGTGGAATAAGTGATGGCTATAACAACTTGTAAAGTTGTAAATTGATATAAGTACCCCGGGTTTATATGAGATGTATACTTTTGTATTCCATGTTAGTTGGGTTTACTCACGTTGGTTTCCAGCCTGACCCGGGTGTTACTTTGATGTAATGCTCGGGTCAGACCGAGTATTACAGATTTTCAGGTAGGTACGCTTTGGAGCTCAGGAGGCGAGCTGGATGGCAATAGCGTATAGAGTATTTCTGCTGTATATATATATTATTGTTAACCCGAGACATGATAATTGTATATATTCAGTGACTGTATATATATGTGAAACTCTAATGTATATCAAATGTAATCAACAGATATAGTATTCTTTTGTAAACTGTTACTATTTATTATTATATTTTATCCGCTGCGAATGTGAGTTGTTGATTTTTCTGTTCTTCTTCTTCTATTTCTTTCTTCTTTTTCATAACTATCTGGAATTTTCGGGTTGAAAATTTCGGTTCGTTACAAATTTTCTAAACTTTATTCTTGACAAATATTATAACTGCTTCTCATGGTATTTATATCTACCAAATCATAGTTATTTATCATTTAAATAAACCTCATTGATATAAATTATCCTTTTGATTTCAAATCTTCAAAATATAAAGTTTCATTCTCTTCACTTAATTTCTTATTTTCTAATTTCCAAAATTTGTTTACATAATTACTTTACATTCTTTATAATATAGTCATTTCTTATGATTTTAAAATATTGACCACTTTAAGGCATTCAATATATTCAATTCCTTAAAGATTTTCAAATTAAATTTCTACTTTTAATGTTCTAAAAATATAAAATGCTAATCTCTTAGAATTAATTTGTGTTTATTAAACCATATTTACATAAATTGTTACTTATTCACAAAATAAATTATCCAAAATTCATTAAATTAAATTAATTAAATAAATGAATTATGGTTTTATTTCAACTTCCTTTAAATTGAAACTCATATAAAAAAATTCAACCTTTATTTAAATCATAATATGATATACACAACAAATCAAAAGCATCACACACAATTCACATTAGCATATACCTTATAAATGAATATACACCAATTTACACACGTGAGAAATGCGAATTACGGATCTTAAGGTTAGGATTAACACTAGAGGGGGGTGAATAGTGTTTTAAGGAATTACAAAATCTTTTTGAGTTGATGTTAATTTGAACACAAACGTATGCAATATTCAGACACAGATATGATCACAGAATCAAACACAAACGCAGAAATAAAGTAAAAGCAATAAAGGAAAGAACACAACGGATTTTATACTGGTTCGGAGTTACCCTACATCCTGTCCCGCACACAAGTACGGATTTGCTTTCAAAATTAATTGTACAATTACACCCTCGATATCAAGGCCATGAGGTACACCACTCCAGATTCACAATCCTCTGGGTAGAGGCACTTGATTTTACGGGCAACAAATTTACCCAATTGATTTCATAGGCTACCGTCACACCTTTTCTCGTTTAGTTTATTACAAAAAAGCATATAACTCTGAATAGCATTGAGATCTTGTTGGGATAGTGATAGAGAATCAAACCAGAAATGTTCTAGTTAGATTCAATGGTGATTTCGGCAGAGTAATGGTAAAAATATATATAAAGAAAAGTGGAAGAAGAAGAGGAGTGAAATCAGAGAAAATATAAATGAAAATTCATTTAAAACAGCCCCTATTTATAGTAGAACAACAGCCATGTCCATTCATGAAAGGATATGACGAATAGACGCTTCTTTTGAAATTCAAAATTTTAAAATCAACTGCCACCTTGTCGACAATGGGTCCTAGGGGTTGTCGATAAGCCTAAGGAAATTTTGGTAATTTTTTTCTTTGAAAATAACTTTTATCTTGTATTAAAACTATTTTTAAACTTTATAAATATACTTAACTATAGTTAAAATACATAAATAAATATAGAGAATAATATTTTGACATATATAAAATTTTACTATAATTTTATATTTAAATCTAAGTATAAATATTGAAAGTTAAATGTATAATTAACAGATAGTTTAAAACTAAGGATAATTTGATTTTGAAAATAAAGATTATTTTGAGGCTAAAAATATTTAAAACCAAGATAGATGTTTTTGATTCTTTTAACAGGAAGATTTTGAAATCATTTTGAAAACAAGACATAATTTTGTAAAAAACAATTAAATAAAAGTTAGTGGATACAAAACAATGTTCCACTAGATTTTTTGTAGGTTCCATCCTACTTAAGGTTCTGTCCCTTTAACAGGCTCGAAGTGGATTTCATTCCACGAATAAATTAGATTTCAAGATGCCAGTGCTTTTCTAGGAGTTTTAACAAAATTCCTAATTAAATTACTTATTATTGAAATCTTGAACTCTTGATAATCTTGATATTCATGAGTCTTCAATCTTGATATCTTGAATCTCTTTACTGTATAGTCTTCATTCTTGGTACCTGCATGGTTAAATCCTGCATATACATATATATCTAAACTATAATGTTAGTATTTATATTTTATAATCTTATTCTAAGTTTGTTGTCATCAAAACCATCATCTCAAGGACCAACAATCTCCCCCTTTTTGATGGTGACAGCCTTTGTTTAAAAAATATTACTTCTATCCTAATAACTTCCCCTAAAACTAATAACTCCCCCTTAATCTATGCCTAACTATCCTATTTTATACTTTTCCCCCTTTGTCATCAAAAAAAACTAACTCCAAACCATATAACCCCTCCTTAATCTAATACTATATGACATGTGATTATAACGATAGTGTTGTCATAAATAATCATCACTTAAATCTAAAACTAAAACTTAGTCCTAAATTACTAATTATCCTAACTAAGAATCTATATATGATAATACTTACAATAGTAATAATTCAAATATAAGAACGCAAATCATTTATAAATTATTTATATTGTTATATTTACATTTTCGTAGAGAACGTAAGAAAGAACATACAACAATAGGAAAGAGAGAAAATAAGCTAATGTGCGTCCTTGAAAATGGGAGATCTATAAATAGAAGAATTTGGGTAGTGGAAACAGAAATTTCCACGTTGTTCGACTAGATTTCTATCTTTGTCAAAGCACACTTCACCAACGCAAACGACTTTGTCGTCATCTTCAGCATGCTCTTCTTCCATGAAGGCTTCTTCTTCTTCTTCATCGATGTCCTCTTGCACTTGATCTCCTGAAGACTCTTCATCAATCGGGATCAGATTAGCGTGATTGTCCATCAGAAACTTTTGCAAATTGCTATGGATTTTGCCTTGCCGTTCTTGTTCTTTGGCTATTCTAAGTTGCACTACTTGAATTTCAGTCATTAGTTGCAGTGCATCCTTCAAGGAATCTTCCATTTTCATTCCTCTTGTAAGCGTAGTTCGTTGAAATGGTCCAGAGGAAGGAGAAGGGAACGAAAAAGTTGAATTTTTGTTTGATTTGGAAGAGGAGGCCATTGTTTAAATGTTTTCAAAAGTTAGAATAGAGAAAGACTAGACAGAATGATCAAAATTTCGAAATAAGAAGAATATATAATCACTTATTTGAATTTTGGTAGGAAAATTTCAAAAAAAAAAATCATTACATGTCGACATGGGTAGGAGGGGATTGTCGACACGGTGCTTGATATTTTTGCTATTTGATTTATTTTTATTTAATTTTTAATTATATTTTTTTAGTTATATTTCAGTTATTGAACAAATATCTAATTTTCTTCTTAATTTAATAAATATAGATTCATTTAAGGGTTTTGTTAAGATATCAGTAATTTGGTTCTCAGAGTTGATATAATCGAGAGAAATTACTTCCTTACTTATATTATCTCTGAGAAAATGATGTTTGACATCAATATGTTTAGTTCGAGCATGATGAGCAGTATTTTTGGATAAATTTATTGCACTAGTATTATCACAATAAATTGGTGATTTTGAGATATTTAAACCAAAATCTTTTAAAGTTTGTTGCATATATATTACTTGAGAATAAGCCAAAGCATTACTCTGCTTCGGTTGTTGATAAAGAAACTGTTTTTTGCTTTTTACAAAGCCAGGAAATCAGAGAATGCCCCAAAAAGTGACAAGTTCCACTTGTACTTTTTCGGTCTGATTTACAACTAGCATAATCAGCATCACAGTAAGATATTAAGTCCAAAGAATCATTTTTAGGATAAAATAAACCATAATCATGGGTGTGTTTAACATATCTTACGATACATTTTACGGCTTTTAAATGGGTCTCTTTAGGTTGGAATTGATATCTTGCACAGAGACATACACTTTGCATGATATCAAGTCTACTAGCAGTGATATAGAGTAGTGATCCAATCATTCCTCTATATAATTTTTGATCTACATCTTTCAGAAGATCTTCTTTACTTAGGTACTCATTGGTTGCCATGGGAGTGGGTTTTCCACTTGCAGTAGTCAAACCAAATTTACCAACTAGGTCTTTAACATATTTTTCTTGACTAATAAAGATACCATTATTTAATTGTTTTATTTGTAATCCTAGAAAGAAGTTCAATTCACCCATATGACTCATCTCATGCTCTTTTGTCATTATTTCATAAAATTCCTTATTCATTTCAAAATTAGTTGATCCGAAAATAATATCGTCTACATAAACTTGTACTAGTTGAATATCATATTTATTTCTTTTAAGAAAAAGAGTATTATCTACTTTACCAATTTCAAAATTTGATTGTAATAAGTAAGATCTTAGTCTATCATACCAGGCTCTAGGAGCTTGTTTTAGACCATATAGAGCTTTCTTAAGTTTGTAAACATGATTTGGTAATTTTTCATTTTCAAAAAGTGGTGGTTGTTCAACATATACTTCCTCTTTTACAAATCTAATTTTAAGCGGCAGTTTTATTGGTATAATTTGAAATTATTATGATTTGCGAAAGCAAGTAGAATCCTAATGGCTTATAATCTTGCTACGAGAGCAAAGGCTTCATAAAAATCTATTCATTCTTCTTGACAATAACCTTGAGCGACTAACCGGACTTTATTTCTAACAACCTCTCCTTGTTCATTTATTTTATTTTTATAAACCCATTTAGTGCCAATTATAGTTTTATTTTCAGTTCTAGGAACAAGTTCCCAAACATCATTTCTAGTGAATTGATTTAGTTCTTCTTGCACAGCCAAAATCCATGAATCATCAGTTGATGCTTTTTTTTTTGGATTTTTGGGTTCAATAGTTGTTATAAAGGCTACATTTCTCATTTTACTTGTTGATTTCTAGTTTTAACAACAGATTGCATATCTCCAAGTACATTTTCTATAGGATGATCTTTTAAAAGTTTAATCTTTTTATTAGGATGATTAATTTCATTATTAGTTTCAGTTGACTCTTGATTTTGAGTGAATAAGTCCTCTTCATCATTTGTATCTTCAAAATTTTTGAGATTTTCATAGAATGAATGTGCATTGTTTCTTCGATGGTGTTAGTTATTAAATTAAACACTCTGTACGGTTTACTTCTATTAGAATATCCAATAAAGATACCTTTGTCGGATTTAGGGTCAAATGTATCTAGATTATCTTTTGTATTTAAAATAAAACATTTGCTTCGAAAAATTCTAAAATAAGATACCTTAGGTTTCTTTGAGTGAAGAAGTTCATAATATGTCTTATCAGTTAAAGGTCTAATTAAAATTCTATTTAAAATATAACAGGCGGTAGCAACTGCTTCTGCCCAAAAATACTTTGGTAATTTACTATCTGAAAGCATAGTTCTCACACACTCTTGAATCGTCCTATTTTTAAGTTCTACTACTCGGTTTTGTTGTGGAGTTCTTGAAAATGAAAAATTGTGAGTTATTCCCTTTTTATTGCAAAATTCCTCAAACTTTTCATTTTCAAATTCACCACCGTGATCACTACGGATGGTTATAATTTTTAGAGAAAGTTGATTTTGAATCCTATTTGTAAAGTTCTTAAAACATTCAAAAGTATCACTTTTATGTTTCAAAAATATTGTCCATGTAAATCTAGAATAATCATCTACAATTACAAAAAAATATTTACTATGATTTATTGACAGAGTTTGAGATGGACCAAATAAATCAAGATGAAGTAATTCAAGAGGTTTTGAGGTTGAAATTATCTTTTAATTTAAAGGAACTTTTTCTAAGTTTTCCTAATTGACATGCATCACATAGACTATCTATTGTAAAATTCATTTTAGGGAGACCTCTTACTAGATCATGTTTTGATAGTTTAGATAAGAGTTTGAAATTCAAATGTCCAAATCTCTTATGCCAACTCCAAGGGTCACATGTATTTGCCAAAATACACAAGTTATCATTTGAAACTTTCATACTAAGAATATAAATATTCTTTTTCCTAATTCCCTCAAATATTATGGTTGAATTATTATCTTCAATGTGACACTTATCTTTTTCAAGTTTAATTTTATATCCTTTATCACAAAGTTGACTAATACTTAGTAGATTATGTTTTAGATTTTTAACTAGCAAAAAATTAGTAATAATAGGAGTTTCAGAGTTACCGACTTTCCCGATGCCAATCACATATCCTTTTGAGTTGTCTCCAAAGTTAACCAGTCCTCGGTCTTTGTATATTATATCATTTAGCATATCTAGATTGCCAGCCATGTGTCTAGAGCATCCACTGTCGAGTATCCATTTATTCTTTTTGATCTGCACAATTTGTCCATTGTGGATTGATTCCTCAACACCCATACAACATATTTCCTACACATCATACAATTTTGGTAGACAACTTGAATTTGAATATTGATTATATGCAGACTCAAGATAAAATGATGATCTAAATATTTCTAAACTAGTACTAACAAGTTTTTTAAACATAGCCATTTTAAAAACTTTTTCAAAAATCATATTATGAAACTTTGAAAACCTTGCTCTCATACCAAATATGAGAAATGCAGATTACGGATCTTAAGGCTAGGATTAACACTAGAGGGGGTGAATAGTGTTTTAAGGAATTACTAAACCTTTTTGAGTTTATGTTAATTTGAACACAAATGTATGCAATATTCCGACATAGATATGATCACAGAATCAAACACAGATGCATAAATAAAGTAAAAGCATTAAAGAAAAGAACACACCGGATTTTATACTGGTTCAGAGTTACCCTACATCCAGTCCCGCACAGAAGTACGGATTTCCTTTCAAAATTAATTTTACAATTACACCCTCGATTTCAAGACCACGAGGTACACCACTCTAAATTCACAATTCTCTGGGTAGAGATACTTGATTTTACGGGCAACAAGTTCACCCAATTGATTTCATAGGCTACAATCACACCTTTTCTCGCTTAATTGATTTCACACGCTACAATCACAACTTTTCTCGTTTAGTTTATTACAAAAGAAGCCTATAACTCTGAATAGCACTGAGATCTTATTGAGATAGTGATAAAGAATCAAACCAGAAATGATCTAGTTAGATTCAACAATGATTTCGGTAGAGTAATGGTAAAAATATATATAAAGAAATGTGGAAGAAGAGGAGTGAAATCAGAGAAAATATGAATGAAAATTCGTTTAAAACTGCCCCTATTTATAGTAGAAAAATAGCCACGTCCATTTGTGAAAGGATATGACGAATAGACACTTCTTTTGAAATTCAAATTTTTGAAATCAACTGCTACCTTGTCGACAAGGGGTCCTAGGGGTTGTCGACAAGACTAAGAAAATTTTGGTAATTTGTTATTCTTTGAAAATAACTTCTATCTTGTATTAAAACTATTTTTAAACTTTATAAATATACTTAACTATAGTTAAAATACATAAATAAATATAGAGAATAATATTTTGATATATATAAAAATTTACTATAAATTTATATTTAAATCTAGTATAAATATTAAAAGTTAAATATGTTATTAACAGACAGTTCAAAACCAAGGATAATTTGATTTTGAAAATAAAGATTATTTTGAGGCTAAAAATGTTTAAAACCAGGATAGATGTTTTTTATTCTTTCAACAGGAAGATTTTGAAAACAAGATGCAATTTTGAAAAAAACATTTGAATAAAAGTTAGTGGATACAAAACAATGTTCCACTAGATTTTTCGTAGGTTCCATCCTACTTAGGGTTCCATCCCTTTAACAGGCTCGAAGTGGATTCCATTCCACGAATAAATTGGATTTTAAGGTGTCAGTGTTTTTCTAGGAGTTTTAACAAAATTCCTAATTAAATTACTTATTATTGAAATCTTGAACTCTTGATAATCTTGATACTCTTGAGTCTTCAATCTTGATATCTTGAATCTCTATACTGTACAGTCTTCATTCTTGGTACATGTATGGTTAAATCCTACATATACATATATATCTAAACTAAAATGTTAGTATTTATATTTTATAATCTTATTCTAAGGTTGTTGTCATCAAAACCATCATCTCAAGGACTAACAACACATGCTAAATAATATAGTGACGTTGCTTTTCCATCCATTTATAGTGAATTGTTTTATCAACGGACTACAATGTTGGCTGCGCAATCAACATGGACTCGCCATTGACCTTTGCTATCACAAATGCTCAGTAGCTGCACTCGTCCCCTAAAAATGTCAATTGATATAATATGTCCATGTTGTTTTCATTATGATTACTTTTATCCATCAAAATTTTAATATATATATATATATAACCATTTTCATAATAGACATATTTCTTCTCGGTTTATTTACAAAAATATCTTTCTAAATGTTTTTCTATCTTTTAAATTATATTATTCAATCTCAAATCATTCACTTAATATTATTATCAAACCCCATATAATATATTTTTTTCAAACATTTATTTCATTTTGAAATAATACTTAATTCACTTTAACAATTTATTTCCTCTTTTAAATATTATTTATAACACTTTTATAAACATTTAATAAGACTTAAATATTATAGCTTAAAGTATTGTGTTGATTGTGTAGTTCTAGTGTTTAGGAATCCCTATCGAGAACGATCATCACCATTATTAACCTCGAATATATACGGCATGAGACATTAATATGATGCCACCTTTAAAGATGTAAATAATGCCATACTTTGTCAATATTGTTCAGTACCACATATGATTAATAACACATATTGTCGATACTGCCTCTCTTGTTGCCGCCTCCCATCTATATACATCTTATTGATGTTGCAACCAATCAATGCCACCTTTCACTTGTGAGAGTAAGATGAATGTCGCCTATCACTAATACTACCTACAACCAAAGCCGTAAACTGATGATGTTGCGTCTCTTTGATGCGGCTTCTATTTCTATGCAGCCACCCTCTAATGTTGTCTTTCAGAGAATATTGAATTAACTAATGCTAACCATCATTGATATCACCAATAATCAATGTCGCATCCCTTTAAGGAAGCAATGATGTTTACTGCAATAAGTATATTAAGCCATCAATGAATGTCGACATAACCTACATCACATCTCATTGATGCTATATTTTACTAGTGTCGCCCTCCAAATTAATGCCGCTTTCTATCAACATCACTCATTGTTACCGCCATTTGTTTTTGATGCCGATCATTGCTAATGTGGCTACTTAAGAATGAAAATGCTTATCAATGCCTTAATTTATAAATTCTAACACCGCTCCATGACAACGTCGATTCTCGTCCATGTCGACTTTCTGACGTTCGTTAATGTCAACACCTCCTGTCAAATGATGTCATATATTACCTGATGTTGTATGATATTATTACCAAAGCTACTCATGGACAACACCACTCTAATGGTACTTCCATAAGACAATGCCTCTCATTACCAGTGCCGTAACTTAACGACATCATATTTCATCAATTTTTATGGGATGTCACACATCTATAAGTATGATGTTGATACCTGGAGTCATCAATATCTGAAGAAATTACTATGCGTTTTTTATCGATCCTACTCTATATCAATGCCGCTATTCACTAAACCTTATCGTTGCTTCTGAATGATGTCGTCGATGACCAATTGAGAGCATTTCAATGTATAAGGTTATCGAGGCCGAAGGCTATTATTGCTATGACGGCACCAAAGTTCTGCTATTTACCAAGGGATGCGAAAAACCATCATTAAATAGAGCTTGGTATGATGCGGTGTTATCGGTACCAAAGGGTATGAATGCCGAAGTCAAGCTGCTAAGCACGCTGCATTCCACCCCTACAAATATGGGCCCAGGGGTTACGAAGAGTGGGTTAATCATTCTCATCTATTTTCTTACATTTTAAACTTTATAATGCTAAATTCATTAAGGAATTCATAGCTGATTGTAGCACTTGAATTATTGGCCTATAAGACTTTGTACTTTCGACATTATATTGAACAAAAATAAGATTCCTCGAATTATGACTTACTTTTGAATTCCAAAGCGTATATGAAATGCTTACCAAAAATTGCTTTGAATTCCAAAAGTACTCATATCTGATTTATCTTTTTGATCATATAAATGTTTTAATATGGATTTATTTCAAGAATATATTATTTCACTTGGCCTTTCATATTATTTCCCTATGAACATAAGCTTTCTCAATCACTCCTCTTAAGTCTTAACTCAACCAAGGTTTTCCTTGTGCTAACACTCATTGAGGTTAAATTCAGGCTCTCCAATTTCCATCAGTTGCAATGGTTCTCATCCTTGCACTTTGGGGTTGGCGAAGAAATTCGTTAACATCTTGGTGCTAGAAGAAGGGCTTGAACCTCTGGCTCCACTGAAACCCTTGGTAGAACTACCCAAGCTTACATATTAAGGGCCTAAAGGTCTTTCCCCAACCAAGCATATCCTATTCTAGGCTAACCTATCTTTGATTCTTAACACCAATTAATCGCAATAACCATGTTTTGCTTATTTATGCCATTTAATCATGTTAAGTTCTTTAAGCAAGGATCCTCCAAGCCTCAAATGACTAGACCAACTCGCCAATTTACTAATAATCCCCGAATTCATGAAGAACAAGTGCTAAAACTTGTGGTGTTACAAATTATGGAAGAGAAGAAAAGACAAGTGGCTCCATACAATCCAGAAAAAAGGAATCACTACAAGAAAAAGTGGTTTTAACAGCATTAAAAGTCAGCGTTTCTACCATAACCGCTGACAAAAGATTTCTAAAAAATAAAAAATAGAATATTAAACGCTGTTTAAACTCAGCCATTCAATGTTGACATTTTTTCATTTCGCGGTTATTTTAGCCGCCTTCCTTTCTTTCTTTTCCTTTTACTTCTCGTAAAATCCTAATTCCTTCCATAGATTATTTTAAACCAAATCAAAATACCAAATACACACGAAATCTCCACGAAATTTTATTCATCCTCTGATTTTACCTGCAATATCCAATTCAGTCGACCCCTAACGCCTCTTGAATTTTTCCTTGGCAAATAGAAGTAAATGATCTAATTTTGAGTTTACTCAATAGTTAAGAGCACCGGTCTCTAAAGAGTTCTTGATGATTCTCTTCAATAATCTAATTTGAGGTAATTTATGTTGAATATTGAAAGTTAATTTGTTAACTAGGTTGGGGAAACTGATATCAGAAAGGTGAATTTATCTAACAGCCTTAGTATTTATCAATTTCCTACTCCCATAAACTAAGAGGTTTCTTCTTTTTGATTATACTATAGATGGAGAGATTGTTCCATAGGTTTTGGGGATCCCAAACACGTAAGTTTGAGGGATTAACCAATGTTGCAGTGACTTCATCCTTGTTGGAATCGATGTGCCATACTTATTCTTTGGTTTGTAAATCGGTAAATTCATCGATAATATGTAATGTACGTCTTAGTAGTTTTTTATTACCCATATTTCCCTTCTCTAATAATTATGGATTCCTGAATCATATAAACTTTATTGTATATGGCAATTAACTATAGGTTGAGAGTGGAGATCTTTATCATATTTATCATTCTAGAGTTTATTGTAAGATTTCCTATATTGGTTAGTTTATCAGCATTAAAGGAAGACCAACTTGTTCAGATATGGGTTACTTGTAGGATTACATATTTTGTTAAAATGTGTTGGCACCTGAAGAAGTGAATTATGAAATTTAAAAGAAACTTCAATAAACAACTTGATATAAAAAGGCTACAATTGGCTCATGTAATGAGGAGATTGTCCTTTGTATTTATTCATTATTGTATTTGGCATATATTTTCTAGAACAATTTGACTAATGTGTTTGCATATCAGTATAACCTGAGTTTTTTCTGTTACTTCTTGTAATGGTCAGATTTCATGGTAGTTTCTTGCAATACCGACTGATAACTTCAAATAAATTACCCTGCTTTTACTCTAGAATTTTACCCCAAGTGTAATAGTTAAAACAAATTTTCAGAAAGTGATCGAATACGACTGTAGATATGTGATACCATCTTTTTTTATCCTGAATTTTTCCCTTCATTTTTCTTTTTCAAAATTTGCATTGTATGAGGTGATAGTTTTTGTATTTTTGGCATTTACTAATTTTTTCCAGATCTCATTGTTGTTGTTCACTCTTGGTATGATTTGGGAAAAGGTTAAATTTTCATTTTAAACAATTTTTCAAAATTTTGTGTACTTTTAGTTCAATTCTAAACTATTTGCAAGTTTAATTTCATGGAATCTATGGTTTTGACTTTTCACAACATCTAATATTATCACCCACATCCACTAGTCAAACTCAAGATATATTGAAGAAAGCATATTGAAATATAATTCAATTTTATGAAATTAAAATAGGCATGCGTGTGTAACTAAATCTGTTCCAATTTATACTGCATAGATTTTATGTCATATGCATCATGCCATATATCCCTAAAAATCTCATTCTATTATACATATTCTAACTAATTTGTTAAATCAAAAGGATATACATTTATGATTGCTTTAGAACATGGGATACATGTAATTTGAGGATGAATCTCATGTGCATTTTGTACCCTTGCAATTGGGTATAACTATATGAATGCGAGATAAAAGAAATATAGAAGCAAAATTTGGATAACATAAATGTTTGTATAAGGTTCCGATTAGAAAATACCTTTCACATTTCTTAGAAGAAGGAATTCGTTCTCAAAGCCTGCTTTCACTACCTACATATGCCACAAATATATAGACCAAGAATGTGTCTTGACACATGGAGAGTGAAACTTTTGAATATTTACCACGTTAAATTCATTTTTCATATTATCACTAAATTTCCATACAGTGCTCTTTGGGCAATATTCCTATGCTTCACCTAGTCTTATGTGCATATCAACTAATACCATTTCTTCCTTTTTTTTCATATCATACAAAAGCAACAGTTTTAGAAGTGAATAGTTAAGTATGTAAAAGTTATCATCATGAAAATGTCCAAGAGGAATTACACTAATTCATGCATATCCTGATCAATAGTATGTTTAGGTGACACTACAAGAAAACAAGCCAGTAACATCAATTATTATCAGTGTTTCTAAGCAGAGTGTTGTTTGAAATAAATAAGAAGAGAATAATAATTAAACATTGTTTTATCATTGCCAATATCAGCTAAGGAAGTCAGATTAATTCCGTAGTCTTGCCACTTATTTTCCCTTCGTAGTTATCCTCTTTCTCCAAAATCAAAGAACCCTAAAATTTCTTTTCTTTTTCTCAAACTTGAGTTTTATGATCCAATTAGAGCTCCGTCGACAAATCCAAAGGCAGAGCTACTCGCTTAATAAACTTAGGAAAACTAGTATTTTACTTCACATATCTTCCAGATCTAAAAATTAGTTTGACACATCATCATAAATGTAAAATCTACATGGTTTTTAACAATAAATTTATCATTTTTCCAAACAAGAAAATACGTAATTAATGGAAACATGATTCAGTCCCACTGTTTCTAGATAAACAATCTAGAGATATATCATTGTACCATTTGGGACATTCTTTTTTTTAATTTTTTAAAGATGGATAAATCGGTTCTTTAATTTGTTCTTCACAATGTTGTATGCATTTGTCATATTTTTAGTTATTGCAATGTTATAATGTTTATCACTTAATAGTATCATACTTAGTACAAATGGCATAAATATACGAACTACTAACTTGTATTTATCATTCTCTTTACAATATTTTATACGCTGCTATATGGATTTATCATTATGTTTTATTCAATGGTAAATGTTTGTCAGTGTTTCAAAATGATGCCTACCTATAACTGTCAATTTTAATACAATATTTTATGTGTCTTATCATGTATTCATTTGAGTTATTAGTTAAAGTGTATATGAAAATGTACTAGGTCCTAAAAACTAAATTGGAGTCCTTAATTTTTCTTTTTCGTTGAAGCATTCCTTTAAAGCTTATTATATGAGATGATATGCATTCATAGAGTGCCATATGAATCATATGAATGGTTTAATTTTCATGTTATGTGTTTATGTAGATGTTGCTTTAATGACTCAATTTTATGTTGATTTAATGCCCAGGTTTTACTTGGACATATCAATTTCATAACAGATGGATTCATGATGAGATGAACTACTTTTTGGGATATCTATAACAGGTTCTTATCCCTGTACCCTTTGGTTGAGTTTGGTGTTTGTTTTTTCCTTCTTTCTCTCTCTTTACTTTGTTCCATAAATATAAAAAGGTAATTTTTTCAGTCAAACTTACATATGGTAAAATATGATCTTATATTTGAATTTTCTTTATAAAACAGAAAATACTCTATGGTATTAACTCTATTTTCCATTTTCTATAGCAGTTATCTTTTCGTTGCACTGGCATAATCTATTTCAGTTTGGTATTGTTTGCTTATTGTTATTTGCATTTGTGACTGAAACAAAAATGGTTAAATGTTTATTTTGTTGGAGTTTGAAAGAAAAATTTAAAACTCAACAAAGAATAAAGAACAATTGAGATTAAGTTAGAGTTACCTCCAACAAAGTTAAATAAGTATTGATTGCACATAGGTATTAACATGTAGTTTTTCAGTTATTGAACTAATATTCATTCTAGTCATTGAACCAATAAGTATCTCTACCTAATCACTGTCAGCTTTAGCATTTGGAGCTAACATATTAACCTCACTTTATTTGGTAGTGGTTATAGAAGCCATCGATAAATTTTTGCTCAAATACAATTGGCAGCCACTTCCGTTGTCAATTGATATTGTTGGTATTTATTTTCACTAATTCATTACTTCACTAGTAACACTTGCAGTTTTCATGGCAAACCACATACCCAACAAAGGTGCTCTTACACTTGAAAAATAATGGTTGTTACTTATTTTGATCTGGTGAAGGCCCTCAAAAGTTGAATGACAATCATGTTTGAGTATAGGCCACCAAAATCTACTACAGACATAATAGTTTTAGTTACACCTAGGAGTACTTCCTTGACAAAAACAAAATTTTAATACCAACATGACATCTTTACTAATTGATCAAAACCTATTACATAGCATCAAGCTGTAAGTGTGTTTTGTAGATTAAGTAAACATGTAAAAGGAAAATACAGAGTAAAAGGAAAATACAATTGAGGCAAATACAAATATAGCGATTAATGGAAATATATAATAGATAACTATATAAAATGCAATTTTAAAAAGGGCAATATTCTTAAACGCTGGTATATCCCGGCATATCATGTGGTTCAAGTTATAATTTTGCTTGGACATTTCGTAGTGTGTTACATGTAAACATAATACTCAAACTCATAATGTATATTAGGATTAGATATCGTAATCCCAAAAATAGTCGCAAGTGCCAGTTATAAAAGGGAGCTTTAGTTTTGAACACCAAGCTTGCAGAAGCCAGAACATGCATTATAGGAAAATAAAAGATACAAAATCTTGGTTCTCTGCGGCCAAGCAACAAATCACTTATCTTAAAAGGACACAGCACGCTCTATGTCTTATTAAGACTCATTTTGAAGTTTTTCAGCACAATCACATACTATTTATATTCCTTAAAAAAGGTATATAATCCGTCTTTTGTTCTTAACAAAATAAACATTAATGTCATCGAACCAAACTTTATTTGAACTAACTTTATATGTTTTCCTAATTGTAACCAGTACAATATTTTTAAGAGCATACTGAAATGGTAAGTAAAAAATAAAAAAAAAACCCTAGACAAGAAAATCAAGGAAATTCTGTTTATCAGTAAGTTATCTACAGTTTCAGTCAGGCATGCCTGTAAGCCAAGTTTTGAAACAGGGAACAGCGTCTATTTCTGTATGTGAAAGAGCATCCAAAGGAGTGATTGTAATCTACAGTATGAACATTATTTCATGTCAATTTTATTTGTAATAGCACATGTTAAAATGTTCAAATAGTATAATTAATGAATAAACTTTCATATCCTTCATTAAGAGCTATGTAATTCTACATCTGCAGGGTCCTCTTCTTCTCCATGACAATATTCCTTGATCTAACTAAAAAAATGTAAAATTGAGAATCCGAGGATTTTGGTGTATATAATTTTTGGTTCAAGTCCTACAATTTAAATTAGTTTTATCCTTGAACCTTATAATAGTTACAAATATTAGGAACTATAAACGCTAATTATGTTAAAACTGACAATATTTATTTATAATTTTGTCATAATTTTAATGAACAAAGAGTTTTAATAAATCATATGAATGTATCTTGCAATAAATATTAATTTTTTTCACATGAATCATATTTTTAAATTGAAGAAAATAAAAGCTAATTGAAATGTTACCATGAAAACAACCACGTAGAAATTCTAATAGGAAAAAACAAAAACAAAATAGGATACAGATGAAGAGTTTGCGATGTCTGTACTGATTGTGTTAATAATGATTTTGCCTTATGCGATGTCTGTGTATTCAAAATGATCAGCAGATCATTAAAACATAGACACACCCATGTAGCATGTTTTACAAGGATCTTTCATGAATATTAGCTAAATTATGTGTACTATCAGTAAAACATATCATATAGTCTTTGCTTGCTAGTATGATAGTCTAATTGAAATAGAAATAATTATACTTGTTGACGGTGCCAGAGAACCACTATTCATAATAGGGAGTGTTGAATGAGTAAGGGGAGTTTGAATGGTGATTGCAAGGCAAAGGTGACTGCTGGTGTAGGTTATAAGTTATTGACTGCTGGTGTTTGATGATGTGGTGCATGCGATTGGTGATTGGAATTGTCACAATTTGGGTAGTGGGTATTCAGGAGTGGTCGCGTAGTGATTTAGGAGATGGCGATGGTTTGATTCAGGTGTTGGGGGTATTCGATTTATGCAATGGGTATTCGAATGTAAATCCGTTTACAGGTTGTTTATGTTGGCTGCAGTTTGTTCTGGTGGTTGGTCAGAAGCTCGTGCACAGTCATGGTAGCAGATGTATGCAGTGGGTATTTGGTCAGTTTGATAAGGAAAATGGAGTTTGAATGATTGTGTGGTTGAGTCAATGTATGTAGCAGGTTTCAAAGGAAGGCAGTTGAGGTGATGCAGGCAGGTTGAGGCACTGCAGGCGATGAAGGTTTGATTGTAGAAGTGATCGACTTGCTTGGTTTTGATGTCTAAATTGTTTGTTGAATTTGTGTGAAGGGTAGCAGCACAGTTGCAGTTGTAATACAAACAGCACACTGGTTTAGACTTTGTGATACAAACAACAGTTCTTGATGTATGGATGTAGTGGTATTGGATAATGGCCAGTGAACAGGGTGGTTTGGTCGGAGTTGATTGAAACTGTTTGTAGAAGTTGGAGCACTGGAACTGCTAATGCAATGGAAGGGTATTGCTGTGTAATTTGTCAGTGTGTAGATGTTTATCAGTGTGTATGTGGAAGTTTGTATGGGCTGGTGGTTAATGTATAGGGTGAATAGCAGGACGGTGACTGTTTTTGTGGTGAAAGGGTAGTGTATGTGGGTGATTGCAGAGATGGATGTCAGAGTGTGGTCAGTGAGAATGGTTGTGGTTTTTGAATTATATGGAAAGATTGTGGAGTTGTGGCAACTTGGTTTACTTTGTTATTTTTGTTTATGGATATTATTGAAACTTGGTTTGTGGATGTCTTTTGTTTATTAATATTGTCTTAACTAGTTTATGTAACCAATTAATAGTTATTAGAACCTGTTATATATACTAGTTGCTTGAATATGCTTAAAATATAATTTTGGAATATTCAAAAATAGAGTGGAATATTAAAGCTGTTATATAAATAGAAGACAGCGTTTGATTAATGCTGTCAATGAAGAAACAACAGCGTTTAATTCGTGCTGTAATTATCTTGAAATTGTCAATAACAGCGTTTTTTACATGCTGTCGAAATAGTTGATGATTCAATAACAGCGTTTTTAACATTCTGTCGAAATTGTTGATGATTCAATAACAGCGTTTAGAAAAGCTGTTGTAAACAGTTAAAGTAGAATTTGAACATCTTCGACAACTAAATTATAAACGCTGTTGAAACATAATACAGCACGTTTGAAAATGCTGTAAAAACATTATTGACAGCTCGTAATAAACGCTGTCACAGAGATGTTTCAACAACGTTTATAGAAAAGCTGTTGTAAGTTATATATATACGACAGCATGTCATTATACAGCGTTTGAAATAACGCTGTTGTATCATATTACAGCGTTTATCAAACGCTGTTAAAAGCCTTTTGTGGTGTAGTGAATGTGAATCTCTTATATGTGGGATTAACGCTGATCTTTACCCTAAGGCAAGGAAAGCTTGACAAGTTTGTATAAAGATATCGACCAAATCAATAATAAAGGAAGGTTTCTTAAAAAAAGAGTATCTACTTGGTTGAGAGGTGAAACTCTCTTAAAATAATGGAAAGCCTAAATTATTTCCTAAAATGGTAATAATGGGCTAAAGCCATTACCGCCACCAAGATGGTTTGGTCAATGCACCTTCTAAAAGGAGGTCAGAATAAGCCTTTGATTCCGTCTAAAAAGGCCTAACCAAAGCATCTACAAGCCTTCAACCTCTATCTATGCAGCTTGGTTGAAGTACCTCCTAGAGGGAGGATGGTCAAACCTTTGACACGTATAAAGCGTCAAACCAGCCTTTAATGCTATCATCAAAGGCCTCACCAAAGCCTCTCCTAGAGGGAGGATGGTTAAGTCTTTGGCCTATTCAAAGTGCCGGATAAGCTTTTAGCACCATCTTCATGGCCTTACTAATGCACCTCTTAGAGGGAAGTCAAGTAGGTCTACGGTTTTTCTAAAAGAAAGCTAGCCATATGCACCGGATAACAAACCTAAATCATCACCTAAGACGGTGATAAGGGTTTTGATCCATGTTAAGATCCTCACCTACAATGGTGGTAAAAAGAAATCGAGTCAACTACACTCTATACTAATGAATGGATTGAAGACAATCTTCTGGAGGAAGGTCAATCAAGTTTAATTTAATCCGAAAGAAGGATTAAGGCTGTCTTTTAGAGGAAGATCTATTAGAGTTAGTACCTCGAAACAAAAGCAATCTTCTAGAGGAAGATTCACTAAAATACAAGTCAGGAACTATTTCCGAATGGGTGTTCTGGTCTTCTATTAGTATTGCTAGATAGGTGTTGCATTTCGTTCTTCTATTACTATTGCTAGACATATAAACTGGCCTTCTATTACTTTTGCTAGATAAGTGTTCAAGTCTTCTATTGCTTTTTCCAGATATTTGTTTAGATCCTCTATTATTATTGCCAAGTAGGTCTTCTGGTCTTCCATTACTATTGTCAAACTTGTGTTCCGGTCTTCCTTATTAATTGCCAGATGGGTTTTCTGATCTTTTGTTATTAATAGATGGGTTTTATGGTCATCTATTATTAATTACCAAATGGATTTTCTAGTCTTCTCTTTGCTCTGTAATCAAAATGGTTCTCTGGACTTCTATTCAAATTATTATCAGAAGAATTATCTTAAATAGAACTTTGCTAAATTAGCTCTCAACTCAATTTTGAATTCATTTAACAGGAATCTCTGTTACTAAACCAACTGCTAGGTATTTATGGAAAGACAAATTTATCAAGTTCTAAAAGCTCAATTAGCAAGGTTCTTAGAATATCCAGTAAAAGCTCAGAATTTAGAAAACATGATATTAATGTCAAGTAGTTTCAAATAAGGACCGGTATTCTGCTCAAGGCTACATACCATACATTCGAGGTAACGTACATTCCAATACAAATTTATTTACAATCTGATACATTATGTATGAAGTCATAGGTACAAAAATTGAATCACAAAAGGATCAATGTTAAGATTGCAAGCTATAAGTCAGAACTTTGGGCCAACTTCTTTAGATCTTTAGCAATTGGCAAGGAGTTGGTGATGTAATAGATTGCCAAACATAGGAGTTGTTTAAACTTCCTCTCCTTTTGTGTAATGGCGTTTGAATCATCAATCAACGCAATCAGAATATTTATTGCATGATCAAGGGTTTTATTTGCTCCCTTCAAAATGTAGATCGTACCTTTCAATTTCTCAATTTCTTGATCATAAGCGATTTTCATGCTCAACTCTTTAAAACTTAGCTTCAAAAGCATTGTGATGAGTAGAAATCTTATCTCTTCATCATGCATTAAGAAGTTGCATTCATTCAAACCTAACTCTTTGGCTCCATTTAGCAATTTCGTTACATCCAAGCTTCAAGGAGGAATTGAAAGAGCAAAAAAGCTCTTTTGATGAGTTGGAGTTGAAAGACTTGATTCGCCTCCACTTACGATAAGTTGCAGAGATTGATAGCTCGCCTGAATTTTTAGCAATTGAACTTCAAGGTCCAATTTTTTTTGATGTAATCGACCAATTTCAGCATCAACTTTTGGGTTTTGAGAATAAAGCTTTAATTGGCTAACAATGTCTGCTTTCCTATTCAATCTTTGAATTCTCTCATCCTTTTCTTTTATTGTTTTTATAAATTAGAATTCGCCACTTTCACACCTCTAAATATGGATCATAATTTGTGATATTTGTCATGCTAATTCTATGCATTTGGATTATCTAGAAATTGCAAAGCTGTAGTGCCTTGTGAAGAGTTTTTCTTATAAAAATTTCCCTTAGCATGTCCTTAACAGAGTCAATTCGGGCAAGGATATTTGTGTCTACTGATACAAGGGTCAATTGTTTTTCCTAACAAAAGGATAAAGTAGGAAATGAAAAATTATACGACAAAAGTACCTTCCTCTTTAAATAACAAAAGTTTTAAAAAAATATGGAAATATGGATAACATCAAAACTCCATTTTTGAACATTCAATTAGCCAATCAAATTTTCAAAACAGCAATTTTGGCCATTCAAACGACCCAACGGATAGGGAGAGAGTGGAATCAAAAGAAAATTTAATCCCTTTCGGGATATTAATAGGAGGAAATCGATGATAATCTTATTCCTTGACTTGAGAACTAGCACGATCACATGTTAGTTTGGCGTAATAAGTTCAAATTTCACTCAATAATTTATCCTTTTCATCACCCCAGAATTCGAAGCGAAAGTGAGAGAACTGCATGTTGACTTCTTGTAGATCTCTAAGAAAGCGGTATCTCGCTAACTGCGATGCCTTGAGAACTAAGGATTTTTTTTAAAATCCTTCTTTATTTTGACATATTGCTCAAGAGTTCTATAGGAACATGACTGCTTGAGATTTCTTTAATCTGTAGGATATATTAAAAAGTTAGAATGATAATAGTAAAGCTAAAATGGTAATGTTCATAAGCTACTTAGGTTATAATTCATTCAGGTACAAACAAGATTGATTTCTTATAAAAATCATAAAAATTCTCTTTCTATTATACTTAATTTTTTCAAGGGGAAGAGCGTGAGAATAAAAAGGGATAGAGGCAACTCTCAGGAGATTCCAGCATGCCCCGGGGTGAGGATCAGCCCCATGTTCATTCAAACATCCATGATAAATGCGTCTGAGTGAACACCCGTAGTTGTTACCTAAATAGGAAAAAGCAATAAGTATGCCCTAGAGTAAACATTGTAATGAAATTCTTCCAATGCGCTCCTACCATCTATAAGAATCCAAAAGTGGGTCATTGGCTCCGCATTCTTTTCCAAGAGTTCCTCCTAATGAAGATGTGCCTTCTTCATCCATGAAGCAACTTGCCTCTCTTTGAAAAATCTTACTTTTGATACACTAGTGATGAGACTATTGTGTTTCTCAAACAACTTGTTATACTTTTCCAGAGTTCTATCCAACTCTCCATTCAATCAATCTATTTCAGTTTGTTTCTTTTCAAGCATAACTTCATAATGATATTTTGATTTTCTCCTTAACTAAAATAATCAACTTGTTAACCGAGAGCTATATGGTAATCTAAGACAATTAATTAAAGAGATCCATGTCAAAAAGAGTGAAATTGAAGACAAATGAGTTTGGTCCTTCCTTTGGGTTTGTGGCTTTGAGGAGCATTGTCCTTCTGGAGAGAACCTTTGTTTAGAGAATGGAGGATTTCACTATGTCTGCTGCCAAATCTAGAATAGAATCACTCGATCCATCCTTTCTGTCTGTCGATCTAGAGAGACCCTTTCCCTCGACACCACCATTTTCGTTATTATCACCATCGTCGTCATCGTTATGACCGCTAGCATCATAGTCATCGTCATTCTTGTTGTAATCATCATCATTGCCTCCTCATCTGATTCTATTTCTTTATCTGTTGGAGGGTCATCAAAGGCTAATAGTTTCTTGGCATCGATATCTTCCTCTTCAGAAGATTCTTTTTAGGATGCACGTGTTTCCTCCAACAAAGCATTAAAATTCTTTTGAAACTTTTCTTTCCAAGTTAGAGGAAGAGAGGTAAAGTCTAGATTAGGGCATTGCTGGATGTTATTGCCATATGCTATGAAAATTGCCTTCTTGTAAGATTTCTTGATAAAAGTATCGAGAATCGAATCAATAAAATGAAACAACTTTTGCTTTACGTCATTAATTATGTTAGTTGATTTATTCAAGATAATTCTTTTCCTTCGTAATTTTTCCTTTAAGAATCCATTCTCCTCTACAAGCTTGGCCTCCTTCATACCGGCCTCCTCAAGCTCTGTTTCTAAAGCTTTCACTTTATCATGTAAAATTTGATTAGCACTTCTTTCTTGATTAAGTGAAGTTTTCACTTCGTTAATTGTAGTGGAAAATTTCTCTTTCTCATTTACTGCCTCATCCTTTGCTGGCGTAATGTCAATTATGTAGTTACTGGGCAAAGAGACATATTCCTTGAACTTAGAAAGTTCACTAGAAGACGCTGAGGCAATAACTTGAAATTGGAACATATGCTTAGCTACCTAAAAAGTAACAGTTTTGAATTAAAATATTATGAAGAATGATAAGAATCTAGGAATGCCAAATGAGGAGGATACGTACCAATAAAAACTACTTAAAAAAGGCAAAGCGGTGGTCTTGAGAATAAGATGAAGGGTATGGTGGCTTAAGAGTAATAAATGATGGAGACCAAAAAACCAGCTAGAGAGGATCATCAAAATTACTAGCAAGGGTTGAAGACTGAGATTTGGAAGGGAGAGGGTCTTTGTAAGAGATGCACAATCTAAACTCCTTACAAAGACGGTTTGGTCCCCCAGGGGAAACTGAAAATGTGGTATTTAGTAGTGGGTCTTGAGTATGCCCCTTTTTAGTTGTTTGATGAATTCATTCCCCAGAAGAGCCAAGGTTTAGGGCCTCAGGGCTTGAATCAATATCCATAAATGGTTCTTCCTCCATAATAACAGGGGAATACATGCCCCCGACCTTAAGCTTCTTATGACCAATGGAAACAGCAGTGGAATCATTTATTAGTCTTCTTTTTATGGATTTAAACGAGCTAGCAATAACACCGCTAAGAGACTGAGGTTCAAAAGCTTGGGTCAAGGAAAAAGTGTCATCTTTACCACTCTTTTCTTTAGAAACTTCACTTATAGTCTCCCTCTCCGTTGAGATGGATATTAAGGAAAATGAGCCTAAACAAAAACACAAATTAACAAATTATAGTATTAGGAACTCTATATTGGCTATGTTTAAACTCATCAGCGGACTCAAGTTGAACTCAAGAAGAAGTCGAGAATTCATTGTAGTTGTGGTAACCAACGATCATTTCCCCTGGGCATTTTCTTTCATCATTGAAGGCTCTTCAAGTATTATATGGTTGTCTTGAATCAATGAGTAATGATGAAGGTTCACCTCTATTAAAAGAATAAGCCTATCACCTATTTTCACAAATGTTAGAGTTAGGGACTTGACGATCTCGCTATTAGTGGGGCTTAACATCTTAGGGGCTGGATCTAAAAGAAATTTTTTTACTGTAAGAAAGCACTAAATATAGAAAAAGTAACAGAAAGCACGAACTTAATAATAACCGAGAAAGTTCCTCTAATCTTCTAGTAGCACTTAACATAGAAAAGCTAGTTTCCCCATCGTTTAGTATTGTTTATCGCATTAATGGTCAAGCTTTTTGTATGTAGACGAACGCGATATAGAAGATTGCCTATCTACTTACCTATCTTTCCAAGGCTATCTAAGGTGTGGGGAATTTCAGCACTAAGAGAGGGAAGCTTTACTTCTCTAGCAAGAATTTCTTAACAATTCAAAAATATATATAAATGAGGAGTCAATTGGATTGGAGTGATATTTAGGTGCTCTAGGAACCTTAAAAAGAAAGTCTGGGAAAGGAAATATGCTTAGTGCCATATGTGAATCGGGGTAAAAGCAAAAAATCCTTCTGGTGGGTTGTTGATTCTACCAGAAGGACTGATTGGAATAGCTTCAATGCATGTGATGCTAAATTACTTAAGGATAGAATCTATTTCCTCTTGAGTGGTAATATATGACGGATGAAGAAGATAGTCTTCCTTCTTGGTAGAAGAGGAAGTTTTGGAAACTGTGCTCATCCTTTTGAAGGACTCCTTGTTTATCTTTGAACCTTCCATATGTTTGCCAGGTGATATCATTTCAAAATCTAAGAAACGATAATGTTTTTATTATATAAAAGAATTATTGAATGTTAAGTCAAAAATTATTAACTAAATAACTTACCTACTATTAAGGAGATGGTATCAAGATGCTTGAAATATATGATAGTCACAAGTTAATAACCCTTAAAAGATGCATGTTAAGTTTATTGAAAGACTTAAACTGTAACTTTAATAAAGGAATTCCATAGGCAAAATATATGATTTTTTTATAAGAACGGATATGAAATGTTAATAATCTATATCGACAGATATGTCAATGTCAAATATCACATAGCTTTTATTCTGAAGCTTTAGAAAATAGTGCAACCATAACTAATGTTGAAGTGATTAGGTTATCGACATTACGGAATAATGATGACATGATTTATAATGTGCTAATCAGTTAAACAACTTGTAGTATGTTGGACTAGTAACGTCATAAGTAATGATATCGAATGAAGCTTAATTTATAATGTTTAAGGTGGCCAAAGAATAATAGCAACCAATATATAGACTGCTGGTATCAAAATATAAATCGATGATGACATCGTTAATAATTAAAAACATCGCATCCAACAGATGTAGGCGCTTTGAAATAGTAAGCTCTATAACTATAAACGGATTGCCGCATTTCACTTTCATAAAAGTTCTATAGAAAAAAAATTAGCTAATGTGAAGTAGGTCAAAAAAAGCTTTATCAACGTCAAATATCATATCAATATTGTAAAAAGATTGGTTACAACATAACATAAGGAAATAAGCCGATGCTGAATATCATGATGATGTCTTGAAGTATCAGGGCCGGTGTAGAGTGAATCCGTACTGGATATTAGGTCTCATAAACTATCTTTTTCATCATTAAGTAGATTGCACCCAAGTTCTCATCATCGACAACCTCGAGTTTCATCCAGACAACATAAAATTCGGTGATAATATGACCTATAAAAAAAGATAGGAGATTACCTTGATAATCTAAACATAAACATCAAAAGTATCTAATTGAACCTCAAATGTCAATTCAGAGTCAATAAATCCCGAAAAGTGATTTTTTAGGAATTCCATAATTTGAATTAATTAGAACAATTGAATTACATATCATAGCTTAATGATGAATTGAAAAACTGAGAATTTTAAGTTTTCTACTGTAACGATCCGTAAATTCATCACTTAGGAAGTGTGATTTAATTTGAAAAGACAAGAAAAAATCACTATCGGTTTTTCGATATAATAACACTTTTTGTAAACGACGGTTTAATATTGATTTATATAGTTTTATAATTCAAATGTGATTGTTTTAATTCATTAAAAATGATAAGAAAATAGTTTAATTTTTGTACAAATATATGTAGGTTAACTAATATGTAAAAAATGTGACTGAGAATCGGTTTCTCGATTTTCAACGGTTTGACGTATATATAAGTTATACAACGTCGTTCAAACGACTTGGGCACTTTTGTGACATTTATCTACACACATTAACACATGTATATAAATTTAGTAAAGATATAAAAGTAAAAACATTCTTACTAATTTACATAGATAATTACATACGGTAGAATTCAAAAATATCTAAGATATTTTAACAAACTTTAACCTTAAGCAACTAACTCTTATCATCATTTCTCAAATCCAAGAAGGCACATGGGCTTGTCCATACATGATAGAAACTTAGGACATCCTAGGTGGTGTAGGAGGGTGTGAGTAATGATGGAGAAGAATGAGGCAAAGATGATGTGTTTAATAAATATACATGTAGAAGTTACATATATACACATATAAGCAAAATATCTAAGTTAGCGTAATAGTTAAGCCTCCTTAAGTCAACATAAGGACATGAAGTGATATGAAAAGATGGTGGCACATAGGGAATTGATGCAAGGAAGAGGTAGCTGTATGTGGGAGATGTATGGGTGATGTAGATGGGAGGTAGATTTGAGGAAAGTTTACTTGTTGAAAAATCCTATAAATACCGCTCCATTTCCCTCTCCTTCTTTCATCTATAACTCTCCTTTATCTACTCCAAAATATGAATTTTTTTTGAAACCATGTAAAATTTCAACAGCTACAACTTTGTAGTTGATCCCTTCTTCCCATTATAAATACTTCTATGTTAGAAACTCCATTTTTTCTAATGCGTTCTTTGGCCTTGTTATTTAGCTGAGAATACCCCATATTGTTCGACCATATCTCCATCAAAACTGATCCTATGACGAATCGCAAATTCATACCCTTTGAATTAACAATAATCCACACATGTCCGACCCAAAAAGCACAAACTGATGGAAGGTCAAGAGAAAGAAAAGAAGAGAAAAGAAGAGAAGAGAAGAAAGAGAGAATATAGAACCAGAAGAACAATGCAGAATCTCACATCGCAACGGAAAATATATAATATCATATCAATGATCTTTACAAAAACAGAAACTGTATGTATATACACATCAATCAGAGTTCAACAATCAATCAATAGTTATCAGCTTGAACAGTTATAATAACCTGTCCTCACAATTGCCGATAATATACAACTACAAATAAAGCACGGCGGATAATCAAAACAAGTACGTGTATATGAAAATGAAGATCTCTAGCTCGCCTGCTGAAGCTCCGAAAGCACCAAATCTGACCTGTAAATATACTCGGTCTGACCCAAGCATTAAAAGGGAAGAACGCCCTGATCATTCTGGTAAACCAGCGTGAGAAACACACTCAACTAAATTTATTAAGTTACCAAAACTTTTCCTTTATCAAAACAAAAGTATCTCGTAAGACACGCCCACACATAAACACGGACATGTTTCTACCTTACGATAACTAAAACATTTCTTTCATATCAAATCCTCTTATATTATACTAGTGTCTAGTATATACAAATAATATTAATCATAGTCGAAATGGTTACCCATATAGCATTTTGAGGCTATTCATTACGCCTTTACAAACAATATCGCAGCTCGCAGTGGGTTTTGGATTTCCATACAAATGACCAGGTGAAGGGACTACCTTCAAAAGGGGTACACCTCTAGATAGATGTCTCGAGGCACAGAACATCTGCCCTCTACCAACACAAGACCGGCCCACCTCTGTAACTAGATGGTACCGAATATGTCATCCTCCGGTTGTTATCGAACTTTACCGAGGGCCCACATAGCATACAAACCACAATAATCAGATAGACGACGTCATAGTGTGTGAAGATATATCTAGAATAGGATGATCACATCCTAATGGGAATGACCCACTTTGCCCTGCTGCATCTAACCCTGGTTTGGTCATTTCTGGTTGACGAGGCCTGACGAGGTAACGATTACCTTTCACAATCACATATCACATCACTTTGAATGCCACACGGCCATTTCTGTTGACTACTAATTGCCTTCCACAAAAATACAACCCTTAAGCTCATGCGTCTCAAGGAGGGTGTTAAGCTAAGAGAAGTTGCCTTCTCCGCCACCACTGATGTACGTTTGTAAAAACCAATGTACGTAATCTGTAGAAATGCAATGTCAGACAAACATCCATACAAGTTGTCCAGGAACAGGACAAACCGAAGGTACTTTCCTACCACATCCTGTCGGGAAATCCCTAGGATTAGTAGCGAATAGTCCTCGCATTGGATATTTCATACTGAAGAGACCACTGCTACTGGATGTATATTGGGATTTTAACCCCAAACGATCAACAAGCAGTCCCCCACTATGAAACTCCGGAATATCAATATCAATTAAAGCAACCTGCACAATCGCCGCATATACATTGGTCCGTAGTGGTTTTGAGATAAATCTGATCCCGGTCTCTTCGCACCAACAACGCAAAAGTGTTCCTCAACTTCACCCAGAAACTAAGTCTCATAGACTTATCACGTCTCCAACTTTCAACTTGCTATCCTTCGGGCCAAGAAGGAAGTTCGATGGATTGGAGTAAAACTCTGCACTATATGAATCAACATCCTCAACAAAAATGATAATCAAGCCTACACAGAAGGCTACGTACTAAGTGTACGACTAAATAGTTCCCACATCAAGTTGAGAAACTAAAAATTTTGGGCAATTTGATAGTCGGTTATTTAACTATCAAAGCGAACATACAAATATTCAGCACCATATACAATCATTAGGCCCTTTTATTAATCTTCCATAAATTAAATAACTTGCCAAATATTCACTTCAATTTATCCTTTAAAAAGATATATTCTCAAAACATTTCACTTCATATTGGAAAACATTTCCAAATGCTTATTTAATAATAAGTAATTCACAATTCAATTTATTTCAACACTTAGAAAATATTACATATACTTAAATCACGATTAAGTATATATTTTATTATATAAGGAAAACATTCTCTTAAACACATTTATTTGGGTCAAAACGAATGTTGTTTAAAACATCGTTACGAGAACCCAAAATCAATAGTATAGGGATTCGATAATAAGATAGATATATAAATCCCAATACTATACAAAATATTTTCTTTTGGAAATCATCTACTATAACAACAGTGTTATAGTCCATCGTTTCCTTATTTCTCGAAAACGTCTATTCCAACAATGAATGTTGAAATCTATGGTTTCAATACTTAACCTATTTTAAAACATCTTTAAACCATTTAACTCCATTTTAAAATATCATTTTCCCAAACATTTCTTTAATATATTATTCACTGTCCAAAATTGTGAATATAAATCGTTTATCAAATCCAATATTTCTACACCTTTATTAAAGAATTATCCACTGTCCAAAATTGTGGATTTATCTCCTTTAATAAACTTCTATATTTAACTTATCAAATTCAATTGATTTCGAATTTATAAAACAATGTTTATAAAGTCCATTTCTATTTTATAAAAACTTCAATATATCAAATTCCATTATAAATCAATTACGTTTAATAACTTAATTACATGCCAAAATCCAATTTATAAGTTAAATACTTATAATTCATTTATTTACAAAATCATTCTTTTATAACTTCACCAAATTATAAATCTTATTCACTTATAAACTCCATTTATTACTTCATTTTAACACTTATAAAACTCGTTTTATAATTCCATTATTCCAATTTATAAAATATCAATTTTATAAATCTTATATACACACACACACACACACACACACACACACATTTTATAATAAATTCAAAAATCTCAAATTATACTATTTCACAAAATAGTTAACTTCATATTTCAAAAATCACATTTCAATTATATTTCCCAAAAATCATAATTTTTATTACATAATAATTATAACGTTTATTTATTTAAAATGAATCAATTCCAAAATTCAATAAACCGTATACTTTCACAAATCACTTTAAAATCCTTTTAAATTTAGAAATCACCACTTCAACAATTTTATTTTCCAAGTATAGGCCGAATGCTGCAACAACACTAAATACATCAATCATGGCATCCAAAACATCATATATCATATGATAACAGAATATATAACAATATCTGTAAATAAATCAATACTGTTGAGGAATCCAGTTGGATCCCTACAACCTGTCACATGCAACAAATATACATATTAGAAAATATGTGTAAATTGTCCGCTTCAAGGCAGACGCGCGTACAAGGGTCATCCGCTCATACACGGGAACGTATAGGGTCATCTACTCCACTAGGCATGTATATATCCAAATACCAATCAATATATCATATATCATCCAAACAATTATCAATCATTATATAATAAATTATTTCTCACTTATATAAAAATATTAGTGAGTCAGAAAGAGTGAGTTGTACTCACATTGCTTGTAGTCGTCACGATAGCGATTTATTCCGATTAAAATTAAACAAACGTTTAATTTCGATCAAAATTTTCGCTATCTCAAATAAATCCCAATCTAGCTCCATAATATAGTGCTCCTTAATACGGTTCCAACACAATTTGTTTCGTGCGAAACGAACCTCGTATGAGAAAGTTAAAGCATTTTAAACACTACGAATTATATAATATAATAATTTGAATTTTTGTTCACAAACCCTAGCTTCAATCTTAACCGTTCATTCCCCACAGCAAATCATGGCCGTATCTTCCATCTTCTCCCCATTTGTTCATTTCCTGTTCAAAGAACCCAAAGGCTGCCGTCTTTTTTGAATTTTCGCGACCCTTATACTCGACTTCACGACGATCAACACCACCAACTCGAAGCCCGCACTCGACTCCACCCTCACCTTGAACGGCACGAAGCTCGGGTACTTATCTACCTTGATAAATGCATGCAACTGCAGCGATTTTGAGCATGAATTGCCGCCACGTCGATCGACTTCACACGGTCATCACCGTATGGATGGAAAGCTCACGAGAAGCTCTACAATTCTTGTGTTGGAAGTTTCTCGAATAGATTTATGGATTGAGAGATATTAAGAGAATAAATTCGTGCATTTCTGGCCATAGAAAGTGAAAGTGGCGGCTAGGTTATGAAACACTAGTGTTTGTGAAAAAAGGAAAAAATGAGGGGCTTTTATAGAAAATTTACGCGCACTATTCATCCAAAAAAATTTCGAACTCCAAACGAAGCATGCCCCCTGACGTTTATAATGTTTCACCCCTATTTCGAACGCAATGGAATATATATGGGAGCCAATTCGATAGTATTTGAAAGATAGGTTTTCGAATCGACTATTTAAATTTAAAATTCACTTAAACCAATTTCTACGCGTTTTAGCTTGCCCCGGACAAACCATAAATCCAATTGACACAAAATTTAAAATCTTACAATAATATAACATTACGGATCCAATGAAACTGGTTTCGTCGAAATCCGAGACTGTTTTAAAAATGGCTATTTTTACTCGTCAATTAAATATTAAAATATTCAATTTCTACATTTCAACTTTTGATTTAATTTTAAAAGTTTTGTAACATCATTCTAATTCAAATACAATTTAATTCAACTTTATACAACATTTTTATTCATATCAAATCCAAATTCCAATTATTTACGCAATTTGAAATATTAAATTAATAGTTTAATTATCCGATTAAATCTAGATATTCGAAATAAAATATATTCAATGTATAAAATTTACTTGTGAATATTTAAAATCAATTAAATATACAAATTTCTAATGACAGAAATTCTGGGTCGTTACATTCTCCCCTACTTAAAAGAATTTCGTCCTCGAAATACCAAGTAAGAAAAAGCTACAAAATCCATCAACTTTTCAAAACAATTCGTTCAATTTATATATCAAACTCATTTAACCTTTAACTTTCCCAAAATCCATTTAGTTAAACTTGTTATGAAAACTTTTCTAAGTTTTCAAATCCATTCATAGTTATCTTTTCAAAACTACTAGTATCGTTTAACTTTTAACTCAAAATCAAAAAGTTTAGTTATCAAAAAAATTTCCAAAATTTTTTCTAACTCCTTAAATTTTCAGAAAAAATCGCCATAGCCTCCTTTGCATGGTTCGATCCGAAAAAAATAGCAATATATATATCACAACTATACATCTCATCATCAAGGATGAGGCATCCCGAAGGAAAAAAAGTGTAAAAATACGATATATAATCCAAGATATGTACCTTATATATTATTAGCAAGCATATACGGCTAATATAGCACGAAAGCGAGCTCCAAATATGAAGCAAGCGCCATCCGCACCTACTAAACACTCATCAAACAAATGAGAAACATGTATATGTGAAAGTTATATCAATATACAACATATACCAACAACTATATATGCCAATATAGCAAATGCCATCAATAAGCAACAAATCCAACCATCAACCAACTATCATCCAACTAACATGATAACCAAATTAATATACATTCACTTTTCATTAATATTCATTGAATTGATTTTTCAATTTAATCACATTTGATTCATTAACATTGGATTTACTAACATTCGTTCATTCAATTACTTTACATTCATTAATTTATATTACAATTTATTCGCTTCCAAATCAAATAAAATCAATTCTATTTATTCCCACTTCCAATTTGGATTCGATGATTCATAGCTTTCATTTTCATTAATTTAATTTCATTAACACTTAACGAATTCCTATACAATCAATGCATATCCAACATTACCAAATTAATTTACTTTACATTCATTCAATTTGGTTCAACACTTTTAATTTCAATTAGTTTAATATTCCATTATTCAATTCTCAACTTCATTAGCTTTTTAATGAATTAACACTTACATCTACTATTCCTTATCAATTATTTACATTTGATTGAATTCTAGTATTCACTATAATCACATTTTTATACAACACTTCCAATATTATTATTGATTGATAACTTCTTAACAACAACATTTTCAATGCTAATTTATTATACATTTCTTGTTGAATTTCCTAATTCACCTTTACAATTAAATTTGAATTTCATAATATAACTCAAGTTCATATTCATTTTTATTTCACTTTATTAATTTACTTCGATACCAAAATCAATTTTATCTACATTTACTTTCACTTATACAACTTAAGTTCACTACTAATTTATTTCAAATTCTATTTTATTCAACTTTTACTTAAGTCCAATTTCATTCTGCTATTCAAATTTTGATTTTGTTTTGCCTAACCAAAAGTGTTGAACCATTTTAACAATTGGTTTTACTTAACTTATCTCATTCTATAAGTTATACAACTTATTTATTCATAATTTCGTGAACATCTACCTAAGTTCACTTCCATTCTCTAAACCCATTCTTTATAATTTCAAATCCAATTCACTTTATTAACTTTCCTTTAGTTAAATTTCAAATCATATATTTTATTATGCTAACTCAAATTTATTTCAACTTTACCAAAGTTAAATTTTATTATCTCATATTATAAATCCAAAACTCATTTCGCTTACATTTATCAATTTCAACTGGGATTTTAAATTCAAATTTGTTTACCAAAACAAAACTTCAATTTCAATTTACTATTGGTAGCAAATCAATCATACAGAAACTCGAAAATGATACTGATGATGCTGTAGTCATCACCCTTATTATTTCCAAGTAACAGTAGTGAATTCAGTTCTTTATACTCTTTTTAAAATATTACTTTATTTATAAATCACATTTATAAATCTCTTACTTATATAGTTTCACTGTTTTACTTACATAAGATCATTTCAAATCCTTTTATCTTACTTCAATTTATAACAATATAACATCTTTAACTTTGAAAAACAACTTTCAAAATAAACGAATTCAGAATTATTAAATTCTTAGTTCAAGTTCATTTTTATTTATAACTCGTATTTAAAAATATGTTAGTTTAATTTCATTTCTTACATATAAGATTATTTCACAATTGTATATCGTTTTAATTATAATTCCATACTATATAATTCATTTGCTTATATAATTCATTCTTTTACAATTGTTGTTTCTATTTAGATTATTCATACAGCTTTTATTAACTTATATATATTTTTACATTTTCAAACAACCAAACAATTCATTTATATACACTTTAATAATTCTTGAAAAATTATTTCCTTTATATATGAAATATAATCGAGGTAAAGTTATTTCGTTTACCAAATTTAAAATAATACTATGTCGACTTGCCTCGTTTAAGTATTTGGAAATCCCTATCGATAACATGGCGTCCCACTACCGACCAAAATTCACAAACAACTCAACGGATAAGCAAACACAATATAAAACAACTTATATTCACTAACAAATACGCGCTCATATACATAATACACTTAAACTCAATCTAGGTTGCTACTGTCCCTATCTATACTGCGTACACATCAAAGCTTAGGAATATACAAAATCTAAGATCTGTACCAGCTGTGATGACCCGCAAATCCGTACCCTTTGAATCGACAATAATCCATACATATCCGACCCAAAAATCACAAACTGACGGAAAGTCAAGAGAAAGAAAAGAAGAGAGAAGAAGAGAAGAGAAGAAAGAGAGAAGATAGAACTAAACAGAACAGTATAGAATCTCACATCGCAGCGGAAAATATATAATATCATATCAGTGATCTTTACAAAACAAAAATTGTATATATATACACATCAATTAGAGTTGAACAATCAATCAATAGTTATCAGCTTGAAAAGTTATAATAACCTGTCCTCACAATTGCCGATAATATACAACTACAAACAAAGCACAGCGGATAATCAAAACAAGTATGTGTATACGAAAATGAAGATCTCCAGCTCGCCTGCTGAAACTCCAAAAGCACCAAATCTGACCTGTAAATATACTCGATCTGACCCGATCATTGAAAGGGAAGAATGCCCGGATCAGTCTGGTAAACCAGCATGACAAACACGCTCAACTGAATTTATTAATTTACCAAAACTTTTCCTTTATCAAAACAAAAGTATCACGTAAGACACGCCCACACATAAACACGGACATGTATTTACCTTAAGATAACTAAAACATTTCTTTTATATCAATCCTCTTATATTATACTAGTGTCTAGTATATACAAATAATATTAATCATAGTCGAAATGGTTACCCATATAGCAATTCGAGGCTATTCATTACGCCTTTACAAACAAAATCGCAGCTCGTAGTGGGTTTTGGATTTCCATACAAATGAACAGGTTAAAGGACTACCTTCCGAAGGCGTACACCTCTAGATGGATGTCTCGAGGCACAGAACATCTGCCCTCTACCAACACAAGACCGGCCCACCTCTGTAACTAGATGATACCGAATATGTCATCCTTCGGTCATTACCGACCTTTACCGAGGGCCCTCACAGCGTACAAACCACAATAATCAGATACACGACGTCATAACGTGTAAAGATATATCTAGAAGAGGATGATCATATCCTAATGGGAATGACCCACTTAGCCCTGCTACATATAACTCTGTTTTGGTCATTTTCGGTTGATGAGGCCTGACGAGGTAACGATTACCTTTCACAATCACATATCACATCACTTTGAATGCCACACGGCCATTTCCGTTGACTACTAATTACCTTCCACAAAAATACAACCCTTAAGCTCATGCGTCTCAAGGAGGGCGTTAAGCTAAGAGAAGTTGCCTTCTCCGCCACCACTGATGTACGTTTGTAAAAACCAATGTACGTAATCTATAGAAATGCAATGTCAGACAAACATCCATACAAGTTGTTCAGGAACAGGACAAACCGAAGGTACTTTCCTACCACATCCTGTCGGGAAATCCCTAGGATTAGTAGCGAATAGTCCTCGCATTGGATATTTCATACTGAAGAGACCACTGCTACTGGATGTATATTGGGATTTTAACCCCAAACGATCAACAAGTAGTCCTCCACTATGAAACTTCGGAATATCAATATTATCATAAGCAACCTGCACAATCATCGCATATACGTTGGTCTGAAGTGGTTTTCAGATAAATCTGATCCCGGTCTCTTCGCGCCAACAATGCAAAAGCGTTCCTCAACTTTACCCAGCAACTAAGTCTCATAGACTTATCACGTATCCAACTTTCAACTTGCTATCCTTCGAGCCAAGAAGGAAGCTCGATAGATTGGAGTAGAACTTAGCACTATACGAATCAACATCCTCAACAAAAATGACAATCAAGCCTACACAGAAGGCTATGTACTAAGTGTACGACTAAATAGTTCCCACATTAAGTTGAGGAACTAAAAATTTTGGGCAATTTGATAGTCGGTTATTTAACTATCAAAGCAAACATACAAATATTCAGCACCATATACAATCACTAGGCCCTTTTATTAATCTTCCATAAATTAAATAACTTGCCAAATATTCACTTCAATTTATCCTTTAAAAAGATATATTCTCAAAACATTTCACTTCATATTGGAAAACATTTCCAAATACTTATTTAATAATAAATAATTCATAATTCAATTTATTTTCAACACTTAGAAAATATTACATATACTTAAATCACGATTAAGTATATATTTTATCATATAAGGAAAACATTCTCTTAAACACATTTATTTGGGTCAAAACGAATGTTGCGTAAAACATCGTTACGAGAACCCAAAATCAATAGTATAGGGATTCGATAATAAGATAGATATATAAATCCCAATACTATACAAAATATTTTCTTTCGGAAATCATCTACTATAACAACAGTATTATAGTCCATCGTTTCCTTATTTCTCGAAAACGTCTATTTCAACAATGAATGTTGAAATCTATGGTTTCGATACTTGACATATTTTAAACATCTTTAAACCATTTAACTCCATTTTAAAATATCACTTTCCAAAACATTTCTTCAATATATTATTCACTATTCAAAATTGTGAATATAAATCGTTTATCAAATCCAATATTTCTACACCTTTATTAAAGAATTATCCACTGCCCAAAATTGTGGATTTATCTCCTTTAATAAACTTCTATATTTAACTTATCAAATTCAATTGATTTCAATTTCTAAAACAATGTTTATAAATTCCATTTCTATTTTATAAAAACTTCAATATATCAAAATCCTTTATAAATCAATTACGTTTAATAACTTAATTACATGCCAAAATCCAATTTATAAGTTAAATACTTATAACTCGTTTATTTACAAAATCATTCTTTTATAACTTCACCAAATTATAAATCTTATTCACTTATAAACTTCATTTTAACACTTATAAAACTCATTTTATAATTCCATTATTCCGATTTATAAAATATCAATTTTATAAATCTTATATATATATATATATATTGTGGATCTGTGTGTAAACATTGGTGGATTCACTGCTTTTGGGGTTTGTGACCAATTTTAGCGCAAACACTTTTGTGCTTTCACTGAGAAGGACTAGCATCCACTGTACCGGATTTGGAGTCCAGATTTGGAAAGCTAAAGGATCGGATCTAGAAGGAACCATGCCTAAGAAATCGGCAAGGAGAAAGAGAATGAAAAGGAATCAACATGAAGGAAGTCAAGAGGCATCTTTAGGAGCTAATCAAACCGCAGTTTTCATCACCAGAGATGATGATGGATGCTATGCAGGAAGTGATGTTGAAAAGGAAAAAGGAGATGTGCAAAATTCACTCCAATAATTTGGACAAGATGGAGTGCAAAATCAAGAGAACGTAACTACAGGAAATGCTGGACATAGGGATCGTGAAGTTGGAGCAACAAGAGCGGAGACAGTCCAAAATCAGGATCAGGGGCATGGAGCAACCAGTATTCAGGATAGAGCAGGACCATCAGGAACAGCCCCTGAGCTAGGGAGCACTCCACTAGATCATGTTGGCTCAATTCCAGGATGGGTACTAGGCAGCACTGCGTAGTTTGGCATTGATCGAGATATGGATGCTTTTCTAGAAGGGTGGGTTTCAGGATTCCCTCACGGACTTCAGGGCCAAGTTGCAGATCGCAGGCAGAGGCTACCACTTGACAGGTTAGCAGACATGATCAAACGGGCTATGAGAGAAGGAATAGTGAATAGAGATTTGGAGGACGTGTAGAGAATCCCCTTTACTCCTATGATCAGACAGGCTAGGAATCCACCGGACTTCAAACTACCAATGCTAGAGAAGTATGATGGGAGAATAGATCTTACTATTCACTTGGCAAGATACATGAGATACATGAAGTATTGAAGGCATCAGAGGTAGTCATGGCGTGTGGTGCTTCCTTTTGTATTTGTCGGATATAGTAGCACTATGGTTTGACAGCTAGAAAGCGGCTTTATTGGCGCATGGACAGAGTTGATTGAGAGATTATGAGGCAATTTCGATTCCACATCATAGGACCCAAGAATGTGATGACTCTAACATCGATGATATAATGGAAGGGTGAATCACTTAAGGATTTCTTAACCAGGTTCAATGCGGTAGTAGTTTCGGTGGGTCGACCCAATCCGTTGATGGTTTTGCTAGCAGCAGTTTCAGGAATTGCGGATGATTCAGATTTTAAGATATCATTAGAAAGAGATCCTCCGATGGATCTCGGGGAGTTTTATCACAAAGCAGAATGGTTTTTATGAAAGGAAGATGCGAAGGCTGAAAGAGAAGGGAGTGAGGCTGAAGTTTATGCGGTAAAAGGTAGAGGTCCGCCTAGGGAGGATTCAAACAAGGATGATAGAGGCGAAAGGAAAATGAATGATGACAGCAACACTTCGAAAAGGCAATAAAGGGAATAAAAATTTCTTATTACATGGATTTAACAGAATCTCTAGAAAGGATTTACTTGGATACTCGAGGGTGCCTCTAGTATCGAAGGTCGGCAAAAAGGGAACTCTTTGAATATGAACGGGCATCAGGAAAGCATTGCCTTTTCCATGAGCTAGATGGGCATAGAACGCACGACTGTGGGAATCTAAAGGATATGGTTGAGGACCATGTAAGGAATGGTCATCTACAATAGTACGTAAGGAATCAGGTTGTGGTTGTGGGACAAGAGCGGCCACCGCCTACTTCACACGAAGATGGCATTAGATTTAGGCATCGTCAGCTTATTATCAGCTAAATGGATTTATGGCTTTGAATAAGTAATAAACCTCTAAGTGATGCGGCTAAGTCACTTAAACATGTACGGGATCGAGGATGGTCCTAGGCATGCTCGGAGATGATGATAAACCCTAATTCTTGGGTTTATGAAATCTTGTTTTCTTTCTGTTTTCTGTGGACTCCGATTTCTTTCTTGGCACTATGGACATTATTTTCTTAGTTGTATGGACTTTTATCTTCTCAATTGGTCTTTGTGATGATTGGATTTGGATTAACGTAATAAATAATATAGGTCACACGATTACGGTCCCGACCGAAGAGACGGGGCAGTAATCGCAAGTCACAAGTCCCTTCATCGGAGAGCGATGGAGTGGACTCGAACACAATATAAAAGTCCTCGAGTAGAGAGTCGAGGCGGAGAATATAAAAGTCCTCAGCCAAAGAGACGAGGCCGAAGATTATAAAATTGCTCGACCGGAGAGTTGAGGCCGAAGAATATAAAAGTCCTCGATCAGTGAGTCGAGGCCAGAGAATATAAATGTCCTCGACCGGAGAGTCAAGGCCAGAGAATATCGAACGGAGAGTCGAGCCAAGAGTAGTATAAAACGACCCGAAGAGGTCATGGATTCGGATTTTCGCTTTGAATGGCCAAGGATTAGGTGTGGATCTAGAGTGGTCCCTGATTTAGATAAGGGCCTGGAGCGGTCCCGGACATGGATATCTACCCGGAGAGGTCATGGATTTGGTTATTGGTTATTAGATATGGATTAAAACTCAGATGTCAGGTTCAGATGGATATGGAATTGGCTAAAGATTTGGTTACCGGATTCAGAATCGGACATCGACTCAGAGGAGTCGTGGATTTGGATAAGGATATGGCTATGGCATTTGGATAGAATGGCTTGGTAGTGGATTAGATTATGGATCAAAAGATATGGCTATGGATGGAATATGGACTTTGGATGTCGTATTTAAATCTATTCAAAGCACGCCTTCCTATCGCAGGGCATGTTTTGGGGGTAAACATTACTCGACAAAGCCGGGATATCAAGAAATTGGCTAAAAAGGATGGATTTCAAGGTTGGAGACCGATTGGAAACAAGGCTATGATCGATACCGTCAAAATTGGACCGAGCTCCAATCAAGGTAGGATCGATATGAAATGATAAATGAGGTTTGGAGATGCTACATTTAAAATTTCAGGTCGAATGGAATTCATGTTCGGGTTATGGATGGATCAAGTTTCATTGGGAAATTAGTTTGTATCGATGGTTTCGTATCAATAAAAATAGATATGGTAGCATACTTCGGATCGATGGCCTTTATATCGATGCAATGCGCATCGATTGGATGGATACGACAAGTTGTGTTGGTATGTTTCGTATCGATCAAAGTTTGGATCGATTCGAAGGAAGCAAGACTTGGATGGTTATGGATTTGATGGATACGAAGTCACATGCTTTATCAAGGCAATCGAGACCGATGCGAAGAAAAGAGTGGCTGATGGATATGAAGAAGGGGTTGGATGATGGATACGAAGAAGAAGATGGATGATGGATACGAAGAAGAAGGTGGATGATGGATATGAAGAAGGGCATGAAACTCGGATCGATGCGTACTTAGTGGATGGTGGACACAAATATGATGGATACAAAGCCCCTGATCGATACGAATCCCTCAGCCTCCTTGTGAATCGAATCTTGGATCGATCATAACTCTCAAACCATGGATCTAAATGTTATGAAATTTTCACAAATCTGGCTGATGCACTCAAGAACGTCCATGATCGATCTCAACCCAATTGGACAAATTTTGGATCGATACGAATTATACTTGGATCGATCAGGAGGTCCCAAACGACCCCGGATCAATCTGGTAGGCCCAATTGCGCATGAGAAGAGGTATTCCAGGTTATGGGGCAGATTTTTTCAGATCTGCACCTATAAATAGCAGCTCAATAACAACATAAAAGTGATCTTCTTCTGCTTTTTAGGCGAAACTCTGCCATTTTTCTTACTGAATTCTAAGGCTTGTAATTGTAATCTCCATATAAAAGGAATAAAAGGATCAATTCAAAGTAGTCGTAGGCTGAAGATAGCCGAACCACTAAATCTTGTGTTATTTATTTTCTCGCTCATTTTAATTTTTCTATTTCTTCACTTTTATTCTCTACTTTATCTGGATCTAAGACGTGTTTGGATATTGTGGATCTGTGTGTAAACATTGGTGCTTTCACTGCGTTTGGGGTTTGTGACCATATTTGGCACAAACAACAGGCGCATATATTCTGTAGCCTCAATATAGTCCGCTCTCGTTGTAGAGGGATGTGCATATTTATAATTATTTTCGAAAGGCTGAGACCCAGTTGCCTTATTATGGCTAGAAACCTCCCGATCAGGTAGCATATAATTTTGTATGTTTTATATTGATATATCATTTTAGAAAGGTGATTTGTTTTCAGATCCTAGAATAAAAGACTAGTTTGAATATAAAAGATATACATATTTCAAAAAAATTGAAATAAGAATTCGGGAACAAAGTCCAAAGAGATAATTTTCGTAAAGATAATTAAATTTGGAAATCTAAATGTGAAGATTAAGCTAAGTGGGTAGATTTGGAACCTGTATTTGCATGATATATGCTATGCAGTTTGGGAACTGCATATTTGTTGTTGCATCTTAAGCTCTATTTGTCCTATTTGTGGTAGGGGAACTACGTTGGCTTGTTCCTATATTTAATTGGGTACCCAATTGGAAAATGGTACGTAAGCAGCCACAAGTGGTAGTGATGCAGCCCCTAAAATAATACAATCATTTTTCTGTTTATTTGTTATTGGTTGTTGCTTATATTGTGTTGTTGTACTTTTCCCGCTTACTATTTTATTCCGCATTTGACATGTTATTGTGTTAGCAGGAATGGCTATTGCTGTCTCGCTCATTATAGTTGTGCAGTCGTTGATTTATTTGTATTGGTATTTAGTATGTATCAAAGCACACCTAGTAGATTAAATTGATTACTCTGGTAACTTTGAAAAATTGAAATTGTATCCTTTACATTAAGTAATTTTGAATATTTATCAAATATGGTGTATTAATTTGGTAGTTTTCATTCGTAGTTTTAGAAAGGATGGATTTTCAACGATTTTTACCAGTTCGAAAATCCAGGACATCACATCTATTTCTTTTGAAAATTTGATTTCTCGCTCGATTTCCCTATTGTAGGTAAAAGAGAACTCAAAGGGAAGCTCGTCTATTTATAGAAGAGAAAGAAGGTAGATGAACACCGTTGATTCAATTTGAATGGATGGCCTGATTTTCATGAAATACCAATAGGCGGTAAACTTGATGCCGACATTATTTACTTGAAAAGTCAATGAATCCTCTATATCGGAGGAGTACTAAATGTTATCACCATTATTAACCTCAAAGATATGCGGCATGAGCGACGAATATAACACCACCTTTCAAGATGGAAGTAATGATGTGCTTTGTCAGTATTATTCGACACCGCATATGATTAATAACACATGTTGCCAATATTGCCTCTCCTTGATGTCACTTGCCATCTATATTATGTCTCATTGACGTCGTAACTTATCAGTGCTACCTTTCACTTGTGAAAATAATATGAACGTTGCTTATCCCTAATATTACCTACAACCAAAGCCATAAAGTAATGATGTTGCATCTCTTTGATGCTATTTCTATTCCGATGCCGCCGCCCTCTAATGCCAACTTTCTGATAATATTGAATCAATCAATGCAACCCATCATTGATATCGCCAATAATCATTGTCGCCTCCCTTTAAGGAAGTAATGATGGTGACTGCAATGAATATAGTAAGCCATCAATGAATGTCGACATAACCTACGTCGCATCTCATTGATGCCTTATTTTACCAACGTCATCTTTCAAAGTAATGCCCTTGTCTATCAACGTCATTCATTGTTATCGTTGTTTGTTATTGAGCCTGATCATTTCCTACGTTGCCACTTAAGAATGACAAGGCTTATGAATGCCCTCATTTATCAACGCCGACACCGCTCCATGACAATGTCGCTTCTCACCCACTTTATCTTTCCTCAATGCTAACACTGCCCGTCAAATGATGTCGCAAGATATTATTACCAAAGCTATTTGATGGACGATGTTGCTCCAATGATCTTCCATAAGAAAATGCCACTCATAACCGGTGTCTCATCTTGATGAAACACGTTTCATCAATCTTTAGGGGATGTCGGACATTTATAAGTACGATGTTGATACCAGGAGTCATTAATGTTTATGGAAACTGCTATGCTGCTCTTTATCAATACTGCTCTATATCAACGACACTCTTTACTAAAGTGTAACTCCACTTCCAACTGATGTCGTTAATGACTAATTGAGAGCGTTTCAAAATATAAGGTTATTAGGTCGAAGGCTATTATTACTAAGATAGTGCCAAAGTTCTTCTATTTACCAGGGATGCCGAAAATGATCATCAAACAAAGCTTAATACCATGTAGCGTTATTGTTACCGAAGGGCATGAATGCCAAAGTCAAGGTGCTAAGCATGATGCATTTCCACCCTTATAAATATGGATGTGACATTCCTGAATTTTTGCCAAGTTTAATTTAACAATTAATTTAATTTTGGGATTAAATTGTAAAAATTATTTATGAATTAATTAGAAATTTCCATAAAAAAAATCAATTCCTTGAATGTATAAATATATACATTAGTATTGAAACTATTTTCTTTTAAAATTGTATGTATGTAAAATACGATTTATAAATTTATTAAAAATAAGGTTCAAAACAAAATTTACAAAATAATTTGAATTAAGGTTATAAACACATATTTGTTATCATAAGACATTTGTAAGGGAATTAAAATGTGCAATTATAAGTTATAGTACAATATAGACAAGTGTTAAACTAAGTGTACAAGTGGCAAAACAAATTCTTTTCTTTTAAACTAAATTTAGAAAAGCATGCATAGAAAAAGAAAAAATATAATCAGGCTATTCTTTTCTCAAGCCTGGGAAACAAAATAGTTTTTTTTTTCAAAACTGTCTTCAATCTCAAAAACAAACCTGAGAAGAAAACAACAGCCTATCTTCAAACCTGATTTCAATTTACAAAAGATTAAGGCATCAAGCAATTCAGCTTGTAAGCAAAGCAAAATAGGATCAAAAACAAGAAAATTTAAATCAAATCAGAAATCAACCCATAAATTTCAAAATAGTGAAAAAATCAAACAAATAAGGTTTAGAAATCAAACTGGAATCAATTCAAATTAATTCAACAGCAAATAAGCTAGGCTTCAACATTAAAACAGCAACTAACCAAAAGATCAAAGAATGCAAGTACAATCAGGTTGCAAATGCAAATCTTCAAAGCTTGGGAATGTAGTCTGTATTCAAGCAAACCTGGAACAAAATTAAGCTACAAATCAATCTACAAGCCTGGGATTTAATCAAAGCAACTTCAACTCTGTATTGAAAGCAAGCTTAGAAAAAATCAAACATCAAAATACTAATTCAAAGCTTAAGCATCATTTCCAGTATTCAACCTCCTCTGTTTAAAAGAGAGTCAGGAGAGCAAACCTTTTGAAACCTCTAGTATTTGATCTATGGTTTGAGATTTGTTTGAATGAGTGTAGATATGTGTATGAATGTGTGTGTATATATATATATATATATATATATCCACTGTGCATGCTGATAAACATGGATATTTATCCCTGTTTGCAAGTTCAGGTTTCCAGAAAACCTGTTTTAAAATAAATAAATAAAATCCTAAAACACTGCTTATAGTTGTTATTAGATTAGAATGTCAAAATGAAATGTGTTCAAATTCATACAAACTTAATTTTAAAAATATGTTTTCAAGATAATATGGAAGGTTGTTGTTTGGAAGAAGAGAAAACGGTATAAATTCAAATTTTATCAAATTTTCAATCTGCAAGGATTCGAGATTCGTTTATATCATCCAAAATGATTTCGAAAATAATGATTTTTAAAGTAAAAATCAGAGGTTTTAGTTTCGAATTGTGGTCATTTTAGCTAAATGAACAGAATATGGTTTTTATGAATTTCTGGTGATCGACACGTGTTTGGGTATCGAGATTGTTTTCAGAGATGTTGGAACGATGGTTGAATTCGACAAAAATGCTAGATGGTTTTATAATTCATCATGCATGAAGATTGGAATCGATTCATGGTTTTAACCCTGTATTTTGTAAATTGCATTCGCAGGTCATTTTCGTCGTCGCCATATAGTTTCAGACGATTGGACCAGGGGGGATGAGTTTGTGGAGGATCAGAGTGTCATCGGCCAGAATGGCATTGCTTTCGATGGTTTGTCGCGGTGGAGCGAGTCGTACTTTAGTGATCGAATAGGCTTCAGGAAGAAATAATTGGCCTCCAATTGTTAAGTTTTGATTTAATGATGATTTCGTACTTTTGGTTATTCGAATCGTTTCTGGTGATCGACGATGATGTTTGGGTGGCTGCAGCGTCGATCGGAGATGGTCGTGAGGTTTGTGCACGTGCACATTGATGCAGGTGGTGTCAGGATTTGTTACTGGGAGAAGAAGGATGTTGCTCGAAGGAAATTTCAGGGAGATGGTGGATTGGCTCGAATATGGACTCGAGTGAAATTGCGTTGTGTCGGGTATTTCAAAAACTTAACCAAAATTTTGAAGTTTGAGAAGGGATACGGTTGAGTTTGAGAAGAAACCCGAAGTGGAGGGGTTGTTGACTCGGGGGAGGTCTCGAGTGAGTCTCGGGGTGGTATAAAAAAACAGTCTTCTTGACTTTAAAACAAAAAAAAAATTAATTTTTAAACATTTTAAATTCATGTTTTAAAAAATGGTTTTAATTTAGGTATTGGATTAAGAAATTTTTTTAGTAAGATGTTTTAAAAGGTTTTTAAGTTTGTTTTTTTTAAAAACTTTATTTTTAAACTTAATAATATTAGAGAAGTAAATAAATATTACAAATATTTTAATTATTAAAATTAACTTTCAAAGTCTAAATTAATTTACTTTTTAAAGAAAATTAATTACTTAAAGTTAATTTATTAGTGAAAATAATTAAGGTAAATTAATTAATGATTTAAAGATTGATTAATCAAGTCCTTAAAGGTTAATTAATTAAGGATAATTAATTAATGTAATTAAGGTAATTAATTTAAGAAGTAGTTAATTAAAGGTTAGTTGATTAATAAAAGCAATTAATTAATGGCAAAAGTTAATTAAGTAATTAAGGATAATTACTTATTTTAAATTAATTAGGATTAATTAATTAAATGATAACTAATTAAGGGTTAATTAAATGATTAATTAATTAAGGATAATTAATTTAGTGTAATTAATTAATTAAGATTAATTCTTTAATAATTAAAGGTTGATTAATTCTTTAATTAAGGTTGATTAATAAATAATTGAGGAATAATTAATTAACATAAACTGTAATTAATTAATGTTAATCAACCAGAATTAGTGATTAATCTGGTTTCAATTAATTAGATGATCGAGTAACCTTACTTATGGATGTTTGAATTGTATGAACTGCTGTGAATTATTTGTTACTGTTTGATGCTTTGTGATTTGAATTGTTTTAATTCAAGCTGTGATGAATGTAATTTATTTATCTATAATGCATTTATATTATCTATCTGTGATTCTGTGTATATAGATAAGCGTTATAGGATTATACCGCTTATCGATATTGCTGTGATTGTATCTGTGATGATTGATGATTTTGGACTATTGGGTAAAACCCCTGGACTGCACCATACACACACAAACGTGTATTGCACGAGGAAATTGGTTAAGTCACAGATTTTTGAAATAGTTTTAAAATTGAATTTTTAATCCAAAAGGTTTTGGAAATGGATTTGGGCGAAATGTAAAAAGCTTTTGAAAGGGAGTTTTCAAAGATAAAAGTTATTTTGAATAACTTGATAAAGTTTTGAAACTTAAATAATTTGATTTAAATTTGAATTCAAAATTTGAAATTGAATTCCATGTTTGGAAATCATGCTTTAAAAGGCTATGCAAGTTATATGTGTGTTTATATGGTTTTAAACCATTTTAAAAAGTATTGTTTTGGCAATTTGAATTTAACCCAAGAATTTTAACTTGTATAAATGAAATCGGATTTTTTCGAAACGAAAACTATTTATTTTCAAGTAATAAAAGCTTTCATATAAGAATTTCCAATTTGTGTTAAAAGGATATCAAGTTTGAAATGAAAATGGTTTTCCAAGTTATGAATGAATCTTTGGAAACGATTTTGAAAGCTATGAATTGGGTCTTGATTTAAAGGTTGGACGAGTTAATCCAATTTGAAATGGGAATTGTTTTGAAATCTTTAAATGGATCTTTCCGAAAATGGGTGAAATTTGTAAAGTGAATCTTTTTGTTCAAAGATTTGAAAATGGTAATTTGTTTAAACCATTTGAAAAGAATGGTTGGGTAATAAGTTGTGACTTAACTGAAATCCCATATCCATATGTTTTTAAATATTGCGCTCATTATTCGGTTTAGCCGGGAGAGGACCTTGTGTCATATAACCCATTCCGAATAATGATACGAAGTTATGGATAGCATTTGAAGACCAGTGGTGAAGACCTAGTTTTTTCGAGAATGAAAGGATAACCCGTCGAATGACTCTGCACTGAGTAGCTACGGTATAGAGATCTCCATACGTGATGGGGAGTCTGATCGGGATTGTGAATACCTGGATTGCAAGGGCTTCTTTGGAAGTGCCTTCGGTTCTATTCGAACCCGGAACAGACTTATATGGATGTGTGTATGATGTTACACTTTGAGATGTAAAACCAGTTTCTATTAAGTACATTTCTGTTTCGTGGCGGAGATTTATTCTCTTAGCTTAACACCCTTCTCTGAGACGTACGAGCTCAGAGGTTATTAGTTGATGGTTACTAGTGATACATTCCCAATTTGGTAATGTGGCATACAAAATGTTGCTGATCATTTGTTGATTGAAGCATGGCTTTGTGAAAAAGCATAGCTTTGTGGACGAGACTGCACCAGGACCTCACACCCCGGAAATGGTCGAAACAAGAAAGATGCGATAAGGTTGCAGGGGTCGCGCCCCTAGGGTATGTCCATTCCTTCTGGAAAAGGGTGGTATCATGGTATGGAGCCTAGATACTTAACTCATGTGGACACTATATATTTATTACTATGTGATGTTGCTTTGTGGTTGATGATCCTCCGATAAAGGTCGCAAACGACCGAGGGTGGCATATCTTTAGGTATTACTTTCGGACAGGGAGGAAACTGGCCTTGTGTTGGTAGAGTGCCGGGTAGGTTCTCGGGGCGTCCCTCTAGAGGCATACCCATGTTGAAATAGGAAGTTCCTTGGCCTGACCATTTGTTGAAAATCCAATCAAACAATACGAGCCCTTTATGATTGCAATTGTATAACCTGCCACCTTAGGTGGTAGCTATAGCTGGCACAATATAATGGTACCTATGCTGGTTAAGATTAATATTATACTTTCGAAATGTTTTTTCCACATTCACTAATAATAATATCAAAAAAGATTTTGCGTAATAAGCATATTTGACTATCATAAGGAGAAATCTCCCCCAAGTGTGCGATTGCATGGTTTGTGTCGAGAGGCCTTATGATAGTTTCATTTTCAAAAAAGCATTGTGGATTTCATTTTAATTTCTTTTGTTCAAACCAAATGTTTTTGTTTGCTCACACCAGTCTTATGACTGACCTTGATTAATACAACATGATAGGGGGTTCTCGCTTCGTGTTTAGTGGCAAACATGAGACTCTTACCCCTATATGTCCTTAGGGAGGGGTTGGTTAACTGGGTAGGTGAAGAAGTCGAAAGGCTGGCCGTAAAAGCAAGGGCAGGGTACCATTGTGAGCCACGACAGGGCTGGGATGGTTGAAAAGCCTACCAGTCGAGATTGGCCGCTGTTGATGTTTGAAAAGCCTAGACCGTCACATTTGATATCAGAGCTAAAGGTTGAGTAAGAACTTTAGCTATGGAGTGTAACACATTAGATGGCTCATTAGAGATAGGGTAAAGTATACCTTAGAATGAGTACAACCAGTGAAACCGAAAACCCAAAAATACTCGGTCTATTTTCTTTAACTATTGTTATTCCCTACGGTATCTCGTCCGAATACCTAAAACGGTTTTCTTACTATTTACAGATAGCAAGAATGAGTGGAAAATGAGGACGAGGTAGGGAACAGGGAAGTACCACTTCAACTGGTCAAGGCCCTGCAACAACAGATATTTCCACTCAACCACAACCAAATCTAGCTGATTTATATCGAAGTTTTTCTAAACTTGGTGGAAAGCCATTCACAGGCAAGGAAACCATTATCAAAGCACAAGCCTGGATTCGATCGTGCGGAAGGATTTTCAAGGACTAAAATTAGAAGATGCTCAGATGCGATTGATAGCTTCCTGGAAACCCCAGGAAGAGGATTTAGTGTGGTGGGAAACTATTATTGTGGATGAGCCGGTGGATGAGTTCACTTGGAGTCGTTTCAAGGAAGTGTTTGAGCAGTGATTTATGCCGTCTGCTGGTATCTCCAGAATGTACCAGGAGTTCACGGATTTGAAGCAGGAAAGTTTATTGTTTGAGGAATACTTGAACAAATTCGACGAATTATCTCGGTTTGGTCCGAAGTTGGTGAATACATCTTTGAAAAAGAACGAAAAGTTTATTCAGGGAATGAACAAGAAATACTAGGAGAGGTTGACTACTCACGTAAAAGAATCTTTTCCTAAATTAATTGATATGGGTTATAGATACGATACTTGGATAAGCAAGAAGTTTCGGAGGAGAATGGGAATACAAGTAATCTGAATTGGAGGAAAAGGAAGCTCGGCGGAAAGAAACCATGGAAAGGCAAAGAAAAGAAGAATATACAGAAGAAAAAGGTGAAAGATGTTACTTATTTCAATTGCTTGGAGAAAGGCCATTACTTGAACAATTGTAAGAATCCCATGAAGCAAGGAAGGAGGGAGCAATTAATGAAGCCAGAGCAGGAATCTAGGGAATGTTATTACTGCCAGAAGCTGGGACATAGGATCATAGATTGCCCAGCACTGAAGCAAGCTCAAGAAGCGAGTGTATATGCAATCAAAGATGATTCTTCAACCTCAAGGGCTGATAAAGGAAAAGGAAATTTAAAAGGTAACCTTCTCGTTTATGATAAAAAAAATCGAGTTTGTTCGACACAGGAACTACACATAGTTTTATTTCTCAACAAATCATAGATAAGTTAAATCTTGAATCTGAGATCGTAGTCGAATCTATTTCTGTCTGTTTCATTGGGTTCTGATATATTCTACGAATAGTTAGTTATCCCTTCGGACTAACCAATACCCTTGTATATTCGTAGTTTCTGATAACCCAAGTATTTTGTAAAGTGTTGAATGAGTTTGTTCTCATATCTATTGTTGATATTCTGATTTGGTAAGCCAAATGCAGAATAGATATCCAATTTGATCTGCAAAGATATTTCTTTATCTTTCATCTGTTCTTTGTTGTCACCCAGGCAAATTTCGAGGATGAAATTTTCTTAAGGGGGGAATCTGTAACATTTGCGAATAGCCAAGTTTAATTTAACAATTAATTTAATTTTGGGATTAAATTGTAAAAATTATTTGTGAATTAATTAGAAATTTCCAAAAAAAATCAATTCCGTGAATGTATAAATATATACATTAGTATTAAAACTATTTTCTTTTAAAATTGTATGTATGTAAAATATGATTTATAAATTTATTAAAATAAGGTTCAAAACAAAATTTACAAAATAATTTGAATTAAGGTTATAAACACAAATTTGTTCTCATAAGACATTTGTAAGAGAATTAAAATGTGTAATTACAAGTGTTAATACAATATAGACAAGTGTTAAACCAAGTGTACAAGTGGCAAAAAAAATTCTTTTCTTTTAAACTAAATTTAGAAAAGCATGCATAGAAAAAGAAAAAATATAATCAGACTATTCTTTTCTCAAGCCTGAGAAACAAAAGAAAAAAAAAATCAAAACTATCTTCAATCTCAAAAACAAACCTGAGAAGAAAATAACAACTTATCTTCAAACCAGATTTCAATTTACAAAAGATCAAGGCATCAAGAAATTCAGCTTGTAAGCAAAGCAAAACAGGATCAAAACCAAGAAAATTCAAATCAAATCAAAAATCATCCAAGAAATTTCAAAACAGTGAAAAAATCAAACAAAGTAAGGTTTAGAAATCAAACAGGAATCAATTCAACTTAATTCCAACAGCAAATAAGCCAGGCTTCAAAATAAAAATAGCAACTAAGCAAAAGATCAAAGCATCCAAGTACAATCAGGTTGCAAATGCAAATCTTCAAAGCCTGGGAATGTAGTCTATATTCAAGCAAACCTGGAACAAAATTTAGCTACAAATCAATCTACAAGCCTGGGATTTAGTTAAAGAAACTTCAACCTTGTTTTGAAAGCAAGCTCAGAAAAAAAATCAAACATCAAAGTACTAATTCAAAGCTTAAGCATCATTTCCAGTATTCAACCTCCTCTGTTCAATAGAGAATTAGGTGAGCAAACCTTTTGAAACCTCTAATGTTTGATCTATGGTTTGAATGTGTGCTTAAGATTTGTTTGAATGAGTGCAGATATGTGTATGAATGTATATATATCCATTGTGCATGTTGATAAACAGGGATATTTATCCCTGTTTGCAAGTTCAGGTTTCCAGAAAACCTGTATTAAAATAAAAAAATAAAAAATCCTAAAACACTGCATCTAATTGTTATTAGATTAGAATGTCAAAATGAAATGTATTAAAATTCACACAAACTTAATTTTAAAAATATGTTTTCAAGATAATATGAAAGGTAGTTGTCTGGAAGAAGAGAAAATAGTACCAATTCAAATTTTATCAAATTTTCAATCTGCATGGATTCGAGATTTGTTTATATCATCCAAAACGATTTCGAAAATAATGATTTTTAAAGTAAAAAATCAGAGTTTTTGGTTTCGAATTGTGGTCTAGCTAGATGAACAGAATATGGGTTTTTATGAATTTCTGGTGATCGATGCTTGTTTGGGTATCAAGATTGTTTTCAGAGATGTTGGAACGATGCTTGAATTTGAGAAAAATGCTAGATGATTTTATAATTCATCATGAATGAAGATTGGAATCGATTTAGGGTTTTAACCCTGTATTTTGTAAATTGTATTCGCGAGTCATTTTCGTCGTCGCCATAGAGTTTCAGACGATCGGACCAGGAAGGAGGAGTTCGTGGAGGGTCGGAGCATCATCGGCCAAAATGGCATGGCTTCCGATGGTTTGTCGCAGCGGAGTGAGTCGTACTTTTGTGATTGAATAGGCTTCAGGAAGAAATAATTGGCCTCCAATATGTTAAGTTTTTATTTAATGACGATTTCATGCTTTTGGTTGTTCGAATCATTTCTGGTGATCGACGATGATGTTTGGGTGGCTGCGGCGTCGATCGGAGATGGTCGTGGGGTTTGTGCACGTGTGTGTTGATGTGGGTAGTGTCAGGATTTGTTACTGGAAGAAGAAGGATGTTGCTCGAAGGAAATTTCGGGGAGATGGTGGATTGGCTCGAGTATGGACTCGAGTGAAATTGCGTTGTACCGGGTATTCCAAAAACTTAAACAAATTTTTGAAGTTTGAGAGGGGATACAGGTGAGTTTGGGAAGAAACCCGAAGTGGAGGGGTTGTGTAACATCCCCGGATTTTAGTCCAGTTTAATTTGATAATTGAATTAAATTTTGAAATTTAATTGTGGATTTAATTATGAATTTATTAGAAAATTTCTATTTTTGAATTATAAATAGATTTGAATTGGGAATTTAAGAATAAAATATAAATTGGGTTTAAATTTTCAAAATTAATAAAGATGTATCTTTATTCATACAAATGTATTTTAAGATCGAATATTTGAAAATAAAATTGAAATTATCTTTCGTATATGTAATTAAGTTAGTTGATCTTTAAAAACATTCTCTTTATACTTGAAAATAAAATTTAGTTTTGTACAAAATTTAAAATTACATAATTTATAATTATATAAAAGGGTTTAAAACATAATGTACAAATATAATTTTTACAAGGATTTTAAACATAAAAACATATATTTGAACATTTGTAATCAAATTTGAATGAAAAGTAACGAGTGTAAATTAGAGGAAATTACAAATTAACAAGTATAAGCAAAGAGGGACTAGCGGCATTAATTTTTTTTCTTTTAAATTTAAATGTAAATAACATACAAAAGGAAAAAAAATCAAGTTTCTCAATACCTTTCAGCCCTGAACAAAACAAAGAAGTAAAATAATTTGAAAATCACAAAGTAATTCAAAGAACTCAAAGCAAAATTGAATTCAAATCCTAAAAGCAGATCAGAGCCAAACTGCAACTTGATTTGGAGTAATTCAAAGCAAAGATCTGAAGCAAATTTCAAAACCTGGAAAACAGAAGATTCAAAAATCTGGAAATTTGCTGCTACATGCAAACCTGAGAATAAAGAAATGCAAATGCGAACTACAATCTGATTTGGGATAAAACAAAGGCTTCCAGGCTTGCTTCTCTGTATACAAGCATGACAGGTGAGCAAATTCCTATTTTAAAAGCTTAAGTTTTGAATTGTTTGATTTCATGTGAGTTTTCTAGAATGAATGTGTATTGTGTGTGTGTGTGTGTATATATATACACAAAAGCAATACTGCTGAGTTCATATGCATATAGAGCATGCATGCCTGTGTAACTGGATTCTCGCTGTTTAAACTTCCCAGGACTTAAGTTTTGATTTAAATCCAACCCTCTTGATTTTGTCATGGTTTAAATTCAAATTCGAATCAAACTAGTATGTTATATCACAAACTTTTTTTAAAAATATTACTTAAGTTAAAATAGCTTTGCATTATCTCTTAAATTTTACAACACAAATGCATCAACAATCAAATATCCAGGCTCAAAAAACAAACTTCTCTTTACATCATCATAAACACTGTGAGCAACCTTATTTTTTATTAAAAAACTGGGTTCTTTATTTTTTAACGGTAAGAAAACGCATAACTTCATTATATTTTATTTTGCTTACAGTGATACATGTTTGTGAATAAGTTGCATCTGTTATGAAGTATGTTTAAAAGTTGATGTGAATGTGTTGTGCATTGTTTAGATAACACACACAAGCATTCTGTTTCAAAGATCTACAGGATGAAAACCCATTTTAAAAAAATCAAATTCTCATCCCATAATCTTTTATAGACTTTGATCTCTAAATAAAATTTGTTTGTGCTTGTCAACTTCAAATTATAAAAATTATTTCAAGTAATTACTTTAAGCAATTGTAGAAATTACAGTGAAAATCGTGGATAGGTCTGAATTCGATCATCATAAACTTGTATTTGGACTTCATAATCATATTTGAATTGGTTAATGATGAATTTAGATGAAAGTCTCATAATTTTTAAATAAGTAAATCAAGTGGATTCGCGAGATGATCTGATTATGTTTTTTTGACGATTTAAGGCGATCGGAGCAATGATAATTCACGTGATCGAGGAGAGAGCAAGGTTGGAGGTCTAGAATCATCATAAAAATAGTCGTTGGTTTTATAATGGTACGTATGCTGGCTAAGATTAATATTATACTTTCGAAAGGGTTTTCTACACTGTGCACTTATAATAATAATATCAAATGGTTTTCGCGTATCAAGCATTTTTGACTGTCATAAGGGGAAATCTCCTCCAAGTGTGTGTTTGCATTATGTGTGTGGCGGGAAGCCTTATGGCAGTTTCATTTTCTTAAAAGCATTGCGGTTTTCAACTTAAAATTTCTTTTGTTTGTTTTAAAGATAAAAACTGTTTTTGTTTGCTCACACCAGTCCCATGACTGACCCGGAGTTTATTGTTCCCTTCCTAAACTCTGGGTGCCCACAAATTTCCACACGGGCAGTCTACAGTTGGGTTTTTTAGATAGTAGATAGTAGATATCGATTTGTTACCCTTCAGCTTTCTCTTTGGAATTCTTTGGAGTCTTCGGATTCATGACCAGTCTTTCTTAGCTTGGTGCAATGTGATGGTGGTTCGAGCTTTGGCTTGGAGCTTTGGATTCGGATGCAGTTGTGGATTCATTCTTGTCTAAAGATCACTTGGAGTTATCTCATCCATTGTTATATTTTTCGCTGTAGCATTATTGTTTGTATCTCTGATGTTGATTCATATTGTATCATTGTTGTATCAAATGTTGTATATCAATGATATTCATTTCCTTTCTTCCGCTGTGTTGTTATACTTGATGTGTTATAAGCTCCGACGAACCAGATTCGACGTTTGGATCTGCGTCATTTGAATACGAGTGTCGTATTCGGTGTCGATTTTCGAAGGTCGAGTCAGGGCCGTCACAAGTGTTATCAGAGCTGAAGGTTGAAACTTTAGCTCAGGAGTATACACATTAAGTAGACTCATTAGAGATAGGGTGAAGTATACCCTAGAATGAGTATATCCCTAAGATATCTGTCTGAATGCCTCGGTAAATTCTCTTACTATCCACTGATAGTGAGTATGAGTGCAAGAAGAGGACGAGCTAGGGGACAGGGTAGTACGACTACAAATGGTCGATACCCTGCAATAGCGGAAACAACTTTCTCTATCAATCTCCTTTGATTCGTCTTTTCAAATCTTTGACGATTCCTAGCAGCTCCAGGAGGAAGCTTTGATATATTTGCATGGGACACAAACTCTAAATGGGTCAGAATTGTTTGTTTGGATGAATTGTTTTCTTTGGTTGCTATGGTTGATAGAAATATTTTGGTTGTTTAAAAATAAAGGTTTTGGACGCATCCATATATCTGTTTATTCTGTTGGGTTCAGGTATATTCTACAAGTGGTTAGTTATCTTTTGAACTAACCAATGCCCTGTATATTCGTAGATCTGGCGACCCGAGTACCTTGATTCGTTCTTGTATCCATTAGCGATATTCTGATTTGGTAAGACAAATGCAGAATAACTATTAAATTTTATCGAAAAGATATTTCTTTGTCTTTCATCTATCCTTTGTTATCTCCCTTACAAATTTCGAGGACGAAATTTTCTAAAGGAGGGAATCTGTAACATCCCCGGATTTTAGTCCAGTTTAATTTGATAATTGAATTAATTTTTGAAATTTAATTGTGGATTTAATTATGAATTTATTAGAAAATTTCTATTTTTGAGTTATAAATAGGTTTGAATTGGGAATTTAAGAATAAAATATAAATTGTGTTTAAATTTTCAAAATTAATAAAGATGTATCTTTATTCATATAAATGTATTTTAAGATAGAATATTTGAAAATAAAATTTAAATTATCTTTTGTATATGTAATTAAGTTAGTTGATCTTTAAAAACATTCTCTTTATACTTGAAAATAAAATTTAGTTTTGTATACATTTAAAATTACATAATTTTATAATTGTATAAAAGGGTTTAAAACATAATGTACAAATATAATTTGTACAAGGATTTTAAACATAAAAACATATATTTGAACATTTGTAATCAAATTTGTATGAAAAGTAACAAGTGTAAATTAAAGGAAATTACAAATTAACAAGTGTAAACAAAGAGGGACAGGTGGCATTTAATTTTTTTTCCTTTTAAATTTAAATGTAAATAACATACAAAAGAAATAAAAAAATCTAGTTTCTCAATACCTTTCAGCCCTGAACAAACAAAGAAGTAAAAAATCTGAAAATCACAAAGTAATTCAAAGAACTCAAAGCAAAATTGAATTCAAAACCTAAAAGCAGATCAGAGCCAAACTACAACTTGATTTGGAGTAATTCAAAGCAAAGATCTAAAGCAAATTTTAAAACCTGGAAAGCAGAAGATTCAAAAATCTGGAAATTTGCTGCTACATGCAAACCTGAGAATAAAGAAATGCAAATGCGAACTACAACCTGATTTGGGATAAAACAAAGGCTTCTAGGCTTGCTTCTCTGTTTACAAGCATGACAGGTGAGCAAATTCCTATTTTAAAAGCTTAAGTTTTGAATTGTTTGATTTCATGTGAGTTTTCTGGAATGAATGTGTATTGTGTGTGTATATATATACGAAAGCAATACTACTGAGTTCATATGCATATAGAGCATGCATGCCTGTGTAACTGGATTCTCTGTTTAAACTTCCCAGGACTTAAGTTTGATTTAAATCCAACCCTCTTGATTTTGTCATGACTTAAACTTCAGATTCGAATCAAACTAGTTTGTTATATCACAAACTTTAGTATATAATTTTACTTAAGTCAAAATAGCTTTGCGTTATCTCTTAAATTTTACAACACAAATGCATCAACAATCAAATTTCCAGACTCAAAAAACAAACTTCTCTGTACATCATCATAAGCACTGTGAGCAACCTTATTTTTTATAAAAAAAAACTGGGTTCTTTATTTTTTAACTGTAAGCAAACATATAACTTCATTATATTTTAGTTTGCATACAGTGATACATGTTTGTGAATAAGTTGCATATGTTATGAAGTATGTTTAAAAGTTGATGTGAATGTGCTGTGCATTGTTTGGATAACAGACACAAGCATTCTGTTTCAAAGATCTACAGGATGAAAACCCATTTTAAAAAAAAATCAAATTCTCATCCCACGATCGTTTATAGACTTTGATCTCTAAACAAAATTTGTTTGTTCTTGTCAACTTCAAATTATAAAAATAATTTCAAGTAATTACATTAAGCAATTACAGAAATTACAGTGAAAGTCGTGGATAGGTCCGAATTCGATCATCATAAACTTGTATTTGGACTTCATAATCATATTCGAATTGGTTAATGATGAATTTACATGAAAGTCTCATAATTTTTAAAAAAGTAAATCACGTGGATTCGCGAGATGATCTGATTAGGTTTTTTTTGACGATTTAAGGCGATCGGAGAAATGATAATTCACGTGATCGAGGAGGGAGCAAGGTTGGAGGTCTAGAATCATCATAAAAATAGTCGTTGGTTTTATAATTCATTATGATGATCGTACGAAATTAATTTAGGGTTTAACATGAAGTTTGGGTTCGACATGGTTCTCGTGCTCGTGTGGGGTCCGTAGTTGATCGAGCTTAATGAAATTCAGGTAGACGTTAGCTGGGAGGTTGTCAAAGGTGTGGCCGGAGTTGTTGATGCTCCAGTGGTCAGAATCGCCGGCACGAAGTGATTTTAGGTGACTATGTTAGTTCCCGATGGTGATGATGGTCTCAATTTTGATCTACGGTAAAGCTGAGGGATCTGGGTGCTATGGCGAGGTAAGGGGATCATAGGTGACTGGTAGGGATCGACGACGATGATCGGAGTCGCCACGATCGTGTGTACACGTGTACACGTGGGAGGGGTTGTGTCTGTTGTAGTTGAAAGTGGGAAGAGGAAATTCTCAGGTTTGTTATCGAGAAGATTGGTGTGTTGCTCGAGAGTGCTATCGAGTGGTTTTGAACGTATAGTAATTGTTTTAAATGATTTAAATCTAGAAAAGTTCCAAAGAAAGAAAAGAAGAAGATGAAGTTGACTGGGGACGAACTCGGGTCGTGTCTCGAGGATTTTGTAAACTGACTCGAAGTTAAAGGTTTGCCTGGGGAAATTTAATAACTACAGTCTTCTATTTTTTTCCAAATCGAAACGTGTTCCAGGTTTTAAGCTTCTACCAGGTATTATGTTGAGTGTTTAACCAAGCTTAACTAATTTATTAACTACTACCTTTAAACAATCAATGCTAAGTTAAGTTGTAATTTATTATAGGTTTGAAAGTGAAATTATTTTTGAATTCAAAGATATCTTAATAAGCACAACCTTTAATTTAAGGGTTTATTTTAAATAAACTAAATAAAGATGATTAAGGAGTGGATTAAGAAGAAATAAATTAACTTAAAGGTTTAAAAGAAATTGGTCAATGGTAATTAACTCTAAATTGTTCTCAAGAATTTAATAATGTTAAGCGATTAAGACAAGTGGAATATCTTATGTTAATTAAAGTTTTAGGCAATTAAAAGTTAATTAATTAAGTTAAATTAATGATAATTGTTTGATTTGAAGTCACTAAGGACAAATAATTAATGATTTAAAACTTGATTAATCAAGTGTTAAAGGTTAATTTATTTAAAGGGTAATTAATTAATGTGATTAATTTTAATAATTAATTAGATAAAATAATTTATGAAAATCAATTATGAAATTTTTTAAGTGCATTTACTTAATGGAAGTAATTAAGGAATTAATTACTAAATGTCATTAATTGAGTTAATATGATTTGTTGAGTTAATTAATTAAGATTAATTAATTTAATCAATGGATGATTTAATAATAATTAATTGATGTGATTAATAGTATGGTTTAAATAAAGATTAACTACTTAATGTAATTAAATTAAATTGCAATATTAATTAATCAAGTTAATCAATTTATTTTTTTATGATTAATTAATATATGATTTAGGGACAATTAATTAAGATGATTGTAATTAATTTATATTAATTAACCAGGATTAGTAATCAATCTGATTTGAAATTATAAGATAACTACTTTATCTTCCTTATAAAACACTGTACTCTATTGAGCTGTTGTGAATTGTTTGATATCTCTATTATGTAATGATTTGTGATGGATTGGTATATTTGATATGAAATTGTAATGCCATAAGATATGAATTGCTTGGTGCTGAATTGTAATATTTGTGATTGTTTCTATGTAGATATGTAAACCTTGACCCGTAAAACGGCATTTGAAATTCGATGCGACAGGGAGTCGGATTCCAGTTGGTTATCCGAAACCCACATCGAATCATATTAGTGAATCCTTGTTATTGATAAATTTATTTTATATATGAATCTGTGAATAAAGATAAGCGTTATAGCTTATACCGCTTATCGATATTGCTGCATTTTAATCTGTGATGTGATAATTGTTGTTGCACTATTGTGTGTAAAACCCCTGGACTACACTATACATGCACAAATATGGATTTCATATGGAAATCGGTTAAGTCACAGACTTTTGAAAATAATTTTAAAAAATTGAATTTTTAAAATCCAAATGTTTTAGATATGGATTGGGTTTAAAGTGAAAAGCTTTTGAAAAAGAATTTCAAAGATGAAAGTTATTTTGAATAACTTGATTTAGTTTTAAAATTTGATTTAAAATTTGAATTCAAAATTTGAAATTTATTTTATGTTGAGAATTTATGATACAAACTATAAATGTGTTTATACGGGTTTTTAAACCATTTTAAAAGTATAGTTTTGAGAATTTGAATTTAACCCAAGTTTACATTTAAAAGGCCTTAACTCATGCAATTATAATCGGGTTTTTCCGAAAAGAAAACGAGTGATTTCAAATAATAATAGCTTTTATATAAGAAATGAATTTCCCAATTTTGCTGAAAAGATTTCATGTTTGGAATGGAATGATTTTGGAAGCTATAATTGAATTTTGTGAAAAACAGTTAAACCCTATTATGAAATTGAAGAGGATTTTAAATGATGTATCTTTTATATATAAAAGATTTGAAACGGGAATTGTTTTGAACGATATGGATGAATCTTTGAAAATTGTTTTGAAAGCTATGAAATGAGTCTTTGATTTAAAGACCAGATGAGTTAATTCAATTTTAAACGGAATTGTTTTGGAAGGCTAGAAATAAATCTTTGTTAAGGATTGGTGATCCTTATTTTAAATTAAAAGGGTCTTAAAAGGTGAATCTTTTGTTTAAAAGATTTAAGTGTGAAAATTGTTTAAACCATTGAAGGTTTTTAAAGTGAATCTTTTTGTTTAAAAGATTGGAAATGGTAATTTGTTTAAACCATTTGAATGAAAGGTTTTGGGCTTTAAGCTATGATTTAACTGAGATCCCGTTATCCATATGTTTTTAAATATTTCGCTCACTATTCGGTTTAGCTGGGAGAGGACTTTGTGTCATATAACCCATTTCGAATAGCAATACGACGTTATGGATAACATCAGAAGACCGGCGGTGAAGACCAGATACTTTCGAAAACGAAAGGATGACCTGTCGAATGTCTCTGCACCGAATGGCCCCGGTATAGAGATTTGAGCACCCATTGTGATGGGAAGTCCGGACGTGATTAGAAATTATTCGGATTGCAAGGGCTTCTTTGGAAGTGCCTTCGGTTATGTTCGGACCCGGAACAGACTTGTATGGATGTGTGTCTGACATTACACTTTGAGATGTAAAACCGGCTTCAATCAAATACATTTTTGTTTGGTGGTGGAGATTTAATCTCTTAGCTCAACACCCTTCTCTGAGACGTACGAGCTCAGATGTTATGTAGTTGATGGTTACCAGTGATACATTTCCAATTTGGTAATGTGGCATACGAAGTGCTGCTGATCATTTGTTGATCAAAGCATGGCTTCTGTGAAAAGCGTAGTTTTATGGATGAGACTTCGTCGGACCTCACACCCCGGAATCGTCGAAACAGGAAGAATGCAGCAAGGTTTCATGGGTAGCTCCCCTAGGGTATGACCATTCCTTCTGGAAAAGGGTAGTATCATGATATGGAGCCCAGATACTTACTCGTGTGGACACTGTATATTTATTACCGTGTGATGTTGTTGTTGGAGGGCCCTCGGATGAAAGGTCCCAAAGGACCGGGGGTGGCATATCTTAGGTTTTATTCCCCGGGAAGGGGATAGCCGGCCTTGTGTTAGCAAAGAGCCGGGTAGGTTCTCAGGGCGTCCCTCCAGAGGCGTACCCATGTGGCAATGGGAAGTTCCTTGGCCTGACCATTTGTTGGAAAATCCAAAGAAACAATACGCGCCTTGTATGGTTTTAGTTGTAGAACCTGCCATCTAATATGGTAGTTATAGTAGGCATACTATAATGGTACGTATGCAGGCTAAGATTGATATTATACTTTCAAAAGGGTTTTCTACACTGTTCACTTATAATAATGATATCAAATGGCTTTCGCGTATCAAGCATTTTTGACTGTCATAAGGGGAAATCTCCTCCAAGTGTGCGTTTGCATTGTGTGTGTGGCGGGAGGCCTTATGGAAGTTTCATTTTCTTAAAAGCATTGCGGTTTTTAACTTAAAATTTCTTTTGTTTGTTTTAAATCTAAAACTGTTTTTGTTTGCTCACACCAGTCCCATGACTGACCCGGAGTTTATTGTTCCCTTCCTAAACTCTTGGTGCCCACAAATTTCCACGGGCAGTCTAGAGTTGGGTTTTTCAGATAGTAGATAGTAGATATCGATTTGATACCCTTCAGCTTTCTCTTTGGAATTCTTTGGAGTCTTCGGATTCATGACCAGTCTTACTTAGCTTGGTGCAATGTGATGGTGGTTCGAGCTTTGGCTTGGAGCTTTGGATTCGGATGCAGTTGTGGATTCATTCTTGTCTAAATATCACTTGGAGTTATCCCATCTATTGTTATTTTTTCCGCTGTAGCATTGTTATTTGTATCTCTGATGTTGATTCATATTGTATCATTGTTGTATCGAATGTTGTATATCAATGATATTCATTTCCTTTCTTCCGCTGTGTTGTTATACTTGATGTGTTATAAGCTCTGGCGAACCAAATTTGATGTTTGGATCTGCGTCATTTGAATACGAGTGTCGTATTTGGTGTCAATTTTCAGACGTCGAGTCAGGTCCATCACAGGTTGTTGACTCGGGGGAGGTCTCGAGTGAGTCTCGGGGAGGTATAAAAAATAGTCTTCTTGACTTTAAAACAAAAAAAAAAAAAAAAAAAAAATTTAAACATTTTAAATTCATGCTTTAAAAAATGGTTTTAATTTGGGTATTGGATTAAGAAAAGTCTTTAGTAAGATGTTTTTAAACGTTTTTAAGTTTATTTTTTTAAAAAGTTTATTTTTAAACTTAATAATATAAAAGAAGTAAATAAATATTACAAATGTTTCAATTGTTAAAATTAACTTTTAAAGTCTAAATTAATTTATATTTTAAAGAAAATTAATTACTTAAAGTTAATTTCTTAATGAAAATAATTAAGGTAAATTAATTAATGATTTAAAGATTGATTAATCAAGTGTTTAAAGGTTAATTAATTAAGGATAATTAATTAATGTAACTAAGGTAATTAATTTAAGAAGTAATTAATTAATTAAAAGTTAGTTGATTAATTTAATAAAAGTAATTAATTAATGGTAAAAGTTAATTAAGTAATTAAGGATAATTACTTATTTTAAATTAATTAGCATTAGTTAATTAAATGATAATTAATTAAGAGTTAATCAAATGATTAATTAATTAAGGATAATTAATTTAGAGTAATTAATTAATTAAGATTAATTCTTTAATAATTAAAGGTTGATTAATTCATTAATTAAGATTAGTTAATAAATAATTAAGCGATAATTAGTTAACATAAACTGTAATTAATTAATGTTAATCAACCAGAATTAGTGATTAATCTGGTTTCAATTAATCAGAAGATCAAATAACCTTACTTATGGATGTTTGAATTGTATGAACTGCTGTGAATTGTTTGTTACTGTATGATGGTTTGTGATTTGAATTGTTTTAATTCAAGCTCTGATGAATGTAATTTATTTATCTATAATGCATTTATATTATCTATCTGTGATTCTGTGTATATAGATAAGCGTTATAGGATTATACCGCTTATCGATATTGCTGTGATTGTATCTGTGATGACTGATGATGTTGCACTATTGGGTAAAACCCCTGGACTACACCATACACACACAAATGTGGATTGCACGAGGAAATTGATTAAGTCACAGATTTTTGAAATAGTTTTAAAATTGAATTTTTAATCCAAAAGGTTTTGGAAATGGATTTGGGTGAAATATAAAAAGATTTTGAAAGAGAGTTTTCAAAGATAAAAGTTATTTTGAATAACTTGATAAAGTTTTGAAACTTAAATAATTTGATTTAAATTTGAATTAAAAATTTGAAATTGAATTCCACGTTTGGAAATCATGGTTTAAAAGGCTATACAAGCTATATGTGTTTATATGGTTTCAAACCATTTTAAAAGGTATTGTTTTGGCAATTTGAATTTGACCCAAGAATTTTATCTTGCATAAATGCAATCGGATTTGTCCGAAACGAAAACTATTTGTTTTCAAGTAGTAAAAGCTTTCATATAAGAATTTCCAATTTGTGTTAAAAGATTTCAAGTTTGAAATGAAAATGGTTTTCCAAGTTATGAATGAATCTTTGGAAACAATTTTGAAAGCTATGAATTGGGTCTTGATTTAAAGGTTGGATGAGTTAATCCAATTTGAAGAGGGAATTGTTTTGAAATCTGTGAATGGATCTTTATGAAAATGGGTGAACTTTGTAAAGTGAATCTTTTTGTTTAAAGATTTGAAAATGCTAAATTGTTTAAACCATTTGAAAAGAAAGGTTGGATAATAAGTTGTGACTTAACTGAAATCTCATATCCATATGTTTTTAAATATTGCGCTCATTGTTCGATTTAGCCGGGAGAGGACCTTGTGTCATATAACCCATTCTGAATAATGGTACGATGTTATGGATAGCATTTGAAGACCGGTGGTGAGGATCGGGTGTTTTTGAGAACGAAAGGATAACCCGTCGAATGACTCTGCACTGAGTAGCTACGGTATAGAGATCTCCATATGTGATGGGGAGTCCTATCATGATTGTGAATACCTGGATTGCAAGGGCTTCTTTGGAAGTGCCTTTGGTTCTATTCGAACCCGAAACAGACTTGTATGGATGTGTGTTTAACGTTACACTTTGAGATGTAAAACCAGTTTCTATCAAATACGTTTCTGTTTGGTGGCGGAGATTTATTCTCTTAGCTTAACACCCTTCTCTGAGACGTACGAGCTCAGAGGTTATGTAGTATATGGTTACTAGTGATACATTTCCAATTTGGTAATGTGGCATGCGAAGTGCTGCTAATCATTTGTTGATCGAAGCATGGCTTTGTGAAAAAGCGTAGCTTTGTGGATGAGATTGCATCAGGACCTCACACCCTGGAAATGGTCGTAACAGGAAAGATGCGACAAGGTTGCAGGGGTCGCGCCCCTAGGGTATGTCCATTCCTTCTGAAAAAGGGTGGTATCATGGTATGGAGCCCAGATACTTAACTCATGTGGACACTGTATATTTATTACTGTGCGATGTTGCTTTGTGGTTGAAGATCCTCAGATAAAGGTCGCAAACGACTGGGTGTGGCATATCTTTAGGTATTACTCCTGGGCAGGGAGGAAACTGGCCCTGTGTTGGCAGAGAGCCGGGTAGGTTCTCGGGGCGTCACTCTAGATGTGTACCCATGTGGTAATTGGAAGTTCCTTAGCCTGACCATTTGTTGGAAATCCAATCAAACAATACGAGCCCTTTATGATTGCAATTGTACAACCTGCCAACTCAGGTGGTAGCTATAGCTGGCATAATATAATGGTACCTATGCTGGTTAAGATTAATATTATACTTTTGAAATGTTTTTCCATTATGCACTAATAATAATATCAAACAAGGATTTTGCATAGTAAGCATATTTGACTATCATAAGGAGAAATCTCCCCCAAGTGTGCAATTTCCTGGTGTGTGTGCCTAGAGGCCTTATGGTAGTTTCATTTTCCGAAAAGCATTGCGGATTTAATTTTAATTTCTTTTGCTCAAACTAAATGTTTTTGTTTGCTCACATCAGTCCTATGACTAACCCAGAGTTTATTGTTCCCTTCCTAAACTTTGGATGCCCATAATTTTCCATACGGGCAGTCTAGAGTTGGGTTTTCAGATAATCTAATAGTAGGTGTAGATTCGATAGCATCCAACCTATGGATTTTGGCGATAGCATTTTGGGTTCGCATTTGCTATAAGTCCAGCTTGATGGTGGTTCGAGCTTGAAGTTTAGAACTTTGGCTTTGGAGTTTTTGGATCGGAGTTGCAGTTTTGGATTCTCTTGAAGACTTTGCTCATGTTGTTATATTTCCGCTGTGGCATTGTGTCATGTATATTCTCTGATGGTGTTGGGTTGTTGTATCATGGTGTATATCACATTGTATCTATATTGTATATCAATGTTATCATCTTTTGTTTCCGCTGTGTTGTTTTTCATCTAATGTTGTTGCAAGCTTCAGCGATACGGATTCGATGTCATTTGTCGGACATCGAGTTTGGGTCGTCACAATGGAACTAAGGGCATTGAAGATGGGGCGAATCATTCTCACCTGTCTTCTTACATTTTTAAACTTCGTAACCCTAAATTTATTTGGAGATTCTTAGCCAATTGTAGCACTTCAACTATTGGAATATGTACTTTCGACATCATATTGAATAAAAAGAAGATTTATCGAATTATGACTTACTTTAGAATTTCAAAGCATATATGATTTGCTAATCAAAGATTGCTTCGAATTCAAAAGGCACTTATATTTCTGATTTCTCTTTTTGATCGTATGAATGTCTAATATGGATTTATTTCAAGCATATATGATTTCATTTGTCTTGCATACGATATCCTTATTAACCAAAGCTTGCTCGTTCACTCCTCTAAAGCCTTAACTCAACCAAGTGTCATCCTGTTCCAACACTCGTTGAGGTTAAATTTAGGCACTCTAATTTCCATCATTTGCCAAGGTTCTTATCCTTGCACATTTGGGGTTGACGAAGAAATTCGTTAACAAGAATGATGGCTAGAAACAACGAAAAACATTCCTAAAGCACCCAATAGGAAAATTAACACAAACTATATTTCCAAAAATCTCTTTAAACATGATAGACATATATCCTTTAATAATCTTTCCTTTACTAAATATTAGCTTGCTTATATTAAATTTAGTCAATTACTCCATATAGGTATATTCTTTATTCAAGATATTTTTAATTTAAATAGATGATTGCATTTGTTAAACTATTTCCAATAAATTTTATATTTTTATATAAATAACAATTCAATAATACATCCACCCATCCATGCGTACATCATGAAACCATCAAATTATAAATTCATCTTATTTAATTAATCATAATATAGGTTAATATTATATGGATTAATATCTCTTGTGATAACTACTCTGCTAAAGTCACCTTAAGGCCTTATTATTAATATTTAATAGGTTTCAAACTCTTAACTGTTGGTTCCAACTCAATATAAATTTTCCATTGTTACTAAATTCTCTAAAATAACCAAGCATTCATCAACCAATTAAATGAACATATACATAAGACAAACTAGTTAAGGTGCTCAACCGAAGATATTTAATCTTCTTCGCTGTGCAATTCTGGTCACAAATAGATCAGGGTACAACAATACCATTCAAACAACCTAATTTCTAATCTATGTTATCCATTAAATCTCACTCTTGACAAAAGTGAGTTCCAACCCTAGTATCATTCTCATAACAATAATTTGTATAGTAATTTAAAAATTATAATAAATACACCTTAATGGTTACTACCAATAATCATTTATATTTTTATCCTCAATAGGAATAAATTCTAAATTCTACCCTACACCCTAAGGGATGGGACTCTAAGTCTTTCTAGGCTAATATTCGTATATCAAATATCGTATATTATTTTGAACCTTTGCTCTAACACCAAGCTTAATGGCCTACCTCTATACTCATACTAACAAAGGTTATTATGTACTAATATCATTTGCTAATATCGAAAATAAGGCTATATATAAGCAACCAACCATGAATATCCCCTTGGGCCAACACCGACATGTTTTATCTTACCTCATGAATCATATATGACATGTACGGTATCAGCCCAATGCAATAACACATTGGCTAAAGAATGGAAAAAGATATAATATATCACAGAGAACACAGAATCATAGAACATAGCAGAATATACAATCTAGACAAGAAAATGTATACATAATGAGTCTACAAAAATAGAATTATTAGACTAACATAATATAGATATAGTCTACAATATGTCTCAAAAATATACATGATATAAAAAGTCATCAGCTCATAAAAAGTATAAAACATGCACGAAGGTCTAAGACCTAAATACATATATATTTCTATATCTATCTCCATATGCTAGCTCAACATCTACATTCAATGAGTCCCAGTACTGAAATGTCTCGACTTGACCCGAGTATTGATAAATAATAAATGGGATAGACTATCTCTTATTGAATATACTAGTATATGATTTTTTTGATAATAATAAACATATATATATATATATATTCATTTAAATGTATTTGTTATTGTACTATTTCATTTTCACATAACTGAATAGATATTTGCTGAATAAAATAAATAACACAGAATTTAACTTCAAACATATATTTTATTCAAACAAATATTTTATTACAATTTTGAATAGTACAAATTTGAGCTCTCACTATATACATACAATTTGCAATTACAATACAATTTCGATTACATCACAATTTTTCACTATACAATGTTTACATACATCCCACCTCACTACATATCACTCATTCACACGTATTTTATCTTCAACTTTACTCCAGCCTGAATCCAGCATCTTAGTCATTTGCAAAATACACACTGACGCAGTAAAATTTAAAAAGAAATATTTTTGCAGTATAAAATAAAATGTGTTTTTGAAAGTATTATTTGCCTTAGTTATTTGGGTTGTTCTTCATCATTTATTTTGAATTCATGATACATGAACAACTCGTGACATGCATAGTGTATCACTGTACATGCCACAAGGTCGTGCATACCGATATATACTTGATAAAACTGCAGGGATAAGTAAGCATAAGGTTAAACTCAATCAAAGATTAGGTTCAACTCAAGTGAAATAAAAATAAAGTCACGACATGAGCACAAGTTCAAAAGCTTCCTTTTTAGATCAACGGCAAGTTAATGGGTTCGAAAGCGAATAAAATTGGCTTCAACTCCTTCAAAAGCATGCCTCGACATGGTCCCTTCTACCTTTCTCCAATACACTATGTATCAATTTCTTGATACTATATGTATTGGTTTCGAATGGATGCAAAAGGCCTCCTGGGCATGTTGACGAAAGCAAGCAATGGAAGTGGTGAAGTTGTAATTCAAAACAAAACTGGTTTTTTGCCTTTCAAAGTAATTGCTCTTCACCTAACTTGCCTCATTTTTCAAAATATGATTGGTTGCCAATTATATATCAAAATCTTTTCTGAAAAGGCTGCCAAATTCAATAATTAACAATTGAAATCATTTTAAAAAATAAGCCATTCCCTTTAACAGAACATTTAAAACATTTTAAATCTTCCAAATTTAATAATTTAATAACAATATTAAAGTTCTTAGGAAAATTCACCAAAAATCATTATAATTTAGTTTAAGTATGCTTGCTAACATATATAAATTTCAAACCCAAAAATAATGTTTAATTGCCTTAAATAATTTAAACCTAATATTAAATATTTTCTCTCATTGAAAATCCAAAATAAATTCACAATCACGTAGGAAATTATGAAATTTGAAACCCGCTTCTAAACTATTGTTCTTGACAATATGTCAAAAATGTAAATCATATGGATGTCATGTAATAGGTTTTCCAATGTAAACTTATCATAAAATCTATATGAAATAGTTAAAATCATCGACAAGCATATATATCTATTTAAGAAAACATAACATGGCATGTAACTTGAAATTAATTTGGATCTAACTTGCAACCAAAATCAATATCAAAAGTGATATGTAAGTTAATTATTCACCTTGGTTTTGTGTTAAGAAGGTTGAGATTTGCCCTTAGATTGATTTACTTAAGCTTTCTACTTGAATCCTAGCATTTCATCTCCTTGAATCTTCTTAATGGTGGTCAGCCAAGCTGAATAGGGTTTGTTTTGCTTATGAATGTTAAAATGAATAACGAATGAAGAATATAAGGGTTTAGGGTATAAGATCAAAGATTATTCCTATTTTACCCTTACCATATTTCTCCTACTTATTATATTTATTCTCTTTTGCTAATACATTCATTAAGGCACGACTCATTCTAAATTAACAAATCTTAATCCCTTAAATAGCTACGTTATTTCATTTAGTTTATCTAATTAAATGTTCTAAATAATGTTAGTTAAAATTAGGGTCGTTATAGACTCCCCTCCTTAAAGAATTTCATCCTCGAAATTACGATAAGGTACTCACGAAAGTCAAACATAAAGATAAAACATACTATGAAATAAGTCAGGATAAGTATCTCTAATCCTACTCTTAGTTTGTGAAATACAGTCTCTCTCGTCGTCATTCTATTGGACTTTGACTGGTCTATCTTCTTCCTTAGTCTCTCCTCATCTCTCGCAACTATACAAAATTATTCTTACTATAGTCATATCCGGTTCCATTACTAGATCATCTAACACAGTCGGTGTAATAGTAGTCTCTGGATCTCGAATACACTTCCTTAGATGAGAAATATGAAAAACATTGTGGAATCCTGCCAAATTATTCGATAACGCTACTTTACGCAAATTTCCCAATCCTTTCCATAATAGGAAATGGTCCAACGAATCTTGGTGCCAATTTTCCCTATTTTTCAAATCTGATTACACCTTTCATCGGTGACACCTTGACGAAAACATGATCTTCGACTAAGAACTCTATGTCTTTTTATCTTTTATCAGCATGACACTTCTACCTAGACTGAGCTTCCTTCATCCTAGCTCGAATTAACTCAATATTTTCTATAGCTTCTTTAACCAAATTTGGTCCAAGAATTATTCTATCCTTATTTTTTACCAACAAGCGGGAGATTTGCATGGCCTTCCATACAACGCTTCAAACGGTGCCATCCCTATACAAGTATGATAATTGTTGTTATACGAAAACTCGAATAAATGTAAGTGGTCTATGATCCTCCAAAATCTATCATGCAAGATCTTAACAATTCTTCTAAGAATTTGTTAACTCTTTATGTTTTCCCGTCTGTCTATGTATGGTAAGTGTTACCCTTCTTGAGCTTGGTACCTAAAGTCTCTTGTTGACTCTTCCAAAACTCGCTAGTAAATAAGGAATATCTATCACTTACTATACTAATAGGTATTTCATGTAGTCTAACTATATTCCTCATGAGTAACTTAGCTAAATCTGGTGCTATCCTGGCCGACATAACGGGTATAAAGTGTACACTTTTATTAATCTGCCCACTATAACCCATGTACTCTCATTTCCTCTATTCGACCTTGGCAACCCATCTATGAAATCCATTGAGATAGAATCACATTTCCATACTGGAACATCTAGAGGATGAAGTAACCCACTTGGTTTTTGATATTCAGCTTTTACCTATTAACAATTTAAACACTGCCTCACCCATAATCCTACATATCTCTTCATACCTTCCCAAAAGAAACCTCTTTTCATATCCTAATACAACTTAATTCCTCCTAGATGAATAGTGAACTTCGAACGATGGCATTCTCTAAGAACTTCCTTCCTAATGCTTTCGACACTTGGAACACATAGTCGTCCATTCTTCCTCAACCACACATTCTGGTCAAGACTGAAATCTTTTAAGTTGTCGCTATCTTTTCCATTCCTTAACTTTCTGATCCGTTCAGCCAAAAATGGATCCTCCCGTGTTTACAAGCAATCCTTTCAATCATCATCATTCGAACTTCTAAACATGATAACATGGCTGTTCCTCGACTAGAACTAGCCTCAGATCTCCATTGTACTCCGCATGCTCAATGCTTCTAAGTCTTTCCACTCGCCATCATTACCAGTAGTGCATTCCGATATTTTCTGCTAAGTGCATCTGCAAACTTATTCCCTTTTCTCGGTGCGTATTCAATACCAGTCATAAGCGGCTAAAAACTCTAACCCCCTCTATTGTCTCATATTCAACTCCTTTTAAGAGAATAAATATCTTAGTGACTTATGATTTGTAAACAAACTGAATCTTTCTCCCAACAGATAATGTCTCCACGCCTTCAATGTGAAAATTACCGCAAATAATTCCAAATCATGAATTGGATATCTAACTGCATGCGGTCTGAGTTGTCGAGAAGCATAGCGATCACTTTACCACTCTACATTAACACAGCTCCTAATCCTATTCCACATGCGTCCTTGTATACTAATAAGTCCTAATTCCCCTCTAGAACAAGTAACACAGGTGCATTAGTCAGTAAGTGTTTTAGTTTCTAGAATGCCTCCTCACACTTATCAGTTTAGACAAACTTCACATTTCACCGAGTTAGCTTAGTCATCGGTGCGGCTATCCTTTCTTTGAGACTAAATGACCAAGAAATTTCACTTCCTTCTTCTAAAAGTGACACTTCACAAACTTTACCTTTAGCTGATGCTATCTCAACGTCTCAAGCACTATCCTAAGATTAACTTCATGATCTCTTTCATCCTTTGAATATATCAATATGTCATCTATGAATACCAATACAAATCTGTCCAGATGCTCTCGGAAGATTATATTCATCACCACGAAGAATGTTGGCGCATTAGTTAGACCAAACAGCATCACTAACCATTTATATGATCCATATCTGATCCTAAATGCCATCAAAGGAATACTATCCTCTGCTACTCTAAGTTAATGGAATCCTGTTGTCATATACAATTGACAAAATACTTAGGCTCCACTCGATTGATCGAACAAATCGTTAATCCTATGTAACAGATATCCATTCTTTATCATCTTCTCATTCAGCTTATGACAATCGATACACAGCCTCAATGATCCATTCAGTTTTTTAACAAATACTACGGCTGCTCCCTAAGGAAAACTGCTTGGTCAGATAAAATTCTTCCCTTCTAGATCCACCAATTGTACCTTTAGCTCCTTCATCTCAGTCAGTGTCATTCTACTTGGCGGTCTACTAACAGGTTCAACTCCTGGTGCTAAATCTATCTGAAACTCAATGGCTCGTTTCGGTGGTAGTCCTATCACGGACTCAAAGACATCTGCGAATTCTCTAACAACAAAAACTTGGTTCAACTCATCTTCTGTCTCCATAACACTCAACAAATCATTAACCTAAAACTAGGGTTTTCTTTGGAGTATATAATCCAATCACTAAAACTAGGTTTTGTAAGTGATATTTTCCTATCATGACAAAATATCCTAGCATCGTACTTACTTAACCAATCCATACCCAAAACAATTTCGAACCCTACGAAATAAATTAAATGCAAACTGCAAGAAAATATATGACCTAACAACTCAAATACTAAGTGGTCACATCTTATCCTAAGAGTCGCATACCCTCCTATCGGATTCACAGCTCTTAAGGAAGTAACTAAGTATGAGGGTTCTAGGTTAAGCTTTTCCACCAAACTATAGGATATAAATAATGCGATGAACTAGTTGCAAATAGAACTCTAACTAACACACCAAAAATCAAAGGTGTACCACACAACACAGCTTTTCCTTTCTCCTTTACCATAGGTCTTGATGAAACTGGTTCTAATGCAAACATTTTTCCCTTTCCATCCTTGGCCGGTTCCTTGCATAGGTTTTTATAATGTCCAATCTTAGCACAGTTGAAGCCTTTACTCCTTTCTTGTCATCAACCTTCTTTGCTTGGCCTATCCGACATTCATGAGCATAGTGTCCCTCATTATCACACTTGTAGCAGACTACATTGGCCTTCCCTTTCTTAGTTGCTCCTTCTTTCTAAGCGCCTTTCTTGTGAAAAAAAATTCTCTCCTGGTTATGCCCACCTTAGGTTTCCGCTGCTTTGTTATCATTAAAGAGAGAAAGCATCTCCTCATGCCTCAAAGCCATCTCAACAATTACATCGCATGGATCCCTAACATATGGTAAAGTTGCTTTAGCAACCTCAGGTCGCAATCCACGAATGAACTTCTCGTTCCTTTATATAACTGTATCAACCATAGCACATCCGCATCTCAATAGCTCATCAAATATGGTGGCATACTCCAACATCATCATGTCTTTCGGCACCATGCAGCAAACATCCCAAGCAGAGTTGACTTGGCAATCTTCGACATGAATCTTTCCTAAAATCTCCTTCTGAATTTTGCCCAAGTCATGGTCTCTTCATTTACTCCCACAATAACACTGTTCCACTAGTACAGTGTTCTCCTTGCAAATGTCTAGATGCCAATCTTCTTTTCTACTCATACATTCAGTTCCAAATCAACAAACATTCTTTCGTAATGAAGCAACCAATTCAACCAATTCTCTGCTTCAATTTCGTCCTCAATGCCGACAAACAGCTCGCCTCCTAGCCTAGCATAGTCTACTTAGTACCACATAGTTGTTGACTACTGGAGCTTCCTGATTTCCTCAACTAATCTCGTAGCATCTCCAGCTTGCATCATGCTGATGAAGAACTGATGCATAGCTCCTATATCAACTTACGGCACTCCAACACCCACATTAACGGTTTGTGCCCGACCCAGATTCCTTATAGTGCTTGGTCTGGCATTTCCATTGGCTGTAGGGCATCCTCCACCAATTTTAACTCTTCCATTCCTAGCATTCATATCTTAATTCTTTAAAATCTACATTTGAGTCTTTGTAAGATAAAGAATAATAGCCTAAGAGAGATGGGAGAAATAGAGATAAAGCATAAACTTATATATATAGCAAATACAAGTACGTTACTATAGTATATAATACCCCAATCTTTTCTCTAATTCCTTAGGATTATGTTTCAAAAATCATTTTAAGTTTAAAATTCCTTTAAGTTTTCATAAATCTATGCTCTGATACCAAGTTGTAACATCCTTTATCTTGAGGCCCAAACTAAGTGCTACAGATGCTGCAGTCATCCATAGTATTAACATCCGATGATAAAATATGGTAATGTTAATAGTATCTATAATATCAGAAGCACATGAATATGAAATAAAATCAACATAGATTCCAAAAATCATTTTACCTCGTTACATTTCAGATCAATATTTCATTTTCAGTTACATAATCCCAAAATGATTCCCAGGTTTTGATCATATAATTATGCTAAGAGCCACATATGAAGATGCCCTCTTGGATGATCAGAGTATTAGATGGATAGACATATCAGTCATAAATATATCGTAGTGGAAATAACACTAATAGCTCCTATATAGCTAGCTTTGCCTCTTGCATGTCTTCAAAAGCTTATTCGTCCAACCTACTAAACTTGAAAAGTCCTTAACTCTCGATCTACTCAAATTTAATTTTGAGCACCTAAGAGTTTAGGAGGAAAACATAAAATTCAAGTCAGACATAAAGCTTGGTCTATTACATCTTGGTTTACTGATATTAAATAAGACCACGCCGCTTAGCTGAACGGGTTTCACCTCACTAATATCCTTTTAAAATTGTATCTTTTACAAATCAAAAACCTACAGTAAAACTGATTATAACAATAATAGCAATAACATATATGCATATAAATCAGGTAATCAATGAACTATCTATCTACATTATAGTTTTACCTGGCTGACCATTAACCACTGGTTGACTCGGGCCTACTAGACATAATAATCATTCTAACTTCTGCTAGATACAATACTGGACTATCTGCCCTTAACTATCTTCTTCTTGGGTCAACTGATCCTATTGGTTTTGCGGGCTCACTAATAACCTATCTTTACTCTGTAAATTCACTTTTCTGTGTAACATTATTTTAGTCTTACCTGTGATAAAGCGTTACACATTGGAATTTTAGACTTATATTATATAGGGGCTATCAGCTAAAGTATAAGGTGTGACCCCATACCAGTCCCATCTAGTCTTCTAATATCTAAGTCATATACTTAGGGTTAACTACCCTATTCAAAGTTCATTTCTTTGTAAACAATCTTTATAATTAATTTACCCTTGAAATCATACCTTTATAAAATAAGGAAATCGTGTTCTTTGCTTTACTCAGAATACTTATGTGATGATAGATGCTTTATATAAATCCAATCAATGGGATTAACTATCCATTTAAATAAGTTTAAGCCTCTTTTTATATTAGAAAACTTTAGGCTATAAGGCCAAAATAATACATTCAAAACCTTTGTTTAAATCTTAAACAATCCTTTTCGAATTCACTGAAAGTACCCCTTTCAAAATAAGTTAACTACTTTAACCTTGAAAGCATTAGGACGAAAGGCTAAAACATAACCTGCGAATGTATTGGAAGTAGACCTTTCCAAATCATCATTTACACCTTAAACTTCCTCTTTCAAAGCCATTAAACTAAAAGTTTCAAAGCACTCAAACTAAAAGTTTCAAAAGAGTTGGAATCCTTACCTTTGAAACACTTAAAATGTACCTTTCGAAAGCATTGGGGTCAAGAAAAAGTTTATGGAAACATAGCTTTGAAACCACTTAAAAATATACCTTTCATAACCATTGGGTTTAACATATAGTGCAACAATAGGGTAAATGAAAAAAGAAGCAATAGTAACCCTTTTATATGCATTAATCTTAATTAAAAGAATTGGGGAAGATATTAGTTTCAAACCCATTGCTTCAAAACCATTGCCTTCGAAACCATTGACAAAAGAGGTTAAAAGGAACCTTTGAAAGCATTGGGAAGGCGGCCTCAAAATTTACAAGATGACCCTTTTTGAATACATTGTTATAAGGCTATACAGAAAAGCGGCCCTTAACTAATTCGAAAGTTATGAATGCAGCAGCTGGCTATCGAATAGGTTCAAATGTGTAAACTCCTTCGGAAGCTCCTTTTAAAAACAAAGACTCTTTCTAAATTGAAAGCACCTTTTAAAAATAAAGACAAGCAGCAACTCTTTCGAAAGCTTCCTTGTTAGAACGAGGATAAGTTAATGGGTTCGAAAGCTAATAAAATTGGCTTCAACCCCTTTGAAAGTGTGCCTTCGACACGGTCCTTTCTGCCTTTTCCAATACACTACATATCAATTGCTTGATATCATGTGCATTGGATTCGAATGGATGTGAAATGCCTTCTGGGCATGTTGAGAAAGCAAGCAATGGAAGTGGCGAAGTTGTAATTCGAAATAAACCTGGTTTTATGCCTTTCAAAGTAATTCCTTTTCACCTAACTTTCCTAATTCATCAAAATATGATTGGTTTCCAATTCTTTATCAAAATCTTTTCTTAAAATGCTGTCGAATTCAATAATTAATAATTGAAATCATTTCAACAAATAAACCATTTCCTTCAATGAGACATTTGAAACATTTAAGTCCTCCGACTTAAATAATTTAATAACCATATTAAAGCTCTTTGGAAAAGTCCCCAAAAATCATTGTAATTCAGTTTAAATATGCTTTCTAACAAATATAAATTCCAAACCCAAAAGCAGTGTTTAATTGCATAATCACTTAGAAAATTATAAAACTTGGAACCCACTTCTAAAATAATGGTCTTGACCGTATATCAAAATGCAAATCATATGATGTCATTTAATAGGCTTTCTAATCTTAACTTGTCATAAAATCTATATGAAACCTAAACTTATCATAAAAGCTATATGAAACAACATAAATCATCAATAAGAATATATATCCATTTAAACAAACACAACATGGCATGTAACTTGCAAAATTAATTTGGACTTAACTTGCAACCGAAACCAATATCAAAAACGAGATGTAAATTAATTATTCATTTTGGGTTTGTGTTAAGAAGGTTGAACTTAGATTGATTTGCTTAAGCTTTTTACTTGAATCATAAATTTTATTCTCCTTGAATCTTCTTAATGGTGGTCGACCAAGCTCAATAGGGCGTTAGTTTTGTTTGTGAATGTTAAAATGAACAAGGAATGAAGAATAGAAGGGTTTAGGGTATAAGAACAATGGTTATTCCTATTTTACTCTTACCGTATTCCTCCTACTTACTTATTTTTATTCTCTTTTGCTAATACATTCATTAAGGCACGACTTCTTCTAAATTAATAAATCTCAAATCCTTATCTATCTACGTTATTTCATTTAATTTATCTAATTAAAATTTTTAAATATTGTTAGTCAAAATTAGGGTCATTGCATCTAACCCAATGCAGGTTGAGTCCTCAACTTGTGGCCGGCCAGAACATCCTGGAACAAGTTGATGCGAACCTTAGGGAAGAAATGCACGTCCTCCACCAACCACTCAACGGAATTCAAGCCCACAATGCCGGGAGCAGGGCACTCTTGGATGATGAGAATAAGGAACTATTCTCCAATAAAATCCTAGACTCTTACATTCATCATTGGTATGCCTTACTGTCTATTGAAAAGTATGATGTAAATGTAAACACAGTCGACCACATCATGGCATTTAACTCCAACACACATGCAAGACAGCTCTCTAGTTCAGCAAAGTTCTTGCCCTTCTCCATCACACTTACAAGACTAACCTCTGATTGGTTCTTACACCTGCGATCTGGCAGTATCTACTTCTAGGCCCAACTATGCATAGACCTTAAGACTTGTTTCTTTACGCTTTGTGCCCTTGTCATTTTGGCAGGTGTGCTAGCAAATATCAAGCAAGCTCCTTCTAAAAGCTTGTGGTCGTATGTTAGACGCTTTAACAGAGAGTCCACTTATGTTAGGGCTGCAAATATGAGCATCCTAATCGTGGGCCTATGCTAAGGGTTAGGTACCAATACAAGATATGGAAGGAGCTCAAGAAACAACCGACCTTATTTTTAACTGACTTCTATCAACTAGTGAACCACATTATGCGAATGGAAGATATAGCTCTCTCAAACAGCGACGGTGAGGCAAAGTTCCTTAGCCAAACCGACCATCGCAACAATAATGATCGTCGCAACAGTGGTTGTCAAAGCCGATGTCAGTCGGCGCCCATAGGTCGGCCCTCCCTACAAACCAGGTATCATAATTATTCAAACTTAAATAGGGACATCACCACCATCTACCATGCTACTAGGAACCAAATGTAGTATCAAAGCTTCGCTACCATTAGAAACAAAAAGGAGGAACCTTACCACAATGTTAAGTAACGCAAGTTCGATTAAATCAATGGCTATTCCATAATGGACTATCATATGCTCAAGGATGAGATTAGAGGCTCATAAAGAAAGTAGTGCTCCTGGAATTTATTGGACATTAAGTCGAGCAAAGGAAAAATCATGAAGAATAGCATAATCGGCCCCCCTTAGCCCAACAACGCTAAGGTTCAACCATTATTGTGCTCCTGACCACATGTAGAGACCGCATATGGTTGGAACCAACCGAGGGGCCTAATCCTGGTATTAAAGAGAAGTGGACACTATCAGGCAGGTTTACTCACTAGAGTCTCGGGCATCCAAGACACCCAGATTGGAATCAAAGTGGCTGATCAGCTTCATGAGCTAGGATTGGGAAGCAATGTCCTATCCCCATCTTGATACTATGCTCGTTATTCTTACCTTAGCCACTTACAATGTGCATCGGGCCTTCGTGGATAGGAGTAGCTCAGCCAACATCATGTTCAAGAATGAATTAGATGCTCTTGGGCTTCCTACCTCTAGTCTCGCCCTATGCTTCTTGCCCATTTATGTCTTTGAAGTGCATGCATTGTGCTAATGTGCACAATCTTCCTCGTAACGACATTCAGCCAAGAGCCCCTCACTATAAAGATGTAGTTAAATTTGTAGTAGTGATTCCCATTTGTTTGCCCACTTTTGATTAAAGTAGCTACTTAAAATGGACCTAGAGAACTATTACAAAGTTAGATTGACTTGAAATTTTGCGAGAACACTTAGAAGATAAAACTGAAGGCTCATAGAAAAATGGGATTGATTGGATTTAATATGATGGATCGTTGGCGATCCAACTTAATGGGTCACTACCGACCCATGGAGGTTGGGTCCCACCATTTCAAATTTCTAGGGTAGGCCCAAGACACCCTTTAGAGTGTATCAGAAAAATTTCATCTAATTTTGTTAAGTTTTGAGTGAGTTATGGATGATTGTTCTGGACTAGATGAACCATGAAGACAGATGATCAAACTAACTCCAAACGGCTTGATACTTGGGAAACACACTAAAAATAATAAGTGAACAGAACTCTATGAAAATTAGCTAGAAATAATCTAAGGAGATGGATCGCTAACAATCATCACATGCGGATAGCCAATGATATATAGGGACTCTTCACGAGTCTTTGTAATCTCTTGCATCTTTATTTATTGTCTCTTCTAAATATGTTTGCCAAGTTTCATAACCATCCAAGCAACCTAGTTTGAGAAGCAAAGACCCGTCTGATTCTAGTCATAGATCAATCTAGCTCATGTATGAGTCATAGTCAAAACAAGGCAACTAGCCATGAAATCAAATGGAGAGCGTCTACATAAGGCAAGGAATGCAACCTAAGTGAAACGATCTAATAATATTCCAAATACGTGGATCGGTAGCAATCCACGCCCAATGGATCTCTAGTGATCCATCAATTCAGGTCAGGTCGTTGTGAAATTTTTGGAGCTCCTTCGTATCCTTAAGTTTAGGTCTCTAGCAAAGTGGCTCAGCCCAACTGCTCTCTGATCCCTATAAATACTCACCTATCTATAATATAAAGAGGTTCTTCTAGACTGGCTGCTAGAACTCTGAAAAAACTATTCTTTACTCTTCTCCTCCCATATGATAGTCATTTGAGGGTTTGGTGTGATTCTCTGGTGAACTCTTGCATTTGTGACTTGGTCTAACATAGAAGATTCAATCAAATTGTAATCAGATTCAACCTGTAACCACAATTAGTCAATAACAAAATTTATAAATACTTAGACTTCGTTAATAGCCAAATCATTGTAAAAATCTCTTGTCTCTTTACTCTGTCTGCAAGTTATTATCACTTGTTTCTATTTTATTTTCCTTGATAAACAAGGCTGGTGCTTTCACACTCGATCCAGGGTGTTGATTCATTTTTTAGGTTAACATTTTGTTGCTTTCACTGAGAATAAAGGTAGATCTAGAAACTTGAAGCTTGAATCTGTGATTGGGGAAAAATGAAGTGGCCTAACACTAGATCTAAAAATGAAGCAAGTCAACTAGAGCCTAAGGGCATTCAGGAAGTAGCCTCAAATTCACACCAATCCATTTATGTAGCTAGAGAAGAAATGGAAATGCTCATGAAGGAGATGCAGGATGGAATCTTAACTGGGCAACAAGAGATGATGGAGGGATTCTTCCAAAGGATGGGACAATAAGGAATTTCAGGAGCTCCATGAATTTAGACCCTAGGAAACAATACATGAGCTACAAGAGTTTGATTAGAATGAGACGTAACATTGCCTCCATGCCTAGAGCAACCGATACTTAGAGGCAGTATGGGAGTCAACCTGAGAATCAACGTCGATGATGGGATCAATATGGGAGCTGGCATCGAAAGGGCCAACAGTGGCGTGACTTTTGAAACTCCAAGAACTGGTATTGTGGGAGCTAATTTGAATAATAGAGTGCAAATGGCAGAGGATTATGTGCCAGGGCTACCCTGGAGGAGCAGAGGACAAAATAGGACTAGAAGAGTAGGGTAGAACACTAGTGTGCAACCAGTGGAGTATTCCCTGGATTTCCTTTACCAAGGCGAGGGGTAGAATATTGCTCTCATATGAAGACCCTCATTGGATGGTTAAAATTGAATTGCATAATCGGTAAGAAGGTCGGTTAGAGGAGGACCCACTGATCAGGGTTTAGGAGATGTGAACAGAAACCCATTTACTGCTAGTATCCAAAATGCGAGAAATCCTCCTGATTTTAAGCTACCTAGGCTAGAAATGTACAATGGAAAGGCCGATCCAATGATTCATCTGATGAGATATATTCGACATATAGAGGCGTTGGGTGCTTCTGATGAAGTAATGAGATGGTGCTTCCTATTGTAATTGATGGATTTGGTGGCAATGTGGTTTAGACAACTGAAGAATGGATCCATTGGCACGTGGACCGAGTTAATAGGCAAAATTTTAAGACAATTCCAAGTTCACATCTCATAGCCAAAGAATATGATGACATTGGAAATTGTGAAACAAAGGCCTAGGGAGACCTTAAGAAGTTATTTAACAAGATTTAATATAGGAACGGCTGCAGCCAATAGGCCATACCCATCAGTGATTTTGATGGCGGCAACGTCTGGAGTCGCAAGCAAGACCAACTTCAGGGCTACACTTAAGAGGGATCCACCAATGAATCTCGCTGAGTTTTACTATGAAGCTGAGAGATATTTACGTCAGGAGGATGCCAATGCTGAAGACGAAGCTGAAGGGGCTGAAATTTATGTTGTTAATGGCAAGGGATCCTCTAGAGCAGGATTTTGAAAAGGCAAAGGGAAAAGAGAAGCTGATGATGATTCTAGAGAACCAAAACAACAAAAGAGGGAGCCCAAATTCTCTTTCCACTCTGAGCGGACTGAAACTATGGAAAGGATGTACTAGAAACTAGTGGCAAATTCCCTATCGAAAGCCTCCGAGATGAGAGCCCACTGATCGAGAGAATGGTTTTAGAAAGTTTTTGCATTTTCCATGAGCTGAGCGGACATGAAACAAATGAATGCCGGCACCATCATGATATAATTGAAGAACTAGTTCGGAACAAAAAGTTGCCATAGTACGTGAGGAATAGTATACGATAGCACAGCCGGTGCAGCCACCACCAAAAGTAGTTGCCTCAAGGAATGCCCAGGTGTCTGGGCCAAGATAGATAATCTTATAACCAGGATGGATGGGAAGTCAGATCTGACTGCTACTCTTTGTTTTGGCTTCTTTTTGCACTTTTTGTATATTAGCAGTAAAAGTAATAATGACCCCATGTGCTAAACCTAGATCGGTTGCTAGTCATGGTCCGAGTCGGATATCTGGGATGACTTCTATAATAATCTCAAATTGCTTGGACATGCATAAAACCTAGATTGGTCCCTTGCCATGCTCTGAGCTAGATGTTTGGGATAAACATTCATGATTTACGATTATTTATTTTTTGCTTGTTCGCTTTAATTTGAAATTTGAAATTTATAAAATCCATATTTAATGTGATGATTGATTTTTAATGCCATGAATTCCAGAACGGAGGGAAGTCCCCATGTCGGAGAGCGAGTGGATGGACTTATACGATATAAAGCGCCATAGATTCCCGACCGAAGAGACGAGATCGAAGTGCAACAAGTAAGTCCCTTTCACTAGAGAGTGAGAGGATGGTCTTACTTAATCACCCTTAACTTAATAAGCAAATGATCCAAAGAGATCATCCCCCTAAATTGAAATAATAAATGATCCAGAGAGATCGTTCCCTAAACTAAACGTCAAACAATTCAGAGAGATCACGCATTAAACTTAAATGGTTTGGGGAGATCGAACTTTAAAACAGATTTGATTTTATGAAATGTATTTTAATTCTTTATAAATATAATAAAACTCCTAAATCCTAGATGAACACGGGATGATTTCGATATATGATGTGATTCTGATATATGATGTGATTTTGATATATAATGTGATTTTGATATTAGATGTGATAACTCTGGATTTGAAGCAAAATAATAATGATGTAAATTTCAAATGAACATGGAAAAATTAGAGATATATGATGTAATTAGAGATGTGTGATGTAATATCTCCGAATTAAATTGGATTGATTATGATGTATACATTACACTTGGGTAGAGTCTAGAGCCTCAGGCTGTAGTAGGTTTAGAACAACTTATAATTGGTAAGAGAATCTGAAGGAACTAAATGATTCATAAAGGATGAAACGGCTGGAAAGCTAGACTACGAAAGAATGGAGGTAGGAACTTGTTCTTAAGCAAAGCACACCTTTCATTCAAAAGGTGTAGGCGTACTTTGGGGGCCTAATGTTTACCCGCTTTTTGATCAAAACAGCTAACTTAAAACGGACCTAGAGAACTCATACGGAGTTAGATTGACTTGAAATTTTGGGACAACACTTAGAAGACATAAAAGAAGGCCTAGAGAAAAAATGGGATTGTTTGGAGTTAATATGATGGTACGTTGGCGATCCTTCTTGATGAGTCACTTGCGACCCATGTAGGCTGGGCCCACCATCTCAAATTTCGAGGTTAGTGTAACAAACGGCATATTTTACGATTGTATATTTAAATATTTTATTTCAATTAGCATCGTTGGTCGGATTAAAGTCTGAAATGCTACTTTTTGTAAACAGTCGAATTAGGACTCGAGACTACTTCCATTGAGTCCAAAATGGCGTTTGCGACCTTTTTGAGTATAAACATCGATATGTTTGGAGCTGAATAGAATTTTAGTATTTTTATTTGAGGATTTGGGTTTGGTTTTTAGCCCAATAACCTAACAAGAGAACCCAACTCATCTAATACCCTAGCTCCCCCTCTAGTCCTCTTCATTCATAACATTTTCTTAACACTCTCAAGCTAAAAGAAAAATAGGGGAAGAGATAGGAAATTAAAATCCCTAAGCCCTAGTTTACTAGGAAATTCAAATTCAAGCTTGAAAATAAAAGAGAAGCTTAGGTAAGCATCCTCTTCATCTTCTCCATCTCAATCTCTCTTCAATTTTCAGAAATTCCTAAACCCTAACTTAGAAAAAACTTCACCTTTGATAATAGATTGAAGATTCTAGAGGCGTATTGAAGAGGAATTAGTCTTGCTTTGTTTTAAAGCCTTTCATTCGTTGTGTTTGAGTTTTAAAGGTGAGCTCTTGAACTCACATCTATGTCTATAGATTTTATTATTGTTAGGTATGAATTCCTAACATTTATTTCATGTTCAATTGCTTTTGATTTTATTGATTTGGTGAATTTTTCAATTTTGGTGTTTTAAAGTCAAATCTTTAAAGATCTTATCTTGGATGTTTGGACATGTTTTTGGTGGTGTATTGAAGAGCTTATAGGGCTGGATTGTCGATTGGCATAAATTCCTAGCATCCGCCGCTCGTTCGATCGCTTCCGATTTGGATTTTTTACCCCCTTTGGGTTAGGCTGATTTTTGCCTAGTTGGAAAATCTAGACGTCTAAAACAAAATCCAGACATCTGGAACAAAATTCAGACGTTTGGAAAGGGTTCCGAAAATGAAAAAAAAGGCAGAGCTAAAATCCAGATATCCGGATCAAAATCCAAATGTCTGGAACAAAATCCAGACATCCGGTTGAAAAATCCAAACATTTGAAATGGTTCTGGAATTAAAAAGATAAAGGATAAAAGGCATATATTTTTCCAAAACCTAAGGTCAGAGGTCTGGAAATACCTACCAGACGTCCAGAACTGTCAATTTTGCCTATTTTGGCTGTTTTTGAGTGGATTTCCAATATTTATCGATTTTTGTTGATCCGATCGGTTGTTGTCATTTATTATCGACTTTGATAACTCCTTTTCTTGATTTTTGGGAATATCCATTTGATTGGATTTGATATCGATTTTTGGGGTTTTAATTCACGTCGTCGAATGTGAATTTTTGGTGATCGGTTGTTTTGCCAATCGTTTTTTGTGATTTGTCACTTTAAAATACAAAGGTTTCTATACTAGCAGTAAATATCCAAACTCTTTCATAAAAATGATTTTAATGTTACTTTTAATGCAAAGTCAGTTTTTAAAACCGTTTTCCAAACTATTAATATATGCAAACCTTCCTCATTCGTTTGATAAATCCAATTAAACGACTTGGCAAAACAAGTGGTATGAAACGCTTGAGTTTACTTCGTCGGTTAATTCTTAGACTTGTTCAATTGAAACCTTGTGACAATTTCGAGTGGACATCTAAAATTTGTTCGTAAATACTTAAGATAAGCCAGTGGTTATGGGACATGAAGCTAAACTCATTTATTTACTAGCTTAGTGTCATTTACACTTATCAATCAATGATGATCATTTTGTGATTTAGACTAGTGATGTGCGATGTCTCTTTGTTTGTGTGGGGGGCTAAACCCCGTTTGTGAGTTTCGGCTCAAAATTGGTGGGGTAGAGACCCATGGTCTTCGGACCGTTTGTGAAGCCTCGGCTCAGAATTGATGGTTAACGACCATGGAATATCGTTTCGTTTGTGATGCACGTGTTGGTGAGCTTTCATGCTCTCGTTTGTGATAGGCCTCCCCCTTTGTGATTTTTGGATTTCTAATTGATGGTTTCTGAAATTTGTGTTTCACCAATTTTTGCAGTTGGCATTGATATATTTTGTCAATATTTGTGGTTTGGTGAATAAAATAAAAAATATGACATTCTTTTTTGACGCAGCGGATTTAACTTTGACGCGCTAATAATGCTCTGATAGAACGATAAATGCCCAATTCTGTTAATCGTGACGATGCCGAAATCTAACTATCTCCAACCCGTTGATCTCGCAAGATACCGTGTTGAAAGATCTATAATTCGATTGTTGATCACTCGCAAGTGATACCGAGAATTGGCTTCAACTTCGTTGATTCGCGCACGAATAACCGAAGATGGAAAGAAGAAGGAGATCACACTCAACTTCAACAAAGGTGGCAAAAGCTCACACACAAATTTTATTCAAAAATCAACTCCTTTTACGAATGACATCACACCCTATAGGAATTTACAACACACGACTTAACTCAATATACGACATACGACCTAACATTACACGACTTAGCACATGCGATATAAGAAAATACAACACACGACTTAACTCAACATACGACATGCGACCTAACACTTACAACAATACAAGTTACAACGTCTTAACAACAATATGAGCTACAACAATACGACTTAACAATCAATATGACATAAGAAGCCAGCGGCTCAACTCAAGCGACTCAACAACATACGACATAAGGAATCAACGGCTCAAGAGATAGCACAGCTTCAGGCGATATATGAGTAAGCGACATAAGAAATCACTGCGGCATAGGTTGAGCGACTTATATCAATGTGGCATAAGGAAACGGCATAAGTGACATACGACTTAAGCTTCAGCGACTTAAAGAATGAGCGACATAAGAAGATAGCGGCATAAGTGAACGGTTTTGATTTCTTGAGTCAGCAGGAGACTTAAAACTGCGGCATAAGGGTTTGGCATACGATTGACATACTCGTTATGTCGCGAACGACTTAAGACCAAGCGAGCGACTTAAGGAATTGGGGCGACTTAACTCGTTATGTCGCGTTTGTTCCGCCTCCTACGCTGCATCATCCTCCCCTGGTTGAAAAGAATTCGACCCCGAATTTACACTTTCCTCTTCTTCGACATACTTATTCTCATGATATGGAATCAAGTGTTTGATGCTGAAAACGTCAGCAGTATGGATATGATTCGGCAGTCTTAACTGATAAGCATTCTCATTAATCTTCTTTACGACTTCCAAAGGACCAATCTTTCTAGCAGCTATCTTATTGTAAGCACCAATAGGAAATCAATCTTTAGTCAATACTGCATATACAAAATCTCCTTCTTTGAATTCAAAATTTCATCGTTTAATATCTGCGGATTGCTTATATTTTCGTTCACCTTAAGCAATCGTTCCTTCACAACCCTGTGGCACTCTTGCAATTCATTCACAAAATCACTAGCTCGTTTGATCACTCCTTTCTGTTGTGGTGCTGTAGATAAATCCAATGGTCCCTTAGGGATTGTTGAGTAAACGACCTGGAATTGACTGAACCCAGTGCTACGATTAACTGCATGGTTGTGTGCAAACTTAGCTTGACACAGTTTGGAATCCCAACTCTTCAAATTGTCATTCACGAGGCATCTCAATAGATTACCTAGGGATCTATTTACAACTTCTGTCTGTCCATCCGTCTGTGGATGATAAGCACTACTAAATTTCAGCTTTGTCCCGACCATTCTCCATAGACTCATCCAAAAATGACTCAGAAAACGAGTGTCTCTATCTGATACAATAGATTCAGGCAACCCATGAAGATGATAGATCTCTCTAAAGTATAACTGTGCGACATTAACTGCTTCTACCGTCTTCTTGCATGCGATAAAATGTACCATTTTTGAAAACCGATCAACCACCACATAGATAGAATCATTGTCATGTTGCGTCCTTGGCAAGCCCAACACAAAGTCCATACTAACATCCACCCATGGCTTAGTAGGTATAGGAAACGGCAAATATAAACCTGCATTTGTCGCGGTCACCTTCGAAATTTGACAAATATGGCATCTCTGAACGAATTTTTCAACCTCTTTCCTCATTGACGACCAAAAATAAGACCTTGAAATCAACTGCATAGTACGGTCACGGCCCATATTTCCTTCTTCATGCAATTCTTTGATAATTTTCATTCGTAGACTGCAATCTGGAATACACAACTGATTTCCGTTGAATAGAAAACCTTCAACCAGCATATATCCATCCATGCTTCCCTATTTGACTTTGTCTAGGATTTCGAAAAAATATGAATCTGTAGTAAGAAGTTCTGGAAGTAAGTCAAAACCCATCACCTCTACTCGCATGGTTGTCAGTAAATTCTCCTTCCGACTCAATGCATCAGCGACGCAATTAGTTACTCCGGACTTGTGCTTTACGACGAATGTAAATTGTTGTAAATAAGCTATCCACGATGCGTGCCTAGCTGCAATTTTACTCTGCCCTTGTAAATAATTCAACGCTTCCTGATCAGTATACAAAAAAAATTCTTTGTGAAACAAGTAATGTCTCCAATGCTTCATAGCTTGTACAATAGCATAAAACTCCACATCATAAGTATTGTATCTCATCTTTGCTCCAGAAAGTTTTTCACTGAAATAGGCAATTGGACGTCCCTTCTGACTTAACACTCCTCCAATTCCAACTTTCGATGCATCCGTATGTAACTCAAATAGTAACTGAAAATCTGGCAACACTAGAATCGGTGCTGAGGTTAAAAGTTCATTGATTTGCTCAAAAGCAGATCCTACTTCTTTCGTCCATGAAAACTGCTTTCCTTTCATACAATCAGTAACAGGGGCCATTACACTGCTAGAGTGCGGTATAAATCTTCGATAGAATGAAGCTAACCCATGGAAACTTCTAACTTCTGTTATAGTTTTGGGCTGTGGTCAATTTCTGATTGCGGCTACTTTACTCTGGTCCACTTGTATCCCTTCCTTAGACACGATATAACCTAGAAATAAAACACTTGGCATCATGAACATGCATTTCTTCAATGCTGCATAGAACTGTTCTTGACGTAGAATAGTTAACACCTTTCGCAAGTGTTGAATGTGCTCCTCTGTGCTAGCACTATATATCAAGATATCATCAAAGTAGACTACAACAAACTTCCCGATGTAAGGTCTGAAAATTTGATTCATCACCCTCATAAATGTACTTGGTGCATTAGATAGACCAAACGGCATAACCAGCCATTCATATAATCCTTCCCGAGTCTTGAATGTTGTCTTCCATTCATCACCTGGTCTAATGCGAATCTGATGGTAACCACTCTTAAGATCGACTTTAGAAAAGATTACAGACCCACTCAGTTGATCCAATAGATCATCAGGTCTTGGCATAGGAAAACTGTATCTGACAGTTATTTTGTTGAGTGCCCGGCTATCCGTACACATTCTCCATGAACCATCTTTCTTCGGTACTAATAGAGCTGGTGCAGCACAAGGAATGAGACTCTCTCGAACACGCCCTTGCTCAAGCAACTCCTCAACCTGTCTTCTCAATTCTTCATGCTCCTTTGGACTCTTACGATAATGTGGCCTATGCGGTAAAACAGCACCTGGCACTAGATCAATCTGATGTTGTATGTCCCTTAGTGGCGGTAATTCCTTGTGTAATTCCGCAGGAAAGACATCTTCAAATTCATTTAACACCGGTCTAACCTCCGCAGGAATATCAAGAGCTTCGATGTTTCATACCCAATCAACATAAACAATTCAGCGCTATCTTTCATCTCCTTAACAAATTCTTTCGAAGATAATAGACTAGTTGATTCCACTTTCTTCTCTGACTTGCTTTCACTTTGTTCACGCTTCTTAGGAACTAAAGTAATTTGAGTACCTTCGAACATGAAACTGTAGCTGTTGGTGCGACCATTATGTTGTACAGCTCTATCATATTGCCATGGTCTCCCCAATAGTAAGTGACACACATCCATGTCAACAACATCACACCATATATCATCTTTGTATTTCTTCCCAACAGAAAATGTAACAAATGCTCGTCTTCCCACTGTCACTTCTCCACCTTTCTTTAGCCATGCCAGTTTATAAGGTCTATGGTGTTTTTCAGTCTTCAACCCTAACTTCGTGACGGCTTCTTCAGAAATAATGTTATCACAACTTCCTGCATCAATAAAAAATCGACAAACCTTTCCCAAGATATTACATGTAGATTGAAAGATATTGCTTCTCAGCCAACTAGAATAATTCTCATGCTTTAGCACTAAACAAGACCTCCTTATCATCAAATTACATCCTTCATCTCCTGACACAACTTCTTCATCTTCATCAAACTTCGATGGTTGAGAATAATCAACTTCAGCTTCCACATTCTCATACTCACATTCCTCTGCAACTAATGCTCTCTTCTTTTGCTTTGTACATTCATTACTTTTGTGGCCAAACTCCTGACAATTATAGCACTTGATATTGTTATTGACCTTTGCTTTAGCGGCTTCATTGACAATTGGTTTATTGACTGCCTTGGAAACATTAGCACTGCTACTAGCACCCTTATTCTGGTTGTTAGAAACCGTAAACACACCACTTCCTTGTCTCCCTTGTTTCTCCCAAGCTAGAGCTTTCTGATGTGCTTCAGCAACAGACATTGGATTAAACATATTCACCATGTCTTGAATTTGCGTTCGTTGCCCCCCAATATATCTAGTTGTTAGTTGTTCCTCGGTCTCCATAATATCATTCCTTGCAATCAATTGATAGAATTCATCTGCATAATCATTCACTGTCTTCGTCCCTTGTCTCAAATTCTGCAAACATTGATACATAAGAGATTGATAATTGTACGGCAATAAAGTTGCTTTCATCATCTTTCTCGTCTTCTCCCAAGTGACAAATTTTGATTTCCCCATTCTCTCCCGAGTTAGTTTAGTTTGTTGCCACCAAGCCATAGCTCTTCCCCTTAGTCTTGTAGCAACTAATTGGACTCTGCGATTCTCTGGCACATCCTTGAATTCCAAAATTTCTTCAACATTCGACAACCAATCAATAAATTCTTCTGCTTGCATACCACCTTTGAATTCTGGAATTTCCATCCTCATAACTGACTCCCATTTACGATCATTTTCTGAATCCAGATATTGATTTCGCACTTGGCCTCGATTTCGATAATGAATACTACCTCCATCACCATCCTCATCAAAATCATATGTACTTCGATATCGATCCCGTCCATCTACATCCCTTCGACTACGCATGTCCCTTCTACCCTGTCTTTCAACATCATGATATGGTTCATTCTCAAACCAACGTTGAGTTCTTCTCTCTTCATTTCTATACCCATGGTGGTCTCGCATCACTAAAACTGATGATTCTCTCCTATCTCGATAAGACTGTGGTGACATTCTCCTTTCTCTCAAAACTGATGGTGAAACCCTATTTCCACTCTGATTCAAAACTGGCGACGTTCTTCTTTGATTTCGATTCATGTCATTCATCAACTTCTCCAACTTTTCAATACCCTCCTTGAAATTTTCATTAATATGCTGCTCCATCTGCTCAGCTTCTGGTCTTCGATACAAATCTTCAACATTATGATAGCGATTAGCACATCTCGGAGGCATGATCACTAAATAATCTCGTTTCTCGTTTCCGATCTAACTTTGATATCAAATGGACGCACGGTCTCTCTCTAGCTTCGACACAAATGACGCGCTTCAATCTCTAATCTAGCTTTGAGCTGGATTTACTTGGCACTGATACCAAATTGACGCAGCGGATTTAACTTTGACGCGCTAATAATGCTCTTATAGAACGATAAATGCCCAATTCCGTTGATCGTGACGATGCCGGAATCTAGCTATATCCAACCCGTTGATCTCGTAAGACACCGTGTTGAAAGGTCTACAATTCGATCATTGATCACTCGCAAGTGATACCGAGAATTGGCTTTAACTTCGTTGATTCGCGCACGAATAACCGAAGATGGAAAGAAGAAGGAGATGACACTCAACTTCAACAATGGTGGCAAAAGCTCACACACAAATTTTATTCAAAAATCAACTCCTTTTACAAATGACATCACACCCCTACTTATAGGAATTTACAACACACGACTTAACTCAACATACGACATACGACTTAACATTACACGACTTAGCACATGCGACATTAGAAAATACAACACACGACTTAACTCAACATACGACATACGACCTAACACTTACAACAATACGAGTTACAACGTCTTAACAACAATATGAGTTACAACAATACGACTTAACAATCAATATGACATAAGAAGCCAGCGGCTCAACTCAAGCGACTCAACAACATACTACATAAGGAATCAACGGCTCAAGAGATAGCAGAGCTTCAGGCGACATATGAGTAAGCGACATAAGAAATCACTGCGGCATAGGTTGAGCGACTTATATCAATGTGGCATAAGGAAACGACATAAGCGACAAACGAATTAAGCTTCAGCGACTTAAAGAATAAGCGACATAAGAAGATAGCGGCATAAGTGAACGATTTTGATTTCTTAAGTCGGCAGGCGACTTAAAACTGCGGCATAAGGGTTTGGCATACGATTGACATACTCATTATGTCGCGGGCGACTTAATACCAAGCGAGCGACTTAAGGAATTGGGGCGACTTAACTCGTTATGTCGCGTTTGTGCTGCCTTCTGCGCTGCATCATTTTTGGTGCTTGAGAAAATTTGAGATATAGTATGATTTTTGTTGTTATTTAATGTATACTTGTCAAAGTATGGCATTATTGTTATCATATATTTTTGTCATATCTTTTATCCTATCTCATTTTATATGATATTTATATCTAGACTAATCCGTTTATTATTTTCTTCTTAAATAATACTCGGGTCAGACTGAGGTTTTTCAGGTGCTTCTGCTTGACTTCTTATCAGAGTCTGTCATCTAACTTCTGGCTAACTACTTAGCTTAGTAGTTTTTGCTTTTATACATTCGAGATAGAGACTCCTTGATGTATATATATTCTTTTTTCTAGTACTTGTACTTATTCTTTTGTGATGTAGTGGATCTTACATGACCACTACTTTGATGTACACTTCTATATATTTTATTCATATCGGTTTCCACCTTTGTGATATGAATATCTATGGCTGATTTATGTTATGCTTATTTTATATTTGTTTCTGAAGACCTCATAGTCATTGTGTAGTAGCTTTGAGTTTGTATTGGTATGTTGGATTTCCCCTTGAAATGAAAGTGATATTTTATCTGGCATATCGGTACTCGCACAAAGTAATTACATAGATGGTCGCTCTTCAATAGCCTTATTCTTCATACTAGTCGATGACATTACTCTGTAGTGTCCTTGGCTAGTGTGAGTAGAGGTGGGGCGTCACAGCTTGGTATCAGAGCCAAACTTCAGAACAATAAAGAATATTATAGCAAGGATCATCGTCCTATATCTTTCTTAGAAATCGTGTCTTAGGATTTAATTCGAGTCATTGGACCCATTCTATCCTATTTCCTTTTACAATGCCTTGTTTTATCAATCAAGTTTATTTGATATTCATTCTGAGAATAACATTTTTCCTCTACTTTCTTTCTTTCTTTCTTGAAGAAGAGAAATGTTAGACAAGGCCGTCCCAACGACAGTCAATCCAGTGCTACTCCTCGGGATGGAGTATTCATGTCTGCCCAATAGCTTTTAGATCTTGTAAAGAATGCTCAAGCTGCAGGACCCATTCCAGAGCCTACTCATCCTAAATTTGGGTTTGCATGTTTGTGCAAAGATTATACCGATTTGGATGGAAGGCCATTCAAGGGATCCGAAAGCGTCATAGAAATCCAAGCTGGGCTTAGAACATGCGACTGCATCTTTTCTCACATGAATCCTGTGAATCTTCATCGAGTCCAAATGGCTTCTAGCATGCTCCAAGAAAGAGCATTCGATTGGTAATGAGCTTTTGATTTTGGAAATCGTTGAAGAGGATCTTACTTGGGAGCAATTCCGATAAAAGTTCGAGTTGAAGTTTGTGTCAGAAGCTGAAAAGGTAACTTTGGCCTGGAGCTTTATTGACCTTGTTCAAGGTGAATCTTCTGTGATGGATTACGTCGCATCTTTTGAATATCTCTCTAAATATGGGGTCGAGTATGTTAATAAATCATTGAAGAAAAATCAGAGGTTTATTTATGGGTTGAATAAGAACCTTAAAAAGCCATTACTTTTGAAATTAGGAGTTTCTTTCGATCAGCTTATTGATATCGCTCTTCGACTTGAAGAGTCCGATAAAGAAAGTAATGTTGAAGTTGTGGGTGCCAAACAGAACTTCAACAACAGCAAAAAGAGGCCTATTAAGTTCAAACCTCATCCCAACAAGAAAGGGAAGTAAGAAACTTCAATAGCAAAGACTCCTACCTCTAGTCGTGGACAATGCTACAATTGCGGTTCTATGGACCACTATGCAAATGAGTGTCCAAAACCCCTTTATTGTTGCTATTGCAAAAGTTTGAGTCATCATATATCTGCGTGTCCCATACTTCAAAGCAAGAAGGAGGGAAAGCTAAATTTTTTGCAAGCTCCTAGTGACACTTTTCTTGGTCAAGGTATTTCTCATTATGTCCTTGATGGCATTAATTTGTTTTGTGATTATCCTATTCGAGTTCTTTTTGATACGGGTTCATCTCATTATTTTATATCAAAAGAACTTGTTGATTCTTTTTCTTTAAGTATTTTGGGCTTGATGACTTCATTGAGAATTGCTAATCCGGTTGATGGATCCGCAACACTCAGTTTACTTTGTAAAGATGTCGAGATTATTTTATGTGATTATGTTTTCCAAGCCGATTTGCACGTTATGCATTACTTAGGCTTCGGAATGACTTTGGGAATGGATTAGCTTAACAGTTATGAAGCCTATATCCAATATCCAACCAGGACTATCTATCTTCGACAACCTCAATCTGTTAAGCAGATTTCTATTTTTTCTTAATGATTTCGATTCCAATTTGGTGGCATCATTTTATTCTCTAGACCTACACGATGAGGAAGATGTTATTTCCCTCATCCAAGTTGTTCGAAAATTTCCCGGTATCTTTGAGCTTGTCTTAGGATTACCACCTAAGCGATCTATTGTGAGGTGCGAAAATCTTTGCAACTAGACCTTGCCACCAGTTTTCATCAGCTACGAGTTATGGAGGATAGCATTCCCCTTTACCGCATTCTGCACTCGTTATGATTCTTATAAATGTTTAAAGATGTCATTCGGTTTGTCCAGCTTATTTCATCCATCTTATGAATCGAGTATTCTACAAATATTTTGATGGGTCTGCTTTGTATTCATTGATTATGGATGAAAACAGCAATTTAAAATTTGCAAATCTTTTTAATAGGATACAATTATAAGTATAATTAGATTTTTTTTCTTAAAACGAGCAAAGAATATTCATAAGATTTTTTAGAGACACATTTATAATACAGAAGATGATTTTGTGTTGTCTTGCTCATTGAGTGCTTTAGGAATTCTAGTCGATGCGCCTGATCAACGTTATCTATTGGGATCTCCTAAACGCTATGATGAGACAGTCCGACACAATAAATTGACTTGTAATAAGTTAAATTTTCTACAAAGATGATTACATAAAGTTAATTATGATTTTGAATGTTTTAAGCTTTTCGGGAAAGTGGATCAATTAAAAGAACTCCTTTCCAATGCTCCTATTTTTGTGATTCCCAAAGAGAACCAAGACTTCACTGTTTGAACTGATGCTAGCGGTATTGGTTTGGGTGCCGTTCTCATACAGAAAGGGAACGTATTATCGCTTATACTTCTATACAATTAAAGCCTACCAAGAGTGGATATGCCACTCATGATCTAGTGCTCGCAGCCATTGTTTTCACTCTTAGAATTTGGTGTTCATTCGTATTTCACCTATGAAGGGGGTTGTGTGTTTCAATCAATCGGGAAAATTAGCACCTCGATATGGTCTATTTTCCATCACCGAACACATTGATTCCGTGGCATATCGCCTTTTATTACCGGCTCAATTTTCTACTATTCATGACGTTTTCCATGTCTCTCAACTATGGAAATGCCTTAGGGATTCCGATTTTATTCTTAAGCTCGGTGTTATCGAAGAAATTAAAGTTTTACCAAATTTGACTAATGAGCAACATCCTATCGTATCATTGCTTCGGAGGTTAAACGCCTTCGAAATAAAGATGTTCCTCTATGAAAGTTTAATGGTCCTCAAATCCTAAGGATTGTTCTTGGGAATCTAGAGAGTTCATTGAACGAACACATCTGGACTTATCTCTCATGCTCATTAAGGTGAACTTTCTTACTTCAAATTTTCTTTTGTGTTGATATGCTTTTATGGTTGCTACTCTTTGTTTTCTTCTTAAGTATTGCGAGGATGCAATTTCTTTAAGGAGGGGAGTCTATAACAACCCGTATATTTTATGATTGTATATTTAAATACTTTATTTAAATATAGCATCGTTAGTCGAATTAAATTCCAAAATGCTACTTTTTGTAAACAGTTGAATTAGGACTCGAGACTACTATTATTGATTCCAAAATGGCATTTGCAACTTTTTTGAGTATAAACATTTATATGTTTGGAGTTGACTAGAATTTTGGTATTTTTATTTAGGGCTTTGGGTTTGGGTTTCAGCCCAATTACCCAACAAGAGAACCCAACTCATCTAATACCCTAGCTCCCCCTCCACTCCTCTTTATTCATTCATAACATTTTCCTAACACTCTTAAGCTAAAAAAATGAGGGAAGAGAGAGGAAATTAAAATTCCTAAGCCCTAGTTTACTAGGAAATTCAAATTCAAGCTCCAAAATCAAAGAGAAGCTTAGGTAAGCAACCTCTTCATCTTCTCCATCTCAATCTCTTTTCAATTTTCAGAAATTCCTAAACCCTAACTTAGGAAAAAATTCATCTTTAATAATAGATTGAAGATTCTAGAAGTGTATTGAAGAGGAATTGATCTTGCTTTGTTAAAGCCTCTCATTCGTTGTCCTTGAATTTTAAAGGTGAGTTCTTGAACTCATATCTATGTCTATAGATTTCATTGTTGTTAGGTATGAATTCCTAACATCTATTTCATGTTCAATTACTTTTGATTTGAATTGATTTGGTGAACTTTCCAATTTTGGTGTTTTGAAGTCAAAATCTTTAAAGATCTCATCTTGGATGTTTGGATATGTTTTTGGTGGTGTATCGGAGAGCTTATAGGGCTGGGTTGTCGAATGGCATAAATCCCCAGCATCCACTGCTCGTTCAATTGCTAGTTTGGATTTTTTTGCCCACTATGGGTTAGGCTGATTTTTGCCTAGTAGGAAAATCCAGCCATCTGAAACAAAATCCAGACATCGGGAACAAAATTCAGATGTCTGGTTGAAAAATCCAAAAGTCTGGAAAGGGTTCTGGAAAAGAAAAAAAGCAAAGAACAAAATCCAGACGTCTGGAACAAAATCCAGACGTCTGGAACAAAATCCAGATGTCTGGTTGAAAAATTCAGAAGTCTAAAATGATTCTGGAATTAAAAAGAGAAAGGAAAAAAAGCATATATTTTCCCAGAACCTAAGGCCAGATGTCTAGAAATACCTACCAGACGTCAGGAACTGTCAATTTTGCAAATTTTGGCTGTTTTTGAGTGGATTTCCAATTTTTATTAATTTTTGTTGATCCGATTAGTTGTCATTTATATCGACTTTGATAACTCCTTTTCTGAATTTTTTGGAATATCCATTTAATTGGTTTGATATTTATTTTTGGGGTTTTAATTTACGCCATCAAATGTGATTTTTTATTGAACGATTATTTTTAAAGTCGTTTTCTGCGATTTGTTACTTTAAGATACAAAGGTTTACATACTAGTAGTAAATATCCAAATCAAAAAAATGATTTCGACGTTACTTTTAATACAAACTCGTTTTTAAAACCGTTTTTCAATCTATTAGTATATGCAAACCTTACCTCATTCGTTCGAGAAATCCAATTAAACGACTTAGCAAAACAAATGGTATGAAATGCTTGATTTTACTTCGTTGGTTAATTCTTAGACTTGTTCGATTGAAACCTCGTGACAATTTTCGAGTGGAAATCTACAATTCTTCATAAATACTTAGGTTAAGCCAGTGGTTATGGGACATGAAGCTAAACTCATTTATTTACTAGCTTAGTGTAATTTACACTTATCGATCAATGATGATCATTTTGTGATTTAGACTAGCGATGTGCGATGTCTCTTTATTTATGTGGGGGACTAAACCCCATTTGTGGAGTTTCGACTCAAAATTGTTGGGGTAGCGACCTACGGTCTTCGAGCCGTTTGTGGAGCCTTGGCTCAAAATTGATGGTTAGCGACCATGAAATAGCGTTCCGTTTTTGATGCACGTGTTGGTGAGTTTTCATACTCTCGTTTGTGATAGGCCTCTCCCTTTGTGATTTTTGGATTTCTAATTGATGATTTCTAGAATTTATGTTTCACTAATTTTTACGATTGGCATTGATATGTTTTGTCACTATTTGTGGTTTGGTGAATAAAATAAAGATTACGACATTCTTTTTAGTGTTTGAGAAAATTTGAGATATAGTATGATTTTTGTTGTTATTTTTTATATTTGTCACAGTATGGCATTATTGTTATCATACATTTTTGTCATATCTCTTATCCTATATCATTTTATATTATATTTATAGCTAGACTAATCCATTTATTATTTTCTTCTTAAATAATACTCGGGTCAGACCGAGGTACTTCAGGTGCTTCTGCTTGACTTCTTATCAGAGTTTGTAATCTGACTTTTGGCTAACTACTTAGCCTAGTAGTTTTTGCTTTTATATATTCAAGATAGAGACTCCTTAATGTATACATATTCTTTTGTCTAGCACTTGTACCTATTCTTTTGTGATGTAGTGGATCTTACATGACCACTACTTTGATTTACACTTCTCTGTGTTTTATTCATATCTGATTCTGCCTTTGTGATATGAATATCTATGGCTGATTTATGTTATGCTTATTTTATATTTTTTTCCGAAGACCACATAGCCACTGTGTAGTAGCTTCGAGTTTGTATTGGTATGTCGTATTTCCTCTTGAAATGAAAGTGGTATTTTATCTGGCATATCGGTATTCGCACAAAATAATTACATAGATAGTCGCTCCTCAACATCCTTATTCTTCATACAAGTCGATGGCATTACTACGTAGTGTCCTTGGCTAGGTAGGTATAGAGGTAGGGCATCAAAGGTAGGCCCTAAACACCCTATAAAGTGTAACAGCAACATTTCCTCTGATTTCGTTAAGCTTTAAGCGAGTTATGGATGATTATTTTAGACCAGAAGACTCAAGAAGATGGATGATCAAACTAACTCCAAATGACTTGATACTCGGGCAACACACTCAAAAGAACAAGAGAATAGCAATCAAGGAAAATTAGCCAGAAATAATCTATCCGTGGATCGCCAACGATCCATAGGGATGCTTCATGAGTCGTGACCTCTTGCATCTTGATTCATTGTCTTTTCTAAATATGTTTACCGAGTTTCATAGCCTTCCAAGCAACCTAGTTCGAGAAGCAAAGACCCATCTGATTGTAGTCATAGATCAATCTAACTCATATATGAATCATTGTTAAAATAAGGCAACTAGTTATGAAATCACATGGAGAGCATCTGTATAAGGCAAGGAATGCAATCCAAGTGAAACGATCCAATAATATTCTACATACATGGATCGCTAGTGATCCATGCCCTATGGTTCGCTAGCTATCCATCAATTCAGACGAGGTTGTTATGCAATTTTTAGAGCTCCTTCATATCCTTATGTTTAATTCTCTAGCAAAGCAGCCAAGCCCTATGGCTCTCTAATCCCTATAAATACTCTCGTATCAACGACATAAGGAGGGTCTTCTGAACTGGCTACTGGAACTCTGCATAAACTATTCTTCACTCTTCTTCTCCCATACAAAAGTCATCTAAGAGTTTACTGTGATTCTCCGGTGAACACTTGCATTTGTGACTTGATCTAACTTAGAAGGTTCAATCAAATTGTAATCAGATTCAACTTGTAACCGCAGTTGGTCAATAACAAAAGTTATAAAGTGGATGTAGGCTTCATTAACAACCAAACCACTATAAAAATATCTTGTCACTTTACTCTATCTGCAAGTTATTATCCCTTTTTCTATTTTATTTACCTTGATAAACAGGGCTGGTGCTTTCACACTCAATCTAGGATGTTGATCCATTTTTTGGGTTGACACCATCTACTTATGACCTATTAATAGGAAGGTCAATGCTTACTAAGCTAGACTCCATCGTCTCCTCCAACCACCTCATCATTAATTTCCCATCTAATACAGGGTCGGTAAAATTAGGGGCAATTAGCAAAAAATAAGGTAATGTTATGGTACTTCCCTTAGAAGAAAAAAAAGAAATGTGCACTCATGTTGCAACAAGAACATTCCAGCATTAATGGTGGGTTTCTTAATAACTCCAACGGGTCGGTCAATACCCTGGTTCTTTCCTATACTGGCTCAACCCCAAGGCATTGGCTACATCCCGTACTCTCATATATTCAACCGCCCTGTCTGAAAGCCTGGGACATCACAAGCTTGGATAGGACTCATCACCGCATATAAGTCCTTATTTTAAAAAGAAATAACATGATTATTTTATCATCTATTTGATTCTTTGTGTACGGTTTGCATATAGCATATCTCATCATCAAGTCCTTGTAAGTAGGCTATATTTTACCTACCTTGATGCCTGGCGATTCACTTACACCTGAGTGTTTAAGCTCAACAAATGTGCTACGGTTCAATTCAGGATCAATATTGCCTCATGATAAGTGACATGTCACCAAGCTTAACCATGTAGCCCTATGCATTCATCTATGCTAGTCCACCACTCTACGCTTAATCACTTGCCACCCAAGAGAACCTATGTACAAATTTGCATTTTAGCTCATGTTGAACAAACTGCCGCTCTACATTCAGTCATCACTTGGCTGCATTAATGATTGTATCTACTCCTCATTATTATCACATTAATAGTTAGCATAATCCTAAAAAAGAGAGAAATTTATGCAGAATAAATACAAGAGCTATTGGGTATTCTGCTCGACAAGGCACACAGACGATCCAGTAACATAATGAATTTCTCAAATCGGAGTTTGCAATAAAAGATTTATTTCATTTAGTTCAAGAAAGAATAGGGGAACAATGTCTGCCATGCTAGGCATACAATGATATTCTCATAACTAATTAGTTTAAAAGAAAAAGAGGGCAGATAAGAAAAAGTACGTCAATAGTTCTTCCAAGATAGGCCAGCTCAAAATCTGATCACTTCCTAGAAATGTCCCTGGCTTCATAGGAGAAGCACTTCAAATGATCAAGAACTTGTTAAAGAAACCTAAGCAAGCTCCAATCTTCGAAGCACGTTAGGTACATCGATTAATCTAGAACTTGTTAAAGACATTGGGTTATACTACCAAAATCCAATGCCCTCTCCATCAAGTCCTACAAAGGGTCGCAAGAAACTTTCGCACGACCTTGCCAATATACAGACCAATGTTTCGGTCATGAAAGATGAAGCATAGGCTATAGCCTTTATTTCATCCTAAGAGACATAGAAGCAACTAAACTGACCTGAGATCGGGTGTGTTAGATCATCAAAGCAAGGAAGTGCCCTAGTTTACTTCGATCATTAGTATGAGATTGAAGTTTGACCACTACTATGACCTTGGTCGGTAGGCAGGGGTCAAAACCAAGCAGTAAGACATAGTCTCTCCCAAGAAGAAGTTTCTAGCCAATGGTTTGAAGTACAATAAAAAAATAGCAGTTTAAGCACCAAAGGGCTTTCTCCTCTCTCAACATCCAAGTTAAATTTGATAAAGAGGCATGCATGCAAAAGAGTTTGGAGAGGAAATAGATGATGAAGCCAACCAGTTTTTATTAGTAAAGAACTGTGAATGATTCACTAGCTTTGAATGATTTTCATAAAGAGCGGTTTTATAGGCGTAGGGAATAAGAAGAAGGTGTATTTATATGCCCACCACATCGATCGCATGCGCTGAATTCAAAAGGAAAAATGTATCCTGACCATTTAGAAAGACCAATGTTAATTCAAGCCTATACATGAGGAGATGTGACATATCTCTACCACGTTTGGAAAAATGATTCGTTACAGCCAATTGCACAAAATCATTTGGAAAGCCCATTAAATACATTGCATAGCCGTCAATCGACAAGATTTGTACGATTTTTCTTCAAGGCCACACCTGCAAGCAGATATGGACTTGTGAGGTAAAATGTTGCTCAAATTTTTTGCAAGTAGCTAGCAAGCCAATTAAAGGAAGTATGGTCGAACCAAAGCTAGCCCAATTGATCCGCCACCAGCCTGAAAAGTCCGACATAAGCCTATGGTCTAAAACCAACCTTTTTACTCAACAAGGCACTAAGATGAGGCCCGACCGTGTCATATCAAAGAACCTTCACACGTAAATAGGATCTGGACCATGTCCGAAGCTAAAAACCAACACAATTTGCCCAACATCAAACTAGATGATGGTTGGTGCAACGACTCACCTTTTCGACCTTCGAAAGTTGATAGTAATACATCCATGGTATCTACATACCAAGCATTTGAGTGCCGAAAGGAAAGTTTGTTGGGGAAAAGAAAAGGGAAGAAAGAACAGAATCTCACAATGCAATGAATGATCCATAATATAAAACGGTCTATACATAAGAAATTGTTTTGTACACAACCAGAGTAACTAACTTATGATCGGCCTGGACAGTTATAACATCCTATTCTTACAAATGCTCAAAGTATAACAAACAATGCAGCGGAAATAGAACATACATGAATACGTCTTGGCCATCCAGCTCGTCTCTTGAGCTCCATAGCATCCAAAGCTAAATCTGGAAAACATGCTCATTATGACCCGTATTATAAGAAAACAATGCCCATATTAGTCTGGTAAAACTAGCAAAAGAAAACACAATCATATGGATAATTAATGTTATGAAAAACCTTTGAGTATAAAGGGTATCTCGTAAGTCCATGTCACACATGAACATGGACAAGTTTTACCTTATGATAACCCAAACATATCTATAGAAAGCCTACTGATGTTGTAATAGAGTCTAGGGTCTAATAAATATTGAATATAGCGGAAATTATTATAATAATTAAATTCTAGTATAATAGGTATACAACTAAGTCTATAAAGGCATGTATCGGAGAATGGATTCCATTAATGATAAGGCTACTAGGGTTCCGCCTGTCATAGTACACCTCCAGATAAAATGTACCAAAAGCCTCACATGGACTCCCTGCATGGCAAGACCGGCCTTCCGCTTACTGGATAGTACATAATATTTCATCACCCCAGTTTCTTTACAACTTTCCTTTGGAGTTCACATGCACAATCAAATCCATAAATAATAATCTAGAAGGGTGATGATAATACCCTAATGGATGAGACCCACTTAGCCTTGTGGCATATCATTGTTTTAGTCATTCTTAGTTAATGAGGCTTGAGGCTACGATATATTGTTTTATATATCAATCCCACTTGGAATGCAAACAATGCCCTCCAAGTAACAATACAACGCTAGCATTGATCCATACAAGTTGTTCAGGATATGAATAAACCGAAGGCACTACTTCTACCGCATCCATTTTGGAATCACCCTCAGGATTAGTAGCAAGTAGCCCTTGCACTTTAAAAATCTCCATCTTCGATTCCATCATCTTTAGGTGCTTCCAATTCGAACGCTTGAGTTGGTTCGAAAGGGTTTTCTAATAGTTCATACTCATCCGAACCTGGTCTCTTCGAACCAACATTCGACAGTTTTCAGTAAAATTAACTTTGGTTCTTTTAGAAATAAACAGACAATGCATTGGAGTGGGGATCACCCCTAACCGTTTAAGTGGGCAGATCTTTTATCATTTGTCCTAGATGAACATAGTGAATTTTTACATATAGTAGCATCATCTAAAATAACTATACTCTATAATTCATGCGTTTCCCCTAAATATTTCTATAGTTAAAACCTGGCCAAGATTTGATAGTCGATTACTTACTATCAAATTAACACAAATTAAATATAGATTTAATTCCATTGAATCTACTAAACCTCATTTAAATAAATCTTCGATTAATTAAATCTCGTCAAATTTTTGCCAAAAATAATTCATATACTTATCTTACCAGTATAAGTGTATTCACAAGCCAGTTGAAAAAGATTTCTTATTTCAAAATCACATTAAACGGGTTAAAATAAATGTCATTTAAAACACTATTTACTATGAACCTAAACCACTTATCCTTCGCTGCTAAGTACGGAAAAATCATTTACCACCATAATTAGGACGGATTAATTATTAGTTAATAAATTTGTCTTAAGTTCAAACTAAATCATTTTTTTAAATAATATTTGAATTCATAAGTTCCATATACAATTCAGCTAACCTAGGTTCTATAAAACCCATCTCTTTTCAAGTTTCAAAATCTCTTTCCTATTATAAACTCTTTTACAAAGTTCATTTTAATACATAAAATGCCTTTTTATAAAACAAACTTATTAGCTTTAAACCCGTTTTATAAAACAATATTATTATTTAAACCATATTCTTAGGTTAATTAAATTAACTAAAAATCCATTATTAAATAAATTAATTAACTTATATATATTAAAAAATGATTAATTAAGTTTAAACATCATTATTAAATAATAAATCAACTTTAAATACATTTTAATAAAATAAATACATAATCTAAGCATTATTAATAAAGTAATTAATTAACATTAAATAACTTTATGAAAATTAATTAACTTATAAACATCATTAATTAAAAGATTAATTGACTTAAGACAAATCATTAATTAAAAATATAATTAGCTTAATCATTATTAATTAAAGAGATAATTAACTTTAAGCATGATTAATTAAAGTAATAATTACCTTTAAAGCAGTACTAATTAAATAATAATTATCTTCACATTATTAGTTTGAATTAAATTTAATCTTTACTAATTTAAAACTACTTCAACAACATTAATGAAATTAACAATTTAAAAATTATTAATTTACTTAACAATTTACTTTAAATTGTTATAAAAACTTAAAATTGATTTCGAACCCATAACTTGTCCACTTTGGAAAGAGGCTTAGCGAGCTCGATGGTACTTAAACAAGCCATCGTTATACTCAAATCGATATTAGAGTCGCAACATAAGTATTTACATAAACAACAGCCATGTTAATAAATTCCATACGATCCATCGATGGATAACAACTGAATATAATTCATCTGGAACATAAATACATGTCCAAATTAACGTAATAGTAGAACAATGATTTATTCTACTGAACAAAAATAGCTAGTATAATCTAATCAGTTCAAATATAGCAGAGCCGTATTTTATTCTACTAAAAGGATGTCAGGGATATTCCTGAACAACGTAACTATATACTACATGTATTAATTTATAATTAAATTACACTACAATAAATAGGTGAAATGAATTCATATGTGTGTTCCATGTCAATACGAACTCGATGCTGGAAACCGCAAGTCCAACGGACTGCATAAGAAAGGGTTATGAATTAATAAATTTTAAGTTTAAAAATCATTTTTCCTTTTTTTTATTAAAATATAAGCACACACCTAAGGCCCAACACACTACACCCCATCCTGTAGAAGCACCTGAGCTTCTTTTCCTGGAACTAAATTCCAAGCTCCTTCTATGTGTGTACGTTTGTGCTTCAGGTTTTATAAAAACCTAAAACACAAATGTGCACACATGTGTGAACCATGCACATGCACACGCACACAAAGCCACCTGCCTCTACCACATCACCACCAGCAAACACGCCCGACCACACTCCTCCCAACCGATCCATTGCCTCCACCCCATGGCCATCTAACCCGAAACCACCCATGACCCAAGCCCAAATCTCATGACCTCATGACTAAACCGCCACACCTTATTCACCTTTTCCGCCTCCACCGTCGCTCACAGGTCACGCCACCACCACCAAGGTCTCCTTCTTCGTCCACGCACCTCTAGATCCACCTCAACCCGACTTAACGATGTCATGTCACCCTAGGCCAAAAAACCGACGATAAAAAAACCAAGCCTTAAACCCTAGTTTAACCTCTACCCATCGCCATAGGCCACTTGAGCTCCCACCTCCAACACAAAAAAGTTCGTCTCCCTTCGAACATCGTGATGGTAGTCTCCATCGCATCTCTCTACCATCGGTTCGCCATAATTTATTTTTAACCCAAACGAACAACGATTAAATTTGAACCAACCACATTACTAAAAAACGTGAGACCACCACTAAAAATCATGATCGATGAAAAACCGGCAAATATTTGCTTCTTAATGCTATTTTAAAATTTCCCAAAATATACGTAACTAAATATTCCACAAGTATGTTTAAAAAAAATCTTTGGATCAAAACAAACAACTTTGTATTTGACGGCATAAGAAAATTTAAATTGGTCTGTGAGATATTGATTATTTTTACGCATGGATGTGCTTAGGTTTCCAAAATACAGAGAGCAATATATGTTTCCATTAGTTACAGTAAACCCATTTTTCAAATTATTAAACAAATGCAACTAAATATGAAATCCATAATTAAGTTATCACATAAATTTCTCAATATTAAAGTTACCAAAATATTAACAAGTTTAAAATAGCTCACTTTTTCTATCTCCATGTTTCTGAAGTGCTAAATCCCAATCTTTAGCTTTTAAATTCTTGATTTGAGTGAATAAAGCTTTTTAAACTTAAGAGTTAAGAGTTTTAATTTAAGAATTTTTAGAAGGAAGTGGAGGAAATGAAATGGAGTTGAAAATGAAAAATGGAATGAGTTAGAAATGAAATTGTGATATAAGAATATGATGAAGTAAATAAAAATAAGGAAAGTAAATCTCAAATGTACCCTTAAATCATTTTTTTCAACTCTTACTTCACATCACAAACCACCAAGAGGATAAGTATCTGCAAATACATTGGATAATAAGGGTTTTGCATGAAGTTATTCTGTTTCTACATTAAAGTTCAAATCCATATCACATCTTTCCATTTGAAATTTAAATTAATTTTACTTTTTGAATACTTATTGTATTATTATATTTTACAAAATAAAAATATGTCACATTTTAAAAGTTGTTTTAAAACAAAATCAATATACTTCACTTAAAATAACTTATTGGTCGATAAAAAGCCAAAAATCTGAAAATTGCGTTACGTCATATTAGATAAAATTTTCATCTAACTAACCCCTCGAAGTTTTGGAAAGTTTGTTTCGAGAGGATGCAAGAAAATAAAGTGCCTAAACTATGTAGGAAGTAACTGTCGAAAGATAAAGAGATGTAGGGTTTATAATGGTTCGGGACCCCTACGTCCACTTTGAAGATTCTACCGTGAGCTTTTATTTCTCAACATGGTGTACGAGTACATTAGTTATTAAGTCAGCCATTAATGATCTTTTTCATTTTACTAAAGCTTTCTAAAACAAGTAAGCAAATGATTGTGGAGTATCGAAGAATTGTTTTTCCTCCCCCTTTCCAATAGTACCTGGCCCTCTATTTACAGCAGATTTGAGTTTTTTCTATTAGTGCAGGGATTTTAACTTGGAATGATGATCTAGCTTGCTATATGTAGCTCTGATTTAAACACTTGACATTATCTTGTTGGAAGTATTTGAGACGGATGGTTAACGTGGTGCTTTTTTGTATAGCTCTTTTGATTTCTTTCATCTATCTCAACCATTGATCTTGATTTAGGCTATCTAAGCCATTGATTGTCGAGATTTGTTAGAACGTTGCTGCTCTCGGCTAAGCTTTTTGCTTTATTTGGATAGTGATCTTAGTCATTGTTGTTACCATAATTCACGTTCTTATCCTACATGCTCTCGTGTACCAAGTTTGGATTTTAAGCTCTCGATCGAAACTAAATGATAGGTCTTGGATTTAAAATCCATGGGACTCTCTTCGCATAATTTGTACTTTATGGAAATTATAGTGTAACACATGCCCTCCCCCCCCCAAAGTTCACCTTATATGACCGATATGAGGTGGACTTTGGAAAGATTATAATTATGTCATGTTTAGTACTTGGCTTGTTTATTTCATTCCCATTGTAAATTTGATCTTGAGCTTTTAGGTATAGTAGGATTTTGAGAACTCTCCAAAGCATTGCTTTACTGGATGACTTTGTGATGATCTAACCTTGTTTCAAAAATAATTTAAAATCTAACCTCAGCTAGAGGATTTTGAAAATAACTTGAAATCTAACCTCGTTTAGAAGGTTTCGAAAACAACTAAAAATCCAACCTCATCTGGAGGATTTTTAAAAATAACTTGAAATAAGTATCTGGAGGCGAAAATAATCTGATACCATGATCTAGTCATATAGAATTGGTCTCACATAGGTATCATATTTTTAGAAAACTACTAATGGTGGTATAATGTCTATATTTTGCACATGGCTGACGTGACCTAGTATACAGCACCGTGCATTATACTTTTGAGCATGGCTCATTCTTTGCATGACATGATTCGGTCATGGCTCACTCTTTGCACAATGCAATGATTATGACTCACTGGGTGCATTTGGAATGACCGACTTCCCATGACCCACTCTTTACATGACACTATCGGCTGTGGCTCACTTATTGCACGACATTTTTTAGCCGTGGATCCCTCTTTGCATGAAACTATTGGTCGTGGTTCACCATTATTGGGAATCTTCCGAATGCATGGTTAAGCATGATTTACTATTATTGGGAATCTACCCACTATTATGACTTTCTAGGGAATTTGCCTACTTTTCTAATCTTTTGGGAATCTACCCATCCTTTTAACATTTTAGGGATTCTACCCAATGCATGGTACTACTAGACCATGGCTCATTATGTTAGGAGTTTGCCTAATTTTCTAATCTTTTGGGAATCTACCCATATTCTAAAATTTTAGGGAATCTACCTGATGCATGGCACTACTTAACTATGGTTCACTGTATTGGGAGTCTACCTAATTTCTAATCTTCTGGCTACTCATCTTTATAATATTTTTTACTTTTCCTAGTGACGTAATTAAATAATTTCCATGAGGTGAAATCATTCATTTTGTGAAACTTAATTGCCATGGGGTGAAATCATTTACTTGGTGAAACTCAATAATTTCCATGAAGTGAAATCATTTACTTGGTGAAACTCAATAATTTCCATGAGGTGAAATCATTTACTTGGTGAAACTCAATTTTTCCATGAGGTGAAATCATTTACTCGGTGGTGTAAGCATGGCTTTGAAATTCGCATGACAATACTTGATCGGGACTTTATCATGACTAAAACATTTTGATGTACGTTTGAAAATTTCATGATATAGGTTGACCACAACGATAGTCACGACTAAAACAATGTGATGCAATGTTTGAAATGCTTAAGCCTATAGAAAATTGAAGCCTCGTGTGACATGCTTGAGGCATGGCTAAGATATTGATTATCGCCTGAAACTTGTAGACAAAACTTTATTCATGCAATAACTCCATACTGTGGTAATGTCTTAGATGGTTGGCACTCCAAGTCCAAGGTATTATGTTGTCATTTGGCCTTTTCAATATATATGTTCCTGGGGGTATGATGCCATGAATTTCAAAGGTCCTTCCCAATTTGGACCAAGAGATCCATCTACCGGGTCCTTTGTATTGGGCATTATCTTTCGAAGACGAGATATTCCTTCTCAAATTTCCTTGTTAGAACTCTTTGGTTGTAGTACCATGTCATCTTTTGAATATATTCTGATGTTCTTAAAGTGGCTTGGTCTCGAAGCTCGGGCAATAGATCCAATGAATCCTCTCGAAGTTCTACATTCTGTGTGTAATATAATAATGCCTTCGGTGGGAGGCAATCTCAAATTCAACTAGAAGCATGGCTTCGAATCCGTAAGATAAGGAGAAAGTAGTATCTCCCATGGAAATCTTGGAGCTCATCTTATGGGCCTATAAAATGAAAGGTAGTTCATCTACCCAATTGCCCTTAGCTTTGTTTAACCTCTTCTTCAAACATGCATTTATGGTCATGTTTACTGCTTCTACGACACCATTAGCTTATGGGTGTGCCATCGAAGAAAAACTCTTGATGATACCATGACCTTCATAAAATTCTGCAAACTCTCGGCTCTCGAATTGAGTGTCATTATTCGTAATGATCTTGTACAAGAGATCGAATCCAGGTATAATGTTCTTTATCACAAACTTAATTACTTTATGGGAGTTTGTGGTAGCTAAGGGTTCAGCTTCGACCCTAGTCAATTGCTACTACCTCCTTTCAAAAGGAAGGGTTCCAATAAGATCAATGCCCCATATATCAAATGGCCAAGGACTCATCATTAGAGTGAGCACACTGGGGGTAGCTCTCGACACCTTAGCATAAAATTGGCTTTTGTCACATGTTCTTGCATAATCTAACACGTCTTGATTTAGTTTTGGCCAACAGAAGCCCTGTCTAAGTATTTTCTTTGCTAGCTTCGGCTTATCGCAATGATCTCCACAAATTTCTTCATTGGCTTCTTTTAATAATTGAAGCCTTTTCGAGGTCATCACACACCGAGAGTATGGAGTTTAGAATCTCATTCTATAGAGTATGCCATCTATAATACTGAATCATAGAGCATTATATTTGATTTTCCTTGCCTCAGTGGAATCTAGGGGTAGAATATCATTAGTTAGATACTGGATATATGGCAACATCCATTTTTCTTCAGGTATTACTAGTGTTGTGGCTTTATCTCAAGTAACTTGAGCTCGCATTATAATTAATATTCTCTAGTACTTATATGCTGGGTTTTTCCAAGATGTCGACTGGAATGAAATTAAACTCTCTTAAACTTTTCGAGCTTGCATATTTTGTTAAGGCATCAGCCCTAGTGTTTTGATCCCTTGGAAAGCTTTCAATGTCATGGCTCCTGAATGCTTTAAGTAATTGCTTCACCTTTTTAACATAGAAATCTTGCCTTGGTTCTTGGGCCTAATAGTTGCCAAGAACATGACTAACAATTATCTGAGAGTCACTGTATATTCAAAATTTCAAGATCTTGATGGAAATAGCCATTCGTAACGCCAAAAATCAAGGATTTGTATTCGGCTGCACTATTGGTTGTCGAGAAAGTGAGCTTAATGGCACAGTAAATCTAATGATTATCTGAGGTTACCAAGATATAGCCGACACCTTCCCCTTATTCATTTGAGGCTCCATCTACATAAAGTTGTCAACAGAGATATTTATCCTTGCTATTTTCTTTTTCAGTTTCGGCCCTAAAAACCAGTGCATTTGGTGATGAAGTCGGAGAGCACTTGACCTTTGATTACTGTTTTAGGTTCATAAGAAATCTCATACTGGCTAAGTTCTATTGTCCATTTAATTATCCATCCTACAGTCTTGGGATTCCTGAAAACTTGTCGATGTGGTCGATCTGTAAGGACCTTAATAAGATTGGCTTGGAAATATGGTCAAAGCTTCCAAGCTATGAACATTAAGCTATAAGCAAGTTTCTCAATCATGGGGTAGTGCTTCTGGGTTGGATCTAGCCTTTTACTTACATAATATACCAATCTCTTGGTCCCACCATCATTTCTTGATAAGGCTAAACTTATGGCTTGCTCCAAGGCAGTCAAGTAAAGGAACAAGGTTTCTCCATCTGTTGGTTTGGACAACATTGGGAGGAGCTTAGTGTTCGTCGACGGAAATTCTATCGAGTTAGAAAACCATCGAACGAATTTTGAAATAAAAAATAACCGCAAGCGCACGGTGTACGAATGTAGCACGTGGCGAATACGGGTCGATCCGCAGGGAATTGATGATTTTAAAATTCTATTCAATCAAATTATACCAAGTCGAGAGTGAATATCTAGAAATGTAAGAAACTAACAAAAACTAGCAAAAGAAAATGATAAAAATATGAGAGTTAAAAGAACAATTTAGAGATAAATCCACTCTCTAGATCATATAAATCAACAAAATGAAGTTATGATCTCTCTTTTCTTTTCATTAGTGTAATTAGTTGATGTGTTTATCATAAGTATGATATATTTGTGCTATCAATTAGCCCAATATAAACCATCAAACTATAACACAACCACTAATACACATTTAACTCTCATGAAATATGACAACAAAGTTGAAATAAAAATCTATTTTAAGCATAGCCTATTAACTATTGTTTAGAAATATAGGCTATCAAATTTCAATTTCAACATTCACTTCTTTGCCATAATCATATTTAGATGAAGAGGCAATTTGTGTTATGTTTGTTTAAGCATAGCCTATTTGTTATGAACAACATAGACTATCAAATTCAAAGCTAAACAACATCACTAAACCACTTCAAGTGTTTCCATTAAAGCACAAAAAGAGAGTATAAACATCAAAATGTTGCATCTACATACTAGAGAGCTTCATTACCCCTAAATTGTAGGGATTAAGCTCTCATATTTGTTATCAAATCAACAAATGTAGAAAGCAACATGAAAGCAAAAAGAAAGGAAAATGAAAGCTAATGGAAAAGACAACTAATCTAATTGCATAAAGGTAAATCTACACTACTACATAAGAAGAGAAGAAGCATGTAAATAAAAGAGAATTAACATTGCATAAAAGAAAAGGAATTTACATGAAATAAAATGGCTAAGTAGCCATGGAAAGAAAGAGAGCTTTGATTTATTTTCTAAACTAAAACTAACTAACTAAGAGGAAAGATGGCTACATGAAACATAAGGGGTATTTATACAAGTTAGAAACCCTAATGCATATTTTTGGGGAGTACCAAAAATGCCCCTTAGGAAGTGTGGAGGCCAAGTAATCATTAACATGTCTTAATCCCCCATTAAGTATACATGAAGCCACTAACTCCAAAAGCATGTGCATTAGCCTTTAATTTGTACATTAAGGTAGGTGGGTAGGTGAGGTACTCCATGTTCTTCACTTTGAATTATTTCCATCTTCATTCCTTTGTATTAATTTTATGCATGCATACCTTCATGAAACCACTTCTATTTGAGATCAAATTCCTACAAAAATATATACAAATTTTCAATTAATTTTTCTCAAAGAAATGTATGCACACAAATGACCATTTTGCCCATATATGAAGATGAATATGTGACAATTTGGAATAATTTGAATTTTTGGTTTAAACAAGTTAAAATACCCGATATGATCATTTATTTAATTCAAATAGATTAAATACGGTGGTAAAAATATGCACATTTACGTGCACATCAAATACCCCTACACTTATCTTTTTATTCGTCCTCGAATAAAGAAAAACTAAGATAAATCCGTTTTCGTAGGAAGCACGATTGCATTGAGCGTATGCAACAAGCCGTTAAACCTCTGGGTGTCCCCAGTAGGACGACTGTTGTCTCGTGAGGGTTTTCAGCGGATACTACCCACAAAATCCATATGCAGGATGAAAATATTTACAAAATGCAAGATTTATGAATGCGGATTTTTGAAAATATTTACAATGAAGGATTTACTTTTAAATCGACACAAATAAGTTAAATATAGGTTTTGGTCATTATCATGAAAATTTAAGTCATTTACTTGTCAAATTTCCAACAAAAATCAAGTTCTCATAACAAATAGACAATAGTTTAACTTGTTGTTTCGGTTGATAACAAAGTGTAATTATAAAATGGATCCTTAGTTGATTATCAAAGTTTATCAAAGTGGTATTTTCATTTCTTTTTAATAACAAATCAAATCAACTAAGTAAAAATAGTGCTAGGATTTCAATTGCTCTCTCATTATTTGTAAGAAAAATTACACACCTAGCTCAGGTAAACTGAGGCCATATATACCACCCATGCACTGCCTTTCGGGCTTATGTGAGAGGAGTACAAAGCATGGCGAGTGTACACACTTTCGTGCATACACTTATCGACCATAGGTGGTTTTTATTAAGTCTTTTTTTTAACATGTGTTCCATACATGCATAACCGTGAGGACTTTTAAATGAGTATGAAAGCACATAATCAAAGATTTCAAGTAATTCACCCATGCATAACCGTGAGGACTTTTAAATGAGAGTGAATACTTGGATGTTATTATTATTATTATTATTTTAAGAGAGAGAGAGAGTTTTGCAAAATCATCTTAGCACCATTTAACTAAGAAGACAAAAAAATGTTATATCCTTTACTTTAAATCAACCACTTTTTAAAACAAAGATTTTCAATTAGGATATACTTCATAATTAACACGTATGAATCTTCCTATATACTAGTTAAACCGTTATTATTTGTAATCAAATTTCATCTTTATTTTTGTTTAGACAAATAAATTTCCAAAAATTTCAATTTAATAAACTAAAGCCATATATTTATCTTATAGTGTTTCTTTTAAAAATAAATCAAAAGAAAATTTGTTTTTGGGTTTTTTTTTGTGATTTTAAAGCAAAAATAAACCATGAAAAAAAAAATGAAGATGAGTCTCCCCCCACACTTGATTTTGACTGTGTCCGCACAGTCAACCCAAGTGAAAGGGATGTTTATTATTATTTACATGAAAACGGACGGTATTTACACATGATCAGAAAGTATATCGTCAAAAAGTAAATGAAACGGTCTTCTAAAGGCCGATTCATTTGTCTCATCAAATGTGTGAGACACAGCTTAAGCACGAAAAACCAAACCGTAAAAGATATCGAAGTTGAATGTTGATTTGGAAAAACAAATGTTGTTTTATTGAAAATTGAATGAGTTGTTTTGTTTTCAATGATTTTTGGGGTTGATAAAACAATTGATTGATATTCACATTTATTTTCACCAAATTGAAATTCAAGTTTATCATTGAAAACTTCTTCCAAATTATTGATTTCAAAGTCAAAATGGTGATCGAAATCTTCCCCTTCAGAATTCAACAACTCGTTTTCAAAAGGTCCATAAAACTCATGTTCGTTAAATTGGACTTCCTTTATTGGATTATCAAAAACTTCATCGTGTAAACCGAGTTCAATATTCAAAGTTATTGTATTCAAATTTTCAGAAAAAGGAAGATCAAAGTTTAAATCGAGTTTCGCACCCTTAAAAGAATTGAAATCCAACTTAATTACCATATTTCCAACAACTTGATTAAGATCGTAATTATCAAATTCAAAAGTTGTTCTTTGAAAATCGTCGATTTGGGTAAAAGGTGGATTATCACTTGACTCATCACACGTTGAGATTTGATTTTGTTGTTCACGTTGTTTCATATAAGTTTCAAACAACAAATCCGTGTGATCATCGTAAATTTCATTCATTTGTTCAACAAAATCCAATTTATAGTTATTAAATTGAGAATTTTCGATTTGGATTTGTTGAGAACAAAAATTGTCACTCGTAACATGGTTAAGATTATTCCCCCTGCCAAATTCGTTTGAAAAGTTATTCGCATTTTCACGTTGAGTTTGAAATTCATTTTGGAGTTCGAAATTAAATTGGCATGGGTTATAATCGTAATCGTTTGAATTTTGAATTGAATTCAAAATCTGAAATCCTTGACTCGAGTTATTACACAAATGTAAATCATTTATCTCTTGATTTTGTCGTGTAGAAAGTTCGAGTAAAGATGAAATCATTTCCATGCTATTTTCAAGAGTCGAAGGTTGGTCATCGTGTTGTTCGAAATTTGAATTGTTTAAAGAATAGTTGTCGTTAAAATATCCATACGAATTTGAAGTGAAATCATACGGATTATATTGATTTTCGCAACTATTGTAAAATTCAAGTGAATATGGAAATTCAGACATTTTCAAGAATGTTTTTGGTTTTTTTTTTTATAAAAAAAATATTTACAGATGGAATTTATTTTTCAAAAGGAAATTTGTTTTTTTGTTTTTGTTTGGATTTTCAAAAAAAAATTGCTCTTTTTTTTTCAAGGTTTTATATATTTTTTTGGATTTTGTTTTTTAAAGAAAAAGGGAAAAAAATTCAAAGAAAATTAAAAGGAATATTTACAATTTTTTTTAAGTTTTGGATTTTTGAATTTTTTTTTTTAAATATGCATGAACTAATGCACCTAAATGAATGCAAGGGTCTAATTACAAATTATTTATCCTAAGTTAACTCAAAATTGTATAATCACAAATTTTCTTAGATAAACAAGATAATTCTCAGCCAGGTAACGGACATGATTTATCAGTGCACCACGAATCACCGTAGCAATGCAGCCGAAGGTTTAAGTACCTTCAGAGAAACAACCACTATAATATTTACGAATCAACGTAATATTCATAAATGGTTATTGTTCTGCCGTAGCCTAGACACCAAGAATTTAAATTGTTCAAAGAAGACAACTTGTCAATATACAATTAAGTGTTATTGATTTCGAACCGTTATTATTAATCACAATCTAAGATGAAATGTAAAGCAGAAATTAAACACGTATTAACAATGCAACTACGAATGAGTTTTTTTTTCGAAATTTTTTTTTCAAATGCAAGCAATCAATAATGCAATTCAAATAAAAGTGGAGATGAAAGCAGCAAAAAAAAATTATTAGCAAGCCAGCAATTTTTTTTTTGGCAGCTGTCTTCCTTCTGAAATTCTGCTTTGGCAACCTGAAATATAAAACAAGAATATGTACAATTTTTTTTTGTTTTTTTTGTTTTTTGAAAGGAAACTTAAAAGTAGGTTTTTACTTAAAAAAAAATTCAATTTTTTTTTATATATATGTTTATCAAAGAAGAAAATAAAACGTAAAACAATTGAAAACTAGATATATATACAATTTTTTTATTTTTTGAATTGGACTAAACACAATTTAAAAAAACAAAATCAAAACCAAGATTCGCCAACAAAAGTTTTATACCCAGCCCACTAAAAAAAAATTGCACACCCCTTCTTAACAAATTCACTTGTTCCCTCTTCTATTCACAGTCGAAGTACTGAAATCGACAGAGAAAATAAAAATGAATGATGACTCAATTTCAATTCGAATGATGGTTTGCAAATGCGAATTGTCGTACCTGTAGCGACTAGAGTCGGAGGTAATTGGTTCAAAGGGATTAGGGATTTGGATGAAGTCACGAATTCGAGTGATGTTTTGCAGTTAGGTGTTCGAGTGGGTTTGCAGTGGCTTCGAATTCGAGTGTCGTGATGGATTCGCGGAGGTGGAGGCGATTTGAGAAGTTCGAAGCGATTGTGGTGATTGTGGATTCGAAGGAGATTCAAGCTTTGCAGTTGCAGGTGATTCGAGGCGAGGATGTCAGGTGACTTGTCTTTGGGTTGCGAATGAAATTGGGATGTTTAGTGCTACGAATTTTGAGTGGAGGAATTGAGTTTGTGTGGCTTGCTATTGGAAGAAGTCGAGTTGTGGTGGGTGCTTATGGGAGATAAGGTCGCCGTGTGTTGCGTGAGGATGGTCGAACTGCAGCGTTGTGTTGATTGCGGTGAGGGAAGTCACGATGTCAGGTGATGGCTTTCAATTGAAATTGGGTAGTAGGGCTGTGGAATTGAGGAAGTTGCGGCAGAGGGTTGAATTGGTCGCGGTTCTAGTTGAAATGAGGAGTGGGTAATATGGCCAGAGCAGTGTGAAGTTTATGGAGAAGGAAGTGAATCAGGGATGAAGTTGTGGCTGTTGATGAGTGAGGAACAGTGAAGTTGTAGGTCGATGTCGGAGTGGAGTTTGATTTGAAGTTTTGCGAGCAGCTATTCGAGGTTGTTGTTGAGGAGTTGTTACGTAGGCGGTTGAACCGGGATGAAGGTGGATTGCAGGAGATTGGTGAGTTCGATTTAAGGGATTCGTGGCTTTGGTGGAGGGTGGGAGGTGTATGATATTGGTGAAGGCTGATGCTTTGCTTGTGCAGAAGTGTTATGCAGTGAAGTAGCAAGAAAGGAGGGGATGGAGTTGGTGAGTATGAGGCAGTGTGAATTGGTCACTGTTGTGTGCAGTAGGAAGAAGGCGATATGGAGGAGAGAACAAGGCAGTGATTATCGATGTTTTGACAGAGAGGGTTGTTGTGAGTTGAATAGTGGTTTGTGGAGTTGGAGATGGAGAGTTAGTAGAGTGTTTCAAGTGGGAAGTTGATGAATAGGGGTTGTAGAGGCTGTTATGATATGGTACTGGTCTTGGTGTATGACTGAAATGCTTCAGGCTATGTATGGCAGCAGATGAAGTGCAGTGATTGGTTGAAGTTTTGAGGAGTGATTTAAAGGAGATTGTCAGTGGGAGTATAAGTGAATGAAGGTTGATGTTGTGGTTGTGATATGGTATGGTAGTGGTTGTTGTAATGGTGTTGTACAACTGGAAGTGGTGATGTATGGAGTTGTACTGCAGTGTGTTGAGCAACAGGGCAGTGATGGTAGCAGGGTTGAAGTAATTGGGAGAAGTTTAAGTTGGGCAGTAAGGCAATGGACAGTGGGTTAGAGTTGAAACAAGTCAGTGGGTAAAGTATGAAGAAGAAGTTAATGACTGTCAGCAATGTCAACAATGGAAGGGAATGGTTATTGCTTGTATCACTGTGCAGAAAACAGAAAACAGAAAACAGAGGCAGTGTAACAGTAACAGAGAAGGGTAAAATGTAGATAGAAAATAGAAATTGATGAAATGTGAGTGTAATTGAAAAATGAGAATGCAATGTAAATTTGTGTAATAAGAAATGAAATGCAATGCAAATTTGGAGAAATGTTTGTGGAGTTTTTTCTCTTCAAAATATATACAATGCAAATGCAAAACAAATAGAAAACAACAATCACACAAACCAATGCAAGCTACAAACACACAACAATTTTTTTTTTTTTTTGTTACAAACAAGCACACGAAATAAAACACACAAAAATTCAAACGAAAATAATTCGAAGAATAGAAAATTAAAAATCAAAGCAAATCCCCGGCAACGGCGCCAAAAACTTGTTCGTCGACGGAAATTCTATCGAGTTAGAAAACCGTCGAACGAATTTTGAAATAAAAAATAACCGCAAGCGCACGGTGTACGAATGTAGCACGTGGCGAATACGGGTCGATCCGCAGGGAATTGATGATTTTAAAATTCTATTCAATCAAATTATACCAAGTCGAGAGTGAATATCTAGAAATGTAAGAAACTAACAAAAACTAGCAAAAGAAAATGATAAAAATATGAGAGTTAAAAGAACAATTTAGAGATAAATCCACTCTCTAGATCATATAAATCAACAAAATGAAGTTATGATCTCTCTTTTCTTTTCATTAGTGTAATTAGTTGATGTGTTTATCATAAGTATGATATATTTGTGCTATCAATTAGCCCAATATAAACCATCAAACTATAACACAACCACTAATACACATTTAACTCTCATGAAATATGACAACAAAGTTGAAATAAAAATCTATTTTAAGCATAGCCTATTAACTATTGTTTAGAAATATAGGCTATCAAATTTCAATTTCAACATTCACTTCTTTGCCATAATCATATTTAGATGAAGAGGCAATTTGTGTTATGTTTGTTTAAGCATAGCCTATTTGTTATGACAACATAGACTATCAAATTCAAAGCTAAACAACATCACTAAACCACTTCAAGTGTTTCCATTAAAGCACAAAAAGAGAGTATAAACATCAAAATGTTGCATCTACATACTAGAGAGCTTCATTACCCCTAAATTGTAGGGATTAAGCTCTCATATTTGTTATCAAATCAACAAATGTAGAAAGCAACATGAAAGCAAAAAGAAAGGAAAATGAAAGCTAATGGAAAAGACAACTAATCTAATTGCATAAAGGTAAATCTACACTACTACATAAGAAGAGAAGAAGCATGTAAATAAAAGAGAATTAACATTGCATAAAAGAAAAGAAAATTACATGAAATAAAATGGCTAAGTAGCCATGGAAAGAAAGAGAGCTTTGATTTATTTTCTAAACTAAAACTAACTAACTAAGAGGAAAGATGGCTACATGAAACATAATGGGTATTTATACAAGTTAGAAACCCTAATGCATATTTTTGGGGAGTACCCAAAATGCCCCTTAGGAAGTGTGGAGGCCAAGTAATCATTAACATGTCTTAATCCCCCATTAAGTGTACATGAAGCCATTAACTCCAAAAGCATGTGCATTAGCCTTTAATTTGTACATTAAGGTAGGTGGGTAGGTGGGGTCCTCCATGTTCTTCACTTTGAATTATTTCCATCTTCATTCCTTTGTATTAATTTTATGCATGCATATCTTCATGAAACCACTTCTATTTGAGATCAAATTCCTACAAAAATATATACAAATTTTCAATTAATTTTTCTCAAAGAAATGTATGCACACAAATGACCATTTTGCCCATATATGAAGATGAATATGTAACAATTTGGAATAATTTGAATTTTTGGTTTAAACAAGTTAAAATACCCGATATGATCATTTATTTAATTCAAATAGATTAAATACGGTGGTAAAAATATGCACATTTACGTGCACATCACTTAGATGCTTTTATAAGTCCTCGAAGGCTTTTTGACATTCTTCTGTCCATTGAAGGTAGTATGTTTCTTTAAGAGGTTGAAAAAAGAAAAATATTTGTCAATTTATCGACTTATGAACCTATTCAGAGCAGCAATCTTTCCATTTAAGCTCATTAATACATTCTCATTAGTCGGAGCCTTCATGTCCGTTATGGCTTTTACCTTATCTGGGTTTTCTATCCCTCTCGCACCTATTATGAAACTTAGGAATTTTTCCAATTGTATTCAAAGGTACATTTCTGAGGGTTCGGCTTCATTTGATATTTTTGGAGGACGTCGAATGCCTTGGCTAGATTCGAAACATGACTTTCTTATCACTTGGATTTAACTATCATGTCATCAGTTTCTTGTTTTGACCTATCTATTTGGTAAACATTTGGTTGAATAACCTTTGATATGTTGCCCCTACATTCTTAAGACCGAAGGGAATTACCATGTAGCAAAACAGGCCCACGTTGATGACTAAACTTGTGTGCTCTTCATCAGGCTTAAACATTGGAATTTTATTATAACCAAAATAAGCATCCATAAATGGAAGTAACTGATGCCTACTGGTTGCGTCAGCTAATTGGCCATTCTTGGTAGGGGAAGCAATTCTTTGGGAAAGCTTGCTTTAGATCGATGAAGTCAATGCAAGTCCTCTACTTCCCATTTGATTTCTTTACTAGAATTGGGTTAGCAATCCACTTTGGTTAATATACATTTCAGATGAAATTGTTCTTTAGTAGCCTCTCGACCTCTTCTCATAGAGCCGTATATCGGTCCCTATCCAAGGCTCTCCATTTCTGCCTTATGGGAGTAAACTTTGGATCTATATTTAAGCAATGGCAAATGATTGAGGGAGTAAACTTTGAATCTATATTTAAGCAATGGAAAATGATCAAGGGATTGATTCCCACTATTTTATCATTAGTCCATGCGACTTCGTCTTGATTACATTTGAGAAAGGAAATAAGTTGTTTTTGGATAGAGGGATGGAAATAAGCACCTATCTTGACTGTCTAAGACTTGTCATTTTCATCAAGTCATATCTCTTCGAGAGTCTTGGGTGCTGAAGCTTTCTCGGTCCCTTGTCTTCTCTCGAGATCAAGCTTAATTTCCTCTTCTTTTGGAATTCCCTGTACTGTGTGAATAACCTTTCTCCTTCTTGTGGGATGTTTACTACGGCTCCCCCATTCTATCTCTTTAAATCTTCCATGATAGCTCAATTCGTAGATTAATTCCCTAATTACGAGATCTTTCTGTCTTGGGAGAATTCTTAATGGTTTCATTTGGCATTCCTAGGTTTAGACCTCATAGCATTTGTTGTCTCATTGACTTCGAGAGTTGTAGGTTGGTTATTTTTACATTGTTCTCATAAGATGAAGTCTTTCATATATTGATTATGTTAAGGCTTGCATAATACAATTGTCTGGAAATCCATCGATTTCCTCTTATAAGCCCTTCCCCTATTTCGATGGGAAATTTCAATAATTCTTAGCAAAAACATACCCGTCCAAAGCATCGAAAGCTAGTCATCCAAAGAAAGCACTATATACTAACAATGTACCCATGATGACAAAGGTGGTCTTAAAAATTCTCCAAAATCAACTTACACTCTCCGAGAGGCATTGTTCCTTCCTCATTGAATCCATATATGGGGATTTGACTAGGCTAGAGTACGCTCTTGGGTAATCCCATCTTCTTGAATGTATGCTTGAAGATTATGTTAATGGCAGGTCTAGGGTATACCATTATTTTTTCTACTTCCAAAAGCGCAATCTGGGCCGTAATAACAAGTGGGTTATTGTGGGGATGGTAGGCACCCACTTATCAAGATCACCAAACGGGATTACTGGCCCCACCATTTGTTTTTTCTCTGGTCTTTTCATCTCATACACCAAAATGTCTCATGTTTTAGCTTCGTTGATATACCTCTTCCAACTACCAATGCTTGCCTCAGCAATATGAGGTCCTTCTAGAATGATGCCCATAATATTCCAAAGGGCTGGTAGAGATCTTGGATCCAGTGCATGAGATTGGGTATTTTGGTTTCTTGTTAAGGTGATGGTTCCTTGAGTATTGTCATTCTTCAAGAATTCAGCCAACATTCCTTTCTTGACCCATTTTTTGATGAAGGACTTCAAACATCTAGATTCTTCAGTATTATGGCTCTACCGATGGTTGCTGCAGTACTTTCCTCCTCGATTAATTTTTGGCTCTTTCCCTCTCTACGAAGTGTATGGGATTTGTTCTTGGGTCATTGCATAGATTTGAGCATATAAGCGGGTTAATGGGTAGGCTTTTGAAATTTGAAATTCTTTCTTGAATCACTTGGATGAGGTATACTTTTTATTATCACTAGTCTAGTTGGGGTTCTTCCTAATGACACCCCTTGATTCTTCGATTCGTATTTCTCCCGGTGTCCAAAAAAGAACTCATTAAAGGACTTACACTCTTATCTCAATAGATCCTACCTAAACGGGTATTTCTCCAAAATCCCAAGGTAATTGCAACCAACTTAGTTTCATCCGTCATGCCCTTGCATCAGGCAGCTACATCTTTAATTCTATTACAATAGTCCTTCAAGGATTTTCATCTTCCCTCTTTGAAGTCAAAATCAAACTCAATCCCATTATGGTATATTTCAAGGTGAAAAATTAAGTCAAATACTTTGTGGTCAACTGTTACCAAGAGCTAATAGAATTTGATGGGTACCTCTAAAACCACATCAAGGCAAGTCCACTGAAAGTTGCAGGAAGAAATCTGCATTTGATTTCATCCGAAGCTTGGATCTCTTGCATATGGATCTCACATAGAGCGATATGATCTTCGAGGTCAGATGTTCCGTCATAAGAGGGCTTTAGGATCCTGAATCTCGGAGGCATGGGGGCCCTCGTAATTACTTTGAAGAAAGGTTGGACCTTTCAGAGCTTCATCTCATAAATAAGACTGGATCAGCCTTCTTGTAAATTTTATACTTGCTCTGATAGTTTATTTAATAGGTTCATCCTTCGATCCTGGCAAAGCTTTAGAATTTCAGCTTCAATACCTCAAGTCTCTAGCCTATGTAGCTGCCTCCTTTTCTAACTTTGAGTTAAGAGCCTTTTAGAAGGTCCAGCACTGGCCACATTTATAGTCTTAGCTTTCTTTGTTGCATCCTTGGCCATTAGTGGCTCTCCTTCCAAGTCTTCATTAGTCAGTTTTCTAAGATTCGATCTGATAATGAGAGGATTCTCGTCCTCCTCAAGTATAGCCGAGACTATCTTTTCAAATTCAACAAAATTTTGTTGACTTCAGTCTGGTAGTTGTCCAATTGTTGGGCTGTATCAGAAACAAATTTTAGCATCATCTGGTGAAGCTCACTTTCAGAAAGGACAGGGACAACAATGGCGGTTTCCTCGGTAATAGTTTGATTCGCCCAGTTTGCCTAATTCTCATTGCTCATAGGCAGTTCTTCAACTTCCCCATCCTAGGTAAGTTATCAAGGAGTCTTTCGAGAGGTCAACTTTGGCTTCATGTGTGGTTGAAAGATTGAAACTTTTTGGATTGGAGAAGGACGGAGGTTTGGGATTTTCTTCTACGCCAAAAATGTTAGATAGATTTTTTGTCTAACTAACACCTCAAAGTTTTCGAAAGTTTGTTCTGAGAGGATGCAAGAAAATAAAGTAAGCACCAAAACTATGTCAAAAGTAAGTGCCTAAGATAAAGAGATGTAAGGTTTATAGTGGTTTGGGACCGAGAACCCTATGTCCACTTTGAAGATTCCGCCGTGAGCTTTTATTCCTCAACTTAAGATACACGTACATTAGATATTAAGTCCTCCATTAATGATCTTTTTCTTTTTACTAAAGCTTTCTAATTAAAATAAGGAATATTGAATGATTGCAGAATATCTAGGAATAGTTTTTTCAACCCATTTCCAGTAGTACATGGGCCTCTAATTATAGCAAATTTAAGGTTATTCCATTAGTGCGGGTTAACTCGCATTGATGACCTAGCTTACTATAAGCGGCTCTGATTCAAACACTTTTCATCATGTGTTTGAAATCATTTTGACATGGATAGCTGATGTGCACTTTTATATATAACTCCTTTGATTCCTTTCATCTATCCTAACCGTTGATCTTAGTTTAGGCTGTCTGAGCCGTTGATTGTTGAGATTTGTTATAATGATGTTGCTCCCAACAACAGCTGCTCACGACTAAGCCTCTTGCTTTATTTGGTTAGTAATCTTGGTCTTTGATGTCACCTTACTTCACATTCTTAACCTACATGCTCCCGTGTATCGACTCCGATTTTTGAGCTCTCGACGGAAACTAAACGATAGGTCTCAGAACTACATGCCAAGGGACTCTCTTTTCGTAATTTGTACTTTGTAGAATTTATGGTGTAACATGTCACGTTTTGAATTTTCCGTCGAACTAATTATTTATGCAAACCAAATTTAGAAATAAATTTCTATTATCAAATATAAACTAAAAGTGGGTTATTAAATTAATAAAAGCAGTTAACTAACTATATAAAATAAATTAAATATTCATAAATTAAAATGATAAAATTCCGGGTCGTTACAGTCAGCTCCTAACCAAGCCTGCCCCAGCTGGTAGCACTTCGGGCAAGAATGACCCAAGCAAGCCTGTATTTAAGCATGGCTTCTATGCAACCAATTCTAGCCGACATCGGGTCTCCATTTTGGATGTTGCACGCTTACTCATTCACTTGTCTCCCTATATGGTCCTCTATAAGATTACAAGGCTCTCCCATGTTTTCGATAGTCGATTTACCATTTTAGCCATGTAGCCACTCAAGTAAACAATAAAGACATCCATCCATCCATTCGTAGTACCGTAGTAGGACGGCTAAACCGATATGGCTTATCCTTAGCATTAAATGTACACTTAATGCAATTCACGCTTGGTACATAGAGGCAATGAGTACTTTCCCATCCATTTCCTATCTTCTAGCACACTTTACAATTGTCAACCATCTACTTTTGTAGTAAGATAAACAGTCAAGTACTTTTACCAACAACTCTACACCGCAATCTCAAACATCCACTTTAGTTATTATAAATAATGCCTGCTTGGCAACTACAAAGGGATTGAGCTCTTGTAGAAACATTCAACAATCCAAAACATTACACACAATTCAATGCTCTTATTACCACATAATTCCCCAAGATTACGCAGCTTTATTAGTCTTAAGGCCCTCTATTTTCCTTACAGTTCTCTTGTAATTCTTGGTTGTTGTAAGTGAAATATATAGTAAGAGGACTACACAGTAGACAGAAGCAGTTTGGCTGAACCACTTTTATATCTTTTGTTATTTACCTTTAAGATGTGTATTTAACTCTTGATTTTCTCCATTTTTAAACCTAGTGATTAGCAATTAATTTTTTTTTTCTAATGTACTCGTATTATTTCGAGGATGGCCAAAAAACTAGTCAATAATTTGGATTCCAATAATTGAGCTTAGTTTATTCTTCAAAGATATATTCTCAACTACTCTCAACAGAACTTGTCTACATCAAATAGAAAAATATATACCAAAAATATTGCATAAATAGGAGAAAAAATTTCCTCTAGGAGTTTTTAATTGCATGGGACATCCATCTGTACATTTACCGACCAAACCTTTACTACGAGGATCAGTATAATATGGTTGGATGTATACATTTGAAAGATATGTACAATACCAATGATATTACATAAATTTGAATTTTATTATTAATCATTGTAATATTTAAAAAAATTACTTTAAGTCTTTATATATAGATATTTGGGTCACCTAATAAAGAAGGTGAAACAAAAAGCTTGTGTTGAAGGTTCTATTTGAGAAGCATACATTGTTGTAGAAGCATTCATATTTTTTAATTACTACCTCGAAGGCTACAATAAGTTAAATTTTAAAAATGGTCGTAATGATGATGATTTGGTTGACTCATCTGATATTTCTCTATCAATTTTCCAAAAATGAGGATGTCCATCTAGTAAGTGGAAAAATGGAGGTTTCTAACTAATTATGAATTTCAATTTGGCCAAATCAATGGTGTTTCTCAATTGGGAAGAGGTATCGGATCTAATTTGGTTTGCAACACGATATTTCTTCATTTTATATATTTATTTTTGTCCTTTTGTTTAACTCTCAATTCGAAGAAGCGAATCCAACTATTGCACCCAGTAAAGGATTTGAGGACTGGTTCAAGATGTATGTAAGTATAACTTAATATATATATATATATATATATTCCTAATAAATTGCCAGATATAACTTAAAAATAAAAAAAATATAGGTTGTCCATAATGATGTTACAGATGTTTTTTATTGAACGCTTTCATTTGAACCAATGATTAGATACAGGAACTATCTAATTTTATATATATATGGTTTCAAATTTCACACAGCTGGGTTTGGGGAAAATAAAATAATATACAATGGTAGGGTATGTGTCATAGAGGACAGCGAGAGTGATGATTTATAAGATTATTATGGCATTTTGTAGGAAATAATTGAACTTACTCTATAACAATGGAGCTTAAAATATTTTTATTCCAATGTGAATGGTTTAATACTAGGAAGGATATAGGAATTCGACGTGCACACAAAGATTACCCACAAATTAAAGTGATTCACAAAAGGTAATATCAAGATTACGATCCATTTGTATAGGAAAAACTAGCAACACAAATCTACTATGCACCTTATCCTGCCTTGAATAATACTAAGGCAGATTGGTGGGCTGTTGTCAAAAGAAAATGAAAGTGGTCGTTATTGGACACAGTCATAATTGACGATCATCCATGCAACATGATCCTAATCAGAACGAAATACTGCACATCAAAGAAGATGAAATGATATATGACCACTTAATAACGAAATATTTGATGAGGTTGAATTATAAGAAGGTGTTGATGTAGATGAACAAGTTGGTGACAAAGAAAATGAAATGAAACCGCTAAAAGATTGAAGTCAAAGTTTAAGAAGATGCCATTAAAGATGAAGAGAATATTGTAGATAATGACATTGATGACCAAAATATCGACTTATAGTATGTACATTCGCCTATGAAGATTTTTAATGTACTTTTGATAGTGTATGTATTTTGGTGTTGTCATGAATATAAATTTCAGGTTACCATATGTAATTTTCCTTTGAAATCTACAATGATGAATATATGAATATTCTATACTATGAATTTTTTATTATATTGTGCAATCGAAACTTTAACAGATATGAGTTTCCATGCTGATAATAGATGCAAAAAAGTAGTGTTGAAATTCATCGCTCAATAGTATAGGACCCCCTCACATCTCATTTCATTGGGACATCTTCGAAATAGGGAGGGTATCAATCACTTGTTGTAGGCAATGATCCTCGATACATGTTATCATCATTCATTTGGTCCGATCATATTGAGGAGCATGATAATGTAGGCATATCTACACATGCATCTATTATGGATTCTAGTGCATCTGTAGATCAAGTCGGCATTATTCAGTGTGCTAAGTAAGGAAAAGTGGTAAAATTGCATTTATATTTACTTTAAATCGATAGGTTATCATCTCAACTAACTTTGTATTTATTATAAATTTATATATGTGTAGAACTAACTTCGGTAGCGAAATAAATTTGCAATTTTATTCTTGCCAAGGTGAATCAGTTCTGGTTTAGATTCTCGAATATTCCACCCGAGTCAAAGATGTCATGTTCAATGATTTTATGGTAAAATAAATTCAATGCATATTTCATTTTTCAAATATAAATTTATATGTTGATAATATATTGATAATATATTTAAATATAAATATAGTGTAATATCAATGGAAACTCGACACATCTCAATCGCTTATCAAAAAACTCTAGGAGCAAAAAGCAAACAAAAGATACAGAGATATGATGCATGGGATGAAGAAAAGTAGGAAGAAGGTTAAGGAACTTTTTCAATACATCTATGACCAGTTTGAGTCGTATTGGAATTGGGAAAATGTGAAGGCGTGTGCTAAAATAAATGCAGCAAGTATGGCACAAATTCAATGATTACACTACAACGGCTCGAGATCTTTTGTGGACTACCAGCACGACTTAGTATGCTTAATGTAATTTCAAATTAAATTTAATACGTCATTATTGATGCTTGTTTTCTTTAATTAGTCAACACGGTGCTAAAGGGACGCAACCTCTTGGGCCATGTATGTTTGGACTCACAAGTTTCAATCGATTGAGGGTCATTTAGGTGGATTGATGCTGTTGCATTCGAGTTTACTATAAGTTTACCACACAACTTGATTTAAATTATAGTCAAATTTCATTCAGTTTCATATACTCACAACATTGAAAAATTATAAATCAGCAAAAACATGCTGTTACGATTCAAGAGTTGATGGAGCATGATTTTACAATGCTCCTGAAGTGGGAGAGTGGGTGTTTGTCGATTTATCTAATTCATTGAAAAAGAGGAGGGGTCGCATACCCAACCTTGAAAATATTCCTGCGATAAATTATAATTTAGATAGAAATTTCTTTTGGAAAGAAAACATTTATGTTAACAACTCAACCAAACACTATTTATTTGTTCACAGTTTGTCTATTAATCCGTCATTTTTTGTAATATAATGCTAAAAATGTAAATAGTAATGTCAAGTTTTTCCTTGAGATATGTCGTAACTGGTAAATAGTTCCCCTTTTAATATTTCTTTTAAAAAGTAAACATTTATTTTAAGTCCCCTTTCTAATATTTGGAAAATTGGTAGATAGTCAAAGTGCAATTTGGTTTTTAATACGATCTTAAATATTTTAATATGGTTGATTTACAGCTTTAGTCCACTAAGAAAGGCCCCTCCTACAGCACTACCCAGACTCAGATGCGAACCTAGGCTCAGTTGGAGCAATTGATAAGAAAGCATGTAGAGTTGCTTCAGAAGCACGAGAAGGAGATTTTGGCATAAAAGGAGATGACGAGAAGGCATGAGATGGCAGAGTAGAAAAAGCAAGTCAATGCCTTATGCTAAATGTTCAGCCAATAAATTAGAAATGCACCGTCACTGTAACATCCTCCATTCTGAGGCCCAAAACTATTACGGGTGCTGCAGTCATCCATAATTATTAATTATCAGCAATAAAATATGGTTATGCTAATCATATTAATAACCAAAAGCACGTAAATATGAAAAATACTCAAACATGGTATAGTAACCAACTTTAACATTACATTTCATAAAGGGTATTTCATATTCATCACATAATCCCATTCAAAATCCCACGTTTAGAGAAATTATAATTATTACAAGATACTCCAAGAGTGACATATGAGGATGCCCCCTTGGTTGATCAGAGACAAAACATGGCAATTATCCAACTTTTTCATGACATCCTAATAGACAATATCATCAACACAACGGATTAGAATAGAACATCTACATAACAAGATTGCCTCCGACACATCTCCTAAAGCTTATTTGTCCTACTAGGAAACCTAAAAAGCCCTTATTCTCAAACCACTAAAATTAATTTTGAGCACCCGAGAGTTTAAGGGGAGAACAAAAACTTCAAATCAGACATAACGACATTGTCATTATCATTAACAACGTCGACGTAACAGCCTAAGGCTTTCCGCCCTTAATATGATAAAACCTTTTACACTTGGCATTAAACAAAATCGGCCCTCATTTGGGTTGAAGTCAAAACTTAAAACATTTTCATATTTTATGGCTTACTTCCGAAGATATATAAGGTCATCGACCTTTTAAAATATAGGCCCATCGCCTCTTTAAAAGCGGTTTACTCAACTTCGAAAACATGCCTCTTCGGCATAAATAATAAGGTGTGACATTATGGCCAAGCGACATCGACACTAGGACATAAGATCTTCGACCTTGACGTAAATTGACACCCAAGGCCTTCAACGACACTATAAAATTTCTTTACTTAAACCACTTCGGCTATTATGCCGCTTTTTATATAGAGTCGAAGATATAATAGGCGGTGTCATTGCCTTTATTTGGAAAACAAATAAAGATACGAGACGTGGCATTATTTAAAACTGTGGTGAAGACAAGTGACATTGTCAACATAGACAATAAACTTTTAAAACATTTAGGTGAATCACAAAGACACCATTGCCACCAATACTATATTCTCAGTGAGGTCGACTTCGGCCTACTTAAAAACATTAGACGGCTACCGAAGTAACTATATTATGCTACCTTTCGCTTCGACGCCGACACTCATGGATATGACTTTATGTTAGGCTCGACGATGTTAGGGTGGTATGGCATTTTCATAACTTTTATGAAAACTATTTTATTAATACTAAATGTAATTGCTTTTCGCTAGATCTTGATTCTTATCCAATTTCTATTAGATATTACTTTACTTTACAAAAATCCTTTCTGAAAATCTACCGCACATCAGTATTTATTTCCAAAACATACTTCAAAATAATTAATTAATAACCTTAATTAAATAATAATTTATATGCTTGACTAGCACACTAAATTCATAAAAATTCAAAATCACTTGGGAATAATCCCTAAAATTAACAAAAACTAAAATTTATTACATTCTTTATCATATAAAAACTTTAGGGCCAAAATCCATATTTAATTATTTTAAATAATTAAACCCAAAATTAAGTTATTTCTGCATTGATAAATTCATAAAATATTCTTTTTAATTTTGAAAATTATGAAATTAAAAACACATCTTAAAAATAATCTTCTAATTAACATAAAAATCAAATTATTTGGAGATAAAAATCTTAAGTTTTAGCCTTAAAACCCTTTTGAATAGTTTCATATAATTTCCATAAAATTCCAATAAATCATTGTTATAACATGGCACAACATATCTTCAAAAACAAATCAATGCAAGCAATATTAAAAAAAAAATTAGGTATAAAATGAGATAGTTTCACCTTGATTTGATAATGGAGATGGGATTTGAATGGCGATTAGGTTTCCATAGCTTTCCCTTTTTCCTTGAATCACTTGATTCATCCTATCTAGGTTATGGCCGACCTTCCTTTTATTCCTTTGATTGTTCTTTTAGTTTATGAAAAGTGAGAATAACATGAAGGGGATAGGGTTTAAGAGAAAAGGATGGATATTTTCTAAATTGCCCCTTTCATATATTCTCTTTATGTTTTAATTTATGAAAAAATCTTATCAATATATTTAGTTAAGGCCCGACCTTAATGTTTGTCAAATCTCAATTTCCTTATCACACTATACATGGCATTATTCTATTCAATTTTTCTATCTAAATCTCCTAAATAATGTTAATAAAAACCTGGGGTGTTATAGGCTTCTCTCCTTAAAGAATTTCGTCCTTGAAATTCAATAAGGCAATAAAACAAGCATCTCAAACATGAAAATATTTGTAACAACCTATGCTAGTATACCCTACCAACGACAAAGTCTATAAAAAATATAGAACATATTATCATATTAGTTCAAAATAAGGATCTAATCTCATACTTTGTCTCCTAAGTACATTTTTTTTTGTTCTCACTCTACTAGACTTTTAATAATTTGAATGTCTTATTCCTTAAATGCTTCTCATCTCTCACTACAACTCGAACCAGTTATCTCATAAGTCAAATCCAGTTCTACTACTAAATCTTCCAATGCAGTCAGAGGAATAGTAGTTTCTAGATTATGTACATACTTCCCAAGATGAGAAACATGAAACACATTATGGATTCCTGCCAAACTACTTGGTAACTCTACTTGGTACACGAGCTTTTTGATCCTCCCTACGATAGGAAACAGTCCAACGTATCTCGATGCATGTTTCTTTGACTTTCCAAACTGTACCACACCCTCCATCGGTGATACTTTGATAAAAACATGGTCTCCAACTAAGAACTCAAGATCCTTACACCTTTTATCTGGGTACTTTTCTGCCTAGACTGAGCTTCTCACATCTTGTCCTGAATTAACTCAATCATCACTATGGCTTCCCTTACCATATCTGGACCAATGACCAATCTGTCTTTGGTCTTTAACCAACATGATGGTGGTTTGCACGGTCTTTCATACCAAGCTTCGAAAGGCACTATTTGTATACTAGTTTGCTAACTATTATTATAGGAAAACTCAACTAAGTGCATATGGTCTTTCCATGACCTACCAAAATCTAGTACACATGCTCTCAACAAATCTTAAAGTACCTTATTGGCTCTCTCTTTCTACCTATTTGTCTGTGGGTGATAAAAGGTACTTATCTTAAGCTTGGTACCTAATAACTCTTGCCAACTCTTAGCAAACAATGCATCTCTGTCACTGACTATACTACCAGAAATCTTATGTAGTCTAACAATATACTTCATGAATACCTAGCCAATATCGATGTTATCCCGGTTAACATACCAAGGACGAAATGGGCACTCTTGGTCAATCTATCCACTATGACCCATATACTTTCATTTCACCTAGTCGACCCTGGCAACCCATCAATAAGTTCCACGGATATCGAATCCCATTTCCAAACGGTACATCCAATGGCTGAAGCAAACCAGTTGGCTTCTGGTGTTCAACTTTTACTTGCTAGCAATTCGAACATTGCTTTACCCATAAGCCTATGTCCCTTTTCGTACCTTCTCAGAAGAAACTTATCTTCATATCTTGATACATCTTGGTCACTCCAGGATGAATCATAAATTTTGATCGATGACATTCCCTAAGAACTTCTCTCCTTCGGTCACCAATATTAGAATTACGCAATTGTCCCTTCTTCCGCAACCATCCCTTTTGGTCAAGACTAAAATCTTTTCGATCAACAATCTTAGTTCCACTCTCAAGCCTTCTAATCTTCTCGACTAACAATGGGTCATCTCCCTGCTTAGAAGTAATTCTTTCGATCACTACTGGTTGAACTTCCAAGCATGATAACAAGGTTGTGCTTTGACTAGAACTAGCGGTCGACCTTAACTACACACTACAAGTAGTCAAAGCCTCCAAATCCATCCATTCTACCAACATAGGTAACGCCATAATCTAATATTTCCTACTAAGTTCAATTTGCAACTTTATTTCCTTTCCCTACAGTATACTCAATACCAAAATCATAAGCTGTTAAAAACTCCAGCCACCTTTGTTGCCTCATATTCAACTCTTTTTAAGATGATAAATACCTCAAAAACTTATGATCCATATATGACTCGATTGTTCTCCTAAAAGGTAATGCCTCCACACTTCCAATGCGAAAATCGCCACTGCCAACTCCAAGTCATGAGTCGGATATCCAACTACATGCGACCTGAGCTTTCGTAAAGCATAGGCAATAACTTTACCCTTCTACATCAACACAGCTACTAATCCAGTTCCACACGCATCTATATACACCAAGAAATCTTGATTTCCATTTGGAACTACTAACATGAGCGCATTGGTTAGCAAATAATTCAACTCAAGGAATGGTCTCTCACATTTATCAAACTAAATAAATTTCACATTCTTTCTGGTTAACTTAGTCAAAGTTGCTGCTATCCACGAGAAATCCTTGATAAATCTGTAGGAATAGTCAGCTAATTCAAGAAAACTTCTTATTTCCATCACCATCTTGGGTGTTCTCAAACTGTTTATAGCTTTGATCTTGGCTGGATCGACTGAAAATCCTTTCTCTGAAACTAGATTACCAAGAAACTTCACTTCTTTTAGAAATTATGTTTCCAAAACTTTGCTTTCAGTTAATAATGTCCCAATGTATCAAGCACTATTCTAAGATAAACCCCATGATCTCTTTCATTCTCAGAATATATCAAAATTTTGTCAATGAACACTAGTACGAACCTATCCAAGTGCGTTCGGAAAATCCAGTTCATCAAATCCATAAAGAAAGCTAGCGCATAAGTTAAACCAAATGGCAATACTAACCACTCGTACGAACCATACCTCATTCGAAACGCCATTAATGGAATACTGTCCTCCGCCACTCTCGATTGATGGAGCCTATCGCCAAATCCAACTGCGAAAATACTTTGGCTCCGTTCAACTGGTCAAATAAACATCAATCCTCGACAAGGAATGTCGATTCTTTATCGTCTTTTCATTCAGCTTAGGATAATCGATGCACAATCTTAATGAACCATTAGGTTTCTTCACGAACATCGTAATTGCTTCCTAAGATGAACTTCTTGGTCTAATAAAGCTCTTTCCTTCTAAATCCACTATCCGCACCTTTAACTCCTCTATCTCTATAGGTGTCGTCCTACTAGGTAGTCTAGTTACGGGTTCAGCTCCCCGTACAAAGATCTGTTCGAAACTCGATAGTTCATTTCGGTGGTAGTCCTATAATCGACTCAAAAACATTCGCAAATTCTCTTAGAATTAAAATTTGATTCAATTTGTTTTCCACATCTGTGGCACCCAATAAGGCATAATTTTTTGGACTTAAATTTTCAACTGAGTATTCTATCCGGTCATTACTACTAGGTTGTCTCAATGATATTTTCCTATCCTAGCACAATATCCTGGCATTGTATCTGCTCAACCAATCCATACCTAAAATAATCCCAAAACCCATGAAATCAAATACATACAAACTACAAGCAAAAGTATAACCTAGCAACTCAAATTATGGATGGTCACATCTCATCCATAGAATTTCATAAATACATATTGCATTAGCTATCTTTAAGGAAGTAACAAGGTATAATGGTTCTATACATAACTTATCTACCAAACCATGATGTATAAATGAATGTGATGCACGAGAATCAAACAGTACCCTAATTGGTATGCTATGAATCAAAAGCATACCTTCTATCATAGACTTTCCATTATCAACCGATGTTGGTCTTGAAGATGATGGCTTAAAGTGAAAAATTATCCTTTGTCGGCTCCAATCGACTCTGGACTCTGATTCTTGTAGTGCCACATCTGGTTACAGTTGAAGCACTTTATACTTTTCTTTTCTACAACCTTCTTCCCTTAACCGGTCCGGTACAAGCATAATTTCCTTTTATATCGCATTTGAAGCAGAAAACATCAGCTCTCCCTTTTTTGGCAACTTAGTCCTTTTAAACTCCCTTCTTCTAAAAAAAATTCCTCTTCTTTTCCTTGGATCCTTGAGTCTCTATTGTGTTCTCCTTCCCAAAAGCTGGAAGCATTTCTTCATTCTAGATAGCCATTTTGACCACTACGTTCGATGAATCTTTGAGATCTAGCATATTTTCCCTTGCAATCTCTGCCTCAACCCCGAATGAACTTCTCATTTCTCTTAATCACCATGCAATAATAGCATATCCATATTAAAGTAGCTCATTAAACTTAGCAGAATATCCCAATACTATCATATCCCCTTGCTCCAATTCCATAAACTTCTTGAACAAAGCGGACTTCGCTATTTCACACAAAAAAATTCCTCAAATCTCCTTAGAAAATCTACCTAAGTCAACTCCTCCTCAGGCACTTCTACGATAACTCTGTTCCACTAAAATAAAGGGATCCTTGCAATTTTCTCGAAGCCAATCTCCTTTTCTGTTCATCTTCAAAGCAGATCAGCAAAAATTATTTCATAGTGTAATAGCCAATTATTCACTTTTATAGCATCTACTCTTCCAATAAAAGGATTTCCAACCAATCTGGTGTAATCTCGACTCGGCTTGGAATAGTTATTGCCAATTGGGGCTACGGGGTTTGCTCCTCCTTCATTAGCCACATTTCCTTTAGCTACTCCTGTAGCTACTTCAGCCTTCATCAAATTGATGAAAAATAGGTACATAGTCCCCATATCTACTAGAGGGGTTCCAGCACTCATATTGGCATTTGCATTTTGATTAGCATTTTCCTATCAACCTGGGTTCCCCCTATTAGTGGGTTAAGCGTTTCGATTTAGTTACGGTGCTTCCTCCACCTAGATTCACTCTTCCATTTCCTTCCTCCATATCTTTCTTTCTTGCAAATCTACATATGTGACTTAGTAAGATACAAAAGAACTGTTCAGGAGAGAGGAGAGAATAGAGGTGGAATACATATCTATATATAGAAAATGCAAATACATTATTATAGCATTATCTCATACCCCAATCTTTTTCTTTGATTCATTAGGATTTTATTTTCAAAAATACCTTAGCTTTGAATTCTTTTAATAATAAACATATGTTCTTACACCAACTTGCAAAATCCCCCATTCTGAGGCCCAAAACTAACTGTTATGGATGTTGTAGTCAATTATAGTTATTAATTCTCGATGACAACATGCGACGATGTAAATCATATAAAAAATCAGAAACATATGAATATGAAAAAAATTCAAATATAGTAAATAACCAATTTTCACATTTCATTTCATAGAGGACATTTCATATTCATTACATAATCCCATTAGAAATCCCACGTTCAGAGAAAATATAATTATTATAAGATACTCCAAGATCAACATATGATGATTCCCTCTTATTTGATCAAATTCAAATATTTGGCAATTATATAACTTCGCCATTACATACGAATAAACGGCTTAACAACATAGTAGAGTAGAATATTACTCCTGCATAACTAGATTGCCTTCTGAACATCTCCGAAAGCTTATTCGTTTTACCAGGAAACCTAAAAACACTTGCTCCCAACCTACTCAAATTAATTTTGAGCCCCCGAAAGTTTAAGAAGAAAATAAAAACTTTGGGTCAGACAATAGTATGTTGTGAATAATAACTTACCATCTCAAACTAATAGATATCTAGTGAGACAATTCCGTTAAGCGGAATAGGTTTTCACATCACTAGTATCTTAACCAAAATACATTAATCATACTATGTCCCTACATCCACAATGGTTAAAACATAATAATATATGATGATATGTAAGAATGCAATATACTTGGATTACTTACCTCATTTTACCTGACTATCTGTCCAAATTTATAGTTTTTCTAGGGTCACCATGAACCTATTAACTTTAATGGACTGGCTAATAACATATCCCAATTCTTAGGGACAATCTATCCAACTTCATAGTTTTCATGGAATCACTAAGAACCTATTGGTTTCTACCAGCACCTTCCAATTAGTTTTCAAAGGCTTACTATGAACCTACTAGATTCTCCAATAACCTACTGGACCTTTCCAATAATATTTCTCATGTCTCGGTTTTTATGGATGACTATGAACCTATTGGATACTTCCAATAACTCATCTAAATCAATAATCTTTTAATCAGTTCTGGGTATCTTATACTTCTGATCTACCTGTTATCCTGGATGTAGTTCTACTCACTTAGGAGTTAATTCTGTTTATACGTACCACCGAGTCAACCTAGGTGTTATTCTACCCCTTAACACCCCTAAAATGCAGTTATGGATCATAAATGATGTGAGTATATAACATGCATAATGACTGATCAAATAAACACAAGAATATGACATCCATTATTCAAATATGTTAAATTTATAACCTTTTTATGTTCCAAAATAACTTAATCTTAAGTAATATTCTCTTCAAAAAAAATTAACTCAAACCTTAGGCTATTTTATAGTTAAAATCCTTAAATCACTTTCATTATGACATATGATTAATCTTCTTAAATCATATTTAAAACATGAAAATCCTTAGCCCTTTAAATAGTTCAAAAAAGATCAACGTCGTCGGCATTAAAGGCGTTGACATAATAGCCCAAGGAACTCCGCCTTTAATAGAATAAAACCTTTTACACTTAGCATTAAACAACTTCGACCTTCATTTGGGTCAAAGTCAAAACTTAAAACCTTTATATGTTTTATGGCTTACTACCGAAGAGATATAAGGTCGACCCTTTAAAATATAGGCATCGTCGCCTCTTTATAAATGGTTTTACTTAGCTCCAAAAACATGCCTCTTTGGCAAAGAAGATAAGGTGCGACATCGTGCCCAGGTGGAAACGACACTAGAACATAAGTTCTTCAACCTTGATGCATATCGACACCGAAGACCTTCGATGATGCTATGGAACTTCTTTAGTTAAACCACTTCAGCTATTATGCTACTTTTTATATAGAGTTGAAGACAAAATAGGCGACGTTATTGCCTTGATTTGGAATCCAAATGAAGAGGTGAGATGCGGCATTTTTTAATACTACAATGAAGACAGGCAACGTCATCAATGTCGACATTAAACTTTTAAAATGTTTGGGTGAACAAAAAGACACCATTTCCAATGATACTATATTGCCGACAAGGTCGATTTAAGCCTACTTAGAAACATTATATAGTTACTGAAGTAACTGTCTTATGCTTCCTTTCACTTCGACGTCGACTTTCATAGATACGACCTTGCTTTGGCTCGATGATGTTAGGGTGGCATGGCATTGTCGTAATTCTTATGAAATCTATTTTATTATTACTAAAAGTAATTACATTTCACCAAATCTTGGTTTTTCTCCAAGTTCTAGTGGAAATTACTTTATGCAAATCCTTTTCGAAAATCTGTCGCATAATCAGTTTTCATTTCCAAAACAGACTTCAAAAGAGTTAATTAATAATCTTAATTAATTAATAATTTATATGCCTGACTAGCATATTAAATTCATAATAATTCGAATCTCTTGCGAATAATGTAACACCTCATAATTTGGAGTTAGTTATTTAATTAGTAAGTTAGTTTACTAATTAGGCTCCAAAAATGGAATTTATACAAGCGATGGAATTATACCATAAAAAATTGCACTATTGTATTCATGATGAAATTCTAAGCAACATTCATATCTGGAGATTTGCGATCATAGTCCAAACGAAGACGTAACGAATGAAAAATGAATTCGAAAAAAAAATCGATTGGATAAATTAATGTTTTATATTAATTAACCCATGCCCACAGGTCGACCCCCCATCATAGGCCGTCGACCAGGGGTGGTTGTGTAACGACCCGATTTTTTTGACGCCCGAAAATCAACATCAATACATCCACTGTATCAAATGTCGAACGATTGAATGTTGAAAACCGAACCATAAGGGTTAAAGAAGAAGGAGGTAGAAGAAGAAATAGAAACAATATCAGAATCTCACAATCGCAGTGGAACAATATATAATAGATAAATGACTAATCCTTAAAAACAAAAAGAATTATATTTGTTTATATATTACATCATCAGAGCACAACAAAATTCATAACACCCAACTGGACAGTTAACATAACCTGTCCTCACAAAACTGACTATACAGTTAATCAAACACAGCGGAATATTCATCAAATACGTGTGATACGTCTCGCCATCCAGCTCGGCTCTTGAGCACCACAACATCCTTCCCTGTATTCTATAATACTCAGTTTGACCAGAGCATTATAGTTAAATAACACCTGAGTCAGTCTTGAAAACCAGCTTGAGAAAACACACTCAATTGGATTATTAAAGTTTTCGAAAATCCTTTGAAATCAAAGGTATCTCGTAAGACCACGCCATAAATAAACATGTCAGATTTTTACGTTACGATAACCAAAACATTTTTTTATCAAATCTGTCTGATATATTATAATAGTGCCTATAGAAAGTAAAATAGAATCTAGCTGAAATGCTTGCATCTCACGTTACAGCATAGTTGGGCACAATCAAAACCGTACAGGCGCCTATTGAAGATTGGATTTCACACAATGGTAGGGCTACTGGGGTACCGCCCGTCATAGTACGTGGTCTAGATCACCGTATCGAGGATCCACCCTGATCCCTCGCATCACAAGACCGAAGCTATCCCTTACTGGATAGTCCGAATAAGTTCACCCCGCGGTTGGGATCAGCAACTGCCCGCACAGCCGAATAAAAGGGACTCTAGACAGGGGTGATCTTACGCTAATTGGTTGCTAGCCACTTAGCCTTGTGTGCACCTCCCCTGTTTTAGCCATTCCCGGTTAATGAGGCTCGAGGTTAAGCGTTACCTTTTTAGCACATATTCACTTTGAATGCTCATCGTCCTCCTGACGATGTTTTGATAGCATTCGTCCATACAAGTCCGTTACGGGTTCGAACGAAACCGAAGGCACTATTCCTACTACATCCATTTTGGAATCACCCTCAGGATTAGTAGCGATTAGCCCTTGCACTTCACTGCTCCATCTTCGACTCCGAGCTCTTGTCTTCTTCATGAAAACGTTCAAACCGGACCGAAGTGGTTTTCTAGAAAAAAATCCCGATCCCAGTCCTTTCAAAACGACCAGCGCATTGGCCAATATTGATAGTCGGTTATTTAACTATCAAATAACATTCGCAAACAACCATCAGATTTAAATAATTTTCCAAACTATTTATTTCAAAATATCTTCGCAAGATATCTTCTATATTTCAAACCTTTGAAAACAGTTTCCAAGTCACTTTTCCTCTCACTGGTTAAATTTCCACCCAATTGCTTATTCCACTAAAAATCACCAAGTCTAAATACCTTAGATTTTAAAATAATTTGAATCACTTTATCCAAACATATATACTTTAACATATTAAAAATAAAATTACTTAAATACTTTATTTAAATATTAGTTATGAAATTTTAAAATAATTTCTAATGTAAACTTAAAACAAAATTAATTTTAAAATAAAAGTTATGAATAAGTTTTTCAAACAAAAACTTTAACCAACTATCTTTAAAATAAAACTACTTTATAAAATATAAATATTGATAATTATCTTTTTAAATCATAGTACCAATTAACCTTCCAAAATAATTACTACTATAACTAATTTAATAAATATTTACCTTTAAAATTTTAAACAACTTAAATAATAATTTCTCAAAAACATTCTTTTAAAACAACTTTAACTTTAAACTTATACCTAAAAATCTGCTTTGAACGTACTTGGCATTTTAGGGAAATACACTTTTCTTCAACACCTTTTAAAAATTAACCACTATTTATTTTTAAAATAAATTATCATTCCTTTATAAATTCTCATCGTAAATTTATACTTCCAAATATCCACTGATATATTATTTTACTTTGTAAACCCAGTTTATAAATTCCATAGTCTCATCCTTCTTTTAAAACACAGTTTCAAACATCAAATCGATTTCCAAAATTTATCCATATAAAAATGAATTCCTTTATTACTCAATTTTATTTTAAAACCCATTAATTTCATATTTAACTTCTTTATTATGTTTTAAAATCTTGTTTAAACTGAAAATACTAATTTCATATTTATTTCAAAATTCTTCTTTTATTTCTTCCTAAATAATTTAAATCCTGGATTTAAAATAAATCCATTAATCCTTTAAATAATACCACTTAAGTTTAAAAATTCATTTATTCAAAAACCTCCTTTCTCATATTCGGAATTTATTTATTTATCCGAATTTAAAAGTCAACTTTTATTCCTTTCCAATTCATTCTTTAATTTATCCAAATTCTCTACAATTATTACTTAAAATTCCTTATTTTATTTCCCTTTAAAATATTCAATCTTTATATTTTTGATGTCTCAATATATCCAAAATATATTCAGTTAAACCATAGCACCCAATATTTTCAATCCCAATAAAATCAATATAATTTATCATCGATTATTAAATGAAAACAGTCTATAAAAATAGATTTCAATACTTTGAGGAACAGTTGGATCCCTCCAACCTGTTTTCCTAAATCCATAGATGTTAGTCGGTAAATAAAATACCAATTCCACTTCGAGGTGGAATATCGCCGTATAAGAGGTCATCCGCTATTATGCGGGGCGCATAGGGTCTCATTCGCTATATAGTGCGGGAAATCAATCGCTCCAACATATACTATATATAATACTATATATAATATACCACATCCAATCAATTCAATCCCTCAACCCAAAAATTAAAATTTAACTATTTAAATTTAAATAATAATCCAGATGAGTGAGATTAACTCACCTTTGATTTTGTTCGAAATCCGATCCAATCTTGACTTGGCTTCACGGTTTTCCGACCTTGTATAAACATAATGCATATGGTTTATTAATATCTGAATTGATCCAACAATTAATTACTTGACTAACACTTTGGTTTTAAACTAATAATTTAGTTTTAAACTAATTTCTTTTTAAAAATAATTTCGACTAAAATAATTAAATAAGTTTATTAAACAAATTAATCTCCATAATATATTAATTTAAAATAGACTAGCCAACAAAAATGTATTTGTATATTTATTTTATTTTTGAAACTTCACATATCTCCACTGCTAATAAAGAAAATTCGTTGAACTAATTTACTCGGTGTCTTTTTGAAATTCCAAAAATGCCCCCGCTTTCCATTTACATGTCTACGCTCATACGGTTACTACCATATGAAAGTATTTTCAATTTGTATAAGTAATGGCTCAAACAAAATTTCAACATATACAATAATACAAATAGCCCGTGTACGAAGCATAGGCCTATACTAGTACTTATAAAAATAATCTATAGATTTCAAAAGTCTAATTTTATATAAACTCTCAAACCCTTTTAAAAAATTCTTATTATATATATACATATTCACTGTTTCGCCTATAAAACAAAATTAATTTATAACTTTACTGTAATATCTTTTCATGGGGTATATACTTTAATTTCCTATATCTACAAACTAAATCAGAATTGATCGAAGAAGAAGAAGAAGAAGAAAAAGGATTCGAACCTCACTGTTGTACCAAACTACCCACCCAAACCCATCGCAGCACAGTCGAACCTTCCTTGAGCACATCACTTACTCCAGATTCGCACTACCAGACACTCACATCCACCTCGCCTATGCTCAAAGGCGTAACCCAACAAGTCACATCGCCTCACTGCTTGAATGCCACGCGTCCTAAATCGGCATCGCTTTTATCATCAGCAACACCCCACCATCGCGAGACCATGCTGCGCATGTGCAAGCTCGCTCACGCCCTCCTCAAAAACCCTAAGATGATCGGAGACAACTTGAGGAAGTCGCGACCCAGAATGATTTCATTACTCCTAATTTTTTTCATAGTAGATTTCGAATAAGTGAGGGCTCGGCTTATTTTAAAATTGAAAGAAGGCTGCCATCATCCTAATCTACGAACGATTTTTTTATTCTCATTTGTTACTGGGATTTGATTTCTAATTCTGAGATTTAACATAGGAAAGAAACGAAAGACAAAATTGATCTGCCATTGCTATTCTCTTCGTTATTATTATATTTTTTTAAAATCGGAGACGCGTGTTAGACGATATAAGAAACGTGTCCTCTGGGTGGACACGTGTGGGATGTGTCCACAGTGAATTGAGGGAAGTATATGTAATATATTTTAAATTTAAATTTTAAATCGTATCAATTTCGCAGCTCACAATCTCGATCTCCTATCGAGGCGTGTCGCTAGGCGTTTGTAATGTTAAACCCTATTCCGAACGCAATGGAAAAGGTTTCGAATGCTAACTCGATCGTATGGAGAAGATAGCACTTTCTGGACCCAGTATTTAAATTGAATTTTCGATATAGTTTCAGCACGTTTCTATATCGTACGATCACACAATAACTTTGAATGCTACAAAAATTGAAATCCGATAATAATACACTATTACGGATCCAATGGAACCGGTTTCATCGAATTCCGAGACTGTGCCCCAGAAGGCTATTTTTAAATATCGATTTAAGCGATAAAATTTCAAAACTTAACGAAACACTTCCAAAAGGAAGTTTAACACTTTTACTATTTTCAATACTATCAATATAAATTTAAGTAGCCTTTAAATTATTTTAACAAGCTTAAAATTTTGGATTCAACCATTTACCCGATCTCCAATTATTTAATTAAACAATTAAATCACTCAATAAATAGTGGCATTTGAAATTCAAGTTAGAAATTAACTTTTAAATATTTAACATTAATTAAATATTCCAATTTCAAATTTTCAAAATTCTGGGCAGTCATAGGTTGATCCCTATGTAGGGGGCATTTGACCGCTCCCTATGTGGCGGCTAGGGTTAGCATAGGCCTAACTACTCAGATTCAATATATTTCGATCTGACGGTGGAGGTTGATTCTTGTGCCTATAAATCCAAGCCTAACCCTTCCTTCTCTTCTCATATTTTTCTTGAGGCAGTAGCGAAGCTCTACCATTTCTTCATCTCCACTTTCTTTCTAAATTATAAAAATAAGATATTTAAATCTATATTTATATAAATTGGAGAAGAATATAAATCTAATAAAATAGGGAAGAGAAGAGAATCAACTATACGTGTATTTGAGGCAATTTATATATTTATATATATTTGTATCTATTTTCTATTTCAATCTCAAATCTCTTCTTGGATCTGTAATTCTAATGTATGTATAACCCTTTTTCATACATATTTCATGGATTAAAAAGGATTTGAAGATGAATCTAAGGTTCAACTTCAGAACTGGAGATTTGGATTGCTTTTAAAAGGTGAGTAGGAAATTTTATATATTATTTATGATTTTGATTCTACTATGTTGGTATACACTGAATTTTTATGCCGAAATCAATTTTATTTGTGAATTGTAGGCTTAAATTTGTATAGAAAGAATACCTACATATTCTTGCTTTAGATTTAATTTGAAATATGTTTACACCTAGATTTGGAAATCGGTCCTAATGTAACAACTTAAATTTTAAGCTAGATTTTATTTTACTTTCTATTAAGGGGAAGGAATGTAACACCCCGTAATTTGAAGTTAGTTATTTAATTAGTTAGTTAGTTTATTAATTGGGCTCCAAAAATAGAATACATGCAAAAGATGGAATTTGACCATGAAACATGCACCACTGCATTCATGGTAAAATTCTGAGCAACTTTCATATTTAGAGTTTTCCAATCAAATCCCAAACGAAGAAGTTACGAATGAAAAAAGAATTCGAAACGAAAATAATTCGATTAGATAAATTAACATTTTATGTTAATTTACTCAGGTTCAAAGGTCGACTCACCATCATGGAAGATCGACGAGGAGCAGTCGAATCCTATGTATAGGGAGGCGACCATTCCCTGTGTGGCGACTAGGGTTATCTAGGCCCAATGGACCGGATTCAATATATTTTGATCTGACGATTAAAGTTGATTCTTGCACCTATAAATTCAGGCCTAACTCTTCCTTCTCTTCTCATATTTTTCTGGAGGCAGTAGCGAAGCTCTACTATTCTTCGTATCCATTTATTTCTAAATTATAAAAAAATGATATTTATATTTATATTCATACAAATTGGAGAAGAATGGAAATCTAATAAAAAGGGGAAGAGAAGAAAATCAACTATATGCATATTTGAGATAGTTTATATAATTGTATATATTTGTATCTATTTTCTTTCCCAATCTCAAATCTCTTCTTAGAATGATCTAATTTATGTATATATACTTTTTACATATTTCTTGGATTAAAAAAGATTTGGAGATGAATCTAAGGTTCTACTTCAAATGTGGAGATTTAGATCGCTTTTAATTGATGAGTAGGAAATTATATATATTGTTTATGATTTTAAATCTATTTTGTTGGCATACGTTTGATTTTTATGCCTAAACCAATTTCATTTGTGAATTTTAGGTTTAAATTAGTGTAGAAAACTATTGCTTATATATTCTTTTTTAGATTTAATTCAAAATATGTTACATCTAGATCTGTAAATTAGTCCCAAAGATTTTAGAATTTGAATGTTGTATATTTTATTGCAGATCTATACTTGGGTGTAAAATAGGATTTTTAGATTATTGCCTAGTTTGTGCTAAGTTGTAGGTTTCCATAGTTTAATTTGTGGGAAGAAAATCTATTTGAATTTTATAAAAAAATTACTTTTTCCACTTTTGATTCGAAAGGGTGATGTTTGATTTAACCAGGAATACCCATAACAGAAAGGGAAGAGATATGTAAAGTATAGATTTATTCTCTGTGGTTTACATATTCTATTCCAATTAAAAAGAAAATTTTCATACCTTGTAATTTCAAACGGAGTAAATTTTTCGTTTTTTTTAAACCAATCTGTGGAAATCATAGCAGAAAATCTTCCTAAGGAATCTAATTCTAACATATTAAATATGGAACGCATATTATAGTTAAATATATATGACAAGAATATGTTTGGATAAGAATAGATAGTTTTATTGCATACTTCATACATACTTATTGCATCAATAAATAAGAGCAGCATTTATTCGTGCGTTATTTATGTGCAACGTTCGTTAGTTATTCTTATATTTAGGGAAATGAACATGTGGAATTAGGAAATGTAGTAATTCCTATTAATTTGCAATAAATTAGGAATTGCCAATAAATAATAGGAAACAAAGTATTTTTACCCCAATTAATGGGAAATAATGGATAGGATTAGATTAGGGGTTACAATTGGTTAGTATGGGAATTAAAGATTGAAACTCCAATTAGTGGTCAATTAGTGGAAATGAATTTTGGAGTAACAATTAATAGGGACAAATAGATAAAAAGGGACTGATAAAAATAGAACAGATATAACAAGGTTACTGATTTGAAATTAGTAATCATATATAAATGTCTTAGGAAACGTCCGTTAGGATTTTATGGACAAATTGACATTTTTGAGTATCAAAAGGGGATTTATATGTGGATAAATATTTAAGTAAATTTTATTGCCTTAAATAAAATGGGAATTAGTAAGCTAAGTCCATTATCAAACTAAGATAGCATAAGTAAAGACTTAGGATGGTTAATTGGACTTAGTTGGTTAGTAATGCTAGGTCAGTAGAGTCACACGATGGAAGATTGCCCTTTTCTTTGAGGATACTAGCAGTTGGGTACATTTACTACTGATGTGAGATATCACTGATGCTAGGGCCCATGAAGACATGAGAGATTGGACCTACTATCTTAACTGAAAAGTATTAAATGGTCCAAATTTGGATTTAGGAACAGTGTGCGATATCTCCATGGGGGTTTGCTTCAGATTTGAGGTATTAAGTGATTGTAGTGTTCGCTGCTCTCCTAAAATAAAGTATTAAGTAACCTAGTGAGGTTCCAAATACATAAGGATATCTCCGAAAAGGTTTACTCCAGTGTTGAGGTATTATGTGACTATTGTATGACCCACCGTCCTACTGAAAGGACTAACCTAATGAGATTCCTTATTTATAATTAAGAGCGATGATGGATATCTTAGAAAAGGATTCGCTGCAAGTTTGAGGTATTAAGTGGCTGTAGTGTCTGCTTCTTTCTTATAAAAGAAGTATTAAGTAACCCAATGAGATTTCCAATCACTGTCAGCTAGATAGTACCAATGAGGAGTCCACCTTGAGGTTGGGTATTAAATGGCAAAGTCTTACCTATAAATAGGTACTAAATGGTTAGAGGCCTACCTAGTCCTTGTTAATGAGTCTCTCACATTTCTAAGACTTAAATAGTGATAGATACACTAGTGGGAATGGGTAGGTAAGTAATTGTGTGTGCAATGCAAGGTTAGATTAGAAGTGCTAACTTTAGTAGACCTATCAATTAAATGGAAGCCAATTGGTATAAATTTATGTTATAGACAGTTTACAGATTTTCCAATCACCGAAACATTTTTTTGACCCCCTCCTTATTACAACCTGCAAGATAGATTTAGAGAAAAAGGTTGTTGGAGCTGGATGTGTTTAGTTGTGGAGATGTCTTCTTTTCTCCCATGCTCGATGCTGATGTAACAATCTGCTATCCAAGGAATACCATTAATTCCAAGGTAATAGTCATAATCAATATTCTTATCCTATTATTGTTTCCACTGTGAGTTTAGATTTCTATCGATCTTTGTTAATACTTATGCTTATGTGCAGATATCGAATCCACGATCCTGCTTTGATGGACTTGGATTTCATTTTTTATCGAAACGTAGGCCCATTATAGTATAGGTTGTTGAATTTAGTATCAGAGCCTAGGTTAGTAGATCAGAAGAATTGGGATAGATTAAGAGAACGTATTTATACTTTCCTATCTACTATTATTATATTTTTATGTTAGATTCTAAGAATTCCAACTATAGAAGTAGTTGTAGTTCCAATACGAAGGATAGGACAAAGCAACTACGGGTTAGAAATATCTTGGATTTAAGATTTTCACGCCGACTTTGAAGTTCCTCACGGAGCGTTGGCGAGGCATAATGCATTGTTGACAAAGAGCATAAATATGACATATGGCTGAATCTCGGAGATTGCAGGCGTTCGACTTGACGGTTAAGATTCTTGCAACCTTGTGATTTTGGATTTTGATGATGAGTTCTATCTGGAGACAGATATTGTAACGACCCAGAATTTCTGTCAATTTAAATTTTTATATTTAATTAATTTTAAATATTAATAAGTGGAATTTATAAGTCGAATAAATTAAATTTCGAATATCTAAATTTAATTGGATAATTAAATCGATAATTTAATAGTTGAAATTACAGAAATAATTGAAACTTGGGTTTAAAATGATTAAAATTGATTTATAAAATTTTATTTAATCATGTTGAAGTTAGAATGATGTTATAGAAATTTTAAATCAAATTAAAAGTTAATTTGTGAAAATTGAATATTTTAATATTTAATTGACGAGTTAAAATAGCCATTTTTCAAACAGTCTCAGATTTCTACGAAACTAGTTTCACCGGATCCGTAATGTGATATTATTATATGGTTTCAAATTTCGTGTCAATCGGATTTACGGTTTGTCTGGGGAAAGCCACAACGCATAGAAATTGGTTTAAACCGATTTAATTTAAAATTGATCGTTTATTTCCGTAACTCGCACAGATGATCGAATTGGCCTCCGAAACACATTCCATTGTGTTCGGAACGCGGGGTAAACCTTAAAAACGCCAACCGGCACGCTTCGTTTGAGTTCGGAAAATTATGGGTGAATAGTGTTTTGGCTATTTTTTCTATAAAAGGCCCTCACTTATTCACATTTACATTCAGAAAACCCTAGGGTTAGCAGCCGCTGTTTACATATTCAATGGCCACGAATTCATTCTCTTCTTCTCCAATTTCCAATCGATTCAAGCAGTATTACCGAAATTGTTCAACACGAAAAATGTAGAGCTCAACGAGAGCTATGTATTCAACGGTTATGATGGGATTTGGAGCGACGAGGTGGGAGCTGGGAGGCCACGTCGGCCGGCTGTTCGAGCACAAAAATCGAGGCAATTTCTCGACCGAGCTCGACCGCATTTGGCTCGATGGTGGAGCAGAAGCGTGCACGCGAGGTGGTGGGTGTTGATCGAGGTATCGGTGATCATATGGGGTTGCGTTTATGGAGCAAGGTGGCGGCAATGGGTTCGGCTCGAATGAGATATGTCTGGGGGAAGGAGGATGAAGCACGGCTAGAGCTGGGCATATGAAAATCAATGGTTTTGATTTGTTAAGGGTTTTGTATATAAAAATAAATTTGTGAAATTAGTTATATTAAAATTTGTACAAACTTTAAACGTGTATAACTTTTTGATACGAGGTCGAAAATGCACGAAACAAGTTGTGTTGGGTTCGTATGGACGAACACCATGCTATGGGGCTGGATTGGAGTCGTTTGGAGTTAGTGAAAATTTCGGATAAAATTAAACGCTCGTTTAATTTTATTCGAAATAAAGCGCGGAAACTGAATTGAAACCAAGGTGAGAACTCCTCACTCAATCGAATTGTTTCAATTTAAATTTTAAATAATTAGAGTTAAAATTGTTGATTGTATGCCTGAATGATGAATTATTATCTATTGATTGTTAAATAGACAATATACGCCATTATTAAGCGGAGGTTATTTATTAAAAATATATACCGTGAATATTTCACCGTATAGTGAAATTGGTATTATTTATGTACTTGGAGTTGATTTCCCGCATTATATAGCGGATGAGACCCTATTGCGCCGCATAATAGCGGATAATATTTTATAAATCCCATATACCGCGATATTCTGTATTGGAACGGAATTGGTATTGTGCTAATGTTTGTGGATGCAGGGAAACAGGTTGGAGGGATCCAACTGGATTCCTCACCAGTATTTATTTGATTTCAGATATTGTGATATTTGTTGATTATCATATCGATATATGATGTTTGGATGTCGTGTTTGACTATTTGGTGTGTTGCATCATCGGATTCATTTTTGAAGTTTTAAAATAATGATTTTGATTTTAAAAAGAATTTTAAAGTGATTTTTGAAAGTATACGTTTTATTAAATTTTGAATTGTTAAAATAAATAAACATTTTAATTTTATTGTTATAAAAGTTATATTTTTGGAAAATAGTACTTAAGTATGATTTTGGAGTTATATAAGTTTTAAATAACTTTTTGTAAATTATTAAAAGGATTGGTTTATTTAAATTGAGATTTTTGAATAAAGATAAATGGTTTATAGATGAGATTTATAAAATATATATTTATAAATCGAAATAAATGGAATTCTAAAAGGAGCTCTGTTAATGTTGAAAATAAGGTTATAAATAAAATCTTATAAGTAATAAGATTTATAATTTGTGAAGTTTTAAAGAACGATTTTGTAAATAAATGGATTATAAGTTCTTAACTTATAATATGGACTTTTGGTATATAATTGAGTTATATAAACTGAATTGGATAATAAAGGAGATTTTCGAAGTTTTATAAATAGAAATGGGATTTATAAACATTGTTTGTAAATTCGAAATCAATTGAATTTGATAAATTAAACATAAAAGTTATTAAAGGAGATATATTCATGATTTTGAGCAGCGAATTATCCTTTAAGTTAAATGTTGTAATAATAAGAGTTTTTTGGGAATTTTATCCACGATTTTGGACGGTGGATAATCTTTTAATAAATGTGTAGAAACATTGAATTGGGTAAATAAAGTATATTCACCATTTTTAGACCGTGAATATATTATGAAATAAAATGGATATTTTTTGGGGAAGTGATGTTTTAAATAGAATTTAAGATGATTTAAAGATGTTTTAAAATGCATTAAGTATCGAACACATAGATTTCAACATTCATTGTTGAAATAGACGTTTTCGGGAAATAGAAGGAAATGATGGACTATAACACTGTTGTTATAGTAAATGATTTCCGAAAGGAAATATTTTATATAGTATTGGGATTTATATATCTATCTTAATTTCGAATCCCTATACTAGTGATTTTGGGTCGTCGTAACGATGTTTTACGCAACATTCGTTTTGGGCCCAAATAAATGTGTTTAAACGCACGTTTTCTTTAAAGAATGAAATATATACTTAATTTCGATTTAAGTATATTGAATATTTTCCAAGTGTAGAAAATAAAAGGATTTGTGAATTACTTATTAAATAAGTATGGAAATGTTTTCCAATATGAAGTGAATATTTTGAGATTTTATCTTTTAAAGATAAATTGAAAATGAATATTAGAAATCGATTTGGAAATCGTATATTCATAGATATTTTGGAATTGTAAATTCACTATGGAATTTATAAAAGGAAGGGAAATTTGTTTAAAAATAAACGTTGATTTATTTTTGAAGTGTGGGAATTAATTTACGGATTTGGAACGTAAATATAAAGTAAATCGTTAAGGATTTATTTAATTGGTTTAAATGAACCATGTTGAAATGAAAGTATTTCCGCGTAAGGAAAACGTTTGAAATTTGTTTTCAAAAGTGGTAAAGGTGAAAAGTGATTTGAAAATTGTTTTCAAATGGTTGAAGTGTGGAAAATATATATCTTGTAAAGATATTTTTGGAAAATAAATAATTTGGGAAATTATTTGGAATCTGGTGATGTTGAGCATACCTATTGATAGTTAAATAACCGACTATCAATATTTGAATAGGTATTTGTTGTGACTGCTTGAATTTGAATGCTACACTTATTTTTGAATAAGCTCTCACTATTCGGGTTAGCCGGGAAAGGACCTTGGGGTCGTATAACCCATTCTGAATATGTAATACGTCGTTATGGATTGAATTTGATGACCGGTGTTGAAGACCGGATATTAGTGAAAACGAAAGGATTACCGTCGAATGTTTCTTCATCGGCTGATCTCCGATATAGAAATTTATTACCCTTTGTGATGGGAAGTCCGGTCGTGATTAGTGAATATCCGGATTGCAAGGACTTCTTTGGAAGTGCCTTCGGTTCCGTTCGATCCCGGAACGGACTTGTATGGATGTGTGTCTGACGTTACAATTTGAGATGTAAAGCTGGTTTCTATCAAATATATTTCCGTTGGTGGCGGAGAATTTATTCTCTTATCTTAACACCCTTAGAGGTTATGTAGTTGATGGTTACTAGTGATACATTCCCAAATTGGTAATGTGGCATATGAAGTGCTGTTGAGCATTTGATGATCAAAGCACAGCTTTTGTATAAAGCGTGGCTTTGTGGACGAGACTTTGTCGGACCTCACACCCCGAAAATGGTCAAATCAGGAAGGATGCAGCAAGGTTATTAGGGGGTAGTGCCCCTTTAGTGTATGTCATTCCTTCTGGATAGAGGTGGTATCATGGTATGGAGCCCAGATACTTAACCTATGTTATTGCTGCAAATTTATTGCTTTGTGGTTGTTGGAAATCGAGGATCCTCGGATATAGATCGGTTACGATCGGGGAATGACATATTCGTGTCAGTAGTTACCTACTTTGAAAGGTAACCCGGCCTTGTGTTGGCAGAGATCTGGTTAGGTTCTTGGGGCGTTTTTCCAGAGGCGTTTCCATGTGGCAATGGGAAGTTCCTTGGCCTGACCATTTGTTGGAAATCCAAAGAAACAATACGAACCTTGTACGATGTTAGTTGTATGACCTGCCATGGAATGTGGCGGTAACCTGCTATTGAACATGGTAGCTATAGTAGGCATACGATAATGGTCGTATGTTGGCTAAGATTTATATATTTACTTTCGAAATTTTTTTCTACACTATGCACTAGTAATAATATCAAATGTTCTTTTTAATGCGTATCAAGCATCTTTGACTATCATAAGGAGAAATCTCCTCCGATTCTGCGTTTACATTGTGTGTGTGCGCGGGAGGCCTATGGTAGTCTCATTTTCTAAAAAGCATTGCAAATCTATTTTATAATTATCCTGTTCTTTGTTTTTAAAAAAATAAACTGTTTTAGTTCTCACACCAGTCACATGACTGACTCGGAGTTTATTGTTTTCCTTCCTAAACTCTGGGTGCCCACCAATTTCCACACGAGCAGTCAAGAGTCAGGTTTATCAGGATATTCTGGAATTCAGGAGTTGCTGGAGGCAAGCTGGATGGCATGGCGTATTCACTAGTATATAGTATTTCTTTGCCGCTGTTTGTTGTTGTTTGTTGTTGTACACTCTGATGATGTAATGTAATAACCGATGATGTAATGTAATAACTGATATAGTTTTTTGTTTAAAGATTATTTATTTATCTATTATATGTTGTTCCAATGCGATTGTGAGATTCTGATATTGTTCTGTTGTTTCTTTCTGTTCTGTTCTTCTATCTTCTCTTTTCTTCTATCTTTTTCTTCTTCTTTAACCATAACGGTACGGTTTTCCAGCATTCGATTTCTCGACAGTTGATATAGTGGACGTATTGATGTCGGTTTTCGTAAGTCGAAGAACCGGTTCCTCACACATATTTATTCCAGATAGGGGAGAAATTAGAATCTTTATGTCGCAATTGTCCAGAATCAAGTTTTTGTTAGGGTGCATTCATTGATCACCTCTTTAATGGCAACGGATTTTTATTTGGATAATTATTGTCAATTCCTTAGTCTAAAACCGATGAGAATATTTTTATAAAGTATATTTTTAAATGCCTTAGATTTGGGAAAATGGGCTTTCAAAGAATTTCTTTTCCCAAGGATTTAGTTTTTGGAAAAGTTTTTAAATTTTAATTTTCAAAGAAGCACGTATACCACTAAGTTGGTTGTGTTAAGAAATTATTAGTTTATAAAGGATTAATTTTTAAAATCCTCAAATATTTATATGTATTCATCAGCAAGGGCTTGATTTTTATTTTGGCAAGGAAATACTTTACCTCGAAATTTAGTGTTTAAAAAAAATTATTTTTGGAAACCCTGAAATATTTATGTATGTATATTTATATAAGCTTGATTTTTAATGGAATTTTTGGTATGAAATAGTTTTTATTATTTATAACAAGTATAAAGGAGCATATATTTAGCATAGTGGTTTTTCGATTTACAAAATCGAGGTTTTCAAAATCTTCTTTCTTTAAGGTACGGACAAAATAAGAATGACATTCAATTTTCTTTGGGTATGCAGTTTGAAGTGTTGTTGTACCCACCCGCTACTAGAAGAAATATTTCCATGCAAAATATGTTGGAAATAGCAGCTGGAATATTTTCAGGCTTTTTTGGAACTTTTTTTGTTAACAATAGTTTTGTTGGGACTATTGTGAATTGTTAGAGCATGGTTCAGGACTAGGCGGTAGGCTTTGGCATCACCGTGATGAGGACAGGAATTTTTCAGATCGTTTCGAATCAAGTCAAGATTCAATTAATGCCCAAAGCCGTTCTAGAGGTTGACCACCTAGCGGTAAACCTAAAGAAGTCTACCAATTAACGAGTTTTGGCACAACTTGAACCTGGGACGGGGCTATAATATCACGTTCGAATTTCCCCAATCTCCAACGTCATTCTAGTCTAAGTATCAGCTTCTCTCTTCCGTTCCTCCCCTAGTCGACGCTGTTTTTTCCTAGCCCCATTTTGATGGTTTTGCACATTAGATCTCTCCCCACAGCCACTCCAAATCTAAACCCTATTTCCTCCCTCCAACCACTTCTTAGTCCAAGACACCTTTTCATACTGCCAGTTTTTTCTCACACCATTATGGTCTCAATCCTCAAGATACCACTTCGCTAGAATGGAATGAGCATAAGGTTTAGCTATTTTTGGGCTAGAAAAGCTATTCATCATGGTAGGATTTGTACCAATCCTTTGCTTCGAGACCATTGAGCAGGAATGTTACCCATGCTACATCTGCCTTTTCTATGTCCCGTTGGCATAGAATTTCGATGGAGGAAATAGTTTGATTCATTTGGAGGTGAAGAGTGTCTTGATTGAGCTGACTAATGTTGATCTCGTAGTGCTTTTGGAGGCTCTAGAGAATGACACAGACTTGGATGATTTTGAAGTGACCAACTCAAACATTTTGCAGTAGATTGTTTCCAAGATGTTGATGTTTGGAAGACGAATAATTTGCATCCAAATGCTTGTCTGATTATGTGCATCATTCAGCTTAAAGACATCCCTAAGATGGGAAGTTACGACCAGATTTATCCCATGGTGCGAAAGACCTATGCTAGTATGGGCGGCATTACCATCAACTGGCCCCACCCTTATGATGCGATTTGTTGATCAAGGACTAGCACACCACAAAGTCACCTTTCGTATTTTCACTTATACATTACATCTTTAGGTAATATGGATGAACCTCCGTAGAGAGGCAGTTTAGTAGAAGGTTTCTTTTACCATCATTAGGTCCTTCCTTAGGAAGATGGCAATTCTGAAGCCATCAGCAGTACCTGCAGTGCCAGTGGCATGAGATTGGGTGTATAGCCATCATGCTACGACCATTCAAGTATCGCAGCAAATGACCAAACATCAACCGTGGTGCAAGGCATCTCGTGGTCTGTTGGCATTATTTTAGGATTTATGGCGGTGTTGTCTTTTCCCTTCCAGCATCTATTCTTTTCATTTAGGTTGATTGGGTTGTAATTGCTAGTTGTCTTTTAAAAAAGGCACACACGATATTATGGGTTCCTGATTATTTACTGGGTTATTGTGTCTGGACATGAAAACCGCTTATATATGTATAGTGAAGAAGCGGTATAAACTAAACTAACGGTAAATGCAATATATGATTGGAAACTTAGAATAGTTGGAAAATTTTAGCAAAGGATATAATAAAGTTATTTTGGTATCACGGGTCATTGCATATGTTCCTTAAAAGCTAAAATTTTAGAATAATAGATGTGTTGACATTTTCTTTATGTAAAATGTCCAGTTTTATGGGTAGAGATTAGTTGTAGAATTTTAGAATTTGGTTTATGTGTTTAGCAAATGACCGATTTCTGACCATGATGAAAATGTGGCTTAATTTTTCAAAATTTTTGAAAAAGAAATATTTTGAAAATATTCTCTTTTGGAAAAAAAAAGTTTTTAGATTTAGTTAATTTTTGCTCTTAAATTATTTTTAGAATTTTTGTCCAAATATTTGATTTCAAGGGAAAATGTACGTCTATATATTTATGATTTTATTTTTCAAATAACTTATAAATTTGAAAAGTAAGAAAGATTTTTGGGAAATACTTGATTTTAAAGGTCATATATTAAGCATATGGAAGGCAAATAAACTTAGAATTTGCAGATTTAGCGGTGCATTAGGAATAACAATGCGATAAATGCAAGCGATAATAAGGGAAAAGCTATTTTAGCCTTGGAATTTCTATTTTCATACTGTAACAACTCAAGATTTTGGACCCTCGAAAATCGAAACTAATATGTCCACTGTATTGTATGCCGAACAATCAAATGAAGAAAAATCTTATTATTAGGGATAAAGAAAGGAGAAAGAAGGAAGAAGAAAGAAGAGAGAAGAAACAAACATCACAGAATCTCATAGCGGAACGAATAATATATAATATACAATAATCTTTACACAAAGAAGAAAGTTAATATACATCCAGCAATTAGAGTATACTAACCTATTTTAGCCCAGACAGTTATAACAACCTTCCTCACAATTGCTGATAAATACAACAAAGAATGCAGTCGAAAAATAACCAACTACGTTAATACGTCTCTGGGCCTCCAGCTCGTCCCTTGAAGCTCCAAAACATCCAAACTAATCTGTAATATTCTCGATCTCACATGAGCATTATAATAAAATGACATCTGAGTTAATCTGGTAAATCAGCCTGAGAAAAACACACCCAACTGAATTATAAAGTTATAAGAAGATTTTGAAATAAAAAGTATTACGTAAGACCCCGCTGCATATAAACACGGACGGATTTTTACCTTATGATAACCAAAACATTTCATATGAAATTCTCTATAATTATAATATTGTCTAAGATACAAATACTTATTAATCATCGCCAAAACTATTACATTAATTAAATTTTAGCATAATAGGTATACAACTAAAACCATAAAGGTAGGTATTGGAGAATGGGTTCCATATAACGACTGGGCTATTGGGGTACCATCCATCATAGTGCATCTCTAGATAAAATAACACCAAGGACCTCTCCTGGATCCCCTGCAAACATAGAATCGACCTATCCCTTATTAGAGAGTACTGAATATGATCACCCATCCATTAATACGTCCCAAGCATACAAATGAGAGATACTATCGACTCTAGATAACGATGATCAACCATACTTAAGAGTGACCCACTTAGCCCTGCTGCACCTCCCATATTTTAGTCATTCCCGGTTGATGAGGCTTGAGGCTACGTTTTACCTTTTGTATAGCACTTTCCACTTGGAAGGCTAACACTGCCCTTCAAGCAACAATGCAATACTAGCATTTATCCATACAAATTCGTTCTAGGACTGAACGAAGCACTTGAGAGCTTCGTCTTCAATTCCATCATCTTCAAGATATCTTCACTTCGAAATGCTTAAGTTAGATCGAAGTGGATTTCGAAAAACATATCTGATCTCGGTTTCTTCGACATAACTTCCAATAGTTTCCAATAAACTCAACCCTGGTTCTTTAGGAAGTAAACAGTGAAAGATAAGAGCGGAGATCACCTCCTAACCGTTAGTGGACGGATTTCCTTATCATTGTCCTAGGAGAACGGAACAAGATTTATATGCACAGTATAGCATCATCGAAGATGACTGTGCCATATAACTCACGTGTATCTCTTAAATATTTTGAAAGTTACATTTTAGGTCCAATTACGATAATCGGTTATTTAACTATAAACAACACATATTCAAATCAGGGATTTAATTTCATAAGGAAAACCAACATTGGTTAAGCACATAAGCAACCACTAGCCCATTATTTAATCTTTTTCTTAATTAAATTCACTTTGTAAATATTTGTATCAAAATTCTTTTACAAAGATATATATCCATACATCTCTATATTTCAACGCTTGGAAAAATATTCATATACTTATCTCAATGGTTTAAGTATATTCACCAAACACTAGAGAAGATTTCCTTTTTATACAATTCTGAATAATGTATAATGGATTATAATTTCTAACCCATTTATAACTATTTATAATCTTTGGAACCATTTATAAAACTCTTTATACATTCCTAAAATCATTTAGGACCCTTTATAAATCCACAAATCCATTTATAAAACTCTTCTTATAAATCTATAAACTCATTTCTAAAATCTCTTTATAAATATCTAAAACCATTCATAGAACCCTTTTCACCTTAACTAAAATTCCTTTAAGTTTCCAGACCATATTATAAAACTTCTTTTACAACTCACATTTGTTTATAAAACTTTATTTATAAATCTCAGAAAATTTACATATCATTTCTAATCATCTACTTCAAGACACTGTTATATAATAATTATTAATAATGAACGTAATAAATAAATAATAATAATTAACTTCAAAAAATCGTAAAAATAATATTTAATTACTTCAAAACATTATTAAATAAACAAACATAATTAATCATTATCATGACTAAATGCTCTTTTGATTAAAGGAGCATAAGGTTAATTTTTTAGATTTTGTAGTTTAAGATGTTGCTTAATGAGCTTTGATCCTTTTTAGTCTGTCTCTTATTTTAGCTTCTTTACTATCTTATAATTTTAACTTTAGCTTTTTTACTTTTTCTTCATTAATAAGTATATATATGTATGTATGCATGTATATAAATTTCATTTACATACATATATGTGCATTATTATTATATTTTTGTATAGTTCCATCTTTGGATACAGGTTTAGACCGGATATGGTGCTAGATTTCTTTCTGCAGGTTTTAAGGGTTGCTGTCGTTAGGATTGTAGTGAGGCATCTATTCTGGATCTTCTGTGTTGGCAGTGAAGCTTTCTTTCTGGATCTTCTGCGATTATAGTGAGGCGTTCCTTCTCTAGTGGGGCTGCTTGTTGATTTCATCTGTGCACTTGGTCATACCATGGATCATCCGTGATTGTTGTGAGACATTCTTTCTGGATCATCCGCTTATGCAGTGAGGCTTTCTTTCTTATCCATCCGTGTCTATAGTGAGGCCTCCTTTCCTTTGTGGAGCTGCTTGTTTTTCTTTCTTGTTATTCTCATTTGGGTACTTCTGACACTTCATTATCGAGTGATGGCCTTGGCAGAGTTCGATATTGAGGTGTAATGGAAGGTGGCCGTACCGGAGCTCATTTAAGAAGTTCCCTGTGTTTGTTTTCTTTGATTTTACTATATTATGATTTGATTCCTATCAGGCATGTTGGCAGCTCCTTTGTTTTTCGGTGATATAACAAGCCTTCATGATAAAATAAATAAAAAGTAAGGCCATTCCATTTCGACAAAAGACCATACCCAAGTTCAATAGCTTTGGTCCACTATCCCAATCATGATTTTCTTACCCTATAGAGGGAACAGTCCTTCCCTTTTGGTCCGGTTGTGGGGGAGCAGGGATTCGTACCCCCGACACCATGGTTCATAGCTACGTGCTCTAATCCTCTGAGCTACATGTATGTACATGTGTGCTCTCGCTACTTTAAAGGATCACACTTTCCCTCAAAAAATCTTTATCATTACTATAAATAATAATTATAAACTTCCAAATTACAATTAATAATCATTTTTATTAATCTCATACCATATAAAGTAATTGAATAATTAACTTTTCAAAATAGTAAAATATTAATAAATATCTTTAAAACAACATTAAACATAAATAAATAACTTTAAACAACATTAAATATAAATAAATAATTTTCAAACAGTATAGATTAAGAATAAATAATTTTAAAACAATATAAATTATAAACAAATAATTTTAAAACAATGTAATTTATAAATAAATAATTTGAAAACAAAATAAATTATAAATAAATACTTTTAAAACAATATTAAATTATAAATAAATAACTTTAAAACAATAGTAAATTATAAATAAATAATTTTTAAACAATACTAATTTTAAATAAATAGTTTTAAAACAATATAATTTATTGGTTGAAATAAAAGAGAAATTAAATTCTCTAAAACAAAATATTTCCAAAACCTAATTACGGGTTTAAAATCATTTCCTATGTCAAAAACCAATTCCAATTCAAATAGCAATTTATAGTATTTTTAAAAATACCGATTCAAGACCAATAGCTACCAAACGCTCAACTAAAATTGATATTGATTTTTTATCACTACGAGGTTTAAGTTTCAGATGTATAACAATGTCATAACCAAAGAGCCAAAAATCAAGTTTGATATCCAGTAATTCATATGATAAGAATAATATTGAAACCAAAATCAAAAATAGCGAGGAATCTTGTTGGATCCCTCTGACCTGTTCCCCCTACATCACAGCTCATATATACCAGCACATATGTATATACAAATAAAATCAACAGTGATGAGGAATCATGTTGGACCCCTCCAACCTATTTCTTCCTGCATCACAACTTATATATACCAGCACATATGTGTATATAAATTAAATCAACAGTATGAGGAATCCTATTGGATCCCTCCAACTTGTTTCTCCCTGCATTATAGCTCATATAAGATTATATAGATGTCTGTTACTAGGCGGATACATATAAAAGGTCATCTCCCCCAATGGCGGGAATAAATCCAAACCGACTGATAAAATAGTAAATTATCCCAACATCCATTCAAAAATTTATATCTACTATATAATATTTCTGGTTAACCAAAAAGGTGAGATTAACTCACTAAATTTCCTATTGTTACCAGGGCATTCCAGTTTGGAACTCAGATCGAACGACATTCGATTTAAGCCTAAATTTCAACTGCCTCGAAATTCATCCAAACTAGTTCTATCGCGAAGCTTACGACATTATGAGCGCAACGTAAGAAGTTTCACCTTGATCGGACCCATATGATAGAGTTATTAAAATTTTAAATTATCGATATTTTAAATAAAAATAAGTAAACTAATCACACCATTTATTAATAATTACAACATTACCCTTACCATCTTCTTCTCCCTCAACTAACACCCTATACACGATAACCCATCACCAAACGTGCATGCAAGCCGCCCCGCAACCCACACTCGATGAAATCCAATTCGGATCGTACCGTTGAACTCGTATTCGCAATCTCCTCCCATCGAACCCTACATAATCGCCTCCGCCTTTCCAGACCAAACTGCGACATAGCCATGCTTCTACGTCAATCGTACAGATCGTGACAACCAAACAAGCACCGCCCCCTCTAGATTTCGGTCATAGGTGTCGTTCAACGTCCCGAATCCAAATATCACCTCGATTTCGACAATCGTCGACTAAATCGAGTGAAAACTACACCCCTAGCCTATTTCTCTTTACTCAAAACTGTTGAATGCCTATAAGGATGACTGCGGCCTTTTGTACTCATACCAAAGTGAAAAACCTGCCGAAGGATCAAAATTCATGATATTTAGCCTTGAATTAGGTTTGATTTTAATTTTTTAAAATGAAGATTTTGATTTCTTAACTCATTGGAATGAATATAAGAAGAGGAATCGAGGGAGAACTGAAATGATGGAGGTAAGGTTTTTAAAACATGGGGGTATGGGCTAGTATAGCCATGGTATAGCCTTGGTATGGTGATAAAAGAGTATGTATATTATTTTATTTATTAAACTATCTAGTACGTACCTGAAATTCTCGGACTCCAAGCAAGGCACGCCGCCTGGCATTCTACATGTAATGCCCTTATTTCGAACACAATGGAACTAGTCTTGAGGTCAAGTTCCATCATATACAGAAGATAGCTTTTCAAACCTAGTAATATTATATAAATTCTATAATTAATTCACAAGCATTCGAGCTCGCTCGACCAAATAATATGTCCGATCGCCATAAAATTTTTCGACATACAATATCTTACTATTACGGATCCAATGACATAGGCTACGTCAAAATCCGAGATAGGGCCCCAAAAGGCTATTTTCACTCGTTAATTAAAATGAATTATTATTTAAAACCAAATAAATTACCTTTATATTCAAATTTAAAAGTTCGTTATTATCATTCTTATTTATTTTGAATTCAAATAAGATATCCAATTCATTTCCATTAACATTAAATCCCAGGTTGGTTAAAATAAATTCCAATATTAAAATTATTATACCAATTAACAAAATTTACTATTCCAATAACCCTTATGTTTGAAATTTTTTAGCTATTTAACTTATAAAAATAATAATCCAATATTAAATCAATTAAATAAATCAATTTACTAAAATTCTGGGTCATTACATACCTTATCGACGATGCGTGCAAATCTATTTATAAACTCAATTCCATTTTAGAGCTTGAAAATAAGGCTCGTTATGCATTTTTTACATGGAAAATTCGAAGTAATTTAGGCCAGCAAGAAAATTTCCATTATACTAGGGGAATAGGAAGATTATAGAGTACTAAGAATGATAAATTCTCCACCTAAATTACTTTTTTCGGCATAGAGTAAAGTTTAGGAAGCGATTATTCAATGCGTTAAATTTTTGGATGGTAGGAAGTGGATACAAAATTTGATTGCTTCATACTTCTATTCGTAGAAGTATGAGGGATTTTGTTGTAAAGATTTTTCAAAAGCTGCAAACATATGGAACTGCCAAAATATATATAGGTCGTTTGAATCATATGTTTTCAAAAAAAATTCAAAAGAAATGCGTTCATATAGGAGGATTCGACTTAGAAACATTCTTCACATATATTTTCTATGTGGTGATACGGTGATACTACGCACTTGCGCACATTAGTTGCAAATTTGACTGTAATCGTTGATTTTGTAGTTTGGGATAACTAGGAGCCAAAACCATGAATTAGTCATTGAAAAAATTTTGGGGACCAAATTCTTTTTAAGGGGTAAAGAATGTAACATCTTGTAATTTGGCGTTAGTTATTTAATTAGTTAGTTTACTAAATAGGCTCCAAAAATGAAATTTATGCAAACGATGGAATATGACCATAAAACATACACTATTGCATTCATAGCGAAATTCTAAGCAATTTTCATATTCGGAGTTTTATGATCGGAGTCCAAACGAAGAAGTTACGGACGAAAAATGAATTCGGAATGAAAATAATTCGATTAGATAACTTAACGTTTTACATTCATTAACTCAGGCCCATAGTTAGACCGACCATCATGTGCAATTAACGAGGAGCGGTCGATCCCCAGGTATGGAGTGGCGACCACTCCCTGTGTGGTAGCTAGGGTTAGCCTAGGCCCAATCGTCCGGATTCAATATATTTCGATCTGACGGTTGAGGTTGATTCTTACGCCTATAAATTCAGGCCTAACCCTTCCTTCTCTTCTCATATTTTTCTGGAGGAAGTAGCGAAGCTCAACACTTCTTCTTCTCCATTTTCTTTCTAAATTATTAAAAATTAGATATTTAGTCTGTATTCATACAAATTAGAGAAGAATAGAAATCTAATAAAAAGAGCTAGAGAAAAGAATCAACTATACGTTTATTTGAGGTAATTTATATATGTTTATATATTTGTATCTATTTTCTCTTCCAATCCAAAATCTCTTCTCAGATCTATAATTATAATGTATGTATATAGCTTTTTATGCATATTTCTTAGATTAAAAAGGATTTGGAAATGAATCTTAGGTTCTACTTCAGATTTGGAAATTTGGATTGCTTTTAAAAGATGTGTGGGGAATTTTATACATTGTTTATGATTTTAAATCTATTCTGTTCGCGGGTATTTTAATTTTATGTTTAAGTCAATTTTATTTCTGAATTATAGGCTTAAATTAGCGTAACAAATTATTGCCTATGTATTCTTGTTTTAGATTTAATTTTAAATATTTTTACATCTAGATATGAAAAATCAACCCTAAATATTTTAGAATTTGAACGTTGTACATTTTGTTTCAGATCTGTACTTGGGTGTAAAATATGATTTTTAGATTATTGCCCAATTTGTGCTAGGTTGTAAATTTTCTATAGTTTAATTTATGGAATGTACATCTATTTGATTTTTATAAATTTGTTTACTTTTTAAACTTTCGACTCAAAAGGGCTATGTTTGATTCAACAAGGAATACTCATAAACAAAAAGGGAAGAGATATGTAAAGTACAGATTTGTTCTCTATAGTTGTCACGACCTAAAATCCAATGTTCGAAAACTGACATCAAATACCTCACTTGTATTCGACTGCCGAAGATTCAAACATCGAACTCCAGTCGGATGGAGCTTATAACAAAATTAGATGAATATAAAACAGCGGCAACAAAATGAATATCATGCATTACATCACAGATACAACATCATCATAATATCCATTACAACACTAGAGTATCTTTATACATGTATCACAACTTCAAATAGAACAACAAGTGATCATATGCCAAAAAGTCTTCAAAGGAATAAAGCGATAGTGAACTTCCAAAACTAAGCACCTTGAGATCCAAAAGCTTTCAAAATATCTCTAAGACAAAAGCCTCCAAAAACCAATAGCCTCCAAACCAAAAAGACTTCAAAATACAACTAGCACCAAAACACGAAAACCTGCTATTAGGTTGCCTATGTGGAAATTACGGGCACCCAGAGTTTAGAAAGAAACAATAAACTCCGAGTCAGTCATGGGACTGGTATGAGTAAATAAAAACAGTTGTTTTAAATAAAACAAGATTTATAAAAGAAAATCCGGTATGCTTTTGGAAAATGAAACTACCATAAGACCTTCCGCCACACACACAATGCAATCGCAGAATTGGAGGAGATTTCTTCTTATGATAGTCAAATATGCTTGATACGAGAAAAATTCTTTGATATTATTAGTGCATAGTGTAGAAAATTATTTCGAAAGTATAATATTAATCTTTGCCAGCATACAACCATTATTGTATGCCAACTATAGCTACCATGTTTTGTGGCAGGTTACCGCCACGCTGCATGGCAGGTTATACAACTAAAACCGTACAGGGCTCGTATTGTTTCTTTGTATTTCCAAAAAATGGTCAGGCTAAGGAACTTCCTACTGCCACATGGGTACGCTCTGTAACTAGGTAACTACTACTCGAGTATGCCACCCCCCGGTCGTTTGCGACCTTTATCCGAGGGCCCTCTACCACAAAGCAACAACCACACAGTAAATGAGATTGCAGCAACCACATAGGTAAAGTATCTGGGCTACATACCATGATATCACCTTTTTACAGAAGGAAATGACATACCCTAAAGGGTGCGATCCTCATAACCTTGCCGCATCTTTCCTGTTTCGACCATTTCCAAGGTGTGAGATCCGATGAGGTCTCGTCCACAAAGCTACGCTTTACACGAAAGCCATGCTTTGATCATAAATGATCAACAAATGATCATCAACACACAGCAGCACTTAGCATGCCACACTACCAAATTGAGAGTATATCACTGATAACCTTCAACTACATAGCCTCTGAGCTCGTACGTCTCAGAGAAGGGTGTTAAGCTAAGAGAATAAATTCTTCGCCACCAACAAATATGTATTTGAAAGAAATCTTCTTTATATCTCAAGGTGTAGTGTCAGAAATACAACCATACAAGTCTTTCCCGGGTTCGAACAGAACCGAAGGCACTTCGTCCAATAAAGGAAGAAACCCTTGCAAATCCGGGTATCCACAATTCCGATCGGACTCCCCATCACATGTGGAGATCTCTATACCGGAGAAACTCAGTGCAGAGACATTCGATAGGTTATCCTACCATTTTCGAAGACACCCAGTCTTCATCCCCATCTTCAAATGCTATTCATTTCATCGTATCACTATTCGGAATGGGTTATATGACACAAAGGTCCTCTCCCGGCTAATCCAAAGTGAGTGCTAAATTTTAAAACACGTGGGTGGATCAATCACAAAGATTCACATTCAAGGTTCGATGTGGGTTTCGGATAACTGACTGAAATCCGACTCCCTGTCGCATCGAAGTTTAAATGCCGTTTTACGGGCAAAAGAGTTTTCACATACATACAGAAAAAATCATGAATCACAGTTCAGCACAAAGAAATTCACATCACACAATATCACAATAGAAATATCAATCCAATACACAACATTTGATGATAGTCAATCATCTTCGATTAAGGTTAATGTGATTTATATGAATTAACCACATAATTATTTTTATTAATTATTTTAAATCAATGATTAATTATTCTTAACTATAAATTAATTAAATCTTAATTAACTTTATTAATTAATTATTCTTTAATTAATTAATTATCAATTACAAAGTAATTACAAATCATTAATTGTTTAATCACTATTTAATAAATAATTTTTTTAAGTTAACACTTTGAATACTTGATTAACTTCTTAATTATTTACTTTAAAACAACTTTATTTAAAAAATATAAATTTGAAATATCTTTGAACTTCATTAATTTCAAATAATTATTTCAATACCATTTACTTCACATTCCACTTAACAAACTATCATTTTTTATAAAGAATGCTTTAGAAATTTAATTAACTTAGATCGTTAAAGTTTTAAACCAGAAATCATATTACTCGATACACGCTTCGAGTTCTACCCGAGAGAACTTCCTGTTTGCTTCGGGTTTTCTTAAAACTTACCCGTACACTTTAGAATTTTCAAAACTTGAATTTTTCTAAGTAATTTTTTCTCTACCCTGCGCACCAACATTCTACTCAAGTTAAAACTCGAGCTACCACACGATCCCCCCCTCCCCCCCGATGCTCGCTTCGAGTCACCCCTTTCTTCCCAAACTCATCAGCACTGATACAACGACAGTCACATGCACATACACCGTTTAAGCCGTCACCTTTGGCCTCCAAGATCACCACAACAGACCACCCTCGATCCCCTCTTGCTACCCAGACACGAAGAAGCTCAGATTAAACTTGAAAACAAAATCGAGTTACCTCGATCAAAATAGGCACAGCGGCCATCACTAGAAAATGGCCTCGCCCTACCTCCTCTGGCCATCAGAGGCCACAAAAACTCGACCGAAGCTTCACCAGCGTTAGACGCCACGATTGGCATTGGTGACATGAAGTCCGATCACCTAACGACGACGCAACACCTTCTTTTTCAATTGCGAGCAGAAATGGGTTTTTTAACCCTAATTCGATCTCGAATCAACAATATAATGATTTATAAATTCAACCTATATTTTTCTGAGGATCTCAAACCCTCAAGCTAGCTACGACGATGATCTCAAGGCCCACAAACGCTTAGTTCATCAGAATTTGACAAAATCTCACTTTTTTGATCAACTACAATTTCTCAGTAAGAACTTTATGAAAAAATTAGATTTAACTTTCTAAAATCATTATTCTCAAGGGTGATTCAGATAGCATTACTGAATTTAAAAATTATGATATTAGAATTCTTGCCTAATTTAGATTGTGACTGTATTTTCACAATTTCCAGAAAAAAAAACCATCATGCTTTGCTTTGATTTATTACTAAAACATAATGCATGATTAAAACAAACACTTTTTTTTGTTTACCATTCAGTTCCAGCAGAAAACAGAGAGGCGGGGTTTGAGTTTGGCATGGTTTACTCTGTAAACCAGAGGCTAAGAAGAACAGGGATGAAAACCTTGAACAGAAACATTCCCAGGCAAAAAAAACACAAGCACGCAAATTTTTTCACATACAAAGGTTTTCATCATCATTCAGGCATGCATACGACAACAATAAATTGGATTAAACAGAAGTTCACTCACTTGTTGCATGAGACCAGAAGCTTCTGATAGTATTTTTAAAATTTAGTTGGAAGCCTGGATTTTTCTACTTCGATCTTGAAGTTTAATCTGCAAAGTTTGTTAATACAAATCTTTGCTTAATCTTTGTTGTATTCATTTGCTTACTTCATCAATAACACACAATATTCAATTTACTTACAGTTTTGAATTTAATGCAACAGAGAAAGATTTTGTCTGCCACTTGAAATCCAGAACTAACTTAATCTTTGAAACCTGATTACTTTCCTGCAATTGATTAATTCAATTGGTTGATTCTTGCTTTATTACTGTTTAACAAATTCAAATTAAAAAATTTAAAAGAAAAGTTCACTTGCCTTAAATTATTTCAGAGAATCCAGCTCTGTTTCTGGCCAAAACTAGAGCTTTGATTTTATAAATCTGCAGTTTGAAACCTTTGTTAAAACTTGATTTTAAAATTACAGATTCACTAAACTATAAAGTTTAAAGTTTACCTTAGAGATGGAATGTAAAACTACTGCTTTGTGTTGGAGATGATTCTCAGATTTTTGAATTCAAGAGGAAGTTGCAGTTTTTTTTCTTACTGTTTCCTTTGGTGTTGAGATTTGTGACGCTCAAAATCTTTTTACTGTTCTTTCAGAAATTTGAGAGGCTAAATAATTGAAACAAGGAAGCTGAAAAGTTTTTATGATTTTTAAATTTTATTATTTTATTCAATCAAATAAATTGAATGCCACTTGTTAAAACCAATTATGAGATCTCTATACATCTTAATTTTTTCACCATCTCCCTTATGCATGTTTAACACTTGTAATTTTTACAAAGACAAAAGAGTTTTTTTAAATAAATTTTTATATCAAATTCCCTTTATTAATAAGCACATCCCTCATTCATTTGTATATATACAATGTTAAAAGAAGAAATGCTTCTAACAAATCTTTACATTATATAAACTACGCCTTTATAATTTCAAATGCCAATTATTTTTTGTAAAAACATTTATTTTAACATTCCAATCTACTCAGATATGCATTATATATATATAATTTAAATTCAAATGATTTTTAAAACATTTATTATTTCAAAAAAATTAAACTCAAAAGAAATTTGAATTTTATTCATATATAATTTATCACTCATTTTACTTGTTTTGAAGCTTTTTAATTTATTTTCAAATTAAATTCCAAAAGATTTAGATATATTACCAATTTAAATTGATAAATTTTGGGATGTTACAATAGTTTACACGGTCTACTCCAATTAAAAAGAAATTATCCCTTCCTTGTAATTTCAAATGGAGTAAATCTGTAACGACCCGTAAATTCTAACGGTTAAATAACGTAATTAACCGAGTTTTTCTTGAAAATAAAACAATTAAATTTAATAATGAAAATTTGATATTTGAAGTACGTCTATGTAAATGTAGCAAATGTCACATTTTTCATTAGAAAATATAAAATTAGTTACGTTGTGTAAATTTCAATCTAAAATCAGTTAACATTGATGAAAGTAAATGTTTTCGAAATCTGATTATTTTTACATAAAAAAATGTAGATCATTTTATAAGTTTATCTTATTTTCGGCGTTTTAGCAGCAGTTTTGGTAGCGAATATCGACTTTTGAAAGGACGTTCGTATCGCTGATATCTATGTATCATCTTGTTCGTCTCATCGCGCCAATCTCCGCAGTATATTTATCTGTGCATTCCGGCGTACGGTACGTGATGAAATCCGTGAAACGGCTAGCTGTATCGGTATCCATCATAAGCCTCTAAAGTGCTCTATGACCTTCCACTTGTCCACAGGTTCAAAAAAAATGGTCACTACATTTTTATATTCGTAGGAATTTATTTCTAACTACTAACTTTTACTATTCCTACGGGTTCCAAATATATTTTCTTTTCCTACACCGTTCATTCTCTTCCCTTTCATATTTTTTTCTATTCTTCCGTTCTAACTTTCCTCTTGAAAAATTTATATATATATATATATATATATATATATGTATATAATTTAAGCTTGCGTTTGTGAACGACTCCTTTCTCCTTGTAGCATTTTCCCTTCCTTTTGCAAACCCGAGCCTCCCCTTCAACAATTAAAGCCGTCTCCTCCAAAACACTAACAGATGTCCGACCTCACACATTGTCACCCTTGCCCCTTCAAAACTGACACAGTCGATCAAACATGCGCAACACCCTCACTTTCTCTCATGCCACACCGAGTCAATATGCACCCCGCCGAAGCACCTGTACCCGACCTTTGCCCATCATCTACGATGAACCACATCTGCCTCCACCATTTGCAATAGCCGTTTCTGCCACCACCTGACCACCAGAATAGCATCACGTCAGCCACCTTCAAGCTGAGACAGCTTCGCCTTCAAACGCTCCACACCCTCTAACCCAATAATGCACTCCGCGCCGAGAACCATACACCTCCACGAAAACAACGATTCTCCCTGCGCAACCTTCAACCGCCTTCCATCCTCCGCGTGCTGCCACTTGATCAGCCTCAAGAGGAAAAAAACAATTCGTATATATTTGCATGTGAAGGCAAGCTCGACCCTTCCTCTCCGCTTCTAATAGCCGTAGCAGCCATTAGAACCCACACCATCACACCACCATCTCCTAGCTTCCACCACATCAAACATAGATCTCCGCCTTGTTCGTGAACCTATCTCCTTCTCCTTCTTATTTTTGTTCTGTGCATCCCTTTTAAAAAGAATGATATATATATAATCAAGTTTATATATATCTTTGCCTGCTTCGAACCCATTCGAATTTCTACCTCCTCGATCCCATCACCCCGCTCCAACCTTCCTCCAAACTCTTGTCCCATGATCCAACCTCTGCTTTGTCAACCCTGTAGCCTTCTCTCCTCTTCTTGTGTGTGTGTATGTATTGTATATAAGTTTGTATATCTAAGTTGAGTTTGGATTTCCTGTTCATTGTTTTGCCGTGACAACCTCCTTCCAGCAGCCTCCGCTAAGCTCGCTGACTCATGCCTTACTTCTATTATTAAAAAAGGTATATGTATATATATATTGTGTGTGTCAATATATACAGCGTTTTGTTGATCTAACTCAAGCTAGCTCGTATTTGTGCTTGCTGTTCGAGGATTTTTCCAACAGTTCATCTCTTGTTTCGCTGTCCATTTTGTGTGCGCATGTCTGTGTGCTTATCTGTATCCGTTTGCATCTCATTCTTGTTATTTCTATAGCCACGAAAGGTGAGCAATCATCCACGATTAACATTATTATATTTGGTAAATTCAATTCATATGAAATGACGATAGAAATACGTTGTTAAAATTTATTTTGTTAGTAATTAAATTTTTGAATATGATATGTTATTATTTAAATTGTTCACCTATCATTGATATATGACACAATAACATTGTTGATATATATGATATTTAAAAAATTTAATTATGATATGTGCCCATCATTGATATGTATGTAATTTTATTTTATAGTTCTCACTCTGCCAGTTCCCTATTAGTTTAAAAAAAACCCTATGGGTTGAAATGATACATACCCGAACGATATTATAGATTAGGGTAAAATCGTTATGGGTTGAAATGATAAACCTAAGCGATTTTTATTAAATTTGAATTTGGGATTGAAGGATGAAATGATATAAATATTAAATTATTGCGGATTGAAATGGTAAATATCTGTATCACTTGACCATAGGATATAAAATTGTATACAGACACCGTTGGTCTATTTTTGAAAAAGATTTCCAAATTTTTGAAAGGAAATATGTGGGATTTAATAAATATTGAATATAATATAAATATTTTATTTTAATATATGTGTAAAATTTAGATTTCTAAAAATATATGTTTTGGAAATTTTAAATTTATAAGTTAAGTTTTAAAATTTAAACAATGAAATTTTACTTATAACTTTATTATTTTTTAAAATATATAAAATAAGATTAAAATAGATTTTATAATAATAAGATTTAATTTAATAATAATTAATACAATAAAATTTAATAAGAATTTAATTTAACTATTATATATATAATATGTTTAAATTTTTGTTTAAATCTATATTAATATTTTAAATTGATTTTGTAATAACTTTAATAAATAGAGGTTGAAAAGATAAATTAAAGCTGACTTGAAATTTAAATTGGTTAAGAATTGTATTTAAATAAAGATTGATTTGGAACTTATTGATTTTGAGATTTAAGATATGTTTTTATAACTTCATAACTTGATTTTGATTAAAGAGGATTTAAGAAATATTTTAAATTTAAATAAATTTGATTTTGAAAATTTAATTTTGACTTAAATTTGTAATTTAAGATTTTATTTATATGTTTAACTAAAGGTGGTTAAATGAACATTTTTAAACTTAAACAAAATTGAAATTGAATATTTAATTCTAATTTAAATCTGTAATCTGAGATTTTAATTTATATATTATAAAAATGATTAAGGGAATATTTTCAGATTTAAATAAAACTAAAGTTGAATTTTGGTAAACAAATGAATTTATCAAATTGAGTTATTATAAATGTTTGAGTATTTAAATTTTGAAACCGATTGAATTGGAAGTGGTTTAACTTTGCAGTTCAGACTTAGATTTGAAATCTATACACATTAAAATAGGTTTTAATGAGAATTTAAATTGATCCTTCAACCTTTTAATTGAAATTATTGGACAGAAATTGATTTAAATTGAATTTTGTAACTAAGGTTGATTTGAATTAATTTGTGAAATTGGAAGGAACAATTCTAATTTGAAACTATTTTCAATATAAACTAACTTAATATATAAACTATTTTAATATATAAACTATTTTAATTTATAACCTATTTTTAAATCTGAACTATTTTTAGTATATAACTATTTTCAATATTAAAACTGTTTAAGTTGGAACTGTTATAATTTAGATTTAACGGATTTAAGTACGAATACTTTGATATAACAGTTTAAACTATTTTATGGTTATGATTTTTGGAAATGAATATGATTTCGAAAGTGATATGATTTCAAAAGTGAATATGATTTCAAAAGTGATATGGATTTGAAATGAATATGATATTTGATAATGAACTATTTGAAATATAAAATGACCATGGTGTGAAATAAGCATTTGGTTGTTAAAGAGACTGGGATTGGATATTGTCATACTCTCTGCCAATACCGAAAACCACTCTAACAACTGAGTACGTGGTGGAGATTCCAGAACAAAGTAGGATGGTTTGGCGATGATTCTGTATGAGGTATTAACGTAGCCCTGAATCCCACGAGTCGGCTTAATGTGGCTAAAATAGGAGTTATACCGGGCCAAGTCAGGTCGCACCTCTGATCGAGCATGCTTCTTCGATACTATTCTATTACTTTGTGATTTGGTTGGGTGCACTTTTCACTTAGGAGCGTGTCTTGAGGTGGCCGGTAGTAGCTGCTATGCATTACCACCAATCCGGGAGTGCAAACGGTAAAATCCTACCCTGGAATTGCCTTGCGTGCCTCATTACATGCCTTATCGCACCCTCTACGAGTTTGTTTTATACCATACCTATGGAGTACTCCCTGAGTAACCCACCGGTTTGGTGGAGCTTACAGTATTTGTAAAAACTACAGGAATACATAAAAATGTGTTAAGAAGGCATGGGTAATGCCTTAATGCTATTTTAATAGTTTACTTTATTATAGACATTATACATGTAGCTTATTGTACTATGTATGCAGATAGTTTAATGGATCCTTAGAGGATGGGAATCCCGACATCCTTTGTGTTACTTTGTATTTCACTTGACATTTCACTTGAGTTGATTTGCTAGTATAATAACGTTAATCCTGACTCAAGTGTTTTGTGTTTTTCTTTATGCTCGGGTCAAACTGAGTGTCACAACATTTGAGACTCACCTTGGAGCTTGGAGCTTCGCTTGGAGATCCATCTGTTATCTTTCAGCTTTGTAGTATTTCAGTTGTTTCCGGTTATTTTTATTTAGTCTTGTCATCTGCTTTGTGCTTGAGACTTCTGTATACTTGGGATTTTCTATTGTATTTTGTTTCAGACTATGATGTATCCATAGTAGCTTTATGAACCACTATTTATCTATTCCGCTGCTTATTGTTATTTTACTCTATGTTTGTGACTCTGTGATTGATTTATTTACTGCATATGCTAAGTTTTGCCAAATAAAAATTAACAATCTATTGTTTTGAGCAATCCAATTCTGACATGAGTGGATGATTGTCGATTTGAAAGGTTCGAAATAGCATATCGTTACACAATCTTTCCTTTTTGTGTTAAACCAATTTATGGAAATCGTAGCGAAAAATCTTCATAAGAAATTGAATCCCGGCAAATTAAATATAGAAAGCATATTCTAGTTAAATATACATGATTGGAATATATTTGGATAAGAATGGATAGTTTTATTATGTAGTTTATACGTATTTATGGCGTTAATAAATAAGAAAAGTGTTTGCTCATGCATTATTTATGCCTAACGTTCGTTAGTTATTATTAAATTTAGGGAAACGAATAGGTAGAATTAGGAGATGTAGTAATTCGTATTAATGGACAATAATTAGGAATTGCCGATAATTAATAAGAAACAAAGGATTGCAACCCCAATTAATGTAGAATAGGGGTTACAATTGGTTTGTATGAAAATTAAAGGTTGTAACCCCTATTAGTGGGCTATTAAATGAATGAATTTGGTGTCACAATCAATATGGATAAATGGATAAAAAGGGACTCATAAAAATGGAATAGATATAAAAACATTACTAATTTGAAATTAGTAATCATACATAATTGTCTTAGGAAATGTCAATTAGGATTTTATGGACAAATTGACATTTATGAGCATTAGACGGAGATTTATGTGTAGATAAATATTTAAGGTAAATCTTGTTGCCTTAAATAAAAAGAGAATTAGTAAGCTAAGTCTAATGTCAACCGAAGATAGCATAAGTAAAGACTTAGGAGGATTAATTGGAATTAGTAGGTTAGTGATCTGAGGTCGGCAGAGTCACTCAATGGACGAATGCCCTTCACTTTGAGGCTAACAACTGTCGAGTGCACTTACCCCTGATGTAAAATATCACTAATCCTAGGACCCATGAAAACGTGAGGGATTGGGTATGCTTTCTTAACTAAAAAGTGTAAAATGGTCCAAATTTGGAATTTAGAGTGGTGAAGGATATCTCCAGGAAGTTCGCTTCAAGTTTGAGGTATTAAGCGGTTGTAGGGTCCTGCTCTCTCCTAAAAAGAAGTACTAAGTAATTTAGTGAGGTTCCAAATAGATAAGGAAATCTTTAAAAAGATACTTCAGTGTTGAGTTATTAAGTGGTTATTGTATGGCCCGCCTCCCTACCGAACGGGTAACCTATTGATATTTCATATTTATAATTAAGAGTGATGATGGATATCTCGGGAAAGGGTTCGTCTCAGGTTTGAGGTATTAAGTGGTTGTAGTGTTCGCTTCTCTTCTATAAAAAGTACTAAGATGTCCGATGAGATTTCCAAGCAATGTCAGCTAGATAATACCAGTGAGGAGGTCACCTTGAGGTTAGTTACTAAATGGTAAAGGTCTTCCTATAAATACGTACTAAATGGTTAGAGACCTGCCTAGTCCTTGTTAATGAGGTATGAAGTTGTTTGGGTACAATCTCTCACATTGCTAAGACTTTAATAATATAGATGCGGTAGTGGTATGGCTATTATAAATTACAAGACCGTGTATAGTGGTCTAAGGTCTCTGTAGCTAAAACCAATCGACCAATGATGACAACGCTAGAAGTCCGCCTTGGGAATATGTCTTAAATGACAGAGTCTGCCTCGATTGAGACCTTATATTGCAAAGACTACCTATTTCTCTTTTAAAAGTATTATGTGGTGATAGTAGAAACCCGCTTCATATTTAAAAGCATTAAGTGAAAAATGAATTTGGAAGTATTGGATGGTCGATAAGGCTTCGTCGGTATTTTTTACTCTGGGAATGGGTAGATAAGTAATCGTATGTGCAATGCAAGGTTACATTAAAATTGCTAACTTTAATTAACATATCAATTAAATGATAACCAATTAGTATAAATTTTTGTTATGGACGGTTTATAGATTTTTCAATCACCAAAACATTGTTCTGACCCCCTTCTTATTACAATCCACATGATAGATTTAGAGAAACATGCCACTGGAACTGGATGTGTTTAGTTATGGAGAAGTCTTCTTTTCTATCATGTTCGATACTGATGTGACAATCTACTATTCAAGAAATACCATTATTTCTAAGGTAGTAGTAATAATAAATATTCTCCACTATGAGTATAGATTTCTATCAATCTCTAATAATCCTCATGCTTATTCATAGGTGTCAAATCCAAGGATCCGTGCTTTGATGGACTTGGATTTTTGTCGAAATTTAGGCTCATTAAGGTACGAATTGTTACAAATAATCCCATAAAATCACATAAATTCAAAAATATGATATTCTTTATCATATTAAAACTTCAAGCCAAAATCCATGTTTACTTATTTTAAATAATTAAACCCCAGAATTAAGCTATTTACTCATTAGGAAATTCATAAAATATTCTCTTTAATTTTAAAAATTATGAAATTAGAAACTCATCTCAAAAATCATGTTTTACTTAACATATCTAAAAATCAAATCGTTTGGAGACAAAATCTAAGGATTTACCCTTAAAACCCTTTAGATAATTTCATACAGTTTCCACAAAATTCCAATAAATCATTTGTTATCCAGGTTTTTAACCCGATAGGATCCAACAGAACATAGAGATATCCCATCACTTTAGAATGACTTGGAACTTAACCAGAAGGCAAAGGTAAGGAGTTAATAAGAGCCAAATCACATTACTAAAGCAACAACCAAATTCAACCAAACCAAGGATCCAACGTCAGTTCAGTCCAATCATCATATGAGCGCAAATAGCTAATGAATTGCCATCAAAACAAATCACCTACGATAGAGGACTATGGAAACATCTCCAACTACAAACCCCAAAAAAATTGTAAGCGCTTAGCTCATCAGCGACCCATGCCTCTGCTTAACCATCCAAACAAACCCGATATGGAACATTGTCAAAAGAGACAAATTTTGGTCCGCGGAACGAGTAAAGTCTTCGGGTCGCTAGGGACCCATCGGGTCCAACGACCCATCGGGTCACCTGCGACCCATCGACCATAGGTCACCTTTGATCTATGGTATTGGCTCATTTTGTGAGCCAAAGCCACCCTTTTTGGTCACCTGTAACCTAATTGCAAGCTCAAGAAGACTGGCCTGGCCTAGAAGATCTTCGACCTCTATAAATAGCACCCTACCTGCAACATAAAGAGGATCTTCTCTAGACTGATTGTTGAAGCTCTACTAAAGATATTCTATACTCTCTGCCCCCCTCACAACAATTTCTAAAGGAATTCACTTTGATTCTCCAGTGGATTCCAGCTTCGGGGATCCGATATATTGAGAGATAATCAAAGACTTGTAATCAAACACATCCTGTAACAGCAATCGGTCCATAAGAAAAATGTAAAGTGGACGTAGGCTTCATTAACAGCTGAATCACAATAAAAATTCTCTATCTTCTTTCTTTCGCTACTCTTTCTTATATTTGTGATATGTGATATAGCTCTATCAGAATGGGGCTGGTGCTTTCAAACTCAAATCAAGGTGTTGATCCATTTTTTGGGTTAACATTTTGGTACTTTCGCTGAGAATCTTGAATTATATCTGAAAAATTGAATTTTGAATCCAAATTCAGAGAAAAATGAAGAGGCCTAACACCAGATCTAAAATTAGAGCAAGTTAATCGGAGCTTGGGGACAGCTAGGAATTATCCTCAAATTCTCATCAACTTAGCTATGTGATTAGAGAGGAGATGGAAATGATGATGAAAGAGATGTACGATGGACTCTTAGCTAGACAACAGGGGATGATGGACAGATTCCTCCAGAGGATAGAGCAGCAAGGAATGGCTAGATCTACAAGGAATAGGAATCAAACTCTAAGGAACAATGTAGGGACTGTTGGATTTGGATTGGAGCAAGGCGGAGCCTTGCCCCAACACCCAGAACAACCGATACATGGGGCCAGCGTTGGAATCAACATGGGAATCAATGCCAATGTCGGAGCGACTATTGAAACGTCAAGGACTAATGGCACGGGAGTTGATCTGAATACTAGGACGTGACTGGCAGAAGGATATTTACCAGAACTTCCTTGAAGGAACGGTGGAACGAATGAAACTAGAGTCGCAAATCAAAACATAGGTATGTTGCCGGAAGAATCCATTCTGGGATACACCCCATGGGGAAGGGGGAAAAATACTTCTTGAGGACAGAGACCTTCATTAGACGGGGAAAATAGAGTTGCTGAATTGGTACGGAGATTCATCGAAGGAGGCCTCCCAGATCAAGGTTTGGAAGATATGAACAAAAATGAATTTACTGCTAACATCCGAAACGCGTGAAACCCCCTAGATTTCAAGCTTCCGACAATGGAAATGTGCGACGAGAAGACAGAACCAACGATTCATATGATGTGATACATCCAACATATGGAGGTGTTGGATGCTTCTGAGGAAGTAACGGGGCAATGCTTCCCCTTGTACTTAACAGATTTGGCTGCAATGTGGTTCGAACATTTGGAAAATGGGTCCATAAGCATGTGGACCAGCTTAGTGAGCAGTTTCTTGAGACAGTTCAGGGTTCACATCTCGCAACCAAGGAATGTACTTACGCTCTCATATGTAAAACACAGGCCCAGAGAGCCCTTGAGAAGTTATTTAACAAGATTTAATGCGACGGCAGCCGTTGTGGACAAACCAGACCCATCGTTTATCTTAATGGCAACAGTATTTGAATTCGCGAATAAGACTGATTTCAAAGCCGCATTGAAAAGGAACTACCATGGGATCTTGCAGAATTCTATTACGAAACTGAGAGGTACCTACGTCAGGAAGACGCTGAAAACGAGGATGAGGATGCGGATGCTGAAAAATATTCCATCGAAGGCTGGAGACCATCTGGAGCTGGAATTGGTAAAGACAAAGGGAAGAGGAAAGCCGACGACAACATCAAAGACCTAAAACGGTAGACAAACGGGCTAAGGTTCTCCTTATACATCAACCTGACTGAAACCCCGGAGAGATTATACTTAGATACGATAGGGAAGAACCTCTACCGAAGGCCGCCTAGGAGGGAGCCCACTGATCGAGAGAAAAGATTTGAAATTTTTTGCATCTTCCATGAGTTGAATGGGAATGAGACGAATGAGTGTCGACACCTTCGTGATCTGATAGAAGAACTGGTTCAGAAAACCAACTGCCACAATATGTAAGAAATAGAACTACGGCGGAGTTACAGGGACAACCATCATCCATGGAAAATGCATCAAGAAACGCCCAGGGATAGGTGCCTAGGAAAATTATCCCATGATCCGGGTAAATGGGAGTCGGATTCTATTCCGTTGCTTTGTTATATCATTTATTTTCCCGCAATTTCCCTTTTGGTGTGTATACAATAATAATTGAATGCCGTTTACACATGTATGGGATCCCGAATGGTCCCTAGCACGCTTTGAGTTGGATGCCTGAGAGAACTTAGAACTAAAATCATCAAAGGCCCTTACACGTGTATAGGATCCCGAACAGTCTCTAGACACGCTCTGAGTCAGATGCCTGACATGAACATTTAGAATTTCTATTTATTTTGATTCCTGCTTGTTTAATTTTTGATTTGAATATTTAAATTTTGATAACTGATATTGATCGTCTTAAAGTCCCACCATGGGACCGGAGTGCATGGTGCAAGTCCCCTTGCCAGACAGCGAGTGGCTGGACTTGTATGATATTGATCGCCTTAGAGTCCCACCATGGGACCGGAGTGTAAGAAGTAAGTCCCCTCGCCGGAGAGTAAGCGAATGAGCTTACTTAATCCCCTTTGACTCAACAAACAAACAATCCGAAGAGATCAACCACTTAACTTAAAACATTAAACGATCCAAAGGGTCACATATTAAACTAACATTAAACGATCAGGATAGATCTCACATTAAACCTACTTAAGCGATTTTGAAAGATCAGACCGTAAAATAGATTTGGTTTGCAAAAATAATAATAATAAATGATTTAAATGCCTTATAAATAGAACAAAATGGATAAATCCTACATGAACACAGGATAACTTTGATATATGATATGATTTTGATATATGTTGTGACGTAATGTGAGTTTGAGATATAACATGATCTTGATATATGATATGATAGGATGTGATTCTGATATATGATTTGATTTCGATATATGATGTAAAACTCTGAATGGAAAGCGAAAATTAATAGTGATGCAAATCCCGAATTAATGCGGGATGATTAGAGATGTGTAATATAATTAGAGACATGTGATGTAATAAACCCGAATGAAACCGAGATGATTGTGGTGTATAGATTACACATAGGCAGAGTCTAGAGTCTTAGGCTGTAACAAGTTTTAAATGACTTGTGGCTGGCAAGAGAATCCGAAGGAACTGAACGACTCACCAAGACTAAAGCTCAAAAATTGAAGACTCGTTTCCATGACTTGTTCTTGTCAAAGCACACCTTTCATTCAAAAGGCGTACTTTGGGGGCCAAATGTTCTCCAGGTTTTTAACCCGACAAGATCCAGCAGAACACAGAGCTATCCCATCACTTTAGAATGACTTGGAACTTAACAAGAAAGGCTAAGGAAAGACGTTGATAAGAGCCAAATCACATTACTAAAGCAACAACCAAATTCAATCGAGCCAAGATGCCAACGTCAGTTCAGTCCAATCGGCAACTGAGCGCAAATAACTAGTGAATTGCCATCAAAACGAAACAACTATGATAGAAGACTATGAAAAAATATTTAATTATAAACCCCAGAAAAATCCTAAGTGCTTAGCTCATCAGCGACCTATGCCTTTGCTCAAACCATCAAATGAACCCGATATGAAACTCGTCAAAAGAGGCAAAATTTGGTCCACGGAACGAATAAAGTCTTCGGTCGCCAGCGACCCATCGACCATGGATTACTATTGACCTATGGTATTGGCTTGTTTTGTGAGCAAAAGCCCCTCCTTTTGGTCACCTGTAACTTACCTGCAAGCTGAAGAAGACAAGCCTGGCCCAGAAGCTCTCCGACCTCTATAAATAGCACCCTACATGCAACATAAAGAGAATCTTCTCCGGACGAATTGTTGAAGCTCTACTAAAGACATTCTTCACTCTTTACCTCCCTCATAATAATCTCTAAAGGAATCCAATGTGATTCTCTAGTGGATTCCAACTCCGGGGATCCGATCTATTGAAAGATAATCAAAGACTTGTAATCAAACACATCTTGTAACAACAATCGGTCTATAAGAAAGATATAAAGTGGATGTAGGCTTCATTAATAGTCAAACCATTATAAAAATTCCCTGTCATCTTTCTTTTACTTCTCTTTCTTATATTTGTGATTTGTGATTTGTGATATCGCTCTGTCAGAACTGGGCCAGTGCTTTCAAACTCAAATCAGGGTGTTGATCATTTTTTAGGTTAACATCATTATTCTATCTAAACAATGATATAACCAACATGGCACAACACATCATCTAAATCGAATCAATGCAAGCAATATTAAAAAACAGTTAGGTATAAAATGAGATGGTCTATTATTATTCACCTGGATTTGATAATGGAGTTGAGATTTGAATGTTGATTAGGTTTCCTTAGCTTTCCTCTTTTCTTTGAATCACTTGATATCATCCTCTCCAGGTTATGGCCGACCTTCCTCTTCATTCTTTGATTGTTTTTTAAAGTCTATGAAAAATGGGAATAACATGAAGGGTAGAGGCTTTAGGAGAAAAGAATAGATATTTCCTACGTTGCCTCTCTTATATATTCTCTTTGCTTTTGAAGTTATAAAACGATCCCATCAATATATTTAGTTAAGGTCCGATCTTAAATGTTTTTCCACTACAACAAAACAGTCTTTTTACAACGGGCAATGCCCGTTGTAATAGGCCTCGTTGTAATAGATCCACCACATTTTACAACAGACAAAGCACGTTGTAAAAACCGTTGCAGTATACCTTTTTATAACGGCCATAACCCGTTGTAAGATGCTCGTATAACAACGCGCATTGCCTGTTGCAAAATAAATGCAAATTTTTTAAAAAATTACAGCAGCATCCATGCAATACATCCATACTAATACTAAATATTATCGTAAAATAATTAAAATCACATACGAAAAGATTAAAAGCTAGAGTCGTAGAATTCTAACACTCCAAAAAGTTAGATAAGTTTACATGCCAAATACATAAAGAATTAACACATAACAGTCCGCTACAAATATCATGTTCTAAGTACAATCATATATACCACAGAGATGAAGGCTTTATGTCACGCGACGGTTGATCCAACGGCCTCTTTGATAGTCTGCATCTTTGAATTTGACCGTCTTCTTCCTCGACCACTGCCAAAACAACCCATAAGTATGCAAAGTGAGATTTTTGCAATGTAGCAAATAAATCTTATGATTAGACTTACCCAATCAAGAAGATTAGTATGCTCATCCGTAGGTTTGTAACTGGTATTTGCTCATTCCACTAACATTCTCTAACAAAACAACTCCATAGCTATAGACATCGTCCTTATCTATCAAATATCCTCTCAATGCATATTCAGGAGCCATGTACCCACTCCACAAGCAGAACGAACAACATTCAGAAACCAAGCATCCAAAATCATTACATTAACAAAACAGGATGTATAGGATCACATTTATCTTGATTATTAATTAGCTTTCTAGAATCTACGCCATTATAAGAGCAGTAAAAAATTAAATAAAAATTACAAGTGGTATCATAGTACATATGCATACTCACCTTGTACCTGCGACCCTTATGCTGATCTGAGTATTTTCTTACTCGTTGAGCTTAGCTAAACCAAAATCATATATTTTTGCATTGAGACTTTTGTCGAGCAAAATTTTTGTTGCCTTGATGTCTCGGTGAACAAGTTTAATTATAGACTCTTCATGTAGAAATTTTGACCCTCTACAATCCCTACTCAAATCTTATACCTTATTTGCCAGTCCAACTTCATGCGCGTCTTCTCAGGACCTGTGCTTGAAGTAAAAAATGAATAAAATATTCCTTTATGATGCACAGGCATTTTCATGTGCATCTTCAATGTAGTAATTGCTGTAAATATACTACCAAAAGTAAATAGGAACGATAATTCAATTCTTCTCTTACACATTAATTTCTTCCTGTTGCCCTTCTCAATATATAACTCAGTTCTCATTCAAGGTAATAGTAAACTCAAGCCTTGTAGTTTATAAGTATCAGAAAACAGAAGAGATCACAATTTATTATTATTGTTGCACAATAATTCTACCTTATTCTGACTTAGGCACAAGTCATTTCACCATTTCAAAAAAATGTATAGGGCTTAAAGTACAGAAGTTTGAAAGAAAAGAGAAGAATGATCACAAGTATCAAGGAAGAAAACTGAAAAGGACTCCATTGTTATATATAAACACACCAATGATGCACAGTGATTCAAAATTAACCATGAGAGCGACAACGTTGACAGTTAGCTGAAATTGAACAAAATTCTGTATATTGATGTAAACTGCACGTCCCCATTTAGCAAATCAACATCTGAGCCATCTCCTCCAATATCCAAATAGCAGCTCCAATTTCTCCAGCCTCACCCACTTACTACCCCAAAACTTCCCTGGCATCAACATTTTTACACAGCCATCAACCAAAACCAAAAAATGCCGCTTTACCCAAATCACCAAACTTCAGCAAACCCCTAATTCCATAACCCGAACTACAACACGTAACTTCACAAACCCTAAACCCACGACCAACTCCAGCAAATCGCGACCCGAAGAACTCCAACAATCCCCAAATCCACCACCTGAAACAAACAAACCCACAAACCCTCAATCCACAGCATAAATCGACATATCTTCCATCATTGATGTTGATTTTAGTTTTCGATTTGGATTGGATTTGAGAAGAGGTTCTAATTTGGATTTCGATTTAAATTTGGAATTGGACGACTTGGATAATTTAATTTGTTTGTGGCTGCCGTGATTAAAGCTGGAATATAACTAATCTTTTCTTTGTTATAAGAGGAGAGACCTTTTTTCCTCTTATTTTCGTTAGTTAGAAAAGGGGAGGAGGCGTAGCTAGCTAAAAACCTTACATTAGAGCCAAAAATTTGCACGGGAGGGAAAAGAATTTGATGTTTTTTTTTTTTTTTTGAAAATTTGTATAGGAGGGGAGGAGGTGGTAGTGAGCTAAAATTTTACATTCATTTCAGAATCTGGATTATTTATTAATTTTCGGATCTGGATTCGGATGGATTTCAGATTTTATGTTTCATTCTTTCATTAATTATATTAATAATGAAATTAATTGATTAGTTGATATTGGTTTTTGCAATTTACTAACTAGAAAACATTAATTATTAAAAAATGATTAATTGTTAATTATCGAATAGACTGAATTATTAATTAATTTCAATTTGTTGACAATATTAAATATTAAACATAATTATTAATTATAATGATAAAATATTAAATGCTAAATGTTAATTACTTCTTAATTGTTAATATTTCATTTTAAATATGAATTATTAAATATATTTCTTAATTATTGATTATTTATTAACTTTTTAATAGTCATTTTTAAATAATTATTATACTAAATATCACTCTATAATTATTAAATTTTATTATAAATTATTAAATATTACTCTTAATTATTATATAATTATCAATAATTAATTGTTTAATGGTGATTATTAACTAATAATAATTTAAAATTAATTATTAAATATTAAATACTACTTCTTAATTATTAAATATTAAAGTTCAAACATTATTTATTAAATATTGATTATTACATTAATTTATTAAGTACATATTAGATGTAATTAATAAATATTAAATATAAATTATTAATTATTAATAATTAACTATAATAAATTATTAAATATAAAAAATAATTATAAATTATGTATGATATTTAGTAATTATGAATCATTTATTTAAAATCATTAATTATACTGATGAAACGGGACTATATTACAACGGATCAAAAACCATTGTAATAGATCTATATTACAACGGGACAAAATCGTTGTAGTAGAGCTGAGAATCGGTATCTGTTACAACGGGCCAAAAATCGTTGTAATAGGATCGTATTACAATGGGCTAGAAGAAACTCTTGTAATAGATATCTATTACAACGGGCACCTATGGACCGTTGTAGAAAACTAATGTCTATTACAACGGGCTGTGATAAAGCGTTGTAATAGATGTCTATTACAACGGGTTATTTTTAACTGTTGTGATATGCACTGCAAACTGACGTCTATCACAACGGGCTTGAAAAAACCGTTGTAATATGTACCTATTACAATGGGTTTTTTTGGACCGTCGTAAAATCGTTGTTGTAATAGGGTCTTTTTGTTGTAGTGTTCAAATCTCAATTCTCTTATCACACTATATACATGGCATTATTCTATTTAATTTATCTAACTAAATTTCATGAATAATGTTAATCAAAATCAAGAGTGTTACAATCACTGCCGCCATTAACCTATGTTTTATTTTTGTATGGACTTGACTTATGTTGTTTATATTTATGATGTTGTTTACTACATAGACGTGTTGTGCTATGGGATGTTGTATGTGGACATGATGTGGCATGGACATATGTTATGTATTGACATGTATTTGTTGTTTTATGGGAATTTTTATGTGTTATTTTAATTTTTTCTATGTTGTTTTGATATTTTTTTGACTTTACAAATATTTGGATATGATACTGTATTGGTTTGGTGTTATATTTGGTGTGTAGATTGTCGGTATGACTTGTTTTGTATAGTGGTTTGAGGGAGGAAGAGCAGTGGAAACGCTGAAAATTTCATACCAGCAAGTCATGGACAAGTACTCTGAAAATTGAGATCTTACATTTTGGGTTAGGCATCTATACGATATCGACAAGCCATCAATAATACTGTCATCGAAAAGTCGTCGAAAGCAGAGTCGTTTCCAGCTCATCGGTAGTGTCCAAATTTTATGTTTTGGTTGAGGCATCTACAAGTCTTGGTAAGTCATCGAAAAAATGTCACCGGCTGTCGTTTAGTATTGTGCTCACATGTATCGTCGACAAGTCGCCGAAGACTATTTTGCAACAAGGTTTATACGGATGACAACTAAATCGCCGGTGAAGTGCTTACTAACGACTTGACGATCACTTACTGGGGTCGATTAAACCATGTATTTCTAATAGCTAGTGAGTATTACATTGTCCAACCTTTGGAATGCGTTATGTACTCCGGTCTCAACAAATAAATCGATATCCTTTTATGAAACTTCTGGGCTAGAAATATTTAAAATAAGATTTATAGTTATTTAATTATTTGTTTTTGACTGTATAATATGCATTTAATAATTACAAATAACACGAAATAAATTATGGAATGTCATAAAATAAACAAATACATTTTTAAATTCAAATAAATAAATTATAAAATTTTAAATCGCTCGAATTCAGTTCAAACCAACACTATAATGTAGAGTACTTCGATACGATTGCAACGCAAAATACCATGTCTCAAACAGTCTTCGTTTGCACAAATATTAATTTTTGAAATTTATAAAAAATTTAAATATGTTAATTAACATTATTAAAATGGTCAAACGGAGGACGCATCCGACGTGTTGGACACCGACGTATTTTCTTTTAACCTTCCAACAACGGAGTTGAGAACGGAGTTAACACTGTTGGGGGTTCCGATCCGTTCCCAACCGAAATGGACTATTTTTTTACCTTAGAAACTCCTACCTATCTTCCTTCATTTTGTACTACTTCCAATGTATTATGTATCCTTGCCCTTCTCTTTCTCATCACACGTGATTTGTTTGAGTTTTGGGTCTTGACATGTGGTCGCCATTTTTTCTTTTTTTCAGTAAGTTTTAAATTATAATCGTTGGCTTTACTATATAAACTTTGAATAAAACAGTGTCCTGTTTGCCAATTTATTAGAAAAGTCACAATACAAAAATAAAACAACAATCACATTCTTGTTTTAAAATCATATTTCCTTAAATGGTAAACAGTCGTTTTAAATTTGTCCGCTTGTTCACTTTCACGGCTACCGTTTCATTATGTGAATGATTAAGTGAACTGTATAAAAAACGCTATAGTTTAATGCTTTGTGACATGAGTAGTTACCGTGATTAATGCAGCCTCTGATTATGACATTTGTTGACTATGCTCCGTAATTCACTGGCTTCTCGCTCTTGGCATGTTTTTTTCTTGGTTACAACTGGAAATGTTTCAAGACAATCATGTTTGTTAAGGTTGAATGTGCAAATAGCTGTACGTATATTTAAAATTATTTGAGATAGATTGGTAGAGACAGGAGCTACCACAAGATCCGGAAAATTTTAACCCGGAAAAGACAGTGACAGTTTTTTTCTTCTTAATTTACTGTGCAGCATGTTGATTGTTGAAATGAAAGTATTTCTGTGTACTTAGTAGATACAACGTCCCCAATTTGGTCAAATATGCCTCAGACTCTACTTAAATTCTTTAACTTATGCTGACCTTAATTGGGCCTGAAATAAGTTGTTGGAATTCCTAATGCAAGGGTATGAAATATACTTGTCCCACATCGTCAAAACTAAAAAATAAAGCTACGTATATGAATAGCTTTCTCATGAAGAGGTTGGGGTCTTGGCGCTCTCAAATGTGTGATTTGTTGTGAGGAGGGAAATCATGCTTCACCACACGCGTGCGCCGCCGTTCGAGCCGGTCCGGGTTGATACTGTTATTATTTAAAACTGGGCCGGAACTGAGGAGGTGCGACTGTTCAAAGGGGTGCAGACGAAAATATAAATAGAGGGGCTACTGATCGCAATCGAATTCAGTTCGGGTTTTTTCTTCTGCATCTCTTTCATACTGCTATCTTAATTATCAATCATAGAGTGACATAGTCACCACAATTTCGAGCAGCTTACGTTTGTTGTATCTTGGAAGAATTTTGAAATAAATTCTTAAAAAAATTGTTACGACAAGCCTCAAACGTTATTCGAATTACAGAATAGTAGAAATCTGATTTATAAACTTGTAAGACGAGTTTATAATTGCTTATTCTCTATTTTGATACACTAGATGTATAACATCTTAAGAATTTTTTCCTTTTGCTAAAATAGAGATGGCAACAGTAGAGCTCTCAACAAAGGCTACTACACACAACATGCCCGATCCTTTTAAAGGAGATGGTGACGACTTTATAATATGGCAGAATTAGATATTATTTTCTCTCACCACACTCGGTCTGCACGGTATCTTGAGGAGGAGGAACCAATTACTGCACCAGGCAAGTAATCATATGTTGATACGTGAAAGTATTTCGATTTTCTATGCAGAAACTATATTCTGAATTGTCTCGACAATGTGCTATACAAAGTATATTAGCCTCTAAAAACAGCAAAAACACTCTGCAATGCACTTGCCATGAAGTACAAGACGCAGAATATCAGTCTTAAGAAATTCATTTTAGACAAATTCATATACTTCAAGATGGTTGACTCCAAACCAGTGACTGCTCAACTGCATGAACTGCAAATCATCATTCATGAACTCGAAGCGGAAGGTCATAAGGTTGGAGAATCATTTTTAGTTGAAGCCATCACAGGAAAACTACCGCCCTCATGGAGAGATTATCGCAACTATATAAATCATAAGAAGAAGTAAATCTCTTTACAGGATCTCATAGTCCGACAAAAAATTGAGGCAGATAACCGTGAAGTTACAAAACCAAGCAAGGAGACATTTGTGGCTGAAGGGTCAAAGACCAAAAACAAAAAGAAGAATTTCCAGAAGAAAAGGAAAGCTCCAAACAACAAACCAAAAGACAACAAACGAACCAAAAAGTTTAATGGTGAGTGTTGGGTTTGTGAAAAGATTGGACATGTCGCTAGAGATTGCAGAAACAAAAAGAAACGCAACAAAGAGGCAAATATAGTCGACAACATGGAAGTAGACGAGTCCAACTTCTCGGCAGTTGTGTTTGAGTGCAATTTGGTTTAGAATCCTAACCAATGGTGGGTAGACACAGACGCTACTCGTCATGTCTGCTCTGATAAATCCACGTTTTCTACATACCAGAAATTCGATCACAAAAAAAACTCTATATGGGTAATTCTGTAGTATCCATGATCGGAGGCAGTGACACAGTAATCCTCAAATTTACTTTTGGAAAAACTATCAAGTTGAATGACGTGTTCCACGTTCCAAACATATGTAAGAATCTTCTTTGGTGCAATACTATCGAAGAAAGGATTCAAAATGGTGTTCGTATCAGATAAGATGGTTCTGTCCAAAGCTGGAATGTATATCGAAAGGGGATATTTATGTGATGGCCTATTTAAGGCAAATGTAGCCGTTATCGGCAATAAAACTATGTATTCTGATTGTGCTATTAATAAAATTGAAGTTTCTTACTTGCTTAAGCACGAAATTTTACTATGGCATGATAGATTGGGACACATAAATTTTCGAAAAATGAAAACATTATCAAACTTGGGATTAATTTTGAAATTTCAAGTAGATAAGAACTACAATGTGAGACATGTGTAGAAGCAAACACTACACCAAAACAGGCAAATTATAACATTTATAAGTGTTACAAATAATTTCAGTAACACTTTTTAAGTGTTACTAATGGACTGTGAGGAATGGAGCGGCCAAATTTGTAACATTTATAAGTGTTACAAACATACGTATTACTAACACTTATAAGTGTTGGTACCTAAATATACGGTAACTCTTATAAATGTTGGTAATGAAATATACGGTAACACTTAAAAATGTTGGTACAGAAATATACGGTAATGCTTATAAGTGCTGGTAACGAAATATACGGTAACACTTATAAGTGTTGGTATAGAAACATACGGTAATGCTTATAAGTGTTGGAAAATGATTATTTAGTAACACACACACATATATATACACCAAAACTTAAACGCAAAGTTTAAATATAAACACTCTGCAAATAATGGTTTCCATATGACAAATAATTCATCATACATATTCAATGCAAAGTTTAAACGCTCTGCAAATGTAGTGTAATATATCATAAACAATTATTTACATATCTAAAATACCACAATGTCATATATTCAGATATTATTACAACGTAAGCTTCAAAAAAAATTCAAAATGCACTTAAAATTTAATTTACGGTTAACCTAACCATTCCTGATCATCCACTCCAAACTTTAATGGTTTTGAAAATTCTTCAATATCCAATACAACAATCCAAAGCGTCCTTCTTCAAGTTCCTGCATTTAATATAAACACTCGATAAAAACTTATACCTTCAAAATCAAAAGGTTAAAGACTGAGCTACAACTCGGGTTCTAATTTTTTTTGTATTTATGAATTCGCAAATTTAGTATGCAAAATACATGTTAATCAAACTTAATTAGCATTTGTGAATTGAGTTTGCAAACCAATTTGCATCGATTTTGCTACATGCTCAGTTTGTGCGTTCAGTTTGCAAGCTCGGTTTGTGTGCTCAGTTTTGCAAACTAAGTTTGCATGCTTAGATTTGCAAATTGGTTGCATGCTTGGTTCGCAAACTCTGTTGCATGCTGGCAGCGTTCAATCATTAAAAATAAACATGATGGTAAAGATTTGTTAACGTGGAGTGTGTTGTAATAATCGTATATCAGGATCAAAGATGATATCTCTTGTAAAGTTGATAGTAGTGATGATTTGAAAAACTTCAATTGATTATAAGAAAATATGTAGAGTGATCAGTGTTTGGAAACTTGGGTCTTGATTTTATTAAATTATCGTTCAAAATATGTAAAGTGTTCACGCTAAACATGTTGCATTATGCTCTAGGAACGAAAAATTCTATAATAATTTGTGTCATGACGGAGGAATATTTGTTTTACAAAGCGCTGAGACCTAATATTACAAACTGTGTTCAGTGCAAATGCAACTGGGAATAATGCTCAATTGAAATTCTGCAACTGAGTTATTGCAACCCAGCACATTGAGAACAGTGCTAAGTTGCAACAACTGAGCATTGTTCCCAATTGCAAATGCAACTAGGTAGTGCTCAGTTGAGTTGCATTTGCAACTGAGCAATTCTCAGTTTCATTTGCAAATGAACTGAGTAGTGCTCAGTTGCAACAATTGAGCACTGTGCCCAATTCAGTTGCATTTCCAACTAAATTACTCGGTTCAGTGGCAAATGCAACTGAGAATAGTGTTCAGCTACACCAACTAAGCACTGTGCCCAGTTGCAAATGCAACTAAGTAGTGCTCAGTTCAGTTACATTTGAAACTGAGCGGTGCTCAATTGCAACAATTGGGCACTATGCCCAGTTCAATTGCAAATGAACTAATGCATTGTCTGTAGGAGCAGGTGTTACTAGAAAATTTGTGGGCAGGGTCTTTTTGATTTTTAGCCTAATTTTATTATAAAATATGTGAGCGGTTGCTTTTGACCCCTTAGTTTAAGTTATGATTCTGACTACATTGCGTATTTATGTAACAACAATATATAAATCAATTATGTACAAGACATAAAGATAAAACTCGATTTATTAATCACTATAAAACAAAACAAGGACTAACAATGATTCTTAACCAAGATTACAGTCGGGATGTAGTGGATTACTTTGACAAATGTTGAATAATACAGTATGGACGTGATGGTTGTTTTTTAGTTTACAAAAGTTGAATATTTTTTTTTGTTTACTTATATCCAAGATCTGAGATCTTTAATGTTGTTTATCTATACTTAAGGTTATTCAACTATACGATGCATTGGATAAACAAAATGATGCATATCCTCATATTCACCCACATATGTGGACCGCTATATTTACATTACTTAAAAATGCTTACGTGAACCACTACTCAAAATTGGTTTTTTAGTTAATAAAGATATGGGTCCACGTAGATAGGTGAATTCATGCTTTGCTATATGATCGTAGTAGAGGAATACACATTAATAGAAGCTCAATCTTGTAGTTTAGGACAATATACTTTTGAGTGAAAGAGTTATAATCATGAAGTGAAGAACAGAGAGTGGCGTCTATATATAATTATGCCTTAATGATTTATTGGCCATGGTTGTGTTTTGTTTATTTTGTTGAAATAAGGTGGTCACCATTGAAATAATTGTTATTCACTGCTCTTTTTAAATTATAATTTCAAACATTTGTTACTCAATTTCAGCATGATTCATGTGTTCACGAGAATCTCAAAAACTCCAGATAACCGACACTAGTCACTAGGCATGGGAATAAAAACTGCTGACTTTCTATGTATATCATGATCTATGATTCCAAGATGCTGGAAACTATAACTACCAAAGATATATCCCATATAAATCATATTATAATATAGTATATAGTGCTTCTATTGACTTTAATTCGGCCTATTCAGGGTTAAGCTTCTAAAGGGATAAGGATAAAAGGCTTACCCTTGAAACAATTTATAGTGGACAAAAATAATTCAACTGATAGTTTTTGAGAAAATTGAGGATAGGGATTTTAAGTATATTGCTTTAAATCGAGTGACATATTACCAGTGATCACTTTTTTAAAAGCAGTTTCTTTGTGAATCTAATTTAAATTGAGTTTGAGATTTGTATTTGTTCCTTATTTCTATTTCCTTTCAAGTTTCAACATTGCTAGTCTTATTTATGAATGTTAACCACTATATTCTATAACAATTTCAAGATTGTCAAAATGCATTGATTTCTGTAACTATTTCTGGATTGTCAAAATGTCTAGATAACGTTCAATGAAGGAAGTTAATTTCTATAGGGAAGATTTTAAGAAGGAAGTTTACGATGAAGTTCTCTATTGAAATATGTTAAGGCTAGAGATATATTACAATCACAATTTTAAGCCTAGAAACATGTTACCCCTCAATTTTACAAATTAGATTCGCAACAATGATCAAGATCTGTTAAATATATACAAAAAGAAGTATCTTCGACTCATCAAATTATGTAGCAAAATCTAAGCGGTGAAATGTACCGAAAAAGAAAGTGAAAAATAGGAAATCTTATAGTTGTTTGTTGCAAGATACTTAACTTAAAACCAATAATTTTAAAGCTAACAATAATCTGGCTTTGCTATTTTATTGCAATACAGAATGCCTTCAAGAAAATGTTTCATGTCACTTAAATCAAAATTAACTTACTTTTGCCCAATCCAATGTGAAAGGATCCCTTGCATTCTGATTTGCGATAAGAAAATCAATAATCAGACCAGGTCTAACTATCATAGTTGTTGAGACATCTGCAAACCAGTATTTTCGAAAGTAGAAACAATAGAAAAATCAATCCACAAGACAAATGTCAGTAAAAAAATATTATAGGGAAATCATGAAAATATTAAACAAATGAATAACCAATGTTTAATTAGAACCCTCCTTGAGCAATTCTGAAACTAGAATGAAAGCCTCTACAGCCCATGACTCCATCTCCAGTATCAGTAAAGGTAGAAGGGTTGTAATGGAAAATGACTGGCGGACCAAAAAAAGAACCCCTACAAAGAATATATGTACATTTTTAAGAAAACAACCCCAAAGTTTGTTTATACGTGCGCTAGGATCAAAATTAAAGTATCCAGTAAGAAATACTTCTTCTTACCTGCATATTTCCTAAGAATAATATCCAATACTCAGAAAGCTGCTTGGGAGTTTTTAGTATCATGACCCTTCAATGCAGAGGCAATTGCCTTTTTGTAGAAAAAGTACGAAACTTATTAGTTATCACTGTTATTTAGAATGTTAGATCAATGAATATCATACATTTTCTTACCACAAATCTATGTACAACTGCGCTTCACATCATTAAACATGTTGGTTTATACGATGATACCATATTTCTATCAAAGGAGCATAACCATTAAGATAAACAATGTATATATGATGTGTGTATTTAAATGTAAGTATATGTAGCCCCACTCTGTGAATATTTATTATAAATTCTAGGGCTTCGGATATACATGCCAATTCGTTTCCATAATTATACTTTGAATTGATATTTTATCATTCTAGGTTCCTCGCAGACCTTTTCTCTTCGTCTTTCTTTCATGCCCCAATGCATCGATATCACTGCACCAACCCCTTCAATTCCTCTTCTTCTTTTCTCTCTTTCCTTTTTCCAATTTTGAATCACATTCTCACTTCTTCTTTTAATTACCTCCGTTATTTACCTTTCTACTTTACTATTACTTTTCACTCTCTCCTTTATTCTAGCTAGCTCCTTTCCTCCATTATTACTCTTTTAATCAATAAGTTGTTTTAGTTCACAAAGTAGTATTGTTGATTTTCATCATCGACTACTGTTATAATTATCCAATGCTAAATTTAATGGCACAAACTTCTAACATATAGTAAGGCAAACATATCTTGAATGGTAATAAGCAGCCAATAGACCATCGTTGTGCATTTCTATATGCCACCGACTTAATTTCAGATTTTCTCAAATGGTAATGGCATTAAATCAATCGTTCAAACAATATATAATTCATCCCACTAATTCTATCTCTCCTAAATACAAACATTGACTTGTATCTACACTGGAACTATTCAAACAATGTGAGTTAATTTTGGCTATGGGTACAAACGCGTATAATTACGTTTTCTTGGCTATAATCCACTGTCCAACACATCTCTACCTAAACATCAAACCATTTACATCTTCATCACATTTACAGTCAACAAGCATTACGAAAAAGGGCTACAGAAATCACAAACAACACACCCTTGAAGTAACGACAGAGTTGGCAAAATTATACCCACAAATCTGAAATTAGCAAATAAAATAGCATAGAAAAAGAAAAAGAAACTTACTGTCGATGTCGAGCTTGAAGAATGATATGTCGCGATCAAGTTACCTAAACCGTCTATAATTTTGAGCAATTTACATCGTTAACGTCGAGCCTAAACCATTGATTAAGTCGCAGAGAGAACTACCGCAAGAACAATAGCTGCGATATGTCAATCTAATCGCATGAGCTATCAACGAAGTGGTTGAAGTCGATGCTGAAGTTGTTGAAGTCGGCATGCATGTTGAACTTGTTGAAGTCAGCATTGATTTTGGGAAGCGGTTGAAGACGCTGTTGATATTGGGAAGTGATTGGGACGTTGATTTTGGTGAGGAAGAGAAAATCCTAAACTAAATTTTACGCGGCCAAAATGTGTTTAGGAATGGGTAAGCGTGGGAAAAGAGATCATATTTACAAATTACGAAAGACTCCTCCTGTTATTAAATTATTTACATTTTTACCGATTGTCGTAACACTTATATGTGTTAGCAAAGTTCATGCAGAAGACCATTTAATTTTACTAACACTTTTTAGGTATCCTAACATTTTTTTACTGTTAGTAGTTTGTAAGATTTATAAGTGTTAGCAATTGACAAATATAAAATGTTACAAAATCATTTATTTGGTGTAGTGAAAAATGGTTAAAAAATCATTTCAATCTGTTGATAGAAGCACCGAACCACTAGATTTGGTTCATACAGATTTATGTGATTTTAAATCGTTACCTACAAGAGATGGGAAAAGGTACTTTATCACGTTTATTGACAGTTATACACGATATTTCTATGTATATTTTTTGAATAGTAAAGATGAAGCAATTACATCATTTATAAAGTACAAGGCTGAGGTAGAAAATCAGTTAAATAAAAAGATCAAGATATTGAGATCTGATAGAGATGGAGAATATGAATCACTATTTGAACAGTTCTGTACCGAAAATTGCATAATTCATCAAACAACAGCTTCATAATCCCTACAACAAAATGGTGTAGCCGAGAGGAAGAACAGAACGTTAAATGACATAATTGATGCCATGCTTTTTACCTCTGGTCTACCGACGAACTTGTGGGGGGATGCCTTAAATATGTCTAATCACATATTAAACAAAGTCCCTCATAATAAAACAGGAACAATTCCATATGAGATTTGAAAAGGACACAAACCAAGCTTTAAATACATCAAAGTGTGGGGGCGCTTGGCAAAAGTTCCAGTTCCGCCTCCCAAGATAGTCAAACTTGAACCAAAAACAATAGATTGTTACTATCTAGGGCCAGCCCAAAATAGTAGTGCTTATAGATTTTTGGTATTCAAGTCTGATATAGCTGATATTCATGTAAATACAATCATGAAATCTAGAGATGCCTCATTCTTTGAAGACGTGTTTCCGCACAAAAGGAATGAAGGGAATAATGTCCCTAAAAGGACAAGAGAAGAATCAAGAAATTCACATGAAGATGAAACTCATCATGAGATTGAGGAAATTGAACCAAGAAGAAGCGTAAGCGGTAAGACTCTCAAGACATTTGGTTCGGATTTTTTCACATATGTGTTAGAACACAAACCTCAAACGTACAAGGAAGCAATGTCATCTTCTGGATCTTCATGTTGGAAAGAAGCAATCCAAAGTGAGATTGATTCAATTCTAAGTAATAAAACTTGGGAAATTTTTTATATTCCACCTGGAATAAAACCTATTGGCTGTAAATGGATTTTCAAGAAGAAAATGAAAGCAGATGGCTCTATCAACAAATATAAAGCCAGATTAGTAGCCAAAGGATATCATCAAAAAGAAGGAGTAGACTTCTTTGATACATATTCGCCGGTAACACGAATAACCTCTATAAGAAAGCTAATAGCAATTGCATTGATCTATAATCTAGAAATTCATCAAATGGATGTAAAGACAGCATTCTTAAATGGAGATCTCGATGAGGAGATCTACATGGAGCAAACTGAAGGTTTTGTTTCCAAAGAAAACGAAAACAAAGTCTGTAGATTAGTAAAATCATTATACGGACTAAAACAAGCTCCAAAACAATGGCATGCAAAATTTGATAGTGTCATGATGAGAAATGGTTTTCGTATAAATGAATGTGATAAGTGTGTTTATTATAAACAAATTGGACAATCATATGTGATGATTTGTTTATATGTAGACGGTATGTTAATATTGTCCAAATACTCAGGTAATAGAGACCATAAAGAAAGAAGATGTTAATTAGCAATTTCGATATGAAAGACTTAGGAGTTGAAGACGTTATTTTGGGAATCAAAAAATAAGAATACCTAATGGAATTGAATTATCTCAGTCACACTATGTAGACAAAGTGATTGAAAATTTTCAAAATTTTGGAATTAAAGGAGTAAGAACACCTTTTAATCCATTAGAAGTACTGCATAAAAACACTAATGAGAGTGTAATGCAACTGAAATACTCTCGTGTAATAGGATGTCTCATGTATCTCATGAATTACAAAAGACCGGATATAGCTTATGCAGTAAGTCGACTGAGCATGTATACAAGCAATCCAGGAAATGAACACTGGAAAGCACTAATGAGAGTGCTTGGATATTTAAAAAATACCACAAATTATTCCTTACATTAATGAAAATATCCTGCCGTCTTAGAAGGTATAGTGATGCAAACTGGATTGCTGATTCAGAGGAATTAAAATCAATGAGTGGTTATGTCTTTACCTAAGCAGGGGCAGCAGCGTAATGGAAATCAACTAAACAAACATGCATAGCCCGGTCTAATATGGAATCAGAGTTCATCGCTTTAGATAAAGCAGGCGAAAAAGCAGAATGACTTCGTCATTTTTTAGAAGATACTCCATTTTGGCTTAAACCTGTACCGACCATATGCATACACTGTGATAGCCAAGTTGCGCTAAGTAGAGCGCACAACTTTGTATATAATGGAAAGTCACGACACATTCGTTGATGCCATAATACAGTTAGGCAGTTACACTCAAATAGAACTATTTCCATGGATTATGTGAGAACAAATGATAACCTAGCGGATCCATTTACTAAAACTTTATTAAGAGAGAAAATTGACTGCGCATCGAGGGGAATGGGTTTAAAAGCCTAAACCAGCAAGAGTTATCTTATACGGAAACATATCCTATCGACTGGACATCCCATGGACTAGAATCAATAGGCAAACCGGTTCTGAGTAACTCAAGACGTAATGCATTTGCTTGGACATAGTCCAACTTCATTCCTATGGTGCACAATATAAATGCATGCATACAGAAGTATTTAAAGGTTAAAACTATGTTTTTCTAATGATGACCATATCTTGAATATAACAAGTGGGATATATATGTAGGATACTCTTAATGGTTACGATCACCTATGTTAGTGTGAGCTGGGTCGGCTTTATGAGAATATTAAAGGCTTATATTTTCTATAAACACTCAACCAAAAACTGTTCAGGACCAAAATGAACACAACCAAGCGATAGGATGAGAACGAAATCAATGCTTCGTAAAGCTTATTGTGTGGATATACAATAAAGGCCGACGGTTCAAGATGAAATAATTCATCGATTAGCCAAGTAGATCCGATAAGTTTTAATTATGGAAAGTTCAAAATGAAATATCTACTTATCCACGATAAAGCATTATTCCATATGTACTCTATGATATTTCGCTTTGTGTGAGGGAAAAGTATATTATCATTTATGTGTGGAATTGTTGGAATTCCTAATGTAAGTGTAAATGAAATACACTTGTCCCACATCGCCAAAACTAAAAAACAAAGCTAAGTATGTGAATAGCTTTCTCATGATAAGGTTGGGGCCTTGGGGCTCCCAAATGTGTGTTTTGTTGTGAGGAGGGAAGTCATGCTTCACCAGACGCGCGCGCCACCGCCGCCGTCCGTCCGATCGAACCGGGCTCGGGTTTGGGTTTGGATCTAATATGATCCTATTTTTATTTAAAACTGGGCCGGGTTTTTTAAAACAATATCAAAATGTACAAACGGGTGCTGATCTGTTATGAGGATATGGATACGGCTTTTGACTGAGGAGATGCGACTTCCAAAGCAGGCGTGGGTTTTTTGACGAACAGATGCATCAATTAGCAGACGGAAGCGGATGCAACCCGTTAGACACGAGCGGGTGCGACTTATGGCAGCAGCGGGTGCGAACGCGGAGCCAATAGCGAACAAGTGCGACCCCTTAACGAACAGCAACAATGAAAGGCAACGGGTGCAACCCGTCAGGCAGATGCGACTTTTTGAAGGGGTGCAGACGAAAATATAAATATGGGGAATACTACTCACATTCTCAATCGAATTTAATTCGGGTTTTTTCTTCTGCTTCTCTCTCCTACTGCTATCTTAATTATCAATCACAGAGTGATATACTCACCACAATCTCGAGCAGCTTACGTCTATTGTATCTTAGGAGAATTTTGAAATAAAATTCTTAACCAAATTGTTACGACAAGCCTCAGACGTTATCCGAATTCCAGAGTAGTGGAAATCTGATTTATAAACTTGTGAGACGAGTTTATAATTATTTATTCTCTGTTTTGGTATACTAGACGCATAGCATAAGTCACACGCACATTGCTAGGTTTTGTTAAAGAGCATAAATAACATATTTTCAAAGAAACAAACACTTTGAATTCTGAACAGAAAGCTCAACATTTGTTGCCAAATACATGGACAACATTCAATATAAGCCAAGGCAAACATCACCACAATTTATCATACAATGCAATAGCCACATTCTCAATCAAATATAATTAACGTTGCAGAATTAAGTGGGCTTGTAGTCGATGAAGCTAGTACACTGAACTTGACGGACGTTGTCAAATCCAATGATTCTGTAGAAAGCCTTGGGGTGCTCCTTCTTCACCTCTCCTACTTCATTCAAAACTTGAGCAGCATCGGTGCATCCGAACATGGGCAACTTCCACATTGTCTAGTATCGCCCATCATAGTACCCTAGTGAGTTGCATGTCTTTCTGTACGCGAATCCCTCATGGCTGAATTCAAGGCATGGAATCCATCCATTTCGGACTTAGAGCATCTCGATGTAGAATTCTTGAATATGCACCCAGAAGAGCTCCCAACAGAGGTTGAGAAATCTCAAAAGTGCAGAAAGGGGGGGTTTTGGGCTGAGAATTGGAGATTCGGCGAGGCGCCTGTTCAACAGGCGCCTGAGAGTTAGGCGCCTGTTTAACAGGCGCCTGACATCTGGCGCCTGTTAAACACGCTCCCACCTATTTCCCCCAACGGTCATTTTTCTCGGTTCAAATACAACTCCCCAATCTTCTTCCATTCACAACCAATTTGCTTCCTCCATTACAGTTTTTTCTGCTACTAATCTCAACTGAAAATGTACTCCGATTTCGACGTCGATGCTGCAAGGTCCAGTTTTGAAGGCTATGACTTACAAGACGTTACGGTTCCGATTAGGGGAGAAGTAACTAATGCAAGTTGGAGCGCTGCGGAAGACTACGATCTTTGCTACATTTACGGTGCCATCTCGGTCGATCCTATTCGAGGGACCGATCAAAGTGGTGAATCTTTTTAGGGCAAAATTAGTAATTGCTACAATCGAAAGAACATCGAACGGAAAAGAAGGCTGTCTTCAGTCAAAGGTCATTATGGAAAAATAAATCGCCAAACGCAAAAATTCGATTCTCAAATGTTCAAGCTAAAGCAAATGAATCCTAGTGAATTTGAAATGAAACGCATTTGGTAAGCTTTAATAAATATCATTGTTCTAATTTTTATCACAGTTCTCTAATTATACTAATTATTTTTTTTAACAGAGAATGGCAGCAAACAAGTTGTTCAAACAAATCTGTAAACCTGATAGTAAACAAGCACCACATTTTTATCAGTTCATGCATGTTGGTCGAGCACGTTAAATGGAAATCATCGCTTCAGAAAACCGTTCAACAAGTTCAATCAAATAGTGGTCGGGGTAAAACGCCTAGAGTTGGAGAAAGCTCTAGTCCTAGGGAATCGCAAGGAAGCTACGGTTTAGGATCAGAAGAAGACCCAACCTCACCCGAAGATCATTTTGTTAGGCCACTGGGAGCAAAAGCGGCCAAAAAGAAGCAGACGACTGGAGCGGGTCAAGTTGACATTAAAAAACTCATGTTTGAATCTGAAGATAGATTTAACCGGGCAATGGAGACTCGAGCAATTCAACACCAAGAAAACTTATCAAGAATGGATCAACTTCTTGCTGGAAACTGACAAAGAGATGAAGATGAAATAATGTTCATGGATACGTCACACATGTCTGCAGAACAACTGGAGTATACGGAGCAAAGAAGGAGAGAAATTATGAGGCGTAGACTTGAAGAGGGTCATTAAATGAATTACCGTTTCTACAACCTTTGTATATTTTAATTACCATTATTTGTATTGTATTCTGAATGCAAGCAATTATTAATATAAGTATTTTCATTGAAATTACATTACATTGAAAAAAGATTATAACAACATTACGTTAATTAAAGATAAACAGATTACAATAACAATAATAAGTAACAACAACATAAACTACAGTAGGAAAAGTAACAACAGAAATATAGTTTCACTGATTTCCAGAAAACCTCTAAAGATGATCTATGAGATCATTTTGCAGTCTTCGATGCAGTTGAACACTACGGTAGGACATTTGGCTTTCTACATGAAACTCGAGTTCTAGTGCGCTGCCAATCATATCGTTGCGCCAAACAGGCGGTGGTGTTGGAGCACCCTCGTAAAAGTAATCTTCTTTCATGTCTCTTTCATCCTCTATAATCATATTATGTAAAATAATACAAGTGTATATTATTTTGGTCATTTTAACCGGTGACCAAAGTCTGCATGGATTACTGACTATGGCAAATCTAGATTGAAGAACCCCAAATGCTCTTTCAACGTCCTTCCTCTGGCCTTCTTGCATCGCTGCAAACTTTGATTGTTTATTGTTTTATGGGTTAGGAATTGTCTTGACAATGGTACTCCATTTAGGATATATACCATCGCCAAGATAATATCCATGATCGTACGTGTTACCTCCTAAAATAAAGGTACAAGGAGTTGATCTACCGTTTGCTAAATCACTGAACAACGTAGATCGTTCGACTACGTTAAGATCATTGTTTGAACCCGACATTCCAAAAAATGCATGCCATATCCATAAGTCATACGACGCTACGGCTTTAAGAATAATAGAGGACCTACGAGACTTACCCTGATAAGCTCCAGTGTACGCCTTTGGACAATTTTTCCACTCCCAATGCATGCAGTCTATACTGCCTAACATTCCAGGCCAGCCTACCACGCATATTTAATAACATAACTATATCTGCCTCGTTCGGTCTGCGTAACTATTGATCACCGTAAATGTCCATGATAGCTTGACAGAAATGCTCCAAACACTCTAATACCGTGTTTTCCGCCACTTTTAAATTTTCATCAAGCACATCCGCCGGTCCTGCATATGCAAGCATTCTAAGTGCAGCTGTCATTTTTTGAATTCCAGTCAATCCCATTGTACGAGATGCATTAGGTTTGAAGATAAAATATTTGTCATGCTGCTTAATGCATTGTAGGATTCTAAGAAATAGATGACGCCTCATGCTGAATCTTCTTCTAAAATCAGCATCTGTGTAAGTAGGATTTGGAACAAAGTAGTCTTCCATCAGTCTGTCGTTGTGCCATGAATGTCTAGAATTTTTATACCGACGACCAACAACTGATCCACCGTGTTTCCTATTCGATTTACCAACCTGTAGTGCAGCCATACTTATTAGTTCCTTTTCGCGACGAAAATGATCTTCCATCATTTCATCAAATTCGTCGTCGCTATCATCAAAAAATATATAATTTTCTGCCACCATTTGTTATATTTAAAATTGTATGAAATAAGAATGATCAATAATACTTCTCAGCAGCTAACAAGCCTTTTATAGCTTAAATCACATGTTGGCTAACAAACAATCACTTGTGGTAGTATTAATTAAATTCAACCACCATCTATAAAGTAGATTCCATTTATGTCACGACTGCAGTGTCTTGTCACATCTAAACACTATGACTATTGATGTAGTGTCTCATCCCATCATGTACTATTAACTGTTGATGCAGTGTCTTGTCTGCAGTGTAACGTCTGCAATGTCTTGTCCCTCCATACACTATTGACTGTTGATGCAGTATCTCGTCCCATCATACATTATTAACTGTAGATGCAGTGTCTTGTGTGCAATGTAACGTCTGCACTGTCTTGTCCCATCATACAACTGTTGCCATATTTTTAACGCAATAAACAACTGAAACACCCAAACAGTAATACAGTCAACGACAATGCATACACAAACAATAATACACTCCATAATAATACACTCCATAATAATAGACTCCACAATAATACAACCACCACAATAATATAACCATAATAATAATACGCTCCATAATAATACACTCCATAATAGTACACTCCACAATAATACACTCCATAATAATACACATCACAATAATACACTCCACAATAATAATACACTCCACTGAGAAACTACCGGTTACGGTCAAATTGTAAGTTGTGCATGATATTTCGGAGACGTCTTATTTCTCGTTCCAACTCGTTGGCATATGTTATGGCCCTTGGGCATAGCCGTTCATCAACCCATTCTGCATAGTTGCATCCTTCAGGCCAGAAAGGACACAACTGAATTCGACGACCAATATCTTCGCCATCAGCTCTAACCACAACTTCAACCTTATAACCACAATGGCAAAATACAATGTAAGAGTCAGCCTCTTGTTCAATCGAAGGTTGCAAATTTGGTACTTGTTCAACCTCCTGTGATTGTTGATGAACCAACTGTTCGTGTACTGGTTGAACATCTTCTTGAAGTGTGAGTTGGTCAAAATTTGGGAATTCATGAGCAACGTCCTCATAATGTTGGTCTTGGTAATTTATATTCTAATCTTCATCGGTGTGTTCGTTTTCCGTTGGAACGTACTCGACATCAGAGTCAATAGATGATGACAAGGAAGGCATTGATATGAGGATGAGAAGATTGAAGGAGCGGAGAACTCAATTGTGTGTTTGAGAAGAAAAGCTCTTACATATATATTGAAGCGTGTGAACGTTAAAAATTAATTATGTTTAAATATTAGCACTGTGTTTTGATTTGACAATGCAGTAGAAAGTTAAAATTACTCATAAACAAGACAATAATAAATACGCATACACAGACAATAATACACTCAACAATAATACACTCAAATTATGGATATCCAAATCGTTCTAGCCAATTTTGACGTATGATATAAGCCTCATGTCCAATGAATGTGCTGTGATATTTGAGAAAGTAACGTCCTTCAAATGTAGAACGGGTTGGTTTAAACAAATTTTCAAATATAACATCATTCATAACCGTGTTGTACCGCGTACAGGCGTTGCAGAAGTTCTCATAACCAGTCCTCAACTCCACCTGCGTACGTCTACTTCTACCATCAACATTGCTATTGTAAAGTTCAGCAAAAGTGGCCCAAAACTGAGTTGTCGTTATCTCTTCATCATCGCACATTTGATCCGTTTGTATATAAAAATTTACTAACAGTTTCAATTCTGTAGCCGAAAATATTATGTTACACATTGATTGATTTAACCGAACTTTCAAATGTTGTGACATTAGAATATAACACTTTATCTTAAATAAAGAGGTCGTGATCCGCATCAAAAAATGAAGCATAAGATTAACGTCCACGTGTCAAACATCCATAAAATTTTTGACAAACACACACAACTGTGTTTGTTACTTCAACATTTTGACTTTATATACGCTTAATAATAAACAAACACAAGCGTAAATTAACATCAACACAATGCAATACTCAACATAAAATATAATCGACACAATGTCATAACATATAGACAATCACATACAACAGTAGCATCATCACCATCATAATATGCAACCAACTAATGTAAGGTGTGAAAAATAATAACACGGTCTAAAACATCTAAATGCAGCACATCAGTCTATGTGATCGGAACTGCTATCAATCTCATCATCGTCTTCACTATCGTCGTCACTGTCATCGTTGACGTCATCAAAGTCGTGAGGCAGAGGTCCGGCATGCAGCCGCTCCTGAAGATGCTGAATCTGGGTCTGTAATTCCTGTACCTACGCATCATACTGAGTCTGCTGCTACTGGACCGCATTTTGGTAACTCTAATACATCATCTATGTATAATCAAGCGTCATACGCTCAAATGCAGCAATCATCCGTCTATCATAATCTATGTACTGAGAATACTGATATGTGCAAAAAAGAATTATACATAGGTGGAGAATATAATGACAAGTTATTTAAAGAATAGTTAAAATTCGTACAAACCTGATGAGGCTGATACAATCCAGCGGATGATACACCTGTAATATCGTCATCTGTAGGATACTGCAAGGGGTACTCCACCACTTAACCATGTACATCATATGCTCTAAACGAATGTGGAGGGGGGTCGAAATTAGGAGGCTGCGTGTACTGAGATGATGTAGGCTCAAAGGTGGCAGACGGTAGTGGAACTCTACCGGAAGAGGTATGCGGATCAATATGATTGGAGTTCAAACCCCGAATATAATCAGGCAACGCTTAAGCACGTGTGGCTACTCGAGCCCAATATTAATCAAAGTCTCCAAGAACTGTAAATGGCTCACCATCCACCCATCCCGCACCCCTCATCGCAAGAATATAAGCTGGTCCAACCCTAATATCACCATACATATCATCCCATGGTAGTGGATCTGGTTGAATGAGAACTATACCATACAATTGTAGCCAACACCGCCCCCCTAAATACCATATGAATGGACATGTAGGAACCTGAAAGCAAATCCTGCGTCGCGACATGGAAAACTGAAAAATGAATGGATGATCAGGACCGGGCTCTAGGAACTGTAAGTACTGATCCCATGGACCAACGATAATGTTACCACGCTGCCTCATATCCATCCGTTGTCTAACCTCCATCAGCTCATTGTGCACCCCTTGTGCAACACTGTGCAAATGCATAGGAGGATCCCAACGATGCAATCTAGAAAAGTAAGTATAAGGTGTGGCATTCGTCTCTACAACAAGTCGGGGGTGCATATTGGCAGTATACTCGTAGTACCAAAATGGAAGAATGTACCAAAATCCATACATCTGTCTAGACCGCTGAAGTGCATAAGTATCTAATGCTACGTACAAATAACCAATAATAGCAGTACCGTAATCATATATATGTAGTCCATCCACGTCTACTAATCCAGCCAAAAAACCAAGTCTAATAGTATCCTTATTGTTATTAAAAAATGTAGACCCAAAAAGGTATAATATGAAGGCACGAATAACCGGAGTGTGCATATCCTCAATGGCCATGTACTCTACTATATACCGCTGCAAACAAGGGAGAGTAACAGCTCCTCCTCTAACCTCCTCATCGGCCGAAGTCGATAAATAAGCTGAATATGACTCGAACTCCTCAAATGAACTATCAAATGGAACAGGAAGACGGTCTGGTCGACCAACCTCTATGCCAGTGAGCATATAAAAATTTAGAGGAGTCAGTCCTAGCTCAAAATCAGGAAAATGAAATGCGCGAGTGGTAGGCCGCCATCTCTCGGTGAGCGCCTCTACTAGACAACGATCTACATGTGCAAATCTAGGTAAAGCAAGACATTCACCAAAAGGTGACGCATGTAGCCTATCCAAAATCGGCTCCGGTAACTGATTAAAATACTCAGACATACACCTATACCAACTACCTCGCATCGCTACATGACGAACACAAATATATGATTATTTAATGTTAAAATAAATAAAGAATTATCATACACATATATTTACATGGTTGTTCATCAAGCAAATAAAGAAATAAACGTATACGTGTGTCGTCGCTATAGCTGCAGTAAGTCGATGCGAAACAGTAGGAGGCAAGTCGTGCAAAGATCGAACATCGTCTGGAGTCACGGTAGCATCAGGAGGGATATGAACAGATCCGATATTGGCATCGGCCGTATATCGAACGGTGTGTCTACCAGTTTTGACCGGACATGACGGCATTTGGATGCAAAGTTGAATTAAAAAAATTATCTGAAAAGAGAATGTGGAGGGAAAAATGAGGGGAGTGGAGAAAAAACGTCTTGTATAGACGCTTTAATCAGGCGCCTGTTGAATAAGCGCCTGGGCATCAGGCGCCTGCTCAACAGGCTCCCGGTGTTTTATAAACATGGACGCTTGTTGGACAGGCGCCTGATGCCCAGGCGCCTGTTCGACAGACGCTTGCCCTCATTTCTATTGTAGAAATTAGGGCTCCAACATTTTGAAGTGCGGAAAATCGAATTTCCACACTCCAAACTATTGGAGATGCTCTTATCTACATGTATGTATATGCTTGTGTGTACACTTTTTTGCCAAAATGTAGTTGAAAAGGTATTTTTTGATTTTGACCTAAAAGTATTTTCTTGCAAATATTTTTTTTAAATTTATTTACATTAATTTAATATTTTAATAATTATATGTAAATTTGATCATTGCAATTTATATATATATATATATATATATATATATATATATATATATATATTATAGATAAAAGTTAATTATTTTATAATCAATTAGTATTTGAGATTATGCAATCAATTCATCCATTGTTTGTATGATAGTCAATTTACATCAAATTGAATCATAGACTATGATTACTGTAATTGGTCTCTTGTAGTCTCTTTGCACAAAATAAAATCTCAGTAATGGATGTATGCTATTAGATCAATAACGAAACCATTATAAATCCCGTGTTTCATTATCTAACTTTCTTATTTTCTATTACTCCAGCTTGGATAAGCTGTCCAAGCTGTGAAATTTGATGAATTGAGAAGCGTTGGTAGCTATTAGTTTTATAGTATGTTCGTTTCAGTACGGTTGTAGCGAACCATTACTACTGATGTGCGGGGCTGATTTGAGGATTCTCATGAATTGGAACTCCGCATTTTCTAAAACACAAAAGATTCTACCTAGTTAAGGGTGGTCTACCCGCTCGGGCTGTGCGCAATCCGACACATGAATCTTGAGGAGTTGTCATGCATAAAGTGTGTTCGGAAGTTTAATTCAAGCTAGCTTCGCGTAGCAGAATGTGGTTTGGCATGTAGGTGAATTTGGAATGCTCCTGTCATTCGGAGGTGGTCAGTCCGAGGGGTTGATCTTGGAGATTTCACAGTTGAAGTTGCAAGAGTGACCTGGAAACTGGAATCTTTCCATCCTATACTTGATTTGGTGCTCCTACATAGGGATTATGTCGTCCTGCGTTTCTAGCTCTTACGTAAGTGTTGTGTCTACCAATATTTAAGCCAGAATTCTTGGACAGACGTTTTGTTTTGAAAAAAAAAAGCCATCACCATTTTTTAAAGCTTGCACTGCGAATTTTGTAGGGAAGTTTTATGTTTCAAAATTACTAGAGACAAATATTAAAGATAAAATCTTTTGCCTAAAAGAGGATAGATTTATAAAAGTGTTATTTAGGACTGTTCTGTTCAGTTTGATGATTGCAGAAGCCAGAGTATACCTTTACAATTAGTAGATATTACCCTATATTTAGGTCAAATATGTGGTAAATTCTAAAAGAAAGCAACAATCTGACATTTCAATTTCTGGTAAAATCAACAAAGTTCAATATAAACCAAGGCAAACATCACCAACAATTTATCATACAATGTAACAGCCACATTCAAAACCAAATATAATTAGCATAAGTTGTAGAATTAAGTGGGCTTGTAGGCGATGAAGCTAATACACTGAACTTGACGGACGTTGTCAAATCCAATGATTCTGCAGAAAGCCTTGGGGTACTCCTTCTTCACCTCTCCTACTTCATTCAAAACTTGAGCAGCATCGGTGCATCCGAACATGGGCAGCTTCCACATTGTCCAGTATCGTCCATCATAGTACCCTGGTGAGTTGCCTGTCTCTCTGTACACGAATCCCTCATGGCTGAATTCAAGGCATGGAATCCATCCATTTCTGATCAAATACTCTATCTGTTTTAGCAGCTGTGCATCGCTCAGTGTAGGAAGGTACGATAGTGTCTCAAATTTCTTTAATCCTTCAATTGGCCACACCTGTATATATATATTTATCATATGATTACATTCTGCATTGACATAACTAAAGCAATGTATTAGTTGTTACCTTCATGCATTGCACTCTTCCACCATTGCTGGGCAGCTTTGAGAAGTCAGACGATGCTTTTTTGGTAACTGGGAAGCTCTGCATTGATTTAAGCCCACTGAAAGGAGCTGCCAGACTGTTGCCTGAAATGGTGGCAGAGTACATCATTGATGAAGCCATTGATTCCTTGAGTTTTATTTGTATTGAATTTGATGCTGTTTTGGTTCTGAACCCTATTTATAGTGCAACCTTTGGGGTATGCCTTATTGCAGTGGCTATGACATTATATTACACTTGCACCACTCATGAATTTTGTAAAAAGATTGCCCTCTTATCAGTATTTTCTTGCCACGTGTCACTGGATCATCAATCTTATCCTTTCCTTTTTCTGTGTTTCAGAACGCGTTGAATTGTATTTCGGTTTATTATCTCTTTCCCCTTCTTATGTTCAAGGCTTTTAAAGTGCTGGAGTTAGGAATGATGTCACTATTGAGTTAAAATAGTGGTTATCGAGTACTTGTATCGAAGGAGCTAGAGCTTTGCTTCGTAGACAACCAGTGACTACGCGCTAAGCACAAAATTGGTTACCTTTTTTTTAGGAATGATAAATGATAAATAGTGCGCTTGTTTAATCGTGTCTAATCTGTAAATTTAAGGGGTAAAAAGAGCAAACGTTCAATTAAAGGGGTCAAGAAGTTAAAAAAAGAAAATAAAAAAAAAAACAAAAAAAAAACACAAGAAGGGATAAATGCACTCTATTGATATGTTTTTCCCCCACTCTTATCAGCTTTTAAGTAACTTGTTGCTTTAGCTTTTCTGTTTCATTGCAAAATCAATACTTATGCGGAGCCTAAGCTTTTAAATTGATATCCGAATAATCTGATATCTGTTCCGATCCGTATCCAAAAGGCAAATAAATATTCGATATCTGAAAAAACCAATACGAATGTATATACAAAGACAACCACATTTGAAAATTATCCGTCCATTTTTAAGATTTGTTTGTATTACATATATTATAATATAATGAGAAATATGTATTTATTGTTTTATTAAATTCATAATTTATATTACAAGCATATTCACTGCTCAAATTATTGATTATAATCATTTTTTTTATTTTGCATACTTTTATAATCAGTGAAATTTAAATAATTATGTAGAATAAATTTTTTCTACTTATATATTTTGATCATGGTTTAAGGTTTCGTCCGGAAGCACAAGATTCCAACAATCTCATAGCGGTTTCGGTCGCCGGCGAGACATAATTAGGGCAAAATCCCGTTCCGGTCGAAGAAGCAAAAAAAAATTGCAGATCACACAAGAGAGGAGAAAAGCGACAATAAAAAAAAGAACGAATCGTTAAATCCAAAAAACATCTAAAAAAAAAATTGAACGTGATTGAAAAGTAAAAGGAATCAAAATTCTGCCTATAAATTAGCTATTTGAAATCATAAAATTTATCAGATCTTCACTTCCCCAAATCAAGCTTCAACACCTCGACTTCGAGGCAGCAATTTCGGCTGGCAACAATGAACTTCGACATCGAAAACGACCTCGACATCCACCTCGGCTCTTCGATCTTCCACTTCGACCTCGTCTCAGACATCCACTTCAACACGCGCGCGTGCGCACGTATTAATTTTTTCCACTTTCCGCCTTCGTATTTTGGTCGAGAGTTTTTTTTTTTTTTTTGGCTTCGTATGTTTGAGATGAGGAACCAGAGATAAATGTTTTTGGGCTTCGTATGTTTTTCGCCTTCGTATGTTTATGTTTTGTTGCTTGTGGGCTTTGGGCTGAACAAGTTTGGTGGGTTTTTTTGTTTTGTTTTTTGAATATCGAACTAAAGTATATTCGTACGTTTCTTTTTCTGTTTTTGAATATGGTACTATCTTAAACAATGAATATATTCTTACATATATAGTTAATTAGAGGCAGTTGACCTGGCCTAACCTGAATACTTCATTGAATACAGAATATTGCATGTTATATATTCTAACTTGAATACATTGACATATGAACTGACCTGAATATGCTGAACTGACCTGAATATGGGACTTGAATATGCTGATTTGAATACGGACTTGTATATGCTGAACTTAGAATATCGAACATGAACGTGAATACGTTGGACTTGAATATCGAACAAAACATTGAACTTGACTCGAATTATTGGATTTGAACATTGAACTCTGACGTCTTCGATTTGGACTATATTCATTTTGAACATTGAACATTTTTATTTTATTTTTAATTTGATTTGGACTATTAATTTGTTTGCTAACTTTTGTTTAATTATAATTTCAGGTACACGATGGCAAATCCAACTGAAATTGGTTGAAATTATGGTATTGCGATCGATGACAATCTTCGAAAAATGAAATTTAACTTTTGCAATAAAATAATTGATGGCAGTGGTGTGACACGTTTGAAAGAACATCTGGCAAGAGTGGACGGCGTCATATCAGCATGTTTAATTATCCCTAAAGAAGTTAAACAACTTATACGATCACATATTAACGAAAGATAGGAAAGCTAGGCAAGCAATGTTTATAAGAGGAATTAATGAGCAGACCGCAACAACAATCAGACAATGAAAATGAAGATGATGAACTTCAACGTGTCATGCAGCAAAGCAAAAATGCATTTAGAGACGAAGAGCTGCATAGATCTCATACTGTTGGACAATCGGGTGGTTCAAGTCAATCATTGCACAGATCTTATATGTTGGAAAATTTACTGAAGTAGATGACGATTTTAACACTCATGCTGCTAGACGAATTGACTCATACAAAAATGAAAAGGTAGAACTCAACCTTCTATTAAATCTGCAATAAAAGGCATTAAATATGCCCAAAAACATATAGGTCGAGCAATTTTTAAGTTCTTTTTTTTTCAACCATATTCCGCACCATATTATACAACATTGGTTGACGCGATTGCAAAATACGGTCGTGAAATTGACCCACCAACTGCACATGAAATATCACACTCATACCTTGAAATGAAAATGGAAGAAATTGGACAATATATTAAAACAATGCACAATTTCTCGGATGAATATGTTTGCACATTAATGTGTGATGGCTAGAGTACACAGAGTCGACGAAAAATAATAAGTTTTCTCGTGTACTCTACCCATGGAACGGTATTTATTAAATCCGTGGATGCCACGAATGAATTCCAAAGTGGAGAATATATTTATGAATTAATGGATGATGTCGTTGAAACGATTGGTGAAAATAGAATAGTGCAAGTTGTTACAGTTAACGGAGCAAACTAAAAGCTGCCGGCTAATTGTTGATGCAGAAAAGAAGACATTTATATTGGACATCATGTGCAGCACACTGCATTGATTTGAGTTTGGAGAATATTTCCAAAGAGCCAGAAGTAACAACCATTATCACAACCTGCCAGTTAATAATGACATTTATATACAATCATAGTTGGTTACTTTCCATCATGAGGATAGAGACCAATAATAAAGAATTGATTAGACCGGCGGTACAATGATTTGCAACTCATTTCATTGTACTAGATTCTATTCATAAACATAAAAATGACCTAAGAATGATGATTGCTTCGAGAGAGTGGACGTCAAAAGTTCCCAACGTCAATACTAAAGACAAAAGAACAACAAATATTGTCTTTACATTAATTTACAACAACGCTTTTTGGACCGGTGCTTCTTCCGTCATCCTTGTTTTTGAGCCATTGGTGAAAGTTTTATGAATGGTAGATAGTGATGACAAAGCAGATATGGAATATCTTTATGAAGCAATGGTCGAGCAAAACAATTGATTAGAAAAAATGTTGGTGGAAGAAAATGCCAAAAATGGTGAGATATAGTAGACAAAAGATGGAAAAGACAGTTACATCGACCTCTTCACGCCGCAGGTAATTTGTTTTATCTTATCGTCGTACAAATAATGAAATATATAACATTTCAATAATATTTTAAATCTTTTCTATATAGGTTATTTTCTTAATCCCATCATTCAATATAGGGATGCAACAAACGATGGAGAAGTATTAAATGAATTTAATAACGTCGTTGAAAGAATGGTGCCGGATTTTGTAACACAGATTGAACTTGAAAAAGAGGTAAAACTAACATATATAATAGTTACGTCAAACATTTAACGTTTAAGACATATTAAATATTTAAGTCAACATCACAGGTAGAAAGATATGGAATGAAAATTGATGATTTTGGTTCTGCAAAAGCATACGCAGCCGTAAAGATATGTTTTTTCTCATCGGTGGTCAATAATTGAAAGAGAGGATGCTCCAAATTTAACACATTTAGCAATGCATATTTTAAGCCAAACAGTTTCCTCTTCAAACTTTGAAAGAAACTGAACTATATTTTCAATAATCCATACAAAATCACGCAATAGAATAAAAATGGAAAATCTAAAAAAATTAGTATATGTGCATGACAACATGAAATTAAGAGCAAAACATTCAACACACGTCTCGATACTAAAAATCAGTTGATTGATCTGGACTATATATTTCATGAAGAGGATCCATTAGCAAAATGGACTACTGAAGTTGAACCACCCTTGTTAGACGACTGCCCTTGGATGACCAGTACATTGAATGATGCAGTCGCTGCGGTTGATGGTATACCTGCACGAGCAATAAGGAGTCAAATCAAAGAAAATAGCAGCAGCTCCTCAAATGATAATCATGGTAATGCTGGTGGAAGTGGTGTGGGTTTAACTCGTAATTACGATATTGGTTCTAGTGATGGCGGTGCATTATATAGACTAACGCAAACATATTCAAGAAGAAGGGGTGCGAGCAACAATCCTAACCGAAGTGACATTAATTTAAATATTGAATACGAACATCAACATGATTATGAGCATAATCCATATACTTCAAATGATCCACCACCCAATAGACATTCTACTTCTGACTATACGGGTGATAAATCATATTATGAAACAAACGAAACATATACTGATATCTCGAGTGATCAAAACAGCCAAGCTACATATGCAATACAAAATGATGAACCATCGTCTTTCGATAATTTGATGACGACATTTATGGGTCCAGTGCAAATGCAATATGATTATCCATTGTATTATACAATACAAGACGATGAAAATTATGAAAACAATCCATATGTAGTTTCGAGAAATAGTTTTCTGGATGTAGTAGTGTTATGTGTATCATTATTATTTTGTTGTATACTATATTTTTATATGAATTTACATCGTTTATAGTTACTTGTCTATTGCAAATGCAATTCTTCGGTATTACAACCGAAACCAAAACAAAAACCGAAACAAAGCATAAATTCCGAAACCGATCGAAACCGGAAAAATTTAAAAAGATCGAACCTTGATTTTGATTCATCGATCGCTATGACATATAATAATTATGTAATATCGTCCATTTCTACGAATACTGATATTGGATATTCAAAAATAAATTCGGTTGTATATGCAGATATGACAGTGTCCGTATCTGAAAGTATCCGTTGATAGAGTTATTAGAGCCTCACCATTTTCATACGAAATAGGTTTGCACAATTGTTAGATGTACGACACAAAATGTACAATACCAATAAAAAATTTCAAAAAACAAATTTAAGACTGTCAAAATAATTCTATTCCTTTTGTTTAATCCTCAGGTGAAAAGATAATGTGCAAGGAGGACGTCATTAAATTTCACAATAAATTTCCAATTTAGCAGTCACGACCGTAGTGTTTGTGTCAAGATCTGCATAAAGCTCAGTTTCTGGGATGGGAATTCAAACAAAAGCCTGGAGTTATGATTTGACTAAATTGTCGGACATGAAAACTTACAGAGTCTGTATCGTCACATTTTGAATTTTGAGTTTTGCATTTTAAACAACATCACAGAATATGAGAAGAGCACTGAAGAACATTTAAAAACTAGTTCGTTGCAACGATGAAATGATGAATTATTTTCGTGTTTTTTTACTTCTCGAAAGGATAAACAAAATAAATTTATTTTTAATTTTCTATGTTAACTTTATTCTTCAAAAAAAAAAAATTCAACAATATGTATGTCATGGGTTGGGTAATTTTGTTTGGATGTGAAACCAAAACCAAAATGCCAAACCAAACCAAACTAAAATCAGTAATTAGAATATTGGATACCAATACCTATTTCTTGCGCCACATCCAACCAACTTTAAAATATAAAATACTTGCTCCTAGCCTGGCTCAATAGTGGAATTAGCCCAAAAGGTTGGCCCAATTTTAAAGACCTAAAATTAATTTGGCCCTTAGGCTAATTTTCAAAATTCAGTCTGAAAAAATAAAATAATATTTTAAATTCAAAAGTTAGGTTTGAAATATAAAAAGAAAATTTCATAAATTGAATTCAATTTTTTCAAAATTACTTTGAGAAATTAAAATAATTAATTATGAGATTTTTAATATATTTAATTAATTTGATTAATTAAATTAAATAATTAATTAAAAGTTAATTAGTTAACACACACACACACGCATATATATATATATATATATATATATATATATATATATGCCACTATAATTGTTATAGTTATACATTTATCTTAAATTGATTTTAAGATGAATTATGTTAAAATTTTAAATTAATTTAAATATTTAGTTAAATAGTTTAATTAAATAAATGAATTTGTTAAATAAGCATAATTAAAAGTCAATTAATTAATATGTATATATATATTGATATGTATATACAAAAAAATATAAATGTTCATAGTTAATTATTTACCTTAAATAGTTAAAGATGAATAATATAAAATTTTAGAAATTTTATATAAATTAAATTAATTAAATATGATTTACTTAACGAAAATTAAAATTAATTGAATATGATTTAATTAATAAGAATTAAAATTAATTAAATTTGATTTAATTAACAAGATACATACATACATATATATAATATAAGTTAATTAAATTATAGAAGTTATAAATAAATTAAACATATATAACTATATATGTTTAAACATAAGTAGAACTAAAATAAACCCAAAACGGACATTTTTTAGCAAAGCTAGCAAGGTTGATTGGGCTTTTACTGGATGTACAAACGAATGAGAAAATAGGTGTTCGGTACATGCATCAGAACAGCTAAAAGAGCTGAAAAGGAGTTTGGCAAAATACCAAACTACTAAACAACACAAGACCTAGTACCCCTCCGAAGAGGAAAAGCTACTCCCCTCGGATACTGATACAAGATTAATAACATAAAGGAACTCTGAAAAAAGAAAGACTAAAGAAGGAACAAAGTTGTAACACCCCACCTTTATATCCATATTACTAAAAAGAATTTCTAACCAATCATGTCTGGTAATTTGGAGAATAAGGCTGGATAGGGGCGACCATACGTGAATATTCCATTTGGCTAATATCGGTACGTATTAAAAAATCTCAAAACTAAAACGTTCATACATATTCAGTATCAACACAAAACAATAAACATGTGGGTTTATCAGGATGGAACAATATACAATATATATAAATTAACACAATCACAAATCAGATTAGAAAAATATAATATATACAAATTGATACCAAATGATGTTTGTCACGATACAGAAACGAATACCAAGTTAATTTCACTATACACAATCCTTAGCCATTTAATCAAAATAAATGCAAGGAGATACCATATAGAAAATATATATAGTCATCATCTTAGAATACAATATAATAAACATATATAGTCTCCTCTAAATCCCAACCATCCAAAATGGCTAATGTCCATGTACTTGAAAAGTCCCAAACTAACCCAAGTATTATATAAAAAATACAAGGGTCAAACTATATTTGAATCCAATGTGGGTATATAACAATAAGCATGGTATTAAAATTCCATGTATGAGTATGACTCAACGAAACATCCATCATAAGTTATAACATCATAATAACAATAATATACAACGCACATATTCCCAATATCACCCAAAGAATACAAACAAACAAGTAAGAATCATAATGTCCATAAATCAGGTGATAACAATAAAATCCATCAAAATATCAAAATAATATGGATAAGCACGCAACGTATCCATAAAAACCACAATAATGGAGAATTTCCTGAATCAAACCAAATTCAGGGGACAACGTCCAGAATATATGTCTCGAGTTGCAATCCTAATAGAAGCGAAAACTTTCGACTGTCAAGCCCTAAAATATAAACCAAGTGGCATAATCCCAAATAAATAGTTAAAGCATCAAATCTCGACTTATAGCCCTAAGGGAATCAATAACTTTCGACCGCTAAGTGATAGAAAATAAATGAGGAAATATGAAACCCGATTAGAAAGAAATCCATACCAAATGCAGAAATCAATATCTAAGAATACAATCTAACTTACAATCCAGATGGAAATAATATCTTCTGACTGTTGGTCCTAGGGGATAGCTAGAAACACAAATTCCAAATAAAACACAATTCAACAAAATATCAAAAGCAATATCCAAATAATTATCTTGACCCGCAGTCCTAATGGAAGAAACAACTTCCGACTATTAGCCCTCAGAGATAGCCAGAAACATAAACTCAAATCAATATCAAAACCAATCAAAAACTCAATGTGTAAAAAAATAATCATATATCTCGACTCCCAGTCCTTAGAGAACTTTCAACTGAATGGTCCTAGGAGATGGAAACAACAAATTAGACACAAAGGAGATCTCACAGCCATATGCTCTATGAGAGAATGATAGATAAGCTCACAGCATGTCGCTAGTATCATAAATAGACAGTAGCTATCTCGTATTAGGTGTATCAACTGATAGACATCCAACTAGGTCTCTAATGTTAAACAATTATTATCTCTAGTAAGGTGATAATATCAAATATCTTAAGTATAATGGATTTACCTGAATCATCGAGATGGAAGACTGACATACCACAACATAACTTCAGGAAATGCTAATAACTGCAACCTGTTTCCTATAGACCCTTAGTAACTGCTAGAATCGTGACACTCTTATCCATCGCATGTCATAAACATGTTGCCGAACTACGTCGAGCATTGACCATGATTCTTACATGCCCTTGGTAACAGAATGTTGGTCCTTAAGTGACATTGGGAAAATGTCTCCAATGAGAGAAATAACCCTCAGCCTACATGCACAAAATGGTGACATCACGGATTCAGGGAGCTACCCCGTAATCAGCACTGCTGGGATTGATAACTAGCCTATCTTGTGGGTCTAATTCACGTGCTCTTCATAGTGACGTGAACTCTGTGACGTAGATTCCCAACAAATATTCTCAACCTTACAAGTTTTAATAAGAGTGATAACTAGTAATATCCACTCTAGGAGTCCTAATGAGTGCAACAACTACTGCTCTCGATTATATGAATCCTGATGAGAGCATATCAATATAAAAAATCCTCGACTACTGGCTCTAAGAGTAAATAACGATGCTCGACTACTTAGCTCTTAGAGGATGCAACAAAATATACTCTCGACGAAATGAGTCCTAACGAGAGTACTAATAAGTACTACCGACTCCACATGTCCTAATGAGTATGTACTGCATAACAATTCCTTGACTACTGGCCCTAAGAGTAAATAATAAAATAACTCGGCTAGTTAGTCCTAAGAGGAAATATGTAAATCACACCTTATCAATAGCTTATAGCCCTTAGAGAGCATTGGAACTCTCGGCTGTTAAGCTCTAAGGAGTCACCTCTAGACGATAACACAAATTCATAATCCATCTCCAAAATATACGTCAAATCTACTCACCAATAGTAATCGAACAAGTATTACTTGAGCATCCTATATAACTCAGTATTATTGGATCGATTACTAGAAGTTAGTAAACTACACTCGTCAAACAACAAATATTCTGTAATATGAGTCAATGGAATAACCGGAAAAATATTACCGAATACCCCATCCCAAACGGTATTACTAATCCATTTATCCAGTCTCCTCATTATATAGAATCAAACACAATAAACATCAATATAAGTCATATCAAATCAAATCATTTACGAAAGGGAATTATAACCCAAAACTCTTAAATCCATTTAAATATTTCACAATTTAACATATCTTCAAAATAAATTGTGCATTTTAAAAATCCCTTTCGAAATTATTACTTGAATAATTTATTCAATCAAATTAAATAAAAAATTTCGAACCAATAAACATATAAAAGAGGAATATATTCAAAACTCTTAAAAATAGATATTTTTAATTAAAATCCCATTTTGAAATTCATTTTTAATCCTTTTTTATTAAATGTTCAAATCACAAATGAATTTTTCTCTCAGAAATAATATTAAAAAATCCCTCGTTTATAAACAAAAATTCCATATATTCCTTTATATTGAAAATACTCTATTTTTATTTTCAAATAAACTTTTATATCCAATCAACTTCCAATATATTTCATTTTTCCAACCTTTTAATTTACTTATAAATATATTTAATTTAATTTTAAAACATCAAAAATGGTTTATCGAACTTTTCAAAAATATTTAAAAAACACAGAAAATTAATCGAACATCAAAAAATAAGAATTATGGAGCCAAAATCATCAATATTGACCAATTTAAATTTTAAAATGTGACCGAGTCAAAATACATCAAATTTGACCATCGATACACCGTGCACACAATATAACTAAATTACACAATTTAAAATGCAAATGGACACCAACTAATAAAAACTCCACTATCCATCACCAAAATAACATCCAGAGCGTTCAATTTCACCCAATAATCATCGATCTCAACCAAACAAACCATATCAATATATTGTGAAGGCAATAACTAGTTAAAATATGCAAGCAATTTCTATAATAGATATAGATGTGAATAAATAAAATTACTCACCAAAGTAATGCGAGACGAATAAAATTGCTCGACCTCCCTTCAACATAGTTGCACGACATTAGCACTTCCCACTCTATCCCCAATCATCGCCATCGAGCTCGCACTCATCACCACCAGCCATAATGCATCCACTGCCATCGCTGTTACCGTCCATCCAAAGTCACGCACTTCATCATTCATCGCTCAAATAGGTCGCATGCCTCCACTTCATAAGAGCGCGCTTCCCCAGTCGCACAGCAGGCCATTGCTCCCTACTAGCATCGTCGCCCTTGAGGTCATTCATTGCCAGGCCGTGCGACTTTGTCTTCTTCTTTTTGTTAATTAACAAATCATGATTTTGATTTTTGATTTAGGGTTAGGGAACGAACAAGGGACGGGTAGGTTTGGGTTCAAACTAGAGAATATGGCTCAAGCTAGAGGAATGGAGTTTTCTAGAAAGGGAGGGTGGAAATTATGAGTTTAACGGGCTCTGTACTCTAATTTGAACAAAATAAATTTACTTTTCTTTTAATTAACTCTTGTATTTCATTTGTAAATAAATTTCAATTTAATATAAATTGGTTACACTTTATTCTACAAACTATACTTCAGTAACTGGACAATTCTATTCAATTTAATGCCCACATCCACTATTTCAATTGCGTAACAATTATTTAAAATTTAAAATTATGTTATATTATTTTTTTGAAAAACAATGGGCTAAGGGAGCTCTGCCCAAAATATTCATATTCACATAAATGTATTACATGAAAATTACATCCTAGTATCAAGTATCAAATGTACACTATGTAACAATTCATATCAAAATCTTAACAACTCATAATACAACAATATCATCTCATCAGTTAATTCAGCCTATTCAATCTTTTGCAAATTCTCTTATGCATTATACTATATAGAGCATTTGCATTTTCCATTTTCAGATCAAAAATCCTTCTATTCCTTTCATTCCATATCTCGTATGCAAAAATCTTTAAAATTATCATAAGAATCCGAGTCTTCGAAGATTTCCACCTTGTTGCCTTGAATATATTAAACCATTCTATTCTCGAGTTTTTATCTGGTTTGTGGTAATTTCCCTTTGCAAGTAATCTGCACCATATTCCAAAAGTAAAATTACACTCAAAAAACAGATGAGTATTTGTTTCAGGATGCTTTTGACTAAATATACAATCTTCATTGCTTATTAAACCAAGCCTTGTTAATTTCTGCTTAGTATTAAGAGCATTTGCCATAATTTTCCAAAGTAGCAGATTTTCCCTAGCAGGTGATTTCTCCATCCAAATTCTAGTTGCCCAAGGGAAACTTTCTGGGTTTGTATTATTTAACAGAGCTTTGTATACATTTGAAATTGTATGCTTCTTTCCCTTATTAGTCCAAAGGACTTTAAGATTTGAAGATGTCAGGGGTAAAGATGATATATATTTCCATAAATTCCTGACTTGTTTAGAACTACGGTAAGGTAAATCAATTAAGCCATCATTGATATAGGAAGTTACTTTAGCATTAAGAGGAATTCCAGACTGCAGTTGTAAAGGATATGGAAGAATTTCCTGAATAATCAAACCAGGCCTAGCCCAAGGGGATGACCAGAAATTCAGCTCACTATTCTCAAGTGGATTGCATTGTATGATGGGCAGAAAAGTAGCTCTTAATTTCAGAATATTACGCCAACTACAACTGCTTAAGTTTGGAATACTCATAAACCAGAAATCCTTGCCCTTTAATAAGTTTTTTAATATCCATTACGTCCAGAGGTCTTGACTTCTTGATAAAATTTTGTCATAATATAATGAGATAGCTGCAATGTTCCACATTTTTATATTAGTAATTCCCAAACCACCTTTATCCTTTGGCAATTGAATCTTCTTAAATGATAATGGAATTAATGTTTTTGAAAATGGATCACCATGCCACAGAAATATGTTCAGAGCACTATTGATCATTGATACAAGTTTACATGGAAGAATGTAATGTCTCATCCAATAATTAACCATAGCAGTAGCAATACTTTGAACAATGACTAATCTTCCAGCTTGAGTTAGCTTTGTGTTAGACCAAATGGATAACTTTTCAGTAATTCTTTCATAAAGGGGCAAACAATCAGTTTTTGTAATTCTTGCAGTAATAAGTGGTAATCCAAGATATCTGGCATTATGTTGCATCTCACTCAGACCAGAGTGTGTAATGATTTCAGCCTTTAGACCATCACTAAGACCAGCTATTAATATGTGTGATTTATTAAGATTTATCTTCAACCCAGAGATTGCAGAGAATTTATCCAATACCTCAAAAATAGTGGTAATATTTGATATAGTTGGTTTAGTAAAAATGACAAGATCATCAGCGAATAGTAGATGAGTTATGAGTGGTTCCTTACATTTTGGATGCGACTCAATCTTCTTAGCTTTCACTTGTTCAATTATCAAAGAATTTATAACCTCCATTACTATAATGAATAGATAAGCATATATTGGATCACCTTGTCGTACACCCTGAGTTCCTTTAAAAAATCCTCTAGAACATCCATTTCTTAGTATGGAGGAGTTGTAGAAATACAAGTATAAATCCATGCTAGCACTGGCTTAGGAAAATTCATCCTTGAAAGAATTGCTATTATAGAACTCCAAGAAATAGAATCAAAAGCTTTTTGAATGTCAAGTTTCAACATACATCTAGGTGATATATTACCAATACCATATCCTCTAATAAGCTCTTGAGTTATCAAAATATTATCACTGATATTTCTGTGAGGCATGAAAGCAACTTGATTGCTAGATATAATTGAAGGAAAAACACTTTTTAGTCTACTTGCTATAATCATGGATATGATTTTATAAAGAACATTGCAGCATGAAATAGGTCTAAAATCAGTAACACTGCTTGTATTTGGACATTTTGGAACAAGAGCTATATTAGTTGCATTTATACCAGTTGGTAATTTGTTATGATAGAAGAAATATAGTATTGCTTTGTTGGCATCATGCTTTATTATATTCCATGTATGCTGGTAGAAGAAAGCATTGAAACCATCAGGGCCACCACTACTATCGGGTTTTAATGAGAACACTACCCTTTTAATCTCCTAAGTTAAAACTTCTCTTATCAAATCACTTGCTTGTTTTTTGTTCAGAAATGGTAGTTGCATTTAAATAAAGGAGATAGATTTGGAATCAGTGGCGTTGGATTAGCAAGTTAGCTGAGAAATAATCAATAAAGGCCATTGAGATGGAATCATCATTATCTTGTACTACTCCATTCATATCAGATATACTCAAAATTCTTTCTTTGCTCTGTTTAATCTTGATTGAGTTATGATAATATTTTCTATTCCTATCACCTTGCTTATCAATAATATCATGCAGTATTTCTTTTCTCATCAATGCTTCAAACTCCAATGCTTCAAGTAATTCTTTTGATAAATCTGCTTCTTGGCTAGCCAATAATGAATTCATAGTATCATTCTGTAGTTGCTGTTGAATATTAAATAATTTCTCTCTTATTCCATCAGAGATTTTAGAACCTTCACCAAAATTTTCTTTTGCCCATACTTTAAGCTTTTCCTTCAACCTTTGAAGCCTTGTCTTTAGAATAGACAGAGGGTTTCCAAAATTTTCTCCTGCCAAACCTGCAGAACAATGCTAATGAAATTTTTATTATTAGTCCAAGATTTATAAAATTTAAATGATGGATTCCTCCTTATTGCATTCTCTCCCCAAGTTAAAATAATAGGTGAATGATCAGATATAGAGGGATTTAAGAATTTGCAAAGAAGATTAGGCCATAAGTTTATAGAATGAATATTGTGAAATGCATGATCAAGTTTGCAGAAAGTTCTAGGACCATTTTTACTTTTATTATTCCATGTAAATACAGCTCCAATAGATGAGATATGACTAAGAGATGAATTGAAAAGGGCTTTCTTTAAAGGAGAAATATCTTTCAAAGATAGAGGGTTTCCTCCTATTTTATGATTAGTGGAGTACATACAGTTAAAGTCTCCAAGAATTAGCCAAGGTAAATTTGGATGAACATAAGAAGTGAGATTAGAGAGAAATGATAGTCTTTTATCAAGGCTATTTTGAGCATAGACAAAGGAAATCAAAAATGAAGTGTTTGAGGGTAATGCTATAGCATTGAAATGAATTATTTGATCATCCTCCTGCAACTTTGTCATTTTGAAAACATTTGAATTCCATAAAACCAAAATTCTTCCATATGGTGCACTTTGCAAGTTGTCCTCAAATGCCCAATCAGGAGCAATATATTTACAAGCTAATCCAGCCTTAGATTTATTTAACTTTGTTTCACTGATAGCAATAAGTTGAATTTTTTGATCTTTAATCAGTTTTTTCACTTCAGATTGTTTAGATGGTAAATGCCCTCCTCTGATATTCCAATATGCTATATTATTGTTCAACATCATAATAGTTTAGGGGATATGATAAATGTTGGGTGCTTCCTTGTATGCCTAATACCACTTGACTGAGAAGAAGATTCTTTAAATGATATAGCATACTCATTATTATTCCTTGGTTGTATTTCATCAATTTTGTAGTTGTTCCCATTGTTAAGATCTTCTGCTATTACATTGAATGAGACTTTCTTTTTACCTTTTTTTCCTTTTTTATTTGAAAAAACCTGTTCCACTATATTATCTTTTGAATTACAAGGAGGTGGTAAGATCGGATGGTTAGGATGAGTGATATTGATATATGGAGAGGTTTGTTCAGTGATATCATTATTGCTTGGTGTTTCCTTAAGATTATCCTTATTAAAATCTGAATTATCATCCAAAATCTCTGAATGTACCAGTGCCTTAATTGTTTTTGAAGGATTCTTTGCAACAGAATTATTACCAAACAAGTTAACTCCAGCAGTACCATGGTTTTCAGTTGTACCATCATTTTTGTGACTATTACCAGATTGTGAGATAGAAGTTTCTTTTTCATTTATCAACTCATTATTATTAGCTCCTTCATCAATATCTGACAATACAAAAAAAGAATTTGAAGTTGTAATATTTTCCTTATATCCCATTCCATCCAAATTGATTCTCTCATTACTATTATATGATATATTTTTTCCAATAAATGACTCTACTTCCTTTTGAATTTTCTGATTATGATCCAAGTTCTTCTCTCCAACATCAGATAAAAGATTATTATATTTTATATTCCAATTATAACAATCTATTAAGAATTCTTGATCTTTATCTTTCTTTCTCTAGACTTTCATAGTCTTCATATTTAAATTTCCAGCATTGTGATTCTTCTGTACCTTTTCTTGTATATTAACCTGTTCCAAGCATTCACCGTAAACAGATACCCCATTATCACTTCCAGTTTGCATATCAGATCTCTTAACCTTACCATTTCCTAAACAAAATTTAGTTTCATGACCAAACACTTTACATTTACAACATATTTTTGGTTTCCAATCATATTCAACCTTTACATAAGGGCAGCTATTACCTAAGTCATCAATTGCAATAAACTCAGGAAGCTCCTGATCTGGAGATACTTCAATCAAAGCTTTAGCATACTTGAATCTAGTCAATTTTTCCGTGCTTTCATTAAGACAAATCAATTTACCAACATGACAGGCTAACCAATTTATACCAATTAAAGTCCAAGCAATCAAAGGTATCTTATAAAAATGAACCCACACTGGAACCTTTTTAAGTTGTTCTTGAACATAACCGTATGAAGGATCCCATGTAGTTATAATGAACATTTTACCTTTAATGAAAATAGGATCAGATTGCAAGATCTTCATCCTGTCCAGATCATTCGAGAAATTAAAAAAGAAATTCTCATTATCATATTTAATATCGACTTCACCTTTCAATCACCAAATACTTCTCAAATACTTTGATACAGTCAGATATGAAAGAGATCCATCCAAGAAAAAACCAACTAAATGATCACTCCACTATTTAATTCCTTCTCTTTTGACTTCATCAGGTAATGGATTCGGAAACCCATCTTTCTTAATATCAAAATGCCTAGGCACAAATACTCCAGCATTTCTAGGCTTTTCTTGAATAGGGATGTCCACTTATTATCAATATTAGATAACTTTGATAGATGGTCCGGATTGCTGATCTTCGCGGATTCACATTATCAGATAGAGAGGGAAATTTCTTATCTAATAACAAAGATGATTGAATTTCAGAATTCAGACATGTTTTCAAATCAGACAAAGAAAAAGGAGGATTCGAAGGACTCGAAGGACAAGATGAAAGAGGAGGATTGAAGGAAGAAAAAGGAGGCAGAGCCAGGGGAGAAAGATGAATCAGGGAGGAAGAAGGAGATAAAGAAGAAGAAATAGAAGGTGGAGGATGGACCTGAGATAAGGAAGGCAGAGAAAGAGAAGGAAGATTCGATGTGGAGGGAGGAAGAGGAATCAAGGAAGAGGGAGGAGGTGGAATCGGGGAAGATGGAGGAGGAGGAATCAGGGAAGAAGGAAGAGATGCCGCCATTATTCAAAAACCATTTGCTTTCAAGATGATTAGACTATATTATCAAAATTATTTTATATTCAATTAAAACAATTTATTCAATTCCAAAATACTATCCAAAAATAATTTATTAATTTAATTCAATTTATTTAAACAAAAATATTTTATTAAATAAACTTAAAATAAATAAATATTTACTTTTAAAAATTAATAGCTATCAAATATTAAATTCAAACAATTTTAATTTTAACTAAATTTATTTATTTTATAGCATAGAATTTAGGGTTTTTACAGACTTTCCCTCTTAAGAAAATTGTGTCCTCGCAATTTCTTACGGAGAAACGTCATACACAACTCATACTATAACGACCCATAATTTTCGATAATTAAAAATTGTTAATCTAATCAGATATTGTGATTTAATATTGGGAGAAAAAAAAGGAATTTATTAATGAGATTATAACTAAAATAAAATGTAACAATGTTAATTATTGTTAATCATTAACAATTTGAATGAAATTCCAATCAACTGAAATAATTTAAATGCTATAACTTGGTTATAAATATAATATATTGAAATAATTTTTAGTATTGAATTAATTAAAGAAATAATATATAATAAATGGTGGTTTAATAAATTAATATTATGTAAGTAATTGTAACTTATGTTTGTAAATAGTGAACTTAAGTGTGATTAAAAGTTAATGGTGACAAACTATTAGAAGTTGCCCATTTATTTAACCTGTCGAATTAAACCGTAATCAATTGCAATAAATACCGTTAATTAGTGCAGTTAATGAAGCTTAAATTGATCATTGTAGAATATTAATCCAATAAGATGTAGCCAATGAAATTCTATTCATAATATGATAATTGAGTGAATAAGGAGAATTAAAACCAAGCATCAATTTATTAGAATTTAAGCTATAATAAATAGATTTATTGTAATTAAGTATTACGTTAATGAGAATTAAGATGAAATTGGAGACTTTAATATACTAAGACATAAACCAATGTTAATTATATCCATAAGATGATAATTGATTTAATAACAGGAGTGCAAAATCAAATAAATGAATTTACTGGAAATTTAATATATAATTATCGAACTTATTGAAATTGAAATTTAACTCTAGAAATTATGCAATATTCAATAATAAATTGATATAGAAATTTGTTATAAAGGATTATAAATTACTAAGCAAGCCAAAATGATAAAAATTAGGATTTATTAAATTTGAATTAAAAAGGTGATTTAATTAATTTATTTAATTAACCGAAATATAGCCATTTTGGCCACTGACTCAGATTTTGACGATACCAGTTTCATTGGATCCGTAACAATGAATTATTATAGGATTTCAAGTTTTGTAATGATTGGACTTGTCGTTTGATCGTACGGGCTCGAAACACCTAGAAATCAATTTAATTGAAATAAATTTGAAATAAGCTGATTTTATCATAACTTCTTCATACAATAGAATTAGGACTCGAAATCTGTTTTTCATTGAGTTTAAACATATTGAAAACGTCTATTTTGATATATGGGATGATCCATTTTTTGGAGACAGAACGGGCTTTTCGGGTCGTTTATCCTCCTAATCCAATTCGATCTGGTTCATTCTTTTCTATTTCAACTATGCCTATAAATAGCTCATGATAAACCCTAGGTTATTTCTTATTTCATTTTGTTTGTACGTACATTTCCTTCTCAACTCCTCATTCCAATGGCAGACAAACAAATTCCCAATTCCATTTCAAATCAAACTCAAATCCAAAAATCAAACTCCTCCAAACCTTATCAAATTATATATCGATTTGAAGCTCTCGACGAGTATAAGTCAAATCTGAAGTCTATTTTTTGATTTGGATTAATTTATGGCCAGAAATCCACGATTAATTCTTGGCCATTCGTTGGGTTGCGATTGACTTCGACCAATCGTCGATTCATCAGTACTATTGTGTAGAGGGTCGAATGCGTAGTCCATCGGTGCAGCTCGCTTGGTGGTTTGACGGCTGGATTGAGCGCAATATTTCGATTAGGGTTCATTTGGTATGGCGACGGCTTTGATATGGTTGGCTTGAATCGACGTTGGAGTCGATTGTGGGAGGTCGAGGTGAGTAGTCGCGATCGGCGGCGTATCGGGGGGAGGGGAGTCGCGATTTGCTTGGCGACCGCGAGGGTCGAACGAACGAAGGCGGCTTCGTTTGGTTATGCACGATCTTTCTAAAGGCTAGGGTTTCCGTAGTTTACGGAGGTGATGACGTGCATTGGTTACTGATTATTTTATTAATTTTAATCGTATAAACTTCTAACTGCTATAATTTTTCACATATGAGGGCCGTTTCACACGCGGTTTGATCCGCTGAGATTGTATCGAAATTCCAGACATTTTGAAGCTAGTTTGAAAGAATTCTGAGACTGTTTGAATTTTTGGTTTAAATTGGATTTAAATTCAAAGGTGAGTGATTTTGCCCACTCTTAACTTCTAAAATTTCTTATATCTCTTAAATTAAATTTATAATGTGATTAGAAATTTAGTTATGGCTGTTTGATATATTTAAATTGTTATTCCTATAATTTGTATTATTTTAAATTAAATTGTTATTTAATTTATTAATGAATTTAAATTTCCTGTTAAATACCTGTCATTGATAATTAGTAAATTGCTGATATTTATTGACTGAATTGAATGCTGATTATGTTGGATGTTTGGTTGTTGATATTTGCGGATTGGATGTTGTGTTTGATTTATAAAATGTTATCACTCTGCAAGTTCCCTTAGTTATTTGGTAAATCGTTATGGGTTGAAATGATAGACTCAAGTGATTTTATTGATGTTATTTAATTCGGGACTGTGGTTTGAAATGATATATAACCGTAAAAATCTTAAATTGTGGAGTGAAATGACAAATATCTGTATCACTTAACCCTAGGGTAGAGAATTATATACGGACACTCGATTGGTTAATTTAATTATTTTGAATCCTTAATTTTGAATTTTATTGAATGATATTTTTAAATAAGAGCTTGAATTATGTAAACTGAATTATTATTGAAATCAAGTTTATGTTGAAATTTGAATTTGTTTAAAAGAATTGTTTAAAGAAATTTAAAAAAAAATTAAGTTGAATTTTAAAAGTATAATGGAAGTTTATCGAAATTGGGTTATTAAAATTGTTTGGAATATAACTTTGAAATATACTGAAATTTGAGTAATTTAAAATGATTTTAAACATGGATTGAATCGATATAGGAAATTGTTTATTGGGAATTTGAATTGGAAGTTTTGAAATGAGTCTGAATTGATTTGGAAATTGAAATGGTCCAAATGTGTTGAAATAAAGTAAATAGTTTAAATTGATGTAAATTTCAAATTCATATTTAGTATAAACCATTTTAAATAAATATGTTAATTCAAAGATTTTAATTACTAAGATTTTCAAATTATTAAACTATTTTAAACTATAATAACTATATTAAATCATTTTAACCCTATTCAAACCACTTAATTTATTTTAAAACCAAATAAACCATTTTGACTTATTTTAAATCTAATTAATCTATTTAAAGCTATTTAATATATTCTAGTTATATTTAATCTACTTTAAATCTATTTAACTATCTTAAATCAATTTAACAACTATTTTTAATCTATGTTAAGTTATTTTAGAGTATTTTAACTATTCATAACTATTTAAACTATTTATAACTATTTAAACTATTTATAACTATCTAAACTATCTTTCTAAATTTCAAACTAGATAAAGTAGACGTGTTTATATTTTAAATCCTTGATTTTTAAGCGAGTATGGTTAAATGATGTTATAACCTAAATTGGGATTTAAATGTTATAATAAATTTAATATGATGATTTTGAAGTGAGGATTTAACCTAATTGGGAACATGATTTTGAAAGAAATTATGATTTCGAAAATGATATGATTTAAAAGGTGAATATGATTTCAAAGTGAACATGATTTCAATAGTGATATAGTTTTGAGAATATGATATTTTGATATAAATTGAGAATTGACATTTGAAATGTAAAAGAATCATCCGGTGTATAATAAGCGTTTGGTTGTTAAAGAGACCGGGATCAGATATAGTCATACTCTCTGCCAATACGGAAAACCATTTTAACAACTATTAGGTGCTGGAGATTCCAGAAATGAAGTAGGATGGTTTGGTGAACGATTTCTGTATGAGGTATGACATGACCCTGACTCCCATGAGTCAGTTTATATATGACTAAAACAAGAGCTACATTGGGCCAAGTGAGGTCGTTCCTCCCGAACATCTCTTAAGTTATACACTCACGATAGACACTAGATAGGAGATGTCAAACCCCGTAAACATCTCCCGTTGCACTCATATTTACCGTTGATTTAACTTACATAAGATCTTTTGGTTCTGACTCGAGTGTTTTGTCTTTTCAATTCGCTTGGGTTAGTTTGACCATTTCAAGATTTGAAGACGTTATGTCTAGAGGACGAAGACAAAGATTTGTGCTACTATTATTTACTATATTTATTCCACTGCATTCATACTGTTCCGCTGCATTATTTACTTATCTATGATATGTGTAACTCTAATTCTATGTTGTATAAGTATAATCAAATGTTTTGTAAACAGCTTCATGAACTGTTATTTAATTATTATATTTTGTCATTCTGCTGCGAGATTCTGTTTTGTTTTATTTCTTCTCTTTTTATAACATCCCCAAATTTATCAATTTAAAATTTGTAGCTTATTTGAATTTTTGGAATTCAATTTGAAGTTAATCTGAATTAATTTTAAATTTTCAAAACAAGTGAATATCGAGTTTGTTTGTTTATGAATAAAATGGGTTTCAAATTTGAACTTGAATTTTTATTTCTAATTTGAATTTTAATTTGAATTTGAACTTTTATTTGAATTTAAATTTAAAATAAGATATTTTAAATAATTATTTGGATTCAAAAATAGTAACACATATGTATAATTTTATTAATGTATGAATTAGTATTAAAAACGCTTTCTTTAAAAAGATTGTATAAATATAAAAGAAAATGTAATTATATAAATAAGAGAAAAGTAATTATAAAAAAATTTATTTAATTCCTTATGCATGAATTAACAAGTGTTAGGATCATAGGAGAATAAAATAACAAGTGCAATAACTTGAGACATAAAATGAACAAGTGTCATCTCTTTTGATTTTAATTTTTAAGAAAATCCATAAAAGAAATTTAAGTTATTACTCTCATTCCTTTTACTTATTTTATCTCATTTTCAAAAACTTAAAGAAGAGAAAGCCTGTACAAATTTTTAAATTAGAAAGAAAAAATCATCATCAAGCAAACTTCATTACAAACTAAATTAAGAAAGATCAGCAATCAACCAAATCTGGAATTAAAACATTTCAAGGATTTAAGGCCTGAAATTTCATTTCTATCCAGAAATCAAGTAAAGCAGTTTCAAAACTTTAAACAAACAATTTAGCAAAACTTCGTCATCTAACAAACGTTCAGAGCATTTTAATCAAATCCAGACAAAAGCAATTTCCAGATTTTTCAAGTTCAACACTCAGGCTCTTCTCTGTTTTTATAAAATTAAACTGAAGGTAAATTCTTTTAAGAATTTGAGTTTCAATTTGATTAAGTAATCAAGCAAGTAAATACATCAGAAGCTAAGCAAATTTAAATAACTAGTTGCAGATTAGTAGGAAAATCCAAGATCAAGATCAAAAAATTCAGCAATCAAAAAAATCCATTTTCTTCCCAGTCTTTAAAATCTGACATTATCAACATCCTTTCTGTTTTCTGGCATAATAGGTGAGTAAACCTCTGTTAAATCCAGTTTTTAACTGTTGTTTGAAAGCATGCCTGAAGTGATGTTGAAAACCATTTGCATGTGAACAAAATTTGTGTGTATGTGTATATGAACTTGCATGTGCATGTTGATGTACATGGTTGATAATCCCTGTTTCAGTTCCAGGTTTTCAAAAACCTATCAAAAACACAAAATCTCTACTTCTAGCCTTTATTAGATTGAAGTGTTAAAGTAGAAAGTGTTCAAATTCATTCTAACTGAATTTTAAAAAATACTTTTACAAACTAATATTAAGAGTTTGGGGTCTGGAACGAGAAAGAACTGTAAGCTCAATTGCAATTAAAATTTTATTTCTTTGATTATTCGATTTGATCATATAACCTAAATCATCTTTGAAAATGTTGATTTTTAAGAGTAAAATCAAGATTTTAAATTATGTTTGGAGTGAGCATTTCAATGTTGAACTAGAAACGAGTTTTTGGGCTTTTCTGGCGATCGAGGCAATTTGGATGGTCGGAATTTTACCTGAAGGTGGTTAGGGAGTTGTCGAGGCTAGGAAAAATGTCAGGTGATTTTTCCAGTCAACGTGGTGTCTGCAGATCAACGAACTAGGGTTTAAACCCATTTTTCCGTAAGGGTCGGAATTTTAGTTGTTGCGACCGTGGTGTTTGAAATAAAACAGTTCATTTTTATCAAAAGCAAAACAAAAGAATTTGAAAGAAATCCGCAATGATTTTTAAGAAATGAAACTGCCATAAGGTCTTCCACCACACATAATACAAGCGCAAATTTGGAGGAGATTTCTCCTTATGACAGTCAAAAATGTTTGATACCAAAAAAACTCTTTTAAATATTATTATTAGTGCATAGTGTGAAAACATTTTCGAAAGTATAATATTAATCTTAGCCAGCGTAGGTACCATTATACTATGCTTACTATAGCTACCACCTGAGGTGGCAGGTTATACAACTTAAAACCGTATTAGGTTCGTATTGTTTTATTTGGCTTTCCAACAAATGGTCGGACAAAGGAACTTCCCACACAAAATGGAACGCCTCTGCAGGGACGTCACCGAGAACCTAACTGGATCTCTGCTACACAAGGCCGGGTTGATATTTCCCAAGATATCTTGTCCATATGCCTAAATCAAGTTTTCTTGCTATTTACAGATAGTGAGAATGAGCGGAAGAAAATGACAAGGTAGGGGATGGGGAAATACCACCGCGACTGGTCAAGTCCCTGCAACTGCAACTGTGCCTACTCAACCTCGGCCGAATCTGGCTGATCTGTATAAGATTTTCACGGGACTTGGTGGAAAGCCGTTTACTGGCAAGGAATCTGTTGTAGAAGCCCAAGCCTGGATCCGATCCTGTGAAAGAATTTTCAGAGGATTGAAATTGGAAGATGATCAAAAGCGACTAATAGCTTCTTGGCAACTCCAGGAGGAAGCATTAGCATGGTGGGAGACAGTTACCGTGGATGAGTCAGAAGATAAGTTTACTTGGATACGATTTAAAGAAGTGTTTGAGCATCGATACGTTCCATCAGCTGGTATCTCTCGAATGTACCAGGAGTTCCTAGATTTGAAGCAATGAAGTCTATCATTTGAGGAGTACTTGAATAAATTCAATGAATTGTCTCGATTTGGTCCGAAGCTAGTGAATACACCCTTGAAGAAAAATGAAAGATTCATTCCGGGAATGAATAAGGAGTATCACGAGAGAATGACAACCCACATTAAAGAATCTTTTTTGGACATGATCGATATGGCTTATCGATATGCTACTCTAGATATGCAGAAAGTTCCGGAAGAGAAGGGGAGTTCAAGTAGTTCGAATTGGAAGAAAAGAAAATTCGAAGGAAGGAAGCCGGTTCAAGGCAAGGAGAGGAAGAGGAGTAATCAAGTGAATTCATCCAGAAATGTTACTTGTTATAACTTTCAGGAGAAAGGCCTTGTAACAAATTATTGTGAGAAGCCAAAGAAACAAATTAAGAAAGATCAACTTGTAAGGACAAGTTGAGGATCCACGGAATGCTATTGTTGTCACCAGCCAGGTCATGGAGTTAAGAATTGCCTGAAAAAGAAACAAGCACAAATAGCGAAAGTGTGCGCAATAAAAGATAACCCCTCAACTTCAAAGGCGAATGAAGGAAAGGGAGTTTTGGAGGGTAACCTTATTGTTGGTGAAAGAGTTATTAGAGTTTTATTCAACATGGGAGCTTCACATAGCTTTATCTCCCAACAGATCGTGGATGAATTAAAACTTAAACTCAAGTTTGTCGATGAACCTATTTGTGTGAAGAATCCAGTGGGTGGTCCTACAAATCTTTGTCTATATTGTAGGAGGGTGCCTATCTCTTATTATGACCATCAATTTCCTATTAACCTTTATGTTCTCGATTTCAATGAATTTGAAATCCTACTCGGGATGAATTGGTTATCGAGATACGAAGCCAAATTAGATTGTAACAACCGAACGATTCTGGTTAAAACAAAACTTGGAGATTTCATTGAAATTTCTTGTGAAGATCCTAGTCCAAAAAGGGATAAACTGATGTATACGTTGGGATATCCAGAACCTAGTCTGGAGTCCATTCCTATTGTCCAGCATTTTCCCGATGTATTCGAAGAAGTGAAATCTTTACCCCCATATAGAGAGATTGAATTCAGAATTGATTTAATTATGAATGCTCGTCCTGTCGTTCATGCTAGTCGTAGGATGGCACCATGGGAAATAATTGAACTAGTCAAGCAAACCGGCGATTTGCTAAAAAAGAGACTAATTTGTCCTAGTGTTTCTGAATGGGGTTCAGCGGTAGTATTTGTGGCTAAATCTGATGGGTCTTTGAGATTGTGTGTCGACTATCGCGATCTCAATAAGCAAACTCTCAAGAACAAGTTTCCTTTACCCAAGATCGACGACTTATTCGATTAACTTCATGGTGCACGATTCTTTTCTAAGATGGATCTATCCCAGGGATTCCATCAGTTGCGAATTGCCGGAGATTGTGTTCACCTAACTGGTTTTAGGGGTCCGGATGTGTTCTACGAGTTGTTAGTCATGCCTTTCGGACTAACCAACGCCCCCGCGTACTTCGTAGATTTGATGACCCGTGTGTTTCGGGGGGTGCTGAATAATTTTGTTATTGTATTTATCGATGATATCCTTATCTACTCCAAAACCGAAGAGGAGCATGCCGAACATCTCAGAATTGTTTGGAGATTTTGAGAAGGAACATTTTATTCGCTAAATTTTTGAAATGTCACTTTTGGGTCAAAGAAGTCATATTTCTTGGCCATATTGTTAATGAAGAAGGAATTTCTATTGATCCTAGCAAAATTTCCGCTATTCTTGATTGGAGGAAACCCACTACCCCAAAGGAAGTTCGAAGCTTTTTGGGTTTAGCAGGTTATTATCGGATGTTTGTTCAGGACTTTTCTATGATTGCTTGTCCATTGACTAAGCTAACAATAAAGAATGCCAAGTTCAATTGGACTCCAAAATGTGATGAGGCTTTTCAGGAATTGAAAAAGAGATTAACTACTGCTCATGTTCTTGCTACCATTAACGGAAACCAAGGCTTATCCGTCTATACTGATGCTTGTGGTGATGGGGTAGGTGCAGTATTAATGCAGAATGGGAAGGTAATTGCCTACGCGAGTAGACAATTATGTCCGCACGAGAGAAACTACCCGACACATGATTTGGAGCTTTTGGCTGTTATTTTCGCCTTAAAAATCTGGCGACATTATCTTCTGGGTAAGAATCTCCTTCACCTTTTCTAAAGGGAAATTTTAAAGTTCAACTTAACTTAATATATACTAAATAAATCTTCCTTATTTAGGTGAAAACTTTGAATTATTCGCTGACCACAAATCTTTAACGTATCTCTTCACTCAGAAGGATTTGAATCTGCGACAACAACGTTGGTTGGAATTTCTGGCATCCTATGACCTAGATATTCTGTATACACCCGAAAAAGCTAATGTAGTTGCCGATGCTTTGAGTAGAAAGCATGCCATTCTTGCTCATCTTGTCGTTACTCCTACTCTTCTTGAGAAAGTCGCCAGCAAACAAAAAGAAGATGAGTTTCTTCATCAAACTTATGAGAAAATGCGTCGTGGTGAAAATACTAGTTTTGAAGTCAATACAATAAAGTTATAAGATTAAAAGGAAGAATTTGTATCCCAAACATTCCAGAGCTGAAACGTGAAGTTTTAGACGAATGCCATAAGTCCAAACTTTGCATCCATCCAGGAGTCAATAAAATGTATCGTGATATTAAAAGAATGTTTTTGATGGAAGACAATGAAAAGGGAAATATCTATATATGTGAGTTTCTGTGCTACTTGCCAACAAATTAAAAGCAATCAAAAGAAAGTGGCAGGTTTAATTCAGCCTTTGGAAGTACCGAAGTGGAAATGGGATCAGGTATCGATGGATTTCATCGACGGATTGCCACGAACCAAGAAGGGAAATGAAGCAATTTGGGTTATAGTGGACCGTCTAACCAAAACTGCTCACTTCATTCCAGTGAAATCCACTCGAACTGCAGCAAGCTTAGCAGAGATATATATAAAAGAGATTGTTCATCTCCATGGTATTCCTAGTAGCATAGTGAGTGATCGTGATCCGATGTTCACTAGTAGATTTTGGGGGGCATTCCAAGCCGCATTGGGAACAAAACTAAATTTCAGCACTGCTTATCACCCACAGTCTGATGGGCAGACTGAGAGGATTAACCGAATCTTAGAAGACCTGTTGCGTGCTTGTATACTTGATTTTGGTGGTTCTTGGGAGGACCATTTACATCTAGTCGAATTTTCTTACAACAATAGCTATCAAGCCAGCATTGAAATGGCTCCTTATGAGGCTTTATATGGTCGTCCGTGTCGATCACCTGCATGCTGGATCCTCGTCCTTGGACCAGATATGATTAAAGAAGCCACAGAGAAGGTAGATTTTATTCGAAAGAAATTAATAACTGCTCAAAGTCGTCAAAAGAGCTATTATGACCGCCGAAGAAGAGATTTGGAATTTCTAGTTGGAGATTCTGTATTTTTGAAAGTGTCTCCAATGCGGGGTGTATTGAGGTTGGAAAACTAGAAAGCTAGCGCCGCGTTATATTGGTCCTTTTCCTATTCTGGAGAGGATCGGTCCTCTAGCATATCGAGTGCAGCTACCTAGCTGGTTATCTGGCGTGCACAATGTGTTTCATATTTCTAACCTCCGAAAATTTATGCACGATCCAAATAGTGTTATTGAAGAAGCTACTCAGCAGGATCTTGAAATCACTCCCAATTTAACAGTTAAAAGAGAACCGATAAAGATTGTGGATCGTGATGAAAAGCGATTGAGAAACAAAATTGTAAAACTGGTTAAAGTACAGTGGAGTGGCGATCCAAAGGACTGCACTTGGGAAACTGAAGATAATATGCAGAAATCATATCCCAATTGCAGAGTGGATATCTCGGCTTAGACTGGTAAGCCATTCCTCTATCCTTTTCTGAATTCATATATTCTTTGTTTGCTTTTCTTTCTCTTTCAAATTTTGAGGACGAAATTTTCTTAGGGGGGATATTTGTAACATCCCAAAAAAATTTATTAATTCAAATTTGGTAACTTGTTTGGAATTTTGAAATTTAATTTGAAAAGTTTCAAAAGAAATAAAATATTATTGATATTAAATATTACAAAGATATATGGATATAAATAAAGTATTTGGTAGTTTAAGCTTTAAATAAATAATAATAATAAAAATTATAAAAACAAGAAATTGTGTTAAACATAAATATATAAGGTGACTTATATGGATACATAAGATAATTCTAGTAAGAAAAATAATAAAATATGGAATACATATAAATTTGCATGTGAATTATGTAAACAAGGAGATAATAAAAAAACAAAAAATGTATTCAAGGCTAAGATAAATATCTATAGATAAAACAAAAAATGTACATACAAAAGAAAATAGGATTACATGTAAACAAAAATGGGAACATAAGCATTTAATGTTATCTTCTCAAGCACAAATAAAGTCATTTCATTTTTCTACAAAAACTTTGTCTGGTCAAAGATGGAGGCAGGAAAAATCTGAATGAAAAAAAAAACAGAGAAGGCTGTACTAGATAATACCTACCCTTATGCAAACTGTCTTCGCTATATATACATCCATTTCATTTCGTTCATCAACTTAGAAAATCAAAGAAAAGAAGTAAACATCATTATCTTATAAACTTAAGAAATTCATTCAACTAAACAAAAACAAAACAGAAAAAGGTTTAAAGGCAGATCAACTGTAGTGTTTCAAAACAAAAGGCAGCTCTCTGTTTCAAAAAAATTCAAGTGAGTAACATACTGTTTTAAAAATTTAAATTTGTATGTTTGATTCATGAAACCTTGTGCCTTGCTATATAGTTTGAATGGTTAGTTCTGTATGTTTTCTGTGATACTGGCGATGTTTATATGACTTGTTCTTCTATATTTTTGGTTTCAGAGCAAAGTGAATTAGAAAAAAATCTAACATATCTACATACAAACATTTTTAACTTAGGATTCTTAAACAAAATAAATTTTTTTAAACTTGAATCACGGCCTAAAATTTGTTTAAAGCTTAAAAGTGAAGTTATGACTCTGGAACATTCAGTTTTACAGTAAAAAGTTAATGTTTGGATAAACTCGAATATTGTTAAATATTAATTCGATTTTATAGCTTGAATCAATATTCAAAAACAAGATTTTTAAAACAAAAATGGTAATTTTAGTGGAGTATTCTGAGTGCAGTTCATATTTGAGCAAAATATGCATTTTGATCATTTTCTGGTGATCGATTCAATTTTGGATGTTGAATCTTTGTGCGAAGTAGGTTTGTTCATCGATGATTCTAGAAAAATTGTCAAATTTTTTTTCTATTGCACGAATCGATTGGACTAGGCTAATATAGGGTTTGTATTCAAGTTTTGGACATGTTCAGTGGCAAGGTGGTTGCGTCTTCTTGGAGCGATCGAGCTGCACGAAATTGAGAGGGAGAGTAGAGTGGGGTATCGGCAACAGGAAGCCGGAGTTGTGGGTTTTCTAATGAACGGCGTGAGGAGGACATGGCGTTTTCGGTTTGGGTATGTTCGAGTTACAGTTTCAATGAAAGGGTGAATTTCGATTTCGAGTTTTTGGTGTCGAATCGAGTTGTGATTTCGAGCATAGGGATGATTTGCGACTTGCCGAAGTTAGTGGAGTTCGCCGAAGCGGTGGCGCGATGCCGTGCACATGCACGATTTTGATATGGTGTCAGCACTTTTGAATGGTGGACGACTCGAGTCGATACTTGAGAAAATGTATGCGTTGCTTCGAGTACGCGAGCACGGTTACCTGTTATTATAGTTTAAGTTTAACTTAGACTTTAACAGGAAAAAAAGAGGAAGAAGAAGAAACGAATGAGAGGGAAGAAGAACAACTCGGGAATTAGGTGGGAGGAACTCGAGTTTAACTCGAGTAAACGCAGGGGTTATCTTGGTGTAGTTTGAGACCTTCAGCTTAATAAAAGAATTGAAGTTATATCACCTTAAACAATTCTGAATACTAATGACTTAAATTAATGTTTGACAAATTAAGCTAAGAAATTATTATAATTTTAATTTTTTTAGTAAATACTTAACAACGTTTTTAATCTTAATTAATACTTTAATTGAATAGTTAACTGAAAGATAAGTATTTAATCTAATTAACACTAAAGTTTTCTAGTTAGTAATAATAAATTGATTTCAAAGTTTAAGGAAGATTTTAAATATTAATTAAATTAAATAATCATTATTAATTAATTGTTTAAAAAAGTAATTAAGAAGGGTTAACAAATTTATAATTGTAATGAATTAAGCAATTAGGGATTTATCAATTTGTAATTAAAAAATGGTTAATTAACAATTAAGTGTCTAATTTATTTGTAATTGAGGATTATTAATTAGATAATTTAAGTTGATTAATTTATAATTAGTAGCTAATTAAGTTTATTGATTAAGAAATAATTAATTAGATTAATATTTAATTAAGTTATTTATCATTAAGAAGAATTAATCACTGATTTAAAATAATCAATAAAAATAATTATGTGGTTAATTCATTAAATCACACTCACCTTGATTTAAAAATAATTAACTATTGTTGTGCACTGGATTGATATTTCTATTGTGATTGTGATACTGTGTGATGTGAATTGCTTTACACTGAAATGTGATTTGTGATTTAATTCTGTATTGATGTGAAAACCCTTTTGCCCGTAAATCGACATTTAAATTTCAATGCGACAAGGAGTCGGATTCCAGTTGGTTATCCGAAACCCACATCGAACCCTGAATATGAACCTTTGTGATGGATACATCCACGTATTTTTTTAAATTGAGCGCTCACTATTCGGTTTAGCTGGGTGAGGACCTTCGTGTCATATAACCCATTTCAAATATGTGATATGAAGAAATGGGTAGCAATTAGAGACGGTGGTGAAGACCAGGCGTCTTCAGGAACGATAGGATAACCTGTCGAATGACTCTACACTGAGTTGCTCCGATATAAAGATCTCTATATGTGATGGGGAGTTTGATCAGGATTGTGGATGCCCGGATTGCAAGGGCTTCTTTGGAAGTGCCTTCGGTTCTGTTCGAATCCGGAACAGACTTGTATGGTTGTATGTCTGACGCTACACCTTGAGATATAAAGCTGATTTCTTTCAAATACATATCTATTGGTGGCGGAGAATTTATTCTCTTAGCTTAACACCCTTCTCTGAGACGTAAGAGCTGAGAGTTTATGTAGTTGAAGGTTATTTGTGATATACTCCCAATTTAGTAGTGTGGCATGCTGAGTGCTGCTGATCATTTGTTGATCGAAGCATGGCTTTGTGAAAAAGCGTAGCTTTGTGGACGAGACTTCATCGAACCTCACAACCCGGTATGGTCGAATCATGGAAGCAAGGTTATTTTGGGGGTAGCACCCTTTCAGGGTATGTCCATTTCCTTCTGGATTATAAGAGGTTTCATGGAATGGGGCCCAGATACTTACTTTGTGGTTGCTGCAAACTTATTGCTTTATGGTTGTCGGTTGAGAAGCGCTTCAGATAAAGGTTGGTAATGACCTGGAGATGGCATACTCGTGTCAATTGTTACCTAGTCACAGAGGTAACCCAGCCTTGTGTAGCAGAGATCCGGTTAGGTTCTCGGGGACGTCCCTCCAGAGGCATTCCATTTTGTGTGGGAAGTTCCTTTACCCGACCATTTGTTGGAAAGCCAAACAAAACAATACGAGCCCAATACGGTTTTAAATTGGATTACCTGCCACCTTCGGTGGTAGCTATAGTAAGCATAGTATAATGGTATCTATGCTGGCTAAGATTTTGAAATTGTTTTCACACTATGCACTAATAATAATGTTTAAAAGAGTTTTTCTCGTATCAAACATTTTTGACTGTCATAAGGAGAAATCCCCTCCAAGTTTGCGCTTGCATTGTGTGTGTGGCGGGAGGCCTTATGGCAGTTTCATTTTTCAAAAAGCATTGCAGATTTCTTTCAAATTCTTTTGTTTTGCTTTTGATAAAAATGAACTGTTTTATTTCAAACAACTATTTTTGTTTACTCATACCAGTCCCATGACTGACCCGGAGTTTATTGTTCCTTTCCTAAACTCTGGGTGTCCATAATTTTCTACACGGGCAGCCTAGAAGCAGGTATCCATGTTTTGGAGCTAGCTTGAATTTTGAAATCTTTTGGAAGTTTTGGATTTGGAAATCTTTTGAAGTGTTGGAGTTTTTGAAGACCTTGTCGAAGTTGAAGTATGTTGGAAACTTGTTGAAGTTTCTGTTGTCATATTATTGTTGCATCGTATTTGTATCACTCTGATATTTGGGATCGATGTTGTATTGGATATTGTATCATGTTGTATCTGTGTTGATATATGATATTCATTTTGTTTCCGCTGTTTATATTCATCTAATGTTGTTGTAAGCTCCATCCGAACTGAAATTCGACGCTTGAATCTCCGGTAGTCGAATACAAGTGAGGTATTTGATGTCGATTTTTAATCGCTGGATTTCGGATCGTGACATTTGTCATCGACTCGATGGAGGCTGGAGCTTCGACCAACGGTGTCGATTCCAATTGTGCATGTGCATAGTGATGTGGTTGGTGTCAGTCGAAAGAGAATTGGGGAAGAAGGGTTTGACTCGAAGTAAGCCTTGGGGTGGAACATGTGATAACTCGAGTTTGGGCTCGAGTATGATTTCGATATGCCGGGTAAAACACCTAGCAGAATAGTAAGTTTGAAAAAAATTGTAGCACGGGTTGAATTTTGATAAAACCCGAAGCAAACGAGAATTTTTCTCGGGTATGACTCGAAGTGGGTATCGAGCTTAATATGTTAAACAGTTTTTACTTTAAAAATTTTCAAATTTTTAAACACTTTTGAACCATGTTTCCAAATGATGATTTGATTAAAGTTTGAATCAATTAAAGATTTAAGTAAGATATTTTCAAAGTAATTAAATTTTAATTTATTTAATTTTGGATACATTATTTTGTAAATTTATTTATATTGAATAAATAATGTAATTAATAGGGTAATTAAGATAAAAAGTTATTTAAACTACTTTAACCTTTTAAGGCAACTAAGGTATATGGATAATGATTAAATAAGGTTTAAAAGGATAATCAAAGTAATTAATTTATCTCTTGGTTTATTAAACAATTAATGATTTTGTTAATATAATTTCTTAAGAAATAATTACTTAATTAATTATTTAATATTAAAGAATTAATTAAATAAAAGTAATTAAGATTTAATTAATTAATAATTAAGGATTAATTAAGATAATTAATTAAGGAGTAATGAATTAATAAAAGTAGTTAATATTTAATTAATTAATAATTAAGGATTAATTTATTAAAATAATTAATTAAGGAGTAACTAATTAATAAAAGTAACTAAGATTTAATTAATTAATAATTAAGGATTAATTAATTAAGATAATTAATTAACGAATAATTAATTAATAAAAGTAATTAAGAGTTAATTAATTAACAATTAAGGGTTAATTAATTAGGATAATTAATTAAGGAATGATTAATTAATGAAGGTGATTAAGACTTAATCAATTGTAATTTATGATAATTAATCATTGATTAAAGATTACTAATGAAAGTAATTATGTGGTTAACAAATTTAAAACCACACAATTTATTCATCTTAATAAAAGATGTTTGATTGTTATTGAATGTTGTGTGTTGGATTGATATTTCTGGTATGTGATGTGATGCTATATAATGCAAATTGCTTTGTGCTGAGCTGCGATGTCTGTGATGAATACTTCTGTGTGAATGTGAAAACCCAATTGGCCCATAAAACGACATTTGAATTTCGATGCGACAGAGAGTCGGATTCCAGTTGGTTATCAGTAACCCACGTCGAACCGGCGAATCTTTGTGAATGATATATCCACGTGTTTTAAATTGAGCACTAACTATTCGGTTTAGCCGAGAGAGGACCTTTGTATCGTATAACCCATTTCGAATAGTGATATGACGAAATGGATAACATTTGAAGACGGTGGTGAAGATCGGGCGTCTTCAATAACGATAGGATAACCTGTCGAATGACTCTGCACTGAGTTGCTCCGATATAGAGATCTCCATATGTGATGAGGAGTCCGATCGGGATTGTGGATGCCCGGATTGCAAGGACTTCTTGGGAAGTGCCTTCAGTTCTGTTCGAACCCGGAACAAACTTGTATGGTTGTATGTTTGACATTACAGTTTGAGATATAAAGTTGATTTCTTTCAAATACATTTCTATTGGTGGCGAAGAATTTATTCTCTTAGCTTAACACCCTTCTCTGAGACGTAGGAGCTTAGAGGTTATGTAGTTGAAGGTTATTAGTGATATACTCCCAATTTGGTAGTGTGGCATGCCGAGTGCTGCTGATCATTTGTTGATTGAAGTATGGCTTTGTGAAAAAGCGTAGCTTTGTATACGATACTGCGACAAACCTCACAACCCGGTTATGGTCGAAACAGGAATTATGGCGGCAAGGTTATTTGGGGGTAGCGCCCCCTGAGGGTATGTCCATTTCCTTCTGGATTATAAGTGGTATCATGGTATGGAGCCTAGATACTTACTTTGTGGTTGTTGCATACTTATTGCTTTGTGGTTGTTGGTTGAGAAGCGCTTTGGATAAAGGTTGGTAACGACCGGAAGATGGCATATTCGTGTCAGTAGTTACCTAGTTATAGAGGTAACCCGGCCTTGTGTAGTAGAGATCCGGTTAGGTTCTCGGGGACGTCCCTACAGAGGTGTTCCATTTTGTGTGGGAAGTTCCTTTGCCTGACCATTTGTTGAAAATCCAATCATCCAATACGAGCCCTTTACGGTTTTAGTTGTATAACCTGCCATTTACTTATGGTGGCGCCTCACTGTTTAGATGGTAGCTATAGTAGGCATAGTACGAAATGTCTATGCTGGCTAAGATTAATATTATACTTTCGAAAATGTTTTTTACACTATGCACTAATAAAAATATCAAAGAGTTTTCTCGTATTAAGCATGTTTTGACTATCATTAGAAAAAATCTCCTCCAAGTCTGCGTTTGTATTGTGTGTGTGGTGGGACGTCTTATGGTAGTTCCATTTTCTAAAAAGCATATCGGTTTTCTTTTATAAAAATGTTTTTATTTCAAACAACTATTTTTTTACTCATACTAGTCCCCTGACTGACCCGGAGTTTATTATTCCTTTCCTAAATTCTGGGTGCCCATAATTTCCACACAGGCAGCCTAGAAGCAGATTATCCATGTTTTTGGAGCTAGCTTAGATTTTGAAGTCTTTTGGATGCTGTCGAATTTTGGAAAGCTTTTGGATTTGGAAATCTCTTAAAGTATTGGAGTTTTTGAAGACCTTATCGAAGTGAAGTCTGTTGGGGAACTTGTTGAAGTTTCTGTTGTCGTATTATTATTGTATCATATTTGTAGCACTTTGATATTGTTGATCGATGCTGGAACGGATATTGTATCATGTTATCTGTATTGTGATCAATGATATTCATTTTTTCGCTGTTTATTTTCATCTAATATTGTTATACGCTCCGTCAGAACTGAAGTTCATTGCTTGAATCTCCGATAGTTGAATACAAGTAAGGTATTTGATGTCGATTTTCAATCGCTGGATTTCGAGTCATGACAAGTGGCATCAAAGCTAAAGGTTGAGTAAAAACTTTAGAAACGGAGTATAGCAAATTAGATGGCTCATTAGAGAAAGGGTGAAGTATACCCTAGAATGAGTATAAACCGAGAGACCGAAACCCTAAATTTCTTGATCTATTCCTTTTAAACTGTTGTTATTCCCTAATATATCTTGTCCGTATGCCTAAATCAAGTTTTCTTACTATTTACAGATAGTGAGAATGAGCGGAAGAAGCGGACAAGGTAGGGGACGGAAAATACCACTACAACTGGTCAAGTCCCTACAACATCAACTATACCTACTCAACCTCAGCCGAATCTGACTGATCTATATAAAAGCTTCTCGAGACTTGGAGGAAAATCGTTTACTGGCAAGGAGTCTATTGTTGAAGCCTAAGCTTGGATTAGATCGTGTGAAAGAATTTTTAAAGGATTGAAGTTGGTAGACGATCAAAAGCGATTAATAGCTTCTTGGCAACTCCAAGAAGAAGCATTAGCCTGGTGGGAGACAGTTATTGTGGATGAGTCAGAAGATGAGTTTACTTGGAGACGATTTAAAGAAGTGTTTGAGCAGCGATACATTCCATCTGCTGGTATCTCTCGAATGTACCAGGAGTTCATAGATTTGAAACAAGGAAGTCTATCATTTGAGGAATAATTGAATAAATTCAACGAATTGTATCGATTTGGTCCGGAGCTGGTGAATACACCTTTGAAGAAGAACGAAAGATTCATTCGGCGAATGAATAAGGAGTATCACAAGAGGATGACAGCCCACATAAAAGAATCCTTTTCTGACTTGATCGATATGGGTTATCGATATACTACCCTAGATATGCAGAAAGTTTCGGAAGAGAAGGGGAGTTCAAGTAGTTCGAATTGGAAGAAAAGAAAATTCGAAGGAAAGAGGCCGGTTCAAGGCAAGGAGAAGAAGAGGAGTAATTAAGAGAACCCGGCTAGAAATATTACTTGTTATAACTGTCAGGAGAAAGGCCATTTAGCAAACGATTGTGAGAGGCCAAAAAAACAAATAAAGAAAGATCAACTCTTGAAGACAAGCCAATGATCCAAGGAATGCTATTGTTGTCACTAGCCGGGTCATGGAGTTAAGAATTGCCCGAAAAAGAAACGGGCACAAATAGCGAAAGTGTATGCAATAAAAGATGACCCCTCAACTTCAAAAGTGGATGAAGGAAAGGTAGTTTTAGAGGGTAACCTTATTGTTGGTGATAGAGTTGTTAGAGTTTTATTCGACACGGGAGCTTTACTTAGTTGTATCTCCCAACAAATCATGAATGAATTAAAACTTAATCCTAAATTTGTTGATGAACCTATTTGTGTGAAGAATCCAGTGGGTGGTCCTGCAAATCTTTGTCTATATTGTAGGAGGGTGCCTATCTCGTATTCTGGCCATCGGTTTCCTATTAACCTTTATGTTCTCGACTTCAATGAATTTGAAATCCTACTCGGAATGAATTGGTAATCGAAATACGAAGCCAAATTAGATTGCAACCACCAAACGATTCTGGTCAATTTTTTTTGGAGATTTCATTGAAATTTCTTGTGAAGACCCTAGTCCAAAAAGGGATAAACTGATGTATAGTTTAGGATATCCAGAACCTAATCTGGAGTCCATTCCTATTGTCCAGCATTTTTCCGATGTATTCGAAGAGGTTAAGTCTTACCCCCATACAGAAAGACTGAATTCAGAATTGACTTAGTTTCGAATGCTGGTCCTATTGTTCATGCTAGTCGTAGGATGGCACCCTGGGAAAGAATTGAACTAGTCAAGCAAACCGATGATTTTCTAAAAAAGGGATTGATTCGTCCTAGTGTTTCTGAATGGGGTTTAGCTATAGTGTTTGTGGCTAAATCTGACGGATCCTTGAGATTGTGTGTTGACTATCGCGATCTCAATAAAAAAACTCTCAAGAACAAGTTTCCTTTACTCAGGATTGATGATCTATTCGATCAACTACACAGTGCATGATTCTTTTCTAAGATGGATCTAGCCCAGGGATTCCATCAGCTACGAATTGCAGAAGACTGTGTGCATTTGACTTCTTTTAAGGGTCCGGACGTATTCTATGAATGGTTAGTCATGCCTTTCGGACTAACCAACGCTCCCACATACTTCTAGATTTAATGACCCGTGTGTTTCTAGAGGTGTTGAATAAATTTGTGCTCGTATTTATCGATGATATCCTAATCTACTCCAAAACCGAAGAGGAGCATGCTGAACATCTCAGAATTGTTTTAGAGATATTGAGAAGGAACATTTTATTCGCTAAATTTTCTAAATTCCACTTTTGGGTCAAAGAAGTCATATTTCTTGGCCATATTGTTAATGAAGAAGGGATTTCTGCTGATCCTAGCAAAATTTCCGCTATTCTTGACTGGAAGCGACCCACAACTCCAAAAGAAGTTCGAAGTTTTATAGGTTTAGCAGGCTATTACCGAAAGTTTGTTCAGGACTTTTCTAAGATAGCTAGTCCATTGACTAAGCTAACAATGAAGAATGCCAAGTTCAATTGGACTCCGAAGTGTGATGAAGCTTTTCAGGAATTGAAAAAGAGATTGACTACTGCTCCTGTTCTCGCTATCATCAACGGGAACCAAGGCTTATTTGTCTATACTGACGCCTGTGGTGAGTGTTAATGCAGAATGGAAAGGTAATCTCCTACGCGAGTAGGCAATTACGTCCGCACGAGAGAAACTACCCAACACAAGATTTGGATCTCTTGGCTGTTATTTTCGCCTTAAAAATTTGGCAACATTATATTCTAGGTAAGAATCTCTTTCAGCTTTACTAAAAGAAAATTTTAAAGTTCAACTTAACATAATATATACTTAATAAATCCTTCTTATTTAGGTGAAAATTTTGAATTATTCACCGACCACAAATCTTTGAAGTATCTCTTCACCCAGAAAGATTTGAATATGTGACAACAACGTTGGTTAGAATTTTTGGCATCCTATGACCTAGATATTCTATATACACCCCAAAAAGCCAATGTAGCTGCCGATGCTTTGAGCAGAAGACATGTTGTTCTCGCATATATTGCCGTCGCTTCGACTCTTCTTAAGAATATTGCAATGAAGCAGAAAGAAGACGAGTTTCTTTAGGGAATTTATAAAAGAATATGCCAAGGTAAAGATACTAGCTTTGAGATTGATAGTAGAGGAGTTATAAGATTGAAAGGCAGGATTTGTGATCCTGCCATTTCAGATCTGAAACGTGAAGTTTTGGACGAATGCCACAAGTCGAAACTTTGTATCCATCAATGAGTCAATAAAATGTATCGTGATATCAAAAGAACATTTTGGTGGAAGACGATGAAAAGGGACATATCTATATATGTGAGTCGTTGTGCTACCTGTCAACAAATTAAAAGCGATCAAAAGAAAGTGCGGGTTTAATTCAGCCTTTGGAAGTACTGAAGTGGAAATGGGATCAAGCATTGATGGATTTCATCGATGGGTTGCCACGAACTAAGAAAGGAAATGAAGCAATTTGGGTTATAGTGGACCGTCTGACCAAAACTGCTCACTTCATTCCAGTGAAATCCACCGGACAACGGCAAGCTTAGCAGAGCTATATATAAAGGAAATTATCCGTCTCCACTGTATTCTGAGCTGTATAGTGAGTGATCGTGATCCGATCTTCACTAGTAAATTTTGGGAAGCATTCCGAGCCGCATTGGGAACAAAGCTGAACTTCAATACTGCCTATCACCAGTAGTCTGATAGGCAGCCAGAAAGGATTAATCGAATTCTAGAAGGCTTTTTGCGAGCTTGTATTCTCGACTTTGGTGGTTCTTGGGAGGACCATTTACATCTGGTAGAATTCTCATATAATAATAGCTATCAGGCTAGTATTGAAATGGCTCCTTATAAGGCTTTATATGGTCGTCCTTGTCGATCACCTGCATGTTGGATCGATTCAGGTGATAGACTCATCCTTGGGCCAGATATGATTAAAGAAGCCGTAGAGAAAGTAGATTTTATTCGGAAGAAGTTATTAACTGCTCAAAGTCGTCAGAAGGGCTATTATTACCGAAGAAGAAGAGATTTGGAATTTCAAGTTGGGTGTTCTGTATTCTTAAAAGTGTCTCCAATGTGTGGCGTGTTAAGGTTTGGGAAAACTGGTAAGCCAGCACCACGGTATATTGGTCCTTTTTCGATTCTAGAGAGGATTGGTCCTCTAGCATATCGAGTGCAGCTACCCAGCTGGTTATCTGGCGTGCACAATGTGTTCCATATTTCTAACCTCTAGAAATATGTGCACGACCCAGATAGTATCGTTGAAGAGGCAGCTCAGCAGGATCTTGAGATCACTCCTAACTTAGCAGTTAAAAGAGAGCCATTGAAAATAATCGATCGTGATGAAAAGCAGTTGAGAAACAAAATTGTGAAATTAGTTAAAGTACAATGGAGTGGCGATCCAAAGGACTATACTTGGGAAATAGAGGAGAACATGTAGAAGTCCTATCCCAACTGCAGAGTGGATATCTCGGCTTAATCTGATAAGACATTTTTTTCTTTTTTCTGTATTCGTATATTCTTTGCTTGTCTTTCTCTCTCTTTCAAATTTCGAGGACTAAATTTTCTTAAGGAGGGAAACCTGTAACATCCCAAATTTATCAATTTAAAATTTGTAGTTTATTTGAATTTTTGGAATTCAATTTGAAGTTAATTTGAATTAATTTTAAAATTTCGAAACAAGTGAATATTGAGTTTGTTTGTTTATGAATAAAATGGGTTTCAAATTTGAACTTGAATTTTATTTTTAATTTGAATTTGAACTTGTATTTGAATTTAAATTTGAAATAAGATATTTTAAATAATTATTTGGATTCAAAAATAATAACATATATGTATAATTTTATTAATATATGAATTAGTATTAAAAACACTTTCTTTAAAAAGATTGTATAAATATAAAAGAAAATGTAATTATATAAATAAGAGAAAAGAAATTATAAAAACAAATTATTTAATTCCTTATACATGAATTAACAAATGTTAGGATCATAGGAGAATGAATTAACAAGTGTAATAACTCGAGATAAAAAATGAAAACGTTTAATCTCTTTTGATTTTAATTTTTAAGAAAATCCATAAAAGAAATTTAAGTTATTACTCTCATTCCTTTTACTTCTTTTATCTCATTTTTAAAAACTTAAAGAAGAGAAAGCCTGTACAAATTTTTAATCAGAAAGAAAAAAAATCATCATCAAGCAAACTTCATTAAAAACTAAATTAAGAAAGATCAACAATCAACCAAATCTGGAATTAAAACATTTCAAGGATTTAAGGCCTAAAATTTCATTTCTATCCAGAAATCAAGTAAAGCAGTTTCAAAACTTCAAACAAACAATTTAGCAAAACTTCGTCATCTAACAAACAGTGATCAGAGCATTTTAATCAAATCCAGACAAAAGCAATTTCCAGATTTTTCAAGTTCAACACTCAGGCTCTTCTCTATTTTTATAAAATTAAACTGAAGGTAAATTCTTTTAAGAATTTGAGTTTCAATTTGATTAAGTAATCAAGCAAGTAAATACATCAGAAGCCAAGCAAATTTAAATAACTAGTTGCAGGTAAGTAAGAAAATCCAAAATCAAGATCAAAAATTTCAGCAATCAAAAAATCCTTTTTCTTCCCAGTCTTCAAAATCTGATAGTATCAACTTCCTTTCTGTTTTCTGCTTTTAGGTATAATAGGTGAGTAAACCTCTGTTAAATCCAGTTTTTGACTGTTGTTTGAAAGCATGCCTGAAGTGATGTCGAAAACCATTTGCATATGAACAAAATCTGTGTGTATGTGTATATGAATTTGCCTGTGCATGTTGATGTACAGGGTTGATAATCCCTGCTCCAGTTCCAGGTTTTCAAAAACCTGTCAAAAACAAAAAATCTCTACTTCTAACCTTTATTAGGTTGAAGTGTTAAAATAGAAAGTGTTCAAATTTATTCTAACTGAATTTTAAAAATTACTTTTACAAACTAATATTAAGAGTTTGGGGTCCGGAACAAGAAAGTACTATAAGCTCAATTTAGAATTAAAATTTGATTTCTTTGATTATTCGATTTGATCATATAACCTAAATCATTTTTGAAAATGTTGATTTTTAAGATTAAAATCAAGATTTTGAATTACGTTTGGAGTGAGCATTTCGACGTTGAACTGGAAACGAGTTTTAGGGCTTTTCTGGCGATCGAGGCAATTTGGATGGTCGGAATTTTGCTTGAAGGTGGTTGGGGAGTTGTCGAGGCCAGGAAAAATGTCAGGTGATTTTTCCAGTCACCGTGGTGTCTGCAGATCAATGAACTAGGGTTTAAACCCAATTTTCCTTAAGGGTCGTAATTTTAGTTGTTGCGACGTCGTTGGTCGACCGGAGTCGATGGCGCCAGTGCCGTCACTAGCGTTAGACATCGTGGAAGCTTCGAGTGCATTCGTGTAACTGCTGATGGCCTGAGGTGGGAGATCGAAGCGATTTCGTGATGACCGGTTTTGGCTCCAGTTTGGGGTTGATAGCGAAAATTCGATTTCATCGACGTGATGGGTTTCTGGGTGCTCGTGGGGTTGTCATCAACTCAATGGAGGCTGGAGCTTAGACCAATGGTGGCAATTCCATTGTGTATGTACACAGCGATGTGGTTGGTGTCAGTGGAAAGAGAATTGGGGAAGAAGGGTTCGACTTGAAGTAAGCCTCGGGGTGGAACGTGTGATAACTCGAGTTTGGGCTCGAGTATGATTTTGATATGATGGGTAAAACACTTAGCAAAATTGTAGGTTTGAAAAAAATTGGAGCACGGGTTGAAATTTGATAAAACCCGAAGCAAACGAGAATTTTTCTCGGGTGTGACTCGAAGTGGGTATCGAGCTTAATATGTTAAACGGTTTTTACTTTAAAAAATTTCAAATTTTTAAACCATGTTTTCAAATGATGATTTGATTAAAGTTTGAATCAATTAAAGATTTAAGTAAGATATTTTCAAAGTAATTAAATTTCAATTTATTTAATTTTGGATACATTATTTTATAAAGTTATTTATATTGAATAAATAATGTAATTAAAAGGGTAATTAAGATAAAAAGTTATTTAAACTACCTTAACCTTTAAGGCAACTAACGTATATGGATAATGATTAAATCAGGTTTAAAAGGATAGTCAAAGTAATTAATTTATCTCTTAGTTTATTAAACAATTAATGATTTTGTTAATATAATTTCTTAAGAAATAATTACTTAATTAATTATTTAAATTAAAGAATTAATTAAATAAAAGTAATTAAGATTTAATTATTTAATAATTAAGGTTTAATTAATTAATATAATTAATTAAGGAGTAATTAATTAATAAAAGTTATTAAGATTTAATTAGTTAATAATTAAGGATTAATTAATTAAGATAATTAATTAAGGAGTAATTAATTAATAAAAGTAATTAAGACTTAATTAATTAATAATTAAGGATTAATTAATTAAGATAATTAATTAAGGAATAATTAATTAATAAAAGTAATTAAGAGTTAATTAATTAACAATTAAGGGTTAATTAATTAAGGAATGATTAATTAAGGAATGATTAATCAATGAAGGTGATTAAGACTTAATCAATTGTAACTAATGATAATTAATCATTGATTAAAGATTACTAATGAAAGTAATTATGTGGTTAACAAATTTTGAACATACAATTTATTCATCTTGATTAAAGATGTTTTTTTGTTATTGAATGCCGTGTGTTGGATTGATATTTCTGATATGTGATGTGATGCCATGTAATGTAAATTGCTTTGTGCCGAGCTGTGATGTCTGTGATGAATATACTTCTGTGTTAATGTGAAAACCCAATTGGCCCGTAAAACGACATTTGAATTTCGATGCGACAAGGAGTCGGATTCCAGTTGGTTATCCGAAACCCACATCGAACTTGTGAATCTTTGTGAATGATATATCCACGTGTTTTAAATTGAGCGCTCACTATTCGATTTAGCCGGGAGAGAAACATTGTGTCGTGTAACCCATTCCGAATAGTGATACGACGAAATGAATAGCATCTGAAGATGGTGGTGAAGACCGGGAGTCTTTGAGAACGATAGGATAACCTGTCGAATGACTCTGCACTGAGTTGCTTCGGTATAGAGATCTCCATATGTGATGGGGAGTCTGATCGGGATTGTGGATGCCCGGATTGCAAGGAATTCTTTGGAAATGCCTTCGGTTCTGTTCGAACGCGGAACAGACTTGTATGGTTGCATGTATGACTTTACAGTTTGAGATATAAAGCTGATTTCTTTCAAATACATTTCTATTGGTGGTGGAGAATTTATTCTCTTAGCTTAACACCCTTCTCTGAGAGGTACGAGCTCAGAGGTTATGTAGTTGAAGGTTATTAGTGATACACTCCCAATTTGGTAGTGTGACATGCTGAGTGCTGCTGATCATTTGTTGATCGAAGCATGGTTTTGTGAAAAAGCTAGCTTTGTGGACGAGACTGCGTCGAACCTCACAACCCGGTTATGGTCGAAACAGGAATCGTGGCAGCAAAGCTATTTGGGGGTAGCGCCTCCTGAGGGTATGTCCATTTCCTTCTGGATTATAAGTGGTATCATGGTATGGAGCCCAGATACTTACTTTGTGGTTGATGCAAACTTATTGCTTTGTGGTTGTTGGTTGAGAAGCGCTTTGGATAAAGGTTGGTAACGACTGGGAGGTGGCATACTCGTGTCAGTGGTTACCTAGTTACAGAGGTAACCCGGCCTTGTGTAGCAGAGATCCGGTTAGATTCTCGGGAACATCCCTCCAGAGGCATTCCATTTTGTGTGGGAAGTCATTTGCCTGACCATTTGTTAGAAATCCAATCATCCAATACGGGCCCTTTACGGTTTTAGTTGTATAACCTGCCATTTACTTATGGTGGCGCCCCACTGTTTAGATGATAGCTATAGTAGGCATAGTACGAAATGTCTATGTTGGCTAAGATTAATATTGTACTTTCGAAAATATTTTATACACTATACACTAATAATAATATCGAAGAGTTTTCTCGCATTGAGCATGTTTTGACTATCATGAGAAGAAATCTCCTCTAAGTCTGCTTTTGCATTGTGTGTATGGTGGGAGGTTTTATGGTAGTTTCATTTTCTAAAATGTATATCGGTTTCTTTTATAAAACTGTTTTTATTTCAAACAATTATTTTTATTTACTCATACCAGTCCCCTGACTGACCCGGAGTTTATTGTTCATTTCCTAAACTCTTGGTGCCCATGATTTCCACACGGGCAGCCTAGAAGCAGGTTATCAGTGTTTTTGGTGCTAGCTTGGATTTTGAAGTCTTTTGAAAACTGTCGAATTTTGGAAAGCTTTTGGATTTGGAAATCTCTTAAAGTATTGGAGTTTTTGAAGACCTTATCGAAGTGAAGTATGTTGGGAAACTTATTGAAGTTTCTATTGTCATATTATTATTGTATCATATTTGTAGCACTCTGATATTGTTGATCGATGTTGTAATGGATATTGTATCATGTTGTATGATCAATGGTATTCAATTTTCCGCTGTTTATGTTGTTATAAGCTCCATCCGAACTAAAGTTCAACGCTTGAATCTCCGGCAGTTGAATACAAGTGAGGTATTTGATGTCGATTTTCAATCGTTGGATTTCGGGTCGTGACACCTATTCTTATTCAACCCATGACAGTCTGCCCTTTTGAATGGTTTGAGTGCGGCATGCTTGTCTGATTGAACGTCCAAAATACACACACATATAGAGCTCAATTTATTTGTTTCTTTGGTCATGGTACACTTACAAAAGTACCGATGCTCTTATGCTAGTGCTTAGTTATGCAATAACTTAGTTAAGACTGGACATGGTTGAATGGTGACTAAAAAACATAAGTTGCTAAAATTTATCTTACACATCATACAAATATTTTAAAGAACAAAATATAGTTTTAATATTATAGATGAATATTTGTGATAAAAATTTATCATCAAATTATATAAAAAATTTACTGCAAATATATCATAGGGAGCAAATCAAAGGAGTACACATATCTGCAAATTAGATAGATATATTTACATTAAGAGTTGAATATTCTATCGTCACACCAAGTACGTGTAAAATGAAAGATTAAGATTCAAATCAAATGGTTTATTCTTTTTCTTATTAAAAGGAAAATCTTAAATTAAATAATGTCAAACTCATACTTCTTGTTAACTATATAGTTAATATTACATCAGAGTCATCAAATAAAAAACATGTCCTTATCTTTGATTCAATAGATAGAAAAACCACTTCCTAAAAGATAAGAAAATTGCTGTGTAAAAGCAAAGAGAAATAACTGATTAAAACCATGAAAAATTGCACTAAAGATCTGAAGGGCACCTTAATTACTTTAGTATGTCTTAGCAATTTCAATTTACTCAAGACATCGATTTTCATTACGCTCATCATTCAAAACCTACTGTGAACTTTTACTTTAAGAAAGCAAAATATGGTCCTTTGAGTTAAATATGTTAACACAGGTCATACTTGCGATCAAATACTTATTTGAGGTAGATCCAATCAAATAATGAATGGGAGATCTTTTCCAATGCTTATGAATAACCCCAAATTACAAAGAAAGTCTGTTATATGATGGAATTCTAAAATTCATCTCATCATATATGACATTAAGATATGTACAGTGTGGGTATATTAAGAATTTTATGATATTATCTTTATGATTTAAGAAAACAGTAGGTTTTCGGTCTTAAGATACGATTAGAATTATGTAAATTATGAACATTTAGTTTCTTAAAATATAAAAACAAAAGGAAGTAGACAAAATTTAAAGCATCGAGTATATTTGGACACCTTGTAAAATAATAAAACATAAGCCATGACTTTGTATAAGATTTGTACCTAATGAATTTATTATGCAAATAGTAGATTTCTATTGTATATTTATGAGAAATTTCATGTTGTATTTTTCAAAAAGGCAGAAATGGCACCTAGCAAGATAATGGGTCATAACTTTGTATGACATCTGTACCTAATATAAATTGATTACAAAAACATTGTTGTCTATTTATGAGGAAATGTAAGCTGTAGTGTACTTCAAAAAGTCAGAAAACAGAGTGTCACACAAATATAGTTGCTGGAGTTTCGATATAGTAAATCGCAATGACTAAATGTGTTTTAATTGTAAACTTATTCTAATAATGCTTTCTTCTATGTCTGATTTGGAGATTTTTTCATCCTAGATAAGATAAGGAAGTAAGTATTTCCTCAAGCCCAAATAAAAAAATGTTGGGCAAATCTTAATTTATTTAATGTCGAGAGAAAGATATATATTAGGCTAACATATATTCTTAAACACTAATTTATTCTCATTTTATCATTTTGAGTTAGTCGACAGAACATTTATAAAACAATGATGCCAAATTATGCACCTTTAGTTGGAATCATTTGATTATTCAAGTAAATCTACATAGTTAGGAACATACATAACATATTCAAATAGAATTATCTAGGATCATGTGAATGAAACAACAAATCTGTATAATTCCTAAATACAAGTACGTGTCCAAATAAAGAACAGTTTCAAATTTGAAACTGTTTAATCCTTCCTTAAGAGGAACATTTTCATGAAATCTATAATTTTTCAGATAATTTTTTTAATATGGATCCAGTAAAACAAATATATAACGTATAAAAATGCATATACGAACAACTATAAAGACAAAATTAATCATGGGCTCACCTCAATTCATGACAGAAGTAATCCATCCATTCATGGTGCTTCTTACATTACCATATCTCGGCAAATGATACAAATATTTCATTTCCTTTAGGCTTTGTGCACTCAACCTGTAATTGTAATAAAATCAAAGTTGGATGACCAGATTATTTGTTTCAAGATGTAAATTTCTTTTGTATTTATATAGAAAAGATATAGTTATTGATATTTTGGATAAGATGCAGATTCAACGTAATTTCTACACATTCATATCAATGTACCAGCAATCTAAACTTTAGTCATATTGAACAACGGAAAAATCACATCAAAAATTAAAATATTGATAAAACTAAAATCACCTAATTTGAAGGTAGCTCATTTGATTACGTTTATCGCTTACATTTTAGCTGACTTTAATGTTTGTGAAAAAACACCAAAATTCCTCATCCATTTAACCAAGAAAAATAAAAACCTTTCTATTTGAAGATAGCTCATTTTCTCATTCTAGCTTACTTTACTTTGATAAATATCTCACATAATACATATGGTACCTTCCACCCTATATTCCTCTTAGATGGTCCTTGAAATAAATAAAAGAAAATTAACAAATGTTCACAAAATACAGCTCTGTATTATCATGAACTAAACATTTTTAAAAATAATAATAAACCTACCTTTGAGAACAATACCTGAAACATATCGATGAATGAAAAGAATACCTAAAACGTATCAATTAATGAATAGAATACTTGGAACACGTTTGAAGTCTGTAAAAGAAGCAACAGTGGTAGATTCAAATCGCAGGTAGGTGAAGCAGATTGATACAAAAACTTAAATGAACTTCACATATATGAAACAGGTTCAAAATTAATTGAAACACAAACGAAAAGAAGGAAGATGTCTCTGTATGCGGGGTGAATTGGGACTGAATGAATTTGTCAGGTGGAATAATATCTTCTTATATTAATTGCCTGGCACAGTCTTTTTGTATAAGTCTCATCATGTACAGTGATGTATGATCATGTGAACCACACTACTTGCAAACATATCATTATTTGACTATATTTATTTTTGTAATTGTCATTGAAACTGTGTCATTGTTGGGATATCATTATGATGATAATTAACTAGAGCATTTCAGTAAAATTAATTTCTTGACAAATGTTTGAGATATTGTCCAAGAGGTTATCTTTTATAGCAGTTGTTTTAATTACAGACCATATCATCGTAAATTATTCAAAATTAATGATAATAAAAATATAAATCAAACTGAATGGTCACCAACATCGATAAAATGTCAGATCTTTAATAGTAAAACTCATGTTTGTTATGTACAAAAAGTTATAATAGGTGTTCTAATGTGAAATTAATTAGTAAATAAATATTCAAAGTTTAGTTAAAGTTGTACCTTACAAATGATGGCTTCATAACCAACTAATCCTATGAAACCCAAAAGTATTTTAAAATAAAGCTATTCCATTAGTATAGGATGCTGATTTAAGATTTAAGTTGATGACCTAAAAAAAACAAAGAGGGTTAGTATCACATAATTTAAACCGAATGTGTAAAGACCCACAAATCCTTACCCCTTGAATAGACACTAATCTCCAGTGATTTACTCAAGATGAACGAAAATACGAACCCTTAGGGTTTTAAGAAAGAAGAAAAAGAGAGAAGAAGAGAGAAGATAGTAGAAGATAGAGAGAAAAGAAAACAGAAAATAGAACGGAACTGAAATACCAGAACAACAATATCAGAATCTCACAATTCGCAGCGGAACAACATATAATAGATAAATGAATAATCTTTAAACAAAGAACTATATCAGTTATTACATTACATCACATCATATCATCAGAGTGTACAATAACAACAACAACAGCGGAAAAGAAATACTATATACTAGTGATACGCCAATGCCATCCATCTTGCTTCCAGCAACTCCTGAATTCCAGAATATCCTGATAAACCTTAACTCTTGACTGCCCGTGTGAAAATTGGTGGGCACCCAGAGTTTAGGAAGGAAAACAATAAACTCCGAGTCAGTCATGTGACTGGTGTGGGAACTAAAACAGTTTATTTTTCTTTAAAATCAAAATAGAGGAATATTTTAAAAATCAATTCGCAATGCTTTTAAAAATGAGACTACCATAAGACCTCCCGCCACACACACAATGAAAACGCAGACTTGGAGGAGATTTCTTCTTATGTTAGTCAAAGATGCTTGATACGTATTAAAAAGAAAACATTTGATATTATTACTAGTGCATAGTGTAGAAAACATTTCAAAAGTAGAATATAAATCTTAGCCAGCATAGGTACCATTATATTATGCTTACTATAGCTACCATATTAGATGGCAGGTTCTACAACTAAAACCGTACAAGTCTCGTATTGTTTCTTTGGATTTCCAACGAATGGTCAGGCCAAGGAACTTCCCATTGCCACATGAGAACGCCTCTGGATGGATGTCCCCGAGAACCAAACCGGATCTCTACCAACACAAGGCCGGGTTACCCCTAACTGGGTAACAACTGACACGAGTATGTCATCCCCCGGTCCTTTGGGACCTTTAACCGAGCGCTCGTCACCATCATCACACAATCATAACAAAGTGTTTTCAACATGAGTAAGTATCTGGGCTCCATACCATGATACCACCCTTTTCCAGAAGGAAATGCACATACCCTAAAGGGAGCTACCCCTCATAACCTTGCTGCATCTTTCCTGTTTTGACCATTCCGGGGTGTGAGGCTCGACGAAGTCACGTCCACAAAAACACGCTTTATACAAAGTCATGCTTTGGGTCAACAAATGATCATAGAAATGATCACTAAGATAGACGATCAAACAAATGATCCTATCACAAATAATCAACACAATGATCATTTCACAGCAACACTCAGCATGTCACATTACCAAATTGGGAATATATTGCTGATAACCTTCAACTATATAACCTCTGAGCTCGTACGTCTCAGAGAAGGGTGTTAAGCTAAGAGAATAAATTCTCCGCCTCCAACAGAAATATATTTGAAAGAAATCGGCTTTATATCTCAATTTGTAATGTCAGACATACAATCCATACAAGTCTGTTCCGGGCTCGAACAGAACCGAAGGCACTTACAAAGAAGTCCTTGCAATCCGGATAATCTCTAATCACGCCCGAATTTCCCATCACATATGGAGATCTCAATACCGGGGATCAGCCAGTGCAGAGACAATCAACAAGAAACCCTTTCGTTTTCGAAAATATCCGGTCTTCAACACCGATCTTCAAATGCAATTCATAACGACGTATCACATATTCGGAATGGGTTATACGACCCCAAGGTCCTTTCCCGGTTAACCCGAATAGTGAGCGCTTATTTAAAAAAATAAGTGTGGCATTCAATTTCAAGCAAATCTCAACAAATACCTATTTAAAGGTAAATATTTACAGTCGGTTATTGAACTATTAATAGATATGCCAACATCACCAGATTCCAAATAATTTTCCAAATTATTTATTTTCCAAAAATATCTTTACAAGTTATATATTTTCCATTCTTCAAAAATAAATCAATATTTATTTTTAAACCCAATTTCCCAATTTCATTTATAAATTCTATATTGAATTTACATTCCAAAATATTTATGAATATACGATTTCCATTCGTTTTCAAATATTCATTTTCAATTTATCTTCAAAAAGATAAATTCAAAATATTCACTTAATATTGAAAAAAACATTTCCATACTTATTTATTTATAAGTAATTCACAAGCCTTTTTATTTTCTACACTTAGAAAATATTTAATATACTCTAATCGAAATTAAGTATATATTTCATTCTTTAAGGAAATCATTCACTTAACCATATTTATTTGGGCCAAAACGAATGTTGCGTAAAACATCGTTACGACAACCCAAAATCACTAGTATAGGGATTCGAAATTAAAATAGATATATAAATCCCAATACTATACAAAACATTTCCTTTCGGAAATCATCTATTATAACAACAGTGTTATAATCTACTATTTCCTCTATTTCTCGAAAACGTCTATTTCAACAATGAATGTTGAAATCTATGGTTTCGAATCTTAATACATTTAAAACATCTTTAGATCGTTTTAATTCTATTTAAAACATCACATCCAAAACATTTTCTTTAATATATTATTCACTATTCAAAAACATGAATATACTTATTAACCAAATTCATCATTTCTATTCATTTTGTTTTACAGGATTATTCACTGTCTAAAACGTGAATATAACTCCATTAATAAATTACAACAATTTACTTATCAAAATAAGTAGTTTGCGGATTTATAAAACAATGTTTATAAATTCCATTTCTATTTAGTTTATAACTACTTTCTTTATAAATCTCCTTTATCAATCTATTCAATTTCATATCTCAATGGTATATTAAAAGTTCATATTATAAGTTAAATGCTTATAATTTATTTGTTTACAAAATCGTTCCTTTAAACTTCATAATTATAAATCTTATAACTTATAAGATTCATTTATTTATCCACATCTATTCCCTAAATAACTTTATAAATTTTATTTATAAAATTTTATTTATAACTTCACCGTTATAATCCTATAGATTTCCTTCATTTACGAAATTCATTCACAATTCATTCTAACACTCATAAAAGCTCGTTTTATAATTCTAGATATTTTTAATTTATAAATATCAATTTATAAATCTTTTATACGGATCAATTTATATTATTCTTTTAAAACGTCCTTGAACTCCTTTATAATTCATCATTTTGATTTATAAAATATTCAAATTTCATAAATCCTATTTTTAAACTTTTTATAATAAATTCAGAAATCCCAGTTTAAACTATTTTATAAAATCATTAATCTCATATTTTCAAAAATCAACTTTTAACTGTATTTCTCAAAAAAAAATCATAATTTTTATAATATTAAAATTATAACGTTTATTTTTTTAAGATGAATCAATTCCAAAAATATTTTATAAACGTATACTTTCAAAAATCACTTTAGAAATCTCTTAAAATCAAAATCGTTATTTTTAAACTTCAAAAATTGGATCCGATGATGCAACACATCAAATAGTCAATCACGACTTTCCAATATCATATATCGATATGATAATCAATTAACATCACAATATCTAAAATCAAATAAATATTTGTGAGGAATCCAGTTGGATCCCTCCAACCTGTTTCCCTGCATCCACAGACATTAGCACAATACCCATTCCACTTCGAGGTGGAATATCGCGGTATATGGGATTTATAAAATATTATCCGCTTAATAGGCGGCGCAATAGGGTCTCATCCGCTATACAAGGCGGGAAATCAATCAACTGCAATATATACATATGCCAATATATATATATATATATTGCTATATACATAATATATCCTACTATATATAATATCACAACCAATATAGCAATCAATAATAACTACAAATCCAACTTATAAATTTATTTGAGTGAGAAGTTCTCACCTTTGCTTTTATTAGCAATCCATTTCCCATCTTGAATCGATTTTTCTTGATTTATACCTTGTATAAATATTTACACAATTTATTAATATTCGAACAAATCGAATAATAAATTTTCATTAGATAATTTCGATTCATCGGCGATTTCATTTTAATAGTTAAATTAACTGATAGTTTTATTTAAACCAATTTTTCCTCCTTTAATAAATTTATTTTAAATAAAAATTTTAATTTAATTTACCCAATTCTCTTTCAATAAAATTATCTAATCGAAGAATTAAATCTTAAACTAGAATTCCTTTAATAAATTTATTTTAACTAATTCTTTTACTTTAAATTAATATCTTTAAATCAATTTCTTTCAATAAATTTATTTAACTAACAAATTCGATTTTTTAAACAAATCTCCTTCTTTTTTTTAAATACAATATCTTTTAGTCCTTAATTACCCATTTTTCCAATAATAAATAATATTATCTTTAACAAATTTTCCTTTAATAAATCATTTGTCTCACCATTTGACAAATTTAATTTACTAGCAAATTAATTTGAACAAATGATTTCATTTTCAAAACAATTTCTTTTAAATAAATTTATTTAACTATACACTTTACTTTCAAACTAACTTTCCTTTTACTGGAAATTAAAATTTCATTTACACCTATATTTATTTTATTTTCTGTTCCAACCCACTGTTTATTTATTTTTATTTTTATTTTCATACATATACTTTCCCCTGCTAGAAAAACTTTTAAAACAGATTTATTTAACTAAAAATTAAATATAAACTAATCTTCCTTTAATAGATTATATTTTATTTTCCTTCATTCCAAACTGCATATAGTATATTTAAATTACTGTTTTAAATTTAAATACTTATTTTTGAATAATTCAAGAGTTTAAATTGTTTGAACTTACGGTATATATATATATATATAATTTACAAATTAAAAATAAAAATAAAATAATACCTCACTGCCAGTGTTTGAAGCCAACATCGAACAACCTACGAGCCACAGCCTCGACCGCGACTTCGACCACGAGTTCGAGCGCTACCCTACATCGCCAAGCGCCTACGCACGCGCGTTGCCACCGCTGCACCACCCTTAGCCTCGCCGTCGAGCGCCGCAACCTCGTGCTCCACAATCGATCGAACCACTTCGTCCCCCATTTCCACCATCGAACGAAATCGAGCCGCCGCCTCATGCCGCGCGCCGCTATCCCCAAATTGCCACATCTGCATCGCGACCGCCATTGCCTCGTGTTGCCGTCGCCGCTGCCTCGCCCTTTGCCGATGCGATTTCGATTTTAGGGCCTCGACTATTTCATTTCCTCGTTTGATTTGAACGAGAGGAGGTTCGATTTTTAAACGAAGAAGAAGAGGGCTTCGGCCATTTAATTTTATCTTGATTTGAACGAACAGAAGGGGGAGGGGAACGAGATATTTAAGGTTGAACGAAGCATGCCTGCGCGATTCCTTCCATATTTTTTTTGCGTGATACTCGGCTGAAACAAAGGGGAAGACACGATTTTTTCTATGGGATCTTCTGTGTAATTTTAGGCATGATTTTAGGATGATGCTGTTGACCAAATTTTAAATTTAAATTCCAAATTGAATTCGATTTAATTTCAATGCGTTTACTCACCGTGTGCTCACATATCAGCTCCGAAAAATACGAAATTTGAAATCCGGTAATAATTCAATATTACGGACCCAATGGAACTGGTTTCGTCGAATTCCGAGACTGTGCCTCGGACGGCTATTTTTAAATATCGATTCAAACGATATATTTTCAAAACCGAACAATTCACTTCCAAATTCAATTCTGAAGCTTCTATTATCTTCAGTATTATCAATATGAAATTTACAAGCCTTTGAAATATTTTTAAATCAGCTTAAAATTGAAGATTCAAATTTTTATTCAACTTTCAATAGATTAAATTCTAAAATTTAATCGCCAAATTCATTCTGATAATTTGAAATTCAAGTCAAACCATCATTCAAATATTTAAAATAAATTAAATATTTCCAAATTAAATTATTCAAAATTCTGGGTCATTACAGAATGGTTATAAACATTGATAACATGTATAATCTTTAATAGTAGGTCCTGCGTTTTTTATCTACAAATAAAATATAATAGGTGTTCTAATGTGAAATAAATCGATATCTAGTTTTGACTGAAATTATATCTTATAAATGATGAGTCCATGACCCAGTGATTCTAAGAAACCAAAATCATTTAAGTCAATTTAGGACTTACTATAGTGACATAAAATGTAACATTGAGGATTGGCATTATGTATATTCAAATCAAATGGTTGTAGACGTAATTTACTCTTTGGAACAACATAAAAATTATAACCCTTTCTATTCATGATGTCAAAAGTTTATTATATCTAGTAGCGTATCTCATGAATTTGACAAAATATTAAAAATCAACAGTTTTTGCTTAGTAAAAAGAAACTTCTTTTCGATAACCCTATTAAAATACCAAACTACAATCTTGAATAATTATCACAAAAGAAATTTTAAATAGATCATATGTGTAAAACTTAAATCAAATCAATTATATTTATTAATGGTAAAAGTACAGTACGACAAACCGTTTGCATTTTAAATACGTATATCAACAAACCTATTGAATAACCTTAAATAAAAATAAAAACTAATGGAACAAATAATATCTCGAACTACCAATAAAAGATAGTGAAAGAATTTTAGGCAACTGCATACTATAGTATCATAAACGATTCAATAATAACAATGATAGTAATAGTATTATATTAAACAAAAGGTCATAAACATTGATTACCAGTACAATCTTTAAAAGGAGTCGTTTTTATTGTCTACTTAACATTATAACATGTGCCATGATGTGAAATAAATCAATAAACTAGAAATAGCTATAAGAAAAAGTTAGTTCACACTATCTGTAGCTATTCCAAAAAATTTACATTGTAAAGAGTGTTGTGATCGCTAAATTTTACTTCAACTAAGTGGCCTGCTCTTTTACACTAAGCCTTGCCTCATGGCCCATGCCTTTGAGTTCAAAGGATGATGCAACGTTTGGGTTTCTAGAAAAAGCAGTTAATGAAATGGGGGTCAGTAAAAGGATAACCAAGTGAACTTATCAATAACAACGTAGGGAATACATTCTGCAAAAGAAGTTAATTGCAATAGTTCCAACAAATTCTTGTTTTCCTTAATTTTATGCAAAAAATTTGTAGAAACCTATATATGTGAATATGACAACACAAAAGTTATTATATAAATACTTTAGTGCAACAATTATTTATATGCAACTTGCAAAAATATGACTGAACAACATCAAAAGTATTTTGAGAAATTAGCATGTTGTATGAGGGAAAATTTCAGGCGCAGAAAAAAATAAAAAAAATAAAAACATGAAAGATATTTATCGAACAATGAAAATAATAGAGTCATTTGAAGATCTATTTAAAACAAAGTATATATTAGCTATTCGCAAGTACAATTCAACTCAGAGCACATCATGAAAAAGGAAAACACAAAAACCCCAAAAATTCCCTCTTAAGTTGGCAACTTGTATGATAACGCAACAGTGGCTTGCGATCCAAGGACTTTACTATTTCTTTCTTGTTATGACAACAGGGATTGCATGCCTATTCTTTAAACATAATTGAATCCAAGACATACCTTTTCAACTAAGTGCAGTTTAAGTTTATTATTAGTTGTGACATACCGTGCTTATGTCCTAAAACAGTTGTCAAACACTTAATTTATTGCGTATAGGGCATAAAATCGAGCCTATATTCTGACAGAGTTTTTTTAATTCTATGAAGTTATGAATAAAAATGATATTAAATATTTTTTCTAGTGAAAATGATATATAAATTAATACTATGACTGAAACAATATGTAGAAAATGATAGGAACTTATAATAAAAAAAATAAAGAATTAAATCAAACTATGAAGGGTAGACGCATCTTTCATATGTACCCGAACTTAAACATGAATATAAAAAAGAATCCAAATAACAATTAATATCAATTTTAAGTGACGCTGAACAAATAAACCAAAAAAACCAAAATTAAAGTCAAAAGTAGTACGATGTCAGATCCACACTGTACCTAATGCCTATAGCAGTCTTGATACCTGATGTCGATAGCCTGTTTGTTTGTCGTTGGCAGCAGTATGAAGGCAGATTGTCTTACTTCTTCCATATTTCATCAACATTTGGGTATCGATGCAGCTAGAAAATCTACGAACGACGATGATTTGAGGGGAAGAAAAGCGATTTAGGTTATATGGTAAAGACCAGGGAGATTAGGGCGACAGAGGAGGATGGCAGGCGAAGGCAGCAGAAAGGCCGGACAGCTAGGGCAAAGTGGAAAAGCGGCTAATTGCAAGAGAGCGTATGGGAGGAAGAGTGGAAAAAATTGAGAGAGCGGTGGCGTGTTGTTTGTCTACGGGAAAGGAAGGGGAATGAGAGAGGAAGTACAGGAAAGAAAAACTCAGGAGCAGCGATGTTCCATTTCACAAAAAAATAATGTTGGCTTCCATGCCCTTGAAACCAGACTCGGTAATAATATAATAGTATAGATAAGCTTGATATATACCCGCCTATTATGATACTAGGTATTAACTTCTAAATTTAAATACAATTGTAATTAGCCTAACAAAGCTTTGAATATTAATATGAGAAATGTTTCATGTAAGGCACACATTTAGTGATGTAAATATTTTCTACAACTTAAGGGATATACACTAAACAAAGAGCATTGCCAAGCGATATTACATAAAATAAAACCAAAACTTGCCTGGATACAAAAAAATGGAACTCAAATGAAGTGAATAATAAAGTAGCTAAATTTGAACAAAACCCATCTAATGAAACTTTAAAATACCAAGTTCTACACAAATTAAATCAAATTCTCACCAATATAGAAGACATGAACATCATTAGAATGCACTTGATCAACGCTATAGCCGCCAAAATCATAGAGAAACTTCCCTTAATCATACATTTTTTTCAAAATATTTTAACATTTCCATTCCACACATCTTCTTTCTATAAATTTTTCAAAACAAAACAGTACTTTCAAAATCTTTACAATGTCTTTTCTTCAAAATAATAATTCTCTCCTTTCCAAACATTTTGCGTATGCGTGTGTATGCTCAAAACATAGTGCTCCTTTCAAACATTATATTATTTCCAAACATTGTATTCTTCTCAAAACATTTTCTTCTTTTCACCTATCGCATTCATTCCAAAATACTATTTTCTTTCCAAGAGATTGTATCAAGATGTTTCGTCCTAGTTTTTAGGAATCCCTATTGAATACGTCTGTATCTGTATCGAGTAGAATTCTTAAAGAAATTGACAAAAAAATTAACATCAAAATAAATTACCAATTATTTTCAATCACCTTATAAAATCACATCATATTTTATCAAATTATTTGCTTGTCTGAATAAGAATACTTATACAGCAAATTCATATTTTATTAGGTCATATGCTCGTTTGGAAAAAAGTTTATTTTTAGAATTCATATATACATCTAATTCATCAATCATTAATAACAATCAAACAAGCATCAATACAACCATAAACACATTTTTCAAACATGCAAACAAACGCCTTTAGCCTAAAGCCATCAATCAGTTTCCGCTATGCAACTTCGATCACTACTGGATTACTTTATTCATATTCAAGCCACATAGATGTTTGTTCATCATCGCTAATGCTGATACTACTCATCAGACTAACTATTCCCTACTTTGTTAACTCACTCTACACCTTCTATTTCACTCGGAAACAAAACACAAAAGAGGTAGAGATAAAGACAGTACATTTATAGTAGGAAAAATAATAAGTAAACCCCCAAATAGTTACCCCAGTAATCATCATATACTCCTACTATTCCTTTAGTATAGGGTAACTACCTCACACCTAAGGGGTAACGGGGACTTTAAAGTCATTATAAGACCGAGACTCGTGTCACAAATATTCTATATTGTTCTGAACTACTCTGATACCAACTGTAACACCCCACATCTGTACCCATACTACTAAAGAGAATTACTAAGTAATCCATTTTGGTAATACAGAGAATAAGGCTTGTTAAGGGCGATCACATGAGAAAATTCCCTTAGGCTAACAATGGTGTATATTAAAATCTCAAAACTAAAACGTTCATACATATCCGGTATCAACAAAAAGCAATAGACACATAGGTTTATCAAGAGAACAATATACAATATATATAAATGAGAACAGAGTCATAGATCGCAGCAAAAAATATAATATGTACAAACTGGTACCAAATGATGCATGTCTCGATACAAAAATGAAAACCAAGTCAATTTCTTTATACACAATTCTTGGTCATCTCATCATAATAAATACAAGGGGACACCCAATAGAGAATATATGTAGCCATCGTATTGGAATATAATATAATAAATATATACGGTCTCCTCTAAAGCCCAGTCATCCAATATGGCTAATGTCCGTATACTTTAAAAGTCTCATACTGACCCGAGTATTGTATAAATAATAAATGGGTCAGACTGTATTTAAATCCAATGTGGGTGCATAAAAATAGGCATAGTGTTAAAAATCCATGTATGAGTATGAGTCAATGAAACATCCATCATAACATCATAATTATAATTTACCATGCACACGTTCCAAATATCACCCAAGGAATACAAACAGACAAGTAAGAATCACAATGTCCGTAAATTGGGTGATAACAATAATATCCATCAAAATATGAGAATAATATAGACAAGCACGCATCATATCCATAAAAATCACAATAAAGGAATATATCCTGAATCAAACCAAATCCAATGGTCAACGTCCAAAATATACATCTCGACTTGCGGTTCTAATAGAAGTGAAAACTTCTGACTGTCAAGCCCGAAAAAATAAACCAGGAGGAAAATCCCAAATAAACAGTTAAAGCATCAAATCTTGACTTATAGCTCTAATGGAAGTAAACTCATGGCTGCTAAGTCATAAAGAATAAATTAGGAAATATGAAACCCAATTAGAATGAAATCCAAACCAATACAGAAATTAATATCTAAGAATACTATCTCTGTTAGTACTTAAAAATTTAGTTTTGATGACAATAAGATTAAAGAATTAAAGATGTTGATATAGGCACTCAAGAATGAAGACTCATGAGTATTCAAGAGTTCAAGATTCCAAGATATTTCAGATAAATTATAGAGTTTGGAATACTTATTAAAATTTTGATAACATTTGATCTCTCTCTTTCTCTATTTTTAAATAAGTTTTTAAGTATTCTTTTCAAAACAACTTTCAAATAGTTTTCAATTTCTTATACTTATCATTTTAATTTTTAATATTTTACCTAGTTATTGTTTTTATTAAACTTTGGTTTATATTAATATAATTTTCAAAATTCTTATCATATGGTTTTACTTAAGTTTTATTATGAATATAATGTATACATATTATATTTAAACATATTTACAATGTATAAAATTATTTCACAAAGCAACACATTTTCAAAATAATATTTTAAAATGTTTTTTGAAATTACAAAGTGCATGTCGACATACTCCAACCTTATATGTCCACATACTTGCCATGAGTTTCAAAATCTAATTTCAAAAGAAGTGTCTATTCATCGTATCTCTTCATGAATGAACATGACCATTTTTCCTCTACAAATACCTGTGTTTCCAACTAATTTTTCAATCACTTTTCATTGTTCTTCTCTCCAACTTCTTCTCTCTCTTTTGCTAAAACAAATTATAACCGTTCTCCGCCAAATTTCAACCAGAATCGAACTTCATTGTGATTAGTTTGATTCTCTATCATGTGCTCTCTAATTTCAGTCATCTCCCTCACTCCAACCAAGATCTAAGTGTTATTCAGGATTATAGGGTCATTTCTAATCAAGATTGAAGTCCAAAGTTTGTAAATCTCTATAAAATCAAACCAATATACTTGTGGGTGTGGTTGTAGCCTGTGAAATCAATTTGGTGTGCATAATAGCCCCCAAATCTAGTTGGTGTGCTTGCAACCTGGAAATCAAGCGGCTCTACCTACATGCCAAGATTTTGGATGGTGTGTCTCATAGCGTTGAAATCAAGATTATATTTGCATTTACTAATTGAAAAGAGATCTGTATAAGGAATTGTACGAGACTAGATGTAGGGTAACTCCAAACCAGTATAAAATCCTAGTTTGTTCTTTCTTTTACTTTTACTACATTTACTGTTCATCTATGTTTTGATTCTGTGATTGTTTCTATAATTGTTAATCTCGTTATTCTAAGTGTGATTTCAAAAGATTTCAAAAAGATTCATATAAATTAGAAAACATTGTTCACCCCACTAGTGTTAATTTAGCCTTAAGATTCCTATTCTGCAGTATTACATTTGGTATCAGTGCATTGGTTTTTAAAGTATTCACGAAATAATTATTGAAAAGTTTTAGTGGCATTCTTTAATGATATTTTTAACACTATTTTCGAAAGGATAATATGAAGAATCATCATTATAACGTTTCTTGGATTTGCACCTATTCATTATGAAAAGTCATGTGATCTATTGAAAAGGAATAAATTACAGGAATAGATGTGTTACATGGTTTTTGATGAACAAATATCTGATAATCAGACGCTATAGATCAAAAAGGATAAATAGATATTGGATTGTGGTTGTTCAAGCACATGATTGGAAATCCGGAGATTTTGAAAGATATAGTTTACAAAGATGGAGGATCGGTCAATTTTGGTGATAATTCTAAAGGATATGTGATTGGCATCGGTAATGTCGGTAATTCTAAACTCCTACCATTTCCATTGTTTTGTTAGTTCGGAATTTACAACATAATATATTAAGTATTGGTCAGTTGTGTGATAAAGGTTTTAAAATTAAATTCATAAAAGATAAATTTCATATTTGAAGATAATGAGTCAAACATTATCTTTGAAGGTATTAGGAAATTGAACATTTATATATTAAGTATGAAAATTTCAAATGATAACTTATGTCTTTTGGTTGAAACAAGTGACCCTTGGATTTGGCATTAAAGATTTAGGCATTTGAATTTCAAACGTATTCTAAAATTGCTAAAACTGATTTAGTTAGAGGTCTTCCCAAAATGAACTTCAAAGTTAATAATCAATGCGATGCATGTCAATTAGGTAAACTTAGAAAAAGTTCATTTAAATCAAACCATATGATTTCTACTTCTCATCCCCTTGAACTTCTTCACTTAGATCTTTTTGGTCCCTCTCAAATACAATCTATAAATCATATAGATATGTATTTATAATCATAGAAGATTATTCTACGTTTACATGAGCGATTTTCTTGTAACTTAAAAGTGATACTTTTTAAATGTTTAAGATCTTTGCTAAATGAATCCAAAATCAAATGTCCATAAAAATTAAAACAATTCGAAGTGATCATGGTGGAGAATTCAAAAATGAAAATTTTGAGAATTTCTGTAATAAGAAATGTATAACTCATAATTTTTCATTTTCAAGTATACTATAACAAAATGGAGTAATAGAATGTAAAAATATAATGATTTAAGAGTGCACTAGAACTATGCTAAATGTTAGTAATTTACTTAAGAATTTTTGTGCTGAGGCAGTTGGTACTGCATCTTATATACTAGATAAAATTTTAATAAGGCCATTAACTAAGAAAACTCCTTATGGACTATTTTATAACAAGAAACCTAAATATCACATTTTAGAGTTTTTGGTAGCAAATGTTTTATTTTAAATACTAAAGAGATAAATTTGATGCTAAATCAGATAAAGGAATTTTTATTGGATATTCAAATAGAATTAAAGATTATAGAGTTTTTAATACTAGAACTAATACTAGGGCTGGTTATTTTTCCAGCATTTTCCTTTTGAATATTTCCGTGATTTCCGGTTTCCATGTTTTTCCGTTAAAAATAATTCGAAAGGAATTCCTTCCGCTAGGTGACGGAACTTAGCGGAAATTTCCATTATTTCCACGGAAAATTTCTTTCCTTCCGCCTGCCTCAAAAAACAAAAAACTGGACCGTTGAATTGGGCTAGGCCCATACAAAATTAATGTTAAAAGTTAAGAAAACCTAATCTCCTTCAGTAGTCAGCGCAGTTTACACGAAAAAACCAATCCACCAATTCCCACAAACAAACCTAACCCTAATTCCCTTTTGCTCTCTCGTCGCTGAATTCTCTCCAGTAATAGACTTTCCTTTCAATTTCGGTTAAGAAATTATTCCTCAGGTACTAGATTTTTCTGTTCTTTCCTTCTTTTTTTGTTCGCGATTTTGTTTATCCATTATTAATACTCAGATCGGCTTCTTGTTTGCCCAACGCATTCAAATTAAGTGTAAGAATTCTTATTTTCATTTTAGGTTTTTCATTTCTGATCCTTTTTCATTCATTTTGGGTTTTTCATTTCTGTGTTATCGTTTTCTTGATTTATCGAAATTGAATGAAAAAATAAGCAGTTGAGTATCTATTAAGGTGGTTTGAACACTATAAAATGTATTTATTTTAGACCAGTTCATACCAAGTAAATATTATTTGTAAAGGAGATGTTCAAACTCAATGTATAATAAACCTCTATCTATTTAAAAGCAATACACTGTATCTAACTAGCTGCAATTCTATTCCAAAAGTATTGGCGTGTTTATCTTATAGTGAGAATCCCATGAGCTGGAAGTCATAATTTTTTTTTGCAATATGCATAAATCAGTGACTAAGAAAAAAAAGTGGTGGAAACTGAATTGTTTTTAGGTCAGATTTTGCTCGGTTAGGCCTGAAGTTCGAGACATTTGATTATTGGGGAAATGGTATGGTATTTTCTATATCATTAACCAAAAACACAGAAGAAAAAATGTTTTCAACTATAAATAGATAAATCATTGACAATACAATCTTGTCTTCAACTGCAAATTATTATGTTATTATCCCAACAAGGCAAATGTAGTGGACATTTTTCTCTTAAGAAAGGAAAATTTAACTTATGATATCTATTATGTTTATAATTTTTTATAAATAACAAAATATTTGGACCTATCCAATCAAATCATGGAAAATGAAGCAAACATTTTCTTGTTACAGAATACATGTCATATAAGTGTTCAAATCACAAATCAATATTTTTGTACCATGTTTAATTTTTTTATCCTCATTATGTATTTATGTTATAAGGTGGTTCAGACTTTAGTAAATATGCATTTAGGGTCTGTTTATGTTGATTTTACTAACAATGTTATCGTCCAAGTAACTTCTGCTGAAAGTGATTGAAGTTTCACATTAATATCTGACTTCAATGAAGGTATATAATATAGATGGTACATTAATATTCCCTCTGGTAATTTGAAATATAATAATGTATAACCTGGCAAAACAACCTTTTTCGGTGCATGTTCTTCTGTATCCTGAAAGAATTTCACACCAAGTTGTTTATAATATATAGATAAGTTCAAATGATAGGATTGTAAAGATAAAGTATATAAGTTTGTTTATATTGGTGGATAGAGAGCCATGTGAGCTTGTGATGGCTATGGTGGATTTAGTTGGCATATTAACTAGTGAACAAATTGCAAATTTTGGATTATTGTGGTTTTTTGCATAATAAAACTCGACTCTTATTGTTTTGAAATATGTTCTGAACTAAATGTGAAGGTCACTTTTTAGTTCTATCTTTTGCTATTATTATTTTTACAGATGTTGCTTGGATTTGACTGGTAAACAATTTAATTACATACTTTGCAAATCAGCCTTACCATCAACTTCTAACCGCGGTAACAATTTTGGCAACTCATAGCTGCCCCCATAATTTCTGTAGCAAGTCTAATCAACATCACTTGAATTCCCTATTATAGAAGTAAATAATCGTGAGGTAAGTAGTCATAACTTATTCGATACCTTATAAATCTGTGCGTTTTGCATATTTAGTTTGTAGTAGAGGTATAATTAGTATGAGAATTTATTCGATACCTTATAAATTTGTGCGTTTTGCATATTTAGTTTGTAGTATAGGTATAATTGGTATGAGAATTTATTCGATACCTTATAAATTTTACAAAAAACTGTTACCTGTATTGTTTACAGGCTTTGTATTCATGGCTATTATGTCTTAGATAATATAAGGAAATGCATCGTAGTGCTTTAATTTCAGTTGTCTCTGGCATATTATGTTTGCATAACTCTGTATATTGCGGTCATTTATATCAGTTTTATGTTTTATATAACGAATAGAATAAACAACCATACACATCATTTCAATTTATCAGAGCTTCACTTACACCTTACAAATGAAGTCCATGGCAGTTCAAAGGATTATTGGGTTTGGTAATTGGGATCAATAAATTGCCTGCTAATTCCATCTTGGTTGAAATAATTAATTCCAATTAGTAATTTTCAGCATACAATGAAGTTCATATTTAACTGTTTGTCGAAAGTCAATTTTGAAACTTCAGAAAAGTGTTTGAAAAAAAACATCCCTTTATCATATCTCTTGATTCATTTTATTACATTAGTAATCCAATATTTTCCAAATTCTTATTTGCTTTCATCCCTATTTCTGACACATTTGATTTGCACCACTAACACTATCGATTTAAATTAGACTATAATCAACACTAAAATTTGCAATAGGATTTCCTTGAAAATTTACAGTTGATGAGTAGAACTCTTTTAAAAGGATGTGTATATCATATTCCTCTTTTTCTTACACATTTACCCATTTTTTTATCTGTTAATTTCATAATGTATTGATTGCTTTTTGTGATATTATGTTATAGGTTTGATGTGGAAAATCATAAAGGATGATCAGGCAAGCTAGATGTGTAGAACAGTGAAGATAAACTGCAGCTTTTTATGGTTTAGCTTTGTTAGACGCTGCTATAAACTATATAATTAGCATAGATTAACTTTACATTTTGATCTTTGAAGGTTCAAGTTATATCTCTTTACATTTTTATATTTCCTTTATATCAATATCCTTTTATCTATTGACCAATAGTTTCACTTCATTGCTGATTCTATGTTAAAAAGCATGATTTTTGTAAGTGAAGCTTACGGGATTTTAAGTTTTCGACCTGCATGTTCGTCACATATGTGCGTTACTCTTTGGCCCTGCTGAAACTCCATTGTTTATAGTACTGTATTTACGCAGTCAATGTTCAATGACATTTTAAGAATGCTATGGATTGCTTCTGTGAAAAAATCAATTCATAATGTTCTGAATTATGTTCTACTGTTCCAACTTTTGTTATGCTGCTATGATGTTGTGTCAATGTTTAGAATAGTTCTATTATTTTATAACATCCTTTGTTCATAGTTAAAATTTGATAAAAATTTAGCTATAAATTTTTTTGATCAGAAAAAGGAATTCCATGTTCCGTTCCGAGTTTTCCGATTTTCACCAATAGGAATTCCAATGTTGATGGAACGGAATATGGAATAGGTAGCATCATTCCATCAACAAACGGAAGGAATAGGAAATGCTTTGGATGGTACGGAAATTTTCCGTACCCACCCCTAACTAATACTATTGAAGAAACACTACATGTCTCATTTGATGAAAATTTCAAAATTCATAATAAAAATATTGATGAAGAATAAAACATTGATGATGAAACCGAAAATAAAAAGAACATTAAAACTTATAATAATAATAGTGGAAATTTATACCCAAAAAAAGAACTAGATACTTGAGAGATCATCCTATCGAAAATTTACTAGGTGATATCGAATCCGTTGTTAAAACTAGAAATCTGTTAAACAAAATGAGTATTGTAGCTTTTATTTGAACTATTGAACTTAAAAATCCATAGGAAGCATCAACTGATGATTCATGGATTCTTGCTATGCAAGAAGAATTGAATCAATTTACTAGAAATGGTGAATATGAATTAGTTCCCAGGCCTAAGGTATAGCGACCCGCAGTTCTATACCCCTTGAGTTGATAATAATTCTTCCTCGTTCAACCCAAAGTGTACGAAAGAGCAAATAACTAGGGTAAAAGAAGAAGGAAGAGGTAGAAGAAGAAGACAAAAACAACAACAAAATCTCACAATCGCAGTGGAACAAAATATAATATATAATAACAGCTTTTAAATATAAAGAAATCTATACTGTCATATATACATACCATTATTAGAGTACAACAATCATCCATCACTTTGGATAGCTATTATCTGTTCTTACATAGCGGAAATAATAATTCAAGTATGGAGATATGTCTCTGTCATCCAGCTTGTCTCCTAAGCTCCACAGCATATTAATCTGGATCTGTTTAACTCGGTCTGACACGAGTATCATAATAAAACAACACCCGAGTCAGTCTGGTAAACTAGCGTGAGAAAACCACACTCAATTGGATTATTATATTTTCGAAAATCCTTTGAAATCAAAAGTATCTCGTAAGACCATGCTATAAATAAACATGTCAGGTTTTTACCTTATGATAACCAAAACATTTTTATCAAATCCGTATGATATTATAATAGTGTCTATAGAAAGTAAAATAGAATCTAGCTGAAATGCTTGCATCTCTCTTTCCAGCAATAGTTGGGCACAATCAAAACCGTACGGACGCTTATTGGAGATTGGGTTCCATACAATGGCAGGGCTACTGGGGTACCGCTCGTCACAGTACCTGGTCTAGATCAGAGTACCGAGGGCCACTCCCAATCCCCTGCAACACAAGACCAGAGCAACCCCTTATTGGATAGTCTGAATAAGATCACCCATCGGTTGGGATCAGCAACTGCTGTGACGCCCCACCTCTATACCCACGCTAGCCAAGAACACTCCGGAGAAGTGCTGTCAACTAGCACGGAGAATAAGGCTGTTGACGAGCGACCATCCATGTAATTGCTTATCACACGGTGGCTATAAATAATCTTCGGAAACAAACATAGAAATAATCATATCACAAATCAGTCACAGATATCCATATCACAAAGGCGGAAGAAGATATGAATATATAACTAACACATGAAAGTGTACATCAGAGTAGTGGTCAATAAGATCCACGATAATACAAAAGAATAGCAACACGTGCTATACAAAAGAATACAACTATGAGTCTATATCTCAAGTGTATACAACAAAAACTGCTAATCTAAACAGTTAGCCAAAAGTCAGAGTGATGAATCCCTGGGAAGAAGTCAAGCAGAAGCACCTGTAACATCTCGGTCTGATCCGAGTATTATTTAAGAAAATAATAAACGGATCAGTCTAGCTATAAATATCAGATGACATGATATAACATAAAAGATATGGCATAAACATAAACATCCATAATGACATACCACTATAAGTATGTAAATAATGATCAACAGAAGATCAATCAATAAGAGATAATTAATATCACAAGAATCTTCTCAAAGATTCGAAGGGGGCATCATACCCTAAACTTGTACTCATAACAAGTCAATGACATAAATTCCAGAAATCAACACGAGAAATCCAGAAATCATAAAAAGGGAAAGAGGCCTATCACATGACGGTCCGAAGACCATGGGGAGCTACCCCACATGTGTGAGTGGAATCACACAGAATGAGGTCAAGACTAACCAAAAAGCAGAAAGGTATGTGTGAATGGAATCACACAAGTGGTGTCTAGTCTAACCTTGCAATGAAAGAGACATCGCGCAATTGCTAGTCTAATTCATAAAGCGATCATCAAGATCAACGAGAAGTGTCAATTACACTAAGCTAGTAAATATAGAAGTTTAGCTTCATGTCCCATAACCACTTGCTTAACTTAAATATTTACGAACAAACTGTAAATCTTCACTAATAAAATTGTCACAAGAGGTTCAATCGAACAAGTCCAAGAATTAACCGACGAAGTGAACGCAAGCGTTTCATACCACTTGTTTTACTAAGTCGTTTAATTAGATTTCTCATCCGAGTGAGGTAAAGGCTTGTATATACTAATAGATTGGAAAACGGTTTAAGAAAAGAGCTTTGTTATTAAAAATAGAGTTGAAATTGTTTGTTAAAAGAGTTTTGATATTTACTACTAGTATTGAAACCTTTATATTATAAAGTGACAAAACACATAAGCAAGTGTAGAAACAATCAGTCACAAAGATCGCATACGGAGATGCGAATAAAATCCAAGGAAATCAGCTCAATATTTTTCAGATAAGATGCCCTACGGAGGGGGGGTCCAAGGGGGTGGCAACCCCCCAAGGTGGGGGTGCGGGGGCAACGCCACCGCTTACGGGGTTCGACCTGCCCGGTCAGGTCGCGGGGGTCCAGGGGGCAGCGCCCCCGGCGGGGTGCGGGGCAGCGCCCCGACCAAAACGGTACGACCTAGTGAAGACAAAATGAGGTCTAACGACCTAAGGGGAATAGGGTCGAGCGACCTAATGGTTGCGACCTAGGGGTCTAAGGAGTCAAGCGACCTAACTGGAGCAACTCTATGGTCATGTGACCTAACTGAAATGGCCAAGCGACCTAACAATAGCACAGGTCAAGCGACCTAACGTTTTAAGGCCGAGCGACCTAATTAAACTCACGACTTAATGGTGTGAAAGGCGTGCGACCTAATGTGTTACGACCTAAGGGTCGAGCGACTTAGTGGAACAAGGTCATACGACCTAATACTTGTAGTAGGGTTGGGCGACCTAATGGAGTAAACGGTCGAGCGACCTAACAGGTTATAGGTCATGCGACCTAGTGGGTTAACGGCCTAACGACCTAACGACCTAAAAACCCGTGACCTAAGGGTCGAACGACCTAAATGGTCCAGCGACCTAGCACTAAACAAGGCCGAGCGACCTAATGGTACCCGCGACCTAGAGGTCAAGCGACCAAGGGATGAAATGGCCAGAGGATATAGGCGAGCGACCTACGACCCACCTACCCACGACCTACGACCTAAGCTCAAACGCGAGCTGCGAGCTACGAGCTAGCGACCTAGCGAAGTGAGAGAGACCGAGCGACCTACGACCTAAGGTCCATACGACCTATGGCCTAACACCGAACTAGCATTTAGATGGCCCAGCGACCTATGGTACTGACTCGCGAGCGACCTAAGTCCTAGGTCGTGAGCGACCTAACTGCGAGTGAGCAAAAATGGCCAGAGCCAAAGCAGAGCGACCTAACGGCCATACGACCTACGACCTAAGGTCCTGAGCGACCTAACTCCGAAAACACGAAAATGGCCAGAACGACCTAGGGGTTAACTCGTACGCGACCTACGACCTAAGGTCCACACGACCTAACTCCGAGCGAGCTAAAAACGGCCAGAACGACCTAAATGCAGAAATTTCTCCCAAACACCAAAAATCGGAGTTTTTCGCCAATCCAATCCAAACCAAAAGCAAATATGCATGCTAAAGTGATAGGGAATCATTCCCAACAGTCCAATATAGTTATAGACTAGAATTGTGAGATAAAAATCTCACCGTTGCACTAAAATTTATGAAGATGAAGCTTGAAAGCAAGGAGAAGCAATCCAAAGCTTGAATCCAATATCTTCTACTTGAATTTGGAGTTGAACGATGGAGTTGCAATTGAATTTGAGCTTGGAGTTTTAATTTCCCATTCTCTTCACCATTAATGCTAAAGCTTGAGTTAGTTAGAAAATTTATGAAGAGTGAGGAGAAGAGGGTTGGAACTTGGGCTTAATAGGCTAAACTAACCCAAAGTCCAAAGCGGGAAAAGTTAGTGAAATTTCACTAACTCCAAACCTATCGATGTTTATACTTAAAAAGTTGTAAACGACATTTCGAACTCAATGGAAGTGGTCTCGAGTCCTAATTTGACCGTTTGCAAAAAGTAGTTTTTCGGACCAAAATCCGATTAACGATTTAATATTTAAATAAAAATATTTAAATGTAAACTCGATAAATATGCGGGTTGTTACAACTGCCCACATAGCCGAATAAAAAGGGACATCTAGACAGGGGAAATCTTACCCTACGTAGGTGCTACCCACTTTGCGTTGCTACACCTCCCCTGTTTTAGCATTCCCGATTGATGAAGCTTGAGGCTATGCATTACCTTTTTAGAACACGTTCACTTTGAATGCTCATCGCCCTCCAATGACGATATTATGATAGCATTCATCCATACAAGTTGCCTTGGGTCTGGACAAATCAAATCACCGTCTTCATCATCTTCATGGTCTTCGTTCGCTATGTTCAAACTGGATCGAAGTGGCTTTCGAGTAATTAAATCTGATCCTGGATTCTTCGAAACGATCAACGCATTAGCCAATATTGATAGTCGGTTATTTAACTATCAAATAACATTCATAAGCAACCACCAGGCCTTAAATAATTTTTTAAATTATTTATCTCAAAATATCTACTCAAGATATTATTCCATATTTCAACACTTTGAAAATAGTTTCCAACTTCCTTTTATTCTCATGGAACAAATTCTTAACATTTGTCCAATACTTAGAATATTTTTTCCACTTCATTAGTTACTCGACACTTGGAAAATATTCATTTGTTTTCTATTTCTTTAAATCCTAACTCGTTTCACACGAATTCTATAAATCATGGAATTTCTTTTCCTTTAATATTTCCAAAGCCGTTTATGCTTATCTAAAATTCCAGTTTTCACTTATACTTCCTTTGTGAATTTTATTTCATCTTCTGCAGTTTACTTAACTTGTGCTTGAAATTTATTTAAGTTTCCATAATGCCTCTATAAGAATCTTTCCTCTACAAACTTTTTCGTTTTTATTAAACTTCGCCTCTCATCTCGAGAGGATTTTATAATTGAATTTACAAAGCTGATCATAAAATTACAACTTATTTCAATGAATATTAAGTATTATAATAACTAATTTTTGGAATATTCTAAATTCAAATGATAGTTTAAAAATTATATAGTATAGTAGATTTCAAAAATTCCTTTTAAACAATTTCTATTTACTCAACAAAAGTCTATTTTAAGAAAATCTAATGTTCACCAATTAGATTCATAATTCTTCTTGATTCGTATCACATCGACTATATCCAAATTAATCATCGTTCCTCTTATTTGAAATATTATTCCACCATTTCTTTTCAAAAACAATTCTCATTGCCCAATATAACTTCACACCATTAACTTATATATCCACATATCCACTGATATCATTTCATCTTATTTATAAACCCCGTTTATAAATTTATAAAATCCTTTGAGCTTCCCATTTATCGAAAAACAAATTCTATTTATAATTTCATTTTAAAATTTTACCCTTTAATAAAATTCCATTTTGTTTCAAATCTATTTTATTTATCGATTCCAATTCTCTTCAAGCCCGTAATATATAATTTAATTTCAACTCTCTACTTAAACCAATTTTAAAATAGTTAAGTATAACTTAGGCTAATATATTTTTATTCTACTTAGTTCCCTTTAGAATAAATTAAATTTTCAAAATAAATAATTTTATTTAAATTTCCTTTTAAATTCCTTCAAATAAATTATTTACGGTATTCAAAATACTAAATTCAATTCCCAGGCTACTTAACTTTTAACAATTCAATTCACACAATCCATATCAATTTATCCATCCTGTCATACAACAATATATATATATATATATATATATATATATATATATATATATGAAAACAATAAATATTTTTGAGGAATCCAGTTGGATCCCGCCAACCTGTTTTTCCCTGCATCCATAGATGCTAGTCAACAAATAAAATACCAATCCCACTTTGAGGGGGATATCATGGTATATAGGGTCATCTGCTATCATGCGGGACGCATAGGGCTCATCTGCTATATAATGCGGGAATATCACTCACTTTAATATATATATATATATATATATATATAATATCATCCAATAGATAAATCATAATTTATCAATCAACATCCAACGATTTAAATTTAACATTTAATTTTAAACAAGGTAATCCAAATGAGTGAGAAAATCTCACCTTTATTTTTGTTTGCAGTCCACTTCAATCTCGGCTTGTTTCATGATTTTGACCTTGTATAAACATTATATGGTTTATTAATATTTGAAATAAATGGACAATTAATTTTCATTTAATAATTTAATTAGCATATAGTTTCGTTTAAACTAATTCTCCTTTAATAAATTACTTTTTTAGTAACTAAAACAAAATAAATAAGTTAATAAAACAAATTAATCTCCGTAGTATATTATTTTAAAATTAAAATAATAAGTGAAAATAGGTATATATGTATATGTATATTTATTTTATTTTTCTGCTTTGAAACTACTTATACCAAAAATAACCTCTATACATTTAAAAAAATCTAATTTTTATATGAACTCTATAACAACTTTAAAATTCCTATTATTATTTCTTTTTTTCCAAACTTTATCCGTATAATTATTTTCTTCTGTTTTCCTATATGTATTAAAATAAGTGTGTGCATTTATATATTATATATTTTTATTTAAAAAAATTGTTTTCTTTTTCTGTAAATACAACAGTAATTTACTTTACTGTAAATTAATAATTTTTTTCTCTAACCTGTATATATGTATGTATACATCAGATTAAAACCAGAATTGCTTTATATATCTCTTACTGTAAAATACATTTTCTGTTTTTTGTACATATTTATACATATATTTTCAAATCTAAATTGAAATGAATAAATTGTATATATTGTACTGCCTTAACCCTCACGACCACAACAGTTCTCAGACCACCATTGCCAGAAACGACATCGCGATTTGCCAAAGACAACGCGACTTTGACCTCGGCCGCCATTGTTTCTCTACATCACTCACCCAAACAACCTTGGCGAGCACGCGACTACCTCCTCGAAATGCAAACCCTTGTTGCTGCTCATCACTCGATCACCTTCGAGCGCGGCGCCTCCTTCGCCCTTGCCAAACTTCGCGACCCCCATCGTGACTGACCACTGCTATGTTTACCTTGCCCTCACAGCCTCCTCGCTCCTCAATCACACGCGAGCTTTGATGCTCGATCGCGAACCTCGTCAGCACCCAGCTCTGATCCCCAGCCCTATTCCATCGCCTAGTTCACATCGCGAACTCCAGCAACCACGAGCTCTCCTTAGTCTCTCGATCGAACGAATGACTTGTTCGTGTAATTTTTTTTGTTCTTAATCTGGAGTCGATCGACATTTTTTATTTTTATTTTTGAATTTCGATTTCGTTCGACGGTCTTTGAGAAGGCAAAGGAACGGAGTACGCTGTTTTATAGGATAGTGGCTTTGAAAATAAGATAACAGCCTTTGTTTTTTTTTTCTTTCTTTGATTTAAATGAGGGGGATAAAGTTTAGACGTAATATAAAGTTGAGGGAGGCGTGTTGGAGAAGGTGAGCAACAATGATTTGAAAAAAGTTTTGATGTGATGGAATATACGGCTGAAAAGTGGGTTTCTACTAAGCAATGTATATTTAATTTGAATTCCAAACATCTCGATTTACGTAGCTTAAAATCACGAACACCTATCTTGGCGTTCCGCTATGCGTTTGTAATGTTATACCCTATTTTGACCAATATTCAATTATAAAATTTCAATAATTTAATTACCCAATAAATAGTTATATTTGAAATTCAAGTTAAAATAATCAATGAATATTTAATATCAATTAAATATTCCAATTTTAAATATCCAAATTCCGGGTCGTTATATTCCTCCTCCCTTGAAAGAATTTCATCCCCGAAATTGCTAAGGCAGAAAAATGCCTCAAACCCATTAACTCGTTAAAATCCACTTAGTGAAACTTGATATTCATTTTTCTAATCCTTTAACATCCACCCAAAATAATTTGCTTTCATCTTTTAGTTCAATCCTACATTTTCATTAGAATTTGAAAATCAACTTTCCGTTAATAAAAATTTCCAAAAATTTTCTAACTCCCAAAATTTTCATTTTTGGCAGAGTCTCCTCTGTACGAGGAGCTTTTGCAATTTGACAAGAGAGATAAATATATATATATCAACCCACACGGTCAGAAAAACAAAAATACAACAATATTTCATATTTTTATTTCTTTTATTGCATAGGCGTACCTCTATTTAGCATTTAAGCAAGCGACTTATTTAGTTAGCAATTAGCGCGACCAAAATCCAACCAAACGGCTTCCAGGATCCTGTACTTACTCAGTTCAACACGTAAGCACAAAATATATGTTACTTAATAACATTTCATTTATTTAAACAACTATAACACATGGGTTCTATAAGCAATGCACACCAAACAATATTTATAAGCAACTATAAGATTCCGACACTAATTTTAATTGCTTCCAACAAATCACATATCATTTTCATTTAGTTTGAATGGTTTATAAATCACTTGCTTACATTCAACTCATTTTTGAACGAAATGAAATCATATTCATTCCAATTGATTTCAAAATCAATTTTATTAGCTTCTATTAATTCATAGAATTTTATTTACTTCTGCTTATGTCGAACAACAACTTTCTCTATGCAATTCGACGATATTAATTCAAATAAATAATCAGTTAAGCTTATAGTTTTTTTTAATTTATTCCAACTCAATTTATATTTAATTCCATTTTAATTTTATTCACTATCCTTTCATTTCATTTTATTTCATATCCAAATAGGTTTCATTCAAAACCATTTTATTAAACACGAAAACATTCCATACTGCTATACTAAATAACCATTTCACATATTCACTTAAGCCTAGCTTCCATCAAATGTTTACTTAAGTTAATTTGTTTACTTCAAGTTAACTCACCTCATAACTTATGTTTATTTTTCTGATAGCCAAATTCCAATTTTAATCCTTGATTTGATCTTTATTCAATCAAATTTTCATCCATTTACTAATTAATTCAATTAATCCATTTATTCAACTTATTTATACCTATCTGGATTTTATTTGCAACTCAAACCATTCCTACTTTAATCCAGTTCCATTTCATTCGACACATTTCAATTATATTTAGTTTATTCACAATATATGTCGAATACTATTTATAACTCAAACTTTATTTCAGAAACCCCTTTTTAATTATCAATCCAATTCTATTTAACTGAATAAACTTCATTAACCCATTCAATTAACTAATGTATCATCTAAATAGTTCACTTCCAATTTGCAATTTAATTTTGCTTTTCCAAAAATCTTTTTATTTAACTTTCCTGAGTTCAAATTTAATTTATAATTCCAATTTGGATTTTCTTTTATTTTCCAAAATACCAAACACATTTTATTTTGGGTTTCTAATCTTACACTTCAAATTTTTACAAGTCACACACTTACGTTTCCACTTTCCCATCTATTTATAATCGGCCACACTTTACATTTAATTTTTAACTCAAGACTATACCTTTACTTAGCCTAGTATACTTTTACTTCATGCATTTCAATTATTTGATAAGCTGTCGAAGCTTATTTATTACAATTCAATTCTTACTTACCTTAACTTACGCTAAATTCACTTCATACCCTTCTTTTGAATTTATTTAGGTAAGAATTTAATTCATTCAATATCATCTACTACTCAATTCAACTTCATTTCAATCCAATTCTATAACTCAACTTTATTTAGTTTTAAGTTAAATTCAATTTGATTCAATTTTATTTCTCAATCCAACTAATTTTTTTTCAATCCATTCATTTCCCCATTTTATTCATTTAATTAGTCTACTTCATTAATTTATTTTAGTCAAGCTACAATTTAAATTTCAATAATTTAATTTCTTCTAGTTAATCTAAGTAAAAATTTATGTATTTTTTTTATCTACTCATTTTTAGTTTTAATCTAAAAATTCAAATCTAATACTTTCCTTTCTTATTTTAAAAATCTTTTCAATTTATAAGCTTATAACTCGTTCCCTGATGATTTTTAAACGATTCCAATTTTTTTTTTAATTACCATGGAGTTTAAACTTCCAGCTTTCGGTTTAAGTCCAATTTTAATTATAATACATTTGTACAATTTATATTTATACAAATTCTCATATTAGTTATATAAACTATTTTAAATTTTATAATCTTGTTTGATTATAGTATTAGCATCCAAACACTTCCATTATATAAACTAATTTTAGAAAATTATTCCTTTTATATCAAAATATATTTTGGGTAAAATTATTTCATTCACCCACTTCAAAACAATACTGTGTCGGTTTATCGTGTTCAAGTGTTTATAAACTCTTCTCGAATTAGCGACCCACTTACTCGATCAGAATTCATATTCCACTCAACCAATAAGTCGACACAATATTACAACAATTTATATTCACTGACAAATACGCGCTCATATCTATTAATACACTCAAACTCATTGTAGAGTACTACTGACTTTATCTCTAATGAGTAATCTCCACCAATGCCAAGGTTCTCGCTTAACCTTCTGCTCTGATACCAAGTGTAGCGATACGTAGTTCCGTACCCCTTGAGTTCATAATAATTCTTCCTCGTTCAACCTAAAGTGTACGAAAGAGCACATAACTAGGGTAAAAGAAGAAGGAAGAGGTAGAAGAAGAAAAAACAAATCAGAATCTCACATTCGCAATGGAACAAAATATAATATGTAATAACAACTTTTAAATACAAAGAAATATGCACTATCATATATATATATATATATATATACACACATACATACCATTATTAGAGTACAACAATCATCCATCACTTTGGACAACTTATTATCCGTCCTTACATAGAGGAAATAATAATTCAAGTACGAAGATACGTCTCTGTCATCCAGCTCATCTTCTGAGCTCCAAGTGTACTATCTTTGATCTGTTCAACTCGGTCTGACCCGAGCATCATAATAAAATAACACCCGAGTCAGTTTGGAAAATCAGCGTGAGAAAACCTTACTCAGTTGGATTATTATATTTTCGAAAATCCTTTGAAACCAAAGGTATCTCGTAAGACCATGCCATAAATAAACATGTCGGATTTTTATCTTACGATAACCAAAACATTTTTATCAAATCCTCTGATATTATAATAGTGTTTATAGAAAGTAAAATAGAATCTAGCTGAAATGCTTGCATCTCACGTTCCAGCAATAATTGGGCACAATCAAAACTGTACGGGCGCTTATTGGAGATTGGATTCCATACAAATGCAGGGCTATTGGGGTACCGCCCGTCACAGTACCTGGTCTAGATCAGAGTACCGAGGACCACTCCCAATACTCCGCAACACAAGACTAGAGCTACCCCTTATTGGATAGTCCGAATAAGATCACCCCGCGGTTGGGATCAGCAACCGTCCATACAGCCAAATAAAAAGGGAATCTAGATAGGGAAATTTTTACCCTACTTGTGTGCTACCACTTAGCCCTGCTGCATCTCCCCTATTTTAGCCATTCACTGTTGATGAGGCTTGAGGCTATGAGTTATCTTTTTAGAAAACGTTCACTTAGAATGCTCATCGCTCTCAAATGATGATGTTATGATAGCATTCGTCTATACAAGTTGCCCTGTGTCTAGACAAACCAAATCACCATCTTCATCATCGTCATGGTCTTCATTCGTTACTTTCAAACCGGATCGAAGAGGTTTTCGAATAATTCAATCCGATCCCGGTCTCTTCGAAATGATCAACGCATTGGCCAATATTGATAGTCGGTTATTTAACTATCAAATAACATTCACTAGCAACCATCAGGCCTTAAATGCTTTTCAAAATTATTTATCTCAAAATATCTACTCAAGATATTATTCCATATTTCAACACTTTGAAAATAGTTTCCAACTTCCTTTTATTCTCACAGAAAAAATTCTTAACCTTTGTCTAATATTTAGAATATTTTTCCCACTTCATTAGTTACTCAACACTTGGAAAATATTCATTTATTTTCTATTTCTTTAAATCCCAACTCGTTTCACACGAATTCTATAAATCTTGGAATTTCTTTTCCTTTATTATTTCCAAGGCCGTTTATGCTTATCTAAAATTCCAGTTTTAACTTCTACTTCCTTTATGAATTTTATTTCACCTTCTGCAGTTTACATAACTTATGCTTGGAATTTATTTAAGTTTCATTAATGCCTCTATTAGAACCTTTCCTCTGCAGACTTATCCATTTTTATTAAACTTTGCTTCCCATCTCGAGAGGATTTTACAATTGAATTTACAAAGCTGGTTATAAAATTACAACTTATTTCAATAATTATTAAGTATTATAATTGTGATAAACCGGATTTTAGAATATCTGTAATTGATAAATTAACTGAATTTAATTAGTGAAAATACTGATTTATAAGTTAAATAAATAATTATGGTAATGAAAGTATATATCTGAATAAGTATTGGTTTGATAATCTTTCGAGTATAATTATTTAATTCGGAAAATTTGATTTTTTCAAACAATAATAATATTGTGTTGTTTGTATATATAGGTATAAATAGATTTAAATAGAATTATCATTTACAAATTGAATTGGTGTTTGTTTACTTGATTTTTAAATTGAATTTGAATTTGGATTAGAATATTGAAATTCAAAAGATATATATATATATATATATATATATATATATATATATATATATATATATATATATCTTAAAAATATTTTGGATTTGAAATTATATTACATATGACTTTATTTAGAATATAGTTATTTTATATTATTTTCTTTTAAAGAATTTTTAGTTGTATATAAATTAAGATATGCATTTATTAATTAAGAAATTAATTACAAAAGCTTTATAACCATTTAAAATCATTATATCCTCATGCATGATTACAAATGTTGATATATAGGTCTTTTTAATGACAAATGTTAGATAATTAAACAAGTTTTAAATTATTACATTTTCTTTTGTTTTTAGAAAATGTTAGATAGATCAAGCTAAATATATCTCTATCTTATTTTCCCTTATTTTCTTTCCTATTCTCATTTTCAAAACTCAAGCCTGTAATTCTCAGACCAGGAAAGCAATTTTAAAAATCTGAAGTTATAATCCATCTCAAACAAGAATTTAAGCAAGCAGTGATCATTTCAAAAATATTTTCAACTCAGTAAATCAAGTGAAGTTTCAACTTCAAACAACAGAGTTACAAATCAATACAATCAAGTCCAGACAAAACAGCAGCTTCAATATCTAACAGATCAGGTTTCAGATCATCATCAAAAGCTGTTCCAGGATATAAGGTGAATTAACTTGGAAAATCTCTTGAATCATTATGCGATGAACTTATAAGAATGATCAAAATTATGATGTGCATGATGTTTAAAAATGGTTTTAAGTATATATATGTGTGTGTTAACAATTATACATGACTGGAATATGAAAAGTAAATCTCCGATTCAAACTGAAAACAGAGGGTAAACATCGCCATCTACCAAAATAATCTCTGATTGTCTTGATGTTGGAGATATGGATTTAAGTAATGCTGTAGGTATGAGAATATGGATAGATTAAAGTTCTAGTACATACAAAAAATTTAAATTATTAGTGAATGTCTGAGCTATGTACATAACCTGTACTTTTGAGAAATAGGCTCCAGGATTTATGATATAAATTCATATCTCTTCATATAAATGATTTTAAATTTTGATTCTGGAAGATAAATTGTTAGTAATAACCAAATTAAATCTTTAAAAATATTTTTTTAAATTAATTGGTAAGTATAGCTGCAGAAGGCAAGAAAACGCAGTAAAGTTTATTACTAGACAAAAATCAAACATTAAAATTTCTAGTTTTGATTGTAGGATTGAATTCGATTGTCGAAAACATGATTTTTAGTATAAATTTCATGATTTTTAAAATCATGGCTGTCGAGATATTACGAGTTGAACAAGAAATGCTTATTCTTCAAATTCCGGCAGTCGAGGTTGTGGGTGATGTCGGGTTCTTTGATGGAGCAAGATCTTGGGTCGGTGTGTTCAGTAAAAATGGTTGGAGGGTACGTACGTCGTCAGGGAGGCGCGACGAGGAGATTATATGGTTTTAGGAGTTTTCTGGTCGAAGTATTTTCGGGAACAACTGCATCGCCAACTATGCATGCGATTAACTAGAGTAGGATAGATAGTTGCATAACGACATGATACAACTGTGAGTGGAACGGTGAGTGTTTTTGTGGAAGAACGTGGTGGCGCAGGGGAGATATCGTCGATGGGTTTCAATTTTGGGGCAACCAATTTTCCAAATTTTGATTTCTAGCACGATTGATCGTCCTGGACGTCGAGTTGATTTTGGGGTAGTGTCGCCGACCTGATAGTGACCTGAGCATTGATCGGAGAAGCTGGACCATGGTGTACATGTGCACAGATGTTCGTTGTACCTGATGTTCGCTGGGTCAAAGCTTCGTGGGAAATGGTGGGTTATGCGTTGTCGACTTCGAGTTTTCTTGTGGAGATGGTGATGAGAATGTATCGGGTATTGGCTCGAGAGAATGTTGTCTGGTCTCGGGATCAGATATTAATGTTATAAACTGGGGAATATTGAGTTTTACAGGTAATAAGAATGAGATCAAATTTGTTAACAAGTCTGCCTTGCTGAGATAAAAATAAAGATAAAAGGAAGGGGTTTCAAAGTAAAATTGTGTTATCAAGAATTAAGCTTTAAATAAATTAGAGGTTTATGTGATTTTGAATAAATTGATTTCTTATATTTTCATTTAAATAAGATTTAAATGATGATTAAGTTCTTAATCTAGATAAGAGTTTATCTTTAACTAACTATGGTAATTAATTAAGAATAATTAATTAATATAGGTAGTTAGAGGTTAATAAATTACCTTAAGTAATTAAAGGATAAATACATAAGGAAATTGATATAAGGATAATTAATTAGAGGATCATTAGCTATAAGAGTAATCAAATTACATGATTAAATAAGGGATAATTAATTCACCTAATTAATTTAAGAATAATTACTTAGTGTAATTAAAGAAATTAAGAAGGATTAATTAAGATGGATAATTAATCTATTTGTAATTAATTAATGTTAAGAAAGCAGGATTTATGGGTAATCTAAGTGATTAAAGTTTGTGATTAATTTAATTGGAGATTAATTAAATTAATTAGGAACTATATATTTATAATGAATCTTACTTATGGATGATTGATTAATATTGAATGCTTTGGATTATCTGTTATCCCTGTTAAGTGATTGTGATGCTATGTAATATGAAATGTTTTGTAATATGAGACGTTGGGTTGAACAGTGATAATGTGGTTATTTATGGATGGTGAATTGCTGTGTAAAAGTGACATCCAGTATTTAAATTTAAATTGTATTCATTTGAATAACTTGGGTTAAGATGACATTGGATTCGAAGAGACCGGAGTCGGGTGTTACTAAATACTTGAAACCACTTCGATTCTTTATAGATTAATATGTAGAATCAATAGACTGGAATGGAATGTTTTAAGTGAATTAGACCCTTTAATCTAAGTTTTGGTACTTAGAAATTGATGTGTGAAACAAGGGATGTCTATTTCAATTTGTGAATTTGTAAATTAAGATGAGTTACCCCGGGTTTTATTTAAGTTTTATGCTTGTATTCCATGTTAGATTGGTTTACTCACGCTGGTTTCCAGCCTGACCCGGGTGTTACGTTGATGTAATGCTTGGGTCAAACCGAGTATTACAGCTTTTCAAGTAAGGACGGTCTGGAGCTCAGGAGGCGAGTTGGATAGCAGGAACGTATAGAGAGTATACCGCTGTGAATATATTGTAGATTGTCTGGGACATGTGATATTTACTGTCCAGTGTTTTTGTGCAAATATTGAAAACTCTTATGTATTAAAATCGAAAATTTACAGATACATCTTTCTTTGTATAAATGATATTATTTGATATTATATTTTGATCCGCTGTGAATGTGAGAATCTGTGTCTTGTTTTCTGTTTTCTTCTTCCATCTCTTTTCTTTTTCCTAACCATTTGGGATTTTCGGGATCGAAAATTTCGAGTCGTTACATTTTGGTATCAGAGCTGAAGGTTAAGCAAGAACCTTGGCTCTGGCAGGTTTACTCATTAAGGATAGGGTCAATGGTACCCTAGAATGAGTTGAGTGTATATATATGAGAGCGTACTTGTTATTTTCTTATATAAAGATTTTAAATGATTTTATATAAGAATATATTTTGATATATAAAGCAATATTTCTTTCTAATAAATATTAAGGTAATTGGTTGTTAAATTATTGTAATTATATTAAGTGGTAATAGAAATACAACCAAATTGAAATTATATAAAGATAAGTTTGAAATGGATTAAAACTGAAATTAAAATCTTGAATTTGAGGAAGAGTTTCAGAATAAGATAATAATGAATTGGTTTCCAGATATGATTATCTTGGTTATTATCATAAATGATTGTTGTGTTTGATAATAAAATGTGTATTAATGAGTAAGCAAAATGAAATGTTTTAGGGAAGTAAAACATTTAGACAAGTATGACTTATAAATTGGAACTGAAGATGATCTAAATTGTGAAGTTTTAAATCTAGGTCCAGAATTTGAAAATTGTTTCAAAATGATAAAGAAATGTTATTTAATATATTTGAATGAAATGGTCCTATTTCCAACAAGAGTTGTTTGAAAATTTAAAGAAATTTGTTTTGAATTAAAAATCAAAGGTGGTCTAAAATTTAAGGATAACTTGGTGTGTAAAGGAAATAATATGCATGAGGAATATACATAATATCAAAAATGGTTTAAAATAAACTCTAAATGTTGAGTTTTAAATCTGGAATGAGGTGTGATACCCGAAGTGATAAGTTTTTGAACTTATAAGTGGGAAGATTATTAATGTGAAGTTTAGAATTTTGAAATTTGAAGCGGGAATTCAAATTTGAGTAGGGTTGACTGGATTAAGTAAATTGAGTTTAACTTTGGGAAAGTTAAATAAGTTCAGAACAAACAACCTAAATTCGAAATTTCAAGATGAAATTGGGATTTAACTTGGGAAGTTAAATGGTTGATTTGAATGGGGTGTCGTAATATATCCATTATTAACATAAAATGGAATCATTTTGGACTTAAGATTTGAATGTTTAAGATAACACTTCAAAGGTTTGGTTTCAAAATTTAAATTTGGTGATAAATTGAATTTCAAAGATTTAGTTGTTTAAAAAGGATTCGAATTATTATTTGAACTTTGAAATAGGTTAAAATGGAATTTGGATTCAAAATTAAATGGTTTAAAGAGAGAAGTTGATTTGATTTAAAGGATTAAATCAACGTTTAAAATTTTTAACTTGAATTTATATAATTCAGGATGGTTTAAATTTGAAATTTGAATTGATTTAGTTCAAATTTAATTTGATTTGAATTAATTGGAATGGTGATTGAAGATGAATAAGTTTAAAAATTTCAAATGGAAAATTTGAATTGGATTAATTTGAAATGAAATTGAAGTTGAATGAGTTCAAATTCAAATGGGAATTAGGATTAATTCAAATTGGAATTGATATGAATTGAAATTGGTTCAATATGAAATTTATTTGAATTAATTGAAATTGTGATTAAAGTTGAATAAGTAAATTCAAATGGAATTTGATTTGAATTTAGGAAAGAAATTTAGGATTAATTCAACTTGAATTGGGGATAAATCAATTTCAATAGAAATTGAAGTTATTTAATTGGAATTGAGTCAATTTAAGTGGAAGTAGAAATCTAAATTGAATTGATGGGAATGGAGACTGGAAATTGAACAGTTTGACTCTGGGCTGTTTTCAAAATAAATTGTTTCAGTACAAATCTATATTTCCAAGCTATTTATTATATATACAACCTTTCTTATTAAACCCAAAACTATCTTATACTTATTTTATAACTACTTTTGGAATTATTTATTTATTTTGCAACTGTTTTATAAACTAATTACTATTTTTCAACTATTTTACAAATTAATTACTATTTTACAAATATTTTGCAATTATTTAAAATTTCTATAACTATTTGACTATTTTCCAACTATTTTATCATTACTTAACTATTTTACAGCTATTTTACAAACTAATAATTATTTTTTAACTACTTATCTAATTTAAAAAAATTCAAGCTATTTTCTAAATTTAAACTGGACAGAGTTCAAACTGATTATGATTAAATATCCATTTGAGATAAGAATTGAGATGATAATACAAATAAGGATTTAAGCAATTGTGAGTAAGTGAATGAAAATCAAAGTGAATGTGAATAGAAAGAGAATTGATTTAGCTAATAACCAATAAGGATAAATACGTAAGGTGTACGTTGTTTTTCTATTCGCATAGTGATTTGATCCAGATTCGAGCACAGAATTTCGAGATAGTTATATCGATCCGAGTTGGGATTTTTTTACTCGATTTTCGACGGTGAACCTGGATAGGGATTGTTGATTGGTTCTGGATATTCTCTATCATAGTTATGGCTATGTAAGGAGAATGGCGGTTTCTGATCAAGAAACTAGATCTGAGTCCGCACTAGGAAGTCGGGTGGACGATACTAGTTCGGAAGAGAAACCGTGTGATCGAGTAAGCGATCAGATTGATACTGCGTATGGGTGATATGTGTACATCGTACAGATTGGAATAAATTGATATTGGAAATTTGTGGATAAAAACAGTAAAATGGTTTTGAAATGAGAAGTATATTTTGTGAGATATATGATAAAATAAAGGGGTAATTGGATAATTCTATAATAGAAATTTACTTTGTGGAAGTAAGTGATATGATAAGTGGTTTTGTAAAGAGTAATCAAATTTGAATATTTGATTTGGCATAAACAAATTTATATATCTTTGTTATGTACATGATAAACTCCCCTAGTTGAATTTTTTGCCAGAAGAAAAGGGTTTTGGAAATATTTGAAGTATAAAAGGGGTTTTATACAAGTTTGAAATGATCCAAAGATTTTTCAAGGTTATATATATATATATATCTATATATATGTAAAGGATCTTATGAGAATGATTTTGAGAAAAGGTTCTTGGAACCTTTGGATATGGAAAGGCTTTTTGATTTTTGGGTAAACTCAATATTGGAATTTGGAAAGCCTAGTTTGAGAATTATCGATTTTGGGATAATCGATTTTAAGAAAGGAGAATTATATGAGATTCATACTGGGTGTATGATTTAGAAGATATTATATGCGTATAGTATAAAGTGTTTTGAAAATGGCTCTGGGGAAAAAGAAGCTCCCTTGAAATGAACTTCTCAGGAGTGCCACAGGGTGGTACTGCCTTGAACCCTAAGGGGGTTTCTAAAGTTGATCTTGTGAGGAGTCCGAACAAACTAGTTCCTGAGGATTATGTGTAGTGTATAGCGAAAGTCAAGGGGGCTGGTGCCTATAGAGGCATTTGGGTTATGCTGTGACAACAGTGTAACTCGTTGTCACTACGATCTACTATAGACCATAGGGAAAGTCGTGTGTGCTGCTGCAAGCCAACTGTCTACGTTTGATTTTATATCGGTAGGCTATGACCTATGGTGACATATAAAAAGTCGTGTGTGCTGCTGAGAGCCAACAGTCTACTTTTGACTTTACATCGGTAGACTGCGACCTATGTGGGAGTGGAGAAGTTTCATTCTTTTGGCAGCAGAATTCGAGGGCGCTGAGGCCTACAGTTATATGGGTTTTTTCTATGACAGCAACATAACCTCAGTTGTAGCTGCGATCTGTAGCGAGTTCCATGGCGTAATCGATGGGCGTGGAGTGCCTACAGTTATCTATGGATTTTGCTGGGATGGCAACGCAACCATCGGGTTAACTGCGACCATGGATGGGGGTGACTATTTCCAGAGCGTTCTCACTAAAGATATTTCCTCGATTTCAAAGATGTTTTCTATATTTTCAGTAAAATTATTTTCCAAGTATTTCACTAGGTGTTAAAAACGGGTTTACCAAGTACTTGTAGATTTTCAGTCCTACGCTTGATCAACGTATGACCGAATTTCTGTGAGAACAAGCATAGACTGGTTGAGACATTGAGTTATAAAAAGTATTTTTATAAACTATTTTGGCAACATTATATAGATTTTAAAAGTGTTTTTAAATGATCAAAGAATAATTTATCTGATTTAAATAATTGAATAAATTCTGGCTTCGTTCCTTTTCGAGGACGAAAAGATTGTAAAGGGGAAGGGATGCGATAACACGAATTTTAGAGTATCTGTAATTGATAAATTAACTCAATTTAATTAGTGAAAATACTGATTTATAAGTTAAATAAATAATTCAGGTAATGGAAGTATATATCTGAATAAGTATTGGTTTGATAATCTTTCTAGTATAATTATTTAATTTGGCAAAATTGATATTTTCAAACAATAATAATAATTGTTGTTTGTATATATAGGTATAAATAGATTTAAAATAGAATTATCATTTACAAATTGAATTGGTATTTGTTTATTTGATTTTTAAACTAAATTTGAATTTGGATTAGAATATTGAAATTCAAAAGATATATATATATATATATATATATATATATATATATATATTAAAAATATTTTGGATTTGTAATTATATTATACATGACTTTATTTAGAATATAGTTGTTTTATATTATTTTCTTTTGAAGAATTTTAATTTATATAAATTAAGATATGCATTTATTAATTAAGAAATTAATTATAAAAGCTTTGTAACCATTTAAAATCATTTATACTCATGCATAATTACAAATGTTGATATATAAGTCTTTTTAATGACAAATGTTAGATAATTGAACAAGTGTCAAGTTATTACATTTTCTTTTATTTTTAGAAAATGTTAGATAGATCAAGCTAAATATATCTCTATCTTATTTCCCCTATTATCTTTCCTGTTCTCATTTTCAAAAATTAAGCCTGTAATTCTCAAACCAGGAAAGCAATTTTAAAAATCTGAAGTTGTAATCCATCTCAAGCCAGAATTTAAGAAAGCAGTGATCATTTCAAAAATATATTCAACTCAGTAAATCAAGTGAAGTTTCAACTTCAAACAACAGAGTTACAAATCAATACAATCAAGTCCAGATAAAACAGCAGCTTCAACACCTAACAGATCATGTTACATATGATCATCAAAAGCTGTTCCAGGATATAAGGTGAGTTAACTTGGAAAATCTGATAAATCTTGAACTAGTATGCGATGATCTTATAAGAATGATCTGAATTATGATGTGCATGATGTTTAAAAATGGTTTTAAGTGTGTATATATATGCGTGTGTTAACAATTATACATGACTGGAATATGAAAAGTAAATCTCCGATTCAAACTGAAAATAGAGGGTAAACATCACCATCTACCAAACTAATCTCTTATTTGTCTTGATGCTTCAGATAAGAATTTAAGTAATGCTGTAGATATGAGAATATGGATAGATTAAAGTTCTTGTATATATAAAAAATTTAAATTATTACTGAATGTCTAAGCTATGTGCATAACCTGTACTGTTGAGAAACAGGCTCCAAGATTTATGATATAAATTCATATCTCTTCACATAAATGATTTTAAATTTTGATTCTTGAAGATAAATTGTTAGTAATAACTAAATTAGATCTTTAAAAATATTTTTTAAATTAACTGGTAAGTATAGTTGCATAAGGCAAGTAAACCCAGTAAAGTTTATTACTAGACAAAAATCAAATATTAAAATTTCTAGTTTTGATTGTAGGATTGAATACGATTGTCGAAAACTTGATTTTTAGTATAAATTTCATGATTTTTAAAATCGTGGCTGTCGAGATATTACGAGTTGAATGAGAAATGCTTATTCTTCAAATTCCGGCAATCAAGGTTGTGGGTGATGTCGAGTTCTTTGATGGAGCAAGATCCTGGGTCGGTGTGTTCAATAAAAATGGTTGGAGGATAAGTACGTTGCCAAGGAGGCGCGGCGAGGAGATTATAGGGTTTTAGGAGTTTTCTGGTCGAAGTTTTTTCTGGAACAACTGCATCGCCAACTAAGCATCGTGATTAACCGAAGTAGGATAGATCGTTGCGTGACGACATGATACAACTCTGAGTGGAACAACGAGTGTTCTGGTGGACGAACGTGGTTGCGTAGGGGAGATATCGTCGATGGGTTTGGATTTTTGGGCAACCGATTTTCCAACTTTTGATTTCCGGCATGATTGATCGTTCTGGATGTCGAATTGATTTTGTGGTAGTATCGCCGACCTGATGGTGACCTGAGCTTTGACCGAAGAAGCTGGACCACAGTGTACATGCGCACAGATGTCCGTTGTACCTGATGTTCGCTGGGTCAAAGCTTCATGGGAAATGGTGGGTTGTGCGTTGTCGACTTCGAGTTTTCTTGTGGAGATGGTGATGAGAATGTATCGGGTATTGGCTCGAGAAAATGTTGTCTGGTCTCGGGATCGAATATTAATGTTATAAACTAGGGAATATTGAGTTTTACAGGTAATAAGAGTGAGATCAAATTTGTTAACAAGTCTGCCTTGCTGAGATAAAAATAAAGATAAAAAGGAAGGGGTTTCAAAGTAAAATTGTGTTATCAAGAATTAAGCTTTAAATAAATAAGAGGTTTATGTGATTTTGAATATGATTTCTTACATTTTCATTTAAATAAGATTTAAATGATGATTAAGTTCTTAATTTAGATAAGAGTTTATCTTTAACTAACTAAGGTAATTAATTAAGGATAATTAATTAATGTAGGTAATTAGAGGTTAATAAATTACCTTAAGTAATTAAAGGATAAATACATAAGGAAATTCATTTAAGGATAATTAATTAGAGGATCATTAGCTAATGTAAGAGTAATTAAATTACATGATTAAATAAGGGATAATTAATTCACCTAATTAATTTAAGAATAATTACTTAGTGTGATTAAAGAAATTAAGGAGGATTAATTAAGATGGATAATTAATCTATTTGTAATTAATTAATGTTAAGAAAGAAGGATTTATGGGTAATCTAAGCGATTAAAGTTTGTGATTAATTTAGTTGGAGATTAATTAAATTAATTAGGAACTATATATTTATAATGAATCTTGCTTATGGATGATTGAATAATATCGAATGCTTTGGATTCTTTGTTATCCCTGGTAAGTGATTGTGATGCTTTGTAATATGAAATGTTTTGTAATATGAGATGTTGGGTTGAACAATGATAATGTGGTTATTTATCGATGATGAATTGTTGTGTAAAAGTGACATCCAGTATTTAAATTTAAATTGTATTCACTTGAATAACTTGGGTTAAGATGATATTAGATTCGAAGAGACCAGAGTCGGGTGTTAGTAAATACCTGAAACCACTTCGATTCTTTATAGATTAATATGTGGAATCAATAGACTGGAATGGAATGTTTTAAGTGAATTTGTAAGGACGCGTAATTTCGCTACTTCGAAAATGAGAGATTTCGTTCGATTTAAATTTAAAAGAAGTTTAAGTCTTAAATAATATGTTATATATATTAAATAATTATCTATTCTTATAATTAATGTACAAAAAAGTATAAATTTGGATTTTAGAACAAATCGACAAAAGTTAAGTTTTGATAAAAATAAATAAAGGCTTAAATAAATGAATTTAAATATTTATTTAAAAAGGTAAATCTTATTTAAAATATCTAATAAAGATAATAAAAGTATGTTAAAAGATTTAGAAGTTTGTTAATAATCGTTTTATAAAAATAACCAAAATTTGTCGCATTTTGTCAGTTTTACATACACTATAAAATTTAAGATTTTGCTATTAATTTAATATGGTTTTTAAATATAAAGAGACTTGTTTTATTTTATTTAAAGAAGTAAAAATTTCATTCTAAAGTTTGGTTTACTCCAATATATAGCTTAATAAAAAGGTCAAATTTTGACTGTACAATTTGTCGTCAAAAACATCGTTTTCGACCAAAACAAGTTGTCGACAAGTTGTTGCAACTTGATACATTTTCAAACTTATAAATACAAGTTTACAAACTATATAAACATTATACATTTAGCACTAAAAACAAAAAGAGTTTACTTTTGAGAATATTTACATGAATATATAAAAAGTAAAAAGTATGATTTGATAAATTTAAAAATTATTAAACTTTTTATAAAACAACATCATTACTCTACTTCATATCTCATTAACAAGATGTTATATTTATACATAGGAAAGGAGCAAATGGAAAAGTGAAAAGAAAGCTAATGTAAGAAGTTAATGACACATACATACATGCATTTAATGCAAATCAAATCATTCCAAAGTCTTCTCTTTAAACACAAATCTAAGAAAGTAATCATTTCTCTTTATTACCATCACCATTAATACATATCAAATCACTCTTTTTCACATAAAAGAAAAGTATATTTAAATTCAAAAATGAAGAGGGTATTAATGTCATTTACCACTAAAGATGTTCACTTATAAATACAACCACACCTCTCTTCATTTCCACTACACTTTCATTTCATAAAAATTTCCGAAAACCTTCTCTACTTCCACCATTTCCCTTCTACCTTCAAGCTATCACCTCCATACTCCAAACCATCACCTTACATAAGCTTAACTTCCACCTACACACCCCTCCTCCACACATACCCAAGCCGTGCCACCTTCTCCTCATCCAAACCCCAAGGCCGAGCCCTAAGGACCCAAACCCGAGCACACACAAGCCCAAGCCGAGCCTACACCCTCAAAACCCTAGCACCACACCCCCTAGGTCGAGCACCAAACTTTCCTACCCTCTCCTACACGCCATACCCTCCCCTACACCAAGGCCGTACCCCTCTTTCATATAAAAAAAAGGAAAAAAAGAGAGAAAGAAAAGAGAAAGAAAAAAGAAAGGAAAACAAAAGCATTCGGAAAAGAAGCGATAAAGACGAGACGTTGGAAATAACACGTTAGCGAAAAACGTGTATCTCACATTAAAGATTGACAGAGTGGATATTATGGTGAGAAATTCTCACCGCTTTTTGAATATTATTGATTATCATGCTTAATTGTTATGTTAGATAATCACCATTTGATGATATGGATGTTTGATTGATTGTTTGAATATGTTGGATAATCCGTAGTAATGTTATGACATTTACCGTATTGAAAATGTTAATGTTATATGATTGTTGTATGGTTGTGATGATAATTTGGATATCAAATTCCTATTAGTTAAGTAATCACTTTGTTTAGTAAGACCATATTTTAGTAATATGAGAAATTGTGGAAAAATAAGTCTCTTTTCATTTAACAGTGAAATTAAAGTTAAAAAGAAAGAGAATTTGAAATTTGAAGTGAAACGGATTTGAAAAGGAAAGCTAATTATAAATTGAAATTTAGATGAATAGTGAAATTGAAATTGAACGATTTTAGAAAAGTGAAGTTTAGTTTGATATTGAATTGAAGTTTAAATTGAAATTAGTTTTGAAATCTAAGTTTTAAATGTGTTTAATTTGAGATTAGAATTGAAATTGAGTTGAAATTGGAATTTAAAATTTAATATTAAAATATTGGGAATATAATAATAAAATAAAATGGTAATAGTGAAAATATATTTTAAATACTTCAAAAAGGTGAAAATATTGATTTAAAATGGTTTCTAATGATTTTATAAGCGTTGAGATCCAATTTGAATAGATTATTTCAAATATTGAAAAATAAGTTAAAACTTGATGCGTCGCGCAACGGTAGTTTGCGATTTCACGTTGAAAAGTTCAAATGAGTGTGTAGAGTGGAATATAGCTCGGAATTCTTCGAGATAAAAAAATTCCGAACTGTTATATCTATATCTTCTAAACGAAGAAAGAAAATCAAAGTTTCGATAAGTAGACTTTGAATTAAATCCAAATTAATTTTCTAAAAAAATCGCGCTAGTGCAGTTTAGTGACCATAACAGAAAATTTGTTTAAATGGATGTTTTTAATTATGGAAAAATATGGAATAAATTTGATGAATCTATTTAAATGATTTAAAAGAGATTTGGATTGGAAAATATGAATTATCGAATGTTTAAAAGTCGTTTAATTCAAATAAGCTTATTTAGCACTTTCCGCAACACTTTTATGCTGCGAATTCTTTAACTTTTGGAATAAGTTGAAATGTAATGACGTTTCCCAGAATAAATTATGAATGTTTTAAAAAGGATAATTAAGCATTTTGAAAGATAATTTGGAATATTTATAAGCAATTCCAAAATAAAGTGGAAATATGAGTATGCGGAAACGACTAGTACATTTGTCTCGCCTTAGAGATCTGGAAAGATAAAATAAGGTCTTTAACTAAGGTTAGTGATGGAGCAACCAGTGCCCTGAACTTACCTGGCCTATGTTTTCTTTTCTTAGGTAAGGGGTGGAACAGATCGAAAGGAAAGCCCGGATGCTCTTAAATAAAAAGATTTTGTTAAGTTTTCCAAAATAAAAGAAGATTGGTATTATCCAAAAGTTAAGCAATCTCCAAAGATGAATGATCTCTATGATCCTGTTTACTAAAAAATATTTGCTAAGATTTATTTAGGGTTTATCGTAAATGATGTATTTAATAACATTGTTTTTGACCCGCTTAAAAGCGAAGAAATTTGGATCAAGAATTAAGTAAGGAAAATTGGGATATTTTCCAAAAGCAAAAGAATGAATTACTTAGAATTACTCTATGTCAAAAGAAAGAGACTTTGAAATCATCCAAAAAGAATTAAAGTGAAAAGATACTTAATAAATCCTATATACTCATATTCACTTTTATCGATGATTGGATTTCGAAGGAACCGGAGTCGGATTTGGTTAATTCCCATCTGAAAACCACTTCGAACCAATGTATACGTTCGAACGTGAAGACTTGTTGAAGATGATGATTTTGAAGACCATGGATCTTTATAGCGTGAGGACTGCTTGTTGACTTGCTCTGGGTAGATCCCGAGTTATATATAGCAGTGGTCTCCTCATGATGGAGTTTTTGCGGATTGCAAGGGCTTCCCGCTTAGTAACGGCCGAGGAAAGTGCCTTCGGTTTGTCCTGTTCTTGGACAACTTGTATGGACGTTTGTCTGACATTGCATTTCTAACGATTACGTACATTGGTTTTTACAAACGTACATCAGTGGTGGGGGAGAAGGAAACTTCTCTTAGCTTAACACCCTCCTTGAGATATACGAGCTCAAGTGTTGTATTTTTGTGGAAGGCAATTAGTAGTTAACGGAAATGGCAATGTGGCATTCAAGATGTGATATGTGCTTTGTAAAAAAGGTAATCGTGACCTCAAGCCTCATCAAACCGGAAATGACCGAAATAGGATTAGATGCGGCAAGGCTATGTGGGTCGCTCCCATTAGGGTATGATCATCCCCTTCTAGATATATTTCTTTGCGCTATAACGTTCGGGATGTTAATTAATGTGGTGTATGGAAAACGAGCGCTCGGTTAAAGGTCGGTAACGACTGGGGGATGACATATTCGGTACCATCTAGTTAAGAGGTGGGCCGGTCTTGTGTTGGTAGAGGAGCTTTGTGATGGTTTCTCGGGACATCCATCTAGAGGTGTACCCATTTCGGAAGGTAGATCCTGCGCCTGGTCATTTGTATGGAAATCTATTCTCCAATAAGAACCTACAGTTTTGTTTGTAGAGCCTAATATGCTGGAATTTAATAATGGTAACAATTTCGGCTAAGATTAATAAGTTTATTTGCAAAGGTTTTCAAAGAATGTCATTAGAAATAATATCAAAGGTTTTGATATAAAAGTGTTTTAATTATCATAAGGTAAAAAGCCGTCCGTGTTAATGTGTGGGCGTGCTCTTATGAGATACTCTTTATTTTCAAAGGATTTTTATCCAAAGGCTGATACACGACACTGTCATTTATTATTGAGTTTTTCTCACGCTGGTTTATCAAGCCTGATCCCGGTATTTTCAATACTTAGGTCAGATCCGAGTAGTTTCAAGAGTGTTGAAGACAGTTGTAGTTTCCAGAGGAGAGCAGGAGATATTCATCGACATATGGAGATATTCTGCTATCCGCTTTGCTTAGTGTATTTTGTTTGATGTTTGTCAGCATTTGTAAGGGAAGGTTTTATAACTGTCCAAGCTGAAGTTAGGTTAGACTCTAATATATGTATATAAAAGTTTTCCGCTGTAAAAATATTTGTTCAATATTATATGTTATTCCATTCGTGTGAGACTCTGTTCTGTCCATTTTTCTTTCTACCCTTCATGTTCCGTCTTTTCGTGCAATTTGAGTTGGACACATGTGGTTTATTGTCGATTCAATAGGTATGGAAAAACGGGTCGTGACAGAATTAGACCCTTTAATCTAAGTTTTGGTACTTAGAAATTGATGTGTGAAATAAGGGATGTCTATTTCAATTTGTGAATTTGTAAATTGAGATGAGTTACCCTGGGTTATATTTAAGTTTTATGCTTATATTCCATGTTAGATGGGTTTACTCGCGCTGGTTTCCACCCTAACCCGGGTGTTACTTTGATGTAATGCTCGAGTCAGACCAAGTATTACATCTTTTCAGGTAAGGATATTCTGGAGCTCAGTTGGTGAGCTAGATGGCAGCAATGTATGGAGAGTATTCCGCTGTGAATATATTGTAGATTTTCTGGGACATGTGATATTCACTGTCCAGTGTTTTTGTGTAAATATTGAAAACTTTGATGTATTAAAACGAAAATTTACTGATACAACTTTCTTTGTATAAATGATATTATTTGATATTATATTTTGATCCGCTGCGAATGTGAGAATCTGTGTCTTGTTTTCTGTTCTCTTCTTCTATCTCTTTTCTTTTTTCCTAACTATCTGGGATTTTCGGGATCGAAAATTCTGGGTCGTTGCAATAATAACTAACTTTTGGAATATTCTAAATTCAAATGATAGTTTAAAAATTATATAGCATAGTAGATTTTAAAAATTCCTTTTAAACAATTTCTATTTACTCAACAAAAGTCTATTTAAGTGAATCCAATATTCACCAATTCGATTCATAATTCCTCTTGATTCGTATCACATCGACTATATCCAAATTAATCACCGTTTCCCTTATTTGAAATATTATTCCACCATTTCTTTTCAAAAAAAATTCTCATTGCCCGATATAAGTTCACACCATTAACTTATATTTACACATATCCATTGATATCATTCCATCTTATCTATAAATCCCATTTATAAATTTATAAACTCCTTTGAGCTTCCCATTTATCGAAAAACAAATTCTATTTATAATTCCATTTTTAAATTCTACCCTTTAATAAAATTCCATTTTATTTCAAATCTATTTTATTTATCGGTTCCAATTCTCTTCAAGCCCATAATATATAATTTAATTTCAACTCTATATTTTAACCAATTTTCAAATAGTTAAGTATAACTCAGGCTAATATATTTTTATTCTACTTAGTTCCCTTTAGAATAAATCAAATTTTCAAAGTATATAATTTTTCTTTCAATTTCCTTTTAAATTCCTTCAAATTAATTATTTACGGTATTTAAAATACCAAAATCAATCCCCAGGCTACTTAACTTTTAACAATTCAATTCACACAATCCATATCAATTTAACCGTCTTGTCATATAACAATATATATATATATATATATATATATATATATGTATATATATATATATGAAAACAATAAATATTTTTGAGGAATCCAGTTGGATCCCTCCAATCTGTTTTTCCCTGCATCCACAGAGGTTAGTCAACAAACAAAATACCAATCCTACTTCGATAGGGATATCGTGGTATATAAGGTCATCCGCTATTATGCGGGCGGCATAGGGTCTCATCTGCTATATAATGCGGGAATATCAACCACTCCAATATATATATATATATATATATATATATAATATCATCCAACAGATAAATCATAATTTATCCATCAACATCCAACCATTTAAATTTAACATTTAATTTTAAACAAGGTAATCCAAATAAGTGAGAAAATCTCACCTTTATTTTTGTTTGCAATCCACTTCAATCCCGGCTTGTTTTATGATTTTGACCTTGTATAAACATTATATGATTTATTAATATTTGAAATAAACGGACAGTTAATTTTCATTTAATAATATAATTAGTTAATAATTTAGTTTAAACTAATTCTCCTTTAATAAATTATTTTTTTAGTACCTAAAAAAAGTTAATAAAACAAATTAATCTCCATAATACATTATTTTAAAATTAAACTAGTAAGTGAAAATAAGTATATATGCATATTTATTTATTTTTCTTCTTTGAAACTAATTATACCAAAAATAAACTATATACATTTAAAAAAATTGAGTTTTAATATGAACTCTATAACAACTTTAAAATTCCTGTTATTATGTCTTTTTTCCAAACTTTATCCGTATAATTTTTTTTTCTGTTTTCCTATATGCATTAAAATAAGTGTGTGTATTTGTATATTATATATTTTTATTTTAAAAAATTGTTTTTTTCCGTAAATACAACAGTAATTTACTTTACTGTAATTTAATAATTTTCTCTCTAACCTGTATATGTGTATGTATACATCAGATTAAAACCGAAATTGCTTTATATATCTCTTACTGTAAAATATATTTTCTGTCTTCTATACATATTTATACATATATTTTCAGATTTAGTTGAAATGAATAATTTGTATATACCTTGCTGCCTTAACCCTCACGACCACGACAGCTCTCAAACTACCATCGCCAGAAACGACCATGCGATTTGGTAAAGACAACGCGACTTCGACCTCGGCCTCCACTATTCCTCTGCATCGCTCACCCAAACCACCTTGTCGAGCACACGACTGCCTCCTCGAAATGCAAACCCTTATCGCTGCTTAGCACTCGATCACCTCCAAGCGCCGTGCATCCTTCTCCCTTGCCAAACTTCGCGACCCCCATCATGACCGACCACTGCTTTATTCGCATTGCCCTCATACGCCTCCTCGCTCCTCAATCACGCGTGAGCAGCGATGCTCGATTGGGAACCTCGTCAGCACCTAGCTTCTATCCCCCGCCCTATTCTATCGCCTAGTCCACATCACGAACTCCAGCAACCACGAGCCCTCCTCGGTCTCTCGATCGAACGAATGATTTGTTCGTATAATTTTTTTTGAATCTGGAGTCAATCGACAATTTTGATTTTTATTTTTAATAGTCAATTTCGCTCGACTGTCTTTGAGAAGACAAAGGAACGGAGTACGCTGTTTTATAGGATAATGGCTTTGAAAATAAGATAACAGCCTTCGATTTTTTTCCTGCTTTGATTTAAACGAGGGGCATAAAGTTAGACATGATATAAAGTTGAGGGAGGCGTGTTGGAGAAGGTGAGCAACAGTGATTTGAAAAAAGTTTCGATTTGATGGAATATACGGCTGAAAAGTGGGTTTTGATTAAGCAATATATATTATATTTAAACTCCAAACGTCTCGATTTACGTAGCTTAAAATCACGAACCTCTATCGAGGCGTGCCACTAGGCGTTTGTAATGTTATACCCTTATTCCAAATGCAATGGAAAAGGTTCCGAGTCCTAATTCGACCATATGGAGAAGATAGTTTTTTGGACCCAGTTATTATATTGAATTTCGATATAATATCAGCACGTTTATATGCCGTACGATCACATGATAACTCAAAACACTACGAAATTTGAAATCCGATAATAATACAATATTATGGACCCAATGGAACTGGTTTCTTCCAATTCCGAGACTATGCCTCAGAATGCTATTTTTAAATGTCGATTTAAACGATATATTTTTAAAACCGAACAGATCACTTCAAAATTCAATTTTAAAAGTTGCATTGTCTTCAGTATTATTAATATAAATTTTACAAGCCCTTTAAATTATTTTTAACAAGCTCAAAACTCCCGATTCACTATTTTGACCAATATTCAATTATAAAATTTCAATAATTTAATTACCCAATAAATAGTTATATTTGAAATTCAAGTTAAAAATCAACACCTGAATATTTAAAATCAATTAAATAATCCAATTTCAAATATCCAAAATTCTAGGTCGTTACATAAGGATAAGTCTATTATAGGCATTAAATGGTTATATCGGAATAAAATGAATGAAGATGGAGAGATCGTCAGAAGTAAAGCTTGATTAGTTGCACAAGGTTATTGTCAAGAGAAGGAAATAGACTTTGATGAAACCTTTGTACCTGCAGCAAGATTAAAGGCTATGAGAATCGTACTTGCTTATGCTAATCATAATAATTTCAAATTATATCAAATGGATGATAAAAGTGCATTTTTAAATGGATTCATTAAAGAAGATGTATATGTAGAATAACCTCCACTTTTCGAAGATGAAAAATTACCAAATCATGCTTACAACTTAAAGAAAGCTTTATATGGTGTCAAAAAGGCCCCTAAAATTTTATATGATAAACTTAAAAATCATATTTATTAGAATCAAATTTTGAGACTGGGAAAGTAGATAGTACTCTCTTTATTAAAGGAAATAAAAAAGAATCCAATTAATACAAATATATATATGATATTATTTTTGGATCTACTAACGAAAATCTAAATAAAGAATTTTTGGAATTAATGGCTTAGGAATTTGAAATGAGTCATATGGGAGAACTAAATTATTTTCTAGGACTACAAATTAAGCAACTAAGTAACGAATTTTTCATTAGTCAAGAAAAATACGCTAAAGACTTAGTTAAAAAAATTTGGTATGGAAAATACCAATGGTAAACCAACTCCTACGGAAACTTATGAAAATTTAAACAAAAAAATTCAAAAGGCATAGATTAAAAACTAAACAGAAGAAAGATTGGATTACTACTCTTTATAACTACTTGAAGACTTGATATAATGCATAGTGTTTGTCTCTGTGCAAGATATAAATCTCAACCTAAAAAAACTCATTTAAAATCAATAAAATGAATATTAAGGTATGTTAATAACACATTATACTACGGACTCTTTTATCCAAAGGATGATTCATTTGAACTAATTTCATATAGTGATGCTGATTATGTCGGCTGTAAATTTGACCAAAAAAGTACAAGTGGAACTTGTAACTTTTTAGGACACTCTTTAGCTTCCTGGTTTAGTAAAAAGAAAAACATTGTCTCTCTGTCTATGACAAAAGAAAAATATATTTCAACAGCATTAGCCTATTCACATGTAATCTATATGCAAAAAACTCAAAGATATTTTGGTTTAAATTTTACTAAATCACTAACATACTACAATAATACGAGTGCGGTTAATCTATCTAAAAATCCAAATCATCATGCTAAAACTAAACGTGTTAATGTAAGATTGCAGAATAGGGAACGTACGACAAAATTAACGATAGAGGAGGGATGAATAGTGTTTTTAAAACTTATATGAATCCTTTTGAAATCTTTTGAAATTACATTTAGAATAATGAGATTAACAATCACAGAAACAATCATACAATCAAAACACAGGTAAACAGTAAATGCAGTGAAAGTAGAATAAAAGAACATACCAGGATTTTATATTGGTTCGGAGTTACCTTGTAACAGCCGGGAATTTTTGATCCTCAAAAATCGACACTAATACGTTCACCATATTGCATGCCTAGCAATCGAATGCCGGAAAACTCGAAAGTTAGGAAAAAAGAAAAAGGAAGGATGGAAAGAAGAAAAACAAACAACAAAGAATCTCACATCAGAACGAATAATCTATAATATACAACAAATTTTCACACTAAAGCAAAACTGTAATATGTATATATACAAACATCAATTAGAGTATACTAACCTATTTCAGCTTGGACTGTTATAATAGTATGTCGTTACAATTGCTTAAATACCATCAATGGATACAACGGAAAATAACCTTATACGTGAATACATCTCTGGGCCTCTAGCTTGTCTCCTGAAGCTCCAAAGCATCCAAACTAATCTGTAATATGCTCAGTCTGACCCAAGCATGATAATAAAATAACACCTGCCAATCTGGAAAACCAGCGTGAGAAAACTCACCCGGTTGGATTTTAAAGTCATACATCTTTGAAATCAAAAGTATTTCGTAAGACCACGCCACACACAAATACAGATGAGTTTTTATCTTACAATAACCAAAACCTTTTCTATAGGAAATCCATTGATATTATAATAATGTCTAAGGGTGAAAATAATAGTAATCAAGTAGTTGTGATGCTTATGAGTGTACATTACAAAAATACTAGGTATATAATCAAAAATCGATAAGGCACGTTCGCTAATTATGTAGGATTCCATGGGTGTGCCCTCAGTACTTCGAGAATGGTCCTTCTGCATAAGGATCAGAGATACCTTCCAAAGTTGCATAAATCCCTAGTGATGTACCATAGGAAAAACATAGCTGGTCTTGTTAAGACCGAGTGCATCGCCTCATGTATGCATAACAACTGTAAATAATGTCTAGGAGGATCCGACTGCACTCTATGGATTTGCCAACCCTACTAGCCATGCCTCTTATCTTTGGTTTTAGCCATTACCACTTATGAGGCTATCTCCAACGCTCTAGCTTATGCACCACCACCAAATAGACTACAGAATCCCATCTAGATTCCCATACCCCAATGGGTCTCGGAACCCCACATGGATTCCAACTTTTCAATATATGTCACGAAACTCCTCCATAGAACCGTATATGGTTTTGGAGTGGTTACGGCTTTTGAGTCATCTCTTACGCATACACTCTTTGGTTCCCTTGGCACTCCAAATCCAATCGCCGATTTTTTATAATGATCAATGTAGGTTCTTTAGGAAATAATCAGAAAATACATAAGAACATGGATCACCTCCTAGCCGTTTAAGTAGACGGATCTCCTCATCATTTGTCCTAGAAGAAAAAAACAATTTTATACGTACAGTATAACACCATGACGGTAACTGTACCGTATAATTCTCGGATTTCTCCTAGATATTTCCAGCGTTAAAATCCTTTGGTTTTAAGTAGGAAATATTTTCATACCACCAAAATTAAGAAGGATTACATATTTAGGCCAAGATTTCATAGTCGGTTATTTAACTATCAATAAAAACACATTCAAACAAAGATTTATTCCATAGGGGAAAAACAACATTGGTTAAGCACATATGTAGCTACTAGCCTCCTTTAATAAATTTTTCATTCATTAGAATCACTTTGTAAATTAATTGTATAAAAGTACCTTTACAAAGGGTATATCCACAAATGCCTATATTTTCAATACTTAGAAAATATTCATATACTTATCACAATGGTATAAGTATATTCACACACATTACACCTCGCCTCTTAGAAAATGCACTTATATCCTTATCTCTATGGTATAAGCATATTTACAAGATTGGGAAAGATTTTCTTTTTATTCGATTCTTAAATCTTTTATAAATTCCTTACAGTTCTCCAAAACCATTTATAAACCATTTTATAAATCTCCTAAAACCATTTATAGCCCCTTTATAAAAATTCGATCACTTACAAACTCTTTGTATATTTCAAAAATCATTCATGGACCCTTTATAAATCCATAAAACCATTTATAAAACTCCATTTATAAATATGTAAACCCATTTCTAAAATTCGTTTATAAACATCTAACTATTTATAATCTCTTTCGTCTTGTAAATAATCTTCCTTTAAGTCTTCAAAACATTTTATAAAGTCCTTTATAAAATCTAAGTCTTTCAACTCTATTCATAGGTCACAGAAACATTTATAGATAATTAAAAATCTTTTTCTTCAAAACTCCGTTATATAATAATGATTATTAACAATAAACATTATAAATAAATGAAAATTATTAACTTTAAAACATCCTAAAAATAATAATCAATAATTTCAAAATATTATTAAATAAATAATAATAATTAATCTTTACCATTTTTATAAAAAAAAAATTTGTTTTCAAAACCTTATTAATAATCTTTATTATTAATTTCAAATCATAATTAGTCTTGAAATAATTAACCTTTCAAAAGATTAACATTTTGATAAATTCTTTAAAACCATATTAACTATAAAAAAATAACTTTAAAATAATACTAATATAATTAAATAACCTTAAAATAATATTAATAATTAAAAAACTTTAAAACAATATTAATATAATTAAATAATTTTATAACAACATTAATATAATTAAATAATTTTAAAACAATATATTTCCTAATCCCAATTTTGAATATAAAATCATTTCCCGTCTCAAAACGAATTCTAATATAATGGCAATTTATAATATTTCAAAATACTAATTTAAGGCCAATAGCTACCCAACGCTTAACCAATATCGATATTGATTTTCTACCACTACTGGGTTTTATTTTTTCGAACATACAACAATGTTATAACCATAGTTCAATAGTTAGGTTCATTTTGCAATAATCCATATAAAAGAAATATTATTGAAACAATTCAACAATAGTGCGTAATCCCGTTGGATCACTCCAACCTATTTTCCTGCATCATAGCTCATATATATCAGCACATATAAACGTTAATAAAATCAACAATGGTGAGGAATCCTATTGGATCCCCTAACATGTTCCCCTGCATTACTTACAATATATAATCAAATAATATAAATCAACCGCTTCGAGGCGGATACGTATACAAAGGGTCATCTGCTCTTACACGGGAATGTAATAGGGTCTCATCCGCTCCAAATGCGAGAATATATCCAAACAAACAAATAAATATAGTAAAGTATCCAAACAATCATTCAACAAATTTTAACAACTATATATCATACTAGTTAACCAAAAAGTTGAGTTTAACTCATTGAAATTTTCTGCCGTCGCTGAGGCATTCTAGTTTGGATTAAAATCATACAAGCATTCAATTTTAACCCAAATCCTTACTAGCTCCATTCTCTACCGAACCAGCTCCATACCATAGTTTTTGTCGATATGATCGTAATGTAAAAACGTGCATTCAAATCCAACCTAATATCATCAAGTTATCGCGTTAACACGACCCAAGAATTTAAATAATATATTTTATTAACTAATACATTATTAACTTAACTTAATCCATTCTTAAACTAATCCCTCTCCCTCTCAAATCTCTTTCCTCAATTGTACATAGCTTGCACAGCCCACATCAATGAAAATTCCCTCGAGCCGCCGTCGCTATAGTCACTTGGAAGCCGCCGCTCCTCCGCCACACGATGCGCCGCCTCAGATAAGTCCCCTGCCACCAACCATGCCGCCTTCGCCTACCCATATCGCCGAAAAAGGGCAAAGTCCTGCCGCGACTTCTATGCACCGCAGCCACTGCCGCGGTCCACCATTGGACAAGCGACTTTGCCAGTAGGTGCCCACGAACCTCCCTTACAGTTTTCTTCCACGCGAAACCTCCCAAAAGTGCCTCTACTCACCCAAATTGACGAACTCCCTCCCTCCATTTATCGAGCTAATCTTGCCTCCAAACTCTTACACGCCTTCATCCAACCGTCCATTTGCTTCATCTCGACGCCACGAACAGTTTTCTAGTTATGACTTTTGCATAAATGTGGGCGTAGTGGCATCGATGGTCCTCGGTCATTGGATGGTGGCTTTTGCTTTGAATTTGAGAAAACTTTCTCAGGTTTGAACATGATATAAATAAGGGAGAGACAGTATGGGTTTAGATGTGGTGGTATGGCTGAATAGTGGAGAGCATGGGCAAGAATAGGATAGGGTTATGACCTATTATATAATAATTTATATTTTTTTAGTTAAAAATATCGAATTACAAAACGTCTGAAAATTTTGAACTCTTATCGAGACGTGCCACCTGGGTTTTTATATGTAATACCACTATTTTGAACATAATGGAACTTTTTTTGAGACCTAATTTGATCATTTACAGAAGATGGCCTTTCAAACCCAATTATTATATTAATTTATGAAATTAATTTCTATACATTTTTATCTCGCATGTCCAAACGATACATCTGATTGCCATGAAAATCATCGGCATACATTAACTCATTGCTATGAATCCACTGCCAGCGGTTTTGTCGAAATCTGAGACAGTGCCCTAGAAGACCATTTTTACTCTTTAATTAAAACGAATTATTTTAAAAACCAAATTAACCGCTTTTAAATCAATATTAAAAATTTATTATCCTCATTCTTATTTAAATAGAATTTTAAATAAATTTTAAAAATCCTTTTCATTCTTATAAAATCAAGATTCAATTATTTAAACAATCCAAATTATTAAATTCAACAATTAAATTATCTAATAAATCGCTATATTTGAAATCCGAGTTATTTAATCTATAAAATTAACTTTTCAATATTTAAAATTAAACAAATATTCTAATTTTTGATGACTAAAATTTTGGAACGTTACATTCTTTCCCGCTTAAAATTAATTTGTCCTCGAAATTGCCAAGATAAGAAATCCCGAAACTCATTTCTTATTAAAACCAATTAGTTGAAATAAATTACCAAATCCTTTTAAGCCATTTACTCTACCCAAAAATCAACTTGTTGAAATGCGTTATTACTTTTACTAAGTTTCCAAATTCATTCAAAGCTTCCCACTAATATCATCCCATTCAATCATTTCAGGTTATACTTAAAGTCGGATTTTAGTTGTCAAAATTTCTTCAAAAATTTTCTGCTTTTAAATTTTTGGAAAATTTCCGTAGCTTCTCTTTTACGCGCCTAGATCGGGACAACTACAAACTTGCCACTACAAGCCCAATTCAGAAAATGAAAACAAAAGCCAAGTGGCTCATCATAAAACCATCAAACTAAACAACAATATAAACATGTACTTTTTAGTCGGGCAACCAGATTGTAACGACCTAGATTTTTAATCGTTGATTTTGAACATTTAATTTATTTGAAATGTGAGTTTTGAAGTGCGAATGGGATTTCAATATGAAGTTTATCGATCAAAAATAGTGTAATAAAACTTAAGCTCAAAATGTAGCGAATTGATTAATAAATTCAATTGTTGAGTTAATAACTAAAAACCGTTTAAATAATTGAATGGAGTTGAATAAGAAACCAAAATGATTTCCAATGTTGATATAAATTCTACTCGAATTAGAATTGAGTTAGGTAGTTTTAAAATTGAAAATTTCAAGCGATTTCAAAACGACCCACAGTTCCAAACCCCTTTGAGTCGATAGTATTCTCCATCAGTTCAACTCAAATTGGACGGAAATATGAACCATTTGGGTTAAAGAAAAAAGAGGTAGAAGAAGAAATAGAAAAAATACCAGAATCTCACAATTGCAGCAGAACAATATATAATAGATCACAATTGATCTTTATACAAAAAGAACTATTGTTGTTTTATACATTACATCATCAGAGTATAACACCAAACAATAACACAATACTGGACAGTTATAATGACTTTTTCTCACAAAAGCTAACTATATAGCTTACCATACACAGTGGAATATAAGTCAGATACGTGATATACGTCTTGTCATCCAGCTTGTCTCCTGAACTCCATAGCATCCTATCCTGTATCTGTAATACTGGTCTGACCCGAGCTTTATAATAAAATAACGTCTGAGTCAGTCATGAAAACCAGTGTGAGAAAACACACTCAATTGAATTATTTAAGTTTTCAAAATCATTTGAAATCAAAGGTATCTAGTAAGACCACGCCACAAATAAACATGCTGGGTTTTTACCTTACGATAACCAAAATATTTTTGTCAAATTCATCTGATACTATAATAGTGTCTATAGAAAGTAAAATAGAATCCAGCTGAAATGCTTACATCTCACATTCCATCATAGTTGGGCATAATCAAAACCGTACGGTCGCTTATTGGAGATTGGATTCCATACAATGGCAGAGCTACTGGGGTACCGCCCGTCATAGTACCTGGCATAGATTAGAGTATCGAGGACCACTCCCTATCCCCTGCAACACAAGATCGGAGCTAACCCTTACTGGATAGTCTGGATAAGATTACACCGCAGTTGGGATCAGCAACCGACCACTAAGTCGAGATCAAAAAGGGACTCTAGATAGGGATGACCTTACCCTACTTGGGTGCTACCCACTTAGCCTTGCTACACCTCCCATGTATTAGCCATTCCCGGTTGATGATGCTTGAGGCTATGCGTTACCTTTTTAGAACACATTTCACTTAGAATGCTCATCGTCCTCTTGACGATGGTCTGATAGCATTTGTCCCATACGTTGCCCTGGATCTGGATAAACCGAATCACCGTCTTTATTGTCTTCACGATCTTCATTCGCAAACGTTCAAATTGGATCGAAGTGGTTTTCAGATAAATAAATCCGACCTCGGTCTCTTCGAAACAATCAGCGCATTGGTTAATATTGATAGTTAGTTAATAACATTCACAAGCCAAATATTTTATTTTCACAGAAAAACACCAAGTCTTATAAAATTTAGTTTCACATAAACTAAATCACTTCGTCTAAAAATATACACTTAAAACATTTAAAATAAAACTACTTAATCAATTTATTCAAAATAATAGTTACAAAATTCCATAATAATTTTCCTAGTAAAACTTTATCCAAAAGATAATTTTAAAATAAAACTGTATATAAGGTATAAATATTCAAAAAATTACCTTGAAATCATAACACTAATTTAACCTTTAAAAATAACTATATACTATAATTAACTTAAGTAATATTTTCTTTAACACTTTAAAAACAGCTAAATAATATTTTTTTTAAAACAATCTTCCAAAACCACTTTTCAAACTTCTAAATTATACTTAAAAATCTTTCTTTGAAATTGTACTTGGCTTTTTAGGAAAATACACTTTTCATCCTAATATAATCCATCTAAGCATTTATAAATCCTTCTCGATTTATTTTCACCTTAATTTACGTCCCAATCCCGTAAATTTTCCTTTCCATACTTTAAAAAAAAACTCTCTTTTATTTTTGAAATGATTTACTCATTCCTTTATAAATTCCCACGTGAATTTAAAATCTCAAATATCCATCGATATTTATTTCACTTTATTTATAAACCCCGTTTATAAATTTCAGTCTCATTCTCCTTTTAATCACTATTTCCAAAACACTTAACCGATTCTAAAATTGATTCTCTGAATTAAGTTCCCTTTAAAATTTATTTCTTGATTTATTCAAAGTTTATTCCAAAATCCATTAATTCCAGATTCACTTCTTTATTGTGATTCAAAACTCTATTTAAATATGAAATATCAATTTCATACTCTATTTCAAAATTCTCCTTTTATTTTTTTCGACCCATTTTAAAACTTAAATTTAAAAATTCTTTGTACTTAAAATCAATATTTCTTAAGTCCTTACCTTTAAAATCCTTTAAATCACATTTATTCAAGACTCTATTCTTCCCATATTCTGGAATTTGTTAAATAGGTTTAAAAAGCAACTATTTACATTTTCGATTCTTTTCTTTTTAAATTTATCCATCTTTACTATAAATTTCTGACTTTTAATTTTCCCATTTTATTCCCTTTTTAAAAATTCAATATTTACATTTCGAAAATGTCACAATATATCCAACAATATATTAACATCAAATGAATTAATTTTTCAACATAATATATCATAGATTATTCTACATTTTATATAATTGAATATGAAAATAAATTCAACAATTTTGAGGAATCCTGTTAGATCTCTCCAACATGTTTCCCTGCATCCACAGACGTTAGCACAATATAAAATATCAGTCCCACTTCGAGGTGGAATATCGCGGTATATAGGGTCATCTGCTATTATGCAGGGCGCATGGGGTCTCATCCGCTATATAATGCAGGAATATAATTCACTCCAATATGTATATACTATTATATATAATATCACATCCAGACTGGTAATAAATTATCAATTCAAGCAATCAACCAATAATTTAATTTTAACTAATTAAATTAACCAGTATTCCAATTTGAGTGAGATTAACTCACCTTTGATTTTTGTTTCGCAATCCGATCCAAATCGGCTATTTCCTTCACAATTTTTGGACCTTGTACAAACATTTTATGGTTATTAATATTTGAACTAATCTAAAAATAAATTACCATTTATTAGTTTATTTTAAACTAATAATTTAATTTTTAAACTAATTTTCCTACCGTAAATAATTTTACAAAACTAAAGTAATTGAATAAATTAATTAAACACGTTAATCACCAATACATTATTTTAAAATTGTAAGATTAAACATGTATCTTTATTTATCTATCCTTTCTTTTGAAACCACCTATATTTTTTTTCATAAAAAAACCTGTATAGATTTATATAACTCAAGCATTTTAAAATTTCCATTTTTCAAAAACCTTATATATATATATTTACTGTTTTAAATTAAAATGTGTTTGTGAGTATGTATATATATATATATATTAAATTAAAAACATAATTATTTTATACTTTACTGTAATTAATTTTTTCTGCTTACTGAATATGTATATATATATATAAATTGAAAAACTACTTTTATATATCCAACTGTATAACTATATTTTCACTTTTTTCTGTAAAATATATATATGTTATTAAATTAAATTGAAAACATGAATCGAATATACCTCACCAGTCCGCTCAGAGCTCGATTGCCCTACGAATCCTCACCATGGCCAACGATGCCGCCTCAACCCACTGCCGTTAACAGCTCGACCAGCTTCCTCCTTCTGAATCGCCATCAAGCTTTATATCGCCCCTCACCGCTGCGGCGCTCCAGAATCTCGTGCTCGCGCACGCGAATACCAGCAACCCCATCCGCTTCTCCACCTTCTCCTTACAGAACCCATGACCCGTTCGCCTTGCGACCCCAACGTTTCCCCAATGACGACTAGCCGAGGACTCCTATGCGCGCGAGCGCCTGCCTTCCCACTCGTGAAGTTCGTCGCGATTAAGTCGTTGAAATCCCCATTTTTTTATTATTAGGAGACATGGAGCTCAATTAGTTCGAGTGAAAGAAAGAGGGGAATACGATTTATCCTCACCTGCCATTTTTTAAAGATGAATTTCGTGTTTGATTTTGAATAGATGGAGGCAAGCCTTGATTAAAAGAATGAAGGCAAGAGGCTTACTTCAGAAGATAGGTGACTTTTGAAAGGATTTTGAACTGAGAGAAAAAAATGGATGTGGTCCTTGCATGTAGGGCGTAAGCTAGTGTTTTAATGGAAAAGAAAAGTGGCTTACGTGAAAATATTTGACTAGTCAAACAAAGTATATCTTATATTTTATATTTAACTCGTCTCGAATTCGTAGTTTAAAAACTTGACATTCTATCGAGGATGCTAGGCGTTTATAATGTTATGCCCCTATTCTGAATGCAATGGAAAAGATTTCGAGTCCTAATTCGATCATATGGAGAAGAAAACTTTTTTGAATCCAGTTATTATATTGAATTTTCGATATAAATTCCAACGCGTTTATACATTGTATGATCACACGACAACGCCAAACACTACGAAAATTAAAATCCAATACTAATACATTATTACGGATCCACTGGATCTAGTTTCATCGAAATCTAAGACTATGCCTCGGAAGGTTACTTTTGAATGTCAATTTAAACGATATATTTTAAAACTGAACAAAACACTTTTAAATTCAATTTTAAAACTTCTATTACCTTCAGTGTTATTAATATAAATTCTAAGCCTTTAAACTATTTTTAACAATCTTAAAAACCAAGATTCAATATTTTATCCAATTTCCACTTATTAAATTCAATAATTTAATTATCCGACAAAAAGCTACATTTGAAATTCAAGTTAAAACTTAATATTTTTAAATATTTAAAATCAATTAAATAATCCGATTTCAAATGTCCAAAATCCCAGGTGATTACATTCCTTCCCCTTTAAAAGAATTTCGTCCCCGAAATTACTAGTTAAGAGGAATGGTCCACAACCCGTTAACTATTTTCCCAAAACCAAACAGTTTTTAACAACTTTCCAAAAATATTTTTATTAAGGACACACTAACACCCTTACTAACTTTCCAAACTCATCCAGCTGTTCCAAATAATACTATCCCCTCAATAAATCAATTTATAGTTTCAAAACCACTTTTTAAACTATTAAAATGTCCTTCAAAATTTTTCTAACTCTTTAAATTTTCGAAAAATTTCGCCGGCCTCCACTTTGCGCAGCTAGCTCGAAACAACTACAAAACGCCTCTACGACCGCCAAATTTTCAAAAGAAAAAACAAGCCAAGTGGCTTGATCAGAAAATCATCAAATTTCATTTGCCAATTTAAATACATACCTTTTTATCGAGCAATTCAAATTTACCTTCTGAAATAAAAAAAACATATGTTTATCTTTGCTTTTAAATCCCCGTATCCTTCTTAGCAATAATATCAAATCACGGAATTCAAAATCATTTTATTCACTTCTCTTGTACAATTTCACCATTTTCTTTACTTAAGCTGTATGATATACATGTATCATCCGTACACAATATCAAATCTAATCGCTCACTCGAACATAAAATTTCACTTTCGAACTAGTATCGTCCACCTGACTCTCTAGCGCGGACTCAGATCTGGTTCCTTGATCAGAAATTGTCATTCTCCTTGCATAGCCATACACTACTATAGAGAATTTCAGGATCAATCAAAAATCCATATCCAGGATGCGCCGTCGAAAATCGAGTGAAAAATCCCAACTCGGATCGATATAAATATCTCAAAATCATGTGCTCGAATCTGGATCAAATCGTTATGAGAATAAAATAATATACGTACACCCCACGTATTTACCTCAATTGATTATATGCTATATAAACTTCTTTTTATTCATATTTATTTTGATTTCTATTCACTTATCCACACTTATCATTTCACCACTTTTTATTAAATCTTCATTCAATATTAATTTAGTATATTTCCAATACTAAATTTTACTTAAGAATCTCACCATTTACCTTCTTAAGTTCAGTATGAATATTTTATACACTTCTTATATTTATTTTCACTTCATCACTTAAGCTTTTATATCTATTTTACATTTAACTCAAAATTTTCAATTCCATTCTGAATTCAATTTACCTCCAATTCTTAATTTATTTCCAAATCAAACTTAATATTGACTTCTTTTACCAGCTACCTCTCAAACCGCATTTAATTTACCAATTCTCTTAATTAGTTCCATTAACTCATTTACTTATATCTCAATCAATTTTTATTTCCAAACCTTTCATTTTTTTTAACCCATTCGAACTAATTTTCCAATTTCACTCTACTTAACACAATTTAAATATCATTTCGATATTAAATCTCCAATTTCAATTTAAACTCAATTTATCTCCACACTTCAAATATTGAATCCTATTAACCACATCTCAACCCATATTTACTTACAAATTAAATTAATTTGTTCCTCCACAGATTTATTTCTAACTTAATAAATTTTTATTTCAATGTCCAGTTCATACCGCCTACTTAGACTCTTTCCTCAAAATTCCTTTCCATTAAAATTTTAACTTCCATAAGTTTTCCAACTTATTTACATTTCCTTCACTAATCTCTTTAATTTACTTCATTTAATTGGCTTACCTTTCTAACTTATTTCGTTTTCACACTTATTTTAATTTAACTATTCTTAAGTTAAATTTTATTCTAAGAAATTTCAAATTTTTATAAGTTTTCAAACCCATTTGTTATTCCACAAACATTTTTAAATGACTTCCAAAGTCTTAAGAAATTTCTCAACATTTCAAAATCACCTTTGAAATCATCTATATCCAAAATCCCTCGGTATATCAAATTATTCCTTTGAATTTCAAAACCAAAAAAGCTTTTGCAAACAACTCCAATTTAAAACATTCGGGTAGCAATTCCTCTCTTGGAAACTCAAAAATGAACATCGATGATGCTGCAGTCATCACCGAAATTATTTTCCAGAGACCGAAGTGAGTTCAGTGCTTTGTTCTTTCCAAAAACATTTCAAATATTTTTAGTTTCAAATCTCGCCAAATTTCATAACCAATTCAAAAATATTTCCAAATAATATCACTGTTATTCCTCCAAAACCTTTGAAAATCATTTTTAAACTCAAAGGAAATTAAATTTCCCAAATTTTCGAATTTTAAATCCTTCCAATCTATATTCAAATATTACTCTGGAATTCTATACCATTTCAATTATAAATCACATTTTCAAATTCCATTCTATTATAGGAATCTATTTCCTTAACTTTTTGGTTAAACATTATTTCCTTATTTCAATTTCCACACAATAATGACAATAGTCTAATATTATCATTTCCTAACAACCAAGCAACCATATATACTTATAATAATGTACGAAAAATTATTTCTTTCATGTAGAAAAATAATTTGGGTAAAATTATTTCATTCACCCTATTTAAAACAATACCGTGTCGAATTATTTTGTACAAGTGTTTAGAGATTCCTATCAATAACATTAATTACTCGTATTGACCGGAATCCATAAGCCACTCAACAAACCAATCAACAAAATATAAAACAATTTTATATTCACTAACAAATGCACGCTCATATCTATTAATACGCTCAAACTAATTATAGGGCACCACTGACCCTATCTCTAATGAGTCATCCCGACCAGAGGCAAGGTTCTCGCTTAACCTTCAGCCCTGATACCAAGTGAAACGACCTGCAGTTTCGTACCCCTTTGATTCGATAAAATTCTCCATCGGTTCAACTCAAATTGGACGAAAATACGAACCGTTTGGGTTAAAGAAGAAAGAGCTAGAAGAAGAAATAGAAAACAACATCAAAATCTCACAATCGAAGCAGAATAATATATAATAAATAACAACTAATCTTTATACAAAAGAACTATTACTGTTTTATGCATTACATCATCAGAGTATAACACCAAACAATAACACAATACTGGACAGTTATAATAACTTGTCCTCACAAAAGCTGATTATACAGCTTACCATACACAGCAGAATATAAGTCAGATATGTGATATACGTCTCATCATCCAGCTCGTCTCCTAAACTCCATAGCATCTTATCCTGTATCTGTAATACTCAGTCTGGCCCGAGCATTATAATAAAATAACATCCGAGTGACTCTGGAAAACCAGTATGAGAAAACGCACACAATTGAATTATTAAAGTTTTCAAAATCCTTTCAAATCAAAGGTACCTCGTAAGACCAAGCCACAAATAAACATGCCGGGTTTTTACCTTACGATAAACAATTTTTTTTTATCAAATTCGTCTGATATTATAATAGTATCTATAGAAAGTAAAATAGAATCTAGCTGAAATGCTTGCATCTCATGTTCCAACATAGTTGGACGCAATCAAAACCGTAAGGGCGCTTGTTGGAGTTTAGATTCCATACAATAGCAGTGCTACTGGGGTACTGCCCGTCACAGTACCTGGCCTAGATCAGAGTACCGGAGACCACTTTTGGTCCTCTACAACACAAGACCGGAGCTACCCCTTACTGGATAGTCTGAATAAGATCACCCAGCGGTTGGGATCAGCAACCGCCCACTAAGCCGAGATCAGAAAGGGACTCTAGACAAGGATGACCGTACCCTACTTAGGTGCTACCCACATAGCCTTATTGCACCTCCCATGTTTTAGCCATTCCCGATTGATGAGACTTGAGGCTATGCGTTACCTTTTTAGAACACATATCACTTTGAATTCTCATCGTCCTCCTGACAATGGTCTGATATCATTCGTCCATACAAGTTGCCCTAGGTCTGGACAAACTGAATCATCGTCTTCATCATCTTCACGGTCTTCATTCGCAAACGTTCAAACCTGATCGAAGTGGTTTTCAGATAATTAAACCCAATCTCAGTCTCTTCGAAACGATCAGTGCATTGGCCAATATTGATAGTTGGTTATTTAACTATCAAATAACATTCATAAGCCAAATATTTTATTTTCACTGAAAAATACCAAGTCTTATCAAATTTTGTTTCACATAAACTAAATCACTTTATCCAAAAATGTACAATTAAAACATTTAAAATAAAACTATTTAATCACTTCATTCAAAATAATAGTTGCGAAATTCCACAATAATTTTTCCAGTAAAACTTTAGCCAAAAACTACTTTTAAAACAAAATTGTTATATAAGATATAAATATTCAAAAAATTACCTTTGAATCATAACACTAATTTAACCTTTAAAAATAACTAAATACTGTAATTAACTTAATTAATATTTACTTTAACACTTTTGAAACAGCTAAATGATAACTTTTCTAAAACATTCTTCTAGAACCACTTTCAAACTTCTAATTTATACTTAAAAATCTTTCATTGAAATTATACTTGGCTTTTCAGGAAAATACACTTTTCATCCCAATATTGCCCCTCTAATCATTTATAAATCCTTCTCGATTTATTTCCACCTTAATTTATGTCCCAATCCCGTAAATTTTCCTTTACATACTTTTAAAAATAAAAATCTCTTTTATTTTTATAATAATTTACTCATTCCTTTATAAATTCCCATCATGAATTTAAAATCTCAAATGTCCACCGATATTTATTTCACTTTATTTATAAACCCCATTTATAAATTTTAGTCTTATTCTCCATTTAATCACTATTTTCAAAACACTTAACCAATTTTAAAATCGATTCTCTGAATTAAATTCCCTTTAAAATTTGTTTCTCGATTTATTCAAAGTTTATTCCAAAATCCATTAGTTCCACATTCACTTCTTTATTATGATTTAAAACTCTATTTAAATCTGAAATATCAATTTCATACTCTATTTCAAAATTCTCCTTTTATTTTTTCGACTCAATTTAAAACTTAAATTTAAAAATAAATTATTTGTACTTAAAATCAGTATTGCTTAAGTCCTTACCTTTAAAATCCTTTAATTCACATTTATTCAAGACTCTATTCTTTCCATATTCCGAAATTTATTAAATAGGTTTAAAAATCAACTATTTACTTTTTTTATTATTTTCTTTTTAAATTTATCCATCTTTACTATAAATTTCTTACTTTAAATTTTTTCGTTTTATTCCCCTTTTAAAAATTCAATATTTACATTTTTACAGCGTCACAATATATCCGGCAATATATTAACATCAAATGAATTAATTTTTCAACAAAATATATCACAGATTATTCAACATTTCAAATAACTGAATATGAAAAGTATATTCAACAATTTTGAGGAATCCAGTTGGATCTCTCCAACCTGTTTCCCTACATTCACAGATATTAGCACAATATAAAATACCAATCACATGTCGAGGTGGAATATCATGGTATATAGGGTCATCCTCTATTATGTGGGGCGCATAGGGTCTTATCCGCTATATAATGCGGGAATATCAATCACTCTAATATATAATATTATATAATATAATGTCACATCCAGACTGATAATAAATTATAATTCAAGCAATCAACTAACAATTTAATTTTAACTAATTAAATTAACCAGTATCCAATTTGAGTGAGATTAACTCACCTCTGATTTTTGTTCTGCAATCCGATCCAAACTGGCTATTTCCATCACAATTTTTGGACCTTGTACAAACATTGTATGGTTTATTAATATTTGAACTAATCTAAAAATAAATTACCATTTATTAGTTTATTTTAAACTAATAATTTAATTCTTAGTCTAAGTTCCCTACCATAAATAATTTTTCAGAACTAAAGTAATTAAATAAATTAATTAAACATGTTAATCACAGATATGTTATTTTAAAATACTAAGTTTAAGCTTGTATCTTTATTTATTTATCTTTTCTTTTGAAACCACCCATATTTTTTATACAATAACCTGTATAGATTTAAAAATAAAATTTTATATAACTCAAGCATTTTAAAATTTTCCATTTTTCAAAAACCTTGTCTCTATATATATATTTACTGTTTTAAATTGAGATGCGTGTGTGAGTATATATATATATATATTAAATTAAAAGAAGAATTATTTTATACTATACTGTAAAAAAAAATTTTATGCTTTCTGAATATATATTTATATATATATGTATGTATGTATATAAATTGAAAAACTGCATTTATATATCCCACTATATAATTATATTTTCACTTTTTTCTGTAAAATATATATATACATCTACTTAAATTAAATTGAAAAAAATGAATCGTATATACCTCACCAGATTTCTCAGAGCTCGATCTCCCCACGATTCCTCGCCACCACCAACGATGCCGCCTCGACCCACTGCCATCAACACCTCGACCAGACTTCTCATTCCAGAATCGCCATCGAGCTTCATATCGCCCCCCACCGCCATTTTCGAGTGAAAGAAAGTGGGGAATAAGATTTATCCTCGTCCACCATTTTTTTAAGATGAATTTCGTATTCGATTTTGAAAAGAGGGAGGCAAGCCTTGATTTAACAAAGCGAAGGTAAGAGGCTTGCTTGAGAAGATAGGCGATTTTTGAAAGGATTTGAACTGAGGGAAAAAGATAGACGTGATCTTTGCATGTAAGGCATAAGCTACAGTCTTTTGATGGAAAATAAAAGTGGCTGATGTGAAAATATTTGACCAGTCAAACAAAGTATATCTTATATTTATATTTAAAGCATCTCGAGTTCGTAGCTTAAAAACTTAACATCCTATCGAGACATGCTGCTAGGCGATTATAACGTTATACCCCTATTTCAAATGCAATGGAAAAGGTTTTGAGTCCTAATTCGGTCGTATGCAGAAGATAGCTTTTTGAACCTAGTTATTATAATGAAATTTCGATATAAATTCCAACGCGTTTATATACTGTACGATCACATGACAACTCCAAACACTACGAAAATTAAAATCAGATAATAATACATTACTACGGATCCAATGGAGCTGGTCTCGTCGAAATCTGAAACTGTGCCTCGGAAGGTTATTTTTAAATGTCAATTTAAACGATATATTTTTAAAACTGAACAAAACACTTTCAAATTCAGTTTTAAAACTTCTATTACCTTTAGTGTTAATAATATAAATTTTATAAGCCTTTGAACTATTTTTAACAATCTTAAAAACCAAGATTCAATATTTTACCCAATTATCACTTATTAAATTCAATAATTTAATTATCCAATAAATAGCTACATTTGAAATTCAAGTTAAAACTTAACTTTTAAATATTTTAAAATCACTTAAATATTTCAATTTCAAATGTCCAAAATCCCGGGTCGCTACAGATTTCATAAAATTTAGAAATCGTCGATTTAATCGACGAGTTAAAATAGCAATTCGGGACACAGTCTTGGAATTCAACGAAACTTGTTCCATTGCGTCTGTAATAGTGTGTTATTATCGATTTTCAAATTTCGTAGCATTTTAAGTTATCGTTTGGCCATACGAGATACAAACGCATTGAAATTAATATTGAAATTCAATACAATAATTTGGTTCAAAATGCTGTTTTCTCCATATGATTGAATTAGGACTCGAAACCCTTTTCATTACATTCAGAGTAGGGGTATAATATTATCAATGCCTAGCGCACACCTCGATTGGGAATCGAGACTTTGAGTTGCGTAAATCGAGACGTTTTAGAATTTATGTAAATAATTGTCTAGTCAATCTTCTTTTCAGCTATAATTCCATCCCTTCACTGTGCTTTGACCCATTCGAACGTGCTACTTCCAAATCACACGCAACCTTCCCTCTTTTTTTAAGCCCGACCTCGTTCCTTTCCTCATTCAAAAACACGAGAAGAAAGAAAAAAAAAGTAAATTGGCTAGTCAAAACAAATCACCTTTCCCAAAATCTATATTCCCATTTAAGTGATGGATTATACCATGGCAAGAGTGAACGTGGCATAGGAAGGCTCGGGCTCCACGTTGGTACGAGTATCTTAGAGTTTGACATCATTGGTGGTGAGTTGTTCACTAGGGCGGAGGGAAGTTGATGTAGGCGAAATTTTGGGTTCGTGGTCAGATTCTTGAGGAGGTAGGCATTGAGGGCAATGGCAATGGGTAGCTCTGGGATGGGGCTAACTTCAAGGGGGTCGCGGTGGCATACGAAAATCAAAGGCGGCCAGAAAAGGACTGCGGCGGCGATATTGCTTTGTGTGAGTTTGTCGTCATCAAGCGACTAGGGGAAGCAGGGTAAGTGTCAATCGAATCAAATTGGCCAAGCGACGCTGCGGTCGAGTTGAAGCACGACGCCTGTAGCATCGGTAGTGAGATGATGAAGGTCGTGGCCAGTGGTGTTCGAGCATTTATGTGACGACCCGTCTTTCATTCCACAGAAAAATGTATCATCAAAAAGAAAAGAAAGAGATATAAAGATAGAAAGAAAAGAAACAACAACCATCAGAATCTCACAGCGGAAACGAACAAAATATAATATTACATATATCCCTTACATAATTTACATATCTGAGTTCACAAAATAATACTACTCCATTACATCAGCCATTCATAAGAGTTTTCCCAACCCATACAACTCAAAACACAACACCAAAATGCTACTACAGCGAATATAGATAGATAGTACGTCTGGACTCCAGCTCAAGCTTCCAAAACATATGCTAATCCAAACATAATCACTTGGCTACTCATAAAAATTTGAGTACCCAAGAGTTTATGAAAAACAAAATAAACTCCGGGTCAGACATGGGTCTGGTGTGAGTAAATCAGTTAAAGTTTCTTAACTTTAAAAATCATTTTGAAACAAAGGGTATCACGTAAGACTTTCCACAAATAAACACGGGTAAGTTTTTACCTTACGCTAACCAAAACATTTGATAGGAAATTCAGTGATATTATAATAGGGTCTAGGGTTTTCAAATAAATAGAAAATAGCCGAAATTGTTACATCTATTAAATTCCAGCTACTAGCCACGAAAGTGGGTAATACAATCAAAACCGTAGGGTCTCGTAGGAAAAATGGGTTTCCATCAATGGCAGGGCTACTGGGGTACCGCCCGTCACAGTACGGGGCCTAGATCACCGTTCCGAGGATCACTCCCGATCCTCTGCAACACAAGGCTGGACCCATCCCTTACTGGACAGCTCTGAACAAGACAACCCCGCAGTTGTGGCCAACAACTGCCCACACAGCCGAATAAATAATAAGGGACTTCTAGACCGGGGTAAATCTCACTCTCAAGTGGGGGCTACCCACGAAGCCTTGCTACACCTCTCCTGTTTTAGCCATTCCCGGTTGATGAGGCTTGAGGCTACGATTACCTTTATAAAGAACTCATCTCTTAGAATGATCATCGTCCACCTGACGATGATCTGAAAGCATTCAATCCATACAAGTTCGTTCCGGGTTCGAACGAAACCGAAGGCATTATCTCGTTGCACTCATTTTGGAATCACCCTCATAGTTAACGACGATAACCCTTGCACTTTGATTCACCATCTCGAATCTATAAGTACTATTCCGTCAAACTCATTACGGAATCACCCACAGAGTTATACAGACGTATAGCCCTTACACCTCGAGTCTTCACTCTTCACATAAGATTCACGACCTAACGCTATTTGGAATCGATGTGGTTTTCGGATATCCAAATATGGAAACCCGATCCCGGTCTCATCGAAATCCAAAGCGTGCCCTTTAGGTCCAAGTTGTTTAAAGATTTAAACAAATTCAATTCAGATTTTAAATATAGCATCACATAAGATTATCAACGGATAATAACCAATATTTATCACTGATATACAACATCTCATCACAGAATATAACTCAACTATCATTCAACAGATATCAACCATATACAGATATCAATACAAACTATCATCCACAAGCAAGTACTACTTAATTCATATCATAATTAATTTAATTAATTTAAATTAAATTAATTACTTAAGAATTTATCAATTAATCTTGCTTAACCAAACATTAATTAATTAATCCCAATTATTTAATTAATTAATCACCTCTTAATTATTGTTAATTAATTACTACTTAATTAATTAATAATCTTTATTTAATTATCAATTAATTACTATAATTTTTTTTTCAAACTTTGATTAAAAATTAGTCATTCCTTAATTGGTTATTAATTAATCCTTAATTTATAATTAATTAACCTTAATTAATTCTTAATTACCTTAATTAATTCTTAATTAATTACAAATTAATTTCTTAATTACATAATTAATTATTCATTAATTAACCCTATTTATTTAATTAATTAAATCTTAACCCTTAATTAATTTACAATTAATTATAAATTAATTAATGTTTAATTACTTAATTAATTAACTCCTAATCAATTAATTAATTAACTTCTTAATTACTAATTTTTTAATCATTAATCAATTAATTAATCAATTATTAATCACTTATGAATTAACCTTAAATTAATTAATAAATTAATTAATAACCTATTAATTGTCATTTAATTTAATCCTTAATTACCCATTAATTAATTCATAATTAATTAATTAAATCTTAACAATTAATTAACCAAAATTAATTAATCCCATCACTAATTACTAATTAATTTAAGTAAACTTAAATTTCAAAATCTAATTAACTTCAAAACAAATGCATGTTCATTTATCTTTAAAACCCTTACATATTTAAATATTAAATTTATTAAAAACTAATTACTTAGCAAAATAGAGATAATATAAGGTGTTAAACTTTTAGACTTTAAAACAAAATTGAAGTTTACAAAATAAACTTAAACTTACTTTCATTAAAATGCTTAAGGCCCGGCCCACTTGCAAGCTAACACAATCCAACTCCATCTCCTACCCTCTTCATTCAAGCTGAACCCAAACTAACTCACGAGCAAAAGCGCGCACACATACACTCGAGCACAAACGCGATCAACACGACCCAAACGCGAGAGGCGCTTCGAGCTGCAAACCACGCACACGAAAATGCACTGACACACGCACGGCCTCGTGCACCTGCATAGTGCCTCAGCGCCACCATCGCCACCGCCGGCCACTCGCGCAAACCATACTTCGACCCTCGTTCCAGAATCTCAACCCAAAAATCAACAATTCGAACCCAAACAAAATTCGAGTGCTCGGAGCCAAAAATCAACTGCAGCCGCTGGGAAGAAAACCCCTCATCCACGACCATCTCACTTCATTCCGGCGCCCAACTTCGGCCTCGCGTGCGCAACCCCCACACGCAACTCCTCCCCTAACTTCATGAAGCTCGGTCCTTTCTATGCATCACGCTATCGAATTACTGAAGCTCACAAAACACAGTACTCAAAACCCTACAAACCCTAATTTCAATTTCTATGTTGCATAATAAATTCAAATAGTATTTTTCTAGTGATAATAATCATCTAACAAAGCTTCATTTCAAATTTCAAAAGTTAAAATCAATCTAATTACAAGAAGTTGACAAAAGTCCCAAATACTGTAATCTTCAAAATTCGAATTCAATTGCAAGTTATAAATTCTGATTTCAATCTTAAAATTCATAACATGCATTATAGATTCAATATATATATTTGATTCGTCAAAATTTAACAAGATTTTCATGCTAAAATTTTTGTTTTGTTTTACTACATATTTGTTTTCTGCAGTTTTACAGTATCATCAGTATGTATATTTAAATACTTATATCATATTGATTCTAACCTATAAATATGTTTGGATATCTACTAACTAACACTTTGCTGAATTTAAAATTTGAAGATTGTTCAAAAATTTACTCTGTACTTGCATTTACAGAGAAGTACAATTTATTTCTAAAACATGCACAACAAATATTTTAAACCTGAAACAAATACTTCACAAAATCATTGACATACAAGCATTCATCACTAACATTCAACATACAACTTTTATACTTAAAGTTTTAATTTAAAGATTTACTCACCTTTTTCTCTGATGTGAAGATTCAAACTACAGGAATGAATTTAGACTGCAGACTTCTTTTTGTTCTACTTGCTTCTTGAAATAACTTGTTTATCTTGATATGCTTTAAATCTTGAATAAGTTGGTGATAAAACTTTGAGATTGTGCAGAAATTTGTTGAAGATGTGAAGAAGTTCAGATTTTTGGAGAGAAGAATGTAAAATATCTTTTTAATAAAATGAGAGTATGCATGAATGACTTTTAGAATTTGTTTTATAAAATTTAAAGAAAAGAAAATTTATATTATGACACTTGTCAAAATAATACTTAGATTTCTAACACATGTTTATCAATAGGTTTAGATGTTAAACATGTGTTTATCTCATGCAAAAATGAAATTGAAATATTTACTTAATTGATTTTTCTTATATAAGTTTATATTTTAAATCTTTAGAAAAATCAATTTCTTTTAAATAATGAATATAAAAGAATTATTATAACTTGAATAAAATCATGAAAATATTACTTAATCCTCAAAGTATAATTTTAGAATAAAAATTAACATAGTTTAAATCTTTTAATATATCAATTCAAACATAATTTGAATTTAAAAAACCCAATCCAAAATCAACTTTGATATGAATAAAATTTTAACACATTCAATTTCATATATATAAGTACTAGTTTTTAATTAGAATAAATTTATATTTACCATTCATTTATTAACTATTGAATAAAATAACAAGTTAATCAATTTAAATTAATTTATTATATAGATTATCATATTTAAATTGGGTGTGAAATTCCGGGATATTACAATCCACCCCCCTTAAAAGAATTTCGTCCCCGAAATTTAAACAAAAGATAATCCACAAATTTCATTTTATTCAACACTTCAAACATACATAACATCCATACATAAGCAACCATCAAACAAACATCCAAACAAACATACATCCAATACAAACACCACTAGCTATCCGGACACATATCCGGATAAGCCTTCCTAATACTATCCAAAGTCTCCCAGGTACAATCTCTGGGATCCTCACTCCACTGGACTTTAACAAGCTTCACAATCTTGCTTCTGAGTTGCCTCTCATCTTGATCAACAATTCGAACAAGATGTCGGACAGCTGACAAGTCCGGCTCAACCTCCAATTCCTCCTGCACAGCTGGCTCCACAATAAGAGATGGATCGTGCACATATTTCCGTAAATGAGATACGTGGAAAACATTATGAATTCCAGCCATCCGGACTGGCAATTCAATCCTGTATGCAACAACACCAATCCTCTCGAGAACTCTGAACGGACCAATGAATCTTGGAGCGAGTTTCCCTGTCTTCCCGAATCTTATAGCTCCTTTAATAGGGGAAACTTTGACAAAGACTAAACCACCAATCTCGAACTCCAATTGTCTTCGTCTCTTATCTGCATATTTCTTTTGTCGATCCTGAGCAGCTCTCATCCTTTTCTTAATAAGCTCGACTTTAGCAGATGCTTCACGAATCAAATCTGGTCCAAGCACAATACGATCCTTCGATTCTATCCAACAAGCTGGAGATCTACACGGTCTTCCATACAATGCTTCATAAGGAGCCATCTTGATACTTGCTTGGTAACTGTTATTATACGAGAACTCCACTAGATGTAGATGATGCTCCCAAGATCCTCCAAAATCTAATACACAGGCTCTCAGCATATCTTCTAGAATTCGATTAAGCCTTTCTGTTTGTCCATCTGTTTGTGGATGATATGCTGTGCTCAATCTCAAATTAGTCCCCAAATCTGATTGCAATGCCTCCCAGAATTTGCTGGTGAAAATCGGATTTCGATCACTTACAATGCTGACTGGAACACCATGCAATCTCACAATCTCCTTCAAGAAAATTTCAGCCAAAGAAACTGCAGTACGGGTTGCTTTAACTAGTATAAAATGGGCGCTCTTGGTAAGACGATCTACAATCACCCATATTCCTTCATTCCCTTTCTTAGTTCTAGGCAGACCGTCGATGAAGTCCATCGAAATCATTTCCCATTTCCATGTCGGGACCTCCAAAGGTTGTAACAAACCGGCTTGCTTCTGCTGATCTCCCTTCACTTGCTGGCAGATAGCACATCTATTGACGAATCTGGCTACATCCTTCTTCATGCCCGGCCACCAGAAAACTCTCTTCATATCCTTGTACATCTTCGAGATTCCTGGATGGATATTCAATCTGGAACGATGACTTTCAGACAATACTTCGTCTCTCAATCCATCTATGTCCGGTACACACAATCGACCATTAATTCTCAATGCTCCTTGATTGTCTATCTTGAAATCCGAATATCGACCATCCTAGGTTCCAAGAATCAATTCTTCAAAAGACCTATCCTCCATTTGCTTGCTTATTATTCTTTCCTGGAGAGACGGAACAGCTTCCAAAAGAGAAAGAACCGCATTTCCGCTAAGAGCATCTGCCACAACGTTCGCCTTCCCCGGAGTATACAGAATATCCAAATCGTATGATGCCAAGAACTCAACCCATCGCTGCTGTCTTAGATTAAGATCTTTTTGAGAGAAAAGATATTTCAACGGTTTGTGATCCGTGAATAACTCAAACTTTTCTCCTAAAAGATAATGCCTCCATATCTTTAAAGCAAAAACAATAGCCAACAGCTCTAGATCATGCGTAGCGTAGTTCCTCTCATGTGGCTTCAACTGCCGACTCGCATACGCAATAACCCTACCATTCTGCATAAGCACAGCTCCCAATCCAACAATACAGGCATCAGTATACACTTCAAACTTGCTCATACCATCAGGAAAAGCCAATACAGGAGCGCTTGTCAACTTTGCCTTCAGTTTCTGGAAAGCTTCCTCACACTCCGGTGTCCACTTGAATTTAGCTCCCTTTCTTGTCAGCTTCGTTAGATGAGAAGAGATCTTAGAATAATCCTTAATAAATTTCCTGTAGTAACCGGCCAATCCAAGAAAACTGCGAACTTCTGTAGGAGTCCGAGGCTACTTCCATTCCAAAATAGTCTCAACTTTAGCTGGATCTACAGAGATTCCCTCACCAGAAACAATGTGGCCCAAAATTTTTACTTCAGATTTCCAAAAATGACACTTGGAAAACTTCGCCTTCAGCACATGCCTTCTCAGAGTTTCCAAAACTATCCTCAAGTGCTGCTTGTGCTCTTCTTCCGATTTAGAATAAACCAAAATATCATCAATGAATACCAAAACAAACTTATTCAGAACATCTCTAAAGACTCGGTTCATCAGATCAACAAAATAAGCAGGAGCGTTGGTTAAACCAAAAGGCATAACCAACCACTCATAGAAACAATTAGGTCCCCTAAATGTGGTTAAGGGAATACTGTCTTCAGCTACCCTTAACTGATGGAAACCTGATGCTAGATCTAACTGAGAAAAGACAGATGCACCATGAAGCTGGTCGAAGAGATCATCAACGCGAGGAAGAGGATACTTATTCCGAATGGTCACTTTGTTCAATTCACGGTAGTCTACACAGAACCTTAGCGACCCATCCGATTTGGTGATAAAAACTGCAGCAGAACCCCAACAGGAAAAACTTGGTCTAATCAAACCCTTCTCCAACAAATCATGAGTTTGCTTCACTAATTCCTCCCTCTCCCTTGGAGCCATCCTCCTACTCGGTTGAATTACAGGTATTGCTCCAGGAACCAAATCTATACGGAACTCTATTTCCCGGTGCGGAGGCAAACATTTAACTTCCTCAAATACGTCTGAGAAATCTCGGACTACTTCAATATCTACAACCTCTTCTTGAGAAGTCTCCACTCCATGTAAAAGACTACTCAAGTGGATTCCAGAGTTATCACACATTACTCTGGCAATCCTACCTAGATCAGTTTCCAACGAAACTGTTCTTTCATCACAATTTAAGATAGCTTTATATTTGTCAAGCCAATCCATTCCCAATATAAGGTCGAAACCTTGAAAATCCAATACATAAGGATCACAGGAAAAGCTATGGGATAGATAGGAGATTCTCAAATCTTTACAAATCTTATCCAATTTGGTTACCCCTCCTATAGGATTTGATACACAAATGGGATTGTCTACGATACTAGGGGTGAGTAAGAAATTCTCTATAGTTCCCAGGGAAATAAAACTTAAAGAAGTACCAGAATCAAATAAGACTTTAATATACTTTCCATTTAAAAGTAAAGTACCTTCTAAAACTCCCTTGCCCTTCGATGAGTTTGATGGTGCGCCTTCTAAAGCAAATACTTTATTCTGTTGAACCTTATGAAGGAGCGGACAGTCTCTAATCATGTGTCTCGGTTGGTGACAGTTAAAGCAAAGCGACTTCTGAACTAAAGCCGACCCTGGTCCACTATATTGCTGTTGCTGTTGCTTCCTTTCTTGAGGACAGTGATTTGCCAAATGTCCCATTTGATTACAATTATAGAACTTCCGGAGTCCATTATTGTTCCCAGACTTCTTCTTGTTTTGCTTCTTCCAGTTAGGATTGAATTTCCTCTTATTCTGGTTGGAAGAATTCCCTCCTGATGCAGCAACTTGTGCCACTGATCTCTTCTTCATCAAGTCTTCATACCTTAATGCCATATCAATAAGCTCCACAAAAGACCCTTTCAGATGTGCAGTCATTCTCTCATGATACTCAGGCCTCAACCCTTGGACAAACATCTCGTTCTTCTTAAGAGGTGTGTCTATAAGTCCTGGACCGTAGCAAGATAACTCGTTGAATTTTGTCTCGTATTCAGCTATGGACATATTCCCTTGTTTCAGATTCAGGAAATCTTGATAAAGCCGAGCTCTTCCTGCAGCAGGCATATACTTTTCCTCAAACATCTCCTTAAATTCTTCCCAAGACATACCATCCTCCGAGATATTAGCAGTCACTGAATTCCACCATACTGCAGCACCACCTTGTAATTGCCACGCAGCCATTATTCTCTTCTGCTCATCTGATAACCTCATGCTCTTAAAAATCTTCTCACACGAGCGAATCCATGCTTGAACTTCTGTTATAGTTTCTGATCCTTGAAAGGGTTTCCCTCCAAGATGAACAAAGTCCTTGCATAAGGCGGCAAAACTGGCTGAAGACGTAACTGGATTAACAGTCTCATCATCAGTCTGCTCTCTTCTGTTACCAGTTGATCCACTACCAACAACTCTTCCCCTTCGGCCTCTTGAACTCATATTGGCTACCTGAACAGGTAACCAATCAATTTAGATAGGGATATAGTTATATAAGAAAATTACAAATATGCACTCTCAAGATAGATACTACTTCAGAGCCTAGGTGTTTCTCAACCATTGCTCTGATACCAACTGTGACGACCCATCTTTCATTCCATAGAAAAATGTATCATCAAAAAGAAAAGAAAGAGATAGAAATAGAAAGATAGAAAGAAAAGAAACAACAATCATCAGAATCTCACAGCGGAAACGAACAAAATATAATATTACATATATCCCTTACATAATTTACATATCTGAGTTCACAAAATAATACTACTCCATTACACCAGCCATTCATAAGAGTTTTCCCAACCCATACAACTCAAAACACAACACCAAAATGCTACTACAGCGAATATAGATAGATAGTACGTCTGGACTCCAGCTCCAGCTTCCAAAACATATGCTAATCCAAACCTAATCACTTGGCTACTCATAAAAATTTGAGTACCCAAGAGTTTATGAAAAACAAAATAAACTCCGGGTCAGACATGGGTATGGTGTGAGTAAATCAGTTAAAGTTGCTTAACTTTAAAAATCATTTTGAAACAAAGGGTATCACGTAAGACTTCCCACAAATAAACACGGGTAAGTTTTTACCTTACGCTAACCAAAACATTTGATAGGAAATTCAGTGATATTATAATAGGGTCTAGGGTTTTCAAATAAATAGAAAATAGCCGAAATTGTTACATCTATTAAATTCCAGCTACTAGCCACGAAAGTGGGTAATACAATCAAAATCGTAGGGTCTCGTAGGAAAAATGGGTTTCCATCAATGGCAGGGCTACTGGAGTACCGCCCGTCACAGTACGGGGACTAGATCACCGTACCGAGGATCACTCCCGATCCCCTGCAACACAAGGCCGGACCCATCCCTTACTGGACAGCTCCGAACAAGACAACCCCGAAGTTGTGGCCAACAACTGCCCACACAACCGAATAAATAATAAGGGACTTCTAGATAGGGGTAAATCTCACTCTCAAGTGGGGGCTATCCACGAAGCCTTGCTACACCTCCCCTGTTTTAGCCATTCCCGGTTGATGAGGCTTGAGGCTACGATTACCTTTATAAAGAACTCATCTCTTAGAATGCTCATCGTCCACCTGACGATGATCTGAAAGCATTCAATCCATACAAGTTCATTCCGGGTTCGAACGAGACCGAAGGCATTATCTCGTTACACTCATTTTGGAATCACCCTCATAGTTAACGACGATAACCCTTGCACTTTGATTCACCATCTCGAATCTATAAGTACTATTCCGTCAAACTCATTACGGAATCACCCACAGAGTTATACTGACGTATAGCCCTTACACCTCGAGTCTTCACTCTTTACATAAGATTCACGACCTAACGTTATTTGGAATCGATGTGGTTTTCGGATATCCAAATATGGAAACCCGATCCCGGTCTCATCGAAATCCAAAGCGTGTCTTTTAGGTCCAAGTTGTTTAAAGATTTAAACATATTCAATTCAGATTTTAAATATAGCATCACATAAGATTATCAACGGATAATAACCAATATCTATCACTGATATACAACATCTCATCAAAGAATATAACTCAACTATCATTCAACAGGTATCAACCATATACAGATATCAATAGAAACTATCATCCACAAGCAAGTACTACTTAATTCATATCATAATTAATTTAATTAATTTAAATTAAATTAATTACTTAAGAATTTATCAATTAATCTTGCTTAACCAAACATTAATTAATTAATCCTAATTATTTAATTAATTAATCACCTCTTAATTATCTTATTATTAATTAATTACTACTTAATTAATTAATAATCTTTATTTAATTATCAATTAATTACTATAACTTTTTTTTCAAACTTCGATTAAAAATTAATCATTCCTTAATTGGTTATTAATTAATCCTTAATTTATAATTAATTAACCTTAATTAATTCTTAATTACCTTAATTAATTCTTAATTAATTACAAATTAATTTCTTAATTACATAATTAATTATTCATTAATTAACCTTAATTATTTAATTAATTAAATCTTAACCCTTAATTAATTTACAATTAATTATAAATTAATTAATGTTTAATTACTTAATTAATTAACTCCTAATCAATTAATTAATTAACTTCTTAATTACTAATTTTTTAATCATTAATCAATTAATTAATCAATTATTAATCACTTATGAATTAACCTTAAATTAATTAATAAATTAATTAATAACCTATTAATTGTCATTTAATTTAATCCTTAATTACCCATTAATTAATTCATAATTAATTAATTAAATCTTAACAATTAATTAACCAAAATTAATTAATCCCATCACTAATTACTAATTAATTTAAGTAAACTTTAATTTCAAAATCTAATTAACTTCAAAACAAATCCATGTTCATTTATCTTTAAAACTCTTACATATTTAAATACTAAATTTATTAAAAACTAATCACTTAGCAAAATAGAGATAATATAAGGTGTTAAACTTTTAGACTTTAAAACAAAATTGTAGTTTTCAAAACAAACTTAAACTTACTTTCATTAAAATGCTTAAAGCCTGGCCCACACGCAAGCTAACACAATCCAACTCCATCTCCTACCCTCTTCATTCAAGCTGAACCCAAACTAACTCACGAGCAAAAGCGCGCACACATACACTCGAGCACAAACACGATCAACACGATCCAAACGCGAGAGGCGCTTCGAGCTGCAAACCACGCACACGAAAACGCACTGACACACGCACGGCCTCGTGCACCTGCACAGTGCCTCAGCGCCACCATCGCCACCGCCGGCCACTCGCGCAAACCATACTTCGACCCTCGTTCCAGAATCTCAACCCAAAAATCAACAATTCGAACCCAAACAAAATTCGAGTGCTCGGAGCCAAAAATCAACTGCAGCCGCTGGGAAGAAAACCCCTCATCCACGACCATCTTACTTCATTCCGGCGCCCAACTTCAGCCATGCGTGCGCAACCCCTACACGCAACTCCTCCCCTAACTTCATGAAGCTCGGTCCTTTCTATGCATTACGCTATCGAATTACTGAAGCTCACAAAACACAGTACTCAAAACCCTACAAACCCAAATTTCAATTTCTATGTTGCATAATAAATTCAAATAGTATTTTTCTGGTGATAATCATCATCTAACAAAGCTTCAGTTCAAATTTCAAAAGTTAAAATCAATCCAATTACAAGAATTTGACAAAAGTTTCAAATACTGTAATCTTCAAAATTTGAATTCAATTGCAAGTTATAAATTCTGATTTCAATCTTAAAATTCATAACATGCATTATAGATTCAATATATATATTTGATTCATCAAAATTTAACAAGATTTTCATGCTAAAATTTTTGTTTTGTTTTACTACATATTTGTTTTCTGCAGTTTTACAGTATCATCAGTATGTATATTTAAATACTTATATCATATTGATTCTAACCTATAAATATGTTTGAAGATATCTACTAACTAACACTTTGCTGAATTTAAAATTTGAAGATTGTTCAAAAATTTACTCTGTACTTGCATTTACAGAGAAGTACAATTTATTTCTAAAACATGCACAGCAAATATTTTAAACCTGAAACAAATACTTCACAAAATCATTGACATACAAGCATTCATCACTAACATACAACATACAACTTTTATACTTAAAGTTTTAATTTAAAGATTTACTCACCTTTTTCTCTGATGTAAAGATTCAAACTACAGGAATGAATTTAGACTGCAGACTTCTTTTTGTTCTACTTGCTTCTTGAAATAACTTGTTTATCTTGATATGCTTTAAATCTTGAATAAGTTGGCGATAAAACTTTGAGATTGTGTAGAAATTTGTTGAAGATGTGAAGAAGTTCAGATTTTTGGAGAGAAGAATGTAAAATTTCTTTTTAATAAAATGAGAGTATGCATGAATGACTTTTAGAATTTGTTTTATAAAATTTAAAGAAAAGAAAATTTATATTATGACACTTGTCAAAATAATACTTAGATTTCTAACACATGTTTATCAATAGGTTTAGATGTTAACATGTGTTTATCTCATGCAAAAATGAAATTAAAATATTTACTTAATTGATTTTTCTTATATAAGTTTATATTTTAAATCTTTAGAAAAATCAATTTCTTTTAAATAATGAATATAAAACAATTATTATAACTTGAATAAAATCATGAAAATATTACTTAATCCTCAAAGTATAATTTTAGAATAAATATTAACATAGTTTAAATCTTTTAATATATCAATTCAAACATAATTTGAATTTAAAAAACCCAATCCAAAATCAACTTTGATATGAATAAAATTTTAACACATTCAATTTCATATATATAAGTACTAGTTGTAACTCCCCGAAAATTTTAGACTTTCGAAAATTCAACATCGACACTCACTTTATCGACTGTCGAGAAATCGAAGGCCAAAAACCGGAATGTTATGGGTTTTAAAAAGAATTTAAGAAAAAGGAAGAAAAAGAGGAAAAAGAGAAACAGAAGAAAATAGGACGGAATAGAAAACAACAGAACAACAACAGAATCTCACAATTCGCAGTGGAACAACATATAATAATAAATGAATAATCTTTAAACAAAGAACTATATCAGTTATTACATTTTATACACTTCATTTCATCATATCATCAGAGTATACAACAACAACAAACAGTGCAGCGGAAAAAGAAATACTATATAAGTAATATGCCATGCCATCCAGCTTGCCTCCAGCAACTCCAGAATATCCAGAATATCCTAATAAACCTAACTCTTAACTGCCCGTGTGAAAATTGGTGGGCACCCAGAGTTTAGGAAGGAAAACAATAAACTCCAAGTCAGTCATGTGACTGGTGTGAGAACTCAAAACAGTTTACTTAACTTTAAAATCAAAATAGAGGAATATTTTTAAATTCAATTCGCAATGCTTTTAAAAATGAGACTACCATAAGGCCTCCCGCACACACACACATGCAAACGCAGAATCGGAGGAGATTTCTCCTTATGATAGTCAAAGATGCTTGATACGCATTTAAAAGAACATTTGATATTATTACTAGTGCATAGTGTAGAGAAAAATTCATTTCGAAAGTAGAATATAAACCTTAGCCAGCATAGACATTTCGAACTATGCCTACTATAGCTACCATCCAAACAGTGGTGACCACCATAAGTGAATGGCAGGTTCTACAACTAATACCGTACAAGTTTCGTATTGGGAATTGGATTTCCAACGAATGATCAGGCCAAGGAACTTCCCATTGCCACATGAGAATGCCTCTGGATGGACATCCCCGAGAACCAAACCGGATCTCTACCAACACAAGGCCGGGTTACCCCTAACTGAGTAACAACTGACCGAATATGCCATCCCCCTGTCCTTTGGGACCTTTATCACCGAGCGCTCGTAATCAATTCACACAATCATAACAAAGTGTTTTCAACATGAGTAAGTATCTGGGCTCCATACCATGATACCACCCTTTTCCAGAAGGAAATGGACACATCCTAAAGGGTGCTACCCCTCATAACCTTGCTGCTTCTTTCCTGTTTTGACCATTCACGGGGTGTGAGGCTCGACGAATTCACGTCCACAAAACATACTTTATACAAAAGCCATGCTTTGGGTCAACAAATGATCAACACAATGATCACAAGGATAGACGATCAAATAAACGATCCTATCACAAATAATCAACACAATGATCATTTCAGCATCACTCAGCATGTCACATTACCAAATTGGGAATATATCGCTGATAACATTCAACTACATAACCTCTGAGCTCGTACGTCTCAGAGAAGGGCGTTAAGCTAAAAGAATAAATTCTCCGCCACCCACAGAAATATATTTGAAAGAAATCTGCTTTATATCTCAATTTGTAACGTCAGACATACAATCCATACAAGTCTGTTCCGGGCTCGAACAAAACCGAAGGCACTTCTTACGAAGCCCTTGCAATACGGGTATTCACAATCCCGATCGAATTTCCCATCACTTAGGAGATCTCTATACCAGGAGCTACCCAGTGCAGAGACAATCGATAGGTCATCCTATCGCTTTCGCAAATACTCGGTCTTCAACACCGATCTTCAATGCAATTATAACGACGTATCACATATTCGGAATGGGTTATACGACCCCATGGTCCTTTCCCGGTTAACCCGAATAGTGAGCGCTTATTCAAAAATAAGTGTAGCATTCACATTCGAACAAATCACATCAAATACCCATTCAAAGGGAAATATTGATAGTCGGTTATTGAACTATCAATTGATATGCATACATCACCAGATTCCAAATAATTTTCCAAATTATTTATTTTTCAAAATATCTTTACTAGATATATAGTTTCAACACTTCAAAATAAATCAATTATTTATTTTTAACAAATTCCACTTTTCATTTATAAATTCCATAGTGAATTTATATTCTAAAATATCCATGAATATATGACTTCAATTCAATTTCTAATATTCATTTTCAATTTATCTTCAAAAAGATAAATTCTATAATATTCACTTTATATTGGAAAACATTTCCATACTTATTTAATAAGTAATTCACGAACCTATTTATTTTCAACACTTGGAAAATATTCAATATACTTAAGTCGAGATTAAGTATACATTTCATTCTTTAAGGAAATCATTCACTTAAACATATTTATTTGGGTCAAAACGAATGTTGCGTAAAACATCGTTACAACGTCCCAAAATCACTAGTATAGGGATTCGAATCTAAAATAGATATATAAATCCCAATACTATACAAAACATTTCCTTTCGGAAATCATTTACTATAACAACAGCGTTATAGTCCATCATCTCCTTCTATTTCTCGAAAACGTCTATTTCAACAATAAATGTTGAAATCTATGGTTTCGAATCTCAACACATTTAAAAACATTGTTAGATCGTTTTAATTCTATTTGAAACATCACATTCAAAACATTTTCTTTAACGTGTTATTCACTATCCAAAAACGTGAATAAACTTCGTTAACAAATTTCATCCTTTTATTCATTTTAATTCAAAGGATTATTCACTATTCAAAAATGTGAATATAACTCCTTTAATAGGTTTCAACAATTTTCTTATCAAAATAAGTCATTTGCGAATTTATAGAACAACGTTTATAAATTCCATTTCTATTTATTTTATAACAACTTCCTTTTATAAATTCCTTTATTAACCTATTCCATTTATAACTCAATTATAAACTAAAAGTTCAAATTATAAGTTAAATACTTATAAAACGATTATTTTACAAAATCGTTCTTTTTAAGACTTCCCAAATCATAAATCTTATAACTTATAAGATTCATTTATTTAACCAAATTTATTCCTTCAAATAATTTCACCAAATTTATAAATCTTACTATTTATAAATTTTATTTATAACTTCACCGTTTATACTTCTATAAATTTCATTCATTTATGAAATTCATTTTCACTTAATTCAAACACTTATAAAAACTCGTTTTATAATGTCTATATTTCAATTTATAAATATCCATTTATAAATCTCTTAATATAAATCAATTTATATTATTCTTTAAAACGTCTTTAAATTCCTTTAAAAACTTCACCATTTTGATTTATAAAATAATCAAATTTTATAAATCTTATATTCAAACTTTTAATAATAAACTCAAAAATCCAGTTTAAACTATTTTATAAAATCATTGGTTCATATTTCTCAAAAATCAGCTTTTAACTATATTTCTTAGAAATCATAATTTTTATAACTTTTAAAAATTATAACGTTTATTTTTTTAACATGGATCAATTCCAAAAATAAAGTATATTTTCAAAAATCACTTTAAAATCATTTTAAAATTCCAAATTTGGTCCAATGATGCTACACACCAAATAGTCAATCACGACAACAACAATATCACATATCGTATATGAAAATCAACGAATATCAAAATATCCATAATCAAATAAATACTGTTGAGGAATCCAGTTGGATCCCTCCAACCTGTTTTCCTGCATCACAAACATTAGCACAATACCAATTTCGTTCCAGTACGAAATTATCGCGGTATATGTTCTTATTAAATATTATCCGCTTAATAACAGCGTAATAGGGTCTCATCCGCTAAACAAATAAATGCGAGAAATCAATAATTCCAATATATACATATGCCAATATATATATTGCTATTATATATAATACCAATTTCACTGTTTATGAAATATTCGCGGTATATGTTTTTATTAAATAACATCCGCTTACTAACGGCGTATAATGTCTATTTTAACAATCAATAGATATTAATCAACATTCAAACATGCATTCAAATATTTTAAATCTAACTATTTAAAATAAAATCGAAACCGATTCGATTGAGTGAGAAGTTCTCACCTTGATTTCAATTTCGTTTTAGCGATTTATTTCGAATAAAATTAAACGGACGTTTAATTTTATCCATAATTCTCACTAACTCCAAACGACTCCAAACCAACTCCATCGCGTAGTGCTCGTCCATACGATTCCAACGCAACTGGTTTCGCGCGTTTTCGACCTCGTATGAAAAAGATATGAATTTTTGAAGTTACACGATTTTTATTATATAATTTACAACTAAATTATAAAATTTTATACCCTAGCTAAATCATGGCCGTTAGATTCAATCCCAAGCCCATCAGAACCGCACGTCCCCTACTCCTTTCTTCCTTCTTCGTGCGCACGGCTACAGGCTATAGCCGAACCCAACTCATATATTAGGGTTAATTTTTGCTTCCATTACGACGACATCCACCACGATCAGGCACCACCACATCGCGCGCCTCGCTCCACTCTACCCACGGCCTGAAGGGCTTCAAGCTCGGCACCCCATATGCGTTGAAAACCGTGCGCGTTCGTGCCTTCTTTCAGCTCAATTTGATGTCGATCCAAGCGACGAATCACGATCTTAACCGTATAGATTCGAAGCTCGTTGCGTGCTCTACGTTTTTCATGTAGAAAGTTTTCAAAAATATTGAATGGATTGGAAGATATTAAGGGGAAAAGATGGACAAATTTCGGCCCTTCATATTGATGGTAGCGGCTGTGCATTGCAACTAGGGTTTTGTTTATATTTTTTTTTTATTATGTGGGGGCTATTTATAGGAAAAAATTCGAACACTATTCATCCCGGAAATTCCGAACTCCGATTTACGCGCCGTAACCAGCGTTTCTAAGGTTTACCCTGTGTTCCGGACACAATGGAACAGGTTTCGGAAGCTAATTCGGAAGTATGTGCGAGTTATGGCTATAAACGCTCAATTTGAATTAAACCGATTTAAGCGATTTTCTAGGCGTTTTAATTTGTACCGGACAAACGGTAAATCCAATTGACTTGAAATTTGAAACCTTACAAAAATATCACATTACGGATCCGACGAAACTAGTTTCGTCGAAATCCGAGACTTTTTGAAAAATGGCTATTTTGACTCGCCAAATTTAAATTAAAAACGATTCGATGTGTTTCGAGCTGCCACGATCAAACGATAACTCCGATTGACACGAAATTTGAAATCCGGTAATAACTAACTATTACGGATCCAATGGAACTGGTTTCGTCTAATTCAGAGACTGTTCAAAAATTGACTATTTTCACTAGTCGATTAAATTATTAAATATTCAATTTTCACAAATTAACTTTTAATTCGATTTTAAAAGTTCTAAAATATTGTTCCAACTCCCATATGATGAAATAAAATTTTAAAAATCATTTTCAATCATATTTAACTCAATTTTCAATTATTTCCATAATTTAACGTATTAAATTATCGATTAAATTATCCAATTAAATCCAATAATTCAAATAAAAATTTATTTGACTTATAAATTCACTTATTAATATTTAAAATTAATTAAATATTCATATTTTAATTATTAAAAATTCTGGGTCGTTACAATCTTCCCCCCTTAAAAGAATTTCGTCCTCGAAATTAACAAGTAAGAAAAGTTATAGAATTCTATTAATTTTCCATAAATCCATAATTAAACTTCTTATAATATCTTTGCTAAGTTTCAAATCATACTTAGTTATCTTTTCAAAAACAACTACTATTGTTTAACTTTCAATTCTCAAATCAAAGTTTAAGTTTTCAAAATTTTCCAATTTTTCTCAAATTTTTTCTAACGCCTTAAATTTTCGGAAAAATTCGCCATAGTCTCCTTTGCGCGGCTCGATCCGAAAAAAAAATGACAGTATATATATCACAAATATACATCTCATCAAGTAATGAGGCATCCCGCAGGGAAAAATTTGTAAAAGTACGGTATGTAATCCGAGATATGTACCTTATATTTTATTAGCAAGCATATACGGCTAATATAGCGCGAAAGCGAGCTCCAAATGCGAAGCAAACGCGATCCGCACCTACTAAACACTCAACAAACAACATGAGAAACATGCATATAGATAATAGTATCAATATACAACATATAGCAACATAATAACTATATACGTCACATAGCAAATGCAACATATTCAAACATCAACCAACTATCATTCAACAAATTCATATTCATTCATATTCTCATTAATATTCAATGAATTAGGTTTCAATCTAATCACATATGATTCATATACATTGGATTTACTAACATTTATTCTCAATTAGTTTATATTTACTAATTCATATCCAAGTTAGTTCACTTCCAATTCAAATTCAATTCTATTCAAATTTATTTACTTTCAATTGAATTTCAATTACATATCTTTCAATTCCATTAACCAATTTCATTAACACTTAATGAATTATATACAATCAACTAACAATCATATAACAACCAAAGTATATTAATTACAACCAAATTACTTTGCTTTCAATTGGTTAAATTAAATTGATCTTCATTCAATTATTCAACTTTCAATATCATTAGATTTTTAATGAATTACACTTACATTCATTATTTCATATCAATTTCATTCACATTCAATTGGTTAACATCCAATCCATTAATTTAATTCAATTTCTAAAGTTGAATTTCATTTATATAACTTTAGTTCACATTCATTTTTATTTACAATTCATATTCATAAATATATTCATTAGTTTCATTTCTTATATATATAAGTTTATTTCACAATTGTAAATCACTTTAATTATAATTTAACTCTTATAATTCTTTTGCTTATACAATTATTCTTTTATTTAGATTATTCAAACATCTAAACAATCAACTTATATACACTTTAATAATTCTGAAAAATTATTCCTTTATATATAAAATATACTCAAGGTAAAATTATTTCATTTACCCAATTTTAAAACAATACTGTGTCGAATTGTTCTATTCAAGTGTTTAGAAACCCCTTCGGCATAGTTGTCGAGACCACACTGAGGAAGGTTCATATACCACTCAACAAACCAATCATCACAATATAAAATTTTTTTATATTCACTAACAAATACGCTCTCATAGCTATTATTACTCTCAAATTCATTCTAGAGTACTACTGACTCTATCTCTAATGAATTATACCCAACAGAACCATGGTTGTCGCTTAACCATAAGCTCTGATACCAAATGTAACGCCCCGAAAATTTTAGACTTTCGAAAATTCAACATCGACACTCACTTTATCGACTGTCGAGAAATCGAAGGCCAAAAACCGGAATGTTATGGGTTTTAAAAAGAATTTAAGAAAAAGGAAGAAAAAGAGGAAAAAGAGAAACAGAAGAAAATAGGACGGAATAGAAAACAACAGAACAACAACAGAATCTCACAATTCGCAGTGGAACAACATATAATAATAAATGAATAATCTTTAAACAAAGAACTATATCAGTTATTACATTTTATACATTTCATTTCATCATATCATCAGAGTATACAACAACAACAAACAGTGCAGCGGAAAAAGAAATACTACATAAGTAATATGCCATGCCATCCAGCTTGCCTCCAGCAACTCCAGAATATCCAGAATATCCTAATAAACCTAACTCTTAACTGCCCGTGTGAAAATTGGTGGGCACCCAGAGTTTAGGAAGGAAAGCAATAAACTCCAAGTCAGTCATGTGACTGGTGTGAGAACTCAAAACAGTTTACTTAACTTTAAAATCAAAATAGAGGAATATTTTTAAATTCAATTCGCAATGCTTTTAAAAATGAGACTACCATAAGGCCTCCCGCACACACACACATGCAAACGCAGAATCGGAGGAGATTTCTCCTTATGATAGTCAAAAATGATTGATACGCATTTAAAAGAACATTTGATATTATTACTAGTGCATAGTGTAGAGAAAAATTCATTTCGAAAGTAGAATATAAACCTTAGCCAGCATAGACATTTCAAACTATGCCTACTATAGCTACCATCCAAACAGTGGTGACCACCATAAGTGAATGGCAGGTTCTACAACTAATACCATACAAGTTTCGTATTGGGAATTGGATTTCCAACGAATGATCAGGCCAAGGAACTTCCCATTGCCACATGAGAATGCCTCTGGATGGACATCCCCGAGAACCAAACCGGATCTCTACCAACACAAGGCCGGGTTACCCCTAACTGAGTAACAACTGACCGAATATGCCATCCCCCGGTCCTTTGGGACCTTTATCACCGAGCGCTCGTAATCAATTCACACAATCATAACAAAGTGTTTTCAACATGAGTAAGTATCTGGGCTCCATACCATGATACCACCCTTTTCCAGAAGGAAATGGACACATCCTAAAGGGTGCTACCCCTCATAACCTTGCTGCTTCTTTCCTGTTTTGACCATTCACGGGGTGTGAGGCTCGACGAATTCACGTCCACAAAACATACTTTATACAAAAGCCATGCTTTGGGTCAACAAATGATCAACACAATGATCACAAGGATAGACGATCAAATAAACGATCCTATCACAAATAATCAACACAATGATCATTTCAGCATCACTCAGCATGTCACATTACCAAATTGGGAATATATCGCTGATAACATTCAACTACATAACCTCTGAGCTCGTACGTCTCAGAGAAGGGCGTTAAGCTAAAAGAATAAATTCTCCGCCACCCACAGAAATATATTTGAAAGAAATCTGCTTTATATCTCAATTTGTAACGTCAGACATACAATCCATACAAGTCTGTTCCGGGCTCGAACAAAACCGAAGGCACTTCTTACGAAGCCCTTGCAATACGGGTATTCACAATCCCGATCGAATTTCCCATCACTTAGGAGATCTCTATACCAGGAGCTACCCAGTGCAGAGACAATCGATAGGTCATCCTATCGCTTTCGCAAATACTCGGTCTTCAACACCGATCTTCAATGCAATTATAACGACGTATCACATATTCGGAATGGGTTATACGACCCCATGGTCCTTTCCCGGTTAACCCGAATAGTGAGCGCTTATTCAAAAATAAGTGTAGCATTCACATTCGAACAAATCACATCAAATACCCATTCAAAGGGAAATATTGATAGTCGGTTATTGAACTATCAATTGATATGCATACATCACCAGATTCCAAATAATTTTCCAAATTATTTATTTTTCAAAATATCTTTACTAGATATATAGTTTCAACACTTCAAAATAAATCAATTATTTATTTTTAACAAATTCCACTTTTCATTTATAAATTCCATAGTGAATTTATATTCTAAAATATCCATGAATATATGACTTCAATTCAATTTCTAATATTCATTTTCAATTTATCTTCAAAAAGATAAATTCTATAATATTCACTTTATATTGGAAAACATTTCCATACTTATTTAATAAGTAATTCACGAACCTATTTATTTTCAACACTTGGAAAATATTCAATATACTTAAGTCGAGATTAAGTATACATTTCATTCTTTAAGGAAATCATTCACTTAAACATATTTATTTGGGTCAAAACGAATGGTGCGTAAAACATCGTTACAACGTCCCAAAATCACTAGTATAGGGATTCGAATTTAAAATAGATATATAAATCCCAATACTATACAAAACATTTCCTTTCGGAAATCATTTACTATAACAACAGCGTTATAGTCCATCATCTCCTTCTATTTCTCGAAAACGTCTATTTCAACAATAAATGTTGAAATCCATGCTTTCGAATCTCAACACATTTAAAAACATTGTTAGATCGTTTTAATTCTATTTGAAACATCATATTCAAAACATTTTCTTTAACGTGTTATTCACTATCCAAAAACGTGAATAAACTTCGTTAACAAATTTCATCCTTTTATTCATTTTAATTCAAAGGATTATTCACTATTCAAAAATGTGAATATAACTCCTTTAATAGGTTTCAACAATTTTCTTATCAAAATAAGTCATTTGCGAATTTATAGAACAACGTTTATAAATTCCATTTCTATTTATTTTATAACAATTTCCTTTTATAAATTCCTTTATTAACCTATTCCATTTATAACTCAATTATAAACTAAAAGTTCAAATTATAAGTTAAATACTTATAAAACGATTATTTTACAAAATCGTTCTTTTTAAGACTTCCCAAATCATAAATCTTATAACTTATAAGATTCATTTATTTAACCAAATTTATTCCTTCAAATAATTTCACCAAATTTATAAATCTTACTATTTATAAATTTTATTTATAACTTCACCGTTTATACTTCTATAAATTTCATTCATTTATGAAATTCATTTTCACTTAATTCAAACACTTATAAAAACTCGTTTTATAATGTCTATATTTCAATTTATAAATATCCATTTATAAATCTCTTAATATAAATCAATTTATATTATTCTTTAAAACGTCTTTAAATTCCTTTAAAAACTTCACCATTTTGATTTATAAAATAATCAAATTTTATAAATCCTATATTCAAACTTTTAATAATAAACTCAAAAATCCAGTTTAAACTATTTTATAAAATCATTGGTTCATATTTCTCAAAAATCAGCTTTTAACTATATTTCTTAGAAATCATAATTTTTATAACTTTTAAAAATTATAACGTTTATTTATTTAACATGGATCAATTCCAAAAATAAAGTATATTTTCAAAAATCACTTTAAAATCATTTTAAAATTCCAAATTTGGTCCAATGATGCTACACACCAAATAGTCAATCACGACAACAACAATATCACATATCGTATATGAAAATCAACGAATATCAAAATATCCATAATCAAATAAATACTGTTGAGGAATCCAGTTGGATCCCTCCAACCTGTTTTCCTGCATCACAAACATTAGCACAATACCAATTTCGTTCCAGTACGAAATTATCGCGGTATATGTTCTTATTAAATATTATCCGCTTAATAACGGCGTAATAGGGTCTCATCCGCTAAACAAATAAATGCGGGAAATCAATAATTCCAATATATACATATGCCAATATATATATATTGCTATTATATATAATACCAATTTCACTGTTTATGAAATATTCGCGGTATATGTTTTTATTAAATAACATCCGCTTACTAACGGCGTATAATGTCTATTTTAACAATCAATAGATATTAATCAACATTCAAACATGCATTCAAATATTTTAAATCTAACTATTTAAAATAAAATCGAAACTGATTCGATTGAGTGAGAAGTTCTCACCTTGATTTCAATTTCGTTTTAGCGATTTATTTCGAATAAAATTAAACGGACGTTTAATTTTATCCAAAATTCTCACTAACTCCAAACGACTCCAAACCAACTCCATCGCGTAGTGCTCGTCCATACGATTCCAACGCAACTGGTTTCGCGCGTTTTCGACCTCGTATGAAAAAGATATGAATTTTTGAAGTTACACGATTTTTATTATATAATTACAACTAAATTATAAAATTTTATACCCTAGCTAAATCATGGCCGTTAGATTCAATCCCAAGCCCATCAGAACCGCACGTCCCCTACTCCTTTCTTCCTTCTTCGTGCGCACGGCCACAGGCTATAGCCGAACCCAACTCATATATTAGGGTTAATTTTTGCTTCCATTACGACGACATCCACCACGATCAGGCACCACCACATCGCGCGCCTCGCTCCACTCTACCCACGGCCTGAAGGGCTTCAAGCTTGGCACCCCATATGCGTTGAAAACCGTGCGCGTTCGTGCCTTCTTTCAGCTCAATTTGATGTCGATCCAAGCGACGAATCACGATCTTAACCGTATAGATTCGAAGCTCGTTGCGTGCTCTACGTTTTTCATGTAGAAAGTTTTCAAAAATATTGAATGGATTGGAAGATATTAAGGGGAAAAGATGGACAAATTTCGGCCCTTCATATTGATGGTGGCGGCTGTGCATTGCAACTAGGGTTTTGTTTATATTTTTTTTTTATTATGTGGGGGCTATTTATAGGAAAAAATTCGAACACTATTCATCCCGGAAATTTCGAACTCCGATTTACGCGCCGTAACCAGCGTTTCTAAGGTTTACCCCGCGTTTCGGACACAATGGAACAGGTTTCGGAAGCTAATTCGGAAGTATGTGCGAGTTATGGCTATAAACGCTCAATTTGAATTAAACCGATTTAAGCGATTTTCTAGGCGTTTTAATTTGTACCGGACAAACGGTAAATCCAATTGACTTGAAATTTGAAACCTTACAAAAATATCACATTACGGATCCGATGAAACTGGTTTCGTCGAAATCCGAGACTTTTTGAAAAATGGCTATTTTGACTCGCCAAATTTAAATTAAAAACGATTCGATGCGTTTCGAGCTGCCACGATCAAACGATAACTCCGATTGACACGAAATTTGAAATCCGGTAATAACTAACTATTACGGATCCAATGGAACTGGTTTCGTCCAATTCTGAGACTGTTCAAAAATTGACTATTTTCACTAGTCGATTAAATTATTAAATATTCAATTTTCACAAATTAACTTTTAATTCGATTTTAAAAGTTCTAAAATATTGTTCCAACTCCCATATGATGAAATAAAATTTTAAAAATCATTTTCAATCATATTTAACTCAATTTTCAATTATTTCCATAATTTAACGTATTAAATTATCGATTAAATTATCCAATTAAATCCAATAATTCAAATAAAAATTTATTTGACTTATAAATTCACTTATTAATATTTAAAATTAATTAAATATTCATATTTTAATTATTAAAAATTCTGGGTCGTTACACTAGTTTTTAATTAGAATAAATTTATATTTACCATTCATTTATTAACTGTTGAATAAAATAACAAGTTAATCAATTTAAATTAATTTATTATATAGATTATCATATTTAAATTGGGAGTGAAATTCCGGGATATTACAATTTATTTTAGGTTGAGTTGTTAGCGGGCCAGGATGACAATATTAAGGTTATTTTAGTTTAAAATTTGTGATTAAATTAAGTTAATTATATTTTAATTCGTGTAATTTTATAAATCGTGTACCATTTTCATACGAGGTCAAAATCGAACGAAACAAGTTGTATTGCACACATGGCAACGAAAACTACGCTTAGAAATTGGTTTGGAATTTTTCAGAGTTAGCTGGGATTTTAGACAACTGAAAATCTGGATGTTCGACAAATTAAAAAAAATCAATGTGATTAAATCTCACTCGTTTTGGATTCCTTGATTTCAATTTTAAATAGTTAAAATTAATTTGGATGTTTGGTTGAATTGATTATCCATTGAATGATATTATAATATATATAGTAGTGTATATACATTAGTATTTGGAGTGATATTCCCGCACATTATAGCGGATGAGACCCTATGCGCCCTGCATAATAGCGGATGACCCTATATATCACGATATCCCCCTGGAAGCAGATTGATATTTTTATGTTGTATTAACATCTGTGGATGCATAATAACAAGTTGGAGGATCCAATCGGATTCCACAAAATGTTGAATTTAATTTCATATATTATGATATGCGGATTGTGGAGAATAACCTATTGTAGATTATTGTAGTGATTGGAATTATTGGGTGCTATTATAGCATTGGCCTGAATTTTGATATTTTAAATACCATAGATATATTTTTAAAATTGAAGGAATTAAAGGGAGTTTTTGATATATATATATATATATATATATATATATATATGTATATTGGAATTGGCATTATTTTAAAGAAATTGAGTTTTTAAAGTATATATTGATTTTTGTTTATACTTAACTATTGTGATATGTTAAATGGAGATTTTAAAGTGAATTATATAAGAGAATTTATAAATAATATTCTGGAAATTGAAAAAGGAGTTTAAGTTAATATTAAAGATAGGTTTGTTAAAAAAATGGACTTATTAAAGGAATGGATTATAAAAAATGGAATTTTATAAATGAGATTAGTTTTATAAGAAAAGTGAAACTCAAAGGAGTTATAAAATTTATAAAACAATGTTTATAAGTAAGGGAAATCGATATCAGATGATAAATTGGGAATATAAATTTACAGGGAGAGTTTATATCAGAATATGGAAATAATGTAACGACCCCAGATTTTTATGAATTTAAATTGATAATTTAAATGAATTTTTGGATTAAAAATTGTAAGTGAATGGTTTAAGAAATGAAATTATATAAGGTTTAAAAAAAATATAAAGTAAACAAACTTGTTTTATTTTAACAACATATTAAAATAGAATCTCATGTATATTACAAGTATAATAATTAATAAATGTTGGCTGTAAATTCATAAGAATGCAAAAGTATAAAAACGAAACAAAGTCTAAAAACAAAATAAAGTTGCAGCCACCAAATAAAAACAAGTACAAGCAAAGAGTAACTTCTCTGTAAAACAGCATAATGCAAAACATGTTCAGCCGTGCTTGTTGTACAAAGCATTAAATGCAAGTATCTAGTGTATTGTATAAACAAATATTACCCTGTCTACTTCATTTTCTATATACATATCAACTTTCTCATTTCAGTTTTGTTCCATTCCAAAACTGAGAAGAAACTAAAATATATCATCCCAAACTAAAACCAACTTCAATTTAAAACTTCAACTGGAACAGCAATGCAATCAACTACAACTTGAACAACCATTTAATCAGACAAAACGGAGATCAAAGAAGCAAAGTTTCAATGGAAAATCAAAGCCTGTGCAAAAATATTGGTCTCTGTTTCATCTCTCTGGAAAATCTGTGAGTAATTCAACCCAGTTTTCCATGTTAATTGAAATGCCTGTGAGCATACATCTTTTCTTTACTTGGTTTCCTTTATTTTCTTGAGTCTGTGATGATGGATGAAAACAAAAATTTGGAAATGTGTTTGTGTGAATAAGAATGGTTATATGTTTATATATATATGTATGTATATATATATATAGAGAGAGAGAGAATTGTGAGCTTGTCTGGGAACAGGAAGATGAACCCCTGTTTTAGTTACAGGTTTTGAATCAAATTTCAAAATCCAAAATCTTCTTATCTAATTCTTGTTAGGTCTTAAGATTAAAATTAAATATGTTATATAATTAAGATCCAAATGCTAAAAATATCGTTAAGTTAAAAATGAAGACAATTTGGTCAGAAAGGAAGATATACAGTAAAAAAAAATCAAACTATGTCCAAACTCAAGTGTCCTAATTACAAGCTGCATTTACATCATTGTGTTCAACATTATGAACCATGATTTTTAAAATAGATTTTATGACTTTTAAGTTAGTATATCATGAGCATTTGGGTGTTGAACGGAAACTCTATTTTTGACAAATTTCGGTGAACGGCGCGACAAGGGAGGTCGGGGCTCGGTCTGGAGATAGGGGAAGGTACGGCGAGGCTTGGAAAAATACCCAGAGGGTGGTCTGATCAACATGGTGACAGCGGCGAGTAGTTTCAGTTTGTAACCCTAGTTTGGGATGAGCTGGAAAAGTTTGATCGTTCTCTCTCTCTGGTGCATCGAGTTCAACAGAACTCTAGGGATCGGTAGCTTGGACATTGGCGAGGTTGTAGCCAAAAATTCTGGTGTTCCGGTGATGGGTATTGGGAAGTCGAGGTGTTGACAGGTTCGAACATTGTTTGCTTTCGAGTTGCCAGGTTTTGCTTTGGGAGCTCGAATTTGATTTCGAGTTGCAGGCGAGGTTCTGGTGGTAGGGGAGAGGAGTATGGATGATCGTTGACGTGTTCGACAACGCTGCGATGCCGGAAGATCGCCAGAGGCGACGTGCACGTGCACCGTGCATTTGTTTGGAAGTCTGGAAATTTTAGGAAGTGGGGAAGAAGCAGGGTGAACTCGCTTGTGTTGACTCGAGGCTTTACTCGAGATTTTGAGGGGTAGAACTCGAAGCAGAGGAGTGTTGCTTCGGGTTGATGCTTTGGTTACAGGTTTCACAGGAAAACCTGTTATCCTGTTAAATTTAAAATAAAATTTAAAAACTAAGTTTAAATGAAAAGTAGAGTTTTAAAATGAAGTTTAAATATGATTCAATTTGGTTTTGGAATCTCAGTTTTAAAATATAATAAAGTTTTGAAATTTAAATTATTTGAAACAACTTTAATGGTTTTAATAGGTTGAATTTAAAAGTAAAATTTTAAATTAAGATAGAGATTTAAACCCAAGTTTAAACATGTATTCAAATTCAAATTTGAATCTGAGTTTTGAAATAAAAGAAGTTTGTTTAAAAGTTAATTTGTTTTTAAACATTTGAAAGATAGTGTAAATCTTTAGATTGATTTAGATTTAAAAAAAATGAAATTGGGTTTTGTATTCTTTTAAACTTCTATATCAAGGTAAATATTTTCTTGAACTTGTGAATTTAAAAAGGGGTTTTGAACTGTTTCAGACGTTGTCAAAGTCAATTTGTTTTCATTTTAAATCTTAAATTTAAAATGAAATTTTAAAAATATATTTGAAAGTAAATTGTTTTTGATAAATTGATCATTAATAAGATAAATGTTTTTATCTTTAAATATATGAAGATTTAATGATTTGTAATTATTTAAATTAATTAAAAAGGATAATTAATGATTTGGATTAATTAAATAGGTAACTAAAGATTTTATTTCTTTAAAATAATTAATTAAGGGGTTAATTTATTTTATAATTGGTTTAAAGGTTAATTTAATATTAATTAAGAATAATTAATTAAAGTGTTTGATAAATTAATTTATATCAAATGATTTGGAATTAATAAATCTGAATTGAATAATAAATTCATAAGTAATTAATTAAATTGGAAATAAATTGAATTAATTAGGATTAAACAATTAATTAATCCTGCTTACAAATGTTTATTGAATGCTTATGAATGATTGTATTGTATGAAATGCCTTGAATTGATTATCCTATCTGATTTGTGATATTTTGTTCTGTAGATTGAGCTGTGTATATTTATTTACAATTGTATATTATCTGTGAATCTGTGAACGGACGATAAGCGTTATAGTTATATCGCTTATCAACTATATTTCTGTGTCTTGATCTGTGATGATTGATTGTTGTTGCACTATTGTGTTAAAACCCCTGGACCACACCATACACACACAAATATGGATTTCACGAGGAAATCGATTAAATCACAGATTTTTGAAAATAATTTTGAATTTGAATTTTTAAATCCAAATGGTTTTAGAAATGGATTGGGTTTAAAGTGAAAAGCTTTTGAAATGGAATTTCAAAGATGAAATTTATTTTGAATAACTTGATAAAGTTTGAAATTTAAATAATTTGATTTAAATTTAAATTCAAAATGTGAAACTGAATTCTATGATTTGAAACTAGGGATTAAAGATGTTATACCAATTATATATGGGTTAAACTATTTTAAAAGTATTGATTTAGGAATGTGAATATAATTCAAGATCTTTAACTCGTGTAAATTAATTGGATTTTTCTGAAACGAAAACTGTTTGTTTTCACATAATAAAAGCTTTCACATAAGAGATGAACGTCCAATTTGCGTTAAAAAGAATTTCAAGTTTGAAAATGAAGATAATTTCCAAGTTATGAAAACGATTTGAAAGCTATAAGTTGAATCTTGATTTAAAGATTCAACAAGTTAATCGAATTTTGAAAGCTATGAGTTAAATATTTGATTTAAAGATTTAATGAGTTAATCCAATTGGAATGGAAATTGTTTTAAAGTCTATAAATTGATCTTTGTGAAATAAATCGTTTTTGTAATATAAAGATTTGAAATGGTAATTGGTTTGAACCATTTGAAGAAAAGTTTTGGGTTTTAAGTTGTGACTTAATTGAAATCCCAATATCCATATGTTTTTGAAATACTGCACTCACTGTTCGGTTTAGTCGGGAGAGGACCTTTGTGTCATATATCCCATTCCGAATATGTGATATGTCGTTATGGATAGCATTTGAAGACCGGTGTTGAAGACCGGATAGTTTTGAAAGCGAAAGGACAACTCGTCGAATGTCTTTGCATCGACTGTCCCCGGTATAGAGACTCCATATGTGATGGGAAGTCCGAACGTGATTAGTGAATATCCGGATTGCAAGGACTTCTTTGTAAGTGCCTTCGGTTCTGTTCGAGCCCGGAACAGACTTGTATGGATAGTATGTCTGACATTACAAATTGAGATATAAAGCTGATTTCTTTCAAATACATTTCTGTTGGTGGCGGAGAATTTATTCTCTTAGCTTAACACCCTTCTCTGAGACGTACGAGCTCAGAGGTTATGTAGTTGAAGGTTATCAGCGATATATTCCCAATTTGGTAATGTGACATGCTGAGTGTTACTGTGAAATGATCATTGTGTTGATCATTTGAGATAGGATCATTTGTTTGATCGTTTATCTTTGTGATCATTTCTATGATCATTTGTTGACCCAAAGCACGGCTTTTGTATAAAGTGTGTCTTTGTGGACGTGACTTCGTCGAACCTCACACCTCGGAATGGTCAAAACAGGAAAGATGCAGCAAGGTATGAGGGGTAGCTCCCTTTAGGGTGTGTGCATTTCCTTCTGGAAAAGGGTGGTATCATGGTATGGAGCCCAAATACTTACTCATGTGGAAACACTTTATTTATGATTGTGTGATGATGGTGACGAGCGCTAGGTTAAATGTCCCAAAGGACCGAGGGATGACATACTCGTGTCAGTAGTTACCCAGTTAGGGGTAACCCGGCCTTGTGTTGGCAGAGATCCGGTTTGGTTCTCGGGGACGTCCTTCCAGAGGCATTCTCATGTGGCAATGGGAAGTTCCTTGGCCTGACCATTTGTTGGAAATCCAAAGAAACAATACGAATCCTGTACGGTTTTAGTTGTATAACCTGCCATGGAATGTGGCGGTAACCTGCTATTGAACATGGTAGCTATAGTAGGCATAAGTGCGGAATGCCTATGCTGGCTAAGATTTATATCTTTATTTTCGAAATGAATTTTTCCTACACTATGCACTAGTAATAATATCAAATGTTTCTTTTTAATGCGTATCAAGCATCTTTGACTATCATAAGGAGAAATCTCCTCCGATTCTGCGTTTGCATTGTGTGTGTGTGCGGGAGGCCTTATGGTAGTCTCATTTTTAAAAAGCATTGCGAATTGACTTTGAAAATCTTTTGTTGAATGTTTTAAAAGATAAACTGTTTTTGTTGCTCACACCAGTCTTGCTAAGCTTAGGGCTATGTGATGGGGGGTTCTCGCTTCGCGGTTAGGTGACGAACGGGAGACTCTTGCCCCCACACGTCCTCTTTTAGGGGGTTGGTTAGGCGTAAGCTGAGACAGTCGAGAGGCTGGCCGTAAAAGCAAGTTTGGGATATCAGTGTAAGCCACGGTGGGCTGGGATGGTTGCAAAGCCTACCGGTCGCTGCTGACGGAAATGAGTCGCTACATTTGGTATCAGAGCTAAGGTAAACTTTTAGCTCAGGAGTATAACACATGAAGTAGCTCATTAGAGATAGGGTGAAGTATACCCTAGAATGGGTAATCCCTAAGATATCCGTTTTAACGCCTCAGTAAATTCTCTTACTATCCACTGATAGTGAGTATGAGTGCAAGAAGATGACGCGATAGGGGACAGGAGAGTATCACTATAAATGGTCAATACCCTGCAACAGTGGAAACAATCTTTCTCTATCAAATTTTCTTTGATTCGTTTTTAAATTCTTTTGATTGCTTCGTGACAGCTCCACAAAGAAGTTTCGGTGTGATTGTGGCCTACAAGTCGTTGTAGGAAATTTTTACTTCATATCTTCATCGGTTTTTTATCAGTTTTTGATTTAAACTTTAATGAATATGAATTTGAAAATTGAAATTGGAAATTTTAAATAAATTGGAAATTTTAAATTGAGTTAAAATTGATTAATAGAATATGAAGGATAATTTGAGTTGTATCGATAAAACGATTTCGTTTAAAACCAAATTTTGAAATTCTGTTGTAATTTCTTAGGTTGGTTGAAGTCCGGAGAGGGACAAATTGGTATATATTTTGAGATATTCCGACTTAGATTTTGGAATCTATATCTTGTGTTTGAGGAATTATAGGGGATCGAATCTGTCTATCTCTGTGTTGTTTTCGTGCCTGCGAATTTTGAGGACGAAATTCTTTTAAGGGGGGAAGTTTGTAACGACCCCAGATTTTTATGAATTTTAATTGATAATTTAAATGAATTTTTGGATTAAAAATTGTAAGTGAATGGTTTAAGAAATGAAATTATATCAGGTTTAAAAAAAAATAAAGTAAACAAACTTGTTTTATTTTAACAACATATTAAAATAGAATCTCATGTATATTACAAGTATAATAATTAATAAATGTTGGCTGTAAATTCATAAGAATGCAAAAGTATAAAAACGAAACAAAGTCTAAAAACAAAATAAAGTTGCAGCCACCAAATAAAAAAAAGTACAAGCAAAGAGTAACTTCTCTGTAAAACAGCATAATGCAAAACAGTTCAGTCGTGCTTGTTGTACAAAGCATTAAATGCAAGTATCTAGTGTATTGTATAAACAAATATTACCTTGTCTACTTCATTTTCTATATACATATCAACTTTCTCATTTCAGTTTTGTTCCATTCCAAAACTGAGAAGAAACTAAAATATATCATCCCAAACTAAAACCAACTTCAATTTAAAACTTCAACTGGAACAGCAATGCAATCAACTACAACTTGAACAACCATTTAATCAGACAAAACGGAGATCAAAGAAGCAAAGTTTCAATGGAAAATCAAAGCCTGTGCAAAAATATTGGTCTCTGTTTCATCTCTCTGGAAAATCTGTGAGTAATTCAACCCAGTTTTCCATGTTAATTGAAATGCCCGTGAGCATACATCTTTTCTTTACTTGGTTTCCTTTATTTTCTTGAGTCTGTGATGATGGATGAAAACAAAAATTTGGAAATGTGTTTGTGTGAATAAGAATGGTTATATGTTTATATATATATATATATATATGTATATGTATATGTATATATATAGAGAGAGAGAGAGAATTGTGAGCATGTCTGGGAACAGGAAGATGAACCCCTGTTTTAGTTATAGGTTTTGAATCAGATTCGAAATCCAAAATCTTCTTATGTAATTCTTGTTAGGTCTTAAGATTAAAATTAAATATGTTATATAATTAAGATCCAAATGCTAAAAATATCGTTAAGTTAAAAATGAAGACAATTTGGTCAGAAAGGAAGATATACAGTAAAAAAAAAATCAAACATGTCCAAATTCAAGTGTCCTAATTACAAGCTGCATTTACATCATTGTGTTCAACATTATGAACCATGATTTTTAAAATATATTTTATGACTTTTAAGTTAGTATATCATGAGCATTTGGGTGTTGAACGGAAACTCTATTTTTGACAAATTCCGGTGAACGGCGCGACAAGGGAGGTCGGGGCTCGGTCTGGAGATAGGGGAAGGTACGGCGAGGCTTGGAAAAATACCCAGAGGGTGGTCTGATCAACATGGTGACAGCGGCGAGTAGTTTCAGTTTGTAATCCTAGTTTGGGATGAGCTGGAAAAGTTTGATCGTTCTCTCTCTCTGGTGCATCGAGTTCAACAGAACTTTGGGGATCGGTAGCTTAGACATTGGCGAGGTTGTAGCCAAAAATTCTGGTGTTCCGGTGATGGGTACTGGGAAGTCGAGGTGTTGACAGGTTCGAACATTGTTTGCTTTCAAGTTGCCAGGTTTTGCTTTGGGAGCTCGAATTTGATTTCGAGTTGCAGGCGAGGTTCTGGTGGTAGGGGAGAGGAGTATGGATGATCGTTGACGTGTTCGACAACGCTGCGATGCCGGAAGATCGCCAGAGGCGACGTGCACGTGCACTATGCATTTGTTTGGAAGTCTGGAAATTTTGGGAAGTGGGGAAGAAGCAGGGTGAACTCGCGTGTGTTGACTCGAGGCTTTACTCGAGATTTTGAGGGGTAGAACTCGAACCAGAGGAGTGTTGCTTCGGGTTGATGCTTTGGTTACAGGTTTCACAGGAAAACCTGTTATCCTGTTAAATTTAAAATAAAATTTAAAAACTAAGTTTAAATGAAAAGTAGAGTTTTAAAATGAAGTTTAAATATGATTCAATTTGGTTTTGGAATCTCAGTTTTAAAATATAATAAAGTTTTGAAATTTAAATTATTTGAAACAACTTTAATGGTTTTAATAGGTTGAATTTAAAAGTAAAACTTTAAATTAAGATAGAGATTTAAACCCAAGTTTAAACCTGTATTCAAATTCAAATTTGAATCTGAGTTTTGAAATAAAAGAAGTTTGTTTAAAAGTTAATTTGTTTTTAAACATTTGAAAGATAGTGTAAATCTTTAGATTGATTTAGATTTAAAAAAAAATGAAATTGGGTTTTGTATTCTTTTAAACTTCTATATCAAGGTAAATATTTTCTTGAACTTGTGAATTTAAAAAGGGGTTTTGAACTGTTTCAGACGTTGTCAAAGTCAATTTGTTTTCATTTTAAATCTTAAATTTAAAATGAAATTTTAAAAATATATTTGAAAGTAAATTGTTTTTGATAAATTGATCATTAATAAGATAAATGTTTTTATCTTTAAATATATGAAGATTTAATGATTTGTAATTATTTAAATTAATTAAAAAGGATAATTAATGATTTGGATTAATTAAATAGGTAATTAAAGATTTTATTTCTTTAAAATAATTAATTAAGGGGTTAATTTATTTTATAATTGGTTTAAAGGTTAATTTAATAAATTTGTTAATTAAGAATAATTAATTAAAGTGTTTGATAAATTAATTTATATCAAATGATTTGGAATTAATAAATCTGAATTGAATAATAAATTCATAAGTAATTAATTAAATTGGAAATGAATTGAATTAATTAGGATTAAACAATTAATTAATCCTGCTTACAAATGTTTATTGAATGCTTATGAATGATTGTATTGTATGAAATGCCTTGAATTGATTATCCTATCTGATTTGTGACATTTTGTTCTGTCGATTGAGCTGTGTATATTTATTTACAATTGTATATTATCTGTGAATCTGTGAACGGACGATAAGCGTTATAGTTATATCGCTTATCAACTATATTTCTGTGTTTTGATCTGTGATGATTGATTGTTGTTGCACTATTGTGTTAAAACCCCTGGACCACACCATACACACACAAATATGGATTTCACGAGGAAATCGATTAAGTCACAGATTTTTGAAAATAGTTTTGAATTTGAATTTTTAAATCCAAATGGTTTTAGAAATGGATTGGGTTTAAAGTGAAAAGCTTTTGAAATGGAATTTCAAAGATGAAATTTATTTTGAATAACTTGACAAAGTTTGAAATTTAAATAATTTGATTTAAATTTAAATTCAAAATGTGAAACTGAATTCTATGATTTGAAACTAGGGATTAAAGATGTTATACCAGTTATATATGGGTTGAACTATTTTAAAAGTATTCACTTAGGAATGTGAATATAATTCAAGAACTTTAACTCGTGTAAATTAATTGGATTTTTCTGAAACGAAAACTGTTTGTTTTCACATAATAAAAGCTTTCACATAAGAGATGAACGTCCAATTTGTGTTAAAAAGAATTTCAAGTTTGAAAATGAAGATAATTTCCAAGTTATGAAAACGATTTGAAAGCTATAAGTTGAATCTTGATTTAAAGATTCAACAAGTTAATCGAATTTTGAAAGCTATGAGTTAAATATTTGATTTAAAGATTTAATGAGTTAATCCAATTGGAATGGAAATTGTTTTAAAGTCTATAAATTGATCTTTGTGAAATAAATCTTTTTTGTAATATAAAGATTTGAAATGGTAATTGGTTTGAACCATTTGAAGAAAAGTTTTGGGTTTTAAGTTGTGACTTAATTGAAATCCCAATATCCATATGTTTTTGAAATACTGCGCTCACTGTTCGGTTTAGCCGGGAGAGGACCTTTGTGTCATATATCCCATTCCGAATATGTGATGTCGTTATGGATAGCATTTGAAGACCGGTGTTGAAGACCAGATATTTTTGAAAGCGAAAGGACAACTCGTCGAATGTCTTTGCATCGACTGTCCCCGGTATAGAGACTCCATATGTGATGGGAAGTCCGAACGTGATTAGTGAATATCCGGATTGCAAGGACTTCTTTGTAAGTGCCTTCGGTTCTGTTCGAGCCCGGAACAGACTTGTATGGATAGTATGTCTGACATTACAAATTGAGATATAAAGCTGATTTCTTTCAAATACATTTCTGTTGGTGGCGAAAATTTATTCTCTTAGCTTAACACCCTTCTCTGAGACGTACGAGCTCAGAGGTTATGTAGTTGAAGGTTATCAGCGATATATTCCCAATTTGGTAATGTGACATGCTGAGTGTTGCTGTGAAATGATCATTGTGTTGATCATTTGAGATAGGATCATTTGTTTGATCGTTATCTTTGTGATCATTTCTATGATCATTTGTTGACCCAAAGCACGGCTTTTGTATAAAGTGTGTCTTTGTGGACGTGGCTTCGTCGAGCCTCACACCTCGGAATGGTCAAAACAGGAAAGATGCAGCAAGGTTATGAGGGGTAGCTCCCTTTAGGGTGTGTGCATTTCCTTCTGGAAAAGGGTGGTATCATGGTATGGAGCCCAGATACTTACTCATGTGGAAACACTTTATTTATGATTGTGTGATGATGGTGACGAGCGCTCGGTTAAAGGTCCCAAAGGACCGGGGGATGACATACTCGTGTCAGTAGTTACCCAGTTAGGGGTAACCCGGCCTTATGTTGGTAGAGATCCGGTTTGGTTCTCGGGGACGTCCTTCCAGAGGCGTTCTCATGTGGCAATGGGAAGTTTCTTGGCCTGACCATTTGTTGGAAATCCAAAGAAACAATACGAATCCTGTACGGTTTTAGTTGTATAACCTGCCATGGAATGTGGCGGTAACCTGCTATTGAACATGGTAGCTATAGTAGGCATAAGTGCGGAATGCCTATGCTGGCTAAGATTTATATCTTTATTTTCGAAATGAATTTTTCCTACACTATGCACTAGTAATAATATCAAATGTTTCTTTTTAATGCGTATCAAGCATCTTTGACTATCATAAGGAGAAATCTCCTCCGATTCTGCATTTGCATTGTGTGTGTGTGCGGGAGGCCTTATGGTAGTCTCATTTTTAAAAAGCATTGTGAATTGACTTTGAAAATCTTTTGTTGAATGTTTTAAAAGATAAACTGTTTTTGTTGCTCACACCAGTCTCACGACTGATCCGGAGTTTATTGTTTCTTTCCTAAACTCTGGGTGCTCATTATTTTCTACACGAGCAGTCTAGAGTTGGGTTTTTCAGATAGTCAGATTAGTAGGTTATCTGGAGCTAGTTCAGTCTTTGGATCACACCGCACTTGCTTATCTTTGTGCATCGTTATTGGGAGTTCGAGCTATTGCTGGATTGGTTCTTGAAAATGGAGTTGCGGTTTTGGAGTTCTCTTTTGAAGACTATCTTAGAGTTATATTGTTCCGCTGCTAGATGTCATCTATCTTCTTTTCCGCTGCTATTTATTATATCATATCTCTGATGTATATTGATATCTATTGGATCATCTGTTGTATCAGATATTGTATCAAAGCTGTATATCAATGTATTATTCTTTTATTCCGCTGTGTTATTTACTTAATGTTGTTATAAGCTCCGGCGAATCGGATTTGAACGGTCGAATCTATGGCATTCGAATACGATATGAAGTATGGATGTCGATTTTCGAGCGGGCAAAATCCGAGTCGTTACAAATAAGATGAGAAGAACAATTGATACTATTTTTGAAAATTGAAAATGGTTAAGGAGATCTGAATGGAAGTGATGTGATTCGAGAGGAAACTATAAATTGAATTGGTTATTGAGGTTTTAAAAATATATTTTAATTCCAAGAAGCTAAGTTCTTTTTTCAAAGGAAAATTTTATTATTTAAAACTATGAAATTTGAAGCTAATTAGGATTGAAATACTTCGGTAAGTATATTTTCAAATATTAAGTACTTATTTTAGTAAATTCTAACTTTTAAATTAGTTTTGAAAAATTAATTGTTTATCTAAAAATGGGTTGTTAATGTTTATAAAAGAGATATTTTAGCTAATTACTTGAATATGTTTTAAAAAAGTGATTATTCTTTTAAATACTTATTTTATATATAGATATATAAATAGTTTTGAAGTGATTGAAATTTTTATTATAAATTCTCACGAGATTATAAATAGGGCTTATAAATGGATATGATTTTAAGGAGAGGAATTTATTAGTGATTCCGAAGACTTTGGGATAAGTTACAAAATATTCTCTGAAGAGTTAATACTGTGGTGTTTTGGAAAATAAGATTTATAACATTTTCCTAAGTATAAAATGGAAATTTGGAAATATTTCTAAGTGTCAAGATGGTTTTAAATTATCCTGTTATGAATTTAAGTATTTGATTATTTTCAAATATTGGAATATGGGAAGGGATTTGAATATATATCTTAGTAAAGGTATTTTGAAAATATATATTTTGAAAAAATTTAAAATAAGTCCTAGTGATTGCTTATGGATTTTTTATTGATAGTTAAATAACCGACTAACAATATTCGCCTATTTCGTTAATCGTTTCGAGGAGGCCGGGATCGGATTTGCTTCATTACAACATGATAGTGGGTTCTCTCTTCATGTTTGGTGGCAACACGGGATGCTTACCCCTACCTGTCCCGGAGTGGTTGGTTGTAGTCGAGAGGCTGGCCATAAAAGTAAATTCGAGGTACCAGTGTGGTGCTACAGCGAAAAGTGGTCGCTGCTTAGGATGGTTTAAAAGCCTACCAGGTTGTTACATTTGGTATCAGAATGGAAGGTTAAGCGAGATCCTTGGCCTTGGTGGGGATTACTCATTTGAGATAGGGTCAGTAGAACCCTAAAATGAGTTTAAGTGTAAAAATAGATATGAGCGTGTAGTTTTTAGTGGATATAAATGGTTCTGTATTAGGTTGATTTATCTGTTGAGTGGCATATAAATTCTAGTCAAACAGTGGGACGCCATTAAATCGATAGGAGTTTCTAAACACTTAAACATGGTAAACTGAGACACTAGTGTTTTGAAGCGCGTAAATGAAATAATTTTACCCAAACTATATTTTGATGTAAAAGAGAATAATTTTTTGAAAATTATTATATTGGTGTTTTTGGTTGTTATTATATAATCAAAAATAAGATTATAAAAATTAAAATAGTTATATATATAACCAAAGGGAGATTGTATAAGTATGAATTTTACAAATGAGTTCAAAACTACAAATGGGTTCAAACCATAATTTGGAAAATTTAATCCTGGACATTGTTAGAAGTATTTCCTAAGTGTTTGAAGATAAATAATAGTATTATTATTTTGGGATATTTTTGAATAGAAAAATGGTTTTAAATGGATTTTGGAAGTGTTATATCACTAAACTCACTTCAGTCGTTGGAAAATAATCTTAGTGATGACAGTCGCATCATCAGTATTCATTTTCGAGTTTCTAGGTGATGGATTGCTACCGTATAAATTAATATAGAAATTTTTGTAGTGAAAAACAAGTGTGGTTTTGAAAATTCCGAGGGAATTGTTCTGGATAAAATCAGGCTGATTTTGAAATACAAAGGAAGTGGCTTATTAAACCAAAAGAGTGTATATATATTTGATTTCAAAGTAATTTGAAATATATATCGGGTGTTTGAATTCTAGAATTTTAATATAAATGTTCGAAAAAACCTCAGAAATAAGTTATGAACTTAAAAAGTGAGGATGATTTCAATACGAAAGCAAAGTATGAAATTTGAGTTTTGAGAAATAAATTTCAACTTAAGTAAGTTAAAATAGATCGTGTGAATTGAATTTAACTTAAAAAAAGTTAAATAAGTTTATTGGGAATTGAGATAATAATAAATTCGAATGGTGAGATTGCTATATGAATATAAGTAAGGAAGTGGAAAATTTTGAAATTGGAATTGAATTCTTACTTGATTTAAATTGAATGAAATAAAAATGAATTTGTTTAAAGAGAAATTAGTTTAAGTATGAATAACTCGAATTTGGTTTTGAAATGTTGGTTAAAAGGAATTGAATTTAAATAAAAAAGTGGATTGGATTTGAATTATATGGAATTAAATTAAATATGTAAACATGAATTATAAAGTGACTATATAACTATAAGTTATAAAATTTGAATTGGATTAGAAATAATATCGAATTGAAGTAAATATAAAATTTGAATTGTGAAATATTATATAACCATAAGTTATAAATTTTGAAAGGAACAAAAATTTGAGTGAAAATTTGGAATTGTGAATAAACAATTTTTGAACAGCTTATAAAAAATTGAAATTTGTGAAATAAAAATATACTTAGGCTATAAATAAATGTATAATCTGGAGTTAAAAATAAAATGTGAATATATCCGAGTATAAAATTGATGGAAATGTGAAAAATAAGTTGTGTGGCTTATAAAATTTAAAAGTGAAACAGAAAACCCAAAATAAAATTGTTCGATATTTTGGTATGGGAAATAAATCCAAACTTGAATTATAAAATTTAGTTTGAGCTCAAGAAAAATTAAATGAAGTGATTTTGGAAATAAAACCAAATATTGAATTATGAATTGGAAGTGAACTAATTAAATAATTAATTAGTTAATTGAATATAGAATGGATATTAACTTGGTTAAATAAATTCAATTGTGGATTAAAAAGTGAATATTGGAAATTGAAATTGACTTATAAATAAAATTCGACCTAATTATAAGCGAATTAAATATAATTGGAAATATCGTCCAATAAAATAGAAATGGATTGAAATAGTGATGACTTAAGTTATAAATAAATTCAGTTTAAAGTGTAAATAAATTAAGTGTGGCCTTGGATATGAATTAAATAAATTCGAGAATGAATTCAAGTATGGAATTAAAAATTGAAGTGGATTAAATGAATGAACTGATTAATTAATTTGTAAATGAAATGGAAGTTGGTTGAAATGAAATAAACTTAAGTTATAAGGTTGAAATAATTGAAATTAAACAAACTAACTTAAGTTAATATTGGATGGAAGCTTGGCTCAAATAAAACTATTAAATAATTCATAAGTAAATAGCATGGAATGATTTCGAGTTTAACAAAATCGATTTGGATATAATGAATATGGGTATGAATGCAATGAAAGTAGATATGGATGGAATGCAATTGAATCGATGGGGAATAAATTTAAAATGGAATAAAATTGATTATAAATTGATTTGGAATCAATTTAAAATAGCTATAAACTGAAATGGTTATTTTGTTGAATGAATATCGCCGAATTTGCATAGAAAATTTTCGTTTGATGGAAACGGAAGTAAATAACATTCTATGAATTTATAGGAAGTGAATACATTGATTTTTAATCAATTTCGAATGGATGTGGGTTTGTTTGATATAAAATGAATTGGAAGCAAGAAAAGTGAATTGTAAATCATTTAAATTGAATAAAATGTTATATGGATTGATTGGAAGTAATTAGATTGGTGTTTGGAACTTATAATTGCTTATGAAATTCGTGTGTTAACTAGTTGAATAGGTGAAACATTATTAGAATTTCATGTTTTGGCACTTACGTGTTTGAAATTGACTAAGTACAGGTACAGAGGGACGATTTGGCTAGATTTGGGTTGCAAAATTACTTTTGAAGTAAATGCTTGCTTAATATGCTTAAAAACATTAAATAAGGTATGTTTTCGGATTAAATGTCGCAAATATATAAATAATTATATATATCTTGTTTTTCGACCGTGTGGGTCAATGCATATATATTTATCTCTGTTGTCATATTGTAAAAGGTCTTTCATACAAGGAAGACTCTGCCAAAAAAATCTCGAAATTTAGGGTTTATAAATTTTTTGAAAACTTTCGAAAAAATATATTGTTGTTAACATAAAGAGGGTGATTTTTAAAGTGTAACTAAATAAGGAATTTTGAATTAGAAAGGGAAACTAATTATTTTGGTCAAAACTAAAGTTTTAGAAGTGTGAATATGGAGTTTAAAGTGGATTTTGGATAAGTATTGGGTTTGGAGCATTTTTCCTGCTTAGCAATTTTAGGGACGAAATTCTTTTAAAGGGGAAGAAATTTAACGACCCAGATTTTTAATTGTTGATTTTGAACATTCAATTTATTTTAAATGCGAGTTTTGAAATATGAATGAGACTTTAATATGAAGTTTATTGATCAAAAATAGTATAATTAAACAAAAGCTCCAAATATAGCGAATTGACTAATAAATTTAATTGTTGAGTTAATAATTAAAAATTGTTTAAATAATTGAATTGAAATTCAACATGAAACCGAAACGATTTCTATGTTGATATAAATTCTATTCGAATCACAATTGAGTTGGCTAGTTTTAAAACTGAAATTTCAAGCGATGTCGTAAAATTTAGAAATCGTCGATTTAATCGACTAGTTAAAATAGCGATCCGGGGCATAATCTTGGAATTCGATGAAACTAGTTCCAGTGGGTCCGTAATAGTGTATTATCATCGGATTTCCAATTTTGTAGCGTTTGGAGTTATCGTTTGGCCGTACGAGTTACAAACACGCTGAAATTAATATCGAAATTAAATATAATAATTTGGTTCAAAAAGCTATCTTCTCCATACGATCAAACTAGGACTTGAAACCTTTTCCGTTGCATTCGAAATAGGGGTATAACATTATAAATGCCTAGCAGCACGCCTCGATAGGGATTCGAGATTTTGAGTTGTGCAAATCGAAACGTTCTAGAATTTAAGTAAATAATTGTCTAGTCAATCTTCTTTTCAGCTGTAATTCCATTCCTTCCTGTGCTTTGACCCATTCAAACACACTACACCCAAATCACACGCAACCTCTTCCCTTTTTTTTAAGCCCAACCTCGTTCCTTTCCTCGTTCAAAATCAAATACGAGAAGAAAGAAAGAAAAATAAATTGGCCTGTCAAAAAAAATCGGCTTCCCAAAAATCTATATTCCTATTTATGTGATGGATTATCACGTGGCAAGAGTAATGCGACGTAGGAACGCTCGGGCTTCATGTTGGTACGAGCGTCTTAGAGTTCGACATCGTTGGTGGTAAGTTGTTCATTAAGGCGGAGGGAAGTTGATGTAGGCGAAACTTTGGGTTCGTGGTTAGATTCTGGACGAGGTAGGCATTGAGGGTGGTGGAATTAGGTAGCTCTAGGAGGGGCTAACTTCAAGGGGGTCGCGGCGGCATACAAAAATCAAAGTCAACCAGAAGAGGACTACTACGGCAACTGTGTTTTGTGTGAGTTCGTCCTCATTAGGCGACTAGGGGAGGCGGGGCAAGTGTCAATCGAATCGTCATGGCCAAGGGAGGCTGCGGTCGAGTTGCGGCGGCAGCACGGTTCCTGTAAAGGTGGCAGTGAGATGATGAAAGCGGTGGCTAGTGGTGTTCGAGCATTGATTTTGGGTTCAGTTGTTAGCGAGCCAGGCTGAGAACATTAAGGTTATTTTAGTTTAAATTTTGTAATTAAATTAAGTAAATTATATTTTAATTCATGTAATTTTATAAATCTTATAAAATTTTCATACGAGGTCGAAATCGTACGAAACAAGTTGCGTTGCACTCGTGGCATCGAATGCTACAGTTAGAAATTGGTTTGGAATTTTTCGGAGTTAGCTGGGATTTTAGATAATCGAAAATCTGGATGTTTGACAATTTAAAAAAATCAAGGTAATTAAATCTCACTCTTTTTGGATTGCTAGATTTTAGTTTTAAATAGTTAAAATTAATTCTGGATGTTTGGTTGAATTGATTATCTATTGAATGATATCGTATAATATATATACTAGTATATATATACTAGTATTTGGAGTGATATTCCCGCACGTTATAGCGGATGTGATCCTATGCGCCTTACATAATAGCGGATGACCATATACACCGCAATATCCCCCTCGAAGTGGGATTGTTATTTTTATGTTGTATTAACATCTGTGGATGCAGGAAAACAGGTTGGAGGGATCACATTGGATTCCTCAAAATGTTGAATTTAATTTTATATGTTGTCATATGTGGTTGTAGTAGAATAGTCTATTGTAGATTATTGTAGTGATTGGAATTATTGGGTGCAACTGTAGCACTGGCCTGAATTTTGATATTATTAATACCATAGATATATTTTCAAAATTGAAGGAATTAAAGGGAATTTTTGATATAAAAATATTTATATTGGAATTGGGATTATTTTAAAGAAATTGAGTTGAAAAAGTATATATTGATTTTTGGTTATATTTAACTATTGTGAATTATTAAGTAGAGATTTTAAAATGAATTATATAAGAGAATTTATAAATGATATTCTGGAAATATAAAAGGAGTAGAAATCAATATTAAAGATAGATTTGGAATAAAAATGGAATTATTAAAGGAATGGATTTTAAAAAAAATGGAATTTAATAAACGAGATTAGTTTTATAAGAAAAGTGAAACTCAGAAGAGTAATAAAATTTATAAAACAATGTTTATAAATAAGGAAAATCGATATCAGATGATAGATTGGGAATATAAATTTACAGGGAGAGTTTATAATAGAATATGGAAATAAGGTGAGAAGAATAGTGGATACTATTTTTGAAAAGTGAAAATGGTTAAGGAGATCTGAATAGAACTGATATGATTCAAGAGGAAAATGTAAATTGAATTGGTTATCGAGGTTTTTGAAACATATTTTAATTTTAAGAAGCTAAGTTATTTTTTTAAAGGAAAATTTTATTATTTGAAACTATGAAATTTTAAGCTAGTTAGGATTGAAATACTTCGGCAAATATTAAGTATTTATTTTAGTAAATTCTAACTATTAAAAAGCAGCTTTGAAAATTTATTTGTTTATCTAAAAATGGGTTATTGATGTTTATAAAAGTGTTTTCGATATTTTAATTAATTACTTGAATATGTTCAAAGAAAAGTTATTATTCTTTTAATTCTTATTTTATATATATATATATATATATATAGAGTTTTGAAGTGATTGAAAATTTTGTTTTAAATTCTTTTGAGATTTGTAAATGGGCCTTACAAATAGATACGATTTTGAGGAGAGGAAATTTATTAGTGATTCCGGAGACTTTGGGATAAGTTATGAAATATTCTCTGAAGAGTTAATGTTGTGGTGTTTTGGGAAATAAGATTTATAATATTTTCCTAAATATAAAATGGAAATTTGGAAATATTTCTATATGTCGAGATGGTTTGAAATTATCCTGTTATGGATTCAAGTATTTGAAATTGTTTTCAAATATTGGAATACGGAAAGGGATTTGAATATATATCTTAGTAAAGATATTTTGAAAACCTATATATTATGGATATAGCTGTGCATTAAAGAAGGAGCGCTCAATTTTTAAGGGTGGGAACACCCGGGGTGATAACATACTCGGTCTACCCAGGTTAGGGGTAGGCCAGCCTTGTGTAGCAGAGGATCCTGACGAGGTCCTTGGTACATTGTTGTAGAGGTGTACTGTGATGGACGGTACCTAGTGGCCAGTCGTTGTATGGGATTCATTCTCCAATAAGCGCCGTAAGGTTTTGATTGTGTCCAACTATGCTAAAACGTGAGATGCAAGCATTTCAGCTATTTTCTATTTACTTTCTATAGACACTATTATAATATCAGATGATTATTATTTTCGTTACCGTAAGGAAAAAACCCATCCTGTTTATGTATGACGTGGTCATATGAGATACCTTTGTTTTTCAAAGGATTTTGATAACTCTAATAATTCAAATTGAGTGTTTTTTCTCACGCTAGTTTTCCAGACTGACTCGGGCGTTATATTATTATAATCCTCGGGTCAGACCGAGTATTACAGATTCCGGATAGGATGCTTTGGAGCTTAAGAGATGAGCTGGATGATTGAGACATATTTCTGTACTTGATTTATATTCCTACTATATGAGGACATGTTATTATAACTGCCCAGATTGACGTATATATTGTTGTACTCTGATGATTGTAAGTATATAAACTGTTACAGATTCTTTTGTATAAAAATCTGTTATTATATATCATATTCCACTACGATTGTGAGATCCTATGTTGTTGATTATTTTCTTCTATATCTTTCTTCTTCTTTACCCTAGTTATTCGCTCTTTTGTACAATTTAGGTTGAGCGGGAGCGAATTATTATCAAGTCAAAAGGTACGGAACTGCGGGTCGCTACACACATTTTACTTATGAAATCAAAGACATCAAACTAGCTCTTGCTTTCATATACTTGCATTTTATCTACCAAGGATATCCAATCATGTAATCCATAATTATATTATTTTGCATTTCCAGTTTCCAAAATTTGCTTTACTAAAGCCGGTATGATGTAGATATATCATCCGTACGCAATGTCAAATCTGATTGCTCGCTCGATCACATAATTTCACTTTCGAACTAGTATTGTTCACACGACCACTCTAGTGCGGACTCGGATCCGGTTCCTTGATTAGAAATTGCCATTCTTCTTGCATAGCCATATACTATGGTAGAGGATTCCAGAATCATTAAAAAATCCATATTCAGTGTTTTCCGTTAAGAATCGAGTGGAAAATCCTAACTCGGATTGGTATAAATCACCTCGAAATCTTATACTCGAATCTAGATTAATCAGTTATGCAAATAAAATAATATACATACACTGTACGTATTTATTTTAATTGATTTATCATTATATGCATTCTATTATTTGATTCATTTATCCTTAATCATCATTTACATGTCTTTATTCACATTCACTTATTACTTAGTATATTATTCGAATACTAATATCACTTATGAATCATTTCATAAAATTTTACTTAAGTTTATAACAAACATCTTATACCACAGCTCAGTTTATTTCCACTCTACAACTTAAATTCATGTCTATTTGTAATCAAATTCAGTTTCATTTGACTCAATTCATTTTCCAAATTCAATACTCAATTTTAACCATTCTCAATTCACTAACTTATTCAATTAGTCCATCTCATTGATTCGTTTCAAATCAAAATCAATTCCATTTCCAAAATTATTTCATTTAACTTAGCTTTAGTTAAATCTTCTTTTCAAATTTGCTTTCTGAACATTCATATGCAAAAAATTTAAATCTTTTCTTTACTCACAAATTCTCAAATAAGCTATCAAACTTATTTTCTCATATTTTCAAAGAACAATTAAATGAAAATTAACATATTCATATTCATTTCAATCATTTTGAAATCGTATATATACATAATCCTCTTAGTATATCAAACCATTCTTTTGAATTTTAAAATCAAAACTAATTTTGCTAAAACAAAACCCCAATGGTAGCAATTTCTCTCTTGGAAACTTGAAAATGAACGTCGATGATGCTGCAGTCATCATCGAAATTATTTTCTAGCAACCGAAGTGAGTTCAGCGCTTTCTATCTCTTTAAAACTCCATTAAAATATTTCTATTCAAAATATTTCTCAAATAATATTATTATTATTTTCCAAAACTTTAAAAACAATTTCCAAAATCAAACGGAATTTAAATTCTGAAATTCCCAGCTTCTAAGTCCTTTTAATTTACAAACCGCTTTTACAAATCATATTTACATAATTCCACTATGGTTATATAAAACCATTTCTTAACTATTTACCTTGTTTGTATTATAACAATGACAACTTTTATCCGATCAGAGACAATAAATGATAATAATCAATAGTATCATTTTCTACCAACCAAACATACCATATAGTACGATAATAATTTCTAAAAAATAATTCCTTTATATATAAAATAAAATCAAGGTAATATTATTTCATTTACCCAACTCCATAACAATACCATGTCGAATTGTTCCATTGAAGTGTTTAGAGACCTCTATCAATAACGTTAATTACTCTTATTGACCAGAACCCATAAGCCACTCGATAGATCAACCAACGTAATATAAAACCTTTTTATATCACTGACAAATATATGCTCATACACACACACACTCAAACTCATTATAGGGTGCTACTGACCATATCTCTGATGACTACCTCATTAAAGCCAAGAATCTCGCTTAACCTTAAGCTATGATACCAAATGTAACAGCTAGGAATTCTCGATCTTTGAAAATCAACAATAATACGTCTATTGTATTGCGTGCCGAGCAATCAAATGCTGGAAAAAACGAAAGTTAGGGAAAAAGAAAAAGGAAGGATGGAAAGATAAATAAACAACAAAGAATCTCACAGCGGAACGAATAATCTATAATATACAACAAATTCTTACACCAAAGCAAAACTTAATATGTATATATACAGACATCAATCAGAGTATACTAATCTATTTTAGCCTAGACAGTTATAACAGTCTATCCTTACAATTATTGACAAATACCATCAATGAATACAACGGAAAATAACCATATACGTAAATATGTCTCTAGGCCTCTAGCTCGTCTCCTGAAGCTCCAAAGCATCCAAACTAAACTGTAATATGCTCGGTCTGACCCGAGCATTATAACAAAATTATACACGAGTTAGTTTGGAAAACCAGCATGAGAAAACACACCCAACTGTATTTTAAAGTTATAAAATCTTTTAAATCAAAAGATTTCATAAGACTATGTCGCACATAAAAACAGACGGGTTTTTACCTTATGATAACCAAAAGCTTTTCTATAGAAAATACATTGATATTATAATAACGTCTAAACGTGAAAACAATAATAATCAAGTAGCTGTGATGCTCATGAGTGTACATCACAACAACATTAGGTATATAATCAAAAACCGATAAGGCACGTCCTCTAATTGTGTATAATTCCACAGATATGCCTCAATACTTCGAGAACGGCTCCTGTACAAGGATCAGAGATATCCTTCTGAAGCAGCATAAGACCTTAGTGATGTACCTTAGGAAAAACATAGTTGGTCTTGCTAAGACCGAATGCATCGTCCCATGCATGCATAATAACTGTAAGTAATGTTTATGAGGAGCCAACTACTCCCTATGGGTTTGCCAACCCTACTGGCCATGCCTTCTATCTCTAATTTTTGCTATTACCACTAATGAGGCTATGTTTGCGCTCTAGCTTACACACTGCCACCAAATAGAAAACGAAATCCCACTTGGATTCCCATACCCCGACTGGTCTCGGAACTGCACATGGATTCCAACATTTCAATATATGCCACAGAACTCCTTCACAGAACTGTATATGGTTTCGGAGTTGTTACGGTTTTCACGTTATCTCTTACGAGTATACTCTTTCGTTCCCCTAGCGCTCCAAATCTATTCTTCAATTTTATGGAATGCTCAATTCTAGTTCTTTGGGAAATAATCGAACAATACACAAGAATGGAGATCACACCCAAATTGTTCAAGTGGACAGATCTCCTCATCATTTATCCTAGAAGAACAAAATGAGCTTATATGTACATATAGTACTATCGACGGTAACTGTACCACCAACAATGCCACCTTATTATGCACTAGTTTAGATAAGTCACTTACCACGAACAACGCCACCTTCACCTACCCATATCACTTAAAAATGGAAAAGTCCTTCCGCGATTCCAAGTGCCATAGCCACTACTATGGTCCACCATTGGACAAGCGACAACACCAGTAGATGGCCATGAACCTCCCTGATGTGCACGTAAATGAGCATATTTTTACCACCATATTTATTCTATTTAAATTAAATAAATGGTCATGTTGGGTATTTAACATGTTTTAACCCAAATCCATATTAATTCCAAATTGTCACATATCCATCTTCATATAGGGACAAAACGGTCATTTGTGTGCATACATTTCTTTGAGAAAAATTAATTTGAAATTTATATATATTTTTATAGGAATTTAATCTCAAATATGAGTGGTTTCATGAAGACACATGCATGCACAACATGAATATAAAGGAATGAAGATGGAAATAATTCAAAGTGAAGATCATGGAGGACCCCACCTACCCACCATCTTAATGTACAAATTAGGGGCTAATGCACATGCTTATGGAGTTTATGGCTTCATGTACACTTAAATGATAATAGTATAAGATAATGATTACTTGGCCTCCACACTTTATCAAGGGTATTTGGGCATTCCCCAAATATGGATTAGGGTTTCATGCTTGTATAAATAACCCCTTATGTTTCATGTAGCCCTTCCTCTTAGTCTCTCTTCCTCTTCATTAGTTTAGGCTCAAAATAAAAAAAAAGCTTCTCTTTCTTTTCATGGTTACTTAGCCATTTATCTTTATATAATTTCTCTTTTTTATGCAACTTCAATACATGTTCTTTTATTTTTCATGCTTATTTATTTTTATGTTGTAGTGTAGATTTATTTTTCATGCAAGTAGAATAGTTTTTCTTTATCTTGCTTTCTTTTTCCTTTTCTTTTTCTCTCATGTTGCAAGCTACATTTGTTGTTTTAATGACAAATATGAGAGGCTAAATCCCTTCAATTTAGGGGGTAATGAAGCTCTCTAATTATGTAGCTTCAACTATTTGTTGATTCATGCTCTCTTTTTGTGCTTAATGGTGATGATAGAAATGGTTTAATTGTTATTTTTGCTTTGAATTTGATAGCCTATATTATTGACATCAAATAGGCTATGTTTAAACAATCACTAACACAAATACCTCTTCATCAAAACATGATTATGGCACAATAAAGTGATTTGAAATTCAAATTTGATGGTCTATATTTCTAATCAATAGTTAATAGACCATACTTAAAATAGATTTCATTATCATTTTCTTTGTCAAGTTTCGTGAAAGTTAGTAAGTGCTTTAAGGGATGTGTTATAGTTTGATGGCTTGTGTTGGCTAATCAATAGCACAAATATGCCATACTTATGATAAGCACATCAATTAAAGCACTAATGACCATAAAAGAGAGATCATGATTTCATATGCGTGGAACTACATGATCTAGAGAGTGGATTTATTCTCTAAGTTGTCACTTAACTCTTTTATTTGTTTCTTTTTTCTTTTAGTTAGTTAGTTAATTCTCTAGATAAACTTTCCATCGACTTTGGTTTAATCTGATTGAATAGAATTTTAAAATCATCAACTCCCTGTGGATCGACCCATATTCGCCACGTTCTACATTCGTACACTGGCGCTTGCGGTTATTTTTAATTTGAAATTTTTCGACGGTTTTCTAATTCGATAGAAAATACGCCGATTAACAAGCTTTTAGCGCCGTTGCCGGGGAATTGCTTTGATTTTATGTTTCTATTCTTCGGATTATTTTTGTTTGATATTTGTATGTGTTTGCATTTAAAAAAAATTGTATGTTTGTTGTTTATTTTTGCTTGCATTTTTATTTGTGTGTTTTTGGTTGTTCTATTACATTTTCGTTTGCACTTCAATTAAAAAAACCACATTTTCATTTGAAAAAGAAAAAAATATATTTAATTGTAATTCGCATTTTACAGTGTACATACATTTTGCATTGTTTTACATTTTACATTGTTTTATTTTCACTCTCTGTTTACAAAAATGTTTTCACTCTCTGTTTGCTAAACTGTTTTCACTCTCTGTTTGCTACAGTGCCTCAACTGATATTCAACTCCCAATACAAACTGTCACTCCTCTATTTTCTTCCTTTCACTTCACTCCACATTTCTTCCCTGAACCACCAATATTCCTCTGAACAATCACCAGTGCACAATCAAAACTTCAACAACAACTTCCCCATCACCAAACTTCACATAGACCAAACTTCAACTCCTCTGGTCACTACCTTGCTCCTGCCCACCAATTTTCCTTCATCTGCTACATACTCAAGCCCACTTCAACTTCATTAACCAAAACACCTCCCCTTCAGTCAAACAACCATCTTCTTCAGTCATATATCCCCAGAGCCACCACTTCTCATCATTCACTACTGGTTCTCCAAAACACTCATCCAACTTCACCCATCAAAATGCTTAACAATCTCCACTGCACTGACTTCATCAACCACAACAGTGCCAAACCACTAGTCACTCTCATACAACTCGAACAATCCCCAATTCTAACTCACAACCATCTATAGCCGAAGCTATTACCCAATTCCACCATGAACTCCAACAGCGAACCCAATCGCCTTGCTGCAATCGAACAACAGCAGTTTGAGCCTCTACTTGAACATCCCTAAACCAAATCAACCAATCGAATCGCCTCGCCAAATCGACATCGAAATCACCTCAACCGCAATGTCGCCTGAATACGAACCATTCTCCTCTAATTCCAGCAACACCGCGCCTCCACCTGAACGAACCAAAGTCGCGTCTAATCCAATCCCTTTGAACTCGAATTTCACTGCCACAACTGAAGCATAACAGCTCGGCAACAATTATTTCAGGGAAAAAGAAAATTGAGTTTGACTCTGAAAATCAAATTTTATTTTCTTGAGTGGAGAATTCATTTTGGGTTGTTTCTAAAGGAAGACAATTTTTAGCTGTGTTTTAAAGTAGCGAAGCATGTGTTTTGATTTGGGCCGAGTTGGTTATAACATGTTTTTATAAAAAAAAAGAAATAATTTTTGTTTACCTTTGTTTTCTTTTATTAGGAGGTTTTGTTTTTATAAAAAAAGACCCAAAAAAAAAAACAATTTTCGCTTGTTTTAGTTTTCAGTTGGTTTACTTTCATTTGTTTCGTCTTTCACTTGTTTTATTTTCTTTGATAAACATATAAAAAAATTAAATAAAAAAGATTGTATATATCATGCTTTTAGTTTCAGGTTACCAAAGCAAAAGTGATTAGCTTGCTGAAAATTGCTGCCCTGCTTGGCAAATAAACTGCTTGCTTGAAAAGAAAAAAATTTGCACTCTTATCTCTTGTTTTTATTCATTTTGCGTTATTAGTTGTTTGCATTTGCATTGATATATAAACAAATTCAAAAATTCAAAAAAAAAAAAACAAAAATTCATTCATAGTTGCATTGTTAATTCACGTTAAATTTCTGCTTTGCATTTCATTCTAGAATTTTGATTAATAATAACGGTTAGACATTGTTAACACTTAATTGTATATTGACGAGTTGTCTTCTTTGAACAATTTAATTTCTTGGTGTCCAGGCTACGGCAGAGTAATAACCATTTATAAATATTACGGTAATTCGTAAATATTATAGTGGTTGTCCCTCTGAAGGTACTTAAACCTTCGGCTGCATTGCTGCGGTGATTCGTGGTGCACCGATAAATCCTGCCTGTTACATGGCTGAGAACTATCTTGTTGATCGAAGACAGAGTGTGATTATACAATTTTAGGTTAACTTAGGAAAAATCATTTGTAATTAACCCTTGCATTCATTCAGTTGCATTAGCTCATTGCATATTTAAAAAAACGAAAAATTCAAAATCCAAAACAATTTTTTTTAAGTATTTCTTAACTTAGTTTTTTTCCTTTTCCTTTGACAATTTTCAAATCAAAATTCTAAAAAATACAAAAAAAATTACTTTGTTTTTTAGAAAATCCAAAAAAATATAAAATCGTTTCAAAAAACAAAAAAATTGAAAAATAAAAAACAAAAATCAATTTCCCGTTTGAAAAATAAATTCTATTTGTAAATATTTTTCTTTATAAAAAGCATTCTTGAAAATGTCTGAGTTTCCCCACTTACGTGAATTTTACAATAGTTGTGAAAATCAATATAATCCATATAATTTCACTTAAAATTCTTATGGATATTTTAACGACAACTATTTTGTAAATAATTCAAATTTTGAATAACAAAGTTTACAAAACGACGACCAACCCTCGAATCTTGAAAATAGCATTTCAACTTTACTTGAACTCTCTACACAACAAAATCAAAGTATAAACGATTTGTGTAACTCATATTTGCGCAACAGTTCAAGTCAAAATAATCAAAATTTGAATTCACTTCAAAATTCAAATGATTTTGAGTATAACCCATGCCAATTCAATTTCGAGCTTCAAAATACATTTCAAAATCAAGACGAAAATGTGAACCAATTTTCAAATAATTTTAGCAATGGGAATATTTACAATAACGATACGATTGAAAACTTTGGTTATCAACAAATTCAAAATGAAAATTTTCAAATTAATAATCATGAATTTGATTTTGTTAACCAAATGGAAAAAGATAACGGGGATTTATTACTTGAAAAATACGAAATTTTTTGTGAAAATCATAATCAAATCTCAACTTGCGAAGAATCGCATAATAATCTAACGTTTATCGAAATTGACAATTCTTGTTCTCACCAAGTCCAAATAGAAAATTTTCAAATTAATAATTAAAATTTGACTTTGTTGAGCAGATGAATGAAATGTACAATGATCACATGGATTTGGTGTTCGAAACATATTTGAATCACCGTGATAAACATACTCAAATACCAACGCGTGACAAGTCAAGTGGTAATCCACCTTTTACCCCAATCGATGATTTTCAAATAATAACTTTTGAAACTGATAATGACGATCTTAATCAAGTTGTTGAAAATACGGTAATTAAGTTGGATTTCAATTCTTTTGAGGGTGTGGAACCAAATTTAAAATTCAATCTTTCTTTTTTCGATTTTGAAAATTTGAATACAACAACTTTGGATTTTGAAAATTATATACATAATGAAGTTGTTGATAACCCAATAAAGGAATATGAATGTAACGAACATGAATTTATTGGACTTTTGGACGACGAGTTGTTAAATTCCAACGAGGAAGATGAAAATCACCATTTTTATTTTGAAATCAATAACTCTGAAAATGTTTTCAATGATAAGCTTGAATTTCAAATTGATGAAAATAAACTTGAACTTCAATCAATTCTTTTATCGACCCCAAAAATCATCGAAAACAAAATACCTCGTACAATTTTCAATAAAACAACATTCGTTTTTTCAAATCAACTTTCATCTTCGAAATCTTTTACAGTTTGGTTTTCTACGCTTGAGCTATGTCTATACTTGACGATACAAATGAATTGGTCTTTGGAAGACCGTTTCATTTACTTTTTGATGATATGCTCTCTGATCTCGTGTACATACACTTCATTTTCATGTAAATAATAATAAACGTTCCTTTCACTTGGGTTGACTGTGGGGACACGGTCAAAATCAAGTGCGAGGGGAGACTCATCTTCGTTTTTGATTTTTCATGATTTATTTTTACCTTTTCTTGGAAAAAATATATCAAAAAAAACAACAAAGAAAACAATTTTATTTAAGCATTTTTGATTTATTTTTAAAGAAACACTATAGGATAAATATATGGTTGTGGCTTATTAAATTGAAATTTTTGAAAGTTTATTTTTCTTAACAACAATAAAAATGAAGTTTGATTACAAAAAACAATGGTTTAACTAGTATATAGGAAGATTCATACATGTTAATTATGAAATACATCCTAATTGAAAATCTTTGTTTTAAAATGTGGTTGATTTAAAGTAAAGATATAACATTATTTTTGTCTTCTAAGTTAAATGGTGCTAAGATGATTTTGCAAAACTCTCTCTTTCTTAAAAAATAAAATAAAAAATAAATAAAAAAACAATAAATCCAAAGTATTCATTCTCATTTAAAAGTCCTCACGGTTATGCATGGGTGAATTACTTCGAATCTTTGATTATGTGCTTTCATACTCATTTAAAAGTCCTCACGGTTATGATGTATGGAACACACGTAAAAAAAAGAACAGACTTGATAAAAACCTCCTACGATCGATAGTGTATGCATGAAAGTGTGTGCACTCGCCATGATCTATACTCCCCTCACATAAGCCCAAAAGGCAGTGCATGGGTGGTATATCTGGCCTCAGTTTACCTGAGCTTGGTATGTAATTTTTCTTGCAAATAATGAGAGAGGAAGCAATTGAAATCCTAATACTATTTTTACTTATTTGATTTGATTTGTTATTGAAAAGAAATGAAAATACCACTTTAATAAACTTTGATAATCTACTAAGGATCCATTTTATAATTACACTTTGTTATCAACCGAAACAACAACTTAAACTATAGTCTACTGTTATGATAACTTGATTTTTGTTGGAAATTTTGACGAGTAAATGATATAAATTTTCTGGATAATGACCAAAACCTATATTTAACTTATTCGTGTCAACTTAAAAATAAATCCTTCACTTGTAAATATTTCTAAAAACTTGCACTCATCTCTTTGTAAATAAAACTTGCATTTTGTAAATATTTTCATCCTACATTTGGATTTTGGGGGTAGTATCCACTGAAAACCCTCACTAGACAACACTCGTCCTACTGGGAACACCCGGAGGTTTAACGGCTTGTTGCATATGCTCAATGCAATCGTGCTCCCTATGAAAACGGATTTATCTTAGTTTTAGTTTATTCGAGGACGAATAAAAAGATAAGTGTTGGGGTATTTGATGTGCACGTAAATGTGCATATTTTTACCACCATATTTATTCTATTTAAATTAAATAAATGATCATATTGGGTATTTTAACATGTTTTAACCAAAATCCATATTAATTCCAAATTGTCACATATCCATCTTCATATAGGGGCAAAACGGTCATTTGTGTGCATATATTTCTTTAAGAAAAATTAATTGGAAAATTATGTATATTTTTATAGGAATTTAAATATGAGTGGTTTCAAGAAGACACATGCATGCACAACATGAATATAAAGGAATAATGATGAAAATAATTCAAAATGAAGATCATGGAGGACCCCACCTACCCACCACCTTAATGTACAAATTAGAGGCTAATGCACATGCTTATGGAGTTTGTGGCTTGATGTACACTTAAATGATGATTAGTAGAAGCTAATGATTACTTGGCCTCCACACTTTCTTAAGGGTATTTTAGGCATTCCCCAAAATATGGATTAGGGTTTCATGCTTGTATAAATAACCCCTTATGTTTCTTGTAGCCCTTCCTCTTAGTATCTCTTCCTCTTCATTAGTTTAGGCTCAAAATAAAAGAAAAGCTTCTCCTTTTTTTCATGGCAACTTAGCCATTTATCTTTATGTAATTTCTTTTTTTATGCGACTTCAATACATGTTCTTTTATTTTTCATGCTTATTTACTTTCATGTTGTAGCGTAGATTTATTTTTCATGCAAGTAGAATAGTTTTTCTTTATCTTGCTTTCTTTTTCCTTTTCTTTTTCTCTCATGTTGCAAGCTATATTTGTTGTTTTAATGACAAATATGAGAGGCTAAAATCCTTAAATTTAGGGGGTAATGAAGCTCTCTAATTATGTAGCTTCAACTATTTGTTGATTCATGCTCTCTTTTTATGTTTAATGATGATGATAGAAATGGTTTAATTGTTGTTTTTGCTTTGAATTTGATAGCCTATATTGTTGACATCAAATAGGCTATGCTTAAACAATCATTAACACAAATGCATCTTCATCAAAATATGATTATGGCATAAGAAAGTGATTTGAAATTCAAATTTGATGGTCTATATTTCTAATCAATAGTTAATAGACCATACTTAAAATAGATTTCATTTTCATTTTCTTTGTCAAGTTTCATGAGAGTTAGTAAGTGCTTTAAGGGATGTGTTATAGTTTGCTTATGTTGGCTAATCGATAGCACAAATATGCCATACTTATGATAAGCATATCAACTAAAGCCCTAATGACTATGAAAGAGAGATCATGATTTCATATGTGTTGAACTACATGATCTAGAGAGTGGATTTATTCTCTAAATTGTCACTTAACTCTTATATTTGTTTCTTTTTTCTTTTAGTTAGTTAGTTAATTCTCTAGATAAAATTTCCATCGACTTTGGTTTAATTTGGTTGAATAGATTTTTAAAATCATCAATTCCCTGTGGATCGACCCGTATTCGCCACATGCTACATTCGTACACCGTGCGCTTGCGGTTATTTTTAATTTGAAATTTTTCGACGGTTTTCTAATTCGATAGAAAATCCGTCGATTAACACTCCCCTACAATTTTCTTTCAGAGGACATCTCCCAAAAGTGCCTCTACTCACTGAATCAACGAACCTCCTCCTACCGTACATCGAGCTAATCTCACCTCCATTCGCCGCCGCGCCTTTATTCACCTTCCATTTGCTTCATCTCGATGCCATAAATAGTTTTCTAGTTATGACTTTCACCTGAAAGTGGCCGTAGAGGCGTCGATGATCCTCGGCCATTGGATGGTGGCCTCTGATTTGAATTTGAGAAAATTTCTCTAGTTTGAATATGATATAAATATGGAGGAGACGGTATAGGTTTAAAAGTGGAGGTATGGCTTAATAGTGGAGAGCATGGACAAAAATAGGATAGGGTTATGGCCTATTATATAATAATTTTTGTGTGTGTGTGTGTATATTTGAATTAAAAATATCAAATTACAAAACGTCCATAAATTTCGAACTCTTATCGAGACGTCCCACTTGGCATTCTATATGTTATATACCCCTATTTCGAACACAATGGAACTTGTTTCGAGACCTAATTCGATCTATGTAGAAGATAGCTTTTAAAACCCAATTATTATATTAATTTCTGAAATTAATTTTTACAAGTTTCGCTCTCACACGTCCAGACGAGAAGTCTGGCTGCCAAAAAATCGATGGCATGTAATAATCATTATTACGAATCTAATGCTACTGGTTTCGTCGAAATCTAAGACAGTGTCTTAGAATAGTATTTTACTCGTTAATTAAAACGGATTATTTTAAAAGCCAAATTAACAACTTTTAAATTAACATTATAAGTTCTTTATCTTCATTCTTACTGAAATAGAATTTTAAATAAATTTTCAAAATCATTTTCATTCTCATAAAATCAAGATTCAATTATTTAAAAAATCCAAATTATGAAATTCAACAATTAAACTATCAAATAAATCGCTTTATCTGGAATTTGAGTTATTTGACCTATGAAATTAACTTTTCAATATCTAAAATTAATTAAATATTTCAATTTCAAATGACTAAAATTCTGGATTATTACACACCCTACATCCAGTCCCCTACAATTCCTTATAAGGATTTCTTTTCAACAAGTAAATGCAAGTACAATCTCAATTTTAAGGCTACAAGATACACCCTCCAAAATCCCGACCTTTGGGTTGAGCCACTTGATTTCCAGGCTACAAGTACGCCCACTAGATTTACGGTCTCGTAATCACAACCAATTGATTTCATGGGCTACTGTCACACCCACAACTATAACGGTTTGATTTTATAAAGATTTACAAACTTAGAACTTCAATCTTGATTAGTAATGATCCTACAATCCTTGAATAACACTTAGATCTTGACTAGAGTGAGAGAGATGATAGAAATTAGAGAGCAAATGATAGAGAATCAAACTAGTCACAATGGAGTTTGATTCTGGTTGAAATCTGACAGAGTATGGTTATAATTTGTTTTAGAAAATGAGAGGGAAGAAGAAGGAGAGAAGAACAATGAAAAGTAAAAGAAAAATGCATTGGAAACATAGTTATTTTTTTGGCAAGCCAAACGGAGTATTTATAGAGGAATAACGGTCATGTCCATTCGTGAAGAGATACGATGAATATACACTTTTTTTGGCAAGGCCGGCAGAGTATTTAAAGAGGAATAACGGTCATGTCCATTCGTAAAGAGATACGATGAATAGACACTTCTTTTGAAACTTGATTTTTGAAACTCGCAGCTAGTATGTCAACATAAAGGATTATAGTATGTCGACATACTCTTTGTAATTTTGAAAAACATTTTAAAATATATTTTTTAAAATGTATTGCTTTTTTGAAATAATTTTATACTTGTAAGTATGTTTAAATAAAATATATACAAAATATATTCATAATAAAACTTAAGTAAAACTATATGATAAGAATTTTGAAAAATAAACTAATGTATATCTAAATTTAATAAAAACAATAACTTGGTAAAATATTTAAAACTAAAATGATAAGTATAAGAAATTGAAAACTATTTGAAAGCTGCTTTGAAAAGAATATTTAAAAACTATTTATATACATACATACATATATATATATGTATGTATGTATATTGAGAGAGAGAGAGATGAGGGAGAAATCAAGTGCTGTCAAAATTTTAACAATTATTCCAGGCTCTATAACTTATCTAGAATATCTTGGAATCTCGAACTCTTGAATACTCATGAGTCTACATTTTTGAGTCTTTATATCAACATCTTTAACTCTTCAGTCTTTACTTGATACTGTAAAGTCTTCTTATATCAACACCTGATTTGTACCCTTCAATATATACTATATATATCTTGATAAAACATTAATGTTTCTATTTTATATGATTTCTTAAAGTAGCTGTCTTCAAAACCAAATCCTTAGGTATTAACAATATCTTTCTTTTTTTACGATGACAACTTTGTATATAAAATATAGTATAACTCCCCCCTTAATTTATGCCTAATATACAAAACTCCCTCTTTACCTATGCCTAGTATTTTGTATATTAAATCTTGTCGAACAAAAGGGAAACTTTTGCCTTCTTTATACTTATTTTCTCATTCATAAGTCTCCTATCTTTAAGAATTCTTATTAGAATAGGACTTTTTCTTCGTTTAATTTGAGAACGGTGTATATTTTAACTTTAATTTGACTTTATTGTGTATGTGGATTGATTGATTTATAAATGTTATAATTGAATGAATAAATAGTATGGTTTGGTTATCATTAATGATTTGTGCTTCACTTATCATTTCTTATATATCATTCTGGTCATTTTGCATTTCATGGTCATATCACTTGTAACGACCCGTATTTTTCCAATAATTTAAAATAGTAAATTAAATAGGATTTTGAAAATTTAATATTGTAGGAAATTTAAATTTATGATTTATTGATGGGAAAATAGTTAAAACATGATTTAACAATGTCATTTGAATATTAACAACAACTATTTTAATGTAATCTAAATCAGTTGGAATAATTGTAAAGTTAATTTAGATAGAAACTGTAAATATGATATAAATTGAATGTCGAATTTAAATGTTGTAATTATATTTATTAATTGGAATATGAAAATTAGTCAGTATGTATATTTAGTAGCTTTCATTTGTAAAAACAAACTTGGAAATGTGTTTGAGTTATTAATGTATAATAGTTGCTTCAATTCTCATTGTGTTATCTAATCTGGTAAATTAATTTGGAAATCGATAATTTTTTTAATATAATTGAAATATTGCAATTAATATAGTAAAAGATGATAACGGTAGATTATTGATGTAATAAAACATAAACCAATATTAATTATATCCATAAGATGACAGTTGATTAAATAATAAGATGTAAATCAAAATAAATGAATTTATTGGAATTTAAATTATAATTAATGAATTTACTGCAATTGAAATTGAACGTTGTAATTTGTGCAACGTTTAAATATTTAATTTGACATGGGAAATCTTTTTTAAAGGGTTATTAATTTATGTGTAATAAAAATGATAAAAATCATTAGTTATAAAATTTGAATGTAAAAAGTGATTTAATCAATTTAATAATAATTTATTTAATTAACGTGAAAATAGCCATTTCATCCACTGTCTCGGATGTTGATGAAACCAGTTTCATCAGATCTGTAATAATGAATTATTATAGGACTTTAAGTTTCATAGTAATCGGAATTGTTGTTTAATTGTGTGGGCTCGAAACACGTAGAAATCAATTTAATGAATTCCATTTAAAATAAACTGATTTTAAATGCTAACTTCTATAAGAGTTTACAAATACTAAAAACATCTATTTGGTATATGGGATGACCCACTTTCATTTTATAAATGGAATGGGCTTTTTGGGTCGTTATTGTCGTTTCGAACCAATTGGATATGTTCATTCATTCGTATCGGGCCTTGTCTATATAAATGGTTTTCCTAACCCAACAGCCTTTTATTTTCTTATTCTTGTACATACAATTCTGACTTCATGTTCCTTCCTTTCAATGGCAGAAACCAAATTCCAATTACAAAACCTAAATTTAAAATAAAAATCAATTTCAAAATTTCTACCTCTCCAAACTATATCGAAATATATATCGTTGGAAAGCTCTCGACGAGCGCAATCTAGATCTGTAGTTCGTTTTTGAAATCGGGTTTTGGTTTGTTCGGAATGACCAAAACATTCTTGGCCGTTCATTTGGTGGTTGTTCAATGAAAGTGATACCTCGATTCAAGGGTGCAGTTGTGTAGAGATCGTCGAGGGAGTGCATCAGAGTGGTTCATTCGACGAATCGATGGGTGGATCGACGTGTAAAATTGATTAGGGTTTATCATTGATGGCAGCGTCTGCTAGTTTGGGGGCGTCGATCGTGGAAAGCTGGTGGGGTCGCGAGGCGTGGGAGATTCTCGGGAGAAGTCGACTTGGCTAGGGGTTAGGCGCGCTTGGCCGCGGATGGTTGTGGCGATGTGTGGTCGATCAAGAGTCAACGACTCTAGGGTTTGGGGAGGTGTGTTCAAAAATTGATTGAGGTTGTGCTGGGTTACTGTAGGGTATGACGTGTCTGGTTTATTTTATGAATTAATTATTTTATATTGAAATTCAAATGTTCTAACTTATATAACTTTCTCATACGAGCTTGGATTCATGTGTGGTTTTCTCCGCTGCGATAGTAACGAAATTTATAATGATACAGAACTAGCTTGGACGAATTCTGAGCCTATTCAAATTTAGGCTATAATTGGATTTTAAATCGATTGAAAATCAAAGGTGTGTGATTTAATCCATGCACAACTACCAAATCATCCTATGTTAGTTAAATTAAATTTATGACATGATTTAAAATTGATTGGTTGTTGTTTGGTATATTTAAATTGTCAATCCAGTAAAATCTAAAACTTTTATTGAATTTAATCGCCATTTAATTTAATATTAAATTTTTAGATTTCCAGTTAAATACCTGTTATTGATGACCAGTTAATTGTTGTTATTTATTGGTCTATATGAATGATGATTGTGATGGATGTTAAATTGTTGATATTTGGATGGTTAGATGTATGTTTATTCATATGCGTTATCACCCTACAAGTTTCCTTAGTTTACTGTTAGTAAATCACTATGAGTTGAAATGATCATACTCGAACGATCTTATAGATTAGGGAAAAATCGTTATGGGTAGAAATTATGAACTCGAGCTGTTTTATGGATTTTGAATTTTAACTCAGGATTGTGGGTTAAAATGATATATATCTGTAAATTTAAATTATTGTGGGCTGAAATAATATACATACGTATCACTTGACCGTTGAGTAGAATATTATATGCGGACACCGAATTGGTTAAATTAAATGATTTTAAATTCAAAATATTTAAATCCAATTAAATGATATTTTGAAATAAAACTTGATTTATATAAACTGAATTATTTTCAAAGTTAAGTTTAAATGTTGAAATTGAAATTGTTTTAAATGAATTGTTTAAAAATTTCAAATTGAAACTTTAAAGTTGAATTTTTGAAATATAAATGAAATTTATCAAAATTGAGTTATCGTAAACGTTTGAATATTTAAACTTCGAAACCTATTGAATTTGAAGTGGTTTGAATTGTAGTTCAAACATGGATTTGAAATCGATAAAAATTGAAATGGTTTTTTATGAGAATATGAATTGAAAATTTAAAATTGAGTTTTGTTTGTTTAAAGTCTGGATATGGTCCAGATTTGTTGAAATGAAAGAAACAGTTGATTTGACACTATTTTCAAATTTAATTATGTTAATACAGACTGTTTTTAAATGTATTATTTTTTATTCATATTTATTTAGATTTTCAAACTATTTACTATATAAAACATTTCAATAATCAAACTATTTTACGTTAAACTATTAAAACTATATTTGATCTATTTTTAAACTATTTAAAACCATTTTAAACTATTTTAAACTATTTTAAACTAATTATCAATGGTCGCTACCCATGTAGATGGATTTGTGTGAAAAACGGTGGTTCGATCGTTGATTACTGTGCAAGAATTTTTTGGAGTTTTGGATGGTAGTTGATTGTCGTGAAAGAATGTTTAGTACGGTGGTTTAAAGCCGTATAAAATTATTTTACTCGAAGGTTGATAACAGTGTAAAAATATGTAGTATTAGAAAGCATACATATTTTGTTGAGTTTTTTTTGGTAGTAAGAAGCACAAAATAGGACACTAATAAAAAAATAAAAGAAAACAACCATCCATAGTAAACCGTTCACTGATGAGTACTTTAAACTATTTTAATCTATTTAACCATCTAAAATATTTTAAACTATTTTAAACTATTTTAAAACTATTTGAACTATTTATGACTATCTAAACTATTTTCTATAAATTCAAACTGTGCAAGGCTGAATTATTTATATTTAAACCTTGATTTAAAAGCGAATATGGTTAATTGATGTTATGACCTAAGTTGGGATTTGAAATGATATTTTCTAGTAAAATGACATATTTTGTGTAAATATGATGATTTTGAAATGAGGGTTTAACTTATTTTGTGAATACAATTTCGTAAGTGATAATAATTTCGAAAAGTGAATATGATTTAGAAAGTTATATGATTTTAAGTGGATAAGATATTTTTATATTAATTATGAACTAAATTTGGAAATGTAATGAACCATCCAGTGTGTTATAAGCGTTTGATTGTTAAAAAGACCGGGATTAGGTATTTTCATACCTCCTGCCAATACCGAAAACCACTTTAACCACTGTGCATGTGGTGGGGATTCCAGAATGAGGTATGATGGTTAGTGAACCTATATGAGGTATTAACATAGCCCTGACTCCCTCGTGTCAGCTTGATGTGGCTAAAACAGGAGTCATGCCAGGCCAAGTGAGGTCGCTCCTCCTATTGGAAAAATTTCTTCGATACCATATTATTACTTTGTGATTGATTTGGTGGCCACCCTTGGATTTGGTTTTGGGAGTGTGTTTCGAGGTGGGCGGTAGTAGCTGCTATGCGTTACCCCCAATCCGGATCTGCAAAACGGTAGTATCCAACCCAGGGCATTACCTCGCATGCCTTATCACATGCTTTATCATGCCCACTACGAGTTTGGTTTATACCATACCTATGGAGTGCTCACCGAGTAAACCACTGGTTTGGTGGAGCTTACAGTATCTAAATAGACAATGGGAATATATAAAATGTATTAAAGGGATATGGGTAATGCCTTAACGCTATTTTAATGCTTTATTTTACTGTAGACATATTATAATAGCGTATTGTACTGCATAGTAGATAGTTTAATGGATCCTTAGGAGATGGTAATCCCGAACATCTCTTGAGTTATTGCACGCGTGTTAGACACTGGATAGGAGATGGAAAATCCTGTAAAAATCTCCAATGCCATTACACTCATGTTTATTTATTGTTGATTTAACTTACATAAGATTTTTTAGTTCTGATTTGAGTGTTTTTTCGTTTTATTACGCTCGGGTCAGTCTGAGCTTTCAAAGTATTAAAGACTATTTATTTGGAGGATAAAGATAGAGATTAGTCTACTATTTTTTATTTATTCCACTACTTCATGTTGTTTCGCTGCATTATTTATTTATTCCTGTTGTATTTATAACTATGATTATATTGTAAAGTGTAATCAATGTATTTGTAAAATAGCTTCATGGACTGTTTATTTGATTATTATATTTTGTCGTTTTGCTATGAGATTATGTGCTTTGTTTTTTTCTTTTCTCTTCTATTTCTGATTTACCCCATAATAGTCCTCTCTCTTTAATGGTTTGAGTTATCATATGTGGATGATTTTCGATTTGAACCGTTCATAAAGGTGGGTCGTTACATTTGGTATCAAAGCCAGGTTTAGCTATAACCTTAGCTTTGTGGGTCTGGCTCATTAAAGGTAGGGTAGTAATAACCTAGAATGAGTTGCTGAGCGTATATATATGAGAGAGCGTATTTGTTAGTGTTGTAAAAATGTTTTATATCTTGTTAGTTTGTTATGTTTAGTATTTATAAATTCTGGTTGATACATAGGACGCTATGGTATCGATAGAGATTTCTAAACACTTAATAAGGCAGATTGTCACGATATTGTTTTGAAATATGGGTAAATGAAATAATTTTACATAGCATTTTATTTGCATATAAAATAATAACTTTATAAATGGATATAATTGTGTGTGATATGTTTGTTTGTTAGGAAATGAAATTTTATAAATATTGGTTATAGAATAGAATTTGAAAATAAAGTAAATATAAATTGGAGATTTGACGACTTACGTCCGTAATTTTGAAATTTGTTTTTAAAAGATTTTGGAATATAATATTAGTATTTTTTGGAAGTATTTTAGGATATAAATAGTTCAATGCGATTTAAAAGAAATGTTTCTAAAAGAATTTTAAAGGAAATAAGTTCTGCACTCCCCTCTCTGTCGCTGGAAAATAATTTCGATGATGAGTGCACGCATCATCGATGTTTGTTTTTGAGTTTCAAAGTGGGAAGACCACTATAGTAGTTTTACTACACATTTGTTTTGATAAATAAATTTCATTTAATTTCTAAAAAGGATAGGATGTATAAAAGATATGAATGTATATATTATTGATTTAAAAGAAAACCTAGAATTTAGTTCTTAAAACATTCTGATAATTAGTAGTTTTTAGTTATCGTAATAGAATGAAATCTTAACTATTTTAATAATTGGAAGCTTCTAAAATGAAAAATAAGAATTAGATGCTAAGTGATTAATGAAATATATAAGAAACCGGAAATTTGAAACTCGTAAATTAAAAGATATGAAAATGAGAAAATGTAATAATTGAGCATTTGTTAACTAAATGAATAAGATAAACTTGTGTAACATTCAATTACATTCTTAAAACACACACACATGGATATATATATATATATATATATATATATATATATATATATATAACTTACCAGAAATGTTTAAAAAGTTGTAATGTTAAATAGGCATATGTAATAGAAAATTATACAAGTAAGACTTAAGTAATAAAAGTGTTCAATGGAATTATGTTTTAAATGGAGAATGAAGATGTATAAGAATGTTATAAACTTAAGCTAATGTTGAAGTAATTTATAATTAAAATAAGTAGTAAAGGTGAATACTATATTAAGCAAATGATTATAATTTTAGAAAATATTGGAAAGATTCCAAAATAGATTCAATATTCAATGACACTATATAAGAAAGGATGAATGTATATAATTAAATAATAAAATGTGAATTAAGCTGAAATAAAATATATGTGATCCTTCAATAACGAATTCATTTATTATTTTAAATAATTGAATGAAAATAATTTACATATGTAAATGAATGTAAATCTAAGGGAAAAATAGCATTGTATGTAACGACCCAAAATTTCTGTCATTTGAAATTCGTATATTTAATTGATTTTAAATATTAACAAGTAAAATTTGTAAGTCGAATAAATTTTATTTTGAATATCTGGATTTAATTGGATCATTAAATCGTAATTTAATATTTGAAATTACAGAAATAATTGGAAATTAGGTTTAAAATGATTAAGATTGATTTATAAAGTTGTATTAAATCATATTGGAGTTAGAATGATGTTATAGAACTTTTAGAATCAAATTAAAAGTTAATTTGTAGAAATAGAATATTTTAATATTTAATTGACGAGTAAAAATAGCCATTTTTCAAATAGTCTCGGATTTCGACGAAACTAGTTTCATTGGATCCGCAATGTTATATTATTGTAAGATTTCAAATTTCGTGTCAATCGGGTTTACGGTTTGTCCGGGGCAAGCTAAAACGCACAGAAATCGGTTTGAGTGAATTTTTAAATTTAAATAGTCGATTCAAAAACCTATCTTTCAAATTTGATCGAATTGGCTCCCGATATATATTCCATTGCGTTCGGAATAGGGGTAAAACATTATAAACGCCAGGTGGCACGCTTCGTTTGGAGTTCGGAAAAATTTCGGATGAATAGTGTCGCGTAAATTTTCTATATAAGGACCTAACTTTCTTCATTTTGCATAAATCCTAATTTTCAAGCTATAACTGCCACTTAAAGTTTTAATGGCCGAAATCGTGTCTTCTTCTTCTTCATTTTTCTTTCAATCCACGCCCTCTTTCAAAAAAATTTCAATTACAAACTTCAAGATCGTATCGAGATCTATATTCTCAACGGTGATGATCGAAAATGGAGCTACGGATTGACGACAAAATGGGTTTGAACGTCACGCGTTTGGGCATGATTTTCATGACGATGGTGCAACCGAGTTCATCAATTCTCTGGGCGGTGGGTTGCTCACGCGGTGGTCATTCGAGTGGAGGACGCTGATCGTCGTGAAGTCGAGCCTATGGGTCGCGGCCATTAGGGTTTCTTAGCGTGCTATGGGTTCGAACATTTTGTTCGTTCCTGGAAGGAGAAAGCAAAACACGGTCACGATCTATGCAAGGGAAATGAACGGCTATGATGGATGCAGGTTGTAAAATATAAAAGAAAATATAAATAATTATATATTAAATCATTTAAACTTTGTAACGTCATATCTTTGTCATACGAGGTCGAAAACTGACGAAACGAATTGCATCGGGTTTGTATTGATGAATACTACGCGATGGAGATGGATTGGAGTTGATTGGAGTTAGTGTGAATTTTGGGTAAAATTAAACGCGCGTTTAATTTTATTCGAAATAAACGCTGAAACCGCTATTGGAAACAAGATGAGAACTTCTCACTCAATCGAAATTGTTTCAATTTAAATTTTGAATAGTTAGATTTAAAATTGCTTGATTATGTTGATTGTATGCTTGGATGATAATTATTATCTATTGTATTGAAATAGACCCTATGCGAAGTATATTAAGCGAAGGTTATTATATTATACACATATACCACGATATTCCATCTTGAAGTGGAATTGGTATTATATATGTACTTGGAGTTGATTTTCCCGCATTATATAGCGGATGAGACCCTATTGCGCCGCACAATAGCAGATAATATTTTATATAAACCCATATACCACGATATTCCATCTTGAAACGGGATTGATATTATGCTAACATCTGTGGATGCAGGGAAACAGGTTGGAGGGATCCAACTGGATTCCTCAATAGTATTGATTTATTTACAGATATTTGCGATATATTCTGTTATCATATTGGCATATGATGTTTGGATGCCGTGGTTGATGTATTGGTTCTGTTGCAGCATTGGGCATATTTTTGGAGTTTTAAAAATGTTAAAGTAACGATTTCGAATTTAAAAGGATTTTCAAGTGATTTTTGAAAGTATACATTTATTGAATTTTGGAATTGATTCATTTTAAATAAATAAACGTTATAATTTTTATGTTATAAAAATTATGATTTTTGTGAAATTAACCGAAATGTATTTTTGAAATAAGTAGTTGATTAATTTGTAAAATGGTTTAAATTGGGATCTTTTAATTATTATAAACGGTTTATAGAAAAGATTTATAAAAATTGATATTTTAAAAAAAAATTGGAATTATAAAATGAGTTTTTTTAAGTGTTAAAATGAAATATAAATGGATTTCATAAGTGAATGAAATTTATAGATTTATAAATTGTGAAGTTATCAAATGAATAGATTTTGTAAAATAAAAGATTTATAAGTAATTAACTTATAAATTGGATTTTGGCATTTAAATGAGATATAAATGGAATTTGTTAATTAAGTGATTTTATAAGTTGAAGTTGTTATAAAATATAAATGGAATTTATAAACGTTGTTTTATAAATCCGAAACCAATTGAATTTGATAAGTAAATATGAAAGCTTATTAAAGGAGATATATCCACGATTTTGGACAGTGGATAATCCTTTAAATTAAAAATATGTAGAAGTGTTGAATTTGGTAAACGATTTATATCCACGATTTTGAACAGTGGATAATCCTTTAAATTAAAATATGTAGAAGTGTTGAATTTGGTAAACGATTTATATTCGCGATTTTGGACAGTGAATAATCCTTTAAACAAAATGTGTAGGAATGTTGAATTTGGTTAACGAAGTATATTCATGATTTTGGACAGTGAATAATATATTAAAGAAATGTTTTAGGAAGTCATCTTTAAAATAGAATTAAAACGATTTGAAGTTTTTTTAAAACGTATTAAGTATCGAAACCATAGATTTCAACATTCATTGTTGAAATAGACGTTTTCGAGAAATAAGGAAATGGTGGACTATAACACTGTTGTTATAGTAAATGATTTTCGAAAGGAAATGTTTTATATAGTATTGGGATTTATATATCTATCTTAATTTTGAATCCCTATACTAGTGATTTTGGGTTGTCGTAACGATGCTTTACGTAACATTCGTTTTGACTCAAATGAATGTGTTTAAGAGAATGTTTTCCTTAAAGAATAAAATATATACTTATTTGTGATTTAAGTATATTGAATATTTTTCAAATGTTGAAAATAAATAGGTTTGTGAATTACTTATCAATAAATAAGTATGGAAATGTTTTCCAATATGAAGTGAAGTGTTTTGATATTATATCTTTTAAAGATAAATTGATAGTGAATATTTGAAAACGATTTGAAAATCGTATATCAGTGGATATTTGGAAATTTAAATTCACCATGGAATTTATAAAGGAAAAGGGAATTTGTTTAAAACTAAACATTGATTTATTTTTGAAGTGTGGAAACAAATTTACGGATTATCTTGTAAAGATATTTTTGGAAAATAAATAATTTGGAAAATTATTTGGAATCTGGTGATGTTGTGCATATCTATTGATAGTTAAATAACTGACTATCAATATTTACCTTTAAATGTATTTGTTGTGATTTGCTTGAATTTGAATGCTACACTTATTTTAAAATAAGCGCGCGTTATTCGGTTTAGCCGGGAGAGGACCTTTGGGTCATGAATCCCATTTCGAATAGTGATACGTCGTAATGGATAGCATTTGAAGACCGGTGTTGAAGATCGGATATTTCAAAAACGGAAGGATTACCGTCGAATGTCTCTGCATCGGCTGATCTCCGATATAGAGATTTTATCACCCATTGTGATGGGAATTCCGGTCGTGATTAGTGAATATCCAGATTGCAAGGGCTTCTTTGGAAGTGCCTTCGGCTCCGTTTGATCCCGGAACGGACTTGTATGGATGTGTGTTTGACGTTACAATTTGAGATGTAAAGTTGTTTATATCAAATACATTTCTGTTGGTGGCGAAGAATTTATTCTCTTAGCTTAACACCCTTCTCTTAGACGTACGAGCTCAGAGGTTATGTAGTTGATGGTTACTAGTGATATATTCCCAATTCGGTAATGTGGCATGCAGAGTGCTGCTGAGCATTTGTTGATCAATGCATAGCTTTTGTGAAAAGCGTAGCTTTGTGGACGAGACTTCGTCGGATCTCACACCCCAAATGGTCAAAACAGGAAAGATGCAGCAAGGTTTTAGGGAGTAGCGCCCCTTAGGGTATGTGCATTTCCTTCTGGATAGAGGTGGTATCATAGTATGGAGCCCAGATACTTAACCTATGTTGTTGCTGCAAATTTATTTCTTTGTGGTTGTTGGTATTGAGGATCCTCGGATAAAGGTTGTTTACAACCGGGGGATGGCATACTCGTGTCAGTTGTTACCTACTTTTGCAGAGGTAACCCAACCTTGTGTTGGCAGAGATCCGGTTAGGTTCTCGGGGAGTCACTCCAGAGGCGTACTCATGTGGCAATGGGAAGTTCCTTGGCCTGACCATTTGTTGGAAAATCCAAAGAAACAATACGAGCCCTATACAGTTTTAGTTGTATAACCTGCCATGGAATGTGGCGGTAACCTGTTATTGAACATGGTAGCAATAGTAGGCATACGATAATGGTCGTATGTTGGCTAAGATTTATATCATACTTTCGAAATGTTTTCCTACACTTTGCACTTATAGTAATAATATCAAAGAAAATTTCTCGCATCAAGCATGTTTGACTATCATAAGGAGAAATCTCCTCTGATTCTGCGTTTGCATTATGTGTGTGTGGGAGGCCTTATGGTAGTTTAATTTTTTAAAAGCATTGCGGATCTATTTTAAAAATATTTCTTTGTTTGTTTTTAAAGAATAACTGTTTTAAGTTCTCACACCAGTCCCATGACTGACCTGGAGTTTATTGTTTCCTCCCTAAACTCTAGGTTCCCATCAATTTCCACACGGGCAGTCTAGAGTCAGGTTATGAGGTCATTCTGGAAATCAGAAGATGCTGTGGAGCTAAAGAGGCGAGCTGGATGGCATGGCGTATCAACTAATATATAGTATTACTTTTCTGCTGTTTGTTGTTGTACACTCTGATAATGTAATGATAATGTGATGTAATGTAATAACTGATATAGTTCTTTTGATTTAAAGATTATTCATTTATCTGTTATATGTTGCTCCGCTGCGATTGTGAGATTTTGATATTGTTCTGTTGCTTCTTTTTTCTTTCTTCTTCTACCTCTTCTTCTTTAACCCTAACAATTCGGTTTTTCGGCCTTCGATTGCTTGGCAATTGATACAGTGGGCGTATTAATGTCGATTTTCGAACGTCGAAGAATCGTATCGTCACATTGTATAAATGAATCGAAAATGAATTTTGTAAGTAATGAAGTTAAATTCATAAATAATCATTGTATGAACGAATGAAAATAAATGAAAGAAAAAAAAGAAACAAAAAACCAATCTAGAAAACTTAAATATTGTGTTAAATTCTAAGTTGTTTCGGCTTATGGGATGTTTGGGGAAGGATGCTTCTAACTATATAAGGACGTGTGATAGATTTGTTTGTTGCATATGATGTTCGCGTTGTTTTTTTTGCGTATGTTTTGTGATTGATTTGTTTTGTTACTAATTAAAAGCAACTAAAATATTTCTCTTGTACATAATTCTCAATATTTTGGATTTTATAAGTGAAATACAGGTTATGAAAGCAATAGCTACTACTGCTTTTCGTTTCATAAATAAAGCGTTGTTTGCTCGATAAATAGGTACGTTTTTGGATTACGGTTTTCTAGCGATATTTTACTGTTTATCCTGTGGTTTGGGATATTTTGTTATTGAAATACGATATATATATATATATATGTATGTATGTATGTATATATGTATGTATGTATGTATGTATTGTAATTATTGATATTATTATTTTTTTGGACTCTCCGGACAAAGGAGACTCTGTCGAAAAATTTCGTGGATTTTAGACTTAGAAAATTTTGTGAAAGTAAAAATATTTTCAAACTTTTATTAAACTTGAATATGAATATTAAATTATTTATAAATTGATATATCTTATTTAAAATACTTAATTATGTAAATTAAATTTTTATAAATTGATTGTTTGAATAAAAATATATTAGTTCTTAATTCCTTCTTTTCTCTTTTCGAGGACGAAAAGATTTGAGCGGACGACAGTGTAACCACCGTATTTTTTCGATAATTTAAAATAGTAAATTAGATAAGACTTCGGAAATTTAGTATGTGGAAAAATTAAATTTATGATTTATTAAAGGGAAAATAGTTGAAACATGATTTAACAATATTGTTTGAATATTAATAACAACTATTTTAATGTAATCTAAATCAATTGAAATAATTGTAAAGTTAATTTGGTTAGAAACTGCAAATAAGAAATAAATTGAATGTTTGATTTAAATGTTGTAATTATATGTTATTAATTGGAATATGAAAATAAGTTAATCAGTATGTAAATTTATTATCTTTCGTTTGTAAAAATAAACTTGGAAATGTGTTTGAATTATTAATGTATAATAATTGCTTCAATTCTCATTGCGTTATCTAATCCATTAAATTAATTTGGAAATCGATAAAAAATTTAATATAATTGAAATATTGCAATTAATAATGGTAAAAGATGATAACTATAGACTATTGATGTAATAAAACATAAACCAATGTGAATTATATCCATAAGATGATAGTTGATTGAATAATAAGATGTAAATCAAAATAAATGAATTTATTAGAATTTAAATTATAATGAATGAATTTACAACAATTGAGATTAAATGCTGTAATTTGTGCAACGTTTAAATATTGAATTTGACATGGGAATTCTTTTTAAGGGTTATCAATTTCCGTGTAATTAGAAATGATAAAAACTGTTAGTTATAAAATTTGAATTTAAAAAGTGAGTTAATCAATTTAATAATAAGTTAATTAATTGACGTGAAAATAGCCATTTTGGCCGCTGTCCTGGATTCGGATGAAATTAGTTTCATCCGATCCGTAACAGTAAATTATTATAGGATTTCAAGTTTCGTAGCGAGTGGACTTGTCGTTTGATTGTGCGGGTCGAAACGCGTAGAATCAATTTAATTAATTCAATTTAAAATAAGCTAATTTTAATAGCTAACTTCTATATTCAATGGAATTTGGATTCGAAATCTGTTCCATTGTGTTTAAAAAATATAGAAAACATCTATTTTGATATATGGGATGACCCACTTTCATTTCGAAAACGGAACGGACTTTTTGGGCCGTTATTGTCATTTCGAACCAATTCGATATTGTCATTCATTCGTATCGGGCATTGTCTATATAAATAATTCTACTAACCCTATAAACCTTTTATTTTTGTATTCCCATACATACAATTCTGATTGTTCCGTTCTCCCAATGGTAGAAACCAAATTCCAATTACAAACCCTAAATTCAAAATCAATTTCAAAATTTCAAGCTCTCGAAACTATATCGAATTGTGTATCATTGGAAAGCTCTCGATGAGCGCAACCAAGATTTGTTGTTCATTTATGAAATCAAGTTCAGTTGTCCAGAATGACCAAAACATTCTCGGCCGTTCATTTGGTGGTTGATCAACGACAGTGATACCTCGATTCAAGGGTATAGTTGTGTAGAGATCGTCGGGGGAGTGCATCAGAGTGGTTCATTCCACGAATCGATAAGTGGATCGATGTGTAAAATTGATTAGGGTTTATCATTAAAGGCGGCGACGGCTAGTTTGAGGGCGTCGATTGTGGAAAACTGATAGGGTCGCGAGACGTAAGAAATGCTCGGGCGAAGTCAACTTGGCTGGAGGGTGGGCGGCGCTTGGCCGCGGCTGGTTGTGGCAATGTGTGGTCGATCAAGAGTCGACGGCTCTAAGGTAGGATGAGGCAAGTTCAAAAATTGATCAAGGCTGTGCTGGGGTACTACAGGGTATGACGTTTCTTGTTTATTTTATTAATTAAGTTTTATATTGAAATTCAAACGTTCTAACTTATATAACTTTCTCATACGAGCTTGGATTCACGTGTGGTTTTCTCAATTGTGATCGTATCGAAATTTCGAACGGCATGGAATTAGTTTAGACGAATTCTAGGACTATTAAAATATTGTTCTATAATTGGATTTTAAATCGATTGAAAATCAAAGCTAAGTGATTTAACCCATTCACAGCTACTAAATCATCCTATGTTAGTTAAATTAAATTTATGACATAATTTGAAATTGATTGGTTGTTGTTTGGTATATTCAAATTGTCATTCTAGTTAAATCTAACTTTTATTGAATTGAATCGCCATTTAATTTAATATTAAAATTTTAAATTACCAGTTAAATACCTGTTATTGATGACTAGTTTATTTATTGGTTGATATGAATGATGATTGCGATGGATGTTAAATTGTTGATATTTGAATGGTTGCATGTATTTTTATTCATATGTGTTATCACCCTGCAAGTTCCCTTAGTTTATTGTTAGTAAATCATTATGGGTTGAAATAATGCATACCCGAACGATCTTATAGATTTGGAAAAAATCATTATTGGTTGAAATTATAAACTCGAGCGATTTTATGGATTTTGAATTTTAACTCGAGATTGCGGGCTGAAATGATATATGTCTGTAAATTTAAATTATTGTGGTTTGAATAATATATATCTATATCATATGGTAGAAAAGTATATACGGACACCCGATTGGTTAAATTAAATGATTTTAAATTCAAAATTTTAAATCCAGTTAAATGATATTTTGAAATAAAACTTGATTTATATAAGCTGAATTATTTTCAAAGTTAAGTTTAAATGTTGAAATTGTTTTAAATGAATTTTTAAATAAACGTTTTAATATTTAAACTTTGAAACCAATTGAATTTGAAGTGGTTTAAATTGTAGTTCAAACATGGTTTGAAATCGATATAAATTGAAATGGTTTTTTTATGAGAATTTGAATTGAAAATTGAAAATTGAGTTTTGTTTATTTGAAGTGTGGATATGGTCCAGATTTTTTGAAATGAAAGAAACAGTTGATTTGGCACTATTTCAAATTTAATTTTGTTAGGATAAATTAGTTTGAAAATATATTATTTAAATTCATACTTATTTAGATTTTCAAACTTTTTACTATATAAACCATTTCAATAATAAAACCATTTTTATATTAAACTATTAAAAATATATTTATCCAATTTTAAACTATTTTTAAACCATTTTAATATATTTTAAACTATTTTAAACTATTTTAATCTATTTTAAATTACTTTAAATTATTTTAAACGATTTTATTCTATTTTAAACTACTTTAATCTATTTTAAACTATTTAACCATTTAAACTATTTTAAAGTATTTTAAAACTATTTTAAACAATTTTAAAACTGTCTAAACTATTTATGACTATCTAAACTATTTTTCAAACATTCAAACCGTGCAAGGCTGAATTGTTTAGATTTAATCCCTGATTTAAAAGCGAATATAGTTAAATGATGTTATAACCTAAGTCGGGATTTGAAATGATATTTTCTAGTGAAATGACATATTTTGAGTAAATATGATGGTTTTGGAATGAGGGTTTAACCTATTTTGTGAATATGATTTCGAAAGTGATAATAATTTAGAAAGGTGAATATGATTTCGAAAGAGATATGATTTTAAATGGATATGATATTTTGATATCAATTATGAACTGATTTGGGAAATGTAAAAGAACCATCCATTGTGAAACAAGCGTTTGGTGTTTAAAGACCGGGATCAGATATTGTCATACTCTCTGCCAATACCGAAAACCACTTTAATAACTGTGTACGTGGTGGAGATTCCATAATGAAGTAGGATGGTTTGGCTAAAGATTCTGTATGAGGTACTAACGTAATCTGACTCTCTTGAGTCAGCTTGATGTGGCTAAAATAGCAGCCATGCCGGGCCAAGTGAGGTCGCTCCTCCTATCAGGCACATTTCTTCGATACCATATTATTACTTTGTGATTGATTTGATGGCCACACTTCGATTTGATTTTGGGAGTGTATTACAAGGTGGGCGGTAGTAGCTGTTATGCATTACCACCAGTCCGGATCCGCAAAACAGTAGTAACCTACCCTGGGCATTGCCTCGCGTGCCTTATCACATGCGTTATCACGCCCACTACGAGTTTTGTTTGTACCGTGCTTATGGAGTGCTCACTGAGTAAACTGTCGGTTTGGTGAAGCTTACAATATCTATATAGACTACGGGAATATATAAAATGTGTTAACGGGGATATGGGTAATGCCTTAATGCTATTTTAATACTTTACTTTACTATAGACATATTATAATAGCGTATTGTACTACATAGTAGATAATTTAACGGATCCTTAGGAGATGTTAATCCCGAACATCTCTTAAGTTATGGCACGCACGTTAGACACTGGATAAGAGATATAAAATCCCATAAACATCTCTGACACCGTTACACTCATATTTATTTATTGTTCATTTAACTTACATACGATCTTTTAGTTCTGACTCGAGTGTTTTGTCTTTTCATTACGATCGGGTCAATTAGAGCTTTTCAGTTTACTGTTGGAGGATAAAGACGGAGATTAGTCAACTATTTATTTTATTTATTCCACTGCATCATGTTGTTCCGCTGCATTATTTGTTTATTCCTTCTATATGTATAACTCTAGTTTTATTGTAAAGTGTAATCAAATGTATTTGTAAAACAGATTTATGAACTGTTTATTTGATTATTATATTTTATCACTCTACTATGAGATTCTGTGTTTTGTTTTTTTCTTTTCTCTCTTTTTCTTATTTACCCTGTAACAATCTTCCTTTCGAATGGTTTGAGTTGACATATTTGGATGATTTCCGATTTGAACCGTCCAAAAAGTTGGGTCATCACATCACTTATCATTAGAATTAATATTAAGAGTTAGGGTTAGAATTATAGTTATAGTTTGTTATTTTTGATTGATGACAAAGAGAGAGAAACATACAAAATACTAGGCTAGATTAAGGCGGAGTTGTGTATATTAGGCATAGATCAAGGGGGAGTTATATTATATTTTATATACAAATTTGTCATCAGAGATTGTTAGTACCTAAGGATTTGGTTTTGATGACAACGACTTTAAGAAATCATATAAAATATAAATACTAATGTTTTACCAAGATATATATAGTATATAGTGCAGTATATTAAACACATGTTGATATAATAAGACTATACATTATCAAGTAAAGAATCAAGAGTTAAAGATGTTGATATAGAGACTCAAGAATGAAGATTCATGAGTATTCAAGAGTTCAAGATTCTAAGATATTCTTGACAAGTTATAAAGTCTAGAATATTTGTTAAATTTCCAATAGCACCTGATCTCTCTCTATATTAAATAGTTTTCAATTTCTTACACTTATCATTTTAATTTTTAATATTTTACCAAGTTACTGCTTTTATTAAATTTTGATTTATATTAGTTTATTTTTCAAAATTCATACACTATAGCTTTACTTAAGTTTTATTATGTATATGTATATATATATTATATTTAGACATATTTACAAAGTATAAAATTATTTCACAAAGCAATACATTTTCAAAATAATATTTTAAAATGTTTTTGAAAATTAAAAAGAGTATGTCGACATGCTCTAACCCTATATGTCAACATACTAGCCTTGAGTTTTAAAAATCCAAATTTCAAAAGAAGTGCTTATTCGTCGTATCTCTTCACGAATGGACATGACCATTATTCCTTTATAAATACATGTTTCCAACAAAATTTTCAATCGCTTTTCATTGTTCTTCTCTACTCCATCTCTCTCATTTTCTAAAACAAATTATAACCATATTATGCCGAATTTCATCCCAAATCAAACTTCATTGTGATTTGTTTGATTCTCTATCATTTGCTATCTTATTTCTATCATCTCTCTCACTCCAATCAAGATCTAAGTGTTATTCAAGGATTGTAGGATCATTTGTAATCAAGATTGGAGTTCTGAGTTTGTAAATCTCTATAAAATCAAACAGAAATATTTGTTGGTGTGATTGTAGACCGTGAAATCAATTGGATGTGCTTAGTTGCCCGTATATATAGTGAGTGCGTTTGTAGCCCGAAAATCAAGCTGCTCTATCGAAAGGCCAGGATTCTAGATGGTATGTCTCGTAACCTTGAAATCGAGATTGTTGCATTTAATAGTTGAAAAGAAATTTGTAACACGGAATTGTATGATACTGGATATAGGGTAACTCCGAATCGGTATAAAAATCCTGGAATATTCTTTCATTTTACTGCATTTACTGTTTTTTTTCTGTGATTGTTTCTATGGTTGTTAATCTTAATATTTTAAGTATAATTTCAAAAAGGTTCATATAAATTAGAAAATACTATTTATGCCCCCTAGTGTTAACTTTGCATTAAGATCCTTACTCCGCAATCTTACAATCTCGATTTACAGTCCTGATGGAAATAAAATATTCCGACAGTTAGTCCAAGGAGATAGCTAGAAACACAAATTCGAAATAAAACACAATTTAACAAAATATCAAAAGCAACATCAAAATGATTATTTTGACTATAGCCCTAATGGAAGAAATAACTTCCGACTATTAGGCTCTTGGAGATATCTAGAAATATAAACTCAAGTTAATATCTAAACCAATCAAAAACTCAATATAGAAAAAATCATATATTTCGATCCTTGGTCCTTAGTAAGGTGAAACTCTCGACTGAATAATCCTCCGAGATGGAAATAACAAAATATTCAAAAATGAGATCTCTCAACTATATTCTCTGATGAGAAAACGATGGACAAGCTCACAGCGTGTCTTTAATGTCGTATATAGACAACAGGCTGTCTCGTGTTAGGTATATCAATTGACAGATGGGCATGTAGCCAATCTCTAATATCAAACGATCATCGTCTCTAGTGAGGTGATAATATCAAATATCTCAAATATAATGGATCTAACTAAGTCATCCAAATGGGAGACTGAAGTACTGCAGCATAGCTCCAGGAAATGCTAATGACCGCAACCCATTTCATATAGTCTCTAATTACTTCTAGAATCATGGTGCTCATACCCCTCGCATGTTATAAACACACTATCAGACTACGCCGAGCATTTTCTATGATTCCTACTTGCCCTTGATAACAAATGGCTGGTCCTTAAGTGACGTCGGGGCTATGGCTCCAAAGAGAGAAATAAACCTTAGCCTACAAACACGATAGGGTAGCATCATGGATCCGAGGAGTGGCCTTGCAATCAGGACCGCTAGGATGGCTAACTAGCTTATTTGGTGGTTCTAATTCACGTGCTCTCCATAGCGGCGTGAACCTTATGACATAGATTTCCATTAAATACTCTCGACTATATAAGTCCTAATGAGAGTGATAACTAGTACTCTTGACTTTAGGAGTCCTAATGAGAGTGGAAACTACTGCTCTCAACTATATGAGTCTTGATGACAGCTTATCAACATAAATAATCCTCGACTACTAGCCCTAAGAGTAGATAATAATATTCGACTAGTTTGCTCTTAATGGATGCAACAAAATATACTCTCGATGAGATAAGTCCTAAAAGGAGTAATAATAAGTACTCCTAACTCCACACGTCCTAATCAGCACATACTACGTAATAATTCCTCGACCACTAGCCCTATGAGTAAATAATAATACAACACAGCTAGTTAGTCCTCTTAGGATAAATCCGTAAACCCCAACTTATCTATCGCTTATAGCCCATGGAGGGAAATTGAACTCTGGACTATTAAGCTCTAAGGAGCCACCTCTAAACGATGACACAAATTCCTAACCCATCTCAAGAATATAAGTCACATCTACCCACCAATAATAATTGAACAAGTATTACTTGTGCGTCCCATACCACTAAGTATTACTAGGTCATTTACTATAAGTCAATAAACTGCACTCGTCAAACAATAAATATTCTATAATATGAGTTAATAGAATAACCAAAAAATATTAACGAATGCGCCATCCCAAACGGTACTACTAATCCATTTATTCAATCGCCTCATTATATAGAATTAAACACAATAAGCATTAGTATAAGTCATTTCAAATCAAATCATTTACAAAAGGGAGTTACAACCCAAAACTCTTAAATCCATTTAATATTTAACAATTTAATATATCTTCAAAATAGACTATGTATATTAAAAATCCCCTTTTAAAAATATTACTTGAATCATTTTTATCAAATCAAATTAAATAAATCAATTTCTAACTAGTAAATATATAAAAGGGGAATACATTTAAAACTCTTAAAAATAGATTTTTATAATTAAAATCCCTTTTTGAAATTTTCTTTTAATCCTTTTTATTAAATGTTCAAGTCACAAAAGAATTTCCCTCTCGGAAATAATAATAAAAATCCCTCATTTATAATTACAAAAATTCTATATATTCCTTTAAATTGAAAAATCTCTATTTTTATTTTCAAATAAATTTTATATCCAATCGATTTCTAATAAATCAATTCATTTTTCTAAGCACTTCTTTTACTTATAAATATATTTCAGTTTAATTTTAAAACACCAAAAAATTTTACTGATCCTTTGAAAAATATTTAAAAAAACACAGAAAATTAAACGAACATCCAAAAATATGAATTATAGAGCCAAAATTCTCCAAAATAATCGACATCCACCAATATAAATTTTAAAATGTGGCCAAGTCAAATTACATCAATGTTCAGCCATCGATACACCATTCACAATATAACTAAATTACACAATTTAAAGCGCAAATGGATAGCATCTCTATTGCATTTTAGACATCCAACTAATACAAAACTCCACTATCCGTCACTAACATAACATCTAGACCATTCAATTTCATCCAATAACTATCAATCTCAACCAAATAAACCATATCAATATATTTTTCATAGACATAACTAATTAAAGTACGCAATGGTTTTGTTTACTAGATATAGATGTGAGTAAATAAAATTTAGTCATCGAAATAATGCGAGAAGAATGAACTTGCTCGACCTCCCCTCGACATAGTTACACGACATCAACTCTTGCCGCTCTATCCTCAATCATCACCATGACATACTCATCACCACTAGCCACAACGCATCCACCGCCGTGCCATTCATCTAAAGTCCCACATCTCATCATTCATCGCTCAACCAGGTCACACGCTTCCAGTTCGTGCAAGCATGCTTCCCCGGTCGTACACTTAGCCATCGCTTCCTGCTAGCATCCTCGCCCTTGTGTTGTTTAGTAGGCCATGTGAATTCGTCATTATATATATATATATATAACAAATAGCTATTTTTATTTATAATTTAGGGTTAGAGCACGAATAGGGTACATGTAGTATTAGGTTCAAACTAGAGAATATGGCTTAGGCTATTTCATTTCGGATGAGGAATGGAGTTTTCTGGAAATAGAGGAAATTATAAGCTTAATGGGCTTAGGCTCTAATTTCGACCAAATAAATTTTCCTTTATTTTATTTTAATTAACTCTTGTATTTCATTTGTAGATAAATTTCTATGTAATATAAATTAGTTACACTTAATTCTACAAATTATATTTATGCAACTGGACAATTTTATTCAATTCAATGCCCATGTATTTTATTTCCCACCATTTTAATTGCATAATAATTATTTAGACTTTAAAAATATTTTATATTCAATTAAGTTTTTTTATCCAATACCAAAATACTCTATAAAAAGAATTTATTAATTAAATTAAATTTATTTAAAGAAGAATGTTTTATTAAATAGACTTTAATTAAATAAACATTTACTTTAAAAATTAATAATTGTCAAATATTGAATTCAAAATTTTTATTTATAACTAAATTTATTTATTTTACGATGTAGAAATCAGGGTTGTTACGAAATTCAACTGAATCAGGCCAGCAGATGTAACTCCTACTCCAAAAATTATCCTCAAGCAAAGAGTAGTTAAAATCACCACACTGACCATTCATTGTATGTGTAAGACCATCCCCTTCCATATGATAAAACAACCACCATTCCTCTTTAAGTCCACCAACAAACTTATAAAAAATCAGCTCTTTTAGGTCTAGCCGCATTTCAAAAGGAGCATGAAGCCAAGCCAGGTCAGACAAATCCCATGCGATATCAAAAGGAGTAACCGTAGAAGGTGTAACAATGGTGGCATCAGAAAAAACCAAAGCATGGTCAGCAGTAAGCATAGAAAGTATCTCAAAAGAAGGGATAACAACAACAACATTAGGGAGATTAGTATTCGAAACCCACTTCATGACTGGAGGTCGATAAAGAGGGATCCTGTCAACAAGTGGAATAGGAGAAACTAGGTTAAACAATACAAGCTTCTAGCAAGTGACCGAAGGAGTGACAAGATGTACGAATATCTGGCTTCCAACTGTAGCAGACATCAACAACGGATACATTCCTCAACAATATGAACAGGGATCCTAAAAGGAAAAGGCTTGTCCAAAGTAACTTCAGTAAGAGCCTTTTGCGTACATTGGCCTACTACGAGCAACAGTATTTACATCAAAACATCTGAGCTTACCAACAATACTAGCTAACCAATTTAGCCCAATTATGGGCTACAATGCAGAAGGAATGTGAGTAAAATGAGCGCAAACTGGTATAGAGAGTATCTGGCCCATAGCCTTGTCCACTGTTGGACTTCACGGGGTAATAATGAAGGGTTTCCCAACTATAATGGATGGGTCCGCCTTAAGAACTCGAAGTTTTTCTTATATTCGAGCAAGATTGAAAAATAACATGCTGTAATCAAAGTGGACTTTCATTCTACTCCTTATATTCCAATGTTTACTGCAATAATCACGAACCTCATGATACAGAGAATTAGCTTCAAAGAATAGCCAATTAAATACTACGACCAAAAGTAATTTCCTGCTTCCAAAACCTCCGACAGAGGCAACCATAGCACTATTCTCCTCAATAATGTCAAAAGAGTGAGAAACATGCTCACTCGCATTCGTCAAGTAATAGCCTAGATGAGGTAAGGCACATGCATGTATCTTTTGATATTTCTCAAGATACATGCATATACTTAGGCCATCGTGAAACGATTGGTACGAGTGAATAATCCCTTTTGATTTGTTGATATTCCTTACGGTTGAGATGGCATAAAGACAAATGACCATGAATTATGAATTGTATATGGTGCAACCGATAAGTTGTTGTCTATTACTAATAAGCCTATGATTTGTTGATATTTCTCAAGGTCTGATTCTCAAGGTAAGCGAGTCATAATGCCCATTAGGAAAAATTGAAAGGTTCTTATTTTTTCTTAGGGTTTTGAGAAATATAATAATCTAGCATGAGCCTTATTAGAATTATGAAATTAAAAGTTTAACCTTTCTAATATTGGAAGAATATATACCATACAAGATAAATTAATCTGCTTTGATAATTTCAAGCAATTAATGTAATTGATAAAATGTTTATCAGTTAAAATATACGATTGAACTAAACTAAGATTGACATAGAAATATAAAATATACTTACTGAATGATCATTTTGCATGGTGTCACTTCAAGATCCATGCAAAAGCCAACTTATACAACTATCAAAGCATTCATGCCTTCATCGCTTAATTGTTTGTTTGTAAGAGATTGTGTACTGTCTTCTATGAGTTTTGAACTCTTAAGCAATACAAGAATATAAATTTGGTCCATATTTGATCACATGCAAATGTTATATGGCAAACAGTCGTAGTTCGTAATGTACAAAACTTCGATGAAATTATTTCACTTGAAATAAGCAAATAAACCAACGCAAGATTATGTATTCAATATGTTTGATTACAATAACGATCTTATTGTGTTAGATGTAGCACTAACTAAGAGCTGTAAGATGAACATAGTAATTCACTTACTGAAATGCCAGTTTGATTAGTTTACGTAAAGTGCAACTTATTTGATATCCTCAAATGTAATGAATGACTGAACGCATTTTTTTGTAGAGTTCATTACCGTCTTGTAGTAAGGGTTTCCTTTTGAATGGTTAAATTATTTGGATACGAAAGTGAATGTACAAGATGGATGTAATTTAACCATAGTTGGGTTGAAGAGAGTGAACCGTCACCTCTGCTTTATGAAAAGACATTGAAAACCAAAGTTGTATAAAATAATGAAAGATACTTAATATGGAATGAGAAATTTGATTTCTATTCCAAATGTATTTTCATATAGAAAATTATTTTTTATGAAAGGTATTTCTTCGTATTCAAGATATTTGATCAAAAACTCTCGACTATAAAGTGGTTACACTGTATGAAATGAAATCCCATAGTAAGTAATTGAATGTAACTTCGTATTTCATATGTTATTATAGTAATGATGGAAATGGTAGGAGCATATTATATAACACTTCTAAGCAGACACTTCGAGATATGAAAAATTGTATTTATAAATATACCAAATATAAAACAAAAATAATAACTATTTTTAGCATTGACTGGATATAGTTCAGTTTTATTTTGATATGAATATTATGAATGTTTTAAGTAAAATAAATCAATAATAATGGTATTTATAACAAAAGTGATGCATTATATAATACATAAGTATTTAAATTTTTTACAGTTATATTGAAACTACGCGATAGAGTTAGGAGTATACCCTGTGGGTAAATATGTAATTTGTTGCATACATCTAACTTGATTACAATTCTTTTTAAAAATAAAAAATGTTTCTTTCTATTATATACTTGTTTTATTGTGATATGTTGATTAATTATTTAATTTTGGCATGTTGAATAGAAAATCCTTAAATGATATGTAATGCGATAGTAATTAAAGTGTGTTGTAATTATAAGAACTTTATCATATTAAAATAACATAATATTTTAAATACTCTTAGTCAAGATATTTTGAGACAGGATATTAATTCATTCGTTGATGCTAGAGTATATAATGCTTTTCAAATGTTGGGTAGTATATTATTCATGGCAGTGGGCACCAAAGGGTTACATACTGATTGTTATGGGATAAGTATGGAATGACTCACTCGAGAATTTTCTATTAGCTAATATAACTAAGGTTAAATAGAGAATATCAAAGTGACGATGCTACATAGTTCCCTTTACTTGAGAATGATGTTGAACTTCAATGTGGACGTCCCATTTTGATATAATTAAATTATAGCATGACATCCATCGACTGACTATAGTTGGGTTTGATTTGAAGTATTGGAAGTGAAACATTATTGAATAGAGAATTCGTCTCCTTGCTTATATGAGATTAGTATCACAGTCAACTATAGTCAACATAAAGTCAAAGTATTTGACCAGAGCAGTACGGTTCGTAATAATTTTATTATTGAATCAAGGATTTTTTGTTTAGACTAATCAATTTGAATGTGTACTATGCTGGAATTTTGATCAAAACCAAATTCCAAAGTCCTACTATGATAGATGATAAAGAGAACTGTTGTAAATAATCGTTGCTACCCATTAACGCTTACAATAGTAAAACTGGATCTTCACTTAAAAGATATGTAAACATTAAATTCAGCCAAAATGTCATTGCACTAGCTATTGCAACATATGAACGTTAATATTCGATTTGTTCAATATTAATCACTGGAAGAATTTACACCTTTAAGTCTCACAACAGTAATGATGAATACATCGAAAAAACACACGATTTAATTAATTTGTAGTCATTGTAAATTAATTAATATTTATGACGTATTCATTATTAAATATTATTTGGTTTGATGTTTAAATGCTATTAGTGTTTAATAAAATTTGAATACGTAAAAGTTATGTATGCGTGTATCAATATACAATATCGATAAAACTCCTTAAATTTGATTTAAATCGGTTAATTAATAAAGTTTTTTGAAATTTTTAAGGACCCAATTGGCAGCATTCTTAGTCGGCCATACTTGGTAGAAGAGGGAGAGGATTTTATTGAGATTTAATAAAGGATTAAAGAGGGAAGGTTTTAAGGAAGGAATTGGAAAGGTTTAAATGATTCCTTGGAATAAATCTCCCTTCATTTTTTTCATTTCAATCTTCTTGAAATATTCATTTTCTTTCTCGTACTCTCCTCCTCTCCCTTAATGGCTGAAAGCATCATGGCTTCCCGGGCAAAATTTTGCAAAATGAAATCTAAGAAAATAAAATAAAATAAAATAAGTACAAAGGTGGTGCTTCAGATTGTTGCAATTTCTGAAGTTGATTCAATCGGATAGAGAAGCTTTCTTCATTCAAGGTGCAAATCAAAAGGCAACATCAACGAGGTAATATTTAATACATTTTTATATATATTCTAGGATATTGTAGATCTAGTGGTTAATTCGTTCTAATGAATTTATATATGCATTTACTATTGCTTTTAAATATACAAGTGTAGATCTAAAAGTATTATAACCTGTTATCATTTAAATTAGTTTTGAATGACTAATGATAATTCCCACTGATGGCTTTCGCTGATAATTTATATTGATTTTGATCTAAATATAGATCTGGTAATTAATTTATTGTTTTGTGTAATTACTTATTCAGTTGTTAACGTTAGTTTAGTTTCTATTGGTTCAAGAGTGGTTTTTCTATTTTAGTATACATACATATAAAAGTATACACACACACGTATACACACACGTACACATACATATGTATGTATGCATGTTAAAATATACTTACCGATAAAAGATAGAGAATAAAAGGTTTCTCACTCCAAATAAAAAAAACTTCCCTCATTAACTGAATAAGTTCAAGAGAGAGAAATGAAAGGTTTCCTTCTTTGGATTAAATCAAAGAAACAACTATTACAAACACATACACACAAGAGTACATTTGATATATAATATTTTATATGAATCTTATATTGATTAAGGTATAAATAATTAGAACCTTTTTTAAAAAGAAAATTTAATAAAATAAAGATTTTGATTAAAATATTTTAGGTTGGACCTAAAATCACTTTAAATAGGATTTTTTTAAAATTTTCTTATTTCACTTACTTTGGCTGCCTAATTCCTTTAGTGGTGTTAATGTCATAATGGTCTATATGGTCTAAACAAGAAATGTTAAGGCTAACTAATTAAACTCTACCCATTTAGTAGGGTGCCTAGAAAGTTAATACCGAAGGTTGAGATTAGGTAAAAAGTACTCTACCCTACCTGGCTACTGAACTAGCCTAAATGATGAAGTAACCTCAAAGTTATCCCCATATAAAGGCTTGAATTGCTTTTGGATCTTGGGCTAATTTTCAAAATTTATTTGAAAATTTAAAATTATATTTTAAATTTAAAAGCAAAATTTAAAATATAAAAGAATTTTTTTAGAAAAGTTATAAAATGCATTCAAAATTTTCAAAATTGTTTGGAGTAAGTAAACAACCAACTTTAAAGTTTTGAATTGAAATTTAACTAGTATGATTGATTAAATTAAATTAAATAATTAATTAAAAGTTAATTGATTAAAACATGCATATTGATATGTGTGTATGCATAATTATTATAGTTATTTATTTATCTTAAAATTGTTTATGATAAGTTAAACTAAAATATCAAATTAATTAAAATATATAAATAATTTTTTTATTAAATAAAATTAATTAAAGTGTATACATATGTTGATATGTACACTTCTAGCAACTTATAAAATTAACAGTAAATTAATTAAGAAAGTTCAATTTATTAATAATAAAGCTAAAAATGGAAATCGAGCAAATGCCAAAATTTGTCTATGAAAGTTTCACTATTGTGTTCATGGTGATTTTCTGAGCAATTTTCATATATAAAGCTTCACGATTAGAGTTCAAATGAAGAAGTTATCAATGTTTGAAAATTTCGAATCGAAAATAATTCAAACTGTATTATGGCAATAAATATTATTAAGCTTAACATTAGAGTAATCGTTAAATATAAAACTTAACGTCTAGGAGACATTAAAAGAATGTAATAATATTTATAAGATAATGTTAACATTTATTGAAAATAAGCGGCTTGGACTACAAACCAATTGACCGCCTATGAGGGACTGGTCGACCGATCATCGTTCTAAAGGCTAAGTTTTTCCCTTGCGCGAACAACCCGGATTTTGTGTTTTAAAGGATTCTTGATTTGACTGTCCTAATGCATTCAAGAAACTACAAATAAGAGGCTAGCTCCATCTTTCTTTTCATACGAATCTAAAGCTAGAAACGACACTCTTCCAACTCCCTTCCTCCATAAAAATCTTTTTAACTCAAAATCAAAAATAAATATATATCTTCAAGGATTAGGAGAAGATTTGAAAGAAGCAAGCTAAGGATAAAGATAGCAAATTGTATGTGTGTCCAGGCATGCACATGTGTGTCTTTCCTAATCTACAAATTCTAAGCCTAATATGTATAAATAAATTAGTTATATGTTATTCAATAAATAGAGGATAAACTGAAGGAAGAGATAAGGTTATTGCAAGAAGCTTGTAACACCCCACCTCTATACCCCTACTATCCAAGAGTATTACAAAGTAATACTGTATGGTAATATGGAGAATGAGGCTACATGGAGTATACATGTAGATATTCTCTTGGACTAACACCAGTACGTATTAGAACATCAAATAAATGTTTCACCTATAGGTACATAGTATCGGTACAGAGCAATAAACATGTGTGATCCACGACAGAACAATACATAATATGTAATAAATAACAGAGAATATAGAGTCAATCGTAGTGATAATATATAATAAATAATAAAATAAAGCCATAGAGCTCAACATACCTCAAAGGTCAACTATCGCAATATGATGTAATGTATAATCAATATATACAGCTCTGTGTCAAAATATACAAAGTATCAATTTCATGTGTGTCATATAATCATCCTAATACCCTCCTTTTCTCCCACTAAAACATCTAATATCAATTTCATGTGTGTCATATAATCATCCTAATATCCTCCTTTGCGCCCACTAAAACATCTGGTCAAGTTGTCTATGTAACTGAAATTTCTCGAATTGACCCGAGTACAATAAAATAACACACGGGTCAGACTATGTGTAATCAAGGATCATAGATAAGGTGATACAATATTAATAAGGAAGAATAATATGATATCACTATCAAAGATACTCAAAACATTAGGCAACATATCAAAGTGTGTGAATAATACATATCCAGAAACCATCATCATCCATATAAGACAATCAGAACAGATATCGAAAAATGCCATTATCCATATAAAACGCATCAAATAAGAAATTATGTAAGCAACAAAAATTTGTGAATCATACATATCCAGAAACCATCATCTAAATCCATAAAACATCGATTAGTAAGATATCGCTAAGTATATCGGGCTAACACAAAGTCATGCCTAAATATCTCTCAATCTCATATTATAACATATCATCATCAATGTCTAAAATCAATAGGAAAGATCGGTGCTAACTCATAACAATATCCAAATATAATCAATAATAAGCAAGCTGTCTGTCAGAGAAGAATATAGGGTTGACTATACTTTGGATAGAGTCTCAGGCACAATCTCATCTCATATATGCCTATCTATCATACGTGAATCGAAATCAAATAGGAGACTGATCGTTGTTTGCTCCCTTCAGGAACCTAAGGTTTACTAGATGTATGCTAAATAGCCGGATATGTTCTTACAACTTTAGTTCACATGATCTGAAACCAGATGAGAACTAATGGATGTATGCCTGCTCCAGGAACCCATGGTCTACTGCTATATGCATGTAGCTGAATCCGTCCCTACAGTCTTAGTTACCTCAACGTAAATCGTGATTCATATCATTAGTGGTTCATCAATGCATAGCCTTGATCACAACCCTGCTTTGCCTCTATAGGTAACAGACTGCTGGCTTAAGCAACAAAAGGGGCTATGGGTACCCACCCATCTATTACGATGAACATCTTATATAATATATAACAACGGGGTTGCAGATCTGGAGCGCAACCCCACGATCATGCAGCCAATGTGGATGCTGCTAATTCGGTTTACTTCCGAACCATAAGGGGAGTTGGACAAAGGTAGACAGACATATAGAGTATAAATATAGACTGTCACACGGCTCTACATATAAGTCACCACATGACTATCAAATACTCAACGTAGCGAGTATCATATGCAATAAACCCCATATTGAGTGTCATTCATGAGCAAAAGCATAACCGAATAAATATCACAACAGTGTCCTGTACCAATGTGTGTTACTAGTCTATTTATTCAGTGCTTACACATCGCACTCATCCTCCTTTATTTCTATATAACGAGTCCAAAGAATAACCGAAAAAATGTTACCACAAATTCATACTAGTTGGCATCACTAATCCATTTATTCAGATTTCTCATCGCACATAAAAAAAAATAACACTAATCAAATAGAAAGATTTCATTATGATACCATTTTAAAATGTAACTCGAATCAATATCAACGGCGAATCATTCACAGCAAAATCAATGCAAAAGAAATATGAAAATAATAAAATGTCATTTCATCTAATGTATATAATAAACATCTCATTTAATTATTCATATTGACTTTCAATAATAATAAAACATTAAAACATTAGATAATACTTCTGATATCAAAATCAACATAGAAAAATGGGAATTCAGAAAATATAGAAATCATCCATAGAAATCCTAATTTAATTTAAAAATGAATGATAATAAAGATCATCAAAATCTATCTTTATACATTTAAATCAATTGTTCAAATATATATATATATATATATATATATATATATATATATATAAACTCCAAAATAAATTACATTAATTTCAAACCAAAAATATATAATCCAATATTTTTACTTCATATACAACTAATTGGAAGTAAAACAATTTCTTTTAGATGATTACATATTTGAAATTCTTATATTATAGAGAAGAGATTCTTATTTAATAAGAACATATCCAAAATCATTTAAGTATTTCATGAAAAGAATTCTATATTTTTTCCAAAGTATACAGACTCCTTCAATGGTATGAAAATAACCTTAATATTAAAAATTACTTTAAAATAATATGATCATTTTCATAATATACTTTATAAAAAGCGTTATATTCTATTTTATATTTAAAATAATTTCAAACTTATAATTTTTTAATGTTGGTTTAAATAAAAGAGTTTTATAACCAAAAGGAGACTGTTTATATTTATAATCAAAAATATATTTGAAATTTTGAAAATGGCTAAATTTAATAAATTTCAATAAAATATTTGTAAAATAATTTTAATAAGATTTTAAAACCCTTAAATTATATTACTAAGCTTTTCAAACTTCCTTTTAAACAATATATATATATATATATATATATATATATATATATAGTTATGGAGTAAAATTACTCCACAACCATATCAACGAACGTCAGTATAAATATCGCATGACCCGAGTCGAGCCATCAAACTACTATCATTCTTAAAATTCATGCATCAACGGAGAAATAAATATTTATTTTAATTTACAAACGGCTTGGTTTGGTTTGTAAATTAACACTTTCTACCAATACAATCAGTTAATCTATTTTTCCGACGATAAACAAATGTATGCAACTAGATTCTCAATCAATTCTACTGATTTCATTCATTACTCATCCACCAAACAATTAATGAATTCATAGAAATAGAATAAAGATCATAATAATGAGTTATAAAAAATAACTCACTGAATTGAAGCTTGAAATTACCAAATCAAAAACCTGAATTACTCCAGCCCGCACAAACAACAACTCTTACACCTGATTGTGACTCTCTCCATCGCCTTGAATTACATAGCGTCGCCAGCAAAACCACTCCGTGTCACTGCCTTCACTTCCGCACATACCTCATCCGCTCCATCATATGTGCCATCCTTTCCATCGACTAGCAGTCACCTCTAGCTTCTGCCAAAAATGAACATCGCCGGTAATTATATCACCATCTCACACCTCCTTTCCAACATCGATCGCCATCTCTTCCAAGTCACGTAGCCTGTCAATCGCCTCCAAGGCGCCAGCTCGCATACGACCACTAGGCCATCGTTAGTGAACCTCCCCCTACGTCGACGTCTTCATCCAGTTGTGCGCATTGCCTATCATTTTTAAAATTTTATTTTGGTCGCTATTAATCGATTGGGGAGTTAGGTCACGGGTTGGATATTGGGGTTTCGGGCTTGCAAGTGAATTAACAGAGTGAAGTTCTAGAATATGAAAGAAAGGTTTGGCTAAGGTTTAATCATTTTCTTTTAGGCTTGATTTGTAATTGGGCTAGTTTAATTTAGTTACTTTAATTTCATTTTCTTTTTTTTTTCCTTTTAAATAACTCTTATAATTGTTTGTCGGTAAGTTTCTATCTAGTTTAAATTGATGCACGCTTTATTTTACGAAGTATAATCCAAAATGCACAACTTTATTCAATTTAATAAATTTTACCAAAAAGAATTTATTACTATAATTCTATTTATTAAATTTTATATTTTATTAGATATAATTTAATTAAAATTTATCTTTAAAATATAAATTATCAAACATCGAATTCGAATAATTGTATTTTAATTAATTAATTTATTATTACGTCGTAGAAAACATGGTTGTTTCAAAGCAACTCCAAAGAGATTTATTAGAAAGAGATTTATTAGGAATTATGTATGAGTGAAAATCTTAATTTTTTCCTAATAGTATATTACGTAGTTTTATGTTTGGATTTGTGGTGTGCCTTGGGAGATTTTGTAAGCAAAAATCGATCAACTCAGAACCTCAAAATCTTTACATAATATGTAGATCTTGAGTTATTGGGAATCGTAGTTGTTTTATTATAATTTTGTAGAATTGGATTCATTAATATTTAAAATAAAAATAAATCATATTCTATTTGATTCTACTTTTCATTTTATGATTGCAATGATAAAGTATTCCAAACAAGAATTAGAAAGAGGTGTGAAAAGTAAGGAAAATGATATTTTTCCTCTTACAGTAGTTTGCACCCCTTATTTCTACAACTAAAATAAGCATGATTTCTTCGTCATTTTAACGATATTCATTTAAAAGTTGAATGGGATATAAAAGATTTGTATTTTAAATCATGTTCTTTGGAAAGAAGGATTATAATTCTTCTATATTGACATAAATCAAATTTTATATTTTGGATTCCATTTTGTATATGTATACAAGTCTATTTTTGTATAACTAATTAATTTATGATATTGGTTTTTATGGATTTCTATATTAAATTAGGACTTGTACAATAATTGTAACTGTAAACATTAAAATAGTTTAACACCCCAAATAAGAAACGAACAAATGACCTGAATATGCATAAAAACTAATTAGGCATAAATATAATAATAACATATTCATTAAACTTTGAAATTGGAAGTTATAATTGTAAACCTATAACATATATAGTAATTAATAATTAACAATCAATCTAATAAAATAGGTTAAGAACAATTATGGAATTTAATCCATAAATAAAGGTGAAATAAGGAGTTCCCTTATAAGGCCTTTAATGCGTAAATACAATTGTGGTGTGCGCGTGTGTGTATTATACATGTTTGTTGGCATAGTTTTGTATTAAATGTCAGAGAGTAGAAATATGGCTAAGTTATCAAGATGTAAGGTCAGCTTAAGTATAGGGTAAGTATGCTTTGCTGATCTACCTACCAACATCTACAAATAGTCAGGCTAATCTGGGACCGTAGTTGGGTTACGGCAGTAAGGCCGAAATTATCTTTTAGGTGCATATTAAATGGATGGGATTACCTTTTAAGCATTAGTGAAAATCTCTCAGGGAGGTCCATTTCAGGGTTTAGGTGCTAAATGGCCACTGGGTGTCTTCCACTTCCTATTTAAGAAATATTAAGTGACATAAAAGAGGTTTTGTACGATGTCGGTTAGGGGTACCATGAAGGGTTCGCCTAGGGTTAGATATTAAATGGTAGGGGAGTCTACTTATTTCACATTTAAGGGTATTAAGTGGCCTAGGTACTTCCTCTCGCTTCATCGGGATAGGATTGTATGGGAGATATACACAGAGAAGTATAATAAATACATAATACATAATACTTGTCTAAATGCTTACTACCCATATACTATTATCATGAAACTTGAGATTTTCATTAACCAGACGTTGTTGCCTTGATTCCTTCTTCATTAAAACGCACATGTTAAGTACAACGAAGGGTGTGGAGAAGATGGTGGAGACTTAGCGGACAGTTATCTATTATAATTATCTATTTATATTGTTATGATGTACCCAGACTATGTATCAGACATGTTTTAGGCACTATTATGACATTGTACTTCTATGATTTGGTTTTATGAGATGGGCACTTTATTTTGTTATTATATTGTGTTTCTTCCACTATGAGACTCTATAAGGATAGATAGATAGCTCTACATATTGCTCAATTAAATCAATTATACCAACCAACAGCCTGCTTCGGAATGGCCCAAAGATTAGATGGGTCTTTACTGGATCAAAAATAGACCTATTTCGGAAAGTGCTATTACAATACATAAAAAGCTATAAATGTTAAAGCTGATTAACCATCTTAAATGATTTAGGATGGGCGATATAATTTATATAAGATATAATAAATAAATTAAATATGAATTAATTAATAATATTAAACATATTTAAATAATATTTGATGAATAAGCTACATTTATATATTATAAATGTAAACTTAATAATAAAAGTTATAAATAAGTTAATAATTATATAACTATATACGTATAAACTTACGTTGAACTGTATGAAATGTGACCTAGATTTAAAGGATAAATACATATGTATTATATGTATACCGTGATTTCCGATGTGTCCGACACTTAAATCAAGAGGTATTTTATAAGAAATACATTGTTCCCTAAATTGATATGTAATGATCCTAATTTCATTTAACATTATCTAAAACATTTAATTAAGTAAATTAAATAACATAATGTAGAAAGTTAAGGGATTAAGATTTGTAAACTAAGGAGGAGTCATGCCTTATGAGTGAACTAATATAAGTAATTAAAACTTAGGATAAGGAGGAGGAAAATTAGAAGGAAAAAATAGGAAGAGCCTTGTTCCTATCCTAAACCCTTCCATTCCGTCCACTCCCTCGTTTATTCTACATTCACAAATTAAACAAAAATAATATCAAGCTTAGGCTTTCAACCATTAAGAAGAATTAAAGGGAAGATAAGGTAGGATTTAAGAAGAAAGCTTCAAGTAATCAATCTAAGGGCAAATCTGAACTTTTTAACACAAAGCCAAGGTGAGTAATTTGTTTACATATCACTTTTGACAATGATTTCAGTTTCAAGTTAGATTCGAATTATTCTTGCAAGTATTATTCCATGTTTCGTAGATTAAATGGATATATATGCTTCTTGATGACTTATATAATTTAATATGCACTTTATGGTATGTTTAGATTAGAAAACCGATCATATGACATCTAAATGAGTTACATTTTGATATATGGTCAAGAATATTATTTTACAAGTGGCTTTTGAGTTTCATAATTTTCTAAGTAATTATGGATATATTATGAATTTTCTAAAAGGGAAATAGTTAATTTCGAATTTAAATTATTTGAAGCAATTAAATAATGTTATCGGATCTGAAATTTTATACATTTGAAAATGTAATTAGTATGAAGTATCATGATTTTTGGAGATTTTTCCTAAGTAATTAATTATGATTTATCAATTAGAGGAATTAAATGTTTTATTAAGGAGAAGGACTTAAGTGTTAAATTATTTTCAAATGTTCCAATGAGAAATCGACAGTAATTCTAATAAAGTAAGAAGAAAAAGTTCTCTAAGCCAATTAGAGTTCGACATATAATGATGGTAGGTGAAAAGTACTTTCTTTAATAAGCAAAAATGCGGTTTTTATTCCAGTTACATCTTCGACAAGTAACCATGCTGGCTTTCGACATCGTATATACCCGCCTCAAACCCTTCCGCACTCACTTGGTACCAATATGCATGGTATCAAACTATTGGTACAAAGTGTATTGGACTTATTCGGAAGGTAGTAATGGTGTTGAAAGCATACGTGCGTAAGGGGTGAAGTTGTGTTTTCAAGTTTCGAATCTATAAACCTGCCTTTGATTTAATATTTTTGAAAGGGTTGCCGCTTTTAAACCCCTTCGATACCCTATCCGTCGCATTAAAACCTTTCACCTTAGTAAGAGGCCTCTTTTATAACTCTTTAAATTAATGAGTTTGGAGGGTAGGCTTTTAAATCGATACTCTTCCACAACCATTGAAGTTGCTTTTCTCTTAACTTATACATTTGAAAGGGTCAGTTTTGTTCACATATCTTTCGATATGGTTGAAGCTACTTGTTCAAACCCAAGTATACATGCAGAAGTATGTCATCATCATCGTAAGTGTTTTAAAAGAATAGCTTTCGCATAAATTCCCTTAAGGGTTATGTTTTTTTCTTCAAACCATGGTTTTGAAAGGAATACCTTTATTTGGTTTCGAAAATATGCTTCCATATTTCTTTACTTAAACCTAAAGCTTTCGAAAGGAATATTTTAATGGTCTTGAAAGAGGATATCTACGGTTTTAAGTCATGATTTCAAAAGGTAGATTTTGGCCTTTCGGCTTAATGCTTTCAAGGTTAAAGTACTAAAATGTTTCAAAAGGGATAAATGGCCCTATTGATTTTAAATCCATCAACATTATTTTATGTAAAGCATATATCATGGGATGAGTATTTTAAGTAAAGAAAAAGATATATTTTCCATGCTTAAGCATGATTTAAAAGGGTTAAATTAGTTTGCAAAGAAATGTTTTCAAGGAAATTTTAATAGGGTGGTTAGCCTTAAGATTATGACTCGGATTTTAGAAAACCAGATATGCTTGGTGCAGGGTCGTGCCCTATACTATAGCTAGTAGATCCTAACTAATATAAGTCCAAAATTCCAGTGTGTAGGGATTTGTCACGGTTAAGACTGATGAGCCCATAAAACCATTAGGATTAGTTGATCCTCGGAGAAGTAAGTTAAGGACAGATTGTCCAGTATTGCGTCCAATAGAAGTTACAATATTTATTATTGTTGAATATGCGATTATATGATTTTTGTTTGATGATAATAAACATATATATATATATTCGTGTAAATGTATTTGTTAGTGTACTATTTTATTTTTCATAGGCTAAAAAAATATTTGCTGAATAAAAATAAATAACACAGAATTTGAATTCAAACAGAATTTTTATTCAAACAAATATTTATTACAATTTTGAATAGTACAAATTCAAGCTCTCACTATACATATACAACTTTGATTACAATACAAATTCAATTACATCACAATTTCACTTTTACATCTGACCTCACTATATATCACTCATTCACTCAACTCGTATTTTATCTTCAACTTTATTCCAATGTGAATCCAGCATCTGAGCAATCTGCAAAAATAAATATGACGCAGTAAAATTGAAAATGAAATATTTTTGCAGCGTATAAAATAAAATGTGAATTTTGAAAATAATGTTTGCCTCAGTTATTTGGGTTGTTCGTCATCATTTAACTTTGAATTCATCATACACGAACAGCTTGTGACATACACAGTGTATCACTGTATATGCCACAAGGTCGTGCACACCGATATATACACTTAACAAATTTACAGGGACAGGTGAGCACAGGTCAAACCCAAATTATCGAATTCAACTCAAGTGCAATAAAATAAATGTCACAACTTTCAGCACAAGGTCAAATCCGAGCTTCAAGCTGGATTCAACACAGGTGCAAGTTCGAGACAACTAAAACAAGCCTCGACCAAAAATCCAAATGTACAAAACCATATGCAAACTGAAACAAGCAATGGCAACAACTGTAAAGTATGGAGGCAATGCACATGCCAACAAGACAAGTGGATAAATACATATGCAAATGCCACTGTGGTCTCGACAAACCAAGACAAGCTTACATATCAAAATGCATAAAGGTCACAATAAAGCATGAAGCAGCTCATATATACAACAAATATCCAAATTGCCTAAAATGGACAAGACTGAAGTGATAACAAATAGACCAGTGCACAGCAACCATCAAGTGAACAAGACTAATGAATTGCAGGTGACATCAGCTATGGCCGGGGGGAAGAATGGTCCATACTGCAATGGCTTACAAAGGATATCCAAACATTGATTCAAATACAAATTCAATAGTCAAGTATAACAACAGTGCACAAGGGTAGTTGCACCAAAAACAAGTCAATGAAAACATACATGAACACTTGCAGCAGAAAAAGGGCAGTGGACAGGATAAGTGCAGACACTACATGAAGCATACAAGGCAAGACCAACAAGTATACATATACATGCTAACAGCAACTATAGAATGACAGCAACCAAAATTAATGGAAACAGTCTCAAGTGAAAATGCTCGATCAAGTTAGTGACACTGCCTCAACTAAGCACATGCACCAGTAATGCCAGCGAAGCAGTTCCACAAGACCACTGGTAAACCAAGCTTCACAATGAGCACCTCAATGAATATAAGATGTCGAAGTCAGGAAAAGTCAAGCCAAGTCGTGATGAACAGAGCAACAGACCAGACCAGTGAACAGCTAGAATATACATATATGATGATATAGCAAAGCCACTATGATGAACAGCGATCAAGCGTACAACACTACTACAAAATAAGCAATTTGCATTGGTTGTTTACCCCCTTATTGCATCAGTTCAACAACCGATGCATATGCAACCAATGCAACAGGCTTAACACTTTTGCATCAGTTCTGAAACCGATGCAAAAAGGTCCTTTTTGCATCGGTCGTTACTAACAACTGATGCAAAATATCATGGTTGGTTGCTTGGACACAGCCCCCATGTTGCATCGGTTGTAATGAAAACCGATGCAACTAATCCCTTTATTGCATCAGTTTTTTATAACAACCGATGCAAACTAATCCCTCTATTGCATCAGCTATTTATACCTGATGCAATTCTCAAATACCATTATTACAGTACTCAAATAGACTATATATATTATTGATTATAACAAACAATTATTGCATGCAATATTACTATCATTCAAAATTAAATTTGATGGCAAATACATAATCAGATTTAATAATTCTACAAAAGAATGAAAAACATAAATAAATTCTACGGTACATAATCAGACAATCAGTAGTAAAAAATAAATGCAGCGTGTTATATGTAGACACACAGAAACACATATTCCAGGTTTTCATAAAAAGCTCATACAAAAACAACACTAAAGCCGACTCCCAGTCTACTTGCAACTGCTTCCAACAACAATGCACTTCTAACCATTAACCACTACCTATCCTCCGACGACTCCTACACTTTCACAACCAATCATTTACTGCTACAAATCACCACTGTTCCTTCAACAATTCACTCACCTTCAACCATCCTGCCCAGAAAACGTTAAGAAAAAAGCAAAGGAAAATCAAGTACTGCAACATTTTTATGTGCATTATGAAAAGTAATGGAATATGTAGTACCATATCCACTGACTGTAATGTTCAGCCATTGCACGATAGCTTCTTGAAGGCTGGCCATTTATCAAGCAATAAGTGCTTTCTTGTTACTGGCTAGACTGAATCCATGTTGATAACCAGATATCCATGGGGCCAATATACTTGCGGAAAATATTTGTACTGATCTGGAAGTTTGTTAAAGAATTCATATTATATCAACTCATAAAGTACAATACATTCATTTTTACTACTCACGACCATCATGTTTATTTACTGGTGTGATCATGTGTCTATATTGCATAAAATAAATTTAACCATCTATATTACCTTTCCCCCTAGCGCATTTGTATGGAGTTCTGTATCATGTCCAACTATCTAAATAAAAGAATCATTTGTGTACGATGTATGCATGGATATGAATCTACAGTTGAGATAATTTATTATCATTATATCACCAACTATTCTTCAGCATCAGCACCAGAGGTACTCTTTACAAATATCATTCTTGTATAGGATTGCATTGGGTTTCTTTAAGATAACCTCATTTATATGTTAATTGGATTATTAGACCTAACTTCCGAATAAGATCGCATAAGATAATATGGTCTAAATAGCCATACCAGTTCCCAAGCTTCAATCCTTTGAACGCTTCCCCGTGCTAGTTTGCTGTTTAAAATGAAGAACCACGCATAAGATGTACGAGTAGGATAAATAAAAATGCAGACAGCAAGGGATGTTGTTGTGTTCTACAAGGGCAATAGCCTGGTAAGAATCATTCACAAACATGCCATTTTTAATGGCTTAGGAGAATCATGCCAACTAAAAGAGGGTATCCCTGGGAATTAAAATTCGGAATACTGCTATACTATCAAAATCAAGAGAATGTAGTACATAAATCAGTCAAATTCACATACAACCTGATGAAACTAGCGATTAATGGGAATGGCATGGACAACAAGATTTCTTTTTTTCCAAAACATGGCAACTATGCAGACAGATGAATGATCAATACAGTTGGTGCTCAGTCATTTGGAACAATATTAACAGCTAGAAAATGTCGTATTGCGCTTACAGAATCATGCTAGGAAGAGTAAACACAAGAGGTAAACTACGGCAATAGAGGACGGACTTAGTTGGTCGGTGTGTGCTATGTGACGATCAATCAGAAACTATCAACCACTTATTTTTCAACTGTAGCTACAGCAGATATATATGGACGCTTATCAAACTTAAATTAAATCAGATTACCAATACAACTACTTCCCTGAATATTGACGACGAAGTAAATATTACCAGAAGCAATTTCTCTGCCAAGGACCAGATAAGCCAACTCGCTTCATGCTTCCTTGTTACAACGACCTACCACCTGTGGGAAGAGGGGAACAAAAGATGGGAACTGACCACATAAGCAAGTGAAACAAGATCAAAGGACTTTGCAGGCAAACCTGTATTCTTGCCATTGGCATGAATCCATTTTATGGGATTAGTCCTTTTAGACCCTTGCTTTTCCTTGTATAGGGCTACAGCAAGAAAGTAAGGAGAAAGATCTAACCCCTACACAATAAGAAATTGTAATAATAATTATAATTAAATGGTGACCATAAATAAGCACACACTGCCTGTGTTGTTACTAAATTCACTTACAGTGACATTAGCAGAGGGAAACTTGGCAGCTAAATATCTTGTGCTAACTCCTACAGAGCAACCGATATCAAGAATATCCTTTATAGCCAGGTTACCAAATTTAACATGGTGGTATTCAATCGCTTAAAGCCAGTTACCACGTAGTATTTCGTTTGCCTCGGCTATTGAAGAAGCATCAGGTATTGCTCGCTTAGCAATTGATAGTGTAGCAGCTTCTGCTTCAGCTGCTGCCTATTATTATATCAGTTGATTTTTCAAGTTTAAATTTTTCAGAATTTTTTTTAATACTGAGGTAAAAAAAACATAGGACATGAACTTTTGAGTAAGTATACATTGATCCTATAAAAGATATATATTTTAGACCATTCAAGGAAACTTTACCAGCCAGGATAGGTTGCCTTCATCATATGCATGAAATGGATTCAGATAATCTTTTCATGTGCACAAAGGTACATTTCATCTTCATTTGTTTGTTTAAGTAAAAGTGAATGAATGGCAAAGGTAATGTTATAGCTTACAATCAGGATAAATGAGAGAAGGATCTCGAATTTTCTCATATTCCTGGTACACATCGGATTCAAGAATTTGGTCTGTCATGTCCCTCCATGGAATATTTGCCTTCTCAGCAGTACTTGGATAATAGCAACCACCAAAACAGTTCAGGGAAGGGGAGAATAGTAGTATACCAACATTAGAAGATAAAATACAGTTTAAAGGGAAAAAATGTAAGCACCTGATGAGAACCTGTCGAGCTCCGAGCTTCATTAGAGAATATAGAGGCTTGAAAGAGATGAGGGCTTATATATCAGTTTCATAGAGACCGCACATTCACAAATGAACACTTCAGTTATACACTTATTCAGAATTTAAGTTCTAATCGTTATATTACTAATTATGTGCATACACCTATGACATTGTTTTTCTGAAGAAAAACAAAATACAACTAGTAGGCAAATTTAATGATAGAAGAAAATTATCTAACCTGCAATTTCTTGCAGAGGGATTTGGTATGATCATCATCTTTGCTTTTCATCTGCAATATTGACTTAATCTCCTCTATATCCCTACATATCCAAACATACATAACACGATTGTTACCGATCAATATTTTCTCAGAAGCATTTCACATCATTAACAACAACAAAAAAACTAAAACTTGCTTTGTACTTTGTTTAGTAAGCTTTTAATATCATTATTCACTTGAAGCAACGAATGATTTTCAATTAATTATAACTACTAAAAATTAAGCAGTTTTTTTAGCAGTAATTGAAGTTCTTTTTTTTTAAGCAAGTATGATTTTGTATACCTAGAATCAGTAGTGCAGCAGTTATATTAATAATATTACAATTTACAAAAATTAGAATGTTCAAAAGTTAAAATTCAGATGTATTAACATAATCTTACACTAGTTGTTCTTGGTTCGGCACCACTTTAACATCTTCCCGGCTAGTTCGGATTGACTTACAATTCGTTTGTATGGACTTAAATAAGCTACTTTTCAACTTTTTGAAAGCCAAAATGAATTAGTTTTGACTTTCAAAGAACTAAAACGTAGCTTACTTAAGTCCATTCAAACAGACGCTTCGGGATTGGATTGTTATCATTATTTAGTGAAACATTTGTCTGTGGAAAATTTCATAATTCTACAAAGAGAAGCCAAACATTAACATAGAGGATACATAGCAAGTAAAAAATTTAATGTATTTGTGCTTAAAGCAGGTCTATATTTTCTTTCCTTTATGGCAGACTGATAAATGGAAACAATATATTTCTTAGACATCAATTGTTTTATAACCATATCATAGCTTGATGTGGCTAAAGATTTTATGGATGGTTCAAAAAAAATTATAATTTGAGGTCAGCAATGTATCACCAAAAATTAAAGGATCTCAAAAAATAATTCATTTGTCTCTACAATGCCTAGATAACATGAACGCGCACACAAATTATAACACCATCTTTACTAATATTATATAAGCTCAAAACTTGGTAGTCCTCTGTTGGGTAAAAAAAATAGAAAGCCAAAACAATTTTGTTAGAGATCCATTTCTTTTTGTACACACTACAGAGTTGGCGATTTGATAAAATCCAGCTTGATATAACTGTTTAACTATTTACGAATTTTATTCATGTTTTTACAAATACATGTTCCCCATAGCGTCCTCAAAAATCAGCATGATCTTCCCAAAATTATATGTAATAACGTCTGCATATCTAGCTTTATAACTAAAGATGCATCCAACGAATCCTGTAATAAATCAATGTATAACCTAGGTTATAATGCGCATCATTTCATTTTTATTTCATTTCCATTTTATCGATAATAACTTACCTAATATTCCATATCTTTTAGGAAATATTTTATAGTTAGCTGATTATTAATGTATTGATGTGAACTTGGGTATACATGAGTGCTTTTCAACATATAGAGAATTATAAAGCAAATAGGCAATCAGCGTCAAGGACAAAGTTAATAAGATAAAAATGATGGTCAGATAAATACTAAATTATCACAGATTGTTCAAATCAAAGTAATTCACATTTTGTTAAAAATGATGGACAGATAAAAATGATGGACCACTGTTAAAAATGATTTCATAAAACAGAGCAGGTGTAGAAAATGTAGAAGAAAAAATGAGTTAAATTACTTTGAGTTTCCATATCCTTCAGTGGAACCATCCCTTCTGTTGTGGTTGATATGTCATGGCATGTTTCAGCTTGATTTTCGAAAAAATCAGCATTCACATTTTGTTCAAAGATGGAGTTGATATTTCATCATTAGATAGCTTATAAATGATAAGTAGTTAAGACTAATAATCATTTGAATATGACCTAACCAAGTAAATGAATCAGCATTATCAGAAGACTGAGAAGTTTGAGCTTGTTGACAATCAAAATCAATGTCTCCCAATAGTTTACAGAAGTCATCGAATAAGCTAAAATCAGGAAGCTCAAAGTCAAATTGGGGTGCAACCTCTTCCATAGAATAGTTCACGTCATCTCTTCATCAGTACATACTATATTCCAAAAATTTAGTCAAACATACAACTGCCATCAACACTCCTCCTACCCAATTGTAGTTCACGTCACCTTTTGCTTTGCCCAAACAGTGACAAAAACCACAGCACCTGTTCAACATCTACCAGTCTTCAGTTCACTTCAACAACAAATTCACCTCCTACATCAACCACTATCAACAGCCACTGCAATCAAAATTCCACACAATCCTACACACTGTCACACCCCACCATCATACTTCATCAAACCTCATCTGCTCCTCTATACTAATTTGGTGTCTCTGAATTTGAGCTGCAACAATTCATTTATTAGTGACATTGTCAACCAAGGAAGATGTCAGACAACAATCAAAATAATAGAAGGATGATTGTTCCATAAAGGTTTATCAGGATCGTACACATTTGTGTCCTTGCAAATGTAAGGAGATGGAATATTATTAAGACTTGATGAGACACCCACTGTTCCAAATTTGATGTTTTCAATGGGCGTGGATTTGGAACTTGCTAATAGATTAAAGGAGGGAGGTAAAGCTGCAGAAGAATTTTGGACTCCTGCTGCATGTGAACTTGGATCTATAACAGGAAGATTAAACCAAGATAGACTCTGCAATTAAAGCACTTTTTAATTGCAAACGATTCCAAAAAAAATAAAAATAAAGGGGTAGGTATAAAATAAAACAGCACACAAGATTTGTTATATAGGTTATTTCCTCCTCCTAAAATATAGGAATCTACTGCTTTCAAACACAGTCACAATAGGAAGGAAGATTCACACATAAAGTCTATGCAAATAGAAAGCTGCAGGCAATATCATGCAAGAGAGTGGGTTGTGCCAATGTGAGCTTTCGAGAGAGAAGATTATGAACATATATGTTAAATAAGTGGAGCATGGCTACATCAAGTAGTCCCTAAACAGAAGCCAGTCTGAATGTTGTGTAGCCTACTTAGTGATTAAAATAGTAGAATACACATGACATGAAATGGTTTCCATATCAGCTTGGTTACTAGTTCTTATTATGCACTTGGTAACTTCAACAGTTCAACACCACCCAACACAACCACCCACCCTAAAACAAAAAACAAAAAAAACAAAAAAAAAACTAAAAAACTAAAATAAAAACAAAGAAAAAAGAAAAAAAAGAAGAGCAAACCTCTCCAAAACAAAAACATGACATGAAATGGTTTCCATACCAGCTTGGTTACTGGTTCTTATTATGCACTTGGTAACTTCAACAGTTCAACACCACCCAACACAACCACCCAACACAACCACCCACCCCAAAACAAAAAACAAAAAAAAACAAAAACAAAAACAAAAAAAACAAAAAAAAAATAAGAGAAAACCTCTCCAAAAGGAAAAGGATGTGAAGAAATTTTTTAAAACGGAAATCCAGCTATGAATAAGACTTTTTTATACCATAGCAAATGCGAAAAGAGGAATCCAAAGGGCTAAAACAATTTTCGTTTTACAAGTCGTCATATAATTTTATTAAATAGTTACTTTAAAAAAAATCTGCAACAGGAAAAATTAATTGGGATATATAATGAGCTTCAAACTACGTAGAATTAAATTCAGTGAGCTATAGCTAAAATACGGGCGATGATTCCAGATGTCAATAATGCTAAAGACATATGGCACAACTAAGTAAAGAGTTTCTATGACCTGCACATCTTCAACAACTATACAGTTAAACCCATGTTCCAGAGGGCACATATCCCCTCGCAAGAAAAACCCTTGCTCATCAAAGTCTCTGCAATGCTGGCGTGGCTGTGCTGTATTCATAGATTAACTCCCCAATAACAGCCACGCAAGCATCACCGCAACCCTCTTCTTTGAACAACTCCATCACTATCCATTTCTGCAACTGCTTCATAGCAACCACCAACCCTGACAGTAAACAACTTCTCCATCGACCCCAACCACACAAAATTGATCGCTTTTAGGGTTTCGATAGGCCAAATCTAACCGCGAAATAACCTACGGTGATAATCAATTTAGGGTTTTTTTTTTGTTTCAAGATAGGCGAAATATTTGGAGAAAAGAATGGGAGCGGCGAAAAAAATTGGAAACGCGGGAAGTAAAAGGTGAGCAACGAAAAACCTAAAAATTGAAATTGCATCGCTTGGCTACGGAACCGATGCGAAAATTTTTATTTGGGATGCAAATTAAGGTAGTTGCATCGGTTAACTTTAAAACCGATGCGACTAAAACTATTTGCATCGACGTATTTGCATCGGCTTTTGGTGACAACTGATGCAAATATGATTATTTTATTATCTATTGCTTTTTACGTACCAATTGCATCAGTTATAAGATAGAACTGATGCAAATGGTTCTATTTGCATCATTTTTTACTTCAACCGATTCAAATGAGGCGATGCAAATGGCCTGTTTTGTAGTAGTGCAAGTATAACAAAGTATAACATAGTCAAGTTTAAATGCCGAAGTCAAATGAAAATCAAACCGTAATGACCAAGGAGATCAAACAATCATCAAGCCGTGGATAACAAGAATATGTTCAACAAGTCAGAGAAGTGGTGGTAAAGAAACGAACAGTTCAGATTTAAAGCCGTGAGAAGCAAGTATTAAAATATACGAATTTGATTGAATCAGCGAAATCATCATCATCAAACAATATCTAACGGCTAAAGCAAATTTTTGAACAAATCAGATGAACGCAAACAAAGGAGAACGACTCCTATATAAACTACAATCATCATCGGCAATAATCATCGAGTTCAAGCAAGCATTAAACCAGAAAAGAAAAGGAATAAATTACATACCAGAATCAATCGAACTCGACCAACATCGAAGCAGCCAAACGCAACTCAAGGAGACGAACGATCGACAAATCAAACACGCAAATATCCACTAATCGAACAACATAGGAGGTGCTTCGAAGATTTCTCAAAGCCCTAATTTAAGAGCACGGAACAAAAGAGAACAGGAAGCCGCCATTTTCACCATAGAGATAACGGGCCAGAAATATAAAAAGAAAAAGGGGATTTTAATCACTATTTTGTAGGCCGACCATTTCTTTTAATATTTAAGCTTTAGTTTATTTTTTATTAGGGTTTTGGAGTTGTTTAATTTGTTTTTAATTTAAATTCTCTTTTAGCCGTTGTATTTACTAGTCGTGTGACTAGGGGACAAACTACGTGGCGTAGTTTGAGAATTCGCAACTCAGTGGCTGAGTTGTGGCAGGGTTTTGAGCGTAGAGTTAGGTTAGTCAGTAGCGGGTGTCGTGAGTTTGCGTGTGTAAGCGTGTGAATACTTAATTTCTAGTAGAAACCTTGGGGGCAGCACATAGGCAGGGTTTTGCCGAAGCTGGGTAAATTCTGTGTCGTTCTATTTCTGCATTTATTATTCTGCTATTATCTGTGCTGCTATTGTTCTGTGATCTGTGTTGAAATTATTTTAAAAGTTTCCGCAATTAATTTTTATAATTAATAGTTTCACCCTATTCACCATCCCTCTAGGATGAAATCGATCCTACAAGTGGTATCGGAGCTAGGAATAGAAGTCAACATTTGCTTTAAAAATTCGTTTTTCAAAATATCAGTTTTCGTTTTAAAATTTTGAATTTTTAAAATGGATTTTTTAATAATAGTTTTGTTGAGGGTCGTTCCAATATTATTCCTTCTATTTTCGATGGAACAGATTTTTTGAATTGGAAATTGAAAATGGAATTTTATTTAAAATCTGTTAATATTAAATGTTGGGATATTATTGAAAATGGGTGTGATATAACAGATAAGGAAATTATCTCGATTAATGCTCTTGCTATGCATATATTATATTCTCATAATAATCGAGATAATTTTAATTTCATTTCTCATTGTGAAAATGCACATGAAATCTGGAATACTTTCAATGCAATATATGGTGCAAAAGTCAACAGCAATGAGAAATCCTCCACAACCGACTCAGTTAAAGAAATATGCTTAATAGGATTTGTAAAAAGTAGTTGTGATGAGGATGATGATAATGGAGTAGCTGAGCTGGCGTTAATAATGAAGAAATTCAAAAGGTGGAACCACAAATACGGAAATCCAGCTCTAAATCAAAAATTAAAAAGCAGAATAATCAAAGCACTAGACAACTCGGAAGAACACGAGATCATTTGCAACAAACCCGGTGATATCAAGCCCAATTATCCTCGATTTCAACTCGACAAAGAAAAGAAATCAAAACGAAGATGTTTTGCCGCCACGTGGAATAAAAGCGATAGCAGTGAAAGTGAGAAAGCTGATATGTGCCTTCATGGGAATATAACTGATAGCGACGATGACGAGCCAAGCGAGGTATCAAAACTTACTCACACTGAATTACTTATTTATTTCCACGAAGTAAATGGCTATTTTGAACGACTTAGGGATAAGTATGCCAAACTTGAATCACAAAAAGATACTTTGATAGAATTAAATGAACAACTTGACCAATTAGTTAAAAACTATCACCGTAGGATCCCTAAGTGTGATAAGTGTCCAACATTCGAAGAAGAAATTAAAAAATTAGAAATTAATATAAAATCGCTAGAAAATGAAATTATAATTTTAAAAGAGAATGAAAATACTAGAAGAGAGAATTTCATTAAAAAGTGCACACAATTGTTAAATGAAAATGAATCTCTCAAAACACAAGTCCAACAATTGTCAACGACTTTAGATAAATTTTCAAAAAGTGAAAAATCATTGAATATGCTATTAGGAAAGCAAACTGTTAATACGGTTAGACAAGGACTTAGATATAATCAATCTGAAAATGTTGAAAGCAATAATCAAGAAAATCCAATGTGCACAATTTGTAGAAAATTTGGACACAATCAAAATAGTTGTTGATATGGATCCAAACACGAGAAAACTATACCAATTTGGGTTCCAAAAGGCACAAATATAAAAACTGTCAAAGTTAAACAAATTTGGGTGCCGAAGGGAACAATTATAAATAGTTTTGGATCTCCACAAAATTATTTTTCTAAATATTCTGCCACTAACAACCATGGACCTATAAAAACAAATAGGTCATAAAAATCTTTCATCGTGTAGATGTGGTGGCAGGCTAAGGAACAACAACAGTGTTCTCTGGATTTTGACTGTTCCAGAAACACAAGGGGCGACAAAGCAAAGTTCCTTAGCCTAGTATAAAGGTGACAGAATCACAATGGACAACAATGAAAAATATCGTAAAGGTAAACTAGGTAATGGTATATTTATTTAAACGACATATTAAATGTGATAATCTGCACCGTATTCTGAATTAAATCAGCCAATAATGAGATGATGAAATAATGATGATTTTCATTCTGACTTATTCAAAATTGTTGGCCGATTATATTCTTATGCCAAAAACACTTTAAAAATCTCTAGATTCTTTTAATTACTTCATATATATTTGTTTGGATTAAAAATAGTGTTTTGTTGGATGATAATACATTTGATTATAATACGGCTAACTCTATATTCACGGTCTTTGATTATTTACACGGCTTCAATTCAAATTCAAGAGAATGTGATTTAAAAAGGCTGTTAAAATTGATTTTGAGATATTTTGTTGCACATTTCATGTTTTGGTCTGTCAAATTCAATTAATGATAATTTTGAGTGAAAGAGAAATTTAGATGCAGATTACATTGGTAATCTAGTTGATAGAAAAATTACTAGTTGAACGTGATTTTTGAGACATTTAGTAACTGCATTAGTTTTCAAAGAAAATATCTGCATATTTTTCAATTCAAATAATTTTCAAATAGCAAAAAAATTTCTCATATAACCCCCTCGAGAAAATCATTTTTGACCATATTTTCAGATTAGTCATTTTGAAAAATTGATTTCGTAATTATTTTTGAATTTGATTTTAAATGACTATTTTGGCTAATCTGACTCCCTAATAATTATTGAAAAGATAAATAGTGATTGAAAAAGTGATGAGTGTTGATATTTATCATATATTATGACACGAGACAGTATAATTAGTAAATTTCTTTAGAAATTTAAACAAGATTTATGAAACCTTTTTTGGTAAAAATTCCATGATCATCTCTATTTCTATCATATTTCTAACGACCATCACTCATCAAAATTCTATATAGTTTGTCCATATGTGGTACTTTAAACAGGATTCATTCATTTTACATTTTACATTATTTTTTAAAATAATAGAAAAAAATTTATATAGTAAAAAAATAATAATAAATAAATACCAAAGTATTCACTCTCATTTAAAAGTCCTCACGGTTATGCATGGGTGAATTACTTGGAATTTGTTATGTGCTTCCATGCTCATTTAAAAGTCCTCACGGTTATGCATGTATGGAACACATATCAAAAGTTGATTTTTAAAAACAAGTTGATTCTAATTCCATTTAAAAGTCCTCACGGTTATGCGTGGTTAGAAGATACTTGAATTCATTTTTTTTAAAATAAAATTGTAATACTACTAATCTCATTTAAAAGTCCTAACGGTTATGCATGGTTAGTAGATATTCAAATTCCTGATATAAATATACCATAAATAGACACAACTGTATGGTTTTATATGATAATATCATTCCCATCATTCTAAAAGTGGAATATGCGCCTAACAAAATATTTATGATTTTTGTTTGATTTTTTATTGAAATTTAATATTTATATTCAATTGAGTTTTAATATTGGATTAATATCAATCACTTTATCTCTATTTTCTCTAAACTATTACTCTTTTGCTGATAACAAAAGGGGGAGAGAAAAGTTAAGATTTTGTCAAATGGAATCAAGCAAAGGTCAAATATTTTCTATTTGCATCTAGGCTCATTTGCATATTTTTAATAGTATGCATATTTGTAGGGGGGGCTTTGTGTAGAGAGGAAGCATTTAAATAGGGGAAGAAATTAGAGCATATCAATGATCAAATACATTTAACATATTCAAAATCTTAAATATATGTTTGTTGTCATCAAAAGGGGGAGATTGTTGAATATGCGATTATATGATTTTTGTTTGATGATAATAAACATATATATATTCGTGTAAATGTATTTTTTAATGTATATTTTATTTTTCATAGGCTAAATAAATATTTGCTGAATAAAAATAAATAACACAGAATTTGAATTCAAACAGAATTTTTATTCAAATAAATATTTATTACAATTTTGAATTGTACAAATTCAAGCTCTCACTATACATATACAACTTTGATTACAATACAAATTCAATTACATCACAATTTCTCTTTTACATCTGACCTCACTACATATCACTCATTCACTCAACTCGTATTTTATCTTCAACTTTATTCCAATGTGAATCCAGCATCTGAGCAATCTGCAAAAATAAATATTGATGCAGTAAAATTGAAAAGGAAATATTTTGGCAGCGTATAAAATAAAATGTGAATTTTGAAAATAATGTTTGCTTCAGTTATTTGGGTTGTTCGTCATCATTTAACTTTGAATTCATCATACACGAACAACTTCTGACATACACAGTGTATCACTGTATATGCCACAAGGCCGTGCACACCGATATATACACTTGACAAATTTACAAGGACATGTGAGCACAGGTCAAACCCAAATTATCGGATTCAACTCAAGTGCAATAAAATAAATGTCACAACTTTCAGCACAAGGTCAAATCCGAGCTTCAAGCTGGATTCAACACAGGTGCAAGTTCGAGACAACTAAAACAAGCCTCGACCAAAAATCCAAATGTACAAAACCATATGCAAACTGAAACAAGCCATGGCAACAACTGTAAAGTATGGAGGCAATGCACATGCCAACAAGACTGCAAATGCCACTGTGGTCTCGACAAACCAAGACAAGCTTACATATCAAAATGCACAAAGGTCACAATAAAGCATGAAGCAGCTCATATATACAACAAATATCCAAACTGCCTCAAAATGGACAAGACTGAAGTGATAACAAATAGACTAGTGCACAACAACCATCAAGTGAACAAGACTAATGAATTGCAGGTGACATCAGCTATGGCCGGAGGGAAGAATGGTCCATACTGCAATGGCTTACAAAGGATATCCAAACATTGATTCAAATACAAGTTCAATAGTCAAGTATAACAACAGTGCACAAGGGTAGTTGCACCAAAAACAAGTCAATGAAAACATACATGAACACTTGCAACAGAAAAAGGGCAGTGGACAGGATAAGTGCAGACACTACATGAAGCATACAAGGCAAGACCAACAAGTATACATATACATTCTAACAGCAACTACAGAATGACAACAACCAAAATTAATGAAAACAGTCTCAAGTGAAAATGCTCGATCAAGTTAGTGACACTGCCTCAACTAAGCAAATGCACCAGTAATGCCAGCGAAGCAGTTCCACAAGACCACCAGTAAACCAAGCTTCACAATGAGCATCTCAATGAATATAAGATGTCGAAGTCAGGAAAAGTCAAGCCAAGTCGTGATGAACAGAGCAACAGAGCAGACCAGTGAACAGCTAGAATATACATATATGATGATACAGCAAAGCCACTATGATGAACAGCGATCAAGCGTACAAGTATAACAAAGTATAACATAGTCAAGTTTAAATGCCGAAGTCAAATGAAAATCAAACCGTAATGACCAAGGAGATCAAACAATCATCAAGCCGTGGATAACAAGAATATGTTGAACAAGTCAGAGACGTGGTGGTAAAGAAACGAACAGTTCAGATTTAAAGCCGTGAGAAGCAAGTATTAAAATATACGAATTTGATTAAGTCAGCGAAATCATCAGCATCAAACAATATCGAACGGCTAAAGCAAATTGTTGAACAAATCAGATGAACGCAAACAAAGGAGAATGACTCCTATATAAACTACAATCATCATCGGCAATAATCATCGAGTTCAAGCAAGCATTAAACCAGAAAAGAAAAGGAACAAATTACATACCAGAATCAATCGAACTCGACCAACATCGAAGCAGCCAAACGCAACTCAAAGAGACGAACGATCGACAAATCAAACACGCAAATATCCACTAATCGATCAACATAGGCGGTGCTTTGAAGATTTCTCAAAAGCCCTAATTTAAGAGCACGGAACAAAAGAGAACAGGAAGCCGCCATTTTCACCATAGAGATAACGGGCTGGAAATATAAAAAGAAAAAGGGGATTTCAATCACTATTTTGTAGGCCGGCCATCTCTTTTAATATTTAGTCTTTAGTTTATTTTTAATTTGGGTTTTGGGGTTATTTAATTTGTTTTTAATTTAAATTCTCTTTTAACCGTTGTATTTACTAGTCGTGTGACCAGGGGACAAACTACGTGGCGTAGTTTGAGAATTCGCAACTCAGTGGCTGAGTTGTGGCAGGGTTTTGAGCATAGAGTTAGGTTAGTCAGTAGCGGGTGTTGCGAGTTTACATGTGTAAGCGTGTGACTACTTAATTTCTAGTAGAAACCTTAGGGGCAGCACGTAGGAAGGGTTTTGCTGAAGTTGGACAAATTTTGTGTCGTTCTATTTCTGCATTTATTATTCTGCTATTATCTGTGCTGCTATTGTTCTGTGATCTGTGTTGAAATTATTTTAAAAGCTTCCACAATTAATTTTTATAATTAATAGTTTCACCCTATTCTCCTCCCCTCTAGGGTGAAATCGATCCTACAATTATGTCTGGTAGGCCTGAGTTAGCTAGTGGTTAATAGTCAGCCTGATAAAACTATATTGTTTGAACAGATAGTCCATTGATTACCTGATTTATATGCGTATATGTTATTGCTATTATTGTTATGATCAGTTTGATTGTAGGATTTTGGTTTGCAAAAGATATGATTTTAAAAGGATATTAGTGAGGGGAAACCCATTCCACAAAGCAGCGTGGTACCACTTAATATTAGTAAATTGAGATGTAATAGAATTATCCACATGGTTTATGTCTGAGTTGAAGTTTATGTTTTTCCGTTATACTCTCGGTTTCCCACAATTAAATTTAAGTAGACCGAGAGTTAAGGACTTTTCAGGTTTAGTAGGTTGGACGGATAAGCTTCCCAAGATCTGTAGAAGGCAAAGCTAGCTAAGTTATTTAATATTTTATCTGTTGTGATGTATTTATGATAGATATGTCTATCTATCTAGTTTTTTGATCATCCAAGGGGGCATCTTCATATGTCGCTCTTGACGTTATTTTTAATAATTATATTTGATCAAAAACTATAATCGTTTTGGGATTATGTAATTAAAATATTGATTCGAAATGTAATCATAAAAACTGTTTTGAAATCTGTGTCGATTTTATTTCGTATTCATGTGCTTCTGAAATTGTGGATGCAATTAACACTATCGTATTTCATCACCGAAGGTTATATACTATAGATGACCGCAACATCTGTAGCACTTAGCTTTAGGCCTCGAGATAGGAGATGTTACAACTTGGTATCAGAGGATAGGCTTATGAAAACTTGAAAAAATATTTAACTTTAAAATGATTTTTGAAAACATATTCCTAATGAATTAGGGAAAAGATTAGGGTATGGGATAACGTATAGTGATGTACTTGTATTTGCTATATATAAGTACACGCTTTATCTCTATTCTTCCATCTTTCTTAGGCTATTCTTCTGTATCTTACAAAACTCGAATGTAGATTTTAAGGAAGTAAGATATAGATGCTAGGGATGGAAGAGTTAACCTTGGTAGAGGAAGAATCACAATTAATGGAAATGCCAGATCGAACACTAGAAGGAATCCAAGTCAGGCATAAGCTGCTAATGTAGGTGTTGGAGTGCTGCAAGTTGACAAGGGAGCTGTGTATCAATTCTTCGTCAACACGATGCAAGCTAGAGCAGCCACGGGATTAGTTGGAGGAAATATTGGAGAAGGAAATCAAGAAGCTCCGATGGTCAATAATTATGTAGCATTGAGTTGTAGTATTGAGTAGAGATTGTGCTAGGCTTGGGGCGAAGTCGTTTATCAGAACTGAGGATGCAATTGAAATAGAGAATTGGTTGCTTCATTGCAAAAGGATTTTTGTTGATTTAGGACTTAGCGATGAGCAGAAAAGGATATTGGCATCTAGACAGTTGCAAGGAGCAGCACTATACTGGTGGAATATTGTCACCATAGGAGTAGTTGAAGAGGCTATGACTTGGGAAAAATTCAAAAGGAGGTTTGAGGAAAGATTCATGTCGGAGATCGTAAAGTTAACTCTGCTAAGGAAGTTTGCTAAGTTGGTGCAGGAAGACATGACAGTTATTGAGTATGCTACAAGATTTTAGGAATTATCGAGATATGGATATGCTACGGTTGATATAGTTATAAAAAAGAATGAGAAGTTCATCCGTAGATTGAGACCCGAGCCTTGTAAAGCAACTTTACCCTAAATTAGGGATCTGTGTGATGTGGTCACTGAAATGGCTTTAAGGAATGAGGAGATGCTCGCTTTCTTTATTGGTAACAAAGTAGTGGAAACTCAAGGTGGGCAGAAACAGAAGAGAAAGCTTTTCCACAAGAAGGGAGCTCAGAAGAGTGGAGCTACCAAGAAAGGAAAGGCAGAAGTTATCCACTACAAGTGTGATAAGGAAGGACATTTTGCTAATGAACATCATTCAAGAGATGGAAAGAAAATGATTGGAAAAAGAATATCAAATGCTTCAACTATGATCAGATTGGATATTATAAGAACCAATGCAAGCAAACAACCAAGGATGGAAAAAGCAAAGTGTCTGCGTTGCAACCAGCTACCTCAAGACAACTAGCGGGGAGAAAGGAAAAGCTATGTTGGAAGGTACGCTTTTGATTCATGGCATGTTAATTGATTAGAGTTCTATTTGTTACTGGTGCATCGCATTCTTTTATATCTCATAGTTTGGTAGATAAGCTTCACCAAGAACCCTCTTACCTAGTTACATCCTTAAGGGCCGCGAATTCGATAAGAGGGTATGCGACTCCTGCAATGAGATGTGACCGGTTAGAGCTTGATTCTTATGTTTTGGAATGATTTTATGTGTGGATTAGTTAAGTATGCTAGGATATTTTTCCACGGTAGGAAATTATCACTTAGACACCCGAGTTGTAATGATCGAATTATATACTCCATAGAAAACCCTATCTTTAAAGTCAATGCTTTTATTGGGTGTTATGGAAGAAGTAGACTATTGAATCGAGTTTTCTTTGTTATAGAATTCAAAGATTTCTTTGAGCCCATGATAGACTATCGTCGAAATGAGCCATTGAGTTTTGGATAGATTTTATACAAAGGGTTGAACCCATGAGTAGACCGCCAGGCAGAATGAACCCTACCGAGGTGAAGGAGCTAAAGGTACAGTTGGTGGATTTAGAAGGTAATAATTTTATTAGACCAAGCAGTTCACCTTAGGGAGCAGCCACAGTACTTGTTAAGAAACCATATAAATCGTTGAGATTGTGTACCGCTTATCGTAAACTGAATGAGAAGGCGATAAAGAATCAACATATGTTACCTAGGATTGACGAATTATTCGACTAGTTGAATGGAGCCAAAGTATTTTCTTAATTGGATTTGGTAACAGGATTCCATCATCTTAGAGTGGAAGAGGATAGTATTCCTTTGAAATTTAGGACCAAATATGGATCATACAAATGGTTAGTGATGTCGTTTGGACTACCTAATGCACTAGCATTCTTCGTGGACTTAATAAACAGAATCTTTCGAGAGCATCTGTTAATATTTTGATTAGTATTCATAGATGGCATATTGATATATTACGAGGATGAAAGAGATCATGAAGTTCATCTTAGGATAGTGCTTAAGACATTGAGGCGACATCAGTTGAAGACAAGGTTTTTGAAGCGTCATTTTTGGAAGAGGGAAGTGAAATTTCTTGTCATATAGTCTTAGAGAAAGAGTTGTCAGTAGATCCGACTAAGGTTGAGGCAGTGAATAGTTGGAAGAGACCCAAGACAGTGAATGAGATAAAGAGCTTTCTTGGATTAGCAGGATATTATCGGAAATTCATTAAAGATTTCTTGTGGATAGCATTATCGATGACCAAGCTAACTAGGAAAAAGGTGAAGTATGTTTGGACCAATAAATGTGAGGAAGCATTCCAAAAGATGAAAAATTTATTGATTACTACACTGTCTTAGTTGTTCCAGAGGGGAATCAAGACTTAGTGGTATACACGGATGCATAAGCAATGGGATTAGGAGTTGTGTTAATGTAGAGAGGTAAAATAGTTATCTGTGCTTCCATACAACTCAGACCGCATGAAGTTAGATGTCCAACTAATGATTTGGAATTAGCTGTAGTAATTTTTACATTGAAGGTGTGGTGACATTACCTTTTGGGAGAATGATTCGAGTTGTTTATGTATCATGAGTCACTAAGATATTTATTCTTTCAGAAGGAGTTGAATATGAGACGGTAGAGCTGGTTACAGTTCATAGCTACATACGACTTTGGAATCGAGTACACACCATGAACATGAAATAAGATTGTAGATGAACTTAGTAGAAAACATCAGAATGCAGTATTAGCAATGATAGCTGAGTGGAAAGATTTAGAAGCACTGACTACAGGCGGAGTATAATGGAGATCTAAGGATAGTTCTAGTTGAGAAACCTCCATGTTATCATATTTAGAAGTCCGACCGATGATGATCGAAAGGATTGCTTCTGAGTAGGGAGAAGATCTATTATTAGCTGAGCGGATCAGTAAGTTAAGGAATGGAACAGAGAGCGATGACTTGAAAGATTTTAGTCTCGACCAGAATGGGTGGTTGAGGAAGAAAGGACGACTATGTGTTCTGAGTGTGGGAAACATTAGGAAGGAAGTTATTAGAGAATGCCACCATTCAAAGTACACTATTCATCCGGGGTAACTAAGATGTGCTAGGATAAGAAAAGGAGTTTCTTCTAGGAAAGTATGAAAAGAGGTGTAGGCTTATGGGTGAGGCAGTGTTTGAACTGTCAATAGGTAATAGCTGAACATCATAAACTGAGTGGATTACTTCAGCCTTTGGATGTTCCAGTCTGGAAGTAGGATTCTATCTCAATGGATTTCATAGATGGGTTGCCAAGGTCGGACAGAGGAAATGAAAGTGTCTAGATTAAAGTGGACAGAGTGACTAAGAGTGCACACTTTATACTTGTTAAGTCGACCAGAATAGCACCAGATTTAGCTAAGTTATTCATGAGGAATATAGTTAGACTGTATGGAGTTCCTAGTAGTATAGTAAGCAACAGAGATTCCTTATTTAGTAATGATTTCTGGAAGATTCCATAGAATACCATAGGTACCAAGCTCAGTATGAGAACCGCTTACCATTTGTAGAGAGATGAGTAAACGAAGAAAGTTAACAAAGTCTTCGAGGATATGTTAGGATCTTGCGTGCTAGATTTCAAAGGGTCATGGGAAGACCATCTACGCTAAATTGAGTTTGTGTATAACAATAGTTATCATACTAGTATAGGGATGGCATCTTTTGAAGATTTATATGTAAAGCCATGCAAATCTTTATTTTTTTTGTTAGAGACAGAGGATAAATTAGTTCTTGGTCCAATTTTGTTAAAGAAGCTGTAGAAAAGATTGAGTTAATTCGGGCTAGAATAAAAGAGGCTCAATGGAGACAGAAGAGTTATGTAGATAAGAGACAGAAAGACTTATAGTTCTAGGTTAGAGATCATGTTTTTATAAAAGTGTCATGAATGAAAGGTGTGATCAGATTTGGAAAGTGGGGAAAATTGGCACTAAGATTCGTTGGACCATTTCTTATTATAGAAAGGATCAGGAAACTCGCGTCTAAGGTAGAATTACCGAATAGTTTGGTAGGAATCCACAACGTTTTTCATATTTCTCATCTAAGGAAATGTACTCGAGATCTAGAGACTACTATTACACCGACTGTGTTAGAAGATCTAGTAGTGGAACCTGATATGTCTACAGTTAGAAAACCAATTTGCATAGTTGCACGAGATGAGAATAAACTAAGGAACAAAACCAAACATAACTAGCTGAATAAAGTTTGATCCTTTTAATATGATTTTGAAACGAGAAAGCTTTCACAAATGTTTTGTGAATATACCTATGTTAGTGAGAAAAGTATGTGAATGTTTTGATAAATGTTTTGAAAAGAGATTTAAATAAATGAAAACTTATTTGAGGCTTAGTGGTTACTATGGTTAATTAAATCTCTAGGCTATTGTTTGTTTGTGTATTTGATAGTTAAATAACCAACTATCAAATCTTGACTAGTTTTGACTTAGGAAGTATGATTGAATATGTGAGTTCCCTGGCGAGGACTTGAATACTTGCTGTATACTTCAAAAAGAACAGAAAATGAGTCAACCGAAAATTATCGTTGTTGGTTTCGAGAGACCAGGATCAGATATGTTATTTGAAAACCACTTTTAACCAACATATGAGTTCACATGGAAGACATATTGAAGATGATTGAAGACGATGCTCCTTAATGGGCCTTTGGTTTCGTAAAGATCTAGAATGATTTTGTATGGATGAATGCCAGCGTTGCATTTCTTCCTAGAGTGCATTGTTGGCATTCCAAGATGATCTTCTATGAGGAAAATGTAATTTTGGCCTCTCAAAGCCTCAAACCTCGAGAATGGCAAATACAGGATATGTCGCAAGGCTATACGAGTCGCTACCATTAGGTTACTATCATCCTCGAGATCTAGTGTCGATATCTCTATTTATGCCTTAGGCCCGTTCATGGTTGTTGATCACAACAAAGGGGTGATCATATTCGGTACTATCCAGTTAGGGATAGGCCAGTTTGCTAGTAGAGGGTCCCAATGAGGCTCACACTGTACATTTTATCTAAAGGTGTATAGATTTTCGGAAGGTAATCCCTTACCTTATCATTTGTTGGAAATCCATTCTCCAATAAGCGCCTTCGGATTTGGATCGTATACATACTATTGGTGTCATGTATAGATATCACAATTACTTATTATATTTACTTTAACCATTAGACATTATTATAATATCACTGAATTTTATAATAAAAATGTTTTGGATCAGTGTAAGGTAAAAACCCGTCCGTGTTTATGTGCGTTGAGGTCTTACGAGATACCTTTGATTTCAAAGGATTTTATAAGTTATAATAAAATTTCATGTGATTTGAGTTCCTCACGAAGGTTTTACCAGACTGACCCAGGCATGTTTTCTTATAATGTTTGGGTCAAACCGAGCATGTATTCAGATTAACTTTGGACAAGAGATGGGCTGGAGGCCAAGGACTATCTACATATTTCTCTATGTTCTGCTGCATGACTTTGTTGTATTGATTAGCTTTAGTGGGTAAACTCGTTACAGATAGGGTCAGTAGTGTCCTAGAATTAGTAGAATGTATTATATATATGAGCATGCATTTGTTAGTGCTATTAAATATTTTATATTTTGTGGGGTTTTCAGTTAAGTGGTTTATGAATTCTAGTTGGTGCGCCTGATCAGCATTATCAATGTGGGTTTCTAAACACTTAATCAAGGCAAACAAACACAATATAGTTTTAAAATCGGTAAATGAAATAATTTTACTTAAGGTTATATTTCTCATATAAAGGAAATTTCCAAAATTTTTACAGTAATATGGGTGTGGGTGTTGGTTGGAGGATGAAGATGTCCATTTAATATCAATTATAGATGATACCTTTCTCAAAATATAAGTCCTACGTAGGAGTATATTTTGAGGATATTTTATTTATGATCGGGTACAAAAAGAAGACGGGGAAGGGAAAATGGTAGTACTTCAATCATCAATGGCCGAACCCAACTACTAGAAGGATATGATCATTAGAAGAAGTACATGTACAACCCCATGTCGACTTTGCATCCTTATGCAAAGATTTATCTAATCTGGGAGGAAAGCTGTTTAAGGGCATGGAATCCATTGTAGAAGTCCAGTCATGTATTCGTTCTTGTGAAAAGATTTTCAAAGGATTGGACATTTCAAATGAGAAAAAGTGCTTCTTAGCCTCTTAGCAGTTACAAGATGGAGCAGCAGCACCGTGGGACTCCGTTATAACAAATTTTCTTGAAGAGGATTTTTCTTAGGGTAGATTTAAGAAAGTGTTTGAAGACCGATTCATATCTTCAGCAGAAAAGACCCGTTTGTATGAATTTCTTAGATCTTAAGCAAGGAGATGGGTCTATATCAGAAAGATGAGATCAGGACCAATGAGCTATCACGTTTTGGACCAGAACTCATTAGTACACCCTTCAAGAAGAATGAGAAGTTTATGATGGGAATGAAGGAGGAGTTTCAAGAGAAAATGACTGCTCACCTAAAAGGATCATTTATGGATTTAGTGGATATGGCTTTGAGGTATGAAGTTCTTATGGAAAGGAAGCCGACAGCAGCACTTAACAATAACAACCCAAATAAAAGGAAGTTCAATCATTATGGAAAGAAGAGATGGGAAGGAAATTCAAGAGTTGGCACCTAAGAAAATTGTCTCAAGAAGTTTGGTTGTTTTATTTGTGAACAGAAAGACCATATTGCAAAATATTGCAAGAATTTTGAAGCTCAGAAGTAGCTGGCAGATAGAATTCTCTCAGCATTCAGAAATCACTCTGCTTTAATTGCTACTAGACATGGCAGATGGTGAAGGATTGCCAATTTATGACGAAGGATTAATTAGTCAAAGTCTATGCTATTGAGGACGAATCCTCAACTTTGGAAGATGTTAAAGGGAAGGGAGTTCTAGAAGTACTTTATTTATGAATGGTATCTTGGTCCAAGTTTCGTTTGATATTGGAGCCTCCTATAGCTTTATTTCTAAAGAATTGGTTGGTAGATTAGGACCTAACCTAAAGTTAATCAAAACCTCTATTTGTGTGACCAACCCTATAGGCGGTACGACTAATCTGTGCTTGATGTGTAACGATGTATGAGTTACATACCTTACCCATCGTTGTCCATGCAACATGTTTATCCTAGATTTTAAGGGGTTTGATGTTTTACTTGAAATGGATTGGCCAGCGGAGCACAGAGCAGTCCTTACATACGTTTGGAAGTCAATAAGGTTGATAAATAAATGGGAGACGTACATTGAAGAATCTTGTGAAGAGCCTAAGGAGTTATTGGAATGTTTCTTATATGCCTTGAATCATTTCGGTAAAATTTAAAGTCAACCTTGATTAGTAGAAATTTCTTGGATGTCTTTGAAGAAGTAAATAATCTACCACCAATTTGTGCGACTGAGCTCATTATAAGCTTGAGCCTTGGATAGAGACATTTTATGTAGCCTCGGCGCAAGATGGCTCCGAGCGAAAGAAGAGAATTAGTAATTCAGATAGAGGAATTGTTAAGTAAGTGTTTGATTAGGCTAAGTAACTCAGATTGGGAGCAGCCGTAGGTTTCATTGCTAAGTAAGATGGTTTGCCAAGGCTTTGTGTGGACTACAATGAATTGAATAAGTAGATATATAAGGACAAGTTTTCCTTACCCAGCATAGATGACGTAAACTACAAGGTGCTAAGGTATTCTCGCATATGGATTTGGACATGGGATTACACCAACTAAGGATATCTGAATATGATATACCCATGATAGATTCTAGAGGACCAGAAGGTTTCTTTGATTGGTTGGTTATGCCTTATGTGCTAACCAACGCATCGCTTATTTTGTGGTTGTCATGGATCGAGTTTTTAAAGATATACTCAATAAGTTTGTGTTGGTATCAACGGATGACATCCTTGTTTATTCTAAAACTGAGGAGGATCACAAGCACTACTTAGAGTCCATGTTAGAAATATTAAGGAAGCACGACTTGAAGGATAAATTTCCCAAGTGCCATTTTTGGCAGACTGAAGTAAGACTCTTCGTACATGTAGTATCGGAGGATAGTATAAGAAAGGCTTGACCTAAATCATTGATATATGAGTAGATTGTGTGTATTATATGATGTAGGTACTACTGCTATGAATGCTTACCGTATGCTTTTGTATGAGTTTATGATATGAATATATTGTTAGTTTGAGTTAGGTTCTTGTGTGCTAATTTTCGAGGACCAATTTCTTATAGGGGGAGAATGTAATGACCCAAAATTTAATCACTTTAAATAGAGATATTTAATATGCTATCAAATAATTAATTGATGGAATTTTATAACTCAAGAATACCCCCTTTTAAATAATAATTAGCGATGGTGAAAATACTTTTAAATTTAGTTTACAAAAATATTTATTTCAAAAGAAATTAGAAAATGTGACCGAAAAGGTTTTTGAAAATTTTCAATTTTTCACAATTTAAAAGTTGTTTAAAATATTGCAAACACATTAGTTAATATATTTACACATTTTAACTAAATTAAATATGGATTAGTAAATTAAATAAGGGTAAATGTCATAAGTGTACTTATGTAAGATGATGTGACCATTTTAAGTTAAGAATCAAATTTAAATAAAGTAAAATACAACACATCATTTAATTTCTTATCTAAAGTATGCAATTGGGTGATATATATTGGTTAAAAGGGCTTACCCTTTACTTGGACGGGTGAGGCATGATGGAGGGATAAGGATGATGATGTGACATCATTCTAAAGAAGGGCAAGTGTACTTAGCGGTGGAAAGGTAATTTCATTCCATTATTTCCTACAAAAACAAATCACCTTTTTTCTCTCTTCATTTATTCTCACTTTTCAAAAACATTTCAAATTTTTATTTTCCTCTTCAAAGCTTGAAAATTATCTTTAATGGCTTCCTTCAAAATTCTAAAACTTGAAACCATCTCCTTTCTGTTTTAAAACTATTAAATTTTCTTAAGAACTCTTCCTTTCTTCCTCCTTCACATCCTATTTGCCAAAACAAATCCATTTCCTCCATGATGGCCAAGCTCACTTTTATTGTGGCCGAGCCCAGTTGTGCCTAGGCCGAGCCCATTAGCTTGTTAAGGTTGAAAAAAAATAACTTTTTTGCTAAAGGATTTTCAAAGTGCTAGACTATTTCAAAGTTTGAAAAAGATTTGAAAGTTTTTGGTAAGCAAACTATTTTATAATTTGAAAAGATTTTACCTTTATTTTGCCATGTTTAATTGTGTAATGTATTGTATGTTTGGATGTAAATCCATATTGTTTTGTATGTATATGTATATGTATGTGTATAATATTAGTTGTAATTTGAATTTGACTTGTTAAATGTAGCTTAAAAGTTTGGTTTGATGCTATATTGTCGTTCTGCTTATATGTATGACTGTATATATAAATTTGGGTGTGTAGACTTGGCTATTTAGTCAAGTGTTATGAAAGTTGGTAACTTGTATGCTAATGAGATAGGAGAAAACTTGGAAAATATCAAAAGTTGTTTATTTGTTTTCAAGTTACTAAAGTTTAAAACTTTAACTAGTTTCCAAAATAAAATTTTTATTTATGTTTTCAAGAGAAGTAAAGTTACAAGTGAAATTACAAGTGAAGTTGGAGTTAGATCTAAACAAAATCTAATTTTAACGAGTTGCCTCTATTGCGATAGTTGCTACAAATGCAGTTCAGAAAAAGTTAGTGTTTAGATTTTGAAAATGACTCCTTTTGAAATGGTTTTGAATTTTTTTTTCAAAAATGTTAATTAAGTTCAAAAGTTAATTACTTTGGTAATTAAATAATAGTTTTATAATTAATTAATTTATTAAGATAATTATTACTTAATTATACTTAAGTTAATTAATTAAGGTTTAATTATGGATTAAAATTAATTAACCTTAATTAATTAATAAGGAAGTTTAATTAATGAATTAAGTTAAATTTAATTAATAAATCATTTTGATTATTAAGTTAATTAATTAATTAATTAGGGTAAATTAGTAATTAATTACTAATAAAAAAGGTTTAATTAATTAGTCTAACTGGATTTAATTAAGATTTAATTAAGGATTAAGTAAGTGTGATTAAGTTTTAAATTAAAGTTAGTTAAGATTTAATTAGTAATTAAATAATGATTTAATTGGTAATTAATAAAGAACTAAATATTATTTGATAAAGGTTTAACCTATAACTTTATTAATTATTTTTAAGTCAGTTCTTTTGATACGTAACTGATTTTAAATCAAGGGATCTCTTGTCTATGCCATTAGTAAACAATGACTATGAATAAGTTATACTAAAATTGGTCATCTATTATGCAAAATAAAAATCCATTCTTCCATTATGTCAACTTAGACATATGTTTAGCAGATCGAATTCTCGTCTATAATTTTGGTAAATTTGACATTTACTTATTGATTGATTGTTATTGGCTAATTCTTTTATACATATATGCTTGTTATGAAAATACCCATGTTATAACTTGAAAAGTAAACTCAGTTAAATGAGCACCATTGTGGTCACTAAGCTTCTTTCTAACTTTTAATGTCAATCATACTTTAATAATGGTTTCAAGTTAAGTAATGATTTTAGTAAAGGTGTTTTAAATAATCGTTCTGTTTATCAAAAAGGACTTTATGAAATGATTTTATTAAAGAATTTTTGTTTTAAATAAGGAATATTTATAAGAAAAGTTCTACAAATGATTTGGATATTTATAAATGAAGTTTTATAAATAATTTTGAAGATTTATAAAGAGATATATGAATGGTTTTGATATTTACAAAAGAGTTTTGTAAATTTAACTTGGTGATTTATAAAGAGTTTTCCAAATGGGTTTAAATTTAAGTAAAGGATATTCACAAATAAAAAAGATTTATCAAGATGATTTATAGAAGGAAATTTATAAAAGAATTTAAGACTTGGATTTCTCTTAACTGACATTCTTAATCAAGCTGGTATAGAGCATCCGTTCCACACTTAATACTGAAGGAATAGTGTTTGGGGTTATCCTTTTCTCTAAATTAAATAACATTTTTTGATCCTTTTAATATGATTTTGAAATGAGAAATCTTTCGCAAATGTTTTGTGAATATAATTATGTTAGTGGGATAAGTAATTGAATGTTGTGATAAATGCTTTGAAAAGAGATTTAAATAAATGAAAACTTAATTGAGGCTTAGTGGTTGTATAGGTAATTAAATCTCTAGATATTTGTTATTTGTGTATTTATATTTAAATAACCGACTATCAAATTTTGGCCAGTTTTGACTTAGGAAGTATGATTGAGCATGTGAATTCCCGGTGAGGACTCGAATACTTATTGTATACTTCCAGAAAACCAAAAATGAGTCAACTGGAAATTATCATTGTTGGTTTGGAAAGACCAAAATCGATATGTTATCCGAAAACCACTCTAAACCAACATATACTTTCACGTTGAAGATCGTAAAGATGATTGAAGACGATGCTCCTTGAAGAGCCTTTGGTATCGTTCAGATCCAGAACGAATTTGTATGGATGAATGCTAGCATTGATTTTCTTCCTGGAGTGCGGTGTTAGCATTCGAAAATGTTCTGCTATGGGGAAAATGTAATTGCGGCCTCTCAAAGCCTCACACCTCGAGAATGGAAAAAGTAGGGTATGTCGCTAGGCTATGTGGGTCGCTCCCATTAGGGTATGATCATCGCCAAGATCTAGTGTCAATATCTTTATGTATGTTTTGGGGCCCATTTATGGTTGTTGATAACAACCAAGTGGTGGTCATATTCGGTACTATCCAGTCAGGTATAGGTCGGTCTTGCTAGCAGAGTGTCCTCACGAGGCTCTCACTATACATTTTATCTAGAGAGGTATATAAATTTTCAAAAGGTAGTCCTATACCTTGCCACTTGTTGGAAATCCTTCTCCAATAAGTGCTTCAATTTTTGATTGTGTACCTACTATTGTTTTCATGTGCATACATCATAGCTACTTGATATATTTCATTTAAACCCTTAGATATAATTATTATTTCACTGGATTTTATAATAAAAATGTTTTGGGTTATCATGAGGTAAAAACCCGTCCGTGTTTATATGGGGCGAGGTCTTACAAGATACCTTTGGTTTCAAAGGATTTTATAAGTTATAATAAAATTTCTTATAATTTGAGTTTCTCATGTTGATTTTACCGAATTGACCCATGCATTGTTTTCTTATAATGGTTGGGTCAGATCGAGGACGTTTTCAGATTAGCTTTGGATGCTTTGGAGCTCAAGAGACGAGCTAGAAGCTAAGGCGTATCTATGTATTTCTCTATGTTCCGTTGCATGGCTTCATTGTGTTTATTAGAAATTGTAAGGACATGTATTACAACTGTCCAAGTAGATGATAGGCTAGTACTCTGATGGATGTATGTACATAAAAGTTTTATTTTGTAAAAATCATTGTTATATTATAGATTGTTTGGTGTAATGTGAGGTTCTGTGTTGTTTAATTTCTTCCTATCTTCTTCCTTCTTCTTTCCCCTAACCGTTTGTTTTTCTGGCACTTGGTTGTTCAGCATGTGAATACCGTGGATGCATTAGTGTCAACTTCTGAGGGTCGAAAAGGCGGGTCGTTATAGTTGGTATCAGACTTAGGTTGAGCGATAAGCTAGGCCTTGGTGGGGTAAACTCATTATAGATAGGGTCAGTAGTGGCCTAGAATGAGTTGAGTATATTATATTTATGAGCACATATTTATTAGCGCTATAAATTGTTTTATATTATGTGGGTTTTTTTTGTTGAGGGGCTTATGAATTTTGATCGACGCGTTTGATCAACATTGTCGACAAGGGTTCCTAAACAATTAAGCAAGACAAACATACACTGTCTAGTTTTAAAATTAGTAAATGAAATAATTTTACCTAGAATTATATTTCTTATATAAAGAAATTTCCAAAACCTATATAGTTATATAGGTGTGGATGTTGGTTGGAAGATGAAGATGTATATTTAATATCAATTATAGATGTTGCCTTTCCTAAAATATAAGTCCTACCTAGAAGTGTATGCTAAGGATATTTTATTTACAATCAAGGGTAAGATGAGCACAAAAGGAAGATGGGGATGGGGTATGGTAGTACTTAGATCACCGAGGGTCGAACCCTAACTAATAGAAGGATGAATCATTAGAAGAAGTAGCACCTACATAGCCCCATGTCAACTTCGCATCTTTGTGCAAAGATTTTACTAATCTGGGAGGAAAGTCGTTTAAGGGTGAGAAATGCTTTATAGAAATCTAGGCACGGCTTCATTCTTGTGAGAAGATTTTCAAAGGATTGGATATTTAGATGAGCAGAAGCGCTTCTTAGCCTCTTGGCAATTACAAGATCGAGCGGTAGTATGGTGGGATTCCGTTACAGCAAATGCTCTGAAAGAGGATTTTTCTTGGGGTAGATTTAAGAAATTGTTTAAAGATCGGTTCATACCTTTAGCAGAAACGACCCATTTACATAGGAATTTAGTAGATCTTAAGCAAGAAGACGGGTCTCTATCAAAATGAGATTAAGTTCAATGAGTTATCATGTTTTGGACCAGAACACATTAGTACAGCCCTCAAGAAGAATGAGAAGTTTGTGAAGGGAATGAGGGAGAAGTTTCAAGAGAAAATGACTGCTCACTTGAATGGATCTTTTGTGGATTTAGTAGATATGGCTTTGAGGTATGAAGTTCTTATGAAAAGGAAGCCGACAACAGCACCTAACAGGTGTTACAAAAGTTCCTATGAACAGGTGTTGTAACTAACCTAGTAGATGATAGGCAACTACTCTGATGGATGTATGTATATAAAAGTTTTCTTTTGTAAAGATCTTTGTTGTATTATAGATTATTCGGTGTTATGTGAGATTCTATATTGTTTAATTTCTTCTTGTATTCTTTCTTCTTCTTTCCCATAACCATCTGTTTTTCCAACACCTGATTATTCGGATAGCGGATGTATTAGTGTCGACTTATAAGGGTCAAAAAGGTAGGTCCTTATATTGATCATATTCAACAATAATGAGAATGACTGCATATGGAAACCAAGTCTCGTATACTTATCGCGTTTTTGATATTTTCATCTCACATTATCGCTCGGTCAAGAGTAAAGCCAGTAGATTAGAGCTCTATTGCCCATAGACTCGAACATCAGTCTTAACTTCCACAGTTAGACATGCCTACTTCATTGGCTTTTGGCGCTAAGTATATGACTAAATGTTTTCCATAAACAAGTAAACATATAAAGCACGATCAAGTCATAAAAAGTATGACTAAATCAGATAAGCTACCTCTAATCCCTTTTTGTTTAATTATTATTTTATTAATTAAAACCTCTTTTATTAGTATATCTTCTTTTATCTAATAAGACTTCATTTATCAATTTCTACTATTCTTTTGTACTTTTTTTAATACTTTAAAAAGTATTTATATACTTATCTCAAATGGTATAAGTATATTCACAAATCATTAACATGATTTCTTACTTTAAACCTTTGCTTTTTCTATATTTTTTGAAAAGATTCCACACCTATAATTTACTACAAAATATCCACTTTAAGCATCTAAGTACTTTCACAAATCCATTCAAATAGGTTTAAGAATAATGTTACTTAAACATTGTCACTACAAACCTAAAACTATTTCACTTATGGTTATCTTTAATACATTCTTTTAAAGATCTATTTACATTCATAAGTATAATAAAAAAAGGGTTAAAGATGAATGTTATTACCACACTGTCACAAAAAACCCAAAACCATTCCATATTTATATTATCTTTAAAAACATTCTTTTAAAGATCTCAGTTAATAATTGGTTAAGTTCGATAGTCGACTAAGCGACTATCTAGTTAAAAAAGATCGCTTATAGAAATCACGATTCATATACTTAACTCATTTCTGACATTCCAACTTAATTATTCCTCATCCAAAAGCGAATCCAAATAAGTTAGAGCACTGGTTGCATATCCAAGTCTTCCCTAGACACTTCATTCTTGAATATCACAAATAGATAAGTCTACTTCGTTGGCTTTTAGTGTTAATATAGTATTAATGACTTTCATAAACAAGAAATCAAACAACATGATTAACACATTTTCGACATTTTCAACTTTACTATTCCTCAGTCAAGAGGGAAGCCTATAGGTTAGAGCTCTATTGTTCATATCCCTATTCGAATATCAATCTTAACACTCACAAATAGACAATCCTACTTCTTCGACTTCTAATGTTAAGCATAGTTAATTTCCTTTTTCAAACAAGTAAGTAAACAACAAGACTAACACATTCTAACATTACAAATTAACTATTTCTTTATCAAGTGGGAATTCGATGGGTTGGAGCTCTATTGCTCATATCCCTACTCAAACATCAATCTTAACTTTCACAAATATAGAAGTCTACCTCATCGACTTTTAGTGTTAAGCATAGTTAATTACCTTTTTCAAAACTCATATATATATATATATAAATACTTTAAAAATAATTGTAAATAGGTTTTAAATATCTATGTAAAATATTACTTGAAAATAACTAATTTGTAATTTGATAAAAATAATTAAAAGCTCTGTTTTATAATTTAAAACCCCTTCAATTCTAAAATGCATATATAAATACTGAAAATATATTTAGATTTCAAACCAACTTTAAAATAACAAAAAATATATTAGGAAACATACTTAAAAATATTAGTGAAAAATACCAAATTTAAATATCATTTTAAACAACTAAAACCATAAGCAATTTACGGCGATATTTATAAATGCTGCTAAAAGTAATTGTTAAAGAATAATACTGAAAAGTACGACCTTTGAGACTAATTTTAACCACTTTAACAAATGATTTAGACTTGAAAATTTTACATTAAATATTACCCTTATGTTACTTAAAAACAGTGGAAAATAACCCCTAATAATTTTTTCAAATTTATTTACCAAATTCTCGAAAACGGGATATATCAATGTGCTCATACAATGACCTTCATCTCGCTATAACATTTTGCAACTTTGGTTCACAATTTCTATAGCTTTCCAAACTATTTCTTTACTAACTCATACTCCAAAATATGTGTAAAGGAAAAACAAATCAAATTATCCCAAGTTAAGTTCATAAACCTTCAATTTATACAAGTTAAAGTTAAGGGATAATAAAGTGCATTTATAGCGATTATTCTTGCTTCAGACACTTTCAAACATACTTCACTTCAATAGACAATCCAAACAAGCAATTAAAAACTAATTCAAGGCCATGCCATATGTTTGTGACTATAATAGAAGTTATCTTATATAATATAAAGTTGTCATTTGCTTTTAAAAGCAAGTGGGTCCCAATGTTTATAACTTTACTTAGTTAATGTCTCTTTAACTTTATATTTCAAGTACACAACACACACACACACACACACACACATATATAATATACAAATAATATAGTGAGATAACTCACTTAGATCCAAGCCAAACATATGCTCAAGCACAACCAAATTCAAGAATAGTTCCTACCATCACTAAACTCCTAAAGATCCAACCTTTAGCACTTCCAAACCAAAGCACCTCCTCACCTCTTCCATTGCTCACAACCAAATCTAGACACCCCCATTTCCTTTAATTTTCTTTCACTTTGACTTTATATCTAAGATTTATAAGATATTCTAAGGTGTTGGGGAAAGTTTGGCGGAGTCTGGACAAAATTTGAGTTAATTAGAGAAAGTTAGTGAAGAACAAAGTGGATTAGTGTTAATCCACTTCGACCATTTTCAAGTTTTTATTAAATTTCAAGCTTTTGTAAATTATGAAACTTTATGGATGTATTTATAGGTTTTAACAAGAGGTCATAACCACCTTTTACCTACAATGAAAGGTCACAAAGGAGTCTCCTTCTCACTTGTTACCTTTACACCTTCACATCTTACTTAACACTTAAGACTTTCCTTAAAACTCATTTTCAAAATATCTTCTAAGACATCACCCATGGAATCATCAAAAACTTTATTTCCATAAATGGTGAATATTTTTATTTCATTTTAATGGTTTCGAAGAAAATAAGCATACGCAATAAAGTCTGAACAACTTCTGACGAGTAAAAAGCTGTTTATCGATAAAACAATTTCAATCACATTATCGATATTTATTCAAAGTATTTATTTTTGTAAATATTTTTGCATAACAAGTTTACCATCACTAGTTATGATTTAAAAGGGGGTTAACAAGGCTATTAAATCATTTTAATAAAGTTTAATCTAATATTCAAATATTTAAATAATTCAGATATTTAAATACGAAGTATCTGAAATTCTGGATCATTACACTCTTGCACATTAAACAGAAACTATGAATTTTTTGATCGATGTTGAGAAGAGAATTTACCCAATTATCAACACACCATTAATAGTATTGACTCCGCCATATGGCATGATGCACAAATCCAGAATAGACTCAAAATGCATTATCAAAATATGATTTTGGTGGTTGTACCCGTAGGGATATGATCCATTGGCCGTAAAAGTGTCTTCAAAAGGAAGACCAATACAATTGGTATGTGGTAAGATGCATTGATAAAATAACATCATAAATTTAAATTATTAAAATTAATGTAATAGTTTTATCATTCAACATACTTAAGTTATTTCGGATTTTACTCACAAAATTACTGCTCGATATGATTTTGAGTTTTGTTATATGTATGCTGAAAAAGAAATTCTAAATAATGATTAGAATATGCTATTTGTGCTTAATAACCGAAGTGCCTCAAAGTCAGCAGGAGCAGTTCTGAGTTTGTAGGTTAATAGATATGATCCAGGAAACGATATAATAGTATTATTTGATAAGCGTTGACCCAAAAAATGGACCACTACCTTGGTTAGAGTTTGAAAGCACCAACCCTATTCTAACAGAGCAATATCACAGATTACTGATATAAAGAAAGAACAGTAAAAGAAAGTAGATAGAGAAATTATATAGTGGTTCAGCTGTTAATGAAGCTTACATCCACTTTATAGTTTTAATATAGACTGACTGCTATTAAAATAGATGTTTGATTACAAGGCTTTGATTGTTTTCTAGCCAGATTGAATCTCAAGAGTTAGAATCCACTGGAGAATCACAGTGTATTCCTTTTGAGATTGTTTTGAGGAGGGTAGGAAGTGAAGAATAATTCCAACAGAGCTTTAGCAATCAGTCTGGAAAAGATCACCCTTTATGTTGTAGGTGGGATGGTATTTATAGAGGTGGGAGAACTTTTGGGCCAGGCCTGTCTTCATCAGCTCGTAGGTAGGTTATAGGCAACCTAGGGGGACCTTGGCCCGTAAAACAAGTCAAAACCATGGGTCGCTGGTGACCCATAGATTTGGTTCGTTTTGCGTACCAATGTCTTGCCTCTTTTTGGTAGTCTGTACATATCAGGCTCATTTGAAGGCTCGAGGAGAAGCATGGATCTCCGATGATCTATGCACTTAGGATTTTTCCTTAGTTTGGGATTGGAAATGTTTCCATAGCCTTTTATCGTTGTTGCTACGTGTTAATGGCAATTCGCTAGTTATTTACATTCAGTCACCTGTTGGACCAAAGAAATGCTGATCTCTCGGCTTCGTCGATCCCAGTCGTTGTCTTTTCTTTTTTGTTTTCTATTAGTACTATGGGGTTAAAAACGACGATAACATTTGCCTCCCAGAGTATGTCTTCGTTGTAAAATAGGCATGCTCTACAAGTTATCGTTTTAAATATCCATTTGTTGATTTCCAAGTGATTGCACTCAATTGATTACATTAAAGCTCTATGAATATTTTAGCCCAATGTTATTGGTCATCTTTCTTTGGTTCTGACTGTTATCACTTACCATAATATACCACACTTCCACTTGTAGCTTCCCTGTATGCCTTGGAATGACGAACATTTGTAATTGACCGAGTTTGAGATGAATAGACAAAGCTTTCTTTCTTCTTTTCCTTTGAATGTATATATGCATCTGATATCGTCATCATTTAATGTTTTTTAATGGATCGCTAACGATCCATGTGAGATGGGTCGCTAGTGACCTATCTTCATGAATTTTTTTGATTGTAAAGTCAGGTCGGGTCGTTGGTGACCCATGATGGGTGGGTCGCTAGCGACCTGAGCACTTAGCAAAAAAAATATCCCTTCTCTTCCTTCCTACTTATACTTGAGCCGACCCGTTTCCTTCATTCAACCCGAGCGTCCACTCCTCCTACGATCAATCCTACTAGCGGTTTGACTTGAAGCGATCAAGCAGCCTCTCGACCTGATTCCTTGCTTCGTTTAGATCAATTCACCGTTGATCCATCCATGCCTTTGGGAATACCACCCATTGTGACTCCGTCCATCACGATTCCAGTTCATGATTCATGAACCCTAGCTCGAATTTCCAACTCGCTACCCTTTGAGTCGCCATCGATTTTCTAGCTCACCATCATCCATCCAAAGCAAGTTGAATTTAATTATTGATTCTTATGGTTCCTTAGAAGTTAGTTTGAGGTGGGTTTTCTTAGTTGATTTTCTAATTACTACGTTCATGCAATGAATTGATGACTAGTGTCCATTTGCAACATTGATTATGAGAAGTTCGAGTTGGTTGCGGTTTAATGGAGGAAGAAAGTAAATCAAGTCTCGAGTTATTTCCTAGAACGACATTTGGGTTTCGGCCCAGTACTTGGCATGTTTTGCTTTATTCGTCCATTAGTTTAGAATTGACTTATGTCCAGTTCTGCAGCCGTTACTGTATGTCACATCACCATTCGATCATGTTGAGGTTACCATGCAAATTTGGCTTTGACAATTCAGCCATCTGTTTAATTTTCAGTGTGAATCATCGGTGGTCAAGTCAAGATGTTATTTTCAATTGATTCACTTCTGATAGCCATTTTGATTCGATCTGAATTTCAATTCCCGGTATTGACGATGTAATCTATACTGCGTAGTTTTCATAAGGGTTTAGGTTGGTAAGTGGGTGCATGACCTAGGTTTTGAGTTGCCCTATATAGTTTAATTCGACCTACGGTAGAGCTATGTTTTGTCTTGAACGATTATACGCATTCTGGAGCAAAGTCTTGCTCTTGGTCTTTAACTTTTTCTTTTCGAGAATTTGGTTAAGTTTTCGTCGATCGATGCTTTTGAATTCCAATGCGACGATTTATTCCAAAATTAGATATAGTGGGTGATTCAATCATATCACTCTTCCTTATTCTATATTCCAATGATCCTGAAAAGAAAAGCTTCCCACGTCGCTTCGGACAGCGGCGCCTTATCGATCATTGATCGATAACAGGTATGTGTGGAAGAAAAAATTTAAAAAGACTATATAGATTGTTCTTCAAATGTAAGCAAGCTATCTGCACTATATTATTTGTTCGTAGTATTCAAGATACTGGACTCTTCTCAGGTAGAGAGCACACTACATATGCCTAAGTCAACTCTCAGGTCCTGATTGGTCAACATGCGTTGACTTTCCTTGGATTCCTAGTGTTGGTTATACGAGGATATTATTTAAAGTAAAACATACCTGACAAGGTTGAATGCCAAGTTTTGTCACTGAAAATGATTTTTCGATCATCCAATCTTTAGTTTGATAAAGGTTCTTCCATTTCTCCAGAAGCTGGGTCTTCATAATTTAGGCTTTGCTCATTATTCTCATCAAATTGGGAGGACTAATTGCAATTAAATTATAAGGCACAGTTGCTCTTGTAGAGTTTTAGTTGAAGTTCAATCAGGCACAGTTTTAGCCTTCGAAAACTAGCACATGAGTTATTCGATTATGATTATCCTTCTCTTGCGTTTTTCAAAATTCAGTGCGCACTAGCCTCTGTCTCCAGGACTATTGGCTTAATTGATCGATTCCAAAAAAAAAATTCTCTCGCTATTGCACTTCATATGCTCTTGTGCAGCATACTTGTTCACTGTGATTCTATACATGTTAGTGATACTTCTACGATCATTTCAGCATATTTTATTCCATATCTTTGTTCAGAGCTATGAAGTAGCTTAGTCTAGCTAATCCCTACTTATGCTCGATTAAGTTCGTTTCAACAAAGTGTTTGTGTAAATGCCTTAGTCCATAGGGTTGATTACTTTGACTACCGCGGCAACATATTTTGGAAGACTATGTCTCTTAAGCGATACATTCGATTGTCCCAGTTTAATTGACACGATAGGTACTATCTTTGGGAATTAGGGACTTTGTTGCTTGATCCCAATGTAACAAGCCGCATATTTAACGATTTTATATTTAAATGTTTTATTTAAATATAGTGTCGTTAGTCGGATTTTTAGGTCCGAAATGTTACTTCTTGCAAATGGCCGAATTAGGACTCGAAACCACTTCCATTGAGTCCAAAATGGCATTTGCGATCTTTTTAAGTATAAACTTTGATATGTTTGGAGTAACTTGAATTTTGCTACTTTTTCTAGTTGGGTTTTGGGTTTGGGTTCAGCCCACTAACTAACTAAATACCCTAACTCGGTCCCTCTCCTTCCATTCACTCATTTTCCATTCTAAAACTCAAGTTAAAACTGAAAATGGGGGAATGGAAGAGGAATTAGAAATTCCAATCCCTAGTTTCTTCTTGCAACTTGAATTCTTGCTCCAAAATCAAAGAGAAGCTATTGGTAAGCCTCCTCCTCATCTTCTCCAACTCTTCTCCTCTTCAATTTCAGAAGTTCCCTAAACCTAATTTGGGGAAATATGTGTTTTATTCTTAGATTTAAGCTTGTAGAGTTAAAGTGAAGAGTGGTTAATCTCCTTCTTGTGTTGTGCTTCTCATCTTTGTTTGTGCGTAAAAAGGTGAGTTTTGAACTCACATCTTTATCTCTTGATATCATGGGTGATGGGTATGAATTCCTATTACCTATTCATATGCATTTGATTTTTGATTGGATTGGTTTTATGAATATTCCAATTCTTGAGTTTCAAAGTCAAATTTTTATGAACATTCTCTTATGGATGTTTTGATCTTGTTTTGGTGATGAATCGAAGTGCTTATAGGGCCGGGTAGCCGCTAGGCGTGAACCCCTAGCGTCCATGCTCGTCGATTGAAAGTTGGGAAAGGGTGCTCATCATTTGGATAGGCTGAAAACAGCCCAGGTTCCAGCTCCGGCCGACCGAAAACCCTGTCCGGTCGACCGAACCTGTGTCCCGAAAATTCAGGATCAGGTCAGCCGACCGACTCAGGAAGTCCGGTCGACCGACCTGCTCCTATTTTTCCTGTTTTGCCTATTTTTGCTCATTTTGATTGGTTTTCCAAATTTTATCGATTCAAGTTGGCTCTTAGTGGTTGTTATTGCATCTTTGGCTTTGATAACTTATTTTTGACCTCATTACGGGTTTTCATAAATAATCCCTCTAAATCGTATTAAAAGCTCCCTTCTCCAATTCATAAATTCTATTTAAAACACACATAATTTTGCACTCCGAGTGAAGTGGGAGGAAGATTAAATGATTAGATAAAACGCGTGCAATGAACACGTGCGTTCATCTTTTCAATTAATTCCCAATCTTTTCGTTTGAACATTTAGACCGTTGGTTCTGGTTTACCGATGAAACGAGGTAAACTTTGTACTGCTTTGAGTGTGAAATTAACTAACAGATAGTAAACCGTTTAGTACGAACAAGTGGTTATGGGACTCACGTTACCACTTTTCGGATTCCTTTTCGAGAGTTGTGACACATTCCGCCAGTTAGTGGTGTCCAGTACTGGGCCTCCGGACCTTCACCACTACGGTTTGTTGCCTTCGGGTATGTTGCCTTCGGGTTTGTTACCTTCGGGTTTGTGCCTTCGGGTTTGTTGCCCCAATAGTATCGCTTTCGGAGTTGGTCTTTATGAGCCGCTCGAGTGATATTTGGGTTTGGAGCCTTCGGGCTTATGGATCCTTGTTTATACAGTACTGAGCACATGCAAATTTTATGATGTTTCATTGATATGTATATTCCCTAGGTATCGCCCTTCGGTGTTGGTCTTTTTGAGCCGCACGATATGTAGCGATTACCTTGTGGAACTTGTGTTACCTTCATTAGTATTTGTTATTGCCTTTTTGGCTTTCTTTGGGATATTTTTATCCTCTGTTTATTTGAGATGCTGATGATATGAGGCTTGTTTTGTTATGTTCATCTTTTGTTAGATGATTGTGTTATCTCCCTTAGAGATATTTGTTATACCTTGTAACCTTGCAGGTTTATTGTTGTTCAGTTTATTTAACTGATTTGTTTAGCTAGACTGACCCGTGTATGTTATACCCGAGTCAGATCGAGATGTTTCAGGTTAGGTGCTTTTGGACTTAGCCTATTTTGCTTCCGCATGGACTACTCCGTTAGCTTCTTTTTGTCATAGCTTTTTGTGTAGTCCTATTTTGTTGTAACTCTGATATGTATTCATCTGGAATCGTCTGTATATTGTGGTTTGCTATACCACTTGACGTGTATCAGTTTGTAAACTCTGTTATGTATCAATATATGTGTATATGGTGATCTACTATTCTGTGTTGTATATTACATTTGAGTTGTTATATTTTGTTCTGATAGATCCTTTAACCACCTATGGTTTTGTTTTTAGTATTCATTGGGTATGTCGACCTGCTTGGTATGTCTATTGTCGATGTATTCAATAGATAGTTAGAGCAAGGCTATAGATGGTCGCTCCTAACCAGCCTTATTCTCCGTGTTAGTTGACGGCATTACCCTGTAGTGTCCTTGGCTAGCGTGGGTATAGAGGTGGGGTGTCACACCCAAGATTTGAGTTTTGTGATGATGTCGGCTTGTATTAGAAAGATGCATTTCTAGTATCCTTTGCAAGCGTAAATTCTTCTAAGTCCGATGTTGAGATCCTAATCATATGTTGGTTTCTATCTTTGAAAACTCCTAAAGAATGACTCGACTCTTTGGATTTTTCCTTGATGTTGTGAATCTTCAGATAGCGTGAGATGCCAGAAGATAGGGCTGGAGATTCAATCAAACTCTTGCTTTTGCTTTTGAAAGCTGATGTATCCATAGTTTCGTTTTGGGCTTTCTTCCTAGCATCACCAAACTTCAGTAATGGTATATTCTTGCAAGTTGGCGCTAAATGATCTAGTTAGATCATAAATAGGTCATCAATCCTTCTCGTCATTGCCAAAATATGAAAGACGGTTGATTTCTGAATGTTAAATCCCTTATTTCCTTTGTTGGCGATTTTGTTGCCGGATCTGTTTTGTGATACAAAACCGTTATCTAACCAACCTCGTGGTTATTCGTTTTAGGGCTTTGAAACATTTCTTTCGATCAATTGTCTGTGCTTCTATCCCTTCTTGAGGGACTAGCTATTTTGAATGCCTGTATTCGGGCGATTGTGAGAGATGAAAATCTATGGGTGAGTTGCTCAATTTCCCCTAGTCTAGCCCTCAATCTCATTCTGGAATTGACGAAGTTGGGATATTTTATTTTCGACCTACCATGACTGCTTCAGCTTGTCCTTGGCTATGCATGCTCTTCTTGGTTGCTGACATTGTCATGGAAGTTTTGTTCATATGTTAACTCCTGTCTTTGAGAATTGATAACCTAGTTGCTTGGTTCCAAGCAACATTTCCTCGAGATTGCCTATCTTTCAGCTATGTCTAAATTTTTTCTAAGTTTAATTTAGTAAATTCGGTTGTGCACCAGCTTTCATCCCTAGAAATTAGCACATGGGCAATTCAATCCTAGGATTTCCTTGCGACGCTACTTTATTCATATGCAGCGGCTGATTCCTATGATGAAAGGTCGAACCATCTGGCTACAAAAGTATATGTTGTCCAATCGTTTCTTCTACCTTCGAAAGCTAGTGCATCGATGGTTTATTGCAATGAGTGTTTCTCATCAGACCTATAGATTAAAGTTTTCTTGGCATTGCCAGGGAAATACCGGTACTTATGAGTGGAATGTTTCCCGGAGTTGTAAGGGCAACACCGGTGCTTATGAAATAGAAAGTTTCCTAGCATCGCCGGGGCAACATTATACTTAGGAAATAGAAATTTTTCTCGATGTTGCTAGGGCAACACCAATACTTAAACGATAAAAGAAGGCCTTAGTGTTGGCGAGGCAACACCTGCACTCAGAAGGTTGGGATCGATTGTCCTATCGATTCGGCGGTGCTCTTAATCCGGTTGGGTACTAATTTCAGCCTTCGAAAACTAGCACTTTGATGGTTGGATATTAGAAGTGTTTTCTTAGTGCTGCCTATCTTTGGGCCGAGTTAAAGTTACGTTGGTGAGGGTTAAATCATTCATCTGATCCTATAGAGTTGAGTAGAATCCTCCTAACCCAATGTGATTGCTTTCTTAGCGTTGCTCAACTCCATGATATGCCATTTTCTGAAAGGATGACAGTCTCAGGCATCTCCATTACTTTGCTTTGCTTGTAACCATCAAGTACTCCTTTTGGCGGTACAAGGTCATTGTTTAGCCAATTCCATGGTTATTCTTGTATAGGATCAAATTTCCTTCTGTTGATTTTTTGTTACGAACTAACTTCCATTTGTGGAACCTGTTATTCTAAAATGCTAAATTTTGTGCACTTATAGATGATTAGATGATGTAGAGGTGAGTTTTTATGTTGCCCCATAGTACGCTTGTACTCTTCTCGTCGTAATTATGGATCAGAGGAGTCTAGTAATGTTTGTCTTGAGTCTATGATAATTAACTTCGCTTGTTCCACACCATACGTGCTCTGCTAGGGCATTGACGCTGTTGTGGATACCTGCCTTATCCGTTGGTTCTAACCTTCGAGAATCAATGATTTTGCTACTCGATTTTGTGTGTTCTCTCCTTACCATTATCTATCTTCAGATAACAGCTGGTTCTTTACAAGTTAGGGTTTGAGAACTCATTCGAGTACTTGCTTCTATGTTTGGAAGCTGGTGTGTTGATGATTTGATCCTAGATATGCTTTCCATCATCATTTATCTTTATACGATGATAAGTTAGTCATTTTATTGCTAGTTGGAGCAATCTTTTGTCCCGACCAATTGTTAATGTATTATGTGCCCCTCAGTCCATAGAGCCGATTATTCTGAATAATTGATGTGAGACTTGATGTTCTGGGCAGCTCCCGGGATGCCCCCAGTCAAAGGTACATCGCAGCCCCTATCTTTAAACTCGTAACTTGGGTGTCTTGAATTTTGATGTTGTGTACAATAACTTTGGTCAAAGATCAAAATTCTTTGCCGACTTCTTGGTTTGTGACTTTGCGACACTACCGAAGCAATGCCAGTTCTTTCGGGCAGTGGGAGTCGATCCCTATTAATCCTGCAATAGATAAGTTTCTCGGTGCTGTCAGGACAACATCGGTACTTAAATTTTTTTTAATGGTTCATCGATGATGCCAGAGCAACATCAGGCAGTGTTTTCATGGCTTATGGATGCATAATTTACAAAGTGTGCCACTTTTAAGAGAGCGTGGCACATGGGATCGATATGACCCGTCGACCCAGAATGATTTGGAACTTCATAACGTTGCCACCGAGGAGTTTGTTGATATTACCGGTAGTGACACCATCCCCAAAATGAGGCAGAAACTGCAAGCAAAGGGCAGAAAAGGGAGCGGTGGAAGGAAGCTCGGAGGTGCTTTTGTGGAGGCCGGTCTGACTTTTGTTCTTTTTGAGCCATTTTGTTCAACTACAGAGTATGCACTTAGTGTTTTTATCGTGGAGTCTGTATTTTCTTTTTGTTGGTCGGTGTTGTGTGGGTGTGGCCTCCACGTTTTGACCCCGTATAAATGAAAATTATTAGCAATACATTGAAATTCTGACTGTATTCTTATTTGTCCATTCATGTGTGTTCTATGCTCTTGTGCTTGTTTTGTATACACTTATCCAATTTTTGTGATTGTCGCCAATTTTTCTTATTTTAAGTAACAATCCTTTGTTTGGAGTAACAAAACTTGTGAACTTATTGTTTTCAATTGTTTTTATTTATGTACCAGCATATGCCCCTCAGTTCACAAAGCTATTTGCTTCAAATGACAGGTAACTTATAGTTTGGATAATTTTCATATTAAACTTGAAATTTGGCCAATTCATAGCTTGGTTTTCCTTCTTTTGGACGTTTTGCAACTTTAGCATGTATTCCAAGTTTCTTATGATATTCTTGTAAGTATGCAATATATGCGTCTTTGAGAGGTGCACATTGCATGGGTTAATTGAGAGTAATTTTAATCATTAACTGTCATTAGTTGAAACTTTTATGCTAGTTTGTAGCACTCCAATTTTTTTGGAGTTGTGCCCATTATTCCCAATCATAGAAGTGGTTGGCGCTAATTATGAGAAGGGTGGTGTTTGGGATCGATATAGCCCATCGATCTAGTTCTGATGCTCCTCGGCGCTGCCTATCTTCGGGAAATGTGAGGAGTTTACATTTTAGGAGAGAGACTTTTGCGATGTTCCTTGATGTTGCCTATCTTCAGGCAATGTTGAGGAGTTGGTGCATGGCTTATGGGTGCATGGCTTTTGATATTCCTCTTTGTTTCCTATCTTCGAGCAATGTTGATTAGTTGGTGCACGGCTTACGGTTGTGTGGTTTTTAATATACCTCTGTGTTGCCTATCTTCGGGTACCATGAGGGGTTTGTGTTTTGAAAGTCAAGGCACGGCTTATTGGATGCGCGGCTTTTAGTTTTCCTCGGTGTTGCCTATCTTCAGGCAATGTAGGGAGCTTAAGTTTTTTAAGAGTTAGTGCACGACTTACACGGCTTTTTTGATACTCCTTGGTGTTGCCTATCTTCGGGAAATGTGAGGAGCGCATATTTTGGCATGGCTTATGGAATGTACGGCTTTTAATACTCCTTGGTGTTGCCTATCTTCGGACAACGTGAGGAGTTGGCGATTTGATTCGATTTGCTTTCATTGATTCGGTGAGTTGATGGGGCATACTCTGCGCAATTTGACCGGTCCAAGCCGATAAATAATGATTATAGAGTCGATTTGTCCCCCTCGACTTAGCGGGTTGCTTACATGAACATGGTTTTATTTGGTTCAAGAAGATAAACAAATTTTGGTTTGGGTAATCATGGCTTGGATGATCCTTTCTTGTTTCTAGAAGATGTGCACGTCCAAATAGATTTGGCTGCGATGGTGGAGATATCTATAGCTGACCGCATGAAGATGGATTGAAGAAAGAGCCAATGGTAATTTAGGGCATGACGCTTAGCTCTTGCTCCAAGCTGCCTTTAGAGAATGGGGAATGGGTCTTTAACTGGCATATGGTCTAAGAGGAAGAGGAATTGGTCACCATGAGCGGTAAAATAGTAGTTGTAAAGAAGTGGGCATGGACTATGCTAGTATTTTGCTTGTTGCACTAGCTAGGTCCTTAAGTCCGCGGTTGTCAAAATGCCAGAATTTTTGATCGGGATTATAGAACTGTGGTATGATTAGTCTCAGCCTTTCTTATGGTTATCCAAGTGTGTGTGGTGCCTCCTATACCACAGGGCTATTGGCGCTCTCCACAACTCGTTTGGTTGCCTCGGTCTAGTGGGTGTGGTTTTCCCAGGTCCCGAATCTTGGCCTGATTTGACTTGGCCTCTGATTGATCAGAAGGTCGGTTCAGTTTTGGTTCAATTTCTTTGAGAAACTTTAAAGCTCTAGAATTTAGCACTGTTTGTTTCATCAGTGACTGGAGGTGATTCCATTAATTATGCGTAGAGACTGGTATTATTAGCGATTTGCAGCCCCGGAGCATGACTTCATTGACTTCAGGGGCTTTGGATCAGATGACTACTGATCTTCCAGTTCACTATTGAGGATATCAATTGTACATAAATTTCACTGATCACCGGTTCGCCTTTATGACGCTTTAGTTCATGAAATACCTTCACATTCGCGAAGGGTTTTTTGGATTAGATTTTCGCTAATCTACTGGTTAGCCTTTACGATGCTTTAGTTCGTGAAAGACCTTTACGTTAGCGAAGGTTTTTTTTTGACCAGATAACCGTTGATCTACCGTTTAGCCTTCACAACGCTTTAGTTCGCAATAGACCTTCACATTTGTGAAGGGTTTTTTGGATCAGACGACTGCTTATCTACTGGTTTGCCTACAAGATGGCTTAGTTCGTGAAAAACCTTCAAGTTTATGAAGGTTTTGTTTGGATCAAGTGATTGTCGATCTACCGACAAGCCTTCATGATGCTTAAGTTCGTGCAAGACCTTCACTTTTGCGAAGGGTTTTTTGGATCAGATGACCGCTGATCTACCAGTTAGCCTTCATGATGCTTTAGTTCGTGAAAGACCTTCACATTCGCAAAGGGTTTTTTGGATCAGATGACCGCTGATCTACCGGTTAGGCTTCATGATGCTTTAGTTCATGAAAATCCTTCACATTCATGAAGGATTTTTTTGGATCAAATGATCGTTGATCTACCGATTAGCCTTCATGACGCTTTATTCCGTAAAAGACCTTCACGTTCGCGAAGGGTTTTTTGGATCAGAAGGCCACTAATCTACTGGTTAGCCTACATGACGCTTTAGTTTGTGAAAGACCTTCACTCCACGAAGGGTTTTCTGGATCAGATGACCGTTGATATATCGGTTTGCCTTCAGGATGCTTTAGTTCGTGAAAGACCTTCATGTTCGCAAAGGGTCTCTTGTGGTCGGATGTCCGATGACCAAACGACCTTGGAATGATAATTTATCGATTCCAAGAGGAGTTTTGGGTCATATGTCCGACGACCCGGCAGTCTTAAAGCAATTATTCATCGATTTCAAGAGGATTGTTTTGGATTTAGCTTGAGGGAACACAATTTTTATCAGCTCTTATAGGCAAAGATGTTGGATCTGTTTGTTCGACGATCATCTGGACACGACTTCTCGACGCCACCAGCAACACCGGTTCTCAGAAGGGGGTTGACATGACTTGTCGAGGGTGTAAAGGAATTTATTTTTCCGTGCCATCTATAATGCTCTTAATGTACCGTTATAGCTTATTTGGAAAAGGAGAGTAGACAATGATGGATGAAAAGGCATCGCCTTAGGTTGCTATCTCATTCCTTGGTTGTTAGCTAGAGTGTTATCTGATAATCATCTTTTTGTCTGATTTCATCAGTTAGCTGGGTGCTTTTTTACTGGGTCTTAGTAGCCTTGCTTGGGCAGAAGGTCCCTAAGGACCCATAGCTCCTTCACCATTTGGTACGTTCTTGGGCACACTGTCCGGTTTACCTTCTTCTAGTTGCACTACTTCTAGTCTTCAGAATCGGTTTGCCTTCCCATCGAATTCTTCCAAGGTTGTAGGTTATTTCATCCTTTAATGATTCTTGAAGTCCTTGAAGTAGACTGCATCCATTGCCCTCGATTCGTCCGTATGCTAATCATACTTGGAGTCCGATCCAAGAATATTTGCCATTTACTTGGGGTCGCAGACTTTGAAGTGCAGGGTCGGTGCCAAACGTTGCTTAGAGCCATTTGGCCATTTTCTTAGAGAAAATCTTGATTTTACCCGAGTCTCATTTGGACCAGAATTTCCTTGGTTTACTTCGGGTCAATTAGGCGGTTACTCGAGTTTGACTTCGAGTTAGGACTTGCAGAATCTACTTTGAGTCAAATAGTCGATTACCCGAGTTCGACTTCGAGTCAACCCTGAAGTGAGTTCTTCAAAGACCATTTTGACAATTTTTGATGATTTTTGAAGACGGTTACTCGTGATTCGATGATGGGAGCTCCATGATGGGATCAAAAGCTGGTTAGTTGAGAGTGGCCATAATATACCACGGGAGCTTAGCATTGTACTTGATCTCGGTTTGTATCATATCTTCTTGGTCCTTTTGCATCTAAGATTATGTTTGAGTAGAAGTTCCTCGTCCATTGCTTGGCACTGTGCTACGACATAGGTTTTAGAGCTTCTTCTAATGTTTTTCACATTGGAATTTTCATCCATTTTGCCTTCCTCAAATTGTTTGTCATCTTTGAAGCCAGAGGGAGCCATTGTTCTATCCTTCCATGGGGTATTCACTCCAAAGTTCAGGTTTGTCACCGACGCTTATGGTAGGTGGAATATTAACGTTTTCTTCCATCATGATTCTTGGTGCTCTGCCCATTGCTTCCTTTCGATTATATCCCCTTCGAATGGCCTAGACTATGGATCGGTAGCAACCTGGCAAAATAGTATGGATCGTTGGCAATCCATAGTACACGGATCACTGGCGATCCATAGTACATGGATCGCTGGTAATCCATAATACATGATTCGCTAGCGATCCATGTACTTAACTGATTTCAGTACGTTTTCTTCTGGAGTTTATGGCAGTCCGGCGAAAAGGCATATATCGCTAGCGGCACATAGTGCATGGATCACTAGCAACCCATAGTGCTTAAGTAATTTCTGAGCTTTGCCTTTAGGATCGCATCTACTACCTCATTTTGATGTTCTCCATCACCTTAGCATGTGTTTTCTTGTTTTTCTCCGATCCTTCTTGGTCGGTTCTTCTATTCTCAATAGCAAACCTTCTAAGCAGAGATTGAGGATCTAACTTCTGAACCTATCTGATCCAAAGTAGATACCTAAATCTAAGCCTGAGTTTGATTCTCAGTGAAAGCACCAAAATGTTGACCCAAAAAATAGACCAACACCCTGGTTAGAGTTTGGAAGCACCATCCCTGTTTCGATAGAGCAATATCATAGATCATCGATATAAAGAAAGAACATTAAAATAAAGTAGACAGAGAATTTTTATAGTGGTTCGGCTGTTAATGAAGCCTATGTTCACTTTATAGTTTTATTATAGACTGAATGCTATTACAATAGATGTTCGATTGCAAGGCTTTGATTGTTTTCTAGCTGGATTGAATCTCTTGAGTTGGAATCCATTGGAGAATTACAGTGTTCCTTTTGAGATTGTTGTGCGGGCGGTAGGGAGTGAAGAATAATTCTAACAGAGCTTCAACAACCAGTTTAGTGAAGATCCCCCTTTATGTTGCAGGTAGTATGGTATTTATAGAGGTCGAAGAGCTTCTGGGCTAGGCCTGTCTTCATCAACTCGCAGGTAGGTTACAGGCAACCTAAGGGGACCTTGGCCTTGCAAAACAAGTCAAAACCATAGGTTGCTGGAGACCCATAGACCTGGTTTGTTTTGCGGACTAATGTCTTGCCTCTTTTAGTAATGTGTTCCATATTTGTTTCATTTGAAGATTCAGGGGGAAGCATGGGTTTTCAATGATCTAAGCATTTAGGATTTTTCTGGAGTCTGGAATTGGAAATGTTTCCATAGCCTTTTATCATTGTTGCTATGTTTTGATGGCTAGTTGTTTACATTCAATCGTCGGTTGGACCAAAGGAATGCTGAGCTCTCCGCTTCACTGTTCCCAGTAATTTTCTTAGCTTTTTTGTTTTGTATTGTTTTTTACTGGGTTAAAAACCAGGATAACAATAGGCATATAAGTTAAGCAAGTATTTCGATAGAGAAATCAAATAGTTTGATTTTTAGATGCAGAGGAAGCATGTGTTTGTAAGAATAAATAATGTTAAAGGATGCTAAAATATTTCTAAAACCATGAATAAACAACAAACCTATGATAACTAATGTTGTATTCATGTTAAAATCATTTCATTTTGGTTGTTTAATCTTCGATATAGAATTGAAAATGCATATTTTATAATCAGTGTGAAAGGATGTTGAGAATGTCCGATAATGATATACACAGACATTATGTTAAATTATTTAACATAGAGCATGTAAGATGAGTTCCTTATGCATTGGCAATAAGGATTATCATACATGCTATATTGGCTGCAATATTACATTGTATTTAATACATAAAGCAATCATTAAATCTGAATTAAGATTACTATATAATGGTCTGGAGTGTTCTCGAGTATTATAAAATACTAGATAATTGTCTATTGGAACGAATAACTCCTTATCAAGGAGTGCATTGATTTGAACTTCGTAAATGATATCAAGTATAGTGTGTCAATTCTAAGTTCACGTCCAATCTTAAGTTAAGAACATTATGATGGAAATATTCCAAACAATAAGTAGTGGCTGATTCAACCAAAGGCTAAGTACATCGCGCTAAATAGCACTGTAGTATTATAAGCATAAACAAATGCACAAAATTTTAACTTAGTTAGGGGTGAGTCTAAATGTGGAGAATCTCGTATCATTATTATATGATAATAATGTCAGGATATAGATTATTAAGAAACCTAGAACTTACTAGAAGTCGGGAAATATACTTTGAAATGTTCTACATGATACAGGTAGTTTATCAGTGTCAAAGAGAGTTGACCAACAAAGTAGATAGTTAAAACAAAATAGCACACCCATTCGAATCAATTAGTTTTGAGAAAATTGATCAATATAGTTGGAATAAAATTCCATAGTTGACTCCAAGTGTAAGTGAGAGATTGATAGAGTCAGGAGTATGTCCCAGGGACAATTATGTAAATTGTTATATGTATCTAACTTGATGACCAATCTTGTTCAGAACAAAATGTGTATTCTTTATATTATATGCTTGTCATATTGTGATATGTAAATTAATTAATTTGAGTATATTAAATCTAAAATGATATGTTACGCGATAATAATTACAATGCGTTGTAATCATGAGAAATATATCACATTAAAATAACATATTATTTTAAATATTCTTATTCAAGATGTTTTGAGACTGGATATCGATATATCCATTGAGATTAGAGTATGTAAATCTCTCTAAATATTAGGTAGTGTATTACTCATGACTGCTGAGGCACCAAAGGATCACGTACTGATAGTTATTGGATAAATGTGGAATGACTCACTGAGAGTTTTCTGTTGGTTAATATAACTAAGATCAAATAGTAAATCTTAAAGTAACGATGCTACACAGTTCCTTCGACTTGAGAATGCTGTGGCAATATGAACACTCTACTTTGATTGTAGTTAAATTATGGCATGGCTTACATCGAGCGATTATAATTGAGTTTGGGTTGAAGCAAAGGAAGTAAAACAATATTCAATAGGTAATTTGTCTCCTTGGCCAAATGAGGTTAGTATCACGATCAACAATAGGCAATTCAAAGTCAAAGTCTCTAGCTCGAGAAATACAGTTAATTGTTATTGTTATTATGATTAAATTAAGTACTTTATATTTGGACTAATCAAGTTAAATGTGTATGATGTTGGAATTTTGATCAAAACCAAATTTCATATACCCTAATGTGATGTAGTGTTGATGAAGAGAATTGATATAAATAATCGTTGCTACCAAATACCACTTATAATAATATAATTGGATTTTTACCCAAAAGATGTATAAGCGATAAATTCTACCAAAATGTCACACTAGCTAAGGTGACATGTGAATTGTTTACTGAATTTATACCTCAGAGTCACACAACCATTATGATAGTCCCAAAAACTACACGGTTTAATCAATTTATAATCATTATAACTTGATAAACATTTGTATATTATTAACTATTTTATTTATATTTGAATGCTATTATTATTTAATGAAATGCTAAAAATATAAAAGTAATGTATGCGCATATCGATATAGAATATCGACAAAATATTTAAATTTAATTTAAATCAATTAATTACTAAATTTTTTTGAAAAGTTTTAAAGGCCCATGTGGCACTTTTCTTGGCCAGCCACACTTGGTACAAGAGGAAGAGAATTTTATTCATATTTAATAAAGAAATAAAGAGGGAAGGATTTAAGAAAGGAGTTGTAAAGGTTTCAATCATTCCTTTAAAATAAATATCCCTTCATTTCTTTCATTTTCATTCTCTTTCTCTGCTCCTCTCCCTTGATGGCCAAAATCATCATGGCTTACATGGAAAAAATTCCAAAAAGAAAATATAATCAAATATAACAAATACAAAGGTGGTGCTTTAGATTGTTGCAATTTTTGGAGGTGACTAAACTGGATTTAGGAGCTTTCTTTATTCAAAGCGCAAATTAATAGGCAACATAAATAAGGTAAAATTCAATCAGTTTTTATCTATATTATCCATGATACTGTAGATCTAGTGGTTAATTTACTATAACAAATACATATACATACATACATACATATATATATGTATGTATATTTGATGTCCTTATAAATGTACAAGTGTAGATTTAAAGTATTATAACCTGGTATCATTTAAATTAGTTTTGAATTGAAATTTATAATATCTATTGATGATTTTCATTGATAATTTCTATTGTTTTTGATCTAAATATAGATCTGGTAATTAATTTGTTGTTTTATTTAATTATTTATTCAAATATTAATTATGTTTTTAGCTATCCAAAATCAGTTTTTCAATTTTAAGATATATACATGCATATGTGTGTGTGTGAATAATTTAAAATTATTTTGCTTTAAAAAGGTTTCAATTTTTTTATATAATAAATATATAGGTAGATTGTATTAATGCGTAAATGAACATAAATCAATATAATAGTATTGTTAACAAAAAACACTTATAGAAAATTATTATTGGTTATAAAATATCTATATTTTATCTTACTTTAAATTATTAACATATACACATAGGTTGTACTTGGATTTAAAGATTAAGATCTATTTTCAAATTGTAAAATCACTGCATGTTTAGGAAACAAATCTTGAATTCAAAATAGTTGACTTGGTTGAATTGATTTAGATTTATTAAAGGATACATTAACAATATATATATATATATATATATATATATGTATGTATGTATGTATGTATATGTAATATATATAGGTATGTATGTATATTTGAAATATATTTAAACATACACACACATGTATAATTTTCAATAATGCTTTAGACAGATAATGTGTATATAGAAGGGAGAAAGTATCTTTTGTCATGTAAATACCAGCACTTCAACACGTATACTTTAACTATGTACACAGTATGATATGTTGCACTTACACAATATACACTAGAGTGTATTTGGTTATACTTGCAATATATACAGAGTATAAATTTGGTCACTAGTGTCATCTAATAAATCAATCGATTTAATTAAAGAGAGAAATGAAAGGTTTCCTCTCTAAGTAAAAAAATAAATCTTACCTTATTAATTTAATAAGTTTAAGAGGGAGAAACTAAGGTTTCCATCTCTAATTAAATTAAACAGGTAACTGTTACGCACACATACACAAGAGTATATTTGATATACTTTATTTTATATAAATCACATATTGATTAAAATATAAATAATTAAAACCTTTTAAAAAAAGTGAAATGAATGTTTTCTTTAAAGTATTTCAGATTGGATCTAAAATCTTTGTAGACTTCATAGATCCAGTTGATCCAAAATAGGATCGCTTCCAACTGTCCTAATTCCTTTATTGTGGACTAAACCATGGTTTTGAGAAATGTTGTCATAATCATATGATTATGAATCATATGGCACCGATTAATTTTATCTTAGAAGATTAAGGACGAAGCACTAATTCAATGGAAGGGACAAATACTCAACGAACTCTTTGGATTGATACATATAGAAATATGCCATTTAAAATATAATGATACTAAAAACAGATCCACTTACTTCATTAAATTCATAGATGAATTATCATAGAAATGAACATGTGTATTTGATACATTGTTAGTGTTTTTATGATAGGTTCATTTAATATAAAATAGTGGTAGAAAACATAGCATGTAAAGAAAACAAATATACAATTTGATCGAATAGGTCAGTGTGTTGGAATTGGTTCTAAAAGTACCCTAAAATGAATTAGATACAATCTTAAAAGTCACTCCTCCCTATAATACATAATGAGGTGTTGATAAGGAATAATCGGAGTATGTTGGATTGAGAACAAATGATGATGATGAATTTGAGTTAACTTTTTTCTATTAGGATGCATACTTAAGAGTAAGTACATAGGTAAAATTAATTTCATATAATACATAGTTTATGAGAACATGCAAGACAAAATTTATAATAAACCCCTATAATCTTAGGTCAAGGGTTGATAGGTTGTGTACATTTAAGAGTCTATATATAATATTTGTTTGTAAGGGATCTTGAGTGCATCATCCCAAAGAAATTTGGGGTAGGTTAATATTGATTTGGTAACTTATGTTATGAACAGAAATTTCTGTAAACTCGAAACTAAATCTTTTATATAAGTATATACAAAGGCAGTTCACAAAATGTTTTTGAATGTCCGTTCCATTATACAGAGAAACAACCGTTGTTTCAAGAATCTTCATGATGAAGGAGTTTCTTTTAAATATTATTGATAGTATATTTGATTTGAATATGATCCAACGGTAAAACTGATTATGAAGGATGAAATGAAACTGACAAATCCAAAGTATATGCGACTCATTAGAATGTCTAATAAGAACTCTCACACATTTAAGAGAAACTATGAGTTTTGTATCAAAGCCAAGAAAAGAATTTCCTCAATTGTCTAATAAGCCAGTAAGTGTATTTACTATGTTACATGGCTTAACGCATAAATATGGAATGGATTTCAAGTAGATTTCAAAATATAATTTTGATAGGGGAACCTGAAGGATATGATCCATGGTCGGGAAAGTTTTTTTTTTTTTTTTGAGGAGAAAAACAACATAGTTAGAATATAGCAAGCTATGTTAATATAAATAACTATATAAATTTCGTTTGTTGAAATTAACGTAATAGATTCATTATTCAGTGTTCTTATGTTAATTCATATCTCTTAAAACTTTTAATCTATATGGTTTTGAATTCTGCTACATATATGTTGAAACAATATTTCTAAACAGTGATTTAGAATATGCTCTTTACACATAACAACCAAAGTGTCTCTAAATCAGTGGGGCCGATATTGAGTTTTTTGGTTTCGAATAAGATCCAAAGATTAGTGCAAAAGTGCTATTCAAGATGCGTTAAAGTGAAGCAATTATTTGATAGAAAAATTAAACAGTTTGAATTTCAGTCAAAATACAGAGAAAGCGTGTCTCTGTAAGAATGAGCCATAAAGGTATTATAATATTTCTAAAGCTGTAAGTAAATAACAAAAGTATGATTGTTAACAATGTACCCATGTTAAAACCATTATATTTTGGTTGTTTAATTCTCAATATTTGATTTGAAAGGACATACTTTATATTCAGTATAAAAGGATATTAGGAATGTCCCAAATGGTATACATAGACATCATATGAAAATGTTTAATATGGAGCGTGTAAGATGGATTCCTTATGCATTGGCAATGAGAATTATTATACATATTTTTGTCTACAATATTGCATTTTGCTTATGTATTTGATTCATAAAGCAATTATAATCCAATTTAAGATAACTAAATGATAATTTAGAGTGTTCTCGAGTATTTATGAAATACTAGATAATTTTTATAGAAACAACGAACTACTTAAGGAGGAGTGTTTGGACTCGAACTTCACAAGTAATATCAAGTGTAGTATGTCAATCCTAAACTCATTATCAATCTTAGTTAAGGAACTTTAAGTTGGAATTGTTCCCAAAGAAAGGTTTTGGTTGACATAAAGGTTACATACATTGTCTTGAATAACAGCACAACAAAAGATGTATAGTGCACAAATTTGTGACGGAGCTAGGACGATCCGAAATGCTGAGAAGCATTTAACATTATTAACGATATTAATGTCGCAACACAGATCGTGAAAGAACTAAAGCTTATTATAAGTTAACAAACATACTCTGAAAAATTAAACTTGATAAAGGCAGTTTATCAGCATCGAGGATAATGAGTAGCTACTTAAAATAACATAGCATATCCATTCACTAAGTTATTAGCTCATTCATTTTGAGAAAAATGATTGGAGAAATGGGAATAAGATTTCATAGTTTACTCTAACTGCAAATAGGAGTTTGATAAAGTTAGGGAATGCCCTAGGAGAAATTGTAACACCTGAAAAATTAGAGTAATAATATTTAATCAACAAATTAATTGAATAATAAAATAGGGTTGGGAAATTGTAAGAATTGAGCCACAAAGTTGCACCATTGGGTCTAAGGTTATTTTCTAAGCAATGTTCATATATAACTTGTCGAAATTCGAGCAAGTACAGTGATGAGAGGAATAAGAAGTCAGAATATATAATTAAAAGAAAAAAGTGCATAGGTCGACCCTTGCTATGGACCATTTTGATAAAAATATTTTACGCCTAGAAATGGTTCTAGAAAGGCCAAGGATTAGAGATAAGGACCATAGGTGAGTGTTTTGTAATTTTTTTAGATTAGCAAGCAATTTAAAATGATTGGGTTCTCAAAAGTTGTAGTTTTTCTACAATTTTGAGACAATTTTTATGTATATTTATTTATAATCAGTTTTTAAGTAAATTTCAGAAGTTCTTTTTAGTCTATTTTTATTTAGCTATTTTATTCAGTTATTTACAATTATTTACATCTGTTTTAAGTTAGAATTTGTCCAGTAAATATTAGTTTCTTTTTATATAAATTTTATCCTTTTGATGCGAATAAAATATTAAAAAGAGAAGAATTTGCAAATATGTATTAAAATAGAAAATTTACAAAAATTAGATGAAAAATGAGAAAAACTGAAATGAAATAGAGAGGGACTGAAATAGGCAAATTTGAGATATTTGGAAGCAAAATTATAACAAGTGGTTATAACTAAAAAAAAGAAAATAGAAGACTAACAGTTGCAAGAACAATTATAACACGTAGGTTATAATTAGAAAAAAAGAAATAATAGAAGGGGCTTATTTTAAAACTTAGATCTTGGATTAAGTTCATAAGCAAATATAGCAGTAGTGGCCCGTACCGGCAGAATTCCCTTTCAGGTCTAGGACTAATGATCTCACATGTAAGTAAGGCTGGACATGCTTATGCTGATTAGGATAAATAAGTGGCCAATAGATAGAGGCTCAAATTTGGGGATTCGGGCAAGAGGGCAGAGTTAGAAGATTTGTTTTTTAGGACCGGTACCGACAGCATTCCCTTTCAGGTCGAGGACTGATGGTCTCATATATGGGTGGGGTTGGGCACGCTTATGCTGATTAGGGTAAATAAAGGGTTAAATAGGGGGTGATAGTTAGTCTATACCAGCAATGACCAATCTTACGACATCGATTAGGGTAAATAATTCGCTACCGGACAACAAGATTGGCTCACAGTTGCACAGTAGAGATAGGAAAGGTTAATCAATGGGTAGGATTAGGATTTCAGCCTAATCAAGATTAGCAGTTGAGATAGGATTAGGGATTCAGCCTAATCATAGTAGTTTAATACAAATGCAAATAATCAAAGCACACAATCAAAGCAGATAGTCAAACAGAATCAGAAACAGTATTTTACGTAATTTTTATCTTTTCTGTATCTTCCTTTTAAGCTAGAACTATTGTTTAGTCTATTATCTTTATCTTACGTAGAAATGCTAGTAATTACTTTCACTTACCAGACTTATTGTCTGACCCACTCCTCTATCTTTTCTTTCCCCCCATAGGCCAACAGAGTTGAGGATAGTTGATTCAGGTTGCTTGGAGATCCATTTTCGAAGTTTTCTCATTTTAGATGTATTCTTCTGCTTTTCATCCTTTTCATTTGGTTTATGGCACTTGTGGGAGGGATTACTATTGTTATTTTTTGCACTCTGATTTTGTGAGACTGAAATGTATTTTCATAAGACATAACAGATTTTTGAGACATGTTATGTTTTTATGACTTATTTTAAAATGAAGTTTAATTCTGACTAATAAGTTATTATTTAAATGTTTTCCGCTGCTTTTACTTATTTGTCTTATGAATCTTAGTCTTTGTGATACTCTAGCTATACCTATAACACACCACATCCTTTGGTGTGCCACTTTTGGCGATACTAAGGGGTGTGGGGTGTTTCATTTGAGAGCCTATGATTATAAGATTCCTAAAAACTTGTTTTAAAAGTAAAGTATTTTTCAGAGGTAACATATCTTCAAACTAAAAGTATTTTTCAGGAAGAAACTCTTATTATAGAAATAGTTTTCAAGTATAAGAGAGATTTTATAAAAATCCCCTCAAAGTCCAGTTCAGTCTTCTTTCGATTATTTCGAGCCTAAATTTTCATTTCTTTGCATAGAATGGTGGACGCCCCAAATCTTCCAAAGAGTGTCCAAGTCCTTGGTTGGTTCTGTAGATACCTCAAAGCTACGGCACCATAGGTGCAAGGGAAAATGCCAAACGCAGCATCGATGGGTGGAGGTCGCATTAATCAACCTACAGCGGTCGATTTTTCTAAGCTATGCAAGGACTTCGCCAATCTAGGAGGCAAGACATTTTTTAGCACAGAGGATTTCGTAGAGGCACAAACTTGGTTGAGGCATACGGAGCAGATATTTGGGCTATTAGGATTGGAGGACCAACAAAAAGTTCAGCTTGCATCTTGGCAGCTGAAGGGAGAGGCTTGTTACTGCTGGGAGGTTGTAGAGATGGAGGGTAGAGACATTGGTTGGTTGGATTTCGAGAAAAGTTTAGGACAAATTTAATGTTACAAGCCGAGGAAGGCATACGGTTGGAGAAGTTAATTAGTCTAAAGTAGGGGAGTTTTTCGGTGAAAGAGAATATAAATCAATTTAATGAGTTATCGAGGTTCGGGATGGAGCTTGTTAATACACTGCATAAGAAGGCCACCAAGTTTGCTAAGGGTCTGAACCAGCCCCTCCAAGGGTTGACATTGACACATGTACCTATAGGAGCGACATATGAGCCACTAATGGAAATGGCACTCATTTTAGATGTTGCTAAGGAAGAAAAGGTTAAGGAAGTTCCTAAATCAGAAAACTCTAAGAAGCAGTGATGAAAGAAAAAGAAGGATAAGGACAAGAAGAAAGGAAGAGGGCCTCAAAAGAGACAGATCAAAAAGGGCGAGAAATGTCATAATTGTGGATTGGTTGGGCATTACTCAAAGGACTATAAGAAGGGCACGATGAAGGGGAGATGTTACAGCTGTGGCCAGCCTGGACACCTTAGTAGGGCTTGTCCTCAAAAGATAAGGTAGAAAGCAGGTGTACCTACGGCGCAAGTACAAGCTTTGGATGCAACACCTTCTAGTAGTGAATCACATCGAGCTAAGAAAGTCTCTGTAGGAGGTTTGATCTCTATTTTGGATTTTTCTATTCAGTCTCTTTTTGACTCCGGAGCATCGCATTTTTTCATTTCTAGTTCCTTGGTTGATTGTTTACGCTTAGATATTTCTATAGTTGTAGACCTTATGGTTTTTTCAAACCCCATAGGAGGATCGGCACATTTATCCATGATTTGTAGGGGTTTGAAAATTTTTATACTATGCGTAGAGTTTGATTGTGATGGTATTAGGATTTTCGGGATATGGGATGATTTTGGGGATGGACTGGTTATCCACTTATACGGTGATATTGGACTGTGAGAGGAGAGTCGTTAGGCTAGGGACATGTAGTGAACGGACTCTCGATGTTTCTTGTGACCCACAAGGGTCAGTCATGTTGAGCTTTCTTTATTCCCTTGATTCATCACTAAGAGAGTTAGATTCAATTCTAGTTGTTAGAGATTTCCCAAACATTTTTTAGGTGGTTAAGGGGCTATCCCCTAAGAGAGAGATCGACTTTAGGATCTATCTGAATGACATTGATAAGCTAGTGGCATTGCTCGTGAGACATATGGCCCCTAAGTAGAGGAAGGAGTTAAATAAGCGGATCGGTGAGCTCTAGAGAAAGACTTCATCAGACGGAGCATATCTGAGTGGGGGTGCCAGTCATCTTCGCTACGAAAACGAATGGTTCCCTTCAACTTTGTGTAGACTATAGGGAGTTGAATAGGCTCAAGAAGAAGAACCGTTACCCACTTCCTAGGATAGACGATCTTTTCGATCAGTTGGTTAGATCTTTAATATTTTCTCAGCTTGTCTTAGCAACTAGATTTCATCAGCTTAGGGTCGCTGACGATAACATCAATAAGACAACATTTAGGACACCCGATGGGTTTTTTAAGTGGTTGGTTATTCCATTTGGGTTGACCAATGCCCCAGCCGATTTTGTAGATCTAATGAGCCGTGTTTTTCTAAATGTCCTAAATAAGTTTGTTGTAGTGTTTATGGACGAATGTTTTCCAATTGTATGGAAGAGCAAGCTATTCATCTTGAGGAGGTTCTTCATACATTTCGTGTTCATCAGTTGAAAGCAAAATTCTTAAAGTGTCACTTTTGGCATAAGGAGGTGCGTTTCTTAGGGCATATAGTCTCAAGAAAGGGTCTAACATGGATCCTGCTAAGGTATTATCGGTATAAGATTGGAAGGCCCCCAAGAATGTTACCGAAGTTAAAAGTTTCCTATGTTTGATTGATTATTATAGGAAGTTTATCAGAGATTTTGCTGCGCTTACTCACCTCACTAAAAAGAATGTGATATTCGTGTGAGACGTGGATTGTGAGGTTGCTACACGATGCTAAAGAGGGCCCTTACTAGTGCACCAGTGTTAGTTTTACCCGACAGAGCTAAGCCTTTTACAATATACACTGATGCATGTGGGACTGGCCTTAGGACGGTATTGATGCAGGAGGGGAGGGTAGTATGCTATGGGAGTAGACAATTAAAAACTCATGAGAAGAACTACCCCACCCATGATTTGGAGCTGGCTGCTATTATTTTCGCGCTCAAGTCTTGGAGACATTACTTGCTAGGAGAGAGGTTCGAGCTTTTCACTGACCATAACTCATTGAAGTACCCATTCTCACAAAAGAATTTAAACTTGAGGAAGCAACGTTGGATGGAGTTTCTGGGATTGTATGATTTTGAGATAGCTTATACCCCTGGCAAGGGAAAAGTGGTTGCTGATGCATTAAGTAGGAAGAGAACAACCCTTAGCCCAATGTTCATGGAGTGGAAAAGCCTAGAGTTTATTTCCATCTTTTATTCTATGCCCTTTACGGATATTACTTCTAGATTATTGGCAGCACTTAAGGTTATGCCTACCCTCACAGATCAGATTGGATCAAGGCAGCGAGAAGATTCCAAACTTGTGGATACTCTAGATAGGATTAGCAGAGGGGAGGTCTCTAGACATCTCCAACTATTCGATCAATAATAAAGGGTGGCTAAGGAGAGATGGAAGACTTTGTGTCCCCCGCACTTGTGATTTGATGAGTGCACTTCTAGCAGAAGCACATCATTCTCGGATGACTATTCATCCGGGTGGTGATAAGATGTATAGGGACATGAAGAGAGTGTTTTATTGGAGTGGCATGAGGAAGGGTGTAGCAGAGTTTGTAGCTAAGTGTCTTGTCTGCCAAAGGGTTAAGATGGAGCAGCAGAGGCCTGACAGATTGCTTCAACCATTGGATGTACCCGAATGGAAGTGGGATAGTGTCTGATGGACTTCATATATGGTTTACCCCAATCTAGAAAAGGGAATGCCAGTATTTGGTTGATTGTAGATCGTTTGACTAAGAGCGTCCACTTTATTCCGGTCAAGAGCAAGAGGACAACACCTTTTTGGCATCCATATACGTTTGTGAGATAGCCCAACTTCATGGAGTTCCCTATAACACAGTGAGCAATAGAGACCCTATCTTTACTAGCGAGCTTTAGAGGAGCTTGCAAGAGGCTTTAAGGATACAACATAGATTGAGTACGGCCTATCACCCTCAAATTAGTGGCTAAATGGAGAGAGTTAATAGAGTTCTTGATGATTTGTTGAGGATGTGCATTCTTGATTTTGGAGGGACTTGGGAGGAGCACCTTCCTTTAGTGGAATTCACATATAACAATAGTTTTCTGACTAGCATTAGGATGGCTCTTTTTGAAGCCCTTTATGAAAGACCTTGCAAGTCGCTTTTATGTTAGTTGGAGCCTACAGAAAGATTACTACTTGGTCCCGACATGGTTAGAGAGACTTTGGAATAAGAGGAGAAAGGATATTGAGTTGAGGTAGGAGATTTGGTTTTCATTAAGGTGTCTCCACTAAGAAAGGTAGTGTGGTTTGGATCAAGTGGGAAATTTGCTCCTAGATTTGTAGGATCCTTCCCCATTAAGGAAAGGGTAGGGAAGATGACGTATCAGATAAAGCTATCGGAGAGTCTCGTGGGAGTTCATGATGTTTTTTTATGTTTCGCACCTTAGAAAGTGTTTACATGATTTAGCATAGGTGGTGGAACCTAGCAAACTTAAGGAAGTTGAAGTGGAGAGAGAAGCAACGGTTCGTCGCATTCCTACCAAGATCGTTGGGTATGATATCAAGAAGCTTAGGAATAAGGAAGTCCCTTTGGTTAAGGTGCAGTGGGGAGATAGTATTGAGGACGCTACATGGGAGGCTGAGGAGAAAATACATATCTCTTATCTACATCTCTTCGATGGTATGTCTTGAATTTTCTATTTCCATCTTTAGTTTTGAATAGGTTCTTTCCTTTAGTATCCTTTTGGAAGGTAGATCATAGGATTCAACCTATGGATGGTAGGACTGAATATAAACATGTTACTAGAATGTATTATGTATGTTGGATGCAAGTGGTTGCAAGTGTTTGCTAGTGGATGCTAATGGACGCATATACACACACTAGGCGCTATTATCACTTCGAGATCGGCATAACTAAGTCACTAAAGCATATGCATATGGATGTGCATGCACTTGCATTTTTGTTCCATGGTTGCTATGAATGGGTGATTACCATATAATTGTAGCATTTGGATAATGATTGTAGCACGCTTATAGAGCTGTCAGTTGTCATTAGGGAATTTGCATTCATTTGGATATATGGTACGGACATGAGTGCATAAAAAGGAGGTCGAATGAATCAGTAGACCGCTTAATATTTTGCATTAGTTAGGGACATTGACACTACACTATTGCATAGATCATGAATTGCATAGATCATGAATTGCATTAAAAAGCTTAAGGACAATGGATGTAATAGGTGATGGTTGATTATGTGGTTGTGGAACTTGGATGAAAATATTTATTTCATTCTTCTGTCCTTGGAGATTTCGGGAGCGAAACCCTTTAAGGAGGGGAGAATGTAACAAGTCAAAAAATTAAAGTAATAATAATTAATTAACAAATTGATTAAATAATAAAATAGGGTGGGGAAATTGTCAGAATTGAGCCACGAGAGTTGCACCATTGGGTCCATGGTAATTTTCTGAGCAATTTTCATGTACAACTCGTTGAAATCCGAGCTAGTACGAAGAAGTTATGAGAGAAATAAGAAATCAGAATATATAATTAAAAGAAGAAAAAAGGGCATAGGTCTGCCCCTGCTAGGGCCAGGTCGACCTCTAATGAACACAGGTCGACCCTCCTTTCTTCCTGGACGATTTTTCGTCTAGGACGAGCCGAAGGCTATATATCCGATTTTTGTGAAATCCCGTGCATCCGTAGCTGCATCTGATGGTTCCTAGTGAACCTATGACGTGGTTGCACCAGATTAAATCTTCAAATCCGATGGCTTAAGATCCCTAAACTGCACTATAAATAGAACTCTAGGCCTAACTATTTTTCTCATTTAGATTTTTCCCAATTGGGTTCATTGCCTGAGGCTGAACCCTAAATAGAAAAAATTTCTAGGGTGGAAATCTTTTTGATAAAAATATTTTACACCCTAGAAGTGGATCCAGGAAGGCCAAGGATTAGAGCTAAGAATCACAGGTGAGTGTTTTATAATTATTTCAGATTTCTAAGTAATTTAAAATAATAGGGTTCTCAATAGTTGTAGTTTTTCTACAATTTTGAGACAGTTTTTATGTAAGTTTATTTACGGTCTGTTATTAAGTAAATTTCAGAAGTTCTTTTCAGTCTATTTTTATTTAGCTATTTTATTCAGTTATTTACAGTTATTTACATCTGTTTTAAGTTAGAATTCAGTCTATAAATGTTAGTTTCTTTTTATAGGAATTTAATCCTTTTGATGCGAATAAAATATTAAAAAGAGAAGAATTTGCAAATATGGATTAAAGTAGAAAATTTATAGAAATCAAATGAAAAATAGGAAAAACTGAAATAAAATCGAGATGGATTGAAATAGGCAAATTTGGGGTATTTGCAAGCATAATTATACCAAGTGGTTATAACTAAAAAGAGAAAATATAAGAGTAACAGTTGCAACAACAATTATAACATGCAAGTTATAATTAGAAAGAAAGTAATAACGGAAGAGGCTTATTTTAAAACTTAGATCTTGGATTAAGTTAATAAGCAAATATAGTAGTGGTAGCCCATACCGGCAGATTTCCCTTTTAGGTCTAGGACTGATGGTCTCACACGTAGGTGAGACGGGACACGCTTATGCTGATTAGGGTAAACAAAGTGGCCAATAGATAGAGGCTCAAATTTGGGGATTCAGGCAAGGGACGCAAAGTTAGAAGATTAGTTTCTTTGAACCAGTACCGGTAGCATTCCCTTTTAGGTCGAGGACTGATAGTCTCACACATGGATGGGAGTGGGTAAGCTTATGCTGATTAGGGTAAATAAAGGGTCAAATAGGGGGCGACAGTTAGTGTGTATCGATGATGACCAAGCATGCGGCATCGATTAGGACAAATAATTCGCTACTGCGCCTTAAGCACTAAGAGGTGCTTAGGTTGTGGGACCAATAGAATTGGCTCACAGTGGCACAACAAAGATAGGAAAGGCCGATCAATGTGTAGGATTAGGATTTCAGCCTAATCAAGATTTACAATTGAGATATGATTAGGGTTTCACCCCAATCACAGTAGTTTAAGACAAGTGCAAACAATCAAAGAAAACAGTCAAACAGAATCAAAAACAATATTTCATGCAAGTTTTATCTTTTCTGTATCTTCCTTTCAAGCTAGAACTATTGCTTAGTTTATTATCTTTATCTTGCTTATAAATGCTAGTAGTTACTTTTACTCAATAGACTTATTGTCTGACCCACTCCTCTATCTTTCCTTTTGCCCCCCCATAGGCCAACAAAATTGAGGGTAGTTGATTCAAGTTGTTGTAGAATACAAAAGCCTATGATTTTAATTTAATGATAATAAACATATATATTTATTTAAATGTATTTGTTATTGTACTATTTTATTTTTCCATATAATTAAATAAGTATTTGTTAAATAAAAAAATAACTCAGAATTCATATTTAAACAAACATTTTATTCAAACAAATATAATATTACAAATTCAAATAGTACAAATTTGAGCTCTCGTTACATTTATACAATTTCGATTACAACTCAATTTTCGCTTCACAATTTTCACCTCACTACATATATTCACTCATCACTCATATTTTTTCTTCAACTCTGTTCCAATCTGTATCCATCATCTATGCTATCTTCAAAATAAACAAAGACGTTGTAAAATTGAAAAAGAAATATTTTGCAGTGCACAATGAAATGTGTATTTGAAAATATTATTTGCCTCGGTTATTTGGGTTATTCGTCATCATTTATTTTTTAATTCATCTTACATGAACAACTTATGACATGCACAGTATATAACTGTACATGCCACAAGTTCATGCACACCGGTGTACACTTGCTTGTTAAAACTGCAGGGATAGGTGAGCACAAAGTTAAACCCAAGCCCAGGCCGGATTCAACTCAAGTACAACAAATACAAGCACACATGCAAAGTTTCAATGGATGAACATTAATAGAAAGCAACAAAGTTTCAGGCATGGTCAGGTGCAAGGCATGGTCAAGTGCAAGGCATGGTCAGAGTAACAAGCTAGCAGTTCAACATGCTCACAAGTTCAATGCACAGTGCAGACCAACCTGAGCAGTACAATCACATGTACACATTACAAAGCAAAAATTTTCAAGTAAAATAGAAATGCAAGCATTTAGTTTCAACATGAAGGTAAACCAGGCCAAACATAGAGTGAACACATGAATGCAAGCAACATGACATGGAGCAACCAGCACAATGCAGACAAGACTCAAGTGGAACCACTAGTACAACTAGACTCGACTTCAATTGTCAAACTTAAGTATGCACATGAACACAAAGGAATCAACATTATTGAACCAGACACAATGCAACAGAGGTGACAACATAGCTTCAAACATGCTCAGAAGCAACAGTACAAACTTACCACATGCAACACTTGAAAAAAAAGTCAGAATGCAACACAGACCACCAAATGTACAAATGGAACCATGACTACAAAACATGAAACAGAGGAAACAACAATGGTACCAGACCACACCAAACGAGTTCAGAGGCATGTTCAAAGTTTTAGTACCAGACATTAAACTATGACTCAAACAAAACAAGACTTCACCACTACAACTAGACTTCAAAAGCATGGTGACATATGCAAAAACACATGGATGAATCGAAGCAACTAGAAATAGAACTCAAAGCAAAACTAGAATGTAGTGAAAAGTGAGGAGGCATCAATGCATATGGTCAAGGATACAAGAGCACATACATTTATATACATATGCAGCAGAGAACAGATTAACAATTAAAAAGCGAATAGTTGAGGGTGAAAACACACAATCAAAGGCAACACAGAGAATCACATACACATGGATGTAAACAAAATAGCTCCAAAAATTAACGTACACACAAGCATCTGGGTCAAAAATGTTCCAGGTAAAGGAAACAAGCATCGGCAATACCAAAGATGAAGTTAACAAGTCATGGCCGAGATAAAAATCAATAGGGGTCAAACATAGTTGAAGATATTTAAAAAATTGATATATTCGTACGTATATCAACCGATGACAAAGTCAAATCAAAAATTATCGGAGCAAATTCAAACTCATGGAGCAACATGATACACTGAACAAGTCAAAAATCATCTCATCGTTCCAGCAAGAATCGAATGGCCAAACAAAGTATTTGAAGAATTTATATCAAAATATACGGATGAAAATATAGGGCTTTTATCCCTATTTAACCCAATCCTATCATCGGCAAATTACTTTTTGAGTTCGAGACAAAATCAAAGAGCATATTTAGAACAAATCACAGAAAATATCCAAAACTCGAATCAGGCAAGCCGAGCATAATCAAAATCATAAAGGGGAAAAATCCATACCGAATATTCGATCTCGACTAAATTAATGCGACTGTGTGCATTATAAAGCCAAAGAATCGATTGACAAGGCAAGTCGAAGTGAATTCATCACTGCAATCAGTTGAAGTGTTTTGGCGTCTTCAATTTTCACCAAAACTCTAGTTTGTATAGAGCAACAAAAAGGAACGATAGAAAGTACTTAAATAAAAAATAAAAGGGGAGACGGTCTTTAATTATTATAGTAGGCCATGTCTTTTGTTTGCGTTAGCCTATAATTTTATAAATAGGGTTTTGATTTTGTTTAGTTTATTTTATTTGTAATTTCCTTTTAATTTGTGTAACTTTCTAATTGTGTAATTAGGTATAAACTATGGGGCGTAGTTTGAGAATTCGTAACTCAATGGCTGAGTTGTGGCAGGGTTTTAGGCTTAGAGTTAGGTTAATCAAGTTAGTGGGTATTTCGAGTTTATGTGTGTATGTAAGCGTCTGATTACCTGGTTTCTAGTAGAAACCTTAGGTGTAGCACGTAGGCAGGTTTTTTCCGAAGTTGGGTAAATTTGTGTGTGATCTCAACTGCATTACTTTCTGTTATTATTTTTATTTTTGCATTAAATTTTAGTACACCCTATGCGCCCCCCTTTTGGGTGAAAACGATCCTACAAGTGGTACCAGAGCAAGGAACAAAACCCATTTTTTTTATAAAAAAATTGATTTTTTCCAACGGCTTCATTTAATAATGCTTTTGCTGAAGGTCAGTCCATAATTAGACACCCATATTTAATGGTGAATATGCTCACTGGAAAAAAGAATGAATTTTTTTTGAAAACCATAAATGCGTGGAATATTGTTGAAATGGGATATAGGTTTTACCTCACCCTTTGGTCAAGGCTGGGATATCAACAAATTGGCTGGAAAGGATGATATCAGGATTGGAGAATGATCGAAAACGAGGCTGCGATCGATATCCGAAAAAATGGACCAAGCTCTAATCAAGGTGGGATTGATTGGGAATGATAAACAAGGCTAAGAGAGGCTACATTTCGAATTTCAGGTCAATCGGAGGTTGTATGCTCGAGTTATGGATGGATCAAGATTCAAGAAAAGTCAGTTTGTATCGATACTTTCGTATCGATTGGGATGGACTCGGCTATTTGCACTGGATCGATGGCTTCGTATCAATCCATATGGATATGGATGAGGGAAATGCACTTGGCACCTCACTTTTGACCGATGGATTTCATATCGATGCAGCACACATCGATTGAATGGATATGGCAAGGCATAATTCGTTTGATCAAATCTTGGATCGATACGAAGAGACATAACTTTGGATGGGTACGAACAAATCAGGATCCATTCTCGTATTGACTGAGTTCGTATCGATCGATACAAAGGAAATGTTCAAGAAAACATGGACCACGGAGTGATATGTATGAATGTTGGGATCGATATGAATAGAGGTGTTTAGGATCGATACGAAGGCAATGGATTAGATCAATGAATGCAAACAAAGGCACGGTTGACGGGTATGAAAGCATGTGCTTTCGGGATGTTCAAGGGATCGATACGAGAGACGGAAAGGGTTGATGGATATGAATAAGCCCATAGGCGCTGGTGGATGGATATGAAGCATGGAGACGAAAGGCTATGGTCCGATGGATACTTGGAGGGTCAAGGCAAATGAAGCAGTCAGCGAGCACAAAAATGGATCTACACACAATTATCGCTCCATGTCATCGATCCAAGAACGATCGATACGACGAGGATCGAGACAAAGCGATCGATACGAAGATATCAGCTTACATTGGAAAACACTAAGTTGGATCGATCATAACTCTCAATCTACAAGTCCAAACGTGATGAAATTTTGAGAGGAGCTTCCTCATGAACTCAAAAACCTCCATGATCGATCTCGGCTAGATTGGACAACTTTTGGATAGACATGAATTGAACATGGATTGATCCAAAATCACTCCGGATCGATCTGGCGGGCCCACCTGCGCAAGAGAAAATGTATTTTAGGTTTTGAGGCGAATATTTTCGAATCTACCCCTATAAAATAGCAGTCTAATGGCAACTAGAAAGGGATCTTTTTCTTCTTGGCTAAGGAATACTCTGCCATTTTTTCTATTGATTTCAAAGGCTTGTAGCTGTAATCTCACTACAAAAGCAATAAAAGGGTCAATTCAAAATGGACGTTGGCCGGAGATAGCCGAACCACTATAAACTCTTATGTTCTTTACTTTCATTCTTACATTTTATATTTGCTATCTCTTCAGTTTTATTCTCTACCATACCTAGATCTGAGATCTATGTGTATACTCTGGTGCTTTAACTACTTCTGGGGTTTGTGGCCAATTTTGGCGCAAACACTTTAGTGCTTTCACTGAGAAAGACTAGCACCCGCTACTTCGGATTTGGGGTTCAGATTTGGAGAGCTACAGGATCAGATCTAAGGGGAACCATGAGAAAGCAGTTAGCCAGGAGACAAAGAGTGGAAAGGAGTCAAAAGGTGTCAGCATGAAGGGAGTCAGGAGGCTTCCTCAGGAGCAAATCAGGCCTCAGTTTTCATCACTAGAGATGAGATGGAGATGATGATGGGAACTATGCAGGAAGAATTGTTGGAAAGGCAGAAGGAAATGATGCGGAACCCTCTCAGGTAGTTTGGGTAGGCAGGAATAGCTAGAGCTACAGGTGTTCAGATCCACTGAGCTGGAACAGAAGGACTCAATAGGCAATCGGATGGAGCAGCTCAACAGGGTGCAGCCCCCAACCAACGCACAATTTCCAATTTGGATGGATCCTAAATCAGGGGCACACCACCAAGCCATGATAGACCAATTCATAAAGGGATTCCAGGTGACATCGCAAAACAGGATATCGGTAGGAGCACAAGAATACGTGATGAAGAGTATGTACCAAAATTCCCTCGGGGAATCAGGGGGTAACCCTTGGTGGACAACACTAGATTAGCTGAGAATATCAGATGAACTATGCGTGGAGGTTTAGCAAATAGAGATCTGGAAGGAGTAAACCGGTGCTCGTTTACCCGTGACATCAGAATGGCTCGGAATCCACCAGAGTTCAAGCTACCTATTCTGGACGTATACATGGCAGGGTTGATCCTATAGATCACTTAATGAGATACACGTGATACAAGAAGTGCTAGGGGCATCGGAGGAGGTTATGGCTTGATGTTTTCCTCTGTACTTGATGGATATAGCTGCTATGTGGCTCCGTCAGTTAGAGGATGGATCTATCAAGACATGGACAGAATTGATGGACAGGTTTTTGAAGCAGTTTCAGGTTCATATCAAAAGATCGAAGAATGTAATGTCACTAACATCAGTAACACAAAGGATGGAAGAATCGCTCAGGGCTTTCTTAACTCGGTTCAATGCAGCGGTTACATCAGTGGATCGGTCGGATCCATCGATGGTCTTAATGGCGGCAGTATCTGGAATTAGGGACAACTTGGAGTTCAAAGTATCACTGATACAGAACCCACCAATGGATCTCGGGGAGTTCTTTCATGAGGTTGAAAGGTTTCTTCGATAGGAGGACACGAGTCTGGATATGAAGCAAAAGGAAGTGAATGTGGTTAAGGATGGAGAACCATCCAAAGAAGCTTGCGTAAAGGTAAAGATAAAGGAAAGAGGAAGTTGGATGATGAATTTGGAAAAGCAAGGAAACGGTGGAGAGAGATGAAATTCTCCACTTATACATGATTGAACGAGCAGTTAGAACGGATATTCATGAAGATTCGAGATCGCCTTCCTTATCGGAGGCCGGTAAGGAGGGAATCCTCGAAATAAGAGAGGGCATTCAAAAGGCACTCTATCTTTCATGACCTGGTCGGTTGCGGCAATATGTCGAAACTTGGAATGCATCGATGGAACAGGAGCAGCCACTGTCTACCTCAGACGATGATGGCATGACGCCCAAGGATGATGGTCGACTGGATATCGACTGATAGGGATAATATGGAATACGTAACAAACTTCGGGCAAATAGCCAAGTCACTTACTCATGTGTGGGGATGAAGATAGCCCCTAGGCATGGTCTGAGATGATGATAAACCACGATGCTCTAGTTTGCAAAATCTGCTTTCTTTCTTTTTTCTTTGGACACTCGCTTTTTTTGCTTTTTATGATTTGGTTTCAGGGTTTGGTTTAAACTCCTGGTTTTGTTTGTTCTTTGGTTCATACTTTGGTTTGATGCTTCTTTTCTGGTTTGGATATTGGTCTAGATTTTTGGCATGGATTTTTGGTTTTCTAATTTAATCTGGATTTCGTATTGGATTTCGATTGGATTTTTATCTGGTTTTTGGTAAATGGTCATCGGGTATGGATTGTACCTGGCAAGGGGTAAGTTGTTTCATCCGAACATGGCAAATCGTCTTTTTCAGGTCGTTGAGTATGGACTATGCTCAATAAGGGTCCGAAGCGACCAAGATTCACCCTAGGACTTAGGCTCCATATTATCTATCGGTTACTACTTCAGGTCCTCGATATGGGCTATGCTCGACAAGGGTCTAGAGCGATCAGGATTCTACTTAAGCCATGGCGTTACTTAGCATGCAAGGACACTGAACCAAGAACACCAAGGCGTTGCTTAATACAGGTCGTCGAGTGTGGTTTCTTGACAAGAACCCGAAGAGGTTACGGATTCAAATATTGGATATGTATAGCTAAGGATTCGACTAAGGGCTTAGAGTAGTCTTGGATTTGGATATCGACCCGGAGAGGTCCTATATTCGGTTATTAGTTATTGGATATGCATGGATTAAAACTCGGTTGATGGGTTCGGATGGCTATGATATTGGCTAAGGATTTGGTTACGGGACTTTGAGTCAGACATCGACTAGGAACAGTCGCGGACTTGGATATGGCTATGGCACTTGGATAAGATGGCTTGGTAATAGATTGGATTACAAATCGGATGGTATGGCTATGGATGGAATGTAGACTTTGGATGTCATATGAGCTATTCAAACACACCTTCTTACCAAAAGGCATGTTTTGGGGGCAAATATTACCCCGCCCATTGGTCAAGACCGAGATATCAACAAATTGGCTAGAAATGATGATATCAAGATCAGAGAACGATAGGAAATAAGGCTATGATCGATATCGTCAAAAATGGACTGAGCTCTAATCAAGGTGGGATCGATTGGAAATGATAAACAAGGCTAAGAGGGGCTACATTTCGAATTTCAGGTCAATCGGAGGTCGTATGCACGAGTTATGGATGGATCAAGATTCAAGAAAAGTCAGTTCTTATCGATACTTTCATATCGATTGGGATGGACTCGGCTATTTGCATTGGATCGATGGCTTCTTATCTATCCATATGGATATGGATGAGAGAAACGCACTTGGCACTTCACTTTGGATCGATGGATTTCGTATGGATGCAGCACGCATTGGCTGAATGGATACAGCAAGGCATACTTCATATCGATCAAAGCTTAGATCGATACGAAGGGATATAACTTTGGATGGGTACGAACAAATCAGGAGCCATTCTCGTATCGATTGAGTTGGTATCGATCGATACGAAGGAAATATTCAAGAAAACATAGACCATGGAGTAAACATGGACCATGGAGTAAACATGGACCATGGAGTGATGGGTACGAAAGCTGGGATCGATACGAAAAGAGGTGTTTAAGATCGACACAAAGGCAATGGACTTAGATCGATGGATGCAAACAAAGGCACAATTGATGAGTATGAAAGAATGTTCTTTTGGGATGTTCAAGGGATCGATACGAAGGAGGGAAAGGGTTGATGGATACGACTAAGCCCACGGGCACTGGTGGATGGATACGAAGCATGGAGACAAAAGGCTACGGTCCGATAGATACGAGGAGGGTCAAGGAAAACAAAGCGGTCGGCGAGCACAAAAATGGATCTGCTCACGATTATCGCTCCACATCATCGATCCAAGAACGATCAATACGAAGAGGATCGAGACAAGCGATCGATACAAAGATATCATATTACATTAGAAAACACTAACTTGGATCGATCATAACTCTCATCTACAAGTCCAAACATGATGAAATTTTCAAAGGAGCTTCCTTTTACATTCAAGAACCACCACGATCGATCTCGGCTCGATTGGACCACTTTTGGATCGATACGAATTAAACGTGAATCGATCCAAAATCACTCCGGATCGATCTGGCATGCCCAACTACGCAAGAGAAAAGGTATTCTATGTTTTGAGGTGGATATTTTCGAATCTACACCTATAAATAGCAGTCCTATAGCAACTAGAAAGGGGCCTTCTTCTTCTTGGCTAGGGAAAACTCTGCCATTTTTGCTGTTGATTTTCAAAGGCTTGTAACTGTAATCTCACTACAAAAGCAATAAAAGGATCAATTCAAGTGGACGTAGGCCGGAGATAGCTGAACCACTATAAACTCTTATGTTCTTTACTTTTGTTCTTACATTTTACATTTGCTATCTCTTCAGTTGTATTCTCTACTAAATCTAGATCTAAGATCTGTGTTGAAATATTGTGGATCCGTGTGTATACACTGGTGCTTACACTACTTATGGGGTTTATGGCCAATTTTGGCACAAATAATAGGTCATTAACAATAATGGTAGATAATCAAGAAGTTAAAATACCTATGCATCAATGGACAGATCTTGAAAATAAATTACAAAATGCTCATGCTAAAGCTATGAATTCTATTATCTATTCACTAGATCAAATTGAACCTAATCGAGTCTCACATTGTTTAACTGAGCAGGAAATTTGGCACACGCTTGAAGTGACTCATGAAGTAACCTCGTAGGTTAAAGAAACACACTTTGCTATGCTTAGTAGCGAGTACGAGAATTTCACAATGGAAAAGGATGAAAGTGTCAAAGAAATGTATGGACGACTTTCTAATCTCGTATATAAATCAAAATCTCTAGGAAGACCATGCACAAAGCTGGAAATAGTCCGAAAAATTCTTAGAATTCTTCCATAAAATTTTGAAGCAAAAGTGACTACCATTCAAGAATCAAAGGATCTGAAACAAATTAAAGTTAAATAGCTCATCGGAAATCTCACCACTTATGAGCTAGAAATTAAATTTAAGGAAGAACGTAAAGGAGGTGATATGCGAAAGAAATCAATAGCTCTCAAAGGAACAACTGAAAGTGAAGATGATGATGATGGAGCAGCTGAATAGCATTGATAATAAAGCGATTCAAAAGGTGGAACCGAAAATATGGAAATCCTACCCTAAATCAACAACTGAAGAACATAATCATCAAAGTTCTAGACAACCCAGAAGAGCAGGAGATCACTTGTCACAAGTGCAATAAACCTGGTCATATCAAGCCAAATTGTCCTCAAAATCAATTCAGCAAAGGAAAGAAACTAACAAGGAGAAGTTTTGCAGCCACTTGGGATAAAAGTGAAGAAGATGATAATAGCACTAGCGGTGAGAGTGAAAAAGAAAATTTGTGTCTAAGGAGAAACATGTAACAGCAATGATGATGAGCCAAGCGAGGTATCAAAACTCACTCAATCTCAATTGCTTATATATTTTCATGAAATAAATGGTTGTTGAAAGACTTAAGGAGAAGTATGCTAAAATTGAATCACAAAAGGATAGTTTGATAGAACTAAATATACAGCTTAATCAAATGGTTCAAAACTATAGAAATTAGTGCCCTTAGTGTGACAAATGCCCATCATTTGAAGAGGAAATAAAAAAATCAGAAACTAAAATCAAATTGCTTGAAAATGAAATTCTGATTTTGAAAGAAAGTGAAAATACCAGGAGAGAAAATTGTATTAAAGAGTGCAGTATATTATTGAATGAAAATGAATCTCTAAAGTCACAAGTCCAACATTTGTCTACAACATTAGGAAATTTCTCTAAAGGAGAAAGATCACTAAATATGCTATTAGGGAAACAAACTACTAATACTGTTAGATAAGGAACTGGGTATACTTAATCTAAATGGGATAGAAGTGAAACTAATTATGTCAACTCTAAGTGCACGATTTGTGGAAAAATTGGACAAAATCAAAACAATTGCTGGTATTGACTCAAATACGCAAAAACCATATCAATTTAGGTTCCAAAAGGCACGAATGTAAATCTCTTAGAGTCAAACAAATCTGTATGCCAAAAGGAACAAACATAGACTGTCTTTGTTCTATACAAACTTGTTTTTCGAAATCGTTTGTCACCAACAATCATGGACCTATAAAAATAAATAGGTCACAGAAATCTTTCCTCGTGTAGGTGTGTTGGCAGGCTTAGGAACAGCAACAGTGGTACCTGGATTCTGGCTGTTCAGGTACACGACGAACGAAAAATCAAAGTTCCTTAGCTTAGAGAAATGCAAAAGTGGCAGAGTCATAATGGGCAACAACGATAAATGTAAAATCATTGATAAAAGTAAAGTAGGTAACGGTACATTTACCTTAAACGATGTATTGAAAATCTGCACCATAAACTGATTTCAATCGGCCAGTTTAGTGATTATGGAATGAATGTTATTTTTATTTTGGTTTGTGCAAAATTGTTGTCCAATCATCAAAAGAAACATTATGTTGGGACATTCATAATGATAACTTTGACATAAAGGGGTATTTGGATGCAGATTATGCTGGTAATCTAGTTGATGGAAAAAGTACTACTGGAACGTGTTTTATGTTGGGACATTCATTAGTTGCATCACATTTTCAAAGAAAATATCTGCATAAATTTCATTTCAATTGGCAGACATTTTTACAAATCCCCTTCCAGAAAATAGTTTTTGTCGACTTTGTCTTAGATAAGGTATCTTAGAAATTTGGTTTTATATATTTTTGACTTGATATTAAATGCCTACATTAACTAATCTGATTCCCTATTGATTATCGAAAAGATAAGTAGTAATTGAAAAAGTGACGAGTGTTGATATTATTCATACATCATGACTTGAGACAGTATATTTAGTAAATTTCTTTAAAAAAATTAAAAAAATTGTAATAACTTAAAGTTACTAAGAATTCCATGACCATATCTATTCCTATCATATTTCTACGACAATCACTCATCAAATCTAATATAGTATGTCAAAATGTGGTATTTAAACAGGAAATTATTCATTCTTTTAAATTAATTAGCAATAAAATCATCCAAAAGTATTCACTCTCATTTAAAAGTCCTCGGGTTATTCATGGGTGAACTACTTGGAATCTTTGATTACGTGCTTTCATGCTCATTTAAAAGTCCTCATGGTTATGCATGTATGGAACACATATCAAAATTCGTTGAAATAGGCGAGTTGATTCTAACCCCATTTAAAAGTCCCCATGGTTATGTGTGGTTAGAAGATGCTTGGAATTTTTTTTTAATAAAAATTGGGAATACTTCCAATCTCATTTAAATGTCCTAACGGTTATGCATGGTTAGTAAGTATTTAAATCCTGTCATAAATATACCACAAATGAACACGACTATATGATTTTTTTTCTATACCGACATCACCCCTATCACTCTAAAGTGGAATATGCTCCTAACAGAGTATTTATGATTTTTGTTTGATATTTTATTGAAATGTAATACTTATACTCGATTAGATATTAATGTTCATCACTTTATCACTCTTATCTAACACTATTATTCTTTTGCTAATAACAAAAGGGGGAGAGAAGTTAAGATTATGGAAAATAAGGCATATTCTCACTAAGGTTCATTTTTCATTTGCTTCTTATTAGCATATTTTCTTTTTATTCTCATGCATATGTGAAGGTGACAAATTCAAATAGAACAAGTTTGATCTCTTGTTACATTTACACAATTTCGATTACAACACAAGGTTCGCTTTACAATTTTCACCTCACTACATATATTCGCTCATCACTAGTATTTTTTCTTCAACTCCGTTCTAGGCTGTATCAAACATCTGAACTATCTGCAAAATGAAAAATGACGCAGTAAAATTCAAAAAGAAATATTTTACAGTGCATAATAAAGTGTGTTTTCGAAAATATTATTTGCCTCGGTTATTTGGCTTATTCATCACTGTTTATTTTTTTAATTCATCTTACATAAACAACTTGTAACATGCACAGTGTATCACTGTATATGCCACAAGGTCGTGCACGCTGATATACACTTGCTTGTTAAAACTGCAAGGACAAGTGAGCATAAGGTCAAAACCAAGCCTAGGCCAGATTCAACTCAAATGCAACAAATAAAAACACGCATGCAAAACTTCAATGGGTGAACATGAATAGAAAGCAACAAAGTTTCAGGCATGGTCAGGTGCAAGGCATAGTCAAGTGCAAGGCCTGGTCAAAGCAACAAGCTAGCAGATCAACATGCTCACAAGTTCAATGCACAGTGCAGACCAACCTGATCAGTCCTTGCATGTTCTTCTAGTTGACTACGTTGTGGTACAATCACATGTACACATTACAAAGCAAAATGTTCAAGTAAAATGGGATGCAAGCATTCAGTTTCAACATGAAGGTAAACCAGACCAGACTTAGAGTAAACACATGAATGCAAGCAATTGGACATGGAGCAACCAACATAATGCAGATCGGACTCAAGTGGAACCACCAGTACAACTAGACTAAACTTTGAATGCCAAACTTAAGTATGCACATGAACACAAAGGCATGAACACACTTGAACCAGACACAACGAAACAAAGGTAAAAACAGAGCTTCAAACATGCTCAGAAGCAACAATGCAGACTTACCACATACAACACTTAAAGAACAAGTCATAATGCAACGTAGACCACCAAATATACAAATGGAACCATGACAATGGAACATGAAATAAAGGCAACAATAAATGTACCAGACCAGACCAGTTTAGAGGCATGTACAAAGTTTTAGTACCAGACAATAAAGTATGACTCAAAGAAAATATGATTTCACCACAACAACCAGATTTCACTGTATGATTTCACCACTACAACCAGATTTCACAAGCACAGTGACATATGCAAAAACACATGGATGAATTGAAGCAACTGGAAATAGAACTCAATGCAAAATCAGAATGTATTGGAAAGTGAGGAGGCATCAATGCATACGGTCAAGGATACAAGAGCACATACATTTATATACATATGAGGCAGAGAACACATTAAAAATCAGAAAGCAAACAGTTGAGGGTGATAACACACAATCAAAGGCAACGCAGAGAATCACACACATATGGCTGCAAATAAAACAGCTCAACAAATTAACATACACACAAGCATCCAGGTCAAAAATGTTCCAAGTAAAGGAAATACGCATCGACAATACCAAAGACGAAGTCAACAAGTCAAGGACGAGACAAAAATCAACAGGGGTCAAACATAATTGAAGATATTTAAAAAAATTGATACGTTCATACGTATATCAACCGATGCCAAAGTCATAGCAGAAAAGATCAGAGCAAATTCAAACTCATAGAGTAACGTGTATACACTGAACAAGTCAAAAATCATCTCATCGTTCATGCAAGAATCGAATGGCCAAGCAAAGTATTTGAAGAATTCAAATCAAAAAATACGAACAAAAATATAGGGTTTTTATCCCTATTTAAACCAATCTCATCATTGACAAATTACTATTCGAGTTGAGATAAAATCAGAGAGCGTACTTAGAACAAATCATAAAAAATATCCAAAACTCGAATCAGGCAAGTCAAGTATAATCAAAATTGTAAAGGGGTAAAATCACATACCGAATATTTAAGCTTGACTAAATTGAAGCGACTGTGTGCATTCTAAAGCCAAAAAGTGGATTGACAAGGCAAGTTGAAGTGAATTCATCTCTGCAATCGATCGAAGTGTTTCAGTGTCTTCAATTTTCACCAAAACCCTAGTTTTTGAAGAGCAACAAAAAGAAACGGCAGAAAGTACTCAAACGAAAAATAAAAGGGGAGGCAGTCTTTAATTATTATATTGGGCTATGTCTTTTGTTTGCGTTGGGATTTAGTTATATAAATAGGGTTTTGATTTTGTTTAGTTTATTTGTAATTTCCTTTTAAATTGTGTAACTTTCTTATTGTGTAACTAGTACAAAGTACGGAGCGTAGTTTGGGAATTCACAACTCTGTGGCTGAATTATGGCAGAGTTTTGAGCTTAGAGTTAGGTTAATCGAGTTAGCAGATATCATGAGTTTACATGTGTTTGCAAGCATCCGATTACCTAATTTCTAGTAGAAATCTTGGGTGCAGCACGTAGGTAGGTTTTTGTCGACGCTGGGTAAATCTATGTGTGATCTCTACTGCATTACTTTCTATTTTTATTTCTACATTAATTTTTAGTACACCCTATTCACCCTCCCCCCTCTCCCATCTAGGCTGGAAACGATTCTATAGTTGCTTAGAGATTCATTTCTGGAGTTTTCTCATTTCGGATGTGTTCTTTTGCTTTTAATCGTTTTCATTTGGCTTATGGCACTTGTGAGAGGGATTATTATTGTTATTTTTTGTACTCTAATTTTGTGAGACTGGGATGTAATTTCATATTATATAAGAGATTTTTGAGACATGTTATGTTTTTATGACTTATTTTGAAATGAAGTTTAATTCTGAATGATAAGTTGTTAATTAAATGTTTTCTGCTGCTTTTACTTACTTGTCTTGTGAATCTTAGTCTCTTTGATGCTCTAGCTACACCTATAATGCACCATATTTGATGCTGGGGATACTAAGGGGCGTTATGTGTTTCAGAAATTATGTAATTTATTACATATATCTAAATCTGTGACTTATTTTGTTCATAATAAAGGTATTTGATTTCTATTATATACTTTTCTAAATAGTGGTATAATTAATTTAGGTAATTTATTGAAGTATATAATTATGAAAAATCCTTAAATAAACTGTTATGCAATTGTAGTTATAAATAGTTGCAATATTGAGTAATTAGCCATAATATAAAATTACATTTTATTTAAATGTTTCTGGTCAAGATATCGCAAGAAAGAATATTGATACGTCTATTGAGACTAAAATATGTAATGATGTCCAATTGTTGGGTGGTGACCGTCGGGGGCAGTAAAGGATTACATACTAATAGTTATTGGATAACTATGGATTGATTCATCTGAAAGTTTCTATTTCTTAATAACAACTAAGTCAAATAAGAAACCTCGAAGTAACGATGTTAAATAGTTCCCTCAAATAGAGAAATTATGGAACTTCGATGTGAGTTCTCCACTTTAGTTATAGTCATGGCATGGTATCCATTAAATTACTATTGTTTAGTCCAAGCTGAAGCAAGCGAAATGTAACTTATAGAGAATTCATTTCCTTGGTTGTATGGGGTTAATATGATGGTCAACTGTAGTAAACTCAAAGACAAAATCTCTAGTCATATTAGTATGATTAATAAAAAAATTATTAATGAACCAAGGATTTATTTACGAACTAACCATGTTAATTGTGGAAGGCATTAAAATTTTGACCAAAACCAAATTACATAAACCCCAATATGATATAGTGTTGACGAAAGGAATTGATATAAATAATCATTATTAAATGGTACTGCTTAAGAAATTATAAAATATTCTTTTACTAATTGTTAATCCCTAAGATGAATGTTTTGATGACAACAACCTTAGAACTTATTATAAAATATAAATACTAATATATTTATCTAGATATATATGATTATGCAGGATATATATATATATATATATATATATATATATATATATGCAGGTACTAAGAATGAAGACTGTACAGTATAGAGATTCAAAACTGACGAATTCAAGATTGTAGAAATCATGACTGAAGACTTATGAGTATTAAGAATATCAAGAATTCAAGATATCTAAATAAGTAATAGATTCTAGATTTATGTTAAAGCTTCATAATAGCACTAAAAACTTTATTCGGATTTTAATTATGGAATGGAATCCACCTTCTTGCTTTAATAATGGGATGGAATCCCCGACCTCTTTAATGGGATGGAACCCACGACCTTCTCTAGTGCAATCGAATCCACGAAATTTTCAAAATGAATTATTTTTTTATTTTTTCAAAACTATCTTTTTAAAGAAGACATCTCTCTCTCGGTTTAAATATTTTAGCCTTAATTCAAAATTTATTTTTAATCATATTAATTTCAAAATCATTTCTTTCTTTTAAACTATCTTCTGGTTTTAATATTTTAGCTTTAATCTCAAAATATTTATATATTTAGTTTTTATTACTTTTACATTTTGTAAGATCACTTTCTAAAGGTATTTATAATCATAAAGTATATTCAAAATAGTTTACAAAGTTCTAAGATTGTTTCGACAAACTTTAGAATGAAAATCACAACTACAAAACAAGTCATTTGCATCGGTTGTTCACCCCCCTGTTGCAGCAGTTCTACAACTGATGCACATGCAACCGATGCAACAGGCTTAACAGTTTTGCATCAGTTCTAAAACCGATGCAAAACAGTCCTTTTTGCATCGGTTGTTACTAACAACTGATGCAAAATACGGTTGCAACAAAGGAACAAGTTGCATCGATTGTAATGAAAACCGATGCAACAAAGAAACTTGTTGCATAGGTTGTTGTTGGAAACCGATGCAAACTGATCTCTCTATTATTGATTATAACAAATAATTATTGCATACAATATTACAATCATTCAAAATTAAATTTGATGAAAAATACAAACTGAATAACATAATACCAAAATAAACATATATCAATTAAAGTGTCAATAATCTATACAAAATAATGGTTCATACATTCATTTTTGCAGCAAATTCAGTCACGATCTCTGCTCTGCCAACAAACTTTAACTTCCTCTCCACTGTGCCACAATCCACTACTAAACTAACCTCTTCCAAGCTACAACTTACTCCTACATCCACAGTGCATCACCAGACTGTCATCACCACAGCACTACCGTACAAGCACTGACTACTATCATCCACCCACACTTCATTAACACAACCATACCATCTCTTCCAGCACTGGCCACGGTTCTATACTTCAATCTCCACTTGCATCTTCAACATTTAGCAAAAAGTCCAGCCATAGCATTGCTTATCAACCAGTGCACATCAACCTCAACTACACCACTTACCTGCCAACATTACTGCCCATACAATTATCACCGTCTCCAAGTCCTCCAAAGACGCTTCATCACCTCTCCATTAAACTGCACCTCAAAACGATTACAACAAAACTCTCACACTCCACAAACACACTACACCTCTCCTCACCGTCCAGTCTTCTGCAATCATTCAATTTAATCACTTATCAACCGCATTCAACCTGAAATAATCATCACCGTTAACTGTCTGATGTCAATCCAGCAACCTCCCCACCTCCACTTACAACCAATCACCCCTTGTCTGACATCTATGCTAATGCAATCTGAATAAGCATCACTTTCCCGTGCAATGAACAACCTTAATCATTTGCGCTTGCATAGGGTCAGTGTTCAAGGTAAGCAAAAGTGTAGAAAGTTGGAAATGTAAAACATGCATAAAAATAAATACCAACTCCAAATATGACATCAGAAGTTTATCTTATCAAATCAATAATGCTATCCTCTGCCAAATGTGTCACATACAGACTATACAGTTTGACGCACGAACACTTGAGATGTTTACACACACCCCCACACACACACGTATAATTTTATTGTTTGAAAATTGGTAAACTATGTCAAGAGTACTCGATTTCAGGCCCTATATACCCAGACACTTAGTCTCTGAAGAGTTTGTCGTAAAAGTTCATAGCAACTTAAAAAAACTTATATATCGATCAAGTGTATGTATGTAGGGTTCAAAAGTAACCATGTATATGTATGAACTTTTAAGCATAAAGGTATATTACGACTATCTGGTTCAGAAATCTGTATATAACAAATATACAGCAACTGTCAGTTAATATTTAGTTTCATACTTTCAGTATGGAAAATAATGTATGACTAACTGCATACGCTCAGCCTATTCTCTGAATCTGCAGAAGATAGGTGGTTGGAATATTATTTTGAGCTTCTCCATACTAAAGTGCACTCATAAAAATTGCGCTATATAAAAATGACACCTTTTTATCAAAAAAATTATAAGAACAAAATAAAGCTTTCTAATGCTAACATTATTTAATTAAAAACAAATTAAAATGATCATCTTATTGTCGTAATTATTGAGATGGTCGTATTGAATGTTTAGCAGTAGACAATCCTCCAGGAAATAACCGCTCCTGCAATTTTCTAAATGGATTCCATCACTGCTTAAAAAACCGTCCAACATAGTTATAAAACCAGAAAAATAAATAAAATTAAATGTAGTTTCATGTACCTTGATGGAAGATACTTGCATGAGAAAGCTGGCAGGGCCAGTCCGCCAGTTGGTATACACAATTATCATCTAGTAACTTGAACAGATGACATTGCTATAGCTTCTTCTTACAAGTTACAAGTTCTTGACTCTGATTAGTTGCCACCCAAACAAAAATCAACCCATTTACCAACGCAACCGATGTTTTAGAGAAATAAGAGCAAACAAGAAGAAAGTATAAATCAATCAAGGTAACATTTAACAGTAGATGAAGGGAACAACACTGTTAGTTTGTGTGCTTGACAGATTCTAAATTATGACCAGATTTTTACATATATCGGACATGTAATTTAAAACAGAGGTTTAGCCAATTTGTAGTTGACTATAGACGCACAGAGATTATAGAATTAGCTTATTTCTTCTACTTTGAAAGTAAAATCATTATTACAATACAAATTTCTAAGCTATTCATACAACCTGGAATCATGGGGATATCTGGGTCTGTAGAATAGTACATTTCAACACAATATAAGCAATAGAGCAGTGCAGGGCAGTAGCAATACTAAGATTTGTTTTTCTCAAGAAAATTTTGTAAACATTATAGCAACCAACAGCTTGGTGCAGTATGTGTAAATATAGGGATATGTATATTCGAATTTAGATATAAAGTTCGTCGGAATTTGATAACTTTCTGTTTAAGTGCTCTACATGTCATCTCTGCAAAAAATAAATTTATTTCGATATCTTTTGCCCACTAAAAAATAATTCTTTTGAATTGATGATTATAACAAATTTTTGTAATATATAATATATTGTATAATTAATTTGATGTTGTAAAACTATTGAAATAAGATCATTTTTTACAGGGATGATGCTAGGTAGAAAACACCTACAAAAAATTATCGAATTCTAATCACCATATATACCTAAAATTATCGAATGCTAGGTAAAACTATTTGAACTTAACCAATAGCAATTCCTCCAAGTTTAAGCTTCAATTCCCTCGATTTAACAGCCTTGAGAATCGATAACCCAAGTGTTACTGCATACTTTCCTCCATATGATTCAGCCACTAAATACAAATTACGATCCATATGCAAATGCTAGAGACACGCTACACAAGCAAAAAAAAACATTGGATTATGAAGAGCATTCATTATTAAATCAACGTAGCTCTTGTCCAGGAACCCAACCTTCTTTACCATAGGGAAGTATCAATGTAAATTTATCACCCGTTAAGTACCTGTTCACATATCAATGCATGTTCAAAGGAAGAAGTCATTCAGCATGAGGTTTCAAAGTAATTATAGTGCAAGTGTGCGTTTATCAATTACACTCAGTTTCAGGGTATTTTGTTTTGTGTTTTTTTCGTTCTCTGTATGCTATATATCGTTACAACATGAGGTTGGATTTCATTAGGGAATAGAGTAGTTATCAAAAGCAGCATTAGTTTAGCATATGAACAGTGACGAGGACAAATTATGATTCTACAATGCACAAGGACTAGCTTAATTTAATGAATTATTTATTTTAATACCATCCACTAATGCTTAAAAAAGTACAAGAAACAAATAATATGATAATAAAAATAGTTTTAGCAATGAATATTCATTTATATATACAAGGTAAATTATTAACTTGATAAAATAGCAAACATTATTTAGTTAATATTACTTAGTATATGAACGATGTATATCACACTTACTTTTCGCTCAATAGTCCATTCACTGATTTCTACGTAGCCAATAAAAATGAGATCACATCCTAGAGTAAAGAAAAAATACCCAAACAATGATGATTAACTTTTTTGCTTGCTACAATATTCTAAAAGGACTTAACATAAAAAAAGAAGTGAAATGTATCTTTTTTCCCCAGTTTTGATCCATCTAAAAATGTGGATACATAACTAGGAAATCTGGAAAAGAATGCAACAAGAGAACCAAATTCTAGAAGGAAAAAAATACAATGTCTTCTTCTCCAAATATTATGATAAAACCGTCAAGAAAATCAGGCAAAAAAATAAAATGTAGATGAATAAACTAGTTGATCTTTTCATTAAGATTGAAATTATAGTAATGATAAATGCACCCCAATTATATATTTTGTTTTAGTCAGTTTTTATTTTAGCCCTTCCTACTTCATATTATTCAATATGGAAAAAATATTACCTGGTTGAGTGAGTGAAGATTGGTTGGTCTTAAATAAGTTCTTGTAGTTTATTTGAACTAAATAGTTTAGTTAAATTACTCGATTTTTTTTAGGTATATTTGATTTCATTTCCTTATTCTATTGAACCGCTAGGGATTTGTTTCTCATGTCGCATTCACTTTCTTTTTTCCATCCTATGTTTTCCACCATTCCAACGAGAGAAAAAATTGAGGAATTTTTTTCCTGCTTTTTGCATTTGTGCCCATTTTGGAAAACGTGTGTTTTCAAAAATGAACTTTGCAAAAATAGCCTTCAAAGCCTAAAAACGATAAATTCATGAAACCAAATAGAAATCGTATTTAAGAGACCTTTAGAAATTTGTTTTCATCAATTTAACGTGAAACACGTATCACATCTTCTTATGTTTTACCCTCTATGGAAGCAACAATGGCGTACATTTTGGCTTGATTCAATATAGATTTTAGTTTAATTCAACAAATATTGCTAAATTAGTTGGGTGTATGGCACTTGAAAATTTCTTCATATGTACAGGATACTATTAATTAGTAAAAAGAACAGGTAAATTATACAGTCAAGGACTTGCTACAACTAATAGAGTTTCAAGTTCATTATGTCCAAATATTTGACCATCTTCCTTTAAAACGTGTAGTTTCACTGATTTCTACGTAACCAACCCCGATCTTACTGCAGTATTGGTTCATCCCGTGCTTGAAAAATAAATAAATAAATTGGACCATCTATTAGTTTTTATACAAACATTTCGCTCAGTGGAAATTTGTAGCAATATACATATTGAATATGAATTATTTGTCATTAGATTATTAAATATATATTTTTCAATGCAAATCTAAAATACGAAATTTGATCAAAAAAACGTTAGTTTCTTAACATTAGATCTACAAATCGCATAATCTTAACACTGACACCAGTTGCGGTCACCCAAATATAAAGTCCAACAAGCAGCACCTTAAAACATACAAAATTTAACATCGAGCAAAGTATATTACCTAAAGTTGTCCCGTGTAGGGCAAATTACCAACCTCGTTGCCTTCCATCATCCTCTACCATGACCACCTTACATTTCAGAGCCATGCAAAATAGTTGCAACCCGCCCACTCCTTGAGTCTCCATAGAAAACTCAAAATTGATCGCTTAACGGTGATTTGGTAGGCCAAATCTAATCCGCGAAATAACATACGGTGACAATCAATTTTAGGGTTTTTTTAAAGTAGACGAAATATTTGGGGAAAAGAAAGGGAAAATAAGCGGCGAAAAAAAATTAGAAGGGCAGGAATTAATAGGTGAGCAACGAAAGTGGGTTGAGAACCTAAATAATTTGAAATTGCATCGCCTTCCCTAGTGAACCGATGCGAAAATAATTATTTTGGATGCAAATTAACGTAGTTGCATCGGTTGACTTTAAAACCGATGCGACTAAAATTATTTACATCGATGTATTTGCATCGGTTGTTGGTGACAACTGATGCAAATTTGATTTTTTATTACCTATTGCTTTCCACATACCAATTGCATGGGTTATTAAGACAGAACTGATGCAAATAGTTCTATTTGCATCAGTTTTTACTTCAACCGATTCAAATGAGGCGAAGCAATATGCATTTTTTCTACTAGTGAATCTCTATTAAAATAAAAATCAATTTTCAAAAAATACTAGGGGATGTCGACATGCCTATACTCCCATGTCGACATGGTAGCCGTAGATTTAAAATTCGAATTTTCAAAAGAAGTGTCTATTCGTCATAACCTTTCATGAATGGATATGACCGTTATTCTCATATATATACTAGTAGTTTTCAATGAATTTTCACTTAAGATTTCTTTGTTTTCTCTCCTCTTTCTCTTCCATTCTTATTCTCAAACATTCCTAACAAAACTCTGCCAAAATCCTAAGTGAATCAAACTCGACCATCTCCAATTTGATTCTCTGCCACTCTCTCTCAAAGATCTTAGTGTTATTCTTTAGGATCATTTGTAATAAAAGATCAAAAGATCGAAGTGTATCGAGTTCCTCTCTATCAAAGTGTGATTGGAAACGGCGTGATTGTGGCTTGTAAATCAATTGGGTGTGATTGTAGCATGTAAATCAATTAGGTGATCTTGTAGCCTGGTTAGATCAAGAGAGTTTTCCCTGGACTTAGAGACAAGATGGTGTATCTCGTGGCCTTAAAATCGAGGTTGTAATATCGACATTATATTTGAAAGGAAATCTGCATAAGAAATTATGTGGGACTGGATGTAGCGTAACTTCGAACTAGTATAAAATTCTAGTAGGTTCTTTCCTTTAATGCTTTATTTACTATTTGCATCTATGTCTGGTTCTATGATTGTCTCTATGTTTGTGAATTGCATCTGTTTGGGTTTAATTTGAAAAGATTTCAAAAGGATATATAATATTGATTAAAAACAATTCACCCCCTCCCCTCTAGTGTTAATTCTGCCTTAAGATTCGTAATTCGCATTTCCTACATTTGGTATCAAAGCATTGGTTTTCAAAGTTATCATAATTTGAATTTTGAAAAAGTTATAATGACAATTTTTGGAGATTGTGTTAACACTAGTTCAAAACTGTCCAAATCATCGTTGTCTCATAAGCCTGTATATTGCTATTATAGAAAATCAAGTTATCTACTGAATTGGTGTGTTGTGCAGGCATAGATGTGTTATATGGCTTTTGAAGAATTAACACTCAATGGATAAATGATGCAAATCAAGAAAAACAAATGGATACTTGATAGTAGATGTCCAAGACACATGATTAGTAATCTAGAGATACTGAACGACATAACTCATGAAGATGGAGGATTGGTCAACTTTGGAGACAATTCAAAAGGATATGTGATTGGCATATGCATGTTGGTAACTCTAAAACTCCTACTATTTCTGATGTTATGTTAGTTAGGAATCTAAAACACAACTTACTTAGCGTAAGTCAACTATGTGACAAGGGCTACAAAATTAAATTTGAAAATGATAAGTGTCACATCGAAGATAATAAATCAAATATTGTCTTTGAAGGAATTAGGAAGAAAAATATTTATATTCTCAGTATAAAAATCTCTAATGATAACCTATGTCTTTGGCCTAATACAAGTGACCCTTCACATAAAAGATTTGGGCATTTGAATTTCAAACTCTTATCTAGACTTTCAAAACTTAATTTGTAAGAGGTCTTCCAAAAAAAATTAAAGTAGATAGTATATGTGATGCATGTTAGTTAGGAAAACTTAAGAAGAGTTCATTCAAATTGAAAGATATATTTCAATTTCAAAACCTCTTGCGATACTTCATTTAGATCTATTTGGTCCATCTCAAATTTAATCAATAAATCATAGTAAATATGTTTTTGTAATTGTAGATAATCATTCTAGATTTAGATGGACAATTTTTCTGAAACATGAAAGTGATGCTTTTGGTTTATTTAAAACTTTTGCAAAAAGAATTCAAAATCAACACTCTTTTAAAATTAAAACTATTCATAGTGATCACGATGGAGAATTCGAAAATAAATTTTTTGAGAATTTCTATAATAAAAAAGGAATAAATAATAATTTTTCTTTTCTAAGAACACCACAACAAAACGAGTGGTAGAGCATAAAAATAGGATGATTCAAGAGCGTGCAAGAAAAATGCTTTCAGATAGTAAATTACCAAGAAATTTTTGGCTGAAGCAATCGCTACAGCTTGTTGCATTTTGAAGAGGATTTTAATTAGACAACTAGCCAACAAAACCCCATATGAACTTCTTATCAATAAGAAACTAAAAGTATCTTATTTTAAAGTTTTTGAAAGTAAATGCTTTATTCTAAATACAAAGGACAATTTGGATAAATTTGATCCTAAATCTGACAAAGGAATCTTTATAGGATATTCTAATAGAAGCAAAGCATATAGATTTTTCAATTTAAAAACTAACACCATTGAAGAAACAGTGCATGTATCTTTTGATGAAAATTTCAAAGATTTTGTTCAAATAGATGTTGAAGATGATTTTTTTACTTTAAATAATGAATCAAATGAAAGAAAAAATGTGAAACTGTTCATTCTAATAAAAGGATAAGGCTTTTAAAAGATCATCCTATAGAAAGTATAGTAGAAAATATTGAATCTGTTGTTAGAACTAGAAATCAACTAAACAAGATGAGTAACTTAGCTTTAATATCAACTATTGAACCCAAAATTCAAAGGAAATATCATCTGATGATTCATGGATTCTTGCAATGCAAGAAGAACTGAATCAATTCACTAGAAATGATGTATGTGAACTTATTTCTAGACCCGAGGACAAAAGTACAATAGGAACTAAATGGGTTTATAAAAATAAAATAAATGAACAAGGTGAGGTCATTAGAAATAAAGCTCGGTCAGTCGCGTAAGGTTGTTGTCAAGAAAAAGCAAAAGACTTAGATGAAACCTTTACATCCGTAGCAAGATTAGAAGCCATTAGAATTCTACTTGCTTTCACAAACCACAACAATTTCAACTTATTTCAAGTGGATGTCAAAAGTGCCTTTTAGACGGTTTTGTTAAAGAGTATGTTTATGTCGAACAATCTCCACTTTATGAAGAAGAAAAGTTTCTAAATCATGTTTGCAAATTAAAGAAAGCTTTATATGGTCTGAAACAAGCTCCTTGAGCCCGGTATGACAGACTAAATCTTATCTATTATAATCAAATTTTGAAATTGGTATAGTAGATAATACTTTTTTTATTAAAAGAAACAAAAATGATATCCAATTAGTACAGATTTATGTAGACGACGTCATTTTTGGGTCAACAAACAATGAAATGAACAAAGAGTTTTCTGAAATAATGACATAAGAGTTTGACATGAGTCATATGGGTGAACTTGCTTTCTTTTTAGGATTTCAAATAAAACAACTATATAGTGGTGTTTTCATTAGTAAAGAAAAGTATGCTAGGGATCTAGTTAATAAGTTTGGTATGACCACTGCGAGTGGAAAACCCACTCCTATGGCAACCAATGAAGCCTTGAATAAAGAAGACATGTCAAAAGATGCTGATCAAAAACTACACAGGGGAATGATTGGATCACTACTTTATATAACTGTGAGTAGGCTTGATATCATGTATAGTGTCTCTGTGCAAGATATCAATCTCAACCAAAATAAACCCATTTAAAAGCTGTTAAACGTATCCTAAGATATGTTAAACACACTTTAGACTATGGCCGACTTTACCCTAAAATGATTCATTTGATTTAATCTCATATTTCGATGCTGATTATGTCGGTTGTAAATCAAACTGAAAAAGTACAAGTGGAACTTGTCACTTTTTAGGACATTCTCTGGTTTCCTGGTTTAGTAAAAAGCAAAATACTATCTCACTATCAACAACTGAAGTAGAATATATCTATGCTGCTTTGGCTTGTTCTCAAGTTATCCATATGCAACAGAGCCTAAAGGATTTTGGATTAAATATTTCAAAATCACCAATTTATTATGACAATATAAGTGTAATAAATTTATCCAAAAATCCTACTCATCATGCTAGAACCAAAATATTGATATTAGACATCATTTTCTCAAAGATAATATAAGTAAAGAGATTATTTCTTTTGAATTTATCAACACCGAGAATCAAATAGCCGATATTCTGCCAAAACCTTGAATCAATCAACCTGACAACTAGGTATTTGTTCTATAACTGACATATAGAATATAGATATAGTAACATATATATATTTAAATAGATATAGAAAAACAAAATTGTAAAAAATTTCAAAGAGATATCGAGAGCCCCTACCCCTCATGTCGACATACAACGGTTAGATTTGAAAATTTGTTTTTCCCTCTAAAATCAATTTGGTGGTTATATAACCATAATATTTTGAACTTATCTGTCTTCTCACTTCATTTCTATCTAATAAACTTATGAAAATACAAAGTAATGGCCTCCTTTTCTAAATAAAACCAAAATGCAACCATTTCCTTCCCTTCTCCTAATTCTGGTCCATTCCAACACAACATTAGCTCGAGTAATGAAGATCGAGGAAATTATGAAGGATTCTCTACAAAAGATGACTGAAATACAAGTCATGCAAATAAGGATGGCAAAGAATTAGGAGAAACAAGGCAAGATTCTTAGAAATTTGCAAAAATTTCTAATGGATAATCCTGCAGACCATATTGTGATTGAAGATGATTCCTCTAATATATGTATTCATAATCCATTAGAGGACGGCGAAGAAGAAGCGGAAGAGGAAGAGGAAGAAGCACACTTGGAAAAGGATGATAATGTTGTTTGCGTTGGAGAAGTCTGTTTTGACAAAAATGGTAATTTGGTCGAACAACATGGAAACTTTTGTCTCCATTACCCTAATTATTCGATTCATAAGTCACCAATTGTCAAGGACTCTTGTTAGATTGTTATTATATTAATGTTTTTATATATTGTGTACTTGTATGTATTTGTGTCTATGTTTCATATATATGTGTAATGTAACATCATATATAATAAAATTAGATTTATGTTTCGCTTATTATACTTCGTTATTAGCATTTAGTTCCATGGTATTAGTTTAAAGGGGAGTTATGTAGTTTAGGCTCAGTTTTTGTTGATGACAAAGTGGGAGAATTATAAAATAAGATAGTTAGGCTGTTAGTTAGGCTTAGATTAAGGGTGGGTTAGTAGATTAAGGAGGAGTTATTGAAAGAAGGGGGAGTCGGAGTAGAATCAAGTTTGGTGGAGTATATTTTATATACATAGATTGTCATCATCAAAAAGGGGAAAACTGTTAGTTCCTGAGATGATTGTTTTGATGACAACAACCTTAGGACTTGTTATAAAATATAAATACTAATATCTTTGTCTAGATATATTTATATGCAGGATACACACACACACACATACACACACACAGATATATATATATATATATATATATATATATATATATGTAAGTACTAAGAATGAAGACTGTACAGTATAGAGATTCAAGACTGACGAATTCTAGATTGTAGAAATCAAGACTAAAGACTTATGAGTATAACGTTTATCAAGAGTTCAAGAGTTCAAGATAACAAGATAAGTAATAGAGTCTAGATTTATGTTAAAACTTCATAATAGCACTAAAATCTTTATTCGGATTTTAATTGTGTAATTGAATCCACCTTCTCGCTTTAATAGTGGGATGGAACCCACGACCTCTTTAGTGCGATGGAACCCACGACCTCCCCTAGTGGAATGGAATCCACGAAATTTTCAAAATGACTTATTTTTAGATTTTTTTTCAAAACTATCTTTTTAAAAAAGACATCTCTCTCGGTTTAAATATTTTAGCCTTAATTCAAAAACTATTTTTAATCATATTGACTTCTGGTTTTAATATTTTAGTTTTAATCTCAAAATATTTATATTTAGTATTTATTACTTTTATATTTTGTAAGATCACTTTCCAAAGGGTTTTTATAATCATAAAGTATATTCAAAATAGTTTATAGAGTTCTATGATTTTTTCGAAATTTTTTAGAAAGAAATTATCTTTTTAAACAAAAATCAATTTTCAAAAAATACTAAGGGATGTCGACATGCCTATACTCCCTATGTCGACATGGTAGCCGTAGATTTTAAAATTTGAATTTTCAAAAGAATCATCGATTCGTCATAACCTTACACGAATGGATATGACCGTTATTCTTCTATATATACTATAGTTTTCAATGAATTTTCATTTAAGATTTCTTTATTTTCTCTTCCATTCTTATTTTCAAACATTCCTAAGAAAACTCTGCCAAAATCCTAAGTGAATCGAACTCGATGGTTTCCAATTTGATTCTCTACCACTTTCTCTCAAAGATCTTAGTGCTATTCAGAGTTATAGGATCATTTGTAATCAAAGATTGAAAGATCGAAGTGTATCGAGTCCCTCTCTATCAAAATGTGATTGGAAACAGTGTGATTGTTGCCCGTAAATCAGTTGGGTGTGATTGTAACCCGTAAATCAATTAGATGATCTTGTAGCCTAGTTAAATCAAGAGAGTTTTCCCTAGACTTGGAGACAGGAGGATGTATTTCATGGCTTTGAAATCGAGGTTGTAATATCGACATTATATTTGAAAAGAAATCTACACAAGAAATTATGTGGGACATGATGCAGGGTAACTTAGAACCAGTATAAAATTTCGGTATGTTCTTTCCTTTACTGCTTTTATTTACTATTTGCATCTATATCTAGTTCTGAGATTGTCTTTGTGTTTGTGAATTGTATCTGTTTGGGTTTAATTTGAAAATATTTCTAAAAGATTCATAAAATTAATTAAACACTATTCATCCCCCTTTTAGTATTAATTCTGCCTTAAAATCCATAATCCACATTTCCTACCCTAAAATGGTCTATAAGTGATGAATTCGACCAAATTGTCATACCACTAGTAAATTTTACGTATGAAGGTCAATTTTTGAAATGTTCAATGTTAGGTTCCGACTGAATTCACCCCTCTATGTCGCATAACTATATTTATGAATTCTCCAAAAACTATATAATTTAATTAACTTATAAACATTTTAAGTCAGTTAATATTTGAGAAATATTAATTATTAATTAATTAATTTCATACATGGGAGTTGTTTTGATTATCTAGATGCATAGATAAAAGTTATATTTGCATATGTCGATATACGATATCGGTGTAATTTAAATAGAGTTTAAATAAATGATCATTGCATTAGGGATTTATGGAAAAAAATTCCATGAGATGGCAACAATGCGGCAAGCCTAATATTGAAGAGAGAGGGGGTAGAAAGGGAGAAAATTAAGGGAAATGAATAGGGCAATTTTAATTAAATAAATGAGGAACGTTTCGTTCTTTCAATTTTAACAAACCCATTAATTGATTTCCTATGTTCTTTTCTTTCATTCTCTTTTCTTCTCTCCACTTTCCTTGCCAGGCCAATATCCAATGGCTCCGTTCCTTAATTTTCAATTCCAAATCAAATGAAAAAAATCAAATAGAATGAAATATAAGTAGTTCATTCATCTCTTGCAAGGACTAAGTGTGTACTTTGGAGATCTAAGGAAAAATATCTAATCAAGATGTGACTTTTGGATAGATCTAAAAGGTATCTTTTATTTTAGTTATTCCATGGAATATAATATGATTATCATAATTTTGTATGTCTGTACTATTGCCTCATTTTGATTTGAAATTATTTAAGTAATTTTAAATTTTGTTGAATGAATAGATTTTGTTTTTAGCTTGACAAATAAAATAAAATTTGTATATGATTAAAATAATGTTTTAATTATAGATCAATGATTTAAACTCTTAAATCAAAGTGTTATTTTTGTCAAGATCGAACATTTTGTGTGTACATATTATTTTCATTAGTATTGAAACAGAAACTTTGAATGCACATGATGTCACTTCACCTTGGACTGAAAATAATCATGCAATCTGAATACTTTCTTGAATGAATCTGTTTTTTCTTAATTTGATAAATTGAAACATAAGTTTTCACAAGATTAAAACAATATTTTGATAATGAATCTTAGTTTTAAAATTGATTATAATAACATCCTAAATTTGTTACCCAATGTAATGCTTCAAATGTCCTTATTTGAAGATTGTAAATATATTCTTTAATTTACTGTGTTCAACTTTGATTTTATGATATATAAAAATGCTAAATTTTTGGTTGAAATTATTAATTTTTATGTGCGTATATATATATGTATATTTGTTAATTAATTCAAGCATATATATATGTTTGCAAATACATCAGAAAATTTAATACAATATGAAAGTTCTTTTTGAATTACCTAAAAAGTTTATATATATATGCATATATATGTATGTATTTATGTATGTATCTATATCTGTGTGTATGAGTGCGCACACACGTGCGTGCGTGCGTGCGCGTGCCTGTATGTGCATATGCATGTGTGTTTGCATAGTTAAAGCCTCACAAAATCCCAAATGTAGCGAATAGTGCTCTTTGACCACTGCACCTTTTCAAGTTAGCACTATTAAACAATAAATTTGCTTTAAACCTACTATTTTTTTCTATACCTGCAAAATCAAGGCTTTTTAGCACCCGCGTTAACAACATTAATATAAAAATGTTGATTTTACTGTTCTTTTTTGGATCATATCAACAAATTTATAATAAAGACCTAACTTTACGGTATAAGCATTAATTATAAGTTAAGAATATATTGTGGTAACAAAATTTGAACTACATTGTAAAGATCCATCTCCTCTACCCTTGGAAATCGACATTAATACATCCTTGGTATTCATGTTCAGCAAATCCAAGTGCTAGAGAGGCAGATTATCATGGAGTAAAATAAAATAAAGATAGAATGCAATCTTATGCAAATGGAATAACATATATTATTTCAACATATAATCTTTACAGCGGTAAATTTTATATACATTTATCAGAGTTTAACTTAACATTAATATGGACAGTTATAAATATCTATCCTTACAAATGTGAAATACGATAGTATATGTGTGTGGTGGAAATGGATAACAATCTTTAGAAGAATCTTCTAACTCCATGCTCTGAGCTCTTTAAAAATGCTCTAAATAAAACCTGACTACTAGGCTGCCAAGAAAATTAGGGAACATAAACACGGAACGGTTTTTTGCATTATGATAACCAAAACATTTGCTACGCAAAATCTGGTAATATTATTTTTATTGACATTCTTTTGAAAACGCTTTTCAAGTAAATATACACAGTCTTAGCCGTAATTGTTACATTTAAACTCCAGCATACTAGGCTCTACATTCAAGTCTGAAGGAACTTATTGGAGAATGGATGTCCATACAATGGTAGGTAAGGAACTACCTTCCGTATAGTATAACTCTAGTGGAATGTACCGAGAATCAACAACTTTGGAAACCTCTGCACCTGGCAAGACCAGCCTGCCAGCAGACTCATCTTGGTTATGGATTGAACTGAACATGACATCATCGCAGTCGTAACTGACCTATTCGAGAGCTCTCTTATCATACATAACGTACTCAATATATATAGAGTAATCTAAAATGGTGATGACGATACCATAATGGTTGTGAACCACATAGCCTTACGGCATGCCCTGTTTAAGCCATTTTCGGGTAATGAGGCCTGAGGTAATGATTACCTTTCACATAGCACATTCCCCTTTGAATGCCACATTTCCAATTCCATCACACACACCATTGATTTCTAAAAATGCACAACCTCTGAGCTCATATGTCTCAATGAAGGGTGTAAAGTATAGGAGAGTTACTTGCTACACCATCAAAAAATGTACGTTCGTAAAAATCAATATACACATATGTTGGAAATACAATGTCAAACATTCGTCCATACAAGTTGTCCAGGAACATGACAAATTGAAGGAACTCTCCTACCATATGCTTTTAGGAATCAGCCCTAGGATTAGTAGCGAGCAGCCCTTGCATCAAAGATTAAATGAAGATACTACTGCGCCATATATATGATATGGGAAATTTCCCCCGTGGGTCAGTGACGAGCAACCCTTCATTCCATTTATTACCATTCCAGGTCTTCACTTCGAATACGTAAACTGGTTCGAAGTAGTTTTTAGATAAGAATCACTCAAATCTGACTCCGGTTCCTTCGAACCAATCATCGATAAAAGATGTTAAGTAATTTGGTGCTTATAGTTTGATTAATTACTTTCATTTTTATCAAAAATATCTTCTAGAGATATTTTTTTTTTGAAACATTTCTTTCCTGTATATACGAAATCATTAAACCCCTCTTCAACTTTGGAATACCAAACCATTTTCATAAGTCATATTGGAGAACATTATTGAGTAAAAAGCATCGATAGAAATTATACTGATTCTACTCAACATCTATATCCATAGCCTATACTATCCGTCGAATAATGGTGAAATCACCTTTTATATTCAAAAGGATAGTATGGGTTTCCTCCTTGGAATTTAACACCAAGTATAAAAAGATTATTTCTATACAATCCAAGTTGTTTAAATTTGGAAAATTGAACGGTTTATACTTGTCTTGTTTCCGACATTTCGACCTTATCTATTCCTCGCTCATGAAAAAGGCCAGGTGATCCGAGGGACTTGTGACTCCTGAATATCTTCTTAGTTTAAGTACCTCATATCCGGATCTCACGAATAGAAAAATCCAATCTACTCATCGGCTTTTAGAGCCAAGATTAAATCATTTGATTTTAACAGCTTTTCTTCAAATCATTCATTTAAACTCTTTTAGATAAATTATAAAATCTTAAGATCATCATTAAAATACTTAATTATTTATTCTAAAACATTAATAAAATATTTGGAAAAGTATACTTAAGTTTAAAGCATTACTTCAAAAGTTACTAAAAAATGCTGCAAAAAAGCTGCATATAGTGGTTTAAAAGTTTATTTGATAAATACAACTTTGCTATCATTTAGAAATTCATTTTTATAACTTAACTCTATTTTAAAACATTTTAAAAGATCTATAGAAATTATTCTATATTTTAAAGAATTTAAAATATCAATTTTAAGTAATTTATCGCTCTGGTTTCCGAACTGCTAAAGCGCGACTATTTTGAAAACTTGATTTGCTCATATTTCAAAATCGACTAAACAAAATCTCAATCTTTTTCGTTTGTTCGAAAAGTATGATTATAAGAGTGTGGAAAATTCTTATTTCAAAGAATTCCGACTTTGAATCCATCGTATAAATGGATTTAACTTTCTACAGCGCAAAATCGCGAACTGCCATTGCGCGACACACCTATTTTTGACTGAATTTTTATAACTTGTCAAAACTTCATCGAACTAGATTTTAGTGTTTATAAATCTTTTTAAACCATTTTAAATAGGTTTAACAAACTCATAAATACCATTTCATTTATTAAAGGAACGTAATTTATTTTGTGATATTTGATGTGTATTAATCGTGACTTGTTTCAATATCAAAATAAACACATAATCAACATCCAAACTTGATGCTCAAAGCATAGTAAATTTCCGCTGTAATCACATCACATCGTCGTCATTATATATATATATATATATATATATATATATATATATATATATATAGTTTCTTACCTTCATATGTTTCTAACTTTACGAAAATTTGTTATAGCTTCGCTACGGACGAATAAAAGCATATCAAATTTAGCTTTGGATCTTGAGAAGGGCATATTCTAAGCTTGCAAATGGAATGGTGCTTGGCCTTGGTGGTGGAGGTGGTGATCAAAAATATAAAAGAGAAGTGGTTGAGCTTCGACCTTGAATTCACAAAACTAGACCCGAAAATTAGTCATTTTCTCATGGTTTTTTGACCATGTTGTTCTTAATATTTGGAAATGTTGTCAAAGGAAAAGTTCTTGCAAATTCTCTTATCTTGATTATCAAAAAAAAAGAATTACTCAATTTCGAGGTTTTTTGAGGGAGATGTGGTAAAAAGAAGGAGAGACATTTTCGAACTTAAACTCAAAGCCCGAAATTGCACTTAAAAAAAAGAGATTTGGGCATAGCTAACCTCAAATGGGAAGAAGTGATACACATGAAAGTTGTACCCATTGGAATTTTACATGGTTTGAAAAAAATATCTCCTTTTGGTTCTGGTTTGAGGAAGTTACGGTAGAATGAAGAAGATGGAAAATGAGTGGGTATTTATAACCGAAGTTAACCTCCTAAAATATCATGATATTTGTTTATCATGTATCACCACTTCATCATCACACCACCCCTCCCTTATGTCACTATACACAACTGAAATAGCTCCCCCCCCATGTGTCTTCACATGTATATGTCCTTTGTGTGTAAGAAGGTTGATCTTTGGATGCTTAAAGTGTAAGAAAACTAAAATATCTTAGATATTTTTACCATATATGTATATATAAATGTATACATATATTATGTGTGTTATACGTATGCATATGTGTGCATGCGACGTGTATATACACGTACATGTATGTGTACAAGAGAATAAACAGTGTTTCATACATATATTGTAAACAAAATTTGAAAACTAATTTCTTTTCATTTTCAATTAATTAAAATGATCTAATTTGAATTATCAAAACAATATAAATTAATAATAAACAATTGTTTACAAAAAGTGTTGTTATATCGATAAAAAGGTGTCCATTTTCTTATATTTTCAAATCAAATATATACATCTCTATAAGATTATTATAAATCATTCATTAATTACTTTATAACTAACTAAAATGAATTATAATCATTTAAAATCGTTATTTAAATAATTATAATAATTATTAAATCATTAAGTCTCAATTTAAATTCATAAATAAATAGCTAAATATAAAGGCATCACTGATGGTGTCATAAATAATTTTATTTTTCCCAAAAATAAAATAAATAATTTTATTTCATATACATGTTTAAACAGATAAATAAGCGTATATATCCAACTCCGTGCGCGACTTCTGATAATTATAGAGCTGTTTATTATTATCGATATTTTTTCAGAGTATATATACTTGTAAATACTTATACGAAAATTAGATTACCGTTATTCTTGTTCCAAACATTATAGTCTATGTTTTTAAATGCTTTAATTTGAATATTTAAAAATAAATATAATTTATCAAATTGACAAATTTGCGAGTCGTTACATACTTCTCCTCTTAAAAGAATTTCATCCTAGAAATTACAACATAAAACCCAAAGGTATTTGTCCAAAATATTTATTTTTAAACCTACACCCATACGATGTATACTGATCATCTGTGCGCAATTTCTAATTCGATCTACTATTCGAATCTACAAAATTACTTCTAAACTAGTATTGATCCCCCAATCCGCTAGTATAGACAATGTTCAGGCTTTCCGATCAAAACTTTAGTTTTTCTTGCATAGCTCTCAACCATGATAGAAAACCGTAGTATCCAACCACAAACCCTTACCAATGTTCACCGTCAGGAATTGAGTGATAAATCCTTTTTCGGACCAGGTAAACACCTCAAAGTTCCGTACTCGAATTTTAGATCAAAATCGTGCGACGAATTGATTTACGTACCTCATACCTACTTATTAATCTTTCCAACAATTTATGAAAACATTTCATAAAATTTTTATTTCAAATATTTTTATAAAGATGCTTCTTTATATATATTTACCCTAAAAAAAATTATTCACCAAAAATTTCTATCTTCTTTCCAAGGAAACTATTTTAATTTAAATACTTAGAAAATACCTCTATATACTTAAATCCGTAAAAATCTCTGAGGAAAGCTTTATATTTTTCAAAACACGCTTTATTGGGTCTAAACAAATGTTGAGTAAAACATTGTTACAACAACCCAAAAACTTCAATGTAGGGACTTGATTGATTATACTTAATATTATTTTCTCGATATCGAACTTAAATTATTAGTTAACGATGAAGCCGATCAAGCTGGGGTTCACTACCTCTCAGACCTTGAATGGACGTCATTCTTAATTTTGAAATGGCCCACCCCTAATCTTTACATCAAATATAGGATATGAATATATCCCGTATATTATATAAAACATGTCCTTCTAGAAATCAGTTACAATATAAGTCCATTTGCAGCCAACAATATTTTTGTTATTTGGAGGGCTGACTAGTTCTCATGTTTTATTCTTAATAAGAGCATTATACTCTTCATCCATAGCTGCTTTCCAATTCTTGTCCTTTGTGGCTTGTTCCAAAGTTTCTGGCTCTTCTATTGTTATGAAAGAAAAATAAAGTTTTGGTTTAGATATACCACTTTTTGACCTTGTGATCATTGGATGACCAGATCTCACTTGAGTTTCCTCTGTGTTTATCGGGTCAGAATTGTTTCTAAATTGACTTTGTTGAATGTCTATAGATGTTGAGTTTGATTATTTGTGCATATAGGAGACTGATTGAGATAGTTGGATTCATCTGCTAGTTTATAGCTTGACTGATCAGGCATTTCAAGTTGTGAATCATTAGCTCATGCAGTCCTCTCAATCTACTTTTGTTGCAAAGCATTAGAGTACACAGGTAAATCGGGTATAGACACTCTTGGATTGTATACCTTCTTGGTTGTTTTCATGTTTGAATTATTGAATGGGAATATATGTTCATCAAACAGAACGTGTCTGCTAATAAATATTCTTCCACTGTTATCCAAACATTTGTACCCTTTTCGATTAGTTGAATATCTTAAGAAAGTACATGGTTTTGATCTGAAATATAGTTTTTTAGAGTTGTACTATCTTAGGCGAGGAAAACATAGGCATTTAAAAGTTTTTTAAGGTATGATAATCAGGTTTAACTCCAAATAGCTTTTCTAAAGGGCTTACTCCTTTTAGCACTCTTGTTGGTAATCTATTAATTAAATACACTACCGTATTGAATGAGTCATGCCAAAATTTTAATAGTAGAGATGATTGAGCTAAAAGGGTAAGACCTGACTCTATAATATATCTATGTTTTCTCTCAATCAAACTATTTTTCTCAGATGTATAGGGACATGTAGTTCTATGAACTATTCCCTTATTATTAAAAAAATGGTAAGGGTATTGTATTCAGAACCTCCATCGGTCTGTATAACCTTGACTTGAAACCCAGTTTGTTTTTCAACTAATGATATAAAATGCAGTAAATATTATATGTTTCAGACTTAGCTTTCAAGAAGTAAATGAAAGAGGCTATGTTGGTAGGATCGTGTAATATGGAATAACGAAATAGTCTAGGTAGATAAAGTAAGTAAAAGCAAGGTAGACACCAGGATTTTATACTGGTTCGGACCTCCAGTCCAACGTCCAGTCCCTAAGCTTCACTTAGGAATTCCACTAACTAACACCCTCACTTAACCCGGAGGAATAGGTTTACAACTTACCCGAACAACCGAACGGGATTTATTACCTCAAGTACCGAAGAGGACTTCAACTCAATTACCAAAAAACAATATTCGACTTGTTGTGTTCTTATCAACACTAATGAGTCTAATGTAGTACAATATTCCTATAATCTTATCCTCGAGAGTATGTAATGTGTTTGTGAAGATTTAGGAAATGTGAATTGCTATGAATCAAAAGAATATTAATAACAAAGTAGTGATTCAAGCAATAGATTTGTGATTGCTTTGAGAATATCTAGATAATATGTTCAAGTAGATGGTAAGATTAAAGCAAGAGAATTTGGTGAATTGAAGATGTTAGAATTATGTATTTATACTTGTAGAGGAGGTGCATCTGTTGGCTAAGGGTGCAGACAAGAGATGCTTCTATTTCCATTGGTGAATGGTTGCAACTCTTGGGAGGAAGAAGGTGTCCATTCAGAGAAAATTCGCAGGTTCAAATTCAGTCGACTGGACAAGGAATTCAGTCAACTGAAAATATGAAGGAAAATTTTCAGGAACAAATTCAGTCGACTGAGCAGGGTGTTTCAGTCGACTGAAACTGTACATGTTTGTATATGTGTAACAGGTTCAGTCGACTGGTCATCCCAGTTCAGCCGACTGAACTATTAAATTGTGCACAGTAAATGTTTATTAAAAAAATGAAATTTATGAAATGTGTTCTAGTGTTTGTGCAAGCCTCTTGAGGATAGATTTTAACAATAAATCTAAACTAAGACCTATATAAAAATCATACTTATGTTTATCCTTGGTCTTCATCGTTCTTTCTTTAGTTTTGCACATGTCTCTTCCTTTTTGTTGAAGCACATTGTCATTGATCAAAATCTTAGCGTATCAACATTCTCCCCATTTTTGATTGATGGCAATACTCATGCGTGTTGTGATGCCCCACCTTTATACCCACGCTAGCCAAGGACACCACGGGGTAATGCCATCAACTAGCGCGGAGAATAAGGCTATTGAGGAGCGACCCTCCGTGTGATTGCTTTGTGTGAGCACCGATATGCCAGATAGAATAACATGCAATTCATTTCGAGAGGAAATCTGACATACCGATACAAACCCAAAGCTACTACACAGTGGCTATAATATCTTCGGAAACAAATATAGAAATAAGCATAACATAAATCAGTCACAGATAATTCATATCACAAAGACGGAAACCGATATGAATATTACAAACAAAAGTGTATATCAGAGTAGTGGTCAAACAAGATCTACAATAACACAAAAGAATAGATACAAGTGCTAGACAAAAGAATATGTATACATCAAGAAGTCTATATCTCAAATGTATACAACAAAAACTACTAGACTAAAGTAGTTAAGAAAAAGTCAGAAGATGGTTCAAGATAGGAAGTCATGAGGAAGCACCTGCAATATCTCAGTCTGACCCGAGTATTATTTAAGAATAAAATAATAAATGGATCAGTCTAGCTATAATTATCAGATAAAATGAGACATAAGAAGAGATGTAATAAAAACGTATGATAACCAAAAATGTCATACCTCGACAAGTATACATTAGAAAATCAACAAAGGAAAATCATACAAATATCTCACGAATCTCATAGCATAAAAAGAATGTCATATTCTTTATTTAATTCACCAAGCCACAAAAAATGACATACATATCAATGTCAATTGTAAAAGTTGGTGAAACATAAATTCCAGAAATCAATAATTAGAAATCTAGAAATCACAAGAAAAGGATGGCCAATCCCATAAAAATGAGCCGGAGCTCCTCCTGACAAGGTATAGTCCCTCATTGCGGACTTTGAGCCGAAGCTCCTCCTCGTGAGCCGAAGCTCCTCCTGACAGGGTATAGTCCCCCATTGCGGACTTTGAGCTGAAGCTCCTCCTCGTGAGCCGAAGCTCAATAAAAATGAGGACAGTCCTCCACGTGGACAAAGAGACATCGCACAATGCTAGTCTAAACCATAAAATGATCATCATTGATCGATAAGTGTAAATTACACTAAGTTAGTAAATATATGAATTTAGCCTCATGTCCCATAACCACTAGCTTAACTTAAATATTTACGAACAGATTGTAGATTTCCACTCGAAAATTGTCACAAGAGATTCAATCGAACAAGTCCAAGAATTAACCGACGAAGTAAACGCAAGCGTTTCATACCACTTGTTTTACTAAGTCGTTTAATTAGATTTCTCATACGAGTGAGGTAAAAGTTTGTATATACTAGTAGGTTGGAAAACGGTTTTATAAATGAGTTTGATAATGAAAATAGAGTTTAAATAATCTTTGATAAAGAGTTTGAATATTTACTACTAGTATAGAATCCTTTGTATTCTAAAGTGGCAAAACATAAAAATGATTGTAAAAACAATCAATCATAAAAATCCACATACGAAGACGTGAATCAAATCCAAAGAAACCGATAAAGAATCCATCGAAATGGATATTCAAAAATCCCTAAAAAGGAGTCATCAAAGTCGTAATAAATGATAACAACAAATAGGATCATCACGAATCGATTCAAATTGGAAATTCATTCCCAAAAGGCAAAGTGGGCTGAAATAAAAAATTCAGTCGACTAAACCATGCTTGGACTGTTTTTCAGCCTATCCAAATGAAGAGCAAACTCTTCCAAAATGCAATCGGACGAACATTGGCTCTAAGGGTTTATGCCAATAGGCAACCCGGCCCTATATGCTCCTCGACGCATCACCAAAACATGATCAAAACATCAAAGTTAGGATTTTAAAGATTTGAACCCAAAACACTAAAAATTGGAATATTCACCAATTCAAGCCAAACCAAAAGCAAATGCACATGAATAAGTGTTAGGAATTCATACCCAATAACCAAAGATAATTATAGTCATAGATGTGAGATAAAGATCTCACCTTTGAACCCAAAAACAATGAATGAGAAGCTTGAAGACAAGGGAAGATCAACCGCACTTCAATCGCAACACAAGAAGCTTGAATCTAAGCTTAAAAGAGAAACATTTCCCAAATTAGGTTTAGGAATTTTCTGAAATCAAAGAGAGAATGAGTTGGAGAAGAAGGAGATGATACTTACCAATGCTTCTCTTTGAATTTGGAGCTAGAGCTTGATTTGCAAATGGAAATTAGGGCTTAGAATTTTAATTCTTTTTCTATTCCCCCAATATTCTCTTTAGAACTGAAAAGATAAGGAAGAGGGAATGAATGAAGAGAAGTGGTTCAGTTTGGGGTATTAAGTTGGCTAGTGGGCTGAACCCAAACCCAAATCCAAAGTGAAAAAGGTCAAATTTTTAGCTAGCTCCAAAAATATCAATATTTATACTCAAAAAGGTTGCAAATGTCATTTTGAACTCAATGGAAGGGGTCTCGAGTCCCAATTCGACTGTTTGCTAAAAGTAGGTTTTCGGACTAAAATCCGACGAACGATGAAATATTTAAATAAAATATTTAAATATACAATCGATAAATATGCGGGTTGTTACAGACTCCCTTCCTTAAAGAAATTGCGTCCTCGCAATACTTAAGAAGAAAATAAAGAGTAACAACCATAAAAGCATATAAACACAAAAGAAATTTGAAATAGGAAGTTCACCATAAAGAGCATGAAAGAGTAAGCCTGAACGGAATCGCTCGATGAATTCCCAGGATTCCCAAGAGCAATCCTTAGGATGTGAGAACCATTGAACTTTCACAAGAGGAACATCTTTTTTTCCGAAGGCGCTCAACCTCTGAAGCAATGATGCGAATGGAATGTTGCTCATAAGTCAAATCTGGTAAAACTTCAATTTCCTCAATAACACCGGGCTCAAGAATAAAAATCGAAATCCCTAAGGCATTTCCGTTGTAGAAAGACGTGAGAAAACGTCATGAATAACTGAAAATTGAGTCGGTGCAACGACGTAGAATAATAACAGTACGTCTGAGAAACTAGAAACTCGAATAATTGGAACAACAGCGTAGTACAATGACGGTACGCCAGATGAACCAAAGCTCAAATAATTCGGAACACCGACGCAGTACAAAAACGGTACGTCCAATGAACCGAACACCATAAAAGAACATCGGACGCAAGCCCATAAAAGAAATGAGACGAAGCTCAATAAAACAAGGTACATCGAAACGTCCGATGAACTTGGTAAAAGATCATTCCATTCGGACATCATCAAAAAGACAACCACTTGTTGCTTACGACTAAGGGCATTGGCAACATGATTTCCCTTCCGGGAGTATACAAAGAATATTAAGATCATAAGATGCAAGGAACTCTAGCCAACATCAAGTTCCTTATGAGAAAATAAATATTCCAAAGATTTATGATCGGGGTAGAGAACAAATTTCTCATCCAAAAATGATGATGCCAGATTCTAAAAGTGAAATCAATAGCCGCGAGCACTAGATCATGAATGGCATATCTAGTCTCGATAGGCTTTAATGATTTAGAAACATAAATGATAGCACGTTCTCTTTTGCAAGAGAACGACATTCAAACCAATACGATAAGCATCGGTACAAAAGATAAAGTCTTGGTTCCCTTCGGGAACCACAAGAATAAGAGTATCAAAAAAGAGTTCTTTTAAATAATCTTCTTTCCCGAAAAGCTAAAACTTTCAAAATTACAATTATCTTAATGTAAAAATCTTTCAAGAAAAATTTACATTTTACAACTCAATATATCGTGTCTGATTGTCTCATCAAAGCATTTAGGAAATTCCTATCGATAACGTTGATCAAGCGCATCGACCAGAATTCTTAAAGCACTCAACGGGCAATACAATCACAAAATCATCTTCTATATGATGAAAATATCTCTTAAAAGTTTTGAGAATATTCTTTGCTCGTTTAAGATCAAAATCCAATTATACTTATAAATAAATCTTATGAAAAAGATTTGCAAAATTTTAAATTTCTATTTTCATCCAAAATCAATAAATACAAGAATAGTCTCACCGAAATATTCATAGAATACTCGATTAATAAAATGGATGAAATAAGCTAGACGAATTGAATGACATAATAAGTCATTCATAAGAATCATAACGAGTGCGGAAGGTGGTAAGTGGAATGCTAACTTCCGCAACTCGTAGCCAAATAAAAGTCAGTAGCAAGGTCGAGCTAAAAAGATCTTAACGCCACACAAAAGATTGCTTAGCTGATAATCCTAAGACAAACTCAAAAATACCGAAAAGTTTCACAAACTATTTAGATAAGAAAAATAACACTTTCCTCATCATGAGGGCTTAAAGAATAAAATGATGCCATCAAATTGGAATCAAAATCACAAAGAAAAATAGAAATCTGCTCAACAGATTAAAAATGTCGAGGATGAATAGTCCACACGGAAAATAGGATATGGGCTTCACAACGATTAAGCCAATCCTTACAAAAATCAATTCCGAAGCCTAAGTAAAAAAAATCGGCTCGGAAAGAAAAATCACATAAAATAATTTCGACATCAATAAAAAGAAACAAGTTGAGTGTTGCGGATCCACCATCCGGATTCGCAATTCTCAAAGAAGACATCAAGCCCAAATTGTTTTAAAGAAAAAGAATTCAACAGGTTCTGTTGATATAAAACGATGAGATGATCCCATATCAAAAAGAACTCAAATAGGAAGATCAAAAAATAAAACAATGCCATCAAGGGTTGAATGAAAAATACCTTGACCAAGAGAAGTGTCACTAGGAGTTTGCACAATATTCAGCTCTCCCTCTCTCCTACTTTGAAGAATAGGACATGTAGATATAAGATGACCCGAACTTTTGCAATAACAGCAAAAGAGAGGTTTCGAGCACTCCCTTGCATAGTGGTCCGTGGAACCACAATTGTAGCAGCGTCCACGACTAGAGGTAGGAGTCTTTGCTACCGGAGTTTGTTGCTTCCCTTTCTTGATGGGATTGGGGCCTTTGAATCTAATAGTCCTCTTCACGTTGTTGTTGAAGTTCTGTTTGGCACGCACAACTTCAATATCGCTTTCTCTATCGGCCTCTTCAAGACGAAGAGCGATATCAATAAGCTGATCAAATGAAACTTCTAGTTTCAGAAGTAATGGCTTCTTGAGGTTCTTATTCAAGCCATAGACAAAACTCTGATTTTTCTTCAATGGGGTATTAATGTACTCGACCCCATACTTAGAGAGAGATTCGAAAGATGCGACGTAGTCTGTCACAGAAGATTCACCTTGAACAAGGTCAATAAAACGCCGTGCTAAAGTTACTTTTTCAGCCTCTGGCACAAACTTTAATTCGAATCGTTTTCGGAATTTCTTCCAAGTAAGATCCGCTTCATTTATTTCAGAAATCAGAAGCTCATACCAATCTAATGCTCTTTCTTGGAGCATACTAGAGGCCACCTGAACTCGGTGAAGATCAATAAGGTTCATGTGAGAAAAGATTCGATCGCATGTTTTGAGCCAAGCTTGAATTTCTATAACACTCTCGGATCCCTTGAATGGCATTCCACCCAAATCGGTATAGTCTCTGCACAAGCATGCAAAACCAGATCTAGGATGAGTAGGCTCTGGAATGGGTCCGACTGCTTGAGCGTTCTTTACTAGTTCAAGAAGCTGCTGGACAGACATAAATACTCCATCCTGGGGAGTAGCACTAGATTGTCCGGCACTGGGATGGTTTGATCTAACCATTTCTCTTCTTTAAGAAAGAAAGAAGGAGAAAAGTTATTCTCAAAATAAATATCAAGCAATCTTGATAGATAAAACAAGGAAACATAAAGAAAAATAGGATGAATCGGTACGAAGACTCGAATAAAACCCTAAAGCACGACTCCTAAGAAAGACTTAGGACATGATCCTTGCTAGATTATTCTATATTGTTTCGAAGTTTGGCTCTGATACCAAGCTGTGATGCCCCACCTCTATACCCACACTAGCCAAGGACACTACGGGGTAATGCCGTCAACTAGCGTGGAGAATAAGGCTGTTGAGGAGCGACCCTCCGTGTGATTGCTTTGTGTGAGCACCGATATGTCAGATAGAATAACATGCAATTCATTTCGAGAGGAAATCCGACATACCGATACAAACCCAAAGCTACTACACAGTGGCTATAATATCTTCGGAAACAAATACAGAAATAAACATAACATAAATCAGTCACAGATAATTCATATCACAAAGGTGGAAACCGATATGAATATTACACATAAAAGTGTATATCAGAGTAGTGGTCAAACAAGATCCACAATAACACAAAAGAATAGATACAAGTGCTAGACAAAAGAATATGTATACATCAAGGAGTCTATATCTCAAATGTATACAACAAAAACTACTAGACTAAAGTAGTTAAGCAAAAGTCAGAAGATGGTTCCAGATAGGAAGTCATGAGGAAGCACCTGCAATATCTCAGTCTGACCCGAGTATTATTTAAGAAGAAAATAATAAACGGATCAGTCTAGCTATAATTATCAGATAAAATGAGATATAAGAAGAGATGCAATAAAAACGTATGATAACCAAAAATGTCATACCTCGACAGATATACATTAGAAAATCAACAAAGGAAAATCATACAAATATCTCACAAATCTCATAGCATAAAAAGAATGTCATATTCTTTATTTAATTCACCGAGCCACAAAAAATGACATACATATCAATGTCAATTGTAAAAGTTGGTGAAACATAAATTCCAGAAATCAATAATTAGAAATCTAGAAATCACAAGAAAAGGATGGCCAATCCCATAAAAATGAGCTGGAGCTCCTCCTGACAGGGTATAGTCCCTCATTGCGGACTTTGAGCCAAAGCTCCTCCTGGTGAGCCGAAGCTCCTCCTGACAGGGTATAGTCCCCCATTGCAGACTTTGAGCTGAAGCTCCTCCTGGTGAGCCGAAGCTCAATAAAAATGAGATACAGTCCTCCACGTGGACAAAGAGACATCGCACAATGCTAGTCTAAACCATAAAATGATCAGCATTGATCGATAAGTGTAAATTACACAAAGTTAGTAAATATATGAATTTAGCCTCATGTCCCATAACCACTAGCTTAACTTAAATATTTACGAACAGATTGTATATTTCCACTCGAAAATTGTCACAAGAGATTCAATCGAACAAGCCCAAGAATTAACCGATGAAGTAAACGCAAGCGTTTCATACCACTTGTTTTACTAAGTCGTTTAATTAGATTTCTCATACGAGCGAGGTAAAGGTTGGTATATACTAGTAGGTTGGAAAACGGTTTTATAAACGAGTTTGATATTGAAAATAGAGTTTAAATAATCTTTGATAAAGAGTTTGAATATTTACTACTAGTATAGAATCCTTTATATTTTAAAGTGACAAAACATAAAATGATTGTAAAAACAATCAATCATAAAAAATCCACATACGAAGACGTGAATCAAATCCAAAGAATCCATCGAAATGGATATTCAAAAATCCCTAAAAAGGAGTCATCAAAGTCGTAATAAATGATAACAACAAATAGGATCATCATGAATCGATTCAAATGGGAAATTCAATCCCAAAAGGCAAAGTGGGCTGAAATAACAAATTCAGTCGACTAAACAGAGATTTTTAGTTGACTAAACAGCAAATTCAGTTGACTAAACAGAGATTTTCAGTTGACTGAATTCTGCCTGGAAACTTTCTGTTCCAGTTCAGTCGACTAAACAGAGAATTCAGTCGACCGAATCATGCCTGGAAACATTCTGTTTCCAGGTTCAGTCGACTAAATAGAGAATTCAGTCGACTAAACCATGCCTGGGCTGTTTTTCAGCCTATCCAAATGAAGAACAAACTCTTCCAAAATGCAACCGGACGAACATTGGCTCTAAGGGTTTATGCCAATAGGCAACCTGGCCCTATATGCTCCTCGACGCATCACCAAAACATGATCAAAACATCAAAGTTAGGATTTTAAAGATTTGAACCTAAAACACTAAAAATTGAAATATTCACCAATTCAACCCAAACCCAAAGAAAATGCACATGAATAAGTGTTAGGAATTCATACCCAACAACCAAAGATAATTATAGTCATAGATGTGAGATAAAGATCTCACCTTTGAACCCAAAAACAATGAATGAGAAGCTTGAAGACAAGGGAAGATCAACCACACTTCAATCTCAACACAAGAAGCTTGAATCTAAGCTGAAAAGAGAAACATTTCCCAAATTAGGTTTAGGAATTTTCTGAAATCAAAGAGAGAATGAGTTGGAGAAGAAGGAGATGATACTTACCAATGCTTCACTTTGAATTTGGAGCTAGAACTTGATTTGCAAATGGAAACTAGGGCTTAGAATTTTAATTCTTTTTCCTTTCCCCCATTATTCTCTTTAGAACTGAAAAGATAAGGAAGAGGGAATGAATGAAGAGAAGTAGTTCAGTTTGGGGTATTAAGTTGGCTAGTGTGCTGAATCCAAACCCAAACCCAAAGTGAAAAAGGTCAAATTTTTAGCTAGCTCCAAACATATCAATATTTATACTCAAAAAGGTTGCAAATGGCATTTTGAACTCAATGGAAGGGGTCTCGAGTCCCAATTCGACTGTTTGCTAAAAGTAGGTTTTCGGACTAAAATTCGACGAACGATGAAATATTTAAATAAAATATTTAAATATACAATCGATAAATATGCGGGTTGTTACATGTGTAGAGATTATTTCCTCCCCCTGAATATATGCACTATCTTTTCTACAAAAACATGGTTAATAACACAGATTTCTCCCCCTTTGTCATCGACAAAAAGGAAGTAATAATCACAGAAGTATATTGCAAAACAACCACTGATATGCATGTTTATCGTCTAAGAATGTAGCATAGAATATAGCATAAAAATGCAGCATGAGAAATAAAATATAGAATGTTGCATGAATGAATAAAACTTAAAATGTAGTATGAATGAAACATAAAAGGTTATTTATATAAGCCTTGTGATAATAAGAAGCCACAAAAGAGTCATTCATCTTTGTCCCAATCGTATGAGGCTTCTCTCCCTCCCCTTGGTTCGCGGATAACGAGTCCACCTGTGGGAGGTCTATAACTTCCTCCTTGACCACCACTAGTGCCACTCGTGCTGCTGCTTGTATGTTCTTCGGACGATGTCCATGTGAAAGTAGGTGCAGGACGCTTACCGCATGATGTTGAAGCGGTAGTGGAAGTTGAGCATGAGATGACATCCCATAATTTATTGAAGAATCCATTAATTTTATCAAGTTTGTGATCTACCTTCTTGAGGCGATTATCAAGAATTTGTTGATTTCTTGATAAAATTCCTAGCGATTGATTGGTAGTAAAACTTGGCTCAATGATACGAATTTCATCTTCTCGGTCGAAAGGTTCTTCATGTGGAGCTTGTGGAGGTTGTTGCGCTTGTGGAGGTTGTTGTTGTTCTTGATGCCTAGCTTCCCATTCGGCAAGAGATATAATGCGAGGAGGTCTATCCGGGAGTTGCATAAGGCTTATTGTTCGTTGGTTAATTTGATGGACCATTGTATTTTCGGACTCGGGTGATGGCGTATCAACATTGAGGAGAAGTCTCATGATATATTCTCCAAAATATAATGTTCACATTTTGCCATTATTAAATGTGAGAAACTCATCAAGGATTAGTTGGAGCCAATTGACTTGAATATTGCCCCAAATAGCGTATAGAGCTCGATAATTGATTGGGTAGATAAGTTCATATGAACCCGTTCATGGAGTAATTGTTCTCATAAGAGCTTTGTGAAGGATTCTAGCTCTAGGTCGTAGGGAAGTGGACTTAAAATCTCGAATGTTAACATTATCATCCAGAAATTGATGATTTATGTTATCTCGAATTTGTGGATTGAATTCTACCTCATCAAGCTTTCTCCCTACGTTAGGTGATCCTAAGATGTGTGTCATTCGATCTAAGGAGAACCAAACTTTCTTCCCACACACCATAATCCAAACACTATCATTTGGATTTCTTGGAATTTGGTGTCCAAGATTAAGATTTGCATAAAATAATTTGACCATGATATGGTTTATTACATGGTCGTTTCTTTTCAAATCCAAAAGAGAAGTTAAACCTGCCCGATCCGTTAATGCTTGAATGTTGTATGTCTGAAGGCTTTGAAAATCAACGAAGGAGTGCTCGAAAATGCGAGAATTTATCATTTTATTCCACCTTGTTACAGCTACGCCAGATAGAGCCATTGTGCAATTTGAGCATCAATTGGCTCGGAGGATGAAGAAGAAGAAGCTCTTGATCTTTTTGGGGCCATTTGTCGTGAGATTTGAGAGCAATTTGTGAATTGGGGGCAAGGGTTTTGGAAAACAATGGGGAAGAGAGAACTTTTGGAAGGTAAAAAGTGAAGATAAAAGGGTAAAAACTGGTTGATAAAAGGGGAAAAGTTGCCTGGGAATTGGCGTTCAGTCGACTGAAAAAGTCTGTTCAGTCGACTGAAATTTTGGCCGAAATTTTCTATGTTAAATTCAGTCGACTGAACAGAGTTTTTAGTCGACTGAATTGTTGTGTATTTGTTTTCTGCCTAGTGTTCAGTTGACTGAGCAGGAAGGTTTAGTCGACTGAACCTTGAGTTTTTGGAAATCTAAATTTTTTAGAAATATTCAATAAATAATTACAATACTATAGACATAATACATTATAAAAACATGATTTGGCCACCGGAATAATCATTTCTTTAGAGATGGACTATTTTTCTTTTTGCGTCATTCATTCACCATATAGTTTATATCCCATGAATTTAGACTACACTGAGGAGTCTTTGGCGACATCCAAGGATTCACGGGATCGGCTGGTGTACGGTATGACGAAGATGGATCATACGAACTAACTAGCCGAGGTAGAGGCTCAGTCACTTCGTTTTTCTTTGAGCCAAAGAAGCTTAATCGTCTAGCAGTTACTTTTTGTTCGAAATATAATTCTCGTTGAAGATCTATTTGTTGTTGTTGAAAGTGATGAATCTCATCAATCTTTCTTTTCGTATCTGGTGAGATAAAAAGACCACGTTTAGCTTTCTTCGATTCCGGTGTGTATCCAGTTCGATAGTTGTCCCATTTATAGATTGGCTCATGCTTTGGTGTTGGAGTAGGAAGTTTTGGTGATGTTGGTGAGTTATTGACCGAAGAGGTGATGTTGATTGGGGAGTATGAGTTGTTTGAGGACATTTTTATATCAACTTTTCAATCTTTTGTAAGTGAAAATGAGTTGTGAAAATGAAAATAAGTTAAACGTGTATTTATAGGATGAATATTCTAAAAATATTGTGGTGATAATTTATCAAAGTTTTTTAACCAAACAAAGATTTAATGGTTAAAATAAATCAGTTAGAAATGTATGGATTAGAGATAACCCTTATATTATTATTTATAATGTATCATTATTTTGAAAATGTAAATTGAAGTTATAGTTTTCTTCATTCAGTCGACTGAGCATATATATTTAGTCGACTGAAAAAAAAATTGATACCTTTATAAAATATTTTTAAAAGAGATTATTCCTAATTCTCGACGTAACTTTATAAAGGAGTTTTCTAATAAAGGTTTAGTAAATATATCGGCAATTTGATTTTCGGTAGAAATATGTTCTAAATTTATGATTCCTTTTTCGATATTGTCTCGTAGTAAATGGTGACGAATATCTATATGTTTTGTACGAGAGTGATTAACCGGATTTTTAGATAAATTTATTGTACTTGTATTATCACAGTATATTGTAGAGTTTGTTAAATTTATATTAAAATCCTTAAGTGTTTGTTGCATGTAAATAACTTGAGTACATGCTAAGGCGGCTGATATATATTCCGCTTCACATGTGGAAAGAGAAACACAATTTTGTTTCTTACTAAACCAAGATACAAGTGATTTTCCGATGAAATGGCACGTACCACTTGAACTTTTTCTATCTGTTGGAGATCCACCAAAATCAGCATTACTGAATGATACTAACTCAAATGGACATTCTTTTGGATAGAAAAGACCAAAATCTTTAGTATCGTTAAGGTATCGCATAATTCGTTTTACCGCTCTTAAGTGTGATTCTTTAGGATTAGATTGAAAACGTGCACATAAACATACACTCATCATTATGTCTGGTCCACTAGCGGTTAAGTAGAGTAAGGAACCTATCATACTTCTAAACAATTTTTGATCTATACTTTTTCCATTTTCATCTCGATCGAGATGAGTAGTTGTACTCATAGGAGTAGGTTTAGCAGAAGTGTTCTCCATTCTGAAACGTTTAATTAGATTAGCACAATATTTTTCTTGGTTTATAAAAATTCCATTTGTTAATTGTTTAATTTGAAGTCCAAAAAAATATGATAATTCTCCCATATGAGTCTCGAATTCCTTAGTCATTATATTTGAAAATTCTTTACATAAATTTTCATTTGTCGAACCAAATATAATATCATCTACGTATATTTGAATTATTAAAATATCTTTAGTAGTATTTTTAATGAAAAGCGTTTGATCAACTTTTCCAATTTGAAATCCCGAATTTAGTAAGTAACTTTTAAGTCTTTCATACCAAGCACGAGGTGCTTGTTTAAGACCATATAGTGCTTTCTTTAATTTATATACATGATCTGAATATTTTTCATGTATAAATAAAGGAGGTTGTTCTACGTATACATTTTCTTTTATAAAACCATTTAAAAATGCACTTTTAACATCCATTTGATAAAGTTTAAAATTGTGAAAACATGCAAAAGCTAATAGAATACGTATTGCTTCAAGTCTTGCAACAGGAGCAAAAGTTTCTTCAAAATCAATACCTTCTTCTTGATTATATCATTGTGCTACTAGTCTAGCTTTATTCCTAGTTATATTACCTTGTTCATCTATTTTATTTTTGTAAACCCATTTTGTTCCTATAACAGATTGATTATTAGGATGGGGAACTAATTCCCAAACATCGTTACGTTCAAATTGATTTAATTCTTCTTGCATTGCAATAATCCAGTAATCGTCTGTTGATGCTTCTTTAGGATTTTTAGGTTCTATTGTAGAAATGAAAGCTACATGTCCCATTTGATTTAGTTGATTTCTTGTCTTAACTTGAGAATTGATTTCACCTATTATGTTTTGAGTAGGGTGATCTCGTAATATTCTTGGTGATGATCTTAGTTCATTATTACAATTTTCAAGATTTGTATTTTTATATTTATAAATTCTTCATCATCTTTTATACTTAATTCTTTGTTGAAATTCTCATCAAAAGATACATGTAAGGTTTCTTCGATTACGTTTGTTCGTTTATTAAATACTCGATATGCCTTACTTCGTTCTGAATATCCTACAAAAATTCCTTCGTCGGCTTTTGGATCAAATTTACTTAGTTGATCTTTTGTATTTAAAATAAAACATTTTGATCCAAATATTTTGAAATAAGATATATTTGGCTTTTTGTTATTGAATAGTTCATATGAAGTATTTTTAGTTGACGGTCTAATTGATATTCTATTTAATATATAGCATGCAGTAGCTACGGCTTCTGCCCAAATATGTTTTGGTAGAAAACTTCCATTTAATAATGTCCTAGCGCATTCTTGTAATGTTTTATTCTTTCTTTCTACAACTCCATTTTGTTGAGGAGTTCTAGGAAATGAAAAATTATGATTTATTCCTTTCTTTTTACAGAAAGTTTCAAAAGCTTCATTTTCGAATCCGCCTCTATGATCACTTCGTATATTTTTAATCTTCAAATCTTTAGTGTTTTGAATTCTTTTGACAAATGTTTTAAAATGCTCAAAAGTATCACTTTTATTTTTCACAAAAATAGTCCATGTATATCTTGAGAAATCATCAACTATTACAAACACGTATCGATTATGATTAATGGATTGAACTTGTATTGGTCCAAATAAATCCATATGTAGTAATTCTAATGGTTGTAAAGTCGAAATATTTTTCTTAGATTTGAAAGATGATTTCGTTAATTTTCCTTTTTGACAATCATCACAAAGATTTTTTATTTTAAAGTTTATTTTGGGTAAACCTCTTACTAATTCATTTTTGGAAAGTTTTCTAATAGTTTTAAAATTTATATGACAAAATCTTTTGTGCCATAACCAAGGATCGTTATCTTTGGCTAGTAAACACATACTTGTATTATGATTAATATTCATATTTAGAACGTAAATATTTCTATCTCCTTTTCCTTCAAAAACAAGATTTTGGTTTTGATCAAAAATACTACATTTATTTTCCGAAAAAGTTATTTTAAAGCCTTTGTCACAAAGTTGACTTATGCTAAGTAGATTATGTTTTAGATTTTCAACTAATGAAACATTTGTTATAAAAGGTAAATTTGATGTACCGTAATTGCTCACATCTCCTTTGCCAATGATATAGCCTTTTGAATTGTCTCCGAAGGTAACCGAGCCACCATCAAAGTATGTGATGTTTGTAAGAATATCTTTGTCTCTGGTCATGTGTTTTGAGCAACCACTGTCTAGTATCTATTTCTTCTTTTTAAGTGGGACTTTAGATTCTTGAGCCATGAAGCATACATTTGCCTGTTCATTGTCGCTATCATTTTCACTTTCGAATGAAGATGAATCCGAATCATCCCATGTTACAGAGAATGCCTTCTTTTTGAATTTCTCCCTCTTGTTTTTGTTTTTGAGAGCTTTTTGATTCTCCTTCTTTTGCTCTGGGCAATCCTTGTGCATGTGACCTTTCTTGTGACAGTTGAAACATTCTATATTCGAGGATGTAGGTTTGTTCAAGAAATTCTTATTGAATCCGTTTTTATTTCTTTTTCTATATCTTAAGAATTTCTTGAAATTTTTGGCTATAATGCTAAATCCTCATCTTCAGACTCTGATTCTTCCTTTTCTACATGAAAAGCTACATTCTTTCTTTCTTGAGCTTGATCTTTCTTAGCTTGCATATTTACTTCATACGACATAAGATTTCCAATCAATTCCTCTGGTTTCATTGTAGATAGATCATTGCTTCCTCGATTGCTAGTACTTTTCTCTCACATTCATCAGTGAGTGAATTTAGAACTTTAGACACAATGTCAAAATCCGTGTATTTTTCTCCTAGTACGATTAAAGCATGATGAATGTCTTGAAATCTTGAGTACATGTCATTGATGGATTCATTTTGTCGCATTCTAAAGTTTTGGAATTGATTCTTCGGCATGGATATCTTTGTTTGTTTAACCTTGTTTGTGCCTTCATGTATGACTTTAAGTGTTTTCCAAGTTTGAAATGCAGTAGTACATATGCTAACACGGTTGAATTCATTTCTATCCAGGGCGCAAAATAGCATATTCATAGCTTTGGCATTTGCACTAGCTTCATTCTTTTGAATTTGTGTCCATGTAGAATAATCGGTTGTGGGTATAACGAACTCTGCTTGAGTAGCGTTCCAGACTTCAAAACTTGTTGCTTGCATATAAATTCTCATCATTGTAGCCTAATAGTTATAGTTTAGTCCATTGAATAGAGGAGGTCTTTGGGTAGATTGTCCTTCCGCAAATGTAGAACTATAGGCAGATGTTGTGCTTGTACTTGCGTTATTTTCCATATTATCAATATGTCTAATAACGGTGTTATGGTTATAGGACGGCCTCGCTCTGATACCAATTGAAAGAGGCTATGTGGTAGGATCGTGTAATATGGAATAACGAAATAGTCTAGGTAGATAAAGTAAGTAAAAGCAAGGTAGACACCAGGATTTTATCCTAGTTCGGACCTCTAGTCCTACGTCCAGTCCCTAAGCTTCACTTAGGAATTCCACTAACTAACACACTCACTTAACCCGGAGGAATAGGTTTACAACTTACCCGAACAACCGAACGGAATTTCTTACCTCAAGTACCGAATAGGACTTCAACTCAATTACAAAAAAAACAATATTCGACTTGTTGTGTTCTTATCAACACTAATGAGTCTAATGTAGTACAATATTACTATAATCTTATCCTCGAGAGTATGCAATGTGTTTGTGAAGATTTAGGAAATGTGAATTGCTATGAATCAAAAGAATATTAATAACAAAGTAGTGATTCAAGCAATAGATTTGTGATTGCTTTGAGAATATCTAGATAATATGTTCAAGTAGATAGTAAGATTAAAACAAGAGAATTCGGTGAATTGAAGATGTTAGAATTATGTATTTATACTTGTAGAGGTGGTGCATCTGTTGGCTAAGGGTGCAGACAAGAGATGCTTCCATTTCCATTGGTGAATGGTTGCAACTCTTGGAAGGAAGAAGGTGTCCATTCAGAGAAAATTCGCAGGTTCAAATTCAGTCGACTGAACAGAGAATTCAGTCGATTGAACAGAGAATTCAGTCGACTGAAAATATGAAGGAAAATTTTCAGGAACAAATTCAGTTGACTGAGCAGGGTGTTTCAGTCGACTGAAACTGTACATGTTTGCATATGTGTAACAGGATCAGTCGACTGGTCATCCATGTTCAGTCGACTGAACTATTAAATTGTGCACTGTAAATGTTTATTAAAAAAATGAAATTTATAAAATGTGTTCTAGTGTTTGTGCAAGCCTCTTGAGGATAGATTTTAACAATAAATCTAAACTAAGACCTATATAAAAATCATACTTATGTTTATCCTTGGTCTTCATCGTTCTTTCTTTAGCTTTGCATATATCTCTTCCTTTTTGTTGAAGCACATTGTCATTGATCAAAATCTTAGCGTATTAACAGTAAATCCAAGTATGTCTAGAATATGCATCAATAAAGGATATATATAATACCTGTAACCATAATCTGAACATATTGGGGCTGGACTCCATAGATCTGTAGCAACTAATTCCAACGGATTGAATACATAGTAAGAGAATCATTAAAAGCTAATTTGTGACTTTTACCCATCTCACAATAAATGCAAATATATCGTACAGGAATATTCTCAAAAGAAATTTTGTTTTCACTAAGTACTTGTTTAACAACATTTGCATTTGGATGCCCAAGTTTGTAACGCCACATATCAAATGTACTTTTATTTCTTTCTATTTGAGTAACCTCAGACAGATTAACAACTTTTTTGTTCTTTTACACTAGTGGTAGAGTTAACAAGATTGAATCTATAAGAGCTTTTGTCTGCATCACCCTGTAAAAGAGTTTCCTTAATTAGTATGTTTTTAACTAAGCGGTACTTGGAAAAAATTCAAAGTAAACATTGTTGTCTTTAGAAAATTGAGAGGCGCTAATAAGATACCTTTTTATTTTTGGTACTCTCAATAAATTGTTTAAAAATAATTTCCTTGCACCTTTGATATAAGCTTTACCAGCGTGAGTAATTCTAATAGACTCACCATTGCCCATGAAAATTGATTTCTTACCTTTGTACTCTTTATTTTCAAGATTAAGATTGTCAAGATTGCTTATTAAGTGGTTAGTTGCTCCTGAATCAGGATACTATGCTTCATCTTCAATGTGTTCTGATTTTGTAATTTGATTTCTACTGCTCTTTGATTAATCATTTGAGGCTTGTTGCACTTGAGCTATATTTGCACTCAGACTGGCATTTCTCTAATTGTTTGTATTCTACCCTGGCACATAGTTTAAGTTTAATCTAAAATAACATTTGGAGGTTGTGTGACCTATTTTTTCACAAATTTGGCATCTTGGTTTATTATTGTTATTCCATCTTGCTCTGCCCATTCCTCTTGATGAGTGGTTACTTCGTTGTAAATGATCTTATTTATTGTTATACTGATTTATGCTCCTATAACTTGATGCATAATTAACTGGCATATCTGATTCAATGGACATTTTGTAATCAATTCTTCCTTCATGTGCAAGAAGAATTGAATGTACATCTTCTCTTGATGGTGTGATTCTTTGAGATGATATGACAGCCACTACTGCCTCATACTCTTCACTTAAACTATTTAAAATGATTAGGACTTGTTCAGTATTTGAAATCTTGTGTCATGCTGCTTCAAGTAAGTCACATATTGTTTTGATTTTTGTTAGATACTCTCCCATGAATAGATTATCCATTTTTATGCTATGCAGTTGTCTCTTGTGATGCATGACCTTTGCAGCAGATTAAGAATTGAATATTCTTTCCACTATTGTACAGATTCCATTTGCAGTTTTCTTTCCAATTACTTGAGGCAGAAACTTGTTACTTATAGAGGATAGTAGCCATGAGTGGATTAAACTATCTTGTCTTTGATGCCGTGTGAATTCTTCGTTGCTAATAGTTTTGTTTTCTTGGTCGGTTATGAACACGGGTGGTATTGAGATGGTGAAGTAGAAATCCTTCGAGACCATAGCCTCGGACAACAGTTTCCCCTTGAACTTTCCAGAGAAGATAATTATTTTTTTGAGATGTGCAGTAATCAATTGACTTTGAGGGCTTATAACAGTTTTTACAAGATTCTCAGCGGCAACTTGATGTGGGTTGGATAAAGTCTGAGATGTGGCAGAGCTATCGTTATCTCCTGCCATGATGGCTTAAAAGAAATATGATCAGAATTTTAAGATGAAGAAACTTACAGTGTCAAGAAGAAAATCCGATGAGTGATGATCAGGTTAGCTACGTTACACCCAGTTCTCAGATGATGACATTTAGTTGATGAGTTCTTGGCGAGGTAATAACTGTCGTACCGCTTCTTGATGATTTTCTTGACTCTGATTTTGGTTTTCTAATGATTCTTGCCTGAATTTGCTTGATTTATTGAAATAAGCTCTATTGTAACCAAGATCTTTGATCTTTTTGTCGGACACTGGCTTTTTAGAGCAGATTCTTTATAAAAAGACAAATGATGAGTTAATCTCTGATGGTTGATCTGATAATCAGATGATAATATCTAATCTGATGATTATTCAGATCTATGATGCCAATCATAATGCTATTAAGCTATGATAGGCTCTGCTACCATGTTAGAAACTGATCTTGCAGTATTACTATTGTTTTTTATATTTGAGAACAAGAGAACAAGAGAATCGATAATTGAAATTTTCTCAGATGAAAGTTATATTCAACTTGTTACAATAGTTGGCTTTTATATATGCAAAGCAGTGCAGGGAGAACGAAACAAAAATACAAAGATAATGGGCTGAAAACATATTGTAATACTTGGCCCAATATAATGATGGAGCATATACCTTCGCAGGCCTTGGTTCGTGTAGGGTTTGCACCTTATGACCGCATCCAAATATCCTTTGTATCAGAGATAAAACAGGGTATGTAGCCGAAGTGTTCATTTTGTCTCATGTACTCTTGTGTTTATTAGAGAAACAGAAAATAGTTGCTGCATGCATGGACAAAGGTCATTATGCCAAGGTATGTTAAATCTGTTGGTTATGCATTCTGATATCGTCCGATTCCGCGATTGGATATTCCTGTGATTAATCTTTGATAGTTGTTAGTAACCAACTGGTATACTATATTCTGCCTATTCCACAAAATTATCATAAATTATGCTCACTAAGTGACCATGGGGTGGATGCTCACCGATCGATCGCGTGAATCATTGAAGATTGTGACAGTTCTTTAATTAGGTTCAAATCGCGTGAGGTTTGTCTACCTTGTTCATACAATGCATCCTTCAACCAGCGAGTGACCACCCGATCGAAGATCTCATATCCTAGGGCGTGCACGAGCAATCAACTGTACGTTGGGCTACATTGTTTGAATAGCGTTCAGTCTTACATACACAGGGATTCTTGCTAGCTCTAAGATGGTTTAGTCCATCAAGCTGTACAAAGTCTACCTTGTTTGGGCAGCATGCAATCTGGGCATACGGGTTCCAGCTTGGTCCATAATGGTCAGCTTCTTCAAATGGAATGCATCTACATGGATTTGTAAAAGTCTCACACTGGGATGAGCACGGGTCCTTACAGATTAAGGACTAGTTGGTTCCACAAACAGAGCATGGTCCGACATGCAGGTGGGTATGTAATCCCTTGGCACGTAGAGTTTGATATTAAGGACGTTGCATCATAGTGGAGTCTTCTCTTGCTAGTCTGACTGAAATGCTGTACTAACCCCAAGCGGTCGTCTGCCCTCTGTTGACCCAGCCAAGCAATCAGCGTCTTTTGCCAGTGGCTTTACAGCTACTTAACAGGAGTTCAAAATCTTGTATAAACGATAGCACCCAGTTTGCAACTGGCTAGGAGAATATGGATGCAAATAAAGCAGCAATTTGATATTTGCAACCTCGTTGAGATGTAGATAAATGAAATAACAATCTCGTGGCTGCTGAAGTCTTCTTTTTGTTTCCTTGTGAAGACATCTCATCCGTTCATCTCTTCTGATCACATCCTGGCCATCTGTTCGCAACCATTTATTTCTGCATTGTATCAAAGCCTGTTGGGCTATAGCCCATATCAATTTATATATATTGTTTGTCATTTGTACAGAGAACTTATGAGTGTGTGAATTCTTCATTTTTCATCTCTGTTCTGAATCAATACAGTTTTCATTTTTCTTCAATTCTTATTCAATTTATCTGCTGAAACTTTACATGGTATCAGAGCCAAAAGCTTAACAGCATAATATCATCAATACCAAGATCTCGCCATCAGAGATATTTCATCATTTGGCGAATAATTTCTTACCCATCAGATTTCACAATCATCACTTGGGTAAGGCAAGTTAATCTTCTCCAATCTAGTGCCTTGCCAAGCTTTGAACTGGCTGCACTCAGATCTTCCTCAAAGAAAACTCGATCAAGAAAGCAACAAGAAATCAGATTCAAGAAGTCTGAAAATCATCATAGCAAAATTCAAAAACAAGATCAGTGCCACGCCAAGATCCATCAGATAATAATCATCATTTGGATCTAGCTGCATCATACCTGTTTTTCATCATTATCTTGAAGATTTTCTTGTTCAAGAACCTCTTCTGTAGCTCTCTGTTATCTCAAACAGCAACTGTTTCATCATGACTGATGATCACTCAGCAACATCTAATAATCCCACTTCTGAACAACAATCTGATGCAACAACAAAACTGATCAGATCTGTCACGAGCCCACAGAGTCAATTGATTACAGTACATCTTGATGAGAATAACTATCTGCTGTGGAAGCTTCAGATTGAAACTGCTATGCAAGGTTATGGCCTTGAAGGTTTTCTTCTCGGCACCATACCAACACCACCAAAATTCATCACTGATTCAGAAAACAAAGTTGTCAACAATGAAGAATACATCAAACATCATAGACAAGATAGACTGATATGTTCATGGCTGTTATCATCTATAAACACCAATCTCCTATCACATGTCATTGGGTGTAAATCAGCTTGTGAAATTTGGTCAACTATTGAAAAAGTTTTCAATACACAATCAGCAGCAAAAGTTATGTATCACAAAAGACAGCTGCAAAGTATCAGAAAGGAAAATTGTTCCATGAGAGAATATCTATACAAAATCAAAACAATTTGTGATCTGCTTGAAGCTGCAGGCCATAAAGTATCAGATTCTGAGCAGATTCTAACCATACTGAATGGCTTGAGCGATGAATATGAAGCAGTTGTAGCAGTCATATCATCTCATAAGATCTTACCCTCAGTAGATGATGTCCATTCCATTCTACTGGCTCATGAAGCCAGAATAGACAATAAGAGACCCCAAGAATCTGAATTTACTGTCAACTACACAACTAATACAAGAAACAGGAGTCAAAGTAACAACAGAGGTGATAAACAGCCACAGAGAGGAAGCTACTCCAACAGATCAAGGGGAAGAGGAAGATACAATAACAATAACAGACCAAGATGTCAAATTTGTGAAAAAATTGGACATACAGCTGTAAAATGCTATTTTAGGTATTCAAATCAGAATAATAACAATTCAAGAAATGATAATCATAGTGCAAATGTGGCTCAAGCAAGTTCAAGTAGTCAAGCAGAGAACAAAGATCACTGCTCAAGTGCACATGATCAATCAGAACATGCGAATGACGACTACTGGTATCCTGACTCAGGGGCAACCAATCACATAACAAACAACTTAGAAAATCTAAATCTTGGCAGCAAGGAGTACAGAGGTAAACAGTCCATTTGCATGGGTAATGGTAAGTGCATCAAAATTTCTCATGTAGGAAATGCCTCTATTAAAGGAAAGAAACAATTATTTCTACATAATTTGTTAAGAGTTCCAAAGATCAAAAAGAATCTTATTAGTGTCTCTCAATTTGCTAATGACAATAAAGTGTACTTTGAATTTTATCCTAGGCATTGTGTTGTTAGAGACATACTGACTAAAGATGTTTTATTACAGGGTGATGCTGAAAAGGGACTGTACAGATTCAAATCAGTCAATTGTACAAATCCTACAAAGGAGCAAAACTGTTGTAATCAATGTGAAATGAAAAACTGCAATAGTATATTTGATCTTTGGCATCGCAAACTTGGTCACCCCAGTACTAAAATTGTCAAACAAGTTCTTGCTGAAAATTGCATATCTTATGATAGTGTTACATTTCCTTACATATGCACACACTGTCAAATGGGTAAGAGTCACAAATTACCCTTTGATGACTCTTCAACCAAATACACAAAGCCACTAGAACTTGTTGCTACTGATCTGTGGGGACCAGCATCAACATGTTCAGACTATGGCTATAAGTATTACATATCCTTTGTAGATGCCTACACAAGATATACTTGGATATATTTTTTAAAAAATAAGTCTGACACACACAAAACTGTACTGGATTTTATCACCATGGTTGAAAAACAATTTAGTTCTTATGTTAAAACTTTTCAATCAGATGGTGGAACAGAATATAAATCTCTCAAAAATTATTTTACAAACAAGGGAATAATTCATAGAATCACATGTCCCCATACATCTGAACAGAATGGTTTAGTTGAGAGAAAGCATAGGCACATAGTTGAAAAAGGGCTTAGCTTACTGGCTCATGCAAATCTACCCCTAAAATTTTGGTCAGAAGCTTTCAGTACTGCAGTTTATCTTATTAATAGACTTCCAACCAAAATTTTAGAGGGTACAACACCCTTAGAAAAATTACAAGGGGTGAAGCCAGATTATCATAGTCTTAAAACTTTTGGGTGCTTATGCTTTCCATACTTAAGGCCTTACAGCAACAACAAATTAAACTTCAGATCAAAGCCTTGTACATTTCTTGGGTATGCCACAAATCAAAAAGGCTACAGATGTTTAGATGATAGTAGAAAATTATTTATTAGTAGACATGTTGTGTTTAATGAAAATGAATTTCCTTTTAAAAACTCAGAAGTAAAAACATCAAGCAAGGTATATAACCCAAGTGTATCTATACCTGAACTTCCCATATATTCTGAAGAAGAGAATCAAGCAGAGGTGATGAGGACTACTGAAAATCATCAGTTTAAACCTGCAGTCTCTGCTCAACAAACTTCTGATTGGATTGATGATTCCAGTCATGCCAGTCAATCACCTGCACATCAGACAAATGAAGAAAGTCAAAGAATTCAAGATCAACAAACTGATTCAATTGACAATTCCAGAAATGACAGTAGTGCTGGTTTACCTCATATTGGTTCTCCTGCCAAGTCAGGTCATCACATGATAACCAGAGCCAAAAGTGGCATTTTTAAGCCAAAAGTTTATACTGCCAGCACAAGTCATGATGAACCATCAAGCTATGAACAAGCTGCAAAGCACAAAAACTGGAGAACAGCGATGGATGAAGAGTATAATGCTCTCTTAAGGAATAAGACATGGGATCTTGTATGTCCACCAGCACATAAAAACATTGTTGGGTGCAGATGGACATACAAGATAAAAAGAAATCCTGATGGAACTATCAGTAAGTATAAGGCAAGATTAGTTGCCAAGGGATATACACAGGAATATGGGTTTGATTTTACTGAAACTTTTTCTCCAGTAATTAAACCTTCTACAATAAGACTTATTCTTACTATTGCTTTGCACAAAAACTGGAGAATAAGACAACTAGATGTCAACAATGCTTTTCTTAATGGCATATTAGAAGAAGAGATATATATGATGCAACCACCTGGCTATGAACAAAGTACAAACCTTGTGTGCAAATTAAATAAGGCAATATATGGTCTTAAACAAGCACCAAGAGTATGGTTTGATAGACTGAAAACAACTTTAGTATCAAAGGGATATCAGTCTATCAAATCAGACACTTCATTGTTCATTAAAGTCAGTCAGTTATCAACCATCTATATTCTAATCTATGTTGATGATCTTATAATTACAGGTAACAATCAGGATGAAGTTAATCAGATTATCAACTATCTAGACAAGCAGTTTTCAATTAAAGATCTTGGAAATCTCAGTTACTTTCTGGGAATTGAAGCTCACAGAACAACAAATTCTGAAATGACATTGTGCCAGAAAAAATACATAGCTGAATTGTTGGCTAAAACAAAAATGGAAAATGCTAAACCTATGCCAACGCCAATGATAAGCAACCACAGTCTATCAAAAAACAGTGGAGAAGTCATAAATAATGTCAAGCAATATAGAAGTGTTATAGGAGCACTACAATATGCTACTATAACACGACCTGACATTGCATATAGTGTTAATAAACTTTCTCAATTCATGCAGAATCCACTGGACCAACATTGGAAGGCAGTCAAGAGGATTCTCAGATATCTAAAGGGAACAATAAATCATGGTTTATCTCTTAAAGCTAGCAAAAATCTCAATCTAACTGGGTACGCAGATGCTGACTGGGCAACAGATGTGGATGACAGAAAATCAGTTACTGGCTACTGCATTTTCATTGGCAAAAACTTGATATCATGGTGTTCAAAAAAACAATCAACCATCTCAAGATCAAGCACAGAAGCAGAATATAGAAGTGTGGCAAGTGCTACAGCCGAAATAATGTGGCTACAATCAATATTGGGTGAATTAAATTTAAAATCAGATGTCAAGTCAACACTGTGGTGTGATAATCAAAGTGCGGTCTACATGACAGTCAATCCTATACAACATTCCAGAACTAAACATATCGAGATAGATTTACACTTTGTTCGTGACCAAGTTGCTAAAGGAAATCTACAAGTTAATCACATACCTGCAACCTACCAGATTGCAGACACCCTCACGAAATCTCTATCAAAGAGGAACTTCGAGAGATTCAGGTCCGAACTGGGAGTAACTGAGGTTCAGCCCTCTCACCAGCTTGATAATCAAAATCATGCTCAGATTGAAGAGCAGAAGAGGGAAGAACACCCAAAGGATCAACTTACGCTCAACTCAAATCGGTCTCAGCTCAAATCACAACTGCTCAGAAAAGAGACACATGCCAATATCTCAAATCAGACATCAGAAGAGCACAGATTGGAGAAGAGGCAAGAATTCAGTGGATCGCATCAATTTATGCAAAGATCTGAGTAATTTTGTCTTACGAACTCTAACCCTAGAAATCGGGTTAGGGTTCGAAGGGGGGAGATAAATGAAATAACAATCTCGTGGCTGCTGAAGTCTTCTTTTTGTTTCCTTGTGAAGACATCTCATCCGTTCATCTCTTCTGATCACATCCTGGCCATCTGTTCGCAACCATTTATTTCTGCATTGTATCAAAGCCTGTTGGGCTATAGCCCATATCAATTTATATATATTGTTTGTCATTTGTACAGAGAACTTATGAGTGTGTGAATTCTTCATTTTTCATCTCTGTTCTGAATCAATACAGTTTTCATTTTTCTTCAATTCTTATTCAATTTATCTGCTGAAACTTTACAGATGTTCAGAACTGTCAACATTTTTTCTGAAGTTGTAACTTAAAATACTTCAAAAGGGACGACGTTTTTAAAGGTTGAGTATGCAAAGGGGAATAAAATATTAAAATTGGTAAAGACAATTAGTAGAGATATGAGCAAACTAAGACAAGAACATTCTTGCCCAGAAGAGGATGGTATCATAAAAGTGGTATTTAGGACTGTTTAGCGTTGATTGTTGAAACAGGAGAGTCTCTTTACAATTAGTAGATACGAGTTTAGATTTTGGTCAAATATGTAAACAAATTCTCAAAGAAAGTAACAATCTGAAGTCTGAATTTGTAGGAAAACAAAAAACGTTCAATATCAACAAAAGCAAACTTCACAAAAAAAATTAACCATACAAAACAACAGCAACATTCTCAACCAAATATAAGAGAAACCAATCGTTTCCCACAATCAAGTGGGCTTGTAAGCAATGAAGCTAATGCACTGGACTTGACGAACATTGTCAAATCCAATGATTCTGCAAAAGGCCTTGGGGTACTCCTTCTTGACCTCTCCTACTTCATTCAAAACTTGAGCAGCATCGGTGCATCCGAACATGGGCAGCTTCCACATTGTCCAGTATCGCCCATCATAGTACCCTGGTGAGTTGCCTGTCTCTCTGTACACGAATCCCTCATGGCTGAATTCAAGGCATGGAATCCATCCATTTCTGATCAAATACTCTATCTGTTTTAGCAGCTGTGCATCGCTCAGGGTAGGAAGGTACGATAGCGTCTCAAATTTCTTTAACCCTTCAATTGGCCACACCTGTGTATATAAATATTTATCATATGATTACATTCTAAAATGATATAACTAAAGCAATGTATTAGTTGTTACCTTCATGCATTGCACTCTTCCACCATTGCTTGGCAGCTTTGAGAAGTCAGACGATGCTTTTTTGGTAACTGGGAAGCTCTGCATTGATTTAAGCCCACTGAAAGGAGCTACCAGGCTGTTGCCTGAAATGGTGGCAGAGTACATCGTTGATGAAGCCATTGGTTCCTTGAGTTGTATTTGTATTGAATTTGATGCTGCTTTGGTCGTGATCCCTATTTATAGTGCAACATTGGCGGACCTTATTGAAGAATAGCAATAACGTCACATTATTGTGCACCACTCTTGAATGTACCAAAAGATTGCTCTCTTATCAGCATTTTGTTGCCACGTGTCATTGGATGACCAATCTTATCTTTTCCTATTGTGTGTTACAGATTGAATTGTTGTGTACTCCAGTTTTACTATCAGTATTTCCGTTCAAACTTCAATGCTTTAAAGTGCAAAAGATAAGCATGATGTAACTGTTGAGTAAATACTGGTTATTTAGTAGATTTATTTTTTGGTGAAGTTTGATATGTTGCAAAATGCTTCATTGAAAACCAGGGCTCGACTGCCCCGCTACATACAAAAATGGTTACCTTATTTTAAAGAGAAATAGATTGTGTATTGGGAAGATTTTAGTGCTCATTATAAACCATTTGTGTTTTTTTTTTCCTCAAAAAAAGCTAAGAATGGGTAGAAAAAGAAAGAACAAATGTGATGAGTCTAATCCGTTCTCCTGTGGGCAATACATGTTCTCTCCTTTAGAAACTCACAGCTAATGAAGAGATTAGAGAGATGTTTTACTCATGGTTATACAATAGCATAGAATTCAAAAGTTAGCCAAGTTCTTAGAGTGCACGATCTTCCAGAAGCCGTTCTATGCTTGGAAGATCTTCCAAAGTCAAGTTGGGGCAATCGTTTCCCTCCTCCAGTCTTATATCAGGCTGTGTACAAACTCATTGTACATGCTTGAGTTTAGGATCCATTTAGATAAGAATGAAATGAGTAGGCGAGTCAAATTTCTTGAAGTATAACATGGCAGTAGTGGTTCAAGTATACAAGAATGAAGAAGCGGTCAAGGCCCAAAAGCCCAATACGTTGTATTATAAATACAATCAGATGTATCAATGTACTTGTTGTTGTATCATCGTTTTGCTCTCAATAAAAATCAATTTCCTTCTCTTCAATATTTTTGTAATATATCAGATATTCGAAATCATCAAATAACATCAAATTCTAATATGGTATCAAAGCCTTGAATAAGCTTACCAGCAAATCAACTGATCGTATCAAAGAGTCAAAGCTTCACAGCAAGATTGAAATCATCAATCTGATTATCATCAGATAAGTTCGTCATTTGATAACCAGATAAACTCATCGTGGAGTTTTAGAAAATTTGATTAAAGAGCAATCGAGAAAACCAGTACCTTGCTAAAAGAATTTTCAAATTCTTGGCTGCAACAGATCATCTTGTCTCAATTAAGCAAATTCTAAAAAGAAAATCCAGAAAACAAAGGATCCCAGCTACATACAAAAATGGTTACCTTAATATAAAGAGAAATAAATTGTCTATTTGTTACTCATTTAAGTACTCATTATTAACCTTTTGTCATTTTTTTAAAGCTAAGAATGGGTAGGAAAAAAAAAGAAATATGTGATGGGCCAAATCCGTTTCCCGTGGGCAAGACATGTTCTCTCCTTGAGAACTCATCACAGCTAGCGAAAAGATTAGAGGGACATGTTTTACTCATGTTTATACAATAGCTTAGAATTCAAAAGTCTAGCAAAGTTCTTACGGTGCGAGATCTTCCAGAAGCCATTCCATGCTTGGAAGATCTTCCAAAGCCAAGTTGGGGCAGTCGTTTTCCTCCAGCCTTATATTAGGCAATTACAAACTCTTTGAACATGCTTGAGTTTAGGATAATGGGCTACTTCCTAACTTTACAATATGACTATTTCAGTAGCAAATACAACTTTAAACGCATGCTCTTCATTGATTTGCTAAACTAGATCTATTGTAACGACAAACTTTCCTTTATCGCCGAGCTTAGTACCGCACAATGGTAATTTAGAGAGCTTGGTAATTCCCTTGTTCATCTTTTAGTCTTCTACTTACCTCTAGTATGCATGGTTATCACCTATTTGCCTTAGTTCAATTAGGTATATAAGGTTGAAGGACAAAGATCATGAATGGGAAGTGCATGTTCATACCATCCATGAATCTGCCCAAGAATAAGTAGAGCGCAACCCTACTCGGAGTAACTCGAACTTAATGATGTGCAAGCTTTTGGAGCCCTTGTATATGTAACTACAGGAAAATGATTCTATTACAACTAGTTATTTACACGCCCACAAAACGAAAGTTGTAATAAAGGGTTTTAACAACCGGTTTTCATTCATAGTTTTAATAAACATATTTTTAACAACTGGTTTATCCTTACAGTTGTAATAAACATATTTTTTAAAAATGTTTATTTCAGACAGTTGTAATAGTGATCTATAACAATTTATTAGTTTTGATCGTTGTAAATATCGATATTTTCTTAAAGTTTATAGAAAAATTAAAAAATGACATCGACTAATTACTATTATGAAACAATAATCAGTAACTAACAGTTAAGACTAATATTTAATGTCTACCATTTAATAATTAATTTTAATGATTAATAAATAATCTTCAATAATTAAGAAGAAATATTTATTATTTAGAATTTAATATTTCATCATTACAATTGATAATTATATTCAATGTTTAAAATTTCAAAAAATTTTGAAATTTTCTAAGATGAAATTAGAAATATTCATAAAATTAAAAATAAATTTTTGAAATTTTATTAAAATTCAAAAATTAAAATTTTAAATAAATTTTAAATTTTGTCAAATATTCAAAACTATAGAAAATTCCAAAATGTTCAAAAAATTTCAAATTTTGAAAAATTTAAAGATTGCGTTGCAAATTATTATGTCCATATGAAACTAGAGGTAATTATTTTTTTGATATATATTGGTTTTTTCTATTATGTAAAGAAAATTTTGGCTCCAATCCGAAATTTTTCCCTCCTATCCCTTTTTTTTGCTTTAATAATTAATATTTAAAAATAATATTAAATATATAATAATTAATAATTACTATTAGTAATTAATAATTAATAATATACATACTAATAATTAGTATTCAATTATATTAAGAAGTAATAAATTAATAATTATTAAATATGAAGTAATATTTAACAATTAATTTTTAATAATTAATAGTTACTGCTAAATAATTTATATTTTGACTAATATTTAATTATAGTAATTAATAAGTAATATTTAACAATTTAGAAGTAATATTTATTTGGGGTTTTAGGCTTAAGGAAAAAGTTGGAGAAAAATTTAGTTTTAGGGACATGGCGTTTGCTTTTTAGACTGAAGGAAACTTTTTTGTAACATCCCGCCCTTTTGCACGATTTAAACAGACACACGTGTCAATTCAAATCATACGTAAGGGCGGATTGTTATGGGATAAATAAGAAAACAGAGAAAGAAACAGAATCTCACAGCGGAAGGATAAAATATAATAATCAAATATACAGTTCATAAATCTGTTTACAAAAAACCTTTGATTTATTTATACAATACATATCAGAGTACATATACCATATAACAATGCAGCGGAACAATATGAGTGTAGTGAAAACCATATTATCTATAGTAATAATAATAAAATCTTCGTCTTCTTCCTCCGGAAATAAAATCTTCAATCCTGAAACGCTCGGACTGACCCGAACGAATTTGGAAAGATAAAAACACTCGAGTCAGAACTAAAAGATCTTATGTGAGTTACATTAACAGAAATAAATATGAATGCAGTAACTCAAGAGATGCTCGGGATTTACATCTCCTAAGGATCCGTTAAACTATTTACTATGTAGTATATTGCGCTATTATAATAGTGTCTAATTGTAAAATAAACTTACTTTTAAATAGCGTTAAGGCTTTACATTTTCCACCTTAACACATTTATATATTCCCATAGTCTATACAGTACCGTAATCTCCCCCGTACTGGGCGTCGTCAGAGGGCACTCCATAGGTATGGTACAAAACAAAATCGTATAAGGCGCGCTAGGGTAGGTAACACGGCACAACTAGACAATGTCAGGGTAGATATACCAATTACGCTTCCGGGCCGATGGAAACGCGTAGCGCGCAGCTACCGCCCACCTCGGACAAACTCCCCACATCAAAGAAATCAAAAGTGAAGGTGGCCACAGAAAATCCAAAGTCTGAGTATAGTATCGAAGGGAAGTGTCCGATCAGAGGTGCTACCTCATTAAACCGTCGATCGCTCCTGTTTTAGCCACCTTATGCCAACTCACGGGAGTTGGGTCCTCGTATTTACCTTTAAAGGAAACGCCGCCACCAACCTACTTCATTCTGAAATCTCCACCGCGTACACGGTTGTTAAAGTGGTTTTCGAAGTTGGCAGAGAGTATGACAACTTTCGATCCCGGTCTCTTCAACAACCAATCGTTATTATAACACCGCGGTCTTTTCAAAATAGTTTATACTTTAAAACCAGAATAAAATATCCATTTTAAACCTATATAAATACGATATCATTTATATTTTTAAAACCCCAAATCAATATGATATCATTTATTTTCCAATATATATTCCTTCCAAAATCATAGGGTTTCCAAAGTAAAATATTTAGAAATCAAACTCTTGAACATAATATTTCCAAATTATACTACCTTGAAAAACATAGCTTTGAAACAAATTTCCATCTCTTAAATGGTTAAATATTAAACTACTTTTATAAAACAAAATAGCTTCTTTAGATTTCACAAATCAATTTCAAATATCGATTTACACTTCCAAATACCATTTCAATTCTTATGTTTCAAGGCTTTAAATATTTCACCATTTCAAAAAAACAACTCATTTGACAAATCCATATGTATCAAATTCAATTACTTCTTATTTAGACTTGAAATGTTTACTTAATGAATTCAATATAATTTAAGTAAAACCTTTAACTTCACATAACTGGATAATCTTTCAATTTATTAAACTTGATATATTCATTTAAATCACTCTACACAAAATCAAGTTATAAAAATCATACCCTTTAAAAATTAATAACCTTTTTATTTAATTCCAAATTTTACTCAATATTCATCTTCCGACCTTATCCTCATTTAAGTCAATAAAACTCCAGAACTTAAATTTTAAATAAATGCTTAATCGTGTTTGATCTTAAAAAATCAAACTTTATTTTATACTTCAAAACAATTTATACAAAGCTTAAAACCAGAAATTACTATATATAAATAACCTTTATTAATAACCAAATCAAAAACCCATAAACCATATATATATAGCTTTGCAAAAACCATAGAAAAACATTTCAAAAAAATAATTTTATATATATACCGCGGTGCCTGTATAAAATTTTCTACCCTATGGTCAAGTGATACGGATGTTTATCATTTCAATCCGCAATTTAAAATAAAAATGCGGTTGTATATCATTTCAAACCGCAATCCCGAATGAAATGAAAATGCATGATGACTTGCAGTTATACAATATAAATATAGCATCCATTCATCCAAATATCAATCATCAACCATCATTTTCAATTATCATCCAATTCAAACAATCATCGATATAGAGCATATAAATTATACAGGTAATAAATAACAGGTATTAACTAACAGTTTATATTCAATAATAAATTTAATAATTGTTAAACTAGCAGTTTATATGCAAAAATAAATGTAAATTTAACTGGCAGTTAATATGAAATAAAAATTTAACATAACTATGACTGGCAGTTAATATGCAAATAAATGAATTCTAACTGTCAAATTTATATGCAATAAATAAAATTAATTAATAGTTAAATTAAATAAATGCGATTTTACTGAGATGATGAATAAAACATGCCAAACGAACATAAATAAATTTCTACTCATATCTAAAATTAATTTAACAAACATAAGAACTTTTAGAAATTGTGAGTGAGTTAAAACACTCACCTTTTGAATTTAAATCGAATTTAAATCCGATTCAAACCCAAAATTTGACAGTCTTCAAATTCGTCCAAACCAGCGTTAAAGTGTCCGGAATTTAAGAACGAACCTAACACAAAAAATCGCGCGTAAATACGACCTCGTATGCGAAATATATGGCGAAAAATGGGTTTGAATTTCAATTAAATAAATAAATAAAAAACACAAATTCACCTTCCATCTTTTACACGCCACGTCAAACATGCTACAGCACCCTTCCTTCTTCCCCCAGTACGTACGCACGCACCAACCAAGAAACGCACGCAACCTACCACCCGAACTCGCGATCTTTTTGACCACGATACTGACGAGCCGCCGCCCATAGGTGCCGCCACGACTCTCTCCCATGCCTCCTCGACCACCTGCGTTCGGCCACGTCCCCAAATTCGAACACCAAACACAGCATCCGCCCCTTACTTTGAAAACCTAGTCGAGTTTTGCCGTCAATCCAACCGTCGATTCACGAAACAAACCACATGAATGCGATCACCTTCGTTCCCTCGTCAAAACCCAGAAACCGTTTCCCGATCCGACAAATTTTGTCGCGGCGATGATGAACGGCCGCGGATTCTTAGATTTTTTTCTGATCAGACGATGAACCAAAACGAAAAACGAATTTCAGATTTAGGTTGCGCTCATCGAGAGCTCCAACATATATTTTTTTGGGAATTTTCTGAGAAGTTTGAAATTTTAGCTTTGATTTTGAATTGAAAATAGATCTAGATTTGCAGACATGGGAAGAGGAGAAAGAATAGAATGAATTGTACGTATAAAATGAGCAATAGAGGCGGCTAGGGTTTTACAACTGGGTGTATATATATACGTGGGTTAGAGATTTGAATTGATGGATTGGATAAACAAACGTGCTAACGCTAACGTGGTCCAAAAAGCCCGTTCTGACCCCGGAACGAAATTGGATCAACGCATATATCACAATAGGTATTTTAAAATATTCTGAACGCGATGGAAAAAGTTTCATGTCCAAATTCGATCGTATGAAGAAGTTATGCTGAAAACAATATTTCCAAATTGATTTCAAATTGATTTCAATTAAATCGATTTCAAGGCGTTTCGCGTTCGTACGATCAAAGGACAAGTCCGATCGCTACGAAACTTGAAACCCTATAATAATTCATTGATACGGATCCCATGAAACTGGTTTCGTCGAAATCCGAGTCCGTGACCAAAATGGCTGTTTTTATATTAATTAAATAAATTTAAAATAAATAAATAAAATCCAATTTTATATTTAGATTCTAAAATGGACCCATTTTATCACTTTTAAAAATTCTCAGTCATTTACAAAATTTCAACACGTTTCAAATGTCAAATTAAAGAAGGTAAATTTATAAATTTCAATATAAATCATTAATTTCATTAAATTCACAAATCATAAATTAACTTTCTGATAATTTATATTAAATCAAAGAAATCAATGGTTATTCCATTCATATATTTCAAATAGATGGATTTAATATTAGATTCAAAAATTATTATCCTAATATTCTTCGATTTCACTTACATCCCTATTAACGTAATATTTAGATGTTAAACCTGCATTTATTTCGATTAAACCTACTATCATACATTACTTCAATATACTGACAAACTTACTCTTGCACCCTTTCATTTACCCAACTGCCATTTTATGAATACACTTAACAATAGATTCATACTCCATTACATAAATGCACACCCTTTTTTTCTAAATTAAAATTTTCGTAACTTCAAACATTTAATCCATTTAATTCCAATTACTCCCTTCATTAAATTTTGGATTCAAATCAATTTATAAAGTTTTACATCCATTCTTTATATACACTAACCAAAATTAAATGAAGAATTTATTTACGTTATTCCCTAAATTTATTTAACGTAACATTTATTTCAATGATTTACCAATTAAATTGAATGGACTGAATATACATATATCTCATAATAATTGTTGTCAAAAACTCTAAATCCCACATTTATAAGTTTATTGTTTATATCGTATTGGTGTTTATTCAAACATCACTTATTATATATTAAATAAATTCAATATTTAAGTTATTTTACATTTATTACCAAGTACACCTTTTACCTTATTCCAACAAATTGGAATTTCATTAATTAATATAACTAAATCAATTTCTACTCACCATTTATTTCCAACCCACAAATTGCAATCCATTATATTATATGGACGTTGTCCAATTTCTATTTATTATTATAACTTAACAACCTATATACATTCATTGATTGATTCCTATTTGCCTCTGTTTCCTTACATTCAGTTCTTAGCTTAAATTTCTACGGTTACATTCCATTTGCACTTCCGTTACTACTATAAAATTTAGCAACGTTTATATCATCAACACATTAAAATTACTTACCCTTAATGAGTTTGATTTCCTAATAAATTTATTAAATGGAAATGTTCATTAAAGTTTATAAATTATTAACTTGTATATAATTATATTTGCCCTTTTTTATATTCCATTAAAAATATATACACACATACAAATTAAGATTCTAAATCCAATTAATTACGTTATCTATTGTCCTGCATTTCTTTATTCCCTCCGTTTACACTCAATTTCCATAAATCAATATTTATTCCATTGATAAATTCAATACATGCCTTAATTTACTTATTCAAACTTTATATCAACTGCAACAATTTCCACTATTACTATTAATTGCAGTATATAATTTAATTTGTAAATTTTAATTACCTATGATACGTCAAATTTCAACATTCCCTTCCATACAAATAAATAAGATTTTTATTCCTTTCTAAATTTAAATTAAAAATCCTATTAATTATATTCATTTTAAGCATCGAATTTACACGGGTCGTTACATTTTTAGTGTAAATTATATAATGATAGTTGTAACTATCATTTTCAGTTTACATTAAAAGGTGTCATTCGGACTAAAAAGCAAACTTGTTACCTTGAGTCTAAATTTTTTTGCAACTTCTTCCTTGTGCCTATATTCCTATATTTATTATTTAGCATTTAATATTCAATATTTATAATTAGTAATTATATTTAATACTTAAATTTTAATAAATTAAATTTTTCTAAATTAAATTTTCAAATATTCTTTAAAAAAAATTAAAAACTTTCATAAAATTAAGGAATAAAATTTTTAAATTTATAGAATATTCAAAATTTCACAATATTTGAAAATGTAAAAAAATTAAAAATTCGAAAAATATTTAATAATTACATTGCATAATGTTTTACAACTTGTGTATTACACTAATATTATTTCCATGTGCATCTTGAGATTTTTTTTGCAACTCTGTTGTTTTATATATAAAAGTTTTATTTTGGCTCTAACCCGAGATTTTTAGCTCCAAACCCTCTTCTTCTACATGTACAGCTTTCCGTTTTGAACTCCACTAAGAAATACTAGCATTCTACTAGTCCTGGAAAACAGCCAAGATTACTAATAGCTGAAAACAAAATAACCACCATGATTTTTCTTAAATCCAACGGTTGATACTGGAGATTTTTGCAATCAAAAGTTCATTAAAAAAATACTCATATGTTCTTATCTTTCTACACTGATCTTTCATTTTCCCCAAATAGAAAAGGAAACTTCTAAATTCAATTTCAAATCCCAAATAGCTTCAATGGAGCAGACAGCCAAATCAAAGATTCTATCATGATGTCATGAGAAGGGAAGCTCGTGGTTTTTGGCCGCAGTGGCCAACTTAATTTTAGTACTACCAAATCGCTTGGCCTCCTTGATTTCTTCTTGCGTTGGCCAACTTCGATTATACATCGACCGACTTCGCTTCTACATCGACCGACTTCGCTTCTCACTTATTAACTGACTTCGCTCCAGGTGGCTCTCAAATCTAAGGTCTTTCTTCTCACAATGCTTATCACGTCATTCCTTAAGCTCACGACATCGCAACTTCACATTTCAGATGGCACATTGCAACCTCTAGATTTTAGTTTGGTTATTGATAGGGGGTTATGCTCTTTGAACATTGATTTAACTAGTATTATATTAGTTTCTACCTCAAGGTTGTTTAACTTACATCAAGCTTACAAACTATTTTCATTAACTAAAACTAGAACATATAGATGAATTTCTATGTTGCGTGTGTGTGTTAAGATATAATTTGAAAAGGAATTTTTTGATTTACGTGAATGGTTTTGATTTCATGGTATGTATGCATTCAGTACTTAATTATAGCCGACTGTTTATTGATTTTTCAATGATAAATTTTAATTTATGGTTGTCTTTAATATATTTCTATAGGCATACTCCCTCTAAATTTTTGGTTTGAATAAACCTCTAATTCAAAGTATTAGAAAAAGGTCAGTTTGGGAACAAAATTTGTTAGTATAACTTAAAAGTACTTTTGAATTGTAGCTAGTAAGTAGTTTTAAATAAATATGTAAAAGAAAAAAAAATACTTTTGAATTGTATCTTGCAAGTAGTTTTAAATAAATATATAAAAGAAAAAAAATACTTTTGAGTTGTATCTTGCAAGTAGTTTTAAATAAATATATAAAAGAAAAGATGTTTAGTATGCAAGTCTAAAATTTTATAAAATTTAGTTGTAAAATATGAAATTAGTCATAAATAAGTTTGTATGGAATGAATTTTCTATACTGTAGTTTTAAACGAGTTTGGATTGGAATGCAAATTAAAGTGGAATGGAAAAGATCCGATCTGAAATGAAATTTAAATCGTAAGCTTTTAAGATTTTTAATAATAATGTCCTAATATCGCTATCGTGTACTACGTACATGGCACAAAATGTTTGGCATACTAACTCATAAAACCGATCCCAACAGATTGTATGTGGGTACAACTACACCTATAAAACATAGATCATAGAAACACAGTGGACATCATTTATCCAATTCTTGTTCGAATTTCACAGACAGTATTTTTGGTATGATTCTAAATTTGTTTACAGTAGAATATTGTTATTAATAACAGTAATGATATTTTTAAATATCAGTATTGCACTATAGCGTATCAAGATTTTTAACAATAGACCTTCAATTAATAACTTATTGTCATTAATAACCACAAAATTATTTCATTTCTCTATTTTCCATCCCATAAGAAACCCTGATGCGTAAACTAATAAACCATCATATTTTAATAAGGTAAACCGATATTTTTGCCTTATTGGTTACACCATACAGTTTTAGGGTAATAGTATCATTCTTCTTAATATAGATGCATTACCATATTCAAAATTTTATAACGGTAGTACTTATTCTTTTCATGTTACTTCTCTAAAGCTAATATTCTACTTTAATATGGATCAATACTTAAAGACTAAAATTTTAGTAGCAATCCAAATGTATCAACTATACTTAAAACTTCACATATATGTATACACACACATGTATATATACATACACATATTTTAGAAATGCAATCTTAGGCATATTATAGAAAAAAGTGTAACCACAAATTACATAAAATACATGATATATTCGTGTATTTGTAATGGACTATAACTTCATGTAAATGGTTATTTAGAAAATCTCTCATGCTACTTTGATAAATCACATAATTTTAGCATTCATATATTTATTCCTTACCAAAAATATCCAGATATATAAGTTACACATTTTCGTATTCACTTTTACTTTCCAAGTGTATCACATTTATATGTGGAAAATCTGTTTCTATGGGAATTCAATAGAAAATTAGTAGAAAATCAGGTTTGTGTCCTGCTTTACAGGTCTAATGATTGGTAAAAAGATCTCTTTTTTATTATAGCCTCATGAGTTTTTGTCATTTGTAATATATAACTATATTATTTTATTTTTATGGTAAACATTGTCTGAAATTCATAAGTAGCATGCTTCTCTTCTTAAAAAAGAACCATGATTTTCTCAAACTTTTGAACAACGTGTTAATTCTCTCTTTTTTCTTCTATACTCTATATGTTTATTGCATATCCTGGGAAAAAGAGTCAGAAATAATTTGAGAAGTTCAAAGTTATTTATTCAGATCTAGTGTAGAATGATACTATGCAGTTGATAAGAAGAATAAAGTAATTTTCCTAGCATTTCCAATTCTCTTTGAACAGCTAGAGTTATGAGCCCGGTTTGCTTAGATTGAATGAATAGGCAGTTTTTTTAATTAATATATATCCTTTGTGCAACCTTGATCAATACTTGTAGCATGTTGATACGGACACAGGACCCATACCCCTACCCAAACGTCATGTGCAGGCACCAGCAAGCTATCGGACCTGAGTAGTGAAAATGCACATGGAGTAAAAAGGAATATAAGTTGTTATTTTTATTTCTGAAATTCTGTTACAAAGTTTGTTACAAAAGGTAGGGTCTGAAATGGCCTACAAAGCTAGTGGTACAGCTGGCTCGGTTTGTTACAATATGCTACTATATAAAGTAATGAATGGGAAAAGATGCATTCAGCCTGGAAATATTTGCATTTCTCTTTTCTTTACTCATGTTCTTCTTCCTCTCTAATTCTCTTCACCTCTTCTCTCCTCTGTAAAATTCTCTTGTCCATTACACAGCAAAACATAGGTCTTATCATTGGTGCTTTCACTCATCACTCACGCTCCTCGCCATGGCAACCCGCACCCGCGCGTTAGAAGAAGCTATTCAACAAATCCGAGAAACCGCCACCCAAAACACCACTTCCATTACTACGCTTCAACAGGATTTCACCACCCAACAAGCATCTATGACTGCACTTCACACTTCTATGAAAACCATGACTCAAATGATGCAAAACATCACTCAAAAGCTTGCCTCCCTTCCGAACCCTTCATCATCTACACCTACCAATACTTCTTCAACTCCACCACCACCACCCCTATCCCAATATACTCGGCCACCTCCCCTACTAACAACCCCTCTTCACACCAATCATTCACAAAGCCCAATACCAACTCGATCCCCAAAATGTAAACTCACTCATTTTGATGGTTCTAATTCCCTCGATTGGATCTTTCAAGCGGAGAGATTTTTTGACTATCATTCCACACCCGATGAACAACGCATTCACTTAGCAAGTTTCTACATGTCCGGCCAAGCCTTAACTTGGTACCAATGGATGTTTCGAAACAACCAACTCACCTCGTGGCAAAACCTCACCCGTGCAATAGAACAACGTTTCGGTCCCTCCTCATTTATAAACCCACAAGCGACATTGTTCAAACTCCGACAAACAACGACCGTCGAACATTATCAATCACAATTCGAAACCCTTAGTAATCGCATTACTAACCTTCCCCCCGACGCCCTTCTCAATTGTTTCATTTCAGGCCTTAAACCTAACATCCGAAACGAGCTACAACCATTCAACCCCGCTTCTCTGTCCGCTGCCATCGACCTTGCAAAACTGATCGAAACCAAACTTCTTGACTCAAAGCAGTTCCAAAACCGCATACCATTTAGCCGACCACAACAACTCCCCATACCATCCCTACCTCCAATTTCCTCCTCAACCCAGTCCTCGAATCTTAATTATCCAATCAAACAGCTAACCCCAACCGAACTCCAAACCCGCCAATTGAAAGGCCTATGTTTCAAATGTGAGGAAAAATATTTTCCAGGCCATAAATGCAACAATAAACAGATATTATTGCTCCTACATGAGGAAAACGACACAGGACCAGATCTGGATCTTACGGCTACCGAACATCAACTCGACCCCGAACCAGCAATCTCTTATAATGCGATGATTGGCTCCTTCCACCCCCGTTTTCTCCGCCTGCCAGCCCACATCAACAACAAACCTGTCTCCATCCTCCTGGACTCAGGAAGTACACACAATTACATCCATCCAACAACAGCAAGATTCCTTGAATTGCGAACGGAAAAGCATCAGAATTTCTTCGTAACTGTAGGAAACGGAGAAAAATTGCGCTGCCAGGAAGCGTGCCGACGCGTGCTTGTAAGAATTCATGGTTTTGATTTCATCACCGATTTCTTTTTATTACCAATTTCAGGTGCGGAAGTTGTTTTTGGAGTTCAATGGCTTCAAGACCTCGGGCCAGTTACAATTGATTACCAACAAATGGCAATTTCTTTACTCTATAATCAAAGGCCCATTGTCTTATCGGGCCAAGAGACAACATGCAGGCCTTCAGAGATTTCCTACCAACAATTGAAACGCCTGCAAAGCACAATGTCCATTGCCTCTTATTTTCACCTAACTACCGAGCCCAATAGCAGTTGCACAAATGCCGACCCATTCTCTCTGAAAAATGAAACAACAAACATTCACCCAGATATTAAAACAATTCTGGACCATTACCCCACTCTCTTCGACAAGCCCCACGCCTTCCACCACACCGTGACCTTGATCACCATATCAATCTTAACACCAATGCACAACCAGTTAATGTTCGACCCCATCGATACCCATATTTTCAAAAAAATGAAATCGAATCACAAGTACATGAAATGCTCAAAACCCACATAATCCAACCATCCACAAGTCCGTTTTCCTCTTCCGTACTCCTTGTTAAAAAGAAAGATGGTACATGGCGTTTTTGTGTCGACTACCGCGCCTTAAACGCTATTACCATCAAAGACCGATTCCCTATTCCTACTATCGATGAACTTTTAGATGAATTATTCGGCTCCACATATTTCTCTAAATTAGATCTACGTAGCGGATATTTTCAAATCCGTGTTCACCCTTCCGATATTCCAAAAACCGCATTTCGCACACACGAAGGTCACTATGAATTCCTCGTCATGCCTTTTGGCCTTACCAACGCCACTTCCACTTTTCAAGCTACAATGAACAATATTTTCCGACCCCACCTTCGAAAATTTATCTTAGTTTTTTTTGATGACATCTTAGTTTATAGCAAGTCTTGGGATTCACACCTCCTACATTTGCAAATCACCCTCACTATCTTACATGAACATAGATTTTATGCAAATATGTCTAAGTGTGTTTTTGGGCTTACCGAATTAAATTTTTTGGGCCACATTATTTCGCATGAAGGAGTTCGTGTAGATCCGTCAAAGATAGTAGCTATACTTAATTGGCCACCCCCCACCAACATCACCGCTATGAGAGGATTCCTTGGCCTCACCGGCTACTATCGACGTTTCATTCGTCACTATGCTCACGTTGTCAGCCCGCTAACTGACCTTCTCAAAAAAGGTGAATTATTTTCCTGGACATCAAAAGCCTAAGATGCTTTTAATACCCTTAAACATACCATTACCTCTGCCCCAATACTCTCCCTCCCAGATTTCTCTTCGCCCTTTGACCTACATGCGGATGCCTCCAATCTGGCTTGCGGCGCCGTCCTTTCTCAAGCCCACCACCCTATCGCCTTCCACAGCCAAAAACTTCCACCACGTCTCCAAAAAGCATCGACCTATGCTAGGGAGATGTTCGCCATAACCACCGCCGTCCAAAAAATGACGTCACTACCTCCTCGGCCGCAAATTCTCCATCACCACAGATCACCAGAGTCTTCGCCAGCTTCTCACCCAAACCATCCAGACACCAGATCAACAAAAGTGGCTCTCCAAGCTTATGAGATTCGATTTCGTCATTAAGTATAAACCTGGCATAGAAAATAGGGTCTCGGACGGGCTCTCGCGTTGGACCAACGAGGCAATGATGACAGCATTCTCTTCCCCCACTTGTGACTTTATCGTTGATATCCGATCCGCTCTTCCTCACGACGCACAAGCGCAAAAGCTCATCGATGAACTGCAGTCTGGTAATAATCCCGCCACTAAATTTTCATTCCGTGAGGGTTTATTGTTTCAGGGTAAACGACTCTATATTCCAAATGATCCACTGTTGCAACATAATATCATCTCGGCCTATCATGCTTCCAAAATTGGGGGTCATTCAGGAATAAAAAATACTATGGCCCGAGTTTCTAGCAATTTTTACTGGCCATCCCTTTCAAAATCAATTCGCACCTTTGTCCGTGAATGCCCAGTTTGCCTTCAAACTAAACCTGAAAATTCTGCACCAAAAGGGCTCTTGCAGCCTCTACCAATTCCCGACCAGATATTTGAAGACATATCCATGGACTTTATCACACATTTACCTCCGTCTGCCGGGAAAACGTGTGTTTGGGTTATAGTCGACCGTTTGTCGAAATACGCACACTTCATTGCTTTACCCAGCTCATTCACTGCAGTCCACCTGGCCTCATATTTTGTTCAAGAGTATGTACGGTTACATGGCTTCCCTCGCACAATAGTCTCGGATCGTGATCGTGTTTTTATGAGTCAATTTTGGAAGGAGATTTTTCGCCTCCACGGCACACAACTCAACATGAGCAGCGCATATCACCCTCAAAGTGATGGACAAACGGAAGTCGTGAATCGGTGCTTGGAGAATTATTTACGGGCTATATGTGGCGATTTACCATCGAAGTAGGTCAAATGTTTGCCGTGGGCGGAGTGGTGGTACAATACGTGCACACACTCTTCTATTGGAATGTCTCCATTTCAAGCAGTTTATGGCCGTGCTCCTCCGGTCATAGCTGATTACATCCAAGGGAACACACATGTTCAAGAACTCGAGGAATGGGCATCATCGAGAGACCTCATATTGAAGACTATCAAAGACAATCTTCAACGTGCACAAGCCCGTATGAAACATCAAGCTGACCAGCACCGTCGTGATAAGGAGTTTCCCATCGGTTCCTATGTTTTTGTCAAACTTCACCTTTATCGCCAACAATCCATTCGACCAACCCAACATAAGCTCTCCAAGAAGTACTTCGGCCCTTTTCAAATCACTGAAAAAATTGGAGCGGTAGCTTATAAACTGCTTCTACCACCTGAAGCACGTATACATCCAGTCTTCCATATTTCTCTCCTCAAACAGTGCCCTAATCCACACAATGCTCTCCCTACACCCTTACCATCATCTCTGACTGCACCAGCCGACCTTGAGGACAAGGTCGAACTTATAGGGGACGGCACTGATACGGACACAGGACCCATACCCCTACCCAAACGTTATGTGCAGGCACCAGCAAGATATCGGACCTGAGTAGTGAAAATGCACATGGAGTAAAAAGGAATATAAGTCGTTATTTTTATTTCTGAAATTCTGTTACAAAGTTTGTTACAAAAGGTAGGGTCTGAAATGGCCTACAAAGCTAGTGGTACAGCTGGCTCAGTTTGTTACAATATGCTACTATATAAAGTAATGAATGGGAAAAGATGCATTCAGCCTGGAAATATTTGCATTTCTCTTTTCTTTACTCATGTTCTTCTTCCTCTCTAATTCTCTTCACCTCTTCTCTCCTCTGTAAAATTCTCTTGTCCATTACACAGCAAAACATAGGTCTTATCACATGTTTGATAAGGTAATTGAAGGATTTTGTGTTTTTGGTTCAAGGTTTTTTCTCTTTTTAGTTATAAGAGTGATTTATTAATGTATTTAGTGGGCTTGGTAAGTTTACAATATGTTTGATTTTTATATCCTAGTAAATGAATGGTATCTTTTTATTGAAACTGATATTGCTAAGTTACCAAAAAATTGGCTTTGCTTTCTGCAAAGTATGTTGAGAACTTAATTTCTGTTGTGTAGCTAGTTTTTTTGGGAATGGTACTGCCTTTCTGGGATTGAATAACTTCATATTATAAGTGTCTTCAATAGTACTTAAATGAATTTTATCGATCCTTGATAATTTGGTGGTTGATAATAGGTTTCAACCATGCACATTTCAATATAGCTCCATAAAGCGCCAACATCTCATATTGGTTAAATGATGTGGCAATTACATTTTGTTTATTATTATAAAATCATTGCACTTCCACACATAAATACATATTGTAATAACCCTGCTTTCTACATTGTATAAATAAATAAATTTAATTTGAAATTTTTGATTTGAAATTTGATAATTAGTATTTCAAAAATTAAGTTTTAGTTAACTAAATCTTTTAATAAAATATTTTTTCAATAAATTGAATTAAATTAATAAATTCTTTTTAAACAGTATATCGGAATTGAATAAATTGTTTAATTCAATAAAAAAAAATTGTAAGTGTAAATAATTGTTTGTGATTAAAATAGTGGAAAAAAAATAAGCTGGCATTGATTTAAGTGAAAATTGTGCAGTTGTTGGTATAAATATTCTACTGAGTGAAATGTAAATTAAATTAAGTCAGATTGAAATTTTACCAAATAAATCAAACGAATTGTTAAAAGAAAAGAATAGAGTAAACAACTGAACAAAGTTAATTAATTGAATTAGAGAACCCATATTCCTTTAGCCTAAGCCCATTTCTAACTCCTTCATTTCTTTCTTTCTCTAGACAATTCCTTTAGCCAAGGGAATACCCAAATCAATTTTTGATTTGCCCTAAAGAACCTCTAACCAAAATTGCGATTATCATATAAAAAAAAATCATGTTGCCTTCCATTATCGTGCAACCTGACAACGAACGATGCTCGCAAGGGGGATGTGCACACTAACAGGAGAAGGCGGTCGAGTAGGGGACGCCGCGACCAATTTTGGGGACTCGCGATTGGTAAAGGTGCCATGTTGGTGGAGAGGCGACTGGAGGTGGCGAAGTCGCGATGTACAAGGGCAATTGCTAATTAATGTTGCGATGATGGCGATGTTATGCTGGGATTGTGAAGGCAGCAACTTTGATGAAGGAGATAGTGAACTGAAGGCGTGGCTAAAGTCAATAGAAGATGCATGGGTGTTGGTGGTTTCAAGTGATGGGAATGACGTGGTGGCTAGTTAGACGGAGAAGCTAACACTCAAATTTTGATTGGTACAGTGTCGATTATGACATGGTAAATTCTGCATTCGTCAACTCGGTGAGTATTTCTCAGCCACAACTATGTTTAATTCTATTGGCATCTTACATATATATCATTATCTCGATTATTTATAGAATTACTTGGTCAAATTGATTGTTTAGGATCTGATTGATTGTGAATATTGGATTATTGTAACACCCCATAATTTTAAAATCGAATATTTGAATGATTATACTAAATATTTAATCGTTAAGCAATGGAATGCCTCTATTACTCTATTTTCACTAATGACCGAATTAGGACTTGATACACTCGTAGTTGAGTTCATTTTTTCGACACGAGTAAAATGAGTATGAACTTGACTATGTTTGGAGCCGATGGATTTTAAAAGTGAATAGTGGATTTTAGAGAATGAAGTAAATAGGGCTTACCCCGTAAGCTAGCCTATAAGTGGCTAATCTTGTAATACCCCACCTCAATACCCATACCATCCAAGAGTATTACTAGGTGATATTATTAGATAATATGAAAAATGAGGCTGCGTGGGGTACAAATATGAATTTTTCCTTGGGATAACAACGGTATCTATTTAAAAAATATTTATAAACAACTCATATATATTACACGGTATCCGCACAAAACAATAAATGCATGTGCCTCTAGGATAAAACACTAAACGACATAAAATAAATAATGAAAAACATAGAGTCAATAATGCAGCGATAATATATATGATACAAACATATACAAATCTTAGTGGGAAATAAAATAGGTCAATCACCCACTATCTCAAAATTATACAATGTATATCTAATACAATAAAATGTCATACAATCATGAGATAACATAATACATGGTGATATACAATAATATCCTATCCTCCATCTATGCTCAACATTCACATAATGGCCATCTGTCCTTAAACCTGTAATGTCTCGGGATGACCCAACAATTATATAAATAATAAACGAGTCAGGTTATATCCAAATCGAATGTGAGTATATACTAGTGTGTATGGTGATAAAAAGCAAAGTACGAATATGACTCAAAGTACATCCATTACAAACATTATATCATGCCAAGCCACACATTCCCAAGTATCACCTAAGGAAAACTTACATGCAATTAAGAATCACGACATATATAAATTGGGTAAAGACAATCAAATCCATCAAAATTTCATAATATTATGGATAAGTGCACAATATACCCTTAGAAACCATGATAAAGGAATATCTCCTGAATCAAACGAAATACAAGGGTCTACAATCAAAATATCCATTTCGACTTGCAGTCCTGATGGAAGCAAAAACTTTCGACTGTCAAGCCCTAAAAATATAAAGCAAGAAGACATAAACCCAAATAACCAATCCAAACATCAAATCGATTTACAACCCTAATGGAAGTAATAAATTCCAACTATTAAGTCTAAAAAGGTAAATCAGGAAATATCTAACCCAAATAGTACGATATCCAAACTAACTACAAAAGGCAATATCAAGAAATACTATCTCGACTTCTAGTCCTAATGGAAGTATAGACTTCCGACTATTAGTCATATGGGATAGCTAAAAACACAATTCACATGTATAACACAATTCAATAAAATATCAAAAGCTAATCATAAACTCATATATAAAATCATATATCTCAACCCTAGTCTTCAGAGAGGCAAAACTCTTGATTAAATGGTTCTAAGAGATAGAAATAACAAATCAAAGAAAAGGAGATCTCTCAGTCATATACTCTTATGTGAGGATTACAAACAAGCTCACATCATGTCTTGGGTTAGAGTATCTCAATTGATAGATAGACACGCAGCCAGTCTCTATTGTCAAACATTCATCGTCTATAATGAGGTGTCAATATCAAATATCTTAATATAATGAATCTACTTAAGTCATCCAACAGTCCCTTAGTTACTCCTAGAATATTGACACTCGTATCCATCGCATGTCATAAACATGCTTTCAGGCTATGTCGAACATTGGCCACGATTTCTACTTGCCCTTGGTAATGGACTGTTGGTCCTTAAGTGACGTCGATGCAACGGCTCTAATGAGGGAAATAACTCTTAGCCTACAAACTCAACAAGATGACATCAGGGATCCGAGGTGCGACCCCACAATCAGGACTGCTAGGATGGATAACTAGCCTAGTGGGTCTAGTTCATATGCTCTCATAGTGGCATGAACCCTATGACGTAGATACCCAACAAATACTCTCAATTATATAAGTCCTATTAAGAGTAAAAACTAGTACTCTCGACTCTATGAGTCCCGATGAGAAGGACAATTGCTTTTGACTCTAAGGAGTCACTTTTAAACGATTAACATAAATTTATTATCCTTCTCCAGGATATAAGTGACATCTACTCACTAACAATAATCGAACAAGTATTACATGAGCATTCCATACCACTCAGTATTACTGGATCGCTTACTAGAAGTTAGTAAAATACACTTATCAAACAATAAATAATCTATGATATGAGTCAATAAAATAAGCAGAAAAATATTACGAAGCGTCACATACCATCCGGTACTACTAGTCCGTTTATTCAATATCCTCATTATATAGAGCTAAATCACAAAATCATCAAATATAAATCATTCATAAACAAACCATATATTCAAGGGAATTATAACTTAAATCAAATCCATTTAAACATTTCACAATTTAATCTATCATTAAAATAGATTGTATATTCTAAAAAAAAATTCCCTTTGCAAAATATTTCTTAAATCATTTATACGAAATCAAATTAAATCTTCTTATCATATATAATTACTCATATTATTAAATAAATCAATTTCAAATCACCAAAATATATAAATTAAATGGGATTTATGTTATAATACTCTTAGAACCATTCAACAATATTTTAAAATTAGTTATTTCTTCAAAATAGGCTAATATACTCAAAAATACGTTTTTTGACAACAGGTAAATAGGCACAATGAAGAAGTTACAAAAAAAATTAGTCTCAGGGACGACAATTTTGTTTTTTGGTCCGAAGGACACTTTTTAGTTAAATTGAAAATGATAGTTACAACTATCATTCTGTGATTTACACTAAAAAGTGTCCTTTAACCTAAAAAACAAACTTCTTGTACTTGAGACTAAATTTTTCTCTAACTTTTTCCTTAAGCCTAAAAACCCCAAATATTGTTAAAACCTTTTAATTATACGAAATTATAAAGTAAACTACTTCCATATATTTAATTTCATTTGAAAATACCTATTTTCATTTCTAAAACAACTTCTATATCCAATAACTCATTTTATTTCTCAAGTCCTTTTATTTGTTTATAAATATACCTCAAATAAATTTTAAAATACCAAAAGTAACCTTTTGAAGCATTCAAAAATATTTTTAAATTAAAAATCAAAATTGTTTAAGATATAAATTATGTAGCAAAATGCGCTAAAATTAGCAATAAATCATTAATATAAATTTTACCGTTTGACCTGAATCGAATTACATTGAATTTCGGTCATCCATGATACGCATGCAACAAATAAAATTTCTTAATCCATCTCGATGAAAAATTATAGTAAAAGGAAATACTCTCAACGGAATAGCCCTAAGAGACGTAAAATATACAAATCAAAATGCAATCGGACAGCATCTCCTTTGCATTTTAGATAATCCAACATACACCAAAACTCACAATCTAATCCAAATCATATGCAATACCACAAAACCAATCCAATATCCTATCAAACATTCCAACCAATATATTAAGCAATTCATTCAACTATGCAATTCAATAGATAATTGAGATAATATATATGATATAAAGGGACATAAATATAGATGTGTGAGTGTAGAACACGCCGAAACGAGGCATGAACTACCAATCAGTGGCTATATCGCTGTCAACAACATGTCGAAGTTGCATTCGCTACTGCTAACTTCCGCATCTGCTAATGAACATACCTTCATCACCTAGCTCACTACCCCGCCACATCGCTCAGCCACTGGCGAGCATGTCTCCATCATCCGTTCCACCATCGAGGCCCCACCAAGGTTGCCACCCCGCCTTCACAGTCGAGCATGAGCCCATGCCAGAAATTCATGCTCATGTTCGTCGTCGCTACCTTAGTCGAGCCACCACCACCTTTGAACCGTTGCGTCCGGGCCTTTGCCTCCAGTCATAAGCGCAACCTTGCTCTTTTTTTAAGAACAATTAGCAATTTATTTTGATCGATTAGGGCCATAATTCGATACAAGGTCGGGGTTGTGTAATCTGAGGGAATGGGTTTAATTTAGATGAAGCCAAAGATCTAGAGAAGTCGAAAAGGGTATCTGAGTAATGGGCTTGGGCTTTATTTTCTTTTTAGTTTGATTTAATCCTTCACTTTAAAATTTGAATTTCAATCCTTGAATAAACTTTAATTCAATATAAATCAACTTATACTTCTCAAAATCCTGATTCCTCAAACCCTAATTCTTCTAACCCCACTTCTCCAAATCCTTCTCATCCACCATCTTCTACAAATCATGTTCACAGTCTTGATTGCCCACCTGAGGTAGTTGATTTAGAGGAGGGGAGGAAGTGCGGCATAATAAAGGAAAACGACCTATACAAGATCTGAGTGGAGATGCTATTCAAAAGGATGGTGCTGAGTTTCTTTTGGAGTTTCTCACGGTGCTCATGCAGGCGGATCTGGCTCTGATACAAATCGGCAATCGATTGGCAAAGGTAGTCAACATGAAAGATTAAAAGGAAAAATAAGTCCAAATTCTATGGAAATTAATTGCATCTAGGAAGTAATAACTTCAATGGATCTCTTTGCACTAAAATCAGTATTTCCTTTACTTCTTTAGACAAAGCTACTTGGATTGAGGTGGCTAAGGGTATGAGTCAAAGGAAAATCCAAGAACAAAACTTTTTTCCGTAGATCCAAGTGATATAAGAGGGCATAAGATTGCTCTTATTAAAAAACTCATTTATTAGCGGTGATGAAGTCTGGAAGAATTCAACCATGGCATATGTTCTTGGTCCTCGTCCGTACTATGTGCACTTCAAAGCTTTTCTTATCAGGGTTTTCAAACCTAAAGGTGAACTAGAAATATTTTCAAGAGCCAATGATTTCTACATGATATCATATCAATTTGAAGAAGACTGCATTAAGGCATTAGAAAGGGGTCCATATTTTTTTAATGGCAAAATTATAGTTAACAAAAAATGGCGTCCATCGCTTAAAACTGATCGAGACATGCTATCATCTATCCCTACTTAGGTTAGATACCATGATATTAACGTATGCCTTCTTAATGCTGAAGGACTCAGTGCTATTTCTAGCGTAACTGGTAATCCCATTGAATCAGATTTAATTATATACAGCAACTCGTAAGAGAATTAGTTATGCCAGATGCCTTTTAGAGATTAATGTTGATTCTTCTTTTCCTAATGAAGTTCTAGCAGCCTTACATAATGGCGAAGTATTTTTTCTTGCCGCAATGTGAATCGTGTGTCTATTTTGGTCATTATAAAACACACTGCCCTTTTTAAAAAAGTGTGGAAGGAGAAAGTTATTGTTCCTGAAACAGTGGATATTAATAATTCACTAATATCACCGGGCCAATCTGATGAAGTGCCTTTTACTAAAGACAATTTAATCAATTAAACGAAGATTCCAGTTACAGAGGATACAAATGATTGCATGAATAATAAAACTAATTTGCCTAATATCACATCAAACAACAATATGGATAAAGTCTCAGAATCAAATGAACTAACTTCTAATAATGATAAGTGTAACACTCAAGCTGATGTAATTGCTACATTAGTTTTAAATGGTGAAAATATCACTGAAAAAGGTACTAAAAACATTGAGGCAGAAATTGAAAACAATGAAATAGAACAAATGAAATCTGATTTTTGCAAAAAAGCAACCAGCACAATTAAAGAAGCTTTAGTGAGTGCAAAAATGCTCTCAGATTCTGGGAATAATCATCATCTCTCTCGCAATGAAAATAAAGAAGAAGAAGTGGTTAATGTCATGCCAATACACAACACTGCATCAAGACACGATATTATGCAGGCTGCATCAGCATTGCCCTCTAGGCTCTAGTTTCCCATTCACATCAGGAGAAGAGCAATTCAAAGAATCTCATGCTGTCCCGTTTTCATCATCGAGCAATAAACCAATTTTCACCTTCGATTCTTTAAATCATCCTTAAGATCTAAACACTAACATTGATATCTCTGTTTCTTTTCAGGTGGCTATCGTGGATGATTCCCAACTTCAAAAACTCAATGGTTGATACAGCTAATGCAAGTTCTAAAAATCTAACTCATGCTAAACCGTTACCCACACCCAATGTCCCATCTGTAGAGCTTTTGGTTAACAAAATGATTTATGGAATGCTTTAAATGATGCCAAAGTGGAGAAAAACAAGAAAGGCAGTGATACTATTGACCCTGCTTCTTCTCATGTTAGGAGAAGCGATAGGCTTGCTAAACATTTATGACCATCCTAATATGGAATGTTAAGGGGGCCAATGGCCCAAATGGTGGTTGGAAATTAATAATTTGGTTAAAGAAAAGAAATGTACAATTTTTGCTCTCTTGGAAACTAAGATTAGAAAACAAAATCTTTACTTGTTTAATAGGCAGTGGAATAATAATTAGAGTGTCTTGGACAACACTGCTTACTGTCAAAAATGCACAATTTTGGTGTATATCGACAAAAAAATGGGTCTTATTCTATCTTATCTTCTAGCAAACAACATATCACCATCTCTCTTCTTGATTCTAGAGGTGCTCATCTTGTTATCACCTTTGTATATGCTGAAAATTATGAAGTCCTCAGGAAAGATTCACAAGTTAAACTTGAATTAGACAGTAAAACAATTAATTCTCCTTGGCTTTTCGTCGGTGATTTCAATTGTATGATATTTTCGGAGGACGAGTCCGGAGAGAGGAATTTGCCTACTAGTAAAACTAAAGAATTGAACAATTGATTGCTAAATTGTAGACTTATTGAGCATAATGTCAGCGACATAAAGTTTACTTGGAGATCTAGTCCCCTAAAAGACATTGGTTGTAGGCTAGATAGAGTTTTAGTTAATCTGAATTGGTTTTCAGTTTTTCCTAATTCTACTGCATTCTCACTTCTCCCACTTTGTCTAGTGATCATTCTCCACTGCTAGTCTATCTTACAACAATTCTAGCATGGCTGGACATAGACCTTTTAAATATCGTAGTCATTGGTGCCAATATGATGATTACTTCTCAGCCATTCAGGATCATTTAGTGATCCCTTATGTGGGCAACAAATTATACAACTTTTTGACATTTCAGAAGAAAGTCAAGTACTTTTTGAATAATTTGAGTTTCAACAAAAACAACTTTCAAGAGGAAGTAGAGAATTGCAAAAATAGATAGAGTCTTTTACAATCAGCACTGGATGAGCAACAGAATGATAATATCTCTAGGCTATACTATGATGCTAAAATATAATGTCAAAACAAACTTCTTATGCTGGCAATTTTTTTAAAACAAAGATCCAAATGTGACCGGATAACTATGGTTGATGTTGTGGGAATTCTAACCCAAGACCACTCAAATCAAAACCTGAAAGCACCATGGAAAACGAGATCGTAATAGGAAGTGCAAAAATAACCAATTAATATCTCAATCCAAATTTCAATCCAATCCAAAACCAATCAGAATCACCAAACAAGTAATAGAAAACCAAAGCAATAATGATAAATAAATCGCACACCGATTTATAGTGGTTCTACTAATGTATTGTTAGTGTATATTCTCCACTTTGAAAGAGAACCTCTATTAATACCAATGAGAAGAGTACAAGAGATTGATTACAATGGTCAACATTCTAATAGAATTAATTTGTGGAGAAGAGAATTGAAGAAAATTATGTTTAGATAAACCCTAAATAATTGAGGATAAAACCCTTACAGACATCTTTCTTTCTGAATCCTGAAAATAGCTTATTTGGGAGAATAGAAAACCCAGACAAAATTCGAGAATTGCCCCTCTGAATATCACAAATCATCACACAAGCCTGAGCTAAAAAATAGGCTGAAATTCATCGCAGATGTCTATAACTTTATGACAGACGTCTATTATATATTTCGAGAAAACGTCTCCTGAAACCACAAACGTCTGTCTCAAAGTGGTAGACGTCTGTCTCAAGTCTTGGGTTTCAAAACCCTAAAGCAACAGACGTTTGTGCTGCTGCACCAAGCAACGCTTCCCTTCTCTTTGCGATAACTTCTACCTCCGAGTTTCGATTTGCGAACCGTCTTCTCCGTCACCAAGCTACTTCCGACCACTTCAACTTTTCCATATAGTGTCGCCAAAATTCCATACTCCACCTCGACACTATATCCATCTCCAGCTTCAATGGTACCATACCATCAACAACAACCGATAGTACCAACTATCACCACTTCTACCTTTAACCAAACAATTTCTTGAACTCCAATTTCAAACTTAGTTTTAACTTGTTGATTTCATTCTTATCTTTTGAAGCAATGAGAGTGTCATCCACATACAAGATTAAATACACCCAACAATCATTTTTCAACTTCTTGAAATTTACACAAGCATCCTTGATGCTTCTATCAAAATCATTTTCAAGCATAAAATGATCAAATCTCTTGTACCATTGTCTAGGTGATTGCTTTAAATAGCGATTTCTTTAACTTGTAAACCAAATTTGACTTACCATCCACAACAAAACCTTATGGTTTCTCTATGTAGATGTCTTCATCCAAGTCACCATGCAAGAAGGCAATTTTCACATCAAGTTGCTACAACTTCAAGTAGTGAACAACAACTATAGTAAGTAATATCCGAATTGAAATATGACACACAACCGGTGCGACTATCTCATCATACTCCTTTCTAATCTTTTGTGCAAACCCTTAGCCACTAGCCAAACTTTGTATCTCCCATCGTCCTTCACCTTGTATATCCATTTATCCCAATGACACAGTTTCCTTTAGGAAGTGGAACCAAATTCCAAGGTTGATTCATTAACAATGATTGCATCTCTTCCTCCATGCAACAAATCCACATCGTGCTATCACTCGAATTATGACGTCATCAAGGTCCATCGGCTCATTTTGACTATATGAAGAGCATAGTCCAAATTATCACAAAAGCTAAGATAGTTACAATCACAATATCTATCGGGTGGCCTTATAGCAAGACGACCCACTCGTCTAGTAATACCATCTCCCAAACTCCTTTTGACTCCACCTTAAATCAAATCCTCTTTAGAATCATGTACATTAGCAACACTGCTAGAGGAACCTAGTGGATGTTACATCAATCGCTTCCTCCTCACAAGCATCTCCAACTACTCTACTCCTTGGATGAAAGATGGAAATAAATTCCTTCTCATTTGATTCACAACGTACCAAATCCAAAACATCCATTGAGCTCTCATTCTCCTTAAACAAAGTTGAATCAGCAAAAGTAACATCACAAGAATTCACAACCTTCTTCGTTTTCGGATTACATATCCGATAACCTTTTACACCATCCGTATAACCAAGAAAAATTCCTTTGAAAGCTCTAGGCTCAAGCTTATCATTTTTCGGATCATGCACATAAACTGGACTACCAAACACACGAAGATATCTCAAGTCAATGCTCTTTCCCTTTCACACTTCCTATGGAATTTTGTTACTAATAGCCGAGCATGGAATTCAATTAATAATATGCACCGCGGTTGATAAAGCTTTGGCCGAAAATCCTATAGACAAACCCGATGTCAATCTCAAACATCAAGCTTTCTCTAGTAGAGTATAGTTCATTTTCTCTACAACACATTTGGCTGCAGATCTCTCGATGTAGTAAAATGCATACGAATACTATGATGCTTGCTAAACTCTAAGAGTTCTTCGGAAATATACTCTCTGCCATTGTCAGATCTTAGAACCTTCAAAGACTTGTCACTCTCATTCTCAACAGGAACTTTCCATGCTTTGAACTTTGCAAATGCCTTTGACTTGGCCTTTATTACATACACATACCTTTCGAGTGAAAAATCATCAATGAAAGAAATATAATAATGAGCTTCCCCAAAGAAGCTACAAGTGCCGGACCCTAAACATCGGTATGAACATACTTAAGAACCCTTCTCGAATCATGTATTCCTTCACCGAATGATACTTTAGTTTGCTTTCCAATTACACATTCCTCGCAAAACTCTAGTTAGTTGAAATTCTCTCCATCGATCATCACCCTCTTTCGAAAAATATCCAAACTCCCATCCGAGACATGGCCTAACCTCAAATGCCACAACCAAGTCACATCCAAGACACGAGAACTATCAACTCCTACACAAGTTTCACCTTCTATAGCCACTGCTTGAGGCAATTAAACACCATGAGTTCTAACATCCTTCATCACCACAAGCGCACCCTTCAAAACCCGCTAGCTATCACTCTCAAAAGTGACCTTACACTTAAAGAATCCAGCTGCCCAAAGAGATAAGAGAATTTCGATGTCCCACAACATAGTGTACATCTATGAGAGTTGTACCGCTCCGTCAAACATCCAAATCTGTATGGAACCAATGCCTTTTGACTTATAAATAGCACCATTACCATAATAATTGAATTTCCTTCTTTGTCGATATAAGAAGAAAAACAGTTCCTAGTTGGCGTCACATTAAAAGACACCCTAGAATCGAGACCCATTCGCTACTCGAACATCTAATGCTAGTACCCTCAACACATCCACGTCTCTCTTACCAACTCCACTCTCCACTTCTATGGATGAACATGCTACTTCCTTATTTGCCTTATCCTTATTCGGACACTCATTCTTCCAATGACTGTGTTTCTTACAAATATAGCACTTGCCATTTCTTTCCTTCGACTTTCCTCTCCAACCGGGCTCCCTTGATCTAGAACGCCCTCGATTCCCTTTCTTCTCATATCTCTCCTTTGAAATGGACAACGGATTAAGGATCTTAAGGCTAATTAACACTAGAGGGGGGTGAATAGTGTTTAATGGATTCTAAGACTTATATAGACTAATTTAAAAATTATGATATAAACAAATGCAAAACTTAATCACAGAACAATCATAGAATCAAAACACAGATGCATAAAGTAAATAAAAAGCAGTAACGGAAAGAACACTCAAGATTTTATACTGGTTCAGAGTTACCTACATCCAGTCTTGTACCAAGGCAAACACCTCATATAGATTTTTATTATACCAATGTCGAGATTACAATCCTCAATTTCTAAAGGCCTTGAGGTACCATCCTGTCTCATGAGTCTGGGGAAAACTCTCTTGATTTACAGAACACAAGATCACCCAATTCATTTTCAGGAACAACCTCACCTTATAGAGAGACTCGATAAACTTTTGATTACAAATTGATCCTAAACCTTGAATAGAACTTTAATATTCGAGAGAGGAGAAAGAATCAAACAAGAATATCATTCTAATTTGATTCACTTGAGAATTCGGCAGAATTTCGGCATGATCTTAAAAATATGAAAATTTTAGAATATGAATTTGTGGACTAGTGAAGAAAATAAGAAATTAGTTAGTTAAAAAATTCGTTTGTGAAGGTTATTTATAAAGCACCAACGGTCATAACCATTCGTGAAGAGATTTAAACGAATAGACACTTCTTTTGAAAATTAAAACTTTCGAATTCAGCAGCTACCATGTCGACATAGGGTATCCCATGATGTCGACAACCCTTTGTTAAAAAACAATGTAATTTTTTTTTTTTGAAAATGAGGTTTAAAGAAAGAGTTTATTTTAAAACTAAAAAATAATATTGTAAGGCTAAAACATCTTTTTGAAAATCTTTTAAAAAAGATAATTTTAAGGCTAAAATATTTTGAAAAGCAGTTTTGAAAATCATTTTGAAAAACCATTTTAAAGTAGTTTTGCAAGCTTCTTCCTACAGAATATCTCATCACATTAGGACTCGAGAACTTGTACAAAACCAAGATGTTCGTGGGTTTGTAAGCCACTTGTCGTAGGTTTGTAAGCTACTTATCATGGGTTTGTAAGCCACTAAGAAGGTAGAAATGGGTTCCATCCCAAATGAAATTCGAAATGAAGATTTCCGTGCTATTATGAAGTTTTAACAAAAAACTAGACACATATCTTGAAATCTTGATCTTGATACTCTAGAGTCTTCAGTCTTGAGTCTTGAGTCTTTATACTGATCAGTCTTTAGTAATTAATACCTGCATGTATATATTTATATATCCTGCATATACATATCTATCTAGGCAACAGTGCTAGTATATATTTTATAATAAGATAAGTTAAAAAGGTTGTTGTCATCAAAACCAATATCTTAGTTCCTAACAATCTTCCCATTTTTGATACTATTATTTTGTAAGTTATCCCCCTTTGTCATCAATAAAAACTCCTTACTAAAAAATTCCTCGAACTTGATATAAGATAATCAACCATAACAGAGTAATCCATATATAAGTGTAATAAGTGCTAAGTGTGGTCATAGGTGTAATTCAGAAGTAAATCCATCATCATCCAACCATATTTATAGTGATTATTTAATCCAATCATATATATAAACCATACCAAATGTATTTAAATAAGTCAAGTCAATCAAATTTAAAACACCCCAATCAAATCAAACAAATAACATATAGAATGACTAGACATTCCTTGGTACTTCCATCCATTCATCTTCTTCAAAAATAGGGTCTGCTTTGATGACATACCATTCTTCTTTATCTTTGTCGAGAGTGACTGGTAGATTTCCTTCGAGATCGTCCTTGTTAAGGGCCGAGATCATCCAATGAAGGGCGTTGAAATGTCTCTCTTGCTCCTTGATCATCTGCATTTGACTCAATTCTAAGTGGCGCTGATTACGAAGTATGAATATAAGAATAATTTTGAAAGAAGTGAGAGTTTCTTCAAGATTATCACTTAAATTCTTAATCGGAGAAGCCATAATTCAAGAAATAGGAAGAACTATGAAAGAGAATGTTTAGAAATGAAGTTTGATAATTTATTCTGAAAGAAATATGTATAAATAGGGGTAGAAAGTCGATTAGAATGAATAAACACAAGTTAGTTACATGAAATTAAAATTTGAAAGTGCAACTACTTTCTACCCGTTGTATGTCGACATGGGGTGATGGTAGATGTCGACACGCCTCTGTCTAAAGTGACAATTTGCTTTGTTTTGAATATTATGAACGAATCTATGAAACTAAAATTTGTATAATAGAAAACAAGCAATTACAGAGACAAGTGAAGTTGAATAAAAGGAAATAAAGGATTTCATTAATGATTCTAGTCAACATTACATAATATTAACTACATATTAAAGAAAATACATGGATAGGACTTGAAGTAAACAAGATAACATGAACTAAAACTAATTAGATGAAGACGAAGAAGATGATAGTCTAAGCTTTCTACTAATTTTCCCGAAGAACTTGTCAATTTGAGTGGAAATCTTATCCATTTTCTTACTCATTGATCTTTTAAGCGTCTTTTGATTTTCTACTATAATTTTTTGATTATTGAGAATGGTCTTATTGGATGGATTAGCGGGATTAGTAGGATATTCAATACTCTCTAAGGTAGTTTCTTGATCTTCCTCTTCCTCCTTTTCAATTTCCATTCCTTCCACTTCCTCCTCCTATTCTCCTTCTTCCTCCATTTCTTCCATCTCTTCGTGAGCAAGCCTTACTTCTTTTTTCGCAAGTGTTTCATATGGTTGAAACACTAATGGAATTTTCATAAGCGAAATGTTTCCATGGTTGAACACTTTTCTAGTTATAAATTCTTCCCTTTTGAAATAAACTCCAAAGTAATTAAAAATCCAAGTAAGATAAATTCCATGATATAATGTATTTTCACCCATAGTGAACTTAGCTCATCCAAAATAAATTGAGCCCAATTGATATCATAATTTCCAAAAATTGCAAAAAGAGCTTTGCAAACTTTCAAAGTCGGGTTGTTGTGGTTTCCCAATCTTAGTATAAGAGTGTGTTGAATAAGAAGGTTAACAATCCATGCATTAGGACAAAAATAATGATTTTTGAATTCAAAATTATCATCCCCTTCAATGATGTGATGAAATGTCTCTTGATCATTTTCATTTATTTGAAATTCCGAGAGATTCATTCCGGTATATTTGCATCCCAAAATATTTCTCAAAATTTCATAATCCAAAACAATTTGTGTTCCTTTAACACTACTTTAAATTTGTCCATCTTGTCCATCATAAAAACCATGATTCATATTCGCATAAAACATCTTAACAAGATTTGGATAACATATAAAATCATTTTTGTCTGTTGTCTACTAAACTAAGAATAGAACGTTGTTGAAAAAGATTTTCAATTTCATAAGAAGGAAAATCTTAAAAAATAGCAAATTTTCCCGTATGAATTTTACCAAAGTTTATATAGTTGATGTAAGCTTTGATAGCTTCTGGGTCATTAAAAATAAATTTTTTGACATATTTTAGAAGCCTAATGGTGTTAGGAGTGCTTGAAGAGGCCATTGAAGAAGTTTGAGAGGAGTAGAAGATAATGAAGATAAATTTGAAATTTGAAATGAAAGTAAAAAGTGATGATAAGGAGAGTAAATTAAACAGAGATTCTATACACATGTTCTCTGGTCAAGAGGCATCTTTCTAGAGCATTGAAGTTGGTGAAAAGGTGGAGGGAAATTCAAAGTTTGAATTCAAATTTTGAAATCAAATTCTAAGGGGCATGTCGATATGGGGTATTCGGGTATGTTGACATGTGCCTATTGAATCAAAGGACAAGTTTCTATTCCCAATTTCTAGTAAATTATATATATATATATATATATATATGTATGTATGTATATATAAAATCCTATATTCTACTTATATAATTCATGTGATAACATTACATATAATAATACTTAAATATTAATAATTTAACGTTTAAAATATTATTAAAATAATATTATTTTTTAATTTAAAATTCAAATTTCAAGGGATAAATTTGAATTTAAAATTCAAGGAATTTTAAAAAAAAATCAAGCGCACAAACAAGCATCCCTTCAAACAAGAAAAATTAAAAATAATGTAAATGCGTACCTATTTTTAGATCCATACTCCCATCGTCGTCCGATTCATGAATAGTAATGAAACACGGATTTAAATTATCCGTCTTCTTTTCATCGTCGCTGGATGATGAATCTGAGTCATCAAGAGTTGATGTGTATGCTTTCTTTCTTTTCCTTGACGAATCATTGTTTGGAGAGAACAACTGTTTATCTGGATATGGACATCTTTCCTATGATGCCCGACTTTATTGCAATTGTAGCATCTATCATTGTTGATATTTTCCGTATTAATTCTGCAATTCCTTTGATCATTTCTTTTGTAATTATTCGTTTTTCTATATTTTTAGGAATTTCTAGAAGTTTCTTGTCATGAAAGCAATCTCCTCATCACTGTCTGGTTTCGAATCTTCAATTGTTGCATTGAATTCTAATGACTTCTTTTCTGTAGTCTTGTTTTCTCTTCTTCCTTGCAGTTGAATTTCATAAGACATCAGGTTCCCAATCAATTCTTCTATTTTCATTAGACTGATATCATTTGCTTCATCGATTGCAAGTGTCTTTTGATTCCATTCTGCAGTGAGTGAATTTAGAATTTTTCGGACTTGGTCTTCCTTCGAAAAGCTTTCTCCTAGTGCAACTAGTGAATGAACAATATGTTGAAATCGACAATGCATGTCGGAAATGTACTCATTTGCACGCATTTTGAACAATTGAAACCGATTAGTTAATATGGAAATTTTAGTCTATTTAACTTTGCTTGTTTCTTCATGAGTAACTTGCAAAGTTTTCTAGATTTCAAATGTAGACTTACAAACAGACACTCTATTGAACTAATTCCTATCCAGTGAACAAAATAATATATTCATGGCCTTTGAATTATTTTGTGCAACACCCTTTTGCTCAGCAGTCCACTGGAAAAACCGATAGTTGGTTCAACATACTCAGTTTGTGTGATATTCCAAGTGTCTAACCCTATTGACTGTAAATAAATTTTCATTCTACAAGCCCAATATACATAATTACAATCATTGAAAAATGGTGGTCTGACAGTAGACCGACCTTTTACAAATGAACTAGTGTTAGGGATAACAGAACTAGTGCCAGAGTTGACATTACCGGTGTTGGTAGCCATTAAAACAATTTTCAAGTTTCAGATTATAAAAACTATGAAAACCTTGCTATGATACGAATTGAAATGGACATTGGATTAAGGATCTTAAGGCTAATTAACACTAGAGGAGGGGGGGATGAATAGTGTTTAATGGATTCTAAGACTTATATAGACTAGTTTAAAAATTATGATATAAAAAAATGCAAAACTTAATCATAGAACAATCGCAGAATCAAACACAGATGCAGAAAGTAAATAAAAGCAGTAAAAGAAAGAATACATGGATTTTATACTGATTCAGAGTTACCCTACATCCAGTCCTGTACCACGGTAAACATCTCATACAGATTTTTATTATGACAATGTCGAGATTACAATCCTCAATTTCTAAAGGCCTTGAGGTACCCTCCTGTCTCACGGGTCTGGGGCAAACTCTCTTGATTTATGGGACACAAGATCACTCAATTGGTTTCCAGGCACAACCACACCTTATAGAGAGACTCGATAAAATTTTGATTACAAATTGATCCTATAACTCTGAATAACACTTTGATCTTTGAGAGAGAACAGAGAATCAAACAAGAATGATATTCTAATTTGATTCACTTGAGAATTCGACAGAACTTCGGCACAATCTTAAAAATATTAAAAGTTTAGAATATGGATTTGTGGAGGAAAAGGAGTGAAGAAAATATGAAATTAGTTAGTTAAAAAATTCGTTTGTGAAGGCTATCTATAAAGCACCAACGGTCATAACCATTCGTGAAGAGATTTAAACGAATAAACACTTCTTTTGAAATTGAAACTTTTGAATTCAACGGCCACCATGTCGACATGGGGCACCCCTTGATGTCGACATCCCTATGTTAAAAAACAATGTAATTTTTTTTTGAAAATGAAGTTTAAAACATGAGTTTATTTTAAAACCAAAACAAATAATATTGTAAGGCTAAACATCTTTTTGAAAATCATTTGAAAACGATAATTTTACGGTTAAAATATTTTGATAAGAAGTTTTGAAAATCATTTTAAAAACCATTTTGAAGTAGTTTTGCAAGCTTCTTCCTGTAGAATATCTCATCACATCAGGACTCGAGAACTTGTACAAAACCAAGATGTTCGTGGATTTGTAAGCCATTGTTGTAGGTTTGTAAGCTACTTGTTACGGGTTTGTAAGCCACTAAGAAGGTAGAAATGGTTTCCATCCCAAATGAAATTCAAAATGAAGATTTCCATGCTATTATGAAGTTTTAACAAAAAATTAGACACATATCTTGAAATCTTGATCTTGATACTCTAGAGTCTTCAATCTTGAGTCTTGAGTCTCTATATTGATTAGTCTTCAGTAATCAATACCTGCATATATATATATATATATATATATATATCATACATATACAAATAGATAACAATGTTAGTATATATTTTATAATAAGATAAGTTAAAAAGGTTGTCATCAAAACCAACATCTCATTTCCAAACATCCTTCTCTACAAATAAAGCGTGACCACTAGTAGCACCACTACTTCTATTTCCTCTCTATCTCAACATCTGATATGTCCACTGATAACAAATGTGTGTCAAACACTACCCTATGCACTCGATTCCGCCTAAAAACTACTTTCATATTCCATTTCCACTTTTCAAAATCATTATCATCATTCCACTTGTCTGCAACCAATTGTGATCCCAAAGCCGCGTACGATCCACGTACATACGGTGCTGCACCACTTGGATTAACCATTGAGGGACTACCTAAGGAATTTTCTGATTCTTGCATTTCCACAACCACCTACTAACACCAAAGCTCTGATACCAAATATTATGGGAATTCTAACTCAAGACCACTCAAAATCAAAATCGCAAAGCACAGTGAAAAACAAGATCGTGGTAAGAAGCGTAAAAACAACCAATCAATATCTCAATCCAATCCAAAACCAATCACAATCACCAAACGAGTAATAGAAAACCAAAGTAATAATGATAAAATAAATCACACGCTGATTTTTAGTGGTTCCATTGACGTCTTGTTAGTGTATATCCACTTTGAGAGAAAGCCTTTATTAATATCAATGAGGAATGTATAAGAGATTGATTACAATGATCAATATTCTAATAGAACTGATTTGTGGAGAAGATAATTGAAGAAAAATAGGTTTAGATAAACCTCAATTAATGGAGGATAAACCTTTGATTAAACACTTGAAATCATCTTTCTTCTCTGAATCCTGAAAATAGCTTATATAGGAGAGTAGAAAACCTAAATTTTTTTTATAGAATTGCCCATCCAAATATCACAAATCATCACACCAAGCTCGAGCTAAAAAATAGGCTGAAAATTATATATTTTAGGAAAACGTCTCCTGAAACCACATATGTCTGTCCCAAAGTGACAAACGTCTATCCCAAGTCTCTAATTTCAAAACCCTTAAGCAATAGACGTCTGTGCTGTTGCTCCAAGCAGCACTTCTATTCTCTTTGCCATAACTTCTACCTTCGAGCTCAGATTTGCGAACCATCTTCTCTGTTACCAAGCTACTTCCAACCACTTCATTTTTTCCATGTAGTGTCGCCAAAATTCAACAAATGATAATTCATTTGTTTTTATGGAATATCATCTAAAAAATCCCACATTAGTTCCTTCAACCACCCTATTCAGGCTAATGGTGAGACTACAACTAATGATGATTAGCCCAATGATCAATATTCTAATAGAATTGATTTGTGGAGAAGAGAATTGAAGAAAAATAGGATTAGTAAACCGTAACTAATGGAGGATAAACCGTTGATTAAACACTTGCAGTCATTTTTGTTCTCTGTATCCTGAAAATAGCTTACATAGGGGAGTAGAAAATCTAGGAGAAATTCCAGAATTACCCCTCCGAATATCACAAATCATCACACCAAGCCTAAACTAAAAAATAGGCTAGAAATCATCACAGACGTCTGTCACTTTATGACAGACGTCTATTACATATATTTTGGGAAAAGTCTCCTGAAACCACATATGTCTATCCCGAAGTGACAAACATCTATCCCAAGTCTCGAATTTCAAAACCCATAAGCAACAGACGTCTGTGCTGCTGCTTCAAGCAACACTTTCCTTCTCTTCACCATAACTTCTACCTTCGAGATTGGATTTGCGAACCATCTTCTTTGTTACCAAGCTACTTCTGAGCACTTCAATTTTTCCGTGTAGCGTCGCCAAAGTTCAACAAATGACAATTCAAATTCTTTTATGGAATGTCATAAAAAAAGCCCACATTAGTTCCTTCAACTACCCTATTCAGGCTAATGGTGAGACCGCAACTAATGACGATGATCGGGTTGCAAAAGCAGTTGCATTTTACAGTGATTTATTTAATTAAAATGATTTTCCTACATGTTTTCCAAACATCACTTGTAAAGCCAAATTAAATAATTTTGGGAAAAACTATTATTTGATGCATTCTCATTTGAAGAATTGAAATATGTTGTTTTTAGCACTCATCGAGACAAAGCTCCTTGTCCAGATGAATTTTCTTCAAAATTTTATAAACTTCATTGGATAAATGTCAAACAAGGACTTCTAGATGCTATGCAAAGCTGTTTAGATGAAGGGAAAATCATTAAAGAAATAAATTATATCTCTTTAGCCCTCATTCCTTAGAAATTTCCCCCTAATTCAATGGACAACACGCAGCCGTCTTGGGTTAGAGCATCTCAATTGACCAACAGACATGCAACCAGTCTTTAATGTCAAACATTCATCATCTATAATGAGATGTTAATATCAAATATCCTAATATAATGAATCTACCTAAGTCATCAGACGGCAAACCGAAGTACCGCAACACAGCTCTAGGAAACGCTTATGACCGCAGTCCGTTTCATATTGTCCCTTAGTTACTCCCAAAATAATGACATTCGTATCCATCGCATGTTATAAACATGCTATTGGGCTACACCAGCATTGGCCACGATTTCTGCTTGCCCATGGTAACAAACTGTTGGTCCTTAAGTGATGTCGGGGCAATGACTCTAATGAGAGAAATAACTTTCAGCCTATAAACTCAACAAGATGACATCGCAGATCCGTAGCATGACCCCACAATCAGGACTGCTAGGATGGACAACTAGCCTAGCTAGTGGGTCTAGTTCACACGCTCTTATAGTAGCGTAAACCCTAAGACGTAGATTCCTAACAAATACTCTCGACTATATGAGTCCTATTAAGAGTGACAACTAGTACCTTAACCCTAAGAGTCTTGATGAGAAGTGCAATTGCTCTCGACTCTATGGAGTCACCTCTGGACGATTACACAAATTCCTAACCTATCTCATGAATATAAGTGACATCTACTCATCAATAGCAATCAAATAAGTATTACTTGAGCGTACCATACCACCCAGTATTACTGGATCGTTTACTACAAGTTAGTAAACTATACTTGTCAAACAACAAATATTCTATAATATGAGTCAATAGAAAAGCCAAAATAAATTACCGAGCATCCCATACTACCTGGTACTACTAATCCGTTTATTCAATATTCTCATTATATAGAATTAAATCACAAAATCATCAAATATAAATCATTCTTAAACAAACTGTATACGCAAGGGAATTATAACTCAAAGCTCTCAAATCCATTTAAACATTTCACAATTTAATCTATCATTAAAATAGATTTCATAATTAGCTAATCTTCAAAATAGGCTTGTGTACTTAAAAATCCTTTTTCCAAAAATATTGTTAAAAGCTTTCAAAACTACAAAGTAAACTACTTCAATATATTTAATTACTTTTGAAAATTTCTATTTTCATTTTAAAGCAAATTTTATTTCTAATAACTCATTTTATTTCTGACCCCTTTTATTTATTTATAAATATACCTTAAATAAATTTCAAAATACCAAAAGTAATTTTTCAAAGCATCAAAAAATATTTTTAAACAAAAAATCAATAAATTGTCTAAAATATAAATTTTGTAGCAAAATGCTCCAAAATTAGAAACAAATCGTCAATATAAATTTTGTCGTTCGACCCGAATCAAATTACATCGAATTTCGATCATCCATAAATCACACGGAACAAATAAAATTTCTTAATCCATCTCAACCAATAGTTCTAATAAGAGGAAATACTCTCAACTGAATGACCCTAAGAGATGTAAATATACAAATTGAAATGCAAGCGAACAAAATCTCTTTTGCACTTTGGACAATCCAGCATACACCAAAACTCACAATCTAATCCGAATCACATGTAGTACCAAAAAATAATCCAACATCCAATCAAACATCCCAGCTAATATATCAAGCAATTCATTCAACTGTGCAATTCAAGCGAAATTCAGGATAATATATATGATGCAAAGGGATACAAATATAGACATGTGAGTGTAAAACTCACCGAAATAAGGTGTGAACTACCAAATCAGCAGTTATATCTCCGTCAACAACATGTTGATGTTACATTCACTGCTGCTAACTTCCGCATCCACTAATGAACGTACCTACGTCACCTAGCTTGCATCCCCCACTACATGGCTCAACCACTAGCGAGCGTGCCCCTACCATCCGTTCTACCCTCGCAACCCCACGAAGGTCGCCAGCCGCCTTCATAATCGAGCACCAGCCTATGATAGAAAGTCATGCTCCGATTCGTCATTGCTTCCTTAGGCGAGCCACTGCCACCTTCACATTGTTGTGTCTAGGCCTTCACCTCCAGCCGCAAGCACAACCTAGTTTTTTGTTAGATCAGGACAAGATTTAATATGATTGATTAAAGCCAAAATTCGAAACTAGGTCGGGGATGTTTAATTTATGGGAATGGTTTTAATTTAGATGAACCCGGAGATTTAGAGAAGTGGAGAAGGGTATGTGAGTAATGAGCTTGGACGTTATTTTCTTTTCAGTTTGATTTAGTTCGTCACTTTTAGATTTGAATTTCAATCCTTGAATAAATGTTAATTCACTTATACTTCATCCTACAAATTTATATTTCAATTATTTTGATTATATAAAAATTATTTACACTACAAAATATTGTATATTGATTCAAAACATTTTATTCGATTTTAATTTAATATTTGAAAATAAATTTTAATTTAGTTTAATCTATTAAAATAAAACCTTGTTATTAAATACAATTTAATCAACAAAAATTCTATTTTAAAAACATAATTATCAAATATCGAATTGGAACAACTTATGTAATTTATACGACGTAGAAAGCGGGGTTGTCACAAGTCTCTTCTCACTTTCATTTCATTTTCCACATTCAGGTTTCATTCCTCTCGTTCACTCCTAATCTTTTCATAATTACTTCTTAATCCCCTAATCTTAAATATCTTAATCCAAGCTTAAATAAATTCCCTAAAATCAAATAAAAATAACCACAATTCTTCTCTACTCATCTTCTATAAAACTCATGAAGGAATAAGCTTGATTGGAGATGTAGATGTTGATTTCGAAATTTAAAGAAAGAATAGATATGGGTTTCGGCGGTTTGAGCTTGGCTTGGGTTTAGTTAAGGCGAGTGTGGTGATTCCCTTATCAATTTATGTATTATACTTCATATATTTATTAATTAGTGATTATAAGGTATTATGGAATGATTTGGAGATTTCTATGTTATGATTTAGACTTGTATTCATGTTATAATGTTTTCCTTAGCTAATTAATTGTTAAAGATCCTAATTACTATGTTTAGAAATAGTTAGTAAGCCCCAAAATTGATTTAGGCTAATTGAGTGATTGTTTATGAAGTTATTGTTTGATTTGAGATTAATTATGTATAGTAATGTTGTGCACGTCATCAATAATAACCAATTAATCGATTTGAATTGATTAACAAAAGGTTAGTAGACTAAATAAAGGGGTTTAGGAGCCGTTGACGCAAAAAATGGGCATCAATGCCCTATAGAATCTAGCAGAGATTAAATGAAGATTGAAATTAAAACAAAGCAAATATCATAAATGAATACACGGATTTTTATAATGGTTCGGCAATCTTGGCCTATATCCACTTTATATTTTTATTGATCTTGCACTTGTTTATGATTACAAGAATGTTTGGGTTAGATAGGATCCATTAGTACAAGAATTAAAAATAAATATGGAAGAGCCTTTTCAGTAGAAAAAAGTATCCCTTTTTCTGATGCCATGCCTGCTATATTTATAGAGGACATGCGCAGATTAGACTGAAATTTCAGTAGAAGGATTAGGTGACCAAGACGAGGCCACCCAAAAATTTCTTGGCCCATCGAGGCCCACAATAGGGATCGGTACTAATCCCTATTAGTATGTCAAAAAGGGTTGCGATCCCTGTAGGTAGTGTCCCATGATGTTCGATACTTTTCCCAAATTTTGTGCAATTTCGACATACGGCTTATAAGATATCGCATTTTTCATGAAATAGTGTTGCTTGAATTCTAACTTCTGTCGATCCCTTCAAAGGGATTTATGAAGATCCCTCCAACTTCCTCTAATTGGAATGAAATCCCTAGAGGGTGTTTCATATGTTGTAGTAAGCTTGTACTCCAAGTTTCATGTTGATAGCATGTGTATATTTTTAGTTATTTACCGATCATCGCTACAAAATTGAGTTGTGGAATCGATACAATATGATTTATAGTGTTGAATATGGATCGTGCCTGATCCATTTTTGGGAAGCAGTGAGATTTCATGCTTCTGCTTCATATTATCATCTATGCTTGATTTTCGAACCTACGATCATCTCTCAAGGCTATTGGCCTTAATGATAGTTGAGTCTAACTTGTCTGGTAAGTTCGGTTATAGCTGATAAAAATGTCGGATAACATTTACCCCCCGAAGTAGGTCTTGTTGCGTACATGACATGCTTTGAATCAAAGTAAGTTAGAGTCGCCAAAAAGAAATCCATCTAATTTCCTGAATAGTGACCATCCTTCAATTGAATTATCTTCCCAAAGTGTTATATCCCTCTTTGATCATCATAATGCTTGGTCGAGTTTCAATAGTATAAATTCAGGATTGTATTCCATTAGTTGCTATCTGTGTCCAGTTCTACAGGGATAGTAAGCTTTCGCTATCTGATCCAGTCTATTCTTTAATAACTCCAGGTGAAAATTCAATTTTTGTTGATTTCAAGAAATAGAATTTTTTGAATTACATGACCATGTTCAGGCATACGTTATTGTCAGGCTTCCAGATGCGTTTGTATGCTCATGAGTTGTCCAATTCCTTCTAGTTTAATTACAATTGGATTGCAATTCCTTGTTTATATATTATTTTATAACTAAATACGGGTTGCAATAAGTCATTCGATGAGAGGGGACTTTAAGTTCTATAAGGATGACAGCCTGGGAGCCATAAGCAAGGACGAATAGAGTATGGTCAGTCATGGACTTGTGGGTGCATCTATAAGCCAACAATGTTGTTAGGATTTCATCCTCCCACTTGCCTCTAGACTTTTTCTAACATTTCTTCAAAATGGATTTTATGGTTTTATACACAGCTTCAACCTGTCCATTTGCTTGGGGGTGAGCAACTACTGCAAATCTCTTTTCAATATGATGCTGATGGTAGAAATCTTTAAATTTAGCGCTACCGAATTGGGTTTCATGATTATTTATAATTGTTCATGAAAGGCCAAAACGATAGAAGATGTTCTGGACAATGAAGTTGAACATTTTCTTCGTCATGATCATGGTTAAAAGTTCTGCTTTAAACCATTTGGTGAATTAATCAACTGCTACGATGGCGTATTTCGCACCAGCTTTATAATTGGTAAGAAGCTATGAACTGGCCATTTGAGTAATTTCTATCGGCTGGGCTCTTGGAATTTTCACAAACATCTAGCACTTGTCACATTTCTAGCGTGATCGGCTACATCTTGATTGATAATTGGCCGGTAACACCCATAGCGGAGTATTTTCTTTGTCAGATTTTGCCCCGGTATGATCGCCTCATTTTTCTTCATGGACTTCTCTCAAGACTTATTTGATTTCATCATAGGCAATACACCAAAGCAGGGAACGAAGAAACCCTTTCAACATATGACTCCTTTTTTAATGATGCAACATGAAGCTTTGGGAAGGATCTATTGTTTTTCATTCCTCTATCTAGGAAGGGTCCTCCATTGTAGATAGTCTTTGGTAGGATTCATCTATGACTTCTTTTTTGGCTCCATCTCTAAGATCTAGCCGATTTCCATCTGTGAATTCTTGGAATGTTAAATACTTCAACTGGGACAAATTCTATTGTTGCCCATCCCTAGAACTGGCCAGCATGGCCAATGACTCGGATTTTTTATTTTGTACTCTGAGGATGTATGTAATGGTGTAATATTCAAAGTTGGCTTGCAGCACTTTGACTCGATTGAGATAAGGAGTAAGAGGCTTTCCCCTCTTAAGATATTCTTCCATGACTTGGCATACTACTAACCAGTAATCACAAAAGATATGTAAAGTTTCCACTCCTAGTTCTCCAGCAAGTTTGAGCCTGGTGATCAAGGCTTCATAGTTAGCTTCGTTATTTTTTGTAGGAAAGTTGAGTTTTAGGGTGTAGCAAATCGATCATTCCTAAGGAGTCATTAACGCAAATCAAATGCTAGAACACCAATTCTTGTAGCAAATCGATCATTCCTAAGGAGTCATTAACGCAAATCAAATGCTAGAACACCAATTCTTGTAGCAAATCGATCATTCCTAAGGAGTCATTAACGCAAATCAAATGCTAGAACACCAATCATTGGAAGCTCCATCCGTGTAGAATTTTTTTGTTGGCCAGTTCTCCACTGCTCTTCAAATAGTCATCTGATGCAATGAATTCAGATATGAAGTTTGTTAATGTTTGTCCCTAGATAGCTCTCCAAGAGAGATAAGTGATATCAAATTGGCTTACCTTGATATTCCATTTGAGCAACCTTCCAAACATGTAAGCTTGCTATAGGACATGTCGTAATGACTGGTCGGTGTAAATATTGATCGGATATGCTTGGAAGTATGGATGAAGCTTTCTTGACGCAATCAGCACGTAGTATGCCAGTTTCTCTATTTTTAGATAGTTCCTTTCTGCTTCCACTAATCGTTTGCTGACATAATGCAACGACCTTCAAATTCGATCCTCCTCACAAAGCAATGCGACACTTATATCGTGTGCCAATACAACTAAATAAATGTACAAATCTTCATGATCCATCGGATTTGACAAGACATGGGGTCTCTTCAAATGATTCACCAAAGTTTGAAACATATCTTTACAATCCTATGTCCATTCGAAGTTTCTTTTTCCTTTCCTAATCAAATCAATGAAAGGAATGCATTTGTTGATAGCTATGGAAATCAATGTGCTTAAGGTGGCAACTTTCCCATTAAGACTTTGCACTTGTTTAACAGTCCTTGACGCTTGGATATCATGGATAGCCTGAATCTTCTTGGGATTAGCTTCAATCCCACAGGCATTAAATTAAACCCAAGAATTTCTCCAATGCAACACCAAAAGAACACTTCAAAGGATTAATTTTCATTATAAGATTGGAGGATGTCGAACATTTCTGCCAAGTCTCTAATGTGGTCGCTTGATCGTTTGACTTCATGAGCATATCATCCATATACACTTCCATCGTTCTTCCAATCTGATCTTTAAACATCTTGCTGACTAAGCATTGATAAGTCACTCCCGCATTCTTTATTCCAAACAGCATTACTACATAGCATTATAACCCAACATTGGTAATGGAACTGGTGTGCTATTGATGGGGAATATGCATCGAGATTTGGTTATATCCCGAGTACACATCCATAAAAGATAGAAGTTCGTGTCCCGCAATCAAATCCACCAGTTGGTCGATCTTTGGATGGGGAAAACTTTCTTTTGGACATGCCTTGTTCAAATTTGAATAATCAATGCATGTTCTCCACTTCTCATTCGGTTTTTTCACAAGTATAGGATTAGATACCCAATTGGGTTGAGGATTTCGTGGATAAAATCATTATCTTTTAGTCTATCCACCTCCTCTTCGAGAGTGGCAGATTTCTCTAGATCCATGCTGCATTGCTTTTGTCTCGCTAGGACATGCATTGGGTCGATATTCAATGCATGGCTCGCGATACTTGGTGAGATCACAAGCATGTCAGAATGGGTCTATGAAAATACATTAAGATTCATTCAGAGGAAGCAAGTTAATTCCTTCATCATCGTTGCACTAAGCAGTGATCCAATCTTCAGTATCTGTGATGGGTTTCCATGGTTGACTTTAATGTTGATTGTCAACTCAACAGGTGTAGCCTTAGATTCCTTGAGTTTAAATATAATTATTTCGCAAAACAATCACTGTGAAATCTGGTTAGGATAGTTAATGATGTCGGTCACTCTGGTCGAATTCCAAAGTCTTATCATGATGAGTCTGATAGTGAAGGGCTCTAAATGCTTTAATCGATTATTTGGAAATGGCCAAAGATCAGGCTTAGAAGCACGTTAAATCAAATGTTAAGTGTGGTTCAGCCTCATGTTGCCTGCAACTGCATGGCTGGCTCTTGCTTTGGGTTTGAATTTGCTTGTATATTCGAGTAATGCACTTTTCATTCAACTTACTCATGATCCATTACTCATCGTTTGAGTTAGAGTGATGGTCAGTTCCCCATAAGCTTAGGCATTGATTCGACGATTCTATCTCTAGGCATCATTTCGATCATAGCCTTGAGTCATTGTAAACACTAGGTATGAACCACGGTATTGAGCTACCGCAATCAGTCTTTGGATCATCACACTTTATCCTTCAGTCTCAGGTTGACAAATGTACTGCATGGTGGTGGAGTCTCGTCCTAGTCATGTTTTATACTCCAACCTAAGCTCCAAAGACTTAGAGTTAATTGATGAATGGTTGGTTCACGTTCATCTTGCTTCTTACACGTACCCCTACGTCTACAGCATACATCGATAAGTAGGAAGGCAAGTCATGTTCAATCAATGATTGATGCTCTACCTACCAGACTAATGCAAGGATCAATGTGTGGAAGGTTGAGCCATATCTGTTTCATATTGCTCTTCTAATCGGATTATGGTAAGAGTCAATGAATGAATGGCCGTGTCACATTCATTCAGAGCTGGACGGTCAATCGCATCCATTTTGGTTCATATTCTCCCGCCAGATAGAGTTGGCCAGGTGTTGTCCGATCATTCTCATTCCGTTTCATGCTCCTCCTGATGTTTCAAGGAGGGTGCTGGAGAATTAATGATCAAGTCGCACCCATTCATGGTTTATTCTCCTATCCATGCTCTGGTTACCGGAGTTATTCGATGGACGTTTGGGTCACATCCATTAGTGGTTGGTGCAGATCGATATTGACCATCGATCTGATGGTACGATATAGTCGGTTTCCCATAACTTCGGATATCATGCTGATTGTTTTTGTATCGAGGCCTCCTTGTAGTCATTCCATAAGTTGTGAAGATCACCCAGTCAGAGCTCACTAGTAAAAAAATGCATATTGCTTCGCCTTATTTGAATCGGTTGAAATAAAAACTGAAGCAAATAGAACTATTTGCATCAGTTCTATCGTAATAACCGGTGCAATTGGTATGTGGAAAGCAATAGGTAATAAAAAATCAAATTTGCATCAGTTCTCACCAACAACCGAAGAAAATACAATCGGTTTTAAAGTCAACCGATGCAACTACATGGTGATGGCAAAGATATGAAATCTAAGTGGGAAATAATGAAAAATTGGCTCCAAAGTTACTACTTTGGACAAATATACTCCTTCCTCTTTAATAACCCACTCTGGAAAAAATCTTCTCCTCCTTAGAATCCTCGGTGCCAGAAAATTTATTTTTTACTTCTTTTCTTCTTCAAGAAATTAAACGAGATGCTAAAATGGGTTTTGTTACTGCTAATTAAAGTCTGCTATTAGCCTTCAAGCTAAAATTCTGCTACAACCTTGTTGGTGACCCCTATTGCTGAGACGAATAAGCTCTAATCGCAGAATTGGACGCTCTGTTGATGGCATATGAAGACGATTCATGGCCAATCCCCAAAGATATGAACTATATTTACAATTGAAAAACAAATGCTCATGCGTTTCTGAGTCCTCGTTACAGAATAGGCACGTAGTTGAATCCAAAATTCGCAATGAATGGAGTCGATCCTTAGTAGGTAGACATCCCATAAACACTTTTTAGGCAGTGTAGCTAATTTTTTAGCAATATATCGATTCCTAATTATTCACCCCTAGTAAACCGGATTGTGAATAGACATTAGTGAACTGTAGACCGATGAAAATTTGAAATTTGTCGAGTCTGCTATCTTGCAGTAATCAGTAGAATAATCTATGTCCAAGTCGATTTGTGTGACGATGTGAAATAGTACCTTTGTGGATGATAACTCATTATACTTTAGAGAATTTCTTTCTATAATGTTGCTGATTGTCCCATTTGCTCCCTGGCATAAATAAATTCTACGCCAACCCAGTAAGTCGACCATAAATTTGCGGTTTAACCAAGGATCAAACAACATTGAAGTTGATTGATGGTTGATAACAATTCTTTTCATAATTTTAGCTGCACTATCTCTGGTTCTAAGAATATGCTTCATAGTTCTTGAAAAATTATCGTTAATGTCCATAGTCTAAAAATTCTGGTTGTTTAGATACCAATTTGATCTCACTCTTCAATAAATTAATTTTTCAACTAATTTTATGGAAATCGTTTGCTTGTACAGATAGCTGTTTGGAACATTTTTTTGAAAGTATTTGTTTGGAACTTTAGTGATGTATTGCACTCATACATTGCACACTCGAGTAGGATAATTTGGTTAAAGCCTTGGTAGCACTTAAAGACTAATATGAAGTTGTTTTTGCCCATCTGCAAGAGCTTTAACATTCAATTCGGTAGGATAGGAATCATATAACTTTAGCGGTTGAGCACAATTTTTTGCATTGAAATGTAAAAGCTGTTCCATATTTTAAATATGCTTACTCCAAGATTTCAGTACAATTTATAGCATTTTTTGGGAATTAATAAAATTGAACAACAAATTACCTCTCCTATAGATTTTGAAATTTTCTTTGACAACATCTTCATACTCCATAAAGAAATTCCAACAATTTTTGTATCTGAATGGTTTTAAAACCTTTCAATTTAAAAAATAGGTATGAACAATATGGACACTGTAACATCCCGTATTTTTAAGCAATTGAATTTGAACCTTTAATTCGTTCTAAATGTTTAACGTGGATCCTTAATTGATTTTGAAATGAGTGACTTCGGATTCAATCAATGAAAATAAGCTATAATTTTTAATTGTAGTAATTCTGGTTGAATTTGAATAACGAGAGAATAATATTTAAATATTCAGAATTGAGATAAAGGTAAATCTGGGTGTAAATAGTTATACAAATGGTTTTCAAATTTATTTTTAAGTCTATTTGAATATAAATAAGGTGGTTGGATTTTTAGACGAACTTAAAAGTCAATAAGTAATTATTTGAAATTTTATATTAATTTAAAAATGAATTTAATATTATTAAAATGCAATTTAATCAGATTTTGGTCCGGAATGAGCGAGAATGATTTTTATGGTGTTTATAAATTTTATATGAATTATTATTAAGTTAGTAAAAATTTTAAAAGTAAATTTTTAAGCGTTTTCGACAATTTTGAAAATCGCTTGATTTAATAGACGAGTGAAAATAGCCTTCCGGTGCACAGTCTCGGAATTCGACGAAACCAGTACCATTGAATCTGTGGTAGTTAGTTATTATCGGATTTCAATTTTCATAGCAATCGGAGTTGTCGTTTGACCGTGGCAGCTCGAAACGCATCGAAATCATTTTAATCGGTTTAAATTAAAATTGATCGTTTAATTCCTTTACTCGCACGTATGACCGAGTTAGCTTACGAAACCTGTCCCATTGTATCCGGAACGCGGAAAAACCTTAGAAACGCCTATTGGTGCGTAAAATTCAGAGTCCGTTTGCATAAGTTGTTAAATTGAGAATTCTATTAATAAAATAATATTAAACCGTTTTATATATTCATATTATTCTCTAAACCCTAGCCTAAAATGGAGCCGCCGTTCTCTTTTTATTCAATGGCCGGTAGATCTCCATCTTTTTCTTGTCGATCTCTTCATCCATCGATTAATTACGAAATCATCCAACTGCAAAATCGGAGAGCTCGAGGAGCTCTACTATACCAACGGTCAAGATCGCTTATTTTGCACCAAGGTGGGAGCTACGGCGCTGGTTTCGTTCGCTGTTCGCCTTCGTTTCCAGAGCCCTAGTGATGGCCGAGCTTTGCGTGGCTCATAGCGGCGGTAGAAGGAGGTACTGCCTTCAATTTGAAGTCGCCTGATCGACTTCCTATGGTCTGAGGTTAGGTGCGGCATCGAGGAGTTTTCGCGTGCGATGGGTTTTGAACGAGCAGTTTTCGCGTGAGGGAAGGAGAGAAGGAGTTGAGGGTTTGTACGTGCGGCCTTGATTCGATTAGCTGGAACAACGGCCTAATGTTGATTTGGGGTAAAAGTAAATTTAAATTAAAAAGGAAATTGTTTTAAAATTTGTTCAAATTATAAAAATTCATATCTGTTGCATACGTATTCAGAATTCGATAAAACTGGCGACGTTGGAATCGTAAAGACGAACACTACGAAATGGTGCAGATCCGGATTCATTCCGGGCAAGTAGAAATTTGAGTTAAATCGAACGTCGTTCGGTTTAATTTAAATTTCGAACGCTCGCCGAACTCAAGGTGAGTTAATCTCACTCACATCTGGAATGTTAGCTAATTTAAGTAGTTAATATTTAAATGTCTGTGTGATTGGTTGAAATGTTTATCCATATCAGCCTGGATTGATATATATTTATAGTGTTGTGCTAATATTTGTGGATGCAGGGAAAACATGTTGGAGGGATCCAACTGGATTCCTCACATTATAATAATTATCTTTATAATTGATGTTGTGATCTGTTTTCATATTGTGATTGACAAATCTGAGTTTAAATGGTACTGCGATATTGTTGAAATAAATATAAATCCTGAATTTTAATTGTAAACGGGATTAATCGGGGTTTAAGAAAATTAAAGAAATTGTTATATAAAAAATTTAAAGGAATTAAAATTTGAAATCCATTTGGAATGAAAATTGAAAATTGGTAAATCTGGAATGATAAACAAAGAGAAAAGTTATTAGTTGATAAATGGGAAATAAGATTATGTTACTAAAATATAAACCTGAATTGAAATAATTGACAGAAATTGTGAGGAGGATTTCTGTGATGTTTAAGTGGAAATGAGTTCCCTAGGAAAACCAAGTTCGAGTTTAAACTGATTTTATAAAAAGGAAGCTTTAAAAATTCAAGCTTCTTTAAAAGAGTGTTTGAAAATATTTATTTTCAAAAGTAACTATTAAATTAGCAATAGTAAATTTTATAAATATCTTAATAATTATTTTTACAAATGGATTTGTTCAAAAGACTAGTTTTGAACTAAGTTATTGAAATTTGTATTAGCCTTTTAAAAACTCTACTTATAAGTTTAGTTAAACTAAAACCCTTATTTAAAATCAAAAGTTATATCCTAATAAATGGATTAACATTAAATATTTTGAAACTATATTTTTAGTATATAATTAGTAGTAAAGTTACATATTTTAAAGTATATTTCAGAATAAAGTATTTTTACTGTTTTAAATCTAAATGTTTTGAACTTGGTTATTCCAATGGAAATATATGGCAAAGGATTTACCTTGTAAAGGAAGAGTTTTGGGAAATTGTTTTCAAATGAGTTTTGAAACTTTGGAAATATATCTTGCAAAGATATTTGGGTAAATAAATAATATGGGAATTATTTATTGTGTGATGGATGTTTATGGATGTTTATGAATATAAATTGATAGTTAAATCACCGACTATCAATATTGGACAACTGCGTTGATCGTTTCGAAGAGACCGGGATCGAGATTTATTTCTTGAAAACCACTTCGATCCGGTTTGTACGTTTCGTGCGAAAAACGTGTTCGGAGTCGAAGATGGAGCAGTGAAGTGCAAGGGCTAGTCGCTACTAATCCTGATGATATTTCCAAATGGATGTAGTAGGAATAGTGCCTTCGGTTCCGTTCGAACCCGGGACGGACTTGTATGGATGAATGCATGCGAAACATCGTCAGATGGACGATGGGCATTCTAAGTGAAAACGTTCTTAAGGTAACGCTTAGCCTCAAGCCTCATCAACCGGGAATGACTGAAAATCAGGGGATATGCAGCAAGGTTAGGTGGGTCATGCCCAAGCAGGACAAGATATTTCCCTGTCTAAATGTCCCTTACATATATTTCAGCTTAGTGGGTGGTTGGTCGCGCCAACCATGGGGTTTATCTTGTTCGGCACTGTTCAGTAAGGAATGGTTCCGGCCTTGTGTTGCAGGGGATGAAGGGAGTAATCCTCGGTACGGTGATCTAGGCCCCGTACTGTGACAGGTGGTACCCCAGTGCCTAGTCATTGTTGGAAATCCATTTTCCCTACGAGCCTTGTACAAGTTTTGTTTGTATTACCCACTTTTGTGGCTAGTATCTGAAATTTAATAGATGTAACAATTTCAGCTATTTTATAAGTATTTGTAAATAGACCCTATTATAATATCAGAGGATTTCTATAAAAAGTGTTTTAGCCATCGTAAGGTAAAAACCCGACATGTTTATTTGTGGCGTGGTCTTACGAGATGCTTTTGTTTTTCAAAGGATTTTTGAAACTTTAATAATCAAGTTGGATGCATATTTAGTATCAGCTGGTATTCCAGACTGACTCGGGTGTTATTCCATTATAATGCTCGGGTCAGACCGAGTATTATATGTTCAGGTCAGGATGCTATGGAGCAGGAGAGGAGCTGGAGTCCGAGACGTATTTTATGTACTTATATATATATCCGCTGCTGTGATTGTATGGTAGGTCTGATTTGTGATTGTTGATTATGAGATACTCTGATGATATGATGTATAAAACAGTAATAGATTTCATTTTGTGTAAAGTTCTATATTTTCTATTATATTTTATTCCGCTGCGACTGTGAGATTATGATATTATTTAGTTTCTTCTTCTTCTTTAACCCTAATGGTTCGTAATTCTGTGCCACTTGAGTTAATAGAGGTAGAATAGTGTTGATTCAAGGGGTACGGATTTGCGGGCCGTTACACTTGGTATCAGTGCTTAGGTTGGCGACAACCTAGGCTTTGGTGGGGAAATTCCCATTAATCAGAGTCAATAGTACTCTATAATGAGTTGAGTGTATTAATAGATATGAGAGCATACTTATTAGTGAATATAAAATTGTTTTTATACTGTGTTGACTTATCGGTTGAGTGTTTATAAATTCTGGTCGGTACGGGAAGTACAACCGTATCGATAGGGGTTTCTAAACTCTTAAACAAGGTAAACCGACATAGTATTATTTTTAAAGTGGGTAAATGAAATAATTTTACCCAAAACTATATTTTGATGTAAAAGAAATAATTTTTTGAAATTATTATATATATATTTTTGGTTGATTGGGTGTTAGTACAATAAGTAAATAAGAATCTAAAAGTTAATCTAAAATGTGAAATAGATATAACCAAATAAATTCCTTGAGTATAAAGTATACAAAAGAGAATAACTAATTTAAACCCAGCCAGAATTTAAATCCCGGAAGTTTTGGAAAGGATTTTAAATAAAATAAAAAAAATAAAAGTTTGGAAATTTAAAATCCTGGGAAAGTTTGAAATGTTTGATGAGATTTGAAGGTGTTTGACGGCAATGTTGGAATATTGTTTTGGGAAATATTTTTAAATGGAAACTGTTTTGAAATGAATTTAGAAAAGTAAGAAGCATTGAACTCACTTCAGTCGCTGGAAAATAATCCTGATGATGCTGGCCACATCATTAGAATTCATTTTCGAGTTTCTAAAGTGATGGATTGCTTCCCTAGTACTTGATGATGGTATTGTTTGGATTTGTTGGCTATACAAGTAGTTTTATAAATTTAAAAGGGAAATTTGTTTTAATACAACCAAGTGTTTTGGAATTGGGAGATTTGATTTGATACCAGGGGTGAATGAGTTATTTATTATTTCAAATGATTTTGAAATAACAACTGGGTAAAATGAATTCTGGGAAAATTCTAATTAAATAATGTGTAAAGTTGAAATGAATTAACTATTGAACTTATTAAGTGAAGTTAAAATTAATAAGAAGGAAGAAAAGAAAATTTTAATCTTGGAATTAAGAATTTAACTTGAGTAATTGGAAATGAATAAAATATATTAAAGTGAATTGGAAATTTGAATTTAACTTGGATAAGTTAAATAAATTGGACTTAGAATTAAATTGATTTGGATTGGATTAAAATGTAAGTGACTTTGAAATTATGGGTCATTGTGAAATGGATTGTACCCACAAGTTATTAAGTTGTATACTTATAATTTGAGATTGAGGATTTAATATTGTGTAAGAAGTTAAATGAAAGGAATTTGTATCCTTAAGAATTCAGTGATGCACATATATGTAAATTCTGAAATTGTGATTATAAGATGTAGATGGATTCAAATGAGCAATATGAGCTTTAAAATAAATAAGTTGGTGAACTTATATAAATAAGAATGAAATTATAATCACAATTGGGAAATAGTTGAATGGTATGGGAAGTCCAAACTTAATCTCAAATGAAATGTAAATTGAAATAAGGTAAAGTGAGATATAAGGGAAATGAATGAACTTAAATTAGTAAATATGTTTTGAATGTGTATATGGAGATTAAAATTGAGAATTTGAATTGAATATAAGGTGGAATGTAAATTGCTTAGAATTGCATAATGAAGTTCATATTCTTAAGTTATTAAGTGTTATAATTTGAACTTGTGAATATAAAATGGAAATGGACTTAAGTAAGCAATCTAAACTCTAAATGGAAGTGAAATTGTAATTCATTAATGGAAAGGGTTGATTGGTGTGGCAAATTCAAAACTTGACCATAAATTAAATGTAAAGTGTAATGAAGTAGGTGAGAATATAAAGGTGGATGTTCTTAAATTAGCAAATAAATCTTGAACTTATGAATGAGAAAACTGAAATTTGTTTGATAATAGATTTGAAATTAAATTTCAGTCGGGTAATAAATAATATTGAAAAAAAAAAAAATTTAATTTGCTAAATGAAATAATCGGGAAAAAGGGTGATATGATAAATGAATTTAGAATGAATTGAAGAGGTGAATTAAGACCTAATATGGATTAGGTTAGAGACTAAATTGAATTACAATTCAATGGGATTTGTATTGTAATGGATAGAATTTTGATAATTGATCAACATTTGGAAAGTGAATAGAAATCCAACTGTAGTATGGGATTTAAATTTGTGGTAACAAATAATGAGGTGTGAATGAAAAATGGAATTAAATTATAATAGTGATGGTTTGGATTGTAGATAAATTCAAATGAGTGAAATAATTGAAAGTGGTCTCTTTGCTAATAAAATAAGTCTAAAATGGATTGAATAAATAAGCAAAGTGCATTAAAGTTTGTAAATGGTTTGATTTGGATGAGAATCAAATGAAAATGAATAAATGAAAGTGATATAAGAAGAAATAGAAATATTGTGTTATTGAAACAATTTAAGCAAATTGAAAGAAAAATTATTTGTTATCAAGCTTATAATGTGGTATTGGATAAATTTGTTTAGATGATGAAATTGAATTGCAAGTGAAATGGAATAAGAAAATATGAATTAAAGTTGGGTGAGTTGTAAATAATATGGAATGTGATGTTATTAATCTAAACTTAAGCTGAATGATTAAGCTAGTGGGATTAAAATTTGTAAATGGTTTGATTTGGTAAGAATCAATTAAAATGGAAACAAATTGAGATATTATGGAATTGAAATCATTTAAGAAGATGATGAGATGGTTATTTTTAAGCTTATGGAATAGCTTTAAATGAAATTTGTTTGGAAAATAAAATTTTGAATGCAAACAAATGACTTTTAAGATAGTTCTTGTGATGAGGAAAGAATATATGAGTTGTAAATAAGAATGGAATGACTTATATAATTAAAAAAAATATTATAATAATAATAATAATAATAATAATAATAATAATAATAATAATAATAATATAATAAACATAAACTTAAAATGATTAATAAATTTGAAAAGTGAGAATAAGGATTGATTTAATAATTGAAATGGATGTTCCAGAATGAAGTAAAATTAATATAAATTAAACTAGAATTAATTATAAATGGTTCTAAGCTTACGTGGTGATAATTTTGCTTGAAGAAGCATTTGAAATTTAGTCTTAAATAAATTGAACTAAATTGGAATCTAATTCAAGGAGTTTCTAAATTAATGCAAGTGAATTGATTTAAAGTAGCAAATGAAATGGGTTTTGAATCAACTAGGATGAATTGACATTTTAATAAGTAATGTTTGCATATAAATGAAAATGGATCATAAAAGGAATGCAAATATTTCAAATTGAGAATAAGTATCAAATTGTGAATCAACTTGAAAAGGGATAGGTTGATGTTAGAGAAGCACCTGTTAATCATTTAAATAAAAATGAAGTTTGAGTTTGTAAAGAGGCTTTAAAATGATGTCGGAATTGTGAAATTGTTTTTAAAGGTGGTTAGCATGCATAATTATGAAATTACTTGGTTTGGCTATGCAATGGATATGTTGACTTACATTATATTAGAAATGTTGTTATAATGTTCAAATCTTTGAAAACTAATGTGTTTGTTGAGTATAGTACAGGTATAGAAGGCATTCGAGAGAGTTGGAGCGCGTATAAGCGTAATATTAGCCGCTCGCTATTAAAATTTGCTAAAAAGGTACGCCTACGCAAATATAATTGGGAAATGATATATATTTTGTGATATATTTTGGTTTCCGACCGTGTGGCTCGATGTATATATATTTGTGTGCATCGCGATATCGCGAAAGCTCCTCTGTACAGGGGAGACTCTGCCAAAAATTTTTGGAAATTTTGGGAGTTAGAATTTTTTTTTGGGGTTTTGGGAAAAGTTAAGCAACTAGAGAAGTTATTTTGAAATAACGTTGAAACAAAAGCTTTAGAATATAAATAAAGCAAGTAAGTTTGGATTTGAGCTAAAGAGTTTTAGACAGTGTATATAAGTTGTAACTAAAGAAGTTTGGGTTAAGTTAAGAATGTAGGAGCATTCTTCTACCTTAGCAAATTTCGGGGACGAAATTTTTATAAGGGGGAAGGAATGTAACATCCCGTATTTTTAAGCAATTGAATTTGAACATTTAATTCGTTTTAAATGTATAATGTGGGCCCTTAATTGATTTTGAAATGAATGACTTCGGATTCAATCAATGAAAATAAGCTATAATTTTTAATTGTAGTAATTCTGGTTGAATTTGAATAACGAGAGAATAATATTTAAATATTCAGAATTGAGATAAAGGTAAATCTGGGTGTAAATAGTTATACAAATGGTTTTCAAATTTATTTTTAAGTCTATTTGAATATAAATAAGGTGATTGGATTTTTAGACGAACTTAAAAGTCAATAAGTAATTATTTGGAATTTTATATTAATTTAAAAATGAATTTAATATTATTAAAATGCAATTTAATCAGATTTTGGTCCGGAATGAGCCAGAATGATTTTTATGGTGTTTATAAATTTTATATGAATTATTATTAAGTTAGTAAAAATTTTAAAAGTAAATTTTTAAGCGTTTTCGACAATTTTGAAAATCGCTTGATTTAATAGACGAGTGAAAATAGCCTTCCGGTGCACAGTCTCGGAATTCGACGAAACCAGTTCCATTGGATCCGTGATAGTTAGTTATTATCGGATTTCAATTTTCGTAGCAATCGGAGTTGTCGTTTGACCGTGGCAGCTCGAAACGCATCGAAATCGTTTTAATTGGTTTAAATTAAAATTGATCGTTTAATTCCTTAACTCGCACGTATGACCGAATTAGCTTACGAAACCTGTCCCATTGTGTCCGGAACGCGGAAAAACCTTAGAAACGCCTATTGGTGCGTAAAATTCAGAGTCCGTTTGCATAAGTTGTTAAATTGAGAATTCTATTAATAAAATAATATTAAACCATTTTATATATTCATATTATTCTCTAAACCCTAGCCTAAAATGGAGCCTCCGTTCTCTTTTTATTCAATGGCGGTAGATCTCCATCTTTTTCTTGTTGTATCTCTTCATCCATCGATTAATTATGAAATCATCCAACTGCAAAATCGGAGAGCTCGAGGAGCTCTACTATACCAACGGTCAAGATCGCTTATTTCGCACCGAGGTGGGAGCTACGGCGCTGGTTTCGTTCGCCGTTCGCCTTCGTTTCCAGAGCCCTAGTGATGACCGAGCTTTGCGTGGCTCATAGCGGCGGTGAAGGAGGTACGGCCTTCGATTTGAAGTCGCCTGATCGACTTCCCATGGTCTGAGGTTAGGTGCGACATCGAGGAGTTTTCGCGTGCGATGGGTTTTGAACGAACAGTTTTCGCGTGAGGGAAGGAGAGATGGAGTTGAGGGTTTATACGTGCGGCCTTGATTCGATTAGCTGGAACAACAGCCTGATGTTGATTTGGGGTAAAAGTAAATTTAAATTAAAAAGGAAATTGTTTTAAAATTTGTTCAAATTATAAAAATTCATATCTGTTGCATACGTATTTAGAATTCGATAAAACTGGCGACGTTGGAATCGTAGAGACGAACACTACGAAATGGTGCAGATCTGGATTCATTCCGGGCAAGTATAAATTTGAGTTAAATCGAACGTCGTTTGGTTTAATTTAAATTTCGAACGCTCGCCGAACTCAAGGTGAGTTAATCTCACTCACATCTGGAATGTTAGCTGATTTAAGTAGTTAATATTTAAATATCTGTGTGATTGGTTGAAATGTTTATTCATATCAGCCTGGATTGATATATATATTTATAGTGTTGTGCTAATATTTGTGGATGCAGGGAAAACAGGTTGGAGGGATCCAACTGGATTCCTCACATTATAATAATTATCTTTATAATTGATGTTGTGATCTGTTTTCATATTGTGATTGATAAATCTGAGTTTAAATGGTACTGCGATATTGTTGAAATAAATATAAATCCTGAATTTTAATTGTAAACGGGATTAATTGGGGTTTAAGAAAATTAAAGAAATTGTTATATAAAGAATTTAAAGGAATTAAAATTTGAAATCCATTTGGAATGAAAATTGAAAATTGGTAAATCTGGAATGATAAACAAAGAGAAAAGTTATTAGTTGATAAATGGGAAATAAGATTATGTTATTAAAATATAAACCTGAATTGAAATAATTGACAGAAATTGTGAGAAGGATTTCTGTGATGTTTAAGTAGAAATGAGTTCCCTAGGAAAACCAAGTTCGAGTTTAAACTGATTTTATAAAAAGGAAGCTTTAAAAATTCAAGCTTGTTTAAAAGAGTGTTTGAAAATATTTATTTTCAAAAGTAACTATTAAATTAGCAATAGTAAAGTTTATAAATATCTTAATAATTATTTTTACAAATGGATTTGTTCAAAAGACTAGTTTTGAACTAAGTTATTGAAATTTGTATTAGCCTTTTAAAAACTCTACTTATAAGTTTAGTTAAACTAAAACCCTTATTTAAAATCAAAAGTTATATCCTAATAAATGGATTAACATTAAATATTTTGAAACTATATTTTTAGTATATAATTAGTAGTAAAGTTACATATTTTAAAGTATATTTCAGAATAAAGTATTTTTACTGTTTTAAATCTAAATGTTTTGAACTTGGTTATTCCAATGGAAATATATGGCAAAGGATTTACCTTGTAAAGGAAGAGTTTTGGGAAATTGTTTTCAAATGAGTTTTGAAACTTTGGAAATATATCTTGCAAAGATATTTGGGTAAATAAATAATATGGGAATTATTTATTGTGTGATGGATGTTTATGGATGTTTATGAATATAAATTGATAGTTAAATCACCGACTATCAATATTGGACAACTGCGTTGATCGTTTCGAAGAGACCGGGATCGAGATTTATTTCTTGAAAACCACTTCGATCCGGTTTGTACGTTTCGTGCGAAAAACGTGTTCGGAGTCGAAGATGGAGCAGTGAAGTGCAAGGGCTAGTCGCTACTAATCCTGAGGATATTTCCAAAATGGATGTAGTAGGAATAGTGCCTTCGGTTCCGTTCGAACCCGGGACGGACTTGTATGGATGAATGCATGCGAAACATCATCAGATGGACGATGGGCATTCTAAGTGAAAACGTTCTTAAGGTAACGCTTAGCCTCAAGCCTCATCAACCGGGAATGACTGAAAATCAGGGGATATGCAGCAAGGTTAGGTGGGTCATGCCCAAGCAGGACAAGATATTTCCCTGTCTAGATGTCCCTTATATATATTTCGGCTTAGTGGGTGGTTGGTCGCGCCAACCACGGGGTTTATCTTGTTTGGGACTATTCAGTAAGGAATGGCTCCGGCCTTGTGTTGCAGGGGATGAAGGGAGTAATCCTCGATACGGTGATCTAGGCCCCGTACTGTGACAGGTGGTACCCCAGTGCCTAGTCATTGTTGGAAATCCATTTTCCCTACGAGCCTTGTACGAGTTTTGTTTGTATTACCCACTTTTGTGGCTAGTAGCTGGAATTTAATAGATGTAACAATTTCGTCTATTTTATAAGTATTTGTAAATAAACCCTATTATAATATCAGAGGATTTCTATAAAAAGTGTTTTAGCTATCGTAAGGTAAAAACCCGACATGTTTATTTGTGGCGTGGTCTTACGAGATGCTTTTGTTTTTCAAAGGATTTTTGAAACTTTAATAATCAAGTTGGATGCATATTTAGTATCAGCTGGTATTCCAGACTGACTCGGGTGTTATTCCATTATAATGCTCGGGTCAGACCGAGTATTATATGTCCAGGTCAGGATGCTATGGAGCAGGAGAGGAGCTGGAGTCTGAGACGTATTTTATGTACTTATATATATATCCGCTGCTGTTATTGTATGGTAGGTCTGATTTGTGATTGTTGATTATGAGATACTCTGATGATATGATGTATAAAACAGTAATAGATTTCATTTTGTGTAAAGTTCTATATTTACTATTATATTTTATTCCGTTGCGACTATGAGATTCTGATATTGCTTAGTTTCTTCTTCTTCTATCTCTTCTTCTTTAACTCTAATGGTTCGTAATTCTGTGCCACTTGAGTTAATAGAGGTAGAATAGTGTTGATTAAAGGGGTACGGATTTGCGGGCCGTTACAGACACAAACTTATCCAATGCAATGAAAACTATCTCTGCAACATTGTGTTACTTCTATATGTATGTATGTCTATTTTCATTTGCACGTTATTTTGTTTAAAAATCTATAATTAAAATTTGACGGTTTATGACTACTTCATATGAGCTACTTTTAAGCTTATCCTTTGTATTGGACCACTTTCTGTTGAAATTGTTTTAAACTTCATATGTTGATTGCATTTTGCATGATACAACAAATTATTGTTTGCGTGCTTTAACCATGCTGAATTGCAACTGTGGAATTAAAAGTTTTTTTTACACGTTAAAATCTATTTTAATTAAATCCATTAACCTACAGTTGAGGCCCCATTGACACTATAACCTCCAACAACCACCTGCACGGGTTCCATCCTACTTGGTGTGGGTGCATATGAATGGTTAACGACTGATCCCATAGTTGACAGTTATTTAAAGGGAGCATGAATTTCCTCTAAACACCATAACAACTATTCCAAGCGTTTAGATTGTCCTATTTGAATTTATTATAAAGCACAAATATTTCTTGCCAATAACTGAGGAGGTAGTTTTGTCCAAATAACAATTATATTTTTGAAATCATAACTCTGACCAACAAACAATCAAAGAACATTTTATACATTCAGCATTCCGTATTCAGAATCTAGCATTCAACATTCCATATTCAATATCTGGTATTTAACGTTCAGTCGTTCAAACAACCGGGGCCTTAATGGCGGTCCTAGTGGATTTACTATTCAAATTAACCATATTTTTTGATTTGATTAAATGAATTTACTAGTAAGACATAAATAGGATTTGATCTGACATAAACAATAACAAAAACGTTTCTGTAAATGAACTCAACCAATTTTCTTTCATAGGATGACCAAATCTGATATCAAAGCAAGCCAACTTGCTACTCAGTCAATTAAGTAATATAAATTTGCATACACACCACTGCTCATAATTATCGTTTTTATACATAACACCAAACAGATTTATTACTTAGAACAACCAAGTTTATATTGTCCGTTTAATACAACGTGCAAGTGGTCTTACTGTAGTGGAGGCAGGTGCGCTGCTACTAATACTTATGAACACAAATGTATATGCAATGAAGGCTACAACAACCTCTTCAATTCCACAAGTTTCCCTTGCTATGCTAAAGTAAGAAATGCTTCCTATTCTTGCATTCAAGAAGGTAAAAATAGTGCAACTATGATACCATTAAATTTCGAGGTTTGCTGGTTTTATAGGTTCTAAAGGAGCAAATTGCGCAAATCTTGGAATCACTTTGTCTAATTCAAGTGCGGCTTCTCCTAGAAATTTACCTGATTATGGAAGTTCATCTACTGTAGGTAAGTCTACTTAGATGGTCATAAGTTCAACATGTTTCTTCCATGCATCCAATAGGCATCAGCGTTAAGATGTTCATGAGAACACACATAGCAAAATCCAAAGTTTAGGTACAATCACACAACTATATGGAACATGTATGAATTCATCTACTACACATTTAAATCCTTACGAGTATGCAACAATAACGTTAAGAGTAAATAATAGAGTTAACCTCTAGTAAGCTCATGCATGTTGTCACAAATTTAGCATTACAAGCAGATTCCTGTGCAGAAACCTCTACAAAAATCTCTTTCAAAAATTCTTTGTTGAAAAGATGATTAGTTCATTTGGTGGCAAGTAATCTGACAAAATCATAAAGCATGTTCTGCTCTCCAGTTATCTTAAATATTTCAACCTGCAAATAATTAAGTCAATTGTTCCCACAATTTATCGTAATATTCAATCAATATAAGACCTATTGACGAAGATAATTCGGGTGATATAGCATTTGAGAACATCGACATAGCAGGTTGTTAAGGTTATAATATACCAATACACTTATAATATGACAATGCACACGTTATTGTTCCCGTAATAGTTATTAGAAACACATAAAGAAACATACTCGAAATGACCACATCTAGGTAAAACTTGCACTAGGATCAAGTAGACTTTTCAGCATTTTCATTATGTTTGTGTCTTTTAATTGATCGAGCTTGTAAAAACCGTCATCGGCCTTCATATGATCACTGAAACAACTAGACATGGTTCGGAAACGAACAGAAACTTATTTATGATATTCAGGGCCATTTTCCTTATGTTTATTAATAAGACTTTTAATTTATTCTAAACCTATGGAATAGAATCAAATTCAAATATTTTCAAACCTGGCATGATTGCCTAAGAGATAGGTACTTCTGTAGTTCTTGCTATAACCTGTAATTAAAGATGAAATGACCTGAAAACCCGTCCGATGCCTATTAAATTCTAGCAACAGAAATCAAATTGTGCTAGAATGGTAAAAAGAATATGTGCATGAACCTTTGCTTCTATGTAAGAATTTGCTCCTGAGCTTTTTCCTCTACTTTATCAAACTCGGAGAAAACTTTAGTCCAACGCTGTAATCTGCTACAGCTAAGTCTACTTAGATAGTTTGTTCAAGTTTTATTTGTCATGTTTTCCTTCGCTTTTATGAAGCTTATTAACATGTGATTTTTATTTTCTTATATTCATTTATGACAAAGAGCACTTTATGGTTGTTTATCGCTATCATTTCTGTTGCAATGGTGCAGCTTATTTAGAGAATACTTGGTTGATGAGGAGCTACATTTTTTATATATTATACAGTTTTCTGATACATATGTGATTCTGTGTTGAGATTGGTTATGATAGCATTTACATTGAAAGCTAGCATAGGTAAAGGCATAGTGAGAATAATTTCATACTTGATGAGTTTGAAGAACCCTTTCACTGGCTGCTTCTTTCTATAATCAATCACTGATGTATTTGTATTTGCCATCAAATTTATTTTTGAATGATTTTAATATTGCATGCAATAATTGTTTGTTATAATCAATAATATATATATATATATATATATATATATATATATTGTCTATTTGAGTACTGTAATAATGATTTCTGAGAATGACTTTTTTGCATCAGGTATAAATAGCTGATGCAATAGAGGAATTAGTTTGCACCGGTTGTTATAAAAAACCAATGCAACAAAGAAGCCTTTTAAACCCAAAGACTCTAATGTTGCATCGGTTTCCAACAACAACCTATGCAACAAGTTCCTTTGTTGCATCGGTTTTCATTACAACCGATGCAACATGAGGGCTCTGTCCAAGCAGCCAATCGTATTTTGCACCAGTTGTTAGTAACAACCGATGCAAAAAGAACCATTTTGCATCGGTTTTAGAACTGATGCAAAACTGTTAAGCCTGTTGCATCGGTTGCATATGCATCGGATATTGAACTAATGCAAAAGGGGGTAAACAACCGATGCAAACGGCCTGTTTTGTAGTAGTGGCTATAGTAAATGTCATACTCATCTTGTAGTAGTTTGCACTCTCGTTCCCATAGGTTAGAAGAATTAGTTCGTGGGTGGTCGAATTCCATCCATAGTGGGTTTATACTCCTCCTATTGAATTCAGGTTAGAGTTTATAGAATATTGAGTGGTTCAACCATACTCGTCTATTTATTTATACTCATATCCGCACTTTGGGGATAAGAGTTTGTTGGCAGGTGGTCGAACCATAATCAATTTATATTTATACTCCAATCTGCACTAGGGGACCAGAGTTATTTGCCAGATGATCAAACCGCGTTCATTTCTTGGTTTGGATTTTTGGCTTGCCGTTGTCCGAGCAAGGTTGGATGTTTCATTATACCTTAGGTACAAACAAGGTCGTGGATGGACGTATCACGTCCTCTTTGGATTGGATGGTTGTACCACGTCTAGTTTAGGCTTGGGCTCCTAAACTCCCCTCGGCATCCAGGGCATTAGTCGATGCATGGATGGTCATACCACGTCCACTTCCATTTGGATCCAGTTTTTGCCGAGCCTTGGGAGTAAGATGAGTGTTCTAAAGAATTTCAAGCTCAAGTAGATTAGGAGAGATTCAGATCACATCCACTTTGAGTCGTGTGTTTTCCCCTAAGTAAAGGGAAAGAGTTAAGGAGCGGACGGTCTTCGGTCCACGCTCTAGAACTCGAGTTTTGTGATAGGTGGTCAGTCACACCCATTTAATGCTTATACTCCGGTCCGCGCTCCAAGAACCAGAGTTGATCGATGGACCGTCGAACCTCATCCATCTTTTTGTGTTTATACTCCATTCCATGTTTTGGGGACTAAATTTTTATGGTAGATGCTCAGTCACACCCGTTTGATGTTTATACTCTGGTCCATGCTCTGGGAACTAGAGTTGAACATTGGACAATGAGACCTCATCCATCATTTTGAGTTTATCCTCCTGTCTACACTTTGGGGATCAGAGTTCTATAATGGATGGTCAGTCATACCCATTTGACATTTATATTTCGGCCCATGCTCTAGGAATCAGAGTTGGTCGATGGATGGTCTGTCACACTGGTTTGGTATTAATACTCCCGTTTGTGCTCTAGGTACAAGAGTTGGTCAACGAACGGTCGTATCGCATCCATCTCTTTGGTGTTTATACTACAGTCTGCACTCTAGGGACCAGAATTAGTCGATGGGTGGTCAGTCATACTCATTTGGTGTTTATACTCTAGTTTGCGCTCTGGGGACCAGATTTAGTCGTTGAATGGTCGTACCACATCTATCTCTTTGGTGTTTATACTCCACTCCACACTTTGGGTACTAGAGTTAGCCAATGGGTTTTCATTCACACCCATTTTCAATTTATACACTAATTGTCAGGTCGAGGTAAGAGTTGTCGAATGAATGGTCGAACAACATTCATCTATGGAATGGAATTCTTCCCTTAGCATCAAGTGCAAAACATGACAAATGGACAATCGATTCACATCCAATTGGTGATTGTAGCTCCTCCAATCAAGTCAAGGAAGGGAGTAGGTGATGGATGGCTAGATCACATCCATGCCTGTGCTGGATGGTAAGGTCTCATCCAGTTTTTTAGTACTCCTCCGAGCAAGTCGAGGGAGAGTGTTTTCAGGTGGACGATCAAGTCACATCCACCTCAAGCTGCAGTTGTGTCTATGTGTTGAAGGAAGTGGTTGACGAGTAGGCAGTTAGTCATGCCTACTTTAAGTCGAGCTTCCAGACTGTTTCGTGTTTCCAAGGAAGAAGTAAATGTGTGGAGGGTCAAATCATGTCCACTTAGTTGGACTTTGATTGTGCTGAGCTTCGGGAAAAGCATAAGTATTTTAGTGAACTTCAACTGTGAGCTGGAAGAGGATGGTCGGGCTGCTTCCACTCTAAGTGTTTCTTCAATCTTTAAGTTGAGCATGGAGGTTGATGAGTGGACTGTCAATTGTGTCTACTTTGTATTAGATACTGACCTTGTCAGGCTCTTAGTAAGGCATAGATGTTCTGTCTGAATTGAAGCATAGAGTAGGAAGTGTTTGGTCGAGTCATACCCACTTTCCATTTCGAGTCCTTAACCCTAAGTCAGAGGCATATGGTAGTTGATGAGAAGTTGAATCACGCTCGTCTTGATGATCCTCCAAAGGTCTGATCTTGGTCCGTTGAGGTTGGTTGGCACCCAAATCTAATTACTTGGCACCTGCATCGTTTGAAAGTAGTTTAGTTCAATTTGATCATAGTTCCAACACAATTGGATATGAAATAGATTTTATTGATAAGTGAAGCAGAGTCGAATTCTCGTTATTCCACTTTACCCAGCATTCCTCAAATGGAAGTCTATCATAGGTGATCCAATTGATAGTCAAAGGTCATTAATGGTAAGGGTCGGATGTTCCCTGGCTATCATTCTGTGGGGCTTGCATATACTATTGAAGCTTTCCTTTCCTAATCAGCTTTCCAATCACATCTCGAAGGTGTCTGCAATCGCTAGTGTTATGACCGTATGTATCTTAAAATATACAATATTTCCTAGATTTCTTCTGGGTTTTGGTGGACTCTCTTGAGGCCGGTATCTAGTATTGCTTCGAGTCATGAGTCTCCAAGTAGTTGTTTTTGATTAAATCATTCAAAGGATTATATGAGTTGGATTTTGGGATTCTAGGTCCTCTCCTAGAATCCGAGTCCTCGTCAGAGGCCTCAATGCTGCCCTCGCTTTGACTTTTTTCAACCGACAGGCCTGCATCATTCTTTATCCTATTCTACTCTACCTCCTCATTGCTTCAGTTTTGATTTGCTTTGTAATAGAAATGATTCAAAGTCATATGAAGCTCTCCAGTTAACCAATTGCCAAAGTTTGTCTTGGGGTCGATTCACCTAGTCAACGCCATCAATATGATATTGATGCTAGGATTGCTTACTTTAGTGATAGCGGTGTTAAATCCCTCTCAAAAGTCTTTGAGCAGCTTGCTTGGGGCTTAGGCTAAATTGGATAATAACAACGCATACTTGGGGCAAGTCGCATGCATTTTGAATTGCTCGGTGAAAGCCATAGCCAGCTGATTAAATGAGGAGATGGACTTGGGGGTTGATCGTATAAATCACATGATTGATCGCTACTCCCCAAGAAATATGGGAAAGAATCAGCATTTAATTGCATTCGTCGCTCTAGCAGAATTCGTATGCCCTTCATATTTCATGAGATGCACTTTGGGGTTTGTGTTTCCAGAATACGCCAACATGGTTGGCATATTGAATCTCTTGGTATATTCTGCATATTGACTGGCTTAAGTGAATGGGCTTCGACTGGGGGAAATGCTCCAGTCATTGTTAGTCCAGTCCATTTTCAAATTACGGCTGTTTGTAATGCTTGTGAATTTTTTATGCATGATTGTCCAACATGTAACAGATTCTTGAAAATTTACTTGAAGTTCGATTTGAGAAAATTTTCTATTTGCTTAGAGTCAGCTCCTGGTTTGCTTAGAGTCGCTGAATTTGAAGTGTTGGGTTGGTGATGAACGGTGCTTGGAGTCATACTGGTGTTTTCTTGAAGAAAATCTTGGTCTTACCCGAGTTTGACCTCAGGCCAAAACTTCCTAGGTTCGCTTTGAGTCGAATGGGTGACTACATTAGATTCGCCTTTGATGATAGAGCTATACTTTAAGATGGCATAATAAGTGGCGTAGGGCGGTCCTCACAGAAGCCATCGTATCATAGTTGGCAAGTCAGGCATTTGAAAGCTGGTCAGTTGAGAGCAGTCGTAATCTACCCTAGACGCTTGATCCAGTAACCGATCCCAGTTCGTGTCATATCATCTTGGTTCTCCATCCTTTGGGTGTACCGTTTCAGTAGTAATTTCTTGTCCATTATTTGGCTGCAATTCAGCTGCTGCCACTTGATCCCCTATGCCTCGGTCAGTCATACGATGTAAGGGAAGTCGATAGAATGCACCATCTTTAAGTTGAGTTTCGAATCCAGAATGTCATATCATTTTCGAGCTATTTTTTAAAATTAATCATACCCGATCCATATTCTTTTTTAAAATGGATCGTACCCGATCCATATTTTTTAAATAAAGTGGATCATGCCTGATCCATTTAGGGATAGGCCGAATTGCCATGGTGTGGAATCGGTGGTATAAGCATTGATTGTAGTTAAGTGTGGAGGGATCGATCATATGAGTGATTGATTATATGGAGAGAGATCGATCATATGAGGGATTGGTCATATGAGTGATCAGTCATGTGAGGAATCGGTAATATGGAGAGATTGGTATACATGTATGCTAGAGGGATCGATATACATATACGTTGGAGGGATCGATATTGAGCATGTATATGTAAATAAGGATCGGTAGTAGGTATGGAGGGGTCGGCCATTTTGGACTTGAAAGAGGGATGGCCATTTTGGCATTGACAGAGGGATAAGCTATTTTGAGGGATCGACCATTTTGGCCTTGAGAGAGGGTTCGTCCATTTTGGCATCGCTAACTTGAGTGCGGACTTCAGCATCTGATTCCAAGAGCTTGCACACATGAGTGAATCTGATCCCTTCGAAATGGACATTAACACATGAACAACTCCAAATAAGAACACTAGCATAATCATTTTCATCAACTCTGCAGGAAGTTGATTTAACTACTCTAACAATGGCTATAAGCTTTCTTTAGATTTTCCACCAATCTAAGTTGAATAGGAAGTTTTTCGATAGAAAGCTAGATCTATCTCATGAATATAGGAATGCACAAATAGATGATGAGGTCAAATCAAGCTAAGAATTTAACTCTTAGTAAAAGCACAAAAATGTCGACACCAAAAATAGGCATCAACATCCAATAGAATCTAGTAGAGATTAAATAAAGAATGAAATTAAAATGGGGCAAATATCATAAATGAAAACACGGATTTTTATAGTGGTTCGGTAATCTTGGCTACATCCACTTCATATTTATGTTGATCTTGCACTTGATTATGACTACAAGAATTTTTGGACTATCTAGGATCTATTAGTACATGAATGAAGAATAAAAAAGGAACAACCTTTTAGCAGAAAGAAGGATCCCTGTTTTGATGCCATGCATGCTGTATTTAAAGAAGAAGACCTGAACGGATCAGACTAAAATTTTGATATAAGGTTCAGGAGACCAAGACAAGGCCACCTAAAAATTTCCAAGTCCATCAGGGTCCACAATTGGGATCAATACTAATCCCTATTAGTGTGTCCAAATGGGATGCGATCCCTATGAGGGGTGTCCCATGATGTTAGCTACTTGCTGCCGAAATTTTGTACAACTATGACGTACGGTTTGTAAGATATCGCATTTTCCGTGATGTAGTGTTACTTGAATTCTAATTTCTATCGATCCCTCCAAAGGGAGTTATGCCATGTTATCCCGCTTTTTGGCAAAGCCATGATACCAAAAGATCGATCGAAGACAAAGGACAGTTCGTCTCAGAGATTGGTCATACTTCGTTTCACCATGGATATCGCTGAATTTTGCCCGAGTCCAGATTGAGCTACAATTGATAGGACATGACAAGAAAGATCATAGAAGTCAACATCTAAAATTTCAAGTCAATCCGACTTAATACACTCAAGTTATGATCGATTCAATTTGAAGGGAAAAGCACGTGTTTCGAATCCATCATTGTAGGTGTCTTTGAATCCATCACCGAACACTAATTCGAACCGATCACCTTCGTATCGATCAACTACGAATCCATCGGAGTGTCTCGGATTCGACTCCATCAACTTCGAATCCATCGAGTTCATATTGATGGACCTCGTACCCATTAGCCAGTGTTTGCTTCGTACCCATCAGATCATCGTGCTTCGAATCCATCGAAGGGTTCAAGTTTGCATCAATCGCTCACGTATCCATGGAGGAGTTACAAACCTCGTATCTATCAAGCATCGGCCGTTCGAACCCATCAATGAAGCCTTGTTCGAACCTTTTAGTGAAGCTCCGTTCGAATCCACCAAGTCAACTATCCATGATGACGTGTCATCCATCGGTTCGAATGCGCCGAGATACATGGAGTCGAAGCGGTCAACTCGGAGTGAAGACCGGATCGATTCGAGGTTTGCGCTCCACGTCATCATGAAGGCGCGTGCCACCATCAGTTCGAAACCATCGATTCGAAGGGATGGTTTCGAACCAAACAGCCACGCAATGAATCCCATCTCGTATCCATCATATCTCTCAATCTACTGATCCAAATGCTACGAAATTTTCACAGAAGCTTGCATACATGTTGAAGAATGTCCACACCAAATTTCACCTCGATTGGATGATTTTTTTATCGATTCGAATGGAGTTCGAATCGATGCCAATGTGGCCCAAATTTCCTGAGACCGGGCGCGTGGTCCCCCTCACGTGCCAGAAGTGGTCTCCCGAGTTTTCAGCGAAATATCAGCATCCTACGCCTATAAATATAGCCCCAGAGCCAACAGAAAAGGGATCTTTTCGACTCTCAAGCGCCCAGACTCTGCCGGATCGAGATCTCCATCATCCTACATCGTAACTTTGCTGTAGATTTCGAATTTCCAGTTGTAACTTGCTGTTGATTGCTGCAACAACTTGTAATCATTGAAAGAGAATCAATAAAACTGCAAAAAACTTCACAGTGGACGTAGGTAACACGTCGAACCACTATAAATCGCTTGTCTACGCATTTACTTTACCGTTGATTGGAGTTTTTGTTAGATAATACTTGGTTTGAATTTACATTCTTCATTATTATCTCTTCAACGACTCCCGAAGAGTGTTGTGACCAATTTTGGTGCAAACACTTTGGTGCTTTCACTGAGAAAACCCAGATTTTCTCCTGCTCTTTGGATCTATCATCGATACCGGATTGAAAAAATATAAGAGAGAGATCCAGATCATCAAATCTAACTTCCTTCCCTTCTATTCAGATTTGCACAAAGTCTAGGAAAGGAATTCAACTTTCAAGATGGTTAGCACAAGAACCTCCTCGAACGCTGTCAATCAAGAAGAACAGGATAGAAAAAATCCTGCTCCACTACTTCCATCTAATCAAGATGCTACTGGACACTCGGAACCGTCAGGTCCGGTTACCCGACAAGAGTTACAATTGCTACTCCAAGAGCTGACCCAGAGTCGGCGACAACTAGCAGAACAGCTACGTGCTAACACCGAGCTGATCAACAAGATGGATCACCAGAAGCGAAAGAGATCCACGAGAGACCATGCTTCTTGCTCCCCCAGCGAAAGTTCTTCATCTTCTGATTATCACAATCGATCTCCACGACCCCGACTAGATGGGAGTCGCATGCCAGCCACTGGAGATCAACCGACACTGACCGTTGGACAACTGAGAGTTGGTCCATCAGCCAGTTTCCAAACCGGTCCCTCCTCCCGAGGAGGTGCCGTCCCTCACCACACCACGGAATACCGCACTACTAACGTTGCGGTTTAACTAGGGGTCGACGCCCACGATCAGTCGGACCTGGACCATCGTCATAGTGAACGTACTCCTGAACCATATGTCCCAAAAGACTATGAGCCAAGAGGGCAAGACTTGGACTGTCGACAACGTCCGGTCCAACCCCAAAGTATGGAACGTAATCATACTCCGGTGCGAGCCGCACAAAACGCGCGAATGCCGGATATTTCAAATATGACACGTCAGATGATCCGTGGGAGTCAGGGATTCACAAATGACGACTGGGGAGTTTCCCGAAGTCACACTCCCTTTACGGACGATATTCTTACTGCTGAACCCCCACGGCGATTCAGGATGCCAACTCTACCCATGTACGAGGGGAACTCCGACCCCAACCAACACATTCTGAAATATGAATGGTCGATGACCGCTGCTAGAGCCGATGATGCGGTGAAGTGCCGTAGTTTCCCCATATCTTTGGAGGGCATCGCTACCATGTGGTTCACTTGATTGCCACCTCGATCCATCTCTTCATTCGACCAGTTGGCCACAAAATTCGTTGAGCAATTCCGCATGCACGTCGCAAGGCCCAAAGATGTCAACACTCTATCTAGTGTCACTCAAGCTCCTGGAGAAACGCTCAGACACTACTTAGAGAGATTCCATACTACATGCGCGGATATTAGTAATCCAAACGATAACTCCATCCTTATGGCGTTGACTAAGGGGATCGACCCCGATTCTGAGTTTGGCAACTGGCTAGCTGGAAAACCACCTGCATCATTGGACCGTTTCCACGCCAAGGCGGCTCAATTCCTGAGATGCGAAGATGCGAAACAGTCTAGGAAGCAAACTGATGCAGGACCAAGTACAGAAGGGATCCAAAGGAATGTTGCAATCAAACAGTCCGGCGAGAGATCCGGAAAAGTTCAGTTGAACGTCAAAAACAAACAGGCTCGGCGAAGAGAGAGCGTGAACCAAATTAGAAAACGAGATCAAAATCATGGCCCGCAGCGCAAGAATCCAATGTTTGACAGTTACACCCCTTTGAATACATCACTAGAGTACTTGTACTTACAAACCTGTGATACAATTCGGTACCAAAAACCTGCACCAAGACCGTCGTCAAAGAGACAAATCCAGACGGGAAAGTTTTGCAGGTTCCATGAAAGCTACGGGCACAATATGAACGAGTGTCGTCACTTACAAGATCTCGTTGAAAAACTGATCAGAGAAAGGAAGCTGGAACAGTTTGTGCGGACACCGCAGCCCAGAGAAGCGGGCCCATCAAATCAAAACAATGAACCCAACCGACCGAGACAGGAGGACACGACTTGTCCCCGCGGAAGATTGGTGATAAACGCCGTCAGTGGAGGACCAACTTTCTCCGGAGCCTGGAACGACGAAGATCCTCGTCACTGTCACACATGACAGGCTTTGTTCAGTCTATGAATACTTTGCAATTTCCTTTACATTCTAAATTTGAACTTGTAATAAGGCACTGACTTTGCCATATTTTCTTATTTCAGCAATAAATTACTATCTCTTCAAGCTTGAGCTGTGATTCACCAAATGCAACGTTCAACAATCACGACACACGAAGTGCTAAGTTCCATCAAACAATGGAATTTATTCAAATAGCGAGTGACTGTGATACGACCGACCACTCAATAAGTGAAACCTCGGCTCGGTGGGAAGCCATCACACCAAAGGCTGAACTGGACCAACACACGACAGTCCTACAAATAACTCGTTCCCAGAGCGCGAACGGACTCCAACTTCCCGGAGCATGAATTGGAGTATAAACATTCAGTAACTCGTTCCTAGAGCGCGAACGGAGTCCAACTTCCCGGAGCATGAATTGGAGTATAAACATTCAATAACTCATCCTAGAGCGCGAACGGACTCCAACTTCCCAGAGCGTGAATTGGAGTATAAACATTCAATAACTCGTTCCCAGAGCGCGAACGGACTCCAACTTCCCAGAGCTTGAATTACGGACTCCAACTTCCCAGAGCGTGAATTGGAGTATAAACATTCAATAACTCGTTCCCAGAGCGCGAACGGACTCCAACTTCCCAGAGCTTGAATTGGAGTTTAAACATTCAATAACTCGTTCCCAGAGTGCGAACGGACTCCAACTTCCCAGAGCGTGAATTGGAGTATAAACATTTAATAACTCGTTCCCAGAGCGCGAATGGACTCCAATTTCCCTGAGCGTGAATTGGAGTATAAACATTCAATAACTCATTCCCAGAGTACGAACGGACTCCAACTTCCCAAAGTGTGAATTGGAGTATAAACATTCAGCACTTTTTGGAAATTATTGACAGCTCTCAATCTATTTCAAGCAGGAAAGGATTAGGACATGTTAAGAAAAAAGCTCCACCTGAAAAGGGAATTAGGAGAAATATTAATGCTACTGCAAAACAATCAAAAGGAATACTTACCTGAAAAACATAAAAATTTGGGTTCCTAAAAAAAACAGTTTGATTAGGAAGAAATATAATAACACCTTTTTGGAAACTATTCATAAAAATAAAGATTACGTATTCAAATGGGATACTGAACCCTCTTGGGTTTGGTTTCCTAAAACTTAACTCTTAGGACCCTACTAAAAAGGTGGGTACCAATGTTATCTCATATTTTTTACAGGCCCCACTCAAGAAGAGAGGAAAATTGATACTTGACAGTGGTTGCTCAAAACATATGATAGGAGATAAAGCTTTGCTATCAAACATTACTTACCCAGATGGAGGCTCCGTCACATTTGATGACAACTCCGAAGGCTATATCATAAGCAAAGGCGATGTGAGAAATAACGGTATTTCAAATTTATCTCTTATTTCAAATGTTTTACTAGTCAAAAATTTGAAACATAATTTACTTAGTATCAGCCAATCAGCCAATTATGTGACAAAGGATTCAAAATCACATTTTCTGAAAATAAATGCAGTATCTTTGGTCAAAATCAAAATCTTATTGAAGTAAATAGAGACTAGAATATGTATGTTCTGAATATGAAAATAAACCATGATTCAGATATGTGTTTAACAACCAAAGAAAACGATCCTTGGTTATGCAAAAGATTCTGTTACATTAACTTCAAAGCTATAAATAAGCTGTTGAATATGCGCTTATATGATTTTTGTTTGATGATAATAAACATATATACATTCGTTTAAATGTATTTATACTATTTTATTTTTCATAGATTAAATAAATATTTGCTAAATAAAATTAAATAACACATAATTTGAATTCAAACAGAAATTTTATTCAAACAAATATTTATTACAATTTTGAATAGTATAAATTCAAGCTCTCACTATACATATACAAGTTTGATTCTAGTTACATCACACTTAAATTTACATAAATTCCTCTCTACATATCACTCACACTCGTAGTTCATCTTCAACTTCATTCCAGTTAGAATCCAGCATCTGAGCAATCTGCAAAAATATTCACTAACGCAGTAAAATTGAAAAAGAAATATTTTTGCAATATAAAATAAAATATGGACTTTGAAAATATTATTTGCCTCAGTTATTTGGGTTGTTCATCATCATTTATATCTGAATTCATCACACACGAACAATGTGACATGCACAGTGTATCACTGTACATGCCACAAGGCCTTGCACATCAATATACACTTGATAAATTTACAGGGACAGGTGAGCACAGGTCAAACCCAAATTATCGGATTCAACTCAAGTGCAATAAAATAAATGTCACAACTCTCAGCACAAGGTCAAATCCGAGCTTAAGCTGGATTCAACTCAGGTGAAATTTCGAAAAAATAAACAAAATGCAAAGGTCAAGTCACTGCAATCACGACTCAACTCAATGAAACAACCAAAGTCAAGGCAACATGAAGTCAACAACTCAAATTGCAAGTCCAAACCAATGCACAGTGCAAACTAATGCACTAAGAAAATGACAGTCAATCCAAACATGTATCAAAGAGCATGTGCAAGGGTTAAGCATGTAAAATATGCAAACAGACAAATGAATGCACCAGAAACATGAGAACACAGCAAAGACCACAAGCCAATCCTAACAACATCAATGAACTGGCAATATGAAAAAGGGCAGTGGACAGGACATGTACAAGGCCCTAAATGTAACTCTTCATCAAGCATAACAACCAGATGGCAGAGCAACAATGCACAAATGACACAAGCAAGTGAAGTATAACCATCATGACCAGAGAGAGAGGCCGAATAAAGTGAAAATTAGATCGAGCAAGTACAGACACAAGTGGTGGTACAGCAGTAAAGAAAATGCAGTGATATGCAGCAGCATAAACACCAACATTGAAATCAAGTGACTCGGCAATGCTTGAAGACTACAACAAAAACAGAGTCAACACAAATGCAATGCGAACAACATGAAGTCACAAGCATGAACACAAGAATACCAGCAGAGTCAAGTCAAAGCCGGTTACAAAGCCAAATGCATCAACCATCAGGTTAGAGCAACCAAGTGCACCACTGACTGTACAACATGGCTCAACAAAATATGCACAAGCACACATCTGCTACAATAATGAACAGAGTTGACAGTAAGAACATGAATGGTATAACCGAAGTCAACAAAATCAATATTGTCAAAAGAATTCAACATAGTGGTGGTCACGAAATTAAGTTACATAAAGAGCCATCAAAAATTCACAAGGCCGAAGCAGCACAACGAGAAATTCATGAAACCCAAAATGACTGAAATCAAAGTATGAACAAGTCAAATTCAAAATACCGTGGTAGCCAAGGAATCAAGCCATGAAATATAACAAAGTCAGATAAATCATCAAACGTTCAAGCATCATCAAGAGGCAGAGAAAAGAAATTGAAAAATTCAAATATATTTATACGAACGCAAATAAAGGAGATCGAACACATTTATAACCAGAATCATCACTGGCAATTGATCATCGAATTCAAGCATACAAACAGAAAAGCAAAAAAGAGCAGAAATTACATACCGAAGCTTTTCGAATTCGATCAAATTCGAAGCAGTCGAAACAAAAAAAGGAAACCATCGATTGACAGAAAAGGAACGCCGAATCAATAATTCAATCGAGCATTTACAGTCACAAGCTTCAAATTTCTGATAACCCTAGTTTCTGTAAAAAAAAGGAACATCCGCCATTATATCAGAAGGGACGAAGCCCTAATTTCCAAAGATGAGAAGAGAGCCGCTGCTATCTCAAAAAAAGAAGGAACAGGCTGAACTATAAAAAGAGAATAGGGCCGGCTATTTTATAAGGGCTATTTTTTAAGGGTTTTTAATTTTTAAATAGGGTTATTTTATTTTAAATTGTTTTTAATTGTATTTTCCTTTTTAAACCGTTTAAATTTCTAGTCGTGTGACTAGGGGACAAACTACGTGGCGTAGTTTGAGAATTCGCAACTCAGTGGCTGAGTTGTGGCAGGGTTTTGAGCGTAGAGTTAGGTTTAGTCGATAGGGGGTGTCGCGAGTTTACATGTGTAAGCGTCTAACTATCTAATTTCTAGTAGAAACCTTGGGGGCAGCACGTAGGCAGGGTTTTGCCCAAGCTGGGTAAATTCTGTGTCGTTCTATTTCTGCATTTTATTATTCTGCTTTTTTTCTGTGCTGCTATTATTTTGTGTTCTTTGTTGAAATCATTTTATAAGCTTCCATAATTAATTTTTATAATTAATACCATCACCCTATTCATCCCCTCTAGGGTGAAATCGATCCTATAAGTGGTATCAGAGCTAGGAATAGAAGTCAATTTTTGTTTTAAAAAATTCGTGTTTCAAAAATCAGTTTTGTTTTTAAAATTTTGAATTTTTGAATGGCTTCTTTTAATAATACTTTTGTTGAGGGTCGTTCCAATATTATTCCTTCTATTTTCGATGGAAAAGATTTTTTGAATTGGAAATTGAAAATGGAGTCTTATTTAAAATGTGTTAATATTAATTGTTGGAATATTTTTGAAAATGGATGTGATATAAATGACGAGAAAATTATCTCGATCAATGCTCTTGCTATGCTTATATTATATTCTTATATTAATCAAGATAATTTTAATTTCATCTCTCATTGTGAAAATGCACAGGAAATCTGGAATACTTTCGATGCAATATATGGTGCAAAAAAGTCGAAAGCAATGAGAAATCCTTCACAACCAACTCAGTTGAAGAAATGTGCTTAACAGGATTTGTAAAACGCAGTTGTGATGAGGATGATGAAGATGGAGCAGCTGAGCTGGCGTTAATAATGAATAAATTCAAAAGGTGGAACCACAAATATGGAAATCCAGCTCTAAATCAAAAATTAAAAAGCAGAATAATCAAAGCACTAGACAACTCGAAAGAACACAGGATCATTTGCGACAAACCCGGTGATGTCAAGCCCAATTATCCCCGATTTCAAAGTGATTTTGGAAAGAAATCAAAAAGGAGAAATTCTACAGCCACGTGGAATACAAGTGATAAAGATAATCAAAGTTCTAGCAGTAAGAGTGAGAAAGCAGATATGTGCCTTCATGGAAATATAACTGATAGCGACGATGACGAGCCAAACGAGGTATCAAAACTCACTCACTCTAAATTACTTATTTATTTCCACGAAGTAAATGGCTGTTTTGAACGACTTAGGGAAAAATACGCTAAACTTGAATCACAAAAAGACACTTTGATAGAATTAAATGAACAACTTGGCTAATTAGTTAAAACCTATCAAAGTAGGATCCCTAAGTGTCATAAGTGTCCAACATTCGAAAACGAAATTAAAATATCAGAAATCAATATAAAATCACTTGAAAATGGAATTCTGATTTTAAAAGAAAGTGAAAATACTAGGAGAGAGAATTCTATCAAAAGGTGCATACAATTGTTAAGCGAAAATGAATCTCTCAAAACACAAGTCCAACAATTGTCAACGACTTTAGATAAATTTTCAAAAAGTGAAAAATCGTTGAATATGCTATTAGGAAAGCAAACTGTTAATACGGTTAGAAAAGGACTTGGATATAATCAATCAAAAATTGTTGAAAACAAGATTAATCAAGAAAATTCAACGTGCACAATTTTAGAAAATATGGACACAATCACAATAATTGTTGGTATAGACCCAAACATGTGAAAGCTATACCGATTTGGGTTCCTAAAGGCACAAATATAAAATCTCTCAAAGTTAAACAAATTTAGGTGCCGAAGGGAACAATTATAAATAGTTTTGGGTCTTTACAAAATTATTTTTCAAAATATTCTGCCACTAACAACCATAGACCTATAAAAACAAATAGGTCACAAAAATCTTTCATCGTGTAGGTGTGGTGGCAGGCTAAGGAACAACAATAGTGCCACTTGGATTCTGGTTGTTCCGAGAGCACACCGAGTAACAAAGCAAAGTTCCTTAGCCTAGTATAAAGGTGAAAGAATCACAATGGACAACAACGAAAAATATCGTAACGGTAAAACAGGTAAAAGTATATTTACGATATACTAAATGTGATAATATGCGCCATATTCTGAATTAAATCAGCCAATAATGTGATGATGAAAAAAATGATGATTTTGATTCTGAGTTATGCAAAATTGTTGGCCAATTATATTCTTATGCCAAAAACACTATAAAAATCTCTAGATTCTTTGAATTACTTCATATATATCATTTTTAATTAAAAATAGTGTTTTGTTGGATAACAATACATTTGGTTATAATTCGGCTAACCTTATATTCACGTTTTTTGATTATTTACACGGCTTCATTTCAAATTCAAGAGAATGTCTTAAATTGCTGTTAAAACTGAGTTTGAAATTTTTGGTGCACACTTCATGGTTTGGACAATCGAATTCAATTAATGATAATTTTGAGTGAAAGAGAAATTCTGATGCAGATTACACTGGTAATCTAGTTGATAAAAAAATACTAGTTGAACGTGATTTTTGAGACATTTAGTAACTGCATCGCTTTTCAAAGAAAATATCTGCATATTTTTCATTTCAAATAATTTTCAAATAGCAGAAAATTTTCTTATAAAACCCCCTCGAGAAAATCATTTTCGACCATATTTTCAGATTAGTCAATTTAAAAAATTGATTTCATAATTATTTTTGAATTTGATTTTAAATGACTATTTTGACTAATCCGACTCCCTAATAATTGTCGAAAAGATAAATAGTGATTGAAAAAGTGACGAGTGTTGATATTTATTATATGTTATGACTCGAGACGGTATAATTAGTAAATTTCTTTAGAAATTTAAACAAGAGTTATAAAACATTTTGTTGGTAAAAATTCCATGACCATCTCTATCTCTATCATATTTCTAACGACCATCACTCATCAAAATTCTATATAGTTTGTCGATATGTGGTACTTTAAACAGGAATCGTTCGTTTTTCATTTTTACATTTTTAAAAAATATATATATATATATAGTAAAAAAAAATAATAAATAAATACCAAAGTATTCACTCTCATTTAAAAGTCCTCACGGTTATGCATGGGTGGATTACTTGGAATTTGTTATGCGCTTCCATGCTCATTTAAAAGTCCTCACGGTTATGCATGTATGGAACGTATATCAAAAGTTGATTTTTAAAATAAACAAGTTGATTCTAATCCCATTTAAAAGTCCTCACAGTTATGCGTGGTTAGAAGATACTTGAATTCATTTTTTAAAATAAAATTAGAATACTACTAATCTCATTTAAAAGTCCTAACGGTTATGCATGGTTAGTAGATATTCAAATTCCTGATATAAATATACCACAAATAGACACAACTGTATGGTTTTATATGATGACATAATTCCCATCATTCTAAAAGTGGAATATGCGCCTAACAAAATATTTATGATTTCTGTTTGATTTTTTTATTGAAATTTAATATTTATATTCAATTGAGTTTTTAATGTTGGATTAATATCGATCACTTTATCTCTATTTTCTCTAACACTATTATTCTTTTGCTGATAACAAAAGGGGGAGAGAAAAGTTAAGATTTTGCCAAATAACATCAAGCAAAGGTCAAATAATTTTCTATTTGCATCTAGGCTCATTTGCATATTTTTATTTGTATGCATATATGTAGGGGGAGCGTTGTGTAGAGAGGAAGCATTTAAATAGATGGAGCAATTAGAGCATATCAATGATCAAATACATTTAACATATTCAAAATCTTAAATATATGTTTGTTATTATCAAAATGGGGAGATTGTTGAATATGCGCTTATATGATTTTTGTTTGATGATAATAAACATATATACATTCGTTTAGATGTATTTGTACTATTTTATTTTTCATAGATTAAATAAATATTTGCTGAATAAAATTAAATAACACAGAATTTGAATTCAAACAGAAATTTTATTCAACCAAATATTTATTACAATTTTAAATAGTACAAATTCAAGCTCTCACTATACATATACAATTTTGATTCTAATTACATCACAATTAAATTTACATAAATTCCTCACTACATATCACTCACACTCATAGTTCATCTTCAACTTCATTCCAGTTAGAATCCAGCATCTGAGCAATCTGCAAAAATATTCACTAACGCAGTAAAATTGAAAAAGAAATATTTTTGCAATATAAAATAAAATATGGACCTTGAAAATATTATTTGCCTCAGTTATTTGGGTTGTTCGTCATCATTTATATCTGAATTCATCACACACGAACAATGTGACATGCACAGTGTATCACTGTACATGCCACAAGGCCGTGCACATGAATATACACTTGATAAATTTACAGGGACAGGTCAGCACAGGTCAAACCCAAATTATCGGATTCAACTCAAGTGCAATAAAATAAATGTCACAACTCTCAGCACAAGGTCAAATCCGAGCTTAAGATGGATTCAACTCAGGTGAAATTTCGAAAAAATAAACAAAATGCAAAGGTTAAGTCACTGCAATCATGACTCAACTCAATGCAACAACCAAAGTCAAGGCAACATGAAGTCGGCAACTCAAATTGCAAGTCCAAACCAATGCACAGTGCAAACTAATGCACTAACCAAATGACACTCAATTCAAATATGTATCAAAGAGCATGTGCAAGGGTCAAGCATGTAAAATATGCAAACCGACAAATGAATGCACCAGAAACATGGGAACACAGCAAAGACCACAAGCCAATCCTAATAATATCAATGAACCGACAATATGAAAAAGGCCAGTGGACAGGACAAGTACAAGGCCCCAAATCTAACTCTTCATCAAGCATAACAACCAGATGGTAGAGCAACAATGCACAAATGACACAAGCAAATGAAGTATAACCATCATGACCAGAGAGAGAGAGAGGCCGAATAAAGTGAAAATTGGATCGAGCAAGTGCAAACACAAGTGGTGGTACAGCAGTAAAGAAAATGCAGTGATATGCAGCAGTATAAACACCAACATTGAAATCAAGTGACTCGGCATTGCTTGAAGACTACAGCAAAAACAGAGTCAACACAAATGCAAAGCAAACAACATGAATGTCACAAGCATGAACATAAGAATACCAGCAGAGTCAAGTCAAAGCCGGTTACAAAGCCAAATGCATCAACCGTCAGGTTAGAGCAACCAAGTGCACCACTGACCGTACAACATGGCTCAACAACATATGCACAAGCACACATCTACTACAATAATGAACAAAGCTGACAGTAAGAATATGAATGGTATAACCGAAGTCAACAAAATCAATATTGTCAAAAGAATTCAACACGGTGGTGGTCACGAAATTAAGTTACAAAAAGAGCCATCAGAAATTCACAAGGCCGAAGCAGTACAACGAGAAATTCATGAAACCCAAAATGACCAAAATCAAAGTATGAACAAGTCAAATTCAAAATACCGTGGTAGCCAAGGAATCAAGCCGTGAAATATAACAAAGTCAGATAAATCATCAAACATTCAAGCATCATCAAGCGGCAGAGAAAAGAAATTGACAAATTCAAATATATTTATACAAATGCAAATAAAGGAGATCGAACGCATATATAACCCAGAATCATCACTGGCAATTGATCATCGAATTCAAGCATACAAACAGAAAAGCAAAAAAGAGCAGAAATTACATACTGAAGCTTTCCGAATTCGATCAAATTCGAAGCAGTCGAAGCAAAAAAAAGGAAACCATCGATTGACAGAAAAGGAACGTCGAATCAATAATTCAATCGAGCATTTACAATCGCAAGCTTCGAATTTCAGATAACCCTAGTTTCTGTAAAAAGAGGAACGACCTCCATTATATCAGATGGGATGAAGCCCTAATTTCCAAAGATGAGAAGAGAGCCGCTACTATCTCAAAAAAAGAAGGAACGGGCCGAACTATAAAAAGAGAATAGGGCTGGCTATTTTATAAGGGCTTTTTTAAGGGTTTTTAATTTTTAAATAGGGTTATTTTATTTTAAATTGTTTTTAATTGTATTTTCCTTTTTAAACCGTTTAAATTTCTAGTCATGTGACTAGGGGACTAACTATGTGGCGTAGTTTAAGAATTCGCAACTCAGTGGCTGAGTTGTGGCAGGGTTTTGAGCGTAGAGTTAGGTTTAGTCGATAGCGGGTGTCACGAGTTTACGTGTGTAAGCGTCTGACTATCTAATTTCTAGTAGAAACCTTGGAGGCAACACGTAGGCACGGTTTTACCGAAGCTGCGTAAATTCTGTGTCGTTCTATTTCTGCATTTTATTATTCTGCTATTTTTCTGTGCTGTTATTATTCTGTGTTCATTGTTGAAATCATTTTATAAGGTTCCGCAATTAATTTTTATAGTTAATACCATCACCCTATTCACCCCCCTCTAGGGTGAAATCGATCCTACATAAGCTTTCCAAAAATGAATTAGTAAAAGGTCTACCAAAAATGAATTTTAAAATTGATCATATTTGTAATGCATATCAGTTAGGAAAATTAACTAAGTCATCTTTTAAATCTAAAAAGATTATTTCAACTTTATAACCACTTGAATTACTACATATGGATTTATTTTGACCAACACAAGTACAATCCATTAATCACGGTAGATATATGTTTGTAATTGTTGATGATTTTCTAGATATACTTGGCTATTTCTACGAAAAATTAAAGTGATACTTTTGATAATTTCAAAACTTTTATCAAAAGAATTCAAAATTTTAAAGGATCGAAATTCAAAAACATTTGAAGTGATCATGGAGGTGAATTCGAAAACAAAGCCTTTGAACATTTTTGTAAGAAGAAGGGAATATTCCATAATTTTTCGTTTTCTAGAACTCCACAACAAAATGGAGTTATAGAATGTAAAAATATAACCTTACAAGAATGTGCAAGGACTTTGTTAAATGGAAGTACGTTACCAAAACATTTCTGGGCTGAAGCAGTTGCAACAGCTTGTTATGTTTTGAATCATGTTTCTATTCGACCACTAACTAAGAATACTCCCTATGGACTTCTTAATGGTCGAAAACCAAATATTTCTTATTTCAAAGTTTTTGGTTCAAAATGTTTCATTTTAAACACAAAAGATCAGTTTGGCAAATTTGATCCAAAATCCGATGAAGGAATCTTTGTAGGATATTTGGATCGAAGCAAAGCTTATCAAATTTATAATAACAGAACCAATATCATCGAAGAAACATTTCATGTATCCTTTGATGAAAACTTTAATCAAATGCCAAGTATAAGAGATGATGAAGAATTCCCTGATAATATCACAAATACATAAATTTCAAAATTTGAAAATAATGAAAACATTGTTCAAAATAATAATTAATTAAGATGTCCACCTAGATTATTTAGGGATCATCCTTCCATTAATGTCATTGGAGAACACAATTCATCTGTTAGAACAAGAAGCCAATTGAATCAAATGGGCCATGTAGCTTTCCTTTCTCATATTGAACCTAAAAATATTAAAGAAGCATCCACCGATGAAACTTGATTAATCGCTATGCAAGAAGAGCTAGACCAATTCGAAAGAAATGACGTTTGGGATTTAGTTCCAAGTCCTAGTGATCAGTCTGTTATTGGTACAAAGTGGGTCTTCAAAAATAAAGCAGATGAACAAGGAAATATTACTATGAATAAAACTAGATTAGTTGCACATGGATATAATCAAGAAGAAGGGATTGACTATGAAGAAACGTTTGCTCTAGTCGCTAGACTAGAAGCAATACGAATCTTACTAGCCCATGCATGTTTTCATAACTTCAAATTATATCAAATGGATGTTAAAAGTGCTTTTTAAATGGTTATAAAAGAAAAAGTTTATGTTGAACAACCTCCTTTATTCATACACGAACAATTTCCAGACCATGTCTATAAACTTAAAAAGGCCTTATACGGTTTGAAACAAGCACCTTGTGCTTGGTACGATCGTCTTAAAAGTTATTTAATAGATTCTGGTTTCGAAATTGGGAAGGTTGATTAAACTCTTTTTATTAAAAGAAACAAGCAAGATATTTTAATTGTTCAAATTTATGTTGATGATATTATTCTTGGATCTACAAATTAGAAATTATGTAGGAATTTTCTAAAATAATGGCCAAAGAATCTAAAATGTCACATATGTGTGAATTAAATTATTTTCTAGGCTTACAAATAAAACAATTAGAAAATGGTATTTTTATAAATCAAGAAACATATTGTAACAATCGAATTAAACACTTTGATATGGAAAATACTTCTACCATACCAACTCCTACGAGTACAAGTATACATCTTGATAAAGATGACTGTGGCAAAAGTGTTGACCAAAAATTATATCGAAGTATGATTGGATCGTTACTATATTTAACAGCTAGTAAAACTGACATAATGATGACTGTTTATTTGTACGCATGATTTCATGCAGATCCCAAAGAATCACATTTGCGAGCAGTGAAACGCATACTACGGTATCTTAATAAAACCAAGGACTTTGGATTAATCTATCCAAAGGAATGTCCTTTCGAATTAGTGTCCTATGGTGCGCTGATTTTGGAGGAAGCCGAACAGATAGAAAAAGTACAAGTGGGACTTGTCACTTCACTGGACAGTCTCTTGTATCTTGGTTTAGTAAGAAACAAAACTGTGTTTCATTATCGACATGTGAAGCAGAATATATTTCTGCAGCTTTGGCATGTGCTCAAGTTATCTATATGCAACAAATACTACAAGACTTTGGTTTTAATTTATCCAAATCAACTATTTACTGTGATAATTCTAGTGCTATTAATTTATTGAAAAATCCTGTCAATCACTCACGAACAAAAAATATTAACATTCTTTATCATTTTCTTCATGATAATATTTAGAAAAATCTGATAAATCTTGAATTTGTTTCCTCTGACAAAAAATGGCAGATATCTTTACAAAACCGTTAAATGAAAATACTTTTATCAATTTAAGACGAGAACTTGGAATCGTCTCTTTTAAAGATTTATAAATTTTCATTAAAAATAATAATAAAAAATAATAATGAGGGTATAGAGTCTTCTAGCACTCGAACTCAGGAACTCATACTCGGTAGTCTACTATTCTACCACTTTACTACTTTATCTTTTTATGAAACCTTAGTTTGTTTTTATATTTCTATTTACCTTTCATTTCTTCCTATTTTTTCTATGGTTATTATAATCCTAACCATAAATTTTTTTCTATTTTTATTATGAATCTAACTATATATTCTCTGCCATTCCTTTTTTTATTGCACCTGAATTCATACAAGAATTTTTTAAGTTCCAAATATTTTTTGCAAAATGACATCTCAATTCCACTCCGAATCATCTGATCTTTCTTATACTTCTCCTTCCTCGGGATCGGTAAATTTACCAACTCCAACACCAATTTACGAACGGGTTCCAATTGTTCCATCTTCAACACATACTGGATACACTCCACCTACTAAAAGAATAAAGCGGTCTCTCTTTTTTGTATCACCATCTACAAAAGAGAAAATAGACTATATTCATCACTACCAGAGAGAAACATTAGAATTACAGCGCGGGTTATACTATGATCAAAAAGTTAATGCCACAAGATAGAGCTTTTTGGAACGAGATATAAAAGAAAGCGATGCACCAGTATAAAAAAATGCTAACAGACATACCATAGATCTGTAGCATACCCCCCAGTACTATTTTTCCTTTCTCCTACACTGTTGGCTTTGAAGTAGTGGGTTCCAATGCAAATATTTGGCTCTTTTCTCCTTTTGCTAGCTCATTGCACTTGTTCTTATAGTGCCCCACTTGATCACAATTGAAGCATCTAACTCCTTTCTTCTCAGGAGCCTTCTTTCCTTTTCTTGTCCAGCACTCATGAGCATAATGGCCTTTCTTATCACACTTGTATCAGACTACTTTAGACTTTCCTTTTTCACTGCTCCTCCATTTTGAGTATTCTTCTTATGGAAAAACTTTCTCTTTTGGCCTTGTCCAACCTAGGCCTTTTTTTCCTTTTTCTTGTTCAAACAAGCTAACATTTCCTCCTATCTCAATGCCATTTTTGCAACAACATCACATGGGTCTTTAATGTGCGGCAAAGTGGCCCTTGCAATTTCTGTCTTCAAACCTCTAATAAACTTTTCATTTCTATTCAACACCGTGTCAACAGTGGCATACCCATACCTAACCAGTTCTTCAAACCTGCTAGCGTACTCCAGAATTGACATTTATGCTTTTTCCAATTCAATGAATTTCATAATTAAGATAGGCTCCACCATTACTGACGTGAACCTTTCCTGGAATCTTCTCCTAAACTCAGATCACGTCATATCCTCTTCATTTACCCTAGTTGTCATACTATTCCACCAAAAAAAAGCTGCCCCTTGAATCTTTCTCAAGGCAAGTCTCCTCTTCTGCTCATTGTTGAGACCTAAATCAGCAAATATCCTTTCGCGATGTTAAAACCAATTCTCTACTTTTATAGCATCTTCAATTCCGATAAATGGCTTCCCTCCAAGCCTAGCACAATTTCTACTCAAGTTAGCGAACTAGTTGACAACTAGAGCTTCCTGAACTCCACCCACAACATTTCGTCCAACAAACCCATCAGTGGTTCTAGGTTGCATCATGTTTACGAAAAACTGATTCAAGGCACCCATGTCCACTTGAGGAACCCTAGTACCAATATTCTCAGCCTGAGCTTAACCTCGACCTCTTCTAGCATTTGGTAGGGAATTTCCATTAGTAGTGGTGTTGCCTCCTTCAATATTAAATTTGTCTCTTCTTCCATCCATATCTACATTCAAGCCTAATAAGATACAAAAGAATAGCCTAACAGAGATAGGAGTCCAGAGATAAAGCGTATACTTATATATGGAAAATACAAGTACGTTGCTATAGCGTTATCCCATACCCCGATTATGTTTTCAAAAATTATTTTTAGTTAAAGTATTTCGTAAACCTATGCTCTAATACCAAGTTGTAACATCCCTTATCTAGAGGCCCAAAACTATGCGCTACAGATGTGCAGTCATCCATAGTGCTAACTTCCAGCGACTAAATACGGCAATGTTAATGGTATCTATAATATCAGTAGCACTTGAATGCAGACAAATCACAGATTTCAAAACAGAATTTTTCATTGCATTTCAAAACACATGTTCCATATTTATAATACACAATCCCAAAACATTTCCCAGGCAATGATAAATTATACTTATTACAAAATACGCTAAGAGTTGTTGAATCATAAATTTTGATTCATCACAAAAATCTTAAACAATCAGTGATGAGACTATACGATCAAGCAACAAAAAGGGAATAAGATATGCTATTAAAACTACAGAGGAGATAAGACTTCAAAACTAAATATAGTATGTTTATTTATTGAAGTTTTTAGTCTTAGAATTGTTAAAATCTATCCTCAAGTAGTTTACACAAAATCAAAGTTTTTTAAAATTCAAATTCTTTAAAAAAGGTGTAAAATGTGCACTGACAACTAGGTCAGTCGACTAACCAAAAATGACCAATCGACTGAACCTGTTCAATTGTACAAGATCACTCTATTTTACACCATCAACTGTGCACTGACAACTAGGTCGGTCGACTGATCAAAAACGACCCGTCGACTGAACTTCTTAAATCATCGAATTTTATTTTCTTTTTGGTCGACTGAACGATTCTAAAGAATTGTCGTAGCTATTTATCTGCTATATAAACACATAAGATTCACTTCTTAAATCATCGAATTTTATTTTATTTTCTGATCATACTCTCTACTATCTATCTCTGCATTATGCAAGCAATCACAATTTATACACTGCATGAGTCTCTGAATTAATTAACTTATTCTTTGATTCAAAGCAATATTTTCCTTTCTAATCTTTACACATAATATATACTTAAGGAAAAGATTATAGGAAGGGTGTACTATCAAAAGACAGATCAGTGTTATCAAGAACACAAAGTGTCAAATAATTTTATTGAAACTGTTGAAGTCCTGTTAGTTTGTATCGGGCAGAAAAGCCCTCTTCGGCTGTTGAGGTGGAAAAATCATGTTCGGTTGTTCAGGCAACTATTCCTCTGGGTTTAGTGAGGGGTTATTGAGTGAAATTCCAGAGGGAAGTCTGGGACTGGACATAGAACGGGAAGTTCGAACTAGTATAAAAACTACTGGCGTGCTTATTCTTATTTACTTTACTATTATTATCTGTTTCCTCATTTGGATTATAATACATTCCATATTACACGTTCCTCAGTGATATCTAGCTACACAGTAGTAACTTTCATTTGGTATCCGAGCAAGGTCATCCTCTAACCGTAACATAGTTGTTTGATAATTTTTTAATATGGATAGTAACGCAAATTCTAGTACTAACATTAACTCTTGTTTCATTGAAGGTCAGTGAACTGCTCGACCGCCACTTTTTAATGGTCTTAACTATAATTACTGGTCAACTAGAATGAGAATATATGTGGAAGCTAACAGTTTTGAAACCTGGAATATTGCCCAAAAGGAATATACCATGCCAACAGAAGATTTTTCAACTTGGACTACTGCACAAAAAACTGATGCTACTTTAAATGCTAAAGCTATGAACATGTTATTTTGTGCATTAGATAAAAATGAGTTTAATAGAGTTAGTATATGTACAACTGCTTATAAGATATGGAGAATTCTAAAAGTAACTCACGAAGGAACTAACAAAGTAAAACAAAGCAAAATCTCTATGTTGAAAAATCAGTTCTAAAATTTCAAAATAAAATCAAACAGAAATATAAATGACATGTACTCTAGATTTCAAGATATATATCACTCACTATTGGCAATAGATGAAAAAAATTCCGACTTTGATATATATTATCAAAAACCTAAACTCTTTAACGGATGAATGGAAAAGAAAGATCCTAGCTATTGAAGAAGCAAATGATCTTTCTACTATGAAACCAGAAGAGTTAATAGAAAATCGAATGTCATATGAAGTAAATTTGTAGGCAAAGAAAGTTCAAGCACAGGATAAGAAGAATCTAGCATTTCAAACAGAGAAAGATGATTCTGACTCAGACGAAGAGGATATGGCACTTATTGCTAAAAAATTCAAAAAGTTTTTGAAACTCAAAAAGAATAACAAGTTCAGGAGTTACAAAAATAACTCAAACAACAACAATAATAGCAAAAACCATCATCTTTTGTCATGGAATGTTATGAATGTCATAAAAAGGGTCATATGAAGAAAGATTGTCCTGAAAAATAGAAAAATAATTTCAAGGATAAATACAATAAGAATGCATTTTCAGTAACATGGGATAATTCAGTTTTTTCTTCATTAGAGAGTGACAGTGACACAAAACAAGAAAATATATGCTTCATGGCTACAAGTGATGATGTAAGTGAACTAAGTTTTGAAGATTTGGTTGAAATTTATTCAGAACTAGTGGATTTTGTAAAACAAACTAAAAAGAAAAATAAGGAGGTACAAGGAAAACTAAATAGATCTGAATTAGAAATTAGTACGCTAAGAGATGAAAAGAAAATTCTGGAAGAAGAACTTGAAAAATCTCAAGAATCTAATTCTAATTTGACATATCAACTTTCTATGATAACTCAGGAATTAGAAATTCAGAAGAATAAAATGATGTTTTATCAGTTGAAATTAATGATTTAAAATCCAACATTAAAGTATTAGAGTTAGAAAAATCTAGTCTCAAAACTAAGTTAGAAGATATTAATAAAAATATTTCCAATTTTAATAAAGGATGGGAAAATCTTTCTAAAATAATAGAAAATTCTTAGCCTACTTCAAATAAAATGGGACTAGGATATAAGAAATTGGAAATCCAAAGAAATATGGAAAGTTTAAAAATAAGTTTAAAAAAGAAACTAAGAAAGATATTAAAAAAACATTGCCTACTCAAATGGTGGATCAGTCACTTTTGGAGATAATTCAAAAGATTATGTCATCGGCAAAGGCGATGTGGGCAATAACGGTATCTCTAACTTACCACTCATTTCAGATGTTTTATTAGTTAAAAACTTAAAACATAATTTATTGAGCATAAGTCAATTATGTGATAAAGGTTTTAATATATCCTTTTTAGAACATAAATGTAATATGTTTTATAAAAATCAAAATTTTATTTTTGAAGGTATAAGAGATAGAAATATTTATATTTTAAATACGAATATAAATAATAACACAAACATGTGTTTAGTAGCTACAGAGAATGATTCTTGGCTATGGCACAAAATTTTTGCCATATAAATATTAAGACTATTAATAAAATAGCTAAAAATAAACTTGTTAAAGGATTACCTGATATGAAATTTGAAATTGATAATATTTATGATGCACGTCAGTTAGGAAAATTAACAAAGTCTTCTTTTAAATCTAAGAAAATCATATCTACGGCACAACCACTTGAACTTCTACATATGGATCTTTTTGGACCTACTCAAGTTCAGTCTATTAATCATAATAGATATGTATTTGTCATTGTAGATGATTTTCAAGATATACATGAACTATTTTCATGAAACATAAAAGTGATATTTTTGAGAATCTTAAATTTTTTGTAAAAAGAATTCAAAATATAAAGAATTTGAAATTTAAAAATATTATAAGTGATCATGGAAGTGAATTTGAAAATGAAGCTTCCGAACACTTTTGTAACAAGAAAGGAACTAATCATAACTTTTATTTTCTACAACACCACAACAAAACAGAGTTGTAGAAAGAGAAAATAAAATATTACAAGAATGTGCAAGAACTTTATTAAATGGAAGCACCCTACCTAAGCATTTCTGAGCAGAAGCTGTTGCAACTGCTTGTTATGTTTTGAATCGTGCTTCTATTTGATCACTAACAAAACATACCCCTTATGAACGTTTAAGTGGCAGAAAATCTAATATATCTTATTTCAAAGTATTTGGTTCAAAATGTTTTATACTTAACACTAAAGATCAGCTTGGCAAGTTTGATCCAAAATTCGAAGAAGGAATATTCATAGGATATTCAAAAGGAAGCAAAGCTTATCGAGTTTTTATATAAGAACTAAAGTAATTGAAGAAACTCTTCATGTTTCATTTGATGAAAATGTCAAAATTTCTTCTAAAATTACAAACTTGGAAAATAATTCAAATAATATTCTATAACAAATAATTCAAAAGATGATGATACTATTTTTTAAACAAGAAGACTAATAATACTAGAGAAAATGAAAATTTTGTTCATAATGAAAATATTGTAAGATCTCCTCTAAGAATTCTTAGAGATCACCCTGTTCAAAATATAATTGGAGAAGTAAATTCAAATGTAAGAACAAGACATAGATTAAATCAAATGGGCCATGTAGCTTTTCTCTCTAATATAGAACCTAAAAATATTAAGGAAGCCTCCACTGATGACTTTTGGATTATAGCTATGCAAGAAAAGCTAAATTAATTTGAAAGAAACGAAGTTTGGGAATTAGTTCCTCGACCAAGTGATCAATCCGTCATGGGTACAAAATGGGTTTTCAAAAACAAAATTAATGAATAATGTAACATAACTAGAAATAAACCTAGATTAACAGCACAAGGATATAATCAAGAAGAGGGAATAGACTATGAAGAAACTTTTATTCCTGTCGCGAGATTAGAAGCTATACGTATTCTTTGGCTTTTCCATGTTTTTCATAACTTCAAATTATATCAAATGGATGTGAAAAGTGCTTTTCTAAATGGTTATATAAAAGAAAATGTCTATGTAGAACAACCTCCTCTTTTTACTCATTAAAAATTTCCAGAACATGTTTATAAACTTAAAAAAGCATTATATGGTTTAAAACATGCACCTCGTGCTTGGTGCGACCGACTTAAAAGCTATCTATTAGACTCCGTTTTTGAAATTGGAAAAGTTGATCAAACTTTATTTATTAAGAAAACTAAACAAGATATTCTAATTATAATATAATATGTTGACGATATTATATTTGGTTCAACAAATGAAAAATTATGTCAGGAATTTTCGACTATCATGACAAATGAATTTGAAATGTCACATATGAGAGAATTATCACATTTTCTTAGTCTACAAATCAAGCAATTGCAAAATTTCATTTTTATTAAATAAGAAAAGTATTGTAATAATCTAATTAAATGTTTTGGTATGGAAAACACTTCTGCCAAGCCAATTCTTATGAGTACAACTATACATCTCGATAGAGACGAAAATGGTAAGAGTGTCAACCAAAAGCTATATTGTAGCATGATTGGATCATTACTTTACTTAACCGCTAGTCGACCTGACATTATGATGAGTGTTTGTTTATGTGATCGATTTTAAGAAAATCCTAAAGAATCACATATGCGAGAAGTAAAATGTATAATTTGTTATCCTAGCAAGATCAATAATTTAGGACTATTTTATCCAAAAGAATGTCCATTTGAATTAGCATTCTATAACGATCCTGATTTTGGAGGAAGTCGGACAGATCAAAAAAGTACAAGTGGAACTTGTCATTTCATCGGACTATCCTTAGTTTCTTGGTTTAGCAAGAAACAAAATTGCGTTTCCCTATCGACATATGAAGCAAAATATATATCTGCAGCCTTAACATGTGCTTAAGTAATCTACATGCAACAAACATTGCAAGATTTTGACATAAAATTAAGTAAATCTACAATATATTGTGATAACACCAGTACAATAAATTTATCTAAAAATCCTGTCAATCACTCATGAACTAAACATATTGACATTCATCATCATTTTCTTTGTGATAATATTGAGAAGGATAAAGTAAATTTAGAATTTGTAAATTCTGAAAACCATTTAGCAGATATTTTCACTAAACCACTCTGTAACGACCCGATTTTTCGACTTTTGAAAGTCGACATCAATACGTCCCTTGTATCAAATGCCGAACAATCGAATGCCGGAAAACCGAACCGTTAGGGTTAAAAAAGAAGAAGATAGAAGAAACGAAAACAATAACAGAATCTCACATTTCGTAGCGGAACAATATATAATAGATAAATTAATAATCTTTAAAACAATGAACTATATCAGTTTATACATACATCATCAAAGTTTACAACAATATAATATAGAACAATGGCAATCACTATAACTTTCTTACATGAAATTGAACTTGCACCAACTCATACGCAGCGGATAATACATAGTATAAGTGATACGTCTCGCCATCTAGCTTGCCTCCTGATCACCATAGCATATATTTTCTGACTTCGCTCTAGAACAACCGATAATCCAACTCTAGGCTTCCCGTGTGGAAAATTATGGGCACCTAGAGTCTAGGATGGAAACAATAAACTCCATGTCAGTCATGGGACTGGTGTGAGATCTTAAAAACAGTTATTTGCACAAAGAAAAGGAAAAGAAATCCGCTATGATTTTGGAAAATGAAACTATCATAAGGCCACCCGTCACACACACAATGCAATTGCACAATTGGAGGAGATTCTCCTTATGATAGTCAAACATGCTTGATACGCAAAATTCTTTTTGATATTATTATTAGTACATAGTGTAGAAAACATTTCGAAAGTATAATGTTAATCTTAGCCAGCATACCATTCGTGATATGCCTACTATAATTACCGCTTAAACGGGAGGTCACTACCATAAGTAAATGACAGGTTATACAACTAAAACCATACAGGGCTCGTATTATTTCTTTGGATTTCCAACAAATGGTCAGGCTAAGGAACTTCCTCACCGAATGGGATCGCCTCTGGAGGGACGCCCTGAGAACCTAACCAGATCTCTGCCAACACAAGGCCGGGTTACCTCTGTAACTAGGTAACTACTGACACGAATATGCCACCTCCCAGTCTAGACCGACCTTTATCCAAGGCGCCTCTCAACCGACAACCACAAAGTAAATAATCTGGGCTCCATACAAGCATACCACTGTTAAATCCACATAAGTTAAATATCTGGACTCCATACCAGATACACTTTTTATCCAGAAGTAGATGTACATACCCAGAGGGGCGCGACCCCCATAACCATGCCGCATCCTTCCTGTTTCGACCATTTCTTAGGTGTGAGGTCCAACGAAGTCTCGTCCACAAAGCTAAGCTTTTCACAAATCCATGCTTCGATCAACAAATGATCAGCAACACTTAGTATGCCACATTTCCAATTTGGGAATATATCACTAGTAACCATCAACTACATAACCTCTGAGCTCGTACGTCTCGAAGAAGAGTGTTAAGCTAAGAGAATAAATTTTCCACCACCAATAGAAATGTATTTGATAGAAACCAGCTTTATATCTCAAAGTGTAACATTAGATAAACATCCATACAAGTCCGTCCCGGGTTCGAACGAAACCGAAGGCACTTCCTCTAATTAAGGAAAGAAGCCCTCACAAATCTGGATATTCACTAATCACGTCCGAACTCCCCATCACAAAGGGTGATATAAATCTCTATACCGGAGCAACTCAGTGCAGAGACATTCGATAGGTAATTCTTTCGTTTTCGAAAATACCCGATCTTCAACACCATCTTCAAATGCAAGCTAATTCATCGTATCATTTATTCGGAATGGGTTTTATGACACAAAGTCCTCTCCCGGCTTAACTGAATAATGAGCGCTTATTTTAAATAAGTGTTACATTCAGATTTCAAGTAAATCACAAAAAATTTCCACTTTGACCTTTTAACAAAAGATCCATCACAAAGATTCGATGTGGTTTTCGGATAACCGTTTGGAGTTCGACTCCGGGTCGCATCAAAATTCAAATGCAATTTAAAGGCCAATATTGATAGTCGATTATTTTACTACCAAAAAACATTCACATCAATCACCAGATTTAATAATTTTCCCAAATTATTTATTTTCAAAATATCTTCGCAAGATACATTTTAACACTTCAACACTTTGAAGACAAATTTTAAATCACTTTCCTCACACGGAATATATTTCCAAATATTTATTTATTTCCACTGAAAATTTGCCATGTGCAAATACTTTAAAATGATTTAAATCACTTATCCAAAAGCATATATATATTTGGAAACACTTGAAATAAAAACTATTTTTAAACAGTTTATCTAAAATATTAGTTATGAAATTTTACACCAATGTCTCATATAAATTCAAGTCCAAACTAATTTAAAAAAATAAAATTATTAGATAGAGTATAACTATTCAAATAACCATTTTCTAAATCAAATATCAATTTAATCTTTAAAATAATGACATCTATAATTAACTAAATAAACCTTTACTGTAAAGATTTAAAAACAACTTACGAAAATAATTTCTCCAAAGTATCCTTTTTAAAACCATCCTTAAACTTTCAATTTATATTTATAAGCTACTTTGAAAACATACTCGGCTTTCCAGAGAAAACATACCTTCCATTTCAAAATGGTCCTTTTAAATCAATTGACAAATCCTTCTTGGTTTATTTTAAATTTACGTTCCAAACCCGTAAATTCCTTTCCACGCTTTTAAAAATAAACCAATATTTATTTTTAAAACAAATTTTCCTTTCCATTATAAAATCCATTGTGAATTTAAATTCCAAACATACAAGTTTTCAAATCAATTTCCAAATATTCACTTTCAAACACCAAATCAAATTCCAAATTGATTTTCAAATTGATTTCAAACACCAAATCAAATTCCAAATTGATTTCTAAATTTATTTCAAACACCAAATCAAATTCCAAATTGATTTTTAAATATATTTCTTTTCAAACAAATTCCTTTATTTCTTCCTAACTATTTAAAATCCGAATTTTAAATAACTTCTTCAACTTTTAAACAATATTACTCAAAATCAATTATAAAAATCTTTTCCCATATTTTGGAATTTTTTTTGATAGGATTATAAAAATCAAATTTTATACCTCTAAATTTCTTCTTTTAAATTTATTAAATTTTCTAAAATTAATTTACTCAAAATTTTCTACTTTAATTTCCAAAAATCTAACTATATATTTTTCTGGTATCCTACAATACCCAAAATATGTTTGGCTAAACATAGCCTTCAAATAAATCCCAATCATCAATATAATCATTCACACCAATATAATCATTCACAGATTATCACATCACAACATATACAAATAAATTCAACAATATGGGGAATCCAGTTGGAATCCTCCAACCTATTTCCACGCACCACAGATGTTAGCATAACAATTTAAATACCAATTCCACTTCGAGATGGAATATCGCGGTATATGGGATTATATAATATCTTCCGCTATTATGTGGCACTTAGGGTCTCATCCACTATATAATGCGGAAAATCAGTCACTCCAATATATATATATATACTAATATATCTAATATCACCAACAGATAAATTATCAAATTCGTCCAAGCACATCCAGAATATAAATTTAACTATTTAAATTCAACAAACAAACCAAGTGAGTGAGAAGATCTCACCTTTGACCTTTGACCTTTAACTATGCATGCAACCCATTTCCATTACGACTTGTTTTCTTCACTGCATTAAACCTTGTATAAATATTTATACAATTTATTAATATTTGAAATAATCGAATAAATTTTTTCTTTTAATAACTTAAATTAACTAACAATTTGATTTTAAACTAACTGTTTTCCTTTTAAAAATCTTTTAGTTGCTAAGATTAATTAAATAAATTAATTAAACAAATTCATCATCTTAAAGTAACTAGCAAATAAAAATATGTATATGCATATTTATTTTCTTTAGGACTATATATATACACATAGAGCTTATTCTATTTTCAAAATAACTATTTTGAAATCAATAAAAATTTAAAACATTACTGTTTCACAAACAACATTTTAAAAATTTATGTTAATATACATTACTGCAATTACATTTTAAATATATATATATATATATATATATATATATAGCTACGCTAAATCGAAATAAATAAATCGAATACTTCATCGCCTTCGACAGGAAAATTCGTCACCAAACCCTTATTGGCATGCCACTTCGACATCTTTTACAGGCGAATGCCAGAGCCGACCATCGCCTTAACCTCCCCTATGCGCCACCATAACGTAGCTTGACACGACGACCCCACTATCGCGACAACATCACCAAAACTCATCGAATTGCAAATCTAGATTCCAACCTCCGTCGTCACGTGCCTTTAGTCACATTGCACCCTTCACTTGCTCATGCTCGAGAATAACCTCGTGCCAGGTCGCGATCCCCTCTCTCTCCCTCTCACGTGTGATGCATGCGATGAATCGTTTGATTTTGAACGAGGAGGATGCATCGTCCATTAATTACTTTTTTTTCCAAATGGGCTCCACCTCGATTTGAGATGAAGAGGTAAGCTTGGCCATTATTTTGGAGCTACTGAGTTGTTTTGGACCGAAAGAAAGGTTTTTGTTCGCATTTTTATTTTATTTTATAAATTACTCGGTTATGACAAAAAAAGGAGACATGTGTATGAAAGACAACACATGTTGGTAGAGGTAAACAACGTGTTTAAAATTATCTGAAGAAATATTATTATGTTAAACATATATAAATATTAAATTTAAATTCAAATTCAAATTCAAATCGCCTCGATTATCGCAACTCAAAATTTCAAACTCCTATCGAAGCGTGCCGCTAGACGTCTATAAGGTTATACCCCTATTTCGAACACAATGGAAAAGGTTTCGAGTCTAAATTCGATCGTATGGAGAAGATAGCTTTTTGAACCCACTTACTAAATTAAATTTCGATATAATTTTCAACGCGTTTGCTTATCGTACAACCAAACGAACACTCCAAACGTCATGAAAATTGAAATCCGATAATAATACAATATTACGGATCCAACGCAACTTGTTTCGTCGAATTCCGAGACCGTGCACCGGAAGGCTATTTTTAAATATCGATTTAAATGATATAAATTCAAAACTGAACAAAACACTTTTAAATTCAACTTTTAAAAGTCCTATTACCTTCAGTATTATCAATATAAATTTTCTAAACCTTTTAAATATTTTCAATAAGCTTAAAACCGAAGATTCAATTTTTTACCCAATTTCATATTAGTATAAAATTCAATAATTTAATTGGCAAATAAACAATGATATTTGGAATTCAAGTTAAACTAATATTCAAATATTTAAATTTAATTAATATTTCTAATTTCAAATGTTCAAAATTTTCATGTCGTCACACACTCAATAAAAATTGTTTTATAAAACTAAGAAGAGAACTAGGTATAATTTCTTTAAAAGAATTATTAAATTTCTATAATAATTTTGTTAACTTTTTTTCCTTTGCCGGTACTTGAACTCAGCACCTCTAGCTTGGAAATCCTATGTCTCTACCATTTCACCATTTGTTGTTTCACAATTGATTCTATTATACATTTTCCTTTTCTTTTTACACTCTTCTCGTGGATAATTCTCAGCCATGAAATTTTCGTTTGTTTTCGTTCTCTGATTACTTTTTTGGCTATCCTTTATTCCATCTATTTTTAATATTTTTTAAATTATTATATACCTCAAGGTTTTTCTATTTATCTTTCCATCTAATTTGTTTTAATCGTATATTATTCTCTTCCTACTATAATATCTTCACAAGAAAACTCCTCAAATGGCTCTGTATATTCCTCTATTGATTTCTCAACACCTTCTTCTAGATCATCAAATTTACCTACACCTAGCCCATATCATGAACCAGCCATACCATCCAGCTAACATACTGGTCATACTCCAAAAAAAAAGAAGGCACGTCATTTTCTGTTCTTTGGTTCTCTACTAACAAAGCAAAAGGTTGATGATTTACATCATTATCAAAGGGAATCAATAGTAATTCGACGTGAAATGTACGATGAACAGAAGATGAATTCAAGACGGCTTAGTTTTCTGGAGCAACTTGGATGGAAATTTTACGGCTCATCTTCATCTAATGTCCATTAACCTACAATATCTTCTTATCATTGGTCACCACAACCTCCTCTTGTGCCTCCAAATTCATGGGAATGTGGAAAGTCAGCTTTAGAACCATACAATGAAAAGGCTAAAGTAGAACAAGAAGATTGCAAGACTCCGCATTCATCCACTTCTTCTTCTAACTAAGTCTTATTTTTATTTATTTCAATCTATATTTGTATATTTCATTGTTTAATATATTGAATATATTGTATATTATTTGATAGAACATTCAAAAAAAGACTGAAATTGCTGAAAAATAACATTCAGGCAACTGAACTTTTTGGATCAGTCGACTGAATCTGGAAACAGAGAGTTTTCGGAATATTGATCGGTCGACTGACCATATATGACCAGTCGACCGAATGACTAATCTGAGCATATTAACACTTTTTCGGTTACTTTTTACCCTATTAACTTACCATCTTCTTTTTCACTCTTCACTTTTACCTTCCCTCTTCATTTTTTCAAAACCGTAGCTCTCAAAATTTTCATATTCCTCTACTCAATTTAAACTTCAAATGGCTCCAAGATAACCTAAAAATCTAGAAAAGCGTCTACCTCCTCCTCTGAGCTAATTGAAACCAAATTGCTCAATGGCTTTATGATGATATAGTTGTCCAAAGATTGAACAAAATGAAAGAAGCATGCTATCTCGAAGGATCTTTTGTTGTGTTTCCTGACTTTGCTTCATATAGAATTCAAGAGCTTGCAAGAAGAAGTTGTCTGGAATCTCTTCTTGACCACAATCAAGACAATCTAAAAATTAATCATACTATGGTAAAACTCTTTTATGAAAATTTAAATTTGGATCATCAAAATCCATGAAATCATGACAATTGCATATGGAGTTTAGTTTATGGTCAATAAATATTCTTGTCATTAGATAGAATTGGCCACATTCTCCACACACCAATGGTATTCCATTGGAAGATTTAAATGTTCCTATAGGCGAATGAGATGAAGTAAGTCATAGGTTTTTGGAAGATGATATAACTGCATTAAAATCTATCTCCTTACGCCCTACAGCTCGAATTATGCATCGAGCCTTAATGCATACAATTCTTCCTCATACCAGTTCTTATGAGCTTGTATATCCGAAAAATTATAAGGTGTTATATGCAATTTGGGGAGATGTCCAAATCAATTGGCCTAAGCTTATTCTTGACGAGTTCTTATCTTTTAACCAGGGTCGAATGAACATCATCTATTATAGCGAGTATATTATGCGGCTACTTATGAACTTACAAGTTCCTATTCCAGAATTTGATACCTCCATTACTAAAACTCTAAATAGCTGCACAATTAGTCTAATCAAATTTCCTTCTAGACCTCTCTCTATCATGTCTTTCCAGAATGGCAATCACGGCCTCGTCAACAAGCTGCTACTCCAAAGAAACAAAGAGATGACATTCGTACACCCGAGAGTCCATTGACCTACTTGTGTGCAATCAAGTCATTTTGGATTCTCGCATCAAAATCTTGACAAGAAGTTTGAAAAAATTAAAAGCTTTTTCGGGATGCAATCTCTTGTTCATCTTCCACAACTACGGACACTTTACATCGTGATCCGGGTAAACGTCCAGCTCCTCGCTTTACTTGGTCTACATCCACAAGTTCTGACATAAGCAGAAATGGGGTGGCATACAATTTGTGGAAAGTTCTTCAAGGGGCAAAGGACCAATGCAAGTAGAAGAGGAAATAGAGTCTGATTTTGATGAGTGATATTGATATTTCTTGGTGGTAGTAAGTTATTTTTATTTCACAAACATTCCACTACTGTTTATTTTTATGAGCTAGTATTAATAGCTCAGTATAATTCGAAACATTATTTTTTTTGTGATTGCCATGTTGTTAGTTCACAATGATAAAATTATTGTTTATTCCCATTTTGTCGATGACAAAATGGGAGAAATTTGTTTGGCTAAACATTTTTTGCAAGATTAGATATGTCGCCCGATATTTAGGAGAAGATATATATAACTTGCGTTATATATTTCTTAAAATATAGTATCATCTAAACCAGGATGTCATTAATAAAAAACAGGGGAGAATGTTGAATCATAAGTTTTGATTAATGAGAAAAAGCTTAAACAATCAGTGATGAGACTATACGATCAAGCGATAAAAAGAGAATAAGATATGCTACTAAAACTACAAAGCAGACAAAACTTCAAAAGTGAGTATAGTATGTTTATTTATTAAAGTATTTAGACTTAGAATTGTTAAAATCTATCCTCAAGTAGTTTACATAAAATCAAAGTTGTTTTAAAATTCAAATTCTTTAGAAAAAGTGTAAAATGTGCACTGAAAACTAGGTCAGTTGACAGACCAAAAATGATCAGTCGACTGAACCCGTTCAGTTGCATAGGATCACTCTATTTTACACCATCAACTGTGCACTGGCAACTAGGTTAGTCGATTGACCAAAAATGACCAGTCGACTGAACTTGTTCAGTTGCACAGGTTCATTCTGTTTAACACCATCTTTGCATATTCAATCGACGGGTCATTTTTGATCAGTCGACTGAACGATCCTAACAGCTATTTTCCTGAAGAGACACTTTCATTTGCGAAGAGTTACGATCAAATTTGAAGAGATATGGCTGCATCTTTTGATCAGAACTCTTCATGAATAGTCATAGTTGTTTATCTACTATATAAAAACATAAGATTCACTTATCAAATCATTGAATTTTATTTTGTTTTCCGATTATACTCTCTACTATCTATCTCTGCATTCTACAAGCAATCACAATTTATATATCACTTGAAGCTCTGAATTAATTAACTTATTCTTCGATTCAAAGCAATATTTTCCTTTCTAATCTTCACAGACACAATATATACTTGAGGAAAAGATTATAGAAAGAGTGTACTATCAAAAGACAAATCAGTATTATCAAGAACACAAAGTGTCAAATAATTTTATTGAAACTGTTAAAGTCCTTTTAGTTTTTATCAGGCGGAAAAGTCCTCTTTGGCTGTTGAGGCGGAAAAATCATGTTCTGTTGTTTAGGTGTTGTTTATCTATTCCTCCGGGTTAAGTGAGGGGTTATTGAGTGAAATTCCAGGAGGAAGTCTAGGAGTGGACGTAGAATGAGAAGTTCGAACCAGTATAAACACTCCTGGTGTGCTTATTCTTATTTACGCTAACATTATTATCTGTTTCCGCATTTAGATTATAATACATTCGATAATACACGATCCTAAATGATAACTAGCTACACGGTAGTAACTTTCAAGAACGGCATATGAAGATTCCCCCTTGGATGATCAGAGTAATTTTGCCATAACTGACATAATACACACAGCGGAATAGAACAACTAAAATAAGAATTGCAACTCCTACACATCTATCTATTAGCCTCTTGCTAGCCTCCGATAGCTTTATTCATCATCCTACTAAAAACCTAAAAAGTATCAATTCCTCAGCCTACTCAAATCAATTTTGAGCACTTGAGAGTTTAAGAGGAATAACATAAACTTGGAGTGAGACATAAACATGGTGTGAATAATACTATACATCTCGGTTATTTGATATTAAGTGGGACCACACTATCCAGTGGAATAGGTTTTCCCTTACTAATATCCTTTTAAAACATATCTTTTGCAAACCTTTATCGTGCAACCAAAACTGGTTAAAATTGTAAAGCATGAATATGTAAATATACATATCAGGTAACAAATGGACTATCTTTTCGAACTCTACAGTTTTCTTTAGCTTACTATTAACCATCGGTTGACTCGGGCCTACTAGACAATATAATAAAATAATCTAACATATATTAGATACTCTACTTCTAGACAGTCTGTCCTTAACTATCTATTAAGTACTTTTTTCTGGACAGTCTATCCCTATCTTAACATCTCCCAAGATCTCCCGATTTAATTGTATTGCGGGCTCACCAATAACCTATCCGTATACAAAAACATATTCCTTCTGTGTGTGATCACAATTTTAGTCTTACCTGTGACAAAGCCCTATACACTGGAATTTTTGACTAAATTAGTTGGGGTCAGTAGCTAATGTATAGCGCGCAGTCCTATACCAGTCCCATCTAGTATTCCAATATCTGGGTCAATTTACTTAGGAATACCCTCGTATAATTTCCTTCAAAACCTTACCATGTTATACTTTATGCTTTACTTAAACAAGGAAACATGCATACTTTATGCTTTGCTCAAAATCACCTTACCATGTTATATATATACTTTCCTCAAATCTTTTTTAATGAAAAAAATAAGACCTTTGAAAGTACCCTTTTCGAATCCATTAAAAGTACCCCTTTCGAAACCGTTGAAAGCATCTCTTTCGAAACCATATAAACTTTGTTTATCTAGGCCGAAAGGCCAAAATCTTCCTTTCGAAACCTTTCTTAAAACCCTTTTGAAGCCTTTTGAAAACCTTCCTTTCAAAAGCATTAAACCTCAGACATCATATCTTAAAACACTTCAAAATATTGCCTTTAGAAAATCTTGGAAAACCTTCCATTTCAACCCTTTCGAAACAATCAAAAAATAGAACCTTTTGATTCCTTCGAAACCCTTTGGGGAACCACTTCTTCTAAACCACTTTCAAAACCTTTCAAAAGCATTAAACTTTAGAAACTCAAACCTTTTGAAAGAACTTGGGTTCAATTTAAATACATATGGAAAACACCTTTCGAAATCATTTAAGTCGAAAACACTCTCCTTCGAAACCATTGGGCTGTACTTCAATCATAAAAAAGGGTCATTTAAAAAAATCTAAGTCAAAAGCCTTCCTTTGGAAACCTATTCTTAAGTAAATAAGTGATGGTGTCGAAACCATCCTTCAAAAGCATTGGAGAAGTGGCTAATTTTAAAAGCTAAGTATACCCATTGAAACCATTTATTTCGAAAGGTATAAAGGATTAAAACATTTGAGTCGGTCAGATGTCAACTGAGTCGAAAGCTATCCTTTCGAAAGCAAAGCAGGCACTACTTTAATTATTAAAACAAAACGGTGTTTCAACCCTTTTGGAACCCCTTGGTTTCGTCTCTTACCTTCATCCTTTGTTCAATTCACTATATACCAACACGTTGATACTATGTGCATTTGTTTATGGAAGGAGGCAAAGGGTCTTAGTCGGAAGCTATCTGGGCGAAGCTAAAATAGGCGAAACATACTTTTGGCATGAAATTCTGATTTATAACCTTTTTAAGTAAAAATTTTAACCCGTCTACTTTGTTTGTCAAACTCTTATTACCTGTTAATTTTCTAAAAGTGTTTCCATAATTTCAGAATTAAACTATAATTTTATTTTACAAAATACCCATTCTCCTTAATTAAATATATAAAACATTTAAGTCTCGTACCAAAAATAATTTTATATATTCATCAAAACACTTAGGAAAATTCTATAAAAATTCTAAAAAATCCTTTTCAATATGTTTTCAAACACATATAAATTTCATACCCAAATAGTTATTTATTTTACCATAAATAATTTGTAACCCAGTAAATCATTTTCTTCACTATAAAATTACTATAAAATCCACATTAGTTTATGAAATTATGAAAAATGAAACCATTCTCCAAAATATTATTTCTTTTCTATATTTAAATTCGTAAGGCAATTAGATGCCATTTAATAGGGTTTTTATATCAAACATATCATAACAATCTATATGAATAAGCATAAATCATCAACAAGCATATATACTATTTAATCATCCAAAACATGGCATAATCTAGCAAATAATTCGGATTTAACCTTAAAACTAAAAATCATAAGAAAATGAGATCTTGTAATCATTCACCTTAGCTTTGGGATTAAAGATGTGAGATTTGATCTTGATTATATTGATTTATTTCTTCCTCTTGAAAATCGTAGCTTTATCTTCTCTTGAGATTGAAAATGGTGGAGACCTTAGGGTTTTTTACTTGAGAAAAATGAAATGAACATGTGTTTGATTTCCTAAGGGTTTAGGGTATAATTTCATCCTATTTTCATTTTTCCTCCCTTATTTCCTAACACTTATCTCAGTTTCACTTCATTTATCTACTCATTAATATGGCATGGCTACCCCTTAATTTAATCACAAATCTCAACCCTTTAATCAACACATTATTTTATATATTTAACCAATTAAATATCATAAATAATGTCACTAAAATATGGGGTGTTACACACATACACATGTACATGTACTTGCATGTGTAATAGAAAAGGTATGCATTATTTACATGCCTATATCTAAGTGTTATGGTTTACACCGCAACGGATACTTAGCCTCATCATATATGTATTTGTTATCTATTGTTATATAATATATTATAATATAAAATGTGTTATTATAAGTGTGTGTATACGCACATACACATATGTGTATATAAGTAAATATATACATATTCATATACATATACATATACATATACATGTATATAATAATGATTATACATAATTAACATGTAAAACAATTTAAAATTTAGTTTAAACCTTTCAAAAAAATTCAAATTTGAAACTAGATACATATTAAAAATATCATTATAAAATTCAAATTCTAATCTCTTACAACCAATTTGTAAAATATATTTATATATAAGCAAATATATATATATTAAGTTTTTTAGAAATACATAAATATATGTAAATAAATATATTTTTTAACTCATATAATGTTCTAATTCATTATATACATATAAATAATATTACATATTTAAATTCAAAATAAAAAATATAAATGTATTTATTTTCAGCCATAGATTAATTTGAAAAGTTGATTTTTTTTAATTAATCAGTGTGAATTAAATGTATTATATTTTTTAATTTAATTTTCTATATGGAAATAAAAAGTTTGTTTTTTTGAATTCCATAAATAATTAATTTTAATATATATATATATATATATATATATATTAATAAGTTAAAATTTAATAATTAAGATTATTAAGGTATGTATAGTTCATTTAAAAAATATATAAAGGAAGTTGACTTTTTTTATTTTTATGATACGAAACATTGTGCTTTGAAGTTATTAAAATAATTTATTAATATATTGATATATGTGTGTTAGTTTTAAAACTCAAATTTTAATTTAAAATGTTTTCAAAATTATTGGCACATTTGATTTTTTTAATCTACTCGAAGAAAATGTAAATATATGTACTTAATTATTTTTATTATACAACACATTCATCTATTAATGCACAACAAACACATATGCGAATTCATGGTTAATCTAACCTATACGAGTACAAATGCATAATGGTTACACAAATAAGTTGATGTAAATTAACTATTACCCTAGCAATGGCAAGTTTTAACACCTTGAATGCTGAATGAAAATAATTCCCCAAACCTATTTCGGTCCTTTCTAAAGAATGCTATTAATCAAAGAAATCTTCACACCTTTAATTCTATTTGACTTAATTTGAATTTAGTTTGGAAACGAAGAGAGGGAAATGGCTGTGACTAGCGTCCTAGAGGGAAGGAGAGGTTAAAATGATGAGAGCATAGAATTTATATAAGAAAAGGAAGGCAGAGGGAAAATGGGATCTACCTCATCTTTTACTATTTGTTTCTACTAATTCAAACCCAAATATCAAAATATCACACCCTAATAAACCTCATACATGATCATCCATCTCAGCGGGCTAATGGGCATATTTTCTTTTTCAAACTATATTTGCTCATCGATATCGTACACACATATATAATTTTTATACACATACTATTTTCAATACCGATTCAAATAAATCAAATAAAATTTTATAACTAATATTTCACAAATATTACTTGATTTAATTAATTCTAATTATAGTATGATTAAATCAGGTGATATTTGGAGTATTTAACACTATGGTTATATGACTCATTTTGTAAATTCAATCAGTGATTAATATCGAACAACTGAATATTAACATTCCCATGTCATTTTAGCTAGTGATATGATAGTTTACGCAAAGTCATCGCTTATACTATTTTGGTAAAAGTTTAAGTTTACAAATTTCTTTATTAACCTCAAGTATACAAGATAAGGCAAGTCTAGTTCGGATTAAGACTAGTTCGGATTAAGGGCTTAAGTGGCCTATATAAAGCTTGAGAGAAGTACGCAAGATAAAATCCAAGTAAACTCCAATAGAATGAAGCACGCATGTTACAAATTCAATCATTATTCAAATATCTTTATTTAATTAATGTATGCTATGAAATGTCTATTATTTAAGTTTATGTGTAAAAAGTCCAAATGTATAACCGACTCTAAAATTCCTAATCCAATTTAGGGTTTACAACTTTAAAATGTAAGAAGAGAGAAAATAAAATTTCACCCCTTCCAAGTGCTATTGAGTCCATATTTATAAGGGTGGAGGCAGACGGATCGACTGTTACATGTCACTCAGCATGTGGTGAATTGTTGACATTCAACATCCTCCATGAACAATTGATTTTTAGCGTTACTTGTTATACAGATAAAATACATTATTTTTATTTATATTGGTGACTTTCGGCATATTTCTAACTACAAACATTCGATATTCTTGATGGGATTGTCAAGATTCAATATCCTTCGTGGTTTTGGTCAAATTCAATATCTCTCTTTATATTTATGGCATTTGGCATCTTTGATGGCACTAATGATATGTGGCATCCCTGATAACTAAAGGTATTCAGTATCACTTATACCCTTTGAAGCTCGACATCCTCTACTGCTTGTAAATACTCGAAACCACTTGCTGCTTGTAGACTCTTTTGAATAGTTATAGTTGTAATGGGTCGATATCCATAGAGTCTTACTACACCTTATTTCTACCGATTCATTCCGTAGTGATTCGACAACTCCCCCTGATTTTCTTCATGTTTGGTGTCCTCTGTACCATAGCCTTTCAGCATCTGTTGTCATTTGATACTACTTCGGGCTTGTTACATGCTCGATATCCTTAGAATCTTTTTTGGATATGATTTCTCTTCCTCTTTTTTTGTTTGATAACCTCTAGGCTTGGCCAATTGCTTGATATCTTTAGGTGCATGATACCTTTTATTATAGAAGTTCACTGAAATGCTTGAAGTTCGATATCCCTTGTTGGATGCTTTACTGTTTTTCCTTCAAAATCTTAAATCTCGATATGCTCTCTTTACAAATTCGGCATCATTATTTGTACTAACATTTGCCCTCTAGTGTAGAAGAAATTTTGACTTTTGAAGTCAACACCTCGATGTCAACGCTTGCCACTTTGATAACTACATTGTCGCCTATTAGCATTTCTTCTAGATCTTTCTTGTTCATTCAAATTGAGATCAACGGCTCCTATTATTCCTCTTTCTCCTTATAAATACCTATCTTTCTTTTTACCTACAAATCGAACTTGAAATAAAAAAAATTCAGTTTTTACTCAAAATTTCAACATTCTTCGGTAATCAAGCTCAATCATAAGGTTTGACCTTCATTTTTAATTGATTTAGATGCAAGATAAAGAAGGAGGGGGTTACTACTTAAAATTAGGGTTTAACTAACTAGGTGCTTAGAAAAGTTTTGTTGAAGCATTATTTCTATTTTGATTCTGAAAAACTTAGCATTTGCATTAAAGAATAGATTGCGGTATCTCCTTTATTGATTGAAGTTTTATAATTGATATTACAAATTCAAAATCCGTTCAAAAAATTATCTTTATTAAACATTAATGATAATAATCAATACTCTTGAAGACACCGATATTTAGTTAAAAATTAGATTAATTATTAAAAACTGGACATCCTTAAAACTCAATAACTTACCTGGTTCCCTGGTTGACCAGTCTTTTGAAATTTGACGTCCAAGTTGAAATTTAAAACCTTTTTATAACATCGGCAACCAGTTAAGGGTTCGATATCTATTTAGGAGTTTGACATTTGTTTCGAGAGATGGTTTTATTACTTATAAACTCAACAACTCATAGTGATCCGCTATTCCTTTATAAATTCGACAATTGCTTAAAGATTGGTACATAGGCTATAAATTTGATATCTTGTTTAAGCCCGATATGTCGTCATGGGTCTGGAATGTAGTTATCATATCATCGACTTAAAAACTATTATGAATTCGACACCTTAAAAATTCAATAATGGATTAAAGCTTTTCTAAATAAGCCTACCCCATTCACTATTTATGAACTCGATAATCTTTTATGGATTTGATGTCAGGTTACCGTTCGACATCCCATTATAAGATTCTTCTAGTTTGATACTTTAATTGAATTTTACTGATAAACTATGAACTCGACATCCAGTCATAATCCAATAATTGTTTTAAGGAATCTTCAATTGGTTTTGTATATCTTAAACACTTTCAAATTCAACATCTTGTTATAGGTTTGATACCTACAAATAGACTTTTTAGTGAATTTTTTGAACTATTATAAGTTCCCATAGTTAGCTTTGGTTTTGATATTTCACCATTATGAATCAGACTATGATCATTTAGTTAAGTACTCATTGATTAAGCATTCGAGTGTTTATTTTAGCATTTATATTTCTGAGCATTTCAAACTTTTTATAAAATATGGAATACTTCCCTGATTTTGTGTCATTTCACATGGCAAACAAATGGATAGCAAGAAGTCTGATAAAAACTCTAAGCCTCTTCCTTCTTCAGAGAAGGGAGATTATAAGCTTAACTAGTCCTTCATAATTACTCTGCAAGAGGTAGATTCTATCTTTCAATAGTTTGGAACTACAAACATAAAAGCCATGGATGTTGGTCTATTCAGTAGGATAGATAATCCTTCAAATGGATTCTTTGCTTTCTCTTCTATCCATATCTGGTGCTCCGCTACATTTCATTTCCTGAATTTCTTATAAAGTTTCGGTAACATCTGGGGATTACTCCAGTTTAGCTAATTCATAGTTCATATACTTATTTAAGTTGCCTGGAGATACTTGCTAGGGAAGCCAACTTCCTTTCAAGTTAGTCCCGAAATACTCCATTCATTGGAAAATCCTATAAAAGTAGGAAGGCACTTGGAAGGTTCTATATATCGCCTTCCTCCTTGGCCAAAGAGTTTGGTTGCTAACACGATCAATAAAGAGAGGGACTAGGAGAACCAATTCATTTATGTTGAGTGACATACCCCTTGAATCAAAAGGCCCTTTTCTGTTCCCAGTAAGTATAACTACTGTCTATTATTTATATTATATTTTGATGTTCTTTTATGATAATTATTCTCTTTCAGAATCCGTTTCCAAATGGACCGATTCTTCCATTGCTACCACAATTAATGACTTGATTAAGACTTCTAAGATTATGGGGAACATGCTAGCACTTCTGACTTAAACTAACCTCTAAAAATACTCACTAATCCTAGAAATCCACAGGGTACATGGAGATCCTCCCACGGTTAAGGGAGATTTTTACGGAAAGCAAGCATTAGCTGTTAGTAGTTGGAATGCTTTTTCTTCTTCCCCCAATCAACATGATTCTTCCAGTAAGTTTATATCATATTCAAACAAAGTTTCTTATGTCGGTATCTTATGAATTTTTCTTTGAATTAGGTTCTTCTACTGTTGTATGCTAAAGCTTGCGTTTCTTCTTTGGTTGAATCAACTAAGGCTGTCCCCGTTGGGGTTCTATTGCTATAGCCATTAATGCTATCAAAAGGAAGGATGTCGCCAGCACACTAACTGATGTTTCGATCCCTCCTCCAACTAAAAAGGCTAAATTCAGGAAGATTTATACTTTCATCGTTATTGCTGAGGAGTTGAATTGTCCCCATGGGCTTTGATGGTCTTATTCATTTAGTTGTCCAATCTCCTACTGTGACTTCTCTCATTCCACTATAGTTATCGACTTTCTCAACATATCATCTTTATGTTTTTTATCAGTAGATTTTATTGGTATGTGTCTTTTAGTATTTTGGCTATTCTAGATTCTAAATTGGTACATTCTTACTTAACTTATATCTTCCATACATTTCAGCGGCCAAGCGTAAGTTCTTCCTTAAATAGACCTCCCAGTGACACACTTTTCAAGTTATAGAGCTTAAGAAGCAAGTTTCCTCGTTGACAAGTAAAGTCGGGCGTTTGTAGGGTCAAATGACTAATGTTGCAGTGGAAATGGATTAGGCTACTCTCAAGAAAAGCAAACTTGCCTCTACTCTTGATGAAGAGAAGAAAAGACAAACTATTACTTGAAGAGAGGGTGAAAACAGAGATTAGGCAAGCCAATAAAGAGAGGCCGAAATGGCGATAAGATAAAGTCTCTGGAGAGTCAACTAGAAACTAAAGATGCCACTTTGGTTTATGCTAACCAAATAATAAATGGTACTAAGAAGAAAATTCCCTTCTTCCTGGATCAGACCCTTAATAATATCATAGAGAAATGCTATAAAGATGCTCTTTTTGTAGCATATAATGATAACATTGGAAAATGCCCTGATTTAGACTTCTCTTTCCTCCCAGAATTAAATAACAAATTTGAGAGGAAATTCAATCTTAAGATAGGAAGAGCTCTAGGATCAGTTCAAGATGGATTTCCTAAAGAAGAAGCTATCACTCCAAAGGAATTATTATCTTTTGATGACTTTCCATTTGGAGGAGATGAAGATTTTGAAGAAGAAGAAGATGACGATGAGGATGAAAATGATAGTGGTGATGATGATTATGATGATGATAACAATAACGATGGAGGTGATGGAAATCAAGAATCTAAAGGACCAGGAGACAGTGGTAGTGGATCAGGTGGTTAAGACTTGGGCCCCTCTACTTATGATATAGATCTTCGTAATCTTGTCGATCATTACAATGCTTCTCAAAATGGGCACCCCATTGAAGGACACCCAGGCTACTAAATCAGACAAGGAGAAAACTTGGGTTTCTGCTTCATAAGCCCCTGTTGTACAGGTATAAAGTTTGTTATCTTTAAATTCTTGAAATTTATCTATTAACTTTAGTTAATAAATTAATTATTTAGTTAAGGAAGAGAAAAAGGAATAACTTGAGATTTTATACGAGAAGAGTGAGAAGAATGTGCAACAATTAAATAGAGAGATTAAGAAGGCAATTGAAGATTATAGCTATCTATATGAGAAATACAGACGTCTTCATATCTATGTAAACTGATTAAAGGTTCCTAAAGAAAAATGGTCAACTAAACTTTTGAAAAACTCCTGCCATCATCGGGAAAGAGTTCCAAAGGAGAACGAGGAGTTGATTACCTTAGTAGAATTTCTCTATAAAGTTTATTCCTAAAATATTTTAACCGATTTTTCCCTCTTAGGGGAGAAGAGTGGGGGTTTAATAAGGTTTTTGTATAGTAGGAATTTGGATGAGCATGGAACCAATCCCCATCTTGGAGAATGCTAGAACCTTCCTAGGGTTGCGGCTGTTCCAGTTTCCTCTAACGCTCTCCCTACAGAGAAAGTTAAGTTCAATAAATAAGGATTCATTTTCGAGTTTTACAAAGGACCAATACTATATGAACCTAAGTAATTCCATTGTCGTAGCATGTAATTCGGATGATTTCCAAAATAGTAATGTTTTTATTTCCTTGCAACCTAATTTATTATTATTATTATTATTTTCATACACGGGTTAAGGAGCCATCGGGCACTCCTATTTCTAAAGCAATTTTGAGTTAATTTATCAAATTAAAAAGAGATTTTAAGGAGAAAATTTAGCTCTAAAAACTTCCCAATTAGCAAAATATTGTTTCCTTAGAGATCTTCAAGAAGTTTGCATGCGGTTTCCACACTTTCATTTTGATTTCTTAGGCAATGAAAAGGAAAATTTTCTAAAAGAAATATGAGCTAATACACCAAATTCTTATATGGTGAAACTAATCCTCCGATCGAGAAATGGGACTTTTCTCAATTCCCACTAGTGAATACCCCTCCAGGGTTTATTTTCCTTTTTACTCTACCCTTTCTATATCTATGGGTTTACTTGAAAAGGCTCAAACTATTATCTTAAACGTTAAAAATACATAAAACTTATAATGTTAATGTAATGATATTTGTTGGTGCTTGTAAACCTTCTTATTGCTAATAAAGAACACATTTCCTTGTGTATTAATTTGTGTTTCATATTTAATTGTTTTTATTGAAAAACAACTAATGCTTGCATTTAGCAGTCCAAATCTCCATTCTCGATTGGACAATATTCAAGCCAAGATAAGGTCATTGATTGAGGAGAGACGTTCTTCTCAAGATCCTTCAACTTTGTTGTTTCCAGATAACCTGGATACACATAAACGACATAAAATATATTATCAATTGAGATCTTCATTAAGTAGTACGAAGGAAATGTCATTAAATTTGGAGGAAAAAATCAAAGAGAAAGATAAAGAGATTCCGAACTTGAAAGAGAACATAAACGTGGCTTGCCGAGTTGGTACTTTGGACCATTGAACCAAAGCAGATGTAGAGATTGCTTGGTTACATCAAAAGATAGAGGATCTAGATATGGATTTGTTGAAGAGTTAAGTATCATGTCAATATCTGGAACTTACTGGAAGTTGAGGCGAATCCCGCCTTCCCACTCCTACTACTATGAGGACAACAAGGTCCTAATCTCTAGCTAGCAAAGATGCATTCCCTTCCTTGTTAAACCCACATTCGGGTTTAGATCGTGGGGAAATCTCTAGATGGTGCCAAAAGTTCAAATATGGATGCATCCAATTTCTAAAACGAAAGTGGGATGAAAAGGTTTCAGAATATCTCAATAAGTACTAAAGTCAAAATAAGGAATGGGATATGAGAAACACGCTCTTAAGCCAAAGGTTAAAGAGTTACGTGATAGAGTTAAAACTGAGACGACCCGACTTTCTCACCACAGATGTAACGACCCAGAATTTTTGAACATTTGAAAATTAAATATTTAATTAATTTTAAATATTTGAATAATGGTTTGGATTGAATTTTCAATATAACTTTGAATTTGGCGATTAAATTATAGAATTTAATCTATTGAAAGTTGAATAAAATTTTGAATCTTCAATTTTAAGCCGATTAAAAATATTTCAAAGGCTTGTAAAATTCATATTGATAATACTGAAGATAATAGAAGCTTCAGAATTTAATTTGGAAGTGAATTGTCAGTTTTGAAATTTTAATCGTTTGAATCGATATTTAAAAATAGCCGTCCGAGGCACAGTCTCGGAATTCGACGAAACCAGTTCCATTGAGTCCGTAATATTGAATTATTCTCGGATTTCAAATTTCGTATTTTTCGGAGTTAATATGTGAGCACACGGTGTGTAAACGCATTGAATTTTTATCGAATTCAATTTAAATTTAAATATAAATTTAAGTCAACGTTAGCACGTTGCCTCCTTTTCTCACGCCTAAGATCATGCCGAGAATCACGAAAATAATCGTGGGAAGCATACTTCATTCCATATTAAATATTCTTCCCCAATTCAAACAACAGCCGATACCTTTTTCATTTTCTCAAATTGAAATCAAACAATGGCCGCCTTCCAAGTTAAAATCAATGCCGAGCTCTCATTTTATTTTCTTCGTCCCCCTTCTCTCCAATTCAATTTCGCAATAACCGAGCTCGTTTGTTAAACGAAAAAAAAATGAATGAAGTCGCTCCTCACTCGAAATCAAAATCACGGCAATTGGAAGCTCGCGAGTAGGCAGTGGGAAGTCGCAATGGGCAGTGGCGCTCGAGGCAGCGGCGGCTGCAGCTAGGAGGTAACGACGTCAAGTGGAATTAGGGGTTTGCCGCGATTTGTTTCTAGGGTTAGGGCGAGCTCATGATTGATGGAGGAGGGTGGTCGCGATCGGCAATCGCGAGGCGCATTTCTTCGAGCTGGAGGCGTAGGCATGGAAAAGGGGGGGCGGCGTGGGGACGAGCACGATGAAGGTGGAGTTGTGCGTGACGACGTCGAGGCAAGGTCGCGAGATACAGTAAGGTAATAATTTTTTTTTCTCTTTAATTTAATTTAAATTGTATGCAGTTCGAAAAAAAAACAGAGAATTATAAACAGAAAAATAAAATCTGTATGTAAACATTTACAGTAAGCTATAGAAAAAAAAATGAATGAAAATGAATTTGAAATGTGAATAGTAAAATAAATTCGGTTAATTACTGAAGAAGAAAAATTATAGTTAAAAGAAATTTAGTTTTTATTGAACCTTTGTTAATTCAATCATTAAAAGAAGTTTAATATTTTGTTGAGTATATTTATCAAATGGAAATTCAATTTATTAAGTGAAAGATTTATTTAAAGGGAATTTAGTTTAAATTAAAAATTTTAGTTAAACAAATTTATTAAAAGAAATTGATATAAGGATATTAATTTTAAGTAAAATGATTAGGTAAGTTGTTATAAAATAAATGGTTTACGATAATAAATTTGTTTTATCTATTATAGTTACTAAAAAGAAAATTTTTAGTTAAAAATTGAATTTATAATTAATTAAGTTATTAAAGGAGAGTTTGGTTAATTAAATTTAATTTTTAGTTAAAATAAATTTATTTAAGAAGAAATTGGTTTAAATAAAACTATTGATTAATTAAACAATCAAGAACGAAAATTAGTTTAAATAAATTTATTAAAGAAGAAATTAATTTAAAACGAAACTATGAGCTAATTTAACTATTAAAACAAAATCGCCGATGAATCGAAATTATCTAATGAAAATTTATTATTCGATCTGTTCGAATATTAATAAATTGTGTAAATATATATACAAGGTATAAATCAAGAAAATCGAGTCAAGATGGAAAATGGATTGCTAATAAAAGCAAAGGTGAGAACTTCTCACTCAAAAGGATTTATTTAAATTTTAAATAGTTAGATTTAAAATTGTTAGTTGTGTTGATTGAATGCTTGAATGATAATTGTTATATATATATATATATATATATATATATATATATATATATATATATATTGGATGTGAATAGACCCTATACGCCGTTAGTAAGCGGAGGTTATTTATTACACACATATACCGCGATATTCCACCTTGAAGTGGAATTGGTATTATATTATATATATAGCAATATATATATATTGGCATATGTATATATTGCAGTTGATTGATTTCCCGCCTTGTATAGCGGATGAGACCCTATTGCGCCGTTAGTAAGCGGATAATATTTTATAAAATCCCGTATACCGCGATATTCCGTCTTGAAACGGAATTGGTATTGTGCTAATGTCTGTGGATGCAGGGAAACAGGTTGGAGGGATCCAACTGGATTCCTCACAAATATTTATTGATTTTAGATATTGATATTTGATTGTTTATCATGTCGATATATGGATGTTTGAAAGTCGTGATTGACTATTTGATGTGTTGCATCATCGAATCCAATTTTGAAGTTCAAAAATAACGATTTTGATTTTAAGGGATTTCTAAAGTGATTTTTGAAAGTATACGTTTATAAAATATTTTTTGGAATTGCTCCATCTTAAAATAAATAAACGTTATAATTTTAATATTATAAAAGTTATGATTTTTGAGAAATTCAGTTAAAAGTTGATTTTTGAAAATATGAGATTAATGATTTTATAAAATAGTTTAAACTGGGATTTCTGAATTTATTATAAAAAGTTTAAAAAAATAGGATTTATGAAATTTGATTATTTTATAAATCAAATGATGAAATTATAAAGGAGTTGAAAGACGTTTTAAAGGAATAATATAAATTGATCCATATAAAAGATTTATAAATTGATATTTATAAATTAAAAATATTGGAATTGTAAAACGAGCTTTTATAAGTATGAGAATGAATTGTGAATGAATTTCATAAATGAATGAAATTTATAAGATTATAACGGTGAAGTTATAAATAGAATTTTATAAACAGTAGGTTTATAAAATTTGTAAAGTTATTTAAAAGAATAGATTTGGATAAATAAATGAATCTTATAAGTTATAAGATTTATAATTATGAAGTTTAAAAGAATGTTTTTGTAAACAAGTAAATTATAAGCATTTAACTTATAATATGGACTTTCGGTATATAATTGAATTATAAATCGAATAGGTTAATAAAGGAAATTTATAAAAGGAAGTGTTATAAAATAAATAGAAATGGAATTTATAAACTATGTTTTATAAATCAGCAAACTACTCATTTTGATAAGTAAATTGTTGTAACTTGTTAATGGAGTTATATTCATGTTTTAGGCAGTGGATAATCTTTTAAAATAAAAGGAATAGAAATAAATGAAATTTGTTAACAAGTATATTCAAGTTTTTGAATCGTGGATAATATGTTAAAGAAATGGTTTTGAATGAGATGTTTTAAATAGAATTAAAACGATCTAAAGATTTTTTAAAATGTATTAACTATCGAAACCATAGATTTCAACATTCATTGTTGAAATAGACGTTTTCGAGAAATAGAAGGAAATGGTAGATTATAACACCGTTGTTATAATAGATGATTTCCGAAAAGGAAATGTTTTGTATAGTATTGGGATTTATATATCTATTTTAATTTCAAATCCCTATACTAGTGATTTTGGGTTGTCGTAACGATGTTTTACGCAACATTCGTTTTGGCCCAAATAAATATGTTTAAGAGAATGATTTCCTTAAAGAATGAAATATATACTTAATTTCGATTAGGGTATATTAAATATTTTCTAAGTGTAGAAAATAAAAAGATTTGTGAATTACTTATTTTTAACAAGTATAGAAATGTTTTTCCAATATTAAGTGAATATTTGGAATTTATCTTTTTGAAGATAAATTGAAAATGAATATTAGAAATCGAATGGAAATCGTATATTCATGAATATTTTTGGAAATATAAATTCAATATGGAATTTATAAATGGAATTTGGAAAATGAGTTTAAAAATAAATATTGATTTATTTTTAAAGAATGGAAAAAATATATATATCTTATAAAGATATTTTTGGAAAATAAATAATTTGGAATCTGGTGATGTTGTGCATATCTATTGATAGTTCAATAACCGACTATCAATATTTACCTTTAAATAGGTATTTGTTGTGATTTGCTTGAATTTGAATGCCACACTTATTTTTTTTTTTAAAATAAGCGCTCACTATTCGGGTTAACCGGGAAAGGACCTTGGGGTCGTATAACCCATTCCGAATATGTGATACGTCGTTATAAATTGCATTTGAAGATCGGTGTTGAAGACCGGATATTTTCAAAAACGAAAGGGTTTCTTGTTGATTGTCTCTGCACTGGCTGATCCCCGGTATAGAGATCTCCATATGTGATGGGAAATTCGAACGTGATTAGAGATTATCCGGATTGCAAGGACTTCTTTGTAAGTGCCTTCGGTTCTGTTCGATCCCGGAACAGACTTGTATGGATTGTGTGTCTGACATTACAAATTGAGATATAAAGCCGATTTCTTTCAAATATATTTCTGTTGGTGGCGGAGAATTTATTCTCTTAGCTTAACACCCTTCTCTGAGACGTACGAGCTCAGAGGTTATGTAGTTGAAGATTATTAGCAATATATTCCCAATTTGGTAATGTGACATACTGAGTGTTGCTGTGAAATGATCATTGTGTTGATTATTTGTGATAGGATCATTTATTTGATCGTCTATCTTGGTGATCATTTCTATGATCATTTGTTGACCCAAAGCATGACTTTGTATAAAGCGTGTTTTTGTGGACGAAACTTCGTCGAGCCTCACACCCCGGAATGATCAAAACAGGAAAGATGCGACAAGGTTATGAGGGGTAGCTCCCTTTAGGGTATGTGCATTTTCTTCTGGAAAAGGGTGGTATCATGGTATGGAGCCCAGATACTTACTCATGTTGAAAACACTTTGTTATGATTGTGTGATGATGGTGACGAGCGCTCGGTTAAAGGTCCCAAAGGACTGGGGGATGGCATACTCGTGTCAGTTGTTACCTAGTTTGAAAGGTAACCCGGCCTTGTGTTGGCAGAGATCCGGTTAGGTTCTCGGGACGTCCTTCCAGAGGCGTTTCCATGTGGCAATGGGAAGTTCCTTGGCCTGACCATTCGTTGGAAATCCAAAGAAACAATACGAGACTTGTACGGTTTTAGTTATAGAACCTGCTTCCTCAGGAGGTAGCTATAGTAGGCATAATATAATGGTACCTATGCTGGCTAAGATTTATATTCTACTTTCGAAATATCTTCTACACTATGCACTAATAATAATATCAAAATTGATTTGATTTTAATGCGTAGTAAGCATCTTTGACTAACATAAGAAGAAATCTCCTCCAAGTCTGCGTTTGCATTGTGTGTGTGGCAGGAGGTCTTATGGTAGTCTCATTTTTAAAAGCATTTCGAATTGAATTTAAAAATATTCCTCTATTTTGATTTTAAAGATAAATAAACTGTTTTGAGTTCTCACACCAGTCTCATGACTGACTCGGAGTTTATTGTTTTCCTTCCTAAACTCTGGGTGCCCACCAATTTCTACACGGGCAGTCAAGAGTTAGGTTTATCAGGATATTCTGGAATTCAGGAATTGTTGGAGGCAAGCTGGATGGCATGGCGTATTACTAGTTTATATAGTGGTTCTTTTTCCGCTGCATTGTTTGATGTTGTACACTCTGATGATATGATGTAATGAAATGTAATGTAATAACTGATATAGTTTTTGTCTAAAGATTATTCATTTATCTATTATATGTTGTTCCGCTGCGAATTGTGAGATTCTGATATTGTTTTATTTTCTGTTTTATGTTCCGTTCTATTTTCTTTTCTCTCTATTTTCTATCTTTTCTCTCTCCTTCTACCTTTTCTCTTTTTCTTAAAACCCTCAGTGTTCGATTTTTCGGCATCCGACTGATCGGCATTCGATACAGTGGACGTATTGATGTCGATATTCGGGAGTCGAAGAATCGGGTCCTGACAACAGAAAATCGCATCAACTTGAAGAAAGAAGGGGATAGAAAAGAGAAAAGAAAGAAGAGAAACAAGAAACAACATCAGAATCTAAACAGTGGAACGAATAAATTATATTAATAACATAAATATTACATAGTTTACAACCATTATCAGAGTTACACAAATTACACATCACATACTAGACAGTTATAAACACCTGTCTAGATATACAACTCAATACAATACAAGAGAACTACTCAGAGAAACCGACACAGCGGAAAATTATATATCAACACGCAGATGCCTCATGCTCCATTGCTCCTCCACAATTCGTCAAAGCTAACCTGAATTCCTTGGCTACTCGTAAAAATTTGAGTACCCAAGAGTTTAAGAAAACAGAAGATAAACTCAAGGTCAGACATGGGTCTGGTGTGAGTAACAGGTTAAGGTTGCTTAACTTTTAAAAACCTTTTGAAAAGAAAGGTATCACGTAAGACTTCCCACACATAAACATGGAAAAGTTTTTACCTTACACTAACCAAAACATTTGATAGGAAATCCAATGATATTATAATAATGTCTAAGGTTTTCAAGTAAAATACAGAAATAGCTGGAATGCTTACATCTCACGTTACAACATAGTTGGGCACAACTAATACGTATAGCACTTATTGGATTTTGGATTTCATACAATGGCAGGGCTACCGGGGTACCGCCCGTCACAGTATGTGGCCTAGATCACCGTACGGAGGATCGCTCCCAATCACCTGCAACACAAGGCCGGAACCATTCCTTACTGAACAGTTCCGAACAAGACAACCCTGCGGTTGTAGCTAGCAACCGCCCACAAAGCCGAATAAAAGGGACCTCTAGACAGGGAAAAATCTCGTCCTACTTGGGCAGGACCCACTTAACCTTGCTGCACCTCCCATGTTTTAGCCATTCCTGGTTAATGAGGTTTGAGGCTACGATTACCTTTAGTGAACACATCACTTAGAATGCTCATCGTCCACCTGACGATGTTCTAAAACATTCAATCCATGCAAGTTCGTTTTGGGTTCGAACGAAACCGAAGGCATTATCTCGTTACACTCATTTTGGAATCACCCTCAGAGTTAACGACAATAACCCTTGCACTCTGAATCTAAATCTTCACTTGAGATCCACGACCTATCGTTAATTTAGATCGATGTGGTTTTCGGATATCCAAATATGGAAACCCGATCCCGGTCTCATCGAAATCCAAAACGCTATCTTTTAGGTCCAAGTTGTTTTAAAGTTTAAAACAACTCAATTATCTATATACACAGATAGATATCTCACAAATCACAATTGATAATCAACATTATCATAATAAACAGATGATCCACATTATCATCAAAATAGGTAATCCATATCACCATCACAATAGATCATCTATATTATCATCACAATGCAACTAAAGCATTCATATCACACAACATCACTTATCTCATTTCTGAGATCACAACTATTCAAGGCAATCAATGTCAACCATTCATACATAAGCAAAGATTTGTTCATACATCATCTATAATTAATTTAAAATGAATTAAATTAACTACCTCCATCTCTAATTAATTTAAAGTGAATTAAATTAATTACTTCATCTTTAATTAATTTGAAATAAATTAAATTAATTACTTCATCAATATAAATCTTGCTTACCTAACCATTTAATTGATTACAATCAATTAATTCAAATTAATCACCTTAATTAATCACCTTTGATTAATTATCCTTTAATTACATTCATGTAATTATCCTTAAATAATTTCATAAATTAATTATTCTCAACCAAAATAGTAATTGATCTTTAATTACTTCAATTAATTAATTAACTATAATTAATTACATTGATCCTTAATTAATTACATTAATTAATTATCTTTAATCACTTGTCATTTATTAATTAACCAAAATTAATCAACTTTAGTTACATCATTAATTGTATTAATGAATGATCCTTAATTATATTTAATTAATTATCCTCTTAAATTAATTACATAATTATTAATCCTTCTTGATTAACCATATCCAGTAATTAACTAACTTAATTACCTCATTAAAACAAATTAATTATTCCTTAATTAATTTTTTAATTGATCCCTTGATTAATTACTAAGTAATTTAATTCAAATTACTTACATCATTAAACATCTTCCATTAATTACAACCTGTAATTATCAATCAATTACTTTACTAAGTAATTTCCAATCCATTAATTACATTAAGTAATTATCTTTAAAACCTCAAGTGTTTAAAATTAATTAAACTTAATTAATTAAATTAAACAATCACATTTAACACAATTAATTACCTTAAGTAATTAATTTCTTAATTACTTCATTAAGTAATTACGCTTAAACCATTCACAAAAGATTATTATTAAATTAATTAATCTAATTAATTATAAAAAAAAATAACCACATTAATTAATTATTAAATAATCCTGGTTAATGACCTTCATTAACCATTCTCTAATTATTTTCATTAAGTAATTAACTTAGATTAATCACAATTTAAATTATCTTTAATTATCCATTAATTAAAGTCTAATTATTTAATTAATTAACCTTGATTATAAATTAATTGCTTAATTAAGAAATCTTTAATCATTAGTTAATAATCTAATTAATGATCTTTAATCTCAAATTGATTAACCCTTAATCAATATTTATTAATCCTTAATCAATTATTTAATTAAATTAACTAACTATTCCTTAATTACCTTATTAATTATATTAATTTCAAAACATTAATCTTAACTAGATTTTAAGATAAAACATTTCTTAATTATGTTTAAAAACAAATTTTTTTGAAACAAATTACTTTTGAACTTACCTTAAAATTTCATTTCAAATATAAGATTTAAAATGAATATACCTTAAACTTAACAAAGTTTTAAACAATTTAAAACCCTTTAAAATTTTCAAGACAAACAAGTGCTTGTCTAGAAATGAAATTCATAAGAATTTTGAAACTAAATTCACTTCAAAATTTCAATAACTTCAATTTATACTTTGTTTAAATCTTTCAAATTTAAAAACTTCTTTTAATTTTAAAAACCGAAATTCATATTTAACTTTCTATTTCCAGATTTAAATCTAAATTTAAACTTGCTCATATTTTTATAAATTTAAAACTACTCAACCGTTTTTAAAAAAAGCTAACAATTCAAGTTTAAACTTTATAACTTGTATTTTTATTTATTTATTTAAAACTGAGATTTTGAATCTAAATCTGGATTCTAAAATTTAAACTTGAATTCCAAAATTTTAAACTTTGAATTTAAAACTAGGTTTAAATTCTAGCTTTCATTTTAAAAAATGCAGTTTTAAAAATTTTTAAAACAAAAAGGAAACATGTTACTGTAAAACCTGAAACACAGAACAACCCGAGAAACAACCCAAAATTCTTCGAGTCTGCAACCCATCTCCCCCGAGTCATCTACCCTATTACTTCGAGCAACACAAACAACTGCCCATGCAACCAAACAACCTAATACATCATCGGAAAATCTCATCACTGTGCATATGCACGGCGACCCCAACCACCTCTGATCATTGGAGATGATCGTCCTACATCCAGAAACGCTCCAACACCCAAATGCGATCATCAGATCGAACAACCATTCTCGAAAACAAAATCGAGCACTGATTCAAACCTGGAAACATAACCAAGTCCCCCTTCAAAACCAGTCAACGATAAACTCTGGCCGCTTTGACCACCTGAGAGTCAACCTCTCCGGCCTTAACTTTAACTATGGCCAAACTATCAATTCCCAAAAGATTGAAACACTCGGTCAACCCTATATCCCAAAATGTTTGATTCTTTAAACCAAATAAAAACTAGGGTTTAATTTTTTTTTTTTCAAATCTGCAACCTCTCTGATAAATTTTATCACCATTAATGATTTTTCTTAGCATCTACTAACACTCCTCTATTACCTAAAAGAACCCCGAGCCTCCTCGATTCAAAGATCACCAGAAAATGCTTAAAATCCTATTTCAGTTCAATATCTAACTGCAACTTCAACTTATTTCTAAAAATACAAATTCTTGATTTAAAAATCAAGCTTTAGTTAATGCTTTTGATTTATGAAAGTGAATTACAAAATTAAAATATTTGGATTTTGGTAAAAAATCACATGCACTGATGTTTATATGTTTCCAGAGATAATAAACTAATATTTTAACTTACTTAAAATTTTAAATGTTAACTTAAGATAATCAAAAACTTTACTTTATAAATTTCATCATATCAGAAACTAAATTAAAAGATAAGTGTTTTAATGAAGTTTTGTGCCAGGAAAATCAAAAACAGAATAGGCAAATAAAAAAAACAGCATGCACACATATAATACTTACATCAGATATTTACTTGTAATAACATGCATTGCTTATTCATCTCAACATAAAATCATGCAACCAAAATTTTCGATTTTAAATTTTTAAAAGGTTACTCACAGTTTTTAAAGGTAGCAAAGCCTCTGTTATGCTTTTTGAATTTGCTTTAGAACTTTAAGACTGCATTTCCTCCTTAGATCTAAAACTTGAGTGTTTCCCAGATTTTCAAAAACACCTTCACTTGATACTTTGAATCCTTAAGTTGCTATTGTTTCCAGGTTGCACGCAGAGCCCATTTTTCCAGAATGTAGAAAAATATGATAATGCAGATTTTACTTTTGCAGAGCCCATTTCCAGGTTGAAAAATAAAAAAGATGTAGACCTTTTTGATAATGAGGGGTTTTGATGTGGTATTGATCATGATTTGTTTACAGATTGCAGAAAAATGGTGGAGAACAAAATTTTAGTTTGAGGAGTTTTGATTTGTAAACTGATTCTTGATTATAGATTTTAGATTTGGTTTTGAAAATGGAAAATGCAGGATTTTTTTTGAAGATGCAGGCTACAGTTTGAAGAGGAGTTTGATTTTGTATTGAACATGATTTCTGGGTTTGAACATGTAGGGTTTTGAAGATGCAAGTTTGATTTTCTAAGAGGACTTACTGATTTTTGATATGAAGATGTTTTGAAGTTCTCTTTTAATTTAGGAAATGAAAAAAAACAAGTAAGAAGAAAATGCATGTTTATAGATGTTGTTTCAGATTTTATTAAATAAAAGAAAATACAACACAAAATGACACTTGTAAAAAATTTCAACATTTGTCAAATTAAATGTTTATCTTATAACACTTGTTTAATGAAACTTTAAGAAATCAACACTTGTCCTATTTAGAGTAATTAGTATTTAATTCATAAGTTAATATATATATATGCCTAATTAATTTGTTAGTTAATATTAAATATGTATATAAATTTTTAAAAAGAAATAAAAACAAATCATGTTTATAAATAAAACTTATGCGTATAAAAATTAAAACAATTAAAAATCTATATTTTGGATTATAAGTTCAAATCAAATTCAAAATCTAATATTTAAAAAAAACAAGTTATGAATACAAATTAAACTTTAAATAACAATTTCCATTTTATTCAAAACCTATTTATAAAGACAATACACTATTAATATTGTTTTTAGAAATATCTCATTATTAAAATAAAAAGAAATTATTTCTTTATTAATAAATTACCTATTTTATTAAGCGATAAAACTCTTTGTTAACTCAATTAAATCTTAATTAAATTTTAAACATTTGACTTAACGATTTAAAATCATATATTTAATTATTTAATAGCTTTGAAAACTTAATATTTAATTAAAATCAAAAATTTCCAAATTATTTATGTATATATTAGAATTTTAAATCATGATTCATTTATTAAGTTTAAACCAAGATTTATTTATTTAATAACTTTGAAAAGCTAATATTAAATAAAAAAAATTCCAAATTACAAAAATATTAGAATTAGAAAATATGCTTTATTTATTAAATTTAAAACAATGCCAATCTATTTAAAATATAAACTATATATTTATATTATAAATAGAAACCAATTTATTATTTTAAAAGATAAAATAACCAATTAAATATTTATTGAAGAAGATTATTAAATCCATTTGAATTATTATTAATAAAAATATAAATATCAATTTAATTTTAATACAGATTATTAAATTGATATTGTCAAAAATTCCGGGATGTTACAAAAACCCTCAAAGGATCCTACAAGACACTTGATCGTGCATTAAAGGTTCAAATTAACTCGATTTATGACACAAATACTATTTGAAAGAAGGAATAGAATCTTATGTTTTTTTTAGATGTGGCACTTTTCCACGTTATTGAAACCTCTTCGGCTGTTGAAGTTTTAAAGAGAAAGGTGCAAAACCTTGATTCTTAAAATTGAAGTGATGTTGCTTGGAAATATTTGATCTCTCTTAATAATTAATCTTTATTGATATTTGTAACATTTGTACATAATAATAAATAATTTTGTACCTTATTAATTGATACCTTGAATGAATCTTGTATTTTTCTTCTTTATTTTTGTCTAGTACTTGAACTCACCGAATTGTTTGAAACTCGTTCTTTAGTCCAATTCTATATGATGTTTAATCTTTTATTAAGATTTATTTGCTCTTTATTCCCCAAAAGAATGATATAATTGAAGAGAATGGTTTTCATAATTTCAAGAAATTATTCCTTTCTCAAAATAATTATTTTGCTTTGTAAATGCTAAAGGTTATTTATGAAATAGTTATCTTATTAATCTTTGAAATTTTGTAAATTCATTTTTGAAATTCATTTCTCAGAATAAATATCAATAATACTTTAGACAAGTTGGATCAATTTGTTTTCTCATATTCTTTTTTACACGCAAATCATAATTGCTTTAAGTGTAAATAGTCACTAGTCAGCTTGATGAAAGATCAAAATTTTTATCTAGTAAAAAGACTATAAACTCAATTAATGAGAAGATTAGACATTCATCTGTCAATAAGACCCTAATTCTTTTTGGTAAGAAGTCCGGAAATCTATCTAATAATAAGTCTAGCACTTTATATGGTAGGAAAATTAGAAATCCATTTAATACTAAGACAAGAATTCCCTCTCGTAAGAAGATCAAAAATCCATATGATATAAGGCCAGAATCTCATCTGTTAAGAGGATAAATTTGACTATTAACGAAGATTCCCATTATCTGAAGATTAGAAACCTGACTATTAATAGAGATTCAGTTTTTATAATTCAACTTCCAATATAGAAATCATAGATTGAGAGTTAATTCGATATTTCAAAGAATCAAGCCTTGGGCTCGAGTAATAAGTCATGGTTTCTTAGATGTCACTATCTACATTACAGTTCCAAATTCTACATGATAGGTAGCTTTTGATCTTTCCTTTGAAGGTTGCTTTAACATTTCCCTAGTGTGGAACTAAATGTGGTTAATTGTTCTTCCTCTAGAAGATTGCTCTTATCCATTCTTTAGGATAAATTTAAACTCACATGATTGATTTCTTTTGCCCTTTATTACCATCTCAAGTAACGATTTCGACTTTGATTGAAGTCCTTATTACAATCTCTAGGTATTGATTTAGGCTTTGGTTTAACCGCTTATCACCATTCAAGGTGATGATTGGGGCTTTCATTGAACCCTTTATCACCATCTACGATGATTATTAGGCTTTCATTAAGCTCTTTTGCCCTTTATCATCTTCTTGGTGAAGATTGATCCCCATTTTCATTATAGGTAATGATTTAGGTTCTCGGCGTGTTTGATTAGTTATCTTAAGCAGTAAAAAAAATCTTACCCATCCTTCCTCTAGGAGGCGCTCCAATCGGACCTTATGGGCTAAACTGAAGAGTGGTTCGGTGCTTTGGCCAGGCTATTTTAGGCGGGATCAAAATCTTGCTCCTTTCTCCCTCTAGGAAGTGGTCCTATCAGGCTACATAGTCTTGATTGAAGGCTTGCAGAGCTTTGGCCAGGCCATCTTAGATGGGATCAAAGGCTTACTCTTACCTCCCTCTAAGAGATGCTTTGACCAAACCGTTGTGGCGGGATCAATGACTTTTCTTTTAACCCTTATTACCTTATAGGTAATTATTTAGGCTTTTCCTTTATTTCATAAATCCTTTTCACAAAGCATATCTTTTTATTAATCATTTGATCTTTGGAAACACATTTGCATCTTACTCAAATTTTGTTGAAAAACTCGTGAAACTCTCCTTTTCGAAGAATCGATCATTCCCTTTAAGGCTCGATATTGGTTAGTATCACTTCCATTTGTTTGATGATTTCAACAATAAGCGCCTCCAAGATTCTGTTTCTTTCTTGGTTGTCTATTTTTAGAAGGCCAATAGTTTAGCCTCTCCTTAGTTAGGAAGTAGATATTCTTGAAAAGTCGTAAGGGAGTGAATCTTAGAAGGTCGGGAATTTCTTGTGCATTGTGCTTTTTGTACCCTTTTAACTTTCTTGTAGCACTGGATTGGTACATTAGAATTATCCATAATTTTCAACTTTAAAGATTCTCGAGTTTTTATTAGTGCGAGGGGATAATCAATTATTCCTTTCCATCTTTGGACAAAATTGTCGAAATCTCTTGTAATTTCTTTTTCAAAAATAGTTACCTTAGATTGGAATTTTATAGCGCTCCTTATTTTCAAGAATAAGCTTGCCTTCTTTGGGCTCTTCTTTCTCGAGATAGGACGGTAAACGTGGATTGAGGTGGACCTTATACGGAATGGATTTATACTCCACTCATCAAGATTATAAGGAACCACTTGTTTATTTTCTTCCATAGTTTACAATGCCAATAAGCTCAACACTTGTTCCTCATAAACCGAGGGTTATGGGTGATTTGGTAACCAGTTTGGCCAAGCGAAGCTCAGAAATTCCTTGTTCAAAGATAGTCATTATGCAACTTAATGGGTAATGCTGGATGCGGTAAGTCCTCTACAAGAAGGAAAACTCTCTAAAGTTCTTTGTTTGAATATACAAGATATGGAAAGTCATTTCAAGAAATATGCAGGTTGGGAAATTCTTTATATCTTTTATATGCAAGCTAGGGAAAGTCCTTTGTTGGAAATTGTAGGAAGACAAAGGTTCGAGCCCTTCTTCTAGCTTCAAAATGTGAACAAATTTCTTTGTTAACCCCAAATATGCAAGATAAGGCAGTCTTTCTTTAGAATAAGGGCTTAAGTGGCCTTAGATAAATCTTGAGAGGAATATGCAAGATAAAATCCAAATCCAAGCCAATAGAATGAAGTATGCATGTCACGAATTCAATAATCATTAAAATATCTTTATTCAATTGAAGTATGCTACACAATGTTTATTGTTAAAGTACTTATGTGCAAAAAGTCCAAAAAGTATAACCAACTCTAAAATCACCAATCCAATTTAGGGTTTACAACTTTAAAATGTAAGAAAAGAGAAAAGAAAAATTCGCCCCTCCCATGTTTCCATTGGGTCCATTTTTATAGAGGTGGAAGCAAGTGAATCAACTATTATATGTCACTCGGCATGTGGTGAATTGTTGCATTCGACATCCTCTATAAACTATTGTTTTTCGACATTGCTTGTTATATTGATAAAATATGGCATCTTTATTTACATTGATTACTTTTGGCATCCTTTATAACTATAGACATCCGACACTCTTGATGACATTGTCAAAATTCAATATCCCTCGTGGTTCTGGTGAAATTCGATATCTCTCTTTATATTGGTGGCATTCGGCATCTTTGATGGCATTGATAATATGTGCCATCCTTGATAACTATAGGTATTCTATATCCCTTAACCCTTTGAAGCTCGGCATCCTCCACTGCTTGTAAATACTTAAAACCACTTTCTACTTGTTAACACTTTTCAACTGTTATAGTTGTAAAGGCTCGATATATAGAGTTTCGATACAGCTTCTTTGCACTGCTTCATTCTGTAGTGATTCGGCAACTCCCTCTAATTGTCTTTAGGTTTGATATCCTCTATACCATAGCCTTTCGGCATTTGTTTTCATTCGATACCACTTCAGGCTTATTACATGCTTCATATCCTTTGGAGCTATTTTAGGATACGATATCTCTTCCATTTTATACGTTCGATAACCTCTATGATTGGCCAATTGCTTGGAATTCGACATTCTTATAATTTTTTCATCCTCCCCTAGGTGCATGACATGCTTTATTATAGAAGTTCTAAACTTTCCTGAAATGCTTGGAGTTCGATATCCCTTGCTGGATGCTCTATAGTTTTTCCATCGATGTCTTGAATCTCGATATTCTCTCTTTACAAGTTATACATCATTATTTGTAGTAACAATTATATTATGATAAATTATTCATAATTACAACACGCTTTAAATAATATCACAAAACATACCATTTATGGATTTTACATTAAATACACTTAAATTAAATAATTGATTAATATAACACATTATAACATGTATATAATAGAAAAAACACCTTTATTTCGAATCAGATTTTATTATGGAGTTAATAATTTACAATAAATTATAGAAATGCACCTAGGGAATATCCCAAACTCTTTCAATTTCCCACTTACACTTGTAGCCAATTATGGAATCTTAATCTCATTTCTTCGATCAGTTCAACAAGAATTGACCAAGCTAGTCCCTTCATGAACGGATCTGCTATATTTTCCTTTGTATATACTCTTTGAATTATGACAACTTTATTCTCTACAAATTCTCTACTTAGGTGTAACTTTCAAAAAACATGTCTTGATTTTTTATGCTTTAGGCTCCTTTATGATCTGCATTATCGCATTGTTGTCACAAAACAATGTCACTGGATCCTTTGTATGGGAATCGTTCCTAACTCACTCATAAAATTGTGCATCTAGACTACTTCACTAGCTGCTTCGTTCAGTGCAATGTACTCAGCCTCCATCATTGAACCGGCTATTGTTTCTTATTTAGAATTTTTCCAACTAACGACCCCACTATTTAAAATAAAGATGTAACCTAACACCGACTTACTATCATCGATATTACTATAAAAGCAAAAGTTTGTATACCCCTTCATAAGGAAGTCTCCAATCCCATAAACAAGGAATAAGTCCTTAGTATTTCTTAAATATTTAAGTACGCATTTTATGGCAGTCCAATGCTTTTCTTTAAGATGAGACTGATATCGACTTAAGCATCCTAATGCATATGCCACATACTGTCTAATACATGGCATGGCATACATTATGGAATCGATTGTCGATGCATACAACATGCTCTTCATGGATTCTTCTCCTTATAATTTTGAGGATCGTCCTTCTTAGAAAGGATGATTTTGGACGCATTAGAACATTGTCATGCTTGGAATTCGCCAAACTGAACCTTTTTAGTAAGCTATCTATGTATAGGGATAGGGACAATCCCAAAGCCTCCTAGATTTATCTCTATTGATCTTTATACCTAGTATATAGGTTGCTTCTCTCAAATCCTTAATGGAGGAATTCTTAGAAAACCAAGCTTTCACTGATTGCAGTTTCAATACATCTTTGCCAATCAATAGTAGATCATTGACATATAAACTAAGAATACGACAGCTCTTCCTTATTTCTTTCGTTATGTACACGCTTTCTTTGTATTCTGATAAAAACCAAACTGTTTGATAACTTTATCAAAACATTTATTCCAATTCCTTGAAGCTTATTTAAGTCCATAAATGAATCTTAACAACTTGCAAGCTCTGGCCAAAATTCCACTGACCTCGAAACCCTCGGGCTACAACATATAGACGGCTTCTTCAAAATCACCAATTAGAAATGCCAACTTTATGCACATTTACCATATTTCATATTCTTAGAATGAAGCAAAAGCTAACATTATTCGAATGGATGTAAGCATTGCTATGGGTGAAAAAATTCCGTTATAATTAACACTTTGAATTTGATGAAATTATTTTGCAACTAGCCTTGCTTTATAGCCCTTTACTTGTCCATCTGCATTTATCTTTTTATTAATAATCCATTTGCAACTAATGGGTTTTATTCCCTCAGCTATGTTAGCCAAAGTCTATACTATATTTTCATACATGGAATCCTTTTCGGATTTCATAGCTCCAAGCTAATGTGTAGAGTCTTTACTCTGCACTGACTATAGGAATGGGAGAGGAGTATCATCTTCTAAGACACCATGCTCCCTCTTACCATTCATGAGGAAACTATAGTATCTTTCTAGTGTATGAGGTTCTCTATTAGTCCTTATGATAGGTTGCATATTTTCTTACACAGATAAATTTGGTTCTCCCACTAATTAAGTCTCCATATTGACTCTCGAAGTCATCCAGCTCTACAATTTCGATGTTAATTTCCTTTGATAAGAGTACCTTTTCTAAAAAGATAACATGGTGAGAAACAATAAACTTTTGTTGCTTAGTGTTGTAGAAAATATAACCCATAGAATTTTTTGGATATCCTAGAGTTTACAAATGACTGATTATTCCTCAAGTTTATTGGGACCGGCGTTCTTGATGTATGTTGGACAACCCTATGCCTTAAAATAGGTTTGATTTCTTCCGATGTCACATCTCATATAGTATTTCAGGCATTGATTTCGAGGGTGTCAAACTCAACATATGAAACGTGATTTCTAGCGCATATCCCTAGTAGAAAAGAGGTCACTCACTTTTACTTCTCATGGAACGAACCATATATAATATGGTTTGATTCCTTTACTTAGAAACACCGTTGTATGTTGTAATATAGGTTGGAGTAACCTGAGAGATAATCTCATTATCTATTAAGAATTGTTGGAGATCTTGTCCAACATATTCATTTCGTCAATTAGATAGAAGTATTTTAATCTAATGGTTTGTTTAATTTTCGAACTCATTTTCATATTCAATGAATTTCTATTGGACATTGGATTTTTTTTCTTATACACATATAATAGTCTTGATAAATCATCCGTAGTGGTTTCAAAGTAAGAAAAATTATCCTTGTTAACTACATACACTGGGCTATATACATAAGTATTTATGAACTTAAGAGTTCATTAACACTTTCATTGCTCCCACTAAAGGGATGCTTGGTCATTTTTCTCTTGATACATCACTCATATATATCAAATGATTTAGAATCAAATGATAAAAGAAAACCCTCAATTTTCAGTGTGTGTAGTCATTTCTCACTTTTATGACCTAGCCTACAATGTCGAAGATAGTAATTATATATGTCAACATGAGAAGAATTATTTATAGCACATACATAATTAGTATTAATAACATAAATGCCAATATCCAAAGCACCATTGCTGATTATATTTTCATTCAACATAACGCTCATAGCATAACTGACACAAAAAATATATCTTGTCTTAAACAATCTAAACATGAAAATTATACCATAAATAAATTTCATTCCATAGTAGCAATTATTTAAATAAAAACTAATCCATTTGGAAAAGATAAATGATAATTTCCAACTGTCATTGCATCTACCAGAGATCTATCGGCAACTTGAAGCCTCATTCCTCCCTTTGCCACTTAACGTCTATTCCTAAGTCCCTATAAAGAATTAAAGATGTGAGTTCTAGATCAAGTATCTAAAACCTAAGACAATTTATTGATTGAAAAATGTTTTTGAATCATAAATATACTTATAGGAGCAAGAAAACTATTTTTTCTTCTCTTTGATAATCTTCAAGTATTCGGACAGTTTTGTTTTCAATGACCCTTCTAGTGATGGTGATGACCACCCTTGAGTAGTCTTCTTATTCTTCTTATTAACCCTTTTCTGCTTCTTCAAACCATTCCAAGATGATGTCTTCCCCTTAACTACGAGCACAATGCATGGATCTTTGGATGAAGAATCGACTGACTTCAACATATTGAGCAGCTCCACTAGACCAACATTCAACTGATTCATATTATAGTTTAATATGAATGGCTCAAACTATGGAGTAAAAGATCCTAGGATCGATCCACTAGCACATTGCCTATTATAACATCAAATTAAGAAAGTCTGTCAATATAGCATTTTATCGTTAAGATGCAATCGTCTACTTTCATGCCCTTCGACATCTTCATGTTAAAAAAATTCTTCATAAGTTCATACCTTGGGGAACGAGACTGTTCCTGAAACAAAGCTTTTAGACTACCAAATATTTGATGGAGATTCAAGTTTTCATGCTGTCACTGCAACGGTCTGTCTAACGTAGACAACACATAAAATTGGGCAATCTCTAGGTCTGAGACCTATTTGTTATAGGCTAAAATTATTTAGGGTTTGTATTATTAGTGGATTTTTCCCTAGGAGGTTTAGTAATTGATGACAAAAGATGTTCACACGTTAGTGCTATCTTAATATCCCTTAACTAGTCTATGTAGTTAGTTCCGGTGAGTTTTCATTTACAGAAGAAAAAAACTTTGGTGTAGATATTTTTTGAAAATTTAATTTAGAAGATTAGCACATTCATTCGTAGTATATTTTCTTAGAATATTAGTAAAGTTGCACATTACATTTCATTTACTGATAGTTTCCACTAGATGTTTATAGGTTTCTCAAACCGCTAAGAGGAAACACATAATGTCCTTCGACTTCTCTGGTGTGTATTAGGATTCACTTGTCTTGGGATTCTAACGTAGGGGAACATCAACAAATCATAGCCATGAAAATGACGATAAAACTTTATGGATTATATCATATAGAAATCCTAACATGTGGTTCTTTGTCCTAATTTTATTTTGACCTTGAGAAATATCAACAAATCGAAAGAGATTATTCACTCGTACCTATCATTTTGTGATGGCCTAAGTACAAATGTACGTACCTTGAGGAATATTAATAAATACGTGCATATATCTTACCTCATCTATTCAATATGTTATAGTACTATACATAACATCCTTAACTTGAGGAATATCAACAACTAAAGAGTATACAGGTAATCTATTAATATATAAATGGTATATGACAACGTTTATATTAAAGATTTGTAATCTTTATATATTTATTTAAGTGATATAAATTTATGAAATAATTTATTTCTTGTGAAATATCCTTGTGATTCAAGTGCAGACAGATCTGTAATGACAAGATACATACCATATTCATTCCTTAAATCTAGTTAGATTTTCTTTTTATTCCACATTTTATTATACAATCATTCATATTATATAAGTTATTCTAGTATAATATTATATAATTTAATTAATTTATGTATAATAAGATTATGTACAATCTTATATTAATTTTATTAATCAAATGTTATTTAATTAATTAACATTTTCATTAATTTTATTTCATTTAATTAAAAAATTTAAATTAAATATGTATACTATAACATTTATACTTCTACACATATATCTTAATATGTATATATGTGTGTTATATTATTTATTAATTTATTTAATCAAAATATTTTAATTAATTAATTATAATTTATTTCGAAAACTATATATTCATACATCACCTTAAACATTTTAAGATAATGTAATCCATATCAATATATACATATGTGTGTATGTAATTTATTTAATTAATTTACTTTTTAATCTAATTAATTTATAAATAATTTTTGAAATTTAATTAATAATTTAAAAAAATTGATAATTATTTCATAAAAGTATAATTTTTTTTACATATTTTAAATTTAACCTTTTAAGCTTAAATTTTATTTTAATTTCATAATAGATTTCGAAAATTAACGCAAAGTCCAAATTCAAATAGGGCGTTTCATATTAGGGATAATATCTGGACTCATTTTACCTTTCAAGCCAAACTAGTAATCAGGTAAGGCAGAGTACTTGATTACCCAAACTCGACGAGGCACTACTTTTCTAGACACCTTACTATAAGGGTAAGCATAATTAGTTGGCTCTTATGCTACTAATCTAGATCGCATAGGCTAGTGGGCTCTAATACCATTAATGGACCTTGATCGCATGCAGTGGGTTAGATGGATGAATTTCAAAAAGAAATTCCATTTTGGTTCTTATTGGGCCTGTGAAGTGTAAATTAATTTAGATCAAATCTATATAAATTTTAAATAAAATAAATATTTATTTAATTGATTAACATAAATATTTTATTTGTCTATATATATATATATGATATATAACATGCACATGTGTATCAAATACACATGTACATGTACATACACGTGCAACAAAAAAGTTTGTGCAGTTTGACATACCCATATTTAAGTGATGAGATTTATACTTTAACAGACACATTAGCTCCTATAAATACGTATTTGCTGTACATTATTGTAAATTATCATAATATCAAATGTGCTTGTAAAAATGTTTATACATACATATTTGTATAAATGTAAACATACACACACACACAGATATTTATACGTAAAACGATTTTATATAATTTAAACATAAACAATTTATAATTGAATTAAATCTCTAAGAAAAATCAAATTTGAAATTAAATCTAAATTTAAAATATCCTTTTAATCAAATTTAAATAGTTTAGAACTAATGTATAAAATATATTTATATATAGGAATACATAAGAATTTTTTTGTAAATACCTAAATACAAATATATGTGTGTATAAATAATATTTAACTTACATAACGTTCTAACTCATTATATATATATATATATAATATTGTGTAATTAAATATAAAATAAAATTATATAAATGTATTTAATTTTGGCGATAAATTAATTTTTGATATTTTTAATTGATCCATGCAAAAAATGTATTACATTTTTTAATTTTCAAATTCAATATAGAAATAATTTTTTTTGAATTTCTTATATAATTAATTTTAATATAATTGTGTGTGTGTGTGTGTTTATAAATAAAATTCTTATATTAACAAGTTAAGATTTAATAATTAATATCGTTAAAATATACACATTTTGTTTAAATAATATATATATATATATATATATATATATATATATGCGAAATTGATTTTTCTAATTCATATACATATGAAACAACATGTTTTGAATCTATCAAAATAATTTATAAATATATTTATGTATGTGTACTAGTTTTAAAATTTAGTTTTTAATTTAAATGTTTTTAAAATTATTTTTAATTTGTAAACTATAATTGTTTTTTAAAATCTAGTCGAAAACAAGTGTGTGTGTGTGTGTGTTTGTGTATATATATATACACAATTTTTTATTATTATTGTACAACACATTCTAATATAAATATACATTAAATAAATATGTGAATTCATGATATAATCTAACATATACAAGTACAACAACATAATGGTTCTACGTATAAATCAATGTAAATTAAATGTTACCTTATTTGTGGCCTATTTGTAACACCATAAATGCTGAATCAAAATAACTCCTCGAATCAGGTTCGACCACTTCCAGAGAACGCTAGTAATCGAAGAGATCTATACACCTTTAATTCTATTTTATTTAATTTGAATTTAGTTTTAAAATGAAGAGGAGAAGGCTATGGCTTGCATCCTAGAGGGGAGAAGATGACTTATGTTATTCGGTATTGGTCAAAATTCTAATATTGTGCACATTCAACTTGTATACCCCAAACATTCAAAGTCCTTAATTTAATAATACAATGATTATTAATCGAAGTGCTCAGGCTAGAGAATTTGAATTTTAGTTGACTATAGTTGACCATGTTGCTAACTTTATGTTACCGAAGAGACAAATTCCTTCAAATAGTGTTTCACTTTCAATGCTTCTACTCATACCCAGCTACGGTCTTACGATGGATTCCTTACCATGATTTAACTTTAATCAAAGTGAAGTGTTCATGTTGAAGTTTAATGGTATTCTCAAGTTGAGAGAACTGTATAATGTTGTTACTTCAATATTTTCTGTTTGACCTTAGTTATAATAACCAGCAAAAATTATCAAGTGAGTCATTACATAGTTATCTAATAACTATCAGTACATAAACCCTTGGTCCCCCAACAGTCATGAGTAATACGCTACCCAACATTTGAAGAGCGTTAGATACTCTCGTCTTGTAACGAACTATACATATATCGATTTAAATAAATGATCGTTTAGCCTCATCGATATAACAACAATTTTGTAAACAATTATTATTTTTAGTTTATATGGTTTTATAATAAAATGTGATCATTTTTATTAGTAAGAATAATAGAAAAATTTATTTTCAAAATATGTTTACCAAAATATGCATATAAAATTAAAAGAGAAAGTACGACCGAAAAACAAAATCGAGATTTGTAACGATGCAATGTGTGCATATGGTGCGACATTGTAAGTATATGTTACATACACATCTACATGTACATACATAAGAAAATGCACATAAATACACACAAATGTGTGTGTGTGTCTACATATAAATAATTAAGTTAAAGATATAATATATTAAAAGATATTTTAAAACAAACTTACTCTTTAAGCCTTTATAAGTCAATATATGTGCAAATGAGATGATGGGAGTGATGTGCACATGAAGGGAGGGCCTTGGCCGTGCATTTTGAAAAGGATGGTGTGTTGGAGAAGCTTGGAAAAAGTGGTGTTTACATGTCCTCCTTTACACACTTCTTTTTTTCCTACAAATACCATACCCTCTTCTCTCTTTTTCCATTCATTTTCTCCTTCATATTTTCAAGCTTTTGCTTCCTCTATAACGACTTCCAAACTAAAAGAAATAATATTAAAAATTATTTCAAAAAGAAACTAAAATAATAAAATATAGTTATATATAGTAAAACACCTCAAAACGATCCAAAAACTCCTCATTTCTCTTTCTTCTTCACAAACCCCATTTCATTTCATCATAGGCCGAGCCCATTCATTGCTACACCCTAGACCGTGCACCCCTTAGCTTCCTTAAGGCTTGTTCAAGACATTTAGGAGCTAAATTCCAAAGATTAGTGAGCTTCGGAACTCGAATAGCGGAGCTACAACATTCTTTTTTGTGAATCGTTGAAAATCCAAGGTGAAAACTCCTAAACTACTATATTATATGTTGAATGATGATATGATGTTGCAAATGGATGTTTAATATGCTTTTATCATCAAGTTTGGTTGTTTTCATATGAACATTGAATATATATATGTGAGTCGTGAATATACAGCCGATAAACACAAAGAAAATTACTTTTCTTGAATTAACGAAATAGTATATGTATGGAATTGTCAAATCTCTTAAAAATGGTTTAAAATGTATTTGAAATGTTTTTTGAACATTTAAAAGTGTTTTGGTAAAGTTTGAAAAGAAATGGAAAATTTAGTTAAAAATAAGCGCGTCACGTAACATATTTCACGATTTCACGTTATAAAGCCAAACAAGTGTAATATTTGGAATATAGCTCGAAATTCCCTTGAGATAAGAATTTTCCAAACTACTGTATCCATAGTTTTCCAATGTAGGAATAAAATCGAGATTTCGACCAGTAGATTTTGAAATATGAGTAAAATAAGTTTTTAAAATTCCCGAATTTGCTATTCGAAATTCAAAACTGGATTTCTTTGAAAATGATGCTTTAAAAAGTTTAAAAATATGGAATAAATCCTATAAATCTTTTAAAATTCTGTAAAAGTGATTTGAGTAATAAAAATGAGTTTTCAATAATAAAAAGTTGTTTTGATCAATATAGCTTAAAAGGCACTTCCCGCAGCACTTTTTATAACTTGTGAAAAATAGTTTAAACTTAAAATCTTTTACAAATGTTACTGTAAAGTGTTTTAGATATGATTTAAAGAATTTTTGGAGAGATTAAAGATTTAGGGCCGATCAAATAACTTGACAGCCTTATGGCTCTTAGAGAGATAGTGTATAGGCTTGAGTTTGGAAAACCATTTTCCAGCTCTCCCTAGCTATCTGGACTGGCCCGATGGAGGGAATGATAAATTTGCTTTACTTGTATCATTATCTTCCTACATGAAAAATGAAACTATTTCAAGTTTATTAAAAAGAATGCAAAAGTTATTAAAGGATTTTATAAGAGAGGTCTAATATTTCCGTATATACCAGAAAAATGTTTTATAAATGTATATCTCCCAAAGAGATTTCGATAAAGAATGATTCCCTATTCGCTTGACCTCTTTTATCGATGGTTGGTTCGAAGAAACCGGGGTCGGATTTGGATAATTCCTATCAGAAAACCACTTCGAACCATTTTATACATTTGGAAGTGAAGACATGATGATAATGATTTTTGAAGAAGAGGATCTTCATGATGAAGAGTAGCTTGCCACTAGTACCTCGAGGTGAAATTTACCATATCATATATTTATTGTGGCAGTAGTGCCCTGTTATGAAAATCTTCGATTGCAAGGACTAATCATTACTAATCCTAGGGATAACTCCCAACAGGATGTGGTAGGAGGAGTGCCTTCAGTTTCGTTCAGTCCTAGAATGAACTTGTATGGAGGGATGACTGACATTACATTCTTGAGATTTACATCGTTGACTATTATAAACATACATCTGTTTGGTAGCGGAGAAGGCAACCACTCTTAGCTTAACAACCTTCTCTGATACGTATGAGCTCGAGGTTGTATGTTTGTGGAAGTCAACAAGTGATCGATGGAATGGTATTGTGGCATCCAAAGAATGATGTGTGCTATGTGAAAGGTAAACGCTACCTTAAGGCACACACCCGGAAATGACCAAAATAGAGTTGGATGCAGCAAGGCTGGTGGTTCACAAATATTAGGGTATGATCATCCCCTTCTTGATATATTTCTACCTGCTATGATGTTTGGATTTAAATTATTGTGGTGCATGCTAAGAAACATCTCAGATATGTCGGTAATAACCGGGGTGATGACATATTCGGTACTATCTAAGGAAAGGTAGGCTGGTCTTGTGTTGGTAGAAGTGGACATGTTTAGTTGATCTCGGTACATTCCTCAAGAGATGTACTGCCGGAAGGTAGTCCTTCACTTGGTCATTTGTATGGAATCGTTCTCCAGTAAGTGCCTGCTAGTTTGTTTGTAGAACCTATATTTGTGGCTAGTATTGCTAGAATTTAATCAATGTAACAATTTTAGCTTACATTAATAAGTTTACTTGCAAATGTTTTCAAAGATATGTCATTAAAAATAAGATCAATTATTTTGACATAAAATGTTTTGGTTATCATAAAGTAAAACTCATTCCGTGTTTATGTGTGACGTGGTCGTTGGAGATACCTATTTGTTTTCAAAACATGTATTTTGAGTTCTCACACCAGTCTCATGACCGACTCGGAGTTTATTTTGTTTTCCCTTTAAACTCTGGGTGCCCTATTTTTCCAAGCAGCCAAGTAGTCAGGGTTTTGTTTTGAAGTATTTTAGGGAAGAGCATGCTAGAAAAGATTTTTGGAGCATGAAGCTGGAGCACCCAACAGTGACATATATCTATCTATTTTTGTTTTTTGTTGTATATAAGTTATTAATGCAAGCAAATGTGGGAGCAGGCAGTTATAACTGTTCCTGACTGGGTTAGTGCATATAAAACTCTGATGTTCCCTAGTGATGGTAGTTGTATGTATTATTTACCTATTTAACGTAATGTGAGAATTTGAGTTTCTATCTTTTATTATACTTTACCCCTGAAAATCTGCCTTCCTGGAATATCAATTTACAGTATGTGAACATCGTGGATGTATTAATGTTGATTTCCACGAGTCAAGGAGATGGTGTTCACATTTGGTATCAGAGCTAAAGGTTAAGCGGGAACTTTGACTTTGGTGGGGTATAACTCACTAGATATAGCGTTAATAATGCCTTAGAATGAGTTTAATCTTTGAGAATGCACATTTAGAATTCTTATCTGAATAAAAATTGTGTTATATACCCATTCCCAAAGATAATTTGTCTTTGTATTCTGAAGTTATCTTACTAAATCCAAGAAGTAAGATATGAGTACTGGTAGAGGATGTAGAAGGGAAATAGCGGCACCACAACAACTCACGGTCGAGCTTCATCCGTCACTGTAGAAGAAATAGCTCCCGTAGAACTCCAGGTTAATATTGTCACTTTGTGCAAAAATTATATCAGCTTAAGGGGAAAACCATTCAAGGGTACAGAAGCTACCATTCAAGGGTACAGAAGCTACCATTCAAGGGTACAGAAGCTATCATTGAAGTACAAGCATGGATTAAATCATGCAAAAGGATCTTTAAAGCGTTGGATATCAGTCATGAGAAAAAGAGGTTCTTGGTCTTGTGGCAGTTACAGGAAGGGGCTTTGGCTTGGTTGGAGTCCATTACCCCAAGTGAGTCGGAGGACACTTTCTCTTTGGAAAGATTTAAGGAAGTTTTGGAGGAATAATACATGCCAACGTCCGGGAAATCTCATCTTTAGAGAAGCTTTATGGATCTAAAGCAAGATGAAAAGACTATTAAGGAGTACGCTAATAAGTCTAACGAATTATCTTGTTTTGGGCCAGGTCTTATCGACATACCTTTGAAGAAGAACGAGAAGTTTATTTCAGGGATGAATGAGAAGTACCAAAGCAGGATGATTGCCTATGTTAAGGGGTCATTTATAGATTTACTGGATATAGGATTCCGTTATGAAAAACTAGATAAGAAGAATCCGGTGGAATTTCAAACCCACAACAACACCAACAACTGGAAGAAAATAAAGTGGGAAGAAGCCATGGTCAAAACAATCTGGAGAAGGATCTCAAGGAAACCGCTTTAAGGGATACACTTATCATGATTACAAGAAGAAGGGCCATATTGCAAAGAATTATATAGGCCCAAAGGTCCAGGATACCGTCTCTCGTATGGTCCAAAGTAGCCTCTGCTATAATTTCCATTAGCTAGGGCACGTGATCAAGGATTCCCCAATTATGAGGAAGGGAGAGCAAGCTAAGGTCTACGCACTTAAGGATGAGCCTTCAACCTCTCAGGACGTGAAGGGCAAGGAAGTTATGGAAGGTAATATTTTTATTGAAGATATTTTAGTTAGAGTACTATTTGATACAGGAGCTTCCTATAGTTTTATTGCTAAGAAAACTGTAAAATAATTAAAATTTAAACCAAAAATAATTGATACCTCTATTTGCGTGACAAATCCTATAGGTGGTATTACTAACCTTTGCATGAATCATGTAAAAGTCAAATTTCCCACTCTTCCTATAAATTTCCTTTTGACCTATTTGTCCTAGATTTTATTGAGTTTGAGATTTTACTTAGTATGGATCGGTTGATTAGGAAACTATTCTAGATTGCATAAAAAGGATAGTTTTCAAGAAAACGAAGTTAGGAAAGTTTATAGAGATATCTTGCGAACATCCTAGTCCAAGAAGAGGAAGCTTTCTTTATGTGTTAGACTCATCCCATGAAGGATTAGGAACCATACCTATTGTTAAAGAATTCCCAGACGCTTTTGAAGAAGTAAAAAAGTAGTAAAAAGTTTACCCCCACATCGAGAAATCGAATTTCGTATCGATTTGATCCCCGGAGCAATGCCAATTAAACAACAAGACCGAAGGTTGGCTCCAAAGGAGAGGGAGGACTTAGATAACCAAACCCGAGAGCTAATAAAGAAAGGATTGATAAGGCCGAGTCGTTCAAGTTGGAGATCGGCAGTAGTTTTTTATGGCCAATCGAATGGATCTCTAAGGTTGTTCAAAGATTACCAAGGTCTAAATAAGCAAACGATTAAGTAGGAAGGTGGTAAGACTAGTTAAAGTCCAATGTAGTGGAGATGCTAAGGATTGTACTCGGGAAACACAGAATAGAATGAAAAAGTCATATCCTAAGTTTAGAATTGAAGAGTGAACTGTATCATTATAGTGTACTCACCGCCTGTGGTGTAGTCACTTATTCATACTTTTGTATATATTCTGTCATATCGAATATATTTTCCTTTTGAACTATTTTCTCTTATCTTAGTTTTGGAAGGAAATTCTTTTAAGGAGGGGAGTCAGTAACGACCCGTAAATATGTCGCTTTAAATAAATGATCGTTTATCCTTGTCGATATACCAACAATTTGTAAACAATTATTATTCTTAATTTATATGGTTTTATAAATAAAATGTGATCATTTTTTATTAGTTAAGAATATGTGGAAAATTTATTTTCAAAATATTTCTACAAAAATATGCATATAAACTTGAAAAAGAAAATATGGCTGAAAAATAGAATCGGGATTTGTAATGATGCAAGTTGTGGAAGTGGTGCAACGTTGTAACTATATGTTACATACACATATACATGTACATGTACATATATAAGAACATGCACATAAACTCATATATATATATTTATATATAAATAATTAAGTTAAATATATAATATAAATTGTATAAGACATTTTAAAAACTTACTTCTTAAGCCTTTGTAAGTCAACGTTTGTGCACATGAGATGGTGGAAGTGATGTGCACATGGGGGGGTGGGCTTTGGCTGTGCATTTTAAAGGGGATGGTGTGTTGGAGAAGCTTGGAAAAAGTGGTGTTTACATGTCTTACTTTAAACGCTTCTTTTTTTTATAAATACCCTACACTCTTCTCTCTTTTTCCATTCATTTTATTCTTCATATTTCAAGCTTTGTCTTCCTCTTTAATGGCTTCCAAATTAAAATAAATAATGTCAAAAATTATTTCAAAGAGAAAGTAAAATAATAAAATGTAATTATATATAGTAAAACACCTCAAAATGATCGAAAAACTCCTCGTTTCTCTTTGTTCTTCAGAAACTCCTCTTCATTTCATCATAGGTCAAGCCCATTCATTGCTGCACCGTAGTCCGTGCGCCCCTTAGCTTCCCCAAGGCTTGGTCGAGAGATTTAGGAGCTAAAATCCAAAGATTAGTGAACTTCGAAACTCGAATAGCGGCGCTATAGCTTTTTTTTATGAATCATTGCAAATCCAAGGTGATAACTCATAAACTACTATATTATATGTTAGATGATGATATGATTTTGCAAATGGATGTTTAATATGCTTTGATCATCAAGTTTGGTTGTTTTCATATGAGTGTTGAATATATATGCGTGTCACGAATATACACGTCGATAAACACAAAGGAAACCAGTTTCCTTGAACTAGTGAAATGTTTTGAATATATACGTATTTGAAATGTTTTGTAAACATTTAAAAGTGTTTCGGTGAAGTTTAAAAATGAATGAAAATTTTAGTTAGAAATAGTGCGTCGCGTAATAGTAGTTCACAATTTTGTGCTATGAAGCCAAGCAAGTGTAAATTTGAAATATAGCTCGGAATTCTTTGAGATAAAAAAATTCAAACTATTATATCCATAGTTTTCAAGGAAGAAAGAAAATCAAGATTTCGACCCGTAGGTTTTGAAATATGAGTAAAACAAGTTTTTGAAATTTCTCGAATTTGCAGTTTGAAATCCAAAACTGGATTTCTTTGAAAATGATGTTTCAAATTGTTTAAAAATATGGAATAAATCTTATAAATCTTTTAAAGTGCTTTAAAAGTGATTTGCGTAACAAAAATGAATTTTCAAATGATCAATATAGCTTAAATGGCACTTCCCGCTATACTTTTTATAACTTTTGAAAAATAGTTTTCTACTTAACAAATCTTTTATAAATGTTTTTGTAAAGCGTTTTAGAGATGATTTAAAGAATTTTTTGGAGATTAAAGATTTAGAGTCGATCAAGTAATTTGACGGCCTTATGGGTGTCAAAGAGATAGTGCCTAGGCTTGAATTTGAAAAACCAGTTTCTTGCTCTCCTTGGCTATCCGGACTGGCCCGAACAGAGGGAATGGTGAATTTGCTTTACTCAAATTAATATCTTCCTACATGAAAAATGAAACGATTTCAAGTTTATTGAAAAGAATGTAAAAGTTATTAAAGGATTTTAAAAGAGAGGTTTAATATTTTCGTATATACTAGAAAGAATGTTTTATAAATGTAAAACTTCAAAAGATATTTCGATAAAAGAACTTAATAAACTAAAGAATGATTCTCTATTCACTTGACCTCTTTTATCGATGATTGGTTCGGAGAAATCGGGGTCGGATTTGGATAATTTTTGTTTGAAAACCACTCCAAACCAATATATACGTTTGGAAGTGAAGACACGATGATGATTATGATTTTTGAAGAAGACGATCTTTATGATGAAGATCTATTTGCCACTAGTCCCTCGATATGAAATTTACCATATCATACATTTATGGTGGCAATAGTACCCTGTTATGAAAATCTTCGATTGTAAGGACTAATAACTACTAATCCTAGGGATAACTCCCGACAGGATGTAGTAGGAGGAGTGCCTTCGGTTTTGTTCAATTCCAGAACAAACTTTTATGGAGGGATGAATGACATTATATTCTTGAAATTTACATCGTTGACTTTTATAAATGTACATCTTTTTGGTGGCGGAGAAGGTAACTTGTCTTATCTTAAAAGCCTTCTCTGAGATGTAAAAGCTTGGAGGTTGTATGCTTGTGGAAGTCAACAAGTGATCGATGGAAAAGAAAGATGTGTGATATGTGAAAGCCTCAAGTCGTACACCCGAAAATGACCTAAACAGGGTTGGATGCAGCAAGGTTATGTGGTTCGCAACCATTAGAGTATGATCATCCCCTTCTAGATATATTTCTACCCGCTATAATGTTCGGGTTTAAATTATTATGGTGTTTGCTTAGTGACATTTCAGATAGGTCGGTAACGACCGAGATGATGACATATTCGATACTATCTAAAGAAAGGTAGGTCGGCCTAGTCTTGGTAGAGGTGTAGATGTTCTATTGACCACGGTACATTCCTCTAGAGATGCACTGCCGGAAGGTGATCCCTTCACCTGGTCATTTGTTATGTAATCCAATCTCCAATAAGTGCCTGCCAGTTTGTTTGTAGAACCCTTGTTTGTGGCTAGTATTGTTGGATTTTAATCAATCGGCTAAGATTAATAAGTTTATTAGCAAATTTTTCAAAGATATGTCATTAAAATAATATCTATTATTTTGACGTAAAATGTTTTGGTTATCATAAGATAAAAACCTGTTTCGTGTTTATGTGCGATGTGTCTTATGAGATGCCTTTTTGTTTTCAAAACACGTATTTTGAGTTCTCACACCAGTCTCATGACTGATCCAGAGTTTATTTTGTTTTCCCTTTAAACTCTAGGTACACTATTTTTCCAGGCAGCCAAGTAATCAGGATTTTGTTTTGGAGATTTTTGGGAAGAGCATGTTGGAAAAGATTTTTGGAGCGTGAAGCTGGAGCACCCGATGGGGATATCTATCTATCTATTTCTATTTTTCGCCGTATATAAGTTATTAATGCCAGCAAGTGTGGGAGCAGACAGTTATAACTATTCTTGCTGGGTTTGTGCATACAGAACTATGATGTACCGTAGTGATGGTAGTTGTATGTACTATTTACTTATTTAAAGTAATGTGAGAATTTGTGTTTCTGTCATTTACTATACTTTACCCCTGAAAATCTGCCTCCCGGCACTAAGATTTACGGCACGTGAATACCGTGGATGTATTAGTGTCGATTTCCATGAGTTGAGGAGATGGGTCTTCACAAGTTTAATGGATGTATCGATATCTAGTCTTAATACATCTTGACTTAAGATATGTAAAATGATTGTTTATTATATTGTGATAAATTGATCATGATTACAACACGCTATAACTACTATTAAAAAACATATCATTTATGGAATTTCTATTAAATATACTTAAATTATTTAATTACACAACACATTATAACAAGTATATAATACAAAGAAAAACAACTTTTATTTCGAATGAGATTTTATTACGGAGTTAATAATTTACATTAAATTATAGAATTACTCTTAGAGCATACTCTTAATGTTATCAGTATCTAACTCCAACCTATCAGCTAAACCTTTTGAAATGAAAGAGTGTTTAGCACTTGTACGAAAAAGAACTCTAACTGAAGTACTAAAACCTTTTTCATACCTCCTATCACAACATTTTTTCCTTTATTTTCAAACGTTGGTCCAGCTAACGGTCCTTCCAAGGTAAAGACCTACTCCTACCTTAACTCGGGACAATCTTTCTTCTTATGCTTAGGTTTATCACAGACAATGCATTTGACTTTCGCCACCCTAGCTGCTTTGGGCACTTAGTTTCATAATGCCACATCTGCACACAATTATAGCAAGTTACATCAACAAGATTCTTCCGTTCTCCTCCTCTTTGAGCCTTTCCTTTCTATTGTTGGCCCTTCTTGCCTTTCTAATAAGGAGTAAACTACATTTTCTTTTCAACCTGGGCCTTTTGCCCCCTACTCTTGTTGAACATTAGCTCATACTTCCTCGACATGTCTACCACTTCGTTGAATAGAAATGCTAGATGGATCATCACCTTATCACTCAGCACTACCCTCAATCCTAATATGAACTTCTTCATCTTCTGCCTTTGCGTTAAAATCAAGTCATCTCCATAGTTGGACAAAGCATTAAAATTTTCCACATATTCTACCTCCATCATATCTCTTGCTACAATTCAAAAAACTTCCAAAACATTACTGAAAGCTTCGATCCAGGAATACCTATTACTTGAACAGCTCTTTATACATACCTTAAATAGATTCTTGCTCACGAATTCTCCACTCCCATGGTCCCCTATCAAACACTTTCCAACCCCTTGAATTGTCTAGACGTCAACTTCACATTTTGGGCATCTGTTAGTTCTAAGTCTTCACAAATACTCTCCAACATTCCTGGCCAGTCGCTGGCCTCTATGGTTTGTTTCATCCCATCAAATATTTATCTTCCCAAACATGGAAATCCTTGTTCATCTTAGTAAAATATTCCCTCGCTGGCTGTACCATGCCTTTAGGTACATTCAGGGTCTGAGGTGGTACTTATTGTTATGCCAAGCTTACCAACAATTAATGAAAGAGTGCATTCATATGCATGTTCCCCACAACCGGGGCAAGCATCCTATTACCACCTTCTACATGAACCTCTAGGGCTATCACCCCTCCTTGGTCATTCGTTTGCACACTAGTTGTTCCTCTACTTGCATTCGCTCTTGCATCCCCTTATATCAAACGTCCACTTTGCAAATCCATTCTTGCATTCTACTTAAGCAGGTGTTTATGAGAAAAAGAAGTAAAGAGAGTGAGAATAAAACTAGAGGGGTAAATCTATCCACCTATATATCTATATTAAAATACAAGTAAATTATTTATATATAAATATATAGTGTATACCTTCTTAAGATACTCGTTTTCTACTTAGCTTTATTTTACTTAAGTGTTCCCAAACCTAAGTTTTGATATCAAGTTGCAACATTCTCTATTTTAAGACCCGAAAATGAAGGTAGATGATGCTGCAATCATCAATGAAATTATTTTGAAGTGCAAAAACAAGATCCCTTTTTTTAACAACTTCAAGTAAACAGAGAAGTTAAATAAAATTTTCCATTACGCAAATTGTCTTTACGTAAATGTCATTGCTTAATCATTAACACAATTCATACCCTTGTAGAGGTAGATATAGCAAAACATAAATAGTAGTTTCATGCCCAACATATAAAGATATCAACATAAACACCTAGCCAGTTATATAACATTGTTCTACAAACAGCGAAATAAATAACCTTTATTAGTTATAAGACTCCCACTTTGTCTTTATAGTCTTTATTCATCCTTCCGAAAAAGACCCGTTTAAATAATACATTTAGCCTACTTAATGAGTACTCATGAGTTTACGGAAAATAATAAAAAACAAATCAGACGTAAAGCCTGGTATGAGTAATACTTTATCATAAACAACATATCATATAGTGAGACCACATCGTTGAAGCATGGAATAAGTTTTCCCCTTACTATTTCAATTAATATCAGTTACATCCTATAATATAATAAACTTGTCATCATGATCAAACTCAAGCTATCAATTTCAACCTAAATATATGACTTACTTCCTCAACATACTTTGACGAGTTTCTACATCCAGTTCATTTAAATTGCCACACAGGCTGTAACAGCCCGCAAATCCGTACCCTTGAGTCAACACTATTCTACATCAATTAACTCAAGTGGAATAGAAATACGAACCATCGGGGTTAAAGAAGAAGAGGTAGAAGAAAGAAGGAACTAAACAATATCAGAATCTCATAGTCCCAGCGGAATATAATATAATATATAATATCAGCTCTTTACACAAAATGAAAACCATATCTATTTTATACAATATATCATCGGAGTATCTCATACAAAAAACATTTACCAGTCAGAAAATTCCATACAATCATAGCAGCGGATATATATACAAATTCGGATAATAAGTCTCGGACTCCAGCTCCTCTCTTACTCCAAAGCATCCTGTCCTGAACATATAATACTCGGTCTGACCCGATCATTATAATGAAATAACACCCGAGTCGGTCTGGAATACAAGAAGGTAATAATGCACCCAAATTGATTATTAAAGTTTCAGAAATTCTTTTGAAAACAAAAGCATCTCGTAAGACCATGCCACAAATAAAAATGTCGGGTTTTTACCTTACGATAGCTAAAAACTTTTTATAGAAATCCTCTGATATTATAATAGGGTCTAAATACAAGTACTTATAAAATAGCCGAAATTGTTACATCTATTAAATTCCAGCTACTAGCCATAGAGTTGGTAATACAAACAAAACTCGTAAAAGGCTCATAGGGAGAATGGATTTCCAATAATTACTAGGCACTGGGGTACCACCTGTCACAGTACCTGGTCTAGATCAGTGTACCGAGGACCACGCCCGATCCCTTGCAACACAAGGCCCGGACTACCCTTTACTGGATAGTCCCGAGTAAGATCACCCCGCGGTTGGGATCAGCAACCGCACCACTAAGCCGAAATAAAAGGGACATCTAGACAGGAATGACCTTACCCGGAAATGGGAGCTGCCCGCCAAGCCTTGCTGCATATCCCCTGATTTTCAGTCATTCCCGGTTGATGAGGCTTGAGGCTAAGCGTTACCTTTTTGAACGTTTCACTTAGAATCGCCCATCGCCCACCTGACGATGTTCCGAAAGCATTCGTCCATACAAGTTCGTCCTGGGTTCGAACGGGACCGAAGGCACTATTTTTACTACATCCATTTTGGAAATATCCTCAGGAGAAGTAGCGACTAGCCCTTGCACTTCACTGCTCCACCCTCGACTCCGAACTCGTTCTACCACGAAATGTACAAACCGGATCGAAGTGGTTTTCGAGAAATAAAGCTCGATCCCGGTGTCTTCAAAACGAACAACGCATTTGTCCAATATTGATAGTCGGTGATTTAATTATCAATTAACATTCACAAACATCCATCACACAATAAATAATTTCCCAATTATTTATTTCCTCAAAAATATCTTTACAAGACATAATTTTCCTTTTCAAATCCCATTGAAAACACTTTTCAAACACCAATTTCTCATGGAATAAATTTCTCAAATTGTTACTTCCCTTGAAAGTGTCCAAGCACCAATCCTTAAGATTTTGAAATAATTCAATTACTTTATTCTTGAAAATACATTAAAACATTCATATTAAAACTTCTTACATACTTGATTTAAAATATATATATACTTTTAAAAATATCTCAAATAAAATTGCTTAATAAAATATAAATTATTATCTTTAAAATAAAGTTAAGTCATACAAAACTTTAAAATAAAGTTACGAAACTCTATACAATTTCTAAATAATACTTTGATTGATTAGCTTTAAAATAGAACCATTTTATAAAGTATAAAAAATAATAATATTCTTTAAAACATAATTCTAATTACCCTTTAAAAATAACTACTTCTATAACTACTTTGATATATATTCACTTTTAAAATTCTTATAACTTAAATAATTTCCTTGAAACCATTCTTTAATATAACTTCAAACTCTAACGTTTCATAATTCTATTTTAAAAACGTACTTGGTTTTCAGGGAAATACACTTCCATCTTAGAATAACCGAAGAATTCCTTTTATCAATCCAACACGTTTTATCCCAATTAAATTTTACGTTATCCCGTAAAATCCTTTCCATACTTTAATAATAGCTCCTTTTATTTTAAACACATTGCTATTTCCTGTAAATCACTTTCAAACATACGTTTAAAATATTTAAAATAAGCTCTAGAAATTATTTAATTGAAAATAATAATACTTAAGGAAATATATAGGGGTTTCCTAAGTATTTAAAATAAAATTTAACTTTTAAAATAAGGTTATTAAATCAAATATTCATATTAAAATTTCCTTTTGAAAACTTAATACTACTTTACCTTTTTTTTAAATAATTAAATACCATAATTACTTAATCAAATATTTGTTTTCACTTAAAAACAAATTTAAAATAATATTTCTTTTCTAAAAATATTCTAAACATATTTAAACTGCAAATTTATAATCTGAAAGCTTTCTTAAAAACAAAACAAAATTTCCAGGAGAAAGCACACTTCTCATTCTTTAAAAAAAATCTCGCTATTATTTTTAACAATTCTCAATTCCCTTTTTAAACCACAAATTCAAACACTTCATATTTTCAACCAATTTCTTAAGTTTAATTTCTTTTAAATTCTTTACTTAAGAATTTCCTTAATTTCTTTAAATCCAATTTATTTATTTATATTTAAATTTCCCAGGTGTATTCATCCAATCATAGTACAACACAATTAAATGTCCAATTGATCTATCACAGTTAATAAACAGAGCATAGCATAACAAGATCTAAAACAATTATCACAGAGTAAATAATAAGATATATCATAGAATATAAATTAGTTTCTATTTGTGAGGGATCCAGTTGGATCCCTCCAACCAGTTTTCCCTGCATCCACAAATATTAGCACAAAAATATATATATATATATATATATATATATATATATCGATTCAATTTGATAATAATTATCATATTCAACCAATCAAGCAATCATTCAATTATTGACTATTTAAATTAACCAGAATTGCAGATGTGAGTGAGTTAAACTCACCTTGGTTTTCGACGAGCGTTCAAATTTAAATTAAGTCGAACGGTGTTCGATTTAACCTAAATTCTTACTTGCTCGGAATGAATCCAGAATTGCACCACTGCATAAATCGCGTCGCTGTGATTCCGGCATCGCCAGTTTCGTTGAAATCGGACAACGAATGCATTAGATATGAATTTTCAAAGTTTTGAAACAAATTTTAAAAATAATCTCCTTTTTAATTTAAATTACTATACCAACAAAACACGGCCCGTACCCTCATCTTCCTCTCGCAATCTACATGCATGCTACCCTGAAGAAAATCGAACCCAAAGCCGCTACTAGGGTTAGGAATCGCGGCCCCTACGACGCACTAATCGACGATCAAACTCCACCCCATTGCGCGCGCGCCTTTACTCCACTCATGACCCAAATCTGGTCGAGCTCGGCTATGGTCTTGCCAGGGAAATCGCGCGTGACATGGCCACGAAGGAAAAGCCATCTCTCCCTCCACGCTTCGTATAAATCGATCGCAGCTGTTCAACTTGAAGAACGCGATGGCCTCTCCATCTTTGTAGGTGGAAGAATACGACAATTTGCGACGGATTGTTGAAAATTTAAGGTGAAAGAATTTGTTTTCTCCGCCATTAAAAGGGATAATAACGGCTGTTGGAAAGGGTTAGGGTTTCGGCCCTAATTTAATATATATATATATATATATATAAAAACGTTTAATTATACTATTTTAATATTAAAATCATTATAAAGCAACTTATTCTAACGATCTCCAAATCACACGTGCCGCCTGGCATTTCTAAGGTTCTACCTATGTCTCGAACATAATGGAACATGTTTCGGAAGCTAATTTGGTCGAACGCACGAGTAACGGAAATAAACGATCAATTTAAAATTAAATCGATTAAAATATTTTCTATGCGTTTTAAGCTGTCGGGGTCAAATGACAACTCCGGTTGCTACGAAAATTGAAATACGATAATAACTAACTATTACGGATCCAATGGAACTGGTTTCGTTGAATTCCGAGACTGTGCCCCGAAAGGCTATTTTAACTCGTTAATATATTCGAGCGATTTTCAAAATCATCGAAATCACTTAAAATTTCACTTTTAAAATTTTATTAACTTAATTATAATTCATATAGAATTTATAATCACATTAGTAATCGTTCTTATTTATTTTAAATCAAAATCTGAATATTTGCATTATTATATTATTAAATTCCATTATTAAATTAATATAATATTCCAAATTCAATTTATCATCTTCTAATTTCATCCAACAGTCCAACATTACTATTTAAATCAAAATAAACTTCAATAAATTTTTAGAAACCATTTTTATATTTATTTACACCCAGATTCACCAATCATCCCAATTCTAATATTAAATTATTATTATTCAAATTTCAATTAAATTTCCCATATTTGAAATTTAACTAATTCTATTAATTTAATCTAAATCTTTTTATTTCAAAATCAAATTATAATCCATATTCGATATTTAAAATGAATTAAATAATCAAATTTGGCGACCCAAAATTTCAGGTCGTTACATTCCTTCCTCCTTATAAAAACTTCGTCCCCGAAATTTGCTAAGATAGAAGCATGTTCCAAACCCAATAGCACATCCTACTTAGTTAAAATCTCAATTTCACTTTTCCCCAAATCTTTATTTTTAAATCGAAACTACTAGTTTCGATTTCTATTCCAAAATTCATTTTATTTTAATTTTAATTTGAAATCAATACGTCGTTAACAAAACGTTTTAATTTTTTTTTCAAAAATTTTCTAACTCCCAAAATTTCCAGAAAATTTTGGTAGAGTCTTCCTTGTACGTATGAGCTTTAGCAATATTACGATAGATATAAATATATATACATCGACCCACACGGCCGGAAAAACCAAAAACAGTTCATATTTCCTATTTTTATTCCGTAGGCATACCTTTTTTAGCATTTTACAAGCAAGCGGCTAATTTATATTGCATATACACACTCCAACTCTATCTACTGCCTTCCGTACCTGTACTTACTCAAACAGACACATCAGTTTCCAATAATATGAGCATTTATCAACATTCCTTTCATTAATCTTGCCAAACTCATCAATTACATAGTTTAAACAAGTAAACTTCATAATTTAACAATGTTAATAATATTTTATTAGCACTTCAAAGATTTCAATCACCATTTAATTTCTCGCCAAATCCAAACTTCACTTTTATTTCACTTGAGTGATTTAAATTCAAGTTTACCTTTTTACAATTCATATTTATTACAACCAATTCACTCTCTTTTCAATATAATTCACATGTTGCATTAATTTACTTCAATTCAATTCCAAATTGATATACAATTGAATTTTTATTTCTAAATCTGATATACTTGCATGATATTACGATCTACTCCCATTTTTATGCAAAGCTACTTAATTATATTACACTTATTTCAATTGAGTCAAATCCAAATTTTATTAACTTCTTTAAACCAACTCAATTCTGCATATAAAATACGACCAATCCTTATGCAAATTTTCATGTCATTCAAGCAATTAACCATCACTTAAGTTTATGACCATTTAGTATTAATTCCAACTTAGATCTACATTAATTTTATTCCATTCGGAATTATTCACAGCCCATATATTTTTATTTCCTTACAATTTTTAATTCAATTCCTTATTCTCACTTCAAAATTGTCATTCAACTTAAGTTTAAATTAATATCATCTCATTCTATATTATTTACAACTTATACACTTTTTTTTCATCACAACAATTAATTAAAATTCTTTCACTTACATTTCAATTGTTTATTACCTAAACATATTTCATTCAAGTTTACTTATAAAGCTCGATCACAAATAGTTTTCAATTTGCTTAAATTGTTTCTTTCGCACAATATTTCATTTCTTCTTATATCAATTTTATTTCATTTTCATTTGATTCTCGTCCAAATCAATTCCAATTCATTTACAAATTTTAATTCAATTTGTTTACTCATTCACTCCATTTAAAATTTTAATTCATCTCCTCGATTCATCCTGAATTTTGTTAATAATGCGACCACTTAAAATCATGTCACTCATTTGAATTTATTTATAATTCAAATCATCACTATTGTAATCTAATTCCATTATTCATTCATACTCTCAGCTTTTTATTGCCAAAATTAAATTCCATACCAGAACTGGGTTTTTATTTTCTTTCCAACATTTTCTTAACAAACCACCGAAATTTCATCCATACCAATACAAATTCCATTTAATTTAGTTTACACTAAGTTTATCTTCAAGCTTCCCTTTATTAATTTGGCTTATGCTAAATTCATTCTCAAACAATTTCTTTGAATTTAGTTGAGTTAAAAATTTATTCATACAATATCATTCTTACTTCTCTAAATTAAATTTCCTTACAATTTAATTATTTTCCAAATTTAATTTAAGTTTAACTAAATTTTATTTAATCAACTTCAGTTCATTCCATTGCTTTTTACTATTTTAAATAAAAATTAATTCCATTCAATATTATTGATAACACAATTGAATTTTGATTTTAATTAGATCCAAATTCAACTCAATTCCATTTAATCAAAGTTAAATCCAATTCAATCCAATTTTAATTCTCCATATACAAGTTTAAAATTTATTTACTAACTTAAGTTCATTCACCCTTGTATATCTTATATTTTCTTCTCCTTATCTTAGTTTACATTTCATTTAGGATTAAGTTGGAAATTCACTATACCATTCAACTATTTCCCATTTGTGATTATAATTCCATTTTGCTTGGTTTTACAATCCAATTTTCTATTCTTAGTTCACCAACTTATTCACTTGAAAGCTTATATTGCTCATTTTAATCAATTTACATCTTATGATCTCAATTCCAGATTATCTATATATATGTATGACTGAATTCTTAAAGATGCAAATTTTCTTTAATTTAATCCTTTACACCATTCTAAATTCACAATTTTAGATCATAAGTATAACACTTACTAGCTTATGAGCACAATTTACTACACAATGACCCATAATTGCAAAGTCATTTTACATTTCAATTTAATCCAACTCAATTTAATTCTAAGTCCAATTTATGTAACTTATCCAAGTTAAATTCAAATTTTCTACTCACTTCAATATATTTCATTCACTTCCATTTTCTAATATTAAATTTTAATTCCAAGATTGAAAATTTTAATTTCTTCCTCATTAATATCAACTTTACTTAATAAGTTCAATAGTTGATCCATTTTAACCTTCACCTTATTTAAGTAGAACTTTCCAGTATTCAATTGCCTGGTTTTATTTCAAAATCATTTTGAAATAATAAATGACTCATACTCTCTTGGTATATCAAATCAAACTTCCAGATTTCTAAAACAATTTGTTTTTATTAAAGCAATTTCCCTTTCTGAAATTTCCAAAACAACTGTTATACCCAACAAGTCCAAACAATATCATAACCAACCACTTTGGTAGAAACTCATCACTTTAGAAACTCGAAAATGAATTCTAATGATGTGGCCGGCATCATGAGGATTGTTTTCCAGCGAATGCAGTGAGTTCAGTGCTTCCTTACTTTTAGAAATTCATTTCAAATAGTTTCCATTCAAACATATTACCCAAAATAATATTCCATTATTGCCTTCAAACACTTTGGAAAACATTTCAAACATTCCCAAGATTTAAATTTCCAAATTTTGGTTTCAATACATTTAAAATCCTTTCCAAAATTTTCGGGATTTAAATTATGGTTTAATTCGAATTTAGTTATTCTTCTTTTGTATAATTTATACTTATAGAATTTGATTTGATTATAACCATTTCAAATTTTAGATCTAATTTTGGATTCTTCTTTGATTAAGATATTAACAACCAAACAATCAAATATATATAATAATTTTAGAAAATTATTTCTTTTATACCAAAATATAATTTTGGGTAAAATTATTTCATTTACCCATTTAAAAACAATACTGTCCGTTTATTTTGTTTAAGAGTTTAGAAACCCATATCGATAAGGTTGTACTTCCCGCACCGACCAGAATTCATAAACACTCAACCGATAAGTCAACACAGCATAAAAACAATTTTATATTCACTAACAAGTACGCTCTCAATCTATTATTACACTCAACTCATTATAGAGTGCTATAACTCTGTTAAATGAGTAATTTCCCCACCAAAGCCTAGGTTGTCGCCAACCTAAGCTCTAATACCAAGTGTAATAGCCCGCAAATCCGTACCCTTGAGTCAACACTATTCTACATCAATTAACTCAAGTAGAATAGAAATATGAACCATTTGGGTTAAAGAAGAAGAGGTAGAAGAAAGAAGGAACTAAACAGTATCAGAATCTCACAGTAGCAGCGGAATAAAATATAATATATAGTATCAGCTCTTTACACAAAATGAAAACTATATCTATTTTATACAATATATCATCAGAGTATCTCATACAAACAACATTTACCAATCAGAAAATTCCTTACAATCACAGCAGCGGATATATATCCAAATACGAATAATGCATCTCAGACTCCAGCTCCTCTCCTGCTCCAAAGCATCATGTCCTGAACATATAATACTCGGTCTGACCCGAGCATTATAATGAAATAACACCCGAGTCAGTCTGGAATACCAGCTGATAATAATGCACCCAAATTGATTATTAAAGTTTCAAAAATCCTTTTGAAAACAAAAGCATCTCGTAAGACCACGCCACAAATAAACATGTCGGGTTTTTACCTTACGATAGCTAAAACACTTTTTATAGAAATCCTCTGATATTATAATAGGGTCTAAATACAAGTACTTATAAAATAGCCGAAATTGTTACATCTATTAAATTCCAGCTACCAGCCACAGAGTGGGTAATACAAACAAAACTCCTAAAAGGCTCGTAGGGAGAATGGATTTCCAACAATGACTAGGCACTGGGGTACCACCTGTCACAGTACTTGGTCTAGATCAGTGTACCGAGGACCACGCCCGATCCGCTGCAACACAAGGACCTGACTACCCCTTACTAGATAGTCCTGAGTAAGATCACCCCACGGTTGGGATCAGAAACCGCACCACTAAGCCGAAATAAAAGGGACATCTAGACAGGAATGACCTTACCCGGAAGTGGGTGCTGCCCACCAAGCCTTGCTGCATATCCCCTGATTTTTAGTCATACTCGGTTGATGAGGCTTGAGGCTAAGCGTTACCTTTTTGAACGTTTCACTTAGAATGCCCATCACCCACCTGACGATATTCCGAAAGCATTCGTCCATACAAGTCCGTCCCGGGTTCGAACGGGACCGAAGGCACTATTCCTACTACGTCCATTTTGGAAATATCCTCTGGATTAGTAGCGACTAGCCCTTGCACTTCACTGCTCCATCTTCGACTCCGAACTCGTTCTTCCACGAAACATACAAACCGGATCGAAATGGTTTTCGAGAAATAAATGTCGATCCCGGTCTCTTCGAAACGATCAACACATTTGTCCAATATTGATAGTCGGTGATTTAACTATCAATTAACATTCACAAACATCCATCACACAGTAAATAATTTCCTAATTATTTATTTCCTCAAAAATATCTTTACGAGACATAATTTTCCTTTTCAAATCCCGTTGAAAACACTTTTCAAACTCAATTTCTCATGGAATAAATTTCTCAAATTGTTACTTACCTTGAAAGTGTCCAAGCACCAATCCTTAAGATTTTAAAATAATTCAATTACTTTATTCCTGAAAATACATTAAAACATTCATATTAAAACTTCTTACATACTTGATTTAAAATATATATATATATATATATATATATATATATACTTTTAAAAATATCTCAAATAAAACTGCTTAATAAAATATAAACTATTATCTTTAAAATAAAGTTAAGTCATACTAAATTTTAAAATAAAATTATGAAACTCTATACAATTTCTAAATAATACTTTGATTGATTATCTTTAAAATAGAACCATTTTATAAAGTATAAATAATAATAATCTTCTTTAAAACATAATTCTAATTATCCTTTAAAAAAATTACTTCTATAACTACTTTGATATATATTCACTTTTAAAATTCTTACAACTTAAATAAGTTCCTTGAAACCATTCTTTAATATAACATCAAACTCTAACGTTTCAAAATTCTATTTTAAAAACGTACTTGGCTTTCAAGGAAATACACTTCCATCTTAGAATAACCAAAGAATTCCATTTATCAATCCAACACGTTTTATCCCAATTAAATTTTACGTTATCCCGTAAAATCCTTTCCATACTTTAATAATAGCTCCTTTTATTTTAAACACATTGCTATTTCCTGGAAATCACTATCAAACATACGTTTAAAATATTTAAAGTAAGCTCTAGAAATTATTTAATTGAAAATAACAATACTCAAGGAAATATATAGGGTTTTCCTTAGTATTTTAAATAAAATTTAACTTTTAAAATATGGTCATTAAATCAAATGTTCATATTAAAATTTCCTTTTGAAAACTTAATACTACTTTATCTTTTTTTAAAAATAATTAAATACCATAATTACTTAATAAAATATTTGATTTCACTTAAAAACAAATTTAAAATAATATTTCTTTTCTAAAAATATTCTAAACATATTTAAACTGCAAATTTATAATCTGAAAGCTTTCTTAAAAACAAAATAAAATTTCCAGGAGAAAGCACACTTCTCATTCTTTAAAATAAATCTCGCTATTATTTTTAACAGTTCTCAATTCCTTCTTACACCATAAATTCAAACACTTCATATTTTCAACAAATTTCTTGAATTTAATTTCTTTTAAATTCTTTACTTAAGAATTTCCTTAATTTCTTTAAATCCAATTTATTTATTTATATTTAAATTTCCCAGGTTGTATTCATTCAACCATAGTACAACATAATTAAATGTCCAATTTATCTATCACAGTAAATAAATAGAGAATAGCATAAAGGATCTAAAACAATTATCACAGAATAAATAATAAGATATATCATAGAATATAAATTAATTTCTATTTGTGAGGGATCCAGTTGGATCCCTCCAACCAGTTTTCCCTGCATTCATAGATATTAGCACAATAATATATATCGATTCAATTTGATAATAATTATCATATCCAACCAATCAAGAAATCATTCAATTATTGACTATTTAAATTAACCAGAATTCAAGATGTGAGTGAGTTAAACTCACCTTGGGTTTTCGGCGCGCGGTCAAATTTAAATTAAATTGAATGGTGTTCGATTTAACCGAAATTCTTACTTGCTCGGAATGAATCCAGAATTGCACCACTGCATAAATCACGTCGCTGTAATTCAGACGTCGCCAGTTTCGTTGAAATCTGAAAACGAATGCATTAGATATGAATTTTCAAAGTTTTGAAACAAATTTTAAAAATAATCTCCTTTTTAATTTAAATTACTATACCAACAAAACACGGCCCGTACCCTCATCTTCCTCTCGCGATCTACACGCACGCTACCCTCAAGAAAATCAAACCCAAAGTCGCTACTAGGGTTAGGAATCGTGGCCTCTACGACACACTAATCGACGATCAAACTCCACCCCATCGTGCGCGCGCCTCTACTCCACCCACGACTCAAATCTGCTCGAGCTCGGCTATGGCCTTGCCTGGGAGATCGCACGCGACATGGCCACGAACGCAGAGCCATCTCTCCCTCCACGCTGCGTATAAATCGATCGTAGCCGTTCAACTTGAAGAACACGATGGCCTCTCTATCTTTGTAGTTGGAAGAATTCGCCAATTCGTGACGGATTGTTGAAAATTTAAGGTGAAAGAATTTTTTTTCTCGGCCATTAAAAGGGATAATGACGGCTGCTGGAAAGGGTTAGGGTTTCGGCCCTAATTTAATATATATGTATATATATATATAAAAACGTTTAATTATATTATTTTAATATTATAATCATTATAAAGCAACTTATTCTAACGATCTCCAAATCACACATGCCGCCTGGCGTTTCTAAGGTTCTACCTATGTTCCGACACAATGGAACATGTTTCGAAAGTGGTCGAACGCACGATTTACGGAAAGAAACGATCAATTTAAAATTAAATCGATTAAAATATTTTCTATGCGTTTTAAGCTGCCGGGGTCAAATGACAACTCTGATTGCTACGAAAATTGAAATCCGATAATAAATAACTATTACGGATCTAGTGGAACTGGTTTCGTTGAATTCCGAGACTGTGCCCAGGAAGGCTATTTTAACTCGTCAATAAATTCGAGCGATTTTCAAAATCGTCGAAATCACTTAAAATTTCACTTTTAAAATTTTTATTAACTTAATTATAATTCGTATAGAATTTATAATCACATTAGTAATCGTTCTAATTCGTTTTAAATCAAAACCTGAATATTTGCATTATTATATTATTAAATTCCATTATAAAATTAATATAAAATTCCAAATTCAATTTATCAGCTTCTAATTTCATCCAACAGTCCAACATTACTATTTAAATAAAAATAAACTTGAATAAATTTTTAGAAACCATTATTATATTTATTTACACCCATATTCACCAATTATCCCAATTCCAATATTAAATTATTATTATTCAAATTTCAATTAAATTTCCCATATTTGAAATTTAACTAATTCTATTAATTTAATCTAAATCTTTTTATTTCAAAATCAAATTATAATCCATATTCTATATTTAAAATGAATAAAATGTTCAAATTTGGCGACCCAAAATTTCGTGTCGTTACATTCCTCCTCCTTTATAAAAATTTCGACCCCGAAATTTGCTAAGATAGAAGGATGTTCCAAACCCAATAGCACATCCTACTTAGTTAACATCTCAATTTCACTTTGCCCCAAATCTTTATTTTCAAATCGAAACTACAAGTTTCGATTTCTATTCCAAAATTCTTTTTATTTTTATTTTAATTTGAAATCAATATGTCGATAACAAAACGTTTTAATGTTTTTTTCAAAAAATTTCGAACTCCTAAAATTTTCGAATTTTTTTGCCAGAGTCTCCCTTGTACGTAGGAGCTTTTGCAATATCACAATAGATATAAATATATATACATCGACCCACACGGTCGGAAAAACCAAAAACAGTTCATATTTCCTATTTTTATTGCGTAGGCGTACCTTTTTTAGCATTTTACAAGCAAGCTGTACTTACTCAAACAAACACATCATTTTCCAATAATACGAGCATTTATCAACATTCCTTTCATTAATCTAGCCAAACTCATCAATTTCATAGTTTACAAAAGTAAACTTCATAATTTAATAATGTTAACCATATTTTATTAGCACTTCAAAGATTTCAATCACCATTTAATTTCTCCACAAATCCAAACTTCACTTTTACTTCACTTGAATGATTTAAATTCAAGTTTACCTTTTTACAATTCATATTTATTACAACCAATCACTCTCTTTTCAATATAATTCACATGTTGCATCAATTTACTTCAATTCAATTCCAAATTGATTTACAATTGAATTTTTATTTCTAAATTTGATATATTGTATCATATTATGATCTACTCCCATTTTTATGCAAAGCTACTTAATTATATTACAGTTATTTCAATTGAGTCAAATCCAAATTTTATTAACTTCTTTAAACCAACTCAATTCCGCATACAAAAAAAGACCAATCCTTATGCAAATTTTCATGTCATTCAAGCAAATAACCATCACTTAAGTTTATGACCATTTAATTTTAGTTCCAACTTAGATCTACATTAATTTTATTCCATTCGGAATTATTCACATCCCATATATTCTTATTTCCTTACAATTTTTAATTCAATTCCTTGTTCTCACTTCAAACTTGTCATTCAACTTAAGTTTAAATTAATATCATCTCATTCTACATTATTTACAACTTATACACTTTTGTTTCATCACAACAGTTAATTAGAATTCTTTCACTTGCATTTCAATTGTTTACTACCTAAACATATTTCATTCAAGATCACTTATAAAGCTCGATCACAATTAGTTTTCAATTTGCTTAAATTGTTTCATTCACACAATATTTCATTTCTTCTTATATCAATTTTATTTCATTTTCATTTGATTCTCATCCAAATCAATTCCAATTCATTTACAAATTTTAATTCAATTTGTTTACTCATTCACTCCATTTAAAATTTTAATTCGTCTCCTCGATTCATCCAAAATTTTGTTAATAACTTAAAATCATGTCACTCATTTGAATTTATTTATAGTTCAAATCATCACTATTGTAATCTAATTCCATTATTCATTCATGCTCTCAGATTTTTATTGCCAAAATTAAATTCCATACCAGAACTGGGTTTTTATTTTCTTTCCAACATTTTCTTAACAAACCACCGAAATTTCATCCATACCAATACAAATTCCATTTAATTTAGTTTACACTAAGTTCATCTTCAAGCTTCCCTTTATTTAATTTGGCTTATGCTAAATTCATTCTCAAACAATTTCTTTGAATTTAGTTGAGTTAAAAATTTATTCATACAATATCATTCTTACTTCTCTAAATTAAATTTCCTTTCAATTTAATTCTTTTCCAAATTTAATTTAAGTTTAACTAAATTCTATTTAGTCAACTTGAGTTCATTCCATTGCTTTTTACTATTTTAAATAAAAATTAATTCCATTCAATATTATTCATAACACAATTGAATTTTGATTTTAATTAGATCCAAATTCAACTCAATTCCATTTAATCAAAGTTAAATCGAATTCAATCCAATTTTAATTCTCCATATACAAGTTCAAAATTTATTTACTAACTTAAGTTCATTCACCCTTGTATATCTTATATTTTCTTCACCTTATCTTAGTTTACATTTCATTTAGGATTAAGTTGGAATTCACCATACCATTCAACTATTTCCCATTTGTGATTATAATTCCATTTTACTTGGTTTTACAATCCAATTTTCTATTCTTAGTTCACCAACTTATTCACTTGAAAGCTTATATTGCTCATTTTAATCCATTTACATCTTATGATCTCAATTCCAGATTATCTATATATATGTATTACTGAGTTCTTAAAGATACAAATTTTCTTTAATTTAATCCTTTACACCATTTTAAATTCACAATTCTAGATTAAAAGTATAACACCTACTAGCATATGAGTACAATTTATTACACAATGACCCATAATTGCAAAGTTATTTTACATTTCAATTTAATCCAAATCAATTTAATTCTAAGTCCAATTTATTTAACTTATCCAAGTTAAATTCAAATTTTCTATTCACTTCAATATATTTCATTCACTTCCATTGTCTCAAGTTAAATTTTAATTCCAAGATCAAAAATTTTCATTTCTTACTCATTAATATCAACTTCACTTAATAAGTTCAATAGTTGATCCATTTTAACCTTCACATTATTTAAATAGAATTTTCCATTATTCAATTGCCCGGTTTTATTTCAAAGTTATTTTGAAATAATAAATAACTCATACTCTCCGGGTATATCAAATCAAACTTCCAGATTTCTAAAACAATCTGTTTTTACCAAAGTAATTTCCCTTTCTGAAATTTCCAAAACAACTGTTATACCCAACAAGTCCAAACAATATCATAACCAACCACTTTGGTAGCAACTCATCACTTTAGAAACTCGAAAATGAATTCTAATGATGTGGCCAGCATCATGAGGATTATTTTCCAGTGACTGCAGTGATTTCAGTGCTCCTTACTTTCACAAATTCATTTCAAAATAGTTTCCGTTCAAACATATTACCCAAAAATAATATTCCATTATTGCCTTCAAACACTTTGGAAAACATTTCAAACATTCCCAAGATTTAAATTTCCAAATTTTGGTTTCAATACATTTAAAATCCTTTCCAAAATTTCCGGGATTTAAATTATGGTTTAATTCGAATTTAGTTATTCTTCTTTTGTATAATTTATACTTATAGAATTTGATTTGATTATAACCATTTCAAATTTTAGATCAAATTTTAGATTCTTCTTTGATTAAGATATTAACAACCAAACAATCAAATATATATAATAATTTCAGAAAATTATTTCTTTTATAGCAAAATATAATTTTGGGTAAAATTATTTCATTTACCTACTTTAAAACAATACTATGTCAGTTTATCTTGTTTATGAGTTTAGAAACCCATATTCACACGCTTGTACTTTCCGCACCGACCAAAATTCATAAACACTCAATCGGTAAGTCAACACAGTATAAAAACAATTTTATATTCACTAACAAGTGCGCTCTTAATATATTATTACACTCAACTCATTATAGAGTGCTATTGACTCTGTTAAATGAGTAATTTCCCCACCAAAGCCTAGGTTGTCGCCAACCTAAGCTCTGATACCAAGTGTAACAGCCTGCAAATCCGTATCCTTGAGTCAATACTATTCTACATCAATTAACTCAAGTGGAATAGAAATACGAACCATTTGGGTTAAAGAAGAAGAGGTAGAAGAAAGAAGGAACTAAACAGTATCAGAATCTCACAGTAGCAGCGGAATAGAATATAATATATAATATCAGCTCTTTACACAAAATGAAAACTATATCTATTTTATACAACATATCATCAGAATATCTCATACAAACAACATTTACCAGTTAGAAAATTCCATACAATCATAGCAACGGATATATATACAAATACAGATAATACGGCTCGGACTCCAGCTCCTCTCCTGCTCCAAAGCATCATGTCCTGAACATATAATACTCGGTCTGACCCGAGCATTATAATGAAATAACACCCGAGTCAGTCTGGAGTATCAGCTGATAATAATGCACCCACATTAATTATTAAAGTTTCAAAAATCCTTTTGAAAACAAAAGCATCTGGTAAGACCACGCCACAAATAAACATGTCGGGTTTTTACCTTACGATAGCTAAAACAGTTTTTATAGAAATCCTCTGATATTATAATAGGGTCTAAATACAAGTACTTATAAAATAGCCGAAATTGTTACATCTATTAAATTCTAGCTAGTAGCCACAGAGTGGGTAATACAAAAAAAACTCGTAAAATGCTCGTAGGGAGAATGGATTTCCAACAATGACTAGGCACCGGGGTACAACCTATCACAGTACTTGGTATAGATTAGTGTACCGAGGACCACGCCCGATCCCCTGCAACACAAGGCCCGGACTGCCCCTTACTTGATAGTCCCGAGTAAGATCACCCAGCGGTTGGGATCAGCAACTGCACCACTAAGCCGAAATAAAAGGACATTTAGACAGGAATGACCTTACCCAAAAATGGGTGCTGCCCACCAAGCCTTGCTGCATATCCCTTGATTTTCAGTCATTCCCGGTTGATAAGGCTTGAGGCTAAGTGTTACCTTTTTGAACGTTTCATTTAGAATGCCCGTTGCCCGCCTGACGATGTTTCGAAAGCATTCGTCCATACGAGTCCGTCCCAGGTTCGAACGGGACCAAAGGCACTATTCTTACTACATCCATTTTGGAAATATCCTCAGCATTAGCAATGACTAGCCCTTGCACTTCACTGCTCCATCTCCGACTCTGAACTCGTTCTTCCACGAAACGTACAAATCGGATCGAAATGGTTTTCGAGAAATAAATCTCGATCCCGGTCTCTTCGAAACGATCAACGCATTTGTCCAATATTGATAGTCAGTGATTTAACTATCAATTAACATTCACAAACATCCATCACACAATAAATAATTTCCCAATTATTTACTTCCTCAAAAATATCTTTACGAGACATAATTTTCCTTTTCAAATCCTATTGAAAATACTTTTCAAACTCAATTTCTCATGGAATAAATTTCTCAAATCGTTACTTCCCTTGAAAGTGTCCAAGCACCAATCCTTCAGATTTTAAAATAATTCAATTACTTTATTCTTGAAAATACATTAAAACATTCATATTAAAACTTCTTACATACTTGATTTGAAATATATATATACTTTTATAAATATCTCAAATAAAACTGCTTAATAAAATATTAACTATTATCTTTAAAATAAAGTTAAGTCATACTAAATTTTAAAATAAAGTTATGAAGCTCTATATAATTTCTAAATAATACTTTGATTGATTATCTTTAAAATAGAACCATTTTATAAAGTATAAACAATAATAATATTCTTTAAAACATAATTCTAATTATCCTTTAAAAATAATTACTTCTATAACTACTTTGATATATATTCACTTTTAAAATTCTTACAACCTAAATAATTTCCTTGAAACCATTCTTTAATATAACTTCGAACTCTAACGTTTCAAAATTCTATTTTCAAAACGTACTTGGCTTTCAGGGAAATACACTTCCATCTTAGAATAACCAAAGAATTCCTTTTATCAATCCTACACGTTTTATCCCAATTAAATTTTATGTTATCCCGTAAAATCCTTTCCATACTTTAATAATAGCTCCTTTTATTTTAAACACATTGCTATTTCTTAGAAATCACTTTCAAACATACGTTTCAATATTTAAAATAAGCTCTAGAAATTATTTAATTGAAAATAATAATACTTAAGGAAATATATAGGGGTTTCCTAAGTATTTTGAATAAAAATTAACTTTTAAAATAAGGTCATTAAATCAAATGTTCATATTAAAATTTCCTTTTGAAAACTTAATACTACTTTATCTTTTTTTTAAAATAATTAAATACGATAATTACTTAATCAGATATTTGCTTTCACCTAGAAACAAATTTAAAATAATATTTCTTTTCTAAAAATATTCTAAACATATTTAAACTACAAATTTATAATTTGAAAGCTTTCTTAAAAACAAAATAAAATTTCCAGGAGAAAGCACACTTCTCATTCTTTAAAATAAATCTCGCTATTATTTTTAACAATTCTCAATTCCCTTTTTAAACCACAAATTCAAATGCTTCATATTTTTAACCAATTTCTTGAATTTAATTTCTTTTAAATTCTTTACTTAAGAATTTCCTTAATTTTTTTAAATCCAATTTATTTATATTTAAATTTCCCAGGTTGTATTCATCCAATCATAGTACAACACAATTAAATGTCCAATTTATCTATCACAGTAAATAAACAGAGCCTAGCATAACAGGATCTAATACAATTATCACAGAATAAATAATAAGATACATCATAGAATATAAATTAATTTCTATTTGTGAGGGATCCAGTTGGATGCCTCCAACCTGTTTTCCCTGCATCCACAGATATTGGCACAACAATATATATCAATTCTATTTTATAATAATTATCATATTCAACCAATCAAGCAATCATTCAATTATTGACTATTTAAATTAACCAGAATTCCAGATGTGAGTGAGTTAAACTCACCTTGGTTTTTCGGCGTGCGTTCAAATTTAAATTAAATCGAACAGCGTTCGATTTAACCTAAATTATTACTTGGTCGGAATGAATCTAGAATTGCAGTAGAATTGCACCATTGCGTAAATCGCATCGCTGCGATTCCGACATCGCCAGTTTCGTTGAAATCTGACAACGAATGCATTAGATATGAATTTTCAAAGTTTTGAAACAAATTTTAAAAATAATCTCCTTCTTAATTTAAACTACTATACCAACAAAACATGGCCCGTACCCTCATCTTCCTCTCGCGATCTACACGCACGCTACCCTCAAGAAAATCGAACCCAAAGCCGCTACTAGGGTTAGGCATCGCGGCCCCTATGACGCACAAATCGACGATCAAACTCCACCCCATCGCGCGCGCGCCTCTACTCCACCTACGACCCAAATCCAGTCGAGCTTGGCTATGGCCTTGCCTGGGAAATCATGCGCGACACGACCATAAACGCAGAGCCATCTCTCCCTCCACGCTGCGTATAAATCGATCGCAGCCATTCAACTTGAAAAACACGATGGCCTCTCCGTCTTTGTAGTTGGAAGAATTCGCTAATTCGCGAAGGATTGTTGAAAATTTGAGGTGAAAGAATTAGTTTTCTCGGACATTAAAAAGGATAATGACGGCTGCTGGAAAGGGTTAGGTTAATATATATATATATATATATATATATATATATAAACGCTTAATTATATTATTTTAATATTAAAATCATTATAAAGCAACTTATTTTAACGATATGCAAATCACATGTGCCGCCTGGCGTTTCTTAGGTTCTACCTATGTTCCGAACACAATGAAACATGTTTCGGAAGCTAATTTGGTCGAACGCACGAGTTACGGAAATAAACGATCGATTTTAAATTAAATCGATTAAAAAATTTTTATGCGTTTTAAGCTGCGGGGGTCAAATGACAACTTCGATTGTACAAAAATTAAAATCCGATAATAACTAACTATTATGGATCCAATGGAACTAGTATCGTCGAATTCCGAGACTGTGCCCCGAAAGGCTATTTTAACTCGTCAATAAATTCGAGCGATTTTCAAAATCGTCGAAATCACTTAAAATTTCACTTTTAAAATTTTATTAACTTAATTATAATTCATATAAAATTTATAATCACATTAGAAATAATTCTAATTTGTTTTAAATCAAAATCTGAATATTTGCATTATTATATTATTAAATTCCATTATCAAATCAATATAAAATTCCAAATTCAATTTATCAGCTTCTGATTTCACCCAACAGTTCAACATTAATATTTAAATCAAAATAAACTTAAATAAATTTTTAGAAACCATTTTTATATTTATTTACATCCAAATTCACCATTTATCCCAATTCCAATATTAAATTATTATTATTCAAATTTCAATTAAATTTCCTATATTTGAAATTTAACTAATTCTATTAATTTAATCAAAATCTTTTTATTTCAAAATCAAATTATAATCCATATTCGATGTTTAAAATGAATTAAATATTCAAATTTGGCGACCCAAAATTTTGGGTTGTTACACAGGCCATATTTCTACCATTTTAATGTCGGCGTTAGACATTTTAGATTGCTACTTAGGCCTTTATGTTGTTTTCTCATTTTTATCATGAACGGATAAGCTAGGTTTCCATTAAGGCCTTACACCACCGTTACTAAATATAATGTCGGATACCAATATAATGTCTTATATATAGAAATGGTTGCCACTAAGGCCTTGCACCAACGTTACAAAACATAATGTCTTATATAGACAAATGGTTGCCACTTAGATTTTACAACAACATTTCCAAATTTATTGTCATGTTTAAACATTTGGTTTCTACCAATGCCTAGCACCAAAGTCAATGAATCTAATGTCCTTTCTAGACATATGGTTACCATTAAGGCCTTATACTAAAGTTATCAAATATATTATCATGTTTAGACATAGGATTTTCACTAAGGACTGACATCAAAGTTATAGAATATAATTTCGTTTTTAGACCTATGGTAGCCACTAAGGCCTTACACCAATGTATTATCATCTCAAATGATATAGCTTATCATCTCTTAGCTTTCTGAATCTTGGACTCAAATTTCCATCTTTCAACAAGTAATTTCATTTTAGCTTATTATTCTCTATGGTTATTTCATTCCTGTGAAATTATCAACCATCACGTTAGAAGATTACTTCCAAAATGCTACTGAAAATTCATTTATTCAAATGCATGTTCTTAACATCATTAGTTATCACAGGTTGACTTTACATGGTTGTTGCATGCTAACTTAGTGCTGTCACGTGTTGATATCATTTAGTTATTGTTGGTTGTGTTTCGACCGGGCCAACACCACCGAACCAACTCCTTTCCTAAGCACTGCCGAACCAACTCCCTTCCCAGTGTACTGCCGGTCCAACTCACTTCCTATGCCTAGCCGAACCAGAACTCAACCCATCTACCACCGGACCGTAGCGTTACCGAACCAACACATCTCCAAGGTACTACCAGACCAACCACTGCCGAACCAAAGCCACTCCCTTCCCATGCCTGCCGAACCAACTCCCTTCCCATGCCTGCCGAGCCAAAGTGATACCGGACCAATTCCACTCCAACCATCTCCGGACCAAGGCATTGCCGAACCAACATTGCCAGGCCAGATTGCTTCAGCCCAGGCCCACCAGCAGCTATATACATCCAGGACCCCTACCCTCAGCCTCACTCTATAAATAGAGGGGCAGGGGTACAACAATGGTGGACAAGTTTGGGAGCTCAAGCATGGATAGAACTTTCAAACAACTTTCATATGCTTGTAATCAAAGCTTTGTACTTGTAATCTGAACCATAAAGGAGAATAACATATAGAGTGGACGTAGGCACATTCTGGCCGAACCACTATAAATCTGTGTGTCTTTTACAGTTTAGTCCCTGCTTTTTACATATTTGCATAAATCACCCAAATCGCTAAGAACAACATAAAATCGACTAAATCATACGACTTGGAGGTGTTTGCCCATTTTTTGTGCAAACATTTTTGGTGCTTTCACTGAGAACAGGAGCTCGAAGCTTCAGCTTCTCCCACTTAACCTTCTTCCTATCAGCATCGCTCATTGCTTGGAAAACATGCCTCTCAGACGAAAGAAAGATGCTAACAAAGGAAAGAACATCGCAACTAGCAGTATTCCAGATCCAGTGATCACTGGTCAAGAGAATCGTCCCGTTCCAACAGCGGTACAAAATGGAAGTCAGGTAAATCCGACAGCCCCTACCACGGAACAACCGACAGCAATTACTAGGGTAGATCTAGACAGGGTTGTGGCTGAAGTGACTGATCGCTTCACATCCCAACAAGAAGCCTTGGTGAACCAACTCATGTCACGCTTAAGGGATGCAGAAGAATCCAACTGCAACACTGAATCATGGGATGAGTCCCAGTCTGGAGGACCTGGGAGGCGAAAAAGATCTTTCTTCTTCGAAGAGGCAAACAACAGAAACAACAATGGTAGGAGCCGAGCCCGGACTCAGCCCGAATTCCGATCCGAGAAGACGCTTGGAACCGAACCCAACAGGGGAGGTACCAGGCGAGGGTCGGATGTAGCCGAGCCTGTCATGCTACCTAGCCATGGGAACACCAATGAACGGGGCCGAGCTAGAGTCCAGCCCGAAGTTGGACCCGAGGAAATGCTTGGAACAGAACCCAGCAGGGGAAGATCCAGGCAAGTGCCAACTGTAGCTGACCCTAACATGCTCCCAGAAGTCCAGAGGCAGCCACGGGAAAATCTTAGGAGTGATAGGCGATAACATCCCTACAGGTCATCTGGACGGAATCAATACCGCAGAGAAGAACCAAACTCATTTCTATCTGCTCCAAATTCTGATGAAAGGATGGCGCGATTGTTCAGAGAGTGCGTCTGACGGAATCAAAGAGATCGAGGGATAGGCGCTAGGGTAAGCAGCCCCTTCACCCGCAATATCGAAATTGCCATCACCCCCCGAGAATGAAAAAGGCCAACAATGGAGCCTTACAAGGGAACCTCTGACCCCGTCGTACACTTACAGAGATACACACAACATATGCTCATGACCGGAGCGACAGAAGGAGTATTGTGTAAATGCTTTCCACTATTCTTGGCAGATCTAGCTACCTCCTGGTTCTGCCATCTACCCCAAGGGTCCATCAGCTCATGGGAAATGTTGAAAGAAAAGTTCATCAGCCGATTCCGCATTCATGTGGAACAACCCAAGGACGCTTATTCCTCATCCAATATCAAACAAATGCCCGGAGAGACAGTGCAACAATATTTAGCCCGATTTAATGCCACAGCGGCCGCAGTCCAGGATGCCGATGAGAAACTTATCCTAATGGCCCTTTGCAGTGATGTGCATCCGGATACTAAATTTGCTAGGAGATTAACGAAAGAAAAGCCAGCTACCTTACCCGATTTCTTCCATGAAGCCGGAAAATATATGAGACTTGAAGAAGCTGCCATAGAAAGGCAGACAGGGCAACAAACTAAGGCATCTCATGGCAACACACCCGCAGTAGCAAAGGACGTTCGAAGAAATGACTCCAGAGATAGTGTTGGGGGCAAGAAGGGAGAAAAGCGTCTATATCGGCCAGGACCGAGATTTGACACTTACACTCCTTTGAATGAAACCATCGAAAACATATTCCTGGCCACCCAAGGCGAAGTTAAATACAAACGCCCCCCGCACAAGAAGGAATCAGACAACGCAATTAAATCTGGAAAGTTCTACCGTTTCCATGAATCTCATGGACATGATACCAATGAATGCCATCATCTCTGGGACTTAATTGAAGAACACATCAGAAGGAAGAGACTGGAACGCTATGTAAAAAGCCAGAACAAGACTCTAGCTCCTGCCAATAAAAGCCCGAGGCTATCACCCCCGGAAGTAGGCGGAGGAAATCGCAACACCAGCGGCTCTAGTCAAGAGAAGATAGTGGTGCATACCATATCGGGAGGACCACACATCGCCGACAGAAGCTGGGCAGAGATGGAAAAATATGGAAAGTCGCTTAGAAACAATGAAGACTGCGTTAATTCCGTTATAGAAGAACGCCACCCAAAGTGGAAAGAGAACAGTGACATCGCATTCGGTAGGCGTGACCTAGAAGGAAGGCAGTACCCTCACATGGATCCTATGGTCATCTCTGCCTGGTTCGGTCTAGCCAAAGTTTTCCGAATTCTAGTAAACATTTAAGCATGCTTTCGACAAAATGAAGTTGTCGATGAAGGATGTGTCTCCCTGCAACAAACCACTACATAGTTTCACTGGAGATGCGAAGATGCCCCTCAGGCAACTGGACCTCTTTGTTGAAATAGGAAGTCATCCCCGCTCCGTTGTGCGGAAACAAACATTTGTGCTAATAGAAAACCACTCGGCCTACAATGCCTTTTTGGGAAGACCAGCCTTGTCCGATTTCCAAATTGTCTTGGCCCCATGGTGCCTGAAGATGAAATTCCCAACAGACAATGGAATAGGAGAAGTAGAGGGAGATCAAGACGCTGCTCGAGACTGCTATATAACTGAGCTTCGCAATAACCGCAGAAGGGATAAAGGGAAGAATGCAGAGACTACTCTCTGCATGAAAACCTTGGAAGCATATCAACTAAAGAAAGCCCCTCCTCTTCGATATACCAATGATCCTTTCAATGAATTAGACCCCATGGGCAAAGAGGAGGAGGCCACCGCCGAGCCTGCAGAGGCTATGGAGTTTGTATCTGTAGACAAACATGACTCAAGTAGACTATTGAAAATCGGATCTTAACTAAAAGCAGAATTGAAAGATCAACTCATTGATTTTCTCCGCCACAACTTGGATGTATTTGCATGGACGCACGCTGATATGACTGGAATCTCCCCAGACGTAGCGTGCCACGTACTGAACATCGATCCTACCAAAGTGCCAGTAAAGCAGAAAAAGAAAAGCATGGGCGCAGAACGATCAGCAGCCCTCGATGAAGAAGTAAAGAACCTGCTTGCCAATAACTTCATACGAGAAGCCATCTACCCAGAGTGGATCGCTAACCTGGTACTAGTAAAGAAGGCTAATGGGAAGTGCCGAACGTGCATTGACTTCTTCAACTTAAATGATGCTTTCCCAAAGGATTGCTTCCCACTCTCCCGAATCGATCAGCTGGTGGACAGCACAGCCGGGCACGAACTCTTATCTTTTATGGACACATACTCAGGATATAACCAAATTCCTATGCACGCTCCTGATCAAGACCACACTAGTTTTATCACTGACCGGGGATTGTATTGCTACAGAGTAATGCCTTTTGGACTTAAAAACGCCGGAGCTGTTTATCAGCGCCTCGTCAACAAGATGTTCGTAGAACTAATAGGACGAACTATAGAAGTTTATGTGGACGACATGCTAGTAAAATCAGGGAAATCCAACAACCACGTAAGCCACCTAAGCAAGATGTTTCAAGTACTTCGCCAATATGGAATGAAGCTGAATCCTCTATAGTGCTCCTTCGGAGTATCATCGGGAAAGTTCTTAGGATTCATCATCCATGCCAGAGGAATTAAAGTGAACCTGAACAAGTCCGGGCTCTGAAAGAAATCAGGATACCTTCCACTCGAAGAGAAATGCAAAGCCTAAATGGGAAAGTGGCCGCCCTAAGCAGATTCATCTCTAAAGCAACTAACAAGTGTGTCCCTTTCTTCGAAGCTCTAAAGAAGGACAAAGGAAAGTTCGAGTAGACTGACGAATGCTTAAAAGCCTTCCTTAACCTAATCGAACGCCTCCAGAGACCACTAGTACTCTCAACTCTAAATGAAGGCGAAGAGCTATACCTATACCTTGTTGTGTCATCTCATGCTTTAAGCGCCGCTTTGGTAAGAGAAGACAACCGCGCGCAACGGCCAGTATACTTTGTAAGTAAGAATTTTACAGGGGCAGAAGCCAGATATCCTAAACTTGAGAAGCTAGCATACTGTTTAATCACATCACGAAAACTGCGACACTACTTCCAATCTCATTCCATCAGAGTTCTAACCGATCAACCGCTAAGGCAGGTACTCCATCGTCCCGACACTTCCGGACGACTACTTAAATGGTGCATCGAGCTGAGTCAATATGATATCACCTACCATCCTCGCACCACCATCAAGGGACAGGCCATGGCGGATTTCGTTGCCGAATTCACTACCAACGAAGGAGAGGAGCAATCTGAAATAGCGGAAAACATCAAGTGGAATCTCTTTGTGGATGGAGCATCAAACGAACAAGGCTCGGGGGCAGATATTGTAATAATCACTCCCAGGGGAAGGAAGCTACACTATGCTCTAAGGTTGGAATTCACTGCCACCAAAAACGATGCAGAATACGAAGCAGTGATAGCCGAATTAGAACTTGCCCTAGAGATTGGAGTCGGTTCTTTATGTCTCCATAGTGATTCTCAACTTATTGTAAATCAAATACTGGGAGAATTCCAGACTCGAGGAGAACGACTCACAGCATATCTAAAGAAGACCAAGCTGCTGCTCGATCAATTGGATCACTATTTAGTCAAACACATTCCTCTAGAAGAGAATCAGGAGGCCAAAGAACTGGCAAAGCAAGCTAGCATGAAGGACGACACCACTTCCAGAACAGTAACCATCTTAAAGCAAATAGCCCCGAGTTTCGAGCAAGTGAATCTGATAGCTGCAATCGAAGAGGAAACTTAGATGACTCCCATCCGGAAATACTTACAAAGTGGCACACTGCCCGACAGGCGTAACGAAGTTAAGAAAATCTTGAGAAAAGCTTCCCGCTACACAATACAAGAAGGCATCCTCTATCGGCGCGGCTTCTCTAACCCCTTATTAAGGTGTGTCGCTGGAAGGGAAGCCAAGGAAATCTTATCCAACATCCATCAAGGAAGTTGCGGAGATCACACTGGAGGGCAGACTCTGGCAAAGAAGATACTCCGATATGGATAATTCTGGCCCACCTTAAACAAAGACGCCTTGGACTTCATCAAAAAATGCAAAAGATGTCAGAAATTTGCTAAGATCCCTCGACTACCAACAAATGAGATTACTCAGATGACCAGCCCTTGGCCCTTTGCAGTATGGGGAATTGACTTGATTGGCGAACTGCCAATGGGCCGAGGCGGACCCAAATATGCCATAGTGGCAGTCGACTATTTCACCAAATGGGTGGAAGCGGAACCTCTAAATAAAGTATCTTCAGCAAAAGTTATTAACTTCTTGATCAAAAATGTTCTATGCAGGTACGGGGTTCCACTCAAAATCATATCGGACAATGGACTTCAGTTTGGCAGCAAGGAGTTCGCCGACTGGTGCCAAGAGCACGGAATTTACAAAAGCTTCTCGTCCGTGGCTTATCCCAGGAAAATGGACAAGTCGAAGATGTCAACAAAAATATCAAAACTCTAATCAAGAAGAAGCTTGAACTGTCAAAAGACGCTTGGGTGGATGAACTTCCTACGGCACTTTGGGCCTACCGCACGTCTTTCAAAACATCAACAGGGCATACTCCTTTCTCTTTAGCATACGGATCGGAGGCCATGCTCGTAGTTGAAACTGTAGTGCCTTACCACCATAGGATCCACTACAACCCAGAAGAAAATGAAGAACTCCTCCGTATGTCTTTGGATCTAAACGAAGAAAGAAGAAATGATGCAGCACTCAAAGCGGTAGCTCACAAGCAAAAGGTGGCGGCACAATACAACTCCAAAGTCACGCATCGCATCTTACAAGAAGGAGATCTTGTCCTCAAGCAAATCTTCCCGCACCCCGGAGCGCTAGATCCAATCTGTGACGGACCATATGTAATTCATAAAGATCTCCACAATGGAGCTTATATTTTGTCAATAGTGGACGGAGAGGTGTTCCAGAGGGCATGGAATATCCAACACCTTCGTCGATACTTTTCTTAACTTGTGCTGCCCATATAAAGTGAATTAACAAAGAGAATCAGTGGACATAGGCATTTTTGTGCCGAACCACTTTAAAAAGCTTGTCTCTTTTTTAACTTGTTCCTTTATATCTTGGCTGCTTGTTAACTTTATCCTTTTCTGTTGAACAAAATCCTGTGTAATGGCATTTCCATTCAAGAAGCATCACGGCGTGGTCTCCCCTGGACAAGACCTAACAGGTACTATACGAATCTATGCCCTCGCCAATGAGACACTTTTGCTCCAGCATCCCTCTGCTGCGGGTTAACTCATTGCTCGCGATCGGCCCTTAAATCCAACTGTAATGAGCCGATTATAAGCCACCGAGAAGGCCGACTATAGCCGAGGCAGCTCATTACGGCGTTCGGCTCGCCGGCAACTGTGAATCTACTTTAAGCCCCAACATAAGGTGTGGCTAGCCAGGGGTAGTTCACGGTTGACGATCGGCACCCACGCTAGCCGGCCACGGTAAATCGAATAATACCCACGATTACGGGCCATAATGGCCCGGGTAGTTACTATGCGCGATCTCGGCTCCGATGTGTCTTAAGTACGGCTGCGGTAAAAAAGAAAACTCCCCGCGGAGGCGTAAGATGGGTGACAAATGTCTCCAAGACCCACAGCTAGGGAAAGTGACTACAAAACCCGTTTGCCACGAACTTGAGCACATCGAAAGCCTTCCGTGATCGTTAGTTTTACTATTTCTTATATTCCTATTTTATTTAAAACTCTCCTCCTATCCTATATAACAACGCCTAAAGTACAGGGCATAAAATAGAAGACACCCGCAAATGGGGATAGGAACTCGCAACTGGACGACAGGATACTTAGATGCATTCCATACTCAGTCACACAAGAACTTCAAAGCTACCATCTACAATTAAAACACGAGGGGCGGTACTCTCTTCCTTTGTCTATGAATGCGTAGCTATAATTTATTCACACATCACAATAACATTGCAAGGTGTGAAATTATATTTTAAGCATGAGCTTGACATCAAACACAATTGAATCACAGGCATATGCATAGCTGCATTTCTTATGCAACACACTAAAATAACGAAGGCATTTAAATATAACAGAATCAGCTTAAGTTAAAAATTACATGCCAAGAATAAAGTCGTTCATTACAAATAATATAATTATAGTTACATTAATGTTTTGGGACTAACATAGACAGCGATGTCAAGTAAACAAAAAGATGTCCCGGTCAAGTCAAGGAGTCCGCTGCATCAGAACTTCACCTCTATTCTACTGGCCCTCCAAGATCTACTTAACTGCCGGATCAGAACTTTCAACGTGTTGACCAGAGATAGTTGGTGCTTCAGAGGTCCCACCTGTCCAATTCAGGAAAGAACCCATTAATAGTCATGAACAATAGGCAGTCAAGTTACAAAAAGACTAAAAGGGAGGACGTACCAACTTCTGATCCTTGATCATCATCCTCCAACTGCACACCTACCTTCTCAGCAGTAAGCAGCCGCATACCTTCCTTTACCGCCACTTTCTCCTCCTTGGTGAACTGAGCCATGACCGCGTCCATCCTGAAGGGCACACCACCCTCCCTATATGCTTCGGCCTTAGCCTACTCCAGGGCCCGGAGATAAATCATGCCATAACTCGTGGATAATCATCCATCCAGGATAAGTTGCCATGTTTCCAAGTACGAAAGTACATATCCTGAAGCATCTCATCCATTAGTCCCTTGTTCTCCTCAAACTCCCCTATTAGGACCTCTGAAGCCAATAGCTTTGCAACGGCAGCATCCCTCTCCGATCGGTATCGCAAGCAGTCAGCCTGAAAGGATTTCCTCATCGCCTCTATCTCCTCCTTCAGCTTGGTCTGAGCAAGCTCTGCGGCTTCAAGCTTCCCGGATAACTCCTCTACCCGATCGAGATCCGCTTTCCGAACCTCATCCACCATTGCAATGGCCATATCAATACGTTCCTTACATGCGGCCTCCATTTTCCGCAACTCTTCCCTGCTGGCCTCTTCCATGGTTCTCTTTAATTGCCTGGAGGCGGCCTCATGTTGAGAGATCTGGATGGCCTGATCAGCGAGTTGTTTGGCCTGGTCGGAAACCATTAACCGTAATCGAATATTGACGCTCCTGATTTCTTCCCCAGCCTTGACCAGTCGGGCATGATGCCCCATCAGCTTCCTGGTCTCCTCAGCAACCCGGTCGATGTTTGCCTTAGCTTCGTCCCCCAATGTTACAACCCGGGTGGTAAGCAAATCAAGGTCCAGGAACTTAGCCTCATCAAGCACCCTTACCATAGGATTACGAGGGAGAAGGTGCTCACCAATAGCCTCGTCGAAGGAAATATCATGAGAACCTAGATCCAGATCCGGATGACCCGCAAACGCATTACGAGCCAAGCCGGGATGATCTATTGGGGTGACAGGGTTTTCAGACGGGTGCGAGGAAGGTATAAACTCAATATTCTCCTCCGTGGTACCCTGAAAAGGTTGAGTTGGGGGCTGAGGACCAGGTGAGGATTCGAACAAGGAACGGCTCTTCTTCTTCTTTCGAATATCCTCTTCGATGACCCCAAGAAGAGGACGGTAGCCGACTACGTCTCCTGGGCGGTTAGTCGGAGGCTTCGGCTTAGTAGAAGCTTTGAGGAGTTTATATTGTTCAAGACGGTGCCGAACGTCTGATGTCTTGACTGCTTCGCCCACTCCTGGAATAAAAACCAAGTGTTACAAACATACATTGAGCCATAATTCAAGAAACATATAAAGTTGAGAAGAGTAAAAAGACGCTTTTGTTATACAAACCCTGGGGAGGAGTAGGATAATGCAATAAGTCATGGATCTCATTCCAGGACGGAAGCTGGCCATAAAATATTCCTAAATCCTTATCATAAATGGAGTCGTCAGGAGTTAGAAATTCACCTTGAATCACAGGAGTTGCCTTGGCTGAAATGCTCTTAGAAGATGAATCGGCACCAGTCTCGGCCTTGTCAGCTTTCTTTGGCTTCTCTACCAAGGCGGATCCTTCCTCCAACCCCTCAAAAGCTAGGTGGAAAGCATCATCTGTCCACTCTTGGATCTCGCCTGCTTGCTCAGAAGACAGAGCCCAGCGCCATTACCACTCTGTCCATCATCACCATGGCCATCACCATCACCTTCCCCATCACTTCCACTCTCCGCCTCACCTCCTTCATCCTCGCCTTTTTCCTCCTCCACATTTTCCTCTTCCGGAACATCTTGACATGTGCTGGGGGAGGGTCCATCGGGCTTCTTAAGTTTCTTCCCCACGGCGACTGGATGTTTCGAGAAGGGTTTCCTTTTGCCGCTCTTCGTCGTTGCCCCTCCTTTAGCTTTGGCAGCCCTCTCCTCAGCTGTGTCTTTTTGATTGACCACAGAATGACGGGGCAGAATCAAGTTGAACTCCAGAAGAGTAGCATTCCTGATCAAGTAAGAAGCTGACCTCTCCCTTCCTGAAATGGCTTCTATTTCCGCAGCCGTCTGAACTGGACGATCGTTCTCCACGACCGCAAAGCCACCTGTCGCTAGCAAGAAACAAAAACACATAAGAAGAAGCATTGCAGTCAGAATGGAAATTATAAATAAGCTTCAACTTACAGTCAGAGGTGAAGCGACGGATAGAAACAGAGTCATCCTTGACGAAAAACCACTCCTTATTGAACATGCTGAACTTCGAATATAAGTCCAGGACCGGCTTGAAGGACACGGCCTATTCTAAGCTAATGTAGGGGGACCCCTTCTTGCAGCCTCTCAAATTGTACAGGTATCGAATCTTCCAGTTGGAGGAGGGACGCCCGTACTTTCTCTGGAAGATGATAAATAGACTCACCAAGATAGCATAAGAGTTGGGTTGAAGCTGGAAAGGGGCCACCTTCAAGTAGGTGATGAAGCTGACTATCCAAGCATTGATCGGGGGAATAGCCCCACACATACAATGGTACATGCTATAAGCAAAATATCCTTCAGGAGGGTCATACGGCATAATTCCATTCCCTGAAAGCACCATGTGTGCTCTGTCAATCCCGAAAGAATGAGATATAACATCAAGTTGCTCCTCTTTAAGGGAGCTAGGAAAGCAGTCAGAAGGCGAGTTCAGGAGCTCCTGAGAGTCGTACCCATCTACTAGTGATCTCGGGGGAGGTCCATGACGTCCCAGTCCTGACTGAGCTGGAGGCACTGTGGAGGACTCTTCTCTGTCCTTGGATTTCTTCTTATCTGATCGAGTTTCCACTTTATGAGACATTTATCTGCAAACAAAAAAAGTGCGTCGTTAGAATGAGGGAAGTAAACAAGCAAGTGTATGTAGTCTGGAATTCCACTCGCAGTTCAAAACATAAAAGTGCATTCCGTAGTTCAAGGCCGAAAGGTCATTCAGCACTCGAACTCCCAAATTCATCCGGTAAAGCAAGGCAAAAGGTCATTCGGCACTATACTTTCCAGTCCATTCGGTAGTCCAAGGCTCGAATACCATTCGGCACTCATATCCTCCAATCTCATTCGGTGGTTCAGGAAAAAGTTTGTTTGGTGAAAGAAGATCTCACCTGGTCCGGCAATGTAATTGATTCGGCAGGAAAAAATTGGTTCGGCTACTTCAGTTGGTAAGGAATAACGAAAGCATAAGGCCCATACTTATAGGAAAATATCAACGACCGGACCAATTGGTTCGGCATTCGAGACCGGATGAGAGTGTCCAAGATGGGTGACTTAAAACAAAGCACGCCATATGCAGGCACATGCCCTACTTTTGGGGGCAAGTGTTGTGTGTGTTTCGACCGGGCCAACACCACCGAACCAACTCCTTTCCTAAGCACTGCCGAACCAACTCCCTTCCCAGTGTACTACCGGTCCAACTCACTTCCTATGCCTAGCCGAACCAGAACTCAACCCATCTACCATCGGACCGTAGCGTTACCGAAGCAACACATCTCCAAGGTACTACCGGACCAACCACTTGCGAACCAAAGCCACTCCCTTGCCTGCCGAACCAACTCCCTTCCCATGCCTGTCGAACCAAAGTGATACCGGACCAATTCCACTCCAACCATCTCCGGACCAAGGCATTGCCGAACCAACATTGCCAGGCCATATTGCTTCAGCCCAGGCCCACCAGCAGCTATATACATCCAGGACCCCTACCCTCAGCCTCACTCTATAAATAGAGGGGCAGGGGTACAACAATGACAGACAAGTTTGGGAGCTCAAGCACGGATAGAACTTTCAAACAACTTTCATATGCTTGTAATCAAAGCTTTATACTTGTGATCTGAACCGTAAAGGAGAATAACATATAGAGTGGACATAGGCACATTCTGGCCGAACCACTATAAATCTGTGTGTCTTATACAGTTTAGTCCCTGCTTTTTACATATTTGCATAGATCACCCAAATCGCTAAGAACAACATAAAATCGACTAAATCATACGACTTGGATGTGTTTGCCCATTTTTTGTGAAAATAGTTATCACATGTTGACACTAGGCTATTGTAGTTTGATGTTTTCTTACTAACATATATTAGTACTATCGCATGTCAAGAACTATGGAAGGTTGAAGTCCTAAAAGCTATTAGATATTGAGTTTATGAGTAATTGCATGCCAAGTTCTTAAGCTATTGCATGTCTATTAAGTTTTCATATGTTGACATTTTACAGGTATCGCAAGTTGAGACCAGAAGTAATCGCATGTTAATAATTTAGGTGCTATTGGATGTTAATATTATAAGCTATTGAGTGTCAAAAGTTACTAGCCATCGTATGTTGACATTTACAAGCTATTAAAGTTTGACACTTAAGGGTTATCACATGTTGAATGTTCATAGCTATTGCATATTGATAAACTATAGTTATCACAAATTGACTCAAGAAGCTGTCGCAGGTTTACGTTTTACATAGTGTAAATTTACTATGATCATTTTTTCCTTTTGCCTTAAACTTTCAAGGATCTAGTTGAGCATAAATACTATGTTCTCTTATCCCTTTAGGGAGGTTACAATTGACCATTGATTGATTAAGTTCGTGTTTCCAAATGCTAGAGTGTTTATTTGGTTATGAATGATAAAGTTAAGGTATGCTATAGGAGAAATTATATAATTAGATTATATAGCTTTAACTCTAATAGGGTGTATTTAATCAAATGTATATGAACATATTCGTGACTAAAAGTATTGAATCGTGTCAGTAAATACTTGTTCTTAAATGTTCATAGCAAATATGTGTCGAGAACGGGATATTGATATATCCATTGAAACTAGTGTATGTTACACTCTTTATACGATGGATGATGAATTACTGATGACCGTTCGAGTCACCAAGGATTATGTATGTGTAATTATTGTGAATAAGTATGGAGTGGCTTACGAAGAGTCTTCTATAGGTTACTTGTAATGTCAAAATGATGGTCTTATATGACAGCGTGCATTAGTCTTTTGAATCTTGCATAAACTATACTTTGACTAGGGGCAATCACATGACAACGATGATTGTCCTAAGGCCATAGTTGTATATACGTTGAACCACTTGAAGAAACACCGTAGACATAAATATTCCTGTCCTTAAATAAAATGTTATTACTAATGTAACCGGTAGTCAACTTAAAGTAAAAGTCTATGATCAAAGAAAATTATTTTATCAACAATTTTTATCAAGTTGCACCATGAGTTTTAATGTTGTGCTTCACAACCAACTATGGATATTTTTAGAGTTTTGACAATTGACCGATCTCTATTGATAGAGTAAAGAAGAGTAAATATGTGCATATGGTGCGGCTTAAATGATTAGAGATATGATTTCACCAAGATGATCTATAAGCACTTGAAATTCATGTTCACTACTGTGTTCTTACAAATTTCGTATAGGCTTTAGCTTTTAAAATGTTTAAATAATAGTAAAGGATATGTTCACACTGGTGAGCCAACTATAGTATTTGTCAGCATATTTTCAAATTTAACTTGATCGAAATAATTTATATATTTTACAAATTAAAATGGAGAAAACTAATATAAATGTTATACAAATTTATTTGAAGACTTAATATTAATCAAAATAATGTATAAAGTTTATGTATTGAGTTAGTTAAACAAATGGGCTAAAATAAATATTTAATTTATTTGAACATTTAATATTAATCGAAATAATTGTCTATGTAGTCTAGACTCTCTGTCTAGCTCATGTTCTCTTTAGTTTTTTGTTGTATTAAGTGGTTTGTCCACTATCAAAAAAGTTTTAGTTGCACTGCAAGTGCAGAGCACATGTTTTCCTATTATATTCATAGTGGCATGGCCCACTATAAAGCCGGCTAGCTTTGCTAAAAAATATATTTAAATAATTAATAATCAACTAGACCCAAATTTATATGCGTGCGCACGACATACATACATACATACATGCATACATACATATATTGGAAGTGGACAACCATAATAATAATTAGGGGAGATTTGGTTCGTCTTAAAAAGGAATTTCGTGGGATAATTTATTAAGAAGAAAATGGAGGAGAATAAGGTAGAAATATATTAGATATTTTCTAGTCTTTTGTAGGCTAAAAGTACCACATTCTTCTTTCATTCTTGTTATACAATTTAAACCGATGTTAGAGCATCCATTGGAGAAAGTTGAATCCAGTGCTTAGGCCTTGCATGCAAAGTTAGATGGAAGGAGACAGAGTTTTCCTACGAAGAAACATCTTGCAATACGACATGCAGTCAATCAATAATTTTATTTAAGTGTAAATTATTTTCAAACATTTAAGTTAATATTTTAAATAATTATTTTCACACACACAGATATATATATATATATAGTTATATATGTATGTATATATATATATATATAGTTATATATGTATATGTATGTGTGTACACTTTTTTGTAAAAATATAGATATAAAGGCATTTTTTGATTTTGACCTAAAAGTATTTTTTGGCAAAAAATTATTTTTTTTAAAATTTATTTACGTTAATTTCATATTTCAATAATTATATGTAGATTAGATCATTGCTATATATATATATATATATGATAAAAGTTAATTATTTTATAATCAATTAGTATTTGAAGAGATTATGCAATCAACTCATCCATTGTTTGTATGATATTCAATTTACATCAAATTGAATCATAGACTATGATTACTGTAATAGGTCACTTGTAGTCTCTTTGCACAAAATAAAATCTTAGTAGTGGACGTATGGTATTAGATCAATAACGAAACCATTATAAATCATGAGTTTCATTATCTAACTTTTTTATTTTCCTATTGCTCCAGTTTGGATAAGTTGTGAATTTAATGAATTGAGAAGTGTTGGTAGCTATTAGTTGTATAGTATGTTCGTTTCAATACGGTTGTAGCAAATCATCACTACTGATGTGTGGGGCAGATTTGAGGATTCCCGTGAATTGGAACTCCTCATTTTCTAAAACACAAAAGATTCTACCTAGTTAAGGTTGGTCTACCCACTCGGGCTGTGTGCATCTGACACATGAATCTTGAGGGGTTGTCATGCATAAATTATGTTCGCAAGTTTAATTCAAGCTAGCTTCGTGTAGCAGAATGTGGTTTGGCATGTAGGTGAATTTGGAATGCTCCTGTCATTCGGAGGTGTTCAGTCTGAGGGGTTGATCTCGGAGATCTCACGGTTGAAGTTGCACGAGTGACCTGGAAACTGGAATCTTTCCATCCTATACTTGATTTGGTGCTCCTACTTAGGGATTATGTCGTCCTGCGTTTCTATCTTTTACATAAGTGTTTTGTATGCCACCATTTAAGCCAGAATTCTTGGGCTGACGTTTTGTTTTGAAAAACAAACCATCACCATTTTTTAAAGCTTGCACTGCGAATTTTGCACAAAAGTTTTATGTTTCAAAAGTATAAATTTTGTTTTTAGAACAAATTTGTAAACAAATTACAAGAATATGGCACATTGCAAACTATTTATAAAACTAGATCAGTTTTCGCCACGCTAGTGCCACATATGTTGGCGGCATCTCAAATGCCGCTAGTACATATGTATTATGCAAAAGTACACCGGCGGCATTTGAGATGTCGTCAACATGCGGCATCTCAAATGCCGTCAATATCTGCTGCTTTATTAGGCAGCCACCTTTTTATGTTTGCCTTCTTTCAAAGTATTCTTAGATCTACAAAAATCCTAAACTCCAAACTGTTAAAATATTTGTATATTATAGTTTAGTCTTGTTTGGATTTAGCTATAGACGAGGAGCAACATCTAATTCTTCCTCTTGAACAAGGAATTAGCTATAACAGGTATGTTTTTTTTGGAAATCCTAGTTCAATTTTTTTTCTCATTTTCTATTTGGTAACAAATGTTAATAGATAACTAGTTAACTGAATAAATTATAGAATGGCTTACAAATGTGTACCAACAATCTGATATTTCGATGGCGAATTGGTTGTTGATGAACTTAATTGTGGAAAATATGTCGGTGGCTCTTGTAAGCCAGCTAAAGTGTTGAAAGGTTGTAATTTGATGCGGCTGAAAAAATCGATTTATAAAGCTACCAAGATAAAAGCCGATGATGACGATGTGGAGCTAATGTTTTCAGCGACGTCGAAATCAGTTTAGCTGTTTGTTGGGAAAATTAGGCGCTTGCAAGTAGAAGAACCGTACGAGAACAAGAAGTTGATAGTGTTATTGAGAAGCACCGAACGGTTGATGCAATAAGTATCAGTCATGGAAACACGTACTCGAATTTCATTAATCCGACTATGACAACGATGTATGGTCAACAACAAGGCCTATATAGATATCCTCCATGTATGACCTATCCACAGAGTGTTCAGTATATGTACCCCTATCTAAGTCAAGGCAGCATTACGCATTTGCTCGGAAGTTGAAACATTTATTTATGAAATTTAGTTCATATTAATTTGATAATTATGAGCTACTTAACAATATTTTTGCTGTATATGCAGTTACCTTCCTTGTCGACCAAGACTGCATAGTCCTGCTAGACAATCACAATGCCATATGTCTCAATTTATGTATCCAACTCCGTCCGAGTTATATGATCTTAGTCAAAGGTATGTATCTTGAAGAATCAAAATTTGATAGGTAGTACTTACGGTACTGGTTTTAAAGTTACGTATGTTTGAATAGCATATTCCCCGCGCATGATATTGCTACGCAATTTAATGCTGATTTGGAGAATGTAAATGCAAACGCGTACAACGAAGATGTTGATACTAAGATAGTGATGCCCCACCTCTATACCCACGCTAGCCAAGAACACTACGGAGTAATGCTGTCAACTAGCACGGAGAATAAGGCTGTTGAGGAGCGACCATCCATGTAACATCTTTGTGCGAGCACCGATATGTCAGATAGTATAGCATGCTAATGTGGAAGTCCGACATACCGATACAAACTCAAAGCTATGACACAGTGGCTATATATAATCTTCGAAAACAAATATAGAAATAGACATAACATAAATCAGTCACAGATAATTCATATCACAAAGGTGGAAGAAGATATGAATATATATAACTAATACATGAAAGTGTACATCAGAGTGGTGGTCAAAAAGATCCACAATAATACAGAAGAATAGCAACACGTGCTATACAAAAGAATACAACTATGAGTCTATATCTCAGGTGTAAACAACAAAAACTGCTAATCTAAATAGTTGGCCAAAAGTCAGAGTAGCAAATCCCAGAAGAGAAGTCAAGCAGAAGCACTTGCAACATATCGGTCTGACCCGAGTATTATTTATAAGAAAATAATAAACGGATCAGTCTAGCTATAAATATCATATGACATGATATAAAGTAAAAGATATGGCATAAACATATAATATCCATAATGGCATACTACTATAAGCATGCAAATGATGATCAACAAAAGATCGTTCAATACCACAAGAATCTTCACAAAGATCCAAAAAGGGTTTCAAACCCAAAACTTGTATTCACAACAAGTCAATGACACACGAATTCACTAATGCACCAAAAATTGATAAATAATATCAATGAAAATCACTAAAATTGGTGAAGCATAAATTACAGAATTCAAACACGAAATCCAGAAATCATAAAAAGGGGGGGGGGCTATCACACGAACGGGAGCATGAAAACTCACCAACATATGTATCACACGAACGAGACGCTATCTCATGGTAGCTAGCCATTAAATTTTGACACACGAACGGCCTGAAGACCATGGGGCGCTACGCCACAAGTGTGAGTTGAATCACACTGAAACAGGGTCTAGTCTAAATCGCAGACAAAGAGACATCGCATAATTGCTAGTCTAAATCACAAAAATGATCGTCATGATCATCAAGAAGTGTCAATTACAGTAAGCTAGTAAATATACGAGCTTAGCTTTATGTCCCATAACCACTAGCTTAACTTAAATATTTACGAACAAATTGTAGATCTCCACTGGAAAATTGTGACAAGAGATTCAATCAAACAAGTCCAAGAATTAACCGACGAAGTAAACACAAGCGTTTCATACCACATGTTTTACTAAGTCGTTTAATTAGATTTCTCATCCGAGTGAGGTAAAGGTTTGTATACACTAATAGATTGGAAAACGGTTTAAGAGAACGAGCTTTGTAATAAAATAATGTTGAAATCATTTTGATGAAAGAGTTTTGATATTTACTACTAGTATTGAAACCTTTATATTTTTAAAGTGACAAATCACAAAAAAGATTGTAGGAACAATCAATCACCAAAATTCACATTCGAAGACGTGAATGAAATCCAAAAAAATCGATACTGAATCCATCAAAATGGATATTCCAAAAAATCACGAAGAAAATGTCATCAAAGTCGATAACAAGTGATAATAACAAAAGGGATCAACATAAATCGATTAAAGTTGGAATTCTGAAGCAAATAGGCAAATAGGCAAAAAGAGTGCAGATTCAGATGTTTGAAATCAAGGATTCAGACGTCTGAATTTGAAAAATAAAATATTTTCCAAAACAGAATTCAGACGTCTGAATCTTTGATTTCAGACGTCTGAAACAGGCACATTTTAGCCTATTTCCTTTCTGGTCCCAAATGAACCAATTCAGACGTCTGAAATATAGATTCAGACGTCTGAATACTGGGGAATAAAATTTCCCAGTATAATATTCAGACGTCTGAATACTACGTTTCAGACGTCTGAAACCTGGGTTCGGGGCATTCCCTGAAACTAGCCCAAAAATGGCCAAACGAATATCGGAAGCGATTCGGACGAGCAAACGACGACTAAGGATTTACGTCGAGCGACAACCCAGCCTTAACGGCTCTCCGATACGCCTCAAATATCAATGTCCAAATATCGATAAAAGGATTTTCATAGATTTTGATTTCAAAACACTAAAAATTGGAATATACACCAAATCAATCCAAACCAAAATCAATTGCACAAGAATAAGTGTTAGGAATCCATACCTAACAAACGAAGATAATTATAGACTAAGATGTGAGATAAAAATCTCACCTTTGAACCCAAACAAATGAAGAGGAAGCTTGAAAGCAAAGGAGAATCAACCACTCTTCAAATTCAACTCAAGAAGCTTGATTCTAAGCTTTAAAAGAAGAACATTGCCAAAATTAGGTTTAGGAATTTCTGAAATTGGTAAAAGAATGAGTTGGAGAAGAAGAAGAGAAGGCGTACCAATGGGTTCTTCTATTAGTTTGGAGTTAGAATTTGATTTGCAAAAGAAAACTAGGGCTTGAGTTTTAATTTCTCATTCCACTCTCCATTCTTATAAAAGCTTGAGCATAAGGAAAATAGAAAGGAAGTGAATGAAGAGGAGAGGGTTGGAACTGAGTTAAGTGGGGTTAATGGGCTCAGCCCAAACCAAAGCCCTGTGTGAAAAAGTAGCAAAATTCTATTATCTCCAAACATATCAAAGTTTACACTTAAAAAGATCGGAAACGTCATTTTGAACTCAATGGAAGTGTTCCCGAGTCCTAATTTGACCGTATGCAAAAAGTAGCTTTTCGGACTAAATTCCGGGTATCGATAAAATATTTAAATATAAAACCGATAAATATGAGGGTTGTTACAGACTCCCCTCCTTAAAGAAATTGCATCCTCGCAATATTTAAGAAGAAGATATAGAGTAACAACCATAAAAGCATATTAACACAAAAGAATTTTGAAGTAAGAAGTTCACCTTGAAGAGCATGAGGAAGTAAATCAGGATGCGTTCGCTCGATGAATTCTCTAGATTCCCAAGAGCAATCCTTAGGATTTGAGGACCATTGAACTTTCACAAGCGGAACATCTTTATTTCGAAGGCGTTTAACCTCCGAAGCAATAATACGAATAGGATGTTGCTCATAAGTTAGATTAGGCGAAACTTCAATCTCTTCCACAACACCGGGCTCAAGAATAGAATCGGAATCTCGAAGGCACTTCCGTAATTGAGAGACATGAAACACGTCATGCATAGCAGAAAACTGAGCCGGTAATGATAGGCGATAAGCCATGGAACCAATACGTTCAGTGATAGGAAATGGCCCAATATATCGAGGTGCTAACTTTCCCGACCGACTGAAACGTATAACATCTTTCATAAGTGACACACGAATAAAAACAAGACCTCCAACAGAAAATTCTAATCTCCTTCTTCGATTATCGGCGTAGCATTTTTGTCTACTCTGCGCTTCTTTCATTCTATGTCGAATAAGTTCAATCTTTTCTGTGGAATCCCGAACAAAATATGGACCTAAAACCAGCTTCTCACCGGCCTCAAGCCAACAAGAAGGAGATCAGCATGGCCTTCCATAGAGCGCCTCAAATGGTGCCATACCAATACTAGATTGGAAGCTATTATTATAAGAAAATTCAAAAACAGGAATATGATCTTCCCAGCCTCCACCGAAATCAAGCACACAAGCACGAAGAAGATCTTCAAGAGTTTGATTCACACGCTCGGTTTGTCCATCGGAATGAGGATGATAAGCGGTGCTAAAATTAAGCTTCATTCCTAAATCTTTTTGAAGACTCTTCCAAAATCCACTAGTAAACAATGGATCACGATCACTAACAATAGAAGTAGGAACTCCATGTAATTTAACAATCTCTTTAACAAAGAGCTTGGACAAAAGAGGAATGGTTCGGTTAGACCGAACGGGAATAAAATGGGCGGATTTAGTAAGTCTATCAACAATCACCCATAAGCTATCATGACCCGAACGAGAACGGGGAAGGCCGTCAATAAAATCCATGGAAATTTGGTCCCACTTCCAAATTAGAATTTCTAAAGGTTGCAATAACCCACCGGGCCTTTGATGTTCGGCCTTAATGAGTTGGCAAGTCATGCAACACTTAACGAAGTTAGCAATATCAGATTTCATTCCCTCCCAATAATAAAGCCGCTTCATATCCGTGTACATTTTACTACTACCGCGATGAATGGTGAATTTAGAACGATGGGAATCTTCTAAAATATATTTACGAAGATCACCAATATTTGGATGATAAGTCTACCAAATTTTTGAATGCCGCCACGAGAATCAATATCAAAGTCTTTCAAGCCTTCAATATCAATTTTATCCTTAATACTTTGGCCAAAAAGAGCCAATTCGGGATCTAGCCTTTGAGCTTCAAGAATGCGGTCTAAAAGAGAAGGATGAGCCTCAAGGCTACATAAAACAAATGATGAGCATAAATCGGATACGCGGTCTCGAATCTCACAAGTGGATAAGATCTCGAGATCGTTCCATTCAGATATCATCATAGAAACAACTGCTTGTTGCTTACGGCTAAGAGCATCGGCGACACGATTACCCTTACTGGGGGTATAAAGAATATCAAGATCATAAGGTGCAAGGAACTCGAGCCAACGTTGTTGACGCAAATTAAGTTCCTTTTGAGAAAATAAATATTTCAAATACTTATGATCCGTATAAAGAATAAATTTCTCTCCCAATAGATAATGAATCCAAATTCGAAGCGCGAAAACAATAGCCGCGAGCTCTAAATCATGAGTGGCATATCTAGTCTCAATCGGCTTCAATTGCCTAGAAGCATAAGCAATAAAACGTTCGTTTTACATAAAAACGACACCCAAACCAATGCGACTACCATCGGTATAAACAATAAAATCTTGGTTTCCATCAGGAATCACAAGAATAGAAGCATCGAAAAGAAGTTCTTTCAATTTCTGAAAAGAGGCTTCACATTTGTCCGACCAAATGTATTTAACTCCCTTCTTAGTCAAGCCAGTAAGGGTCACGGTAATCTTAGAAAAGTCCTTGATAAAACGACGGTAATAACCCGCCAATCCAAGGAAGCTACGGATTTTCGTCACACTCTCCGGTCTTTTCCAATCTTGGATCGCTTCAATCTTTGAAGGATCTACGGAAATTCCAGATTCGGAAATAATATGACCGAGAAACTTCACACTAGATTGCCAAAAATGGCATTTAGAAAATTTTGCTTTTAATTGATTACTCCTAAGAGTTTCCAATACAATCCGAAGATGCTTTTCATGCTCCTCCTCGGTTTTAGAATACACAAGAATATCATCAATAAAGATGAGAACAAATCGATCGAGAAAATCTTTGAAAACTCAATTCATAAGGTCAACGAAATAAGCCGGAGCATTTGTTAAACCAAATGTCATAACAAGCCATTCATAAGATCCATAACGGGTACGGAACGATGTCAAAGGAATGCTATCCTCTGCAATACGAAGCTGATGAAAACCGGTAACCAAGTCCAATTGTGAAAAGACTCTAGCACTGCTAAGTTGGTCAAATAGATCATCAATCCGAGGTAAAGGATATTTATTTTTGATAGTGAGATCATTAAGCTTGCGGTAGTCAACATAAAGTCTAAGTGTACCATCAGATTTCTTCACGAAAATAACCGAAGCTCCCCAAGGCGAGGAACTAGAGCGAATAAATTGCTTCGTTTCCAAATCGGATAATTGTATGCGCATCTCCTCATTTTCTTTATTGGACAAACGATAAGGAGGACGAGTAATAGGTTGAGCTCCAGGGGTAAGATTAATTCTGAACTCAATTGCTCGCCTAGGTGGCAATCCCAAAACGGGCTCAAATATGTCGGAAAATTCACGAACAACGTGAATAAGAGAAATGATGTCCTCCTCATCATCATTATCATCATCACGAGGATTTAAAGAATATAAAGATGCAGATAAAGTGGAATCCGAATCTTTGAGAATAATAGAAATTTTCTTAACAGATTGAGGATGTCGAAGATGAATAGTCCGCTCAGGACATAGGATATGAGCTTCATAACGGTTAAGCCAATCCATTCCTAAAATCATCCCAAAGACTAAATAACGCATGGCATGCAAATCGGCTAGGAAAGAGAAATCGCATAAAATAATCTCCACATCTTTACAAAGCAAACTAAGCGTTGCGGATCCACCAACCGGATTCACAATTCTCAAAGAAGTCATTAAAGAAACAACACTTAAAGAATAAGTATCAACAAGCTCTTTTGATATAAAAGAATGGGATGCTTCCGTATCAAAAAGAACCCGAATAGGTTGATCACGAAATATAATAATACCATCAAGGATAGAATGAGAAATACCTTGACCACGAGATGTGTTGCCAGGGGCTTGAGCAACATTAAGCTTTCCCTCCTTCCTATTTTGAAGTTTGGGACAAGAAGATAAATAATGATCCGGGCTTTTGCAATAGCGACAAGTACGAGCCTTTGAACACTTGTTCGCAAAATGGTCTCTGGAACCACAGTTAAAGCATTTCCCTTCAGTAGAGGAAAAAGTCTTCGCAGCAGGAGTTGCTTGCTTACTCTTTTTGTGGGGATAAGGACCTTTGAATTTGTTTGGCCTCTTCTTGTTATTGAAGTTTGGCTTGGAATCCTTCACTTCAACATCACTTTCCCTATCCGCCTCTTCAAGACGAAGAGCGATATCAATGAGTTGGTCGAAGGGAACTTCTAATTTTAGAAGTAATGGCTTCTTGAGATTTTTGTTTAAGCCATAGACAAATCTTTGGTTCTTCTTCAATGGGGTGCTGATGTATTCAACCCCATATTTGGAAAGTGACTCAAAGGATGCAACATAATCAGTCACGAAGGCTTCACCCTGAACAAGGTCTATGAAACGTCGAGCTAATGTCACTTTTTCTGCTTCTGGCACGAATTTTAATTCGAAGCGTTCTCGGAATCGCTCCCAGGTGAGACCCGCTTCATTAATCTCAGAAATAAGAAGTTCGTACCAGTCCAATGCTCTCTCTTGGAGCATACTGGAAGCCACCTAAACACGGTGAAAATCGACGAGATTCATGCGAATAAAGATCCGATCGCAGGTCCTCAACCAAGCCTGGACCTCGATGATAGTTTCAGAACCTTTAAATGGCTTCCCACCCAGGTTGGTGTAATCATTGCACAAACGTGCAAACCCAGATTTAGGGTGAGTAGGTTCCGGATTAGAACCAGCAGCTTGAGAATTTGCGACAAGGTCAAAAAGTTACTGGGTAGTCATAAAAACTCCATCTTCGGGTGGAGCACTAGATGGTCCAACTCTGGGACGACCAGGTCTAACCATTTCTCTCCCTTAAGAAAGAAAGAAGGAAGAAGAAGAAGGTTATTCACAAAATGAATATCAAGCAATCTTGATAGATAAAACAAGGAATCATAAAGAAAATAGGATAAATCGGTACGAAGACTCGAATTAAATCCTAAAGCACGACTCCTAAGATAGACTTAGGACGATGATCCTTGCTAAGTTATTCTACATTGTTCCGAAGTTTGGCTCTGATACCAAGCTGTGACACCCCACCTACATACCCACGCTAGCCAAGAACACTACGGAGTAATACTGTCAACTAGCACGGAGAATAAGGCTGTTGAGGAGTGACCATCCATGTAACATCTTTGTGCGAGAACCGATATGTCAGATAGTATAGCATGCTAATGAGGAAGTCCGACATACCGATACAAACTCAAAGCTATGACACAGTGGCTATATATAATCTTCGGAAACAAATATAGAAATAGACATAACATAAATCAGTCAAAGATAATTCATGTCACAAAGGCGGAAGAAGATATGAATATATATAACTAACACATGAAAGTGTACATCAGAGTGGTGGTAAAAAAGATCCACAATAATACAGAAGAATAGCAACACGTGCTATACAAAAGAATACAACTATGAGTCTATATCTCAGGTGTAAACAACAAAAACTGCTAATCTAAATAGGTAGCCAAAAGTCAGAGTAGCAAATCCCAGAAGAGAAGTCAAGCAGAAGCACTTGCAACATATCGGTCTGACCCGAGTATTATTTATAAGAAAATAATAAACGGATCAGCCTAGCTATAAATATCAGATGACATGATATAAAGTAAAAGATATGACATAAACATATAATATCCATAATGGAATACTACTATAAGCATGCAAATGATGATCAACAAAAGATCGTTCAATACCACAAGAATCTTCACAAAGATCCAAAAAAGGTTTCATACCCAAAACTTGTATTCACAACAAGTCAATGACACACGAATTCACCAATGCACCAAAAATTGATAAATCATATCAATGAAAATCACTAAAATTGTGAAGCATAAATTCCACAATTCAACACATGAAATCCAAAAATCATAAAAAAAGGGGGGAGGCCTATCACACGAACGGGAGCATGAAAACTCACCAACATATGTATCGACGAGACGCTATCTCATGGTAGCTAGCCATTAAATTTTGACACACGAACGGCCCGAAGACCATGGGGCGCTACCCCACAAATGTGAGTCGAAATCACACTGAAACAGGGTCTAGTCTAAATCGCAGACAAAGAGACATCGCACAATTGCTAGTCTAAATCACAAAAATGATCGTCATGATCATCAAGAAGTGTCAATTACAGCAAGTTAGTAAATATATGAGCTTAGCTTCATATCCCATAACCACTAGCTTAACTTAAATATTTACGAACAAATTGTAGATCTCCACTACAAAATTGTCACAAGAGATTCAATCGAACAAGTCCAAGAATTAACCGACGAAGTAAGCGCAAGCATTTCGTACCACTTGTTTTACTAAGTCGTTTAATTAGATTTATCATCCGAGTTAGGTAAAAGTTTGTATACACTAATAGATTGAAAAACGGTTTAAGAGAACGAGCTTTGTAATAAAATAGTGTTGAAATCATTTTGATGAAAGAGTTTTGATATTTACTACTAGTATTGAAACCTTTATCTTTTTAAAGTGACAAATCACAAAAAAGATTGTAGGAACAATCAATCACTAAAATTCACATTCGAAGACGTGAATGAAATCCAAAGAAATCGATACCGAATCCATCAAAATGGATATTCCCAAAAATCACGAAGAAAATGTCATCAAAGTCGATAACAAGTGATAATAACAAAAGGGAATCAACATAAATTGATTAAAGTTGGAATTCTCAAGCAAATAGGCAAAAAGGCAAAAAGAGTGCAGATTCAGACGTCTGAAATCAAGGATTCAGACGTCCGAATTTGGAAAATAAAACATTTTCCAAAATAGAATTCAGACGTCTGAATCTTTAATTTCAGACGTCTGAAATAGGAACATTTTAGCCTATTTCCTTTCTGGTCCCAAATGAACCAATTCAGACGTCTGAAATATAGATTCAGATGTCTGAATACCGGGGAATAAAAATTCCCAGTATAATTTTCAGACGTATGAATACTACGTTTCAGACGTCTGAAACCTGGGTTCAGGGCATTCCCTGAACCTAGGCCAAAAATGGCCAAACGAATATCGAAAGCGATTCAAACGAGCAAACGACGACTAAGAATTTACGTCGAGCAACAACCCAGCCTTAACGGCTCTCCGATACACCTCAAATATCAATGTCCAAATATCCATAAAAGGATTTTCATAGATTTTGATTTCAAAACACTAAAAATTGGAATATACACCAAATTAATCCAAACCAAAATCATTTGCACAAGAATAAGTGTTAGGAATCCATACCTAACAAACGAAGATAATTATAGACTAAGATGTGAGATAAAAATCTCACCTTCGAACCCAAACAAATGAAGAGGAAGCTTGAAAGCAAAGGAGAATCAACCACTCTTCATCCAACTCAAGAAGCTTGATTCTAAGCTTTAAAAGAAGAACATTCCTAAAATTAGGTTTGGGAATTTATGAAATTGGTAAAAGAATGAGTTGGAGAAGAAGAAGAGAAGGCACACCAATGGGTTCTTCTATTAGTTTGGAGCTAAAGTTTGATTTGCAAAATAAAACTAGGGCTTGAGTTTTAATTTCTCATTCCACTCTCCATTGTTATCAAAGCTTGAGTATAAAGAAAATAGAAAGGAAGTGAATGAAGAGAAGAGGGTTGGAACTGAGTTAAGTGGGGGTTAATGGGCTCAGCCCAAACCAAAGCCCTAAGTGAAAAGTAGCAAAATTCTACTATCTCCAAACATATCAAAGTTTACACTTAAAAAGATCGCAAACGTCATTTTGAACTCAATGGAAGTGGTCCCGAGTCTTAATTCGACCGTATGCAAAAGTAGCTTTTCGGACTGAATTCCGGGTATCGATAAAATATTTAAATAAATATTTAAATATAAAACCGATAAATATGCGGGTTGTTACAAAGATGGATGACGATGAAGGTGAAGATGTCAAATCCATACTCATGTAAATAGTATGGATTTAGTGAACATGGTGGAGAACGACATGTCGTGTATAAATAGTATGCAAGTGAACAATGATCCTTTGAACTATGATTTTTCTGTAGAAGACAATATTTATGAAGATAGTGATGAGGTGGAAATGGAAGTTTCTTTGGATGATGATTTATGCAATGCACAAATTATCGCAAGGTCAATAGTTGCAAATCTTGAGTTCAACAATGAGTTGTTTTCAACAGTAAGCGTTCAGAATGGATTTAAAGTTGGTTTGATTTTCGAGACGAAAGCCTAGTTGTTTCAACAGTTGAGCGAATGGTCGATTTTGCATGACTTTTTTTAAAGAAATAAAATCAAATAAAACCAAATACACCGCCGTTTGTAATATAGATGCAAACTGTCCATGGAGAATTCATGCTATTGTCCCCAAAAAATCAGAGCAGAACTAGTGGATTGTAAGGAAATATCCTAGCAAACACAACTATGTTAACCTAACGCTGAACTCCACTCAAAAGCAGGCGACGTCCAATTTTGTAGTGGAAAAAATATTGCCTTTTGTGAAAGCCAATCAGAACATTACAGCCAGGACGGCACAAGTTTTGATGGAAGAACAGTTTTTCGTGTAAATTAGTTATACGAAGGCTTGGAGAGCTTTGAGTAAGACGGTGGAAAGAATTTATGGCAATTGGACGGAGTCATATAGCAGTCTAAGGCAATATTGTACTGAAATTACTAGATCGAACCCGAGAAGTATTGGACACGTTACGACCCATGATTATGGAGCCTTCGATCGAGCCTTTTGCGCCTTTTGACCTTGTATTGAAGGATTTTTCATTGTCGTCCGTTGTTATGTATTGACGGGATACATTTGTACGGGAAATATAAAGGGACACTACTTGTGGCCACTGCTGCTGATGCGGTTGATCACCTATACCCTTTAGCTTACGCAATTGTAGAATCTGAATCCGGGGATAGTTGGGGGTGGTTTTTTGCCTGGATGCGGTGGTTCATTCACTGTCTTAACAATCAACGAGTTACCTTCATTTCAAATCGAATGAAAGGAATACCATCAGCTTTGGAATCGAAATGGTCTTTGCCACATAAACATAGATTTTATGTTAGACATCTTAAAGCTACTTTTCAAGCTGTAGGATTTAGAGAAAAACGATTAACCAGACATTTTTATGCTGCAGCTTATGCTACGGAAGAAGCCGAGTACATCAGAATCCGTAAAGAAATCAAAATTATAAGCATCGGGGCTCACAATTGGACAGAAAGGAGTTTGGAAGCGCATGAGGAGAATTGGGCATTGTGTAAAGATGATGTCGGCCGATTTCATGTCATGACCACCAACCGCGCAGTCTTAAAGGAGCTAAATCTTTACCTGTTAAAGCTTTAGTTGCACGCACCGTTTTCAGGTCGGTTGATTATTTTTGTCAACGAAGAGAAGCGACAGCAAAACTGACTTTCCGTCTTTCTCCAAAGCGGGAAACCAAGATTGCCGAAAGAGCTAATGAATCTAGACATGTTATGGCCGCTTGCTCAACGGTTTCCAATGGAGCAAATAGAACCCATCACGACTTCGCCTCAACATGGTATTCCACAGCGAAATATCTGGCAACTTACACCCCCGAATTTCACCCGATACGAGATAAACGCTATTGGAGTTCAAGTGACAGTCAATTGGTCCTACATTCGGTAGCTAAAAGACAACCAAAACGTCCATGTTCTACTAGAACTAAAGGTACAATGGACGAGATGCTGACCCCTAAAGGAAATAGATGCAGCAAATGTGGTGTTTTTAGTCATAAAAAAATCGTTGCAATACAGCAACTTATTTTTTTTGTTTTATTTTGTTTGTAATCCTAATTTGAATGCATTCTAGTTTGTCCAAGAATAATTTTTTATGTAATCTGACGTTATACGCAAAGTTCATTCGACACTTATTTATTTGTCGTTAACATTATAACGCAGAGTGTATTTAAAGTTCATTGTGGACTTAATCACAAACTTGAATACATTGGTGAGTAATTAACACAACAACATTTCAAATGCCGTTTATATGCGGCATTGGAAATGCTGCGTGAGGCGGCATTGCAAATGACCATGTGGGCGTCATTTGAGATGACGCACCTTGGCTGCATTTAAAAAGTTGCTTTGTTGCCTATATTTTTGCTATGTTTTTGCAACTACCTAACCACACCCTAACTTTACTAAATTTATTTCATCAAAAGCTCTAGCTTTCATATTGTTATGTTATTCTCGTTCAATTTCAATAATTTGCAAATACCCCTTCCCATATTTCAATTCAACGTTGCCACACCAAAGGTAAGTATTATACTTTTCTCGTTCAATTTCAACAATTGTTTTCTCGATTTATTATTTGATTGTATTCATAGGTGTATAATGGACAATTGAAAAATTGATGACGTGACAATGATGAAGATGTACGACGAATTCGAACAAAATAAAGGAAATGAGATTTCAAGTGGCGCCGACCTTGAAGTTGATTTTGTACCAGAGGCACAATTCGAAGAAGAGCCCCCAGTTGTGGATAGTGGAATATCACGTGGAGAAGTCGCGGTTGATAGACCAGTCCAACAATCGCTCCATGCACGTCTTTTAGGTGTCCTTGGTCGGCAAAATCATGCAAACTCAAGCTCCCATGTTACATGTCCAGTTTGTGACTGTGAAGAGGAATGCGAAGTAGTTACTTGTAAAAATGATAGGAACGTTGGACGTCGTTTCTACCGCTGCGCTGGATACAGCGATCACAAGATTCGGCTACATCAGGTTGAATGCTGCAATTTTTTTAAGTGGCTCGATCCACCACTATGTTCCAGAGGGGTGGAATATGCATTAGAGATGCGAGCGGAGGTTGGTCGTTTGGAAAAATTGAACCTTGAATACCGAAACGAATTGTTGGTTTACGGGTACAAGTATTCGGCGTTGTGGTCACGTAGAGCGTTGAAGGATAATTGAAATGCAACGTAATGATATTAGAAACTTGTTGTATGATGAATAAATATCTGAAAAAATTGCCCAAAGTCACTGAAACATTATTCGAAATAATATTTATATGTTCGAACTATGTTATGCCGGTTGAACTCTGTTGTTTTGAAAAGTCTGTCTACATGCTTGTCAAACCTACAGCATATGCACACCACACGGCGGTATTTGAAATGACGCTTGATAAAACCAGACCGCGACATCCGAAATGCCGCAGTTATCGACATCCCCATGCGGCATTTGAAAAGTCAGTCTATTCTTGTAATTTGTTTACAACTTTGACCTAAATACAGAATTTGCCCGTTTCAAAATTAGTAGAGACAAATATTAAAAGATAAAATCTTTTGTCTAAAAGAGGATAGTTTTATAGAAGTGTTATCTAGGATTGTTCTTTTCAGTTTGTTGATTGCAGAAACCAGAGTATACCTTTAATGTGGTAAATTCTAAAAGAAAGCAACAATCTGACATTTCAATTTCTGGTAAAATCAACAAAGTTCAATATAAACCAAGGCAAACATCACCAACAATTTATCATACAATGTAACAGCCACATTCTCAACCAAATATAATTAGCATAAGTTGTAGAATTAAGTGGGCTTGTAGGCGATGAAGCTAATACACTGAACTTGACGGACGTTGTCAAACCCAATGATTCTGCAGAAAGCCTTGGGGTACTCCTTCTTCACCTCTCCTACTTCATTCAAAACTTGAGCAGCATCGGTGCATCCGAACATGGGCAGCTTCCACATTGTCCAGTATCGTCCATCATAGTACCCTGGTGAGTTGCCTGTCTCTCTGTACACGAATCCCTCGTGGCTGAATTCAAGGCATGGAATCCATCCATTTCTGATCAAATACTCTATCTGTTTTAGCAGCTGTGCATCGCTCAGTGTAGGAAGGTACGATAGTGTCTCAAATTTCTTTAACCCTTCAATTGGCCACACCTGTGTATATATATATTTATCATATGATTACATTCTGCATTGACATAACTAAAGCAATGTATCAGTTGTTACCTTCATGCATTGCACTCTTCCACCATTGCTTGGCAGCTTTGAGAAGTCAGACGATGCTTTTTTGGTAACTGGGAAGCTCTGCATTGATTTAAGCCCACTGAAAGGAGCTGCCAGACTGTTGCCTGAAATGGTGGCAGAGTACATCATTGATGAAGCCATTGATATCCTTGAGTTTTATTTGTATTGAATTTGGTGCTGTTTTGGTTCTGAACCCTATTTATAGTGCAACCTTTGGGGTATACCTTATTGCAGTGGCTATGACGTTAAATTACACATGCACCACTCATGAATTTTGTAAAAAGATTGCCCTCTTATCAGTATTTTGTTGCCACGTGTCACTGGATCATCAATCTTATCTTTTCCTTTTTCTGTGTTTCAGAATTAGCAATTATGCACTCTAGTCTTCCTGAACCTTATTTCCTGACTGCGTCCAAAAATTTAAAGTCCAGGAATTAAAAATGATAACTGTTTACTGTGAAATGCTAGACTGGACGACAGAGTATTGCTAATAAGTGGATTCGACAAACAAATTACATAAAAACTAAGTAATGATGTAAAAATTAATAACTGCATTGTGCACCCCACTGGTTCCTACACCACGTTTTGATAACCGCATCTAACCACGATTCGATCTTATAGAACTGATACGTGGACCACTACAGTCTGTAACTCAGTTAATTCCCAGCCGTTTACGGACTCAAATCGAACCTTCGAATCAATGGTTCAACAATCCAGTTTACTTGATTTGAGAAAATAAATACATCTATACTTCACAAACCATCGCTTCAAAATCTAAATAAGAAACACCACCACTTTGTTCTTTGTCAATGTTGTAAGATTCGTCTTCGCGGTCACTAAATTTTTGTCTTTACGTTAGGGGTGGGCGCGGGTCGGTTTGGTGCGGTTTGAAGCCCAAACCGCTTCCACACCGTATCAAACGGTTAGCAGAAAATACAAACTATTATACTAACCATTTGAATGGTTCGGTTTCGGTTCGGTTTCGATGTAATACGGTTCGGTTTCGGTTCGGTTTCGATGTAATACGGTTCGGTTTCGGTTCGATCCGTTTGAACCCGTATTAAATACGAAATAAGAGAATTACCCATTTTGTTTTGTACATCCTATCGTATATTGTTCAATTATTACAAAGCCCACTTGATGTATAAATTTGATAGAGAATTGTACATGTTCAATGGATTAATGAATAAACTAAATAGTAAATACACGAATGTGAGTGTTATCTATCTCTATAAGTAAACACAAATGAATACATCAGTTATAAAACAGACATGAAATTCTATATATCAATCACTGCACAGGTTATTGTATATGAGTATATTTGATATAAAATGATAAGGATGATATGCATAATTTAGCAAATGTTATGATGAAAATTTTGTTACATTTCCACAAACGATCGTTCTAATTAATCACATCCACACTAATACATTACATAGATGCTACGTATAATTTTATCATGAATCGGTTCGGTTCGGGTTAATACAGCCGGTTTCGCCCTTCAAACTGCAACCAAACCGAATAGAATGGATCGGTTCGGTTTTGGATATTCGGTTTAGAGAGATAATACGTAACGGTTTTCCGCACCGTTTTATCGGTTCGGGACGGACGGTTTCCGTTTGGCGGTGCGGTTTATGCCCACCCCCTACTTTACGTGCAGCTGCTTTGTACACATGGTGCAGTTATGTACTGCTGCAGCATACAACTTAAGTTGCTAATCTTGAAAACCGCTTAGAGTAACTAGCATTTTCATTTAATATTTTTTCGTATGCATTGTATTTAAACGTGTAAATAAAAAAAAATTCCACGAGTTTGATTGGTTTAACCATCAAAATTCTAAAATTTGAGTCATATAGACTATGAATAGCACGCATATGGGACTATTTAACTAAAATTTACATATACAGCTATCACGGATTTGGCATTCACAAAGAAAGTAGTATACCGTCAGGAAGAAAGTATTATAATTGTTAAAAAAGTATTATAACCTTTAAGTGCCTTTGCAGCTAACCGCTACACAAACGTTATCCCTGTTTTGCCCACTCCTTCTGTGAAAGTTTTTTTTTTTTTTTTTGAAACTGGGTACTTATATTTACAAAGTAGGCAGCACACAAGTCTGCAAGAATCATCATGGCGCACAGTTTAATATGCCAAAGGCAGGGATCGAACTGCCGACCTTGTCGTCAACAGCCTGGCGTTTTACCACTTGCACCAAGGCCTCGGACTCCTTCTGTGAAAGTTGGAGGTGATCCCTCACAGATAGTTGTTCACTTGAGCTGAACCATATGGTTGAGCATGATAGGTGATATCGTCCTACTCGCTTTCATTTTCCCCTTTTATATTCCATTGCATGATCAATGAATCAATTAGCCCATGGATGTCATCTGCCCCCACATCAGCACCGGATTTGTGCTACAGGCCACCGCACCAAAATTTTTATATAACTACGGTCGATTGACAACCGACAAACCAAGCAAGACACAATCGGCGGTTAACCGTTGAGAGTGGTGGCCACAAGCACAAAACTTGATGCCTATAGCTGTAAACCCCACCTTATTGTTGGAGGCCGTTTTTTCAAGTATTTTGAGCCATCGTGTTTGTCTGCAATTTTGCCCACTGCCATAAGAAATAGCAGTACTTATAGTGCACCAGAAAATGTATTCCTATCAACACGCAGAATTAAGCTAAGGTCCTGTTTGGCTTGTCATTTTTAGTTTTATGTTTTCGTCTATACAAAAACGCGTCCGTTGTATGCAATTTTGAAAAATAAACAATTTTGAAAAACGAAATTAACATTGAAACCAAGATTATTTTGTTTTTCGTGTGTTTCAAGAGATAACAAAAACACGGAGAGCAATCCAACTCTTTCATTGTCCGTTGATCGTCGCAATGACTAAGAATTATAAATCTTCTTTTCTTATTTTTTGCTATTTTTTGATGCAAGTTGAAAACACAAAACTCAAAATACAAAATGAAACCAAACGGGCTCTAATATGTTATCAATGTTGGGAAAATTTAACAAGAAGAAGGAGGAGAAATAAATGTAATTTGCAAATGCAAATAGAGAGATATTTTTAAACGAGGAAATGAAACTTTATTGCGAGCTTTTATTTGTTTACTTTTTTTTTTTCATTTGCTTACATTTGCTTGCATACAAAAAAGAAGAGAAAGCATTTCTATTTACAGTAGTGCATTCTCTGGAGTTCCCTTCAATTCCCTTTACAAACCTAGTTTTTAGGTTTCTTCAAATTTCATATTTATATGACTCTAGATTTTTTTTTCTAGGCTAAATTTTTGCATCTTCAAAGTACCATAATTTTCTCTATTAATACCAATATTAATATTTTTTAAATTAATTAATGTTTTCCAAAACCAATAATTTAGATCAAAATGTTTATTTCCAACGTCCCCTTAAACTTGATTTTGTAACTTCGACCAAAATTTTCAATCTTTGTAATCTACATGCTTCGGTAGGAATAAAAATATTATCCAATCTTTTATTATTGTATTGACATTCTTTCCTAATGTCGAGATCTTTGATCCAATTTTACGATTCTTTATTGTGCTCCGTTCATTCGTCCTCCATCATATGATATTCCAAAAAGTAAGCGTTCTAATGTTCACCTTGTTCCCGTAATATGTCATATATATTATTTTTACATACTTTCTTAATTTTACTTTTACAATCTTTGACTCATTCAATTTCTTTATATGTTTTTCAAATTTCATTTTCGCATGATATTTCAAAAAACATTAATTAATTGAAAAATAAAATTGTTCGAAATTGAAATGTTATCATCTTTGCTCACCACTCTATTCTCGACATCATAAATTTCATCACTTATCGTTTTCCCATCATCTTTAACCATTTCTATTTTCACTCCTATATTATCTAGTGCCATTACTTTAAATTTTTGCTCGTGTTTTTAAATGTTCTTCAACCTCTTGAATATCATTTCCTTGATTTATCTAGTACCATTTCAATACGGATGGTTGTTTTACTTCTTTCATTCCGTCCTCCAATATTACAATAGAATTTTTCATAAAGTAAGAGTGTTTGGGGTATATTTCACATAAATGACTGCAGATCAACCCAAATAAATACGGAAGCAATAAGATCGTGTTGTAGTGCGATAAGACAAAAATAAACAAGAGAATAAAACGGCAAATCACAGAAAAAGTAAATAGAGAGTTCACACACGAATTTATAATGGTTCCACCATTACAAAATAGCGTATATCCACTACCAAAAAATGTACAAAATAATGACGAAAATTTTCGACTGCGTTCCGACGTCATAAAAACTGAGTATCGGAATGTCATAAAAAGGAATATTAGCGTCGGAATGACATTGGTATATACCAACGCCAGTTAAACTCACCACCATAATAATAATGGCAACAGCAGGTGTCGGAACGCCATTATTATTTTGACCGATTAAAAAAAAGCGTCGGAATTGTGTCGTTTTTCTCCGACGCATTTTTATCTGCACTCTGTTTATTTACTTTTCCAAACTAGTTTATATATATATCATATTATTTTAGTAAATAATTTTCAAATTATGTATATTTCAGTTATTTTAAAGTTATATATATGTATAAACATGTATGTATGTGTGTGTGTGCGCGCACACACCTGCGTGCGCATGTGTAATTATAATTTAATTTTAAATTTAAATATTATTATTTAGTTACTTTTATCTAAATTTATGAAATCAGACCATACACATTTGTCGGTGCCTTATGAGAAATTTAAATATATGATCTCCTATAACTCTGAATCAGTTTGACCATCAATCTTATCATATGTAAACACTCATAGGTGTAAATTTATTATTGAAAATATTCGATTAAATAATGTGGTGCAGATCTACTTGACTCAGAATGCAATGAAATTTCATACTTAGGCATCCAGAACAATAAAGTCGATTCTCAACTATCGGATTTTAAAAATTCGGAACGTTGATGGGTATGTTGATGCAAACTGGTCGTTTTCCATATAAGTTACTTAGAGTTCTATTGTAAATGACTCAGTTCTAACTGAAATTCCAACAGACGTTCCATATTTATGAAATCCAACCATACACATTTGTTAATACTATATGAGAAGCTTAGATATACAATTTTGAGCAATTATGAGTCATTTTGAATATCTATCTTATTAGATGTAAATATTTCTAGTTATAAGTTGATTATTGAAAATAATCGATTAACTTACACACTACAACACATTTAGCTTAATACAGCGTCTCTATTTAAAACGTTTTAATTACAACATTTTCTTAAAAAAACATTTTAAAAGGCATATTTTTTACAACATTTTTCAGAGAACATCGTAAAAGATGATAATTTACAGCGTTTCCACCAAAAACGTTGTAGAAAATTACCCTTTTACAACATTAGTTGTAAACGTTGTCACAATTACCTTTTAACAACAGTTTTAAAAAGTTGGAAAAATATTGTTTTTTACCACTAGATATTAATTGGCTAGAACTTTTTTATAATTGGTTTTACTATTAGGTTGATGTAATTTTTTTTGAATATGTTTAATATTGCTTAAATATTTTAATAATTTATAATTAATAACAAATATTTAAAACTTACTTAAATAATTTATAGATGGTAGTTTATAGTTACTAATTTATAGATGAAAACTTTGCAGGTAATTGTTTATAATTTATAGCTATTGACTATTAATAAATAATTTATAATTACTAATTATTATCTATAATTAATAATTATTTTTTATATTTAATAATTTCTTACAATTAATCGTTAATAATTATAAAATTATAGTTAACATTTCTTAGTTACATTTAATAATTAACAAACATAATTAATAATTAATTACTAATAACTACCATTAAATAATTAATAATTAATATTCAATTATACTTAAGAAATAACAAGTAAAAAATTAATAATTAATAAATAAGAAGTAATATTAATAACCACTATTAAATAACTAATAACTAATAAGTAATCTTTAATGATTAATAATTAATATTTATTTTCTAGTATGTAATATTCAATGATTAAGAAGTGCATTTGATCTTAGTTCACACATGTCTTAGATCTAGCAAACAATAATAGTTAACAACTATAACATGTACTTAATAATTAGTATTTAGTAATTAATATTCAATTATAATTAACACGCAATAAGTAACAACTGATAATTAATAATTAATAAATAAAAAGCAACATTTAAAAATTAATAATTACTATTCAATAATTTCTATTGAATGATTAATAAAAACTTATTAATAATTAATATGAATATTCGATAACTAATGATTATTATTTAATAATTAAAAAGTAACATATTTAGTATTTGATTTTCTGCTTAGTTTGCATTTCCCACTTACCCCCATTTGGTAATTGATTTCCACCCATCACGATAAATAATATTTAATAACTATGAAGTAATATTTAAAATGTAGCATAAAATATCTAATAATTATATTTGATAATTATATTTAACATTTTAAAAAAGTTAAAATGTTGGAAGTTTATGTAATAAATTTTACAGTACTCCTAAAATCTAAAATCAAAATTTTAAAATTTTCATAAATTTAAAATTTTTAAAAACTAAAACTTTGAATAAATTTAAAACTTTATCAAACATTCAAAATTTCAGAAAATTCAAAATGTTATAAGTATTCACAATTTGAAAAATATAAATATTTTGTATATTTTGTTATAAATCTCAATACTCATATCTAATTTTGTTCGATAGTTAAAATAATCTAAAGACTTGTACAAAACTTCATCTGGCTCCAAAACAAATTTTTTTTTGGCTCTAAAGCCAAATTCTCATTTTCATGTACAACTACCTTGAACGAAATCCACCCATTCTCAAATCCAAGTCCCCTCAACATTCTTCGCTGCCTCCGTCTTCTACATTCTACTTCCACCTGCATTGCATATCCACACGCAACTGTTCGGAACGGGAGATAGTGGTTTTGATGACAACAACCTTTGTAACTTATTTTATTATAACTTATATATTAATACTATTGTCTAGATATACATGAATGTTATTATGCAGGATATATATAAGGCAGGTACTAATTATTGAAGACTGTACATTGTAAAAATCAAGAATGAAGAAATCAAGTTTGAAGACTCATGAGTATCAAGACCAAGATTTCAAGATAAGTGTCTAGTTTTGTTAAAACTTCATAATAGCATGGAAATCTTCATTCCAAATTTCATTAGGTTGGAACCCATTTCTACCCTCTTAGTGCTTACAAACCCACGACAAGTAGTTTACAAACCTACGACAAATGGCTTACAAACCCGCGAGCATCCTGGTTTTGTACAAGTTCTCGAATCCTGATGTGATGAAATATTCTGCAAAAAGAAGCTTACAAAACTACTTCAAAATGATTTTCAAAACTGCTTTTCAAAATGTTTTAGCTATAAAAATTATCTTTTCGAATGATTTTCAAAACGATGTTTTAACCTTAAAATATTCTTTGTTTTTGTTTTTAAATAAATTCTTGTTTTAAACTTCGTTTATTTTTAAACTATCTTCCGATTTTTAACGTTTCTTTTATAATATGTATATACTTTAAAAATCAAATATATATATACACATATTCTAAAAATATATTTTTCCACTCTTCTTTATTTTAAAACATATGAAAATTAGTTTATTTTAGTTCAGAATCATTTCATCTTGTTTTCCTTTCAATATCATTTTCAAAACAAATTTTACATAGTTTTTGAGTAAGGGATGTCGGCATCATGGGATACCCCATATCGACATGGTGGCCGTTAAATTCAAAAGTTTCAATTTTCAAAAGAAGTGTCTATTCGTATAAATCTCTTCACGAATGGTTATGGCCATTACTAGTCTATAAACAGCCTTCACAAATGAATTTCTTGACTAACTATTTTTTTCACTTCTTCTTCTCCACAAATCCATATTCTAAAATTTTCATATTTTTAAGATTGTGCCGAAATTCTGCCGAATTCTCAAGTGAATCAAATTAGAATCTCATTCTTGTTTGATTCTCTACCCTCTCTCGAAGATCAAAGTGCTATTCAGAGTTATAGGATCAATTTGTAATCAAAAGTTTAGCGAGTCTCTCCATAAGGTGTGGTTGTGCCTGGAAATCAATTATGCGATCTTGTGTCCCGTAAATCAAGAGGTTTGCCCCGGACTCGAAGACAGGAGGGTACCTCAAGGCCTTTAGAAATTGAGGATTGTAATATCGACAGTGGTATAATAAAAATCTATACGAGGTGTTTGCCTTGATGCAGGACTAGACGTAGGGAAACTCCAAATCGGTATAAAATCCGGTGTGTTCTTTCCTTTTACTGCTTTTTATTTACTTTCTGTATCTGTGTTTGATTCTGTGATTGTTATGTGATTAAGTTCTGCATTTGTTTGTGTCATAATTTTAAGTTAGTCCATATAAGTCTTAGAATCCATTAAATACTATTCACTCACATCTAGTGTTAAATTAGCCTTAAGATCCTTGATCCGCACTCTCTTTCAATTGGTATCGGAGCATAGGTTTTCATAGTTTTCATAATAAGAAACTTGAAAAGTTAAAAATGGCATTTTTAGGAAATTTTGTTAATACTAGTTTGAATCTATGCATTTCATCAAAGTATCATAAATCTGCATATAGTTTTTATGAAAAATCAAGTTATCTACCGAATTGGTTTGCTATGTAGGAACATACATGTTACATGGATTTTGAAGAATCAACAACCAATGGACAAAGTCTGGAAATTGAAAATGATAAACAGATACCTGATAGTGGCTGTTCAAGGCATATGACAGGAAATCCCATAATGATCAATGACATTATATATCAAGATGGTGGATTGGTCAATTTTGGAGATAACTCAAAAGGATATGTGATTGGCATCGGCAATGTCGGTAATTTTAAAACTCCTCTTATTTCTTATGTTTTGCTAGCTAGGAATTTAAAATATCATTTTCTTAGTATAAGTTAACTATGCAATAAAGGATTTAAAATTAAATTTGAAAAAGATAACTCACATCGAAGATAATAAGTCAAATATTATCTTTGCGGGAATTAGGAAGAAAAACATTTACATCCTTAGTATGAAAGTTTCAAATGATAACTTATGTCTTTTGGCTAGTACAAGTGACCATTGGATTTGGTTTAAAAGATTTGATCATTTAAAATTTCAAACTGTTATCTAGGTTATCAAAACTTGACTTAGTTAGAGGTCTTCCCAAGTTAAACTTTAGATTAGATAGTATATGTAATTCTTGCCAATTAGGAAAACTTAAGAAAAGTTCATTCAAATTAAAAGATATGACTTCTACTTCTAAACCTCTAGAATTACTACATTTAGATTTATTTGGTTCATCTCAAGTTCATCAATTAATCATAATAAATATTTTTTTGTAATTATAGATGATTATGTTGAATCATATATTTTGATTAATGACAAAGCAGTGAATTAGACTATATGGATAAGCAACAAAAAGAAAAAGAATTATGCTGTTCAAACTACAAAGGAGACAAGGCTACGAAACTGCGTATAGTATGTTAATTTATTAAAGCTTTTAGTTGTCTATCCTCAAGTAGTTAAACTATTTTAAAAAACTTTAAATTTTTAAATGTAACAGCCCGCAGTTCCGTACCCCTAGAGTCGACACTGTTCTCCTTCAATCAACTCAAGGTGTACGGAAATACGAACCATTTGGGTTAAAGAAGAAGAGGTAGAAGAAGAAAGTAGAAAACAACATCAGAATCTAACCATCGCAGCGGAATAAAATATAATAGATAATAAATGATCCTTACACAAAAACAAATATATCTGTTTATACATTACATCATCAGAGTATACACAACACACTACTGGACAGTAATCATAACCTGTCCTCCCAATCTAAATACACAGCAGAATATTTAACACAAGTACAGAAGTACGTATCGCCATCCAGCTCGTCTCCTGAGATCCACAGCATCCTTTCCTCCTATAATACTCGGTTTGACCCGAGCATTATAGTGAAATGACACCCGAGTCAGTCTGGAACACCAGCGTGAGAAAACCACACTCAAATTGATTATTAAAGTTTCAAAATTCTTTTGACAACAAAAGCATCTCGTAGGACCATGCCACAAATAAACATGTCGGGCTTTTACCTTACGATAGCCAAAACACTTTTTATCAAAATTCTCTGATATTATAATAGTGCCTATAGAAAGTAAAATAGAATCTTGCTGAAATGCTTGCATCTCACGTTTCAGCAATAGTTGGGCACAATCAAAACTGTACATGCGCGTAGAGAAAATGGATTTCCAACTAATGACTAGGCACTGGGGCACCACCTGTCACAGTACGTGGACCAGATCAGCGTACCGAGGATTACTCCCAATCCCTTGCAACACAAGACCGGGACTACCCCTTACTGGATAATCCCGAGTAAGATAACCCCACGGTTGGGATCAGCAACCGCACCACTAAACCGAATAAAAAGGGACATCTAGACAGGGATGACCTCACCATAATGGGTGCTACCCACATAGCCTTGCTGCATGACCCCTGATTTTCAATCATTCCCGGTTGATGAGGTTTAAGGTAAGTGTTACCTTTTTAGAACATATCACTTAGAATGCCTATCGTCCACATGGCGATGTTCTGAAAGCATTCACCCATACAAGTACGTCCCGGGTTCGAACAGAACCGAAGGCACTACTCCTACTACATCCATTTTGGAATCATTCTCGGGATTAGTAGTGACTAGCCCTTGCACTTCACTGCTCCATCTTTGAGTCCAAACTCGTCTTCCTCATGAAAACGTTCAAACCGGATCGAAGTGGTTTTCAGGAAATAAATCCCGATCCCAGTCTCTTCGAAACGATCAGCGCATTGGCGAATATTGATAGTCGGTTATTTAACTATCAATTAACATTCACAATCAACCATCAAACATAAATAATTTCCCCTAAATTATTTATTAACCTCAAAATATCTTCGCAAGATATATTTCCATTTTCAACCCTTTTGAAAACAGTTTTCAAACCACAATCTTCTCATGGAATAAATTCTCAAATATTTATTCCCACTGAAAGCACCAAGTACAAAGCTTTAGATTTTTAAAATAATTTAAACTCTTTATTATAAGATATCCTTTAAGACATTTAAGTTAAAACTATTTTAATACTTATTCAAAAATATATATTTTAAGAATATTTAAAATAAAGCCACTTTACAAAATATAAAACTAACTTTTCTTTTTCTTTAAAACAAATACCAAGTCACCTATAAATAATTACTACTATAATAAATTTAAAAAATATTTACTTCAAAATTTTAAACATTTAAAAATAATAATTTTCTAAAACATACCTTTAAATCAGCTTTAAAACTTTTACTTATACTTAAAATTTGCTTCGAAAACGTATTTGGCTATCCAGGGAAATACACTTCTCTTTTACATCCTTTAAAAATAATCACTATTTATTTTTAAACAAATTTACCCATTCCTTTAATAAATTCCCATCATGAATTTATTCTTTCAAATATCCACTGATATATTGCTTTACTTTTATAACCCAGTTTATAAATTTCATAGTCACATTCTCCTTTAAATTTCCAATTTCAAACACTTTAATCAATTTCCAAATTGATTTCTAATTTACTCCATTTTGAAATAAATTCCTTTACTTACTCATTTATTTCAAAATCATTTAATTTCAGACTTTATTTCTTAATTATGATTTAAAATCTTTTAACTGAAAACACCAATTTCAGATTTCCCCAAATTCCTTCTTTATCCCTTTAAATAAAGTCAAACCTTGAATTTTAAAATAAATTCTTTATTTCTTGAAATAATATCACTTGATTTTAAAAATAAAATCATTTATTCCCATTTATTCAAAATCTCATTTCCCGCACTTGGAATTTGATTTATCAGAATTCAAAAATCACTTTTCATTCTTTTCCAATTCATTTTTAATTTATTCAAATTTCTATGATTATTTTACTCAAAATTCACTCTTTTATTTTCTTTTCAGAAATCTCATTTCTATAGATTTTGATAACTCAGTTCACCGAAATATTTTAAATCAACCATAGTATCCAACATTTCCAATTATCAACATAATTCATCACAAGATAACAAATAATTATATCACAGAATATTTTAACAAATCTAAATATTTTGAGGAATCCAGTTAGATCCTTCCAACCTGTTTCCCTACATCCATAGATGTTAGCACAATACCAATTCCACTTCGAGGTGAAATATCGCGGTATATGGGATTAATACAATATCGTCCGCTATTATGCGGCGCATAGGGTCGCATCCGCTATACAATGTGGCAAATCAATCACTCTAATATATACTATATATATACTACTATATAATATAGCACATCAAATCAATTCAATCAATCAACCAATTATTTAAATTTAGCCATTTAAATTTAAATTAAACCCGGATGAGTGAGATTAACTCACCTTTGATTTTTGTTTGGCAATCCAATTCCATCTCGACCATTATCTCCCAATTTTGGACTTTGTATAAATATTTACACAATTTATTAATATTCGAAATAATCGAATAATCAATTTCCTTTTAATAAATTAAATTAACTAGCAATTTAATAAATTTCAAATGATAGTTAACCTAACTTAGTTACATTTTCTTTTCTGCCCAAATTTTAAATTCAATGACAAGCTATATATATTCTAATTTCTCAAATAAATTTACCAATTTCTTAAAGGTTGGCTGATTCCTAGATATATATTTAATAAAAATAAAAGTTATTTTATACCTTGCAAAAATATGAAATTTCTGTTTAAACATTTCCTTTTTACAGTAAACATACACACATATATATATTCTAATTTCATTGTGTGTGTATGTATGTATATATATATATATATATATATATTAAATCAAATTAAAATAAAAACCCAAAACTACCTTACTGCAATGACGCTGCCGCACACACCAACAACCACCAGCCTTCAACTTCCTCTACGAAACCTCCCCACCAAGCTCAATCATCAGCCCTCATGCCGATCCACTGCATCGCGAACTTGATCGCGTACGAGCCCTTCTAGAAAATGATAATGCAATGCCCCCACCACAACATCGTCGCGACACACGCCAGACCACTCATCAGCACTAGCCACCTCGAATGCTCATAATACCCAAATCGACTTCGCCTCCGCGTCCACTTACCCTGCCAACCCTCAGACGCCATCGTCCCCTGCTCGAATCGAAGGCCGAACTATCGAAAATCGAAACCCTAGTGCTAACCCAAAGTTGAGTAACGAAAATCGAAGCTGCCACGAATCCAATCATAGGGTGATTTCGATCTGGACCTTTCATCACACCCATGAGAACATGAACGCTCATGGCATCTATATGTAGAATCTCCATCTCTTCTAACATCACATTTGTCTCTTTCAAAATCACGAGATTTATTTACGGATTCAACATAAAATTTTCAATCGAGGATCGAATGATTGATTTGAGCTGAAAGCAAAAAGAAGAGCGGCCGTAGATTTTGAATCAAACTGGTTCGTTTATCGAGGAAGGGTATAAATTGCGATTTATAAAATAGGGTAGAGGCTTGCTTCAGAAAATAGGCGACATTGAAAAGATATTGAACTGTATGAAAAAGATGGACGTGATTTTAGGTGTGTTGAATGGGAAACACTGAGAGGATGGATTTTCGGCTGAAAGGAGATAGACGAGACAAATCTTTATTTATTTATTTATTTATTTTATTGACTAGTCAACAAGCATATATATCAATTTTAAATTCAAATTTAAATTGATTTGAATTCGTAACTTAAAATCCTGACATCCTACCGCGGCGTGCTGGCAGGCGTACATAATGTTATACCCCTATTCCGAACGCAATGGTAAAGGTTTCGAGTCCAAATTCAATCATATGGAGAAGATAGCTTTTTGAACCCAGTTATTAAATTAAATTTTCGATATAAATTTCAGCACATTTATCTACCGTATGATCACACGACAACTCTGAATGCTACAAAAATTGAAATCCGATAATAATACAATATACGGATCCTATGGAACTAGTTTCGTCGAATTCCGAGACTGTGCCTCGGAAGGCTATTTTTAAACTCAATTTAAACGATATAATTTCAAATTGAACAAATCACTGTTAAATTCAATTTTAAAACTTGTATTATCCTCAATGCTATCAATATAAATTTTACAAGCCTTCAAATTATTTAATTTAATAATTAAATTACCTAATAAATAGTGATATTTGAATTCAACTTAAAAATTAACTTTTAAATATTTAAAATCAATTGAATATTCCGATTTCAAACACCCAAAAATTCCGGGTTGTCACATTCCTCCCCCCTTAAAAGAATTTCGTCCCCGAAATTGCTGATTAAGAGCAATGGTCCACAACTCGTTAACTATGTTCCAAAGCCAAACAGTTTTATCAACTTGCCATAACATATCTTTTATTGGAGACCCACTATTACTTCAACCAACTTTTCAAAACCTTCCATAGTTTCCAACAACATTATTTACTCTACCTATTCAAATTTAAATTTAAATCCAAATTTAAATTATCAAAACCTTCTCAAAAATTTCTAAGTCTCTAAATTTCTGAAAAATTTCGCCAGCGTCTCCATTGCGCGGCTAGCTCGGTACAACTACAAAATGCCTCTACAGGCCCCCAGATTTCAAAAGAAAACAAAAGCCAAGTGGCTAGACTAGAAAATCATCAAATTTCATACAGAAATTTCAATACATACCTTTGCCGAGCAAATTTCAATTTATCTTCTGAAATCAAAAATTCCCAATTTTCCCACTTGCTTTTTAATACCTGTATATCCAATTTAACCATATCCAATTACAGATTCCAAAATCATTTTATACACTTCTTTACAAAATCTTTAATATTCATTCCATTTAAGCCCATACGATGTACCTATATCATTCATACGCAGTACCAAATCCGATCGCTTAATCGATCACACAATTTCTTTTCCGAACTAGTATCGTCCACCCGACTTCCTAGTGCGGACTCGGACCTGGTTCCTTGATCAGAAACCGTCATTCTCCTTGCATAGTCATAACTATGATAGAGAATTTCTAGAATCAATCAAAATCCATATCCAGGGTTCGCCGTCGAAAATCGAGTATCGGATCGATATAACTATCTCGAAATTCTGTGCTCGAATCTGGATCAAATTGCTATGCGAATAAAATAATATACGTACATCTTACGTATTCATCTCAATTGATTATCAACTATATCAATTCTCTTTTTATTCGCATTCATTTTGATTTCTATTCCCTTATCAACGCTTATCATTTCACATATTTTTATTAAATCTTCACTCAAATGCTTATTCAATATATTTTCCCGACACTCATATTACTTAAGAATTTCACCATTTCTTCTTAAGTTCACTATAAGTATTTTATACGCTTCTTATATTTATTTTCACTTCACCACTTTAGTTTATATCTACTTCTATTCAAATTGGTTCTCCTATTTCCATATGAATTCAATTTATCTTCAACTCTGAATATTGAATTTTATCTTCCATTTATAGCTGATTCATATCATTATTTTAAATTAGTTTCATCAATTATTTCAATTTTCAATTTGAAATCGTTTTGTCACCAACAAAAATTTTCCCAAAATTTTTTCTAACTCCCAAAATTTTCGGAAAATTTTGGCAGAGTCTCCTTTGTACGGAGGAGCTTTTGCAATTTGACAAAAGATATAAATATATATACATCGACCCACATGGTCGGAAAACAAAAACAGTTCATATTTCCTATTTTTATTGCGTAGGCGTACCTTTATTTAGCATTTTTAAGCAAGCGGTTTTTTATTTTAGCAATTAGCACGTCCAAATCCACCCAAACGGCTTCCCGGTACCTGTACTTACTCAGTTTAAATATGTAAGTGCCAAAATCATGTAACTTGACAACATATTACATATTTAACTAGTAAATATACGAGTTTCTATAAGAAATGCAGGTTAAACAATATTTATAAGCAACTTATAGGGTTCCGACATTAATTTTAATTGTTAACAACCAATTCGCATATAACTTCATTTAATTTAAATGGTTTACAACTCAATTGCTTACATTCAATTCAATTTAAGCAAAACAAACTCATATTCACTTCAATTGATCTTAAAATCAATTTATTTACTTCCATTAATTCATAGAATTTTATTTACTTCCGTTTTTGTCGAACGACCAATTCTCTTATGCAATTTGACGATATTCATGTGAATAAATAATTATTTAAGCTTATAACCATTTTAAATTGATCCAAACTCAATTTATATAAATTTCATTCCATTTTAAATTTATTCACAATCCATACATTCTCGTTTTCACTACATTTAATTTTATCTATTTACTTACATTCCATTTCATTATTCAAACAGCTTCCATTCAAAACCTTATTTCACACATTCATTTCACCATATTTCAATTTTATTCAATTCACTTAGCACTTCTAAGTTGAATTTAATTTATAACTCAAGTTCAACTTCACAAAAATCCATTTTTAAGTCATAATTTAATTTTGATCCAGCCAATCAGAATTCCATTAACATGCTCACTTAACGAATTTATTCAAATTAGTTCATTCCCCACTTTTAATTCAATATTTGATTTTTACCCTTCAAAAATCACTTCACTTAATTTCCTTGAGTTCGATCTATTTTATAGTTCAAGTTTTGGATTTTTTATTCATTTCCCAAAATTCAAACAACTTTATTTTGGGTTATTTATTCTACTTCTAAGTTTTATAAGTCACAACTTATCTATATCCAAAATGCTTGGGAAAATTCAATTGTCTCTTTAAATTTCAAAACCCAACCTAGTTTTTTTGCAAACAACTCCCATTTAAAACATTTAAGTGGCGATTCCTCCTTTGGAAACTCGAAAACGAACATCGATGATGCTGCAGTCATTACCGAAGTTTTTTCCAAGCGACTGAAAGAGTTCAATGCTTTTATCTCTTTAAAAACATTTTCAAATATTCTTAATTTCAAGTCTCACCGAATTTCAAATCCAATTCAAAATATTTCTCAAATACTATTTCCATTATTTCTCCAAAAATTTTGAAAACCATTTTCAAACTCAAAGGAATTAAATTTTCTCAAAATTTCAAATTTCAATTTCTTTCAATCTATATCCAACATTACTCTGGAATTTACCTCATTCAATTATAAATCACGTTTATAATTCTCATTCATAAATCCCTTTTTGCTATATACATTTATTCCATTTTAGCTTTTAGTTATGATTTCAATTTCTTATTCAATTTCTACACAATGATGATAATAATTTAATATTATTATTCTCTAACAACCAAGTAATCATATATAACCAAAATAATTTACGGAAAATTATTTCTTTTATATACAAAAATAATTTGGGTCAAATTATTTCATTTACCCTATTTTAAAACAATACTATGACAAATCATTCTATTCAAGTGTTTAGAGATCCCTATCAATAACGTTAATTACTCGTATTAGCGAGAATCCATAAACTACTCAATAAACCAATCAACATAATGTAAAATCATTTATGTTCACTAACAAATACGCTCTCATATCTATTAATATACTCAAACTCATTCTAGAGTACTATGGACTCTATTTCAATGAGTGATCCCCACCAGAGCCAAGGTTCTCGCTTAACCACGCTCTAATACCACTGTAACAGCCCGTAGTTTCATACCCCTAGAGTCGACACTATTCTCCTTCAATCAACTCAAGATTTACGGAAATACGAACCATTTGGGTTAAAGAAGAAGAGGTAGAAGAAGAAAATAGAAAACAACATCAGAATCAAATCATTGCAGCGGAATAAAATATAATAGATAATAAACGATCCTTACACAAAAACAAATATATCCGTTTATACATTACATCATCAGAGTATACATAACACACTAATGGACAGTAATCATAACCTATCCTCCTAATCTGAATACACAGCGGAATATTTAACACAAGTACAGGAGTACGTATCGCCATCCAGCTCGTCTCCTGAGCTCCACAGCATCCTTTCCTGCATCCTATAATGCTCGGTCTGACCCGAGCATTATAGTGAAATAACACTCGAGTCATTCTAGAACACCAGCGTGAGAAAACCACACTCAAATTGATTATTAAAGTTTCAAAATTCTTTTGAAAATAAAAGCATCTCATAAGACACCACCATAAATAACATGTGGGTTTTTACGTTACGATAGCCAAAACACTTTTTATCAAAATTCGCTGATATTATAATAGTGTCTATAGAAAGTAAAACAGGATCTAGCTGAAATGCTTGCATCTCACGTTTCACCGTACAGGCGCGTAGGGAAAATGAATTTCCAACTAATGACTAGGCACTGGAGAACCACCTGTCACGGTACACGGCCTAGATCAACGTGCCGAGGATTACTCCCAATCCCCTGCAATACAAGACCGGGACTACCCCTTACTGGATAATCCCGAGCAAGATCACCTTATGGTTGGGATAAGCAACCGCACTACTAAGCCGAATAAAAAGGGACATCTGACAGGAATGACCTCACCCTAATGGGTGCTACCCACATAGCCTTGCTGCATAACCCCTGATTTTCAGTCATTCCCGGTTGATGAGGTTTGAGGCCAATCATTACCTTTTTAGAACATATCGCTTAGAATGCCCATCGTCCACCTGACGATGTTCTGAAAGCATTCACCCATACAAGTCCGTCCCGGGTTCCAACGGAACCGAAGGCACTACTCCTACTACATCCATTTTGGAATCATACTCAGGATTAGTAGCGACTAGCCCTTGCACTTCACTGCTCCATCTTCGAAGCCAAACTCGTCTTCCTCACGAAAACGTTCAAACCGGATCGAAGTGGTTTTCAAGAAATAAATCCCGATCCCAGTCTCTTCGAAACGATCAGCGCATTGGCCAATATTGATAGTCGGTTATTTAACTATCAATTAACATTCACAATCAACCATCAAACATAAATAATTTCCCCTGAATTATTTATTAACCTCAAAATATCTTCGCAAGATTTATTTCCATTTTCAACCTTTCTGAAAACAGCTTTCAAACCACACTCTTCTCACGGAATAAATTCCCAAATATTTATTCCTACTGAAATCACCGAGTACAAAGCTTTAGATTTTTAAAATAATTTAAACTCTTTATTATAAGATATCCTTTAAGACATTTAAGTTAAAACTATTTTAATACTTATTCAAAAATATATATTTTATGAATATTTAAAATAAAGCCAATTTATAAAATATAAAACTAACTTTTCTCTTTCTTTAAAATAAATACCAAGTCACCTCTAAATAATTTCTACTATAATAAATTTGAAAAATACTTACTTCAAAATTTTGAACATTTAAAAATAATAATTTTCTAAAACATACCTTTAAATCGGCTATAAAACTTTTACTTATACTTAAAATTTGCTTCGAAAACGTACTTGGCTATCCAGGGAAATACACTTCTCTTTCACATCCTTTAAAAATAAATCACTATTTATTTTTAAACAAATTTACCCATCCCTTTAATAAATTCCCATCGTGAATTTATTCTTCCAAATATCCACCGATATATTGCTTTACTTTTATAAACCCAGTTTATAAATTTCATAGTCACATTCTCCTATAAATTTCCAATTTCAAACACTTAAGTCAATTTCCAAATTGATTTCCAATTTACTCTATTTTGAAATAAATTCCTTTACCTGCTCATTTATTTCAAAATCATTTAATTTCAAACTTTATTCCTTAATTATGATTTAAAATCTTTTAACTGAAAACACCAATTTCAGATTTCCCCAAATTCCTTCTTTATCCCTTTAAATAAATTCAAACCTTGAATTTTAAAATAAATTCTTTATTTCTTGAAATAGTATCACTTGAGTTTAAAAATAAAATCACTTATTCCCATTTACTCAAAATTTCATTTCCCGCACTTGGAATTTTATTTATCAGAATTCAAAATTCACTTTTTATTCTTTTCCAATTAATTTTTAATTTATTCTAATTTCTATGATTATTTTACTCAAAATTCACTCTTTTATTTTCTTTTTCGAAATCCCATTTTTATAGATTTTGATAATTCAGTTCACCGAATATTTTAAATCAACCATATTATCCAACATTTCCAATTATCAACATAATTCATCACATGATAGCAAATAGTTATATCATAAAATATTTTAACAAATCTAAATACTTTGTGGAATCCAGTTGGATCCCTCCAACCTGTTTCCCTGCATCCACAGATGTTAGCACAATACTAATTCCACTTCGAGGTGGAATATCGCAGTATATGGGATTAATACAATATCATCCGTTATTATGCGACGCATAGGATCTCATCCGCTATACAATGTGGGAAATCAATCACTCCAATATATACTATATATACTACTATATAATATAGCACATCAAATCAATTCAATTAACCAATTATTTAAATTTAGCCATTTAAATTTAAATCAAACCCAAATGAGTGAGATTAACTCACCTTTGATTTTCGTTTGGCAATCCAATTCCATCTCGACCATTATCTCCCAATTTTGGACCTGGTATAAATACTATACAATTTATTAATATTCGAAATAATAGAATAATCAATTTCCTTTTAGTAAATTAAATTAACTAGCAATTTACTAAATTTCAAATGATTGTAGCCTATCTTAGTTACATTTTCTTTTCTGCCCAAATTTTAAATTCAATGACAAGCTATATATATATTCTAATTTCTCAAATAAATATACCAATTTCTTAATGGTTGGCTGATTCCTAGATATATATATATATATATATTTATTTATAAAATAAAAATAAAAATTATTTTGTACCTTGCAAAAATATGAAATTTTTGTTTAAACATTTCCTTTTTACAGTAAACATACACACATATATATTCTAATTTCATTGTGTATATATATTAAATTAAATTAAAATAAAAACCCAAAACTACCACACTGCAATGACGTTGCCGCACCCACCAACAACCACCAGCCTTCAACTTCCTCTACGAAACCTCCCCACCAACCTCAATCATCAACCCCCCTGCCGATCCACTGCGTCGCGAACTTGCTCGTGTACGAGACCTTCCAGAAAAGGATAATGCAACGCCCCCACCACAACATTGCCGCGGCACACGCCAGACCACTCATCAGCACGAGCCACCTCGAATGCTCATAATACCCAAATCGACTTTGCCTCCGCCTCCACTTCCCCTGCCAACCCTCAGACACCATCATCCTTGCTCGAATCGAAGGTCGCACTGTCCAAAATCAAAACCCTAGTGCTAACCCAAAGTCGAGCAACGAAAATCGAAGCTGCCACGAATTCAACCATGGGGCGATTTCGATCTGGACCTTTCATCACTCCCATGAGATCGAGAACGCTCATGGCATCTATATGTAGAATCTCTATCTCTGCTAACATCTCGTTTATCTCTTTCGAAATCACGAGATTAATTTACGGATTCAACATCAATTTTTCAAACGAGGATCGAATGATTGATTTGCGCAGAAAGCAAAAAGAAGAGTGGCCGTAGATTTTGAATCGAACTGGTTCGTTTATGGAGGAAGGGTATAAATTGCAATTTATAAAATAGGGTAGAGGCTTGTTAAAGAAAATAGGCGACATTGAAAAGATATTGAACTGTATGAAAAAGATGGATGTGATTTTAGGCGTGTTGAATGGGAAACACTGAGAGGATGGATTTTCGGCTGAAAGGAGATAGATGAGACAAATCTTTATTATAGTTATTTATTTATTATTATTTTTGACTGGTCAACAAGCATATATATCAATTTTAAATTCAAATTTAAATTGATTTGAATCCGTAACTTAAAATCCTGACTTCCCACCGTGGCGTGCCGCCAGGCGTTCATAATGTTATACCCTTATTCCGAACGCAATGGCAAAGGTTTCGAGTCCAAATTCAATCGTATGGAGAAGATAGCTTTTTGAACCTAGTTACTAAATTAAAATTTCGATATAAATTTCAGCGCGTTTATCTACCGTATGATCACACGACAACTTCGAATGCTACAAAAGTTGAAATCCAATAATAATACAATATACGGATCCAATAGAACTGGTTTCGTCGTATTCCGGGACTGTGCCTCGGAAGGCTATTTTTAAATTCAATTTAAACGGTATAATTTCAAACTGAACAAATCACTGTTAAATTCAATTTTAAAACTTTTATTATCCTCAGTATTATTAATATAAATTTTACAAGTTTTCAAATTATTTAATTTAATAATTAAATTATCCAATAAATAGTGATATTTGAATTCAAGTTAAAAATTAACTTTTAAATATTTAAAATCAATTGAATATTTCGATTTCAAACATCCAAAAATTTCGGGTCGTCGCATTAAATATGTAAAGACTATGCTTTGACTGTCAGGTCAGCCGACTGACCTTATATGGCTAATCGACTGAATCTGTACAGGTGCACAGAACCTCTGTTTTTTGCACAACTTTGAACACTCCGTTGACTGATCGTTTTGGGTCAATCGACTGAATTCTTCCAACAGCTATTTTTTTTCTGAATGGACAATTCCTTTTGCCAAGAGTTACGTTCTAATATAAAGAGGTATGGATTGTAACAACCCACATATTTATCGATTATATATTTAAATATTTTTTTAAATAATTTATCGTTATTCGGATATTGGTCCGAAAAGCTACTTTTTGAAAACGGTCGAATTAGGACTCGAGACCACTTTCATTGAGTTCGAAATGCCGTTTACAATTTTTTTAAGTATAAACATTGATAGGTTTGGAGTTAGTGAAATTTCACTAACTTTTCCCGCTTTGGACTTTGGGTTAATCTAGCCATTATAACTCAAACCCACTTCTCTCCTTCTCCTCACTCTTCATAAATTCCTACCAAACTCTAGCTCAAGCAGTAATGGTGAGTGGAAAGGAAAACTAAAACTCCAAACCTAGGCTTGTACTTCAAATCCATCTTTCAACTCCAAATTCAAAGAGAAGATATTGCATTCAAGCTTCTTGTGTTGAGATTAAAGTGGATTGATTCTTGCTTTGCTTCAAAGCTTCATTTTCATTAATTTTTGGCCCAAAGGTGAGAATTTTATCTCACATTCTTGTCTATAATTATCTTGGACTGTTGGGAATGAATTTCCATCACTTTAGCATGTGCATTTGCATTTGGTTTGGATTGGATTGGCCAAAAACTCCAATTTTTAGTGTTTTTGGTAAAATTCTGCACTTAGGTCGCTCTGCCTATGCTAGGTCGTTTGCGTGGAAAAGTCTCGGTCACCAAATAGTTCGTTTCTGGCCTTAAACTCGTTCGCATGCTTTAGGTCGTTCGCCTCGGAATTAGGTTGTAGGTCGTGGGCCGCTAGGTCGTAGGTCGTGGGCCGCTTGGTCGTAGGTCATTATGCCTTAGGTCGTTAGGTCGCTCCCTCTGTTGGAAATGTTACCTCGGTCTTAGGTCGCTTGGATCTAGGTCGCTTGGCCTTATAGCGTTGGTCGCATGGCTTTGTTAAGACGTTAGGTCGCTCGCCTTTTTATCCCTTAGGTCGTTCGGCTCGTTCACACGTTAGGTCGCTCGACCTTTTTCACCATTAGGTCGTTAGGTCGCGAGCCTCGCTAGGTCGCTCAACCTTTATAAATCGTAGGTTGTCTCCGACCTTAAACCACTCGTCCACATTAGGTCGCATACATTTTAGGTCGCGTGTTTCACTAGGCCGTTAGGCCTTTACCTCGTTAGGTCGTAGGTCGCTCGACCTTATTACCTTGTTAGGTCGCATGTTGCCCTCGCACCCCCACCTTGGAGGGTTGCCACACCCCCCCGGACCCCCCCTCCGTAGGGGATCTTATCTGAAAAACATTCAACAGAACTTGCTTTGTTGAGATGCTGAGTTGACCATTCTTCGAGACAAACTATCTTTGGCTTCTCGGTCGATTTTATGGTATCACGACCTTGCTAAAAAGGCGGGATAACAACTTTAGAAATATGAAGGTATCAATACTAGTAGTAAATATCAAAACTCTTTCAACAAAATGATTTCAACTCTATTTTCAATAACAAAGCTCTTTTCTTAAACCGTTTTCCAATCTACTAGTATATACAAACCTTTACCTCACTCGGATGAGAAATCTAATTAAACGGCTTAGTAAAACAAGTGGTATGAAACGCTTGCGTTCACTTCGTCGGTTAATTCTTGGACTTGTTCGATTGAACCTCTTGTGACAATTTTCTAGTGAAGATTTACAGTTTGTTCGTAAATATTTAAGTTAAGCAAGTGCTTATGGGACACGAAGATAAACTTTTATATTTAATAACTTAGTGTAATTGACACTTCTCGTTGATCATGACGATCATTTTATGATTTAGACTAGCAATTGTGCGATGTCTCTTTGTTTGCAAGGTTAGACTAGACCTCATGGGTGTGATCCCGACTCACACATATCTCTTTGTCCGCAAGGTTAGTCTAGACACCATTTGTGTGATTCCACTCATACATACCTTTTTGTTGCAAGGTTAGGCTAGACACCATTTGTGTGATTCCACTCACGCATACCTTTTTGCTTTTTGGTTAGCCTAGACCTCCTCTGGGTGATTCCGACTCACCCATATGGGGTAGCTCCCCATGGTCTTCGGACCGTCATGTGATAGGCCTCTTTCCCTTTTTATGTGATTTCTGGATTTCTTGTGTTGATTTCTGGAATTTATGTCATTGACTTGTTATGAGTACAAGTTTAGGGTATAATGCCCTCTTTGGATCTTTGAGAAGATTCTTGTGATATCGATTTATCTCTTATTGATTGACCTTCTGTTGATCATCATTTGCATACTTATAGTAGTATGTCAGTATGGATATTTTATGTTTATGCCATATCTTTTATTTTATACCATGTCACCTGATATTTATAGCTAGACTGATCCGTTTATTATTTGCTTAAATAATACTCAGGCAGACCGAGATGTTACAGGTGCTTCTGCTTAACTTCTTCCCCGGATTTGCTACTCTGACTTTTGGCTAACTATTTAGATTAGCAGTTTTTATTGTATACACTTGAGATATAGACTCATAGTTGTATTCTTTTGTATAGCACGTGTTGCTATTCTTTTGTATTATTGTGGATCTTTTTGACCACTACTCTGATGTACACTTTCATGTGTTAGTTATATATTCATATCTTCTTTCGCCTTCGTGATATGGATGTCTGTGACTGATTTGTGTTATGCTTATTTCTATGTTTATTTACGAAGATTATTTATAGCCACCGTGTGATAAGCAATCACATGGATGGTCGCTTCTCAACTGCCTTATTCTCCGTGCTAGTTGACAGCACTACACCGTAGTATTCTTGGCTAGCGTGGGTATAGAGGTGGGACGTCACATGGATGCTTCCTTTGATCATAACTCTTCGTGAATGGTTGCATCTCTTTATCTACTATATAAACACACAAAATCCACTTCACAAATCACCAATTTTTCTGGTTACTTTCTAATCTTACTTTCTACTATCTCTGTATTGTAAAAAGCAATCACAACTTTCATATATTGCTTGAATCACTGAATCAGTTAACTTATTCTTTGATTCAAAGAAATATTTTCCTTTCTCAATCTTTATACACACAGATATACTTGAGGAAAGATTATAGGAAGCTTGTACTAACAAGGACAAATCAGTGTTATTAAGTACACAAAGTGTCAAAGCAATTATATTGAAACTGTTGAAGTCCTATTCGGTTGTTCAGGCGGGTAAAGTCCTCTTTCGGCCGTTAGAGGCAGAAAAATCCTGTTCGGTTGTTCAGGTGTTGTATACCTATTCCTCCGGGTTAAGGGAGGGTTATTGTGAGAAATTCCAAAGGGAAGTATGGAACTAGACGTAGAACAGGAAGTTCGAACCAGTGTAAAAATTCCTGGTGTGCTCATTTTTATTTACTTGGGTATTATCATCTGTTTCCACGTCTAGATTATAATACATTCCATATTACATGATCCTAAGTGATAACTAGCCACACAATAGCCACTTTCAATTGGTATCAGAGAAAGTCATCCTATGATCGTAACATAGTTATTTTATAATTTTTCATTAGTTAATATGGAAAATAACAACATCACAAGCACTGTCACTAACACTAGTTTTGTTGAAGGTCAATCTACTGCACAACCTCCACTATTCAATGGCATGAATTATAATTATTGGTCAACTAGAATGAGAATATATATATGCAATCTAATGGTTTTGAAACTTGGAACATTACTCAAAATGAATATACTACTCCAACAGAAGATTTTTCAACTTGGACTGCTGCACAGAAAATTGATGCTACTACAAATGCAAAAGCAATAAATATGTTATTTCGTGCATTAGATAGAAATTAGTTTAATAGAGTTAGTATGTGTACAAATGCTTATGAGATATGGAGAACTCTAAAAATAACTTATGAAGGAACTAACAAAGTCATACAAAGCAAAATTTCAATGTTGAAAAATCAGTTTCAAAATTTCAAAATGAAATCAAATGAAAATATAAATGACATGTATTCTAGATTTCAAGATATATATCATTCACTACTGGCACTAGGAGAAAAGTTCTCTGATTTTGATATAGTATCGAAAATCCTAAACTCTTTAACGGATGAATGGGAAAGAAAGGTCCTAGCTATTGAAGAAGAAAACGATCTTTCGACTATGAAACCAGAAGAGTTAATAGGAAATCTAATGTCATATGAAGTAGATTTGCAGGCAAAGAAAGTTCAAGCACAAGATAAGAAGAATCTAGCGTTTCAAGCAGAACAAGATGACTTTAACTCAGATGAAGAGGACATGGCATTTATTGCTAAGAATTTCAAAATTTTTTGAAATTCAAAAAGAATAAAAAGAGCAAGAGTTACAAAACTGATTCTAGCCACAGTAATAGAAATAAACCATTATCATCTGTCATGGAATGTTATGAATGTCATAAGAAGGGTCATATGAAAAAGATTTTCCAGAGAAACAGAAAAACAAATTCAAGGAGAACAAATTCAAGAAGAAAGCATTTTCTGTAACATGGGATGATTTTGATTCTTCATCATCAGAAAGTGACAGTGATAATGACATAGAGCAAGCAAATGTATGCTTCATGGCTACAAATGATGATGTAAGTGAACTAAGTTTTGAAGATTTAGTTGAACTTAATTATGAACTAATAGATTTTGTAAAACAAACTAAGAAACATAATAAGGAGTTACATGGAAAACTGAATAGATCTGAATTAGAAATTAGTATGCTTAGAGATGGAAAGAAAATTCTCGAAGAAGAACTTGAAAAATCTCAAGAATCTAATTCTAATTTAGCCTCTCAACTTTCTATAATAACTCGGGAATTAGAAATTCAGAAAAATAAAAATGATGTTTTATCAATTGAAATTAATGATTTAGAACCTAACATTAAAGTATTAGAATTAAAAAATCTAGTCTCAAAACTAAGCTAGAAGATATTAATAAAAATATTTCCAATTTTAATAAAGGACGAGAAAATCTTTCTAAAATAATAGAAAATTCTCAGTCTACTTCATATAAATTGGTATTAGGATATAAGAAAATTGAAAATCCAAAGAATTCTGAAAAGTTTAAAAATAAGCTTAAAAAGAAAATTGAGCAAGATTTAAATAAAATAGTTTCTAAAAATAATAAAACTATTAAAATATGGATTCCTAGAACAAATAATAACTTGATTTGGAATAAACATATCAAAAACATTTATGGAAACTGTTCATAAAAATAAGAATTATGTTTTTAAAGGGAATTCTGAACCTTCTTGGGTTTGGTTTCCTAAGATCTAACTCTTAGGACCCTAAAAGAAAAGTGGGTACCATCTTAATCTTTATTTTTTGTAGGTACCACTTAAAAAGAGAGGAAAATGGATTCTAGACAGTGGTTGCTCGAAATACATGACTGGTGATAAAGACATGTTAACAAACATAGTCTACTCAAATGGAGGATCAGTCGCTTTTGGAGATAATTCAAAAGGTTATGTCATCGACAAAGGCAATGTGAGAAATAACGGTATCTCTAACTCCCCTCTCATTACTGATGTTCTATTAGTTAAAAACTTAAAACATAATTTATTAAGCATTAGTCAATTATGTGACAAATGTTTTTATATATCTTTTTCAGAAAATAAATGTAATATTTCTGATAAAAATCAAAATTTAATTTTTGAAGGTATAAGAGATAAAAATATTTATATTTTAAATATGAATATAAATCATAACTCAAATATGTGTTTAGTAGCTATAGAAAATAATTCTTGGCTATGGTACAAAAGATTTTGTCATATAAATATTAGTACTATTAATAAATTAACTAAACATAATGTTAAAGGACTGCCTGATATGAAATTTAAAATTGATAATATTTGTGATGCATGTCAGTTAGGAAAATTAACAAAATCTTCTTTTAAATCTAAGAAAATCGTATCTACAACACAACCACTTGAACTATCACATATGGACCTTTTCGAACCTATTCAAGTTCAATCTATTATTCAAAATAGATATGTACTTGTTATTTAGATGATTTTTCAAGATATACGTGGACTATTTTTATGAAAGTGACACTTTTGAAAATTTTAATTTTTTTGTAGAAAGAATTGAAAATTTAAAGAATTTTAAAGTTAAAAACATTAGAAGTGATCATGGAGGTTAATTTGAAAATGAAGCTTTCGAACATTTTTATAACAAGAAAGGAATTAATCATAATTTCTCCTTTCCTAGAACACCACAACAAAATGGAGTTGTAGAGAGGAAAAACAGAACATTACGAGAATGCGCACGAACTCTATTAAATGGAAGCTCTTTACCTAAGCATTTCTGGACATAAGATGTTGCAACTGCTTGTTATGTTTTGAATCGTGTTTCTATTCGATCATTAACAAAATATACTCCATATGAACTTTTAAATGGTAGAAAACCAAATATATAATATTTTAAAGTTTTTGGCTCAAAATTACTTAACACTAAAGATCAGCTTGGCAAATTTGATCCAAAATCCGATGAAGGAATATTTTTAGGATATTCGGAAAGAAGCAAAGCTTATCGATTTTTTAATACAAGAACTAAAGTTATCGAAGAAACTCTTCATGTTTCATTCGATGAAAAGTGTCAAAACTTTTCTAAAATTTCAAAGTTTGAAAATAATACAAATTTAATTCTAACAAATAATTCAGAAGATGATGATATTATTCTTCAAAATAATAACTCTGATATTACTTTAGAAAATGTAAATACTGTTAATGATAATGTAATAAGATCTCCTTCTAGAATACTTAGAGATCACCCTATTCAAAATATAATTGGAGAAGTAAATTCAAATGTAAGAACAAGAAACCAATTAAATCAAATGGGCCATATAGCTTTTCTCTCTAATATAGAACCTAAAAATATTAAGGAAGCCTCAACTGATGACTATTGGATTACAGCTATGCAAGAAGAGCTAAAGCAATTTGAAAGAAACGAAGTTTTGGAATTAGTTCCTAGACCAAATGATCAATCAGTCATTGGTACAAAATGGGTTTTCAAAAACAAAGCTGATGGACATGGTAACATTACTAGAAATAAAGCTAGATTGGTAGCACAAGGTTATAATCAAGAAGAGGGAATAGACTATGAAGAAACGTTTGCTCCAGTTGCAAGACTAGAAGCTACACGTATTCTACTGGCCTTTGCATGTTTTCATAACTTAAGTTATATAAAATGGATGTTAAAAGTGCGTTTTTAAATGGTTTTATAAAAGAAAATGTTTATGTTGAACAACCTCCTCTGTTTACTCATGAAAAATTTCCAGATCATGTTTATAAACTTAAGAAAGCTTTATATGGTTTAAAACAAGTACCTCATGATTGGTATGACTGACTTAAAAGCTATTTATTGGAATCTGGTTTTGAGATTGGGAAAGTTGATCAAACATTATTTATTAAGAAAACTAAACAAGATATTTTAATTATTCAAATATAGGTTGATGATATTATTTTTGGTTCAAAAAATAAAAAATTATGTCAGGAATTTTCGACTATCGTGACAAATGAAATTGAAATGTCACATATGGGAGAACTATCATATTTTCTCGGATTGCAAATTATGCAAAATGGCATTTTTCTTAATCAATAAAAGTATTGTAATAATCTAATTAAACGATTCGGTATGGAAAACACGTCTGCCAAACCAACTCCTATGAGTACAACTATACATCCTGAAAAAGATGAAAATGGTAAGAGTGTTGACCAAAAACTATATCGTAGTATGATTGGATCACTACTTTACTTAACTGCTAGTCGACCTGACATTATGATGAGTGTTTGTTTATGTGCTCGATTTCAAGCAAATCCTAAAGAATCACATATGCGAGCAGTTAAACGTATGATTCGTTATCTTAACAAAACCAAATATTTAGGATTATTTTATCCAAAAGAATGTCCTTTTGAATTAGTATCATATAGTGATGCTGATTTTGAAGGAAGTCGGACAGATAGAAAAAGTACAAGTGGAACTTGTCATTTCATTGGACGATCCTTAGTATCTTGTTTTAGTAAGAAACAAAATTGCGTTTCACTATCAACATGTGAGCAGAGTATATATCTGCAGCTTTAGCATGTGCTCAAGTAATCTACATGTAACAAACATTATAAGATTTTGATATAAAATTAAATAAGTCTATAATATATTGTGATAACACTAGTGCAATAAATTTATCTAAAAATCCTGTCAACCACTCACGAACTAAACATATTGACATTCCTCATCATTTTCTTCATGATAATATTGAAAAGGATATAATAAATTAAAAATTTGTAAATTCTGAAAATCAATTAGCTGATATTTTCACTAAAACTCTCAATGAAAATTGTTTTATAAGATTAAGAAGAGAACTAGGTATAATTTCTTTAAAAGAATTATAAAATTTGCTAAATAATGTAATTATATATATATATATATATATATATATATATATATATATATATATTTGGTACTCGAACTCTGCTCCTCAGGTTTGATAAGCCTATGTCATTTCCACCTGACCATTCAATGTTTCACATCTACTCCTTATACATCTTTTTCTTTATATTTTTTATTTTTTTTTTTAAAATCAAATTTCAGCCACAAACTTTTGTTTAATTATCTTCCTTACTTCCTCACTTTTTTCAATTTGCACGTACAACCATCATTTTCTAACTACATTTCCTCCTATATAATTCAGTTCTCAGCTCTCCTTTCTCTATCAAAAGAAATCTGTATCTCAAACAAAATTTTTTTTCCACTACATAAACGTCTAAAAACTTCTTTCAAAGTCAAAATGCCTTCACACGATTCATCAGATGGATCAGCTTACTCATCTATCAACTTTGAAACTCCATCATCTTCTTCGTCAAACCTACCTACACCAACTCCTATCCATAAACCTGCAAGACCGTGAAATTATCGCACAAGTTATGCACCCGAGAAAAAGAAAACAAGACGTTTCATGTTCATTGGATCACCTCAAACCAAACAAAAAATGGATGATCTGCATCATTACCAGAGGGAATCGATAGCGCTTTAGCGTGAGATGTATTACGAACAGAAAATGGACTCAAAACGTCTGAGTTTTCTAGAGCAGATTGGATGGAAGTTTTGTGGTTCATCTTCCTCTTCGGTTCATCAGCCTACACCATTGTCATCTCGAAATCCATGGGGTAGGTCGCCTCAACCTCCGTATATCTCTCCAAACTCATGGGAGCGTGGAAACCGTTGGTCACCACTACAACCATATGTAGAGAAGATGAAGGATGAACCGGCAAATTCCAAGTCTCCATCAACCTCTTCTTCTAAATAATTATGTTTTGTCTATCTTTTTAATTATTTTTCATCCATATTCTATATGCATTGTATGAATATATAATATAAATATTATTTGTCTGTGTTCAAGATTGACTGAATATGCTGCAAGACCTATTCAGTCGGTTGATTGAACATAACCAGTCGACTGAATGATTAAACAGAGAGCATATTTGTTTATTCAGTCGACTGGACCAGTCGACTAATTCTGGAACAGAGCTCTCGCGAAGATGGTTCAGTCGAGTGACCATATTAGCCCAGTTGACTGAATCTGAAGCAGAACTCTCAGGAAAGTGGTTCAGTCGACTGACCACAATCGTTCAGTCAACTGAATTCAAAGCCTACTTTTCACCTTTTTACCTACCTTTTTAACTCTTCAAACCCTTATATCCTCTTTTACTTTTTTATATTTACCTCCATTCTTCAGAATTCTAAAAATATAGTTCCCAAATTTTTCAAGTTTCTTCAATATTTTGATAAATTCAAATGGCTCCTCGTCAAACAAAGAGGTCTAGGCATGCTTCTTCTTCCTCTGAGCCAATTGATTCTCAAATCGCTCAATGTCTATACGATGCAATTGCAGTTCAAAGATGGAATAAGATGAAAGAAGCCCGATTCTTTGAAGGTTCTTTTGTTGTTTTTCCTGACTTTATGTCGTATATGATTCAAGATTTAGCAAGGAGAAGCCATCTAGAATCACTCCTAAATCATAATCAAAACAATATCAAGATAAATCATACCTTGGTTAAACTTTTATATGCAAATTTGAATTTAAGCTATCAAAACCCATGCAATCGTGACAATTGCGTTTGGAGTTTAGCATGTGGCCAACAAATGTTTCTTTCTTTAGATAGAATTGGTCATATTCTTCATACTTTGACAAGAGGTATTGAGTTACAAGAATTAAATGCTATCGTAGGCGAGAGAGATGAAGTAAGTCATCGATTCTTAGAAGATGACATGATCGAACTTAAGTCTATTGCATTACGACCTACTGCCAGAATAATGCATAGAGCTTTAGTGCACACAATTCTACCCAGTACTGGCTCGTATGAGCTTGTCTATGCAAAAAACTGTAAAGCATTATATGCTATTTGGGGAGAAGTTGAAGTAAATTGGCCAAAGCTCGTTCTAGAAGAATTATTGTCATTCAACCAAGGTCGTATGAATATTATTTATTTTGGAGAATATATTATGCGGCTACTTATGAATCTCCAGGTTCCTTTTTGGAATCCGATACCTCTATTCCAGAAACTCTGAATACCGCACCATTAGCCTTATGAAACTACCACCAAGACCTCTCACTATCATGACTTTTCAAGAATGGAAATCTCGACCTCGCCAAGAAACCTCTACTCAACAAAAACAACAACCAAGAGATGACATTTGAATGCCAACTCCATTCCAAAGCACAAGGAATCTATTGATTTAATTATAAGAAATCAAGTCATCTTGGATTCCCGCATAAAAAATATTGATAAGAAAATTGACAAAAAGTTTGAAAAAATCAAAAGTTTCTTTGGGATTTTATGGGATGCAATATCATGTTCCTCTTCCACCGCTACGGAGAATTCTCAACGTGATCCAGGCAAATGCCCAGCCCCTCACTTTATTTGGTCAACATCGGAAGAACATACTAGTTCTGACACAAGTGGCAATGAAGGTGGCAGACAATTTGCAGGAAGTTCCTCCAAAGGAAAAGGACCAACGCAAGTTGAAGAAGAGGAGACAGAATCTGATTCTGAATGAGGTTGTTATCTTTTGGTGGTAGTAAGTTATTTTTTTTGTTTCAAACATTCTATCTATAAGTTTGTATTCGTAACATTTGAAATATGTTGTTTTTGTGATTGCAACTAGTATTTTATTTTAATTCTATTATGTTAGTTTAATGCATACATTATCATTTCTTTTTTGTCGATGACAAAGGGAGAGAAATTTGTATAACTAACCATTTCATGCAGGGATTAAAAATGTTACCATATATTCAGGAGGAGATATATATAACTCCTGTTATATATTTCTCAAAAATATAGCACACATATAACAGGTTGTCATCAACTAAAAAGAGGGAGAATGTTGAATCATATTTTGATTCATGACAAAGTAGTGAATTAGACTATATGGATAAGCGACAAAAATAAAAAGAATTATGTTGTTCAAACTACAAAGGAGACAAGGCTATGAAACTACGTATAGTACGTTAATTTATTAAAGTTTTTAGTCATAGAAATGTTAAAATCTATCCTCAAGTAGTTAATTTGTTTTAAAAACTTTAAATTTTTAAATATGTGAAGACTGTGCTTTGACTGTCAGGTCAGGTGACTGACCTTATTTGGCCAGTACACTGAGTCTGTACAATGCATAGAACCTTTGTTTTTTGCACAACTTTGAACATTCAGTTGACTGATCATTTTGGGTCAGTCAACTGAATTCTTCCAACAACTATTTTTTCTGAATGGACACTTCCTTTTGCCAAGAGTTACGTTCTAATATGAAGAGGTATGGATGCTTCCTTTGATCAGAACTCTTCGTGAATGGTTGCATCTCTTTATCTGCTATATAAACACACAAAATACACTTCATAAATCACCAATTTTTCTGATTACTTTCTGATCTTACTTTCTACTATCTCTGTATTCTAAAAAGCAATCATAACTTTCATATATTGCTTGAATCTCTGAATCAATTAACTTATTCTTTGATTCAAAGAAATATTTCTCTTTCTAAATCTTTATACACACATATATACTTGAGGAAAGATTATAGGAAGGTTGTACTAACAAAGACAAATCAGTGTTATTAAGAACACAAGTACCAAAGCAATTCTATTGAAACTGTTGAAGTCCTGTTCGGTTGTTTAGGTGGGTAAAGTCTTTTTTCGAATGTTAGAGGCGAAAAAATCCTATTCGGTTGTTTAGGTGTTGTATACCTATTCCTCCAGGTTATGAGAGGGTTATTGTGAGAAATTCCAGAGGGATGTCTGGGACTGGACATAGAACGGGAAGTTCGAACCAGTATAAAAATTCCTAGTGTGCTCGTTTTTATTTACTTTGCTATTATCATCTGTTTCCACGTTTAGATTATAATACATTCCATATTACACAATCCTAAGTGATAACTAGCCATTCAGTAGTCACTTTCAGATTATTCTAGATATACTTGGATAATTTTCTTAAACGTAAAAGTGATGCTTTTAAATTATTTAAGAATTTCGCTAAAAGAATTGAAAATCAACTTTCTTTAAAAATAAAACTATTCGTAGTGATCACAGTGGGGAATTTGAAATGAAAATTTTGAAAATTTCTGTAACAAAAATGGAATTACTCATAATTTCTCTTTTCCAAGAACTCCACAACAAAATGAGTAGTAGAGCGTAAGGATAGAAAGATTCAAGAGTGTGCTAGAACAATGCTTTCTGATAGTAACTTACCTAAAAACTTTTGGGCTGAAGCAGTCTTTATAGCTTGTTATATATTAAATAGGATTTTAATTAGACCATTAACTAATAAAACAACATATGAAATACTTTACAATAAGAAACCCATAGTAGCTTATTTTAAAGTTTTTGATAGTAAATGTTTTATTCTTAATACAAATGATAATTTAGCTAAATTAGAACCTAAATCCGACAAAGGTACCTTTATCGGATATTCTAATAGAAGTAAAGCATTTAGAGTTTATAGTTTAAGAACTAAAATTATTGAAGAAACAATGCATGTATATTTTGATGAAAATTTTAAAGATACTGTACAAATAGAAGATGAAGAAGATTTTGTAACTTTAAATAATGAACCTAATGTTGTGAAATCATTCAACCTAATAAAAGAATTAGGTTACTAAAAGATCATCCTGTAGAAAATATATTAAGAAATATTGAATCTATAGTTAAAATAAGAAATCAACTAAATAGTATGAGTAATGTAGCTTTAGATCAACTATTGAACCTAAAAATACAAAGAAAGCATCATCTGATGATTCATGGATTCTTGTTATGCAAGAAGAATTGAATCAGTTTACCAGAAATGATGTTTGGGAACTTGTTCCTAGACCTGAGGATAAAAGTATAGTTGGAACAAAATGGGTTTATAAAAATAAAATGAATGAACTTGGTGAGGTCGTGAGAAATAAAGCTAGTTTAGTCACACAAGGTTATTGTCAAGAAGATGGAATTGATTTTGACGAAACCTTTGCACCCATAGTAAGACTAGAAGCTATCAGGATTCTACTTTCTTTTGCAAACTACAATAATTTCAAGTTATATCAAATGAATGTTAAAAGTGCTTTTTTAAATGGTTTTGTAAAATAAGATGTTTATGTTGAGCAACCTCCACTTTTTTAAGATAATAAATTTCTAAATCATGTATATAAATTAAAGAAAGCTATATATAGTCTGAAACAAGCTCCTGGATCCTGGTATGAAAGACTAAGATCTTATTTACTACAGTCTGGTTTTAAAATTGGTAAAATAGATACAACTCTATTTTATTAAAAGAGACAAAAATGATATTCAATTAATACAAATATATGTAGATGATATAATATTTGGGTCAACTAATAACATAATGAATAAAGAATTTTTAGATATAATGACTAAAGAGTTTGAAATGAGTCATATGGGAGAACTAAGTTTCTTATTAGGACTTCAAATCAAACAATTAGATAAAGGAATTTTCATTTGTCAAGAAAAATATGCTAAGGATTCAATTAATAAACTTGGATTGACCACTTCTAGTGGGAAACGAACTTCAATGACAATTAAAGTAGGTTTAACTAAAGAAGATAAATCAAAAGATGTCGATCAACAATTATATAGGGGAACGATTGGTTCACTGCTTTATATAATAGCAAGTCGTCTTGACATCATGCATAATGTCTATCTCTATGCAAGATACCAATCTCAACCTAAAAAGACACACTTAAAAGCTGTTAAAAGAATTTTAAGATATGTAAAACATACTTTAGATTATGGTTTATTTTACCCTAAAAATGATGTATATGATTTAATTTCATATTATGATGCTGATTACGCTGGTTGTAAATCAGACCGAAAAAGTACAAGTGGAACTTGTCACTTTCTAGACATTCTCTGGTTTCCTGGTTTAGTAAGAAGCAAAACATTGTATCCTTGTCAACAACTGAAGCAGAATATATATCTGCTGCTTTGGATTGTTCTCAAGTTATATATATATGCAACAAACTTTAAAAGATTTTGGATTAACTATAACTAAATCATCAATTTATTGTGACAGTACTAATACAATAAACCTATCTAAAAATCTAACTCGTCATGCTAGAACAAAACATATTGATATTAGACATCATTTTCTTAGAGATAATATAAGTAAAGAAGTCAAACTATTGAATATATTAATATTGAAAAACAAATTGCTGATATATTAACCAAACCATTAAATAAACAAAACTTTACTAAATTTAGAAGAGAATTAGGTATATGTTCATTAACTTAAATATAAATTATAAATAATACAAGTATAGTTAATAATTAATATAAATAAAAGTTCCTCAAAAATTGAACTGGGCATGTCGACATGAACCATCGCCCTATGTCAACATACATGCCGAGATTTTCAAATTTAAATTTCCCTCTAAAAGAAGTTATTTCGTTATATATTTATATATTTCAACTTTTACTCCTTTTCTCTATAATAAACTTCCAAAATAGTAAATTAATGGCTTCCTCTTCTAATAATGAACCTTCTTCACCTATCTGTCCTCATTCTGGTCCTTTTCAACGTTTCACACACGTACGAGTCATCAAATTACAAGAGAAGATGAAAGATTTGCTTCAAATGATGATGGAAATTTAAGTGAGTCAACTGCGAATGGCTAGAGAACAAGATAAGCAAGGCAGAATCCTTAGGAATTTATAAAACTTCCTTATGGATAACCACGCAAATCCCGTTGTCATCGAAGAATCATCACAAGCCATTGATTCTGAAGAAGAGCCTCTAGATGAACCATAAGAGGATCAAGAAGAAGAAAATCCTCTTTCGAATTCTGATGTTCATATGGATGAAGACGATGGCGTGATTTGCATTGGTTAGGTCCTTTTTGACGCTAATGGGAACTTGGTTGAACAACGTGGAAATTTTTGTCTCCACTATCCAAATTGTTTGGTCCATAAATCACCAATAGTTAAGGGTCCTCGTTAAGCATTTTTCATTTTTCCCTTTCTTGATTGTATATTGGTTTGTTAATTTGTATATAAGTGTTATCTTAATTAATGTTCTTCTAAAACAATCTTTGGTGTATAAAATCTTGAATTCCATTTAACTTAGGGTGCTATACTTCACTCATACATAGTTATTATTCTTATGTCATATGTTTGTTTATCTCATTTTCTATTATGTTTAAGGTTTATAGGTTATTTTCTTTGATGACAAAGGGGGAGAAGTTATATAAAATAGTAGGCTTGGAGTAAGGAGAAGTTGTTAGTGTAAGGGGGAGTTATGGTATGATCGAAATGGTATATTTTATAAGTTTGTCATCATCAAAAAATGGGAGATTGTTAGGAACTAGAGATAGTGGTTTTGATGACAACAACCTTTGTAACTTATTTTATTATAACTTATATACAAACACTATTGTCTAGATATATATGAATGTTATTATGTAGGATATATATAAGGCAGGTACTGATTGTTGAAGACTGTACCGTATAAAGATCAAGAATGAAGAAATCAAGTTTGAAGACCTTGAGTATCAAGACCAAGATTTCAAGATAAGTGTCTAGTTTCGTTAAAACTTCATAATAGCATGGAAATCTTCAATCTAAATTTCATTTGGGATGGAACCCATTTCTACCTTCTTAGTGGCTTGCAAATCCACGACAAGTAGTTTACAAACCTACGACAAGTGGCTTACAAACCCGTAAACATCCTAGTTTTGTACAAGTTCTCAAGTCATGATGTGATGAAATATTCTGCAGGAAGAAGCTTGCAAAACTACTTCAAAATGGTCTTTCACAATGATTTTCAAAAGTGCTTTTCAAAATGTTTTAGCTTTAAAATTATCTTTTCAAATGATTTTCAAGAAGATGTTTTAACCTTAAAATATTCTTTGTTTTTGTTTTTAAATAAACTTTTTTTCTAAACTTCGTTCATTTTTAAACTATCTTCCGGTTTTTAAAAATTCTTTTATAATATATATATACACACACTTGAGATTTAAAATCAAATATATATATATATACACATATTCTAAACATATATTTTTCTACTCTTCTTTATTTTAAATCATAGGAAAATTAGTTTATTTTACTACAGAATCATTACATCTTGTTTTCGTTTCAATGCCATTTTCAAAACAAATTTTACATAGTTTTTGACTAATGGATGTCGACATCGAGGGATACCCCATGTCGACATGGTGGCCGTTAAATTAAAAAGTTTCAATTTTCAGAAGAAGTGTCTACTTGTTTAAATCTCTTCACGAATGGTTATGACCGTTACTAGTCTATAAATAGCCTTCACAAACGAATTTTTTAACTAATTATTTTCTTATTTTCTTCACTCCTTCTCCACAAATCCATATTTTAAAATTTTCAAAATTTTAAGATCGTGTCGAAATTCTGTTGAATTCTCAAGTAAATCAAATTAGAATCTCATTCTTGTTTGATTCTCTGTCCTCCCTCGAAGATCAAAGTGCTATTCGGAGTTATTGGATCAATTTGTAATCAAAAGTTTATTGAGTCTCTCAATAAGGTGTGGTTGTGCCTGAAAATCAATTTGGTGATCTATGTCCAATAAATCAAGAGAGTTTGTCGTAGACTCGAAGACAGGAGGGTACCTCAAGGTCTTTAGAAATTGAGGATTGTAATCTCGACATTGGTATAATAAAAATATGTACGAGGTGTTTGCCTTGGTGCAGGACTAGACGTAGGGTAACTCCGAACCAGTATAAAATCCGGTGTGTTCTTTCCTTTTACTGCTTTTTATTTACTTTTTGCATCTGTTTTTGATTCTGTAATTGTTATGTGATTAAGTTCTGCATTTTCTTATGTCCTAATTTTAATTTAGTCCATATAAGTCTTAGAATCCATTAAACACTATTCACCCCCACCTCCGGTCTAGTGTTAAATTAGCCTTAAGATCCTTAATTCGCACCCCTTTCCAGCAATTTCAGCTCATAACCCACGTCAACAACGCAACCCACTTCACGATTAGTATTAATACTAAGTAACTCCACCATCAAAGCAACAACACAACCAACTTCAACGGATCCCCACCTTCATAGCACTTCATCCACTCACAATGTGACAAACCACAAATCCGTACCCTCTGAATCGACAATAAACCATACATGCCCGACCCAAAAAGCATAGATCGGCGGAAAGTTAGGAGAAAGAAAAGAAGATAAGAGAAGAAAGAGAGAAGATAGAACCAAACAGAGAAATACAGAGTCTCACATCGCAGCGGAAAACATATAATATCATATCAATGATCTTTACAAAATAGAAACTGTATACATATACATCAATCAAAGTTCAACAATCAATCACTAGTGATCAGCCTGGATAGTTATAATAACATGTCCTCACAATTGCTGATAATATAAACAATTAAGCACAATGCAGCTGATAATCAAACAAAACATGTACGTGTATACGGAATGGAGAGCTCCAGCTCTCCTACTGAATTTCCAAAGCACCAAAACTGAACCTGTAAATATACTCGGTCTGATCTGAGTATTGAAAGGGAAGAGCATCCGAATCAGTTTGGTAAACCAGCGTGAGAAACACAATCAACTAAATTTATTAAATTACCAAACTTTTCCTTTATCAACACAAAAGTATCTTGTAGGACAAGTCCACAAATAAACATGGACATGTTTTTACCTTACGATAACTAAAACATCTCATATCAAATCATCTGATATTATACTAATGTCTAGGATACAAATAATATTAATCATAGCTGAAATTGTTACATTGATTAAATTCCAGCATATAGCCCAATTGGGTAATACAATCAAAATGGCAAGCACGTCGTGGAGTTTGGATTTCCATATAAATAATCAGGTGAAGGGACTACCTTCCGAAGAGGTACACCTCTAGATGGATGTCTCGAGGCACATACATCTGCCCTCTACCAACAAAAGACCGGCCCATGTCTATAGCTAGATGGTACCGAATATGTCATCCTCAAATTATGGATTTAATGCCTACTCAAATTTTTTACTATTGCATTTTTTATTAACGTATTATCCATTGTCCAAAATCACGGATGAAATTCCTTTAAGAAACTTCTATATTAACTTATCAAACTTAGTTGATTTCGGATTTATAAAACAATGTTTATAAATTCCATATATATTTTATAAAAACTTCCATATATAAAGTCCCTTTATTGACCAATTCTATTTATCTCATTTATATGCCAAAACCCAAATTATAAGTTAATTACTTATATTTCATTTATTTACAACATTCATTCATTTATAACTTCTCAAATTTATAAATCTTATTTGCTTATAAAATCCATTTATTACTTTATTTTAACATCTACAACACTCCTTTAAAATTTCATCATTTTGATTTACAAAAATTAAATTTTATAAATCTTATATACAAACCATTTACAATAAATTAAAAATCCCAATTTAAACTAATTTTACAAAATAGTTAACTCCATATTTACAAAATCACATTCTGATTATATTTCACAAAAATCATAATTTTATAACATAAAAATTATCATATTTATTTATTCAAAATAAATCCATCCCTTTAACAATTCAAAAATAAATATAACATCTATTTCCAAAATCACTTTAAAAATCTTTTTTAATTCGGAAATCATCACTTTAACCTTTTTAAATTTCCAAAATAGGCACAATGCTATAATAGCACCAAATACATCAAATAGACATCCAAAACATCATATATCATATGATAACATCATATATATCAATATGTAGTGCTCACATTGTTTCCAATATCGGTTGTAGTGTTTTATTATGAATAAAGTTAAACAGCCGTTTAATTTTATCCAAAATTTATACTAGCTTCAATCTACTCCAAACTAGCTCTAAAATGTAGTGATCGTCAATACGGACCTAAAGTATTTCGTTTCGTCAAAAACGAACCTCGTACGAAGAAGTTATAGCGTTTTAAACATTATACGAATTTACAATTTTTATTTTTATTTTTAAACCTCAAGCAGATCAGAGCCGTTCGTTTTGAAAAACACGATCCAGGCCGCCCAAGCTAACTTCTTCCCTATTCGAAACCCTCGTACCAAAAATAGAATCCATGTCGCCACTTTTCCTTCAATTTTCACGGCCCAATCTCGCCACTTGATGACGATCAACGAGTGCCACGACGAAGCTCCCCCTCACTTCTACCTTCGGTCATGAGCAGGCAAGCTCAGTCGTAGGTGCATCTCGAAAAACGTGAGAAAAAGTCAAACGAACGTGGCTTGATTTCTCCTTCTACATCGCGAATTAGACGATCACAGTCGTTGAAAACATAGATCTCGATGCCCCCTTCATCTTTGTAGTTGAAAACTTTTCGAGTTGTTTGACGGATTTGAAGAAATCGAATGGGAATGATTGGAAATTTGTGGCCGTGTAAAATATAAGGGCTGCTAGCCCTAGTTGCTGTTAGGGTTTTGCAAAATTGAAAAACAGTTGGCCTTTTATATAAAATTTACGCGCACTATTCATCCAAAAAATTTCCAAACTCGAAACGAACCGTGCCGCCCGGCGTTTGTAATGTTTTACCCCTATTAGGAACACAATGGAATATATATCGAAATCCAATTCGATTTTATTTGAAAGATAGGTTTTCAAATCACCTTATTTAAATTTAAAATTTACTTCAACAAATTTATATGCGTTCTTGCTTGCCCCGGACAAACGATAAATCCGATTGACATGAAATTTGAAATCTTACAATAATATCGCATTACGGATCCAATAAAACTAGTTTCATCGAAATCCGAGACTCTTTGAAAAATGATGAGTTTTACTCGTCAATTAAATATTAAAATATTCAATTTTTACAAATTAACTTATAATTCAATTTTAAAATGTTCTGTAACATTATTCGAACTCAAATATAATTTAATTCAACGTTATAAATCATTTTTATTCATAATAAATCCAATTTCCAATTATTTACACAATTTCAAATATTAAATTAACAATCTAACTGCCCAATTAAATCTAGATATTCAAATATAATTTATTCAGCTTATAAAATTTAATTGTGAATATTCAAAATCAATTAAATATAAAAATTTCAACTGACAGGAATTCTGGGTCGTTACATTCTCTACTACTTAAAAGAATTTCGTCCTCAAAATTACAAAGTAAGAAAAAGTTATAAAATCCATTAACTTTTTTCCAAAACAATTTATTCTGCTAGATTTACCCAATTCATTTAAACTTTTTAACCTTTTCAAAATCCAATGGTTAAACTTCTTATAAAAACTTTTCTAAGTTTTTAAAATCCATATATAGTTATCTTTTGAAAACAACTAATATCGTTTAACTTTTAAGTCGAAATCAAAATTTTGGTTATCAATTTTCTTTTCAAAATTTCTAACGCCTTTAATTTTTGAACAAATCGCCAGCGTCCCATTTGCGCGGTTCAATCGTAGTAGGATCACAACACACACACACACACACACACACACACACATATATATATCACAAATATACATCTCATCTTGGAGGATGAGGCATCCCGTAGGGAAATAATGTAAAAGTAAGATATGTAATCCGAGATATATGCCTTTTAAATTATTGGCGGGCATATATGACTAATATTGCATGAAATCGAGCTCCAAATGCGAAGCAAGAGCCATACGCACCTACTAAATACTCAACAACATATGAGAAACATGCATATATGAAAGTAATATCAATATAGAACGTGTCCCAATACAACTACTATATATGCCAGTATGGAAAATGCAATTAATAAGCAACAAATCTAATCATCAAACAACTATCATCCAACTAATATCCAACAACTCCATAACCAAATCAATATACATTCACTTCTTATTAATATTCATTGAATTGATTTTTCAATTTAAATCACACTTGATCCATTAATATTGGATTTCATTAATAATCATTTATCCATTTGCAATAAGTTTACATTCACTAATTCATATTCAAATTAGTTCACATTTAAATCAAATCAATTCTATTTAAATTTACTTCACTTCTAACTTGAATTCAATTATTTAATTTCAATTTCATTAATTCAATTTTATATGAATTTCTACTCAATAATTTAATATTCATCTAGCAACCAATGCAAAACCAACATAATTAAATTTATTTACTTTGCTTTCAACATTCATTTTGGTTTAACACATTTAGTTTCAATTGTTTGATATTCGATTTAGATTGAATTCTAGTATTCAATATATTCACATTTTAGACAACATTTCTAATATTGTTATTAATTCACACCTTCTTAGCAACAACATTTTCTTATGCTAATTAATTTTACAACTAAAGTTGAATTTCATTATATAACTAAAGTTCATATTTATTTAACTACTTCAGTTCATTAACGTCTTATTATTCAACTTTACTTTGCATATTCATCACTTCAGTTTATTAATTTACTTCGACACCAAAATCAACTTTATTCAACATCACTTAAATTATATTTCATTTCATTTTCACTTGCATTTATTTTCACTATACAACTTAAGTTTGTCTCTAATTTAATTCAAATTCTATTTTATTTAACTCTTATTTAAGCCAAATTCATTCCGCTATTCAAATTTAGATTTTTTTTTGCTTAACCTAAATTGTTTAACCATTTTAACAATTGGTTTTACTTGCTTTTTCTCACTTTACTAGTTATACAATTTATTTAGTTTGACTTCCAAGTTCATATTATATAATCACAAACCACTTTAGTTAAATTTCCATTTCACTAACTTATCAAATTTGGTTCAAAATATAATTCAAATTATTTAACTTTCCTTTAGTTAAATTTCAAATCATAATTTTTATGCTACTCAAATTTATTTCAACTTTACCAAGGCTAAAATTTTATTTTATATAATAAGTCCAAAACTCATTTCACTTATATTCATCAATTACGACTTGGATTTTAAATTCAAATTCGTTTATCACGACAAAACATCAATTTTCAATTTATTATTTACTATGTGTAGCAAATCCATCACATAGAAACCTGAAAATGATACTGATGAAGCTGTAGTCATCACCTTTATTATTTCCCAGCAACAGTAGTGGTTCAGTGCTTTTTTAATTCTTTTAGAAAAATTCCTTTTATTTACAAATCACATTTACAAATCTTTTTACTTATATAATTTCACTATTCACTTCACTTATATAAGATCCGTTCCAAATACTTTTATCTTATTTAGATTTATAATAGTATAACATCTTTAACTTTGGAAAACAACTTTTGAAAATAAACGGGATTCAAATTTTCAAATAATTGGTTTAAATTCATTTTTATTTGTAACTCGAATAGTTTCATTTCTTATATATAAGATAATTTCATAATTGCAAATCATATTAATTATAATTCCATACTCATAATTCATTTACTTTTATAATTTATTCTTTACAATTGTTGTATTTATTTAGATTATTCAAACATCTTTTATCATCTTATATATGTTTACATTTTCAACCAACCAAACAATTCATTTATGTACACTTTCATAATTTCTGAAAAATTGTTTCTTTATATATAAAATATAGTCGAGGTAGAATTATTTCATTTACCCAATTTAAAATGATACTATGTCGATTTACCTCGTTTAAGTGTTTGGAAATCCCTATCGATAATATGGCGTCCCACTTACCGACCAGAATTCATAAACAACTCAACGGATAAGCAAACATAATGTAATTTTTTTTATAATAGCTAAGAAATACGCGCTCATATATATAATACACTCAAACTCAGTCTAGGGTGCTACTGTCCCTATCTATGCTGAGTACACATCAAAACTTAGGAATATACAAAATCTAAGCTCTGATACCAGCTGTGACGGTCTAAAGCCTCCGCTTTGCTTTAACGGCCAACCTCTTGACTACAAACAACCCTTTCACACTAGGGACATGTAGCGGTAAGAGTCATCCGTTCGCTACCTAACAAGAAGCGAGAAGCCCCTATCAGGCTGAACATAATCAAGCAAAACTGATGTAACTGTATACGGAATGGAGATCACCAGCTCTCCTACTAAAGCTCCAAAGCACTAAAATTGAACCTATAAATATACTCGGTCTGATACGTGCATTGAAAGGAAAGAATGCCCAGATCAGTCTGGTAAAGTAGCGTGAGAAACACACTCAACTGAATTTATTAAATTACCAAACTTTCCCTTTATCAAAACAAAAATATCTCGCAAGACAAGTCCATACATAAACACGAACATGTTTTTACCTTATGATAACTAAAACATCTTATATCAAATCATCTGATATTATACTAAAGTCTAGTATACAAATAATATTAATCATAGTCGAAATTGTTACATTGATTAAATGCCAGCATATAGCCCAATTGAATAATACAATCAAAATGGCAAGCACATAGTGGGTTTGGATGCAAATGACCACGTGAAGGGACTACCTTCCGAAGGGGTACACCTCTAGATGGATGTCCCGAGGCACAGAACATCTGCCCTCTACCAACACAAGATCGGCCCACCGATATAACTAGATGGTACCGAATATGTCATCCTACTGTCGTTACCGAACTTTACCGAGGGCCCTCGAAGCATACAAACCACAATAATCATATACACGATGTCATAGCGTGTAAAGATATATCTAGAAGAGGATGATCATACCCTAATGGGAGCGACCCACTTAGCCCTGCTGCATCTAACTTTTTTTGGGTCATTTCCGGTTGATGAGGCTTGAGGTAACGATTACCTTTCACAAATCACAATCACATCACTTTGAATGCCACACAGCCATTTCCATTGACTACTAATTGCCTTCCACTAAAACACTACCCTTAAGCTCGTACGTCTCAAGGAGGGTGTTAAGCTAAGAGAAGTTTCCTTCTCTGCCACCACTGATGTACGTTTGTAAAAACTAATGTACATAATCTGTACAAGTGCAATGTCAAACAAACATCCATACAAGTTTTCCAGGAACATGACAAACCGAAGGAAATTTCCTACCACATCCAGTCGGGAAATCCCTAGGATTAGTAGCGAATAGTCCTTGCATTGGATATTTCATAATGAAGAGACCACTGCTACTGGATGTATATTGGGATTTTAACCCCAAAAGATCAACAAGCAGTCCCCCACTATGAAAATCATGAATATCAATATCATCACAAGCAACCTGCACAATCGTCACATATACGTTGGTCCGAAGTGGTTTCAGATAAATCTGATCTCGGTCTCTACGCATCAACAACGCAAAAGCGTTTCTCAACCTCACACAAAAACTAAATCTCGTAAACTTATCACGTCTCAACCTTTCAACTTGATATCCTTCGGGCCAAGAAGGAAGCTCGATAGATTGGAGTAATATTCCGCACTATATGAATCAACATCCTCAACACAAATGATAATCAGGCCTAAACAGAAGACTACGTATAGTTCCTACATCAAGACGAGGAACTAAAATGGCCAAATCTGATAGTCGATTCTTTAACTATCAAAACAAACAAACAAATATTCAGCACCATAACAATCACTAGGCCCTTTTAGTTGGTATTTTATTAATTAAATTACGTGCCAAATATTCACTTCAACTTATCTTTAAAAAGATATATTTCAAACCATTTCCACTTTTTAATATTGGAAAACATTTCCATATACTTATTTAATAATAAGTAATTCACTATTCTACTTATTTTCAACACTTGAAAAATATTTCATATACTTAAATCATGATTATGTATATAATTTATTCTATAGGGAAAACATCCTCTTTAATTTCTTTTATTTGGGTTAACGATTGTTGCCTAAAATATCGTTATGACAACTCAAAATCACTAGTATAGGGATTCGAAAATAAGATAGATATATAAATCCCATATACTATACAAAACATGTCCTTTCGAAAATCATTTAATATAGCAACAGTGTATAGTCCATCATTTCCTTATTTTTCGAAAATGTCTATTTCAACAATGAATGTTAAAATCTATGTATTTGATACTTAACACGTTTTAAAACATCTTTAAACCATTTTACTTCATTTGAAATATCACTTTCCAAAACATATTTAAATTTAAAAGATTATTCACCGTCCGAAATCGTGAATACAAATCGTTTACCAAATTTTATATTTCTACACATTTATTTTTAGGATAATACACTGTCCAAAATCGTGGATTTAATGCCTAATCAAATTTATTACTATTGCACTTTTATTAAAGGATTATCCACGGTCTAAAATCGTGGATGAAGAAATTCCTTTAAGAAACTTCTATATTTGACTTATCAAATTTAGTTGATTTTGGATTTATAAAATAATATTTATAAATTCCATGTATATTTTATAAAAAATTCGATATACAAAATCCCTTTATTGACAAAATTTATTCATTTCTAACTTCTCAAATTTATAAATCTTATTTGCTTATAAAATTCATTTATTACTTCATTTTAACATCTACAACACTCCTTTAAAATTTCATCATTTTGATTTATAAAAATTCAATTTTACAAATCTTATATATAAACCATTTGTAATAAATTCAAAAATCCCAATTTAAACTAATTTTACAAAATAATTAACTCCATATTTACAAAATCACATTCTGATTTTATTTCACAAAAATCATAATTTTTACAAACACTATTGTCTAGATATATACATATATATATATATGAATGTTATTATGCAGGATATATATAAGGCAGGTACTGATTGTTGATGACTGTACCATATAAAGATCAAGAATGAAGAAATCAAGTTTGAAGACTTATGAGTATCAAGACCAAGATTTCAAGATCAGTGTCTAGTTTTGTTAGAACTTCATAATTGCATGGAAATCTTCATTCTAAATTTCATTTGGGATGGAACCCATTTCTACCTTCTTAGTGGCTTACAAACCCACGACAAGTAGTTTACAAACCAACGACAAGTGGCTTACAAACCCGTGAACATCCTAGTTTTGTACAAATTGTTGAGTCCTGGTGTGATGAAATATTCTACAGGAAGAAGCTTGCAAAATTACTTCAAAATGGTCTTCCAAAATGATTTTCAACAGTGCTTTTCAAAAAAAATTAGCTTTAAAAATTATCTTTTCAAATGATTTTCAAAATGATGTTTTAGCCTTAAAATATTCTGTGTTTTTGTTTTTAAATAAACTCTTATTCTAAACTTCATTCGTTTTTAAACTATCTTCCGATTTTTAAAAATTCTTTTATAATATATATATATACACACACACTTGAGATTTAAAATCAAATATATATACACATATTCTAAAAATATATTTTTCTACTCTTCTTTAATTTAAAACATAGGAAAATTAGTTTATTTTACTTCAGAATCACTTCATCTTGTTTTCCTTTCAATACCATTTTCAAAACAAATTTTACATAGTTTTTGACTAAGGGATGTCGACATCAAGGGATACCCCATGTCGACATGGTGGCCATTAAATTTAAAAGTTTCAATTTTAAGAAGAAGTGTCTACTTGTTTAAATCTCTTCACGAATGGTTATGACCGTTACTAGTCTATAAATAGCCTTCACAAACGAATTTTTTAACTAACTATTTTCTTATTTTCCTCACTCCTTCTCCACAAATCCATTTTTTAAAATTTTCATATTTTTAGGATCGTGCCGAAATTCTGCTGAATTCTCAAGTAAATCAAATTAGAATATCATTCCTGTTTGATTCTCGGCCCTCTCTCGAAGATCAAAGTGCTATTCGAAGTTATCGGATCAATTTGTAATCAAAAGTTTATTGAGTCTCTCAATAAGGTACGGTTGTGCCGGAAAATCGATCTGGTGATCTATGTCCAGTAAATCAAGAGAGTTTGCCCTGGAATCGAAGACAGGAGGGTACCTCAAGGCCTTTAGAAATTGAGGATTGTAATCTCGACATTGGTATAATAAAAATATGTACGAGGTGTTTGCCTTGGTGCAGGACTGGACGTAGGGTAACTCCGAACCAGTAAAAAATTCGGTGTGTTCTTTCCTTTTACTGCTTTTTATTTACTTTCTGCATCTGTGTTTGATTCTGTGATTGTTATGTGATTAAGTTCTGCATTTTCTTGTGTCCTAATTTTAATTTAGTCCATATAAGTCTTAGAATCCATTAAACACTATTCGCCGCCCCCCGGTCTAGTGTTAAATTAGCCTTAAGATCCTTAATCCGCACTCCTTTTCAGCAATTTCAGCTCATAACCCACGTCAACAACGCAACCCACTTCACGATTAGTATAAATACTAAGCAACTCCACTATCAAAGCAACAACACAACCAACTTCATCGGATCCCCACCTTCATAGAACTTCATCCACTCGCAATGTGACAAACCGCAAATCCATACCCTCTGAATCGACAATAAACCATACATGCCCGACCCAAAAAGTATAGACCGATGGAAAGTTAGGAGAAAGAAAAGAAGAGAAGAGAAGAAAGAGAGAAGATAGAACCAAACAGAGCAATACAGAGTCTCACATCGTAGCAGAAAACATATAATATCATATCAATGATCTTTACAAAATAGAAACTGTATATATCTACATCAATCAAAGTTCAACAATCAATCACTAGTGATAGCTTGGATAGTTATAATAACATGTCCTCACAATTGCTGATAATATAAACAATTAAGCGCAATGCCGGTGATAATCAAATAAAACATGTACGTGTATACGGAATGGAGAGCTCCATCTCTCCTACTGAATCTCCAAAGCACCAAAACTGAACCTGTAAATATACTCGGTCTGATCTGAGTATTGAAAGGGAAGAACGCCCGGATCAGTTTGGTAAACCAGCATGAGAAACACACTCAACTAAATTTATTATATTACCAAACTTTTCCTTTATCAAAACGAAAGTATCTTGTAAGACAAGTCCACATATAAACACGAACATGTTTTTACTTACGATAACTAAAACATCTCATATCAAATCATCTGATATTATACTAATGTCTAGTATACAAATAATATTAATCATAGCTGAAATTGTTACATTGATTAAATTCCAGCATATAGCCCAATTGGGTAATACAATCAAAATGGCAAGCACGTCGTGGAGTTTGGATTTCCATATAAATAATCAGGTGAAGGGACTACCTTCCGAAGGGGTACACCTCTAGATGGATGTCTCGAGGAACATAACATCTTCCCTCTACCAGCAAAAGACCGACCCACCTCTATAGCTAGATGGTACCGAATATGTCATCCTCCAGTCGTTACTGACCTTTATCAAGCCCTCGAAGCATACAAACCACAATAATCAGATACACGATGTCATATCGTGTAAAGTTATATCTAGAAGAGGGCGATCATTCCCTAACGGGAGCGACCCACTTAGCTCTACTGCGTCTAACCCTGTTTTGGTCACTTCCGGTTGATGAGGCCTGAGGTAACGATTACCTTTTACAAATCACATCGCATCACTTTGAATGCCACATGGCCATTTCCGTTGACTACTAATTACCTTCCACAAAAATACAACCCTTAAGCTCATACGTCTCAAGGAGAGTGTTAAGCTAAGAGAAGTTGGCTTCTCCGCCACCATTGATGTACATTTGTAAAAACCAATGTATGTAATCTATAGAAACGTAATGTCAGACAAACATCCATACAAGTTGTCTAAGAATATGACAAACCGAAGGTACTTTCCTACCACATCCTATCGGGAAATCCCTAGGGTTAGTAGCGAATAGTCCTTGCATTGGATATTTTATAATAAAGAAACCACTATTACTGGATGTATATTGGGATTTAACCCCAAATGATCAACATGCAGCCCCCTACTATGGAAATCTTGAATATCAAAATCATCACAAGCATTCTGCACAATCGTCGTATATACGTTGGTCTAAAGTGGTTTTCAGATAAATCTGATCTCGGTCCCTTCGCACCAACAACGCAAAAGCGTTTCTCAACCTCACACAGAAACTAAGTCTAAAAGTCTTATCACGTCTCCAACTTTCAACTTTCTATCCTTCGAGCCAAGAAGGAAGCTTGATAACTTGGAGTAATACTCCGCACTATACGAATCAACATCCTCAACACAAACGATAATCAAGCCTACACAAAAGGCTACGTACTAAGTGTACGACTAAATAGTTCACACATCAAGTCAAGGAACTAAAATGGCCAAATCTGATAGTCTTTTCTCTAACTATCAAAACAAACAAACAAATATTCAGTACCATAACAATCACCAGGCCCTTTTAATTAATCTTTTATTAATTAAATTATGTGCCAAATATTCACTTTAAATTGTCTTTAGAAAGATATATTTCAAACCATTTTTACTTTTCAATATTGAAAACATTTCTATATACTTTTTAATAATAAGTAACTCACGATTCTATTTATTTTCAACACTTGGAAAATATTTCATATACTTAAATCACGATTAAGTATATATTTTATTCTATAAGGAAAACATTCTCTTTAATATCTTTTATTTGGGTTAAAACGAATGTTGCATAAAACATCGTTATGAAAACCAAAATCGCTAGTATAGGGATTCGAAAATAAGATAGATATATATATCCCATATACTATACAAAACATCTCCTTTTGAAAATCATTTACTATAACAATAGTGTTATAGTCCATCATTTCCTGATTTTTTGAAAACGTCTATTTCAACAATGAATATCAAAATCTATGTACTCGATGCTTAACACGTTTTAAAACATCCTTAAACCATTTTACTTCATTTAAAATATCACTTCCCAAAACATATTTAAATTTAAATGATTATTCACTGTCAAAATCGTGAATACAAATAGTTCATCAAATTTTATATTTCTTCACATTTATATTAAGGATAATCCGCTATCCAAAATTGTGGATTTGATGCCTAATCAAATTTATTACTATTGCACTTTTATTAACGTATTATCCATTGTCCAAAATCATGGATGAAATTCCTTTAAGAAACTTCTATATTTAACTTATCAAACTCAGTTGATTTTGTATTTATAAAACAATGTTTATAAATTCCATATATGTTGTATAAAAGCTTCCATATATAAAGTCCCTTTATTGACCAATTCTATTTATCTCATTTATATGCCAAAACCCAAATTATAAGTTAATTACTTATAATTCATTTATTTACAAAATTCATTCATTTATAACTTCCCAAATTTATAAATCTTATTTGCTTAAAATCCATTTATTACTTCATTTTAACATCTACAACACTGCATTAAAATTTCATCATTTTGATTTATAAAAATTCAATTTTATAAATCTTATATACAAACCATTTACAATGAATTAAAAATCCCTATTTAAACTAATTTTACAAAATTATTAACTCCATATTGACAAAATCACATCTGATTTTATTTCACAAAAATCATAATTTTTATAACATAAAATTATCATATTTATTTATTCGACATAAATCCATCCCGTTAACAATTCAAAAATAAATATAACATCTATTTCCAAATCACTTTAAAAATCCTTTTTAATTCGAAAATCATCACTTTAATCCAAATAGACCTAATGCTGCAACAGCACCAAATACATCAATCACGACATCCAAAACATCATGTATCATATGATAACAGCATATATATCAATATTTGTAAATAAAATCAATAATACTGAGGAATCCAGTTGGATCCCTCCAATCTATCACCTGCAACAAATATACATATTAGAATATGTGTATAATGTCCGCTTTGAGGCAGACGTGCGTATAAATAGTCATCCGCTCATACACGGGAACATCCAGGGTCGTCTGCTCTAAAGGCAGGAATATATCCAAATACCAATCAATATATCATATATCATCCAAACAATCATCAATCATCATAAATAATATTTATTTCTCACTTATATAAAAATATTAGTGAGTCAGAAAGAGTGAGTTGTACTCACATTGTTTCCAATAGCAGTTGCAGTGTTTTATTCCGAATAAAATTAAACAGCCGTTTAATTTTACCTAAAATTTATATTAGCCTCAATCAACTCCAAACTAGCTCTAAAATGTAATGCTCATCAATACGCACCCAAAGCAATTCGTTTTGTCAAAAACGAACCCTGTATGAAGAAGATATAGCGTTTTAAACATTACACGAATTTACAATTTTTCTTTTTCGTTTTAAACCTCAAACAGATCAGAGCCGTTCGTTTTGCAAAACACGATCCTGGCTGCCCAAGCTTACTTCTTCCCCATTTGAAACCCTTGTACCAAAAAACGATCCAGGGTTGATTTCTCATTCTACATCGCGAATTAGACGATCATAGCCGTTGAAAACATAGATCTTGATGCCCCCTTCATCTTCGCAGTTAAAAACTTTTCGAATCGTTTGACGGATTTGAAGAAATCGAAGAGGAAAGATTACTTAGTTTCTGGGATGTAAAGTATAATGGCAGCTAGCTCTAGTTCTGTTGGGATTTTGCGAAAATGAAAAAAAGTTGGCCTTTTGTAGAAAATTATGCGCACTATTCATTTGGAAATTTTCCAAACTCAAAACGAATCGTGCCTCCTGGCATTTATAATCTTTTACCCCTAATCTGAACACAATGGAATATATATCGAGAGCCATTTCGATTTTATTTGAAAGCTAGGTTTTTAAATCGACTTATTTAAATTTAAAATTTACTTAAACAAATTTATACGCGTTTTAGCTTGCCCTGGACGAATGGTAAATCTGATGGACACGAAATTTGAAACCTTACAATAATATAACATTATGGATCCAATGAAACTGGTTTCATCGAAATCCGAGACTGTTTGAAAAATGACTATTTTTACTCGTCAATTAAGCATTAAAATATTCAATTTCTACAAATTAACTTATAATTCAATTTTAAAAGTTCTGTAACATTATTCTAATTCAAATATAATTTAATTCAACATTATAAATCATTTTTATTCACAATAAATCCAATTTCCAATTATTTACACAATTTCAAATATTAAATTAACAATTTAATTATCCAATTAAATCTAGATATTTAAATATAATTTATTTAGCTTATAAAATTTAACTTGTGAATATTTAAAATCAATTAAATATACAAATTTCAAATCACTGAAATTCTGGGTCGTTACACGCAACCTCGACCCCGTCTCCATACTTAAACCAGAGCCAATTGCCCTTCACCAGAGACGCGCAAACCACCAGCAAATAAGATACCCAAAACCCAAACAAACATCGGCAATCTTCCCTCCAGTAACTGTCACCATGTAACCATAATTCCTAAACCGCCGCAAGGGGCGCATCCGGTGTAGGCGACACTCGGGTGCAGGTGGTGCATGTGGTGCATCTGGCAAATTTCTTCCATTTCCAGGCATTTCAAAACATGGAAACCAATATTTGATAAACCCGATGCTTTAAACTGGTTTATTCATCCATTTTTGGCCTTTACATAATCTTATAATATTATCGTGATAATTTCATATGGATTTGTTGCTAGAAATGCCTTAATTTCCTTGAATGTGTTTATAGTTGGTGTCTATTTTAAAAGGGAGCAACATATTATATATGCAGTTATATAAAGGTTGAAGACTGGCACATACTTAGAAGCATGAGAATACTCACAAATGGAGTTACATTGCGGCATACCCCTCCCCTTGAATGGCACAGCCACACATCATTTTGGTAGTTGTAAGTGTCTAGCATTAAGGCTCTAACTCCATTATGTAATTACCTGTTTATTCATTGTATCATATATAATGAAGCATAAGATATCTAAACTCCATTGTAGCTTACATTTAGCTGGTTTGTTATAGAGTCTTCTTGGTTGGTGAAAGTAAGGCATAACTTTTCTACATCAGGATGCAATGTTTTGCCGATGATTGCAAATGAATTATACGTTGTCAGCTATGCATATTTGTTCATAGATAAGAAAGAAGAAATGTACAAGAAGGAATCAAATAATAAATGGTAGAGAATACTGAATCAAACAAGTCCCTTTCAGAACATGCATAAAGGAGTTCTGTTTGATATTCAACGCGGTGTAATTGCAAGTCCCTTTCTAATGGAGGGAGTGAGAGCTACTGCCAAATCCGAATAAGTTTTGTTTGTTAGCTTAATATAGTTTGAATATAAACATAGCGTATTGCTAAAAGCATGTTAAAACTTTTCTTCCTAATGCCATGCTTTGAAATGAATTAATCAATAAAAATTTATGGTTAAGAATATGCGTGTGCATTCGACAGTATTAGACCATTGAATACGTATTTATAGATGTTGAAAAGCAGCGACCATTGACGGAGATTTCCGGTTGAAGTGTTGCGTCCAAATCTCTTTATAGAGATTCGTAACTCTTCACAAATGGTCGTGTCTTTTAAGAAAATATTGAAAGAATTCAGCCAACTGAACCTCTGGGTCAGTCGACTGGATATTCAAACGAGTTTTTTATATATATTTTTTTATTTGTGCACCTATGCATGTTGCATAGAAATTGTCAGGTCAATCGACTGACTTGGTAATTTCTGTGCAATTTGCATAGTTTTCACAGGTTTATATATATATATATATATATATATATATATATATATATATATATATATGATTCTAAAGAAAAACTTTGACAACATATATAAATATATTTTTTACATGCTTATATATGTATAAGTCATTTGAAAATAAGAAGATTATATATAAAAACTAATATATACGTAAACGAAGAGAGATCTTAACAAAATAAACTTAAGACTCAATACAAGATAATATAAAAATTGATGCAAACCGATTTTGATGTCTCGTCTCCGTGTAGTATATATTTTCTTTTTGACATAACAGTCGTCAAATATATATGTTCTTATGATAGCTTTGTGTCATGAATCAAAACCAAGTCTCAACATTCTACCCCTTTTTGATTGATGACAACCTATAAATAGATATAGATTTTGACTGTATATAATATAATACTTACTCCCCCTGAATCTTTGACGATCTATATCCTGCATTCTTAATGTTAGTGAAAAATTTTCTCCCCATTTGTCATCGACAAAAAGGAATAAAGAGCATGAATAATAGTATGATGTATTCATAGATATTAAAAAAACGAACATTCATACGTTACAATATCACAAACAAGAGTTTTGAAATAGTATGAAAACATTGGCTATTTAGTACAAGCCATAATGTTGTGAAATAAAAGACTAATGTTTTTAAAACATAAGAGAAGTAACAATGTACTCTATTATATGCTTAAACTTATCACCATAAGAACTTTGACTACCACTATAGCCTCCATTTCCACCGTTGTCGCTGCTACGTGCTTGATCATTGGAAGAGGAAGACTAAGTGAAGACGGGTTGTTTGCCGGATCACCTAGTGTAGCCGTGGAAGAGTCGGATGAACACAAGATTGCTTTCCATAACTTTGTGAAAAATCCTTTAACTTTATCAAGCTTTTTTTCAACCCCAGTTATATGTGATTGAATAATTTATTGGTTACGACATACCATGGAAATAGACTCATGTGGAGGGAGGCTCGGATTTGGAACCATAATTTCGTCTTGTTGATGAATAGATGATCTTTGGCAAGTTAGATGGGATGCTTCGCCTTGTTGTTGTGGTGATTAATCTTTAGGTAATTGGCTTTGAGTCCACTCTTCAAAAGAAATGATAGGAGGAGGTCGAGCAACTGATAATTTCATTTAAGCTAGAGTATGGGAGTTTAACTAGCCGACGGCAGAAACCGGTGAGTCGGGTTCTGGAATCCCACATTCTTTTAGTAAGCGCATAATGTACTCACCATAGAATATGACATTCGTTCGACCATTGTTGAAGCTTAAGAACTCATCAAGAATTAACCGAAGCCAATTGACTATCATATTTCCAAAGATGGCATATAATGCTTTGAAATGGTGTTCATAAACGAGTTCATAACTTCCGATTCTAGAAGTTACGGTTTTCATTAATGAATGGTGCATAATTATGAATTTAGGCCTTAAGGACATAGATTTGAGTTGGCGCATATCATCTTCCAAAAATAAATGACTTATGCGATCACGAACAACCATATCACAATCAACATTACTTAACTCAATTCCATCATTTTCAGATTTTTAAATGTGAGCCATTCGATCCAGGAGAAAAATACCGGTTTTCCACAAACCAAACTCCATACACAATCATCTTGGTTTTGAATGTTTTGGTGACCTAAATTAAGATTGGCATAGAATAGCTTGACCATAATTTTGTTTATTTTATGCTTGTATTCATCAATAGTGAACAAAGACTCCAAATTGCTACGACGAGCCAATTCTTGTATATGATAAGGAGATAAATTGGCAAATTTTACAAACGAACCTTCAAAAATATGAGAATCTTGCATTCATCTCCATCGTCTAGCCGCGATATCGTCGAAAAGCCATTGTTTGATTTGGTCATTGGAAGGAGGTTGGGAAGATGAGGATGCTTGACCTTTTCTTTTTGGAGCCATTGAATTTGTGTGTTTGGAGGTAAAAATTGGTTTTTTAAAGTTTAGGGTTTGAGAAGAGTTGAAAATCTGAAATGAGAGTGAAGAGTAAAGGGGAAATTGAAAGTTAAAAGGTGAGATTGGGTGGGGTAGGAGCAGTAAATTAGCTCAAATCTACGGTTCAGTCGACTGAATCAAGTGTTCAGTCGACTGAACTTGAATTTCAATATTTTCGAACTTCTGATTCAGTCAACTAAAGGCCTGACTTAGTTGGTTGAATTTGGGTCAGTAAAAATTTATCTCTAGGTTTAGTCAATTGACCCACTGGTTCAGTCGACTGACCTACAGGTTTAGTTGACTGAGTCTGTGAGAATAATTATTTTGATTTTAGAGTCAGTCGACTGACCTACTGGTTCAGTCGACTGGCCTGTGCAAATTTTTCCACTAAGCCTGGTATTGTGTTATGTTTGTATATTTAAGTATTATATATTCATACTTATGAAGCTGTAAATTTATTTATTTGAATATCAGAACCAGTACATGTGTTGTGAAAATAAGAAGGAAAAGAAATGATTATATTATTAAAATAATTGTACATAATTTGTTAAATTTTTTGAAAAATGACGTGTAATAACAACTACTCTTATTTCGAAGGACTAGGAGTATTGTAGCCTTGTAGTTGTTTGCATCGAACATTGGATGCTTCATTTCGATCCCATGAGTTTGGTGAGACCGATGGTCGTGGCGGGGATAAAGTAGATGGTCGACGAATGGTCGTAACCACGTGCTCGTCGATTGGATGGGATGAAGCGCCACAGAATTTCATGGCAATATGTTCTATAATACCTAGACGTCTCGAATTGATTTTTTTACTCGTAATACATTTTGCACTGAAGCATCAACGAATCTTGCTGATAGTGATGTATATCACTTATCTTTTGTTTAGTAGTTGGAGAGACGTTAAACATCATTGTCTTTCCTTTCTTTTTCTTCGAAGTATATCAGTTATGATCCTGAGAAGTAGAAAATGGTGTAGAATGATAAACGGGTGTTTTTCTTGGTGATTCAGAAGAGGTTATAATTTCTATGGAGTGAGCTGATTGTGAAGAGTTTGAACATAATGGTAGGACTTTGTATTTTTGTTAGTTTAGTTGTTTGTATGAATAAAAGAGAATGAGAATGCCTATTTATAGACTATAGTGGAGAATTAAAAGGATGAAATGAATGGATTGTATTGTTTTTAGCTACAACAAAGTTGTTAGTTAGGAATGTTAGTTGTTATTTTGGTCGTTTTCTGTTATTGTGATTTACCTATGTAAACGTAATATGTTTGTATATATAGTAAACATATGTATATAAAGGTAAGTGTTATAAAAAAATTAGAGTATAGCTGTAACCATATAAGAAAAGCCTCGACGTAGACTATAATGCAAATAATCAATAGCTCAGGTGGTTAAGACATCTGGGCTATTCACATCAGGTCATAGGATCGAGTTAAGCATGGTCAGAAAATGAATTTTTGTCAAAAAAAATTTATTTTTGAGTTTTAGTCCAAAATTTCGTATTTTATCATTTATATATCTTTATTGACATTATACCGAGTTCTCAACATAATTTTATAAATGTGTTCTCTAACAATGGTATAGTAAAAATATCAGCTGATTGATTTTCAAATGGAAAGTAATCTAAATTTATCACATTTTTTCTATATTGTCGCGTAGAAAATGATGTCTAATATCTATGTGTTTAGTTCCAGAGTGATTTACTGGATTTTTAAATAGATTAATTGCACTGGAATTACCACAGTAAATCGTTGATCTTGATAAATTAATTCGAAAATCTTTAAGTGTTTGTTGCATATAGATTACTTGTGCACAAGCTAATGTGCCGCGGATATAAACTCTGCTTCACAAGTTGATAGTGAGACACAATTTTGTTTCCTGCTAAACCACGATATTAATGATTTACCAATGAAATGACATGTACCGCTTGTACCTTTTCTATCCGTTCGTGATCCTCCGAAATCAGTATCGCTATATGACACTAACTCGAACTTGCAATCTTTTTGATAGAAAAGTCCGAAATCTTTAGAATTACTAAGATAACGTAATATTCGTTTTATGGCTCGTAAGTGTGATTCTTTTAGGTCAACTTGAAATTTTGCTCGTAGACATACACTCATCATTATATCTGGTCGACTAACTGTCGGGTATAGTAATGATCCTATCATACTCTACACTCTTGCCATTTTCATCTTTACCAAGATGTGCTATTGTGCTCATAGGTTTCGGTATGGCAGAAGTGTTTTCCATTCCGAATCACTTGTTAAGATTATTACAGTATTTTTCTTGATTTATAAATACTCCATTTGAAACTTTTTTTTTATTTGAAGACCTAGAAAATATGATAATTCTCTCATATGGGACATTTCGAATTCTTTAGTCATTATTTTAGAAAATTCTTTACATAATTTATTATTAGTTGAACCAAATATAACGTCATATATATATATATATATATATTTGAACTATTAAAATATCATTTTTAGAATGTTTTATAAATAGAGTCTGATCTACTTTTCCTATTTCGAATCCTGAGTCAATTAAATTGCTTTTAAGGCATTCATACCAAGCACTTGGTGCTTGTTTTAAACCATATAAAGCTTTCTTAAGTTTATAGACATGATCTGGATATTTTTCATAAAAAAATAAAGGTGGTTGTTCAACAAAAACATTTTATTTAATATAACCATTTAAAAATGCACTTTTAACATCCATTTGAAAGAGTTTAAAGTTATTAAAACATGTGTAAGCCAGTAAAATTCGTATTGCTTCTAGTCTACCGACTGGAGCAAACATTTCTTCCTAGTCTATTCCTTCTTCTTGGTTATACCCTTATGCTACTAATCTTGCTTTGTTTCTAGTTATATTTCCTAGTTCGTCTGCTTTATTTTTATAAACTCATTTAGTTCCTATAACAGTCTGATCGGTTGGTCTGGGTACTAGTTCCCAAATTTTATTTCATTCAAACCGATTTAGTTCTTCTTGCATAGCAATAATCCAATTTTCATCGGATGATGCTTCCTTAGTATTCCTATGTTCTATAGTAGAAAGAAAGGCTACATGGCCCATTAAATTTAGTTGATTTCTAGTTCGAACATTCGAATTTATTTCTCCAATTATATTTTCTATAGGATGATTTCGTAAGATTCTTCGAGGATATCTCATCGTATTGGTACTGTTTCAATTTTCTGAATTATTAACAATGCTTTCATCTTCTCTAGAATTATAAAAAATATTTTCATCTTATCTTATTTTGTTTATTTCTATATTCATGTTATTATCAAGTAAATCATCGTCATCATTTGAATTTGAAATATGTTTTGAGTTTTCATCAAAAGACATATGGAGTGTTTCTTCAATAGTATTAGTTTGTTTATTGAAAATTCAATAAGCTTTGCTTCGATTCGAATATCCAAGAAATATACCTTCATCGCATTTTGAATCGAATTTGCCAAGATGATCTTTGGTATTTAATATAAAACATTTTGATCCAAATATTCTAAAATAAGATATGTTTGGTTTTCTACCGTTAAAAAGTTCGTAAGGTGTATTCTTAGTAAGGGGTCTAATAGAAACACGATTCAATACGTAATAGAAAGTTGCAACGCCTTCTGCCTAGAAATGTTTTGGTAATGTGCTTGTGTCTAGTAAGGTTCTAACGCGTTCTTGTAGAGTTTGATTTTTTCATTCTACAACTCTATTTTATTGTGGAGTTCTAGAAAATGAAAATTTATGAAATATTTCTTTCTTTTTACAATAGTTATCAAAAAATTCATTTTCAAATTCACCTCTGTGATCACTTTTATTATTTTAATTTTAGTATTTTTTAATTTTAAATTGTTTAACAAATGTTTTGAAATTCTCAAAAGTATCAATTTTATTTTTCATAAACATAGTCTGCATATATCTAGAAAAATCGTCAACTATTACAAATACGTATTTATTATTTTTATGGATTGTACTTGGGTCGGTCCAAATAAATCCCTAAGAAGTAATTCCAGAGGTGGTAATGTCGAAATGACTTTCTTAGATTTAAATGAAGATTTAGTTAATTTGCCTAATTGACATGCGTCACATATATTATTAACTTTAAAACTCATCTTTGGTAATCCTTTTACGAGATTATTTGTAGAATTTTTTTTATAGTTTTGAAAATGATATGACAGAATCGTTTGTGCCATAGCCAGAGATCATTTTCTACGACTATTAAACTCATGTCTGAGTTATGATTAACTTTCATATTCAAAATGTAAATGTTTTTATCTCTATCTCCTTCAAAAATAAGATTCTGATTTTGATCGATGATACTACATTTATTTTCAGAGAAAGATATTTTAAATCCTTTATCCATAATGGACTTATACTTAATAGATTATGTTTTAGATTCTTAACTAATCAAACGTTTGTAATAAGAGATAAATTAGATGTACCTTAATTGCTCACAACGCCTTTGTCGATAACATATGCCTTGGAATTATCCCTAAAAGTGATAGATCCTCCGTCTGGGTATGTAATGTTTATTAGCATATCTTTGTCTCCTATCATGTGTTTTGAGAAACTACTTTCGAGTATCCATTTTCCTCTCTTCTTGAGTGGCACCTGCAAAAAATATAAGATGATGTTGGTACCCACCTTTTTAATAGGGTCCTAAGAGTCAGATCTTAGGAAACCAAACCCAAGTGGGTTAGTATCCCTTTTATAGATATAATTCTTATTATTATGAATGTTTTATATAAATGATCTAATATACCCATTCCTCATTAATTTGTTATTTGTTTTAGGAACCCATATATTGATAGTTTTAGAAACTAATCTTTTTGAAGATATGGGTGATTTATTAGACTTAACATTGTTTAAATTACTAGATTATGATTTCTTGACTTTCTTCTTATAACCTAATCCGTTTTTGTTGTTAGGAATTTGTGAATTTTCAATAATTCTTGGGAATTTTCAATAATTCTAGATAAATTTTTCTCTACCTTTATTAAAATTTGAAACATTTTTAGTGATTCCTTCCATCTTGGTCTTTGGACTTGAATTTTCTAGTTCTACCATTTTAATATTAGTTTTTAAATCATGATTTTCAAAAACAAGAACATCATTCTTTTCTTTTTGAGTCTCAATTTCTTGACTCAATAATATCAGTTGAGAATTAACATTTGAAAGGGATTCATGAGTTTTTTCAAGTTCTTCTTCCAATATTTTCTTCTCGTCTTAAGCGTATCTCTTTCGAATTCTGCCTTGTTCTGATTTTCAACAGCCTCTTTATATTTTCTTTTAAGACTTTTTAAAGTATCTAACAATTCTGAGCTTATCTCTATCATATCATCAAAAATTAAATCACAACCTCATTATCTTTTGCCATAAAGCATACATTGGCTTGTTCATTATCGCTATCACTCTCGCTTTCTGAAGAGGAAGAGGAGTCTGAATCATCCCATGTAACCGAGAAAACTTTCCTTCTAAATTTTTTCTTCCTTTTATTATGATATTCTTTCTTTTGATCTAGACAATTCTTCTGTATATGCCCTGTTTATGACAGTTAAAGCACTCCATAACTGATGAAGACGGTGGTTTATTGCTGTTTGTGCTTTTCTTGCTATTATTTCTATTTCCTTTTCTATACTTTAAAGAATTTCATGAAGTTTTTAGCAATAAAGGCTAGATTATCTTTGTCTAAATTTGATTCTTCTCATTCTTCATGGAATGTTATATTCTTTTTCTCTTGAGCTTGAACTCGTTTAGCCTGCAAATTCACTTCATAGGACATTATATTTCCTATTAACTCTTTCGGAGTTATTTTGGAAATATCGTTCGCTTCTTTAATAGCAAGAACTTTTCTTTTCCATTCTTCCGTTATAGAGTTAAGGATTTTGGATACAATATAAAAATCTGAATATTTTTCTCCTAGTTCTACTAATGAATGGTAGATATCCTGAAATCCTGAATACATATCATTTATAGATTCATTATCTTTCATCCTAAAGTTTTGAAACTAACTTTTGAGCATGGATATTTTGCTTTGTTTGACCTTGTTAGTTCCTTCGTGTTAACTTTGAGTGTATGCCATATTTCATATGCAGTGTTGCACATGCTATGATAGTTAAATTCACTTTTATCTAAGGCATAAAACAACATATTCATGGCTTTTGCATTTGCTGTGGTATCTAGTTTCTATGTATTTGTCCAAGTAGAATACTCTTCAGTAGGGATAATATATCCTATGTGAGTTATATTTCATGAATCAAAATCATTTGCTTGCATATAAATTCTCATTCGTGTGAACCAATAGTTATAGTTCATGCCATTAAATAGTGGTGGACGTGCATTGGATCGACCTTCAATGAAGCTAGTGTTAATGTTAATGCTAGTATTAGTTTCCATATTATTAGATTATCATATAACTGTGTTATGGTTTTATGATGAACATGCTTTGACACCAAATGGAAGTGTGTTATGGATCGTGTAATATGGATATAAGATAATACAGAGTGTAGTGATGATAGCTATACAGTAAATAGTGCGGAATATAAAAGTAGTATAATAAAAATGACACCAGAGATTTTAAACTAGTTCGGAGCTTCGTCCTACGTCCAGTCCCAGACTCCTTCTGGAATTTCCTAAAATTACAATCCTCACTTAACTCGGAGGAACAGGTCTATACAACCCCTAAGCAGTCGAACAAGGACCTGAGCAGCGGAATAGGATTTCGCCTCAGCAGCCGAAGATCACACGCCTGAGCAGCAGAACAAGACTGCAACAAATACAAAATATTGTTTGACTTTTTGTGTTATGATAACACGGATAAGTCTGTTTATAGTACACACTTCCTATGATCTTCCCCTCGAGTATAAATATATGTATTTGAAGTATATGAAGAATCGAAAGTTATAATATTGCTTAGAATATGTTAATGAAGAATATTAGAGAGTATAGTTGCAAGTATAATCAAGAGAGTTAGATAAGAAAGATAAGCAAATTCAGTCATTTGGAATCAAGTTAGAATATGTATTTATAGATGTTAAAAATAGCGACCATTGGTGAAGTGTTCCGGTTGAAGTGTTGCGTCCAAATCTCTTTGCAGAGATTCGTAACTCTTCATAAATGGTCGTGTCTTTTCAGAAAATACAGTTATTATAAAAAAATTCAGTCCACTGAACCTCTAGGTCAGTCGACTGGATATTCAAACGAGTTTTAAATATATATTTGTTTATTTGTGCATCTGTGCATGTTGCACAGAAATTGTCAGGTGACTCGACTGACCTGATAACCTACCAGGTCAATCGACTGGCCTGGTAATTTTTGTGCAATCTGCACAGTTTTCATAGGTTTATATATATATATATATTATATATAATTCTAAACAAATTTTTTGATAATATATATATATATATATATATATTATATGCTTATATATGTATAAACCATTTGAAAATAAAAAGATTATATATAACCAAATATACGTAAACGAGGAGGGATCTTAACAAAATTGTATTAAGACTCAAAACAAGATAATATAAAAGTTGATGCACCGATTTTGATGTCTGTAGTATATATTCTCTTTTTTTCATAAAAATCGTTAAATATTTATGTTGTAGTGATAGCTTTGTGTCATGAATCAAAACCAAGTCTCCACAGTAAGGTAATGTATTGAAGAATGAATACATATTCATTCATGGAAACGTAGCTGAACAATTTTTTTGTGGTTTAAAATAACAGTTAGTAGTCTGATATTAAAAATTATTACTTATAATAATTGAAATTTCCTAGAATTTAATGTGTGAAGAATGAATTGAGTTGCTTTTAGTTGCACTAAGTACAAAATTAATGATTTTAAAACGACAGCGGCATTCATTCACCCTTTGGCTTCAGATTGAGCACTTTTTAGCATCAGTTCGTTTATGCTATAGATTCAGCTTTCTACTTCAGACATGTTCTCACTGGGTTTTAGATTGCGTCGGTCTTATGTTTATTTCCATCAGTTTTTACAACCTGATGCATCAGTTCTAATAGTATTGCATTAATTACTTTAGCCATACTCTTTTGCATCAATTTTCAAATCTACTCTAAGGTCAATTGTATGTTAATCAGATCAGTGCAAGCTCACTTTGTGCATGCTCATGCCTGTTTATCTTAATTACACATGACAATGCATTTGTTTGACTGCATATACTCTTTGATATAGCACAGATGGTGGCATATTAACTTAGTTCAAATTGCACATACCCATGCCATTTTCAGTCTTCTATGCCCATTGATCGACAGATAGTAAAATGATGCATGTTGTCCAATCTTAAGTATTTTTAATCAAATGTTGAAATGTAGTTCAAAATTGAGTCATATATTTAATCAAATCAAAATTACTAGTTTTATTTACTTCTGTAATTTCAATGGTGCCCATATTTCTTCCTTTTCGAACACTAGTGCAACATTGTTTTTTATGACTTGCTTAATTCCAACCCATTGATCTTAAGCACAAGTTTCTTTTCTTGTTCATGCATATATTAAATATATTCAAGTGTATCCTTGATTACTAATGCTTGTCTATCTAAACCCAAGTTATAATATTTAACCACTATTATTAGTTAACTCATCAATACACAATACGTTGTAATTTATGCACTGTTACTTACGTAGGCTTTAATGGGAAAAAGCGGGGAAAAAAATCAAAAGATAGTAATGCCGCAGATTTAGCCCGATTATTATTTGAGTAAGTTGTGAGCTTTTAACATTTGGGTTGTAACATTTTTATATTATGTACGTTGAAGTTATACTTTTTTGAATTTTGAATTTTGATATAAATATTTCTTTGAAATTAGTGTAAATTTTGTTTGTGTTAATAAATTTTTAACTTATTTTCAATAGAAACAATTTGGATGTGTGTCGTTTGAATTCGTGCATTGATTTCTAATTTACTGTATTTACGATGGTATAATCTGAAATGTCTCAGTATTTTTTTTTAAAATAAGAAATATACCACAATGTTTAAAATAGTTGTAAAAAAGTATAAAACAACTTTTGTAAAATGTTGTCAAAAAGTATACAGCAAAATTTGTAAAATGCTGTGAAAAAATGTACTGCAATATCTGAAAGCAGTTGTAATAAGTTTTATTACAACTTTTTTTGCAACATCTAAAAACGTTGTAAAAGAAGTAGATCGTATTATAACTGTGGCTAAGACTACGTTTAGTAAAACATTGTAAAGTACTTACTACAACCTTTTTTGAGAGTTGTAATAAAACATTTTTTGTGGATCGCGGGTTAAATTGACACGCAATGCCACAAAATTTTATACTTAAGCACCCTGGACAACAATGTCGATTCTCAACAGTCGAATATCAAAATTTTGTAATATAGATGGGTCTGTTGGGTCAATCTTGTCGATTTACACAAGGGTTACGCATGTGATTCTATTAGAAACAACTAGCTATAACTGAAATTTTTACACATTCTAACACTTTTAACGATATAAAATTATTTATTTCCAATTAAACGATATTTTAAAAGACTAATTATGCTTTTTGAATTAAATTTCACAATGTATTGTCTAATAGAAGAAGGTGTCGGTATGACATTCACTTTTTCCGATGCTATTTTGATGCCATCCCAAACCCCACATACACAAGCCGCTCAAAGGAGTGATGATAATGAACACAATCAATACATAAGCCATAAATGTGCATGACATGACCTATGCCACATCTCATTGTTTCCACGTTTTATCAATGTCATTTATCATAAATGTCGTCGATGAGTAGTGCAACGTCTAGTTGTTGGCGCATTTCATCGGTACTTAGAGGACACCACACATGTTGACGTCGAAAGCCATCAGTATCCACAAAAGTCATCAAGGCCGATGTTATAACAATCCATGTCACTCTATATTGATGCCTTCCCAAATCACTATCGCGTCATGCCAAACCCCACTTCAGTCCGATATTGCTATCAACCAATGGAGAGCACCGATCATCACAAAAGAAGCCATCAATGCCAAGAGTCATTAATGTCATGCGCCTTCTCTTATAAGACGATGTTGAACCCTACCTTACACCTAAGGATGCTGTCAAGCAAAGTTAGCATCGTGCGGCATTGAAACTGCCAAGACCAAGCATGCCGAAGCCATGCGACATGCCGTATTTTCTCCCCTATAAATATGAACCTAGGGGTGCAATGGAGGAAGCAAATCATTCTTATGTCTCTTTTTACATTTTAAACTTCATAACCCTAAATTGATTTGGAGATTCATAGTCGATTGTAGCACTTGAAATATTGGACAATTAGATTGTACCTACGATATAACATTGAATAAAAACAAGATATCATGAATTATGACTTACTTTGGAGTTCCAAAGCATATATGACTTGTTAATCAGGGATTGCTTCGAACTCCAAAAGTACTCATATTCTTAATTTCTACCTTTGCATACAATTGACTATATGAATTTATCTCATAAGCATATGATCCTATATGACTTCACAATGGACTTGAGCTTGCTCGTTCACCCCTCTTAAGCCTTAACTCAACCAAATGACGCCTTGTGCCAACACTCGGTGAGATTTAATTTAGTCACTCCAATTTCCATCATTTGCCAAGGTTCACTTCCTTGCACTTTTAGGGTCAACAAAGAAATTTGTTGACAATAATTAAAATTGATTAATAAATAATTACTATTAGATAATTAAGGCTAAATATTTGCTATTTAATAATTTAGTTTCCAACAATTATTGATTAATGAGTAATCTTTAATAATTAAGAGGTAATATTATTATTTAGGATTTAATATTTAATTTATATTTGTTATTTGTTATTTCAAAAAATTTGAAATTATGAAATTTTCTGAAATAAATCAAAAAACATAAAAAGATTAAAAATACAATTTTGAATTTTTATAAAATTTTAAAAAAATTCAATTGAAATATACAAACATCATTTTTCAAATTATTACTTCCATGCACATCTATAGATTTTGTTTCATAACTATCTTTTTTGACATGTATATGTTTTGAAGATGTTTACAATTGTTCCAAATCTTATAATAGTTAATAATCAATAATTTATAATTAATAACTAATAATTAATAGTTAATAATTTATATATGATAATTTATAATTAATAATGAGTGCTCTCCGTCTTTGAAGGACCACTCGCTTTTCTCGAAATAAGTAATAATTTATAAATAATAACTTATATAGTTAATAATTTATAATCAACCATAATCAATAATTATTGATAAATAATAATTTACACTAAATAATTATATTTTATAATTAGAGGGAAATAGGCTAAAGGAAAAATTTGAAAAAAAAATTTAGGCTGAAAGACAAATGCTAGTTATAATTAGCATTATATTCAACGTTTACACTATACAAAATGCTAGTTATATCTAACATTATATTCAGTTTTACACTATACAAAACGCTAGTTATAACTAGCATTGTCCTTCAGCCTAAAAAACAAACTTGTTATCCTTCAACTTAATTTTTTTCTAAATTTGTCCTTGTGCCTATTTTTCTGTTATAATTAATAATTAATAATATATAAATTGTAATTAAATATATAAAAGTAATAATGTATAAATAACATATACATACATACATACATACATACATACATATATAATGACATACACCTAGTATATAATAATCAACAATTTATTACAATTAATGACTTATAGTTAATAATTTATAATTATTGATTAATATATTTAAAATAAATTATTTATCATAATTAATGATTTATAATAACTATTTCTTTATAATTAGTAAATTTTGCTTGTACTTGTTATCTACAAAAATTTTAAACCCGCCTCTGCCTCCATCTTTCATTCACTTCGCCAAACGACACCTTATTTTTCAAAACCCTAAATCCCAAATCATTCATCCCACCTCCAACCAGCGTGCCACTCCACCACGTATACCATATGCGCCTCTAGACTACAATTTGTACATGCTTAAGCACCTACGTTCAACTTTGACACTCCCTTTATTGACGATGCGACCTCTATAGACAATGCTCCCTCTGTCAACGACTTCGCCATCATCTGCGGCTTTGGTCGGGTAATAGATTACTTCCATTTGCTATTGCAGTGTACATATCTAGAGGTTCCAAATTAAGGTTTTGTTGTTTCATATTTGGGGGTTTTAAGTATTAAACCAGAATGGTATTTTCATTTTATGACCGGCAATGATTACTTACGAGATTAATCTGTTGTATAATTACAATAATGTTTTCATTTTATGTCCGACAATGCAAATTCTTATCTCAAAGAGTGAACTCTCATGGTATGATGAGAATATGGAACACGTGTTAATTAAGCATGTCCATCATTGTTAGTTTTAAATAACTCAAGGTTTTCTGAGATTTTATATGCGTGTGTGTTGAGAATTTGATTTAATTTTGCATATATTGGTATTTTTATTACTATTCCTATACCGTATTGCTGTGAAGCTTGTCCCTGTTATGATTTGTACCATACTATCATTTCTCTTATTTTGTTCATGTATTTTGTAAGTTTCAATATTATACATATTTAAGCTTTTTCCTGGGATTCTATTAATTCAATATTATTCTACAGCAATACCTCCTAACTATTATTTCATTGGATGTGTTCTTATTATCGGCTGAAATGTATTTGAAGGAAAAATGCATTCTAAGAAGGATAAATATGTTATTTATTTTTAATTTATGTTCCAAGTTCCTATTTCAAACATGGTTCATGATCAAATTTAGCATGTAATACCTAAAAAATTAGGTTATGCTATTCAGATAATTTAGTCAAATAACGTGAATATCATTTTGTTACTAAATTATGACTGTAATTTACTTTTGAAATATATGAATGAAATTTTCATGTCAAGATATTGGTATTTCTTGTCCAACGGATGAATGTGTGGATAAAATTTAAGGGAAGTGAGTGTGTTGATTACTTACGAGATGTGAATGAGATCTATAAAATGATTTTAGCATACTAAACTTGACTAAATCAACAAATACTAATTCAGATGTGAAAGATTTTATTTTTCTAATGATAATATATGTCAGAAATAATTTTAAAAAATAAATCATACTAGTCAGTGCAAAAAGTTTTCATTAAGCAGTTCAAATTTGTATGCACTGACTAGTGCAATCCTGGTTTTCCCTGGTCAGTGGAAAAAAAATTGCATTGGCCAGTGCAAATTTTTATGCACTGATCAGTGCAACCAATGCAATTCTGGTTTGCGTCGATCAGTGCAAAAAAAAAATTACACTGGCTAGTGCAAACAGTTTGCACTGAGTAGTGCAAATTTGTATGAACTAACTGGTGAAAATTCTGGGTTTTCACAGGTTTGTGCATGCCAATGCAGACCTTGGCTTTGCACTAATCATTGCAAGGTTCCTAGCTAGTGATCGGATATGTTATCCGTAAAAATTAATCAAACTAATGTGACTTTTCTGGCAGGACAAACTAGTATGACATTATAACTGATAGTATGTGGCATATATACATGCTTACTTTGGGATATGCATAATTGCCCTGTTTATATTTTACAAGTTTCCTACTTATATAGCAATAGTAAGAAGAAACTTTATAATTTGTGGTATATGCATGTTGTCCTTGTCAATATACTTAATAATACAACTAGAGGAAAGATTATGTTTCAACCAAATATGAATACATGATTCAACCAAATTAAAGTGACCAAGCTAAATCGAAATGTCAAGTATGATATTAAATTATTAATGATGCGGTACATAACTATTTCTTTAAAGCAAGTATTGAAATAATAAACAAATTTTGAATTACTAACATTTCATGGATATTCTATTTTTGAAAGAAAAGGAAAATATGGAAATAACAAACCAAATTTGAATAACTAACAATTCATGAAACAAACTCTTTAGAAGAGCAACACTAATATTTAATCTTTTACATTATTTACTAATGCACATAAGCATAAGAAGTTTTTTTACCAAAGTAAAAAGAAGAAAGCTGAGTTATAATATTATTTGACACTTTCTTATAGAAACTTTTTGATATACTAGTTAAATAGTTAATCATTCTTTCTTCGTTATAAATTAAGAGCGGTTATCGAATAAATGAGAATGGAATTAGAGATAAATAAGGGCATCGGATAAGACACCATTAGTAAGATAAACAAGTTATTCATAGGCTGCAATTCAACCAGTTCAAAGTGACAAAGTATAAACTTTAGTGTTATTTGATAAAACTTTAACTTTTGTTTGTTGTACCTAGCTAGTAAAGTAGGTGTTAGCACCAAAATTGGTCACTAACACCCTTGAGTAGATTTATCTAGAGAGATTAATGAAGAGAGTAAATTAGAATAGAAAAATAGTGTAATTCAATGCAAAACGAACAACAAAAACGAGAATACTAGGTTTATAGTGGTTCGGCGTAATTGCCTACGTCCATTTTGAATAAAATCTTTATTACTTTCTCAATCACTTGAACACAGATACAATCTGTAAACAAATCACTTGAATACAAGTTTGAATTAAAAAGAAGAGAGTATAAAAAATGTAGAGTCTCCTAGTGCTCTCAGAAAAAGTCCCTTTTCGCTACGCCCCTGCCCCTCTATTTATAGACGAAGATAGGCTGGCCTTCCTTTGTGGGCCGGAGAACAAGGTACTTCGACCCATAGTAGGTGAATTCTGCACACCGGGCCAAGTATGCCAAATGAGACACGCCGAACGTTAAATGTCGATCGAGAAATGCCGACCCACCATGTATGTTTGGTGGTCGATTGTCAAATGGCTCGAAGTAAGCCTTCAAGAGACCCGAACCATATAGCGGGTTGACTCATAGCGAAGTCATACCGATTGCCTCACTTTGTCGTAGGCCTGATAACCTACTAACTCCTCTAGCATCAATCGAACCAAGTATGCCGACCTACAATGACCAGGCCTAGCTGTCGGGCGATATTGGCCGAGGGGTAAGTGCCGAGCGATATACGCCGAACCGTTCTCCATCTACTCGTCCACCTTGACCAAGCCATCGTTCACTTATCCTTTTCGGTTGAACTAACACCTGGTACCAAACCAGGCAACCATGCAAATATACCGAGCCAAACCAGATGAGTAGACCGAACGGTGGACCTTAGGCAGTTGACCTGAAGCAAAGCCATGCCGAGTGCCTCATATTGTTGTAGGCCTGATAACATGCTAACTGTCCTAGCATGCACCGAACCTTGTATGACTTCACTCCTTAACCGAGCAGTGCATGCTAGAGCATCTGGATCGAATGACACATGTCGAGCTACCCAGATCGAGCGACATGTGTCAAGTTACTCAAACCGAGCGGCACATACCAAACTTCACATAAATGCCGAAACATGTCGATTGCATCAAAACCCTTATATCTTCAGGCTTTTCTTGGTCAGAATCTTATCGTGCTAACGATAATATCTTCAACTGTCGTTTTGTAGCCGGGTTAACGTGCCGGGTAACATTTGCCCCCCCAAAGTGTGTGGTGTGAAGCAACACGATACGCTTTGAATCAGCGAGTATTCCTTCTTTGGTGGTCATGATGCTTGGTCGATTCCCAATATTATAAATCTAAGGTTGTAGTTCATCAGTGGCCATCCGTGTCTGGTTCTACAGGGCTAGTAAGCTTTGGCTATCTGATTGAGTCTTTTCTTAATAACCCTAAGTAAGAATTCAATTTTTGTTGATTTCAAGAAGTTGAACTTTTTTGGATGTATACATGCATGTTCGGGTACATGTTCTTGTCATTGGCTCTCGGATGCGTTTTATACGCTCATAAGTCATCATCAATCCTATCTAGTTTAATAGCAATTCAACTACGATTCCTTGTTTGTATTTTTTGTGAAATAAGGGTTGTAATCAGCCACTTGATGAGAGGGGACTTCAAGTTTTACATAGATGGAGCAGTAGGCAAGGGCGAATGGAGTAGGCCAGTCATGGACTCATGGGTAGTTCTATAAGCTCATAATGCTATTGGGAGTTCATCCACCAATTTACCTCTAGCTTTTTCAAACCACTCTTCAGAACAGACTTTATGATTTTGTTCACAGTTTCAACCTTCCCATTTGCAGTTATTGTGGATCATGGAAAGTCATAAGGACAGTTTACGTTACGGACAATGAAGTTGATTATTTTCTTCATCTTGGTCGTGGTTAAAAATTCTTCATCTGCCCATTTGGTGAAGTAATCGAATGCTATGATGGCGTGTTTCACACCACCTTTAGGATCGTCAAGAAGATGATGTCAATGCCCCTAAGTGGTAAAATGGCTATGGACCAGCCATTTGAGTAATTTTCATCGGCGGGGCTCCCGGATTTTTTGCAAACATCTTGCACTCATCGCATTGTCTAGCATGATCAACCACATCTGGATCGATAGTTGGCCAGTAATACCCATAGTAGAGTATTTTCTTTATCAGGGTTTTCCCCCTGATGTAATAGCTGCATTCTTCTTCATTGACTTCGCTCAAGACTCATTTGATATCATCATGGGCGATACACTGAAGCATGGGAATGGATAAACTCCTTTCTATGTATGACTTCTTCTTGGTTGATTTGGCGTGAAGCTTTGAGGAGGATCTGTCGTTTTTCATTCCAAATTTCAGTAGGAATTCCTCATTGTTGATAGTCTTTGATAGGAGTCAACCATGACCCCATTTCTGGCTCTGTCTCCAAGATCTAGCCGATCTCCATCCGTCAATGCTTGGAATATTAAGTATTTCAACCGAAACAATGTATATCCATTGCGTGTCCCTAAAACTGGCCAACTTGACCAGTGATTGGACTCCTTTCATTTTGTTCACTGAGTATGTGTGTAATGATGTAATATGTGAAGTCGGCCAGTAGCTCTTGGACCTGGAGGAGATAAGGAGTAAGACAGTGCCTACTAGCAAGATCAACTTTATGAACTTTGCATACTACCAATCAAGAATCACAAAAGATATATAAAGTTTCCACTCCAAGTCAGTTTGAGGCTGGCAGTCGAGGATTCATGCTAAGCATCATTTTTTGTTACAGGGAAATCGAGTTTCAAGACGTCGCAGATTGATTGTTCTTTAGGAATCATTAACATGACTCCTGCATCATAACACTGATCACTGGATGCTCCATCCGTGCACATTTTCCATCTGTTGATTGGTTCTCTACTACTCTTCGAGTAGTCATCTGATGTAGTGAATTCGGGTATGAGGTCTGCTAATTTCCATCCTTAGATATCTCTTCGAGGGAAATAAGTGATATCAAATTGGCTTAGTTTGATATTCTATTTAAGTAGTCTTTCAGAGGTCTTAGGTCGTTGTATGCCCTGTCGCAATGGCTGGTAGGCATAGATGTTGTTGGGGTGAGCCTAAAGTAAGAGTGGAGCTTTCATGATGAAATCAGTAGACATTGCACTAGATTTTGTAGCTTTGGGTCAATATCCAATGCATGGCTTGCGATAGCCGGTGAAATCACACTGCATGTCAAAATGGTTCCAAAGGAACATATCATCATTTATTCAAAAAAAAATCCAACTAATTCTTTTATCATCATTGCACTGAGCTATGATCTGATATTCAGCATCCAGAAAGGGTCGCCATGGCTGGCTGTAGTGTCGACTGTCAGCTTAGCTGGTGCAATTCCGGATTCTTTGAGTTCAGATGTAACAATTTTGCATAACATTCAATGTGAAGTATGGTTGGGACGGTTAATGTTGATGGTTACTCTAGTCAAACCCTAGAGTCTTGTCATGATTTATTAAGTTTGCTAATGAAGGGCTCTGAATGCTTAACCGATTATCTGCAAATGGCCAAAGGTCAGGCTTAAAAGCACGTTGAAGAAAATGTCGAGTAGGAGTCAGCCTCGAGTAGCGTGCAGCTGCATAGCTGGATCTTGCTATAAGTTTGAATTTTCTTGTACATTTGAGTAACGCATTTTCTATTCAATGCATTCATGATCCTTTACCCGTTCTTCGTGTTGGAGTGACAGTCAGTTGCCCTTGAGCTTAGGCATCGATTTAATGTTTCTATCTTTAGGCATTCTTTCGGTCGTAGCCTTGAGTAGCTGTAAGCACTATATATAAGTTTCAATATCGAGCCATGGCGGCTAGTCTTTAGATGGCCATGCATCTGTTCCCTGTCTCGGGTTGATAAATGTACTGCATGGACGGTTAAGTCTCGTCCTAGCTATGTTTATATTCCCACCGAAACCCCAAAGACATAGAGTTGATCGGTGAATAGTTGATTCACATTCATCCTGCTTCTCGCTCGTGCCCTGTGACGACCCACATTACGAAAGATTTAAACTGACAATAATCCACACATGTCCAACTTGAGCAATCCGTAACGTAGATAATCAATGGAGTTAAATAAGAAAAATAAGAAAAGAAGAAGAAAATAAACACAGAATCTCACAGCGGATATGAAAAAAATATAATAATCAAATAACAGTTCATGAAGCTGTTTACTATACATTTGATTAAAATCTATACACATTTATCAGAGTTATAAATATACAACATGAATAAATAATCAATACAGCAGAATAGCATGATGTAAGGGATAATAATAGTAATATACGAAAATTCCGTCTTCGTCCTTCAAAGAATAGTCTTCATTACTCTGAAAACTCAAGACTGACCTGAGCAAAATGAAAGGACAAAACACTCGAGTCAGAACTAAAATACTCTTATGTAAGTCAAACCAATATCACAAATATGAGTGCAATAACTTGAGAGATGTTACGGGATTTTTCATCTCCTAAGGATCCGTTAAACTATTTATATATAATAATATATGCTATAATAGATAATGTCTATCAGTAAAATAAATATCAAAATAGCGTTAAGGCTTTACATTGATCCACCGTAACACATATTTACAGTTTTAAGCAAAAATCGTAATGGGCTCATATAGAGACAAATATGACAAGGCATGTGAGGCAATGCCCAAGGAAAGATTCTACCAATTTACCCATTTTGGCTGGTTGTAACCCATCTGCGGCCGACTGCGAGAATCAATCCAAACGAAAAAAAGGTGCACCCATCAAATCCGAAATCACAATAGTAATACAAGAGATCAACGTCGCTAGAGGTAGCTAACCTTATTGGTCAGACATAGGCTCCTGTTTTAGCCATTTTAATTATGACACGAATGTCAAGGCTATCCATCATTTTTCTCTTACTTCATTCCAGTAAACGTCGCCAATTCAACCGCTACATTCTAGATATCATCCACCGCGTACACAGTTGTCAAAGTGGTTCCAATATTGGCAGAAAGTATGCCAATAAGGTCTCTTTAACAACCAAATGTCGTTTTACACACCCGTTGGTACATTTACATTTCGAAAACAATTTGTACTTGATATCAAAATATCATATTTGCTTCAAAAATCAAATCCATTTTGAAATCATCATACTTACTAAAAAAATCATATCCATTTCGAAATCATCATATCCGAAATAATTCAAAAATCGTATTTTACTTCAATATGTCAATTCAATTCGGTATATCGATTTCACTTCAGAACTTGATTCAAGTTACAGTTGAGGTTATAATTCACTTTAACCTAACTCATATTTAAATTTAGGATTTAAATATAAACATTCCACCCTTTGACCAGTTTGGATTTAGAAAATAGTTTAAAAAAATAATTAAATTGTTAAAATAGTTTAATAGAAAATAGGTTGAATAATGAAATGGCTTATACAGTAAAATAGTTGGATAAATTGAAATAGTCTAAGTTTTTAAAGAAATAGCTTTAAAATAATTTATACTAAAATAATTTATACTAAAATAATTTATTTAAAAATAGTTTCCATGCCAAACTGATTCAATTCCAAAATCTCCAATCCCAAATCAATTTTCATTTTCATTTCGATATACCCGATTCAATTCCGATTTAATGTCGAATTTTAATTTCAACTCCAAATTAATTTAAGTTCTAATTCCAAATTAATTATACTTTCAATTTTAAATTAATTTAAGTTCCAATTTCAAATTAATTTCAACTCCAATCCTAACTTAACTTAAATTCAAATTTCAAATTTAAACCATTTCGATTTATATAAATTCCGAGTCTATTTCCACAGTATCGATTCAAAACGCTTAAATCAATTTTATCTTCAATATCCAATTTAATATCCAAATGTTTAAATATAATTAAATTCTAAGCTTAATTTCAAAATAACGTTTTATCACCTTTACTTAGAAATATTCAAAGTTCAAATAAAAATCCACTTTTAAAACAAATCGATTTCTGAAATTCAAATCATAATTTGATTATAACTTCAAAATATCAAATTTGGTTATTTAAACAATTTCGTTTATCAACTTTAAATTTCAACATTTTGAGGTCAAATCCGAAAAATAATTTGATTCCTATAAATTCGATTTTATTTCTTTAAACAAATCATTTAAATAATTTCAAAATGAAAATTTTAAAATCATTTAATTTAACCATTCCGGTATCCGTATGTAATTCCCTAACCCATGGCCAAGTGTATCAGTTATTCAAATTTAATTCCAGAGATGGATATGTATCATTTCAATCCAATATAAATGTCATAGGTATATATAATTTCAACCTATTTCTTAATTTATTCAAAATGATTCAATTTACAGTTTTATATACTGTAAACAATATACATGATGATAACATGATATATCAAAATAAATAAACATCCAAATTATCAACCAATCTCATCTAGCAGAACCAATCATCCAAACACTCAATAAAATTCACAACAATTTCATAATTATCAATATCGGGTAATTTACGGGCATTTAAGTACTAATTTTATTTAACTGTCAATTCAAATCCTTATAATAAATTCAGATGTCAGTTAAACCTAACAAACTACAATCAATAAATTCCAATCACTTCACAATATTAATTTAACTAACATAAAATTTATTATAGTCAAATGTGAGCGTATGAACACTCATCTTAATTTGAACCTGAAAATATTTTCAACTTCAAATAAATCCCAGCTCGATCCCATATTGTAGACGACAACGATATGATTCCAGCGCACTTTGTTTTGTCCGAACAGGTCTCATATTTAAAAATCACAAATTAATTAGCATAACGATTAATTAACGTTTAAATTAACTAATTTAAATAAATAAATAAACAACCTTCATCACATACACCGGCCCAAGCAGCAACCCCAACCGCAACTTCATCTTCCCCTCTGCTGCTAATAATTTTTTTTTCAATCAATCGGTCGTAGCAGAAGCCGCCGTCTCAGCATCTTCCACCATCCTCACGAACGTAGACTTCCACCCATCTACGCGCGCATGAACAGAAACCCAAATCGAGAAACCCTAGACCGTGCTACAATGACCAACTTGACCACCTACCATCGGTTCCAGGCTTGGCCCCCTCCTGCGGCCGCGGCGCACACACGCCTATGCGAATCTCATCTCTTCGATCGCTCTTCGTTCTTTTTTTCTTCGAACTGATAATTTATTTTTACGGCGGTTTCTTTTTTTTATAAAGAGCAGCAGTTTTGATTTTTTTTTTGTGGAAACCCGCGATTTAGAAGAAAGGGAGGAAGAGGGATATATGGCTAAAAAAAGGGAACATGGGTTTGAACGAGTTTTACTATAGGTTTTAAATTATTAAATAAAAATTTGAAAATATCTGACTTTTGACATCCAAATTTTCTCGAGTTCCAAACAAAACATGCTGCTAGACGTTTATAATGTTTTAACCTCATTCCGAACACACTGGAACTAGTTTCGGAAGACAATTCGATCGTATGGGGAAGATAGTTTACAAAGTCGAATTATTTATTTAAATTCTATGCGTTTCGAGCTCGAACGGTCAACGACAAGTCTGATTGCTATAAAAATTGAAATCCTACAATAAGTCACCATTACGGATCCGATGAAACTGGTTTCCTCTAAATCCGAGACAGTGGCCAAAATGGCTATTTTTACTCTTGATTAAAACATAAAATTTCAAATTTTTAATTATTCGCATTCAAATCCAATTTTAATTGTTAACCATCTTCGTTCACATTTTGAATAAAATTTAAACAAATTTTCGATTTCATTTCAATCATCTTAAGTCCAGAATTAAATTACTCAAATAATTCCCAATATTAAATTTTAAACAATCCAATTATCCAATAAAACCACTATAAATAAATCATAAATTTTGTTTCTACCCATATTTATCCAATAATTACACTAAATTTAATAATTTAAAATAGCCAAAAATAAGGGTCGTTACATACTCCTTCACTTAAAACTTTTCGTCCTCGAAAAGACGATAAGTAAAGAATTTAACATACAATAGATCTTATTCAAATAATCACTTATAACTTTAAAATCCTATTAAAAAAAATCTTTACTATGCTTTTACTACGCCATTCCGCTATCGGTTTTATGAAAAATATAACTTACATATAAAACAAGCGATAATATTTTTAAAACTTAAAAAATTTCTAACTCCCGGATTTACGGAAAATTTCGGCAAAGTCTCCGTTGCGCGGCTTGATCGAATTTTTTTACAATATCTATATATATCACAAATATACCAAATAGATATCAAATATACATCTCATCTCAATGTTGAGGCATCCCGAAGGGCAAAAATGTAAAGTCGCGGTATGTAATCCGAGATACGTACCTTATTATTAATAATATGAGTGAGTTCGCTCGTTTTAAGCAAGCAAAATCTATACGCCCAAACGATCTTCGTATGTACCTCAACTCAATTCGGAATGTTAGTCACTTATAATGATACGAAACATGTATAAGTCTAATATAAGCAATTAACATGGATTTTGAATTCAAACAACAAAAACAATCACAAATACACAACATACAACAATCATATGCAATCAAAACGGTAATAACAATGGTTTGCAACAAAAGAAACCATCCAACTATCAATATCCGTCCAATTAATCCAATTTAATTCATAACCATGTGAATTATTATTATCCAATGTCAACTTTTAATTTATTCCATTCATTTCTTATTAACATTCATTTCATTAACATTTTCCATTTATAAATATTTATTTATTTACTTTGAATCGAGTTATATTCAATTTTCATTTGTTTTCAATTTTTTTTCATTCATTATATGTTATTAAGCTCACATTCACTTATTTACATTTAATTATTGTCACATTTATTTCTTTTCTCTTCAATTATTTCATTTCAGTGATTCATATAATTAATTACACTTAAGTAATTAATCTTATGCCACATTCTATATATTTAATTTTATTCACATTCACTTATTAATACTCATTCGTTAATCATACAATGGATTTAAAATCAATTCATTTGCTTTTCATTTATTTACATTCAACTAATTTGATTTTAATCCATTTTTATTCAATCAATATTTATTGCATTCACATTTGATTTATTTCAGTGAAATATACTTACATTTAATTGATTTGTTCCAATTATTTACATTTGTTTCATCCACATTTAAATTTAATTTACATTTCATTGATTTCTTTAAATTTATTGACATTCATTGCAAATTCACTATTCAATTTTATTTAACTTGATTTGTGAAATTCCAATTGTTTCACCTTTTTGTTTAACTTATTTCATATAAATTCATTGGTGAATCATTTATACAATTATTGAACTTAACGTTGCTTAAGTTGAATTTGTTTCCACATAGTATATCCCTTTTCTATTTATACACACTAACATCATTATAAATTAGCAAAGTTTATTATAAATATTTTATACAACTTAACTCACTTTTATTATTATTACTTCATATCTTAAGTTATTACTAACTCATCGATTCACTTCATTTATTCAAACTCATATTATTAATTTACAAAAGTAAATTTAATTTACATCACAATTCATATTAAATATTTTTCTGTTCACCATCAATTTTATTCAATTTCTCTTAATTTGAGCTTCAATTCACATTACATTCCCTTAACTTATTTCATATCCAGTTAGTTACCATTCAAATTTATTGAAACTCATTCTATTTGTATTAAACTTATTTACACTCAATTTACATTAAATTCAATAGCTCGTATTAATTTTATTTATACCCATTTATTTTATTTAATTACTTACACAATTTAAAATTGCATTTCATTTAAAAATTCAAGTTCGTATTCTTTTGGTTAATTCATTCTATAGCTTGAATGAAATTAATTCACTTTACTAATTTAGCAAGTTTCATTTAATATCCAATTCAATTTATTTAATATTAAGTTAAACGTCATTTTATTTTAATTCATTACTCATTTTTTTAATCTTATTCAAGTTAAATTTTCTTATCATCCATATTTAACAAATTTAAATCTAGCTTAATGTTCTCAAATCTATAAATTATACAATTTATTCACTCAAAATTCCAGTTTACTATTTTATCTACTTCATTTCAAATGCAATTCATTTTTTTTATTTAAGCTTTCATGAGTTAAATATATTTTATTTACTTCATTTCACTAACTCGATTAAATTAACATGTCTTAAGTTAATCAATTTATTTCATTTCTCGGATTCAAATTTATTTATTTGCTTAATCGAAATGTTTAACCAATTTAAATTTGGCTTTATTTTCCTATTCCAATTTATAATTTGCAAACTTATTTCTCATCCATACTATTTTAAATTTTAAGTTCAAAATATTTCCAAATATTTAGTAAATCAAATTTAGAATATATATTTTTCAATCAAAACTTGTTTTAATCCAAAATAAATTTATTTTGGCAGCAACCTTCACTCAGAAACTCGAAAATGAACACTGGCGATGCTGCAGTCATCCCAAGAATTATTTTCCAGCGACCAAGCTAGTTTCATGCTTTTATTTCCTTCAAAAATATTTTCAATATATTTTTCTTGTCTAAACTCTTTCAAATAATACTATTTCTTTCAAATAATACTATTTATTAATTTTTAAGGCCTTGAAAAACAATTTTAAAAACAAAAGGATTTTAAACTCAAAATTCTCAATTTTTAAATCATTTCTATATTTAAGCTATATTATAATATACTTATACAAATTTCCTTAACCTATTATCAAAATATTTCATTAATTTACAATTGGTCTTTTAACAAATTCTTATTGTAATTATATTTCAATTCAATTTAATTATCAATTGCTTCATAAAATAAAATTCATTACGTATTAGTTTTATTTTAATTCAATCAATAATCGATGATAATTAAATATTATGATCTACTAACAAAAATTTCATTTAAAGTTATCATTTTATATAAATAAAATTTACTTAGGTAAAGTTATTTCGTTTACCCGATTTAAATAATATTATGTTGATTTGCCTCGTTTAAGTCTTTAGAAACCCCTATCGATGACACGACGTCCCGCATATCGACTTGAATTCATAAATAACTCAACGGATAAGTAAACACAATATAAAACATCTTATAACACTAACAGCTACGCTCTCTCATATACACACACTCAAACAGACTCATTCTAGGGTATTACTACCCCATCTACGATGAGTCAATCCCCACAAAGCCAAGGTTATCGCTAAACCTTCGCTCTGATACCAACTATGGCGACCCACATTTCGGAAGGTTTAAATTGATAATAATCCACACATGTCCAACTTAAGCAATCCGAAACATAAATAATCAATGGAGTTAAATAAGAAAAATAAGAAAAGAAGAAGAAAACAAACACAGAATCTAACAGCGGAAATGAAAATAATAATAATCAAATAACAGTTCATGAAGCTGTTACTATATATTTAATTAAAATCTATACACATTTATCAGAGTTATAAATATACAATAGGAATAAATAATCAATACAGCAGAATAGAATGATGCAAGGGATGACAATAATAGTAATGCACCAAAACTCCGTCTTCGTCCTCCAAAGAATAGTCTTCAATATGCTGAAAACTCAAGACTGACCCGAGCGAAATGAAAGGACAAAACACTCAGTTAGGACTAAAATAGTCTTATGTAAGTCAAATCAGTATCACAAATATGAGTGCAATAACTTAAGAGATGTTATGGGATTTTCCATCTCCTAAGGATCCATTTAACTATTTATATATAATAGTATACGCTATAATAGATAATGTCTATTAGTAAAATAAATATCAAAATAGCGTTAAGGCTTTGCATTGATCCACCGTAACACATTTTTACAGTTTTAAACCAAAATCATAAAGGGCTCGTATAGAGATAAATATGACAAGGCATGTGAGGCAATGCGCAATGTAGGATTTTACCAGTTTACCCTTTTTGGCTGGTTGTAAGCCACCCGTGGCCAACCGCGACAATCAATCCAAATGAAAAAAAGGTGCACCCATTAATTCCGAAATCAAAATAGTAATACGAGGGATCAACGTCGTTAGAAATAGCTAATCTCATTGGCCAAACATAGGCTCCTATTTTAGTCATTTTATTTATGACACGAATGTCAAGGCTATCCATCATCGTTCTCCTACTTCGTTCCAGTAAACGTCGCCAATTCAATCACTATATTCCGTATATCATCCAACGCGTACATAGTTGTCAAAGTGGTTCCAATATTGGCAAAGAGTGTGCCAATAAGAGGCCCTGGTCTCTTCAACAACGTCGTTTTACGCACGTGTTGGTACTTTTACATTTCGAAAACAACTCGTACTTGATATCAAAATATCATATTCGCTTCAAAAATCAAATCCATTTCGAAATCATCATACTTACTCAAAAATCATATCCATTTCGAAATCATCATATTAGAAATAATTCAAAAATCATATTTTACTTTAAAATGCCAATTCAACTCGATATATCGGTTTCACTTCAAAACTTGATTTGAGATACAGTTTTGGTTATAATTCACTTTAACCCAATTCGCATTTAAATCTAAGATTTAAATATAAACTTCCACCCTTTGACCAGTTTGGATTTTAGAAAATAGTTTTAAAAAATAGTTAAAATAGTTTAATAGAAAATTGTTTGAATAATAAAATGGCTTATACAGTAAAATAGTTGGAAAAATTAAAATAGTTTAAATTTTTAAAGAAATAGCTTTGGAATAATTTATACTAAAACAATTTATTTAAAAATAGTTTCCATGCCAAGCTGATTCAGTTCCAAAATCTCCAATCCCAAATCAATTTCCATTTTCATTTCGACATACTCGATTCAATTTCGATTTAAAGTCGAATTTTAATTTCAACTCCAAACTAATTTAGATTCAAATTCGAAATTAATTACACTTCCAATTTCAAATTAATTTAAATTCTAATTTTAAATTAATTTCAACTCCAATCCTAACTTAACTTAAATTCCAATTTCAAATTTAAACCATTTCGATTTATATAAATTCCGAGTCTATTTCCAAAATATCCATTCAAAACACTTATTTATCTTCAATATCCAATTAAAAGTCCAAATCTTTAAATAAATTAAATTCCGAGCTTAATTTCACAATAAAATTTAATCACTTTTACTTAGCAATATTAAAACTTCAAACAAAAATCCTATTTTTAAAACAAATCATTTCTAAAATTCAAATCATAATTTGATTATAACTTCAGCATCTCAAATTCGATTATTTAAACAATTTCGTTTATCAACTTTAACTTTCAACATTTCGTGGTCAAATCCGAAAAATAATTTGATTCCTATAAATTCGATTTTATTCCTTTGAACAAATCGTTTAAATAATTTCAAAACAAAAATTTTAAAATTATTGAATTTAACTAATCCAGTGTCCGTATATAATTTTCTAACATATGGCCAAGTGAATCAGTTATTCAAATTTAATTCCAAGGATGGATATATATCATTTCAATCCAAAATAAATATCGTTGTTATATGTCATTTCAACCTATTACTTAATTTATTCAAAATAATTCAATTTACAGTTTTGCATATTGTAAACAATATACAGGATGATAACATGATATATTAAAAAAATTAAACATCCAAATTATCAACCAGTCGCATCCATCACAACCAATCATCCAGACACTCAATAAAATTCATAACAATTTCATAATTATCAATATCGGGTAATTTACGGGCAATTAAATACTAATTTAATTTAACTGTCAATTCAAATCCTAATAATAAATTCAGATGTCAATTTCAGTGTCAGTTAAACTTATCAAACAACAATCAGCAAATTCCAATCACTTCACAATATTAATTTAACTAATATAAAATATATTTTAGTCAAATGTGAGCGTATAAACACTCACCTTAATTTGAAACTGAAAATATTTTCAACTTCAAATAAATCCCAGTTCGATCCTATATTCTAGATGACAACGATATGATTCCAGCGCACTTTGTTTTGTCCGAATGGGTCTCATATTTAAAGATGACAAATTAATTAGCATAACAATTACTTAACGTTTAAATTGACTAATTTAAATAAATAAATAAACAACCTTCATCACATACAACGGCCCAAGCAGCAACCCCAACCGCAACTTCATCTTCGCCGTCTCCTGCTAATAATATTTTTCAATCGATCGGTCGCAGCAGAAGCCGCCATCTCTGCATCCCCACGATCCTCACGAACGCCGACTTCCACCCATCTATGCGTGGATGAACAGAAACCCAAATCGAGAAACCCTAGACTGTGCTACAATGATCAACTCGATTACCTACCACCAGCTCTAGGCTCGGCCCCCTCCGGCGGCCGCAGTGCCCACGCGCCTATGCGAATCTCATCTCTTCAATCGCTCTTCGTACTTTTTTCTTCGATCTGATAATTTTTATCGATGGTTTCTTTTTTTATAAAGAGCAGCATTTTTTATTTTTTTATGGAAGCCTGCGATTTCGAAGAAAGGGTGGAAGAAAGATATACGGCTGAAAAAAGGGAACATGGGTTTGAATGAGTTTTACTGTAGATATTTGTATTATTAAATATAAATATGAAAATATCTGATGTTTGACGTCCAAATTTTCTCTAGTTCCAAACAAAACGTGCCGCTAGACCTTTGTAATGCTTTACCCTCATTTCGAACACACTAGAACTAGTTTCGAAAGACAGTTCGATCGTATACGGAAGATAGCTTTTCAAAGTCGATTTATTTATTTAAATTCTATATGTTTCAAGCTTGCACGGCCAACCGACAAGTCCGATTGCTACGAAAATTGAAATCCTACAATAACTCACTGTTACGGATCCGATGAAACTGGTTTCGTCGAAATCCGAGATAGTGGCCAAAATGGCTATTTTTACTCGTTGATTAGATTATAAAATTTCAAATTTTAAATTATTCACATTTAAATCCAATTTTAATTGTTAACCATCTTCATTCATGTTTTGAATAAAACTTAAAAAAATTCTGATATCATTTCAATCATCTTAAGTCTAGAATTAAATTGTTCAAATTATTCCCAATATTAAATTTTAAACAATCCAATTATCCAATAAACCACTATAAATAAATCATACATTTTATTTCTACCCATGTTTATCCAATAATTACACTAAATTTAATAATTTAATATGGCCTAAAATAAGGGTCATTACAAGCCCCTAGGTCTGGGGCATATATCGATAAGTAGGAAGGTCAGCCATTCCCACTTATCTTTACTCTCTTTCCCGTTGATCATGGGATTAGGTCAGTCGATGGGAGGCTGGATCTCGCCTATCCTGGAATGTATCGTGGTTTTTCATTCCAAGAGCAATACTTCAATTCCTCGTCAGTTTCAGGGGATAATTTAGGCACTGGACGTCAGCCACACCCACTTTCGTTCATGTTCTGTAATCATATCTAGGGGTAAAGTCAGCTCAATTGCAGTTGGGTCATGCTCCTCCAGTTTCATACTCCCCCGACGGATTGAAGGAGGGTGCTGGAGGATTTATGACCAAGTCTTCGTGGTTTACTCTCCTTTCCACACTCTAGAGGTCATAGTTTTTCAAGGGACATCCGAGTCACATTCGTATGTGCTTGGTGCAGATCGGTATTGACCCTCGATCTGATGTATGATATAGTCGGCCGTCCGTAGCTTTGGAAGCCGTTTCGATTGGTTCTTTATTGAGGCCTCCTTGTATTCATTGCCTTAAGTTGTAAAGAATGCCAAGCTAGAGCTATAATGATCTATCGTATTCATCTTTTAGTGATTTGTATTCCTGCTTCGAACATTGATTTGGCCAGGCCACAAGTCGAATGGTCGAACTCTATCTTTAGAGAGTTAATACTCCTCCTATTGATTTCAGGTCGATGTTTGCGGAATAGAGAATGGTCAGAATCCACTCATTTATTTATCAATGTTTATATGCCACTCTTCATTCCAGTGACTTAGAGTTACTCTTCTCCCGGTCAACTCGTGCCCAATTTGCGTTCATGCTTTGGTCCATGCTTCGAGGACTTAGAGATTTATCGAACGGTTTATGCTATAGTCCACAGCTTGGGACATAGATATTTTCATAAAGTCTTAACTCCAGTCCGCACTCTGGTGACTCAGAGCACTCTAGTCCGCTTTAGAAACTTAGAGATTTTTCTCAAGTCGTTTATACTTTAGTCCGTGCTCTGGGGACAAAGGGTAGTCTAGTCCGCTTCAAGGACTTAGAAATTTTTCTCAAGTCGATATACTCTAGTCCACGCTCCGTGGACATAGAGTACTCAAGTTCGCTTAAGGGACTTAGAGATTTTCTCAAGTCGTTTATACTCTAGTCCGCAGTTTGGGGACTTAGAGTACTTTTTAGTCCGTGCTCTAGGGACTTAGAGATTTTTAAGTCATTTATACTCTATTCTGCACTCCGGGGACTCAGAGTACTCTAGTCCGAACTTCGGGGACTTAGAGATTTTTATCGTTTGTACTCTAGTCCGCACGTTGGAGACTCAGAGTACTCTAGTTCACACTCTGAGGACTTAAATATTTTTTAGTCATTTATATTCTAGTTCGCATTTTGGGGACTCAGAGTACTCTAATCCGCACTCTGGGGACTTAGAGATTTTTAAGTCGTTTATAATTTAGTCTGCACTTTGGGGTCTTAGAGTAGTCTAGTCCGCACTCTGGGGACTTAGAGATTTTTTAGTCGTTTATACTCTCGTACGCAATTTGGGGGCTCAGATTACTCAAGTCCGCACTGTGGGGACTTAGAGATTTTTACTCTAGTCCGCGCTCTAGGGACTCAGAGTACTCTAGTCCGCACTCTGGGGACATAGAGATTTTTAAGCCGTTTATACTCTAGTCCGCACTCTAGGGACTCAGAGTACTCCAGTCCGCACTTTGGGGACTCGAAGATTTTTAGTTTATATTCTAGTTTGCACTCTGAAGACTTAGAGTACTCTAGTCCACACTCTGGGAACCTAGAAATTTTTAAGTCATTTATACTCTAGTCCGCACTCTAGGGACTTGGAGATTTTTAAGTCCTTTATACTCTAGTCCGCACTCTAGGGATTCAGAGTACTCTAGTCCATACTCTGGGGACTTAGTGATTTTTAAGTCGTTTATACTTTAGTCCACACTCTGGGGACTCAGAGTACTCTAGTCCGCATTCTAGGGACTTAGTGATTTTTAAGTCGTTTATACTCTAGTCTGCACTCTGGGGACTTAGAGTACTCTAATCCACGCTATGGGGACTTAGTGATTGTTATCCCATTTTTGGTCAAAACTGGAATATCAACAAATTGGCAAGGAATTATGGATATCAGGATTGGAGATCGGTTGGAATCAAGGCTACGATCGATATCATCAAAATTTAGTTGAACTCCGATCGGGACAAAATTAATTGGAGATGATGATAAGGATTAGGAAAGGCTATGTTTCAAATTTCAGGTTAATCAGAGTTCGTATGGAGGAGTTATGATCGATTCAAGGTAGGATAGTCATGCTGTTCGAAACCATCGGCATGCATGGATGGTTCGAACCGATCAGGAGTAACGCTCACTTCGAATCGATGCACTTCGTATCGATCGGCCTGGGTTCGACTCGGCAACTTCGCATCGATCGAAGGCAAGGCACATGGATGGTTCGAATCGATACACTTCATATCGATTGGTTTGGATTCGGCTTTGAGAAGTTCGCGGTAGATGTTGGTTCGACTCGATAGGCTCGTGTAGCAGAGGTAGATGGATCTCGGTTCGATGGCAGCAAACCCAGAATGGTAGCAAGCATGTAGAGGTTCTTCGAATCGATGTGCTTCGCATCGATCAGGATGGGTGCATATGGCTTATTTCGACTCCGGCCTCGTTCGAATCCATCAGGGGAGAGCTTCGTTCGAACCCATATTTCATGACCACTTCGTATCGATATTAATGGATACGAACGTGGCCGTTGTGAAGTTATGGATAAGGGCGAAGCGTGGAAAATGTATACGAACGCGTCTTCAGGAAGGGAAGCATTAAACACGACGACAAAGGGGGATCGACCCAGAGAAGCAGCGCCACGTCACCGGTACGCACGCGCCTTGGATGGATTCGAAGCATGGATTCGAAGGCGTCAGGCAACGGACAACCCCAGATTCGAATCCATCATATCTTCCAAACCGTCGATCCAAATGCAATGAAATTTTCACAGGAGCTTACATACATGTTGAAGAATGTTCACACCAAATTTCAGCTCAATTGGATGGTTTCTTGATCGATTCGAACTTTATTTCGAATCAATCCCAAAGTGGGCCCGGATCTCCAGGTTTCGGCCGTATGGGCCCCCTCACGTGCTAGAAGCGGTCTACCGGATTTTTAGGAGAAATATCAGCCTCCTACACCTATAAATAGAGCCCCTGGTCATTCAGAAAAGGGGTCGGAGAATTTGGAGAGAGAAAGCACGCCCGGACGCTGCCAGAATCATTACATAACATCATTACTGCTGTTTATTTCGAGTTTTGGACTTTGTAACGGCTGTAATTATCTGTAATCATCAAGGACAATCAATAAAAAGGATAAAAAACTTTGGAGTGGACGTAGGCCGGAGATAGCCAAACCACTATAAAACTTGTGTCTCTGTTCTTTACTTTTGGATTGCTGTTTAATATTTGCTGAGATCTGAGATTTGTGTTTGGATATTATTGATTTGTATTCATACACTGGTGCTTTCACGGTATTCGGGGTTTGTGACCAATTTTGGCGCAAACACTTTGGTGCTTTCACTGAGAAGGACTAGCACCTGCTACATCGGATTTGGAGTTTGGATTTGAAGAAGTTCGCGGAGTTTCGATTTGAAAAAAATGACTAGGCAAAACAGTAGAAGGCAAAGGGCTGAGCGAAGCCAACAGGAAGGAAGTCAACAAGCATCCTCCGGAGCTGGGGAAGGACAGGCTTCAATCTACATAACTTGGGATGAAATGGAGGCTATGGCAAATTCTTTGCAAGAGAGATTGTTGAAGAGCCAACATGAAATGATGCAGGCTTTCTTTGAGCAAATAAGAGCTGCAGGGATGCAGAACCTAGGGACAGCCACAGCCGCTGTGGATGCAGGACAAGGGACTAGGGTTGTGGAACCCAATGGAGGACAGGATACAGAGCCACAAAGCAATCAACAAGGGCTTGGGGGCAGACCCACAGGATCCAACACAGGAGGACCTCTGGAAGGAGTTCAACAGGCTAGAACCAACGTTGCTACTAACGAACCACATGAAGAGTATGTGCCGGAGTTCCCTCAGGGGCAACCCCCGACAGACAACGCTGGGTTGGTAGAGATGATTAGGAAAACAGTGCGAGGTGGTTTGGCCAAAGGAGACTTGGAAGGAGTGAACAGGAGTCCGTTTGCTCGAGAAATAAGGATGGCTCAGAATCCACCTAAGTTTAAGTTGCCTAGCGTGGAGGTATATGATGGCAAGGCAGACCCAACAGATCACTTGATGAGGTACACCAGACATATGGAGGTGCTGGGGGCATCGGAGAAAGTGATGGCCCGATGCTTCCCTTTGTATTTGACGGACTTAGCTGCGATGTGGTTTAGGCAGCTGGAAGAAGGATCTATCAGGACTTGGAGGGAATTAGTGGAAAGGTTTTTGGGGCAGTTTCGGGTTCATGTCAAGAGACCGAAAAACGTGATGACATTGACATCGGTAAAGCAAAGAATGGATGAATCGCTTAGAGCTTTTCTAACTCGATTCAGTGCGGCAGTCGCTTCGGTGGATCGGCCTGATCCATCGATGGTTTTAATGGCAGCAGTATCAAGAGTCAGGGAGAACTCGGATTTCAAGGTATCTCTGATACGAGATCCCCCACAAGATCTCGACGAATTCTTTCACGAGGCAGAAAGGTTCCTTCGGCAAGAAGATGCAAGTACGGATTTAAAGGTGAAAAAGTTTAGTGCAACCGAGGTTGGAGAAATATCCAGCGGTGGTTCGGATAAAGACAAAGGAAAAAGGAAATTGGATAATGATTCTGGAAACGTTAGGAGGCGATGGAAGGATCCAAAGTTTTCCACATACACAGGATTGAACGAGACGCTGGAGCGGATATACATGGATACTCGGAATCGCCTTCCCTACCGGAGGCCAGCCAGGAGAAAGCCTTTTGAACAAGAGAGGGCATCAGGGAGGCATTGTCTCTTCCATAACTTAGACGGACATGACACCAACAGCTGCAGGCACTTGAAGGATATAGTCGAGGAGCATGTAAGGAATGGACAGTTACAGCAGTATGTCGGAGCTCGGAACGCAACGGTGGAGCAGGAGCAACCACCGACAACCTCTCACCGTGATGATGGGAGACCCAGGGATGGTGGTCGATTGATCATCCACTAATCAGGATAATATGGAATAAGTAGCGAACTATTAGCAAGCAACCAAGTCATTTACACATGTACGGGGACGGAGATAGCCCCTAGGCATCCTCTGAATGATGATAAACTACAACGCTATGGTTTATGAAATCTATCTTTTGCTTTTGGATTGGACACTACTTTTCTTTTCGGATTTTGGTTTTGGAGTTTGGATCGAGCTCCTGGTTTTGCTTTCTTTTGATTTAGATTTTTCTTTGGATGATTGTTTCCGGTTTTGAATGCTAGTTTGGTTTTCTGGTTTTCTGGTTCTGGATTTGGATTTTTTGGGTTTGGATGTTGGATTGGATTTTGATTGGATTTTCATCTGGTTTTTGATAAATGGTCGTCGGGTATGGATTATGCCTGGCAAGGGGTGAGTCACTTTGCCCGAACGTGGTAGATTGACTCATTCAGGTCGCTGAGTATGGACTATGCTCAGCAAGGGTCCGGAGTGACTAGGATTCGGCCTAGGACTTAGGCCCTGTATTATCAATTGCTATTTTCAGGTCGTTGAGTATGGACTATGCTCAACAAGGGTCCGGAGAGACCGGGATTCGGCTTAGGACTGAAGCCATGGCACTGCTCAACGTCCAGGGACACTGGACCACGGTCGTTAGGTGTGGATTGCGCTTGGCAAGAACCCAGAGAGGTTAGCTCGACGTCCAGGGACACTGGACCACGGTCGTCAGGCGTGGATTACACTTGACAAGAACTCGGAGAGGTTATGGATTCGAATATCTACCCGGAGAGGTCCTGGATCTGGTTATTGGCTATTGGATTAGGATGGATTAGGACTCGGCTGTCGAGTTCAAATGGATATGGAATTGGCTAAAGCTTTGGTTATGGGATTTGGAATTGGGCATCGGCTCGAAGCAGTCAAAAATGACATACTCTGGCGATATGGCTATAGACTTCGGATATTGGATTCGGAACTATTCAAAACACACTTTGTTATCACAAGGCATGTTTTGGGGGGCAAAGTGTTATCCCATTTTTGGTCAAAACTAGAATATCAACAAATTGGCAAGGAATTATGGATATCAGGATTGGAGATCGGTTGGAATCAAGGCTACGATCGATATCATCAAAATTTGGTTGAACTTCGATCGGGACAAAATTAATTGGAGATGATGATAAGATTTGGAAAGGCTATGTTTCAAATTTCAGGTTAATCAGAGTTCGTATAGAGGAGTTATGATCGATTCAAGGTAGGATAGTCATGCTGTTCGAAACCATCGGCATGCATGGATGGTTCGAACCGATCAGGAGTAACGCTCACTTCGAATCGATGCACTTCGTATCGATCGGCCTAGGTTCGACTCGGCAACTTCGAATCGATCGAAGGCAAGGCACAGGGATGGTTCGAATCGATACACTTCGTATCGATTAGTATGGATTCGGCTCTGAGAAATTCGCGCTAGATGTTGGTTTAACTCGATAGGCTCGTGTAGGAGAGGTAGATGGATCTCGGTTCGATGGCAGCAAACCCAGAATGGTAGCAAGCATGTAGAGGTTCATCGAATCGATGTGCTTCGCATCGATCAAGATGGGTGCAGATGGCTTATTTCGACTCCGGCCTCGTTCGAATCCATCAGGGGAGAGCTTCGTTCGAACCCATATTTCACGACCACTTCGTATCGATATTAATAGATACAAACGTGACCGTTGTGAAGTTATGGATAAGGGCGAAGCGTGGAAAATGGATACGAACGCGTCTTCAGGAAAGGAAGCATTCAACACGGCGACAAAGGGGGATCGACCCAGAGAAACAGCGCCACGTCACCGGTACGCACGCGCCTTGGATGGATTCGAAGCATGGATTCGAAGCATGGATTCGAATGCGTCAGGCAACAGACAACCCCAAATTCGAATTCATCATATCTTCCAAACCGTTGATCCAAATGCAATGAAATTTTCACAGGAGCTTACATACATGTTGAAGAATGTTCACACCAAATTTCAGCTCAATTGGATGGTTTCTTGATCGATTCGAACCTTATTTCGAATCGATCCCAAAGTGGGCCCGAATCTTCAGGTTTCGGCTGTGTGGGCCCCCTCACGTGCTAGAAGCGGTCTACCGGATTTTTAGGAGAAATATCAGCCTCCTACACCTATAAATAGAGCCCCTGGTCATTCAGAAAAGGGGTCGGAGAATTTGGAGAGAGAAAGCACGCCCGGACGCTGCCAGAATCATTCCATAACATCATTACTGCTGTTTATTTCGAGTTTTGGACTTTGTAACGGCTGTAATTATCTGTAATCATCAAGGACAATCAATAAAAAGGATAAAAAAACTTTGGAGTGGACGTAGGCCGGAGATAGCCGAACCACTATAAAACTTGTGTCTCTGTTCTTTACTTTTGGATTGCTGTTTAATATTTGCTGAGATCTGAGATTTGTGTTTGGATATTATTGATTTGTATTCATACACTGGTGCTTTCACGGTATTCATGGTTTGTGACCAATTTTGGCGCAAACAGTGATTGTTGTTGAGAGCAGTCGATTTCCACCCGTTTAATTTGTCTTTCATTTATCGCATCGAGGCTAATGTTGTTAAATTAACGATTGAACCACATTTTCTCATGGAACGGGACTCTGCCCCCAGCATCAAGGACGAAACTTGAGAAATGGATGATCGATTCTCGTCCGCTTGGTGATTATAGCTCTTGCAATCAAGTCAAGGAAGGAGGTATAGATAGATGGTTGGATCATATCCATGCTGGGGTTGGATAATCAAGTCTCGCACAATTTGCTTTATATCTCTTTCTAGAAAACGAGGATAATGGATTACCGAGTAGACAAAGTAAGTTGCATATGTTTCAAGGTGCAGTCATATCTATTGTATTGAGGGTGATGGTTAAGGAGTAGGCAGTCCACCACAACTACTTCAAGTCGGGCTTCCGAACAACCTGTTATGTTCAGGGTAGGATTTGATGTGTAGATAATCAAATCACATTCACTCTAGATAGATCCCGACATCGCTGAGCTTCAGGAGAGGCGTCTGTATTTTTTCGAATTTTGGTTTATGACTCGATTTGAGTGGACGATCGGGCCATATTCATTCGAAGCCTTGTTTAGGTCTCCAAATCAAATGTGGAGGTTGATGAATGGATGGTCGATTGTGTTGGCTTTGTATTGGGCTCTGACCGTGTTGGGATCTTCAATCTCTAGTCCTTGGATCAAAATCAAAGGCACATGGTTAATGATAATCGATTAAATCCTGCTCGTCTTGATGAACTCCACAAATCTGATCAAGGTCTCCGTGGATTGGTCGGCGGCCAACTCTGAGTACTTGGTCACCTGCATTGTTTTGGATGAAGTTTAGTTCAAGTCGGCCATAATTCAAAGCACAATTGAAATTAAAATAATCCAAAGAAGATTGGTATAAATCTCATTGATAAGGGGAGCAGCATCGTGTGCTCATTATTTAACTCTGCCCCTAGCCCCTTCTAGTGGGATGTCGACTGCCACTAGTCCAATTGCTAATTAGAATTCTTTATTGATGGGTATTCAAAGTTCCTAGCTCACCCTTCTACAAGTCTTGCACGTACTATTAAATCTTTCGAAGAGCATATGAGTCGAATTTTGAGGTCTTGTTTTGTTTATTGGAATCAAAGTCCTTAGCTAATAGGCCTACATTGTTATTTTTCCTAGTCTGCTCCACTCCTCCTCACATTGGTTTTGATTCATTTTGTAACAGAAACGATCCATGGTCGTAGGAGGCCCTCCAGTTAACTAGCTACCAAAGTATATCTGGAGCTGTGTAGTTAATGTGCTCGGCAGATTCCAGACGGTGGAGGTGCAAAAAGTCATAGCGTGGATATAGCGAGGATATAGTGGAATATAACGGATAGCTCTAAAATAGCATATAAAACTCGTACTTAATGTTTTAACAAATATATAAATGGTAATTAAATAGAAAATTATCATTCAATTGAATTATAATTAATACATAAATAATTTTAAACGAAAAACATGTGTGAATATACTTCAAATAAACGTAAAACTGTTATATAACATAATTGAATTTAGTAGAATATTATAGTATTTTCATTTATGAAAATATATTTAAAAAATCAAATAAATTAGTTTCATTATTTTTATAATGTATAAATGCAATTTTTTAATTCATTTTATTAAAGAAGATATAGCGGAAATAGCGAAATATAGTGGGAATAACGGGATATAGTGGAAATAGCGGGGATTAAAGTGGAAAGGCTATATTTTGGGGCTATATGGAAAAATCGTAGTGGTAGAAATCCGCTATGAGATATAGCGGGGTTATAGCGGGGCATTAACTACACAAATCTGGAGGTCGACTCTCCTCAAACGCGATTAATATGATATCCTTGTTAGTATTTGAAATAAATTTCTTAGAGCCAAACATTGGTCTGCTTGGAGTCACTAAATTCGAAGTGCTAGGTCAGTGAAGAACAGCTTTTTCCTATAGTCAAATCATCTATGTTCTCCAACCATTGGAAGTACCACTTGAGTAGCGGTTGCTTGTCTGTTCCCTTGTTGCCGTTCAGAAGCTTCCGCTAGATCCTCTATGCCCTGATCGATCATGGGATGTATGGAAAGTGGACAGAATGTTCCTTTATTAAGTTGAGTTTTGAGTTCACTATCCAGAGACCGATGTAACTTAAGTTTGGATCGGCAAATCATGGCTCGACCAAGGCGGATTGGCCAATCATGGCTCGGCCAAGGCGGATCGGCCAAGATGGATCGGTCTAGGTGGATCGATCAATGTGTATCGGCCAAGGTGGATCGGTCTATGTGTATCGGCCAAAGTGGATCGGTCAAGGTGGATTGGTCAAGGTGGATTGATCAAAGGGGATTGGCCAAGGTGGATCGGTCAAGGGGATCGGTCAAGGTGGATCGGCCAAGAGTGGCTCGGTATACATCTTTTCTGGAGCGGTCGGCATAGACCTTTACTAGAGCGGTAGGCATATGTCTTTTCTGGAGCGGTCGGCATACGCCTTTTTTGGGGCGATCGGCAGAATTTCCTTCAGAGGAGGGTCAGCCTTCATTTAACTTGTGTGCAAACTTCAACATCCAATCCCTAGATGTTGCGTACATAAGTGAATCCAATCCTTTCATATGAACATGAACACTTGATTAACTCTAAACAAGAAAATTAGCATAATCAAATCCTCAAAAAATAGAGGTAGTAGACTTAGTTTCTCTAACTATGACTATCAGCTTCATTTAGATGTCTTTCAAATCTGAGCAGAATAGGAAGTTTTCCAGTAAACAATTGGATCTATCTCGCGAATATAGAAATCCACTAGTAGACGATGAGATCCAATCAAGCTGAGAATTCAATTCTCAGTGAAAGCATCAAAATATTGGCACCAAAATTGGTCACTAATACCCTTGCGTAGAGTTATGTAGAGAGATTAATGAAGAGAGTAAATTAGAATAGAAAAATAGTGTAATAAAATGCAAAAATAGCAACAAAAACGAGAACACCAGATTTATAGTGGTTCGACGTAATTGCCTACGTCCGCTTTGAATAAAATCTTTATTACTTTCTCTATCACTTGAATACAGATACAATCCGTAAACAAATCACTTGAATACAAGTTTGAATTAAAAAAGGAGAGTATAAAAAATGGCAGAGTCTACCCAGTGTTCTCGGAAAAAGGTCCCTTTTCGCTGCGCCCCTGCCCCTCTATTTATATACGAAGATAGGTTGGACTTCCTCTACGGGCCCAGGAACAAGGTACTTCGGCCCATAGTAGGTGAATTCTATGCACCGAGCCAGGCATGCAAAACGAGACACGTCGAATGTCAAATGTCGATCGAGAAATGCCGACCCACCATGTATGGTCGGTGGTCGATTGTCAAATGGCTCGAAGTAAGCCCTCAGGAGACCCGAAGCAAATAGCGGGTTGAATCGATGCAAAGTCATGCCGATCGCCTCACTTTTGTTATAGGCCTGATAACCTACTAACTCTTCTAGCATGCACCGAACCCGGTATGCCGACCTACAATGACCGGGCCTACCTGCCGAGCGATATTGGTTGAGCGGTAAGTGCCGAGAGATATACGCCGAACCATTCTCCACCTACTCGTCTACCTTGATCGATCCATTGTTCACTTATCCTTCTTGGTCGAACTAACACATGGTACCAAACTAGGGAAGTCGACCAATCCATGAAAATATACCGAGCCAAACCAGGTGAGTAGACCGAACGGTGGACCTTGGGTAGTTGACCTGAAGTGAAGATAGGCCGAGCGCCTCACTTTGTTGTAGGCCTGATAACCTGCTAACTATCCTAGCATTAACTGAACCTTGTATGACTTTGCTCACATGACCAAGCGGTGCATGCCAGAGCATCTGGACCGAATGACACATTTCGAGTTACCCAGACCGAGCGACGTTTGTCACGTTACTTAGACCGAGCGGCACACCGAACCGTACCTACCGAAACATATCGATTGCATCAAACCCTTATATCTTCAGGCTCTTTTTGGTCAGAATCTTATCTAGTGCTAACGATAATATCTTCAACTGTCGTTTTGTAGCCGATCTAAGGTGTCGGGTAACAGTAAGGTATAGAAAATGAACCGAAAATGGTTTTAAAAGAAACTATGCTATATAAATATATGCAAATTTATTGCATGTAACCATGGGACTGTGAACGACCGGCTGTATACATGAAAACTGATATTGTTGGTGGTTTGGCGTTCTCCAAAGTCAATCTGAAATGATGTTAATGGATAATTTTCCTACGTAAAATTCCAAGCCATTTTTAACTTGAAGTCGAATGGATTATTTTCAGACGGTATTGGATAGTAAGCAAAATGCATTTGAAATTGCAAATTTCAAGTTCAAATGTTTTAGTTCATTTTTTTAAGAAGTATCAATTTTTTTAGTTTATCATTATAAGTAGTAATTTTGTTTTTACTTTACCACTTCCCTCGTCTTCTCAACGTTTGAAACATTATTGTGTTGGCAATGAAGATGATGTTCATGAGAAACAAAAACATGGTTGAGAAAATGTTCATGGAGCTCGAGATTGAGAGAGTAGTTTGGCATAGGATTGAGGCAGAGAGAGGACGAGCGAGCTAAGAGCGAAAGACTAAAGGAAAAGCAAGCAAGGCTTGCATATAAGCAAAAGGCAGATAGAAAGAACCTTCAAGCACTAATGTCAAAGGTGATGGCAATGCTTTAGAGGCACAATGGATTTGGTTATGAGGACTCTTTGCTGTCGTCACCTTCGTATGCTCTTTGGGTATGGTAGCTAAATGCATTTTACAAGTGCGATATTATTATGGCTATGGATGGTACTATTTTTTTTTATGGGATGATACTAACACTAATTGAATGGTTTTGTTGTTAATTCAACTTAGTGCACATATGGATCGACTAATGACTATCGGCTGTACTGTTTTTTGTATGAAATATTAGCACTAGCTAAATAATTTTATTGTTTAGAAATCAACTTGGTGTGTATATGGATCAAAGGATTTATAATTGCATTTTCTTTTTTGTTTATGCTAATTATTTTATATAATTATGCATACATATATTTCCATACAATAACAACAGAGCCATTATTTCCAAATAAGTTGGGGTCGGCTAATGATGGAACCCGAAACTAAATGACAAAAGTAATTTAAAGGTTATAACAATAACAATAACAATGACAATGACAATATCAATAATAAAATTAAGTCAAAAAGGTAAATTAATAATAATAGTAACTAAGTAAAATAAAGATAGAAATACATATGTATGTAAAAAAATAAAAATAAATAAATAATAAAATACAATAAAAAAATGACGACAACAATACAAATAGTAATAATAGTGCTGATAGTAACATTGATCAAAGACCAAACGCTACGGCTTATGCTCTTTTTCCCTAATCTTATAATCTAAAACTAATAAGACTCATAGTCCATGGTTTTGGTGCATGGATCGCTAACTACCACATGTCCTATCCATTACCATCTCTTCGGCTATATTCCTACCCTTCTAGTCCCTTTTAACAACTTTCTCCCATATCAACTTTGGTTGACATCTACCTCTCTTTGAAAACGACATGGCCTATAATTCCAATGCGCACAGGTGCATCGGGCGGCCTTCGTTGGAGATGTCCAAACCATCTTAAGCGATGTTGAATTAGTTTCCCCTAAATTGGTGCTATTCTAAGTTTTTCACGTACATCATCATTTCTAATTTGGTCTCTTCATGTATGACTGCAACTCAATCGCAGCATACGCATCACTGTTACGCTTATCTTCTGAACGTGTTGGTTTTAGTAGTCAACATTCTGCACCGTACAACATCGTAGGCCTAATTGCCGTTCTATAGGACTTTCTTTAAGCTTCTGTGGGACTTTCAAAGAATGCTAGATGCTTGTTGCCACTTCACACATCTCGCTCGAATTCAAAAAATAACATCTTCATCAATCTTACCATTACACTGCAACATTGATCCTAGATATCGAAAGGATTTCTTTTTATGAACTATTTGTTGGGCCAGAATAACATCTCCAACCTCTGACCTGATACCGCTGAACTCGCACTTCATATGCTATATTTTAGTTCTACTAAGCCTTAATCCCTTAGATTCTAAAGTCTGTCTCCACATCTCAAGTTGTCTATCAACACCAATCCTACTATCATCAATTAGCACAACATCATCAACAAATAACATACATATATTTCTATAGATTATTTTATTTTTGATTGCCGAACAATTAACGATTAACGCTTATGGATAGCTATAAATTGTCAAAACAACAAATAATAGTTACAGAAGGAACAGAAATAGAATACTAGCAGAATATTCAAACAAAACCACTACTAAAATGTTGTTGAAATAGACCATCGTAAAATCTTTGCCAATCAACATGTAACTAGCGATAAATTTTTAAAGCTTCAGGATCAGTGACGAATTACCAATAGATGTGTAAATTATAGCCTATACATTAAAAATATCTGTCGCTAATCCCTTACAATTTAGATAACATTTACCGATGGCTTTGTTTAGAAAATAATGTTGTTTGGAACTTATAATTGAACTTGGAAAGTTAGTTGAATTAATAATGGGTCTCTGATAAAAAAGATTTGTTTGGTGAGTTGATAAAACTATTTAGTTTTGGAAAGATAGCAAATGGGTTAAGGATCATTCTTCTTAACTTGAAATCTCGGGACGAAATTCTTTTAAGGGGGGGAGGATGTGACGATCCAAAATTTTTGGTATTTGAAAATATTTAAGTGATTTTAAATGTTTGGAAGATAGTTTAACTTGAATTTCAAAATTTACTGTGAATTTGGCAATTTAATTTATTGAAGTTGGATAAAAATTTGAATCTTCAGTTTTAAACTAAATAAAAATATTTTTAAAGGCTTAGAAAATTTATACTGATAATACTGAGGTGAATGAAAGCTTCAGAATTTGATTTGGAAATACTTTATTTAGTTTTGAAATTATATTGTTTAAATCGATAATTAAAAATAGCCTTCTGAGGCACAGTCTCGGAATTCGACGAACCAGTTCCATTGGACCCGTAATATTGTATTATTATCAGATTTCAATTTTCATAGCATTGGAGTTTTCGTTTGGCCGTATGGTAAGGAAACGCGCTGAAAATTATATCGAAGTTTAATTTAATAACTGGTCTGAAAAGCTATCTTTTCCATACGATTGAATTAGTACTCGGAACCTTTTCCATTACATTCGGAATAGGCGTATAACATTATAAACGCCTGGTGGCATGCCTCGGTATAAAGTCAAAATTTTAAGTTACGACTTCGAGATAATTTAAATTTAAATTTCAAAATTTTAAATGTTTATATATAGATTTTGTTGATTGACATATATCAACATCAGAACTTTTTCATGAGCACTGTAGAATGTTTAACTCAACACGGCAACATCTTATCCTTGTCTCCCCTTCGTCTCGTTTTTAACATCACGCAAATAGATTTTCGACCAAAAATAAAATGCAATGGCCGCTGTTCAAGAAATCGCAAGCTTTCACCTTTATAAAATCTATCTTCCTCTTCCCCTTTGTTTCGAAATCAATCGTATCGACTCATTCAGAAAAAAGAAAAAAAAAATGCCGAGCATGTTAAACGATCATATCCCAAATTGAAAGCAAATCCGATAGTCCTTCCTCTACTTCTTTTATTTGAACAAATTCGTTCAAATCGAAAATGGCCGACTAGTACTGAGAAGCGTCGTGGTGCAATCAAGGTTGGGGGAAGAAATTCGCGTGGTTGGTGACGTCTTCGACGGGGCAATGGAGGCGCGGTGACGAGGGTCGAAGGTCGCATTCGTTCAAACAGGGCAGAGGCGGCGTTCGTTTCACCGGGATCTGGACCTTCAGACTAGTGTCCGAGTGTGAATTCACCGTGGAAGCAAGGGGCGCAAGTACAAGGAGGCGATCTGTTGTAGTTAGGGTCGCAGTTGAGGATTGAACGGCATCGACGAATCGCGATGCTGGGTGTCGCGTTCTCTCTGGTGGGTGTGGCGTGGTGTGGCTGCTCGATTAGATGGCATGAGAGGTTGAGGTATGTAGGAAGGAGGTCGTGATGGGTCTTAAGGTTGTTGTCAGAGCTGGACGAGCGCGGTGGCATATTCGTCAGCAAGAGTGAGTGTGGGCTGCTGTGTTCTTCAAATCGTTTGAGGAACTAACTTTATTTGTTTTAAAATTTAGATTGATGTGAATAGATATATATATAACTTTGGAAAAAAAATTAAATTAAAATTAACAGTAAGGTATTGGGTATATTTTTCAAGTAATCAGGACTTATTGCAGGTTAGGAAATTTATTAACAGTAAGATAAAACTTAGAAAAAAAAGGGGAAAAATATAAATTGGGTTAGTCTAATTATCATTCAAAATTAGTTAAAATTAAATTAATAAATGGTAATTTATATTTCAATTAGTTCAATTGTTAATAAATCATTTGTTAAAATGAGAACTATTAAAATAAAATCACTAGATAATTAAATTTATAAATGGGAATTTAATGGTTCGATTTTTTCAAATATTAATAAAAATCATATAATTGTTTACAAGGTCTAGAACTGTGAAGAAACAATCTGGAATGAAAATGGATTGCATGCAAAACAAAGGTGAGATCTTCTAACTCAATCAATATTGTTCAGATTTAAATTTTGAATAATTAGATTCAAAATTGATTGAATGTGTGCTTGGATGATTGATTTATAATATTTATTCACTGGATGATATTATATATATAGTAGTATATAGTATATTGGAGTTGTTGATTTCTCGCATTATATAGCGGATGAGACCCTATATGCTGCATAATAGCGGATGATATTTTATAAATTCCATATACCGCGGTATTCCACCTCGAAGTGGAATTGGCATTTAATTGTTGTGCTAACATCTGTGGATGCATGGAAAACAGGCCGGGGGATCCAACTAGATTCCTCAAATAATTGAATTTATTTTAATATTATGTGTTGATCATTTATAATCTGTGTGTGATTATTTTTGATTCAAACTGTTGAAGGCTATAATTTAGCAAAATATATTTTTGGTATCGTAGGATACCAGAAATAAATAAAATTTGATTTTTGAAATTCAATAGAAAATTTATAGTAAATTGATTTTGGAAAATTGAATAAATTTATAGAAGGAATTTGTTTTAAAAGATAATGAATTTGGTGTTGAAATGAATTTAGAAATCAACTTTGGAAACTGATTTGGTATTTGAAAATAAATTTGGAAATCAATCGTGTATCAATGGATATTTAGAAGTTTAAATTCATAATGGGAATTTATAAAGGAAAGGGAATTTTGTTTTAAAATAAACATTTGGTTATTTTTAAAAGTGTGAAAGGAATTTACGGATTCAGAACGTAAATTTAAAATAAATCAAGAAAGATTTATTAATTGATTTGAATGAACCATTTTGAAATGGAAATGTATTTTCCCTGAAAAGCTGAGTATGGTTTCGAAGTAGCCTATAAATATAAACTGAAAATTTTAAGGATGGTTTAAGAAAGGATACTTTGGATAAATTATTTTCTTAACTGGTTTCAAATCTTTAAAGTATGGATTTATTTAATTACTTATAGAAGGGATTATTTTAAAGATTAAAATTGATATTTGTTTAAGAAACGATTATTTAAATAGTTATACCTTATCTACTAATTTTATTTTAAAATTAGTTGGGACTTAAAATCTTATATGTGATAATTAGTATAATGTTTTCATAACCAATGGTTTAAGTAAGTATTTGAAATGGTTTTATTTTAAATGTTCCAAGAATATTTTGGATAAGTGATTTGAATTATTTTAACTCGGCAGATTTCCAGTGGAAATGAATAAATATTTGAAAATGTATGCCGTGTATGGAACGGTGATTTGAAATTTGTTTTCAAAGTTGAAACGTGGAAGGTAATATGAAATCTGTTTTCAAATGGTTGAAGTGTGAAATACATCTTGCGGAAATATTTTGAAAATAAATAATTTGGAAAATTTATTTAAATCCGGCAAATTGTTGTGGATGTTGATTGATAGTTAAATAACCGACTATCAATATTGGCCTTTTTATGGCATTTGAATTTTGATGCGACCGGGGGTCGGATTCCAAACGGTTATCCAAAAACCACATCGAAACTTTATGATTGTGATAGATCTTTTATTTAAAAGATCAAAGTGGAAATTTGTTTGGATCTGAATATAACACTTTTTTTAAAAATAAGCGCTCGTTATTCGGATTAGCAGGGAGAGGACTTTGTGTCATATAACCCATTCCGAATAACGATACGACGAAATGGGATTGCATTTGAAGACGGTGTTGAAGACCGGGTATTTTCGAAAGCGAAATAATTACCTGTCGAATGTCTCTGCACCGGGTTGCTCCGGTATAGAGGTTTTATCACCTTTGTGATGGGGATTCCGGACATGATTAGTGAATATCCGGATTTGCAAGGGCTTCTTTGAAGTGCCTTCGGTACCGTTCGATCCCGGAACGGAATTGTATGGATGTGTGTCTGACGTTACATGTAAAGTTGGTTTCTATCAAATACATTTCTGTTGGTGGCAGAGAATTTATTCTCTTAGCTTAACACCCTTCTCTGAGATGTACGAGCTCAGAGGTTATGTAGTTGATGGATATTAGTGACATATTCTCATATTGGTAACGTGACTGCGAAGTGCTGCTGATCGGTTGTTGATCAAAGCATGACTTTGTGAAAAGTGTAGCTTTGTGGACGAGACTTCGTCGGACCTCACACTACGGAAATGGTCAAAACATGAAAGATGCGGCAAGGTTATTTGGGGTAGCTCCCCTTGAGGGTGTGTCATTTCCTTCTGAAAAAGGGTAGTATCATCATATGGAGCCCAGATATTTTACCTATGTTGATGCCGCAAATTTATTATACTTTGTGGTTCTTGCATTGTGGCTGAGAATCCTCGGATAAAGGTAGCAAAGGACGGAGGGATGACATACTCGAGTAGTAGTTACCTAGTTACAGAGGTAACCCGGCCTTGCGTTGGCAGAGATCCGGGTAGGTTCTTGGGACGTCCCTCCAGAGGCGTACCCATGTGGCAGTAGAAAGTTCCTTAGTCTGACCATTTGTTGGAAATCCAAAGAAACAATGCGCGCCTTGTACGGTTTTAGTTGTATAACCTGCCATGGAATGTGGCGGTAACCTGCTATTGAACATGGTAGGTATAGTAGGCATACAATAATGGTTGTATGCTGGCTAAGATTAATATTATACTTTCGAAATGTTTTCTGCACTATGCACTAATAATAATATCAAAAGATTTTGCGTATTAAGCATGTTTGACTATCATACGGAGAAATCTCCTCCAATTCTGTGTTTGCATTGTGTGTGTGGCAGGAGGCCTTATGGTAGTTTCATTTTTCAAAAGTATAGAGAATTTCGTTTTATTTTCTTTGTAAAAATAACTGTTTTTAAGATCTCACACCAGTCCCACGACTAACCTGGAGTTTATTGTTCCCTTTTTAAACTCTGGGTGCCCACAGTTTTCCACACGGGCAGCCTAGAGTCAGGTTATCATTATTCTGGAGCGAAGTCGAAAAAGAGATGCTGTGGAGATCAGGAGCAAGCTGGATGGCGAAGCATATCACTAGTATATATTATATTCTTTTCCGCTAATTGTTGTTGTAACACTTTGATAATGTAATGTGATGTAATGTAATAATTGATATAGTTCTTTGTTTTAAAGATATTCATTTATCTATTATATTTGTTCCGCTGCGATATGTGAGATTCTGTCCTTGCTTTCTTTTCTTCTTCTTCTACCTTCTTCCTCTTTAAACCCGATGGCTCGTACATTCGTTCCACTTTGGGCTGAGTTGTTGTGGGATTTTACCAGCTCAAAAAGGGTAGGGATTTGCAGGCCTTTACAAGTGTTATCAGAGCATTTGGTTAAGCGACAACCTTGGCTCTGGTGGGTGTTACTCATTAGAGATAGAGTCAGTAGTACTTTAGAATGAGTTTGAGTGTATTAATAGATATGAGCGTGTATTTGTTAGTGGATATAAAATTGTTTTATATTGTATTGATTGGTTTGTTGAGTGGTATATGGATTATGGTCAATACGAGTAATTAACGTTATTGATAGGGATCTCTAAACACTTGTATAGTACAAATTTGACACGATATCGTTTTAAAATAGGGTGAATGAAATAATTTTCCCCAAACTATTTTCATATATAAAAGAAATAAATTTTCTGTGAATTATTATAATATATGTTTGCTTGGTTGCTAGGAAGCGATAATATTAAATTATTATCATCGTTGTATGAGGAATTTAAATCAAAACCAAAAGCTAAGAAAATAAAAATCCAAATAGGATTTGTAAATGTAAATTGTAAATGAGATTTATAATTTGAAATAGAATTCCAGAGACATATTTGGAAATGTTCTTGAAAATATTTGAAATTCGAAAAGTTTAGAAATTAAATTCCTTTTGGGATTGGAAATAGTTTTCAAGGGTTTGGAAAATTGTTTTTAGAGGGATAAAAGCTCTAAACTTTTTTTGGTCATTGGAAAATAATTTCGGTAATGATCGCGACATCATCAGTGTTCATTTTCGGGTTTCTAAAAGAGGAATTGCTGCCAAGTTGTTTTAAATGAAAGTTGTTTGAAAATTTCGGGTTTGGTTTTGAAATTCAAAGGATAATTTGAATTGTTTTCAATAATAGTTTTGGAAAAGGTGGAAAGACTCTGGTATTTTATTAAAAAAAGTTATGGAATAATAAGTTTGAAAACATAGGTAATTCAGATTTAAACTGAAATTGACTTGAGTTAATTTGAATAAAGGTGAATTTTAGAAGTCTAATGGACTAAAATGATTGGAATAAAATTATTAATATGGAAAATAAATTGTGAATGAATGAATAAATTTGCAATTGCAAGCACATGAAAATAAAGTTAAATGTTGAAATTCATTTCGAATTTGTAATTAAATAGAATTGGAATTGGAATTGAATTTGATTTGTATTAAACAAAGTGAAATATTGAAATAAAATTAGTAAATAAAACTAATTAAAGGAGTGACGAAACTGAATATAATTGGAAATGAATTGAATTCAATATTTATAAATGAAAGATAAATTAAATTCATATGGAATTTGAAATCCAGTTTAAATATAAGTGGTCGTAAACCAAATGGTGAATTGAAATTGAATTGTGTTTGCGGATGAACAAAAGAATAAAAACTGGAATTGAAACTGAATATTGAAAACCAATTTGAATTGTGTGAAATAAAACAAAGTTGTAAAATTAGTTCGAAGTGAACTAAAGATAAAAAAGGTGGGAATATAAAAAAAATGGTTTGAGATAAAATGAATCGGAATTTGTAATGAATTAGTAAATAGAACTAATTTAAAATAGTGATATGAATCAATTGTGAATGAAAGATAATGATAAAATTCAATATTCCGGAGATAAATTAAATTCAAACAGAATTGAAATTGTGAATCGAATTCAAAGGAAATTGAAAATGCAAGACTGAATGATAATGGATATATAACTTAAATAGTGAAGTAAAAATGGTATAAGAAGTATTCAAACTTTTGTAAAGGAATGTGCAAAATAAATTTGAATGTTGAAATTCGACATTATGGATATCAGGATATACAGGTGTGTTAAAGACAAAGGATAAATTGGATTTTGATTTTCAAAGATCAATTTTGAATTGCTCGACAAAAGGTATGTATTTAAATTTCAGTATGAAATTTGATGATTTTCTTGTCTAGCCACTTGGCGTTTTGATTTCTTTTTGAATCTGAGGGCCTGTGGTGCCATTTTATAATCGCACCGAGCTAGCCGCGCAAAGGAGACGCTGGCGAAATTTTTCGAAAATTTAGGGAGATAGAAAAATTTTGAGAGAATTTTTAAAAGTTTAAAATTTGAATTTAGATTTAAATTTGAATTGTTAAAGAAAAAAATGTTGTTTGGAACTTATAATTGAAGTTGGAAAGTTAGTTGAATTAATAACGGATCTTTGATAAAAAGGATTTGTTTGGTGGGTTGATAAAACTGTTTAGTTTTGGAAAGATAGCAAATGGGTTAAGGATCTGTGACGCCCCACCTCTATACCCACGCTAGCCAAGAACACTACGGTGTAGTGCTGTCAACTAGCACGGAGAATAAGGCTGTTGAGGAGCGGCCATCAATAGTTAGGCCTTACACTAGTATTGGTTATCTCGATAGGAGTGGTATATATATATATATATTCTTTCATTTTTTCATCTCTGATTTATTTTCTCCCATCGACATACCCCAATTCCAGTATAAAACGAACTACGATGGTTCGTAATAGTTTAGAACAGTAAATATAAAATATTACACAGATAATATAATGCGGAACACAAATAAAACAGAAATTCTCATATATACAATAACTGATGTCAGTTACAATACATTTGACACGGTACATATGATACAACTACAACAGTCGACTCAGGAAGTTACATATACAAGTACATTAACATATATAATATACATGAATACATATCTTGCTATAAAATTATACAGACTACTACAAGTAACGACGACAACTCCAAAAGATATGAAAGAACTTCATAGCTCTAGCAGCGACCCAAAGCAGAATATCTACAACCTGAAATACTCGATCTGACCCGAGTCATCGACTGGATTCAACACAGGGCCAAGCAACCAACAAAACAAACAAGAACCAGGTTCAGCAAAATGAAGACAAGCTAGTGCAAGAAACACGGGGTACACATAGGCGGTCCATCAAGCAAAAACAGTGAATGCATCAGGCATGTACAAGAGAACCATAGGACAGTGAGCAATACACAGCATACGAAAAAATTCACGTTACTGCCCCTTTCTCAATTAGAGCAACAAATTGAATGTCAAAGCAAGAATGCTTTGTGATCAAAATATGTACATGTGATAAAATATATTCATGTAAAAGATATCAAACCATTGTACAGGCATGTACAGCCAATAAAATAAAAATCAAAGCATGTACAGGCAATGAAATAAAATCAAAGCAAAAGTGTCTAAAAAGTATGTTTTTACTTCGCTCTGAAAAGTGTGCAGATATATATAAAAGATATCAAAGCCATGTCCATCAAGCAAACATACATACGAAATGGAGCAGGTCAGTAACCATGTCGTACATCCAAACGAAGGTCGAATGGCGGAGCATAGTATTGACGAAATCAACAATTATATTCAAACGAAAATCGAAGTTGAACAAATCAAAAGTCGATCCAGTGATGGTCAACAAAGCCAAAAATGATATGTCGTTCAAAAATCAAGTCAGAGCTACGATGAACTAGTCAAACCTCTTCACTAAGTCAAAAATCGAAGTCGTGGTTCAACAAAGGATACCGAAGTCAAAGGAAATCGACGCCGTGAAAATCAGTAAGCAAGTATCCTTAAATATACGAATTCAAGCAAAACCCTAGTCAGGAAGAACAAAACCAGGAAATCGAACCAAGACGGGAAAAATCAGTAACATCAAAATAAAGTCGAACGACCTAAACACGGACTTAAGGATAAATTAGATGTGAGAATTACTCACCTTTGCCACAATTGAAACAGCCGAAGACAAATCAAAGAGCCAAGCAATCGACGAAGGCAACAAACTGAAAATCATTTTCGAATGAGCAATCATGGGTCGACAACTTCAGAAGCAAGCCCTAATTTTTGAAAGGGGGGCGAATGAAAATAAACGTGGCCGCCATTATTTTCTTTCGATCATTCATTAGGGTTGCGAACGAGAGTGAAAAAGGGAAGGTCGGTTATGAGCTTTTGTTACTTTTCACCACCCAAATTAAAACATGGTTCACTATTTAATTCAAAGCCCACAATTCAATTTTAACAATTTATAAAAGAATTTTAGTTCAAATTTTAAAACTTCAATTGGCAAATATGCGATTCATCGTTAAAATGTCGATTATTAATGGATGCTAAATATCGGGTTGTTACAGGATCATTCTTCTTAACTTGAAATTTTGGGACGAAATTCTTTTAAGGGGGAAGGATGTGACGACCCATAATTTTTGATATTTGAACTTGAAAATATTTAAGTGATTTTGAATGTTTGGAAGATAGTTTAACTTGAATTTCAAAATTTACTATGAATTTGGCAATTTAATTATTGAATTTAATTTATTAAAGTTGGATAAAAATTCTAAAAATATTTTTAATATCTTAGAAAATTTATATTGATAATACTGAGGATAATGGAAGCTTTAGAATTTAATTTGGAAATAGTTTATTCAGTTTTGAAATTATATTGTTTAAATCGAAATATAAAAATAGCCTTCCGAGGCATAGTCTCGGAATTCGACGAAACTAGTTCCATTAGATCCATAATATTGTATTATTATCATATTTCAATTTTCGTAGCATTGGAGTTGTCGTTTGGCTGTATGATAAGCAAACCCGCTGAAAATTATATCGAAAATTAATTTAATAACTTGTCCGAAAAGCTAACTTTTCCATACGATCGAATTATGGCTCGAAAACTTTTCCATTGCGTGCGTATAACATTATAAACACATGGCGGCATTCCTCGATAGGAAGTCAAAATATTAAGTTACGACTTCGAGATAACTTAAATTTAAATATCAAAATTTTAAATGTGTATATATAGATTTTGCTAATTGATATATATCAACATCAGAACTTTTTCAAGAGCACTGTAGCATGTTTAACTCAACACGGCAACATTTTATCCTTGTCTCCCCTTCATCTCATTTTTAACATTACGCAAATAGATTTTCGACAAAAAATAAAACGTAATGGAAGCTATTCAAGAAATCACAAGCTTTCACCTTTATAAAATCAATCTTCCTCTTCCCCTTTGTTTCAAAATCAACCGTATCGACTCGTTCAAAAAAAAGAAACAAAAATGCCGAGCATGTTAAACGATCATATCCCCAAACAGAAAGCAAATCCCATAGTCCTTCCTCTACTTTTTCAATTCGAACACATTCGTTCGAATCGAAAATGGCCGACGAGTATTGAGAAGCGTCGTGGTGCAATCGAGGTTGGAGGAGGGAATTCACATGGCTTGGTGACGACTTCGACACGGCAATGGAGGCGTGGTGACGAGGGTCAAAGGTCACATTCGTTCAAATAGGGCAGAGGCGGCGTTCGTTTCACCGGGATCTGGACCTTCAGACTAGTGTTCGAGTGTGAATTCATCGTGGAAGCAAGGGGCGCAAGTACGAGGAGGCGATCGATTGCAGTTAGGGTCGCAGTTGAGGATTGAACGGCATCGGTGAATCGTGATGATGGGTGTTGCGTTCTCTCTGATGGGTGTGGCGAGGTGCGGCTGCTCGATTAGATGGCATGCGAGGTCGACGTATGTAGGAAGGAGGTCGCGATGGGTCTTAGGGTTGTTGTCAGAGCTGGATGAGCGCGGTGGCATGTTCGTCAGCAAGAGTGAGTGTGGGCTGCTGTGTTCTTCGACTCGTGTGAGGTACTAGCTTTATTTGTTTTAAAATTTAGATTGATGTGAATAGTTATATATAACTTTGGAAAAAAAATTAAATTAAAATTAACAGTAAGGTATTGGGTATATTTTTCAAGCAATCAGGACTTATTGTAGGTTAGAAAATTTATTAACAGTAAGATAAGTTTTTACTTCGTTAAAAAAAGGGAAAAATATAAATTGGGTTATTCTAATTATCATTCAAAATTAGTTAAAATTGAATTAATAAATGGTAATTTATATTTCGTTTAGTTCAATTGTTAATAAATCATTTTTTAAAATGAGAACTATTAAAATAAAATCACTAGATAAATAAATTTATAAATGGGAATTTATTGGTTCGATTTATCCAAATATTAATAAAATCATATAATTGTTTACAAGGTCTAGAACTATGAAGAAACAATCTGGAATGAAAATGGATTGCATGCAAAGCAAAGGTGAGATATTCTCACTCAATCAATATTGTTCTAATTTAATTTTTGAATAGTAAGATTTAAAATTGATTGACAGTGTGCTTGGATGATTGATTTATAATATTTATTCACTGGATTATATTATATATAGTAGTAGTACATAGTATATTAGAGTTGTTGATTTCCCGCATTATATAGCCGATGAGATCCTATGCGCTGCATAATAGTTGATGATATTTTACAAATACCATATACCGCGATATTCCACTTTAAAGTGGAATTGGTATTTAATTGTTGTGCTAACATCTGTGGATGCAGGGAAAAAAGGTCAGAGGGATCCAACTGGATTCCTCAAATAATTGAATTTATTTTAATATTGTGTGTTGATCATTTATAATCTATGTGTGACTATTTGCGATTGAAACTGTTGAAGGCTATAATTTAGCCAAATATATTTTTGGTATCGTAAGATACCAGAAATAAATAAAATTTGATTTTTGAAATTCAATAGAAAATTTATAGTAAATTGATTTTAGAAAATTGGATAAATTTATAGAAGGAATTTGTTTTAAAAGATAATGAATTTGGTGTTCAAATGAATTTAGAAGTCTACTTTGGAAATTGATTTGGTATTTAAAAATAAATTTGGAAATCAATCGTATATCAATGGATATTTAGAAGTTTAAATTCACAACGGGAATTTATAAAGGAAAGGGAAATTTGTTTTAAAAATAAACAATTGATTATTTTTAAAAGTGTGAAAGGAATTTACGAATTTAGAACGTAAATTTAAAATAAATCAAGAAAGATTTATTAATTGATTTGAATGAACCATTTTGAAATGGAAAATGTATTTTCCCTGGAAAGTGTATGATTTCGAAGTAGCCTATAAATATAAACTGAAAATTTTAAGGATGGTTATAGAAAGGATACTTTGGATAAATTATTTTCTTAACTAGTTTCAAATCTTTAAAGTATGAATTTATTTAATTACTTATAGAAGGGATTATTTTAAAGATTAAAATTGATATTTGTTTAGGAAACGATTATTTAAATATTTATACCTTGTCTAATAATTTTATTTTAAAATTATTTGGGACTTAAAATCTTATATGTGATAATTAGTATAATGTTTTCATAACCAATATTTTAAGTAAGTATTTGAAATGGTTTTATTTTAAATGTTCCAAGAATATTTTGGATAAGTGATTTGAAGTATTTTAACTCGAAGATTTCCAGTGGAAATGAATAAATATTTGGAAATGTATTTCGCGTAAGGAAAGGTGATTTGAAATTTGTTCTCAAAGTATGGAAATGTGGAAGGTAATTTGAAATCTGTTTTCAAATGGTTGAAATGTGAAATACATCTTGCGAAAATATTTTGAAAATAAATAATTTGGGAAATTTATTTAAATCCGGCAAATTTTTGTGGATGTTGATTGATAGTCAAATAACCGACTATCAATATTGGCCTTTTTATGGCATTTGAATTACGATACGAACGGGTGTCGGATTCCAAATAGTTATCCGAAAACCACATCGAAACATTATTATTGTGATAGATCTTTTATTCAAAAGATCAAAGTGGAAATTTGTTATGATTTGTTTGAATCTGAATATAACACCTATTTTTTTTTAAAATAAGCGCTCGTTATTCTGATTAGCTGGAAGAGGACTTTGTGTCATATAACCCATTCCGAATAACGATACGACGAAATGGGATTGCATTTGAAGACAGTGTTGAAGACCGGGTATTTTCGAAAGCTAAAGGATTACCTGTCGAATGTCTCTGCACCGGGTTGCTCCAGTAAAGAGATTTTATCACCTTTGTGATGGGGATTCCGGACGTGATTTCTGAATATCCGGATTTGCAAGGGCTTCTTTGAAGTCCCTTCGGTACCGTTCGATCCCGAAACGGACTTGTATGGATGTGTGTCTGACGTTACACTTTGAGATGTAAAGCTGGTTTCTATCAAATACATTTCTGTTGGTGGCGGAGAATTTATTCTCTTAGCTTAACACCCTTCTCTGAGACGTACGAGCTCAGAGGTTATGTAGTTGATGGATATTAGTGATATATTCTCAGATTGGTAACGTGACATACGAAGTGCTGCTGACCATTTGTTGATCAAAGCATGAATTTGTGAAAAGTGTAGCTTTGTGGACAAGACTTCGTCGGACCTCACACCCCGGAAATGTTCAAAACAGGTGAGATGCGGCAAGGTTATTTGGGGGTAGCTCCCCCTGAGGGTATGTCATTTCCTTCTGGAAAAGGGTAGTATTACGGTATGGAGCCCAGATATTTTACCTACGTTGATGCCGCAAATTTATTATACTTTTTGGTTCTTGCTTTGTGGTTGAGGATCCTCGGATAAAGGTCCCAAAGGACCGGGGGATGGCATACTCGAGTAGTAGTTACCTAGTTACAGACGTAACCCGGTCTTGTGTTGGCAGAGATCCGGATAGGTTCTCTGGATGTCCCTCCAGAGGCGTACCCATGTGGCAGTAGGAAGTTCTTTAGTCTAACCATTTGTTGGGAATCCAAAAAAAAAATACGCGCCATGTACGGTTTTAGTTGTATAACCTGTCATGGAATGTGGTGGTAACCTGCTATTGAACATGGTAGGTATAATATGCATACAATAGTGGTTGTATGCTGGCTAAGATTAATATTATACTTTCGAAATGTTTTCTGCACAATGCACTAATAACAATATCAAAAGATTTTGCATATTAAGCATGTTTGACTATCATAAAGAGAAATCTCCTCCAATTCTGTGTTTGCATTGTGTGTGTGGCGAGAGGCCTTATGGTAGTTTCATTTTTCAAAAGAATAGCGAATTTCTTCTTATTTTCATTGTGAAAATAACGATTTTTAAGATCTCACACCAATCCCACGATTGACCTGGAGTTTATTGTTCCATTTCTAAACTCTGGATGCCAATAATTTTCCACATGGGCAGCCTAGAGTCAGGTTATCATTATTCTGGAGCGAAGTCGAAAAAGAGATGTTGTGGAGATCAGGAGCAAGCTGGATGGCGAAGCGTATCACTAGTATATATAATATTCTTTTCCGCTATTTGTTGTTGTAACACTTTGATAATGTAATGTGATGTAATGTAATAACTGATATAGTTCTTTGTTTTAAAGATATTCATTTATCTGTTATATTTGTTCCGCTGCGATATGTGAGATTCTATCCTTGTTTTCTTTTCTTCTTCTTTAAACCCGACGACTGTACATTCGTTCCACTTTGGGCTGAGTTGTTGTGGGATTTTACCAGCTCAAAAGGGGTATGGATTTGTAGGCCTTTACACATTATTAGAGTGTTGATTATTGGAGAGCTCTAGACGCCTAAGTGAAGTAACATTGATGAAAGGAAATAATGTGCACAATTTATAGTTGCTTAATGGTGTAGCTTAAACCATTGGAAGTAGGACCTTACTAAGATATTCTATAAGTAAGCAACCCCTGTTCCACTATAGTATCTCCACAAATTCATATAGGTTTTAATATTTAACTGTTCAAATATTACTCAGGGTAAAGTATCCACATCTTGAAGTCTTAAAATCGTAACTCTTAGATTTTCATTGAAATTAATTTAATAAAATAAATTATAAAGTTATGAATTATTATGGAAAATTAATATAAAGGTTATATAAATATTTTTAATACTTATAGAAATATATATTCACAAATGAATATATATTTTTCATGAGTTTAATAAACTGAGTAATGGGCTTGGAATAAAAAATTAAAATTAAATATTGTATTTAATTTAATATGCTTGAATCAATTATTAAATTATATATGCGTGCGTGAGTTTAGCCCGATATTATGTATAAATAATTAAATTCAGATTGGATTTTGAATAAAAGAGAGAATAATATAAATTAATTGAATTATCTAAGTTGGTTATTAACAAATTGAATGAAATTCCAATTAATTGAAATAATATAAATGTTATGCTTGAATATAAATCAAATATAAGAAAACAACTGTAAATATTGAATTAACTAATGAAATAATGTATATATAATAGTAATTAAATAAACTTAGTATTATATAAGAAATTGTAACATTTGTTGTGAATAATAATGTGATTAAAAGTCAATGTTGACAATTATTATATGTTACCTATTTATTTAGTCTATTAAATTAAATTGAAAATCAATTGCAATAAATCTAACTAAATATTATGTTAATTGTAAATTAAGGTAATAGTTGAAAGTAATGTTAATTTTATTCATAATATGACAATTGGTTGAATAAAAAGAATGGAAATCAAGATTTATGTATTTATTGGAATTTAAGCCATAATAAATGGATTTATTGTAACTAAATGAGATAAATATTACGTCAATTGGAATTAAGTTGAAATGGAAGAACATTAATGTACTAAGATATAAATCCAATGTTAATTATACCCAGAAGATGATAATTGATGGAATAACAAGATTTACAATCAAATAAATGGATTTATTGAAATTTTAATTTATAATTGCCGGATTTATTGAAATTGAAATTGAACACTGTAAATTGTGAAATATTCAATAATAAATTGGTATGGGAATTTATTTTAAAAGGATTATAAATTACTTAGTAATCCAAATTGATAGAAATTGTAAATAATTAAATTTGAATTGAAAAGTGAATTAATTAGCTAATTGATTTATTTAATTAACGTGAATATAGCCATTTTTGGTCATTGTCTCGGATTTCGACGAAACCAGTTTCATCGAATCCGTAACGGTGAACTGTTATGGGATTTTAAGTTTCGTAACAATCAGACTTGTCTTTTGGCCGCGTGAGCTTGAAACACGTAGGAATCAATTTAAGAAATTCGATAAAATAAATTGACTTGAAAAGCTTTCTTCCATGTACGATCGAATTAGGCCTCGAAACTAGTTCCATTGTGTTCGAAATGGGGTTAAAACATTATAAACGCCAAGCAGCACGCTTCGATTGAAGTTATAATGGTTTTTAACTTAACTATTTATGTAGCCACGCAAATTGAGGAAAAATAATATTAAAATATCTCTAGAAACCCTAGTTGCTATGGTCGCCGTTTAGATGATTTCAATGGCCGAAAATTCCTTTGCTTTTCCCTTTGATTTTCCCTTATCCTGTCAGCAGGATTAAAATCTTCCGAAAGGAAAGTTGTAGATCTCGGCGAGCTCTTCGCATCCAACGATGGTATCGTGGCATAGCATATCGGATTCGCCAAAATTGGGACATACAGGGTTGCACATTTTTAGGGTTTTGCATGACGATGGAGGCACCGTATTCGATGGCGTTTATGGTGAAGGTGGTGTTCGGTGTGGTGCATCAGTTGGCGACCTCTAATCGAGCTCTCGGCCTCGTTTGGGTGGCGTGCACAGAAGAATAGGTCAAGGGTGTTGGGTTCGTGCACGGTCCTGGGTATGAGCGGTAAAGAAGATAAGTTAGCTTATTATCTTATTTTAGTTAATTAAATGTTAATTAAAATCGTTGATGCTAATTAAATAACTTTTGCATACGAGCTCAGATGTGGATGCGGTTTGTTTTGCGAGATCGTATCAAAATTTCGGACATTTTGATGTTGGTTTGGACGAATTCTGAGTTCGTTTGAATTTGGACCCTAAACTGGATTTAAATTCAATTTTAATCCAAAGGTAAGTATTTTAACCCACTCACAACTTCTAAAATCTCTTATGTTAGTTAAATTAAATTTATGATGTGATTAGAAATTTATGGATAGATGTTTGTTGTATTTAAATTGTCATTCTGGTTAAATTTGACTTTTATTGCATTTAATTATCATTTAACTAAATATCGAATTTTGAACTGTCAATTTAATACCTGCATTGATTCTCAGTCATCTATTGATGTTCATTGATTGATTTGGATGATGATTGTGATGTATGTCTGATTTGTTGATATTGGATGATTGGATGTTACATTTTATTTGTTATAATATTGCAAGTTCCCTACAAGTTGAAATGATACATACCTGAATGATCCATAGATTGGGGAAAATCGTTATGGGTTGAAATGATAGACTCGAGTGATTTTATGGATTTTATTTAATTCAGGATTGCGGTTTGAAATGATATATAACCATATAATTTTAAATTGCAGATTGAAAAGATAAATATCCATATCACTTGACCCTAGAGTAGAGAACTATATACGGACACCGGATTGGTTAAATTAAATAATTTTTAAAATCCTTAATTTTTGAATTTGGTTAAATGATATTTTGAAATAAAATTTAATTTATATAAATTGAGTTATTATCGAATTTCGAGTTTTATGTTAAATTTGGAATTGTTTTAAAGAATAGTTAAAGGAATTAAATTGAAATTTTAAAGTTGAATTTGAAATATAAGTGAAATTTATCAGAATTAAGTCATTTGAATTGGTTGAAATATAACTTAAAAATGTATTAAAATTGGAATAATTTAAGTTGATATTTTCAAAAATTAATCGAAATTGATATAAAATTAAATATTTCATTGATAATTTGGATTGGAAAGATTTGAAATTGAGTTTTGTTGATTTGGAAATTGAAAATGGTTCGAATATGTTGAAATGAAATAAATAGTTTAAATTGATATAAATTTCAAATTCATACTAATAAACTGTTTTAAAAGAATATATTAAATTAAATATTCTAATTATTACGATTTCTAAATTATTAAACTATTTTAACCTATATTGACCATAAATTGTTTTAAACTATTTTAAATAAATTTAATTTATTTTAAACCACTTAAATTATATTTTAAATCTAATTAATCAATCTTAAAGCTATTTAATCTATTTTAATTATATTTATTCTATTTTAAATCTATTTAACTATCTTAAATTGTTTTAACCATTTACAATTATGTAAAATCTATTTATAACTATCTAAACTATCTTTTTAAAATTTCAAACTAAATTAAGCGGATGTGGTTATATTTTAAATCCTTGATTTTTGCGTGAATAAGGTTAAATGATATTATAACCTAAGTTGGATTTAAATTACATATTTGATTTGAATATGAAGTTTGAAATAAGGGTTGTAAACTATTTTGAAAATATGATATTGAAGGTGAATATAGTTTGGAAATGAATATGGTTTCAAAAGAGATATGATTTGAAACTGAATATGATATTTTGACATAAACTGTGAATTGACTTTTGAAATGTAAAAGAAACATCCAGTGTGAATTAAGCATTTAGTTGTTAAAGAGACAGCGTTCGGATATTATCATTCTCTTTGCCAATACCAAAATCCACTTTAACAATTGTGTACGTAGTGGAGATTCCAGAAACGAAGTAGGATGGTTTGGTGAACGATTTCTGTATAGGTATGACGTGACCCTGATTCCCGTGAGTCAGCATAGATGTGACTAAAACAGGATCCACGCCAGTCACGTAAGGTCATTCCTCCTAACGGAAACATTCCTTCAATACTATATTCTGACTTTGTGATTGATTTAGTGGCCACCCTTGATTTTGATTTGGGAGTGTGTCCGAGGTGGGCGGTAGTAGCTATTATGCATTACCACCAGTCCGGATTCGCAATTGGTATATTTACCCTGGCATTGTCTCGAGTGTCGTGTTTACATGCCCTAGAGTGCCTTCTACGAGTTTATTTTGCACCATACCTATAGAGTGCCCTCTAATAGCCTTCCAATTTAAAGGAGAGTTACGGTACTGTATAGACTATGAGAATATATAAAAATGTGTTAAATGGGATATGGGTAACGCCTTAACACAATTTTAATACTTTTACTTTAATGTAGACATATTATAATAGCATATTGTACTACATAGTAAATAGTTTAATGGTATGGAAATCCCGTCTTAAGTTATTGCACTTACGTTAGACACTGGATAAGATACGTCAAACCCCGTAAACATCTCTGACGCCGTCACACGCATATTTACCGTTGATTTAACTTACATAAGATCTTTTAGTTTTGACTTGAGTGTTTTGTCTTTTCAATTCGCTCTGGTCAGCCTGAGCATTTCAGGATTTGAAGACCTTATTTCTGGAGGACGAAGACGAAGATTTGTGATACTATTATTTACTACATTTATTCTACTGCATTCATACTTTTCCGCTGTATTTATTTATTCTTATTGTCTGCAACTCTGATTCTGTATTGTATATGTATAATCAAATTTATTTATAAACAGCTTCATGAATTGTTATTTGATTATAATATTTTGTCATTCCGCTATGAGATTCTGTATTTGTTTTACTTCTTTCTCTTTTTCTTATTTGCCCACAATAATATGCCCTTTTGAATGGCTTGAGTTTGATGTGTGTGTCTGCTTAAAACGTCCAAAATGGTAGGTCGTTATTGTTGGTATTAGAGCTTTTGTTTAGCGGTAACCTTAGCTTTATAGGGTCTGACTCATATAAAATAGGGTAGTAATACCCTAGAGTGAGTCGCTGAGTGTATATATATGAGAGAACGTACTTGTTAGTGTTATAAAAGTTTTTATATTGTGTTAATTTGTTTCGTTTTTTATTTATAAATTCTGGTTGGTGCATAGGATGCTATGACATCGATAGGGATTTCTATACACTTAATAGGGCAGACCGACACAATATTTGTTTTGAAATATAGGTAAATGAAATAATTTTGCCTATTATATATTTTGTATACATAATAATAAATTTTATAAATGATATGGTCGTTGTTATATATTTGTTTATCAGGTAGTGAATTTTTATAAATACTGATGGAAAAATAAGATTTACAAATAAAATGGACATAAATTGGAAAATTTGAGAACTGACGTTCCGGGATTTTTGAAAATTTCTTTCGGAAGGTTTTGGAATCTAGTATTGGTAGTCTTTAGAAGTATTTTTAGATATAAATATTTCATTATGATTTGAAAGAAATGTTTAAGAGAAATTTTAAAGGAAATGAGTTCTGTACTCCCCTCTCTGTCGTTGGAAAATAATTTCGGTGATAAGTGTTCGCATCATCGACATTCATTTTTGAGTTTCAAAGTGGGGAGGCCATTTGTAGTAGTGTTACTGCAAATTTATTTTGATAAACAAATATTAATTTCAAATTTTAAATATGATTTGTTGTATATAAAAGTATGAGTGTGTGTGTGTTTAAATGATTTGAAAATGAAATCCGGCATTTAGTTCTTAAATTTCTATAAATTAGAAATTTGAATTATTGAAATGAATTGGAATCTTAACTATTTAGTAACTGGAACCTCTAAAATGAACATAAGAATGTAAATGAATTATAAATGAGACGTACAAGACAATTGAAACTTGTAACTTGTAAACAAAGGATATGAAGATAAGAAATGGTAATTATTGAACATTTATTTACTAAAATGAAATAAGATAAGCTTGTGTAACTTTCAATTGCATTCTTAAAAAACACACACACACACACACAGATATATATATATATATATAACACTTCCCAAAGACTAAAAGTTATAATGTTAAATAAGAAAATGTAATAGAATATTGTACAAGTAAAACTTAAGCAATGAAGGTGTTCTAGGGGATTTCTTTTATAAATAAGAATTTGATATTATAGTTGCTATAAACTTAAGTTATAATTGAAATGCTACTAATTAAATGAAGTGGAAAGGTGAGTATTATAAATAAATAATTATAAACTTAAGATAATGAATTAATGTGCTAAGTAATTGAATTGAACATGAATATTACAAATAAATGAATATAAACTTAAGTAAATGTTTGAAGTTATTATCATTAAATAAGCAGGAAAGATGAATACTATAAGTAGATGATTACAAACTTAAGTTAATGTTGGAAGCCATTTATAATTGAAATGAATAGAAAAATGAATACTATAATAAATTAAAAGATTATAACTTCAAAAGTTATTGAAATAATTTAGAAAATAGATTAAATATTCAATGACACTATATAAGGAAATGAATGTAGATTATAAAGTAAGAAACGTAAGTATGAACTTATGCACTAGTGGATATTAATATCTAATGGAAATCAAGAATATTGATTAATTAATGCAAACTAAAATGTAATAAAATGAATGTAATACTTGAATAATGAATTAAGAGATTGCTATAAACAACTAAATGGAAATAACTCATTGTAAGAAATGAATGTAAGTAATAAAAAGAAACCTATATAAGTAATGAATGAAAATAATTAATAATAAGTACTAGATGAATGAATGTGAATTTATTTTACAAAGAAACCTATAAAGTACTTTAAGAATTGATTTACATATGTGTAAAAAAAATTATATATGAGTTATATATGTAAGAAAAATGTAAATAACATATGTAAGTAAATGTATGTAAACAAATTAAATTAAGTAATGAATGAATGAATGGAAATTGATTTTTTTAAAAATAAATGTAAACTAAAGAAATGATAATTGAGAAAAGAAATTTATAAGGATAAACCTAAATAATGTTGGAATCTGTTGTTTGTATGGTTTATGGGTTGTTTGGGAAAAGATACTTCTAGTTGTTTAGAACGTATGTATAATCTATTGAGTTTATCTAAGACTGCTGAGTAGATGGTATACTTAGTAATTTATTTGTTGTTCTATGCGATTAAGAGTATCTAAACCCGAGCAAACCATTTGTTTTGTTTGCTATTGATGGATGGTTGATTATATTGATTTCATGTAATGATGTATGCCTTGATTGCAAGTGATTGTTGTTTTATATTGATTTGTTTGTTAGTGGTTGAAACAAATTTAAATATTTCATTTTATATGATTATTAACTCCTTTAGATTATATGAGTAAAATACAGGTTATAAAAGCAATAGCTACTGCTTTTGGTTTCATAAATTAAGTGTTGTTTGCCTGACAAATAGGTACGTTCCCTGATTACAGGTTATAGCGATATTATATATATATATTCCCTTTGCTGGGATACATTATTTTGAAATATATATTATATATTGTTAATATTGATATTATTATTTCTCTCGAGCCTCTCCGTACAAAGGAGACCCTGTCGAAATTTTTCGTAAATTTTGGATCCAAACTTTTGTGAATTTGAATGTAAAAGAATTAATTATTATAAGTTGATATATTATATTTAATTGATTAATTATGTAAATTAATTTGTTTATAAATTTAAAATTTTGAATAAGATATATTGATTTCTAAACTTCTTCTTTTCCCTTTTCGGGGACGAAAAGCTTTGATTGAGGGAGAGTGTAACGATCCGTAATTTTCGATAAATTAAAAATAGTTAATTTAATAAGATTGTGCGATTTAATATTGGTAGAAATAAAAATTTGGGACTTATTTATGAAATAATAACCAGAATAAAATGTAATAATGTTAATCTAAGTTAGTTATTAACAAATTGAATAAAATTCCAATTAATCGAAATGATATAAATGTTATACTTGAATATAAATCAAATATAAGAAAACAAATGTAAAGATTGAATTAGCTAATGAAATAATATATATAATGGTAATTGAATAAAACCAGTATTATATAAGAAATTTTAACATTTGTTGTGAATAATAAACCAAAAAATGTGATTAAAAGTCAATGGTGACAATTATTATATGTTACCTATTTATTTAGTCTATTAAATTAAATTGGAAATCAATTGCAATTAATCCAGTTAAATATTATGTTAATTGTAAATTAATGTAATAATTAGAAACAATGTTAATTTTAGTCATAATATGACAATTTGTTGAATAAAAAGAATGGAAATCAAGATTTATCAATTTATTGGAATTAAGTTGAAATGGAAGAGCATTAATGTACTAAGGTATAAATCCAATATTAATTATACCCAGAAGATGATAATTAATGGAATAACAAGATTTACAATCAAATAAATGGATTTATGGAATTTTAATTTATAATTGCTGAATTTATTGAAATTGAAATTAAACAGTGTAAATTGTGAAATATTCAATAATAAATTGATATGAGAACTTGTTTTAAAAGGATTATAAATTACTTAGTAATCCAAATTGATAGAAATTGTAAATAATAAAATTTTAATTGAAAAGTGGATTAATTAATTAATTAATTAATATTGATTTATTTAATTAACGTGAATATAGCCATTTTTGGCCACTGTCTCGGATTTCGACGAAACCAGTTTCATTGAATCCGTAATGGTGCTCTATTATAGGATTTCAAGTTTCGTAACTATCGGAATTTTCGTTTGGCCGTGCGAGCTTGAAACGATATGAATTACTTTAAGAAATTGGATAGAATAAATTGAATTTGAAAAGCTATCTTCCACGTACGATCGAATTAGGCCTCGAAATAAGTTCACTTCTGTTTGGTATGGGGGGTAAAATATTATAAACGCCAGGTAGCATGCCTCGACTGGAGTTAGGATAGTTTTTGACCTAACTATATAAATAGCCACGCAAATCGAGGAAAATAATACTAAAAATATCTCTGGAAACCCTAGTTGCTATGGCCGCCGTTTAGATGATTTCAATGGCCGAAAATTCCTTTGCTTTTCCCTTTGATTTCTCCTTATCCTGTCAACCGGTCAACGAAATCAAAATCTTATAAAAGGAAAGTTGTAGATCTCGATGAGCTCTTTGCATCCGACGATGGAATTATGGTGTAGCTACTTGGATTCGCCAAAATCGAGGCATAGAGGCTTGCGCACTTTTGGGGTTTTGCATGACGATGGAGGCACCGTATTCGATGGCGTTTCGGGTGAAGGTGGTGCTAGGTGTGGTGCATCGGTAGGCGGTCTCTAACCAAGATCTCGGCCTCATTTGGTTGGCGCGCATGGAGGAATAGGTCGAGGGTGTTGTGTTCGTGCACGGTTCGGGGTATGAGCGGGAGAGAAGATAAGTTAGTTTATTTTCTTATTTTAGTAAATTAAATGTTAATTAAAATCGTTGATGCTAATTAAATAGTAACTTTTGCATATGATCTTGGATTTGGACGTGATTTATTTTAACAGGATCATATCAAATTGGACATTTTGATGCTGGTTTGGTCAAATTCTGAGATCGTTTGAAGTTGGGCCTAAATTGGATTTAAATTCGATTTAAATTCAAAGGTGAGTGTTTTAGCCCATTCACAAAATTTCTTATGTTTGTTAAACTAAATTTATGATGTGATTAGAAATTTATGGATAGATGTTTGGTATATTTAAATTGTCATTCTGGTTAAATTTTACTTTTATTGCATTTAACTATCACTTAATTAAATATTGAATTTTAAATTGCCAATTTAATACCTGCATTAATTATCAGTCATCTATTGATGTTTATTGATGGATTTGGATGATGATTGTGATGTATGTCCGATTTGTTGATATTGGATGATTGGATGTTGCATTTTATATTGTTATAACATTGCAAGTTCCCAGTGGGTTGAAATGATACATACCCGAATGATCTATAGATTAGGAAAAGATCATTATGGGTTGAAATGATAGACTCGAGCGATTTTATGGATTTTATTTAATTCGGGATTGCGGTTTGAAATGATATATAATCGTAAAATTTTAAATTGCGGATTTAAATGATAAATATCCATATCACTTGAGCCTAGGGTAGAGAATTATATACGGGCACCGGATTGGTTAAATTAAATGATTTATAAAATCCTTAATTTTTGAATTTGGTTAAATGATATTTTGAAATAAAACTTGATTTACATAAATTGAATTATTATTGAATTTCGAGTTTTATGTTAAATTTGGAATTGTTTTAAAAGAATTTAAAGGAATTAAATTGAAAATTTAAAATTGGATTTGAAATATAAGTGAAATTTATCAGAATTGAGTCATTTGAATTATTTGAAATATAACTTTGAAATGTATTGAAATTAGAATAATTTAAGTTGATATTTTCAAACATGGATTGAAATTGATATAAAATTAAATATTTTATTGAGAATTTGAATTGGAAAGATTTGAAATTGAGTTTTGTTGATTTGAAAATTGAAAATGGTTCGAATGTGTTGAAATGAAATAAATAGTTTAAATTGATATAAATTTCAAATTCTTATTAATATACACTGTCTTAAAAGAATATATTAAATTAAAGATTCTACTTATTGAGATATTCAAATTATTAAACTATTTTAACCTATATTGACCATAAATTATTTTAACCTATTTTAAACCAATTTAATTTATTTTGAACTATTTAAACCACTTAAATTTTATTTTAAATCTAATTAATCTATCTTAAACCTATTCAATCAATTATATTTAATCTATTTTAAATCTATTTAACTATCTTAAATTATTTTTGCTATCTACAACTATGTAAAATTATTTATAACTATCTAAACTATCTTTTTAAAATTTCAAACTAAATTAAGTGTATGTGGTTATATTTTAAATCCTCGGTTTTAAAGTGAATAAGGTTAAATGATACTATAACCTAAGTTGGATTTAAATTATATATTTGATTTGAATATGAAGTTTGAAATGAGGGTTGTAAACTATTTCGAAAATATGATTTTGAAGGTGAATATAGTTTGGAAATGAATATGGTTTCAAAAGAGATATGATTTGAAACTGGATATGATATTTTGATATAAATCGTGAATTGACTTTTGAAATATAAAAGAACCATCCGGTGTGAAATAAGCGTTTGGTTCTGAGACCGAGATTGGATATTGTCATACTCTATGCCAATACCAAAAACCACTTTAACAACTGTGTACGTGGAGGAGATTCCAGAAATTTAGTAGGATGGTTTGGTGAATGATTTCTGTATAGGTATGACACGACCCTGACTCCGGTGAGTCTGCATAGATGTGACTAAAACAGAAGCTACGCCGGGCCAATTGAGGTCATTTCTCCTATCGGGCCACATTCCTTCGATACTATATTCTTACTTTATGATTGACTTGGTGGCACCCTTGATTTTGATTTGGGAGTGTGTCCATGGTGGGCGATAGTAGCTGCTATGCGTTACCACCTGTCCGGATCCGCAATTCTTATATTTACCCTGACATTGCCTCGAGTGCCGTGTTCACATGTCCTAGAGTGCCTTCTGCGAGTTTGTTTTGTACCATACCTATGGAGTGCCCTCGGATAGCTTTCAAGTTTACGAAGGGAGTTATCGTACTATATAGACTATGAGAATATATAAAAATGTGTTAAGGGGGATATGCATAACACCTTAATGCTATTTTAATACTTTTACTTTACTGTAGACATATTATAATAGCAAATTGTACTACATAGTAGATAGTTTAACAGATCCTTAGGAGACGGGAATCCCGAACATCTCTTAAGTTATTGCACTCACGTTAGACACTGGATAGAAGATGTCAAACCTCATAAACATCTTTGATGCCATCACATCATATTTACAGTTGATTTAACTTACATAAGATCTTCCAGTTTTGACTCGAGTATTTTTTTCTTTTCAATTCGCTCGGGTCAGCCTGAGCTTTTCTGAATTTGAAAACCTTATTTCTGGAGGACGAAGACGAAGATTTGCGCCACTATTATTTACTTTATTTATTCCATTGCATTCATATTGTTCCACTGTATTTATTATTTATTTATTCTTATTGTCTATAACTCTGGTTCTGTATTGTATAAGTATAATAATATTTATTTATAAACAGCTTCATGAACTGTTATTTCATTATTATATTTTGTCATTCCGCGACTAGATTCTATAATTGTTTTATTTCTCTCTTTTTCTTATTTAACCCAAAACAATTTTCCGTTTTGAATGGTATGAGTTTGACGTGTGTGTTTGCTTAAAATGTCCAAAAAGGCAGGTCGTTATAGTGGTTCAAGGTGATAAATACCGATAGGATCATTTGGCCTTTTTTATTTTATAATTACATAGTAATGTTATAGTTATATGTGTAAATATAATATTACTTCTACTGCATGTTAAATTTATAAAAAAATGAAATTTTTTTTGTAATTATTTTAATATTTGGTTACAAATAACTTAATATTTTATACTACATTAAAAGAAATTTAGATTTTATTTCCGATGATAATATATATATATATATATATATTATTTATTATTATATATATGTGAACTAAATTTTTGAAAATTATATAATTATTTTACAATATTAAATTAATTATCTTTTTATAAACATTGTATTTAGTTTTATTATTACAAAGTAACATTAAATTATCAAATGCTATATTCGATTTACTATGATACGACAGTTGAAAAAATTAAAACATGAAATTCTCCATAATAATAAAGCATATTGTTATTTACAATTAAAGGCAGAAGTGGCTAATAAAGGTAACATTACAAATAGGATATAAAGATTTTCTTGCAAAAGTGCAATATAATATCTGATTAGATATATACTAATTAACTACTATAATACCAATACAAATTTATGATTATAAAATATAATTATATAACTCAAAATCGACAAATCAAAAGGTTAAAGTAATGATTATTCTAATACGGATTACTAATAACAAAATGTTACGAAAAATAGATTTATAGGCTAATAAATAATTTTACCAAATCAAAAATTCAATTACATAGAATGCTCCAAGAAAATAGCCGATAGAGTTAAGGGTATGCTCTATGAGCAATTATGTAATTTGTTACATATGTCTAACTCGATAATTAATCTTATTCGAAATTAAAGGTATTTTCTTTTTATTATATACTAGATATAATAGGTGTTATATTAATTAATTAATTTAATTAGAAGTATACTTAATAGTAAATCCAAAAATGGTATGTTTTGTGATAGTAGTTACAAAGTGTTGCAATCATGAATAATTTATCACAATGAATACAAATAAACCATTTTAAAAATTCCTAGTTAAGAGACAACGAGATTGGATATCAATGTATCCATTGAAACTAGAGTATATAATGTCTCCTAGTATTGAGCAGTGTATTACTCATGAGTATTGTAGGCGCCTAGAGGTTACATACCGATAGTTATTGGATAACTATGGACAATTCACTCGATAGATTTCCGTTGGTTAATATAACTAAGGTCAAATAGATAATATCGACGTGGATGATTTACACAGTTCTCTAGACTTGAGAATATTGTGGATTTTCCATATGAAACTCCACTTTGAATAGAGTCAAATCATGGCAGAACTTCCATCAAGTGACTATAGTTGATTTGAGTTAAAGTATTGGAAGCGAGGAACTATTCAAGAGAGGATTCGTTTCCTTAGTTATATGGGATTAGTATCACGGTCAACTCAAAGTCAATATCTATGGCCAGTGCATTTCGGTTAAATAATAATTGTTCTTATTGAACCAAAGACTTTATGTTTGGACTATAGAGTTGAATATGAATGATATTGAAATTTTGAACATTATGTCCAAAGTGATATAGTTTTGAAAATTAGAATGGATGTAAATAAAAGTCACAACCAAGTAACGCTTCGTAAATGTAATTAGATTTTATCGAAACTAAATAAGCGATATATTTGACCAAGATGTAACAAACTACCAACTAAGGACATGTGAATGTTAGAATTCGAATAGTCTAATGTTAGTCGCTGAACAAATTTACATCTAATGAGTCACACAACCGAAATAATGAATTTTCTATGGAACAAACGATTTAATTAGTTTATAATTTTTACAAATTAATTAAATTAATTAATATCCATGAAATATTAATTATAAAATTTTGAATATAATTTGAGCAATAAATAATATTAAATATATATATAATTATAAATATATGATCAATATGCAATATCGATAAGCAACTAAATTAGATTTAACTAATAATATTTCTTTGGGCTTAAATGGGATATTGGCCCATGATGATAGGTTGATAATTTTGGCTGTAAAGAGGGCTATAGTGTATGGCTAAAATAGGTTAGGGGTGTTAGAATTAGATAGTTTAGATCTAGTGAGAATTGATATGAGATATGATCCATTATTCTCTCTCTCTCATTCACGGTTTAAACACCTCAAATCCTAACTGAATAGGATCTTTGGTTGCCACTTTTCCCGTCCATTAATGGCTAAATTTATCCGCTAAAAGATCAAGAAAATCCAAATCAAATCAATTCTAAAGACAATTGCTATTCTTAGTCAAAGGTCTACGGTTCAAGGATTAGTAGTTTGCCGAATTGAAAAGCTTTCAAAGGAGAGAGAGTTCATCATTACAAAGTGTGCTTCAAGGCATTAGCTTTAGGTACGTTTTTACTGTATTATATAGTTTATAATTTATGGAAAATATTTTATTATTCATTTAAATTATTAATATATTATTAGTTAGGTGACGATTCTTATATGTATTGATGTTGTCACATACTTGATTAGATACATGTGTGTATACATGCTAGTTTAGATATTTGTGTATATATATATAGATAAAATAATTATGCTTATGAACATACATACATATATCAAAAAAATTATTGTGGCCTTGTAATGTATATGTGTGTGAGTGTGTGTGTGTTAGTTCTAATTTATAAAAAAACTTCTACACATTATGTATATGTATATTATTTTAATATTTTGTTACAATGATAGAGAGATATATATATTATCAATATTATACATATGTGTATAAGCTACATATATATACATGTATACACACGTATATTGTTTGCAACCGAATTGGCCACAAACACCCAAGAATAGGTTTAAGCAGTGAAATAAATGAAGAAATTAAATGAAAACAGAGGAATAACATTGAATATCAAGAAAAATGCGGTAGAAAGCAAAAATAACAGGATTTATAGTGGTTCAATGCTGATTGCCAACGTCCACTTTGAATATTCTCTTTATTGCTTCATAATTCACTTGATTATAGTTACAATTAGTAAGAAATTACAGGAGATCAAAAAAGAATAAAGGAAGTTGGTTACAATAGTGGCCGAATTTCACTTGCAACCCAAAAGTCCCCCAAAATGGCCCCCTGTGTTGAATTTATAGATGAAGGCAGTCTTCAATCTGACTGAAACTTCGGCGACAGGACCTCCTCAACCATATGGGCCCATCGTAGGGAGGTTTAGGCCTAACTCTTAATAAATAAGGGTTGGTACAGAATCCTTCATGAGTTGAGTTTAGGCTAGCCATCCCTATGGTGGCACTCTTATAGTCTATAACGATGGTGTTCCAAATATCAAGGCGATTGGACTCATGTGGCTCTAGTTCTTGTAATACTTCGATTTTGGTCTCAACATTGTCTAGGTTATGTCGATCCCTCATGGTCCTCAAATGTGTGCCTATCCATACCTTACATTCCATTTCATGCCGACGAATATTCGACAAATGAAGCATGTCGATCCCTTTTGCTTAGACCATACCATGCCGATCCGTATCGGTCCAGCTTTATCATACAGACCCTTATTCCCTGACCATCAACATGTCGACCCCTCTAGCTTTATCATACCAACCCATAGCTTACGAACATACCATATCGATCCCTTCCAGTAACCATCAATATGCCTATCCCGTTGGTTTTACAACCTAGGCCAATTCCCCATCATCTCAACATATGTCGAACCATATCCTCCACGCATATTATGCCTACCCATGACCATATTACATCTATAATGATCCATCCTTGTTTCATCCAATTTTTCAAACATTCATGTCGATCCTTATTCCAACCAAACTAAACCCTATAATTCGACATCTCGCATCATCCATGTATTAACTCCATTTATCTCGGGATTGATATAACTGCCCATACATTATATTTTGGTCATGTGGCTGTAGTTGTCTCGTGATCATCTTTCCTATCAGCAATCAACAACCAAAGCAAATATCGAAAGCAACTACTACTGAAATGTAAAAGAAATAGTCTAGGTGAAATAGCATCGTAAATGCTTGCTACTCCACGCTCTTGGAAGCGCCACACCATCAACAGTCGCTAGCTTGAAAATTCTTTTTCCAAGCCTCTGTTCAATGACGTATAGCCCTTCCTATGTTAGGTTCATGTGCGATGGGACATGGAAAATCCATTTTAGGACAAGGTCGCTAACTTCAAAGGTCCTCCATTAGCTTTTATTTATTATAGTACTGGGCGATTCGACATCGATATGCAGCTGCTCTCAAATCGGCCTTCTTGCGCTCCTTGTCGATAAATTCCAATGACTCAAATAAGAGATTTGGTTCATTCTGGTATCGTTGTAAGTCACTGGATGGGAAGGGACTTCGAGTTCTACAAGAATTACTGCTTTGGTTCTATAAGCAAGAACAAATGGAGTATCGCCGGTCATGGACTTGTGTATAGTCCCATAGTTCCAAAGTGCGGTGAGAAGCTAATCCACCCACTTGCCTTTACCCTTCTCCAAACGCTTCTTCAGAATAGACTTGATAATTTTCTTTGCATCTTCGACCCGTCCATTCGCCCGAGGTAAGCGACCGCCGCAAATCTTTTTTCAATATGATACCTTCGACAAAATTCTTTTAATTTAGTGCTATCAAACTAAGTCCCATTGTCGGTTATGATAGTCTGTGGGAGATTGGAACGGCATATGATGTTCCGGACACCGAAATTAATAACTTCCTTGGTTGTAATCGTGGCTAACGGTTCTGCCTCGGCACATTCGGTGAAGCAGTCAACCGTGACAATCGCGTATTTCGCGCCACCTTTGGAGATGAATAGAGAGCAAATGATGTCAACACCCCACTTAGCGAATGGCCGCGAACCGACCATTTGTCTGATCTCCATCGGCGAGGCTCTTGGCACTTTAGCATATATGTGGCATTTGTCACATCGCCTAACGTAGTCAGTTGCATCCCAGTTCATAGTCGACCGGTAGTATCCATAAAAGAGTATCTTTTTTGCTATAGTTTTCCCCCTAGTGTGATTGCCACACTCTTCCTCATGGACTTCACTTAAACTATCCCGTAGCGGGCGATACATCGGAGTAAGGGAACTGAAAACCCTTTTCTGTACATAGGTCTTTTTTTCATAATACACCGTGAAGCTTTACGAAGGACTTGTCACTTTTCGTTCCTGTTCTCGGCAAAGATTCCATGCAACGAGTATGCTTTAAATGGAGTCATCCATGATTCCATTTCGAGTTTCGTTTCCAGTACTAGATAAACTTCCATTACATTTATACTTAGGGCATGTAGTATCTCGATTGGAACCAAGCCCATTTGTTTTGCATCATCGGTACTCATGAACTTTGCCAATGAGTCGGCTTCCCCGTTCTGTTCATGCAGGATACGTGAAATGTCATAGTATTTGATATCCGTCAACAACTCCTAGACTCGATTAAGATATGGGGCAAGTCGTTGTCTGTTTGTGTAACGACCCACCTTTTTGGACAGTTTAAATCGACAATAAACCATACATGTCAACTCAAACCATTAAAAAAGGTGGATTGTTAATGGGGTTAAAATAAGAAAATAAGAGAAGAAGAAAACAAACACAGAATCTCACAGCGGAACGATAAAATATAATAATCAAATAAACAGTTCATGGAGCTGTTTATTATACATTTGATTATAGTTTATACAACATTTATAAGAGTTATATATATATCAAGAATAAATTGAATAATGCGACAGACAAAATAATGTAGGAATAATAAGAGTAATAGTATACCAAATCTTCGTCTTCGTCCTCCAAGATAAGTTTTCAATAAGCTGAAAACTCAGGACTGACCCAAGCATAATGAAAAGACAACACACTCGAGTCAGGAATAAAATATCTTTATGTAAGTCAAATCGATGTCACATATAACATGAGTGTAACGGAGTCAGAGATGTTTACAGAATTTCACATCTCCTATCCAGTGTATAACATGCGTGCAATAACTCAAGAGATGTTACGGGATTCTCTATCTCTTATGGATACGTTAAAATATTTATATGTAATAGAATACGCTATATACGTAATTTCTAGTCAATAAAATAAATATTTTTCATTGCATTAAGGCTTTATATTGGTCCCCCTTAACGCATGTTTAAGTATTGTCGTACAGTTTGCATATGAAACACTAGTTAAATGGTCGGTGTATAGGGATGCACCATGATACGACAACACTAAACCAAAATCGTATAGCTCTTGTTTAAGGATAAAATTATGACAAGGCATGTGAGGCAATGCCCAAGGTACGATACTACTAGTTCGGGTCGCAGGGCCGCTGGTAACACATCTTAGCCATGACTGCCCATCGCATCCATCCATCCCATATGGAGTCAAAGGGAGGCTATCCCAAATCAAGGTGCACCAATCGAAACCAACAAGAGTAATAATACGGACCGAATCAAAGAAAATCCAAGAGTGGACGTCCGCTCAGGGTAATTAGCCCACTGGGCCCTGTCAAGCCGTCTCGTTTTAGTCATTTCAAATTGGCACAAGTGTCGGAATCTATCCGTCATCGTTCTCATTCTTCAAATCCAGCAATCAATGTTAAATCCAACCACTTTGTTCTGGAATCATCCTCCGCATACACAATTGTTAAAGTGGTTCCGGTATCGACAGAGAGTATGGCCATATCCGTCCCCGATTGGTACTTTTACACAATTGGCCATATCTCATTAATAACCAAACGTCGTTTTACACACCGGTTGGTACTTTTAAATCAAAAACAGATCATACTTGATATCAAACTATCATATTCATTTTTCAAAATCAAATCCGTTTCGAAATCATCATATTCACTCAAATATATTATATCAGTTCAAAATCATTTCGCCTTGATATCTCGATTTCACTTCCAAAAAATTTTCGAATTTCAGTTTGGTTTATAACTTCGTTTAACTCAATTATTATTTAAATTCATGATTTAAAATAAACATTCCACCCTAGACCAGTTTGAATTTTATTTTAAAAAAAATAGGTTGAATAATTTTAAAGTAGTTTAAATAAATAAAATAGTTAAAATAGTTAAAAATAGTTTGCATGGTTGTAAAATAATTTGGAAAACCAAAATAATTTAAATATTTAAAGAATATAGATTTTAAACAGTTTATACTAAAATAGTTTATTTGAAAATAGTTTCAAAGTCAAACCGATTCTATTCCAACTTCTCAATTCAAATTTCGATACAATTTCCATTCAATCAATTCAATTTAGATTTCTATTCGAATTAACTTCGATTCCAGTTTATATTCAAATCGATTTCAATTACGCTTCCAAACTAATCCAATTTCGATCTCAATTCCAATTAATTCAACTCAATTCCAATTCGAATTAATTTCAACTCAATTTTCAATTTGAATTAATTTGAATTCAATTTTCAATTTAAACCATTTTGATTTATATCAATTCCAAGTTCTATTTCAAAATATCTATTTTAAACACTTAATCAAATTTACCTTCAATATTCAATTTAAAATCTAGATTTTCAAATGTAATTCAATTTCGAGCTCATTTTCAAAATGTCGTTTATATCACTTTTACTTACCAATATTTAAGGTTCGAATAAAACCAATCTTTTAAAGCAATTCAATCTCCGAATTTCAAATCTTATTTCGATTGTAACTTCAAAATCTCAACTTCAATTATTTAAACGATTTCGATTATCACAAATTAATTCCATAATTTGAGCTCAAGTTTGGAAATAATTTAATTTTTATAGATTCGATTTTTTTCTTTTTTCTTTAAATCCAAATCATTTTAATAATTTCAAATCAAAATTTAAAATCATTTAAATTAACCAATCCGATGTTCATATATAATTTTCTATCCTATGGCCAAGTAATCACTTATTTCGGTTTAATTTCAAGGATGGATATGTATCATTTCAATCCAAAATAAATGTCATAGGTATATATTATTTCAACCTATTTCTTAATTTATTTGAAATAATTCAATCTACAGTTCTATATACTGTAAATAAATTACGAGGTGATAACAAGCTATACGTATGAAACAAATAACATCCAACCATCCAAGTATCAACTAATTTGAATCCATCACAATCAATCATACAAATAGACAATATAAATCATGACAATTTCATAGTTATCAATATCAGGTAATTTAGCTTCAATTAAATTTCAATTTCAATGTGACTGTCGATTTTAACTTTTAACGGGAAATTCAATGACAATCTAAATGACAATTAAATTTATCAAACAATGACTAATAAAATCATATCACTTCATAATATCAAATTTAACTGGCACAAAAATATTCTAGTATGTGTGAGCGTTATGAAACACTCATCTTGAGTTTCAATTTTAATCGATTTAACCAAAAATTTAACTAGCTCCAAATAACTCCGAATCAGTTCTGGAATGCAGTGCTCGTTGCCACGATTACATCGCTGCTTGTTTCATCCAATTCTGATAATATAATAAAAAGATATATAGTTTAACAGATTACACGATTTAATTTATAATTAATTTACAATTTTTTTCTCAAACAGATCTGGGCCTAACATTAAACCCACAGCAAATCAAGGTCGTGCTCCTATCTTCTAAATCACATGCCTACAGGAATGAATGAACCCAACTCGTCGTCGATCAACCGATCGCCGCCCCATACTCACCTAGAACATGATCGAGCAATGCCATTCGAACGCCTGCACTACCATTCACCAACGCATGCAATGTCAGAGGACACGGCCTCCCTAACGCACAGAAAAACATAAAAGAATGCCACACCTTCTCGAATGAACTGCGACCAAACAAGGCTATGAAAATCGATCACCGCCATTAGATTCGTAGATCTCTCCGTGCTCTACAATATTGTAGTTGAAAGTTTTTCGAAATTGTTTACGGGGTTGGAGATAAATCGAGGAGAAAGTAGGATGATTTCGGTCATTAAACTCAACAAACGGCAGCGGCTCAATAGAAGGCTAGGGTTACAGTGCATGTATATATAAGCGTGCAAATATATTATTTTATTCATTATTTTCAAAGTTGGGCAAACTCCAAACGAAGCACGCCGCCTTGCGTTTATAAAGTTTTACTCTGTAACGACCCGATATTTTCAACCATTCGCATCCGCACATGTCGGACTTGAATTGTTCAAAATACCGCGTTGTAAATAAAATTTGGCAAATCTCAAAATATACAGTAAATAATTAATCACAGAATCACAGACACAGAATCAGAATACTCGCAGCGGAATTTAAAAATACTTAGTGGTTCATGAAGCCACTATAAATAGTCTCAATCAAATAAAAATTACATAGTCTTTAATCCAAATATAGTTTTAAATCATCCGTAGAGCAATCCAAATGTCCACTAATCTTGATTTCATAAATTTAGATAAAGAACTGGAAGGGAAGTTTGCCAGCAGCTTGAAAGTGATCTACAGAAATCCTAGCTCCGGGATGAAAACCGAACTGCAACTCAGGCTGACCCGAGCGTAAAATAAAACATAAACACTCGAGTCAGGACATACACACTTATATAGTGTTAGCTAACTCAAGTGTACTGTAATATAGAGCAAGTAACTTAAAGGATGCTTGGGACCGTCCATCCTCTAAGGATCCGTTAAACTATTTACTATGTAGTAATACTTCGCTATTATAATAGTGTCTATAAGTAAAATAAACTTACTTTTAAATAGCGTTAAGGCTTTACATTTTCCACCTTAACACATAATATATTCCCATAGTCTATACAGTACCGTAATCTCCCCCGGAATGGGCGTCGTCAGAGGGCACTCCATGGGTATGGTACAAAACCAAAATCGTATAAGGCTCGCTATGGTAGGTGACATGGCACAACTAGGCAATGCCAGGGTAGATATACCAATTACGCATCCGGACCGATGGAAACGCGTAGCGCGCAGCTACCGCCCATGTGACGCCCCACCTCTATACCCACGCTAGCCAAGAACACTACGGTGTAGTGCTGTCAACTAGCACGGAGAATAAGGCTGTTGAGGAGCGACCATCCATATAATCTCTTATCACACGGTGGCTATAAAATAATCTTCGGAAACAAATATAGAAGTAAGCATAACATGCGAATCAATCACAGATGTCCATATCACAAAGGCGGAAAGAGATATGAATATATATCACATAAAAGTGTACATCAGAGTAGTGGTCTAAAAAGATCCACGATAATACAAAAGAATAGCAACGCGTGCTATACAAAAGAATACAACTATGAGTCTATATCTCAAGTGTATACAACAAAAACTGCTAATCTAAACAGTTAGCCAAAAGTCAGAGTGATGAATCCCTGGGAAGAAGTCAAGCAGAAGCACCTGTAACATCTCGGTCTGATCCGAGTATTATTTAAGAAAATAATAAACGGATCAGTCTAGCTATAAATATCAGATGACATGATATAACATAAAAGATATGGCATAAACATAAACATCCATAACGACATACCGCTATAAGTATGTAAATAATGATCAACAGAAGATCAATCAATAAGAGATAATCAATATCACAAGAATCTTCTCAAAGATTCGAAGGGGGATCATACCCTAAACTTGTACTCATAACAAGTCAATGACATAAATTCCAGAAATCAACACGAGAAATCCAGAAATCATAAAAAGGGAAAGAGGCCTATCACATGACGGTCCGAAGACCATGGGGAGCTACCCCACATGTGTGAGTGGAATCACACAGAATGAGGTCAAGACTAACCAAAAAGCAGAAAGGTATGTGTGAATGGAATCACACAAGTGGTGTCTAGTCTAACCTTACAATGAAAGAGACATCGCGCAATTGCTAGTCTAATTCATAAAGCGATCATCAAGATCAACGAGAAGTGTCAATTACACTAAGCTAGTAAATATAGAAGTTTAGCTTCATGTCCCATAACCACTTGCTTAACTTAAATATTTACGAACAAACTGTAAATCTTCACTAATAAAATTGTCACAAGAGGTTCAATCGAACAAGTCCAAGAATTAACCGACGAAGTGAACGCAAGCGTTTCATACCACTTGTTTTACTAAGTCGTTTAATTAGATTTCTCATCCGAGTGAGGTAAAGGCTTGTATATACTAATAGATTGGAAAATGGTTTAAGAAAAGAGCTTTGTTATTAAAAATAGAGTTGAAATTGTTTGTTAAAAGAGTTTTGATATTTACTACTAGTATTGAAACCTTTATATTATAAAGTGACAAAACACATAAGCAATTGTAGAAACAATCAGTCACAAAAATGCATACGGAGATGTGAATAAAATCCAAGGAAATCAGCTCAATTTTTTCAGATAAGATCCCCTACGGAGGGGGGGTCCAGGGGGGGTGGCAACCCCCCAAGGTGGGGGTGCGGGGGCAACGCCACCGCTTACGGGGTTCGACCTGCCCGGTCAGGTCGCGGGGGTCCAGGGGGCAGCGCCCCCGGCGGGGTGCGGGGCAGCGCCCCGTCCAAAACGGTACGACCTAAGTGAAGACAAGCGGCCTACGACCTAAAGCAAAGTGAGGTCTAACGACCTAAGGGTTCACGCGGCCTAACACAATGGCCGAGCGACCTAACTGGAGTTAAGGGAGGCAAGCGACTTAAGGTCCAACGACCTACGACTCAAGCAAGCCAAGCGACCTAGTGTGGAGGGGTCGAGCGACTTAAGGAATGCGAACGACCTAAGGTCTAACGACCTACGAATTAACAGAGTCGAGCGACCTAAGGCCTAACGACCTACGACTTAACAGAGTCGAGCGACCTAAGGTCTAACGACCTACGACTTAACAGAGTCGAGCGACCTAAGGTAAATGGTCCAATGACCTAACTCGAACGACTTATCTGGAGCTTAGGTCGGAGACGACCTACGAGATAAACCAGGCCGACCTAGTGGACGAGCGACCTAAGGTAAATGGTCCAACGACCTAACTCGAACGACTTATCAGGAGCTTAGGTCGGAGACGACCTACGAGATAAACCAGGGCGAGCGACTTAACGTTTGCCTAGAGATTATAGGTCGGAAACGACCTAAGACTTAAAGCTTAACTCGCGAGCGACCTACGGCTTAAGGCCTAACTCGTGAGCGACCTACGACTTAAGGCTTAACTCGTGAGCGACCTAATTCCGAAGTGCCAATTCTTCCAGAACGACCTAAAGTTAACTCGTGAACGACTCACGACCCATGGACGAACGACTTAACTCCGAACGACCTAAAAATGGCCAGAACGACCTAAGTGCAGAAAATTCACCAAAACGCTAAAAATTGGAGTTTTTGGCCAATCCAATTCAAACCAAATGCTAACATGCATGCAAAAATGATAGGGAATCATTCCCAACAGTCCAATATAGTTATAGGCTAGAATTGTGAGATAAAAATCTCACCTTTGCTCCAAAACCCAATGAAAATGAAGAACAAAGCTTGAAGGCAAATGGAGAAGCAACCACAAGCTTGAATCCGATGTCTTCTTCTTGAATTTGGAGTTGAATGTTGGAGTTGCAATAAAACAAAGACTTTGGAGTTTTAATTTCTCATTCCATTCACCATTTTTGTTGAAGCTTTAGTGTTAGGAAATGAAATGAAGCAATGAAGAAGAAGGGGGGTGGAACTTGGGCCTAATGGGCTAAAAGTCCAAACCAAAGGCTCGAGTGAAAAAGTGGTGAAATTCCACTAACCCCAAACGTATCAATGTTTATACTTAGAAGATTGCAAACGACGTTTCGAACTCAATGGAAGTGGTCTCGAGTCCTAATTTGACCGTTTGCAAAAAGTAGCTTCGGACCAAAATCCGATTAACGATAAAATATTTAAATAAAATATTTAAATATAAAAAAATCGATAAATATGCGGGTTGTTACAGCCCACCTCAAACAACACTCCCAAATCAAAGGTGTGCACCAAACAATCACAAAAGTAATAGAATGACATACGAAGAAGTGCGTCCGATCAAAGGTGTTACCTCATTAATCCGTCAATCGCTCCTATTCTAGCCACCTTATGCCAACTCACGGGAGTCGGGTCCACGTATTTACCTTAAAGAAAACGTCACCACCATCCTACTTCATTCTGGAATCTCCACCGCGTACACGGTTGTTAAAGTGGTTTTGGGTATCGGCAGAGAGTATGCCAGACATCCGTTCCCGGTCTTTTTAACAACCAAACGTTATTATAACCCGTGGTTACAACTTTTAGAAATGGTATTTATACTTTAAAAATCAAAATAATTTTCAAATACATTTCAATACCATAATATCATTTCAACCATCATTTATTTAAACATCAGTCATTTTATTTAATATAAAATACCATTTAAATCTATTCAATTTATTTAGGAATTAATTTGCCTTTCAACTCACATTTAAGAGTTAAATTCTTCCATTTAAAACCATTTAAAGTCAATTCCTTATTTTTATTAATTACATATTAAATTCCAAAATTTAAGCCTTTTTCCCCAAAGATTATTTCCACTTATTTTAAACAATCCGAAAATTCAGTTTCCGTAGCATTTATGAAATGCCGCCTAAAGTCTGTAAGTCAAAACAGTTCATTTATAAAAGACAGCATTTAAGTGCTGTAATAAATTATTAGCTTAACAATCAAATTTTAAATTCCCAAATATAACTTATCATCAATTATTTTCTTAACTAAAACCCACCTTTTACAAAATTTCATAATTTCTCAAAATAAGTTATATTCCAAAAATTTTACTTAAACATTTATTTATTTAACATTTTGACTTATTCAAAAATCATTATAAATTTTATAAGAATCCATTAAATACATTTGAACCAGAATATTCTAAATTCCCATTTAAAATATTTTTAAACATTTCAGAAAAATATATATAAACCACGGGTCTGTATATAATTTTCTAGCCTAGGTCAAGTGATACAGATTTATATCATTTCAATCCGCAATTTACAAAATCCTGGGTTCTATCATTTCAAACCCGCAATCCCAAGTTAAAAAATAAATAATTAAACAATTAAATAAATGAACAAATGATTATTGTTCAGGCCTTTCATTTCAGCCTATAACGATCTCAAATTTACAGGGAACTTACAATGATGATTTAATCAACAAATAAGCATTACATAGTATAACTGCAATAATATTACAATAGATAAACAACTGATGAGGTGTCAATCTAAAATGGGGTTTAACATCATACGTTATATCACAGGCAGATAAAATTTAATAAATAATTTACAAATACACTTGTGATAAATCACGGATATATAGGTATGTTTGTCTGGTGAGAAATACTCACCTGAATGCTGCAGAAAGTTTGATTTCCAACGATGGTAACACTTGGAAAAAAGAAAACGCACAGAAGCACGATCAAACTGATCTAGAGGCTGTGACCAGATTTATATTTTGAAAGGGAACGAATCAAAACTAAGAAAATTTTTACCCGAAATTCTCAAAACAAAAGGGAACGAATGGAAATAAATTCGCCCCATAGGCTCAACTACTCCACCACACGGTTAGACTACGTTCTCAAAGCTCGGTTCAAAAATTTGCCCGTTACTTACTTTCACCCCTTTTCATTTCTACAAGTGGCGGAAACACTAATAATTTAAATCTAATTCTCGGCATCATAAAAGAATTTTATGCGCATAACGTTGATAATACATATACACTCACAATAATAATTATATGAACACTTCTTCGCTAGTACAAAAACCCTCCTACAGCCGATTCTTATATTTGCTTATTCAATTATTATTATTAATTATTTTCCTTCTCTAACTACTGTTGCAACCTAGTTTGGACACTTATGACCCACACGCATACTTTCTCCTCCATTCATATTTTTTTTATTCTACTCTATTATATTTTGGGTAAATTTTAAATTTTATTTCCAAAATAAATTGGTCAAATTCACTACTGAAAATCTTGAAGGATGGCTAGATGACATAAAACCTTAGTTATCAGTTTATGAAAAAATTTCGTGCAATTTTATTTGGAGGAGAGGCTGACATCAGTGGTAAAGGAGGAGGGCAGGGATATAGTGGTGAAGGAGGAGTCATAGCCTAAGGTTGGGGAGTTTTAAGCCTTTGCGTGAAAGGAAAAAAAAGAGAAAGAAAAAAAAGGAAATAAAGAAGAAGAAAGCAAAGGAGGAAGAAGGAAAAATATAAACATAGGCCATACCTGATGCTGCATGCGAGAAGAAGCTGAGATGAAATGAAAAATTATGTGAGGCTTGAATTTATAGTAGAATATTGGGTTGCTTTGTATGCAAGGAAATGGTGAATGAGATCAGGGAACAAATATATGCAGAGGTTATTGATTTTTCAAGAGGAGATTTTTTTTTCGTGAATTAAGTGTAGATAAATGGTAAGGTAGGATAAATGTCGAAGCTAAAATGCACATTCTTTTTTATTTCTTCTCAGAGGATATTTGCGTGATTTAAGGTGAACAAAAATAGGAAGGAAATAAATTTTTAAATTAACTGCACGGTGGCTTGGATTTACACAAAGAAACAGACAGGAATATTAGGAAACATTTGTACACGTTTCTTTTCTCCTTTAAAATTTTTGGAAATAATTACGTTTATTAAAAAGAAAAAATGGCAAAGTTTTGGCAAAGATTTTATGACAAATTTAAACAGATATTGAATGCGTTGATAAATTTTTGGCAAAGATAAAATTTTGATTTGAACGTGCAAAAGAAGGAAGCTGCATGATTTTCCTTTGATTTTCAGAAATCTCGTTCTACAGGTGAGGAAATAAATTTCTTTCATTGATTGCAAACGTTTCCAGTGGCAAGCGTCTTATTTTGTAAATGCATTCTTACGTGCACGAATTTAGGAAGAGGAAAAACAAAATATCTAGGAAATATTTGCTCTTGCTTTAAATAAGAAGTAAATGTGAATGGGGTGGAGAAACAGCAAGAATTTATTGCTGAGAATGGTAAAAGGAAATCACAGATTATATACCTATTAACCAAATGAAGTTGTACATGGATTTGAAATTTTTATAATCAGCATTGATTTATAAAGAAACGGCAAAGTTTTACTAGACAAAGATTTATACCAAATTTAAAGCAAATTGAATGCGTTAATTTTTATTATCAATACGTTTTCCTATATACGCTATTTGTACCATTAAATATCGTACCCTCTTAAATGCGAAATTATCAGTTTATTAATATGCTATAAATTCTTAACATTTATTACTAAATTAAAAAGATAAAACTTTGGTTACATCTCTCTCTGATTCTTATTACCATTAAAAGGCGATTTATTATCCAAATGGACCAAATATTACAAATTTTTGAAGCAAGTATATAATCCAATTTTTTTAAATTTAAAATCCCAATTAGAGTTATCCTTAAACAAAGTGAAACTTTCATTATTATTTAGCATTTTGGAAATGATTTGATCAAATTAAAATATATATAAATGGGGAAGTAAATTTTACTGGAAAGAGAAAAATAAACATAAGAAATATGGGTAAAGAGAAAAACGCATATGAAATAGGCAAGCAGATAGGAGAATGGATACTGCGCATGACTGAGATTTAGGAGAAAATTGTGTTTTGAAAAAAATGCAAGAAATAAATTTTGTTGAATGGCAAAAATCTGTGGAAATCAACTTTTTAAAGCAATGCATTGAATTAGAGGCAACATACTTGATTTGAACGCTAGACAATTCCTTCCCTCTAAAACACATGCCACTGATAAATTTACTCATTTACAACTAAGGTCATATTTTTAAGAATGTGTACCATAGCCATAATATTTTATGCCCAAAATATACCGAAATAACAGATTAAAATTCTATACGTTTTCTTATATATATATATATATATATATATATACGGTATTTATTCCCTCAATTTACGCGCCCTTTAAACGCATAATTACCCAGTTCATTTATACACTATAAAAATTTAAAATTTACTACTTAAATGGAATAAAATTTGTTTACATTTTTTTCTTCTGATCTATTTACCATTGACAAAGAAATGTATTATTCAAAATATTACTTAACTTTAAAAGGTAGATAATCCATTTTATAGCTAAGGTAAAAATTATTGTGTTGTTTTTAACAGTCCAGAAAAATAGAAAATTGGCGAACGTTTATAAAATTGAACAAAGAAAAGTGTTGATTCTTAGAGTAAAGAAACGGAAAAGAATATTTGATTTGAACGTTATTGAAAAATCAACGGGTTTTATTTATTAAATAAGTGGAGTCAACGGAAAGAAAATTTATTCCTTTCCCGCTTAAAATGCATGTATACGGATTTATTTGATTATTTATGTCCAATGTAATAAATTTAGACGCGTGAAAAACCGATGCAAAACACGCGCCCAGTTTCATAATAAAAGTGACGCTTTTTAAATTTACGCGTTCTCTTATATAGTAAATATACGTTAAAAATATTCCATCAATAACACGCATTTTAAACTCGTAATTAAATAGTTTATTTATACTAAATTTTTTTTCAAATCTTATTTCTTAATCAAAACTTGATTTTGCTAGAAATTAAGTTATTTACCATCTTTGACAAAAAACCCAAATTTCCAATTAAAGTTGATTCTTAACCACGTCAAAATTTCAGAGATCTTATTATTTAATTAAAAATTTGGTCAATTGTTTTTTTTTATAATCACTTTAAAATTTAGATTTTTATATAATAAACCACAAAGTTTTTAAAAATACAAGTGAAAAATACTTGTTAAAAATTTGGGCTATTACACTCTCCCCCACTCAGAACTTTTCGTCCTCGAAAAGGAAGAAGGTAGAGGAATAGAAACAACCTGAAAGAAAACTAAATTGAAACTTAAATTAGAACAATAAAAATTCAATTTTAAATTAATCATTGATTTCATCTATTTATACTTAAAATTTTAACATTTATTTATTTACATATTTACTTGTATAATATCCCTACACTTAAAAAACCAATTTTTTTTATCCAAATTTTACACAAGGTATTATAACATTCTAATTTAAAATGTTTAATTTTAATCCAAATTTGAAATGGTAATTTAACTTAATTGTTAAAGTAAATTTACCATTTCCCAAAATAAACTAAATTCCCCATTTAGTTTCTTCTTTATTCCAAACTATAATTAAATTTATTTCTCTCAATATATTTTTCTCATCTATGTCAAATATGTTTACACTTATTACAACTGTTTAAATTTATTCTTAGTTCCTTAACATCATTTTATATTGAAAATTATTCCATTACCCTTTTATTTTATTTACCTCTGTTAATCTTTTTATAACTAGAATTTAAGTGTATAACATTTATTATAACCACTCAAATTTTATTTATAAATCTTTTTATATTGTATATTATCCAATTACATTGTTAACTTCTGAAAATCAAGGTAGGTTATATTGAAATGAAATTGAGTATTATACAAATAAAACTTTCAAATTCAATTATCTCAAGTTGGAATTATTTATTCAAAAATTTGATTTTTTTTATTTAAATTGAAATTATTCCTCAAGATAAAATTTAACAATTAAATTTCTAATTCCCTTCAACCCAAATAAATATATGTACATAATATGTCAAATAAAATTTAAATCATATATCTATATATTATAAATCAAGTCATATTTTAGAGATTCAAATCAATTAAATTCTCAAGGTAACACTGTAGCTAGACTACAGAATGGTCTTTTTACTTCGAAACTCGAAAATGAATGTCGATGATGTTGCTGTCATCTCCGAAATTATTTCCTAGCGACAAGGAGAAGAGCACTGATTTTTAAACCTTTAAAATTCTTTGGAAACAAATTTTTATTCGAAAATATTTTAAATAATATCTCCCTTTAAAATTTTAAACACAAGGTTTGAAACCATCGAAAATTGAATTCTCAAGTTCTGGTTTTAAATTCATTTCTGTTTCCAAATTAATTTATACATATTTGTTTATATTCAATTATTTATATTAGACAAAACACATGGTCTATAATACCATAAATAAAATCAAAACTATTATCCCTTGACAACTAGTTAAATTAATTATAAAATTCTGAAAATTATATTTATATATAATATTAGATTTTTCCCAAATATAGGAATAAATTTTTCAAACAAGGATAGAGATTCAAATTCAATGGATTCAAATCAAAGAGAATTTTGATTTAAAGATAAATTGGAATCAAAAGATCCGATGATTAAATAACAGAATAAGGAACTAGATAAGTTTATATAAATCGTGGGCAACCTTAACCTGGTCAACCGTGACTTAAAGAGTCAGATCGAATGTAGATTTACCATTCGATCCGAAGAGATAGAGTTCGGAATAACCAAAGATACTAGCATCTAAACCGAGGTCAAATATAAATCTCTGGTGAATCAATGCTAATTGTAAAGGAGTTTCACCCCTTTATTAGAATATTGGCGAGACCACCAATTCACTATAAAGACCATCCGAAATGGAGTTATGGGATACTCCAGAAATCGAAAGAAGATGAATAGTGAGGGACACGAATGAACTTCGGAACCGCAGGGAGCGTTCCAAAATTCGAAAAGGAAGAGATTCAAGCTCAAATGAAAGTGATTCTGTAAATCAAATTTACCATACATTCTAAGTTTTGCCTAGAGCCAAAGCTCTGATACCAAATGTAATGACCCGATATTTTCAACCATTCGCATCCGCACATGTCGGACTTGAATTGTTCAAAATACCGCGTTGTAAATAAAATTTGGCAAATCTCAAAATATACAGTAAATAATTAATCACAGAATCACAGACACAGAATCAGAATACTAGCAGCGGAATTTAAAAATACTTAGTGGTTCATGAAGCCACTATAAATAGTCTCAATCAAATAAAAATTACATAGTCTTTAATCCAAATATAGTTTTAAATCATCAGTAGAGCAATCCAAATGTCCACTAGTCTTGATTTCATAAATTTAGATAAAGAACTGGAAGGGAAGTTTGCCAGCAGCTTGAAAGTGATCTACAGAAATCCTAGCTCCGGGATGAAAACTGAACTGCAACTCAGGCTGACCCGAGCGTAAAATAAAACATAAACACTCGAGTCAGGATATACACACTTATATAGTGTTAGCTAATTCAAGTGTACTGTAATATAGAGCAAGTAACTTAAAGGATGCTTGGGACCGTCCATCCTCTAAGGATCTGTTAAACTATTTACTATGTAGTAATACTTCGCTATTATAATAGTGTCTATTAGTAAAGTAAACTTACTTTTAAATAGCGTTAAGGCTTTACATTTCCCACCTTAACACATAATATATTCCCATAGTCTATACAATACCGTAATCTCCCCCGGAATGGGCGTCGTCAGAGGGCACTCCATAGGTATGGTACAAAACCAAAATCGTATAAGGCTCGCTATGGTAGGTGACATGGCACAACTAGGCAATGCCAGGGTAGATATACCAATTACGCATCCGGACCGATGGAAACGCGTAGCACGCAGCTACCGCCCACCTCGAACAACACTCCCAAATCAAAGGTGCGCACCAAACAATCACAAAAGTAATAGAATGGCATACGAAGAAGTGCGTCCGATCAAAGGTGCTACCACATTAATTCGTCAATCGCTCATGTTTTAGCCACCTTATGCCAACTCACGGGAGTCGGCTCCACGTATTTACCTTAAAGGAAACGTCACCACCATCCTACTTCATTCTGGAATCTCCACCGCGTATACGGTTGTTAAAGTGGTTTTCGGCATCGACAAAGAGTATGCCAGACATCCGATCCCGGTCTCTTTAACAACCAAACGTTATTATAACCCGTGGTTACAACTTTTAGAAATGGTATTTATACTTTAAAAATAAAAATAAGTTTCAAATACATTTCAATACCATAATATCATTTCAGCCATCATTTATTTAAACATCAGTCATTTTATTTAATATAAAATACCATTTAAATCTATTCAATTTATTTAGGAATTAATTTGCCTTTCAACTCACATTTAAGAGTTAAATTCTTCCATTTAAAACCATTTAAAGTCAATTCCTTATTTTTATTAATTACATATTAAATTCCAAAATTTAAGCCTTTTTCCTCAAAGATTATTTCCATTTATTTTAAACAATCCGAAAATTCAGTTTCCGTAGCATTTATGAAATGCCACCTAAAGTCTGTAAGTCAAAACAGTTCATTTATAAAAGGCAGCATTTAAGTGCTGTAATAAATTATTAACTTAACAATAAAATTTTAAATTCCCAAATATAACTTATTTTCAATTATTTTCTTAACTAAAACTAACCTTTTACAAAATTTCAGAATTTCCCAAAATAAGTTATATTCCAAACATTTTACTTAAACATTTATTTATTTAACATTTTGACTTATTCAAAAATCATTATAAATTTTATAAGAATCCTTTAAATACATTTGAACCAGAATATTATAAATTCCCATTTAAAATATTTTTAAACATTTCAGAAAAATATATATAAACCACGGATCTGTATATAGTTTTCTAGCCTAGGTCAAGTGATACGGATTTATATCATTTCAATCCGCAATTTACAAAATCCCGGGTCCTATCATTTCAAACCCGCAATCCCAAGTTAACAAATAAATAATTAAACAATTAAATAAACGAACAAATGATTATCGTTCAGGCCTTTCATTTCAGCCTATAACGATCTCAAATTTACAGGGAACTTACAGTGATGATTTAATCAGCAAATAAGCATTACATAGTATAACTGCAATAATATTACAATAGATAAACAACTGATGAGGTGTCAATTTAAAATGGGGTTTAACATCATACGTTATATCACAGGCAGATAAAATTTAATAAATAATTTACAAATACACTTGTGATAAATCACGGATATATAGGTATGTTTGTCTGGTGAGAAATACTCACCTGAATGCTGCAGAAAGTTTGATTTCCAACGATGGTAACACTTGGAAAAAAGAAAACGCACAGAAGCACGATCAAACTGATGCAGAGGCTGCGACCAGATTTATATTTTGAAAAGGGAACGAATCAAAACTAAGAAAAATTTTAACCCGAAATTCTCAAAACAAAAGGGAACGAATGGAAATAAATTCGCCCCATAGGCTCGACTACTCCACCACACGGTTAGACTACGTTCTCAAAGATCGGTTCAAAAATTTGCCCGTTACTTACTTTCACCCCTTTTTATTTCTACAAGTGGCGGAAACACTAATAATTTAAATCTAATTCTCGGCATCATAAAAGAATTTTATGCGCATAACGTTGATAATACATATACACTCACAATAATAATTATATGAACACTTCTTCACTAGTATAAAAACCCTCCTACAGCCGATTCTTATATTTGCTTATTCAATTATTATTATTAATTATTTTTTTCTCTAACTACTGTTGCAACCTAGTTTGGACACTTATGACCCACACGCATACTTTCTCCTCCATTCATATTTTTTTATTCTACTCTATTATATTTTGGGTAAATTTTAAATTTTATTTCTAAAATAAATAGGTCAAATTCACTACTGAAAATCTTGAAGGATGGCTAGATGACATAAAACCTTAGTTATCAGTTTATGAAAAAATTTCGTGCAATTTTATTTGGAGGAGAGGCTGACATCAGTGGTAAAGGAGGAGGGCAGGGATATAGTGGTGAAGGAGGAGTCATAGCCTAAGGTGGTGGAGTTTTAAGCCTTTGCGTGAAAGGAAAAAAAAAAGAGAAAGAAAAAAAAAGGAAATAAAGAAGAAGAAAGCAAAGGAGGAAGAAGGAAAAATATAAACATAGGCCAACCTGATGCTGCATACGAGAAGAAGCTGAGATGAAATGAAAAATTATGTGAGGCTTGAATTTATAGGTGAATATTGGGTTGCTTTGTATGCAAGGAAATGGTGAATGAGACCAGGGAACAAATATATGCAGAGGTTATTGATTTTTCCAGAGAAGATTTTTTTTCCGTGAATTAAATGTAGATAAATGGTAAGGTAGGATAAATTTCGAAGCTAAAATGCACATTCTTTTTTATTTCTTCTCAGAGGATATTTGTGTGATTTAAGGTGAACAAAAATAGGAAGGAAATAAAATTTTAAATTAACTGCACGGTGGCTTGGGTTTACACAAAGAAACAGACAGGAATATTAGGCAACATTTGTACACGTTTCTTTTCTCCTTTAAAAATTTTGAAAATAATTACGTTTATTAAAAAGAAGAAACGGCAAAGTTTTGGCAAAGATTTTATGAAAAATTTAAACAGATATTGAATGCGTTGATAAATTTTTGCCAAAGATAGAATTTTGATTTGAACGTGTAAAAGAAGGAAGCTGCATGATTTTCCTCTGATTTTCAGAAATCTCGTTCTGCAGGTGAGGAAATAAATTTCTTTCATTGATTGCAAACGTTTCCAGTGGCAAGCGTTTTATTTTGTAAATGCATTCTTACGTGCACGAATTTTGGAAGAGGAAAAACAAAATATCTAGAAAATATTTTCTCTTGCTTTAAATAAGAAGTAAATGTGACTGGGGTGGAGAAACAGCAAGAATTTATTGCTGAGAATGGTAAAAGGAAATCACAGATTATATACCTATTAACCAAATGAAGTTGTACATGGATTTGAAATTTTTATAATCAGCATTGATTTGTAAAGAAACGGCAAAATTTTACTAGACAAAGATTTATACCAAATATAAAGCAAATTGAATGCGTTGATTTTTATTATCAATACGTTTGCCTATATACGCTATTTGTACCATTAAATATCGTACCCTCTTAAATGTGAAATTATCAGTTTATTAATATGCTATAAATTCTTAACATTTATTATTAAATTAAAAAGATAAAACTTTGGTTACATCTCTCTCTGATTCTTATTACCATTAAAAGGCGATTTATTATCCAAATGGACCAAATATTACAAATTTTTGAAGCAAGTATATAATCCAATTTTTTTTTATTTAAAATTCCAATTAGAGTTATCCTTAAACAAAGTGAAACTTTCATTATTATTTAGCATTTTGGAAATGATTTGATCAAATTAAAATATATATAAATTTGGAAGTAAATTTTACTGGAAAGAGAAAAATAAACGTAAGAAATATGGGTAAAGAGAAAAACGCATATGAAATAGGCAAGCAGATAGGAGAATGGATACTGCGCATGACTGAGATTTAGGAGAAAATTGTGTTTTGAAAAAAATGCAAGAAATAAATTTTGTTGAATGGCAAAAATCTATGGAAATCAACTTTTTAAAGCAATGCATTGAATTAGAGGCAACATACTTGATTTGAACGCTAGACAATTCCTTCTCTCTAAAACACATGCCACTGATAAATTTACTCATTTACAACTAAGGTCATATTTTTAAGAATGTGTACCATAGCCATAATATTTTATGCCCAAAATATACCGAAATAACAGATTAAAATTCTATACGTTTTCTTATATATATATATATATATATATATATATATATATATATACGGTATTTATTCCCTCAATTTACGCGCCCTTTAAACGCGTAATTACCCAGTTCATTTATACACTATAAAAATTTAAAATTTACTACTTAAATGGAATAAAATTTGTTTACATTTTTTTCTTCTGATCTAATTACCATTGACAAAGAAATGTATTATTCAAAATATTACTTAACTTTAAAAGGTAGATAATCCATTTTATAGCTAAGGTAAAAATTATTGTGTTGTTTTTAACAGTCCAGAAAAATAGAAAATTGGCGAACGTTTATAAAATTGAACAAAGAAAAGTGTTGATTCTTAGAGTAAAGAAACGTAAAAGAATATTTGATTTGAACGTTATTGAAAAATCAATGGGTTTTATTTATTAAATAAGTGGAGTCAACGGAAAGAAAATTTATTCCTTTCCCACTTAAAATGCATGTATACTGATTTATTTGATTATTTATGTCCAAGGTAATAAATTTAGACGCGTGAAAAACCGATGCAAAACACGCACCCAGTTTCATAATAAAAGTGACTCTTTTTAAATTTACGCGTTCACTTATGTAGTAAATATACGTTAAAAATATTCCATCAATAACACGCATTTTAAACTCGTAATTAAATAGTTTATTTATACTAAAAAATTTTCAAATCTTATTTCTTAATCAAAACTTGATTTTGCTAGAAATTAAGTTATTTACCATCATTGACAAAAAAACCCAAATTTCCAATTAAAGTTAATTCTTAACCACGTCAAAATTTCAGAGATCTTATTATTTAATTAAAAATTTGGTCAATTGTTTTTTTATAATCACTTTAAAATTTATATTTTTATATAATAAACCCCAAAGTTTTTAAAAATGCAAGTGAAAAATACTTGTTAAAAATTTGGGTTGTTACATACCCTTATTCCGAACATAATGGAACATGTTTCGAGGCCTAATCGATCGTATGGAGAAGATAGCTTTTTGGAACCCAATTAAAATATTAAATTTTCGATATTAAATTCAACGCATTTATATCCTATACGACTAAAGGTTAACTCCAAACTCTATAAAATTTCAAATGCGATAATAATACACTATTACGAATCCAATGGAATTAGTTTCGTCGAATTCCGAGACTGTGTCCCAGGTCGCTATTTTTAACGTCTCGATTATAATATAAAATTTTCAATTTCTAATTATTCAATTTTAAATGTTAACAATCTTTATTGTTGTATAAATAAAAATTACATCAACTTTCAGTATCACTTTCATTCTTATTAAACTCGGAATTCAATTATTCAAATAATCGCAATATTTGGTGTAATCAATTTGGATAATTCAATAAACCACTATCTTTTAAAATACTAGCTAATGAACTTATAAGATTTAATTTTTAAAACAAATTCAAATTTTAGAACAACTATTTTCATTTTGCAGTTATTCAATTCTCGTTATTTAGTTACTCAAATAATTTCCGATATCGAATTTAAACAATTTAATTGTTCAATATCCAACAAATTTCAATACTAGATTTTAAATAAATTTTAGTTATAAATTAGTTTCTTTATTTACATCTAATGAATTCAACATTTATTATTTAATCCAACCATTGATTGTAAACACATCCAATACATAACATTGCCTTTCAACACTTGTTATTGCTCAAATCTTCAAAATTTGTTTATCCTAAAATTTTATTAAATTTCATACATTCAAAATCGCTCAATGTTTATTATTTAACCACTTTTATCTAATAATTACATTTAAATAATTTAAAATAGCTAAAATAACACTTTGCTCGGTAGTCCCCTCTAACTTGGTACACCACCAGTTGCCAGTCACAAAATATTTCAAAAGATTTCACCCTGAGCTCTCTAGCAAGTTTAAGTCCAGCAACTAACGCCTCATATTCGGCTTCTTTGTTCGTAGCAGGAAAATCAAGCTTAAGAGCATCAAGGTTTCAAATCTCGCTCATCTCGGCCAAGATCTCGGTCGAGATCTCGTTTTCAAGCCTGGGCGATTCGAAACAGGCAATTTCGTTTGAATCTCGTCTGACCCAAATCTCGAACGAGATTTCAGTATCTCGTCCGGTATCTCGGACGAGATTTAACAGCGAGATATCAGCCGAATTGTTGAATTTTGGAAAAATCAACTCTTTTTCCATATTGGGGTAGCTCATCCTTTACCTTAATTTAAGCCTTCTTAATTGTACTTTTCTTAACCTTGATTTGAAGTTAAAAAATTAATATTTCCCTTGCAGCACTATAAATCATAAAAGGTAGAAATGAGACATTATATTATGTAGGAATGTTAAGTGAATGATCAAACAAAGTAAAGATGCATATGTTATGGTTTGTTTCTTATGTACTTTATCTCATATGATATTATATTGAACAGTAATCATGACATCTAGTTATTTGTTTATTTTACATGATACAAGTGATATTTTTCCATACTAAATTATTAATGATAAGCGTGTGATATATTCAAGATAAGTGCATAGTGATTTCCTTAAGGTGGTGACTAGTATTATAAATTTAGGTGTATGAAAACTAATTTCCGACATGACATATACTCCGAGATAACTCCAAAATGAATTTTAGAAACCGCGATGTAAATTCGAGATGGACGACCGAGATGCACTCATCTCGTTCGAGATCTCACCCGATACGAGATAAGCTCTCTAAATTCTTCGAGACGATATATGACCGATATCCGAGATTTAAAACCTTGAAGAGCATAACAAATTGACCAGTTCTTGGGGGTTACAAGAACGATGCCCGCTACAATGATCATTGGATGCTCCATTGTTATATAGCTTCCATCGTACAGTAGGGATTACATCACTCTCTAGGGCTTATCCTGCATGGTAAACTCAGCTACGAAGTCTGCCAATGCTTATCCACGGATAGATCTTCGAGGCAGATATACAATGTTGAACTGGATAGGCTCGATCTTCCACTTAACCAGCCTTCCAAACGTCTCAGGTCATTGTAGGACTTATCGTAAGGGTTGGTCGGTGCAGAGGTTGATTGGATGTGCCTGGAAGTATGGGCGAAGTTTGCGCGATGTCATCATCAAGCAGCACGCCAATTTCTCTATCTTCGGGTAGTTTCTTTCCGCCCCCGTTTATTACTTACTAACATAGTGGATGGGTCTTTGAATCTAGTTCTCCTCATGAATCAAAGCGGCACTTATGGCATGTGGCGATATGTCCAAGTAAATATACAACTCCTAATGATCTACCGGCTTTGACAAGATAGGTGGTCTCTCTAGATGATTCACCAAAGCTTGGAATTCCCTTCACAATCTTGCATCAACTCGAAATTCCTCATCCCCTTCCTTATCAAATCGAAGAAAGGAATGCATTTATCGGTCGCCCTGGAGATGAATCGACTCAAAGCAGTGATCTTCCCATTCAAACTCTGCACTTGCTTAATAGTTCTGGGTGTTTGTATATCCTAAATGGCTTGAATCTTTTCCGGATTTACTTTAATTTAGTGCATTGAGGATAAAGCCCAGGAACTTCACTGATGCAACACCGAACGAGCACTTCAAAGGGTTGATTTTCATGCTATAAAATCGAAGGATATCGAGCATCTCCGCTAAGTCTCGATTGTGGTCGTTTGATTGTCGTGACTTCACGAGCATATCATCCACATAGACTTTCATCGCCTCCCATTCCGATCCTCAAACATCCAGTTAACCAAACGTTGATAGGTCGCTCCTGTGTTCTTTAATCTGAATAACATTACGACATAACAATATAACCTAACATCCATGACAAAACTGATGTGTTCCTGATATGGGATGTGCATCGAGATTTGGTTATACCCGAGTACATATCCATAACTAATAACAATTCGTGCCCTTAAGTTGAATCAACTAGCTGATTAATTCTAGGTAGGGGAAAACTATCCATGGCGCACGCCTTGTTCAGGTCCGAATAGTCAATACACGTTCTCCGTTTCCCATATGCCTTCTTCACCAACACGGGGTTAGATATCCATTCGGTATGGAGGGCGTTGTGAATAAACCCATTGGATCTAAGTTTATCCACCTCCACTTTAAGAGCAACAAATCTCTTAGAATCCATGCCTCGTCTTTTCTGTTTCACTGGAGCATACTTTGGATCAACGTTTAATGCATGGCTCGCAATAGCAGGCAAAATCCCACACATGTCAGAATGAGTCCAAGAGAATACATCTAGATTCTCTCGTAAGAAATTGGTAAGTTCTCTCATCATTGAAGGGTTGAGTTGTGATCCAATCTTTAATACCCGCTATGGGTCATCGTGGCTGATTGTGATGTCAATCGTTAGCTCAGTCGGCGCTACCGTGGTCTCCTTGGGTTCCACCTCATCGTCCCTTGGATCTATATCTCTATAGAAATGAATGTGATGCCCAAGCTAAGGCTTAGGCACCATTTGTCAATATTCAATGGCTTGGATGCGGACAGGCTTATCCATGCCTTTTCCTTTCTCTTTCCACTGAGCCTCTCTCAACTCAGCTACATAACTGACACGCCCAATCGACTGAAAACGGTGCACAACACCTACTCTGTTATCGGTCGGAAATTTCAATGTCAAACACCATGGGGCAAGAGCTACCCAAAATTCAGCCAAGGTGGAACGCCCCAAAAAAACATTGTACGTTGAATCAACATCCAAAACATGAACGGTAGGATCCGCACCCTCCCGCGTTCACCTTCCCTCCATTCAACCGACAATTCTACATAACCAACTGCCTTGGTAGCCACTCCGTCGAAACCGTGTATACGAGCTTTAGATGATTTCAAATCCTTAGCCACCATCCTTATTTCATCATATGCTTTCCAAAAGATAATGTTCAAAGAGCTTCCGCGGTCAAAAGATAATGTTCACAGAGCTTCCGCAATCAATCAAAATTCTTCTCACCAGAGTGGGGCCAATCCCGACGGAGATAACCATCGGATCAATAGGAAGGGCCTCTACTCTATCGATATCCCTGCTTCTTAATACTATATCATCTATCATTGTATGCTATTGCTTGGTCGAAGTTCCATCCTCTGTATTCGAGCAACATTCAAAATCTTCATGTCTCGCTAAACTAATATATCACTCCATTTCCTGCCACTTTTATACGTAGGATGCGGTCCACCAACTATCTTTTTTGTTACCAATCTTCAACTGGTCCGTGCAGGCTCCTCAGCCCTGCGTGGATCCTACCCTTGATTGGGGTCATACATACTTTGTCCTCCATCCTGCAGATTTTTCATAAATTGCTACAGCGTTTTCTCCCTAATTAGTATCTCAATGGCATTGTAGAGATGCCTACACTCATCCATGTTGTGCCCGTAACATTCATGAAACCGACAGTACTTCCCAGTTTGCTTTTGTGCCTCAGTCGATCCATTTGGATGTGACTTCCTATATTGGAAAGCATTATAGATGGGCACATAGATATTCCCCGAGGATGCATTCAAGGTGTATAGTCATCATACGTAGGAAACTTGGACGTCCACTTTCTAGGCTCCCTCTTTCGGTCGCGATTCCCTTCTCCACTGCTTTTTTGTTGACTCGTCTTGTTTTCACCATTGACCCGAACCTTCCCAGAACTCTCGCCAGATCGCTTTACTGCGATGTTGCTCTGTATTGCTTCTCCGCTTGCCGTGGCCTCTTCCTTTCTCATGAACCGAGCCGCCTTTGAGTAGTAGCGCTCCGGCGTGGCCGTTTTCCAACTAACCAATCACCGAACTCGGATTCGAGGTCGACCCCCTTATTATGGCCATAAGTATCGCATGGTCATTAGGGTTACTAAATTCAATGGCAGCAACATGAAAGCTCTACAAGTAGTCCTTCAGTGATTCCCCTAGAGCGTTGATTACACTGGACAACGACATTACATCTTTAGGGCAAGCAGCGTGAATCTTGAACTGCTCCATAAATCTCGTTGCCAGCTCATGAAATCTTAAGATTGATCATGGAGGTAATCTTGTGAACCATATAGTAGCGATCCTAGAAGGAGTTATGGTGAAGCATCTGCACGTGGTAGCATCATTCGCTCTTGCCGAGTCCATCAACCATTCACACCTCATGATGTGCTGCCTAGGGTCAGTTTTCCCTTCATAAGAAGGCATCGTAGGCATGTTAAACCTTTTGGGATACTTCGCATGTAGAATACTGTTAGTAAATGGGGTGTGGCTCCTAGAAATTCCTCAATCATCGCTTATCAATCCCTGGTTCTCCCACATTAGCTGTCCGACCATTGCGGATAAATCCGGTGTCTGGATAGGTGGCGCCAAGTGATGGTCATGCTCCACCTCAAGCTAATGTTCCGGTCGGTGTCTTCGGGAGATTTCACGCCTCCTTGGCCTACCATCATCCTGAATAAAATTCTAAGCATATGCTTCATTATCATTCTAGAGAGGTAGTTGGTCAGCATCCAAGTGTGCTCCAACGTCTAAGTTCTCGGACCCAAGTTGTATACGACCCACCACCTGCAGTTGAGGAGCCATCCCCCTTATTGAGGGATCGGTACCGACCCCTAGGGAGGGATCGACACTGGCCCAGCTTGGCATGCCACTATGTTCTGCCAAGTGCTGCTCTGATGTTCGTGCTCATGCTGCTTCAACTCTACGACAACTTCACCTATGATGTTCGTCTGAAGAGGTCGAAGTATCTGACGCTGAGTACGTAGCAAAACCTCCCCCGGTGCTTTGGCGCTACTGTTGAGTAATCTGGTTCATCAGGTTGGCATTAGCCCGGATTTGCTTGTTTAGCTCCTTACTACCTTCCATCAAATCCCTCATTAAGTCATTAAATTCGGCTCAGGTAATGGAATCTGCGGGGTTACGAACTACAGTAGGATCCACATTCACATTAATTGGTCAGTTGCTTGGGCCCTTTTGTTGGACACTGGCAGTTTCATTGGCATCAACATTGTGGGAAGTAGATCTGGTGCGCCTTACCTCCCTAGATTCCTTTACTTAGATCTTGGGAAATATGAATAGTATCTTTAATCCTTTAAGGATAAATTTGGATCTCCTTTGAGGGATTTTATTCAATCCAGTAGCAATAAAGTGATCCTAATTACCTTAGAATTGTTCTTCTCAGTGAAAGCACCAAAATGTTTGCAACCAAATTCGCCACAAACACCTGAGAATAGGTTTAAGTAGTGAAATAAATGAAGAAATTAAATGAAAACAAAGGAATAATACTAAATATCAAGAAAATTGCAGAAGAAAGCAAAAATAACAAGATTTATAGTGGTCCGATGCCAATTGCCTACGTCCACTTTGAATACTCTCTTTATTGCTTCATAGTTCACTTGATTACAGTTACAATCAGTAATAAATTACAAGAGATCAGAAAAGAATAAATGAAGTTGGTTACAATAATGGAAGAGTTTCACTTGCAACCCAAAAGTCCCCCAAAATGGCCCTCCTATGCATGTATTTATAGGTGAAGGCAGCCTTCAATCTAACTGAAGCATTGACGTCAAGACCTCCTTAACATATGGGCCCATCATAGGGAGGGCTAGGTCCAACTCTCAACGAATAAGGGTCGGTACTGAACCCTCCATGAGTTAGTTTGGGCTAGAGATCCCTAAGGTCGCTCTCTTATAATCTACAATGATGGTTAAAATTATTGAAAGTTATCACATTCTTTTCCAGAACTTCGAAGAAAATCAAATTCCGGTTTAAAATGAAAGAGATATGCCCAATTTAATTACAGCGATTCACAAAAGAACATGCAATAAACAAAATTGAGATTTTTTACTTTGTAATCTCAATTAAAGCTAGAAAATGTGAGTTTTGATATGCACCTTATATGTTGTTTAGCGAATTACACTTGTAAGCTTGAATCTTCTACCATGAATTAGTTGTAGAAACCTGAAACTTGAAAAGAGAGAAACATGCAGCAAAAAGAAAACCAGTTACAGACAATAATCTCTCAAAACTAGAAATAGATGAGTAGATTTTGGTTTTTGAATGGATTACCTGTTTTAAAAACTTTAAATTGATTAATTTTCTGCAAAGATTTGGAGAGATTCAAATCTGGGTTTTAGGTTTCAAAGGAGAAATAGGTTTCAGCTCCTTTCTGGTTTCTCAACTTTTAGAATATACAGTGCGTACTAATTTCTGAGAAGAAGATTATTTTCTTCTTTGATAGGATGGTAAATGGGCTTAGACCCAAAAAGAAATAATTAGCCTATAATACTAATTAACACTTAAACACATATATTTTACCCAAAACAACATATACTCTCATGTTTTCAATTTATATAAAATCAACCTAACATGTTTTATGCTCACAAAATATTTTACCACATATAAAGTTATTTTAACCATTTAAAATGATTTTTATATTTAAATTCTCATTTCTAATTAAATGCTTCAATTATAACTTTTATTTAAATAAATCAGTATTTTAACAACAAAAATTACATAAAATCACTTCTCTTGTTTATATTGTCTTAACAAACGATGTTAAAGATATTTTACATCCAAATATTATTTTTAAACAATATTGCACCTTTTTATTTATAAAATACATCATTATAAATTTTAATACTTCATTAAAATATACAAAACTTAACATTTGGCAATAATTTGCAAAATTATTACATTTTATCAAATTAGAACTATTAGTGTTCATTTTTATCACAAACTAACATAATAAAGCTTTCAAACTTTATTTCTAACATTATACATTTATTTCCAACATTATTTATTTATTTCAATAAATTATTATTGAATTAAATTCTTTTACTCACTTAATTAATTCAATTAATACCTAAATTGGCATATTACCATTATTCATCATTTATTACCAACATTACCATCTTAATTCAATTTTTATTTAATCAAAACTCATTGTTTATTCAAATTAAACAATTTTAACAAATTCTCTGTCACTAATTTATTTTATTTCTCTAAAAGTTAAATTATACTACCATTATAATTTAATTTTTTTTAGGTAATCACCAAAGCTAGGATTGTTATAGATTCCTCCCCTAAAAAAAATTGCATCCTCGCAACTTCTAGAGAAGAGCTGTATTCAACACGATCAGTTCATCTAGCAAAGGAATATAGATAAGTTTGAGTTTAAAATTTCTCACCCTCAATGCATGATGGTAGAAAACCAAGATAAGATTGCTCGATTAATTCTTTGGTTTCCTAAGTGTAGGCATAGGAATTATCGAACCATTCATTTTAAAATAAGAGCAATATGGCATGACATGATTTCGAAGACGTCGCACCTTCGAAGCAAGAACACAAATAGAATGCTGCATAAAAGATTAATCGAGTGAGATTGATTTCTCAGAAGCTTCTCGAATATAGTCGGAATTTTAACATAACTTTATCCCGATTCTAACCAACTAGATAATTATTGACATGACCTTCTATGTGTCACTACGAAAGAATCACACCGATAAAAGATTGACAACAATAGAGGTAAATAAGCGGTAGGTGGTTTCTTCAATACCACCAATCGAAACGACCATTAAATGCAAGTCATTAGATAATTTCACAAAGGTAAAACAAACTCAAAGAATGGATTTTTATACTCCAATTTTACTAAACAAACATTCTCAAAGTTTTTTAACCCATTATCTTTAGGATTTAAAATCTTCAAGATTTAAAATTCTCAATTTTCAACACTTGAAAATTTCCAAAGCATCTTACTTATATTTTAAATTTAAATTCATTACTCTTCATTAGAGAAAATAAAGTTTAAGTTGTTTATTCATTAATTCTTCCATAGGTATTCTCCGGTTTGCAATATATATATATATATATATATATATATATATATATAATTTGTTTCTCAAGTTTTCTAAGTATTAGAAATTTCCGAAAAAATCGACGAAGTCTCCATTGTACGGAGGGTCGTATAAAATATTATAAAAATGATTTAAATAATATACATCGACCATTAGTTCATAAACACAAAATATATATCATTTAACTCATAAAATTAATTCGAAAACATACCTTTTCCTTTTAGCATTTTAAAGCGGTTTTGCACAAACTTATATATATAATCCTTTTGCTCAAAATATATTTCAACTATCCTCTTTTCACCCGTACTTAACTCAAACAGATGATATTAGTTCATGATCATAAATAAGAAATGCTACACTTAAATATAAAACATACACTTTTACACTATTCGAATGTATGAGAAAGAGAATTAAACGATTTAGTAAAACACGTGGTATGGGACATATGCATTTACTATTTTGGTTAATTCCGAACTTGTAAGATTTAAGCTGTTTGAGATTATTGATTCTGAGATGTTTTGCCATTTTATGGCGTATTTTGAGTTTTATAATTCCAATTTATGAGAATTGTTTAAGATGGCCAATATTTGGCAAGTATTATGATTTGAGATCCCCTATGTAGGAGTATGGTCGGTGAGAACCACCACGATGTTTTATTTACTTGCCAATGATATAAGGAAAGTCTTGAGTATACGATCTCCTATTTTGAGATTTATGGTTTATGAGAAACCATCATGATGATTGCACTTGTCGACGAGTATGGTATCTCTTTATCACTCGCCAATGAGACGAGATGAGATATGATTTTTTGAGTTTTATGATGTTCCTAGTGTGGCATTGACTTGCGGCTATTAAACCACTAAGTGCGAACTTGTGGTATGTGACACACGTTAACACTTTTCGGGTTCCAATGAGTTTATAACACATTCACGATGTTTACCTAACAGAACTACTTTGAGAGGTGTTAGCGACCTTGTCATGAGGACGAACTGCTTTGGGAGGTGTTAGCGGCCCCGTTAGTGCTGACAAAAAGGGTTGGAGAGGTATCAATGACCTTGTCTTGAGGACCAAAATTTTTTGGGAGGTGTTAGCAACCTTGTCCGAGGCTTCGACCGTTCGAGTTTAGCACGTGTAGCATTGCTTCAGCATTGCAATCCGGGATTTGACCAACCTGGGTTTTCTGAGTTTTTTGCTTTATTATGATTTCACCATTTTAACATGTTTTATTACATCGATAGCCTGGTGTTATATGAGATGTTATATATATGGTGATTTCATTTATGGTGTTTTAAACTCTTATCGAGTTCCTTGAGTTATGAGTTTGGATGATTTCTTGATTTTATAGGATATTCTGGGTTTCGCCATTTTGGCGAGTTGAGACTGAGATTTGTATACATTTATACTGATGCGATGAGGTATAATTGAATTTGGAGATTCTTCTATATTTGAGTTTCAGATCATCCTATTTGAGAATGTTTTATTTTTTTCATTTTGGCGAGAGTTTATATTGATGTTTCTCCTTTTGAGAAGATAAGGTTCATGGAAACCATGTAGACATTTTGGAATGTCGCCGATGATATGAGGCGAATGTTTATATTATTTGAATATTATTATTGAATTTACCTTTTTTGTGGTCTTTGTATACTTAAGTGAAATTAGTTCACTTAAGTCATGGGTTGTATTCTTTCTGTTGCTTCTTCTCATTCCAATAGAATTATCACCTTGTATCTTATTCTTCATATTATCGTCAATCCTCATTAATTGAATGTTTTAGCTAGACTGACCCATGTATTTTTTTCTCGAGTCAGACCGTGTTGTTTCAGGTTAGCTATCTGTTACGAGACTTAGCTTTGATGCATTTGCTTGGATATCAGCCTAGCACTTTTATGTAGTTTATATTTCCTACCGCTTAACTCTGATATGTATTTGATTAGATGTATATAGTATGGTCTATATACCACTTTTTGTATCTGTTTGTATCATACTGGGATGTATCTGTGTATACGTATTTATATATATGATGATTACTGTTCTGTGATGTGATATGCACTCTGTTACTGTATTTTTTCTGATAGATCCATTAGCCGCCTATAGATTTGTATTAAACATTTATTGGATATGTCGATCTACCTAAAATAGAAAAAAATAAAATAGAGCATTTATCGACGTATGCAGTAGATGTTTAAGACAAGATTATAGATGGTCGCTTCTAACCAGCCCTATTCTCCGCATTAGTAGACAGAATTACATAGTAATTCACTTTTTTAATATGGGTCTCGGGGTAAGGCGTCACAGCTTGGTATTTTAATTTGATAAAATGCAATAATTTTGCAAATAATTGTCCAATGTTAAGTTTTGTAAATTTTAATGAAGTATTAAATTTATTATGATGTATTTTACAAATAAAAAGGTGGAATATTGTTTAAACATAATATTTGGACGTAAAATATTTTTAATATGGTTTGTTAAGACAATATAAATAAGAGAAGTGATTTTATGTAATTTTTGTTGTTATAATACTGATTTATTTACATAAAAGTTATAATTGAAGCATTTAATTAAAAATGAGAACTTAATGATAAAAATAATTTTATTATGTTCCTATTCAAATGGCCAATATGTAAAAAGGCGATACACTTGAAAAATCACAAGGAAATCAATGAAATCATCTCAAAGATATAGCACATGCTTATGGCCGAAGCCCATCAATTACTGTACTCCTAAAATAAGGCGCCACGTCTCTTAGACAAACTTCACGAAGGACAAATAAATACGTCTCTTAGACAAACTTCCCGAAGGACAACATCCCAAAGGATAAATACGTCGCAATGACAAATGTTTCTTAGACAAACATCCCGTAGGACAAATGACCTGATGGTCTAGTACTGGCAAGTACGTCTCTTAGACAAATGTGTCACAAACTCTCAAATAGGAACCTGAACAGTGTTAACATGTGTCTCATACCACATGTTCGCACTAAACGGTTTACTAACCACTAGTAAATACCACACAATACCAAGCTGTGATGCCCCACCCCGAGACCCACATTAAAAAAGATTATTACAAGGTAATACCATCTGCTAATGCGGAGAATAGGGCTGGTTAGGAACGACCATCTATAGCCTTGTCTTAAATACCTATTGAATACGTCGACAAAAGCTCTATTTGTTTCCATCTCAAGTGGATCGACATATCCAATAAATACTTAATACAAATCCTTAGGTAGCTATAGAATCTATCAGAATAAAATACAATAACGCAAATATAAAACACGCCACAGAACAACAGATAATCGCATATACAGACACATATACAGATACATCATAGAGTATACAAAATAATACATCACATATGTGGTATGACGACCACAATACAAACATGAATCAAAAGAATATACATATCAGAGTAGCAATAAAGGGGCTATACAAAAGCTACAGCAAAAAGCTAGTGGAAAATCCATGCAGCAGTAAATAGGCTAAGTCAAAAAGGGTGCCTAACTTGAAACACCTCGGTCTAACTCGAGTATAAAATACACGGGTCAGTCTAGCTAAACAAATCAGTTAAAGAGGATAATCGTTAACATAAGCACAAGGCAAGGTGATAATCTTCTCAACCGAGAAGGAATAATTCAAGGGCATATGGTTACTTCACATGGCATAATCAAGTAGGTATAGTAATTTCAAATGACATAAGGATATCACTAAACACGAACGCAACTCAAAGGCAATAAAACTTCATAACAAATCTCATAATAAAAGTACACTTCATCTCATTGGCATATCACAAAACATCAAATATTGTTTAGGAGGAAAACATAACTCCAAAGAGGAGAAATCTCAAACTCGCCATATCGGCAAACTCGAAAGCATTCTCAAAAGAGAAAGCATCATCTCAAAATACACCATAAGGCAATCAAATATAAATCTCCAACGTAGGAGAATATTATCTCGAATAAATTCCAAAAGGAAAATTTCGTATAATAACACCAATGGGCAAATCTCAAATAATAACGCCAAAGGTAAATCTCATATAATGCTAGTGTAGGCAACTCGAATTGCCATAAGATAATCGCCATATATGTATGTATGTATGTATATAATGGATTGAATGGCCAATCATGAAAAAGACGATACACTCAGTAAATCAGAATAACAATGTAATCATCTCAAAAAATTTGCACGTGCTTTTGGCCGAAGCCTGCCAAGTACTGCTCTCTCTCTCTCTCTCAAATAAGGCGTCATGTCTCCTAGACAAACGTCCCGAAGGACAAATACATCTCTTAGACAAACATCTCAAAGGAAAAATACATCACAATGGACAAATATGTCTCTTAGACAAATATCTCGAAGGACAAATGACCTGAAGGTCCAGAACTGGCAAATACATCTCTTAGACAAATGTGTCACAGACTTTCGAATAGGAACCCAAACAGTGTTAATGTGTGTCCCATACCACACGTTCGCACTAAATGGCTTACTAATCGCTAGTAAATTCCACACTCAAAGCAGTAAAAAGTTCACCTCGTCTCGTCGGTAAACTCGACCCGAAGGTCAAAATGATCAAATAGACAAGTCGGGAATTAATCGATAAGATAAACGCACGTAACCCATTCCACGTGTTTTACCAAACCGTTTAATTCTCCTTCTCATTCGCTCGAATAGTGCAAAAACGTGTATTATATATATATAATAATTTATTTGAGAAAATAAGCTTTTAAAACCATTTTCCGAAATCAATATGGAAGCCAATATTTGAAAATCCCCTTATTATAGAGAATAAGTAGATTTTATAGCTTCAAATAATTTAAAAATATTATATAATAATTATTTTAAATGCCAATTTATTTTAAAAATTATTCAAAATTGTTCGGAAAAATCTGTACTCGAAATCAAAGAGATCACTCGAACCGTCATTCAAATCCAATTCAAATTTGAATTTAAAAACTTGGCTAGCCTATTGGTAGGCATCATAGCCCTCAAAAAAAATTTGGAATATCATAAAAACATGAAGTAAAAGTCAAAAGTCGGAAGGAAAAAGAACAAAAAAATGCATACGCAAAATAATACCTAGGTCTGAATTCTTCTTTGGGTTCAACTTTCTGACATGAAACAGGTGGCCAAACAACCATTGTTTGAACTAAAAATTAATATGAACATAGTAGAAATATTCAGCTTTCAAACCAAAAATGAATCAATGAATTCCGACTGGAAATGAAAAAGTTACACCGTCTCAAACATGGACTCAGGCTATGTTTGCAACAGTTCAATAAACATGTGCCCAGGCCTGAAAACCATCTTTGGTTCAAGTTACAGGCCTAAAAAAGAGAACCAAATTACCTCATGTTGAGCTAAAAATTGGCATGCACGTACTAGAAAACTTCATCTTCCAAACAAAAAAAAGAACCAATAAATTCTGATTAGAACTGAAAAAGTTACGTTGTGTCAAACATGAACTAGGGCTATATTTGCAACAGTTCAAAAAACGTGCCTAGGCTAGAAAACCATTTTGGGTTCAAATTGTAGGCCTAAAATAGAGGACCAAACGACCTTATATTGAGCTGAAAATTGGTACGCACATGCCAGAAAACTTATCTTTCAAACAAAAAAAAGGATCAATGAATTCCGACTGGAAATGAAAAGGTTACACTGTCTCAAACATGGACACGGGCAATGTTTGCAACAGTTTAAAAAAGCAATTATGTATAGGCCTGAAACCCATCTCAGGTTCAAATTTCAGGCATGAAATAGAGGGCCAAACAACCTCGGATTGAGCTAAAAATTGATATGCATATTATAGAAAAGTTTATCTTTCAAAAAAAAAGAATCAATGAATTTCAATAATAAATGTAAGAGTTATGCTATCTCAAAAATGGACTTAGGCCATGTTTGCAGCAACTCAGAAAACAAATTTTCTACAGACAAAAATCTGCGTTTGAGTTGATTTTCTATGACTATTTCGAACATCCAAATGATAATATTTTTCATCCAAAATTTGTAGATACGAAGTTCAACATGCAAGATACCAAATGCAAGGAATCCGACAGCATTTCATTGCTGGAATCAAAAGTTATAGGCTTTCAAAGAGCTAACATGAAACAAATTCCAAACAGAGTTACTATAAAAATTTATCAACAAAGCTAAATTTTGACTGCTTTTGCAATTTTTTTAGCTTGGCTCAGCTAGATCATGTGAGTATTTCAACTCACCTTATTGTACGAATGCAAATACTTTGATTTATGAATAAAGGCTGAAGCTTTGCTTGAGAAATAGCCTCTAAGAACCTTTACAGCAGAAGAAAATAGCATGCAAAAGAAAATTTTACTGTAAATTAGAAACCACTATTAAATATCAAAAATTTCAATGAAATTGTAAGTTTGGAGTTTGATTACCTTTGTATTATCATCTAGATTGAAAAAGATTGCAATTTGTTGAATTCAACTGAAGAAAAGCTTGGATTTTTAATTTTGAGAAGGTGTGTTTACTGTATATTGTTTTCAGGTGGAAGAGGAAAATGAATTTGATAAAAATGAACGTACTGGTATTCCTTTTTCCCATTTATTCGTTTACAGGCTAAGACTAATGGGCCAAAGGACCCAAATCTAAAGAAAACAAAATGCACTTTTCTCTCAAGTTTTATATAAGAAAAATATGTGAGTATATACTTGCAAAATACATTTTCTACCATGTAAAAAGATAAATTTATATTTTTAAAACATTTTTGTTATTAAAATTCTTTATTTTACATAAATGCTCTATTTTCATGAATAAATGCAAAAGTCTACATTTTTAACTTCTAAAATTCAACAAAAATATTTTTCTTGCTTAGAAAAATATAACTAACCATAAACTCAAATTTATAATTAAATCTCATTTTTCATCTTTTTATTAAAATAAACACCCTTTGAAAAAATCAAATACCTCTTTTAAAAATTGTTAAAAGAAGTAATTGGCAATAACTAATGAAATTATTGCATTTTCACTAAATAAAACCCATTTCTCATCTATTATCAACCCGAACGAAATAAAATAGAGTTCCAAATTTTATTTTCATAATTTAATTCCAAAATTCATTGTTTATTTCAAATAAACAATATAAAATATGCAAATTTATTTTAATTCAGAATATTAAATTATAACCATAGTTATAATTTAATATTAATAGGTAATCTCCAAAACCAGTGTTGTTACAGACTCCGTCCCTTAACAAAATTGCGTCCCTGCAATTTCTAGAGAAGAGTTTGTATTCAACACATTAATTTCACCAATGAAAAGAAAGATATATAAGCTCGAGTCTAAAAAAATTGCCCAACTCAAAATGACAAAAGACCAAGATATAATTGCTTGACAAATTCTATAATTTCCCTAATATATCCGTCGGGATTAGCATGCTATAGAATTGTATAAGCAACACCTTATAATTTCGAAGGCTTCACTCCTTCGAAACAAGAACACAAACCGAATGCTACCCAAAAGATTAATCAAGTGAGATTAATTTCTTAGAAATATCTCGAATAGAGTCAGGATTTAGCTCAACTTTTATCTCGAGCTCCAATCATTAAGATGATCATCGACATGAATTTCCATGTTTCATTACGGAAAGAACTATGCCAACAAAGGTTTGACAAGAAAAGAGGTATGAGAATTCGATGATAGGTGGTTTCTTCAAAGGTCACCAGACTCAATTGATCGCAAAATGCATGTCATTAGACAATGGTACAAAGACAAAAAAAACTCGATGAATGGATTCCCATACTCCTATTCTATAAAGCATTATTTTTTAAGGTTTCCAAAAACCCAATTTCTTTATACTCTAATTCTCAAACTTCTGTATTTTGAAAATTTTCATAACTTCTTTCAAAAATCCAATTTAATCTCTAAACACTTAATTAAAATGAACAAAATTCTTTACACACATATTCTACCACAATATATATCATTTTGAAGCATATACTTTTATATAAAACATCAATCATTTTATATTCACAAAATGGGTAGAATGCACATAATTATTAAGGAAACAAGTTATTTCAATCACAACCCAACTGTAAAGATCCTCAAATTTGACCCTACAAAACTCAAAATCTAAAAATACTTATATAACAAAAGTTGTTCTAATAATTCTATGCTTTCCAACAATATAAAGATCATCCAAATCAGATTTACGGTTTGAAAGTTATGCAAAATTTACTTTCAGCTTAAATTTTAGAAAATTTCATAATAAGACAGAAATGTCTATCCATTTTCAGACCCATTTTAAACTATATAAAATGTGAATATTCCAAAATGTTAAAAAGAAAATTTGTAGCTTACCGAAAGCTCTTTCGTTTACAAAAAGATTGGACTAATTTGGAGTTATAAATCTCAAGTTATTGATGTTTTAGTACAACACTTTTCCAAACAAGATTTCAGTTTTTAAATCAATTTGAAATTTGAAATTTTCCCAAATCATTTCAATCTCAAACTTCATTTTCAAACAAGAATTTTGCTCAATCATTTATTCAATGATCTTCTTTTTCCCTAGAAAGCTAAGACATATGAAATTATGATCACCTTATATATTCATCATAAATAAAAGCATTTCATTAAGTGGAAATATTTCCATTACTTTCCAAAATCTAACTTTAAAATAATTAACTATGAAAACTCATTTTTAAAGAGATAACTAATCTCTTCCATTATCAAGAGATGATTAATGATGATTTGTTAAAACAAACTTTGTGAATATATATAATGTTTCAAATTATTCTCATAACTTTAAAAATGATTTAACAACACAATTCGCTCATATATCAAAACTATTCAATCTCAAATTTCCACTTTGTCGCACAAATTAAACTTCCAATTAATTATCAGTGTAAAACTAATTAAAGTTCACAATTAATTCAAAATTGTTTTCAAAAGAATTTCATGATTTCACACTAACCAATTTTTAATACAACCAAAATTTAAAACCAAACTTGCCAACAACTTTATGCTAAAAGATTAAAATTATCATTTCTTAAGATAGATTTTTAAATCTATCTTCCACTATTAATCAAATAACTATGTGTCAAAACAAATTTTATAGTCATCATTAATAACTTGTACTAAATATTCAATTGATATTTTAATTTTTCAAACCGAAGTATTATTTTATGTTAAATACTTCATTTTATTAATCAAAGCATCATACGATATCTTCTTCTAATTAAGGCATCCCCTTAATTTGAATTATTCAATTTAATTACCCAAATTACCATATTCAATTTCACAAAATTTTCAAATACTGCAACAACATTTCCTCACCATTGTTTTATAGTTAATGAACCCATCGATTGGCTACCGAGTTGACCTAGTGATCAAAACTGCCTCCCCACTCCTCTAATACTTACTATGGTTCAATGGCTGCATTTAATTCTCAAGCCATATTAATTTATTCCAATCTTTACTTATTAAAACTCAATTTACCGTGCCCGATTGCCTCATTATAGCATTTAGGAACTTCCTATCAATAATGTTGATCAGACGTATCGTTCAGAATTCTTAAAGCAATTGATGGACAACCCAACACAAAAATCATTTTCTTAAAAAAATACCTCATATATAATACTCAAAATATTCTTTATTTCCCTCAAAAGATTTCTAGTTTCACTTAAAACATATCTTCAATTTGAAAGATATGAAAACTCAGTTATAACTTATACTCAAAATCAAAAAAACAAGAAGAACTCATCAAGATATTCCCAGAATACTCGATTCACAAGGCTGATGGAATAAACTGGAGCGTTGATTACTCCGAATGGTATAACGAACCACTTACAAGAACAATACGAGTGTGGAATGCGGTAAGAGGAACGCTATCCTCTGCAACTCGTAGCTCATGAAAGTCGGTGTAAGGCCAAGCTGTGCAATGACCCTAGCACCACTTAATAGATTAAAAAGAGATCAACGGGTTATAAGAGTAATGTTAAGATTTCTTCTCGAATGATACGAAGAACACAAACAACACATCATTACTTCGAGTGAAGTAATGTCACAAAGCCTATCAACAAATGAGTATACAAAGTGGATATCTCAAAAGAAGCATGAATGATGAATGTCGAATAAGTTCAATTAATCACCTCATTTCCTTAGTGGACATCCTCGTGGAAGAATGATTGAAAGACAAAGGATTGGAAAGGAGGTCAATACAAAACTCGATTGCCTGACAGGGTAACAAACCCGAATGGGGCCATAGAAATTAAGAACGTCACAATGACTGGAATTCAAGATATATTATCAACATCTTGAAACTCAAGAGTGAAATACAGATACTTCGGAATCATCATTAACATCTCGAAGGAAAAAAAAACAAATTAGCCAAAATTTGGATACCTAGATATAGGATCCTTCGACAACAGAATGTTGCTTGATAATATACAAGCCACACTATCCCCAAATCATTCCCATCTCAAGATAGAAAATAGCATAAAAAGGTAAAATACAAGAAAAAATTCCCAAATCCTCATACATTATGCCAAATATTGCGGATCCCCTCAATTGGATTCGTAATCCTCACAGAAGAACAAGACCAGAACATCCTAAAGCATCAATAAATTCCTCCGATACGGATGAGTGTGAAGCACCCATATCGAAGAGAACTCGAATAGAACGATCGCAATTAGGATCACTCCTAGAATAAGATATTATAAATTCTATTATGGAATACTAGGAATAAAATATATTCCTAGACATATCCCCACTTCAATCTCAAAGGACACGAAAAGGTCATGGCACGATGATTAAGGGATTCGTAATACTTGTATTACACTTGGATGTACCATATGTATTTATGTTCTACGTTTATCATATTTTGTTTTGAACTCAGATCTGATACCAACCTAGGACACCCTACCCCGAGAACACATTGACAAAGAGTATTACTAGGTAATACCGTCTGCTAATGTGGAGAATAGGGCTAGTTAGGAGCGACCATCTATAGCCTTGTCTTAAATACATATTGAATACGTTGATAAAAGCTCTATTTTTTCCATCTCAAGTGGATCGACATATCCAATAAATAATTAATACAAATCCATAGGTGGCTATAGGATCTATCAGAACAGAATACAGCAACCCAAATGTAAAACACATCACAGAACGGCGGATAATCACATATATACACACGTATACAGATACATCACAGAGTATACAAAATGATACATCACAAATGTGGTATGAGGACCATAATACAAACACGATTCACAAGAATATATATATATATATATATATATATATATATATATATATATATATATATATATATATCAGAGTAGCAACAAAAGGACTACACAAACGCTATAATAAAAAGCCAACAGAAAAGTCCATATGGGAGCAGATAGACCAAGTCCAAAAGGGAACCTAACTTGAAACACCTCAGTCTGACCCGAGTATAAAATACACGGGTCAGTCTAGCTAAACAAATCAGTTTAAGAGGATAATTTTTAACTTAAGCATACATCAAGGTGATAATCTTCTTAAATGAGAAGAACTAATTCAAGGGTATATGGTTACTTCACATGACACAATCAACTAGGTATAGTAATTTCAAATGATATAAGGATATCATAAACATGAATGCAACTCAAAGGTGATAAAACTTCATAACAAATCCCATAATAAAAGTACGCCTCATTTCATTGGCGTATTACATAACATCAAATATGGCTTAGGAGAAAAGCATAACTCCAAAGAGGAGAAATCTCAAATCGTCGTATTGGCAAACTCAAAAGCATTCTCAAAAGATAAAGCATCGTCTCAAAATACAAAATAAGGCAATCAAATATATATCTCGTTGATCTCCTTTTAATCATCTTAGTGGTGCTAGGGTCATTCCTCAGCTTGACCTTACATCAATTTTTGATCAGCTATGAGCTGCGAAGGATGGCATTACTCTTACCGCATTCCGCACTCGTTATTAGTCTTGTGAGTGGTTCGTTATACCATTCGGTATAATAGACACACCAGTCTATTCCATCAATCTTGAGGATCGAGTATTCTGGGAATATCTTATGAGTTCTTCTTGTGTTTTTGATTTTGAGAATAAGTAATAAGTTGTGTTTTCAAATTTCTCAAAAAAATTGAAGACATGTTTCTAAGATAAATAGGAATATGTTTTTGGAAAAAAAAAGAATATTTTAAGTATTATATATGAGGTATTTCTTTTTAAAGAAAATGAATTTTTGTGTTGGGTTGTCCATCTAGAGCTTTAAGAATTTTGGTCGATGCGTTTGGCCAAGTTATCGATAAGGATTTTCTAAACGCTGTGATGAGACAATCAGACATGGTAAATTGAGTTTTAATAAGTAAAGTTTGGAAATAATTAATACGTTGGAGTGTTAATTTTTATTTTAAATGTTTAATATAGCCATTTGACCATAGTGAGTGTTGGATGAGTGGCGAGGCAGTTTTCACCATTCGATCAACTCTATAGTCAATCAATGGGGTCATTCACTATAAATCAATGGCGAGGTAATACACTTAAATTATTTGAAATTTATGAAATTGAATATGGTAATTTGGGTAAGTAAAGTGAATAAGTCTAATTAAGGGGATGTCTTAATTAGAAGAAAATGTCATTTGATGCTTTGATTAATAAAATGATGTATTTAAGGTAAAAGAATACTTTAGTTTGAAAATTAAAATATTAATTGAATATTTTAGTACAAGTTATTAATGATGACTACAAAAATTTATTTTAATGGATAATCAATGATCATCTCTTGATAATGGAAGAAATTAGTTATCTCTTCTAAAATGATTTTTCATAATTAATTGTTTTTAAAGCTAGATTTTTGGAAAGTAATGAAAATATTCCACTTAATAAAATGTTCTGTGATGATTACATAAAGTTGATCATAATTTTATATGTCTTTGCTTTCCACGGAAAAATAGGATCATTTAATAAACGGCAAAAAGCATGTTTGAAATTGTATTTTGAAATTAAAATGGTTCGGGAGAATTTCAAATTTTAAATTGATTTTAAAAGCTGAAATTTCATTTAGAAAAGTGCTGTACTAAAATAGCGATAACTGGAGATTTATAAATCCAAATAAGCTCAATCTTTTAGAAAATGAAATAGATTTCAGTAAGTTATAAAATTTCTTTTTACCACTTTTAAATAAAATGCTTTTTACTGAGTCTAAAATAGGTTTGAATGTGGATAGGTAGTTCTGCTCTATTACAAAATTCTCTAAGATTAAGATGAAAGTAAATTTAAAAAAACTTTCAAACCGTAAATCCAGTTTTGAAGGTCTTTATATTGTTGGAAAGCGTAGACTGAGTAGAAAAACTTCAATGTTACAAAGTTTTTCATATTTTATTATTTGCTAGGTCAAAACAGATCTTCTTTATAGCAGGTCTGAAATAAAATTGGTCTATTTCCCTCAATAGTTAAGTGTAGCATTTCTTATTTATGATCATGAACTAATATTATCTATTTGAGTTAAGTACAGGTGAAAAGAGGATAGGTGATATATATTTTGAGAAAAAAGATTATATATATATATAAAAGTTTGTGCGAAACCGCTTTAAAATGCCAAAAGGGAAAGGTATGCTTGCAGATTAAATTTATGGTTTAAATGATATATATTTTGTGTTTTCGACCTAACGGTCGACGTATATTATTTAAATCATTTTTGTAATTGTATACGGCCCTCCGTACAAAGGAGACTCCATCGATTTTTCCAGAAATTTCTAATACTTAGAATATTTAAGAAACAAATTGGGAAAAAAATATGTTGCAAACTAATGGATACCTATGGAAGAATTAGAGAATAAACAACTTAAACTTTATTTACTCTAACGAAGAGTAATGAATTTAAATTTAAATTTAAAATATAAGTAATATGCTTTGGAAATTTTCAAGTACTGAAATTTGAGAATTTTAAACTCGAAGATAACAGTTTGGAAAAATTTAAGAATATTTGTTTGGTAAAATAGGAGTATAAAAATCCATTCCTTGGGTTTTTTTGCCTTTGTGCAATTATCTAACAACTTGCATTTACGCGGTCGTTTGGGTTGGTGGTATTGAAGAAACCACTACCTCTTGTTTACCCAATTATTGTCAATCTTTTATTGGTGTGATTCCTTTCGTAGCGACACATAGAAGGTCATGTCAATAATTATCTAGTTGGTTAGAATCAGGATAAAGTTATGTTAAAATTCCAACTCTATTCAAGAAGCTTCTAAGAAATCAATCTCACTCGATTAATCTTTTGCATAGCATTCCGTCTATGTTCTTTTTCTGAAGGTGTAGCGTCTTCAAAATCATAGCGTATTACTTATATTTTAAAATCAATGGTTCAATAATCCCAATGCCTGCACTTAGGAAACCATAAAATTAATCAAGCAATCTTATCTTGTTTTTTTTATCATCTTGTGTTGTGGGTGAGAAATTTTAAACTCAAGCTTGCTTATTTTCCTTTGCTAGATGAAATAATCGTGTTGAATGCAACTCTTCTCTAAAAATTGCAAGGATGCATTTTTTATTGGGGGGAGTCCGTAACAACCCTGGCTTTGGTGATTACCTATAAAAATTAAATTATAATGGTGGTATAATTTATTAATAGGGAAATAAAATAAACTAGAGATGGAGAATTTGTTAAAATTGTTTATTTTGAATAAACAATAAGTTTTGAATAAATAGAAATGGAATTTAGATGGTAATGTTGGTAATAAATGGTGAATAATGGTAATTTGTCAATTTGGGTATTAATTGAATTAATTAAGTGAGATAAAATAATTTAATTCAATAAAAATTTGTTGAAATAAATAAATAATGTTGGAAATGAATGTAAAATGTTGGAAATAAAGTATGAATATTTTATTATGTTAATTTACGATAAAAATGAACATCATACGGTTTTAATTTGATAAAATGCAAAAAATTTGCAAATTATTGCCAAATGTTAAGTTTTGTAAATTTTAATGAAGTATTAAATTTATTATTATGTATTTTATAAATAAAAAGGTGGAATATTATTTAAAATATTTTTTAGATGTAAAATATTTTTTGTTTGTTAAGACAATATAAATAAGAAAAGTGATTTTATGTAATTTTTGTTGTTACAATACTGATTTATTTAAATAAAAGTTATAATTGAAGCATTTAATTAAAAATGAAAATTTAATGATAAAAAGTAAATGGTTAAAATAACTTTTATATGTGGTAAAATATTTGGTAAAACTAAAACATGTTAGTTTGATTTTATATAAATTGAAAACATGAGAATATATGTTTTTTTAGGTAAAATATATGTGCTTTAGTGTTAATTAGTATTGTAGGCTAATTATTTCTTTTTGGGTCTAAGCCCATATACCATCCTAATAAAGAAGAAAATACTCTTTTTCTCAGAAATTAGTACATACTATAGTTTTAAAAGTTGAGAAACTAGAAAGGAGCTGAAACTTATTTCACCTTTGAAATCTAAAACCAAATTCCAATCTCCCCAAATCATTGCAGAAAATTAATCAATCTAAAGCTTTTAAAATTGGTAATCCATTCAAAACCAAAATCTACTCATCTATTTCTAGTTTTGAGAGACTGTTGTCTGTAACTAGTTTACTTCTTGTTGCATGTTTCTCTCTTTTCAAGTTTCAGGTTTCTACAACTAATTCATGGCAGAAGATTCAAGCTGGCAAGTCTAATTCGCTGAAAAACATATAAGGTGAGTATCAAAACTCACAATTTCAAGCTTTAATTGAGATTTCATGGTAAGAAATCTCAGTTTTGTTTGTTGCTTTTGAATCGTTGTCAGTAAATTAGGCATATCTCTTTCGTTTTAAAGCGAAATTTGATTTTGTTTGATGTTCTAGAAAGCATGAAAAGAGTGTGATAACTTTCATGTTGAACTCTTTTGAAAATTTTGAGCACAAAGGGTCGAAAATCTAAATTCAAACTCGCTGCCCTGTCACTGTAAAACTGTGACTTTATGTGCTAAGTATTGTTGGTAATTTGAGCATATCATTTTCCTTTGATGTTCGAATTCTATGATTCTTAATATTGCTATAAGCTTAGATTATCTGCTACAACTTTCATGTTTTGAGTTTTGTTAAATTTGAAAGTTTATGTGGATCGTATATGTATGTAGTACATGACAAGTACGTGTATGATAATATAAATTGTACACGGTAAAAATGCAGATAAAATTAAAGTAATCACACTAAATTTTTTATATTGGCTCTGACCCCCCATCCTACGTCCAGTCCTGAAGCTCCCCTTCGGAAATACACTAACCAATTTCCCTCGATTTTCCAGAAGGAATATGCTTTTATACAAGAGTATTTCTTTGATAAATGTGTGCTCTATGCAACAATGATTTTGACTATAAGAGCAGCTTCTTTCTATAATTTCCTTGAGCAGTATGTAGTTTAAGCTTTTGATATAAGGAAGAGATAAAAGAGTTTTTTGAGTGCTTCTTGAAATCATAGAAAATTAGAAAACAAAGCAAAAAAGTTTAGAATGACGATTTAATTGTAACTTTGAATTTCACGTTTATTTATAGATGGCGAAGAGCTTGTTTGAGAAGTAACGACTTTTGGTTCACTCTATTTCGTTCCAAGAGTCACAATGTTTGATAAGAAAGAGTTATGACCAAAACAGGAGAATGCAACTCTTCAATTGAGAAAGATGACTTTTGGAGAAAAATGTCCATTACCCAGGTTAGACGCCTGGCCATTTGTATCAAACGTCTGGGTTGCTAAAAATTAAAAACCAGAACATGTTGCGAGACGTCTGAGCACATACGCCAGACGTCTGGCACATGTATTTTCTATTATCTTTCTTAATGGTAATTTGTATGTGCAAATGCTTATAAAGATTACTCAAGGAGATTATACATATCATCTATTTACAACATTAACAGAATGTGCTAATATTTCTCAATATAATCATCCTTGTGTCGGTCTTCAAGTCTTGGTCATGAAAGTCTACCTGCATATGGATAATATATATACCTATGAATATTGAATGTAAGTGCTTGTATAGTTTTTGTCATCGAAATCGAGGTTCTAACAAAATCTTGATGTTTACATGGACGAAACTTCGTTCTAGTATCGTTGTTCCAAAACTAAAACAACAGCTGCAGTGAACTTCAAATCTGGAATTTGTTTTGGCCATATTTTTCATGTTTCTTATCCAAATTCAATAATTTTAGATGTTCCGGAAAGCTTATATTTTGTGGTAAAAGTTTCATGTTTTGATTCTTCTGAAATTTCGAAGTTAACTTGATCAAAACAGTATTTGTTTGTTGCTATTCCGAGAGCAAAATGACAGCAATAACAATCACTGACCTGAGAATTGTATTAGCTTATTTTTGCTCTCATTCTTATTCGATTTTGATGTTGTTTTTGAGATGTTTTAAGAGATATGATGTGATGCCCCACCTATATACCCACGCTAGCCAAGGACACTACGGTGTAATGCCGTCAACTAGCACGGAAAATAAGACTGTGGAGGAGCGACCATCTGTATAGTTGCTTTGTGCAAGTACCGATATGCCAGATAATATATAACTTGCATTCTTTCAAGAGGAAATCCGACATACCGACACAAACTCAAAGTTACTACACAGTGGCTATAATGTCTTCGGAAACAAATATAGAAATAAACATAACACAAATGAGTAACAGATAATTCATATCACAAAGGAGGAAATAGATATGAATATATATATATAACACATAAAAGTGTTCATCAGAGTAGTGGTCAACACGATCCACACTATCGCAAAAGAAATAGCTATCAGTGCTATACAAAAGAATATGGGTACAACCATGAGTCTATATCTCAAGATTATACAACAAAAACTACCAATCTAAGTAGTTAGCCAAAAGTCAAGGTAATGATCCTGGATGAGAAGTCAAGCAGAAGCATCTGTAACATCTCGGTCTGACCCGAGTATTATTTAATAAGAAAATAATAAACGGATCAGTCTAGCTATAAATATCAGATGAAATGATATAGAATAAGAGATAGAACTAAACGTATAATAATCACAATGCCAAGCTGTGAAAAATAAGTAATTGAAAATCAACAAGAGATTAATCAATATCACAAAAATCTACTCAAAGATTAAAAGGAATGTCATACTCCTTATTTCATTCACCAAACCATAAATATTGACAATTATATCAATGTCAATCACAAAAGTCAATGACACACAAATTCACCAATGCACAAATATTGATAAAACTTATCAGTGAAAATCACGAAAATTGGTGAAACACAAATCCTAGAAATCATCAGTAGAAATCCAGAAATCACAAAAAGGGGGAAGGCCTATCACAAACGGGAGCATAAAGCTCACCAACACGTGTATCACAAAACGGAACGCTATTCCATGGTTGCTAACCATTGATTTTGAGCTGAAGCTCCACAAATCGGCTCGAAGACCATGGATCGCTACCCCACCAATTTTGAGTCGAAACTCCACAAAACGGGGTTTAGTCTCCCTCGCAGACAAAGAGACATCGCTCGTTGCTAGTCTAAATCACCAAAAATGATCGTCATGATCATCAAGAAGTGTCAATTACAGTAAGCTGGTAAATATATGAGCTCAGCATCATGTCCCGTAACCACTAGCTTAACTTAAATATTTACGAACAAATTGTAGATCTCCACTATAAAATTGTCACAAGAGATTCATTCGAACAAGTCTAAGAATTAACCGACGAAGTAAACGCAAGCGTTTCATACCACTCGTTTTACTAAGCCGTTTAATTAAATTTCTCATGCGAGTGAGTTAAAGGCTTGCATATACTAATAGGTTGGAAAACGGTTTTATAAAGAGTTTAAATATTTACTACTAGTATAGAAACCTTTGTATTTTAAAGTGACAAAGCACAAAACAATCAATCACCAAAATTCACATACGAAGACGTGAATTAATTCCAAAGAAATCGATATCAAATCCATCAAAATGGATATTTCATAGAATTCCATATTAGAAGTCATCAAAGTCGAAAAATTGATAGCATCAATTAGGAATCAAAACGAATCGATAAAAACTGTAATCACAACCCAAATAGGCAAATTAGGCATAATAGGCATTTAAGAGCAGGTCAGTCCACTGGCTCAATGAGTTCAGTCGACTGATCACACTCCCTGAAAATATGCGGGATACTGGTCAGTCGACTGAACTCAGTGGGTCAGTCGACTGACTGCAGTAAACAGAGCCCCCAAGGCTCTGTAGGAAGCCTTCACCCTGCTTATTAGCTTCAGCCAGTCGACTGACCAAGAAGTCCAGTCGACTGACTGGAGCTAAGGCAGTTTTCCCTGCCTATTAACGGAAGAAGAAACCCTTCCCATTTCACAACCGGACGAGCCTCGGGCACTAAGGGATTACGCCAATCGGGAACCCAGCCCTATAGGCTCTTCGATGCATCACCAAAAACTTGTTCAAATATCCATAGAAGGATTTCCATAGAATTTGCTTTCAAAACACCAAAAGTTGGAATATTAACCAAATTAATCCAAACCAAAAGCAAATGCACATGAATAATTGTTAGGAATTCATACCCAACGTTCAAAGATAGTTATAGATCTAGATGTGAGATAAAATCTCACCTTTTCACAAAATCAATGTAGAAGAGGCTTGAAAGCAAAGTGATAATCAACCACTCTTCAACACAACCCAAATGAGCTTAAATCTATGCTCAAAAGAAGAACATTCTCAAAGTTAGGTTTAGGAATTTCTGAAATTCAAGAGAGGAGGAGTTGGAGAAGGTGAAGAGAAGGCTTACCAATGGGTTCTCTTGAATTTGGAGCTAGAAGTTGATTTGCAAATAAAAAAATAGGGCTTGAGTTTTAATTTTCCATTCCACTCACCATTAATCTCTTTAGAACTGAAAAGTAGAGGAAGAGGGAGTGAATGAAGAGGGGGTTTCAGTTTGGGGTATTAAGTTAGAACATTGGGCTGAACCCAAACCCAAACCCGAAGTGAAAAAGGTCAAATTTTTAGCTAGCTCCAAATATATCGATGTTTATACTCAAAAAGGTTGCAAATGGCGTTTTGAACTCAATGGAAGGGGCTCGAGTCCCAAATTTGACCGTATGCAAAAAGTAGATTTTCGGACAAAAATTCGACTAATGATGAAATATTTAAATAAAATATTTAAGTATAAAATCGATAAATATGCGGGTTGTTACAGGCTCCCCTCCTTAAAGAAATTGCGTCCTCGCAATATATAAGATGAAACATAAAGTAACAACCATAAAAGCATATTAACACAAAAGAAATTTGAAATAAGAAGTTCACCTCAAGGAGCATGAGTAAGTAAGTCTGGATGTGTTCGCTCGATGAATTCTCTAGATTCCCAAGAGCAATCCTTAGGATTCGCAGACCATTGAACCTTAGCAAGCGAAACATCTTTATTTTGAAGGCGCTTGACCTCCGAAGCAATAATACGAATAGGATGTTGCTCATAAGTCAAATTAGGTGAAACTTCAATTTCTTCCACAATATCGGGCTCAAGAATGGAATCGTAATCTCGAAGGCATTTCCGTAATTGAGAAACGTGAAACACGTCATGAATAGCAGAAAATTGAGCTGGTAATAAAAGGCGATATGCCATTGAACCAATACGTTCGGTGATAGGAAACAGACCAATATATCGAGGTGCTAACTTTCCCGATCGACTAAAACGCACAACACCCTTCATTGGTGAAACACGAACAAACACAAAATCTTCCACGGAAAATTCTAATTTCCTTCTCCGGGTATCAGCATAGGATCTTTGTCTACTCTGGACTTCTTTCATCCTATGACGAATAAGGCCAATCTTTTCTGTGGAATCACGAATAAAATCTGGACCTAAAACCAGCTTCTCACCGGCCTTAAGCTAACAAGAAGGATATCGGCATGGCCTTCCATAGAGTGCCTCGAAAGGTGCAATACCAATACTAGATTGGAAGCTATTATTATAGGAAAACTCAACAAGAGAAATATGATCTTCCCAACTTCCGCCAAAATCAAGAACACATGCACGAAGAAGATCTTCAAGAGTTTGATTCACACGCTAAGTTTGTCCATCGGACTGGGGGTGATAAGCGGTGCTAAAATTAAGCTTCATTCCTAAAGCTTTTTGAAGACTCTTCCAAAATCCACATGTAATCTTACAATTTCTTTGATAAAAAGCTTGGCCAAGGGAGGGACGGTTCGATTGGACCGAACGGGAATAAAATGGGCGGATTTAGTGAGTCTATCAACTATAACCCATAAGCTATCATGCCCCGAACGAGAACGGGGAAGGCCGTCAATAAAATCCATAGAAATTTGGTCCCACTTCCAAATTGGAATTTCTAAAGGTTGCAATAACCCACCGGGCCTTTGATGTTCGGCCTTAACAAGTTGGCAAGTCATGCAACACCTAACAAAGTTAGCAATATCAGATTTCATTCCCTCCCAATAATAAAGTCGCTTCATATCCGCGTACATTTTACTACTACTGGGATGAATGGTAAATTTAGAACGATGAGAATCTTCTAAAATATCTTTACGAAGATCACTAATATTTGGCACGATAAGTCTACCAAATATTAGAATGCCGCCACGAGAATCGATATCAAAGTCTCTCAAACCTTCATTATCAATCTTATCTTTAATATTTTGTCCAAGAAGAGCCAATTCGGGATCTAGCCTTTTAGCTTCAAGAATGCGGTCTGAAAGAGAAGGATGAGCCTCAAGGCTACATAAAACAAGATATGAACATAAATCGGAGACACGATCTCGAATTTCACAAGTAGATAAAACCTCGAGATCATTCCATTTGGATATCATCATAGAAACAACCGCTTGTTGCTTGCGACTAAGCGCATCGGCGACGCGATTTCCCTTTCCGGGAGTATAAAGGATGTCAAGATCATAAGATGCAAGGAACTCGAGCCAACGCTGTTGACGCAAATTAAGTTCCTTCTGAGAGAATAAAACTTCAAAAGACTTATGATCAGTATAAAGAACAAATTTCTCTCCTAAAAGATAATGACGCCAAATCCGAAGGGCGAAAACAATAGCCGCGATCTTTAAATCATGAGTGACATATATAGTCTCGGCTGCCTTCAATTGCCTAGAAGCATAAGCAATAACACGTTCTTTTTGCATAAGAACGGCACTTTATGCACCCAAACCAACGCGATTTGCATCGGTATAAACAATAAAATATTGGTTCCCTTCGGGAATAACAAGAATAGGAGCATCGGAAAGGAGTTCTTTTAATCTCTGAAAAGAAGTCTCACATTTGTCCGACCAAATGTATTTAACACCTTTCTTCGTTAAGCTAGTGAGAGGCACGACAATCTTAGAAAAGTCTTTGATAAAACGATGGTAATAACCCGCCAATCCAAGAAAACTATGAATCTCCTTCACACTCTCCGGTCTCTTCTAATCTTGAATCGCTTCAATCTTTGAAGGATCCACGGAAATTCCGGATTCGGAAATAATATGACCGAGAAACTTCACATAAGATTACCAAAAGTGGCATTTAGAAAACTTTGCCTTTAATTGATTACGCCTAAGAGTTTCCATCACAATCCGAAGATTCTTTTCATGCTCCTCCTCGGTTTTTGAATACGCAAGAATATCATAAATAAAGATGAGAACAAATCGATCGAGGAAGTCTTTGAAAACTCGATTCATTAGGTCAACGAAATAAGCCGGAGCATTCGTTAACCCAAATGGCATAACAAACCATTCATAAGATCCATATCGAGTACGGAACGATGTCAAAAGAATGCTATCGTCTGCAATACGAAGCTGATGAAAACCTGTTGTCAAGTCCAACTGTGAAAAGACTTTAGCACCACTAAGTTAATCGAATAGATCATCAATCCAAGGTAAAGGATATTTGTTCTTGATAGTAATATCATTAAGCTTGCGGTAGTCAACGCAAAGCCTAAGTGTGCCATCGGATTTCTTCATGAAAATAGCTGAAGCTCCCCAAGGCGAGGAACTAGAGCGAATAAATTGCTTCGTTTCCAAATCGGATAATTGTACGCGCATCTCCTCATTTTCTTTATTGGATAAACGATAAGGAGGACGAGTAATAGGTTGAGCTCTAGGGGTAAGATTAATTCTGAACTCAATTGCTCGCTTAGGTGGTAATCCTAAAACGGGCTCAAATATGTCGGAAAATTCACGAACAACGTGAATAAGAGAAATGATGTCTTCCTCATCATCATTATCATCATCGCGAGGATTTAAAGAATATAAAGATGCAGATAAAGTGGAATCCAAATCTTTGAGAATAATAGAAATCTGCTTAACAGATTGAGGATGTCGAAGATGAATAGTCCGCTCAAGACATAGGATATGAGCTTCATAACGGTTAAGCCAATCCATTCGTAAAATCATTCCAAAGCCTAAGTAACGCATGACATGCAAATCAGCTAGGAAAGGAAAATCACACAAAATAATCTCGACAACTTTACAAAGCAAACTAAGAGTTGCGGATCCACCAACTGGATTCGAAATTCTCAAAGAAGTCATTAAAGCAACAACACTTAAAGAAAAAGTATCAACAAGTTCTTTTGAAATAAAAGAATGGGATGCACCCGTATCAAAAAGAACTCGAATAGGCTATTCACGAAATATAATAATGCCATCAAGGATAGAAAGAGACATACCTTGATTACGAGATGTGTTGCCAGGGGCTTGAGCAACATTTAACTTTCCCTCCTTCTTGCCCTCAAGCTTGGGGCATGAAGATATAACATGGCCGGGACTTTTGCAGTAGCGACAAGAGGGGGGCCTCGAACACATATTTGAATAATGGTCCTTTGAACCACAATTATAGCATTCTCCACGACCAAAGGAAGAAGTTTTTGCCACAGGGGTTGCTTGCTTCCCATTTTTGTTGCGATAAGGACCTTTGAATTTGTTAGGCCTTTTCTTGTTGTTGTTGAAGTTTGGTTTGGGACCCACCACTTCAACATCGCTTTCCCTATCCGCATCTTCAAGACGAAGAGCGATATCAATGAGTTGGTCGAAAGAAACTTCTAATTTTAGAAGTAATGGCTTCTTGAGTCTCTTGTTCAAGCCATAGACAAATCTCATATTTTTCTTCAATGGGGTGTTAATATATTCCACCCCGTATTTAGAGAGAGATTCAAAAGACGCGACATAGTTAGTCATGGAAGGTTCACCTTGAACAAGGTCAATAAAACGGCGAGCCAAAGTCATCTTCTCAGCTTCTGGCACAAACTTTAATTCGAAACGTGCCAGGAATTGCTCCCAGGTGAGATCCTTTTCATTAATTCAGAAATAAGAAGTTCATACCAGTCTAATGCTCTTTATTGGAGCATACTAGAAGCCACCTGAACTCGGTGAAGATCAATAAGATTCATGCGAGAAAAGATTCGATCGCATGATCTCAGCCAAGCCTGGATTTCAATAATAGTTTCAGAACCCTTGGATGGTTTCCCACCCAAGTTGGTATAATCGTTGCAAAAGCGTGCAAATCCAGACTTAGGATGAGTTGGTTCCAAATTAGATCTAGCTGTTTGAGCATTCTTAACTAAATCAAGAAGCTACTGGGAAGACATAAAAACTCCATCTTGGGGAGTAGCACTAGATTGACCGGCGTTGGGACGGCCTGGTCTAACCATTTCCCTTCCTTAAGAAAGAAAGAAAGAAAGAAAGAAAGAAGAAAAAGGTTATTCACCATATGAATATCAAGCAATCCTTGATAAATAAAACAAGGAATCGTAAAAGAAAATAGGATAGAACGGTACGTAGACACGAATTAAATCCTAAGGCACGACTCCTAAGATGGACTTAGGGCGGTGATCCTTGTTAAATTATTCTACATTGTTCCTAAGTTTGGCTTTGATACCAAGCTGTGACACTCCACCTCTATACCCACGCTAGCCAAGGACACGACGATGTAATGCCGTCAACTAGCACGGAGAATAAGGCTGTTGAGGAGTGACCATCTGTATAGTTTCTTTGTGCGAGTACCGATATACCAGATAATATATAACTTGCATTCTTTTCAAGAGGAAATCCGACATACCGACACAAACTCAAAGTTACTACACAGTGGCTATAATGTCTTCGGAAACAAATATAGAAATAAACATAACACAAATCAGTAACAGATAATTCATATCACAAAGGCGGAAATAGATATGAACATATATATAACACATAAAAGTGTTCATCAGAGTAGTGGTCAACACGACCCACACTATCGCAAAAGAAATAGCTATCAGTGCTATACAAAAGAATATGGGTACAACCATGAGTCTATATCTCAAGTGTATACAACAAAAACTACCAATCTAAGTAGTTAACCAAAAGTCCAGGTAATGATCCTGGATGAGAAGTCAAGCAGAAGCACCTGTAACATCTCGGTCTGACCTGAGTATTATTTAATAAGAAAATAACAAACGGATCAGTCTAGCTATAAATATCAGATGAAATGATATAGAATAAGAGATATGACTAAATGTATAATAATCACAATGCCAAGCTGTGATAAATAAGTAATTGAAAATCAACAAGAGATTAATCAATATCACAAAAATCTGCTCAAAGATCAAAAGGAATGTCATGCTCCTTATTTCATTCACCAAACCATAAATATTGAAAATTATATCAATGTCAATCACAAAAGTCAATGACACACAAATTCACCAATGCACAATATTGATAAAACTTATCAATGAAAATCACGAAAATTGGTGAAACACAAATCCGAGAAATCATCAATAGATATCCAGAAATCAAAAAAGGGGGAAGACCTATCACAAACGGGAGCATAAAGCTCACCAACACGTGTATCACAAAACGGAACGCTATTCCATGGTTGCTAACCATTAATTTTGAGCCGAAGCTCCACAAAACGGCCCGAAGACCATGGGTCGCTACCCCACCAATTTTGAGTCGAAACTCCACAAAACGGGGTTTAGTCTCCCTCGCAGACAAAGAGACATCGCTCATTGCTAGTCTAAATCGCCAAAAATGATTGTCATGATCATCAAGAAGTGTCAATTACAGTAAGCTAGTAAATATATGAGCTTAGCATCATGTCCCATAACCACTAGCTTAACTTAAATATTTACGAACAAATTGTAGATCTCCCCTAGAAAATTGTCACAAGAGATTCAATCGAACAAGTCCAAGAATTAACCGACGAAGTAAACGCAAGTGTTTCATACCACTCGTTTTACTAAGCCATTTAATTAGATTTCTCATACGAGTGAGGTAAAGGCTTGTATATACTAATAGGTTGGAAAACAGTTTTATAAGCGAGTTTGATATTGAAAGGGTTTAAATAATCTTTGATAAAGAGTTTGGATATTTACTGCTAGTATAGAAACCTTTGTATTTTAAAGTGACAAAGCACAAAAATGAATGTAGAAACAATCAATCATCAAAATTCACACACGAAGACGTGAATTAATTCCAAAGAAATCGATATCAAATCCATCAAAATGGATATTTCCAAGAATTCCATATTAGAAGTCATCAAAGTCGAAAAATTGATAGCATCAATTAGGAATCAAAACTAATCGATAAAAACTGGAATCACAACCCAAATAGGCAAAATAAGCATAATAGGCATTTAAGAGCAGGTCAGTCGACTGGCTCAATGAGTTCAGTCGACTGATCGCGGTCCCTGAAAATATGCGGGATACTGGTCAGTCGACCGAACTCAGTGGGTCAGTCGACTGACTGCAGTAAAAAGAGCCCCCAAGGCTCTGCAGGAAGCCTTCACCCTGCTTATTAGCTTCAGCCAGTCGACTGACCAAGAAGTCCAGTCGACTGACTAGAGCTAAACCAGTTTTCCCTGCCTATCAACGGAAGAAGAAACCCTTTCCATTTCGCAACCGGACGAGCCTCGGGCACTAAGGGATTACGCTGATCGGCAACCCAGCCTTATAGGCTCTTCGATGCATCACCAAAAACTTGTTCAAATATCCATAGAAGGATTTCCATAGAATTTGCCTTCAAAACACCAAAATTTGGAATATAAACCAAATTAATCCAAACCAAAAGCAAATGCACATGAATAATTGTTAGGAATTCATACCCAACGTTCAAAGATAGTTATAGACCTAGATGTGTGATAAAAAAATCTCACCTTTTCACAAAATCAATGTAGAAGAGGCTTGAAAGCAAAGGGAGAATCAACCACTCTTCAACACAACCCAAATGAGCTTGAATCTATGCTCAAAAGAAGAACATTTCCAAAGTTAGGTTTAGAAATTTTTGAAATTCAAGAGAGAAGGAGTTGGAGAAGGTGAAGAGAAGGCTTACCAATGGGTTCTCTTGAATTTGGAGCAAGAAGTTGATTTGCAAATAAAAAACCTAGGGCTTGAGTTTTAGTTTCCCATTCCACTCACCATTAATCTCTTTAGAACTGAAAAGTAGATGAAGAGGGAGTGAATGAAGAGGGGGTTTTAGTTTGGGGTATTAAGTTAGAACATTAGGCTGAACCCAAACCCGAAGTGAAAAAGGTCAAATTTTTAGCTAGCTCCAAACATATAGATGTTTATACTCAAAAAGGTTGCAAATGGCATTCTGAACTTAATGGAAGGGGTCTCGAGTCCCAAATTTGACCGTATGCAAAAAGTAGCTTTTCGGACAAAAATCCGACTAATGATGAAATATTTAAATAAAATATTTAAGTATAAAATCGATAAATATGCGGGTTGTTACAGATGATGCTTAGGCTAGCTATATTTGGAGAATTTGAAATTCAAATTTAAATAGAATTTGAATTGATTTTAGGTTAAATTTGAATTGAATTCGTATTAAATTTAAATTATCGGTCTTTTGTTACCTTTCTTGTTTTCCATTGCTTTCGAGCACGGTTTTCTCTAAACCATTTTTGAAGTGATTTTTGAAATAAATGGACATTTCAAATATTATTATATAGTATTTTATAATTATTTTTCTAAAGTAAAATCTACGTATTTCCTACAATAAAGGAATTTCAAATATTGGTTTTTAATCTTTTTGGGAAAAAGTTTTTAAAGCTTGTTTTCTCCAGTAAACTATTTTAAATATAAAACATATACTTTTACACTATTCCAACATATGAGAAAGAGAATTAAAAGATTTAGTAAAACATATGGTATGGGACATGTGCGTTTACTACTTGGTTAATTCCGGACTTGTACGATTGAAGTTATTTGAGATTATTGATTCTAAGATGTTTTGCCATTTTTTGGCGTATTTTAAGTTTTATAAATCCTATATATTGGAATTATTTAAGATGGCTAATATTTGACAAGTATTATGGTTTGAGATCTCCTATGTAGGAATGGGTCGATAAGAACCATCACAATGTTTTATTTACTTGCCAATGATAGAAGGAAAGTCTTGAGTATATGAACTCATATTTTGAGATTTATGGTTCACGAGGAACCTTCATGATGTTTTCACTTGTCGATGAGATGAGACAAATTACGATGCCAATTAATACTTGTCGATAAGATGAGATGAGTATGTTTTCTCTTTATCACTCGCCAATGAGACAAGGCGAGATATGATTTTCTTAGTTTTATGATGTTCCTAGTGTGGAATCGACTAGCGGCTAGAAAACCGCTAAGTACGAACATGTGGTATGGGATCTTTCTCACCTCGTCTCATTGGCAATTGACAAAGAGACACCATACTAGTCTCATCTCATCGACAAGTATTAAATGACATCGTAACTTGTTTCATCTCATCGACAAGTGAAAACATCGTGATGGTTTCCCATAAACCATAAATCTCAAAATATGAGATCATATACTCAAGACTTGCCTTATATCATTGGCAAGTACATAAAACATCGTGATGGTTCTCATCGACCATACTCCTACATAGGAGATCTCAAACCATAATACTTGCCAAATATTATCCATCTTAAATAATTCCAATATATATGAATTATAAAACTCAAAATACGCCACAAAATGGGAAAACATCTCAGAATCAATATTCCCAAATAGCTTCAATCGTAAAAGTTTGGAATTAACCGAAATAGTAAACGCATATGTCCCATACCATGTGTTTTTACTAAATCGTTTAATTCTCTTTCTCATACATGTGAATAGTTTGAAAGTATATGTTTTATATTTAAAATAGTTTACTAGAGAAAACAAGCTTTTAAAACTTTTTCCTGAAAAGATTAATAAAACCAATATTTGAAATTCCTTTATTATATGATATAAGTAGATTTTATATTAGAAAAATAATATTAAAATACTACACAATATTAATTTGAAATGTCCATTTATTTCAAAAATCACTTCAAATATGGTTTAGAGAAAACCGTGCTCGAAAACAATGAAAAACAAGAAAGATAACTCAAGATTGATAACTTGAATTCGGTACGAATTCAATTCAAATTTAACCCAAAATCAATTCAAATTCTATTTAAATTTGAATTTCAAATTCTTCAAATATAGCTAGCCTATTGATAGGCATCATATCTCTCAAAACACCTCAAAAACAACATCAACAACGAATAATAATGAGAGCAAAAATAAGCTAATACAATTCTCAGGGCAATGATTATTATTGTTGTCGTTTTGCTCTCGGGATCGCAACAAACAAACATAGTTTTGACCAAACTTACTTCGAACTTTAGAAAAATCAAAACATTAAACTTTTATCACAAAGTCTGAGCTTTTCGAAACATCTAAAATTATTGAATTTGGATAAGAAAAGTGAAATATATGGCCAAAACAAATTCCAGATCCGAAGTTCACTATAGCTGTCGTTTTAGTTTCGAGACAGCGATCCTAGAATGAACTTTCGACCATGTAAACATCAAAATTTAACAAAAATCAAAACATATAAGTTATAGCAGATAATCTAATCTTACAAAAACATTAAGAATCGTTAAATTTGGACATCAAACGTAAAAAATATGCTCAAATTACCAATAACACTTAGAACAGAAAGTCACAGTTTTACAGTGACAGGGCAGCGAGTTTAAATTTAGTTTTTCGACTCTTTATACTAAATTTTTTGGAAAGTGTTCAATATGAAAGTTATCAAACTCCTTTCATGGTTTCCAAAACTTCAATGAAAGATATGCCCAATTTACCGACATCGATTCACAAATGAACATGCAACAAACAAAATTGAGATTTCTTACCATGAAATCTTAATTAAAGATTGAAAATGTGAGTTTTGATACTCACCTTATATGTTTTTCAGCGAATTAGGCTTGAAAGCCTGAATCTTCTGTCACGAAGTAGATGTAGAAACCTGAAACTTGAAAAGAGAGAAGCGTGTAGCAAGAAGAAAACCAGTTACAGACAACAATCTCTCAAACCTAGAAATAAATGAGTAGATTTTGGTTTTTGAATGGATTGCCTATTTTAAAAGCTTTAGATTGATTAATTTTCTCCAAAGATTTGGAGAGATTGTAATTTGGGTTTTAGGTCTTAAAGGAGAAATAGGTTTCAGCTCCTTTCTAGTTTCTCAACTTTTAGAATTTACAGTACGTACCAATTTCTGAGAAGAAGATTATTTTCTTCTTTGTTAGGATTATAAATAGGCTTGGACCCAAAAAGAAATAATTAGCCTACAGTACTAATTAACATAAAGCGCATATATTTTACCTAAAACAACATATATCCTCACGTTTACAATTTATATAAAATCAAACTAACATGTTTCAAGTTTACAAAATTTTTACCACATATAAAAGTTATTTTAACCATTTAAAATTATTTTTATCATTATATTCTCCTTTTTAATTAAATGCTTCGATTATAACTTTTATTTAAATAAACCAGTATTTTAACAACAAAAATTACATAAAATCACTTTTCCCGTTTATTCTTAACAAACCATGTTAAAAATATTTTACATCCAAATATTATTTTTAAACAATATTCCACCTTTTTATTTATAATAAATCATAATAAATTTAATACTTCATTAAAATTTACAAAACTTAACATTTGGCAATAATTTGCAAAATTATTGCATTTTATCAAATTAAAACCATATAATGTTCATTTTTATCACAAACTAACATAATAAAGTTTTCATACTTTATTTCTAACATTTTACATTTATTTCCAACATTATTTATTTATTTCAACACATTATTATTGAATTAAATTTTTTATCTCACTTAATTAATTCAATTAATACCCAAATTAACATATTACCATTATTCACCAATTATTACCAACATTACCATCTTGATTCCATTTTTATTTATTCAGAACTCATTCTTTATTTAAATAAACAATTTTAACAAATTCTCTATCTCTAATTTATTTTATTTCTCTATTATTAAATTATACTACGATTATACTTTAATTTTTACAGGTAATCACCAAAATCAAGGTTCTTACAGACTCCTCCTTTATAAAAATTGCATCCTCGCAATTTCTAGCAAAGAGCTGAATTCAACACGATTATTTCATCTAGCAAAGGAAAATAAATATGCTTGATTTTAAAATTTCTCACCTTCAACAAAAGATGATAGAAAACCAAGATAAGATCGCTTGATTAATTCCATGGTTTCCCAAGTGCAGGCATTGGGATCATCGAACCATTGATTTTAAAATAGGAGAAATACGCTATGATTTCAAAGACGTCACACCTTCGAAGCTAGAACACAGACATAATGCTGCATAAAAGATTAATCGAGTGAGATTGATTTCTCAGAAGCTTCTTGAATAGAGTCAAAATTTTAACATAACTTCATCCCCATTCTAAACAACTAGATAATTATTGACATGACCTTTTGTGTGCTATTGTGACTTTGTTTTACTAAACCTTGTTTTCTTAATAATTATGTCATCAATTAATATGGCGAAGAATTAATTTTTATTTTAGATGTTTAATGAAAACATTGAACCACAGTGAGTGTCTGATGAGTGGCGAGGCAGTTTTGATCATTTGATCAACTCGGTAGCCAATTGATAGGTCATTCACTGTAAATCAATGACAAGGCAATACTCTCATATTATTTGAAATTTGAGAAACTAAATATGGTAATTTGGGTAAGTAAAAGTGAATAATTCTAATTAAGGGGATGTATTAATTAAAAGAAAATATCATTTGATGCTTTGATTAACAAAATGAGTATTTAAGGTAAAAGAATACTTAGTTATTTAAGTAATAGTAGAGGATAGATATTTTAGTACAAGTTATAAATGATGAATATAAAAATTTGTTTTGACACTTGGTTATTTAAGTAATAAATAGAGGATAGATATAAAACTCTATCTCAAAAGAAAATAAAGAAGTGTTTGTTTAGAACATTTAGTATAAATTTATGAGTTAGTTTTTGCCTAAATGGTATTAAAACTTGTGAGTTTGAAATTATAAATTTCATTTAAAAACAAGTTCGAATTGATTATCAACTATAATTAATTTCGTGTTGATAATTAGATGGAAATTTAAATTTTTTTGACAAGTGGAAATGTGAATTTGGATTGTTTTGACAAATGAACAATTCATTTAGTATAATTTATGAGAATAGTTTTAAAATTTATATATATATATATATATCCCAAAAATTTATTTTGGTGGATAATCAATAATTATCTCTTGATAATGAAAGAGATTAGTTATCTTTTCCAAAATGAGTTTTCTAATTAATTGTGATTTTGGAAAATAATGGAGATATTTCCACTTACTAATATGTTTTATGATGATTGCATATAGTTGATCATAATTTTGTATGTCTTAGCTTTCTAAGAAAATAGAAAATCATTTAATAATTTATTTAGGAAAAAACTTGTTTGGAAATGTAGTTTGAGCTTTAATGGTTTGGGCAAATTTCAAACTTTAAATTGATTTAAAAGATAAAATTTTGTTTGGAAATGTGTTGTACTAGAACAACGATAAATTGAGATTTATAACTCCAAATGAGTTCAATATTTTTGCAAACTGAAGTGCTTTCAGTAAGCTATAAAGTTAGTTTTACCATCTTAAAAGATTTTGCTTTTTACTGAGTCTAAAATAAGTTTGAAAGTGGATAGGCAGTTCTGCCCTATTACAAAATTCTCTAAGATTAAGTTGAAAGTAAATTTAACATAACATTCAAACTGTAAAGCCGATTTTGATGATCTTTATATTGTTGGAAAGCATAGACTTAGTAGAACAACTTTTATTTTATATAGTTTGTCATATTTTGTTGTTTTCTAGGTCAAAACATGTCATCTTTACAGTAAGTCTAAAATGAAATTGATATATATCTCCTTAGTAGTTAAATGTAGCACTTCTTATGAACTATTATCATCTATTTGAGTTAAGTACAGGTGAAAGAGGATAGTTAGAATATATTTTGAGCAAAAAGATTATATAAAAGTTTGTGCAAACTTGCTTTAAAATGTTAAAAACGAAGGTATGCTTTTAGATTAATTTTAAGAGTTAAATGATGGTATATATTGTGTTTCCCACCTAATAGTCGATGTATGTTATGTAAATCATTTTTGTAATAATGTATACAGCCCTCCGTACAATGGAGACTCCGTCAATTTTTCCATAAATTTCTAACACTTAGAAAATTTGAGAAACAAATTGAAAAAAATATATTACAGACTAGAGAATACCTATGGAAGAATTAGAGAATAAATAACTTAAACTTTATTTACTCTGTTGAAGAGTAATGAATTTAAATTTAAAATCTAAGTAAGAAGTTTTTCAAAATTTTAAGTATTGAAAATTATGGTTATAATTTTAAAAATATTGAAATTTGAAACTCTAAGAATTTTTGATTGAGAGTTTATACATATATTTTAGTTCCTTATGCTTATCTTACACGTGTTATTTTCTAACGACGCGCATTTATCGGTCGTTTGAGTATTGTGGCCTTTGAGAAACCACCTTTTGGTTTATCTATCTTGTCTCTTTTGTGTCTATCTTATATCGGTGTGGTTCCCTCTATGGTGTCATATGGAAAATCATATCGATAATCATTTTGTTGGTTAGAGTTAGGGTTGGAGTTGTGCTGAATCCCAACTCTACTCAAGGAGCTTATGAGAAATCAATCTCATTCGATTGATCCTTTATGTAGCATCTTGTTGTATTCTCATTCGAAGGTGAGACGCCTTCGAAATCATGTGTGTTGCTCAGAAAATTCAATGGTTTGCTAATTCTAATATTTGCACTTTAGAAACCATAGAATTAATCGAGAAAACCTTATCATGATTTTCTACCATTCTATTTTGAGAGTGAGAGAATTTTTAAACTCAAGCTTGTCTATCTTTCTTTTGAATGATGAAATTAATAGGTTGAACATAAACTCAACTCTAGAAATTGTGTGGAAGCAATTTTGTTAAGAAGGGAGTCTGTAACAACCCTGGTTTGGAGATTGCCTATCAATACTAAATTATGATAGTATTTATAAATTGATATTGTAAATTAAAATAAAATTGGAGAAATTAAATTGTTTATGTGGAATGAATAATAAAATTGGAATTAAATGTGAAAATAAAGCTTAGAACTCTATTTTTGTTTTGTTTGGGGCGATAATAAATGGAATATGGGCTTTAAATAAAGAAAATGACTTTATTTAGAGAAAATGCAATAATTATATTAATTATTGTCCGATCGCTTCTTTTAATAGTTTTTAAAAGAAGTATTTGATTTTTAAGGCGTTTTATTTAAATAAAAAGGTGGAAACTGGTTTAAAAATATGTTTTGGCTATAAGTTTGGAAATGGGTTGAAATATTTTTCTAAGTGAGAAAGGTATTTTTGTTAAATTTTAAAAGTAAAAAATATAGACTTTTGCATTTTATTGCGAAAATAGTGCATTTTTGTGAAATAAAGGATTTTAATAATAAAAATATTTTAAAAATATAAATTTATCTTTTATATGGTGTAATTTTTTTTATTTTATGAGTATACAAGTTTACATATTTTTCTTATGCAAAAATATATAGAAAAATGCATGTTTGTCGTGTAATTAGTGTAAATATGAAGCCATTGTAATATGTGTGAATAATAAACTTAAGCCATTTATTTTCTTCTAATTTTTGGAATCCATTAGACCCACTAGTGTTAAACCAGGTTTGAGAAAATTGAAGTCTGTACGTTCATTTCCCTTATCATCTTCTTCTTTCAGCCAGTAAACAAAACTCACCTTTCTCAAAATTGAAAATCCAAAATTTCTTCAAATCAATTCAACAAATTACAATCTTTTTCAGCCTAGAGTGTTAATACAAAGGTAATCTAACTCCAAATACCACAATTTCATCAAAAAAATTGATTTGTGAAAGTGGTTTTCTATTTTACTGTATGGTTGTTTTGCATGTACTGTATATTTATTTACAGGCTCTACAAGCTTATAATCAAGTAAAAAAGCTTCCAACTGCCATCTAGATCCGGGTATTTGCCTCCATATAGCAAGATGAGTTGTAATACTCACAAATCCTAGCTGAACCAAGCTCAAAATTCCAAGAAACCGTAAAAATTTAGCTATGTTCGAACATTTTTGCTATTGTTTCTCAATTCAAAGTCAGTTTCATATTGCTACTTTGAAAGTCTATAACTTTTGATTCCAGCAACGAAATGCAGTCGAATTTCTTTCATTTGGTAGTTTACATGTTGATTTTGGTCTCTGCATATTTTGGTTGAAAAACATGTTCATTTGGATTTTCAAAACATTGGTAGAAAATCAATGCAAAACAAGATTTTTTCCTATACATTGTTTTTGAGTTGCTGCAAACATGGCATTAGTTCATGTTTGGGACAGCATAACTCTTTCACTTCTTACTGGAATTCATTGACTCTTTTTTTTGAAAGATAAAGTATTGTACTATATATATAATAATTTTTAGCTCAATCCTAGTTTGTTTGTTCCTTTGTTTCACGCCTGAAATTTCGACCTAAGATGGTTTTTCAGGCATGTACATTTGTTTGAACTATTCCAAACATGGCCCGAGTCCATGTTTGAAACAGTGTAACTTTTTTTATTTCCAGTCAAAATTCATTTATTCTTTTTCTAATTGAAAGAAGAAGTTTTCTAGTATATGCATACCAATTTTCAGCTCAATATGAGGTATTTTGTCCTCTGTTTCAGGCCTGTAGGTTGAATCCAAGATGGTTTTCAGGCCTGGGTACATTTTTGATTTTGAACTATTGCGAACTTGGCCTGAGTCCATATTTGAGACAGCGTAACTTTTTCATTTCCAGTCGGAATTCACTGATTCTTTTTTTGTTTGAAAGACGAAGTTTTTTACTATGTGAAAATCAATTTTTAGTTCAATCAGTAGTCGTTTGTCCACCTATTTCATGTCCAAAAGTTGAACCCGGAGAAGATTTCAGACCTGGGTATTATTTTGCCAGCGCATTTTTATGTTCTTTTTCTGTCCGACTTTTGAATTTTAATTCATGTTTTTGTGATATTACTGATTGAGCGCTATGATGTCTATCAATAGGCTAGTCAAGCTTTGATGAATTTGACATTCAAACTTGAATTGAATTTGAATGACGAATTTAAGTGATTTCTTTGATTTCGAGCACGGATTTTTCCAAACAATTTTGAAATGATTTTCAAAATTTATGGGCATTTCGAAATAATTATTATATAATATTTTAAAGTATTTACAAGTGTAAAATTTATTTATTCTCTATAATAAGGGAAATTTCAAATACGGTTTTACAAATTGATTTCGGGAATTGGTTTTTAAAGCTTGTTTTCCAAAGTAAATTATTTTATATATAAACTAAACGTTTTTGCACATTTCGAGCAAATGAGAAGGATAATTAAACGGTTTGGTAAAACATGTGGTAAGGGAATATGCGTTTATCTTATCGGTTAGTTCCCAACTTATCTGTTTGATCGTTTTGACCTTCGAGTCAAGTTTACCGATGAGATGAGGTAAACTTTTTACTGCTTTGAGTGTGAAATTTACTAGCAGTTAATAAATAATTTAGTGTGAACATGGGATATGAGACACACCTTAACATTGTTCGGGTTCCTATCTGAGATTTTATGACACATTGTCCATTGCGGCGTATTGCCAGTACTGGACCTTCGGGTCATTGCCATTGCGGCGTATTTGTCCTCGAGACGTTTTCCATTGCGGCGTATTTTCCATTGCGGTGTATTTTCATTTTGACGTATTTTCCTTCAGGCGTGGTATCATATTTAAGATCAGTACTTGGCAGGCTTCGGCCAAAAGCACACGAAAATTTTGAGATGTTTTCATTGATTTCCCGAGTGTATCGCCTTTTTCATGGTTGGCCATTCGAGCCATTATATATATGTATATGTGGTGATTACCTTATGGAAATTTGAGTTGCATACACTGGCATTATTTGAGATTTGCCTTTTTGGCATTATTATTGAGATTTGCATATTGGCATTATTACATGAGATTTCCTTTTGGCGTTTATTAGGGATTATATTCTCCAATGTTGGAGAGTTATATTTGATTGCCTTGCGGCGTGTTTTTGAGATAGTGATTTCTTTGAGATTTCTTTGAGTTTGCTGATATGGCATGTTTTGGGATTTTTCCTTTTTAGGAGTTATATTTTCCATAAACCACTATTGATGATTTGTGATATGCCGATGATACAAGGCCTGCTATATTTAGCTTTTTATGGATTGTTTTATCTCTTTTGAGATTATATGTTTGTGTAAGTGATATCATCTTATCACTTAAAGTAACCATACCATACTTATTCTCTGCTTATACTCAGTATTGTTCTTTCTAGTTTAAGAAGAACATTACCCTTATTCTATTGCATTAATTACTGCTTATCCTATTAAACCGATATGTTTGGCTAGATTGACCCGTGTATTTTATACTCAGGTCAGACCAAGGTGTTTCAGGTAAGATACCTTTGGACTTAGCATATTCTACTTGTGCATGGAATCTTTTCTGCTATCGCCTTTTTAATATTGTTTTTTATTAGTCCTTTTATAGCTACTCTTATATGTATATTCTTTTGACTCATATTTGTATTGTGGTCATCATACCATATATGTGATGTATCATTTTTTATACTCTATAATGTATCTGTACATATGTATATATGTGATTATCTATTATTCTGTGATATGTTTAGCATTTGAGTTGTTGTATTTTGTTCTGATAGATCCTACGGCCACCTGTAGATTTGTATTAAGAATTTATTGGATATGTCGATCCACTTGAGTTAGGACAAAATAATATAGAGCTCTAATCGACGTATTCAATAGATATTTAAGACAAGAGATCCGTATTGCTCCAGCCTCATCATACCAACCTGTATTCCCTGACCATCAACATGCCGACCCCTCTAGCTTTATCACATCGACCCATAGCTTACGAACATACCATGATGTTCCCTTCCGCTAACCATCAATATGCCAAACCTACTGGTTTTACAACCTAGGCTGATCCCCCATCATGTCAACCATATGCCGAACCATATCCTTCAGACATTTTATGCTGACCCGTGACAATATTACATCTATACTGATCCATCCATTTTTGATCTAATTTGTCAAACATTCATGCCGATCCATATTCCAACCAAACTAAACACCATAATTTGACATCTCGCATCATTCATCTATTAACTCCATTTGTCCTCGGCTTGATACAACTTCCCAAACATTATATTTTGGTCATGTGGCTGGTGCTTCGGGATCATCTTTCCCATCAACAATCGATTCTGACCCTCATAATCAGATCTATGTAGCCGGACCAAGGCATCGGGTAACAACTACCCCCTAAAGTACGTCTTGTGGATAACATGACGTGCTTTAAATTGGAAAAAAATTGGTTTCCCAGGAATAAGTCAATCTAACTTTGTGGTTGATACCCATTCCTTTACTTCGATGATACAAGTCTGATGCCGTACTCCATCAGCATGCACAGATTTAGTCATATGAGATCTTCAGGTTCTCCTTTAATTTGACATCAATCTTATTCGTTTCAAGCTAAACCGTCGCTTTAGTTACTTTTAAAAAGTTGAATTCATAAATCTCTTATATTCACACTCGTACACATGTTTCTGTTGTTGACTTCCGGACGTATTCGGACGTTTGCTGGTCTTTGCCAAGTTGTTTTATTCTATGTGCATCCATTTATAGTTTAACTTCACGATATCAGTTGCCATTCAGTTTTCAAACACCTGCTATTTTCTTCTACTTTCCTTTTTCTCTCACTTATATCCATCATTCAAGCGTTTCTCTCTTTCCCTTTCTTTTCATAATTCATTATTACATGTACCCCTTTCTCTTTTTTTAGGAGGGATCGGCATTTGGATTGTCGATCCCTTAGTAGGCCTGTGTGGATAGGGGCCGGCGAGCCTTGAGGTAGAACCCTTTTTAATCTCGCGACCGAGTCACTTGGTGTGACCAAATCACCTTACCTTCCTTATCGCCCATATAAAAATTCGTAACCCTCTCCTTTCTCTCTTCACTTTACCTTCTTAGCACTTAACTCTGTTTCCCTTTGCTCTTTGCCCAATTAAACGCTTTGAAGCAAGACAAGTTTCCTCTTTAAACTTGAATTCGAGTGGGAGATTCCATTTCTGATCTCCACCACCATCAATTCATCTTTAGTCCAAGCTTCGACCTCATAATCTATATCGAATAGGTATGATTCCCTCTCATAATCACATTAATCAAGTCATGGATCCTGAGCTTGGTGGAGTTAGGGTGTTGTTTAAGTGTATTGCTTAGCGGGTTATGTTAAGTCACGTGGGAGAAGTAGAGAAGATGAAGGAGAGGGATAAGGAGGAAGGAGAAGAAAAAGGAAAAGGAGAAGGGGATGAAAAAGAGGGGTTTGGAAGAAGCTTTTGAAGGGATGATAGGAAGTCTAAATTTAGGATTGGGTAGGAGGAGTTCGAAGAGGGATCGGCGTGATATTGTGATGTTTTTTGGTGAGGGATCGGTGAGAAGTAGCTAGAGAGAGTTCGGTATAAGAGATGGTTTTAATGAGAGGGATCAGTAGAAACTGTGTTTGTTTGAGGGATCGGTGCGTGGTTATTAGGCGAGGGTTCGGTGTTAGTAACTTAGGTGTGGGGATCAGCATAGATAAGGGTCTTAAGAGGGATCGATGTAGAGGCTTATCCATAGGGATCAGTTTAGGAATTAAAAGGAGGTTTTGGCCTAGAAGCTTAAGTATATATGGGTAGGCATATAAGTTAGAAGGAAGGGATCGGTGTTCTCACATAAGTTGAAGTGTAGGTGGTCGGCTACAAGACCGAGGCTTAGGGATTGGCATACAAAGTAGGGATTGGTGTAGACCATAAAAACCAGCTTAACTTAAGTCGTTCAAACATTTAACTGCACATTGCCCTGCCCAAACACAAAATGATTGATAATAACACGACTTGCATACTTGGACCAACGGACTTAAGTTTAAACGAACAAATTCTTGGTCGACTTAACATGAATTAAGTATAAAATCGGCTAAACAAACTTGAACAATGGACTTCATAATTCAAAACGTCCGCATCTAATCCCATTGCTTTGGTTGCCGATAAACTTTCACGTCGATTGAGACGGTCAGCGATAATGGTCTCTTTGAGCGAAACATCTAAGCATTGATATTTTACTTTTTCTTCTTTGATTTCAAACTTCTTATGTTTCTTTCATATTGCACTACACTAGTTCACACACGACACGGGGGAATAGGTTAATATTTCTAGTATTGATTGTCCACTGAGTATAGCTGACATAGATCCCAAGTTACATGAAGCGCTCTTAACCATAATGTCTCCTGAATTGGCCATGAGATCAAGCTCTGCCACCCTATAAGAAAAACCTACTCCGAGTCATCAAGCAGAACAAGGCAAGGCATTTGACCCACAAGAAAATCTCTTTTCTGACATTCCAGTCTTTCCTACGGAAGTTATTGACCCGACTCTCGATGTCATTGAGAGTGCTATTATCCTGAAAAATCTGGCTGACTCACAAGCGTCTAGAATCGGTGAAGCCACCCTTCTTTGATTATGTACCATCCATAGGATTCCTTCTGAAGACGTTCTAGCTCCATCGAGGCAAGATAGACCTTACTTGTTCCCAGCCGGATATACTGCTTGTAACAAGTCCATGTGCTGGGCCGGATATGTGCCTACCTTTAATTCTTTCGTTAGGGAAATACTGAGATATTTAAGGATCACTCCAACACAGGAGCAAACGTCTCGAGATAATAGATGCCTCAGCTGCACCCTAACAGTTATAATTTTATCCATGGCACTTTTCTTCTCTTTATAAACATCCTATTCTGTCCGAAAACTCCTGAAGACATCCAATACATCGATAATTTCAAAAGACGGGCTGATAGTCCTTCGTATGTTTTTCTTGAACCCACGCCCAAATGCTAGGTCTTAAAGGGCGCATGGAATAAGCTCTCCCTATTCAAACACGAATGGTTCTATGTACGGTGTCCTCCCGACTTTGCAAGAAGATGGTTGGAAGGACGTAAATGCTATTTCTACCTTCATCTTTAATTCAAAGATTCAAGTCATAGATTCTTTCTTAATCTTACTAATATCTCCAATTCTTTTAGGTATCCGCCCTAGACCTGAAGGCATCAAGGATCCCAGAGCTACCGCGGCCATTCATGCCACTCCCGTTATGGATTGGGACATCAAACTCCTTGTCACTGACGTGCTGCTCTCATTGTTCGGGCTGTTGGAAGACTGCTACAAAATTGGGCTTCCTGGTAGCAAAGTGGTTTCTAGAATTGCTGTCGAAAGAAGGGTAGATGCAAGTGACCCCATGATTCCCCCAGTTGAGGTGACCCAGCATGTCATTGAAGAAGGAGAGATAAAAGAATCTCAAGATGCAGGGCTGAGAAGCGAAGGCGTAGACCCCGGAAAAGCTCCAGTAGTGACAGCGCCACAAAACAGCCAAATACAAACTCCTCCGAAGAGGAGAAAAAGATTGGTGTATAAGTTGCGGAAGAGCAAGGCCAGGGAAAACCTGGAATTCATCATAACTCCAATCAAAAAAAGAATCGTCTTTCTAGCAAATGGAAAGTTCGCTGAAGGGACTCTTTGACATTCTGATTTCGAACGATATATAAATTACAGCTTTTCCAACATTGACGTTGAAGGGATTAACTCTTTCGCAAGAAGCGGCGAAGGCGTGCAACCTTCCACCAGGGGGAGGAAACTCCAATGAGTAAAGCTAATGTTACTGGTCCGTCGGGGGGAAACGCTAGGACACACAAACACTCGCACTCCACCATCCACTTGTGATTTACTCTTCATATTATAACTTAAAATATACTTCTGTTTGGCTCTTTTTACAATGCAATGTTACACTCACGCGCTTTTATTCGCCTTCACGGCTCTTCCATTTGCTATTTCTCGAGGCGAGATTCTGAATCTGAAAGATGCAGAGACAAAGATGAAGGACGAGAAAAAGACTACTATTCTCAAGAATCCTCTTCCTCGTCCGGACGGAAATCTCAAACATACGCTCCCCACCATATTGGTCCATCAAACCATCCTGCTCACAGAAGAGATAAATCGTCTCATCGAGGTTCCCAAGCTGCTGATCCTCACGATCAGTACTTCGGGTCATCAAGAACGAGGCAATCGCACGAGCGCTATAAGCACCCGCAAGTTTCTTTTGAATAGCTCTCGCCAGTTCCTACCCATGATCCTACCACAGCGGAGAAATTAGGTGAACTAAAAGCTACTTTCCCGAAAGTCTGTTTTAACGGGCTCAAGTCACTCCGTCCATACGTATCATTCCTAGAAGTGCCAAAGAGAGCTCATTAGCACGCATTAATGACGTGTATGTCCAACACGAAGCGTTTATCCACTTAGTTGAGAAAGTCTCTGAAGTTTCCACTAAGCGCCAGCATGAAATTGATCGCCTCAAGCAGGAGGCTATTCATGACAAAGATATCATCAAACACCAAGATGACAAACTGATTGAATATAGAGCTCAACTTATCGTGGCAGAGAAGAACATGAAGGAAACAGCTGAGGCGTTAAGTCTTTTGGAAACTTTGGATAAAAAGTAGACGTCTTAGCTCGTCATGTTAAGGAGCTAGAAAAATTATTGTTCAAAGAAAGGGAGGAAAAACTTGTACAGGAAGAGTCGCAGAAATACTGCGAGGAAATCGTTGAAATAAGGAATTTAAAAATTAAAATTGATGAGCAACTCGCCCAGATCGAAGCCTTGAAAGAAACATCTTGTGAAGAGGGTAGGAAAGAGGTGCTCGCAGAGGCCAACTCCTGGAATGAGGCTGCCACTGAGTCCGGCAGGGAAGAGATTAAGAACTTTTTCGATTCGCTCATTGCTGAATATAATGAAAAAGTTCTCCTTTACCGTGACTTAAACTTTCTGGGGGATGGCTATCTTGAATCGCTCACCGAAGCCTGGGAGATTGTCACCAAAATCAAGAAAGAAGAGTTGGGAGTGGCGGAGCTTGATAAAGAGGCACTTGTGCGAGAAGTGCCCGAAGCAAATGAGCCATATGACTTAGCCATCGTGAAACTTCAATTCTGTAAAGCTCTTACACTGGCAAAAGAAGGAGAATATATCTCAGGATCTTTTGGGACCGAACCCAAGGATCCTTCTCCTACTCAATTGGTTGGGACATCATCTTTTCAACCCATGGAGCAGCACGTCGGTTATGATCCGGACAGGCTCGGACTCGACCACACATGCTCTCTCCCATCATTGAAGGGAACATCCCGATGACTACTGAGAGCCTACTAGAAGCTGGTATCATATCAAACTCTTTTGAACTAAAAAGTTGTTATTTCGGTAAATAACAGCTACAGACCAACGCTTGCATTTTGACAAATTTCTGTAGGTTATCCCGGTTCTGAACTAACCCTAGGACGATGTTTCCACGGAGCAACAAGGAGACATGGCCAAGACTTCGGCTACTACAGATACTACATGGCCTAGTGCCCAAGTGATTGGAGGCATCGACGAGGACAAGCCCGTAGACCCATCTTTCGCCGAGGAACTTGATGACGTTGTGGTCGTGGGTGCTTCGTAGCATATCGCTAAATTCAGCATGAAAGAACAAATTGTAGAGGAGGAAAAGTTGAAACGAAAAGTCAAGGGTGAGCCCATTGAGGTGGCGGTTGAAGACCCTAGTCTTATGCCTCTGCAATTCATCCTACCTGGTGGAACAACTCCTATAAAGATTCCTTCCCCTTCACTAACCGTCTCCACTAAGAGCAGTAAGAGCTCCCAGAAGAGGCTTAACTGATTTAACTCCTGAAAAACCAAAGAAGGAGAGAAGTCGAAGAAATAGTTAGTGTTTTGTGTCATTGTATATAATCTGGATAAGTTAGGCATGTGTTTCTTTTCCTAGTAGCAGATGTACGGGCGTGGATCTTGAACTTTTGAATAATTTGTAAGGAACCTTTGAGATTGTGAATAAAAGTTTTTGTTTTTTGATTAACCATCATGTGAATTATAACTCCAACACTAGATTAATTTCTCCCCATTTCATGTACTTGTAATAATTTTCACAAGTCTTGTAAATAATTCACTATCTCGATCATGAAGCCTCTTCGTAGGTGCCATCTTAAGTTGTAAGCAATGTCGAACCAAAACTGTAACTAACGGTTATATCTTGCTGCTAACATTTCGAGTCACTTCTGTTGATTTCAGATCGTAATTCTAGGATAGAGAACAATTAAAACTTGTCCATCCACCTATTAGGTTTTCAAGTTAGCCTATGGTCTTTAGAATTTCCTAGTCCAGGACTTAGAATTTTTTAGTCTGTAGTCAGTGACTTAAGGATTTCTTGTCCATAGTCAGGAACTTTGAATTTTTGTCAAATCATTTATACTCTAGTCCACAGTCATGGACTTAGAGTAATCTAGTCTGCAGTCAGGGACTTAGAGATTTTCGTCAAATCATTTATACCCTAGTCCTCAGTTGGGGACTTAGAGTACTCTAGTCCGTAGTCAGGGACTTGGAGATTTTCGTCAAATCATTTATACTCTAGTCCGCAGTCAGGGACTTAGAGTACTCTAGTCTGCAATCAGGGACTTAGAGATTTTTCATCAAATCATTTATACTATAGTCCGCAGTCAGGGACTTAGAGTACTCTAACCTACGGTCAGGGACTTAGAGATTTTCATCAAATCATTTATACTCTACTCCGCAGTCGTTGACTATTGTTCCTTATTGCGAGCTTTGCTTTTTGATTCATCTACGGGAATCGCCAACCGAGCAAACTTATAAAGCCCTCCTCATTTGATTCCATTAGGGATCAGTATGACTGATCGACTTCTAACTCTACGAATTTGTTCATACATCGCAGATGTCGATGTCAATTAGTTCCAATACATACTTAGCATAACATACAATAATAGTAGCTTATGCAAAGGTAACTTCAAGATTTTATTCATCATAAGAATAGGAACAGAATAACTTGTCTTATTACATATCAAAAATATCAAACACCAAAGCAGCTAATACTGAAATATAAAAGAAATAGTCTAGGTGAAATAGCTTCGTAAATGCTCGCTATTCCACGCTCTTGGAAGCATCACACCATCAACAGTCGCTAGCTTGAAAGTTCCTTCTCCAAGCCTCTGTTCAACGACGTTTACCTCTTCCCATGTTGGGTTCATGTGCGACGGGACCGGGAAAATCTATTTTAGGACAAGGTCACCAACTTCAAAGGTCCTCGATTGGACTTTGGCATTATAGTATCGGGCAATTCAATGTCAATGTACAGCTGCTCTCAAATTGGCCTCCTAGCGCTCCTCGTCGATAAAGTTCAATGACTCAAGTAAGGGATTTTGGTTCATCTTGGAATCGTAGTAAGTCACTAGATGGGAAGGGACTTCGAGTTCTACAAGAATTACTGCTTCGGTTCCATAAGCAAGAGCAAATGGAGTATGGCCGGTCGCAGACTTGTGGGTAGTTATGTAAGTCCAAAGTGCGGTGAGAAGCTCATCCACCCACTTGCCTCCAGCCTTCTCCAAAAACTTCTTTAGAATAGAGTTGATAATTTTGTTCACGTCTTCGACCTGTCCATTCGCCTAAGGGTGAGCGACGGCCGCAAACCTTTTTTCAATATGATACCTTCAACAAAACTCTTTTAAATTTAGCACTATCAAACTGAGTCCCATTATCAGCTATGATAGTCCATGGAAAATCGAAATGGCATATGATGTTCCGAAAAACAAAGTTCATAATTTTCTTGGTTGCAATCGTGGCTAACGGTTCCACCTCGGCCTATTCGATGAAGTAGTCAACCACGACAATCATTTATTTCATGCCACCTTTTGAGATTGGTAGAGAGCCGATGATGTCAATACCCCCACACAGCGAATGGCCATGAAACGACCATTTGTGTGAACTCCGTCCGCGGGGCTCTTGGCTCTTTAGTGTATATTTGGCATTTGCCGCATCGCCTAACGTAGTCAGTTGCATCCTGGTTCATAGTCGGCCAGTAGTATCAATAACAGAGTATCTTTTTTGTTAAAGTTTGCCCCTTAGTGTGATAGCCACATTCTTCCTCATAGACTTCACTTAGGACAATCTCGTCGTGGGAAATACATTGGAGTAAGGGAACAGAAAACCCTTTTTTTATATGGTTTCTTCTTGCATAATATACCGTGAAGCTTTACGAAGGACTTGCCGCTTTTCATTCCTCTTCTCGGGAAAGATTCCATGCAACTGGTATTCTTTAAATGGAGTCATCCATGATTCCATTTTGGGTTTCCTTTCCAGTACTCAATCAACTTCCATTACTTTTATACTTGGGGTATGTAGTATCTCAATTGGAACCAAGCCCATCTGTTGTACATCATCAGTACTCACGAAATTTGCCAACGAGTGGGCTTCCCCGTTCTGTTCATGCGGGATATGCGAAATGTCATAGTATTTAATACATGCCAATAACTCCTGGACTCGGGTAAGATATGGGGCAAGTCATTGTCCGTTTGCTTGGTAGTCCCCTCTAACCTGGTACACCACCAGTTGCGAGTCGTAAAATATTTCAATAGATTTCACCTCAAGCTCTCTAGCAAGTTTAAGTCCAGCAATTAACGCCTCATACTCGGCTTCGTTGTTCGTAGCACGAAAATCAAGCTACAGAGTATAACAAATCGACCAGTTCTCGGGGGTTACAAGAACGATGCCCGCTCTGGAACAATGATCATTGGATGCTCCTTTGGTATATACCTTCCATCGTATAGAGGGTATTACATCACTCTCTGGGGGCTCGTCCTTCATGGTAACTCAGCTAAATAGTCTACCAATGCTTGTTCCTGGATATATCTTCGAGGCAGATATGTAATGTCGAACTGGCTGAGCTTGATGTTCCACTTAAGCAGCCTTTCAGACATCTCAGGTCATTGTACGACCTATCATAAGGGTTGGTTGGTGTAGACGTTGATTGGATGTGCCTGGAAGTATGGGTGAAGTTTGTTCGACGTGATCACCAAGAAGTATGCCAATTTCTCTATCTCTGGGTAGTTCCTTTCCACCCCCATTTATCGTTTATTGACGTAGTAGACTGGTCTCTGAATGCGGTTCTCCTCCCGAATCAAAGTGGCACTTATGGCATGTGGCGATACGGCCAAGTAAATATACAGATCCTAATGATCTACCGGCTTTGACAAAACAGGGGTCTCTCCAGATGATTCACCAAAGCTTGGAATTTGCCTTCATAATCTTACATCCACTCGAAATTCCTCTTCCCTTTCCATATCAAATCAAAGAAAGGAATGCATTTATCGTTCACCTTGACGATGAATCAACTCAAAGCAGCGACCTTCCCGTTCAAACTTTGCATTTGCTCAATAGTTCTGGGTGCTTGTATATCCTGAATGGCTTGAATCTTTTCAGATTTACTTCAATTCCTCATGCATTGACAATAAAGCCCAGAAACTTCCCTGATGCAACATCGAATGAGCACTTCAAAGTGTTGATTTTCATGCTATAAAATCGAAGGATATCGAAGATGTTCGTTAAGTCTCGAATGTGGTCGTTTGATTGTCGTGACTTCATGAGCATATCATCCTTTCATTGTCCTCTCGATCTGATCTTTAAACATCCGGTTAACCAAATGTTGATAGGTTGCTCCTGTGTTCGTTAATCCAAATGACATTACAACATAACAATATAACCCAACATCCATGACAAAACTGGTGTGTTCCTGATCTGGGATGTGCATCGAGATTTGGTTATACCCCAAGTACGCATCCATAAATGAAAATAATTCATGCCCTGCAGTTGAATCAACTAGCCGATCAATTCTAGGCGGGGGAAAACTATCCTTGGGGCATGCCTTGTTCAGGTCCGAATAGTCAATGCACGTTCTCCATTTCCCTTCTGCCTTCTTTACAAATACGAGGTTAGATATCCATTCGGGATGGAGGGCGTCGTGAATAAACCCATTAGCTTTAAGTTTATCCACCTCCTCTTTAAGAGCAACATATCTCTCAGAATCCATGCCTCGTCTTTTCTTTTTCACCGGAGCATACTTTGAATCAATGTTTAATGCATGGCTCGCAATGGCAAGCCAGATCCCATACATGTCAGAATGATTCCAAGAGAATACATCCAGATTCACTCATAGGAAATCGGTAAGTTCTCACATCAACGAAGGATTGAGTTGCGATCCAATCTTTAAATCCACAATGGGTCATCATGGCCCACTATGATGTCAAGCGTCAGCTCAGCCAACGCTGCCTTGATCTCCTTGGGTTCTTCCTCATTGTCCCTCAGATCTATATCTCTATAGAACCGAATGTGATGCCCATGATAAGGCTTAGGCGCCATTTGTCAATCTTCAGTGACCTTGATGCGGACAGGCTTGTCCACACCTTTTCCCTTCTCTTTCCGCTGAGCTTCTCTCAACTTAGCTACATAACAAGCATGCCCAATCGCCTGATCACCATGCACAACACCTACTCCATTATCGGTCAGGAAATTCAATGCCAAACAACATGGGCAAGAGCTGCCCAAAATTTAGCCAAGGTGGGATGCCTTAGAAAAATATTGTATGGTGAATCAACATCCAAAATAATGAACGGTATGTTGAGTCACAAGTTTTATGAAAGTTTTGATTTCTGACAAATAAGGCGATCGACAAAACAAGGTCATTAGAGCTACATATGTTACTATAGATTATAGGTTGATTATTTGATATTGTAATAGTGATAAACTTGTTAAAATCTATCCTCAAATAATCATGCACCTCAATATAATCGATATATATATACATTTTAATAGCATTGCACATTCATTGTGCAAATTAACAGGGACCGGTCGACCGGTTAGTAATCATACGGTCGACCGTTTCTGTGTAAAATGCACAATGAACGTGCACACATGCACATAACGTATATATATTTTTAAATTCCTGTCTACTGGTCATTTTTTAACCCGTCGACCGTTTTTGAACAGAAAGCAATTTTTCCAAAAGACACTTCTCTTCTCCAAAGGTTGCATCTCTTACCTTTCACCAAAGATCATATCTCTTAATGGCAAAGAGTTACAACCATTCTTTTCTATATAAACTCATCCAATTCGTTGATTAAAATATAACAATTTCACATATTCTTTTTAATCTAATCTCTGATCTTACTTTATACTCCTGCATTCTAAAAAGCTCTCGATTATTTATTGAATCATTGAAACTATTTCATATCTTTTGATTCAATAAGTAATATACTTTCCTTAATCTTTTCAAAACATCATTCGCATACTTTGAGGATAAGATTATAGGAAGGGTGTACTGCTAGTGACAAATCCGTGTTTTCAAGAGCACAAGTTGTCAACAATAATTGTATTTGTTCTTTTGTTGAAGTCCTCTATGTTGTAAGAGGCAAGTGTTGAAGTCCTCAGTGTATTAGAGGCGTGAAATCCCGTTCGGCTGTCCGGGTGTTGTAAACCTGTTCCTCCGGGTGAAGCGAGGAAGTTAATAGTGAAAATCCAGATAGAAGTCTGGGACTGGACGTAGGACGGTGCTCCGAACCAGTATAAAAATCTCTGGTGTGATTTTTCTATTTTTTTATTTACTATGCTATTACCATCTATTTCCGCATTTGTATTGTAATCCATATTACACGATCCGTGTATATTATATTAGCACATATAATTGTATACACACCGTACTTTCATTTGGTATCAGAGCACGGTCATCATATAACCGTAACACAGTTATTTGATATATTATAGTAATATGGCAAATAACGTAAGTACTAGCACTCAAAACACTACTTACACGGAGGGTCAATCGACACAAAGACCTCCATTTTTCAATGGTCTTAACTATAGTTATTGGGCAACACGTATGTCATTCTTTATGCAATCAAATAGCTATGATGCTTGGAATGCCACTCAAAGAGAAATAGTGAATCCAACAACTGATTATTCAGAATGGACTGCAGCTGAGAAAATGGCAGCAGCCGTAAATGCAAGAGCAATAAATATATTGTTCTGTGCATTAGACCAAAATGAATATAATCGTGTTAGTATCTGCACTACTGCATATCAAATTTGGCAAACACTAAAAATCACTCATGAAGGTACTAACAAGGTTAAACAAGCCAAAATAGCCATGCTGAAAAGTCAATTTCAAAATTTCAAAATGAAACCAAACGAGACAATCAATGACATGTATTCACGGTTTCAAACTATTCACCATGCGCTTATTGGCTTAGGACAAAAGTATTCTGATTTCGATGTTGTTTCAACAGTCCTACACTCTCTGACTAGTGAATGGGAAGGAAAAGTATTAGCAATTGAAGAAGCTAATGACCTTTCCGTCATGAAGCCAGATGAATTGATAGGAAATTTAATGTCATATGAAGCAAATCTGCAGGCTAGAAAAGAACAGAAAGAAGAAAAGAAAAATGTAGCATTTCATGTTGAGAAAGATGGAAATGAATCAGATTCTGAAGACGAAGATTTGGCATTCATTGCGAAAGGATACAAAAAATTCTTAAAATATCGAAAAGCCAGTCGTTACAATAAAAGGAAACCTGGATCAAATAAACCATCTTCATCTGCTATAGAATGTTTCAACTATCACAAAAAGGGACACATGCAGAAAGATTGTCCAGAACAAAAGAAGAAGTCAGAAAATGACAAATTCAAATATAAGAAGGACAAATCTAAGAAACGATCCTTCTCAGTAACATGGGATGATTCAGAATCATCTTCATCAGAAAGTGAAAGTGATTCAGAGAATGAACATGCTAATGTTTGTTTTATGGCAACAGAAGATGAGGTACAAATTCCTACATTTGATGAATTACTTGATATTAATGCTGAATTGATAGTCAAATATAAAGACATAAAACGTCAATTAAAAGTAGTCAAAGCAGATTTAAGTAGAGCAGAGCTTGAGCGAGATATGTTAAAAGATGAGAAGAAAATATTAGAAGAGGAACTTGAAAATATTCAAGAATCATCATCTAATGTTGATTCTCAAATATCTCTTTTGAGTCAAGAAATAGAAACTCAAAAAGAGAAAAATAATGCTCTCACTACTGAAAATCATGAGCTTAAAGCAAAAGTCAAAATTCTAGACCTAGAAAAAGCTAGCTTACAAACAAAGTTTGATGACATTACTCAAAATGTTTCTAACTTTAACAAAGGTCGAGAAAATTTGACAAAAATCATTGAAAGTTCACAATCTATTTCAGACAAACAAGGATTGGGATATAACAAACAAGAAACCAAGAAACATCTTGGAAATAAAGGAAAAAGAAAGTACAAAAAACTGAAGCTAAGAAAAATCTTAGTTTATTATATTCCAAACCAAAACCAGTTGTGAAATTTCAAAAGAAAAATGTCAAGACTATCAAAATATGGGTTCCTAAAACAAATAACTATTTGATTAGGAACAAATACATTCAGCAATTCATGAATACTGTGCATTTTAATAACCATTATATATATAAAGGGGATACCGGACCCAAATGGGTTTGGACTCCTATGACCTAACTCTTAGGACCCTATAAAAAGTGGGTACCATGGACTTAATTCTATTTTTTGCAGGTCCCACTTAAGAGAAGAGGAAAGTGGATATTGGACAGTGGTTGCTCAAAGCACATGATGGGAGACAAGAGTTTATTAACAAATATTACATATTCAGATGGTGGCTCCGTCACTTTTGGAGACAATTCAAAAGGCTATATCATCGGCAAAGGCGATGTGAGCAATTGCGGTACATCTAACTTACCTCTTATTACTAATGTCATGCTAATTAGAAATTTGAAACACAATTTGCTAAGTATTAGTCAGTTATGTGACAAAGGTTTTATAATTTCATTTTCAAATAATAAGTGTAGTATTTTAGATAAAGACCATAATTTGGTTTTCGAAGGTTATAGAGACAGAAATATATATATTCTGAATATGAATATTAATCATAATTCAGATATGTGTCTTGTGGCTAATGACAATGATCCATGGCTATGGCACAAACGCTTCTGTCATATAAAATTCAGAACTATTGACAAGCTAGCCAAAAACAATCTAGTAAGAGGGCTACCCAAAATGAGTTTTAAAGTAAACAACATTTGTGATGCATGTCAATTAGGAAAATTGACCAAATCATCTTTTAAATCCAAGAAAGTCATATCAACATTACAACCACTTGACTTACTACACATGGATTTATTTGGACCTACTAGAGTTCAATCAATAAATCACAGTCAATATGTGCTTGTAATTGTTGATGATTTCTCTCGTTATACATGGACAATTTTCTTAAAAAATAAAAGTGATACTTTCGATCATTTCAAATCTTTCGTCAAAAGAATTCAAAAATCAAAAGGGATTAAAGTTAAAAATATAAGAAGTGATCATGGCGGAGAATTTGAAAATAATGAATTTGAACATTTTTGTACAAAGAAAGGTATATATCATAATTTTTCGTTTCCCAGAACTCCACAGCAGAACGGAGTTGTAGAACAGAAAAACCGAGCTTTACAAGAATGTGCAAGAACATTATTGAATGGAACCACCTTACCAAAACATTTTTGGGCGGAAGCTGTGGCAACTGCCTGTTATGTTTTAAATCGTGTATCCATAAGACCTCTTACCAAGAATACTCCTTATGAATTATTTAACAAAAGGAAGCCTAAAATCTCATACTTCAAAGTTTTTGGTTCCAAGTGCTTTATTTTAAATACGAAAGACCAGCTTGGCAAATTCGATCCAAAGGCCGATGAAGGAATATTTGTCGGTTATTCCGAACGAAGTAAGGCCTATCGGATATTTAATAAATGAACCAAAACTATTGAAGAATCACTTCATGTCTCTTTTGATGAAATCTATCAGCACTCTCACACTATATCAGATGATGACGAATCAATAGTCACTGACAATCAAATCATCACAAATATTGATTCTGACTCGGAAATAATTATTGAGAATATTCCTCAAATATGTGAGTTACAATCACCACCAAGAATATTAAGAGACCATCCACCTCAAAATATAATCGGTGAAATAACATCACATGTCAGAACAAGGAGTCAACTCAATCAAATGGGTCATGTCGCTTTTTTCTCAAATATCGAACCGAAGAATCCAAAAGAAGCTGCTACAGATGATTACTGGATCATTGCCATGCAGGAAGAACTAAATCAGTTTGAGCGCAATGATGTTTGGGAACTTGTTCCAAGACCAACTGATCAGTCAGTAATTGGTACTAAATGGGTCTATAAAAATAAGGCTGACGAACAAGGAAATATCACCAAAAATAAAGCAAGATTAGTAGCACAAGGATATAATCAGGAAGAAGGTATCGATTATGAAGAAACTTTTGCACCAGTTGCTCGACTAGAAGCTATTAAAATCCTATTATCTTTTGCTTGTCACCATAATTTCAAACTTTATCAGATGGATGTCAAAAGTGCTTTTCTCAATGGATTTATCAAAGAGAATGTCTATGTCGAACAACCTCCTCTATTCGTACATGAAAAATATCCTGACCATGTGTTCAAACTTAAGAAAGCTTTGTATGGTTTAAAACAAGCACCTCGTGCTTGGTATGAACGACTACGTAGCTATCTTATTAGCTCAGGATTTCAAATAGGCAAAGTCGATCAAACCTTGTTTATTAAACATTCTCGAAAAGATATTCTAGTTATCCAGATATATATAGACGATATCATCTTTGGTTCAACAAACGATAAACTTTGCAAAGAATTTGCAAGTATTATGACCAAAGAATTCGAAATGTCTCATATGGGAGAACTATCTTATTTTCTTGGACTTCAAATAAAGCAACTTCCAAACGGCATTTTTATTAATCAAGAAAAATACTGTGAAAACCTTATCAAATGCTTCGGATTAGAAAATACATCTGGTAAACCAACTCCTATGAGTACAACTACACATCTTGACAAAGATGAAAGTGGTAAGAATGTTGACCAGAAATTGTATCGAAGCACGATTGGTTCTCTTCTTTATCTTACAGCTAGTCATCCAGATATAATAATGAGTGTTTGTTTATGTGCTCGTTTTCAAGCCGATCCAAAGGAATCACATCTACGAGCAGTGAAACGTATAATTCGTTATCTTAATAATACCAAAGATTTCGGTCTTTTTTATCCAAAAGAATGTCCATTTGAATTAGTATCATATAGTGATGCTGATTTCGGTGGTTCACGAACGGATAGAAAAAGTACAAGTGGTACGTGCCATTTTATTGGAAAATCACTTGTTTCTTGGTTCAGTAAGAAACAGAATTGTGTTTCACTATCAACATGCGAAGCTGAATATATATCAGCAGCTCTCGCATGTACTCAAGTACTATATATGCAACAAACACTTCAAGATTTTGATATTCATTTATCAAATTCTACTATATACTGTGATAACACTAGTGCTATAAATCTCTCTAAAAATCCAGTAAATCATTCTAGAACCAAACACATTGATATCCGTCATCATTTCCTTCGAGATAATATTGACAAAGGAAATATATGTCTTGAATATGTTCATACTGACAATCAATTAGCAGACATTTTTACTAAGCCTCTGCTCGAATCTAATTTTATTAGATTACGAAGAGAGCTTGGTTTAATTTCAAGAAAAAATCTTGACTAAGTAATTTCTAAAGAACGTCTTCTTGTTAGTTATCCTTTAGTTATTCTTTCTAGTTATCCTTTAACTTTAACTATTGCATAAACTATATTTTTCTTACATTAAATATAAGCCACTGCTTTATTTAATGGTTAAATTCTCTTTACTCATTTTATAAATTCAGTTTTAAAAAGAAAGCTATTTTTAGATTTACAATAAAATTTCTGCTTATGTTTTCTTGGTTAACATTTATCATTAACTCACATCCATAAGTTTATACACAAAAAACTTGTATATAAGCTTGCAAAAAATTTATATTTTGTTCATCTTTTCTTTTTTACCTAACCATAATATTCTATACAACATACACTATGGCTCACATTTGTGATAAATGTGCTCAAGAATCATACATTTCAATTACGAGTTCTGAGTCGGAGGAATTTTATTCTCCTACAACTCCAAAACAAAAATCAAGTTGTCATCATCAATGCTCTTGTATGTCTGATAAAACTCCAAATTCAAAACGAGTGAAGAGGACATTATTCTATTCTCCTCGTACCAAAGCTCAAATCGATGAGATACACCACTACCAGAAACATCAGATAGACCTTCAGAGACAACTCCATTACGGGCAAAGTCAACTTTATCACGAGCAAAAACGGACGTCGGCACGATTGTCCGTTTTAGAAAAGTGGCCACATTTTTCTGCGGTTCCAACAAGCATGACGTGCATGAACCAATGCCGTCTAGGCCATCAACATCTAAAAGTCCTAACTCGTGGGATCGGAACTATGAAAAGAATGAAGGAGCTCAGAAACAATGGAGTCCATGGTCGAAACGTATTGAAGGAAACAACGATAATTCTAATGACGAATTCTCTCATTAGATTTATATATAGTATTATATCTTTATCTATCTCTTGTGTAATGACGGTTATATTTTGTATTACGTATAAAATATAATATATATAGGTTGATATATGATAAAAACTTGAAAAATAAACTTAAATTTCACAGCAGACCAAAACCGGTCGACCGCCCATGTTTTAGCCGGTCGACCGTTAACAATTGCTTGCAGGAACATACATTTATAAGAATTCAAAGAGAAAGAGATCACATACTCAGGGGGAGATTCAGATTTGCAGATATATATTGTCATCAATCAAAAAGGGGGAGAATGTTGAGTCACAAGTTTTATGAAAGTTTTGATTTCTGACAAATAAGGCGATCGACAAAACAAGGTCATTAGAGCTACATATGTTACTATAGATTATAGGTTGATTATTTGATATTGTAATAGTGATAAACTTGTTAAAATCTATCCTCAAATAATCATGCACCTCAATATAATCGATATATATACGTTTTAATAGCATTGCACATTCATTGTGCAAATTAACAGGGACCGGTCGACCGGTTAGTAATCATACGGTCGACCGTTTCTGTGTAAAATGCACAATGAACGTGCACACATGCACATAACGTATATATATTTTTAAATTCCTGTCTACTGGTCATTTTTTAACCTGTCGACCGTTTTTGAACAGAAAGCAATTTTTCCAAAAGACACTTCTCTTCTCCAAAGGTTGCATCTCTTACCTTTCACCAAAGATCATATCTCTTAATGGCAAAGAGTTACAACCATTCTTTTCTATATAAACTCATCCAATTCGTTGATTAAAATATAACAATTTCACATATTCTTTTTAATCTAATCTCTCATCTTACTTTATACTCTTGCATTCTAAAAAGCTCTCGATTATTTATTGAATCATTGAAACTATTTCATATCTTTTGATTCAATAAGTAATATACTTTCCTTAATCTTTTCAAAACATCATTCGCATACTTTGAGGATAAGATTATAGGAAGGGTGTACTGCTAGTGACAAATCCGTGTTTTCAAGAGCACAAGTTGTCAACAATAATTGTATTTGTTCTTTTGTTGAAGTCCTCTGTGTTGTAAGAGGCAAGTGTTGAAGTCCTCAGTGTATTAGAGGCGTGAAATCCCGTTCGGCTGTTCGGGTGTTGTAAACCTGTTCCTCCGGGTGAAGCGAGGAAGTTAATAGTGAAAATCCAGATAGAAGTCTGGAACTGGACGTAGGACGGTGCTCCGAACCAGTATAAAAATCTCTGGTGTGATTTTTCTATTTTTTTTATTTACTATGCTATTATCATCTATTTCCGCATTTGTATTGTAATCCATATTACACGATCCGTGTATACTATATTAGCACATATAATTGTATACACACCGTACTTTCACGGTAGGATCTGCACCCTCTTACGTTCACCTTTCCCCAATTCGATCGGTAATTCTACATAATCAACTGCCTCGGTAGCCACTCCATTGAAACCGTGTATATGAGCTTTAGATGGTTTCAAATCCTTTGCCTCCATCCTCATTTAATCATATGCCTTCTTAATGATAATGTTCATAGAGCTTCCGCAATCAATCAAAATTCTTCTTACCGGAGCGGGCCCAATCATGATAGAGATAACCATCGGATCAATAGTAGGGGCCTCTACTCTATTAGTATCTCTACTTTTTAATACTATATCATCTATCATTATATGATATTGCTTGGTCGGAGTTCCATCCTTCGTATTCGAGCAACATTCAAAGTTTACATATCTTGCTGAACTAGCATAACACTCCATTTCCGTCCATAGGATAAGGTCCACCAACTATCGTGTTTGTTACCAACCTTCAATTGGTCCGGGCAGAGTCCTGCGTGGAGCCTGCCCTCGATTGGGGTCAGACGTCCCATGTCCGCCATCCTGTGGATTTTTCACAAATTGCTGCAACTTTTTCTCCCAAATTTATTTCTTAATGGCATCGTAAAGATGCCTACACTCATCCATGTTGTGCCCATAACATTCATGAAACAGACAGTATTTCCCAGTTTTCTTTTATGCCTCGATCGATTCTTTTAGACGTGGCTTTCTATATTGGAAAGTATTACAGGTGCACAGATAGATATTATCCAAGGATGAATTCAAAGGTGTATAGTCGTCATACAAAGGAAACTTGGACCTCCACTTTCTAGGCTTCCTCTTCCGGTTGTAATTCCCTTCTCCATTCCTTTTCTGTTGACTCGGCTTGTTTTGACCATTGACCTGAACCTTCCCAGAACTCTCGCCAAACTGCTTTACTGCGTTGTTGCTCTATCCTGCTTCTCGCTTGGCCCCGTACCGTTTCTTTTACTAGACAATCTAGCCTCTTCCTTTCTCATGAATTTGGCCACCTTTGAGTAGAAGCGCTCCATCATGGCCTACAGTTTTCCAGCTAGCCAATCACCGAACTCAGATTCGGGGTCAACCCCCCTTGTCACAGCCATAAGTATCGCGTGGTCATTAGGGTTACTAACTTCAGTGGCAGCAACATGAAATCTCTGCAAGTAGTCCTTCAGTGATTCCCCTGGAGCCTAGATTACATTGGAAAACGACATCACATCTGTTGGGCGAGTAGCATGAATCCTAAACTGCTCCACAAATCTCATTGCTAAATCATCAGATCTTGAGATTGATCGTAGGGGTAATCCCTTGTATCACAGCGTAGCGATCCCAGAGGGACTTATGGGGAAGCATCCACACTTGGTAACATCATTCGCTCTTCCCGAGTCCATCAACCATTCATACCTCATGATGTGCTGCCTGGGTCAGTTTTCCCTTTATAAGCAGGCATCGTAGGCATGTTAAACCTTCAAGGATACTCCGCATGTAGAATACTGTCAATAAATGGGGTGTGGCTCCTAGAAATTCCTCAGTCATCGTTTGCCAATCCTTGATTCTCCCTCATCTACTGTCTGACCATTGAGGATAAATTCGGTGTCTGGATAGGTGCCGCCAAGTGATGGTCGTGCCCCCACCTTGCGTGAATGTTCCGGTCGGTGTCTTTGCGCCATTTCATGCCTCCTTGACCTACCATCCTCCAGATTTAAATTCTAAACATTCCCTTCTTTATAATTCTGGAGAGGTGGTTGGTCAGCATCCAAACATGCTCCAACGTCCAAGTTCCCGGATCCAAGTTGACTATGACCCCCTAACTGCAGTTGAGGAGCCGTCCCATTAGTTGAGGGATCGGTACCGATCCCTAGAGAGGTATCGGCACTAACCCGGCTTGGCAGGCCGTTGTGTTCAGCCAAATGCTGCTCCGATGTTACTGCTTATGCTGCTTTAACTCTGTGGCGCCTTCGCCTATGTTGTTCATTTGATGCAGTCGAACAATCTGACGCCGAGTACGAAGCAAAACCTCCTCTGGTGTTTTGTCGTTGATGTTGAGCAATCCGGTTCATTAGGTTGGCAGTAGCCTGGATTTGCTTGTTTAGCTGCTTACGATTTTCCATCAACTCATTAAATTCGGCTCGGGTAATGGAATCATCGAGGTTTTGAATTGCAACAGGCTCCACATTTACATTAACAGGTTGGTTCCTTGGGTCCCCTTATTGGACACTGGCAGTTTCGTTGGCATCAACATTATGGTAAGTAGATTTTGTGCGCCTTACCATCTTGGATTCCTTTTCTTAGATCTTAGGAAATCTAAATACTATCTTTAAGCCTCTGAGGATAAATCTGGATCTCCTTCGAGTGATTTCTTCAATTCAGTAGCAACAAAGGTGATCCTAATAGTCTGAGAATTGTTCCTCTCAGTGAAAGCACCAGAATGTTTGCAACCAAATTGGCCACAAACACTAGAGTGCAAGTTTAAGTAGTGAAATAAACAAAGAAATTAAATGAAAACAGAGGAATAACACTGAATATCAAGAAAAATGCAGGAGAAACCAAAAACAATAGGATTTATAGTAGTACGATGTCGATTGCTTACGTCCACTTTGAATACTCTCTTTATTGCTTCACAATTCACTTAAATACAGTTACAATCGGTAAGAAATTACAAGAGATCAGAAAAGAATAAAGGAAGTTGGTTACAATAATGGCAGAGTTTCACTTGCAACACAAAAGTCCACCAAAATGGCCCTCTGTTCTTGTATGTACAGATGACGGCAGCCTTCAATCTGACTGAAATTTTAACATCTCGACCTCCTCAACCATATGGGCCCACCATAGGGAGGGCTAGGCCTAACTCTCAATGAATAAGGGTCGGTACCGAACCCTTCATGAGTTGAGTTTGGGGTAGCGATCCCTACGTGGCTCTCTTATTGTCTATAATGATAGTGTTCCAAATAACAAGGTAATTGGATGCATGGTGCTCTAGTTCTTGTAATACTTCGGTTTAGATCTCAACACTGTCTAGGTTATGTTAACTTCTGGTCCTCACATGTATGTCGATCTGTACCTTACAGTCCATTTCGTGCTGACCCATATTCCACAAATGAAACATGTTGAACCCTTTTGCTTAAACCATACAATGTCGATCCGTATTGCTCCAGCCTCATCATACCAACCCTTATTCCCTGACCATCAACATGCCGACCCCTCTAGCTTAATCATGCCGAACCATAGCTTACAAACATACCATGCCGATCCCTTCTGCTGACCATCAATATGTCGATCCCACTGGTTGTAAAACCTAGGCAGATCACGCATCATCTCAATTATATGCTGAACCATATCCTCCACACATATTATGTCGAACCATGACCATATTACATCTATACCGATCCATCCATATTTCATCCAATTTGTCAAACATTCATGTCGATCCCTATTCCAACCAAACTAAAACCTATAATTCGACATCTCGCATCATCCATCTATTAACTCCATTTATCACAGGCTTGATACAGCTGCCCAAACATTATATTTTGGTCATGTGGTTGTTGTCTTGTGATCATCTTTCCCATCAGCAATTGAGTATGGCCCCCGTAATCAGATCTCTGTAGTTGGGCCAAAGATCCAAGTAATACACATACACACATGTATATGTGTTTATATATATACGTTTATATATTTTTATTCTCATAAAATTGTTTAACCAAAATTAAAATGTACATTTATATATATATATATAATATTTATATAAATAACAAGTTTGGATACATACATATATTTGGACAACATACAATACATATCAGATGAGTTAACATGTCTATTGCTATGTAAATTCTAACGTCTATATACAAGCATGTTATACCCTACATGGGTTTCCATGTTATACATATGCACATACATACATATATGTATATGATACATATGTGTACATTTATATGTATAAAACATAAATCGAAACTCTATATAATTTGTAAATTTTAATAAAATAAGAGTTTTTATTTAAGTAAAATAAAAAAATGTTCTAAGTGACTTAGACTTCAAAGTCACAAAAAAGATCCAATAGGATAATAAAATTGAAATTCACACATATCTTCCACTACAGGCTAGCCTGGTTACAACAATAGTATTAGATCCCAGTAGCCTATGCAATCTAAATTACTCAAGTTAGAGTTAACTATTTAAACTCAATCCCAAAAATTTGTCCCTAATAGAAGAGGCATAAATTTGAATTGAGCCCTGGGCTAATTTTCAAAATTATTTGAAAATTATAATATAAGACTTTAGATTTGAAAGCTAAACTTAAAATAAGATACACAGATATTATAAAAGATATTCTATAATAACAAAATTTCAAAATGTTTGAAAATAAATATTAATTTTAAAATTTTAAAATTTATTAATAAGATTAATAAAATAAATTAATTAAATAAGTTAGTTAATCAATAAATATATACATGTATTATATATTATGATATATGTTATGCTGTTTTAAAATGTTTAAAACATAAGTATAAATGTATGTATATGAATTGAGTTTTGAAATTAATATAATATAATTAAAATGGTTTAATTAAACAATTAATTAAAGTTAATTAATTAAATGAATATACACAAATATAAGATATATGTGCAATACTATAAAGGTTATAGTATGTAACAAATATTTAATATATATTTTACATTAAAATGATATAAAATTAACATTATAATGTTTAATTAATATAACATCGTACAAAAGACTATTATATAAGTAATATAAAATATAAAGTTTATATAATAATAAAACTTATATAATATTAACTTATAAACTAAAGGTGGACCATCAAAAAAAATCAAATAGACTTAAGGAATAAATGCATACATAAATGTTCATATATCGTGATTTATATATCCAACACTTGAATCACAAGAGTGTTTCATAACAAATACATTATTCTATAAGTCGATATCGCTCAATATAATATATTGAAGATTATGAATCTTCAATATAACGTTGTCATCTACCATATATATTAATAAATTACTCGCATACTCCATGGTTATTGAGCAAACTCAAGCTAAGGATGTTATGTGTTGTATTATTAATATACTGAATACATGAAGTAAGATAACTTGAACAAAATCAAGATACATATATTATACTTAGGTTGTCGTGATAAAGTAGGTACAAGTGAATAATTTCATTTCATATTGTTGAGAAAAATCAAGATTGAAATGAGATTATGACAAGGAATCACAAGTTAGAAGTTGTATGTGATACAACCGATAAGGAGTCATCCACCGTTTATGGGGCTATGATTCGTTGAGCAAACTTAAGGTCAGAATCACAAGGCAAACGAGTCATAACACCAACTAGTGAAGTCGAAAGACTACCACGTTTCATCTTTGGGTTTTGAGAAACATAAAAGTCTAGTGGGAGCCTTATTAGAAAAATGAAATGATAACATTATCCTTTGTACTATTGTAAGAATATATGTTATATAATGTTATAATAATCTACATTGATAAATTTATGCATTTAATAAGATTGATAAAATATTTATCAATCAACATATACAAATAAACTGAATTGAAGATTAACAAACACAAAATAACATATACTTACTAATAAGTGCTTTCTGCATCTTAATGTTTCACCTATGCAAGCATCTGATTCTACAACTACTAAGTACATTCATAATTTGGACGCTCACGTGTTTATATGGTTGAGACTGTGTATTGCATTCCATGAGTTCTTGACTCAAAAGTAGTGCAATACTATGGATCTTTGATCCACATACAATCGCATATAAATGTTATATGGGGAACGGTCATAGCTCGTAATGTACGATACTTTGATGAAGTTAGTCCATTCAAAATAAGCCAATAAACTGTAATGTAAGATCGAGTATACAATTTGATTGATTACAAAAGGGTCGTTTTGTGTTAAATATAACACTAGACCAAAACTACAAGAAAGATCTAAGAATTTGATCATTGAACTGTCAGCTTTATCAGTTTATGTAAAGTGCAACATATTTGGTGTCCTTAATATTAAGAATAATTTAATGTGCTTTTGATAAGATTTTGCTATGATATTATATTAAGAGTTTTCTTTTAAATGGTTTGACCATTTAGAAAAGAAAATGAATGTATAAGTGTAATGTAATTCAAGGTACAGTTGAAATGAAGAGAGTGAACGATCACTTATGCTTCACAAAGAAACATCAGAAAGAGAATTGTAATAATATTGTAACAAAATTAACATTAGAATAGGAAATACAATTTCTACTTCAAAGTGAATTTTCATGTAGAAAATTGTTTTCCATAAGATTAGTTTCTTTGAGCTCAAGATATTTGATCAAATAACTCGTCACTGCAAACTAGTTGCAGTATATAAAATAAATAATTTATATTTAGTGAATAATGGACCTCTAAATTAAGTATGATATTATAGTAATGGCGAAAATAGTAGGAGCATGTCATATAGCACTTGTTGATTTTTGAGGTCACGAAAATTGTTTTCGTGAAACATACCGAACATTATTTTGTGAAATAATGACTATATTTCAATGTCGAATGGAAAATAGACATAATCATATTTCAGTATGAAGACGAATATTCATTATGAAATAAAACTATAATGTGGTACTTGTTTTCATAAAAAAAGTGATGCAACTGAAAATATTGAAGTATCTAAAATTATTTACAATTATTTTAAAATTATAGACTACGCCTTAGTTTTGAGAAATAACTTTTATTATATGATTATCAATAATATGACACTAGTTAATTATATCTCACAATTAAAAGGCTATGAACCCATTTAACTGGAGCTTCACAAGACTTGATGAACTCTTCGGGTTACAAAAATTGTTTTCGTGAAACATACCGAACATAATTGATGAAACAATGACTCTTTTTCAATGTCGAATGAAAAATAGATATAGTTATATTTCAATATGAATATGAATATTCGTTATGAAATAAAACTATAATGTGGTATTTGTTTTCATAATAAAAGTGATGCAATTGAAAATGCTGAAGTATCTAAAATTGTTTACTATTATTTTAAAATTATAGACTAAGCCTTAGTTTTGAGAAATAACTTTTATTATATGATTATCGATAATATGATACTAGTTAATTATACCTTAAACAATTAAAAAGCTATGCACCCATTTAACTAGAGCATCACAAGAGTTGATGAACTCTTCGGGTTGGTACATATAGATGTATGCAATTGTAAGTCTATTAATACCAAAATAGTTCCACGTACTTTGTTATATTCACCGATGATTTATCACTAACATGGGTATGTGTACTTGGTACACATGTAGTATGTCTATGATAAGCGCATAGAGTATAAAATGGAAGCAAATAAAATAACGTGCAATAAAATGATTTGATTTGATAGATAGGTGAGTATATTGGAAAGAGTTCTGAATATACTTAAAAATCAATAAAGATTCAATCTCAAAAGTCACTCCCCCCGTAATACATAATGAATGTATTGATAGGGAGTAATCGAACATTGTTGGATGAAGTACGATTAACTATGAGTGAAGTATAGTTAATTTTTTCTATAAGTTCGTGTACTTAAGAGTAGTATACATGGTTAATATTATTTAATCTAAATAATAGTTTACAAAATCATATAAGACAAGGGCTTATAAGAAACCCCAACATATCCCAGGCCAAGGATTTGCTAGGTTGTGCAAATCGAAAGTCTACACATAATAATTGTTCATGAGGAATCATGTATGAATCTCCCAAAAAGGAGTTTGGGAAAGACTACTATTGGATAACATATTTAGGCTTTGAACATAAGTTTTGTAAACTAAAAACAAAATCAGTTTTATAAAAGGAAACTCATAAGGTGTCTGTGAATATCTATTCCATTATGCGAGAAGCAATTTTTTTTCAAGAAATCCCAATTTCATAGTAAAGGAATTTCTTTGGGAAATTATTGATAGTAAAATGGAATTGAATACGATCAAAGGATAAAACAGATTAATATGAGGTAAAATGAAATTAACTAACCAAAACAAACACATCGCATCAGGACGTCTAATGAGTATTCACGCACATTGAAGAGAAACTATGAGTTTCTTAACAATATCGAAAATATATATAATCCTTGGTTTTTCAATTAAATCATTAAGAGTGTTGACATTATGATAAGGTATGATGTGCAATTCTGAAACAAACAAATACTTCATAAAAATGTTATTTTGATAGATGTACCTTAAGGGACATGATCTATTGGCCCCAAATGTGTCTTTAAGAGAAAGATAAATGCAGCACAAATATAGTAAGCCACATTGATAAAAATAATACTGCACATTTTAATAGTTAAAATTAACATAATAGATTCATTATTTAGCATGCTCAAGTTAATTCAGATTTACTTGTAGAATTATTACTTGGTATGACTTTGTGTTTGGTGCATATACTCAAGTGGAAAATTCTAAATAATGATTTAGAATAAACTGTTTGTACATGTGATGACCCACCTTTTTGAATAGTTTAAGCCGATAATAAACCACACATGTCCAACTCAAACCATTTAAAAGATAGATTATCAATGAGTTTATTTTAAAGAAATAAAAAGAAAAGAAGGAACAACAACAGAATCTCGCAGCAAAACGACAAAATATAATAATTACATAAACAGTTCATGAAGCTGTTTAATAATATATACTCAATTCAGTTTACAACTTCAATCAGAGTTATACATATTATCAGAGTTATACTTTTTTATTGACAAAATGAAATGGTGCAACGGAATGAATACTAGTAGATATAATATATCAAATCTTCGTCTTCGTCCTTCAGAATAAATGTCTTCGATAACTGAAAAACTCGGTCGGACCCGAGCGTAACAAAAAAAACCAAACACTCGAGTCAGGACTAAAAATTCTCATGTAAGTCAAATCAAAATAAAGAGAAATATAGTTTCAAAATGAACTGTTTTTCCAAATCCAACAAATCAAGAGAAATATAGTTTCACCGTTATCCGACGGAGAATACTTATTGAATACGGAAATTGATATTAAGTAAAATTAGTATAATTTCCATGGATCTTTTTTACTTAATGATGTTTTCTAAAATGGCTTGTATGAAAATGAGTTGGTATTTCCAAAATTTAAAAGAGAGGTTTAATAATTCTGTATAAACCGAAAACAAATAGCTTAAAATTATGTATCTCTAAAAGATATTTTTGATAAGAGGAATGAATTAATCAATGATTAACCATATACTTAATACCTCTTTTATCGGTAATTGGTTTGAAGGAACCGTGGTCGGATTGGGTGATTACTATCTGAAGACCACTTTGAACCAATTTACACATTCTAAGTAAAGACATGAAATGGTTCGGAAGATGGAATGTAAGGCTGCTTATCACCGACCCTCGGAGAAATATCCTATATCATATTTATGTGGCAGTAGTTCTTCATCTGAGATTTTTGATGCAAGGACTTCTCGCTACTATAATAGGGGTAATCCCCAACAAAAAGTGGTAGGAGAGTGCCTTCAGTTTGTCCTATTCCTTGAAACCGTATATGGACGAATGTTTGACATTGCATTTCTAATTACATTGATTGATCTCTATAAATGTATCTTCTGCTTTATGGCGAAGAAGACAACTTCTCTTAGCTTAACATCCTTTTCTAAGACATACGAGCTCAGGAGTTATACGTTTGTAGAAATCAGTTGTGTAATCATGGAATGAAAATGTGGTGTTCAAAGTGGAATGTGTTATGCGAAAGGTAATTGCTACTACCTCATTCAACTGGAAATGGCTTAAATAAGGCATCCGGCAAGGCTATGTGGATCGTAATCATTAGGGTATGGTCATTACCTTTCTAGATAACTCTCTATATGTCGAGTATGTTGTGTATGCTTTGGGGCCCCGGATAGGTCGGTAGCGATCAGGGTGGTGTCATTTTTGATACTATCTAGGTCATGTATGAGTGCCGGAAATGGATAGACCGGTTTTGTCAGATTGCAAAGGATTGTTTGTGTATCCTCGTTGCATTCCTCTAGAAATATATTGTATGGAAGGTAGTCCCTTACCTACCATTATATGGAATCCACTCTCTGAATGAGCCTTGCAAGATTTTGATTGTAGACCCTAACATATTCCAGAACTTAGTAATGGTAACAAAATCGGCTAAGATTCATAAGTTTATTTGCAAGGGTTTTCAAAAGAATGTCATTAAAAATAATATCAAATGATTTTTACGTTGCAAATAATTTGATTATCATAAGGTAAAAAACCGTTACGTGTTTATGTGCAGCGTAGTCTTATGAGATACCCTTTGTTTTCAAAACATCCATATTTTGATTTTTTTCACACCAGTCCCATGACTGACCCGGAATTTATTTTTCTTTTCCCTTAAGTTCTGGGTGCCCTAATTTTCCCGGGCAACCAAATAGTTTAGGTTTGACTTGGTGTAACTAGATGGAGCTTGGAGCTGAAGATTTCCTATAGATAGTTACCCATTCCCACTACATTTGTGTTTTTTTGTTTGCAACATTTGTGAGAATAGGTATTTATGACTGTCCAGGCTGGGCTTACGATAGATTCTGATAAATGTTAAATTTATGTTGTAAAGATTTTGTATTGAAGTAATATATGTTATTCCTTCATGCAAGATTCTGTTTTGTCTATATTTCTTTCTTACTTTTAAAGAACCGCCTCTTCGGCACCTGGATTTGTGGCACGTTGACGCAGCGGATATAAACGATTGACGAAGAAATGAAGATTTCGTGTCAAACTAATCGAAGAACGATTAGGTGAAGTAATATGAATCGATGGATTGAAAGATACTGAATGCCCAAATTCATTGATCTCCAAAAGATACCGAATTCTAGCTATCTTCGACACATTGATCGCATACGATACCGTGAAAGAAGATCTACAATTCTTCGAACGTTGATCAAGCGCACTTGATACCGTGAATTGGCTTCAACATCGTTGATTCGAGCGCACTCGAATAACCGAAAGTGGAGATAGGAGATCACACTCAACTACCAATTTCAAAGAGGCACAAAGCACTCAAACAAAGTTTCATTCAAAATCAACAACCCTTTACAAATGACCCGACCCCTCTATTTATAGAGTACAACTCAACACAACAGCACACTAGGTCGTTCACGACCTTACAACACATACTAGGTCGCACGCGACCTACTCAACACGACCCACGACCTAACATAGGTCGCGACCTACGATTTATGAGTTATTACAAACACACATATTTACAACACAACAGGAAACAATACACGAGCTACATACATGAGTCGCGACCTTACAAACAAACATCACAAACGACTCAACCATTAACGATCCAAAATAGCAACAACCTTAGGAATCTAATAAAATGCGACATGTACAGAGCGACCTATCCCCGAGCGACCTAATTCTCCACGCAAGTCAACTTCAATAGGTCGTTGGTCATGACTCTTTATGTCGTTTGGATGAGCTACCAACGTACTAGGTTATGCACTCCTGGTATCTTCCTTCTTTTGTTCTTGGTTAGGTCGCAATTCTATATCCCGTGACACGTTAGGTCGTGTGCGACCTTCACTAGGTCGTATGCGACCTAAGGCTCCTTCTCTTGAACAACTCGAATTCATCGATTTCGTAGATTGCTATGCTTCGTCATTAGGTTGGACTACATCATCCTCCTCGGGTTGGGAAAAATTCATCCTCGAATTTAAAATTTCTTTCCCATTGGCTTGTTCATCTCCATAATAAGATATAAGATGTTTAACATTAAACACGTCAGAAGTGTACACATCCTCTGGCAGCTTCAACTTATATGCATTTTCATCGATCCGTTTCACAATCTTTACAGGACCAATCTTTCGAGCTTTAAGTTTATTGTACGCTCCCACTGGAAAACGATCCTTCGTTAGTACCGCATATACTAAATCTCCTTTATTAAATTCAACACTTCTTCGTGTCAGATCCACAGATTGTTTATATTTCTCATTCGTCTTCTTCAATCATTCCTGAATGATTCTATGGCACTCTATCAACCCATCAACAAAATCAGCAGCCCGCTTAATTGTCCCCTTTGGTTGTGGCACTACCGTTGAATCCAACGGCCCCTTTGGCAAGCTTGAATATACAATCTAAAATGGACTGAAACCCGTACTCCGGTTGACAGCATGATTATGAGCAAACTCCGGTTGACATAACTCCACATCCCAACTCTTCAGATTATCCTTCACAAGATACCGTAAAAATTTCCCAACGATCTGTTCACAACCTCTGTTTGACCATCCGTTTGCGGATGATAAGCACTACTAAATTTCAACTTAGCTCCCACCATCTTCCACAAACTTAGCCAAAAATGACTCAAAAATCTGGTATCCCTATCTGAAACTATAGATTCTGGTAAACCATGCAAATGATAGATTTCTCTAAAGAACAACTGTTCCACATGGACTGCATCTGCTGTCTTTTTACACGCACAAAATGTACCATCTTCGAGAAACGGTCCACCACAACATATATAGAGTCATTTCCCCTTTGAGTTCTAGGCAAACCCAAAACGAAATCCATGCTTATATCTACCCACGATTTTGTAGGAACAGGTAAAGGCATATACAATCCTGCATTTGTAGTTGTCCCTTTCGAAACTTGACAAACATGACATCTACGCACAAACTTTTCAACTTTCCGCCTCATCGATGGCCAATAATAAGTCTAGAAATCAACTGCAATGTGCGATCCCGTCTAACATGTCCTTCTTCATGCAATTCTTTTACAATTTTCATTCTCAAGATGCAATCTGGTACGCACAATCGATTCCTCTTAAATAAGAATCCATCTACCAACACAAACTCATCAGTACTCCCATCCTTGACTTTCTCAACAATCTTCGTAAAGTAAGGATCTTCTTCAAACAACTTTGGCAATAGTTCAAATCCTATCACTTCAATTTTCATCGTTGTTAGCAAATGATTCCTCCTGCTCAAGGCATCAGCTACACGATTCGTCACCCCTGATTTGTGCTTTACAACAAAAGTAAATTGCTGTAGATACGCGATCCATGAAGCGTGCCTAGCTGAAATTTTGCCCTGCCCTTGCAAATGCTTCAAAGCTTCATGATCCGTATAAAGAACAAACTCCTTTTGAAACAGGTAATGTCTCCAGTGCTTCACAGCTTGAACAATCGCGTAAAATTCCACGTCATAAGTGTTATATCTCAACTTGGCTCCAGACAACTTCTCACTGAAATAAGCAACTGCTCTTCCCTTCTGACTCAATACTCCACCAATCCCAACTTTCGAAGAATCAGTGTGTAACTCAAACAACGACTGAAAATCCGGCAATACTAGAATTGGTGTTGTCGTCAACAGTGTCTTGATCTTCTCAAAAGCAACCCCTGCTTCCTCTGACCACTCGAACTTCTTTCCTTTCATGCAATCAGTTACAGGTGCCATTACACTGCTAAAGTGTGGAATGAATCTTCGATAAAAAGATACCAACCCATGAAAGCTTTTCACTTCAGTAATTGTCTTGGGTTGTGGCCAACTCCTGACAGCTTCTACTTTACTTTCATCCACTTGAATACCTTCCTTCGACAGAACATACCCCAGAAACAAAATACTGTGCGTCATGAACACACACTTCTTCGTTGCAGCATAAAATTGCTCCTGTCGTAGGATCAACAGTATTTCTCGCAAATGCTGGACATGCTCTTCCATACTCCCACTATAGATCAAAATATCGTCAAAGTAAACTACCACGAAATTCCCAATAAATGGTCTGAAAATCTGGTTCATCACTCTCATAAAAGTACTAGGAGCATTTGACAAGCCAAACGACATAACCAACCATTCGTAAAGACCCTCCCTGGTTTTAAAAGCAGTCTTCCACTCATCACCCGGTCTAATACGAATCTGATGGTATCCACTTTTCAAATCAATCTTTGAGAACACAACAGCCCCACTCAACTGATCAATTAAATCATCAAACCTCGGCATAGGAAACATGTATCTCACAGTGATCTTGTTTAGAGCCCGACTATCCGTACGCATCCTCCACGAACCATCCTTCTTCGGTACCAATAAGGCCGGTACAGCACAAGGACTCAAGCTCTCCTGAACACGCCCTTGTTCTAACAACTCCTCCACCTGCCTTCTCAGTTTCTCATGCTCTTTAGGACTCATCCTGTAATGTGGCATGTGGGGTAATACAGCTCCTGGAACAAGATCTATTTGATGTCGTGTGTCCCTCAACGGTGATAACTCCATTGGCAGTTCTTTAGGAAACACATCTTCAAATTCCTCCAACACCGGCTTGACTTCCTCTGGAATTTCAACTTCCTCACCACTCTCACGCCCGATCAACAAGAACACTTCAGGCTCATCTTCGACTTCTTTAACAAATTCCTTTAAAGTCAACAAAGTCTTCAGCTCCTCAATCTCTTCTGACTTGCTTTCTTCCTGTTGTCTCTTCTTCGGAACTAAAATGATTTTAGTACCCTCAAACATAAAGCTGCAGCTATTGGTTCGACCATCATGCTGCACTGCTCAGTCATATTGCCATGGTCTTCCCAAAAGCAAGTGACAAACATCCATCTCCACCACATCACACCAGATCTCATCTTTATACTTCTACCCAATAGAAAATGGAACATGAACTCACCTATCCACCTTCACCTCTCCTCCTTTCCTCAACCAAGATAACTTGTAAGGATTTGTATGTTTCTCCATCTTCAACTTCAACTTTCTTACAGCTTCGATAGAAATGATATTGTCACAACTTCCAGCGTCAATCACAAATTTACAAACCTTCCCCAGTATAGTGCATGTTGATTGAAAGATATTACTCCTCAACCAACTAGCTTCTTCTTCCTGCTTTGGTGTCAAACAAGATCTCCTCATCATTATATTACATCCTTCATCTCCTGACGCGATATCATGTTCATCCTCCTCAACTGGACTAGAATAATCTTCACCAACATCCTCACCTTCCGCTTCAGCAATCATAGTTCGCTTCTTCGGCTTCGGACATTCATTACTCTTGTGGCCTACTTCCTGGCAATTATAGCATTTGAAACTGTTGTTAACCTTTTCCTTCTCAACCTCTTTCACAACTGGTTTACTGACGACTTTAGGAACATTGGAACTCCCATTAGCACCCTTGTTCTGAGAATTGTAACTTGGAAACACACCACCTCCTCGTCTCCCTTGTTTCTCCCAAGCAAGTGCTTTCTGATGTGCTTCTGCAACAGATCTCAGATCAAACATATTCACCATATCCTGAATATGCATTCCTAACCCCCCAACAAACCTAGCAGTCAATTGTTCCTCTTGTCTCCATAATGTCATTTCGAGCAATCAGTTGATAAAATTCATCAGCATAATCATCAACAGTCTTTGTTCCTTGCTTCAAATTCAGCAACCTCTGATACATGAGTGATTGATAATTGTAAGGCAAGAATGTAGCCTTCATCAGCTTCTTCATCTTCTCCCATGATTCAATCTTTGACTTCCCCATTCTCTCCCGTGTAAGTTTAGTTTGCTGCCACCATGCCATAGCTCTTCCTCTCAACCTTGTAGTAACTAACTTCACTTTTCTATGCTCAGGAACTTCTTTAAAGTCAAAAATTTCTTCAACTTTAGACAACCAATCCAAGAATTCTTCAGCTACCATACCACCTTTGAATTTCGAAATTTCTGTCTTCATCCCCGACTCCCAACGTGGATCATCTTTTACTTCCCGATATGCATTTCGTACTTGGTCTAATTCTCGATAATGAACACTAGCTCTATCACCATCTTCATCAAAGTCAAATGTACGTCTATACCGATCTCGACCATCGACATCCCTTCGATCATGCATGTCTCTTCTACTATGTCTCTCTTCATCTCGATATGGCTCCTCTTTAAACTCGCGTGGAGTTCTTCTCTCTTCATGTCTATATTCATGGTGATCTCTTCTCGATGAAATTGATGTTTCTCTTCTTTCTCTAAAAGATTGTGGCGACACCCTCCTCGCTTCCATAACCGATGGTGAAACTCTGTTTCCTCCATGGTTCGAGATTGGCGACCTTCTCCTTTGATTCATATCTATCATCAATTTCTCCAACCTACCAATACCTTCATCTAACTTCTCATTGAATTTATTACTAATGTGTTGTTCCATCTGTTCAGCATCTTCTCTCTTGTACAAATCTTCAACATTCTGATGGCGATTGGCTCTTCTCGGAGGCATTGTTAATCTTCAACAAATTTCACAAACACAACTTTCAAAAAAACTTCAATTCTCGGCCTGGTTCAAACAAAATGATACACGGCTCAAACTTCAACACAAAGCTATGCTCGGCCTACACTTCAAAAAATGATACCAAAATGATGCTTCAATTCTCGGCTCAAACACTTCAAACTTTTCTCCAAAAATTCAAACACTTTCCGCACTTTGATCCAAAATGATATGGATCGAAAACTCCCAATTAGTTGCAACTTCACAATGAAGACGATGAACACCAAACTTCTCAACAATGCAAACTTCAACTTCAAACTCCTTGGCTCCAAGACTCGGCTTAGCTATGATTGGCTAAGTCTAGCTTTGATACCAAAACTGACGCAGCGGATATAAACGATTGACGACGAAATGAAGATTTCATGTCAAACTAATCGAAGAACGATTAGGTGAAGTAATATGAATCGATGGATTGAAAGATACCGAATGCCCAAATTCGTTGATCTCCAAAAGATACCGAATTCTAGCTATCTTTGACACGTTGATCGCACATGATACCGTGAAAGAAGATCTACAATTCTTCGAGCGTTGATCAAGTGCACTTGATACCTTGAATTGGCTTCAACAATCGTTGATTCGAGCGCACTTGAATAACCGAAAGTGGAGATAGGAGATCACACTCAACTACCAATTTCAAAGAGGCACAAAGCACTCAAACAAAGTTTCATTCAAAATCAACAACCCTTTACAAATGACCCGACCCCTCTATTTATAGAGTATAACTCAACACAACAGCACACTAGGTCGTTCACGACCTTACAACACACACTAGGTCGCACGCGACCTACTCAACACGACCCACGACCTAACATAGGTCGCGACCTACGACTTATGAGTTATTACAAACACACATATTTACAACACAACAGGAAACAATACACGAGCTACATACACGAGTCACGACCTTACAAACAAACATCACAAAAGACTCAACCATTAACGATCCAAAACAGCAGCGACCTGAGGAACCTAATAAAATGCGGCATATCCCAAACGACCTATCCCCGAGCGACCTAATTCTCCACGCAAGTCAACTTCAATAGGTCATTGGTCATGACTCTTTAGGTCGTTTGGACGAGCTACCAACGTACTAGGTCGCGAACACCTAGTATCTTCCTTCTTTTGTTCTTGATTAGGTCGCAATTCTATATCCCATGACTCGTTAGGTCGTGTACGACCTTCACTAGGTCGTATGCGACCTAAGGCTCCTTCTCTTGAACAACTCGAATTCATCGATTTCATAGATTGCTCTGCTTCCTCATTAGGTTGGGCTGCATCACACGTGAATACCGATGATATATTAGTGTCGATTTTCGATGGTCGAGGAAATGGGTCATTATAATTATTATATGCAAACTCTACTAATGGCAAGTGATCCTACCAAGATCATCAAAAATCCAAAATACACATTCGAAATAAGTCCCCCAACACTCTAGTCACCCTCTTAGTCTATCCATCCGTCTATGGATGATATATGGTACTCAAATTTAATTCAGTGCCCAAGGCCTCCTAAGACTACTTCAAAACTCACCAGTGAAAAGCGGATCTCGATCAATGAAAATGCTAAACGGAACTCCATGCAACCAAACTATCTCCCTCATGTATAACGTCGCCAAAAATGCAGTTGTCCTCATGATCTTGATTGGAATAAAATGAGAAGATTTGGTCAGTTGATCAACTATGTACCAAATACTCCAATTCCTCCTACTCCTAGGTAGCCTACATCAAATTTTAAATAGGTACTTTCCCATTTTCACTGTAGAATATTCAATGGTTGTAATAATCAACCAGGCTTCTTATGCCCGCCTTTATCCTCTGACAAGTCACACACTTGAAAACATACTTAGCTACATGCCTCTTCGTACAAGGTAAATAAAACTATGTTCATATTACGATACATTTTGTCACCATCGAGATGAATAGTCATCCTAGAATAATGGGACTCGTCAAATACCACATCCACCAAACCCTTAACAAGAGGGACACACAACCTACCGTTTCTTCACAACCATCCTTCCGAATCAATGGAATAGAAACCTAAATGACTTGAATGGTCTCTTCTATTGAGCTTCTCAAAAATATCCATCAACTCCTTGTCTTGCTTCTAACTCAAACCAACATGGTCCCTAAGTGAAAGTTGAACATCCAAGGCTGCCAAGTATCCTAGAGTAAGGTCCGGCGAAGGTAGAAAATAAAATGTAGAAATGAAATCCAAGTGCTTCCATTTCAAAAACATAGGACTCAACATTGCATGTTTTATACTCAATACATAGGCTACGACATTGTCCTTGCGCAGATTTTATGAGATACTAAAATCATACGATGCTAAGAGCTCCATCCTCTTCCGCTGCCTCAAATTCAAATCCTTTCGAGAGAATGGATACTTCATAGACTTATGATCCATGAATAGCTCAAACCGCTCCCCTAAAAGATAACGCCTCCACGATTTGAAGGCGAAGACAATGGATACCGACTCAAGGTCATGGGTGGAATAGTTTCAATCATGCACCTTTAATTTTTGACTAGCATAACAAACAACTCTACCCTTCTACATAAATACTACGCCCAGTCTTGTACCATAAGCTTCGGTATATACTGTGAATGCCTTCGTACCTTCAGGGAGTACTAAAACTTATGCACCAGCCAATAACCCCTTCAGGTTAATAAAAGAATTTTTTGCATTCTGAGCTCCACAAGAAAACTAAATTTTTTCTTGGTAGGGCATGTCAACGGTGCGGAAAATTTAACGAAGTCCTTAGTGAACTTCCTACAGTAGCCACCCAAACCAAGAAAAATTTAGTTGGTACATGCCAATCCTATACCGCAACAAATTTACTAGGATTGACTAGAAGTCCATGCTTGAAGACAACATGTCCTAAAAAGCGAACCTCCTTACGCCAAAGTTGACATTTGAAAATTTTCGCCTTTAGCTTATGCCCACAGAGAGTATTGAGCACTTCTCCTAAATGCAACATGTGCGCCTCCTCGTTCTACGAATGGACATGTATGTCATCAATGAATACCACCATGAACTTATTTAGCAAACCTTTAAAGACTTGACTTGTGAGGTTTTCAAAATATGCTGATGCATTGGTCAGTCCAAATGGCATGATTAACCACTCATGAAGTTCGTCGGGTGGATGAAAAGCAGTTTCCTAAATATTATCCTCATCTAAACGCAATTAGTGGAATTCAGTAGCCAAGTCAAGTGAGAGAATACATTTTCTCTAACCAACTGATCAACGGGATCATCTACACGGGGCAGTAGATAACAATTCTTCTTTATAGGCTTATTTAATTCACTTTAATTGATGCAAAGCCTCTTCTTTAGTAGCAAAGACAACTTATGCTCTCCACTCCGAAATGCTCCACCGAATGAAGCCGTTCTCCAATATTCATTCACTTGCTTATATTTAGCTCGCGTCTTTCTCTAAAAGTCATATGCCTAAGAGTAAAGGCACCAGGTCTAATATCCTCTTCAACATAAATTTGAAATTCGATCTCCTTTAAGGCGTAAGACCAGGAACTTTGAAAAAGACATCTAAGTGGTCACGAATTTCTGGTTCTAATGATAACCCATCCTGTGGCAAGTCTAATGAATATAGGTAACTCAACATAACCGAACTCCTAGGGTTACATTGATTATTTATTATAGATCTTTGTATTTTAAGAATTTCCATATTTTTTATATCTTTTTTAAATTATACCAACAATTAGTTAATAAATAACAAAAGTTCTTCTTCATATATTTGAAAATAAAAGCTACTCTTTAATTTCCCTCTTCTTTGAAATTTAGCTTTACTAATTTCTTACATTTTTTATCTTAATCGTGTTAGCCTCTAAAAATTATTTTAAAATAATTTCTTAATTAAATACAAAATAGCTAACTATTGATTGAAATTTATATTATTCTTTAATATTATACTTCAGTTTTTTAAGATTATTTAGCATACAAATATTCAATTATTGTCGTGATACAAACTTTACTGATAAAAATTTTGTTGCTTTTGTAAATTATAAAAATACTTGATTCATTTCTAAATTTATTGACGAAATTTTTACACGTGTGTACATACACACACGCGCGCGTATACATATATACAAAGATATATGTAGACACACATGCATACATACATACATACTTATATATATAGATATGTGTGTGTAATATAATATAAGTAGTGATAATCTAATCAACATCAAACTATGCTGGAGGCAGATGGACGTGCTATTTAGAGTTCAGGTTGAGTTCAAGCAGTGTCTGTATAAAGAAGGACCGTCCTTGTTTATTAACTGATTGTATATGTATTTGAAAAAAGGATGTAGAAAAGCGATTCGAGTATTGAAATTCTTGAAATACATAAACTTACAATATATAAACAAAGTAACCGAATGATTTATCGTAATTGTATTTAATTTAACCAAATAAAAGTAAAATTATACTAAAAACACATATTCATTGGTGTTCTAAGAAATACTCAACGCTTAGACCGTGTTCGAGACAGAGTTCGCTATATAACATTACAACAAAGAGGTGGAGTGTTAAAATGGCAAAGTAAAGTCTAATCTACGTCCCCAACATCGTAGAGCTGTAATTGCAGTAATAAAACCTAATTATCTCTAAGTTAATAAAGCAAATTCCAGTTGAAGTTAAAGAAGAGGATGGTTAAGCTTTCTCTTATTTACCGTGTTGCCCATTCACATAAGCGGCATATTATTCAGCAGAACAGTTTAAATTTCAATAGAATCAGTACAACAATTTAAAATAATCACATCTACCATTAAATTTCAATAGAATCAGTATTTACAAATTAACACCGAACGATCATTTTATGTTCACAGAAGCCACGATCCTCTCAACGCCGACATTCCACGTCTCAGATCAACTACTCTCACTCCATCCACGTCGTCACCGTAATAAACTTTCTCATCGCCAAACCCAGCCACATTGCGGACTCCATCAGCTCGCCACGTGGCAGCATCATCCACCGTCGCCCTCGCGTCCCAAGCCCTCCCACCGCACTTCCCTGCCGCCTTCACCGTACCGTTGTCCGCCACGTGTACGGCTGGGGCTTCATCGAACCCCCAGAGGAAAGATCTCACCGTTTCATCTCTATTCAGATCGACAAGCGATAGCGAAGCAGTGGATGTGTCGTAGCCCAACCCAAACCCGTCCCAAAACTTAACCACGTGCCCGTCACGCGCCAGCTCGGACAGGCTGAATTTATCATCGTATTCCCCGTTTTGCCCCTGGATTCGCTCGAAATCGCTGAAATCCTTCTCGGACGCAACCGAGACGCTGTCTTCGTCCACGTCGTCGTACTCATCGTCCGAGGAAGAAGAAGACGACGCGTCATCGTCTTCGTCGGAGGAGTACGAATAGTTCGGCAGGGAAATTACCGATTTGACCTTACCCAATCGACACAGCACGCGCTTCGATTTTCGAATCAAGCTTCTGAATGTAGCGATTGTAGCTAGTACAAGGGCGCCCCATGCCCAGAAAAGTTTAACATATAAAAGCAAGCTTGGACTTTGTAATCGTGTAATTCCGGAATCAAGAGTTGGAATCTCCATGAATTTTCCTTCAAATTATTTATGATATAATAGAAGTCTAGAAGATGAAGGAAATAAGAAGGCAGACAAAAGTGAATGGAGAGAAGAAACGAAAGGATGGATATGTAAATTTATAGATGTTTCTCAACAAAGGTCGTGCCACGTGAAAACAAACATTAAGAAGGCTTTTTCGATAAAGTGACATACAATACGCACCCCGTCATTAAAGAGGATGAACTTTTGGGTAAAGTTGAAAATGGAAACGACGTGGAGGATAACGATAAGCTGGAAAAAGCTGAGTCATTGTCTTGTGTGAATGAAATATGTGGTGAGCGCTGGCCAGTAGCTGGGAACACAGTCACCGTGGTCCTGAATACGTAAATTTGATTATTATTATTATTATATTTTGCAACTTTGGACCAAATATTCATTTTAATCATAAGCGCCATGTGCTTAAGATCACAATCACTAAATATATTATTCAGATTTCAAGTATTTGTTTAATATTTTTAGATGTAAAAGGAAAAGTGGAGTTCTGGAATTATGAGAAAAAGAAACGTGAGATTCAAGTATACGGACTTCTTGGTTCAGATTTAGTGTCGTGTGAAACAATGGACCGATTATGTAATTTTGTAGAATGAACAATGGTGTGTATTTATGGACAATCTCAATTCCAAACATAGATGTTTACATCAAAACAGTTGCACGAGTAGTAAAGCCTAAAGTAAAAGCATCTAGAGCGGCTAAAACCTAATACTCAAAGAATTGAACATCGAAGGTTAGATTAACATGTTCAACCCAACAATCATACATACGTATTGTTTGCGTCAAAATTGGTCACAAACACCCAATAGTCGTGAAAGCATCCGTTTATCAACACAGATCAGCAACAATCAATATAGAATTCAGATCTAAGCAACAACAATCACAATAATTCACAGATAACAATCACAAACACAGGATTTACAGTGGTTCATCGATCTTGCCTACGTCCACTTTGAAGGTTCTCTCTTTATTGATTCACTTGATGATATTAATCGATTACATGGATTACAGTTGATGATAGCTTTGAAATCTTGAATACAACAGCGATAATGAGGTTTGGAATTAAATCCGGCAGAGTCTGGACGTTCAATGGTGGAAGCTCCGAAAAGATCCCCTTTTCTGAAGGCTTCAGGGTGCTATTTATAGGCGTAGGAGGTCCAGATCTCGCTCAAACTTCGGGAGACTTCTTCTGGCACGTGAGTGGGCCCACGCGACCGACCCCACCAAGTTTCGACTCGATCTGACATCGATTCGAAGTGATTTCGAACCCATCAAGAAATGGTCCAATCGAGCTGAAACTTGGCAGGAACAATCTTTATCTTGTATGGAAGCTACTGTGAAAATTTCGTTGCATTTGGATCAGTGGTTTAGGAGATATGATCGATTCGAATTGGAGTTTCTCGGTTGGCTGTGTTGTTCGAATCGATCGCCTCGAACCCCTGAGTTCAAATCCATGGATGCACGTGGTTCAGTGGTGACGTGGCGCACGTCCTTCGAGTCGATCCGGTCTTCTCTCCGGGTTGAACGCTTTGCACCCATGTTCTTCGCCTCGTTTGCATCTACCGCCGTTGCATAGTTTGAATCGATCAACTACTCGAGTCTCGTGTTGGCCTGCATCTACCTAGTTCGAATCGAAGAGAGGGGGCTTCTTTCACATCGATGGTAATTTCGCATCGATACATTGTGATGGATACGAACTGAAGCTCCGTGATGGGTTCGAACGACCATCGATTCGAACTAGGCACTGGCGTGATCGATACGAAATTCATGGATACGAAGACGCGACCCATTGATGGACACGACACGGTGCTCTAACATGGATACAAACGTGCTATTGGATTCGAATGCAATCGATTCGAAGTACATGGTGGCTGATGGATTCGGGGCACGGCTATGTCTTCGTGGGTTCAAATTACTGCTAGGATGATGGGTTCGAACTTCATGGATTCGAAAGAAGGATACTCGGTGGGTTCGACTCAATGGATTCGAAGGTGATGGTTTCGAAGCTAATGGAGTCGAAGTTGATGGTTATGAGGCAGGCACTGGCTGATGGATTCGAACTTGATGGGTTCGAACCAATGAAGGGGTGATGGGTTCGAACCGGACAAGGTTCTTCTTTCTCAAATTGAATCCATCATATCTTGAGCATACGAACTCGGATTGACTTGAAACTTGAAATGCTGGCTTCTACAGCTTTGCTTGTCATGTCTTATCAATTGTGGCTTGATCCGGGCTCGGACAAAATTCGTCGATATCCATAGCGAAGTGAAGTACAATCAATCTCTAAGACGAACCGTCTTTTGTTTTGGACCGATCTTTTGGTATCTTTTGGGGATCCTGCATGTTTGCTTTGTTGTAAGGAGAGAAGTAATGCAACACCACATGTGCTGCTGCCGTCTGACCGAACCAGGCTAGGTTTGGTTTCGGTTTTAGCACCCAAATCGCCTCGAACGGCATCCGACCGTGAACGGTCACGATTCATCTATATGACAGTTGATCACGAACGTTCACTTTCTGCCTCAAACGGCACCGACCGCGAACGGTCATGATTCACTTATTATGAAATCCAACCTCGAACGGTCACCATTCGCCTTGAACGGCACTTGATCGCGAACGATCACCGTTTGCCGCGAACGGCATCGACCGCGAACGGTCCCATCTCATCAATTGCCGCGAACGGCATCGGCCGCGAACGGTCCCATTCAATCTTTTGCCATGAATAGCATCGACCGCGAACGATCCTATCCCATCCTTTGCCGCAAACGGCGCAGACCGCGAACGGTCCCGATTCATCCCAAATAGCTCGATCCCGAACGATCGTCATTTGAGGACATATGAAATTATCAAGTTCTTTACAGGTTGATGATAGGATGTGAACATCCAACTCAAGGCATTACAAAACAAACCTTCCTACCGCAAAGTATGTTTTGGGGGGCAAATGTTATCCCGCTTTCTGACAAAGCCGAGATACCAAAAGATCGGTCCAAAAAAAAGACGGTTCGTCTAAGAGATTGATTGTACTTCACTACGCTATGGATATCGACGAATTTTGTCCGAGCCCGGATCAAGCCACAATTGATAAGACATGACACGCAAAGCTGTAGAAGCCAGCGTTTCAAGTTTCAAGTCAATCCGAGTTCGTATACTCAAGATATGATGGATTCAATTTGAGAAAGAAGAACCTTGTCCGGTTCGAACCCATCACCCCTTCATTGGTTCGAACCCATCAAGTTCGAATCCATCAGCCAGTGCCTGCCTCATAACCATCAACTTCGACTCCATTAGCTTCGAAACCATCACCTTCGAATCCGTCGAGTCGAACCCACCGAGTATCCTTCTTTCGAATCCATGAAGTTCGAACCCATCATCCTAGCAGTAATTTGAACCCACGAAGACATAGCCGTGCCCCGAATCCATCAGCCACCATGTACTTCGAATCGATTGCATTCGAATCCAATAGCACGTTCGTATCCATGTTAGAGAACCGTTTCGTGTCCATCAACGGGTCGCGTCTTCGTATCCATGAATTTCGTATCGATCACGCCAGTGCCTAAATCGAATCGATGGTCGTTCGAACCCATCACGGAGCTTCAGTTCGTATCCATCACAATGTATCGATGCGAAATTACCATCGATGCGAAAGAAGCCCCCTCTCTTCGATTCGAACTAGGTAGATGCAGGCCAACACGAGACTCGAGTTGTTGATCGATTCAAACTATGCAACGGCCGTAGATGCAAACGAGGCGAAGAACATGGGTGCGAATCGTTCAACCCGGAGAGAAGACCGGATCGACTCGAAGGACGTGCGCCACGTCACCACTGAACCACGTGCATCCATGGATTCGAACTCAGGGGTTCGAGGTGATCGATTCGAACAACACAGCCAACCGAGAAACTCCAATTCGAATCAATCATATCTCCTAAACCACTGATCCAAATGCAACGAAATTTTCACAGTAGCTTCCATACAAGATAAAGATTGTTCCTGCCAAGTTTCAGCTCGATTGGACCATTTCTTGATGGGTTCGAAATCACTTCGAATCGATGTCAGATCGAGTCGAAACTTGGTGGGGTCAGTCGCGTGGGCCCACTCACGTGCCAGAAGAAGTCTCCCGAAGTTTGAGCGAGATCTGGGCCTCCTACGCCTATAAATAGCACCCTGAAGCCTTCAGAAAAGGGGATCTTTTCGGAGCTTCCACCATTGAATGTCCAGACTCTGCCGGATTTAATTCCAAACCTCATTATCGCTGTTGTATTCAAGATTTCAAAGCTATCATCAACTGTAATCCATTGTAATCGATTAATATCATCAAGTGAATCAATAAAGAGAGAACCTTCAAAGTGGACGTAGGCAAGATCGCCGAACCACTATAAATCCTGTGTTTGTGATTGTTATCTGTGAATTATTGTGATTGTTGTTGCTTAGATCTGAATTCTATATTGATTGTTGCTGATCTGTGCTGATAAACGGGTGCTTTCACGACTATTGGGTGTTTGCGACCAATTTTGGCGCAAACATTTTGGTGCTTTCACTGAGAAGGCTGATTCAGGAGAATTTGAATTTGGAGACTTAGGAATTTAGATCTAAGAACCATGACGAGACAAACAAGTAAGAAACAAAGTCCAGAGAGAAGTGAACATCAAGGAAGTCAAGAGGCTTCCTCAGGAGCGAATCAAGCGTCGATCTTCATCACTAGGGACGAGATGGAGACAATGATGAAAAAACAGGAGGAGTTGATCCAGAGTTTATTTCAACAAATAGGACAGCTTGGAGCACAGAATCAAGGAGTAAACGATGTCCAGAACGGAGCAGGACCATCCGGCGTAGCACCAGAACTAGGGGGCACGCCCATAGAGAACGTTGACCCAATTTCAGAGAGAGAAAGAGGAACGTCTGCACAACCCGGGAGTAGTAGAGGAGTGAACTCTCGATCAAGGGAGCAGATCCCAGATTTCCCTAGTGGACTCGGGGGGCAGGTTGAAAGTGGTGAACGAAGATTACATCTCGGGGACGATGACAAATTGGCAGAGATAGTTAGGCGAGCCATGAGAGGCGGATTAGTGAACAAAGATTTGGAGGATGTTAACAGGAGTCCCTTTTCTCCTGCAATTAGGATGGCTAGGAACCCACCAGAGCTTAAGTTGCCATCAATAGAGATGTATGATGGGCAGACGGATCCCGCGGTCCATTTGACGAGATACATGAGGCATATGGAGGTGCTGGGGGCATCACAAGAGGTTATGGCCCGATGCTTTCCATTATATCTGACAGACATCGCAGCATTATGGTTTAGGCAACTAGAGAGCGGCTCCATAGGAACATGGGCAGACTTGACTGAAAGATTCATGAGGCAATTAGGGTTCACATTGCAAGACCCAAAAACGTAATGAGTTTGGCAATTTTGAAGCAGAAGACTGGAGAGACCTTGAGGAGTTTTCTGACGCGATTCAATGCGGCATCAGCATCGGTTGATCGGCCAGATCCATCCATGGTTATGATGGCAGCCGTTTCCGGAATAGCTGATGGCACGGATTTCAAAAATTCATTGACAAAAGATCCACCTATGGATCTAGGAGAATTCTATCATGAGGCAGAAAAGTTTCTACGATTAGAGGATGCGAATGCAGAAAGAGAAGAAGGAGATGAGCTCAAGGTTTACACGGTCAAAGATGGAAATCCTCCTGAGAAAGGTACAGAAACTAGCAAGGGGAAGCGAAAGGCTGAGAGCGGCTATAACAGGTCGATGCGACCACGAAAGGAACCAAGATTTACCACATACTCAGAGCGGAACGAGAATTTAGAGCGAATCTATTAGGATACCAAAGAACAGGTCCCGTATCGCAGACCAATGCGAAGGGACCCGACTCCGACGAAAGGAAATCAGATAAGTATTGCATATTTCATGAACTGAACGGTCATAACACTAATGATTGCAGGCATCTGAAGGACGAGGTGGAAGGGGATATAAGGAACGGTATGCTCCTTCAGTATGTGAGGAAACAGACTCAAGCAATGGAGCCAGAGCGCCCACCGTCTACCTCAACTAGAGGTGGCCCTGAGTCAGGACAACGTCTGATTATCCATTGATTGACTGAAATAACAATGAACGAGTTGTAAACCTCTCACTAATACGGTTAAATCATTTACACATGTGAGCAATCGCGCACGATCCATAGGCATGCTCTGAATGACTACCAGCCGCATCATAGTGAGAGTTTACGCTTTGACATCCCTGCTTTGCTTTCTGCTTTGATTTTGATTTGAACATTTAGACACTGTTTGTATGGACATTTCTGTTATGAGATTCGTATAATCATTGCTTTTATATTTGCAATTCCATGAAAGAATTTATCTTCATGCCCGTTGGATCGCGAATGGTCCACGAGCACCTTTTGTATGGCGATGAACCGCCAGAGTTTTGATTCAGAAGCTCCCCCGAACATGAATTCCGGCATCAATAATACTAAGTCCCCCCGGGCACATATAATTCGCCTCGAACGGCAAACGATCGCGAACGATCACAATCAGCCTCGAACGGCACACGATCGCGAACGATCACAAATCGCCTCGAACGGCATCCGACCGCGAATGGTCACGATTCATCTATATGACAGTTGATCGCGAACGATCACTTTCTGCCTCAAACGGCACCGACCGCGAACGGTCATGATTCACTTATTATGAAATCCGACCTCGAACGGTCACCATTCGCCTTGAACGGCACTTGATCGCGAACGATCACCGTTTGCCGCGAACGGCATCGACCGCGAACGGTCCCATCTCTTCAATTGCCGCGAACGGCATCGGCCGCGAACGGTCCCATTCAATCTTTTGCCATGAATAGCATCGACCGCGAACGGTCCTATCCCATCCTTTGCCGCGAACGGCGCAGATCGCGAATGGTCCCGATTCATCCCAAATAACTCGATCCCGAACGATCGTGCTTTGAGGACAAATGAAATTATCAAGTTCTTTACAGGTTGATGATAGGATGTGAACATCCAACTCAAGGCATTACAAAACACACCTTCCTACCACAAGGTATGTTTTGGGGGGCAAATGTTATCCCGCTTTCTGACAAAGCCGAGATACCAAAAGATCGGTCCAAAACAAAAGACGGTTCGTCTCAGAGATTGATTGTACTTCACTTCGCTATGGATATCGATGAATTTTGTCTGAGCCCGGATCAAGCCACAATTGATATGACATGACAAGCAAAGCTGTAGAAGCCAGCGTTTCAAGTTTCAAGTCAATCCGAGTTCGTATGCTCAAGATATGATGGATTCAATTTGAGAAAGAAGAACCTTGTCCGGTTCGAACCCATCACCCCTTCATTGGTTCGAACCCATCAAGTTCGAATCCATCAGCCAGTGCCTGCCTCATAACCATCAACTTCGACTCCATTAGCTTCGAAACCATCACCTTCGAATCCATCGAGTCGAACCCACCGAGTATCCTTCTTTTGAATCCATGAAGTTCGAACCCATCATCCTAGCAGTAATTTGAACCCACGAAGACATAGCCGTGCCCCGAATCCATCAGCCACCATGTACTTCGAATCGATTGCATTCGAATCCAATAGCACGTTCGTATCCATGTTAGAGCACCGTTTCGTGTCCATCAATGGGTCGCGTCTTCATATCCATGAATTTCGTATCGATCACGCCAGTGCCTAGTTCGAATCGATGGTCGTTCGAACCCATCACGGAGCTTCAGTTCGTATCCATCACAATGTATCGATGCGAAATTACCATCGACGCGAAAGAAGCCCCCTCTCTTCGATTCGAACTAGGTAGATGCAGGCCAACACGAGACTCGAGTAGTTGATCGATTCAAACTATGCAACGGCTGTAGATGCAAACGAGGCGAAGAACATGGGTGCGAAGCGTTCAACCCGGAAAGAAGACCGGATCGACTCGAAGGACGTGCGCCACGTCACCACTAAACCACGTGCATCCATGGATTCGAACTCAGGGGTTCGAGGCGACCGATTCGAACAACACAGCCAACCGAGAAACTCCAATTCGAATCGATCATATCTCCTAAACCACTGATCCAAATGCAACGAAATTTTCACAGTAGCTTCCATACAAGATAAAGATTGTTCCTGCCAAGTTTCAGCTCGATTGGACCATTTCTTGATGGGTTCGAAATCACTTCGAATCGATGTCAGATCGAGTCGAAACTTGGTGGGGTCGGTCGCGTGGGCCCACTCACGTGCCAGAAGAAGTCTCCCGAAGTTTGAGCGAGATCTGGGCCTCCTACGCCTATAAATAGCACCCTGAAACCTTCAGAAAAGGGGATCTTTTCGGAGCTTCCACCATTGAACGTCCAGACTCTGCCGGATTTAATTCCAAACCTCATTATCGCTGTTGTATTCAAGATTTCAAAGCTATCATCAACTGTAATCCATTGTAATCGATTAATATCATCAAGTGAATCAATAAAGAGAGAACCTTCAAAGTGGACGTAGGAAAGATCGCCGAACCACTATAAATCCTGTGTTTGTGATTGTTATCTGTGAATTATTGTGATTGTTGTTGCTTAGATCTGAATTCTATATTGATTGTTGCTGATCTGTGTTGATAAACGGGTGCTTTCACGACTATTGGGTGTTTGTGACCAATTTTGGCGCAAACACGTATAGGCCTGTCAAACGAGTTGGTTGGGTTAAAATGGGTTGGGTCGAGTTTGACCCAACCCATTTATGACTCATTCTCTTTTATCCATTTATGACTCAACCCATTTATGACCCAACTCACTTAATAAGCGGGTTACCCGTTTAACCCATTTAAGGATTTAAATTTAATTTGACTAATAAAAAATAAATAAATAAAAAATAATTCTAATTCTATTTTTTTATGTTTTTAGATCCAACAAAAATTTAAAATTTTAATTCTAATTTCAATCAAACTTTAAATATGGGGATGAGGTAGTTTATTATTTTCTAAGTACAACTGTCAATCCCCTTGTAGAACTACAGCGTGCGTTCACACGATGAAGTATCTGAATGTTCCATACTATCTGTAATTTAGGTGGTAGTTAATCCGTCGAATTCCCTCCTGATTCCGAGTTAGAACGAAGGAGTTATTGCAGTTTGAACAAAAAAAATAGCGGCTTCTGCACTAGACGAAGTTCAATATGCAGATATAGTAGCCTGTTAGCCACCTTGGACAACTATAGTGTGCGTTCACACGATGAAATATCCGAGTATTGCATACTATCCGTAATTTAGGTGGGAGTTGATCGGTCGAAGTCTCGCCTGATTCCGAGTTAGAACGAAGGAGTTATTGCAGTCCGAACAAAAAAATAGCGGCTTCTGCACTAGACGGAGTTCAATATGCAGATGTGGTAGTTTTTTATTTTCTAAGTACAACTGTCGGTCCACTTGGAGAACTACAGTGTGCGTTCACACGATGAAGTATCCAAGTGCTTCATACTGTCAGCAATTTAGGTGGGAGTTGATCGACCGAAGTCTCGCCTGATTTCGATTTAGAACGAAGGAGTTATTGTAGTCTGAACAAAAAAAATAGCGGCTTCTGCACTAGGCGGAGTTCAATATGCAGATTGGTAGCCTGTTATTTTTTAAGTACAACTGTCAGTCTTGGAGAACTACAGTGTGTGTGCACACGATGAAGTATCCGAGTGTTCCATACTGTCCGCAATTTAGGTGGGAGTTGATCGGTCGAAGTCCCGCTAACTCCGAGTTAGAACAAAGGAGTTATTACAGTCCGAAAAAAAATAGCAGCTTCTGTACTAGGCGGAGTTCAAATATGGGATGTAGTAGCCTGTTATTACAACTGTCAGTCCCCTTGGAGAACTACAGTGTGTGTTCATACGATGAAGCATCCGAGTGTTCCATACTGTCCATAATTTAGTTTGGAGTTGATCGGTCGAAGTCTCGCCTGATTCCGAGTTAGAACGAAGAAGTTATTGCAGTCTGAACAAAAAAAATTGTGGCTTCTGCACTAGGTGGAATTCAAATATGTGGATGCGGTAGGCTGTTATTTTCTAAGTACAACTGTCAGTCTCCATGAAAAAGTATAATGTGTGTTCAAAATCTTACTTTTTATATTTATACTAAAATTTAATGTTTTTAATAAATGGTTAAATGGTTTACCCATTTATGACCCTTTTAAGAATGGGTCAACCCAACCGATTTAATAATATTTATAAATGAGTTGACCCAACCCATTTATAAGTAGGGTAATGGGTTGGATCAAATTTTGACAGGTCTACATATGTAGGGCTAGATTAAGAGTGCACTTGCGGCAAATAAAAGCGGAGCATTTGAACGGCGTATTTAAGCGGGATATTTGAACAACGAATATTGTTGAACGGCGTATACGTTTGCGGCTACGAATAGGGTATTTGAGCTGAGCATTTGAGTGGGATTTTTAATTTATGATTTTAATTTAATTAATTTATAATTAATTAATTATTATTTTTGTGTAATATTCATTTAATAATTGCAAAATAAAACACACCATTATAAACTCGATATTTCATTAAACCACACCAATACATTTTAAATTCAATTACTAGCAAACCAAACAAACTAGAAAAATAAACCAAACAAACTAAAACAACAAACTAACGACGACCGTGAAACAGACCCAAATGATAACTCATAAGTGGTAATATCTCATCATTAGAGAGTATTTCCACCACATACAAGATAAGTGATTGCTGCGAAAAACCTCTATAATCTCCTAGCTCTAAACACTACTAAGAGCGTACTAAAATGAATAACAACACGCTATGGTGTTGGTGAAACAGCCATTGTGAACAAACGACCGTCTACTCACATGCCTACTTAAGCTATCTTGCTCAGTCGGTCTGCTACGGCTGGGGTGAACGTATGTGGAGTCTATAGTCATCCAATCGCCATACAAAGCTGTATCATCAGCAATGACAGACTGAGCAGGTGTAGCTAGCGGTATCTTATACTTGAAAGTGCCATTTCCCATGCAACCTCCAAATAGGTGATCCAGCTCCCAAAATTTTATCGGGGCATTCTCCAGCATTTTTTGTATTTGTGCACAAGACCGTTCCACCAATCCTCGGAACCATCAAGTCAATCATTCTCTACATCCCATTATCCACCTTCCACCTTTAACAATGTGTTCCAATCACCTCATAGACGCTTCAGATTGTCTCCTTTGTTCTTCATATGTGTTTGGGACCAGTCGAGAATAAACCGCACGTTGAATTATGCAGTTATAGTCGCGTAAAACCCGTTGACGGAATACACCTTGGCCGCTATGAAATCTTTGCATAAATCAATGAACACTTCCATTCGTTCATGTGTCCATAAAGCTATGGGCTGGGAGGAAGCGAAAGCAGTAGCACAGCCAGAAAATTACACCATAATTCTAAAAAATAAAAATTTTGAAACGAAAAAAAAATTCAAAAAAATAACACATATAGTAGGTATGGAAAAAATAAGCAGAGTAAGGGATAAAATTACCTGAAAGGAGCTTGAACGGGTTAGAATAAAATTCGAGAAGGGGGAAAAGGCTGTCTTGGCTATGTGGAGTGGAGGAGGGTGATTGGGTTATACAGGGGGAGGAGCAACTGCAAAATGGGATGACCGTTTGGTGAAATGGCATAACGCGTCCGATTTGTCGAACGCGTCGGACGCTAACAGCCCGATTTCCAACATCCACTCAAACGGTCCAATTGCCACGTTAAAATTTTCGACGCGCCGGGTGCATTGAAAATGAAAGCATGCCATATTTTGGCTGCAAACGGCTGCTAATGTGTTCAACCCAACAATCATATGTCTACTCAATAACGTTGGGCTATTAGATGCATATTAATTGAAAGTCTAATTATCGATTGTCTATTAAATAGATGTCTAAAGCCTAAATGTTATTCTAATATTTAATGGAGTATCAAGCCTTTATTTAGTATTTGTTTGAGTGTAGGTGCTACATAAACCCTAATTATCTCACGCCTTTCATTACTCCCACAACTTTTCTTTATACATTTTTTTATTCTAAAATACAACGAAATACCGTCGCTTTTAACAAAATTGCTAAAAGAACTATTCAAAAGTAGATATAAGAGAAAGTTGGTCCAATTCACATAAGTTTGGCTCATGATATGACGATCGACGATTTACGAACTATACAGGAACTTCCAGCTGGGTACATTCATCATGCATATATCGCATTTGATGCGATAGACGTATATTTATATAATCTTTTCTATTTCTTTTACTTATATTCATATTTTAAACCTGACAATAAAATGATAACAATAAAAATCAATTGCTAGTATACAAATGTTATTATGTTAAGTGGATATCAATTATTCATTGTTATCTATTATATAGATCAAGTATATCAGTTGTCAGGGTAGTTGGCTCAAGCGCATTATATAATTTTATGACACACCTCCTCATGAACTAGTAGATAGGCTTCAGGCTAGTCAATTTATCTGGTTCTTACAGATTAAGCATGTATAGTTTTTTAATTGTCCACTTATATCGGCCATAGTCGAAAGGTGATGGTTTACCACACACATGATGACATACATACATACATACATACATATATGTATGTATATTCCATTTTTCCTATTTCAAGTTGGACATTACTCCTACTAATTTTTATACGATAATTGTATAATTTTAGGACGACCTGATAGAAAACCTTTTCCATTTGATGATGAATATGATACTCCTACGTTCTACATTGTTTTTTTTTACTTCATTTCGTTGACGAAGCTACTAGTTGTAGTGTTATCTCTTTGACATATCTCCAGTAGTACATTATATAGCATAAAGATAGTTTTGACATGGGTAATGTAATTTTGCGAGCATTTCTATTATAATTACCAGATTTGACATCCTTTTGAACCAAAAAGGCACTTTACATTTAGGCTATCTTACAACAATAGTCAATCTAGACCAATTTTACACTACAGATTGGAGTGGACCATATTTGGATGTCTGTACATTGCACGTGACTATTTCTTTAGGAGAGTTGAAGCAAGTGCTTGGTTCTTGTATATTTATCCTTGCTGTATTACTAGTGAATGGTAAACATGCCTCCGTGCATTATTGGGACAACCATCCAATCAGCAGAGCATTATTTTCCTTGTTTGTGATCAAGGGAGAGTATGTACTACTTGCATCATGCACCTAAAGGATCAAGCATGACTGACGGAGGCTCGGGCTCAGATTGACTTGTGGAGCATATTTAACCTCTTATGAGTGCATTGGGCTAGATATTGGAGATAGATGTTGGTATCGGACTCCTAGTGGCTGCATATAGCCAAGGATTCTCTATCATGTGATGACATGTTTGGGAGGCATAAGACTATATAATCGTAGTATTTTGTGACTCTTTGTGACGACTGCCCTACACCTTCGATCCTCAAAATATCTGTAGAGTGCACTATGGAGGTATATGGTTGATGCAGGATGGTAGTCAAGGATGTAAGTAAAGAAAATCTGAACAAAAAACCTATAGAACATCTCACAACGTATAGACAAAAATATAATAATCAAATAGTTGTAAAACAGGCAAGACATAATATAACTAAGTGAACTAGAATTATCAGAATACATCGGTCCATCAAAATTATACAAAACAAAAATAATAGAGTTGATATATTCCAATCTCTAAAATAAACTCTATTATTGTCTTTGAAGTGATGCAAGTAGTGGCATAGCTCCACGGTATCATACAACGGAATATAACCGATAATAAGCTCCAAAGTACGATATATGAAAGCATAGTCTTCTACTCATACTCTGTATAGCTCCATGCGATATTCAGACCTACTATCCCTAATCTACCTTTTTAAGAATACACGGGATAATAAGAAGTAAAGCATAAATCTTAGGTTAGACAATAGTATAGTGTGAGTGATACATCATCTCAAAAATACTACAATAATCTTATATGGTAAATATAGGCATAGCATATGAGTTGGCATACCTGGCCGTTCCCTGCATCCAAAGAGTTAGCACATAAATATAATATATGCCAACCTACTATCACAAGTGAAAAATATATATAGGTATCACGCAACATATCAAGCACACAATAAACATAGCATCTATCACATAGTCCTGTGTTTCTCACTCAAGTGCTTCAGATATATGATAACTCTTACATATGTTCAATTCATTGCTCACATAGATGACTAGGAACTTCAAACACGTAGATGTCCAATAATATAGGCACACATAGACAACCTTAGGTACATATGGACTAACTTATCCCACTAACAAGCATCACAACCTCAAAGTTATCCATTGATCCCTTAGAACACGTACTCATAGAAGAGCTGCCTCATAGATGCTCAACTCATGCCCATATAGATGGCTGGGGATTGGACACACATAGATATCTAATAGATGGGTATACCAGACTACCCTGGGTGCACACTGGCTACTCTGTCCCACTCATGAGCATCATAATCACATGTTCTCTTCCATGAGCAATCACATGGAAATCGTCCTCTCGGTCCATTACTTGATGCTATGGTCACTTTCCACATCGCGTCGAAGTCGTCGCACTTCATTGGTTGCCACCGAAACCCTAAATTCTTGTTGTGAAGCCCCTCCATGCCAAGATTGAAACCAATACCTCAACGTTACATTTCCCAGCTCTACCCAGTTTCTCCCATGGCCGAACCAAAGTCCTCTGAACATCATTCTTTTTCTGTCCTTGAGCCATACCCAGATCAAAGTGACCAACCATCATTGAGCAAGGATTTCATGTCAAGTCTTCCACTACAGGACCAAACTAGACCCAAACCAACACCTTACCCTCCTGGAGCCAACCACCGGGTCATGTTACTTTGGACAACCTTTGCCAAACCAAAAACCTATACTCTTTTAGCACTCCATCGCGATCGATTCCAAGGGTGCACTTACTGCTTCGACCCATGTGCATCGCCTATGCAACAACATGACTCCAAATGTTCTGAAGCATATCCGTTGAAGTCTAATTCTACGCTCCCGACCTCTAACCCACTCCAATAAGCATTTTCAACCATTTAAGCATACACACCAACACCACACACACATCAAACAACATCCAAGCATGCAAAACATAGAATTAATCATAGCAATCATTATGCAGTGCGTCTATAACATAGCCTAACATATATCAAGGCAATCACACACCCAAATAACATATATAGAACATAAAATATCCATTTATATATGTTTTTACTACAGACATGATTTCAAAACAGCATTAAAACTTAATTTTTTAAAAATGGACCCAAAACACGCTAATACATACACACACACAATAATAAGGTGAGAGATGATAAATCGCTCATCAAATGCCCAAAACATGCAGATTTGCATGAAAAACGAAGTAAGTTCAGAAATAGATAGCAAAGATCTGATTTTTCCTCCCCAAAAATGTACATATGATGCTTTAACTAAACCCCTTTCTAATATACCATTAGCCTATGATTTAAACTTGATTTGAAGGTGAAAAGAGAAGGTTTTGGGTATAGCATGGGTTAACGAATGCTTAGATCTATTTAGGAGATGGTAGGGAATGATTTGGAGATGTTTGTTTTAGCCAATTTAACTTTTAAACCTGAAATAGATCATTAGGCCGCTCCCAATCTTACTAATTACCCATTAAGCTACTGCAGAAACTACCCAACTTCAGAGAGCTATATCTTCTAGCCAAAAAGTCCAAATCGCTATTATGACCACTCTGTGGAAAGGGAAACGATCATATCTTTACAATGGAAGTAGTTTCAGATGCTACTTAGGCTACTATCAAAAGGTATAACCGATAAAAGCTTTCAAGTATAAAATCGACCTATAAAATTCCTCAGGATCAGAAATGTCATTACTCAATTTCCTTATCATATCATATGACCTAATATTAATTTAAAAATAATATTTCACGACCCTCCATTATGTAAAATACAGGTCGTTACACTCTCTCCCCTTCAGGAATTTCGCCTCTAAAATCTCTAACACAAACAAGGTAAAATTAAGCATAGCTACCCCGTATGCCTAACATTCATGAGAGAACATATCAACGTCAAACATGCACACATAAGTAGGAAATAATTTTTGTGCCTAACCTTGCATGTAGGATACTAAAATACCTTATATGATATCGAAAATGAAAGTAAACACGATAAATAGAAAGTCTCGCCAATTAAAGCACTTGGATAAGCGGTTCTCATGCTCTCCATGGTATCACGTTTAACGATATGAATAATCCTACAATGTCTCAAAGCTTCTGTTTCAATCTCGACATCATTAAGTTGATTTGGTTCAACTATCACACCTATGCCGGGCAAAAACTTCCACAAGTGAGAAATATCAAACTTGTTGTGCAAGCTCTCCATATTCTGAGTAAGTCAACTCTATATGCCAAGTTCCCAATCCTCTCATGTATCCAAAAAGGACCAACAAATTTGGTGCCAACTTTCCCTTAGTACCGAATCAAACAACATTCTTTAGTGGAGAGATTTTTGACAAACACCACTCTAAATCATGTCTTCTCCTATCAGCATAGGTCTTTCTGTCTATCCTGAGCAGCTTTCATTTGTTGTGAATGGTCTTGATCTTCTCCGAAGTCCTTTTAATCTTACCTGACCCAAGTATCAGTTTCTTCCCCTTCCTATCAATTTAAAGAAGCGTTGCACTATCGGCTATATAATTCCTTAACTGGTGTCATACCGATGTTGGACTGATAACTGTTGTTGTATGCAAGCTCTACTTAATGCAAATGATCATCCCATGAGGCACCGAAGTCGAGAATGCAGGCTCGTAAGAAATCCTCCAACATACGATTCACTCGCTCAGTTTTCCTATTAATTCGTAGGTGATAAGCTGTACTTAGATGTAGGTCCATCCCTAAAGCCTCCTATAAGCTCTTCCAAAACCCACTGGTGAAAAAAGGGTCTCGGTCGCTCACAATGCTATTTTGCACACCGTGGAATCACATAATCCACTTCACATACAACTCTACCAATTTGAATGTCATTCTACTAGACTTTACAAATGTGAACTGGGCATTCTTTGTCAATTTATCAACTATGAGCGAAATGTTATCATACCCCCTTTTAGTCCTCGGTAAACCATCAATGAAGTCCATCGAATCTTGTTCCCATTTCCACTTGGGAATCTCGAGTGGTTACGACAAGCCACCCGGCTTCTTCTATTCCCCCTTTGCCAATTGATAGTTCATACACTTTGAGATGAATGCCCAAAGTCCTTCTTCACCCCTTTCTAATAAAATATTTACGTCATAGCATGGTACATTTTATTGCTGCCAAGATATCTAGTCAATCTCGAATGATGGCGCTCTCATAGCACTCATCCCTTAAGCCATATACATCATGAAAAAACTATCTCTCATCCTTATGGAGCCAACCATCATAGTCGGGCCCATGCCGCTTCATCCCCTCAGACTCTACCCCCTCCTCTATCTTTGCCATGACCTCCACTAGTCAAGTGTCTCACCTCTAACTAGTAGCGATCTGGTAAATCAAAGTAGTCGGATTTCCAATCTAGCCAATACTCCTAACTCTAGCTCACATTAAGGTCAAAAATCATATCCAGCATTAATCTCTAACTACTTCCACTCTAGGAACATCATTCCAAGCTGGCATATCTCCAAAACAAAGCATCGACGACTGCATTTCCCATGCCAAACGTATATGAAATGACAAAGTCATAGGAGGTTAGGAACTCTAACCATTACTATTGACGAAGATTAAGATCTCTCTTTGAGAAGAGATACTTCAACGATTTGCGGTCTATATACAACTTGAACCTCTCCCCATGCAAATAATGCCTCTATACCTTCAAAGCGAACACTATCGCCACCAACTCCAAATCATGAGTTGAATACTTCCTTTTTTTTCATTTTCAGTTGTTGAATAGCGTAGGCAACAAATTTTCCTCTCCACATCAACACCGCACCTAGTCTAGTACCACAAGCATATGTGAATAATGTCAGCTCCTTATTCCCGCTGGGAATAGTTAACACCAATGCGCTCGTTAACCGTTCCTTTAGGCTCAAGAATGCATGCTCGCAACTTGCATCCCATAAAAAGTCTGAATATTCTTCTTCGTCAAGTTGGTTAATGGCGATGATACCTTAGATATAATATACTGCTAGTCCTAGGAAACTCCCCACGTCTATAGAGGTCTTGGATTGATCCCAATCCTGCAACGCTACCACCATTGCAGGATCTACTACAATGCCCTGCCCAAAAACAAAATGACCATAAATCGCACTTCCCTCCTTTAGAAGTAATAATTCAAATAAAATTCCTTCAACAAGTGTCTTCTCTATGCCTCATACACAATCCTCAAATGCTCCTCGTATTCTTCATCCTCCCTCGAATAAACCAAAAATTCGAGGTAAAATTAAGCATAGCTACCCTGTTTGTCTAACATTCATGAGAGAACATATCAAACGTCAAACATGCTAACATAAGTAGGAAATAATTTTAGTGCCTAACCTTGCATGTAGGATACTAAAATACCTTATATGATATTGAAAATGAAAGTAAATGCGATAAATAGAATGTCTCGCCAATTAAAGCACTTGGATAAGTAGTTTTCATGCTCTCCATGATATCACATTTGACGATATGAATAATCCTACAAGGTCTCAAAGCTTCTGGTTCAATCTCGATATCATTAAGTTGATTTGGTACAACTATCACACCTATGCCGTGCAAAAACTTCCACAAGTGAGAAATATCGAACTTGTTGTTGTAAAGACCCGTAAATCCGTACTCCTTGAATAGACACTAATCTCCTTTGTTTAATTCAAGATGAACGAAAATACGAACCCTTAGGGGTTTTAAGAAAAAGAAAAGAAGAAAAAAAAGAAAAAAAGAAGATAGGAAAGAAGGAAATAGAAAATAGAAATTAGAGAGAATAGAAAACAGAAAAGAAGATAGAACATTTTAAAATAGAAGAAAAAGAGAATAGAGAACATAGAAGGGGAAAGAAAAATAGAACATAATTTTTAAAATAGAACGGAACAGAAAGAAAACAGAACAACATCAGAATCTCACAATTCGCAGCGGAACAACATATAATAATAAATGAATAATCTTTAAACAAAGAACTATATCAGTTATTACATTACATCACATTTCATTACATCATATCATCAGAGTGTACAACAACAACAACAAACAGTGCAGCGGAAAAAGAAATACTATATAACTAGTAATACGTCATGCCATCCAGTTTGCCTCCAGCAACTCCTGATATCCAGAATATCCTGATAAACCTTAACTCTTGACTGCCCGTGTGAAAATTGGTGGGCACCCAGAGTTTAGGAAGGAAAACAATAAACTCCAAGTCAGTCATGTGACTGGTGTGAGAACTCAAAACAGTTTATTTAACTTTAAAATCAAAATAGAGGAATATTTTTAATCAATTCGCAATGCTTTTAAAAATGAGACTACCATAAGGCCTCCCGCACACACACACAATGCAAACGCAGAATCGGAGGAGATTTCTCCTTATGATAGTCAAAGATGCTTGATACGCATTTAAAATAACATTTGATATTATTACTAGTGCATAGTGTAGGAAAAATTATTTTGAAAGTAGAATATAAATCTTAGCCAACATACGACCATTATCGTATGCCTACTATAGCTACCATCCAAACAGTGTTGCGACACCATAAGTGAATGATAGGTTCTACAACTAATACCGTACAAGTTTCGTATTGTTTCTTTGGATTTCCAACAAATGGTCAGGCCAAGGAACTTCCCATTGCCACATGAGAATGCCTCTGGAAAGACATCCCCGAGAACCAAACCGGAACTCTGCCAACACAAGGCCGGGTTACCCCTAACTGGGTAACTACTGACACGAGCACGCCATTCCCCGATCGTAAAAGACCTTTCTCACGGGATCCCGAAAACCAACAACCACAAAGTAATAAATTCGCAGTAACCACATAGGTTAAATATCTGGGCTCCATACCATGATACCACCTCTATCCAGAAGGAAATGTACATACCCTAAAGGGTGCTACCCCTCATAACCTTGCCGCATCTTTCCTGTTTCGACCATTTCCGGGGTGTGAGGTTCGACGAAGTCACGTCCACAAAAACATACTTTATACAAAAGCCATGCTTTGGGTCAACAAATGATCAACACAATGATCACCAAGATAGACGATCAAATAAACGATCCTATCACAATAATCAACACAATGATCATTTCAGCATCACTCAGCATATCACATTACCAAATTGGGAATATATCGCTGATAACATTCAACTACATAACCTCTGAGCTCGTACGTCTCAGAGAAGGGTGTTAAGCTAAAAGAATAAATTCTTCGCCACCAACAGAAATATATTTGAAAGAAATCGGCTTTATATCTCAATTTGTAACGTCAGACATACAATCCATACAAGTCTGTTCCGGGCTCGAACAAAACCGAAGGCACTTACAAAGAAGTCCTTGCAATCCGGATATTCACAATCCCGATCGAATTTCCCATCACTTAAGGAATCTCTATACCAGGAGCTACCCAGTGCAGAGACAATCGATAGGTCATCCTATCGCTTTCGCAAAAACTCGGTCTTCAACACCGATCTTCAATGCAATTCACAACGATGTATCACATATTCGGAATGGGTTATACGACCCCATGGTCCTTTCCCGGTTAACCCGAATAGTGAGCGCTTATTCAAAATAAGTGTAGCATTCACATTCAAACAAATCACATCAATTACCCATTCAAAGGGAAATATTGATAGTCAGTTATTGAACTATCACTGGATATGCACACATCACCAGATTCCAAATAATTTTCCAAATTATTTATTTTCCAAAATATCTTCACTAGATATATAATTTCATACTTCAAAAGTAAATCAATATTTATTTTTAAACAGATTCCACTTTCTTTTATAAATTCCATATTGAATTTACATTTCACAATATCTATGAATATTCGATTTCAATTATTCATTTCAATGTATCTTCAAAAAAAATGAATTCTAAATATCACTTCATATTGGAAAACAATTCCATACTTATTTAATAAGTAATTCACAAATTTTATTTATTTTCAACACTTGGAAAATATTCAATATACTTAAATCGAAATTAAGTATATATTTCATTCTTTAAGGAAATCATTCTCTTAAACATATTTATTTGGGCCAAAACGAATGTTGCGTAAAACATCGTTACGACAACCCAAAATCACTAGTATAGGGATTCGAAATTAAAATAGATATATAAATCCCAATACTATACAAAACATTTCCTTTCGGAAATCATTTACTATAACAACAGTGTTATAGTCCACTATTTCCTTCTATTTCTCGAAAACGTCTGTTTCAACAATAAATGTTGAAATCTATGGTTTCGAATCTCAACACATTTTAAAACATCGTTAGATCGTTTTAATTATATTTAAAACATCACATTCTAAACATTTTCTTTAACGTGTTATTCACTATTCAAAAACGTGAATATACTTCATTAACAAATTTCATCCTTTTTATTCATTTTATTTTAAAGGATTATTCACTGTCTAAAACGTGAATATAACTCCATAAATAAGTTATAACAATTTTACTTATCAAAATAAGTAGTTTGTGAATTTATAAAACAACGTTTATAAATTCCATTTCTATTTATTTATAAAAACTTCATTTTTATAAATTTCCTTTATTAATCTATTCCAGTTTATAACTCAATTATAACTAAAAGTTCATATTATAAGTTAAATACTTATAAAACGATTATTTTACAAAAATCGTTCCTTAGAATTTCATAATTATAAATCTTATAACTTATAAGGTTCAATTATTTACCCAAGTCTATTCTTTTAATAACCTTACAAATTTTATAAACCTACTGTTTATAAAATTCCATTTATAACTTCACAGTTTACTATAAATTTCATTCATTTATGAAATTCATTTTCACTTCATTCAAACACTTATAAAAACTCGTTTTAAAATGTCCATATTTCAATTTATAAATATCCATTTATAAATCTCTTAATATAAATCAATTTATATTATTCTTTTTAAACGTCTTTAAATTCCTTTAAAAACTTCTTCCTTTTGATTCATAAAATAATTAAATTTTATAAATCCAATATTTCAACTTTTCATAATAAATTCAAAAATTCCGATTTAACTATTTTATAAAATCATTAGCATCATATTCTCAAAAATCAGTTTTTAACTATATTTCTCAAAAATCATAATTTTTATAACTTTAAAAATTATAACGTTTATTTATTTAAAATGAATCAATTCCAAAAATATAGTATATTTTCAAAAATCACTTTAAAGATCCTTTTAAAATCCCAAAACTTGGTCCAATGATGCTACACACCAAATAGTCAATCACGACTACAACGATATCATATATCGATATGATAATCCATCAAATATCAAAATATTCTGAAATCAAATAAATACTGTTGAGGAATCCAGTTGGATCCCTCCAACCTGTTTTCCTGCATCCACAAACATTAGCACAATACCAATTTCGCTCCAGTACGAAATTATCGCGGTATATGTTCTTATTAAATATTTCCGCTTAATAACGGCGCAATAGGGTCTCATCCGCTAAACAAATAAATGCGGGAAATCAATAACTCCAATATATACATATGCCAATATATATATATTGCTATTATATATAATACCAATTTCACTGTTTATGAAATATTCGCGGTATATGTTTTTATTAAATAACATCCGCTTACTAACGGCGCATAATGTCTATTTTAACAATCAATAGATAACAATCATCATTCAAACATGCATTCAAATATTTTAAATCTAACTATTTAAAATAAAATCGAAACTGATTCGATTGAGTGAGAAGTTCTCACCTTGATTTTAAATTCCGTTTTAGCGATTTATTTCGAATAAAATTAAACGCGCATTTAATTTTACCAGAAATTCTCACTAACTCCAAACGACTCCAAACCAACTCCATCGCGTAGTGCTCGACGATACGATTCCAACGCAACCGGGTTTGCATTTTTTCGACCTCGTATGAAAAAGTTATGATTTTATGAAGTTTATACACGATTTTATAACTAAATTACTACATAACCATATAGTTTTCAACCTTCATCAATTATTGGCCTTAGGATCCATCTCCAAGCAAATCACAGCCCTCCATCCCTTCTTCTTCCCCCACGTTCACATCTCCAGGCATCACAAATTGAGGCCGAACCCATCACTTATAGATTAGGGTTTCATCTTGCACTCTCATCGCTCAACTAAATTCCATCACAACCCCACCATCTTGAAGCCCTCGACCTCCACTATATTCGGCCCCAAGGAGAGCGAGCTCGGCCCCCTACTCCCCATGAAAACGCGTGCGTGAGCTGAAGCAAACGGCCTCCTTTTTCTCCCCCTCCGATGCTCCAAACACGATCAACTCCGTATGGATTGAAAGCTCTCGCCTTGCTCTTCATCTTTGTAGTTGAGCACTTCGCGTAATTCTTTACGGATTGAGAGAGATTAAGAGATGATTTTGGGACAATTCTGGCCGTTCTTATAGGGGGCGGCGGCTAGGGTTTCATTTTGTTTTTTTTTTTTTTAAAGTTATGAAGGCATTGGTCTATTTATAGAAGAAAATCGAACACTATTCATCCGGAAATTCCGAACTCCGATTTACGCGCCGAAACTGACGTACCTAGGGTTTATCCCGCGTTCCGGACACAATGGAACAGGTTTCGAAATCTAATTCGGACATCTGTGCGAGTTATGGCTGCAAACTCTCAATTTAAATTAAACCGATTTAAATCGATTTCTAGGCGTTTTAATTTGTACCGGACAAACGGTAAATCCAATTGACTTGAAATTTGAAACCTTACAATAATATCACATTACGGATCCGATGAAACTGGTTTCGTCAAAATCCGAGACTTTTTGAAAAATGGCTATTTTAACTCGCCAAATTTAAATTAAAAATAATTCGATGCGTTTCGAGCTGCTACGATCAAACGATAGCTCCGATTGACACGAAATTTGAAATCCGGTAACAACTTACTATTACGGATCCAATGGAACTGGTTTCGTTCAATTCTGAGACTGTTCAAAAATTGACTATTTTCACTAGTCGATTTTAATATTAAAATATTCAATTTTCACAAATTAACTTTAAATTCGATTTTAAAAGTTCTAAAATATCATTCTAACTTCAATATGATAAAATAAAATTTTACAAATCATTTTCTATCATATTTAACTCAATTTTCAATTATTTCCATAATTTAACATATTAAATTATCGATTTAATAATCCAATTAAATTCAATAATTCAAATAAAAATTTATTCGACTTATAAATTCACTTATTAATATTTAAAATTAATTAAATATTAAAATTTTAATTACTAAAAATTCTGGCTCGTTACAGTTGTGCACGCTCGACTTATTATGAGGTAAGTCAACTCTATATGCCAAGTTCCCAATCCTCTCAAGTATCGAAAAAGGACCAACAAATCTTGTGCCAACTTTCCCTTAGTACCGAATAAAACAACATTCTTTAGTGGAGAGATTTTTGACGAACACCGCTCTAAATCACGTTTCTCCTATTAGCTTAGCTCTTATGTCTATCTTGTTCAGCTTTATTTTGTTGTTAATGGTCTTGATCTTCTTCGAAGTCCCTCTAATCATACCTAACCCAAGTATCATTTTCTTCTGCTTCCTATCAATTTGAAGAAGCATTGCACTGTCGGCTATATAATTCCTTAACTAGTGTCATATCGTTATTGGACTGATAAATATTGTTGTATGCAAGATCTACTTAATGCAAACGATCATCCCATGAGGCACCGAAGTTGAGAATGCAGGCTCGCAAGAAGTCCTCCAAGATACGATTCACCCTCTTGGATTTCCTATTAATTTATAGGTGATAAGTTGTACTTAGATGTAGGTCCATCCCCAAAGCCTCCTATAAGCTTTTCCAAAACCCACTAGTGAAAAAAGGATCTTGGTCGCTCACAATGCTATTGGCACACCGTGAAATCACATAATCCACTTCACATACTACTCTACAAATTTTATGTCATTCTACTAGACTTTACGGGTATGAACTGGGCATTCTTTGTCAAACTATCGACTATGAGCCAAATGCTATCATACCCTCTTTTGGTCCTCGGTAAACCGTTAATGAAGTCCATCGATTCATGTTCCCATTTCCACTTAGGAATCTCTAGTGGTCGTGAAAAACCACCCGGCTTCTTCTATTCCCCCTTTGCCAATTGATAGTTAATGCACTTTAAGATGAATGCCCAACATCCTTCTTCATCCCTTTCTAATAAAATATCTACCTCATATCACGGTACATTTTATTGCTACCAAGATATCTAGTCAATCTCGAATGATGGCGCCCTCGTAGCACTCATCCTTTAACCCATCGACAGCAATAACAAACTATCTCTCGTCTTTATGGAGCCAAACATCATAGTCGGGCCCAACTGCTTCATCCCCTTAGACTCTACTCCATCCTTTATCTTTTCCATGATCTCCACCAGTCTAACGTCTCACCTCTGACTAGTAGCGATCCGCTCGATCAAAGTAGGTTGGATTGCCAAGCTAGCCAACCCTCCCAACTCTAGCTCACATTAAGGTCAAAAATCATAGCCATCGATAACCTCTAACTGCTTCCACTCTAGGAACATCATTCCAAGCTGGCATATCACCTACTCAAAGCATCAGCGACTGCATTTGCCTTGCCGAACGTATATGAAATGACAAAGTCATAGGAGGCTAGGAACTCTAACCATCACTGTTGACGAAGATTAAGATCCTTCTGCGAGAAGAGATACTTCAACGATTTATGGTCAATATCAACTTGAACCTCTTCCTAAGCAAGTAATGCCCCCATATCTTCAAAGCGAACACTATCGCCACCAACTCCAAATCATGAGTCGGATACTTCCTTTCTTGCATTTTCATTTGTTGACTAGCGTAGGCGACAAATTTTCCTCTCTATATTGAGACCGCACCTAGTCTACTACCACAAGCATTTGTGAATAATGTCAGCTCCTCATTCCCGCTGGAAATGGCTAACACCAATGCACTCGTCAACCTCTCCTTTAGGTTCAAAAATGCACGCTCGCAACTCGCATCCCATATAAAATTTAAAATATTCTTCTTCGTCAAGATGGTTAATGGAGTTGCTACCTTAGATATAATATCCTGCTAGTCCTAACAAACTCCCTATGTCTATAATGGTCTTGGGTTGATCCCAATCCCGCAACGCTACGACCATTGCAGGATCTACTATAATGCCCTACTCAGAAACATAGCGAGCATAAATCGCACTTCCCTCCTCTAGAAGTAACAATTCAAAAACTTTTCCTTCAATAGGTGTCTTCTCTACACCTTGTACACAATCCTTAAATGCTCCTCGTATTCTTCATCCTCCCTCGAATAAACAATAATATCTTCCAACAACATAAGTAAAAACTTATTTAACTGATCCCTGAAAACGCAACTCATGAGATTAAAAAAGTATGTCAGTACATTAGTTAGCCTGAACAGCACAAACAACTAATCATACAATACAAACGGGGAACAAAATGTTATAATTGGCTCACTCTCCTTTACCACTCTCATTTGATGAAACCCCATCGCAAGGCCCAACTGAGAGAACACCCTAGCACCATAAATCTTGTCGAATAAGCTATTAAAACATGGGAGTGGACGCTTATTCTTCTTTATTGACTTATTCAGCTCACTGTAATCTACACACAATCTCAAAGGGTTGTCCCTTTAGTGGCAAACACTACAGGTGCCACTCACCCAGATATACTCCATCGAATGAACTCTCATCACAATAAATTCATTCACTTGCACCTCTAGTTCCTTTTACACTCTATATGCCAGATGCCTTAATGGCACAACAATTATATGGCATCCTTCACTAGATCTATACGAAACTCGATCTCTTTATATGGTGGTAACCTGGTCACCTCCTCAAATATGTTCTGATACTCCCTTGCTATAGGCATAGATGACAACTCATCATGTAGGATCTCGAGTGAGTATAGAAAGCTAACCATTACCTCATTGTCAGATATGTAGCCTAACTCCAACCTATGCCCATCATTTATTCCTGTTGTCACCAACGGCCTCTCACAATTCACCACTACTTTGTACTTCTATAGCCAGCCTATCCCTAATATAGTACTGAACCCCAAGAAACCTAAAACAAAGAAATCAAAACAAATGAGCACCCATGACTCAATAAGGCTAAGTATCAATAAAAAATGCAAAGGCTAGTCGATCCTCGAACAAGGTTTGTAATAATCAAAGGTCAGTCAACTCTCTCAGGTTTCCATCCTAATCTATCTACCAAATCGCTGGGTATGAAGTACCAAATCACTGGATATGAAGTAATATGGATCCCCGGTAATGGATAAAATAATTATAGGGCAACACCCCCACCTCTATATCATTACTATCCAGGAGTATTACTAAGTAATATTGTCAAATAACACAAAGAATGAAGTTATATAGGGTACACACATGAATATTCCCTTGGACTAACACTGGTACGTATTAAAACATCAAATATAACTCACCATAATACGTAAGTAATATCAGCACAAAGTAATAAACAAGTGTGCCTCTAAGATAGAACAATAAACGATGTACAGTATAAACAGTGAATACAGAGTCAAAATCATAGAAATAATATATAATACTAGATATACAAATATGTCTAATATACATCACATGTATATACATATAAGAGATAATAAAAATCAAGATGAGAACTATTATAATGAATACTAGCCTTCTCTATGCCCGAAACACAATTGGTCTCACTGTCCCTAAACCAAAACTATCTCAGACCGATCCAAGTATTCGTTATATAAAACACCGGTCAGATTGTGTCTAACTCAATGGTCAATATAAATCTATAATTCAACATGTGCAGGGTATAATATAATGATAACACCATTAAATAACTCAAGACAATATCCACAATATATATATATATATAGCACGTGTGTACATGTGTATATCAATGCATGCATGGTATATAATTAAACTCATGAACGAACCCCAGAGTATCACATAACACCAAATATCAATAAAGATGTCATTACCCATATAAAAACACACCAATCAAAAATCACAAAATCAACGTCAAATGGGCGAATCATTCATATCCAAGAATCAGTATCAAAATTCAAAAATCATACATAAATGAGATATACCAAGTATAGTCATGCTAGCACATAGCCAAGCGTAAGAATATCTCTCAATCTCAATATAAAATATTAGGATCAATATAAACTGTTGAAACATAGGCCACCAATCGAAGAATCATATATAATAAAAGATATAAGAATTCGCTATATTTTGGATACTTATCACATCACATGTTTAATCTCATCTCCTCGTATAGGAATAAATAGTGAAGGGAATTGACTGTATGACAGATATAAGGTCCCAAGCAGAGTCATCTAATAATGTATGGGTTACACCACCCATATCTGTACTTGGTGAGGTATATATATAATATATACTTATTTATCACTCTGTATAGAACCAAAAGGGAGAATAATAGCTACCCTCCTGCTCCAGGTGCCCTGGGCTACCCACTGGATCCATTGCTACAGACTTTAGCTACCTTCCTAGTAATCATGACAATATCCACCTAATGTGCTCATCAATGCAGGGACTCCTAGTCACAATCCCGGATAATACCCCTATGATAACAAATTATTGGCGTAGGAGAGAAAAGGAGGCTAGAGCTACCCACTTTATGGGCTAACCAACATTCACTAAAATACCATGATGCATATCTAATACATAATAACATTGTCATGGATCTAGGGCATGAACCTACGATCAGGCCGCCAGGGTTGATTCCAGCCATATGATTACTAGGAATTCCAAATCATATCCTAAAGCATTTCATGATAGAAAAGTAGATAATATCTATGAATATATATATATATATATATATGAATGTATGTATGTATGTATGTAGGTACTCCCCTATAACTCAATCGTTCATGAGTTTTCTCTACCCGAGCATCGCCTCACGTAAGTATAATCCCAATACTCCAATTTCCTTCATTTGAGTGACATCTTTTTACAATGAATAATCGAATAATTATCATATCGGCATCCTATACCACCACGTGATGCTCAATCGTTTATTCAGTACTCATAAACTACACTTATTCTGCATAATATTCCATATCAAAGTAGGGGACATGGTTTTAGTGAAAGTATCGCAATTGAGACATTTCATGTGTTTTGGTAGCACGGTGAAGTTAGCATCATGATTTATTGGGTCTTTTCCAATTTTGGAGAGAGTGGGGAAGTTAGCCTATTTGGTAGAACCACTTTAAAAGTTAGCAAACGTTTACAATGTGTTCCATGTGTCGCATGTATAGAAATGCATTAATGATACAATGGTGGTTGTAGCTTAGTTAACCAGAGGAAGTGGAGGTAGAGTTGGAACTGAAGGAACCGATGGTCTTATCTGTATTTTGGAGCACATTGTAAAATGACTTAGGAATAAGATGGTAAGTTAGTCGAACTCAATTGGAAAACAACCCTGCCAAGAGTACTTTGTAGCTTGAGGAGAAAATCCGAGCTTCACATCCCGAACTCTTTTCTAGTATGTTTCCTTTCTCTTCAGTTGTTTTAGTTTAAATTTTTTAGGGATAGTTGCTACACTAGTTGAGATATTTGATTCATTTGTTTGGCTTTTTCACTGCTAATTTAGTACATTTATATGGATGTTACCTTGTATGTGATGGTCTTTATAATACATGCTTCTGATTACTTGTTATTGTGAGTGCATAAACGCAGATATTTATGCATATGTTAGGACTTGCATTGTTTTCGCGATGATTGTATGCATATAGGAGGATCCGATTTAGCCGAGTCTTGATTTTTGTTCATTATTATCGTCATTTCATATCCATTACATATAAAATTCTTTTTAGTGATGCATGTACATTATTGACATTTATGTCCCTTGTGATGTGTGTATTTCCTATAAATTATATATGTGCATGTGGCTAATGTTGACGTATGCTTTGGGCATGTGATTTAGTGCGAATGGTTGGATGTTTACGAGTTCATTTTCCATCTTTTGGTATTTCGAAGGCTTCTTTTAAGGGGGAAGAATGTAACATCGCGTAATTTTTCGAAATTAAATAATAAATTAAGGGGAAAAATCATAATTTTACATAAAAGACAAAATGATAAAAAATCCAAGGAGCTAGAATTAGGCCTCGAAACCTATTCAAATGCGTCCAAAATGTTGTTTATAGTTAAAAAACATGTATAATTTGCTGAAGCTAGTTAAACGGACTAGAAATTAGAAGAAGTCAAAATCGAATGGCTATTTATAATATATTGATTTCAAAATTTTAATCGAACTATGAGTCATTTTAGCCTATAAATAGGAATCAAATCCTATTCCATACTCAGACTTTAGTGCAAATTTTCTATCCCTAATCTCTGTCTTCTCCATTATCTATTCTCTTAATAAAAATCAAATTAATACTGCATCACATCGAAAATCAATGATTGAACATTTCAAAACAAGCAACTACAATGCAAATCAAGATGAGTCGAGAAGGCTATGGATGAGGCCAGCAAGTAAAAGGGGATTCTAATCAAATTGAAAAGGAAGCAAGGCTAATTGGTTAGTGGGACTTTTTATATCTGCATATATGTTGATAGGTTATAGTACATCGCTTATTATATTTGCGAATCAATTAAGTATGATGAGATTGATTGTTAATTTTTTTATATATACACATGCCTGTTTAAAATCTACTACTCCATGGCTAGACGGTTAAAAAATAGATTTATTTCATTTGTAATTAGCAAAGGTTAATATTTATTTAATTCAAAAAGTATGAAATATACAAGTGTTCCAAATCAAGCATATTATATAACAATATTATAGTTCTCAATGACACAAATCAATTGATGGTGTTCGTTTATAGATTGGACGTACGAATAGATCAGAAAACGCACCAGAAGTTTGGGAAATGTAGACGTTTCATTTCCATCCAACGGTAAAACAGCGATTATACGACGACCAAAAACTATAGATTTATAGGGGAGATCGGCAAGTCCCTGTGGTGGTTGGTGATTGACATAGTTGTTCATAGATGGCCATAAATCGTCGGAAAAAGGTGCCGACATGAAGATTACCAGAGGTGAACAGATGCGATGTGCAGGGTGCTTTGGAATTGGCATAGCACATAGGGAAGGTTGACGTGGTCAGATCGTATCGCTATCCACCATGGCAGCGACGGTAGGGCGTTGAAGATAGTGGACGATTGGATTTTACTGGTACTATAGTGTGGTATTAGGTTAAATAATAAATATCATATTAAATATAAATTAAACTATAAATTATGATATCGCACTTAAATTTCTAACGCTTATAACTCTCTCATTTGACCTCCGTTTTATGCGTAGTTCACGGTGTTGTGATCGTGGCAAGAGGAGGGATGTTTAGTATATTGGTTATTGTGTTTTGAGGCTCTTCTTAAAAGTGCCTTATTTGGTAGATCTGTTATATGAGGGTATTATATACAATATTTCAGTATACGTATGTGGAAATCAGTCCTTAGTTGTACTAGTGATGGTTTATGCATTTGAGCTCGGACATTGGGCTTAGTAATTTGCATACGTTTCAGCATTCGAGCTGGGAATTTAGGCTCGGTTGTTTGCATATGTTTCCGACATTCAAGCTTGGACTTTAGGCTCGGTCGTTGGCACACATTTTCGACATTCGAGCTGGAACTTTCGGCTTGGTCGTTTGCACACGGTTAAGATATAAGAGCCAGGAATTTAGGTCTTGATCGTATGCATGATTTAAGGGTTGGACTTTAGGTTAGATCGAGCGTATATGATTAGGTATGGGATAGAGATTAGTGAAACCTTATCATATGTTGTCCTATGGCATTATACTATATTTGGCTGACTTGTTGGGTGCAGTGACATAGTTTAAGGTATGATTTCCAAATATATGTGTTATTTTACTAGCTTAATAATATTAAGCATACTTATGATGTGTATCACTCATTGATGAATATCGGGCTCCTATATTCTTTTCTTCTTTTTGTCTGCTCTGATTGCTAGGTAGAGTGGATTGATAACGATCCTAGAGATGTGGTGGTACGTTGGAGATGCAAACCTACTTATTAGCTATCTCTATATATTTGATATTCTTTTTAGAAATTCAGACTATTTATTTATTTTTAATATCTAGTGATATTATGAAACTAGAGACTATTAGTTATAGTTTATAGTATTTATCTGGGATTACAACATTTTTATTTCAGTATTATATTTGGTTCCTTCCATTGTGAGTTTATAGAAAGTATAGAATATTGTAGAGATCCGTGGTTTATTTTATAACTTATTTAAAACAATCCATTATCTACAAGGTTCATGATGCCAGCTCCACTTTTATATAAGGTTCGAGACGTCACAGATGAAGGGTTACTGCATAAGTAATGTTTTGTGTACATGATATATACATAAGTAGGAAATCATTAGCAAAAGTATTTAATCAATATAATTTGCAAATGGTTTGCAATAATGAGTTTTGAATTGAGCACACAAAATAGTTGAACTTACATTGTTTTTAGTTAAGATGTATCAATTAAATGATATCAATACATCCGTTGCGACCAGTGTACACAATTCCCTTCATACGATGGATGGTGAATTACTCATGACCTTTTGGTGACACAAAGGGATTATATGCTCATGATTGTTTGAAACAATCGCATAACGTCTCAATGAGAGTCTTTTATAGGTCAATAGAACTAGTCAAAATAGAAGATCTTATATAACGATGTGTAGTAGTCTTTAGACTTTAGAGTACTGTGGTTTTAACTAACTAGACAATCATGGTCAATTACATGATATCATGATCTTGTTATTATAATAGTTGAGTACATGTTGAACCACTAAAAGTGAATCACTACTCAAGAAAGGATTCATTTTCTTTAGTTAGTATCACCATAATTGGTAGTCAACTTAAAGTCAAAACCTCTGCCAGAGTAGAATGGTGAGTCGACAATTGTTCTCGGATTGAATGGAGGAATTTGAAGTGGTCTTTGTAATTAACTATGAATATGATTAGAGTTTTTGACCATTGACCAAACTCTAGATATCTTAGTGATATGTTGATGACGAAATATAAACATGCATAGAATATCATTACAAGGTGTAACTTTATAAACTAGAAATTTAATTTCTTCTAAATGATCTACAAGCAACCAAACTCATGTCAGATTCTTACTTTAGCAAAGTCTGTGTAGGCTTTAGTATTAAGTTATCTAAATATTAACTAATGATCGAGTTTACACTACGGAGTCAACATAACTAAGTTGTTAGCTAATTTCCAAGTTCAACCAATTTAAATTAACTTATAAATAATATAAATTAATAAAAATATTTTATCGAATTTTTATGGCATTTTAATTATTTATTTAAATCCTTAATATTAATTCAAATTATATAATTGTTATATATTGGTTTAATTAGATAAAAGAGTTTAAGTAATTAATATATGGTATATTAATTAGGCTCGACATCACGGAAGCCCATGCCAGGGCATGGCCGGCCATAAAATGAGCACGAGGGAGGATATTGACATGGTCTATGTTTGTAGATAATATCTAGACTCAAAAGAGAGAGAAAGGTGGAAGAAATTATATTTTATGGTAGCTATAAAGAGTTCCATTTTATCCCATTCAATATACACCGAAAACTTCATAAACCTTATAGTTGGGATTTGCAAACTTAGTTTAAGGAGAAGGAACAATGGTCCGAGTGGAAACAACTAGCAAATGACGTGTCGATGTCTAGTAGATCAAAGGGTTTCTTTTAGAGTATTATAAATATATACAGTAATATGTTTATTATTTTCGGCAAAAAATTTATTTTAAATTTAATTATAATTATATATATACACAAACTTTTACACATTTAATTACACATTTTTTCTCTGAGCTTAAGCGCACGCACACACACATGCATAATATAACAAAACTACTTTCAGATTTAAAAAAAAATCAATTTCTTTGGAATAAGACTATATACACACATACACACACACATACATATATATTATATTGTTTATGTATGCACTAATTTTTTAATTAGTCAAACTTAATCTTAGATTTAACTTTCAAATTTGAATACATATAAAACATATATCAAGTTTAAATAAAGTATATATACACATACATACATACTTAAATACACACACATATTCGACAATTTTATGATATATGTATATATACATATAAATATATTTCAAATACATGTAAATTCAAGTCAAAAAATAGTTTTATATTATATTCGAAAAAACATGCGCATGCACATAGATATTATATATATATCATATATGTATGTATATTATACATTTTATTAATGTGTCGATAGTAAAATTCATGTATATATATACATACATATACATATACATACATATATACATACATAAATACATCTAATATTACCTATCATTTTAAGATCATTCATGTATGTTATTGATGCTGTACTCCAGATTACAACCATGAGTCACAATGGTTATTTACAAATATATGCACATATGTTGGCATTCATACAATGCTTTAGATTAATTTATAATATCATTGTTTGCATTGTGAATGTGATGGTTTAATAAATTAAATGTGAAAAATCAATATTAAGGTTGGATTAAAATAGTATAGATACATAGATACACACAAACACACACACATAAGTATTATATATATATTAAAGCTTTATGATAAAATTACTTAAATTAAATTAAAACAACAAACTCATTTATTGCACGATCACTTTGATTTAGTGTAAATAAATTATTCATGTAGACATAAAATAAGATCTAGTGCAAAATCAATAATAGGATTTCTTTGAAATTTCCCCTTTCTGCTCCACTGCCGATGCACCAAATCCGACAATAGAAATAAAGCTTATGTTGTGTTTACATGAATAATTAACTGACAAATAGGGCAGTCACTTGAAAAATTCAATTAGATATGTGTCTAAGGGAAGGGGTTTAACTAAAGAGAAGTACTATAATTAAGGAACGTTCTTATGAACGAAAAATCTTCTAACTCCTAGCCTTTATCTATAACACCGTGCAATTTTCGTGATCAAATATTTAAATGATTAACTTAAATACTTTAATCGTTAAGTAACAGAACATCTCTTATACTTGATTTTTACAAACGAGCGAATTGTAATCCGATAAACCTTTGGTTGAGTTTGCTTTTTCGATGGGAGTAAACTGAGTATAAACTTGACTATATTTGGACTCGGTGATTTTCGAAGATGAATTGTGGCTAACTCCCTTCATTTTCTCTCATTCACTCTTCATTCACACAAGCTCTCTTCCTCTTTCTCTAATTACTCCACTACTCTCCTCTTAATCCACTCCTAATCACCAAACCCTAAACCCATTAAATAAATTTCCTAAATTCAAATAAAAATCACCATAATTCATCTCATCCTATTCTCTATAATACTCGCGAAGAGATTGGCACGAATCAAAGCTCAAGCATTATTTAAAAAATTAAAGAGAGTAAAGATTGGGTTTTTGGTGATTAGAGCTTGGTTTAGGAATAAGCAAGGTGAGTGGGATGATTCTCTTTATAAATATATGTGTTATACTCCATATTTTTGTTTATAGATGACTACAGAATAATATAAAGTGATTTGGAGATTGTTTGAGCTGATTTGGGTTTATATATGTGTTATAAACATGCTTACATCGACTCATTATTTGTTTAAGACCTTAGTAACTATTTTTGAAAATATTTAGTAATCTAAGAATTTGATTTTAGGTTCATTGAATGGTTATAAGTGAGATAGTGATGAATTAAAGACTAATTACATGTGATGATTAAGTCATGTCATTAGTTAGTAATAATTAAACTAACTGAAATGGTTTTGAAAATAGTTAGTAAGCTAATTTAGCAAGTTTTGAACTCTACACTTGTTATTATAGTGGTTGGAAGGTTTAATGAAGCAAATTAGTATTTATAAACATTATTTAAATGGAAGAACGATTTTTATAAGCCATAAAAGTATTTTGTAAAATGATATGATATTTTATAGATAGAAAATGGAGCTTAATTAGTATTTATAGAATGATTTGAATATTTTATAAATGAAGAACATATTTTATAAATGGATATAAGATTTTATAAAATAGTAAAATGATGAATACTTAACTTTTAGTGAAGCAAATTAAGAGCTTTGAATGGCTAAATTGATTTATAAGCTAGTTATGTATTTCAAAAAAGGTTTGGGGATTTTATAAAATAGTATAAAGAGATACCATTGCTTTTATTGAAAAGATTAATAAGTAAAAGCAATAATTGATTAAGTAATAAATGGATTACTCATTTAGATTTATGTATACACATATGAGTATGGGCAAATATAAGTATACGTGTATTTGAAGATATATAACAATCAAAACGATGTGTGAATTGTAGCTAAAATGGTTGTATGTTTGGTTGCTTATATATACGTTTGTAATTATTTTTTTATATAGAAGCATAACTGATTACAAGCCCGTCACGGGCATTTCATGTAGCCATAGTGACTATTTTATGCGCTAATTGCGTGAGAGTATATTGAATTGATTAATTGCCCCGGTGAAGTCGAAATGTGACTTATGTAGTTGTTGTGCGTTGCATAAGCATGCATGAATGAGCATATCGACACACGTATAAGCTACACACAAGGCAAAAAGGTTGAGTATGTCGTTTTGTCACGTTAGAGGAAGTCGGGTCGCTGTATTCGCTTATTGAATTCTAATCATGCAGAGAGTGGATTTTGGAGTCAAAACCGATTTTCGATTACTTATTGAATTCACTTTCAAAACATCAACCAATGAACTTGGGAAGAGGTCTAATGCAGCGAAGGCAGACTATAGGAGCTAGGTGGCACATTGGGCGAAGCGACGTAGGAGGCTAAGCTCGAATCGACGGCGCATGGTTCAAGACCTAGGCTTTACTACCTAGCAAATGCCACCACCGGCCCACCGGTGGTGCACAAAAATTTTAGAAAAAAATAAAGGAGAATCCAAACTGGAATTATGAAAATTTTTGGCACTCAAGAGACTTTCATAAAGTGTTTTTTATAGTAAAAATTGGAAGTAAGCTAATTGGCTAAACAATTGTTTGATTGAGTATGTTAATAAAATTTAACTTGGGTAAATAAATGGATTGTAAGTTAATAATGGAATTTGGAAGTGAATTCGAATTGTTAATAGAATTCGACTTGGATTTGATAATAAATTAAATAAGAAGAGATGTTGTAAAAATAAAAATAAAATAGAATGGGATCGAAGTAGTGATGGGATGAATTGCAAATAATATCCAAATATGACTTGAATAATATTTAATGAAATTTGCAAGTAAATTGGATATAAGAGAAGTGTTGTCATATGAAATGAAAGTGAATAATGATAGAAATGGTTGGGTTGCAAACAAAACCCAGGTAAGTAGAAATAAATTAAGAATGATTTTGTATAAATAAAATAAATTCGCAAATGAATTAAGAAAGTGAAATATAAGATGAGTTAATGGCATTAAATAATAAATGAATGAAGTCTGATAGAATAAAAACTAAACCAAAGTTGTGATTGGAATAGGATTATCAAACTGAACATAAGTGCGGTGGCATAATAATTTGAAGTATAAATGAGTTAAGTATGTGTTGGATATTATTTTGATAAATTGAGAAGATGAATTGAAATTAAAATTTAAAATGAATGGGCTAATTGAATTTAATGGGATTTGATTAAATGAGAATCAAATCGAAGAAACTTAAGTTTGGTCTTGGAATAAACTAAAATAAATTCACTTAAGTTTAGAATTTATGGAAGTTTGGCTTCGAATAAGAATGAAAGCCCATTAAATAGAAGCTTGGATTAAATTAATTTGGAAATAGTCATTAATTTATAAGTTTGAATGTGCCAAGCTTAATAAATTGTTTGCATGAATCTAATGCGGAAATAAAATGAAATGCAATGAATGGTTGGTTGATAAATTAGAAATGAAATGGAATTAAATATAAAACGAATTGAAAATTTATTTAAAGTAGCTATAAACTAAAATAGAATACACTATCAAGCGAATACCGTCGAGATTGCATAACAATAATTGTTGTTTGGCGTAAACCAAAGTAATTAAATTCTATGAGTTAATGGAGATTAAATAAATTTGATTCTGAATCATGTGAAGTGAAAATGAGCTTATTTGAATTATAAATCAATGGAATGTAAGAGATTAAGTTCCAAACCATTGAAATTGAATGAAATGGTTTATAAATTGATTGAAAGCAATTGAATAAGCTTTAAAATCATATGAATCGCTTATGGGAAGCATTTGCATTTGTTGTGTATGTAATACATGGGTTTAGCTATTGAAAGTAAGTGAAATGCTGATAAATACTCTATATATGGCACTTACATATTTAAATTGAGTAAGTACAAGTATTTGAAGGCCGTTTGGTTGGATTTGGATTGCACTAATTGCTAAAATAAATAAGTTGCTTGCTTAAAATGCTAAATAAGGTACGCCTACGCAATAAAAATAGGAAATATGAACTGTTTTTGCATTTTCCGACCGGGTGGGTCGATGTATATATATTTATATCTCTTGTCAAATTGCAAAAGCTCCTCCGTACAAAGGAGACTCTGCCAAAATTTTCTGAAAATTTTGGGAGTTAGAAAATTTTTGAAAATAAAATAAAATTGGTTAACGACAAAACAATTTCAAATTGGGAATTAAAGTAAACTAGTAAATGAAACTAAAATGAATCAGATATACATAAAAGATTAAATTCAACATTCAAAATTTAAAATAAATTGAATTCGTATAGAAGTGGGGAAAACTAGTTTGAATAGAAGTAAATATGAAAACCTATATAAGAGAATGTATAAAATGATTTGTAAAATTTCGATTGAATATTGTTGCTGAACAAGATATGCAGGTATTAAAAGGGGAAAAGAAAATTGGATTCGATTCCAAAGGATAAATGTGAATTGCCCGACAAAAGGTATGTATATAAGTTTCTGTATGAAATTGGATTGGGTTTTTGATGTAGCCACTTGGCTTTTGTTTTCTTTTGGAATTTGGGAGCCCGTAGAGGCCTTTTGTAGTAGTACCGAGCTAGCCGCGCAAAGGAGACGCTGGCAAAAAATTTCGGAAATTTAGAGAGTTAGAAAAATTTTGAGAAAATTTTGATAATTCAAAATTTGGTTTTAAATTAAAATTGAAAGAAGTGAGCAGAAGGGTATTGCGTGAAAGCTATAGAAGGTCTTGGGAAGTTGATTAAGGATAATGGGTCTTTAATAAAGTTAGTTGATAAGATGTTGAATTGTGGGTTTTGGGAAAAGTAAACGGGTATTGAACCATTCTTCTTAACTAGTAATTTCGGGAACGAAATTCTTTTAAAGGGGGAGGAATGTGACGACCCAGAAATTTTGACAAATTAAATTGGAATAATTAATTGATTTTAAACTATTTAAAAGTTAATTTTAACTTGAATTCAAGATATCAATATTTACTTGATAATTAAATCATTGAATTATATAGTTTAAATGCTGAATTTAATAATTGAAATTGGGTAGGTTTCTGAATCTGAGATTCTAAGCCTGTTTAAAATAATTTGAAGGCTTATAAAATTTATAATGATGATACTGGAAATAATAGAATGTGTGAAATTTAATTTAAAGGTAAATCTGTTCAATTTTAAAAATATATAGTTTAAATTGAATTTAAAAATAGCCTTCCGAGGAACAGTCTCGGAATTCGATAAAACCCGTTGCATTGGATCTGAAATAGTTAGTTATTATCGGATTTCAATTTTCGTAGCAATCTGAGTTGTCGTTTGACCCGAGGAGCTCAAAACGCTTAGAATTATTTCAATCAAATTAATTTAAAATTTGATCGTTTACTTCCGTAACTCGTGCATACGATCAAATTAGCCTCCAAAACATGTTCCATCATGTTCGGAACACGGGTAAAACTTTATAATCGCCTAGTGGCATTCTTTAAGAGAAGTTTAAAATTTTAATTGGCAAATTACGAGAATTTTGAAATTTTATATTATAACATAATAAAATGTAAAGTCAAAGGGGTCATAGATATTTTCATTAACGCATATTTAAGAAGCCTCTCATCCCCTATTTCTATTTCCCGTCTCCCTCTCAAATCGGCAAGCAGAATCCAAAAAAATAAAAAATAAAATTAAAAGTAAACTAACTATGGCGACCGAAAGGGGGGGGGATCATGTTGTTCACTATTGAGCTAGTCAAAGATGCTCGATTCGAGCGAGGCAGCCTCTTTCTCCTACACGAATTCGAGCATGGCGAAGAAGAAACCCTGTTGAATTAATTCACGGTGGTGTGAATCGAGCTCGAGTAGTTAGCCGTAGGCGCGAAGGAGATCGAGCTGATGTGGTACGCTCGATTTTGGGGTTTGGCAGCGGCAATGGAAGGTGAAGTGGCAATGCGTACGGGTGCGGGTTGAGGTCACGAGCACGTCAATGGCGGTAAGGCGCGTACGCGTGGGAAAGAAGATGCTTTGTGGCCGGGTTTCTTTGATCTGCAAATCGTGGATCTAATCGAGCGAAGTGGGTGGTAATCTGAAAGCTAATGTGAGTAATCTTCATCTGTGCACTGATTTGCAGTTATGGATTTATGAAGTTTTAATTATATTGATTGCTATTATTCATCCGTGTTGGTTGAAAGGAAGCAGCAAAAAAAAATTGAATTTGAAGGAAGGCGCTTTAAATGTGTTTGGGAATGATAAGGAAATCAGTTATAAATTGATATTTTTTTTTGTTAATTAATTAAAACTTAAGAATAATAAATTAAATGATAGTTAATTGGTAATCAAATAAGTATATTTAGTTAGGGTTGTTGAAGAATAATTACTTGAAAAGAAAGGGGTTAATTACTTAAAGTAATTAATTTAATAATTAATAAAAAAATGATTTGTTAAAGGTTAGTTATTTTTTTGATATGATTAGTTAATGAGTAATGGAAGAATGAGATTGATGGAAATAGTTAAGAATGGTTAATCACTTAATGAAAAAAAAAGAAATGTATTTACTTGAACGTGATTAAGTGTAGTACTTAATGTAACTTATGAGGTGTAATTACTTAGTGAAGAATTACTGTTTATTAGAAGTTAATTAAGTAATGTAATAAATTAAGGATAATAAATTACTAAATATGGTTAATCAAGCAGATTAATGAATAGGATTTGATTAGTTAGAACAAAACATACTAAAGAATTAATTAAAGATTAATGTAATTAATAAGAGTAATTAAAGGTTAATTACTATAGTTGTTTGGAAATAATTAAATTTATAGAATTAATTAGGGATAATTACGTAATGTAATTAGAGAATTGATTAATCAAGGATGATAAATCAAGATGAGTAATTGTGGGATGATTTATACATTGAATAATTTAATTAATGTTAAATAAGCAAGATGTATAAGTAATAAAGTAATTAATTTAATTCATCGGTAGTTAATTGATCAGAAATATATGACTAGTTCATCTTGCTTATGAATGATTCTTGAACACCTTGGATTTTGCTATCTCTGAGGTGTGATTGTGGTGCTTTGTGAAATGAAATATTTTTGTGATAAGATAGGTTGGGTTTAAACTGTTATAAGTGGGTTATCTATTAATGATGTATTAATAGAGGTGACACTGGTATTTGAAGCTTGAATTGTGTTCACTTGAATAATATGGTACGTGATAGTATTGATTTCGAAGAGACCGGGGTCGGGTATAGGGAATACCCGAAAAACCACTTCGAATGTTTATAAATTGATTTGTATAATAAATAGGCAGGAATTGAAATGATTTAAGTAAATAGGATTTATTTTATCTAAGTTTGGTACCTAGAAATTTATATGTGAAATAAGTGTTGCCTACAGCAAATTGTGAATTGGTTAAATTGATATAAGTTACCCGGGTTTATTTAAGTTGTTTACTTTGGTATTTCATGTTAGTTGGGTTTACTCACGCTGTTTCCAGCCTGACCTGGGTGTTACTTTAATGTAATGCTCGGGTCAGACCGAGTATTACAAATTTCCAGGTAGGTACGTTCTGGAGCTCAGGAGGCGAGCTGGATGACAGTAACGTATAGAGTATTTCCGCTGTATTTATATTGTTAGTAATCTGAGACTTGATAATTGTAAACATTCAGAGACTGTATATAATGTGAAACTCTGATGTATATTAAATGTAATCGATAGATATAGCATTCTTTTGTAAACTGTTATGATTTATTATATTTTATCCGCTGCAAATGTGAGGTGTTTGGTGTTTCTATTCTTCTCCTTCTATCTCTTTCTTCTTTTGCATAACTATCTGGAATTTCCGGCTTCGAAAATTTCGGGTCGTTACAGGTCTAGGCAGTAAAGCCCATGCCAAGGGCATTTCATCGAGGATATTCCCCAGTCTTGTGAATGGTTCTTCGTGAGGCTTCGGCTTGACTTTGAGAAGACTCTGCACTACTCGGGGAAGTGGATTGCATGATGAAGTTTGGGATTTGGACATGAGCACAACATAATCAATGGCGATCGAGCACAGGATTGGTATGATGATCGACTATGGTTCACTTCCGGTGAGCGTGTACAATCGAACGAAGTGAATCCGTACCTTCAGACTTTGACTTAGGATACATATAGTTATATAATTTGTATCGATCTTATATTAGTGATCGTACACTGTATTGGCCTTACATTAGTGGTCATGCCTAGTATTGGTCTTATAGTATAGACCATCCATATTAACAGACGAGGACAGGGTATTAGTCTTCGTTTGTGATAAATGTACTTGAATACGTGATATTATATTTGATACATGTATATAACTTTATGGCATCAAAATTCCTTAGTGGTCTTGATAGCCTATAATATGGGATATGCCCATCGTTCTCCTCTAGAGAAGTTATGCGTGTTTATTAAGAAATCCTAGATAACCGAGGGAGAAGATGACGATGATCATCTATGAGTGGATCGGATATCACTTATGCTCGCCGATGGGTACGGTGAGATTCATATACGTTTCAAGTAGACAAAATAGATCATATATTATATATGCTCACAAAGGGGTACGGTGAGACCTACATGAGGCCTATTATTGTAGATGTGGCTCGGGGTCTATGGTACACTGTTGTACTCACTCTATTTATTTTAAACCCTCGGTCAGAATCATTGGAGTGTGATTAGTGTCTAACATAGACTCAAGTTTAGATATATAAAGTAGGTTAGATATTACTTATGCTCACTAAGGGATATGATAATACCTACAATATTTCTACCATGCTGGGTGTGACTCGAGGTCTATGGTACACAGAGGTACTGACTCTATTTATCTTGAGCGATTTTATCGCAATCCATTCACAGTAATGATGTGTATCAATTTATATACTTTGCCGCTCAAAGTTATATTGTGTGTTATATTAGTTGTTCGATAACATTGTTGTGTGTTTTAGAATATGTTATAATTGTGGTATTTATGGTATTTTTGCATGTATATATCGAATTACCATATCATGGTATAACATTTTGTGCTAACTCTTGATTACAGGCGAAGAGCAAGTTATAGTTAGATTTCCTATCTTTTGGAAAGGTTTACTGACTTGTGTATAGGCAGTTCGGATTTCCCCTGAGCCACGCTTTTGGAAAGAGCCTGCTGTAATTTAACAATTCATGTTTATTTGTACAGTTTTAATATATAATATTTTGAAATAGTTCACCTCAGACCAGGCTTTATGTCCAACCTACGTTATGTCTTTGTTTGCTTATGTCATCAAAACTCTTGAGTACTGAATTAAGTGGTTCGGGAGTTGGATGCTTTTAGGGATACGCTACCAGACTGTGTAGCTGGAGCATTTTGGAGGCGTGGAATCAACATATTGAGATATATATACTTGTTATTTTATTGTATATGGCAGACCTGTTATTTGTATGTAATTTATTCAGAACTCTGTGCTTTTGGAGATGATGTATTTCGACTTTCTATACTAATATTTATTTATTAGCTGTGTAGCATTCCCCTACCTCAAAACTAATGGCTATAGATGTTGCAGTCATCCATAGTTATTAATTCTCGGCGACCAAATACGGCTGTGTTAGATTCATTGATGCACAGAAACACGTGAATATGGAAAAAAAAATAAACTTTAAACAAAATTACATTTCATTTCAAAATATTTCCAATTCATTACATATCCCAAATTCGCAAATCACGTCCTGAGAAAATATATTTACTATAACATACGCCAAGAGCGACATATAAAGATCCCCCCTTGGATGATCAAAGTATATACATGCAATATAACAACTTTGCCTTTACAAACAACACAGTAGAATCAAAAGAAAGAGAACTTTAGTTAGCTATCATGCTTCATGCACGTCTTCGAAAGCTTATTCATCTTAAGAGGTACCTAAAACCTCAACTCTCAAACTACTCAAAGTCGATTGAGTACCCAAGAGTTTAAAGGGAAAACATAAATTTTGAGTCAGACATAAAGCATGGCATGAATAATAATCTACCATCTCAAATCATTTAGATATCTAGTGAGACCACGTCATTTAGCGGAACGGATTTCCCCTTACTAGCATCCCCCAAAACCTTTATAAAACCAAATACTACGCTCCTGCATCCACAATGGTTAAAACAATTCAATATAGTATAATATGATGATATGCAAAAACAAATGAATCAATTCTGGATTACCCATCCCCATTTATTTTAGACTATCTATCTCAATTATAATTTCAAGGGTTACTATTAACCTTTTAGTTTTCATGGGCTGGCTAATAACCAGTTAAACAATTAAGGACTCCTTGTCCAATTTCATAGTTTTCATGGGATTACTATGAACCTATTGGTAACTCCAATATCTTACTCTTACCCTAATATTCATTGGTTGACTAGGAACCTATTGGTAACCCCAATATCCTTCCTTCTTGCCCTAATTTTCATGGATTGACTAGGAACCTATTGATAAATGTAAATATTTCATCCGGATATAGTTTTCATAGACTAACTACAAACCTACTGGCCCTTGCTCGTATCCAATCATAGTTTTCATGGGCTTATTAGGAACCTATCTACCTGAAATCTTCCGTTATACATAGTTTTCATGGGCTAACTATGAAATTATTGGCCCCTGCCAATATCTTTCCCTTTACATAGTTTTCATGGGCTTACTGGGAACCTATTAGCCCCTGCCAATATATTTCTTTTATATTTTAGCATCCTATATTCTTGTCTTTCCGACCTCCTAAATACAATTCTACTCATTTAGGAGTTTTATCAATTTATATTCACTACTGGGTTAACCTAACCGGTTCTTCTACCCTTTATCCCCAAAATACATTTATGGGTACATTATAAAGTGAATATATTCATATTTGAAGAAGCGACATAATAACATAGCAATACCACACCTGTGGGTTTAATATAAACATGGTTAATCCATTTAATCCATTACTTTATCGAAGATAGCTTCTTATCGAAACCATTATATAAAACTCCTTTTAATTTAGCCATGGATTTTTCCTTCTAATACAGAGTTTGGGTTATAAAACCTTTCGATGCCTTCAAAACCTATCTTTCGACTACATAGGATGACCTCCTTCGAAAGCCTTAAAAATATATCTTCAAAACATTAGGCTCCTACCTTATAATACTTTACAATCTACCTTTCGAAACCTTTAGAATAAAAGTATTAGCATTTAACTTTAGTAGCTTAGCTTCGATACCAGTTAAAAGTACCCTTTTCCACACTCTTAGATGTAACCCTTCCGAAATCATTAGAAGTACCCCTATCGAAAGCTTTAGGTTTATATTTAAAACATTATTTGGGTCAAAGTGAATATAGGTGAAAGCAACTCTATCGAAACTATCCATTATCATATAAAAATATTAGGAAAAACTTGATGGCGTCGGCACTATCTCTTTTGAAAGCATAAAACATCTGGGTAAAATATTGGAAGGTTGGTGTCGAAACCCCTAACCCCTTTCGAAAGCTAAGGAAGTGGCTTGAACTTATAAAAAAAGTACCCTTTCGACTGCATTGATATCTTCAACACCTTCAAAAGGTTAAAGAACAACGGCAGGGTGTCTATTAGGTCGAAACCCTTTCTTTTAAAACATTCTTTCATAAGTTAAAGAGCCCAGTCGAAAGCAATCTTAAGTTAATGGCTATCCTTTCGAAAACTTTTTAAATCCACTTTCAAAACCAAACGCTTGGACTCCGTTGAAGGCTAAAACAAAACAAAGGCAAGCACTTTTCTTTAAAAAACAAAACAAGGTTTTGAATCCTTCGGAAGCTGGGCTTTCGACACCTTCCCTTCTACCTTCTACCTTCTCCCAATCCACTATGTACCATCTTTGTGATACCTTATGCATTGGTTTCGAAATGGATAAAGGTGGAGGCATCAATTTTGAAAGGTGCTTTTTGAAGCATGCAGGACCATTTTTCTGAGTAAACCTGGTTTAGTTCTTTATAAAGTAAACTTTTCTCTAATTAACCTGCCACATGTCAGCACTAGATTTGTTGCCTTAACTTTTTCAAAATCTTTATTAAAAATAACTATCGCTGATCAGATCTAAACCATGGTTAAGTTAATCAATTAAGTCCTTTCATTAGACAAAAGAAATTCTGCAAAGAAGTCCCTCTTCTAAAACGATTTATTTTGCATAGCAAATTACTTTGGGAAAATCCCCAAAAATTACAGAAATTCATTTTAATCATGTTATCTAGCATAAAAAAATTTAGACCTAAACTCTCCATATATTGTTCAAAATAAATTTATAAATCCAAATAACCATATTTTCCTTTGAAAATTCATAACAATCTTTCCATAGCTTGAAAACTTATCAAAATTGAAACCCAAATCCAAAATAATATTTCTTATAGGATAGAATTTTCCTATGCCATTTTAAATATCATTAGATTCTATTTTGACCTAAAATCGTACAAAAATTCTTTTAAACAATCTTGTTTAAATCATATAAATCATGAATCAAGCGTTTCATCATCATCCAATATATCATAAAAACGAATTTACCCTTAAACTTGAAATATATGATTTAAAACCAAATAGAGACGGAATTATTATTCACCTTGATCAAGATAAGGAGATTGGATTTAGATTGATTTCTACTAAGCTTGATTTTCTAGCTTTTAATTCGATTTCCTCTTCTTCTCTTAATGGTCGACCTTCCTTATACTTTGATTTTGCATTTTAAAATGACGTAAATGGGAAGAATAAGGTAGGAACAAATATATATATATATATATATATATATATGGGTAAGGGTCTTTGGTTATCCCTTATGTAATTTGTTTACCACAAAACTATTCTTAAGCCCATTAACTAGTTTATTAGGCACGACCTTAATTAATTAATTCAAGCCTCAATACCCTTATCACTTAACATTTATATTATTCTATTTAATTTATCAAATTAAATCTCCTGAGTAATGTTATCAAAAATTAGGCTTGTTACAAGTTGCTTCCGATAGTGTGATATCTTATATATTATTATTCTATTCCGTTCATGTATATTCAGTGTATTATATGTTGTCATTCCGTTGTGAGATCTTATCGATGCCTTGGTTTATTATTTTGTTCCGATTTTACCCCGATGATCCGTCCTTTGTGGTATTCGAAAGTCGTGTGATGATGTAAGGGGCCGAATTTTGGTTATTACGAAGGGCAGTTGTTACATTATCCGACTCATTGAAGCGGTCTGTTTCAAAGATATTCTTAGGTGGAAGGCCTAAAAGTGTTTTGTGCCTTTGGTTGATTCAAATAAGCGTATGTGAATAGTATAAATTAAATTTAAATTGTTTTTCAATAAAATATTGCAAATTTTTATAAAATGAAAATTTAAAATTGTTTTGAATTTTACATAAATCTATATGTTACATCTGGATTAATTAAAAGGTTATATATATATATATATATATATATAACTTGATGAATTACAAACATTGTAATAAATTTATATTATATGTATAAGGGAAAGGGAGGTTAAATGAGTTAAAATCCATATAAACTTAAGGGAGTAAACTGGAATATATAAACTACTGGGTCATGCAATATACCCTAAAGGGGGTCAAATAAAGTATTTTAATATAATTCACAAATACAGTGATAAATAGTGCAGAAATGTGAATGCGAAAAATAAATAAGACACATGTATCCCCAGCTTTAGCTACTCACATGTTAATGTCTACTACTGCCCCTAAAGTTACTAACAGAATTATACATTTGAACCCTTACAACACTTATATGCTCACATTTCATGCTAACTTGAATAAAATAATCCTATGTCTATTAACTCTACCTCGACTTTATACCCAAGTCGATAATTTTTCGTAGTACAAACCATAGTTCAATCCTAGATAAATCTAGAATTCAAAATTGGAAAGAAATACAAAATTAATAAAAAAAATAAAAACCCTATATGATAAACAAAAAATAGAAGAACTCAATTTTGAATTGTGAGGGACTTGGAAGCAATTTCCCTTTCTTCCTTTTATTAAAAGGCAAATTATATTCCAACCCATATTTTCAATTAGTAGCCCCCCAAAATGTAAAAAAGATTGTTAACCCCCAAACTTTCTTGTTAGCCCCCCTGTTCCTAAATTACCTCTAACCATATCTCACACGATTTCTTCCACACACTCTCACACGGTATCTTCCTCACGCGATTATTCATGCGATTATCATCTTCAAGGCATCAAATCTCTTCTTCATCATGCGTGGCTTCAACCTTATCAGAGCAACCAAGGTAAGCTTCATGCAAATTATTGTTTGGTTGTAATTGAATTTTAGTTTGGTTAGGAGCGAAGTTTAGTTGTAATTGAATTTTAGTTTGGTTGGGAGCGAATTTTAGTTTGGTTGTGAATTTAGGGTTGAAATTTGATTGATAGGTACGAGTTGTAATTCGATTGTTAATTTAGGGTTGAGAATCTATAGCAGGTGAACATGAGTGAATATGGTTTTTTTTCTTGTTTCAGCGTACCATGCAGGATTAGTGCGTGGAAAAAATACCTACCACGCAGTGGTCAAGCATGGGAAAAATGCCTTCCACGCAGTGTGCCTACGTGGAAGAATTTTTTCCAAGCATGAGTGCTGCATGGAAGCAATTTACTCCACGCAGGCACACTACGTGGTAGCCATTTTTTCCGCGCAGTTTTCCTGCGTGGAAAAAATGCTATCCACGTTGGTTCTTTACAACTGTTGCTGAAAATAGCATCAACTTTTTTGCTTCATTATTTATTTTTATGTGTATTGTCATGCTAACAGGATTTTATTTTGGTTATTTTCAAATGGGTCGACTCGAATGATGGCTTCTGAAAGAAAACAAAGAATGGAGAAGCCAGCCGAAGGTACTAGTGCGGAGGTGAATGAGGAGCATGAGATAGACGCGGCCAACTTTGAGATTGTTGTAAGGGAAGATGAGGAGCAACATAAGAAGGATATGAGGAACATGGAGATAGTTCAAAATCATCGGGAGAAGATGGAGATGACACAGAGGATGATTCAGAGACAGATGCTGGCGACGAGATAGTGACGAGCCCGAGGTAGAAGGTAAAGCCAAAGAAGATGTAAACGAGAAAGGTGGACCAAGAATTAGTGATGTGATTAAAGAGGTTGATACTCATGTTGCTTCTATGATATGGATTGCCCAAGTATGTAGCTATTATTATTCTAAACAATAGATTTGGAATTATTACATTTACTAAATGCAAATTTTATTTGTGTAGGAACGATCGCTGCTCACATGTGTCAACCATGCACAGAAGGTATCGGAGTGAAGGATTTCAGATAATGCTACTAGATTCAAAACCATTATTGACTCGTCTGGCTTGTTTCCCATTATTAACACTTGCTACAAGAGTGTTAACAAGATTTTGATATCAGCTTTTGTAGTATGATGATATGCTGGGACTAATACCTTCCGTTTATCATTGAGTGAGATGATTATTACACTTGATGATGTAGCTTATTTATTACACACTCCAGTCAAAGGTAAACCTGTACATAGTATGTCATATGAAATGGAATAAGCAGTTAGTATTGTTTCAAAGTATCTTGGCCTTAATAAAGCAGAAGCTAGGTTGGAAATGAATGAGAGGGTTGGATATAAACTAAGTTTGTCTACGTTAGTTGATAAATTTAAAGATGTGAGCGATGATTGGACTGATCAGGCAATTAGGCATGTCGCTCGTGCTTATATTTTATTCTTGCTTGGCAACACATTATTTTCCGACAAAAGCAAGTCTCATGTGCACATATCACTACTGGATCCATTAAAAAATTTGGATATTGTCAACACTTACTCTTGGGGTTCAGTAGCACTTGCATTTCTCTACAAGTAGTTTGGATTAGTGACCGCATGGGTGTGAGATATATTGCAGGATTTCTTTGCTTACCGGAATCATGGATATTTGAGCATTTTCCATGCTTTCATCCTTCCACAAATCTGTACTACGAGATTATACCCCGTGTTGCTTGATGGAATCCATCTTCAAATAGTGGTGCATCAGTCATCGACCTATGTATATTCCTTGATACTATTCAAATTGAACAGGTAATTATCCTCATTTATTATTTAATAGCACTAATTATGATGAGTTATATGTCATGAGTTGTAACAACCTGATATTTTCAACCATTCGCATCCACACACATTGGACTTGAATTGCTCAAAATATCAGATTGTTAATTTATATTTGGCAAAACTCAGCATATGCAGTAAAATAAATCAATCACAGAATCACAGATACACAGTAGTACAATAATACGCAGCGGAATAAATAAGGAATAGTAGTTCATGAAGCTACTATATATATCAAAGTTAGGAATAAAGTACATCAGAATATTTCAAATACAGTGAAGTCTTTAGTACGAACCGATGACTTCTCTGAACCAATCAACTGGAAAAGCTGAAAGCTGAATCGATAGTTGATTCTCCAAATGAAGCTCCGAACTCCAAAGGTGAGTCTCTAATGTTGTATCACTCAGTCTGACCTGAGCGTAAAGCAAAACACAAAACGCTCGAGTCAGGATTAACATTCTTATATCAATGATCCAACTCAAGTGAAATAACAACTGAAATACAGGTAACTCAAAGGATGTTTGGGATAACCATCCTCTAAGGATCCGTGGAGCTATCTACAATGTAGAAATATACATTATAACACCGTAGTCATTTAAATTACTTTATATTTCAAAACCAGAATATCATTTCTTTTCAAATATAGTTATTTCCAATTTTATCACTTTCAAAGTTACGATTCAAATCTACTCAATTTCCAAATTCAAATTTAGTCCAATCTCAATTTATCAATTTAAATTCAACTCAATTTCTAAATAACCATTTCAAATTTTATCGATCTCAAATCTGGATTTGTAATCATAAATTACCCATTTACACTTCAATATTATTTCAAAACTTTAAATATTCAACATTTCAAACTAAATTTAACGATTTCAGATAGATTTAGTTTATCTTCATTATTATTTAGTCTTGAGATATTCCCTCATTTGATTCAATATCGTTTAAGTAACCTTAAGTTACATTTTACTAAATATTTTCTTTAATTTATTTAAACGTGAAATATTCATTAAATCACTTAAATCAAAAATCCAGTTATAAAATCATACCTTTAAATTTCATATTAAATAATTTCAAATTGATTTAATTAAATAAAATCCTTGATTAAATACCATTCCAAATAAACCCAAATTTATCTCCCAATCTTACATATTCAATTTATTATAAGAAAATCTATTTGAAATATAGATTTACATAAATACTTAACCATATTATATCAATCAAACTTAAATTAAATATTACTACTAAATCTATATATAAAATTACCATTTATATATAATATCTTAAGAATAAATACTTATTATCATTTCAAAATATTTATATATAGACCAACGGTGTCTGTATATATTTCCTATCTTATGGTCAAGTGATACAGATATTTATCATTTCTATCCGTACACTAAATATATACGGGTGGATATCATTTCAGCCCGTAATCCCAAATTCAATTCAATGAAAATCTCTTGGGTCTATCATTTCAACCCATAACGATTTTCTCCTATTCTAAAGTCCATTCGGGTACGTATCATTTCAACCCATAGTGAATTCTATACTAAAAGGGATCTTGCAGAGTGATAACAGATATGAAAAATAATAATAACAGGCATATATCATCAATAACAATATAATATAAACAACAGTATGGTGTCATATCACACAGTTGAACGGTTATAGATAATAGCATAGATGACTATTTAAATAAATACAGCATCATATTTCCATTGTTGTTTCAATTGAAATTAAGTTTAATAAATATAAGAATGCAAGTCATGAGTGATTACTCACCTTTCGTGGCTAGAGAAATTTGACAAGGAAACGAGCTACGAATTCCAAAGCAATGCTAGATGGATATGATTCGATAAAGAAAACAGGCACGACGGACAACTGATAATGAGGAATCGATGGAACAATTAGGATCAATTTGACGTAAATTGAAAATAGACGTATTATTAATACATATTCAGTATTCTAATTTAAGACAAAATCAAAATAATATAAAAATTCCTAAATCATCATTCTTAACTCAAGCATTAAAAATCAAAGATTTTTTTATTTTTTTATTTTTTTATTATACTTAAACTATTTCCCACAACAATTTCTTGAACACATATTATATATATATACACACATATTTCAAAATCCATTGGTTTAGAATAAAACGCAATTTATCTAAAACACCTACAAAGTCAGTACTCATTTTATATACAAGCTTTTAAGCGTACTTAAAAATATACTTAAATCCATCATAACCCCATATACTTTATACATATCTTAGAATATGAACAACTTAACAAGTATAACATATGCAGACCCAAAAAAATTCATGCTGACACCTAAAAAAATAAGATGTTGTTTTAAAACAAACCAAATATATATAATACTTAAAATAGCCGATCAAAACAAAATAACTATATATTTTAACTTTAACAATGAGTTACAACACTAACAAAAAGTTTATTATTTTATATAAAATAGTATAACATATATCACAGAACTTAATATCATTTACTTAAACAGACCATATACATATAAACTATTATAAGCATGTACACAATCCATCAGCCTCCATATAAACATATGCATTTTATATGTTTTGTCAACTTATTATACGATGTACATAAATTTGTATATATAAAGCAATAGGTCTCGGTACAGCTTAAACAATGATGCAACTCATTTTTTTTCAAAACGAAAATAAATAAATGCTAACATGTTTTAAAAATTCATATACACTAACCTATATATACTGGGTATATCTGCATCTATTTTCTATTTAAATCAATGTTTATAAAACTCCTCACTAACTCAAACAAAACAAAAGTTTGAAGCAAAATTTTACACAAATTTCTTTACATGACAAAAGACTACTGCTCTCAAATATATACATATATTTATTAAAGAATCAAAACATTAATGTATAATAAAAAATCAAAACTGTTATATATATCTACTTAAACACATTACTTATATAAAACTATAGCCAATTTTAGTATAACATACTATAACATAATTAATATATGCATGGCTGGTAAAATTTGTATAACAGACATATTAAAATTTGTATAAGTTTATATATATTATATTAAAACGTATATATATAATCAGAAAGCAAAGTATTCATATAAACGAAAATAGAATATATACTACCTTTATATATATAACAGATAGAACTCACACGCAAAACAAAATATAAGTTTGTACATATATTAACACAAAATGGAAAGCTCTGAGTTATATCCATATATACTAACGTATTTTGATCCAAAACTAACATATACATACAGTAAATTATATATATGTACTTTAAAATCATAAACACAGTGATAAAATATACTATGATATAATATAATATACTATTATATGTAACACACGCATCATATGAAAAAAAAAACAACTTATAACACCATATAAAAAGATTAACCCAAAATAAGTTTTAAAACAACTTACTTACTTATATAAGTATATAAATGAGGGGGAAGGAAGCAGAAGGCTTGTTCTGGAATTGGCGAAGGCAACGAGATCCAGGCGGCAAAAGATGAAGCAGCGATGCTTTTATTTTTATTAAAAAAAATTTCCTTGCCAAGTGAAAATATGAAGGTGGATTTGGCAAATTTATATTGAAAGCAGAGAACAGGGAGAGGGGGAAGAAAAGAAATATATATGAAATGGGTAGAGTGGAAAAATTGAACCGTCAAAAGGTTAAAAATGTTTCAGCAGTTAAAACAAGTAATGTAGGAAAAACGAATAGGCACAAATTGGGAAACGTATCACATAAATAATGAATATAAAGTAGTAGGTGAGTATTTTAGGCAATGAATATTCACGTTGATTTATACACGCAATAAAATATGAGTTGCAGCCAAATCAAAAAATGAAAAAAAAATAAAAACATACGTACGTTATACATTCTTCAAGTGATCGTGCAGAACAAAAGATAAAGGGAGTAATAAAGCTAGATGACCGTTTGAATTTGTACGGTTGGTAATAAAATAAATGAGAAGTAACATAAACACTTGATTGACATAGATAATTAAGTAATTGATATGCGTGTGCAGCACGTTTCAAAATTTAAAACCGAAGGGAAATTAACTGTCACAATTAAAGGTACTAATATAAATGTATAGTAATAAATAATTTGCTGCAATGAAATAGCAACGGTTAGAAGCATTAATTCAGAAAAGATTATTAAAGCACTAAATTTGATTGGGCAGGAAGTATTGAATTTTTTTTAAACGGAAGGAGATTGAAGAGTCAAAATAAATGCTTCAGGTAAGAGAAAAGAGAAATAATAGAAACGCATGCGAAAATTAAGCAGGTGGAATAATACACAAAGAAGGCAACGTATATTTCTTTCCGAAAGCAATAGAGAACCTGAAATATATAAACAAAATAATGGCAATGGTTCAATCCCCTTGATTTCAGTTGAAAAACTATATAATGCACTTTATAATTTGCTTGTAAAGAAGAGGAGCGGACAAAGAAAAGACATAGGTAAGGTAAGGAATATATATATAAATTTTGTACTGAATATGATACGTTTGTTGAAGCCAATAGCACCAAAATCAAGGAATGAAAAAGGAAGCAGGGAAAAGAACGGAATAAATAAAAATGAAACGTATCAAATTAAATATGAGCAGTTTTACAAGCAACGGTCATCCATTGATTTAGCTGACAAATATTAAAGTAATTGATTTGTGCGCGTTTAAATTTTGAAACGCAAAAGAATAAGATCGGCAGAGCTTAAAAAGTCTGAATTTGAAAAAACGAAAAATGACGTCTCAGTCAGAAGATGATTTAGAATTTTTCTATGTAAAAATATTCAGGTTTGGAAAATATTTTATTATCAGCAATTATTAACCGACTTGAATTTAATAGAATTTCACAATGAAATAAACATTCATAAAATCGGATGAAAATTTACCATCTTCTATATTTAAATATACGTATTCCAAATATAAAATTTCAATTTCAAATTTTATTATTTAAAAATTTCTCCAAAATTCAATTAAATACGTTAATAAAACCATTAAAATTTTATGGGTCGTTACACTCTCCCCACTCAAAACTTTTCGTCCTCGAAAGGGAAGGAGGTAGGAGAATAGAAACAACCAGAAAGAAAATAGATTGAAAGATAAGGATGAAAAATTAATTTAAAACTATATAAATTTATATTGATTTGAAAACTTCATTCGCAATCACTTTTCTTTAATACTTCCATATTTTTCAAAAAACCATGAGTAAAATTCTTGCTTCCTTTAAAATACCATTTAGATGTTTAAATACCTTTGTAAATATATGAAAACTATTTGAAAACAATTATTTATATCATTACTTATTTTTGTTCAAGGAAGCTATCGACAACATTATATCCATAATTCATAAATTTATTAATTTATCTCAAGATACTTTCAACATTATTAATAAATCAATAATCACTCTCTTTTAAATATGTTGTATTTACTTAATAACTTCTAAAATATTTACTATATTTAAAATCTTTTATTAAACCAAGTAGTATATAAATAAACAATATTTTAAAGATTATATTCAAAAAGGAAAGGAAGGTAGATTCAGGAAATAGAATATATGTGAATAAATAAAGCTGAGCAGATAAGGCAGATTCAAAAGAATAGTATCGGGCATTAATCGTTAATTTCAAACCATAAGAATTTCAATTTCAAATATTAATACAAAATTTCTTTGTTGGAAATTCTTTTATAATAAAATACCTTTATATAATACTCTTATAATAACAAATTTTTCTTTCAAAAATACTTCTATAACTCGATGTTTCAACAAGTTTATCCTTATTCTTGCAGACTCTGGCCATGCGTTGATCAGGCGCAAAGCTAGAATTCTTCAAGTACTTAGTAGACCTATTTCAACATCCAGTTAAAATACTTGAAAAATCTTCAAAACCGATATGGAAAGTACAATCCAAACAAATCACCTGGATCGCATGATACATAACAATGGTTACGCCTAGATCCCCCAGGAAACATCCATATCCTTTAAGCATTCACTTCCTTGCAAATTACGCCATGATAAACGAAACCCGTGGACCGCAGGATACATAACAATGGTTACACCTGGATCCCCCAAGAAACATCCATACCCTTTAAGCAATCTCTGCCTTGCGGATTACGCCACGACAAAAAAACCGGTAGACCGTAGGATACATAACAATGGTTACGCCTGGATCCCCTAGGAAACATCCATATCTTTTAAGCAATCTCTGCCTTACGGATTACGCTACCCAAAAAAAATGATCGTGGGTTGCGCTATGGTGGGACACTCGAGTATCACATCCGGAAAACCAAAATCAGAGAGAAATATCGATAGAATGAATCTACAATGTGGCCACAATGCGGATATCAAGCAGAAGGCACTTTCCATATCATTACTTCGAAAATATGTATCATATAGTACCTTTTTAAGTCACTTTCAATTATCATACTTATACAAAGTCCATTATATAGGCTTTCATTTTCAAATCGAATACTTTCCAAAATCAATAGTATATCAAATCACTCTTATATAGACTTCGATTATATAAGATTTCTCTTTCCAAATTGAGTACCTTTCAAATCAGTAGTTTTCAAATCAATTTCATACTTCTACAAATCCATTTTATATAAGTTTGACCACTCCCAAATCAAGTACTTAATAATATAAGGTTCTCAATTTCAAATCATTTCAATATCAATTCAGTTTCAAAATCATATATGATTTCACCAAATTTTCTTCTAAATTAAATATCTCAAGTCAAATAAATTCATTTCCAAAATCACCATATAATTACTGGTTTTAATTCCAATCTAATTTCAAAACCAAATATTTTTCTCAAAATCAATTATACTCAAAATGGTTTCCAAATTTATAATTATCCATTTAAAACCTTTAAATTATTTATTTCTATATAAAAAAAAATCCAATTTATCATTGGAAACATTATTGTTCTATATATATACTTTATTCAAAACATTAAAATCTATATTTCATACTAGTATAATTCAAAATAATCTTATTCATTTACTTAACAAAGAAGTTTCAAACTTATTTAAATCATATTAAAACATACAAAACTAATCTTATATACTTATCAAATACTTTATACTCTTCGAAATTACTTAGCTTTGAAAAATTAAACCTCGATTTGGAAGTGTTCGAACATTCAAAATAGTCGGTGAAATCAAATTTCAAATCCAAGAGATGGAAATCAGTAACAAATCAGTAAATCAATTTAATAGATAGGGTCATACCAAATCAAATTTGAAATCCGAGGACTGAACACCAGTTCATTTCAAATCGTTTCAAATATATATACATATATCCTTCGAATATCAAATCATACTTCAAAATTTGAAATCTAAATTGGTTTCATAAAATCATTCTCATAGCAAAGCTACCAAAGTAGCCTTTCCTCCACTCTGAAACTCGAAAATCAATGTCGATGATGCGTGCACTCATCACCGAAATTATTTTCCAGCGACATAAGTGAGTTATGGACTTCTATTTTCTTGAAAACTTCTTTGAAATTTCTTCGAAATTATTGGAACTCATTTGAAGTCATTTGAAACATTTCTTATTCAGAAAATACTTTCAAATAGTATTACTATATATTTTTCTTACACCAATTTAAAAAAATGCTGGAGTTCAATCTCTCAAATTTCAATTTCAAAACCTTTCATAAAAATCATTTTTATATAAATCAAATTTCTTATAAAATTTTCAAAATTTCAAATCCTTTCAAAGCTTCAAATTTCATTTTTAAAAGGTATATAATCCTTATCAAAAACATTTCACTTTTATATATTGAATAAAATCTTACTTATCAAAATAATAATTTCGATATATAAAAACAATTTTCAAAATACAAACAAACCCGATTTTTCAAAGGATGATTCAAGAATGGATTTCAAAACAAAGATAGCGATTCAAATTAGAGGAACTCTAATCAAATAGAATTCAGATACAAATCTAGGCTCAAATGAAGATGAGGTAATTAAATTTCAAAATAGAAGATCGATACAAATCGTGGGTGACCTTAACCGGGTCAACCGTGACTTCAGGAATATAATCGATGCGGAATTACAAGGCCAATCGACATCCGATCGCCAGAGATAGAATTCAGCATATCAAGAGATAGCAGCATCGTAAACCGATGATACCGAAAACTTCGGTGAATCAATGCCAATTGTAAAGGAGTTTCACCCCCTTTATAATTCATTCAGTGGAGTTATGGAATACTCCAGAATCAAAAGAATATAAATAGGGAGCGACCAGAATGAATTTCGGAACCGAGGCAAAATTCAAAGGAACTACCAATCAAGAGAAAGGAGTTCAAGCTCGAATGAAAGTGATTCCATAATTAAATTTTGCCATACATGCTAAATTTGCCTAGAGCCAAAGCTCTGATACCAACTGTAACGACCTGATATTTTCAACCACTCACATCCACACACGTCGGACTTGAATTGCTCAAAATATCTGATTGTTAATTTATATTTGGCAAAACTCAGCATATGCAGTAAAAATAAATCAATCACAGAATCACAGATACAGAGTAGTACAATAATACGCAGCGGAATAATTAAAGAATAGTAGTTCATAAAGGTACTATATATATCAGAGTTAGAAATAAAGTACATCAGAATATCTCAAATACAGTGAAGTCTTCAGTAAGAACCGATGACTTCTCTGAACCAATCAACTGGAAAAGCTGAAAGCTGAATCGATAGTTGATTCTCCAAATGAAGCTCCGAACTCCAAAGGTGAGTCTCTAATGTTGTATCACTCAGTCTGACCCGAGCGTAAAGCAAAACACAAAACACTCGAGTCAGGATTAACATTCTTATATCAATAAATCCAACTTAAGTGAAATAACAACTGAAATATAGGTAACTCAAAGGATATTTGGGATAACCATCCTCTAAGGATCCTTGGAGCTATCTACAATGTAGAAATATACATTATAACACCGTAGTCATTTCAAATTAATTTATGCTTCAAAACCAAAATATCATTTCTTTTCAAATATAGTTATTTCCAATTTTATCACTTTCAAAGTTACGATTCAAATCTACTCAATTTCCAAATTCAAATTTAGTCCAATCTCAATTTATCAATTTAAATTCAACTCAATTTCAAAATAACCATTTCAAATTTTATAGATCTCAAATCCGGATTTGAAATCATAAATTACCCATTTACCCTTCAATATTATTTCAAAACTTTAGATATTCAACATTTCAAACTAAATTTAACGATTTCAGATAGATTTAGTTTATCTTCATTATTATTTAGTCTTGAGATATTCCCTCATTTGATTCAATATCATTTAAGTAACCTTAAGTTACATTTTACTGAATATTTTCTTTAATTTATTTAAACGTGAAATATTCATTAAATCACTTAAATCAAAAATCCAGTTATAAAATCATACCTTTAAATTTCACATTCAATAATTTCAAATTGATTTAATGAAATAAAATCCTTGATTAAATACCATTCCAAATAAACCCAAATATATCTTCCCAATCTTACTTATTCAATTTACTACAAGAAAATCTATTTGAAATATAGATTAAATAAATAATTAACCATATTATATCAATCTAATTTAAATTAAATATTACTACTAAATCTATACATAAAATTACCATTTATATTTAATATATTAAGAATAAATACTTATTAAACCATATATTTCTTTCTGAAACCATAGAAATTATTTTCAAAATATTTATATATGGACCAACGGTGTCTGTATATATTTCCTATCCTATGGTCAAGTGATACAGATATTTATCATTTCAATCCATACACTAAATATATACGAGTGGATATCATTTCAACCCGTAATCCCAAATTCAATTCAATGAAAATCTCTTGGGTCTATCATTTCAACCCATAACGATTTTCTTCTATTCTAAAGTCCATTCGGGTATGTATCATTTCAACCCATAGTGAATTCTATACTAACAGGGAACTTGCAGAGTGATAATAGATATGAAAAATAATAACAACAGGCATATATCATCAATAACAATATAAAATAAACAATAGTATGATGTCATATCTCATAGGTGAACGGTTACAGATAATAGCATAGATGACTATTTAAATAACTACAGTAGCATATTTTCATTATTGTTTCAATTGAAATTAAATTTAATAAATATAAGAATGGTAATCGTGAGTGATTACTCACCTTTCGAGGCTAGAGAAATTTGACAAGGAAACGAGCTACGAATTCCAAAGCAACGCTAGATGGATATGATTCGATGAAGAAAACAGGCACGACGGACAACTGATAATGAGGAATCGATGGAACGATTAGGATCAGTTTGACGTAAATTGAAAATAGACATATTATTAATACATATTCAGTATTCTAATTTAGGACAAAAATCAAAATAAAATAAAAATTCCTAAATCATCATTCTTAACTCGAGCATTAAAAATCAAAGATTTTTTTTATTATACTTAAACTATTTCCCACAGTAATTTCTTAAACACATTATATATATACACACATTTCAAAATCCATTGGTTTAGAATAAAACGCAATTTATCTAAAACACCTACATTTACCTAAAGTCAGTACTCATTTTATATACAAGCTTTTAAGCGTACTTAAAAATATACTTAAATCCATCATAACCCCATATACTTTATACATATCTTAGAATATGAACAACTTAACAAGTATAACATATGCAGACCCAAAAAAAATTCATGCCGACGCCTAAAAAAATAAGATGCTGTTTTAAAACAAACCAAATATATATAATACTTAAAATAGCCGATCAAAACAAAATAACTATATATTTTAACTTTAACAATGAGTTAGAACACTAACAAAAAGTTTATTATTTTATATAAAATAGTATAACATATATCAGAGAACTTAATATCATTTACTTAAACAGACAATAAACAAATAAACTATTATAAGCACGTACACAATCCATCAGCCTCCATATAAACATATGCATTTTATAAGTTTTGTCAACATATTATACGACGTATATAAATTTGAATATATAAAGCAATAGGTATCGGTACAGCTTAAACAATGATGCAACTCATTTATTTTTTTCAAAACAAAAATAAACTAATGCTAACATGTTTTAAAAATTCATATACACTAACCTATATATACTGGGTATATCTGCATCTATTTTCTATTTAAACCAATGTTTATAAAACTCCTCACTAACTCAAACAAAACAAAAGTTTAAAGCCAAATTTTACACAAAATTTCTTTACACGACAAAAGACTACTGCTCTCAAATATATACATATATTTATTAAAGAATCAAAACATTAACGTATAATAAAAATCAAAACTATTATATATATATCAACTTAAACACATTACTTATATAAAACTATAACCAATTTTAATATAACATACTATAACATAATTAATATATGCATGACTGGTAAAATTTGTATAAAAGACATATTTAAAATTTATATAAGCTAATTTATATTATATTAAAACGTATATATATAATCAGAAAGCAAAGTATTCATATAAATAAAAATAGAATATATACTACCTTTATATATGTAACAGATAGAACTCACATGCAAAACAAAATATAAGTTTGTACATATATTAACACAAAACAGAAAGCTCTAAGTTATATCCATATATACTAACGTATTTTGATCCAAAAACTAACATATACATACAGTAAACTATATATATGTACTTTAAAATCATAAACACAATGATAAAATATACTATGATATAATATAATAATTATATGTAACACACGCATCATACAAAAAAAGAAGAAGAAGCAACTTATAACACCATATAAAAAGATTAACCCAAAATAAGTTTTAAAACAACTTACTTACTTATATAAGTATATAAATGAGGGGGGAGGAAGCAGAAGGCTTATTCTGGAATTGGCAAAGGCAACGAGATCCAGGCGGCAAAAGATGAAGCAGCGATGCTTTTATTTTTATTAAAAAAAGATTTCCTTGCCGAGTGAAAATATGAAGGTGGATTTGGCAAATTTATATTGAAAGCAGAGAGCAGGGAGAGGGGGAAGAAAAAAATATATATAAAATGGGTAGAGTGGAAAAATTGAACTGTCAAAAGGTTAAAAATGTTTCAGTGGTTAAAACAAGTAATGTAGGAAAAACGAATAGGCACAAATAGGGAAACGTATCACATAGATAATAAATATAAAGTAGCAGGTGAGGATTTTAGGCAATAAATATTCACGTTGATTTATACACGCAAATAAAATATGAGCTGCAGCCAAATCAAATAATGAAAAAAAAGAAAAACGTACGTACGTTATACGTTTCTTCAAGTGATCATGCAGAACAAAAGATAAAGGGAGTAATAAAGCTAGATGACCATTTGAATTTGTACTGTTGGCAATAAAATAAATGAGAAATAACATAAACACTTGATTGACGCAGATAATTAAGCAATTGATATGCGTGTATAGCACGTTTCAAAGTTTAAAACCGAAGGGAAATTAATTATCACAATTAAAGGTACTGATATAAATGTAAAGTAATGAATAATTTGCTGCAATGAAATAGCAACGGTTAGAAGCATTGATTCAGAAAAGATTATTAAAGCAATAAATTTGATTGGACAGGAAGTTTTGTTTTGTTTTTTTTAAACGGAAGGATATTGAAGAGTCAAAATAATTGCTTCACGTAAGAGAAAAGAGAAATAATAGAAACGCACGCGAAAATTAAGCAGGTGGAATAATACACAAAGAAGGCAACGTATATTTCTTTCCGAAAGCAACAGAGAACCTGAAGTATATAAATAAAATAATGACATCGGTTCAATCCCCTTGATTTCAGCTGAAAAGCTATTTATTGCACTTTATAATTTGCTTGTAAAGAAGAGGAGCAGACAAAGAAAAGACACAGGTAAGATGATGAATATATATATATATATATATATATATATATATATAAATTTTGTACTGAATATGATACGTTTTTTGAAGCCAATAGCACCAAATTAAATCAAGGAATGAAAAATGCAACAGGGAAAAGAACGGAACAAATAGAAATGAAACGTATCAAATTAAATATGAGCAGTTTTACAAACAACGGTCACCCATTGATTTAGCTGACAAATATTAAAGCAATTGATTTATGCGCGTTTAAATTTTGAAACGCAAAAGAATAAGATCGACGGAGCTTAAAAAGTATGAATTTAGAAAAAACGAAAAATGACGTCTCAGTCAGAAGACGATTTAGAATTTTTCCATGTAAAAATATTCGGGTTTGGAAAATATTTTATTATTAGCAATTTTTAGCTGACTTGAATTTAATAGAAATTCACAATGAAATAAACTTTCATAAAATCGGATGAAAATTTACCATCTTCTATATTTAAATATACGTATTCCAAATATAAAATTTTAATTTCAAATTTTATTGTTTAAAAATTTCTCCAAAATTCAATTAAATACGTTAATAAAACCATTAAAATTTTACGGGTCGTTACATGAGTAATCAGTCTATTTACTAGCACTAATTTTGATTTCTTATATCTTTGAACATGTTATTTTTTATCCTTACATCTTTGCGTGGCACTATCATCCATTTCATGCTATATCTTGGTATAGTGGTTGCATTCTCTGCCTTAATGTTATGGAGCCGTATCATCCCGATAGAGTAGTTAGGCAGTTTGGCAGATTTCAAAACATTACCATGGCTCCTATTCCTCTAGTAGCAACAAATTCACGTCGAGGTACAACTTCAACAACATAAACTTGGGTGCGTTATCAATTTTTGGAAAGTATATGGGAGAATTGCTACTATCATGTAATTGCGGAAGGGCGTAGATCAATACCACTCCATCAGTCTTTTCTGAGTTGCATGGATGATTATATGGAGTGGTATAGAGATCATAGTGTTTTACGGGTTCACAATCTAGTATGCTTACCTAATAATATAATGATTGGAGCATCACATTTTCAGCCAACCTATGACCAACTGTACTCGGTATGTTACATTTCATTTCACTATATAATTTCATTTCACTATATAATTTCATTTCACTTTGCTGTATAATTTCATTTCAGTATATAATTTCATTTCACTTCACTATATAATTTCATTTCACTATTTAATTTCATTTCACTTTGCTACATAATTTCATCTCACTATGCGAACAATGAACTCGCCATACAACTATTGGCAATACATAATATAAAACATATATAATAAGTGCACTATTGCATATTATATAGTTAATACGATTCTTCGATTTGAAAACTAGAGTTAATTTCTTTGAAAAAATGATTAGATTTCAAAATAGGTTAAATGATGAACAAGTTGAAAATTGCAATATAATGATTCATGATGATGGATGGGTTGGCAAAATAAGAATTAACCAAGCAACCAAATAAATTTCGATAGATATGAATGATGCGAGGGTAATAAACTAGAAAGTAAATTTGCAGGCTACTAACTGTAATATTGAGAATTAAATTGAGAAAAAAAATTAGAAAGTAAATTTGCAGGCTACTAACAATGAATTGCAGATATCAGTTGGAAAAAACATTCAAAATTTAGTAGTAGTATTGAGCATTACATGTACGGTCTGAAGTAAAACATGATGGCAAGCCGAAACAAATGATGACTAGAAATGGCTCTCTTTGAAAGAATTTGCAGGCTACTAACTGTAACCTTAATTTTTTTTCCAGACTCTACATGATGTGCATGGCCTTTTGGATGAAGCTAACCCTCAAGTTGCTAGTGCCAGAGTTGCTAGTGGACGCTACATCCGTCGTCAACTTTAGTTTAAGTAACTTGTTTTTAAAGTTTGTTAATATAACATTCTTGGGGATGTTTGTATTTTGGTGCATATTTGACTTCATGTATGTTATCATATGGTACGTAGGTTTGATATTTGACGTCGTTATTGTAATGGTTGAAAGGATGGCTATGTTATATGTATTTTAACATCATATGTAATGGTGTTTTGTGTATGATTGCAGTCTCTGTTGCTTACTGGATTCTGTACTATTTTTTAGAGTTTCTGTGTTCACCACGCACTGACAAGACGTTGTTAAATACCTAACCACTCAGAGACAATGCGAGAAAAGGCCTTCGTACTATTATTTTTGAGTTTCTGTGTTCACCACGCACTGAAAAGACATGGTTAGATACCTAACCACGTAGTGTTTTATCATATAACCATATAGCGGCACTATATCATTATATAATCAACCACATTTGTCTGCCCCGTACTGGAATAACATTCAATTTTTAACCTTACATGGTACTTCCAAAATAGGATTTTTTTTGTACTAGTTCTTGATCACCGCAAGCAAACACGGTTTAAACTAAACGATTCACATTTCATTTAAGAAAATTCAAAACAGTGATGCACATTGTAATCCAAATAGTTGCAAACAAAGTAAATTGTAGTTACTAAGCGACAACAATTTGCAAACATTCACTCAAGTTCGACCATAAAGTATAACAACTCCAAAATGGTGCCATGACTACTTCCATTCAGCATATTCATTTCTTTCATCCTAAGCTTGTCTTCGATCGGTGTAAATGTATTCCCATTTACTTGTATCTGTATCACGAGCCATGGACCATTTTGAATAGGTGATACTGGATGTTTAGGCTCTAGTTTTACCTACGATTGGCAATGCGTAATTCAGTTTGAATGAAAAGAAATGAAATAATTGTGAATTTTAATAATCTGTAAGCTGCGTACCTCAACAAAATGATCTTGGTTAGCAAAAGCTATTCCAATTTCAATGCGCTGTATCGGTGGAGGCACTTTTCCTTTCAATGGAGATATTGTCAACAAAATTCTTTCACTAATGTTGAACACTACAACATTATATCTAATTGCAATAATATAACCAACACCGGGCATTGAAATCCACTTTTCCCTCGGTGCAAAACCTTCATCTTCATGCATAAGGCTTTTGAGAAGAAAAGTACTTCTATCGTGCTCTATGAAAACGTAATAGTATAAATTCTGGTTTTCATATAATTCTTTATATAACTCCCTCCTAATTTGACTCCAGCTTGATTCTTCCAAACCAAGCAAAGCCGCTACACATCGATATCCATAGTTATCATCTGATCGAACGTCAATAATATCAGTAACAAATGCCATTAATTCTAATGGGATTTGATACAAATAAGTTCTCATGCCTACAGTTAGTTCTTCCAAGTAGAAAAAAGTATGATATAATAAGTTAATATAGTACTTATATGTGTATGCAAACGATATTTATTATACATACCATTTTGGTTTACAAATAGGAAGTTTAACGGTACGAGCCTTTTTTGAAGTACACGAACTTTGAGAGTAAACACTTTCGACAAGCTCAAATGACGAAAGCATTCTTTTAGTTGAAGTGTTAGCACTTTTCTTTGCTTTCTCTTCCACTGTTTTTATTTTTCTTTTTGGAGATGCAAGAGATGACGTACGTAGTTCAACAACTTCCAACATCTTCTTATAAATTTGCATTTGGTAAGGAGTATCCATCTTTTTCACATGATTTAATAGTAGTTCCATTTTTCTACTACCCTCACATTTTCCTTTCCATTTATTTCAACAAGATGAAATCTTGTCCAATGAACATCAATCATATCAAGCGATATTGCGGTACCAGGCCCAAGACGAGCTAACTCAAGCGCACAAGGCAGTCCATGTGTTTTACGAACGACATATCCACATAACAATTCTTCTTCACCAACATCTTTTATTCTCTGTATTTCTGAGTGAATTAAATCAAGTGCCTTGATAGAAACAAAGTCTCGTAAATTTCTGAACTCTTGTATATGAAATATGTGCTTTACTTTTGTTAAACTTTGTTCAAACGATGCTTTAAGTTCGGTAAACGAGAGCTCCAATAGTGAATGCATCTTCGTCCAAGCTTGTTCAAAATTACATTGACAACTAGCTAAATATTTCTTTAGTTTTGAATGAGCGGACTTGGCCCTGTATATGACATAAACACATGATTATTAAAACAATAATTACTAGTTGGAATAAATATTAACATGATTATTAAAGAAAATTACCGATTAGAAGTATAATTTTCAAAATGCTTGTAATCATCCGTCCGAGCCTGAACAAATCAATCTTTGCACATATCATATCATCTCTCGTGAATATACTTCAAAAGTGAAGTATGCTTCACATAATTTTCATGCAACACCTGCAGATTCTCATTGTACACAACTAAATTTTTTAAACAAACAAGTTCATTCCAATCATATAAAAATGACTTCTTCTCTTCAACTTCCATTCCTTTCTTTTTTTTGCGTATAGGTTAGAACATTATTTTTAATGTTCCATGTGCATAACGTATGTGCAAAGTTTGGGAAAAAAAATCCAAGAGCATTAATTAGTATTGTTTCCCTATCAGAAATGAAGACTGATGGCCATTCCACTTCACAGTCAACCAAATCAAATTTCGACCGTTCTAAGACCATACATAATTTTTCTCAGTTTCAATAACTAAGTACGCAATCGCAATACAGAACGTAAGATCTGTGCAAACAACGCCAACAACCTCATGTAAAGGCATTATGTACCTATTGGTTTTATATGTGCAATGCAATATGATAACTCGAGGAAATGTATTTAGAAAATCCAAGCCGGTAGGATGCAACCAAAAAATATCTTTAATAATATCTGTTCCATCTAATGTTTTACGGTGCCATTCAAACTAACCAAACCCTTTCAATTTACTAAGAAAATATTGAACTTGAGAACGCCCTGCTCGCTCAATAGCAATTTGTGCTCGTATAACATTTCAAATTGTTCTAATGGTGGTACAATTTATAGGATCATTTCTTTTAAGGGTGTGTAAAATTTCTTTTGCTTTTACCATGTTCCTATACATCTCAATAACTAACTTGGTCTCATCTTCAGTTAGTCGACCAATGTACGAATGTCCTTCAGTATTTTTTAATTTCGAATGATGATGAACATCATTAACAACATGCAGTCGCCAATCATCTAAAGTTGAAAGTTTCTCACCTTTAAGTCTAAACGGGCAATTGCATTTTTTTTTGTACCGGTCATTCGAAGGTTCTTCGAGCTTGTCTTTTCACTTCTTGTACATACCACTTTGTTCACAAGCAAGCATAATTCTTGATTTTTTTGTTGAAGCACCGATATCTGATTTCATAATTATGATAACAAAACCAAGATGTTTTTTCCGTATCACGAGCCCAATCAACCAATTTTTCTCTCGAAGGAAATATCCGCATTAAAATTGTTAAATAAAATGTTAAGTAATATGGATTTATTCGAACGTTAATCAAATTAAACTTACATCAAACTCATTTGAATAATCCAACTCTATTTCGTGACACATTTCTTCATCACTTGAAAATGGTACAATCTGCAGAAAAAAGTATCATAAGTACCAAACACTAAAAAAGCGAACAGAAAAAAAATTGAACTACCACGTAGGGATGCTGCATGGTTATTATCAAAACCACGCAAAAGGGCCGCGTTGCTAGTGTCAATACCACGTAGCACCTAAGCGTGGTTTTTTGAAATCACGCTTATTGACCGCGTTATTAGGCCTAAAACCTAGTAGTGCCTCTATGTGGATTGTCGCAAATCCCACTGATCGTCAACCATCGACTGTACTTGCAAATATTAAAAAACTTATCAAATTTTTTTTCGTTGAATTACCTGCTGTGGTTGCGACAAAAAATCACCATCCTCTTCAAAATCCATCGTCTACTAGTTTGAAAGCAGACCTTTTTCTTCAATGATTTAAGAAGAAGGGTTTTAGAGCTTCAATGTTTTAGAACAGTGAAAACACTACGTAAGAGCTAGAAGAGTTCAGAAGAAAGCGTCGTATGGTTATTTTTGTCTAAAAAAAATTTATTTTCGAAGAAGGACAATTGAGTTAAAATATAGGTTGAAGTGGAATTTGCCTTATTGGAGATTGCCCTTTCCTTTTACTTCCGTCTTCAAGGAATGTACCCGTTCAAAAAAATTTCGCTACTTCCTCTTCAAAATGTTAATCATGCTTCTCCTCTTAAAAGAAAACAACGCCGCCTCCAAAAAAACACCTTCTTTTAATGCTTTATCCATGCTTGAGTTTTGCGCCATCGTTGTCTGGATCTCGAGTTCAGCAACCGCCGCCACTTTCTATGCCGTGTTTGGATTCGGAGTTGGATGTGCTTCATGTTTCATTATTTAATTCCTTCGGTTTCGAGATTTGATTTTGTTGCCTCGCCGTGAGATGAAAGCTGTCGTCGCCTTCCCAAGTCTAGATTTTTCGCGATGCCCAAAGATGGACCCGCTATACTAAATCTGGAGCCTCTTGATTAAAATCTAAGTGCTTGTGTCGCCTGAAGTGTTTGTGCTGGAGCATTTTCTTCTAGATCTGAACTAAGGAGCTCCATTCATGTTGCCATGATGAATGAGAGTTGCTTTGCTAGAAGTGAAAGCTATTCATGCTCGAATCACAATGCCTTGATTTTGAAGTTAATGTAGAGTGGTTGTAGTGTGCAGAAATCTGAAAACCGTCTTCAGCAGAGTTGTATCTTCGTCGGAGTCTTTTTGAGTTAAACTATGGTTTGCGCATAGTCTGGGTTAAGAACTGTATACGATGGGAAGTGAAATGTTTGCTCTTGTTTTTGATAAGTTGAGTAGCAAGGTTTAGTAGCTAGGGACAAATGGATGAATCTCGACGGTGTTTGGTGCATTGTGACTTGAAACATTGTCGTGTTGTTTGCTTGGAGGCACTGCCGTTGACTTTTGAAGCTTCGGCTGATGATGCTGAGCTTAAAGTTTGTTTACAAGCGTTTGTGGAGGAGTCCTGATGTCTTCGAGTCAAATCTGAAACCTAACAATGCTGTTCAGGAAAAAATGGGCGTTTGAACTACGTTTGTATTCTGATGTTTTCTGTTGTACTCGCCTTCGGTTTGACTTGCATTGAAGTCTAATTTGTTGCAGGAATGTATTGACGATGTTGTTTTCAGAATCAATGAGATTGAATGTTGGATTTTGATTGTTTTGCTGACTGCTGACTCTGTGAGACTGTCGTTTAAGGAAGATATCAAATGAATATACACATGCATTTGTGTCTGTGGAAAGTCTATGTAGACATAAAATATGGACACAATTGATGACACAATTAATGTTCACCATTAGATTGCCTTCCAATTTCCACCTTTCATATAAAGACGAAAACATCTAACGGCTTAGATGCTTTGTGTCTTCAATTTTTGTCTAATTTTATGTTTAAATAGCCGTTTCCATATACACACACACATATAGAATGGCTGCATGATTGAACATTGGATTTTCTATATTTTGTGATCTGATAATCAAAAAGTATGGACGATGTGAGTTTATGTAGAATCAATATGAGCAATCAATGTTTTAAGAACCGGGCCGCAAGTCGGACCACGGCGCTCCAAGGTTCAAGGTTTCGAATGTCGAACCGGTCGGACCATCGGAACCGTGTATTTTTATTTTTTAATAATTTATACATTTAAAATATAGATTATAGAACAAGTTTAATAATGTATGATATTCACTTATATGATGATGCTTTTGAACAATGAATTAAACACACTGCAATTAAACTCACTCATATGCAAAAAATACATAAATTTTTTTATTTTGTTGCAAAATATATAAATGTTCAAACACACTGCAGTTTTTTTTAAACTTAACGTACATAAATTATCGTATAATAGTTGACAGGGAGGATACATATAAAATCCAAAATAACAACCCAAAAACTACAAGAAGGTTTCAAACTACATCTCACACTCAAACACTACAAATCTTAGTCATATATTCATGGTCCATAATGATGGATGCCTATTACTAACAGCATCTTCTTCGACTTCATGTCACATTGCCGTAAATGAAATTGATGTGTCAAAATTAAATGTTTCCACACCACTGTGTATTGCTTGTAAGCCCACTTCATTGCCAATAATATCATCAGTGCGAATTTCAACATCGTCATTCTCAACCACATCAACATCTTCATTATCTAAAAGTACCTCTAAGTCAAAATTATACAATTCTGCATTCTCAAAGCAATTGGCATCTACCAAAATAAAACAAATACAAAACAATTAGCCTCTATGTTAAAATACATAAAATAGATAATTCAAAGTGAAAGAACTATCACCTTCATTGTTATACAAAGCATTAATCTCATCAACTATCAATAATTGTGTTTCCTCCTCCACCACCCATGTGTTGTTTTCGTCAAACTCAAGAAAACTAATAGGATCATAGTTTCGCCCCTTCAATTCATGTCTAAATGAACGTAATAAATTAGACAAAGTATGAGTTTATGATAAAATAGCAAAACATATTGCATAGAAATAATGCGGTCTAACACTTTGAATCAAGAATAATGAGGTAGATAACTTTAAAAATTGATATACTAAATGAATTGATAATAATATAAACTGCACACGCAAGAATTTGAATCAAATAAATGTCTTGATAATGTCAGCTAACACTTCAACTTCGAATATAAAATGCAATTTATATTATGTGCAATTATTCGTGTGCCTGACAACGTATATCTCTAAAAGGCACAAAAACCAAGTATAATTAGTTAATTACTAAATACGTTGTCTGGCAATGTAATTTTAAATGCCAAAGAAAATGCACAAAATGCAAATTGTTTCACTGAAATTTGAGGATACAGTATGTCATATACATACTGTTATACGTCTAGTATACCAAAACAGAGAATAATCAATTATAAACTCGTCGCACAAGTTTATAACTCAGATTTCCACTACTCTAGAATTCTGTATAAATTATTATAACAGTATGAATGTTGTAAATAAGTTACAATAACAGCGTTATACTATTTTGAACAAATATTATAACCAGAATAAAGAATAGAATATAGAATAATGTATATAAATATACAAACAGTCTAGAATTCTAACCGGATTAAGTCTGAGGCTCGTCGTAACGATCTCCTTAAAAAATTTATTTCAAAATTCTCCCAATATACAACAGACGTATTCTGCTCGAGATTGTAATGAGTATATCACTCTGTGATTTAGAGTACGGTAGCAGAAGAGAAGAAGAAGATTCAGATTCTGGAAAAATGAGTGAGGAAAGTGATCAGTTTTCCTTCTTATTTATAGTTGGTCCGTATCTCTTCCGAACGGTCGTGTCTGCACCCGTTCGCTCAAACAGTGGCATCTGTACCTCTTCGTACATTCACATCTGTTCATCCGCTACTGTTTTGCCCGCGCCTCTTCAGTCGGGCCACACCCGCGCGCTGCATCTGTTCGCCCGCGTCCGCTTCAATCGGTTCGCACCTGTTTACTTCTAACTGGTCGCACCCGCTACTGTTCGCGCCTATTCAACCCGCTCGCTTCAGAAGTCGCACCTCCTCAGCAATCCGCGTCCGCTTATGAACAGTCGCGTCCGTTCGTATTGCCTGCAACTGTTAAAAAGCCCGGTCCAGTTTGCAGTAAAAATACGAGTATCATATTAGACCCAAACTGATCCGGCCGGTTCGGTTCGGTTGGACGGACGGCGGCGGCGCGCGCGTGTGTGTCCCTCCTCACAACGAAGCATACATTTGGGAGCCCCAGGCCATCAACCTCCTCATGAGAAAGCCATATATAAACCAATATAGCTTCAATAATTTGGCGATGTGGGACTTTGTATATTTCATTCATTTTAAGGAATTTCAACACATACAATGTCCGAGAAAACTGAAGTATCCTGATTAAATGAACAACTTACTTTTGTCTAAGTCGAAGATTGTAGTGAACGAACACCAAATCATTCAGTCTTCGATGCTCTAGTCGATTCCTTTTTTGAATGGATTTTTCAAAAATACTCCAATTTTTTTCACATCCCGATGAGCTACAAGTTTGACTTAACACTCAAATAGCCAACTTCCTTAGATTTGGCGTGCTAATTCCGTAAATTGACCACCATTCATCTACATTTTAATCACATAATAATTATGGCTTATAAATTATGACTTGTAAATTTAAATAATAATTTGCTTTGAAATTTAGACGTTCCTCTAGAAGCATTAGATGATGATTATTTACAGCAGAGTTCCTTTCCAAATCACCTTCTGCATTCTTGTAAAATTTTATCTCTTTTGTAAGATTTCTAGTCAAATCTGATTCCTTATTGGAATATTTCTCAGTCACATCTAAAATAGCCGAGTGGCAAGAACAGTGTTTCTCCATCATCACCACATTATATTGATATTGAGGATTAAACCAGAAACCAGCATAATGTACACTTTTACACAATTGTTTATCCCATTGACTTTTCATTATGTTGATAAAAGGCTCTATAATCTTTTTGTTCCACGCAAATTGTTTTATCATATCTTCTCTTGCATTGTAGATTACAGCATACAAATAACCCGTTGCTGGTCTCACATCACTATCGACGAGTCTAAGAACATGAACAAGTGGTTCGATGATACTAATAATCAAAGAGCATTCCTTCCAAAACGTGGGATCAAAAACATGATTAACAAACTGTTTCCCCTTTACATTTTTTGCATATGACGACACTTTCCAATCTTGACTAGTCACCATGGCCATAAGTTCATCCTTGTGACTTAAAATAGTTTGCAAAGCAACAAAGTTTGTAGCAAATCTAGTAGGAGCCGGATAAAGTGAATTTCCCCTATTTGTGAATCTTTGCACCAGGGATAAAATGGAACAATGATTGTAAATAAACTTTGTTATCTGCGAACTTGATCTACGACATTGGAGACTCGCTCAATTTGCCTAATATCACTAAACATTAATTCAAGCAATGTGCGGCACATAAGGACTATGAAACAGTAGGAAATTCCTTCTCAGTTAATCTTCCAGCAGCTACGTAGTTTGCCGCATTGTCGATTACTACTTGCATAATATTTTTAGCTCCTACTAACAAAATAACTTCTTTAAATAGGCCAAAAAGCATTATGGCGATTTTAAAAGCAGCTGACACATCAACAGATTTCAATAATAATGTACCTATATCATAGTAGATAAGGTAAATAATTAAAACATGTTTTAAAGTATATGGAATTGCTACAAAAAAGTAAATCAAAACTCATTTTTTTCTTACTTTACTAATAACCAGGTTTGTAAAACATGCAACGCTTAAAGTTTTTTTTATAGTTCGATATCATATTACAGTATTTGGTTCGCAAACAATATGGAAGTCGTAATAAAAATCAGTGTACCTTTAGGAGAATAAATCAAGAAGTTAATCAAACTTCTACCATTCTTATCCGACCATCCATCAGCCAATAATGTACAACCAGTGTCCTTTCATGAATCACGATGTTTTTTGACTTCATCGTCCATTTGTGCAACTCAATTCTTCAATAACTTGCCATACAATGCATAGAGGTTTGGTCCTTTGTATCCTTTTGCATAACTAGCAATTTCATTAATCATTGATTGATACAATACGGAATTTACAGCATTGAAATGAATTGACGCGTCATAGAACCACTTTGCAACGACCATGTCCACTGCATCCTTAACTGCTTGGCCTTGATATACACTCTTTATAGTTGGTTGAGAGCTGATGGTGGTTCTCAGCATAAAAGTAGGGCTCAAAAGAATGGTAGAACCAGTAGGTTGTAAGCTAGTAGATGTAGATCTCTTTCTAGAACTATGAAGTAAACCATCTTCTACTTCATTTTCCAAAACACAAATTTTAGACCTTTTTTTATCACAGTATCTTTTTTGGAACATCCCCGCTTTCAATATTTAATTTCATAGCATGTTTGGCTTCATCTTTTACGCGCAAACAAGTCGCACATCCACCTCCATTAAACCGGAAAGGTGACATTTGAAGCGGCGAATCCCACCGCCTTTGAATGTTTTGTTGCAAAACATACATTTTATCTCTGAATTTCCATTAATTGTTGTCTCGTTGCAATATTTCTATGTTAGATTTGTCTTAGGTCTGTTTGATTGACGAGTAGTGGTTTCGATACTAGGATTTCATGCTTCTCCGGAATGTGGACTTGATGTCATTCTGTTATCACTAAAAAAGAAAGATCATTATTTATCATTCATAGAATCATGTAACAAGCACAAATTTATAAATAAAAATTAGTAGTTGCTAATTGCTATAATGCAGCAATTTGTCTATATAGGATTAGGATATATATTTTAAATGTGACCAAGTTTCACATTTGTTGAATATACTGACAATCAACTATGCATTCAAGGTTATATACCCATTTAGGATTTAGTGCCTTTGAAATCCAATATATATTAACTTGAAAGCTGAATATATTGAATTACCTAAACTTGAATTTGATGATATTTATATTCTAAGATATGTGTATTTGAAATTTATGGAATCTTGTGTATTCAAAGCTTTTGTACGTCTTTATTATCAAAACCATATACATACTCAAAACTGTTTATATATATATATATTCAAGGCTTTATATTTCTGAAATTTTGTATGTAAAACTTGCTAATTGAAATAGATATACGAATTGTTTGCCATTTAGTATTCTCTCTGGCATACATATTTCAACTAGTGCGAACCCGTGCTTTGCATACGGATGTGGTGAACATATTGTAATTATATATTATTTTGCAGGGAAATAGTTAGAATGGGTAAGCAAGCAAATTTGTATCATGTCCAAAATATATGAATATCAAACACGTAGATCGCTTGACTAGTACCATATTTTGTCTATTAGTTCTCTTATTTTTAGTGTGTTGCATAATTAATATAGAAAATTCAACATTTTTGTAAAGGATATATATAATTTATTTATAATGAAAAGAAGCATAGTGTAATATATAAGAAAACAGTAACGTGTGGTACAAAAAGGATGTCAACCATCAACTCTAAATATAAATACATGATAAATTAAACACGTCGGTTTCAGTACAACAAAAATACGAGAAAAAGATATAGAGACTGAGAGCACAACATTGTCGCCTAATCAGTCTATTTTCAACTGTAAATAATAGCATGAGGGCATACAGAAGAAACAGATGTTAGTACACCAAATGCAATGAAATCACCCTTTGATAACATTAGGGTTAGTTGTCAAAAGAGTGTAATGTAATCAGAAGTAGCACATAATTCCGTGAAAAATCATCAATAAAATAGTGGCCACCACAGATATACAGTATGGATAAAAATTACAAAACTGACCCAAAAAGTACGCTTGTACTGAATTTTAGATTAAGACCTCACAGAATTATTCCTCTTTTATTATTAGATGACGAAGATAATATTTTAGTAATTAGGCATAACAAATTTCTACATAGTTTATATAAAGTTATGGGAAATCTACGAGCGTGACACATAAAACAACAAAGGGACAACATAATTGTAGTATCAAAAAACTTTGTTTTACAATTTTTTGAAAGATGCCAGATGGAAAAAAGTTGAAATAAAATAATAATCATTGCACCTCAGGTTGGTAACTTTCAGGCAAAGGCTAATATCATGCTTTATTTCGTTCACATTTGTAAAGCTTGTCTAAAATATTGAGGGCAAGCTGGATAAGTAACAAATGTCTGTAAACATAGAGTCGGAAATTGAATGTAGACCCAAAGCAAATGTCGAAATGATCAAATTTATACCTTAGCATGAGAAGTATACATATTGAATTCTCGAACACTGAAGTTAATTAAATACCTTCTGGATCTTCATAGTTTAGCTTAGTACATAGATGACAAAATGATATGTGTTTTGCGCGTGAATTGTTCTTTTACAATTTATATATGATTAACACATTCGAGAGAAAATGATTTGCAAAAATATTTATCATGTTTTTACGTTAAAATCATGTATAGTTAATTTAAATTTTTATTTTTTAAGTTGCAACAGTTAAATTTTCTTTAGTTTGAATTTTATTTATATCATTAATTAATCAACAACAAATTTGTAAGTGATGTCTATTTGTTTAAATGATATTTATTCGTTAGATCCTATACTTAAGCATAGAGGGCACGTTGAATTTTTTTTTAAAATAATTGTTTTAACTTAGTTTGAATAATTCCAACATATCAGAGAAATAATAGGCTAAAATTAATAAGAATAACATCTGTAATTGATTAGGATTCTACTGATTTATTTTACGTACTTGTACATGGAAAATTAGATAACAACTAAATTATATATAAGTAAAGGGTATTTTGAAAAGTCCATGGTCGGACTAAAAGTTTGTGGTCATAAGCCAATTATTAATAAAGATACAAGTCTTAAAATTTGGACACAAAATTCCCCTAAAAATATACACCACCAATCAAATCAAATAAATAGCTAAACCTGGCAATGAAGACCAACGTACATGCCCATTAAGCAAACAGAGGGAATAGAACAGACACGGCTTTCATTTAACTTCAATGCAAAACTTAGATTTTATCAATAGTGCGCAACAAAGAATCACATCAATAAATATGTAGAAGTTGACCTGCCATTCTTACACATGCAGATTAAGTGATCATATGGAAAGTGAATAATAAACATATAATTAAGTACAATAAAAAAGAGTGTTAATGGAAACATGCAATAATTAAAAAAGTAAATGGCTCAAAACTAAAACCATATAATCTACATTGTAAATCCAGAGTTATGCGCATGAACAGAAAGTTGACAAATTTAACATGCCATGTGACCAATAAAAATTAGAAAAATTAAAGTACCATTATAAATTACATTAGTAAGAAAGAAAGTTGTGCTGATTTGGGAAAATGCAAATGATGAAGTTCTGATTGCTTTTTCAAATAGTTTCCCCAATAATAGTTAGGCCTTCCATAGCCCAACCTTACTCAGCTGGTTGTAAAACCTCCATCTGCATTTCATGAACAATTTTAGTAACTCAGTAATAATATTAGTAACAGAGACATACTGCACTGCAAATGCACGAATGAATTTCGGATTAAGGAAAAAACAACATGATAACATGTAGAAAATCCCAAACATGTTTTTCTCACAATCTCAGTCATCCATAGCCATCCCATTTTTACAACTCATTAACCAAAAAATCCAGACTTCCATTTTTACAACATGCAAATCATATAATAAAATTGGAAATTTTATTAGAACCTAGATTATGTTACCTTATACCTTGATAAATAACATTGGACTGGCAGTAAATATCATGATCCATTGGACAATATAAGTCATCTACCATTTGCTCTTAGTTAGCTTATTATTGTTTGGCAATTAGAGCACACTAATTTAGATTTAGAGCATAATAATCATTTGCTTTTCCATTTAAAGCTCTATATTGCAAAAATAAAATGAATTTGTGAATGCTAAACCAATGAACAATTCAAAAATGATTTAATGGCAACAAAATTAAGTTATACGGTACCGTCCTATTTATTCAAAGTATATGTTTTTTGAATTGACACATCTATTGTGTGATAGCTTAAAGGAAAAGGTAAATGAGAAAAAAGTATCATTGTCTTATCTGATGGAAGTCCTGGAGCATAGGAAAAAGTGTTAAGGACACAGAACATGGCAACTAAGAAAAATAGTAGAAGCGTAGGAAAATTTTATAGTCACGGTACACATCATTTGATTGTAGTTACATAACGTATTTCAATTCGTCAAAGTAAAGCCAAGAAAATAGTAGCCATGAACTTGGTGATCAATGAAAAATGTAATGAAAGATTGAATATTTAGCTGCACAGAAGCAATCTGAGGACAAATGAATTGAAAATTGGTATATTTTGCCAAATGCAAGAAAAATTTACGCGTATTGATTTCATACATTAACTTATTGGGCCCTATGTTCTTATTATGTACAACCATACGATAATTTATATGCATTTCAATGATTAAACCCATTGGCAACATAAGTTTTGCCAGTTCTAGATGCACCATATACAGATATAGTAGGACTAAAAATTGCACCATATTCATGTGACGTGCATTTTGCATTGATTTTTTATAGCGGGTCAGATTGATCGAGTTCTTAATAAAAAATATCAGAGTTTGGCAATCATAGTCAAAAATTGCAAAATTTTATGTCTTTCCATAAAAAATAGGACAATTAAATAACTACTTATGTTTGTAACCAACCACAAAAGAGAAACTAAACTAATAATTATGTTATTAATCGAGCACTTCAAATAATATAAACCATATAACCGACCAAAGTTGTGAAAAGAACGGTTATAAAAATGTTTTTTTTCAAATGATTTGTAATGGGTGTAAACGGAATTTGAATAATTAGAATTTGTATAACCAAAACAATATATTTAGATATAACATTGCTGAATCTCTTTTATACTTTACCAAGAAAATAAGAATCATCATACATACGTTAAACACATAGTAGTGCATTCATACTTATAGTAAAAACAAACATCAAAATAGCAAACAGTGCCACACACTCTCAAAAACTTCAAAATAGAAGCGAACCTTCCTCAGGGAAAAGGCACAAACTTATAGTAAAAGTGGAAACTTTAACGGAGTCAAATGAGCTATAAATCATCGTGGGAAGTGCCACATATGAAAATGAGAACAGTCACTGAATTCACAAAATCATTTTTAAAAATAAACAAAGAAAAGAATATACAGAATAAATAGTTTATGAACAATTCAAAAATGATTTAGTGGCAACAAAATTATGTCATACGGTACTGTCCTATTTATTGTAAGTATATGTTTTCTTGAATTGACACATCTATTGTGTGATAGCTTAAAGGAAAAGGTAAATGAGAAAAAAGTATCATTGTCTTATCTGATGGAAGACCTGGAGCATAGGACAAAGTGTTAAGGACACACAACATGGCAAGTAAGAAAAATAATAGAAGCGTAGGAAAATTTTGTAATCACGGTACACATCATTTGATTGTAGTTACATAATGTATTTCTATTCGTCAAAGTAAAGCCAAGAAAATAGTAGCCATGAACTTGGTGATCAATGAAAAATGTAATGAAAGATTGAATATTTAGCTGCACAGAAATGCAAGAAAAATTTACGCGTATTGATTTCATACGTTAACTTATTGGGCCCTATGTTCTTATTATGTACAACTATACAATAATTTATATGCATTTCAATGATTAAACCCATTAGCAACATAAGTTTTGCCAGTTCTAGATGCACCATATGCAGATATAGTAGGACTAAAAATGTCACCATACTTGGCAGCTTGGTTATAGTCTCATTGCAGAGTACGCGTTCACCATGATCTTGATGCAAAAATATGCATTTAGTCTGTAGATTTCATTGAAGTTGTAAAAACAAAAATAAGGAGCAACATATTATTATCATTCACCGCCTGTAGTTTACATGGATCATATGCTTCTTTTCTAGTAAAGACTCCTACAGAATATTGCCCAATAAAAGGACACTCAACTGAAAATAGATATTTCCCAATGATAAAATTCAAAATATTATGAATAAAACCCAAAATATCTGCAGTATAACAAATTTATTCAAACAAAAATACATTGCTTAAAACAGTTTTACATTTTTTAGAATCATCACACAATGTACATTTATTTTATTACTAATAATAATCCTACATCCTTCCTCCTTCCAAATATTCAAGTAAATATTTCCTTTCATTCTCTCCTTTTCCATGTTCCATTTTTAAATCTGATAAGTCTATCTATTATTTATCATATTAGATGAAAGCTTAATTTAAATCACTTGATCTTTTATTTCCACTTTTGAACAATATTTCTCAGCCTGTCAGTAGTACAACTAATTCATCATTTATTGTTTTTTCAAAAATGAATTGGGACTTTTTAACTTTGTTCTCACTTTATTCTCATTTACTCAGATTGTCATGTCTTCATCACACGTTATTTCATTTACTGTTTACATACTCTATCTAAGCTTGCATTAACCTCATTCTTTTTTAATTCTAAAAAAACCAACCTCCTTCACCGATGAAAAATAATAATTATTTTTTTCTATTTTTCCTTACATTCGACTGGCCTTAAAAGTTTTAGATCTCATTCCTCTATCAATATATGACCGTGAATTCTTGCATACAAATTTTTTACGCTAGACTAAAAATTTACCTAAAATTTTTCTAAGATTTCAGGTAATCTCCTTCTTATATGTTTTTTCTTTTATTATGCTGCTAAGTGTATTAAATCCCAGAACTATTGCTTAGCAGTGTTTACGCCCTACTAAATGTACTTTAGGTATTAAGATTAGTTTTAGATCTCATCCTCTATCAATATATTTACACTTTTATTATGTCAGGAAGCTTCTTAATCATCTTCTCTTACTATGTTGCAAATCATCATTAGATTGTACCTAATTCATTGGAAGTGTCAACAAATAGTTGTTCCACTACCGCATCAAACAGAAAAGGATACAACGAACATAAGGAAACGATATTAAATTTCAATACAATTTTCAAGGACAATACTGACATATCGGGTTCGAAAACATTAAAAAAAGTTCGAAGTAGCAGAAATTCATACCAGAACTGGATCTATTTCTTGGTATTATGGAGGAACTGAAAATGTCTTCGAACGATAGCGGATTGGAAGATCTGGACCCGATTATTGCTGATTTGAATGGCGCCATAGGGGCCGCTTTCCTTGCTGCCGTAATCCAAGTCCACCTTAAGGGCTGACAAATCGCCCATGGTTGGAGATCCGTGTTTGTCTTGGGATATGGTTTCTCGATTTGAATTGAGTTAACGATTGAGGGAAATGAATGTTTAGGTATGGATAAGAAGTAAGAGAAGGGAAAATGATTAAGAATGTTTATGGTTAGAGGATAATAAAGAGGAGGAAAAAGGAAGAAGGGGGAAAACGCAAGAGACGAAGAAAGTTTGGAGTATAAGAAGCGGATAGATGGAAACGAAGAGAAGGAAAAAAATGCGACGCTTGGTTTCACAAAATAGTGAGGATGCTTGTGCTCTCTAGAAATGAAACTCACCAATAATATAATAGTATAGATGTGATAAATGTGAAACTTATATGTGATACATAACTGAAATCTAATAAACTTATATGTGAAACTTAAATCCCATTTAGTAATCTCTTTGGCATACATATTTCAATACATATTTCAATGTGACAAATGTGATAAATACAAATATGAATATAAATTTAAATGTGATAAATATGAATATCAGTTTTTAAATTTTTACATGTACGAGTTCTAAAAGGCTTTACATATTACAATTTAAAAACTGATATATGTGAAACTTGTATTAGATATATTCACTGTGAAACAATAATCTTCAACTTGGTTGTTCGCCAGAGAGAATACTTTGAATAAGCATATGAAAATACTAGATTTTCGGGTTATGTAAGATTTATGACAAAACAAATCTAAAGCCTTTTTCAAACTGTGACCATGTATGCAATAATATAGTATTTAGTTCAACTATTCAATTCGTTTATTTCAAACAATGAAAAAATATACGAATAATTCACCGAACACCCAATTTCAAATCAATATCTGAAATCATTAACCTACTTCAAAATCAAAGCAACTCAAAACTCCCAATTACCTAACTTCATCAGTAAAGCATGTTATGATGGAGGCCTATGCTGTGGGTTGTAATGGAATTAGAGGCAGAAGGTTGCGATTGAAGTGGAGGCATCAGGTCGATTTAGGGTTCTATCACTTTTGCTTTGAGCCGAGAAAAATATGCGATTGGAAAAGTGAAAGAGGTGAGAACGGTCAGATGGTTTTCTTTCACGCGGTTCAACCTTGTGTCTTTCGTTCGACCGAAGGCCTGTGCATATGAATGGCCCAATTAGAATCCAGACCGACTGGCTCCATGACTCGTTGTTTTTCGCGGTTCGACCATGACATGGTCCGATTTCCAAAACACTGAGAAATACTAAGAGAGGAGAAATATTAGGGAGATCTTAAATATCAAATGCAGTTTGAATCTGAAATTGTTGAAATATCTTTTGCAGCTCTAGAAATATATGTGTACATTTGTACTTATCATATATTTTTCAGTCCGTGTATCAGTTATCATTGTAGCTTAAAAATATCGGCTCTTTTCTTTGTTGGTCTACTTATATCTATTCTAATCATTTTAAATTGAATTTGTAATTGGGCAATCCTTATTCAATATAGCCATTTTATTTTTAAAAAAATAACCACTTGGAAAAAAGAAGTTATTTGCTCTCTCAAAAATATTTTATACTTGAAATTGTTCATTATTCTCTTTGATGATATTTCATTCGTCACATATTTAATAATCAATATCAATTGAAAATACTAAATATATGAATATATTTCTCAAGAAAAATAATCGTTGACAAGAAAATCTTTTGATATATTGTGTGCAATATTTGCATCACGTTCACTTAACGATTTCAAACGAAAATATACATTTCTTAACATCAAACAAAAATTGATTACAATATTTCATAATCTCACTCTTTTAATAATAACAAATATGTCAACATTTACCAAAAATGTATTTAATATGTGACGCATTGGTTGAAAAAATAAATTACTGGATAAAATTAATTGAAAATAAAATTGTGCATTTTGATGATCTTAAATCCATAACAAACTAAAAATAAAATCAAATATAAAAATATATTTTTTATCATCGAATAAGATGTATACTTCACAACCTTCCTCATTCGATGATAACAAATGGCAAGTTAAGATTTGATAAGTGTATGACATGTTGAGTATGTATTCGATATCATAAAGTCAAAATCATAACATAATGTTTCAATATATATAACATGCTCCCCCTATCAATATGCTCCCCCTTCATATGTAACATATGTGTTCGAGAATAAAATTTTAAAATAATAATATTTCTTTCAATATTATCAATGAATTCACAATATCACCCAATCTTAACCACTCTCTTCCCCTTTTGTTTTCATCAAAATTATAAAAATCAAATTAACATGGGTGAGAAAGTGATAGTGAATGATAAACTCAATCAAGATATGACATTAAATATTTAATGAAAAGTCACCCATAAAACATAGTAGTTATACCGATCAAAGTCATTTCCCTTGAGAAGAAAGTGGATGATAAAAAAGTGTAGTTATATGTAGTGGGATTCAAATGACATAGCCCATAAGATATTACGTAATTAATTGGCTTATTTTTAGTTCATTATGAAATAAAGTCACTTCCATCCATGCATTGCCCTGATGACTCTTAGATGAGAATTGATGTGACTAGAAAATATTATTTAAGTTAGAATAATTTATCCCTAACTTGTCGTAGATAAGATCAAGAACCTTTTCATCCATTCATTGCCGTAAAGTATCTTAAATAAGAGTTGATATTACTTGATGAATCCCGACACAACTATTTATAGGCATGATGGAGGGGCTCAAGGTGTTCGTTATATCATATGTGTTATTTTTAATTTTTGTTAATTTCCATAAGCTCTGGGTATGTCAATTTATCCAACAGAAGCATAAAACTAAAAAAATGATTTGTTGAGCTCTTCAAGGTTACAAAATTCCCCTTAAGCTATTATGAAATGATGGGTCTAGAATATCTATTATACTTTATGATTTGCGAAGCATCCTTAAATTCATAAAGACAACTAAGAGAAAAATGAATACGCGATTAGGAAATATATATGGTATATAATTGGTAAAGTGTTACTACCTTTTATTGGGACTATAATTTTTTGAGCACCCTCAAGGTTGTAGTAACATGATAAATACCGATTATAGAAATTCAAGAAATTCCCGCATCTCTTTTATGGTTTTTGAGAGATGCAGAATTCAGTAGGTGTCTTATTATATAAACATAATAAACCAACATTATAACTATAAGAATATATGCATTGTTATTTAATTTTGTCTAATAATTTTGTGTAGATTAAAAGGCAACAATGAAGCAATTTATAAGGGAAAATACAATATCAAATGCAAACTATAAGGGTCGGTTAAGGAATGTAAAAATTGCAATTATCTACGAAAAACTCTGGCATGTAGTCACTAATGCGCCTAAGGCTAAACCCGATAAAGATGTTACTCCTGAGCAAATGGCTTCGTATGAGTCATGATCAATAGATTGTGACCTTTCTCGTTGCACTGTATTATCAACCATTAGCAACAAGCTTGAAAGATAGAATGAGAATATGGACATCCGGTTTATATTCTGACACCTACAAAAGTTGTACGGTGAACAACCTCGTACCATAAGTACGAGGTCTCATGGAAATTGTTTTATATGAAGATGAGAAAAGGTACTCCCATCCAAAATCACATACTCGATATAATTCGTTACATAGAGAGATTGGCTGAATTAGGAATGACCATTGACACAGACTTATAAACTGACTTCCTTTTTGGATCACTGACTCCACAGCTTGATTCATTCATAATGACTTCCAATATGAATCCATAGAACTGTACTATTGTGGATCTCCTTAATAAGTGAAGGAGATCTAAGAGTACAATAACAACGAAAACGATTATGATACCCATAGTTAAGGGGATATCTTTATTGAATAGTTGAAGGAGAGAATGCATAGGTTGAAGGTGGCAAAGGTAAAGATAAGGCTAAATAAGAGAAGGGTGAATGTCACCATTTTCCAAGGAGGGACATTAGAAGAGTATCTACCTGGATTATTCAAAGATGCTAAGGGGAAAGGAATCCGTGATGACTTCCCTCCACCTTTGTTACCTAAATAAAAAATATCTAATAACAAAATAGTGCACTGTAACAATACCCAGCAAATGAAGGGAAGCAGTCAAAGGTTAATACAGTAAATCAATGAGACCTGTAGTATATCTCACAGTGCATAGCAAAAATATAATAATAAATAGAAATAAAACATGCGAGACGGTATCATAATCAAATGAACTAGAAATAATAACATATCCCAGTATAGCAGTTCATCAAATTATATAGGCATAGTAATAGATTTTATACATCTGAAACAAATAAACTCCAAAGATGCTGCATCCAAGTATTATAAGTGCTAAATAGCTCCATATAGCAGTACATAGCATAATATAAGCAATAGTGGCCCCAAATATAGATATATTAGAAAGCATCAGCCTTATACTTGTCCTACGCATAACACCCTCCACTATCTCATATTTATCTCTTTATCTACTATTAAAGATTACTCGAGATGATAAGAAGCAATGTAAACAAGCTCAGGTCGGACAAAATTCTGGTATGAGCAATATGTAATCTCAAAATAGCTATATCATAAATAGGAACATATGGCATAAAGAATCACACCCGTCCCATCCTTGAATCAACTAGTTAACATAATTTACTATCATTGTCATATGGATGTACTACTACTCTGAGTACAATATGTGGTATCTAAGTATACAACTGGATAATACCAACATCATATGACATCTATAAGAAAGATAAAAACTATCAATGAAATCTTTCATTTATCAACTCAAATGCCATTGGATATATGATTACTCGTACGATCACTCCATACAATAACCGACTGTTAATATCACCTATATTGATTTTGATGATGACAACCATATAAATATAGGTAATAATGTTTTTCTAAGTTGTATTAAATATCTTATAGTATATTGTACGGATTCATACAAGTTTGAAAGCTGATCAACAAAAAAACCGAGGATCAAGATTGAGAGACGATCAAGATATTTATAGACTCATAAGTTTAGAGGTAATAACAAGAAGAGTTCAAGAATATAGATCATATAAAATTAACATTAGAATAATTTGTCAAAGTCCTTAAATAGAAACCATATATTCTTTGAATACTCTCTTATCAAAATACTTATTATCAAAATATTTATTTTATTTTTCAAAGTATAATTTTACAAATATTTTATAAAAAAATGTTATATGTTAAAAGTATTTAAACAAACAATGCTTAAATGTTTACAAGTTATTAGAATTTTATAAAAAAAATTAATGGATTGTTATTTTTCAAAATAACAAGTGTATATTTATATGCCCAAACTAGTATGCTGACATATAGACCATTGAAGAGACGCCTTTTTAAATTTTGAATTGCTGTGATTTTTGGTTACATCTCTTAGTGAATAGATGCGTCCCTTAAAACATTATATAAAGGGGATTGAAAAACGAATTTTAGTAACTACTCTCTCTACTGCTTCTTACTCCAAATCCTCATTATATATTTTACAAAATCTACTTTATATACTCTTCAAATTCACTCAAATTCAACCCCTACTTTACCATATTCATTCTATACAATCTATTCACAGATTTGCAAGTATTCTCTTAATGATTCAAAGGTCAAGGCTATCAAAGGGCTGTATGATATTTTGTATCCAATGTACAACTATTTGTATTCGGAAATCAATAACTCTCTACTTTTGAGAAAAATGTGTGATCCTCTAGAAATAGAGGAGAGCACACATGTATCTATATATATAACACATAGCAAGGCGCTGCCAACATGCCTGACAGTTAACAAATGAAATCAACAACTCTCTACTACTATCTGTTTGGGTGAGCTTGTTAACCATTAAAATCCAGTAGGTGTGCTTGTTTTCTGTTTAAATCAAATGGATGTGCATGTTACCCATTCAAATCAAGTGGGTGTGCTTGTTTCCCGTTTTAATCAAGTGGGTGTACTTTTTTCCCTCTCAAATCAAGTAAGTCTAGCCTGAGCTCGAAAAATCAAAAGGGCGTATCACGTTTCCTTGAAATCGAGATAGTATTCAAGTTTTCTTGCTACACGTTTAAAGTGGGCATTTGAAAGGAAACATGTACTGGTTAATCCGATCCAGTATAAAAACTCCTAGTATCGTCTCTCTTACTTTTACTTTACTTTTACTATATTTATATGTATATATGATTACATGCTAGTATATGTCTGCGATTGATTACCTTTGTTCAACTCAAATCTTGAAACAAGTCAAAAAGTTTCATAAAAGTAATAAAACACTATTCACCCCATATAGTGCTAAAGTAGCCTTAAGATCCGGTTAATTACCTATGTTCAACTTAAATCTTGAAGTAAGTCAAAAAGTTTCATAAAATAATAAAACACTATTCACCCCCTATAGTGTTAAAGTAGCCTTAAGATCCATTCACATTAGTAATACACCATACCCTACTAGATATTTATTTTGATAAGTGAGTATTCAAAGAAAAGATGGTTGTTGTCCAAGGACTTTGACAAATTATTCTAATGTTTATTTCTTATGATCTATAGTCTTAAACTCTTCTTGTCTTTGTCTCTGAACTCGTAAGTCTTCAAGTGTCTTGATCATCTCTCAGTCTTGGTCTCTGGTCTTTTTACTAATCTGTACTTCAACTTGATTATCCTATACTTGTATAAACCTATATAATATCCTGTAAAATATTCTATATAACTTAGGAAAACATTAGTACTATATTTATATGGTTGTCATCATCAAAATCAATATCTATGGTATCAACAATCTCCCTCTTTTGATGATGACAGCCAAGTAAATATATTTAATATAAAATATAATGTAACTCCCCTTAAATTGGTTTACTCCCTCTATTTTGAATAGCTCTCCCTTAATATACACATAGATATGATATATATTTTGTATATATGATAACTCGTATAATCACTCCCTACAATGACCGACTACTCAACATTGTAGTCTCATCAATGCTCGAATCCATGCCACTCCATATGGCCAGGATAGTAGACCACCTTCGCAAGGCCAGAGTAAATGGGTTACTCCATATGAACCAAGTGAACGTCCCTATGTACTTATTCTTTACGAGTACACATCGAAACCTCTGAGTTACTAATGATCCCTCGGCTCACATTCTTGTAGTAGAATGAGCTCTTCTTATTCTCCACTAGTTCACTGTATATCGAACTTGCCTGATCGAACGACCACCAGTTGCTATGACATCTTCATCTCGAAGTATATTCCAAAATTCGTCACCCCTTAATCAAAATACACTTTAGCTATTTTCTAAAGTCATCATGCTCTATTTCGAAGTCAACATGTAAAAGCCCGACGTCACCCTTGTTAAACAGATTTTTAATCGAGAAGAAGTCAATAGAAGTTAGAATGTCAAGATGAAGATGAAACAACCTGAAAACTTAGAAGCACACTTAAAAGAAGCAAATAAACAACTCAGGAAAGTTTCACCCAAAATGGAGCTAAGGGAAAACTTGGCACTGGGTTATTTAGCTTGGCACCGAGTCATTTTTCCTCCTCAAATCACTTCTCCAACTCCTACAACTCATGTTCTACCCCTTCTACTCATGACCAATCGTTTTCCTAAAGTTTGGACGAAAAACATCAAGGGTTGAAGAGAAGAAAGCCAAGATGGAAGGATAGCTCATGTAATGATGGAACGATGACTAGAATCAACCAATAATCAAAGAAAAGAGCAGGAAACACATCAATTAAAAGGTAGAAAAGCCAAGCAAATGAGTTGGTCAAATTTCCATCAAAGGAAATAACTCAGCACCGAGTCAAATGACTCGAACCTGAGTTATTCTCTTTACCCGGTTGCTTCCGAGTCTCTCGTGTGATGTTGGACTAACGTCTGGACTCTACTCCAAGCGCTTTTATGATCCAACATACCTGTTTCCATATAAATAGAAGCTTTAGTGAAACCAAGATAGGATCTTCTCCTGGCTCTTTCTTCTTCATTCTAGATCTGGGACTCTATTACTCTTCATCATCTTACTCCTTCAGAATAGTCACCAAGGCACTCACTCTTGGTAGTTCTAGGCCTTAGAACTTGTCAACTTCTTATACTTGTGACACTAATTCTTTATGATCTCATACAAAGTCTCCCAGATCCATAATCAATAAAGCTATAATGTTGATGTAGGCTAGAGATTACCGGACCATTATAATAATATTGTGTCTCTCTATCAGCTTTCTTTTATTTTTAATACGTCTGCTCGATCCTAGTCCTACAGGTGCCCTATAACCCATTCATGGGTGTTGATTCATTTTTGGCATCAATATTTTGGTGTTTTCACCAAGAAACTGAATCCAAGCTAGATCTAGCTCTATACTTTGGATTGGAAGGATCTAGAAGTTAGATCTAGAAAACTTACTTTAAGAAGTTTGAGAATTTTCTATTAGAGATCATTGGCACCCTTAAAATGAAAATCTGCTTTCGGAAGATCCGTAGGAGCAGTAGTTGGTGGTGATGAAGCACTCATCAAATGGAAGTTAAAAACGAAAACACGATACCCGAATCCTCTACTCAATATGGAATAGGGACCAGTGGAGAGTTTGATAAGATGATCCATGAGCTTAACCAGAAGATGACAGATAGCCAAAAAGCTCTCATGGATAAAATGGATGCGTTGTTAACTTGGGGCCACTAATGATAAGAAGAGTTAGAAGAGAAACTTCTCCCCAATAGAACAATATTATTCCTCTATTTCTTGCCCAAACAGGAGAGATATGAAGCAAATGTAGAAGGAAGTAGTTGGTGGAGTTACATGAGGACTTGTAGGAGGAAGCAGGAGTGCTACCCCCAAGAAAGAAGGTCGATACAAAGAGAATTTATCTCCATATTGAAAGGAATGATCATACAAATGCTACTCCAGAAGGTGATGCTTGGTTGTATGATGAGTATATTTGGATGTTGACGTAAATGAAGTGGTACTCAAGCAACCACAGCTCAACCAACTATACATCCACCAAATCCTAAAGGAGTGGTACTCCCGAAAACAGGAGCACCTAATGGCCGTCGGAAACCAAGACCGTTTGCAGAGTCAAACACTCGGTGTAGCTCATGATAATCGACCTTCGGATTATCATGCCAGCGAGGAGTACATCACCGACATGGCCAAATGGTTGATGGAGGATAGCTAGGGCAGGAAGGATGAAGATTGGGGTTCCATGCCAAGCCAAATCTGTTTACTGAAAATATATTGAAGGAGAAATACCTTAGGAAGTTCATTATGCCAATCATGCCATTCTACAATAGAACCATGGATCCTAGACAATAACTATTCAAGTACAAATGGCATAGGGTGGAGCATAAGCTACAGATGCTGTTCGCTATAGATGTTTCTCTATCTTCTTGGAAGGAGTCACTTCCAAGTGGTATACTAGGCTCGCAGCGAAGTCAATTTCTATTTTGGATGAATCAGCTAAGAAGTTCTTGGTGTAGTTCAGGCTAACTGCTGCCCGACCAAAGGACATGATATCCTTATCTAGCTTGTCACAAGGACCCAGGGAGTGTTTGAAAGCTTTCTTAAACTGATTCAATATCTCTGTTACGGAAGTTAGAAAACAAAGGAGGATCTTGTATTTCTGGCATTGGTCTGGGTTATTCACCAGATATAGATTTTTATAGATGGATAAAGATGAAGCAACCCACTACCATGGAAGAATTTCATCAAAAGGCAAATTAATTCCTACAGTTAGAAGAAGCAAAATTGACCGAAATAAAGGTTGGTGATGAAAAATCGAAATGCGTTACCCAAAGCAACATTGTAGTAAATGTTGAAAACTTTGGTAATTAGAAGAAAAAAGTCAAAACTCTAGTAACAGGCGTAATGCAAGCGCGAAATGTCCGAAGAACTTCGGATTGGAAGATGACATGCGCTTGAGTGATATGCCGGAGAATATATATCTTCCTACTCAAGGAAATAAGCAATATAAGATGCCAGCCAGGAGGGAAGTGATGGAGCAGGAGAAACATTCGGGGAAGTACTGTTGCTTCCATGAGATTCACGAGCACAACACCAACGAATGCTGACATTTAAGGAATTTGATCAAGGATCTGATAAAGAAAAAAAAGCTCCAGTGGTATGTTAGTGAACCACGGTATTGTGGAGAAAATGCAAGATACCATGGTTTACTTTTCAAGAAAAACTGCTTGGACCCAAAAGAGAGGAGCTCAAGTAAACTAAGGAAAGACTGGTCCTCAAATAACCTTCAAGCTAGTCAGTCATCGAAGAATGAAGCAACTTTAAATAATATTGTTTCATTCATCCTTATCTAATTTCCTTTCGCAAATAAGCCTACCAGGGACACCAGGACATGGTAAACAGGCAGGACTACCATTTCTTCTACTCATTAATAAGATCTAATTCTTGAACCAATAAAACTACGTTCTTGCAAACAAAACTCCTATGCTGCCCAGCCAGCAGAACAGTTAAGAAAACACCCCTCTACCCTCGAATGACAGATAAGGAGTCTACACCTTCTAATCGTTGGATCGATGGGTCGTATCGATCCCCAATTTTCTAGGAACTAGTGTTGTCCCAAGACTGACAACATCAAGAAGGTCATGATCATCAAGTTGATGGGAAAAATCGACTCAAACCGTCGGATCGACGGTCACATCGACCCTCGCCTTCTAAGAATCGTCGTTGCTCCGACACCATGGGAAAGGCACAAAACCACCATGTTGACGGTTCATATCGATCCCCTACCTTCTAAGGACTAGCATTACCCCAAGACTGTCAACGTCGGAAAGGTCTAAACCATTAAATCAATGTGTCATATAGATCCTCAACCTTCTGAGAACCAGTGCTGTCCCAAGACTGGCAATGTCGGGAAGGTCTAAACCACTGAATCAATTAGCTATATCGATCCTCAACATTTTGAGAACTGGGGTTGTTTTAAGATTAGAAACGTCAAGAACGTCTAAACAGTCGGATTGGTGAGTCATATTGATCCTTAACCTTCTAAGAAATGACATTGTTATCGAATAGGTCTAAACCACTGGGTCGAAGGGTAGTACCAATCCTTAACCTTTTAAGAACCGGTGTTGTCCTATGACTGAGAATGTTAGGAAGGTCTAAACTTCCAGCTAAACGTTCACATTGACCCCTCAACTTCTGAAAATTGGCTTTGTGCAAAGACTGGCAACACCGAGAAGGTCTTAACCGCTAAGTCATTGGGAATAATCGATTCAAACCGTCGAATCAATGGGAAAAATCAATCCTAACCTTTTGAAAACTGGTATGGCCCCAAGACAACAGCATTACGAAGATCAAAATCGCCGGATCAATGGTTAAATTAACCCCTACCTTTTGAGATCCGGCATTGCTTCGGCAATGTCAAGAAGGCCTAAAACTACTAAGTCAACAGGGAAAATAGATCCCTGCCTTTTAAGTACCGGCGTTGCTTTAGCAATGATGGAAAGGCCTAAAACCATAGAGTCGATGAGAAAAATTGACTCAAACCGCTAGATCGATGGAGAAAATCGATCCCTACCTTTTGAGAGCCAACATTGCTCTAGCAACATTGGAAAATTCCAAAACCATCAAGTCGATGGGGGAAATCGATCCTAACTTTCTATGAACTGGCATTGCTTCGGCAATGTTGGAAAGAACCAAAACCTTTAAGTCAGACGGTCAAATCGACCCAAACCTTCTAAATACCGATGTTGCCTCAGCAAAGTTGGGAAACACGAAACCACCAAGTCAACTAAAAAATCGACTCAAACCTTTCAGAACTTGATGTTACCCAAAGAAAGGAAATAACAAAAGGAAATAGATGAAGCTTAGAGATATGCAACATCAAGGAGAAATCCATAGAATTGTGCTATTCATGTACAAGTTTCTTGAGATAGAAATTGGTGCACGCTTGGGATCTCAACACTGAACTCAGAAAATTTGTTATGTTGAAAGATGATAATACATCTTTTCGATACATCTGGAATTACATTGGATGATGATGTCAACTTGGAGGAATTCAAATGTAGCCGAGGAATTTGGCAGTATTAGAAAAATAATGCTTAGAATCAAGTAGCAAAAGCTGCTGGTTCCAGTAGATAGGAACCACTATGTAAACTAAAATGAAGGCTATCGAATGAATTGCTTAGGGTATCTGATCTTTTGTTGATGCTTGAATTTTAACATTCACCCCTACGGACAAGGGCATAACCACCGATACCTGGTCCAAAAAGGACTCGATTGAGCCTGTACAGGAGTAGCCGTAGAGGTGGATAGCCTTTTAAAGACTATTGCACCAAACAGAGTATTATGGTAGTAAAAACAGAATTGAGCTACAGAATTTACTAAAGCAATTGCAAGAATAATATTTATATACATAGAGGTGCGGTAAATAAACATATTGTGCAGAGATAAAAGTATATAATACAGGAAATTGCAGTAGAAGCAATCAAATTATATACACATATAAACAAGCGCAATACATAAAATGTAAAAAGTACACGGAAGAGAGATTGCAAAGGAAAAGCTAATATTTCATTACTAATAATATTTTTATATGTACATAAATAGCGGGAGCCATACCTACAAAATCTCGGCCTATTTAAAGCAAATAAAATAATTATAGATTCAACCGATGCAATAATGCAAAAAAAATGACTTAGTCATTCTATCCTGCCGGGCCTTCTACTTCTTGCTGCCTCGGCTTCCTTTACCAGTCTTAACCTGACGGGTCTTGAGTTTTTTCCTCCCTTTGGGCTCCCACTAGGGGAATACTGCCTTTTGAGTAAGTGGACCCTTTATCAGCAGTAGATCGAGGTCTTCGGACTTGACGACAGGGTAATCAACGAGCTTCGGTGACCTAATATTGAAAATTGGATCTTTTTACTTGAGACTAGCCAGCTTTGAAGATGCAGGCTTGGTGATCACAGACTCTTTCTTCAGTTGAATCTTCTCCATGTCCTTCCTCAACGTCTTAGCCACGGTTTCGTGCTCGGTCGAGTTGGAAGCATTTGTGATGAAAACACCATCCTTATGAGAAAAAAAAACATCCTTCATTCTCCCTAGAGCAGCGATCTTCCCGGAGTTAGGAGCTGGGCTAGAACTGGAAATAGGAATGGATGCAGTAAGCCCTTCGGAAATGGTGGTTGATGCAATAAAGATGACTTCATTTCTTGAACTCTGCATGGCTGGAGATGGAGGAGGCAAATGTGGTTGACCTATAAGTTGACATATAGATTGGTAAGGATTAGTGACAGCTTCTCACGAGAACTAAAGCTTCTTGAAGACCGAAGAAACAAGAGATATACCTATAACGGAACCCTAGTGAGATACAACAAATTCACCTTTTTCAGCTCCAAGCTCCCCAGGGTGAACCATAATGGAAGGAACATATGGATCATGGAACTTACCAGTTAATGATGCTAGAAGAACATGAGTAGCTATAGGGCTAACTTCCAAGGACACAGAAATAATCGCTACCGGCTCTTGAGATTTTGATACAAACGTTTCACCCTGACCCGAAGAGCTCGGGCTAGCAAGAGCATTGGAAGAATTAGCAATAGCAGCGTCGTAATGTTTTTAGCTAAGACAACTTTTCCAATGGAAAGAGATTCGATATCTTTAGCATCAAGATAAGAGCATCAGTTATTCTTCGAAGTGATTGGCTCCGGCTTACACTGTTCGACGTAGCACTTCCTTCTAAGCACCAGTGAGAACTTTGGGATATTCATTTCCCAGCCACATAAGATTCTTAGACATGACTATGTTGGTGTTTATATACAACATGTCGACATCAATATCGGGAAAGATCTTCGACTTCTCCTTTAGAAGCTCTTTGAGCTCGTGCTCAGAAACTGCAAGTTCAAGACTGATGACATCTTTATCAGTGGATAGTTGCTCTTTCTCCTTGGCGAGTTATTGAACATCCTCGTGGAGTCTAGTAGTTTAGATACTTGATCTAAAATGGTTTCGTCCAAGCCCAGATAATCTAATCTTTCTGTCTAAGTGCCTGTGCCTTCTTCACAACTAGTTTTTGGAACTCTAATCTCTCAACATGAGCAACTTTCAGCTCATTCCTTATTACGATTTCAGTGCCGCTGTAGGTGAGCTTTAAATCATCCATCATCTTATCCACGCTTTCCTTCTGCTTTTGAGCGAGGTCCCTCTCTCTGGTAACTTTATTCAAATCATCCTCCCTCTCCCTCATCATTCGCTCGAAGGCAGCTCTTTCAGATTCAAGGGATTAAATATTGTTGTAGTAGATCTTGTTTACTATAGAAAGAACCGTGCAAAGTTTCTTCCACTTATACCCTTTGTCGATGCCCTGGTCAACATTCTTTAAACTTTGCATCACCACCTCTTTTGGCACATCCAAGATGTCTTAGTCGAACTTGACACTATATATAAAGAGGCATGGGAATGCAGCTTGCAAGCGTGATAGACTAGGCGGAAGAGTGAATGAACGAGTAGAGACTTCTTTGGAAGTAGGCAGGACTGTTGTAATCATAGCTTGAGAGGTCGGAATTTTTTTAGTTAAAGAGGTATGAGCCTGTGTGTGAGGCGGAACATCAGTAGGAATAAGCCCACGGTGCTCCAAGGAATCTCTTAGGCACTTTGAAGGATCACTAGATAGCTCAATATCGGCTTCCCTCTTTCTTCTCTCCCTCTTTCTATCTGAATCCTTATCGGCCTTACGAGCTTTGTCATACTCATGGTCTTTCCTCCTTCCCCTTTCTACCATGGACTTGTTGTGGCCAAGTGGATGATGTTCGACAATTTGGCCTCTACGTCCACTAGCATGGCGGGAGAGCATCCTATAATAACCATAACCCATGTAACCTGTGGAAAATAATGATATTAATATCAGAACTACGAATTAAAATTCAATGCAAGAATGAGTGTCTGTGATCCTACTGAAATGTGTGGTGTCATTGGCCCTTTAAATACTCTACCAACCATACTAGTAATGAATTAAAGTGTGGATCTTTCCACTTCACTTTCAAAAACCCTTGGCTAAATAATGAACTCTAAACCAACGTCCCCATGAATGTCACTGACGGTGAAGTTGATCTCAACGATATCACTCAACCTAACGAAAACGTCATAGAAAGGGCAAGATCGAGCTGTATCTTCTCCTAATGGAATCATAACCTGTTCACCAACTGTCGTAGAAGTTTTGATGATCATGTGCTCCGAAAGGGGCAAGCTGGGAAGAATAAGTCTCAAGCTGGGAGATTCATAAAATGACTCGTCCCATTCTTTGCAAGCATGATAGTCGCTGCCACTATCACCAGCACCCTCATCCTCCTCAGCCACTTCTTTTCCTTCTCCTTGTGAATCCTTCATCTTCTTCTAGGATCAGAGATATCCTTACATCTTTATCTTTGTCGCTTGGAATGTCGGCTTCAACTGGCCCAACATGCTCTCTCACCATGGGCTCTTCAGCATGTACCACGCTGGAAGGACCCGCAACTTCCCCATGAATATTCTTGTCGAAGCTACAAGTGGGGGCCAAAGAACGGGATTAAGCCAAGGAGCAGCTTTGTGTTGGAAACCCAGCAATGGTAAATCTATCATGGAGAAACAGGCTACACCATCATAAATTGTCATTTGTTAGAAGGAAAATAACGGTGCACTGATTGAATCTAACTAACTTCAGAGCATTAAGTGTTCTCTCATATTCGTCACTATCGTCACGAGTTGAGATGCTTATGAGGAAACACACAATAAGTTGGAAACTTAGAAATTTTGCAATGGGAGGAGGGGGAAAAGAAACGTATATGCAGAAAGCTAGAGCCGATTAAAACTATGCGAGCATCGCATAAACAAATATTCGTTCTTAAAGGCAGAATGCTTGTTATGGAGGATTTCAATAACTTTACATCCCTTCCAGGCCTCTATTATCAGATAGGATGCGGAATCCCGTATTTTCTTAAGTTGCAGAAGATAAGTCAACTCATTGAACCTTAGAGGCCGTTTGAATATATTCATGAAGAGGATGCACAAAAAACTTAAAAGAGAACAGCCGTTTGGGTGGATTAGGAATGGAGCTTTTCCATGTTCTTCCAGCACCATCATTAGGAAAGGATTGAATGGCAGGATCGCATAGCCCAGGCACATATACTGATTGCATGTTGTGAAGTCCAGGGAAGGATTGTGAGTGAATTCATCCCTTGTCGGCATATGGACATCATTCTTAGGGATGATGAGTTAGAGACATATGTTTTAAGGTTACCCGACAGATAGGATTGAGGGTAGCTTCTCCAGAGGTTTGTTCAAGATTCTCAATCTCGGAGGCAGCTGACCCGCTATCGGCATGACTTGAACTATTTAACTTTGGGTTTAAGGAGTTTCGATATGGCTTGTCCTTGTAGGGATGGATGGTGAAGCCTAAGCTATAGAAGACCCGGCTTTAGAAGGATTCGATGTTCCTTCACTAAACTTAAGACGGGGCGACCGACTAGTCATTCTAAATAATAAAACTTAGAATTCAACAAAGTCAGGTACGTTTTATTTTGAATAATAAACCCATGTGACCAATGCCAGAATTCAAAGGATGTCCACATGTGTTGACCAATCTGGTTTTGAGAATTGACTGAGGTAAGTGCAGTATGAGTCCAATGTCCCATACACCATGGACGTACATCATATGTAGATAACTCGCTTGTGCTACAAAAACAACCTGTGTCATACTTTGAAATTATATCTCGAAACTTACCCATTATCGATGAGTAATTAAAAATGGAGTTGCTGTCCGAAGCAAGATGGAAAGCTTTTCTTTTCACGATCACTGGAAGTACAAAAACAGGAAAAGCGATGCGATGGGATCATCTAGTACGATGGATCTTGAGTTAAATTGCTGCACTAGAATTCAAGCGGCGATAGAGACATGGCCAAATCCTTGAAGAGAGATAGTTAAATCTGAAGAATGGGGCTTGTCTCCTGAACTGCGTGCATTCGACCTAGCGAAAACTTGGCCTCACCATCAAGAAAACATAATTGGAAATTCATCAAACTCTTTCAATTGCGATCAACCAAACCCCAATCACCAATGGCATCACTATGACACTAGCGATCTCCAACCTAAAATTATTTTGATCGGTACCATGGTATTGAATTTCTCAAGGCTGAATTAACTCGACGACGACTCGAACTAGGGGCGGTATTGATGATCGATGGTAGAAGCAACCGATGGCACAGGGTCAAATCGGTAGGGAGATAACTCGACGGCGCTGGCTCGGGTCGGAGGAAGAAGGTTGGATTGGGTGGAATGGTTCAAAGTGAATAGCAAGTGAAAAGTAAGATAAAAATTTTCTAAGTTTTGAATGTATAAGCTCAGGAGGATGGAAATTTAACTAGGAACCGAGTTAACAACTCGCTACCGAGTTGTTTTTTCCATCTACTTTATCTCGAAAGCATTGCAAAGGATAGATATGCCAATCTAAAGCATGAAGTGGTCTCTAGAGTGTAGATTACACCACAAATGTAAAGGAATAGAATTTAATTATAATCAAGACGAATAGTTGAAGGGAAATCCACCAAGCGAAAGTAATGTCTCGAAACAACACTTAGACAATACTTGGAATTTGTAGGATAACAATCCCTGACTCGTCTCGATCCTGAGCACACTTTATTTTCAATAAAAGCATACTTTTGGGAGGGAGGCTTAAGTGTCAACCAGGTTTTTAACCGATCAGAGGTCAACGAAAGTTGGAACGTCAAGATGAAGACGAAGCGATCTAAAAACTTGGAAGCACACTTAAAAGAGGCAAAGAAACAACTCGGGAAAGTTTCACGCAAAATGGGGCTAAGGAGATAACTCGGCACTGAGTAATTTGGCTCGGCACTGATCATTTTTCCTCACTATATCACTTCTCCAACTCCATACAACTCATATTCTACCCCTTCTGCTTATGACCAAGTATTTTCGTAAAGTAAGGATGACAAACTTCAAGGGTTGAAGAGAAGAAAGCCAAGATGGAAGGATAGCTCAAGTAATGACGGAACGATCGCTAGAATCAACCAATAATCAATGAAAAGAGCATGAAATACATTAACTAGAAGGTAGAAAAGCCAGGCAAATGAGTTGGTCAAATTTGCATTGAAGGAAATAACTCAACACCAAGTCAAATGACTCGGTCTCGAGTTATTCTCTTAACTTGGTTGCCTCCGAGCTCTCTTGTGTGATGTTGAGCCGATGTCTAGACTCTACTACATGTGGGCTTCTGACCCAACACACTTATTTCCTTATAAATACAAGTCTTAGTGCAACCAAAATAGGATCTTCTCTTGCTCTTTCTTCTTTATTCTAGATCTGGGCCATTATTGATTTCGTCATCTTACTCGTTCATAATATTCACTAAAGTAGGCACTCTTGGAAGTCTAGGCCTTAGAACTTGTTAAAGTCTTGTACTTGTGAATCTACTCTCTGTAATCTCATACAAACATTCTCAGATCCATAACCAATAAAGCTATTAAGTGGTCTTAAGCCAAAAATTGCCGAACCACTATAAAAGTCACTTATCTCCCTTTTATTATTTTTTATTTATTTTCAATACTATCTGCTAAACCTAGGTTCTACAGGTTCCCTACAACTAATTCTTGGGCATTGACCCATTTTCTGTCAACGACCCTCACTTAATTTTCCAACAGACATGGGTCAATAATGACCGTGCACGTGGTTAATCCTTGCTCTAAAACCATTGTCGTGGAGCCTACTTAAGCCTAACTAAATCATTATTATGACAACCATCCTATACCACCGACACTAAAAATATATAAATAGTGCGCTGCTGTCGTGCCCGGCCAATACAAGACGATCATCAAGGTTTAGAATGAACCCGCATATCATATAACTTGTCATATCTCACAATGCATGGAAAAAATATATAATAAAATATCTCAGATATAACAAAAGAGACAATAATAATAATGTGAACGGACCATCATCATCAGAGTACAATATCCACAGAGTTATACAATATTAGTAGAGTTTATACAATGGAAACAAACTCAACAACTATCTCTAATACAAATAATAATAAGCAAGCACTGTCCCGGGCTCTACAACAATGCTCAACAAAATAAGTGTAGACTCCATATATGTATATAATACGAGATAACCCCATCAGCTCGTTTTTCAACAGCTACTACATCACCTAGACCTGTTATCTAGTCTACTCATTTGAGAGTACCCAATATAATACGAGGTAAAGCATAATACCTTGGGTTAGACAATAGTCTGCTATGGGCAGTAAATGAGTCTCAAAATATTAATAAGCAAATATGGTAAGGAACAAGAGTACACAAACCGTACCTGACATGTCCCTACAACCGAAGAGTAAGCATACAACACTATAATATACTACTCTACAATACCATAAACATATACCACAAATCAGATAAAGGATATCAATCTTCCATGTATTCCTATCTCCAATATCTCCTTCCCTTGATATCTATGAGTGATTGCCTACTAAAGAGAACGACCAAAACAACTATAGCATCCATCAAACCATCCTAACTACCACTCCATGTGATCTGAATATATGATAGCTCATATGGCCTCCTTTCGACCAAGGACTATGGAAATTCCTATTCTCTGTTGTACTTTCGTATCTTGCAGTCCAAAGTTGGATATGTGTCTCGCAGCCCAAAGTCGGACACTAGACCCAAAGACATAGGTCCAGGGTATACAAGTCCCTTAATTGATCTATGGACATCTCTACTTAAATAACCCTGCTTTAAGTAGAACAGATAACACTTCGAGCATCAATGATTCCTTTGCTCCATTTGGATACTAAGCCTTTTTTGCTCAATCTAGTTTCCATTATTCATGAGAAACCCTTCCACATTGCTCGATCCTATGGCCTACCCACTTTGCGAGCCACCATATTCGGAACCTACTCCCGACACGAGCCAACATCCGAAGACCATACCTTTTCATCATGCTATTATATCGACATCCAACCTGATACAAATGAGTCAACACCTGTAGCACAATTTAGAGGACCTCTACTTCACCTTTCATAAGTTTTTCATCCCGTTTGAACCTAACCTTATAATTAGGTACTGACCTCTAATGTCGGCCCCAAGCTCTCTTCTTAGCCAATTCATGGCTAGGTTTGCTTCCACTCCTTCCTTACGCATAGTACTCCATGCTCAGATGCTTTGAACCTGACTTCTCTACACAAATCAAGTCATCATAACACAAGTCCTCTCTTCAAAGAACCCTACTTCGTATTCTAGAAACAAGTCATCATAACCTCCAACACTTAGCCAATCATCTATCCATCAACTCAGGCTACCACTACTAGCAACATCTTTACTCTCCCCAAAATTGCCACCACCATGAACCAAACTATAGATGTCAGTGCCGACCTCTCAACTCAGTGCTGGTTGGTGTTCCAAGTTTCATTTGATTTCAACTAACTTTGCCTTCGATTTTTTCTGTTCTCCAACCTAACTTTCTATGCAATCACAAACTAACAAACAAAATCGAATCATATCATCCAATATAAAATAACAAACAGTTTCATCAAATCAAACGTGTAATCCATTAAAAAAGGAAAACAAGTCAATTTCTAACATAGATCTATGTATAACATGAATATATGAGCATGAGCAAGGGTGATTTCCAAACAATCTAAATTATAAACATAGTTTAACATGTAATTAAAGTTAGAAAAGGTTTTATGGCCATATTTTTTATTTAAAACATGTTAAATCCTTTTATTCTACCATATAAATATGCATGGTATACTCAAAAGGCATAAATCACTTATGAATTACCAAATTCAACCAATATGACTGTAAATCCAATCCAGATAGTAATTAAATACACTTCAAATCAAGCAAAATGATGATCACTACCTTCTAGTTGATGATCCAATCTCTAATCCACAATCTAGTTTTATTTAGAGAGCAATTTGAGTGATTTTAGATGAAATTAGGATGGATCTAGGGCTAATTATGGTTTAGAACTTATTTAGAATGAGATGGAAAAGTTTTAACTTGACTCTTCATCCCTCTAGTTATAGTATTCTCTAGTTAGAATAATGGACCAACTAATAAGCTTCACTAATTATACACTAATTCTGGCCACCAGCTTCAAAAACTTAAAACATGCATAAATCTTTCTAACCCTAAGTTCATTTTTCTATTATTACCATTCTATAGAATGGAAAACCATCATCTTGAGGCAATGGAACTGGTTTGACATCTTGATTCGACTCCTATAAAAAGTTATAGTCCAAATAAGATTTTAAAGGTCAAAATGGTCATGGAGAAATTCGAAAAAATCATAGGTGTGTAAAATGTCATTTAGAGTCATACTCCAAAATTATAGAATCATTTAATCTCACACAAATAAAATAATTTTTTATGATCCTTCAATATGTAAAATACAAGTTTAAGCAACCACGATCATCTTGCATGCGTATTTATCGTAAGCAACCGTTAAACATCTCACACGAGCAGCCATGTAGTCAATAGTATAGACGACCTATCCTAGAATGCGGTATACTAGCCTATTAAATATTGTATATAATGGTGAAAGTAGACACGAGAAACAGTGGATATTACCATCCAAAGAGCTCCGTATAAGAAATCCTCATGCTCTCTTCCGTCTCTCACATACAACCGTCCTCACTTTCGCTCCATTGCACCTTCACTATCTTTATCGTCTTTCTTCTAAGTTGTTTCATATCATACGCAACAATACATTGTGGTCTACGAGGTATAAAAACTTCTGGTTCTACCTCAACATCTTCTAGCTGATCCAGTGTGATCTTCATGTCTGAGTCATGCACAAACTTCTGCCGATAAGAGACATGAAAAATGTTGTGCATGCCCGCCATCTTCTAAAGTAAATCGACCCTGTATGCTAGCTTCCCAATTCTCTCGACTACGAAAAGGTCGTAAAAATCTCGATGCCAACTGCCCCTTTCTACGGAATAGAACTACATTATTTAGAGAAGAAACCTTTACAAACACTATATCTCCGATAGAAAAATCTAACTCCCAATTATATTTTCTATCCATCCTGAGCAGATTTCAGTCATTGCTGAATGACCTCAATCTTCTTCGAAATCTCTCCAATCATATCTGGCCCAAGTATCAGTTCCTCGCCTACGTCCTACCAATATGAAGGAGCATTACATGGTCGGCCATATAATGCTTTCTGTGGAGCCATATCAATACTTGGTTGATAACGGTTATTATGTTCAAACTCTACAAATGCAAATGATCTTCCCAAAACCCTCTAAAATCTATAATACATGCTCACAAGAGATCTTCTAATATACAATTTACTCTTTTGGTCTGCTAATCCATTTGCAGGTGATAAGCTGTAGTAAGATGTAACTTGATCCTTAATGTCTTTTGTAAGCTCTTCCAAAATACACTAGTGAAAAACGGGTCTTAATCACTCACAATGCTCTTTGTCACACCATGAAATCGTACAATCCAATTTACATACAACTTCGATAGCTTGGATACCGTTCTACTCGCAAAATGCAGCTTTACTAAGATGCAGCTTTACTAATGTAAGCTGTACTAAGATGGCAGCTTACATACAAATTTCGATTAGACTAGGTCTAATCACAAACATGCCAACATTTCAGGTTCTAACTCACAAGAAGGCTGAAATCAAATCTAGCAATATATTCTATCCGCTTCTATTCCAAGAATATTACTTCTAACCCAACATGTCTTCTACTCAATGCATTGGCTACTGCATTCCCTTTACCCAGAGTGTAGGAAATACCGAAATCATAAGAGGCTAAAATTCCAACCACCGTTGTTGCCAAAGTTGAGATCTATTTGAAAGAAAAAGGTACTTCAAGGATTAATAGTCCATGAACAGCTCAAACCTATCTCTAGACAAATAGTGCCTCCATATCTTCAAAGATAAAATAATTTTCGCCAATTCCAAATCATGAGTTAGTAATTCTTTTCGTGCGGCTTTAGCTGTCGAAGCATATAAACAAGAACCCTTCTCTTTTGTATTGACACCATACACAATCCAGTACCATAAGCATCGGTGTATACTATCAGTTATTCATTTCCACTTAGAATTATCTAAAATAGTGTACCTGTTAACCTCTCTTTCAGACTTACAAATGCATACTCACGCTTCACATCCCATACAAAGGTTTAATTCTTCTTCGTCAAATGGTCAACGGTGCTGCTATCTTCGAAAAGTCCTTTATGAAGCATCTATACTATTCCATAAATCCTAGAAAACTTCTCACATCCGTAACATTCTTGGGCTGATTCCAATCATGTACAGCTTCCATCTTCGCAGGATCCACTGCTATACCTTATCCCAAAATGATGTGCTCACTTCTTCTCTCCAGAAGTGACACTTAGAGAACTTCACTCTAAACTTGTCCTCTGTTAAGAAGTGCATTCTGTATTTTTCTTCAGCCCCGTAATGGATCAGAATATCATCCACGGGCACAAGAACAAACTTATTCAATTGGTCTTTGAAAACCCAATTCATGAGTCTACAATATACGCTAGAATGTTATTCAATCCAAATGGCATCATCAACCACTCATAGAAACTCGACGGCATATGAAATGTAGTAATAGGCACACTCTCCTTCGCTACTCTCAACTGGTGAAATCCCGTGGCCAAAGAGAACACCTTCACACTATGCATCTGATCGAAAAATTCATTAATGCGTAGGGGTGAATACTATTATTCCTCGTTACTTTATTCATCTCATGATAATCCACACATAACCTCAAAAAGCCATCCGCCTTCGTTACGAATACTACAGGTGCGTCCCACTTAGATACGCTTGTTCGAATGAACCCTTTCCTCAATAGGTTAATCACTTGCACCTCTAACTCCTTCTGCTCTCTAGGTGTCATATGCCTCAAAGGCATAACTACCGATCTAGCATCCTTCACCTAAGTCTATCTAAAACTAGATCTCTTTATGCCGCAGCAATCTAGTTACTTCGCCAAAGACAGCCGGATACTCTCTAGTGATAGGCACTGATGACAATCTATCATGAAGAACCTCAAGCAAATATAGAAAGCTAACCATCACCCCATCCTCCAATAGGTAGCTAATCACTACCATTCATCCATCCACATCTCCGACTGTCATTAATAGCTTCTCGCAATCCACTATGGTCGCATATTTCCTTAGCCAGTCCATACCCAAGATAACTCCGAACCTAAAAAAGTTCAAAACAAAGCAATCATAAACCAAAGAACATCCATAACTCGATAAAACTAGGTCAATACAAACCATGCAAAGACTAGTAGAGCCTTCCATAGGGTTTGTCACGATTAGGAGTTGGTCTACTATCTCAAGTTCCAATCACAATCTGTCTACTAGGTCACTACAAATGAATGAATGAGAAGCACCGATATTAAACAAAACTCGAACAGGAACATCACCAATTGAAAACATACCTTAAATGACGACTCACTTCCCCTTCTCCTTCACTAAGGGCGCACTCGACGAAGTCGGGACTGTGTCCAAAGCATATGCCTTCATCACCTCCTTATCCATCAACGGTTCTGGACAATTCTTATTTAAATGCCCAAGCTTGTCACAGTGTAACATTTCTTCTTCTAACTTGTCTTGCAGCCTTTAATTAAATGACCCTTCTCATTGCATTTGAACCAAACATGTTCCCATTTACCCTTCTTCATGCCACTCTTACCCTGAGGCTACTTCCCCTTCCCATTACACTTCTTCTTTCCTTCACCGCCTTGCTGTATCTTTGTCTCCTCTTTCTCAATGGAAACAACAACAACAACAACAGTATTAGCCTTAGGGTACAAGCTCTCATGGCAAAGTGCCTTCTCTACAAGCTTCTCAAATGACTCATTTATATGGTTCACTAGCTTTTCCCTTAAGCAGTCTCCAAATCAACGATTAATTTCTCTTTCTTTCTCAATGGAGTGTCAATGAACGACATCCCATAATTAGGCAAAGCATTAAATTCTACCACATATTCAGAACCTACCATGTCTTCCTACATCAGATTGACAAATTTTCTAAATAAAACCAAATTATGAGCAACCGGAATAAACTTCTCCTCGAACCTTACATTGAACCGATCCCATCATAACTGATCCTTTAGGGTAGCAATAGAACAGCATCCCATCAATTCATGGCTCAACCTTGAAGCTGTCTCGAAGCAAATTTTCTTTCTATCACAACTTCCAATTCATATCACTGAAGATGCACTCATAATTATCCAAGAAATTTTGCACTTCTATAGACGGTTCCTTCCCGTGGAAGGGCTTCCCTCCAAGAGTAGAATAATCTTTGCTCAGCTTAGCGAAATCATCCCTAGGTGCTTGCATAGGAGCATCTCCACCTATCACCACTCCAGAAGCATTCCTCGTCATATTAGCCATCATAGCATTGAACATGGCATGGATGTCAGGCATCGCAGCTCTTAATCCCGCTCCATCCTCTACTCTTAAAAAATAATTCCTCATAGTGTTCCTTGTAGGCCGGATCATTCTTATCTATAATAATTATAATCAGTTTCTCATAAAGAAAACCGTGTCTATAGTGCTCATTTGCATGCAACTTATACTATATAATATATATTGTTACATAGCTTCGAAAACCAAACTCTCGATCATACATACATACTCTCGATCCAGTCTAAGGCGATAAACCTTCCTTGTCTCTACTGGATCATGGTATCAACTCCAGCTAATCGTGTAACCAAAGCTCTGATACCAAATGTGATGACCACCCTATACTACTGGCACCGATAGTATATAAATAGTGCCTTGCTGTCAGCCCTGGCTGATACAAGACAGTCATCATGATTTAGAATGAATCAATACAGCATATAAACTGTCATATCTCACAACACATGGATATAATATAATATCTCAGATATGACAGAAGAGACGGTAATAACAATGTGAATTGACCATCATTATTGGATTATAATATCCATAGAGTTATACATCAATAGTAGAGTTTATACAATGGAAAACTCAGCAACTATCTCCAATAAAATAGTAATAAACAACCACTATCACAGGCCCCATAGCATTGCTTGATGGAATAAGCGTAGACTCTATATACGTACATAATACGAGAGAGCCCCATCCAGCTCATCCTCCAAATAGCTACTATGTCAACTAGACCTGTATCCAGTCTACGTATTTAAGAGTACCCAAGATAACAGTCTGGTGTGATCTATAATGAGTTTCAAAAAACTAAATGGGTAAACATGGTAAGGAATACGAGTAAACGAACCATATCTGACTTGTCCCTACAACCAAAGAGTAAGCATACAACACTATAGTATACTACTCCACAATAGCATAAAGATATACCCCAAATCAGATAAAGAATATCAATCTTATAGGTATTCCTATCTCCGATACCTACTTCCCTTGATATCTATGAGTGAAGCATGCTAAAAAGAACGACGAAATTACCATGCATCCATCAAAAAACCTAACTATCACTCCATATGCTCCGAATATATGATAGCTTGTATGGCCTCCTTTCTATCAGGGACTAATGGAAATCTCGGTTTTCCATTGTACTCTTGTATCTCGTAGGCCAAAACTAGATATTTTTCTCACAGACCAAAGTTGGACACCAGACCGAAAGCCATAGGTCTAGGGTATACAGGTCCCTTCATTGATCCATGGGCATCACCACTGACAATACTTCTGCTTCGAGTATAACATAAAACACTCCGAGCATCAACAATTCCTTAGCACATACACCTGAGCCCTCCTTTGCAACATTTGGGTACCAAGCCCTTCTTGCTCAATCCAATTTCCATTAGTTACGAGAACTCTTCCACATTACCCGATCCTACGGCCCATGCCCTTTACGAGCCGCTATCCTCAAAACATACTCCTAACAGGAGCCAACATCCGAAGACCACAGCTTTTCATAATGTTGTTATATTGTCATCCGAACTGATATGAACATGCCAATACCGATCTACAGGTACAAACCTCTACTTCACCTTCCAGAAGTACCTCTTATGTCGTCTCCAAGCTCTCTACTTTTCCTGTTAATGGATATGTTTTCTTCCACTCCTTCCATGCTTCTAGTACTCCATGCCCAAATGCTTTGATCCTAACTTCACTACACAAATCAAGTTTTCATAGAACAAGTCCTCTCTTCAAAGCACCCTACTTCGTATTCTAGAAACAAGTCATCATATCCTCCAACACTTAGCCAATCACCTATCCATCATCTCAGGCAACCTTTACATGCAACATCCTTGCTCTCCCCAAAATTTTCATCTCCATGGACCAAACTACAGATGTCAGTGCCAACCTCTCAACTTGGTGCCGACTTGTGTAGTTAATGAATTGGAACTTGCACCTTGAATCACGAGCTCTTCTAATACTCCAGAGCCTTCCCTCCAAGTTTCGTCCAATTCTGACCAACTTTGCCTCCGATTTTCTCAACCTCCAACCTAACTTTCTATGCAATCACAACACTAAAAAACGACATAAAATCATATCATTCAACATAAACAAACAACTTTATCTAATCAAACATGCAATCCATGAAAATAAGATAAACAAGCCAAACACTAACATAGATCTAAGCATAATTATATGAGCATGAGCAAGGGTGATTTCTATTCAATCTAAATCATATACATAGTTTAACGTGTAATTAAAGTTGGAAAAGATTTTATGGTCCAAAATTGATATAAAACATGTTAAATCCTATGATTCTATTGAAAGTCGCTATGCGTAGGATCAAAGATGGCCAACGGTTGTAAACAATGTAAGTGCAACAGAAATAGTAAAGTAGATCATATAGTCGATTTTTATATTGGTTTGAACTTCCGTTCTATGTCTAGTCCTTGACTTTTTCTGGAATTTAACTATCAACCCTCTCTTAACCCGGAGGAATAGGTATTATATCGTCTAAGCAACTGAACTGGACTTCTACCGCCTAGGCAATCGAATAGGACTTCCACCGCCTAAGCAACCGAACGGGACTTTCAATACAAATAGTAAAATTGTTTCTGATTGAATATGCTATTGAATTGCACTGATAAGTCAACAACATACACCCTTCCTGTAATCTTGTCCTTTGTGGTATAGCTTCTAATTCGTGAAGATAGAAAGTTTAGTCACTTAACAAGGTTTGTTCGAATGAACAAGTGATTTGAATGAAATATTGATTGCTAATGGCAACATAATTTAGACAATAAGAATGAGAATAAAAATCAGAAATTGGTGGTTAAAACAATTGAATTAAAGGCTACATATAGTGTTAAATTATTGTAACTTACCGTGAAAAGCAGTGATCAAAAGGTATGGAAACAACTCTTGAATCAAGGGTTGCTTTTGTTTGATGAAGTGAAGTGTCTTTTCAGAAATGTAGTCGTTATGCAATTTCATTCGACTGAACAAAAGAATTCAACCAACTAAAATATTTAAAATTTGAATCCGAGAGGAATCGGTAAAAAAACATGCAATTCAGTCGACTGAATTAGGTAGTTTAGTCGACTGAACATTCATATCAAATTGTGCAAAATTATGCATGTGCACAGATATTCATTCGACTAAATGACCTTGTTTATCGACTGAATTCTATTGATAGACAAAAATTACCATAGCTCATTTGGTTATAGCACTTTCCTTTTAAACTTGTGACCTGGGTTCGAGCCTTGCTCCATGCATTTTTTTGAAAACTTGATTTTTCATTTAAAATATCATTTTACCAATGACCCAAGTTCAAATATTGCTTCATATATTATTATTGTTATTTTTTTAAATAAAACTTTTATTACTCTTATAGAGTGTTTCGAATGTGTGTATATGTGTGTATACCACTTTGAGAAGATTTTAACATTTGTAAACTCTAGACATGACACTCTATGACTAATAATACTTTGTTTGTCACCTTCGTCTTGTCTCTATCATATATATCTTTTCATGCATCTCCATATACATACTTCATCCTCTTTTGTACTATGTATCTTCATGTTGCACTTATTTGTTTGTCTCTTTTTGATGCTTATGTACCTACAAGTTAGCTTAGAGATTCTTTGGCATAATTGTATAGCCGTTGTTATTAAAATCCAACAATAGAGGTTCTAACATCTACCATATAAGCATGCATAGTATACTGAGAAGGCATAAACCACTCACCAATTACCAAATTCAACCAACATGAAGGTAAATCCAATTTGGACAATAATGGAATGCACTTCCAACCAAGCAAAACGATGATCTCTATCTTCTAGTTGATGATCCAATCTCTAATCCGCAATCTAGTTTGATTTAGAGAGCAATTTGGGTGATTTTGGATGAAATTAGGATTGATCTTGGGCTAATTAGGGTTTAGAGTAGATTTAGAATGAGACGGAAAAGTTTTTACATGACTCTTTATCCCTCTATTGATAGTATTCTCTCATTAGACTAATGGGCCATATAATGAAATTCACTATTTGCATATTAATTCTAGTCAGCAGCTTCAAAAACTTAAAACAAGCATAACTTTCTAAACACAAGTCCATTTTCCTATTATGGCCATTCAATCGAATGGGCAACCATCATCCTTTAGCATTGGAACTGGTTTGAGAGCATAATTCGACTGCTATCAAAATTTATAGCCCAAACAATATTTCCGAGGACAAAATTGTCACACAGAAATTCTAAAAACTCATAGGTGTGTGAAATGTCCATAAGAGTCTTATCCCAAAGTTATAGAATCGTATGACCTCATATGAGCAAAATATAAATATTTTACGATCCCCCGATACGTAAAATATTGAACGTTACAATTGTACTTATTGAACAAGTCTCTTACTGAAGTATGCATCTCTCAAAAACCCTAAAAGGGATATAGCAATTTCATAAATTCTTTCAGTGGGTGTTAGGATCCATTTATCATATACAACCTTAAGGGTGTTCGACAAATCGTACTCCCCATAAATGGTAAGTAACACTTTGCTAGTTATATCTTGCATATAATTCATATCTATACATTTAATTTTCTCCTAATCATCTTTATGTCTTTAAGGATGCTTCAACAAATGATTAAGTATAATTGGTACTCACCCATCATTTTATGATAGCCTAAGGGTAATTAAGTAACCATTGAGGGTGGTCAACAAAGTTATATAATGTTCTTTACAAAAAATAGAAATATAAACATAAAAATAGATATTTTATAACTTGAGGGTACTCAACAACAATTGATATATATATATATATATATATATATATATATATTTTGTTATATTTATATTGTAAATGATGGATGTCAATTTTATTTAAATTCGTAATTTGTGATAATAATTACTGAGTATTATCGACATTGTATAGAAGATGAATATAAACTCATGACATCACATGTCTATACATCCAATGTATACTCTCTTAAGTCTATATGTGTTTTATTTATTTAAACCTCCATTTTCTTTATACATATAACACACACACACACATATATATAAATTCTGACATTTATAACTCATTAAGTTATATATATATATTCATATGTATTCTTTTATTAATTAAATACTTGAATTAGTTTTGAAAATAATATTTATATTTGTATAAATTAAAAAATAAACAAACTTGCATTTTATAACTCTTTATAAACTTCTATAATATTTTATTTAAATTTAAAATAGTTTTAAATTTACTCGATAACATTCAAATATGCTTATTTGAATCCACCTAAGGCTCAAAACATTTTATAGCCTTCCGCTAGGGCAAACCCTTGAATATGGCCACTTCGATGAGCCAAATAAAGGCCAAGAGATGAGAGATTTTACATTCATAAGAACGTTTCTTAATCTGAGTGACATTCTCCTTAGTTATGCACCTTTCTTTAGACATTATTCTAGTCGGGCTTTCCTACTGATTGTCGAATGTGTTTGTTAATTATTCATGTGAACTTAATATAGGCTCCAATACTATTGTTGGATTAGGTGCATTGGCCGTGGGATAAAAGGGTAAATTAAAAAAAAATCATTACACTAATTTGAACTAGATCTTATTTTGTGTTTATATGAATAATATCTTTATACTAAATCATATTTAATTGTTATCAATAAGTATTTTAATTTTAATTTAATTAATTTACATTAAATTTTTATGTTCATATATTATGATTTAAATATAAATTATGTTAATAATTTGTTTAATTTATTTTAATTTGTAATACATACTAACATTATGACTATACTAAATATAAATATTAACATAGAGAATACATGATGAATACATGTCATAACTATATAATTAACCATTGGGATCTATGGTTAATATATGCATAGTATAGGCTCAAGCGATGATAACAATGTTACATGCATTTTTTTATGACAAGAGTGGTATTTAATTTTAAGCACAACAATCATTTTGGTGTATTGAAGGATTGAACCTAAGACCTTTAAAAATCACAATCCAAAGACCGTACCACTTGATCTAGTGATCCTTAGGAATGTCATATACGTATACACACATAAACACACACATACACACACACATATAAATTTACGATGAATATAAATAAATATTATTTTCATAGATATATTTATTGTGTGTATATATAATTTTATTATACTCAATATAGATAAAGATAATTTTTTGGATTAAATTTAAATATTAAAAACCACGTGTATAGTTAAATGTATGTATATTGGATAATATGTATTTTGTTTAAATATTGAATCTTATATTATACTGAATTTACTAAATAAAAAAATGTTTTTTCTTTAGTTTACAAAATCGAGAGAAAAAATAAATCAACCTTTTTAAAAATTACAAGCCATCTATATAAGTATATACACATGCACACACACACACACATATATATTTATTATTATTAGACTTTTTTGCTCTCATAACAACAGGTTATGGAAGTAATGATGTTATTGATGTTGGCCTGGTGTGGTTTGCAGTTGGTGAAATGGTTAAATTTTTTAATTTTTTTTATCTAATTGGATCCTAATGGACCTATGAAATCTACAAACTAATATTATATCCAATCTATTTATTTAATAAAATCATATTTTATTACTATTAAATATTTCTTTATTAATTGGTCTTATTAGTTAAATATATTTGATGTTAGTTATGAATATACTAATATATTGATATTTTAGTGAGATGTCATAGTAATATAATAACATGTTTGTGTTTATATAGATGTACATATAGGTATTAGGGTTTACATATATTGCATATACATATATGTTATATTTACTTATGCATATAATAATTCATATGAATATTGGGAACATAAATGTCTATACACACACAGATATGTATGCATGTACGTATGTATGCACACATTATAATATATGTATAATACTTATATATGGATATTTATAGTACCATATGGATAGTTTAGACCTATATATGTATATATCATATATATTGCCATTTATTTAATTATATGTAGATACATAATTTTCAAAAATAATTTTATATAAAGATAAATGTTCTCAAATTTGGTTAACTAAGTAAAACATATATATGTAAATTAAAATATGTATAGTAATTTCAAATTTAATTTTGACCTAGTAAAAATATCTTAACTTTCAAATTAAGATGTATTACAAAATAACTTAAATTCAAACCTTTAAATTAATATTTGGAATATGGATAGTTCAATTTTGTTAATATATATCTATATGTATGAAGTATTATATTCAGCCTATTAAGAATTTAATATCAATATATATGTATATATATATAATAATTTATGTATTAAATAAAATACTATTATTTGCTTATAAAATTGTTTTTGGCCCAATTGTTTTTAAACTAAGCTATGAGCAAACAATAAAACAACTTTTTTTAAACATTCTGAAAATAAAATCAACGTATACATACATAAATATGGCCAAAATATTATTTAATATGTGTATAAATAAAGTAAATTTAATCTTAAAATACATATATACATTATATGTATTAAGGTATGTTATAATATTTTACATTTATATATAAAATAAACATTGTTTATTTATAATTTTATTTCACGTTTGAAACACAATATATTTAATTAAAATTCTAACTATTGTATAAATTAATTACATGATTGGCAGTATATTTATAGGATTATAGGGCATACGTAAACATAGGATATATGATTACACCTTTGTAGTCTAGCTCTTCACGACACCTCGATTTACGAATCGACCCTTAAACTTCTAAAATAGCCACTTGATCTCATTATAACCGGATGCACCTTTAGATTTTGTATGTATTTATTGTTGTCTGAGATTGAATAAGAGATCAATCATGCTGGGATGAGGAGCACAAATGACGTCTAAAAAGGGAGACAAGCTTTAAGAAAAATGAGCTAGATTGCATTAGTATTTATAGAAAGAAAATAGAGAAAAAATCTAAATCTTTTACTTAGTCTCTCTTACCAATTCAAACTCATATCGTTACCCATTCTTACCTTCTTTTGCCGACCATATATGATCTTTATATCGACTAAAAAAAATCCATGCCCATTAAGTAATCAATTATATTTAAAGCCTAAAATAGGTCGATATCATAAATCAATACCTCCATATATAGCTTTTGCATACACATCCAAATAATTACTAGTACATTATGGGAATTGCCAAGAGCTACAACATTTACTAAATACACCATAAATATCAAATACAATAATAATTAATATTTCTTAATGTTAATTAGTTTAATTAGTTTATAACCCTTTGTATTAAATCGTGTGGTATTTGAAAGAGTTTTTCGTCAACACTACATCACTTTAGGAACTATTGAGTTTGGTATTGGCCAAAACTCTAATATTATACACATTCAACATGATTAGTCCATAAACAAAGTCCTTGGTTCAATGATAACACTTATTTAACTGTTCAACTCTGATCCGAGATTTTGACTTTGAATTGACTATGGTTGACAGTGATATTAACCTCAGACAATTGAGGAGAAGAATTCTAGATCGGATAGTGCTTCACTTCTAATGCTTCAACTCAGACCCAACCGTAGTTGCTCGATGGTTGTCATGCCGTGATTTAACTATAATCAAAGTGGAGTATACACATTAAAATTCTACGATATTCTCAAGTTGAGAGATCTATGAAACGTCGTTACGCTAGGATTTCTCGTTTGACCTAGTTATTATCTACAAACAAGAAACTCTTATATGAGTCATTCCATGTTTATCCAATAACTATGAGTATGTAACCCCTTGGTGGTCACAATATCCACGAGTGATGGACTTCCAAAGATTTTAATCGTGTTACGTATTTAGTGTCCATGGATGTATCAATATCCGTTTCTCGAAAAATCTTGACTAGGAATATTTAGAACAAATTGCTATTTATATTTTGATTAATTATTCCCTAGTGTAACTATTTGCAACTACAAGCATATAACATTTCATTTAAGGGTTTCCTTAATTAATGCTTTAAATTAATTACTTAATTAATTATATCACAATATAACAAAGTATATAAAAGAAAAAAAATACCTTTATTACAAACAAGATTGATTAAAGAGTAAGATATATTTAAATAATTACTTAATTTCCTTTAGGAATACCACTAGCACTCTCGATCGAATGCTTACATGACTATGAATTTAGCAACTATTAAATTGTTATTGTTGTAATAATTATGCTCCTATTTACTTGCATAATTATAAGGAATGTTGTCTACCGGTTTGTTTAAATATCTAAAAAAAGGCAAGTTGAAACTAAAAGAAATACAAACACAAACAAAATAAGGAAAAAATGGAAAAAGTAAATAGGTAGATAATTTATGTGGTTCAAACGTTAAAGGAACCTACTTCCACATGTTAAATTAAGCTATATTTCATTCCTTTATAGTACAAGCTATGAAATCAATAGAGATCCTAATACAACTTTCACAATATCTAATTCACTGAATATTGAAAATTCAATACATTTTTTCTGCTACCATCCTATCCTATTATAGTAGAAAATACGTCAGAAGGATTGCTAACGTCGTACCTCTTGTTTGATAGTCATTGTTAGATCTTTCCGTATTTCCATTATCCACCTAGTCAATTTGATGTGTGTGGATAGGTGAACTGGATTTTGGTAGGATAATTGAGTATAGGCAGGACAATTCCGGATTCAGGTAGGATAATTCGATTTAGGCGGGATAATTTCAATTTGAGGTGATGATGTAGGTGTGATGTCATTGAATGCCAAACACCTATTTTATGTTTTTACAGTATGTTAAGGAGTTTTGTTTAGTTGTTTTAGGATTCCATGCTTCACTGTGTTGCTTATGCAGTTCTTACCAATGCTATGAAGGCACGCTGTACTTTGTTGACATTGAGGAATTGTTTGATGATGGAATACCCTAAAATTAGGGATGTGCTAGTTGGTATGGAAGCCTTTTGAAATGTGCAGTTCGCCTCAGGAGGTGTCGACTTTGAATACTATATTTGGAACTTGCGTAGTTCTTATGTGACGTAGCTTTCAATCCATTTTGCTCTCTATTGTGCTGCTTTTCCTTTGACCATGTCTACTTATATCGGTACTAAATACTTAATTGAAAATTGAGTGCAACACTTGCCCTTCAAGTTTGTGTTTATGCATATTATGGTATAATTCTCATTTCACGCTTATCTTTTCAGTGGTTTAGAAAGCCATTTTCGCATTTAATGCTCCCCACATGCGACATACTGTGATCGGTGACCATGTCTTCTCATTCTCTGTTATATCATTTCGTATGATGAGAAATTTTCTTCGTATTTCATGAATTGTCTTTGTTATTATCTTATCTATATAAAAAAATGCATTGCATTTAACGGAAAAGATAAACCAAAGACAAAGAACGGATCAGATTTAATAGAAGAATACATATCTGATGGTTATTGGTTCTCCACCTAATATAAACATTAACTCTGTTATTTATATCTTTACGCTGTTAACTTTTTGAATCGTAATATATTTCAACTATCAAACCCATGTTTTGCCAACTACCTACATAACTGTAAATATGCTTCACGTACCTGCAGTTTCTGTCCCACTTATTCATTCTCTATGTATCAGTGATTTCCACCACCTATTCAACCCATTTCTAAAATTCAAGTTATTTCTCTTTCTTTTGCTTCTCTAGAAATTGATGATTAATGTGTACTTTTTTGCTAAACTGAAATCGATTCCCACTTCAATTGATATTACTCAATTTTTACTTCAATTAGGATGATTCAATAAAATCTTCTGTGAATGGTTGAATGTTTGATATTGCGCCCGAGGAGAGAACTACATGCTTGATTTTGCTTTGTTTTGCAACCACCATAAGATGATCAGTGGTGAACTCATGCCTATAGATTTCACATCTTCATGACTCTTACTTGGCTATGGTAAAGATCATTATCGCACTTTGTTGGTCGAATATTACTTTCCTCACCTGAGATGCTCCCTGCCCAGTATTGAGGTTCATTGATGGTCTATAGAGCTCTGAATTTATTGCTCGGTTAAGAATATGATACATAATTTTTATCCTCTTAAATGGATAAAACCGACCTGGAAAAGAAAAGGAAGTGAGTAATATAACTCTATAGATGGTTATTCTAAGTACCTTATCATTGTCTTTATTCTTCTTTTTACTACCATTCCCTCCAATTGTCTGCACGTATACGTTCTTTCTAAAGCTACATGCATATACACATAATTACTCAATTTTCAAAACAAGAACGATTAACATTTCAAATAGTATATAGATTTCACTTATATTTTCTTTTTTGGATTATGAAGTAGTAATAAGTTTATTTTCTCTTTTAACAACTAATAAGTTTTCGAATATTTTACTATTTTGTTGTACTTGATTTCATCTAATTTTTGTTTTTAATTTTTGATCCATCTTTTGTCAATATAAGTGTTAAAAATGGTTGGTCTTCATTGTATATTAATTATCTCTTTTTTCTTCCATGTGTTTATCTTTTAGATAAATTATTGTTTGATTGTTCATTTTGTGTTATTCTTTACAGACCATGTGTAATCTAGAAATTAATTTAGTTTATAAGTTATGCTTTGGATGTCCATTATTAAGATCCAAAGGATGAGAATTTAGATAAAATTATTTATAACTGAAAGGTATAACTTGAAGTAAAAAATGATTTTCAATTTGTTTCTTTATTACTTATTGCATGTCGATATATAAAACTCTGAATTTTATGATATTTTCCAAAGCTAAGGACTTAAACTTTTAACCATCCAATGGTATAGATCTACTTTTAGTCCACAAGAAAGGTAGATGTATACAACTTAGGTAATTGACACCTTAACCTGCAACAACAAACACAATTATACAGTCAAACCTAATCCTGGTTGGCTTCATTAAGTACCTTTTGAAACATGGTCTTCATTCAACATTGTATTTTGTACCGTTTGATGAACGATGATGAAGAAAAAATACATACTTTAAATAAATATTAAATCCTTAAATCATTGTATATCTCAATTGTAAAATCTCGCCTTTTTGTATGCTTTAAATCGACGATAAACCACACATGTCAGACTTAAACCATACAAAAGGGTGAATTGTTATTAGGGTATATAAGAAAAACAGAGAAAGAAATAAAACAAAACAAAATCTCACAGCGGAATGGCAAAATATAATAATCAAATAACAGTTCATGAAGCTGTTTTACAAAACATTTGATTATACATATACAACATATATCAGAGTTACACATACCAGAGAATAATTAATAATGCAGCGGAATGGTATGAATGTAGTGGAATAATATAATAAATAATAGTAATACAATCTTCGTCTTCGTCCTCTAGAAATAAAGTCTTCGAATCCTGAAATGCTCAGGCTGACCTGGGCAAATTGAAAAGACAAAACACTCGAGTCAGAACTAAAAGGTCTTATGTAAGTTAAATCAACTGTAAATAATATGAGTGGAACGACGTCAGAGATGTTTACGGGATATAACATCTCCTATCCAGTGTCTAATGTGAGTGCAGTAACTTAAGAGATGCTCGGGATTCACATCTCCTAAGAATCCGTTAAACTATTTACTATGTAGTAATATTTCGCTATAATAATAATGTCTATAGTAAAATAAACTTACTTTTAAATAGCATTAAGGCTTTATATTTTCCACCGTAACACGTAGTAGTCCCAGTAGTCCATCCAATATCATGGTTCCTCCTGATCGGGAAGCCACCAGAAGATGGCACACGAGCTACGGGAGAAAATCAAACTCGTACAAGGTGCGCTAGGGTAGGTGACACGGCACAATTAGGCATTGCCAGGGTAGATATACCAATTACACATCCGAACCGGTGGTAACGCGTAGTAGCTACTACCACCCACCTCGAGCCACACCCCCTAAATCAAAAGGGTCCAATCAATCACAAAGTAATAAACTGGTATCGAAGGAGTGTGTCCGATAAAAGGTGCTACCTTCTTAGCCCATCAATCGCTCATGTTTTAGCCACCTTATGCCAACTCATGGGAGTCGGGTCCACGTATATACATCAAAGGAATGCCGCCACCATTCTACTTCATTCTAGAATCTCCACTGCGTACACGGTTGTTAAAGTGGTATTCGGAGTTGGCAGAGAGTGCGACAACTTCTGATCCCGGTCTCTTTAACAACCAAACGTTATTATAACACCGCGGTCATTTCAAAATAATTTATACTTCAAAACTAGAATATAATATCCATTTCAAAGCCATATAAATACGACATCATTTCCATTTTTAAAACCAAATCAATATGATATCATTTTAATAAAAACCCAAACCAATATAATGTCATTTTTATTTCAAATATATCCCTTTTCCGAAATCAAAGCACTTTCAAAGTTATAACATTTCGAAATTAAAACACTTGAATATAAAACTTTCAAATTATAATACCTTGAAACTCATAACTTTGAAACATAACTTCCACCACTTAAATGGTTTAAATATTTAGATACTTTATATAATAAAATAGCTTCTCCAAATACACCATTTCAATCGATTTCAAAGCTTTCAATATTCAACATTTCAAAACTAATTTGTTAACTTTATATATATATCAAATTCAGTTTACTATTATTTAGTTTTGAAATATTTACTTAATAATTCCAATTTCATTCAAATAAACTCCAATTTCAAATAACTGCATATTTTCTTCACTTTATTCAACTTGATATATTCATTTATATAACCTTACACAAAAAATCAAGTTAAAATCATATTCTTTAAAATCTCAAATTCAATAAGTCCCGTATCAATTTTTATTAAATAAGATTCTCAATTAAATACAATTTTAAATAAATTTCCAATTTATCTTTCAACCTCAATTTATTGAAATCATTATAAATTATATATATTAAAATACATTTTAAATAAATACTTAACCATATTATATTTTATATAAAATCAAAATTATTATTAACTTATTTATATCAACAAATTTATATATAGTTCAAGTCAAGAATTTGACTATATGTCTAAAATAGCATTTACGTAATATCTAAAATCAATATTTATATAAAACCAAGTATTTCTTTCCAAAAACATAGAAATCAAATTCAAAATAGTTTTATATATATAGACTACAGTGTCTGTATGCAATTTTCTATCCTATGGTCAAGTGATACAGATATTTATCATTTCAATCCGTAATTTGAAATAGAAATACAGTTATATATCATTTCAAACTGCAATCCCGAAAAATAAAAATCTATAAGAACTTGCAGTTTATAATAATATAAAATACAACATCCATTCATCCAATATCAATCATCAAACATTTATCACAATCATCATCCAATTCAATCAATAACATCCATATAGAATAAGTAATAAATAACAGGTATTTACTGGCAGTTTATATTCAATAATAAATTAAATAACAATTTAACTGGCAGTTTATATGCAATAATAAATTAAATAACAATTTAATTCAATAAATTCAATTTAACTAACATGATGATTAAAATTATGTCAAATAGTCATAAATAAATTTCTAATCACATCATAAATCAATTTAACAAACATAAGAAAATTTAAAAGTTGTGAGTGGGTTAGAACACTCACCTTTTGAATTTAAATTGAATTTAAATCCAATTTAAACCGAAAATTTGAACAGTCTTAGAATTCATCCAAACCAGCGTCAAAATGTACCAAATTTAAATACGAACCCAAAGGAATAAACTGCGCACGAAACGGACCTCGTATGTAAAAGTTATTAATGTAAGAATGAGTTAAAAATTAAATTAAAACAGAAAAAAAGACTCACCCATACGCGAGCGACACGTCATCATCCTCACCGGTTCCAATTCTTGTGAAACCGCGCCTACTACAGATCAAATCGCAGCAAAACCCTAGTGCACGAACACGCCGCCATGAACCTCGACTGCACGCGCTCCTATCACCGTCGTTAGCCACGTCGCGACCGCTTTAGCCCCTCGAACCCCCCAGGCCCACTCCGATCGACCATGATTCAAGCTGCAGTTCGAAATCTCATGCCCTAATTCGAAAATTGCCAAGCATCCCACCGACTATTCGACGCAAAACCCACATAGATGAAGTCCCCTCGGTCCACTCTACAAAACCCCTCAAACAATTTGGCAATCGGTCATAGTTCATCACGACGCGATGAACGGCCGAAAATGGTTCTTCAATTTCTGCCCAGACAGAGCTTCAAATTGAAAAACAAATTACAGATCTGTAACAACCCAAAATTTGACCACTTGAAAATATAGTATTTAGAGTGATTTTAAATATAAAATATAAAAGGTTTTATGATTTAAATAATATTCGACAGGATTTGAAAGTAGAAACATACATAAAAATAGTAACATTTGCCTATATCGACAAAAGTGACAAAATGCTGATTTTAGAAAAGTATGTTTCAGTGGTTAACTAAATTATCTTGACTAATTTATGAGTGTTTATATTTTTAAATAGTATTATACAAACTTATTTTTAAATTTGGTTTGCATAAATAAATAGTTTAACTAAAACGTCAAAATGTGACCGTAAAACATTTTGTCGAAAAACGATGTTTTGTCAGTTAAAAGTTGTCGCAACGTCATCGTACCTTTATTTTCTTATATAAAAACATATATTCAAACAGTATAAGTATTAATTAATTCATTAAACAAGTTTACTTTTACTAAACATGATTATAAAACTTCTAGAAGTCGTTAGTAAAAGTAAGTAAGAATTAACAAAAGTAAGAAAAAGTAAACATCAAATCACATCAAATCAAAGCCAACATAATTATGATATTCTTTACTTAATCTTTAAGTGACTAAGCATAAAGTAAGAAGTAAAAGGATGATTTTCAGTTTTGAAAAAGTGTAGATTGCTTTAGGTTAAAGTAAGGTTAGTTTGGTTATTTGGTAAGAGGTTATTTTGGTAAAATTACAACTTCTTTCTTTTTCTATAAATATCCACCTACTTCTTCACTTTTATTCACATTTTATTCTTCTTTTTTTCTCAAGCTTCTTCATCTTCTTCCTCTTTTCTTTAATGGCTTCCAAGCCATAGAAAAAATTATAAAGAAATAATGTCAAAATATTAAAAAAGAAATCAATGTCCATTCTCTTCAAATCAAACTCATTTTTTCTCCATATTTTACCTCTACTTCTCTCGACCATAACTTTTAAAAATCGAATAAAAATACAATTTTTTTTTTAAAATAATATAATTTTCCAATGGCTACAACTTTGGTTTTGAACACATTGTCCAATTCTTAGCATAAAAATGTCAAAATTCCACTTCTTTCCAATGCATTTTCTGGCCCAGTTTTTAAGCCAGAGAATATGCCATTTTGTTTTGATCATAACTTGATCATAGCAGATCCGAATTAAGAAAATCTTTTTTAGAAACCATATAAAATTCAAGTGGCTACAACTTTTTTGTTGATCACTTTTTTCAGTTTTGAAGTTTACTATATCTGTAACTCAATTCTTTGAAGTGCATTTTCGGGCTTCATTTTTGTCAGTTTGACAGTACCTCTTCTTCATTCTATCATATCTCCTTCAAAACTACTTGGACTCAAATGATTCTTTTTTTCAAATTCAATAGAAAAGAATTTTCAACAACTTTTCGGTTAACAAGTTTTTCAAATTTTGTGAGTAAGAGAGTCAAAAATAAAAGAGAAAATTATCTACTTTTCGGATCTAAATCTTGAAAATTCAAGTTCAAAGCTCTACCACTTCTTCTCTATATTTTCGGCCAACCTCCATCTCAAACCTCGACCAAACTATTTGAATGGAGAAGGTGTTGTTTTCTAGTGCTTAATGGAGTAGGAATTAATTAGTGAAGTGTTGGTTGATTAGAATGTTGGTAGGAAGTTAATCGCTTTGGTTTATGGTGAGAAACTCTATTTAACATCTATTTATATATATACATGTTTGATGTTGTGTTATGATTGCTATGGATGCTTACATATTCTTTGATCATGAAATATTGATTGTTTGATATGTTTGTTAAAATTGTTTTACCACATCGATAAGCACAAAGGAAATTACTTTCCTTTTGAAAATGAAATGGCGTAAATGGAATGCTTAAATCTTTTGAAAATAGTTTTAAAATGAATTAAAAATGTTTTATAAACATTTAAATATGTATAAAGAAATAAAGGAAGAAAATCAAGATTTTATCTTGTACATTTTAAATATGTCCAAAATAATTTTCCAGAAAAATCACGCTTTGTAGTAAAGTGACCAAAGTTTAAAATTGATATTTTAAATGCTTTGAAAATATGAAATAAATCCTAAAAATCTTTTAAAATGTATTTAAAGAGATTTAAGTTGAAAATATGGATTTCTAAATGATATAAAAGTCATTTTGAAGAATATAGCTTTTAAAACGCTATTGCAAACACTTTTCGCAAGGATTTTCGCAGAAGTTTGAAATAACTTTTGAAATGCAGTTTTAAACTTAACAATTATTTCCTAAATATTTTGTGAATGACTTTAAAGGAATAACTAAGTAATTTAAAGATTATTTGAAAGTTTTAATAAGAGTTTGAATAAATAGTTAAGAGAAATAGTTTATACCACTTAAACAAAAAAGTGAAGAAGATTGAATATAATAACAAACTGAGTATACGGAAACGACTAGTACATTTGTCCCGCCTGTGAGATCTGGGAAGATAAAAACAAGTTGTTTAACTAAGATTAGGGATGGAGCAACCAGTGCCCTGAACTTACCTGGCTATGTTTTCTCTTCTTAGGCGAGGGGTGGAACAGATTGAAAGGAAAGCCCGGATGCTCTAAAAGATCATATTTAAGTTTTTCCAAGTTTAAAGACAAAGATATTCATGATGTAGGATTACTTGCCATTAGTCCCTGGAGGTGAAATTTACCATATCTAAGATGGCAGTAGTGTTCTGTTATGAAAATCTTTAATTTGCAAGAATATGATTTGAAGTTAAGAAAGAAAATCTTTGATTAAGATTTAATAAATGATTTGGGAATATTTCCCCTAAGTTAAAAGTTATAACTTGAATATAAGAAATCTTTGATTAAGATTTAACGAATGATTTGGAAAGGTTTTCAGAAGTAAAAGAGAAAATGATTTGGAATTATTTCTAGGATTTAAGAAAGGTTTAAATTAACCAAATGATTAGATAAACGAGGCTTAATGATTCCATATACATTTGAAAAGAAAATGGAATAACTTGAAAAGATTATATCTAAGAAAGATATTTGATTTAAAAGATGAAAAAATTGATTGATGATTGATATCCACATATGAACTTAACATCTTTTCATCGATAATTGGCTTCGAAGGAAGCGGAGTCGGATTTGGGTAATTCCTATCTGAAAACCACTTCGAACCAATGTATACGTTTGAAAGTGAAGATATGTTGAAGATGATGATTATTGAAGATCGTGGATCTTCATAGCGTGAGAACTGCTTGTTGAACATGCTCTGGGTAGCTCCCATTAAAGAGTTATTTATAGAAGTGGTCTCCTCGTGATGGAGATTTTTCGGATTGCAATGGCTTCTCGCCTAGTAACGGCCGAGGAAAGTGCCTTCGATTTTGTTCAGTCCTAAAATGAACTTGTATGGATGTTTGTCTGACATTGTATTCTAAATCACATTTGAGTGGTTTCTACAAACGTATATCAGTTAGTGGCGGAGAAGGCAACTTCTCTTAGTTTAACACCCTTTCCCGAGACATATGAGATCATGAATTTATACTTTTCTAGAAATCAGTCGTGTGATGTGGAATGGCAGTGTGGCATTCAAAGTGGAACTTGTTATCATCAAACCATGGTTTTGTATGAAAAACGTGGCTTTGAAGAAATTGAGCGTAGCCTCGTGAGCCTCACGCCCCGGTTATAATGGGATTCTATGTGGTCAGATGTATGCTCGTATTTCAAATAGTAGTGATTTGGGTTATCAGATGTTCTGAGCCCTAGGTACCAGATACGTCTGGGACTCATGGCAGGGATGCGCGAAGTACGAGTCCTTGGATGTTATTTGCAGGCTGTATCCACTTTTTTCCATTTGTGTTGTTGTATAACGGCGTCTGAGTCATGGACGTAAGCCATGTATACATTGATCTTTCCACTAGTTTCCTATCATGTTGGAAATCCAATCCCAATAAGAGATTTACGATTTTGATTGTATTCCCAAAATAGCTGTAATGACTTGCAAACATTTCAGCTACCCCTTTTGGTATTATATATTCCGTTGACCTAGTCCGGGATATTACCTTAGACCTAGTCCAGGTATTGATATCTTATTTGAATAAGTTTATTTGAAAAGTGTTTTCAAAAGAATTTCATTAAAAATAATATCAAGTGTATTTTGGTATGAAGTGTTTTGGTTATCATAAGGTACAAAAAATCCATCCGTGTTTATGTTTGGGCGTGGTCTTATGAGATACCCTTCTTTTCAAAGGTTTTGATAACATAGTCATTTTAAATTTCGAGTATCTCGCACTGGTTTATCAAGCCTGATCTGGGTATTTTTAATACTCGCGTCAGATCCGAGTAGTTTCACGTTGAGTTGAAGATGGTTGGAGTTTCCAAAGGAGAGCTGGAGATCTTCATCATCGTTTGGACGTATTCTATTATCCGCTTTTCTTAGTGAGGTGGTTTGTTTGTTTTTGTTTGTCAGCATTTGTAAGGGCAGGTGTTATAACTGTCCAAGCTGAATTTAGGTTAGACTCTGATATTGTATTTTAAAATTTTTCGCTGTAAAGATTATTATTGAAATAATATATGTTATTCCATTCATGTGAGATACTATTCTGTCTTTATTTTCTTTTTACCCTTAATGTTGCGCTTATTCGTACAATTTGAGTTGGACATGTGTAGTTTATTGTCGATTCAAAGGGTACGGAAAAATGGGTCGTTGCATTTGGTATCAAAGCTGAAGGTTAAGCGAGAACCTTGGCTTTGGTTGGGTAAAGACTCATCAGAGATAGGGTTAGCAATATCCTAGGATGAGTTACTCATTAGAGATAGGGTTAGTAACACCCTAGAATGAGTTTGAGTGTATTATATATGAGCGCGTATTTGTTAGTGACTAATAAAAATGTTTTGTGCTGACTTATCTGTTGAGTGATTTATGGATTCCTATCGATGCGCCTGATCATCGTTATCGATGTGGGTTCCTAAACACTTGAACAAGACGAACCGACACGCTGATTTTGAAAAAAATTGGTAAATGAAATAATTTTACCTAGGATTATATTTTGAATATAAAGTATATATTTTGAAAAGTTGTATAGTTAGAAATCAGGATTAGTGAAATTTAAATATGAACATCTTGTGATTAGAATTTCACAATTTGACTATAAGGTGTTTCATAAAGATAATCGATAAGTAAGAAATATGAAGGTAATTAAGATCTTTAATACTTATTCCAAAATAATAAATTAAGAAATGATAATGTTAAGTTACTATCATAAAGTAATCAATTGTTTGACTTAAAAGTTTAAGTACAAATACCTTGTGAATTAAGTTTCACGATTTGACTACAGGGTATTTGATAATAAGATTTGTTTAAGGAATGAATACATAAGATAAAAATGTATCTAAATGATTGTGTAAAACAATAGATATAAAAGGAATGAGATTTTAAATTCGAGTCAAAAAGTTGTGGAAATTGGAATGAAATTAATTAATTAATATAAGATAAATTTACAAAATGAATTTATAAAATAGGTTTTATAAAATTATCTCTAAAGGATTTTGAAAATGTTATTATTTCAAATAAAATGAGGTATTTTATAATAACTAATTTGATTGGCTCGAAAATAAACTAAAAATGGCCAAGTGGTCTGCTCGGATGGTAAGCACTTCTCTTAAGTATAACTCTTCTTGTTAAGAGGATATATGATACTATTGGTAGTACCCAGTTCCTTGGATTTAATCGGAGTTACTTGATCTATATAATTTTCTTAAGTTAAAGAAATAACGTGAATCATTGGTTAGTAATCTTCATAAAAGTGTTTAAACTAAAGATAAATTGGAATCACTAATTGATAAGATAATGCGAAATTCTCGACGATTCTGTACAGTTGAAAATTTCTGAATCATACATAACTTAGAGCTAAGAAATTAAGGAAAACTTTTGGTAAAAGATTGTGAAATATTCTAAGTAGATGAAATTGGATAAGTATAATTTATAAATGTGATTATAAAAAAAAGGAAATTATAACCTAGAAAATGTTTTATTAATGAATTCCAGAATTAATTAAGGATATGGACTTAACTCTTTAAAATATGATTTATTTGCATAAGTTATAAGATGTAATAAACTTAAATAATAGTTTTACAAATGATTTATAAATAACAATAGTATTAAAGGAAATATACCGAGTTAAAAGATGTGGGAAGACTCTTTTAAAGATAAGTTATCTTTTGAGTGAAAAATGGTTTCTTTAGAATATTTTCCTTTAATAAAAATATTTGGAAATAAATAATTAAAGGGATTATATAAAGAAGCACCTTTATAAAGTGTTTGAACTTAGGATAAAAGTTTATGAAAGTTTTTTCGGGTTAATAAATACATATGTTATATGTAAATCATTTCATCACACAAATTTTTATCTAAGATTCGAGTTCGAAACTTTGAGGTGTTTACATCGATCCGAAAAGGATTTATCACTCAATTCTTGGCAACGAACATTGATTAGGATTTATGGTTGGGTACTTGAGTTTTCTATCATAGTTGAGTACTATGCAAGGAAAGCAAAGGTTTCTGGGTAAAGAGCCTGATTAAAGTCCACACTAGAGGATTGGGAGGATCGATACTAGTTCGGAAATAAAGTTATGTATTCGAATAAGATTTCGAATAAGATATTTCATATGGATGATTTGTATATATTATATAGAATTAATTTTAAAGATAAATGCTTTGGACAAACTTTTGTGGGGTAATTTCGAGGATGAAATTCTTTTAAGTAGGGGAGAATGTAACGACCCAGATTTTGACCACCTGAAAATATAGTATTTAGAGTGATTTTAAATATAAAATATAAAAGGTTTTATGATTTAAATAATATTCGATAGGATGGAAGTAGAAACATACATAAAATAGTTACATTTGCCTATATCGACAAAAGTGACAAAATGCTGATTTCAGAAAAGTATGTTTCAATGGTTAAATAAATTATCTTGATTAATTTATGACTGTTTATATTTTTAAATAGCATTATAAAAATTTGTTTTTAAATTTGGTTTACATAAATAAATAGTTTAACTAAAAAGTCAAAATATGACCGTAAAACATTTTGTCGAAAAACGACGTTTTGTCGATTAAAAATTGTCGCAACCTCGTCGTACCTTTATTTTCTTATATAAAAACATATATTCAAATAGTGTAAATATTAGTTAATTCACTAAACATGTTTACTTTTACTAAATAAGATTAGGAAACTTCTAGAAGTCGTTAGTAAAAGTAAGTAAGAATTAACAAAAGTAAGAAAAAGTAAACATCAAATCACATTAAATCAAAGCCAACATAATTATGATATTCTTTACTTAATCTTTAAGTGACTAAGAATAAAGTAAGAAGTGAAAGGATGATGCTAAGTTTTGAAAAACGTAAATTGTTTTAGGTCGAAGTAAGGTTAGTTTGCTTAATTGGTAAGAGGTTATTTTGGTAAAAATATCACTTCTCTCTTTTTCTATAAATATCCACCTACTTCTTCACTTTCATTCACATTTTCTTCTTCTTCTTTTCTTAAGTTTCTTCGTCTTCTTCCTCTTCTCTTTAATGGCTTCCAAGCCATAAAAAAAATCATAAAGAAATGATGTCAAATATTTATAAAATATTCAAAAAGAAATCAATGTCCATTCTCTTCAAATCAAACTCATTTTTTCTTCATATTTTACCTCTACTTCTCTCGACCATAACTTCTTCAAAACCAAACCAAAATACAAAATTCTGTTTTTCAAATAATGTATTTTTCCAGTGGCTACAACTTTCATGTTGACCACCTTGTCCAATTCTTAGCATAAATAGTCAAAATTCCATTTCTTTTCAGTGCATTTTCTGACCCAATTTTTAAACCCGAGAATAGGCCATTTTTTTTTGATCATAACTTGATCATAACTGATCCAAATTGAGAAACTCATTTTTCAAAACCGTATAAAATTCAAGTGGCTACAACTTTTATGTTGATCACTTTTTCCAGTTTTGAAGTTTGCTATACCTGAAACTCAATTTTTGAAGTGCATTTTCGGGCTTCATTTTTGTCAATCCGACAGTACCTCTTCTTCATTCTATCATATCTCTCTCAAAACTACTTGGATTCAAATAATTCTTTTCCTCAAATTAAATAGAAAAGAATTTTCAACAACTTTTCAGTTAACAATTTTTTCAAATTTTGTGAGTAAGAGAGTCAAAAACAAGAGAGAAAATGATCTATTTTTCAGATCTAAATCTTGGAAATTCAATTTCAAAACTCTACCACTTCTTCTCTATATTTTCGGCCAACCTCCATCTCAAGCCTCGACCAAGCTATTGGAATGGAGAAGGTGTTGTTTTCTAGTGTTTAATGGAGTAGAAATTAATTGGTGAACTGTTGGTTGATTAGAATGTTGGTAGGAAGTTAATCGCTTTGGTTTATGGTGAGAAACTCTATTTAACATCTATTTATATATACATGTTTGATGTTGTGTTATGATTGCTACAGATTCTTACATACGCTTTGATCATGAAGTACTGATTGTTTGATATGTTTGTTAAACTTTTTTTACCAAGTCACGTTGATACACGTCGATAAGCACAAAGGAAATTACTTTCCTTTTGAAAATGAAATGGCGTAAATGGAATGCTTAAATCTTTTGAAAATAGTTTTAAAATGAATTAAAAATGTTTTATAAACATTTAAATATGTATAAAGAAATAAAGGAAGAAAATCAAGATTTTATCTTGTACATTTTAAATATGTCCAAAATAATTTTCCAGAAAAATCACGCTTTGTAGTAAAGTGACCAAAGTTTAAAATTGATATTTTAAATGCTTTGAAAATATGAAATAAATCCTAAAATCTTTTAAAATGTATTTAAAGAGATTTAAGTTGAAAATATGGATTTCTAAATGATATAAAAGTCATTTTGAAGAATATAGCTTTTAAAACGCTATTGCAAACACTTTTCGCAAGGATTTTCGCAGAAGTTTGAAATAACTTTTGAAATGCAGTTTTAAACTTAACAATTATTTCCTAAATATTTTGTGAATGACTTTAAAGGAATAATTAAGTAATTCAAAGATGATTTGGAAGTTTTAATAAGAGTTTGAATAAATGGTTAAGAGAAATAGTTTATACCACTTAAACAAAAAAGTGAAGAAGATTGAATATAATAACAAACCGGGTATATAGAAACGACCAGTACATTTGTCCCGCTTGTGAGATCTATGAAGATAAAAACAAGGTGTTTAACTAAGGATAGAGATGGAGCAACCAGTACCCTGAACTTACCTGACCTATATTTTCTCTTCTTAGGCGAGGGGTGGAGCAGATTGAAAGGAAAGCCCGGATGCTCTAAAAGATCATATTTAAGTTTTTCCAAGTTAAAAGACAAAGATATTCATGATGTAGGATTACTTGCCATTAGTCCCTGGAGGTGAAACTTGTCATTAGTCTGTGGAGGTGAAACTTGCCATTAGTCCCTAGAGATGAAATTTACCATATCTGAGATGGCAGTAGTGTTCTGTTATGAAAATCTTCGATTTGCAAGAATATGATTTGAAGTTAAGAAAGAAAATCTTTGTTAAGATTTAATAAATGATTTGGGAATATTTTCCCTAAGTTAAAAGTTATAACTTGAATATAAGAAATCTTTGATTAATATTTAAAGAATGATTTGGAAAGGTTTTCCTAAGTAAAAGAGAAAATGATTTGGAATTATTTCTAGGATATAAGAAAGGTTTAAATAAACCAAATGATTTGATAAACGAGGCTTAATGATTCCATATACATTTGAAAAGAAAATGGAATAAATTGAAAAGATTATATCTAAGAAAGATATTTGAATTAAAAGATGAAGCAATTGATTGATGATTGATATCCACATATGAACTTAACATCTTTTTATCGATAATTGGATTCGAAGAAACCGGAGTCGGATTTGGGTAATTCCTATCCAAAAACCACTTCGAACCAATGTACAAGCTTGAAAGTGAAGATATGTTGAAGATGATGATTATTGAAGACCGTGGATCTTCATAGCGTGAGGACTGCTTGTTGAACATGCTCTGGGTAGCTCTTATTATAGAGTTATTTATAGCAATGGTCTCCTCGTGATGGAGATTTTTCGGATTGCAAGGGCTTCTCGCCTAGTAATGGCCGAGGAAAGTGCCTTCGGTTTCCTTCAGTTTCAGAACGAACTTGTATGGATGTTTGTCTGACATTGTATTATAAATCACATTTGAATGGTTTCTATAAACGTATATCAGTTGGTGGCGGAGAAGGCAACTTCTCTTAGTTTAACACCCTTTCCCGAGACATACAAGATCAGGAAGTTATACTTTTCTAGAAATCACTCGTGTGATGTGAAATGGCAGTGTGGCATTCAAAGTGGAATTTGTTATGATCAAAGCGTGGTTTTGTATGAAAAACGTGGTTTTGAAGAAATTGAGAGTAGCCTCGCGAGCCTCACACCCCGGTTATGATGGGATTCTATGTGGTCAGATGTATTCTCGCATTACAGATAGTAGTGATTTGGGTTATCAGATGTTCTGAGCCCTAGTACCAGATACATCTGGGCCTTATGGCAGGGATGCGCGAAGTCCGAGTCCTTGGATGTTATTCGCAAATTGTATCCACTTTTAGCCATTTTGTTGTATAACGGCATCTGAGTTATGGACATAAGCCATGGATACAAATTGATCTTTCCACTAGTTCCCTATCATGTTGGAAATCCAATCCCAATACGAGATTTACGATTTTGATTGTATTCCCAAAATAGATGTAATGACTTGCAAACATTTCAGCTACCCCTTTTGGTATCATATATTCCGTTGGGATATTCCGTTGACCTAGTCCGGGATATTACCTTAGACTTAGTCCACGTATTGATACCTTATTTGAATAAGTTTATTTGAAAAGTGTTTTCAAAAGAATGTCATTAAAAATAATATCAAGTGTATTTTGGTATGAAGTGTTTTGGTTATTATAAGGTAAAAAACTCATCCGTGTTTATGTGTGGGCGTGGTCTTATGAGATACCCTTCTTTTCAAAGGTTTTGATAACATAGTCATCTTAAATTTCGAGAATCTCACACTGGTTTATCAAGGCTGATCTGGGTATTTTTATTACTCGGTTCAGATCCGAGTAGTTTCAGGTTGATTTGAAGACGGTTGGAGTTTCCAGAGGAGAGCTGGAGATCTTCATCATAGTATGGACGTATTCTATTCTCCGCTTTGCTTAGTGAGGTGGTTTGTTTGTCAGCATTTGTAAGGGCATGTATTATAACTGTCCAGGATGAATTTAGGTTAGACTCTGATATTGTATTTTAAAATTTTCCGCTGTAAAGATTATTATTGAAATAATATATGCTATTCCATTCGTGTGAGATTCTGTTCTGTCTTTATTTTTGTTTTTACCCTTAATGATTCGCTTATTCGTACAATTTGAATTGGACATGTGTGGTTTATTGTCGATTCGAAGGGTACGGAAAAATGGGTCATTTCAAGATCTGAGATGCACTCGTCAAGAAATCCAGATCGATATAAAATTGGTTATTGTTTGAGGAGTTTTAATTTTGGAGTTTAAATTTTGAATTGAAATTGCAATTATGGACTAGGATTTGTCTGCCATTGAGGATGAGGAGAAGCAACTGGAATTTCTGTACGTATAGAAATGAGAAATATAAGAGCTGCTAGGGTTTATAACAAGGTGTATATATAGGTAGAGCTGAGAAATAGAGGAACGGATACGATTGGTTTGGACCGTTGAACGATAAAAGGCCCGAAAAGCCCGTTCTGACTTCGGAACGAAATTAGATCAACACATATATCAATATGATGTTTTAAAATATTTTAAAATCATTGGAATATGTTTCAAGTCCAAATTCCATCGTACGAAGAAGTTATGCTAAAATCAAGTTATTTCAAATTGATTTCAGTTGATTTCAATTAAGTTGATTTCTAAGTGTTTCGAGTCCTTTCGATCAAACGACAAGCCCGATCGCTACAAAACTGGAAATCCTACCATAATTCACTTTTACGGATCCGATGAATCTGGTTTCGTCAAAATCCGAGTCAGTGGCTAAAATGGATATTTTCTAGTTAATTAAATAAATTAATAATTGATTTATTAAATCAAGTTTTCAATTTCAACTCTATAATTACAAATTTCATCATTTTTAAATTTCTTAGTCATTTACACTAATTTAACCAAATTTAGATGTCAATTTTTTGTTGATTAATTTATCAATTTCAGTGTTAACCCTAAATTTCATTAAATTTCACTTAATTGCAATTAATCCATTATTAAGTTTAAATTCCAATAAATTAATAAATCTTGATATCCATTATTTTCATTCAACTAATTGTCATATTTTGAATAGAATTAACATTATTTTCAATTATTTCCTTAATTTACACTAACATAACATTGAATTGAGATTCATTGCAATTACAAATTTTCATTTAATGGACTAAATAAATGATTAACTTATAATAATTGCTATCATCAACTCTCAATCACATTTTTATAAGTTTATCATTCCCAAACAAATGCTATAATTTCTTACTAAACATTGATTTTATTCAATTACCATTCAATACATATATATATATATATATATATATATATATATATATATTAATTCATTAATTAATTCAATATTTACGTTTGTTTTCTTATAATCGATTTATAACCTAGTATAACATTTACATTAATTCCGTTAATTGTAACTTCATTCAAATAGTTAATATTTAACTTAGACTAGCATTATTATATCTCATTTAAGTTATTATTTCACTAATGAGTACATATTTCTGTTTTTCCCATATTTGACAACAAACATTTAATAAAATTAACAATTAAATTATCGAAAATTTTAAGGGTCGTTACACTCTTCCCAACTCAAAACTTTTCGTCCCCATAAAGGAAAAAGGAAGGAAAGAATCGAGTAAACAATATCTTATTCAAAAATATTAACTTTATAAACAAATAAATTTACAAAATTAAATAATCTAAATTAAATATGCCAATTTATAACTATTAAATCTTTTTATTAATGAAATTAATAAAGTTCGGAAAACATTTTCAAAAATTTTCGAAGTCCAAAATTTATGAATTTTTTTGGCAGAGTCTCCTTTGTATGAGGAGGTTCGGAAGAAAATATAATAGCAAATATAACAATATATATCACAATATCTCAAAATTATATATCCCAACAACGGGAAAAACAATAAAATATCGCTATAAAACCGTAATCTGAAAGCGTACCTATTTTTCGGGCAAACAAACGCTTAATTATGAAATCAAAAGCAGTAGCAATTGCTTCCATAACCGCGCATTTCACTTATATAATCCAAAAGAGTTAATAATTATATAGAATGAAATATTAAAGTTGTTTCACCCACTAACAACCCAATCAATATAAACAACAGTCACTTGCAATCAATATACAATCATATGAAGTCAATAAAATCAACCATCCATATATCCATAGCAAACAAAACAAATAGCTGTTCGGGTTTAAAATTTAAATTGTATAGAATGAAAAATAAACTAGTAGGTGCACCGTTTACTCAACAGTCTTAAATGAACTAAAAAGATTATTCATACATCTAAACAATTTTAAAGTATCCATGCCCAAACAACCAACAATTTCGCACAATAGATCGAGTTCATTCTTATTAATTTCATTCCATAACTTTTGTTGTTTGATTTCCTTTTTATTCATATAATGATTTATCTTTTTAATTTACATCTATTTCTTGTAAATCTCCATTTATTTTCATTTATTCATATCATGGAAATTTTCTTTTTTTTATTGTATTACATTCATTTATTCACTACTTAATTTCATTTATTTATAGTATTCATCTTTCTACTCATTTTTATTATAAATAACCTCAACGTTTACTTAAGTTTGTTATCATTTCTTTATAACTTTTCTATTATATTTAATTAATGGCCTTTCAGTCATACTTAAGTTTACAACAATTATAACATTAAATTCTTATTTATAAAAGAAAATTCATTGAATACATTCATTGCTTCAAGTTTTTACTTGCACAATATCCATTACATTTTCTTATAAGCATTAGAACTTTTAATATTTGGTAAGTTATACATATTCTTTTAAGGATGAAACCGAAAGTTACACAAATTTATTTTATTTCTCTTAATTAACTAAATGTTCAATACTGATATCCTTTGTTTCATAGGTTAAAATTTCAAATTTCTTTTAATCCCATTTATAACTTAGCATTCAATCTCTTATTTCATTTAGAGGTTTCAATTATTAATTAAATTCTGTTTCACTACTCTGATTGAAACTATTTATTAACGAAAACTTAAGAACTAAATACCGGGTTAAATTTCATATCATTTTAAAATAATAGATAGATGTATACACTTACAATTTATATATCCAATTATATTTAAAACCATTTGAAATTTATATTTGTTCTCAAAATAAATCTGCAATAAAACTACTACAGTAGCCTTCCTACCTTGAAACTCGAAAATGAATGTCGATGATGCGTGCACTTATCATCGAAATTATTTTCCAGCGACAGAGAGGGGAGTACATAACTTATTTATTTCCAAAATTTCTTTAGAACAATTATTTCAATTTATATTAAATATTTATATCAGAAAATACTTCTAATAATATTATTATTATATTCCAGATCATTTGAAAGAAATTTTCAAAACCCCGGAACTTAAGTTCTAAATTCCCAATTTCATTTATTTTATTTTCTTCAAATATGATTTCCAATAAATATTTATAAATTTCACTACCTAACAACCAATTTATTACAACCAAATATAATTTTTATAATTTTTTTATTTTATATATAGAAAATATAATAGGCAAAATTATTTCATTCACCTATATTCAAAACAAATATTGTGTCAGTCTATCCTACTAAGTGTTTAGAAATCCCTATTGATGTCATAGTGTCCTATGCACCAACCAGAATTTATAAATACAAAATGGAACAAATTAACACAATGTCAAAACCTTTTTATAACACTAAAAAATACGATGTCTCATATATATACACTCAGCGACTCATCATAGGGTATTACTACCCTATTAATAAAGAGTCAGACCCCACAAGCTAAGGTTTATCCCTAAACCAAAGCTTTGATACCAGATGTAACATCCCGCCTTTTTGTACGCTTTAAATCGACGATAAACCCCACACGTCAAACTAAAACCATACAAAAGGGTGAATTTTTATTGGGGTATATAAGAAAAACAGAGAAAGAAATAAAACAAAACAGAATCTCAAAGCGAAATGGCAAAATACAATAATCAAATAACAGTTCATGAAGTTGTTTTATAAAACATTTGATTATACTTATACAACACATATAAGTTACACATACCAAAGAATAATAAATAATGCAGCGGAACAATATGAATGTAGTGGAATAATATAATAAATAATAGTGATACAATCTTCGTCTTCGTCCTTCAGAAATAAAGTCTTCGAATCCTGAAATGCTCAGACTGACCCGAGCGAATTGAAAAGACAAAACATTCGAGTCAGAACAAAAAGATCTTATGTTAGTTAAATCAACTGTAAATAATATGAGTCGAACGGCGTCAGAGATGTTTATGGGATTTGACATCTCTTATCCCGTGTCTAACGTGAGTGCAGTAACATAAGAGATGCTCGGGATTCACATCTCCTAAGGATCCGTTAAACTATTTACTATGTAGTAATATTTCGCTATTATAATAATGTCTATAGTAAAATAAACTTACTTTTAAATAGCATTAAGGCTTTACATTTTCCACCTTAACACATAATAGTTCCAGTAGTCCATCCAATATCATGGTTCCTCCTGACCGAGAAGCCACCAGATGATACCACACGGGAGAAAACCAAACTCGTACAAGGCGCGCTAGGGTAGGTGGCACAACATAACTAGGCCCCAACCAATCACAAAGTAATAGAATGGTATCGAAGGAGTGTGTCCGATAAAACGTGCTACCTTCTTTGCCCGTCAATCGCCCCTGTTTTAGCCACCTTATGCCAACTCACGGGAGTCAGGTCCACGTATATACCTCAAAGGAACGCCGCCACCATCCTACTTTATTTTGGAATCTCCACCGCGTACACGGTTGTTAAAGTGGTTTTCGGAGTTGGCAGAGAGCATGACAACTTCCGATCCTGGTCTCTTTAATAACCAACGTTATTATAACACCGCGGTCATTTCAAAATAATTTATAATTCAAAATAATATCCATTTCAAAACCATATAAATATGATATCATTTCCATTTTTAAAACCAAATCAATATGATATATTTTAATAAAAACCCAAATCAATATAATGTCGTTTTTATATCAAATATATCCCTTTTTCGAAATCAAAGAACTTTCAAAGTTATAACATTTCAAAATTAAAACATTTGAATATAACACTTTGAAATTATAATACCTTGGAACTCATAACTTTGAAACATAACTTTCACCACTTAAATGGTTTAAATATTTAGATACTTTATATAATAAAATAGCTTCTCCAAATAAATTACTTCAATCGATTTCAAAGCTTTCAATATTCAATATTTCAAAACTAAATTTGTTAACTTTATATATATCAAATTCAGTTTATTATTACTTAGTTTTGAAATATTTACTTAATAATTCCAATATCATTCAAATAAACTCCAATTTCAAATAACTGCATATTTCCCTCACTTTATTCAACTTGATATATTCATTTATATTACCTTAAAAAATCGGGTTAAAATCATATTCTTTAAAATCTCAAATTCAATGAGTCCCATATCGATTTTTATTAAATAAAATTCGAAATTAAATACAATTTCAAATAAATTTTCAATTTATTTTTCAACCATAATTTATTGAAATCATTCTAATTCTATATATTAAAATATAATTTAAATAAATATTTAACCGTATTATAATTTAATAAAATCAAACTTTATTATTAACTTACTTATATCAACAAATTTATACATAGCTCAAGTCAAGAATTTGACTATATATACAAAATAGCATTTATGTAATATATAAATTTAATATTTATATAAAACAATGTATTTCTTTCCAAAAACATAGAAATCAAATTCAAAATATTTATATATATATAGACCACGGTGTCTGCATATAATTTTTTATCCTATGGTCAATGAAAGAAGCTATGCGGTAGGATCGTATAATATGAAATAGTGGATGGTATAGGTAAATAACAATAAACAATAAGTAAAGTAGACACCAGGATTTTATACTGGTTCGAACCTTTAGCCCTACGTCCAGTCCCTAAGCTTCACTTAGGAATTCTACTAACTAAAACCCTCTCTTAACCTGGAGGAATAGGATTACAACTTACCCGAACAACCGAACGGGATTTCTTGCCTCAACTACCGAAGAGGACTTCAACTCAATTACTAAAAACAATTATTCGACTTGTTGTGTTCTCGTCAACACTAATGAGTCCAATGTAGTACAATATTCCTATAACTTTATCCTCGAGAGTATGCAATGTGTTTAAGAAGATTTAGGAAATGTGAATTGCCATGAATCAAAAGAATATTACAAACAAAGCAGAGATTCAAGCAATAGATTGGTGATTGCTTTGAAAACTTTTAGAGAATATAAAATATGTTCAAGAAAGTAGTGAGATTAAAGCATAAGAAAATTGGTAAATTGCAGATGTTAGAACCATATATATATAGGCGTAGAAGAGATGCATTTGTTGGCTGGAGATGCAGACAAGAGATGCTTACATTTCCATTGGAGAATGGTTGCAACTCTTGGGAGGAAGAAGGTGTCCATTTAGAGAAAATTCGCAGGCTTAAATTCAGTCGACTGGAAATGTAAAGAATTTTTTTTCAGGAATAGATTCAGTCGACTGAGCAGGTTGTTTCAGTCGACTGGAACTGTGCATGTTTGTATATGTGTAACAGGTTTAGTCGACTGGGCTTACCTGTTCAGTCGAGTGAACTATTGGTTTTTTCACAGTGAATGTTTATCTAGAAAATGAAGTTTATAAAACGCATTCTAGTGTTTGCGCAAGCCTCTTGAGGATAGATTTTTTAATAATAAATCTAAACTAAGACCTATATTTAAATTATACTCATGCTATCCTCGGTCTTCATCGTTCTTCCTTTAGCTTTGCACATATCTCTTCCTTTTTGTTGAAGCACATTGTCATTGATCAAAATATAGCGTATCAACATTCTCCCCCTTTTTGATTGATGACAATACTGAAACGTGTAGAGATGTAATTATTTCCTCCTTCTGAATATATGCACTGTCTTTCCTACAAAACAAGGTTAGTAACATAGATTTCTCCCCCTTTGCCATCGACAAAAAGGAAGTAATAATTGCAGAAGTATATTATCAAAACAATCACTGAATGCATAACTATAGTTTCAAAAACTTAGAATGTAGCATAAATAAATGAAACATAGAAGGCTATTTATACAAGCCTTTTGAATAGAATTTTTTTTGAAATAAAAAATCAAACCATAAGAGAGTTATTCATCTTTATCCCAATCATATGAGCCTTCTCTCCCTCCCTCCGGCTCGCGAATAACGGGCCCACCGGTGGGTGGTCTATAAGCTCTTCCACCTTGACCGCCGCTATTCCCACTTGTGTTGCTGCTTGGATTTTCTTCGGATGACGTCCATGTGAAAGTTGGTGCTGGACGCTTGCCACAGGAGGTTGAAGCAGTAGTGGAGCTCGTGCATGAGATGGCATCCCATAATTTGCTGAAGAACCCTTTAATTCTATCAAGTTTATGATCTACCTTCTTGAGATGATTATCAAGAATTTGTTGATTTCTTGATAGAATTCCTAACGACTGGTTGGTAGTAAAACTTGGTTCAACGATACGAATTTCATCATCTTGATCAAAAGGTTCTTCATGTTGGGATTGAGGTGGTTGTTGCGGTTCTTGATGTCAAGCTTCCCATTCGGCAAGAGATATGATGCGAGAAGGTCTAGACGGAAGTTGCATAAGGCTTATAGTCTGATGGTTAATTTGATGAACCGTTGTATTTTCGGACTCTGGTAATGGTGTATCAACATTGAGGAGTAGTCGCATGATATACTCGCCAAAATATATTGTTCGCATTTTTCCATTATTGAATGTAAGAAATTCATCAAGAATTAGTTTGACCTAATTAACTTTAATATTGCCCCAAATAGCATATAGTGCTCTATCATTGTTTGGGTATACAATTTCATATGAGCCCGTTCGAGGAGTGATGGTTCGCATAAGAGCTTTGTGGAGAAGCCTTGCTCTTGGTCGTAAGGAAGTTGATTTAATATCCCGGATGTTGATGTTATCATCCAAAAATTAATGATTTATGTTGTCTCGAATATGTGGATTAAATTCGATTTCTTCAAGCTTCCTTCCCATGTTAGGAGTTCCTAAAATGTGTGCAATTCGGTCTAGGGAAAACCATACCTTTTTTGCCGCACACCATACTCCAAACACTATCGTTTGGATTTCTTGGAGTTTGGTATCCAAGGTTAAGGTTTGCATAGAACAATATGACCATAATATGATTGATTGCATGGTCATTTCGTTTTATGTCTAAGAGATATGTTAAACTTGCTTGATCCGTCAAAGCTTATATGTTGTACGTTTGGAGACTCTAAAATCAACGAAGGAGTGTTCAAAGATCCGAGAATTCTTCATTTTGTTCCACCTTGTGACCGCCACTCCATCATAAAGCTATTGAGCAATTTGAGCGTCAATTGGCTCGGAGGATGTTGAAGTTGAAGCCCTTGATCTTTTTGGAGCAATTGTTGTGAGAGTTTTGAGAGGGATTTGACAAAAAAATAAAGATAAGGGGCTAGGGTTTTGAAGAATAATGGTGAAGTAGGAGCTTTTGGAATGATAAAAGTAAAGAGTAAAGGTAGAAATTGGTGGTAAAAAGGGAAAAAGTAGCCTGGAAAACGACGTTCAGTAGACTGAATTGATGGCTGAAATTTTCTTTGTTAAATTCAGTCGATTGAACAGTGTTTTTAGTCAACTGAATTATTGTCCGAAAGTTTCTATAGTAAATTTAGTTGACCGTGCAGAGCAACTAGTCGACTGGGCTATTGGAATTGTTTTCTGCCTTATGTTCAGTCGACTAAGCAGTAAGGTTCAGTCGACTGAACCTTGTGTTTTTGGTGTTCTAAAATTTTAAAGTAAAAGATTTTGATTGAAAGAAACGATTACAATTGTATAGACATATTACAATATAACAACATGATTTGACCAAAAAAAAATCATTTCTTTGGAGTTGGAATATTTTTCTTTTGCGGTTTATTTCCTTCATTCGCCATATAGTTTTTGTCCCATGAATTTGGACTATATAGAGGAGTTTTTGGCGACATCCACGGATTCAATGGATCGGCTGGTGTACGGTATGACGAAGATGGATCATACGAACTAACTGGTCGAGGTAGGGCTCAGTCACATCGTTTTTCTTCGAGCTACAATAACGTAAACCGATTTTCTCGAGAAAGCTTAATCGTCTAGCCGTTACTTTTTGTTTAAAATATAATTCACGTTGAAGGTCAATTTGTTGCTGTTGAAAATGATGAATTTCATCAATCTTTCTTTTCGTATCAAGAGAGATAAAAAGTCCACGTTTTGCATTCTTCGAATCCAGTGTATAGCCAATTCAATAGTTTTCCCATTCATAAACCGGCTCATGCTTTGGTGTAGGCGTAGGAAGTTGTGGTGATGTAGGTGAGTTGTCGACTGAGGAGGTTATGTTGATTGGAGAGTATGAATTGTTAGAAGACATTTTTATATTAGATTTTCAAACTTTGTAATTTTTTGAAAATAACATATGTATAGATGTATATATATAGTATGAAAGTTCCAAAAAGAATGTGGTGTTAAATCATTAAGAATTTATAACCAAAAATTAAATTAATGGTTAATATTTTCTTTGAAAATGGATGGTTATGTAATATTAGCTAATGGATGGTTAATATTTTATTTGAAAATGGTTAATATAGGTTTAGTGTATAAAATATTAGCTACTTCAACATATCTTTGAAAGATATTATTCCTAATTCTTGTCGTAATTTTATGAATGAGTTTTCTAGTAATGGTTTAGTAAATATATCGGCAATTTGATTTTCGATAGAAATATATTCTAAATTTATGATTCCTTTTTCGATATTGTCATGTAGAAAATGGCGACGATATCAATATGTTTTGTACGAGAATGATTTACCGGATTTTTAGATAAATTTATTGTACTTGCATTATCACAATATATTGTATAATTTGTTAAATTTATATTAAAATCTTTAAGTGTTTGTTGGATATGGATGACTTGTGTACAAGCTAAAGCGGCTGATATATACTCCGCTTCGCACGTGGAAAGCGAAACACAATTTTGTTTCTTACTAAACCAAGATACAAGTGATTTTCTAATGAAAGGCACGTACCACTTGTACTTTTTCTTTCTATTCGAGATCCACCAAAATCAGCATCACTAAACGATACTAACTCGAATGGACACTCTTTTGGATAGAAAAGAACAAAATCTTTAGTATAGTTAAGATATCGCATAATTCGTTTTACAGCTCTTAAATGTGATTCTTTAGGGTTAGATTGAAAACGTTCACATAGACATACACTCATCATTATGTCTGGTCTACTAGTGAGTAAAGTAAGGAGCCTATCATACTTCTAAACCATTTTTGGTCTACACTTTTGCCATTTTCATCTCGATCGAGATGAGTAGTGGTACTCATAGGAGTAGGTTTAGCAGAAGTGTTTTCCATTCCAAAACGTTTAATTAGATTAGCACAATATTTTTCCTGGTTTATGAAAATTCCATTTGTTAATTGTTCAATTTGAAGTCCGAGAAAATAGGATAACTCTCCCATATGAGACATTTCAAACTCCTTAGTCGTTATATTTGAAAATTCTTTACATAAGTTTTCATTTGTCGAACCGAATATAATATAATCAACATATATTTGAATTATTAGAATATCTTTAGTAGTATTTTTAATGAACAGAGTTTGATCTACTTTTCCAATTTGAAATCCCGAATCTAGTAGATAGCTCTTAAGTCTCTCATACCAAGCACAAGGTGCTTGTTTAAGACCATATGAGGCTTTCTTTAATTTATATACATGATCCGGATATTTTTCATGAGAGAAAAAAGGGGTTTGTTCTCTTATATATTTTCTTTTATAAAACCATTTAAAAATGCACTTTTAACATTCATTTGATAAACTTACAATTGTGAAAACATGCGAAGGCTAATTGAATACGTATTGCTTCAAGTCTTGCAACGGGAGCAAAAGTTTCTTCAAAATCAATACCTTCTTCTTGATTATATCCTTGTGCTACTAGCCTAGCTTTATTCCTAGTTATATTACCTTGTTCGTCTACTTTATTTTTGTAAACCCATTTTGTTCCTATAACTGATTGATTATTAGGACGGAGAACCAACTCCCAAACATCATTACGTTCAAATTGATTTAATTCTTCTTGCATAGCAACAATCCATTAATCGTCTGTTGATGCTTCTTTAGGATTTTTAGGTTCTATTGTTGAAATGAAAGAAACATGTCCCATTCGATTTAGTTGACTTCTTGTTTTAACTTGAGAATTCATTTCACCTATTATATTTTATGCTGGGTGATCTCATAATATTCTTGGTGGAGATCTTTGTTCATTATTACAATTTTCAAGGTTTGTATTTTCTATGTTTATAAATTCTTCATCATCTTTTATACTCAAATTTTTATTAAAATTTTCATCAAAAGATATATGTAAAGTTTCTTCAATTATGTTTTTTTGTTTATTAAATACTTGATACGCCTTACTTTGTTCTGAATATCCTACAAAAATTCCTTCGTCGGCTTTTGGATCAAATTTTCCAAGTATTTAAAATAAAACATTTTGATCCAAATATTTTAAAATAAGATATATTTGGCTTTTTGTTATTAAATAGTCCATATTAAGTATTTTTAGTTAATGGTCTAATTGATATACGATTTAATACATAACATGCAGTAGCTACGGCTTCTGCCGAAAAATGTTTTGGTAGAAAACTTCCATTTAATAATGTTCTTGCACATTCTTGTAATGTTCTATTCTTTCTTTCTACAATTGCATTTTTGTTGAGGAGTTCTAGGAAATGAAAAATTATGATTTATTCCTTTCTTTTTACAAAAAGATTCAAAAGCTTCATTTTCGAATTCGCCTCCATGATCGCTTCGTATATTTTTAATCTTCAAATCTTTAGTGTTTTGAATTCTTTTGACAAATGTTTTGAAATGCTAAAAAGTATCACTTTTATTTTTCATAAAAATAGTCCATGTATATCTTAAGAAATCATCAACTATTACAAATACATATCGATTATGATTAATGGATTGAACCTGTGTTGGTCCGAATAGATCCATATGAAGTAATTCTAGTGGTTGTAAAGTAGAAATATTTTTCTTAGATTTGGAAGACGACTTTGTTAATTTTCCTTTTTAAAATCATCACAAATATTTTTTATTTTAAAGTTTATCTTGGGTAAACCTCTTACTAAGTCATTTTTAGAAAGTTTTCTAACAATTTTAAAATTAATATGACAAAATCTTTTGTGCCATAACCAAGGATCATTATCTTTGGCTAGTAAACACATATTTGTATTATGATTAATTTTCATATTTAGAACATAAATATTCCTATCTCTATTTCCCTCAAAAACAAGATTTTGGTTTTGATAAAAAATACTACATTTATTTTTCGAAAAAGTTATTTTAAAACCCTTGTCACAAAGTTGACTTATGCTTAGTAGATTATGTTTTAGATTTTCAACTAATGAAACATTTGTTATAAAAGGTAAATTCGATGTACCGTAATTGCTCACATCTCCTTTGCCAATGATATAACCTTTTGAATTGTCTCCGAAGGTAACCGAGCCACCATCAAAGTTTATGATGTTTGTAAGCATATCTTTGTCGCCGGACATGTGTTTTGAGCAACCACTGTCTAGTATCCATTTCTTCTTTTTGAGTGGGACCTCAGATTCTCGAGCCATAAAGCATACATTCGCCTGTTCATTATCGCTATCATTTTCACTTTTAGATAAAGAAGAATCTGAATCGTCCCATGTTATAGAGAATGCCTTCTTTTTGAATTTCTCTCTCTTGTTTTTATTATTGAGAGCTTTCTGATTCTCCTTCTTTTGCTCTGGACAATCCTTGTGCATGTGGCCTTTCTTGTGACAGTTGAAACATTCTATATTCAAGGATGTAGGTTTGTTCAAGAAATTCTTATTGAATCCGTTTTTATTCCCTTTTCTATATCTTAAGAATTTCTCGAATTTTTTGGCTATAGATGCTAAATCTTCATCTTCAGACTATGATTCTTCCTTTTTCGCATGAAAAGCTACATTCTTTCTTTCTTGAGCTTGACCTTTCTTAGCTTGCATATTTACTTCATACGACATAAGATTTCCAATTAATTCCTCTGGTTTCATTATAGATAGATCATTTGCTTCCTCGATTGCTTGTACTTTTCTCTCACATTCATCAGTGAGTGAATTTAGAACTTTAGACACAATGTCAAAGTCCGTGTATTTTTCTCCTAGTCCTATTAAGGCATGATGAATGTCTTGAAATCTCGAGTACATGTCATTGATGGATTCATTTTGTCGCATTCTAAAGTTTTGGAATTGGTTCTTCAACATGGATATCTTTGTTTGTTTGACCTTGTTTGTGCCTTCATGTATGACTCTAAGTGTTTCCCATATCTGATATGCAGTAGTACATATGCTAACACGGTTGAATTCATTTCTATCCAGGGCGCAAAATAGCATATTCATAGCTTGGCATTTGCACTAGCTTCATTCTTCTGAGTTTGTGTCCATGTAGGATAATCGGTCGTGGGTACAACGAACTCTGCTTGAGTGCTATTCTAGGCTTCGAAACTTGTTGCTTGCATATAAATCCTCATCCTTGTAGTCCAATAGTTATAGTTTAGTCCATTGAATAGGAGGGGTCTTTGGGTAGATTGTTCTTCCACAAATGTAGAACTATAGGCAGATGTTGTGCTTGTACTTGCGTTATTCTCCATATTATCAATATGTCTAATAACGGTGTTATGGTTATAGGACGGCCTTGCTCTGATACCAATTGAAAGAAGCTATGCGGTAGGATCGTATAATATGGAATAGTGGATGGTATAGGTAAATAACAATAAGCAATAAGTAAAGTAGACACCAGGATTTTATACTGGTTCAGACCTCTAGTCCTACGTCCAGTCCCTAAGCTTCACTTAGGAATTCTACTAACTAAAACCCTCTCTTAACCCGGAGGAATATGTTTACAACTTACCCGAACAATCGAACGGGATTTCTTGCCTCAACTACCGAAGAGGACTTCAACTCAATTACTAAAAACAATTATTTGACTTGTTGTGTTCTTGTCAACACTAATGAGTCCAATATAGTACAATATTCCTATAAGCTTATCCTCGAGAGTATGCAATGTGTTCATGAAGATTTAGGAAATGTGAATTGCTATGAATCAAAAGAATGTTACAAACAAAGCAGAGATTCAAGCAATAGATTGGTGATTGCTTCGAAAACTTTTAGAGAATATAAAATATGTTCAAGAAAGTAGTGAGATTAAAGAATAAGAAAATTGGTAAATTGAAGATGTTAGAACCATGTATATATAGGTATAGAAGAGATGCATTTGTTGGCTAGAGATGCAGAAAAGAGATGCTTCCATTTCCATTGGAGAATGGTTGCAACACTTGGGAGGAAAAAGGTGTCCATTCAGAGAAAATTCGTAGGTTTAAATTCAGTCGACTGAGCAGAGATTTCAGTCGACTGGAAATGTAAAGAATTTTTTTTCAAGAATAGATTCAGTCGACTGAGCAGGTTGTTTCAACGACTGGAACTGTTCATGTTTGTATATGTGTAACAGGTTTAGTCGACTAGGCTTACCTGTTCAGTCGACTGAACTATTGGATTTTGCACAGTGAATGTTTATCTAGAAAATGAAGTTTATAAAATGTGTTCTAGTGTTTGTGCAAGCCTTTTGAGGATAGATTTTAATAATAAATGTAAACTAAGACCTATATTTAAATTATACTCATGCTATACTCGGTCTTCATCGTTCTTCCTTTAGCTTTGCACATATCTCTTCCTTTTTATTGAAGCACATTGTCATTGATCAAAATATAGCGTATCAACAGTCAAGTGATATGAATATTTATCATTTCAATCCGTGATTTAAAACATAAATACGATTATATATCATTTCAAACCGCAATCCCTAAAAATAAAAATCCATAACAACTTGCAGTTTATAATAATATAAAATACAACATCCATTCATCCAATATCAATCATCAAAGATTTATCACAATCATCATCCAATTTAATCAATAACATCTATATAGAACAAATAATAAATAACAGTTATTTACTGGTAGTTTATATTCAATAATAAATTAAATAACAATTTAACTGGTAGTTTATATGCAATAATAAATTAGATAACAATTTAATTCAATAAATTCAATTTAACTGAGATGATGATTAAAAATATGCCAAATAGTCATAAATAAATTTCTAATCACATCATAAATCAATTTAACAAACATAAGAAAACTTAGAAGTTGTGAGTGGGTTAAAACACTCACCTTTTGAATTTAAATTGAATTTAAATCCAATTTAAATCCAAAATTTGAACAGTCTTAGAATTTATTCAAACCAGCGTCAAAATATCCGAAATTTAAATACAACCCAAAGGAACAAACCGCGCACGAAACGGACTTCGTATATAAAAGTTATTAATGTTAGAACGAGTTAAAAATTAAATTAAAACAGAAAAAAAATAAAAGACTCACCCATACATGAGCGACACATCATCATCCTCACTGGTTCCAATTCGCGTGAAACCGCGCCTGCTACAGATCGAACCCTAGCGCACGAACACGCCGCCATGTACCTCGACTGTGCGCGCTCCTATCACCGTCGTTGGCCACGTCGCGACCGCTTCAGCCCCTTGAACCCCCAGGCCCACACCGATCGACCATGATTCCAGCCGTCGTTCGAAATCTCGTGCCCTAATTCGAAAATTTCCAAGCATCCCACCGTCGATTCGATGCAAAACCCATATGGATGAAGTCCCCTCGGTCCACTCTACAAAACCCCTCAAACGATTTGGCAATCGGTCACAGTTCATCACGACGTGATGAACGGTCGAAAATGGTTCTTCGATTTCTGGCCAGACAGAGCTTCAAATTGGAAAACAAATTACATATCTGAGATGCGCTCATTGAGAACTTCAGACCGATATAAAATTTGTTATTGCTTGAGGATTTTTAATTTTGGAGTTAAAATTTTGAATTGAAATTGCAATTATGGACTAGGATTTGTCGGCCATTAAGGATGAGGAGAAGCAACTGGTATATCTATATGTACAAAAATAAGAAATAGAAGGCCTGCTAAGGTTCATAATGAGGTATATATAGGTAGAGCGGAGAAACAGAGGAACATATACGATTGGTTTGGACCGTTGAACGATAAATGTCCCGAAAAGCCCGTTCTGACTCCAGAACGAAATTAGATCAACCCATATATCAGAATAGATGTTTTAAAATATTTTAAAATCAACGGGATAGGTTTCAAGTCCAAATTCCATTGTATGAAGAAGTTATGCTAAAATCAAGTTATTTCAAATTGATTCAATTGATTTCAATTAAGTTGATTTCTAGGCGTTTCGAGTCCGTACGGTCAAACGACAAAGCCGATCGCTACGAAACTTGAAATCCTACTATAATTCACCGTTACGGATCTGATGAAACTAGCTTCGTCGAAATCCGAGTCAGTGGCGAAAATGGCTATTTTCTAGTTAATTAAATAAATAAATAATTGATTAATTAAATCAAGCTTTCAATTTAAACTCTATAATTAACAAATTTCATCATTTTTAAATTTCTTAGTCATTTACACTAATTTAACCAAATTTACATGTCAATTTAGAGTTGATTAATTTATCAATTCCAGTGTTAGCCCAAAATTTCATTAAATTTCATTTAATTGCAATTAATCCATTTATTAAGTTTAAATTCCAATAAATTAATAAATCTTGATATCCATTATTTTCATTCAACCAATTGCCATATTATGAATAGAATTAACATTATTTTCAATTATTTCCTTGATTTACGCTAACATAACATTGAATTGAGATTCATTGCAATTGATTGCAATTTTTGATTTAATGGACTAAATAAATGATTAACTTATAATAATTGTTATCATTAACTCTCAATCACATTTTTATAAGTTTATCATTCCCAAACCAATTTTATAATTTCTTACTAAACATTAATTTTATTCAATTACCATTCAATATATATTAATTCATTAATTGATTCAATATTTACGTTTGTTTTCTTATATTCGATTTATAGCCTAGTATAACATTTACATTAATTCCGTTAATTGTAACTTCATTCAAGTAGTTAATATTTAACTTATATTGGCATTATTACATCTCATTTAAGTTATTATTTCATTAATGAGTCACAGATTTATGTTTCTCCCATATTAGATAACAAATATTTAATAAAATTAACAATTAAAGTATCAAAAATTTTACGGTTCGTTACATCAATGAGCCACATTAAAATGTCTTGATATCATGATAAGGTTAGTTTCCTTATAAATTAAGATAGCAAGTTTAGACGTAAATACATAAAATAAATGCATTGTCTACATTTTTTTGGCAAAGCCAACGGGGTTAGAAATGGACCCCTACAATTTATTGATATACCAAGAAGATTTACAGAGGAGGAAACATTGCCACCACAAGCAGCAAGATCAGGGGAACAAGATAAACAAAGAAGACACAGCATATCAAAAAAAACATATGTAAAGAAAAGGAAAAGAAAAAACATGAAAAACTAAAATAGGACACTCAAGACAGGCAAGACATGAAATCAGGCCCAAAAATGTGGTTCGATGCAGCACTACCATGTCTCAAACTTTCTACTATACTAGCTTTCATTTGCGCGGCAGTTCTTCTTTTCCCGTTGAAGATAATTGCATTCCTTTACCCCAATATGATCGATATAAAAACTTTTAATGTGAACAGCAAAACATATGAGGATTCAACTTTCCATCTTGTTGCCTTGAAAATGAGATCCCATTCTATCTCACTAACCAAACTAACTCTCATGGATGTAATAACAACAGTGTTGATCCAAGTCCACAACATGTTGACGAAAGAACACCTAAAAAATAGGTGTAGGGTATCCTCTTCCTCCTCCTGACAGAAAACACAAGCAGTGTCTATGTTTATGCCACTCTGACGCAGCCTACATTTCGTCAAAAGTGATTTACTAAAAATCTTCCACAGAAGAAAGTTCTGCCTTTCAGAATTATGATTCAACCAAATTCGCTTGTGCCAACTTAGTGTGCCTCTGTCATTTTGCCTAACTAACTGCTTGTACATGTTACCAATTCTGAATCTGTCGCTACAACATGTCCAAGCAATACCATCAACTGGTGACAGTAAAACATGACATCCTCCCAAAGTACTCCAAAGTTGTCTAATAACCTGATTACTGGTATATGGCATTACAGAGACACCATCAACGATGTAATTGTGCACATAAGCATCAAGCGATATGCCAGTTTGAATACACCGATTGTAAGTAAGAATGTGATTCAGGATAGTTCCTTCTTTAACCCATGGATCACACCAGAAGGAAGTACGACCAGTAAAACCAAATCTAGATTTAGCATATGCCAGGATAACAGGTCTAAGTTTGAGGATGCTACGCCAAGTCCAGCTAGAAGAGTGAGGAATTTCCATGGTCTAGAAATTTTTCTTACCAACCATAAACTTATGCGACCATTTAACCCATATACTGTCCCTGTGATTCAAGAGATCATCAATGTGAGAGACCATCCCCGCATTATCTACATTTTTGATAAAATCACAATGATAGCGCGACGACACGACTTTCTACTCCCAGAAAATCGCATCATCTTGAAGAAAGAAAGAGATAGAAGAAGAAAAGAAAGAGAAAGAAGAACACAAACAACATCAGAGAACTCATAGCGGAACGAATAAAATATAATATATCTCATAAAATATTACATAGTATCTCATTACATCAGAGTATACAATTTAAAACAACAGATAATAGACAGTTATAAACTTCTGTCTTACTATAAAACTCAAGTATACAAGAAACAGATACAACAAACACAGCGGAATCAATATATATCTACACGTGGAAGCCTCCTGCTCCATATCTCCTCCAGAATTCGTCAAGCTAACCTGATCCACTTGACTACTCATACGTAATATGAGTACCCAAAAGTTTAATAAAACAGAAAATAAACACTCGGGTCAGACAGGGGTCTGGTGTGAGTAAACGGGTTAAAGTTGCTTAACTTTAGAAAACCTTTGAAAGGAAAGGCATCACGTAAGACTTCCCACACATAAACATGGAAAAGTTTTTACCTTACGCTAACCAAAATATTTGATAGGAAATCCAGTGATATTGTAATAGTGTCTAGGGTTTTCAAGTAAATATGAAATAGCCGAAATTGTTACATGATTAAATTCCAGCTACTAGCCACAAAAGTGGGTAACACAATCAAAACCGTAGGGTCTCGTAGGAAGAATGGGTTTCCATCAATGGCAGGGATACTGGGATACCGCCCGTCACATTACGTGGCCTAGATCAACGTACCGAGGTGTACTCCCACTCCCCTACAACACAAGGCCGAAACCATCCCTTACTGGACAGTCTCGAACAAGACAACCCCACAGTTGGCCGCGACCCAACTGCCCACACAGCCGAATAAAAAGGGACTTCTAGACAGGGGAAAATCTTGCTCTCCAGTGGGAGCTACCCACGAAGCCTTGCTGCACCTCCCCTGTTTTAGCCATTCCCGGTTGATGAGGCTTGAGGTGACGATTACCTTTATAGGAATCAAATCTTAGAATGCTCATCGTCCACCTGACGATGTTTTGAAAGCATTCAATCCATACAAGTTCGTTTCGGGTTCGAACGAAACCGAAGGCACTATCTCGTTGCACTCATTATTGGAATCACCCTCAGAGTCAACGACCATAGCCCTTGCACTCAGATTCGCCATCTCGAATCTATAAGCACTATTCCGTCAAACTCATTACGGAATCACCCATAGAGTTATACTGACGTATAACCCTTACACCTCGAGTCTTCACTTGCTCCACTTGGATTAACGACCTAACGTTTAATTGGAATCGATGTGGTTTTCGGATTCCAAATATGAAAACCCGATCCCGGTCTCACCGAAACCAAACGCCATTTTAATGTCCAAGTTGTACTTAAGGGTTTTAAACAATTTAAACTTATATTTAGGATGATATATAAACAGACAGATGAATCATATTATCACAAGAGATAATTCATAACAATATTCATCTTCACAAAGCAGCATATCATATAACAAAGATATCCAGTATCAACCAATATCAAACATCCAATATCAACCAATCATTCAATATCAAATATTGATCATCCAATATCAATCAATTAACCAATATTAATCAATCAGCCCAAATTAATTAATCATCTAATATCCATCATCTATATCAAAACAGAATTGATTAACTCTAAATCACCTGGATTACCTAAATCCTTTTCATTTATTTATTCCAAATAAATAAATTAATTATCTCTAATGATCCTCTTTAATTAATCTTCCTTGATTAATTATCTTTAATTACATTCAAGTAATTATCCTTAACCATATTTAGTAATTAACCTTTAATTACTATCATTAATTACAATAATTAATGAACCTTCATTAATTAATTAACTATAATTAGTTACATTAAACCTTAATCAATTACACTTAATTAATCACACTTTAATTAATTTACTTTTATTAATCAACCTTGATCAATATCATTAATTGCATTAATTAATGATCCTTATTAATTAATAATTACTTTAATTAATTAATAATTAACTTATAAATAAATCATCCCATTAATTCATAAACAGTAATTAACAGGTTGTAATTACTTATCTTAATTAATTAACTTCTTAATTAATTATATTAATCTTTGATTAATTATTCTAATTAATTAATCTTTAATTACTTCATTAAGTAATTACATTTAACAAATAAATCCTTAATTAATTACTTTATTAATTAATTTCAATTTGAATTAATTACACTTAGTAATTAACCTTAAGTTAATTTCATTAACTAATTAATCACATTGATTATTTAACTAAATAATAAGTAATTAACTCTTAATTACTTACATAAGAAATTATCCCTAATTACTTTCATTAATAAGTCTTAATTACTTCCTTAATTAATCACTTAACAAACAATTAACTTCATCATTAAATAATTCTTAATTCTTTAATTAATTAATCACTTCATAATTAATTAACTTCAACAATTATATTAATCAATTCTTTAATTGATATCATTAAGTGATTAACCAATAATCACTTCAACTAATTACTCCATGAGTAATTATCATTAATTACTTCCATAAGTATTTAACTTCCTTAATTACATTCAACAATTAATCATTAATTACTTTATTAAGTAATTACACTTAATTAATTCATAATTAAGTGATTATTAAAAATTTAAATCAATAATTAACTAATTATATAAAATTAATTAAACAATTAATTAATTAACTAATCTTCTTATAATTAAATAAAATCTTTAATAAATTAAGAAAAACATAAATTTTATTTAAATCTCTTATCTATTAACAATTATACTTAATTAAGTATTCTTAAGTCATATTCAATAATTTAACCTTAATTATCTTTATAGATAAATTATTTGAATAAATTTAAATCCTATTAATTCAAAGACAAATTATTAAACTTGATTTACAAAATCCTAATAATAGCCTTACTTGAAATAAAAGTATTTGTAAATCATTTCCAAATTTGAAAACACTTTAAATTATCAAGTTAAACTTACCTTTACAATATAATTTGGAATCTTGTTTTTAAAACATTACTTTTTAAAATTTACTTTAAAACTTAAATTCAAACATTAAAATTCAAACTTTAACTAAGTAAATTTACTTTCAAAGAAATCATCTCAACCATTTTAAATTTGAAAGTAAATTCAATTTATAATTTAAAGTTTGATTAACATAAAACAAACAAGTTTTAAACTTGTTCTTTAATTCCTGCACTTATTTTATTACAGTTCCAAACTATATACCCGAGACTAACCCTTAGCTTCCCCCGTGCCACCCTCGAGACATCCAACCTCCATTCCACTCCAAGCAAACGCGAAAAAAAACACGAGAGCACCCCAGGAAAAACGCGAGCTCCACTCGAGTTCAACTCGTCTCCCCAGTACTCATCTCCCAGCCCAAACTGTGCACGAACACGGTGCGCGTGTCCATCGTCCTCCGGCGAACTTTAGTCGCCGCGACCATCGGTGATGATCACCCAACCTCTCGTGACAACGAAAACAAACCTAGATTGTACAATAAACTCGAGAGTCAAAAACGAGCAAAAACGACACACTGAAGCAACTACCATGGCCAGAATTCATCGTTGTCGACACCACAGTCCTCGAGATCACCGACCATCATCACTGATGCTTCCTCAAACCCTTCGGCTCGTACTCCCACCAACGCGACCCATTCCGATCCACTACCCACGACACAGCCACCTCCACAGTGAAACCCAGACTAAAACATGCTAAAACCCTATCTTGAATCAATTCGAAAAATTCAATCATTTAAAAAATTTAATTATATTTTTCCCTAAATCCTTAATATTCAAACAAGCTTCACCCGAAAAATCAAATCGAATTATTAACTAAATCTTCTACAGTTCATGAAAATCCCAAAAGTGTTCAACCTCGAAATTCTCTTGATTCTTTAAACTAAAAATCATGAAACTTGTATTAAAATTCATGATTTACAAACACGAATCCATTTATTCAATCTAAACTATAAATTGAATTAATTGATTTTAACATGCATTAGAGGTTTACTGTGTTTTTTCCATTTTTAAACTATTTGTAATTTAAAAATTTCAGAAACTATTTTTACAATCATCTTCAACATCAACATACAAACTTTCATTTAGTCATCAAGGGAAATATTGATGTTTTAGTGGGAGATTCAAATTTTTAATAAGTTCAGGCCTGAGAAACTATAGTTAACAGAGGGTTTGATTTTACAATTTACCTACTTATGTGAACTTATCAACAAAACTCAGTAATACAAACCTGGAAAATTCTTATACAACTCACAAATCAAACCACAGAACATCAAATGCATTTAAATTTAAACAAGATTAACCTGTTTTTAAAAATATTTACTCACCTGTATATATATGCAGAGCACAGCAGTGAATAGGAGTTTCAAATTGCCTTTGATTTATTTGCTTGTTGAAATCCTACTGCATGTACGCAATTATTTGTTGTTGAAATTGCAGGTTGAAGTTGCTGGTGAACATTATTTGAAATGCAAGTTGATGCTTTCCAGGTTGCAGAAAGTTTTACAGATTTTATTTTCAGATTTGAATTCAAGCTTCAGGTTTGAAGTTTGTTGATATGAAGAATTTTGCTTTTTAATTTCAGATTTTAAGAAAGATTTCTGTTTAGAGAATAAATTTTTGATTGCCATAAAAAGAGGAAAACGATTTTCTCATAAGTTAGGTTTATTAAAAATTAAAGAGAGTAAAATTTTGAAATGAAGACACTTGTCACATAACCCACTTAATTGATTAACATGTGTTTTAGAGATCCCTTAACATGTTACAAATGTCTTGAAGTGTTTTTAAACTTTTATGTAATTTAAATGTAAATATAAACTTACATTATTTATGTTACTTTGTAAATAAATGCTTACATATATAAATATAAATTTGCCTTTAAAAGAAAAATATTTTAAAACTAATTAAAATATAAACAAATTCCTTATATATGTATTTTATAACCATTTTAAAAATCTAACCAATTTAAAAGAAACAAACAAAGCTTGTTTAAATTCCTTTTTAAATTATCATATTTAAAATAAATAACAAACTTATATTGTAAAACAATTGAATTAACCTTTAAATTAACTTTTGAAAATATTGATTCTAAAACAAAGATTCAATCTGTAATATTCATACATTATAAATTATTAATTGATTTAATTAAATTTCAAAACAAATTTCAAATTATAACATATACAAACATATATATTACAATTTGCAAAACTCAATCTTTAATTTAAAAAAAAAGCTCTTCTATTCACAATATATGACAAATGTATATATTATAAATAGAATAAAATTTGATTAGCTTTGGAAAAATAAATCTTATAAATTTAAATTGTCAGAAAGATATAAATTACAATTATCAGATTAAATATTTACTAACCTATAAAAGATCAAATTCACCAATTTAAAATTAAAATTATAAAGAAAAATTATCAAACCAATTAAATTATTAACACAGATTATTAAAATGTTATTACCCAAAATTCGGGGTCGTTACAGATAGTCATTAAATAAACTGATAATCCATATTAGCTATATAATTATAGTGACTATACTATCAACTGTAAATAAAATGTAAGATAGATAGATAAAAATGAAATAAATTAACCAACAGAAACATAAACTAAAAAATGTGTAAACTTATAAAATTATGATCCAACCCACTTCTATAATATATTATGCAGATCATTTGCTATAACTATGTTTTTGGTCCAATAATTAAAGAAACCAAATAAATGCATATAAACATCCTTGCAAACACATACTTTTGTAATATATTTCATTTTCTTTTTTCAGATCGAAAAAGGATTCTCAGATAATACTTCCTATATTCTTTTAAAAGAAGGAGAGAACAAAAGGATCAAAGATTTTGACAATCTACCTTTGGATGCGATAGTTTACAAATACATGTCAAATTGACATGTGTTTCATTTCTTTAAATTTGATACAGGATGCATGCATGGTTAATAACTAATATACTAAGTAATACACAATCCTGATACACATTCTTCTTAACTCGAATGTTCTATAAAATTATTTTTAAAAGAAATTACTTGCCTCTTTTTCTAGAGGTTTTCTAACTTCAACACCCAATCATCCACGCACCCGTGCAACGCACGGGATTTCTATTTGTTTATCTTTATCTTTACTAATAATAATGAGAATTCCATGAACTAATTGTCTTTTTGGATTACCAATAATACCCTTGCATCGTTATCCTCATTTCTTTTCGTCTGCTTAATCCCAGTTTATTCCATTTTGATCCCAAGACCTAATTAATCTATAGCCATGGCTATTCAACCCCAACCTCGTCATCATACTAACTCTATTGCTACTGCTATTCCATTACTGATTGTAATCCGTATTTTTTTAGCTAAATTGATAAACCCTAATTGATCATCATCACTTATTTAATAATCCTTATCTCTATCTCCACCTGCAGCAATTTTATCTTCGCCTGACCCTCTTTCGAATCTCTACTTCTCTCTTACACCAACCGGTTTAGTATAAAGTAAATTATCTGACATAAAGCAATGATCAGGATATAAATGTACCATATATTTACTTTCCTACCTTTTCACTTGGATTGTTTATTAATTTATTATTTTTAGTATGAATATTTGATGTGATTTTTATTACCCACAGTGAAGCTGCATAGCTTGATAATTGAAAATTTGTAAGCGATGGTTACAAGCTAAGTACACAATGCTTTTTAGCATAAATACTCTTAACACATACCAACATTACTTTCAAACATTACTTTTTAGATTTTTTTGTTATATAAGGAAAATTCGGTTTTAAATTTGAATGCTTTAAATGTTTTTTACATGTTAGGTCGTACTGAATTGAAAACTAATTTTAATACTGAATGTGGTAATAACTATGAATTGCTTTGAATGGCATTTTAATTTAGAAATGTGGACAATTCAAATTCCAATTACACAAAGCTGAACATGAATCTGAAACCAAAAGTGATATAGTTTCCCTTACACATTAAGCATGGTCTTTTGGATTGGTAATCTATGATTAATAGAAATACCGAATTACTTTTCTTTTCTTCAATATACATTAAATTTGAACTAACTGTGCACTTAGTTGTAGTGTGTTCTAACTTATGTAGAGAAAAACGTTGTTGCCTAATTGGGATAATGGAAATTCAAAGGGTATTGGAAGATGTAAAGATGTAATCTTCTTAGTTTTCATATAGTTCATACATAAAAAATAAGCTTCGACTTTTCTGTTGGATAACGGCGAGTTCCAAACAAATTGCACTAGACTTTATCATGAAACTTCGTACAATAATTTTACTAGATTGTGATTAGAATTGGATATGAAGTAAATAACTAGATATTTTAATCTCATATCATTAGTATATATTTTCTTCTGTAATAATAGGTAATTAATAATTCTTACTTAATAAATTATAAATCATATTTAATATTTGTTATTTGATAGTTAATATTAACAATCAATGATTATTAATTCATAGTTAAATTTTTCCATGAGTTACTTTACTTACTTCCGAAGTAAAGCGTATGTTTCCCTATGCGACTGTAGTTACCATCTTCTAAACTCTCTTCCTTAAAAATTTAACATACCCTTTAGTGGAACATATGGACATAAAAGTAAACGTAAAAAAATGTAGAACGCTTTTGAAAGAGTGATTTTTGATCCGGGAACGATGGCAAATTTACCACCGAGCAAATCGTGAACAGATTTAACACTGATCAAACTGTACATATTCAATATGTCAAGTAAAAACTGTGGCACGGGCTACAAACTAGTTAGTATATATAGTGGTTCATATCTTCTTACGATTTAACTATTTAGGTTGGTATTTCTCTAATCTCTTGTATATAACTCTCTCAATCCTTCATTTTTCTTTTTACTCGTTTGCAATCTCTCGAGCGTTATTAGTTCTCTGTCATTATTAACTTGTCTTCTTGATCTTTGCTTCACTACTAACTATTTGCGATCCTTATAATTTGTCCCTACTTTCTCATTTTTCCTCTCACACTTATACTATTTCTTATTTTCATTAGAATTCCAATGTGTTTTTCCAAAATTGTTGATGTTGTCCCCAACATTTTTGATCAAATACCTATTTCGACATTGTCTATTATGTGTTTGATCAAATGGTGAGTCCCAATGCATTAGATATTTTTAAGTAGTTTATTTGAGTTCGGCTTTTTTAGTCAGAACTTTGCCCTTTAATTAAAACCTTATTTGGTCTCTTTATTGCCTTAGTTAATGATTGCTTCTAACTAATCTCCTAGCTCTTCTAGCCCATACCCCATTTCTTTTATGACCTTACTTCAACCATTCGAAAAAGTGATCCAATTAAGCCCATCCTTGGGCATTTTGTGGTTAGGGGCTATGATTACCCCTATTTGGGAACATTTACCTACCTCCTAAGGGGTTCGGTTCACTCATTTCTGAATATGTCTGTTGCAGCCTCTACCTGCCCTTTCACCCTCATCATGGAGTAACTGGAAAATGTAGGCATTCATCCTCCAACTAGCCCCTATTTCCTATTTTCTCTTAATTTATACTTACAACATATACACTGAGCTCCTTGACTCTTCTCCTTCATGTTGTGAGATACTTCTCCTTTATTATATTCATAAGAATGTCACGTAAGGAAGTAAGAGATTCAATCATATTCAGGACATCAACATATATTTAAAAATTCTCGTAAGACCCAGCGATGTGCAGATCGCTGCTTCTATGTCTCGAATCAAGACGAATTCATTCCTTTTTTAAACAAGCGGTTTTGCTTTCTTCTCCTACCTTTTCCTTTTCTTAGCATGACTATTATGCATTAATCTATCTTTCCTTTCTTTCTCTAGCAGATCGACTCGATTTCTTTATAGGGGAGAGAGAGAGAGAGCGCGCGCAATTTACACTACATGTTGATCTTGCTTGTTCTGTTAATGAAAATGTTTTGTCAAGTCATTGTCACGCCGTTATCACTTCTTACATGACCATAACCATTTTTTCCATTCAATCTTTACATATGAATATGTTTCTGGTGTGAAGGAGGCGTGAAGTTCCCACTTTGCTCAAGGAGGGTAATATTTAATTGGCTAATTCTATTCCAACCCAAAATTTTGCTTTGTATCCCTCCATTTTCTAATTTTTTTTGCATACCGCTTAGTTTAGTTAGTAGCCTCCCATATTTTCCAATAATACCCCTTCCACTTTCACGTACGCAATTTTCTCCCTCTTTGTTTAGTTCAAGTCACGATTTTTCCATGTTCAACTAGCGATTCTCCTCCTCCTGTTCAAGTTGCGATTCTCCTCCTCCTCAGCAAGTCCTCCTCCTCTGTAGCTAAGGTACGGTACTCCTCCTCCTCCTCCTCCTCAATTTTCTATTCGAGTTTGGGTTTGAATGCGAGTTAGGGTTTAATTTGATGATTTATTCGAGTTTGGGTTTGAATGCGAATGGATGATTGAGTTTGAATTGTTTGTGGAGTTGAAATTGTACAGATAGTTGAATTGAAACATGATTTTTTTTTTGCTGTATAAAGTTTACCACGCAGGGCAAATGCGTGGTAAAAATGCGTACCACACAGGGACAATGCATGGTAAAAATGAAAACAATGCAGAATTACTGCGGGGTATTCATTTCTAACACACATTGGCCATGCGTGGTACGCATTTTTTACCATGCATTTGCCCTGCGCGGTAAACTGTATGCAGCAAAAAATATATTTTGCTAACTAGTTCTAATATTTATTATTTACGAATATGGTCGTGCTAAATGGGTTTTCTAAACTTGACTACAGATGGGTAGAGCATGAATGACTGCTTCAGAACGAAAACGGAGAATGATGCAAAGGGCCAGAGGTACTAGTGCGGACATGAACATTGATAAGTCCACCGTAGTTGAAGCTGGAGATGATACGGGAGAGGAGCAGCAAGATACAGATGTAACCGATTATGAAGTTGTTGGCCGGGAGCAGAGTGATCAAGGAGATGAGGAAGATGAGGGAGGTGAGGGAGGAGAAGGTGGTTCAGACTCATCTGAAGACAATGGAGATGACATGGGGGATGATTCACATACCAGTAATGACAACGAGACAGATGACGAATCCGAGAAAGAGGGTGAAGGCGAGGAAGATGTAAACGAGAAAGGTGGACCGAGAATTAATGATGTGATTAGAGAGTTTGATACTCACGTTGCTTTAATGATATGGATTGGTTAGGTATTTACCTAATATTATTCTACAACATCGATATGGATAGTCTGCATTTACTAATTCTAACGTTTATTCGTGTAGGAACGATCACCGCTCACTTGTGTTAACCATGCACACAAGGTGTCCGAGTGGAAGATTCCAGATAATGCTACAAGATTCAAAGCAATCATTGACGGGTCTGGCTTGTTTTCTATTGTTAGCACTTGCTACAAGAGTGTTAACAAGAATTTGGTATCAGCTTTTGTAGAACGATGGTATCCTGAGACAAATACCTTCCATTTACCATTCGGTGAGATGACTATAACTCTCGATGATGTTACTTCTTTATTACATATACCAATGGAAGGTAAGCCCATACAAAGCATGGGATATGAAATGGAACAAGCATCCAATATTGTTTCGAAGTATCTTTGCATTACTAAAGCAGAAGCTAGGTTGGAAATGAATGAGAGGGTTGGGTATAAAATAATTTTGTCTAAATTATATGATATATTTGAAGATGTTACTAATGATTGGACAGATCGAGCAGTTAGGCATGCTGCTCGTGCTTATCTTCTATTCCTTCTTGGTAACACATTGTTTGCAGATAAAAGTAAGTCTCATGTGCACATTTCACTGTTGGATCCACTAAAACAGTTGGATGTTGTCAGAACTTATTCTTGGGGATCAGCAACACTCGCATTTCTATACAGGCAGCTTGGGTTAGCGACTCGCATGGGTGTGAAATAGATTGCAGGATTCCTTTGCCTACTAGAGTCATGGATATTTGAGCACTTTCCATGCTTTCATCCATCCACTAATCTGTACTATGAGACTTTACCCCATGCAGCTCGGTGGAATCCATCTACAGACTGTGGTGCATCAATCATTGATTATCGCATATTCCTGGATACTATTCAGATTGAGCAGGTAATTATATGTATTTTTTACGATGTATTAGGACTATAATGATGATGATGTTAACTATATCTTTGAACAGGTTATTTTTGATCCTTACATATTCGCACGACAGTATCATCCATTTCATCCTATAGCTTGGTATAGTGGCTGCATACTCTGCCTCAATGTTATGGAGCCTTATCATCCCGATAGAGTACTTAGACAGTTTGACAAAATTCAGAACATTCCAGTGCCTCCTATTCATCCAATAGCAACAAATGCACGTCGAGGTTCAACTTCAACCACATACACTCGAGTGCGTTATCAATTTCTAGAAAGTATATGTGAGAATTGGTACAATCTTGTGATTGCAGAGGCCCGTAGATCCATACCAATTCAACATTCTTTCATGAGTTGCACTGAGGACTATATGGAGTGTTATCGGGAGCATAGTGTTTTGCGTGTTCAAAATCCAGCAAGATTGTCTGATGATGTGCAGATTGGAGCTCCACATTTTTAGCCGACCTATGACCAACTCTACGCGGTAAGATTTATATCATTTAAATTTATGACACTTAGTTTACACTAGTTTATTTTCAATTTAATTTTTTTTGCTGACGCTACATGATGTGCATGGTCTTTTGGATGGAGCTAACCCTCAAGTTAATAGTGCCAGAGTCACCGCATCACGCTACATTCGTCGTCAAGTTTAGTTACTTCTGGAAATGTTGTATGGTTAACTGAAATCACTTTTTGGAATGTATGGTTAAATGACTTTTTGAAATGTATGGTTAAATCACTTTTTGGAATGTATGATTATGAAATGTATGTTGTTTGCGTATGTTTTTTACCTGTGCCTTATCCACCCAACATGCTGTTTGCATATTTTGTATGAAATGTATAGTTCGCATATTTTGAAAATGCATTGTGTCAAACTGCATTTTTTTCACTCTCTGTGTTTACCACGCACTGCAAGTATGTGGAACGCAGAGAAACCACGCAAAGAGCCTACGGGGATTATGTAGAATAACGTAGAATATCAACGTGGTTTACGATGAACCACGTAGTTACCAAACGAGGTTAAAGCAAAACCACGTTTAAGTTTCCCATACCGGAACCATATTCTCGTAAGGGTAGTACGTGGTTAGTTCAAACAGGAAAAAAATTATTCTGTCCAGAACAGTGAACCATTTCAAATGCAATTATACAACCGTAATCTGTCCAAAACATAAAATATAATTCAATTTCATTCATTCAATGCAATTATACAACCATTCAGCATATTCATATCAAATTTCAACAACATTAAATTAAAAAACAACTACATCCATTCAGCATATTCATTTCTTTCATCCCACGTTTGTCTTCGGTCGGTGAACACACACTCCCATCTACTTGCGTCCACATCACGAGCTGTGAACCATTTCGAATAAATTGGTGGAACCGGGTGTTTAGGCTCTAGTTTCACCCACAAGTTAGAATATACAATTTCAGTTCAAGTTTAAGTTAAAATAACGAATGACAGAGTTAATATGTACGTTACGTACCTGCACAAAATGATCTTGGTTTACAAAAGCTAATCCAATTTCAGTGCATTGTATTGGCGGGGGCACTTTACCTTTCAACGGTGGTATTGTCAGCATGAGTCTTTCACTAATATTAAATACTACAACGTTGTATCTAGTTGCAATGAGACAACCAACATCGGGCATTTACATCTACTTTTCTGTCGGCGCAAACCCTTTACCTTCATGTCTAATGCTATTGAGAAGTGTAATAGTTCTGTCATGCTCAACGAAAACATGAGCATATAAACTCTGATTTTCATATAATTCTTCGTACAAATCCCGCCTAATTTATCCCAGCTAGATTCACCCATACCAAGCAAAGCCGCGACATACCTATATCCACAGTTACCATCTGATCGGACGCCAATAATATCAGTAACAAATGCCTTCATCGCCAACGGTATTTGGGGCAAATAAGTTTTCATGCCAACGGTTAGTTCTTCTAACTGGGAAATAAGGTGACAAGTAAAGTTAATAATGTACTAATATATGTATGCAAATAACATGCATGTCTTTTACGTACCTTCTTTGGTTTTCGAATAGGAAGTTTATCGACACGAGCTTTTTTTGAAGTACACGAACTTTGAGAGTACACACTTTGTACAAGCTCAAATGACGAAGGCATTCTTTTAGTTGAATTATTAGCACTTTTTTTTGCTTTCTCTTCCACGTGTTTTTATTTTGCTTTTTGGTGATGCGAGGGACGATGTCTGGGGTTCAACAACTTCCAACATCTTTTTATAAATTTGCATTTGGTATGGTGTATCCATCTTTTTAACATCATTTAAAAGTACCTCCATTTTTTCTACAACACCAACTTCTTTCTTTCCACTAGTTTCAACAAGATGAAGTCTTGTCCAATGAACATCAATCATTTCAAGGGATATGACGGTACCAGGCCCAAGATGTGCTAACTCATGCGCACAAGGCAATCCATGTGTTCTACGAACGACACATCCACATAGCAATTCTTCCTCGCCAACATCTCTTATTCTCTGTATTTCTGAATGAATCAAATCCAGTGCCTTGATAGAAATAAAGCCTCTTAAAATTTTGAATTCCCGTATATGAAATATGTGCTTTACTTTTGTTAAACTTTGCTCGAATGATGCTTTAAGTTCGGTAAATGAGAGTTCCAATAATGAATGCATCTTCATCCAAGCTTGTTCGAAATTACATTGACAACTAGCTAAATGTTTCTTCAATTTTGAATGAGCGAATTCGACCCTGCATATGACACAATAATATTATTATATAAAAATATGACTATTTGAAATAGATATTAATATTAGTATGAAAGTAAGTACCGATTAGAAGTATAATTTCCAAAATGCTTGTAATCATCCATCCATGCTTGAACAAATCGGTCTTTGTATTGTACTTTTCATGTAACACTTGCAAATTTTCATTGTACACAACTATATTTTTTGAACAAACAAGTTCATTCCAATCAAATAAAAATGACTTCTTCTCCTTAACTTCCATACCTTTCACTTTTTTTGCATATACGTTAGAACATTGTTTTTAATGTGCCACGTGCATAACATATGAGCAGAGTTCGGAAAAACAACTCCAATAGCATTAACTAGCGTTGTTTCCCTATCAGAAATGAATACCGATGGCAATTCCACTTCACAATCAAGCAAAACAGATTTCAAACGTTCTAGGGCCCATAAATAATTTTCTTCAGTTTCAGCAACTAAGTACGCAATCTCGATACAGAATGTAAGATCGGTGCAAGTAACACCAACAACCTCAAGTAACGACATTCTGTACCGATTGATCTTATATGTGCAGTCTAATATGATAACCCGGGGAAAGGTGCGTAGAAAATCCACACTGGTTGGATGAGCCCAAAAAACGTCTTTAATAATATCTGTTCCGTCAAGTGTTTTACGGTGCCATTCAAAATAACCAAACTCTTTTAATTTACTAAGAAAATATTGAACTTGAGATCGCCCTGCTCGTTCAATAACATTTTGAGCTCGGATAACATTGTATATGGTTTTGATTGTCATACAATTTGTAGGATCATTTCTTTTGATAGTGTGTAAAATTTCTTTTGCTTTTACCATGTTTCTATGCATCTTAATAACTAACTTGGTCTCATGTTCATTTAGTCAACCAATATACAAATGTCCTTCGGTATTTTTTAATTCCGAATGATTATGAACACCATTAACAACATGCAGTCGCCAATCATCTAAAGTAGGAAGTTTCTCACCTCTAAGTCTAAAAGGGCAATTGCATTTTTTCGTCCCGATCATTCGAAGATTCTTCGGGCTTTTGTCTTTTCTCTTCTTATACACACCACTTCATTCACAAGAAAACGTAATTCTTGGCTTTTTGGTTGATGCACCAGTATCTGATTGTAGAATAATGATAACAAAACCAAGACGTTTTCCCGTATCATGAACCCAATCAACTAATTTGTTCCTTGAAGGTAATATCTGCAATACAAATGTAAAATGAAATGTAAGTAATGTACAAGGAAAAGTATGACGATTAATTTATACAAAAAATGTTTCAAATTACTCTTACATCATATGTCGTAAACTCATTAGAATAATCCAACAACATTTCATCGCAAGTTTCTTCATCGCTTGAAAATGGCACGATCTGCAAAAGGAAGTAGCACACAACAAAAATGTAAGAATGGAAATAAAATTAGACAGCAAACAAATCAATTTGCAAAACTGATTCTGACAACCACGTCCTCAAGCGCGTGGTTATACAACTAACCACGTACAAGTTCTGCGTGGATGTATAACAAACCCCGCAAATCTTGTGCGTGGTTTCGAACGAATCCTCCTCCTTGGTGACGTGGTTTTTCGAAAATCCTCACTGTTTTCATGCGAGATTACTACCTTATTCTAGTAAGATTCAGACGGAAATTAATAGCAATCCATCTATTTCGCAACAGCGACTCTGGAAAAGAAAATTTGAAAAAAAATTGATTTAAATATGATTTCTTGACAAACCTACCGTGATTGTAATACAGTATCATCATTCTCTTCAAAATCCATCAAATATTTATTTGAAAATCAAACTTTTCCCAAGAAATTTGTAAATTAGGGTTTTTGGCACTGTTCTTTCAGAGTGCTGAACCCAACTTACGTTCTGAATAACAGTGGAGAAAGAAGAAAGTTTCTTAAGAGTAATTTAGTCATAATAATTTAATTATTTTAAGCGGGGCTACTAAGCAATAAATTGGGTTGAAATAGAAATAACCTATTTAATTTATGTTTTTTTTAATTTTTCATGCCGTTCCTTTAATTAATTACTTAAGTTCTTCACATAACTATAATTTATATGTCTATAGTGTTCTTTATTTAATTTTTGCAAGAAATATGTCTTTTGCAGAAACCGCCATGCGCCAAACTGAACCAGGATTTTAAGTTTGGTTCTTCTAGGTTGGCAGGCTCTATGTCCCCATGGAAAAGAAAAGGCCTAGGGCGACCCTCCTCCATAGGGAAACAAGTCAAAACATCATAAGAGTAGCCGAACTCCTGAGCTGCCTTAGGTCGTGGTGCCTATATCATCTCTTCTTCCTCGTGCATCTTGCCTCTTCCCAAAGGAAGCACAAGGTTAGACCTTACTGAGAGAATGGGACGCCTTTTGATTTTCTAAGTTGCTGCCTTGGCTCCTGTTTCCACTTTGTACTTCCCTACTATGCCGATTTCTAATGCGGCTGCTTTTGAGGGGTTCTATATGGGCCTCTTCCATGTAATTGTTGCATGAACATTATATTGTATTCAATGCCTCGTGTAACTATAATCATGTGTGTGTATATGTGTGTATACACACACACACACACACACATGATTATAGTTACACGAGGCATTGAATACAAGAATGCCTCGAGAATCTCAGCGAAGAGCTAGAAACTATTTTCACTACACCAAGAATGGTTGATGTACTAACTCTCAACTAGGGAAAGAGGTAGCCCAGATTATATCTAACTTGGCCTCTCGGGATGCCTAGGTGGAAGCACTTGAGACTGAGCTCAACCAAGTAGCACAAAGAGCCAAAGAGGTCAAGAAGGAGGTTGAATCGCTGAGGAAGGGGCTGGCCAATGTAGCTGGGTAAGGGGCATAAGCAGAATTGGAGGGGACTACTTTGTCCTGTATTGGAATATTCCTAAGTTAAGAGACAATTCTTCAAGAGCCAAGATAAAGAAGAGGCTAAATTTGATCTTGCTTTTTCAGAAGATCTCTTTCTTATTGAAGCTATGTGCACGCACAACCGTGCTAAATGAACTGTGGAGCGAAGCAAACAAGCGATAACATCATCTCCCTTTTGTGAATACTAAAGGGGATGTTGATTGGATGTAACATGTTTACCCCTCTGCTATACCTGTCCAGAATCTTGCACTTGAGGCTTCAACTGATGCTAATGTAATCCTTTGAATCTACCTTATTTTGTCCTTAATTATTTCAAGTTGAAAGAGTTAGGGTGGCGCGGTCCTTTCATATTGACATAGTTTTCTTTAGTTTTGTACTCTTAATATGTATCCGATAAATGCATATGTATATGTTTTATTTTTGTTGGTCAATTTTCACTTTTGGTCTTATTTTATCTGTCTTAATTCGGCATTTCCTTGTATTCTTTTAATATTCTTTTGGGAAGTTAGTGGTTTGTCATTTAAGTTTTCTTGTTGGTTATTATGTCTTCGTTTTAGGTGAAACATGTAGGAACCGGTAAACTTCCATTCTTAACTACATGAGGAAAGAAACTTTTTAAAATTTTAAGGATTGTATGAACCATTTAGAATAACAAACAACCGAGAGGATTGTAGTGAATACTACCATCATATATAAGAGAGAGAACTAAGGATGCAATTATGTAACTGAAACAAGAAACTCAAGGACTTTTGAAAGTCACTCATGAGAAGGAGGCCCCGAGTGCTTTTGTGTTGTGAATTTGGCTTTCCCTACTTTAGGAGGGTTTATCCTTCCTAGATCATCCACATTTAGTGTGGTTCAAGGATATATTGACCTAAAGTAGGAGAAACGCTGGTGGCTAATTTTTATTATATAGTTGTAAAACTAAATACTAATTTTATGGATTATGTTTAATGAAAACCACACTTTTCGGGTGTTCAATTCGTAACTTAATTATTTACTTATGTGTGTGTGTATATGTGTATATATATATATATATTTATATATACATATACACACACACTACTTCTGTAGGATGCCCCAACTTTCCTCGTTGAATGTCAACAAGATTGCATAGTTACAAATGTAGTGGGTGGCATATATGATGCTCCCTTAACTTACCTTAATACCCCTTCAATAGGTATGCCCTTGCCCGAATTTCTGTCTCATTCACGGATAGAATAAATAAGTTTGAAAGGCTGAATCATGAGTTGATGGATGAGAACACACAGATTTCTAACGCAACCCGGATTGCACTTCTCGGTGAACTTAAAATTTGAAACCTACTTATAATGTTAACAACAATAAACATAAATATATTAAAAAGGTTGATACTAAGCTCAATTCATCGCAAAAGCATGGGGTGAAGTTAGTAAATAAGTTTAAGATATTGTAGAAGCACGAGGTGGAGTTAGAAGCTATTATAGCTAATAACATAGACTTATACGCACCTTCTTATGAAGAAGAAATAGAAAAGCTAAAAGAAATTATAGATGACTTATCTATGGAGCTGGCGTATAAGTTCCAAGATGAGGAATCTTCACTCCCTATGGTACTTCATGATTATCCTAAATAGGGGTCGAACCTACGCCATCTACGGGCATGGATTTGGGCTTGGACGAGATATGGAAGAATGGCTTAGTGCATCTCTATGAGTCTAAGTTTGTCAAGGTTAACACTTTATATGAGAGAAAGCTAATGAATTCTAGCGTAGGAAAAGAGCATATACTTTTCAACTATAATTGAGTTGTTCGTCTCCTTTTCAAGGAAACCAGAGAAAACAAAGGTGTAGCTTCTCTTTGAGTGAAGGGCATGGGATAAATTACTTTGAGCTACATCCAAGCTCTTAAGGATGAAATTGCCACTCTCGAGTCTTAGCCTTTTACGCATCCATCTTAGTTATCTTCTCTAGGGGCATATGATCCATCACTCCAACTCCTTCTCGAGCTAATCATTCCTCAATAGTTAATGAACTTCGCAATGAGAAGGTAAGATGCTTTATGGTGAATATCATGTTGGATCGATCCCTTGATGTCATTCGCTTCTTTATGCCCAACCTAGACTTCTCATTTTTACTTAACAAGCCAGGACCTGCATCTCAAGTGGAGGTTTGGAATCATTGGGCGGGGCCAACTATGATCCGAAGATTATGCATATACGGGAATCCCAACATTCTACGTAGATTATAAGCAAAATTTCTATGCTTCTATAATGCTTATCCTATGTTGAAAATTGGGAGTTCATCTACCCTCAAACCTCAAGGAAAGTTCAGGCCTCGTGAAGAAATAGGAAGAATATTTTAGCTAAGGATCCTAGTTAAGAATCAAATTTCAACTTCTAGTGCTGGTTGTGTGATGTTGTACATATGTGCTTATGCATCTTAAATTGTAATGATGTGTACATGTAAAAATTTTGAATAAAACATTTTTATTTTGCCTCTCCATGCTTTTATGAAGTCTATGCATCATTTACATGATGCATATTTATGCTTTCCTTGCTCTACATATGATGATATTTAAATATACTCCAATGTTCTGTTGATAACTTGAAGGGCATGATCATTGTGATAACACTAGACCTTCGATAACCAAGCAGACAACTGAAACCAAAAGTAGTGTGCTGCATCATGTAGGGAAGCGGTCAAGGGTGAGGTCACAATAACCCAAAGCAGAATTTGTCCTATATCTCACAACGTAGGGGTAAAATAAAATAACCAACATAATATAAACATCAAAGACAGCAATACAACTAAATGAACCAAAAATTAGTGTGCATCGGTTTATTACAATTGTAAAAAATTACGTGGAAGTGGAGTTTATACATCCAAACAAATTAAATCCAAATGGAAAGCAATCTCTATAAATAACGTGTACCGATATAGCTCCACAATATTGCACAATAGAATATTGAGTAAAAGCTCCAAATATATATATATATATATATATATATATATATATATATATATATATATATATATTTGTGTGTGTGTGTAATCCTCCTGCACATCCTCCATACAACTCCATGCGCTATATCATACTTGATATCTCAATCTACTCATTTAAGAGCACCCAAGATGATATAAAGAAATGCAAATAACCTCGAGTCAAAAGTAAGCCTTGCAGGAGTGATCTATAATCTCAAAATAGATATAAAATTTGGTATATTATAAGTAGGAGCATTGACTATGAAGAATCATATCTGACATATCTCTGCATCAAACAATGACATAACATATGTTACACTATCATCATATGGGTGTGTTACTACTTAACGTATAATATAGGGCACTTGGGTACCTAACTCACCAGCAACTACATTGCATGACATATATAGCAAAACACAATAACCGAAGAAAATACTACAAACATGGAAAACATCGCAACCATTAACCAAATCTTGCTTCACCAACTCAGATTTTGTCGGGTATATAATAATTCATATGGCCCCACTCAAATGGTCAACAACTAATCAACATTGCAACACTCAACGATCGGTCTCATGCAACACTCTAACGGTCAGGAACTGGATACACTTAGACCCTAATCTCATGGGTACACTCGGAGTACGCTGAGTACACTTAGATTACCTTTAGTGAGAATCCTCACATTTTCCTGTTTACAAACACATATCTCGTCATCAAATTTAACCAACGATCCACTAACATATGCACCAATAATAGAACCACCTCTCATCATATTCCATAATTTATTATTAAGGACTTGTCTACTAAGTAAATCTGTTGATAACCTAACCACTTCCATCATGAATAACTTTGTAACAACCCTGGTTTGGAGATTACCTATAAATATTAAATTATAACAGTAATTATAATTTAATATTGTAAATTAAATTAAAATTGGAGATTTTAAATTGTTTATTTGGAATGAACAATGAATTTTGGAATTAAAAATGAGAAAATAAAATTCCAAACTATATATTATTCGATTAGTGTGATAATAAATGGAAAATGACTTTATTTTTTAGAAAATGTAATAGTTACATTAATTATTTCCCAATTGCTTCTTTTAATAGTTTTTAAAAGAAGTATTTGATTTTTAAGGTGTTTTATTTAAATAAAAAGATGGAATTTGTTTTAAAAATATGTTTTGGCTATAAATTAAGTTTGGGAATGGTTTGAAACATTTTTCTAAGTGAGAAAAATATATTTTTTAAATTTTAAAAGTAAAAAATATAGACTTTTGCATTTTATTGCGAAAAGAGTGCATTTTTGTGAAGTAAAAGATTTTAATTATAAAAAATTTAAAAATATAAATTTATCTTTTTATATGGTAGAAAATGATTTATTTTGTAAGTGTACAAGTTTTTATATTTTTTCTATGTAAAAATGTGTAGAAATGCATTTTTGTTTTGTTAAATAGTGCATATTTGAGGCATTTTTAGTTTATGAGCGAATTAATTAACCAATATGCCATTTATTTTCTTTTTACTAATGGATCCAAGGCCCATTAGTGCATAACCTGGTTTGAGAAGTGAGAAAAAGAAAACTGTATGTTCTTTTCTCAACTTCATCTTCTTCCTTAGCCTCATAATGAGAAAAACCAAAACCCTATTTACAATTTCTCAATCCAAGTCATTTTCTTCATAAAATTCAAGCAAATTAGAGACCTTTTCACTCTAGAGAATAAATAAAAAGGTAATCTAACTCCATATCACTTAATTTTATCAAAAATCTTTGATTTGTGAACTGGTTCTCTAATTACAGTAAAACTTTCGTTTGCACGTTATTTCTACCTTCTCTATCGGTTATTAGAGGCTATCTTTCAAGCAAAAGCTTCGATCTTTTTGCCAAAATCCAAGTATTTGCGCAACTAAAGCAAGGTGAATTTAATAGCTTGCAAAATCTTGCTAATCCAAAGTCTCAAATGCTTGAATCTGTACAAAATGAGCTTTTGTAATCGATTTTCTGTTGATAGGTTTCTTTTCTGTGAATCTAGTTTGGGTTGCTTCTTTGCATGCTTATATCTTTTGATTCTGGCAACGAAATACTGCCGGATTTTTTGCATTTGGTAGCTTGCATGTGGAAATTTATCTTTGAAACTTTTGGTTGAAAAATATTGTAATTTGGAAGTTCAAAATAGTGGTACAAAATCAACTTAAACGCAGATTTTTGCCAGTAGAAATTTTGTTCTCTGAGTTGCTGCAAACATTTCCTGAGTCCATATTTGAGATAGCACAACCCTTTCATTTTTTGATGAAATTCATTGATTCTTTTTCTGTTTGGAAGGTAAATTTTTCGACTATATTCATACAAATTTTCAGCTCAATCTGTGGTGTTTAGCCCCTATGTTTCAATGCTTGAGCCCATGTTTGAGACAGTGTAACTTTTTCATTTCCAGTCGGAATTTATTGATTCTTCTTTTTTTTGAAAGATGAAGTTTTCTAGTATGTGCATATTAATTTTCAGCTCAATATGAGATCATTTGGTCCTCTATTTCAGGCCTGTAAGGTGAACACAAGATGGTTTTTTGGCCTGGGTATATTTTTGTTTTTGAACTGTTGCAAACATGGCCCGAGTCCATGTTTGAGACAGCGTAGCTTTTTCATTTATAATAGGAATTCACTGATTCTTTTTTTTGAAAGATGAAGTTTTCTACTATGTGCACACTAATTTTTAGTTCAATCAGAGGTCATTTGGCCACCTGTTTCATGTCCGAAAGTTGAACCCGGAGAAGATTTCAGACCTGAGTATTTTTTTGCCTATGCATTATATGTTCTATTTTCGTCAGATTTTTAACTTTTACTTCATGTTTTTGTGATAGTTCTGAAATGTTTTAAGGGCTATGATGCCTATCAATAGGCTAGCCAAGTTTTGATGAATTTGAAATTCAAATTTGAATTGAATTTGAATGATGGTTTTGAGTGATTTCTTTGATTTCGAGCATGGATTTTTCAAACAATTTTGAAATAAATTTTTAAATAAATTGGCACTTTAAAATATTATTATGTAATATTTTTAAATTATTTTAAGCTATAAAATCTATTTATTCCCTATAATAAGGGAATTTTCAAATATTGTTTTCATAATTGATTTCGAAAAATGGTTTTAAAAGCTTGTTTTCTCAAATAAAGTATTTATACATATATATATATATATATATATATATATATATATATAATACACGTTTTTGCACTATTCAAGCGAATGCAAAGGAGAATTAAATGTTTTGTTAAAACACGTGGTATGAGACACGTGCGTTTATCTTATAGGTTAATTCCTAACTTATCGATTTGATCGTTTTGATCTTCGGGTAGAGTTTACCAATGAGATGAGGTAAACTTTTTACTGCTTTGAGTGTGAAATTCATTAGCGGTTAGTAAACCGTTTACTACAAACGTGTGGTATGGGACACACATTATCACTGTTTGGATTCCTATCCGTGAGTCTGTGACACATTTGTCTAAGAGACGTATTTGCCTGTACTGGACCTTCAGATCATTTGTCCTTCGGGATGTTTGTCTAAGAGACGTTTGTCATTGCGACATATTTGTCCATCAAGATGTTGTTCTTCGGGATGCTTGTCTAAGAGACGTTTTTATTTGTCCTTCGGGACGTTTGTTTAAGAGACGTGGCGCCTTATTTAGGGAGAACCGTACTCGGCGGGCTTCGGCCATAAGCACGTGCTACATCTTTGAGATGATTTCATTGATTTCCTTGTGCTTTTCCGAGCGTATCGCCTTTTTACAGCATTGGCCATTTGAGTCGTTCGAGATATTATATATAGAGATTACATCTTTGAAAATTAAACTCTTTATCGAGTTCTATATTTCAGATTTGGGTTTGCCAACACTTAGCGCCGATTTGAGATTTATACTCTCCTATTTGGAGATATATGAGATTGTGATTTTTGGCATATTTTATGTTTGAGGTTTCTCTATTTAGAGAATATTTTTGTGATTGCCATTTACGGTTTTGAGTTTGAGATTTTGGATTCTCCTATTTTGGAGATATGGTTCATAGAAACCATTTTAGTGGCTTTTGGGAATTCGCCGATAATACGAGGCATTTATTATACCTAGTGTTATTTGGTGAGTTTACCTATTTCAAAACATACACTCAGTGTAATTACCTTATTTGAAGTAGTGGCATGCTCTTATTATTGTTTCTTCTCATTCGAGAGGATATCTTACCCTTTACCTTATGCTCATATTATCACTTATCCTTATAAACTGATTATTTTAGCTAGACTGACTCATGTATTTTATACTTGGGTCAGACCGAGGTGTTTCAGGTTAGGTACCCTTATGGACAGCCCATTCTGCTTTTGCATGGACTTATCTACTTGCCCTTTTTTTCATTTTGTCGCTATTCTGATATGTATATTGTTTTGACTCGTGTGTATATTGTAGTCCTTATACCACTTAAGATGTATTATTTGTATTGTATTGGGATGAACCAGTATAAATGTATATTTATATATGTGTGTGTCTATATATATATATATATCTGTTTGCTGTTCTGTGATGTGTTATGCATTTGAATTGTTGTATTTTGTTCTGATAGATCCTATAACCACCTTTAGTTTTGTATCAAGCATTTATTGGATATGTTGAGCCACTTGAAAAAGGAAATTAAAAATATAGATCACTAATCGACGTATTCAATAGATATTTAAGGCAGGACTATAGATGGTCGCTCCTAACCAGCTCTATTCTCCACATTAGCAGACAGTATTGCCCAGTAATACTCTTTGTTAATGTGGGTCGTAGGGAGGGGCGTTACAGCTTGGTATCAAACCTGAGTTCAGAACAAAATATGATAAACACAGAATAGAAGCATGTATTACGATACATCCGATAAAGTACAAGTGTTACAAATTCCTTAATCATCATGCCCTTTATCTTATCGTGTCCTTTGAGATTGAATTTTGGGATATGTCTAGGAATTTTTTTATTTCGTTGTATTTCAAAAATGGAAGTGATGACATCTTATCTTAGGGGTAATCCTAATGGTGATTATTTTATGCGAGTCTTCTTCAATATGGGTGCTTGACATCCATCCGTATCAGTAGAGTTTGTTGATGCTTTTGGTTGTTCTTGTCTTATTCTTTTGTGAAGATTGCGAATCCTATTGCGGGGATCCGCAATATTTGGTAGGATGTCTGAAGATATGGGATTGTCGCTTACTGCTTATCTTTTCGTGCGAATAAGCACGCCATTTTTTATCTAGAGTTTGGTGTGTTTGAGATGAAGTGGTTTGCCTATTATCAAGCCATATTCTATGGTTCGAGAATCCTATATTATGTATCCTTATTCGGTTGATTTGTGGCTTCTTATCCTTCGAAATGTTAACGATAATTTCAAAGTCTCTGTAGTCACTCTTGAGTTTCGAGATGTTGATGTTATATCTCGAATTCCATTCATGTGACTATATTGATTTTTGTGAGTCTGTTTCGGGTATGACACCCAATCGGGCAGTCGAATATTGTATTTACTTCATTCCTGATTCTTAGCCTTTCGGTCATCCTTCAACGCAGATGTCCACTAGGAAAATGAGGTGATTTATTGAATTTATTTGATATTTCCATTCATACCCTATTTGAGATATCCTCTTTGGATACTGAATTGTTGATATACTTTGTGGTATTATTCCGCTCGAAGTATTGATTTGTTGTTTACATTGGAGAAGATATTTACCCTTGCTTTTATATCTCATTTCTCTTTTTTTAATCTATTGTGTGGTGCTAGGGTCATTCTTCAGCTTGACCCAACACTGATTTTTCATGAGCTACGGGTCGCAGAGGATAGCGTTAATCTTAACGCATTCCACACTCGTTATGAGTCTTGTTAGTGGTTCGTTATACCATTCGGAATAATGAACACTCTAGTCTATTCCATCAATCATGAGGATCGAGTATTCTAGGAATATCTCGATGAGTTCTATTTGTGTTCCTTGATTTTGAGAATAAGTAATAAATTATGTTTTTAAATTTTTCAAAAATAATGATTTAAGATATTTTTTAAGTGAAATTAGATTTTAGGAAAAAATAATATTTTGAGTATAATATATATGAGGTACTTTTTTAAGGAAAATTTTGTGTTGGGTTTTCTGTCTAGTTCTTTAAGAATTTTGATCGATGCGTTTGGCCAATGTTATCGATAGGAATTTTCTAAACACTGTAATGAAACAGTCAGACACAGTATTGAGTTTCAATGAGTAAAGTTTGAAAATAATTAATATGGTGGAGTATTAATTTTATTTTAAATTTTTAACGAAAACATTGAACCATAATGAGCGTTGGAGGAGTGGCGAGGTAGTTTTGATCATTTGATCAGCTCTGCAACTAATCGATGGTGTCATTAACTATAAATCAATGGCGAGTCAATAACCTTATATTATTTAAAATTTGAGAAATTGAATTTTTTATTTCAAGTTATTAATGAAAACTATAAAATTTGTTATGAAACTTATTTATTTGAGTAATGGCAGAGGATAAATATAAAACTCTATCTTAAGAGAAAATAAAGAAGTGTTAGTTTAGACATTTAGTATAAATTTGTGAGCTAGTTTTTATTTTAAACTTATATGGTATTAAAACTTGTGGGTTTGAAATTGCAAAGTTCTTTTGAAAACAAGTTTGAATTAATTATCAACTTTAATTAGTTTTATGTTGATAATTAGATGGAAATTTAATTCTTGTGACAAGTGGAAATGTGAATTGGGATTATTTTGGTAAATGAACAATTCATGTAGTATAATCATTTTAAATTGGGAGAATAATTTTAAAATTTATATATATATCCCAAAAATTTATTTTGGTGGATAATCAATAATCATCTCTTGATAATGAAAGAAATTAGTTATCTCTTCCAAAATGTGGAAAGTAATGAAAATATTTCCACTTAATAAAATGTTTTATAATGATTACATAAAGTTGATCATAATTTTGTATATCTTAGATTTTCGAGGAAAAGAAGATTATTTAATAAATAATATAGCAAAAATCTTGTTTGAAATTGTAGTTTGAGATTAAAATGGTTTGGAAAAATTTCAAATTGATTTAAAAGCTGAAATTTTGTTTGGAAAAGTGCTGTACTAAAACAACGATAACTTGAGATTTATAACTCCAAATGAATTCAATCTTTTTGTAAATGAAAGAGCTTTTAGTAAGCTAAAAATATTATTTTTACCACTTTAAAGATTTTGTATTTTACTGAGTCTAAATGGGTTTGAAAGTGGATAGACATTTCTGCCCTCTTAAGAAATTTCAAAGATCAAGATAAAAATAAATCTAGCATAACTTTCAAACCGTAAATCCGATTATAACGAACTTTATATTTATGGAAAGCTTAGACTGAGTAGAATAACTTTCATTTTATAAAAAAATTCAGATTTGGTTGGTTGCTAGGTCAAAACATGTCTTCTTTACAGTAGTCTAAAAGGAATTTGATCTATTTCCCCTTAATAATTAAATGTAGCACTTGTTATTTATGAAAATGAAATAGTACAATCTATTTGAGTTAAGTATAGGTGAAAAGAGGATAGTTGACTATATTTTGAGAGAAAAATATCATATATAATGTGCAAACTCACTTTAAAATGCTAAAAAGAAAGGTATGTTTTCGAATTAATGTTAAGAGTTGAATGATGGTATATTTTTTGTTTCTGACCTAATGGTCGATGTATATTATATAAATCATTTTTTTTTATTGTATACAGCCCTCTATATAATGCAGACTTCGTCGATTCTTTCGGGAATTTCTAACACTTAAAATATTTGGGAAACAAATTGAAAATAATAATAATAATATATGTTGCAAACTAGATAATACCTATGGAAGAATTAGAGAATAAACAACTTAAACTTTATTTACTCTAATGAAGAGTAATGAATTTGATTTTAAAATCTAAGTAAGAAATTTTGAAAATTTTCAGGTGTTGAAATTCTAGTTATAAAAAAATATTGAATTTTGAAATTCTAAGAATTTTGATTGAGAGTTTATACATATGTTTTTTAGTTCTTTGTGTTTATCTTACTCTCGTGTTTTTGTCTAACAACGTGCGTTTATGTGGTCGTTTGAGTATGGTGGCCTTTGAAGAAACCACCTTTTAGTTAATCTATTTTGCCTCTCTTGTGTCTATCTTGTATCGGTGTGGTTCCTTTTGTAGTGTCATATGGAAAATCATAACGATAATCATTTTGTTGATAAGAGTTCGGGTTGGAGTTGTGTTGAATCCCAACCCTACTCGAGGATATGAGAAATCAATATCATTCGATTGATCCTTTGTGTAGCATCTTGTTGTGTTCCCATTCGAAGGCGAGACGCCTTCGAAACCTTGTGTGTTGCTCGAAAAATTCAATGGTTTGCTAATTCCTATATTAGCACTTTGGAAACCGTAGAATTAGTTGAGCAAGCCTTATCTTGGTTTTCTATCATTCTATTTTGAGAATGATGGAATTTTAAACTCGAGCTTGTCTATCTTTCTTTTGATTAATGAAATTAATAGGTTGAACATAAACTCTTCTCTAGAACTTGCATGGACGCAATTTTGTTAAGGGAGCTGTAACAACTCTGGTTTGGAGACTACCTATTAATACTAAATTATAATGGTAATTGTAATTTAATGTTGTAAATTAAATTAAAATTGGAGATTTTAAATTGTGGAATGAACAATGAATTTTGAAATTAGAAATGAGAAAATAAAATTCTAAACTTTATATTATTTGGTTAATGTGATAATAAATGAAAAATGACTTTATTTTTGAGAAAATGCAATAATTACATTAATTATTTCCCAATTGCTTTTTTTAATAGTTTTTAAAAGAAGTATTTGGATTTTAATGTTTTTTTGGATAAAAAGGTGGAAATTGGTTTAAAAATATGTTTTGGCTATGAATTAAGTTAGGAAATGGTTTGAAATATTTTTGTAAGCGAGAAAAGTATTTTGTTTAAATTTTAAAAGTAAAAAAATATATAAACTTTTGCATTTTATTGCGAAAATAGTACATTTTTGTGAAACAAAAGATTTTAGTAATAAAAATGTTTTAAAAATATACATTTATCTTTTTATATTGTAGAAAATGTTTTATTTTTTAAGTTTACAAGTTTTCATATTTTTCCTTCGTAAAAATATGAAGAAATGCAATTTTGTTTTGTTAAATAGTGTATACTTGAAGCATTTTTAGTTTATGAATGAATTAATTAACCAATAGGCCATTTATTTTCTTTTTGCTAATGGATCCAAGGCCCATTAGTGCATAACCTGGTTTGAGAAGTGAGAAAAAGAATACTATATGTTCTTTTCTTAACTTCATCTTCTTCCTTAGCCTCATAATGAGAAAAATCAAAACCCTCTTTACCAATTTCTCAATCCAAGCATGTTCTTCATAAAATTCAAGCAAATTAGAGGCTTTTCACTCTAGAGAATAAATACAAAGGTAATCTAACTCCAAATCACTTAATTTCATTAAAAATCTATGATTTGTGAAGTGATTCTCTAATTACAGTAAAACATTGATTTGCATGTTATTTCTATCTTCTCTACACGTTATTAGAGACTATCTTTTAAGCAAAAACTTCAATCTTTTTGCCAAAATCCAAGTATTTGTACAACTACAGCAAGGTGAGTTGAATAGCTCATAAAATCTGGCTAAGTAAAAGTCCCAAATGCTTGAATCTATACAAAATGAGCTTTTGCAATCGACTTTCCGTTGATAGGTTTCTTTTCTGTGAATCTAATTTGGGTTGCTTCTTTGCATGCTTATATCTTTTGATTCCGGCAACGAAATGCTGTCAGATTTCTTGCATTTGGTAGCTTGTATGTTACTGAAAATTTTGGTTGAAAAATATTGTAATGTGGATGATCAAAACTGTGGTAGAAAACCAACTCAAACGTAGATTTTTTTCCTGTAGAAATTTTATTTCGTGAGTTGCTGCAAACATGGCCTGAGTCCATGTTTAAGATAGCATAACTCTTTCATTTCTTGCTGAAATTCATTGATTCATTTTTTTGAAAAATAAATTTTTCCACTATATGCATACCAATTTTCATCTCAACCTGAGGTCGTTTGGCCCTCTGTTTCATGCCTAAAAGTTGAACCTGAGATGGTTTCAGGCCTCTACACTTGGTTTTTATTTGAACTGTTGCAAATATTTTCTGAGCCCTTGTTTGAGACAATGTAATTTTGTCATTTCCTGATGGAATTCATTTATTCTTTTTTGTTTGAAAGATGAAGTTTTCTAGTATGTGCGTACTAATTTTCAGCCCAATATGAGATCGTTTGGTACTATGTTTTTGGCCTGTAAGGTGAACCCAAGATGATTTTCAGGCCTGGACACATTTTTGTTTTCGAACTATTGCAAACATGGATTGCAAACATGGCATGAGTCCATGTTTGGGACAATGTAGCCTTTTCATTTATTATCGGAATTCACTTATTCTTTTTTTTTTTAAGACGAAGTTTTCTACTATGTGCATACCAATTTTTAGTCCAATCACAGGTCGTTGGCCACCTATTTCATGTCCGAAAGTTGAACCCAGAGAAGATTTCAGACCTGGGTATTATTTTGCCTATGCATTTTTATGTTCTTTTTCCGTCCGACTTTTGACTTTTACTTCATGTTTTTATGATATTTCTAATATGTTTTGAGGGCTATCATGCCTATCAATAGGCTAGCCAAGTTTTAACGAATTTAAAATTCAATTTTGAATTGAATTTAAATTGAATTTGAATGATAGTTTTGAGTGATTTCTTTGATTTCGAGCATGGATTTTTCCAAACAATTTTGATATAATATTTAAAATAAATTGGAACTTAAAATAATTATTATATAATATTTTTAAATTATTTTAACCTATAAAATCTATTATTCTGTATATAAGGGAATTTTCAAATATTGTCTTCAAAATTGATTTCGAAAAATGGTTTTAAAAGCTTATTTTCTCAAATAAATATTTTTATATACATAGTTCATGTTTTTGCACTATTCAAGGGAATGAGAAGCAGAATTAAACGGTTTGGTAAAACACATAGTATGTGTAACGACCCTAGATTTTTATTTAATTTAAATTAATAATTAAATGAATTTTTGAATAAAAATTTGTAGAATTAATTATAAATGGAAGCGAGTTTCCTCGATTCAAATAGAAAATAAATATGTAAAGTCATATGGATTTGAAAATTTGTATATATGTGAATATATATGTATATATAGAGAAAAATAAAACAATAATTTTTAAAGTAAAATTTATGATATATATTTAAACTAAAAATAGAAGTAAAATAAATATTGAGTTATAAATAGAGATAAATAAAAGTTAAGTATGGAATCAAATAAATATATAAAACATCTATGTACAAAACAAAGTTATAGAATTTCAATTATATTTTAAAAGTAAGAAATACATTCACATATAAACATAAACAAAACAAAGTAAATACAAACAAATATAAAAGTAAGTATGCAGGCTAAACAAAGTAATGAAAAAAAATATCTATGAACATAAAAAAAAAATAAGTAAAAACATAAAGGACTTAAGCATTGAATGCTTACATCTCAACAAAAATAAACAAGTACAAATCAAACAGCATAGGCTGTAAACATACAAGGATGGGAAGAACATGAGCATTAAATGCTTTCAAACCTAGCCCATAAGCAAGTCATTCGAAATAGTGGGAAAAAAAAGTCTTGCTTCAGTACAAAGAAACTATACAGGATAGTAATACTAAGTACTCTACTTGAACCTGCACATCTCCTTTATATATGGGTATTTGTTCCAATTTGTTCAAAGGCAAAACCAAACATTCCAGAAAATAAAGAAAAATAAAATCTGCAACTTGATCAAGCATAGAAGTTCAAACTTAAAACTGAAGTATGTAAGGATCATGTTCAAGCAGAAGATCAATTGACTTCAAATAAATCGAGTTTCAGATCTCTGTTCTTCTTCTCATGACAAAGTGAGTAACTTCATTTTTTTTATAACCTAAGTTTAATTTAGTTGTATGATGAATATCAGAAATTTTGTTGTGTGAAATATATGCATTTCATTAAATTTTGATAAGACAAAGCCTGGACATTTCTTTAGATTTCAAATGTTGCCTCTGTTATACATTGCAACAGCCTAAGTTGCTTCAAAAATCATGTATGCTCAATCTGTTGATTGTTAGAGCAAAGTATATAAACAAATTATGTTTAGGGAAGTATAAAGTGGATTTTAAAAATATAAATTCATAATAAAAAGGTTGAGCTGCTCTGGGAATAAGCATAGAACAGTAATACTTAACATAAGTCAAAAATTTAAACATCTTGGATTATCAATTCAAGTTGACAAACTGATTTCTTAATCAAAATTAGGATTTTTAGAGCTTAAATCGAAATTTTCAGATGTGTGATGAGAGAGCAGTTCCTAGTTGAACTAAAATTGCTTTTTAACAAATTCCCAGTGATCGAACGATTTTAAAATGTTGAAATTTTGTCTGAAGCTTGCTTGATCTTCGTAGAATCCAGGAAAAATGGATAAAAAATTATCGATTGCATAAATTATTGCGATGAATCGAATTTAGGGTTTAAAGTGAATTTTGGGTTCGGCCTGATTCTCGTGCTCGCGTGGAGTCAGGGAGGGATCGAGTTTGGTGGGATTTTTGGAGATGGTAGTGTGGACGTAGACGAAGGTATGGAAGGAGGTGCGGCGCGTTCTGGTGATCGGAGTTCAAAGCAAGGCGCGATGACAGGTGTGATGGGGGAGTTCGCTGTGTGTTTCCAGGTTTCGAGAATAAACTCGAATTTGATTTTCGAGATAATTGGGTGGTCCAGATGTTTGGGATGGGTTGCGAGTTTGGTTTGTGACTTGCAGAGATGGCCGTTGATGGTCGGCGTCGGCGATCGTGCGTGTACACGTGCACGTGCACGTTTGGGATTGGGTTTGGCCGTGGTTGCGTCGTTGGGGAAGGAGAGGGAGGCACGGGCTGTTGCGTGATTAACTCGTAGTCATTCTCGAGTAAAACAAGGGAGGTCTTGGGTGAAGCTTCAAACTGTTTTTTTTTTATTTTTTTTTTATGAAAGTGACGTGGGAAAAGGAGGGGAAGGACTCGGGTCTTGCTCGAGTGAGGGCAGCGTGTTTCCTCGGGTCTGATATTTTGGCCTAAAATATTTAACTATTTGATTTACAAAGTAAATCTTTGATTTAAATTTTATCAAGAATGTTTTTCAAACGTAAGATAGTTAATTTAAATTAAACATAAATTAACAATGTAGTAAATTTTATAATTATGATTAAATAAGTAGTTAAGGTTTAAAATTTGTAATTAAAGATTTATTATAATAATTGTGTGTTTAACCAATTTGAACTCAAGGATTTAATTAACTTTTAAAGTGAATAAATAAATATGAGTGAATTATTAAATGATTTAAAAATTGGAAATTAAGAATAAGTATATCATAATTATACTTAGAGCATGAACTAATTAATGTTTTAAGTAAATAAATAGATTCGTAATTAACTACATAAGTTAATTAATGGATTATTAATAGCTAATTAATTTAGAGAATTTATTATAAATTAATAAACGATTAACTAAGTAATTAATAATGGAAAATCAAGGGTTATTAATTAATAATTGAGTGTCATTAATTAATAATTAAAGTTATTAATTAATGATTAAGAGAAGTAATTAAGACTTAATAATTGATTTCAAAATAATTTGTTAATTTAATAATTTGAAAAGGGATAAGAATTAATTTGTAATTAATTATCAGGATTGGGTAATAAATTCATAAGTAATTAAGTTGCTTGGAAATAAAGTGAATCAATTAGGATTAAGCAATTAATTGATCTTACTTATAAATGTTTATTGAACGTTTGACTTTACTTATGAATGATTGTATTGTGTAAGATGCATTGAATTGATTGTCATATTTGATCTGTGCCATTTTGTTCTATGGATTGAGCTGTGTGTGATTTATTCATTTACTTATGATACATCTATATATTTGTGATCTGTATATAACAGATAAGCGTTATAGTTTATATCGCTTATCAATTATATTCCTGTATTCTGGTCTGTGATAATTGTATGATGTTGCATTACTGTGTATAACCCCTGGACTACACCATACACACACAAATATGGATTTCACGAAGAAATCGGTTAAGTCACATGTAATTTAAATTTAATGTTTTTGAAATTAAAGTTTTAATTTCAAATTGATTTTGAAAATGGATTTGGGTTAAAAGGTAAAGCTTTTGAAAAAAGGTTTTCACAGATAAAAGCTATTTTGAATAACTCGGTAAAATCTCCAATTTAAATAATTCAATTTGAATTTGAATTCGATATTTGAAATTGAATTCGATGATTGGAAATTATGGTTAAAGATATTATTAACATGTTTGTATGAATTTAAACCATTTTAAAGGTATGGTTTTGAGAATTTGAATTTAACCCAAGGATTTCAACTCGTATAAATGAATCAGATTTCCAAAATGAAAACTGTTGTTTTCAAATGATAAACACTTTTAGATAAGAACTGAGATTCCAGTTAATTAGGGGAATTTCAAGATTGAATAGAGAAATGATTTTCCTAAGTTATGAATGAATTCTTTTTGAAAGCTATGACTTAAATCTGTTTATTTTTAACAGATTTAAATTGATGATTTGTTTAAATCAAATTGAAATGAAATTGTTTTGAAGGCTATAAGTTAAATCTTTGATTTAAAGATTTAACGAGTTAATCAAATTGAAGTGAAAATTGATTTGGAAAATCTGTGAATGAATCTTTTGTTTAAAAGGTTAAAATGTGAAAATTGTTTAAACCGTTAAAGGTTGTGAAAATGAATCTTTTTGTTTAAAGATTGAAAATGGTAATTTGTTAAGCCATTTGAAGAAAAGTTTTGGGTAATAAGTTGTGATTTAATTGAAATCCCATATCCATATGTTTAAAAAATATTTTCGTTCACTATTCGGTTTAGCCGGGAAAGGACCTTTGTGTCGTATAACCCATTCCGAATATGTGATTCGACGTTATGGATAGCATTTGAAGACCGGTGATGAAGACCGGGTATTTGCGAAAGCGATAGGATGACCTATCGATTGTTTCTGCACCGAGTCGCGCTGGTATAGAAACTTCCTAAGTGATGGGAAATCCGATCGGGATTGTAAATATCCGGATTGCAAGGACTTCTTTGTAAGTGCCTTCGGTTCTGTTCGATCCCGGAACAGACTTGTATGGATTGTATGTCTGACATTACAAATTGAGATATAAAGATGATTTCTTTCAAATATATTTCTGTTGGTGGCGGAGAATTTATTCTCTTAGCTTAACACCCTTCTCTGAGACGTACGAGCTCAGAGGTTATGTAGTTGAAGGCTATCAGCGATATATTCCCAATTTGGTAATGTGACATGCTGAGTGTTGCTGTGAAATGATCATAGTGTTGATCATTTGTGATAAGATCATTTGTTTGATCGTTTATCTTTGTGATCATTTGTTGACCCAAAGCACGGCTTTTGTATAAAGCGTGGCTTTGTGGACGAGACTTCGTCGAGCCTCACACCTCGGAATGGTCAAAACAGGAAAGATGCGGCAAGGTTATGAGGGGTAGCTCCCTTTAGGGTATGTGCATTTCCTTCTGGAAAAGGGTGGTATCATGGTATGGAGCCCAGATACTTACTCATGTTGAAACACTTTATTTATGATTGTGTGATGTTGATTACGAGCGCTCGGTTAAAGGTCCCAAAGGACCGGGGGATGGCATATTCGGTCAGTTGTTACTCAGTTAGGGGTAACCCGACCTTGTGTTGGTAGAGATCCGGTTTGGTTCTCGGGGATGTCCATCCAGAGGCGTTCTCATGTGGCAATGGGAAGTTCCTTGGCCTGATCATTCGTTGGAAATCCAAAGAAACAATACGAGACTTGTACGGTTTTAGTTGTATAACCTGCCATGGAATGTGGCGGTAACCTGCTATTGAACATGGTAGCTATAGTAGGCATAAGTACGGAATGTCTATGTTGGCTAAGATTTATATCTTTATTTTCGAAAGAATTTTTTCTACACTATGCACTAGTAATAATATCAAATGTTCTTTTTATTGCGTATCAAGCATCTTTGACTATCATAAGGAGAAATCTCCTCCGATTCTGCGTTTGCATTGTGTGTGTGTGCGGGAGGCCTTATGGTAGTCTCATTTTTAAAAAGCATTGCGAATTGACTTTGAAAATTTTTGTTGAATATTTTAAAAGATAAACTGTTTTAAAAGGATTGATAACGGTATCTCAACCTTTCGACCAACTTGGCTTAGTCGAAAGAGTTAAGCAAGATCTTCGAACTCTTCGATCAGATTGGCTTAGTCGAAAGGTCTTAAGGAGTTAGCTTTGGGATGTAGTTTTGAGAAATCCATCAGGTTGAGTCTTGTCCTCCAAGTGGGTCGAATGCAGCTTATCATTCGTACTCTAAGTACCTTTCGATGACGTAAAAATATATCATTCAGTACCTTCTAATTATGTCAAAATGTGTGCTTACTTCATTAGTATGACATAACCGCTTTTGACTTCATGGTTAAGTTACTCTTACTATGGATTCTCTTCGAAAAGGTCATTAGTATGTTTTAGGGTTGATTTCCTTCGAATGAGTTCCACTATGATTGTTAGCCAATTATAAAATATGATTCCTTTCGAAAGTACCCCTTTTGATTAGGCCGGGAGGAGTCTTTCCCTTTTGGAACAATCTTAGATTATTATTTCCTACAATCCACTTAGATTTCGTTATATAAGATTGATCTAGGCGTTTCCAAGTTTCATGAGCTAAACATGGTCGACACCCTATCATCTCTTTAGCCTTTAGTCTTAAGTACAGGTCATGATGATGATGTATATCGATTGGAAACTCCCTAGTCGTTCTTATATATAGCATAGATAAAAAGAAATCATGAGAAAAAGGTAGAATCATGTGCAAGTGATCATTAGTCTAGCTGATGATCTAAATGATCTTCCTCATTGCCAATATCCTTAATGATCAAGCCATCTCCAACTTTTATTCATAAATCAAAATGAGTTACAAGATATAGAGATTTTTCCCAATTTTATTTAGGGTTTCTTGAGAATACAGTTGTCACTAAGAAAGTAGAGTAAAGAAATTGTATTTGGGACTCTAGAATTCGGTCCCAAAAACCATACCCTTTGGTCTTATTTATAGATGCAGGGCGGCCTCTTCCACTCCTTTGCTTTCGACTGGGTTTGAAGCACACCTTTTTATATGCTGCTTCAAGCCTTTCGACTTGGTCGAAAGGCCATGAACCTTTCGATGTTGTGGGAAGGTGTCTTCTTGTGCTTCTTGGTTTACTCTTTTGCCTCCTTTATCTTTTCCCATACCTTTCAACTAAGTCAAAAGAGGCTTTTATCATCCTTTCACCTTTAATTGCCTTCTGAGTACTGCTTTCTTCACAGCACCTTTCGACATTGTTGAAAGGTCTTTTGAATGCGTGTTCTCCTTCTTTGTTATTATTGGAAGTAAGTTTAAAGCTTTCGACACTATCAATAGGTCAATCATATTGGTTTCAAAGTTATTCAATTCCAATGGTTTTGATGATGTTGAGTAGCCCCTGAATGCAAGCCTGTGAACTGAGGCAGAACCTTCATAGAGAATTATGGTTGTCGACCGGTTTGAAGGCTTGTTTATTCTTTTGAAAAGGTTGTGATAGGGATGAAACCTTTGACTTCGAAAGGTTTGGCATGTAAAGGAGAAGGAACCATCCATTATCTTCGAAAGGGGGTTCCGAAGTTGTTCTTGCCTATTTGTCTACATCGAAAGGTTGGAAGTGGTGGAAGGGTATGCCTGTTTCCATCTAGGTTGAAAGCTTTTGCACGTATGAGTATTTGGTGCCTTTGACTCCTTCGACACCTACTCAATGCTTCAAAACAACCTTTTTCATCCCTTACGTAGCCTAGGCATGTTTCTTTATCGAAATCTCGGTCCTATTGACCTTCCTTCATACTTCTTCTCTCGAATAGATTTTATGGCTAACATCTTCCCATTCCCCCCACTCTTGTATGAAAGAAGCTTTTGTTCTTTAGGACAAAGATTTCATAACCTTTTAACTCTCTATAACTTTATTTTTCCTCCAAAATTCCAAGTTAGTGGCATTTTCTATTGTTAGCCCGTTATCATACATACATACATACATGTTTAGTAATAGGTCGGCATATTTATGCCTTCGTATTTGGGAAGTTAATCGATTATAATTCTAACCTATCAGATATGTGGGTGACGTGTAATCAATTACTACTAATGCACATAGTAGATATAGTTTACATGCTCCTTGTGGGAAATTGTCAATAGCAAAAAATAGGGGATATAAGTTATTATTCAGAAATCTTCTCAGAAACTTTAAATACTTTTGAAGTCTCCATTCGTATGTTGGTGAGCATCAATTAGAGTTAATGAACGTCAACTTTAACTTTGGCATTAAGAAGACCAACTTGAAACTTTCAGTTGCCTAGGATAATTCCAATTCTTATTGCATCATGCCCCTAGGATCCGATAAAGATTAGGAAACAAATAAATTTAACCCAAATTAGGGTATTAATTTGTGAAGTTTGGAAGTTGAGCATGTGACATCGAGAATCCAGATAACAATACGCAAAAAATAGTCCTTCGTGTTGTGTTCCTAAACCTAGATTCAAATTTTAATGGTAAATTAAACGTGAATCAGCAGGCATTGTCTTTATATCAAGTCCCTAGCCCATATCAAGGCATATATTAGACAATCATTTTTGCAAAAGAATCTCCAACCAGATTAGGGTACTTATGTATAAGCAAACTTCCATAGAAGTAGTTGTTAAAATAGAAACCCTTTGCCAAGATTAGGGCATGTGTTGGACAACTAGAAGCCCATAGAAATTATTTTTACAATAGGGCTACGAACCCAGATTAGAGCTTTACAGTAAAATCAGATAATAATCTTGAAACCTAAGTTCGAGTATAAATTATCATAATGATTAATAATGTTTTTATACCTAGATTCGGGCATGATAGAGATAGTGTTAATGGAGTCCCGCAATCTAGATTCGGATATTAGTAAATGAAGTCCTGATATGTATGTCACGAAAGCCAGATTCGGGTTGTAACTGATGAAATTCATATACGAGAGTCTCAAAACCTAGATTTGGGTATTTATGGATGATATTAAGAAATGTAAGTTCCGAAACCCAGATTCGGGTTATGGAGTTCTGTTTCACTCCTTTTCTTTTTTCTTCTTTGACATATATAAGCCCTCTAGGTTTTGGATATAGAGATATAATTTGATATGCCGCCTCTTGAGTTTGGACGTCTTAGTCAATGGTCGAATAAGCTGTTTCACTTGGTTAGCCTCCTTTGGGCTTTGGACATCTTAGTCCATTATTTGATGAGCTTCTCTTGGGCTTGGATATCTCAGTCCATTGTTGATTGAGCCTTTCTTCGGGCTTGGACATATTAGTCCTTTTCTGAACGAGCTTCTCTTTAGGCTTGGGCATCTTAGTCCATTATTGAATGAGCCTCTCTTCGGGATTGGACATCTTAGTCCACTGTTGAATGAGCCTCAATTGGGGCTTGGACATCTTAGTCCATTGTTGAATGAGCCTCGTTTCGGGCTTGGACATCTTAGTCCATTATTGAATGAGCCTCGTTTCGGGCTTGGACATCTTAGTCCATTGTGATTGAGCCTCTTCTTGGGCTTGGATGTCTTAGTCTATTGTTGTCCAGTGCTCTTGGTTAGCTCACCTTAGAGACTGGAACTAAGGACTTACCCAACCTCCCTCCAGGAGGCGCCCTGCCCTGGCCCTTTTGCGGCACGGATAAGGGATTGTTCGGTGCTTTACCCTATCCATATTATGGCGTGGATAAAAGCTTACGACGTCCTCCCTCCATGAGGTGCCTTACCTAGCCCTTTGGCGGCGCGATTAAGAGCTTGTTTGGTGCTTTAACATGGCCATCATATGGCATGGATAAAGGCTTACTCCTTCCTCCCTCAAGGGGGTGTCTTGACCTGACCAGAGGCACGACCAAGGGCTTATCCGGTACTTTAACCTTGCCATCTCATGGCGTGGCTAAAGTCTTAGCCGCCCTCCCTCCAAGAGGTGCTTTGCCCTAGCCATCTCGGCACGGACAAAGGCTTTTCTATAATCTTAGGAAGGCTACCATCTTAGGTAGTATCCTCGGAAAATATGGCCTTAAATGCTCAACATTCCATATTCTAGACACCATGTTTCCGTCTGGTTGGCACAATTTGTAGGCTTTCAGGGAGATTACTTTACACATGATTAACCGTCCCTCCAAGTTTGGTCCCAGGGGTTTATCTGCAGGATTCTTAATATTGGTCATTACTCTATGGAGTACTAAATCCCCTCGTGAAGTAATCGAGTTTTTACTCTTGAATTGTAATACTTTGAGTTTTTTCTTTGATATTCGGCAATTCTTACCGCTGCTTCATCTCTTAATTCATGTATCAAATCTAGTGACTCTCTTTTTAGCTCTTGATTTTTATAAAATGCGTAGGCAATCCTTTAGTGTGAGGGTATCTCAATCTCGATTGGTAGCATTTCCTCACACCTGTATGTTAAAGAATAAGGGGCATGTCCTGTTACTGTCTTGGCAGACGTTCGGTAATCCTATAGCAAAAGTGCCAGTTCTTCTACCCAATTTCCATTTGCCTTGTTTAGTCGCATTTTCAAAATCGACTTTATGGTTTTATTTGCAGCCCTAACTACTCCATTAGCTTTTGGATGTGCGACACATGAAAAGCTTTTAATAATCCCATTCTTATGGTAGTAATGGGAGAATTCTTCGCTCTCAAATTGGGTTCCGCTGTCAAAAATTATTTTCTGGGGAATTCCAAAACCCGGTTATGATGTTCTTGATAACAAATCTTGGTACTTTCCCAGAAGTGATTTTCGGAAGCGGTACCGCTTCAACTTGTTTGGTAAAATAGTCAATGGCCACTACGGCATACTTCGCCCCTCTCTTTGAAATTGGCAATGGTCTAATTAAATCTCTTTCCCATACATTAAAAGGCCTTGGACTTGTAATTGGAGTTAATTGACTTGGGCGCAATCTGGATATTTTTGAATACCTTTGACACTTTTCACAAATTTTCATATAATCTATGGCTTGGCTTATCATATGGGGCCAGTAAAACCCTTGCCCCATTATTTTCTTCGCCAGATTTGTCCCATTTGAATGATTTCCACAAAATCCTTCATGTGCTTCAGTCTTTAATTTTATTCCATCATTCATGCTTACACATCTCAAGTAGGGAAGAGCATATCCCTTTTTAAAGAAAATTCCATTCATTATTACAAAGGTAGGAGCTTGTCTCTTAATTTTTCTTTCTTCTCCTTTTTCGAAGTGTAGTATTTCCTTAACAAGTTATTCAACAACAGGTGGCATCCAGGTATCATTGTATGTGCTACTTGACCTTGGTTGGTCCACCCTTTCATTTGTTTATTATTTACCATTTCCTTTTTCCTCTCCCCCTTGAGACTTGGCTTGAGAACTTTTAATAACCAACAATTCCTTTCCTTGTTTGGATGTTTCTTTTTCGATATTAGGATTTTCCTGGTATTCTACTAGGACAATTCGTGTCTTTGGGAATCCTCTTTAGTTGGTTAATTTTGCTAAGGAGTCTACTTGCTTGTTTTCTGCTCTTGGAACTTGATTTATTGAAAAATCATCAAATAAAGCAAGCATTCATTATATCTTCTTCACGTATAAGGATAGCTTGGGGTCCTTTTTCTGATATATCCGCTTTACATGATTCACCATTAGTTAAGAGTTGCTAAAGATCTGTAATCGTGGGATTTTTTGTTCTAGTGCCAAGGTTAATCCTGCTACCATTGATTCATACTCTGCCACATTATTGGTTGCAGGAAACCCCAGTTTCATGGAATAATGTAAACGATGTCCATTTGGGTTGTGATTATATATCCTGCTCCAGCCTCTTGTTCATTTGATGCTCCATCCACAAATAATTGCCACATAGGCTTCTGATCCTTTTCTTTTTCTGGTTGTTCCCCAATAAAGCTAGTGCACTAATTGACAAAGTTTGCCAGTTCCTGCCCTTTATTTGCGGCTCATGATTGAAATTCTATGTCATATTAACTATGCTCAATACCCTATTTCACCAATCTTCCCGAAGTTTCTAGCTTACTAAAAACTTGTAAGAGGAAATTTGGTCAATATCCTGATCGAATGTGCCTGAAAGTGTGCTCTGAGCTTTCGAGCCGTGAGAATCATGCAATAGGCTAATTTTTCTATAACTGGGTATCGAACCTCTACATCCTTTAATCGCCTGCTTATGGAGTATATTGGAAGTTGTGCCCCATTTTCTTCTCTAATGAGTACTGAGCCGACCGCATATTTTGATACTACCATCTATAAGTACAATATTTCCCCGCTTTCGGGACTTGAGAGTATCGACGGTTTTTCAAAATGGATTTTTAATTCTAAGAAAGCTTTCCTGCAATCCACTTTCCATTGGAAGTTCTTCTTTTTCTTAAACACATTGAAGAAAGGTATGCACTTATCAGTAGCCTTTGAGATAAACCTGCTTAAGGCAGCTATCCTTTCGTTTAAGCTCATCACTTCCTTGCTGGTTTTAGGTTTGGCCATGTCCTTTTTGGCTTGAATTTGGTCGGGACTTGCCTCGATTCCTTGAGCACTCACAAGGTAGCCTAAGAACTTTCCTGAGTGGACTCCAAAGGAGCACTTTTGTAGCTAAACTTCATTTGGTACTTCCACAATATTCCAAACATTTCCTCTAGATCCTTAAGATGGTCCCCGCGCTCATTAGACTTTGCCAGCATATCATCAACATAAACTTCCATGTTTCTGCCAATTTGTTCATTAAACATTCGATTAACTAATCTATGAAAAGTGGCCCTGCATTCTTTTTCCCAAATGGCATTGCCCTGTAGCAATAAATTTGCCATTCAATAGTGACCTAGTATGATAATCATCCGGCTTGAACATTGGTATCTGGTTGTGAGTTGAATAAGCATCCATGAGGGATAACAATTTGTGTCTGCTTGTTGCATCCACTAATTGATCTATCCTTGGTAGCGGAAAGAAATCCTTTGGGAATGCTTTATGTAATGATCGGCCTTTTTGGACATTTTAAGCAGACACACATGCCGGACTCAAACCACTAAAAATGGCATATTGTTATAGGTAAATAAAAAAAAAGAAATAAAACAAATACAGAATCTCATAGCGGAATGATAAAATATAATGATCAAATAACAGTTCATGAAGCTGTTTAAAAATACATTTGATTATTTTTTACAACATAAACATTAAAGTTACATAAACATGGATAATTAAATAAATGCAGCAGAACAACATATGCAGCAGAAAATAATAAATAATACTAGTATAAATCTTCGTCTTCATTCTCCAGAAATAAGGTCTTCAACCCTGAAATGTTAGACCGACCCGAGCAAATTGAAAAGACAAAACTCTTGAGTCAGAACTAAAAGATCTTATGTAAGTTAAATCAATGGTAAATATGAGTGTGACAGCGTTAGAGATGTTTATCGGGTTTGACATCTCCTATCCAGTGTCTAACGTGAGTGTAGTAACTTAAAAGATGATCGGGATTCACATCTCCTAAGGATCCGTTAAACTATCTACTATGCAGTACAATACGCTATTGTAATATGTCTATAGTAAAGTAAAAGCATTAAACCAGCATTAAGGCGTTACCCATATCCCTCTTAAAACATTTTATATATTCCTGTAGTCTATACAATGTCGTACGCTCCACTAAATAGGTGGTTTACCCAGAGGACATCACATAGATACGGTACAAAACAAACCCATAGAATGCACTCTAGGGCATAAGAACACGACACTCGAGGCAATGCCAGGGTTGATTTACCAATTGCAGAACCCGGCTGGTGGTAACGCATAACAGCTACTACCGCCCACCTCAGAACACATTCCCAAATCAAAATCAAGGGGTGGCCAACAAATCATCACAAATGCCATAATATGGTATCGAAGAAGCATGTCTGATTGGAGGAATGACCTCACTTGGCCCAGGTATAGCTCCTTTTTTAGTCGCATCTAAGCTGACTCACGGAAGTTAGAGTCACGTCATACCTTATATAGAAATCATTTGCCAAACCATCCTACTTCATTTCTAGAATCTCCACCACGTACACAGTTGTTAAAGTGGTTTTCGGTATTGGTAGAGAGTGTGACAATATCCGATCCCGATCTCCTTAACAACCAAACGCTTGTTTCGCACCGGATGGTTCTTTTACATTTAAAAAGTCAATTCAACATTTATATCAAAATATCATATTCTCAAAACCATATCACTTTCGAAATTATATTCACTTTCAAATTCTTATCACATTTGAAATCATATCGTTTTCGAATTCATAATTTCTTTCAAATCATATTTCCAAATAGGTTAAGTCTTTACTTCAAAATCATCATATTCAATTAATTATAACATTTAAATCCCAACTTAGGTTATAACATCATTTAGTCGTTTTCACTCTAAAATCGTGGATTTAAGACATAGACACATCAACTTTATTTAGTTAAAATTTAGAAAGGTAGTCGAAATAGTTATACATAGTTTTAAATAGTTATAAATAGTTTAAATAAAAAATTTAATAGATAAAATACTTCAAAATAATTTAATACAAATTACAGATATTTTTAAATTGATTTAAGATAGTTAAATAGATTTAAATAGATTAAATGTAATCAAAATAGATTAACAGCTTCAAATATAGATTAATTAGATCCAAAATAGATTAAATGGTTTAAATTAGCTAAAGCAAACTAAATTGGTTTAAAATAGGTTAAAATAATTTATATAGTTAATATAGGTTAAAATAGTTTAATAATTTGAAATCTTAATAATTAGAAAATTTAAAATAATATACTTTTAAACAGTTTATATTAAAATATGAGTTTGGAGTTTATATCAGTTTTACTATTCATTTAATTTCAACATATTTGGTTCATTTCGAATTTCCCAATCAACAAAGCCCAATTTCAAACCTTTCAATTCGAATTCCAAATAAACTATTAAATTCTATATTGCTTTCAACCCATGTTTGAAATATCAATTTAAGCTACTCCATTTCAATGTTTTCAAAGTTATCTCTCAATAACTTTAATAACTCAATTTTGAAAATTTTCAATTATACTTCAAAAATCACTTTAAATATTAAATTTAATTCCTTTACACAATTCCTTTAAACCAATTCCAATTTTTAATATAAAACTAGGATTTTTGATGGTAATTCAATTTATATAAATCAAATTTTTATTTCAAAATATAATTTAACCAAATTCAAAAATTAAGGCTTTTAAAATCATTTGATTTAACCAATCCGATGTCTGTATATAACTCTTTACTCTACGGTCAAGTAATACAGATAATTATCATTTTAATTTGCCAATTTAAAATTTTAAGGTCATATATCATTTCAAACCGCAATCCCGAATTGAATAAAATCCATAAAATCGCTCAAGTCTATCATTTCAACCAATAATGATTTTCCATAATCTACAGATCCTTCGGGTATATATCATTTCAATCCATATGGAACTTGTAGAGTGGTAGCAATATATAAATCAAATATAACATCCAATCAACCAACATCAACAACAAAACATCCATCATAATCATCATCCAAATCGACCAATAAATTTCAATAAATAACAGGTTATCATTTACAGGCAATTAACCGGCAATTTAAATTCAATGATAAATTAAATGACAATTTAATTCAAAATAAATTCAAATTAACTAGAATGACAAATTAAATATACCAAACAGTCACAAATAAATTCCTAATCACATCATAAAGTTAATTTCACTAATATAAGAAATTTTAGAAGTTGTGAGTGGTTCAAAATACTCACCTTTGAATTTAAATTGGTTTTAAATCCAAATTATGCCCAAATTAAAATAATCTTAGAATTTATCCAAACTAGCATCAAAATGTCCAAAATTTTGATACGATTCCAATGCAAGAAACCGCCCATGAATCGAACCTCGTATGCGAAAGTTACGTAAATTAGAACACTTGGAAAAATTAAATTTAAATAAAACAAAATAAAAATAAAATAAACGCCTCACCTATACGCTCCTACCACGTCACCCCCTTCCTTATTGCGCACGAGCCTGATCAAAACCATACAGAGGTTCGGCCGCCGTTCTTCCACAAATTTTCGCTGCTTCTACACCGCCTTTCACCACGATCGGGCATCGCCGTGACCTCCCCCTCCCGACCGCACCTGGCCATGGTGGCGTGGCCATCTCCGGCCTCTCAATTGAATACTGCCGGCGCTAGCTAGAAATGCTGTGCCTGGCGAACTGCAGCCATAACCCAATGAACGAAGGCCACCGTTAGGGCATGCTCAACTCCCTCTATAGGTCCATACCATTTGATCAACGCAATGACGAAGATCCACCGCTGGATTTTGATGTGCACGTAAATGTGCATATTTTTATCACCATATTTATTCTATTTAAATTAAATAAATGATCATATTGGGTATTTTAACTTGTTTTAACCAAAATTCATATTAATTCCAAATTTTCACATATTCATCTTCATATAGGGGCAAAACGGTCATTTAAGTGCATATATTTCTTTGAGAAAAATTGATTGGAAATTTATATATATTTTTGTAGGAAAATGGTCTCAAATAGGAGTGGTTTCATGAAGGAATATGCATGCACAAAGAATATAAAGGAATGAAGATGGAAATAATTCAAAGTGAAGATAATGGAGGACCCCACCTACCCACTACCTTAATGTACAAATTAAAGGCTAATGCACATGCTAAAAGACATTTAAAGCTTCATGTACATTTAAGTGGGGGATTATTAAAGCTAATGATAACTTGGCAACCACACTTCCTCCAAGGGCATTTTGGGTACTCCCCAAAAATATGCATTAGGGTTTCTAACTTGTATAAATACCCCTTATGTTTCATGTAGCCATCTCCTCTTAGTTAATTAGTTTTAGTTTAGAAAATAAATCAAAGCTCTCTTTCTTTCCATGGCTACTTAGCCATTTCTTCTCTTATGTAATTCTTTTTTTTTATGCAATGTTATTTAGTGTTTCCTTTTAATTACATGTTCATTTTCTTTTCTTGTCTATTTTCTTTCATGTTCTAGTATAGATCTCTTTTATTTTATGCAAGTAGAATAATTTTTCTTTTCATTTTGCTCTCTTTCTCTCTTCTTGTTTAATGTTGTTTTCTACAATTGTTCATATGATAACAAATATGAGAGCTTAATCCCTTCAATTTAGGGGTAATGAAGCTCTCTAGTATGTAGATCCAACATTTTGATGTTTGTGCTCTCTTTTTGTGCTTAATGAGAATGATTGAAGTGGTTTAATGATGTTGTTTAGCTTTGAATTTGATAGTCTATGTTGTTCATAACAAATAGGCTATACTTAAACAAACAAAACACAAATTGCCTCTTCATTTACATATGATTATGGCAAAGAAGTGATTGTTGAAATTAAAATTTGATGGCTTATATTTCTAATTAATAGTTAATAGGTCATGCTTAAAATAGATTTTGCTTTCAACTTTGTTGTCATATTTTATGAGATTTAAAAGTGTATTAGTGGTTGTGTTATAGTTTGATGGTTTATACTGAGCTAATTAATAGCACAAATATACCATACTTATGATAAGCACATCAACTAATTCACTAATGACAAGAAAAGAGAGATCATAACTTCATTTTGTTGATTTATGTGATCTAGAGAGTGGAAATTGCCTCTAAATTGTCTTAACTTTCATATTTTTATCATTTTCTTTTGCTAGTTTTTGTTAGTTTCTTACATTTCTAGCTATTCACTCTCGACTTCGGTATAATTTGATTGAATAGAATTTTAAAATCATCAATTCCCTGTGGATCGATCCGTATTCGCCGCGTGCTACATTCGTACACCGTGCGCTTGCGGTATAAATTTTATTTCAAAATTTGTTCGACGGTTTCTAAACCGATAGAATTTCCATCGACGAACAGATTTGAACCCTAGAAATGGACGGTCTTGGATTCTTCAATGAATTCTGGCAAAACAATGATCTGAATTGAAAAACGAATACCACTAGTGAATTGCACTCGTCGAGAGCTTCGAAATGGTATATAATTTGCAAGGTTTGGAGGAGTTTGATTTTGAAATGAATTTGCAATTTGGGAATTAGGGTTTTGTTGTCTGCCATTGGAAAGTGGAGATGAAAAGGAAATGTACGTATAGACAATAGAAAATATAAAGATTGCTAGGGTTTATAACAGGCCATTTGTAGGCAAAGCTGAAAATAGAAAGAATGGACCAGATTGATTTGGATTGAACGATAAACACCCGAAAGGCCCGTTCTGTCACCGGAACGAAAATGGGTCATCCCATATATCAAAATAGATGTTTTCATATATTTTAAACTCTATGGAATGGGTTTCGAGTACTAATTCCATCATATGAAAAAGTTATGTTAAAATCAGCTTATTTCAAATCGATTTTATTAAATTAATTTCTACACGTTTCGAGTCTATACGGTCAAACGACCGGTCCAATCGCTACGAAACTTGAAATCCTACAATAATTCACCATTTCGGATCCGATGAAACCAGTTTCTTTGAAATCCGAGTCAGTGGCCAAAATGGTCATTTTCACGTTAATCAAATAAATTAACATTAAATTAATTAATCACTTTTTTCATTCCAATTTGATAACCAACAATTTGTATCTATTTTGGTTATTTAGATATTTAAAATGACTTAAAGAAAGTTTATATAACAGTTCAGTTTTGGTTATTACACTAATTACAATGCTCAAATTCATTGTAATTAAATCCAATTAATATAATTTAATTTCAATAAATTTATTTAATTTTCTTTGATCCTTTAATCTAATCAATTATTACTCTCCGTACATAGTTAACATTGTTTTATCTTTTATTACGTTAGTATTCTCAAATTTTCACCTTTTATTTGTATTAACTACTATATTTCAATTATATTGAATTTTTTCCATTCCACACATTAATCATAATTTAAAATCTCAAATTGATTTATTTCTCTTGGTTTCATTTTTTAATATTAAATTAATCTATTAGCTGATGAATAAAATTAACATTTCTGTTCATTTTATTACGTTCACAAATTTCAGTTATTGTCTTAAATCACATTTATGTAACATTTAGTTTCACTTAATTAAAATTGATTTCCAATTAAATTTAACAGACTAAATAAATAGGTAACATATAATAACTGCCACCATTAACCTTTAATCACACTTATAAGTTCACTATTGACAAAAAAATGTTACCATTGCTTACCTAACACGGATTTTATTCAATTATCATTAATTAATTCGATATTTATATTTGTTTTCTTATATTCACTTTATAACCATTTTGAATCATTTCAATTGATTCGAATTTCATTCAAATTGTTAATAAATAACTTAAATCCGCATTATTTCATTTCATTTTAGTTATTATTTCATTAATATATCACAAATTTCAATTCTTCCAATATTAATTCACAGAATCTAATTAAATTAACAATTTTTAATTATCGAAAATTACAGATCGTTACACTCTCCCCCACTCAAAACTTTTTGTCGCTGAAAAGGAAAATAAGGGAAAAGAAGAAATTAAGAAATCAATATATCTTATTCAAAATAATGAATTTATAAACAATTAATTTACATAACTAAATAATTTAAACAAAATATATTAATTTATAACAATTAAATCTTTCATATTCAAGTTAACAAAGTTTGGAAAACATGAAAACATTTCAAAAAAAATTTCTAAGTCCAAAATTCACGAAAAATTTCTACAGAGCCTCCCTTTTACGGAGGGATTCGGGAGAAATAATCATATCAATAATAACAATACATATCATATTTTCCAAAATAAAATATCCAACGGCGGGAAAAACAATATAATATCGCTAAAAAACCGTAATCCGAGAACGTACCTATCTGTCGGGCAATTAGCACTTAATTTATGAAACCAAAAGCAGTAGCAATTGCTTCCATAACCTGTATTTCACTTATATAATCCAAAAGATTTAATAATTATGTAAAACAGAAGCATTTTGAGTTGTTTCAACCAATAACAAAACTAATCAATGCAACATAACAACAATCACTTGCAACCAAATGCATACAATCTCACATGAGACCACTGTAAAAAATCATACATCCATCAAGCAAAACAAATGGTTTGTTCAGGTTTAGACACTTTTAATTGTGTAGAATGACAAATAACTACTAAGTATACCATATACTCAACAGCCTTAGATAAAACTCAATAGATCATTCATACATCCAACAATTAGAAGTATCCTTTCCCAACCAACCCATAAGCCAAAACAAACAATAATTTCAAGTAATGTTTAAGTTTATTTTATTAACCCCTTTCACATCATTTATTGGTTATATCCTTCTTATATATTTTTTCTTTTTCCCATTTTTTTTCTTTCAATGATTTCTTTGCTTACAAGTTTTACATTTTCCTTTACTCATGTAAAGCTTATTTCATTAATTTACATTCTTTACTTACATAAATTATATCCATTTCAAGTATTTGGATAGTAAATGAGTTCATTATTGAAGTATTGCATACATTCTATTTAAGTTTACTTCACATTTACAATTTTATTTGATATTTTTTCTTCTTTTTCCATTTACTTTTCTCCTTTCCATTTGTATATTTTTTATTTTCATTAAATTACATTTGTTATAACTTACAAGAGTTCATTTCTCTTTATTCCTATAATGCCATTTCTTTCATTTTATTACCTTACATTCATCGCTTAAGTGGGTTATTTTATTTCAATTATTGCATTACACATTATTAAGTAAGTTTCTTTACAATTCATTTTACTATTTATAAATTTTTTTCTTTTTCACATTCATTCTTCAATATATAGTATTATTGAATACAGGAAATTATTGTCGAGGACAAAATTTCACAGCTTTTTAGCCTCAAGGACGGACCTTCAATATTTTATCCTGAAGGACAACTTTATGTAGGTATCAGTTTTTAGTTGTTGATAACAGTTTTTAGGTATCAGTTTGTAGTTATCGGTAGCAGTTTTTAGGTATCAGTTTTTAGCTCGGTATCAGTTTTGTTGTCCTTATGAATAATTTTAGAAAATGTTTGTCCTTGTGAATAATTTTTAGAAGAATGTTTGTCCTTGTGGTAAAAATATTGATGTCGTGTCCTTGAGGCAAAAAATATAGAAATTTTTGTCCTTTAAATTAATTCCCCCTATTGAATATTAACTCTATTCAAAATCATTTTCATTGTTAACTGAAGTTATAATCATTCAGTTTATATATATAGTACTTATTTTTGTTATAAATGGTTTCAATATTAATTCAAGTTTATTATTATTAACTTACAGTAATCACCCTTTCCATTTAATCCGATTATAAATAGCTTACAATGTTAACCTAAGTTTATATCATTTTCTTACATTATTCACCTTATTACATTTAATTAGTAGCATTTCAAACTATAAACTTCAGTTAATAATTTTTTTTATAGCATTAGAATTCTTATTTATAAAAGTAAGTCTATTGAACACTTTCATTTTCTAAAGTTTTGTTTGTATAATATTCCATTACGTATTCCTATTTAACATTACAACTTTTAATATTTGGTAAGTTATATGTATGTTTTTAAGAATGCAATCGAAAGTTACACAAGTTTATTTTATTTATATTTTTAATTAGCAAAGATGTTCAATAATCATCTCTTTCAGATTTTCATATTCTTTTAGAGTTACAGGTTACAAATTTCAAATTTCTTGTATATTTCATTTATAACTTAGCATCTAGTTTTTTATTTTCATTTTAGAAGTTACAATTATTTATTAGTTAAAATTTCATTTCATTATAGTAATTGAAATCTCTAATTTATATAAATTTAAGAACTAAATGTCGGGTTCCATTCCAAATCATATAAAATAATATATATACATATACTCATAGCTTTTATATCCAATCATATTTAAATTTTATATTTAAACAAATATAAATTTCAAAATAATTGTGCAGTAAAACTACTACAATGGCCTTCCTACTTTGAAATTCAAAAATGAACATTGTTGATGTGTGCATTCATCACCGAAATTATTTTTCAGCGACATAGAAAGGAGCATAAAACTTATTTCCTTCCAAAATTCCTTTTTAAACATTTCTTTCAAACTATATTGAAATAATTATATCAGAAAATACTTCTAAATAATACTAATATATTCAAAAATCTTTTGAAAGAAATTTTCAAAATCCTGAAATTTAAGTTCTAAAATTCCAGTTTACATTTACTTTATTTATAAATCTTATCTTCAATCAATGTTTATAAATTTCACTACCCAACAAATAAATATATTGCAACCAAATATATCATTCATAAAAATTTTATTTTATGCATAAAAATACATAAGAGAAAAAATTATTTCATTTACCCATATTTCAGAACAAATATTATATCGGTCTGCCCTATTAAGTGTTTAGAAATCCTTATCGATGTCATACTGTCCTATGCACCAACTAGGATTTGTAAATACAAAATGGAGCAAATTAACACATTACAAAAACCTTGTTTATAACACTAACAAATATGCTCTCTTATGTACATACATTCTATGACTCATTCTTGGGTATTACTACCCTATTTCTAAAGAGTCAGACCCCATAAAGTTAAGGTAATCGCTAAACCAAAGCTCTGATACCAACTGTGATGACCTGTCTTTTTGGACATTTTAAGCAGGCACACATTCCAGATTCAAACAATTAAAAAGGGCGGATTGTTATGGGGTAAATAATAAAAAGAGAAAGAAATAGAACAAATATAGAAACTCGAAGCGGAATGACAAAATATAATAATCAAATAACAGTTCATGAAATTATTTAAAAATACATTTGATTATTTTTTTACAACACAAACATCAGAGTTACGTAAACATGGATAATTTAATAAATGCAGTGGAACAACATGATGCAGTAGAAAATAATAAATAATACTAGTATAAATCTTCGTCTTCGTTCTCCAGAAATAAGGTTTTCAACCATGAAATGCTCAGGCTGACCTAAGAAAATTGAAAAGAAAAAACTCTCGAGCTAGAACTAAAAGATCTTATGTAAGTTAGATCAACAGTAAATATGAGGGTGATGGCGTCAGAGATGTTTACGGGGTTTGACACTTCCTATCTAGTGTCTAACGTGAGTGCAGTAACTTAAGAGATATTCGAGATTCACATCTCCTAAGGATCCGCTAAACTATCTACTATGTAGTACAATACGCTATTATTAAACCCTGAAATTCTCAGGCTGACCCGAGCAAATTGAAAAGACAAAACTCTCAAGCCAGAACTAAAAGATCTTATGTAAGTAAAATTAATGGTAAATATGAGTGTGACGACATTGGAGATGTTTACGGGATTTGACATCTCCTATCCAGTGTCTAACATGAGTGCAGTAACTTAAGAGATGTTCGAGATTGACATCTTCTATCCAGTGTCTAACATGAGTGCAGTAACTTAAGAGATGTTCGAGATTGACATCTCCTAAGGATCCGTTAAATTATCTAATATTTAGTACAATACACTATTATAACATGTCTATAGTAAAGTAAAAGTATTAAAATAGCATTAAGGCAATACCCATATTCCCCTTAACATATTTTATATATTCGCGTAGTCTATACAGTGTCGTAAGCTCCACCAAATCGGTGGTTTACCCAAAGGACATCACATAGGTACAGTACAAAACAAACTCGCAGAAGGTGCTCTAGGGCATGTGAACACCACACTCGAGGCAATTATAGGGTAGATTTACCAATTGCAGAACCGGGCGGATGGTAACGCATAGCAGCTACTACCGTCCGCCTCGGAACACACTCACAAATCAAAATCAAGGGATGGCCACTAAATCATTACAAATATCATAATACGGTATCGAAGAAGCATGTTCTATCGGAGGAATGACCTCACTTGGCCTAGGTATATCTTCTATTTTAGTCGCATTTAAGCTGACTCACGGGTGTTAGGGTCACGTCATACCATATAAAGAAATCATTCGCCAAACCATCCTACTTCATTTCTGGAATCTCCACCGCGTACACAGTTGTTAAAGTGGTTTTCGGTATTGGTAAAGAGTATGACAATATCCGATCCCGGTCTCTTTAACAATCAAACGCTTATTTCACACCAGATGGTTCTTTTACATTTCAAAAGTCAATTCACCATTTAAATCAAAATATCATACTCTCAAAACCATATCACTTTCGAAATTATATTCACTTTCAAATTCTTATCATATTTGAAATCATATCATTTCCAAAATCATAATTTCTTTTAAAGTCGTATTTCCAAATAGGTTAAATCTTTACTTCAAAATCATAACGTTCAATTAACTATAACATTTAAATCCCAACTTAGGTTATAACATCATTTAACTGTATTCACTCTAAAATAGAGGATTTAAGACATAAACACATCTACTTTATTTAGTTGAAATTTAGAAAGACAGTCCAAATAGTTATAAATAGTTTTAAATGGTTTAAATAAAAAATTTAATAGTTAAAATGCTCTAAAATAATTTAATACAAATTGCAGATATTTTTAAATTGATTTAACATGGTTAAATAGATTTAAAATAGATTAAATATAATTAAAATAGATTTAATAGCTTCAAATATAGATTAATTAGATTCAAAATAGATTAAATGGTTTAAATTAGCTAAAGTAAATTAAATTGGTTTAAAATAGATTAAAATAATTTATACAGTTAATATAGGTTAAAATAGTTTAATAATATGAAATCTTAATAATTAGGAAATTTAAAATAGTATATTTTTTAAACGGGTTATATCAAAATATGAGCTTGGAATTTATATCAATTTTACTATTCATTTAATTTCAATATATCTGGTCCATTTCAAATTCCCAATCAATAAAGCCAATTTCAAACCTTTCAATTCGAATTCCAAATAAACTATTAAATTCTGTATCGCTTTCAATCCATGTTTGAAATATCAATTGATGCTACTCCAATTCAATATTTTCAAAGTTATCTCTCAAATAATTTTAATAACGCAATTTCAAAAAAATTCAATTATACTTCAAAAATCACTTAAAAATTTAAATTTTATTCCTTTATACAATTCCTTTAAACCAATTCCAATTTTTAGCATAAAACTTAGATTTTCGATAATAATTCAATTTATATAAATTAATTTTTTATTTCAAAATATTATTTAACTAAATTCAAATACTAAGGCTTTTAAAATCACTTAATTTAACCAATCCAGTGTCCGCATATAGTTTTCTACCCAAGGATCAAGTCATACGGATATTTATCATTTCAATCTGCAATTTAAAATTTTACGATTATATATCATTTGAAACCGCAATCCCGAATTAAATAAAATCCGTAAAATCACTTGGGTCTATCATTTTAACCCATAACAATTTTTCGCCAATCTGTAGATCGTTCGGGTATATATCAATTCAACCCATAGAGAAGTTGTGGAGTGTTAACAATATATAAATCAAACATAGCATCCACTAAACCAATATCAACAACCTAACATCCATCATAATCATAACCTTCATCTAAATCGACCAATAAATTTTAACAAATAACAGGTTATCATTTATGGGTAATTAACAAGCAATTTAAATTCAATAATAAATTAAACGACAATTTAATTCAAAATAAATTCAAATTAACCCAAATGACAAATTAAATATACCAAACAGCCACAGTTAAATTCCTAATCACATCATAAATTTAATTTAACTAACATAAGAAATTTTAAAAGTTGTGAGCGGGTCAAAATACTCACCTTTGAATTTAAATCGGTTTTAAATCCAAATTAGGGCCTAAATTCAAACAATCTCAGAATTCATCCACACCAGCATCAAAATCTCTGAAATTTTGAATGATCTCAACACAAGAAACTGCGCGTGAATCGGACTTCGTATGCGAAAGTTGTGAGTCTCTATGAGTGGATCGTGTGATATATATGTGCAAGTATAAGTAATCTACAGTAAAACAAGATAGATAAAAGTAGTAAAGTAAATTAAACTAATCACACCAGGATTTTAAACTGGTTCGGACCTCCCGTCCTACGTCCAGTCCCGAAGCTCCTCTTCGGAATTTCCTTTCACCAACTAACCCTCACTTGACCCAGAGGAACGGGTTTACAATAGCAGAGTTTCTTTGTCAAAGATGTGTTCTTATAGCACTGATGTTGACTGCTGAATACAAGTGCTTTCAATATATTTATCTAGAAAGTGTTGAATGCGTAATCTAGAATATATGAAAGTGTAAGTAGTTAATTGCTTTGATAACAGATGTAAGTTAGAGTATAGAAAATAATAACATAGGAAAAAGTATTTATTTCTTTGCATTGCTGATGCTATTTATACTGATGAAGGGTTATCTTGTATAGCTGTATCCGTTGTAATCTCCTAAAAAGTTGCTTCTGATGATGATGAAGAGTTGCGATAAGAAGAAGCAGATGTGTCCCTTCGAGTGTGGCAGTTGGAGTTTGAAAATGCTCTGCCGAATTCAAAATCAGACGTCTGAAAGCATGTGTCAGACGTCTGCCCTTCATATATATTTTTGTGTATGGTTGTCTTTCAGACATCTGAGTTTAATATCAGACGTCCGATTCCTTCTGAAATATAGAACCAGAGAATATCATCAGACGTCTCGTATTTTTATCAGACGTCTGTTTTGTACTGATTGGCAATGCAGAGGAATAATCCAGACGTCTGACAAGTGCAATCAGACGTCTGAAAGTGTATATTTTGCTTTCTTTGTGTCTTGTGCATTTCCATTCCAACTTTCATTGATTTGTTTGCCTTTTGATTCTTGTTTCTATCTCTTTGGTCATCAACTACCTGTAAATGTAGATATATACATACATACGATTTCCATTGTATAGTTGTTATCATCGAAACCGTAGAATAGAATTCCTAACAATCTCCCCCTTTTTGATGATGACAACTTATTCAATGTACTTATATATAGATTTGAAATCTCCCGCTGAGTATATGCTTATATTATGTTATGAGAATATTAATATTTCTCCCCCTTTGACATTATCAAAAAGAATAAATAAGCCAATATGTCAAAAAATATTCATTAATAAGAAAGGATTACATGCATTGTTATATTACAAAAGTACACAAAAGCTACAAAAGTAAACTTAAATTTATTTCGGAGAGGATTGATTTTGGTCTTCTTGTTTTGGTGAAGATAGTTTTGGATCACCTTCCTTTGGCGAAGCTTGATTTGTATCATCCTTGTTTTGATCGTCTTTTGTAGAAGTACTAGTTTTTGAAGGAGATATCATAGCTTCCGTTGGAGGATCATCGTTAAATAATTTAGAGTGCTTTGTAGGAGGGGAAGGAACGGGAGTTGGCTAATCTCAGAGGGTGGAGTTGGACCACGGACCCGTTGTAATACCTCTTTCAGCACTATCAAAGAAGTTGAAAGGGAATCTTCAATTGTTGCTAGGCGAGTAGCAAATGATACTTCAAGGTTGTCAGTTCGCTTAGCCAAGTGTTTTTGATTTTGGGACAGTATGTGTTGATTTCGAAGAGTGAGATCTCGAATACTTTCATTTGGTTCTGTTTCTAGTCGAGTCTCTATAATATCCTCTTGTCCCGGGTAATTAAAAGGTTGAGGAGGAGGAGGAGTTGCTTCTTTTTGTTCTTCTCCTTGAGAAGGTATCATGGGTGGTGGAGGAGGAGGCTCAATATGAGGAGATTGTCGATTGCGCGTCCAATCCTCAAATGTCATGAATTCCGGGGGAATTTCGGGCAAGTGCATCAAGGAGAACAATTTTGTTGAAGCATATTTGGGTGAAATTTCTTCGAATGTTGATAAATATGATTGAATGTTATTAGCCCGAAGAAGTCGCATAATATAAGTCGGGTAAATAATGGAAGGTCGAGAGCGATTCCAAAATTGTTTAAGCTCATCGAAAATAAATTTTGCCCAATTCACTCTTGTCCGACTAAATATAGCATACAATGCTTTATGCTCCATTTCTGTGATTTGCTCGTGACTACCTAATCCTGGAATAATGGTGTTTATTATCATCCTTGTAAGTAGTCGAGCCTTCGGACGTAAACACTTGGAAGCAAATTTCGGCATATTATCTTCCCAAATTTGATGTGTAACACTATACCTAGGCTTAAATCTCATATCGAGAATGTTATACAGGTCTTCCCCAGTGTCAGAGCAACCAAGTGTTCGACCTATTAAGCCAGGGGTTAATCTAATTGTTTTTCCATATACACTGGACCAAATCCAATTTTCTTCATTCTCAATATTCCAAACTGCGGTGCTATCTAAATTTGAGTAGAATAAGAAGATGGCTAATTGGTCAATTTGAATATCGTTTGTTTGAAAAGAAATCAGGGTATCTAAGCCGGCTGTTTCACACAATTCATCTAGGTCATGCATAGGAATTTTAGTAAATTGTAGAAGGGACCTGTGTGAAGTTTCTTCTTTTGAATTTCTTCGTACCTTTTTAGAGAATGAGGAGCTCTATTCATCCAACGTTCGATTTGATCATCCGAACAAACTTGTGGATGTGAAGATGTTGTTGGTTGATCTTGCTTTCTCTTTTTAGTAGGATTTTTTGTACGAGGCGGCATTGTTGTTTAAAAATGCTGTAAGATTTTGGAGGAAAGAAGTATATTTGAGAAGATCGTGGAAAAAAAAACGGTTCAGGGGTAAAAAATGACGTTAACATGGTTGATTTTATAGGGTCGATTGGGAACCAGACGTCTGAATATTTAATAAGACGTCTGGTTTGCCCTAATTTTTGTCTAGTAGATGAAAACAGACGTCTGAGTTCTTTAGTAAGACATCTGGTTGTTAGATTGCATATAATATTATGAAGCAGAGAACAATTACAGACGTCTGAAGTTTAAAGCAGACGTCTGTTTTGGTTTGAGATTGAAATAGAGGACTTGTACAGACGTCTGGTTATCTTTCCAGACGTCTGAAATGGCTATAATTTTATTGTAGAGTGGGCAGAGGCATATTTCAGACGTCTGGCATTATTTTAGACGTCTGATATATGAACATATCAACAGTTTTAGTATAGTATCAGACGTCTGGTAGCTGTTGGCAGACGTCTGAATTTTGTAAATTGACAAAAATGATAGAAATTTTATTTGAACGTAAATAATAAATTTCCTTATTAAAACATGTATACCTATAGATACATACATCAATGAATATAAATAATTTATTTAGATGGAGACGGAGTTTTAGGATTTTCTTGATTCATCATCATTTCATGGTTGAATTGGAGACCATATATTTCCACGTTCGTGTGTTCGTGGAGAGCCAGAATATCGCGTAGGTGAAGGGTCTGAAGGAGTATGATATGAAGAAGATGGATCCAATGAACTACAAGGTTTTGGAAGTGGTTCATGAACATCTTTCTTGCGTGATGAACAAAACTTCATTGCAACTTGCTCGAGAAAGTTTAACCTCCGTGCCGTTACTTTTTGCTCGAAATAAAGTTCCCGTTGAAGATCCATCTGTTGTTTTTGGTAATGATGGATTTCATTGATTTTCTCCTTTGTGTTAGGAGACGTAAACAAAGATTTTTAAGCTTTCTTATTATCTGGTGTAAAACCTGTGCGATACGAAGACCACCTATGAGTTGATTCTTGCTTTGGGGTAGGCATTGGGAATTGTTGTGGTGTGTCAACCGCGCTATCCGTCGAGGGTGTTGATACGGAGATGGATATATAGGAATCTGGAGAAGACATTTTTATATACAGGTAAATAGGCACAAGGAAGAAGTTGCAAAAAAATATAGTCTAAGGGACAACAAGTTTGTTTTTTAGTCTGAAGGACCCTTTTTAGTGTAAATTGAAAATGATAGTTACAACTATCATTCTGCGATTTACACTAAAAAGTGTCCTTCAGCCTAAAAAACAAACTTCTTGTCTCTGAAACTAAAAAAATTTCTGACTTTTTCCTTTAGCCTAAAAACCCCTTTATATATATATATATATATATATATATATATATATAATTGGTTGAATAAAGTTGTTCTATTTGGCTATATTTATAATTTGGAAAGTATGTAAATATAGATAAATTAAATAATTTTAAAGGTGCAGAAATAAATATCCTAACTTGTGGTTATAATTTTTCTGAACACGTTAGAAGTGCAGAAATCAATAATATATCTTGTGGTCAATATTTTGGTAACTAAATGTAGCTTTAAAAAAAAATTAATGTATTAAGGGAAAAGATCATTCAGTGAACAAATTCCTAAACTTCATCGAAGCTTAGAAAAAGTTTGTTCATTTAATGATTTAGTAAAAATGTCGGCTACTTGATTTTCGGTATTAACGTATTCCAATGAAATGGTTCCTTTTTCAACATTGTCTCTTAGAAAATGATGTCGTATATCTATATGTTTGGTTCTTGAGTGATTAATTGGGTTTTTGGACAGATTAATTGCCTTGTGTTGTCGCAATAAATTGGAGACTTAATGATAGGTTTATCGAAATCTGGTAGTGTTTGTTGCATGTATACTACTTGAGCACATGCTAGTGCTGCGGAGATGTATTCGCCTTCGCAAGTTGATAAGGAAACGCAATTTTGTTTTTTGCTAAACCAAGAAACTAATGATTGTCCGATAAAATGACAAGTTCCACTAGTGCTTTTACGATCTGTTTTACATCCTTCAAAATCCGCATCACTATATGAGATAAGTTCAAATGAGGATCCTTTAGGGTAGAACAACCCATAATCTTTAGTACTAGAAAGATAACGTAAAATTTGCTTAACTGCTCTTAGATGTGACTCTTTTGGTTTGGCTTGAAATCGAGCACAAAGACATACACTCATCATAATATCAGGTCGGCTAACCGTTAAATAGAGAAGAGAACCAATCATGCTACGATATTTCTTTTCATCAAAATCTTTTCCGTTTTCATCTTTTTCTAAGTTAGTAGTGGTACTCATTGGAGTTGGTTTACTTGAGGTTTTATTCATTTCAAAACGATTTAATAAATTATTACAATATTTTTCTTGATGAATAAAAATTCCATTATCAAGTTGTTTTATTTGTAAACCTAAGAAAAAATTTAATTCTCCCATGTGGGACATTTCAAATTCACTTTTCATAATATTTGAAAATTGGTTGCATAAATTTTCATTAGTTGAGCCAAAAATGATGTCATCGACATAGATTTGCACTACTAAAATATCATTATTTTCTCTTTTAATAAACAAAGTTGTATCAATTTTGCCTATTTGAAAACCTGATGTAATTAGATGATTTTTAAGACGTTCATACCAAGCTCGTGGGGCTTGTTTTAATCCATATAAAGCTTTGTGTAATTTATATACGTGATCGGGATATTTTTCATGAACAAATAGTGGTGGTTGTTCTACGTATACATTTTCTTTGATAAACCCATTTAAAAAAGCACTTTTGACATCCATTTGAAATAGTTTAAAATTATTATATGTTGCAAAAGCGAGTAATGTACGAATGGCCTCCAATCTTGCTACTGGAGCAAAGGTTTCATCGTAATCTGTTCCTTCTTCTTGATTGTAGCCTTGAGCAACTAATCGTGCTTTATTTCTAATAATATCTCCGTTTTCATCGGTTTTGTTCTTAAATATCCATTTTGTTCCTATTACCGATTGATCTTTAGGTCGTGGTACTAATTGCCACACGTTATTACGTTCGAACTAATTTAATTCTTCTTGCATAGCTATTATCCAAAAATTATCATTTGATGCTTCTTTATAATTTTTTGGTTCAAAGTTTGACACAAATGCTATATGGCTTATATGATTGAGATGATTTCTAGTTACTTTTGTATTAAGGTCTCCAATAATATTATCTATTCGATGATTTTTAAGAATTCTAGGAGGTGATACCAGAGTGTTATTTTCAATATTTATGTCATTATTAACGGTATTTGTTGGATTCGTTAGTAGAATATTTTCTTCTTCATCGTTAGTTTTAAGATTACAAATATTTTCATCGAACGAAACGTGTAAACTTTCTTCAACTATATTAGTTCTTTTATTAAAGATTCTATAGGCTTTACTCCGATCCGAATATCCAATAAAGATACCTTCATCAACTTTTGGATCAAATTTACCTAAGTTATCTTTTGTATTTAAAATAAAACATTTTGACCCGAAAGTTTTAAAGTATGATACCTTAGGTTTTTTACCAAAAAATATTTCAAAACACGTTTGTTTAGTCATATGACGTATTGTCACACGATTTAATACATAACAAGATGTCGCAATAGCTTCAGCCCAAAAGTGTTTTGGTAAACCACTACTATTTAGTAATGTTCGTGCGCATTCTTGTAATGTGCGATTTTTTCTTTCTACGACACCATTTTGTTGCGGTGTGCGAAGAAAAGAAAAATTGTGAGTTATTCCTTTTTTATTACAAAAATTTGTAAAAAGATCATTTTCGAATTCTCCTCCATGATCACTTCGGATATTTTTAATTTTTAAGTTCATTTGTGTTTTAATTCTTTTAGCAAAAATTTTAAACATTCCAAAAGTATCACTTTTATGTTTTAAAAACAAAGTCCATGTATATCTTGAAAAATCATCAACTATTACAAAGACATATTTGTTGTGATTTATCGACCGAATTTGTGTAGGGCCAAATAAATCTAAGTGTAACAGTTCTAATGGTTGTTTTGTAGAAATATTATTTTTAGATTTAAACGAGCTTTTCTTTAGTTTTCCAATTTGACAATCATCATATAAATTTTCTACTTTGAAATTTATTCTAGGTAATCCCCTTACCAGTTCATATTTTGCTAACTTATTAATATTTTTAAAGTTGATATGACAGAATCGTTTATGCCATAGCCATGGATCGTCATGTTTGGCGGTTAAGCATAAGTTTGAATTTTTATTTATATTCATGTTTAATACATAAATATTTTTGTTTCTGAATCCTTCAAAAATGAGTTGTTCGTTATTATCTAAAATATTACATTTATCTTTTTCAAAATTTATTTGAAAACCTTTATCGCATAATTGACTAATGCTTAGTAAGTTGTGTTTTAGATTTTTTACTAATAAAACATTTGTAATAATAGGAGAATTTGATATACCAGAGTTGATGACTTCTCTAATGCCCACGACGTATCCTTTTGAATTGTCTCCAAATGTTACCGTTCCACCATCAATGTATGATATATTTGATAACATCTTTGAATTTCCGGTCATATGTTTAGAGCAGCCACTATCTAGTATCCATTTCTCTTTAATTTTTATTTTGGGTACCTGCAAAATAAAAGATGTTTCAATTGGTACCCATATATTATTAGGGTCCTTTTTGTTAGGAGAAGGTAGTCATACCCAAGATGGTTTGGTACCTTTATAAATATAATTATTATTACAGACCACATTCTTCATATAATTATTGATATATTTTTGTCTAATTAAATGATTATTTGTTTTAGGAATCTAAATTTTTATAATTTTGGTATTAAATGTAGACTTAGATAAACTTTTATTTTTTTTATAACTAAGATTTTTTGTAACTTCTTTTTGTTTAGAGAAATTTTTAAAACCTATTCCATTTTTGTTGCTTAATGGTTTTGATATTTTTATAAGGTTTTCCAAATCTTGTTTTCCTTTATTAAATTTTGACACATTATTTGTAATCTTATCTAGCTTTTCTTTTAGTACTACATTTTCAATTTTAAACAATTCAATATTATTTTTAAGGTCGGTATTTTCTTTCAAAAAATTGTCATTTTCTTTTTTAGTGTTTTCAAGTTCTATAGTGATAGCCTCATTCATTATCAAATTACTTTTGAATTTTTCTTGAGATAATTCAAGTTCTTCTTCTAGAATGATTTTTTCATCTTTTAACATACCTACTTCAATTTCTAATCTATTTATTTTAGCTATATATTCTTTATTCAATTTTTTGACCTGTCTAAATTTATCATCCAATTCCATGCTTAGTTCAAATAGTTCGTCATAGCTAAGTTCCGGACATACCTCATCGTTTTGTGCCATAAAACACACATTTGCTTGTTCTTCGTCACTATCGCTATCACTTTCTGATGATGAAGAATCCGAATCATCCCATGTTACTTTGAAAGCTTTCTTCTTCTTGAATTTTTCAAATTTATTCTTCTTTTTATCATTGTTGAGTTTTGGGCATTCTTTCTTCATGTGTCTGTATTGATCACATTCATAGCATTTGATTTGAGATTGATTTGTCGAATTGGGCTTTCCTTCTTTTTGAAATTTTGTCATCTTTCTAAACTTCTTGAATCTGTTATAGTTTTTAGCAATGAATACTATCTCATCTTCATCTAAATCCGAGTCATCATTCTTTGTTGCCTGAAATGCTATGTTCTTCTTTTCCGAATTTAGTTCTTTTCGTGCCTGCAAATTTGCTTCATAGGACATCAAATTTCCTATCAACTCTTCAACTTTGAGGGTAGAAAGATCATTCGCCTCTTCTATAGCCAATACCTTTCTTTCCCAGTCAGGTGTTAAAGAGTTGAGTATTCGAGAAACTAAATCAAAATCAGTAAACTTAACTCCTAATGCCATAAGATCATGTTGTATACTTTGAAATCTAGAATACATGTCTACTATAGTTTCATTTTGTTTCATTTTGAAAGATGAGAATTGGTTTTGCAAAATTGAAATTTTAGTTTGTTTGACCTTTGTTGTACCTTCATGTGTAATTTGTAAGGTACGCCAAATATCAAATGCAGTGGTGCATAGCATTACACGTGAACATTCATTTTTGTCTAAAGAACAAAATAAAACATTCATAGCTTTAGCATTGTTTGATGCTAAGGTTTTTTGTGCATCGGTCCAAGTGTTCATAGCAGTAGTGGGTGCTTCATATTTATCTTGAGTGGCTGACCAAATTTCTAGACCGTTAGCTTCCATAAAAATTCTCATACGTGTTGACCAATATGCATAGTTAGAGCCATTAAAAAGTGGAGGTCGTGCTGTGGATTGCCCTTCTTGAAAAATACTTGCCATATTTAAAAAGATTCAAAAACATGTTACTGTTCTTTGATCAAACCTTGCTCCGATACCAATTGTGAGTCTCTATGAGTGGATCGTGTGATATATATGTGCAAGTATAAGTAATCTACGATAAAACAAGATAGATTAAAGTAGTAAAGTAAATTAAACTAATCACACCAGGATTTTATACTGGTTCGGACCTCCCATCCTACGTCCAGTCCCGAAGCTCCACTTCGGAATTTCCTTTCACTAACTAACCCTCACTTGACCTGGAGGAACAGGTTTACAATAGCAGAGTTTCTTTGTCAAAGATGTGTTCTTATAACACTGATGTTGACTGTTGAATACAAGTGCTTCCAATATATTTACCTAGAAAGTGTTGGATGTGTAATCTTGAATATATGAAAGTGTAAGTAGTTAATTGCTTTGAGAACGGATGTAAGTTAGAGTATAGAAAATAATAACATAGGAAAAAGTATTTATTTCTTTGCATTGCTGATGCTATTTATACTGATGAAGGGTTATCTTGTATAGTTGTATCCGTTGTAATCTCCTAAAAAGTCGCTTCTGATGATGATGAAGAGTTGCGATAAGAAGAAGCAGACGTGTCCCTTCGAGTGTGGCAGTTGGAGTTTGAAAATGCTCTGCCGAATTCAAAATCAGACGTCTGAGAGCATGTGTCAGATGTCTGCTCTTCATATATATTTTTGTGTATGGTTGTCTTTCAGACATCTGAGTTTAATATCAGACGTCTGATTCCTTCTGAAATATAGAACCAGAGAATATCATCAGACGTCTCGTATTTTTATCAGACGTCTGTTTTGTACTGATTGGCAATGCAGAGGAATAATCCAGACGTCTGATAAGTGCACTCAGACGTCTGAAAGTGTATATTTTGCTTTCTTTGTGTCTTGTGCATTTCCATTTCAACTTTCATTGATTTGTTTGCCTTTTGATTCTTGTTTCTATCTCTTTGGTCATCAACTACCTATAAATGTAGATACATACATACATACGATTTCCATTGTATAGTTGTTATCATCGAAACCGTAGAATAGAATTCCTAACAAAAGTTATGTAAATTAGAACACTTGAAAAAGTTAAATTTAAATAATAAAAATAAAAATAAAATAAAACGCATCATCTATATGCTCCCTCCATGTCACCCTCTTCCTCATCGTGCATGAGCCCGATCAAAATCCTACAGAGGTTCGGCCGCCGCTCTTCCATAAATTTTCGCCGCTTCTACACCACTTTGCACCACGATCAGCCATCGTCGTAACCTCCCCTTCACCCAGCCGCACCTAGCCATGGTGGCGTGGCCATCTCCGGCCCCTCAATTGACTACCATAACCGCCAGCTAGAAATGTGGTGCCTGGTAAACTCCGATTATAACCCGATGAACAAAGGCCATCGTTAGGGCCTGCTCAACTCCCTCTACAGGTCCATACCATCCGATCAACGCAACGGCGAAGACCCACCGCTGGATCTGAACCCTAGAAATGGAAGGCCTAGGATTCTTCGATGAATTCTGGAAAAACGATGATCTGAATTGAAAAACGAATACCACTAGTGAATTGCACTCGTCGAGTGCTTCGAAACGGTATATAATTTGATAGGGTTTGGAGGAGTTTGATTTTGAAATTGAATTTGCAATTTGGGAATTAGGGTTTTGTTGTGTGCCATTGGAAAGAGGATATGAGAAAGAAACATATAGAAAATAAAAATATTGCTAGGGTTTATAACGGGCTATTTATTTCAAAGCTGAAAACAGAATGAATGGACCAGGTTGATTTGGATTGAACGATAGACGACCTGAAAGGCCCGCTCTGTCTCCGGAATGGAAATGGGTCATCCCATATATCAAAATAGATGTTTTCGAATATTTTAAACTCTATAGAATAGGTTTCAAGTCCTAGTTCCATCGTATAAAGAACCTATGTTAAAATCAGCTTATTTCAAATCGATTTCTGTTAAATTAACTTCTATGCATTTCAAGTCCGTACAATCAAACGACGAGTGCGATCGATACGAAATTTGAAATCCTACAATAATTCACCATTTCGGATCTGATAAAACTAGTTTCGTCCAAATCCCAGTCAGCGGCCAAAATAGTCATTTTCACTTTAATCAAATAAATTAACATTAAATTAATTAATCACATTTTTTCATTCCAAATTTGATAACCAACAATTTTTATCAATTTTGATTACTTAGACATTTAAAATGACTTAATACAAGTTTATATAACAATTCAAGTTTATATAACAATTCAATGTTGGTTATTATACTAATTATAGTGTTCAATTTCATTATAATTGAATTACATTAACATAATTTGATTTCAGTAAATTTATTTAATTTGGCTTTGATCCTTTAATCTAATCAATTATTACTCTCCACACATAATTAACATTGTTTTATCTTTTATTACGTTAATATTCTCAAATTTTCACTTTTTATTTGTATTAACTACTATATTTCAATTATATTGAATTTTTGTCGGTCCACGCATTAATTATAATTTAAAATCTCAAATTGATTTATTTCTCTTGGTTTCATTTTTTTAATATTAAATCAATCTATTACCTGATGAATAAAATTAACATTTCTATTAATTTACTACGTTCACAAATTTCAGCTATTGTCTTAACTCACATTAATATAACATATAAATTCACTTAATTAAAATTGATTTCCAATTAAATTTAATAGACAAAATAAATAGGTAACTTATAATAATTGTTACCATTTACCTTTAATCACACTTATAAGTTCATTTTTTACAAACAAATGCTACAGCTGCTTACCTAACACGGATTTTATTCAATTATCATTAATTAATTTGATATTTACATTTGTTTTCTTATAGTCACTTTATAACTAAGTATAACCTTTTAAATCATTTCAAGTGATTGGAATTTCATTCAAATTGTTAATAATTAACTTAAATCAGCATTATTTCATTTCCTTTTAGTTATTATTTCATTAATAAATCACAAATTTCTATTTCTTCCAATATTAAATCATAAAATCTAATTAATAACATTTTTTAATTATCGAAAATTATGGGTCGTTACACTTTATTTAGATCCTTGTATCGATTCACTTTCTCCATTTCTCATTTGATTTCTTTACCAAACAGGGTTGGCTAACCATTTGTGATAATATATCTCCCGGATTAATACATTCTCAAGGAGTCTATCAACTTCTTCCTTTAGAGCATCTGATCATACGTTTTTCAATTTGTCTCTCTTTTTTTGCCTTATGGGGGTTTCTTATGGATTGATATTAAGGGCATGACACATGAGAGTCGAATCAATTCCCACCATATAGGAATGTGACCAAGCAAACACATCCTTGTTGACCTTGAGGAACTGAATTATGTCTTTCTTTAACTCACTATCATGATCCTTACCTACCTTAACTATTTTAGAAAATCATCTAAATCTATGTGGGCTTTCTCAAGATCTTCTATGGGTTTTAGCCTCTCTGTTTTTCCTCTCCAGTCAAACTCTATGACTATAGGATCCTCCTCTATTGAGTTAGCATCTATTCACTTTCTCTTTCTTCCGACAGGGATGTACCTTTGATACATACATTTGTTAGAATTTTTAATGTTAATCTTTGCTTTGAATGTTGGATGTGAAAATCCATCATCTAAAGGCTGTAAAATAGTAGAAGAACCAAAGTATGCACAATACTCCCTTTTGTATTGGTCAAGTGTTGCAAAGTACATTTCTTGGGAGCTAGATTGTTCCCCCTGTACAGGTCCCCATCATCGCTTTGTCAAGAATTTTACCATAAGGGACTTCGAGGAGACAAAAGCATCGACCTCATCCATAGATATTCTACCAAAGAAGCATTGTAGTAGGAAGGTTGATCGATTATCAAAAAATTAGTTTCGAATATTCGGCAAGTTGGTGGCACTCCTGTTTTTACAAGTAGCTTTAGTTGCCCCATTGGAATTGACCCTTTGTTGTTGAACTCAAATATGGGCTTTATGCTCGGATCTAATTTATGCTCAGGGTTGTTCATCTGATCGAAGGCATGTTTGAAGATTACATTGACGGCGCTGCGTCGGCTAAAATCTTGGGGATAACAGATTGCCCAATTTATGCAGTAGTGATAAGGGGGTCATTATGAGGAAGATGGACCCTTTGCGACACTCTTGCGGAGTGACCACCGTCTTAGGCTTCTGGATGTTGAGGCGTGGCTTTTTCGTTGGAGGCTCTTCTTAAACAGAATAGATCCCCTCTTTGGCCTCTTTGATATCTACTTTGGGCCCCCTTACTACTTTCTGCTTGATGTGTCCCGCCATGGATCAATCAATCCTGTTGATTGGTGGGATTAAGCTCAGAGGGTCCACTTCTTCTAGCACATTCATAGCATTACCTGGGCGATTCTTCGGATAATTTTCTTTTCATTGGGATTTATGCTGGCATTGAAAAAGTTCTTTTAGATGGCCTTCCCGGATCAGCTTTTGGATTATTCCAACCAGAACTCTGCACTCATCAGTTTTGTGACCATTAGCTTTGTGATAAGTGTAGTAATCTCCTCCTTTTTTTTGTGCTCTAGATTATTCTTGACTTTGAAGGAGGTTGGAAAGTTGACTCTTTTCTTAACTATAGCATATACTTAAGATAGTGGCTTGTTTAAACAGCTGTTTTAGCAACTGCTTCTTCCCATCTGGTCCTTTTGTGGCCATGGTCCAGGCCAAACCTTCCCCCTTCCTTCTTGGGAATTGTTTTCTTCTTGACGTAGTAAAGCTCGTCCATCCAGATGAACTTGTCAGCTTGAAAGTGGAAGTCATGTAGATCTTTGCAGCCTTGACAAAAAGCTGCTTCCATAAAGGGATATTCTCAATCAAGCTAAAATGGATAACTATGAGCTTATCACAATCATTCATGTCCTTGGCCTTTAAAGCTTTAGCCTTGAACCTTCTCAAGTAGTCCCCCAAAGACTCTTCCTACCTTTGCTTTATATTTGTCAAGACTGTATAATTAATAGTAGGATCTTTGTAGATGCAGAATTGGGCTAAGAACTCGTAAGAAAATTGTTTCTAGGAGTATATGGTCTTTTTACTGTATTGTCCATACCATTTGGCTATCGTTCCTTGGAGAGTAATGGGGAACAATCGGTCTGGCTACCCCAAAAGCATTAAACAAATCCATCTAGCTATTAGAAGCCATAAGATGATCATCGGGGTCCATAAACCCATGATATTTCATGGAAGATATTTTGACCCATGGAGGTATTACTGTAGCCATGATCTCGTCAGTGAAACGTGGCACCCTTTCATTGTAATTGACATTTTCGTCCATAGTTCTTTTTCCCTTGGAATTCATTGCATCTTTGGTAGCCTTCTCAACAGCATCATTCAGAAAAGCTTCAACGTTGCCGTAATTCTTCTTTGGGTAGTACTCTCTAGACGTTGAACTACCAGATTGTTCCAATGATTTGTCGACAACTCTTCTTTCATGATTGGCTCTTATTTGGGGAAGTTCCCTCTTTTTCGAGGAGGTCAAGTCCACTTTGTCATTGCATTCTTTGGAATTAGTCTTTAGATTCCTCGTAGGAGAGACCACCTCTTCTCCTTGAGTTGTCTTGGGGTCTTTAAAGATTTTTAAGATAAGGCCATCTTCAGCAACTCCTTCACTTCTTGCATCTGTTGTTCCAAGCTCTTGACTTTTGTTGCGTTTTCATCTTGTCGTGCCAGTGATGAAGTTTGCACTAGAATGTCCCCATCCAGGTTAAATGATGGAGCTATATTTTCCTCCAAGGTGATAGTGTGTATTGCTTCTTCCATAATTCCACTCGAATGCTTTGACCTCATTTTTCCTATACAATAGAAATGAACCACAATTATTTCTTTATACAGTGACGTGGTCGAAGGTTAAATCCCACCTTCTAGCGCAAAAAATGTTAACAAGAAATCTTGACAACATTCCCAATGCTATTCATAAGGTGATTCAGTTCAAATGAGACCAAGTTATTGAGAAGGTCTACTCCTTCAGAGGCATGCCTTTCGACTAGATTGACATAGTTGAAAGGGTTTAAAGTGTATTCTCTACCCCTTGACCAAGTTGATTTAATCGAAAGGATTGGTAAAGCTATTTCCTTTCGACCAGCTTGGCTTAATCGAAAGAGTTAATAAAGTTATTCCAACCCTTCGATCAGGTTGGCTTAGTCGAAAGGTCTCAAGGAGTTATCTTTAGGATGTAGTTTTGAGAACTACATTTGGTAGAGTCTTATCCTCCAAGTGGGTCGAATGCAGCTTATTATTCATACACTAAATACCTTTCGATCATGTCGAAAGGTATCATTCGGTACCTTCCAATTATGTCAAAAGGGATGCTTACTTCATCAGTATGACATAATCGCTTTCGACTTCATGGTTACGTTCCTCTTACTATGGATTCTCTATGAAAGGGTCACTGGTATGTTTAGGGTTGATCCCTTTCAAATGAGTCCCACTATGATTGTTCGCCAATTATAAACTATGATTCCTTTCGAAAGCACTCCTTTCGATTGGGTCAAGAGGGGTTTTTCCTTTTTGGAACTGTCCTACCTTATTATCACCTACAATTCAGTTAGTTTTCCTTATATATCATCGATCAGGAGTTTCCAAGTTTTGTGAGCTAAACATGTTCGACACCCTATCATCTATTTAGCCTTTAGTGTTAAGTACAGGTACCGATGATGATGTGTATCGATTGGAAACGCCCCAGTCGGTCTTATACATAGCGTGGATAAAAAGAAATCATGAGAAAAGGTTAGAACCATGTGCAATTGATCACCAGTCTAGCCAATGATCTAAATGATCTTCCATGTCGCCAATATCCTTAATGATCAAGCTATCTCCAACTTTTATTCATAAACAAAATGAGTTACAAGATATAGAGATTTTTCTCTAATTTGATTTAGGGATTCTTAAGAATACAAGTGTCACTAAGAAATTAGAGTAAAGAAATTGAATGCAGGATTCCAAACTTCGGTCCCCCAAACTGGACCCCTTGGGTCTTATTTAGAAATGCAGGTCGACCCTCTTACACACCTTTGCTTTCGACCGAATCGGAAGTACCCCTTTTTATATGTTACTTCATGCCTTTTGACTTGGTCAAAAGGCCATGACCCTTTCGATGTTGTAGGAAGGTGTCTTCTTGTGCTTCTTGGTTTACACTTTCGCCTCCTTTATCTTTTCCCATACTTTCGACTGAGTCAAAAGAGGCTTTTATAATCCTTTCATCTTTGTTGACTTCTGAGTACTGCTTTCTTTACAGCACCTTTCAACATTGTCGAAAGGTCTTCTGAATGCATCTTCTCCTTCTTTGTTGTTACCGGAAGTAAGTTTGAAGCTTTCGGCACAGTAGATAGGTCGATCATATTGGTTTCGAAGTGATTCAATTCCAATGGTTTCAATGATGTTGAGTAGCCGCTGAATACGTGTTTGTGAACTGAGGTAGAACCTTCCCTTTGAGATATGGACCTCGACCGGTGCGGTAGGCTTGTTTATGCTTTCGAAAAGGTAATGACAGGGATGAAATCTTTGACTTCGAAAGGTTTGTTATGTAAACGAGAGGGCACCATCCATTGTCTTCGAAAGGGGGTTCCAAAGTTGTTCTTGCCCATTTGTCTGCGTCAAAAGGTTGGAAGTGGTTGAAGGGTATACATATTTCCATCTATGTCGAAAGCCTTTGCACTGTATGGTAGTTGGTGCCTTCGAATCCTTCGATACATACTCAGTGCCTTCGAAAAAACCTTATTCGTCCCTTACGAAGCCTAGCCCTATTTCTTCATCGAAACCTTGGTTCTATTAACCTTCTCTCATACTTTTTCTCTCGAATAGATTTTATGGCTAACATTTTTGGCCTCCTCTTGTGCGAAAGAAGCTTTTTGTTCTTTTGGACAAATATTTCGTAACTTTCTAACTCTCCATAACATTATTTTTCTTGCAAAATTCAAAGTTAGTGGCGTTTGCTATTGTTAGCCCGTTATCATACTTACATACATGTTTTGTAACAGGTCGGCATATTTATGCCTTCATATTTGGGAAGTTAGTCAATTATAATTCTAACTTATCATATATGTGAGTGACGTATAATCAATTACTACAAATGCACATAGTATATGTAGTTTACGTGCTCCTTGCGGGAAATTGTCAATACCAAAAATAGGGGATATAAGTTATTATTCGGAATCTTCTCAGAAACTTTAAATAATTATGAAGTCTTCGTTCGTATGTGTGAGTATCATTTGGAGTTAATGAACGTCAACTTTAACTTTGGCATTAAGAAGCCTAGCTTGAAACTTTCGGTTGCTTGTGATAATTACAATTCTTATTGTGTAATGACCCACCTCCTCGATCCTTAGAAATCGACACTAATACATCCTTAGTATTCAAGTGCTGCAAATCCAAGTGCCGAAGAGGTGGATTATCATGGATAAGATAGAAAATAAAGACAGAACAGAATCTCACATGAATGGAATAACATATATTATTTCAACATATAATCTGTACAACGAAGATTTTAAGTACATTTATCAGAGTTAAACATGGACAATTATAAATATCTATCCTTACAAATGCGGAATATAATGATACATAAGTTTAGTGGAAATAGATAATAATCTTTAGAAGAATCTTCTAAATCCATGCTTCGAGCTCCATCCAGATTTCTTTGAACTAAACCTAATTACTTGGCTGCCGGGAAAAATTAGGGCACCCAGAGTTTAAGGGAAAGGGGAAATAAACTTCAGATCAGTCATTGGACTGGTGTGAGAAGCTCAGAATACGTGGTTTGAAAAAGAAAATGTCTCATAAGACCACGCTGCATATAAACATGGAACAGGTTTTTACCTTATGATAACCAAAACATTTGATATGCGAAATATGAGGACATTATTTTTAATGACATTCTTTGAAAACACTTTTCAAGTAAATATATTCAAATAGCCGAAATTGTTACATTGGTTAAATTTGATGGCATAATAGGTTTACAATCAAATCCGTAGGCACTTAATTGAGAATGGATTTCCATACAATGGCAGGTAGGGACTACCTTCCATACAGTATCTCTAAAGAAATGTACCGAGGATACACAACAATCCTCCGCATCTGGCAAGACCGGTCAATTCCTATTTGGCACTCATACATGGCCTGGATAGAACTGAATATGACATCACCTTGGTCGTAACCGACTTATCCGATGCTCCATAGCATACACCGCATACTCGATATATAGAGAGTAATCTAGAAAAGTGATGACCATACCTTAATGGTTGCGAACCACATAGCCTTATGGCACACCCTGTTTAAGTCATTACCGGGTGATGTGGTCTGAGAGGTAGCGATTACCTTTCACATAGCACATTCCACTTTGAATGCCACACCGCCATTCCATTGTCACACAATTGTTTCTGCAAACGTATAACTCCTAAGCTCGTACGTCCCAAAAAAGGGTATTAACCTAAGAGAAGTTTATCTCTCCACCACCAAACAGATGATACGTTCATAGAGACCAATTTATGTAACTAGAAATGCAACGTCAAACATTCATCCATACAAGTTGCCCGAGAACAGGACAAGCTGAAGGCACTCTCCTATCACATCCTATCAGGAGTTACCCATAGGATTAGTTGCGAGAAGTCCTTCCATCAAAGATCTTAAATGAAGAACAACTGCCTTATAATATGATATGGGAAATTTCCCCCAAGGGTCAGTGACAAGAAGCCCTACATTCCATCTTCTAAATCATATTCATGTCTTCACTTCGAATACGTAAATTGGTTCGAAGTGGTCTTCGGATAGGAATCCCCTAAATCCAACCTCGGTTCCATCAAACCAATCATCAATAAAAGGATGTTAAGTAAATAGGGAATTATTCTTTTAATTTATTACTTCCTTTTTATCATATATATATATATATATATATATATATATATATAACTTTTCTTTCCGGCATATATGGAATTATTAAACCTCTCTTATCAAATATTTTGAGTACTTAAAACTTTTTTGAATCTTGGAATAATTTCAAATTGTTTCACCCTTTTACTTAAGAAAATATTCCCAAATCATTTCATTTAAATCTCACCAAAGATTTTCAAAACATAACTTCCAAATCGGGTTAAAAGAATGTTATTTAAGACATCTTTACTGTAAACCAAAAAATAGTTAATTTGAAACAAAAGGATCCACAGGAATTAAAATAATTCCAAATCATTTATTTAAATTTCGACAAAATATTTCTTATTTCCAATACATATCTTTTTTAACGGGTAGAAACCATTCAGTTTAAGATACTAATCAAAAACCATTAAATATTAAGCAAGCAGTATCTATAGAAATTAAATAATTCTACTCAATATCAATCACCATATTCAATAAGTACTATGGGTGGAATAATGACGTAATCACCTTTTAAATTCCATGAATAGTGCGAGTTCTCTCTTTGGGCTTTAACACCAAGTATAAGAAGATTATCTCCATAAAATCTAAGTTTTATATTTGGAAAATTATATCTTTTATACTTTGGAAAAATTCAATCCGACTAAATAAAATTTACTATCCCCTCCGCGGGACCAGTCCAGATAACAAGGGAGAGTAGGAAACATCGTTTTCCAAACCCAAGCCTAGACACTATCTCTTTGTCATTCAAAATGGGTCAAGTTATTTGTTCGACTCTAAACCATTTAAAATTTGTTTAACCATTCCATATATCCTTCAAATCGCCTTTAAAATACTTTATTGATCGTTTAAAAACATTATAAAATATTTGGAAAAGAGTGGTTGCGTTCAAAACTTTGTTTCAAAAGTTGAAAAAAAGTGTTGCGGAAAAGTGCTACGGAAAGTGCTTTTTAAGCTATATTGATTAAAACGACTTTTTATCATTTGGAAATTCAATTTTATAATTAAAATCACTTTTAAAGCATTTTAAAATATTTTTAGAATTTATTCATATTTTAAACAATTTAAAACATCATTTTCAATGAAATTCTTTTATGGAATTCGAACTGCAAAACAGCGATTCTTCCAAAAACTTGTTTTATGCATATTTCAAAACCTATTTATCAAAATCTCAATTTTAGTTTTCTTTTTGAAATTATGGATATAATAGTTTGTAAAATTCTTATCTCAGGTATTCTGAGCTATATTCCATTCTATACACTTCTTTGACTTTTGTGGTGTGAAATTGCGAACTACTGTTACGCGACGCGCCTAATTTTGACTAAATTTTCAATTACCTTTCAAACTTCACTAAAATACTTTCATATATTTGTAAACATTTCAAACTCATTTTTAAACCTTTTTAAAGAGGTTTAACATTCCATATACACAAATTCATTCAATAAAGGAAAGCGATTTCCTTTGTGCTTATCGATATATATTTCCACGACTTGCATATATATATATATATATATATATATGTGTGTATATATTCAACACTTATATTAAACAACCAAACTTAATGATCAAAGCATATTAAACATCCGTTGCAAACATCATATCATCCCCAAAAATATAATATAAGTAAGAATTGCTCACCATCATTGCTTCCTAACTTCGCTAAACGGGCAATAGCTCCGCTATGATCGCATGAAAGCTTTTGGAATTGGTCCATAGACTCTTGAGAAGGCTCGGCCAAGACTTAAAGTGGATGGCCAAAAGTATGGAAGCGAAGTGCTAGAATTCCGACCATGAATTCACAAAACGAGACGCAAAAATAGGTCATTTTATCTTGGATTTTTGGACATTCTACTCTCTGAATTTGGAAAAGTTGTCAAATAAAAGTTATAGAAAGTTCTTTTCTATATGGTTTTAAAAAAAGTATCATCCAATTTGGTTTAGTTTTGAATGAGATCTGGTCAAATAAAGAAGAGGCATTCTCGGATTTGCAAAAATCACACCCGAAAATGTGTCGATTTCTAGTTGATTTTTGGACATGTTACTCATTGAATTATGAAAAGTGGTCAAAAGGAAAGTTATTGAAAATTATTTTATCTAAAATTTGAAGAAAAGAAACACTCGATTCATATTAGTTATGAGGAAGATATGATCAAAAGAAGAGAGAGCATTCTCGAAACTAAAATTCTAGGCCTAAAAATGCAGTGGAAACACATGGGTTTGAGCATAGGTAAGATTAGAATGGGATGAAGCGGTTAACTAGAAAGTTGTAGCCATGTAAATTCTAAATGGTTTTAAATAAAGAGTTGCATCATTTCATTTTGGTTTGAAGGAGATATGGTGGAATGAAGATGAGGGGTATTTTTAGCCAAGGTTCACATCTAAAATATCTTAATATCTTGGCCACCATACATCACCACTCTTATGTTACCTTTCATGTATAAAATGCCCCTCCTCCATGTTTGTGTACTTAGTGTGTAAGAAGGTTGAAATTAAGTTTGCTTAAGTGGTAAGGATGTAACAAATATCTTAGATATTTTATGTGTATTTGCTTTAAGTAAATTGATAAATATAAATGGTAAATTCTTATGCATATGTTCATGTGAATATGACAAGTATATGTGAAAATGTATATGCATATGCATGTATATATATGTGGATAAGAGAATGAACAATGTTGTGATCACTTCGAACAACTTTCGTTCATTAAACCGTTGTCAATCGGAGAACCGATTTCCAGTCACATCTTCACTTATACATTAAATTACATATATATGTAAACAAAATTTGAAAATAAATTTATAATCATTTTTAATTAATTAAAATGATCACATTTTAGTTCTAAAACCATATAAATTAATATTAACAATTATTTACAGAAATCACTATTATATCAATAAAACGATATCGATTTTCCTTATAATTTCAAATTACTTTTATAACATTATAGAACCATTATAAATCATTCATTATTACTTTATAACTAATTAAAATGAATTATTATCATCTAAAAAACAATTATTTATATAATTATAATAAGTATTAAACCATTAAACCTTAATTAAATTAAATAAATCAATTATTAAATATAAGGCCATCACTGATGATATCTTAAATACATTTTATTCCCAAAAATAAAATTATTAATTTTATTTCATATTATAGTTTAGTTATAAAAATGAGTGTACATATTTAGATCCGTGTAAAAGTTTTATGATTATAGAGCTGGTTTTCGATAAAAGGTTTTCAGCCATTTTATCGAATTAAATCCGTGGAAAATTATTTTTGTAAATATCTACTCAAAATAAGATATATTATTATTTATTATCACTCAAAATAATATTATTTTTATTATCAACCTTTTATTCGAGTGAATTTAAAAATAAATATAATTTATCAAAGTGATAAATTTGTGGATCATTATAGATTGCATCATACCCCCAGTTTAGGAACTGATAGAGATTAGGAAACAACAAAATTTAACCCAAATTAGGGTATTGATTTGTGAAGTTTGGAAGTTAAGAATGTGACATCCAGATTCAGATAACAATACCCAAAATAGTCCTCCATGTGGTTTTTCTAAACCCAGATTCGAGTTTTCATGGTAAATTAAATGGCAATTAGCAGGCATTGTCTTTATATCAAGTCCCTAGCCCAGTTCAGGGCATATGTTAGACAATCATTTTTGCAAAAGAATCTCCAACCCAGATTAGGGAACTTATTGTATAAGCAGACTTCTATAGAAGTAGTCGATAAAATAGAAACCCTTTTTCAAGATTAGGGCATGTGTTGGACAACCAGAAGTCTATAGAAATTATTTTTACAATAGGAGCTATGAACCCAGATTAGGGATTTAAGGTAAAATTAGATAATAATCTCGAAACCTAAGTTCGAGTATAAAAAATCGTGATGATCAATAATGTTTTTGCACCTAGATTCGAGCATAATAGAGATAGTTATTAATGGAGTCCCGAAATCCAGATTCAGATACTAGTACATGAAGTCCTTACATGTATGTCCTGAAACCAAGATTCGGGTAGTAACTAATGAAATTCATATACAAGAGTCTCAAAACCCAGATTCGGGTATTTATGGATTGTGTTAAGAAATATATGTCGACAACTCTTCCCTGATGGTTGGTTCTTATTTGGGGAAGTTCCCTCTTTATCGAGGAGGTAAAGTCCACTTTGACTTTGCAATTTTTGAAATTAATCTTTAGATTCCTCCTAGGAGAGACCACCTCTTCTCCTTGAGTCTGTCTTAGGGTCTTTGATGATTTTTGTGATAAGGCCATCTTCAGCAACTCCTGCATTTATTGCAACTGTTGTTCCAAATGCTTGATTTTTGCTGCGTTTCATCTTGTCGTGTCGCGATGAAGTCTGCCCTGGAGTAGCCCCATCTAAGTTAAATGGCGGAGCTATATTTTCCTCAAAGGTGGTAGTTGTTGGAATTGGACTAGCCAGCAGCGGAAGTTATGAGGGAATTTCAAAAAATTACCCAATTGGATCTTTATTGAGCCTATAAAGTCTAACTGAATTAGAACATTTCTAAATTTCATTTAAATAAAATCATATATTTTATTTAAATTCAAATTTATTAAGATATGAAATTAATTTTATTTGATTTAGTTTATACATAAATGTATCATACATATGTGTGTGTGTGTTGTGTGTGGGCGCGCGTGTGTAACATAATAATCCGTGAAAGAAATAATATGCCCATATGTGGATGTTGGGATATACGTCACAATAGACATATTAGCTCATTTTGTATATCATGTACGTTGCCCAAATATATGCATGTATATGCGTTACAATACACACACGTATGCACAAATATATTATATATAGTATATGGACATAAAACATTTATATACAGATAAATATATATATAGAAAAATATAGAACAATTATTAAAAATTATTTATAACTCAAAACTAACTTATTTTTGGAAACATAATAATTTTAGCATTTTAATTTGTATATATTATGAATAAAATAATGTTTTCATCCATAAATAATCAACATTAAATAATTTATTGATGAAAGTTCAAATTTTACCATTTTTAAAAATCTAAGATCACAAAACAGAACTTAGAAAAAATTTGGAGATTTTTCAAAGTTGAAATATTATTTTTGAAAACAAATACATTGATTTCGGCTATAATTATCCAATATAAAATAATACATTATTCAAAATTTTAATTTTAATTTTTTTTTTCAAATTCTATGACCATGAGTGAAAGGTTATGAAAAATTTTAAATAATTTTTCAACTAAAATATTATTTTTAATAAATCATAAACTATTTTTCCAAAATAATATTACTTATTAAAAATAACTAAATTTATCGAAAAAATCTGAAATATTTTCAATACGTTTCTTGAATGATATAATATGTAAAAAAATATAAAAATGAATTTTTAGTGTAATAGTTATTTTATATATAATAAATATACCTCCTTCCTCGACTTAAATGGGAAGAGCCACAACTACCAAGTGGATGAGAATCGACCTTCTAATTGCTAAGTTTCATCCCAAATGCTGGAGGCATAATCTCATTCCATGAACGAACATGGTTCGACCATTCATTAGACAACTTTTGCCTCGACGCGGTAAATGAAGTACAAACCAAAGGGTGAAAATATGATTGCCTTCCATCGAAAGTCTCTATGTCCCTGGAGCGCGAACTTAAGTACTCTGAGTCCCCAAAGCGTGGATTAGACTATAAATGATTCACAAAAATCTCTAAGTCCCTGGAGCGCAGACTATAGTATAAATGATTCATAAAAATCTCTAAGTCCCAAGAGCGTGGACTAGAGTACTTTAAGCCCACGAAGTGCGCACTAGAGGACAAACGATTCACAAAAATCTCTAACTCCCTGGAGCGCAGACTAGAGTACTTTAAGTCCTCAGAGCATGGATTAGAGTATAAACGATTCGTAAAAATTTCTAAGTCCCCAGAGCACATACTAGAGCACTCTAAGTCCCCGGAGCGCGGACTAGAGTACAAATGATTCACAAAAATCTCTAAGTCCCCGGAGCATGGACTAGAGTACTCTAAGTCCCCAAAGCATGGACTAAGGTATAATGATTCACAAAAATCTCTAAGTCCCCAATGCGTAGACTAAAGTATAAACGATTCACCAAAATCTCTAAGTCCCCGAAGCATGGACTAGAGTATAAACTATTCACAAAAATTTCGAACTCGTAGCGCAGTCTAGGGTATCAACGATTCACAAAAATTCTAAGTCCTAAAGCGCAGATAAAGTACTCTGTGTCCCCGGAGTGTGGACTAGAGCATAAACAATTCACAAAAATATCTAATTCCCCGAAGCGCGAACTAAAGTACTTTAAGTCCCCGAAGCATGGACTAGAGTATAAAAGATTCACAAAAATCTCTAAGTCCCCATAGCATGGACTGGAGTACTCTAAGTCCCTGGAGCACGGCCTAGAGTATAAACAAATCATAAAAATCTCTAAGTCCCTGGAGCGTGGACTAGAGTACTCTAAGTTTCCAGAGCGCGAACTAAAGTATAAATGATTCACAAAAATCTCTAAGTCCTCGGAGCACAAACTAGAGTACTCTATGTCCCTGGAGCGTGGACTAGAGTATAAACGATTCACAAAAATCTCTAAGTTTCCAGAGCACAGACTAGAGTACTCTAAGTCCTCGTAGCATGGACTAGAGTATAAACGATTCACAAAAATCTCTAAGTCCCCGGAGCGCGGAGTAGAGTATAAACGATTCATAAAAATCCGTAAGTCCTCGAAGCGTGGACTAGAGTGTGAACGATCAACAATAAACTCCAAGTCCCCAGAGCACGAACCAAAGTATGAACACAAATCGAGCGTGATTCAACCGCTCAAAAAATGACTCTAAATTCCCAGAATGCGATTAGAATGTGAATTCCATGAACCGATGAATGGGTCTCAACCTTTCCCTATTTAAGTAATTCTAACCCAAAATTTGTAGAAGAGGTGCAAACTGTTAAAGACCAGAGAATGCACGACTTGGCTTACTATCCGTTACTTCGGTCCCACGATTCAAAGAGACAAAATGTAAAGAAAAAGTAAGCACTACCTTCCCTCTTGCTCATTTATGTATACCTCAGACTTGGGGGCACGAGAAAAATACGATGAATATGAATTGACCATTAGTCGACCGGCTTTGAGTCTTCTGGAGATTATGTCAGAACATTAACACCACTGAGACAAGATTCAACTGTTCACATAGTATATTTACCGACCCGAATACTAAGGACAGAAATGCGATTTTCCGAAGAATGATTGTAACGCCCAACACTCTGGCTCATATCCCATGTTCGCAACACCTCGAGGCCATAACCGTAGAATGGCCTTGAGATGTATTAATCAAAGTTGTGTTCGATCCACCAACCAACAAGTTGCATGCACATGAAATGATAAATGCTGCAATTCAAACATTCAAACAAGTAGATACAGAGATCATACATAAGTGTAGAAGAACTTTTATTCACATGAAATCCGGTTGTACATAATACAAAAAAAATTGAAGGACCATGCCCCCCAAACAAATACAACCAGCAAAAAGAGAAACAACTATAAAAATTATTTGCATGTTCGAAGATCACTCTTTAGATTTCCTGTACCTCTTCTGCTTCTTCGGGGTGGCTCCCTCTGAACTACTACTAGCGCCCCTCTTTGATCCCTTGCCACCTTGGCCTTTCTTGGAAGGAGTTTCCTCAGTTTTATGGGCTGAGGTGATGTCGTCTCTAGAAGTTGGAGGGATGGGAGAATTTTCAACTGAGGAACATTTTTCGGAGGAGTCGCGCCTTTGGGAGGAATCATCTGAAGAGGGAAAGGCATCGGCTCTTGAGACTTATTCATCTGACTCACCCTTCACCTTCCCTTTCTCAAGCTCCTCTTGCTCAATCATTTCTTTCATAATGGGCCCACCAGCGGGATTAGAGGATCCTGTGATTACCATTTCTAGTTGTGTAACGATCTCGAATTTTATATAAATTTAAATTGATAATTTATATAATTTTTTAATTTAAATTGTATAGCTAATTGGAAATTTAAGCGAGTTTCCCCAAACACAGATAAATTCTGTATAAATCATTTAAACTTTAATATAGTATATATATGTATTTGAGCATATATGAGTAAATTTAAAATTATATATATATATATAGATATATATATTTGATTTGAATTTAAATACTATGTATGTATGTGTATATAGAAAAATAAAAAACAATAATTATTAAAGTAAAATTCATGATAAATATTTAAACTAAAAATAGAAGTAAAATAAATATTTGAGTTATAAATAGAGATAAATAAAAGTTAAGTATGGAACCAAATAAACATATTAAACATCTATGTACAAACAAAGTTATAGAATAAATAAAAAGCAAAAGAAGATAATAATAATTTACTTGGAAATAAATAAGAAATACACTCAAATACACTCAAATAAAATAAATTACAAACAAATGTACTACAATAATAATAAATATATTTGTATTGACATACAAGACAAGTATTAATGTTGAAAACAAAACTGCATATACGATTAAAATAGTATGAACTTGTAAATTGCAAAGCAAAGGAAATATATATAAAACAAATAAATAAAATAAATACAAACATAAAATCATCAGCCGAGATAAAAATCAGGATAGTCAAACAAACCCATGCTCAAATAGAAAACAAGTCATGTATAGGTGTGCTTGTAAAAGAAAGCAAATATAATATTTAGGTAGAGATGTAAGGTACTTGGCATTAAATGGTAGCAATGTTGTAGTCATTCGAAATGTTGAAGTCTGTTTTCAGCCATGCCTATAACTTTATAATATGTACATAAAGAAAATGGCAAACCAGGGTTATACAAATAGGAATAAAACCTGTAGATAAGCATGCAGGCAAGTGAAAATTTAAAACAAAGTAAAATTCAACTTTACATCTATATATACAAAGTACTTGTGCATTTAATGCTTTTATCTCTAAGCAAGCAAAGAAAAGATATCACTGGTTTATATTTGTACAAAACACAGTAAAATGTCACCCTGTACAAATATATCCCTGTAAACCTTCTCCCTATATATCAACAACTTCTTCATTTCAGTTTCGACCATTATTCAAAGTAATATCATTCAAACTTAAACAAAAATATTTCAACAACTAAAGAAATCAAACCCAAAGATCAAGGAGGGTTTTCAGCTTGTATTTTCAAAACTGTTTCAATATGAAGCTCTGTTCTTCTTCTCATGACAAGGTGAGTAACTTATATATTTTTTTAATATGGTTAAGTATTCTTTTGACTGGTTGCTTGGATTAGTTATGAAGATAATCAAGTATTCATGTTTTATTAAAATACTGTGTTTGTGTGAATATAGGTAGATGGTCCTGTATACATATATGTTTGTATATAGTTGTGTGCATGTGCTATGAATCAGTATTGCTCTGTTTAGATTCCAGGCTCCAGTGCTTGATTCAAAAATCAATATCCCTCGGTCCAATATATGTTTGGATTTAAGATTTAAATAAAACTTGTATGTTTTGTCGTAAAGAAGGTTTTAAAAATTTGTTTAAGTTAAATAAAGATTGAAATGTCTCTGGAAAAGCCAAGAACTGAGAAACATCATCATATATACAAAAATTCGAATGTCTTAATTCTCGAATTCAAACATATAATTTGAATTCTTATACCTTGGCTTGATTTTTAAGGCAAGAATTGGAATTTTTAGATCACGAATTCAAGAGGGGTTGGGTTTTGTTCAAACTTCATTGTTTGGGGAAATTCTGGTGAACACGTCAAGGAGGAGGGTCAGGGTTGGTCGAAGAGGTGGAGGAGCTTATTACGGTGGTAGGAAAAATAATGGGAGGTGGTCACGACTTCGGAGGTGACGGCGGCGATAGAAATTAGTTTTTAAACCTAAATTTTCCTGTAGCTAAATTTTTGATCGACGCGATCACGGTGGAGCATCGAGTGATGCGGGGTTTTGGGAAAAGGAGGCATGGTGGGTGACGATGCCGTGGCTGGCGGCGCTGAGCCTCTGATGGCCGAAGGTGAGATCGCGAGGTGTTTTTGTTTAATGGGTTTGAGTTCAGGTTCGAACGAAAGGCCAGATTTGTGATCTTGAGTTTTTGCATCGAAGTGAGCTTTGCTTTCGAGTATAGGGGAGTTTCGCGAAGTGTGAGTGGAGGCGAAGTTCGCCAGAGCGGCGGCGGCCGGTCGTACACGTGCACGTACACGGCTATGGGGGTGTCCAGATGTTTGTGATTTGGGGAAGATAAAGGATGCAAGGGTTGGTCTCAAAGATGATAGTGGGTTTCCTGGAACTCGTCTACATTCTGGAGCCTATTCGCGTGGAGATTATAAGTTTTAAACAGTTTCAAATTTTTAACTCAAAACGAGTTTAAAAGAAAAAAAAAAGGGGGAGAAGAAGCACGTACAGAATGAACGTCTCAGGGAATCGAGTGAATAACTCGAAGCAGTACTCGAGTTTAACCAGGAGATACTCGAGTTATCCTTAGATTGCAGTACTGTACATTAAAAATAAAGTTAAGTAACTTATTTTCTACAAGTTTAAATACTATAGCTTAATAAAGGTTTAACTGTTGAGTTAAAAACGTAGTACAAGTCTCTAAAGTTTATTAACAATTAAGTTTATACTTAATAAGGATTTGATTTTCAAAGTTTTCAAGAAGAACTTTAAAATGTTAATTAAGATAACTAATTAATATTGGTTGATTGTTTTGGAGAGCAGTTAAGGCTGATTACTTTATAACGGTATTTAGAGTTTAAATTGATTAAGGATTGAGTAAATAATAAAATATTAATTAGCTACTTAAAGTTAATTGATAAATGATTAATAGTTAATCAATTAAGTAATAACAATTAATAATTGATTAATTTAGAAATGTGTGATTTATAAATGGGTAATTAAGTTTTATTAATAAATAATTAAGGTTATTAATTAATGATCAAGGATAATCAATTAAGTAATTAAAGTTGAATATCTTGATTAAGAAGTAATTAATTAAATAACGTGAAATAAAGTAATTAAGAAATTAAGATATAACAATTAATTAAGAAATGATTTTAAGGATTAATCACTTATTGAAATTAAAGTTGGATATTTTGAGTTATTAAAGATAATTAATTATGTAACTGGTTTAAAGGGTTAATTTAATTAATTAAAGTGTTTGGTAAATTTATTTATATCAAATGATTTGTAATTAATTAATCAAGATTGGATAACTTATTCATAATTAATTAATTTTAATTGAAAAAAATAAATTGAATTAATTAGGATTAAATAAGTAATAAATCCTACTTATAAATGATTATTAAATGCTTGACCTTACTTATGGATGATCGTATTATATGTGATGCCTTGAATTGATTGTCCTGTCTGATCTGTGATATTTTATTCTGTTGTTTGTGCCGTGTATGATTTATTCATTTATTTACATCTGCATATTATCTGCGAATTGTGAATGGAAGATAAGCATTATATCGCTTATCAACTATAATTCTATGTTTTAATCTGTGATGATTGATGATGTTGCACTATTGTGTAAAGCCCATGGACCACACCATACACACACAATTATGGATTTCACGAGGAAATCAGTTAAGTCGCAGATTTTGAAATAGTTTTGAATTTGAATTTTTAAATTCAAATGTTTTGGAAATGGAATCGGAATAAATGAGAAAAGCTTTTGGAATTTAAATAATTTGATTTAAATTTGAATTCAAAATTAGGAATTGAATTCTGTAATTTGAAACTAGGTATTAACGATATTATACTAGTCATTATGAGTTAAACCATTTTTAAAGTATTATTTTTTTTGAAAATTTGAATTAACCCAAAGATTGTAACTTGTATAAATGAAATCAGGTATTTTCGAAATAAGACTGTTGTTTCTAAATGATAAAAAGCTTTCATTGGAGAAACGAATTTCAAATTATATAAAAGAGATTTCAAGTTTAAACTGAAATAGTTTACCAAGTTATTGATGAATATTTGGAAATGAATTTTGAAAGTGAACATTTGAGAACGGTTTGAAAGCTATAAGATAAATCTTTAATTTAAAGATTTTAAACGAGTTAATCCAAATGAAATGGAAATTGTTTTGAAATCCGTAAATGGGATTTTGTGAATAAATCTTTTGTTTTAAAAGATTTGAAATGGAAATTTGTTTAACCATTTAAAAAGAAAGTTTTGAATTATTAAGTGGTGACTTAATTGAAATCCCATATCCATATGTTTTAAATATTTTCTCTCACTATTCGGTTTAGCCGGGAAAAGACCTTCGTGTCGTATAACCCATTCCGAATATGTGATTTGACGTTATGGATAGCATTTGAAGACCGGTGATGAAGACCGGGTATTTGCGAAAGCGGTAGGATGACCTATCGATTGTTTCTGCACCGAGTCGCGCCGGTATAGAGACTCCCTAAGTGATGGGAAATCCGATCGGGATTTTGAATATCCGGATTGCAAGGACTTCTTTGGAAGTGCCTTCGGTTCTGTTCGATCTCGGAACAGACTTGTATGGATAGTATGTCTGACATTACAAATTAAGATATAAAGCTGATTTCTTTCAAATATATTTCTGTTGGTGGCGGAGAATTTATTCTTTTAGCTTAACACCCTTCTCTGAGACGTACGAGCTCAGAGGTTATGTAGTTGAAGGTTATTAGCAATATATTCCCAATTTGGTAATGTGACATGCTGAGTGTTGCTGTGAAATGATCATTGTGTTGATCATTTATGATATGATCATTTGTTTGATCGTTTATCTTTGTGATCATTTCTATGATCATTTGTTGACCCAAAGCACAGCTTTTGTATAAAGCGTGGCTTTGTGGACGAGACTTCGTCGAGCCTCACACCCCGGAATGGTCAAAACAGGAAAGATGCGGCAAGGTTATGAGGGGTAGCTCCCTTTAGGGTATGTGCATTTCCTTCTGGAAAAGGGTGGTATCATGGTATGGAGCCCAGATACTTACTCATGTTGAAACACTTTATTTATGATTGTGTGATGTTGATTACGAGCGCTCGGTTAAAGGTCCCAAAGGACCGGGGTATGGCATACTCGTGTCAGTAGTTACCCAGTTAGGGGTAACCCGGCCTTGTGTTGGCAGAGATCCGGTTTGGTTCTCGGGGACGTCCTTCCAGAGGCGTTCTCATGTGCCAATGGGAAGTTCCTTGGCCTGACCATTTGTTGGAAATCCAAAGAAACAATACGATCTTGTACGGTTTTAGTTGTATAACCTGCCATGGAATGTAGCGGTAACATGCTATTGAACATGGTAGCTATAGTAGGCATAAGTGCGGAATGCCTATGCTGGCTAAGATTTATATCTTTATTTTCGAAATGAATTTTTCCTACACTATGCACTAGTAATAATATCAAATGTTTCTTTTTAATGCGTATCAAGCATCTTTGACTATCATAAGGAGAAATCTCCTCCGATTCTGCGTTTGCATTGTGTGTGTGTGCGGGAGGCCTTATGGTAGTCTCATTTTTAAAAAGCATTGCGAATTGACTTTGAAAATCTTTTGTTGAATGTTTTAAAAGATAAACTGTTTTTGTTGCTCACACCAGTCCCACGACTGATCCGGAGTTTATTGTTTTCTTTCCTAAACTCTGGGTGCTCATAATTTTCCACACGAGCAGTCTAGTGTTGGGTTTTTCAGATAGTCAGATGTAGTGGATTATCTGGAGTTGGTTCAGTCTCTGGACCACACCGCACTTGCTTATCTTTGTGCATCGTTATTGGGAGTTCGAGCTATTGCTGGATTGATTCTTGGAGATGGAGTTGCAGTTCTCGGAGTTCTCTTTTGAAGACTATCTTGGAGTTATATTGTTCCGCTGCTAGATGTCGTCTATTTTCTTTTCCGCTGCTATTTATTATATCATATCTCTGATGTATATTGATAACTACTGGATCATCTGTTGTATCAGATATTTTATCAAAGCTGTATATCAATGTATTATTCTTTTTTTCCGCTGTGTTATTTACTTAATGTTGTTATAAGCTCCGGCGAATCGGATTTGAACGGTCGAATCTATGGCATTCGAATACGATTTGAAGTATGGATGTCGATTTTCGAGCGGGCAAAATCGAGTCGTCACATTTGGTATCAGAGCTAAGGGTTGAACTTTAGCTCGGGAGTATAACACATTAAGTAGCTCATTAGAGATAGGGTGAAGTATACCCTAGAATGAGTAATCCCTAAGATATCCGTTTGAATGCCTCAGTAAATTCTCTTACTATTCACCGATAGTAAGTATGAGTGCAAGAAGAGAACGAGATAGGGGACATGGAAATACGACTATAATTGGTCAATGCTCTGTAACAACAGTGGAAACAATCTTTCTCTGTCAATCTCTTTTTGATTCATTTCCAAATTCTTTTGATTGCTTCGTGACAGCTCCAGAAAGAAGTTTCAGTGCGATGACGGCCCTATGAATTGTTGTAGGAAATTCTTATTTCGTATCTTCATCGGTTTCTTATCATTTTTTGATTTAAACTTTAATGAATATGAATTTGCAAATTGAAATTGAAAATTTTAAATGAATTAGAAATTTTAAATTGAGTTAAATTGATTAATAGAATATGAAGGATAAATTGAATTGTGTCGATAAAGCGATTTTGTTTAAAATCAAATTTTGAAATTCTGTTGTAATTTCTTGTATCTATTGTTGATATTCTGATTTGGTAAGCCAAATGTAGAATTGATATCCAGTTTGATCTAAAAAGATATTTCTCTATCTTCGTTATCTCTCTCTGGCGAATTTCGAGGACGAAATTCTTTTTAGGGGGGGAAGTCTGTAACGATCTCGAATTTTATATAAATTTAAATTGATAATTTATATAATTTTTTAATTTAAATTGTATAGCTAATTGGAAATTTAAGCGAGTTTCCCCAAACACAGATAAATTCTGTATAAATCATTTAAACTTTAATATTGTATATATATGTATTTGAGCATATATGAGTAAATTTAAAATTATATATATATATATATATATATATTTGATTTGAATTTAAATACTATATATGTATGTGTATATAGAAAAATAAAAAACAATAATTATTAAAGTAAAATTCATGATAAATATTTAAACTAAAAATAGAAGTAAAATAAATATTTGAGTTATAAATAGAGATAAATAAAAGTTAAGTATGGAACCAAATAAACATATTAAACATCTATGTACAAACAAAGTTATAGAATAAATAAAAAGCAAAAGAAGATAATAATAATTTACTTGGAAATGAATAAGAAATACACTCAAATACACTCAAATAAAATAAATTACAAACAAATGTACTACAATAATAATAAATATATTTGTATTGACATACAAGACAAGTATTAATGTTGAAAACAAAACTGCATATACGATTAAAATAGTATGAACTTGTAAATTGCAAAGCAAAGGAAATATGTATAAAACAAAGAAATAAAATAAATACAAACATAAAATCATCAGCCGAGATAAAAATCAGGATAGTCAAACAAACCCATGCTCAAATTGAAAACAAGTCATGTATAGGTGTGCTTGTAAAAGAAAGCAAATATAATATTTAGGTAGAGATGTAAGGTACTTGGCATTAAATGGTAGCAATGTTGTAGTCATTCGAAATGTTGAAGTCTGTTTTCAGCCATGCCTATAACTTTATAACATGTACATAAAGAAAAAGGCAAACCAGGGTTATACAAATAGGAATAAAACCTGTAGATAAGCATGCAGGCAAGTGAAAATTTAAAACAAAGTAAAATTCAACTTTACATCTATATATACAAAGTACTTGTGCATTTAATGCTTTTATCTCTAAGCAAGCAAAGAAAAGATATCACTGGTTTATATTTGTACAAAACACAGTAAAATGTCACCCTGTACAAATACATCCCTGTAAACCTTCTCCCTATATATCAACAACTTCTTCATTTCAGTTTCGACCATTATTCAAAGTAATATCATTCAAACTTAAACAAAAATATTTCAACAACTAAAGAAATCAAACCCAAAGATCAGGGTGGGTTTTCAGCTTGTATTTTCAAAACTGTTTCAATATGAAGCTCTGTTCTTCTTCTCATGACAAGGTGAGTAACTTATTTTTTTTTTAATATGGTTAAGTATTTTTTTGACTGGTTGCTTGGATTAGTTATGAAGATAATCAAGTATTCATGTTTTATTAAAATACTGTGTTTGTGTGAATATAGGTAGATGGTCCTGTATACATATATGTTTGTATATAGTTGTGTGCATGTGCTATGAATCAGTATTGCTCTGTTTAGATTCCAGGCTCCAGTGCTTGATTCAAAAATCAATATCCCTCAGCCCAATATATGTTTGGATTTTAGATTTAAATAAAACTTGTATGTTTTGTCGTAAAGAAGGTTTTAAAAATTTGTTTAAGTTAAATAAAGATTGAAATGTCTCTGGAAAAGCCAAGAACTGAGAAACATCATCATATATACAAAAATTCGAATGTCTTAATTCTCAAATACAAACATATAATTTGAATTCTTATACCTTGGCTTGATTTTTAAGGCAAGAATTGAAATTTTTAGATCACGAATTCAAGAGGGGTTGGGTTTTGTTCAAACTTCATTGTTTGGGGAAATTCTGGTGAACACGTCAAGGAGGAGGGTCAGGGTTGGTCGAGGAGGTGGAGGAGCTTATTACGATGGTAGGAAAAATAATGGGAGGTGGTCACGACTTCGGAGGTGACGGCGGCGATAGAAATTAGTTTTTAAACCTAAATTTTCCTGTAGCTAAATTTTTGATCGACGCGATCACGGTGGAGCATCGAGTGATGCGGGGTTTTGGGAAAAGGGGGCATGGTGGGTGACGATGCCGTGGCTGGCGACGCTGAGCCTCTGATGGCCGAAGGTGAGAACGCGAGGTGTTTTTGTTTAATGGGTTTGAGTTCAGGTTCGAACGAAAGGCCAGATTTGTGATCTCGAGTTTTTGCATCGAAGTGAGCTTTGCTTTCGAGTATAGGGGAGTTTCGTGATGTGTGAGTGGAGGCGAAGTTCGCCAGAGCGGCGGCGGCCGGTCGTACACGTGCACGTACACGGCTATGGGGGTGTCCGGATGATTGTGATTTGGGGAAGATAAAGGATGCAAGGGTTGGTCTCAAAGATGATAGTGGGTTTCCTGGAACTCGTCTACATTCTGGAGCCTATTCGCGTGGAGATTATAAGTTTTAAACAGTTTCAAATTTTTAAATCAAAACGAGTTTAAAAGAAAAAAAAGGGAGAAGAAGCACGTACAGAATGAACGTCTCAGGGAATCGAGTGAATAACTCGAAGCAGTACTCGAGTTTAACCAGGAGATACTCGAGTTATCCTTAGATTGCAGTACTGTACATTAAAAATAAAGTTAAGTAACTTATTGTCTACAAGTTTAAATACTATAGCTTAATAAAGGTTTAACTGTTGAGTTAAAAATGTAATACAAGTCTCTAAAGTTTATTAACAGTTAAGTTTATACTTAATAAGGATTTGATTTTCAAAGTTTTCAAGAAGAACTTTAAAATGTTAATAAAGATAACTAATTAATATTGGTTGATTGTTTTGGAGAGCAGTTAAGGCTGATTACTTTATAACGGTATTTAGAGTTTAAATTGATTAAGGATTGAGTAAATAATAAAATGTTAATTAGCTACTTAAAGTTAATTGATAAATGATTAATAGTTAATCAATTAAGTAATAACAATTAATAATTGATTAATTTAGAAATGTGTGATTTATAAATGGGTAATTAAGTTTTATTAATAAATAATTAAGGTTATTAATTAATGATCAAGGATAATCAATTAAGTAATTAAAGTTGAATATCTTGATTAAGAAGTAATTAATTAAATAACGTGAAATAAAGTAATCAAGAAATTAAGATATAACAATTAATTAAGAAATGATGTTAAGGATTAATCACTTATTGAAATTAAAGTTGGATATTTTGAGTTATTAAAGATAATTAATTATGTAACTGGTTTAAAGGGTTAATTTAATTAATTAAAGTGTTTGGTAAATTTATTTATATCAAATGATTTGTAATTAATTAATCAAGATTGGATAACTTATTCATAATTAATTAATTTTAATTGAAAAAATAAATTGAATTAATTAGGATTAAATAAATAATAAATCCTACTTATAAATGATTATTAAATGCTTGACCTTACTTATGGATGATCGTATTATATGTGATGCCTTGAATTGATTGTCCTGTCTGATCTGTGATATTTTATTCTGTTGTTTGTGCCGTGTATGATTTATTCATTTATTTACATCTGCATATTATCTGCGAATTGTGAATGGAAGATAAGCGTTATATCGCTTATCAGCTATAATTCTATGTTTTAATCTGTGATGATTGATGATGTTGCACTATTGTGTAAAACCCATGGACCACACCATACACACAATTATGGATTTCACGAGGAAATCAGTTAAGTCGCAGATTTTGAAATAGTTTTGAATTTGAATTTTTAAATTCAAATGTTTTGGAAATGGAATCGGAATAAATGAGAAAAGCTTTTGGAATTTAAATAATTTGATTTAAATTTGAATTCAAAATTAGGAATTGAATTCTGTAATTTGAAACTAGGTATTAACGATATTATACTAGTCATTATGAGTTAAACCATTTTTAAAGTATTATTTTTTTTGAAAATTTGAATTAACCCAAAGATTGTAACTTGTATAAATGAAATCGGGTTTTTTCGAAATAAGACTGTTGTTTCTAAATGATAAAAAGCTTTCATTGGAGAAACGAATTTCAAATTATATAAAAGAGATTTCAAGTTTAAACTGAAATAGTTTACCAAGTTATTGATGAATATTTGGAAATGAATTTTGAAAGTGAACATTTGAGAACGGTTTGAAAGCTATAAGATAAATCTTTAATTTAAAGATTTTAAACGAGTTAATCCAAATGAAATGGAAATTGTTTTGAAATCCGTAAATGGGATTTTGTGAATAAATCTTTTGTTTTAAAAGATTTGAAATGGAAATTTGTTTAACCATTTAAAAAGAAAGTTTTGAATTATTAAGTGGTGACTTAATTGAAATCCCATATCCATATGTTTTAAATATTTTCTCTCACTATTCGGTTTAGCCGGGAAAAGACCTTCGTGTCGTATAACCCATTCCGAATATGTGATTTGACGTTATGGATAGCATTTGAAGACCGGTGATGAAGACCGGGTATTTGCGAAAGCGGTAGGATGACCTATCGATTGTTTCTGCACCGAGTCGCGCCGGTATAGAGACTCCCTAAGTGATGGGAAATCCGATCGGGATTGTGAATATCCGGATTGCAAGGACTTCTTTGGAAGTGCCTTCGGTTCTGTTCGATCCCGGAACAGACTTGTATGGATAGTATGTATGACATTACAAATTGAGATATAAAGCTGATTTCTTTCAAATATATTTCTGTTGGTGGCGGAGAATTTATTCTTTTAGCTTAACACCCTTCTCTGAGACGTACGAGCTCAGAGGTTATGTAGTTGAAGGTTATCAGCGATATATTCCCAATTTGGTAATGTGACATGCTGAGTGTTGCTGTGAAATGATCATAGTGTTGATCATTTGTGATAGGATCATTTGTTTGATCGTTTATCTTTGTGATCATTTGTTGACCCAAAGCATGGCTTTTGTATAAAGCGTGGCTTTGTGGACGAGACTTCGTCGAGCCTCACACCTCGGAATGGTCAAAACAGGAAAGATGCGGCAAGGTTATGAGGGGTAGCTCCCTTTAGGGTATGTGCATTTCCTTCTGGAAAAGGGTGGTATCATGGTATGGAGCCCAGATACTTACTCATGTTGAAACACTTTATTTATGATTGTGTGATGTTGATTACGAGCGCTCGGTTAAAGGTCCCAAAGGACCGGGGGATGGCATACTCGTGTCAGTAGTTACCCAGTTAGGGGTAACCCGGCCTTGTGTTGGCAGAGATCCGGTTTGGTTCTCGGGGACGTCCTTCCAGAGGCGTTCTCATGTGGCAATGGGAAGTTCCTTGGCCTGACCATTTGTTGGAAATCCAAAGAAACAATACGATCTTGTACGGTTTTAGTTGTATAACCTGCCATGGAATGTGGCGGTAACCTGCTATTGAACATGGTAGCTATAGTAGGCATAAGTGCGGAATGCCTATGCTGGCTAAGATTTATATCTTTATTTTCGAAATGAATTTTTCCTACACTATGCACTAGTAATAATATCAAATGTTTCTTTTTAATGCATATCAAGCATCTTTGACTATCATAAGGAGAAATCTCCTCCGATTCTGCGTTTGCATTGTGTGTGTGTGCGGGAGGCCTTATGGTAGTCTCATTTTTAAAAAGCATTGTGAATTGACTTTGAAAATCTTTTGTTGAATGTTTTAAAAGATAAACTATTTTTGTTGCTCACACCAGTCCCACGACTGATCCGGAGTTTATTGTTTTCTTTCCTAAACTTTGGGTGCTCATTATTTTCCACACGAGCAGTCTAGAGTTGGGTTTTTCAGATAGTCAGATGTAGTGGATTATCTGGAGTTGGTTCAGTCTCTGGACCACACCACACTTGCTTATCTTTGTGCATCGTTATTGGAAGTTCGAGCTATTGCTGGATTGATTCTTGGAGATGGAGTTGCAGTTCTCAGAGTTCTCTTTTGAAGACTATCTTGGAGTTATATTGTTCCGCTGCTAGATGTCATCTATTTTCTTTTCCGCTGCTATTTATTTTATCATATCTCTGATGTATATTGATATCTACTGGATCATCTGTTGTATCAGATATTTTATCAAAGTTGTATATCAATGTATTATTCTTTTTTTCCGCTGTGTTATTTACTTAATGTTGTTATAAGCTCCGACGAATCGGATTTGAAAGGTCGAATCTATGGCATTCGAATACGATTTGAAGTATGGATGTCGATTTTCGAGCGGGCAAAATCGAGTCGTCACAAGTTGAACGGGATTTCATGATGTGGTCTCCTCCCTTCTTGAATAATGCCCCCATGAGTTGATTGTCAAAAAATAAGGCCTCTCCGCGAACACTCTGAGTGGCGGTTGAAGTTGTAACAGTAACTGGTTCAGTCGTAGTCGTTTGAAACTCCAGCTGAGGTTCTTCAAGAGGGAGAGAAGCAATATTTGATGAGTATAAGGTTGAAAAATAGAAAGGCGAAAAGATCAGAAAGATTGATTAATAATATCCCAACTTTACAAGATAAAGGAAAAATCGATGGGATAACTTATGTGGTGTGGTTATCGGGCTGAACCGGAGCATCCTCAGACCCACACTCAAGAATCGAAGATAATCATGGTTTATCCGGATCATATCCGAGGACATTCATGGAGCCAGTTGCAGGACCGGTCATGACTTAAGACACCGGAGGCAGCTCGGTTGCAATACCATAATGTGCTGACCCAGATCTTTCGCCCACTTCATGTGAAGGAGAAATCATAAACTCTTTCTCGGGAGAAAACTGAACGTCATGTAGTATTTTGGGTTCATCGCCCCTCAGCACTTTGCTCTCAAGTTTGGTAACGTTGACATTTTCTGAGCCATGAAGTCTTTCCTCCTCCGAGACAAGGAATTCCTAGGCACGATGAAGCTGATAGGGGTAGTCTTCGCCAAGCCATGCTAAATTCCTATGTTTAAGTACATTGGTGTTGTAGAGAATGAGAAGCGGGTCGAGCTCATTCATCACTTCTTCTCTCACCTTGTTCGTGAGCATTTCTATCTCATGTTGATGAGCATGTCGACGTTTTTATCTATTTCAATGGCCTCGTCTCTCTCAAGCCTATCATGAACCAGATCTTCACAAGAATCTTGAGCGATCTTTTGAGCTTCATCCCTGTCTTTTGTCGTATCTTCAAGCTTGGCCTTGAGTTCAGCTATTTCCTTCATGGTCGTAGATTCTTAATTTCGATTCGCGTCTCGCACAAGCGTTATCTCTTGGTTGCAGTGATGTAGCACTTGGACCATATCGAGATGGCTGTCTTTCATCTCCTCCATAGATTTTTAAATAACATCGGCTTTTTCTTCAACTGCAGTTGGGGCAGTTCTAGAGGCCTCATGTTTACTTGTCAGAGCTTCAATAATCCTTTTATCTTGGGCCTCTTGTCGCTTAAGTTTCTCGATTTCTGTGGCACACTCGAAGGAAACCTTTGATATTTTTTCCGCGGCTTTCATCCATTCTCGGCATTGCATGTGAATGTCGGTGATGCAATTGATAATCATTCTTTGAACATCGCCCGGAACCTTCTTCAAATTGGGGGGAAAATAGAACTCGTCAAAGCATAAGTTCAGAAATTCCTATCGAAGCTCTGCCATGCGAGCATTTGGGTCAACTGGGGGATCCTTAGAAATAATTTCAACCCCCGCACCTACCTTGCTATACCTATGCATTGCAGTATGTTTTCCATGACGGTGGCGATCAATCGGTCGTTGAGAGTAAGATAGGACCATGGATTTTGGAGGCATCAAACCTGTAGGAGGGCGACGAGGGGGATCGATGGCTAAGTCCCTATGTTCAGCTGGTTTTTCAAAACTTCTTGGAGGAGGGGATCTCGATCTCGATCTATGAATGTCTCAAGCAGGCCTGCCCCTATCATCCCTCTCATGATAACCGCGATCACGGCTGGGGCAATAGCTAATGTCATAACATTCATGACTGCCACTGTAGGAGCCGAATCGCAATCCAGATAATTGATGTTGTACGTCCCGAAGGGAATCAAATATACTCCTTTTCCTCACCAACGTTTCTGCAAAGAAAAGTGAATGACAATCAACTTTGAGTGCTAAGAAGTACAAGCTAAGTACAGTGCATCATTGAATGTGTGAGTGTGTATAAGTGTCCTAATTCAACCCCCCGATAGACCAGGTGCAGAAGCTTTGATCATCGGTGTAACTTCCCCTTTGGAAGTAGGGATCTCTGAACTGATTCTGATGGGAGACTCAAATCCTCCAATGCTCATGTCGGTGAATTAATAAGCATCGAGATCACATGGTATTGGTAGATTGGATAAAGGATGTAGTGGTAGGTGCATCGACGGCTTAGTTGGGTCAGAACGATGACTTCTTGAAGGCTTGCGTGCGATCGCTTTCCTCTTTCTTTTAATCACGACCGGGGTTGAGGAACTTGTGAGGATCTGATGCCAACCCCAAGATTAGGTCTATCATCATTACCACCAGGTGTATCTTCACTACATCCTCCGGTGTTAATATTAGCAGACTCTTAGGCTCTCGTGACTAGGGCATCATAGGGCTGGATTGAATTTCTCTTTGACTGGTTGCGGCCTATAATATGGTCACAACTGGCCGGGCAGTATTGGTTAGCCCTACGCTGAGGCCCTCTTTTATCAAGCCAAAAAGTGACAATACATTCATCCTCAAGAAAAAGTTCAATGTTTCTATCTTCGGCTGGAGCGTTCTTCAAAATAGAGACTGGTTCTTCATAAACGTCGCCGCAGGGTCGGGTAACGACGCCTGAAAATGAACGACATAATTACAATGCAGCCTGAAAAAACATATTTTATGAAACTTGTGAGGAACACTTACGTCTCTCTATCCAAATTGAGCGAAGTCGGGAGGACAATGAACAAAGAACCATTCGCTCTTGAAAGCACATAATTTGTTCCAAGTACCGGTCAGAATCTGGCATTTCTTCGCTGACTCAGGAAAAGTGAACGATAGAATCCCTCTCTGTCGTTTGAAAGTGAAGAGAAATCGAATGTCTTCTATGGTGGGCGGACGATGCAAAAACTCCATAAATACTATGTATGTACAATTGAGAAGCATGTAGCCATTTGGATGGAATTGTGCAAGAGAAATTCTTTGATAATGTAAAATCTCTCGAATATACAAATTAAACGGCGGGATGCGTCCCTTCCAGCACATGAATTTATTGCATGCCGTGTATCCTTCGGGAGGTCTATGAGCCATGTCACCTTGTGATAGAACTAATACGTCACAAAAAGGAATCTCGTGCCTTGTACAGATCCTTTGGAGAGCATCTTCTTTAGTTCTTGAAGCTACTAAATCAGGAGGATTTTCAAGGACGATAACATCTTCCAAAGAATCAGGCACCGGTTCCATAACTTCCGATGGAAGGATAGGAGTCATCCTGGAGAGGTCAAGATAGGAACCTAAGCCTTCGGGCTATCCTGAATTGTGATAAGTGGCAGGCTGTCATATTCGATTGCTGAACTAGATTCCATGTCCGAATTGGTCTTATGAGAGGAATATTCAGCTGGCATAATTGCGGTATATCTAGAACACCTAGATTCCCTTGCTATAAAACTTAGTAAAAATCATAATTAGACAAAATGACTTGTACCCTCAGTGCATTGTGAGTGTAAGCGATGCGTAATAAAATGCTAATCATCATATGATAATAAGTTAACAAAAGATGAGAAAAGATGATAAGGCATAGAAATTTGTTTAAAAAATAGTCATTAGCAAAAGGAAATCAAACTATTGTCTGAGCTATGCATAAGTTTTGACGTGGTACTTAGAATTCTTCATTTATGGTACTTGCTCTGAGGTGACGTGTTGCTAATCATGGAGGTCATGTGATATGATGGTCATGTTTATGTTTAAATATGTGCGAGGAACCAGAACTAGATATTTGGTTCGAGTTTATGATCAAGATATAAGCTATATTCTTATGCACAAGTGAAAATATTAAGTCCTAGTATATATGGATCGTTATGATGTTGTGTGATTCGATCATTCCAATATTTTAAGGGCCAAACGTCCTTGAAGTAAGTATATGCCGAATGATCCATGGGGCAGCTTAGGCCGATCGTTCTACCTACCGATCGTCTTCGTCAAAGTTACATGACCAATCGTTCACACGCCATTCTTGAACTCCCCCATCTTCGAACCAGAGCCCCAACAATCGTCCATAAACGATTGTACGAATCATTCATACTCATCACACCAAACCCTTCTTCCTTTCGTCTTCATCTCCTTCCAAGAACGGTTGACCCAATAGCAGTGGGTTGCTAGCTTCTTCCATAAGAGTCGGCTTGCCTCCATTGAACTTGATTATAAGTACAAAAAGAAAAACCATGCCGACTATCCTAAATTCAAAATCGATTTGAAAGTTATGCAGTGAAATTGATTTGAGAGTTTTACCTATGCTCGAGGTCTAAAAAATGATGAATTCGGGGTCAATTTGAAATCTGGATGTAGGGGAAGGTTGACGATGTTGTGAGGATCGACAGTGGGAAGGTAGAAGGTACTCATTTCGTTTTGGAGCTTAAAGGCAAAAGTGAAGAGTAAGTGAAGAAATTGACTAAGTGCCAGGCCTTATATAGTAGTAGAATTTTTCGATCGTTTTCACCCTGTGGGATTTAGCCGATCATTTTCACTTCAAAGGCCTACACCGATCGTTTTATACCAAGTGACTATGTCGATCCATCTTTGAGTTGTACGTTCGATGATCAATTCTTGATCCATCCTCCAACCATTCGGCCATATGCCGATCCATCCCTAAATAATATGTCTACCGATCCATTCCAAATCTAATCTGCCAAGCACGCCGACCCATCCCTATGCCGATCGATTTTGTTTCCCATTTATTTAAGCCTTCGGCGATCGTTTCATTTCCTAACCTACAACACTCAATTCCACAATCAAAGACATTTTAAAAGATAATAAAATAAAATAATAAATGTGGTGATGAATGAAAAGGTGATGAAGTAAGTGAACACTGTGGTAGATGAGAAGAACAAAAAATGTTCGTAGAAATCCAATTACAAACGAGAACAATGAGGATATCGTAAAAGTTGGTTACAACCTATGGACATAAGCATGACCTGGAGCTAACAACATGAACACGTGTATGAAAGTGCATGAAAACAAGTTTAAAAGTTCAGTTTTCCATAATCGATAAAAGATCACAGACAAACCTAGAGCTATCGGGTTTGAGGCAGGATCAAATAAATGAGGGCTTGTAGATTCTCCATAATCAAATTTGTATATGAAAACAAAATATGACTCTGGATTTATATTTTCGACGGACGGTAGAGGAATAGTAATCAATCAGGAAGCGGAATGGATTTCTTTATAGAGATTTAGACTTTTTCGAATTCAAAGCACATCATGTTAATCACAGACGTACCTTGGGGGCAAATGTTATCATCCTTTTGGTGAAGCCGTGATATCACCAATTCGACTAGGAACAGATAGTCGATAGCTTGAAGAGTCGGTTATGATTAGTACCATGGATGATAGTCGGACAGATTTGAATCAGGACCAGATCGAAGTATAATTGGCATAAAGTCACTAGCCTAACCCCGTGAAATCATATTTCAAAATTGAAATTGATTGAAGTTCATATACACAAGCTGCAGTAATGATTTGTTTAGATCGATCATAGAACGATCAAAGAAATAGTTCAAGTCATCGGAGAACATTCAGTATCTTGAGATCCGTGAAGCCAATCCATGTGAGACTTTCACGACATCAAAGAGAGGCAAGTGGAGCATACCATGACGATCGTGCATCCCAAAATGGAGATGTGAGGAATGTCGTTCGATATACACCGATCGGTATTGAGGAGCTCTGTGACAACCCAGAAATTTTGGCATTTGAAATTGAAATATTTAATTGATTTTAAATATTTGGAAGTTACTTTAAATTTTAATTTCAAATATTGCTATGAATTTGGCAATTAAATTGTTGAATTTAATGATGTGAAGTTGGGTAAAAATTTGTATCTTCAATTTTAAGCCGATTAAAAAAATTAAAGGCTTAAAAAATTTGTATTGATAATACTGAAGATAATGGAAGCTTCAGAATCGAATTTGAAAATGTTTTGTTAAGTTTTGAATTTATATCATTTAAATCAATATTTAAATATAGCCTTCCAAGGCACAGTCTCGGAATTCGACAAAACCAATTCCGTTGGATCCGTAATAATGTATTATTATCAAATTTCAATTTTCTTAGTGTTTAGAGTGATCGTTGGCCGTACGCTAAGCAAACGCACTGAAATTTAAATTAAAAATTCAATGTTTTAACTGGTCCGAAAAGCTATCTTCTCTATACGACCGAATTTGGACCCGAAACCTTTTCCACTGCGTTCGGAATAGGCATATAACATTATAAACGCCTAACGGCGTGCCTCGATTGAAGATCGAGATTTTGAGCTGCGATAATCGAGATAATTTAAATTTAAATTTAAATTTAAAATTTGAAAATAAATAATATTGTTGCCTTAAAAGATTGTGTCAAGATTTTTCATACACGTGTAGAAGTAAAACCATGTGTTTCTTTTGTTCCGTATATTTCAACACTCATTCATTTTAGAAATGGCAAAAAACGAAAATTCCAAAATCCACTTTTCTTTCTTCCTGTTGAACTACCTCATTGCAACAAATTTGAATTCACTTCGAAATCTGAAATCGCTCGTTTAAAAATTAAAATAAAATCAAAACGAAATCGAGCGCATTCACTCCTCTCCCTTTTTCTTCAGATCGAACCCAAAAAAATCGCAATGGCTCATGGATGAGCGCCAATGGCTAGGAGGGAAGGCGAACATGCGCGAGCTAAGGGTGGCTGTGCGAGGCTGGCGGTGATTGGCTTTGGAGGGTTCGGACTCGCGCGAGGGTGGAGTCACGTGGCAGCTCGGGTTCGTAATCAAATCGTGGGGGGGCGCGAGCAAGCCGAAGAGGTGTCGCGATGGTAAAGTCGAAGTCGAGGTGTAGTAGCTCAATGTCAGAGGAATCTCGATCAATATCGAGTTGAATCAGGACACAACGTCGTGCGTGAAGTCACGGTGGCACTGGATAGTGAAGCAAGGCATGCGATTTGATGGTGTCGACAATGTGAAATTATGAGCTATGGTTTCGGTCGCGATCTAGTGGAGAACTTGTCATCGATGTAGGGCATGCACGACGGTTTCTCAGGGCAGTAAAGGTAGAATTTTGATTTTTTTATTTAAAAATGATAAATATGTTTTAAAACATAGATAAAGTACAGTAAAGAAATCCTATGGATTTATATAAAAATGTGATTTTTAAAATTTATATATATTATTTTATAAATATACATACATACATACATATATATATGGGCTTCAAAAGAAAAGAAAATATATTATTAAAAAAATTAGTTAAAAAATCAAAATTTTATTTTGAAATTAAAATCACTGGTTAATTAAGACTATTAAATGGAAAATTAATTTTTTGATTAGGGAAACCAATAGTTTAATTAAATAATTAATTAATTAAATTTATATTAATGATGATTTATTTTAGGTTTGGTTCAATTATTTTATTTAAAAGAAAATTTGTTTAAAATTTAAATTTTTGGTGTAAATCCAAATTATTATTTAAAATTAAATAAATAATCAGTGATTAAAGGTTTGACTACTTCAGAATATTAATCAACTGTATAAAATTATTTATACAAGGTTTAATACAGTGAAGGAATGGCTGGTTTGGATTGGATTGAAAAATAAAATCAAAGGTGAGATCTTCTCACTCAATTGAATTTTCGGATTTAATTTTAAATAGTTAAATTTAAAATTGTTGATTGTGTACTTGGATGATAAATTATTATCAGTTGTATTGAATTAGACCCTATGCACCGCATAATAGCGAATGATACTATATAAACCCATATACCGCGATATTCCACCTCGAAGTGGAATTGGTATTATGTACGTATTTGGAGTGATTGATTTTCCGCATTATATAGCGGATGAGACCCTATGCGCCGCATAATAGCGGATAATATTATATTGATCTCATATACCGCGATATTCCACCTCGAAGTGGAATGGGTATTTAGTTGTTGTACTAACGTCTGTGTATGCAGGAAAACAGGTTGGAGGGATCCAACTGAATTCCTCAAATATTTGAATTTGTTTCTATATTGTGTATGGATTATTTATAATCTATGTGTGATTATATTTGTGATTGAAATCGTTGAAGGCTATAGTTTAACCGAATATATTTTTTACCAAAAATAAATAAAATTGGATTTTTTTAAATTTCAAGTTGAAAGTTTATAGTAAAATTTATTTTTGATAATTGGATAAATTTAAAAGAAGAAATTTTACAAGGATAAAGTTTTATTTTTGAATCCTATTGAGTAAATTTTAAAAAAATATGGGAAGGGATTTTAATAAATGGATTTCAAATAATATTATTCAAAATTTGAAGAATTTATTTTAAAATATGGATTTTAAATAGCTTAGAAGAGATAAAGGAATTTATTTTAAAAGTAAATAAATTTAGAAATCAAATTTGTAATTTGATTTGGTGTTGAAATAAATTTTGGAAATCAATTTGAAATTGGTTTGGTGTTTTAAAATAAATCTTTGGGGAATCGATTTGGAAATTAATTTGGTGTTTGGAAATAAATTTAGAAATAAATTTTAAAATTGAATTGGTGTTTGAAAATAAATTATTTCAATTTGGAATTTAATTTGGTACTGAAAATGAATATTTGAAAATCGATTTGAAAATCGTATATCAGTGGATGTTTCACAATGGGAATTTAAAATGAAAAGGGAAATTTTAAAAAAAATAAAGATTGATTTATTTTAAAAGTGTGGAGAGAAATTTACGGATTTGGACTGTAAATTAAAATAAATCAAGAAGAATTTATCAATTGATTTAAATGGACCATTTTGAAATGGAAAGTGTATGTTCCCTGGAAAGCCGAGTATGTTTTTAAAAGCAGCTTTCGAATATAAATTTAAAAGTTCTAGAGTTGGTTTTAAAATATTTTGGAAGAAATTATTTTCTTAAGTTATTTTGAAAATCTTTCAAGCAAATATTTATTTAATTAGTTATAGAAGTGATTAATTAAAGATTTAAATTGATATTTGTTTTAGAAGATGGTTATTTAAATAGTTATACTTTATTTACTAATTTTATTTGAAAATTAGTTTGGACTTGAAGTCTATATATGTGATAATTAGTATAATATTTTCATAACTAATATTCAAGTAAAGGTAGTTTTATTTTAAATGTCTCCAAGAATATTTTGGATCAGTGATTTGAATCATTTTAGAGTATTTGAACTCGGCAAAAAATTTCGGTGGAATTAAATAAATATTTGAAATTTATTCCACGTAAGGAAAATGATTTTAAATTTGTTTTCAAAGGATTGAAATGTGGAAATTGATTTGAAATTTGTTTTCGAAGTGTTGAAATGTGAAAATATATCTTGCAAAGATATTTTGGAAATAAATAATTAGGAAAAATATATAAATCTTAGTGATTGTTGTGAATATTGATTGATAGTTAAATGACCGACTATCAATATTGGCCTTTAAATGGCATTTGAATTTTGATGCGACCGGGGGTCGGATGCCGAATGGATATTCGAAAACCACATCGAATCTTTGTGTTGGATCTTCTGTTTAAAAGATCAAAGTGGAAACTTGTTGGGATTGACTTGAAATCTGAATGTAACACTTATTTTTAAAATAAGCGCTCGTTATTCGAATTAGCCGGGAGAGGACTTTGTGTCATAAAACTCATTCCGAATAATGATACGACGAAATGTGATTGCATTTGAAGACGGTGTTGAAGACCGGGTATTTTCGAAATGAAAGGATTACATGTCGAATGTCTCTGCACCGGGTTGCTTCGGTATAGAGATTTTATCACCCTTTGTGATGGGGATTCCGGACGTGATTAGTGAATATCCGGATTTGCAAGGGCTTCTTAGAAGTGCCTTCGGTTCCGTTCGATCCCGAAACAGACTTGTATGGATATATGTCCGACTTTACACTTTGAAATGTAAAGCTAGTTTCTATCAAATACATTTCTGTTGGTGGCGGAGAATTTATTCTCTTAGCTTAACACCCTTCTCTGAGATATACGAGCTCAGAGGTTATGTAGTTGATGTTACTAGTAATACATTCCCAATTTGGTAATGTGGCATACGAAGTACTGCTGATCATTTGTTGATCGAAGCATGGCTTTGTGAAAAGCGTAGCTTTATGGACGAGACTTCGTCGGACCTCACAAACCGGAAATGGTTGAAATAGGAAGGATGCAGCAAGGTTATTTGGGGGTAGCCCCCTTGAGAGTATATTCATTTCCTTCTGAAAAAGGGTTGTACCATGGTATGGAGCCAAGATATTTAACCTATGTGGTTGCTGCAAATTTATTATACTTTGTGGTTGTTGCTTTGTGGTTGAGGATCCTCGGATAAAGGTCGCTAACGACCGGGGGATGACATACTTGTGACAGTTAGTTACCTAGTTACAGAGGTAACCCGGCCTTGTGTTGGCAGAGAGCTGGTTAAGTTCTCGGGACGTCCCTCCAGAGGCATACCCATGTGGCAATATGATGTTCCTTAGCCTGACCATTTGTTGAAAATCCAATCTCCAATACGCGCCTTGTATGGTTTTAGTCGTATAACCTGCCATTTACTTATGGTGGCGCCCCACTGTTTAGATGGTAGCTATAGTAGGCATAGTTCGAAATGTCTATGCCGCCTAAGACTAATATTATATTTTCGAAATGTTTTCCATACTATGCACTAATAATAATAATACCAAAAATAATTTTGTGTATCAAGCATATTTGACTATCATAAGAAGAAATCTCCTCCAATTCTGCATTTGCATTGTGTGTGTGGCGGGAGGCCTTATGATAGTTTCATTTTCCAAAAGCATAGCGGGTTTCTTTTCTTTTTCTTTGTGAAAATAACTGTTTTTTAGATCTCATACCAGTCCCATGACTGACCTGGAGTTTATTGTTCCCTTTCTTAACTCTAGGTGCCCATAATTTTCCACACAGCCAGCCTAAAGTCAGGTTATTAGTTATGCTGGAGCGAAGTTAGAAAAATATGCTGTGAAGATCTGGAGTTCAAGCTGGATGGTGAGACGTATCACTTTACTATGTATTATCCGCTGCGTTTGGTGGGTGTAAGTTCAGTTTCATGTGGGCAAGTTAATGATGGCCATTGTTGTGTTGTATTGTATATACTCTGATGATGTATTGTAATAACAGATATGGTTCTTTGTTGTAAAGATTATTTATTTATTTATTTATATTGTTCCGCTATGAAATGTGAGATTCTGTTATTGTTTTTGTTTCTTCTTCTATCTTCTTCTTCTTTTACCCTAACGGTTCGGTTTTCCGGCATTCGATCGTTCGGCATTTGATACAGTGGACGTATTGATGTCGACTTTTGGGCGTCGAAAAATTGGATCGTTATAAGCTCAGTATAACGATCGACGTGTCTCTTATATGTTCAATTTTCAACCAAGAATGACCCATAATTTGCAATCTATACCTCAACACGATCTCATATTTTAGAAGCAACATCCAGAAGCACGTGGGACCCTCTGACATCGATCGCACAATGATGGGGTAGGAAAAGGATTAGTTATACTTTTACCGATCATTTTTGATCATCAAGTGATTCGCGACGATCGATACCGCAGGCTCTACTGGACCCGAGAAACCTTCTTTCAAAGTTTCAACCCGATCCGCGCACATCTTCTACTACAAATACAGCAGGTTTAGCTTCAAAAAGGGGACTTCATCTTCTTCTTCCTGCTCCGGAGTCTCTGTCATTTTTATTTCTTGAAACTTATATCAATGTATCCAAGCTAATCTAAATGCTCTTGTAATTATAATCCTAAGAAAGATTAATAAAATACGAAGTGGATGTAGGCCAAGATTGTCGAACCACTATTAAATCTACGTGTTTATTTACTTTAATGCTTGGTTCATTTGATTCCATTCATTTTCTGTTATTTATAAGATTCTACGGGTGTTGATGCCTATTTTTGACGTCAACATATATGTGTGTGTGTAAACTATACGTATATAATATTCCTTACCCGCATTAAGGCCATATAAGGGAACTCCTTATTTCGCCTTTATTTATGGATTAATTACTGTAATTATCCTTAATTTCCTTCTTAGTGGTTGGTGTTATATACTATCTATTTATTTTATATGTTTACGACTTACACATTGCTAATATATTTATACCTGATGTAAAATATTAGCCTAACTAGTTTTTATTAAATATTCCTATGTGCGCTTAAAATTATCTCTATATTGAGGTTTATATATATATATATATATATATATATATATAGACAATCCAAGGGAAAAGGAGCTGCCAACAAGCCTAGCAGGTGACTGAGCTACAGGAGACAAAAGACAGCAATAGTACAATAATAGATGTACATCAAAAACTGCACAGCCTAAGGGAAAGAAGGAGGCTGCCTGTCGAGAATCTCTGGATGAGCTCCGGTAAAACCACCGCCTGTAAGCATGATACAGAGACTCTCGACCAATAGAAATCTGAGCTGACCATCGTCCAATCCCTAAAGCTCAACAAAAACCTGTGCTCCAGTCTTACCAACCCTGAATGACTAGCAGTATTATTAGTAATAAACGGAGCTTACTAGTTCAGAAAATACCTGATTAGTCGAGGACGCTCCAATGCAGTCTGTCTGTCAAATACCTGTGCTCCATGCTTTCCAACCCTGTATGACTAGCAGTAGTATTAGTAATAAAATGAATTTACTCAAACAGAGAATACCTGAGTTGTCAAAACCGATCCAATGAAACCTCAACCGATACCCGTTCTAAGGGGCCTAACAGCAATGGAGAGACGATCAGCAAGCTGGCGCGATCGGGATCCGAGGTGCCTCGTGTAAGGGCGAGCCTGGAAAGCTATGAACAAATCGTTCCTAACTCGACGAATCAAAGAAGTAGGGTCCATCCGTACTTCATCAAAGACTACCTTGTTTCATGAGCACCAGATGTGCCACAAAATAAGGCAAGGAATCAAACGATACAGAATAGATCTAAGAGACTTTCCAGTACGACCGTTCCACCAAGAGCAGAGAATTGCAGCCGGCGAGGAGAAGTCCCCATGGAGACCGATAAAATTACGAAAGAAGTTCCAAATAGCTTTGGCAACAAAGCCTTCGAAGAACAGATGGCAGATGGTCTCCTCGGCCCCATTTCCGCAGCAATAGCATCGATAGACGATAGGAATGCCAATCCTGCGAAGATTGGCATGGAGGGGGAGCCCATTATGCAGCGCACGCCACATAAATATGGACACTTTAGGGGGAAGGCGGGAGTCCCAGATAAAGGAAAAGATAGGACGAGACGGGGTCGATGCACGAACGGAATTCCACACCTTAGGAACAGAGAAGGAAGAACCATCCAAGCCGGCCATTCCATCATGGGCATCGGACAAAGATTTGACCGCTTGCATTCGTTTCTAGGTTTCGCTGGAGAAGGAAGGAGAGCCCGAGAAATTCGCGGCAGAGAGGCAATAATATTTAGCTCGGAGGAATGATGCCCAGAGAGAATCATTTTGCCCAAACCGATACCAGAGTTTGCAAGCAAAGGCAGTACACATATCCTTAGGATTTTGCAGGCCGAGGTCGTCCTCCGAGCGAGGGCGGCAGACCGTGTCCCACGAGATCCAATGATGCCAAGAAGCGGTTTCTTTGGAACCCCAAAAGAAAGCCGAAGCCAACGAGTGAAAGGACCTGAAGAAGGAGTCAGTATGGGTGATAGCTGCGAAGATATGGGTTCCGATCGAGTCCAAAACAGACTTTATCAGAACCAGTCTTCCAGCTTGAGAGAGAAGGGAGGAATTCCATCGCAAAATCTTTCCTTTGACTTTGTCCGTTAAGGGATCGAAGAGGGCATTCAGTTTCCTACCCTTGTACAGATCAATGCCAAGGTAAGGCAACGGAAGAGAGGAAGATCTAAAACCCGTAAACGATTGAATCCAAAGGGATTTGGCGGGAGTTATATCTTTAGCAGATACGAAGCAACTCTTAGTCGAATTAACGAGTTGGCCCGAGCTTCTCTCGTATTGCCGGAGGAATTGAATAAGACGACGAATAGACCGCCGGTGGCCATTGGTGAAAATGATGATGTCGTCAGCAAAGGACAAGAAGGAAATAAGAGGGCAACCCCTTGGAATGCCGAAGCGCTGAATTTGACAGTAGATGGTCAAAGAGTGAATGCCACGAATCAAGGCTTCAGCGGCCAGAACAAAGAGAGAGGGAGACAGAGGATCTCCTTGTCGCAGACCCCTACCTGCTCTGAAGTAGCCACAGGGCGAGCCATTGACAAGAACAAAAAACCAACAGTTGGAGATGAGTCTCCATACCATGTCAATGAGAATTTCCGGAAAGCCAAAGGATCTGAGAACCTTGAGAATGAAAAACCAAGACATACGGTCATACGCCTTAGCCATGTCTAACTTAAGGACAACATTAGATCCTCTAACCTTGTAGTCTATCTGAGAGATCAATTCCTGTGCCAGCAGGACATTGTCCGAGATTAGACGGCCTTTAACAAAGCCAGCCTGGGAAGGAGAGATAAGACGATTAAGGAAAGGAGCTAAACGGGAAGACAGGATCTTGGAAATAACTTTGTTGGCAAAGTTACATAAGCTGATGGGATGAAAATCCGAACAAGATCGAGGCGAAGTCGACTTTGGAATCAGAACCAAGTTGGTAGACGTCCATCCCTGGGGAAGGGACGCCCCTGAGAAGAAGGCCTGGATAGCAAGACAAAGGTCTGCCTGAATAATAGACCAACAGGATCGAAAGAAAAAGCCATCGAAACCATCAGGTCCGCTGGCGCTATCCTTGCTGAGGGAGAAGACACAGGATCGGATCTCTTCCTGAGAAGGAGGATCAACCAGTCCAACGCTCTCAGAGTGGAGTAAAATGGGAGGGATGAAGGAAAGAAGCGATTGATCGGTGACCGTCGTAGAAGGGGAGCCTAGCAATTCTTGAAAGTGAGACACTAAGGTTTGTTTAATGACTACCGGATCAGTAGTCATCGAAAGGTCCTCCTGCTGAATCTCGAAAATGGAAAGGAAACGATTCTTTTTGCGGATAGAGGAGTGGAAGAATTTGGAGTTTAAGTCCCCTTCCACAGCCCATTTGATACGAGCTTTTTGTCTCAGAAAATCATTTTCAACGCGAAGCTCGGAAGAGAAAGCTGTCTGAGCAATAAACCACGCTTCTGTGTTCACCGACGAAGGATCCTCATCAAAAGCGGCTTCGGCCAGAATCAGGGATTCTTCTGCCGCTCGGACCCTATCAAAGATGTTCCTGAAAACGTCCACATTCCAAGATTTGAGACAGGATTTAAGACGACGAAGTTTACGAGAGAAGACCGATAGAGGGGGACCAGTCAAGGGAGCAGACCAGTCTTTGCTCTACAGCCCGAAGGAAGGAATGGTGAGATGTCCACATACTCTGAAAACGAAAGGAGGAAGGACCAGAGGAGGAGAGAGGGGAGCAAACCAAGAGTAAGGGGGAATGATCAGAGAAGGTTCGGTGAAGGTGGGAGACAGAGAAGGTGAAGGGAAGCGCTAGCCATCCTTCAGAACCGAAAACCCTATCAAGCCTGGAGAGGATCTGATTTGGACCTTCTCTGTTGTTACTCCAAGTGAAAGCAGAACCAATGAAAGGAAGCTCAGAAAGACCAGAAGCGGCTATGCAGGCATTGAAATCCTCAATACTCCTTCTATTGGAAATAGCACCGCCTTGCTTTTCAGCATGGCTAGCAATGACATTGAATTCTCCTCCAATGACTGCTAGAGAGTGATGAAGTTCAGCAAGCGAGAGAATGACAGACCAGAGGGATAGTCTTTCTAAACGATCGCATTTAGCGTAGACCGCCGAGAAAAGGCACGGTAAAGGAGACAGAGGGGTAGAACAAACCACAGACAAATGCTGGGGAAACGACTAACGATCGGGACCACAGGATCCAAATCTTGCCAGAGACGTTAGCAATGCCTCCGGCGAAACCAATGGAAAGGACAGTGTTGGTGAGCGCATCCGGACCGACAAGCGGTTCAAGGAGAGCGACCAAACAGATAAACAAGCCGCTTAAGCCTGGCGGATGACTCAGAGTTACCGATTCCTCGGATATTCCAGATCAGAAAGGACGCCATCGGATGTAAAAACAGGAAGAATAAGAAGGAAGAGAGGAAAGGGGACTCAACGGAGATAAAGAGTGTACCGAGTAGATCGGACAATCTGCTCGGACGCTGCTATAGAGCGTGTGCGAATGGTACGAGGGGTCGAGGGAGTGCTACTTGTCGAACGACTAGGCCGACGAGAGCGACGATGGCGAGGAGCTAGGGGCCTAGCAGCTATCTCCTCGCGATCAGAAGAGAGAGATAAGGACCTCCTAGCCTACAGCGGGGTGGTAGAGTCAAGAGAGGTCTCAGCCACAACGCGGGAGGAGTTCTTAGTTAGTCTGAGTAGACGGCCAGAAATGGCCTCTACCTCTGACTGGCTAAGGAGAGGACGAGAAAAGGAGGGAAGACACTGCCTAACAGGAGGGGATGATAGCACGGAGGAGGGAGAACCAAAACTATTGTAGGACTGAAAAACAGAAAAAGAACCAGGGAAAGCAACCGAAAAAAAAACATGTAGGGGAACGCACAATGTACACCCCTAATCTCTGTATGAGCCTAGTCATAACCGAGTAGTCATCAAGTTGGCTACCCAGTGAATCTGAGCTAGCTCGAAAGCCGTCCGGATCGTAATCCACAATAAGGCGGAACTGAGACTGGGTACTAATCACCTTGCCAGTCAAACAGTGGGAGACCGCAATGGTACCCACTATGTGACTATGACAAGAGGAAAGTACGCACCAAGCGCTCCTAGCCCATCGTCGCTTACAGGCAAGCCGGCAACACCCACGCAAAGAAACCAAAAACAAATAAAAAGACATCAACGACACGGGGACGTCGCAATGCCTGGAGGCCACACGATACCTTAACCCAACACAGTCCAACACAGCCGAAAATGCAGGGCTCGGGTAGCTGGACCGCTGCCTGGTGGGCCAACCAGCAGCCCAACAACCTACAGCAAAACAAAGCCCGCTGCTGCGAATAAGGAGAACACAGCAGAGACCCGAACACACACAGCAGCCAGGCCAGAACACACCAAAGCATAGCACTAACAAAAACACTCCACACCACTGAACACACACAAACACACCATACGACAGCACATACACACACAATTCACACCACAGCACTAACACATACACACCACACCACTGCACTAACACAAACCCATCCCACCACAATACCAACACACACACCACACCACAGCTCAACCACACACACAAGTAAGGAGCAATAACCAAAAGACACCCCAAGCACGCACCCATCCGTACGAGGCAAGGAAGCCTCAGCACACCGATGAACACACAACACACAGCACAAGTCGAGGAAAAGCCCACAAAAACAGCCACCCACAAAACAATCCGGAGAGAGATAACACAAAGTAATCAACAAGGGAGAGTGGACAACATAGCAGTATACGGCAGAGGGGATATGCAGCAAACCATTACAATCAAGGGAAGAGGGAGTAACAGCAGTACAACCAAGACCAGGGAGAAATATGATCAGGAAAGCATCAATTGAGTATAAACATGAAGGCAAATAATCTAGTGAACTACATAGCATAACAAAACAATAGGGATTATCATGTGTAACATCAACGATCACCAAATAATCAAGCATGACCACTATAGCAAAAGCAGAATTGGACAAGGAATGAAGAGAATAAGGAGTAGGAGGAGAAGGCCATACCTGAGCGAGAGGCTTACCTACTACCCCTTCTTCTTGCATTGCCCATTCTTTCTTTACTGTATACTGTTCTCGACCAGAAACAACAGCCTCCTGCTGCCTCCTGTCCACTTGCGCGAGAGGAGCTGCCTCCTGCTGCGCTGCATCGCTGTTCCACGACCTTTTAAGCCTTCTTCTCCTTCGGCTTCTTCTAGTATGCCGTCGGAATCGCTGATAAAGTTTGGATGGACGAAGCTCGGTCGAGAAAGGAGTTATCACTTCTCCTATCTCAGAATTCAAGCCGGCAGCAGATCTAGTGATCTCATCATCAAGCACAGCAAGGTCTGCAGATGTTGCCTCGGTAGATGGGGTCACCTCCCCATCGCCTAGCACAGAAGCCACGGGACAATCCGAGGACACCTCAGTTCCCCCACACACCACCGAGCCAATCAAAATGCCTCCGATCAACGTCGGCGAAGGAGGCAGCTGGCCAAAGCACAAACGAGGCCCAGGACAGGTGGAGATCTCCTGCCGAGTGCGCATCGTTTCAGAGCAAGAAGGCAGATCTGACGCATCCCACGATTTTAGATCAGCAGAGCTACGACCTTGTAGTAGCCGTGATCTCAGACCAAATTCGTAGGAGGGAAGGATCGCCATAAATTTGCCATCAACCAACATAAATCTGAATCTGGTTAGGATAGAGAAATCGATTAGGGAAAAAACCCCAATTTCGACCGAATCGACTCCTGCAAAAACCAGAGAGATCGATCCTTTCACCAAACTCCGAAGAGCTTCGGCGATAGCAGTAAAGTTCGTACATTGCTCAACAAAGGTTCCGATTAACACAAATTCCGAAAAATCCGACATCAGATCCAACCCGAAGGCGTAGAAGAAGGAGTCAAACCAGTAAGCAGAGCGCACTAAGCAGTAATATTTAAGGAATAATAAACACAGAAGTAATATTGAGGTTTTCGCTTCCTATATGAGTTGTTAAAACGTCAAAACTTCCATATTCATTCAAATCTCAGCTCCACCAATATTTAACAAATACTAATATCCTTAACTAAACAAAACAGACTTGCATATATATTCAAAAATAGAATCAAAATATCAAACTTATTTTACATTAACGGAGGAGAATCAACGCCTCTATTTCAAGAAAAAAACACTTTACAATTTCGATCCTTTATATTCTATTCAACTTTTACATATACAAGCTTGAGGTAAAAAAGAGATCCATATTTACCTAAATTACTGAAATAGGATGTGCAAACTACAATTAGGAAATCCATACTTTGTACAATATTTTCAAATTCTTTTCTGCTAGAACCCTTTGTCACATCAAACATAATGGGAAAGTAGAAATTGAATAAGACATAAATTATTCATATTATAAACTACAAATTATATTCCGCTATGTTAACATAAAATAATTAAGATTTCGACTAATCTAAGAATTGATGTTTATTGGTGGAATTTTGGATTTTAGTTTTAAGGTTTTCACATACAAAATTCCCTAAGGCATAAAACAAATCCGAAATTTTACTACACAATTTACTATAATGAGAAAAACTAAGATTTCCGCTCACACGTAGTTTTCCCGAACTACTTCGGACTCGATTCCACGTCTTTGCCTATTTCCTCTTCCAGATATCATCTTTTTAATTTTCAATATACAACCATTCAATTATCCATTAGACTAGATTCAGAATTCAGAGATTATGGAAGAATAGAAATAAAGAAACATGGGTGCATATATCTAAAACTTATCACCGTTTCTTTCAATTTGATGGATTTCTTTCCTAAAAGTTGAATATTGAATCTAAAGAAAGTTGAGGAAGAGAACCGATAGAGTTTCACTACCATTATTATTTTTCTTGTGAGTGAAAGTGAGAGGGTTAGCCCCTTATTTAAAGTGGTTAAAACGCGTTATAATAGTATGATCAAAGTCGGTGTAAAATGATAACATCTGGACCGTTCGCCCAAGCAAACCTTAGCCAACATTTTTAACCGTTCGAACGGCCCTCCTTGGGCGATCGACCTGCCTTCTATTTTCAGGCGAAATTAACTAGTGGCGTAAATTTTAACGTTTTATTATTATTTTTTGCTTTTAACCCTACTATTAATGTTTACTTCAACATTAAGTCTACTGCTTATTGTACCATTATTTATTACCTTTTTAAATTTCAAACGATAACATTTATAAGTTCTTAAATTTAAATTCAAAAACTTCAAGCATCAACTACTTTCCGTTTCAACTCGATCACAAACTTTATATATGAAAGTTGCTAAGAAAATCGGCACGAACACAATAATGTAATTTTCGTGGTCAAATTCTGACGTTTGCGATACATGTTGTAAGTTATCTCAAACGTATTAAAGGAAACCACGGTAAAATTTATAATATTTATTTATCGAATATAACATGAGGGATATGATATATAAATATGAACTGGTATACTATAAGGTTGTATAAATTGAACTAATCGATCAATTCTACTCATTCTGATCGATTTGGTTTGATTACCATGCCATATCGATTTATGTTTAATTTGTAAAATAGTAATAATAATAATGATATATAAAAAAATTACTTATTAGTTTAACCAAATGAATTGAATTTTTATTATATTATCAAACGCTACAATGTTATAAATGTTTTATGATAAATAGTAACCAACCATGACTTTACGTATAAAAAAGTATATCGATCATGGTTATAAAAATAAAAAATACTTTATACAAACTCTAAAATTAAACAGTTCCGTTTTCTTTTGATAAAAAAACGTATAAGTCACACATATCATAATTTTTTGATTGGCCTTCTTAGTGGTTAAACCAAAGACGGACAAAGCTAATTGAAATTAGTTTCATTTGCTTTGATTTTTGATTTTCCATTCCACTTTGATATGGTATGTTTAATGTTGAAATCGATCAAATGATTACCCTTGTGTATAACATTAATATTTTCTATTTATTCCGATATGTTTGGCAACTCTAATGCTCGGACCATACCAAATTTTTAGCAGTAATGTTGTGTGTCTTTGAATTTAAATTAAAAAAATGGAGATAGTTAGCCTATGACACTTGTTAACAAGCAGTGACCATCAACAAGAAAAACAAAATTACAAAATTCAGCAAAATCCAAAACTAATAGCAACAAAAATAAAACTGCGATTCTAGTTATATAAAAAACCAAGCTAATTCTATTGCCTCCTTGTTTTGCTTTTCCTAGCACAGCTTCTACAGAATAAATTTTACGGCCTATTTTTTGTTTAGTTTCAATCAAATCAACTAGTGCACTAGGTTTTCATACGTATGTTTAAAAACCTAGTTAAAACAATGGTTTTAACCTCAGTTTTGGGAAAGCATGTAACAATCCAATCAAACAAACATGCATCAATCCAAAACATATCATGTATGTGAATCGTTTTGGTACATTGAACTACGTTATGCTTTGCACACATTCATATAAATCCAAAGGCAACCAAATTGTTCTACCAAAACTCAAAACATATGAGAAATAAAACTAGTCTAATGGTCAATCAGTACGCATGTAGAAAGAAGATGCCTTAGCCAGATTAGAAATAAATTAACATCTTGTTAATTATCTGATAATTGACGTACAAAAGTTAATATCCTGCACAACCACAACTATTGGGTTGTTACTGTTTCTAATTACGGTGTCATGCATACAGGCCCGGCCCAGAGGGCAGCCCACCAAGCCCATGGACTGGGGCAACCTCCTGGGATAGGGGCAACGTAAAAGGATTTATACTTATAAATATATCAAACTATAATAGGAATTGGGATGCATAGCTGTGGATAGGTTGTTTGTGTATGTTGTTACCATCTTGATGGTCTGGGATCGAGACCTATGCTTGGTAAAAATTCTTCTTTTCATATACAGAATATGTATATATACATATATATATATATATATATATATATACACACACACACATATATATATATATATTTTTATGCTTCAAATTTTTATCGCATGGGCTTGAACAACCTAATGTTTGGGCCGGCTCTGCATGCATATACGGTCAAAGACTTGGCTCGTTTCGATGGACTTTATCATTCTTTTGTTTGAAAAAACCAGCAAAAACCTAAAAAAAACAACTTATTTAAATAGATTCAAACAAACCCTTAAAATTGTGTTTTATGACCATTTTCAATATCCTACCTGCTTTCTTTCGGCCAACCAATTTTTGATTATCCATTCCAAATAATGGTATTTATACGTATCAATAATCTGTTGTAAAGGCTTTAATCAACAGCAATTTTAACAACAAAGGTAATATTTTGCATTTTTGTAAAATTTCAGAAAAATGTTACCCGCCTAACAAAAATAAAATTAAAACATAGTAGCCTTCGTTATTTTGATGATCCACTATCATGTTTTACTTTCTTTTGGACTATTCTTTGCCGAAATTAGTTTTTGTTCAACCAACATCGTTTTCTTTTTTAATCTTTCGATTGGGTTTTATTGAATTTTTGCTCATTAAAATAGTAAATATTTTTATTTGCTTTCATTTATCACAATCCATAGCACCTTTTTTTTTGGATGAGTGTCATCTAAAATTGGCCCTCTTATCCAAAAATAAAATTTCTTAAAGGACAGATGCGGATTGGTCGAAAATTATCTATTGATTTTGTCAATATTATAGTTTTTATTTTGTTATTTTAGTACAAGTTAATGTTTTATTTTTATTAAATTAATTGTTTTTATTATGTGCATTTAATGCTTATAACCAACCGAAACTGTTTATTATCATTATTACATTTGTTTATGTTCGTATTTTTGTACTCAACGAGATCGAGAGAAAAAAACTATTAAACTATATTTTTTATATATCTGTTTTTTAATAGATCAGGGTCTAGTCCATCAAAATCAATTCCGATTGATCCAATCAATAAAGTAAATAATACCAATATAAGCATGGGAAATAACATAGTATTGTCCGACTCGTGAGGATAGGTGTAAGTATATTTTTTTCTAAAGTAACTACTAAAGTATCGTACTCTATTTTGAATTACCGCCATCTAACGAATATAACAAATATTCGATCTGTCTTGATATTCAAAATTGATGTTGGAGGTGGATGCTTACGCATTCAAAATATTCTACTAATGATACTATAATATTTTTGTTTGGAATCCAACAGCAGGAAGACAGCTTCAAACCCTTGTCACCCGGACACAACAGCTTCAAATCTTTGTTGTCCTCGACTCAATAGTAGACCCAACTGATGGATTTAACAGGATACCCTCTGAGCTGAGTGGCTTATACTATTTTAGTCAATTATATTTATGAACGCTTTTTAATACCACCTTGAACTTATTAAAATTTATCGTTGTGACCATCGAAACAATTCTAGTATAAAAACACAATTACGCCATTCACTGTGTTTTAAAACGCAAATTATTAGTAATTATTATTTAATTAACTTAATGTGAAATATAATAATAATTATAGATAAAAAATAATTTTAATTTCAAAAATATACCGTTCATAATGTTTAAAAACACAAATTTACTAAATTACTGGTTATTGTACCACACTGGGCTAAACTAATGCATGCGAGGAGAGATCCTAAAATTAAAGCATCTACTATTCCGTAACATATTTTGTATATGAAAATAACGTTACCTATCGAGAAAAAAAAATCTACTACATAGCTTACATTCGTTCTTGTTCTTTATAAATGTCGTGCAACTCTAATTTACTAAAGTCAACTAGTGATGTAGGCATATAAGATTGCAAATTTTAATTGGTGCAAAACACATACAAAGAACAAATGAGACAATCTAAAGCGTTTTTGGATGAACTGGAACAAACTATTACGACCAAAAGAAGGAGTTTGGGTCGAAAAACAGTTACATGGACGAAACTGAGAAGTGGTAGAATACGACTGCAAAAAGATTTAAAAGTTCAACAAAGAGTCCGTGTTCAATTTGACCAGTCGAATCAACTTTTTGGATGTTGCATAGAAAAAGAAACTTGAAAATATTTTATAGCTTCTAACCCACCCGTCAGCCTTTTACTACTACAGACATAGATTGTTACAATGATTGGATAGCCTGTGACGTCGACATTCCACTTACTCAACCGTCTAGACACAATAGACATACCGAACATGGCAGATCAACCAGACATGATGTAGAAAGGTCGATCGTGAATACGAAGTGTTTCAAAAATGTCGTGCGGCGTTGTTATGGTTTATTGGCCCATATTTTACCTATTCAACGATGGGACCTTATGCTAATTTTTCGCAAAGAATCCACAAAGTTGGATATCGTGAAAAAATTGAGTGATGACGAAGTGCCAAGGTTTATAATGTATGAGTGAGATTTGTTGTGTGTTCGTCGTCGGTAGTTTTAATTTGTTTTTTGAATTCATTTGAATTTGAAATTAGTCTATTCTAATGAAATTACGCAATTTATTTTTTATTATTTGCAATTATTAAATGCACACTATATGATAAAACAAATAATTAATTAATTATAAATTAATTAAATTAAAAAAAAACATATTTTGAATACTCCGTTCAATTACCCTTTCGCATCATCAAACCCATTCTTTTTTTAACTAACTTCTTTGTTCAGATACCTCAGTCAATTGCTTCACTCAGTTCGTGGAAAAAAACACACCCACGCACCCTATTTGAATTCAAGGGAGGATGATTCCATTCTCACACAATGAATGACAATAAAACATAGATTATAAAAGGGAAACATACGGTTAGAAGCTATGCGTTCTGAGGAAAGACATGGACGAAAAGATCTGGACGTAAGAACTAAAGTTAAGAGCAAAGATTTTCAACGGTCAACTCTTCGCCATTAACCTTTCCACAGTGCTTCTCGCCACAGTTTCAGAAAAGCCCATCACTACCAGCTGTTGGACCTGTTTATTTTGCTGCCTTTGCCGTTAATTGCATCTTATCTCAAGCTATAAATATTATTCCAAATTGTCAAACTCAAACCCAACATTAGATGCCTTAGCAAAAAAGCCTAGTTCAACATTGAGCGGTTGAACAAGGTTTAGGGTAAGTTACCAGCTTTGTTTGCTAGCTGACGTCTGCGCAACTTTGGACGCGTCGACCCGTCTAATGTGAATCCTACAAAATACACCATTTGAATCAACTGTTGAAAAAGTAACGACGACGCGTCTAATGCCACCGTCTTTTCCAATGTTGACTCGTTTTATCGCTATATATTTTCCCTTCTTCATCATTCCCTTCACCTTGCTTCCCCTCTCAGTCCGAAAATTCAAGCTTTTTTGCAACTCCACTTTCATCTTTTGAAGTAATTTTTTTGTGTATTTATGTTTTTCATGTTACTATCCACATTGTCTATTTTAATTTTTTATTTATTTTTTTTGTATTTATGTTTTTCATGTTACGATCTACGTTCTCTATTTTATTTTTTATTTTTTTGGTACAGAATATCGATCATGAATTCCCCAACTCTACTCGTCATATCATATATCGGACAGACGAAAGAAACTTGAAGTTTACAGACGTTTGCTACAATCACATCGCAACTCGAAAAGTCCAGGTTGGTTATTGGTACTCGATCCATTGCCGTCTTCAACACATGAATGGACATCGATAATAAGAATAGTCAGATGAATGAACAAGTTTGACAATCTCAAGCGTGAATGAAACACGTGGAATGTCGGAGGATTTGACGAACGATGGGACTTAATAGCTGCTAGTGTGACGGCTGTGGGATTCAAACTCATGCCGTCTCGAAAAACAACACCACGTACTAACCACTGCGTTTAAAGATATTTTGTGTTAACTTACCTAGAGGGATGTTACAACTAGGTCCAAGAAATTCAAAGTCGGATCTCCTTTGAAATTCAGGGAGCTGAATGTGATATTACAGGACGACATCAGAACTTCAACATGTAGGTTCGAGACTCCTAAGGCTCCATCTGCTAATGTTCATTCGACACTCGAATGTACGACAAGTTTCTCATGGACAATACTATAGATATCAACACTCATACTCCTCAATCAACACATCCGCATTGTTCAGCTGCTACTTTCCCTCGTAGACGTCGGCCGAGTGGAGCTTTATCTCATAAGGATGAAATTAAGAAGACCATTGTTAGGACAATGGATGTAAATGGATGTGCGGCAGGAGACCGACTCATTTTTCAAATGGAAAATTGCATATGTTCTGATTAACAGTGAGTCACATTATATAGCTGTCCGTCTTTTGAGTAGCTTAGTTGACTTGTGGGTTATCTAATGGTCAGATTCATGAGGAAAATGAAGGTTTTTATTTGTATTTTGAACAACTAGCATGTAATAAAAATTATCTTTTTTATTATATTTTTTTAGGATTTGGTAATTTATAAATAATATAAATTCATTTAACTGTATTAATTAAAAACATTAAAACAAAATAAAAATAATAAAAGTAATTATTATAACAAAACAACTAAAATACCCTTTCAGAATATCCTTTCGTACACAAAAATGTATTTCCCTTTCGCGAACTATTCTTATTTCGTGCTCCTTTCAAATGGTATTTCGTATTCCCTTTCCGTGTTATTCAAGAACGCACCTTAATGATTGAAACACGATGTTTTACGAAGTTACACACAACCGATTTTCAAAATTAATCACGACGAGGGTTGCCGTCATTCTCCGTTTAAGTTCATAAGATGTACTCGAGCTGTCTGCATTTTCCTTTAAGTTGATACGTATGTACCTTTAGGAAGAACATCAATCCCATCCTTTTAGATGGATTGAACTTTTTAGAAAAGTTGTATTTTTCACCCAACAAACTTCTCCAACAATCATAAGCGAAAAGGAAGCACAGGATGGAGCGATATATAACAGAGAACAAGAGATAATGTGGTATGCATATTAACTAGGTGAATTACGAGGACATATACAATTGAATAGCCACTTATATACAAAGTTAGATGGAGTATTTGAGAATAAGAACAAACTAAAAATCCAATGAAGGCTCAAAAGTAAACAAACGATTACTTTGTTAAGGTCATGATATAATCATCACGTCACTCATGTGAATTGAATCGTGTTAGCGTTCGTGGAAAAAAAAAACACAGACAAACACACAGTGTTCAATCTGTTCTGGTAAGTCTATGCAACATAACGTCTAGAAGCTTATATACATAAATACATGCATGCCCTGAGATCGAACTCAAAAATTAGATCATGGTGGGCTAAAGTGCTGTGTAGCCAAATATGCAATGTGCCCTTTGCTACCTTTCACATGAAAATATAACATGAGAAATTAAGTTATGTTTATGTCACTGTATAAATAACCCAGAATTCAACAGATACGCTCAGCTTGTTTCAAATCAATATAATGAAACCTGATAGCCCCACTATACGATTAAGTTCAGCGTAAATTAGGAAGTGGAAACCAGTATATATGTTCTTTACTCAAGAAGGTTTACCAATTTTAGTTTATCATCGTTGAATAACATGAATGCTGGAAGTGTCTAATATCTGTAACCCCGCTTTATAAAAATATGAAGTCGAAACATATAGCAATGAAAATTTCTACTTGTGGTAAATGCCAAAGTGCATTATGACCGGAATAAGTACCAAAGTTCACTGAAAAGAAACACTATGTAGGTAGAAGAAATGAAATATAAAATGTCTGAAAATAATCATCCAATATAATCAATTTATAACTTAATAATTGGCCAATTATTGAACAATACTTACTGAATAACATCAAGAAAACTAATACATAATTCATATATGAATTATGGAGAAATAAACTCTTAGTATACAAAAAATGAGCATCATCATTGAAGCTTAATGTTAACACTCAGCATGAGTATTATAGTCCACTTCACAAACAAGTTTACCATCTCATATTTGGAATATCTTAGATTGTTATGTTTTTTTAGTACATATTTAATATATAGTACAGAAATAAAAATAACGTTCATGTGGTATAATCCAAGTACTATTCAGTATGTTGGATAATTTTAATTGTAATAGTACAAATAAGTTACTGTTATAATCGATGATCATAAACCGAAATTCATATATACAGAACTAAAATTCTGAATATAAGTAACATCAAAACATTCTTCAGTTACTAAAATTTCAAACAATACAATCAATTTGCACAGTATGCAACATCTCAATAATTTTTTCAAAATCAGTATACACATTAAAATAGTTAATAAAGATAAATATACTTACATTTCTTTGCTTCTACTCCAAATTTCAGTATTATTGCTGTGCTGTTTGATTAGTTAGAAAACCCGTAGGTGAAGATTTGAGAGGAAAATGGCCAGAGTGAATTTAATAATTAGAGTCAAATCCCTAAAACATGTACATGGAAAAAATTCATACTAAATTATCGACATAGACAAGCACATTCTATTTGAAAATTCATAAATGAAGATAGGAGAGTTTTGTATCCGAAAGAGAAAATTGGCAGTTTGGTTTGGATGGCAGAAGTGTAGAACTGTTATAGTGAAAGGGGCATTCCTATATAAAAAGGTTCAGGGAAGACAATGTTTTAGGTGGGGTGTTTGCTCTAGTAAGAGAGCCCCCCCTTCGGTCGTCCGATTAAAAAAATTGTTAGCATTACAATATCTGCAAAAGAGTGTAACAGACAATGTATAAAATCAAAACAGCAAGTCTTCTGACAATACTGTTTTTGAGTATAAGATCAAATTTTGACAGTTTGTTTAGATAAATTCAACCAGAGAGTACTGTTTTTGAGTAGAAACGTGAAATACTGTGGGTTACACTACTTGTACAAATTACATATGGCATTGGGTTGGCTTATTTTTAGTAATCATGTAATCCTTAACTCAATTCTAGACACATTTGCACTATATTGATCTAACTTTATGCTTCATGTCTTTCTACTGACAATTGGGATGAAGTGAAAAGATACATTCAATATTGCAAATATGGATCAAAGTGGCAAGAGATGCTTATATTATACGTGTGATGATAAACTATCAGATTTCATCTTGATCATTCGTAGATTGCATGAACGATTAAAAGTTCCATTTCATATTATATTATTATAACACAAAACAGTAAAGTACAACTGTAAAAACTAAAAACAATATTTGGAACATGTCTGTTATATATAATTCACAAAAGTGCATTGCATGAATTGCAATGCAATACAAGCAACAAAAGCTAACCGAACAGATGAAGTTTTACATTGGACAGCCTGCAATTCACCATGGCCTAAGTTTTCTTCAATGATAAATAAGAAAAGTTGGTGTAAGCTCGTAATAATAATTTTTGGATAATAAAGCATATATGGTGAAAATAAATATTTACCTCGATATCTATTTTGTATAACTCGGGGGTTATCTCAGACAGCCCCAACCCAGGAAAGACGGACTGCACCAACAATAGAAGGAATTTGTTTAGATAGTACATAGTGTATGCTGATGAATTTGTACATCATATGCTAGGTAACCTAATATAGCAATTGAATATTGATTTTCATGTAAAAATAAAACAAAAACTCTTGAATTTACCAATACGCACTCCAAAACAAAATCCAACGGGAAGTAATCATATTTCTTTCAAATCATACCAAGTAAAATGAGATTTGAAACCACTCCAATCAATTGCAGCTTAATAACAAACAAAGCAACATGATCAAATCAAAATGAATAATTTTTACTTCCATTCACACATACGTAGATATCCATATATAAAAAAATCAGCAGAAAGTAAATGAATTCAATATGAATGCATTTTCGCTTACATCAAGCTGCCGCTGAATATATTTAGCCCTTTTCTTCGGCCTTCTAGGCGGTTTCATTCCTTTCATCTTCAAAAAATCGTCTTCAATCTCCTCTTTTCTCAGTGCCACGGAAAACTCACATCGTTCCCGCTTCATTACATTCCCACCCTCCATTTTTCCCAAATAATTGAAACTGCCCTCTCGCCCTTGAAAATCCTCGACGGACATGGCGATTCCAACGAAATCCTCACCAAGTTCTGGCTTCCGATTTGGATTTAATGGCGGATTCGCACGCATGGTCCGCAAATTCCACGGTTTAGAGAGAGATGACGATTCAGCTTCTTCTTCCACTTTCGGAACTCCTTTTCCGTTTTGTGCTGAGACATTAATACATCGAAGTATGCGCTGGGTGCCCCACGAAGATGGAAAAGAGAAGTTGTGGAGGGAGCGACGCCTGGCGGCGGCGGCGGCGGCGGTAGCGGTAGGGATGTCGTTACGCGAAGGTACGCGAGGGCGGGGTGAGTCTTCTTTTGCAGCGACCATCGGGGAGGTGACCAGATCCTTCACTTTTGTGTTAGTCTATCTTAATGTTCGGAAGAGCAAGAGAGGGGAGGAGGCTGAAAGTGCAACTCATTAACAACGTTTTTTATACAGCAACTTCATTTGCAATTCAGTACACAATCCACTTTTGCCTATGAAATTTTGTCGTGCAGTTTGAAAGGCATTTTGCCATCAAAAATTTACTTCTCGATCAACAATGGGAAAATGTTCACATATGTGCTAGTAGTCTGCACACAAAGTTTATATTACCATTTTGTTTTAGTTAAAAAAATCATTTTATTTATTTCAATATAAACTATATACTAATGCGAATCCATACACATATATTAATATAAGCTTTAGATAGCCGATCAATGTAAATCATTAGTTCAGTTGATGTGTGTGAGATAAAAAGAGTACCAAGATTATTGCAAAAACTTGTTTGTGCAAAGTTATAAATTTACGTATTTATAGTAAAGCTGATCGAATTAACGATCATCGTAGTCATGTTATGAGGAAATAATATATTACTTGGCATAAAAGTAATTGCTTAGAATCGGAATTGCGTTGGTGAAAACCAAAGATTTAAGTAGTTAATACCATATGATTAACCTTGTAAATGTTAACATAACTAGATTTCTTAAAAAGTATCCAGGTGAAAACAATTAAAGAAAAATTGATATGCTCAAATAAATGAACAATGGTATATCAATAAAAATAGGCATTTTATTAAAGAGTGTGACGATTTACACAAACCGAAACTAACTGTAATGTTGATTCATCAAAACCACTACAAAAACCCACCTCATACAGTTTTGGAGAACTAAACGGAAAAAATAACTACTTCATTTGGCATATACGAACGAACGAAGCTTACTGAAAATATAAAACCCTAATTGTCATAGAAAATTACCTCTTCTCACATTTATCTTTTAATAGCATACAAAAAGAGGGGAACAACATAAATGTAACATATTTTGTTATTTGGCTATTCTTATTTTATGATTTGAGAGATTATTATTGATATATAGGCTATGTATGTTCATTATTATCCTTGTAATTTTAATATGTTTAAGAATAAAAATTATAATTGTAATTAATGATGTTTGATATAATGATAAACTTTAAATTTATTAATATTTTGGGTGAACTGTCAATAGAAATATTCAGTGATATTATTTTCAACCAATGCAATTAATCTGCAATCAGAATGCACGGTTTCATTAAATCAAAATTTGATCTGGTCGATGTGCGTGGTAACATTTTCTGAGAATTTGGATTAAATTTTCTCAGAAGAAAAGGAAATGATTTTTGTAGAAGAGATAACGATTTGATGGTATGGAAAGAGGAGGAGTTTTTCTTTTGGAAGAGATTAATAGTTTATTTGGCAGGCTCAAAAATAAAATAATACAAAAAGATAGAATTAAGAATTTGCATGGTTGAGTTAAGAATACGAATGGGCGAAAGGAGAGGTGGATGAGTTGAGGTGTTTGAGTATGTGCAAATAGTAGCATCCTTATTAAAACGGTTATCTTAGATTATATTAAGTACAATGTACAACATAATTAAAACATAATCATGAAGGCAAGTTTCAAGCTACACCCAAACATTATGTCATATACTAATAATAATGAAAATCAATTAAAATATAGTGGAAATTTGAATCTACCCTTATTTTTAGATTTGGTACGTGAAACCCTTTCCAAATACTTTTTTTTAAATTACATCTCTATTTTTATTTTTAGTATGATAAAAAAATTGTTGGAAATTAAATCTGAATATTAATAGCATGTTTTTATGATCAAAACAAATCTTTTTGATTTTTTTAAAAAATTTACAAATATCTGCAGGCTTCTTTGCAAATATTTACAGAAAATTCGATAGATATTTGTAGAGTTTTCTGCAAATATTTAGAGAATTCTCTATGAATATTTGCAGAGTTTTTCGCAAATATTTGCATAGTTTTTCCCGATATCCTAAATGGAATTTTTTCTATAACATCTTTTTGAGTATCGACGGTTGTATATTTCGAAACTTAAAAGGTGTTTTACAATTCTTCCTTAAAACATAAGTAGAAAAGTGATATATTTATGCATGACTTACATGGTTCGATATAATTAAGTAGATTCTACCTTTCTTCAATGTTGTAGTTTTCTCATACACTACTCATAAATCTGTATAGCATTTGGTACCTTTCTTAAGTGCAATTAATCTAATGCCTGAAGATGAAATAGGTTTCAATAATTCCAATAGATGTAAATAACAATGACTGCAAACATTTTTTAAAATATTTGTTCATTTGTATCATTAGTTGTATGCCTCTCCCCATCCAAATAGGATGAACCAACCTCGTTCACAACATATAATGTGTTTAGATAACAGATTTTTTACCAATTTTATGTAATATAGTGGAAAGTCCATGTATTGCACAAATTTATAGATTTGTAAGGGTTTAAGTTTGAAGATGACTTCTATGAGAGAGAAATTGTTTAAATATTATTTTTAACCTTATATGTTAATGAGGATGTATTGTATGGTGTGCATGTTATAATACATGGAGTAAACTTTATCAAATTTACGGTTGTTATTTATGCAGCGAGTTTGCGGTAGGTAAAAGGATGCAATTTTGCAATAGCTCGAGACATGGATGGTAACATTAATTGTTGGAATAGGATTTTTGATCATGTTAGGTAGTTTGGTTTTTTCTATTACACCGTATTAATTTATGTAAAATCCACTTGTGAAAATAAAAGGTTAGAGCTATACGAGTATGAAATTTACATGTGTAAGTACGAGATCGTGTAATTTTCAATTGTTTAAAGGATTATGGTATTTTTTTGTATGATGCTTGGAAAGAAGTAACAAATAATTACAACATTGATTCAAGTGATGATATACTCGATATTTAATTCCAAATATACGTAAAGTTTAATGCAAAACATATGCTAAGGCATCTTGTACAATAAATAAAAACGACGATTCCATATTATATCATCTTCATATAACATGTTTGGTGGTATTCATTATTATTAGTGTTTTTTGGAACCTGGTTCAATTCTCACAAAGATATGCAGTTAACAAGGTTTGAATCATCGACCTTACATGTGAGCGCCGCATATCCAAACCAACTACGTTACCCCCGTGAGTTTTTCATTATTTTTAATATTAAACTACTTGTTAATGCATGAAACACAACCTTTGAAGCATCACCGTATTTCATGCATAAAAACAGATTACAAATATAGTCAACTACTAAGGGAGAACTGCCAGTTTAGAAAATGATTTAACAAACAAAATTGGAAATGAATTTTTCTAGTTTTTGTCTTTTTGAAAACACCAAAATCTATAATTCTTCTTCCTTCTTTGTTGTAATGATTAAGATTTTGCACCCCCAGCATCTCCTTATATATCAAAAAAAGGTGAAACCCAGTGCACAAGGCTCCACCACGATAGCGGGCTCTACGAGGTCGATAATGTATGCAGCCTTTTCTTCGCATTACGAAGAGGCTGTTTTCGGACTCAAACCTGGCCGCCCATATCACTATGCGGGTGACCTAATAGTTGCGCCAAGGCTCTACCTCTCAGCATCTCTTTATATTTTTTTAAAAATACATATTGAAAACACAAAATTTAAATTTTCAAGTCAAATATGCCCTAAATTTTTTTTTGACAAACACATCCATGACATCAAACGTAATGATTAAATAAAATTATCGAACTCTTCAAATTTAGTTTGACTAAGAGCATTTCTAACAAGAGGTGATCTCATAATGACACATCCCAGTAGGATTCTTGGAAGTTGGTTGGTCTATTTTGGACGAACCAAAGTAAGCTCTAGGGTTGTGTTGACAATCCTAAGTTAAAGTTTGCTTAGTCATCCAGCGTTTAACTTGCAACTTGTGTAGCACTATAAAGATCGAATATGATATTTTCGAAAGCATTGGAGAAGCGGCTTGGATTTTAAAACAAAGAGACCCTTTCAACAGCATTGCTTCGAAAGATAAGATGTGGCAGCAAGGGTTTCGACCCCTTCAAACTTCTTTATAAAACAAAAGGCACAACCTCTATTGGAACCATTCCATAAAACCATTTAACCAAGTCGAAAGCTAACTAAGTCGAAAGCATTCCTTTCGAAAGCAAGCAGATGCATTTTCTTTTAAAACAAAGCAAAGCTTCGACCCCTTCGGAACCCCATGTTTCGACTACATGCATTTCGTCTATGTCCAATTCGTTGCATACCAAGTCTTTGATACCATGCGCATTAGTTTCGATGGAGATGGAGGCGGAAGAACTTAGTCGGAAGTTGGGCGCCAAAAGTGGCGAAATAGGAAAAAGCTTGTATAAACCGTTTTTTAACTTTTTAAAGCAACTCCTTTCAACAAACCTGCCTGGTGTGTCAAAACTTGATTGGTTGCTAATTTCTTTTCTAAAAGTACTGCCCAAATTTTAGAAATAAACAAATTAAATTATTTACAAAATGTCATTTCTTCTTTATAAATATATAAAATATTTAAGTCTCATATCTTAAATAATTTTATATAACTATTAAGGCACTTAGAAAAATCTTATAAATTTTCCATAAATCATTTTTAATATGTTTTCTAACGTATATTAATTTTTGACCCAAAACATACATATATTAGCAGAAATTAATTTTAAACCCAAATAACCATTTTCTTCACCAGAAAATTAATATTAAATCCATATTAATTCAGAAAATTATGAAAATTGAAACTCATCACAAAAATATCATTTTTGTCCTTACTCTAAAATCACAAGCATTTGAATTTCATTTAATAGGGTTTTCACATTAAAACATATGATAATATTTATATAAATTAGCATAAATCATCAACAAGCTTATATATCTAATTTAACAATAAAAAACATGGGAAAACCTTGCAAAATAGTTCACAATAAATCTAAAATCGAAAACAATCAAAAATATGAGATGTAGTTATTATTCACTTTACATTTGTGATTAAGGAGTTGAGTTTTGATCTTTGATTAATTTTCCTAAGCTTTCCTTTTGAAATCTTCTCTTGTTTTCCTTTAATGGTGGCTGACACCTAGTATTGGTTTTTGTTTTGTGAATTTAAATAATGAATATGAGAATGCATATGGCTTAAGGGCTTAGGACATTGGAACATGTCTTATTCATACTTTGCCGCTTATTTACCCTAACTTGTTTTTATTTCATTTCCCTTAATTCATTGGTTAAATGGGCAAGGCTACCCTCTAAATTCACAAACCTCGATCCTTCAATCATTTTACATCATTTCACTTAATTTTACTAATTAAATGTCCTAAATAATGTTACTAAAAATTAGGGTCGTTACGGACTCCCTTCCTCAAAGAATTTCAGCCTCGAAATTACGATAAGGTACTCAACAAATCAATCAAAAATGTAAAACATACCATCAAAATTAGGGTCGTTGCGGACTACCCTCCTCATCATCGTCTCTCCATTGGACCTTAACCAATCTGACTGTCTTGTTCCTCAGCCTCATCTCATCTCTCGCGACTATACAAAATGGCTTTCTAATTATAGTCAAATTCAGATCTACTACTAAGTCCTCTAACAAATTAAGTGTTATAGTAGTCTCCGGGTCTCTAATATACTTTCTTAGATGAGAAATACGAAAAACATCATGGACTCCTGCCAAATTGTTCAGTAATTCTACTTTATATGCGAGTTTCCCGATCCTTTCTATAATAGGAAATGGTCCAACAAAACCAGTGCCAATTTCCTTGACCTTCCAAATCTGATTACACTCTTCATCGGTGATACCTTAATGAAAACACGATCTTCTACTGAGAACTCTAAGTCTTTCCGTCTTCTATCAGCATAACTCTTCTGCCTCGATTGAGATTCTCATTCTAGCCCGAATCAATTCAATCTTCTCTGCAGCTTCTCTAACTAAATCCGGACTAAGAACCAACCTGTCTTTGGTCTCTAACCAACAAATTGGAGATTTGCGTGGCCTTCCATACAAAGCTTCAAACGATGTCATCCCTATACTAGCCTCATAACTGTTGTTATACGAAAACTTGACTAAGTGTCGACGGTATTCCCATGATCCTCCAAAGTCTAGCATACAAGCACATAACAAGTCTTCTAAGACTTTGTTAACTCTTTCTGTTTGTCCATCTGTCTACGAATGGTAAGCGATACTCATCTTGAGCTTCGCACCTAAAGTCTCATGTAGACTCTTTTAGAACTCGCTAGTGAATAATGAATCTCTATCACTTACTATACAACTAGGAATTCCATGCAGTTTAATTATATTCTTCATAAACAACTTAGCCAAAACAGGTGTCGTCCTAGTTGACTTGATTGGAATGAAATGTACACTCTTGGTTAACCTGTCCACTATGATCCACATACTTTCATTTCCTCTATTAGGTCTTGGAAACCCGTCTATAAAATCCTTAGAAATAGAATCTCACTTCCATACTAGAATATCTAATGGCTGAAGTAACCCACTTGGCTTCTGATGTTCGGCCTTTACTTGTTTGCAGTTCAGACAGTACTTTACCCATAAGCCTACATCCCTCTTCATACCTTCCCATAAGAAACTTCTCTTCATATCCTGATACATCTTAGTTCCTCCTGTATGAATAGTGAACTTCTAACGATGGCATTCCTCGAGGACTTCTTTCCTGACGTTTCCTATATACAGAACATACAATCTTCCTTTCTTTCTCAACCACCTGTTATGGTCAAGACTAAAACTTTAGGTCATCGCTCTTGGTCCCATCCTTTAACTTCTTGATCCATTCAACTAATACTAGACCCTCCATCTGTTTAGAAGCAATCTTTTGGATCATCGTCGATCGAAATTCTAAACATGATAACACTACAGTTTCTCCACTAGATCCAGCTTCAGATCTCCACTGCACTCTACATGTCGTCAATGCTTCCAAATCTCTGCACTCAGCTATCATTGCCAACACTTCATTTTGATGTTTTCTGCTAAGTGCATCTGTAACCTTATTGCCCTTCCCTGGTGTGTACTCAATACCAAAGTTATAAGCGGCTAAAACCTCTAACCACCTTTATTGTCTCATATTCAATTCGTTCTAAGAGAATAAATACTTTAGCAACTTATGATCCATGTATAACTCGAATCTTTCTTCCAAAAGATAATGTCTCCACAATTTTAATGCAAAAATCACCGCAGCTAATTCCAAATCATGAATTGAGTACCTAATCTCATGCGGTCTATGCCGTCGAGAAGCATAGGCAATCACTTTACTTCTTTGCATTAACACAGCTCCTAAACAAATTCCACAAGCATCTATATATAATACTAAGTCCTGATTCCCTTCTGGAACAACTAACACATGTGCATTGGTCAATAAGTGTTTCAAGCTCTGGAATGCTTCCTCATACTTATCGGTCCAAACAAACTTCATATCTTTTCGCGTTAATCTGGTCATCGGTGCTGCTATTCGCAAGAAATCCTTTATGAACTTCCGATAGTACCCAGCTAACCCAAAAAAACTCTTTATCTCAGTCACTGTCTCGGGTCTCTTTCAATTATTCACCGCTTCAATCTTAGTCGGATCTATGGACAGCCCTTTCTCTGAGACTACATGACCAAGAAATTTCACTTCCTTCTTCTAGAAGTGACACGCCAAAAACTTCGCCTTCAGCTTATGATGCCTCAACGTCTAAAGCATAACTCTAAAATGAACTTCATGCTCTTTTTCATCCTTAGAGTATATCAAAGTATTGTCTATAAATACTAACACAAACCTATCCAAGTGCTCTTGGAAACCTCGGTTCATCAAATCCATAAAGAATGCTAATGCATTAGTTAGTCCGAACGGCATCACTAACCATTCATACGATCCATATCTAGTTCTAAATGCCATCAAAGGAATACTATCATCTGCTACTCTAAGCTGATGGAAACATATTGCTAAATACAACTGAGAAAATACCTTGGTTCCACTCAACTGATCAAACAAATCGTCAATTTTAGGCAACGGAATCGATTCTTTAACGTCTTCTAATTAAACTTACGATAATCGATGCATAACCTTAACGATCCATCTGACTTCTTAGCAAACACCGTGGCCACGCCCCAAGGAGAGCTGCTTGGTCTGATAAAATTCTTGCCTTCCAAATCCACCAATTGCACCTTCAGCTCCCTCATCTCCATAGGTGTCATTTTTCTTGGCAGTCTATTCACTGGTTCTGCTCTAGGTACTAAATCTATTTGAAACACAATGGCTTGTTTTGGTGGCAATCCTACTACGGGTTCAAAACATCCATGAATTCTCTAACTACCAAAACTCGATTAACTCGTCTTCTACCTCCACAACACCCAATAAAGCATTCACCTCACAACTAGGATTTTCTGCGGTATGTACAATCTGATTACTGCAGTCAGGGTGTCGAAGTGATATTTTTCTATCATAGCAAAATATCCCAGCATCATACTTACTTAACTAATAAACACCTAAAATAATTCTAAACCTTATGAAATCAAACACATGCAAACTGCAACAATGGTATAACCTAACAGATCAAACTCGGTCACATCTCATCCCAAGAGTTGCATAACCTCCCATCGAGTTTGCAATCCTTAAGGAATTAACTAGGTATGAGGGTTCTAGGTTAAGCTTATCTACCAAATAATGAGATATAAAAAACATGATGCACCGGTATTAAATAGAACTATAACTAATATACAATAAATCAAAAACGTACCTCCTAACACAGTTTCCCCCCTCTCATTTTATGTTGGTATCGAGGTAGCTGGTTCTAATGTAAACACCTTTCCTTTCCCATCCTTAGCTGGCTCTTTGCACTGGTTCTTATAGTGCCTAATCTGATCATAGTTGAAACACTTTATCCCTTTCTTCTCAGCAGCTTTCCTTCCCTTGACTCTCTGGAATTCATGGGGATAGTGTCCTTTCTTGTCACATTTGTAACAGACCACTTATGCCTTTCCCTTCTTAGCATCTCCACCCTTCTAAGTTCCATTCTTGTGGAAAAACCATTTTTTTTGCCTCTGCCCTCCTTGAGCTTCCTTGGCCTTATTTCTTTCAAGAAAAGCTTACATCTCTTCATTCCTTAAGGCCATCTCAACAACAACATCACTTGTATCCTGAATATGTGGTAACATGGCCTTAGAAAACTCAGGCTTCGACCTCCCGATGAACTTCTCGTTCCTTTTAATCATAGTATCCACCATAGCATAACCATACCTCGCTAGCTCCTCGAACCTCGTCGCATACTCAAGCACAATCATATCCCCCTGCTCTAACTTAGGAAACTTCCTGAGTAGAGTGGACTTAGCAATCTCTGACATAAACCTCGAACCTCCTCCTGAACTCTGCCCAAGTCATATTCTCCTCATTGAATCCAACTGTCACACTATTCCACCAATACAGTACTGCCCCTTGTAGCTATCTAGATGGGAGTCTCCTTTACTTCTCATCATTGATCCATAAATCAACGAAAACCCTCTCACAGTGAAGTGGCCAGTTCTTTACTTCGATTGCATCTTCAATACCAATAAACGGTTTTCATCCCAGCCAAGCATAATCTCTACTCAGAATAGCATAGTTATTCACCACTAGAGCTTCTTGGTACCCTTCTCTAGCATTTCCTCTAACTACTTTAGCATCGATTCCCGCCTGCGTTATGTTGAAAAAGAACTGATGCATTGTTCCCATGTCAACTTGCGGGACTCCAGCACCCACATTTCCATCTTGTGCCCAACCTTGGTTCTTTCTCATATTTGGTCTGGCATTTCCATTTGTAGTGGTGCTTCCCCCTTCATGGTTAACTCTTCCACTTCTAGCATCCATATCTATATTCAAGCCTCGTAAGATATAAAAGAATTGCCTAAGAGAGGTAGGAGAATAGAGATATAACATATACATATATATAGCAAATATAAGTACGATTAATAGCATTATCCCATACCCTAATCTTATCTCTAATTACTTAGGATTATGTTTTCAAAAATCATTTTAGTTTAAAGTTTTTCATAATCCTATGCTCTTATACCAACTTATAACATCCCATATCTGAAGGCCCGAAGCTAAGTGTTGCACATGCTGTAGTTTTCCATAGTATTAACTTTCGTTGACTAAATATGGTAATGTTAATGGTATCCATAATATCAATAGCACTTGAATATGAAATTTAATCATCACAGATTAAAACATTTTTCTAGTTATATTTCAAAACAACCTTTCATATCCAAGTTACATAATCCAAATCATTTCCTAGGTCAGATCAAATATAATTATTACAGAATACGCCAAGAGCGACATATGAAGATGCCCTCTTGGATGACCTGAGTACTAAATAGTCATAACAGACTTAATACAGCACAGTGGAAATAAAACAAAACAACTCTTAAATATAGCTAGCATCAGCCTCTTGCTCGTCTTCGAAAGCCTTATTCGTCCACCTACTAAAATATAAAAATCCTCAACCCTCAGTCTACTCGAGCATCCGAAAGTTTAAGGAAAAACATAAACTTCGAGTCGAACATAAAGCCTGGTGTAAATAATACTATACATCTCGGTTATTCGATATTAAGCGAGACCACGCCGCTTAGCGATATGGGTTTCCCCTAACTGATATCCTTTTTAAAACATATCTTTTGCACATCTTAATCCAACAATCAAACTGGTTAAAACAATAATATCATAAGCATATAAAGCAGATAATAAATGGACTATCTATCCGAACACCACAGTATTGTTTGGCTAACTACTAACCTTTGGCTGACTCGAACCTACCAGACAAAATAAACAAATAATCTAACTTCTGTTTGATACTCCACTTCTGGACGGCCTGTCCCTAACTTAGTACCCTCAGGGTCAACTAATCCTAATGGTTTTGCGGGCTCACCAATAACCTATCTCTCCTCTATAGATTCTTTTCTGTGTGTAACATCATTTTAGTCTTACTTGTGACAAAGCCCTACACACTGGGATTTTGGACTTATATTAGCTAGGGCTACTAGCTAAATTATAGGGTGTGACCCTATACTAGTCTCATCTAGTATTCTAATATCCGAGTCATTTTTCTTAGGGTCATTTACCCAAAAAAATTCCTTGGAAACATTTTCTCTCAAATTGATTTAAACCTTTAAATTATACTTCAAACAAGGAAAATATACTCTATGCTTTACTCAAATCAGCTTGCCATGTTATATATACTTTGCATAAGACTTTGTTGATGGAAACATTTAAACCTTTGAAAGTACCTCTTTCGAAACCAATGAAAGTTCCCCTTTTGAAACCAAGCAACTATTTTACTTTATAACCATAGGCCAAAAGGCCAAAACATACCTTTCAAAACAATTCTTAATAAACCTTTCAAAAAAACATTGAAAAACCTTTCTTTCGAAATAAAAACGTTAGACATTTTACTAATAACATTGCCTTCCGAAAGAAAGGTAGATGCATTTTCTTTTAAAACAAAGCAAAGCTTTGACCCCTTCGGAACCCCATGTTTCGACTATATACCTTTCGCTATGTCCAATGCGCTGCATGCCAAGTCTTTGACACCATGCATATTAGTTTCGACGGAGATGGAGGAGGAAGAACTTAGTCGGAATTTGGATGCCGAAAGTGGCGAAACAGGTAAAAAGCTCATATAAATTGATTTTTAACCTTTCAAAGTAATTCATTTCAACTAACCTCCTTGCGTGTCAAAAGATGATTAGTTGATAATTTCTTTTCCAAAAGTATTGCCGAAATTTCAGAAATAAACAAATTAAATTATTTACAAAATGCCCCTTCTTCTTTATAAATATATAAAATATTTAAGTTCTGTGCCTTAAATAATTTTATATATCTATTAAAACACTTAGGAAAATCTTATAAAATCTTCCATAAATCATTTTTGATATTTTTTCTAACATATATTAATTTCTAACCCAAAACATACATATATTAGCCGTAATTAATTTTAAACCCAAATAAGCATTTTCTTCAGTAAAAAAACTAAAATTAATTCCACATTAATGCAAAGAATTATGAAAATTAGAACCCATCTCTAAAATATCACTTTTGACCTTATTCTAAAATCGTAAGGTATTTAGATGTCATTTAATAGGGTTTTCATATTAAAACATATCATAATATTCATATGAATTAGCATAAATCATCAACGAGCATATGTATCCAATTTAACAATAAAAAACATGGAAAAACCTTGCGAAATAGTTCACATTAAATATAAATGAACATAATCAAAAATATGAGATGTAGTTATTATTTACCTTAGCTTTGTCATTAAGGAGTTGAGTTTTGATCTTTGATTAATTTACTTAAGCTTTCCTCTTGAAATCTTCTCTTGTTTTCCCTTAAAGGTGGTCGGCCCCTAGCATTGGTTTTTGTTTTGTGAATGTAAATAATGAACGTGAATGAGTATGGCTTAAGGGTTTAGGATATTAGAACATGTCTTATTCCTACTTTGCCCCTTATCTACCCTAACTTGTTTTTGTTTCATTTCCCTTAGTTTATTGGTTAACGGGCATGGCTACCCTCTAAATTCATAAGCCTCATTTCCTTAATCATTCTACGTTATTTCATTTAATTTTACTAATTTAATATCCTAAATAATATTACTCAAAATTAGGGTTATTACATAAAAAATGTTTCTTAGTGCAACATAATATGTATTCATAAGCACTTTATATGAATCGCCTAAAGATATGTATAAAATGATTTTGGTTTTAAGATTTACAAAACTTATGTCCATAACATAAATTGGTCAATCAATATTGATTGGTCCCCAACTCATTTGGGGGTGGTCCACACAAGATCCCTAACGAATATTACATGTAGTCTCTCGATTCACGTAGCTTGTCAACTCATTGACGCAGGATATATACGGTTTTCTTACAAACACTTATCTATTATGATCTAATGAACTATTCTTTAGATGAAACTAAAATTTTACCTTATGCACTTACTCTTACGTTCACAAACATATAAAAAGAAGTTAACTCAACTTCGCTCATCCTCTATAGTACTTTATCCAACAAAGTGTAATTACTCCTTATCGATACATCGTTATGTATTATAGGGAGGAGTTATTATTGATGTCAAATCTTATTTGTTTTCAAATACTTTTGAAACTACTTTCCATTATATTCACATGTTTGATCAAATCAAATCATTTTATTTTATTTTGCATGTCATGTTAGTTATTTCGGTATTGTGTTCCATGAACTTATTATAGACATACTACATGTGTGTTAAATACACATATTCATGTCTGCAATAGTTCATTAGTGAATTTCAACGAAGTATGTGGAACCATTTTGGTATTATTGGACCAGTGACTGCATATATCTATATGTATCGATCCAAATAATTCATTAACTACCCTCCAACTAAATAGGTGCTTTGCTCTTTGTCTTTTGAGATACAATTCACCAATAGTATATGATTCATATTCATTACCATTCAAAGAATTATTCCTCAAATATATGACTAGTCCATAATCCTAAAAATAATTATTAAAATTTTAGGTACTTTCGTGTTACGTAGCTAATGCAATACGGTTATTCTAATAAATTATTTTGTAACGAATAACAAAATAAAACTATATTTCCTTTTTAGTAAATAATGGAAACAACTATTATTTTGTAAATAATATTTGGTATATTTACAATAACAATTTTCGTACCATGATGCATTCACTAATAGGTATTATATGACATGTTCCACTTTTTCCACCATTAATATAAAAGCGTATGAAATACGAAGCTTCAACTATTTATTTTAGGTTATTTATTTCTTTTATTGTAACTAATTTACAGTCAATAGTTTTCAATCAAACATCTTAACCCGTAGAAAATACATTTTCTACATGAAAAACACAGTTGGAATCAAATATCTTAACTCGATAGGAGGTTGAGATTTTTAGCTACGAAATTGAGACAATTTAAAATAAAAAATATATTTATTTGACCTAGGCAAATATTTTCACGTCAACTACTTTTCCTTTCCATCAAACCACTGTATCTTTTGCCCTACATGCAATGATCATGTCTTATTTATTTTAAATCATGTCCTTTTCCCTCCTATCAATTCATATCAGAGAATTACCCAACTCCTTCATTATAAATCATGAGTTTCCCCTTCCATCTTCATCTGTTCAAAACAAAATTGAATCATCGAGCCTAGACCAACTTGAAAAAAAGCAAAGGAAATCCCCTCAGTCGTAATAAAAATCGAATGAATGAAACAAAATTCTCATTTCAGTTTTTATAAAAAAGGAAAAGAGAGGGAGATCAATTCGAAATCGCGATGCCGATAAGAGGGAAGAGGCATTCGAAGGCTTAAATTTAATTCGAATGCATTGTATTCGACTTCATGCCACCATGGAGTTCGATGATGGGATTATGGGAGGAGGCGATCTTGATCTGGAGCCGCGATTATATCATGATGGGGTGAGGCAAAGTTTGATAGGGCCACGACAGTCACGTGGTCTTCTGTAGGGTTTAAGATGCTTGGTTGTGGCATCGAGATTGGGCAGGGCGTCGTCGTCATTGTGAATAGGTTGGGGTTAGAGTCATCTGAGGTGAGGCTGGGTTCGACGACGATGAAGTTAGGGTCTTTCGCAGTTGAGCTTTACGGGGGAGGAGGGGCAACGCATGCTTTCCAGAGGGATAGGATTCGAGGAGAAGCAGTCTTCGACGACAGCTGTGGTGGAGGTATAAACTTCTAGCTAATTTAAAGTTTAACAGTAAGGTAGATTTAAAATTTTATCAAGCCAATGAATTCAAAATTTAAACCGAGTATGTAATGGTAGTTTAAATTATGTCAAATGCTAATACATTTGAAATCATTTATACGAGATCCTAAATCAATGAAACCAGTAGAGTTTTGTTCGTTGCTGAGAATCGATGCAATAAAAAAAGGTGAGTATATCTCACTCTCTTTGGATTATCAAAATTTATTTTAAATAATTAAAATGAATTATTGATTGCTGGTTGAATTTATAAATTATTATCTGGTTAGATATTATATATATGTATATATTGTAGTATATATATATTAGTATTTGGGGTGATATTCCCGTACATTATAGCGGATGAGAGCGATGACCCATGTGTCGCGATATCCCCTCGAAGTGAGATTGGTATTATTTTGTGTTGTATTAACATCCGTGGATGCCAGGAAACAGGTTGGAGGGATCCAACCAGATTCCTTAAATTTATTGTTTATTTTTAATATAAAGTGATATATGATCTGTGTAGAATAATCTATTATAGATTATTGTAGTGTTTGGAATTATTGGATGCTATTGTAGCACTGCCCTAAATTTTTATAATTTAAATGCTATAAATATGTTTTTAAAATTTATGGAATTAAGGCGATTTGATAAAAAATAATATATATTGGAACTGGGGTTATTTTAAAGAATTGAATAAGAAAAATATATTGATTTTTGGTTATATCTAACTATTGGGAATTACTAAATGGGATTTTTAAAATGAATTATATAAGAGAATTTTATAAATGATATTCTGGAAATATAAAAAGGAGTTAAAAACAATATTGAAAATAGATTTGAAGTGAAAATGGAATTTATAAGAAAAGAATGTATATAATAGAGTTAAATGAATAAGATTTGTTTATACTGATAAAAGCCAAAAAGGGTTATAACATTTATAAATAATGTTTATAAATAAAGGAATTCGATAGCAGATGATAATTGGGAATATAAAATTCATAGGGCAAGTATATATTAGAAAATGGAAAACAGGGTTGAGAAAAATAGTAGACTCTATTTTGGAAATGGGAATGGTTAGGGAATCGGAATTAAAATCGATATGATGTGAATCAAGAGGAAGTTATGAATTAAATTGGTTATCGAGGTTTTAAAATATATCTTTAAGAAGTTAAGTTCATTTCGAAAGGGAAACTTTATTATTTAAAACTATGAAAATTTTGAACTAGGTAATATTTGAATACTTAGAAAAATGGATTTTTTTTTAAATATTAATATTTATTGAAATAAATTTTAACTTTTATAATCAGCTTTGTAAATTGATTTTTTTTCATTTTAAATGAGTTATTGATGGTTTATTAAAATATTGATATTTTAAATAATAACTTAAAACATATTTTAACATAAAAATAAAATACTATTCTTTAAAAATGCCATTATATATATAGTTTTGAAATGATTGAAAATTTATTTATAAAGTCCTCTCGAGATGTGCAAACAGTTTTGGTTTAAGAATGTGATTTTGTAAGAAAATTCATATAAATGGAATTATAGGGACTTAAGAAAATTTCCAATGTCAGATGCGATAACTTCGGAAAGGAATTTGAATCCAATTAAAGAAGTTATAAATTTTTTGGTTGGGGTTATAAATAATTATAATCGGTTTAGAAATCGTAAAAAGTATTTATTAAAAATTCTAGAGACTTATGAGATAAGTACGGAATATTTCCAAGTTAAATATTGAGAAGATTTTGGAAACTATATATATAAATATTCTCCCAAGCATTAAGGAAGGTTTTGGAAATATTTTAGTGGAAAATATTTGGAATAGAAATATTTTCTAAGTGTTATAAAAATGGAAGTTGAAAATATTTCAAAGTATTAAAATAGAGAAATATCCTGTTGTGGGTACAAGTGTTGAAATTGTTTTCAAAAATAGAAATATTGAAAGATATTGAATATATATCTTAGTGAAGATGTTTTGGAATAAATATTTTGGAGATTTACAAAATTTGGGCCTAGTGTTTGCTTATGAATGTTTTGTCGATAGTTAAATAACCGACTATCAATATTAACCAATTTCGTTAATCGTTTCGAAGAGACCAGGATCGAATTTAATTATCCGAAAAACACTTTGATCAAATTTGAACGTTACGAATGAATATCATGAAGATGACTATGATGGTGATTCAGTTTGTCCCGACCTAGGACAACTTCTATGGATGAATGCTATCAAAACATCATCATTGGAGGACGATTGTCATGATCCGAAATCCAATGTTCAAAAATTGACACTACATACCTCACTTGTATTCGACTGCCAAAAATTCAAACATCGAACTCCAGTCGGATGGAGCTTATAACAACATCGGATGAATATAAAATAGAGGAAACAGAATGAATATCATGCTTCACATCACATATATAACATCAACATAATATCCATTACTACATCAGAGTATTCTTATACATATATCATAACTCCAAATAGAACATCATAATAGTACAACTAGTGATCATATATCCAAAAGTCTTCAAAGGAATGAAGTGATAGCGAACTTCCAAAAACTAAACACCTGAGATCCCAAAAGCTTCTAAAATATCTCCAAAGCTAAAGTTCCAAAATACTGCTAACACCAGAACATGGAAACCTGCTACTAGGCTGCCCGTGTGGAAATTATGGGCACCTAGAGTTTAGAAAAGAAACAGTAAACTCTAGGTCAGTCATGGGACTGGTATGAGTAAACAAAATAGTTGATTTTAAATAAACTAGATTTATAAAAAGAAAATCTGGTATGCTTTTGGAAAATGGAACTACCATAAGGTCTCCCGGCACACACACAATGCAATCGCACACTTGGGGGAGATTTCCCCTTATGATAGTCAAATATGCTTAATACGAGAAAACTCTTTTGATATTATTATTAGTTCATAGTGTGAAAACATTTCGAAAGTAGAATATTAATCTTAGCCAGCATAGGTACCATTACACTATGCCTACTATAGCTACCATGTTAAATGGCAGGTTCTACAACTAAAACCGTACTGGTTTGTATTGTTTTGTTTGGGTTTCCAACAAATGGTCAGGCTAAGGAACTTCCTACTGCCATATGAGTACGCCTCTGGCGGATGTCCCGAGAACTTAACCAGTTCTCTTCCAACATAACGCCGGGTTACCTCTGTAACTAGGTAACTACTACACAAATATGCCACTCCCCGGTCCTTTGGGACCTTTATCCGAGGGCCCTCTACCACAAAGCTACATCCACACAGTAAATGAGACTGGAGCTACCACATAGGTAAATATCTGGGCTCCATTCCATGACATCACCTTTTTCTAGAAGGAAATGACATACCCTAAAGGGTGCGACCATCATAACCTTGCCGCATCTTTTCTGTTTCGACCATTTTCGGGTTGTGAGGTCCGATGAGGTCTCGTCCACAAAGCTACGCTTTACATGAAAGCCATGCTTTGATCACAAATGATCAACAAATGATCATCAACACACAGCAACATTTAGCATGCCACACTACCAAATTGGGAGTATATTGTGATAACTCGGATTTCTTTGGCATCAGATAATTGTATAATTATCTGATTTAAAAATATTTAAAATACTAATTTATAGATTAAACAGATAAATTTGATATTATTCATATCTATACATATACATTTGTGTTAAATTGAATTTAAACTAGAAATTCAAAAGGTGGATATCTTAAGTTATTTTGAAAATATATTTTATGATTTTATATGATTGGTTTTACATTATTTTCTTTAAAAGATTTATTTATAAAAATTTAATATAATGTATTTATTTAATGGATATATATAAGTTTTATAAAAAAAATCATTTAAGGATTCATTAATTCATGGGATTACAAATATAAATTAAATGTTTACATAACTACAAATGGAAATAGAATGTATCTAATTAAGTGTAAACAAATATTATACATATGTTAATTTAAGAAATATGGTTTAAGAAATTGGAAAATATAAACACATGGAAAAGATACAAGTGTTAATGTATGAAATAATGTTAGTAACAAGTGTATAACATGTAATAAGATTTTTTAACAAGTGTCATTTATCATTCTTCATTTTAATTTTTAATAAAATAATAAGACAAGAATGTAAAAATCCTACTATCTCCTATTCCCATCTTTTCTTCGTTTTTCACTTTACATTTCTCAAATTTTCAAGGCAAGAAACCTGAGATAAAAGAAAATCAAGTCCAGAAATTAAATCAAACAACTACAGTTTCTACTATTTCAAGATTTAAAACAAAGGCAAAGATTTCAGAAATCTCAAAACTCAGTTTAAGGCAAAGATCTGTTTCAAAGAAAATCTCAAATCAAAAGTATACCAAGTACTCAAGAAAATTTTTAAAATTTCAAGCAACTTAATTTTCAAATTCAAGTTTGAGCCTTAATTCCAGATCAGCATGTAGAAGAGGAGTTAACTATTCACTGTTATTTTTTGCCAGGTGAGTTGACATTAATTCTTTTAAGTTAAATCACTTATATAGTTTATGCATGCTTCAATCAATGGAAAAAAAAGTTAGTCTGGCTATACAAATAGAATTCCTATTGCATGCCTGTGTGCACTTTTGAATATCTCTGTAAATCTGCAAACAGACCAATTATGTTCAAAAGGAAAAAATAAATTTTTTTACTTGATTACTTTTAGCATGGGATGCTCCAATGGAAGTTGGTTGTGATGGTGTAAATCAATTTATTAAATGCTAAAAAGTATCAAGTAGCTTCTCTATTTTAAAACTACCAGGTGAGTGAACTGCCTGGGTTCGATCTTAAACTTTGTAACCGGATTAACATGTGATAATTCTTGACATGTGAATGTAAAAAAAATATGCTGCATGACTGTAAATTTGAAGATATATGTGTATATGACTGTGCATAGGAATGTATTTCTTCTGTTCTAAGTATAGGCTAAAAAAAAATCTTTCCAAATTTGATTCTTTCTTCCCAGATTTCTTTTAATTGTTGATGTTTGAACAAAAAGTGCTTCAATCATCAAGATATAAATTTTAAATAAGGTTTCAAGTGTTTAAGTTAAGTAAATATTTAGAAAACAAGAAGGCCACAGCAAAATCCATTCTGGAAAAAATATATTCAAGTGTCCAAATTCCAAGCTTTAGTTATATAAAGAGAATCGTATTAGAATTTTATGATTTTTGATAATCATATCATGATATTTAAGCTTGATTTTGTGGAGTAAATAAGGGTTGGTCTGGTAATGGTGTTTTATCGATTTTTGACAATCTAAAGGAATTTGGTCATTAAGATTTATGCTGGAGGAGCTTCAAGGGATGGTGAAGACTAGAAAAATGGTTGAAAATAGTCTCATCCACCGTAGTGGCCGGATAGGGTCAGAATAGGGTTTAAGGACCTTTTTGGTTTGAAGAGGTTACCGAGTTCATCGCGATGGAGAGGCTGGACCGGACTTGATCAGAGAGGGTGGGTTTGGTGCGTGAGACTTCGACGTAGGGTAGGGCAGTGTATCGGGGTCTCAGGCGACCTGAGACGGTGGCTCAGGGAGGGTTTCCGTTGAGTGATATTGATTTTTGCTGTAACGAATAGTTCGATTTTGAGTTGTTGAGAATTAGTAATTTCTAGGTTACCAAACGTCTCATCGATGACGTCGCCGACATGAGGTCGGTAGCGGAGCCAGTCAGAGGTGACTGGAGTGATTGTGCACGTGCACAAGACGGTTTCGTATCTGGTGTTGGATTGCTGTGTTTAGCTTCGGGGAAGAAGGGGGTATACTCGGGGATTCTCTCGAATTCAATAGGGGTAGTACTGAATTTTTGGGCTTGGAGAAGTTTGTTTTTCTGGCTCGTGTTGTCGATTGAGTTTTCTGGGTTTGAGCTCAGGTTATTTTGATCTGTTATCTAGTTCTTAAAATATAAGGGGAGATAATTAAAAAAGTTTATTTAAAGAGCTAGTATAATTAAGTTCTCAAGCGAAATATCAAAATAATTTGTTAGTCAAATGATCGTATAATTTGTTTGATTTGGTATATTTCCAAGTTGATTAAAAGTAACTAGTTTTAATCATGAAATTAATCCCTAAACGATTCTCAAATAAGAATAATGATGCAATTAAATAATTGATGTAAATAAGAATTTGTCATTATTCAATTAAGGTTATGATTAATTAAAATTAGTAATTAGTGAATTACTTAAAGGTTAACCACTAAAAGAAATTAATAGGGGTTGATTGATTAATATTAATAATCAAAGTATAATTACTTGATGAAAAGTAGTTAATGAATAGTTAATGAATATAATTAAGGAAAGAATCATTAACTATTGATTAAGTGATAATTAATTAACTAATGTAATTAATAAACTGATTGAAAATGAAGCAATTAAGGCTTATTTTTTTATTTTTTTAATTAATCAATTAAGTAATTGAAGGGAGATTAATTAATAAATAGTTAAGGATTAATTTATTTAAAATTGAGGATTATCAATTACTTAATTAGAAATTAATTAATTGGTAATTAGAGATTAATGGATGAGTAATTAGAGATAAATTACCCAAATGATAAATTACTTAACATAAGAAGTCAAAGGATAAATTTGTTAAGGATTAATTAATCAGTGAAATTGATTAGGAATGAGTGAAGAGTAATTAATTCGTGAAATTAATTACTAATGTAATTAAGGAGTAATTAATCAAGGATGATTAATTAAGAAGAATGACTTAAGAATGATTAGTTAATTGTGTTGTGATTAATTTAATTAGGAATGGTGTGATTAATTAATCTTGCTTATGAGTCATTGAATGATAATGTGGTTATTTATCAATGATGGATTGCTGTGTAAAAGTGACATCCTGTATTTAAATTGAGTTTTATTTCACTTGAATAACGAAGTTAAGTTGTATGGAATTCGAAAAGACCGGAGTCGGCTATTAGAAAATACCCGAAACCACTTCGATTCTTTGAAAGTTGATATTTGAAATCAATAGGCTGGAATGGAATGATTTAAGTGAATTGGATCATTTAATCTAAGTTTTGGCACTTAGAATTGATGTGTGAAATAAGTGATGTCTATAACAACTTGTGAAGTTGTAAATTGATATAAGTTAGCCCGGTTTATATATATGCTATATGCTCTTGTAATTCATGCTAGATGGGTTTACTCACGCTGGTTTCCAGCCTGACCCGGGTGTTACATTGATGTAATGCTCGGGTCAGACCGAGTATTACATATTTTCAGGTAAGGACGTTCTGGAGCTCAGGAGGCGAGCTATATGGCAGGAACGTATGGAGTGTTTCCGCTGTGATATATAGTTGTATATATAGGGCATGTTATTTAAAATGTCCAGTGTTGTGTAAATGTTGTAACTCTGATGTATAAAAATATAAGTGTACTGATGCAGTTCTTCTTTGTAAAACTGTTATTTATGTGATATTATATTTTGATTCACTGCGAATGTGAGGCCCCTGTGACTTGTTACTGTTTCTTCTTTTTTCTCTTTTCTTCTTTTCCTAATTATCTGGAATTTTCTGGATTGAAAATTCCGGGTCATTACATTTGGTATCAGAGCTGAAAGGCTAAGTGAGAACCTTGGCTCTAGTGGGATTTACTCATTAAATAGAGTCCGTGGTACTCTATAATGAGTTGAGAGAGAGAGAGAGAGAGTGTGTGTGTGTGTATATATGAGAGCGTACTTGTTATTTTCTTATATAAAGATTTTAAATAATTTTATATAAGAATATATTTTGAGATATAAAGTATTATTTCTTTCTAATAAATATTAAGGTTATTGGTTGTTAAATTATTGGAATTAAATTAAGTGATAATAGAAATACAACCAAATTGAAATTAAATAAAGATAAGTTTGAAATGGATTCAAACTGAAACTAAAATCTTGAATTTGGAAAAGAATTTTAGAAAAAGACAATAATGGATTGGTTACCTTGGTTATTATCATTTTTTTGTTTAATAATATAATGTGTGTAAATGAGTAAGCAAAATGAAATGTTTTAGGGAAGTAAAACATTTAGGCAAGTGTGATTTATGAATTGAAACTGAAGATGATCTAAATTGTGAAGTTTGAATCCTAAGATTTAAAAACATTTGTAGTTTGTTTCCCAATTATTAAAAGGAATAATAAATAATATTATTTGAATGAGAGAGCTTGATTCAAACAAGAGTTGTTTGAAAATTTAAAGGAATTTGTTTTGAATTGACACCAGGGTGGTTTAAAATTTGAAGTATAACTTGGTGTGTAAAGGAAATTAATATATATATATTTTTGGATATACATAATATCAGAGATGATTTGTAATAAACTCTAAATGTTGATTTTTAAATTTGGAAAGAGATGTGATACCTAAAGTGATAAATTTTGGAACTTATAAGTGGGAGGATTATTAATGTGAAGTTGAAAATTTGAAATGGGAATTCAAATTGGGTAAGGTTGGCTGGATTAAGTAAATTGAATTTAACTTTGGGAAAGTTAAATAATTCAACAGGCAACTTGAATTGGAAATTTCAAAATTAAATTTGGATTTAACCTGGGAAGTTAAATGGTTAATTTAAATTGGGAGTTTGTGTGATCTCAAAAATGGGTTTGAGATCTGGAAATTGAAAATGGATGGATGTTTTAAAAATATTTTGGATAATACCATCCTGTTGTTATTAATAATCTTTAGCTGAAATTGGAATTGCTTAAATAAATGAAGAAATGAGGTTTGGTAATATATCCATTATTAAGATAAAATGGAGTTTGGATCCAGAATTAAAAGGTTTAAAGAGATAAGTTGATTTGATATAAAGGATTAAATCAACATCTGAAAATTTAACAGGAATTTATATAATTCGGGATGGTTTAAATTTAAAATTTGAATTGAATTAAATTAGTTCAAAATGAATTTGATTTGAATTAATTGGAATTATAATTGAAGATAGATAAGTATAAAAAAAATTCAAACGGAAAATTTGAATTTGACTAGTTTGAAATGAAATTGAAGTTGAATGAGATCAAATTCAAATGGGAAATGAGATTAATTCAAGCAGGAATTGAAATGATTTGAAATTGAAGTGGATTCAATTTGAAATTAGTCCAAATTTATTTGAATAATTTGGAACTGTAAATAAAGTTAAACAAGTAAAAATCAAATGAAATTTGGTTTGAAGTTGGAAAGAAATTGAGAATTAATTCAACTTGAATTGGGAATAAATCAAGTCCAACGGAATTTGGAGTTATTTGAATTGGAATTGGGCCAATTTAAATGGATATTTAAATTGAATTGATGGGAAAGTGAGCAGTTTTGACTCTGGACTATTTTTAATATAAATTGTTTTAATATAAACTTATTTTTCCAAGCTATTTAATATATACAATCTTTCATTTAAAAGCCAAATTATTTATTTACAATTATTTTTGGAACTATTAAGCAATTTTTCAACTGTTTTATAAACTGATTACTGTTTTTCCACTATTTTACAAATTAATTACTATTTTACAACTATTTTGCAATTATCTAAAAGTTTTGAAAACATTTAGCTATTCTCCAATTATTTTACAATTAGTCAGCTATTTTACAGTTATTTGCAAACTAATAATTATTTTTCAAATACTTATCTTTTTTTAAAACTTTCAAGCTATTTTCTAAATATAAAATGGTCGGATTTCAAACTGTTATTAATTAAATACCCAACTGAGATAAGGATTGAAGTGATAATCAATGGAATTGAGGCAATTTTAAGTAAATGAATGAAAATTTAGGTGAATGTGAACGGAAAGGAAATTGATTTGGCTAATAATCAATGAAAACAAATACATAGGATGTACGTATATTATTCTATTCGCATAATGATTTGATCCAAATTCGAGCGTAGAATTTCGAGATAGCTTATCGATCCGAGTTGGGATTTTTCACTCGATTTTCGACGACGAACCTGGATATGGATTGTTGATTGGTTCTGGATGTTCTCTATCATAGTTATGGCTATGCAAGGAGAATGATGGTTTCTAATCAAGAAACCAGATCTGTGTCCGCACTAGGAAGTCGGGTGGATGATACTAGTTCGGAGGTGAAATTGTGTGATCGAGTGAGCGATCAGATTGGTATAGCATACGGATGATAGGTGTACATCGTGCAGTTTTGAACGAAATTGATATTGGAAAGAGTAATCAAATTTGAATATTTGATTTTGAATAAACAAAGTTATATATCTTTGTTATATGTAAGATGAAACTCCCCTTGTTGAATCTATTGCCAGAAGGAAAGGATTTTGAAAGTGTTTGAAGTATAAAAGGAATTTTATACAAGTTTGAAATGATCCAAAGTTTTAAAAATTATATATATCTGAATATATATATATAAAGGATCTTATGAGGATTTTGGAAAAAGATTTTGGGAACCTTTGAATTTGGAAAGGCTTTTGATTTTTGGGTAAAATCAATATTGAAATTTGGAATGCCTAGTTTGAGAATTATCGATTTTGGGATAATCAATTTTGTGTAAAGGAGCCTTGCATAAGATCATACTAGGTGTATGATTTGATAGATACTATATGTGTGTAGTATAAAGTGTTTTGATGATGGCTTTGGGGAAAAAGGCGCTCCCTTGAAATGAACTTCTCAGGAGTGCCACCGGGTGGTGCTGCCTTGAGCCCCAGGGGGGGTTTCTAAAGTTGATCCTGTGAGGAGTCTAGACAAAGCTAGTTCCTGAGGATTATGAGTAGAGTATACCATAGTGAAAGTTGTGTGTGCCGCTGAGAGCCAACATTCTACGTTTGATTTTATATTGGTAGACTGCGACCTATGGTAAAATAGCGAAAGTCATGTGTGCCGCTGAGAGCTAACAGTCTACGTTTGATTTTACATCGGTAGACTACGACCTATGTAGGAGTGGAGAAGTTTCATTTTGACAGCGAAAGTCGTGTGTGCCGCTGAGAGCCAATAGTTACATGGACTTTTGCTGCGATAGCAACGTAACCCTGGAATGTAACTGCGATCTGTTGTGGGTTCCATGGCGTAATCGAGGGGTGCGGAGTGCCTACAGTTACATGGACTTTTGCTGCGATGGCAACGTAACCCAGGATGTAACTGCGACCATGAATGTGAGTGATGATCTCCAGAGCATTCTCACAAAGGAATTTCCTCTATTTTCAAAACTGTTTTCTATATTTTCAATAAAATTATTTTCCAAGTATTTCCGCTGGGTGTTGAAAATAGGTCTCCTAGGTACTTATAGATTTTCAGTCCTATGCCTGATCAACGTATAACCGAATTTCTATGAGAACAAGGATGGACTGGTTGAAACATCGAGTTATAAATTGGTATTTTTATAATACTATTTTAGAAATATTATATAGATTTTAAAGTGTTTTAAAAATGTTCAAAAAGTGAAATAATTGATATGAAGTATTTTTATAAATTCCGACTTCGTTTCTTTTCGAGGACGAAAAGATTCAGAGGGGGGAGGAATGTGATAACCCGGATTTCTTTGGCATCAGATAATTGTATAATTATCTGATTTAAAAATATTGAAAATACTGATTTACAGATTAAACAAATAAATTTGATATTATTCATATCTATACATATATATTTGTGTTAAATTGAATTTAATTAGAAATTCAAAAGGTGAATATCTTAAGTTATTTTGAAAATATATTTTATGATTTTATATGATTGGTTTTACATTATTTTCTTTAAAAGATTTATTTATAAAAATTTAAGATAATGTAATGGATATATATATATATAAGTTTTATAAAAAAAATCATTTAAAGATTCATTAATTCATGGGATTACAAATATAATTAAATGTTTACATAACTACGAATGGAAGTAGAATGTATCTAATTAAGTGTAAAAAAATATTATACATATGTTAATTTAAGAAATATGGTTTAAGAAATTGGAAAATATAAACACATGGAAAAGATACAAGTGTTAATGTATGAAATAATGTTAGTAACAAGTGTATAACATGTAATAAGATTTTTTAACAAGTGTCATTTATCATTCTTCATTTTAATTTTTAATAAAAAAATAAGACAAGAATGTAAAATCCTACTATCTCCTATTCCCATCTTTTCTTCATTTTTCACTTTACATTTCTCAAATTTTCAAAGCAAGAAACCTGAGGTAAAAGAAAATCAAGACCAGAAGTTAAATCAAACAACTACAGTTTCTACTATTTCAAGATTTAAAACAAAGGCAAAGATTTCAGAAATCTCAAAACTCAGTTTAAGGCAAAGATCTGTTTCAAAGCAAATCTCAGATCAAAAGTATATCAAGTACTCAAGAAAAAGTTTAAAATATCAAGCAACTTCATTTTCAAATTCAAGTTTGAGCCTTCAATTCCAGATCAGCATGTCGAAGAGGAGTTAACTATTCTCTGTTATTTTTAGCCAGGTGAGTTGACATTAATTCCTTTAAGTTAAATCACTTATATAGTTTATGCATGCTTCAATCAATGGAAAAAAAGTTTGTCTGGCTATACAAATAGAATTCCTGTTGCATGCCTATGTGCACTTTTGAATATCTCTGTAAATCTGCAAACAGACCAATTATGTTCAAAAGGAAAAAATAATTTTTGTTTGTTTGTTTACTTTTAGCATGGGATGCTCCAATGGAAGTTGGTTGTGATGGTGTAAATCAATTTATTAAATACTAAAAAGTATCAAGTAGCTTCTCTGTTTCAAAACTACCAGGTGAGTGTACTACCTGGATTCGATCTTAAGCTTTGTAACCGGATTAACATGTGATAATTCTTGACTTGTGAATGTAAAAAATAATATGCTACATGACTGTAAATTTGAAGATCTATGTGTATATGACTGTGCATAGGAATGTATTTCTTCTATTCTAAGTGCAGGCTAAAAAAAAATCTTTCCAAATTTGATTCTTTCTTCCCAGATTTCTTTTATTTGTTGATGTTTGAACAAAAAGTGCTTCAATCATCAAGATATAAATTTTAAATAAGGTTTCAAGTGTTTAAGTTAAGTAAATATTTAGAAAACAAGAAGGTCACGGTAAAATCCATTCTGGAAAAATATATTCAAGTGCCTAAATTCCAAGCTTTAGTTATATAAACCGAATCGTATTAGAATTTTATGATTTTTGATAATCATATCATGATATTTAAGCTTGATTTTGTGGAGTAAATAAGGGTTGGTCTGGTAATGGTGTTTTATCGATTTTCGACAATCTAAAGGAAATTGGTCATCAAGATTTATGCTGGAGGAGCTTCAAGGGATGATGAAGACTGGAAAAATGGTTGAAAATAGTTTCATCCACCGTGGTGGCCGGATAGGGTCAGAATAGGGTTTAAGGACCTTTTTGGTTCGAAAAGGTTATCGAGTTCATCGCGATGGAGAAGCTGGATCAGACTTGATCAGAGAGGGTGGATTTGGTGCGTGAGACTTCAGCGTAGGGTAGGGCGGTGTATCGGGGTCTCAGGCGACCTGAGACGATGGCGCGGGGGGGGGGGGGGGGGGGGGAGGGGGAGGGGGGGAGGGGGGTTTCCATTGAGTGATATTGATTTTTGTTGTAACGAATAGTACGATTTTGAGTTGTTGAGAATTAATGATTTTTGGGTTGCCGAACGTCTCGTCGATAACGTCATCGACATGAGGATGGTAGAGGAGTCGGTCAGAGTTGACTGGAGTGATTGTGCACGTGCACAAGACGGTTTCGAATCTGGTGTTGGATTGCTGTGTTTATCTTCGAGGAAGAAGGGGGTATACTCGGGGATTCTCTCGAGTTCGATAGGGGTAGTAATGAGTTTTTGGGCTTGGAGAAGTTTGTTTTTTTGGCTCATGTTGTCGATCGAGTTTTCTGTGTTTGAGCTCGGGTTATTTCGATCTGTTATCTGGTGCTTAACATATAAGGGGAGATAATTAAACAAGTTTATTTAAAGAGCTAGTATAATTAAGTTCTCAAGCCAAATATCAAAATAATTTGTTAGTCAAATGATCGTATAATTTAATTTGTTTGGTTTGGTATATTTCCAAGTTGATTAAAAGTAACTAGTTTTAATCATGAAATTAATCCCTAAATGATTCTCAAATAAGAATAATGATGTAATTAAATAATTGATGTAAATAAGAATTTGTCATTATCCAATTAAGGTTGTGATTAATTAAAATTAGTAATTAGTGAATTACTTAAAGGTTAACCACTAAAAGAAATTAATAGGGGTTGATTGATTAATATTAATAATCAAAGTATAATTACTTGATGAAAAGTAATTAACGAATAGTTAATGAACATAACTAAGGAAAGAATCATTAACTATTGATTAAGTGATAATTAATTAACTAATGTAATTAATAAATTGATTGAAAATGAAGCAATTAAGGCTTAATTTTTTATTTAATTAATTAATTAAGTAATTGAAGGGAGATTAATTAATAAATAGTGAAGGATTAATTTATTTATAATTGAGGATTATCAATTTATTAATTAGAAATTAATTAATTGATAATTAAAGATTAATGGATGAGTAATTAGAGATAAATTACCCAAATGATAAATTACTTAATATAAGTAATCAAAGGATAAATTTGTTAAGGATTAATTAATTAATGAAATTAATTTGGAATGAGTGAAGTGTAATTAATTTGTGAAATTAATTACTAATGTAATGAAGGAATAATTAATCAAGGATGATTAATTAAGAAGAATGACTTAAGAATGATTAATTAATTGTGTTGCAATTAATTTAATTAGGAATGGTGTGATTAATTAATCTTGCTTATGAGTTATTGAATGATAATGTGGTTATCTATCAATGATGGATTGCTGTGTAAAAGTGACATCCTCTATTTAAAGTTGAGTTATATTTCACTTGAATAACGAAGTTAAGATGTATGGAATTCGAAGAGACCGGAGTTGGCTATTAGAAAATACCCGAAACCACTTCGATTCTTTGAAAGTTGATATTTGAAATCAATAGGCTGGAATGGAATGATTTAAGTGAATTGGATCATTTAATCTAAGTTTTGGCACTTAGAATTGATGTGTGAAATAAGTGATGTCTATAACAACTTGTGAAGTTGTAAATTGACATAAGTTAGCCCGAGTTATATATATATATTGTATGCTCTTGTAATTCATGCTAGATGGGTTTACTCACGCTGGTTTCCAGCCTGACCCGGGTGTTACGTTGATGTAATGCTCGGGTCAGACCGAGTATTACATATTTTCAGGTAAGGACGTTCTGGAGCTCAGGAGGCGAGCTGGATGGCAGGAACGTATGGATTGTTTCCGCTGTGATATATACTTGTATATATAGGACATGTTATTTTAAAATGTCCAGTGTTGTGTGAATGTTGTAACTCTGATGTATAAAAATATAAGTGTACTGATACAGTTCTTCTTTGTAAAACTATTATTTATGTGATATTATATTTTGATCTGCTGCGAATGTGAGGTTCCTGTGACTTGTTACTGTTTCTTCTTCTTTCTCTTTTCTTCTTTTCCTAACTATCTCGAATTGTCTGGATTGAAAATTCCAGGTCGTTACATATATCGCTGATAAACTTCAATTACATAACCTCTGAGCTCGTACGTCTCAAAGAAGCGTATTAAGCTAAGAGAATAAATTCTCCGCCACCAACAGATACGTATTTGAAAGAAATCTACTTTATATCTCAAAGTGTAGTGTCAGACATACAACCATACAAGTCTGTTCCGGGTTCGAATAGAACCGAGGCACTTCGTCCAATAAAGGAAGAAGTCCTTGCAAATCCGGGTATCCACAATCTCGATCGGAACTTCCCATCACTTAGGGAATCTCTATACCGTAGCTACTCGGTGCAGAGACAATCGATAGGTTATCCTATCGTTTTCGAAGACACCCAGTCTTCAACAACGGTCTTCAAATGCTATCCATTTTGACGTATCGCTATTCAGAATGGGTTATATGACACAAAGGTCCTCTCCCGGCTAAACCGAATTGTGAGCGTTTAATTTTGAAACATGTGGATAATATCAATCACAAAGATTCACATTCAGGGTTCGATGTGGGTTTCAGATAACCAACTGGAATCGGACTCCCTGTCGCATCGAAGTTTAAATGCCGTTTTACGGGCAAAGGGGTTTTCACATCAACACAGAATTAATTCACAAATCACAGTCCAGCACAAAGCTACTCACATCACATAGTATCACGACCACAATGGAAATAACAATCCAATGTAGAACAATAGTTAATTATTTTCCAATGTGAGTGTGATTTAATAAATTAACCATATAATTATTTTTATTGATTATTTTAAATCAATAATTAATTTTGGATAAAATAATTTAAATTTTAATTAACTTGATTAATTATTTCTTAATTAATTATTTTAATTAACTGCCAATTATAAATTTATTAACTTAAATTATTTTATTAACAATTCTTAATTAACAAATTAATTAGATACTTAATTATTAATTAGCCAATATTTAATTACTATATAAATTCTTAATTATTTAGTTAAGTATAATTATTAATTTAATCATTCTTGATTGTTATTTATCTAAATTTACATTTAAAAATCTCCTTTAAACTAAAATCAATCTATTATTACATTGAAAACTTTAATGGTAATTAAATTTATTATTTAACTTAAGTTAATTACTTAATTAAAATATTAATTAAGGTTTTAGAAAACATTGATATGTACTCACTTAGTCAATTAACTGGAAACAAATTCTTAACTTAAAAGTAGTCAACATTTTTTTACTTTAACATTACAGACTTTAAATAAATTGGGCTTTACCCATTTTGGAAATAACCCGAGCAAACCCAGGTGTTTACTCGAGTCAAACTCGAGTTTCTCTCTTCCCTTCCTCGAGTTCTTCCTCTCATATCTACTTCTTCTTCCTTTCATTTTTTTCTTAAGCTAAGTTTAAGTTTAAACTTTTATACAGAACACATACTAACACACCCAAAACCAACTCGAAGCAAATCAACTATTTACCCGAGTATCAACTCGAGTTATTCCACTGAAAATTTACTGACACATCACGCAAGGCCGTGCACGTGCACGTCGCCGCGCCGCCGCTCCGGTGGCCATCGCGACCTTCGGCAAGTCGAAATTTATCCTCATACTCACAATCGAAGCTTGATTCGACACAGAAACCTCGGAATCGAAAATGAGCATTTTGCTCGACACTGTAACTCGAACGCACCCAAACTGAATTGCCTCGCCACCACGTCTCAGACCACCGGAAGAGCTTCCACCCCGTCCACACCATGTCACCACTCATACTACCATCCCCCATCATCTCGAGCAACTCAATCGCTTCGAGGTGATGAAATCACCTCATTTATGGACATGAAACAAAAATGCGAATACAACCTTAAATTTAACTCGACTCTCCAATTTATGCAATAGAAAAATTTTTCGACAATTTTCCTAAAATCTTTAATCAATAAACTAGCTTTAAACCAATTTTCATCAACAATTATTTGATCGATCATCAGAAAATGGAAAAAGAACAAATTTTTTACAAACACGAACTACATTTGGAATACTAAATGAAAAATCATCATATTAATTTTAAAAATCATATCATGGTATGTTCATTCAAGTTATGTAATCAAAGTAATATTTAACAACATTCTAATTTATCCAAAAATTCACCTTTTACTGTAAAACTAAAAGTTACAAAGTCAAACTTCACTTTTAAGCTTTGAACAATTTTTTTTTCTGTGATTCAAGTTTAAACAAACTTTTTTTGTTAAAAAATCCTAAGCTAAAAAGGTTTGTATGAAGTTTATTTGATTTTTTTTTCTAATTCACTTTGCTCTGAAACAAAATATTGAAGAACAACTATGTAAGGGTTTCCAGTAACACAAAAAAAAAACATATAGAACAAATTTTCTTCAATATGCAGCAAAGCGCAAGATTTTGTAAACCAAATACTTAGATTTCCATTTAAAAAAAATAAGTTTACTCACTTAGAAATGTTGACGAACAGAGAGCTGCTTTTCCTTGTGTTTGAAAACCTACAGATGATCTACTTTTAATTTTTTTTCTGTTTTATTTAGTTAAATGATCTTGAGTTTGAAAAATATAGTGATACTTATGTTTTCTTTTCTTCCTGACTTTGCTATGTTTTTGCTTTTGAACGAAACGAAATGAATATGGGTGTGTATATATATAAAGGAGGCAGTGTTGTATCAGGTAGGTGTTTTCTGGTGTGGTTTACTTCTCTTTTTTTTCCAGATATTTCTTTGCTGCCTCCATCTCTAACCAGAAAAATTTCCTTTGGAGATTTTCATTACCTTTCGAAATGACTTGATTTTGTGCTAAGAAGAAAGCATTAAATGCTATTGTTCCCCTCTTAGTTTACAGATAACCTTATTTGATTTTTTGTAAGTACAAATTTTGTTTTATTTTGCAGATTTTTTCTTGCATATGTCTTTGTTTTGTTGCTTCCTGGTTTATAAAATTCTCATGCAACCTTGTATGAATTTCCTATGTCATTTTATAACCATATGATTTTATCACAAACATACTCTTGAATTTTTTATTTCTATTTGAAGTTTAACTATCAACATTTAATTTATAAATATATTTTATTTTATGGTTTAAGACAATTTCTTGTGTGTTATGCATTTTTTATTCATTATTATTATTATTATTATTATTTATATAAAGCTTAAACTACCAAATATTTATTTATATCAATATATTCTTGTAATATTAATATTAATAATATTTTATTCCTTTTGAAACTTTTCAAATTAAATTCAAAAGTTCAAATAAATTACTAAATTTAAATTAACAAATTTTTAGAATGTTACAATGATGAATATTCTAAGTAAAATTGTTCTTTAAAGGTAATGCTTAGCCTCAAATCTCATCAACCGGGAATGACAAAAACATGGGAGATGCAGCAAGGCTAAGTGGGCCGCATCCAAGTAGGGTATGTTATCACCTTTCTAGGTATCCTCGGAACCCCATTTATCTTAGATATAGGTATATATGAAAGAAGAAGCGCTCGGTAGTAAGGGTGGGAACACCTACGGTGATAACATATTTGGTTTATCTAGGTCAGGGGTGGGCCGGTCCTGTGTAGCAGGGGATCCCAGCGTGAGCCTCGGTACATGGTTCTAGAGGTGTACTGTGACAGGCAGTACTCTACTGGCCCAGTCATTCATTTGAATCCATTCTCCAATACGAGCTTACGTTTTGTTTATAGAGCCTAGTATGCTGGAATTTAATTAATGTAACAATTTTAGCTATTTGAATAAGTACTTGCATTAGACACTAATATAATATCACTGGATTTTTTATAAAGTGTTTTGGTTATCGTAAGGGAAAAACCTGTCACGTTTATTTATGACGTGGTCTTATGAGATACCTTTGTTTTTCAAAGGATTCTAAAGATTTAATAATTCAAACTGAGTGTGTTTTTCTCACGCTGGTTTTCCAGACTGACTCGGGTGTTATTTTATTATAATACTCGGTCAGACCGAATATTACAGATTCAGGAAAAATGCTATGGAGCTTAAGAGACGAGTTGGAGGAGTTCAAATGTATATCACGTATTTGGTTAATTCTGCTGTGCGAGGATAAGTTATTATTATTGTCCATTTGATGTATTGAAATTGTTGTACTCTGATAGCAGTATGTATATTAATAGTATAGTTCTTATATTTAAAATCTTTTATTATATGTTATATTTTTGTTCCGCTGCGATTGTGAGATTCTATTGTTATTGTTCTATTTTTCTTCTGCCTTTTTATTCTTCTTACCCTAGTTATTCGCTCTTTCGTACACTTTGGGTTGAGCGAGGAGAATTATTATCAACTCAAGGGGTACAGAACTGCGGGTCGCTACACTTGGTATCAAAGATGAAGGTTAAGCGAGAACCTTGGCTCTGGTGAGGATTACTCATTAGAGATAGAGTCAGTAGTACTTTAGAATGAGTTGAGCGTAATAAAAGATATGAGCACATATTTATTAGTGATTATAAAATGGTTTTATATTGTTTTGATTTATCTATTGAGTGGTATATAAATTCTGTTCGAGTAGTGGGACACCCCTAATACGATAGGAGTTTCTAAAACATTTGAACGCGATAAACTGATACAATATGGTTTTAAAGTGGGTAAATGATATAATTTTATCCAAATTATATTTTTATATAAAAGGATAATTTTATAAAACTATGTGGTATATTTGGAGTGCTTGGATGATAATATTGAAATCAAAACAAGATTATAAAATCTTCAGTTGGTTATATTTAACCAAATGGAAATTATATAGTATGGATTATACAATTGAATTAAAACTAAGAGTTGATTAAAACTAGAGTTTTGAAAAGAAAATAAATACCGAAGATTTTTAGAAGTGTTTTCCAAAGTATTTTGGATAAATAACAGTAACATTATTTCAGAGATATTTTGGAGGAAAAGTAGTTTTAAATGGATTTTGAAAGTGATATAGCACTGAACTCACTTCAGTCGCTAGAAAATAATTCTAATGGTGACCGGCTGCATTATCAATGTTCATTTTTGAGTTTTAAGTGATGGATTTCTACCATAGTAAATTGATATGGAGATTTTTGGTAAAAACATGGGTTGTTTTAATAAAAATGGAAATTGAATCCTTACATGTTTTAAATTAAATGAATTAAAAATAAAATGGTTCGGAGTGTAATTAATTTGAGTATGAATAACTTAATTTTGGTTTTGAAATGTTGGTTAAAAGGAATTAAAATGTAAATAAAAAAAGCGAGTTTTTGAATCATATAGAATTGAATTAAATATGTAAATGTGAATTAGAAAGTGACTTTATAACTATAAGTAATGAAATTTGAATTGGGTTAGAAATAATATTGAATTGAAATAAAAATGAATTGAGTATAGATGATTTTGAATGGAATAAAAAAACTTCAATAGCTTATAAAATTGAAAATTGGAATAGATAAGAAAAAAATAAAAGGTTTGATATTTTGGAAACGAAATAAAAACCAAAACTTGAATTATAAAATAAATTTGAACTCAGCTAAATTTATTGAAGTAAATTTTGAAATAAAAATAGATATTGAATTAGAAAGTGGAAATGAGCTAATTGGATGATTAATTAGTTAATTAAATATAGAACGGTTATTAATTTGGTTAAATAAATTGGACTAATATTGAAAATGGATTTTGAAAAGAAACTTGAGTTATAAATAAAATTCGACTTAAAATAGTAAGAGAATGAAATATAATTGAAAACTTATCGAATAAAATGAAATTGGTTTGAAATAGCGATGATTTGAGTATAAATAAATTCACTTTAAAATATAAATGATTTAAATGTGGTTTTGGGTATTATTTTAAATGAATTGAGTTCGGAATTAAAATTAAAATAGATGAAGTGCATGAACTAAAAGATTTAATTAGTAAATGGAATGAAATTATTTGGATAAGAACCAAATTTAATTGAAATGGAATTTGTTGCAAATAGGAATGGACTTAAGTTGTTGGTTAAAATGATTGAAAAAAATGACTTACGTTAATATGTAATAGAAGCTTGGCTTTAAGTAAATTTGTGAACTGGCCATTAATAAAATTGCATGGAATGATTTCAAGCCACATAAAAGTGGATTTAAATGGAGTGCAAAATGAATTGATTGAGAATCAATTTGAAATGGAATAGAATTGAATATAAATTGATTTGGAATCAATTTAAAATAGCTATAAGCTGAAATGATTACTTTATTAAGCAAATATCGCTGAATTTGCATAGAAAAGTTTGTCGTTTGACGTAAATGGAAGTAAATAAAATTCTCTGAATTAATAGAAGTGAATAAATTGATTTTTAATCAATTTGGGATGGGTATAACTTTGTATGGTTTAAAAGTAAAGTGAATGCATGTAAAGTGAGTTATAAGTCATTTGAATTGAATAAAATAGTATATGGATTGGTCGAAAGCAATTAAATTTGTATCAGAACCTTATAATTGCTTATAAATAATAGTTTAGCATGCATTGCTTATGAAACCTATGCATTTACACTAGTTAAATAAATGAAATGTCATGGAATTTTATATATTTGGTGCTTACGTGTTTAAATTGAGTAAGTACAGGTACCCGGAGTTGTTTTGCTTGACTTTGATTACGCGATTTGCAAAATAAATAAGCCGCTTGCTAAAAAATGCTAATTAAGGTACATTTTCGGATTAAATTTCGCAAAATATAAAATATTGTTATATATTTTGTTTTTTGACCGTGTGGATCGATGTATATATATATTTATCTCTCTTGTCATACTGCAAAAGGCTCTACGTATAAAGGAGACTCTGCCAAAAATTTCGAAAATTTAGGGTGTTAGAAATTTTAGAAAATTTTTGGAAATTTTTTGTTAATGACCAATCGATTTTGAATTGAAAATTTAAATAAGAGGTTTTGAGTTTGAGAATGTAAACTAATTTTTTTTTGGTTGGGACTGAAAGATTTGAAGAGTGAAGTATTGGGTTTTCACTAAGTGGATTTTAATAAGTTAACGGGTTTAGAGTTCTTCTACCTTAACAATTTCGGGGACGAAATTCTTTTAAGGGGGAAGGAATGTAATGACCTAGATTTTTCGACGTTTGATTTGAAATATTTAAATGGTTTTAAATATTGACTTTGAATTATAGATTGACTTTGAATATGAAAGTTTGGGTTTATTTATAAAATAAATTCGAAAATTAAATATAGCGATTTATTGGGTAATTTCATTTTTGAATTTAATAATTTAATATTGGTTAAATTATTATCATGAGTTTTAGTCTCGATAAAAATAATTTAATGGCTTATAAAATTCATATTGATAATAATTGATGCAGCACGACCTACGAAAGCACAAGGCTTAGGTCGTTCACGAGTTAATGAAGGTCGACCCCGACCTAAGGAGTCACGTGAGGAGGAGCTGCGAGTTAAAAGACGAGGACCTAATGATCTGTCGCATGGTTGTAGTGAAGACTTAAGTCGGCTGCGACTTAAGGGCTCAAGTCGGCTACGACTTAACAAATCAAGAGCTAAAGAGCAACGATCTACCGAGGATGATTTAGGTCGGCTATGACTTAACAAAGCAAGAGAAAAAGGGCTACGATCTAGTGGGATTTCGCGACTTAATAGAGAACGAGTCAACTTGCTAAGTCGGTCGAAGTTAAGTCATTGTTGTCTTTAAGTCGCTATGTTCTTAAGTCGGTTATGTTTAAGTCGCACCCTGTTTTGGAAATGTATGGTCTGTTAGGTCGGCAACGACCTAGTGTAAGTCGCAAGTGAAGTAATATGTCGTATTCGTTGAGTCGCTAGTACTCAAGTCGAAGGTTGGCATGAAGATAAGTCGGCCGAATGTTTGTTGAGTCCCTGAAGAGTTAAGTCGTTTATGTTGTACAGTGTGACGTTATGTTTGTATTTTTCTTTGATTCGTTACTTTTGAGTCATGAGTCGTAGGTTGTATACGACCTAAGTGTTGTAAACCTGTGTTGTGTATTTGAGTCGCTATTGTTAAGTCGTGCACGACTTAAGTGAGTCATGAGTCGGAGAGTGTTAAGTCGGCAACGACTTAAGGTCAGGGTTGTGAAATGCTATAAATAGGGAGTGTGTTGTACATTTCAAGGTTGTTTATTTTTGAATAAAATTCTTGTTTGATTGCTGTGTGCTTTCATCCTAAATTGGTAGTTGAGTGTAATCTCCTATCTCCACTTTCGGATATTCGAGTGCGCTCGAATCAACGATTGTTGAAGCCGATTCGCGGAATCAAGTGCGCTTGATCAACGCTTGAAGAATTGATTCACGGTATCGTGCGCGATCAATGTGACGAGGATAGCTAGAATTCAGTATCTTCGGATCAACGAATTTGGGCATTTTGGTATTCATCAGTCCACCAATTGCTACATTTCATCGATTTCATTTGTTTTCGTAATATCCGCTGCGTCAGTTTGGTATCAGAGCTTGACTTAGCCAATCATAGCTAAGACGAGTCTTGGAGCCTAGGAGTTTGAAGTTTGATGTTCATCGTGTTCATCTTGAAGTTGCAATAAGAGGAGAACTTTCGATCCATTCTATTTTGGATAAAAGTGTGGAAGTTGTTTGAATTTGATTTGTTGAAGTGTTTGTGTTGATTCAATCATGCCACCGAGAAGAGCTAATCGTCATCAAAATGTTGAAGCGTTGTATAGAAGAGAAGAAGCCGAGCAAATGGAACAACGCATTAATGAGAAATTTGATGAAGGTATTGGGAAGTTAGAGAAATTGATGAATGATTTGAATCAAAATCAAAGGAGGAGATCACCAATCTCGAACCATGGAGGAAACCAAGTTTCGCCATCGGTTACGGAAGCGAGAAGGGTATCACCACAATTTTGTAGAGAGAGAAGGGAAACATCAATTTCTTCAAGGAGAGATCACCTTGACTATGCACATGAAGAGAGAAGAACTCCACGAGAATTTGTAGATGAGCCATATAGAGATGAAGAGAGACATAGTAGAAGGGACATGCGTGATTGAAGGGATGATAATGGTCGAGATCGATATAGACGTACATTTGATTTTGATGAAGAGGGTGATAGAGCTAGCATTCATTATCGAGATCTAGACCAAATTCGAAATTCATATCGGGATGTAGAGGATGATCGACGATGGGAATCGGGGATGAAGATGGAAATTCCTGAATTTAAAGGGGGAATGGTAGCTGAAGAATTTCTTGATTGGTTGTCTAACGTTGAAGAGATCTTTGATTTCAAGGAGGTACCTGAGCATAGAAGAGTGAAGTTGGTTGCTACTAGGTTGAGGGGGAGAGCTTTGGCATGGTGGCAGCAAACTAAACTTACGAGAGAAAGAATGGGGAAGTCAAAGGTTGAGTCTTGGGATAAGATGAAGAAGTTGATGAAAGCTACATTTTTACCTTACAATTATCAATCACTCATGTATCAGAGGTTACAGAATCTGAGGCAAGGGACGAAGACTGTTAATGATTATGCTGATGAATTTTATCAACTGATTGCTGGAAATGACATTATGGAGACAGAGGAACAGCTGACTGCTAGATTTGTTGGAGGGTTGCGAATGCAGATTCAAGATATGGTGAATATGTTTGATCCTAGATCTGTAGCAGAAGCACATCAGAAAGCGTTGGCTTGGGAGAAGCAGGGAAGGCGTGGAGGTGGTGTGTTTACCAATTCCAATAATCAAGTGAAGGGTGTTAGTGGAAACTCTAATGTTCCTATCAGTAAGCCAGTTGTGAATGAAGTTGCGAAGACGAAGGTCAACAACAGTTTCAAGTGTTACAATTGCCAGGAAGTGGGTCACAAGAGTAATGAATGTCCGAAGCCGAAGAAACGAACTATGATCGCTGAAGTTGAAGGTGAGGATGTTGGTGAAGATTATTCCAGTCCAGTTGAGGAGGAAGAACGGGATGTTGCGTCAGGAGATGAAGGATGTAATCTAATGATGAGGAGGTCTTGTTTAATACCGAAGCAAGAAGAAGAAGCTAGTTGGTTGAGGAGTAACATCTTTCAGTCAACGTGCACTATTCTGAGAAAGGTTTGTAAGTTTGTGATCGATACAGGAAGTTGTGACAATATTCTTTCTACTGAAGCCGTGAGAAAGTTGAAACTGAAAACGGAGAAGCATCCGAATCCTTACAAATTAGCGTGGTTGAGAAAAGGAGGAGAAGTGAAGGTGGACAGGCGAGTTCGAGTTCCATTTTCTATTGGGAAGAAGTATAAAGACGAGATTTGGTGTGATGTTGTGGAGATGGATGTTTGTCACTTACTTTTGGGAAGACCACGGTAGTATGATCGAGCAGTACAGCATGACGGTCGGACCAATAGCTACAGTTTTATGTTTGAAGGTGTTAAGATCATTTTGGTTCCAAAGAAGAGACAACAAGAAGAAAGCAAGTCAGAGGAGATTTAGGAGCTCAAGACTTTGTTGACTTTGAAGGAATTTATCGAAGAAGTAGAGGAGAGTCCAAAGGTGTTTTTGTTGATTGGGCGTGAAGCTACTGAATCTATAGAAGTTCCAAAGGAAGTCAAGCCGGTATTGGAAGAATTCAGAGATGTATTTCCTGAGGAGTTACCAACGGAGTTACCACCGTTGAGGGATATTCAGCATCATATTGATCTTGTGCCAGGGGCAGTATTACCACACAGGCCACATTACAGAATGAGTCCTACAGAGCATGAGGAACTAAGGAGGCAGGTGGAGGAATTGGTAGAACAGGGGCATGTCCAGGAGAGCTTGAGTCCTTGTGCAATGCCAGCTTTATTGGTGCCAAAGAAGGATGGTTCGTGGAGAATGTGTACGGACAGTCGGGCTCTAAACAAGATCACTGTGAGATACAAATTTCTTATGCCGAGGTTTGATGATTTGATAGATCAGTTGAGTGGAGCTGTTGTGTTTTCAAAGATTGACTTGAAGAGTGGATACCATCAAATTCGTATTAGACCGGGTGACGAATGGAAGACTGCTTTCAAAACCAGGGAAGGTTTATACGAATGGTTGGTTATGCCGTTTGGTTTATCGAATGCACCGAGTACTTTTATGAGAGTGATAAACCAGATTTTCAGACCATTCGTTGGGAAATTTGTGGTAGTTTACTTTGATGATATTTTAATCTACAGTGGAAGCATGGAAAAGCATGTCCAGCATTTGCGTGAAGTACTGTTGATTCTACGACAGGAGAAATTTTATGCTGCAACAAAGAAGTGCGTGTTTATGACGGACAGTGTTTTTTTTCTGCGATATGTTCTATCGAAGGAAGGAATTCAAGTGGATGAAAGTAAAGTAGAAGCTGTCAGGAGTTGGCCACAGCCAAAGACAATTACTGAAGTAAGGAGTTTTCATGGATTGGTATCTTTCTATCGAAGATTCATTCCACATTTTAGTAGTGTGATGGCACCTGTAACTGATTGCATGAAAGGAAAGAAGTTTGAGTGGTCAGAGGAAGCAGGGGTTGCTTTTGAGAAAATCAAGACACTATTGACGACAGCACCAATTCTAGTTTTATCGGATTTTTAGTTATTGTTTGAGTTACATACTGATGCGTCGAAGGTTGGGGTTGGTGGAGTTTTGAGTCAGAAAGGAAGACCGGTTGCTTATTTCAATGAGAAGTTATTGGAGCTAAGTTGAGATATAGCACTTATGATGTTGAGTTTTATGCAATTGTTCAAGCTGTGAAGCACTGGAGACATTATCTATTTCAGAAAGAGTTTGTTCTTTATACTGATCATGAGGCTTTGAAGCATTTGCAAGGGCAGGACAAGATTTCATCGAGACATGCATCGTGGATTGCCTATTTGCAGCAGTTTACTTTTGTTGTGAAGCACAAATCTGGGGTAACGAATCGTGTAGCTGATGCTTTGAGTAGGAGGAGTCATTTATTGACAACATTGAAAGTTGAGGTGACAGGTTTTGAACTATTGCCAGAGTTGCTTAAAGAAGATCCTTACTTTATGAAATTTGTTGAGAAAGTCAAGGACGGGAGTACTGATGAATTCGTAATGGTAGATGGGTTCTTGTTCAAGGGAAATCAATTGTGCGTACCAGAAGGTAGTTTGAGAATGAAGATTATAAAAGAGCTACATGAAGAAGGACATGTGGGTAGAGATCGAACATGGCAGTTGATTTCTCAGTCTTATTATTGGCCGACAATGAGAAGGGAAGTTGAAAGGTTTGTGCGTAGATGTCATGTTTGTCAGGTTTCGAAAGGGACAGCTACAAATGCAGGATTGTATATGCCATTACCTGTTCCAACAAAACCATGGGTAGACATTAGCATGGATTTCGTATTGGGTTTGCCGAGAACGCAAAGGGGAAATGACTCGATATATGTTGTGGTGGATCATTTCTCGAAGATGGTACATTTTATTGCGTGTAAGAAGACGGTGGATGCTGTTCATGTCGCTCAGTTGTTTTTCAAGGAAATCTATCGACTTCATGGATTGCTAGAATCTATTGTGTCAGATAGGGATACTCGTTTTCTGAGTCACTTTTGGTTAAGTTTGTGGAAGATGGTGGGAACGAAGTTAAACTTTGGCAGCGCTTATCATCCGCAAACAGATGGACAGACATAAGTTGTTAACAGATCGTTGGGAAATTTGTTACGATGTCTTGGGAAGGACAATCTGAAGAGTTGGGACATGAAGTTAAGCCAAGCAGAGTTTGCTCATAATCATGCAGTGAATCGTAGTACGGGATTCGGTCCATTTCAGATTGTATATTCAAATTTACCAAAGGGACCGTTGGACTTAACGGTAGTACCACAAACGAAGGGGACGATTAAAAGAGCTGTAGACTTTGTTAATGAGTTGACTGAATGTCATAAAATCGTTCAGGAGCGATTGGAGAAAGCAAATGAGAAGTATAAGCGAACTGCGGATTTGAAGCGACGAAGTGTTGAATTTAACGAGGGTGATTTGGTTTACGCCGTGTTAACCAAAGATCGATTTCCAGTAGGCGTTTATAACAAGCTGAAAGCTAGGAAAATTGGCCCAGTTAAAATTCTAAAGGAAATCAATGAAAATGATTATAAGTTGAAGCTGCTGGAGGATGTGTACACGTCTGACGTGTTCAATGTTAAGCATCTTTTGCCATATTATGAAGATGAACAATCTGATGTGGAAGAATTTACAAATTCGAGGACGAATTTTTCTCAACCAGGGAAGGATGATGCAGCACGACCTACGAAAGCACAAGGCTTAGGTCGTTCACGAGTTAATGAAGGTCGACCCCGACCTAAGGAGTCACGTGAGGAGGAGCTGCGAGTTAAAAGACGAGGACCTAATGATCTGTCGCGTGGTTGTAGTGAAGACTTAAGTCGGCTTCGACTTAAGGGCTCAAGTCGGCTACGACTTAACAAATCAAGAGCTAAAGAGCAATGATCTACCGAGGATGATTTAGGTCGGCTACGACTTAACAAAGCAAGAGAAAAAGGGCTACGATCTAGTGGGATTTCGCGACTTAATGGAGAGTGAGTCAACTTGCTAAGTCGGTCGAAGTTAAGTCGTTGTTGTCTTTAAGTCGCTATGTTCTTAAGTCGGTTATGTTTAAGTCGCATCCTGTTTTGGAAATGTATGGTCTGTTAGGTCGGCAACGACCTAGTGTAAGTCGCAAGTGAAGTAATATGTCGTATTCGTTGAGTCGCTAGTACTCAAGTCGAAGGTCGGCATGAAGATAAGTCGGCCGAATGTTTGTTGAGTCGCTTAAGAGTTGAGTCGTTTATGTTGTACAGTGTGACGTTATGTTTGTATTTTTCTTTGAGTCGTTGCTTTTGAGTCATGAGTCGTAGGTTGTATACGACCTAAGTGTTGTAAACCTGTGTTGTGTATTTGAGTCGCTGTTGTTAAGTCGCGCACGACTTAAGTGAGTCGTGAGTCGGAGAGTGTTAAGTCGGCAACGACTTAAGGTCAGGGTTGTGAAATGCTATAAACAGGGAGTGTGTTGTACATTTCAAGGTTGTTGATTTTTGAATAAAATTCTTGTTTGATTGTTGTGTGCTTTCATCCTAAATTGGTAGTTGAGTGTAATCTCCTATCTCCACTTTCGGATATTCGAGTGCACTCGAATCAACGATTGTTGAAGCCGATTCGCGGAATCAAGTGCGCTTGATCAACGCTTGAAGAATTGAAGATCTTCTTTCACGGTATCGTGCGCGATCAACGTGACGAGGATAGCTAGAATTCGGTATCTTCGGATCAACGAATTTGGGCATTTTGGTATTCATCAGTCCACCAATTGCTACATTTCATCGATTTCATTTGTTTTCGTAATATCCGCTGCGTCAATAATGAAGATAATAAAAATTTTAAAATTTAAATTAAAAGTGATATGTCCAATTTTAAAAATAGTTTTTTTAAATTGACATTGAAAAACAACGATCCAGGGCACAGTCTTGTAATTCGACGAAACTAGTTCCACTGGATCCTTAATATTGTAATATTATCGGATTTCAAATTTTGTAGCATTTGAAGTTATCATTTGGTCGTATGGAATATAAACGCGTTGAATTTTATATCAAAAATTCAATATAATAATAGGGTCCAAAAATCTATCTTCTCTATATGATCGAATAAGGAATCGAAACCTTTACCATTACGTTCATAATAGGGGCATAACATTATAAACGCCTAGCGGCACGTTTCGATAGGAGGTCAAGATTTTTATCTTCGAAATCAAGATGATTTAAAATAAAAATATATATTTATTTGACTTGGGAAAATATTTTCACGTCAACTACTTTTCTTTTCCATCAAACCTCTGTAGCTTTTGCCCCACACGCAAAGATCATGTCTTCTTTATTTTAAATCACGTCCTTTTCCTCCTATCAGTTCATATCAGAGAATTACCCTACTCCTTCATTATAACTTACGAGTTTCTCCTTCCATCTTCATCTGTTCAAAACAAAATCGAATCATTCCAGCCCAGAAAAACTTGAAAAAAAAGCAAAGGAAATCCCCTCAGTTGAAATAAAAATTGAACCACTGGAACGAAATTTCGTTTCAGTTTTTTGTTTAAAAAAGAGGGGAGATCAATTCAAAATCGTGATGCCGATAGGAGGATAGAGGCATTCGAAGGCTTCAATTTAAATTCGAATGCATTATATTCGATTTCATGTCACTAAGGAGTTCGATGATGAGATTATGGGAGGAGGCAATCTCAATCTGCAGCCGCGATTATATATGATGTGGTGAGGCGAACTTTGACAAGGCCGCGACAGTCATGTGGTCTTCTATAGGGTTCGAGATGCTTGGTTGTGGCGTCAAGATTGGGCAGGGCGTCGTCGTCATTATGAATAAGTTGGGGTTGGAGTTGTCAGAGGCAAGGCTGGGTTCGATGGCGGTGAAGTTAGGGTTTGTCGTAGTCGAGCTTTACGGGGGGAGGGGGCGATGTGCACTTGCCTGAGGGATAGGATTCGAGGAGTAGCAGTCTACGATAGCAGAAGTGGTGGAGGTATAGATCTCTAGCTAATTTAAAATTTAAAAATAAGGTAGATTTAAATTTTTATTAAACCAATGAATTTAAAATTTAAACTGAGTAAGTAATGGTATTTAAATTATGTCAAATGCTAACACATTCGAAATTCATTTATACGAGGTCCTAAATCAATGAAACCAGTCGAGTTTGGTTCGTTGCTGGGAATCGATGCAATAAAATAAAAATAAAAGGTGTGTAAATCTCATCTTCTTTAGATTGCCAGAATTTATTTTAAATAGTTAAAATGAATTATTGATTGCTGGTTGAATTTATAAATTATTATCTAGTTGGATATTATATATATATCGCAATATATATATATATATATATATATATATATATATTAGTTTTTAAATTGATATCCCCGCACATTATAACGGATGACCCATATACTGCGATATCCAACTCGAAGTGGGATTGGTATTATTTTATGTTGTATTAACATCTGTGGATGCAAGGAAACGGTTATAGAGATCCAACTGGATTCCTCAAATTTATTGTTTATTTTTCATATAAAGTGATATATGATCGGTGTAGAATAATCTATTATAGATTATTGTGAATTATTGGATGTTTTTATAGCACTGGCCTAAATTTTGATAATTTAAATACTATAAATATATTTTTAAAATTTATGGAATTAAAGGAATTTGATATAAAAAAATATATTAGAACTGGAGTTATTTTAAAGAATTGAATTAGAAAAATATATTGATTTTTGGTTATACCTTACTATTGGGAATTATTAAATGGAATTTTAAAAATGAATTATATAAGAAAATTTTGTATGTGATAATCTGGAAATATAAAAAGGAGTTTAAAACAATATTGAAAACATATTTGAAGTGCAAATGGAATTTATAAGATAAGAATGTATATAATAGAGTTAAATGAATAAGATTTGATTATAAACAGATAAAAGCCAAAAAAGGTTACAAAATTTATAAACAATGTTTATAAATAAAGGAATTCAATAGCAGATGATAATTGGAAATATAAATTCATAAGGTGGGTTTATATTAGAATATGGAAAACAGGGTTGAGAAAAGTAGTAGACTCTATTTTTGGAATGGGAACGGTGAGGGAATCAGAATTAAAATTGATACGATGTGAAATCGAGAGAAAGTTATAAATTAAATTGGTTATCGAGGTTTTAAAATATAATTTTAAGAAGCTAAGTTCGTTTCGAAAGCGAAACTTTATTATTTAAAACTATGAAAATTTTAAACTAGTTATTATTGGAATACTTCGGAAAATGGATTTTTTTTTCAAATATTTAATATTTATTGAAATAAAATTTTAACGTTTATAATCAGTTTTGTAAATTGATTTGTTTCATTTTAGATGAGTTATTAATGGTTTATTAAAATATTGATATTTTCAACAATAACTTAAAACATATTTTAAAGTAAAAATAAAATACTATTCTTTAAAAATGCCATTATATATATGTATATATATGTATAGTTTTAAATGATTGAAAATTTATTTATAAAGTTCTCTCGAGATGTGTCAACAGTTTTGATTTAAGAATGAGATTTCGTAAGAGAAATATCATAAATGGAATTATAGCGACTTAAGAAAGTTTCCAATGTTGGATGCGATAACTTCAGAAAGGAATTTGAATCCAATTAAAGAAGTTATAATGTTTTGGTTGGGGTTATAAATAAGTATAATCGGTTTGGAAATCATAAGAAGAATTTATTAAAAATTCTGGAGATTTACGAGACAAGTATGAAATATTTCCAAGTTAAATGTTGAGAAGATTTTGGAAACTATACGTATAAATATTCTCCCAAGCAAAGGTTTTTGAAATATTTTAGTGGAAAAGATTTGGAATAGAAATATTTTATAAGTGTTATAAAAAAGGACGTTGAAAATATTTCTAAATATTGAAATAGAGAAATATCCTGTTATGGATACAAGTGTTGAAATTGTTTTCAAAATAGAAATATTGAAAAATATTGAATATATATATCTTGGTGAAGATGTTTTGGAATAAATATTTTGGAGATTTATAAAATTTAGGCCTAGCGTTTGCTTATGGATGTTTTATTGATAGTTAAATAACCAACTATCAATATTGGTCAATTTCGTTAATCGTTTCGAAGAGACCGAGATTGGATTTAATTGTCCGAAAACCACTTCGATCCGGTTTGAATGTTACTAATGAACACCGTTTCAAAGGGTACGAGATTGCGGTTTCGAAGAGACCGAGATCTGGATTTAATTGTCCAGTCAAACGGTACGGAATTGAGGTTCGCTACAAATTTTATACAACAAATATTCTTACATCGTTAGAAATGTTAAATGTTACCATTTCATTTTTCTAACAAGATACTAGATTTTTGTGTTTCTTAGAACTCTAAGAAAACATAAAAATCTTTTGATTTTTCTAGTGGGCGTTAGGGCTTGCTTCTTTTGTGATTTTAACTTGAAGAAATGCAACAAATCATAGGCCCGCATGCAATGGATAACTCCTTATTAGTTGTACAATATGCAACTACTAATCAATGGTATTTGTCCTAATCTCATCTTAATCTTGAGAAAACTCAACGAATTGAAAGAGATTATTCACTCGTACTCACCATTCCGCAACAACCTAAGCAAAATGCACATATCTTGGGAAAACTCAATGAATACATCTATGTATCTTACCCGTCTAGTCAATATATTAATAGTATACTAGATATAACAACTCTAGCCCAACGAAACTCGACAACTAAAAAGTATGCAAATAATTTATTAATATATAAATAGTAGAGGACAACTTATATAATAAGGATTCATAAACTTTAATATAAATTCTTTGAGTGATACTGGTTTAGAAACATTGTATTTCTTATGCATACCCTTGTGATTCAAGTGCCAAACATATATGAAATAGTAGTAGACATACAATGCGCATGTATTCATACCTTAAACCCAAGTTGGATTTCTTATAGTTCCACTTGTATTACACAATCATATTATACTTATTTAATTCAGTCGTAACTTTTTATAATCTAATCAACTTATACAATATTATCATGTATATTATTAAATAAATCATATTTAATTAATTTTAATTTTTTAGTTTGATTAACAAATTTAATTAAATTATTTTAAATTTTTTAATTTTTAATTTTATTCATATTAAACAATTTAAAATGAATAATAACTATAACACTTATAGTTTATATATATTATATCTTTATATATGTATATTTTATTTTATTAATTAACATTTAATTAATTTTAAATTAATTAAACATTTTTAATTAATATAAAATTTATTACTTTAATTTTTTTTATTATTATATACTTTTAAACCTTTTAAGATAATACACATATATCATTATACACATTTTGATTTAAATAATTAACATTTAATTATTTATTTAGTTAGTCTAATTAATTAATAAATAAGACAAAAAATTTGAATTTAATTTTATTAATTTTGAAAAAAATTTCATAACATTCAAAAGTTTATTTCATATTTTAAATTTAATTTTTAAATTCGAAGTATCTTTTAAATTTTCCAACAGATTTTGAAAATAGCCCAAGGCCTAAAACCAATTCGGGTCTTTATATTGGGGATAATTTTCAGACTTACTTCATCCTCCGGCCTAGACTAGTAGCCAGGTATGGTGTAGTACTTGTTAACCAAACCCAACTTGAGACACTGCTTTTCTAGACACCTTATTAAATAGGTAAGCTTTAATCAATCATCCTTAATATTGCAAATTTAGACTGCATATACTATTTGGCTTTGATATCATTAACAGAACCATGCTAGTTGGAAATGCGAAAAATATGTAGACTTAATTTTTTTATTTTAGGATTTATTGGGCATATGAAGTCTAAATAGTTTATTAACTCTGATCTCATATAGTTTCAAATAAAATCTTATCATATTTAATATGTTTAAATAGGAGTTTTAATTTAATTAATTATATAATTGTAGGTGTATCAAATGAATTTACACGTGTGTAGCGCATGTGCAACATATATGAAGTGTACATGGCTAATGATCATAAATATGTGCTTGGACTTACACCATAACAGACACATATGTCCCCTTGGTTTCCAAAGTTATTTTTAATCTATATAAGATAACAATTATAAATATATGTATACTAATAATTGCATTTATATGCACATGCGTACACATACACATACATAGACACATACATACAACATACATACTTACATACTTACATACATACATACATGTTAAAATTAGCTTTGATTATTTTATATGCAATGAATTATAGAACTAACTATTTTAAATCTAGTTTTAACTTAAAATGTGATTTTATACAAAAGTCCCTTTTATAAACATTAGGTTGAAATAGCATACATATACACAGACACATGGATAAATAATTATAAAAAATATACTAAATTTAAAATAACATATATACAAAGTTTGTAACTTTATATGTTTTAAGTTCAAATCTAACAAATAGAAATCTAGCTTTCACTTAGGAAGTATTAAAAGTAAGTTTATGTTTTTGCGCAAAAGTTCGTTTATGAAATTTCTAATTGAAAACAAAATTTAAACATATTAAAATATTATCCTAAAGAATTTACATTCAAAATCAACGAACGTTATAAAGCATGATTTTGATTTCCAAAATGATTTTAAGTAATCAACAAATGCAGCTTACTTATGTTTATGTATATAAAAGTTATAAAACTATATTAATCAATCAAGAATTAATTTTCAAATCAAAATGGTTTTTCAACATCAATATCCAAATCACTAACAAAATTTGATCGGACAACCCAAACATATACGAATTCATTATATAATATTTAGGATCTAAACTATATAACAAGATGAACAATTAAACAATAGAGATCAATCATGTAGGAATCTAAAAGGTATTAACATCGTGTATTTCATACTACACCAAGATTAGAAAATTACCTTAAGGTGAAGCCAAAAGTCATACCTTAAACTAAGGATAAAACTCCTAGATTTCAGCAAATCACCTCCAGTGGTTGCAACGATCTAAAGCACCACTTCTATGGTTATTTATTTGATTTGTTTTTATTTTATTTTAGGAATGTTTTCCATGAAGCCATTGAAATTTTGTCCATTAATGGAGAAAAAAAAGAGCAGGATGAAATGAATTGTTAGTAGAGATAATGAATGAATTAAATTTTGTTTTAAAGGACTCCTTGAAACATTTCCAATCCTTTATTAAAATATTTCCTTATTTTATTTTCACTAAATCTCAATTAAATCCCCTCCCTAATTCATGTATGGTTGGCCAAGAGTGCGCCTAGATAGGCCATTAAAAATTTCAAACCCACTTAGTAATTAGTTGATTTAAATCAGATTTAAATGTTTATCAATATCATATATTGGTTCACACATATATAAATTTTATATATGCATTTTATTAAATACTGATGGCATTTAGACAAATCGAAAAAAATAAGATAATTAATATTCCATAAATATTAACGAATTTCATTAATTTACAATAATTGAAAATTAATTAAATCATGTGGTCTTGGAGTATTCATTATTATGGTTATGCGAATCAGAAGTGTAAATTCAATCAGCGGTTAATATCGAACAATTTGAATATTAACGTTCACACATCACTTAGCTAGTGGAATGACATTTTGGATGAATTTATCACTTACACATATTTTTGTTAAAATTCAATTTTACTATTGTAAGCGGTACCTGATAATAATAATTATTTACACCAATTCTCCTTGTTAACACTATATTATATCAGAGTTTATAGAATTTGGTTTTGATCAAAATTCCAACATCATCCAAATTTAACTTGATTAGCCCAAAAAGAATCCTTAGTTGAATAACAATAATAATTAGTTGTCATATTGCTCTGGCCAAAGAATTAGACTTTGAGTTAATTACAGTAGACTGTGATACTGACCTCATATAACTAAGGAGACAGATTCTCTGCTGAATATCATTTCACTTTCAATGCTTCAACTCAGACCCAACTATAGCCGTTTGATGGACAACATGCCATGATTTAACTATTATCAAAGTTGCACATTGAAGTTAAATAGTATTCTCAAGTCAAGTGAACTGTGTAAAATCATCAATTCGAGATTTTTTTGTTTGACCTTAGTTATATTAACAAATAGAAAACTCTCGAGTGAGTAATTTTATAGTCATCCGATGACTATCAGTATGTAAACCGTTTGTGCCTTCAATACCATGAGTAATACGTTGTCCAACATTTAGAGAGTGTTACATACTCTAGTCCCAATGGATGAATCGATATCCTTTCTCAAAACACTTTAACTAGGAACATTTAAAAGAATATGTTATCTTCAATGTGTTTATTTCTCATGATCACAACACATTGTAACTACTATCACATAATTGTCCCTAAGGTATACCCTTAACTCTATCAACTTTGAACATGAACTTAATATTGACATACTATGCTTGATATCACTTGTGAAGTTTGAGTCGGAATACTATTTCACAAGGAGTTCATTAATTATATAAATAAATCTCTAATATCCTATAAATTATTGAGAATATCCTTAACCACCATTTAGTAACCTTAATGTAGATTTGATATTTGCTTAATATACTAGTTACATAATCTAATTGAGGTGTAATAGACGACAAAGCATATACGATAATGATTACTGCCAATGCATAAGGAATTCATCTCATATGCTTCATATTAAGCAATTTAATATGGCATCTGTGTATATTAGAACAATCCCAACATTCCTTTATACTAAATATATAATATTTCATTTTCAAATCCAATACGAATCAAATTGAGGTGTAGTAGACAACAAAGCATATATGGATTATCGATATTAAGGAATTCATCTCATATGCTTCATATTAAGCATTTTAATATGGCATCTATGTATATCATTTAGAAAAATCTCAAAAGTCCTTTATAAAAAATGTATAATATTTAATTTTCAAATCCAATATTGAGTATTAAATAACCAAACTAAAATGATTTTAACATGGATACAATATTAACAATCATAAATTTACTTATAATTTTATAGTTATTTTAGTACCTTCAATGTTCTATCTTATAGGCACAAGCTTCCTCTACATTTTGACTAAAAATCAAACTTTTGATTGTTTTGTCAAAATATGCTTAATGTTAATGCTCATCGAATGATACTTTTGTATTAATTATTGGTTCATATCTGAAACCCACAAACTCAACATCACTCCTATTGACTCGGAGACACTTTGGTTGTTATGTTCAAATAATCTGTTATAAATCATTATTTAGAATTTTGTTTCAACATAAATCTCACAAAACTCGAAATCATATTCGCAATAATTTTGTGAGTAAATTCCAAATTAACTTAACCACATTGGTAAAGAATTTATTAAGTTAATTTCAATAATAAAAATTTACGATATTATTCTTATCAACATTGCTAACTACATTCCAACTACATTGGTCTTCTTCTTCTCAACACAATTACAGCTGATAGATCATATCCCTTTGGATACAATTATCAATGCATGTTAATCCAAAAATTGATCAACACCAAAAAATCAGATGAAAGCATCAGTTTAATTTAAATAAGAGCAAAAGCTGTAAATAAAGGCATACCTTTTATAGTAGTTTGGTGTGATCTCCAGCCTATGTCCACTCCAATCTTTTAATAGCTGTCCCTCTCTAGATTACAACTAGTTATATTAATCTAAAAAAAATCTAGTGGATCTCAGATTTACAATAGAGTTTCTAGGTTGATTTTGAGTCACCAGGACTAAGAATTTTCTAATCTGAGTCCTAGAACATCAAATAGTTGTTTCCTAATTGACTTTAATGGAGGAGAGGTTAGAAGTGAAGAAGTAGTAGAGTCTCTACGTTCAGAGAATCTAGGTCCTATTTTTGATTGCTGATAGGTTTGTATTTAAAGGGGAATCAAATGTAATCAATCAGAAGCCTGCTTCTAGAGAGGTCCAGATATCAACCCGTAGTAGTATCAAGAAATTGGGGCTACACATGAGTTTCCCCATAACTTAGTGCCGAGTTATCCCCTTAGAGGTAAACTCATCCAACTTTCTTGCATCGCGCTTCCTACTTTGTTTTGGAGTTCCCTTTATGTTTTCATAGACCGATGGCTTGTTTTGGTGATCGTTCCTTCATAACTTGTCTTGTTCTACAGTTCAATGAAGCTAACTCTTTAATTCTTAGATAGATCATCCTAAACTTTATGAATTCTCTTGGACTTGTATATAAGAGCTAGAGAATAATTCGTGTGATGTTCAAGAGGCTAGTTGTGGAGCCTGATAACTCTGTACCGACTTATAACCATAATGTGGTACCGGCTCATCACTTGGCACATTTCTAATCCAAAATTTTCCAAGCTATTTCCTTTGTCTATTTGAGCATGCCTCTAACTTTCAAGTGACTTCAATTTGAATCTTCTAAGTCTAGTTGAAATCTTCTTTGGCTCAAAAGTGGGTTAATATTGACCCTCCAAAGTACGCTCTTCGAATGTAAGATGTGCTTTGCTCAAGAGAAAGTTCCAGTAATTAGTCTTTGATAGTTGAGATCTTCGGTCGTTTATTGACCTTAATCTTGGTAAATCATCTAGTTCCTTCAGATTCTCTAGCAAATTAGAGTCGCTCTAGGCTTGGTTTAGCTAACAACTCCAGCTCTTGCTTAAGTGTTGTTCATACATCATTATCATTCCGATTTCATTCTCAATTATTACATCAATATCAAAATCATCTCGTGTTCATCCGAGATTTTTCTATTTTACTCTAGTTATGAGGTGTTCAAATAATTTTATCGAACTTGTATTCATTTTAAGGTTTGATCTCTTTGGATCGTTTTGTATTCAATTTAGCGTGCGATCTTTCCGAATCATTCACTATCTAATTTGGGATTCGATCTCACCGGACTATTTTTTGTTTATTTTAGGGAGATGATTTATGTGGATCATTTGGCATTCTATTTCAGAGGTGATCTCTTCGGATCTTTTGATATTCAATTTAATGTGCGGTCTCTGTGGATCGTTTAATGTTTAAATTAAGGGGACGATCTCTCTGGATCGTCATTCGTCCAATCTAAGATTTTGATCTCTCTGGATCCTTACTGAATCTGTTTGCTATTTGAAGGAACTCAATGACCAAGCAAGTCCATCCGCTCACTCTCCAATGAGAGGACTTACTTTTCATAAAAGCCCATCCATTCATTCTCTGACAAGGGAGCTTGCACCTTACATTCTGGTCCCATATATCTAGACAGGTCTTAAAACGATCAATATAGTCATCAAATTTAATGTGGATTTTTTAAAATTCAAATATTCAAATCAAATCATAGCAAACAACAGAACTCCAATGTGTTTTTTTTCAGACATCCGACTAGAGTGTGCACAGAGACCAATCTAGATCTCGTACACGTGTAAGCGGTCTGAGGTTATTATCATCCTAAATAGTCATCTCAAGCATTTGAATCAGAATGTGCGTAAGGACCGTTCGAGGTCCCGTACATGTGTAAGTGGCCTGAGGTTATTATTGTCTTTATTGCTTAATACGAAAAGTAAAATGCAAGAAAGAAATGAAAAGGCAAAGCGCATGAAATAGGTTCGACTCTCATTCATCTCGATTATGGGATTTCTAGTCTTAGACTAGATCCCTAGTTGTTCCTTATGCATTCTCCGCAGTTGGCAGTTACTCCGACCACAACATTTTAGTTCGATTACTTATGTACTATTGCAACTGGTTGCTCCGAACCAATTCTTCTTTTAGGTCACGAAGATTTCGACACTCTTTCGTCTCACACCCATCTAGCTTATGGAAGATGCAAAACTTTCCATACCTTTTCTCCCGATAAGTAGGTTCTCTTCTTGCAAGGTTCTGATAAGGTATTTTGCCCTATAGTGTCTAGATAGGTCCTCTTCAGGGTCTCAACCCGATTGGTGCAGGAGGCGAATTTCGGATCCCTACTTTTTAGTTTGGTTCTCCAAAGTCATTATCAACTCTTCTTTTCCCTTTGTCTTTCCTAATTCCTTCCTTGGATATTCCCTTGTCACCTACAACATTAACTTCAGCATCATCAGCTGCAGCATTTTTGTAATGCAAATATCTCTAAGCTTCATAGTAAAATTCGACAAGATCCATCGGTGGATCCCTTTTTAGTGCACCTTTGAAGTCTTCTTCCTCACGACTCTAGATACTGCCACCACTAATATTAATAATGGATCCGACTAGTCCACGATAGCTACTGCTGCGTTGAATCTTGTCGATCTCAAGGTTTTTTCTAGCCTTTTTTTATGCTTGATAGCATCATTACATTCTTTAATCGCAAAATATGGACTCTGAGTTGTCTTAAGAATCTACTCACCAACTCGATCCATATGCAAATGGATCTATTTTCCAGCTATCTGAACCACATCCTTGCCAAGTCTTTTAGTATAATGCGAAGCATTGCTGCAATACCTCCTCAGAAGCACTCAACACATCCATAAGTCGGATGTATCTCATCTGATGAATCGTCAAATCTGCCTTTCCATCATACATTTCCAATGTTGGAAGCTTGAAATCAAGAGGTTTTCTAGTGTTTTAGATATTAGGAGCGAGAAGGTTCATATTTACATCTTCCAAACCGTAATCTGAGGGTCCTCTTCTAAATATATTTCTTACCAGCTCAGCATTTCAGTTTTCACCATCCAATGAAGTCCCAAAGCGATATTCTGCCCCCTGTTCTTATAGGGGAATTTCATCATATATTCCGTCACACACTTTTCTCAATGCATATTTACATTCTGAATCATGTTCCTAACTCTAGCATTATACATTCCCAGCCCAGCGGCCATTCTAACATTGACCTTGAGTATAGTTCTCTCGCTATCTAGTAGATTCAAGTTGGTATCGAGTTGTTATGTTTGCGGAGGTAGCGTTCCAGTTTGCTCCGCTCCAACTCTAGATGTTCCTGCATTAGCTCCTTGACCTTGGTTTTGAACTCCTACAGCTCTAGCCGTTCCTTATTATCCTATCCCTTTGAAGAATCCTACAAGCATTTCTTGATGTCTAGTTATCACTTTATCCCACAATTTCTTCATCATCCTCTCCATCTCTTCTTTGGTCACGTAGATGGATTATAAGGCTTTGAGGGCATCTCTTCGCTGCCTCTAGGTTCTGGTTAATTTTCTTCGGTTTAAGGTCTAATGTTAGATCTCTTCATCTTCTCCTAATCTTAGATCCAAGCTTCAAGTCTTCAGATCTAGATATTTGTTCTCAGTGGAAGCACCAAAATATTAATCCAAAAAATGGATCAACATCCAGAAATAAGATGAAAGCACTAATTCAATTTAAATAAAAGCAAAAGCAATAAAAGAAGACACGATTATTATAGTGCATAATCTTCAATCTACATCCACTTTAATCTTTCATTAGTTGTTCTCTCTCTAGATCAACTAGTTATATTAGATCTAACCACAATCTAATGGATCTTAGATTTACAATGGAGTTTCTAGGTTGATCGTGAGTCACTAGTACTAAGAATTTGCTGATCTAAGTCCTGGAACAACAAATAGTTGTTTCCTATGCGACTTTAATGGAGGAGAGGTTAGAAGTGAAGAAGTAGCAAAGTCTTTACAGTCAGAGAATCCATATTCTATTTTGGTTGTAGATAGGTTTGTATTTATAGGGGATGCTGACTTATTGGATTGGAAGCCCACTTCGAGAGAGGTCCAAATATCAGCCCGAAACAGTATGAAGAAATTGGGGTACACACGAGCCAACGTGATAACTCGATACTGAGTTATCCCCATAACTCGGTGTCGAGTTATCCCCTTGGAGTAAAACTCACCTGACTTTCTTTAATTATCCTTCCTACTTTGTTTTGGAGTGCCTCTTGTGTTTTTGTAGACCGATGGCTTGTTTTGATGATCGTTCCTTCCTAACTTGGCTTGTTCTGTAGTTCAGTGGAGCTAACTCTTCAATTCTTGAGATAGGCTGTCCAAAATTCTATGAAATCTCTTGGGCTTACGTATAAGAGCTGGAGAATAACTCGTGTGAAGTTGAAGAGGTTGGTTATGGAGCCTGATAACTCGGTACCACCTCTTAGCCATAACTTGGTAAAGACTCATCCACTTAGCACATTTCTAGCCTATATTTTCCCGAGCAATTTCCTTTGTCCATTTAAGCATGCCACTACGTTTCAAGTCGCTTCATCTTCATTTGAATCTTTCAAGTTTTGTTGAAATCTTCTTTAACTCAAAAGTGGGTTAACAATCCCATATTTTGACAAGGTACTTGAAATCCATTCTAGATTTGCACATCATGCCATAAGTAAGAGTTAACACTCTTAATGGCTTATTAATAAATGAGGAAATTCTATTTTCTTGACATTAATAATAAATTCATAGTTTCTCTTTGATGTATGGTTCTTATTAGACATTCTAATGTTTTATGTCAATATATGCTTGGTTAATTTTATTTCAACCTACATAATCAGTTTATCTTTAGATCATAACCTAATCCATTTTACTACTAATAATTTCTCAAAAAATTCCTTTGTCATGAAGTTGCCATTTCCTGAAACAAATTTGTTTCTAGGTGCAATGGAATAGGTGTCTGTAAACATTTTGTGAATTGCCTTTATATGTGTATAAAGCTGATTTTACTTTTGGGTTTACGAAATTTATATGTTCATAACATAAATTGGTCAATCAATACTGATCGGTACCAAAATCCTTTAGGTTGATCTGCATAAGATCCCTTATGAGCAACTATTACATGTAGTCTCTTACTCATGCAACCTATCAACTTCTTGACCTATGTTGGGATTTTCTACAAACCCTTATTTTGTATGATCATGTAAACTATGCTTTAGATGAAATTCACCTTTTAGCCTTATATATGTAGTTACTCTAGCATACAACTTTACATAAAGAAGTTAACTAAACTTCACTCATTATCAATTCTACTTTATCCAACAAAGTCCAATTACTCTTGTTGATACATCATTACGTATAGTAGAAAGGAGAAACTTTTGAGAGTGAATCTTATTAGTTTTTAGGTACTTTGAGAATCTTTTTCCAATACGCTCACTTATTTGATCACTTTAAATTCTTTTATTTGTTTGCATGTTATATTCTCTACTTCCATTTTATATTCAATGGATTTATCATTAATACAATACTTGTGTTTCAAGCACGCATGTCATTTCTATGATAATTCATCTGTGAATTTAACAAAGTAATTAGATGTGATTTGGTATCATTAGACTTTGAACTTCATATATCCATATGTTTTAGTTCGAAGAGTTCACCCATTATTTTGGATCTCCCCACTAAATGAGTGCTTTGCGCTAGATTGTTTAAGATACAATTTATTAGTACCATATGATTTGTAATTCCAAAATAAGTGTAAAAATTTCAAATACTTATGTATTTTCTAATGCATCGCTTTTTTAATGAAAGAATATCATTATTATAGTTTTATCTTATAACGAATACTCGTAACTTTTTTTATTGAAATAATACTATATCTATTTCAATCATTACTGAAAATAGTTACTAGTTCATGAATAATATTTAGTATGTTTATGGAAACATCTTTTGTATCTTAACGCGTCCATTAAGAAGTGTTAAATGATATGCTCTTGCTATTACTTGCATTCCTGTAACAGTTTACGAATTATGAAGCTCCATTCAATCACTAATTAAAGATTTCATACACTGTAACTAGTTTACAATCGAAAGTTTCAAATTAAATATCTTAGAATCGAAGAAATAAATTTTATAGAAAACAATATTCCATATGAAAACTCGTTTAGAATAGAAATAATATTTTTTATTCCATATTATATATCTTTTGGTATTTTATACAATTTTCATTTTCAACATCTCTTCATGAAGCAGAGGTGACCATTCACTCTTTTCATCCTAACCGTGCTTAAGTTACATCCACCCTTGCACATTCACTTTTCTTTCCAAATGGTTGAACAATTCTAAAGGAAACCTTTACTATAAGACTGTAATGAAACACTTTGCAAAAATGCATACGGTTATCCATAACATTAAGGTTATCAAATAAGTTGCACTTTATGTAAACTGATCAAACTAACATGTTAGTGATAGGGTTCCTAGGTCCATTTTGTAGTTCTTAGCCTAGTGCTTTATCTAACACAATAAGATCCTTACTACGAATGCATGATCTGGCTTCAAGTTTTACTTTCTCAGTTCGATTGAACTAATTTCATCGAGGTTTTGTACGTTATGAATCACGACTGTTCACTATGTAACATTTATATACTATCGAATATAAATCAATTATCTATATTCTTTTATTACCCTAGAGTCAAAATTCATAGAAGACAACACATAGTCTTGAGAAAATAAAACCTTTGTTTACTAAGGTACGAATATATTTAGTAGTTGTATAATTTGACCCTTACATAGTTCGTAAATTGATAATATGTGAAACAATTTATTGGTAAGTATGTATATTTATATTTCTATGTCAAACTTAGTTCAGTTCATTTGTATATATTAACCAATAAATTTTTTATCAATTATATTAGGCGCTAAAATTTATTTAAGTAGATTATTTTAACTTTAAATAACAGGTTTGAGGTAGGAAACTCAACAATTACAACTCATACATACACATACGTCACCCTACAACATACAAAATAAAGAAATAGGAGCAATCTATATCAAATATTAGAAAGATACTATTAGGAAGGAGTTATGCTCACCAACACAAAGAGCATTTTGATTTACAAAATATTCTTTTCCATCGTCAAGATCTTTATGGATAGCACCAAGTTCTTTACATGCAACCAACTCGACACATGGATCATCTGGGCAGGGTCAAGAATAGAAGCTTTAAAGTTCTTTAAAGTAGAGAGGTCTCTATAGAAGCAAAGGTGCTAGTGATATAACTTTCATCTCAGATAGGGACAATGAGGGGCTTTACCTACCATTCTTTGATGGGTTTCCGAGGTGGTGCTTTAGGAGGGATTGGAATAGATGGTTCGATCACATCAGGGTGAGGAGAATGAATGCAAGACGATGCTAGGTGACCAATGGAGTAGCAAACAGTGCAAATCGGTGGTTTCCAAAAAAAAAGATACTAAACTTTACTAGAAACATGCTCAAACAAATAAACAAGAAGCGAAGTGGAAACTCTTTGTCGGGAGTGATTTCAATGAGGTCTTTAGCATAGGCCCACCGATCTCTACGCTTAGTAGCTTCATTGAAACAAATTAATTTACCATTATGTCTAAATAACCAATCCAATCCTTTTAAGGGATGAAAGAGCAATGGGATGTTTGATAGCTTGACTATACATAGATCGAGCAAATTTATTCTCAGGCATTATCTATGGTAGAGGTCCATTGGAGATTATAAATACTTTGTCCTGAATAATGTAGAGGTCTCCATCTTACAATATTAGAAAGGTTAAATGTATTCATTTCATTTTTCTAATAAGGCTCCCACTAGATTTTTATGTTTCTCTAAGCCCTAAGAAAACATAGAAATCTCTCGATTTCTATAGTGGATGTTAGGACTAGGTTGCATTAGGATTTTGATCTGGAGAAAGCTCAACAGATTATAGGTCCGCATACGATGGATAACACCTTTTCGATTGTACATATACAAATCCTAACCTGTTGTCTTTGTCCTAAATCATCTCGAACTTGAGGAAGCTTAACAAATCAAGAGAGATTATTCATTCATACCCATCATTTCATGATCGTCTGAGTATAATGCATGTACCTTGAGAACACTTAATAAATACGTACATGGATATTAATGCGTCTAGTCAATATATTAATAGTACTACACATAACATCTCTAGCTTGAAGAAGCTCAACAAGTAAAGAGCATGCTAATAATCTATTAATACATAAATGGTAGAGAACAAATTATATATTAACGATTCATAATCTTTAACACACACACACACACTCTTCGAGTGATATCAATTTAGGGACCAATATATTTCTTTTGAAATATCCTCATGATTCAAGTGTCGAAAACATCCAAATTCATGGTGTACATACAATACGCATGTTCTCATTCCTTAAATTTAAGTTTGTTTTCTTACCGTTCCACTTTAGTTTTATACATGCATGATATAAGTTTAATTCATTTTTAACATTTTATATTTGATTAACTTATACGATATTCATATGTATACTATTAATTAAATCTTATTTGATCAATTTTAATTTATTGATTTAATAAATAATTAGTTAAATTATTTTAAAATTCAAAATTTTATTTTATTTATCCTATACAATTTAAGATAAATATTAACTATACATTTATGTTTTGCCGCACATATATTAACACACACGCGCATGTGCACGCGCATACGCGCGCGTAGTGGAAAGGAGGCTTGGGTTCTGGTAAAAAGACCTAAATTCGATTCCTACCATTCTCTTCCCTATACTATATAAATTTACCCAGAGGTATAAGGGCTTGGATCAGCGGAAGACTTTACTGTACCCCCTCAGGAGTTTACCGGCCTGCCGAGTTCTCTTGGGTTTTCAAAAAAAAAGTTGTAAAAATCGCTAGGAGGATGCTAGGAAGTAAGCTTGGACTAAGGATTAATCGTCTAGACGGGGATTAATCAAGGATTATTTGAAGCCAGGAAATTTTGATAAATCATGCATTTTGGATAAATTTTAGTAATTTTTTAGTATTAATTGATCTATAATAAGATATCATGGATTTGGATGGGTTTAGAAGCAACCATGGAGATAAAATTTCTTAAAATTAACATTTCGATGCTTATAAGAGGAATCAAACCTAAATTGGTGTATAAATGGTGCCTACAAACCTGTATATATGCTTAGATAATATAGTAAGTCACATCTAGGTGAACTAGGCAAATACCTAGGCGGTAAGGCCAGCTTATCGCCTAGGCGGGGCCTAGACGGGAGCCTAGAAGGATTTTTACAATAGAAATGTGTGTGTGCATATGCGTGTCTTACCGATTAACATCAAATCAGAAAATTCTTTTATTTAATTAAAATAATTTTTAATTAAATAATTTAATAACTTTGAAAGTATTTATTTTTATTTTATCTTAAATAGTTTAAGATAAACAAACACGCACACACACGGATATATATATATATATATATATATATATATATATATTTCATGATAACATTTATAGATAAGCACACACACATGCATACATTAATATATATTTTTATTGTAATTAACTGACTTTTGATTGATTATTTATTTAATTAATCCAATTAATTAGATTATTTCAAAAATATTAATTTATTTTCAAAATAATTTTGCAAAATATTATATAACTCTTAGAAAATTTAATTTATATTTTTAATTTAACTTTTAAACTCAAAATATATATTTAAAATTTTAAACTAAATTTTGAAAATTAGCCTAAGGACCAAATCAGTTTGGGCCTCTACAATTGGATCGACCTTTTGGACTTACTATATCATTGAGCTAGACCAATAGCCAAGGAGGAGAAATACTTGATTTTCCAAACCCAAGCCTAGATAATAACCTCCTAGACACCTAAATGAAAGATAGGCATTATTATTTGGTCCTAAAGTTGCTAATTTAGATTGTATAAATCATTAGGACTCTGATACCATGTTTGGAACATGGCCAATCAGAAGTAGGTAAATAGGAAATATTTCAAAAGAAAAAAAATCTTATTTTGATCTTATGAGCATATGAAGTCTAAATTAGTTTTAGATCTAATGTAAATATAATTTAATAAAATTCATTTTACTTGATTAATTGATTTAGTTAAATAGTGGATTTAAATTTGAATTTAATTTGACTATATCCAAATATACCGATGTGTGTATTATGCACATGCAACATATTTCACTACAACAAAGATACCTTATATAACTTTTTGCTTACAACGTACGTTAACCGACAGTTGTAGCAAATGTTTTCAAAACTACGTTACTATAAGTAGTAATAAAGTTGTTTTTAATAACTTATTTTATATTACAATTGCAATAGATCTCTTTAACAACTTTCTACACACGACCACTGTAAATATTAATTTCTAACAACATTCGTTTCTCTTTGTCTTTCTCATAGGTTATAAGTGATCGTGTAACCTCTTTCAAAAAAATACTGTGAACAACATAAGAAAGTTTATGGGCCTAACTCTAAAATAGATAGGCGGATTCTCTAGAATGTATGCCTCGATTTTAGATCTTTTGCCCCTGGATCTTGGATATTGGGGGGTGATTTTAATGTTACTCGTTTTATTGGGGAGCGTTCTCCCTGGGAAGGAGATTATTCGGCAATGGAGGAATTCGATCAATTTATTATTCATTCTAATTTGATTGAAATTCCTCTATCCAATAGAGATTTTACTTGGAGCAATAATAGGGAATCTCCCTCCTTTGCTCTCTTAGATAGATTTTTCGTTAGTGATGAAATTGAGGATAAGTTTCCTATCTGTAGAGTGTCAGGTTTACCTTACACCCTTTCAGATCATTGTCCCATTATTCTTTCTTGTGATAGTCATAGAATTATTAGTAGAGCCTTTAAATTTGAAAAAATGTGGATTCTAGAACCAGGTTTTTCAAATTTAATCATCAATAAATGGTCTTCTTTGAGTTATTATTGTTTTAAGTATTGTGATAATTCAACTAAAGCTTTTGTGCTCAAACTTAGAAAACTCAGGATTTTTCTTAAAAACTGGAATAAAAACATTTTTGGTAATATAAAAATTAAAAAAGAAAATATTCTTAATGAGTTTCTCAAGCTAAATAAGATTGAAGAATCTAGACATTTAAGTTTGGATGAGAGAAATGTTCTGAATAAATTAAAAGATGAACTTAATTCTATTCTTGATAAAGAGGAAGTTATGTGGAAACAAAGATAAAAAATTCAATGGATTAATGAAGGTGATAATAATACCAATTTTTTTCATAATATAGTTAATAGTAGAAAACGTAGTAATACAATTAATTCAATTTTAGTTAATAATGTGGAATTAGTCGAACAACGTGATCTCAACAATGCTTTCACTGAATATTATAAAGATATCTTTGGAAATAAAAATAAGCATAGAGTTAGTGTTAGATGAAATGATCTTTATCCTTCCATCTCTAATATTAATCTTTCTGATTTAGATGTTCCTTTTACTAAAGAGGAAATCCGAAAAGCCATTTTTGATTTACCAGGAGATTAATCTCCGGGCCCAGATGGATTTCCAATTTTCTTTTATAAATTTTTTTGGGAGGTTTTAAAATTAGACTTAATTAGTATGTTTAATGAATTTAATAATGGTAATCTCCAATTAGGTTGTTTAAATTTCTTTAATGTTATTTTATTACATAAAAAAGTTGGTGCTAATACTTTAAAAGATTTTAGACCCATCTCATTGATTAATTGCTTTGTTAAAATTATTTCTAAATTTTTAGCTAATAGACTTAGTTTAAAAATGAATGATCTATTATCCCGCCTTTTGGCAAGGCCGTGATACCAAGGAACTGATTGAAAACCAAGGATCACTCCTCCTGGATATCAAACATACACAGGTTCGCTATGGATATCGATGAATTTTGTCCGAGTCCAGATTGAGCTACAATTGATAGGGCATGACAAGCAAAGCCATGAAGTCCAGCATTTCAAATTGCAAGTCAATCCGAGTTCATATGCTCATATTATGATCAATTCAATCTAGAGGAAACGTCCCAGCTTTCGTATCCATCATCGAACTCTGGTTCGAATCGATCACGTTCGTATCAATCAGGTGTCCAGCAACTTCGAATCCATCGAAGTGCCTCAGTTCGTATCGATCAGGTTCCATCAACTTCGTATCCATCGAAGTGTCTCGGTTCGACTCGATCTCATTCGAATCCATCGGGAAGCCTCCGTTCGACTCGATCTCATTCGAATCCATCGGCTCCTCCTTATTCGAATACATTGGCATCTCCCAACTTCATATCCATCGGCAGATAGCCCACTTCGCATCCATCAACTAAGGCAACGGATACTGGTTCGCATCCATCATAGAAGCCTCTCTTCGTATCCATCAGGCAGCTGCTATTCGTATCCATCAGGTCTCCTTGCTTCGTATCCATTAAAGGGCTCTAGTTCGCATCGATTGGCTTCATATCCATTGAGACGCTATGTGGTTCGTATCCATCAAAGAAAGGCTAGTTCGTATCCATCGACCATTAGTATTTCGTGTCCATCAATGACTGCTGTTCGAACACATGACGGAGGCCTTATTAGAATCCATCAAATCAACAAGCCTGGGTGACATGTTATCCCTCGATGCGAACAAGGTGAGATATATGGAGTCGATGCGGTCAACTCAGAGAAAAGACTGGATCGAGGCGAAGATTGCGCTCCACGTCATCACGAAGGCACGTGCCACCATCGATTCGAAGTAATCGATTCGAACAAATCGATTCGAACAAAGCAGCCTAGCGAAGAACATCATTTCTTATCTACTATTTCTCCCAATCCACTGATCCAAATACAATGAAATTTTCACAGGAGATTGCAAACGAGACAAGGAACGCTCACACTAAATTTCAGCTCGATTGGACATCATCTTGATCGATATGAAATGATTTCGTATCGATCATAGATCGCCTTGAAACATCCTGGAATTGGTCGTTTGGGCCCCCTCATGTGCCGGAGCGAATCCCTCGAAGTTTGAGCGAAGTCTCAGCCTCCTACGCCTATAAATAGAGCCCCAGAGCCTACAGAAGAAAGATCTTTTGATCTTTTGACTCTCAAGCGCCTAGACTCTGCCGGATCAAGATCTCCATCATTCTACTACTGTTGATTTCGAATTTCCAGTTGTAACTTGCTGTTGATTGCTGTAACCACTTGTAATCATTGAAAGAGAATCAATAAAACTGCAAAAAACTTCATAGTGGACGTAGGCAACACGCCGAACCACTCTAAATTGCTTGTCTGTGCATTTACTTTCCTATTGATTGGAGTTTTTGTTAGATAATCCTCATTTTCAGTTTTTATTCTTCATTATTATCTCTTTAAAAACTTCAGAAGAGTGTTGTGACCAATTTTGGTGCAAACACTTTGGTGCTTTCACTGAGAAAACCCAGATTTTCTCCTGCTCGTTGGATCTGTCATCGATACCGGATTGAATAAATCTAAGAGAGAGATCCAGATTTCAAGTCCAAGTTTCTTCCCTTCTATTCAGATTTGCATAAAGTCTGGGAAAGGAGTTCAACCCCTAAGATGGTTAGCACAAGGACCACATCTAATGCTATCAATCAAGAAGACCAGGATAGACAGAATCCTGCGCCACTACCTCCCTCTAACCAAGATGCTATCGGACACTCGGAACCATCAGGTCCGGTAACCCGACAAGAGTTTCAGCTGCTGCTTCAAGAGCTGACCCAGAGTCGGCAACAACTAACAGAACAGCTACGCGCTAACGCCGAGCTGACCAACCAGCTGAATAGTCAAAAGCGAAGGAGATCCAGGAGAGATCGTGCTTCTCATTCCTTCGGCGAAAGTTCTTCCTCTTCTGATCATCAACATCGATCTCCGCGACCCCGACTGGATGGGAGTCACATACAAACTGCTGGATATCAACCGGCAATGACCATTGGACAACTGAGAGTTGGCCCATCGGCTAGTTTCCAAACCGGGCCCTCCTCCCAAGGGGGTGCCGTTCCTCACTACACCACAGATTACCACGCTACGACCGCCGCGGATGAACCAAGGGTCGATGTCCAAAATCAGTCAAACCTGGACCGTCGTTAGCATGGGCGTACTCCTGAACCGTACGTTTCAGAGGACTATGAGTCAAGAAGGCAAGATGTGGACCGTCGACAGCATCCGGTCCAACCCCATAATATGGAACACCAACATACGTTGGCACGAGCCGCACAGAACATACAAATGCCAAATCTTACGACCATGATACGTCAGATGATCCGTGAGAGCCAGGGTCTCACAAATGACGATTGGGGAATTTCTCGAAGTCACACTCCTTTTACGGACGATATTCTTACTGCTGAACCCCCACGGCGATTCAGGATGCCGACTCTACCCATGTACGAGGGAAATTCCGACCCCAACCAGCATATTCTGAAATATGAATGGTCGATGAACGCTGCCAGAGCTGATGATGCAGTGAAGTGTCGTAGTTTCTCCATCTCCCTGGGGGGCGTCGCTACCATGTGGTTCACTCGACTGCCACCTCGATCCATTTCCTCTTTTGACCAGTTGGCCACAAAATTTGTTGAGCAATTCCGCATGCACGTCGCAAGACTGAAAGAATTCAACACTCTGTCTAGCGTCACCCAAGCTCCTGGAGAGATTCTCAGACACTACTTAGAGAGATTACATGTTGCATGTGCGGAAACCAGCAATCCAAACGATAACTCCATCCTTATGGCATTGACTAAGGGGGTTGACCCCGATTCTGAGTTTGGCATCTGGTTTGCTGGAAACCCACCTGCATCGTTGGACCGTTTCCGCGCTAAGGCGGCTCAATTCCTAAGAAGGGAAGATGGAAACAGTCTAGGAAGCATACTGATGCAGGGCCAAGCACGGAAGGGATCCAAAGCAATGTCGCGATCAAACAGTCCGGTGAGAGTTCCGGAAAAGTTCAGTTGAACCTTCAAAACAATAAACTCAGCAAAGAGAGAACGTGAATCAAACTAGAAAGAGAGATCCACAACACAAGAATCCTATGTTTGACAGTTACACTCCTTTGAATATGTCACTGGAGAACTTGTATTAACAAACCTGTAATACAATGCAATACAAAAAACCTGCTCTAAAACCGTCGTCAGAAAGACAAATCCAGGCGGGAATTTTTTGCAGGTTTCATGAAAGCTACGGGCGTAATACGAACGAATGTCATCACTTGCAGGATCCCGTAGAAAAATTGATCAGAGAAAAAATGCTAGAACAGTTTGTGCGGGCGCCGTGGCCTGGAGCAGCGGGTCCATCAAATCAAAATAATGAACCCGATCGACCGAGACAGGAGGACTCTACCTATCCCCACGGGAAATTAGTGATAAACGCCATCAGTGGCGGACCCACTTTGCCAGGAGCCTGGAACGACGACGATCTTCGTCACTGTTACACATGACAGGATTTATTCATTCTATGAATACTTTGCAATTTTCTTTGCATTTTGAAGTTTGAATTTGTAATAAGGCACTGACTTTGCCATGTTTTTCCGTTCCAGCAATAAATTACTATCTCTTCAAGCTAGAGCTGTGATTCACCGAATGCGACATTCAACAATCACGATGCACGAAGAGCTAAGTTCTATCGCACGATGGAATTTATTCAAATAGCGAGTGACTGTGATACGACCGGCCACTCACTAAGTGAAACCTCAGCTCGGGGGCAAGCCATCACATTAAAGGATAAACTGGACCGACACACGACAACCCTACAAATAACTCCAAATTCCCAGAGCATGAATTGGAGTATAATCATCAACTCTAGGTTCCCAGAGGGCGAACTGAGTATAAATCCTAACTCCAAATTCCCAGACCGTGAATTGGAGTATAAACATCAACTCTAGGTTCCCGGAGTGCGAACCGGAGTGTAAACCCTAACTCCACTTTCCCAGAGTGGGAATTGGAGTATAAACATCAATTCTAGGTTCCCAGAGTGCGAACCGGAGTATAAATCCTAACTCCACTTTTCCAGAATGTGAATTGGAGTATAAACATCAACTCTAGGTTCCCAGAGTGCGAACTGGAGCATAAACACCAACTCCAAACTCCCAGAGTGCGAGTTGGAGTATAAACATATAAATGCGGTTACGGAGAGGATGGACCCATCCGCCTAACGACTTCGGCCGTATCCTAACCAAGTTTGAGGAGGATGGACCCGTCCGTCTAATGACCTCGCTTGTTAACTCGGGGTGGATGTGATCCGACCATCCACGATCCCAATAAATCCATCGTTCCCAGAGTGTGAACGAATTCCTAAAAATCTCAAACAGATGTGACTGACCATCTGTCGGCTAACTCCAAATTCCCAGAGCGTGAATTGGAGTATAAACATCAATTCCAGGTTCCCGTAGTGCGAACCAACACATCAATGCTAACTCCAAGTTCCCAGAGCGCGAATTGGAGTATAAACATCAATTCCAGGTTCCCGGAGTGCGAACCGAAACATCAATGCTAACCCCAAGTTCCCAGAGCGTGAATTGGAGGATAAACATCAATTCTAGGTTCCCGGAGTGCGAACCCAAACTTACATGCTGACTCCAAATTTCCAGGGCGTGAATCGCAGCATTAACATCAATTTCAGGTTCCCGGAGTGCGAACCGAAAAATACAATTGCCAACTCCAAATTCCCGGAGCGTGAAGCGGAGTATAAACATCGATTCCACGTTCCCGGAGCGCGAACCAAAATATAAAGTCGACTCCAAATTCCCAGAGTGTGAATTGGAGTACAAATACCAAGTCAAAGTTCCTGGAGCGCGAACTGTGTTACGAACATCGATAACTCTCGAATTCCCAAAGCGCGAACTAGATTATTGATCACAGATTATCCTAAGTCCCCGGAGTGTGCACATGTGCTCAAGATTTGCAATGGGTGCGATCGACCACCGAAAAACAAATGTCATTCCCCGAAACTGGAGGCAAAAAGCTTAAGTGTTAATCACTAACCGAAGCAATACAATGTCCAAAATTCAACTCATTCATCAACTACGACATGTGATCAAGATTTTCAGACTTGGCAAATAAAATAGACTCAACTTGAAGGTAGAAACACCACAAGTGCACTGGACTGAAAGTCAAGTACTGCAAATACTTAAGGACAAAAGAAATAAGAGTTGAAGCAAAGAAACTAAATGTCATTTCAACTAACTGTATGTGAAGATTCATGTACAAGTTATTCCAAAAATTCCTACTAGCAGGGGGCTGAGCCTGCCTCTATACATGACCATGAAAGAAAAATAACAGCAACTTCCTAACTGCCAAAATGCGCCAGAGGAGAATTATCTACTTTTTCTTCTTAAACTTGTCGGAGTCATGTGTTCGAGTGCGCAAAAGTTCTCTAAGTTCGTCTATTTCTACTTGGAATCGATCGCCGCAATTCAAATTCATATCAAGTCTGAGATGCATAATTTTTCGTATCGACCATGTTCGAATCAATGCATTCATATCGATCAGAATCGACTCGATATGTTTCGAATCGATCGATAACGAAGGCTCAGGTTCGTATTGATGTGTTTTGTATCGATCAGTTTCGACTCGATACGCTTCGTATCGATCATACGAGCAAGGTACTTGCATCGATCATTCCAGATCGACACGAGCTCCAACCATCTTCGATCGATGCGAACCTCTTCGTCCCACTTAACTTTTCAATCAATACGGGCATCGAAACGAAGTAATATGCTCTGGATCGATTCGAAAACTCCTATTTCAGATCGACACAAGACAGAGGTAAAGTGATTCCTCCATACCTCCTTCTTCTCCAAAGGGCCTCAACTCCATGGCCACGCTCCATCCGCAATCTTGCTCTCACCAGATCTCAAATTCATCAAAACCCGTCAAGTTATGGATCAATGCGAATGCTCCTTTCGAATCCATTGGACTTTGCCTTTATTGAGGCGAAGTTACCACCGGACTTCATCAATTCGAAGTACACAACGAAAGCTGCACTAAAGGCAACGAACTCCATCGATTCGAAGTGTCTATTTTACAACCATCAACTCACAACAGTGCAGACCCATCGATACGAACGATCATTTCGTATCCATCGGAGATCATCGATGTGAAGTAGGGTCAACCGCAGTTTGTGACCATCGATCATATGAACATTTCGTATCCATCAATTCGACTCGCATCGATATGAAAACTACTTTTCAACCTTTTACATCGATTCAGGAGAGGACCAATACAATAGGATAGTCAAAAACAACCATCAAGCGTTGTTTCAACTCGAATTTCAAATCGGTTCAGGAGAGAATCGATATGAAATCCGATAACAAACTAAACTGACAACGACTCGTGAACACGCAACGTTAATGAGAGTCAAGTTAACATATATGCATATATGTCGGACTAACATTCGATTTTCAACATTCACAGGGATCGAATACTCATCTCATTTCGATTATGGCGAAAAACAGCTAATCACTATCACACAGCAGTCTGTTACAGCAATACAGAATACAACTTTCAACGAAAAAATTCGATGATTGTTCAGAGAGAAACTGCAGCTTTTCAAAGCACGTCATGTTTCCATAAGACGTACTTTGTGGGGAAAATGTTATCCCGCCTTTTGGCAGGGCCGTGATACCAAGGAACTGATTGAAAACCAAGGATCACTCCTCCTGGATATCAACCATACAGAGGTTCGCTATGGATATCGATGAATTTTGTCCGAGTCCAGATTGAGCTACAATTGATAGGACATGACAAGAAAAGCCATAAAGGCCAGCATTTCAAATTTCAAGTCAATCCGAGTTTATATGCTCATGTTATGATCGATTCAATCTAGAGGAAACGACCCAACTTTCGTATCCATCGCTATGGTTGATTTTGTATCCATCATCGAACTCCGGTTCGAAGCGATCACGTTCGTATCGATCAGGTGTCCAGCAACTTCGAATCCATCAAAGTGCCTCAGTTCGTATCAATCAGGTTCCATCAACTTTGTATCCATCGAAGTGCCTCGGTTCGACTCGATCTCATTCAAATCCATTGGGAAGCCTCGGTTCGACTCGATCTCATTCGAATCCATCGGCTCCTCCTTATTCGAATCCATTGGCATCTCCCAACTTCGTATCCATTGGCAGATAGCCCACTTTGCATCCATCAACTAAGGCAACGGATACTGCTTCGCATCCATCATAGAAGCCTCTCTTCGTATCCATCAGGCAGCTGCTGTTCGTATCCATCAGGTCACCTTGCTTCGTATCCATCAAAGGGCTCCAGTTCGCATCGATTGGCTTCGTATCCATTGAGATGCTATGTGGTTCGTATCCATCGAAGAAAGGCTAGTTCGTATCCATCGACCATCAGTAGTTCGTGTCCATCAATGACTGCTGTTCGAACCCATGACGGAGGCCTTATTCGAATCCATCAAACCAACAAACCTGGGTGACGTGTCATCCCTCGACGCGAACAAGGCGATATATATGGAGTCGATGTGGTCAACTCGGAGTAAAGACCGGATCGAGGCGAAGATTGTGCTGCACATCATCACGAAGGCGCGTGCCACCATCGATTCGAAGCAGTCGATTCAAACAAATCGATTCGAACGAAGCAGCCTAGCGAATCATTTCGTATCGACTATTTCTCCCAATCCACTGATCCAAATACTATGAAATTTTCACAGGAGATTGCATATGAGACAAGGAATGCTCACACCAAATTTTAGCTTGATTGGACATCATCTTGATCGATACGAAATGATTTCGTATCGATCACAGATCGACTCGAAACTTCCTGGAATTGGTCGTGTGGGCCCCCTCACGTGCTAGAGCGAATCTCCCAAAGTTTGAGCAAAGTCTCAGACTCCTACGCCTATAAATAGAGCCCCAGAGCCTACAGAAGAAAGATCTTTTGATCTTTTAACTCTCAAGTGCCTAGACTCTGCCGGATCAAGATCTCCATCATTCTACTACTGTTTATTTCGAATTTCCAGTTGTAACTTGCTGTTGATTACTGTAACCACTTGTAATCATTGAAAGAGAATCAATAAAACTGCAAAAAACTTCATAGTGAACGTAGGCAATACGTCGAACCACTTTAAATTGCTTGTCTGTGCATTTACTTTCCTGTTGATTGGAGTTTTTGTTAGATAATCCTCATTTTCAATTTTTATTCTTCATTATTATCTCTTCAAAAACTTCCGAAGAGTGTTGTGACCAATTTTGGTGCAAACATGATCTAATTGACTGCTCTCAATCAGCTTTCATTAAAGGAAGAAATATCACTGATGGTGTAGCAGTTGTTCAAGAATATATTAATTTTTGTTGTAAAAATAATATAACTTGTGCTATTTTAAAATTAGATTTTGCTAAAGCTTTTGACTCGGTTGATTGAGATTTTCAAATAGATATTTTCCTTGTCAGAGGTTTTAGTAATAGATGGATTAACTGGATCATTAACTTGCTTAAAAATGGGAACTCTAGTATTATGGTTAATGGTATTTTCGGTAATAAAATCCAATCCAAGAGAGGTTTAAGGCAGGGGGATCCTTTATCGCCCTTTCCGTTTAATTTAGAGGCTGATGTCTTTTCTAAGATTTTTAAGAATGATGTTAACAATGTTCTTTTGGGTTTTATTGGTATGATAGTTCAAGTTTTGGTTCGTCTGTCCTTCAATTTGCTGATGATACTTTGCTTTTTTCCTCTCATCTTCCTAGACACATTATTGCTCTCAAGTTTATTCTTTATAGTTTTGAACTTTTATCAGGTTTAAAAATAAACTTTGATAAAATTTCCGTTTTAGTTTTAAATGATATTGATAAAGTAGAAAATTTAGTTGCTAATACTTTAAATTGTAAAACTATGAGTTTTCCAATCGACTATCTTGATTTTGTAATCAGACCTTCAAAACTTAAGCACGAGGATTGGTTAATAATCATTGATAAAATTAAAAATAGGATTACTAATTGGAATGGGAGATTCTTATCTAGGGCTGGTAGATTGGTTTTGATTAATTCTGTTTTATCAGCTCTCCCTATCTATTGGATGTCTATGCACCTTTTTTCTGATTGGGTGATAGATAAAATAGATAAAATTAGAAGGGATTTCCTTTGGAGTGGTGAAAATCCAAACAGTAGCATTAAATGTTTAGTTAATTGGGATACTGTCTATAAGTCCAAAAAAGAGGGTGGTTTAGGAGTCATTCATTTACATAATATGAACCTGTCTCTTCTTGGTAAATGGTTATGGAAATTCAGAGATACTAGTGATAATGCCATTTGGAAGGAGACTATATCTAAATATTACTACAATGGTAGTTATAATCTCTATCTGATTAGTCCTTCGATTTATAGTAAACTATCTTATTTTTGGAAATCCATCTTAAAATGTAGTGATATTTTTAACTTAGGTGTAAATATTATTGTTCATTCTGGTAATAATACTTCTTTTTAGCACGATAGTTAGATTTCCGCTACTCCTCTAAAGAATGAGTTCAAAGATTTATATGATATTTGTAATTTTAAATTTGCACTTATTTCTAATGCTTTTAACTCTGAAAGTGACCCTCCTTGGATTTTCAATTTTAATAGTATTTTAGTTAGCTCTACCCTTTAACAGCTTTATTTGCTTTATGCTAAGCTAAATCTTTATAATATTGACAATGATAATGATTATATTAGTTGGGAGTGGGATAAGAGTAAGAAATATTCTTCTAATTCCTTTTACAAATTTACTTACTTTTTGGGTGTTGCTGTCAATTGTTTTATGTTTATTTGGAAGTCAAACGCTCCTCCAAAATCTAAGATCCATATGTGGCTCATCATTCATGGTAAATTAAGCACTATTGAATTATAAAAAAGAAAAATATTAACATTGATAATAAATGTTATTAGAAAAATATTAACATTCATAATAAATGTTATTTTTGTAACACATACTCTGAAGATATTAATCATATTTATTACGAATGTTGGGCGCATTTCTAAACAATACCAAACCATACCATCTCTAACCATTGCCGTTCCAACCTACTTCCATCCACTACCGGTCCATACTGCTACCGAGCCAGCTACCTCCTCCCACTGCCGAACCAAGAAGAAAGACAGACCATCACCGAACCGTGCCATCTCCACGCATTGCCGGTCCAAGCCAATTCCCATCCACTACCAGTCCATCGTCACCGAACCAGAATCCCCTCTCCTCCATCACCGAACCAAGCTCCATCGGACCAACCTCTCCTCCATCACCGAACTAAGCTCCACCGGACCAACCTCTCCCCTATCACCGAACCAAGCTCCACAGGACCAAACCTCACCAACCTCCACCGGTCCAAGGACTACCCATTCCAACCACTACCTCAACCCTCTACAACCGGACCAAGTCCTCACCAACTCTATACCGAACCAAGGCTTTGCCGAACCAACTCTGCCAGGCCAGGTTGCTTCAGCCCAGGTCCACCAGCGGCTATATACATCCAAGACCCCTGCCCCCAGCCTCACTCTATAAATATAGGGGCAGGGGTACAACAATGGCAGACAAGTTTGAGAGCTCAAGCACGGAAGGAACTTTCAAACAACTTTCATATACTTGTATACAAAGCTTTGTACTTGTAAAGAAAAAGGAGAATAACATATAAAGTGGACGTAGGCACGTTCTGACCGAACCACTATAAATCTGTGTGTCTTTTACAGTTTAGTCCCTGCTTTTTATACATTTGCGTAAATCACCCAAATCACTAGAAACAACATAAAATCAACTAATTCACACGACTTGGAGGTGTTTGCCCATTTTTTGTGCAAACATTTTTGGTGCTTTTACTAAGAACCGAGCTAGAAGCTACAGCTTCTCCTACTCAACCTTCTTCCTCACAGCATCATTCCTTGCTCCGACAACATGACTTCCAGGCAGAGGAGAGATGTTAACAAAGGAAAGAACGTCGCAACTAGCTGTATCCCAGATCCAATGGCCTCGAATCAAGAGAATCATCCCGTTTTAACAGCGATACCAGATGAAAATCAGGCAATTCCAACAGCCCCCTCCGCGGAACAACCAATTACTAGGGCAGATCTAGACAGGGTTGTGGCTAAAGTAACTAACCGCTTCGCATCTCAACAAGAAACCCTGGTGGACCAACTCATGTCATGCCTAAGGGATGCTGAGGAATCCAACCGCAACACTGAATCATGGGGTGAGTCCCAGTCTGGAGGATCTGGGAGGCAATAAAGACCTTTCTTCTTCGAAGAGGTTAACAACAGAAACAACCATGGTAGGAGCCGAGCCAGGACTCAGCCCGAATTCCGACCCGAGGAAACACTTGGAACCGAACCCAGCGGGGCAGGTGCCAGGCAGGGGTCGGATGTAGCTGAGCCTGTCATGCTACCTAACCATGAAAACACCAGTAGACGGGGCCGAGCTGGGGTCCAGCCCGAAGTTGGACCCGAGGAAGTGCTGAGAACAGAATGCAGCAGGGGAAGATCAAGGCAAGGGCCAATTATGGCTGACCCCAGCATGCCCCTAGAAGACCAGAGGCAGCCTCTGGAGAATGTTAGGAGTGACAGACGATACCATCCCTACAAGTCATCTGGACAGAATCAATCCCGCAGGGAAGAACCATACTCATTTTTGTCCGCTCCAAGTTCTGATGAAAGGATGGCGCGATTGTTCAGAGAATGCGTCCAACGGGAGCAAAGGGATCGGGGGATAGGTGCTAGGGTAACCAGCCCCTTCACCCGCAATTTCGAAACTGCCATCACCCCCCGAGAATGGAAGATGCCAACGATGGAACCTTACAAGGGAACCTCTGACCCCATTGTACACTTACAGAGGTACACCCAGCATATGCTCATGAGCGGAGCAACAGAGGGGGTGTTGTGTAAATGCTTCCCACTATTCTTGGCAGATCTAGCTACCTCCTGGTTATGCCACCTACCCCAAGGATCCATCAGCTCATGGGAAATGTTGAAAGAAAAGTTCATCAGTCAGTTCCGCATTCATGTGGAGCAACCCAAGGACGCTTATTCCTTATCCAATATCAAACATAAACCGGAGAGACATTGCAACAATACCTAACCCGATTCAACGCCACGGTAACCGCAGTCCAGAATGCCGACGAGAAACTTATCCTAATGGCCCTCTGCAGCGGTGTACATGCAGATACTAAATTTACTAGAAGACTAACCAAGGAAAAACTAGCTACTTTACCTGATTTCTTCCATGAAGCTGGAAAGTATATGAGGCTTGAGGACGCTACCACTGAGAGGCAATCAGGGCAACAGGCTAAGACGGCTACAGACAGGGTCCCCGCTGCAGCAAAGGATGTTCGGAGAAATGACTCTAGAGACAATGCTGGGGGCAGAAAGGGAGAAAAGCGCTTATATCGACCGGAACCAAGATTTGACTCTTACACTCCTTTGAATGAAATGATCGAAAACATATTCCTAGCGACTCAAGACGAAGTTAGATACAAGCGCCCTCCGCACAAGAAGGAGTCAGATAGCGCGCTCAAATCTGGAAAGTTCTGCCGCTTTCACGAATCCCACGGACATGACACCAATGAATGCCACCATCTCCGGGACTTGATTGAAGAACACATCAGAAGGAGGAGACTGGAGCGCTATGTAAAAGGCCAGAACAGGACTTCAACTCCTGCCAATGAGAATCCTGGACTACCCCCCCCCCCCCCCCGGAAAGTAGGCGGGGGAAATCGTAACACCAGCGGCTCTAGTCAAGAGAAGATAGTGGTCCACACCATATCAGGAGGACCGCACATCACCGACAGAAGCTGGGCAGAGATGGAAAGATATGGTAAGTCACTGAGGAACGCTGAAGGCTGTGTTAATTCTGTCATGGAAGAACGCCACCCGAAACGGAAAGAGAGTGACGACATCACATTCAGTAGGCGTGATCTAGAGGGAAGACAGTACCCACACATGGATCCTATGGTCATCTCTGCCTGGTTCGGACCGACCAAAGTTTTTTGAATTTTAATAGACACTGGAAACTCGGTGAATATCCTATTCAAGCATGCTTTCGACAAAATGAAGCTATCAATGAAGGATGTGTCTCCCTGCAACAAACCACTACATGGTTTCACTGGAGATGCGAAGATGCCCCTCGGGCAACTGGACCTTTTTGTTGAAATAGGAAGTCATCCCCGCTCCGCTGTGCGGAAACAAACATTTGTGCTAATAGAGAACCACTCGGCCTACAACGCCTTTTTGGGAAGACCAGCCTTGTCTGACTTCCAGATTGTCCTAGCCCCGTGGTGCCTGAAGATGAAATTTCCAACCGATAACGGAATAGGAGAAATGGAGGGAGATCAAGACGCTGCTCGAGACTGCTATGTAACTGAGCTTCGCAATAACTGCAGAAAAGATAAAGGGAAAAATGCAAAGACTACTCTCTGCATGAAAAACTTGGAAGCATAGCAACTAAAGAAAGCCCCTCCTCTCCGATATACCAGTGACCCTTTCAATGAATTAGACCCCCGGGACAAAGAGGAGGAGGCCACCGCCGAGCCTGCAGAGGCTATGGAATTCGTAGCTGTAGACAAACATGACTCGAGTAGACTATTGAAAATCGGATCTCAACTAAAAGAAGAGTTAAAGGATCAACTCATTGATTTTCTTCACCACAACATGGATGTATTTGCATGGATGCATGCTGATATGACAGGAATCTCCCCAGATGTGGCATGCCACGTACTGAACATCGATCCCACGAAGGTGCCAGTAAAGCAGAAAAAGAGAAGCATGCGGGCAGAACGATCAGCAGCCCTAGAGGAAGAAGTGAAGAACCTACTTGCCAATGACTTCATACGAGAAGCCATCTACCCAGAATGGATCGCCAACCCGGTACTGGTAAGGAAAGATAATGGGAAGTGGCGAACATGCATCGATTTCTCCAACTTAAATGACGCCTGCCCAAAGGACTGCTTCCCACTCCCCTGAATCGACCAACTTGTGGACAGCACAGCCGGACACGAACTCTTATCCTTTATGGACGCATACTCAGGATATAACCAGATCCCTATGCACGCCCCCGATCAAGACCACACTAGCTTCATCACTGACCGAGGATTGTACTGCTACAAGGTAATGCCATTTGGACTTAAAAACGCCGGAGCTACTTATCAGCGCCTCGTCAACAAGATGTTTGCAGAACTGATAGGACGAACTATGGAAGTTTATGTGGATGACATGCTGGTAAAATCGAGGGAAGCCAACGACCATATAAACCACCTGGACGAGATGTTTCAAGTACTTCGCCAATATGGAATGAAGCTGAACCCTTTAAAGTGCTCCTTCGGAGTATCGTCAGGAAAGTTCTTGGGATTCATCGTTCATGCCAGAGGGATTGAAGCAAACCCCAAACAAGTCCGAGCTTTGCAAGATATCAAGATACCATCCACTCGAAAAGAGATGCAAAGCCTTAACGGGAAAGTGGCCGCCCTAAGTAGGTTCATCTCTAAAGCAACCGACATATGCATCCCTTTCTTCGAAGCTCTAAAGAAAGACAAAGGAAAGTTCGAATGGACTGACGAATGCTCGACAGCCTTCCTTAACTTAATCGGACACCTCCAGAGACCACCGGTACTCTCAACTCCAGATGAAGGCGAAGAACTATACTTATACCTTGCTGTATCGTCCCACGCCTTAAGCGCCGCTTTGGTGAGAGAAGACAACCGCACACAGCGGCCTGTATACTTTGTAAGCAAGAGATTTACAGGGGCGGAAGCCAGATACCCTAAACTTGAGAAGCTAGCATACTGTCTGCTAATCACGTCACGGAAGCTGCGACACTATTTCCAATGTCATTCCATCAGAGTTTTAACCGATCAACCGCTAAGGCAAGTGCGCCATCGCCCCGACACTTCTGGGCGATTACTTAAATGGTGCATTGAACTAAGTCAATATGATATCACTTACCATCCTCGCACCGCTATCAAGGGGCAAGCCATAGCTGATTTCATCGCCGAATTCACTACTAACGAAGGTAAGGAGCAATCTGAAATAGCAGAAGATATCAAGTGGAATCTCTTCGTAGATGGAGCGTCAAACGAACAAGGCTCGGGGGCAGTGTTGTGATAATCACCCCCAGGGGAAAGAAGCTGCACTACGCCCTAAAGTTGGAATTCGCTGCCACCAACAATGACGCAGAATACGAAGCGGTGATAGCTGGATTAGAACTGGCCTTGGAGATTGGAGTCGGCTCTTTATGTCTCCATAGTGATTCTCAACTCATTGTAAATCAAATACTGGGAGACTTCCAGACTCGAGGAGAACGACTCACAGCATATCTAAAAAAGACCAAGTTGCTGCTCAACCAGTTGGATCACTATCTAATCAAACACATTCCTCGAGAAGAGAACCAAGAGGCCGACGAACTAGCAAAGCAAGCTAGTATGAAGAACATCACTATCTTTGGAGCATTAACCATCTCTAAATAGCCGGCACCAAGTTTCGAGCAAGTGAATCTGATGGCTGCAATCGACGAAGAAACTTGGATGACTCCTATCCGGAAATATTTACAAGATGGCACACTGCCCGACAAGCGTAACGAAATCAAGAAAATCTTGAGGAAAGCTTCCCGCTATACATTACAAGAAGACATCCTCTATTGGCGCGGCTTCTCTAATCCCTTATTAAGGTGTATCGCTGGAAGGGAAGCCAGGGAAGTCTTATCCAACATCCATCAAGGAAGTTGCGGAGATCACACTGGAGGACAGACTCTGGCAAAGAAGATACTCCGATATGGATATTACTGGCCCACTTTAAACAAAGATGCCTTGGACTTCGTCAAGAGATGCGACAGATGTCAGAAATTTGCCAAGATTCCTCGACTACCCACAAATGAGATTACTCAAATGACCAGCCCTTGGCCCTTTGCAGTATGGGGAATTGACTTAATTGGTGAACTGCCAACGGGCCGAGGCGGAGCCAAATATGCTATAGTGGCAGTTGACTATTTCACCAAATGGGTGGAGACAGAACCTCTAAATAAAATATCTTCGGCAAAAGTTATCAACTTCTTGATCAAAAATATTCTGTGCAGGTACGGAGTCCCACTCAAGATCATATCAGACAACGGACTTCAGTTTGACAGGGAAGAATTCGCCGATTGGTGCCAAGAGTACGGAATTCACAAAAGCTTCTCATCTGTAGCTTATCCTCAAGCAAACAGACAAGTCAAAGCTGTCAACAAAATTCTCAAAACCTTAATCAAGAAGAAACTTGAAAAGTCGAAAGGCGCTTGGGTGGACGAACTTCCTACGGCACTTTGGGCCTATCGCACATCTTACAAAACTTCAACAGGGCATACTCCTTTCTCTTTGGCATACAGATCGGAGGCCATGCTCCCAGTTGAAACTATAGTGCCCTCTCACCGAAGGATCCACTACAACCCGGAAGAGAACGAAGAACTCCTCCTCATGTCTTTGGATCTAATTGAGGAGAGAAGAAACGATGCAGCACTCAAAGCAGCAGCTCACAAGCAAAAAGTTGCAGCACGATACAACTCCGAAGTCAAGCACCGCAGCTTACAGGAAGGAGATCTCGCCCTCAAGCGGATCTTCCCACGCCCCGAAGCGCTAGATCCAATCTGGGACGGACCCTATATAATTCATAAAGATCTCCACAACAGAGCTTATATTTTGTCAACAGTGGACGGAGAGGTGTTCCAGAGGGCATGGAACATCCAACACCTCCGTCGATATTTTTCTTAACTTGTACTACCCATATGAAGTGAAGTAACAAAGAGAATCAGGGGATGTAGGCATTTTCGTGCCGAACCACTTTAAAAATCTTGTCTCTTTTTAACTTGTTCCTTTATATCTTGGCTGCTTGTTAAGCTTTATCCTTTTCCGTTGAACAACATCGTGTATAACGACATTTCCATACTGGAACTTCACGGTGCAACCTCACCTGGACAAGACTCAACAGGTACTATGCGATTCTATGCACTCGCCAATGAGACACTTTTGCTCCAGCATCCCTCTGCTGCGGGTTAACTCATTGCTCGCGACTGCCCTCAAAGCCAACTGTAATGAGCCGATTATAAGCCATCAAGAAGGCCGACTATAGCCGATGGCAGCTCATTACGGCGTTCGGCTCGCCGGCAACTGTGAACCTACTTTAAGCCCCAACATAAGGTGTGGCCAGCCAGGGGTAGTTCACGGTTGACGATCGGCACCCGCGCTAGCCGGCCACAGTAAATCGAATAATACCCACGATTATGGGCCATAATGGCTCGGGTAGTTACTGTGCGCGATCTCGGCTCCGATATGTCTTAAGTGCGGCTGTGGAAAAAAAGATAAACTCCCCGCGGAGGCGTAAGATGGGTGACAAATGTCTCCAAGACCCACAGCTAGGGAAAGTGACTGCAAAACCCGTTTGCCACGAACTTAAGCATATCGACGGCCTTCCGTGACTGGAAGTTTTACTTTTCCTATATTTTCATTCCATTTAAATATTTTCTTGTATCCTGCATAACGGTCCCCAAAGTACATGACACTAAATGGGAGGCATTCGCTTATGAGAATCTGAGCCCACATACTGGGTGACAAGGCGCTCAGCCGCACCCGTGGTCAGTTACACAAGACGTTCAAAGCAACCGTCTGCAACTAAAACATGAAGGGCGGTACCCTCTTCTCTTGTACATAAGCATGTAGCTATAACTTATTCGTAACACTGCAAAACATAAAATTATATTTCAAGCAAAAACTTAGCATCAAACACAATCAAATCACAGGCATATACAGGGTTATATTTCTGATACAACACATCAAAATAATAGCAGCATTCAAAATATAACAGAATCAGCAAGTGTCATAAGCTTACATAAAGACGTTCAATAGCATAATTACAACTTGAGAGTACATTAATATTTTGGACTAGCATGTATAGGAATGTCAAGCAGGCCAAATAAAATAACCAGCTACACCAGTGCTCCACCCTCGTCCTACCAGCTCTTCGAATCTACTTGACTGCAGGATCGGAGCTCCCAGCATGATGACCAGAGGCCCCGCCTGTCCAATTCAAGAAAAGAGTCCATTAAACCAACAACGAACGATCAAGTTATGAAAAGCTAAAAAGGGAAAACTCACCAACACCCGCTTCTTTGTCCTCGTCCCCCAACTGCACATCGGCTTCCTCCGCAGCAAGTAGCCGCATCCCCTCCTTCACCGCTACCTTCTCCTCCTTTGAGAACTGTGCGGTAACCACGTCCATCCTGAAGGCCGCTCCACCTTCCTTATCCGCACCAGACTTGGCCTCCTCCAAAGCCCGGAGATATATCCTAGCCATGATCCGGGGATAGTCATCCATCCAGGATAGATTACCCTGCTTCCAAGTACGGAAGTACATATCCTGCAACATCTCATCCATCATCCCCTCATTCTCCTCAAACTCCCTTACCCGGGCCTCGGAGGACAGCAACTTAGCGATGGAAACATCCCTCTCCGATCGATATCTCAAGCGGTCAGCCTGGAGAGACCTCCTCATTTCTTCCATCTCTTCCTTTAGCCTGGCCTGAGCAAGCTCTACGGCCTCAAGCCTCCCAGATAACTCCTCTACCTGCTCGAGATCCGCCCTCCGGACCTCGTCCACCGTAGCAATGGCTATGTCAATCCGCTCCTTGCAGGCGGCCTCCATCTTTCGTAGTTCTACCCTACTAGCCTCTTGCATAGTCTCCTTCAACCGCCTGGAGGCTGCCTCGTGTTGAGAAATCTGAATGGCCTGATCAGCGAGCTGCTTGGCTTGATCAGAAACCATTAACCGCAGTCGGATGTTGGCACTCCCAATCTCCTCTCCAGCCTTGACCAGTCGGGCATGATGATCCATCAACTTCCTGGTCTCCTCCGTAACCCGGTCAATCTTAGCCTTGGCTTCGTCCCCCATGGTAACTATCCTAGTAGTAAGCAAATCAAGGCCTAGGGACTTGGCCTCATCAAGCACTCGTACCATGGGGTTGCGGGGAAGAAGGTGCTCGCCCGTGGCCTCATCAAATGAAATATCTTGAGAACTCGGGTCCAGATCAGGGTGACCGGCAAATGGGTTGCGTGCCAAACTAGGGCGATCTATCGGGGTGACGGGTGGATTTTCCGACGGATGTGGGGAAGGCAGAAACCCAGTATCTTCCTCGGTAATATCGTGAATAGGCTGGACTGGGGGCAGAGGACCAGGTGGAGAACCAAGCAAAGAACATCTCCTCTTCCTCTTCTGAATGTCTTCTTCGATAACTCCGAGAAAGGGGCGATAGCCAACTACGTCTCCAGGACGGTTAGTAGGAGGCTTAGGCTTAGCAGAGGCTCTGAGTAACTTGTATTGTTCAAGGCGGTGTCGAACGTATGAAGTCTTGGCCACCTTGCCTGCCCCTGGAATAAAGAACAAGTGATATGAACATACAATGATCCATAATTCAAGAAATATGTTAAGTTGAAAAGAGTGAGAAGGCACATCTATTATACAAACCCTGCGGAGGAGTAGGATGCTGCAATAAGTCCTAAGTCCCTATCGTAAATGGAGTCTGCAGAAGTCAAAAGTTCACCTTGAATCGCTGGAGTCGCCTTAGCTGAAGAACTCTTAGAAAATGGATCGGCGCCAGCCCCAGCCTTGTCAACCTCCTTTGCCTTCTCAACCAAAGCCGATCCTCCCTCCGACTCCCCAAAAGCTTGACGGAAAGCATCATCCGTCCACTCATGAATCTCTCCCGCTTGCCCGGAGGATAAGGCACCAACGCCACTACCACTCTGTCCATCGCCTCTTTCACCCTCACCTCTATCTTCCTCCACATCTTCCTCTCCCGGGGCAATTGGGCAAGTGCTAGGAGAAGGACCATCAGACTTCTTAAGCTTCTTACCTCCGACAGCGGGAGGCTTTGTAAAAGGTTCCCTCTTGCCACTTTTCACCGTGGCCCCTTCTTTGGCCTTGGCAGCCTTCTCCTCAGCCGTATCCGTCTACTTAACCACAGACTGGTGTGGCAGGATCAAGTTGTGCTCCAGGAGAGTAGCATTACTGATCAGGAAAGAAGCCACATGTCCCGTCCCGAAATGGCCTTTATTTCCGCAGTCATCTGGACCAGGGAATCACTCTCCACGACCGCAAAGCCACCTGTCGCTAGCAAGAAATAGAAGCATATCAGAAGAAGCACTGCAGTCGGAGCAAGGAAACTGTAAATAAAGTTCAACTTACAGCCAGAAGTGAAGAGGTGGAAGGAGACAGAATCGTCCTTGATAAAAAACCATTCTTTCTTAAACATGGTGAACTTTGAGTATAAGTCCAAGACCGGTTTGAAGGGCACGACCGCTTCTAAACTAACATACGGAGACCCCTTCTTGTAGCCTCTCAGATTATACAAGTATCGGATTTCCCGGTTAGAAGGAGGGCGCCCATACCTCCTCTGGAAGATAACGAATAAGCACACCAGGATAGCGTAGGAATTGGGTTGGAGCTGGAGAGGGGCCACCTTCAGATAAGTAATGAAGCTGACTATCCATGCATTGATCGGAGGAATGGCCCCACACATGTAATGGTACCTTCTGTATGCAAAATATCCTTCAGGGGGATTGTACGGCATCACTCCATCTCCCGGCAACAGCATGCGAGCCCTGTCAATCCCGAAGGAACGAGAGATGACATCAAGCTGCTCCTCCCTGAGGGAGCTAGGAAAACAGTCGGGCGGAGAGTTCAGAAGCTCCTGGGGGCCATACCCATCTACTAGCGACCTCGGGGCAGGTCCATGACGTTCCGGTCTTGGCTGGGCTGGGGGCACGGAGGAGGACTCTCCTTCTCCCCTAGACTTCCGTTTATCTGATCGAGTTTCTGCTTTACGAGACATTTATTTGCAACACAAGGAAGTAAACATATGAACGATGTAGTCTGGAATTTCACTTGTAATTTGAAGCATGGAAAAATTCAAGGTTTGAATGTCATTCGGCACGTAAATTCATTCGGTACTATGTGTCCTTATGCTCATTCGGTGAAACGAAGAAACCTCAAGGGAAACGCACCTGGCTCGGCACTGGATGATTCGGCACTAGATGATTCGGCACTAGATGGTTCGGCACTAGATAATTCGGCACAAGGTGATTCGACACTAAATGATTCGGCACTAAGGTGATCCGGCTGTCTCAAATGATGGAAGTGGAACGAAGGCACGTGGCCCCTATTTATAAGCAAAAACAATAACCGGACCAGATGGTTCGGCATTAGAAACTGAATAAAGTTATCCAAACTACGAGAAAACAAAGCGCGACATATGCTGGCATGTGCCCCACTTTGGGGGGCAAGTGTTGGGCCCATTTCTAAACAATACCAAACCATACCATCTCCAACCATTGCCGTTCCAACCTACTTCCATCCACTACCGGTCCATACTGCTACCGAGCCAGCTACCTCCTCCCACTGCCGAACCAAGAAGCAAGACAGATCATCACCGAACCGTGCCATCTCCATGCATTGCCGGTCCAAGCCAATTCCCATCCACTACCGGTCCATCGCCACCAAACCAGAATCCCCTCTCCTCCATCATCGAACCAAGCTCCACCGGACCAACCTCTCCTCCATCACCGAACCAAGCTCCATCGGACCAACCTCTCCCCCATCACCGAACCAAGCTCCACCGGACCAAACCTCACCAACCTCCACCGGTCCAAGGACTACCCATTCCAACCACTACCTCAACCCTCTACAACCGGACCAAGTCCTCACCAACTCTATACCGAACCAAGGCTTTGCCGAACCAACTCTGCCAGGCCAGGTTGCTTCAGCCCAGATCCACCAGCGGCTATATACATCCAAGATCCCTGCCCCCAGCCTCACTCTATAAATAAAGGGGCAGGGGTACAACAATGGTAGACAAGTTTGAGAGCTCAAGCACGGAAGGAACTTTCAAACAACTTTCATATACTTGTATACAAAGCTTTGTACTTGTAATCTAAAAGAAAAAGGAGAATAACATATAAAGTGGACGTAGGCACATTCTGGCCGAACCACTATAAATCTGTGTGTCTTTTACAGTTTAGTCCCTGCTTTTTATACATTTGCATAAATCACCCAAATCACTAGAAACAACATAAAATCAACTAATTCACACGACTTGGAGGTGTTTGCCCATTTTTTATGCAAACAACGAATGCATGTGTTTGCGTCAAAATTGGGCACAACACTTTTCGGGAGTCGTTGAAGAGATAATAGTCAAGAATGCAAATTCAAAACAGATATTATCTAACAAAAACTCCAATCAACAATAAAGGAAATGCGTAAACAATCGATTTATAGTGGTTCGACGTATTGCCTACGTCCACTGTGAAGTTTTTATACTTTTATTGACTTTCTTTCGATGATTACAAATCGGTGCAGCAATCAACAGTGAATTACAGTCAGGAATTCGAATTTAACAGCAAGTTTATGATATCAAATGATGGAGATCTCAATCCGGCAGAGTCTGGGTGCTTCAGAATCCAAAGTCCTTTTTCCGTTGGCCCTGGGGCTCTATTTATAGGTGTAGGTCGCTGATATTTCGCTGAAAACTCGGAAGACCACTTCTGGCACGTGAAGGGGCCCACACACACGGTCTCGGGAAGTTTGGGCCCACTTTGGCATCGGTTCGAATTCCATTCGAACCGATCAAGAATTCGTCCAATCGAGGTGAAATTTGGCATGAGCATTCTCCAACACGTACGCAAGCTTCTGTGAAAATTTCATGGCATTTGGATCAGTAGATTAGGAGATATGATGGATTCGAAATGGGGTTCACTGCCTGGCTGTTTGGTTCGAAACCATGCTTTCAAAACGATGGTTTCGAACCCATCATGGCACGTGACTTCGTGGCGACGTAGAGCGCAAACTTCGAACCAACCCGGTCTCCACTCCAAGTTGACCGCTTCGACTCCATGGATCTCGGCGAATTCGAATCGAAGGAAGACACGTCATCATGGTTGGTTGACCCAGTGGATTCGAATGAGGCTACACAGGTGGATTCGAACTTGGCATCACGGATGGGTTCGAAGCGTGACTTTTGTGATGGGTACGAACTATGTCACTTCTCCATGGACACGAGGCTCATCGGTTCGAACACGATGGGTTCGAACACGATGGATTCGAGGGTGACGCAGGCGAACCCGAGGTGGTTCAGTGGATTCGAAGCTTATGGATTCGAACGTGATGGTTTCGAAACGTTGGTTTACGATGGCTTCGAAACCCAAGATTTCCCCTTCAAATTGAATCGATCATAACTCGAGCGTATGAACTCGGATTGACTTGAAACTTGAGATACTGACTCCTATGGACTTTCTTGCCGTGTCCTATCAATTGTAGCTCAATCTGGACTCGGATAAAATTCAGTGATATCCATGGCGAAACGAAGTATGACCAGTCTCTGAGACGAACTGTCCTCCGTTTCTGATCGATCTTTTGGTATCGCGGCTTTGCCAAAAAGCGAGATAACATTTTGCCCCCCAAAGTACGTCTTGTGGGACCATGACGTGCTTTGAATAGCTGCAATTTCTGTCTGAACAATTATTGCTCTCTTTTTAGTTTAAACTCGTACGCTGCATTGCTGTATAGTAGCGCTTAGCCATTGGTTGTTGCATTTATAACAGGATGAGTGTTTGATCCCTGTAAATGTTTAAAATCGATTGTTAGTTCGACTTTTATGCATATATGTTAGTTTGACTCTTGCAAATGTTGTGCGTTCACGAGTCGTTGCCATCTTGGTTGGCTATTGAATTTCGTATCGATTCTCTCTTGGACCGATTTGGAAACTTGAGTTGAGACAACGCTTGACAGTTGTTTAGAAAAGTCCCTTCGTATCGATCCTCTCTTGAATTGATATTGAAGGTTGAAGGAATTGAATTATGTATTGCGTGAGTGTAATGTTTCGAACCGATGCATTCGAGCATCGATGGGTTCGAAATTTACGTTTGTATGGACGCGGTATGCTTGTGCTATGATGGGTTCGAAGTTAGCATTCGAACTGGTTTGAGGGGATGGATACGAGATAATTGTCCGAGTCGGTTCGAATTGGAAGCAGATGGATACGAAGTCATCTGTCGTATCGATAGGACATGGATGGATTCGAAGTGGTTGATGTGAACAAGGTATTCGAACCGATGTGCCCACAGTTCGTTTTGCATCGATGCAGCCTGTTCCTCTGTGGTGCGTTTTGTGCCGTTGAAGCATGAGTTGAACTTCGAATCGATATGGCTTTAAGCAGATGGTTTCGAAAGCTAACTTCGAACCGATCTGGTACTTGATCGGTTGTGGCCGGTTGGGTTGACTGGGAGAGAAATCGTCTCGGTGACATCCTAGGCTCCATATAAATAGCAGTGGTTTTCACTTTTTTCATTTTTTACTTTTACTCTTGCTTGCTGCATTGTTTCGAAGCTCCAAAAGAGAAAACACTGTGTCGCATCATCAAATCGACCAAGATTCAAGTCTTCAATCTCTCGAATTCATTGTTCAAACTAGGTAATTAGCCTCGAATTCAAATGGCGAACGGCAAAGTTACTTCGAACCCGCGCCTTTCTATCGATTGGTAAAGTCAGATCTGGTCTGGCAGAGGGCTTCGAAGCCATATAGGGACTCGTGCTTGAATCGATTTCTTGGACGACCCTATGGGGGTGACGCAGTTTGGACCTATTGATGGATCCGATGGGTTCATTCGAATCGATGGATTCGAACCCATCGGCTGTGGTTTCGAAGTCCACAACTTCGCATCGATACGAAGAGTATCGATGCGAACGTGGATGACGTTAAGTTGAGGGTTCCCTTGTCGTTTCGAACTTGTCAAGCAATGGTCGATTCGAAGTCGTCCCTTATCGATCGGTTCGAATTTGGCATCTGGTTATCGATTCGAAGCGCGTCTAACTGCATGGGTTCGAAGCGACGTCAGGATGGGTTCGAACGAAGAGATATTCGGTTGGGTTCGAACGAAGTCCTTGTGATGGTTTCGAACCCTCTATGATGGATACCAAAGTTTGATATTTTCTAGGCATAACTCCGACGAGCTTCACTCTTGCACATTTGGACTTGAATATTAAACTGCATACTTGACCGCCTTTCGAAGCTCGTCGATGGAACCATAACAACTTTTATCCGGATCAATTTCCATCATGGAAATGGATTAGTGATGACGGTCAGCGATGACGGTCATTATAGCTGGACTCCGCAGCTTTGTCGTTTGCATATTTCTTTAACTCTGCGACATTTATTCAAGTAATGCATGTCACTGCACAACATACACTCATACACGCTACACTGGGGAACACACGGGTTTTTGTCGTCTAACGATGGTTTCTCGTGAGTTAGCTAGTTATGGAACCGTCAAGCTCACAGCAGCAGGAGACTCAAAGTACAGTCTCTCCGAGACTACAGGTTCCGGACATCGATCCTGAGATCGTCGGTCCAGCCCCGGATGAATTGCTTGATGCGTCGTTCATCGCAAATCCATCAGATTCTGTTCCATCCAATATCTCTGAAGACATGTTGGGGAGAATATGTTTGAGGCACGGCCTGTCACTGGACGATGTGCTACTGCCGGGGCCGAATGATAGACCGCATAATCCGCCGGAGGGATATACAGCGTTTAACCGCCATGCGTGCGCGGCCGGGACACTTCCTCCGTTCAACGAGTATATAAGGGAAGTATTGTCGTTTTTAAGGATCGCCCCATCTCAGCTGCACCCGAACGGATATGCATCGATCAATAGCTTGTTCATTGCATTTATGGAATATCTCCACCGACCACCGCTCCCAATTGAGATCAGATACTTGTTCAATTTCAAAACTCGGGGTGATTATCCCTCCTTCACATTCCTGGAAGCGGTGAGAAATTGCCAAGTGGTTACCGAGTCTTGGACCAGGTTGAGCTATTATAGGACAGAATGGTTTTATGTCAGATGTCCTCCCGGATTTGCCCGACGATGGCTATTCAGACGTGAGTATAGCTGAGTTCGTAAATAATTACTACGGCAATTGCAGCCGAAGTGAAACTTATATTTTATCCTTTTTTACAGTGGTGATTCAGCGACCTGAGGGCGAGCACTTTAGGGAGATGGTGCGAGTGCTTCGAGAAGTCCCGAGTGGAGATAGGGATATCGACGGGCTATTGACGGATAGGAATCTCCGGGTCTGCGGTTTGATCGAACAAGGGAAGAGCATAAGCTTTGAGGTGGCACTAAGGGTCGTCTCGAAAAAACGAGGCAAGCACAGGAAGCCCAAAGTTACTACGGCTGAGGAAGCTGACTCTGAAAGAACCCACACCGATGATGAGCCGCTGACCGGGCCTACAGATGCAGTTCCGGATGTCGCGGAGCAGAGAAAAGGCAAGGCTGCCATGGTTAAGTCAAGTAAGAAGGGGAGATGGAAATCGGTGGTCATGGCCCGTTCCGCTCCCGGTGTTAGAATCTCGGAGATGTCTCCTCCGAGAACCGAAAATTTTTTTGAAGGGCTTGCCGATCTTCCAATCCCGGACGATGTGTCTTTTCAACATGATGCCGGGTTGGAGGAATTCCATCGTACTCTAGAATTGAACGAGCCTCTTATTACTAGCGAGGTCGACACTTCTGGTTGGTCGGGGGGAATGCATATTCATACACATTTCACGACACTGCATAACCTTTGACTGTAAACTACCTGTTTTGAAAGGTGATTAATTCTATTTTATTTTGCTTCGCAGATATCATGTCTAAGCGAGGTTCAATGCTTGGGAGTCTTCGACACGCCCGCAAGCCTTCATATTACAATTCGCGCATACGAGAAGGGGATAGAGGTTATGATCAGGGGCGCTCTGGGCATTATGACCAGGGACGCTCTGGGTATTCTAGTCACGAGAGATATGACACGGACAGAGGCTATAAGCGTCGGTCGCGATCGCATACCCCTCCTCCTTTCAGAGATCCCGTACAACCTCCTGCTCATGTCCCTCATCCTTCCGAGTCTTCTCGATATACGTCGGTTTCTCAACCTTCCCGATCTGAGGCGATGACCCCGATAGTCGCAGAGCAGCCTCCTACTGAAATCTCGGGGGAAGGGGCAATTAGACTTGCGCAATTAAAGAGGGAGTTCCCGAATATTTTCTTCGATAACTACGTCTTTCCCCCGAACCTGAAAAGAGTCCCGCCCGAGGCCGAGCGGGTAGCGCTCGACTATGTGCATGACTTTTACACCCAATACAAGGCGTGGTATAGGGCGGCCGATAAGGCATCGGCGTTGGCCTTCGAACGAGCGGCTACCATTGAAAAGCTTCAAACCGAGCTGGCTCAAAAAGACCGTATCATACAAGTGCTGAATACCGAGGCTGAATCGTCTCGAAAATCAGAGATGGAGGCTCTTACAAAGGCCGATGAAGCTCAAGCAGCCATGGATAGAATGAAAAAGGAGCACTACATTACGGTGGAAGACATGGGCCACCGGAACACTGTCGTCACTGCTGAGCGGGATGCGGCGTTAAAAGAACTTAATGAGCTCAAGGCTAAATTTGCCGAAATTATTAAAGATAGAGATGACGCGCTTAACACGGCGCAAGAAGCCTGCGAGCATGCCGTAGCGCTTCGCACTGAAAGAGATGCGGCCGTGGCCAAAGTTCAGGCGGTCGAAGCAGAGGTGGAGGAGAAGGTTCAACAGGCAGAGGCCAGGCTAGAGGCTGATATCGAAGATTTACTCAAAACTTACAACGCCAATGTGTTAAAACACAGAAACTTGGCCTGGCTTCAAGATTATCCGGTTCACCTTCGTAGCGCTTGGGACCGATTGGTTGAGGAGGAAGAGGAAGCGCATCCAGGTGAAGCGGTCGATCGATTCGAACTTGAAAACCGGCTGCTCACAGACGATGAGAAGAAGGTCCTTCATGACGCTATCATTGCTTATGAGAAGGAGATGATCAGTGGTCGTTCCCTGAAAGTCGGAAAGGGATCAGGTGTTGAGCACCATTCTGCTGTTACTGAAGTCACCACACCATCTTCGTCAGTGCCCGTATCTGCGGTTGGTTTTCAACCTGTTCCTGCTTACGACCCGGAACAGCCGCGCCTATCTCCTATTCATGAGCATACTTCCGAGGCCGTTAGTGTAACGACCCGTTAAGTTCGACCATTTAAAATTGTTTGTTTAATAGGATTTTTGTAATTTATTTTAGTTGAAAGAATAAAGGTGGTAGATAAATATTAAAATAAAGGCTAGAATAAATTATATAGAAGTGACTTAGAAACCTATTTAAAGACATTTGAATAAAATTCAAATGAATTAAGTAGAGAAAGAAAGAAAAATTCTTACCTGGACATAAAATTTAATATGGGAATATTAAACCAATTTAATGCAATAAAAGATTGTGAACGATAAATTGAATAGATTAAGAAACCCTGTTATTGCAAGTCAATAAATTTGTAAACCCTAATGAACATCTCAAAATTTATAAATTTATTGAAATTTAAGACATAGCATAAGCGTAGAACTATAGGTATGATGACAAACTTTTATAAATTGGCTAATTAAGGGTCAGCAAATTTATTTGGAAATCAAACTCAATTAAGGGTAAGTAATTATGATGGATTGATGGCATAAACGTTACTAAATTTTATCATAGTAACGGAAGTGCAGATGGAAGGCAACTGTAGAAATTTAAGTACGTATTAACAATTGAAAGGGACTGTCGATTGAATGGAGTACTTTAGGTTGTCTTACTAAATTTAGAATTTAACATAAGACAAATAGAAATAAATCAATAAACGTATAGATTTTAAGTTTATTATGATGAATTATTTTAGTGATATGACTTAGAATAAATGAAATAATTTGGGTTAATTGGTATTTAATGGAATTAAAGGTTGCAATATTCATAGGTAAGGATTTAGATGAAATAGATTGATGTATGAAATTTAATTGGATAAATGGCAATTAATTCCTTTAATTTGTGCAATTAATATATGTTAATTGATAACGATAAAAAGTTGATTTTTTCAGTGTAACCAACGTAAAATATTATCATAGCATGATACTTGGTTTGAATAGAAGGATTTGATTTAATGTGAAAATTTTTGTTCTAAGTATTGAATAAAATTGGGAAGCAATTTTTTTATGATAATAACGTTAGTATTGGTTAATAAATAGATTTCAATGCAGTAACCAAATAAATGGAATAAGATGAGTATATATTGCATAGAAATGAAATGTAAATTGTCACATTTGGTTGGAGCTAATTTTTAGAAACATATAAATGTTGAATCGGTAAATATTAAATTCCATTTAATATAAGAATTCAAAGGTGGAAGATTTACATTTGGATTGGAAATTTGATAGTTATTAATTAAAAGTGACCATTGAATAAATTTATGCAAACGTGATATAATGTAAATAGATGGGAATCAACTTTTATTTATGTGGTTAAGGGAATTTAATTTCTATAGTATGATAATCGAAATTAATGGAAGTTGGAATAGCTAATTTATATGTTAGTTGAAATTAGCTAGAATGTGTAGATATTGAATGATAGTAAAAAAAAAATTTAAGGGATATAAAAGTTTCAATTATACATGGAAATTCATACTCGCCATAAAAGGTTAATTGAGACCAAAGAAGTAGTATAGGAATCTAACCTTCTTTATAAATTTGGATTTATTGCAATAGTTAATTTCATAAAATAAAGGTAAAGCTAATTCAAATTTAACTGGACCAATGTTGGTATAACTTTAGAAGCAAGATTTATTTATGATTTGAGTATTTAATTCAACAAGTGGTATTTACGACAAATGAAATAGAATTGAACGTAAAATATTACGTTATTAAATGGAAATGGAATTTGTAAACATTGAGTGAAATCTTAAACTAATGTTAGTATTTGTCGTATTTACAACAATAACTTTGAATAATAGAAAGGAAGTGAATATAATAAATTAATCAAATTTATAGTGTTGAATTCAATTGGATTGGAATTAATAAATAGTTAAGAAAAATAAGGGTTATTAATAATTTGGAATTTAATTATGGTAAAAAGGCTAATTGCAATCAAGATAATGAGTTGAAATGGAAATCCAATTATTTATTTAGTTAGATTTTGTTGAGAGTATAAGGGTATAAGTTTTAATAATTGGGTTTTAGAATAAAATTTTAAATTTCCTAATAATAAGAAAGTGCGGATATTAACGCTGCAAATTAATATACTTATACATTTTAATTCAAATTCAAGCGTGTTAAATCAATTGGAACTGATTGAATTATCTTAGTAATGAAATTTGGCTAATAATAGAAGTTGAAAAATAAAGTTTGTTTTTATGATTTATTTAATTTATTTAATAAATATTAAAAATAGCCATTTTTGTCACGGACTCGGATTTCGACGAAACCAGTTTCATCGGATCCGTAACGTTGAATTATAATAATGTTTCAATTTTCGTAGAGATCGGACTTGTCGTTTGATCGTACGGACTCGAAACGCCTTGAAATTTACGCATTTTGAAATCAATGTGAAATTTTGTTTTTAGCATAACTTCTTCATACGATCGAATTTGGTCGTGAAACTTTTTCCATCGTGTTCAGAATATTTTAAAACACCTATTTGGATATATAGTTTTAACAAATTCGACTCCGGAGGCATAGCGGGCTTTTTGGACCATGGTTTGTCACGCACGTTCGCGTATCCAGTCTAGCTACCCTACCTCTAGCCTATCTATAAGTATACAGCTATAAACCCTAGCTCCTTTCTTTTTCATTTGCTGTACGTTCATTTCTTCACTCTTTTCTCTTCCCCAAATGTATACATCTCAGATCCAATTCAGATCTATCCACAGTTCAAAATCAAAAGTCAAAACTCAAAAATTTCAGAAAATTCCAGAAAAAATATATGTTGAAGTATTCGATACGCGTAAATTACTGGTGAAATTCGTTTTTCAATTGGAGCTGTCGTTCATACAGAATAAATTCAAACAGCCCCAAAACCGTTCATCATCGTCGCACAAAAAGTTGTCGGATCGGGAAAACATTTCTGGGTTTTGAAGAGGGAACCGAGGGGATCGCATCTATGTAGTTTGTTTCGAGTTTCAACGGTTGGATTGGCGGGAATTTTCGATTAGGGTTGAGGGAGTATGGGTCGTGCTCTGTTGCGTGCTCTGTTGCCAGGGAAAACGCGTGCGCAGGTAAGGGTGACGTGGCTCAAATGTTAGGTGAAATATGTGTCGTTTATTTATTTGAATTCAATCATCATTTTTCGCCATAACTTTCTCATACGAAGTCGGATTCACACGAATTTTTTTTTGTTAGGATCGTAATTTAATTCCGGACTCGATGACGCTAGTTTGGACGAATTCTGAGACGATCGAATTTTTGGGTTTAAATCGGGTTTAAATTCGATTTAAATTCAAAAGGTGAGTGTTTTAACCCACTCACAACTACTAGAAGCTTTTATGTTTGTTAAATAAATTTTAGAAATGAATAGAAATTTATTTATGAGCTTTTGGCATGTTATTTCATTCATATCTGTAGAATTGCATTTTATTGAATTTGACTGTTAATTTAATTGTTTTATTGCGTGTTAATTGGCTGTTATAAATTATTGTTTGCATATGAACTGCTAGTTAACAGTTATGTCAATTATCACTGAATATAAATTGTTAGATTAATAGTTGATAAATATAATTTGAAATAAAACTGCCAATTATTACCTGTTGTATATTACCAAACATATATTGTTGTTGATTGATATTGCTTGATGTTTGTGATTGGATGATGGATGTGTTATTGAATGGATGTTTTATTTGATATCATTAAACTGCAAGTTAGCATACATTTTACATTTCATTCGGGATTGTGGTTTGAAATGATAAAACCGCAAAGTTTTATTTTTTTTAAATTGCGGATTGAAATGATAAATATCCGTATCACTTGACCATAGGATAGAAAATTATATACAGGCACCGTGGTATATATATAACTATTTTTAATGTGATTTCTATGGTTTGGATGGAATACGGTTTATAAAAATCTTAAATTTTTATACTGAATAAATGTTTTCTTCCATATTTATATTCATATGAAGTTGAAATTTTGAAATAAAAAGGTGAATAAATTTCTTTATTAAAAATGGAAGAAAATTAAGAAAATGGAGTTTGATGATTTATATCCTATATTTAAATATTAAGTTGGAAATTTTAAAGATATGATATTTATAATTGGATTTTTCCCAAAATATTTTGAAATGAATATTCTAGTAAAAATTGAATTTGGAAATATATATATATATATATTTTACTAGAAATTGAAGTCTTATTAATTATGGATTTTATGTGAATGGTCAAGATTAATTAATAGAATATTGATTTCGAAAGGATAAAAAATCCAACTTTAGTTGAAATATTAATGCTCAAAAATGGATATAAATATATATAAAATTGAAATGGTTTTGGAACTTGAAGTAATATTTTGGATTTTGGTTTAACTTTAAAACAAGAAATATTTGGAAAGCCATGTAATTTATTCTTTATAAAACAACAGTAAAGTTAAACCTTTTTAATTCGCATACCGTTGAATATCCAAACCATTTAGTTTTGAAAATAATGGTTTTAAAATACTATGGATTTTCGAAGAATTATGTTGAAAGTTACAAACAAAATATTGGTTACATGGGATATTAAATAATAAAAAGTGACATAATTTTTGGAAAGGAAAATTTTATTTGGGAAACGATATCATTGATTTGGGCTTTTATAAAATAATATGAAAATAAATGGTTTGTGTTTTTAAAGAAGAAATGATATCGTAATATTATGGTTTGAAATGGATTATATTCTGGTTTTAAAGTATAAACTATTTTTAAATAATAACCGCGGTGTTATAATAACGATGGGTTGGCAAAGAGACCGGGATCGGATATGGACATACTCTCTGTCGATACCGAAAACCACTTTGACTAACCGTGTACGCGGTGGAGATTCCAGAATGAAGTAGGTGGTGGCGACGTTTTCCTGTAAGGTAAATACGTGGACCCAACTCCTGTGAGTTGGCATAAGGTGGCTAAAACAGGAGCGATTCTCAGGCCAATGAGGTCATTCCTCTGATCGGACGCTCCTCTTCGATATTATACTTTGACTTGGATTTGATTCAGTGGCCACTTCTATATTTTGATTTTGGGGAGTTAGTCCGAGGTGGGCGGTAACTGCGGCTACGCGTTTCCACCAGCCTGGATAGCAATTGGTATATCTACCCTGGCATTGCCTAGTTGTGCCGTGTCACCTACCATATCGAGCCTTTACTACGAGTTTCTATTTGTGTCGTACCTATGGAGTATCCTCTGGTAGCCTCCCGATCAGGAGGTATTACGGTACTGTATAGACTATTGGCATTTTACGTGTTAAGGTGGAAAATGTAAAGCCTTAACGCTATTTAAAAGTAAGTTTATTTTATAAATAGACACTATTATAATAGCGCAATATACTACATAGTAAATAGTTTAACGGATCCTTAGGAGATGTAAATGCCGAACATCTCTTGAGTTACTGTACTCATATTTATTTCTGTTTATTTAACTCACATAAGATATTCTAGTCTGACTCGAGTGTTTTTGTCTTTTCAAATTCGCTCGGGTCAGTCCGAGCGTTTCAGGATAGCAGATTTTAGCTTTGGAGGACGAAGACGAAGAATCAGTATTATTTTATATATAGTATTACATCACACTCTTTCTATTCCGCTGCATTGCTTATATTGGTATGTGTAACTCTGATATTTAATGTAAAAGAAGAATCAAGCTTTTGTAAACTGTTTATGATCTGTATATTTGTTATTATATTTTATCCTTCCGCTGTGAGATTTTTTTTTTCGTTTTATTTCTTCTCTATTTTTCTTATTTACCCCATAACAATCCGCCCTTGCGTATGCTTTGAATTAGCACGTGTGTCGGTTTAAAGTGTGCGAAAAGGCGGGATGTTACAGCTGGTATCAGAGCTTTGGTTTAGCGATAAACCTTGGCTTTGTGGGGTTTGACTCTTTGTTAATAGGGTAGTAATATCCTATGGGAGTCGCTGAGTGTATATATGTGAGAGAGCGTATTTGTTAGTATTAATAAAAGATTTTGATATTGTGTTAATCTGTTCCGCTTTGTATTTATAAATTCTGGTTGATGCATGGGACGCTATGTCATCAATAGGGATTTCTAAACACTTAATAGGACAGACCGACATAATATTTGTTTTTAATATAGGTGAATGAAATAATTTTGCCTATTATATTTTCTATATATAAAAAAAATAGTTTTTTTAAGATATATATATATATATATATATATATATATATATATTTGGTTGCTATAGATTGGGTGTTAGAAAATAAAAATATCTATAATAACTGAAGCTAAGTTGAAATTATGATAAATCAAATTGGAGATTTTAGAACTTAAGTCCGGGATTTTTCCAAATATGTTTTCAAAGAATTTATGAAAAATAATGGTTCGGTTTATAAGTATTTTCTTATATAAATATTTCGTATAAATTGGAAGAATTGTTTTAAAGAAGATTTTGGAAAAGAATTAAATTCTGTACTTCCCTCTCTGTCGCTGGAAAATAAATTCGGTGATGACGGCCGCATCATCGACTTTCATTTTCGAGTTTCGAAGGGAAAGGCCACTGTAGTAAATTCTACTGCAGATTTATTTTGAAATTTTCTAAAAATTTTCTTTTATTGTTCTAAATATAATTAGAGATATTGAGTTGTAAGAACTTATTTATCTATTATTTTGAAATAAATTGAGATTTAACCCGGAATTTAATTCTAAAATCTCCCATTAATAAATTGTTAGTGAAATAAAAGTTAAGTAATAAATGAATTGAAACCTCTAATTGAAATAAGAGAATAATTGCAAAGCTATAAAGAGGAATTTGAATACACATGAGACAAAGAGTAATATGGATAAACATTAAATTTAATTAAAGAATGGAGATTTAACTTGTATAAGTTCAATTGCAATTTCCTTAACATAAATAACTTACCCAAACATAAAAGTTGAAATGTTAAATGTGAAACTAGAATTGAATATTTTACAAGTAGGAATGTAGGAAAATGAAGTATTCAATAAATTACCGTTATAAATAAGAATTAAATGGTATAAACTTAAGTGATAATTAAAAATTCTATTGAAAATAAAGTTAAGTATTATTAATAGGTGACATGTTGTAAGATTATTTACTTAAGTATGTTTTAATCTCCCCTATTCCAATATAATGGAAAGTAGGAAGAATTGAAATGACTGTAATCCATAGTTAATAGATAAATAAAAACTTCCACTTATAAGAATGAATGTTAGCAGATTAAGAATTTAAGGGAAATCTTACAAGTGAAGAGTAAGGAAATGAAGATATTCAAATATTTGTTGTTATTAATGAGAATTTATTTTATAAACTTAGGCAATAAAAGGAAACTTAAGTAATAAAAGGAAATACAAATATAATGAATTTTGGGATAATTGGAAAATAAAACTTGTAAGAAATAAAGAAATTCTTCCATAAATGAAGGAATGAAAATCAAACACTGAATTATGAAATAAATGTATAATAAGCTATTTTGGTGTTGATTTGAATTGTTTGGTTGATGTATGTTTGTTGGGTAAGCAATTGTGGAGTTGTTGGATGAACAAATAATCTATCTTTGTTCCATCTAAGGCTGTTGAGCAACGGATGTACTTGATAGTTATTCTTCATTCGTACAACTTCAGAATTTGAACCCGAACAACTGATTGTTTGTTGAGTGAATGATTGTTTGTTTGTGGTGTGTGCTGTTTGGTAAAAATGTATGACTGTTGCATTTGATTGAGTATGAATGATTGAATCCATTTGAATAGTCCATTTTAAAATAAATATTTAATCTTTTAGATTATATAAGTGTATACAGGTGTTGGAAGCAACTGCTACTGCTTTTGGTTCCAAAATAATAAGCGTATTGCCCGACAATTAGGTACGTTTCCGGATTACGTTTAAAGCGCTATTTTATATATTTTCCCGAGTTGGGATATTTTATTTTGGATATATGTGTAATATATTTGTATATTTGGATATTATATTTTCTCCAGAGTCCCTCCGTACAAAGGAGACTCTGCCAAAATTTTTCGTAAATTTTGGACTTAGAATTTTGTTAAAGATATTTTTCCAACTTTAATAATTCAAGTATTAAAGAATAGAATGATTATAAAACAAGTATATTTCATTAAAGGAAATTAATCCAGTAAAATACTGTTTATAAATTAATATTTGAAATAAAATGTACTGTTTTATTCTTCCTTCTCCCTTCCTTTTCCTTTTCGGGGACGAAAAGTTTTGAGTGGGGGAGAATGTAACGACCCGTTAAGTTCGACCATTTAAAATTGTTTGTTTAATAGGATTTTTGTAATTTATTTTAGTTGAAAGAATAAAGGTGGTAGATAAATATTAAAATAAAGGCTAGAATAAATTATATAGAAGTGACTTAGAAACCTATTTAAAGACATTTGAATAAAATTCAAATGAATTAAGTAGAGAAAGAAAGAAAAATTCTTACCTGGACATAAAATTTAATATGGGAATATTAAACCAATTTAATGCAATAAAAGATTGTGAACGATAAATTGAATAGATTAAGAAACCCTGTTATTGCAAGTCAATAAATTTGTAAACCCTAATGAACATCTCAAAATTTATAAATTTATTGAAATTTAAGACATAGCATAAGCGTAGAACTATAAGTATGATGACAAACTTTTATAAATTGGCTAATTAAGGGTCAGCAAATTTATTTGGAAATCAAACTCAACTAAGGGTAAGTAATTATGATGGATTGATGGCATAAACGTTACTAAATTTTATCATAGTAACGGAAGTGCAGATGGAAGGCAACTGTAGAAATTTAAGTACGTATTAACAATGGAAAGGGACTGTCGATTGAATGGAGTACTTTAGGTTGTCTTACTAAATTTAGAATTTAACATAAGACAAATAGAAATAAATCAATAAACGTATAGATTTTAAGTTTATTATGATGAATTATTTTAGTGATATGACTTAGAATAAATGAAATAATTTGGGTTAATTGGTATTTAATGGAATTAAAGGTTGCAATATTCATATGTAAGGATTTAGATGAAATAGATTGATGTATGAAATTTAATTGGATAAATGGCAATTAATTCCTTTAATTTGTGCAATTAATATATGTTAATTGATAACGATAAAAAGTTGATTTTTTCAGTGTAACCAACGTAAAATATTATCATAGCATGATACTTGGTTTGAATAGAAGGATTTGATTTAATGTGAAAATTTTTGTTCTAAGTATTGAATAAAATTGGGAAGCAATTTTTTTATGATAATAACGTTAGTATTGGTTAATAAATAGATTTCAATGCAGTAACCAAATAAATGGAATAAGATGAGTATATATTGCATAGAAATGAAATGTAAATTGTCACATTTGGTTGGAGCTAATTTTTAGAAACATATAAATGTTGAATCGGTAAATATTAAATTCCATTTAATATAAGAATTCAAAGGTGGAAGATTTACATTTGGATTGGAAATTTGATAGTTATTAATTAAAAGTGACCATTGAATAAATTTATGCAAACGTGATATAATGTAAATAGATGGGAATCAACTTTTATTTATGTGGTTAAGGGAATTTAATTTCTATAGTATGATAATCGAAATTAATGGAAGTTGGAATAGCTAATTTATATGTTAGTTGAAATTAGCTAGAATGTGTAGATATTGAATGATAGTAAAAAAAAATTTAAGGGATATAAAAGTTTCAATTATACATGGAAATTCATACTCGCCATAAAAGGTTAATTGAGACCAAAGAAGTAGTATAGGAATCTAACCTTCTTTATAAATTTGGATTTATTGCAATAGTTAATTTCATAAAATAAAGGTAAAGCTAATTCAAATTTAACTGGACCATTGTTGGTATAACTTTAGAAGCAAGATTTATTTATGATTTGAGTATTTAATTCAACAAGTGGTATTTATGACAAATGAAATAGAATTGAACGTAAAATATTACGTTATTAAATGGAAATGGAATTTGTAAACATTGAGTGAAATCTTAAACTAATGTTAGTATTCGTCGTATTTACAACAATAACTTTGAATAATAGAAAGGAAGTGAATATAATAAATTAATCAAATTTATAGTGTCGAATTCAATTGGATTGGAATTAATAAATAGTTAAGAAAAATAAGGGTTATTAATAATTTGGAATTTAATTATGGTAAAAAGGCTAATTGCAATCAAGATAATGAGTTGAAATGGAAATCCAATTATTTATTTAGTTAGATTTTGTTGAGAGTATAAGGGTATAAGTTTTAATAATTGGGTTTTAGAATAAAATTTTAAATTTCCTAATAATAAGAAAGTGCGGATATTAACGCTGCAAATTAATATACTTATACATTTTAATTCAAATTCAAGCGTGTTAAATCAATTGGAACTGATTGAATTATCTTAGTAATGAAATTTGGCTAATAATAGAAGTTGAAAAATAAAGTTTGTTTTTATGATTTATTTAATTTATTTAATAAATATTAAAAATAGCCATTTTTGTCACGGACTCGGATTTCGACGAAACTAGTTTCATCGGATCCGTAACGTTGAATTATAATAATGTTTCAATTTTCGTAGAGATCGGACTTGTCGTTTGATCGTACGGACTCGAAACGCCTTGAAATTTACGCGTTTTGAAATCAATGTGAAATTTTGTTTTTAGCATAACTTCTTCATACGATCGAATTTGGTCGCGAAACTTTTTCCATCGCGTTCAGAATATTTTAAAACACCTATTTGGATATATAGTTTTAACAAATTCGACTCCGGAGGCATAGCGGGCTTTTTGGACCATGGTTTGTCACGCACGTTCGCGTATCCAGTCTAGCTACCCTACCTCTAGCCTATCTATAAGTATACAGCTATAAACCCTAGCTCCTTTCGTTTTCATTTGCTGTACGTTCATTTCTTCACTCTTTTCTCTTTCCCAAATGTATACATCTCAGATCCAATTCAGATCTATCCACAGTTCAAAATCAAAAGTCAAAACTCAAAAATTTTAGAAAATTCCAGAAAAAATATATGTTGAAGTATTCGATACGCGTAAATTACTGGTGAAATTCGTTTTTCAATTGGAGCTGTCATTCATACAGAATAAATTCAAACAGCCCCAAAACCGTTCATCATCGTCGCACAAAAAGTTGTCGGATCGGGAAAACATTTCTGGGTTTTGAAGAGGGAACCGAGGGGATCGCATCTATGTAGTTTGTTTCGAGTTTCAACGGTTGGATTGGCGGGAATTTTTGATTAGGGTTGAGGGAGTATGGGTCGTGCTCTGTTGCGTGCTCTGTTGCCAGGGAAAACGCGTGCGCAGGTAAGGGTGACGTGGCTCAAATGTTAGGTGAAATATGTGTCGTTTATTTATTTGAATTCAATCATCATTTTTCGCCATAACTTTCTCATACGAAGTCGGATTCACACGAAATTTTTTTTGTTAGGATCGTAATTTAATTCCGGACTCGATGATGCTGGTTTGGACGAATTCTGAGACGGGCGAATTTTTGGGTTTAAATCGGGTTTAAATTCGATTTAAATTCAAAAGGTGAGTGTTTTAACCCACTCACAACTTCTAGAAGCTTTTATGTTTGTTAAATAAATTTTAGAAATGAATAGAAATTTATTTATGAGCTTTTGGCATGTTATTTCATTCATATCTGTAGAATTGCATTTTATTGAATTTGACTGTTAATTTAATTGTTTTATTGCGTGTTAATTGGCTGTTAGAAATTATTGTTTGCATATGAACTGCTAGTTAACAGTTATGTCAATTATCACTGAATATAAATTGTTAGATTAATAGTTGATAAATATAATTTGAAATAAAACTGCCAATTATTACCCGTTGTATATTACCAAACATATATTGTTGTTGATTGATATTGCTTGATGTTTGTGATTGGATGATGGATGTGTTATTGAATGGATGTTTTATTTGATATCATTAAACTGCAAGTTAGCATACATTTTACATTCATTCGGGATTGTGGTTTGAAATGATAAAACCGCAAAGTTTTATTTTTTTTAAATTGCGGATTGAAATGATAAATATCCGTATCACTTGACCATAGGATAGAAAATTATATACAGGCACCGTGGTATATATATAACTATTTTTAATGTGATTTCTATGGTTTGGATGGAATACGGTTTATAAAAATCTTAAATTTTTATACTGAATAAATGTTTTCTTCCATATTTATATGCATATGAAGTTGAAATTTTGAAATAAAAAGGTGAATAAATTTCTTTATTAAAAATGGAAGAAAATTAAGAAAATGGAGTTTGATGATTTATATCCTATATTTAAATATTAAGTTGGAAATTTTAAAGATATGATATTTATAATTGGATTTTTCCCAAAATATTTTGAAATGAATATTCTAGTAAAAATTGAATTTGGAAATATATATATATATATTTTACTAGAAATTGAAGTCTTATTAATTATGGATTTTATGTGAATGGTCAAGATTAATTAATAGAATATTGATTTCGAAAGGATAAAAAATCCAACTTTAGTTGAAATATTAATGCTCAAAAATGGATATAAATATATATAAAATTGAAATGGTTTTGGAACTTGAAGTAATATTTTGGATTTTGGTTTAACTTTAAAACAAGAAATATTTGGAAAGCCATGTAATTTATTCTTTATAAAACAACAGTAAAGTTAAACCTTTTTAATTCGCATACCGTTGAATATCCAAACCATTTAGTTTTGAAAATAATGGTTTTAAAATACTATGGATTTTCGAAGAATTATGTTGGAAGTTACAAACAAAATATTGGTTACATGGGATATTAAATAATAAAAAGTGACATAATTTTTGGAAAGGAAAATTTTATTTGGGAAACGATATCATTGATTTGGGCTTTTATAAAATAATATGAAAATAAATGGTTTGTGTTTTTAAAGAAGAAATGATATCGTAATATTATGGTTTGAAATGGATTATATTCTGGTTTTAAAGTATAAACTATTTTTAAATAATAACCGCGGTGTTATAATAACGATGGGTTGGCAAAGAGACCGGGATCGGATATGGACATACTCTCTGTCGATACCGAAAACCACTTTGACTAACCGTGTACGCGGTGGAGATTCCAGAATGAAGTAGGTGGTGGCGACGTTTTCCTGTAAGGTAAATACGTGGACCCAACTCCCGTGAGTTGGCATAAGGTGGCTAAAACAGGAGCGATTCTCAGGCCAATGAGGTCATTCCTCTGATCGGACGCTCCTCTTCGATATTATACTTTGACTTGGATTTGATTCAGTGGCCACTTCTATATTTTGATTTTGGGGAGTTAGTCCGAGGTGGGCGGTAACTGCGGCTACGCGTTTCCACCAGCCTGGATAGCAATTGGTATATCTACCCTGGCATTGCCTAGTTGTGCCGTGTCACCTACCATATCGAGCCTTTACTACGAGTTTCTATTTGTGTCGTACCTATGGAGTATCCTCTGGTAGCCTCCCGATCAGGAGGTATTACGGTACTGTATAGACTATTGGCATTTTACGTGTTAAGGTGGAAAATGTAAAGCCTTAACGCTATTTAAAAGTAAGTTTATTTTATAAATAGACACTATTATAATAGCGCAATATACTACATAGTAAATAGTTTAACGCATCCTTAGGAGATGTAAATCCCGAACATCTCTTGAGTTACTGTACTCATATTTATTTCTGTTTATTTAACTCACATAAGATATTCTAGTCTGACTCGAGTGTTTTTGTCTTTTCAAATTCGCTCGGGTCAGTCCGAGCGTTTCAGGATAGCAGATTTTAGCTTTGGAGGACGAAGACGAAGAATCAGTATTATTTTATATATAGTATTACACCACACTCTTTCTATTCCGCTGCATTGCTTATATTGGTATGTGTAACTCTGATATTTAATGTAAAAGAAGAATCAAGCTTTTGTAAACTGTTTATGATCTGTATATTTGTTATTATATTTTATCCTTCCGCTGTGAGATTTTTTTTTCGTTTTATTTCTTCTCTATTTTTCTTATTTACCCCATAACAATCCGCCCTTGCGTATGCTTTGAATTGGCACGTGTGTCGGTTTAAAGTGTGCGAAAAGGCGGGATGTTACAGTTAGCGAGCCAAACTGGGGAAGGTATTCCGAAGTTATCTCAAGCGTTTTCTGAATTGAGCGTTTGCTCTGCAGCAGCTACTAATAACTTCTTATTTTTTGCCTAGGGACTGGAGCTGCGCCGACTGTCGCGGCTCAAGAACCAGGCAGAGGAGATAAGGCCATCGCCACCGAGAATACTGTTGTAACTGCGGTATCTACTGAGGCGGCGCAGGGGGGATTCTTATCTGCTGGCGAACAAATGGTGAGCGAGCTGCTCGGTGAGCAGGGTGGTTCTTTCTCTGACTTGCCATTTATTATCGTTAGTAGCCTCTCGCCGTCCTCAAGTTTTTCGATGCAGGCCGTGGATGCCCCCAGCCAAGCCCATGTGACTCGTGATGAGGAAATTTTGGCCGAAATCAGCGCCGAAATAGAGGCTGCGGGGCATAGTGGTAGCGTCGGTGGCAGCACGGCGGCGCAGACACTACACCAAAAGCTGAATTTTACAACAAGCCCTCCGCCTAAATAGCAACGGTAATTTCCCGTTGTTAAAATACAACGGGTTTTAACCGTTGTTATGTATTTAGCAACTTGGAGGGAAATTTCACCTTTGGCGCCATACGTTTTGCCCGTTTCTTTTCTTTTAGCGACGGGATTTAACCGTCGTTTATATTGTGCTAATTTCTGGCGGTATAATTTAGTACCTTTGCGCCATAATGTTTACAACAAACCACGAAACATTTCTCGTCCCAAATTATTTCCCCATTCGACCTAAATTAATCGATTTCGCCCCAAAATATCTCCACCACCTCCGCCTCTTCCGAAAGAGCCAGAGCTAAGACCACTTCGAGGAGCAGGTTGCTGCCGAGCGTGCCAATCAAGGAAGGAGCGTGCCAATCAATCGCGGCGTGCCAATCAAGGAAGGAGCGTGCCACCAATCGCGGCGAGTAAGTCGTTTCGCTTACTGAAATTGTGAAATTGCAGTGGGACTGATTAGGGCTTGAGTATTAGGACGAGTTGAATGGCTAGGTCAAAATTTAGGTTACTTAAATTGTTAGGATTGAATGATTTTATTAGCAGTTTTAATTTGCTTACAGAATTTGTATGCATGAATTATTTAATTATCATTAATTAGTACCCAAATTTGATTTTCTGCTTTTTTATTTATTAAGTTTGCTTACAGAGTTTGCTTACAGAATGTGTATTTTATATTTTGATGACGCATTAAACGTCTACACATATTCAGATGTACTTAATATCATTCTAAACTATTGCACTTAAATTGATTTCAGCTTCTAAAGTTATCAAAGTGAATTCTATTAGTTAATTTGGTACATCTGAATACGTATTGGTATCAGGTATTAGCTAATTAGGTACATCTAACTGGATTGATCACGTACATTGAATACGTATTGGTACCAATTGTAAACTTCATTTGGTTTTATATCATGAGGATCAGTAATAATAGTCATGACTTATGAGAAACTGGTGTAAATTATGGGAAATAAGGATGCACGCAGATTCTTTGAAAATTTGAAGGAAATCTGATAGTATAAAAAGATGGACCAAATTAGGAAAATAAATATAACTACAAAGCCTTACGTATTGCCTTAACAAATTATCTCACAATTAACGGCTGAATATCTGTTTTCTTGTCATGACTTAATATTTGTTTGCCTAGACTTTTAGTAGTCTAGACATGTAATTTTAAACTAAACCACTTTATCATGTTTGAAACGTAAATAGTTTAACAATTTTTTATTACTGAAATTGATCATAGTATAAGCTTTATATTAGTATATTTAATTGGTGTAATTGCTGTTGTAATTGTATACTATATTGTACTAGATAAATTGTATTGTTTTAATTCTAGTTACAGCATTTCGCAAGCTTATTTACACAAACTTATGAGTCCTCACCTTTTTTTTTTCATTATATACTCATGCGGACATAATTTTCACATTGGTTAATATTAAAGTCAAAACTAGAATCTTCTTCCACTTTAAAAAGTATGTATATACAGTTGTTAGTTGTGTTACGCGTTGGTCGTATTGATCACGTACATTGAATACGTATTGGTTTTATTTGGCTTCATTTGGTTTTATATCAGAAGAAGCAAAAGATTGATTTGTAGTATGTGGATTCCTTAATTATCAGTCCTTTTATTTTGATATATATGTTCGGTTGAATCATTCACTAGTTGTCACATTCACTAGTTTAGTGCTAGTGTTAAAAATAAGATTGATTGTGAAAAATAATAACCAGTAGGGATATTATTTGATTGGTAGTTGATTGAGTTGATTGTTGTAGGATAATATCAACTAGTGATATTATTCGATTGGTAGTTGATTATTAATCGATGATAAATAATTGTTTAGTAGTAATTGTAGATAACTATTATTGGGTAAATTAAATTTTGTAAACGACGCGAGCCATGTGTTGCGTAAAAGAGGAGTAGCGCATAGACGTTATGCCGGTGCTAAAATTCATGTCGTTGTAATGTCAAATTTTTTTGGAAACAGTTTGGTGCTAATGTTAAAAATAAGAATAACTTTTTTGTTAACTTAGTTAATTTTTATAAAACATAGTTAATTTAGTTAATTATGATATAATTTTGTTAACTTAGTTAATTTTTATAAAACATAGTAAAATAATAAACCTAGTTAATCGTTGTAATGTCATTTTTTTTTGGAAATAGTTTGATACTAAAATAATAAACTTAGTTAATTTATTTAATTATGATAAAATTTTGTTAACTTAGTTAATTTATTTAATTATGATAATTATTTTAGAATTATTATGCATTTTAATCCTCGAAGCCTTTGCATTTAAACATGAAATTATTCACGTACTTAGTAGCTCATTATTTTCTTTCAGTATGTCTTTTAATATAGACAAACAATGGATGAATGAATCTAATCGAAGAAATGAAGAATATGTGCAAGGAGTGATAAATTTCATTAAATTTGTTACTGAAAATGGTGGCAATAAGGAAAAGTTTTCGTGCCCTTGCACGCGGTGCAAAAACGAAGATACATTTGAATTAAAGGAAATTCATTATCATTTGCTTAGATATGGTATTGATCAATCATACACTGTGTGGTATTTTCACGGGGAAAGAATACCGGAGAAGCCAAAACAACAACCGGTTAGTCATGCCACTAATACCGATGAGTCTGCAAAAATTAGGATGGAAGATTTGGTCAATGATGCGGATAGATTCCATCATTTTCAACCTACAAGTCAGTTGCATGATAATGCTAGTATTGGAGAGCAGTCAAAGTGTTTGGTAATGATGTAAAGGGCAGGAGCCGATGTATTGGGACCAATATATCTCCTAGTCAAGTTAAGGGTGCTGCCATTCCATGCAAACGACTCAAAGAGGCCAAAGGAGAATATGAGCAGCGGCTGCAAGCTGTGGAGCAAAAACTGTTGAAGGTGGATAGCATGGATGATAAACTGGAGCGTATTCTCAAGCTAGCCGAAGGTGGTCAAGTAGGCAGTAGCACCGGTACTTCTCAGAATCTCATTCCGACCAATCCGTCAATCGACCAAAGATGTGAAATCCTGAACTTCGAGGATGAAGTAATTGCAACAGGTACTATTTTATATATCAGTGTATATAATTCGACATATATTTACTCCTGGAATGCTTATTAAATCTGTATGATATTATTAAATCCATATTATACATATACCAATGATATAACAGGTACTATATGCCGAGATTCCACACAATCAGTATGTCATGGAAAACCAGTACCACTCGCATATGAAAAAGTTTTGTTAGACAAAATTTTGTTGGAGGATGAGCGAACTGCCAAAATGAATCGACATATGGCCGAGACCTTTAGGGACATTGGAGTCGGAGGTTATGTGTGCCATCAAAAGGGTTTGATACGATATCTTTAGTCGGAGGTATGTCTTTTGTTTTATATTTGTTTAGCAATATACAGCTTGCTTTCCATGGTAATTTGTATTTTTACGTTATTATAACAATACATTAGCATCGGATCTTCAATGTTAGCGATCGCTCTTTGGTTTATAGTGAATTCGTGATAACTATGCAGATGAACATTCACGTTATATTCTGTTGTTTTGAAATGAAGTGCACACATTTTGTGTAACTGAAAGGCAAATCTTTTGTTTGAGAATAGTAGTCCATTTTGTTAGGTAGAGTTGCACATCATTTTGAATACATTATTTTAGATGAGAGCTATCTCGTCGTTACAGAGGTCAAATTGATCAATGCTGAAAAAGGAGAGGATGGTTATACAAGGATGCTTTGGGTTGGAAGTACTATACATGTATTTTTCTTACTAAATTTTTCTTTTTTTTCTGGGTAAATGGGTAGTATTATTTATATATTTTCAATAAGAAATCTTGTATAGATGGTTAGGATGTTGTGTATGTAAACACAAACTGAATTTGAATGAAGGGACGTGAAGGGTGAGTAGTCGATTTCTTTGTTACTCAAGTTGTTTCACATTTTCTGAGCATGGTTGTGATGTAAATAATGAGTTTTTGATATCATCGTCCATGTTATATGGTTGCATTTGAAAATAATTTTGGAATGAAAGGGAGTAGGTGGTGTATACCCCGTGATATTGGCTGCTAATGCAGTGCGTTGGCTACTGAACGGGATGCCGTGAGGAATCATCAATTACTAAAATTAATCATACATGGATTAAGATAGGGTAACCGATCTGTACATGTGAATGTGATACAATTTTTTTTTTTTGGATTTATTAGCTGATAAGAATCATAAGATGCTGCAATGCTGCATAGACAAGCTCAGACAAATAATGGAGAATTGTTTGCATCTGAATACAAGGGGCCTGGTGCACCACCTGTTAGAAGTTTTTTCAAAATATTTGGGAGGGGGTGGAGGTCTGGGTGGGTGGGTATAATACCCTGTATTAATCGTTATTTTAATACTAAAGGCAAAATGATAATTTTACAAATATTGAAATTAGACGACGTGACTTATACCATCGCGTAGAGCTTATTGGATGAAGTCTTCTAAATCTGATGGCAATTGAAAACGTATTCTATAACAAGATCTCACTTCTAAAATTTCTCAGAATGTTTACTCATCTAAGACTATTTTTGTATTACTTACTTGAGCATGATTAATATATCTTGTAATATGTATTTGTTTTATCTTTATTGATACGATATCAATCATATTTGTTTTATCTTTATTGTGGCGAAGTATGTTGAGTTTTCACTATTGCTTATGGAATTTCTTTGATTTATGTGCAGGCAGCTTCTATTGTACTTACATTCAGGTGTCCAAACGAAAGAGCACTGGTACATTTTCTTACAAGACTGTTCTATACATAATTATATTTGATTAGTAAATTTGGGTTGCTAAATAATTTGAGAGTAGTTGTTGTGAATTTCAGTCAATTTGAATTAGCCTACTTTGTACCTTTTAAATCAGAAATTATGACTAATTTGATCAAAATGAGTAGTATGCTTATGTTGATTAAACTATTTAGGTTCACTTCGATTGCCTGTACATTGACCAAAATTTGTGGATGTAGCCAATCTTGGTTCATTTCATATATGTAAACATGAAATAATTTATATGTAAACCTGATTTGGATTCAAACCACGTAATGGCTTCGTTGCGTCATTTTTGTTCTATGTCTGCTTTCTCGAATGCAAGTAGTAACAGATATTTAGATTAGTTATTTATATTCGTTTTATGTAAAGCAAATGATATCTTAATTAGAATTACTTGGCTTAAAATTACCCATGTAACAAGAACGTTATGATTAAATTGTTTACTGGTACAATCTAGGTTCCATATTTCCATGTGTACAGGATTTTAAATAGTATACCATACTGAAAATTGTAGCTAAAACAACAATGAACAAACGTCATGTAGGAGTGATTTCTGATGAAAGCACACATCATAGTTGCTGAAACACATGACTGGTCAGTAGTAAATTGATAGAATCAGGAGTTGTGGCAATAGGGTTGATCAGGTGAGTTGGACTATTAAGACTAGATAGACTGCACGAGCAATGTTCTGTTGTAGTTGTACCAATGAGTTGAAGTGTTTGAAGCACCTAAAACCATTGTCTGATATGTAGCATGCTGATGTATGGCCAGTTATTACAAACTGAAATATTTTTGGAGCATGAGTATCAGACTTTTAAGAATTCAGTCTTAATTTGAAAGTGGACTGGAAGTTTGGGGCTTTGTTGTTTCAATTTTAGTATGCACTTTGTTGTTTCATATCAGTCTTAATTTAATCATAACCTGAAACTGATTGATCCTTGGACATCATAGGAAACATGTTTTCTTATGTGCAGTCTAGTAAAATCTCTTAATTTATAACCTTTAAACTATTAATACCATTTTATGTTCTCTTGTATTTCATGTTATATATGATTCAGTAACCAGAATGCGTTGGGTTTTAACATTTATATGTATAGGTTAGTTTAATGCTAACTCATGTTTATTCATTTTGCAGCTGCATGGAAGGCCTGGTTACGAGGAAAGCTGTTTGAGCATGTAAATGAACGCTGTATTAAGAACGTATGCTTGTGTGAATTATCTTAGACTGCTCAAGTTAAGTGTTGTTATCATATGTATGGTGAAAATACTGTTATCTTCAAACTTAGGACGATGGATGCTATTATTATATGTTATGTAATAACACTGTGATAATACTGTGTCATGACTTATGTAGCTGTTTGTAATTGTATGTCTGGTAGCACTGTATTTGTATGTCGGGTAGCTGTTTGTAATTGTATGTCTGGTAGCTGTTTGTAAATGTATGATAATACTGTGTCATGACTAATGCTTTTAATGCCTATATTTTTTTTTTCAAACGGACAGAATTACAACGGGTAAGAACCGTTGTAATATAGTACATAACAACGGTTTCTGCCCGTTTCGTTATGAGTAAAGGCCATGGAATTATGGCTCAAATGGAACGGCTAAAACCCGTTGCTATTTACGATAACACAACGGGCAATACCCGTTGCTTTATAGACACTAAGAAACGGTTTAAAACCGTTGCTTATGGTCTAAAAGAAACGGTTAATTACCGTTGCTATTTGTAAATAAACAACGGGCAATAACCGTTGCTTTATGGACATTAAGCAACGGTTTAAAACCGTTGCTTATGCTAAAAAAAAAACGGTTAGTTACCGTTGCTAAAGTTTACCACTCCGTTATTAGAAACGGTTTTTAACCGTTGGTAATGGTGTAAGCAACGGTTATAAACCGTTTCTAATAGATGATTATGGTGTGGTGAGAGTCCAGCACCTGCTACGGTAGTGTCATCGGGTGGCACTATCCCGTCTCCCGTCACGGATCCAGTCCCCCCTACTCCTCCGGTGGGAAGCCTCCATGCAGACTCAAGCTCCGAGGAGGATATTGACATCATGCCCCCAGCCGAAGAGCCAACGCCGGAGAGGAGACACTCAAAATGAAGAATTTCTGTCTCTAGTGATCTTGATGATGTACCACTAGTAAGAAGGACGAAAAAGAAGAAATAAATCAGCTTCTCAAGTAGATGTTTTGGTGGATAGGTACTTATCTTCGCTTTTTGTCAGTAGGTCGTGTATAGATGCGGGTTCGGCCCCTGCTAGTAAGCATTCTTTTTTGGAAGAACTTATTTGCGTGTAAGTTCTTGTTTCAAGTTAGTTGAAATAAAATTTAGTTCCTTTGTTTCAACTCTTGTTCTACTTGTGCTTAAGTACTTGCAGTGTCTTGTTTTCGGTCCGGTGTACTTGTGGTGTTTTTACCGTCAAGTGGAGTTCGTTTTTATTTGTCAAGTCTGAGAATCTTGGTCGCAAGTTGTGATCGATGAATAACCGAACTTCGGACATTGTATCACTTTGGTTAGCGATTAACACTTAGCTTTTTTGCCCCCTAGTCTCGGGGAATAACATTTGCGTTTTGGTGGTTGAGTGCGTTTATTGCAAACTTTGAACACATGTCCACATTCTGGGGACTTAAGATAACTTGAGATCGATTATCTGGTTCGCACTTCGGGAACTCGAGAGTTATCGATGCTTGTGACACGGTTCGCGCTCCGGGAACTTGGAAATAATGTTCACATTCCAACTCGCACTCTACCAACTCGGAGTTAGTATTAACATTTTAGTTCGCACTACGGGAACTTTAACTTGGTGTTTGTGCTCCAATTCACACGCCGGGAACTTGGACAAAACATGTATGTTTGGGTTCGTACTTCAGGAGCCCGGAATTGATGTTTATACTCCAACTCGCGCTTCGGGAATCTGGAGTTTGCACGGATGCTTCGGTTCGCGCTCCGGGAACCTATAACTTATGTTTGTGCCCCAATTCATGTTTTGGGGATCTTAGAGTTGGTGTTGATACTTCGGTTCGCACTCCGGGAACTTTGAATTGATGTTTATACTCCAACTCACACTCTGGGAAGTTGGAGTTAGCCGATAGATGGTCAGTCACACCTAATTGGGCTTTTTAGGAGTTCGTTCGCACTCTGGGAACGATGGATTTGATGTTTATACTCCAATTCACACTCTGGGAAGTTGGAGTCCGTTCGCGCGGAGGGAACGAGTTATGGAATGTTTATACTCCAATTCACGCTGTGGGAAGTTGGAGTCCGTTCGCGCAGTGGGAACGAATTATGGAATGTTTATACTCCAATTCACGCTCTGGGAAGTTGGAGTCCGTTCGCGCAGTGGGAACGAATTATGGAATGTTTATACTCCAATTCACGCTCTGGGAAGTTGGAGTCCGTTCGCGCGGAGGGAACGAATTGTTGAATGTTTATACTCCAATTCGCACTCTGGGAAGTTGGAGTCCGTTCGCGCGGAGGGAATGAATTGTTGAATGTTTATACTCCAATTCACGCTCTGGGAAGTTGGAGTCCGTTCGCGCAGTGGGAACGAATTATGGAATGTTTATACTCCAATTCACGCTCTGGGAAGTTGGAGTCCGTTCGTGCGGAGGGAACGAATTGTTGAATGTTTATACTCCAATTCGCACTCTGGGAAGTTGGAGTCCGTTCGCGCGGAGGGCACGAATTGTTGAATGTTTATACTCCAATTCACGCTCTGGGAAGTTGGAGTCCGTTCGCGCAGTGGGAACGAATTATGGAATGTTTATACTCCAATTCACGCTCTGGGAAGTTGGAGTTCGTTCGTGCTCCAGGAACGAATTATGGAATGTTTATACTCCAATTCACGCTCTGGGAAGTTGGAGTTCGTTCGCGCGGAGGGAACGAATTGTTGAATGGGCTGTCGTGTGTTGGTCCAGTTCAGCCTTCGATGTGTTGGCTTGTCCCCGAGCTGGGGTTTCACTTAGTGAGTGGCCGGTTGTAACGCAGTCACTCGCTATTTGAATAAATTCCATTGTTCGATGGAACTTAGCTCTTCGTGTGTCGTGATTGTTGAACGTTGTATTCGGTGAATCACAGCATTAGCTTGAAGAGATAGCATTTTATTTGCTGAAATGAGAAAATGTGGCAAAGTCAGTGCCTTATTACAAATTCAAAATTCAGAATGTAAAGGAAGCTACAAAGCATTCATAGACTGAAGGAGCCTGTCATGTGTGACAGTGACGAGGTTCCTCGTCGTTCCAGGCTCCTGAGCAAATAGGCCCGCCACTGATGGCGTTTATCACCAATCTCCCACGGGGACAGGTCGAGTCCTCCTGCCTCGGTCGATTGGGTTCATTGATTGGATTGGATGGGCCCGCTTCTCTGGGCTGCGGTGTCCGCACAAACTGTTCCAACTTCCTTTCTCTGACTAGTTTTTCAATAAGATCTTGTAAGTGACGACACTCGTTCGTATTGTGCCCGTAGCCTTCATGGAACCTGCAAAATTTTCCCGTCTAGATTTGTCTCTCCGACGACGGTCTTGGAGCAGGTTTTTCATACTGAATTGTATTACGGGTCTGCAAATACAAGTCCTCCAGTGAAGTATTCAAAGGAGTATAACTGTCGAACATCGGATTTTTGCGTTGCGGGCCACGATTTTGATCTTGTATTTTAAGTTGATTCACGCTCTCTCTTCGCCGAGCTTGTTTATTTTTAATGTTCAACTGAACTTTTTCGGAGCTCTCACCGGACTGTTTTATTGCAACATTGCTTTGGGTTCCTCCCGCATTTGGCCCTGCGTCAGTTTGCTTCCTAGACTGTTTCGCGTCTTCCCGTCTCAGGAATTGAGCTGCTTTGGCATGGAAACGGTCCAATGACGCAGGTGGTTTCCCAGCTAGCCAATTGCCAAATTCAGAATCGGGGTCGATCCCCTTAGTTAATGCCATAAGGATGGAGTTATCGTTTGGATTACTAATCTCTGCACATGCAGTATGGAATCTTTCTAAGTAGTGTCTAAGTGTCTCTCCAGGAGCTTGTGTGACACTAGATAGAGTGTTGACATCTTTCGGCCTTGCGACGTGCATGCGGAATTGCTCAACGAATTTTGTGGCCAGCTAGTCGAATGAGGAGATGGATCGAGGAGGCAATCGGGTAAACCACATGGTGGCGATGCCCCCGAAGGATATGGGGAAACTACGACACTTCACAGCGTCGTCGGCTCTGGCAGCAGTCATCGACCATTCATATTTTAGAATATGTTGGTTGGGGTCGGAGTTTCCCTCATACATGGGTAGAGCGGGCATTCGGAATCGCCTTGGGGGTTCAGCATTAAGAATATCGTCCGTAAAGGGAGTGTGACTTCGGGAAACTCCCCAATCGTCGTTTGTGAATCCCTGACTCTCACGGATCATCTGACGTATCATAGTTGAAAGATCCGGCATTTGTGCCGGAGTATGATCACGTTCCGTACTTCAGGCTTGAACCGGATATCGTCGACGGTCCAAGTCTCGCCTTCTTGGCACATAGTCCTCTGGGACGTACGGTTCAGGAGTACGACCGCTATGACGACGGTCCAGGTCCGACTGATCTTGAGCGTCGACCCCTGGTTCAGCCGCAACGCTAGGGGTACGGTATTCAGCGGCGTGGTGAGGAGCGGCACCCCCTCGGGAGGATGGTCCGGTTTGGAAACTGGCTGACGGACCGACTCTTATTTGTCCAACGGTCAATGTCGGTTGGTTTCCAGCGGGTGGCATACGACTCCCATCTAACCGGGGTCGTGGAGGTCGATTATGATAATCAGAAGATGAAAAACTATCGCTGGAAGAGCGAGAAGCACGATCTCTCATGGATCTCTTTCGTTTTTGGCGATCCAGCTTGTTGATTAGCTCAGCGTTAGCGCGTAGCTGTTCTTCTAGTTGTCGCCGACTCTGGGTCAGCTCTTGGAGTAACAACTGCAATTCTTGTCGGGTAACCGGACCCGACGGTTCTGAGTGCCTAGCAACATCTCGATTGGATGAAGGTAGAGGGGCAGGATTATGTCTATCATGTTCTCCTTGATTGACAGCGTTTGAGGTGGTTCTTGTGCTAACCATCTTTAGAGTTGAGTTCCTTTCCTAGACTTTATGCAAATCTGAATAGAAGGGAAGGAAGTTGGATTTAACGATCTGGATCTCTCTCTTAGATTTATTCAACCCGGTATCGATGACAGATCCAACGAGCGGGAGAAAATCTGGGTTTTCTCAGTGAAAGCACCAAAGTGTTTGCGTCAAAATTGGGCACAACACTTTTCGGGAATCGCTGAAGAGATAATAGTCGAGAATGCAAATTCAAAACAGATATTATCTAACAAAAACTCCAATCAACAATAAAGGAAATGCGTAAACAATCGATTTATAGTGGTTCGGCGTATTGCCTACGTCCACTGTGAAGTTTTTATACTTTTATTGACTTTCTTTCGATGATTACAAATCGGTACAGCAATCAACAGTGAATTATTGTCAGGAATTCGAATTTAACAGCAAGTTTATGATATCAAATGATGAAGATCTCAATCCGGCAGAGTCTGGGTGCTTCAGAATCCAAAGTCCTTTTTCCGTTGGCCCTGGGGCTCTATTTATAGGTGTAGGTCGCTGATATTTCGCTGAAAACTCAGAAGACCACTTCTGGCACGTGAGGGGGCCCACACACACGGTCTCGGGAAGTTTGGGCCCACTTTGGCATCGGTTCGAACTCCATTCGAACCGATCAAGAATTCGTCCAATCGAGGTGAAATTTGGCATGAGCATTCTCCAACACGTACGCAAGCTTCTGTGAAAATTTCATGGCATTTGGATTAGTAGATTAGGAGATATGATGGATTCGAAATGGGGTTCACTGCCTGGCTATTTGGTTCGAAACCATGCTTTCGAAACGATGGTTTCGAACCCATCATGGCACGTGACTTTGTGGCGACGTGGAGCGCAAACTTCGAACCAACCCGGTCTCCACTCCAAGTTGACCGCTTCGACTCCATGGATCTCGGCGAATTCGAATCGAAGGAAGACACGTCATCATGGTTGGTTGACCCAGTGGATTCGAATGAGGCTACACAGGTGGATTTGAACTTGGCATCACGGATGGGTTCGAAGCGTGACTTTTGTGATGGGTACGAACTATGTCACTTCTCCATGGACACGAGGCTCATCGGTTCGAACACGATGGGTTCGAACACGATGGATTCGAGGGTGACGCAGGCGAACCCGAGGTGGTTCGGTGGATTCGAAGCTTATGGATTCGAACGTGATGGTTTCGAAACGTTGGTTTACGATGGCTTCGAAACCCAAGATTTCCCCTTCAAATTGAATCGATCATAACTCGAGCGTATGAACTCGGATTGACTTGAAACTTGAGATGCTGACTCCTATGGACTTTCTTGCCGTGTCCTATCAATTGCAGCTCAATCTGGACTCGGATAAAATTCAGTGATATCCATGGCGAAACGAAGTATGACCAGTCTCTGAGACGAACTGTCCTCCATTTCTGATCGATCTTTTGGTATCGCGGCTTTGCCAAAAAGCGGGATAACAGCATGGATACTCATTTTATTCTTATAAAGACCCTTAATATTTTTGAGTTTAATATTAGTTCTAGAGTTTCTGATTGTTTTTTCTATTGGAACTCTTTTAGATTTAAGTTCAATAAGGATTTTAGATACTTGCTTGATACTTTATTCACCATTTCTTGTTGGTTCATTTGGTTTGAAAGAAATCAAAGGATTTTTAGTACTAAAAATAATCACTATAATAATTTGATAATTTTAATTTCATCTTTTTGCTTAAATTGGATATCAAATCCCAAATATAAATTTGCCAAAAATAATTGCTTTAAGGAATATCTTAACCAGGTTAGAAATAATATTAACATATTCAAACTTAACATAAATAATTTTGTCTCTAAAATATTTATATTAATCCCTATTCTAATTTAAATAATGTTCACATGATCCATTATAATGCTCTTCCTATAATAGGCCCTTAAAATAGTTTCTTATTTTGTTTTAGTTTCTTTTTTTATTTCTTTTTTAGTCCTTATTCTTATTTGCTTTCCTTTTCAATTTGGTTCTTTTTTCCTTTACTTTTTAGAATTGTTAATTTTTGGTTCTAGCTTATCCTTGCTTTATTTTTCACTTTAGTTTTTATTCTCACATATATGTATATAAATTCTATTTATATACATATATGTGATTCATTCTATCTTGGTTTCCTAGTTTCGTTTCAGGTTTGGTTTAGGTAGTTTGTTGGTTTTTCTCTTGACTGGTTTGCAGAATAACTTGCAGCTTTGTACAGGTTGGCAGGATAGCTTTTCTCAGGGATTCTAATTGCGTCTAGCATTTTCTTTTTGGTCACTCCAGGTCCTCAGAGTGGAGTTCTTCATTTTGGTCCACCAATTGGAGTTCTTCTTTATGGATCTTCTCTCATTAGAGATTTGTTTTTTCCTCTTCCGAGGCATTTTCATTGAGTTATTTTTTGTTGGTGTTGTATTTTAGTATATCTGATTTTGGATACCTCTAACACCCTATTATTGGGCGGGCCTTGCCGGAGCTCGGTATTAAGGTGTAAGGGGATGGCTTTGCCGGAGCTCATTTGAGGGGTATCTATTTCTTTATTTTTTCTAGTTTTTAGACTTATCACCTGCCAGGCATGTTTGCAGCTCCATTTTATTTGTTATATATATAGCGCTCCATGTGTGCTCTACTCTTTTATTAGAGGATCACACATTTTTCTCAAAAAAATTTTGTTGTTTTCCGAACTTACATATGTAATGTAATAAAATATTTCTTTCAATAAAAAATTATGCAACTTTTCAACTTTAATTATGGCAGTAGCTAAAGGGTTTAATCATTTATGCACCAAATTTAATTCTATCATGTTTCTCTTATTGCATATAAATTATTAAAATGTTACGTATAAATATTAAATTATTACATGTAAAGTATTAAAATAATGGCATTGTTAAAGGGACTCCAGTTTTGGATGAGGGCCATTTTTTCATTTTTCGAGAAATTATTAAAGGGTGTAAAAATAAAGTTTTGCCCTTCTTAGCAAAAAATAAATAAATCATAACTATAATTTATATTTCTGTAACTCCCTACCGAATTTTTGTTTATTTTTCGATCAAATCGCATCGAAAGTGATTTTTGATGAATCATCGCTTTTTATTTTATTTCTCAGTGGGATGCTATCGAATTTTGCTTTATTTTTCAATAGGATCCTACCAAATTTTGTTTTTGATGGAGTCCCCATAACACTTTTTTCCACTGATGTCCCCTTAAAATTTGCACTCTCTCATTCCAAATTGGAGTACCTTTGACAATGGCTTCAAATAATCCTATGGTATTACTCTTTCCCAAAAAATTTCATTTTCCCCTAACCCTAAAATTCCACTGCCAGCCTTCAACTCTTAGTCATAACCTTTCCCAAATTTACCTCATCACCCCGATTCATTTTCTCCCATTCAATAACGCGAATAGAAAACACATACCCGAGCCCTAAATCTCCTCGTATGCTTCACGCTATCCCTTGCAAACCAGGTCGTCATGCCTCATCGTCATAGTTGCACCTCATTGTTGTAGTCATGCCCCATCATTTGAACTTTTCATACCTCACATTGCTCCAAGTGTGATTGATTTCTCCATGCCAGATTTTACTATAACATCCCAATTTTTTTATCAGATTTAAAATTAGTAATTAATATGAATTTCTAGAATTTAATTTGAAATTGATTTGAAATTTTCAAAATAAATTTAATAAGTGTTTGATTATATATATATGAATATATTTTTATTTTGAATTTGAATTTAAAAATAATATCTTAGTAAAATAATTTAGATTTGAAAAATAATACATGTGATTATTCATTATTATATATTTTAATTTCAAACTATTTTCTTTAAAGGCTATATATATATATATGTATGTATGTAAATAAAAGAAATGTATTTATACAAATAAGAAAATGTAATATAAAAATTTATTTAAAACATTTAATTCATGCATAATACAAGGGTTAAGCTTTTAGCAAATAGATTTACAAATGTTAACTAATGAAGCATGAAATTAACAAATGTCATTTTCTCTTTTATTTTTAAAAGTAATGAATAAAGAAAAAAGTTAGGTTATATAATCTAACTACTCTCCTCTTTCTCATTTTTTTATCACATAATTTTCGAAAATAAAGCCTTTCCAAACTTGAAACCAGAAAAAGAAAAAAAAGAAGGAACCAGGAAACATCAAAACTCAAACCTAGAACTTAACAAATCAATAAACCAAATTCATTTCAAACCTGAATCAAGTAAACAACCAGCATTTCAACAATCAAGCAAAGAGTAATTCCACTCAACAAAATCAAAGCTTTTAGAATCGAACAACAACAAATTCTGAAAATCAAGCCCAGATCAAAAAGCATAATCCAAATTTTCAAATTTAAACAACTTCCAGGATTTTCAAAAGTTCACTGCTTTCTTCAAGTATGAGGTGAGTAAACATTTTTATTAAAACTTAAGTAAATGAAATTTATGCATGTGAATTCCTAAAATGATTTATGTTTTGCATGTTGATAAATAAGGGAATTTTAAGTATGCATGTCTGTTTATATATGCATATCGTTGTTTTCACTAACAGGTTAAAATTTTTGTTCAAAAATCAAATTCTCTTCCTCTGATCCATTTTAGGTTTTGAGATCTAAACAAAATGTGTTATATAACAAATATCTTAATTCTAAAAAATATTTTTAAGTATTAAAAGTAAATGGGTTTACTGGAAAGCATTAAAACACAGTAGAATCAAAATTTGTCCAAAATTGAGTTGATTGAAATATGAGTTTTGATTACATAATCATGTTCTTCTCCTTAAATCTGAATTTTAAAGAAGGAATCCAGATTTTTAGTTCGTTTATGAGTAAGGAATCGTATGATGAATGAAATCGCCATTTTCACCAAATTCTGCCGATCGGTGAGGCATCGGTTCTCGAGGTTGAAGTCGTAGCTTGCTGGGAGGTCAAAGATCATCAGAAAAATGTTCGATGAATTTATATTACACTATGGCGATGGCGTGGCAAGGATTTAGGGTTTAAATCCATCTTTTCGTTGTGGTCGTATTTTCCGTTGCTACCGATTCGTCATCGCATGGGATAGATCGCACCGATGTCGATCAAAACAATGGAGGTAGGCGAAGCTTCAACCGGAGTTGTGTGGCCTATGGTGGCCTGAGGCGGCGAGGCGAATAAGTTTTTGTCGGTCGAGTTTTCTTCCAGTTTGGGTCGTGAAGCTAAATCTCAAGTTCGTCGCTGTTTAGGGTTTCTATGTGGTCTGGTGGCTAGAGGAGATCATCGTCGATGTGTCGATGGTCACAGCATCGACCGAAGGTGGTTGGAGTGCCTGTGCACGAGTATCTCGAATATCTGGAATCGTTGTGATATTTTGGGAAGATGGAGTTCACTCGAAGTCAAACTCGAAGTTGAACCGGGTTTGGCTCGAAGAAAAGAAAAAAAAGGGGTTGCTCGGGAATGAACTCGAGGAAATTAGCTTTTGGCTCGGGATTTCATGATAATATCAAGTTAAGAAAAATAAAAATATAAAGTTTTTAAATATGAACTAAGTCAAATTTAAAACAATTTCTCAAACCATTTTTTTGAAATAATAAATGTTAATTTAAGTTTGGGGACCAATCAAAGGTTTTAAAATAAATTATTTTAAAATTAGCTATGTTTAAATGTGTTTTAATATATATATATATAACCTTTTTTGGAAAAATAAATAAATATAAATTTAGGATTGTAACTAATAAAGAAAAAGAAGAAGGATGAAGTGTTTTAATCCTTAAAAGGTTTAAGTTAAGTGTTTTAATGATAATTAATTACAAGATTTATTAAATAAGGTTTAAATGATAATTAAAGTAATTAATTAAGATAAAATGGTTTATCTTTTAATTAATTAATTAATTATTGACTTGTTAATATAATTACTTAAAGAATAATTTTTAATTAAAGTTTAATTAATTATTAATTTATGGCTAATTAATTTATAATTAAAGATTAATTAATTAATGTAGTTAATTGAGGAATAGTTAATTAATTAATTAAATTGATTAAGATTAATTAAATAATAATTAAGATTAATTAATAAATAATTAAGATTAATTAATTAATAATTAAGGATTAATTAATCATTAATTAAAGATAATTAATGAAAATAATTAAGTGATTAATTACTTATAATTACACGATAATTCGTCTTGCTTATAGATGATTGATTATTATTGAATACCTTGATTTGTTGATATCTCTGATATGTGATTGTGTTGCTTTGTGATGTGAATTGCTGTGAATTGAACTGTGATATCTGTGTTATATTTCCGTGTGAATGTGAAAACTGTTGGCCTTTAAATGGCATTTGAATTTTGATGCGACAGGGAGTCGGATTCCAAATGATTACCCGAAACCCACATCGTATTTTAATTATGAATCTTTGTAACTTGTGTATCCATGTGTTTTTAAAATAAACTCATTATTCGGTTTAACCTGGAGAGGACTTTGTGTCATAAAACCCATTCCAAATAATGATACGACGAATTGGAGTGCATTTCAAGACGGTGGTGAAGACGGGGTATCTTCAAGAACGAAAGGATTACCTGTCGATTGTCTCTACACTGAGTTGCTCCGGTATAGAGATCTCCATATTGTGATGGGGAGTCCAATCGGGATTGTGGATTCCCATATTGCAAGGGCTTCTTCCTTTATTGGAAGAAGTGCCTTTAGTTCCATTCAAAGTGCCTTTGGTTCCTTTCAAAGTGCCTTCGGTTCCATTCAAAGTGCCTTCGGTTCCTTTATTGGACGAAGTGCCTTCGGTTCCTTTATTCCAGAACTCTAGCTGCAGCATAGTGCCTCCAGATAGTGAATTAAAAAGTCAACTTAATAAAGGAACATTCTATCCACTTCCCTTACATCCCATGATCGACCAAGGCATAAAGGATCTAGCGGCAGCTTCTGAACGACAACAAGGGAATGGACAAGCAATTGCTACTTAAAAGGTACTCTTAAAGGGATATCATACTGATCACATTTGAGGAGAATCGTCCTCCATATATATTTTGGCAGTTAGTTAGCTGGAGAGCCTCCTACGACCATGGATCGTTTCTATAACAAAATGAATCTGAATCAAAGTGTGGAGGAGCGAAAGGATTAGGAAAAATAACAATGAAGGCCCGTTGGCTAAGGACGCTGGTCCCAATAGACAAAACAAGATCTCAAAATTCGACTCATATGCTCTTTGAAAGATTCGATCGACAACCTCTACTTGAAGACTCACGACTCAGAGTGGTACTGGAAACCAACCTTGAGAGAGTACACCAAAGTCTAAAGAAAATAAGGGGAATGTTGTATATTCCATGATGCTCACTAATCCTAACACGGGCGATTACAAACACTTTCCAGTTATGATCGAAAAGCCGATCTGGAAAGGAAAGCTTCAATAGTATGTATAAGTCCTACAGAATGGCGGGCAGCGAACATCCGATGCATGTTAATATAGGGCTATGATTATCAATTGGACTGCTGACGACCGACTTCCCTTTGAAAGGACCCAGGTCAAAGTTGAATAGCGAGCACACGATGCGGCTTCACTTGGGATTTATTTCAATATTCTTTTAATTTTTTCCATTCCTATTTCTATTTCAGTTTTTCTATGAACTACGACTAACTTGAACTAAACTACTTTCAAAATGATGCAAGTGACCAGGTACTCAGATTTGGCCGCCAAGCAATCCATGTTGACCATGATCGGACGTGTGGAGTTTCACCTTGACGAGCATGATTCAATCGCTCACCCTCAATCATGTGCCTTTAATTTGAGCCCAAGAACTAGAGATTGAAAATCTCATCACGATCAGAGCCTAATACGAAGTCAACATGACCGACCATTCATTCATTGACCTCCACATTTGACTTGGAGACCTAAGAAAGGCTTGAAATGAATATGGCACGATCATCCACTCTAATCGAGTCATAAAACAAAATTCGAAAAAATACAAGTGCCTCTCCTGAAGCTCAGTGACACCGGGATCTATCTAGAGTAGACGTGATTTGATCATCTACACATCAAATCCTACCCTAAACACTAAAGGTTGTTCGAAAGCCTGACTTGGAGTAGCTGTGATGGACTACCTACTCGCCAACCATCGATCTCAATACATGGACACGATTCCACCTTGAAACATATGCAACTTGCTTTGTCTACTCAATAATCTATTATCCTCATTTTCTAGAAAGAGATACAAAGCAAATTGTGCGAGATTTGATTGTCTAATCCAACCATCTTTCATGTACCTCCTTCCTTGACTTGATTGGAAGTGCTATAATCACCAAGAGGACGAGAATCGATCGTCCATTCTTCAAGTTTCATCATTCATGCTTGGGGCAGAGTCCCATTCCATGAGCAAACATGGTCCGATAATTCATTCGACAGCATTAGCCTCGATACGATAAATGAAATACAAATTAACCGGATGGAAATCTGACTTTTCTCAACAAAAACCTCTAAGTCCCTGAAGCGGATTAGAGTATAAACGACTTAAAAATCTCTAAGTCCCAAGAGTGCGGACTAGAGTACTCTCAGTCCCTAGAGTGGGGATAGAGTATAAACGACTCAAAAATCTCTAAGTCCCCAGAGTGTGGACTAGAGTCCTCTAAGTCCCCAGAGTGCTGACTAAGTATAAACGACTTAAAAACCTCTAAGTCCTCAGAGTGCGGACTAGAGTACTCTAAGTCCCCTGAGTGCGGACTAGAGTATAAACAACTCAAAAACCTCTAAGTCCCTGAAGTGGACTAGAGTACTCTAAGTCCCCAGAGCGCGGACTGGAGTTCAAACGACTTAAAAACCTCTAAGTCCCCAGAGTGCGGACTAGAGTACTCTAAGTCCCCCCAAGTGCGGACTAGAGTATAAACGACTTAAAAACCTCTAAGTCCCTGAAGCGGACTAGAGTACTCTCAGTCCCCTAAGTGCAGACTAGAGTATAAACAACTTAAAAACCTCTAAGTCCCCTAAGAGCAGACTAGATTACTTTGAGTCCCCAAAGTGTGGATTGGAGTATAAACGGCTAAAAAACCTCTAATTCCCTGAAGCGGAGTAGAGTACTCTTAGTCCCCTGAGTGCGGACTATAGTATAAACGATTTAAAAACCTCTAAGTCGTTCGAGTGCAGACTAGAGTACTCTAAGTCCCTAAAGTGCAGACTGGAGTATAAACGACTCAAAAAGCTCTAAGTCCCCTAAGTGCAGACAAGAGTACTCTAAGTCCCCAAAGCGCGGACTAGAGTATAAATGACTAAAAAATCTCTAAGTCGCTGAAGCAGACTAGAGTACTCTGAGTCCCTAGAGCGTGAACTAGAGTATAAACTACTCAAAAATCTCTAAGCCTTGAAGTGGGCTAGAGTGCTTTCAGTCCCCTGATTGTGGACTAGAGTATAAATGACTTAAAAACCTATAAGACCCTTGAGTGCGACTAGAGTACTCTGAGTCTCCAGAGCGAGGACTGGAGTATAGACGACTCAAAAATCTCAAAGTCCCTGAAGCAGACTAGAGTACTCTTAGTCCTTTGAGTGCAGACTAGAGTGTAAATGACTTAAAATCCTCGAAGTCCCTTGAGTGCAGACTAGAGTACTCTAAGCCCCCAAAGCACGAACTAGAGTATAAATGACTCAAAAATCTCTATGTCCCTGAAGCGGACTAGAGTGCTCTCAGTCTCCTGAGTGCATACTAGAGTATAAACAACTTAAAAACCTCTATGTCCCCTGAGTGCGGACTAGAGTACTCCAAGTCCCCTGAACACGGACTAGAGTATAAACGACTCAAAAATCTCTAAATCCCTGAAGCGGACTAGAGTACAGTCCCTTGAGTGCGGACTAGAGTATAAACGACTTAAAAAACTCTAAGTCCCTTGAGTGTGGACTAGAGTACTCTACGTCCTCCGAGCGCGGACTAGAGTATATACGACTCAAAAATCTCTAAGTCCCTTGAGTGCGGACTAGAGTACTCTAAGTCCCCAGAGCGCGGACTAGGGTATAAACGACTCAAAAATCTCTAAGTCCCTGAAGAGGACTAGAGTACTCTCAGTCCCCAGAGCGTTGACTAGAATATAAACAACTTAAAAACCTCTAAGTCTCTAGAGTGCAGACTAGAGTACTCTGAGTCCCCAGAGCGCGGACTAGAATATAAACGACTTCAAAACCTCTAAGTCTTGAGAGTGCGCACTAGAGTACTCTGAGTCCCCAAAGCACGGACTAGATTATAAACGACCTAAAAACCTCTAAGTCTCTGAAGTGGACAATAGTACTCTCAGTCCCCAAAGTGCGGACTAGAGAATAAACGACTTGAGAAAAATCTCTAAGTTTCAGAAGCGGAATAGAGTACTCTAAGTCCCTAGAGTGCGAATTGGAGTATAAACAAATTGACGAAAATCTCTACATCCCAAACAATGGAATAAAGTATAAACCGTTCGACAAATATCTAAGTGCCCGGAGAGTGGACCGAAGCATGAACACAAATTGGGCACAAGTCGACCGGGGGAGAATAACACTAAGTCACCAGAATGCAGAGTGGTGTATAAAGATCGATAAATAGATGAGGGAATTCCAACCATTCTCTATTCCGTAAACTTCGGCTTGAAATTGGCAGGGGATTATTAACTCGCTAAGGATGGAGTTCAACCATCCAACTAGTGGCCTAGCCAAATCAATGCTGGGAGCAGGAGTACAAATCTCTAAAACCTGAATACGACAGCTTACTATAGCTCTAGCTTGCCGTTCTTTACAACTTAGGGCAACGACTACAAGGAGGCCTCAACACAGAACCAATCGAAGTGGCATCCAATGGTACGGGCGACCGACTATACCATACCTCAGATCGAGGGTCAATACCGATCCGCACCAAGCACATACGAATGTGCCTCGGATATTCCTTGAAAATCTATGACCTCCAAAGTGTGGAAAGGACGGTAAACCATGAAGACTTGGTCAAAAATTCTCCAGCACCCTCCTTCGATCCATCATGAGGAGTATGAAATAGATGAGCATGACCCGACTGCATTTGAGCCAACTTTACCCCAAGATCTAATTACAGAACATGAACCAAAGTGGACGTGGCTGACTATCCAGTGTCCAAATTACACCCTGAAATTGATGAGGCATCAAAGTATTCCTCTTGGAGTGAAAACCACAATAAAATCCAAGATAGGTGAGACCCAGCCTCCCATCAACTTACCTAATCCCACGATTCAATGGGAAAGAGAGTAAAGCTAAATTGGGCATGGCTGATCTTCCTATTTAATGGTATATGCCCCAGAACAAGGGGCACGAGCGAGAAGCAAGATGAATATGAACCGACTATTCACCAATCAACTCTGTGTCTTTGGAGTTTAGGTAGAAATATAAACATAGCTGGGGTGAGACTCAGCCATCCATGCAGTGCATTTTTCAACACGGGACTAGGAGCAGACGCATGGTCATCCGAAGACTGCCTGCGATTGCTCAATGTTAAAACTTATATATAGTTCTTACTGCTACTCAAGGCTACGACTGAAAGAATGCCTAGAGATAGAATCATTAAATCGATACCTTAGCTCATGGGAAACTGAGTGTCGCTCCAACCCGAAGGACGTGTAAAGGATCATGAATGCATTGAATAGAAAGTGCATTACTCAAATATACAAGCAAATTCAAACTCATAGAAAGATCTGGCTATATAGCTGCACACAACTCGAGGCTGACCCCTACTCGACATTTCCTTCAACGTGCTTTTAAGCCTGATCTTTGGCCATTTGCTCATAATCGATCAGGGCATTCATAGTCCTTCACTATTAGACTTAATAACTCATGATAAGACTCTAGGATTCAACTAGAGTAACCATCAACATTGACCATCCCAACCATATTTCACATTGAATGTTATGCAAAATAGTTACATCTGAACTCAAAGAATCCGGGATTGCACCTGCTAAGCCGACAGTCGACATTACAGCCAGCCATGGCGACCCTTGTCGGGTGCTGAATCTTGGTTCACAGCTCAATGCAGTGTTGATAAAAGAATTAGTTGGATTTTTCTAAATAAATGATGATATGTTCCCATGGACTCATTTTGTCATGCACGTGCGGTTTCACTAACTACCGCGAGCCATGCATTGGATATCGACCCGAAGCTACAAAAGCTAGTGCAATGTCTATTGATTTCATCATGAAAGCTCCACTCTTACTTTTGGGCTCACCCCATCAACGTCTATGCCTACTAGCCGTTGCAACCGGGCATACAACGACCTGAGACATCGGAAAGACTACTTAAATAAAATATCGAACTAAGCCAATTCGATATCACTTATTTCCTCAATGGGCTTCCAAGGATGGAAATTAGCAGACCTCATACCCAAATTCACTGCATCAGATGACTACTCAAAGGGTAGTAGAGAACCAACTGACAGATGGAAAAAGTACACGGATGGAGCATCTAGTGATCAGTGTTATGGCGTAGGAGTCATGTTAATGACGCTCGAGGAATGATCGGTCTGCTACGTCCTGAAGCTCGATTTCCCTATAACAAACAACGATGCTTAATATGAAGCCTTGACCGCCAGCCTCAAACTTGCTAGAGGATTTGGGGTGGAAACTTTACATATCTTTTGTGATTCTTCATTGGAAGTATGCAAAGTTAAGGAAGTTGATCTTGCTAGTGGGCATTGTCTTGCTCCTAATCTCGGCCAGGTCCAAGAGCTACTAGCCGACTTCACGTATTACATCATTACACACGTACTCAGTGAAGAAAATGAAAAGAGTCCGGTCACTGGCCAAGCTGGCCAGTTCTAGGGATGCGCAATGGACATACATTGTTTCTATTGAAATATTTATATCCTAAGCATTGACGGATGGAGATCGGCTAGGTCTTGGAGACAGAGCTAGAAAAGGTGTCATGGTTGACTCCTATCAAAGACTATCTACAACGAGGAATTCTTACTGAATGGAGTAATGGAAAATGACAGATCCTCCTCAAGCTTCACGCTAAATCATCCAAGAATAAGTCATGTGTAGAAAAGAGTTTATCCATCCCCATGCTTTGGTGTATCTCCTATGATGATATCTTGAGCAAAGTTAATGAAGAAGAATGCGGCGATAACATCAGGGGGAAAACTGTGATAAATAAATACTCTGCTACAGGTATTACTTACCAACTATCAATCCAGATGCGGTTGATCATGCTAGACAATGCGATGTGTGCAAGATGTTTGCAAAAAATCCAAAAACCCCACCTATGGAAATTACTCAAATGGCTAGTCCATAGCCGTTTTCCACTGGGGGCATTGAAATAATCTTCTTGTCGATCCTAAAGGTGGTGCGAAATACACCATCATAGCAGTTGATTACTTCATCAAATGGGCAGATGAAGAACTTTTCACAACGACCAAGATGAAGAAAATAATCAACTTTATTATCCGCAATGTCATCTGTCCTTATGACCTTCCATGATCTATTATAACTACAAATGGATAGGTTGAAGCTGCGAACCAAATCATAAAGTCTGTGCTGAAGAGAGGTTTGGAAAAGGCTAGAGATAAATGGGCAGATGAACTCCCAACAGCATTATGGGCTTATAGAACTACCTATGAGTCCATGACCGGCCGTACTCCATTCGCCCTTGCTTACTGCTATAAGGTCGTCATCCATATAAAACTTGAAGTCCTCTCTCATCAAGTGGCTGATTACAACCCTTATTTCACAAAAAAATACAAATAAGGAATTGCAATTGAATTGCAATTATACTAGATGGAATTGGCGACGACTTATGAGCATATAAAACGTATCCGACAGCCAATGGCAAAAACATGTAACCGAACATGCATGTGTACATCAGAATTTGGTTGATTAATTACTTATAATGGCAATGGAAAGAACACGATTAATTCATCTTTCTTATAGATGATTGATTATTATTGAATACCTTGATTTGATTGATACCTCTGATATGTGATTGTGATGCTTTGTGATGTGAATTGCTGTGAATTGAACTGCGATATCTGTGTTATATTTCTGTGTGAATGTGAAAACCGTTGGCCTTTAAATGGCATTTGAATTTCGATGCGACAGGGAGTCAGATTCCAAATGGTTATCCGAAATCCACATCGAATTATAATGATGAATCTTTGTGACTTGTGTATCCATATGTTTTTAAAATAAAGACTCATTAGCCTGGAGAGGACTTTATGCCATAAAAACCATTCCGAATAATGATACGATGAATTGGAGTGCATTTGAAGACGGTGGTGAAGACCGGGTATCTTCGAGAACAAAAGGATTACGTGTCGATTGTCTCTGCACTGAGTTGCTCCGGTATAGAGATCTCCATATTGTGATGGGGAGTCTGATCGGGATTGTGGATTCTTGGATTGCAAGGGCTTCTTCCTTTAATGGACGAAGTGCCTTCGATTCCATTGAAACCTAGAATGGACTTGTATGGTTATATGTATGACATTACAATTTGAGATTTAAATGTGATCTTTATCAAATACATTTCTGTTGGTGGCGGAGAATTTATTCTCTTAGCTTAACACCCTTCTCTGAGACGTACGAGCTTAGAGCTTATGTAGTTGATGATTATTAGTGATATACTCCTAATTTGGTAGTATGGCATGCTGAGTGCTGATCATTTGTTGATCGAAGCATGGCTTTTGCGAAAAGCGTAGCTTTGTGGACGAGACTTCGTCGGACCTCACAACCCGGTGGTGGTTGAAACAGGAAGGATGCGGCAAGGTTACGGGGGTAGCGCCCCTTAGTGTACGTGCATTTTCGTCTGGATAAAAAGCGGTATCATGGTATGGAGCTGAGATACTTAACTTATGTGGTTATTGGTTGTTGTTGTCGTTGGGGCCCGGATAAAGGTCGGTTACGACCGAGGGATGGCATACTCGTGATAGTTAGTTACCTAGTTACATAGGTAACCTGGCCTTGTGTTGGTAGAGAGCTGGTTAAGTTCTTGGGGCGTCCCTCCAGAGGCGTACCCATTCGAAAAGGAAGTCCCTTAGCCTGACTATTGTTGGAAATCCAATCATTCAATATGAGCCCTGTACGATTTTAGTTGTAGAACCTGTCATTTAACATGGTAGCTATAGTAGGCATACTATAATGGTACGTATGCTAGCTAAGATTAATATTATACTTTCGAAATGTTTTCACACTATGCACTAATAATAATATCAAAAGAGTTCTCTCGTATCAAGCATATTTGACTATCATAAGGAGAAATCTCCCGCAAGTGTGCGATTGCATTGTATGTGTCGGGAGGCCCTACGGTAGTTTCATTTTCCAAAAACATGAACGGATTGCTTTTACAAATTGTTTTTATACAAACAACTATTTGTTTACTCATACCAGTCCCATGACTGACCCGGAGTTTATTATTCCCTTCCTAAACTCTGGGTGCTCATAATTTTTCACGGGCAGCCTAGAAGCAGGTTGTTCGTGTTTTGGAGGTATCTTGGATTTAGAAGTCTTTTGGTAGCTGTCGAATTTTGGAAGCTTTTGGATTGGAGATCTTTTGAATCCTGTTGGATTTAAAAGTGTTTGGAGTTTTCAAGACCTTATCAAAGTCAAAATATGTTGGAAACTTTTTGAAGACTCTGTGGTTATTGTTCCACTGTGGTGTTATGGTTTTGTTGTCTATCACATTAATTCTACTCTGATGTTGGTGATCGATGTTGTAATAAATATTGTATAAATGTTATATCTGTAATGTTCAACAGTGAATCATCTTTTGTTTCCACTGTTTATGTTCATATAATGTTATTATAAGATCCACCAAATGGAGTTCAATGTTTGAATCTCCGGCAATCGAATATAAGTGAGGTATTTGATATCGATTTTTGAACGTTGAATTTCAGGTCGTGACATTTCCAATCCAACTGGAAACATATTTAAGGCTCTTTATTACCAAATTCAAAGTTGTATCAAGCTTCGACAATGTGGGCATTGTGTTATCTATCTAGATTGTTTGGATCTTAAGATTTGCGTGTTGCCTTCCGTTTAGATCTTGGCTATTAGTTTTCATTCTTCTTTGGTATTTTGTCCTATAACTTATTACATCCCTTTGACGATATTTTGTTACTGATGCCTGCAAAAGATCCATATTAACAATGTTTGCTTTAAGTTTCTTGATGATTGCTAAGCTCCTGGCATACCTTTTCACTCTGGCCCAAACCCAAGGTGACTACTTTGGCGCAGTGGATGCAGGCATTGGTGGCGCAAGTCTCTCTCTCTTTTTAGCTGTTGTGTTAGGTTAATTATCAAGCTTTGACTGCATTTGTTTTCCTTTTGGAGATGTTTAAGTTAATGTGGTAGCTTTTAGGTCTATTAGCACTCTCTTATGTATTAGCTTACTAGAATTATCTTATGGTGTTTGGTGACATTGTTCTGCTTTATCGCTGCCTTGACAAATACTTCTTTGGAATTTGTTATGGTGTATTTTCCATTGGGTTGCATTGTGTTAGTCTGATTATAAGGTATGTACTGTGAAATTGTAGATGTTGTTATACGCGTGATTTGTGCGTGATTATGTAATATTAGTTATAAAGGGCCTATTACAACAACAAAAAAACAATTGTAAAAAGCTTTATTATAACTGGTACATGCAATGGTCAGAAACAGTTGTAAAAATCTCAAACTCCACTATCACTTTGTATATAAAGATTTTTGATTAGCAGTTGTTATAGATCTAGAGCAGTGCTAAATGCACCATGATACCCCCTTCAGTTTATCAAAAAAAAGATACGGTGCTTCGTTTTACCTAACGCGAGCAGCACTATATTACCGAATGATAGTATGAGAATGTTTGAAAAATTGTTTGTTTTTTTAAAACAACACATACGATCAGCAACAGAAGATCGGTCGGTAGTATGAAAATATTTTTTTGAAGCGCTAAATGCTGGACGACATTGTACCGCCATTCGGCGGTATAAAAATTGATCGTTGGATGGGTAGCATGAAAATAATTAGTTCGTATTTTGAAGTGTGTAATGGTATGAGGAAGGGTAAAATGGAGAATGGGTAAAATGAAGAAGGTATCATGGTGAATTTGGCACTGCGCTAGATCTATTACAATTGTCATTGCAAGTTGCGAAATGAATATTTTACCGCGGTGTATGTATTGTGCATGATTAATTTGTACGTATGTAGGTGTTGAGATTTACACAATGGATACATTCGTCCTTTATATGCACATTGTTGTCCAAAACAATTTTAATATGTGTGTGTGTGTGTGTACAATTCTAAATTTTAGATTTTTTTTAATGTAAATAAATTATTTTGACACGGTCAATAATTTTGAATTTCAAATTTCCTTTAAAAATATCTACTTTCCTTACTTAGTAAAACAGTTTAAAGACCATATCTACATTTATATATTTAAAATAAAAAATATACATATAATATATTGAGAACAAAAAAATAGTATACTAAACAACATATGAGTAATGAAAATAATTATATCTATAAACATATAAGTTTACTTCATTATTTTACACTAAAACAATTATTAAATTATATATAATATATAAATAAAATTCCTTTCGGTATAACTGTTTTTTAATTTAATCCATATTAAATAAAAAAATTAAATTTTTATATGTTAAAGTTATTAACTTTGTAAACATATATATATATATATATATATATATGAATGTATATGTATATGTATGTATGTATGTTAATAAAATAATATTACCTTAAGATTGTTAGCATCAGAATTGGTCACTAAAACCCTTGAGTAGATTTGTGTAGAGAGATTAATGAAGAAAATAAATTGAAATAGAGGAATAACATAGTTGGATGCAAAAACGAACAGCAAAAATGAGAACACCAGATTTATAGTGGTTCAACGTAATTGCCTACGTCCACTTTGAATATGATCTTTATTACTTTTCCAATCACTTGAGTACAGATACAATCTGTAAACAAATAACTTGAATGCAAGTTTCAAAAGGAAAGGCATGAGAACAAAAAATAGCATGGTACCCTTAGAGTTCCCCGAAAAAGGTCCCTTCAACTATACCCCTGCCCCTCTATTTATAGAAGAAGATAGGCTGGTTCTCTCATGTAGGCCTACGACTAAGGTAGTCCGACCCACTACTGACAACTTCCTTCAATACCAAATGGTGGTTGCTGGGCCTTTGATGCCGAACGGTGATCCCGAACTAGTCTGGCCGATCCAGTGGTTGTCCCATTGCTGACTCGAAGCAAATCCTCAAGGAACTCGAGGCAAGCAGTAGTGTGACTCGGAGCAGAGGAAAGCTGGGCGCATCGCTTTGTTGTAAACCGTAGATGCTGTCAACTTCCACACAAGGCTTACCGAGCCAGGCATGCCAGTCCGCATATCGAACCAACGAACGCTGAATCAAACTCGACTGGTCCGTCTTGACTTCCCTTCCTTAACCGAGCAGCACACGACCTTTCTACCTTGGTCGATCCATACATGCAGCTCTATTAGACGGCACGACGCACAAACTTCTCACCTTGGCCGAGCGGCACACGATCTTTCTAATTTGGCCGACCCGTACATGCTACCTATTAGACTGAACGACACGCAAACTTCTCACCTTGGCGAGTGGCACACGACTTTTCTAACTTGGCCGACCCTTACTTGCTTCCCTATTAGACCGAACGACACGCAACCTTCTCACCTTGGCCGAGCGGCACGCGACCTTTCTAACTTGGCAGAACCACGCTTAAAGGCCAAAGCATGCACATAGGCCAAACCATACACATAGGCCGAGCCATACACATTTCATACTACTTGGGCTACATCGGACCTTCATACTTCTACACCCCCTTTGGATTGAATCCCGTCTAGACCCATCCATAGTCTCGGCAATTATCGCCCTGTAGCTTGACCACATAGCTGGGCAACATTTGCCCCCTAAAATGCGTTATGTGAATCAACATGATGCGCTTTGAACTAAAGGTTAGTCCTTGCTTTCAAAAGCTAGCTCGTTCAGAATGATAGCTGATTATCATTTCTCCTTAGCCTTTGAGGGAACCTCGCATCACCCGATCATACTAGTTCAATTTTAAAGACATCCTTGAAATCCAGTTTTGACTTTTCAAAAGCTAAAGATTTGCAACCTTTCAAAGTCAAGATCACAGTAGTATCCGTCTCCTCTTAGGGTTACCATCTTCAATCTTGTGTATACATTCCTATATATACATTTTATTTTATTATCACATTCTTACCATTTTATCATCGTTTATAAAAATTTCTATGTATTATTATTGTCATTCCTTTCTTTTTTTGTTTTTTTTTGTAGTTTTTTTTCTTCATTTTTTAATATAAAGAGTGGATTGGCACATAGACACCGAGCAACACGGTCGGCTCGCCTGGCAACGAACGACGTTTTTCCCCACCGACCCACCAAAACACATTGACTGGTTCCATAGGACGATGCCTATTTGTCTCCCCATCTCCATATATAAATTCATACCTTCCTTTTCTTCCTTTCACTTCTTATTTTATTTCCCTTCCTCTCTAACACTACTCTAGATCCAAAATCCTTCTCTCCAATGAACTGCCTCTCTGCCCTGATTCATTATCTCCCAAACGTTTCATCCTATCCTTCTCGACCCCCAATCTCAACAACCATCTGCCTTATCCTCCAACTTTCGTATAGGTAAGGTTCCATGTATTACTTTAAATTCCTAACCCAAATCTTTTAGAACCTGAACTAGTGGTCGTGCTCCGTAGGAACATGGCTCAACATGGTGAACATGAGAGGAGAGGAACATAGTAAGAAAAGGTATGGGCGAGGAAGCTGGACGTTTTTTTGGTATGGGCAGGCACCGACTTGGGAGGAGCAGTTACTGATGGTTTTAGGAAGCGAGGTCAATGATGTGTAGAAGAAGGCATTCGGTCTCCTCCCTTTTTTTTGTTAGAGGGGAGGTCGTTCAACAGTGGACGCTTGGTAGAGTAGACTATAATGTTGGGTCGGCATTCTAAGATAGAGTCGTTCGGTAGTTGTCGCTCGATAGAGTTTAGGTCATTGCCTCGAGCGTGTGAGAGAGAGAGTGGCTCGGCATCTTGTGAGGTGAAGTAGGTCGGTAAGAGTCCCAGTGAGGCCGGGTCGGTAATTAGGGAGAGACAGAGAGTGAGTGGGTCGTCATGTTAGGGTCAGCATTGGCAATCAAAACTATTTTAACTAGGACATATCATATATTCGAATAACTTATTTCCATGTCTAAGCATAACACAATGAATTATGACAAGGACCAAAGCACATAAGCCCAAGAGCTCAATCCAGAGTTACAACTTCATAGTTTAAGTAATTCTGAATGCGAATTTGACTCACTAAAAACAAATAACAGCCTTCACAATATATGATGCCAATGCCCGATTCCGAGATCCCTACTACCGAACATATGTACAAGCCCTTGGAGACAGTCGACGATGACGGTGTCCGAAGAAAATAGTTTAATGGTCAATCACACTTCGTCGATCTTTATTTCTTTAATTCTTTTATACTCATGCTTGAATAATTGCACTAGTCCACATACCACACGGGGGAATATTTTGTCGTTATATCTGATATCTTCCAAGTATAGTTTAAATAGGATTCCGTTCACATCCATCTTTCTTTAAAGATGTCCAGAAAATCGAGCTCTGTTACAGCTTTCGATAAGCCAGAGCCAGGTCCTCAGCAGGAGGTAGTAGGAACTTCGGATCCACCGACAACCTCCTCACAGGGTATCCCGAATCCATCTATTGCAGTCATTGGCGTGGCCCTTGAAGTTATGGTGGAGTAGTTATCCTGGATTATCCGACTGATTCACAAGCTTCAAATATCGGTGAAACCTCTTTTCGTCAGTTATGTTCGATTCACGGAATTCCCTTTGACGACGTTTTAGTTCCATCTGGACAAGATCGGCCTCACCGCCCCCAGCTGGGTATACAACGTGCAACAAATTCATGTGTTGGGTTGAAAATGTACCACCTTTCAATTCTTTTTTCCATGAGGTGTTGCGACATATCGGGATCGCTCCGGCACAACTTCACCCCAACAGTCATGCATTTATTCATGGCACTTGTATCCTTTTCATGAGCGTCTTAACCTGGCTCCCTACTTTCAAGGATATCCGCTACATTTATCGCTTCAAAAGATGGTCTAATAGTCCATCCTTTATATTTATTATGCCACACTCCAAGTGTCAAATCTTGATGGGGGCATGTAGTAAATTCTCCCAGTATAAGCAAGAATGGTTATACATACGCTGCCCCTTGCTTTGCAAGAAGATGGCTGGAAGGGAGTAAGTTTCATTTACGGACTTAATATTTGTCTAAGGCACGAAGTGCATTCTTTTTAACTTCTTTTGACTTTTACATGTATCAACCCACATCACGGAAGCAATAGGTATTCTAAGGCCGTCGAGGCCACTCGAGCTATTCCCGTGGAAGATCGAAAGATCAAACCTGTTTTTTCCAATGAATCGCTTTTAAAGTTTTAATTGTCGACGAAAGGTCGTTGAACTAGTCACCCAACTGGTGCCATTACAACCGGAGTGGTGGAGAAAGGCTGAAATCAGGCCAAGCTTTTGACGTCCCTAACTGGTGGGGCCCCCGTCACATCCGAGGAAGGTGAAATTAAAAAGGCCGGCATGCCAGGAGAAACTAATGAGAATATATGCCTCGATTCAGCACCGATGACTAATTTACCCTGCATCAATGAATCGCCTCCTCCTTCAAAAGGGAAAAAGAAATTAGCCTACAAACTAAGAAAGAAAACAATGGGCAGAACCTCAAAATTTACAATTACTTTGGTTGAGAAAGTGTCGTCTCCACAACATCTAGAGGGTTCAGTAAAAGGTCTATCAGATCTGACCATCCTTGACGACTTGCTTAACTACGGTTTAAATGATCCAATGGCCTTAGGACTTAATTCGCCCATGAGAGGTGATGAAGGCGATCAAGTTCATCATCAGGGAGAAAAAACTCCAATAAGTAAAGCAAAGGAAACTGGTTCGACGGGGGAAAACACTAGGACACACACGAACACTCACACTTCACACTACACCTAAGTTTTAGCCATCATGTGATTTTCACTAACTCGTCTTCGCTTGGTTTCTGTGTAAGTGATATGGGGCACACACACAGTTTTGATGCCTTCGCGGGTCCTCTATCTTTCATCACTCTCGTCGAGATTTAGGATCAGGTAGACGTCGAGACAGGGATGACAATGGCGACAGAGACTACCATCCTAGAGACTTGTCGTCTTCTCAAAGAAAAAATTATAGCCACTCTTCATATCCTAACGATCCTCCCTCTCATTCAGAGCACAATAGGGAGAAATTTGCTCAGAGGGGATCTCAATCTGAAGCTCCCCGTGACCAACATTCTGGCTCGTCTAGCACTAAGCAATCTTATTATCCTTATAAGTAGTTGGTGGCTCTGGCTAAGAAAATCCTCTAATCTATGCATGCGATCCGTCGATAGCCGAAAGATTAGCTGAGCTTAAAACCACATTTTCGAAGATATGCTCCGACGAGATGAAATTTCTTCCTGCGATTCATCCAATTTCGAGGCATGTCAAACAAAGCACCATCGCCTGCAATAAAGATGTCTATGTCCAACATGATGCGTTTGTTCATTTGGCAAAAAAGTTTCAGAAGTTTCTATGGACGTCAGCATGAGATTGATCGCCTGAAACTTAAAGCCATCTATGATGAAGATATTGTAAAAGCCTAGGATGAAGAGCTTTTCTTGTACAAATCTCAACTTGAAGCTGCCCAGCAAAGCGCTAAAGATACACCCGAGGCAGTCAGTCGTTTGGAAGCAATTCAGAAAAAGGAAATCGATGAGGCAACTCAGTATAGTGGTGCTTTAGCCTTGGAAAAAAACTCCATCCAAAAAGAAAAGGATATCCTCACTCGAGGAGTTAAAGAACTGGAGGAGCTGCTGTTAAGGAGAAAGAGGAAAAAATCGTTGCACAGGAAGAGTCGTAGCGATATTGCGATGAAGTTGTCGCAATATGAATCTTAGAGACAAAGCTCGACGAGGAACTTTCCATAGCTGAAGCGTTAAAGGATACAGCCCATAGGGAGGGCAAAAGAATGGCGCTGACAGAAATCGATTCTTGCTTCGAGGCAGCTACTGAAGCCGGTAGGGAAGAAATTAAATGCTTATTCTATCCGCTTATTGCTAAATATAACATTCGAGTTCTTATGCATCGAGATCTATCTTTTTTGGGCGAGGGTTACCTCGAATCATTAGCCGAAGCATGGGATACTCTAGTAAAATTTAAACGAGTGGAGCTGGGCACTGAAGAGGTTGATGAGGACTCTCTTGTGAAGGAAGTGCTTCGAGGAAACGAGCATTTCGATTTATCTGCTGCCAAAGTCCATTACGGAAGAGATTCCTCCCCATCATAAGGGAAGGATGACATGGCTAGTCCATCCAGAACTGAGCCTTCAGTTCCTCCTTCTGCTTATCCGGCCGGTTTCTCATCACTCAATCCTTTCGAGCAGCATGCTGGCTATGACCCAGAGAAACCCGGGCTCGATGTTCACGTTCTTTCCCTTATTCCAGAGGGTGAGACTCCTAAATTAATTGAGAGTCAACCAGAAGCCGGTATGTAATTTTTCTTTCTGGTGTTGAAAGGAACATCACCATTGACGAATAATAGATGTATTCTAACATTTGTCTTTTATGACTTTGTGTAGATCATTCTGATCCCAAGCCAACTCCAAGGAGCGATGTCTCCATGGAGAAGGAGGAGAAATTGGGAGAGGCATCTCACACTGGGAATACTCTCAAGCCCGATGCTCAAATGATCGGGGCACTTGGCGAGGAAAAACTTAAGAATCCCTTACTTGTAGAAGAACATGATGAGGTTGAAATCACGGGCACCTCCGAACACACTTTTAAACTAAGCATGGAGGAGAAAATCGTGGAAGAGGGGAAGAAGAAAGATAAAATTAAGGTTGAGCCTCAGATGGTGGAACTTGATGATCCTCTGAACAAGCTCCTGATGGTCATTCTTCCCGGTGGGACCACGCCATTGGAAGTTCCACCTCCTTCCTCGGGCATCATCTCACTAGGAAGCAAGGCATCCAATAAAAAACGCTCGGGTGAGGAGCCTTTGGAGAAGCCGAAGAAGGAGAAAAAATAAAAAGGTAGCTATCCAGCTGTGCCTTGCTCAGCCCAAATGAACTCAGATCATGTAGTTGTTTCTATTTATTTTATAGTCGTAGTGAATAGTCTTTTGCTCCAAACTTCAGAAAAGTTGTAATGGAACTTTATTTTGGATTAGTAATAAAAAAAATTCTTTGTCTTCCACGATTCTCACTGTTTAGCTTATTGTCTAACTTGTAGTCGAAATTTGATATCTTGTGGGTTATATAAGCTCCAGTCCGCTTCTACATGACTTGAAATTTTTTTGGATCACAAATATTCTTGTCTGAACTCTGGGGACTTAGAGTACTCTAGTTCACGTTTCAGGGACTTAGAGATTTTTTTAATCATTTATACTCTGGTCCGCACTCTGGGGACTCAGAGTACTCTAGTCCATGCTTCAAGAACTTAGAGATTTTTTAGTCGTTTATGCTCTGGTCAGCACTTTGGCAACTCAGAGTACTCTAGTCCAAGCTTCGGGGACTTAGAGATTTTTAAGTCATTTATACTCTAGTCCGTACTCTGGGGACTCAGAATACTCTAGTCCACACTTCGAGGACTTAGAGATTTTTAAGTCGTTTATACTCTAGTCTGCACTACGGGGACTCAGAGTACTCTAGTCCGTGCTCCAAGGACTTAGAGATTTTTAAGTCATTTATACTCTAGTCTACGCTCCATGGACTCAGAGTACTCTAGTCCACGTTTCGGGGACTTAGAGATTTTAAGTCGTTTATACTCTAGCCCACACTCCGGAGACTCAGAGTACTCTTGTCCGCGCTCCGAGGACTTAGAGATTTTTGATTCGTTTATACTCTAGTTCACACTCCATAGACTCAGAGTACTCTAGTCCACGCTCCGGGGACTTAGAGATTTTTATTTTATCGATTGAATTTTAATTTGTGTGTGCGTTCATACGTCAGATAGAATAATGTAATTTAATTTTTGGCATGGAATCATAACACATAGAACATCAACAGTTCATAGAAAAAATGGCTTCAAGCCTTTATTGATCATAACAAAAAGGAACAAACTGAGTTGTGTTATTACACGTTGAAAACAAAGAGCAACAAAAGAAACATATACTGAAAATAGTTGCTACTAAAATGCAAAAGAAATAGGCTAAGTGTAATAATGGCGCAAACGCTCGCTATTCCACGCTCGGGGGAGCGTTTTACCATCGACGGTCGCTAGCTTGAAGGTTCCTTCTCCAAGCTTTCGTTCGATGATGTATGGACCTTCCTATGTGGGATTCATATGTGATGGGATCGGAAAAACTCGCTTCAAAACGAGATCACCCATATCAAAGATTCTCGGTTGAACTTTTTCATTATAATATCGACCCATCTTCTTCACATTTTTTGTCGACAAAGTCCAGCGATTCCAGTAAGAGATCCTAGTTCGTATTAGGATCATAATGAGTCACCTGATGAGTAGGAACTTTAAGTTCCATGGTTATAACAACTTCAGTGCCGTATGCCAAAGTGAATGGAGTATGGTCAGTCATGGACTTATAGGCGGTTCTGTAAGCCCAGAGTGTTGTCAGAAGCTTATCCATTCGCTTGCCTCTAGCCTTTTCCAAACATTTTTGCAATATTGATTTGATTATTTTATTTACGGCTTCAACTTGTCCATTGGCATTAGGGTGAGCGAGTGCTGCAAACCTTTTCTCAATGCAATATTTTTTGCAGAATTCTTTGAACTCCCAATCCTCAAATTGAGCTCCGTTATCCGTGATAATAGTTCATGGGAGGCCAAAACGGCATATGATGTTTTACACAATGGAATTAATGACCATTTTGGTGGTGATCATAGCCAAGGGCTTTGCTTCCACCCACTTGGTAAAGTAATCGACCGCAATAATTGCATATTTTTCACCACCTTTAGAGATTGGCAAGGAGCCGATTATATTGATCCCCCATATTGCATATAGCCAAGGACTAACCATTTGTGTGAGTTCCTTCTGCAGAACTCTCGGGATTTTCGCATACTTTTGACATTTATCACATCTTCTTACATAGTCCACGATATCTCGATTCACGGTTGGCCGATAGTATCCATAGCAGAGGATCTTTTTGGCTAGTGTCTGCCGCCTAGTATGGTCACTACACTATCCTTCGTGAACTTCTTTCAAGACCCGCTTTATCTCATCATGGGCGATGCACTGAAGTAAGGGAACCGAGAATCCTTTCCGATACATTATTTCGTCCATCATTACATACCGCGAAGCTTTGCGAATGACTTGTAGCCTTTCGTTCTTTCTCTCGATCAAATTCCCATATAATAGTTATTGTTTGAATGAGGTTATCCATGATTCCCTTTCAATTTCTATTTCTAACACAAAATCTACTTCAATCTCGTTTATTCTAAGAGCATGCAAGATTTCGTCGGGAACCAAGCCCATCTACTATGCATTAACAGTACTTGCGAATTTCGCCAAAGAATTGGCTTCCCCATTTTTTTACGTGGGATATGTGAGGTATCATAATATTCAAGGTCTGCCAATGGCTCTTAAACCCGAGTAAGGTATGGGGCAAGTCTCTGCCTGTTTGCTTGATAGTCTCTCTGCACTTGGTACACTACTAATTGTGAGTCACAAAAGATTTCAACCGATTTTAATCCAAGTTCCCTGGCAAGTTTTAAGCCAGCAATCAATGCTTCATACTCGGCTTCGTTATTCGTAGCTGGGAAATGGAGCTTCAAAGCATAAAAAATTGACCGGTTCTCAAGAGTTACAAGAATAACACCAACACTAGAACAACAGCCGTTGGATGCCCCATCGGTAAATAGTTTCCATCGAATGAGGGGAACAATATCATCACCACTTGGCTTGTCTGATATGGTGAATTCTACAATGAAGTCCGCTAGCGCCTGCCCTTGGATAGTTCTCCGTGGCAGGTAGGTGATATCGAATTGACTCAACTCAATGTTCCCCTTTTAACAACCTTCTAGAGTTTTCTGGTTGTTGGAGCACCTATCATAGAGGTTAATCGGTATAAACACTGATCGGGTGTGCCTGACAATATGGACGAAGCTTGTGTGATGCAATCACCAAACAGTAGGCTAGCTTCTCAATTTTAGGATAATTTCTTTCTGCCCCCATTATATGTTTACTAACATAGTTCACTGGCTTTTGAATTCGGTCCTCCTCGCGAATCAAGGCTATACTAATGGCATGCTGAGACGTGGCCAAGTATACATATAACACTTCATAGTCTATAGGCTTTGACAGAAACGGGGAACTTTCCAAATATCTTACCAGAGTTCGAAACGCATCCTCACAATCTGGCATCCATTTAAAATTTCTCTTTGCTTTCTTTATAAGGAAGAAGAGAATACACTTGTCGGTCGCTCTGGATATGAATCGACTCAACTCGGCGACTTTTCCATTCAGTCTTTGTGCTTGCTTTATAGTTCTGGGCACTTGTATGTCTCGAATAGCCTGAATCTTTTTTGAATTAGCTTCAATTCCCTATGCATTGACAATAAAATCTAAAAACTTTCCCGAGGTAACACCAAAGGAACACTTTAGTGGATTGATTTTCATTCTGTAGTATCTAAGTATATCAAACATCTCCGCTAAGTCTCGAATGTGGTCGTTTGACTGCCGTGACTTCACGAGCATGTCATCCACATAGACTTCCATTGTTATGCCAATTTGGTCTTTAAACATCCAATTTATCAAGCGATGATAAGTCGCTCCTGCGTTCTTCAACCTAAAAGGCATCACCACATAACAATATAGTCCGGCATTCGTGATAAACAAGCGTGTTCCTGATCTGCAATGTGCATCGAGATTTGATTTTATCCTGAATATGCATCCATAAATTACAATAGTTTATGTTTGGCTTTTGAGTCAACCAACTGGTCAATTCTGGGTAAAGCGAAACTATCCTTAGGCCATGCCTTGTTCAGGTCTGAATAATCAACATATGTCCTCCATTTTCCATTCTCTTTTCTCACTAGCATGAAGTTAGAGACCCATTCCAGGTAGAAGGCGTCGCAGACGAACTCATTGGCTTTGAGTTTTTCCACTTCCTCTCCGAGAGCAGCGGACCTTGCCGGGTCCATACCTCTCCTTTTTTGCTTCACCGGTATGTATTTCGGGTCTATGTTCAACATATGACTCGCTATGGCAGGAGAGATCCTGCACATGTCAGAATGTGTCAAAGAAAAAACATCCATATTCGCTTGGAGGAAATCAGCGAGATCCTCAGTCATCAAAGGTGTGAGTTGTGATCCAATCTTCAACACCCATGATGGGTCGTCATGGCTGACTGGAATGTCAATCATCAATTCAACCAGTGCTGCTTTAGACTCCTTAGTTCTTCATCATCGTCTCTCGAATCTATGTCTCTGTAGATCTGACTCTGCTGTTCGAGCCAAGGCTCGGGCATTACTTGTCAATTTTAAGCAACGTGGATGCGGACAAAGTCATCCGCAACCTTTCCCTTCTCTCTTCGTTGGGCCTCTCTTAGCTCAGGCATATAACATGCACGACCGGTCACTTGATCGCCATGCACTACACCAACTCCTCTATCTGTCAGAAACTTCAAAGTCAAAGACCACGGGGCAAAAGCCACATTAAACTACACCAGGGCAGGTCGGCCTAGAAAAACATTATACAGAGAATCAACATCCAATACAATGAATGGTAGGATGTGTACCGTCCTACGTTCACCTTCCCCTAACTCAACTAGTAATTCAAAAAATCCCATTGCATCAGTAGCCGCACCATTAAAGCCATGAATACATGCTTTGGATGGTTTTAGATCTTTCGCCTCCATCTTCAATTAGTCGTATGCCTTTTTGAAAATAATATTCACAAAACTCCTGCAATCAATCAGTACCTTTCTCACAAACGCTGGCCCAATCATGGCCGAAATGACCACCGGGTCAATAGTGGATACCTCCACCCGATCAACATCCCTGCTCATGAATACTATATCATCTGTCATCATTCGCTGTTGTTTCGCTGGAGTCCTGTATTCCGAGTTCGAACAGCATTAGAGATCCACATGTTTCAAGGAATTAGCATAGCGTTCCATTTCTTGCCAACTCTTGTCTGCTAGATGAGGCCCACCGACTATCGTGTTTATGATCAGTCTACCTACGATCCGACAAGGTTCCTCAGGGTGACGTGGAGCCTGCCCACGATCAAGGTCGGACGTTCCCTGTCGCCTTCCTACGGATTCTTAACAAACTGGTGTAACTTCTTTTGCTGATTCAGTTTTTCTATAGCAACATAGAGGTGTCTAGATTCCTCAATGTTGTGCCCATAGGTCTCGTGAAACCGACAATACTTCCCAGTTTGTTTTTGTTCCTTAGTGGATTCTTTTGAGTGTGATTTTCGGTATTGGAAGGTATTATAAGTTGATAAATAAATATTCTCTAAATATTTATTCTAAGGAGTGTATTCATTGTAGGTCGGGATCCTTGGTTTCCACTTTTTTGCTTCCCTCTTCCTTCTGGAATTTCCTCCTCTGGATCCTTTAGACTACTCGGGGTTGTTTTGAACATTGACCTGGACTTTTCCAGAGTTACCGCCAGCGTGTTTTACCATAATGTTTCTTTACACCATCTCCTTGCCAGGCCCTGGCGCACTGCCTTGCCTCATCCACCTGGCTTCCAACCTTTGCATGAACTGATGCACCTTTGAGTAAAAACGTTCTAGGGTAGCTGGAGGTTTTCTTGCCAGCCAATCACCAAACTCCGAGTCTGGATCTACTCCTCGCATCATAGCCATAAGAATAGCTTGGTCATTTGGGTTGCTAACTTCGGTAGCAGCAACATGAAATCTTTGCAGATATTCCTTTAAGGACTCCTCAGGAGCCTGGATTACGTTGGATAAATACATCACATCTTTTGAGCGAGTGTTATGGATTCTGAACAGCTCCACAAATTTCGTCGCTAACTCATCAAATCTGAAGATCGATCGTGGAGGAAGTCTGGTGAACCACATGGTAGCGATTCCAGATAGGGTTTTTGGGAAACATCTACATTTAGTCGCATCATTTTTCCTGGCTGAGTCCATCATCCATTCGTTTCCCATTATATGTTGTCGGGTATCAGTCTTTCCCTCATAAGCTGGAATAGTCGGCATGCTGAACTTTCGTAGTACTCAGCTTGTAGGATAGCATCTATGAACGGAGTATGACTCCTAGCTATGCCCCAATCATCCTTAGATAAGTCCTGATTTTCCCTCATCAGCTGTCTAACAATGGCTGACAAATCCGGGGTCTGGATGGGAGGTTGCAAGTTGGACTCTATCCTGTGTGACCTGGTGCCTCCTTGATTGGTGATCTTCTAAACGAGTGTCTTGGGGACCTGCTTCATTGCATCCCTAGTAAGCCGGTCGGTCAGTTTCCACTCATGCTCTATATCCTAAGTTTCCCATTCCAACTTGAGTGCAGTTTCCCAGGTGCAAGTGAGGGGCCATGGCTCCGGGTAGGGAACCTGGTCCATTCATGTTGGATTGATCGACTGCACCTATTTTCACTGTTACAATTCTACGACGTCTATGCCTGGGATGTTCATCAGAGGAAGCGGAGATGTTAGATGATAAGTAGGTAGCGGGACTTCCTCCAGCATTTTGATGCTGTTATTGAGTAAGATGGGTCATGAGATTAGCATTAGTTTGAATCTAGTCAATAAGCTGTCGCCTGCTTTCCACGAGTTCTCTCATCATCTCGTTGAACTCTGTTCTAGTGACAACTTCTATTTGGTTTAGGACGGTGGAAGTCCCTGCACCTAGATTAGCTTGTTGATTGTTGGGTCCTACTTGTTGGACGCTAGCAGTTACATTGACATCCGCATTGTCGGAGGCTAATCTGGTACATGGTCTTCCAATTGTAGAGTTACCGGTCGGAACTCTGAGTAGAATATATGAACTTCTTGTGAATGAACTTGAATCTTCTTTGTGGGATTTCTTCAATCCAGTAGCGACAAAGTAGATCCTAACAACCTAAGAATGCTATTCTCAGTGAAAGCACCAAAATGTTAGCAAAATTGGTCACTAACACCCTTGAGTAGATTTTTGTAGAGAGATTAATGAAGAAAATAAATTGAAACAGAGCAATAACACACTTGAATGTAAAAACAAACAGCAAAAACGAGAACACTAGATTTATAGTGGTTCGGCGTAATTGCCTACGTCCACTTTGAATATGATCTTTATAACTTTTCCAATCACTTGAGTACATATACAATCCATAAACAAACAACTTGAATGCAAGTTTCAAAAGGAAAGGCATGAGTACAAAAAATGGAAAAATATCCCTGGAGTTCTCGAAAAAAGGTTCCTTCAATTGTACCCATGCCCCTCTATTTATAGATGAAGATAGACTGGTTCTCTCATGTAAGCCTACGACCAAGGTACTTTGACCCACTACTGGCAACTTTCTACGATATCGAATGGTGGTTGCCGAGCCTCTGATGCCGAACGGTGATCGCCAAACAAGTCTGGCCGATCCAGTGGTTGTCCCGTTGCTGACTCAAAGCATATCCTCAAGGAACTCGAGGCAAGTAGTAGTGTGACTCGTAGCATAGGAAAGCTGGGCGCATCACTTTGCTGTAAACGAAAGAAGCTATTAACTTGCACACAAGGCTTACCGAGCTAGGCATATTGGTCTGTACATATCGAACCAGCGAGGCCGAACAACGAACGCTGGATCACACTCGACCGGTCCATCTTGACTTCCTTCCTTGACCGAGCGGCACATGACCTTTCTACCATGGTTGGCCAATAAATGCAGCCCTATTAGGCCATACGACACACAACCAGCTCACCTTGGCTGAGCGCCACACGACCTTTCTAACTTGGCCGACCCGTACATGCTGCCTTATTAGACCGAACGACACACAAACTTCTCACCTTGGCCGAGCGACACACGACCTTTCTAACTAGGCCGACCCGTACATGCTACCCTATTAGACCGAACGACACAAAACCTTCTCACCTTGGTTGAGCGGCACACGACCTTTCTAACTTGGCCGAACCACGCTTAAAGGCCGAACCATGCACATAGGCAAAACCATACAAATAGGCCAAACAATACACTTTTCACACTACTTGGGCTACACCAGACCTTCATACTTCTACATCCCTTTTGGATTGAATCCCATCAACACCCATCCATAGTCTCACAACTATCACCCTATAGCTTGACCACATAGCTACGGAAAAAAATAATTTAAAAATATATATTAAAAAATAAACAAAATTAAGTTTTAGAATTATTTTTATCACCGTAATTCGATACAAATATTCTTCTAATATGATATATAGTTTGTATTTATAAATTTATATTTTCATTTAAAAAAATTGAATTAATTAAAATATTTTTAATGTTTTAAAAATTAATATATATGTGTGTATGTATGTATGTGTGTGTATTTATGTATATATATGTATGTGTGTGTGTGTGTATGAATGTATGTATGTGTGTATACATATGTGCATATATATATATATATATATGTGTGTGTGTGTGTGTGTACTATGTATGTATGTATATAAGGAGACAATAGCTATGCATATAAATTTGTCAAGTAATATTATAAACATACACTAACATGATAGAATATAGATCATGAAAAAAAGGATTTATTCCTTATGAATGTAGCCCTTGAATGCACCTAGATTGATCTATTCTCCTAGATCCACCTCGAATGATTTCCTAACTTTGCAATGGCTTAAAGAACCACCTTTTGTATTTATTTTTGTGTGGGTCTATATATTATATATATCTATATATAATGAGAAAACATCCAAATGAAGCTTTTGAAGTTAAAAAACCCTTAACCTAAATAAAAGAACAGAGGATGTATTTGTAATTGTGGTATCCTACCTCACACGTCAACCACTCTACGTTTAGAGTTCCATTTCTAATCGTCAAGCATCCATTTCTATTCTCAAACTCGCACATTTATTTCTAAAATTTGTTTCCAAATATAAAAATAATATAAGACTCAGAAGCATCAATTCTCACTAAGTGCTTTTCCACTCCATTATGCTTCTCATCTACTGTTGCTTTATTCCCTATTGAGACTACCTGCTGCTATTATTGGAAGTACAAATATTAGCCAATGAGCTTATGCTTGATCATGTATACTTAATTAATTCTAAGCATAATGTTTTCAATTGTCAATTTGTATACTTTTTTTCTTATCAGTATATAATCTGTGGGATGGCGGCATGATTATTTAATCCAATTATTTATTTATTCATTTGTTATCAGTTAAATTCCGATTTACTGTAACAATCTCGGTTTTAAGTCAACTTTAAATTGGCATTTAAAATAAAATTTTGAATTAAATTATGAATAAATTTGAATTTTTTCAAATAAAATTAGATATTTGTTTGTTTATTAATATAAAGCATATAAATTTGATTGAAATAGAATTTTGGTTTGAAATTAATAAATATATTATGAATAAATTAAACTTAATACTCTATATTTTAAAAGTTTGTTTTCTAAATTTTAATATATATAGTTTGAAAATTATGTTTTGAATTTAATATAGAAATTTTCAAAAGTTATTTGAAAAGTTAAATTTTATATTTTAAAGACTTATATATATATAAATATTTAAATAAAGGAAATGTTTATATATATAAATAAATATTTATTAGATTTGATAAAACGGTTTAATACATTTTCTTTTGAAATTTAACTAGAGATAAATGAAATTTGTTTAAATAGTTTAAATCTAAGAACAAAAGTAACTTATAAAATGAAAAGGTATAAAACATAAATACTTAATTAAACAAGGGTTAAATCATAATTTGTAAATTACATTAAGTAAGGATTTAAACACAATTTAATCACAAATAACATTTGTAAAATAAAGGAAATATGTAATAACAATTGTAAGATAAGTAACAATATAGATTAATAAGGGTTAACCAAATTAACTAGTGGCAATCCTATTCTAATTTTAATAATGTAAATAAATATCAAAAGAGTGAAACCAGGCTTGAATACTCTCCACTTCACAAACCAGAAAACAAAACTGAATAAAAAAACCTGGAAAACAAGAACAAAAGCAAACTAGGAAAAAGAAAACCAAAACAAAATCTGAAAGCAAACTACAATTTCAAAAGTCTGATACAAATCAGATTAGAAAGTAAAACAAAGATCATCTCAGATCAACAATTTAACAAATTCTTTACAAGTTCAACCTGAAGTCTAAAGCAAAGCTTCAGATTAAATTCAAGATCAAATATCAATTCCAGTTCAAAAAAAATCAAACAGCAAAGCAAAACAAAGGATTCAACTCAACCAAATTTCAACCTGAGCAGCAGTTTTAAATGTAACAAGACCAAGATGCAACTCAATACACATCAAGTTACAGATTAACTAGTTCAGATTAACATCAAAACATCTCCAGATTAATACATTTTTCCAGCATGTTCTCTATCTAAATCCAGGTGAGCAAATTTTCAACCCTTAATCTAGTTATATGTTGTTGCTTGTATGCCTGTGATGATGATGACTTGAAATTAGTTTGTACGAATGACAATATGTTGCATGTGGGTATATATAAAGTTATATGTGTATATACAGGTCAGTGTATATCTATATATCATCTCTGTTATATATGACAGGTCCTTAAACCTGTTTCTAAAATTCATATCACCCAAACAGATAAATATTTTGTTTTGATCTCTAAATATAAATGGATCGCAAGAGTATAACCTCATTTTTAAAAATCGTTTGGAATTTTATATCAAGTAATCATTTCAAAAATTAAAATTTACAGTGAAAACCTGATATAAGTCAAAAAATTCGAATATATGATTTTTAGGTTTTGATTTCAAGAACGGAATCACAGTTGGAAATAATGAATTTTGATGTTAAAATTTGGGATTTTAAGTTGGAAAATCTTGCGAATTTTCGAGTTGAACGGAATCGACATTTTCATTGAATTCCAATGATCGTCAACGAGCTAGGTGACGCGGTTGATATTGTAGGTGGATGGAAGGATGGGTTACTCGGGAAAAATAATGGAAAAATATTCTGAAGGCCAGAGTTGCCTGGTGGAGGCGAAGTAGCGTTTAAGCACCCAGTTTTGTTGTTCATCGAGCTCGTGTAATGTCGTGGGTGGATCGGGACCCATCAGAGGTGGCTGAATTGATGAGTGGTGTCGTGGAGCTGCTTTGAATGGATGGACACATTTTCTGGTGGCCGAGATTGGTGAGGCGAGGCAGGTTTTTGATGAATTTTGTCGTTCCAGTTAGGATTCCAAAGGTTCATTTTTGTTTTTCAGATGATCTCGTCGTTCTGAGTGTTTAGGTTGGTCGACGGTGACATCAACGACGTGTTGATGGTCAGGGATAGGGTCGGAGTCGCGTAAGATCGTCGTGCACGTGTATGGTGCATTTGTGGTGTACCTGATTTTGGGGAGGTTTGGGAAGAAGCTTGTACTCGGGTTTCAACCCGGGAAAACGAAGACTTGACTCGAAACAAGGGAAGAATGTGGGAAGAATGTCTACTTTGAAATGAATGGATTTTTTTCCCTCCACGGTGAATTTCAGCCCGCTTTGAAATTTTAATGGCGTCCTCTTCTTTTTCTCCTTCTTCGTCTTCTTTCTCTATTTACTCTGCCTTGTTTCCTCCTCTTTTTTCTTCCTCTTCCTCATCCTATCAATCTTCTCCATTGTTTTCATCATCTTCTGTTCAATCCTCATCTCTCCATCCTTCTTCTGCTTCCTTCAATCTGGATCTTTGCAGTCTTGTATCAAGAATGACACAGTGAATTCGAATTGGTCTTCTCTCTTCAAATCTCTTCCTCGTAATGCTGGATCTTATAAGCCCATTCATTTCGATATATCTAGGGATAAATCTCCAAATGATTTACCGGGTCTTGTAAGGGAAGAAGGATTGAAGTACTGGAATAATCATTTAGTTGGTTTCTTTTTGGATGGTACGCTTTCTTTCTTAACTGTTGTTAATTTCTTGAAAAGGTATTGGAGGATTAAAGGTGAAGTTGAATTCAAATCGGATGGGTGCAATTTCTATTTCAATTTTTCCAATCAAGAAGATAAGGATCATGTTCTTAACTCGAATCCTATTTTTATAAGGGGTAGAATGTTCATAATTACAAAATGGGATCCTTCTATTGGTATTTCTCAAGCCCAAATCAAAAAAGAACCTGTGTGGATTCATTTTCATAGGATTCCTATTATACTTTGGACGTTGGTAGGGATTAATTGGTTAGCTTGTCATGTTGGTAGACTAATCTGTTTTGATAGTAGTACTGAGAAACTGCAAAGATTTAAGTATGTAAAGGCGTTAGTGGAGATCTCGCCTGACTTTGAATTACCGAAATCTATTTCCATTCCTCGGTTGGGAAATAATTGTCCAGATGTTAAATTGTCATATGATTGGAAGCCAAAAATCTGTACACATTGTAAAATCTTTGGTCATGATACTGTAAGTTGTGAGATTGTAAACAAGACTAAAGAGATTGATGTTAGTAAAGTAGTAAATTTGGTGGAGATTGATGATAAGAATCAGTGTGATCATGAAATTACTAATCACAATTTAATTGATCATAGCTGGAAAAATGTAAATAAGAGGAATAAAGGAGTGTGGAAGAGGAAAGAGACAGTGGTTAAAGAAAAGATTCAATTAAATGTTGATCCTATAAGAAGCATAGAAAAAGGAAAAGGAAAAGGTACTGAAGAATGTAATGTAAATACAACTTCATCTTACTCTACAGTCACTTCAAATTCATTTTCAGTTTTATCTAATTCTTCTCTTCATTCAAACAATAACCTTGACATAGCTTGGGAAAGTATACTTGGTAGTTGTAGTGATGCAATACCATCTTCTACATATCTTTCATTATACAATTTTTCCAATTCTTCAATTGATTCTGTTGCCAAAGATGTATCATCTGTTTTCTCTAATAACTCTACCTCTGTCTCTTCTTCATGCAGTTCACAATTTAGTTCTCAGTCTCCATCTATGTTTGGACCCAATACTTCATCACCTTATCTACATTTGTCTCCACCTGATCATATTATACTCCCTCCTTCTTCTAAATCAGGTGAATGTATGGAAGTCATGACTAATAAGGGTATTACTAGCACTCATAATTCTGGTGACTTGAATAAAGGAAAAGATTTTAAGGCTCACGAAGTTCTTCCTTTATCTTCAACAAAAAATAACTCTCATTCTAGACATACAAGGAAAAACCCTTCACCTTTGCTTCCTCCCTTCCCTATCAAATGAATAATATTGTTTTCTGGAATATAAGGGGGGCTAACTTACCCTCTAAACAGATTGAGATTAAAAATCTTATCAAGGAAAGGGATATACACTTGATGTGTGTTTCTGAAACAAAGCATATATTCAATCCACTCTAAAGGCTGTTCGCTTGATATCTCCTTCTTGGTTACATGATCATAATTTTGTTGAATCTAATTATGGTAGACTTCTAACATTATGGAATCCTCAAATCTTCAAGCTTTCCAAAATTATTGCCACTGATCAATTCATTCATTATAATTGTATTCATTTTCCCTCTAATATGAATTTTCTTCTAAATTCAGTTTATGCTAAAAATTCTTTATCATTGAGACAGATTTTTTTGGATCAACTTCCAACTCTAAATTCTTCTTCTAATCCTTGGCTGATAGGTGGTGATTTTAATTGTATGCTTGCATGTAATAAAAAATATGGTGGTTGTCCTTTATCTCTTAAGGATATTACTCCTTTAAACAGTGCTATAAATCAATCTAATCTAATCTCGGTCGAATCTTTTGGATCAGATTTCACTTGGTCAAACAGTAATAGGAGTGGAAATCTAACTCTTTGTAAACTGGATCACATTTTCATAAACCTTCCTTTTCTTCAAGTTTGGCCAAAATCATTTTATGACATACTTCAGCCTTCTTTATCTGATCACTGTCCTTTAATTTTTCATTGGGGAGTTGATGATTTTTGTGAGGGAAACACTCTTTTTAATTTTTTAATTTTTGGACTAAGCATGTGGAATATCAAGATATTCTTAAACAGGTTTGGAATATGCAATTTGGCAGGGATCCTCTAGCAAATATTTCTCTCAAGATGAAGGCTCCCAAATTTCATCTAAAGGTTTGGTCTGCAGCTAATTTTGGTAAGGAATCTAAGCTTTCTACTCATATTAGGAATGAGCTTAATAAGATTCAGGAAGACCTGAGTGCTAGACCATATGATACTCTTTTACAACATGCTGAATTGCAATTAAAGAAAAAACTTGAACAAGTTATTGAAAGGGAATTGTCATCACTAAAACAGAAAATTCATTTGAGAATGCAGAAGGAGGTAGACAGGAATACTAAGTATTTTCATAATTTTCTAAAAGTTAAGAGAGCTAGAGAATGCATATTTCAGATAAAGGATATTGAATGGTAATATGGTGAACTCTTTTGATGGTATTAATGAGGCATTTATTCAGTATTTTACATCTATCTTAGCTCCTTCCAACTCTTTTATACCTGATATAAAACCTCTATTTGACATTACACTTCCAACCTTATCCATTTCTCAATCTAATTCTTTAATATGTGCCATATCTGCTAATGAGATCAGATCTGCAATTTTTAGTTTGGATAGTAATAGTTGTGGAGGCCCAGATGGTTATAATGCACATTTTATAAAGCAAAGTTGGAATATAATTGGGTTTGATATTGTCAAAGCTATACAATACTTTTTTCTTAATAACAAACTTTCTGTTGGTCTATCTGCTACTGCCATTACATTAATTCCCAAGATTGGTAATCCAAATACAGTTGCCGATTATAGGCCAATTTCCTGTTGTAACATCATTTATAAAATCATCTCAAAAGTGTAGGCTAATAGATTGCAATTAGTTCTTCCATCCATCATTTCCAATAACCAGGCTGCTTATATTAGTGGTAGATCCATTAGTGATAATATTCTCTTAACTCAAGAATTATTGTTTGGATATGAGAGGAAAAACATATCACCTAGATGCATGTTGAAGCTGGATATTAAGAAGGCATTTGATTCTATTGCTTGGAATTCTATTTTAGCTATTATGTCTAGGATGAATTTTCCTAAACCATTTTTAGCTTGGATTTGCACATGTATTTCATCACCAATGTACTCAATTTCGAGAGAGGGAGGACTGTATGGATATTTTAAAGGTGCACAGGGTGTTAGGCAAGGTGATCCTATTTCTGCCTACTTGTTCATTATTGTCATGGAGCTGCTTAATTCTATTTTGATGGATCTTATTGCAAAGAAATCCCTAAATTTACATCCTAAATGTAAACATCCCCTCATTACTCATCTTCTCTTTGCTGGTGATCTGATCATCTTCACAAGGCCTACATATAATAATATTCCATGTATTATCTCCTCTTTGCGATTCTTCTTTTCCATTACTGGCTTCAAATCAGTCTTTCAAAATCCAATATTCTTGTTGCTGGTTTGCCTACTTTACAGAAGAATGATATTATTAAGTGCTCGGGTCTTCAGGAATTACCTAAAACTTCATATTATTTGGGTTTGCGTATCATTAGCTCTAGAATAACAAAGAAAAACTGTTTGCCACTCTTTGAAAAGATAATTGATAGGCTGCAGTTATGACCATTTGATAAATTGTCAGAAGCTGGCAGGCAAACTATTATTCAATCAATTGCTGTGGCTATGTCTACTTATTGGACTAGACATTACATTCTTCCAATTAAGCTAATTAATATGATTTCTAGTGTGCTAAATAAATTTCTCTGGAATGGTGACCCTTTTTCAAAAAAGATAATTCCCATTTCTTTCTGCAAGTTGTTTGATGCTAAAAAGTATGGAGGACTTGGTATTACTAATATTTTTCAATGGAATAAGGCTGTTATCTCAGTGTATTTCAACAAGATCTTTGCAACTGATAAGAACTTATGGTCTCAATGGGTTAATGAGAATCTTATTGGTAAGAGGAATTTTTGGACTATGTCAATACCATAAAATTGTAGTTGGAGTTGGAGATGTATACTTAAACTTAGGGAAACTTTCATACCTTTCATACAATGTAATTATGCATTGATTAAAGGACTATCTTTCTGGCATTCTCCATGGGCTAAACAGGGACTGATCTTGAGTACACTAGTAGATTATAACCTGAGAAGGAATTCTGGAATTTCAGAAGAAGCTAGAGTTGATGAATTTATACATGATGATTGTATAGTATTACCTTATTCCATCTCCTTTCAGCTTAGAAATTTGTGGAATCTCATTACCAGTACAAGTATAATTAGTGATAATGCTCTAATCTGGTCAGGGAAGGGTAAAAATCATTCTATCAGGCTTGTTTATAACTATCTTTGTCAAAATGTTTCTGAGTTCCCTTGGAAAATGCTGTTGTGGAAAGTGATGGCAAATGCTTTGAATACTAAGGGCAAGCTTTGTAGAATGGGTATTATTTCAGAGAATTTATGTGTTTTTTGCAAATCAAAATCTGAAACTAATACTCATTTATTTTTTGAATGTCCTTTTGTTTATCAAATATGGTATAGGCTATTATCTAATGGTGGATGTTATAAGCCTTCAGCTATTAGTTCAATTGAATGGTTTAATGTATTCAAAGCAACTAGATGGAAGACTCGTACAACTAGGCTTTGGCTAAAGCTTCTTAAAAAATTGATATATGCTATGTGGTCTGAAAGAAACAATAGAATATTTGCAAGAATTCTTCTCAGCTGTATAACTTGATTCATGGCAATATATTGAGGGACTTAAAGATTGATAATATTTGAAGTTTGATGATCACAAGGAATGCTGGCATTTGGCTTATCTGCTGTCTGGTTTGAATCCTTTTATGTCCTCAGCTTGAATATTATGTTCTTCCTGCAAATGAACTCAGGTCTCATATGAAGATTATCCGCTGCATCACGTGATAAATATAATAAGTTTACTGTACTTCATGGTTTGTTCAGTTTTGTTTGAAATTGTTGTTTCTAAATTTGTGTTTTTGGTTGTATTATTGGCATTGTAACTTGTCAAGATAATGGTTGTGTGAATTGTAACTGATTGTATTGGTATATTAGTCAATAAAATGATCTTATGCTCTTGCCTTTCAAAAAAAAAAAACAAGAGGTGGGCTCGGGTTATTCGAAATACAACAAGTTTTTAAAATTTAAAGTAAAAAATTAACAAAGTTTTAAACAATGTAAATGTTTAAATCAAGTTGTAATGAACATAAGAAGGTAAATAAAGTTTAAAAAGCAATGGTAAATTAATCAAGTTATCAAGATAAATTAACTATATTTTAGAAGCTAAAATGAATTTTAAGCAAGTCTTTAACAAAGTTTCAAAGTTCAAATTTTAAGTTAAATGTTTAAAATTGATTTGTTTTTAAAGTAATATATGTTAGGTTAATTATATTAATTTCTAAATGCTTTTCAAATGGAATTTGATGATTAATTACTTAATGATATTAATTAAAGAATAATAAATCAATTTCTTAAGTGATGATAAGGGTAATTAATTACTTAATGGTAATTACTTAATTAAAAGTAATTAATTGATAATTAAAGGTTGATTAATAAAGTGATTAAAGAATAATTAATTTATGTTATTAATTAATTAAGGTAATAATTTGAGGATAATTAATTAATTAAAGGTTAATTAAAGTGATTAATCAAGGGATCATTAACTAAGGTGATTAATTTATCTATGTGATTAATTAAAGGTTAATTAATTAATGTAATTAATTAAAAGATAGTTAATTAAGAGTTAATTAACTTATGTGATTAATTTAAGAAATTAATAAAGGTGATTAATTTAATTAATTAACAATTAAGATTAATTAATAATGATTAAGGAATGAATTAAGGTTAATTTATTTCATAATTAAGGTTAATTAAATATTGATTAAAAGTTAATTAATGAATAACTAAGGATTGATTAATTAATAATTAAGGATTAACTAATTTGTAATTAAAGATTAGTTAATTTATAATTAAGGATAATTAATCATTAATTAAGGACAATTAATGAAAGTAATTATGAGATTAATTAATTTGAATTAATAAAAATGACCGTAATTACTTAATTAAACAGGGTTAGGTAATTCATTACAGTCAGTTAATTAGTTAATTAATCTTGCTTGTGGATGATTGATTGTATTGAATGATTGAATTGATTGTTATCTCTGATCTGAAATATTCAGTGATGTGAATTGTTTGAATTTAGCTGTGTGTAATTTATTCATCTGTGATGCATTTACATATCTATACGTAACTCAGCAAATGAAAGATAAGCGTTATAGGTTTATACCGCTTATCAATATTACTGTGCTTGAATCTGTGATGATTGATGATATTGCACTATTGTGTAAAACCCCTGGACCACACTCACATACACAAATATGGAATTCACAGGAAATTGGTTAAGTCATGGGTTTTTCCAAATAATGGAAAGATTTTGAAAATTGAATTTTGAATCCGAGATGGTTTTGGAAGTATAAGGAGATAAAAATGGAAAACTTTTGTAAAGAAAGTTTTGAAATTACTTTGAATATAATATGGTTTATTAAAGTCTGAATTTGAAATGATTTCAAAGTATTAAAGTTGAATTCTATATAAGTTTAAAGATTCGAAATATCTTCCAAACATTCTTATATATAGTTAAAATTGATTTCTGGAAATAATGAAATTTTAAAAATATGAATTGTTGAGAAATAAACAATACTTTGAAACTATGGTTTGAGGCAGCTCGATCGTATCTTTTAAAAGGGCTATAACTTGAGTTAATTTAATCGGATTATTCCAAAGGGAAAAACCTTGGTTTTCAAAATGATAACAGTTTTTGTATAAAGAAAGGATTCTAGTTTTTGTATAAAGGTTTACCAAGTTATGAATGAATCTTGGGAAATGGTTTTGAAATCTATGTATTGGGTCTTTGATTTAAAGATTGAATAAATAAACCAGATTCTGAAAGGGGAATAGTTTTGAAAGCCATGAATAAATCTTTCTTAAAGATCTAGTAAATCTTGTTTTGAATAAAGTGAATTCTAAAGATGGATCTTTTCTGAAATTATTATGAATAACTCTTTTTTAAAGATTGGTGAACCTTGTTTCAAATTGAAAAGGGTTTTAAAGGTGAATCTTTTTGTGTAAAAGATTAAAATGAAAAAATTGTTTAAACCATTGAAAGGTTTTCGGAAATAAATCTTTTGTTAAAAGATTTAAAGTGGAAATTTGTTTAAACCATTCAAGGGAAAGGTTTTTGTGAAATATCTTGTGAATCAAAAAAGATGCGAATGGATCCATATGTTTTTAAAGTTAATCGCTCATTATTCGGTTTAGCCGCGAGAGGACTTTATATCATAAAACCCATTCCGAATAATGATATGATGAAGTGGATAACATTTGAAGACTGGTGGTGAAGACCGGGTATTTTCGAGAATGAAAGGATTACCCGTCGAATGTCTCTGCACTGATTCGCGCCGGTATAGAGATCTCCATATGTGATGGGGAGTCCGATCGGGATTTTGAATACCCGGATTGTAAGGGCTTCTTTTGAAGTGCCTTCGGTTCTGTTCAAACCCGGAATAGACTTGTATGGATGTATGTCTGACATTACATTTTGAGATGTAAAGCTGGTTTCTATCAAATACATTTCTGTTTGGTGGCGGAGAATTTATTCTCTTAGCTTAATACCCTCTCCGAGACGTACGGGCTCAGAGGTTATGTAATTAATGGTTACTAGTGATACATTCCCAATTTGGTAATGTGGCATACGAAGTGCTATTGATCATTTGTTGATCGAAGCATGGCTTTTGTGAAAAACGTAGCTTTGTGAATGTGACCTCGTCAGACCTGACAACCCGAAAATGGTCGAAACAAGAAGGATGCGTCAAGGTTATTAGGGGTAGCGCCCCTTAGAGTATGTCCACTTTCTTCTCGAAAAAGGTGGTATCATGGTATGGAGCCCAGATATTTAACCTATGTGGTTGCTGCAAATTTATTACTTTGTGGTTGCTGGTGTTGAGGATCCTCGGATAAAGGTCGTTAATGACCGGGGAATGACATACTCGTATAGTAGTTACCTAGTTACAAAGGTAACTTGTGTTGACAGAGATCCGTTTAGGTTTTCAGGGCGTCCCTCCAGAGGCATACCCATGTGGCCTAGGAAGTTCATTAGCCTGACCATTTGTTGGAAATCTAATCATCAATACACGCCTTGTACGGTTTTAGTTGTAGAACCTACCATCTAATATGGTAGCTATAGTAGGCATACTATAATGGTACGTATGCTAGCTAAAATTAATATTATACTTGCAAATGTTCTCCACTATGCACTAATAATAATATCAAAAGGATTTTGCATATCAAGCATGTTTGGCTATCATAAGGAGAAATCTCCCCTAAGTGTGCGTGTAACAGCCCGCACCTCGCTTAACGTAGATATTGTCCCCAATTTTGTCACCTCCACCTCATGGGACAAGCCAAGGTTTGGGGTTTTGTTCCTCAAAAGGCTTCGACGTTATTATGAGATGAAGGCTTTGGTATATTATCACCCACTTCATAGTATTTTTCCATGATGTGGGACTATTATTCCCATTTTAAAGGAGTTTACAATCTTCCCCTTTTCAAGCCCAACGCCCTCGTTGGCTCATGAACACAACACCACCTAGGCGTCATGGCTGTAATACGTACATACCACAATTCCGGTTGGGTATGGCTCTGATACCATTGTAACAACCCGCATCTCACTTATTGTAGATATTGTCCCAAATTTAGTCACCCCCGCCTCATGGGCCAAGCCAAGGTGTGGGGTTTTGTTCCACAAAAGGCCTCGACGTTATTATGAGGTGAAAGCTTTGGTATATAATCACCCATTTCATAGTATTTTTCCACGATGTGGGAATATTATTCCCGTTTTGAAGGAGTTTACAAATAAAAATAGTGTTTTCTTTATGAAATAGTACTTTATATACAACATGTCGCTAGGACAACATATCACATGTCAATAAATGTTCGAATCACGCTAGCAAGTTTCAAACTTGTGACCTCTCGCACCAAAGCCATATCACTTAACCATTGAAACAATGATGCTTGTAACGCACCACCTCGAGACCCACCTTAGTAAAGGGAATTAACGAGAAATTTTGTGTACTAAAGTGGATAATAGGACTGGTTAAGGACGACCAACTATAATTTTGTCTTAAACATTTAATGAATACGTCGATAAATGCAATATGATTTTTTTATATCTCAAGTGGATCGACGTACCTAGTAAATGCTTAATTCAAAAATATAGGTGGTTAACGTGTAACATTTCTGTTTTTAACAAATTTAAATTGTAATTAATTTAATTCCTAGATTAAATTAAGAATTAATTTGATAAATTAATATGAAAATATATATAAAATGTTTATATGTTAACAAGTGTAGCTAATTTTAACAAGATATTTGTTTATTTATTATATATGTGTATTTATTGATTTTTAAAATAAAACTTGGATTTGAGATTCAAAATAAATATTGAGAATAAATTGAACTTAGAGAAAATTTATATTTGAAACAAAAATATAATACGTATGATTACTTAAGTTCAAAATGAAAATTTTAAAACAAGTATTTATTAATAAGTTTAATATCTTAAGTTTAAAAATATAAATGTATTGAAAATAAGAGTTTATTTACTAACTTATAAATATTTATTAGTAATGTATCATTTAATTTGTCCGCGGGCTTGGTGCGGTGGTGGGGTGATACGCCTCCCAAGTGGGAGGTCTCAGGTTCGAGTCCCACCTTGTGTGGGAGGAGAAATGCCTTTCACGTGGGAGGTTGTTTCACTTTCGCGCCTCTTGCACCAAGTCAACCGAAAGGTCTGGCTAGCCTGGAATAGTGGTTGTGGCGGGCCTTCCATCTATTCCCTAGGTTTACTGATCAGGAACCGCATGTCGGTAGTGATTGACCAGGTTTTCCCTAGTTTCAAAAAAAAAAAAAAAAAAAATGTATCATTTAATTTCAAACAATTTTTATTTAATTGGTATAAGTAATTGAAATTATCTTTTAAAATAAAATTTGAAAACATACACATGTAAAATAATTAAAATGAACTAAATTGGAAATACGTAAAAGTATAAGTAAGAAAATACAATATTTAAAACTACATAATAAACATATGTAAATTAAATTGAATAAAGGGGTTTGAACAAAATTTATAAATAATTCACATTAGAGACTTAAATATAAACTTCTTTGTTTTAAACAAATGTAAGCATCTTGTTATGAAAATAAATACGAAAACTTGATTTTTAAATAAAAGAATAAAATAAGGTTTAAAAAAAATGTATAAATTTATTTAAGCTAAGGATTTAAACACATTATTGAATCACATTGACATTTGTAAAAATATAAAAATAAGTAATAAACACTTGTAGGCGTAGTTAGACAAGTGGCAAATTTCTTTTAAATTTAATTTTAGTAAATATAAGAAAGAAAACAAAACTAGGCTCCTTTATTTTCTCAACTAAGTTTTCTTCTTTCCTTATCAAATTTGGAAAAAATAAAATCCGATCAAAATTAAAGCAATCAAAACCAAATTCAAGTGTTCATCCTGGAAATCAATCGGAATAAAAAGAACTGGATTCAACTCAACATAGTTCAAACTTGGAAGCAGTTCAAGATTAAAACATTTTTCCAGTTTCAGAGCATCAGGAACAAAGTAAAATCAAACTGAAACAAACAAGTTTTCAAACCTAAAAGCCAAAGGAAATAAATGAAAACTAGGAAATCAAATGCAGTTTTCCTTGGAAACAATTGAAGGAAGAGTCAAGTTCAAGGCAACAGATTGATTTCTGTTTCAATTGCAGGAGGTTCCCCTGTCATATAACAAGAAATTCATACTGAAGATCCAAACTTAAAAGAATTTAAAGTAGCAAAAGAAAAAAAACCCGTAGAATTTAAAGCAAGATCAAAACATGTTCTTTGTTCCTCTCTGCTCTGTCATTTCTCAGGTGAGTAAACTAGATCTGAATACACTTTTATGTCTAGATGCTGTGATGGATTCTTGAATTCAAATAGGGGATAATGTTTTACTTTTGTAAAATTGTATATGCATGTGTGTATCCGAGTAATGTTCATGCATATGTTCTCCTCTGTTTAAAATTATAGACTCAAACTCAGTGGAAAAAAATTAGTATCTTCCCAATTCAATCAATATTATACTTTGATATCCAAATGAAAGTTGTTTGTTATTATATGATAATGGATTTAAAAATAATTTCAGAGAAAAATATTAAGTTAATATTGTGTAAAAATCTTAGATCAGGAAATTTGAGTATTTCAGTTTTACAATCTGATTATATAATTGTGTTCGCAGTACAAAATAATGATTTTAGGTGAAGAAATTATAATTTTTAAGTTTGTAAATGATGAGGAATAGCGAGTTGAACTGGAAACTAGTTTTGGTCAAATTCCGTTGATCAATGACGAAACTGATGACGTGATTGCTGGTGAAGGAGGATAGTGTAGTGGGAATCATCAGAAAATTAACCGGAGAATTTATAATTCGTCGTGGAATACGTTTGACCATGAAGTAGGGTTTAAACTTCTGGTTTGGTCGATGATGTTACTCGAATTCGTGCATTATCGAGGTGATACTAGAGGTAATCGATCAGTGGGGGTTTGAAGCTTGGTTGAGTGGAGAGGCGGTGGCCAGAATTTCAGGGTTTCTGGTGGTCGAGTTTGTCAGAACGAGGTGATTTCTTGATTCAATTTTGGGTTCCCGTGGTTGCGAGTTGTTAAATTTTGATTTTCGATGGTTTCGAGGGCGTTGGGTGGTCGGATAGTTTAGGATGGTCGTCTTTGACTTGTAGGTGGTGGCGAGATCAATCGAAGGTGACTTGATTTCTGTGCATCATGCACCATGCATGTTGGAACCTGGGTTTGGTGAAGTGGTGAAGACGAAGCAGATTTTTAGGTTGATCGTTTGATTCTCGAGTTTGGGCTCGGGAAATTAAGGTCATAGCTCGGTCTTCAACTCGAAGTGGGTATGCAGTGCGAAATAAAAATACTTAGAGAAATTTTAAAATGTAAAAATTTGGGCACTCGGGTTGATTTCTGGAAAAACTCGAAGTAATGCTCGAGTTCATGGGGGTTTAACTCGAGGCAACACTCGGGTTGCCTGGGAATTTTCGTATTTCCAGCTTTAGAGCTTTAAAGAATTAGCTAAAGAAATTACTGGAATTTTTCTTTTTGATAAATGATGATTTATTTATTAAGTAGGAAATATAAATTAAAAGTTTTAAGATAAAGGATTTTTTTTTAAAAAAAAAACTAAGTTTTAAACTTATGTTTTAACAAGTTTTTTTTTGTAAAACTTAATAAGTGATAATTTTTAACTTAAAGGTAAGTTAATCTTTATCGTTAATAATAATCAAGTGATTAATAATTTGTAATTAAGATTTATTAATAATTAAAGAAATAATTTGTTAATATAATTATTTAAAAAAGGTTATTAATTATTTAAAATGATTACTTAATTAAAAATAATTGATTTATGGTTAAATCAAGCAATTTAAAGAATAATTACTCGGTGTAATTAATTTATGATACAAGTGATTAAGGATAATCACTTAGTTTAACTTTAATTAATTTAATAATAATTGACTAAGGGTAAATTAATTAAGGATAAATCAATTACGATAATTGATTGAGAAATGATAAATTAACGACGGTGATTAAAACTTAGTCAATAGAAATTAGTGATAATTAATTTATTGATTAAGATAATTAATTAAAGGTTAATTAAATTATAAAAGTTTTTAAGAAGTGATTTTAATTAAGACTGATTATTTTAAGTAATTAAGAATAATTAAATAGAGGATTAATTATAAATTAAAATTTAATTAATAAATGATTAAGGAATAATAAATTAAATTTATTTGTAATTAATTGATATTAATTAACCCAGATTAAAAATTTATTCATAAGTAACTGACCTGATTTAATTTAAATCAGATAATTTAATTTACTTTTACTTATGAATATTTGGATTCTATTGGATGTTTGGAGGGATGATATTCCTCATATGTGATGTTTTATGAGGTGAGTTGCTGTCTATTGATCTGTGATGCTTGTGATATTTTTCTGTGTAAATACCCCTTGACCCGTTAAACAACATTTGAATTTCGATGCGACAGGGGGTCGGATTCCAGTTGGTTATCCGAAATCCACATCGAATTATAATGATGAGTCTTTATGATTAATAAATTTGTTTTTTCTGTGATCTGTGAATGAAGATAAGCGTTATGAGTAATACCGCTTATTAATATTGTTATATCTGTGATGATTGATGCTGTGCACTATTGGTAAAACCCCTGGACCACACTTATACACACACAAATATGGATTGCACGTAAAAATCGGTTAAGTCACAGATTTTTAAATAGCTTTGAATTTGAATTTTTAATTCCAATGGTTTTGGAAATGGATTTGATTTAAAGTGAAAGGCTTTTGAAAACAAGCGTTTTAAAAAAATGAAAGTTTTTTTTCTGAGTAACTTAATAAAGATTTGAAAGTTGAATAATCTGATTTAAATTGGAATTCAATATCTGAAATTGAATTCTACATTTGGTATTTATAATTTAAAACGGTATATAAGCTTATATGGGTTTCAAACCATTTTTAATAAGTATTGTGGGGATTTGAATTAACCTCAAAAATGTTAACTTGTATAAATAAAATCAGATTTTTCGAAATAAAAACAATTTATTTTCAAACAATAAAAGCTTTCATATGATTAATGAACTACCAATTTATATTAAAGGGATTTCAAATTTCAATTTAAAATGATTTTCCAAATTATGGAAGAATCTTTGGAAACGAGTTTTGAAGGCTATAAGTTAAATCTTGATTTAAAGATTAAATGAGTTAATCCAATTTGAAAATGGAATTGTTTTGAGAAGCTATGAATGAACTTTTGTTTAAAAGATTGGCGAACCTTGTTTAAAATTGAAAGGGGTCTTAAAAGTGAATCTTTTGTTTAAAAGATTTAAACGTAGAAATTGCTTAACCCATTGAAGTTTTTTTTGAAATGAATCTTTTTGTTTAAAAGATTGGAAATGGTAATTTGTTTTAACCATTTGAATAAAAGGTTTTGAGCTTTAAGCTATGATTTAACGGAGATCCCAATATCCATATGTTTTTAAAATATTGCGCTCACTATTCGGTTTAGCCGGAAGAGGACCTTGTGACATATAACCCATTTCGAATAATGATACGTCATTATGGATAACATTCGAAGACCGGTGGTGAAGACCGGGTATTTGTGAGAATGATAGGATGACTTATCGATTGTCTCTGCACCGAGTAGCTACGGTATAGGGATTCCCGAAGTGATGGGAAGTCCGATCGGGATTGTGGATTCCCGGATTGCAAGGGCTTCTTCGGAAGTGCCTTCGGTTCTGTTCGAACCCAGAATAGACTTGTATGGATGTGTGTCTAACATTATACTTTGAGATGTAAAACTACTTTCTATCAAATACATTTCTGTTTGGTGGCGGAGATTCATTCTCTTAGCTTAACACCCTTCTCTGAGACGTACGAGCTCAGAGGTTATGTAGTTGATGGTTACTAGTAATACATTCCCAATTTGGTAATGTGGCATACGAAGTGCTGCTGATCATTTGTTGATCAAAGCATGGCTTTTGTGAAAAGAGTAGCTTTGTGGACGGGACTTCGTCGAACTTCACAACCCGGAATGGTCGAAACAGGAAGAATGCGGCAAGGTTATTTGGGGGTAGCGCCCCCTGAGGGTATGTTCATTTCCTTCTGGATAGAGATGGTATCATGGTATGGGGCCCAGATACTTAACCTATGCGGTAGCTGCAAATTTATTACTTTGTGGTTGTTGGTGAATCCGGGATAAAGATTGGTTACGACCGGGGGATGGCATACTCGTGTAGTAGGTACCTAGTTACAGACGTAACCCGACCTTGTGTTGGCAGAGATCCAGTTAGGTTCTCGGGGCGTCCTTCCAGAGGCGTACCCATGTGGCCCAGGAAGTTCCTTAGCCTGAACATTTATTGGAAATCCAATTATCAATACGCGCCTTGTACGGTTTTAGTTCTAGAACCTGCCATCTAACATGGTAGCTATAGTAGACATACTATAATGGTACGTATGCTGGCTAAGATTAATATTGTACTTTCCAAATATTTTCCACTATGAACTAATAATAATATCAAATGGTTTTCGCGTATCAAGCATATTTGACTATCATAAGGAGAAATCTCCTCCAAGTCGGTGTTTGCATTGTGTGTGTGTGCCGGAGGCCTTATGGTAGTTTCATTTTCCAAAAAGCATCGCGGTTTTCAACTTAAAATTTCTTTTGTTTTTTTTAAAGACCAACTGTTTTGTTTGCTCACACCAGTCCCATGACTGACCTATAGTTTATTGTTCCTTTCCTAAACTCTGGGTCCCCATAATTTTCCGCACGGGCAGTCTAAGGTTGGGTTTTTCAGATAGTAGATATAGATATCGATCTGGTAGCCTTTAGCTTTCTGTTTGGTATTCCTTGGAGATCCTGGATATTGGAGTTTTTGATTCATGGACGAGACTTGCTTATCTTGGTACAATTTGATGGCGGTTCGAGCTATTTCCGGATCGGTGTAGTTTGGGGTTATAGCTTTGGAACATTGGATTGGAGTTATCTCTTGGCTATCTGTTTTCCGCTGTTGTTTATTGTTTTGATATTCATTGTATCTCTGATGTTGATTCATATTGTATCATTGTTGTATCGAACGTTGTATACCAATGATATTCATTTCTTTTTCTTCCGCTGTGCTGTTATACTTAATTGTGTTATAAGCTCCAGCGAACCAGATTCGACGTTTGGATCTGCGACATTTGAATACAAGTGTCGTATTCGGTGCCGATTTTCGAAGGTTGAGTCAGGGCCGCTACATTTGCTATCAGAGCTGAAGGTTGAAACTTTAGCTCTGGAGTATAACATATTAAGTAACTCATTAGAGATAGGGTGAAGTATACCCTAGAATTAGTATATCCCTAAAATATCCGTCTGAATGCCTCAGAAAATTCTCTTACTATCCATTGATAGTGAGTATGAGTGCAAGAAGAGGACGAGATAAGGGACAGGGGAGTACGACTACAAATGGTCGATACCCTGCAACGGTGGAAACAATCATTCTCTATCAATCTCCTTTGATTCGTCTTTTCAATCCTTTGATGGTTCCAGGCAGCCCCAGGAAGAAGCCTTGATATATTTGCATGGGACACAAACTCCAGAAGGGTCAGAATTGTTTGTTTGGATGAATTTTTTGCTTTGGTTGCTATGGTTAATAGATATATTTTGGTTGTTTAAACTAATTTTTTTTGAGATTGTATCTATATATCTATCTATTCTATGGGGTCTAGATATGTTCTACGAATGGATAGTTATCCTTTTGAACTAATCAATACCCCTGTGTATTTGTAGATCTGGTGACCCGAGTGTCTTGTGTTGAATGAGTTCGTTCTCATAATTATTATTGATATTCTGATTTGGTAAGCCAAGTGTAGAATAGATACCCAGTTTGACTTGTAAACTCTCTCTATCTTTGTGAATTCTTTCTTTGTTGTCTCCCTACTTGCATACTTCGAGGACGAAATTTTCTTAAGGGGGGAATATGTAACATTCCTGTTTTTAAACAAATTTAAATTGTAATTAATTTAATTCCTAGATTAAATTAAGAATTAATTTGGTAAATTAATATGAAAAAATGTATAAAATTTTATATGTTAACAAGTGTAGCTAATTTTAACAAGATATTTGTTTATTTATCATATATGTATATTTATTGATTTTTAAAATAAAACTTGGATTTGAGATTCAAAATAAATATTGAGAATAAATTGAACTTAGAGAAAATTAATATTTGAAACAAAAATATAATAAGTATGATTACTTAAGTTCAAAATGAAAATTTTAAAACAAGTATTTATTAATAAATTTAATATCTTAAGTTTAAAAATATAAATGTATTGAAAATAAGAATTCATTTACTAACTTATAAATATTTATTAGTAATGTATCATTTAATTTCAAACCATTTTTCTTTAATTGGTATAAGTAATTGAAATTATCTTTTGAAATAAAATTTGAAAGTATACACATGTAAAATAATTGAAATGAACTAAGTTGGAAATACATAAACGTATAAGTAAGAAAATACAATGTTTAAAACTATATAATATACATATGTAAATTAAATTGAATAAAGGAGTTTGAACAAAATTTATAAATAATTCACATTAGAGACTTAAATATAAACTTCTTTGTTTTAAACAAATGTAAGCATCTTGTTATGAAAATAAATATGAAAACATGATTTGTAAATAAAAGAATAAAATAAGGTTTAAAAAAAGTATAAATTTATTTAAGCTAAGGATTTAAACACAATATTGAATCACATTGACATTTGTAAAAATATAAAAATAAGTAATAAACACTTGTAGGCTTAGTTAGACAAGTGGCAAATTTCTTTTCAATTTAATTTTAGTAAATATAAGAAAGAAAACAAAACTAGGATCCTTCATTTTCTCAACTAAGTTTTCTTCTTTCCTTATCAAATCTAAAAAAAATAAAATCTGATTAAAATTAAAGCAATCAAAACCAAATTCAAGTGTTCATCCTGGAAATCAATCAGAATAAAAAGATCTGGATTCAACCCAACATAGTTCAAACTTGAAAGCAGTTCAAGATTAAAACATTTTTCCAGTTTCGAAGCATCAGGAACAAAGTAAAATTAAACTGAAACAAACAAGTTTTCAAACGTGGAAGCAATAGGAAATAAATGAAAACCTGGAAATCAAATGCAGTTTTCCCTGGAAACAATTGAAGGAAGAGTCAAGTTCAAGGCAACAAATTGATTTCTGTTTCAATTGCAGGAGGTTCCCCTGTCATATAGTAAGAAATTCATACTGAAGGTCCAAACTTAAAAGAATTTGAAGTAGCAAAAGAAAATAAAAACTGTAGAATTTGAAGCAAGATCAAAACCTGTTCTTCGTTCCTCTCTGCTCTGTCATTTCTCAGGTGAGTAAACTAGATCTGAATATACTTTTATGTCTAGATGTTGTGATGGATTCTTGAATTAAAATAGGGGATAATGTGTAACAACCCGGGGTTTTTCCCAATTTATAATCGTCATTAAACGATTATTGTGCTAGTAAATTGCTAATTGAAGTTTCCAATCGAGTTGAAAATTCTTTTGTAATTCGTTAAGGGATTACGGGCTTTAAAATATTGGGCCACGTTTTCTCGTTCGTGTTGTGTTATCGGAGTGAATACCGTCACCTTCTTATTTCAGTTCGACCCGTTCCTTTTTCATTTTCATTCGTTCGAAAATCTAAAGCAAAACCCTATAACACTAAGCCCAAATGAAATTTGAGACCGGCCCAAACTATACTCTTTCGTTATATTTGATCGGCTCGGTGCCTTCATTGTGGAAAACCCTAGAAACAAACGATCAAAAGAAAAAAAAATGGCGGCTCTGTCTTCTCGTTCGTCCCTTTTATCTTAGAAATTAGGTCTTCGAAGTCACCGCTTGAATTGTGGGTTAGTGCTTCGATTTCCTGCTTCAATGGATACGTGTGCGGCTTCGTCTACTCAATCGAGTTCGACGTTGTGTGGAGCGGCAATTCAAAGGCTTCAGCGGTCAAATTGGTTCTTCGTAGCCAGGTGACTAAATTTATTTACTCACATCTTGCTCAATCTCAGTTAGTAGGGTTTAAATATTGTGATTTCGTGATTACTTGGTTCGTGTGGGTTTTGATTTCTGATTTGTGTTCGCTCCCTTGATATTTACGGCTTGAATTACCTTGCTCATCATGGTCTCGATTTTGATGGTTCGACTTGTTTAACGTCGGTCTTGACATTTTTGTCGGTGTTGTTTAAAACTGCTAAGTAATAATATTCGACTTTGAACTGGTTGCCTATGAGTATTGAGTTCATTTTCATGTGCAGTATAGCTTGATGTTTTGTTCGAAAGTGAGTTTTGTTTGACTTTGGCCATACAGTCCACTGTCCCTGGTGTTATCCCAACTTTTGGCAAAGTTGAGACACCCAAAATTTACTGAGAATCAACTATTCTTGAGTATTAACTATGTACTACAGGATAACCATGGATGTCGATGAATTTTGGCCGAGTTCAGATTGAGCTACAATTGATAGGACATGACGAAAAAGATCATAGAAGTCTGCATTTCAAATTTCAAGTCAATCCGAGTTCGTATGCTCAAGTTATGATGGATTCAAGTTGAGGGAAGTAAACCTTGCTCGGTTCGAATCAATAGGGCACTCCCTAGTTCGAATCGATGGACTTCGCATCCATCGGTTCGACTCCACTTCGAATCCATCATCCATGCATTGGTTCGAACCCATGAACTAAACCTTGCTTCGACTCCATCGAGCAAGCCTTAGTTCGAATCCATCCAGACCACCTAGCTTCGAATCCATGATGCTACCTCTCTTCGTATCCCTCAAGGTTAAAGAGTTTGAATCCATGGAGTTGCTATACTTCGAACCCATCCTGCACCTTGCCTCGAATCCAACACCTTGAGTCCATCAAGTAAACGCAACTAAAACCCTTGAATCAACCCATTCGACTCGGAGAAGTAAGAGGATCGACACGAAGAACGTGCGCCACATCGTCAGGAGCATGGATTCGACCCTATGGGTTCGAACCATATCGATTCGAACGAATCCATAGGATCGAGTCGAAGCAACCAGCATGCCGAAGAACACCATCTTGAATCGATCATATCTCTCAATCCCTTGATCCAAATGCCATGAAATTTTCACAGGAGCTTGCATATACATAGAAGAATGTTCACGCCAAGTTTCATGACGATTGGACACTTTTTTGATCGATTCGAACCAAGGGTCGAATCGATCCCAATGTGGGCCCGGATCTCCAGGTTTCGGCCATGTGGGCCCCCTCACGTGCCAGAAGCAGTCTTCCCGGATTTTAGGAGAAATATTAGCCTCCAACGCCTATAAATAGAGCCCCAGGTCATTCAGAAAAGGGGATGAATCTCTCTCTGGCTAAATCAAGATTCTAAAGCACCGAGACTCTACCAGACTCTACCTTGCACTCCTCAACTACTGTTGTAATCGGATTTCAGAGCTATAATCCATTGTAATCCGCTGTAATCAATTGTAATCAGCGAGGAACATCAATAAAAGTGAAAACCTTTGAGGTGGATGTAGGCCGGAGATAGACGAACCACTATAAATCGTGTGTTCTTGTTCATAATTTCTGTTTTGCTGCGTGTTGCTTGCTTAGATCCGTGATTTGTGTTTGAATATTGGTTATTTATATTCATACACTGGTGCTTTCACAATCCTTGGGGTTTGTGACCAATTTCGGCGCAAACACTTTGGTTCTTTCACTGAGAAGAACCAGCGCCCGCAACATCAGATTCAAAATTCAGATTTAAGAGTTTGAAGAATTCTGATTCAGAGACAATGACTCGACAAACAAGACAAAGAGTTGATCGAAGCCAACAAGGAGGAAGCCAAGAAGCATCCTCAGGAGCAGGAGAAGGACAAGCTTCCGTCTACATCACTAGAGACGAGATGGAGGCTATGGCTAATTCAATACGCGAAAGCATGATGAAGACCCAACAGGAGATGCTGTAGAATTTCCTCGAACAAATGAGGGCGGCAAATGTGCAGAACCTTGGACCAACCACAACAACTGCGAGTGCGGGACAAGGAATCAGGATTGCAGAAGCTAATGAAGGTCAGGTTCAAGACCAGAACGCAGGAACCGAAGGTGACCGACAAGGACTTGGGGGCAGACCTTCAGGGTCCGATACTGGAAGACCAACAGACGGAGCTCAACAAGCTGGAGCCAATGCTTATGCTAACGAGCCACCAGAAGAATACGTACCAGAATTCCCTTCAAGGCTCGGGGGGCAGGATAGGAACTTGACAAGGGGCCAACCCCTAGACGGAGACGAGAGGATGATTGGCCTAATGCGACAAATCATGAGAGGAGGACTGCCTAGTGGAGGGCTGGAAGAAGTCAGTCGGAGTCCTTTCACTCCGAACATCCGAAACGTAAGGAACCCTCCAAAATTCAAACTACCAACGCTAGAACCTTATGACGGGAGGTCAGACCCGACCATGCATATTACCAGATATATTAGGCACATGGAAGTGCTGGGGGCATCCGAGGAAGTGATGGCACGATGATTCCCTTTATATTTGTCAGATTTAGCTACGCTTTGGTTCAGACAACTAGAGACTGGATCAATCAGAACATGGAGCGAGCTTGTAGACTGCTTCATGAGACAGTTTAGGGTCCATGTGACACGGCCCAAGAGCGTGATGACTTTAGCTTCGATCAAGCAAAGGGCCGGAGAATCCATAAAAGATTTCCTACTAAGATTCAATGTAACAGTGACTTCTGTAGATCGCCCGGATCCATCGATGATTTTAATGGCGGCGATGGCAGGAGTCGCGGAAGGCACCAAATTTAAAGATTCTCAGACTAAAGATCCACCTCAAGATCTTGGAGAGTTCTTACATAAAGCTGAAAAGTTCATCCGATTAGAAGAGTCACGAGCCGAGAGGCTGGAAACAAATGTTGCGCAGAGCGAAGGAACCTCCAGAGAGCAGTCTGGAGCGGACAAGGGAAAAAGGAAACAGGATGACAGACATGATGGTCCTGATAAACGGAAGAAATTCTGAGAACCAAGATTTAGGCGGTACACGGATTTGACTGCAGGCCTAGAAAGAATTTACACTGAAACTCGGGGGCAACTCCCCTATCGAAAGCCACCTATAAAGGATCCCACTGAGCGAGAGCGCAGGACTGGAAAATACTGCCTATTCCATGAGCTGGATGGGCACACCACAGATGAATGCCGCCACCTAAAGGATGAGGTGGAAGAACATGCCAGGGGTGGTAGATTGCCGCAATTTTTCAGAGAACGGACAGCGGCGGTAAGGCCAGAACAACTACCGCCTCCACCTAACAGGAACGATCCTGGATCGGGATCACGACTCGTCATCCACTGATTAAAGATGGCAAGGGCCAAGTCCAGGATTTGGACTTCGGTCGAATACTTCTATTTAGATTTGTTTTCAGAATAAATGGTTACTCCACTTACACATGTACGGGAACCGGAGAGATCCCTAGGCATGCTCTGAGACGTAGATAAACCGATATGCCCGGAGAGGCAATGTTTACTTTTTCTAATGTTTGAGATTGAACATCTAGAACTCGAATTTTAATAAATAAATTAGAATCTCTTGCAATAAACCTTTTGACCGGAGAGTCAGGGGATGAACATTAAATACCAATATAAAAATGATCGCTTTATGACCCTACCCGGAGAGGCGGGGTCCAGAGTGCAAGAAGCGAGTTGCTTCGCCAGAGAGCTACATGATCAACTCACTTAAGCGCTGTTTCTCCTTCACCGGAGAGTGACGGGATGGGATCCAGCAAGAGCCCGGAGAGGCTATGATCGGTCTCGAACGACCATGTCATCGCTTAATGTTCAGATACACTGAACCGGAGTGCAAGAAGTGAGTCGCTTCGCCAGAGAGCGACAGGATCGACTCACTTAAGCGCTGTTTCCCCTTCACCGAAGAGTGACAGGATGGGATCCAAAAAGAGCTCGAAGAGGCTATGATCGGTCCAGAACGACCATGACATCCCTATGCATCCTAACCAGGACCAGAGTAAAAGAAATAGAAGGCAACGCCAGAGTGCAATGGGATCTTTCTATTCAATCACTAGGTCTAGAATGGACTTAATAAGGGTTCAGAGTAGCCATTAATAGTCCGGAGAGACTACGGAACTTCATTCTCAACTTCTACGGAAAAAATGAATGCTGATTCGGCTTCGAACAGCCATGAACTTGATTGAAAATACTGAATCTATGAATGAAACGTGAATTTACTACGCTCGATTTAAGACCGTTCAAAACATACCTTTTACCAAAAGGCATGTTTTGGGGGGCAAAGTGTTATCCCAACTTTTGGCAAAAATGAGACACCCAAAATTTACTGAGAATCAATGATTATTATTCTTGAGTATTAACTATGTACGGCAGGATAACCATGGATGTTGATGAATTTTGGCCGAGTCCAGATTGAGCTACAATTGATAGGACATGACGAAAAAGATCATAGAAGTCCGCATTTCAAATTTCAAGTCAATCCGAGTTTGTATGCTCAAGTTATGATGGATTCAAGTTGAGGGAAGTAAACCTTGCTCGGTTCGAATCAATAGGGCACTCCCTAGTTCGAATCGATGGACTTCGCATCCATCGGTTCGACTCCACTTCGAATCCATCATCCATGCATTGGTTCGAACCCATGAACTAAACCTTGCTTCGACTCCATCGAGCAAGCCTTAGTTCAGATCCATCCAGACCACCTAGCTTCGAATCCATGATGCTACCTCTCTTCGTATCCCTCAAGGTTAAAGAGTTCGAATCCATGGAGTTGCTATACATCGAACCCATCCTGCACCTTGCCTCGAATCCAACACCTCGAGTCCATCAAGTAAACGCAACTAAAACCTCGGAATCAACCCATTCGACTCGGAGAAGTAAGAGGATCGACACGAAGAATGCGCGCTACGTCGTCAGGAGCATGGATTCGACCCTACGGGTTCGAACCATATCGATTCGAACGAATCCATAGGATCGAGTCGAAGCAACCAGCATGCCGAAGAACACCATCTTGAATCGATCATATCTCTCAATCCCTTGATCCAAATGCCATGAAATTTTCACAGGAGCTTGCATATACATAGAAGAATGTTCACGCCAAGTTTCATCACGATTGGACACTTTTTTGATCGATTCGAACCAAGGGTCGAATCGATCCCAATGTGGGCCCGGATCTCCATGTTTCGGCCATGTGGGCCCCCTCACATGCCAGAAGCAGTCTGCCCGGATTTTAGGAGAAATATCAGCCTCCAACGCCTATAAATAGAGCCCCAGGTCATTCAGAAAAGGGGATGAATCTCTCTCTGGCTAAATCAAGATTCTAAAGCACCGAGACTCTACCAGACTCTACCTTGCACTCCTCTACTACTGTTGTAATCGGATTTCAGAGCTATAATCCATTGTAATCCGCTGTAATCAATTGTAATCAGCGAGGAACATCAATAAAAGTGAAAACCTTTGAGGTGGATGTAGGCCGGAGATAGCCGAACCACTATAAATCGTGTGTTCTTGTTCATAATTTCTGTTTTGCTGCGTGTTGCTTGCTTAGATCCATGATTTGTGTTTGAATATTGTTGATTTATATTCATACACTGAGTTTGAATTAGACTGACCCGCGTATTATTTTCTTTTGAATTTAATACTTGGGTCAGACCGAGTATTTACAGGTTGTTGATATCTTACTTTGGGTTGCTGCTAGAGCTATGAAGTTTCCTTATATCATTTGGAGTAGATGTTGTCATTGTATAAGATGTTGTATATTCATGTATATTATATTATGATAATGTACTTGTATATGTAACTTCCAGAGTCGACAGTTGTAGTTGTATCATATGTATTGTATCACATGTATTGTAACTGACATCAGTTATTATATATATGAGACATTTTTGTTTTATCTGTGTTCCGCAATTATATTATCTGTGTTATTATTATATCTATGTCCTAAACTATTATGAACCATCGTAGTTCGTTTTATACTAGAATTGGGGATGTTGATGGGAGTAAATAAATAAGAGATGAAAAATAAAAATATATACCACTCCTATCGAGATAACCAATACTGGTGTAAGGCCTAACTACGGATGGCCGCTCCTATCCAGCCTTATTCTTCGTAATAACGGACAGTGTTTCTTTTAATACTCTTTGTTGTTGTGAGCATAGAGGCTTGGCGTCACAGTTGGTATCAGAGCTTGGGGTTTATGGACATAATATAAAACATAACTAAGATGGAACATGTGTTACAACTATTAGTCGATGTTTTATTGTTCTTTGAGTCAAAACTAAAGTTTCGAAAATATGTTGAAAATTTTAGATATCTTTATTTAAAAATAAAAAGTGAAACCGTGTTTTGATGATTGATTGAGTGTGTTCTGTTTATCAGAGTGCGCAGCGGAAACAGTGACAGTGTTCGCTGAGTACGGCTGATAACCTTTTTGATTTGAAAATCAAATTAAGAAATTTAAATAAATTTCATTTGTTGTTTACATAGCTGTGTTTATTTTGTTTTCTTTGAAAATTTCGAATCCGATTTGAGAATTCGAAGCAGTTGCAGTTATGTGATTTTGTTGAGATTTCTGCTGTTTTGAATTATCTTTATTGAAGATATATTCGACTGATTTCTTTGTTCATTTTGTATGTGTACGTGCAAATTTAAGTTGCACGTTACTGCATTAATTTTACGTTGAACCGATGTTTGGTTTAAACGTATTTCGTTGCCACTATTTTTATAACGGGATTTTCACACCGGTGCAAGATTTTTGAATCACGGTGTTTGTTGACATTTTGATGAATGGAAATTCACTGATATTATATTTTGATGCAATTATTTTGATGAGATTTTGACGTTTAAAAATTACTGTCGCTTTGACTTCAGTATCCGTCATATTTTAAAGTGGATTTTCAAGCAGTTATCCCGCAATGCTGATTTTGAGATCCGTTTCTACGGTGTTTTAAGAAGTGCAATTTCCTTGTTGAAATTGTCACTATGTTGCTGTTTTCTCCCTCACGGATTTGCAAATCGTTTTAAAAATAAAATTGTTTTTCAAATTTTTTATAGTTTTCGCTTTCAAAAGAATGAGAAAGCGATTTAAACGTTTCAGCAAAATCGAGGACTATGACCCCTTTCTTTTACTGATTCACTTAATTCCAGATTTGTTCGTTTGAGAATGTAAGTTATTACTTTTATAAAATAAATGAAATTGTTCTCAGAATTTTGCAGTTTGCGTTTTCAAAAGAATGAGAAAGCGATTTAAACGTTTCAGCAAATTCGAGGATTATGACCCCTTTCTTTTACTGATTCGCTTATTTCCGGACTTGTTCGTTTGAGAATGTAAGTTGTTACTTTTATAAAATAAATGAAATTGTTTTCAGAAGTTTTGCAGTTTGCGTTTTCAAAAGAATGAGAAAGCGATTTAATCGTTTCAGTAAAATCGAGGACTATGACACCTTTCTTTTACTGATTCGCTTAATTCCGGACTTATTCGTTTGAGAATGTAAGTTATTACTTTAATAAAATAAATGAAATTGTTTTCAGAAGTTTTGAAGTTTGCGTTTTCAAAAGAATGAGAAAGCGATTTAAACGTTTCAGCAAAATCGAGGACTATGACCCCTTTCTTTTACTGATTCGCTTAATTCCGGACTTGTCCGTTTGAGAATGTGAAATGTTATTTTTTTGAATACACAATTTTGCACTTTCAAGGAAACGATGAAGAGAATTAAACGCTTTAGTAAAATTCGTGGTTATGGGACATGTGCGTTTGCTATTTTGGTTAATTTCTGACTCGTTAATTGAAATATTTGCTGTTTTGATGATTCTGATGATTTTATTTGGCTTTCGAGCCACTCTGAGGGACCTTCGGGTCATATGTTGGACCTTCGGGTCATTTGTTGGGCTTTCGGGCCACTCTGCTAGACCTCCGGGTCATTTGTTGGGCTTTCGGGCCACTCTGCGGACCTTCGGGTCAAATACCAGTACTAGACCTTCGGGTCACTCTGCGGACCTTCGGGTCAATCTGATGGGCGCCAAAAATTTATAGTACTTGGTAGGCTTCAGCCACTGTGAGATGCACGTGCGGCATAGCTAAAACTCGCCATCTGATGGGATCGATCCAACCTTTTATGTTAAATTTCTAGAGTATCTTAATTGATTTCTAGATATTTGTTGTTTCCAATTATCTACAAGTAATTGGATATTTGTTGATATGAGTTCTAATTATCGTTTTTAATAATTAGATATTTGATGTTTCTGATTATCGTTTTTGATAATTAGATATTTGATGATTTGATTATCGTTTTTGATAATCGAATATTTGTTGATTTGATTATCGTTTTTGATAATCAGATATTTGATGATTTGATTATCGTTTTTGATAATCGAATATTTGTTGATCTTGATTATCGTTTTTGATAATCGAATATTTGTTGATTGAGATTTGGTTATTGTTTTCGATAATCAAATATTTGAGATTTGATTATCGTTTTTGATAATCGAATATTTGTTGATTTGAGATTTGATTATCGTTTTTGATAATCGAATATTTGTTGATTTGAGATTTGATTTTCGTTTTTGATAATCGAATATTTGAGATTTGATTATCATTTTGATAATCGAATATTTGTTGATTTGAGATTTGATTATCGTTTTTGATAATCGAATATTTGTTGATTTGAGATTTGATTATCGTTTTTGATAATCGAATATTTGAGATTTGATTATCGTTTTGATAATCGAATATTTGTTGATTTGAGATTTGATTATCGTTTTTGATAATCGAATATTTGTTGGTTTGATTATCATTTTTGATAATCGAATATTTGTTGATTTTGATTATCGTTTTCGATAATTGAATATTTGTTGATTTGAGATTTGATTCTCGGTTTTGATAATCGAATGTTTGTTGATTTTGATTATCGTTTTTGATAATTGAATATTTGTTGATTTGAGATTTAATTATCGTTTGTGATAATTGTTGTTTTCTATCTATCTCTGTTGATAGTTGGAGTTTGTTAATTATGGAGTTCGTGTTTTTCTGATTTTCTGGTTGATAACTAAATGTTTGCGATTTTGTGAATTGTGATTTGTGTTTTCTAATTATCTTTGTTGTTAATTAGATTTTATTGTTTTCTAATTATCGTATCGATAATTAGATATGGCTGTTTTATGATTTTTGTATTCTGATTATCTATTTGATAGTTAGATTTTGTTAAGAGTTTGTGAATTTCTTTTATGAAATTAAAAGATTCCTTTGACGGTTGTATTCCCGACTTTATTTTTCTAGCTTAACCAGTTTATGTTAGAAAAATAATTGTTATTGACGACTTTATTTATGAAAATTGAGGGGACGCAATTTTTATAAGGAGGGGAGTCTGTGACGACCCGGGGTTTTGCCCAATTTATAATCGTCATTAAACGATTATTGTGCTATTAAATTGCTAATTGAAGTTTCCAATCAAGTTGAAAATTCTTTTGTAATTCGTTAAGGGATTACGGGCTTTAAAATATTGGGCCACGTTTTCTCGTTCGTGTTGTGTTATCGGAGTGAATACCGTCCCCTTCTTATTTCAGTTCAACCCGTTCCTTTTTCATTTTCATTCGTTCGAAAATGTAAAGCAAAACCCTATAACACTAAGCCCAAACGAAATTTGAGACCGGCCCAAACTATACCCTTTCGTTATATTTGATCGGCCCGGTGCCTTCATTGTGGAAAACCCTAGAAACAAACGATCAAAAGAAAAAATAAATGGCGGCTCTATCTTCTCGTTCGTCCCTTTTAGCTTAGAAATTAGGTCTTCGAAGTCGCCGCTTGAATTGAGGGTTAGTGCTTCGATTGCCTGCTTCAATGGATTCGTGTGCGGCTTCGTCTACTCAATCGATTTCGACGTTTCGTGGAACGGCGATTCAAAGGCTTCAGCGGTCAAATTGGTTCTTCGTAGCCAGGTCACATCTTGCTCAATCTCAGTTAGTAGGGTTTAAATATTATGATTTCGTGATTACTTTGTTCGTATGGGTTTTGATTTCTGATTTGTGTTCGCTCCCTTGATATTTACGGCTTGAATTGCCTTGCTCATCATGGTCTCGATTTTGATGGTTCGACTTGTTTAACGTCCGTCTTGACATTTTTGTCGGTGTTGTTTAAAACTGCTAAGTAATAATATTCGACCTTGAACTGGTTGCCTATGAGTATTGAGTTCATTTTCATGTGTAGTATAGCTTGATGTTTTGTTCGAAAGTGAGTTTTGTTTGACTTTGGCCATATAGTCCACTGTCCCTAGAAACCTTTGTTCGTTTTCACCTGACTTCGGTTTGTAATGTTGTTTTTGATATGAGTTTGGGCCTTCAAGGTTGAACTTGCTGTTGTGAATTCTTTTGGGACTTTGGTTACTTCAAAAGTGTGATTTTTATTGCTTGGCATCTTCTGTCAATATTCTAATTTGCTGCATTAGTTTTATAACTACTGTATATAAGTAGTTTATGTGTTAAGCTTGTTACCAATCTTGTGCTTTCATGGCTTGATGTTCACTTGTTGTTCGAGACAGTCTGGATCACCTCTGATCATACACCACTGTGTATCATTTGCATGGTGTATTAGCTCCACTTTTGGTTTCATGTATTCAAATACATTTGGGTTTTTGAGTTCTTCACTGCATCCAGGTTATCACTGTATGTTTGCAATGCCTGAACACTTCTGTCAGGTCTGGTTTCTTTATATGCATTGAGCATTTATTCAAACTACCTATGCTTATGCTGTTGCATATGTGTTTATCCATTTATCTTGGCTGGCCCTGTTTCATTGTGTAGATATGTATGCGTGTACCTATATATGCATACATGTACACTTGCATTAAATGTTAACCCTGGTTCACTGATGCATCCCTTGTCTTGTTTGGCTTATTGGATTCATTGCTACTGATATGAATTGTAGCCTATTTCACATGTACACCCTGTTCATGTCATTTTGATATCCGGTCGATACTTGCAGTTCACTGAACTGTTGTATCACTTATGTTTTCCATTATCATGAGTTCATATTGTAATGTCCTTAAGTCTGGGAACTTGTGCTTCATGTAGTCTTCACTTTTGCCTCTTGACTTCATGTAGAATTTTCGGCTATTTGTTGGCATTGGGTCTGGACGTTGTACTTCACTGTTTTGATCATTATCTTTAAGAATTTGTGAGAACTTTGCCTATAATCTCTGATGTTGTCACTTTGAATAATCGTGGCACTGTCTCTCAGTGATGTTTGTCACTGTACTGTGCCTTGTTCCTTCTTGCAATTGAACTTGTACTGGGAAAATCCCTGTGATTTACTTGCACATTTATGTGTGTTTGTCTTGAGCTTTGGCCTTTGCTGGTCCATCTTGCAGGCTGGTTCATTGTTTTAATTATTGCCAGTTGCCTCTGGTTTCATTTGTTTCTGTCCTTTATATAGAGACTGCACTTGTTCATGTCACTGGTATCACTAGTGCATCACTTGATTTGTACATTGTCTCTGTTTGTGCTTGAGTCTGATACATTGCATTGTATTAATTTGCATTTGGTCAATTGCATTCATTTGTTTGTGTGCTGTGGTGCCATATCTTTGGTGCTCTCACCTTCACTCTACTCATGTAGTTTGTACCACTACCTGTTCACAGTGATGTTAACATTGCTGCACTTCCCTGACCTGTTGCAGTGTAACCTTCGTGCGAGCCTTTGTGCTTTGCATTTGAGTTGAGTTGTCTTTTTGTTTCCAGAAGTTTGATTGATCATATTCTGCTGTCTTCATTTTGATGTACCACTGCCTTGTGCATTTGGGCATTTGAGTTGAACCCGATTTTACTTGGGTTTGACCTTGTGTTCGTTAGTGAATTTTCATTGTGTACATCATCACTGTAGTGGCAAGGCAATGCACGCAAGCGTGAACTGCAGCCACACGGTATCGATTGTATTGGTATTTCTTTTGCTCTTGATGCGTTGATCTTTTGAGTAATGCATGTAGTAGTGGCGAGGCAGTACACGCGTGCGTGTACTGCAGCCCTACCCGTGTTGACCTTTTAATTGATGTTTCAATTGTTTAAATTGATTCGTGTTTCCAATTCAATAATTTGAATTTGTTGATTTGTTGTTTAACACCGTTACGGGTTATATTCACCGTAATCCGATTCCTTATTTAAGAATCGGATAGGTAAATTTATTGTGACTGTCATCTAATTTTTATTTAATTATTATTGCTTCTGTGCACTAATAACTGAGTTTGAATTAGACTGACCCGTGTATTATTTTCTTTTGAATTTAATACTCGGGTCAGACCGAGTAATTACAGGTTGTTGATATCTTACTTTGGGTTGCTGCTAGAGCTATGAAGTTTCTTTATATCATTTGGAGTAGATGTTGTCATTGTATAAGATGTTGTATATTCATGTATATTATATTACGATAATGTACTTGTATATGTAACTTCCAGAGTCGACAGTTGTAGTTGTATCATATGTATTGTATCACATGTATTGTAACTGACATCAGTTATTATATATATGAGACATTTTTGTTTTATCTGTGTTCCGCAACTATATTATCTGTGTTATTATTATATCTATTGTCCTAAACTATTATGAACCATCGTAGTTCGTTTTATACTGGAATTGGGGATGTTGATGGGAGTAAATAAATAAGAGAAGAAAAATAAAAATATATACCACTCCTATCGAGATAACCAATACTAGTGTAAGGCCTAACTACGGATGGCCGCTCCTATCCAGCCTTATTCTTCGTAATAACGGACAGTATTTCTTTTAATACTCTTTGTTGTTGTGAGCATAGAGGCTTGGCGTCACAGTTGGTATCAGAGCTTGGGGTTTATGGACATAATATAAAACATAACTAAGATGGAACATGTGTTACAACTATTAGTCGATCTTTTATTGTTCTTTGAGTCAAAACTAAAGTTTCGAAAATATGTTGAAAATTTTAAATATCTTTATTTAAAAATAAAAAGTGAAACCGTGTTTTGATGATTGATTGAGTGTGTTCTGTTTATCAGAGTGCGCAGCGGAAACAGTGACAGTGTTCGCTGAGTACGGCTGATAACCTTTTTGATTTGAAATCAAATTAAGAAATTTAAATAAATTTCATTTGTTGTTTACATAGCTGTGTTTATTTTGTTTTCTTTGAAAATTTCGAATCCGATTTGAGAATTCAAAGCAGTTGCAGTTATGTGATTTTGTTGAGATTTCTGCTGTTTTGAATTATCTTCATTGAAGATATATTCGACTGATTTCTTTGTTCATTTTGTATGTATACGTGCAAATTTAAGTTGCACGTTGCTGCATTAATTTTATGTTGAACCGATGTTTGGTTTAAACGTATTTCGTTGCCATTATTTTTATAACGGGATTTTCACACCGGTGCTAGATTTTTGAATCACGGTGTTTGTTGACATTTTGATGAATGGAAATTCACTGATATTATATTTTGATGCAAATTATTTTGATGAGATTTTGACGTTTAAAAATTTCTGTCGCTTTGACTTCAGTATCCGTCATATTTTAAAGTGGATTTTCAAGCGGTTATCCCTCAATGCTGATTTTGAGATCCGTTTCTACGGTGTTTTGAGAAGTGCAATTTTCTTGTCGAAATTGTCACTAATGTTGCTGTTTTCTCCCTCATGGATTTGCAAATCGTTTTAAAAATAAAATTGTTTTCCAAATTTTTTATAGTTTACGCTTTCAAAAGAATGAGAAAGCGATTTAAACGTTTCAGCAAAATCGAGGACTATGACCCCTTTCGTTTACTGATTCGCTTAATTTCGGACTTGTTTTTTTGAGAATGTAAGTTATTACTTTTATAAAATAAATGAAATTGTTTTCAGAAGTTTTGTAGTTTGCGTTTTCAAAAGAATGAGAAAACGATTTAAACGGTTCAGCAAAATCGAGGACTATGACCCCTTTCTTTTACTGATTCGCTTAATTCCGGACTTATTCGTTTGAGAATGTAAGTTATTACTTTTATAAAATAAATGAAATTGTTTTCAAAAGTTTTGCAGTTTGCGTTTTCAAAAGAATGAGAAAGCGATTTAAACGTTTCAGCAAAATCGAGGACTATGACCCCTTTCTTTTACTGATTCGCTTAATTCCGGACTTGTTCCTTTGAGAATGTAAGTTATAACTTTTATAAAATAAATGAAATTGTTTTCATAAGTTTTGCAGTTTGCGTTTTCAAAGGAATGAGAAAGCAATTTAAACGTTTCAGCAAAATCGAGGACTATGACCCCTTTCTTTTACTGATTCTCTTAATTCCGGACTTGTCCGTTTGAGAATGTGAAATGTTATTTTTTTTGAATACACAATTTTGCACTTTCAAGGAAATGATGAAGAGAATTAAACTCTTTAGTAAAACTCGTGGTTATGGGACATGTGCGTTTGCTATTTTGGTTAATTCCAGACTCGTTAATTGAAATATTTGCTGTTTTGATGATTCTGATGATTTTATTTGGCTTTCGAGCCACTCTGATGGACCTTCGGGTCATATGTTGGACCTTCGGGTCATTTGTTAGGCTTTTGGGCCACTCTGCTGGACCTCCGGGTCATTTGTTGGGCTTTCGGGCCACCCTGCGGACCTTCGGGTCAAATACCAGTACTGGACCTTCGGGTCACTCTGCGGACCTACGGGTCAATCTGATGGGCGCCAAAAATTTATAGTACTTGGTAGGCTTCGGCCACTCTGAGATGCACATGCGGCGTAGCTAAAACTCGCCATCTGATGGGATCGATCCAACCTTTTATGTTGATTTTCTAGAGTATCTTAATTGATTTCTAGATATTTGTTGTTTCCAATTATCTGCAGGTAATTGGATATTTGTTGATATGAGTTCTAATTATCGTTTTTGATAATTAGATATTTGATGTTTCTGATTATCGTTTTTGATAATTAGATATTTGATGATTTGATTATCGTTTTTGATAATCGAATATTTGTTGACTTGATTATCGTTTTTGATAATTATATATTTGTTGATTTGATTATCGTTTTTGATAATCGAATATTTGCTGATTTTGATTATCGTTTTGATAATCGAATATTTGTTGATTGAGATTTGATTATCGTTTTTGATAATCGAACATTTGAGATTTGATTATCGTTTTTGATAATCGAATATTTGTTGATTTGAGATTTGATTATCGTTTTTGATAATCGAATATTTGTTGATTTGAGATTTGATTATCATTTTTGATAATCGAATATTTGAGATTTGACTATCATTTTGATAATCGAATATTTGTTGATTTGAGATTTGATTATCGTTTTTGATAATCGAATACTTGTTGATTTGAGATTTGATTATCGTTTTTGATAATCGAATATTTGTTGATTTGAGATTTGATTATCGTTTTTGATAATCGAATATTTGAGATTTGATTATCGTTTTGATAATCGAATATTTGTGGATTTGAAATTTTATTATCGTTTTTGATAATCGAATGTTTGTTGGTTTGATTATCGTTTTTGATAATCGAATATTTGTTGATTTTGATTATCGTTTTTGATAATTGAATATTTGTTGATTTGAGATTTGATTCTCGTTTTTGATAATCGAATATTTGTTGATTTTGATTATCGTTTTTGATAATTGAATATTTGTTGATTTGAGATTTAATTATCGTTTGTGATAATTGTTGTTTTCTATCTATCTCTGTTGATAGTTGGAGTTTGTTAATTATGGAGTTCGTGTTTTTCTGATTTTCTGGTTGATAACTAAATGTTTGCGATTTTGTGAATTGTGATTTGTGTTTTCTAATTATCTTTGTTGATAATTAGATTTTGTTGTTTTCTAATTATCGTATCGATAATTAGATATGGCTGTTTAGTGATTTCTGTATTCTGATTATCTATTTGATAGTTAGATTTTGTTAAGAATTTGTGAATTTCTTTTATGAAATTAAAAGATTCCTTTGACGGTTGTATTTCCGACTTTATTTTTCTGGCTTAACCAGTTTATGTTAGAAAAATAATTGTTATTGACGACTTTTATTTATGAAAATTGCGGGGACGCAACTTTTATAAGGAGGTGAGTCTGTAACAACCCGGGGTTTTGCCCAATTTATAATCGTCGTTAAACGATTATTGTGCTAGTAAATTGCTAATTGAAGTTTCCAATCGAGTTGAAAATTCTTTTGTAATTCGTTAAGGGATTACGGGTTTAAAATATTGGGCCACGTTTTCTCGTTCATGTTGTGTTATCGGAGTGAATACCGTCCCCTTCTTATTTCAGTTCGACCCGTTCCGTTTTCATTTTCATTCCATCGAAAATATAAAGCAAAACCCTATAACACTAAGCCCAAACGAAATTTGAGACCGGCCTAAACTATACTCTTTCGTTATATTTGATCGGCCCGGTGCCTTCACTGTGGAAAACCCTAGAAACAAACGATCAAAAGAAAAAAAATGGCGGCTCTGTCTTCTCGTTCGTCCCTTTTAGCTTAGAAATTTTAGGTTTGCAGTACAAAATAATGATTTTAGGTGAAGAAATTATAATTTTTGAGTTTATAAATGATGAGGAATAGCGAGTTGAACTGGAAACTCGTTTTGGTCAAATTCTGTTGATCAACGACGAAATTGATGACGTGATTGCTGGTGAAGGAGGATTGTGTAGTGGGAATCATCAGAAAATTAACTGGAGAATTTATAATTCGCCGTGGCAAACGTTTGATCATGAAGTAGGGTTTAAACTTCTGTTTTTGGTCGATGATGTTAATCGTATTCGTGCATTATCGAGGTGATACAGGAGGTGATCAGTCAGTGGGGATTCAAAGCTTGGTTGAGTGGAGAGGCAGTGGCCAGAATTTCAGGGTTTCTGGTGGTCGAGTTTGTCAGACCGAGGTGATTTCATTGATTCAGTTTTGGGTTCCCGTGGTTGCGAGTTGTTAAATTTTGATTTTCGGCGGTTTCGATGGCGTTGGGTGGTCGGATAGTTTGGGATGGTCATCTTTGACTTGTAGGTGGTGGCGAGATCAATCGGAGGTGACTGGATTTCTGTGCATCATGCACCGTGCACGTTGGAACCTGGGTTTGGTGAAGTGGGGAAGATGAAGCAGATTTTTGGGTTGATCGTTTGATTCTCGAGTTTGGGCTTGGGACATTAAGGTCGTAGCTCGGGCTTCAACTCGAAGTGGGCATGCAGTGCGAAATAAAAAAAAAGTAGAGAAATTTTAAAATGTAGAATTTTGGGAGTTCGGGTCGATTTCTGGAAAAACTCGAAGAAATGCTCAAGTTCGTGGGGGTTTAACTCGGAGCAACACTTGGGTTGCCTGGGAATTTTCATATTTCCAGCTTTAATGCTTTAAAGAATTAGCTAAAGAAATTTTTGGACTTTTTCTTTTTGATAAATGATGATTTATTTATTATGTAGGAAATATAAATTAAAAGTTTTAAGATAAAGGTTTTTTATATAAAAAAACTAAGTTTTAAACTTATGTTTTAACAAGTTTTTTTATAAAACTTAATAAGTGATAATTTTTAAATTAATGGTAAGTTAATCTTTATCGTTAACAGTAATCAAGTGATTAATAATTTGTAATTTAGATGTATTCATTAATAATTAAAGAAATGATTTGTTAATATAATTATTTAAAAAAGGTAATTAATTATTTGAAATAATTACTTAATTAAAAATAATTGATTTATGATTAAATCAAGCAATTTAAAGAATAATTACTCGGTGTAATTAATTTATGATATATGTGATTAAGGATAACCACTTTGTTTAATTTTAATTAATTTAATAATAATTGACTAAGGGTAAATTAATTAAGGATAAATCAATTACGATAATTAATTGAGAAATGATAAATTAATGATGGTGATTAAAACTTAATCAATAGAAATTAGTGATAATTAATTTATTGATTGACATAATTAATTAAAGGTCAATTAAATTATGAAAGTGTCTAAGAAGTGATTAGTAATTAAGAATTGATTATTTTAAGTAATTAAGAATAATTAATCAGAGGATTAATTATAAATTAAAATTTAATTAATAAATGATTAAGGAATAATAAATTAAATTGATTTGTAATTAATTAATATTAATTAACCCAGATTAAAAATTTATTCATAAGTAACTGACCTGATTTAATTTAAATCAGATAATTTAATTTACTTTTACTTATGAATGTTTGGATTCTATTGGATGTTTGGAGGGTTGATATTCCTCATATGTGATGTTTTATGAGGTGAGTTGCTGTGTATTGATCTGTGATGCTTGTGATATGTTTCTGTGTAAATACCCCTTGACCCATTAAACAACATTTGAATTTCGATGCGACAGGGAGTCGGATTCCAGTTGGTTATCCGAAATCCACATCGAATTATAATGATGAGTCTTGGTGATTGATAAATTTGTTTTTTCTGTGATCTGTGAATGAAGATAAGCGTTATGAGTTATACCGCTTATTGATATTGTTATATCTGTGATGATTGATGTTGTGCACTATTGTAAAACCCCTGGACCACACTTATACACACACAAATAAGGATTGCACGTAAAAATCGGTTAAGTCACAGATTTTTAAATAGTTTTGAATTTGAATTTTTAATTCAAATGGTTTTGGAAATGGATTTGATTTAAAGTGAAAGGCTTTTGAAAACAAGTGTTTTAAAAAAATGAAAGTTTTTTCTGAGTAACTTAATAAAGATTTGAAAGTTGAATAATCTGATTTAAATTGGAATTCAATATCTGAAATTGAATTCTAGATTTGGTATTTATAATTTAAAATGGTATATAAGCTTATCGGGGTTTCAAACCATTTTTAATAACTGTTGTGGGGATTTGAATTAACCTCAAAAAATGTTAACTTGTATAAATAAAATCAGATTTTCCGAAATAAAAACAATTTGTTTTCAAACAATAAAAGCTTTCGTATGATTAATGAACTACCAATTTATATTAAAGGGATTTTAAGTTTGAATTTAAAATGATTTTCCAAATTATGGAAGTATCTTTGGAAATGAGTTTTGAAAGCTATAAGTTAAATATTGATTTAAAGATTTAACGAGTTAATCCAATTTGATATGGAATTGTTTTGAGAAGCTATGAATGAACTTTTGTTTAAAAGATTGGTGAACCTTGTTTTAAATTGAAAGGGGTCTTAAAAGTGAATCTTTTGTTTAAAAGATTTAAATATAGAAATTGTTTAACCCATTGAAGTATTTTTTGAAATGAATCTTTTTGTTTAAAAGATTGGAAATGGTAATTTGTTTTAACCATTTGAATAAAAGGTTTTGAGCTTTAAGCTGTGATTTAACTGAGATCCCATTATCCATATCTTTTTAAAATATTGCGCTCACTATTCGGTTTAGCCAGAAGAAGACCTTGTGTCATATAACCCATTTCGAATAATGATACGTCATTATGGATAGCATTCGAAGACCGGTGGTGAAGACCGAGTATTTGCGAGAACGATAGGATGACCTATCGATTGTCTCTGCACCGAGTAGCTACGGTATAGAGATTCCCTAAGTGATGGGAAGTCCGATTGGGATTGTGGATTCCCGGATTGCAAGGTCTTCTTCGGAAGTGCCTTCGGTTCTGTTCGAACCCGAAAAAGACTTGTATGGATGTGTGTCTGACGTTACACTTTGAGATGTAAAACCAGTTTCTATCAAATACATTTCTGTTTGGTGGTAGAGATTCCTTCTCTTAGCTTAACACCCTTCTCTGAGACGTACGAGCTCAGAGGTTATGTAGTTGATGGTTACTAGTAATACATTCCCAATTTGGTAATGTGGCATACGAAGTGCTGGTGATCATTTGTTGATCAAAGCATGGCTTTTGTGGAAAGTGTAACTTTATGGACGAGACTTCGTCGAACTTCACAACCCGGAATGGTCGAAACAGGAAGAATGCGGCAAAGTTATTTGGGGGTAGCGCCCCCTGAGGGTATGTTCATTTCCTTCTGGATAGAGGTGGTATCATGGTATGGAGCCCAGATACTTAACCTATGTGGTAGCTGCAAATTTATTACTTTGTGGTTGTTGGTGAATTCCGGGATAAAGGTTGGCTACGACCGGGGGATGGCATACTCGTGTAGTAGTTACCTAGTTACAGAGGTAACCCGGCCTTGTGTCGGCAGAGATCCGGTTAGGTTCTCGGGGCGTCCCTCCAGAGGCGTACCCATGTGGCCCAGGAAGTCCTTAGCCTGACCATTTGTTGGAAATCCAATTACCAATACGTGCCTTGTACGGTTTTAGTTGTAGAACCTGCCATCTAACATGGTAGCTATAGTAGGCATACTATAATGGTACGTATGCTGGCTAAGATTAATATTGTACTTTCGAAATGTTTTCCACTATGCACTAATAATAATATCAAATGGTTTTCGCGTATCAAGCATATTTGACTATCATAAGGAGAAATCTCCTCCAAGTCTGCGTTTGCACTGTGTGTGTGGCGGGAGGCCTTATGGTAGTTTCATTTTCCGAAAAGCATCGCGGTTTTCAACTTAAAATTTCTTTTATTTGTTTTTAAAGACCAACTCTTTTTTTTGCTCACACCAGTCCCGTGATTGACCTAGAGTTTATTGTTCTTTTCCTAAACTCTGGGTGCCCACAATTTTCCACACGGGCAGTCTAGGGTTGGGTTTTTCAGATAGTAGATATAGATATCGATGTGGTAGCCTTTAGCTTTCTCTTTGGTATTCCTTGGAGAACCTAGATATTGGAGTTTTTGGTTTCATGGACGAGACTTTCTTATCTTGGTACAATTTGATGGCGGTTTGAGCTATTTCTGGATTGGTGTGGTTTGGAGTTATAGCTTTGGAGCATTAGATTGGAGTTTTCTCTTGGCTATCTGTTTTCCGCTGTTGTTTATTGTTTTGATATTCATTGTATCTCTGATGTTGATTCATATTGTATCATTGTTGTATCGAATGTTGTATATCAATGATATTCGTTTCTTTTTCTTCCGCTGTGTTGTTATACTTAATTGTGTTATAAGCTTCGACGAACCAGATTCGACGTTTGGATCTGCGGCATTTGAATACTAGTGTCGTATTCGGTGCCGATTTTCGAAGGTCAAGTCAGGGCCGCTACATAACGGATCTATTAGAAAAGGTACAATAATTAAATGAAAATCACAACACAAAACAGTATTCAATATCATATATATACATATACACTGGTACATGTTTAGTACAATACAATATGAATAAAATAAAGGTGGTACTCGACCATACCATATACATCGAATCAAATATAACTACATCAGACTGCGCAAAAGAACAGAAACTACTCAAAAGAAAGAAGAGCTGATATACAATATCAACTTCAAGCTAAGTCCAATAGATAATACCTGAAACAACTTGGTCTGACCCAAGTGGAAACACACGGGTCAGGCTTGCTAAAATCATCAGTTGAACAGAATAATCGATAAGGAGAAGTAGGTGAAAGCTATGTCATCCTTTTTCCTAAATGATGCCATGCCCTAAATAGGGTTTCAACATCATAAGAAAGGACAACATCTCTTCTTGGCAAGTAGAAGAGATAATGACGATAAAGTCATACTTAAGTGGCATAACTGACACTTAAGCAAATGGAACATCGGCGAGAAAAGTTTTAAAGATAAGATTTAATAAACATCGCTTTCGCCTCATATCATCAGCGGTATAAAAGAATATGGATAATGACTTCAAATGATTCAACTATCTTCTTAGAAGTGGTTGTCAATATAACAATACATCGAAGGTACATATCTTGCATACATAGAATAAAACGCATATGGATGTGCCTCTTCTCATCGGCACATCCTAAGGATCATTCAAGGAAATACAAAACCCAATCATAAAAGAAGCAACATACTTATTCATACCTTATCTCATCGGTATGAATATGGATACGTCTCAATTCCATCACTAAAACTCATCATAAAAGATTCTGCATAATCATTTATACCTCATCTCATCGGTATAAATATATAAATACATCTCAATTCCATCTTAACATCAAGTAATCTATAAAATCATCAAATCATCAATCCATAATGCAAATAACTCAATCAAATAGTAACATCATAAATGATTTCACCATATATATATATATATATATATATATATATATATATATATATATATATATATATATCATCTGGCACTAGGCTATCAATGTAATAATCATCTAAAGACGGTGAAGTCTAAAACATCAAAACTCAAAGTAATGCCGGATTGGCCAGATCCTCGATCGCATCCCGAAGCAATGCTATGCGTGCTACATCATGACTAGTACTACTATTTGGTACCATAAATATCGTGATGACTGGAGTCAAATAACGTCTTAACATCATGAACATCATGAATGACTATAGTCCATAATATCATAATGACTCCCAGTTACAAAGACTTGAATTAATAACATCGCGATGATCTGAGTAGAAAATACATAATGATTACTCCAATCGAGTACTCATGGTCTGTAGTACTAGTAAACATCGTGAATGTAACAACCCGCATATTTAACGATTTGTATATTTTAATATTTTATTTAAATATAACATCGTTAGTCAGATTTAAGTCTGAAAGGTTACTTTATGCAAACAGCCGAATTAGGACTCAGTACCCCTTCCATTGAGTTCAAAATGGCGTTTGTGACCTTTTTGAGTATAAACATTGATATATTTGGAGCTAGCTAAAATTTTGACCTTTTCACCTAGGGCTTTGGGTTTGGACTTGGGGTTCAACCCACTAATCAAACTCATCTTATATCCTAACTCCACCACCTCTCCTCTTCATTCCTTCATATTTTCCTAACACTTAAGCTTTAGTAAAAATGGTGGAGGAGATTGGAAATTAAAATCCTAAGCCCTAGTTTCTTTAGCAATTCAAGTTTTAGCACCAAAATCAAAGAGAAGCTTAGGTAAGTATCTCCTCCTTCCCCATCTCAATTTCTCACCAATTTCATAAATTTTCTATAACCTAATTCGGAAAATTATTGCTTATGATCTTAGATTGGAGCTTTTAGTGTAGAGATTGAAGAGTAGTTGATCCTCTTTTTTTCAAGCTTCTTCCTCCTTGTTTTTGAGTAAAAGTTGAGATTTTTATCTCACATCTATGTCTATATTTATCTTTGTTGTTAGGTATGAATTCCTAACTTCTATTCCGTGTTCATTTGCTTTGGATTGAATTGGTTTTATGAATGTTCCAATTTTTGGTGTTTTGAAGTCAAATCTTTAAAAATCCTAGCTTCATTGTTTGAACATGTTTTTGGTGATGCATCGAAGAGCCTATAGGGCGGGGATGTCGATTGGCATAAACCCGTGGCGCCCGTTACTCGTCCGGTCGTGAATTGGCTAGAATTTGCTCTTCATTTAGATAGGCTGGAAATGCTGGAAAACAGGCACTAGTCGACCGACCCTCTGAGTCCAGTCGACTGACCTAGAACCCGAGAGTTTTTACAGGCATTGGCCAGTCGACTGTTCTCAGAGTGCCAGTCGACTTTTCTCAAAGTGCCAGTCGACTGACCTGTTTGCATTCAGTCTATTTTTCCTATTTAGCCCATTTTGCTTGAGATTCTAATTTTTATCGTTTCGTGATTATCCGATTTCTTGTTATCATTTATTATTGACTTTGATGACTTCTTTTCGGAATTTTTGAGAATATCCATTTGATGGATTCGATGTCAATTTTTATGGCTTTGATTCGAATGTGAATCTTTGGTGACGGATTGTTTCTACAGTCAGTTTTTTGTAATTTGTCACTTCTAAATACAAAGGTTTCTGTACTAGTAGTAAATATTCAAACTCTTTCACAAAGATGATTTCAACTCTATTTTCAATAATCAAACTCGTTTATAAAAACCATTTTTTTTCCAATCTACCAGTATACACAAACCTTTACCTCATTCGTTCGAGAAATCCAATTAGACGACTTGGCGAAACAAGTGATATGAAACGCTTGCATTTATTTTGTTGGTTAATTCTTAGACTCGTTCGATTGAAATTTTTGTGACAACTTTCGAGTGGAGACTTACAGTTTGTTTGTAAATATTTAAGTTAAGCAGTGGTTATGGGACATGAAGCTAAACTCATCTATTTACTAGCTTAGTGTAATTGACACTTCTTGATGATCGATGATGATCATTTTGTGATTTAGACTAGCATTGTGTGATATCTCTTTGGCTGCGAGGGAGACTAAACCCCGTTCCTGTGGATCTTCGGCTCAATTTATCGTTCCGTTTTGTGATACACGTGTTGGTGAGTTTTCATGCTCCCGTTTTGTGATAAGCCTCCCCCTCTTGTGATTTTTGGATTTCTAATTGATGATTTCTAGAATTTGTGTCTCACCAATTTTAGTGATTTACATTGATGAGTTTATCAATATTTGTGCATTGGTGAATTTGTGTTTCAACAACTTTTACGATTGGCATTGAGATATTTTCCAATATTTATGACTTTGTGAATAAAAATAAATATGGTTTTCTTCTTGATCTATGAGAAGATTCTTGTGATATTGATTAATCTCTGATTGGTTTTCAAATGCCTACTTATCATAGTATGGCATTACTGTTATCATATGTTTCTATCATATCCCTTATTCTATCTTATTTTTATCTAATATTTATAGCTGGACTGATTTGTTTATTATTTTCTTATTAAATAATACTCGAGTCAGACCGAGATGTTACAGGTGCTTCTACTTGACTCCTTATCTGGGATCATCATTATCTGACTTTTGTCTAACTACATTAGATTGGTAGTTTTTGTTGTTATACATTCGAGATAGAGACTCCTTGATGTATACATACTCTTTGATGTTGCACTTGTATCTATTGTTTTGTGATATTGTGGATCTTATTTGACCACTACTCTGATGTACACTTATATGTGTTATATTCATATCTGTTTCCACCCTTGTGATATGAATATCTGTGACTGGTTTAAGTTATGTTCATTTCTATATTTGTTTCCGAAGATATTATAGCCACTGTTAAGTAGCTTTGAGTTGCATCGGTATGTCGGATTTATGCATGTTACACTATCTGACATATCGGCGCTCGCACAAAGCAATTACATGGATGGTCGCTCCTCAACAGCCTTATTCTTCCAGCTAGTTGATGGCATTACTCCGCAGTGTCCTTGGCTAAGGTGAGTATAGAGGTGGGGATTCACAGCTTGGTATAAGGGCCAAACTTCGGAACAACGTAGAATATTCTAGAAAGGATCATTGTCCTAAGTTCTTCTTATGAGTCATGCCCTAGGATTTTATTTGAGTCATTGGACCCATCCTATCCTATTTTCTTTATGATGCCTTGTTTCATCAATCATGATTGTTTGATATTCATTCTGAGATTAACCTTTTTCTTCTTCTTTCCTTCTTTCTTAATGAAGAGAAATGGTTAGACTAGGCCGTCCCAGTGCCGGTCAATCAAGTGCTACTCCTCAGGATGGAGTATTAATGTCAGCTCAACAACTTCTTGATCTTGTAGAGAATGCTCAAGCTGCCGGACCCATTCCAGAGCCTACTCACCCAAAATCCAGATTTTCACGTCTGTGCAATGATTATACAAATTTGGATGGAAAGCCATTCAGGGGTTTCGAGGGAGTTATCGAAGTCCAAGCGTGGCTTAGAACATGCAATCGCATCTTTTCTCGCATGAATCTTATTGATCTTCATCGAGTCCAAGTGGCTTCTAGCATGCTCCAAGAAAGAGCGTTAGATTGGTATAAGCTTCTTATTTTTGAATTAGTCGAAACAGTTCTTACATGGGAGTAATTCCAGGAAAGATTCGAATCAAAGTTTGTGCCGGAAGCTGAAAAAGTGACTTTGGCTCGTCGTTTTATTGACCTTGTTCAAGGTGAATCTTCTGTGGCAGATTGTGTTGCATCTTTTGAATCCCTCTCTAAATATGGGGTCGAGTACATTAATACCCCATTGAAGAAAAATCAGAGATTTGTCTATGGCTTGAATAAGAATCTCAAAAAGACATTACTCCTGAAATTGGAGGTTGCTTTCGATCCGCTTGTCGATATCGCTCTTCGACTTGAAGAGGCAGATAAAGAGAGTGATGTTGAAGTTGGGAGTGCCAAACCAAACTTCAACAACAACAAGAAGCGGCCTAAAAAGTTCAAAGGTCCTTATCCCAACAAGAAAGGGAAACAAGCAACTCCGGTATCCAAGACTTCTGCCCCTAGTGGTGGCCAATGCTACAATTGTGGTTCTAAGGACCATTATGCAAATAAGTGTTTAAAGCCCCATGCTTGTCGCTATTGCAAAAGCTCGGGTCATTATATATCTGCATGTCCCAAACTTCAAAATAAGGAGGAAAGCTAAATGTTGTGCAAGCCCCTAGTAACACGTCTTGTGGTCAAGGTATTTCTCATTCCATCCTTGATGGCATTATTATGTTTAATGATCATCCTATTCGAGTTCTTTTTGATATGGGTGCATCCCATTTTTTTATCTTAAAAGAACTTGTTGATACTTTTTCTTTGAGTGTTATGGATTTAATGAATTCTTTGAGAATTGCAAATCCAGTTGGTGGATCCGCAACACTCAATTTTCTTTGTAATGATGTCAAGATTGTTTTATGTGATTGTTCTTTCCGAGCCGATTTGCATGTCATGTGCTACTTAGGCTTCGGAATGATTTTGGGAATGGATTGGCTTAACCGTTATGAAGCTTAAATCCTATGTCCTGAGCGGACTATTCATCTTCGACATCCTCAATCTATTAAGTAGATTTCTATTGTTCTTAAAGATTCGGATTCCATCTTGGCAACATCTTTATACTCTTCAAATCCTCATGATGACGATAATGATGATGAGGAAGATGTCATTTCTCTTATTCACGTTGTTCGTGAATTTTCTGACATATTTGAGCCTGTTTTAGGATTACCCCCTAAGCGAGCCATTATGTTCAGAATTAATCTAATTCCTAGAGCTGTACCTATTACTCATCCTTCTTATCGTACGTCCAATAAGGAAAATGAAGAGATGCGTAGACAATTATCCGAATTGGAGGCGAAGCAATTTATTAGCTCTAGTTCCTCTCCTTGAGGAGCTTCGGCTATTTTTGTGAAGAAACCGATGGTACACTTAGGCTTTGCATTGACTACCGTAAGCTTAATGATGTCACTATCAAGAATAAATACCCCTTACCTCGGATTGATAATTTGTTTAATCAGCTTAGTGGTGCTAGAGTCTTTTCACAGTTAGACTTCGCAACCGGCTTTCATCAGCTTCGTATTGCAGAGGATAGTGTTCCTTTGACGTCGTTCTGTACTCGTTATGGATCTTATGAATGGCTTGTTATGCCATTTGGTTTAACGAATGCTCCAGCTATTTCGTTGACCTTATGAATCGAGTTTTCAAAGACTTCCTCGACCGGTTTGTTCTCATCTTTATAGATGATATTCTTGTTTATTCTAAAACCGAGGAAGAGCATGAAAAGCATCTTCGGATTGTGTTGGAAACTCTTAGGAGCAATCAATTGAAAGAAAAAATTTCTAAGTGCCACTTTTGGCAATCTCGTGTGAAATTTCTTGGTCATATTATTTCTGAATCCGAAATTTTCGTGGATCCTTCAAAGATTGAAGCGATTCAAAATTGGAAGAGACCGGAGAGTGTTATGGAAATCCATAGCTTTCTTAGATTGGCGGGTTATCACCGTCGTTTCATAAAAGACTTTTCAAAAATTTCCCTGCCTCTTACTAGTTTGACCAAGAAGGGAGTTAAGTACATTTGTTCGGACAAATGTGAAACTTCTTTTCAGAAATTAAAAGAACTCATTTCCGATTCTCCTATTCTTGTGATTCCCGTAGGGAACCAATATTTTATTGTTTATACCGATGCTAGTCGTGTTGGTTTGGGAGCCGTTCTTATGCAAAGGGATCGTGTTATTGCTTATGCTTCTAGGCAATTAAAGCCTGCCGAGATTAGATATGCCACACATGATTTGGAGCTCGCAGCTACTGTTTTCGCCCTTAGAATTTGGCGCCATTATCTTTAGGGAGAAAATTTATTCTTTACACCGATCACAAATCTTTGAAGTATTTATTTTCTCAAAAGGAACTTAATTTGCATCAACAACGTTGGCTCGAATTTCTTACATCTTATGATCTTGATATTCTTTACACTCTCGGAAAGGGGAATCGTTTTGCCGATGCCCTTAGTCGTAAGCAACAAGCGGTTGTTTTTATGATGATATCCGAATGGAATGATCTCGGGATTTCGTCCACTTGCGAGATTCGAGATCGTGAATCCGATTTATGTTCATCTCTCGTTTTATGTAGCCTTGAGTCTCATCCTTTTCTTTTAGAATGCATTCTTGAAGCTCAAAAGCTAGATTCTGAATTGGCTCTTCTTAGCCAAAGTTGTAGGGATAAAATTAATGTTGAAGGTTTGAAAGACATTGACATTGATGCTCGTGGCGGCATTCAAAAATTTGGTAGACTTATCGTGCCAAACATTAGTGATCTTCGTAAAGACATTTTAGAAGATTCTCATCGTTCTAAATTTAGCATCCATCCCAGTTGTAGTAAAATGTACGCGGATATGAAGAGACTTTATTTTTGGGATGGAATGAAATCCGATATTACTAACCTTGTTAAACATTGCATGACTTGCCAACTCGTTAAGGCCGAGCATCAAAAGCCCGGCGGGTTATTGCAACCTTTGGACATTCCAACTTGGAAGTGGGACCAAATTTCCATGGATTTTATTGACGGTCTTTCCCGTTCTCGTGCAGGCCATTATAGCCTATGGGTGAAAGTGGGAGATCGTGATCCATTGTTTACTAGTGGATTTTGGAAGTGTCTTCAGAAAGCTTTGGGAACGAAGCTTAATTTTAGCACCGCTTATCACCCTCGGTCCGATGGACAAACTGAGCATGTGAATCAAACTCTTGAGGATCTACTTCGTGCATGTGTTCTTGATTTTGGTGGAAGTTGGGAAGATCGTATTTCTCTTATTGAGTTTTCCTATAATAATAGCTTCCAATCTAGTATTGGTATGGCACCTTTTGAGGCACTCTACGGAAGGCCATGTCGATCTCCTTTTTTTGGCTTGAGGCTGGTGAGAAGCTGTTTTTAGGTCCAGACTTTATTTGTGATTCCATAGAAAAGATTAACCTTATCCTCCATAAGATGAAAGAAGCTCAAAGTAGGCAAAAATCCTATGTCGATGACCGAAGAAGGAAATTAGAATTTTCTGTGGGAGATTTTGTGTTTATTCGTCTTTCACCTATGAAGGGTTGCGCATTTCAGTCGATCGGGAAAATAAGCACCTCGATATATTGGTCCATTTTCCATCACCGAACGTATTGGTTCCGTGGCTTATCACCTTTTATTATCGGCTCGGTTTTCTACTATTCATGATGTGTTTCATGTTTCTCAACTATGAAAATGTCTTAGGGATTCCAATTTTATTCTTGAGCCATGTGTTGTGGAAGAAATTGAAGTTTCGCCTAATTTGACTTATGAGCAGTATCCTATTCGTATCATTGCATCGGAAGTAAAACGCGATCGAAATAAAGATGTCCCTCTTGTGAAGGTTCAATGGTCCTCAAATCCTAAGGATTGTTCTCGGGAATCTAGAGAATTCATCGATCGAACACATCCGGACTTACTCTCTCATGCTCTTTGAGGTAAACTTCTTAATTCAAATTTCTTTTGTGTTGATATGCTTTTATGGTTGTTAATTTTTATATTTTCTTCCTAAATATTGCGAGGACGCAATTTCTTTAAGGAGGGGAGTCTGTAACAACCCGCATATTTAATGATTTGTATATTTAAATATTTTATTTAAATATAGCATCGTTAGTCGGATTTAAGTCCGAAGGGTTACTTTTTGCAAACAGCCGAATTAGGACTCGATACTACTTCCATTGAGTTCAAAATGGCGTTTGCGACCTTTTTGGGTATAAACATTGATATATCTGGAGCTAGTTAAAATTTTGACCTTTTCACTTAGGGCTTTGGGTTTGGACTTGGGGTTCAACCCACTAATCAAACTCATCTTATATCCTAACTCCACCATCTCTCCTCTTCATTCCTTCATATTTTCCTAACAGTTAAGCTTTAGTAAAAATGGTGGAGGTGATTGGAAATTAAAATCCTAAGCCCTAATTTCTTTAGCAAATCCAAGTTTTAGCTCCAAAATCAAAGAGAAGCTTAGGTAAGTATCTCCTTCTCCTTCTCCATCTCAATTTCTCTCCAATTTCAGAAATTTTCTATAACCTAATATGGGAAATTATTGCTTATGATCTTAGATTGGAGCTTTTATTGTTGAGATTAAAGAGTGGTTGATCCTCCTTTGTTTTCAAGCTTCTTCTTCCTTGTTTTTGAGTAAAAGGTGAGATTTTTATCTCACATCTATGTCTACTAGGTATGAATTCCTAACTTCTATTTCGTGTTCATTTGCTTTGGATTGAATTGGTTTTATGAATGTTCTAATTTTTGGTGTTTTGAAGTCAAATCTTTAAAAATCCTAGCTTCGTTGTTTGAACATGTTTTTGGTGATGCATCGAAGAGCCTATAGGGCTAGGTTGTCGATTGGTATAAACCCCTGGCACCCATTGCGCATCCGGTCGCGAATTGGATAGAGTTTTCTCTTCATTTAGATAGGCTGGAAATGCTGGAAAACAGGCACTAGTCGACTGACCTGGAACCCGAGAGTTTTTCCAGGCATTGGCCAGTCAACTGTTCTCAGAGTGCTAGTCGATTGACTTGCTTGCATTCAGTTTGTTTTTCCTATTTAGCCTATTTTGCTTGAGATTCCAATTTTTATTGATTCGTGATTATCCGATTTCTTGTTATCATTTATTATTGACTTTGATGACTTCTTTTCGGAATTTTAAAGAATATCCATTTGATGGATTCGATATCGATTTTTATGGCTTTGATTCACGCCTTCGAATGTGAACGATTTTAACTCTATTTTCAATAATCCAACTCGTTTATAAAAACCGTTTTTTTCCAATCTACTAGTATACACAAACCTTTACCTCATTTGTTCGAGAAATCCAATTAAACGACTTTGCAAAACAAGTGGTATGAAACGCTTGCATTTATTTTGTCAGTTACTTCTTAGACTCGTTCGATTGAAACTCTTATGACAACTTTCGAGTGGAGACTTACAGTTTGTTCGTAAATATTTAAGTTAAGCCAGTGGTCATGGAACATGAAGCTAAACTCATCTATTTACTAGCTTAGTGTAATTGAAACTTCTTGACGATCGATGATGATCATTTTGTGATTTAGACTAGCAATGTGCAATGTCTCTTTATCTATGAAGGAGACTAAACCCTATTTCTGTCGAGCTTCGGTTCAATTTTATGGGGTAGCGACCCGTTTTATGGAGCTTCGGCTCAAAATTGATGGTTAGCAACCATGGAATATCGTTCCATTTTGTGATACACGTGTTGGTGAGTTTTCATGCTCCCGTTTTGTGATAGGCCTCCCCCTCTTGTGATTTCTGGATTTTGAATTGATTATTTCTGGAATTAGTGTCTCACCAATTTAGTGATTTACATTGATGAGTTTATCAATATTTGTGCATTGGTGAATTGTGTTTCAACAACTTTTACGATTAGCATTGAGATGTTTACCAATATTTGTGACTTTGTGAATAAAAACAAAGAATATGGTTTTCTTTTTGATCTATGAGAAGATTCTTGTGATATTGATTAATATCTGGTTGGTTTTCAAATGCCTACGTATCACCCTATGGCATTACTATTATCATACGTTTTTCATATCCCTTATTCTATCTCATTTTTATCTGATATTTATAGCTAGACTGATCCGTTTATTATTTTCATATTAAATAATACCCAGGTCAGACCGAGATGTTACAGGTGCTTCTGTTTGACTCCTTAGTGGGATCATCATTATCTGACTTTTGTCTAACTACATTAGATTGGTAGTTTTTGTTGTTGTACATTCGAGATAGAGACTCCTTGATGTATACATACTCTTTGATGTTGCATTTGTATCTATTCTTTTGTGATATTGTGGATCTTATTTGACCACTACTCTGTTGTACACTTATATGTGTTATATTCATATCTGTTTCCGCCCTTGTGATATGAATATGTGTGACTGGTTTAAGTTATGCTTATCTCTATATTTGTTTCCGAAGATATTATAGCCACTGTGAAGTAGCTTTAAGTTTGCATTGGTATGTCGGATTTATGTATGTTACACTATCTGACATATTGGCGCTCGCACAAAGCAATTACATGGATGGTCGCTCCTCAACAGCCTTATTCTTCGTGCTAGTTGACGGCATTACTCCGTAATGTCCTTGGCTAACGTGAGTCTAGAGGTGGGGCATCACAGTGAATATGTCTAAACTTCTCGGATAGGAACCTAATAGGTGTTAACATATGTCCCATACCATACGTCCGCACCTAACGATTTACTAGCCGTTAGTTGGTGCCACACTAGTAAAACATCATAAACATCGTGAAAATATACTCAGCCTCATCTCATTGGCGAGTAAATATAATTCCATACTCATCTCACCTCATTGACGAGTACTAGTGGCATCATGACTTGTGACGCCCCACCTCTATACCCACGCTAGCCAAGGACACTACGGTGTAATGCCGTCAACTAGCACGGAGAATAAGGCTGTTGAGGAGCGACCATCTGTATAATTGCTTTGTGCGAGTACCGATATGCCAGATAAGATGTAACCTGCATTTCTTTTCAAGAGGACCTCCGACATACCGACACAAACTCAAAGCTACTACACAGTGGCTATTATGTCTTCGGAAACAAATATAGAAATAAACATAACACAAATCAGTCACAGATAATTCATATCACAAAGGCGGAAATAGATATGAATATATATAACACATAAAAGTGTTCATCTGAGTAGTTGTGAAGAAGATCCACAATAGTACAAAAGAATAGAAACTATGAGTCTATATCTCAAGTGTATACAACAAAATAAACTACTAATCTAAGTAGTTAGCCAAAAGTCAGCGAAATCAATCCCAAGTGAGAAGTCAAGCTGAAGCACCTGTAACATCTCGGTCTAACCCGACTATTATTTAATAAGAGAATAATAAACGGATCAGTCTAGCTATAATATCAGATGAAACGATATAGAATAAGATGTATGACTAAACGCATAATAATCACAATGCCAAGCTGTGATAAATAAGTAAATGAAAATCAACAAGAGATTAATCAATATCACAAAATCCTTCTCAAGGATCAAAAGGAATGTCATACTCTTTATTTCGTTCACCAAACCATAAATGTTGACGATTATATCAATATCAATCACAAAAGTCAATGACGCACAAATTCACCAATGCACAAATATTGATAAAACTTATCAATGAAAATCACGAAAATTGGTGAAGCGCAAATTCTAGAAATCATCTCAAGAAGTCCAGAAATCACAAAAGGGGGAACAGCCTATCACAAACGGGAGCATAAAGCTCACCAACACGTGTATCAAAAACGGAACGCTAATTCCATGGTTGCTAACCATCACAAATTGAGCCGAAGCTCCACAAATGGCCCGAAAACCATGGGTTGCTACCCCACCAATTTGAGTCGAAACTCCACAAAACGGGGTTTAGTCTCCCTCGCAGACAAAGAGACATCGCACATTGCTAGTCTAAATCACAAAAATGATCGTCATGATCATCAAGAAGTGTCAATTACAGTAAGCTAGTAAATATATAAGCTTAGCTTCATGTCACATAACAACTAGCTTAACTTAAATATTTACGAACGAATTGTAGATCTCCACTACAAAATTGTCACAAGAGATTCAATCGAACAAGTCCAAGAATTAACCGACGAAGTAAACGCAAGCGTTTCATACCACTTGTTTTACTAAGTCATTTAATTAGATTTCTCATACGAGTGAGGTAAAGGTTTGTATATACTATTAGATTGGAAATCGGTTTGAGAAAACGAGCGTTGTTATAAAATAGTGTTGAAATCGTTTGAAGAAAGAGTTTTGATATTCTACTAGTATAGAAAACTTTTATATTTTAAAATGACAAATCATAGAAGTGATTGTAGAAACAATCAATCATAAAAATTCACATTCGAAGACGTGAATAAAATCCAAAGAAACCGATAAAGAATCCATTGGAATAGATATTCAAAAATCCATAAAATCGACCGAGAAGCCCAAGATAGTTTGTCTCGAAGAATGGTCAACTTAGCATCTCAACAAAGCGAGTTCCGTTGAATGTTTTTCAGATAAGATCCCCTACGAAGGGGGGTCCAGGGGGTGGCAACCCCCCAAGGTGGGGGTGCGGGGGCAACACCCCCGCTACGGGGTTCGACCAAGTGAAGGCCTAAGGGAGGATAGGATCGAGCAACCTCGATAATAAATGATAACAACAAATAGGATCATCACGAATCGATTTAAATTTGGAAACCACGCAAAATAGGCTAAATAGGCAAAACAGCAACAGGTCGGTCGGCCGGCTACAGAGCTCGGTCGACCGGACCCTGTTCTGGAAAAATCCTCGGGAAGCAGGTCGGTCGACTGAGCTCTGTAGTTGGTCGACTGGACCTGAGACAGAGAAGTGCTATGCACTTTTAGTAGCAGGTCGGTCGACCAGCCCAGTGGATCGGTCGGCCGAACCTGTATTCTTGCACTTCCTGCCCTATGTCAAAAGAGGTGCAAACTCCCTCAATTTGCAAACGGTCGAGCAACGGCACTAAGGGTTTACGCCAATCGACTACCTGGCCATAGAAGCTCTTCGGTTCATCACCAAAACATGGTCAAAACATCAAAGCTATGATTTTTAAAGAGTTGAACCCAAAACACCAAAAATTGGAATATTCACCAAATCAATCCAAACCAAAAGCAATTGCACACGAATAAGTGTTAGGAATTCATACCTAACAATCGAAGATAAATATAGACTAAGATGTGAGACAAAAATCTCACCTTTGAACCCAAACGATTGAAAAAGAAGCTCGAAAGCAAAGGGAGAATCAACCTCTCTTCAACACAACCCAAACGAGCTTGAATCTATGCTCAAAAAGAAGAACATTCCCAAAGTTAGGTTTAGAAATTTCTGAAATCCAAGAGAGAAGGAGTCGGAGAAGATGAAGAGAAGGCTTACCAATGGGTTCACTTGAATTTGGAGCTAGAAGTTGGATTTGCTAAAGAAAACTAGGGCTTGAGTTTTAATTTCCCACTCCTCTCTCCATTGTTATAAAAGCTTGAGTATTAGGCAAATAGGAAGGAAGTGAATGAAGAGGAGAGGGTTGGGACTGAATACATAAGTGGGGTTATTGGGCTCAGCCCAAACCAAAGCCCTAAGTAAAAAGTGGCAAAATTCCTGTAACTCCAAACATATCAAAGCTTATACCCAAAAAGATCGCAAATGGCGTTTTGAACTCAATGGAAGTGGTTCCGAGTCCTAATTCGACCGTATGCAAAAAGTATCTTTTCGGACTAAATTCCGAGTATCGAAAAAAAAATTAAACAAAATATTTAAATATAAAATCGATAAATATGCGGGTTGTTACATGACTTGTCTAATCTCATCGACAAGTAAAAACTATCATAATACATCTTAGCATCGTAAAATCATCATAAAGAAGCTTACCTCATCTCATCGGCATGTAAAAATAACATCTAGATGGTTATTTGTAACCATAATTCCAATTAGGAATTTCTAACTCTTAATTCACCTCATTTCATCGGCGATTAAGAAACACATCTTAAAATGGTCCTTCATCGAATATACTCCTAAATTGGAGTTCCATACAATCTACCTAAAATTTAACAACATCTTAAATCATCTCAAATAGTGCATCGAAAGGGTTTCAATCGTATAAGTCCGATATTAAGCGATAAAACAAATCCATATGTCCCATAACACATGTTTTACTTTACCGTTTAATTGCCTTTCTTATACGTTCGAAATTCATAAAAATAAGTAATTTTATTTATAAAATAATTTTATTAGAGAATGCAGAAATTTAAAACGATTTTCCGAAAATGATTATTAAAACCAATATTTGAAATTCCTTTAGTATAGGAAATAAATCTATCTTCATTTAGAAAAATAATTTAAAAAATACTATGTAGTAGTAATTTGAAATTTTCATGTATTTCAAAAATGGTTTAGTGAAAACCGTTCTCAAAAGCAATGAAAACTAAGGGTTATATCTCAAAACCAATAACCTGAATTCAATACGAATTCAATTCAAATTTAACCCAAAATCAATCCAAATTCCATTTAAATTTGAATTTCAGATTCTCCAAATATAGCTAGCCTATTTATAGGCATCATAGCTCTCAAAATATCTCAAAAACATCATCAAAGCCGAAGAGAATGAGAGCAAAAAGGAGCTAATACAATTCTAAGGTCAACGATTGTTGTTGCTGTCATTTTGCTCTAAGGACCGCAACATACAACCACAAGTTTGACCAAGAAAAATTCAAAATTCTAGAAAACACAATAAATAAAACTTGTAGCATATGACATAAGCTTTTCGAAACATCCAAAATTATCAAATTCGGTTAAGAAATGTAACGACCCGGAATTTTCGATCTCGAAAATTCCAGATAGTTATGAAAAAGAAGATAGAGATAGAAGAAGAAGAAGAAGATCAGAAGCACCAACATCTCACATTCGTAGCGGATAAAATATAATAATAAACAATAACAGTTTACAAAAGAATAATATTCTGTCGATTACATTTTTATACATCAGAGTTACACAATACACACTGAATATACACAATCAACATATCTCAGATATACAATAATACAATACAACAGAAATATTCTATACGTTCCTGCCATTCTGCTCGACTCCTGAGCTCTAGAACGTCCTTACCTGAAAATCTGTAATACTCGGTCCGACCCTAGCATTACATCAAAGTAACACCCGGGTCAGGTTGGAAACCAGTGTGAGTAAACCCGTAAAATTTGAAAATAACTAAGTCCATACCATAAGAGAAAAACCCGGTAACTCGTACTTCACTACGAGTTCTACTCTTATTTAAGTCAATCTTTTATCTCAAAACAATATTCAAGAAAAGTTATCCAGTTTAAATGTCCGTGTTACTTGATTTATTTAATCCCAGCCTGTTTGCTTCTAACCAAACTATAAAGAATTACTGTAGATTACTAACGAAGTTGTTTCGGGTATTTACTAATACCCGACCCCGGTCTCTTCGAAGTTGTTTCGGGTATTAACTTAGAAAAACTTCCATTTCTATGTTTTTTTTTGTGAATCGTTTATGTGAACCAATAGATCAAACTCTCATATACAAAAGAATTAATGCATGTCAACAAAGAGGTAGAACATGCAGGCTAAAACAAAGCACAAGCAATGAACACACAGTAGGATTTAAAGATAAAAATAGTGAGAGTGAACTCACCACCGAAATCGAAATCACCTCACCCTCGATCATCTCGACGAGCGTCGTTATGCCCATCCACCTCGAATGCGAGACCCTAACTACCTCGATCGCAAGCCACTCGCCAATCCCCCTTCTACAACTAAAATCGACATCGAGCAACAGCCTTGACAGCATGCAACTTCACCTTGAGTTCAAGCCTTGCGGCATCGAGTCGTGATGTGCACTACCCCATCGTGCGCGAATCCTAGCCACGGCCTCCATCGAAGCGCGTGCGATCTGGAATCCATCAATGTGGCCCCAAAATCGATCGGCATGGAATCGAGCTGCCGATTGAGGACGATTATTTTGACTTTGGCTTTCGAACGAATTTCGTTTCATTCCCTTTCCCTTTTTAAGATGGGTTCTACTATCTGTTGAAGGTGAGAGGGGGCCGTGATAAATATTGTTTTGAGGTTAGCTTCTTGAATACGAGTGTTAATTAAATATATAAATATTTGAGGTTAGCCATGGCCACCACCGAACTACCCCGCCCATGTCACCAATACAAACCGAGACTTCCCCTCCTCTTCCAGCTTGTTCAATCGCCGACCCCTCTGCTTCTTTCGTGTAGCCATCGCTGCACCTAACTTCCCGCACCACCCTTCCTTCATGGCCTCGCGCATCCACTGCTCCACATCTCTTCGCCACTTTCCGCTCGTCCTCCGCCATACGCAACTACACCATCCCGGGCGACTTCCTCTCCGCCGTTCCTGGCCACCTCCGCCCTGCTTCCACCTCTCCTCTTTGTTCTCCTCTCTGGCCGGTACGTTTGCAACTTGCCTCCAAGCCTGTTTGTAGGTTGTGGCATTGTTTGTTTGTAAGTATATTTTACATAACAGTTTTGATTTTTAATTTGGATATTGATTTTTATTATATATATATATTTAAATAGTATACAAGTGGTATTTGATATTGTTGTTAAGGGTATAAAAGTTTCTCAAAACAATATTGTATTTAGTCCATATATATAAATTATGTGAGTCATTTATGCTTTTAGTAAAGCACAGTGTATTATATTATAAAGTTGTATATATTTTTTTTAGTTCAAAGTCGGTCTGTTGCTAAGTAAGTTTATATGTAAAAAAATTTAGTATGGATATATTGCAATATTGTAAGTTTGTACTTTTCATATGTCAGAAGCGCGTACAGCAAAGCAAGTTTATATGTATCAAGTTTCATGTAATATAAATCAATTTATACTTAGCATATTATAAGTTTATACATTCTGTTTTATAAGTTTATATGTATATCAGTTTGTATAGAATCTGGTTGTTTTGTATATAAAGGTATTGCAGTATGTATAAAGCTGCTAGTTTAAGATATATTTACAGTATTATATGTGCTTTCGTTTAAAGGTATATACATATGTTATTATAAAAAATGTAAGTTGTTTTTTTTATGAGTATAGGAACAATATGTGTTTGACCAAGTGCTAGAGTTTTATACATTCACTTTTGATTTTGAAATAGGAACAGTTAAGTTACTTTATTGATAAGTCGGTTCTAGTTATATATTTCTACTGTTATTTATCCATAGGTCAGTTATAGTTTTGCTTGGAAAGGGTATGTGTCTAGCAGTATGCATATTAAAGTATAATATATGGGTTTGTTTAGATATATATGTTCTGGCTCTAGCCTATAAAAGAAGTTGTATATGTATTGTTATAAAGACACGTTAGTTTATGAAGTTATAGTAGTATAGTATGTTTCATTTATTTGTATATTTCGGAGTTGATATAAAAGAATTTTTAAGTGTACACATGGATATTCTAAGATAAAATATACTTCGATCACATATTTTTAAAGTATATATATATATAAGCATTAATTTTAAATAATGAAATATACACAACTTTGATATTAGGTGTTTGTATTTTAAGAATAATGATTTTATTATATATATATATGTTATAAATATTTGTCTGAAAATTTAAATATTAATTTTAAGGAAATAATAATAATAAAATATGCATTCTCTGTCTCTATTAAACCGATGGACTTGTCTATATTAAACTTGAATTGATTTATTCCGTCAATTCCAACTTCCAGCTCTGCTTTGATTATCAAAAATTCGTGCCAACTTTGCCTCGCTTTGGAATTCGTGCTTGGAATCACGACTCATCTCATTAACGTCCATCTCTAGCCTCGAAAGGTGAGCAATCACTCATGATTTATGTTCTTTTATTTATTAAATTTGATTTCAATTGAAACGAAAATTGAAATATGTTGCTGTTAGTTATTTACACTGTTAAATATATGCTATTACCTGTATCAGTTCACCTGTGTCATCTGACACCATTATCTGTAATTATTCGATGATAATCCCGTTTGATTGATAATTGATTGATTGTTTGTTGTTTATATTGGATGTTAAATTGTAATGTATAAAGTGATAAATATTATGCAATTGAATTTGACGTAGGATAATTAAAATTTGAATCGACATATATGTGGAATTTGATTAGTTAAATATGACCCCTTTTAATTGTTAAATTAATTGACATGTAGAATAGTGATAATTACACTTTGAACCATTGAACGTATATTGGATTAATTTTTGTAGTGTAAAATTGAAATCGAATGACAAGTGAAGAATCGTATGAATAATTAGTGAAATAATCTTTAATCTACATGAAATGATAGTGTAGATTCTAGAAATAATTATATTAGTTCGCACAAACAATAATGCGAATTAATACGATTATTTCGGGATTATTTGAATTGGTTATTGAATTGTTATTGATGTTTTTATTGCTTGTTTATTTACCTCGACATCATCCCTGTTATCACACTGCAAGTTCCCTTTTGCTATGTTTTGATTTTTGAATTGGAATTGGAATCGGGTTGAAATGATAAATACCCAAATAAACTTGACTTAGGATAGAAAATTAAATAAACCTGATTGGTCAAATTTTGGTTTAAAATAAAATAAAGATTTTATTTGAATAAATAATATGGTTTTGAATGAAGTTGGAATTTGAATTTATGAAAGGAAATCTAAGATTGAAATCTGAAACAAATATTAACGTAGAAATTTATGAAAGAACGTTGTTTGAAATTTAATTATATAATAATTAAATTTGGAATTATAAATAAATAATTTGGAATTAGTAATAGTTGAGTTTTGAAATTGTTAAGTTTGAAATCATTTAATAATTAAATTTGAAATTATAATTAAGTCTGAAATTATAATTAAATTTGAAATTATAATTAAGTTTGAAATTATTAAGTTGAATTTATGAGTAAGTTGAAATGATCTGATGATTTAGTTGAATTCATAATTAAGTGGAAATGATTTAATAATTAAGTTTGAATTGATAATCAAGTTTGTAATTATTAAGTTTTGAAATTATTAATAATTAAGATTGAAATTGTTAAATAATTGAATAAGATTAAATTATTTGATAATTGAATAAAATTGAATTCTTTGATAAGAGAAAATAGAACTTTTGATTAAGTGAATTTGATCTTCGTTAATAAATGAAATGGGGTTTCTTTATTTATGAAGTTTGGAAAAATATTTAAGTAAGTTAATAAGTGAAATCGAAACTTCTCGATTATGTGAAATTTAGTTCTTTATTAATTAAGTTTTAAATTTGTAACGATGTTAATAAATAAGTGAAAATTGAATTTCTTTAACAAGAAATAAAATGTGATTTATTGAAATGAATGTGATTTATTGAAATTAACGTAAGACTTGTAATTTAAAGAATTGATTTGACGAATCTAATTGAATTCAATTTATAAGTTGATATAATGAAGTTGAACGTAAGTGATTGATTTAAAGAATTGGAAATTAAATGGAAATTATTTTGACTGACAAATTTACTTAATGAATATTGAATGAAATCGATCAATGGATTTGAATTGATTCGAATGTTAAATTAAATTAATTTAAATGATTTCGGAAGGAAACTTATATACGAACTTGAATCAATATTTGAATTGTTTAAATAAAAACTAAAATTGAATTATAAGATTTTGAAATGGTAATTTGGAAGTTTGAATGTAAATTTTGGAAATTGATTTGAAAAGACAAATGAAATGTTGGTTTACAAATCCTAATTGAAATTGAAATTGAAATTGATTTGGTTTTGAAATTTCTAAACGACCAATCAGTGTAATAATTACGAAAGTTATTAAAGAGACCGGAATCGGTTATGGTTATACTCTCTATTTAAACCGAAAACCACTTTAATAACTATACGCGGAGTGATGATCCAGAATGAAGTGGTTGAATTGATGTACATGATGACTGAAGAAAGAGAACGATAATGGATAGCCTTGACACTTGTGTCAAATTGGAAATGACTAAAATCAGGAGCCGTGCCGGGCCAAATGGGGTTAGCCACCTCGAGCGGACACACTTCTTCGTAACTACTAATCATTACTTGTGATTGATTGGTACACCCTCGGAATTTTAGGAGTGTTGTTTCGCGGTGTTGCGATCGCTGCGGCGATGCGTTTTCACCAGTCCGGATCAGGCGAACGGTAGTTTCACTACCTTGGGTATTGCCTCATGTGCCTTGTCATACTTGTATCCCTATATACGCGACCACTACGAATTTGTTTTGTGTTATACCTATGGAGTACTCCCTGATATCCCACTAGTTTACGGTGGAGTTTACAGTGCTGTATAGACTATGACATTTATATAAAATGTGTTAAGGGGGATAATGGTAACGCCTTAACACTATTTTGATACTTTATATTACTGATGGACATTACATATTTAGCATATACTACTACATAGTAGATAGTTTAACGAATCCTCAGAGGATGGTGATTCCAACATCCTTTGAGTTACTTGTATTTCGATTGCTATTTCACTTGAGTTGGATTTATTGATATGAGAATATTAATCCTGACTCGAGTGTTTTGTGTTTTGCTTTACGCTCGGGTCAGATTGAGGGGTTCAGCTTTCGAGACTCACCTTTGGAGTTGGAGCTTCGCTTGGAGATCCAGCTATCTATCCAGCTTTCAGATATTCGATGATTCCAGTGATGTATTCTGATTCTTATATTTGACTGTTGTATTCGAGACTTCTGTTGTAACCTATTTAACTTTGATGTATCTTATATATTTATATAGTAGCTTCATGAACTACTATCTCTTTTACTTCCGTTGCATATTATTACTCTGTGTCTGTGATTCTGTGATTATTTATTTACTGTATATATTCAGTTTTGCCAAATTTAAATTAACAATTCGGTATTTTGAATTATTTAAGTCCGACATGTACGGATGCGAATAGTCCAAAATATCGGGTCGTTAAAGTTGGTATCAGAGCTTTTGGTAGCTCTAGGCAAAACTTAGAATATAGGGTAAATATAGTTACAGAATCACCCTCATTCGAGTTTCAATCTCTTCCTTTTGACTCAATTCCTTTGAATTTTGGAACGTTCCCTCAGTTCCGAAATTCATTCTTGTCCCTCACTATTCATCTTCTTCCAATTCTGGAGCATCCCATAACTTCACTTCGAATGACCCTTATAATGAATAGGCGGTCTCGCCAATCTTCGAATTATTTGTAAATGGGTGAAACTCCTTTACAATAGACATTGATTTACCGGAGATTTCCGTATCCTCGGTTTACGATGCTACCCATTCCTTGCTATACCTGAATTCCATATCTTGAGATCGAATGTTGATTTACCTCGGAATTCAGCATCGATCTTATTCTTGAAGTCACGGTTGATCCAGAAGATTGCCCGTAAATTTAATAAGCCTTTCAATTCCCCGATTCTGTTAATTGAATCATCCTATCTCTTCTTTCGAACTTGTATTCGAATCAAAATTCTCTTTGATTTCATTTCCATCAAAAATTTGAATCTCTATCCTTGCTTTGAAATCCATTATTGTATCGTCGAGCAAGAAAATGTATTTGTAATTAATACATAAAATGTTTTATATATATTGTGTTGTTTGAATTGTTGATGTTGATTTGGATTTTCGATCGATTCATCTGATCAACACTATCGATAGAATTTTTAAAACACTTGAGCAGAGAAAACTGACACGATAATATTTTCAAATTTGGTAAATAAAATAGTTTTGTATGATTATATTATAAATATAAATCTTTCTGAAATTAAAATGTTAATGAACCTGTTGTTCGAAATGATAATATTTTCATTTATTGTTTTATAAACCATTGACTATTTCATAATATAAATAAATGAATTTATAAAAATTTGGTTATAAATTGATTTGGAGTTTGTAATGAATTCAAATCAAGAATTTAAGAATTTAATTTTCGGTGGTTTCAACTTTGGTTTTAAAAGTTTTAAAACGTGTATTATTTAAAGTATTTTCAAATAGGAACCATTTTCAAAGAATTTTAGATGATTGAATTGGAGCTCTTCTCTTTGTCGCTGGAAAATAATTTCGGTGATGACGACCGCATCATCGACATTCATTTTCGAGTTTCGAAGTGGAGATATATACCATCAGTAGCTTGCTACACTTTTGTTTTGAAATGAATTTGATTTGAAATTTCTAAAGTATGACTTGACTTAAAATATATATATATATATATATATATATATATATATATATATATTAGTATTTGATTTAGATTTGACTTGGATATACTATATGTATATTTATTTATCACTGAATAGTTTGAAGAGAATCGAAAACTTTATTCTTAAATTTTACTGAGGATAATCTCAAATATAAAATGAACCAAAAATTTTGAATAAATATGTAAGCTTGTGATAATTGAATTAGAAAATTTTATTTGTATAATACTCAATTTCATTCTAATATAACTTACCTAAATTTTCAAAAGTTAACTATGTAATTGAATATTTTACAATATAAAATGTTAACAATGGAATTCATAAGAGTAGAATGGTTGAAATAAGTGACAATATATTGATATATGTGATAAGATATATCAAGTAGAATAAATAAATAATAACTTGGAATAAAGAAGAATTAAATTTGTCGAATAAAGTATGGTTATAATAAACGACTATTCAAATTTATGATCATTGAAATTGTTAATTTAAGAAAATTGGATAATATACAATATAAGTTGTCTTTATAAATAAACTGTGAGTACGTATAATAAATGTTTTACCCTTAAATTTTTATTATAAAATGTTTATGGAGATAAATAGAATAATAAGTTAAATAAATAATGGGCGTGATTAATAGAAGAAAAATTTGTTTTGAAAGATAATAAATTGAAATTAAATCAACTACATTCGATATCTTGAATTAATCCAACTTAAATTGAATTTCGTTTTGAAAGAAACCTTTTGCATCTAACATTAATAAATGAGAAGTCAAGTCAATTTGATGAAAACCTTGATTTAAGAAAAAAAACAAATTGTTGAACATAAGTTTATTTAAATTGAATTTATATGGTTTAAATTAATTGTTTATAATGTAATTCAAGTTTATTCTTTTTGGTTGTTTCTATTCTCCTACTTCCTTCCTTTTCGTGGACGAAAAGTTTTGAGTGGGGGAGAATGTAACGACCCGTAAATTTAGTCGGTTTTAATAACGTTGTTAATTAGAATTTTACGGGATTTTAAACGATAAAATTTTGAGATATAAATTTTATTTTTGGAATACGTTTAGTTAATCATAGCAACTGGTAAATTTTCGTCCGAAAATATGAAACTTTATTTCGCGCGTAAATTTACTTCAATTTAATCAATTAAAAGCGATGAAAATAAAATGTTTTCAAAACCAAAATGTTTTTACATAGAAAAATTCTAAACAATCTTCTGAGCAAGATGTCAGTTTGTCGTTTTTTCAAATTCGGGCATTTTTGGCTCCGTCGATCTTATTTTTCTACGTTTTTCATGCATTTTCCGCTATTATAAAATTCGAATTTTTAAAAATTCAATCATACCACCAATATCTGTATACCGCTTTGATCGTCTCGTCGTGCTGATCTCTGCGGTATATTCAGACCTATGTTTTGGAGTCCGGTACACAGCGACAACCGTGAAACGGTAAATCGTATCGGTTCCAAAATTAAGCTTTTGACATTGTTGTGACCATTCAATTTCCCTCCGTGCATTACGAATAGCCATAGCTTATTAAATGAATATGCATGCTCATTTATAATGGAAACTCATATTCATGCACGTTCCAATCAGTTTATACATTCATCTCTTTGCCTATTCATATTCATATTTTCTCTGCATATACTCCTTCTTCGTTCTCCTCTTTCTCGCATCTTGTTTTCAGCCATGAATATAAAAAAAAAAGGTTCCTGCACAAAAATGTCAACACACCAAGCAAATAGCACCAGCAAATTTCTCTTCCCCTCGCATGAACTTCTGCCGCCTCCACTTCTTCTTTCTCCTACTTTCTACATTTCCCAGAATGCCTTTCCTCCACCATAGAACGCCACCTCAGCCTTGCGACCAGACCCAGCACCCACCTCCGCCTCTCACTCCCTACGCCAGCTCGGCCATGGCCACCACCGAACTACCCCGCCCATGTCACCAATACAAACCGAGACTTCCCCTCCTCTTCCAGCTTGTTCAATCGCCGACCCCTCTGCTTCTTTCGTGTAGCCATCGCTGCACCTAACTTCCCGCACCACCCTTCCTTCATGGCCTCGCGCATCCACTGCTCCACATCTCTTCGCCACTTTCCGCTCGTCCTCCGCCATACGCAACTACACCATCCCGGGCGACTTCCTCTCCGCCGTTCCTGGCCACCTCCGCCCTGCTTCCACCTCTCCTCTTTGTTCTCCTCTCTGGCCGGTACGTTTGCAACTTGCCTCCAAGCCTGTTTGTAGGTTGTGGCATTGTTTGTTTGTAAGTATATTTTACATAACAGTTTTGATTTTTAATTTGCATATTGATTTTTATTATATATATATTTAAATAGTATACAAGTGGTATTTGATATTGTTGTTAAGGGTATAAAAGTTTCTCAAAACAATATTGTATTTAGTCCATATATATAAATTATGTGAGTCATTTATGCTTTTAGTAAAGCACAGTGTATTATATTATAAAGTTGTATATATTTTTTTTAGTTCAAAGTCGGTCTGTTGCTAAGTAAGTTTATATGTAAAAAAATTTAGTATGGATATATTGCAATATTGTAAGTTTGTACTTTTCATATGTCAGAAGCGCGTACAGCAAAGCAAGTTTATATGTATCAAGTTTCATGTAATATAAATCAATTTATACTTAGCATATTATAAGTTTATACATTCTGTTTTATAAGTTTATATGTATATCAGTTTGTATAGAATCTGGTTGTTTTGTATATAAAGGTATTGCAGTATGTATAAAGCTGCTAGTTTAAGATATATTTACAGTATTATATGTGCTTTCGTTTAAAGGTATATACATATGTTATTATAAAAAATGTAAGTTGTTTTTTTTATGAGTATAGGAACAATATGTGTTTGACCAAGTGCTAGAGTTTTATACATTCACTTTTGATTTTGAAATAGGAACAGTTAAGTTACTTTATTGATAAGTCGGTTCTAGTTATATATTTCTACTGTTATTTATCCATAGGTCAGTTATAGTTTTGCTTGGAAAGGGTATGTGTCTAGCAGTATGCATATTAAAGTATAATATATGGGTTTGTTTAGATATATATGTTCTGGCTCTAGCCTATAAAAGAAGTTGTATATGTATTGTTATAAAGACACGTTAGTTTATGAAGTTATAGTAGTATAGTATGTTTCATTTATTTGTATATTTCGGAGTTGATATAAAAGAATTTTTAAGTGTACACATGGATATTCTAAGATAAAATATACTTCGATCACATATTTTTAAAGTATCTATATATATAAGCATTAATTTTAAATAATGAAATATACACAACTTTGATATTAGGTGTTTGTATTTTAAGAATAATGATTTTATTATATATATATATGTTATAAATATTTGTCTGAAAATTTAAATATTAATTTTAAGGAAATAATAATAATAAAATATGCATTCTCTGTCTCTATTAAACCGATGGACTTATCTATATTAAACTTGAATTGATTTATTCCGTCAATTCCAACTTCCAGCTCTGCTTTGATTATCAAAAATTCGTGCCAACTTTGCCTCGCTTTGGAATTCGTGCTTGGATTCACGACTCATCTCATTATCGTCCATCTCTAGCCTCGAAAGGTGAGCAATCACTCACGATTTATGTTCTTTTATTTATTAAATTTGATTTCAATTGAAACGACAATTGAAATATGTTGCTGTTAGTTATTTACACTGTTAAATATATGCTATTACCTGTATTAGTTCACCTGTGTCATCTGACACCATTATCTGTAATTATTCGATGATAATCCCGTTTGATTGATAATTGATTGATTGTTTGTTGTTTATATTGGATGTTAAATTGTAATGTATAAAGTGATAAATATTATGCAATTGAATTTGACGTAGGATAATTAAAATTTGAATCGACATATATGTGGAATTTGATTAGTTAAATATGACCCCTTTTAATTGTTAAATTAATTGACATGTAGAATAGTGATAATTACACTTTGAACCATTGAACGTATATTGGATTAATTTTTGTAGTGTAAAATTGAAATCGAATGACAAGTGAAGAATCGTATGAATAATTAGTGAAATAATCTTTAATCTACATGAAATGATAGTGTAGATTCTAGAAATAATTATATTAGTTCGCACAAACAACAATGCGAATTAATACGATTGTTTCGGGATTATTTGAATTGGTTATTGAATTGTTATTGATGTTGTTATTGCTTGTTTATTTACCTTGACATCATCCCTGTTATCACACTGCAAGTTCCCTTTTGCTATATTTTGATTTTTGAATTGGAATTGGAAACGGGTTGAAATGATAAATACCCAAATAAACTTGACTTAGGATAGAAAATTAAATAAACCCGATTGGTCAAATTTTGGTTTAAAATAAAATAAAGATTTTATTTGAATAAATAATATGGTTTTGAATGAAGTTGGAATTTGAATTTATGAAAGGAAATGTAAGATTGAAATCTGAAACAAATATTAACGTAGAAATTTATGAAAGAACATTGTTTGAAATTTAATTATATAATAATTAAATTTGGAATTATAAATAAATAATTTGGAATTAGTAATAGTTGAGTTTTGAAATTGTTAAGTTTGAAATCATTTAATAATTAAATTTGAAATTATAATTAAGTTTGAAATTATAATTAAGTTTGAAATTATTAAGTTGAATTTATGAGCAAGTTGAAATGATTTGATGATTTAGTTGAATTCATAATTAAGTGGAAATGATTTAATAATTAAGTTTGAATTGATAATCAAGTTTGTAATTATTAAGTTTTGAAATTATTAATAATTAAGATTGAAATTGTTAAATAATTGAATAAGATTAAATTATTTGATAATTGAATAAAATTGAATTCTTTGATAAGAGAAAATAGAACTTTTGATTAAGTGAATTTGATCTTCGCTAATAAATGAAATGGGGTTTCTTTATTTATGAAGTTTGGGAAAATATTTAAGTAAGTTAATAAGTGAAATCGAAACTTCTCGATTATGTGAAATTTAGTTCTTTATTAATTAAGTTTGAAATTTGTAACGAAGTTAATAAATAAGTGAAAATTGAATTTCTTTAACAAGAAATAAAATGTGATTTATTGAAATGAATGTGATTTATTGAAATTAACGTAAGACTTGTAATTTAAAGAATTGATTTGACGAATCTAATTGAATTCAATTTATAAGTTGATATAATGAAGTTGAACGTAAGTGATTGATTTAAAGAATTGGAAATTAAATGGAAATTGTTTTGACTGACAAATTTACTTAATGAATATTGAATGAAATCGATCAATGGATTTGAATTGATTCGAATGTTAAATTAAATTAATTTAAATGATTTCGGAAGGAAACTTATATACGAACTTGAATCAATATTTGAATTGTTTAAATAAAAACTAAAATTGAATTATAAGATTTTGAAATGGTAATTTGGAAGTTTGAACGTAAATTTTGGAAATTGATTTGAAAAGACAAATGAAATGTTGGTTTACAAATCCTAATTGAAATTGAAATTGAAATTGATTTGGTTTTGAAATTTTTAAACGACCAATCGGTGTAATAATTACGAAAGTTATTAAAGAGACCGGAATCGGTTATGGGTATACTCTCTATCTAAACCGAAAACCACTTTAATAACTATACGCGGAGTGATGACCCAGAATGAAGTGGTTGAATTGATGTACGTGATGACTGAAGAAAGAGAACGATAATGGATAGCCTTGACACTTGTGTCAAATTGGAAATGACTAAAATCAGGAGCCGTGCCAGGCCAAATGGGGTTAGCCACCTCGAGCGGACACACTTCTTCGTAACTACTACTCATTACTTGTGATTGATTGGTGCACCCTCGGAATTTCAGGAGTGTTGTTTCGCGGTCTTGCGATCGCTGCGGCGATGCGTTTTCACCAGTCCGGATCAGGCGAACCGTAGTTTCACTACCTTGGGTATTGCCTCATGCGCCTTGTCATACTTGTATCCCTATATACGCGACCACTACGAATTTGTTTTGTGTTATACCTATGGAGTACTCCCTGATATCCCACTAGTTTACGGTGGAGTTTACAGTGCTGTATAAACTATGACATTTATATAAAATGTGTTAAGGGGGATAATGTTAACGCCTTAACACTATTTTGATACTGTATATTACTGATGGACTTTGCATATTTAGCGTACACTACTACATAGTAGATAGTTTAACGGATCCTTAGAGGATGGTGATTCCAACATCCTTTGAGTTACTTGTATTTCGATTGCTATTTCACTTGAGTTAGATTTATTGATATGAAAATATTAATCCTGACTCGAGTGTTTTGTGTTTTGCTTTACGCTCGGGTCAGACTGAGGGGTTCAGCTTTCGAGACTCACCTTTGGAGTTGGAGCTTCGCTCGGAGATCCAGCTATCTATCCAGCTTTCAGATATTCGATGATTCCAGTGATGTATTCTGATTCTTATATTTGACTGTTGTATTCGAGACTTCTGTTGTAACCTATTTAACTTTGATGTATCTTATATATTTATATAGTAGCTTCATGAACAACTATCTCTTTTACTTCCGCTGCATATTATTACTCTGTGTCTGTGATTCTGTGATTATTTATTTACTGTATATATTCAGTTTTGCCAAATTTAAATTAACAATTCGGTATTTTGAATTATTCAAGTCCGACATGTACGGATGCGAATAGTCCAAAATATCGGGTCGTTAAAAGCAATGAACACACAATAGGATTTAAAGATAAAACCGTGAGAGTGAACTCACCACCGAAATCGAAATCACCCCACCCTCGATCATCTCGACGAGCGTCGTTATGCCCATCCACCTCGAATGCGAGACCCTAACTGCCTCGATTGCAATCCACTCGCCAATTCCCCTTCTACAACTGAAATCGACATCGAGAAACAGCCTTGACAACACGCAACTTCACCTCGAGTTCAAGCCTTGCGACATCGAGTCGCGATGCCCACTACCCCATCGTGTGTGAACCCTAGCCACGGCCTCCATCGAAGCGCATGCGATCTCGAATCCATCAACGTGGCCCCAAAATCGATTGGCATGGATCGAGCTGCCGATTGAGGACGATTATTTTGATTTTGGTTTTCGAACGAATTTCATTTCGTTCCCTTTCCCTTTTTTTTTAAAGATGAGTTCGACTATCTGTTAAAGGTGAGAGGGGCCGGTGATAAATATTGATTTGAGGTTAGCTTCTTGAATACGAGTGTTAATTAAATATTTAAATATTGAAAATATCTCTCGTTGCATAACGCAAAATACCGAACCCCAAATCAGACATGCCGACAGACGTTAATAATGTTCTACCCACATTCCGAACACAATGGAACATGTTTCGAAGGCTAATTTGATCGTATGTGCGAGTTACAAAAGAAAAACGATCAAATTTTAATTAAATCGATTAAGATAATTTCTAAGCGTTTTGAGCTGCCAGGGTCAAATGACAACTCCGATTGCTATGAAAATGAAATCCGATAATAACTAACTATTACGGATCCAATGGTACTGGTTTCGTCAAATTTCGAGACTGTGCCTCGGAAGGCTATTTTTAAATATCGATTTAAACGATATATTATTAAAATTGAACGAATCACCTTTAAATAAAATTCCAACCATTCTATTATCTTCAGTATCATCATTATAAATTTTATAAGCCTTCAAATTATTTTAAACAGGCTTGGACATTTCAGATTCAACAATTTACCCAATTTCAATTATTAAATTCGATATTTAAACTATATAATTTAATGATTTAATTATCAAGTAAATATTGATATCTTCAATTCAAGTTAAAATTAGCTTTTAAATGATAAAAATCAATTTAATTATTCCATTTTAAATTGTTAAAAATTCTGGGTCGTCACAAGAAACAAAAAAGTTATTGTCAAATTCGTTTCCGTTTCAAACATAGACCAAATATTGGTTTTGCTCTCTGGTTAGCAGTAGAAAAATAAGATTTTTACATAGCTAACCTCAAAATTACAGAAAACTCAAAACATGAAATTTGTAGTACATGATTTAAGCTTTCTGGAACAGTCAAAATTATTAAATTCGGTTCGGAAACGAAGAAGTCGTGTCAAATTCGTTTCGATTTCAAACACAGAGCAAATATAGGTTTTGCTCTCAGGTTAGCAGTAGAAAAAGTAGATTTTGGCATAGTTAACCTCAGAATTATAGAAAAATCAAGACATGAAAGTTGTAGCACATGAATCACGCTTCCGTAACATCTAAAATTATCAAAATTGGTTAAAAATCGTAGAAGTTGTGGCCAATTTCGTTTCAGCTTCAAGGACAGAGCAAATATTGGTTTTGCTTTTGGGTTAGCAGTACAAAAATTAGATTTTGACATAGCTGACCTCAAAAATACAGAAAACTCAAAACATGAAAGTTGTAGTACATGATTTAAAATTTTCGAAACATTTAAAATTATCAAATTCTGATTAAAATTGAGTAAGTTATAACTAATTTTGTTTCAGCTTCAAAGATGGACATAACTCAATTTTTGGATTGAGTGCAAAATATGATCAAAACTTGATTTTTATAGCTCCATGCATCCAATTTTACGCTAAATATGAATAAGAAATATTGATTATAGCTAGCGTGAGTGAGATTACTCACCTTAGAGTTTTTTTTGCAGTGAATTAAATGATTTTGTTTGCAAAGAAAAGAGCTTTGGCCTTGGATTAGTTATTAGAAACTTGTAGAAGCTATAGAAACAACATGCAAGCAAAGAAAATATCAAAACTCAATTATAGTGAATCAAATCCGAGAATTGATATGAATTTTGAGATTAAATAGGTAGGAGATTACCTTCTCTTATGTTTGTAACTTGAATTAAATCTTGAATTTGCTAGAGAATCAGTGAATTTTGATTTTTCTTCATATGGAGACCATTATTTAGAATATTGAAGTTTTTAGAAGAAAAGTGATTTGATTTACTGATAAAATAGTCAGAGAGAAATGAATATGTATCTCTTTGAACATTCTAGAAGTTGGGCTTGTTGGCACAAAATAACCCTATAAGCCCAATTCTCACACTTAGAAAATATTTAGAGTAAATATGCATGTGTGTTTTAGTAATTTACACATAATTTTTGCATAAAATTTCCAAATCACATGAAACAAGTTGCATTGTTCATGTTTTAATAAAGGGAATATGTTAGTGACATCAAAATTTTAATTTTTCGATTAAAAATATTATTTTCCCCATATAACACAAATTTTTAACAATATTTACCAATATACCCATTTTTAGTGAAAAATCACTATTTTCGTCCATTTCGACCAAATAAAATTTATTTTTAAGTCTAATGAAGTGTACTAAAATGTTTTAACATTTTTATAGCATACATATATCATTATAAGCCTAATTACACTTCTAAATTTTACTTTCTTCATATTATTCCTTTTATTTTACAATAAAAGGCTAACATTGGAATAAATTTTCAATATTACTAATTAACTAAAATTAAACCATCAGAATTATTTATTTTCAGTTCAAATCCATAAATAAAGTTTTTCAAACTTTATTTCATTCATTTATACTTTCTTCAACCATTAAATGTTGAAATAGGCTTCAAATATAATAATATGACTTATTTAAATTTCAAATCCCAAATTATATTCATCAAGATATTGTTTATATAAAATAAACAATATAATCCCTCATTTTATTATCCAATTCATTTTTAAACACAATATTAAATTATAATTTGCATTAGAATTTTATATTAACAGTAATCTCTAAAATCCCAGGTTGTTACAGTGTGATTGCATTATGGAGGCCTTACGGTAGTTTCATTTTCCAAAAAACATTGCGGATTTCCTTTATTTTCCTTTTGTTTCTTTTGTTAAAAATAAACTGTTTTCGTTTGCTCACACCTGTACCATGACTAACCTAGAGTTCATTATTCCCTTGCTAAACACTAGGTTCCCGCAACTTTCCACACGGGCAGCCTAGAGTCATATTTCAGATAGTCAGTTAGTAGATTTAGCATTTGGAAATCTTCTCCAGTTTTTGGATCTTAGCGATCGTATCGATGAATGACCTCACTTAATACAACTTGATGGTAGTTCGAGCTTATTGGGTTGGAATGCAGTTTTGGATTCTATCTTTCTTTCTATCCTTTGGAAGACCATATTGGTGATATTGTTCCGTTGCTGGTGCTATTATCTTTCCGCTGTTTTGTATCTCTGATAGAGTTGATAATCATTTGTATCATATTGTTGCATCAAATATTATTTATCAATAAAATTTATTCATTTTTCTTCCACTGTGTTGTTGTACTTAATGTGTTATAAGCTTCGGTGAACCAGATTCGACGTTTGAATTTGCGTTATTCGAATACGGGTGTTGTATTTGTATGTCGATTTTCCAAGGTCGAGTCAGAATCGTTAAATGTGGTATCATAGCTGAAGGTTGAGTAAGAACTTTAGCTCAGGAGTATAACACATTAGGTGACTCATTAGAGATAGGGTTACAAATACCCTAGAATGGGTATATCCCTAAGATATCCATCTGTATGCCTTAGTAAATTCTCTTATTATCCATTGATAGTGAGTATGAGTGCAAGAAGAGGATGAGATTGGGGACAGGGGAGTACCACTACAAATGGTCAATACCTTACAACAACAAGGAAATAATCTTTTCTCGATCAGTCTTTTTGATCATCGTTCACTTTCAATTCTTTGATGGCTTCGCGGCAGCTACAAGGAGAAGATTTGGTGCAATAGTGGCCCTACGAATCGTTGTAGATAAGTTCCTATTTCGTATTCTCTTCGTCTGTTTCCTATCAGCTTTTTGTTTTTAACTTTAATGAATTTAAAATTTTATTAGAAATAATTGGTTAATGAAATATGAAACTGAATTAAATTGAATCCATTGTCTATTCTTTGGAGTCCAGGTATATTCTAAGAACGGTTAGTTATCCCTTTGGACTAACCAATGCCTCTGTATATTTCGTAGATCTGGTGACCCGAGTATCTTGTGAAGCACGAATAAGATCATTTTCATATCTATTGATGATATTCTGATTTGGTAAACCAAATGCAGAATAAATATTCAGTCTGATATGATAAACCATTTCTCTGTGTATTTATCAGATGGTCTCCCTGTCTAGCAAATTTCAAGGACGGAATTTTTTAAGGGTGGAATCTATAACGATCCCGGTTTTAAGTCAAATTTAAATTGGCATTTAAAATAAAATTTTGAATTAAATTATGAATAAATTTGAATTTTTCCAAATAAAATAAGATATTTGTTTGTTTATTAATATAAATGTATATAAATTTGATTGAAATAGAAGTTTGGTTTGAAATTCAATAATAAATTTATTATGAATAAGTTGAATTTAATACTCTACATTTTAATTTTGTTTTCTAAATTTTAATATATATGTAGTTTGAAAATTATGTTTTGAATTTAATATAGAAATTTTCAAAAGCTATTTGAAAAGTTAAATTTTATATTTTAAAGACTTATATATATATAAATAAAGGAAAATGTATATAAATTAATAAATAAATATTTATTAAATTAGATAAAAAGGTTTAATACATCTTCTTTTGAAATTTAACTATAGATAAATATTTTTTTTAAATAGTTTAAATCTAATTTATAAAATGAAAAGGTATAAAATATAAATACTTAATTAAACAATGGTTAAAACATAATTTGTAAATTGAATTAAGGATTTAAACACAATTTAATCACAAATGACATTTGTAAAATAAAAGAAATATGTAATAACAAATGTAAGATAAGGAACAATATAGATTAACAAGTGTTAACCAAATTAACAAGTGGCAATCCTATTCTTTAAAATTTTAATATTGTAAATAAATATCAAAAGAGTGAAACCAGGCTTGAATACTCTCCACTTCAAAAACAAAAAACCAAATTGAATCTAAAAAAATAGAACCTGGAAAACAAGGCAAAAGCAAATTAGGAAAAAGAAAACCAAAACCAAATCTGAAAGCAAACTACAATTTCAAAAGTCTGATACAAACCAGATCAGAAAGCAAAACAAAGATCATCTCAGATCTACAATTTAACAAATTCTTTACAAGTTCAACCTGAAGTCTAAAGCAAAGATTTAGATTAAATTCAAGATCAAATATCAATTCCAGTTCAAAAACAAAATCAAACAACAAAACAAAGGATTCAACTCAACCAAATTTCAACCTGAGCAGCAGTTTTAAGTGTAACAAGACCAAGATCCAACTGAATAGGCATCAAGTTACAGGTTAACTAGTTCAGATTAACATCAAAACATTTGCAGATTAAAACATTTTTTCATCCTGTTCTCTATCTAAATCCAGGTGAGCAAATTTTCAACCCTTAATCTAGTTATATGTTGTTGCTTGTATGCCTGTGATGATGATGACTTGAAATTAGTTTAAATGAATGACAATGTGTTGCATGTGGATATATATAAAGTTATATGTGTATATGCAGGTCTGTGTATATGTATATATCATCTCTGTTATATATGACAGGTTCTTAAACCTGTTTCAAAAATTCATATCACCCAAACGAATAAATATTTGGCTTTGATCTCTAAATACAAAATGATTTTAAGAGTATGACCTCATTTTTAAAAATGATTTGGAGATTTTAGATTAAGTAATCATTTCAAAAATTAAAATTTACAGTGAAAACTTGATATAATTCAAAAAATTTGAATATATGATTTTCAAGTTTTGATTTCAGGAATAAAATCACAGTTGGAAATAATGGATTTTGACATTAAAATCTGGATTTTTAAGTTGGGAAATCTTGCGAATTATTGAATTGTATGGAATTGACATTTTCGTCAAATTCCGGTGATCGTTAATGAGCTAGGTGACGCGGTTGATACTGGAGGTGGATCGAAGGATGGTTACTCGGGAAAAATAATGGAAAAATATTCCGATGGCCAGAGTAGCCTGGTGGAGGCGAAGTAGGGTTTAAGGACCAAGTTTGATCGATGTTGTTCATCGAGCTTGTGTAATGTCGTGGGTGGATCGAAACCCATCGGAGGTTGCTGAATGGATAAGTGGTGTCGTGGAGCTGCTTTGGATGAACTTTGTCGTTCCAATTAGGAGTCGATAGGTTCGTTTTCGTTTTTCAGATGATCTCGTGGTTCTGAGTTTTTAGGTTCGTCGACGGTGACGTACGACGTGTTGATGGTCAGGGAGATGGTCGGAGTCGCGTAAGATCGCCGTGCACGTGTACGGTACATTTGTGGTGTATCAGGTTTTGGCGAGATTTGGCAAGAAGCTTGTACTCGGGTTTCAACTCGGGAAAACAAAGGCTCGACTCGAAGCAAGGGAAGAATGCGGGTTACCCGAAGTAAGGCTTGGGTAAAATAAGAGGTTGGCTTGGGTTATTTGAGATATAACAAGTTTTTAAAATTTAAAGTAAAAAATTAACAAAGTTTTAACAATGTTAATATTTAAATCAAGTTTTTAATGAAAAAAAGAAGGTAAGTAAAGTTTAAAACGCAATGGTAAATTTAATCAAGTTTTCAAGATAAATTAGCTATATTTTAGAAGCTAAAATGAATTTTAAACAAGTGTTAACTAAGTTTCAAAGTTCAATTTAAGTTAAATGTTTAAAATTGATTTGTTTTTAAAGCAAAATATGTTAGGTTAATTATATTAATTTTTAAATGCTTTTCAAATGGAATTCGATGATTAATTTCTTAATGATATTAATTAATTAATTAATCAATTTCATAAGTGATGATAAGGTAATTAATTACTTAAAGATAATTACTTAATTAAAACTAATTAATTGATAATTAAAGGTTGATTAATAAATTGATTAAAGAATAATTAATTTAAGGATAATTAATTTATGTGAATAATTAATTAAGTTAAGGATAATTAATTAATTAAAGGTTAATTAGTTAAAGTGATTAATCAAGGATAACTAACCAAGGTGATCAATTTATCTATGTGATTAATTAAAGGCTAATTAATTAAGGTAATTAATTAAAGGATAGTTAATTAAGAGTTAATTAACTTATGTGATTAATTTAAGGATAATAAATCAAGGTGATTAATTTAATTAATTAATAATTAAGATTAATTAATTAATGATTAAGATTAATTAATTGATGATTAAGGAATGAATTAAGGTTAATTAAATATTGATTAAAAGTTAATTAATGATTAATTAAGGATTGATTAATTAATAATTAAGGATTAACTAATTTGTAATTAATGATTAATTAATTTATAATTAAGATAATTAATCATTAATTAAGATAATTAATGAAAGTAATTATGTGATTAACTAATTTGAATTAATAAAAATGACTGTAATTATTTAATTAAATAGGGTTAGGTAATTCAGTACACTTAGATAATTACTTTATTAATCTTGCTTGTGGATGATTAATTGTATTGAATGATTGAATTGATTTTTATCTCTGATCTGAAATATACTGTGATATGAATTGTTTGAATTTAGCTGTGTATGTAATTTATTTATCTGTGATGCATTTACATATCTATCTGTAACTCTATGAATGAAAGATAAGCGTTACAGGTTTATATCACTTATCAATATTGCTGTGCTTGAATCTGCGATGATTGATGATATTGCACTATTGTGTAAAACCCTTGGACCATACTCACACATGCATAAATATGGAATTCACAGGAAATTGGTTAAGTCACGGGTTTTTCAAAATAATGAAAAGATTTTGAATTTTGAATCCAAGATGGTTTTGGAAGTATAATGAGATAAAAATGGAAATTTTTTGTAAATAAAGTTTTGAAATTACTTTGAATATAATATGGTTTATTAAAGTCTGAATTTGAAATGATTTCAAAGTATTAAAGTTGAATTCTGTATAAGTTTAAAGATTTGAAATATCTTCCAAACATTCTTATATATAGTTAAAATTGATTTCTGGAAATAATGAAATTTCAAAAAGATGAATTGTTGAGAAACAAACAATACTTTGAAACTATGGTTTGAGGCAGCTCGATCGTATATTTTAAAAGGGCTATAACTTGAGTTAATTAATCGGATTGTTCCGAAGGGAAAAATCTTGGTTTTCAAACTGATAACGGTTTTTGTATAAAGAAAGGATTTCAGTTTTGGTATAAAGGTTTACCAAGTTATGAATGAATCTTAGGAAATGGTATTGAAAACTATGTATTGCGTCTTTGATTCTAAAGATGGATCTTTTGTGAAAATATTATGAATAAATCTTTGTTAAAGATTGTTGAACCTTGTTTCAAATTGAAAAGGGTTTTAAAGGTGAATCTTTTGTGCAAAAGATTAAAATGAAGAAATTGTTTAAACCATTGAATGGTTTTTGGAAATAAATCTTTTGTTCAAAGATTTAAAGTGAAAATTTGTTTAATCCATTCAAGGGAAAGGTGTTTATGAAATATGTTGTGACTTAAATAAGATCCGAATGGATCATATGTTTTAAAAGTTAAGCGCTCATTATTCGGTTTAGCCGGGAGAGGACTTTATGTCATAAAACCCATTCTGAATAATGATACAACGAAATGGACAACATTTGAAGACCGGTGGTAAAGACCGGGTATTTTCTGGAACGAAAGGATTATCCGTCGAATGTCTCTGCACTGAATCGCACCGGTGTAGAGATCTCCATATGTGATGGGGAGTCCGATCGGGATTGTGAATACCTGGATTGCAAGGGCTTCTTTTGAGTGCCTTTGGTTCTGTTCGAACCTGAAACAGACTTGTATGGATGTATGTCTGACATTACACTTCGAGATGTAAAGCTGGTTTCTGTCAAATACATTTCTGTTTAGTGGTGAAGAATTTATTCTCTTAGCTTAACACCCATCTCTGAGACATACGGGCTCAAAGGTTATATAATTGATGGTTACTAGTGATACATTCCTATTTTGGTAATGTGGCATACGAAGTGCTGCCGAGAATTTGTTGATCGAAGCATGGCTTTTGTGAAAAGCGTGTCTTTGTGGACGTGACCTCGTTGGACCTCACAACCTGGAAATGGTCGAAATAGGAAGGATGCGGCAAGGTTATTGGGGGTAGCGCCCCTTAGGGTTGTCCATTTCCTTTTGGAAAAAGGTGGTATCATGGCATTAAGCCCAGATATTTAACCTATGTAGTTGCTGCAAATTTATTAATTTGTGGTTGTTGGTGTTGAGGATCCTTGGATAAAGGTCAGTAGACCGGGGAATGGTATACTCTTGTAGTAGTTACCTAGTTACAGAGGTAACCCGAGCTTATGTTGGCAGAGATCTGGTTAGGTTCTCGGGACGTCCCTCCATTGACGTACCCATGAGACCCAGGAAGTTCATTAGCATAACCATTTGTTGGAAATCCAATCATCAATACGTGCCTTGTACGGTCTTAGTTGTAGAACTTGCCATTAGTATGGTAGCTATAGTAGACATACTATAATGGTACATATGCTCGCTAAGATTAATATTATACTTGCAAATGTTTTCCACTATGCACTAATAATAATATCAAAAGGATTTTGCATATCAAATATGTTTGACTATCATAAGGAGAAATCTTCCCCAAGTGTGCGATTGCATTGTGTGTGTACTGGGAGGCCTTATGGTAGTTTCATTTTTCAAAAAACATTGCAGATTTCTTTTATTTTCCTTTTGTTTCCTTTCATAAAAATAAACTGTTTTTGTTTGCTCGCACCAGTCCCATGACTGACCTAGAGTTTATTGTTCCCTTTTTAAACTCTGAGTGCCCACAATTTTCCACACGGGCAGCCTGGAGTCATATTTCAGATAGTCAGCTAGTAGGTGTAGCATTTGAAAATCTTCTCCAGTCTTTGGATCTTGGCAACCGTATCGATGACTGACCTTGCTTAATACAACTTGATGGTGGTTCGAGCTTATTGGATTGGAATGCAGTTTTGGATTCTATCTTTCTTTCTATCCTTTGGAAGACCATGTTGGTGATATTGTTCCGTTGCTGGTGCTATTATCTTTGCGCTGTTGTGTATCTTTGATAGAATTGATAATCATTTGTATCATATTGTTGTATCAAATATTGTGTATCAATAAAAGTTATTCATTTTTCTTCCGCTGTTTTATTGTACTTAATGTGTTATAAGCTACGACGAACCAGAGTCGACGTTTGAATCCACGGCATTCGAATACGGGTGATGTATTTGGATGTCGATTTTTGAAGGTTGAGTCAGGATCGTTAAATTTACTTTGAAATATTTCAAATACTTTAGATCTGTAAATGCATATGTGGAAGTTATTTTGTTTGTAATTGCATATATGGTATTTGCTGAAATATATGCTCATGAGAAAATACCATAGAAGAAAATATATAATCACAATGCATTCATTTATTATGCCGACTCTATTGTTTGCTCTTAGGTTTTCACATACGTATGTACCTTGATCTTCATATTATCATTCTTAAAGTTACGCTTTAGTGCTCCATATATATCCGGCGTCTCCTTAACTTCTAAAATTCTCAATGATTTGACATTATTTTCTCCATTGCATTGGGTTATTTTTGTCCTTCCTGCTACCCACTTCTTATTTTGCACGTTTTGTTGCACTAAATCAACAACTATTGTGACACAACATCTCTTTTATTTTCCCCATTTTCTTGCACCATAATTACATTTTTTTTCTTTTCTAATTTGATGTTCATTCATACAAGAAATCAAACTCCAACCGCACCTTGAGACACTGAATCAACTACTGGAAAACCACTTTCTCAAGGGCGGGAATTGGACCAAAGGAGGCTGTACAATGAACACAGCCTAAAGCAGTAGAACCTCATCCACCTCGTACACAACAACTGGGTATGTGAACATCACGTTGCTTGTGATTATCATATCATCCTAGTCCAAATTGATCTTGATCGTACCAGCCGCTAAGTTCAGGGCGAATTGGCTGCATCTGGACATGGAGATAGGGCCGATGCTGTTGAAGTTTCTGAACTCGGATAAGTAGTAATTCTTGGGGAAGGCCTACAGCAGTAGCAGAGACTTGAGTAGGTCCTGGGTCAGTTTAGAGAAGGTAGGCCGTTTGATTTAGTCCAAAATTATCGAATGCATAATGCTACAATATTAAAGAGCTATAATATTTATGTTCTAGACGTATATATTAATGAGTGAAGTGTTGGAATTTATGTAGAGAGATAGCTTTTAGATCTTTATGTTTTCAGAGTGAGTTTGTGTAGATATTTTGTAGTGTTGGTTTGATAAGGATGCAATGAGGTATTGTTTTACTTTAGTGATTTCCTTTTAGATTGAACTGTTATATTTTTGAATTCTTTATATACTGAGTTTCTTGTTAAACTATGGATATGATTATGTTTTATGGATAAGCTTCATGTAGTGCTACTAATACAAGGAATAGTTGTATAAATACAAAAAGGCATAAATAGATTGAATTCTAGGATCTACAATACATGGAAACTATTGGCATACCATTTGGTAAGAATTACCATTTTGGTCATGAACTTGCAAGTATATTCTTGCAACTTTTTCCCACATTTTTATAGTATGCAACATATTGCAACTTTATGGAACCTGACGCTGCATTGTTTGTTGCATTATGGTGTGCATGCTATATATATTTATTTATTTATAGTAGAAATTTAACCAATACTACACTTTTAGTGGGCAAAGCACAGGGTAAATAGAATACGTTTCAACGATTGTTATGTATTTATGTGTTTAGTAGTTGTTATGTATTTAAGGGTTTTATTAGTTTTACTTTAACACAACTGACTATATTATATTGGTAAATACAATCTTACAATTTTATAGCTATACCCATTACATTTCATCTTGGTTTCATTGCTGACTACTAAACTTTTGGGGTGTAAGTGAAAAAAGATAATCCGTGCTGGTGAGAATTTGGAACTCAATTTGTAAAATGTTGGTACTTCATTTATTTTCTATTATAATGCTTTATCTTGAATATTGCAAAAATGAACAATTAAGAGTTGAATACTTCACAATATGTACATATTCACTAAATACACCTCCATAAAAATAGCTTGTCGACAAAAATTGTTACAGGACAAGATTTAAGGTTTTCACCATTATGACCTCAAAATGTAGTCATACGAAGTTTAAGAAAATATTGAAATATGCACTTTCTTTTATTTTTCTTCAAATTAGGTAGTTTGTTTCTTCGTTTTTAGTTGGATTCTGAAATATGATTTGGCTGTAGTTCTAATTTTTGGTTGTTCATGCTTCCATTTTTTCATATTTAGTTAATATATTTTATTCAATTGCACACCTATAGAATACCAAAATCATTTAAGATACGATTCACATTGAAAAGGTTGCATTGCTAAGTTTATCATAAAAACTTTTGTATTAGAACATTAATATATTAACAAAATCTAACAGTAATGCCCAACCTTGAAAACTAAAATTTCTGAACTAAATTGTTCAACTCTTTTTGTTACCTATCTATAAAAATGGATTGTTCAACTACTTTTTATTGTGGATAATGTGCAAAGTATGGGTATTTTCATCATTTGGATACCTATTAATAATCGATTTTCAGTGTTTGGTAATCTGCAATATCTGTACCATAATCATTGGGTAATTTTTAACATTTGAACCATAATCTTTGGGTAAAATTTGGTAATTTGAAATATTTGCAATATTTGGTAATTTCAAATATTTGCAGTATTTGGTAGTTTATGTAGTGGTACAATTGTTCATAGCTATTAATCGGCTATTTGCAGTATTTACATTTAGTGGTATTTGATCATTAACAATATCGTACATAAGTATATTAAACACATTACATTTTAGTTGTTAATATGAAGTAGCATGCACATATTTTTTGGATTGTATTAATGTGGATAAAAAGCGACTTACTTTAATATTTTCCATTTTTTTATACTAGGTTGGAAAAGTTGTATTTCGACGCTTTCAAGATGCCATGTCTCAACATGATCTGAATATGTTGCTAGCGGAGTTTGAATACCTTGATTGCCTTTTGGCTCAATAAGTTAAAAGGAAGGTTTGATTTTAAATATTTTTAAATATTTTTATTTGTTTACAGGAAGCAGTAAATGAATATTTAGTTTTTTGGAAATATCGCATGTAATACTAATGGAGCAATACTACAGTTGTAGGAACTGAAGTTAGAAACAATGAAAATGAAATTGATGATTTTTGGTTGATTAAGCATTTTTAAATTAGACAAAAAACACTTATTCTTAAAGCTTTGCATAAATCCTGAAATTTATAAACTATTATTTGTTCATATAATATATATGGTATTTTTATATGATATTCTTTTCCCATGTTGAATCTTCACATATGAACATTCACTTGAGAAAGTGTACCTTGAATAATTAGTGTAATTCTTAGCCACTTCATTTAAAACATATATTAAGTTAGAAGTTGAATACACATACACAAAATTTGGCTATTGTACTTCATTATGCAAATATCTTATGCATGTGCAATATATGTAATATTTTCCTTATGTGAGATTATGGTAGTAATTTAATAACAATATTTTGCAATAAAAAAAATACTTAGCTCCTTAGTATTAAAAGAAGTTTTGTGCGCATTTGTACATATTATTCTGCATTGACAAGAAATTAATGCACAATTATCTTTGCACATGTCCAATAGATGTGATATTCATACTGGTATGTATATAATAGGAATACATCAATTTGAAGCTTTTGGAATTACCTAACCGCTCTAAATGATTAAATTCAAGAAACAGTATGAATAGTGGCATTTTGGTCATTACTCTCACCGACGTATTTGTTCGTTCTCATCCACCACATTTGTGCTATCAACTCATCCACTTATTCATATTTTCAAAATACCAATCCTCCTTGACGCTGAAATCAAATTCTATTTTAATTCCCAACATCCGAGTAATAGCTAGACAAACAAAAGATTTCACGTAATGCTCAATTTTTATTTCCCAATTGAAAGCTCAATTTTGATTATCTCCAAATGAAGGTTTAATTTTTTGAAAAAAATTAGATCCAATACCGAATTGCGAAATCTATTATGATATTCATATCTCACTTGACCCTTAAATTCAAGATCGTGATTTTCAGGCAACTGTGAAGCTAAACTTAAGATCCATCGACGGTAGTGCAATCATCATAGGTCAACTTCATCATCACCACTATAGACCGAGCTTTCAGTTTTCCTTATTTAAGCTTAGACAGTGAAAATTCAAGAGAAAGGCGGTGCAGATTCAGACTTCTACATATAATCAGCGACCGCATCCGTTTTCCAGTTCTAGCAATTTCATCATGGCTTGAATACCCAAGCCAACTCGACAGCCAACTCAGACATGAGCTTTAGAAATAAGCCGCGGCAAAGGATCTCCAATATTAATGGTTTAGTACACCTCCATCCCAACCCATGCTCGGTGATGCAATAAAGAAACTAAAAAAAGATGATGTAGAAAGAAAATCTCATGCAAATGCAAGATCTAATTTGAACGAGCGTAGATATCACCGACAACTTTTTTCTACAAGCTGTAATTTGATATAATGTTTTTCTTGGATTAATTTTTTCTTTACAACTTTGAATTCCAATTTTGTACTATTACCGTAAGTACATAATAGTTTTGTGCTTTTCAAACTTTAATCACTAAAGTAGTTTTAGTTTAATTATCAATTCTTCTAGGTGAATAAACTTAAGTAACCTACTCATTAAATTATCCAATTTAGGTTACATACGGAATTTGATAAAGTGTGTCACTATCAACATCCGGTTTCCTGCTACCGACCACCATCCCAATTGTTTTTATTTTTTTATAACTGCGGTCAGTGGACAACTGTCGAACCAAGTAGGGTTCGGTTGGTGGTTGTCCACCGATCGTGGTGGCCACCATCATAAAGCTGGATGCCAATATCAATAAAATACGATATGTACTTCTTCCATAGTATTGATTTAATGTGTATTCATATGCTATAGCTAGGATAAAGTTGGAATTAGTTAGTTGTTATGATACTTGCAACTCAATTCTTTTTGAAATCCAGGTATTGAATTTTCAATTAATAGCATGTTCACTTTACTAAACTTTTTTAATTAAGTTAGCATAATTTCTTTCTTATTCTTTTTTCTCAGGGTCTTTTGAAACTAACCATTTGCCGCTACGAAGTTTGGTTTTATTTAGGCAATATGTATCATCAAGTTAATGCCTGATAATCCCAAGGTAATTATAGCATTGCCTATGAACATGCACGAGTAGAAAAAGGTTATGCTTTCATTTTAATAATAACAACATAGGCCATTGGGATTTATCTGTAGATGAAGTTTGCTAAATCTTGAAAAGAATAAACTTTTAAATAATTTAAACAATAGGAATATACTAGGCGTGAGGATAAGGTTTCATATTGATATGATATTGAGCAATAATAAAAAGCTCCGTTTCTATACTAAGATAGAAATAAGATATAAATCAAAAATTTTAAGGTGGTGCATTCAACAGTAGGAGAAGGAAATAATGGTCCAATTAATGCAAAGAAAAGTGAATAGATTTAGTTTTTTTAAAATAAAAAAAAAACAAATAATGGAGAGTTTTATTACTAATGTGCAACCAAATGAAAATATCAAGTAGTGAACTAAACTATTCACACTTCATGGGCTGACTGTTTACTAATTACCTCACTTACTGAGATAATGGGAGAGTTGTCATTGGTAATAAGAGAGTTGCCATTGATAAATGATGATGGAGTTCTAATAGAAGAAGGCATCCAAAATAACTATAATATACCTCATCTAAATATATAATCTAAATGTATGAAAATAATATATTATCACGTGAGCACTCAAATATTTACATTAGGAAGAATTTAGTGCTAAAAAACAAAACATTGAGTTTTGTGCACTTTTGTTTATAACATCTCACAATAAAAAGAAGTTCACTTGCACATTTATTCATGTCAAGTATTATATGTGCACACAACCATTATTTCAAAATAAAATAATTTTGCTTTCAATTTCCTTTTGCACACGTCCAAAGGACGTGTCTAACGTATGGTATATATAAGAGGACAACAACCATGCATATAAATTTGTTAAATTATATTGTAAACCTATACGAACATGATATAATATAGATCATGAACAAATAATTTATACTTTATGAATTTGGCCCTTAAATGAGCCAACATTGATATCTTCTTGTAAAATCCCCCATTTGAAGGCCCAAAACTAATGAAAATAGATGTTATAGTCATCCTTAGTTATTAACTCTTGGTGACCAAATGTGGTAATGTTAGATACATTGATATAACAGAAACATATGGATATGGAAAAAATTTAAATCATAAAATAAATTTTCATTCCACTTCAAATAGTATTTCAAATCCATTACATAATCTCAATGCATGAACCACATTCAGAGAAAATATAATTATTACAAAATATGCCAAGAGCGACATAAAAAGATCCCTCTTGGTTGATCAGAGTATAAATATGGGCAAATAGACAACTTTTCCATTACAGCCAAAACACAACGGAATCAAACAGAAAAAACTCCTTATAGCTAGCTTGCCTCCTGCACGTCTCCGGAAGCTTATTCGTCTAAAGGAGAACTTGAAAACCTTAACTCTCAAATTACTCAAAATTAATTGAGCACCCGAGAGTTTATGGGGAAAAAAAACTTTGAGTTAGACAAAAGTCCTAGTGTGAATAATAATATATCATCTCGAACCAAATAGATACCTAGCGAGACCATACCACTGAGCGGAATGAGTTTTCCCCTCACTAGTACCTTAACTAAAAACTAATTAACCATATACTGTGCACTTGCATCCACAATGGTTAAAACATAACATAATATGATGATATGCAACTATACAATATATACTAGATTTCCCATCCCCATTCATTTGACTATTTGTCTCAAGTTATAGTTTTTAGGGTCCTATTAACCTATTAGTTTTCATGGGCTAACTAATAACCTGTTCCGAGCTTGCGGACTATCTGTCTGGTTTCATACTTTTCATGGGAGTACTAAGAACCTATTGGCGTCTACCAATAACATCATCCAATCATAGTTTTCATGGGTTGACTATGAACCTATTGGGTTCTCCAATAACTTCTCTCATATCATAATTTTCATAGGTTAACTATGAACCTATTGATCTCTGTCAGTAACTTAATCCGAATATAGTTTTCTTGGGATCACTAAGAACCTATTGGCTCCAGCCAATAACAATTTTCAAACATAATTTTCATGGGTTTACTATGAACCTGTCTAAACTAACAACTCTTTGATCAGCCTCTAAGCATCCTATGTTCTGGTCTACCCGACCTTCTAGATGCAACTCTACTCATAAAGGAGTTAACTTAACTTATATTCACTACTAGGTCAACCATGAAGTTTTTGAAAATAAACCTTTTAAAAACTTTAATCTCCAAGTAAAATAATTTAGGGAACATATGGATTTGAAACCACCTTTTCGAAAGGAATGATCTTTAAGTAAAATAATCGGGAAAAATATAGCTTCGAAATGACCTTTCGAAACCATTGCCTTTGAAACCTTTAATATAAATGACCATGGGGACCCTTTCGAAATATTAGGAAGTGGCTTCAATATTAATAAAACAAAAGCTTCCCTTTCGAACTCATTGTTATAAGGCTATAAAGAAAAGCGACCTTTAACCAATTCGAAAGGTATGCAGATGGCAGCTAGGTTTCGACTAAGTTCAAAAGCAACTACCCTTTTGAAAGCTCCTTTAAAACTTAATATGCGGCAACTCAATCGAAAGCTACTTTAAAAAAAGGCAAGCGGTGGTGTACTCGAAAGCTAAAAGTAACTTCAACCCTTTCAAAAGCTTCTTGGAAAACGAGCGACAATTCTTTCGAAAGCAAAACAAAGGCAAGTGGGTTGATTTGAAAGTTATTAAAAATGGCATCCACACCTTTCGAAGCAAGCTTTCAACATCATCCTCTTGCACCTTTCTCTAATATGCTACATAGCAACTATTTGATATCATGTGTATTGGTTTCAAATAAGTTCGAAAGGCCAACTGAGCATGGTTTCATAAGCGAGTAAGTGGAAGTGGCGAAGTGGTCAATTATATCAAAACCGATTTTATGCCTTATAAAGTAACTTCTTTTCATCTAACTTGCCAATTTGTCAAAACCTAATTTGTTGCCATTTCTTTTTCAAAAATTCTTTTTCTAAAAAAACTATTGAATTCATCAATTAATAATTAAAATATTTTAGCAAAGAAGCCCTTTCCCTTAACAAAGCAATTAAGACATTTAAGTACTTAAACTTAATTAATTTAATTTCCATAGTAAATCACTTAGGAAAAATCCACAAAAATCATAATAAATTGTCCATAGCTTGGATAATTATGAAAATTTAAACCTATCTCCAAAATAATGTTTTACATAATATATTAAATCCATATGGCATTCGAAACCCATTTTACATGATTTTAGCCTTAAGATCAAATCAAACCATTTACAAACATACTTGTTTAAATCAAACATGGCATATAATAAAAGCATATCATCGTTCAAATCATCTAAATGGTTTTAAAACCTTAAACCCGAAATTAAGATGTTTGTTAAAACATATAAGAGATGGTTTAGATTATTATTCACCTTGTTTCGATAAGGAACTTGAGGTTTGATCTTTCTTAATTCTTCTTTCCTTGAATCCTTAGCTCCTAATTGATTTTGATCCCTTTTCTCCTAGGGTTATGGTCGGCCTTGATGCTCCTTTGTTTATGTTTTTATTTTTAAAAAACGTGAATGAGACGAGGTATGGATTTATGGGTTATGGGTTTATGGTATATGGGTATTTCTTATAATGCGCTTGCCTTATTCTCTTGAGTAGTTAGCTTATGAAACCATTTTATCAACTCATTCTTATAATTACATTTAGTTAAGGCATAGCCTCTATTTATTTTTCAAATCTCAATCCCTCTTATCACTCCAGCCTTTACATTATTCTATTTAATTTATCTAATTAAATCTTCTAAATAATATTATAAAAAATTAGGGGTGTTGCTTTTCTCCTAGATCCACCTTGAACAATTTCCTAGCTTTGTAACGGCTTAGAGAACCACTTTTTATATTTATTTTAATGCATTTGGGTCAATGGAATTTTCGGCTATGAAATAGGGGATTAGCTCGCGACTACAGAGGAAAGGAGGAGGAATCATTTAGAAGAAAGATGGAGGCTAACTTGGTTTAAATAGGAAGAGAAAAGGAAATAGATTCTCCTTCTTTTACTAGGTCTTATTTTACCATTCAGATCTTGATCAAAATCCAAAACTAATCTTCCTACTTCATGGCCAACAAAAACATAGGGTGAATGGGTCATCACATACTCCAAACCATTTAGTAATTAATATAGTTTAAATCATATTTAAGCATGCACTGATATCGTATATCGATGCGTACATATACAACTTTTATATGTGCACCCAATTAAATATTAATGCCATATAGAAATACTAAAGGCACCCAACAAATCAAATAAATAAATAACTAATACTTCATAAATATTAATTAATTTAATCAATTTATAATAGTAATAAATTGTGTGGTATTTCAAAAAAATCACCGATATAGTTGTGTGGTTTGTAGATGTAAATTGAGTCAGTGGTTAATATCGAACCATTTGAATATTAACATTCACTGATCATCGTAGCTAATGGAGTGACAATTTGGCCAAATCTATCGCTTACACATCTTTCTCAGTATAATTTAAATGGTAACTTTTAATACGATTGTTCACACCTACTCTCTCCATCAATAATTTGCCACTTTAGAACTATGGAATTTGATTTTGGTCAAAATTCAAGTATCGTATATATTCCACCCAGCTAATCTTTAAACAAAGTCCTTGGTTTAATAATAACATTTATTATTGACCGTACTACTTTGGGTAGAGACTTTGAGTCTTCTACAATTAACCATGATACTAACCTCATATAACTAAGAACAAAAATTCTCCATTAAATAGTGTTTCACTCCCAATACTCTAAATCAGACTCGACTATAGTCGCTCGTTGGATGTCAGGCCATGATTTAACTATAATCAAAGCGGAATATCCATATTGAAGGTCAATGGTAGTCTTAAATTAGGTGAACTATGGAAAAATGTCACTTCAAGTTTTCTTTTTGACCTTAGTTACTATCAACTAATAGAAAATCTCGAGTTAATCATTCCATTATCATCCAATAACTAATAATGTATTCCCTTAATGCCTTAGCAGCCATGAGTAATATACTACCTAAAATTTGGAGAGCTTTACATTTTCTGGACTCAATAGATTTATTAATATCCTTTCTCAAAACATTTCGACTAGGAATATGTAAAATAACATTTCATTTTATATTATGATAATTTTCTCATGGTTACAACTCATTGTAATTAAAATCGCATAACATATCTGTTGCCCCATATTTCTTTAACATGATTAAGGGAATGTCGATACAAAAAACTGAGCTGGAAGAACTCCCCTTACAATGGCAAGAGTTGAAAGGGAGAAAGAAAACAAAAAATTAACCCAGATGGTACTGCATCGAGATAATATGAAGCTGCGGCAGGATAAAGGAAACTGCACTCATATCGTAAGTCAAGCTATGAAAAGAACTCGATGACCAAACTCGAGCAATACCGCGCCAAATCCCCAAAAGCAGAAGCATAGTCGCGCCCCTCACTACATACAAATTTGATATACAACGCTATGCCGAAAAAATCAAAGTACCCCTAAGGTATGCGGTGCAACTTAGTACCAAACACAGTTAAGAGATGGCGCTACCTTGATGTGATAGGATAATGCAACAATCTTATACATTGATATCGATTTAATAAATATTGTGCCGTAATCCTGCAAAATGTAACCCAAACCCAAAATCTCTTGAAATAGGACAAGGGAAAAGACTGCCCCATGACCAGGAACCAAGCTTCGCACCACAAAGCAAACCAAGAAGGCCTAACATCATCCCCAAGATCTTAGATCTAACCCAAAGACAAAGGAAAGGGCGCGATAATGCAATGATCGAGAGAAGATCAGAATAGGATCACATAGTGCAACCATCTTTAAAGATGGCAACTCAATCTTTCCGGCCAAGCAATGCAGCCCAACTCCAACTATCCTCAAATTGTGATATGTTAACACATAGAATGGAAGGTGGGTACTCCTTCATAAATGTTGATGTAGAACTAAGGCGATGTGATGTCATAATGTTCAATGAAGCACAGCGAAGTCTTGAAGTACCAATGAAGGCATGAGCTTTCCCTTGAAAGAAGAGCAGCACTCCATAACAATATCATCCACCCGTGGAGGAAAAAGTATAGGCATGGTGTTATGCAGAATCCAAGGTATACAAGCAATTCAAAGCATTGAGTTTTCCCGCCTTTCTTTCAAACATTCTCGCTGTACTTTCGGATTTCCCATCGTTGTCCATAATTCAATCTCTTAAATTATGGTTTCCCACCAAAGACACTAATGGCACTGGGCTAGCCCACAGCGGAAGTTATGGTTGAATTTCAAAAAGAAATCCCTTATTGGATCTATATTGGACCTATAAAGTCTAGTTTATATTTTATTTAATCTATATTTTAATACACATAAATATACATATATGTATGTGTGCATGTGTAACATATAAGCCCATGTAAAGCATAACATATCCATAGATAGTTGTTGGGATTTATATCGCAATAGACACGTTAGCTCATTCGATGGGTATTGTACATTATCCAAATTTATGTATGTATTTAAACTTTCTACTTATATAAATATTATATATATATACATAAAAATATATGTTAATTTTGTTTAAATAATTTTATGTATATCAAAGTGTTTAAAATATATATCTATATTTATCTATATGAATATATAAATTTATATATGTAATATTATTAATATATAGATGCATATTATTTTAATATGTATTAAATAATATACACACACACACATAACATATTTTATTTATTTAGTTTTTATAAATTACGAAGCAAATATATATGTATATCTATAATGATAAAATGACTATTTTATATATATATACATATTTATTTATACATAAACATATTTATAATATATACATATATATAAATTAATTAATAAGTTAATTTTTATATATAATTTCGTATCGTAAGTATAACACTATAAAATTTTATCATTTAAAATATATCTTAATTGATTTTTTACTTAAAATTAATGAAATATTTGTTAATGTTTATGAAATATTTGTTTTAAAATTTAAATTTTTTGAAAATATTATATTATATTTTGAATTTTGGAAAAAAATTTATAATTTTTTTGATCGAATATATATTTTATTATTTAATTATTTTTTAGCCATTAATTGTAATAATTCTAAAAAATAGCAAAACTGATTTTTTTTAAATTTCATTTTCTAGTAGAGAGCTTTTCTTACGATAAAATAATTTTATAAAATTTTAAAATTAATTTTTAAAACATATTACATTTTGTATGATTTACTTTGATAGGCATTGATTTGAATTATACTAAATAATAATAAATAATAATTATAATATTTTTAGCTGTCAAAAATTGTAACAACCCGCATATTTTACGATTGAGTATTTAAATATATTTCATAGTTAGTCGGATTTTAGTCCGAAAAGCTACTTTTTGCAAACAGTCAAATTAGGACTCGAGACCACCCCCATTATGTTCAAAATGACATTTGCGATCATTTTGAGTTTAAACTTTGATATGTTTGGAGATAGTAGAATTTTGCTACTTTTTCACTTAGGGCTTTGGTTTTGTTTCAGCTCATTAGACTCAAGCTTCACCCCTCTTCTCTTCATTTCTTTACTTCTATTTCCTTATACTCAAGCTTTAGCAACAATGGAGAGAGGAATGGGAAAATAAAACTCCAAGCCCTAGTTTCCATTTGCAAATCAAGTTCTAGCTCCAAATTTATAGAAGAAGCTTTGGTAAGCCTCCTCTTCTTCTTCTCCAACTCATTCTCTTAACAATTTCAGAAATTCCTAAACCTAATTTAGGAAATGTTTCTCTTTTAAGCTTAGACTCAAGCTCTTTGGGTTGGAATTGAAGAGTGATTGTCCTTGCCATTGCTCTATAGCTTCTTCTTCATTTGTTTTGGGTTTAAAGGTGAGATTTTGATCTCACATCTATGCCTATATCTATCTTTGATTGTTGGGTATAAATTCCTAACACTTATTCATGTGCATTTGCTTTTGGTTTGGATTAGTTTGGTGAATATTCCAATTTTTAGTGTTTTGGGTTCAAATCTTTAAAATCCTAACTTTGATGTTTTGATCATGTTTTTGGTGATGAATCGATGAGCTTATAGGGCCGGGTAGCCGATGGGCGTAAACCCCTAGCGTACGTGCTTGTTCGATTGCAAATTGAGGGAGTTTGAACTTCATTTGAAATAGGATAGGAAATGCAAGAATTAGGGTTCAGTCGACTGAATTCTATGAGTCAGTCGACTGAGCTGAAGCCCGAGAATTTTTCAGGTCTGCGTTCAGTCGACTGACTCAGGGAGTTTAGTTGACTGACCTGCTCCTGTTTTGCCTGTTTTGCATAGGCAATGCTCAATTTGCTATGTTTTCCAATCTTTAATCGATTCTTCTTCTCTGATTAGTTGTTATCACCTTTGTCGACTTTGATAACTTCTATTTTAGGAATTTTTAGGTATATCCACTTTGATGGATTTGGTATCGGTTTCTTTGGATTTTATTCACGTCTTTGTATGTGAATTTTGATGATTGATTGTTCCTACAATCATTTTTATGATATGTCACTTTAAAAATATAAAGGTTTTAATACTAGTAGTAAATATCAAAACTTTTTCTTCAAAATGATTTCAACACTACTTTATTACAAAGCTCGTTTTCTCAAACCGTTTTCCAATCTACTAGTATATACAAACCTTTATCTCACTCGTATGAGAAATCTAATTAAACGACTTAGTAAAACAAGTGGTATGAAACGCTTGCGTTCACTTCGTCGGTTAATTCTTGGACATGTCCGGTTGAATCTCTTGTGACAATTTTCGAGTGGAGATCTACAATTTGTTCGTAAATATTTAAGTTAAGCTAGTAGTTATGGGACATGAGGCTAAGCTCATATATTTACTAGCTTAGTGTAATTGACACTTCTTGATGATTGATGATGATCATTTCTGTGATTTAGACTAGCGATATGCTATGTTTCTTTGTCCACGTAGGGACGGTACCTCGTTTTATTGTGTTTCGTCTCGTTTCTTTTATAAGCTAACGACCTATGTATTATTTGGAGTTTCGACTCAATTTTTGTGGGCTAGCGAGCCATGTTCGTTTATGGAGTTCGGTCCATCGGGCGTACTTTTGTACTACGTTGTTGCACCAGCTTATCAGGATCATCGGGCGTACCGTTATTCTACATCGTTGTTCCGAATTATTCGAGTTTTAGGTTCCTCGGGCGTACCGATATTGTACTACATCGTTGTACCGGCTCTATGGTTAGCGACCATGGGATAGCGTCCCGTTTGTGATACACGTGTTGGTGAGTTTTCATGCTCCCATTTTGTGACAGGCCTCCCCCTTTTTATGATTTTTGGATTTCTATTGATGATTTCTAGAATTTGTGTTCCACCAGCTTTTATGATTGGCATCGATATGATGTCGATATTTGTGACTTGGTGAATAAAACTAAAGAGTATGAAATTATTTTGATCTTTGAGAAGATTCTTGTGATATTGATTAATCTCTGGTTGATTTTCAATTACATACTTATCATAGTATGGTTTTATGGTTATCATACGTTTTTTTCATATCTCTTATTCTATATCATTTTATTTGATATTTATAATTAGACTGATCTGTTTATTATTTTCTTATTAAATAATACTCGGGTTAGACCGAGATGTTACAGGTGCTTCTGCTTGACTCTTCACCTGAGATTATTGTCCTGACTTTTGGCTAACTACTTATATTAGTAGTTTTTGGCTGTATACATTTGAGACAGAGACTCCTTAACGTATACATATTCATTGTCTAGCACTTGTGACTATTCTTTTGTGATACTGTGGATCTTGTTTGACCACTACTCTGATGTACACTTTTAAGTGTTATATATTCATATCTTTTTCTGCCTTTGTGATATGGATATCTGTGACTGATTTGTGTTATGTCTATTTCTATATTTGTTTCCGAATATTATATATAGCCACTGTGTAGTAGCTTTGAGTTTGTATCGGCATGTCGGATTTCCTCTTGAAATGAAATGCATCTTAAACTTTCTAACATATCGGTGCTCGCACAAAGCAATTACATGGATGGTCGCTCCTCAACGGCCTTATTCTCCGCGCTAGTTGACGGCATTACTCCGTAGTATCCTTGGCTAGCGTGGGTATAGAGGTGGGGCGTCACAAAAATTATTACTACTGTAAATATACATATATAAAATTATAGGATCAGTTATTACCGTAGAATGATATTCTAATTAAATATGAGTTATATAAATATAATTAAAAGATAAATGTGTGTATGTGTTTATATTCTTATATTTAGAAATTCGGCTATACATATCCAACATATAGAAAAATTGTTTTTAAGTGAATACATACAAATAACCAATCTAGATTGTGACAACAGCAGTACAATGAGAATCTCACCCAACTAACAATAATATATATATATATATATATATATATATATATATATATATATGTATATATATGATGAAGTATTAATCATAAATTATATGATATAATACAAGAATAGTATACCTAAGAACCAATGCCTTGCACCACACCTTGTAATGATGAACTTCTCTTATAAGTTTTTCGATTCGGTAGATTGCCAATCCTTGAACCGTTGACTTTTGACTATCAAATATTAAATTGATTTTGTGATTGATATAATGGGGACCTTAGGGATTGAAGAAAGCTAGGAATAGATGGTAGTAATGGTAGCAAAGGGTGAATTTCAATTTAGGTTAGAGGTGTTTAAATAGTTGATGGAAGATAGAGAATAGTGGATCTCATCTCATACAAGTTCTACCTTAAGCAGACCAAAACCCTACAACCCTAACCTATTTTAGCCACCCCCTATAACCCTCATTACAACAAAAAATAACAACATATCATCATGAGGTAAAATCTTGTTTAAGCCTAAAGAAATATCATTTAATTAAATCTACTTTAATTGCTTAAGGGAATCGTATATTGATCGATATATTTATAACTATTATAAATATATTCAATAATATTTATTCCTCAAATCATATCCACAACTTTATACATAATATTTCATAAATATTAATTTAATTAATTTATAACAATTATAAACTAATTAAATCATTTGGTCGAAAATGAATTCATCATTTCGGTTGTGTGACTCGTTAGGTTTAAATTTGGTCAATGATTAATATCGAGTTGTTCGAATATTAACGTTCACACGTCACTTGGCAGGTGATGTGATATTTTGGCCAAATTTATTTTTTACTCAGTTTCAATAAAATTCAATTTTATTTTGTTAAGCATTACCTGGTTATGAATTTTATTTACACTCTCTCTCTTCGTCAAAACTATATCATTTTGGACATATGGAATTAGGTAATCGTCAAAATTCCAAATCATCCACATTCAATTCTATAGTCCCACACAAAGTCCATGGTTCAATAATAACAATTATTATTAACCAAACTGCTCTGGTCAGAGACTTTGACTTTCAGTTGACTTGAATTGGCTGTGATACTGACTCTATATAACTAAAAAGACGAAACCTCTCTTGAATGGTGCTTCATTTCCGATACTTTCACTTGGCCCAACTATAGTCGCTCACTGGATGCCATGCCATGATTTGACTATAATTAAAGTGGAGATTTCATATTGAAGATCCACGATATTCTCAAGTCGAGGGAACAGTGTAAATTAGTTGCATCATTATTTTATGTTTGACCTTTGTTATATTAACCAACAGAAAACTGTCGAGTGAGTCGTTCCATGGTTGTCCAATAACTATCGGTATATAACCCCTAGATGCCTCCAATAGTCATGAGTAATACACTACCAAATATTTGAAGAGTGTTGCATAATCCAGTCTCAATGGATATATCAATATCCAAGCGCAATGCACCTTGATTTGGAATATTTAAAATGATATTTTTTTATTGTGATTTATTACCCATGGTTATAACACTTTATAATTACTATCAAAAAACATACAATTTATGGATTTTCTATTAAGTATACTTCAATTTAATTAACTAATTACTATAAAACATTATACCAAGTTTATAATAGAAAGAAAATGCCTTTTCATTGAATTAGATACCATCTTTCATTTCGAAACATTTCCTATTTAAAGTTTTAACTTGAATTTATTATTGACATGTTATACTCAATATCACTTGTGGATGTTTGAGTCCGAACATTTCTTCATAAGGAGTTTATTGTTTTTGTAGAACAAATCTATAGTAATTCAAAACTATATGAGAACACCTCAAACAACAATTTAGCGATATTTGTTTGGATTTCATATTTTTCTAATGTATCAAATACATAAACAAATCACGGTTTCGTAGATAATATGACACGTTATAATTCCTATTGCTAATGCACAAGAAATTCATCTTACAAGTTGCATATCAAACATTTTTAAAAGGTGTCCTTGTATATTTTTTGGGACATTCCCATTATCTTTTATACTTACTATAAAAGACATCAATTACAAATCCAATGTCGAGTATTAAAAAACCAAAAGCTATTATTTTCACGAATACATGGTTAGCAATCAGTAATGTATTGTTTACTTATGGTTTAAAAATATCTATGTACCTTTTAATGTTCTTTCTTATGAGCACATATTTCCTCTGTATTTTAATTGACAACCAAACTACTTGATATTTCTACCAAAAAGCATGTTCAATTTGATGCTTGTTGAACGTCACTTTTGTATCTTTTCTTGGATCATAACCAAAAACTTAGAAACCCAAATATCGCTTCCACTGACTTAGACACTTTGGTTGTTACATGTAACAGTTTGTTTTAAATCATTATTTAGAACTTTCCATTTCGGCATATACATACCAAACACAAAGTCATACTAAGCAATAATTTTGTAAATTCGAACCAACTTGAGTACATCGAATTATATACATGTTACGTTAATTTCAATAATTAAATTTTACTATATTATTCTCATTAATTTGGCTCACTATATTCCAACTGCATGTGTCTTTCTCTCAAAGACATATTGCGACTAACGGATCATATCCCTTTGAGTATAGCTATCAAAATTATATTCTGATAATGTACTTAGAATCAATTCAGATTTGTGCATCATAACATGTCATAGAGTCAATACTCTTAATGGCTTGTTAAGTGAGAAGTATCTATTGTAACAGCCTGTATTTTCGACCCTCGAAAATCAACACTAATACATCCACTGTATTGCGTGCCAAGCAATCGAATGCCGGAAAACTCAATTGTTAGGGAAAAAGTAAAGAAGGATGAAGATAAGAAGAAAACTAAAAAACAAAGAATATCACAGCGAAATGAATAATCAAAAAATTGATGGGCTACGTTCGCTAATTGTGTATGATTTTGTAAAGGTGCCCTCGGTACCTCTCGAACGGTCCTCCTACACAAGAATCAAAGATATCCTTCCAAAACAGCATACATCCCTGGTGATGTACCATAGGAAAAACCTAACCGGTCTCTCTAAGACCGAGTACATCACCCCATGCATGCATAACAACTGTAAGTAATGTCTAGGTGGAGCTGCCTACACCCTATGGGTTTTCCAACCCTACTATCTCTGGTTTTAGACATTGCCACTGATGAGGCTACATCCGATGTTCCAGCTCACGCATCGCCACCAAATTAGATCACTGAATCACATATAGATTCCTATATCTCAATATACCACGAAACTCCTTTATAGAACCGTATATGTTTTCGGAGTTGCTATGGTTTTTGAGCCATTTTCTTATGAGTACACTCTTCGCTTCCCTAGCGCTCCAAGAACCAATTATCTATTTCCTAGAATGCTCAATACCGGTTTTTAGGAAATAATCAGACAATACACAAGAGAGGGGATCACCTTATAACTGTTTAAGTGGACAAATCTCCTCATCATTTGTCCTAGTAGAACAAAACGAGTTTATACGTACAGTATAGCACCACCGACCTTAACCGTACCATATAATTCCCGTGTTTCTCCTAGATATTTCCTAAGTTAAAATCCTTCATTGTTAAATGGCGAATATTTCCGTACCACCAAAATTAAGAAGGATTACATATATAGGTCAAGATTTGATAGCCGGTTATTTAACTATCAACAAACACACATTGAAACAAAGATTTATTCCATCGTGGAAAAACCAACATTGGTTAAGTACATAAGCAACCACTAGCCTCCTTTAATAAATCTTTCATTCATTAAAATAACTTTGCAAATTACTTGTATAAAATACTTTTACAAAGGTATATTCACAAATTTTTATATTTCAATACTTAGAAAGTATTCATATACTTATCTCCACAGTGTAAGTATATTCACACGCATTACACCTCATAACTTAGAAAATAGACTTGTATACTTATCTCTACGGTATAAGTATATTCACAAAATTGAAAAATATTTTCTTTTCATTCAATTTCCGAATCATCTATAAACTCCTTGCAATTCTTCAAAACCATTTAAAACCCATTTTATTAATCTCCAAAAAAACCCATTTATAATCCCTTTATAAAATTCAATCACTTATAAACTCTTTTGTATATTTTCTAAAATCATTTATAAATCCGTTATAATTCCATAAATCATTTATAAACTCCTTTCATAAATCTATAAATCCATTTCTTAAACCTGCTCATAAATAATCCAACCATTTTCAAAACTCTCATTATGCATCGCAAATAACTTTTTTTAAGTCTCCAAACCTTTTTCTAAATATTCTTCTTATAAACCCAAATCTGTCGATACAATCTATTTATAAATCCCGAAACATTTATAAATAGATAATGGTCATTTACTTCAAAACATTATTATGAACGTAATAATTATTTAAATTAAACATTATGAATAAATAAATAATATTAATTAATCTTTACCCTTATTATAAATACTAATATTAATTTATTTTCAAAACCTTATTAATAAATCCTTGTTATTAATTTCAAACCATAATTATTCTTAGAATAGTTAACATTTCAAAATATTATCATTTAGATAAATACTTTGAAACAATATTAACTATAAGCAATTTTTACTAATATTATTAAAAAATTTAAAACAATATTAATATAATCAAATAACTTTAAAAAAATATTATATAATTAAATAATTTTAAAATAATATCAAACATAAATAAATAAATTTAAACAATATTAAATATAATTAAATAATTTAAAAAAAAATTGAAACCCCATTTTCAGATCTAAAATCATTTCGTGCCTCAAAAATCCAATTCCAAGTCAATTGGCGATTTATAGTATTTTAAAATACTAATTTAAGTTCAATAGTCACCAAACGCTCAACCAATATTGATATTAATTTTCTATCACTATTGGGTTTAATATTTCAAACATATAACAATGTTAGAACCGTAGTCTCCGTAATCAGGTTCATTATTCAATAATCCACATAAAAGATACATTATCGAAATAATTCAATAATGGCGAGGAACCCGTTAGGTCCCTCCAACCCGTCCCCCTACATCACATCTCATATATATTAGCAAATATATATGTAAATAAAATCAAAAGTGGTGACGAACCCTATTGGATCCGACCAACCTTTTCCCCTGCATCACAATAGTATATAATCATAAAATATACATCAACCGCTTTGAGGCAAGATTCATATACAAAGGGTTATCCACTCTTACATGAGAATGTAATAAGGTCTCATCCGATCCAAGGGTGGGAATGTATCCAAACCAACTAATATAAAATAGTAAATCATCCAAACATCCAATCAGTAATTCCTATCAGCTATATATCAAACTAGTTAACCAAAAATGTGAGTGTAACTCACCAGCATTCCAATTATCGCTAGCGCGTTCTGGTTTCGTCAGAAATAGAATGGCGTTCAATTTCAGCATAAAATCCAACTAGCTCCAATTATCACAAAATCAATTCCATTTTGTAGTGCTCGTCAATATGAACCAAACGCGACTTACCACGTTTGATTTGGACCTAAAACGAATTAGTTATTTAATTCACAACATTCAATAATTAATTAAATAAAATATTCCTTAACCACGTCATTAAGATAATAATTAACCTTAATTAAATTAATAAGCCCCCTTAATTCAACTTCTCGCTCACATTTGCATACATGCAGTGCCAAAATTCAAACGCGACTTCCATCTCTCCACATCGCCATGCGCCTCCAACGATCGCCACGGCCCTGCCATCGAACGCCCCATCTCCTCCAAGCCCAATGCCGTTGGACCAACCTCCACATTCATCGCAACTCACTGTAAAATGAACCCAAACGTGCACTATATTTTCTTGAAACCTTCACCGCCATGAGCCATGCCACGTCACCAAATTTCACCATCAGATGGCCCTCGACACCTCTACGTTTATCCTTTAGGGCCCATCGCCTATCGACGATCACAAGCACCAGGATTTAAGCTTGAACGAATTCCGTTTATCTTGCAACTGCGCCGTGTAGGGATCATTATAGCCCAATCCAACTGTCCAATGACTCCCCCTCCACCTCATAGTTAGGACTTCGGCCAATTCTCACTTGATTGGCTTCGGTAGCCCGTGGCCGTTAAATTTGGCCTTAATTTAAATTTTTTAACACACTCTAGTTTGGTTGCATTCAAAAATGTAGGCTAGAAGGTATGGTCCTCCATATGGCTGAATAGTGGAGAGCATAGCAAGAATAGGATAGGGTTTTGGCCTATAATATATATATATATATATATATATATATATATATATATATATATATATATATATCGAAAATATCCGACATTACACGTCTAAAAATATCATACCCCAATCGAGGCATGTTGTCTAGTGTTCTATATGTTATACTCCTATTGCGAACGTAATGGGACTAGTCTCGAGGCCCAATTCGATCATATGAAAAAGATAGCTTTTCGAACCTAGTTATGTTATAAATTTCTGAGATTAACTTATATGCATTTCAATCTTGCATGACCAAATGATACATACGGTATCCATGAATTTCGTTATGATACAGTAACATACTATTACGGATCCAACGAAACTGGTTTCATCAAAATCTGAGATAGTGCCCCCGAATGGCTATTTTTACCTGTTAACTAAAACAAATTATTTTAAAAACCAAATTAATCACCTTTAAATTCTATTTAAAAGTTTATTATTACCATTCTTATTCAATAAAACTTGAATAAGCTTTGAAATCATTTTATCCAAATTAAAGTCCTAGATTCAATTACTTAAACAATTCCAATTCTTAAATTCAACAATTTAATTATCAAATAAATCGCTATATTTGAAATTCAAGTTATTTAACTTATAAAATTAACTTTACAATATTTTAAAAAATCATAAATTCTGGGTCATTACATTCTTCCGCTATTAAAAAGAATTTCATCCCTGAAATTGCCAAGGTAAAATAAATGCCTAAACCCATTACTTTTTAAAACCAATTAGTTGAGATAACTTACCAAATTCTTTTAAGCCTTTAACTTTTCCCAAAAATCAACTCTTTGAAACTTTGTTATTACTTTTACTGAGTTTGTCAAATTCATTCATAGATTCCAACTAATATCATCCCATTCAATCATTTTAGGTTATAACTAAAAATCAAATTTTAGGTGTCAAAAGTTTCTTCAAAATTTCTCAATTTTTTTCTAATGCCTTAAATTTACAAAAAATTTGCCAGCGTCTTCTTTGTGCGGCTAGATCAGAATAACTACAAATTTCCACTACGGGCCCAAACCAGTAAGAAAACAAAAGCAAACGGCTCAATCATGAAATCATCAAATCAACAACAATATGAACATGTACCTTTTAGTCGGGCAATCAAATTTTACATATGAAATTAAAGGCACCAAACTAGCTCTTCCTCCTATGTACTTGCATCTTATTTACTAAAGATATACAATCATATAATTCATAACCATATCAACTTACCTTTTCCAATGTTTGCTTTATTAAAGCCTTACGATGTATATATATCATCCTTATGCAATATCAAATCTGATCGCTCGCTCGATCATACAATTTCACTTCTGAACTAATATCGTTCACATGACTACACTAGTGCTAACTCGGATCTAGTTCCTTGATTAGAAACCACTATTCTCCTTACATAGCAATATACTTTGATAGAGAATTCCAGAATCAACCAAAAATCCATATCCATTATTGCCATCGAGAATCGAGTGAAAAACCCTTGTTCGGACCTATGTAAATAATTTTGAAATTATGTACTAGAATGTGGATCAAATAGTTATGCGAATAAAATAATATGCATACAACTTACATATTTACTTCAATTGGTTTCTAGTTGGACCAAATTCTTTTTATTCACAGTCATTTCATTCTCATTCACTTTTATTTATATTCAACTATTCACATTCATTATTTTTCAATGGAAGTAATGGCACCCATTCCTCAACCTTTTCAACCTGTGCCCTTCCCTCTTTCCCCTCGATTACCCCTCCTTGTCCTTTCTCCCCTACCCTATCTTTTCCACTGCACGTTGTTATTCCCCTTGAGCCTGACCTCCTCCTCCACCCTTTCCCCCGCTCACCTCCGCCGCCTCTCCTGATGTATGCGATTTCCCTTCACTCCCCTGTCCCTTTCAAATCTTGTTCCTGCGTTGTTTATCCCTATACTGCCACTGTATCAACCTATGTGGTCCACCCTGTTCAAAGAGAAGCCCAAAAAATGCAGAACATAATGACCCATTTTTCCGTACCCTTTGATTCGACAATATACCACACATGTCTAACTCAAATTGCACGAAAAGACGAATCATTAAGGGTAGAAAAAAATAAAGACAGAATAGAATCTTATATGAATATAATAACATATATTATTTCAGTAATAATCTTTACAGTAGAAAATTTTAAAATACAATATCAGAGTCTAATCTCGATTTAACCTAGACAGTTATAAACTCATGTCCTTAAAAATGCCAAAAACGACAAAACAAATGCAATAGATGTAGCGGATAATAGAATACGTCCATACGATGATGTAGATCTCCAGCTCTCCATTGGAAACTCCAACCGTCTTTAACTAACCCGAAACTACTTGGAGCTGACCCGAATATAAAAAATACCCAGACCAGGCTTGATAAACCAGCGTGAGATAATCAAAATTTAAAATGTATAGATCATGAAGATGTTATCAAAACCTTCAAAAAGAAAGGTCTCTCATAAGACCATGCCCATACGTAAACACAAACAAGTTTTTCCTTATGATAACCAAAATAATTTTATACCAAAATACACTTGATATTATTTTTAATGGCATTCTTTTAAAAACACTTTTCAAATAAACATATTCAAACAAGGTATCAATACCTGGACTAAGTCTAAGGGAATATATCTGGACTGGGTCAATGGAATATACCAAACGGAATATATGATACCAAAAGGGGTAGCTGAAATGTTTGCAAGTCATTACAGCTATTTTGGGAATATAATCAGAACCATAAATTTCGTATTGGGATTGGATTTCCAACATGATAGGGAACTAGTGGCCTTTTCCCCAACCCATGCATAACAAACATAGTTCCGACTGTGCCTTAATAGCTTTTCTCAAACTGGTCACTTGGAACTGTACTTGCTATACTACCACTGATAACCGGTAGTTCCCTGATCAAGCTAACCACTTTATCCAAGTGGGGCAATAAAAGCCTCGAGGAACGTATCCCCTAAAGGGCCCAACATATTGGACACCACTATACATACTCACTTATTCCGAATTTGTGTCTGTCAGACCACATAGTATCCCATATCATCTTCTGTGATGTGAGGCAAGTAAGGCTACATTCAATTTCTTCAAAGCCATGCTTTTCATCGAACCATGCTTTGATCATAACAGGTTCCACTTTGAATGCCACATTGTCATTCCATGTCACATGACTGGTTTCCAAAAAAGTATAACTTCCTGAGCTCGTATGTATCGAGAAAGGGTGTTAAGCTAAGAGAAGTTACCTTCTCCACCACCAAGCAGATGACACATTGATAGAGATCAACTAGTATGATCAAAAATGCATGTCATACGTTCTTTCATACAAGTTCATTTTGGGAGTGAACGAAACCGATGGCACTTTCTTCGGTCATTACTAGGAAAGAATCCCTTGCAATTCGAAAAATCTCCACAACGAGGAGACCACTGCTATAACTAACTCTACAATGGGAGCGACCTAGAGCATGTCAACAAGCAGTCCTCACGTTATGAGGATCCATGGTCTTCAATAATCATCATCTGCAACATGTCTTCACTTTTGAGCGCATACATTGGTTCGAAGTGGTTTTCAGATTGGAATCGCCCAAATCCGACCCCGATTCCTTCGAAGCCAATTATCCCTATAAAAGTTGTTAAGTTCATATGTGGATATCAATCATCAATCAATTACTTCTTCTTTTATTTAAATCAAATATCTTTCTTAGATATACTCTTTTTAATTTATTCCATTTTCTTTTCAAGAATATATGGAATTATTAAGCCTCATTTATTATATCGTTTGATTTATTAAATCCTTTCTTAAATCATGGAATAATTCCAAATAATTTTCTCTTTAACTTAGGTGTTTTTTTCCAAATCATTCATTAAATCTTAACAAAGATTTCTTATACTCAAGCTATAACTTTTAACTTAGGGAAAATATTCCCAAATCGTTTATTAAATCTTAATCAAAGATTTCCTTCTTAACTTCAAATCATTTTCCTGCAAATCAAAGATTTTCATAATAGATTACTACTAGCACCTTAAATATGGTAAATTTTATTAGGAACTGGAGATAGTGGTTTTGATGACAATAACCTTTGTAACTTATTTTATTATAACTTATATACAAACACTATTGTATAAATATATATATGAATGTTAGTATGCAGGGTATATATAAGGAAGGTATTGATTATTAAAGACTGTATAGTATAAAGATCAAGAATGAAGAAATCAAGTTTGAAGACTCATGAGTATCAAGATCAAGATTTTAAGACAAGCGTCTAGTTTTGTTAAAACTTCATAATAGCATGAAAATCTTCATTCCAAATTTCATTTGGGATGGAACCTATTTCTACCTTTTTAGTGGCTTACAAACCCATGAAAAGTAGCTTACAAACCTATGACAAGTGGCTTACAAATCCACGAACATCCTGGTTTTGTACATGTTCTCGAGTCCTGATGTGATGAGATATTCTACAGGAAGAAGCTTGCAAAACTTCTTCAAAATGGTTTTTCAAAATGATTTTCAAAACTGCTTTTCAAAATGTTTTAGCCCTAAAAATTATCTTTTCAAATGATTTTCAAAAAGATGTTTTAGCCTTAAATATTCTTTGTTTTTGTTTTTAGATAAATTCATGTTTTAAATTTCGTCTGGTTTTAAAACTATCTTCTGATTTTTAAATATTCTATATAATATATATATACTTGAGATTTAAAATCAAATTTATATATGCATTTTAAAAATATGTTTTTATACTATTCTTTATTTTAAAACATAGGAAAATTAGTTTATTTTACTCAAAATCATTTCATCTTATTTTCCTTTCAGTGCCATTTTCAAAACAAATTTTACATTATTTTTAACTATGGGATGTCGACATTATGGGATACCTTATGTTGACATGATGGCCATTAAATTCAAAGGTTTCTATTTTCAAATGTAGTGTCTATTCATTTAAATCTCTTCACGAATGGTTATGACCATTACTGGTCTATAAATAGCCTTCACAAACGAATTTTTTAACCAACTATTTTCTTATTTTCTTCACTCCTTCTTCTCCACAAACCCATATTCTAAAATTTTCATATTTTTAAGAGAGCGTCGAAATTTTGCCAAATTCTTAAGCGAATCAAATTAGAATCTCATTCTTATTTGATTCTCTATCTTCTCTCGAAGATCAAAGTGCAATTCAGAGTTATAGGATCAATTTGTTATCAAAAGTTTATCGAGTCTCTCTATAAAGTGTGGTTGTGTCTAGGAATCAATTGGGTGATCTTGCGTCCCGTAAATTAAAAGAGTTTGCCCCAGACTCGAAGACATGAGGGTACCTTAAGGCCTTTAGAAATTGAGGATTGTAATATCGACATTGGTACAATAAAAATCTGTACGAGATGTTTGCCTTGGTGCATGACTAGATGTAGGGTAACTCCGAACCAGTATAAAATCTGGTGTGTTCTTTCCTTTTACTATTTTTTATTTACTTTCCACATCGGTGTTTGATTCTGTGATTGTTCTGCGAATAAGTTCGCATTTGTTTATGTCATACTTTTTAAATTAGTCCATATAAGTCTTAGAATCTGTTAAACACTATTCATCCCCTCTCTAGTGTTAAATTAGCCTTAAAATCCTTAATCCGCACTCCCTTTCAATTGGTATCAGAGCATAGGTTTTCATAGTTTTCATAATCTGAAAGTTGAAAAGTTAAAAATGGCATTTTTAGGGAATTTTGTTAATACTAGTTTGAATTAATGCATTTCATCAAAGTATCATAAGTCTACATAGGTTTTTATGAAAAATCAAGTTATTTATCAAATTGGTTTGTTATATAGGAACAGACATGTTACATGGCTTTTGAAGAATCAACAACCAATGGACATACTGTGCAAATTGAGAAAGATAAATGGATACTTGATAGTGGCTTTTCATATGACTGGAAATCCCGAGATACTCATTGACATTATATATCAAAATGGTGGATTGGTCAACTTTGGAGATAACTCAAAAGAATATGTGATTGGCATCGGCAATATTGGTAATCCTAAAAATCCTCTTATTTTCGATATTTTGCTAGTTAGGAATTTAAAACATAATTTGCTTAGTATAAGTCAACTATGTGATAAAGATTTAAAATTAAATTTGGAAAAGGTAAGTGTCACATCAAAGATAATAAGTCAAATGTTATATTTGAAGGAATTAGGAAGAAAAACGTTTACATCCTTAGTATGTAAGTTTGAAATGATAACTTATGTCTTTTGGCTAATACAAGTGACTCTTGGATTTGGCATAAAAGATTTGTTCATTTAAATTTCAAAGTCTTATCTAGATTATCAAAACTTGACTTATTTAGAGGTCTACCCAAGTTAAACTTTAAGTAAATAGTATATGTGATGCTTGCCAGTTACGAAAACTTATGAAAAGTTCATTTAAATTAAAAGATATGATTTCTACTTCTAAATCTCTAGAATTACTTCATTTAGATTTATTTGGTCCATCTGAAGTTCAATCGATTAATCACAATAAATATGTTTTTGTAATTGTAGACGATTATTCTAGAAATACATAGATAATTTTTCTTAAACTTAAAAGTGATGCTTTTGAATTATTTAAAACTTTTGCTAAAAGAATTCAAAATAAATTTTTTTAAAACTAAAAACTATTCATAGTGATCATGGTGGAGAAACTGAAAATAAATTTTTTGAGAATTTCTATAATCAAAAAGGAATTACTCATAATTTCTCTCTTCCAAGAACTCCATAACAAAACGGAGTGGTAAAACGTAAGAATAGAACGATTCAAGAGTGTGCTAGAACAATGCTTGCTGATAGTAACTTCCCTAAAAACTTTTGGGCTGAAGCAGTCGCTACGACTTGTTGTATATTAAATAGGATTTTAATTAGACCATTAACTTATAAAATACCATGTGAATTACTTTAAAATAAGAAATCCACAGTAGCTTATTTTAAAGTTTATGGTAGTAAGTGTTCTATTCTTAATACAAAAGCTAATTTGGATAAATTTGAACCTAAATCCGACAAAGGTATATTCATTTGATACTCTAATAGAAGTAACACATATGGAGTTTATAATTTAAGAACTAACACTATTGAAGAAACAATGCATGTATCTTTTGATGAAAATTTTAAAGATATTGTACAAATAGAAGATGAAGAAATTTTTTAACTTTAAATAATGAAACTAATTGTGAAATCGTTCAACCTAATAAAAGAATTAGGCTATCAAAAGATCATCCTATAGAAAATACACTAAGAAATATTGAATCTACAGTTAAAACAAGAAATCAACTAAATAGTATGAGTAATGTAGCTTTTATCTCAACTATTGAACCTAAAAATCCAAAGGAAGCATCATCTGATGATTCATGGATTCTTGCTATGCGAGAAGAATTGAGCCAGTTCACCAGAAATGATGTTTGAAAACTTGTTCCTAGACCTGAGAATGAAAGTATAACTGGAATAAAATGGGTTTATAAAAATAAAATGAATGAACTTGGTGAGGTCGTGAGAAATAAAGATCATTTAGTCGCGCATGGTTATTGTCAAGAAGAAGAAATTGATTATGAAGAAACCTTTGCACCCATAGCTAGACTAGAATCTATTAGGATTCTACATGCTTTCACAAATAATTTCAAGTTATATCAAATGGATGTTAAAAGTGTTTTTCTAAATGGTTTTGTAAAAGAAAATGTTTATGTTGAACAACCTCCACTTTTTGAAGATAATAAAGTTCTAAATCATGTATATAAACTAAAGAAAGCTTTATATGGTCTGAAACAAGATCCTAGAGCCTGGTATGAAAGATTAAGATCTTATTTACTACAATTTGGTTTTGAAGTTGGTAAAATGGATGCAAATATTTTTATTTAAAAGTAACAAAAATGATATTCAATTAGTACAAATATATGTAGATGATATAATATTTGGATCAACTAATAACATAATGAATAAAGAATTTATAGATATAAGGACTAAAGAATTTGAAATGAGTCATATGGGAGAACTAGGTTTCTTCTTAGGACTTCAAATCAAATAATTAAATAAAGGAATTTTCATTAGTCAAGAAAAATATGCTGGGGATTTAATTAATTAATTTGGATTGACCACTTCTAGTGGGAAATGAACTCCAATGATAACTAATATAGCTTTAAATAGGAAGATAAATCAAAAGATGTTGATCAAAAATTGTATAGGGGAATGATTGGTTCACTGGTTTATATGACAGTAAGTCATCCTGACATCATGCATAGTGTCTGTCTCTGTGCAAGATACCAATCCCAACCTAAAGAAACTTACTTAAAAGCTGTCAAAAGAATTTTAATATATGTAAAACATACTTTAGATCATGGTTTATTTTACCCTAAAAATGATGTATTTGATTTAATTTCATATTGTGATGCTGATTACGCTGGCTTTAAATCAGACCGAAAAAGTACAAGTGGAACTTGTCACTTTCTTGGACATTCTCTGGTTTCTGCTTTAGTAAGAAGCAAAACACTGTATCCTTGTCAACAACTGAAGTAGAATATATATCTACTACTTTGGCTTGTTCCCAAGTTATATATATGACAAAAACTTTAAAAGATTTTGGGTTAACTGTAACTAAATCACCAATTTATTGTCATAGTACTAGTGCAATAAAACCTATCTTAGAATCCAACTCATCATGCTAGAACAAAACATATTGATATTATACATCATCTTCTTAGAGACAATATAAGTAAAGAAGTCATAACTCTTGAATATATTAATATTGAAAAACAAATTACTGATATATTAACCTAACCATTAAATGAACAAAACTTTACAAAATTTAGAAGAGAATTGGGTACATGTTCATTAACTGAAATATAAATTATAAATAATACAAGTATTGTTAATAACTAATATAAATAAAAATTTCTCAAAAATTGATCTGGGCATGTCAACATGACCCAACCCCCTATGTCGACATACAGGCCGAGATTTCAAACTTAAATTTCCCTCTAAAATTAGTATTAAGTTATATATTTATATATTTCGATTTTTACTACTTTTTTCTGTTCTATTCTTTGTAATAAACTTCTAAAACAATAAATTAATGGTTTTTTCTTCTAATAATGAACCTTCTTCACACATTTCTCCTCATTCTGGTCCTTTTGAACGTTCCACACATGTAAGAGTCATCAAATTACAAGAGAAGATAAAAGATTTGCTTCAAATGATAAAGAAAATTCAAGTGAGTCAATTGTGAATGGCTAGAGAACAAGATAGGCAAGGCAAAATCCTTAGTAATTTACAAAACTTCCTTATGGATAACCATGCCAATCCCAATTTCATCGAAGAATCATCGCAAGCCATGGAATTTGAAGAAGAACAGCCTCTAGAAGAACCATAAGAGGATCAATAAGAACATCCTCTGCTGAATCCGGATGTTCATATGGACGAAGGTGATGGCATGATTTGCGTTGGAGGGTTCCTTTTTGACGCTAATGGGATCCTAGTTGAACCACGTGGAAACTTTTATCTCCACTACCTAAATTGTTTGATCCATAGATCACCAATAGTTAAGGGTCCTTGTTAAGCCTTTTTTCATTTTCTTGATTGTATATTGGTTTGTTAATTTGTCTATAAGTTTTATCTTAATTAACCTTCTTCTATAAACAATCTTTGGTGTATAAAATCATGAATTCCATTTAACTTAGGATGCTATATTTCACTCATATATAGTAATTATTATTATTTCATATGTTTGTTTATCTTATTTTCTATTAAGTTCAAGGTTTATAGGTTATTTTTTGTTGATGACAAAGGGGGAGAAGTTATGTCAAATAGTAGGCTTGGAGTAAGGGGAGTTGTTGGTATAAGGGGGAGCTATGGTATAATCGAAGTAGTGAGTATATTTTATAAGGTTGTCATCGTCAAAAAGGGGGAGGTTGTTAGGAACTGGAGATAGTGGTTTTGAGACAACAACCTTTGTAACTTATTTTATTATAACTTATATACTAACACTATTGTCTTGATATATATGAATGTTATTATGCAGGATATATATAAGGTAGGCATTGATCATTGAAGACTGTATAGTATAACGATCAAGAATGAAGAAATCAAGTTTGAAGACTCATGAGTATCAAGATCAAGATTTTAAGATAAATATCTAGTTTTTTAAAAACTTCACAATAGCATGGAAATCTTCATTCCAAATTTCATTTGGGATGAAACCCATTTCTATCTTCTTAGTGGCTTACAAACCCACGACAAGTAGCTTACAAACCTACGACAAGTGGCTTACAAACCCACGAACATCCTGGTTTTGTACAAGTTCTCGAGTCCCAATGTGATGAGATATTCTGCAGGAAGAAGCTTGCAAAACTACTTCAAAATGGTTTTTCAAAATGATTTTCAAAACTAATTTTCAAAATGTTTTAGCCTTAAAAATTATATTTTCGAATGATTTTCAAAAAGGTGTTTTAGCCTTAAAATAATCTTTGTTTTTGTTTTTAAATAAACTCTTGTTTTCAACTTCGTTTATTTTTTAAAACTATCTTTTGATTTTTAAATATTCTTTATAATATATATATATACACTTGGTATTTAAAATCAAATTTACATATATATTCTAAAAATATATTTTTCTACTCTTCTTTATTTTAAAACATAGAAAAATTAGTTTATTTTACTCCAGAATCATTTCATCTCTTTTCCTTTCAATATCATTTTCAAAACAAATTTTACATTATTTTTAACTAAGGGATGTCGACATCATGAGATACCCCATGTCGACATAGTTGCTGTTAAATTCAAAAGTTTCAATTTTCAAAAGAAGTGTCTATTCGTTTAAATCTCTTCACAAATGGTTATGACCGTCACTGGTCTATAAATAGCCTCCACAAACGAATTTTTTTAACTAACTATTTTCTTATTTTCTTCACCCTTTCTTCTCCACAAATCCATATTCTAAAATTTTCATATTTTTAAGATCATGTCGAAATTCTGCCAAATTCTCAAGTGAATCAAATTAGAATCTCATTCTTATTTGATTCTCGCTGCCCTCTCTCGAAGATTAAAGTGCTATTCAGAGTTATAGGATCAATTTGTAATCAATAGTTTATCTAATCTCTCTTTAATGTATGGTTGTGCCTAAAAATCAATTGGGTGATCTTGTGCCCCGTAAATCAAGAGAGTTTGTCCCGGACTCAAAGACAAGAGGGTACCTCAAGGCCTTTAGAAATTGAGGATTGTAATTCAACATTGGTATAATAAAAATATGCATAAGGTGTTTTCCTTGGTGCAGGACTAGATGTAGGGTAACTTCTAACCAGTATAAAATCCGGCGTATTCTTTCCTTTTACTGCTTTTTATTTATATTCTGCATCTGTGTTTGATTCTGTGATTGTTCTAGGATTAAGTTCTGCATTTGTTTATATCATAATTTTTAAATTAGTCCATATAAGTATTAGAATCCATTAAACACTATTCACCCCCCTCCAGTATTAAATTAGCCTTAAGATCCTTAATCCACACTCCCTTTCAAATTTCACCTCTAGGGACGAATGGCATGTAGTCCTATATCATGAAGATCTTTGTCTTCAAAGATCTTTGTTTTCAATATGTTTTATTTCGAAAATTAGTTTGAAGGGATTTTCAAAGAAGAATCACCTAAATCCAATCTTGGTATTTCGAGTAGGAATCATCCAAATCCTATCCTAATTCTTTCGTGCTAATCATCGATAAAAAGGTGTTAAGTTCATATTGGGTTTCAAAAATTAGTTTGAAGTGATTTTCGAATATGAGTCACCCAAATTCATCCCGGTTCTTTGGATAGGAATCACCCAAATCCGATCCCAGTTCCTTCATACCAATAATCGAATAAAAGATGTTAAGCGGCTAATTAACATTCAAAGAATTTGTTTCTATTCCTTTTTTTGGAAAAATTTAAATATGATCTTTTAGAGTATCCAGGCTTTCCCTTCGATCTGTTCCACCCATCGTCTAAAAGATAAAGCAAAGGTCAAGTAAGTTCAGGGCACTGGTTGCTCCATTCCTAACCTTAGTTAAGCACCTTGTTTTATCTTTCCAGATCTCATAGGTGGGACAAATGTACAAGTCATTTTCGGATACTTAATTATTAGCTTTATTTTGGAATTGATTATTAGATTCCAAACTATCTTTCAAATGCTTAATTTTCCTTTTAAAAATATTCATAATTGGTTCTAGGAAAAATTCGTTAAGTCTTCTTTTAAAATGTCATAGAAACGGCAGCAGAAAAGTGCCGCGGAAAGTGCTTTATAAGCTTATTTGATTAAACAACTTTTTAATATTTGAAATTCATATTTTCTATTTCAAATCTCTTTTAAACCATTTTAATAGATTTATCAAATTTATTTCATATTTTTAATCATTTAAAAAATATCATTTTTAAAGAAATCCCTTTTTGGATTCCGAACTGCAAAACCGCGATGTTTTTAGAAAATTGTTTTGGACATATTTCAAAATCTACTTATTGAAATCTTGATTTTCTTTCTTCGTTAGAAAACTACTATCATTGTGGACCAAAGAATTTTTATTTCAAAGAAATTCGATTTATAAATCATTCTCTTGTTAATTTGAAGTTACGGGACGAAATTCACAAACTGCCGCTATGCGACAAGCTCGATTTTGACCAATTTTGTGAGTTGCTTCGGAACTTGTCCGAAACACTTCAAATTTATTTTAAATCATATTAAAATTGTTTTAACTTGTTTAAAACAACATTTTCATCATTTAAAACTCATTTTTCATTTTATTTTATATTATAATAACATTTTCAATCTTTTTAGATATTTTGAAATCACTAAGAGGCTAAATAATTTTCATACACACGTTTATATGGATTTGATTCTCATTTAATACCTATGGTTAATTACTAATCATTTATCTTATCATTTATCAAGCAAGTTATCAACCACATAAACAATCATAATAATAAACCAATTTTGCATTTAAGTTATCAAACACTAAAACAATCTATTTAAGGGTTTTAATGGATATATTAAAATAGTTATAAGGATGATTTAACTTTAAATTGAGCACTCATATTTAACCAAATTGTTCACTTCCTACCAACATACATATCACCCAACACTTCACTATTTTTTCAACTTCAACCAACTTTGAAAAATTCGGCAGAGCTTCCACATTACTTCAAACTTTCTCCTACTTCCTTGTAATGAAATGGGCGGCACTTCTTTCTCTTTTTCTTACACCAGACCTTTCTAACTTGCTCCTCCCTCCTCCATAGGTTCAGCCGCCTCATATTCCAACCCTTCCTCCATCATTTCTCCACTCCTTAGATGATAAACCATGTTTTAATGATGATATAAGAACTTTGGCAAAGTTTGACGGCGTTTGAGATTGATTGGTATGATTTTAAGAAAAGTTAGCAAGGAAAGAGAAGAGAAGAAGCTATTAGAGAGTGGAAAAAAAGCTTGAAAAAGAAATAATAAGAAGTGTAAAAGGAAGTGAAGAAGTGGGTTGGTATTTATAGAAAAAAGTTTGGAATAAAATATTATTATGTAAAATGACCAAAATACCCTTTACTTACTTTTTAAGCAACCTTATTTTTTCAACAGTAAACATCGCATTTCAAATCATTACTTTATGTCATTTTCACTTAAGCAACACGTAAGGAATATAATAATTATGTTGGTTTGATTTGATGTTTACTTTTTGCCTTGAAATGACATGTTTGTCTTTTTGTGCTTACTTTTTCTTAATTATATTCTAAAATCTAAGTATGTTTAGTAAAAGTAAACTTGATTAGTGAATTAATTAATACTTATACTATTTGTATATATGTTCCTATATAAGAAAACAAAGGTACGACAACGTTGCGATAACTTTTATCGATAAAACGTTGATTTTTGACAAAATGTTTTACGGCCACATTTTGACGTTTTAGTTAGACTATTTATTTATGTAAATAAAATTTAAAAATAAATTTTTATATTTCTATTTAAAAATATAAACACTCATAAATAAATTAAAATAATTTATTTAACCATTGAAACTAACTTTTTTGAAATCGGCATTTTGTCACTTTTGTTAATATAGGTAAATGTTACTATTTTTGTGTATATTTCTCTTTCCAAATCCTATCTAATATTTTTTCAATCATATAACCTTACTAAATTTATATTTAAAATCATTTTAAATAGTATATTTTAAAGTGGCCAAATTCTGGATCGTTACATTCTCCCCTGCTTAAAAGAATTTCGTCCTCGAAATTACTCAAAACAAAAGTTTGCACAAAACATTTATCTTAAAACTTAATTCCATATAATATACACAGATCATCCATATGAAATATCTCATTCGATCTCCTATTTGGATACACGACTTTATTTCTGAACAAGTATCGATCCCCCAATCCTCTAGTGTTGACTCCAATTAGGCTTCTTGATCAGTACCTTTGCTTCTTTATGTAGCTCTCAACTATGATAAAAAACTCAAGTATCTAACCATAAACCCTCATCAATGTTCGTCATCAAGAATCGAGTGATAAATCCTTTTGTGGACTAGTGTAAACACCTCAAAGTTTCGAACTCGAATCTTTGATCAAAATTTGTGTGGTGAAATGATCTATATATAATATATGTATTTATTACCTTTCAAAAACTAATCATAAAAATATCATCTTAAGTTCAAATATTTTATAAAGGCGCTTCTTTATATAATCCCTTTAATTATTTATTTCCAAATATTTCTATTAAAGAAAAATACATTTTTCACTAAAAAGATAATTCATCTTTATAAAAGAGCTTTCCCACAAATTTCTTTAACAATAACATTATTTATGAACCATTTCGTAAAATTATTACTTAAGTTTTTTTCATCTTATAACTTATGCAAATCAATCATATTTTAAAGTCTTAAGTCCAAATCCTTAATTAATGTTGGAATTCATTAATAAAACATTTTCTAGGTTATAATTACCTTTTTGAGGAGTCATTATGTTGCATAAGTGTATAGACAGTTCATGGCTTAAATCCATATTTGTATGATATACCTTTACATCCTAAGAGTATATACAAATCCCAAATTTCAAATTGGATTTACCTAAATCCGCCTATTTAACAAATTTATACTTTATTGTAATTTACTATTATCTCAAATTCAAAAGTTTTAAAACTTATTGCTTATTTAGTACTATTATTAATTTTCTAGCTTTGAAAAATAAAAATAAAACCACACGTATTTAAATCCTCGAACTCTTAAATCCTTTTTTCTTTATAAATCAGATATATAAATTATCCTTATCTTTTTTCATTTACTCAAAGTATTTTACAATCTTTTACCAAAAGTTTTCATAAATTTCATAGCTTTGAGTGAGGTATGAGTCGGAAATTTTCGACTGTTCAAAATCGTCGAGAATTTTGTTTTATCTTATCTATTAGCGGTCCCAATTTATCTTTGGTTTAAACACTTTTATAAAGATTACTAATCAATTTATCGGTTAATGATTCGCATTATCCCTATAACTTAAGAAAATTATATAGATCTAGTAACTTCAAAACAACCCACGGAACTGGGTACTACCAATAATATCATATATTCTCTTAACAAGAAGAGTAATACTTAAGAGAAGTGCTTACCATTCGAACACATTTCTTTCCTATTTTTAGTTTATTTTCGAGCCAATCGAACTAGTTATCAGTAAATACCTCATTTTATTTTCAAAATCCTTTAGAGATTACTTTATAAAACCTATTTTTATAAATCCATTTTATCTTATATTAATTAAATTCATTTAAATTTCCATAATTCTTTTACTAGAATTTAAATTCTCATTCCTTTTATATTTATCTTTTTTTACACAATCATTTTATAATATTTAAATACATTTTTATCTTATATGTTCATTACTTAAACAAATCTTATTATCAAACACCTACAGTCAAATCGTGAAACTTAGTTCACATGGTATTTGTACTTAAACTATTAAATTAAACTATTGATCAATGTATGATAGTAACTTAATATTATCATTGGAATAAGTATTAATGATCTTAATTACATTATCAGATTTCTTACTTATCGATTATCTTTATGAAATATCTTATAGTTAAACTGCCAAATTTTAATCACAAGGTGTTCATATTTAAATTTCACTAATCCTGATTTCTAACTGTGCAACTTTTCAAAATATATACTTTATATTCAAAATATAATCCAAGGTAAAATTATTTCATTTACCAATTTTTTCAAAATCAGTGTGTTGGTTCACCTGGTTTAAGTGTTTAGGAATCCCTATCGATAAGGTGATCAGGGGCATAGATTGGAATCCATAAATCATTTAGCAGATAAATCAACACAAAATAATTTATTAGTTACTAACAAATACACACTCGTGTATAATACACTCAAACTCATTCTAGGATGTTAGTAGCCCTATCTTTAATAAGTTACTCATCCTAGGGTATTACTACTCCTATCTCCAGTGAATCTTTACCCCAAAATTGGCCAAGGTTCTTGCTTAACCTTCAGCTATGATACCAAATGTAACAACCCGTTTTTCCGTACCTTTTGAATCGATAATATACCGCACATGTCTAATTCAAATTGCATGAAAAGACGGATCATTAACAGTAGAAAGGAAATAAAGATAGAACAGAATCTCACACGAATGGAATAACATATATTATTTCAATAATAATCTTTACAGCGGAAAATTTTAAAAAACAATATCAGAGTCTAACCTAGATTCAGCCTGGACAATTATAAACTTCTATCCTTACAAAAGCTGAAAACAACAAACAAATGCAATAGATGTAGCAGATAATAGAATACGTCCATAAGACGATGAAGATCTTCAGCTCTCCTTTGGAAACTCCAATCGTCTTCAGCTAAACCTGAAACTACTCGGATCTAACCCGAATTTTAAAAATACTCGAATTAGGCTTGATAAACCAGCGTGAGATACTCGAAATTTAAAATGTATAGATCATGATGATGTTATCAAAACCTTTGAAAAGAAGGGTATCTCATAAGACCATGCCTATACATAAACACGGACGGGTTTTTACCTTATGATAACCAAAACACTTTTATATCGAAATGCACTTGATATTATTTTCAATGACATTCTTTTAAAAACACTTTTCAAATAAACTTATTCAAATAAGGTATCAATACTCGGACTAAGTCTAAGGGAATATATCTGGACCGGGTCAACGGAATATACCGAATGGAATATATGGTACCAAGCGATGTAGCTAGAATGTTTGCAAGTCATTACAGCTATTTTGGGAATACAACAAAAACCCTAAATCTCGTATTGGGATTGGATTTCAAACAAGATAGAAACTAGTGGCCTTTTCTCCGATCCACGCATAACAAACATAGTTCCTACGGTGCCTTAATTGCTTTTCTCAACTAGTCACTTGGAACTGTACTTGCTACACTACCACTAATAACCGGTAGTTCCTTGCTTTTCTCAAGCTAACCACTTTATCCAAATGGGGGAATAAATGCCTTGAGGAACGTATCCCCCAAAGGGCCCAACATATTGGAAACCACTGTACATACTAAGTTATTCCGAATTTGTGTCTGTCAGACCACATAATATCCTATATCGATGTGAGGCTAGTGAGGCTACGTTCAATTTCTTCAAAGCCATGCTTTACATACAAAACCATGCTTTGATCATAACAGGTTCCACTTTGAGTGCCACACTGTCATTCCAGGTCACACGACTGATTTCCAAAGAAGTATAACTTCCTGAGCTCATACGTCTCGAGAAAGGGTTTTAAGCTAAGAGAAGTTACCTTCTCCGCCACCAAGCAAATGATACATTGATAGAGATCAACTAACATGATCAAAAATGCAATGTCAGACATTCATCCATACAAGTTCGTTCTGGGACTGAACGAAATCGAATGCACTTTCCTCGGCCATTACTAGGCGATAAGCTTTTGTAATCCGAAAAATCCCACAACAAGGAGACCACTGCTAAAAATAACTCTACAACGGGAGCGACCCAGAGCATGTCAACAAGAAGTCCTCACGTTATGAGGATCCACGGTCTTCAATAATCATCATCTTCAACATGTCTTCACTTTTAAACATATACATTGGTTCGAAGTGGTTTTCGGATTGGAATCGCCCAAATCCGATCTCGATTCCTTCGAATCCCCCTTTAAAAGATTTTAAGTTCGTATGTGGATATCAATCATCAATCAATTACTTCATTTTATTTAAATCAAATATCCTTCTTAGATATAATCTTTTCAATTTATTCCATTTTCTTTTCAAGAGTATATGGAATCATTAAGCCTCATTTATTAAATCATTTGATTTATTAAAACCTTTCTTAAATCCTGGAATACTTCCAAATCATTTTCTTTTTTACTTAGGAAAACTTTTTCAAATCATTCAATAAATCTTAATCAAAGATTTCTTATATTCAAGCTATAACTTTTAACTTAGGAAAAATATTCCCAAATTATTTATTAAATCTTAATTAAAGATTTCCTTCTTAAGTTCAAATCATATTCTTGCAAATCGAAGATTTTCATAAAAAGTACTACCACCACCTTAAATGTGGTACATTTCACCTCCAGGGACTAATGGCAAGCAGTCCTATATCATGAAGATCTTTTTCTTCAATGATCTTTGTTTTTAATATATTTTATTTCGAAAATTAGTTTGAAGGAATTTTTAGATAGGAATCACACCAATCTGATCTCGGTTCTTTGAATAGGAATCACCCAAATCTGATCATGGTTCCTTCATACCAATCATTGAATAAAATATGTTAAGTGGTAATTAACATTTAAAGAATTGTTTCTTTTCTTTTATTTTGGAAAAATTTAAATATGATCTTTTAGAGCATCTGGGCTTTCACTTCAATCTGTTCCACCCCTAGTCTAAAAGATAAAGCAAAGGCTAGGTAAGTTCGGGGAACTGGTTGCTTCATCCCTAATCTTACTTAAACACCTTGTTTTATCTTCCCAGATCTCATAGGTGGGACAAATGTGCTAGTTTTTTCTGCATACTCAATTATTAGCTTTATTTTGGAATTGATTATAAGATTCCAAATTATCCTTTAAATGCTAAATTTTCCTTTTAAAAACATTCATAAATGATTCTAGGTAAAATTATTTAAGTTTAAACCTTCTTTTAAAAAGTCATAGAAACGGCAGCAGAAAAGTGCTACCGAAAGTGCTTTATAAGCTTATTTGATTTAAACAACTTTTTAATATTTGTGTTATCCCATCTTTTGGCAAGGTTGAGATGTCAAGAACTTAATTGGAAGCCGAGGACAATCCATCCTAAAGATCGGTTATACGCAGACTCACTTTGGATGTCGGCAAATTTTGTCCGAGTCCAGATCAAGCTACAATTGATATGACAAGATAAGCAAAGCTATGATAGACAATGTTATAAATTTCAAGGCAATCTGAGTTTGTGTTCTCAAGGAGAACAACTCGTTTGTATCCATCATTTCGTGTCGACAAGGCCGCAATCCATCTCTTCGCATCGGTTGACTTCATATCAATCACATAACTACACTGTTCGTATCCCTCAAGAAGATACTTGTTTGAATCCATCAAGCTTCACTAGTTCGTATCCATCAGGTGACCTAGGTTCGTGTCCATCATGAACCCGCTTGTTCATATCGATCAACCCACATGCGTCCATCTGTTCGTATCCATCACATTATCCATTTTTCGTATCCATCAAGTTGGAACAACTTCGATCGATACGAACAAGACACACAATCGATGCGAACAGTGCAACATAGATCGATGCGAATAGAGCCATAGCACTCGATACGAAGAGATTAGCCCCGATCGCTTCGAACAAGAACAAGTCAAATCGACACGAACAAGGTGCAAACATTGAGGAGACTCGGTCGACTTGGCATAAAAAGTCGATCGATCGAAAGAGTGAGCGCCATGTCAACTTGCTAGCACGTGCCTGGATCGATTCGAATAGATCGATGCAAAGTGCATTGACGTGAACTAAACAAACTTGCAATCCATAAGTCCAAATACTATGAAATTTTTGTTGGAGCTTACATACGACCTAAGGAATGTTCATGCCAAGTTTCGACTCGACTGGGTCAAATTTTGATCGATACGAAATTTGTTCATATCGATCACGGATCGAGTAGAAATCGCGTGGGATCGATCGTGTTGGCCCACTCACGTGCTAAAAGAGGTCTTTCGAGATCTGAGCGAGATATTTTCATCCTACGCCTATAAATAGTACCCTAGAGCCTAAAGAAAAAGGATCTTTTGGCTCTTTGACATCTAGACTCCGCCGAAACCTTTTTTACACTTCAAGGCTGTTGTTGTACTCGAATTTCATCATTGTAATCCACTATAGTAGTTGTAATCAACAAGTGAATATCAATAAAATTATCAACTTCATAGTGGATGTTGGCCATACGCTGAACCACTCTAAATTATTGTGTTTCTGAGTGTTTTCATTATTTGTTCTTGAAGTGTTTGTTAAATAACCCTCTTTTTAAACTTCTATTCTTCATTTTTATTTGTTCAATTACTTCCGAAGAGTGTTGTGCCCAATTTTGATATAAACATTTTGGTTCTTTCCCTGAGAAAATACAGTTTCTCTTCTGCTCTTTGGATCTATTGTCAATACCGGATTGCATGAATCTAAGAAGAGGATCCACATCTCAAGTTTAGAATCCTTCCAACCTATTCAGATTTGCATCAAATCTAGAAAAGGACTTCATTATCCACTATGGTTAGCACAAGGACAGCCTCTACAGCTACAGATCAGGAAGGAACAGGATAGATAAAATCCCGTACAACTGCTTCCATCCAACCACAATGCTAATGGACCGTCATATCCATCAGGCCCTGTCACCAGACAAGAGTTTCAAATGCTACTTCAAGAGTTGACAAGAGTCAACAACAACTTACTTAAGAAGTATGCGCCAACGTAGAATTAACTAATCAGCTAAACCGCCTAAGGCATAGGAGATCCATGGGGGATCACGCCTCCTACTTGTCCACAAAGAATTCAGCCTCATCCGACTACCATCATAGATCTACGCACCCACGGCTAGACGGGAGTTACACTCAAGCTACCGGACATCAACCTGCACTGAACATTTGGCAACCCCAATTTTGCCCATCAACCAGCTATCAGACTGGAGCCTCCTCCCGGGAGGTACTGTCCCTCACTACACCACAAACAACCATGCTACCACCGCTTCTATTGAACTAGGGGTTGATGCCTAAAACCAGTCAGATCCAAACCATTGTCAACGTGGACATACTCCCGAACCCTATATTCCAAAGAACTTTGAGCCAAGGAGGCGAGATACAGACCATCGACCGTGATCGGTCCAACCTCACATTATGGAACCCGACCACACCTTGGCCCAACATGCGCAAAATGTACAGATGCCTGACATCCCCACAATGATCCGTCAGTTGATTCGAGAGAGTCAAGGCCTGATAAACGATGACCGGGGAATCTCCCAGAGTCATACTCCCTTTATAGATGAAATACTCAATGTTGAACCCCCTTGGTGATTCAGGATGCCGGATTTACCAGCCTATGAAGGAAGTTTTGATCCCAATCAACACATCTTGAAGTATGAGTGGTTGATGAATTCCATGCGGGTTGGCGATGCAGTTAAATGTCAAAGCTTTCTGATCTCTCTGGGAGGTATAGCTACTATGTGGTTCACTCGTTTGCCACCTCGATCTATTTCTGGTTTTGACCAACTGGCAACCAAATTTGTTGAGCAGTTTTGAATACATGCCGCAAGGCCAAAGGATGTTAACACTCTGTCTAGTGTCACAAGCTCCTAGAGAGATAGTCTGAGGTTATTTAGAGAGATTCCATGCTGCGTGTGTTGAGATCAGTAACCCAAATGATAACTCCATTCTTATGGCATTGATTAAGGGGATTGACCCTGATTCGGAATTCGGCAATTAGTTGGCCAAAAAACCGCCTACGTCATTGGATCATTTTGATTCCAAAGCAGCCAAGTTCTTGAGAAGGGAGGATGCAAAACAGTCTAGGAAATAGGATGACGCAGGGCCGAGCATGGAAGGAATTCAAAGAAATGTTGCAGTTAAACAGTCCGGGGAGAGCTCCGAGAAAGTGCAATTGAATATTCGAAATAAGCAGACTTAGCAAAAAGGCGATGAGAATCAAAATAGAAAGCAGGATCAAAACCATGGTCCACACGTAGAGCTCCTATGTTCGATAATTACATTCCTCTAATTACGTCGCTGGAGAATGTGTACCTACAAACTTGCAGTACTATCCGGTACAAGAAGCCTACTCCGAAGCCATCATCCGAGAGGCAGATCCAAACGTGGAAATTTTGTAGGTTTCACGAGAGTTATGACCACAATACAATGAGTGTCATCATTTGCAAGATCTTATTGAGAAGTTGATTAGAGAGAGGAAGTTGGAACGGTTTATGCGGGTGCCGCAGTCTTCGGGCCTATCGAATCAAAATAACGTACCTAGTCTAGAATCTTGCCAGTCTAGAATCCACAGCTTCAATGGGTGTGCTACTATACCCACTGGAGTGGTGTATCTACCAGTGGAGTTAGAGTTGGAGAACACCAGAGAATGCAGATATTGCATTTTATTGTGTTGGACATAGATTCCCCTTACAATGCTTTCTTGGGTCGACCGACCCTCGTTGAATTTAGGGCAGCCATTGCCCCTTGGTGTTTGACTCTAAAGTTTCCCACTGATCGTGGAGTTGGAGTCGTTCAAGCAAATTAAGCTGCTGGACAAGCCTGTTATGTTGCTGAGCTGCATGGGGCGTAGAGAAAGGAGAAAGGAAAGGGCGTACAGGAATTTCTATGCGTCTATTTTGCTGATAATTGACAATAGGTGCCTGGGCCTAGGCCCGGGCACCCCAACCAATTCCAAAGGGATCTTGACCCGAGAGATACTGAAAGTGAAGATGAAATTAAATACAATCAAGCTTCCCCTACCGAACTGACAATCGATGTCCCGATCGACGATGACGACGATTCGAAGATGGTAAAGATTGGATCTTAGTTAAGCCAACAAACACAGAAGGAATTGGTTGAATTTCTCCGGACGAACCTCGAAGTATTCGCCTGGACGCATTTTGGCATATGTAGGATCTCATCGGACATCGCAAGCCACACTTTGAATATTAATGCACGGTATATCCCGGTCAAATAGAAAAGGCATGGTATGGATCTAGAGAGATGTACCGTCCTTAAAGAAGAGGTCAATAAGTTGAAATCGAATGGGTTTATTCGAGATGCCTTTTACCCGGAGTGGATACCCAATCTCGTGTTTGTCTGAAAGCAAAATAGAAATGTTGACTACTTAGACTTGAACAAAGCTTGCCTGAAAGATAGTTTTCCACTTCCTCAAATTGATCAGCTCGTAGATTCAATGGCTGGGCACAAATTATTATCCTTTATGGATGCATACTTTGGTTACAACCAGATATCCATGAACTTACCCGACCAAGAACATACCAGCTTCGTAACCGACCTGGGACTCTACTGCTACATTTAATGCCTTTCGAACTCAAGAATGTCGAGGCAACATACCAATGACTAGTCACTCGAATGTTCGCCAACCAGATCGAAAAGACTATGGAAGTATATGTAGACAACATGTTGGTAAAGTCACAATTCTACACTGGTCATATTAAAGACTTGGAATCAATATTTAACATCCTTTGAGAATGCAGGATGAAGATCAATCAACTGAAATGTCACTTTAGGGTCACATCCGAAAAATTCCTTGGGTTTATCGTCAACGCTCGAGGAATCGAAGCAAATCCCGAAAAGATCTGGGAAATCAGAAATCTTGAAACTCCAAGAACCATAAAGCAAGTCCAAAGCCACAATGGGAAGTAGTAGCATTGAATAGGTTCATTTCAAATTGCACCGACAAATGCATTCCTTTCTTTGATTTGATTCGAAAAGTGAAATGGAATTTTGAATGGACCACGAGCACTAATTCAACAACTATCCACACCGATGATTTTGTCAAAGCCTATCGAACACGAACAATTGCACCTTTACTTGGTGGTATCAGAAAATGCAATCAGTGCTGCCTTAGTTCGGGAGGTAGACCAAGTGTAGAAACCGGTCTGCTATACTAGTAAGCGATTAACCGGAGCCGAGAGAAATTATCTGAAGCTAGAGATGTTGTCTTATTGTCTCGTTATTGCCTTAAGGAAGCTCCGTCCATATTTCCAGGCTCATCCTATCACTGTTTGCACCGATCAGCCGTTATGACAGGTCCTTACGCGGCCTGAGATATCTAGTAGGTTACTCAAGTGGAACATTGAACTGAGCTAGTTTGAAATTACTTACACTTCAAGGAGAGCTATTCAAGGACAAGTCCTAGCATATTTCGTAGCCGAATTTACCATCCCAAAAGACTTGCCCTAAACTAGTGAATCTCTCAAGTATATCAAGAAGCTGCATACTGATGGTGCATCTAATGACCGATGCTCGGGTGCTAGGGTAATACTTGAAACCCCCGAAGGTCCGTCCATATGTTATGCTCTAAAGTTTTTTTGTGCAACCAATAATGAAGCTCAATATGAAGCCTTGCTTGCCGGATTGAAACTCGTCCGAGATTTGAGAATTATTACTGTGGAAATTTATTGTGATTCACAATTAGTTGTATGTCTAGTTCGGGGTGAATATCAGGCATAGGAGTGAAGGCTGGCTGCTTATCTAGATCGAGTCTAGGAGATACTTAATCAGTTTGGTTACCATCTTCTACATACCCTGTGAGCGCAATCAAAAGGCTGATTCAATGGCAAAGTTAGCAAGTATGGGCGAAGCACAACAAATGGTACTCGTTCCTGTGGAAATGTTATCTTCCCCAAGCATTGATCAGATGGAGATAGACTGGATATTTGAAATCACTCCCCATAAGGAGTTGTGGATGATTCCGTTTCGAAATTACCTCGAGCATGGAATGCTACCTAAGCGCAGGAGTGAAACGAGACGGATTCTTCGAAAAGCTTCGCAGTTCATTATTCAGCATGGAGTCATGTATAGAAGAGGGTATTCCATTCCTCTACTCTGATGTATCATCCATGATTAAATTAAGCGAGTGTTACATGATGTGTATGAAGGAGAATGTGATGATCACACTGGAGGGGAAGCTCTCGCTAAGAAAGTACTCCATTATGGATATTATTGGCCGACTGTAAACCGCGATGCAACAGATTACGCTAGGTAATGTGATAAATATCAAAAGCATGCTCGAATTCCTAGAGCCTCACCTACTCAGATAACCCAAGCGGTCACTCCATGGCCGTTTGTAGTATGGGGCATCGATATCATTTGCTCTCTAGCTCTAGCCAAAGGTGGTGCGAAGTACGCCATCGTCACAGTTGATTGCTTACCAAGTGGGCCAAAGCTGAACCTCTTTCCACAATCACGACGAAGAAGGCTATCAAATTTGTAGTTCGCAACATTATCTGCCGATTTGGTTTCCCACATGCCATCATCGCTGATAACAGAACCTAGTTCGGTAGTTTTGAATTCAAGGATTTCTGCCAATGATTCCACATTCAAAAGAAATTCTCCATAGTGGCACACCCTCAAGTGAATGGCCATGTTGAAGCTATTAATACGGTTATCAAGTCTATTCTAAAGAAACGACTGGAAAAGGCCCGGGGCAAGTAGGTTGACGAACTTCCTATGGCTTTATGGGCTTACCGAACAACCCACAAGTCCACGACCGGACACCATCCATTCTCTCTATCCTATGGTTCAGAAGCCATTATTCCAGTCGAGATGGAAGTACCTTCTCATCATGTGAGTTATGATGGTCCAAAGAAAAACGCCATACTACTTGCTGAATCCATGGATTTGTTGGATGAGAAATGCGAAGAGGCTGATTTGAAGGCAGCCGCATACCGAAATCGAGTCACCCGATTATACAATGCCATGGTCCGACCCCGAACCTTTGAACTCGGCAATCTCATCCTCAAAAGAATCTATCCATTCCTTCGCACATGAAACCAACTTGGGAAGGACTATATGTGATTGAACGAAAACTCGAAGATGGCACCTTTAAGTTATCGACCTTGACGGTCTTACTTTGCCAAGAGCCTGAAACAGTAAGAGTCTCTGTCACTACTACACATGACAGGCTCTATTTATTTTAGTCTGTTTTACATCTTCAATTTTTTTATGCATTTTGCAATTTGTATTTGTAATAAAGCTATTGACTTTTCCATATTTTCTCATTTCAGTAATAAAACACCATCTCTTCGAACTAGAGTTGTGATTTACTGAATGTGTCATACCACCATCACGATGCACGTAGTGCTAAGTTCCATCATATGGTGGGATTTTTTCAAATAGAGAGTGACTGTGATACGACCGGTCACTCGGTGAGTGAAACCCGTGCTCAGGTGCAAGTCAGTACACTAAAGTCAAAAAGGATTGATGCACAACAATCCTTTAACTAACTCCAGTGTTCGAGAGTGTGAGGTGGAGTATAAGCTTATAAATGCAGTTTCGAAGATGGTAGATCTGTCCACCTAACGACTTTGACCGTATCATAACCAAGTTCGAGGAGGATGGATCTGTCTTTCTACGGACCTCACTTGTTAACTCAGGGTGGATGTGAATCGACCATTCACGATCCTGATAAATCCATCGTTCCCGAAGTGTGAACAGAATTCAAACACCCGAATAGATGTGACTGACCGTCTGTCGGCCAACTCCAAATTCCTGGAGTGCGAATTGGAGTATAAACATTAACTCCAAATTCAAGAGTGCGAGTCGGAGTATTAATATCGACTCCAAATTCCTAGAGTGGGAGTTGGAATATAAACATTAATTCCAAATTCTCGGAATGTGAATTGGAGTATAAACACTAACTTCGGGTTCCGGAGTGCAAACTAGAATACAAATGTCGACTAGCGCCAGGTTCCCAGAGTGCGAACCAGAGCATCGACCACAATTAAGTCTAAGTCCCCAGAGTGTGGTTAGAGTACAAACATAACTTGGGTGTGATTGACCACCCATAACATAACTCTAAGTCCCCAAAGCGCTGACATATATTTAAAACTTAAGTAGGCATGACTGACCGCCGGTGAATGCATGCAAATCCTCGGAGTATGGATATGATCATCGATAATCGAGCAAGTATGGTTCAACCACTCAATCTCCACTTGTTTCAAACATCCATTCAGTAGTGCTAAACTCAATGTGTTGAGAGTGAAATGCAATCACTGGCCGATCTTCACAACTCATCCCCAAAATTGGGGGCAGAACTTAAGTGTCAACCATTGAATGAAGAAATGCAACATCAAAGTTCAACTTAATCCCCAGTCATGACTTGTGTCTGTGATTTTCGGACTTAACAAATAAAAACAAACTCAACTCAAAGGTTGGAACTCCACATGTGCACCAGACTAGAATTCAAATACTGGAACACTTAAGCAAAATAAACTATAATAGAGTTGAAGCCAAAAAGAGTTTCATTTCAACTATCCGTGGAAGAAATTAATGTATAGGTTATTTTCAAAATTCCTACCAGCAAGGGCCAAACCCGCATCTATACACGACCTACAAAAGCTAAAATAAAATTCCTATCTACTTAAAAATGTGCCGAAGAGGCCTATCTACTCTTTCTTTATCCTCGGCTTCTTCTTCGGCGTGGACCCCCCCAGAGCTGCTAGTGATTTTCCGCATCAACTTCTTCAGTAGGTGACATTTTATCTACCTCCTCCTTCGAGCTCAAGTGAATAGGAATACTTCCTATAGGCGGAGTCGGAGGGGTCGGATCCACTATTGGAGGCGGGATAGACACGCCAGTATCGATAATTGTACCATCAGGTGATATCATTCTCAGCGGAGCCGGGCTAGATGCCACCATTCCACCTCCAGAACTACCGCCACAAGCCACTACCTCCATTTCAGCGGTGATTTCGGCCAATATCTCTTCTTTGCGAATTGCATGAGCCTCATTGAAGGCATCAATGGTCGGCATTAAAGAGCCAGTAGCGGTGTGATTCTACCCATAACAAATGGTAGGTCCGCAAAGGGTCACTATGGCGACTTAGAAGTTCCTCCATCATCTACTCATCAAAAGAAAGTGTGCACCCCTGTGTTCCATCGATCGGCTCATTCGTTGTTGTAGTGGTCGCCTCAGTAATGATGGCCTCCTATGTTTGATGCGATTCTTGAGATACAAGAGGCACGATTAGTGTAACTCCAGTCATTGGATAGAGAAAACGAAAGACTGTTAGTAAACACTTCAAATCAAGCTCCTTATTTTGAACACACATGAGAAATGTTCAGAGTACCTTCCTTAGTTTAGCTTGTGGACGACTAAATGACTTCAGAAGTGTGCTCTTTAGCCGAAGATAACTGCGCTTGTTCTGGATTATAAGCAAGGACGGATTGGGGATCAACCGTTGGTGCAGATACAGGTTGGGTTGGCGTAGGAATCTCAAGACTCGCATCGTGATGTTCAACACCTGAACCATCTCCAATCTTCGAGTGTTGGGCGCTGAGCTTGTCCTTTTCATGTGAAATTATCTACTCATGGAGAATCTTTCTTTCATATTCATTCAGCGTATGATTCTCAAGCTCAAACTCGTCGATTGATTCATCCGGATGCACCGCCTTCTCCTCCTCAACCAATCGGCCCTAGGCGCTGTGAAGATGTACCGGATAATTTTTGGGCCAGGTTAGGTTCCTATGCTTAAACACATTAGCATTATAATTGATGTGGAGATCTTTGATATGATCCTTTAGCCTAGACTCCGCCGTTCGATCCCTCTCCTCAACCTTAGTCTCCACCATATGGACTTTAGCCGTTGCCGCATCCCATTTAGCTTGGAGCACTACAGCCTGCTCACATGACTCCTGGGCTGCGCAATTTGCGTCATCCCTCTCGTTGATAATTTCAAAGGATTTGGCTTTAAGCTCGTTGAGTTCTTTGAGAGTCGCATCCCGTTCGACGGTAATGGTGGTGTTCCGATGGACCATCTCCTCCACCAGGGCATAGTGTGTTTGCCTCATCCTCTCCATGGCCATTCGCCTCGTCGTCCTTTTGAGTGGCCTCTATTGGTGACTTTCGGGAGGATTCGACTTCATCATTGAGCACTTAGATGATTCGATCCTTTTGAGCAAGCTCGTTTCCTAATTTCTCTATGGTGGTTGCCCGCTCAAAGGCCAGCTTCGAAGCTTTCTCTACTGCTTTTGACCACTCCTTATACTGAGTGTAGATGTCGTGAATATAATCATGCATCATATTCTCCGCTTCCGCTGGAATTCTCTTCAAGTGCAGGGCAAAGATGTAGCCATCAAGGCAGATGTTTAGGAAATCCTTCATTAGTTGTAAGATTCTAATTGCCCCTTCTCTGATGGCCTCAGTGATAGCATGTTCATTGACAATGGGAGTTTCGATCTCGTGTCTATGACGGTTTAATTCAAGCCTAGAGGTTTGGGAAGATGGTTTATGGTAGGGAGGCTCTGCAATTTGTTTTCCATATTTCGAGCGGTGTGTAGGGATTCTAGGAGATGGAAAGAGAGATCGGGATCGATACCACTGCTCTAGGTTCCTATCTGTATTCCTATATCTCTAGTGGTACTCCTGACTGGAATAACCACGGCCGCGGTTTCTATCATCTTCCCTCCTACGGGACTCATAGTATGAACTCGATGACTGGCGCGCTGAACGGAGGCTTCCAAGCATACAATCTCGCCTAGTCATTGTGCCTGCAAAGTTAAGAGAAGCAAGGTTAGTAATCTCTTGAAGTAAACAGCTTGTGATCGGAAATAATGTAGTGCCGTGAAGTGTATATGTATGTTCAACCCCTGACCAACCGGGAATGTCGGCCACACTTGTGGAAAGAGACTCGCTTAAGTCTAAGGCACTCTGAAGCTCCCCTAATCCGACGTTGTGTTAGGGTGACACATAATCCAGAATTGGGATATTGGCAAGCCCTTCGAAAAGGTTCTCCACTTGCATGGGAGTAGCCTTTGAAATTGTAATACCAGAAACAGGAAGAGACACGATCAGGGATTTCCATCTCCTAGACTTAGAACGCTTATGGGCTGCGGCCTTTCCTTTTCTCCTTCCCTCAGAATTTTGAAAGGCGTAGGAAGGCCCGACAATGTGTTCATCGTCGGTGGGTGTATCTTCATCATCACCTTCTTCAGCTATAACAACCCTGGGTGTCTTAAGCTTCACCCGTCAAGTTGGGATTGGCCTTAATGTTTCTTCGAGCCTTATACTCTGATTTTTCTCAATCAGCCCAACTATCTTCAAGTTTCGGTCTATTAGGACCGACTCTATTTCCTTCATCTCATTCGGCACTTCTTGAAGGACATGAACTATCTCCCTAAAGTGTGCACCCTCGGGTCATGGGATTACAACTATAAATTAAAGAAGATATACGTTTTGGTATCAACTATGATTATCTTGTTAACTAATTAAAGAGATTGCAGCACTTACGTCTAAATAACCATCAACCGGTGAATCCTGGAGGGCATCGGACATAAAACCACTCCGTTTTAAAATAACTCGGCCTAATCCAGGAGTCGATGACCATTTTAAAATTCCTAACCGCTTCCAAAAAGGTAAAAGAAGGGCTATCTCCCCGGCTCTTGACATTGAATAAGTATCTAATTTCGAGCGCGGTTGGTGGCCGGAAGAGATGCTCCATAAATATAATGAATAGACTATTCAACAGTGCATATACATTGGGATGTAATTGAGATGGAGCGATTCCAAGGAAAGACAACACTTCTCTAATGTATTGGTTAAATGGAGGAAGTGTTCCAGCTGTCCATGCATGGCGATTGAAAGCGGCAAACCCCTTCGGTGGAAAATGCGGCCTATCATTTAGTCCCGGCAATAGCACATCGTCCAATGACAAGCCACGCCTTAAGCATATCTGTCCCATCATGTCTTCGAAAACATTGGATGGTATTGAATTTGGCGGATTATCGATATAGCGCCTGGTAGCTCATCTGGAGATGGATCTATAATTTCGACCGCGATGGCCGGTATCTCGATTGTTAAGGGTAGTGAACTCTGAATTTCCTACTGTTGTGAGCTTGTAGACTCTATAACTAACTAACTTATGAAAAGTATCATTGGATGATAATAAGCCCTTATATCCCCCAGTGCGAAGTGTGTGAATGTGTTGTAGAGTGAAGTGCTACATATTACTTGAGAAATTCAGCAGAATATGAGAAAAACATTTGGACGACGAGACTTCAAAATTCAATTGGAGTGACCGTCATGGCTGACCGTCACAACCGTGCCGTCCAGACTTTAGACACCGGTCCTAGTTACAGTTTGTCAAGATTTTGATTAAACTAAAGTTCCATCGACGAGCTTCCAAGGACAGTCAAATCTGTGTAGTTATATTACCCCGCTATAACTCCGCTATATCACATAGCAGATTTCTACCGCTATGATTTTTCCATGTAGCCCCAAAATATAGCCTTTCCGCTTTAAGCCCCGCTATTTCCACTATATCCCGTTATTCCCGCTATATTTTGCTATTTCCGCTATATCTTCTTTAATAAAATGAATTGAAAAATTGCATTTATGCATTATAAAAACTATGAAACTAATTTATTTGATTTAATTTTTAATATATTTTTAAAAATGAAAATACTCTGATATTCTACTAAATTCAATTATGTTATATAACATTTTTACATTTATTTGAAGTACATTTCCACATGTTTTTATTTAAAATCATTTATGTATTAATTATAATTCAATTGAATGATGATTTTTCATTTTGTTACCATTTATATATTTGTAAAATCATTAAGTACGAGTTTTATATGCTATTTTAGAGCCATCTCCTATATCCCGCTATATCATCGCAGTATCCCCGCTATGACTTTTTGCACCTCCGCTGCTTTGAATTCGCCGAGCGCATTAACTGCACAGAGTCAAATATACAGTTTAATAGTTAAGTTCAGTCATGCAAGGCTAAAGCTCGTCGGAGTTGAATGTTTAAGTATGCAAACGGCCATCAACTCGTATCCATTAAAGTTCAACTTGGATCGTTCCACCAAATCTTGCGTTACTATCGGTCCAGGGTAATGGATTCCGTATCGATCCTGAAGCCTCCATTCGTATCGATTCTGAAGCATTCATTCGAATCGATCCTGAAGCCTCCATTCACATCGATCCTAAAGCCTTGGCTTCGTATCAATCACCCTGGACCACTCCACCTCATAACAATCAAAGGCAAGCAACTTTGCATCGATCGTTCCTGATCAATACGAACTCCCACCTTTTAGATTGACACCAAGTGGTTGTCGCCCATGCCATGTATCGATGCGAATGGCTCCATCATCTCGACTGAAAGCTCATCTTCATCCTCAACTCTCCTTACTCCTTCTTCCTCAAGCCGTTTGCACACCACGCACCTTCTCGCCTTTTTTTCGATAAAATTCTGACATTAACAATGATGGAATCGATGACGACTTTGGAAAAGCCAGCATTAAAACTCAAGTCTCGTCATCTCTGAGGGGTTTTGATTGGTTAATTACCTAACTTAAACGATCGGGTCGAAGGATTGATGAGCTATTCGATTTGGAGGCGAAAATAGTTCAACGTTCTTGTATTCTTTATCGATACGAAGGCAGAAAAGGAAGTAAGAGCAAGTGAGAAATTCGGCTAAGTACAGAACATATTTATATGGAAGAAAAAAACCCAAGAAAAGAAACGATTCGTCTCCCAGTTATCTCGATCGATATACGCAGGTTTCCCCTCAAAGCGATACGGAGGGGTTATTTATATCCATCTGCTCGAAACTTATCGATACGAAATTCACAACAAAGACTTTTCTGGATCACTGGATCCTACCAATATGAAACGCATGTTTCGTATCCACAACTTCCAAGCTTGCAGAAATTTGAATCTACCTGATACACATTGATACGAATAAACCTAGAAAATAGCTGCTCTATTCACATCCCTCTTAAGTCCATCGATATGAAATAGTAAATTCGTATCCATCGGTGCAAATAACATCGATTCGAGAACAATCTTTCAACCTTTTACATCAATCTAGGAGAGGATCGATACGAAGGGACATTCCAAAATTCACAGGGACATTCCATCAAACATTGTTGCAACCCGAATTTCACATTGATTTAGGAGAGGATCGATACGGAATTCGATACAAGAAAACTGACAACGACCTGTGAACGTGCGAACGTTAACGAGAGTCGGGTTAACATATATGCATGTATGTCAGACTAATTTTCAATTTTCAAAATTCACAAGTCAAACGCCCACTTGATGAACAATTGCAACAACAAACAGCTGATCACTATCATACAACAATCAGTTACAATAGCACATAGTACAACAATTGGCAGTTTACAGTTCATAATTTTTGTCACTATGATTCAATCGAAAGCTACAACTTTCGACGAAAAGACAACAATCGTTTAACAAGTCATACAGAATTGTTCGAAATGAAAGATACGTCTATTCAAAGCACGTCATGTTCTCACAAGACGTACTTTGGGGGGAAAATGTTATCCCGCCTTTTAGCAAGGCTGAGATATCAAGAACTTAACTGGGAACCAAGGACAGTCCGTTCTGAAGATCGGTTATACGCAGACTCACTATGGATGTCGGTAAATTTTGTTCGGGTCCAGATCAAGCTACAATTGATATGACATGACAAGCAAAGCTATGAAAGCCAACATTTCAAATTTCAAGTCAATCCGAGTTTTTATGCTTAAGATATGATCGATATAAGTCAAGGAGACCAACTCGTTCGAATCCATCATTTTGTGTCGACCACGCCACAATCCATCTCTTCGCATCGGTCGACTTCGTATCCATCACATAACTGCACTATTCGTATCCCTCAAGAAGAGCCTTGTTTGAATCCATCAAGCTTCGGTAGTTCGTATCCATTAGGTGACCTAGGTTCGTATCCATCATGAAACTGCTTGTTCATATCGATCAACCCATACATGTCCATCTGTTCATATCCATCACATTATCCGTTGTTTGTATCCATCAAGTTGGAACAACTTCGATCGATATGAACAAGACCACACAATTAACACGAACAGTGCAACATAGATCGATACGAACAGAGCCACAACACTCGATACGAACAGAATAGCCTCGATCGCTTCGAGCAAGAACAAGTCAAATCGATACGAACAAGGCACGAACATTGGGTAGACTCGATCAACTTGGCATAAAAAGTGGATCGATCCGAAGAGTGAGCGCCACGTCAATTTGCTAGCAACGTGCCTGGATCGATTCGAATAGATCGATGCGAAGTGCCTCGACACGAACTAAATAGCCAACCGAGGAACTCTAATTTGCATCGATCATAACTAGCAATCCACAAGTCCAAATGCTATGAAATTTTCACAAGAGCTTACGTACGACCTAAGGAATGTTCATGCCAAGTTTTGACTTGATTGGGTCAAATCTTGATCGATATGAAATTCGTTCATATCGATCACGGATCGATTCGAAATCGCGTAGGATCAACCGTGTGGGCCCACTCACATGCCAGAAGAGGTCTCCCAAGAGCTGACAAGATACTTGCATTCTACGCCTATAAATAGCACGCCAGACCCTATAGAAAAAGGATATTTTAGCTCTTTGATGTCCAGACTCTACCGAAACCAATTTTATACTTTAAGGCTGCTGTTGTACTCTATTTCATCACTGTAATCCACTGTAGTATTTATAATCAACAAGTGAATATCAATAAAATCATCATCTTCATAGTGGATGTAGGCCATACATCGAACCACTCTAAATCATTCTGTTTCTATGTGTTTTCATTGTTTGTTTTTGAAGTGTTTGTTAGATAACCCTCTTTTTACACTTCTATTCTTCATTTTTATCTCTTCAAATACTTTCGAAGAGTGTTGTGTCCAAGTTAGGTACAAACAATTTGAAATTCATATTTTCTATTTCAAATATCCTTTAACCATTTCAATAGATTTAAGAAATTTATTTCATTTTTTTAATCGCTTAAAAAATATCATTTTTAAAGAAATCACGTTTTGGATTCCGAACTTCAAAACCACGATGTTTTAAGAAAATTGTTTTGGATATATTTCAATATATACTTAATGAAATCTTGATTTTCTTTCTTCGTTAGAAAACTATTATTATTATGGACCAAATAATTTTTATTTTGAGGAAATCCGACTTATAAATCATTCTCTATGTTAATTTGAAGTTACGGGTCGAAATTTACGAACTACCGCTACGCGTCGAGTTCGATTTTGACCAATTTTATGAATTGCTTCGAAACTTGTCCGAAACACTTCAATTTTGTTTTAAACCATATTTAATCTATTTAAAATTATTTAAAATAATATTTCATCATTTAAAACTCATTTTTTTTTCATTTCATATTATAATATCATTTTCAATCTTTTTAGATATTTTGAGACCATTAATAGGCTAAATAATTTCCATACATACATTTACATGGATTTAATTCTCATTTCATTAACTATGGTTAATTACTATTCATTTATCTTATCATTTATCAAACAAGTTATCAATCACATAAACAATCAAATAATCAACTGATTTTACATCCAAGTTATCAAACACTCAAACAATCTATTTAAGGGTTTTAATGGGCATATTAAAATAGTTATAAGGATGATTTAACTTTAAATTGAGTACCCACCTTTAACCAAATTGTTCACTTCCTACCAATATTCATATCATCCAACACTTCATTATTTTTTCAACTTCAACCAACTTTGGAAAATTCGACAAAGCTTCCGCGGTACTTCAAAATATCTCCTACTTCCTTGGAATGAAATGGGCGGCACTTCTTTCTCTTTTTCTTGCACCGGACCTTTCTAACTTTCTCCTTCCTTCTCCATAGGTTCGTCCTCTTTCTATTATACCCTTTCCTTCATTATTTCTTCACTTCTTAGATGATAAAACATGTTTTAATGATGACATAACAACTTTGGTAAAGTTTGGTGGTGTTTGAAGTGGATTTGATATGATTTTAAAAAAGTCAGTAAGGAATGAGAAGAAAAGAAGTCATTAGAGAGTGGAAGAAAAGCTTGAAAAAGGAAGAAGAAGTGTAAAAAGAAGTGAAGAAGTGGGTTGGTATTTATAAAAAAGTTTGGAACAAACTATTATTATGTAAAATGATCGAAATACCCTTTACTTACTTTTTAAGCAGCCTTATTTTTTCAACACTTAACATCACATTTCAAATCATTACTTTTTGTCATTTTCACTTAAGAGGTAAGTAAGGAATATAATAATTATGTTTGGTTTGATTTGATGTTTACTTTTTTGCTTTGAAATGACATGTTTGTCTTTTTGTGCTTACTTTTTCTTAATTACATTCTAGAATTTTCTAAGTATGTTTAGTAAAAGTAAACTTGATTAGTGAATTAATTAATACTTATACTATTTGAATATATGTTCATATATAAGAAAATAAGGATGCGGCAATGTTGCGACAACTTTTAATTGACAAAACATTGATTTTCGAGAAAATGTTATACGGTCACATTTTGACGTTTTAGTTAAACTATTTATTTACGTAAATAAAACTTGAAAATAAACTTTTGTATTGCTATTCAAAAATATATAAACACTCATAAATATAATAAAATAATTTATTTAACCATTGTAACTTACATTTCTGAAATCAGCATTTTATCACTTTTGTCGATATAGGTAAATGTTACTACTTTTGTGTACACTTCTCTTACCAAATCCTGTCTAATATTATTCGAATCATATAACCTTACTTAATTTATATTTAAAATCACTTTAAATAATATATTTTAAAATGGTCAAATTCTGGGATGTTACAGGTAAGTTCGAGTGTCCAGAGATTATTAAAAGAATATAACTCTAGTTCCATCTGCAGAAATTATTCAAGCGGGTATTGCAATATCGTTGGTTTTATAATGACCCATGAATTTCGATAACTAAAAATAGTTAACTTAATAAGATATTGTTTAATGTTGGAAGAAATTAAAAAAAAAAATTTACTAATAAAAATAACAATTGGAATGAAATTGTAATCATATTAATTTAAGTTAATTATTAATGACTTTAATGAGAACCCAATTAATTGAAATATGTTAAATGATACACTTGGTTATAAATTGAATATAAGAGAACTAATATAAATACTGAATAAATTATTCAAATAGTTTGTAGTAAATGGTAATTGAGTAAAACCATTGTTATGTAAGTAATAAATATTGGTTTGTAAATAATAAATCTATAAAAGTGTGATTAAGAGTTATTGGCAACAAGTGTTGTAGTTACCTATTTTATTAGTTTGTTAAGTTTAATTTGAAATCAATCGTAATTAATTCACTTAGTTATTGTAGTTAGTGTGGATTAAATTGGTAAGTGAAAATGTTGATTCAATAAGATGTAACCAAGGTAAATTCTATTCATAATATGATAATTGATGTAATAAAAAGAATGAAACCAAGATGAAATAATTAATTAAGATTTTTAATTTTTATTAATGTTTAAAATTGACAAAATTACAATATAATTGAAATATAGTACTCAGTACAAATAAAAGATGAAAATTGAAAAATATTAATGTAATGAAATATAAAACAATGTTAACTATGTTAGTTGAGTGATAATTGATTGAATATTAAGTTTGGAATCAAATAAAATCAAATTTTTTTGGAATTAATTGTGTAATTAATTGGATTTATTGTAGTTGACATTTGAATACTGTATTTATTAAAAAAATAAACACTAAATTGATATGTGAATTTGCTTTTAGTTACTATAAATACCTGAGGGATCAAAAATGATAAAAATCTACTAGTTTATAAATATTGAACTAAAAGGTGATAAATTAATTCAATATTAATTCAATTAATATGAAAATAGCCATTTTGGCAACTGTCTAGGTTTTCAACGAAACCAGTTTCCTCGGATCCGTAACGGTAAATTATTGTAGGATTTCATGTTTTGTAACGTTCGGACTTGTCGTTTGGGCTCGAAACACCTAGAAATCAATTAAACTGAAATCAAATTGAAATAAGCTGATTTTAACAAAACTTATTCATACGATGGGATTTGGATTTGAAACCTATTCCGTTGAATTTAAAATCATCAAAAACATCTATTTTGATACATGGAATGACCCATTTTCGTTCCAGAGATAGAATGGGCTTTTCAGGTCGTATATCGTTCAACTTTCAAATCAATCTAGTCCATTCTTTCTGTTTTCAGCTTCGACTATAAATAACCTGTTATAAACCCTAGTGTTTCTCAACTCCATTTTCTTGTATGTACAATTCCATCAGTTTCTCACTGTCCAATGGTACACAAACAAATTCCCAAATTACAAATTCAATCTCAAAATTCATACTCTTCAAACCCAAACAAACTATATATCAATTCAAATCTCTCGACGAGCGCAAACCTCTGTAATGATTCACTTTTCGACTCGAATTATCATTTGATCATAAATGCGATGAAAAAGCACGACCGTCCGTTGCTAGGGTTTCCCAATGGACAACGGATCTTCATCTTGAGGGCCATTGGAGGTTGCTATGAGGTAGAGGGCGATGAGCGGGACCGAACCCTGCGGCTACTTCGTGTAAGAGGGCCATGAGTTTGCCATAATCGACGTGATATCAAGCGACAGTCTTCACGAGGAGGCGGTTCCAAGAGGTGTGGAGGCTGCACGACCTAGGGGGAGGGACGTCTGGTGATGGGGTCCTCGGCTATGGTCACTGATCACGACCTAGACGTCTCTTGCGACGGCGAAAATTGGTAGAAAGGGTCATTAGTGGTGGCCGCATACGAGTGGTTCATGTTATTCCTGTACCACTAGGGTTTTCTCATGAATAGATCAGGAGATGTGTCATTAATTTAAATTTTGTTTATTATTTAAATATTTTATTTTTCAAATGTTCTAACTGACATATCTTGTTCATATGAGCTTGGATTTGGATGCAGTTCATTCCATTGAGATCGTATTGAAATTCTGGACATTGTGATGCTGGTTTGGTGAATTTTAAGACCGGTAAATTTTGGGCTTAGATTGGATTTAAATTCAGTTTAAATTCAAAGGTAAGTGTTTTGACCCACTCACAACTTCAAAATTTTCTTATGTTTGTTAAATAAAATTTATGATGTGATTGAAAATTTATTTATGACTGTTTGGTATATTTTATATCGTCATCTCAGTTAATTTGAATTTATTTGAATTAAATCTTTATTTGATTTATTATTGAAATTAAATTGCCACTTAAATACCTGTTATTGTAAATTAGTAAATTGGTGATATTTACTTGGTTGATTTGGATGATAATTGTGATGGATGCTTGATTGTTGATATTGGATGAATGAATGTTGTATTTTATATCGTTATAAACTGCAAGTTCACTATGAGTTGAAATGATACATACCCGAATGATCTATAGATTAGGGAAAAATCGTTATAGGTTGAAATGATAGACTTGAGCGACTTTATGGATTTTATCGTTAAATTCGAGATTGCGGTTTGAAATGATATATAACCATAAAATTCTAATTATCGGATTGAAATGATAAATATCCTTATCACTTGACCCTGGGGTAGAGAATTATATACGGACACTGGATTGGTTAAATTAAATGATCTTTGAATCCTTAATTTTTGAAATTAATTGACTAACATTTTGAAATAAGAATTTGATTTATATTACTTCAATTAGTATTGGAATTGGTATAAATAAATTGTTTAAAGGAATTTAATTGAAATTTTAAAGTTGATTTTTGAAGTATAAATTGAAACTTTTTCGAAATTGAGTTATTAAAATTGTTTGAAATATAACTTTGAAATGTATTGAAATTGGGTTTTGTGATTTGGAAATGTGAAATGTTCCAGATATGTTGAAATAACATAAATAGTTAGATTTATATAAATTCCAAATTCATGTTTCCAAATATAAACTGTTTTAAAATATATCATTTTTAAGATTCTAAATTTTAAGACTTTCAAAATTATTAAACTTTAACCTATATTAACAGTATTAAATTAATTTAACCTATTTTAAAATATTAACCTATATTAACTTGTATTAAATCTAATTAATCTATTTTAAAGCTATTAATTTATTTTAATTACATTTAATCTATGTTAAATCTATATTAACTATTCCAGAGTATTTTGACTATTAAAATTTTATTTAAACTATTTAAAACTATCTAGGCTGTCTTTCTAAATTTCAAACTAAGTAAAGATTTTGTGTTTTATTCAAATCCTCGATTATGGTTAAACGACATTATAACCTAAGCTGGGATTTAAATAACATAATTGATTTAATATGGCAATTTTTAAGTAAGGATTTAACCTATTTTGAAAATATGATTTGTGAAGAAGTTATGATTTCAGAAATGAGATGATTTAAAAGGGTGAATATGATTTCAAAGTGAATATGATTTCGAAAGTATTATGGTTTCGAGAATGTGATTTTTTGATATAAATTGTGAATTGATTTTTGAAATGTAAAAGAACCATCCGGTGTGTAATAAGCGATTGGTTGTTAAAGGGACCGGGATCGGATATTATCACACTCTCTGCCAATATCAAAAACCACTTTAATAACTGTATACGTGGTGGAGATTCCCGAATAAAGTAGGATGGTTTGGTGAACGATTTCTGTATAAGGTATGACATGACCGTGACTCACATGAGTCAGCTTAGATGTGACTAAAACATAAGCAATTGACAGGATAAGTGAGGTCATTCCTCAAGATCGGGCACATTCCATCGATACTATATTCTGCATTTGTGATGTACTTAGTGGCCACCCTTGATTTTGATTTGGGAGTGTGTTCCGAGGTGGGAGGTAGTAGTGGCTATGCATTACCACTAGCTCGGAAGTGTAATTGGTATATCTACCCCGGCATTGCGCAGTTGTGCCAACTTCACATACCCTAGCGCGCCTTCTATGAATTTGTTTTGTACCATGCCTATGGAGTTCCCTTTGATAAGCCCAGTTTATGGGAAGTTATGGTACTGCATAGACTATGGGAATATATAAAATGGGTTATGGGGGATATGGGTAACACCTTAACGCTATTTTAATAATTTACTTTATTATAGACATATTATAATAGCGTATTGTACTACATAGTAGATAGTTTGAGGGATCCTTAGGAGATGGGAATCCCGAACATCTCTTAAGTTATTGAACTCACGTTAGAAATTAGATAGGAGATGTCAAACGATGCCAATGCACTCATATTTACTGTTGATTTAACTTACATAAGATCCTTTAGTTCTGACTCGACTGTTTTGTCTTTTTAATTTTCTTGGGTTAGCCTTAGCATTTCAAGTATTGAAGACCTTATCTCTGGAGGATGAAGACAAAGATTTGTATTACTATTATTTATTATGTTTATTCCACTGTACTCATACTGTTCCACTGCATTATTTATTTATCTCTAACATGTGTAACTCTAATTCTGTGTTGTATAAGTATAATCAAATGTTTTGTAAATAACTTCATGAACTGTTATTTGATTATTATATTTTATCATTTCGCTGCGAGATTCTATATTTGTTTTATTTCTTTCTCTTTTTCTTATTTACCCAAATAACAATCTGCCTCTTTGTATGGTTGAGTTGACATGTGTATCTGCTTAAAGCATCCAAAAGATAGGTCGTTATAGTTGGTATCAAAGCTTTATTTAGCGATAACCTTAGCTTTGTGGGGTCTGACTCATAAATAAGGTAGTAGTACCTTAGAATGAGTCGCTGAGTGTGTGTGTGTGTATATATATATATATGAGAGAGAGCGTATATGTTAGTGTTATAAAAGGGTTTTGTATTATGTTAATTTGTTCCTTTTTGTATTTATAAATTCTAGTGGTTGATAGGACGCTATGACATTGATAGGGATTTCTAAACACTTAATAGGACATACCGACATAATATTTGTTCTGAAATATAGGTAAATGAAATAATTTTGCCTATTATATTTTTGTATATATAATAATATATTTATAAATGCTATATTTGACTGTAACATATTTGTTTGTTATGTAGTGAACTGTATAGGTATTGGTTGAAAGATAAGCTTGTAAATAAAAATGAATATAAACTGGAATTTGAAAACTTAATTTCAGGGATTTTTGAAAATTTCTTTTAAAGAATTTGGAATATAATATTTGTATTATTTAAAAGTATTTCTGATATAATACTTCAATATAATTTGAAGGAAATGTTTTAGAGTAATTTTGGAAGGAAATGAGTTCTGTACTTCCCTCTCTATCGCTGGAAAATAATTTTGGTGATGAGTGCACGCATCGTCGATGTTCATTTTCGAGTTTCAAAGTGGGAAGACTATTGTAGTAGTTTTACTACATATTTATTTTTATAAACAAACATTAATTTCAAAATTTAAATGTGGTTGGATATAAAAGATATGATTATATATATATATATATATATATATATATATATATATATATATATATATATATATTGAAATAATTGAAATAGAACCCGACATTTAGTTCTTAAATTTCCATAAATTAGAGATTTCAATTATTGGAATGAAGTAAAATCTTAATAATTGGAGCTTCTAAAATAAAAGTAAGGAATTAAATGCTAAATTATAATTGAAATATATAGAGATTGAGATTTGTAACTTGGAAATAAAAGGATATGAAAATAAGAAATGGTAATTATTGGACCTTTATTTACTCAAATGAAATAAGTTAAACTTGTGTAACTTTCAATTTGCAATGTTAAAAACATAAATATAACTTACCAAAAATATTAAAATTGAAAATGTTGAGTAGGATATGTAATAGAATATTATAGAAGTAAAGCTTAAGTAATGAATGTGTTCAATAAAATTACTTTTATAGATAAGAACTATGATATTATTGTTGTTATTACTTAAGTTAATGAATTGATATGCTAAGTAATTAAATTGAACATGAATATATTAAATTTAATAATTATAAACTTAAGTAAATGTTTGAAGTTATTTATAATTAAAATAAGTAGGAAGATGAATACTATAAGTAAAAGAATTTGGACTTAAGTTTATGTTTGAGACTATGGATAATTAAAGAAAATGATAAAATGAATACTATACTAAATTAAGTGCTTATTATTTCAAGAAGGCTGAAATGATTTAGAAAATGGATTTGGTATTCGATGACATTAAATAAGAGAATGAATGTAAATTTAAAAGGGAAGAAATTTAAGTATGAACTTATGCTCAAATGAATATTAATGTCTAATTGAAATCAAGTATATAAATTTATTTATGTGTACTAAACTGTAATAAAAGTGTGAAATACTTGAGTAATGAATTCACTGATCATTATAAACAATTGAATGGATATAATTTATGTAAGAAATTAATGTAAAGTAATGAAAAGAAATTCTCGTTATTTAAATAAATGAAATGATTTTAGTAAGTAACAAATGAAATAAATGAAAATAAGTATTAAATGAATGATTATGAATGAAATAGTCATTGTATGAATGAAATTGAAGGAAGGTATGAAAATAAATTTATAAGAATAAACTTAAAATAATGTTTGGAATTTGTTGTTTCTTGTGGCTGACGAGTTGTTTAGGATAGGATACTCTAATTGTTGGGATGTATGAATAATCTGTTGAGATTTGTCTAAAACTGTTGAGTAAATGATATACTTAGTAGTTTATTTGTCATTCTATACGATTTAAGTCTCTAAACCCAAAATAAACCATTTGTTTTGTCTAAATATGGATGTATGATTGATTTCACTGACTCCATATGATGATTGTATGCTTTTGGTTGCAAGTGATTACTGTTATGTTGCATTGACTTGTTTTGTTATTAGTTGAAACAACTTAAAAAATTTCATTTGTATAATTATTAACTCTTTTGGATTATATAAGCGAAATACTGGTTATGAAAGCAATTGTACTGCTTTTGGTTTCATAAAATAAGCATTAATTGCCTGACAAATAGGTACGCTCTCGGATTATGGTTTTATAGCGATATTATATTGTTTTTTCGCTATTGGGATATATTATTTTGAAAATTTTATGATACATATTGTTTTATTTATATTGTTGTTTCTTTCAGACCTCCCCGTACAAAGGAGACTCTACCGAAATATTTCAAAAATTTTGGACTAAGAAAATTTTGAGAAATGTTTTCCAAAATTTATTACTTTGAGTATAAAAGGATTTAATTGTTATAAATTGATATATTTTATTTAAGTTATTTAATTATGTAAATTAATTGTTTTTAAACATTTTGAATAAGATATTGATTTTCTTAATTTCTTCCTTTTCCTTTTTTGGGAGGAAAAGCTTTGAGTGGAGGAGAGTGTAACGACACATGAATTTTGACAATTAAAAATAGCTAATTTAATAAGATATTGTAGGTTAATGTTGGAAGAAATTAAAATTTATGATTTACTAATGAAAATAATAATTAGAATGAAATTGTAACCATATTAATTTAAGTTAATTATTAACAACTTTCATGAAAGCCTAATTAATTGAAATAAGTTAAATGTTACATTTGGTTATAAATTGAATATCAGTGAACTAATATAAATATTGAATAAATTATCGAAATAGATTGTAATAAATGGTAATTGAGTAAAACCAGTGTTATGTAAGTAATTATAATATTGGTTTGTAAATAATAAACCTATAAAAGTGTGATTAAGAGTTAATGGCCACAAGTATTGTACGTTACCTATTTTATTAGTTTGTTAAGTTTAAGTTGAAATTAGTTGCAATTAATTCACTTAATTATTGCAGTTAGTGAGGATTAAATTGGTAAGTGAAGAATGTTGATTCAATAAGATGTAACCAGGGTGAATTCTATTCATAATATGATAATTGATGTAACAAAAAGAATGAAACCAAGATGAAATAATTAGTTGAGACTTTTAAATTTTAATTAATGTGTAATATTGACAAAATTCTAATATAATTCAAATATAGTTATAAATACAACTAAAAGATGAAAATTGGAAGATATTAATGTAATGAAATATAAAACAATGTTAACTATGTTGGTTGAGTAATAATTGATTGAATATTAAGTTTGGAATCAAATAAAATCAAATTTATTGGAATTAATTTGTAATTAATTGGATTTATTGCAGTTGATATTTGAACACTGTATTTATTAAAATAATTAACACTAAATTGATATGTGAATTTGCTTTTAGTTATTAAAAATATCTAAGGGATCAAAAACGATAAAAATCTGCTAGTTTATAAATATTTAATTAAAAGGTGATAAATTAATTTAATATTAATTTATTTAATTAATATAAAAATAGCCACTTTGGCAACTGTCTTATATTTCGACAAAACCTATTTCATCGGATCCGTAACGGTGCATTATTGTAGGATTTCAAGTTTCGTAGCGATCAGACTTGTTGTTTACAGGCTCGAAACGCCTAGAAATCAATTAAATTAAGATCAAATTGAAGTAAGCTGATTTTAACATAACTTCTTCATACGATGGAATCTAGGTTTGAATGCTATTCCATTGAATTTGAAATCATCAAAAACATCTATTTTGGTAAATGAGATGACCCATTTTCATTCCGAAGACAGAATGGGATTTTCGGGTCGTTTATCGTTCAACTTTCAAATCAATCTAGTCCGTTCTTTCTATTTTCAGCATCGACTGTAAATAACCTATTATAAACCGTAGTGTTTCTCAACTCAATTTTCCTGTATGTACAATTCCATCTGTTTCTTACTTTCTAATGGCAGACAAACAAATTCCCAAATTGCAAATTCAATTTCAAAATTGAAACACTCCAAACCCAAACAAAATATATATCAATTCGAAGCTCTCGATGAGCGTAATCCTCTATAACGATTTGTTTTTCAATTCAAATTATTGTTTAATCAGAACTGGGATGAAAAAGCATAGCTGTCCGTAAGGGTTTCCCAGTAGACGGTAGATCTTTATCATGAGGGCGATCAAAGGTTGTTGCGAGGTAGAGGGCGATGAGGGGGACCAATCCATGCGGCTAATTCGAGTCAGAAGGCCGCAAGTTCAACACGATTGACATGTTAGCAAGCGACGGTCACGTTCATGGGGAGGCGGTTCCAGAAGGCGTCGAGGCTGCACGACCTAGGGGGAGGGTCGTTTGGTGATGTGGGCCTCAGCTACGGTCACTGATCACGACCTAGTCATTTCTAGCGACGGCGAAAATTGGTAGAAAGGGGTGTCAGTGGCGACCGCGTACAAGTGGTTCATGTTATTCCTATAGCACTAGGGTTTGCTCGTGAATATATCAGGTGAAGTGTTGTTAATTTAAATTTTGTTTATTATTTAAAGATTTTATTATTCAGATGTTCTAACTGACATAACTTGTTCATACGAGCTCGGATTTGGATGCGGTTAGTTCCATTGGGATCGTATTGAAATTCTGGATATTTTAACATTAGTTTGGATGAATTCTGAGATTGTTCAAATTTTGGACTTAAATTGGATTTAAATTCAAAGGTGAATGTTTTGACCCGCTCACAACTTCTAAATTTTTTATGTTTGTTAAATAAAATTTATGATGTGATTGGAAATTTATTTATGACTATTTGATATATTTTACATCGTATCTCTGTTAATTTGAATTAAATTGTTATTTAATTTATTACTGAAATTAAATTACCACTTAAATACGTATTATTGTAAATTAGTTAATTGTTGATATTTGTTTGGTTGATTTGGATGATGATTATGATGGATGCTTGATTGTTGATATTGCATGAATGGATGTTGTATTTTATATCATTATAAACTGTAAGTTCACTATTAGTTGAAATGATACATACACGAATGATCTATAGATTAGGGAAAAATCGTTACGGGCTGAAATGATAGACTCAAGCGATTTTATGGATTTTATTGTTAAATTCAAGATTGCGGTTTGAAATGATATATAACCGTGAAATTCTGAATTTTGAAATGAAATAATAAATATCCGTATCACTTGACCCTAAGGTAGAAAATTGTATACGGACATTAGATTGGTTAAATTAAATGATCTTTGAATCCTTAATTTTTGAAATTAATTGATTAATATTTTGAAATAAGAATTTGATTTATATAACTTGAATTATTATTGGAATTGGTATAAATAAATTGTTTAAAGGAATTTAATTGAAATTTTAAAGTTGATTTATGAAGTATAAATTGAAATTTTTCGGAATTGAGTTATTAAAATTGTTTGAAATATAACTTTGAAATGTATTGAAATTGGGATTTGTGATTTAGAAATGTGAAATGGTCCAGATATGTTGAAATAAAATAAATAGCCAAATTTATATAAATTCCAAATTCATGTTTTCAAATATAAACTGTTTCAAAATATATTATTTTTAAGATTCTAAATTTTAAGACTTTCAAAATTATTAAACTATTTAACCTATATTAACTATATTAAATCAATTTAACATATTTTAAACCATTTAATTTATTTTAAACTATTTAACCTATATTATCTTATATTAAATCTAATTAATCTATTTAAAGCTATTTAATATATTTTAATTTCATTTAATCTATGTTAAACCTATATTAACTATTCTAGAGTATTTTGACTATTAAATTTTTATTTAAACTATTTAAACTATCTAGACTATCTTTCTAAATTTCAAACTAAGTGAAGATTTTGTGTTTTATTCAAATCCTAGATATAAAGTACATATGGTTAAACGACATTATAACCTAAGTTGGGATTTAAATAACAAAATTTATTTATTATGATGATTTTGAAGTAAGGATTTAACCTATTTTGGAAATATGATTTGTGAAGAAATTATGATTTCGAAAATGAGATATTTATAAGGATGAATATGATTTCGAAAGTATTACGGTTTTCAGAATATGATATTTTGATATAAATTGTGAATTGACTTTTGAAAGTAAAAAAACCATCCGGTGTGTAATAAGTGATTAGTTGTTAAAGAGACCAGGATTAGATATTGTCGTACTCTCTGCCAATACCAAAAACAATGTTACAACTATGTACGCGGCGGAGATTCCAGAATGAAATAGAATGGTTTGGTGAACAATTTCTGTATAAGGTATGACGTGACCTTGACTCTTGTGAGTCAGCTTAGTTGTGACAAAAACAGGAGCAATTGATGAGCCAAGTGAGGTCATTCCTCCGATCGGGCACATTCCTTCGATACCATATTCTGACTTTGTGATGTATTTGGTGGCCACCCTTGATTTTGATTTGGGAGTGTGTTCTGTGGTGGGTGGTAGTTGCGGCTGTGCGTTACCACTAGCTCGGAAGTGTAATTGGTATATCTACCCTAACATTGCCTAGTCATGCCGTGTTCACATGCCTTAGCATGCCTTCTACAAGTTTGTTTTGTACCATACCTATGGTGTGCCCTCTGATAAGCCTAGTTTATGGGAAGATACGGTACTGCATAGACTATGGGAATATAACAAATGTGTTAAAGGGGATATGAGTAACACCTTAATGCTATTTTAATAGTTTATTATAGACATATTATAATAGTGCATTGTACTACATAGTAGATAGTTTAACGGATCCTTAGGAGATGGGAATCCCAGACATCTCTTAAGTCACTGCACTCACGTTAGACACTAGATAGGAGATGTCAAACGCCGTAAACATCTCTGACGCCGTTGCACTCATATTTACTGTTGATTTAACTTACATATGATCTTTTAGTTCTGAATCGAGTGTTTTGTTTTTTCAATTCGCTCAAGTCGGCCTGAGCAATTCAGGGATTGAAGACCTTACCTTTGAGGACGAAGACAAAGATTTGTATTACTATTATTTACTATGTTTATTCCACTGCACTCATACTGTTCAGCTGCAATATTTATTTATCTCTGAGATGTGTAACTCTAATTCTGTGTTGTATAAGTATAATCAAAGTTTTGTAAACAGCTCCATGAACTATTATTTGATTATTATATTTTGACATTCCGCTGTGAAATTATATACTTGTTTTATTTCTTTCTCCTTTTCTTATTTACCTCAATAACAATCTGCCTCTTTACATGGTTAAGTCGACATGTGTGTCTGCTTAAATCGTTCAAAAAGATAGGTCGTTACAGGTTTCTTCCTCGACGAGCCTCTACTGTTCACAGTGGTCGTCTACCTACAGAAACGCATCTGGAAATTGAAGGGAACCATAAAAATAAAATCAAATGGCTATTTTTTCTTCTTTCTAAAAAGAGGATAGGGATAGAATTCTTCACTCAGACCCTTTAACCTTGAAGAATAAATTATTCATCGTCAAAGCATGGGATTCAGTTATAGATAATTTTTGTTGTAGTATTAAAAAAGTTCTGGTGTGGATTAAAATGTACAATATCCCTATTTAAGCTTGGTCCTTAATGGGTATTAACAAGTTAGCATCGAGAATAGGCAAATTTCTATGTATGGACGAATCGACTAAGAGGCTAGATAGATTAAAGTGTGCTAAGTCTATGGTTGATGTCACCCCTAATCCCGAAATGCCTGAAGAGTTCCCTGTCCAAATGATAGAGGGTACGGTTCATTACGTTAAGTTAGTTACATGTGGAAGTCGTTGATTTGTAGTCATTTCAAGGTATTTTGGCATGATCTATTAGGTTGTTCTTTTCATTCTAAAGGGAAGGACTATGATATAGATGGGGATGACAAATTAGCAACCTAATATGTAAATCTAGCCAAAGAGAAAATAAGTTTTGGTGTTGAAGTTAGAAGTAAAAAAAGAATCATAGTAAAACCTCCCACGAAAAGGAGGATTCAAGTCTGAACTAAAGTACATAAAAGGAAATTAAAGTTTAATGCCCATGAAAATTGCACTGTCCAAATCTGGTTGAGAACCAGTTGTTTCGGCTAGCAAGGATACTCTTCATATTAACCAGGAAAAAGGTAACATTATGTTGAAAAAAGGTACTGATATGTTCAGTGATCATCACAAGAATGAAATAGGTCAACCTTTGGATCCTCTGCTGGTGCCGCCTACTCAAGATAAAGGAAAGACAAAAGTTAATGAAGATAAAACCAATGCAATCTACAACATGCAGATTGTTGAATCAGGTGTTAAGGGAAAAGCAACAAAGTCAATGATCATGTTTTTAATCCATCCTCATTAGTAAACGCTGGTGTTAAGGCTAACATGTTGAGCTCCTATCAGGCCACTGATCCAGATCACGAATCTCTAGAGAAGGAGGATGGTGAAATATGTGAAGGGAGTGAAAATCTAAAAAGCACTATGAGTTACAAGTCATGCACATCTGAATTTGTGCATGTATCATGCAACCGAGCTTCCAGTTAACTCACGAAACTAAAACAGACAATAGAATTGCCATGTCTGAAAGTGTTGGCCTCTGTGGCGAAGTCCTCATCATGCATCTTGACGCGCTTTCTTTCTGTAGTGAGCCTAATGACACTTCGGGCAGCAAAGCAAGGTTAAAGGTTTCTCCCTTCCAGTCAATAAAGCTTTCTCATTCCTCTACTAAACCAAAATCAACGTCCAAAGCACCCGCGAAAACTCAAGGTCATTGTTATGTCCATATTCTGCCTCCTACCGTATATAGAGCTCTGCCTTCTCTGAATGTGCAGTCCATCTCCTTATCAACTTTAATTTCGCCAGAGAACTCCTTTGGTAGGGTCACGAGGCGTATGAAAACAGAGATGTTGAATTGCTCGAACATCCCAACATAACGTGTTTTCCTGAAGGTTCTTCAGCGAGGAAAAGGATGTTGTTTTTTTGTTATGATTTTGGTTACTCTCTGTCTTGGTATTATGGTTCTCTTACTGTAATTGTGCTGTGTGATGTTCTCGGGCTTGCTTTTGTGTGGGCTTGTGCTGCTTTAGGTCCGTCCTTTTCGTGATTTGGAGCATCTTCTTGTACTGTACTATTATTTTGTAACTGTAACACTCTGTTTTGTCCAGTTACATTCCTTATTTCACTGGTTTTTTTCCGGCTCTGTAGTAGATAGATAATCCGTCAATTTCCTATATTTCTTTTTCTTATTACTTGTTATAATAAAATGGTAGGGGCCCATTCAACTCCGTCGGCTATGCAAAAAAAACTATTCACATTCAATTAATTTATATTCAATTATTCACATTACTTTATTTACATTCACTTATTACTTAGTTTATTTCTTCAATACCAATATCATTTAAGAACCATTCCATCAAATTTTCTTAAGTTTATACAACACTCTTCATTTTTATTTCCACTTCACAGCTAAAGTGCATATCCATTTCACTAACCATTAGAAATCAAATTTAATTCAATTTAATTTATTTCATTAATTCAAACCATTATTCAATTCTATCACACAACATTTTAAACTATATCTAATTCACTAATTCATTTAATTAGTTCATTCATTAACTCATTTCAAATCATAATCAATTTCATTTCAAAAATTATTTCATTTAACCTAACTTAGGCTAAGTTTCTTTTCAAAATTCATTTTATTAACTTAAGCTAAGATTCATTTCAAATTTTCTTTTCTCAACATTCATATTCAAAAAATTTAAAGCTTTGTTTTACTTATGAATTCTCAAAATTTATAAGTTATCAAACTAATTTTCTCACATTTTCAAAAAACACTTAAATGAAAATTTTCAGAGTTTAAGCACCCTGTTCTTATTTATTTCAAATCATTTTGAAATCATATATATACATATTCCCCTTGGTATATTAAATCATTATTTTGAATTTTAAAATCAAAACTAATTTTACCATAACAAACTCCAATGGTAGCAATTCCTCTCTTGGAAACCTGAAAATGAATGTCGATGATGCGGTAGTCATCACATAAATTATTTTCCAACGACCGAAGTGACTTCAATGCTTCCTATCTTTTTAAAAAGTTTCTAGTCAAAACATTTTCAAAGGAATATCATTATTATTTCTCCAAAACTTTAAAAACAATTTCCAAAATCATGGAATTATAAATTCTCAAATTCTCATCTTTTTAAGTCCTTTTTATTTACAAGTCATGTTTATAATATACTAATGAAATTTCATTTTCTTTCCATTTATAAATCATATATTTATATAATCTCACTTGGGTTATATAAAATCATTCCTTCATTGTTTTATCCTTGATTTTATTATGATAATAATACATTTATTTAATCACAAACAACAAATGATAATAATCAAACATTATCATTTTCTAACAACCAAGTACACTATATACAATATAATAATTTTTAAAAAATTATTCTTTTATATATAAAATACTATCAAGATAAAATTATTTCATTTACCTAATTTCAATACAATACCAAGTCAAACTGCTCTATTCAAGGGTTTAGAGACCCCTATCAATAATATTAATTACTCGTATTGACCAGAATCCATAAGCCACTCAAAAAATCAATCAACATAATATAAAACATTTTTATATCACTAAAAAATGGCACTAATATATAAACACACTCAAACTCATTCTAGGGTGCTACTACCCTTTCTCTAATGAGTAATCCCCATCAAAGCTATGGTTCTTGCTTAACCTTTAGCTCTGATACAAATATAACAACCGGGATTTTCGACCTTCAAAAATGAACACTAATATGTCCACTATATTCCATGCCGAGCAATGCTGGAAAACCCGATTCTTAGGGAAAAAGAAAGAAGGAAGAAGATAAAAAGAAAACTAACATAAGCTCACAATGGAACGAATAATTTATAATATACAATAAATCTTTACACAAGAAGAAACAGTAATATATGTATATAAAGACATTAATCAGAGTGTACTAACCTATTTCAGCCCAAACAGTTTTAACAGACCATCCTTACAATTGCAAATAAATACAACAGTAAACATAGTGGAAATTAGCCATATACGTGAATACATCTCTAGGCCTCCAACTCGCCTTCTGAAGCTCTAAAGCATCTAACTAAAATATGTAAGTATGCTCAGTCTGACCCGAACATTATAATAAAATAACACACGAGCCAGTTTGGAAAACCAACATGAGAAAACCCAGCCAACTGGATTTTAAAATTATAAAAACCTTCAAAATTAAAGGTATCTCGTAAAGCCACGTCGCACATAAACGCGAGTGGGTTTTTACCTTAACCAAAAAATTTAATCCATCAATATTATAATAATGTCTAAGGGTGGAAACAATAATAATAAAGTAGTTTTGATGCTCATGGATGTACATCATAACAATATTAGGTATATAATCCAAAACAGATAAGGCATGTTCGCTAATTGTGTAGGATTCCATGGAGGTGCCCTCAGTACTTCGAGAATGGTCCACCTGCATAAGGATCAGAGATATCCTTCAGAAGCATCATACATCCCTAGTGATGTGCCAGAGGAAAAACATAACTGGTCTCACTAAGACCGAGTGTATCGACTCGTTCATGCATAACAACTGTAAGTAATGTTTGGGTGGAGCCGACTACACCTATGGGTTTGCCAACCCTACTAGCCATGCCTCCTATCTCTGGTTTTAATCATTACCGCTAATGAGGCTACGTCCGGCGTTCCATCTTACGCACCACCACCAAAATAGATCATGGAATCCTACAAGGATACCCATATCTCAGTATATCACGAAACTCCTCCATATAACCATATATGGTTTCGGAACGGTTGCGGTTTTCAAGCGATCTCTTACAATTACACTCTTCCACTTCCCTGGTGCTCCACAAAACAATCGTCGATTTTTTGAAATGCACAATGCCGGCTCTTTAGGAAATTATTAGATAATACACGAGAGCAGGGATCACCCCCTAACCGTTTAGGTAGACAGATCTCCTCATCATTTGTCCTATAAGAACAAAGTGAGTTTATCTGTACCATCAAAATTAAGAAGGATTGCATACTTAGGTCAAGATTTGATAGCCGGTTATTTAACTATCAACAATCACACATTCAAACAAAGATTTATTCCATAAGGGAAAATCCAACATTGGTTAAGCACATAAGCAACCACTAGCCTCCTTTAATAAATATTTCATCCATTAAAATCATTTTGTAAATTATTTGTATAAAATACTTTTATAAAGGTTATCCCCAAATTTCTATATTTCAATACTTAAAAAATATTCACATACTTATCTCAACAGTATAAGTATATTCACACACATTATAGCTCACAACTTAGAAAATAGACTTGTATACTTATCTCTATGGTATATTTAGAAAATTGAGAAATATTTTCTTTTTATTCGATTCCCGATCATATATGAATTCCTTATAATTTTTCAAAACCATTTTATAAATCTCTAAAAAAATCATTTATAATCCATTTACAAAATTCAGTCACTAAAAAAACTCTTTTTGTACATTTTCTAAAATCATTTATAAATTCGTTATGAATCCATAAACCGTTTATAAACTCCTTTCGTAAATCTATAAATCCATTTCTTAAACTCGTTTATAAATAATCCAATCATTTTCAAAAATCTCATTATACATAATAAACAATTTCTCTTTAATTCTCCGAACCCATTTTTAATATTCTTCTTATAAACCCAATCTGTCAATATGATTCTATTTATAAATGCCGAAACATTCATAAATAGATAATGGTCATTTACTTCAAATCACTATTTGTGATAATAATAATTATTTAAATTAAACATCATGAATAACTAAACAATAATAATTAATCTTTACCCTTATTACAAATACTAATAATAATTTATTTCCAAAACCTTATTAATAAATCCTTATTATTAATTTTAAACCATAATTATTCTTAAAATAATTTGTTGAATATGCGCTTTGCGCTATATGATTTTTGTTTGATGATAATAAACATATATACATTCATTTAAATGTATTTGGTAATGTACTATTTTGTTTTTCATAGTTTAAATAAATATTTGTTGAATAAAATTAAATTACACAGAATTCGAATTTGAATTCAAACAGAACAAGTTAAACAGATTTTGAATTCAAACAGAAATTTTTATTCAAACAAATATTTATTACAACTTTGATAGTACAATTTCAAGCTCTCACTATACATATACAATTTTGACTACAATACATGACATTTCACATTTACATCAAAACCTTACTACATATCACTCACACTCATATTTTTGTCTTCAACTATAATCCAGTTTGAATCCAGCATCTGAGTAATCTGCAAAAATATTTTCAAACGCAGTAAAATTGAAAAAGAAATATTTTTGCAATTCAAAAATAAAAGATAATTTTTGAATATATGATTTGCCTCAGTTATTTGGGTTGTTCGTCATCATTTTTGACTGTGCAATATCTGTGCATATCAGTATTTTTATCAGGGATAGGCAATTATAAGTGGCTGCAGTACACACGTGTACATTCGTACACGTGTGCACTGCCTCGCCAACTCATGTGCAAAAATCAAACAAAAGCACAGAAATCAAAAACAAGGCCAAACCCAAGATAGCAACATGCTTGAAGACTCCAGCACGACCAAGTATGGAGTGTAAAAATGCAAATGTCCAAACAACAACATGAAGTGAATCAATTTCAAGGCAGTAGTGTACACAAAGACAACAGCCAGTTCAAATGCAACATTGAAAACAAGCTGCATGAATACAACATGAAGTACAACCACAAAGTTCACAAGTGCAGTAAACGGTGAAGCATCACCAAAGACTCAACAGGGAAAATGGAACCAGACACAACAGTGAAAGTGCAGACCAAGACTCATGGAACAGACCCAACAACTAGTGCCAACATGAACATAACATGTGAATGCATCAAAGCAAGAAAACAACACTGTCGAGCTCGAGATAATACTGCTACAACATGGACTGCAACAAATACATGATGCACAACTCAAATGAATATCAGTGCAAGTGTCAACCAGGTAGCAAGGAAGATCAACACAGCAAGCTACAGCATCAAGTTGATCAAGATGCTACAGATTTCAACCAATGAACCATCAAAGAATGCAAGAAGAAAATTATATGTCAAATTATGATATGAACACAAGCCAGTGCACGATCATGTGACAGTATCAAGTTCTTACCAAATCAAGAAAACATCAAGATGATCAATGACCAAACTTATACATGAATCTGCACTAAAACAAATAATGTCCAGTTATAACCACAAAACCATCAACGCTGCAACTCAAATGTACAGGCCAGTGAACATAGAAGAGAATGACTCGAAGCAGTTATGAACAAATGTACAAATGCTCAAGACCATCAGTACACAGTGTAGTTGCAGACTCCAAGAATATATACATGAACAAGTGTAGCATCTGTTACAGTGAAAAGCCTAAGTCAAGATGGAGTTACAACAATGCATCAGTGAGGAACACAACAACAATGAATACTGCAACATGACAAAATGACAAAACTGCATCAATTACAAATGCAATGCAAAATGGAGTGAATGCAACATGGTGAACAACTAAAGTGCAACAAGTATTGCAGTAATGAATGCATCACATATACAACATCAAAGTGCAACAGAATGGATGCAGCAGTTCCAAGTGATAGTGAAGATGGCCAGAGATGAAGACAGGGGCAAACACAAGATGGGCCGAAGCAGTGAAGTCAGAATTTTCGAAATAAGCATACCCAAAATCAAGTCGAAGTCAAACATTATTCAGCATCAAGCCAAAGCCGTGGTCTAAATCTCAATGTGTGACAAAGTCAAATATCACAAATCACGAAATCAATTCAAAGCCGTGTGAATCAAGCCACTAGAAATACGAAATTGACAAAGTCAGATTAATCCTCAGCATCAAAGTGTAATCGAACGGCAAAGCAAGAATTTTTGAAGCAATCAGTCAAACGCAAAAATAGGAAATCAAATCCTATTAAAACCCTAATCATCATCGACATCTTTTTTCATCGAGTTCAAGCATCGAACAGCAAAGCGAAAAAAAAGGAAAAAGTACATACCAAAGAACAGAACGAACTCGATCCAAAATTAAAGAAGCCGTAAGCAAATCGAAGAAATTAAGGATCGTCAAAGCAATCACGACTACAACCATCTGAACGATCAACGAAGTCGGCGCCTTTAATTTTGCACACACCCTAATTTGGAAATCAGGGACGAAGCCCTAAATTCAGAACTGAGAGGAACAAAAGAGAAGAACGGTCGCCATTTTTTTACAAGAGATAAAGGAACGGGCTAACAAAAAGTGAAGGGGCCGGCCTTTCTTATTATTAAAAAGGGTTTAGTGTTTTAATTTAGGGGTTTATTATATTAATTAGGGTTTAGAGTTATATTTCTATTTTTTGTTGTTATCGTTTTTATTTTTCGAAACAAAACTTTGTAAATCACCACCTAGGGTTTAGGTAGTGTCAGATTGTCTATTTTGAATTAGTTCAGTGAGCAGGGTGTGCGAGTTTGCAAAATTCTATTGTAGGCGGGAGCAGAGTTTGCGAGTAAGCGAGGCTCTATAGGCGGGAGGCAAAGTTTGCGAGTAAGCGAAACTCTATAGGCGGAGCAGGGTGTGCGAGTCTAGTAGAGTGTTTGTGAGCGTGGAGCAAATGTTTGCGAGCAGGGTGTGCGAGTCTAGTAGAGTGTTTGTGAGCGTGGAGCAAATGTCTGCGAGTCTAGTAGAGTGTTTGTAAGCGTGATACTGTTTAATTCTAATAGAAATCTGTGAATGCAGCAGTAGGCAGGGGTTGCCGAAGCTGGGTAAATTTTATGTGTGATTTACTTTTCAGCATATTTATTTCTGCAATTATATCTCTGTTTTTAATTCGAGAAAATTTTCTATAACCCTATTCACCCCCCCCCTCTAGGGTTAATCTAGATCCTACAAGTTGTATCGGAGCCCGGTATATTTTTTTTAACTCTAGAGATATGTTTAAACGTTTTTTAACTTTTGTGTACAAAGTCTTTGCAGCAACTTGGAATGGTGAAGAAGGAGAGAAAGCTAATATATGTTTGATGGCAAAATCAGATTCAGAAGCCAGCTCAGAGGAAACTAGTGAGATTTGTTGGCGGGCTAAGGAGCAACAGGAATGGTTTCTAGATTCAGGTTGTTCTAGACATATGACAGGTGACAAATCGAAGTTCCTTAGTCTAGAGAATTTTAAAGGCGGAAATGTGATCATGGGAGACAACAGTAAGTGTAAGATCATTGGTAAAGGTGAAGTAGGTAACGGTAATTTTTCTTTAACTAATGTTTTATATGTTGAGAATTTGCATCACAATCTCATTTCTATTAGCCAACTATGTGACAAAGGTATGAATGTTGTCTTCGATAGTGATACCTGCAAAATCATTGATAAAGATTCTAATAACATTGTTTTTATGGGCAATAGAAAAGGAAATGTTTACTCACTTTCATTTGATAATCTAAATCTGTCTAGATGTTTGGTAGTCACAGATGAAGAAGCATTTTTATGGCATAGAAGACTTGGTCATGCTAGCATGAGCCTCTTAGAAAAACTTGAAACAAAAGAATTAGTCAGAGGGTTACCACATCAGAAATTTAAAAATAACAAAGTGTGTAAAGCATGTTCCTTGGGGAAGCTTAGTCGATCATCATTTCGTCCTAAAAACATTGTTAGCACATCAAGGGTTCTTGAATTAATTCACATGGATTTATTTGGACCAAATGAAATTGCAAGCTTAAATGGAAAACGTTATTGTTATGTATTAGTTGATGATTACTCTAGATTTACATGGGTTTATTTCTTAGCCAAAAAGTCTGAATCTTTTGAATATTTTTCAAAATTTGCAAAACTTGTTCAAAATGAAAAAGGAGTTTCAATTAAAAACTTGAGAAGTGATCATGGAGGCGAATTTGAAAATTTGGAATTCGAAAGTTTTTGTGAAGAAAATGGTTTAAAACATGAATTTTCTGCTCCACGAACACCTCAACAAAATGGGGTGGTTGAAAGAAAAAATCGTACATTGCAAGAATTGGCAAGGTCCATGTTGAGTGAGTATAATCTACCTCTAACCTTTTGGGCAGAGGCAGTAAATACGTCATGCTATGTAATGAATAGAGTAATGGTTAGACCAATACTTGGCAAAACATCTTATGAATTGTGGCATGAAAGAAAACCTAACATTTCTTATTTTCGTGTATTTGGATGTCCTTGTTTTATTCTTAACACAGGTGATCAACTTGGAAAATTTGAATCTAAGGCTGATGAGGGAATTTTCATGGGATACTCAACAAGGAGCAAGGCTTACAGAATATACAACAAACGAACAAAAACAATTGAATCAATCAATGTGAAATTTGATGAATCTGACCAATATAGAACGACTGAAAAGATGGTTGACGATGGGGTAGATCCTGAAGGCATTGAAGAAGGGACATTTAGTGAGAAAACTGAAAGAAGGACTGTTGATGCTGATAAATTAAGGTTCAAACCTAATCATCCTCCTGAATTAATTATTGGTGATCCTACGGAAGGTATACGTACTCGTTCTTCATTTAATAAAAATTTGTGTGCGTTTTGTTGTCATAATGGTTTTATTTCTGAGATTGAACCTGATTCTGTTGAAATGGCTCTTAATGATGAAAATTGGATTTTAGCAATGCAAGATGAACTTAATCAATTTGAGAGAAACAAAGTTTGGAAATTAGTTCCTAGGCCTAATGACTATCCAATTGTAGGGACTAAATGGGTGTTTAAAAATAAACTTGATGAATCAGGAAATGTAATTAGAAACAAGGCTAGGTTGGTTGCAAAAGGTTATAACCAAATAGAAGGCATAGACTTTGATGAAACATTTTCTCCAGTTGCTAGGTTAGAAGCCATTAGAATCTTGCTAAGTTTTGCATGTTACAAGGGTTTCAAACTTAAACAAATGGATGTAAAAAGTGCCTTTTTGAATGGCGATTTAAAAAAAGAAGTTTTTGTTGAACAACCACCCGGTTTTGAAAATCATGAATTTCCAAATCATGTGTATAAGCTAGAAAAAGCATTATATGGTCTTAAGCAAGCTCCAAGAGCTTAGTATGACTGCCTCTGTACATATCTTTTGGAAAATGGTTTTAAAAAGGGTAGTGCTGACACGACACTGTTTCTATTACATAAAGAAAGTGATTTTTTGATTGTTCAGATTTATGTGGATGATATTATTTATGGTGCTACTAATGAGCTCTTGTGTGAGAATTTTGAACAAGTCATGCAGGCTAAATAAGAGATGAGTTTGGTTGGCGAATTGAAATACTTTCTTGGATTTCAAATTAAGCAAAGCAGTGATGGTATTTTCATTTCACAATCCAAATATGTGTTGGAGCTATTGAAGAAATTTGGAATCGAAAATTCCAAACCATTGAGAACTCCTATGAGTCCATCAACAAAGTTGGACAAAGATGAGAAAGGAATTGCAATTGATCAATAGAAATATCGAGGGATAATCGGTTCACTTCTCTATCTTACTGCTTCTAGACCTGATATTATGTTTGTTGTGTGCTTGTGTGCACGTTTTCAAGCTAATCCCAAAGAATCTCATTTAAAAGCTACTAAACGAATTTTGAGATATCTTTCACACACACACAAATTTGGACTGTGGTACCCTTCTTGTGAAAATTTTGATTTAGTAGGTTATTCCGATGCTGATTATGCTGGTTCATTAGTTGACAGAAAAAGCACTAGTGGGACATGTTTCATGCTAGGACATTCATTAGTCTCATGGTCAAGTCGGAAACAGAATTGTGTTGCATTATCCACCACTGAAGCAGAATATATTGCTTTGGGAAGTTGTTGTGCTCAAATTCTATGGATGATGCAAACTCTTTCTGATTTTGGCTTAGTCTATAAACAAGTCCCATTAAAATGTGATAGTAGGAGTGCTATAGATTTGTCAAATAATCCTGTTCATCATTCTCGCACAAAACACATTGATGTGAGACACCACTTTCTTAGAGATCACATTGCTAAAGAAGACATTTGCATTGAATATATTTCAACTGAAACTCAACTTGCTGATATTTTCACAAAACCTCTTCCCGAAGACAGATTTTCCAAATTACGGTTAGATTTGGGAATTATAGAGATTGACTGATCATTTTTTAAAATTTGATTTTTTGAATTTGATTCTAAATGACAAATTTTTTTTTTGACTAATCTAACTCCCTAATGATTATCGAAAAGATGAATAGTGATTGAAAAAGTGATGAGTGTTGATATTTATCATATATTAAAACTCGAGAAAATATAATTAGGAAATTTCTTTAGAATTACATAACAAGAGTTATAAAAACTTTTTGTTGGGTAAAAATTCCATGATCATTTCTATTTCTATCATCTTTCTATCGACCATCACTCATCAAAATTACACATAGTATGTAAATTTGTGGTAGTTTACAAAGGAAATCATTCGTTCTTCAATATCTTTAAATCTGTGAAGGAAAATTATTTGTGCTTCAACTTATTATATTTAGCAATAAAAATAAATATCCAAAGTATTCACTCTCATTTAAAAGTCCTCACGGTTATGCATGGGTGAATTACTTGGATTTTTGATTATGTGCTTCCATGCTCATTTAAAAGTCCTCACGGTTATGCATGTATGGAACGCATATTAAAAATAATTGATTTAATAGACAAGTTGATTCTAATCCCATTTAAAAGTCCTCACGGTCATGCGTGGTTAGAAGATACTTGATTTCATTTTTTTTTTAAAAAATTGTGAATACTACTAATCTCATTTAAAAGTCCTAACGGTTATGCATGGTTAGTAGATATTCAAATTTCCTGAAATAAATATACCACAAATAGACATATCTATATGAATTTTTGATGATTCTATCTTCATCACTTCTGAAAGTGGAATATGCGCTTGACAAGGGTAATTATGATTTTTGTTTGAGTTTTATTGAAATTTGATATTTATATTTAATTGAGTTAAATGTTTGATTCATGTCTATCACTTCATCCCTATTTTATAACACTGTTATTCTTTTGCTGATAACAAAAGGGGGAGAGAAAAGTTAAGATTTTGTCAAATAGAATCAAGCAAAGGTCAAATAACTTTCAATTTTTGCATATAGGCTCATTTACATATTTTTATGCATATATATAGGGGGAGCCATATATGTAGGGGGAGTATCACATAAAAAGGAAGCATTCAAATAGGGGGAGCAAATGAAATTATCAAATACATTTAATATATTCAAAATCTTAAATATATGTTTGTTATCATCAAAAGGGGGAGATTGTTGAATATGCGCTTTGCGCTATATGATTTTTGTTTGATGATAATAAACATATATACATTCATTTAAATGTATTTGGTAATGTACTATTTTGTTTTTCATAGTTTAAATAAATATTTGTTGAATAAAATTAAATTACACAGAATTCGAATTTGAATTCAAACAGAACAAGTTAAACAGATTTTGAATTCAAACAGAAATTTTTATTCAAACAAATATTTATTACAACTTTGATAGTACAATTTCAAGCTCTCACTATACATATACAATTTTGACTACAATACATGACATTTCACATTTACATCAAAACCTTACTACATATCACTCACACTCATATTTTTGTCTTCAACTATAATCCAGTTTGAATCCAGCATCTGAGTAATCTGCAAAAATATTTTCAAACGCAGTAAAATTGAAAAAGAAATATTTTTGCAATTCAAAAATAAAAGATAATTTTTGAATATATGATTTGCCTCAGTTATTTGGGTTGTTCGTCATCATTTTTGACTGTGCAATATCTGTGCATATCAGTATTTTTATCAGGGATAGGCAATTATAAGTGGCTGCAGTACACACGTGTACATTTGTATACGTGTGCACTGCCTCGCCAACTCATGTGCAAAAATCAAACAAAAGCACAGAAATCAAAAACAAGGCCAAACCCAAGATAGCAACATGCTTGAAGACTCCAGCACGACCAAGTATGGAGTGTAAAAATGCAAATGTCCAAACAACAACATGAAGTGAATCAATTTCAAGGCAGTAGTGTACACAAAGACAACAGCCAGTTCAAATGCAACATTGAAAACAAGCTGCATGAATACAACATGAAGTACAACCACAAAGTTCACAAGTGCAGTAAACGGTGAAGCATCACCAAAGACTCAACAGGGAAAATGGAACCAGACACAACAGTGAAAGTGCAGACCAAGACTCATGGAACAGACCCAACAACTAGTGCCAACATGAACATAACATGTGAATGCATCAAAGCAAGAAAACAACACTGTCGAGCTCGAGATAATACTGCTACAACATGGACTGCAACAAATACATGATGCACAACTCAAATGAATATCAGTGCAAGTGTCAACCAGGTAGCAAGGAAGATCAACACAGCAAGCTACAGCATCAAGTTGATCAAGATGCTACAGATTTCAACCAATGAACCATCAAAGAATGCAAGAAGAAAATTATATGTCAAATTATGATATGAACACAAGCCAGTGCACGATCATGTGACAGTATCAAGTTCTTACCAAATCAAGAAAACATCAAGATGATCAATGACCAAACTTATACATGAATCTGCACTAAAACAAATAATGTCCAGTTATAACCACAAAACCATCAACGCTGCAACTCAAATGTACAGGCCAGTGAACATAGAAGAGAATGACTCGAAGCAGTTATGAACAAATGTACAAATGCTCAAGACCATCAGTACACAGTGTAGTTGCAGACTCCAAGAATATATACATGAACAAGTGTAGCATCTGTTACAGTGAAAAGCCTAAGTCAAGATGGAGTTACAACAATGCATCAGTGAGGAACACAACAACAATGAATACTGCAACATGACAAAATGACAAAACTGCATCAATTACAAATGCAATGCAAAATGGAGTGAATGCAACATGGTGAACAACTAAAGTGCAACAAGTATTGCAGTAATGAATGCATCACATATACAACATCAAAGTGCAACAGAATGGATGCAGCAGTACCAAGTGATAGTGAAGATGGCCAGAGATGAAGACAGGGGCAAACACAAGATGGGCCGAAGCAGTGAAGTCAGAATTTTCGAAATAAGCATACCCAAAATCAAGTCGAAGTCAAACATTATTCAGCATCAAGCCAAAGCCGTGGTCTAAATCTCAATGTGTGACAAAGTCAAATATCACAAATCACGAAATCAATTCAAAGCCGTGTGAATCAAGCCACTAGAAATACGAAATTGACAAAGTCAGATTAATCCTCAGCATCAAAGTGTAATCGAACGGCAAAGCAAGAATTTTTGAAGCAATCAGTCAAACGCAAAAATAGGAAATCAAATCCTATTAAAACCCTAATCATCATCGGCATTTTTTTTCATCGAGTTCAAGCATCGAACAGCAAAGCGAAAAAAAAAGGAAAAAGTACATACCAAAGAACAGAACGAACTCGATCCAAAATTAAAGAAGCCGTAAGCAAATCGAAGAAATAAAGGATCGTCAAAGCAATCAAGACTACAACCATCTGAACGATCAACGAAGTCGGCGCCTTTAATTTTGCACACACCCTAATTTGAAAATCAGGGACGAAGCCCTAAATTCAGAACTGAGAGGAACAAAAGAGAAGAACGGTCGCCATTTTTTTACAAGAGATAAAGGAACGGGCTAACAAAAAGTGAAGGGGGCCGGCCTTTCTTATTATTAAAAAGGGTTTAGTGTTTTAGTTTAGGGGTTTATTATATTAATTAGGGTTTAGAGTTATATTTCTATTTTTTGTTGTTATCGTTTTTATTTTTCGAAACAAAACTTTGTAAATCACCACCTAGGGTTTAGGTAGTGTCAGATTGTCTATTTTGAATTAGTTCAGTGAGCAGGGTGTGCGAGTTTGCAAAATTCTATTGTAGGCGGGAGCAGAGTTTGCGAGTAAGCGAGGCTCTATAGGCGGGAGGCAAAGTTTGCGAGTAAGCGAAACTCTATAGGCGGAGCAGGGTGTGCGAGTCTAGTAGAGTGTTTGTGAGCGTGGAGCAAATGTTTGCGAGCAGGGTGTGCGAGTCTAGTAGAGTGTTTGTGAGCGTGGAGCAAATGTCTGCGAGTCTAGTAGAGTGTTTGTAAGCGTGATACTGTTTAATTCTAATAGAAATCTGTGAATGCAGCAGTAGGCAGGGGTTGCCGAAGCTGGGTAAATTTTGTGTGTGATTTACTTTTCAGCATATTTATTTCTGCAATTATATCTCTGTTTTTAATTCGAGAAAATTTGCTATAACCCTATTCACCCCCCCTCCTCTAGGGTTAATCTAGATCCTACATAATTAACATATTAGCATTTTGATAAATACTTTAAAATAATATTAACTATAAGCAAATAATTTTAAAACACTACAAATATAATTAAATAATTTTAAAACAATATTAATATAATTAATAACTTTAAAACAATATTAATATGATTAAATAATTTTAAAATAATATTAAATATAAATAAATAAATTTAAAACAATGTTAACTATAATTAAATAATTTTAGAAAAATTCAAAACCCAATTTTCGGATTTAAAATCATTTCCTATCTAAAAAATCAAATTCCAACTCTATTAGCGATTTATAGTATTTCAAAATACTAATTTAGGGACAATGGCCGCCAAACGCCCAACCAATATTGATATTGATTTTCTATCACTATTAGGTTTGAGTTTTCAAATGTATAAATTGTTATAAACTTAATGTTCACAATCAGGTTCATTATTCAATAATCCACATAAAAGGAATATTACTGAAATAATTCAACAATTGCGAGAAATCCCGTTGGGTCCCTCCAACATGTCCCCCTACATCACAGCTCATATATATTAGCACACATATATGTAAATAAAATAAATAGTGTTGAGGAACCCCGTTGGATCCCTCCAACCTATTTCCCTAAATCACAACAGTATATAATCGTAAAATATAAAATCAACCACTTCGAGGTGGGATTCGTATACAAAGGGTCATCCGCTCTTACATGGGAACATAATAGGGTCTCATCTGCTCCAAGGGTGGGAATATGTCCAAACCAACTAATATAAAATAGTAAGCACTTCTAATCAGCAATTTATATTAACTATGTATCAAACTAGTTGACCAAAATGGTGAGTTAAACTCACCAGCATTCCAGTTATCGCAAGCGCGCTCTGGTTCCGTCTGAAGTCGAACAGTGTTCGGTTTCAACGTAAAATTACACTAGCTCCAATTATCACCAAAATAATTCCATTTCATAGTTATCATCAATAGAACCAAACGCAATTGATCGCGTTTGATTTAGACCTAAAACGAATTAGTTATTTAATTTACAACATTCAATATTTAATTAAATAAAATATTCCTTAATCACATCATTAAGATAATAATTAACCTTAAGTAAATTAATAAGCCCCTCTTAATCCATCTTCTCTCTCACATTCGCACACACCCAATGCCAAAATTCAAACGTGACTTCCATCCCTCGACCTCGCCACACACCTTTAACGATCGACATGCCCCTACCGTCGAACGCCCTATCTCCTCTAAGCCCAACGCTGCTAGACCGACCTCCACCTTCATCGCCGTTCACTGTAAAATGAACCTAAACATCAATGATCGTAGGCACTATAATTTGAGCATGAACGTATTCCGTTCATCTTACAACTGCGCTGCCTAAGGATCATCGTCGGCCAATCCAACTGTCCAATGACTCCCCCTCCTCCTCGTGACCAAGTTCATTGTCGGGGACTTTGGCCAATTCTTACTTGATTGGCTCCGTCAGCCTATGGCCATTAGATTTGTCCTTGATTTCAATTTTTTTTGTTAAACATTCTGGTTTTGTTGCATTCAAAAATATAGGAAGGAAGGTATGGGCCTCGATATGGCTGAATAGTGGAGAGCATGGGCAAGAATAGGATAGGGTTATGGTCTATAATAATATATATATTTTGTATTTCGAAAATATCCAACATTACACATCCAAAAATATCGAACATCAATCCAGGCATGTCGTCTAGCGTTTTATATGTTATGCCCCAATTCTGAATGCAATGAGACTAGTTTCAAGGTATAATTCGATCATATGCAGAAGATAACTTTTCGAACCCAGCTATATTATAAATTTCTAAAATTAATTTATACGTGTTTCGATCTTGTATGACCAAACGTATGCCCGATTGCCATAAATTTTGTTATCATACAATAGTATACTATTACGGTCTAATGAAACTATTTTCATTAAAATCCAAGGCAGTGACCCGGAAAGCTACTTTTACCCGTTAATTAAAATGAATTATTTTAAAAACCAAATTAATCACCTTTATATCCTAATTTAAAATTTTATTATTACCATTCTTTTTCAACAGAGTTTAAATAAGGTTTGAAATCAATTTTATCCAAATTAAAACCCTAGATTCCATTATTTAAACAATTCCAATGCTTAAATTCAAAATTTTAATTATCAAATAAATTGCTATATTTGAAATTCAGGTTATTTAACTTATAAAATTAACTTTTAAATATTTAAAAATCAATTAAATATTCCAAAATCACTTTACTAAAATTCTTGGTCGTTACATCTATGCTTAACAAGAATAAGAAACTCATAATTTCTCTTCAATATATGAGAATACTTATTAGACAGTCTATAGTAATTTGTTCTTTTAGGTTAGGTTAATTTCATTTAATCCCACGTAATAAGTTTCACCTTTGGATCATAACCAAATCTATTCTAATTCCAGTAATTTCTCAAAGAAATTCATTCGCTACGAAGTTGGTATTGCTTGAAACAATAGTTGTTTCTTAGAGCAATGGAATAGATATTCATAAATACTTCATGAATTTCCTTATATATAAAACTGATTTGTTTTATTTACAATACTTATGTTTACAGCAAAAATTAGTCATCATTTAATCACCCACAACTTAATGGGCCAGAAATTCAATAAAATCGAAACTCCAGCCACTTAGGATATGGACTGTTAGTTTTGGTAACCTGTAACAAACATGAGTATAATGAAAACGATTAAATAAAACTCATAGCGGAAAGAAAAGAACAAGATCTAATACTAAATGAGGCTACAAATGCAGAATCAACTACATCCCATGGGCATCCATAAGCCTCACCAAAATAGAGCATGAAAAGTAATAACTCATCATCAACCCATCCGTTAAGTCGCGTGACTTATTCCTTTAAATTTACCTTGCGGGTTGTAATGAAAAGGGAGTCAAAACAACGTTCTGGTGATTGGAAAAGTTACATACATTATTCATGACATAAACTTATACTGATTTGGCTTTTATTTAATGTTATGTCTATTGTTCAATTAATTAATACAAGTGCGCATATAATATGTTTGTCCTTACCAAAGGCACAACTGCATATATATACATATGCATATATACGTATGTATATAATTCTAAGCATTTCACTACCTAAAGAATTTCGGCCACTTGATACTTCTTCACTAGTAAAAGGGTAGACCCAATGACCATTTAATGCCCAATCCCTGAAACGACCCGTCTTCCTATCTCCAGGAAGACGCATCGCTAATTAAGAAAGAAAGGGATAGAAGAAGAAAAGAAAGAGAAAGAAGAAACAGAACAACAACAGATACTCACAACGGAACGAATGAAATATAATATATCACTAAAAATGTTACATAGTATCATATTACATCAGAGTACACAACTTATACCACACATATTAGAAAGTTATAAACATCTGTCTAACTATACAACTCAAGTACACAAGATACAAATATCAAACAAACACAGCGGAACCAATATATATAATTACACGTGGAAGCCTCCTGCTCCATATCCCCTCTAGAATTCATCAAGCAAACCTGAATCACTTGACTACTCATACATAATATGAGTACCCAAGAGTTTAATAAAACAGAAAATAAACACTCGGGTCAGACAGGGGTCTGGTGTGAGTAAACGGTTTAAAGTTGCTTAACTTTAGAAAAACCTTTGAAAAGAAAAGGTATCACGTAAGACTTCCCACACATAAACATGGAAAAGTTTTTACCTTATGCTAAACAAAACATTTGATAGGAAATCCAGTGATATTATAATAGTGTCTAGGGTTTTCAAGTAAATAAGAAATAGCCGAAATTGTTACATTTATTAAATTCCAGGTACTAGCCACAAAAGTGGGTAATACAAACAAAACCGTAGGGTCTCGTAGGAAGAATGGGTTTTCATCAATGGAAGGGCTACTAGGGTACCGCCCGTCACAGTACGTGGCCGAGATCAACGTACCGAGAAGTACGCCCGCTCCCCTGCAACACAAGGCTGGGACCATTCCTTACTGAACAGTCTCGAACAAGACAACCCCGGTAGTTGTCTGAATCAACCGCCCCACACTGCGGAATAAAAAGGGACTTCTAGACAGGGGAAAATCTTGCTCTCCAGTAGGAGCTACCCACGAAGCCTTGTTGCACCTCTCCTGTTTTAGCCATTCCTGGTTGATGAGGCTTGAGGCTACGATTACCTTTAGAGAACACATCTCTTAGAATGCTCATCGTCTACCTGACGATGTTCTGAAAGCATTCAATCCATACAAGTTCATTCCGGGTTAGAACGAAACCGAAGGCACTATCTCGTTGCACTAAGTTTGGAATCACCCTCAGAGACAACGACCATAGCCCTTGCACTCTAAATCACCATCTCGAATCTATAAGTACTATTCCGTCAACTCATTACGGAATCATCCAAAGAGTTAAACTGATGTATAGTTCTTACACCTCGAGTCTTCACTTGCTCCACTTGGATTCACGACCTAACGTTTAATTGGAATCGACGTGGTTTTCGGATTCCAAATATGGAAACCCGATCCCGGTCTCATCGAAACCAAACTCCATTTTAATGTCCAAGTTGTACTTAAAGGTTTAAATAATTAACTCATATACAAGCTGATATAAACAGATAGATGATCACAATAGATAATTCATAACAAATATTCATCTCACAAAGCATATCACATATCAGAGATATCCAAATCATCTAGTATCAACCAAACACCCAATATCAATCATCCAATATCAATCACCGAATATCAATTTATCATCTAATAGCAGAATTGATTAACTCCAAAACAATTGGATTAACCTTAAATCCTTCTTCATTTATTTATCCCAAATAAATAAATTAATCATCTCTTAATGATCTTCTTAAATTAATCTTTCTTGTTTAATCACCTTTTAATTATATTCAAGTAATTATCCTTAACCATATCCAGTAATTAACCTTTAATTACTATCATTAATTACAATAATTAATGATCCTTCATTTGCTTCCATCAATTAATCAATTATAATTATACAATTAATTAATCGCACTTTAATTAATTACTTTCATTAATCAACCTTGATTAATATCATTAATTATATTAATTAATGATCCCTAATAATTCTCTTTAATTAAATAATTAACTTGTAATTGATCAACTCATTAATCATAATCAGTAATTAACAATTTGTAATTACTTATCTTAATTAATTAACTTCTTAATTAATTATATTAACCCTTTAATTAATTAATCTAATTAATCTTCAATTACTTCATTAAGTAATTATTAAACAATTTAAATTAACCCTTAATTAATTATTTTATTAATTAATTACAATTTAATTAATTATCCTTAGTAATTAATCTTAAATTAATCACATCCTTTAATTAATTAATCACATTAATTAACTAAAATAATTAAGTAATTAACTCAAAGTAATTATCTCTAATTACTTGATTACTTCTTAATTAATTACTTAACAAATAAATAAATTCAATCATTAAATAATCCTTAATTCTTTAATTAATTAATTACCCCATAATTGATTAACTTCAAAACAAATATTTTAATTAATTTCTTAATTAATAACATCATAGTGATAAACCATTAATCACTTCAACTTTAATTACTCCCATGAGTAATTTCTACTAATTACTTCCATAAGTAATTTCCATTCCTAATTACATTCAATAATTATCCAAAAATTACTTCATTAAGTTATTATACTTAATTAATTCATAATTAAGTGATTATTAAAAACTAAATAAACAATTAACTAATTTTTTAAAATTAATTAAATAATCAATTAATTAAAATCTTATATTTCAAAATCCTTAATTAATTAAGAAAACATCATCCTTAATTTAATTTTTACTTATTAATGAATCACATTTTAATTAAGTACCTTTAAGTTCATATCAAAATAAATTAATCATAATTATCTACATAGATAAATTATTTGAAATTAATCCAAATTTTAATAACTTAAAAATAAACCATTTTTATTTGTTTACAAAATTTATATCAATAACTTAATTGGAAAAAAAATTAACATTTGGAAATAAATCTTAAAACTTAAAACATTTTTGATTATCTAATTTAAACTTTCCATTTCAATATAAATTTAAAACTAGAGTTTTTAAACATTACTTTAAAACTTATCTTAAAACTTTGATTTAATATTTGAATTCAAACATTACCCTTTTTAAATTAACATTAAAAATTGAATGAAGTTAATTACTTCAAAAAGGAATCATTTAAAACAAATTTAGAACTTAAAATAAATTCAATCAATATTTTTTTAAAGTTTGATTTACATTTTAATTCAAAACAACAAGTTTTTAACTTGTTTTCTTTTATAAAATTCAAGCTTGGTTTCATTTATTCAAGCTACAAATAAAGATTTGCAACTTGTCTTCAATTTTCAACAACAAGTTGAATTAGCACCTTAAAAATTACATAGGTATTCACTCGAAGCCCCAATCTAAAACTCTCGAGCAAAACACGACAACCATATGAGTCAGCCCCGAAGCGCATCCACCCTCATCAACTCCGAGTCGTTCACGAGCGTAACGCGATATCCCACCCGAGTAAAAACCTCGTCGTCCCCAACATGATTTTCCAGTGTACACGCACTTGCACGGTGCACGTGCCCAACCTCTTTCGGCCACCCACGTTCATCGCGACCACCTACGACGGTCACTCCTTCACACGCGAACACGATAATACACCCAGAACCAACGATTGTCATTCGAATCGAAATTTGAACTTTTGAACCCAAAAGTTCGAACAACAGAAGCTACCACCATCCAAAAATCCACCCACGGCCGATCACCACGTCGCCGTTTCACCTTGCCGACCCCACCACTGAGACACCTTGACCAAGTACTCCAACCTTCCCAGATGCGCATGACTTCGGTTCCATATTCAAGCCGTAAATCCCTCTATAGTCAACCGAAGTTAAACAAGGTAAAAAACCCTAAATTGATCGAATTCGAACGAATCGATCATAGGAAAAATTATTCAACATTTTTCCCTTCATCTACACTTCAAATGCTAGCCTCGGTCCAAATTTCAACTCGAATCATCGAGTAGTTCGACGACAATTCATCAAAACAACCCAAATGTCAATACCCCAAATTCTCATGATTCCTCAAACTAAAAATCATATTTTTACTTTTAAAATTACTAATTTTTGAAGACAATACAGATCATACAAGTGAATTCAAAAATCATCATGCTTGAATTTTACCTATTTCCTAATTTTCACTGTAACTTTAAATTTACAGTATTTTTTTTCAAACATAATCACTTATACTTATTTTTAAAAGCAAGAATACATTGTTATTTACTTTTTTCTTTCTATAATCAAGGTCAAATTTTGATTTTTGCAGAGATATAGGGATTTATCTGTAGTTAATCTTGAAGCAGACAGTTACAGAGAACATAACAGGCATGCATACATAATCATAAACATATATAAATCATGTTTCTACAAACATCCATCACAGCATTTAAGCAAAGTTACCCAAAAAAACTGTTTTTAAGAACCATTTACTCACTTGGTTAAAATTGTAGAGAGTAGAGAACAAAGCAGATTGACATGCTTTTAATTTCTGTAGAGATCTAAAAAGTACTTTGTTCTTGCATGCTGAAGAAATTGAATGCATGCATGCTTTAAAATTCAATGATTTAAACTTGCTGATGTACTCCATTTGAATTTGCAGTTGGGTTGAAGTTGCAGCTCTTCATTTGAACAGGTTGTAGCTTAAATAAATACAAATTGATTTGGTGTTGCAGGTTTGCAATTTGACTCATATTTGATTTTTCATATGTTACTTTGCTTTTGATTTTGCAGTTTTCATTTCAGATCTGAAGTAAATTTCTGGTTGCCATTATTTTAGTTAAGAAGTGAAAACAAAGAAAAGAAATGTTTGAGAAAGAAATCTAATCTTCTTCTTAATACATTTATTAAAAATTTAAATGAATATGCCACTTGTTATAAAATTAAACAAGTGTCTCAAACATGATTTAAAAAGTTTACAAGTGTTATTAAGATATGTTTATATGGTTACATTTTTACTTAAGCATTTTTAATTAATTTTTACTTAATTTAATATAAATATAAATTACTTAACTTACTAAATAAATAAAATTTACATATGTAAATATAAGTTTAATCCTTCAAAGAAAATATTAGAAACCTAATTATAATACAAATATATTCTTATATATGTAATTTAAAAATCTAAAACATTTATAGATACATTTATAACTATTTTAAATTTAAACAATTTAAAGAAAACAAAAAAAATGTTTAAATCTTTTTAAACTATCATATTAAAATAAATAACAATCTTATATTTTGAAAATAAATGAATTAGTCTTTAAATTGGCTTTTGAAGAAAATTAATTGAACCAAAGCTCTAATTACAGTTCATACATATATAGATTATCAATAGATTTAAGTTAAATTTCAAAACAATATCAAATTATAACATATACATATATATATATTACAATTTTTAAAATTCATCTTTATTTAAAACAAAAGATATTCTATTCACAATATATATCCAATATATACATTATAAGCAGAATAAAATTTATTAGCATTGACAAATAATTCTTTTCAATTTTATATTGATAGAAAGATATTGACCAAAATTGCCAGATTAAATATTTGTTATCCTTTAAAAGATTAAATTTACCAATTTAAATTAAAATTACAAAGAAAAATTATCAAATCAATTTAATTATTAATACAGATTATTAAATTGATATTGCCTGAAATTCTGGGTCGTTACAATCCTTCCCCCTTAAAAGAATTTCGTCCCCGAAATTTAAAAGCAAAGGTAATTTAATAACCCGGCAGAGATTTTAATTTCAATTTCAAATCAGCAAAGCACACCTATCATCCAGTTACTAACAACCATAGCAACCAAAAAAACAAAAAAACCTTCCTAACAAATTATCCTGACACGAATCAGAAAAAATCCTACTAACACTATCACGAGTTTCCCAAGTATAAATCACCAGAAGACTCGCTCTACAGAAGCTAAACTAACTACACTACCAAAATCCAGAGCTCCTCTCATTTCTAGATCATTAATCTGAACAGAACATCAGACTACTCTCAAGTCCAGCTCAACATCCAAATCCAACTGAACTACAGATTCAATAACCAACAATGACTCATACACGTACTCCCTCAGAGATACGTGAAATACAATGAATTCCAGCTATCCAAACTGGCAATCCAATCTTATCCTATCAAAAAACAGATAAGAAATCCCAAATGCGTCAGAACTAGCTATCCAGTCTTACCCAATTACTGCTTTCTCCTAACTAGAGAAATCTTAACAACAATGAAGTCTCCAACTTCGAATTCCAAATTCCTTATCTCATATCTATATAACTCAACAGACAATCCTGGGCTGCCAATCTTCTTCCTGATCATCTCAACCTATGTTGATACTTCCAGAAACAACTAAACCAAAACAAACCAATTTCTGGATCCTATCCAACAGAAAAGTCTTCCAAAATCCGTCGAAATCCAGAATACAAGCTCTACTCCTCAAGCAACAGCAACTGAACTTGCTTTCTTTATCGCATAGCTGCTGCCTCGCTTCCGCTGCACAACTCTGATTCTGAAATAGATGGGAATACTGTTGATGAACATAAGTACAACTTATCCAATATATCCGAAAACTTTGTTCATCAAATCCATAAAAATCCGAGTGACTCAACTCGGTCACACAATCTTACTACAGAATCCAATTCAAAAGCTAGATCTGACCAAATCCAAATCCAAAAATTCTGAGTTGCTACACCAACTCTTCTCTCCAGGGGCCATCCTACAACCAGGCTAACTACCAAAATTGCTTCTGGAACCAAAACAATATGGAACTCAACTCCAGATGCAGACAAACTTCTGATTACATCAGTAGCTCCTACTTCCATATGAGAACCCTCAGTCTCAAACAACAGATCGCCCCAGATAAATTCCAAACTAATCGCAAGTCACTTTTGCTATTCTATCTAGTTCGGATTTCAAAGAAACTATCCTTTCTTTACCAATTAGAACAGCCTTAAGCTTTTCCAAACAAGGTTCACCGTCCAGAAAACATCACCACCTACCCGGACTGCTGAAAGAAGAACCACCAAAATTCCTGACCGTCGGAGAAAAGAGCACACTGCTGCTTCCAAACTCTACTTCGATGATACTGCGAGCTAAAAGACCTTCTCGTCAGCACACCGAACACTTCGAACTGAAACTGCTACCACAGTTAACCAAAAACTTCTAATCCAAAAGCTTCTCGAAAACCAAAACTATCAACAAACTACATAAAAGACCTCTGAGATGGCAGACATCCTCTCTAGAAACTCGGGCTCCAAACCAAGCATCAACAACTCGCTCTCCTTAAGGAATAACAAAGGAGACCATGCCAAAGCGAAGCAACTCATAGACCTTAGTCTCACATTCCAAACAGCCAACCTCCAACCTAAAGATCCGGACAACTTCTACACAGGCGAACCTTCCCTACGGCAGGCAAAGACTGCTCCTCAACCACTTCTAAAACTGCTTCAAGAGAAGACATCTTCTGGAATATCCATGGATACTACATCTCATCACGCAGTTATCAAGATACCATCACTTACTTCTGCACTTCCGACAGATCCAAACTTAAGAAAAATTCGCTCACCCGAGCGAAATCTAAACTTACACTTCAAAGATAAACTCCAAATCTTTAAAAAGATTTCCTTCGGATAACAGAGAAATCCTTACTCCAAACTACAAATCTCACTCGAGACGGTATTAGGTCTACAGTCTTGACAAATACTCTTCTAATCTCAACACATGGACCTCTTTCATCAGTGATAGTCATGTTACACACACACACCACTACTCCATCTACCTCTAAAACTTATGTTGGAAAATCCGAACAGATAACCCAAAAGATAGGTAGAAATAGCTATATATATAGTTATATATTAAAATTACAAGTACGCTCTCTCAAGAAAGACACCACTCCAGAGCCTAGGTATTCACCAACCTGATGGACCCGACTTCCTATCTCCAGGAAGACGCATCGTTAATTAAGAAAGAAAGGGATAGAAGAAGAAAAGAAAGAGAGAGAAGAAACATAACAACAACAGATACTCGCAGCGGAACGAATGAAATATAATATATCACTAAAAATGTTACATAGTATCATATTACATCAGAGTAGACAACTTATACCACACATATTAGACAGTTATAAACATCTGTCTAACTATACAACTCAAGTACACAAGATACAAATATCAAACATACACAGCGGAACCAATATATATAACTAAACGTGGAAGCCTCATGCTCCATATCTCCTCCAGAATTCGTCAAGCAAACCTGAATCACTTGACTACTCATACATAATATGAGTACCCAAGAGTTTAATAAAACAGAAAATAAACACTTGGGTCAGACAGGGGTCTGGTGTGAGTAAATGGTTTAAAGTTGCTCAACTTTAGAAAAACCTTTGAAAAGAAAAGGTATCACGTAAGACTTCCTGCACATAAACATGGAAAAGTTTTTACCTTATGCTAACCAAAACATTTGATAGGAAATCCAGTGATATTATAATAGTGTCTAGGCTTTTCAAGTAAATAAGAAATAGCCGAAATTGTTACATTTATTAAATTCCAGCTACTAGCCACAAAAGTGGGTAATACAAACAAAACCGTAGGGTCTTGTAGGAAGAATGGGTTTCCATCAATGGCAGGGCTACTGGGGTACCGCACGTCACAGTACGTGGCCTAGATCAACGTACCGAGGAGTACGCCCGCTCCTCTGCAACACAAGGCCGGGACCATTTCTTACTGAACAGTCCCGAACAAGACAACCCCGGCAGTTGTCCGGATCAACCGCCCTACACATCCGAATAAAAAGGGACTTTTAGAGAGGGGAAAATCTTGCTCTCCAGTGGGAGCTACCCACGAAGCCTTGCTGCACCTCCCCTATTTTAGCCATTCCTGGTTGATGAGGCTTGAGGCTACGATTACCTTTAGAGAACACATCTCCTAGAATGCTCATCGTCCACCTGACGATGTTCTGAAAGCATTCATTCCATACAAGTTCGTTCCGCGTTCGAATGAAACCAAAGGCACTATATTGTTGCACTCATTTTGGAATCACCCTCAGAGTCAATGACCATAGCCCTTGCACTCTAAATCACCATCTCGAATCTATAAGTACTATTCCGTCAACTCATTACGGAATCACCCATAGAGTTATACTGACGTATAGTTCTTACACCTCGAGTCTTCACTTGCTCCACCTGGATTCATGACCTAACGTTTAATTGGAATCGATGTGGTTTTCGGATTCCAAATATGGAAACCCGATCCCGGTCTCATCGAAACCAAACGCCATTTTAATGTCCAAGTTGTATTTAAGGGTTTAAACAATTAACTCATATACAGGATGATATAAACAGATAGATGAATCACATCATCACAATAGATAATTCTTAACAAATATTCATCTCACAAAGCATATCACATATCATAGATATCCAAATCATCCAGTATCAACCAAACACCCAGTATCAATCACCCAATATTGATCATCCAATATCAATCACCAAATATCAATTTATCATCTAATAGCAGAATTGATTAACTCCAAAACAATTAGATTAACCTTAAATCCTTCTTCATTTATTTATCCCAAATAAATAAATTAATCATCTCTTAATGATCTTCTTAAATTAATCTTTCTTGTTTAATCACCTTTTAATTATATTCAAGTAATTATCCTTAACCACATCTAGTAATTAACCTTTAATTACTATCATTAAGTACAATAATTAATGATCCTTCATTTGCTTCCATCAATTAATCAATTATAATTAATTACATTAAACCTTAGTTAATTAAAATTAATTAATCACACTTTAATTAGTTACTTTCATTAATCAACCTTGATTAATATCATTAATTATATTAATTAATGATCCCTATAAATTAATAATTCTCTTTAATTAAATAATTACTTGCAATTGATAAACTCATTAATCATAATCAGTAATTAACAATTTGTAATTACTTATCTTAATTAATTAACTTCTTATTAATTATATTAACCCTTTAATTAATTAATCTAATTAATCTTGAATTACTTCATTAAGTAATTATTAAACAATTTAAATTAACAATTAATCCTTAATTAATTACTTTATTAATTAATTACAATTTAATTAATTACCCTTAGTAATTAATCTTAAATTAATCACATTCTTTAATTAATTAATCACATTAATTAATTAACTAAAATATTTAAGTAATTAACTCTTAATTACTTACATAAGTAATTATCTCTAATTACTTGATTACTTCTTAATTAATTACTTAACAAATAAGTAGATTCCATCATTAAATAATCCTTAATTCTTTAATTAATTAATCACCCCATAACTAATTAACTTCAAAACAAATATTTTAATTAATAACATCATAGTGATTAACCATTAATCACTTCAACTTTAATTACTCCCATGAGTTATTTCTACTAATTACTTCCATAAGTAATTTCCATTCCTAATTACATTCAATAATTATCCAAAAATTACTTCATTAAGTTATTATACTTAATTAATTCATAATTAAGTGATTATTAAAAACTAAATAAACAATTAACTAATTATTTAAAATTAATTAATTAATCAATTAATTAACTTCTTATATTTCAAAATCCTTAATTAATTAAGAAAACATCATTCTTAATTTAATTTTTACTTATTAATGAATCACATTTTAATTAAGTACCTTTAAGTTCATATCAAAATAAATTAATCATAATTATCTACATAGATAAATTATTTGAAATTAATCCAAATTTTAATAACTTAAAAATAAACCATTTTTATTTGTTTACAAAATTTATATCAATAACTTAATTGGAAAAAAAATTAACATTTGGAAATAAATCTTAAAACTTAAAACATTTTTGATTATCTAATTTAAACTTTCCATTTCAATATAAATTTAAAACTAGAGTTTTTAAACATTACTTTAAAACTTATCTTAAAACTTTGATTTAATATTTGAATTCAAACATTACCCTTTTAAATTAACATTCAAAATTGAATGAAGTTAATTACTTCAAAAAGGAATCGTTTAAAACAAATTTAGAACTTAAAATAAATTCAATCAATATTTTTTTTAAAGTTTGATTTACATTTTCATTCAAAACAATAAGTTTTTAACCTGTTTTCTTTTATAAAATTCAAGCTTGGTTTCATTTATTCAAGCTACAAATAAAGATTTGCAACTTGTCTTCAATTTTCAACAACAAGTTGAATTAGCACCTTAAAAATTACACAGGTATTCACTCGAAGTCCCAATCTAAAACTCTCGAGCAAAACACGACAACCATACGAGTCAGCCCCGAAGCACATCCACCCTCATCAACTCCGAGTCGTTCACGAGCGTAACGCGATATCCCACCCGAGTAAAAACCTCGTCTTTCCCAACATGATTTTCCAGTGTACACGCACTTGCACGGTGCACGTGCCCAACCTCTTCCGACCACCCACGTTCATCGCGACCACCTACGACGGTCACTCCTTCACACGCGAACACGAGAATACACCCAGAACCAACGATTGTCATTCGAATCGAAATTCGAACTTTCAAACCCAAAAGTTTGAACAACAGCAGCTACCGCCATCCAAAAAATCCACCCACGGCGGATCACCATGTCGTCGTTTCACCTTACCTGCCCCACCACCGAGACACCTCGACCAAGCACTCCAACCTCCCCAGATGCGCACGACTTCGGTTCCATATTCAAGCCGTAAATCCCTCTACAGTCAACCGAAGTTAAACAAGGTAAAAAACCCTAAATTGATCGAATTCGAACGAATCGCTCATAGGAAAAATTATTCAACATTTTTCCCTTCATCTACACTTCAAATGCTAGCCTCGGTCCAAATTTCAACTCGAATCATCGAGTAGTTCGACGACAATTCATCAAAACAACCCAAATGTTAATACCCCAAATTCTCATGATTCCTCAAACTAAAAATCATAATTTTACTTTTAAAATTACTAATTTTTGAAGACAATACAGGTCATACAAGTGAATTCAAAAATCATCATGCTTGAATTTTACCTATTTCCTAATTTTCACTGTAACTTTAAATTTACAGTATTTTTTTTCAAACATAATCACTTATACTTATTTTTAAAAGCAAGAATACATTGTTATTTACTTTTTTTTTCTATAATCAAGGTCAAATTTTGATTTTTGCAGAGATATAGGGATTTATCTGTAGTTAATCTTGAAGCAGACAGTTACAGAGAACATAACAGGCATGCATACATAATCATAAACATATATAAATCATGTTTCTACAAACATCCATCACAGCAGTTAAGCAAAGTTACCCAAAAAAACTGTTTTAAGAACCATTTACTCACCTGATTAAAATTGTAGAGAGCAGAGAACAAAGTAGATTGACATGCTTTTAATTTCTGTAGAGATCTGAAAAGTACTTTGTTCTTGCATGCTGAAGAAATTGAATGCATGCATGCTTTAAAATTCAATGATTTAAACTTGCCGATGTACTCCATTTGAATTTGCAGTTGGGTTGAAGTTGCAGCACTTCATTTGAACAGGTTGTAGCTTAAATAAATGCAAATTGATTTGGTGTTGCAGGTTTGCAATTTGACTCATATTTGATTTTTCATATGTTACTTTGCTTTTGATTTTGCAGTTTTCATTTCAGATCTGAAGTAAATTTCTGGTTGCCATTATTTTAGTTAAGAAGTGAAAACAAAGAAAAGAAATGTTTGAGAAAGAAATCTAATCTTCTTCTTAATACATTTATTAAAAATTTAAATGAATATGCCACTTGTTATAAAATTAAACAAGTGTCTCAAACATGATTTAAAAAGTTTACAAGTGTTATTAAGATATGTTTATATGGTTACATTTGTACTTAAGCATTTTTAATTAATTTTTACTTAATTTAAATATAAATATAACTTACTTAACTTACTAAATAAATAAAATTTACATATGTAAATATAAGTTTAATCCTTTAAAGATTAGAAACCTAATTATAATACAAATATATTCTTGTATATGTAATTTAAAAATCTAAAACATTTATAGATACATTTATAACTATTTTAAATTTAAACAATTTAAAGAAAACAAAACAAAATGTTTAAATCTTTTTAAACTATCATATCAAAATAAATAACAATCTTATATTTTGAAAATAAATGAATTAGTCTTTAAATTGGCTTTTAAAGAATATTATTAAACCAAAGCTCTAATTACAATTCATACATATATAGATTATCAATAGATTTAAATTAAATTCAAAACAATATCAAATTATAACATATACATACATATATATTACAATTTCGAAAATTCATCTTTATTTAAAACGAAAGATATTCTATTCACAATATATATCCAATATATACATTATAAACAGAATAAAATTTATTAGCTTTGTCAAATAATTCTTATCAATTTTATATTGATAGAAAGATACTGATTAAAATTAGCAGATTAAATATTTGTTATCCTTTAAAAGATTAAATTTACTAATTTAAATTAAAATTACAATGAAAAATTATCAAATCAATTTAATTATGAATACAGATTATTATATTGATATTGCCCAAAATTCCAGGTCGTTACAATCCCAAAGCGTTTCAGCTTCTGATGCTAAATGTAACAGTCACCATAAATCAATCGGTCCTAGGGACCTCTTAATTTCCTCACATGGTTTATCAACACAAACTTAACTGTCATGCATCTACCGTTTTAGCTATATCATTAGTTTCCTCTGTAAATCGGAAGGCTATTCTAGTCCAGAATTCTAATGTACTATCATCTACGATGCGAAAGGAGTACCCCAGAACACTTACTACCTCTTCAATTATGCATTAGGCGACTCTAATTATTTATGAGCTATAAAATAGGCATATCCTCATCATTTAAAACCTAACCCCAAGGCGGGTCCCTACAAGGTCATTCCTAACTGACATGATAAGAAATCCTATTAGGTCACTTAATATTGCATTTAAGAAAGAGGCAGACCTTACCACAGCCATTTAATACCTCAAACCCAAAGCAGAACCCTTTAAGGATTTCACCTATCGTATCCATAACGTAAATTATGACCCATAACCCAACCGTGACATCTCAAATTAGTCCGATTATTCATAGGAACTGGTAGTCAAATTGATTGGGAAGATTTATCCTAGTGAATTGGGACTAACTCATGTCCGTCGGACTTATTTATTACAGGTGATGTCCCATATTAGTATGCAAAGTCACATCGTTGGCAGCCAAATTCAACTGGGCAGACTTTCATGTAGCTTTGGACTAACCTTACATCCCTATAACTCAATCATACCTTATATGTATATCACCTATATACATATATCATCCTACACATTTAATAGTTGAGGCCATATAAGGTAACACCTTATTATGCTTCCAATTAGGAATTAACTCCATACTTAGTTATTTTTCTTAAGAAATTTACACTATTAAATTACAAATCTCTTATTATTCTATGTGTCTTACATACTTTATTTCTTTCCTTATTCGCTCACAGTTACTTTAATACATTTTGTCAGTTAGTCTCTCTTATTTGTTTTTGATTGTTTAAATTTTCATAGCTCCTATTTCATTTGTTGCTAATTCAATGCTAATTTATTTCTTGAGTTACAACCTTTCAACTATTTAGTCCTCATGACTCTCATTTTATTTATTTCCACATTAATTGTTTATTTAACCTTTCTTCATTTGTTTATAACTATTACCATTTATTGTACTTTTTATTTTAAATTTGCGGATGTTTATACGCATTTTTGTTTTATTCATAATGATTTGATTTTTGGGTTTATCGCGATTATATATGTTTTATGCAATTATTTTATTTTATTTCTCCTTTATCTCTCTAGTTCCATTTTTCCTTAACTAGAATACTTTTTCATGGTCTAATCTACTAGAACCTTCCTTTTAAAAATATTTTCCATCATATTTGTCCATAGATTACCTAAATAGGTGGTTTGCGTTGTTTGAAATCACGAGGTATTATTAAATTCCCTTTTTGTTAGTTATATTTCTTATCAAACCAAACACCGTTCTTTTCAATATAAATAAAATATTAGATAAATCTATGCAATTTGAATGGATTACATACTCTACAGATTAATATACAGAAACTTTCTCATTTGGTTAGTGCAACTTAATTCATATTAACACCCTTCAACACAAATATGGTTCTGAAATAAATTTTACAACAAACCAATTGTAGATCTGAAACAACCTCATTCAATTCATATTCAACTACCAACAACTTGGAACAAATTTATGGATCTGGGTGTAACTAAGATTTCCATTCAATCTTCTCTAATTAAAATATGTAGGCGGTGTTTCATACATTAAATTTATAAAGCATAACTCTAGACATTTCAATTAGACATAATAATCAAACAAAATCCAACGAGATAAATTATCATATTATAAATAATTTACATTAATTTCCCACTTATCGTTTTAGGCTTCCTAAACTTCCAGATCTGAATTTGATTTTTCTGATTCAACTGCTTTCCTTTTCAATTCAAGGGATATGTATAGAGAGGAATATATACAATATTAGAATCATAGATCTGGGAAGAGAATTGGGATTTAAAATAAGATATCAATATACTATCCTAAGATTTACCTTGTTATTTCGCAACGATAATTCGTACGTTCCTTTCCTCTTCTTATTTTTTGACCTTCTCGAATTTGTATATATATAATTTGTTTTTTTTATGGAAGAAAGTAGAGGAGAGAAAATGGCAGAGTTTCGCTGCCCCATCAGAAAATATGAAAAGAGGAGGAGGGTTTAGATATGTATTTATGGATGTTAGAACTAATCGTAAGCATTGGATTAAAAATTATAAAATCCAGACCATTGACCGAGGTACAACCTCAGCCTTTTGGGCTTTGACCAATCACATGTCGACCATTCCTCTTTATGGATCGACTGGTGAAGTCCTGCTAATTAGCATTATTAATTTATGATTTCTATTTTTACTTAATTTCGTTTTGATTTCTTTAAACGTACGTAATTTCGTCGTTTGAACTCCCTCGTGAAACTCCAAATACGAAAGTTTCTCGAAACATTGCCATTAAAGCAATGTTCCAAGTTTCATTACCAAATTCCACTATTTGTACAAATTCCATTTTTGCAGCATAATTAATTAACTAACATAAATTTAGGGGATGTTTCATTCTTCCCTCCTTGAAAGAAATTGCTTGCAATTTTACTAAACTACTCAACCAATTAATGTACAACTAATTTTGCAACCAAAATGTCGCTTCCTAATTACTACTCCTATGCTTGGAAAAGGAATTTTAGTTGGAGAATTCTTCATTCATACCACTCTATAGGCTACTATTTCCCGTTGTATAGTGGAAGTTCCCTCATTGCCCCAGATTCCTAATTAATGTATTTTATTTTCTGGGGAAAAGTTTTGTGATGTTTTTCAAAACTTTACTTTTTCGTTTCCAAACTTTATTCATAGTTTATAAAGTAATTTAAAATATAAAAGGTAAGGGTTAAAGGGGTTTTTGATATATAAAGTCTAGTTTTGAGGTTATGGTATCCATAGCAATAGTCGCTATGGATGCAGTTCATAAAACAATAACTTTGTGTAAATTAAAAGTATTTTGATTCTAAGCATTGTCGAATAGTATTTCAAACGTATTATAAGTATTTAAAGGTAACTATTACTTATTAATTAAGTAAGGGTTTAGTGATTATTCAATTATTCAATTAAGTAAGATAATTAATACTTAATTTTTTGCTAAGTAAAGGTAATTAGTACTTAATTATTAATAAGTAAGATAATTATAATTAGTTAAAAAGTTAAGGGTTAGTTAATTATTAATCAAGTAAAGGTAAATTATTGAATTAATATTTATTCAGGTATGGTTGAATTATTAATTAACTATTAATTAATTAAGGTTTAATTATTAATTAATTATTAATCGAGTTGGGTTTAATTATTAATTAAGTTAAGATTTAATTAAGATGTAATTATTATTAAATAAAAGGTTTAAACTTATTTTCAATTAATTAAATAAAGGTTTTAATTTTTAGTTACTTTATTTCTAAGGATTGTTTGTTTAAAAGCAACCTTCTTTTATAAAGAATGGTTTAAATACAATGGATTCTCTTTGTCTTCCCTTTAAGTAGCCAAACAAATGTGAATAAGTTATGCTAAAACATTGACTTGTTTTATTGGAAGTTAGTCGTCTTGTATTTAGCATTAAAAGCCAATGAGTAAGCTTTTCTCTATCTATGAGATTTAGAACTTGATTTTTTAGGCGAGGGATTGAGAAGTCAAAATGTTAGATATGTGATAAATACAAGGTAGTTAATTTTGATAAATTGGTCATGATAAATTAGGTATATATAAGATATTTTATCATATACTTAACACCAAATTTTAAGGTATGGAATCTTGTCTGTATCTCGAGAAGTAAAAATGTACGTAGAGTCAAGGTTAGTTTTCTAACTTGTCTGACATCATTTTTAATCAAGGGTAGTACCGTTTGAAATCGGAAAGTGGGCATGAGTATAGGATGACTTATTTTCATATGCAAATCTATACATACTCTAGATAATGGAATTGTCCACTATCAACAACTTGACCCTTTTAATTTTCTTGAATGTTGGTTTGAAGAGGCCAGGATCAGATAATATATGTTATTCGAAACCCACTTCGAACTAACATAAGCATTTGAATTGGAAACATAGTGGAGATGATGGAATCAAAGACGAAGAACTTTGAAGTGCAAGGGCTACTTGCCACTAATCCCGAGGGTGATTCCAAAATGGATATAGTAGAAGTAGTATCTTCGTTTTGTTCATATCTTGAACAATTTATATGAACAAATGCTAGCATTGCATTGTCACTTGGAGGGCGGTGTTAGCATTCCAAGTGGGATTACTATATGAAAAGTTAAACGTAGCCTCGAGCCTCACAATTGGTAATGACTAAAACAAGGGAATGTCATAGGGCTATGTGGGTTGCTCCTATTAGGGTATGGTCATCGCCTAATCTAGATTGGAATTTATATAATTATGTATGCTTTGGGCCCGGCATGGTTGTTGATAGCAACCAAGTGGTGAAATATTCGGTTACTATATAGGAAGGGATAATCCGATCCTGATTCTCAAAGGGTACATGTGTGGCCCTCGGTATATTTTCTCTAGAGGTGTACTCTACAGAAGGTAGTCCCTTACTTTTCATTATGTAGAATGGAATTTCCAATAAGTGTCTTACAGACTTAGTTGTGCCTAAATATGTTGGAATGTGAGATGTAAACATTTTAGCTATATTCATAATTTACTTTAAATTCTACACATTGTTATAATATCATTGGATTTCCTATTAAAGCGATTTTTGTTATCATAAGGTAAAAACCAATCTATATTTATATGCGGCATGGTCTTATGAGATACCAATATTTTTAAAAGATTTTATAAGCTTAATAATTGGATTTCACTTACATCAGATCAATGTTTGATCCAGAATTTTTCTTTCTTCCCCTAAAACTCTTGGGTGTTCAAATTTGCATGAGTAGCCAAGTAATTCAGGTTCTACGAGTGCGTTTTAAAGGATCATGGAGCAGGTGGCTTCGACGATATCCAGTTATGTAATTCCATAGCTTAAGACCCACACTAACAAAGGATATTACTAAGTAATATCATTTGGTAGTGCAGAAAATAAGGCTGGTTAGGAGCGATCATCTGTAAACATTGCGTTAAACGAGTATTAATACATCGAATTAAGTGCTAGAGATTTTTTTCCAATTGGATTCGGCATATCCAATCCAGGTTTAATAAAAAACCTACGGTGGCTTATGTTTATGAATCAGAAAAACATACAATATATCAATGCAAAGAATCTCAGAGTACATAGTAGAATAACATATTTATACAATAGAACGAACAAATATATACATAAGGACATGTCTACAAGGTTGGAGGCATGATTACAAAATACATATACAATGGATACAAACCCACTTGTAGAGTATACATAGCAAGGGCTTTAATCCCACCATACACAAATAAAATACGCAGTTCGGGTGAGCAAAATGATGCAACTAGAAAGCAAGTACGAACTTAGGAGACAAGTTTCAAGATAAGCTGCTAAATGATCAACATGTACCAAGGACTACGCGGTATGACCCGTGTATTTAATAAAATAATAAATGGGTTAGTCTCATACTAAATCTAAATAGTCAGATTGTGTTGTAAAAGAAATAGAGTATAACATAGATATGATGACATATATGCATAAGGTTATATGTCTTAATATGGTAACTTATATGGTAGTTTCGCAAGTCAGGAAATTTCCAAAATTGAATAAATAACATCCCTAAATTGAAATCATCAAATCCAAATCAAAAAATCCCTATGATAGGGATGCTTAGTATTTTCAAATGAAAATCACCAAATCCCAAATTAATATATTTCCCTTAAAGAAGGCTGAATAACATCCTTAAATCAGAATCCCTAGATCAAAATACCCAAATATTTTCCTATCATATATGGATATAAAAAGATGGTGAGATCCTAAAACTAGAAAATTAAAGCTCCAACTCAAAGGAAGTCATCATGTCATAAAACCAAATCAAGTCACTCATTGACTATCATCTAAAATATGGTGCTAACTTATCAACAATCTTCAGATCCACAAAAGAAAGAGAATAATATACCTAAACTTGTTGATTAGGTCGCTAACACCTCCCCAAAGTAGTTCGGTCTTGGTCGCTAACACTTCCCCAAAGTAGTTCGTTCTTGGTTGCTAACACCTACTCCCAACAGTTCGGGCCAAGTTGTTAACACCTACCAAAGCAGTTCGAGCCAAGTCGCAAAAATCTCCTAAAGCTGTTGGTCAAGCCCTACCCCAAATGACAAGCTAAAAACCTACATCTCCTCAATTGATAAGCACGAAGACTATGCCTACCCCAAAAGTGTTACTTACTCTCAATTAGAAATCAAATGAATCTCGCCAAAGCATCCCATACCACTAGGCGAAACTTGAATGTTCACTAATATATAGTAAACTCCACTGGATAAGTGTTCCTTATAGTAATTATCCAAGTAATGACCATGCATCCTATGCCATATGGGTTTACTTAAACATTTATTATAAGTTAGTAAAGTCCACTCATATGTTAAGAATGGTTCAATTGAACCAGTCCAAGAATTAACTGATAAAGTAAATGCAAGTTTTTATACCACTTGTTTTGCTAAATCGTTTAATTCAATTCCTCACTGATCGAAGATGTGCAATTCTTTATATATAAAATAGTTTTTATTTTTAAAACCATTTTGAAAAAATATAGATTTAGGTAAAGCTAGTAAAAAATACTAGAAAATATGGTTTACTTATATACTTATATAACTTTTCTTCCTAAAATAATATAAAATCTACCGACATACATATTTATTTACATTTTCAAAATCATCTTTATACATAAACATATTTTTTCTTTATAAATCAATTTAAAATAAACGCAAGAAAATGTGCATTGAACTGTATCCATATAATGGTTTCTATGGAAAGAAAACACTAAATAGAGTCATTAAGGCATGATTCTTAAATCTCAGAAATCGATATTGAAAACCCCAAGAAATCTATATTAAAACGACACAAAAAGTCCATAAAACATTTCAAACTATAACCCAAATTAGAGAATTAAAATATCAAAGTCCGGGATGCCTTTGGACATGTCAAAAGCATCAAAACAGTACAAGAAACAAGAGCAAGCAATGCAAGTAAGATCTGGAACTAAATCTGGTGGAATTGCAGCTGTTATAACAACCCTAGTCGAGATTACCTAAATTTGAACATAAAATATGATATAATTTATCTTAATTAATTTTAAGATCACATGGGGTAATTTTATTCATTTTGTTTCCAATTTGAAATAAATTTGGAATTGAATAAATAAGAAATTTATAAAATGAGTTTTCCAAGTGAGATAAATACAGTTGGGAAATTTACAAAAGGTTAGAAATTTATGTGAATAAATTTCTGAGATGAAATATCAAATTAATGGACCTAAATTTAATTTATATTCACTTTTATATAATTTATATGAATTTATATAAATATATTTCGTAATATGTGAAAATAGGTATGAAATCGTATTTAAATTATTAGGGACATTTAGTCATGTCAAGTGGATAGAAATAATTTTATTAAGTTTGAAATGATGGTATCAGATCTAAAACATATTTTATGGAATTTTATTTTAGTTATATGAACTTATAAAGATGTGATTTCATAATATATGAAATCAGACTGGTTTTGTGTAAAAATGATTTGGTATATAAAATCACTCAAAATGTTATAAAAATGATTTTTGAAGTTAAGATACATATACGTATACATACATCTGTATATGAATTAATAAACTAATTATGGAATTATAAATATATATTCTGAGAGATATAATTTATTTAGTGAAAAATGGAAAATAAACAATGTTTTGAGCTATGAAATGAATTATATGGAAATAAATATATAGAATATATACAAAAATTATATAAAAATATTTATAAATTACAATTTGGTATATTAGGTCTTACTATGATTTTAATTTTAATTTACAATGGATTTAAATGTATTTTGAAGATCTATATGTGAAAAAGCTATATTTTTATTTTATGGAAACTAGCTTGAAAACATCGATATGCACAACAATTTTGAAACTATTTCTATTTAATTTTTTTAATGAAATAGAAATAAAAAGGTAGTAGAAAGTCATATCTAAATTTAGAAGGAAACAGACCGAGAATCTGATTAAAAACGAGTGAGAAACAAGCAAAACAAAAATCTAAAACTATATAATAGGCTGTCTATTCCAGCTGGCCAACACAGGTGTACTGGAGGTCACCATAGATGCACCAATGGGCATATTTTGATTAGGTTTTCTGATCAAATTGAGCCAATTCGAAGGGGGTTTGGTCCGGGATTCTTCTAGGGTATTCAGGTAGCAATTTGCCAACGTTTTTGGACTAGAATTCCATGTTTAATTTGATTTAATTTGGTATGTTAGGTTTGATTGAAATTTGAGAAATCAATTAATAGTTTTGTATACTATTATTTTGAGGTAAATTGTTGTTTCATAAATGCTAAAATAAAAGAAAATTTTAATACCTTTTCTTATTGTGTCCATGGTGCCTTTAAAGCCCATCCAGTAGAGAACTGGTGAGATAGAAATGAGAAATACGTTCATTCTTTTCTCATTCTTTCTTCAGCTAAAAATCTGAAGATATACTGTCTCTATTTGCAAACCTTACAAACCAAATTAAACCCAAAATCTAAATCAAATCAAAGGGCTTTTGGAAAATAATTGAAGAAATAAGAACAAGGTAACCTGCCATCTTCTATTGCATCTTTTAGGGTTTTCATTTCAGTTTTTCATCTTAGTTAATAATCTTGTATTCGGAATTTCTGAGAATTAATGTAGGATAATGGCTGAAAGAGGCTAGCTTTGGAGAATCTGGTCTATTGCTATCCATTCAAGCTTGTATTGGTGAGTTAGTCTCAAACTTCCAGCCTATAAATGGATGTTTGTTGATGCTTGTTGTTTTGAATGAATTTTTGTTGAAATTGACTCAATATCTTGAAATATTTGCTTCTCTTCCTATAAAACTTTATGTTTAATGAAACCCACATCATATGATCTTGAATAGCATCTAATTGTGGTTGTTTATTGGCTTGCATATTAGCCAAATCAGTGCTTCGAAAGTCACAATGAACAACGTTGGAGAAACAAGCGCCAACAGACCATCGAAAAGCCATCGACATTGCTTGGGGTTCATCCCAAGTGTTTCCACTTGTCCCACCAAACCGATGCACCCATCATGACCTGGGCTGGGCCCTAGGTCATGCCGTTCGATCCTTCGGTCGGGCTCATTCGCCCGTTCGTTCGCCTGTTTGACTCGTAGATGTTAATTGCTTGTTTTGGTGCTCTATTTCATATTGATTTCAATGCAAATTTTGGAGTTTTAATTATGAATTTGTGAAAGAATTTTGGAGTTTCTATCCATAGGAATGCCCTGTGGATACATGAGATTACACATAAGTTTTATCGCACTATTTCAACTAGAATTTTCAAAAGAAAGATTTTCAATCCCAACCATTTTATCAAATCATTTTAAGTATGAATATATTTTCTAGAAAAGATATTTAGAATATATAGATAGGTATGTAATATTTATTTATAATAATAGTGGTTTTAAAGTTTATTTGGAACAATGGTTTAAAGTTGTAATTATATATATATATATATATATATATATATATATATATATATATGCAAGAGCTTACCCATATATATACGTATAAATTCTAGTTTATAAAACAATATTTTGAAGAAGGATTTTAAAGTAATTTATTTTATAAAATTGCATGACATTAATTGAATGAGGAATCGATATAAACGGATTAATTGAACGAGTGGTACAAAACGCTCGTGCTTATTTTTTCCATTAATTCCCAGACTTGTTCGGTTGAGCCATTTATGCACACAAGTGGAGTTTACTAGCTTTTTGTAAACATTTAGGTAAACCTATGTGGTATGGGACATACGGTTGTTGCTTATTCGATTGCTATTTGAGAGTACATAACACTTATATCAATGAGTTTATGGCTCGCCCTTGGAGTTCTATTGGTCTTCTACCTATCTTGGAGTTTTCATGGGTCTTGTACATATCATGTAGTTTATAGGAATCGTTCCTATCTTGAAGTTTATAGGTCTTGCACCTAGCTTGAAGTTCTATAGGATTTCGCCTATCTTGAAGTTACTATGGGAATTGTACCCATCTTAGAGTTTTATAAGCATATATGTCCATCTTGGAATTACATGCATGTAGGTGAATTTATTCACTAATCTTTAAGTTTTGTGCTTTTTACCCTTTTATGTGTGATCTCTGGGTTTCTATTTTATGTGTTCTAGATTCTATGTTATATGTGTTATCACCAAATAGTTTCGGGGGTTTTTCTTGTTGACGGTATCTTGGCTTTTGATATTTGCTGATTACATTCTTGAAATTTATTTATTCATATTTATCGATACTTGGCTTGGTGATTATATTTGAGAATTAGTTTATTTTGCCTGTCATTTATCTCGCTAGCTCATCTATTTTAGATTGGACTGACTCATTTATTATTTTACAACACTCGGTTCAGACCGAGCTATTTCATTTCCTTCAGTTTGATGCTTTTAGGGTGGACTTCACATCAGCTAGCTAGATGTTTACACTTTTTATCACCATGTGTAAACTTTTGTTATGTTGTATCTTATGTCAAGCTAAACTCATTTTGTGTACATGTATTTATCTATATTGAGATGTAGTATTCTTGTATTATGTGGATCGTTATGACTATCTTGAGATCTGGTATTGTTGTATTATGTGGATCGTTATGACCAACGCTATGTTGTCTACATCATGTATTTGTATTATGTCTGTTCAGCCTTGTATCTATTTGTATTCCGCTGTGTGTATTCTATGATTTGTGATTTTATGATTTGTATTTATCTTATATTTTTCCGGATTATTATTCTAGCCACTGTAGTTTTGTTTTAAGAGTGGATCGCATATGTCAATTTCACTTGTGATACAGGAATATATATATATAGCATATTAATCAATGTATCGATGCTTGCTTAAAGTAAAATTCACGGATGGTCGCTCCTAACTAGCCATATTCTCTGCACTAGTAGACGATATGACTATGTAATATCCTCTTTTAGTGTGGGTCTTGAAGTGGGGTGGCATAGCTTGGTATTAGAGCTGAGTCTAGAATAAAATATGATTTAAGAGACACAAACCTTCACCTAGATCAGTCATAGAGACTGTCCATTAGGGGTTGTTAGGGGTAGATAGAAGAATCATCCCCTTTAGAATAAGAAAGTGTCTTTTAAGATTCTAAGAACATTTCCCTTCAATTCCACTCCTCGATGTTCCCATTATCAAATCATGTGATTCCTAAGCAATCTTTGATCCAATCTTATCTATTCAAGGGGTGCAGTTGGCTGGTGGCTGAGTCACTCATTCTAGTATTGGAAAATCCAATGAGTCTAGTTGATATGTAGTACATTATTTTCTTAGCCAATCATGAAGTCTATTGTTGATCTTTTATGATCAAAGTCGCCCTACGGAAGCTGGAATATGGTTCCACTGGGCTTATTATCTAGTAAATTTGTAACTGTATGATTAGTTGATTGGATATTTATTTGCATAAGATTCTTAGTGGTAGTTCAATTAAGAGTTATTCCTTGATAATTAGAATTTCATTTGAAGGTTAATAATTGAATCTTGCAGTATCTTCTTATTGGACCGCAAGAGAAATTGAACTTCTTGGGTATAAAATAAATAAGGATAAAATCTTGTTGTTATAAAAATTAATCAATTGGAAACAGAGGTAAGTTTTGGTGCTTGATTACAAATTAACCAAAATAAATGACTTATTATTTACTATAAAAAAATAGTTGATTAAGAATTATTTTGATGAAATCATTGCCTAAGTAGAAAATCCCACTCTATGAAGTTTTCTATAAGGTGGTTAATGGTGATGATTATAAGCTTGTTATTATATGCACAAACTAGAGTATATAACGATATAAGTATTCTTCATTTGTAAAGGGATTTTTAAATATATATTTATGAGTGTTAAATTGCCCATTGGGTGCTTTAAGGATTCTGGTCGAGGACGTCTTGCCCATATACTCGATAGGGATGCCTAAACATTTAAATGAAATTGGACATGTACATTATTAAAGTAAGTATTCTGGAAAAATCATATTTTTGGAAATATGCCAAATTAAGAAGGAATAACAATATTTTTGAAAAACGATGTGATTAAAAATAAAACGATATTTGGAAATACATACGAAAGTATGTATATAATTATATAGTAGGGTTTTTGAAATATAAAAGCATTTCTATATTATTAGAAAAATAGAAATATAAATAAAGGTAAATTATGTGAATTAATAATCCAATAATGGGCTAAAACGCTTAATCATGGTGTTTGCCAAGAACAATGGCGAGGCGATGTTGATTTTATCAACACCACAGCCAATGATCAAGGCAATTTGTTACGAATAGATAGAGAGTTAGCATTATGCATTGTTTATGACATTTGGGAATTGTTTTAGGGTTTGCTCTTAAAATTGAATTTGATGCAATCCTTGGATAGACTATGAAAGACCATTATAATCTAAGTAAAAACACAAAAGCGTAAATCCTTATGTAGTCAAATCAACAAAGCCAATTAGAAACATGATTCTTTTACTCAATTCAATTGGAAGAAAATTTTGAATGTTAAAATGGGGCAAACTTTTAAGCTTGGGAAGAAGCTTAGGTTGAATTATATGTGAGTTTGAGATGCCATCTCTAATTGTATTTGAAATAACAATTTATGGAAATAACTTTAGGAAGTAATTCATCTTTTAGTATTAATTCTCATGTTAAAATAAGTTTTTGGCAATGCTTTGTGTAGCATATGTTATATACATTGACTCACTATTCGAACTTTTTTTTGAGGACGATGACTATTTGAACTTAAACAATTAAGATTTGTAAAATATCTTGAACATTTTAATGATGACTTTATGGATTGATTCATCTCTTGGATATTAATTAAAATATTAATGGCAATTTGATGTATTCTCCAAAGGGGGCAAAAGACTCAATAATAATCCACGACATATATATATATATATTTATATATGTATATATATATGTGTGTGTGTGTGTATTGATTCAATATTAAATTATATAGTGTCTAATGTTTCAAACTTGCACTTAGAAAATGTTTTATGTCAAATTAGAAATAATCAAAGATTGGAAAGTATTTTTCATAAATTGTAAATGGTGAAATGCCTAGGATAAGGAATAAGACTGGATCAATATTTTGGGTTATCACCCAATATAAGGAACTAAAAATTAATACCTAAAAACTGCTACCGATAACTACAAACCGATACCTAAAAACTGCTATAAATAACTAAAAACTGGTACCTAAAGAAAGTTGTCCTTCAGACTAAAATACTAAAGGTCTGTCATTGAGGCTAAAACGCTGAGAAATTTTGTCTTTGACAGTAATTTCCTGTGAAATAAAATCAATCTAAATTTCAGGAAAAGATAAAATCAAAGTGTATCTAAAAGATAAAGTATATTAGTGAATCCTTTTGGTTCACATATTGTATAATAAAGAGGTAGTGGTTGAACTACAAGGAATTTAATTACGAAGATCTCATTTGAAAATCCAAATAAATAACATAAACTATTTAGAGTGAGGTATATAAATTGAATCCTTAAAATTAATGTAAAGTTAGAATTCTACTCAAGTTAGAAATAAGAAAATTGCGTATTTGAAAGAATATAATTTGTAATAGGGGTTTTTGTGAATTTCAAAAATTAGAAACCATGGGAAAGGATTTTGTGGTAAGATAAATTTATACTATGAATCTATAAGTCATATCAAGGAGAAGTCATAAAATTAATCCACATCTGTTGAATATAATTAACGTGTCTTAGAATATTTAGAATGATAGCTATTTTGAATAGAGAAATACTTCTAATACATTGAGATGTCAAAAATTGGATTAAAACTTACATGGAAATCTACAGCTAAGAACCTCTTTTAGGTTGTAACCTTTATTTGATTTTCTGAGATTTGAGTTTGAAGAATTTAAATCCATTTAAACAAGTTATAGAAATAATCCATACTGCAATTAAAGAGTGAGGTAAATAAGAAAATTTCTAGAAGTAAAAGATTATAGAAATTTTGAGAATTCAAACCAATTATTTGAGTTTATATTAAATAAATAATAACAAAACTATATCTTATGAAAATTAAATAGAAAACTCTTGGTGGTTTGAATATAGATAGAAATTTTAAAAATCTACATCGAATCTCTGACTTTGTTAGTGATAAAAGGATCGTGTTTGCCTCAATAGAATTTTCTTATTGTTGATAGTTTCCAATTCGATATTGGCATTTCTCCTTTTGAGACATTGTTTAAGAGGCCATATCGATCGCTCTCTTGTTGGCTTGAGTCTGAAAAAGAAATTGGTCTTAAGTCCCGACTCTATTCGTGAATCTATTAGAAAGATCTTGGAATTTTTATGGAGATCAGACCTTCACTCGTGTTTCTTCCTTGTTGGATGATTGATATTTCAGTCAAGTGGGATTATGGCTCTTTGATATGCGGGACCCTACCTAACCATTAAGTGTAGTGGCCCTATTGCTTATCGAGTTTCTTCATCGGTCCAATTCTTTGGCATTAGTGGTGTTCTTCATGTGTTTCAGCTTTGGAAACATTATAGAAATTCTGATTCTATTCTTAAATATAGAATCCTTATTGCACTTGAGATTCTTGTTTAAATTATCTCTCGATAATAGCTTATTTTTTATGAATAGATGCATCATCCTAGTTTGTTTCCTTAAGGAAAGTTGCGAGGACGTATTTTTTATAAAGGGGGATCTATAGCAACCCTGGCCTAGATTATCTGAAGTTAAACATAAAATATGGTTTAATTCATCTTAATTAACTTTAAGATAAAATTGGAAATTTTATTTGGTTTTGTTTTCAATTTGAAATACATTTGGAATTAAATAAATAAGTAAGTTATAAAATTGGTTTTCCAAGTGAGATAAATACAAGTGGGAAATTTATAATAAAATGGTTAGAAATTTATTTGAATAAATTTTTAAGATGAAATATCAAATTAACCGGCCTGAATATAGTTTATATGTATTTTTATATAATTTATATGAATTTTTATACATATATTTCGTAATATGTGAAAACGGGATGAAATTGAATTTAAACTATTAGGGACATTTAATCCTATCAGATGGATACAAATTATTTTATGAAGTTTTATATGATGGTATCAGGTCTAAAAAGTTTTTTTTTTGGAATTTTATTTAATTTATATGAATGTATAAAGATGCAATTTCATAATATATGAAAACCAGCCAGGTTTTGTGTACAAATGATTTAGGATATAAAATCACATCAAAATGATACTAAAATGATTTTGAAGTTAGGATATATATATATATATATATATATATATATATATATATATGAATTTATAAATTTAAGTATGGATTTATAGATATTTATTCTAAGAGATACGATTTATTTAGTGAGAAACAGAAAACAATGTTTTGAGCTATGAAATGAATTACATCGAAATAAATATAATATATATACATATATAAATTATATAAAAATATTTATAAACTACAATTTAATATATCAGGTCTTAATATGGTTTTACTTTTAATTTATAATGATTTTTAAAGGTATTTTTTAACGACCCGAGATTTTCGATCCCAAAATTTTCAGATGTTAGGGAAAAGAAGAAAAGAGATAGAAGAAGAAGAAGAAACAGAAACACCAATGCACAAATTCTCACATTCACAACGGATCAAAATATAATATCAAATAAAATAGCAGTTTTACAAAGAAAAATTGTACTTTTCAAATTACACTTTAATACGTCGGAGTTACAACATATATACAAACACTGGACAGATACAACCAACATGTTCCAGATACAAATCAATAATACTCATTGGGTTACACTCCATACGTTCCTGTCATCCAGCTCGCCTCTTGAGCTCCAGAATGTCCATACCTGAAATCTATAATACTCGGTCTGACTCGAGCATTAGATCAAAGTAACACCCGGGTCAGGATGGAAACCAACATGAGTAAACCCATTTAATAAGAAATACCAATGCATACAACTTTTTAAAACCCAGGTAACTCGTATCTTATCACGAGTTCATAACTTGCCATAATCAAAACTTATTTCACACACAATCCTTTAAGTACCATTACATAATTTAAATAGTCCAGTTTACTTAAATTATTCCATTTCAGCTTATTGATTTCACAAATCAAATTTATAAAGAATTATTGTAGATTCCAAATCGAAGTGACTTCGGGTATTTACTGATACCCAACCCCGGTCTCTTCGAATGCCAAACTATCTTAACCCAAGTTACTCAAGTGAAATAGAATTCAAATTTTAAATACAGGGTATCATCTTTACACGGTAATTCAACATTGATAGATAACCACATTATCACAGTTTAAACCGAACATATCATATCACATAGCATCATAAATCACGTATCAGAGATATCAACCAATTGAAGGTATTCAATATAATTAATGGTTCATAAGAAAGATTAATTAGTTGTTAAATTCTCAATTAATTCAATTTAATCTCCAAATAAATTAAATTAATTATCTTTAAATCCAGCTTACCTATAATAACAAATCATTTTAATTAATTAATGAAATTACTAATCAGCCTTTAATATAACACTAATTAATTATACTGCGATAATTATCCTTTAATTACTCTCATTACTTAATTATACCATAATTAATCACCTTTAAGTAATTACCTTTTATTTAATTAAGTAATTAACTATCCTTTAATTTCTTTCATTAACCCTTAATTAATTACACCAAGTAATTAATTCTTAATTACTTCCATTAAGTAATTATTCTCTATTTACTTCTCTTAAGTAATTTCCCTTAAAGTAATTATCCAGTAATTACTTATGCTAAGTAATTATACTTTATAAATTACATTCAGTAATTATACTTTAATCCATTTCACAAGTGATTATCCTTAATTAATTAATCTCATAAATAAATTAGTTAACCTATTTAAATTAATTATTTAATCAAGTTACTCAACCTTAATAAGTTGAAAGATAAGTCATTTATCTTAATCACTATCTTAACCATCATCAAAATTTAATAAATTTTGAAATTAATTAACTTGCAAATTAACATACATCCTCAAGGTTAATTGATGATAAAATTTCATCTTCTCAATTGGTACTTAACTATTATTATTAGTTAAATTTTAATTAAACCAAGATTTAACTTAATCTAAGTTAAAATGAATTACAAATCTTTTACTTAACCAATCATTTAAATAAACCATTATTGTTTTAAAGAAATGGCTTAAGAAAAATCAGTTTAAAGCTGAATTTTGTTTTTAACTTAAAATTTGATAATCACCTTTATCTGTAATTTATTTAATAATTGGTTTTGAAAACGTATGCATCATCTCTTTGAAAACTTGCTTAATTACTTAGCTAAATAACTAACAATAGGATTCGTCTCATCTGAAAAATTCGAGCACAAACTAGGATTCCCGTACAAACACTTGAGACATATAAGTCTTCACCTTTCATGATTACTCACTCGAATGGCTCGAACTCGGCACCAAGTCAAGACCGTGTTTCCTCGATACACTCCGTCTTCTTCTTCATTCAATTCAACGCAACAACTCAGGATCAAAAGAAAACTGGTTCCTGTACACTGAAGACGTGCACATGCACACATAATGTGGTCGACTTCAAACCTTGCTTTGACCATCGACACGACGACCATCCTTCCCTGAATCGATCGGCCACACAGATCGTTCGAACCATCACATAATCCCAAATCAAACAATCGAACAACCCTAGGTTACAGAACCACTGCCGAAGTTCGCCCCACATCACCATCTCCGCCCACTGGAGACACTTTCCTTATGCCCTCACCCTCGCCTATCCACCATCGTCCTTTTCCCTACCATTTGTCCACCTCGATGCTAGCATGCCATAGGGATCACCAATGAAACAGTTCCGACCCAAACGCAAACAAAAACCATACAATCATATCGTTCCGACGATCCATCGATTAGGAAAATCAAACACCAATTTTCTTGAGATCACCATCACCCCGGATTCCATCCATGCCAATCATAAAGCTCGACCTACCACCATTCGTCACTAATTGACGAAAACCCCAATTATGTTCAATACGAAAATCCATGGGATTGTCAAAGTTAAAAATCCTGATCTTTACATCAAAATTCATTGTTTTGTACTACAAACCAGATTCTATAATCAATGATTGAAATTAGCGTGCTTGATTTTTACTTATTTTCAGATTATCACTGTATTTTTATATTTTTGTAAAAAGTACTAAGTATAAAATATTGAAACTATTTTTAAATTTAATATTACACTGAAATGATCATTCTTCATGTTTGCACCAAAAATGGGCAAACACCTCTAAGTCGTATGATTTAGTCGATTTTATGTTGTTCTTAGTGATTTGGGTGATTTATGCAAATATGTGAAAAGCAGGGACTAAATTTTAAAAGACACACAGATTTATAGTGGTTCGGCCAGAATGTGCCAACGTCCACTTCATATGTTATTCTCTTTCACTATTCAGATTACAAGTAGAAAACTTTGATTACAAGTGTATGAAATTTGTTCGAAAGTTTTGTCCGTGCTTGAGCTCTCAAACTTGTCCTCCATTGTTGTACCCCTGCCCCTCTATTTATAGAGTGAGGTTAGGAGTAGGGGTCTTTGATGTATATAGCTGCTGGTGGGCCTGGGCTGATGTGATCTAGCCTGGCATTGTTGATTCGGTAATGCCCTGGCTCGGTAGTGAGTGGAGCATGGATTGGTCCGATGGTGGGTGGAGCGTTGTGTTCTGGTCCGGTGGTGCTTTGGTTCGGCAGCGGATGGAGGCGTTGATTGGTTCGGTGATGGTTGGAGGTGGCTGGTTCGGTAGTGCCTTCTTAGCCTTGATTCGGTAGTGTGGTTCGGTGATGAGAAGGGTGTGGATTGATTCGGTGGTGAGTGGAGTTGGGATGGATTCGGTGGTGAGTGGAGTTGGTCCGGTGGCAGAGGATTGGTGCCGAAGGGGTTGGTTCGGTGGTCTCGGTCCAGTGGCAGAGGATTGGTGCCGAAGGGGTTGGTTCGGTGTTCTCGGTCCGGTGGGACTTCGTCCAACATTTGCCCCCCAAAGTGGGGCATATGCCGCGCTTTGTTTATTTGGACACCCTCATTCGGCCCGAGTGCCGAACCGGTTGGTCCGGCTATCCTTCTCTTGCCTATAAGTATGGTCTCCACGCCTCCGCTATTCCTTACCGTTTGAAAGAGCCGATCCAAATTCTTAACTGCCGAATCAGATTTGACTGCCGGACCAGGTGAGGCTTTCTCTTGCCGAATAAACTTTATGCTTGAATTACCGAGTGAAACTTATGGAGGATGAGTACCGAATGGAATCCTAGACTCGAACTACCGAATGGGACTTTGGGAGTACGAGGGCCGAATGGATCCTTAGTCTCACACTACCGAATGAAATTTTGTGTTTTGAATTATGAATGAGATTCCAAGCTGCACGTACTCGCTTATTTATATCTCTTGTTCTAACGATGCATTTTCTCGTGTTGCCGATAATGTCTCATAAAGTAGAAACTCGTTCTGATAAGAAGAAATCCAAGGATAACGGAGAGTCCCTCATAGTGCCCCCAGTTCAGTCAGATCCAGAACGACATGGACCATCCCCGAGATCATTAGTAGATGGGTACGGTCCTCAGGAGCTTTTGAATTCACCGCCTGACTGCTTTCCCCACTCCCTCAAAGACGAGCAGCTTGACGTTATATCTAGATCCTTTGGGATTGACAGAGCGCATCTGCTATTGCCAGGGAAAGGAGTGATGCCGTATAACCCCCTTGAAGAATATTTTGCTTATAGTAGGTATCACTGCATGTGTGGAGCCATTCCTCCGATAAACGCTTGGATCGTCAGCTTTATCACATACTTGAAGGTGGCCCTTTTCCAGCTTCAGCCCAACTCCTATGCCATCTTGGTGAGCCTGTTTATTATTTTCCAGAGAAAGTACGGACGTCCCTCTTCCAACCAGGAAATTCGGTACTTGTACAACTTGAGAGGCTATAAGAAGGGGCCCCCATATATTAGCCTAGAATCGGCCGTGTCTTTCAAGCCGGTCCTGGACCTATATTCAAAATTTAGCATGTTCAAGAAGTAGTGGTTCTTTGTTAGAGATGACTCTGTTTCTTTCCACCGCTTCACTTCTGGCTGTAAGTTGACTCTTATTTATAATTTCCATTCTGACTGCAATGCTCCTCCTTATGTGCTTTGTTTCTTGCTAGCGACAGGTGGCTTTGCGGCTATAGAGAATGATCGTTTGGTTCGGATGGTTGGGGAAATAGAAGATATCCCGAAAAAGGAGAGGGCAGCTTCTTACTTGATCAGGAATGCCACTCTTTTAGAGCACAACTTGATTTTGCCACGTCGATCTGTGGTCAAGCAAAGAGACACAGCTGAGGAGAGGGCCGTCAAAGCTAAAGGAGGGTACACGGCGAAGAGCGGCAAAAGGAAACCCTTCTCGAAACATCCAATTGCCGGGGGGAAGAAACTTAAGAAGTCCGATGGTCCCTCCCCCAGCACATGTCCAGACATCCCGGAGGAGGAAGATGTGGAGGAGGAAAGTGGTGAGGATGAAGGAGGTGAGGAGGAAAGCGGAAGTGATGGAGAAGGTGATGGTGGTGGTCATGGTGATGACGGTGGCGATGGACAGAGTGGTAGTGGTGCCGGGGTTTTGTCTTCTGAGCAAGCAGGTGTGATCCAGGAGTGGACGGACGATGCTTTCTGTCTAGCTTTCGAAGGGTTGGAGGGAGAACCTGCTTTGGTAGAGGAGCCTAAGAAAGCTGACAAGGCCGGGACCGGTGCCGATTTATCTTCCAAGAGTGTTTTAGCTGAGGCAACTACCGCGATCCAAGGTGAATTTTTGACTTCTGCGGACTCCATTTATGATAAGGATTTAGGAATATTTTATGATCAGCTCCCGTCCTGGAATGAGATCCAGGACTTATTGTAGTATCCTACTCCTCCCCAGGGTTTGTATAATAAAAGCGTCTCTTGACTCCTCTTAACTTGGTATATTTCTTGAATCATAGCTTAATGTATGCTTGTAACACTTGGCTTTTCATCCCAGGAGTGGGTAAAGCGGTCAAGACATCAGATGTTCGGCACCGTCTTGAACAATACAAACTCCTCAGGGCTTCTACTAAACCAAAACCTCCGATTAACCGCCCTGGAGACGTAGTTGGCTACCATCCTCTTCTTGGAGTTATCGAAGAGGATAACCAAAAGAAGAAGAGGAGTCGCTCCTTGTTCGAATCTCTATCTGGCCCTCAGCCCCCAACTCAGCCGATTCAGGATACCCTGGAGGAGAATACTGAGTCTATACCTCCTCTGCACCGTCTGAAAATCCTACCGTTACCCGGATAGGCCATCCCGGCTTGGCTCGTTATCCGTTTGCAGGTCATCCGGATCTGGATCCGGGTTCTTGTGATATTACTTTTGATGAGGCTACCGGTGAGCACCTCCTTCCCCGTAATCCTATGGTGAGAGTACTGGATGAAGCTAAATCCCTCGACCTTGATTTTCTTACCACTCGGGTCGTAACTTTGGGGGACGAAGCTAAGGAAAACATTGACCGGGTCGCTGAGGAAACTAGGAAGCTGATGGGGCATCATGCCCGACTGGTCAAGGCTGGAGAAGAAACTGGGAGCGCTAATATTCGACTGCGGTTAATGGTTTCCGACCAGGCCAAACAGCTTGCTGATCAGGCCATTCAGATCTCTCAACATGAGGCTGCTTCTAGGCAATTAAAGAAAACCATGGAAGTGCCCAGCAGGGCAGAATTACGGAAAATGGAGGCTTTTTGTAAGGAACGGATTGACCTGGCTATTGCAACGGTGGATGAGGTTCGGAAAGCGGATCTCGAGCGGGTACAGGAGTTATCCGAGAAGCTTGAAGCCGCAGAGCTTGCTCAAATCAAGCTGAAGGAGGAGATGGAGGCGATGAGGAAATCCTTTCAGGCTGACTGCTCGCGATACCAATCGGAGAGGGATGCCTCCACTGCAAAGCTGTTGGCTTCTGAGGACCGAATAAGGGAGTTCGAGGAGAACGAGGGGATAATGGATGATATGCTTCAGGATATATACTTTCGCACTTGGAAGCAGGGTAACTTATCTTGGATGGACGATTATCCCCGAGTTATGGCCAGGATTTATTTTAGGGCCCTGGAGGAGGCTAAGGCCGATGCAGATAAGGAGGGTGGCGTGGCCTTTAGAATGGATGTGGTTACGGCTCAATTCACCAAGGAGAAGAAAGTGGCGGCGAAGGAGGGTATGCGGCTACTTACCGCTGAGGAGGTAGGTGTGCAATTAGAGGATGATGATCAAGGAGCAGATGCTGGTAAGTCTTCCCTTCTAGCTTTTCGTAACTTGATTGCTTATTGTTTATTCAATGGATTCTTCTCCTGAATTGGACAGGCGGGACCTCTGAAGCACCAGTTACCTCTGGTCAACATGCTGAGAGTTCTGATCCTGTGGTTAAGTAGATCTCGGAGGACCAACAGGATAGAGGTGAAGCTCTGATGCAGTCGACTCCATGACTTGATCTGGATATCTTTTGGTTTGCTTGACATTGCTGTCTATGGTAGTCCCAAAACATTAATGTAACTTTTAGGCTATAATTATGTTATTCGTAATGAATGACTTTATTCTTGGCATGTAATTTTTAACCTAAGTTGATTCTGTCATATTTGAATGCTATCGTTATTTTGGTGTGTTGAAATATAGCTGTGCATATTTCTGTGATTCAATCGTGTTTGATGTCAAGTTCTTGCTTAAAATATAATTTCATATCTTGTAATGCTAGTGTGACGTGCGAATAAATTATAGCTACGTATTCATATACAAAAGTAGAAGGTAACGCCCTTCATGTTTTAGTTGTAGATGGTAGATTTGAATGTCTTGTATGACTGAGTATGGAATGCAGCCGAGTGACGCGTCATCTAGTTGTGAGTTCCTATCTCCATTAGCGAGCGTCTCTTATTTTGTGTCCTGTACTTTAAGCATCGTTATAGAGGATATGAGGAAAGTTTTTTAAAAATAGAAATATAAGAAACAGTAAAACTTCCAATCACGGAAGGCCTTCGATGTGCTTAAGTTTGTGGAAAACGGGTTTTGTAGTCACTTTCCCTAGCTATGGGTCTTGGAGACATTTGTCACCCATCTTACGCCTCCGCGGGGAGTTTTCTTTTTTACCACAGCCGTGCTTAAGACACTCGGAGCCGAGATCGCGCACGGTAACTACCCGGGCCATTATGGCCCGTAATCGTGGGTATTATTCGATTTACCGTGGCCGGCTAGCGTGGGTGTCGATCGTCAACTGTGAACTACCCCTGGCTGGCCACACCTTGTTTTGGGGCTTAAAGTAGGTTCACGGTTGCCGGCGAGCCGAACGCCGTAATGAGCTGCCTAGGCTATGGTTGGCCTACTCGGTGGCTTATAATCGGCTCATTACAGTTGGCTTTAAGGGCCGTCGCGAGCAATGAGTTAACCTGCAGCAGAGGGATGCTGGAGCAAATGTGTCTCATTGGCGAGGGCATAGGTTCGTATAGTACCTGTTAGGTCTTGTCCAGGTGAAGTCGCGCTGTGATGTGTCTTGAATGGAAATGTCGTTTACACAGGATTTTGTTTAATAGAAAAGGATAAAGCTCAACAAGCAGCCAAGATATCAAGGAACAAGTTAAAAAAGAGACAAGTTTTTAAAGTGGTTCGGCATGAAAATGCCTACGTCTACTGATTCTCTTTGTTAATTCACTTCATATGGGCAGTACTAGTTAAGAAAAGTATCGACGAAGGTGTTGGATGTTCCATGCCCTCTGGAACACCTCTCCGTCCACTGTTGACAAAATATAAGCTACGTTGTGGAGATCTTTATGAATTACATATGGTCCGTCCCAGATTGGATCTCGTGCACCGGGGCGTGGGAAAATTCGCTTGAGGACAAGATCTCCTTCTTGTAAGCTACGATGCTTGACTTTGGAGTTGTATTGTGCTGCCACTTTCTGCTTGTGAGCTGCTGCTTTGAGTGCTGCATCGTTTCTTCTCTCTTCAATTAGATCCAAAGACATGTGAAGGAGTTCTTCGTTCTTTTCTGGATTATAGTGGATCCTATGGTGGGAAGGCACTATAGTTTTGACTGGGAGCATGGCCTCCGATCTGTATGCCAAAGAGAAGGGAGAATGTCCCGTTGATGTTCTGAAAGATGTGCGGTAGGCCCAAAGTGCCGTAGGAAGTTCATCCACCCAAGCGCTTTTCGACTTCTTAAGTTTCTTCTTGATTAGAGTTTTGAGAATTTTGTTGACAGCTTCGACTTGTCCGTTTTCCTAGGGATAAGCTACAGATGAGAAGCTTTTGTGAATTTCTTGCTCTTGGCACCAGTCGGTGAATTCCTCGCTGTCAAACTAAAGTCCATTGTCCGATATGATTTTAAGTGGGACTCCGTACCTACATAGAACATTTTTGATCAAGAAGTTGATAACTTTTTCCGAAGATATTTTATTTAGAGGTTCCACTTCCATCCATTTGGTGAAATAGTCGACTGCCACTATAGCATATTTGGCTCCGCCCCGGCCCATTGGCAGTTCGCCAATCAAGTCAATTCCCCATACTGCAAAGGGCCAAGGGCTGGTCATTTGAGTAATCTCATTTGTTGGTAGCCGAGGAACCTTAGCAAATTTCTGACATCTGTCACATCTTTTGACGAAGTCTGAGGCGTCTTTGTTTAAGGTGGGCCAGAAATATCCATATCGGAGTATCTTCTTTGCTAGAGTCTGCCGTCCAGTGTGATCTCCGTAGCTTCCTTGATGGATGTTGGATAAGATTTCCTTGGCTTCCTTTCCAACAACACACCTTAATAAGGGGTTAGAGAAGCCGCGCCGATAGAGGATGCCTTCTTGTACTGTGTAGCGGGAAGCTTTCCTCAAGAATTTCTTGACTTCGTTAAGCTCGTCGGGCAGTGTGTCATCTTGTAAGTATTTTCGGATGGGAGTCATCCAAGTTTCCTCTTCGATTGCAGCTATCAGATTCACTTGCCCGAAATTCGAGGTTAGTTGCCTTGAGATGGCTACTGTTCCGGAAATGGTGCCGCCTTTCATGCTAGCTTATTTTGCCAATTCGTCGGCCTCTTGGTTCTCTTCTCGGGGAATGTGTTTGATTAAATAGTGATCCAATTGTCCGAGTAGCAGCTTGGTCTTCTTTAGATATGTTGTGAGTCGTTCTCCTCGAGTCTGAAATTCTCCTAGTATTTGGTTTACAATAAGTTGAGAATCACTATGAAGACATAAAGAACTGACTCCAATCTCTAAGGCAAGTTCTAATCCAGCTATTACTGCTTCATATTCCGCATCGTTATTGGTGGCAGCGAATTCCAACCTTAGAGCATAATGCAGCTTCCTTCCCCTAGGAGTGATTATTACAATACCTGCCCTCGAGCCTTGTTCGTTTGATGCTCCATCCACAAAGAGATTCCACTTGATGTCTTTTGCTATTTCGAATTGCTCCTTACCTTCGTTGGTAGTGAATTCGGCAATGAAATCGACCATGGCTTGTCCCTTGATGGCGGTGCGAGGATGGTAGGTGATATCATATTGACTTAGTTCAATGCACCATTTGAGTAGTCGCCCAGAAGTGTCGGGACGATGGAGCACCTGCCTTAGCGGTTGATCGGTTAGAACCCTGATGGGATGAGATTGGAAATAGTGTCACAGTTTCCGTGATGTGATTAGTAAACAGTATGCTAGCTTCTCGAGTTTAGGATACCGGGCTTCCGCCCCCGTAAACCTCTTACTTAAAAAGTATACTGGCCGTTGCGCGCGGTTGTCTTCTCTTACCAAAGCGGCGCTGAAAGCATGAGGTGACACAGCAAGGTATAGGTATAGCTCTTCGCCTTCGTTCGGAGTTGAGAGTACTGGTGGCCTCTGAAGGTGTTCGATTAGGTTAAGGAAGGCTGTTAAGCATTCTTCAGTCCATTCGAACTTTCCTTTGTCTTTCTTTAGAGCTTCGAAGAAAGGGATGCATTTGTCAGTTGCTTTAGAGACGAATCTGCTTAGGACGGCCACCTTCCCATTTAGGCTTTGCATTTCTCTTCGAGTGGATGGTATCTTGATATCTTTTAGAGCTCGTACTTGTTTGGGGTTTGCTTCGATCCCCCGGCATGGACGATGAATCCTAAAAACTTTCCTGATGATACCCCGAAGGAGCACTTTAGAGGATTCAGCTTCATCCCATATTGGCGAAGTACTTGAAACATCTCGTTCAGGCGGCTTACGTGATCGTCGGCTTTCCTCGACTTTACTAGCATGTTATCCACATAAACTTCCATTGTTCGCCCTATTAGTCCCGCAAACATCTTGTTGACGAGGCGCTAATAAGTAGCTCCGGCGCTTTTAAGTCCAAAAGGCATTACTCTGTAGCAGTACAATCCCCGGTCAGTGATGAAACTAGTGTGGTCCTGATTGGGGGCGTGCATAGGAATTTGGTTATATCCCGAATATGCGTCCATAAAATATAAGAGTCCGCGCCCGGCTGTGCTGTCCACAAGCTGATCGATTCGGGGGAGTGGGAAGCAATCCTTCGGGCAAGCGTCATTTAAATTGGAGAAGTCAATGCATGTTCGCCACTTCCCATTAGCCTTCTTTACTAGCACCGGGTTAGTGATCCACTCTGGATAGATGGCTTCTCGTATGAAGTTATTGACGAGTAGGTTCTTTACTTCTTCATCGAGAGCTGCTGATCGTTCTGCCCCCATACTTCTCTTTTTCTGCTTTACTGGCACCTTGATAGGATCGATGTTTAGTACGCGGCATGCCACATTTGGGGAGATTCCAGTCATGTCAGCGTGCGTCCATGCAAATACATCCAAGTTGTAGCGGAGAAAATCAAAGAGTTGATCCCTCAATTATGCTCTTATCTGAGATCCGATTTTCAATAGTATACTTGAGTCGTATTTGTCTACAGATACAAACTCCATAGCCTCTACAGGCTCGGCGGTGGCCTCCTCCTCTTTGTCTCTGGGGTCTAATTCGTTGAAAGGATCACTGGTATATCGAAGAGGAGGGGCTTTCTTTAGTTGCCATGCTTCCAAGTTTTTAATGCAGCGAGTAGTCTCTGCATTTTTCCCTATATCCTTCCTGCGGTTATTGCGAAGTTCAGTTACATAGCAATCTCGAGCGGCGTCTTGATCTCCCTCTACTTCCCCTATTCCATTGTCTATTGTAAATTTCATCTTCAGGCACCACGGGGCCAGGACAATTTGGAAGTCAGACAAGGCTGGTCTTCCTAAAAAGGCGTTGTAGGCCAAGTGGTTATCTATTAGCACAAATGTTTGTTTCCATACAACGGAGCGGGGTGACTTCCTATTTCAATAAAGAGGTCCAGTTGTCCGAGGGGCATCTTCGCATCTCCAGTGAAACCGTGTAGTGGTTTGTTGTAGGGAGACACATCCTTCATTGACAGTTTCATTCTGTCGAAAGCATGCTTGAATAGGATATTTACTAAGCTTCCAATGTCTACTAGAATTCGAAAAACTTTGGCTGGACCGAACCAGGCAAAGATGACCATAGGATCCATGTGAGGGTACTGCCTTCCCTCTGGGTCACGCCTGTTGAATGTAATGTCATCATTCTCTTTTCGCTTCGGGTGGCGTTCTTCCATAACAGAATTAACGCAGCCTTCATTGTTTCTAAGTGACTTTCCATATCTTTCCATCTCTGTCCAAATCCTGTCGGCGATGTGTGGTCCTCCCGATATGGTATGGACCACTATCTTCTCTTGACTGGAGCCGTTGGTGTTACGATTTCTCCCTCCTGTTTCTGAGAGGGGTAGCCTTAGGTTCTCACTAGCAGGAGCTGGGGTCCTGTTCTGACCTTTTACATAGCGTTCCAGTCTCTTCCTTTTGATGTGTTCTTCAATTAAGTCCCGAAGATGATGACATTCATTGGTATCATACCCATGAGATTCGTGGAAGCGGCAGAACTTTCTAGACTTAATTGCGTTATCTAATTCCTTCTTGTACGGGGGACGTTTGTATTTAACTTCGTCTTGGGTGGCCAGGAAGATGTTTTCGATTGTTTCATTCAAAGGAGTGTAAGTGTCAAATCTCGGTCCTGGCCGATATAGACGTTTTTCTCCCTTCTTGCCCTCAGCAATTGTCTCTAGAGTCGCTTCTTCGAACGTTCTTTGCTACAGCGGGTGTGTCGCCATGAGCTGCCTTGGTTTGTTGCCCTGTCTGTCTTTCAGTGGCAGCGTCTTCAAGTCTCATATATCTTTCGGCTTCATGGAAGAAATCGAGTAAGGTAGCTAGTTTTTCTTTCGTTAATCTTTTAGAAAACTTAGTATCCGGATGCACACCACTACAGAGGGCCATTAAGATAAGCTTCTCATCGGCATCTTGGACTGCGGCCGCTGCAGCATTGAATCGGGTTAGATATTGTTGCACTGTCTCTCCAGGCTTCTGTTTGATATTAGATAGGGAATAAGCATCCTTGGCTTGTTCCACATGGATGCGGAACTGGTTGATGAACTTTTCTTTCAACATTTCCCATGAGCTGATGGATCCTTGGGGTAGATGGCAGAACCAGGAGGTAGCTAGATCTGCCAAGAATAGTGGAAAGCATTTGCACAATACTCCTTCTGTGGCTCCGCTCATGAGCATATGCTGTGTGTATCTCTGCAAGTGCACAACGGGGTCAGAGATTACCTTGTAAGGTTCCATTGTTGGCGTTTTCCATTCTCGGGGGGTGATGGCAATTTCGATATTGCGGGTGAAAGGGCTGGTCACCCTAGCGCCTATCCCTCGTTCTCTTTGATCCTGTTGGATGCACTCTCTGAACAATCGCGCCATCGTTTCATCAGAATTGGAGCACATAGAAATGATTTTGGTTCTTCTCTGTGGGATTGATTCCGTCCAGATGATCTGTAAGGGTGGTATCGTCTATCACTCCTAATATTTTCTAGTGGCTGTCTCTGGTCTTCTGGGAGCATGCTAGGGTCAGCTACAGTTGGCCCTTGCCTTGATCTTCCCCTGCTGGGTTCTGTTCTGAGCACTTCCTCGGGTCCAACTTCGGGCTGTACTCTAGCTCGGCCCCGTTCATTGGTGTTTCCATGGCTAGGTAGCATGACCGGCTCAGCCACAGCCGACCCTCGCCTGGTACCTCCCCCGTCGGGTTTGGTTCCAAATGTTCCTCGGGTCGGAGTTCGGGCTCGGCTCATATCATTGTTGTTTCTGTTGTTAGTTTCTTCGAAGAAGAAAGATCTTTGTCGCCTCCTAGATCCTCCAGACTGGGACTCATCCCATGATTCAGTGTTGCGGTTGGATTCCTCAACATCCCTTAAGCATGACATGAGTCGGTCCACCAAGGCTTCTTGTTGGGATGTGAAGCGGTTAGTTACTTCAGCCACAACCCTGTCTAGATCTACCCTAGTAATTGCTGTCGGTTGTTCCGTGGCAGGGGCTGTCGGATTTGCCTGATTTCCATTTCGTACTGCTGTTGAAATGGAACGGTACTCTTGATCTGTGATCACTGGATCTGGAACGCTGCTAGTTGCGATGTTCTTTCCTTTGCTAACATCTTTCTTCTGCCTGGGAGGCATGTCTTCCAAGCAATGAGCGATGCTGTCGGGAAGAAGTTTTAAGTGGGGGAAGCTGAAGCTTCCAGCTCGAGTCGTTCTCGGTAAAAGCACCAAAAGTGTTTGCACAAAAAATGGGCAAATACCTCCAAGTCGTATGATTTAGTCGATTTTGTGTTGTTCTTAGTGATTTTGGTGATTTATGCAAATATGTGAAAAGTAGGGACTAAATTTTAAAAGACACACATATTTATAGTGGTTCGGCCAGAATGTACCTACGTCCACTTCATATGTTATTCTCTTTCACTGTTCAGATTACAAGTACAAAACTTTGATTACAAGTGTATGAAAGTTGTTTGAAAGTTCTGTCCGTGCTTGAGCTCTCAAACTTGTCCTCCATTGTTGTACCCCTGCCCCTCTATTTATAGAGTGAGGTTAGGAGTAGGGGTCTTGGATGTATATAGTGCTGGTGGGCCTGGGCTGATGTGATCTGGCCTGGCATTGTTGATTCAGTAACGCCCTGGCTCGGTAGTGAGTGGAGCATGGATTGGTCCGGTGGTGGGTGGAGCGTTGTGTTCTGGTCCGGTGGTGCTTTGGTTCGACAGTGGATGGAGGCGTTGATTGGTTCGGTGATGGTTGGAGGTGGCTGGTTCGGTAGTGCCTTCTTAGCCTTGATTCGGTAGTGTGGTTCGGTGATGAGAGGGGTGTGGATTGATTCGGTGGTGAGTGGAGTTGGGATGGATTCGGTGGTGAGTGGAGTTGGTCCGGTGGCAGAGGATTGGTGTCGAAGGGGTTGGTTCGGTGGTCTCGGTCCGGTGGCAGAGGATTGGTGCCGAAGGGGTCGATTCGGTGGTCTCGGTCCGGTGGGACTTCGTCCAACACTTCATTCAAAAATCAGAGCTTGATTCTGATTGTAAGAGAAAATATGGATTTTTCTATAGGAAATTTGAATCCTGTAAATTAGAACGGAGAGGAATATTGTACAGACATTCCATAGACATGCATTCACACCCAATCATCCATGTAAACATTTATACAATATCACTTTAATATTTATCACATGCAACATCACAAGGATAAACTTAAAACCATTTTTTCATTTAAAGGTAGTTTACTTCACGGGCATTTTAAAAAAAAACAGAGAAACAAGATCAGTTTACTTACCTTAATTTAGAACAGAGAACATAACTTAAGAAATCCTGGGAAATGCTTCTAATTTGAGCTGGTAGTTATTTTGCTTTGTTTTGAATTTGATCTCGAATCCATTTTCTTTGATCAAGTTGAAAATATTGAAACAGGCCTTGACTTAGATGATGATTAACTACCCTTCAGTTTTGATTTTGTTTTCTTTCCTTTCCTGGTTTGAAAATGCTAACAGGTTTTGATTTTTTTATTCACTTTTTTTAGTCTTAATACGAGTATAGAAGAAAGATAGAGTAGAGAGTGAATAGATATAATTATACCCTTTTTATGATTTTAAAAGAATAAAAGAAAAATAAAAAGAATTTGTGACACTTGTTAAAAATATATACACTTGTAAACTGCATGTTAAATCTTTCTTACAAATGTTAAGTTTTATGATAAAATTAACTAACACATGTTAACGTACATTACATGATTTATACTTGACTTTAATTTATACATTAATATTTAAATATGTTAATAAAACTTTTATATTACATTTATCATCTGTTTATAATATTACACATGCTTTAAATGTACGCTAAAATCCTGTACATTTGAAAATATGCGAGTATTAATGATTTCAATATGTTTTTGATACAAATTTTATATTATATTCATTATTTAGTTTTGTATATAAATTGTATGTTTATGTTTTATATTTATATCAATACCCTTTCCAGTATTTGTACATATATTCATACATTGGTTTATTGCTAAATTAAATTTATATTAATTTGTAATTTGACATTATAATAGAAAACATTTTCATTTTTTTTGAAAATATAAATTTTGTCAAATTAAATAATTATGAAAGAAGATCATTAAACTGATATTGTTAATTATATCAGTAGATTATTAAATAAATATTTATCTAGATACAAATATTTATTAACAGATTTATCAGGTTAATTTTTTCAACCAATAAATCAATGTTTTAATAATAAATCATGTTAATTAAAAATTAACGGCTATCCAAAAATCCAGGTTATCACATATTTTGAAGATCTACGGGTGAAAAGGCTATATTTCTATTATTTGGAAACTAGCTTGAAAACACCGTTATGCACAACAATTTTGAAACTATTTCTATTTAATTTTTTTTGATGAAATGAAAGTATTAGAAAGTCATATCTATATTTAGAAGAAAATGAATCAAGAATCTGATTACAAACAAGTGAGAAACAAGAAAACAAAAATCTGAAATTATATACTAGGCATTCTGTTACAGCCGACCACCACGGGTGCACCGGTGGTCACCACAGGTGCACCAGTGGAGTATATTTTGATTAGGTTTTCTGTTCAAACTGGCCAAATTGAAGGGGGTTTGGTCAGGTTTCTTTTTGTGTATTTAGGCAGTGATTAAATGACGTTTTTGGACTGGAATTCCATGTTTAATTTAATTTATTTTGGTATGTTAGGTTTGATTGAAATTTTGGAAAATAATTCTTAATTTTGTACATTATTATTTATAGGTAAATTGGTGTTTTATAAAAGCTAAATAAAAATGTAAAACCTTTCTTGTAGGATCCATGGTGCCTTCAAGGCCCATGTAGTAGAGGACTAGTGAGATAAAAATGAAAAATACGTTCTTTCTTTTCTCATTCTTTCTTCAGCTAAAAATCCAATAATAAACTATCTCTATTTGCAAACCCTAGAAACTAAATTAAACCCCAAATCTGAATTAAATCAAAGGACTTCCAAAAAATAATTGAGGAAATAAGATCAAGGTATTTCTACCATCTTCTATTGCATCTATTATAGTTTTAGTTTAAGTTTTTGATCTTAGTTAATAATCTTGTTTTTGCAATTTTTGAGAATTAACCTTGGGTAATTACTGAAAGAGGCTAGCTTAGGATAACTTGGTCTATTGTTATCCATTCAAGCATGTATTGGTGAGTTAATCTCTCATTTCTAGCCTACAAATGGATGCTTGTTGTTGCTTGTTGTTTTGAATGAATTTGGAGTTTAAATTGACTCAATCTCTTATGTTATTTACTTCTCTTGCCACAAAAATTTATGTTTGATGAAACCCACATCATATGATCTTGAATAGAATCTAATTGTAGTTATTTGTTGGCTTACATGTTGGCCAAATCAGTGCATCGGATGTCACGATGAACAATGCTGTAGAAACAAGCGCCAACGGACCGTCGAAGGGCCGTTGGTATCGCCTGAGGTTCAACCCAGGAATTACCGTTGGTACACCAGCCCCACTAGACCGATGCATTGATCGTGACCTGAGTTGATTCCCAAGTCATTCCATTCGACCCTCCGATCGAGCCCATTCGCCCGTTTGTTCACTCGTTTGACACTTATATGTTAATTACTTGTTTTGATGCTCTATTTCTTATTGATTTCAACGCAACTTTCGGAGTTTTGATTATGAATTTTTGAATTCACCTTGGAGTTTCTATTCCATAGGAATGCCTTATGGACATCTGATTGCACACAAGTATATTGCACTATTTCAACTAGAATTTTCAAAAGAATGATTTTCAATCCAAACCAATTTCTCAAATCATTTTTAATATAAATATATTTTCTACAAAAGATATTTGGAATATGTATACATAAAAATATATTTATTTGTAGTAATAATGGTTTTAAAGTTGATTTGGAGTAATGGTTTAAAATTGTACTTATATATATATACATATATACATACTAGCAAGGGCTTTCCAACATATATATACACGCATGTATTATAGTTTATAAAAATATATTTTCAAGAAGGATTTCAAAGTAAGTTATTTTATAAAATTACATGACATCAATTCAATGAGGAATCGATTTAATAAAATGAGTGGTATGGAACGCTCGCGTTTATTATTTCATTTAAATCTCAGAGTTGTTGGGTTGAGCCATTCATACACACGAGTGGAGTTTACTAGATTATAGTTAGGTAAACCCGGGTGGTATGAGACACATGGTTGTTACTTATTCTATTTATATTTAGGAGTATATGACACTTGTATCGACAATTTTAAGACTCGCCCTTGGATTTTTATATACCTATGTTCGAGTTTTCATAGGTCCTGTATGTGCCATGTAGTTTATAGGACTTGTTCTTATCTCGCAGTTTATTTCCTAGGCACTCACCTATCTTGAAGTTACTATGGGAATTGTATCCATCTTGGAGTTTTATAGACACATATGTCTATCTTGGAGTTACATGCATGTAGGTGAATTTATTCGCCAATTTTGGTGTTTGGCGCCTTCTCCCTTTTACATGTGATTTCTGTATTTCAATTTAAGATATCTAGATTCTATGTTATATGTATTATCACCAATGGTTTCGAGAGTTTTTCTTTAAGTAGCTATCTTCGATTTTGATATTTGGTGATTACATTCTTGAAGTTTATTGAATTTTTCTTGATATTTGCCGATACTTGGCTTGGTGAATATATTTGAGATCAAGTTCATTTTACCTATCATTTATGATGCTAACTCATCTATATTAGACTAGAATGACCTGTTTTTATAAATAGTCGGGTCAGATCGAGCTATTTCAGTCCTTCAGCTTGATTCTTTTAGGGTGGACTTCATATAACTTAGCTAGATGTTTACACTTATTATCACCATATGTATATTTTATTATGTTGTATCTTATGTCGAGCTAGACTCATTTTGTCTACATGTTTCTATCTATCTTGGGAGGAAGTAATGTTGTGTTATATGGATCTTATGACCACCGCTATGCAGACTACATCATGTATCTGTATTACGTCTGTTCAGCCTTGTATCTATTTGTATATCTGTATGTATATTCTATGATTTAATTATTTGTATTTACCATATATTATTCTGGATTATTATTCTAACCACTATAGTTTTATTTTAAGCCTGGATCTCATACGTCGATTTAACTTATGTTAGAGGATTAAAAAATATAGAGCATATTAATCGTCGTATTGATGCTTGTTTAAAGTAAAATTCATGGATAATCTCCCCTAACCATCCCTAGTTCCTGCACCAGCAAGCAATATTACTCTATAATATCCTTTATTAGTGTGGGTCTTGGGATAGAGAGTCACAAGCTTCCTGGAGCATATTTTGCTCTAGGTACCAGGCCAGTTGACCGAACCCATAGGTTCAGTCGACTGAACCCATATCCTGGAACTATAAGCTCAGGGTCATCTCGATCATTCGACTTAACCTATGGTTCAGTCAACTAAATGTGAATTCTGGAACTATACGCTCCAGATTTTTGCCATCAGTAGATGCTAGAGCAACTTCCGGCGATGTGCATGATTTTTGCAATATTATATAATAAGTAACAACCAAATGCTTGCATGAAAAACCCAAAACAAACACATAGAAGTAACCGTAGCATTTTAGGATGATTCCATATAAGAACAGCAAGCATTTTATTGGATTTAAATAGCAATTTTTTTTTTTGAAATTTCAATTGTAAAGCAATCAAAATCTGAGATATCAAGCATCAAGCACCTATAAATGAACTTAGTATGAGAATGTGAGGTTAACTCACCTGAATAACACGAATTACAACCGATTGGAGGTAGATTGGAGCTTATATTTTATATATTTCAGCTTCAATATTGCATGCAAAGGGAAAATAGACTACATAGACTCAATATCTGAATTACTAAACTGAAATTAATCATAGGGAGGAATAGAGTCGAGATTATATACCTGAAAAAAATCTTCTAATTGATTTCCATCGATTCAATTTACTAAGTATGGAGGAATTTGGAAAATAGGGCTAGGGTTTGTAAGAGGAAATAAGGGTTGCACCTTGTTTTTTAAAGTGAGGAAGATAGAATGAATGTAAGTTCGTTCTCTAACTTATTTCCTTCTCACTAGAATAACAAGCGCCAACGGACAGTCGGAGGGCCATCGGCATCGCTTGTAGTTCAGCCCAGGCGTTACCACCATTCCACCGGTCCCACCAGACCGGTGCACCGGTCATGATCTGGGATGAGCCTCAGGTTATGCCTTTCGACCCTTCAATCGAGCCCTTTCGCCTGTTTGACTCATAGATGTTAATTTCTTGTTTTGATGCTCTATTTCATATTGATTTCAATGCAAATTTTGGAGTTTTTATTATGAATTTGTGAATTCATCTTGAAGTTTCTTTTCCATAAGAATCACCTACGGATACATGAGATTGCATATAAGTTTTATCGTACTATTTCAAATAGAATTTTCAAAAGAATGATTTTCAATTCAAACTGTTTTCTCAAATCATTATAAGGATGAATATGTTTACTATAAAAGATATTTGGAATATTTATGTATAAAATATATATTATTTATAATAATAATGGTTTTAAAGTTGATTTGGAACGATGGTTTAAAATTGTACTTATATATATATTAGCAAGGGCTTTTCAACACACACACACACAAATATATATATATATATATATATATATAATATTCTAGTTTATAAAACAATATCTTCAAGAAGAATTTCAAAGTAAGTTATTTTACAAAATTGCAGGACATTGATCTAATGAGGAATCGATTTAAACATATTAATAAAATGAGTAGTATGGAACGCACACGTTTATTTTTTTGATTAATTCCCGGACTTGTTTGGTTGAGTCATTTGTACACACAAATGGAGTTTACTAGCTCATAGTAAACGCTTAGATAAACTATGGTCTTATAGGATACACAATTGTTACTTATTCGGTTTCTATTTGGTAGTATATGACACTTGTATCGACGAGTTTATGACTCCCCTTGAATTTTTATAGGTCTTATACCTATCTTGGAATTTTCGTAGGTCTTGTACGTATCATGCAGTTTATAAGACTTGTTCCTGTCTTGAAGTTTATAGGTCTTGTACCTATCTTGAAGTTCTATTAGCTCTCGCCTATCTTGAAGTTACTGTGGGAATTATACCCATCTAGAAGTTTTATAGACATATATGTCTACCTTGGATTTACACCCAGGTGGGTGAATTTATTCACCAATCTTTAAGTTTGCCACTTTTTCCCCTTTTATGTGTGATTTTTGGATTTCTATTTATGATTTCCAGTTTCTATGTTATATGTATTATCGTCAAATATTTTTAGGGTTTTGCTTCCAAATGATATCATGGGTTTTGATATTTGGTGATTACATTCTTGAATTTTATTAAAGTATTGTTTATATTTTTTGATACTTGACTTGGTAACTCTATTGGAGATCTAGTCCATTTTACCTATCATTTATCTTGCTTCCTCATTTATTTTAGACTAGACTAACTCGTTTATTATTTTATAATACTTTGGTCAAATCGAGCTATTTCAGGTCCTTCGGCTTGATGCTTTTAGGGTGGACTTCATATCAGTTAGCTAGATGTTTACACATGTTATCACCATGTGCATATTTATGTTGTGTTGCATCTTATGTCGAGCTAGACTCATTTTGTGCACATGTTTGTACCTATCTTTAGATGTAGTATCGTTGTATTATGTAGATCATTATGACCACTACTAAGTTGTCCACATCATGTATCAGTATTATGTCTATTCAGCCTTATATCTATTTGTATTCCGCTATGTATATTCTATGATTTGTGAGTTTGTGATTTGTATTTATCATATATTATTCCAGACTATTATTCTATCCACTATAGTTTTGTTTTAAGGCTAGATCACATACGTCGATTTCACTTGTGATAGAGGAATAAAGAATAAATGGCATATTAATTGACGTATCGATGCTCACTTAAAGTAAAATTCATGGATGGTCACTCTTAACCAGCCCTATTCTCTGCACTAACAGACGATATTACTTTGTAATATCCTTTGTTAGTGTGGGTCTCGTAGTAGGGCACCACAAGCTGCTTAGAGCACATTGTGCTCTAGGTACCTGGTCGGTTGACTGAACCCATAAGTTTAGTAGACTGGACGTATATCCTGGAGCTATAAGCTCCAAGTCACCTCGTTAAGTTGACTGAATCTATGGTTCAATTACTGAATGCGAATTCTTGGAGCTGTACGCTCTAGGTTGTCGCTTCCAATCGATGGCCAGAGCTAGCTCCAGCGATGTGCATCATTTCAACAATATTATATGATAAGTAACAACCAAATGCTTTCATGCAAAAGCCAAAACAAACATATAGAAGCAACTATAGCAATTTATGATGATTCCGTATAAGAATAGCGAGCATTTTATTGGATTAAAATAGTAGTTTTCTTTCTTTACAATTTCAAGCATAAGGCCATCAAAATCTGAGTTTAGCAAGCATCAAGCACCTAAAAATAAACTTAGTACGAGCACATGAAATAAACTCCCCTGAATAAAATGAATTATAGAAGATTGGAGCTTGTACTTCATAGATTTCAGCTCCAATATTGCATGCAAAGGGAAAATAGACAACATAGACTCAATACCCGAATTATTAAACTGAAATTAATCATCGAAAAGAATAGTGTTGAGATTATATACCCGAAAAAATCTTTTAATTGATTTTCAGCAATTCAATTTACTATTATGGAGAAATTCGAAAAATAAGGCTAAGGTATGTAAGAGGAAATATGGGCAGTAGCTTATTTCATAAAGTGAGGAAGACAGAATGAATGTAAAGTTCATTCTCTAACTTATTTCCTTCTCACCAAAATGGGATAGGCCCAAAATGAATTATCATTAGTTAATTATAGCTAAATATAAGTTTACGTATACATGTATAAGCCATTAAGTCTCATTGTTTACAATTCAAAACACAATTGAAGCAATATTAATTAGTCACTAAAACACACAAATTCAAGTCGACTTATTTTGCTAATCTTTAATTAATTGCAAGGAACGATCGTTTATTTTTGAAATTTAACTTTAACCAAAAGAATTTTATTTTATCACAAAAATTCCTTTCATTCTTTTGTTATTTAATACAAGAGTTAAATCATTGCATTTTAATATTTCACTTATGAATCTCCAAGTGTTAGTTCTTTGAAAGACGCTTATGTAAATTATCTAGGCAAATCAATTCAAATTCCCTTTAATTTCCAAAAATAATTAAAGAAAAATCCTTATATCCCTATTTTAATTAGTTATCATTTTAAATTAAATTATATATAATTTGTTTTTAGGTACACCTCAACTAAGGGTTGTTGCAGACTTCCTTTTTAAAGAAATTACGTCCCTATAATTCCCCCTAGAGAAAGAGATTTAGCAAACCGAAGCATGAATCCAAATTTATAAATAAGGCACAAAGTAAAATGAGAATCTTACAAGCTCTTGTTTATAGAAAGTAATTTAGGATATTTTCGCTCAATTAATTATTTGGCTTTCCCAAGAATAGTCTTTGGGATTCTCTGACTACTAAACTTCCATAAGCAGAATATCCTTATTACGAAGATGTTTGATCTCAAAAACTACTATGAGAACATGATTCGGTTTACAAATCCAATTGGATAAGGTTTTAGTTCTTCGAGATGTCTAGCCTTAAGGATGGATTCTAAATTTTTTTTAAGTTTTTGAGGCTGGGAAATATGAAAACATACCATCAATACCGAAAAATTGAGCTGGAAGAGAGAGACTCAGCAAGTAACATTTCCAATACATTCGGTGATTGGGTATGGATTGATTTATCAAGGTGTAACTTCCTAAATCGACAAAAGTGCGTAACACCACCACAAAGGGGATACCCGAATGAAGACTAAGTCTCCAACAGAGAATTCCAAATAAGATATTTTTAAGATTTTTACGTAATCAACTCACAGATGGAAGGAAGGGACTCAATGCAAGGATCTATCTTGTTCAAAATTTTATGACTTCATAATATAATTCATTTTACAAAAATCTTTTTCAAACAATTAATTTCTATATAAAAATCTTTTTTAAGTCCCAATTATAGCAAAACTTTTAATTCCTTCTATATTAAATCTTAGATCAAATTCATATATTAAGGCTATCTTTTAAACTAAGGTTTCACAAATGCAACTTGAAAGATTTGTATTTCAGGTAATATATATAATGTCTTTATTCATAAATTCCCAATCCCCATCATGGACTAAAATGGAATCCTCCATTCCATACACACAATGTTATTATTCTTAATTAAAGTTACTAGTAAAAAAATTTAAATGTCTCCTTTTCATAATTAATTTATTACAAGTCTACAATTTGAAGAAGTCTCCAACATGCCTTTAATCTGCAATTATTTTATTATGGATAAGTTTCCTTCTTACTAATTTGAAACCCTTGATACTATTTAATCCTTTGTTCAAAAAAAAATTACATAAAATATTTGTTCTCCAAACTAGTTCATCAAAATAATACAATCAATTTCTTAAATACCAAACTTTGGATTTGCATATGCTTCACTATTTTCTTAATTTTCAACTTTTAATTTTTATTTTGTTTCAGGATTCTCAATTTTTAAAATATTAATTTCCTTTAAAAATACAATGGATAACAAAGAGATAAGATACAACGGAATCACTTTATAACTTTGCACAAAATTATATTCTCTAAGAGAGGTGATTTTATAAGAAAGAAAGCACAACATCTTTGATTTTGTCTTATCTCCATTCCCCTTTGGACTAGATTTCCCTTTCTAAGATTTACAATATATAATTTGTATAAATTTTCCAAAAATGAAGTTCCATTTGTAAATCCTCATTTTTGTAATTGCCTCGTATCTATAGGATAAATTATCCTAAACACTTAGCGTTAACTAAATAGGTAGAGAGAATGTTTACATCGCTTCGTTTTGGTTATTACCAGAAATTTATTTTATTTTAAGATCCCGAATTTGCCTTCAACAAATCTCCTAAAATAGAGCTATAATTATAAACCCACAAATTCGTAAGATGATTCTTATTTACTAAATAATTTACTCAAAGCTCATTGCCTTGGATTAATTTAAATAAAAGGACTATATTTCCATTCAACTCTAATTAATTTAACTATTTAATGATTTATGCTTTCATGCATTTACTTAAATTATAATGGTTCCCACTTACCTTATCAAAAGTATTATATTAAGTTCATTTTTAGTACAAAACTTATAAACACTCCCATATATATATATATATATATATATATATATATATATATATATTCTAAACAACATGTGGCGTTACTTTGCCATCCATTCATAGTGAATTGCCTTATCTATTGGCTAGGTGTTGTTTGCGAAATCAACATCAACTAATTATTTTCCTCGAATATCACTAGTATTCAACATCTATACCTATTAAATTATTAAATCATATCGTTCATCATCATTGGTATTTATTTCTCTCTATCACATTAATGTATATATACACACACACATTTACATTTCCAAAATCTTAGTATATGCATACATTTGTATGTATTTCTAAGTCTCGTTTTATTTTAAGTAGTATTAGCTTAAAAAATTATTCCTTTTTGGATTGTCATATATCCATAATATAATTTCCCAAAATACTATTTATTAAAAGGTCATGTCCAAATTGTATTGTTTGAGTGTTTAGGAATCCCTATCGAGTACGTTGGCCAGACTTCTCGACCCGGATTCTTAAAACTTCAAATGGGCATTCTAACACTCATATAAATATACATAGATTTTCTACAAAATTCTTTTAAATATTGAATACTTATATCTTGACACTCAAATATTAGCATATTGAAACTAATCACAATCAAACGCCTTATAGGAAGTCTATAGGTTAATATTTCCCAACTAGTTGATTATTCCCTAGAACTCACCAAAATTAGTCTCTTTATTTATAATAACAAATAATTCATTTACACTAGTTAGTTGGAAACTACTACCAAAAATTAACTCTGTTTCCATCTAATTGATTTATAAATACAAATCTACTCCTTGATTGTCCAAGAAATCCAATATGTCTTATGATGATTTCAAATTCAAAGATGCTGCAAAGTTTAAATATTAGTTTTAAATAGAGTGCTAATTTTCTAGTGACCATTCTTAGTTGAATTTGAATTGTTGCCAAGGATCCTAAGCAATCATGCATCTGTTCATCCAATCACTCGTTAATAAAACAACTGGATAGTGTGCTCGGTGGAAAAACAATCCATCTGCTTCCACTGCGCAATGTCGATTATAAATGGGTCAAAACTAGCTCTATGATTTGCGGAGGAGACTTAAATATTCCATCCTGGCCAGGTTCGTTGGACTTGAGGAGAAACTATTGCCTTCCCGGATGTCCCCACATTCTCTTCTATTTGTACTAGGAAAGAACCTTAATGATCTAACAAAGACCCTAAGAGACATTTTCAAAGACTTTCTTAGACCCGAATTCCTGTACTAATATCCTACTTTGTCCTGACCACGATTCTAACACAGAATTGTAATGCCCCACCTCGAGAACCAAATTAACAAAGGATATTATTGACTAATATCGTCTGCTAGTGCGGAGAAAGAGGCTGGTTAGAAGCAACCATCTATACACTTTGCTATAAGAGAGTATCAAAATGTTGTATTAAGTTCTAGAGATTTTTTCCAATGTGGATTCCGCATATACGATCCAGGCTTAAAACAAAATCTACAGTGGCTTATATTTATGAATCAAAACAATATACAATATATCAATGCACAGAATCTTGGAGTACACAGATGGAAAACACATTTATAAAATTAAGGAGAATAAACAAATATGTATACAATGGATACAACCTGCTTGATTGAATATACATAGCAAGGGCTTTAATCCTACTACACAAAAAAATGTAGTCTAAGCGAGCAAAATGATGCAACTACAGAACAAGTATGAACTTGAGAGACAGGCTTCATGCTAAGCTACTAGATGATCAGCAAGTACCTGAGACTACTCGGTCTGACTCGGGTACTATTATAAAATAGTAAACGGGTCAGTTTCTTACTATTTCTAAATAGTTAGCTGGTGTAGTAAGAGAAATAGAGTATAACATAAATATAATGGCATATATGCATACAGATAATATGTCTTAATATGGTAACTTATAAGACAGTTTTGCAAGATAAGAAATTTCCAAAATAGAATGAATAGCATCCCCAAATTAAAATCATCAACTCCAAATCAACAAATCTCTATGATAGGGTAATTAGTATTCTCAAATGGAAATCACCAAATCCCAAATCAATAAAATTCCTTATAATCGAGATGAATGGATTCCTTAAATTGGAATCCTTAAACCAAAATACCAAAATATTTGCCTATCATAGGCTAAAATAAAACAGATGGTGAAATCCTAAAATTAGCAAATTAAAGCTCAAACTCAAAGGAGGCACCATGTTATAAAAGCAAATCAAGTCTTTTATGGACCATTATCTCAAATATGGTAATAAATTATCAATAATCTTCATATCCACAAAAGAAAGGGAATAATATTCCCGAACATATTGACCAGGTCATTGACATCTCCCCAAAGTAGTTTGGTCTTGGTCACTAACGCCTCTCTAAAATAGTTCGGTCCTGGTTGATAACACCTACCGCAGTTCGGGCCAGGTCACTAACACCTACCAAAGCAGTTTGGGCCAGGTCGCTAACACTTCCCAAAGCATTTCAGTCAAGGCTAACCAAAATGATAAGCTAAAATTCTATGTCTCCCTAAATGACAAGCATGAACGCTATGCCTTGTGACGCCCCACCTCTATGCTCACAATAACAAAGAGTATTAAAGGAAATACTGTTTGTTATCACGAAGAATAAGGCTAGATAGGAGCGGCCATCCATAGTTAGGCCTTACACTAGTATTGGTATTTCGATAGGAGTGGTATATACTTTTATTTTTCATCTCTTATTTATTTACTCCCATCAACATACCCAACTCCAGTATAAAACGAACTACGATGGTTCATAATAGTTTAGGACAATAAATATAATAATAACACGGATCATATAAATGCGGAACACAGATAAAACAAAAAGTCTCGTATATATAATAACTGATGTCAGTTACAATACATGTGATACAGTACATATGATACAACTACAACTGTTGACTCTGGAAGTTACATATACAAGTACATTATCGTGAATAATATACATGAATACATATCTTCCTACACTAATACACTGACTACTAAAAATGACAACGACTACTCCAAAAGATATGAAAAGACTTCATAGCTCTAGCAGCAATCCAAAGCAGGATATCTACAACCTGTAATAACTCAGTCTGACCCGAGTATTAAATTCAAAAGAAAATAATATACGGGTCAGTCTAATTCAAACTCAGTTATTAGTGCACAGAAGCAATAATAATTAAATAACAATTAGACGACAGTCATAATAAATCTCGTCTATCCGACCCTTTTAATAAAGAAATCGGATAACGGTAAAATATAACACTTAACAGTGTTAAACAACAAATCAACAGAATCAAATCATCAACAAAGATAAATGAAAAGATCATCAATGAAGATAATTTAGAAAACATCAAAATTGCCTAAATGGCAATTAACAACAAAATAATCAATTTAAAACATCAACTCTGGTAGGGCTGCAGTATACGCATGCGTATACTGCCTCGCCGCTATAGCATGAAACACACAAAAGATCAACGCATCAAAAGCAAAGAAATACCAAATAAATTAATATGGTGTGGCCGCAGTACACACTCACGTGCACTGCCTCGCCACTACAGTATATGATATCATCACAACTCCAATTATTAACAGCAATCGAAACTGCAGAGGTCAGGTCTCTAACATCATGAGTCAACACAACTGCAAAGAAACTCAACTCGAATGACCAAGTGCACAAGGCAGTGGTACAACATGAAGACCAGACAACAACATCAAGTGGCAGTTCTGATCAAATTACAGCATAATATGAACAAAGTACATAAAACAGTGATACAGTGACTCAATGTCAATATACGAGTAGTCCGACATCAGCACAAACCAGACCCAAAGAATCTGGTTCAATGCCAAAGAAATATAGAACCTGTGCATATATATACACAAGAAGCCTACAGGTAAAACCAGTGAAGCAGCTACCACAACATGGAACAAGAGATAGTACAGCCTCGACATCAAAGAAGTAGGCCCAAAATACATGAACAAGTGATACAACAGTTAAGTGAACTACAAGTATCGACCAGGTAGCCACAAGTGTAAAGCAATGCCCAACACAATGAGTGAACCAGATTCAAGCGAGGACTGAATGTAACAACAACTCCATATCAATGCAAATAAAACTGGGTTACTACATAACACAGCAGCAACTAAAAACAGAAAATGCACATGAACATGAAGGCAACATATACAAGGCACCCACGCATGCAATATTGATTCACAACAGGTATAAACATAAACTCAACTACACTTATAAACACATTTTTTTTAACTACAGGAGTAAACACATTTTCAACTGCGTGAATGAACACATATTTATACAAAATTTTCCATGCATATTTAAGCAAACACTTAAACAAAACTCAAGCTCCAACTGAAATGTAGTAGTTAGTCAGATGTCATGAGTTCTGATAGTAAAAGCTTGCCATATTCATAGACAATAATGGATCAACATACTTCCTAGTAGCCTGGAATACTATGGAGGCACGCACATAATTTGACATTTGCTAATAAAAGCAAGTCATTATATTATACAGAATCATTTGTGACATATGCTTATACAGGAAATATTAAAGAAAGACATTTCAACATCATTTCACAGTTTAGAAATTTGGAATCTCAGTTTAAGATAGACGTGAATTTGCATTCACACTGCAAAAAAAAAACGAAATTAATAATATGGTCATGAAATGAGGCAAAATTACTCCACTATCTAATATAATTTTGAGAAGTGAACTTGCATATAGCAAAAAGAGAGCTCATGCTCCAACTACAACAAAACGTAGCGTGTGTTCAAAAATCGATGCAGTGCGGAAGCATAATATACATGAACTATGTGCATTCAAAGGCTAGCAAACTATATGCTTTCAAAATTTTATGTATGTAAACACAGTCACATGGATTGAAATCTTCATACAACAAAGTGTTTGTGAATGCAAAATGCAAGAAACTCATAAGAGGTTTTATACAAACGAAAACAAATATGCAGTTAAACCAGGTATCATTCGCATGAAGCACATGTATGAAGACCCCATTTGCATTTTCGTACACAGGGAAAAACTTCGAGGAAACCTGCATTTCACGCATTTCACGCATGATGCCTGACACTAAGATTTGGTTCACACAACTATACAGTGGAGATAATTTATGAACAAAGAGATTTCACACAAAAATAATTAAAACTGATAGAATTTATTGACTTAGTTGACGTAAAATAGGTTCATATGGCACAGAGGCAACATAAAATCAGTATGAACTCAGTAAGTATGCACAAGTGCTTTGACTCTTATGCAATAATGTCAAGTTAAAAGAGCAAGCCAGAGCAACAATTCAAGCATATGTAGTTTAGTCCAATACATAATTCAATAAGGTGTCAAAAGCATGGTCGGTCTACTTGAAGAAAACCAAAGCCAAGTCGAAGTCAAATAAGAAATCCAGACTAACAAATCCAAAAACCCTAATTTGCAGTTTCATTAAATCAAACTTACAATACCGCAAACTTAGGAGAATTCAAAGAGAATATTTTCAGAATCAATCTCTATAAAAACAAAATCATCAAGCCGTGGATAAAAAGAGAAAGCGAACCAAGTCAGGAAACATCAACATCCAACATAATCGAATGGCCGAAAATCAAGGATCTCGAATTATATTCACGAATAAACGAGATTAAATTAGATGCGAGTGAAGAATGTCACTCACCTCATATCCAAAAGCGCAGATCGAACAGTCCAGGGGCGAAGCCATGAAAATCCAAGGATCGATCAAAGAAAATCCAAATTTTTGCAAAAAGAACGAGCCGCCATTCTTAATTTTCTTCGTTTATTTTTGTTTAGGGTTCGAAAATGAAAGATGAATCAAGAAAGAGAGGAACGACATTTACTTTAACCTGGCGTCAAACAAAAATATGGGCCAAGATTATAAAGCCCATATAGTTCTTAAACAAATTTTAAAAGAATTTTAACTCAATGAAATTCCAATAGAAATTAGCAACTGATTTAACCACCTAGTGATGATAATTAATTGCTACGAATTCCCGGGTTGTTATGTGCCTGCCCTAAAAGTGTTAATTACTCACAATAAGCAGTCAAATGAATTCCGCCAAAGCGTCCCATACCACCTGACGAAACTTGAATATTTATTAATATATAGTATACTCCACTGAATAGGTGTAATATACTTCCTTATAGTAATTATCCAAGTAACGACTGTGTGTCCCCTACTACATGGGTTTATTCGTATATTTAACATAAGTTAGTAAACTGAACTCATGTGTTCAGAATGGTTCAATTCAACAAGTCCAATAATTAACTGTATGTCCCCTACTACATGAGTTTATTCATATACTTACTATAAGTTAGTTACTCAACTCGTGTGTTCAGAATGGTTCAATTCAACAAGTCCAATAATTAACTAATAAATTAAATGCAAGCATTTCATACCACATGTTTTAATAAACCATTTAATTCAATTCCTTACTCGATCAAGGACGTGTAATTCTTTATATAAAAAATATTTTTTATTGTAAAACCATATTTGAAAAAAATAGATTTAGGAAAAGCTAGTAATAAATACTAAAAATATGGTTTACTTATATACTTATAAAACCTTGCTTCCTAGAATAATATAAAATCTATTGATATATACGTGTATGTACAGTTCAAAAGTCATCTTTATGCATAAATATATTTTTTTCTTTGTAAAATGGTTTAAAATTAGTGCAAGAAAGTGTGCATTCAACTGTATCCTTAGGATGGTTTGTATGGAAAGAAACATTAAATAGATTCATTAAGGCATGATTCTTAAATCTTAGAAATCGATATTGAAAACCCCAAGAAATCGATATTAAAACAATGCAAGAAGTTTGGAATCAAGTATTATGAGACCATAAAACATTTCAAACTATAAGCCAAATTAGGGAATCGAAATATCAAAGTTTAGGAAGCCTTTGGAAATAAAAAGCATCAAAACACTATAAGAAATAAGAGCAAGCAATACAAGTAAGAACTGGAACTAAATCTGGTGGGATAGCAGCAGCTTGGAGCACATTATGCTCCAAGTACCAGATCAATCAATTGAACCCATAGGTTTATTCGATTGGACATGTGTCCTAGAGCTATAAGCTCTAGGTCATCTCGTAAGTCGACTGAATGCGGATTCCTAGAGCTGCAGGCTCCAGGTTTTCGCTACCAGTCGAAGGCCAGAGCAATCCCCAGCGATGTGCATGATTTTGGAAATATTATATGGTAAGTAACAACCAAATGTTTGCATGCAAAGCCCAAAACAAACATAAAGAAGCAATTTCTACATAGCATTTTATGATGATTCCATACAAGAACAACAAGCATTTTATTGGATTTAAACAACGGTTTTGTTTCTTTGAAATTTCAAGCATAAAGCCAAATGTGCATGATATTGGCAATATTATATGATAAGTAATAACCAAATGCTTGCATCTAAAACCCAAAACAAACATACAGATGCAACTGCAGCAATTTTTGAGATTCCATAAGCATTTATTGGATTAAGCAACGGTTTTTTTCTTTGCAATTTCAAGCGTAAAGCCATCCAAATTAGAGATTTGAAAGCATCAAGAACCAAAAATGAACTTAGTAGAAGAATATGAGGTTAACTCACCTGAATAACAGAATTATAATCGACTAGAGATAGATTGGAGCTTTTACTTTACAGATTTCAAGGGAAAATAGAAAATATAGAGTCAATACCTGAATTACTAAATTGAAATTGATCATGGGTAGGAATAAGTTGAGATTATATACCTAAAATAATATTCTAGTTGGTTTCCAGTAATTTAATTTACTAATTGTAGAGGAATTTGGAAAATAGGGCTAGGATTTGTAGAGGAGATAAAGGCAGCGACTTATTTTCTAAAGGGGGAAGATAGATTGAACGTACAGTTCTTTCTCTAACTTATTTCCTTCTCACTAAAATGAGTTAGGCCCATAATGGATCATCATTAGATAATTATGGCTAAATGTAAGTTTACATTCTCATTTCTGAGCAATTAAGTCTCATTGTTTACATTTTAAAACACAAGTAAAGCAATATTAAATAGTCACTAAAACACAAAAATTCAAATAAATTTATTTTGCTAATCTTTAATTTATTCCATTGAATGATCATATAAATGCATAAAGATATAAATGTGTAAAACATAAAGTATACAAGGATTTAAACAAAGTTGTAAATTAATTTTTAAACAAGGTTAAAAACATAAAATACCTATGTGATAACAAGTGTAAGAGATGAATTTAACAAGTGTTGAAATAAATGTACATGTGTTAGTTGTATAAACAAATGGCATTATCACCTTAAAATTGAAATAAATGAAAAAAAAATTATGCAAAGAAACAAACCAGGAATTCATCAAAACAAAGAACCTCTTTAACCTTAAAACTGAATCAAAATATAATTTAAAACAGTCTTCAAGTTAAAGCAAAGTTCAATATCTACTCAAAGCCGCATCAAACAATTTCAAGTCTGGAAAAATCAATCTACAATCTGAAGCAATGCAACAGACAAAACGAAGAAGAAAGATCAAAAGAAAAAAAATCAAGAATCTGAAAGCAATTCAGCAAGTTCAAGCATGTGAAATAAAATCTGCAAACAAGCATGAAAGTTCAGGCTTAAAAAAAATCTTGTCCTCTGTATTTCAAAGCAAGGTGAGCAAACTCCACCTCTTTTATTTTGAAAAGCCTGTGAAGTCAACCTTTTAAATCTGGAATATTTGGTGTTGTTTGTGTTGATGCTTGAGATAATTAATGAAGTATTCATATGCATGCAAATATATATGAATATTTATATGCAGATAGAACAATGCATGCTTAGCATCAGTTTTTTTTTCTTCTATCTGGAAACAGGTTTCCAAACCTGTTCGAAATTCAAATTCTTTCACCTCTAATACTTGTTAGATCTTAGGATTCGAATAAATTTTGTTCGATTGAACCTGTTTTAAATTTAAAAATAAATAAATTGGAGTAGTATAAATCAAGCATTGGCTGGAAAATAATAAAACACAGGGCAATTTCATTTTTGGTAAAAATGTAATTTCATTTTTGGTAAAAATGTAATTGATTAAAATTTAAGTTTGAATGTATGATCTTATTCACTTTTGCAAATCATGATTTTAAACAAAAAAATCCAGATTTTTAGTGTGAGTTTGGGTGTGAAATAGCGTGATGAAGGGGATTGAGTTTTTGGGCAAACTACGGTGGTCGGCAACTTCGATCGTCTCGTGATTGAAGTTGGAGCTTCCTGGTAGGTCATGAAGCTTGGGAAAAATGCTGGATTAAATTTTAGATCAACATGGATATTGATTGCGATCGGTTTACGGTTTGAAACTCAACTTCGGTCGAGGTTGGGAAATTCGTGCACGCGGCGTTTATCGGTGATCGAGTTTCACCAAACTTAGGAGTTAGCAACGTTGAAGGTCGGCAAGTGTGTGGTCGGAGTCCCATACACTCTGGTGATATGCGTCGGAGGTTCAAGGAGGTTTCTGGCAAGGGGTTTGGTTCTAGAATGAATGGTTTTGCTCGAATTTGAATTCGAATGGGAAATAATTTTCTAGGTTGCCGATTGGGATGAGGAGATCGAACTTGACTTGATGACGTCCTCCGCGATGATCGGAGCAATTCCGATCATCTGTGCACATACACAAGGGGGTTGGTGTGTGTCAAGGCGCTGGGAAAGGAGATGAAGATTGAACCCGAAGTTGTACTTAGGAAATTAGGGTAGGTGTCTCGGGGAAAATGATGTATTTCTCGGGTGTGTTTTGGGATGGTACGCGAGTGTTAAAGTGTTCAGGGTTTTAACAATTTAAATAAAATCAGAAGAAGAAGGAAAAAAGGGGGAAAGTGATGGCCTGGGAGGATGATCGGGTAAAGTTGAGGAAAACTCGAAGTATGGCTTGAGTAAAATTGTAATGGGCTCATGTTTTTAAAAGATTAAATTTCCAGGTTTTAAATTTAAAATAAAACATGTTTTCCGGTTTTAAATTCGTTTTAAAATAAATAGTGACCAAGTTTTGAATCGAAATTTTAAACCAGTTTTAAAACAAGTGTCAAAGATTGGAAAGTTTGAAATGTTTTCAAAATTGTTTTGGTAAATAAATAATTATTAGTTAACTAATTAAATTTAAATAACAAGTATTTTCAAAATTATAATGTCGTGATGGGAAAAGTGATTAAGGAAGTGTTTTATTCCTTAATTAATCAAAAAGATTTCATATGATTTTGTATGATAACAATTTCGAGTATTTATCTTGATTTAAAGGATGTAATTAAGTGATTAAGTAAGTATGAATTACTTCATGAAATTGATTTAAGAAGTTAATTACTTTGTGTAATTTAATTAAAGATAATTAATTACTTAAGGGATAATCTTAATGATGGTGATTAAAGAATAATTAATCAAATTCTTAATTTATGATTAAAGGTAATTAAATACTTAAAAATAATTACTTGATTAAAAATAATTGATTTATGATTAATCAAGTAATTAAAAGAATAATTATTCAGTGTAATTAATTTATGATATAAGTGATTAAGGATAATCACTTAGATTAATATTAATTAATTTAATGATAATTGATTAAGGGTTAATTAAATCAATATAATTAAGGATAAATTAATTAAGATAATTAATTAAGAAATGATTTAATGTATGATGGTGATTAAGACTTAATCAATAGTAATTAGTGATAATTAATTTATTGATTAAAGATAATTAATGAAGGTTAATTAATTTATGAAAGTGATTAGGGATAATTATTTATTTTAATTAAGGATAATTAATTAAGAATTAATTTACTAATTAGTAGAATTAATTAAGAATAATTAATCAAAGGATTATTTAATAATTAAAGGTTAATTAACGATTAAAGAGTAATTAATCAGAACGGGTTGTAATTAATGATTAATTAACCAGGATTAAAAATTTATCCATAAGTGATTAATCCGATTTAAATAAATCAGATAATTAATTGATCTTACTCATGGATGTTAGATTCTATGGAGTGCTTTGAATTGATTGATGTCCCTGATTTGTGATAATGTGTGATATGAATTCTTTTTTGTGAACTGTGATTTAATTTATTATGTGATGAAATAAATTATCTGTAATGTAATTTATTATCCGTGATATGTACCTGTGATCTTTGAATGAAAGATAAGCGTTACAATTGGTTTGTATTGCTTATCAAATATAAACGTTATAGTTTATACCGCTTATCAAATATATATTGTTGTATTTGAATTTGTGTTGATTGATGATGTGGCACTTTTATTGTGTAAAACCCCTGGACTACACCCTACACACACAAATATGGGTTGCACGTGGAAATCCATTAATTTACAGATTTTTAAATAGTTTTAAATTTGAATTTTAAATTCAAATGGTTTTGGAAATGGATTGGATTTAAAGTGAAAAACTTTTGAAAAGGTGTTTTAAAAATGAAAGTTATTTTGAATAACTTAATAAAGATTTGAAATTTGAATAATTTGATTTAAATTGGAATTCAATATCTAAAATTGAATTCTGTATTTGGTATTTATGACGTAAAAAGGTTACACAAGTTATAAATGTGTTCATATGTTTTTTTAACCATTTTAAAAAGTATGGTTTTGAGAATTATGAAGGAATCTTTGGGAATCATTTTGAAAGCTATGAAATGAGTCTTTAATTAAAAGACCGGATGAGTTAATCCAATTTGAAATGGAATTGTTTTGAAAGGATATAAAAGAATCTTTGTTAAAGATTGGTGAACCCTGTTTTAAATTTAAAACGGGTTAAAAAAAGTGAATCTTTTGTTTAAAAGATTAAAGTGTGGAAATTGTTTAACCATTGAAAGGTTTCTGGAAATGAATCTTTTTATTTAAAAGATTGGAAATGATAATTTGTTTTAACCATTTGAATGAAAGGTTTTGGATTTTAAAGTAGTGACTTAACTAAAATCCCATATCCATATGCTTTTAAATATCGCGCTCATTATTCGGTTTAGCTGGGAGAGGACCTTTGTGTCGTATACCCATTCTGAATAGTGATACGACGTTATGGATAGCATTTGAAGACCGGTGGTGAAGACCGGATATTTTTTAAAACGAAAGGATTTCTTGTCGAATGTCTCTGCATCGGCTGATCCCCGATATGGACATTTGAGCACCTATTGTGATGGGGAGTCCGGATGTGATTAGAGATTACCGGATTTGCAAGGGCTTCTTCGGAAGTGCCTTCGGTTCTGTTCGAACCCGAAACAGACTTGTAAGGATGTGTGTCTGACATTACACTGTGAGATGTAAAGCTGGTTTCTATCAAATACATTTCTGTTTGGTGGCGGAGATTTATTCTCTTAGCTTAACACCCTTCTCTGAGACGTACGAGCTCAGAGGTTATGTAGTTGATGGTTACTAGTGATACGTTCCCAATTTGGTAATGTGGCATACGAAGTGCTGCTGATCATTTGTTGATTGAATCATGGCTTTTGTGAAAAGCGTAGCTTTGTGGACGAGACTTCGTCGAGCCTCACACCCCGAATGGTCGAAACAGGAAGAATGCAGCAAGGTTTCAGGGGTAGTGCCCCTAGGATATGACCATTCCTTCTGGACAAGGGTAGTATCATGGTATGGAGCCTAGATACTTACTCATGTGGACAGTGTAGTATATTTATTACTGTGTAATGTTGTTGGAGGGTCCTCGGATAAAGGTCCCAAAGGACCGGGGGTGGCATATCTTAGGTTTTATTCTCCGGGAAGGGGGTAGCCGACATTGTGTTAGCAGAGAGCCATGTAGGTTCTCGGGGCGTCCCGCCAGAGGCGTTCCCATGTGGAAATAGGAAGTTCCTTAGCCTGACCATTTGTTTGAAATCCATTCATCCATTACACGCCTTGTACGGTTTTAGTTGTATTACCTGCCATCTACTTATGGTGGCGCCCCACTGTTTAGATGATAGCAATAGTAGGCATAGTTCGGAATGTCTATGCTGGCTAAGATTAATAATATACTTTCGAAATGTTTTCCACTATGCACTAATAATAATTTCGAAATGGGTTTCGCGTATCAAGCATTTTTAACTATCATAAGGAAAAATCTCCTTCAATTCTGCGTTTGCATGGTGTGTGTGGCAGTAACAATCCGTTGTTCCGTACCCTTTGAATCGACAATAAATCACACATGTCGAACTCAAATTGCACGAATAAGCGGATCATTAAGGGTAGAAAAAGAAAATAAAGATAGAATAGAATCTCACACGAATGGAATAACATATATTATTTCAATAATAATCTTCACAGCGGAAAATTTTAAATACAATATCAGAGTCTAACCTAAATTCAGCTTGGATAGTTATAAACATATGTCCTTACAATTGCTGACAAACATCAAACAAAATACACTAAACAAAGCGGATGATAGAATACGTCCATACGATGATGAAGATCTCCAGCTCTCCTCTAGAAACTCCAACCGTCTTCAACTAAACCTGAAACTACTCGGATCTGACCCGAGTATTAAAAATACCCGGATCAGGCTTGATAAACCAGCGTGAGATACTCGAACTTTAAAATGCCTATGTTATCAAAACCTTTGAAAAGAAGGGTATCTCGTAAGACCACGCCCACACATAAACACAGACGGGTTTTTACCTTATAATAACCAAAACACTTCATACCAAAATACACTTGATATTATTTTTAATGACATTCTTTTGAAAACATTTGCAAATAAACTTATTCAAATAAGATATCAATATCTAGACTAAGTCTAAGGTAATATATCCGGACTAGGTCAACGGTGTATACCAACGGAATATATTATACCAAAAAGGGGTAGCTAAAATGTTTGCAAGTCATTACAGCTATTTTGGGAATACAATCAAAACCATAAATATCGTATTGGGTTTGGATTTCCAACATAATAGGAAACTAGTGACCTTTTCTCCGATCCACGCATAACAAACATAGTTCCCACGGTGCCTTAATCGCTTTTCTCAAACTAGTCACTTGGAAACTATACTTGCTACACTACAAATGATAACCGGTAGTTCCCTGCTTCTCTCATGCTAACCACTTTATCCATATGAGGCAATAATTGCATTGAGGCCCAGACGTATCTGGTACCTAGGGCTCAGAACATCTGATAACCCAAATCAGTACTATCTGAAATGCAAGCATACATCTGACCACATAGAATCCCATCATAACCGGGGTGTGAGGCTCGCGAAGGTACGACCAATTTCTTCAAAGCCACGTTTTTCATACAAAACCACGCTTTGATCATAACAGGTTCCACTTTGAATGCCACACTGTCATTCCACGCCACATGACTGATTTCTAGAAAAGTATAACATCCTGAGCTCGTATGTCTCGGGAAAGGGTGTTAACCTAAAAGAAGTTGCCTTCTCCGCCACCAACTGATATGCGTTTATAGAAACCACTCAAATGTGATTTAGAATACAATGTCAGACAAACATCCATACAAGTTTATTCTAGGACTGAACGAAACCGAAGGCACTTTCCTTGGCCATTACTAGGCGAGAATCCCTTGCAATCCGAAAAATCTCCATCACGAGGAGACTACTGCTATAAATAACTCTATAATGGTGGCCAACCAGAGCATGTTCAACAAGCAGTCTTCACGCTGTAAAGATCCACGTTCTTCAATAATCATCATCTTCAACATGTCTTCACTTTCGAACGTATACATTGGTTCGAAGTAGTTTTCGGATAGGAATCGTCCAAATCCGACTCCGGTTCCTTCGAAGCCAATCATCGATTTAAAAAGATGTTAAGTTCATACGTGGATATCAATCATCAATCAATTACTTCATCTTTTAATTTAAATATCTTTCTTAGATATAATCTTTTCAATTTATTCCATTTCCTTTTCAAATATATATATATATATATATATATATATATATATATATATGGAATCATTAAGCCTCATTTATCAATCATTTGGTTTATTTAAACCTTTCTTAAATCTTGGAATAATTCCAAATCATTTTCTCTTTTACTTAGGAAATTTTTTCCAAATCATTCTTTTAATCCTAATCAAAGATTTTTTATATCCAAGTTATAACTTTTAACTTAGGGAAAATATTCCCAAATCATTCATTAAATCTTAACCAAAGATTTATTATATTCAAGTTATAACTTCTAACTTAGGAAATATATTCGCAAACCATTTATTAAATCTAAATCAAAGATTTTCTTTCGTAACTTCAAATCATATTCTTGCAAATCAAATATTTTCATAACAGAGTACTACTGTCGCATTTTATATGGTAAATTTCACCTCCAGGGACTAATGGCAAGTTTCACCTCCAGGGACTAATGACAAATTTCACCTCCAGGGACTAATGGCAAGTAATCATACATCATGAATATCTTTTTTTTTTAACTTGGAAAAACTTAAATATGATCTTTTAGAGCATCCGGACATTCCTTTCGATCTGTTCCACCCCTCGCCTAAAAAGAGAAAACATAGGCCAGGTAAGTTCAGGGCACTGGTTGCTCCATCCCTAACCTTAGTTAAACACCTTTTTTACCTTCCCAGATCTCACAGGTGGGACAAATGTACTAGTCATTTCCGCATACTCAATTTGCTATTACATTCAATATTCTTCACTTTTTGTTTAAGTGTTACAAACAATTCATCTTAACAATTTATTCAAACTCTTATTAAAACTTCCAAATCATCTTTACATTACTTAATTATTCCTTTAAAATCATTCACAAAAGAATTTAGGAAAGACTTGTTAAGTTTAAAACTCATATTCAAAAGGTTATAGAATTCGCAGCATAAAAGTGCTGTAGAAAATGCTATATAAGCTTATTTGATTTAAACAAATTTTAAATATTTGAAAATTAATATTTTCCATTCCAAATCTCTTTCAAACCATTTTAATAGATTTATAAAATTTATTTCATATTTTTAATCATTTAAAAATATCATTTATAAAGAAATCCTGTTTTGGATTCCGAACTGCAAAACTGCGATGTTTTTAGAAAATTGTTTTGGACATATTTCAAAATCTACTTAAAGAAATCTTGATTTTCTTTCTTCATTGGAAAACTATTATCATTGTGAACCAAATAATTTTTATTTCAAAGAAATATGACTTATAAATCATTTTCTACGACAATTTGAAGTTACAGATCAAAATTTACGAACTGCCGCTATGCGACAAGCTCGGTTTTGACCAATTTTGAGAATTGCTTCGAAACTTGTCCGAAACACTTCAAATTTGTTTTAAAACACATTTAAACTATTTTAAAATCATTAAGAGGCTAAATAACTTCCATATACACATTTGTATGAATTTACTTCTCATTTAATTAACTATGGTTACTAACCATTTCTCTTATCATTTATCAAACAAGTTATCAACCAAATAAACAATCACATAATCAACCAATTTTGCAACCAAATTATCAAACATTTAATCATTTTAACATATTCAAACTTTTCAAATCATTATACTTGAAATAATTTATGGATTTATTAGTAAATATGAGTACTCACTTTTAACTTAACCAATCTTCCTACCAACATTCATATGCAACAACACTTCTCTAAATCCCCTTATCTTCACCAAATCTCTTCTGTAGACTTTCCTTTTGATTCCGGCAGCACTTCCTTCTCTTTTTCCCGCTCCGAAGCTTCACAACTTGCTCCTCTTCCTCATAGGTTCGGCCATGCCTTATTCCTTGCCTTCCTCCATCATTTCTTCACTTCTTAGATGCTAAACCGTATTCTAATGGTATTCTAAGCTCTTTGGCAAAGTTTGGTGGTGTTTGGAGTTGATTTGATATGGTTTTGAAAAAGTTAGTAAGCTTTTGGAAGAGAAGAAGAAGCCATTAAAGAGAGCTTCAAGGAAGAAGAAGAAAAAGGTAGAAAATGGTGTAAAAGAAAATGGAAGAATGGTGGTCTTATTTATAGAAAAAGTTTTGGATTAAAATAATATTTTGTAAAGGATCAAAATACTCTTATTTACTTATAAAGTAATCTTATTTTTTTCAACATTTAACATCACATTTCAAATCATTACTTTATGTCATTTTCACTTAGATATTAAGTAAAGTAAGTAATAATTATGTTTCTTTGATTTGATGTTTTACTTTTTGCTTTGAAATGACATTTTTGTCTTTTTGTGCTTACTTTATCTTAATTATTTTCTAGAAGTTTTTAACCTTGTTTAGTAAAAGTAAACTTGATTAGTAAATTAATTAATACTTATACTATTTGAATATATGTCCCTATATAAGAAAATAAAGGTGTGTCGACGTTAGGACAACTTTTAATCGACAAACGTCGTTTTTCGACAAAATATTTTACGGTCACATTTTGACGTTTTAGTTAAACTATTTATTTAAGTAAACCAAATTTAAAAATGAAAATTTTACTTCTTTATATAAATTAAAGCATGTCTCTTTATATATTAAAATTATCTTTAATTAATATCAAAATCTCTAATTTTACGGTGTATGTAAAACTGACAAAATGCGACAAATTTTGGTTATTTTTGTAAAACGATTATTAACATACTTATAAGTATTTTAATATACTTTTATTATCTTTATTAGATTTCTTCAATAATATTTATCCTTTTAAATAAACATTTAAACCTATTTATTTAAGCATTTATTTCTTTTTAGCAAAACTTAACGTTTGTTGGTTTGTTGTAAAATCCAAATTTATACTTTTTAAATTATCAACTATAAGAATAAATAATTTCTCTATTATTATTTATTATCTATAACTTGTTTATTTAAGTTTAAAACCTTTTTAAATTCACAACAAACGAAATCTCTCATTTTCGAAGTAGCGAAATTACGGGTCGTTACATTCTCCCCTACTTAAAAGAATTTCGTCCTCGAAATTACTCAAACAAAAGTTTGCCTAAAACATTTATCTTCAAACTTAATTCCATATAATATACAAAGATCATCCATATGAAATATCTTATTCGATCTCATATTCGAATACACAACTTTATTTCCAAACTAGTATCGATCCCCTGATCCTCTAGTGCGGACTTTAATCAGGCTATTTTGCTCAAAAACCTTTGCTTTCCTTGCATAGCTCTCAACTATGATAGAAAAATCAAGTACCCAACCATAAACCCTAATCAATATTCGTCATCAAGAATCGAATGATAAATCCTTTTTTGAATCGGTGTAAACACATCAAAGTTCCAAACTCGAATCTTAGATCAAAATTTATGTGATGAAATGATTTACATATACCATATGTATTGATTGATTTTCAAAAACTTTCATAAAAACTTTATCTTAAGTCAAATACTTTATAAAGGTGCTTCTTTATATAATCCCCTTAATTATTATTTTCAAATATTTTTATTAAAGAAAAATATCCAAAGAAACTATTTTTTCACTCAAAAGATAATTTATCTTTTAGAAAAAAATTTCCCACAATCTTTTAACTTAGTATATTCATTTAACACTAATATTATTTATGAACTATTTTATAAATCTATTACTTAAGTTTATTACATCTTATAACTTATGTAAATCGATCACTTTTAAAAAACTTAAGTTCAAATTCTTAATTTATGCTAGAATTCATTAATAAAACATTTTCTAGGTTATAATTTCCCTTTTTTATAATCATATTTATAAATTATACTTATACAGTTTCATTTACTTGGAAATATTTCACAATATTTTAGTTTTCATAAATTTCTTAGCTCCGAGTTAGGTATGATTCAGAAATTTTCGACTGTCCAAAATCGTCGGAAATCCCGCTTTATCTTATCAATTAGCGATCCCAATTTATCTTTAGTTTAAACACTTGTATAAATATTACTAACCAATGATTCACATCATTTCCTTAAGAAAATTACATAGATCGAGTAACTCCAAAACAATCCAAAGAACTGGGTACTACCAATAGTATCATATATCCTCTTAACAAGAAGAGTAATACTTAAGAGAAGCGTTTACCATCCGAACACATCTCTTTTCCATTGTAGTTTATCTTCGAGCCAATCAAATTATTTATCATAAAATACCTCCTTTTATATTTGAAATAATAACATTTTCAAAATCCTTTAGAGATTACTTTGTAAAACCTATCTTATAAATTCATTTTATCTTATATTAATTAACTTCATTTAAATTACCACAATTCTTTAAATTGCTCGAATTTAAATTCTCATTCCTTTTATATATAAATTTTACAAAATCATTTTCTATTACTTAAATACATTTTCAGCTTATATGTTCATTCCTTAAACAAATCTTATTATCAAACACCTTATAGTAAAATCGTGAAACTTAATTCACAAGGTATTTGTACTTAAACTTTTAAAACAATTGATCAATTTATGATGTAACTTAACATTATCATTTCTTATTTAATATTTTGGAATAGGTATTAAAGAATTTAATTACCTTATCGGATTTCTTACTTATCTTTATGAAACATCTTATAATAAAACTGTGAAATTCTAATCACAAGATGTTCATATTTAAATTTCACTAATCCCAATTTCTATCTGTACAACTTTTCAAAATATATACTTTATATTCAAAATATAATCCTACGTAAAATTATTTCATTTACCATTTTTTCAAAATTAGTGTGTCGGTTCGTCATGTTCAAGTGTTTAGGAACCCTCATCGATAACAGTGATCAGGCGCATCGATCAGAATCCATAAATCACTCAATAGTTAAATCAACACAAAACATTTTTATTAGTCACTAACAAATACGCGCTCATAGATAATACACTCAAACTCATTCTAGGGTGTTACTAACCCTACCTATATTGAGTTACTCATCCTAGGCTATTACTAACCCTATCTCTGATGAGTCTTCACCCAACCAAAGCCAAGGTTCTCGCTTAACCTTTAGCTCTGATACCAAATGTAACAATCCGTTTTTCCGTACCCTTTGAATCGACAATAAACCACAAATGTCCAACTCAAATTGCACGAATAAGCGGATCATTAAGGGTAGAAAAAGAAAATAAAGACAGAACAGAATCTCACACGAATGGAATAACATATATTATTTCAATAATAATCTTTACAGCGGAAAATTTTAAATACAATAAAAGAGTCTAACCTAAATTCAGCTTGGGCAGTTATAAACATCTGTCCTTACAATTGCTGACAAACATCAAACAAAATTTACTAAACAAAGCGGATGAAAGAATACGTCCATACGATGATGAAGATCTCTAGCTCTCATCTGGAAACTCCAACCGTCTTCAACTAAACCTGAAACTACTCGGACCTGACCCGAGTATTAAAAATACCCGGATCAGGCTTGATAAACCAGCGTGAGATACTCGAACTTTAAAATGACTATGTTATCAAAACCTTTGAAAAGAAGGGTATCTCATAAGACCACGCCCATACATAAACACAGACGGTTTTTTACCTTATGATAACCAAAACACTTCATACCAAAATACACTTGATATTATTTTTAACGATATTCTTTTGAAAACATTTGCAAATAAACTTATTCAAATAAGATATCAATATCTGGACTAAGTCGAAGGTAATATATCCGGACTAGGTCAACGGTATATACCAACGGAATATATGATACCAAAAAGGGGTAGCTGAAATGTTTGTAAGTCATTACAGCTATTTTGGGAATACAATCAAAACCGTAAATATCGTATTGGGTTTGGATTTCCAACATGATAGGAAACTAGTGACCTTTTCTCTGATCCATGCATAACAAACATAGTTTCCACGGTGCCTTAATCGCTTTTCTCAAACTACTCACTTAGAAACTATACCTGCTACACTACAAGTGATAACCGGTAGTTCCCTGCTTTTCTCAAGCTAACCACTTTATCCACATGAGGCAATAAATTCCTTGAGGCCCAGACGTATCTGATACCTAGGGCTCAGAACATATGATAACCTAAATCACTACTATCTGAAATGCAAGCATACATCTGACCACATAGAATCCCATCATAACCGGGGTGTGAGGCTCGCGAAGCTACGATCAATTTCTTCAAAGCCACCTTTTTCATACAAAACCACGCTTTGATCATAAAAGGTTCCACTTTGAATGCCACACTGTCATTCCACGTCACATGACTGATTTCTAGAAAGTACAACTTCCTGAGCTCGTATGTCTTGGGAAAGGGTGTTAAGCTAAAAGAAGTTGTCTTCTCCGCCACCAACTGATATGCGTTTATAGAAACCACCCAAATGTGATTTAGAATACAATGTCAGACAAACATCCATACAAGTTCATTCTAGGACTGAACGAAACCGAAGGCACTTTCCTCGGCCATCACTAGGCGAGAAGCCCTTGCAATCCGAAAAATCTCCATCACGAGGAGACTACTGCTATAAAAAACTCAATAATGGTGGCCAACCAGAGCATGTTCAACAAGCAGTCTTCATGCTATAAAGATCCACGGTCTTCAATAATCATCATCTTCAACATGTCTTCACTTTCGAACGTATACATTGGTTCGAAGTAGGTTTCGAATAGGAATCGTCCAAATCTGACTCCGGTTCCTTCGAAGCCAATCATCGATTTAAAAAGATGTTAAGTTCATACGTGGATATCAATCATCAATCAATTACTTCATCTTTTAAATCAAATATCTTTCTTAGATATAATCTTTTCAATTTATTCCATTTCCTTTTCATATATATATGTATGTATGTATGTATGTATGTATGTATGTATGTATGTATGTATGTATGTATGTATGTATGTATGTATATGTATATATATATATATATATATGGAATCATTAAGCCTCATTTATCAATCATTTGGTTTATTTAAACCTTTCTTAAATCTTGGAATAATTCCAAATCATTTTCTCTTTTACTTAGGAAAACTTTTCCAAATCATTCTTTTAATCCTAATCAAAGATTTTTTATATCCAAGTTATAACTTTTAACTTAGGGAAAATATTCCCAAATCATTCATTAAATCTTAACCAAAGATTTATTATATTCAAGTTATAACTTCTAACTTAGGAAATATATTCCCTAACCATTTATTAAATCCAAATCAAAGATTTTCTTTCGTAACTTCAAATCATATTCTTGCAAATCAAATATTTTCATAATAGAGTACTACTGCCACATTTTATATGGTAAATTTCACCTCGAGGGACTAATGGCAAGTTTCACCTCTAGGGACTAATGGCAAGTTTCACCACCAGGGACTAATGGAAAGTAATCCTACATCATGAATATCTTTGTCTTTTAACTTGAAAAAACTTAAATATGATCTTTTAGAGCATCCGGGCTTTCCTTTCGATCTGTTCCACCCCTCGCCTAAAAAGAGAAAACATAGGCCAGGTAAGTTCAGGGCACTGGCTGCTCCATCCCTCACCTTAGTTAAACACCTTGTTTACCTTCCCAGATCTCACAGGTGGGACAAATGTACTAGTCGTTTCCGCATACTCAATTTGCTATTACATTCAATATTCTTCACTTTTTGTTTAAGTGTTACAAACAATTCATCTTAACAATTTATTCAAACTCTTATTAAAACTTCCAAATCATCTTTACATTACTTAATTATTCCTTTAAAATCATTCACAAAAGAATTTAGGAAACAATTGTTAAGTTTAAAACTCGTATTCAAAAGGTTCTAGAATTCGCAGCATAAAAGTGCTGTAGAAAATGCTATATAAGCTTATTTGATTTAACCAACTTTTAAATATTTAAAAATTCATATTTTCCATTCCAAATCTCTTTCAAACCATTTTAATAGATTTATCAAATTTATTTCATATTTTTAATCATTTAAAAATATCATTTATAAATAAATCCTGTTTTGGATTTCGAACTGCAAAACCGCGATGTTTTTAGAAAATTGTTTTGGACATATTTCAAAATCTACTTAACGAAATCTTGATTTTATTTCTTCATTGGAAAACTATTATCATTGTGAACCAAAGAATTTTTATTTCGAAGAAATCCGACTTATAAATCATTCTCTACATCAATTTGAAGTTACGGGTCGAAATTTATGAACTGCCGCTACGCGACAAGCTCGGTTTTGACCAATTTTGAGAATTGCTTCGAAACTTGTCCGAAACACTTCAAATTTGTTTTAAACCACATTTAAACTATTTTAAAATCATTAAGAGGCTAAATAACTTCCATATACACATTTGTATGAATTTACTTCTCATTTAATTAACTATGGTTACTAACCATTTCTCTTATCATTTATCAAACAAGTTATCAACCAAATAAACAATCACATAATCAACCAATTTTACAACCAAATTATCAAACATTTAACCATTCAACATATTCAAACTTTTCAAATCGTTATACTTGAAATAATTTATGGATTTATTAGTAAACATGAGTACTCACTTTTAACTTAACCAATTCTTCCTACCAACATTCATATGCAACAACACTTCTCTAAATCCTCTTATCTTCACCAAATCTTTTCCATAGACTTTCCTTTTGATTCCGGCAGCACTTCCTTCTCTTTTTCCCGCTCCGAAGCTTCACAACTTGCTCCTCTTCCTCATAGGTTCGGCCATGCCTTATTCCTTGCCTTCCTCCATCATTTCTTCACTTCTTAGATGCTAAACCATGTTCTAACGGTATTCTAAGCTCTTTGGCAAAGCTTGGTGGTGTTTGGAGTGTATTTGATATGCTTTTGAAAAAGTTAGTAAGCTTTTGGAAGAGAAGAAGAAGCCATTAAAGAGAGCTTCAAGGAAGAATAAGAAGAAGGTAGAAAATGGTGTAAAAGAAATGGAAGAATGGTGGTCTTATTTATTGAAAAAGTTTTGGATTAAAATAATATTTTGTAAAAGACCAAAATACCCTTACTTACTTATAAAGTAATCTTATTTTTTTCAACACTTAACATCATATTTCAAATCATTACTTTATGTCATTTTCACTTAGATATTAAGTAAAGTAAGTAATAGTTATGTTTCTTTGATTTGATGTTTTACTTTTTGCTTTGAAATGACATTTTTGTCTTTTTGTGCTTACTTTTTCTTAATTGTCTTCTAGAAGTTTTTAATCTTGTTTAGTAAAAGTAAACTTGATTAGTAAGTTAATTAATACTTATACTATTTGAATATATGTTCCTATATAAGAAAATAAAGGTGCGGCGACATTGCGACAACTTTTAATCGACAAAACGTCGTTTTTCGACAAAATGTTTTACGGTCACATTTTGACGTTTTAGTTAAACTTTTTATTTATGTAAACCAAATTTAAAAATGAACATTTTACTTCTTTATATAAATTAAAACATGTCTTTTTATATATTAAAATTATCTTTAATTAATATCAAAATCTCTAATTTTACGGCGTATGTAAAATTGACAAAATGCGACAAATTTTGGTTATTTTTGTAAAACGATTATTAACATACTTATAAGTATTTTAATATAATTTTATTATCTTTATTAGATGTTTTCAATGATATTTATCCTTTTAAATAAACATTTAAACCTATTTATTTAAGCATTTATTTCTTTTTAGCAAAACTTAACGTTTGTTGGTTTGTTGTAAAATCCAAATTTATACTTTTTAAATTATCAACTATAAGAATAAATAATTTCTCTATTATTATTTATTATCTATAAATTGTTTATTTAAGTTTAAAACCTTTTAAAATTCAAAACAAACGAAATCTCTCATTTTCGAAGTAGCGAAATTACGGGTCGTTACAGTGGCGGGAGGCCTTATGGTAGTTTCACTTTTCAAAAAGCATTGCAGATTTCAAATTTAAATTCTTTTGTTTGTTTTTAAAGATAAAATGTTTTTTGTTTGCTCATACTAGTCCCATGACTGACCTGGAATTTATTGTTCCCTTCCTAAACACTGGGTGCCCACAATTTTCCACACGGACGGTCTAGAGTTGGGTTTTTCAGATAGTAGATATAGATATTGATTCGGTAGCTTTTAGCTTTCTCTTTGGTATTCCTTAGGGATCCTGGATATTGTAGTGTTTGGATTCATGGACGAGACTTGCTTAGCTTGGTGCAATTTGATGGTGGTTCGAGCTAGTGGTTTGGAGTTTTTGCTTTGGAGCATTAGATTGGAGTTGCAGTTTGATATTGGAGTTATCTCTTGTGCTATTCGTTTTCAGCTGTTGTTTATTATCTCTGATATTCTTGTATGATATTGATATCATTGTTGTATATCATTTTGGATATTGTATTCATTGGAGTTGTATATGATATTCATTTCATTTTTTTTCTTCCGCTGTGTTGCTATACTTGATGTGTTATAAGCTCCGACGAGCCAAATTCGGCGTTTGAATCAGCGGCATTCGAGTACAAGTGAAGTACGGGTGTCGATTTTCGAAGGCCGAGTCAGGATCGTTATAATTGGTATCAAAGCTGAAGGTTAAACCTTTAGCTCAGGAGTATAACACATTGAGTAACTCATTAGAGATAGGGTGAAGTATACCCTAGAATGAGTAATCCCTAAGTTATCCGTTTGATTGCCTCAATAAATTCTCTTACTATCCACTGATAGTGAGTATGAGTGCAAGAAGAGGACGAGATAGAGGACAGGGGAATACGACTACAAATAGTCGATACCCTGCAATAGCGAAAACAAATTTCTCTATCAATCTCCTTTGATTCGCCTTTTCAATTATTTGATGATTTCTGGCAGCTCCAGGAAGAAGCTTTGATATATTTGCATGTGACACAAACTTCGGATGGATCAGAATTGTTTGTATGGATGAATTGTTTGCTTTGGTTGCTATGGTTGATAGATATATTTTTGTTGTTTAAACTAAAAGTTTTGGGATTATATCCATATATCTGTCTATTCTTCGAGGTCCAGATATATTCTACATGAGGTTAGTTATCCCTTTGAACTAATCAATATCCCTATATATTCATAGTTCCGGTGACCCGAGTGTCTTGTATTGAATGAGTTCGTTCTCATAATTATTAGTAATTTTTTGATTTGGTAAGCCAAATGCAGAATAGATACCTAGTTTGATTTGAAAACTGTCTCTCTGTCTTTGTATATCCATCTTTTGTTGTCTCCCTACTTTCAAATTTCGAGGACGAAATTTTCTATTGGGGGAGGGGGGGGAATCTGTAACATTCCTAAATTTTGAACGTCAAATTTTACAAATGATTTAATTTTTGGAATTTAATTATGAAATTATTGGTAAAATAATATGAAATTTCCAGAACAAATAAAAAATATGTACTTTAAATAGGATTTTGGATTGGGATTCAAAAATAAGTATTTATTAATTCGAATTTGATTTGAATACTCTAAGTTTTGAGATGAAGAAAATTGTTTTCTAAATTTTAATATATATAATATGATGTTAAAACAAGGTTAAATAAAAGATTTAAAAATGCTTTTGTCTTATATACTTGAAAATAAATGTAGTTGATAAATAAATACAAAGCTTTGATAAGAATGTATATTTTGAAAATATAAAATATAAAATTTAAAATACAATGACATATATATATGTAAATATAAAATAGATAAACATGTTTCATAAATTTAAATAAATAAAAACTTGTTTCATCAATTTAAATAAAGTAAGATTTAAAAACATGCATTCCAAATAAATCTAAGTTAAGGGTTAAGCATGATTTGTAAATTAAAATGAAGTAAGGGATTTAAACACCAACATGCAAATTTTGACAAATGTAAACATTTTATAATGTGAGAAGACATGTGTTACTTAAATTATCATTGTATTTACAAGTGTTAAACTATATAAACAAATTTACAAAAGTTATTCAAAAAGTTGTATAAAATAAAATAATGGGAAATATGTATGTGAATAAATAAAGATAAAACAACGTTTAAAAAAAAGTTTAAATCAATTCAAGACAAGGATATAAAACATAAATGCACAAAGATATAAATGTGTAAAACATAAAGTATACAAGGATTTAAACAAAGTTGTAAATTAATTTTTAAACAAGGTTAAAAACATAAAATACCTATATGATAACAAGTGTAAGAGATGAATTTAACAAGTGTTGAAATAAATGTACATGTGTTAGTTGTATAAACAAATGGCATTATCACCTTAAAATTGAAATAAATGAAAAAAAATTACGTAAAGAAACAAACCAAGAACCTCTTTAACCTTAAAACTGAATCAAAATATAATTCAAAACAGTCTTCAAGTTAAAGCAAAGTTCAATATCTACTCAAAGCTGCATCAAACAATTTCAAGTCTGGGAAAATCAATCTACAATCTGAAGCAATGCAACAGACAAAACAAAGAAGAAAGGTCAAAAGAAAAAAAATCAGGAATCTGAAAGCAATTCAGCAAGTTCAAGCATGTGTAATAAAATCTGCAAACAAGCATGAAAGTTCAGGCTTAAAAAAAATCTTGTCCTTTGTATTTCAAAGCAAGGTGAGCAAACTCCACCTCCTTTATTTTGAAAAGCCTGTGAAGTCAACCTTTTAAATCTGGAATATTTGATGTTTTTTGTATTGATGCTTGGGATAATTAATGAAGTATTCATATGCATGCAAATATATATATGAATATTTATATGCAGATAGCACTGTGCATGCTTAGCATCAGTTTTTTTTTTGCTTCTGTTTGGAAACAGGTTTCCAAAACCTGTTCGAAATTCAAATTCTTTCACCCTTGACACTTGTTAGATCTTAGGATTCGAATAAATTTTGTTCGATTGAACCTTTTTAAATTTAAAAAAAATAAATTGTGGCCGTATAAATCAACCATTGGCTAGAAAATAATAAAACACAGGGCAATTTCATTTTTGGTAAAATTGTAATTGATTAAAATTTAAGTTTGAATGTATGATCTTATTCACTTTTGCAAATCATGATTTTTAAACAAAAAAATCCAGATTTTTAGTGTGAGTTTGGTAAGAAATCACGTGATGAACGGAATTGAGTTTTTGGGAAAACTACGGTGGTCAGCAACTTCGATCGTCTTGTGATTGAAGTGGAAGCTTCCTGGTAGGTCATGAAGCTTGGAAAAAATGTTGGATTAAATTTTAGATCAACATGGATGTTGATTGTGATCGGTTTAGGGTTTGAAACTCAATTTGGGTCGAGGTCGGGAAATTCGTGCACGCGGCATTTATGGGTGATTGAGTTTCACCAACTTAGGAATTAGCAGCGTTGAAGGTCGGCAAGTGTGTGGTCGGAGTCCCAGACACTCTGGTGATATGCGTCGGAGGTTCAAGGAGGTTTCAGGCGAGGGGTTTGGTTCTAGAATGAATGGTTTTGCTCGAATTTGAATTCGAATGGGAAATAATTTTCTAGGTTGCCGATTGGGATGAGGAGATCGAACTTGACTTGATGATGTCCTCTGTGATGATCGGAGCAATTCCGATCATCTGTGCACATACACAAGGGGGTTGGTGTGTGTCAAGGCGCTGGGAAGGAGATGTAGATGAACCCGAAGTTGTACTCAGGAAATTGGGGTAGACGTCTCAGGAAAGATGATGTATTTCTTGAGTGTGTTCGGGGATGGTACGCGAGTGTTAAAGTGTTCAGGGTTTTAACAATTTAAATAAAATCAGAAGAAGAAGAAAAAAAAGAAAAGAAAAAAAGGGGAAAGTGATGGCCTGGGAGGATGCTTGGGTAAAGTAGAGGAAAACTCGAAGTATGGCTTGAGTAAATATGTGATGGGCTCGGGGTTTTAAAAGATTAAATTCCAGGTTTTAAATTTTAAAAAAGAACATGTTTTCCGGTTTTAAATTCGTTTTAAAATAAACAGTGACCAAGTTTCGAATCAAAATTTTAAACCAGTTTTAAAACAAGTGCCAAAGATTGGAAAGTTTTAAATGTTTTCAAAATTGTTTTGGTAAATAAATAATTTTATATTAGTTAACTAATTAAATTTAAATAACAAGTATTTTCAAAATTATAATGTCGTGATAGGAAAAGTGATTAAGGAAGTGTTTTGTTCCTTAATTAATCAAGATGATTTCATATGATTTTGTATGATAACAATTTCGAGTATTTATCTTGATTTAAAGGATGTAATTAAGTGATTAAGTAAGTATGAATTACTTTGTGAAATTGATTTAAGAAGTTAATTACTTTGTGTAATTTAATTAAAGGTAATTAATTACTTAAGGGATAATCTTAATGATGGTGATTAAAGAATAATTAATTAAATTCTTAATTTATGATTAAAGGTAATTAATTACTTAAAATAATTACTTAATCAAAAATAATTGATTTATGATTAATCAAGTAATTAAAAGAATAATTACTCGGTGTAATAATTTATGATATAAGTGATTAAGGATAATCACTTAGATTAATATTAATTAATTTAATGATAATTGATTAAGGGTTAATTAAATCAATATAATTAAGGATAAATTAATTAAGTAATTAATTAAGAAATGATTTAATGTATGATGGTGATTAAGACTTAATCAATAGTAATTAGTGATAATTAATTTATTGATTAAAGATAATTAAAGAAGGATAATTAATTTATGAAAGTGATTAGGGATAATTATTTATTTTAATTCAGGATAATTAATTAAGAATTAATTTATTAATTATTGGAATTAATTAAGAATAATTAATCAAAGGATTATTTATTGATTAAAGGTTAATTAACGATTAAAGAGTAATTAATCAAAATGGGTTGTAATTAATGATAAATTAACCAGGATTAGAAATTTATCCATAAGTGATTAATCCGATATAAATAAATCAGATAATTAATTGATCTTACTCATGGATGTTAGGATTCTATGGAGTGCTTTGAATTGATTGATGTCCCTGATTTGTGATAATGTGTGATATGAATTATTTTGTTTTGTGAACTGTGATGTAATTTATTCTGTGATGAAATAAATTATCTGTAATGTAATTTATTATCTGTGATATATACCTGTGATCTTTGAATGAAAGATAAGCGTTGCAATTGGTTTGTACCGCTTATCAAATATAAGCGTTATAGTTTATACCGCTTATCAAATATATATTGTTGTATTTGAATTTGTGTTGATTGATGATGTGACACTTTTATTGTGTAAAACCCCTAAACTACACCCTACACACACAAATATGGATTGCACGTGGAAATCGGTTGAGTCACAGATTTTTAAATAGTTTTAAATTTGAATTTTAAATTCAAATGGTTTTGGAAATGGATTGGATTTAAAGTGAAAAACTTTTAAAAAGGTGTTTTAAAAATGAAAGTTATTTTGAATAACTTAATAAAGATTTGAAATTTCAATAATTTGATTTAAATTGGAATTCAATATCTGAAATTGAATTCTATATTTGGTATTTATGACGTAAAAAGGTTATATAAGCTATAAATGTGTTTATATTTTTTTTAACCATTTTAAAAAGTATGGTTTTGAGAATTATGAAGGAATCTTTGGGAATCGTTTTGAAAGCTATGAAATGAGTCTTTAATTTAAAGACCGAATAAGTTAATCCAATTTGAAATGGAATTGTTTTGAAAGATTATAAATGAATCTTTGTTAAAGATTGGTGAACCTTGTTTTAAATTTAAAAGGGGTTTTTAAAAAGAAAGTGAATCTTTTGTTTAAAAGATTAAAGTGTGGAAATTGTTTAAACCATTGAAAGGTTTCTGGAAATGAATCCTTTGTTTAAAAGATTGGAAATGGTAATTTGTTTTAACCATTTGAATGAAAGGTTTTGGATTTTAAAGTGGTGACTTAAATAAAATCCCGTATCCATATGTTTTTAAATATCGCGCTCATTATTCGGTTTAGCCGGGAGAGGACCTTTGTATCGTATAACCCATTCCGAATAGTGATACGACATTATCAATAGCATTTGAAGACCGGATATTTTCGAAAAAGAAAGGATTTGTTGTCGAATGTCTCTGCATCAGCTGATCCCCGGTATAGAGATTTAAGCACCCATTGTGATGGGGAGTCCGGATGTGATTAGAGATTATCTGGATTTGCAAGGGATTCTTCGAAAATGCCTTCGGTTCTGTTCGAACCCGGAACAGACTTGTAAGGATGTGTGCCTGACATTACACTTTGAGATGTAAAGCTGGTTTCTATCAAATACATTTCTGTTTGGTGGCGGAGATTTATTCTCTTAGCTTAACACCCTTCTCTGAGACGTACGAGCTCAGAGGTTATGTAGTTGATGGTTACTAGTGATACATTCCCAATTTGGTAATGTGGCATACGAAGTGTTGCTGATCATTTGTTGATCGAAGCACGTCTTTTGTGAAAAGCGTAGCTTTGTGGACGAGACTTCGTCGAGCTTCACACCCCGGAATGGTCGAAACAGGAAGAATGCAGCAAGGTTTCAGGGGTAGCGCCCCTATGGTATGACCATTACTTTTGGAAAAGGGTAGTATCATGGTATGGAGCCTAGATACTTACTCATGTGGACACTATAGTATATTTATTACTGTGTGATGTTGTTGGAGGGCCCTCGGATAAAGGTCCCAAAGGACCGGGGGTGGCATATCTTAGGTTTATTCCCGGGAAGAGGGTAGCCGGCCTTGTGTTAGCAGAGAGCCGGGTAGGTTCTCGGGGCGTCACGCCAGAGGTGTTCCCATGTGGCAATAGGAAGTTCCTTAGCCTGGCCATTTTTTGGAAATCCATTCATCCATTACGTGCCTTGTACAGTTTTAGTAGTATTATCTGCCATCTACTTATGGTGGCGCCCCACTGTTTGGATGGTAGCTATAGTAGGCATAGTTCGGAATGTCTATGCTGGCTAAGATTAATATTATACTTTCGAAATGTTTTCCACTATTCACTAATAATAATATCAAAATGCGTTTCGTGTATCAAGCATTTTTGACTATCATAAGGAGAAATCTCCTCCAATTCTGCATTTGCATGGTGTGTGGGGTGGGAGGCCTTATGTTAGTTTCATTTTTCAAAAAGCATTGCGGATTTCAAATTTAAATTCTTTTGTTTGTTTTTAAAGATAAAACATTTTTTGTTTGCTCATACCAGTCCCATGACTGACCTGGACTTTAGTTTTCCCTTCCTAAACTCTGGGTGCCCACAATTTTCCACACGGGCAGTCTAGAGTTGGGTTTTTCAGGTAGTAGATATAGATATCGATTCGGCAGCTTTTAGCTTTCTCTTTGGTATTCTTTGGAGATCCTGGATATTGGAGTCTTTGGATTCATGGATGAGACTTGCTTAGCTTGGTGCAATTTGATGGTGGTTCGAGCTAGTGGTTTGGAGTTTTCACTTTGGAGCATTGCATTGGAGTTGCAGTTTGCTATTGGAGTTATCTCTTTTGCTATTCGTTTTCTGCTATTGTTTATTGTCTCTGATATTCTTGTATCATATTGATATCATTGTTGTATATCATTCTAGATATTGTATTCGTTGGAGTTGTATATGATATTCATTTCATTTTTTTCTTCCGCTGTGTTGTTATACTTGATGTGTTATGAGCTCCAACGAGCCAGATTCGACGTTTGAATCTGCGGCATTCGAGTACAAGTGAAGTACGGGTGTCGATTTTCGAAGGCTGAGTCAGGATCGTTATATTTCACTAATGAATCTCCAAGTGTTAGTTTACTGAAAAACTCTTATTTAAATTCTCTTGGAAAATAAATTCAAATTCCTTTTCATTTCCAAAAAGAATTAAAGAAAAACCCTATATCGCCATTTTATTAATTATTATTTTAAACTAAATTATATTTGATTCCATTTCAGGCATACCTCAGCTCAGGGTTGTTACAAGTTATCTTCTTTAATTTTCACTGTGTGCGTGTGTATTGTATCAACAATATATGGACAGACAATTATAGTTGTCCCTGGCTGAGGTTGGTAATTGTGTAACTCTAATATTCAAATTTGGGAATGATGTTATGTACTATTTTATATTGACAATTATATTTGGTTTCCTTGTGATGTTAGATTCTTTGTTTTCTTTCTTCTTACCTTTTCTCTTTACCCAATGGCTTATCTTTCGTATGCTTAGAAGATTGACACATGAGTAACATGGGTTTATTATGTGTCATCTTTAAGAGTAAAAAGGGCAGACCATTACAGGCCGTATCAGATCTTAGGTTGAGCAAACACCTAGGCTCTGGGTGGGGATTACTCTTTAGAGGTAGGGTTAGAAAACCTTAGAATCAATTTAGTCGATAACGATGCTTATTTGTAATTTTTATTCATACATACTCAAGTTTAGATCAGCTTGATATGTTTGATGGGTACCATTTTTCTTAAGATTTTCTTATCTAAATTCTAAATGTTTATCTTACTATGCCTAGGTAGAAAGAATGAGCAATAGAACAACGTAGAGGAGCTAGTATCACCACAACCACCAATGGTTGAGCTCCGAACATTATATGAATTGGAATAGTTGAAGAGGAGCACTGGCACTGCCTTATGTGAATTTTGAAGCTCTATGCAATGATTATACAAATCTGGGAGGAAAGCCATTTAAAGGATCATAATCCATAGTCAAAGTCCAAGCTTGGCTTCACTTTTGCAAAAATATTTTCAAGAGGTTAGATATTTATGATGAGAAAAGGTGGTTTTTTACATCTTGGAAGTTGTAAGATGAGCAGCGGCATGATGGGACTCTATTATAGCTAATGTGTTAGAAGATGATATTTCCTAAGCAAGATTCAAGGATGAGTTCGAAGATCGGTTCATGCCTGCTGTAGGGAAGACTAGCATGTATACGAGTTTCTTGGATCTTAAATAGGGAAGATTGTTCATGTCGGAGTATGAGACTAAATTTAATGAGCTGTTATGATTTGGCCCAAGTTGATTAATACCTCTTTAAAGAAAAACGAGATGTTTGTAATGGGAATTAGGGAAGGTTTCTCGAAAACAATGACTCCCAATTTGTAGGGTTCTTTTATGGATTTGATAGACATGGCTTTAAGGTATGAAACTCTTGAGAAAAAGAAGTAGGCGGCGACATCCGATGCCAGTAATAATAATCCAAACAAGATAAATTTTAACCCAAATTGGAAGAAGCAGTGGAAGGGAAAGTCGGGAGGAGGCCAAGGGGACAAGTTCAAGAATGTTGAGTAATACCAATGTAGGCAAAAGGGTCGTCTAGCAAAGTATTTTAAGAAATCTGAAGCGTTGAAGCAACAAGCAGGTCCCATCTTTCCAATAGTTCAATAGACGCTTTGCTACAAGTGTTAGAAGCTAGGGCACATGGTGAAGGATTGCAAACTATTGAAGAAGGGACATCAGGTTAAAGTGTATACAATCAAGGATGAGCTATCAACCTCGGTAGATGTGACAGGAAAGGGAGTTTTATAAGGTACTTCAATCATAAACGGCATTTTAGCTTGAGCATTGTTTGATACCGGGGTTTCTCATAGTTTTATTTCCCCAGATTGGTAGATAGATTAAAACCGTCCTTTAAATTCGTAAAATCTCTATTTGTGTGTCTAACACCATAGGTGGCACAAATAATCTGTGTATGATTTGTAGAAAGGTATAATTACTTATTCACCATTTTACATGAGATATGTTTGTATTAAAATTTTAAGAGATTTTATATTATACTCGATATAGATTGGTTGTCAAAGTATAGAGCCATTCTGGATTATGTCAAGTTGATGTTAATATTATAGACCAATTCTAGAATGGTATTAGAAAGAATATCATCTGAAGAGCCTGTCAAGGAAATGAGTAGTTTCTTCTATGCCTTAGACTCGTCCTAAGAAGAATTAGGTTCTATGTTAATTGTTAGGAATTTTGTAACACCCCTAATTTTTTATAACATTATTCAAAAGATTTAATTAGATAAATTAAATACAATAATGATGATAAGGGGATTGAGATTTGAATAAAACTATAAGAAGTCTGTGCTTAAGTAATTAATTAAATAGGCTTAGAATGGCTTATATGTTATTAATTAAAAACATGGCATATTAGTAAATAGCCGCGCTTTTTATTCATGGCTATACCCATTCACATTTCATTTTCTCATTTTTCACGTTCATTGTAGAAACATAAAAACACAAACAAATCAAACCCTAAGAGAAGTCAGTCATTAACACGGGAAAAGAGGAAGAAAAATTAAAGAAAAGCGAGGGGAATCAATCTTCTACAAATCTTAAATTCCTTATCATATCCAAGGTAATAACCCATTCCATTTCTATTTTGTTTTTATATTCATATGTTTTCGGATTTAAAATTAAATTCATTTTTATCATATTTTGGATGATGATATGCTTGAATTATTACATGTTTGATTTAAATCAGTTTGTACATAACAATCTACACTGTTTTAGGGAAAAACCGAATGTTATTGATTTTAGAATGCCATAAAAAATTATATATTTGATAAACCATGATTTTAGAGATGGGTTTCAATTTTTGTATTTCCAAGCCATGGAAATTTTATTATGAATTTCTAAAGGGAAATATAATGAAATTGGGTTTGAAATTAATTTTGATTATTTTATTAATAATTTGGGTCTAGAATTTTTGTATGTTTGATAACATGATGTAAGTGAATTTTTGTGATTTCTGGGTATTTTTCCTGATTGACTTGCTATGGAAAATAAATTATTTAAAAGAAAGACTTATCTACGATATTGATTTTGGTTAATGGAAGGGCTTAAAGTTAGGTTTTCCTTGATTTAATTATGATAAATGTGGCAGTTATTTTGTAAAGGATTTGAGAATTTTAAAGTAACCAATCAAAGGATTACAAATATGAAGGTAGTTACAATGCAATTACTAAAAGTAGCACAATTTCATCCTTTAGTTTAGAAAAGTTGGTTCCACCTCCTTTAGTAGTGTCGTTCGACTCTAATGCTTCCGCTCCGACTCGGTCGAAACCCACCTAACCAAAATCCACCAATTTGAAACAATACATTGGGTATCACTTAAATGGTACGTAATGGATTGAGGGAAAGGCGAAAGCCATGGTGTCAAAAGCAACACTTCTGATGGGGTCAAAACCGTAGTTCTGTTTTCAAATGTTAAGTGCCTCCTTTGTTTACCTAAATTTTTTGATGTAGTCGAAGCTTATGTTTTCGAAAGGGGTTTTTCTAAATATCTTTCTAAGTAGGTTGCCATATCATGCTTTAAGTAAGAGATTTCGAATGGGTTCCTTTGTTTATATATTGCTTTCGAAAGAGGTGGTTCCGACCTGGTCGAAACCCAGCTGTTATTCTTTTACCTTCCGGATGTGTTGCAGCCATCAATGTTTTTGAAGGGTTCTCTTATTTTAAACTTAAGCTAAGTCACTTCCTAAATTCTTTCAAAGGGGTTCAGGGGTTTCGAAGGCAATGGTGTGGAAAGGAGGTTTCGATGCTATCCTTCAAAGTTTTACTCCAAGGTTTTGAGCTTTCGAATAGATGGTTTCGATACATCAATCTTTCCCCCAAAAATATTTTATTAAAGGTTTCGAAAGAGATACTTTCGTGTGTAACCACTGTGACCCAAAAGATGTTTTTAAAGAGTAAAAGCCAATGTTTTCAAAAGGGATACTTCCATTAGTTTCGAAGCTATATTCCTAAAGATTATTTAGCAATGTTTTGGCACATTCGAAAGGTATGATTTGGTTTCGAAACGATTGATTTATAGAGCTTTGAAAGGTATATACTTGGAGTTTTTAAAAGTGGTTTTCTATGCTTTCGAAGGAGGTCATCCAATGGTTTCGAAAATGATGTTACGATTTAAAAACAAATAAACCATTCTCATTTTTAAGGAAAAATCATGGCATAAATAAATTAAAGAGTTTTAAAATAGAAGAGGTTTTCCTTGATTAACAGGTTAAAGGGTCTAACCAAGTTTTATATAAACTGATTCCACGGACATTAAAACAAAGGGGTTGGCATTATTATGAATGCATCTTTGTATATTTATTCACATTGTAATTAACCAATAACTATATTTTGGGGAAGGGAAAAATAACCAGCTAGGTTGACCCGGTAGTGAATATAACTTAAGAAATGTTAAAATCTTAATGATATTAGACAAGGCCAATAGGTTCACAGTAAGCCCATGAAAACTGTGTATAGTAAAAGATATTGGCAGGGGAAAATAGGTTCGTAGTCAGCACATGAAAGCTATGATTTGATATTAGCAAGGGCCAATAGGTTTATAGTTAGCTCATGGAAACTAAATCTAGATTAAGATATTGACAGTTAGTCAGTAAGTTCCTAGTTACTCCATGAAAAATAGAATAAGAGAAAGGATATTGGGGTTACCATTAGGTTCTTAGTAATCCCATGAAAACTATGAAATCAGATAGGTAGTCCATAACTGTTAACTAGGTTATTAGTGAGCCCATGAAAACTAATAAGTCAATAGTAATCCTAAAAACTATAATCGAGACAGATAGCCAGAATGAATGTGGATGGGTAATCCAGAATTAACTTACTTGTTTGCATATCATCATATTATTTTGAATAGTTTTAACTATTGTGGATGCAGGAGCACAATATATGATTTTATAAAGGTTTAAGATACTAGTGGGGAAAAAATCATTCCGCTAAGCGGCATGGTCTCACTAGATACCTAAATGATTTGAAGTGGTAGATTATTATTCATACCAGCCTTTATGTCTGACTCGAAGTTTTTTTCCCTTAAACTCTCGGGTACTTAATTGATTTTGGGTATTTGTGGTTTATGGTTTCCAGTTGTTCTTTTAGACGAATAAAGCTTCCAGTGATGAGCATGAGGCATGCTAGCTAAATAGAATTCATTTTCCGCTGTGTGTTTTGGTTGTAAAGGAAAATATGTTTTATTGCCTTATTATATACTCTGATCATCCAAGGGGGCAACTTCATATGTCGCTCTTGGCGTATTTTTTTACTAATTGTATATTATCATAACGTGGTATGCGTACTAGGATTATGTAATGAACTTGCAATGTTTTGAAATGGAATGTGGAATTTGTTCGTTGTTCATAATTTTTCCATATTCACGTGTTTCTGTATATAAATGTATCTAACAATGCCATATTTGGTCACCGAGGATTAATAATTATGGATGATTGCAGCATTGCCATTAGTTTTGGGCCTCCAAATAGGGGACTTTACAAGTTGGTATCATAGCATAGGTTTATGAAACTTTAAAAGAAATTTAAACCTAAAAGATTTTCAAATATAATCCGATGAATCAGATAACAAGATTGGGGTTTGGGATAAGGCTATAGTAACGTATGTGTGTTTGATATATAATTATATATGAATATGTATTCCCCGCTCTCTTAGACCGTTCTTCTATATCTTACTAAGGTTCGTATGAAGATTTACGAGAAATGAGTTATGGAAGCAGGGAATGGAAGAGGACATCTCAGTGGAGGAAGCAACACAACTATTAGAAATGCTCCACCCACCATCAGGAGGAACCCAGGTTGACTGCCTAATGTTGATAACCAAAATGCTAATGCCAATATGGGTGCTAGAAATCTAACAGTGGATATGGGGGCGATGTATCAATTCTTCGCCAATATGATGCAAGCATGAGCTATTGCGCGAATTGCTAGAAATGTTGGAGGAGCTAATCTAATAGCTCTGGGTGAGGAATAATTGTGCTAAGCTGAGCAGGGACTACACCATTTTGGGTGGGAAGGCATTCATGGGGACCGAGAATGCTATTGAGGTAGGGAATTAGCTGTTACATTGTGACCCTATATTTTTTGATTTGGGTTTAGATGACGGGCAAAATAGAAGGTTGGCCTCTAAGAAGTTATAAGGATCAGTGCTTCATTGGTGGAATAGTGTTACTGCTAGAGTCTCGAAAGAATAGTTGACTTGGGCTGAGTTTAGAAGGAGATTTGAGCAAAAGTTTATGTTTGAGTTTACTAAGTCAGAGATGATGAGGAAGTTTATGGATCTGGAGCTAGGATAGATGTAAGTTGTTGAGTATGCTAATAAGTTTGAGGAACTATCTCATTATAGACATAATACTATAGACACCGTCGTCAAAAGGAACGAGTAATTCATTAGGGATTGAGCCCGAAAATTGCTAGGGCGACCCTGCCACGTCTCCGTGATCCAAGTAATTTAGTAGTAGAGACGACCATTTGCCATGAGGAGACGCTTGCTAATTGTGCTATAGAGAAGCAAGTGGAAATTCATGGTTCTCAAGGGAAGAAGATAATGTTCTTTAAGAAGAAGGGAGCCCAGAAGGGAGATACTACCAAGAAGGCAAAGGTGTAGTTAGTTTGCTATAAGTGTGACAAGAAAGGTCATTGTACGAATGAGTGTCAGTCAGGTAATGGGAAGGTGGCTGCAAACAAGAAGAATGTGAAGTGCTTTAGCTGTGTTCAAGTTGGGCATTACAAGAATCAGTGTCCAGAGCCAGTCAGGGCAGACAAAGGAAAGATTTTTGCTATTGGACTTGCTAGGCCTACTACAGCCATTAGAGGGAAGACTGCGATGGAAGGTACGCTTTTGATTCAAAGTTTACCGGTTAGGGTACTTTTTAATATCGGTGCATCACATTCATTTATATCTCAGTGTTTGGTTGATAAATTATGCTTAGAATTCACCTACCTTGTTGGTTCCTTAAGGGTTGCGAATCCAATAGAAGGGTATGCAACTCTAGGGTTAAGATATGGCCAGTTAGAACTTGATTCGTTAGGTAATATGTTTGCATGCAGTTTGTATGTTTTCGATTTCGTAGATTTCAAAATCATTTTGGGTATGGATTGGCTGGGTATGTATGAGGCTAGAATATTTTACCAAGATAGGGAGATATCACTGAGACACCCTGATAGTCATAACTGAGTAATATTTCCAATGGAGAATTCTAACCGAAGTGTTAGTACTTTTCTTAATGCTATGGAAATAGGAGATGAGTTAAGTCAGTTTCGGATAGCAAGAGAGTTTGTGGATGGCTTTGAGCCAGTCACAGGTCTTCCACCGAAATGAGCAGTTGAGTTTCGTATAGATCTTGTGCTTAGAGCCGAACCTGTTAGTAGACAACCTAGCAAGATGACACCTACAGAGATGAAGGAATTGAAGGTGCAACTAGTGGATCTTGAAGAAAGGAATTTTATCAGGCCAAGTAGTTCTCCATGGGGAGCAGCCGTAGTGTTCGTAAAAAAACCATATGGGTTGTTGAGAATGTGTATCGACTATCGTAAGTTGAGAGAAGGAACGATTAAGAATAAGTATCATTTGCCAAGAATAGATGATCTGTTCGATTAGTTGGGTGGAGCCAGAGTGTTTTTCTAGTTGGATTTGGTGATAGGTTTCCATCAATTAAAAGTGGAGAGTACAGTATTCCTTTGACCACATTTTGAACTAAGTATGGTTCATACGAGTGGTTAGCAATGCCAATCGGGTTAATGAATGCACCTACTTTCTTTGTGGATTTGATGAACCGAGTCTTCCAAGAGTATTTGGATAGATTTATGTTGGTGTTTATAGATGACATTTTAGTATATTCTAAGGATGAAAGAGAGCATGAAGATCATCTTAAAGTTGTACTTAAGACGCTGAGGCAGAATCGGGTAAAGGCGAAGTTTTCCAAGTGTCATTTTCGAAAGAAAGAGGTTAAGTTTCTTGGTCACGTGGTTTCAGAGAAAGGGTTGTCAGTCGATTTAGATAAGATCGAGGATGTTAATAATTGGAAGAGACCGGAGACAGTTATTGAGAGTAGAAGTTTTTTTGGACTTGCTGGCTATTATAGAAGATTTATTCAGGATTTATCACAGATAGCAGCGCCTTTGACTAAGCTAGCCAGGAATGAGGTGAAGTTTGTTTGTTCCGAAAAATGTGTGGAAGCATTCCTTAAGTTAAAGCATTTATTGACCAATGTACCTGTGTTAGTAGTTCTACATGGAAACAAAGGGTTGGTAGTGTATACTGATGCATGTGGACTGGATTGGGATTTGTGTTGATGTAGAAGGGTAAAGTGATTGCCTACGCTTCACGATGGCTTAGACCGCATAAAGTGAGATATCCTACACATGATTTAGAGTTGGCTGCGGTGATCTTTGCATTGAAAATTTGGAGGCATTATCTCTTAGGGGATAGATTTGAGCATATACAGATCATAAGTCTTTATGATACTTATTCTCTCAGAAGGAGTTGAATATGAGACATCAGAGGCGGCTGGAGTTTTTGATTGCATATGATTATGTTATAGAATATACACCAAGGAAAGGTAATAAAGTAGCAGATGCTCTTAGCAGAAGACACCAGAACGTGGTGTTGGCTATGTTAGCAGAATGGAAGGATCTAGAAGCTTTAGCCAGTTGTGGTGTGCAGTTAAGATCGACTGCTAGTTCCAGTCAAAGTATTATCATGTTGTCTTGTTTAGAAGTCCGACTAGTGTTGATCGAGAGAATTGCTTCTAAGCAAAAGGAGGATCCATTATTAGCTGAGAAGATCAGAAGGCTTGAGGTTGGAATTGAGATCTATGATTTGAAAGATTTTTTTCTTGACCAAAAAGGATGGTTGAGAAAGAAGGGACGATGATATGTTCCAGATGTTGAGAATTTGAGGAATGAAATTCTTAGGGAATGTCATCGGTTCAAGTTTATGATTCATCCTGGAGGGACCAAGATGTATCAAGATATGAAAATGAGCTTTTATTAGGAAGGTATGAAGAGGGACGTTGGTTTGTGGGTTAAGTAGTGCGCAAACTGTCAACAAGTGAAATCCGAACATCAGAAGCCGAGTGGGTTGCTTCAGCCTCTAGAGGTTCCAGTTCGGAAATGGGATTCAATATCATGGATATTATAGACGGCTTGCCTATGTCAAATAGAGAAAATGAAAGTATATGGTTTATAGTGGACAGGTTAATCAAGAGTGCCCATTTCATTCTATTTAAGTCAACCTAGACGGCACCTGTTTTAGCGAAGTTGTTCATGAAGAACATAGCTAGACTACGTGTAGTTCTAGTAGCATAGTTAGTGACAGAGATGCTTTGTTCACTAGAGAATTATGGAAGATTCTACAAGATGTATTGGGTACCAAGCTTAATATAAATATTGCATATCACCCTTAGATGGATGGGCGGACAGAGAGAGTCAAAAGGCACTCGAGGATTTACTGAGAGCTTGTGTATTGGACTTTAGTGGATCTTGAGAAGACCACCTACATTTAGCTGAGTTTATCCTATAATAATTGTTACTAGAATAATATAGGAATGGCACCTTTTGAAGCTTTGTATGGAAGGCCATGTAAATCACCAGCATGTTGGTTGGATATAGGAGACAGATTAGTCTTAGGTCTAGATTTTTTTTAGGGCAGCGTCAGAGAAGATCGAGTTAATCCGAAAAAGGATGAAGGAAGCTCAATCAAGACAGAGAAGTTATGCAAATAAAAGGCTTAATGGCCTAGAGTTCTCAGTCGGTGATAAGATTTTTATTAAGGTGTCGCCGATGAAGTGTGTGGTACGATTTGGAAAGTCAGGGAAGTTAGCCCAGAGATATGTTGGACCATTCCAAATTATAGAGAAGATTGGAAAGCTTGCATACGATGTAGAGTTGCCAGGTAGTATGGCAGGCATCCATAATGTATTTCATGTGTCTCATCTTCGCAAATACGTGCATGATTTAGAGACTGTTATTCCTCCGACAACCTTGGAAGACTTATAGTAGAGCTAATTTGACTTTTGTTAGACACCCAGTTTGGGCAGTAGAAAGGGATGAGAAAAGATTAAGGAACAAGACAGTCAATTTAGTGAAAATTTAGTAGAGCGACAACGAGAAGGACTGTACTTGGGAGACAGAAGACGAGATTCGAGATACTTATCCTGATTTGCTTTAAGGGTGTGTCTATATTAGATTTATATATATAGTTGCCAGTCTGACATGCTACTATGGATAATAGGAGTTGTTACAAATGATTAATGTTTAGTATTTAGTCCTTACAAAATTTCAAGGACGAAATTCTTTGAGGAGGGGAGCTTGTAACAGCCTTAATTTTTTATAACATTATTCATAAGATTTAATTAGATAAATTAAATAGAATAATAATGATAAGGGGATTGATATACGAATAGAACAATAAGAAGATTGTGCTTAAGTAATTAAATGGGCTTAGAATGGCTTATATGTTATTAATAAAAAAAATGGGCATATTAGTAAATAGTCGCACTTTTTTATTCATGACTATACCCATTCACGTTTTATTTTCACATTTTTAACGTTCACTCTAAAAACATAAAAACACAAATCAAACCATAAGAGAAGCCGAACATTAACAAGGGAAAAGAGGAAGAAAAATTAAAGAAAAGCTAAGGATCAAAGCTAGGGGAATCAATCTTCTACAAATCTCAAATTAATTATGATATCCAAGGTGAATAATAACCCACTTCATCTCTGTTTTGTTTTTATAATCATATTTTTTCGGATATAAGATTAAATTCATTTTTATGATGTTTTGGATGATGATGTGTTGAATTATTATGTGTTAGATTTAAACCAATTTGTTTACATAAGAATCTACACCGTTTAGGGTAAAACCGAATGTTATTGATTTTAGAATGCCATTAAAAAAATTATATGTTAGTTAAAACATGATTTTGAAGATGGGATTTAATTTCTTTAATTTTCTAAGCCGTGGAAAATTTGTTATGAATTTCTAAAGGGAAATATGATGAAATTGGGTTTAAAATTAATTCTGATTATTTTATTAATAATTTGGGTTTGGAATTTTTGTATGTTTGATAACATGATGGAAGTAAATTTCTAGGATTTTTGGGATTTTTTCTAATTGACTTGCTATGGAAAATAAATTATTTAAAAAAAAGACTTATCTGCAATATTGATTTTGCTTAATGGAAGGGCATAAACGTTAGATTTTCCTTGATTTAATTATTAGAAACTAGGCAGTTATTTTATAAAGGATTTGAAAATTTTAAAGCAGCCAATCAAAGGATTACAAATAGGCAGGTAGTTATAAAGCAATTACTAAAAGTAACACAATTTCAGCCTTTAGTTCAAAAAAGTTAGTTCTGCCTCCTTTAGTTGTGCCTTTCGACTTCAATGCTTCTGCTCTAACTCAGTCAAAACCTACCCAGCCAAAACCCACCTATTCGAAACAAATACATAGGGTATCACTTAGATGGTTCGTAATGGATTGGAGGAAAGGCGGTAGCCAAGGTGTTAAAAGCAACACTTCTGATGGGTTCGAAACCTTAGTTCTGTTTTCAAATGTTAAGTGCGTGCTTTGTTTTACGTAAAAAAATTGTAGTCGAAACCTATGTTTTCGAGATGGTTTTGATAAATAGCTTTCTAAGTAGGTTTCCATATCATGTTGTATGTAGGAGCTTTCGAATGGGTTTCTTTATTTTCATATAATGCTTTCGAAAGAGGTGGTTCTGACCTGGTCGAAACCCAACCGCTATTCTTTTACCCTTCGAATGTATTACAGCCATCAATGTTTTCAAAGGGCTCTCTTTGTTTTGAACTTAAGCTAAGTCACTTCCTAAATGCTTTGGAATGGGTTCAGAGGTTTTGAAGGCAATGGTGTCGAAAGGGTGTTTCGATGCCATCCTTAAAAGTTTTACTTCAAGGTTTTGAAATTTCGAATAGATGGTTCCGACACCATCAATCTTTCCCCCAAAAGTATTTTATTAATGGTTTCCAAAGAGATACTTTGTGTGTAACTAATTTGACCCAAAAGATGTTTTTAAAGAATAAAACCCAATGTTTTCGAAAAGAATACTTTCATTGGTTTCAAAGCTCTATTCCTAAAGATTATTTAGCAATGTTTTGGCACATTCGAAAGGTATGATATGGTTTCGAAAGGATTGATTTATAGAGCTTCGAAAGGTATATACTTAGAGCTTTGAAAAGAGGTTATCTATGCTTTTGAAGGAGGTCATCCAGTGTTTTCGAAAGTGATGTTTAAGATTTCAAAAAAAATAATCCATTCTCATTTTTAAAGAAAAACCGTCGCATAAATAAATTAAAGATTTTTGAAATAGAAGAAATTTTCCTTGATTAACAGCCTAAAGGGTTTAACCAGGTTTTATATTAATTGATTCCAAGGACATTAAATCACAGAGGTTGGTATTACTATGAATGCTTCTTCATATATTTATTTACATTGTAATTAACCCATAACTGTACTTCGGGGAAGGGCAGAATAACCAGCTAGGTTGACCCGGGTAGTGAATATAACTTAAGAAATGTTAAAATCCAAATTAAAGATATTGGTAGAGACCAACAGGTTCACAATAAGCCCATGAAAACTATGTATAGTAAAAGATACTGACAGAGGCCAATAGGTTCATAGTCAGCCCATGAAAACTATGATTTAACATTGGCAAGGGGCAATAGGTTTATAGTTAGCCCATGAAAACTATATCCGGATTAAGATATTAACAGTTAATCAATAGGTTCCTAGTCAGCCATGAAATCTAAGATAAGAGAAAGGATATTGCAATTACCAATAAGTTCTTAGAAGTCCCATAAAAACTATAAAATTGGACAGGTAGGCCATAAATGTTAAACAGGTTATTAATGAGCCCATGAAAACTAATATGTTAATAGTAACCCTGAAAAATGTAATCGAGACAGACAATCAGAATGAATGAGGATAGGCAATCCAGAATTGACTTTCTTTTTTCATATCATCATATTATTTTAAATTATTTTAACCATTGTGGATGCAGGAGCACAGTTTATGGTTTTATAAAGGTTTTGAGAGAGTAATGAGGGGAAAACCTATTCCGCTAAGCGGCATGATCACACTAGATATCTAAATGGTTTGAGGTGGTAGATTATTATTCATACCAGGCTTTATGTCAGACTCAAAGTTTTTTTTTCTTTGATTTAAACTCTTGGATACTCAATTGATTTTGAGTAGTTTGAGATTTAGGGTTTCCAAATGCTCTTTTAGATGAAAAAAGCTTCCGGTGACGAGCGGGAGGCATGCTAGCTACTCAGAATTCTTTTTCAGCTGTGCGTTTTGGTTGTAAAGGCAAATCTGCTTTATTGCATTATTGTATACTCTGATCATCCAAGAGGGCATCTTCATAAGTCGCTCTTGGCGTATTTTGTATTAACTATATGTTATTTGAATGTGGTCTGCATATTGGGATTATGTAATGAACTTGCAATGTTTTGAAATGGTATTAATAATTTGTTTGTTGTTTAATTTTTTTGCATATTCATGTGTTTTTATATATCAATGTATCTAACATTTCGTATTTGGTCGTCGAGGATTAATAACTGTGGATGACTGTAGTATCCGTAGTCATTAGTTTTAGGCCTCCAAATAGGGAGATGTTACAGATTTTGTTGATGTCTTTGGAGAAGTTAACAGTCTATGTCCACATCGGGAGATTGAGTTTTGTATCGATTCAATTCCCAGTGCGAGGCCTGTTATTGAATCTATGTGTAAAATGGCCTCGAGAGGCAGGAAAGAGCTGATAAATTAAACCAATCTTTTTTAAGGAACTGACTGAGTAGACTAAGTCATTCGATGTAGTTTTTATGGCAAAGTCTGATGGTCATTTAAGACCATGTTTCTCAGGAGTAAGTAAGCAGACCATTTAGAATAAGTACCCCATACCAGATAGACAACCTTTTTGACCTACTTCACAACGTTTGAGTGTTCTCCAAGATGGACCTGGCTACCATATTTCACTAGCTAAGAGTAGCAGAGCATAACATACCCCTAATGGGATGTAGAGGACCAAACTTTTCTCTTTGAGTGATGGCTTATGCTTTTTAGGCAAACCAATTCACCCGTGTATTTCATAGATCTTATAAATCACATTTTTTGTGATGTTCTTAATAAGTTCGTGTAGGCCTTTATTGATTATATCCTTATCTACTCTAAGACCGAGGAAGAGAACAAACACTATTTGGAAGTGTTGTTAGAAACATTAAGGAAACAAGTTCTAAAGTCAAAATTTTCTTAGTGTCACTTTAGGTAGTTAGAAGTAAAATTTCTTGGGCATGTAATGAGGGGGGATGACATCTCCCTCAACCTAGCAAAGGTAGCGGCTGTTCAAGATTTAAGAGGCCACAAACTCCTACAGAAGTTCGAAGTTCCTTAGGCATGGACTGCTTTATAGGAGATTCATCTAGGACTATAAAAAGATTGACTCCTAGGACTATAAAAAGATTGACTCGCACCTAACCAAGTTAACGAAGAAGGATGAGAAGTTTGTTTTTGACTTCAAAGTATAAGGAAGAATTTGTTGAGTTGAAGAAGAGCACCAACATACCGTATTAGCTATTTTGGATGCAGGGGAAGGGTTGACTGTATATATCGATGCTTGTGGAGTGGATTTGGGGGCAGTTTTGATGCAGCATAGGAGAGTGATTGCTTATCCTAGCAGGTAGCTGAAGCCTTATGAGAAGAATTATATAACACACGATTTGGAATTCTTGTTGTGGTGCTTATGTAAAAAATGTGGAGACATTATTTATATGGGTGAAAAGTTCGAGCTCTTCACAAATCACAAGTCCTTGAAGTATCTTTTCACACAAAAGGATCTAAACATGAGGCAGTGATGATGGTTGGAATATTTGGTGGCCTATGACTTGGATATTCTCTATATGCCAAGAAAAGAAAATTTGGTTGAAGAGGCTCTAAGCATGAATGCAGTTTTGACTTTCTTGGAATTTACTCTAGCTCTTTTGGAAAGGATTGCAAGCAAACAATGGGAAGATTGTATTATGGAAGAATTAATGCAAGGAGTCGAAGAAAGTCAATGCTCGGATTTTGAGATTAATAGATGGGGTGTTTTATAAATGAATGAAATGTTATGCGTTCCGGATGTTGATGGCCTTAGACAAGAGGTTTCGATAGAATGCCATGAATCTAAGTTGAGTATCCACCCTGGGGTCAATTAGATGTACAGGGATATCAAGAGAATATTTAGGTGGCCAGGAATAAAGAGAGATATTTTTATCTTTGTGAGCAGATGTGCAAATTACCAGCAAATCAAAAGCGACCACCGAAGGACCGTTGGGCTACTCCGGCTCCTAGAGATCCCAAATTTGAAATAGGAGCATATATCAATGGATTTTATAGATGGGTTGCCTCGATCGAGAAAAGAGAATAAAGGTGTGTGGGTCATTGTGGCTCGGCTTACTAAGTGTTCCCTATTATCCCGCTTTTTGGCAAAGCCGTGATACCAAAAGATCGGTCAAAAACAAAAGACAGTTCGTCTCAGAGATTGGTTGTACTTCACTTCTCTATGGATATCGATGAATTTTGTCCGAGCCCGGATCAGGCTACAATTTATAGGACATGACAAGCAAAGCCACGAGAGCCAACGTTTCAAGTTTCAAGTCAATCCGAGTTCATGCGCGTAAGATGTGATCGATTCGACCCTATGGGTTCGACCCTATCGATTCGACCCTATGGATTCGACCTTATCGATTCGACCCTATGGATTCGACCCTATGGATTCGACCCTATGGATCGGACCCTATGGATTCGACCCTATCGATCCGACCCTATGGATTCGACCCTATCGATCCGACCCTATGGATTCGACCCTATGGATTCGACCCTATCGATTCAACCCTATCGATTCGACCCTATCGATTCGACCATATGGATTCGACCCTATGGATTCGACCCTATGGATTCAACCCTATGGATTCGACCCTATCGATTCGAACCGAGCTTGTTGACCGGAAGCACAATCTTGAATCGATCATAACTTGAGATCTACAAGTCCAAATGTTATGAAATTTTCGCAGGAGCTTGCGTATACATAGAAGAATGTCCACGCCAAGTTTCATCACGATTGGACACTTTCTTGATCGATTCGAACCAAGGGTCGAATCGATCCCAAAGTGGGCCTGGATCTCCAGAATTCGGCCGTATGGGCCCCCTTACGTGCCAGAAGCGTTCTCCTCGGATTTTAGACGAAATATCCGCCTCCTACACCTATAAATAGAGCCCCTGGTCATTCAGAAAGGGGAAAAAAGAATTCTTGGAGATAAAAGCACGTCCAGACTCTGCCAGATTCAGTTCTATATCTTTTCATCATCATTGTAATCAAGTATCAAAGCTACAACTTGCTGTAATCCGCTGTAATCGATTGAGAATCATAAGTGAATCAATAAAGAGATAACCTTCAAAGTGGACGTAGGCACGATCGCCGAACCACTATAAATCCTGTGTTGTTTATTGTTATTTGTAATTTGCTGCATTTATTATCTCTTAGATCTGAGTTCTGTGTTAATTATTACTGATCTGTGTTGATAACCGGGTGCTTTCACGATATTGGGTGTTTGTGACCATTTTTGGCGCAAACATTTTGGTGCTTTCACTGAGAACTGATCCAAGAGAAGTTGAATTTGAGGATCTAAGAGTTCAGATCTAAGTGTCATGACAAGGAAAACCAGTAAAAGACAAAGGCCAGAGAGGAGTGAACACCAAGGAAGTCAAGAGGCTTCCTCAGGAGGGAATCAAGCGTCGATCTTCATCACTAGGGATGAAATGGAGACGATGATGAAGAGACTGGAGGAGTTGATTCAGAGCTTATTTCAACAAATTGGACAACTTGGAGCACAGAACAGAGGAACTGATGGAGTTCAAAACGGAGCAGGACCATCCGGCATAGCACCTGGATTAGGAGGCACACACTTGGAGCGTGTAGATCCAATCCCGGAGGGAGAGAGAGGAGTACCTGCGCAACCTAGAGGCAGCAGAGGAATGAACGCTCAGTCAAGGGGGCAGATTCCAGAATTCCCTCGTGAACTCGGGGGGCAGTTCGAAAGCGATGAACGAGGATTGCATCTTGGAGACGAAGATAAATTGGCACAAATGGTTAGGCGAGCCATGAGAGGCGGATTAACAAACAAAGATCTTGAATACGTGAACAGGAGTCCCTTTTCTCCTGCAATTAGGATGGCTAGGAACCCACCAGAGTTTAAGTTGCCATCGATAGAGATGTATGATGGGAGGACAGATCCCGCGGTCCATTTGACGAGGTACATGAGGCATATGGAAGTGCTGGGGGCATCACAAGAGGTTATGGCCTGGTGCTTTCCATTATATCTGACGGATATCGCAGCATTATGGTTTAGGCAACTGGAGAGCGGTTCCATAGGAACATGGGCAGATTTGACTGAAAGATTCATGAGACAATTTAGGGTTGACATTGCAAGACCCAAGAACGTAATGAGTTTAGCAATTTTGAAACAGAAGGCTGGAGAGACTTTGAAGAGTTTTCTGACGCGATTCAATGCGGCAGCAGCATCGGTGGATCGTCCAGATCCATCCATGGTTATGATGGCAGCCGTTTCCGGAATAGCTGATGGCACGGATTTCAAAAATTCATTGACAAAAGATCCACCTATGGATCTAGGAGAATTCTATCATGAGGCGGAAAAGTTCTTGCGATTGGAAGACGCGAGTGCATAAAGAGAAGAAGGAGATGAGCTCAATGTTTACACGATCAAAGATGGAAATCCTCCTGAGAAAGGTACAGAAACTAGCAAGGGGAAGCGAAAGGCTGAGAGTGGCTATAACAGGTCGATGCGACCACGAAAGGAACAAAGATTCACCACATACTCAGAGCTGAATGAGAATTTAGAGCGAATCTATCAGGATACCAAAGAACAGGTCCCGTATCGCAGACCAATGCGAAGGGACCCAACTTTCGACGAAAGGAAATCAGATAAGTATTGCATATTTCATGAACTGAATGGTCATAACACTAATGATTGCAGGCATCTGAAGGACGAGGTGGAAGGGCACATAAGGAACAGTATGCTCCTTCAGAATGTGAGGAAACGGACTCCAGCAGTGGAGCCAGAGCGCCCACCATCTACCTCAGCTAGAGGTGACCCTGAGTCGGGACAACGTCTGATTATCCATTGATTGACTGAAATAACCATGAACAAGTTGTAAACCTCTCACTAATACGGTTAAATCATTTACACATGTGAGCGATCGCACACGATCCATAGGCATGCTATGAATGACTACCAACTGCATCATAGTGAGAGTTTACACTTTGACATCCCTGCTTTGCTTTTGATTTTGATTTGAACATTTAGATTCTGTTTGTATGGATCTGTTGTGAGATTCGTATAATCATTGCTTTGATGTTTGCAATTCCATGAAAGAGTTTATTTTCATGCCCGTTGGATCGCGAACGGTCCACGAGCACCTTCTGTATGGCGATGAACTGCCAGAGTCTTTGATTCAGAAACTCCCCCGAACATGAACTCCGACATCGATAATACTAAGTCCCCCTCGGGCACACATGATTCGCCTCGAGCGGCAAACGATCGCGAACGATCACAATCAGCCACGAACGGCACACGATCGCGACCGATCACAAATCGCCTCGAACGGCATCCGACCGCGAACGGTCACGATTCACTTATATGACAGTTGATCGCGAACGATCACAATCTGCCTCGAACGACACCGACCGCGAACGGTCATGATTCACTTATTATGAAATCCGACCTCGAACGGTCACCATTCGCCTTGAACGGCAGTTGATCGCGAACGATCACCATTTGCCGCGAACGGCATCGACCGCGAACGGTCCTATTCCATCCTTTGCCGCGAGCGGCGCAGACCGCGAACGGTCCCGATTCACCTCAAGTGGCATACGATCCTGAACGATCGTCATTTGAGGACATATGAAACTATCAAGGTCTTTACAGGTTGATGATAAGATATGAACATCCAACTCAAGGCATTACAAAACACACCTTCCTACCGCAAGGCATGTTTTGGGGGGCAAATGTTATCCCGCTTTTTGGCAAAGCCATGATACCAAAAGATTGGTCAAAAACAAAAGACAGTTCGTCTCAGAGATTGGTTGTACTTCACTTCTCTATGGATATCGATGAATTTTGTTCGAGCCCGGATCAGGCTACAATTGATAGGACATGACAAGCAAAGCCACGAGAGCCAACGTTTCAAGTTTCAAGTCAATCCGAGTTCATGCGCGTAAGATATGATCGATTCGACCCAATGGATTCGACCCTATTGATTCGACCCTATGGATTCGACCCCATCAATTCGACCCTATGGATTCGACCCTATGGATTCAACCCTATCGATTTGACCCTATGGATTCGACCCTATGGATTCGACCCTATGGATTCGACCCTATGGATTCGACCCTATCGATTCGACCCTATCGATTCGATCCTATGGATTCGACCCTATGGATTCGACCCTATCGATTCGACCCTATGGATTCGACCCTATGGATTCGACCCTATCGATTCGAACCGAGCTTGTTGACCCGAAGCACAATCTTGAATCGATCATAACTTGAGATCTACATGTCCAAACGCTATGAAATTTTCGCAGGAGCTTGCATATACATAGAAGAATGTCCACGCCAAGTTTCATTGTGATTGGAAACTTTCTTGATCGATTCGAACCAAGGGTCGAATCGATCCCAAAGTGGGCCCAGATCTCCAGAATTCGGCCGTATGGGCCCCCTCACGTGCCAGAAGCATTCTCCCTGGATTTTAGGTGAAATATCTGCCTCCTACATCTATAAATAGAGCCCCTGGTCATTCAGAAAGGGGGAAAAAAAGAATTCTTGGAGATAAAAGCACGTCCAAACTCTGCCAGATTCAGTTCTATATCTTTTCATCATCATTGTAATCAAGTATCAAAGCTACAACTTGTTGTAATCCGCTGTAATCGAATGAGAATCATCAAGTGAATCAATAAAGAGATAACCTTCAAAGTGGACGTAGGCACGATCGCCGAACCACTATAAATCCTGTGTTGTTTATTGTTATTTGTAATTTGCTGCATTTATTATCTCTTAGATCTGTGTTTTGTGTTAATTATTACTGATCTGTATTGATAACCGGATGCTTTCACGATATTGGGTGTTGGTGACCATTTTTGGCGCAAACATGGCCATTTTATTCCAGTCAAATCAACTAGGACTCCAGCATCACTGGCAGAGATCTTTATGAGGGAGATTGTCTGATTATAAGGAGTTCCAATAAGCATAATAAGCAATCGGTATACAATCTTTACTAACTAATTTTAGGAAGCCTTACAGATAGCTTTGGGAGCAAAGCTAAGTTTGAGCACGGCATACCACCCTCAAACCGTTAGTCAAACAGAAGCTCTGTATGGACAACCATGTAAATCACCGGCACTTTAGGTGGAAATCGAGGATCGACTAGTGCTTGGACCTGATATAACTCAAGAGGCTATGGAGAAGGTTGTAGTAATCAAGAGGAGGATGAAAGATGCCCAATATTGACATAAAAGTGATGCAGATCTAAGGTGGAAGGATTTGGAATTTGCAGTTAGAGATTTTTTATTTGTAAAGATTTCGCCAATAAGAGGAGTTGTTCGATTTAGAAGAGCTGGGAAGTTGGCGCTAAGGTATGTTTGACCTTTTCAAATTCTTAATGAGACTGGGCCTCTTGCCTATAAAGTTAAATTACTAGAGAAATTGTCGGGGTCCATAATGTTTTCCATGTATCCCATTTGAGGAAGTGTGCGCATGACCCATTGTTGGTTGTTGAGCCATCGGTGCAAGAGGATTTGGAGGTGGAATCGAAATTGACTACGATCAGACATCCATTTCACATTGTGGATCGGGATGAGAAGAGATTGCGTAATAAGGTAGTGGGATTGGTTAAAATTCAATGGAGTGAAGATCCCAGAGATTGTACTTTGGTGACCAAGGATTGTATGAAGGAAGCTTATCCCGAGTTGATGTTAGGATAGTGGGTTGCTTGTTGTATGGATTGTGCACTCACTATTTATGATGTAGTTTCTTAGTACATATATTTTGTATGTGTTTATGATATATGATATATATATGCCTTTTGAGTTATTTTGAGTCATTTTTTCTGTGTTAATTTCAGGACAAAATTCTTTTAAAGGGGGAAGAATTTAATGGCCTAAAATTTTAATCACTTTACATATGAATATTTAATATATTTCTAAATAATTAATAAATGGATTTTATAATTCAAATATACCACTTTTAAGTAATAACTAGTGATGGTTTCAAAATTTGTTTACGAAAATAATGAGTTCGAAGGAAAATTAAAGATATGACCAGAAATCATTTTCCGGATTCAACCTTCCATCATTTAAAAGTTGTCAGCAATATTGTGTACACTCTAGTATACATATACCTACACATATACTAATAACACATGCATGGTTAAAAACGTATATGGTGAAATTTTATTTACTAAAGTAAAAAAGAAAAGTATGATGTGACTTTTTATTCAAAATTAAAACTAAAATAAAAAGAATATGAAAAGGAAATATCACATTGTAAAGTAAGATTATGGGAGTGAAGTGATGGACATGATGAAGGGGGTGAGTGATGATGTGGCAAAAGAAGTGTAGAGGGTAAAGGGCCAAAGGGTATTTAGGTAATTTACTTTTTCGATTTTATATAATTATTTTTCCTTCTCATTTTCATTTCATTTTCGAAGCTTCATCGTCCTTTTTTCCCAAGCTCTCTTTCACTTCCATAGCTACTTTTGAGATTCTAAATTAAAATTCCTTCCATTTTCCATTTTTAATTCTTAAAAACTTATTTAAACACCTTTTCTTCCCTTCCTATACCTTCTTCTTATTAAAAAAAGCCTAAAACCATCCCCACAACCCAAGAACAAGCCCTCCTCCACCCAAGGCTGAACCAAAAGCCCACTTCCCAAAGCCAAAATCAAACTTTTATAAGAGCAAAACTGAGATCTTGTTTCAGTTCAAAGCTTGGCGATAGTTTGATTTGTTTCCATGAGATTTGGTGAGTAAAACTCACGTTTTTAATTTAACTTAAAAACATTATACATTGGTAAAAATTTATGTTGGTTGTTTGGTTGAAAAGTAGTGTTGTTTTGTGCTTTACATATTTGCAATTATATGTGATGTTGTTTCGGACTTAGAAATGAAATATTAAGTGATGGTTTAAAGAGATGATCTTTACTTTGTGTATGATTCTGTGGCATGTGTGTAAATGTTTGAGCTTATGTTATGGATGTATAAGCTAAAGAGCATTTGGATTATGTTGTATAATAAAGAGTCCTTTATATTTTAAACTAGTTTACTTGTTTTATTTTCTAGGAAAAGTTTTAAAAAGTTTTCCAAAACTTCTTTTTTTAGTTTCCAAAACTTTATTCAAAGTTTATAAAGTAATTTAAAATATAAAAGGTAAGGGGTATTTGATATATAAAAACTAGTTTTGAGGAAATGGTATTCATAGCGATGGTCACTATGGATGCAGTAAGTAAAACGAATACTTTTGTGTAGATTAAAGGTTTTTTCATTTTAAGTATTTTCGAATAGTATTTCAAACATGTTATAAGTATTTAAAGGTAATTATTACTATTAATTAGGGGTTTAATGAATAATTAATTAAGTAAAGATAATTAGTACCTAATTATTTGTTAAGTAAAGGTAATTAGTACTTAATTATTAATTAAGTAAGATAATTATAATTAGTTAAAACGGTAAAGGTTAATCAATTAATAAGTAATGATTAGCTATTAAACTAATATTTTTTCAAGTAGGTTTAATTTATTAATTAACCATTAATTACATAAGGTTTGATTATTAATTAATTATTAATCAGGTAGAGTTTAATTACCACTTGATTGTTGACTAAGTTAAGATTTAATTATTATTAAATGAAAGGTTTAAACTTATTTTAAATTAATTAATTAAATAAAGGTTTTAATTTTGGATTACTTTATTTCTTAAGATCGTTTTTTTAGAATCGGCTTTCTTTTACAAAAGATGGTTTAAATACAAGAGATTCTCTTTGTCTGTGCCATTAAGTAGCCAAACAAATATGAATAAGTTAATACTAAAATGTTGATGCATTTTATTGGAAGTAAGTCATCTTGTATTTAGCACTAAAAGCCAATGAGTAGGCTTTACTCTATTTATGAGATCTAAAACTTGATTGTCTAAGCGAATAGAGAAGTCGAAATATCGAAATCGTGATAGATACAAGGGAGTTAATTCCATTAAATAGGTCATGATAAATTAAGTATATATAAGATATTTTATCATATATTTAACACTAAATTTCAAGGTAAGGAAACTCGTCTCTATTCCAAGAAGTAAGAATGTACGTTGAGTCAAGGTTAGTTTTCTAACTTACCGACTTCATTGTTAATCAGGAATAGTACTATTTGAAATCAGAAAGTGGGGATGAGTATAGGATGTCTTATTTCATATGCAAATTTATACACACCTCGGATAGTGGATTTGTTCACTATCGATAACTTAACCCTTTTAAAATTATCGAATTTTGGTTTGAAATGACCAAAGTGGATAGCATGAGTTATCTGAAAACCCATTTCAAACTAATGTAAGCGTTTAAATTGGAAACATTATAGAGACAATGAAATCGTAGGAAAAGTTCTTTGAGTGCAAGGGTTACCTACAACTAATCCTGAGGGTTATTCCAAATGGATGTCCTAGATGTAGTGCCTTCGGTTTGTTCATATCTTGATTGCTTATATGGATGAATGCAAGCATTGCATTGTCACTTAGAGGACAGTGTTAGCATTCCAAGTGGGATTACTATATGAAAAGTTAAACGTAGTTTTAAGCCTCACAACCGGTAATGACTAAAACAGGAAAGTGATGCATGGCTATGTGGGTTGCTCCCATTAGGGTATGATCATCACCTGATCTAGATCGTAATTTATATACTTGTGTATGCCTCAGGCCTAATATGGTTTTTGATCGCAACAACAGGGTGACATGTTTGGTTACTATCCAGTAAGGGGTAGTTTAGTCTCGATTCGCAGAGGGTCCATGTATTTCCCTCGGTACATTTTTACTAGAGATGTACTATACAAAAGGTAGTCCCTTACCTTGTCATTGTATGGAATCAAATATCCAATAAGTGCCTTATGGACTTAGTTGTGCCAAAATATGTTAGAATGTGAGATGCAAGAATTTCATCTGTATTCATAATTTACTTTAAACCCTGGACCTTATTATAATATCACTAGATTTCCATCAATGTGATTTTGGTTATCGTAAGGTAAAAACCCGTCCATGTTTATGTATGGCGTGGTCTTATGATATACCTTTATTTCAAAAGAGTTTCATAAGCTTAATAATTCAGTTGATTGAAGTTTACTCACACTAGACCCATGCTTTACCCGGAGATTTTCTCTTTCCCTAAAACTCTTGGATACTCGAATTTGTATGAGTAACCAAGTAGTTCAAGTTCAACGTATGCATTTTGGAGGAGCGTGAAGTAGGTGGCTTCAACGATATCTAGTTCTCTTCTTATTTTCTACTGTGTATGTATATATTTTATATCAGCATTGTGGGGCCAGGTTGCTACTAAGGTTGGTATTTGTGTAACTCTAATATTCAAATTTGGGAATGACGTTATGTACTACTTTATGTTGACTATATATGTAATTGCCTTGTGATATCAAACTCTATGTTTTCTTTCTTCTTGTTTTTTTTCTTTTTCCTAGTGGCTTGTCCTTTGTACGCCTAGAAGATCGATGTATGAATACCATGGGTGTATTAAGTGTTGTCTTTAGGAGTAATAAGACCAGACCGTTACACTGCACTTAGCATATGGCCTTCAAAAATCAGAAATTCCATTAAAATCTAATTCACTTTTTAAAATTGTATGTCTCTTGAAAAATCTACTTCCAAAAATATTTAGACGTAAAGATCCTCCTTAAAATCAACTTGGACAAAATGTCCAAAAAATATTTGAGTGCTAAAAGTATTTTAGAAGCTAAAACCATTTTTTCCAAGCAATTTTAAAATACTTGCCTTTCAAAAAGTTTAATGGTCCAAGCCACATTTCAACATGGGTGGAAGTTGGTTATGCAGTAAGGCATAAATCCACTCTAACACTTCATATTCAACCTATCCTTAAAACTTAACATTTTTATTTTGAACTGTTAATCCATTTATTATTCCACTATAATAACCCATAATGAAAATTATAAATTTTAACTTTTCAAGGAATAGTGAAATAAACTGTAATTCCTCGACAACCTTTGTTGATCTTTTCTCGTTAAAATTTAATATTTTGACACACTTCCAATCTTACCTTAGTTTTATCGTTGGTTAAGTGTCCTTATGAGATTTTCCCATTTACACTATTCTTATCAAAATACAAATAAAAGTGGTCTACGTATCCAGAGACAACTGTAAAATGAATAAATAGAAACACATCTCATAACATACCATACGCGTCTTTTTATATAGAGAAAACCAACGGTTGCAACCTTTAGTTACTTTCTTCCAATCTATTATTAGTTCCAAAATCCACCCATTATGAGTATTCAATTCTTCCATAAATATCGTAATAGATTCCTTAATCGGTCTATATTTAGTTTCTTATCATCCTCTTATTAAATAGAAATTTATTGCCCATTAACTTTGTAATTAATATCCACCAATCCTAGTCTTATAATTACTACGTTGTTTATACCCAATATGAATATTATTGTTAATTACCCTATTTATATCTTCTAATTATTAATTACTAAACTAGAACATTCCTTTCTACATTTTATTTTATTTTATTAGGATCATCCTTCCAAATAGGATTATCGTTAAGAATTCCCATACATTAACCATAAGTGTTTTTTTTTGTTTTGTTTGAAATTTCAATGGATTGATTCTTTTTCATTTATCAAAACAGATAGCGTAAACTACATAGAAGAATATCCATATCTTGCACATCTTCTTCCCATTTTGGTATATCCCTTGTCAATTCAAATGCCACACTTTCATGCATTTAAGTAATTAGGTAATTTACGAAAATTACACAGAGCTTGCTCTCAATAAATCAAAATACAAAAACTCACATTCAAAGGGCAACCTAACTTACAACCTAATTATAGATCTGAAATACCATAGCAACTTTACCAACATCCCACGGATAAATTTTTGGGACTGATTTCAAATTTGCAGATCAGCTTGTATATACCATTCTTATTTTATTCGTACCCTGACGCCTTTCTTTTTTAGATAGTAATCCCTATCTACTCCATAAAATATAAACATAAAAATCCATATTATGTTAATATATATGACATATGAAATTCAAACTTGCGAAAGAATTTCCACATCTCAAAGGAAACTTTTAAGCATACTTTTCAAAAGAATTTCCAACTAAAAAAACAGCTTGGGAAATTGAATTCTTAAAACATATCAACACCATGTTTTTATTCCATATATACGTTCCATTTTTATTAGACATTTGGACAAAACCTTCCGAAATATTTGAACCTAACTTTTCATAGTCTTTAAAATATTTACCACTTTATTCTTAATCCCAAATTCATAAAGTTCTAAAATTGCTTAGTAAAATAATTTTCCATATCTAATACTTTTACTTTTAAGATTTACTTCTTTAAAAGTAGAATCTTTAACCCAAAACATTTAAAAACTCAATCATTAAACTAAACTATCAAAATTTTAGAAACGATTGCTTAATCTAAAAAAGCAAAATAATTTTTCTTTTTCAAAAAGTTTCTACATCAAAAATTTATCCCATTGAAAGTTGGTTTTTTAATTCGCAATATCCAAAACATCTTTTATAACCCTAAACAATGTAAAGTGGAGTAGAGAAGGTAAATTCCTATCCCAACATTTTCTTACCTCATTCTCATCATTTCTTTCCTAGTTATCCCCAACTAGTTTACTAAGCTTATTTTATAAGTACCGAACGCTATTCCTATCTAAATCTCTCAATATTACTTCTGTTTACCTACCTAAGTGGCTTCTACATTGTTTCATTTTTTAAGTTCCATTTTCATTTTGAAAAGAAGAAATTTAATGCTTCCAAATTTATTTATGAAACGGGAAAAATTATCAAGTCCATCATACGCTCTATTTTACATTTATTTTAAAAAGAAAAACCCTTTTGTTGAAAATATTTAAACCAAAAACTTATTAATCCAACAAATTTTAAGAGTTTCAAAAACAAGATACCCATCTTTTATTTTACCCAAAACCTTTTAATCAGAACATTTGACTTCATAACTTTTTTTTAAGTTATAATTTTCCAAATTTCCTATTTTTCTTTCAAAACGACAACTTCTCAATAAATCCTTTGAAATACTCATTCAAAACTTTTTAAGGAAGATTTCAAGAATTAATTTATCAAATTCTTTTACATGGAGTTTTAGAAATTGTTTTTATTTGTCCTCTCTATTAAGTTTTCATCTTCTATCATCCCTTACTTCTGGATGTTTACAACTATACTACCATGTAGTATTCAATTTCTACCTACCATGCTTCTTTATTATTTTTATAAATGTCGACTGACAAAAATAAAAGGTTATTACTCTAAATGAACCTTTATCACCTTAATAATCTTTTTAATAAGTCTGTTTATATCCTTATTAAATTATTGTAATTCCTTATTTACTGCACACTTATTGCCCTATAAATTTTAGAGGTACAATATTTTCCCTTTACATTCCTTATGATATGAGCTTCATCGCGTATTCCTTGCTCCATTTATTTTTTTCCCCACTTATAGTTGCCTCGTCTACCTTTTCAAATTTTCGTCACCACCCTTCCGAGATTGGAATTTATAGAGTTTGACATTGATTAAGATAGAAAGATTACGAATATGATCTATTGGTATAACATAACCATTATGATTGACTAACCAAGGCTGTGATTGCAAATGTAACAATCTGAATTTCGATAAGATCGAGACCTAATTCCATTAGGGTATGGATTGTTGGTCTTGGTAACTAGTAATAAATATAAGTATATTAGAGACATATCAAACAAAACTAGCAGTGGAAAGAAAAGGACAAGATGTAATACCAACCGAGGCTACAATTTCAGAATCAACCGCATCCTACAGACATCTATAAGCATCACCAAAATAAAGCACAAAGAGGAATAACTCTCCATCAACCTTTCCGTCAACTCCAGTGACATGTTCCTTTAAATCTGTCATGTGGGTTGTAATGGGTAGGGGGTCAGGACAACATACTAGTGACTTGAAAAGTTACATATATTACACATAACATAAACATATACCGATTTGGCTTCTATTTAATATTATGTATATTATTTAATCAGTTAATAGATGTGCGTGTATGATATGTTTATCCATACCTAAGGTATGACTATATATATATACACATATGCCTATATACGTATGTATATAATTCTAAGTGTTTCACAAACCAAAGATTTTCGACCACTTGATACTTCTTAACTAGGAATGGGATAGACCTGACGGTCATTTAATACCCCAATCTGGAAGTGGTTCAGCAATTGATACCAAATGCAACGGTCACCCTAAATCAATCGATCCTAGGGACCGCTTAACTTCCACATACAGTTTACAAACACATAACTTAACTGTCGTGCATCTACCGCTCTTTCAGCTATATCATTAGTTTCCTCTTTAAGCCCGAAGACTATTTTATTTCGGAATTTGATGCACTATCATCTACGGTGTGAGAAGAAGTACCCCTAAACCACTTACTACCTATTCCACTTGGCATTAGGCAGACTCTGATCATCTAAGACCTTAGCAAATCACCATCATTTAAGACCTAATCCTAAGTCGGGTCCCTACATGGCTCCCTAGCTGACATCGTAAGCAATCCTATTAGGTCACTTAATAATTTATTTAAGAAATTAGCAGACCTACCATAGCCACTTAATAACTTAAACCCGAAGGATCTCTCCTAAGAATTTCACCTATCATATCTGTAATGCAACTTATGACCCATAACCTAACCGTGGCATCTCAGATTAATCCGACTATTCGTAGGAACTGGTAGCTAAATTGACTGGGAAGATTTATGCTACAAAATTGGGACTAACCCCACGTCCACTAGAGTTATTTATTATAGGAGATGTCATGCATTATCCGCAAAGCCACACCACTGGTAGCCAGATTCAACTAGGCAGACTTCCGTGTAGCTTTGGACTAACCTCGCGTCCCCATAACTCAATCATAGCTTATATGCATACTACCTATATACATATGCCATCCTACATGTTTAATAGTTAAGGACATATAAGGTAACTCTTTATTACGCATCTAATTAGGAATTAACTCCAAAGTTAATTATTATTTTTAAGAGATTTACACTATTAAATTGCAAATCTCTTGTTATTCTATGTGTCTTACACACTTTATTTCTTTCCTTATTCCCTCACAGTTACTTTAATACATTTCATTAATTAGTTCCTCTTTTTCTGTTTTTGACTATTTAAATTGTCATAACTCCTAGTTCATTCATTGCTCATTCAACACTTATTTATTTCTGGAATTTACAACCTTTTGACTATTTAAATCCTTATAACTCTCATTTCATTTATTTTCACATTAATTGTTTATTTAACCTTTCTTCCTTTATTTCCAACTATTATCATTTATTGTACTTTTTAATTTAAATTTCTATTTCCTCTTAACGTGGATGTTTATATTTTTTGCATTTATAATGACTTTCTTTTTGGGTTTATCATGGTTATATGTGTTTTATGCGTTTATTTTCTTTCATTTCTCATTCATATTTCTAGTTACATTCATCCTTAACTAGGACATTTCTACATAGTCTAATCTGTAAGAACCTTCCTCCTAAAATTGTTTCCTGTTATATTTTTCCATATATTTACCTAAATAAGTGGTTTGCATTGTTTGAAATCATAAGAAATTATTGAGTTCCTTTTATATTAGTTATATTCCGTCACAAATCAAACACCGCACTTTTCAATATAAATAAAAGAAGTAGATAAATTTATGCAATTTGAACGGATTACACACTCAACAGATTAAACTACAGAAGCTTTCTTATTTCAGTGATTAGAAAAACTTAATTCATATTAACACCCTTCAATACAAATATGGTTTTGAAATATATTTTACAACAAACCAATTGGTAGATCTGAAACAGTTCCACATTCAATTCATATTCAACTACCAACAACTTGGAACAAATTTACATATTTGGTTGTAATTAACTTTTCCATTCAATCTTCTATTATTTATAGAATATGTAAGAGGTGTTTTATACATTAAATCTTAAGCCTGCAACTCTAGATCTCTCAATTAGCATAATAATCAAATAAAATTTATTATGTTTTAAATAATTTATATAAATTTCCCATTCATAGTTTTGGACTTCCCAAACTTCCAGATCTGAATTCGATTCTTCTGATTCAATTGCTTTCCCTTTTAAATTCAAGGCATATATATAAAAGGGAATTTAAATAATATTAGAGTCATAGATCTGAGAAGAAAATTGGGCTTGAGGGAAGAAAAAGATTTATTACCATAAGATTTACCTTTTTTTGTGCAATGCTAATTCGTACATTCCTCTCTTCCTTTTATTTTCTGATCTTCTCAAAATTTGTATATGTACAGTCTAATTTATTTTAAAGAAGAAAGTAGAGGAGAGAAAATGGAAGAGCTTCGCTGCCTGCATAAGAAAATATGAGAAAAAGATGATTTGGACATGTATTTATACATATTATAATGAATTGTATGCATTGGATTAAAATTAATGAAATCTGAGTCGTTGGTCGAGGTTCAATCTTAGCCTTTTGGGCTTTGACTGGTCGACCGCTACATGTCGACCGCCCCTCTTTAGGGGTCGACCGGTTGGGTCCAGTTAATTATCATTATTAATTTCTAATTTCTATTTTTAATTATTTTCATTTTGATTTCTTTAAACGTCTGTAACTTCTTGGTTTGAACTAAGTTCGCGAAACTATAATGTGAAAGTTGCTCAAAAAATTACTACGAACACAATGACGCAAATTTCACGTCAAATTACATTTTTGGAGCTTAATTAATTAACTAACGTAAATTTATGGGGTGTTACACATCCAATGACCATAATAACCAAATTTATTTTGGGCAATTCGTATACGATAAATTACATGCAGTTTTTCAACTCACACAACCAGCCAACTCTTTGGCCTAGGACATGATGGGTTTCTCATAAACCCATATCTTATATGAATTTATAAACTATTCTTTGGACAATGTAAATTTTAACCTTGTGTACTACTCTTAAGTACACACCTTATAGAAAGAGTTTAATTCAACTTTACTCATCATTAATCGTGCTTTGTTCAACAAAGTTCGATACTCCTTATCAATGTATTATAGGGAGAATGACTATTGAGAATGAATTTTTATTTATTTTAGGTATGTTTGGAACTCTTTCCAATATACTTACTCACACGATCAAAACAAATCAATTATTCTACATGTTACATCATTTACATTCGTTTTATATTTTATGAGCTTATTATAGACTTATACATGTGTGTCAAATACACATGTTCATGTTTGTGATAACTCATCACTGAATATGACGAGTATGTGGAACCGTTTTGTTACTAATATGCTTACGATATCATCATAACAAACTCTTTACCAAAGTGCACTCGAACATCCTTAACACTTAAGGGCATCAAATATTTTGTACTTCCTATGAACTGATGAAGTTGGCATTTTAATGATTGGATTTTTAGATCTTTCTTGTAGTTTTGGTCTAAAGTTTCATTTAACACAATATGATCCTTTTTGTAATCAATTAAATTAAATACTCGATCTTACATCACTATTAATTGACTTATTTTGAATGAACTGACTTCATCGAAGTATGGTACATCACGAACTATGATTATTCCCCATATAACACTTATATGTGATAGTACATGTATCAAATATCCATGGTCTTGTATTACTTTTGAGTTTAGAACTCATAGAATGCAATACACAATTTTGACCAAATAAACACGTAAGTGACCAAATTACGAATGTATTAAGTAGTTGTAAAATTAGGTACTTGCATAGTGTAGAAAACATCAACATGCAAGTAATATTTAGTAGTAAGTATATATATTTTATTTTTACTTGTCAATCTTCAATTCAGTTCATTTATATATCTTAATTGATAAACATTTTATTGATCGTGTTAAATGCACAAATTTATCAATATAGATTATAATAATAGTATATGGTATATATTCTTACAATATTAGAAAGGTTAAACGTTATCATTTCATTTTTCTAATAAGGCTTCCTCTAGTCTTTTATGTTTTGCCAAACCTTAAGTCGAAACATAAAATTCTTTCGACTTCACTAGTAGGTGTTAGGACTCATTCATCTTGGAATTCTGATCTTAAGTCTACTCGACAAGTCATAGCCCCACGGACGATGGATAACTTCTTGTCAATTATATCATATGCAACTTCTAATCCTTTGGTCTCTTATCATAATTCTGCTTTAACCTTGAGTTTGTTCAGCAAATTAAAACGAAGTTATTCACTCGTACCAACCATATCACGACGGCCTAAGTATAGTATATGTACCTTGGGTTTGCTTAATAAATACATATAGTTTACTTATCTCATCCATTCGATATATTAATAATACTACACATAACATCCCCAGCTTGTGTCTACTCAACAATTAAGGAGATGCGAGTAATTTATTAACATATATATATAGTAGAGGATAATATTATATTGAAGATTCATAATCTATAATATTTAATATTGAGTGACGTTGACTTATGGAATAATATAATTCTTATGAATTACTCTTGCGATTCAAGTGTCGGACACATCGAAAATCACGGTCTACGTACACTTATGTATGTATATATTCCTTAAGTTCACTTAGGGTTTCTTTAATGTCCCGCCTTTATTTATACATTCATATTATATAAGTTTTATTTTATTTATGTTTTATATTTTATGTTACTTATATGATAGTTTTATGTATAACGTTATATTAATTAACTAACATTTTAATTAATTTCATATTAATATAACATTTATGTTAATTAATTATTATTTACTATAACTTTTACAGTATTACACATTTATCTTACATATGTGTATATTCATTTAATTAATTAACCTTTAATTTATTTATTTAATTAATTAACCTTTAATTAATTTTATTTAATCAAACAATTTTAATTAGATTATATTAATTTCGAAACTCAATTATATACACACGCGTATACTTATGTCAACTTAACATTTTAAAACAACATAACATATATCATAATGTACAATACATGTATATATATTTATTAATTAATTAACTTATTTAATTAATATATTTTATTAAACTTATTAATAAATTTTAAACAAAATTAACTTATATCGAGTTCGAAACATTTCAAAAAATTGTTAATTAATATATTTTATTAAACTTATTAATAAATTTTAAACAAAATTAACTTATATCGAGTTCGAAACATTTCAAAAAATTATATTATAACTTTTATAATATATGTTTTATTTAAATTTTAAATTTATTTTAATTTTTAAAACAATTTGAAAATCTATATTATGACATTTATAATATTTTTCTTATTATAATTTTAACTTTAAAATTTAAAACTTTTTTTTTAGTTTCAAAACAATTTTGAAACTAGCACAAGGCCTAATTCAAATTTAGGCTTTTTCTATTAGGGACAACCTTTTGGACTTACCTCAACATTTCGAACCAGGCTAGTAGCTAGGTAGGGCAGAGTACATAATTACCCAAATCCAACCTCGGACGCTACTTTTGTAGATACCCTACTGTATGGGTAGGATTTAATTAGTTAAACCTAACATTACAAATTTAGGCCGCATAAGCTATTGGCTCAGATACCATTGTTGGAATTGGACTAGCCTGCAGTAAATGTTATAGGTGAATTTTAAAAAAAAATCCTTATTAGATCTATATTGGGCCTATAAAGTCTAGTTTATTTAGAGCATTTATACATTTTATTTAAATAAAACCTCTTATTTATTTCAATTTATTAAATATATTTTTATTTAGTTTATATTTTAATACATATAAATATACACGTATGTGTCATGTACATATATGTATATGTGTGCAAAGGAAACATGTAAGCCCATGCAAGGTACAACATCTCTCCGTATGGATGTTGAAATTTACATCGCAAAGGACACATTAGCTCCTTTGATATGTATTGTGTGTTATCCAAATATGTGTATGTACTTAAATTTGTTACTTACGTAAATGGTAAAAATGGATATAATTATATGTTAATTTTGTTTAAATAATTTTATGTATAAGAAAATATTCAAAAAATATATATATATTTATCTATATGAATATATATATATATATAAATATATAATATATATAATATTATAAGTACATATACGCATATTATTATAATATATATTAAAATAATATATTTGTGTATGTAATACGTTTTTCTAAATTATGAACCAAGTATGTATGTATATGTATAACAAAAAAATTATAATTTATTTTATTTTATAACATATTTATATACATACATTTACACATAAACATATTTATAATATCTAAATATATATATATATATATATATTAATTAGCAATATAATTTTTTACATAATTTTAGATCTAAGTATAGTGTTATAAAATTTTATTATTGATTTTTATTATTTACAATATATATTAATTTATTTTTTACTTGAAAATAGACAAAATGTTATTAAAAGTATATACAAAATATTTTATACAAACTTTAAATTTCCATAAAATCTTATATGATATTTTGAAGCTGGAAATAATTTTCCATAATTATTTTCAATCAAAATCTATTTCTAATTAATTAATTAATTATGTTTTAGCCCTTAATCAAAATAATTCTAAAAAATATCAAAATTTATCATTTTTTTAATTTTCTGGCTAAGTGTTTTTCTTATGATAAAATAATTTTATAAAATTTAAAAAGTAATTTTTGAAATATATTCTGTTTTTATGATTTATTTAGATGGTATATTAATTTAAATAATATCAAGCAATAATAAATAATTGCAAAAATATTTTGTTGCTTTTGAAAATTATTATTATTATAAATATAATGTATAAAATTATAGGATTAATTATTACCATGGAATGATTTTATAATTAAATAAGAAGCATATATAGATATATAATTAAAAGATATGTATGTATGTATGTATGTATGTATGTATGTATGTATAATAATAATAAACTAACATTATTATTATTATATTTAATAGTTCGGATGTACATATCTGACATATATATAATAGTTTTTTTTAAGTGAATACACATATATAACCAATCTAGATTGTGACAACAACAATACATATAAGAATCTCACCTATCTAGTAATATATTCAAAGTTCATATTCTATAATACAATGAATAATATACCTGAGAACCAACGCCTTTGGTATGCCTTATAATGATGAACTCTCTCCTCTTATGAGCTTTTTGATTTGTAGACTATTAACCCTTAAACCATTGACATTTGACTATTGGAAAGTAACTGATCTTGAACTGGTCCGAGCTTGATATAATGGGCTCTTGGGGTTTGAAGTCGGTCGGCAACAGAAGGTAGGAATGGAAGAAAAAGGTGATTTTTAGTTAAGGTTAAAGGTGTTTTAATAGTGGATGGATGAGAGAGAATAATGGATCACATCTCATACAAGTTCCCTCTCAATCTGAGGCATCCAAAATGCCGCAACCCTAACCTATTTAAGATGCCCCCTATAGCCCTCATTATAGCTGAAAGTACCAACCCATCACCATGGGCTAATATCCTATTTAAGCTCGAAGAAATATCACTTAATTAAATCTAATTTAATTGCTTATCGTTATCATATATCGATCGATATATTATAACTATTATAAATATATTCAATAATATGCATTCTTCAAATCATATTCAAAACTTTATAATTAATATTTCATAAATATTAATTAATTTAATTAGTTTATAATAATTATAAGCTAATTAAATCTTTTGGTCAAATGAGAAGTCATCATTTCGGTTATGTGACTCATTAGATGTAAATTTGGTCAGCTATTTGAATTGAACTATTGAATATTAACGTTCACATTTCACTTCTAATACTTCCACTCGACCCAACTTTAGTCATTCGATGAACATCATGCCATGATTTGACTATAATCAAAGCAGAACTTTCATATTGAAGGTCGACAGTATTCTCAAGAAAAGAGAACTGTGCAAATCAGTCACATCGATATTTTCTATTTGACTTTAGCTATATTGACCTACGGAAAACTATTGAGTGAATCCTTCCAAGTTATTCAATAACTATCAATACGTAATGCCTAGGTGCCCCAAGTAGTCATGAGTAATATACTGCCCAACATTTAGAGAGTGTTACGTACTCTAATCTCAACAGATACATCGATATCCAGTCTGAATGCACCATGATTAGGAACGTTTAAAATGGTATGTTTGTTTCATTATGATAATTTACTCATGGTTACAACACTTTGTAACCACTATCACAAAACATATCATTTATGGATTTTCTATTAAATCTATTTTTAATTAAATAAATCAATATAACACATTATATCAAAAATATTATAGAAAGAAAACACCTTTATTTTGACTAAGATTGGTTATCGAGTTAGATATATGTAAAAAATTATATAATTGTCCCTAGTGCATACCCCTAACTCTATCAAACACGCCAACAATCCACACATACCAAATAAATGAGATGATGGATGGCACGTGACACAATCCAAAGGTGGAAACTAAACTAGTGAAAGAAGGATTTTGGCGATCCACGTGGATCTCTATACTATAAATAGAAAAGACACTATAACAGGAAGTTGGATCTTTTTTCCTTTTACTTTTTTGGGCACACAAAATAAGAAATTTTATATTCTCTTCCATTATTTGTTTGTACTAAGAATATAAAAGGAAGAAAGTGATACTTTTCCCGTGGACGTTGGATTTCTTAACATTCGAACTACGTAAATTCTCTATGTTCATTTACTATTTCCAATACTTGATTTTACCGCTTTATTATATTTCGTCAGCACAAATTCCTTGATAATTGAATTCATTTTGAATACTATTAACTTTTACACTCTATAATATTTTACACATAAAAGTAATATAATTATTCCCCTTTAAGGTAAAGTTAATGTCTCTTAATTTTGTTGTTTTATATGCAGAAGCATCCGATATCGCGATTACTTCATAAGAAATAATTGAGTGTTTGGGAGATGAAAAAGCTCACCAACATTTTTGGCGCTAAAAGAAGGGTCGATGTCCCTCTCTAGCAAATTTTACTTTCATTTTCTTCAAATATCATTGCGATACCATGGATTCCATCTCCCTGCACAAGAAAAATACACTTGGCTTCAAAAATCACGAAGAAGCCACTCATAACCACAAAAATCCAAGCTGAGGCAGAAGCTCCAACGGAGGACCCCTTGGATCCCCTTCTAGCTAATTCCAAGCCGTCACTAACCAAATGAACCAATGCATGGAGGGTTTAGAAAAAGCTATAGCTCAATATAATGCCTTTAAGCTAACCTCTCCTCAACCATCCATAGCCCACCGCCTTCACTCACCAACTGCACCAGCTACGCAACGCATGGGTGATAATTGCACTCTCAGAAATGTGAACGGTGAAGCTGGACCAAAAACCAGTGCCAAATTCAAAAAAATGATCTAGGCTAACCCTCAGATCAAATCAAAACCTGCTAATTTTAACCTGGTACTACAAAAGAAGCGGGCTAAGTCTGCTTTGGTTGATGATGACATCACTTCACTTTATAAAAGCAATTCATCCCAAATTGATCCCAAGGAAGATGAAATACGTCGGTTGAAAGCTCGTGTAGAGAATCTAGTAAAGTTTGATAGCGAATCCCTGGAGAAAAAGTAAGGAAAGAGGGTTCTTCCCTGTTCAATGATGTCATCATGGAAGCAGATTTCCCTGGCAACTTTAATGCCCCGTCGATTGAAAAATTGATGGAACCACCATTCCTAACGACCATATTTTCACCTTCGAGTATTTTATGGACATTTTGAAAGTAGGGAGGATACCTCAATGTAAACTCTTTCTAGTTTTTATTTAGTCGTTGTCGCCTCCAAATGGTTCAGGAGGTACAGACTAAGGGAGGTCCGCACTTGGCGATATCTATATTCAGATTTCATGAGGCAATTCAGTTTAAGGAGAGAATCTTCCTTCGATGTAAATATCATGTCATGTATAATGTAAAGTGAGAGTGAAAGCCTATGCAACTTCATTAAACACTTCACATCAGAGAAGCTCCGGATTGGGGTGACTAGTGAAGAGGCACTACTAATGGTGGCTCTTGATGGTATTATAAGAGGTATTGACATGTTGGACAAAAACAGCAAAAAGCCAGTCATAGCATTAAGGCTTTTATGATAGGGCAAGCGGCTATATTAGGATGGAAGACGCCAGATCTGTAGCATAATCTCCAAGAATTTCTAATCCTAGCTACGATAAGAAAAGGGGGTAGAAGGATATCATCTGCCTATAAAAAGATAGAAGAAGCTTAACTTCACAACAAAAACTCCTATGACTCTTACATCTAGGTAGATATATGAAATGACCAGAACCGAACTTCTTACAATGTATTGAACAAGGGGAAAAAGGCAAAGTGGAACTGAGGTAGAGCATATTGCTAATCCGTGGAGCAAACATGCATCAATCAGACAACTGTAGATACATAAAAAATGTGGTAGAAATGTTGATTCAAAAAGGATACTTAAGCTGCTTCCAAAAAGTTAATAATGAAGAAAGGACCAAGAACCCCACCTTGGATCCAAATGAAAACCAAAGAAGAAAGCCATCCTATCTCATAGCCTCAATCCATCGGGGCCACACTTCATTAGGAAGAGCAAGAAGGTACAATAACGGTATATGCAGGAAGCAATAATAGAACACATTGAAACTAGTGTAGAACATAATTTTTACCACAGCTGACGTCGTTGGAGTTATTTTCATGCACCAGGATCCGCTTGTCATTATGGTGCACATCTCGAACTTTACCATGAAAATGGTATTCATAGATTCTGGAAGTTCCATAAATGTCGTTTTCAAGTTTGCATACGACCAGATGAAAAGTATTGAAGCCCATCCCTGAGTCGATCTATGGCTTCAATAATGCTGTAACCACTTCCACCGGGTCAGTCCACTTACTGATTATTGTTGGAACTGCACCCCTCCTTAAATCTTTCTATGTAGGCTTCCTATTCATCGATCTGCTATCACAGTATAATGCATTCTTGGGAGGACCCGCATTAATTGATTTAGGGAGAGTTATTTCTCAAAAGGGATGCTCATGAACTTTCATACCATCGTTGCAATAGGGTTGCTATCAATAAAATTATTAAAACTACTATGTTATTTCTTCTAATATCTGCAAAAAGAATAGCGATAATGGGAAAAAGGTTGAGCCATCTTTAAAAACTAGACATGAAGTACCACGACTAATGATGAAACAAGTCATCCAACGACCATAACATCGGTAAGAAGGGAGAAAAGAAAATATATGCACATGATCAACACCAATGAATATAACTCAGTATATACACAGTGCTTCTCCGAAGAAGCTCGGAAATAGGAACTCTCAGTCACCTCGCATCCCAAAGAGGAAAGAGAAGATGATAATAGACCCAGGATCAGGGGAAACAAAGAAAGAGTTAGGACTATGGATGACCTTAAAGATGTACAAATTGATCCAAAAGACCACATAAAGGTTCTCAACTCTGGAAGAATCGCAGTGTAGAAGCACAAATTGAACTAATAAACTTCTTAGAAAGATCAACACGCATAATTTCTTGGATGCATTCAGATATGGTGGGAATAGATCCAGCCATCATCTGCCATGCACTCAAAATTGATCTGATCCTCATCCAGTTAGACAGAAGTGCAGAACCTTGGATCAAGAAAGGTATAACACTCCACATGAAGAAGTCAAGAAGCTGAAAGCAAACAGATCCATCAGGGAAGTTTACTACCAGAAATGGATCGCTAATCCCGTGCTTGTCAAGAAACCCAATGGAAAATGGAGGACCTACGTAGACTATACCAACCTCAACAAGGCTTACCCTAAACAGAACTTTCCCTTACATAGAATTGATTAGTTAGTGGATGCAACTAGTGGATGTGAATTGCTCTCGTTCATGGATGCATATTCAGGATATAATCAAATAACTACGTTTAAGCCGGATAATATGAAGTTGAATCCACTGAAGTAGCATCAAGCCATGTATAAGATTTAGAAGAGACACTCATGGTTTAAGGCAGAATAATATGAAGTTGAATCCACTGAAGTGCACCTTTTCCATCTAATCGAGAAAATTTCTAGGATATATAGTCAACTAAGCTGCATAGAAGCAAACCCAAAAATGATTGAAGCCATTAGGGGAATGGGGATCCCAACGAAGCCGAAAGACCTCATGATCCTACATAGCAGGGTAGCCGTGTTAAGTAGTTTCATCCCCAAAGCAACCAATAAATGCATACTATCACGACCCATCTTTCACTCCATAGAAAGATGCATCATGAGTAAGAAAGAAAGGGATAGAAAAGAGAAAAGATAGAAAAGAAGGAACTAAACAATATCAGAATCTCACATCAGAACGAATAAAATATATTACATCACATAAGATATTACATAGTATCATATACATCAGAGTTATATAGCTTAAACATCACAATTAGACAGTTATAAACACCTATCTATTATACAATACAAGTTTCATTCAAGACATCATCACAGAGATCAACACAACGAAACCATTATATATCTACATACGCTGAAACCTCCTGCTCCATATCTCCTCCAGAAAATCATCAAAAGCAAACCTGAATCTCTTGGCTACTCGTAAAAATTTGAGTACACAAGAGTTTAATAAAATAGAAAATAAACTCCGGGTCAGACATGACACTAGTGTGAGTAAACGAGTTAAAGTTGCTTACTTTGAAAAACCTTTGAAAACAAAAGGTATCTCATAAGAGTTCCCGCACATAAACACGGAAAAGTATTTACCTTACGATAACCAAAACATTTGATAGAAAATCCAGTGATATTATAATAGGGTCTAGGGTTTTCAAGTAAAATACAAGAATAGCTAGAATGCTTACATCTCACGTTCCAACATAGTTGGGCACAATCAAAACGTACGGCACTTATTGGACATTGGATTCCATACAATGGCAGGGCTACTGGGGTACCACTTGTCACAGTTTCTGGTCTAGATCAGAGTACCAAGGATCCACCCTAAATCCCCTGCAATAAAAGGCTGGAACCATCCCTTATTGGATAGTCCCGAACAAGATAACCCTAGCAGTTGTCGCGACCAACTGCCCACATGACCGAATAAAAAAGGACCTCTAGATAGGCGAAAATCTCATCCTACTTGGGTGCTACCCACTTAGCCTTGCCGCACCTCCCCTGTTTTAGCCATTCCTGGTTGATGAGGCTTGAGGCTACGATTGCCTTTTCATAACACATATCTTAGAATGCTCATCGTCCTCCAATGACGATGTTCTGAAAGCATTCAATCCATACAAGTTCGTTACAGGTTCGAACAAAACCGAAGGCACTATCTCGTTACTCTTATTTTGGAATCACCCTTAGAGTTAACGACCATAGCCCTTGCACTCTGAATCCTCATCTTGACTTCACTTGAGATTCACGATCTATCGTTTAATTTGGATCGATGTGGTTTTCGGATATCCAAATTTGGAAATCCGATCCTGGTCTCACCGAAATCCAAAACACCGTCTTTTAAGGCCAAGTTGTTTTAAGTTAAATCAATTTAATTAATTATCTATATTCACACAGGTAGATAATTCACATTATCATAAATAGATAATCCATATCATCATAATTCAACCAATGCATTCCATTTCAACACATCACATATCAGCGATATCACATAATCCAAGGCATTCAATATCATTCAATCATCCATAAGCAAAGATTAATTAACACACCATCTCTAATTAATTAAAATAAAATAAATTAATTATATCCATTACTAAAAATCCTGCTTACTTAACCATTAATTAATTTCAAGTCAATTAATTAATCACCCTTTAATCATCCATCTTAATTAATCCTCCTTGATTAACTGTTCTTTAATTACATTAAGTAATTAGCATTTAATTAATTACACAAATTAATTATCCTTTAATAAGTAATTAACCCTTAATTATTCTTATTAATTAATTACTTAATTAATGATCCTTAATTAATTACTTTTATTTATTAACTAACTATAATTAATTACATTGATCCTTATTTAATTACATTAATTAATTATTCTATAATCACTTATATTGATTAATTATCCTTTATTAATTACATTAATCAACCCTTAATTATTTCCATTAGTTATATTAATTAATGATCCTCTAATTATTTTATTAATTAATTATTCTTCTAATTAATTTAATAATTAATATTTAATTAATCACATTCATTAATTAACCTTGATTAATCATATTCCATAATTAACTATCCTTAATTACTTACATTAATTAATTGACTTCTTAATTAATTATACTAATAAATTCTTTAATTAATTACCCTGAGTAATTAATCCTTAATTACGTCCACTAAGTAATTATTCTCTAATTACTTTTCATTGAGTAATTCCCCTTTTATTAAGTACATTCAGTAATTATCCAAGTAATTACACTTTATAAATTACATTAAGTAATTATACTTAACCAATTCCACAAATGATTATCTTTAATTAATTAAACTAATTAATTAACTTAAATTAACCACATTAATTTAATTAATTACATTGAGTAATTAACCTATTTAATTACTTCCATTAATTAACTTTTTTTTAATTAATTGCCTTTAATTACTTAGATTAATTAACCCTTAATTATTCCAAGTAATTAACTATCTTTAATTAATTAAACCAATTAACTATCATTAATTAATTAATTATCACTAGTTAATGATTCTTTCCTAGTAACATTCATTAACTATTCATCAATTACTTACTTAAGAAATTATGCTTTGATTTTTAACAAAAATTAATTAATCATTATTGATTACATTAAGTAATTAACTTTTAATTAATTTCACTAATTAACTAATTAATAATCGTTAATTACTCATTAAATTTTTAAAAATCATTGGTAATTAATTATATAATAAAAATAATTACTTTAAAAAAAAATTTAATCATTAACTTTAACATTTCAAATTTTGAAAACTTGTATAAAACTTTTGTTAAATACTTTTCTTTGGAAAACTAAATTCGCAACTATATTATATTTGGAAACTTCCTTTTTAAAACTTCCATTTTATTTCTTTTAAAAGCTAGATAATATATTTTTAAAACTAGATTTACTTTAGCTTTGAAATCATACTTATTTAAAATACACTTTTAAAAACTTAGTAACATTTCCTTTTGAAAGCTTAAAATTTTAAACTTTAAAACTTAGTACAATCCTTTGAAAACTAAGCCAATTTAAACTTAAAACTTTAAATCTATCTATATTTTCACTTCCTTTAGTTTCCGGTAGCCTAAACACTAAAACCCGAGCCAATGATGCAACTACCCTGAGCTAAAACCTCAAATCCCCGAGCAAAGATACGAAATCCCCGAGAAACTTCACAACACTCTCTTCCCCGAGTCACACTCGCGACTAATACGAGATCGTCCCGAAGCAACCATTTTTCCCCAAAGCCAACCACAACCCATACAATATTGTGCACGCGTGCACGTGCACGACTATCAAAACGACATCGACTCATCGTCGACCATGCTCGTCAGTCGACAACAACCTATACTAAAGTTCCGACCACTTGTTGGATCGGAATCGATTAGGAAACAAAAAAGAGCACCTTGATCATTCTGAAACCAAAACCTGAACAGAAAACTTCCATTCGCCATTGTCTCAGACCCCAGGGTCACACGCTGACCCACCCAAAACTGCCCCATGACACAACGAACCTAGACCTCCATATGCGGTCGCCTCCGGTGGACCATCGGTGTCGCCAGTGTCTCGAGAACTTCAATGTTTAGAACCACGCAAAAACCCTTGTTCGCCGTACTATGGCCACCACGGCCACCGATAAAACACCTGGCCATTTTTCCAAAGATCATCAGCTTACCCTCTTCCTCCAGTAGCAACTGCGCCGACTAACTCTTCGCCGTTCTTCTGAAATTGACCATCAACCCAATTCGATCATCTCGAAAAAAATCTCACTATCTACTTACCTAAATATCCAGATCTTTCTACCTAAATTCATCATTTTGCTTCATGAATCAGATTATATAATCAAAGATTGAATTCAGCTCGATCGATTTTGACCTATGTTTTGATATTCACTGTAATTTATAAATTTTGAGATAAAAATTTAATATAAATTTCTAAGTCCATTTTTGTAATTAATATTACATTGTTATACACATTTTCCTTTTAGGAATCAAAGTCTAAAATCGAATACATGAGAAGATAAAATTTTTTAAAGGCTTATTTCAAATTTGTTTAAATAACAAAGGCCAATCTTCATATATACATAGACACTTCATATATACGTACATGCATTCGCATTCACATACATATACAAACCATATTTCCACAAAAATTCTATCACAAGCATCTAATATAATCACAGGTTTAAACAGTTTTTGGATAGAGGTTTACTCACCTAAATTTAAACAAAGGACAGTTTCTTTTTTCTTTAATCTGCAGTTTGAATTTTTTTTCTGGATCATGAGTTAAAATTTGATGTGAATCTGATTCTCTGATGTTGCAAATGAAACTGGAATTAATCAACTTGAGTTTGCTTGTTTTAAGTTAAACCTGAAAATGCTCTGTTGAATTTTCTTCTTGATAATTTGATCGGGTTTTCTTTTTAAATTTGAAGATGAAAAGAAGATAAGTTATGAAAGAAAACTTTGAACTGAAAAATGAAAACCAGATTTTCTTTTACAACATTGTATTTGTATTTCATTTACAAGAGAAATATTCCACTTGTAATTATGCTTATCACCTAGCTTACACTTGTTATCATATATTGTTATCTCTTTATAAATGTTATTTACAAGCATTATTATGTCTACAAGTGTTCAAGTTTTCATTAAATATAACTTTTCTTAATTACCTGTATTTTGGTATTAATATATGTTTTGTTTTAATCTTTATTAATATGTTCCTTATGTATTTATAATTATAATTTGAGTAATATGTATGTATTTAAAAGAAAGTATTTTAAACCTTTATATATATATACACACAAATCATTTTAGTTTAAGAAATTTTAAAAGAAAGCAAAATAAAACTTTTACTAAATCTTATTTAAGCTATCACATTTAAAAATAAATTTTTATCTTATATATTGAAAATATAGATTTAAATTTTATATAACTTTTGAAAGGTATTGTATTAAATTCAATCATAAATTCCAAATTACAAAATGTATATTAAAATTTGATAACAATGTTTTTATTTATTAATTTCAAATCAAGGCCTTTCTATTTAAAATATAAATATATACATTGTAAATAGATAATAAATTTATTAGCTTTAAAAGATAAATTTACCAATTAAATATTTTATAAAAGAAGATTATTAAATCAATTTATCAAATTTAAATCAATATTGTCAATTTAAATAATTTTTAAATGAAGATTATCAAATTGCTATTGCCCAAAATTCCGGTTCATCACATTCCTCCCCCTTAAAAGAATTTCGTCCCCAAAATTTAAAAGCAAAGATAATTTAATAACCCAGCCAAACTTTTATCTTCAAACAGGAAGCATATATATCAGCCATATCCTAACAACCATAGTAACTAATTTATTTTAACAAACAATCTAACTGACTATCCTGACACAATTCAGGATAGGACTTCCTAATTCTATCTAGAGTTTTCTAGATACAAATACTGGGATACTCACTCTACTGAATCTTAACTAGCTCACCACAAAGCACCTAAGCTCCTCTTGGTCTTATAATCTAAACAAGATATCAGATTACACACCAGTCCTGCTCAACTTCCAAATCCTAAACTGTTGATTCCACAACCAATGATAGATCATACACGTACTCCATCAGAGATACGCGAAATATCTTTTGAATCCCAGCCATATGAACGGGCAATTCAATCCTATAGGCAAAAACATTTATCCTTACAAGAACACAGAAAGATCTAATATACCTCGGAGCTAGCTTCCAGCCTTATCCAATCTTATAGCTCTTTTGATCGGAGAAAACCTTAACCAAAACAAAGTCTTCAATTTTGAATTCCAAATTCCTTTGTCTCTTATCCACTTAACTTTTCCGACGATCTAGGGCTGCCTTCAACCTTCTTGATCAGCTCAACTTTTTGCCGATGCTTCTTGAAACAAAACTAGACCAAGAACAAGACGATCTTCGGATCCTTCCTAACAAAATGATCCTTTCAAGATTTATCGAATAATCCAAAACACAAGCTCTACTCCAGAAACATCAGAAGACTTCGGACTTACTTATCCTATCAGGTAAAGACACAACAGGTGCACTCGCCAATCTGGCCTTCAGATCCTTAAAAACTTTCCGTAGAAACCCTCTAATCCAAAACATTGCAATCTTCTGATTGCTTCCACTCTAGAACAGCTACCACCTTGCTTCCACTGCGCAACTCTGATCTGAAGTAAATGAGAATGACGTCGATGAACACGAACACAGACTTGATCAACACATCCCAGAAAACACAATTCACAAATCCATAGACAAAACACAGAAGTTCCATGGAATCCTGAGCTGCTTCACCAAATCCTCTTTCTTTAAGAGCCATCCTTCTACTTAGATGAATCATCGATATAGCTCCAGGAACCAAGTCAATAAGAAAACTCAATCTCCAGAAGTGGACAAACCTCTGACTTCCTTGAAGACATCCGGAAAACCTCCGATTACTTCGATAGCTTTTACCTCCTCTTGAGAAGCCTCGGTCTAAAGAAAAAGATTACTAAAATAATCTCCTGAACTATCGCAAGCCACTTTTGCGATTCTACCTAGTTCAGATTCCAAAGATACTGTTCTCTCTTCATAAACTAGAACAGCTTTTCCAAACAAGGTCAATCCTTTAAGAATGCCCTACCTACCAGAAGAAGAATTTGATGGTCCACCTTCATCCACAAGCACCATGCTCTGGTGAGCTTCCTGAAGAAGTGGGCAAACTTCACCGGATGCTCGGCTGCTGACAACTGATATACAAAGACTTCTGAACCACCAAAGAAAAGAATCCACTCTACTGCTTCTGAACTCCATCTCTAGGGTACTATTAAGCCAAAAGACCTTCCTGCTGGCATACACACAAAACTTCCAAGCTACACTGATGTCGTAGATACCAGAACTTCTTATCTATATGCTCGTCGGACCTCAAACTACCAACTAATTTCACAAACAAACCTTGAGATAAGCAGACAACTTTTCAAGAAGCTTGGCCTCAAACCAAGCACTAACATCTCGTTCTCCTTAAGAGGTAACAATGAGACAATGTCCGAAGTGAAGCAACTCATCAACTTTAGTCTCATACTTCGATATAGACAAACTCCCTAGCTTGAGCTCCAGATAATCCTTATGCAGTCAAGTCTGCCCTGCGGTAGTTAAAAACTGCTCCTCAAAAACTTTCTTAGCTAGCTCCAAAGAAAAACAACTTCGAAAACATCCCTGGTCACTGCATCTCATCACGCAATTGCTCTTTCCTGAAATTTCCAAGATGTTATCACTTGCTTCTGCTCAACCAACAGATCCATGCTCCTGAAAATCCGCTCACTAGAGCGCAAACCAACTCACACTTCAATGATGGACTCCGAATCTTTAAAAAGATTTCCTTTGGAGATTGGTGAAATCCTTATATCATGTTGCAATGCTTACTTGAGGCAGTATTGGGTCTACATCCTTGGCAGATACACTTCTAACCTCAACACTCATACTTCTTCCATTGGTAGTTGTGTTACACACCACTACCCTCTATCTCTAGAACTCAAGTTGGCAAACCCAAACAGGTAACCCAACAAATCAGGTGGTGTATGTATGTGTGTGTGTGTGTGTGTATATATATATATATATATATATATTACAAGTACACTCTCAAGAAAGAAATCACTCCAAAGCCTAAGTGTTCACTCAATCTAGCCCTCTGATACCAACTGTCACGACCCGTCTTTCACTCCATAGAAAGACGCATCATGAGTAAGAAAGAAAGGGATAGAAAAGAGAAAATATAGAAAAGAAGGAACTAAACAATATCAGAATCTCACAGCGGAACGAATAAAATATATTACATCACATAAGATATTACATAGCATCATATACATCAGAGTTATACATCTTAAACATCACAACTAGACAGTTATAAACACTTGTCTATTATACAATACAAGTTTCATTCAAGACATCATTACAGAGATCAACATAGCGAAACCACTATATATCTACATACGCGGAAACCTCCTGTTCCATATCTCCTCCAGAAACTCGTTAAAAGCAAACCTGAATCCCTTGGCTACTCATAAAAATTTGAGTACCCAAGAATTTAATAAAATATAAAATAAACTCTGGGTCAGACATGGGTATGGTGTAAGTAAACGGGTCAAAGTTTCTTAACTTTGAAAAACCATTGAAAACAAAAGGTATCTTATAAGACTTCCCGCACATAAACACGGAAAAGTTTTTACCTTACGATAACCAAAACATTTGATAGGAAATCCAGTGATACTATAATAGGGTCTAGGGTTTTCAAGTAAAATACAAAAATAGCTGGAATGCTTACATCTCGCGTTCCAACATACTTGGGTACAATCAAAACGTACGGCACTTATTGGAGATTGGATTCCATACAATGGCGGGGCTACTGGGGTACCGCCTGTCACAGTACCTGGTCTAGATCAGAGTACCGAGGATCCACCCTAAATCCCCTGCAACACAAGGCCGGAACCATCCCTTACTGGACAGTCCCGAACAAGATAACCCCAATAGTTGTCGCGACCAACTGCCCACACAGCTGAATAAAAAGGGACCTTTAGACAGGAGAAAATCTCATCCTACTTGGGTGCTACCCACTTAGCCATGTTGCACCTCCCCTGTTTTGGCCATTCCCGGTTGATGAGGCTTGGACTACATACCTTTTCAGAACACATATCTTAGAATGCTCATCATCCTCTGATGACGATATTCTGAAAGCATTCAATCCATACAAGTTTGTTCCGTGTTCGAACAAAACCAAAGGTATTATCTCGTTACACTTATTTTGAAATCACCCTCAAAGTTAACGACCATGGCCCTTGCACTTTGAATCTTCATCTTGACTTCAATTGAGATTCACGACCTATCGTTTAATTTAGATCGATGTGATTTCTAAATTTGGAAATCAGATCCCGGTCTCACCGAAATCCAAAACGCTGTATTTGAAGGCGAAGTAGTCTTAAGTCAAATCAATTTAATTCATTATCTATATTCACACAGATAGATAATTCACACTATCACAAATAGATAATCCATATCATCACAATTCAACCAAAGCATTCCATATCAACACATATCACATATCAGCGATATCACATAATCCAAGGCATTCAATATCATTCAATCATCCATAAGCAAAGATTAATTAACACACCATCTCTAATTAATTTAAAATAAATTAATTAATTATATCCTTTACTAAAAATCGTGCTTACTTAACCATAATTAATTTCAAACCAATTAATTGATCACCCTTTAATTATCCATCTTAATTAATCCTCCTTGATTAATTGTTCTTTAATTACATTAAGTAATTAGCTTTTAATTAATTGCACAAATTAATTATCCTTATAATTAATTAACCCTTAATTATTCTTATTAAGTAATTACTTAATTAATGATCCTTAATTAATTACTTTTAATTATTAACTAACTATAATTAATTACATTGATCCTTAATTAACTACATTAATTAATTATTCTATAATCACTTATATTGATTAATTATCTTTTAATTAATCAACCCTTAATTATTTCCATTAGTTATATTAATTAATGATCCTCTAATTACTTTATTAATTAATTATTCTTCTAATTAATTTAATACTAATCCTTAATTAATCACATTCATTAATGAACCTTGATTTATCATATTCCGTAATTAACTATCCTTAATTACTTACATTAATTAATTAACTTTTCAATTAATTATATTAATAAATTCTTTAATTAATTACCTTGAGTAATTAATCCTTAATTACTTCCACTAAGTAATTATTCTCTAATTACTTTTCATTAAGTAATTCCCCTTTTATTAATTATATTTAGTAATTATCCATTAATTACTTCACTAAGTAATTGCACTTTATAAATTACATTAAGTAATTATACTTAACCAATTCCACAAAGGATTATCTTTAATTAATTAAACTAATTAGTTAACTTAAATAAACCACATTAACATAATTAATTACATTGAGTAATTAACCCCTTTAATTGCTTCCATTAATTAACTTCTTTTTAATTAATTACCTTTAATTACTTGATTAACTAACCCTTAATTAATCAAGTATTTAACTATCTTTAATTAATTAAACCAATTAATTATCATCAATTAATTAATTATCACTCGTTAATGATTCTTTCTTAGTTACATTCATTAACTATTCATCAATTACTTACTTAAGAAATTATGCTTTGATTTTTAACATAAATTAATTAATCATTATTAATTACATTAAGTAATTAACTTTTAATTAATTCCACTAATGAATTATCTTTAGTTACTCATTAACTTTCTTTAAAAATCGTTGGTAATTAATTACATAATTAAAGTAATTACTTTTAAAACAAATTTAAATCATTAACTTTAACATTTTAAATTTTGAAAACTTGTATGTAACTTCTGTTAAATACTTTTCTTTGGAAAAGTAAATTCACAATTATATAATATTTGGAAACCTCCTTTTTAAAACTTTCATTTTACTTCTTTTAAAAGTTAGATAATATATTTATAAAACCAAATTTACTCTAGCTTTTAAATCATATTTATTTAAAATACACTTTTATAATCTTAGTAACATTTTCTTTTGAAAGCTTAACATTTTAAACTTTAAAACTTAGCAAGATTCTTCGAAAACAAAGCCAATTTAAACTTTAAAACTTTAAATCTATCTATGTTTTCACTTCCTTTAGATTCTGATAACCTAAACACTAAAACCCGAGCCAACGATGCAACTACCCTGAGCTAAAACCTTAAATCCCCGAGCAAAGGTATGAAATCCCCGAGAAACTTCACAACACTCTCTTCCCCGAGTCACACTCGCGACTAACACGAGATCGTCCCGAAGCAACCCTTCTTCCCCAAAGGCAACCACAACCCGGACAATATCATGCACGCGTGCACGTGCACGGCTATCACAACGACATCGACTCATTGCCGACGATGCTCGCCAGTCGACGACAACCTATACTAAAGTTTCGACCACCCTTTTGGATCGGAATCGATTGGGAAATAAAAATGAGCACCTCGATCACTCTGAAACCAAAACCTGAACCAAAAACATCCATTCAGCATCACCTCAGACCCCAAGGTCATACGCCGGCCCACCCAAAACTGCCCTACGTCACGATGAACCTAAACCCCCACATGTGGTCGCCTCCGGCGGACTATCGGCGTCGCCAGTGTCTCGAGAACTTCAATGTTCAAAACCACACAAAAACCCTAGTTCGCCGCACTCTGGCCACTACGGCCACCGATAAAACACCTGTCCATTTTTCCAAAGATCACTAGCTTACCCTCTTCCTCCAACAGCAACTACGCCGACTAACTCTTCGTCGTCCTTCTGAAATCGACGATTAACCCGATTCAATCATCTCGAAAAAAATCTCACTATCTACTTGCCTAAAAATCCAGATCTTTTTACCTAAATTCATCATTTTGCTTCACGAATCAGATTATATAATCTAATATTGAATTTAGCTCGATCGATTTTAACCCATGTTTTGATATTCACTGTAATTTACAAATTTTCGAGATAAAAACTTGATATAAATTCCTAAGTCCATTTTTATAATTAATATTACATTGTTATACACATTTTCCTTTTAGGAATCAAAGTCTAAAATCGAATACATGAGAAGATAAAAAAAAATTCAAGGCTTATTTCAAACCAGTATAAATAACAGAGGCCAATCTTTATATATACACAGACATTTCATATATACGTACATGCGTTCACATTCATATACATATACAAACCATATTCCAAAAAAAATTATATCACAGGTATCTAATTGTAATCACAGGTTTAAACTATTTTTAAATAGAGCTTTACTTACCTAGATCCAAACAGAGGACAGTTTCTTTTTTCTTTAATCTGCAATTTAAATTTTTGTCTGGATCTTGAGTTAAAATTTGATGTGAATCTGATTTTCTGATGTTGCAACTGAAACTGGATTTGATCAACTTGAGTTTGCTTGTTTTAAGTTAAACCTGAAATTGCTCTGTTGAATTTTCTTCTTGATAATTTGATCAGGTTTTCTTTTTAAATTTGAAGATAAAAAGAAGATAAGTTGAGAAAGAAAATTTTGAACTGAGAAATGAAAACCAGATTTTCTTTTACAACATTGTATTTGTATTTCATTTACAAGAGAAATTTGCTACTTGTAATTATGCTTATCACTTAGCTTACACTTGTTATCATATATTGTTAACTCTTTACAAATGTTATTTACAAGCATTTTTATGTCTACAAGTGTTTAAATTTTCATTAAATATAATTTTTCTTAATTACCTATATTTTAGTATTAATATATTTTTTGTCTTTGTCTTTATTAATATGTTTCTTATGTATTTATAATGAGTAAATGTATATATTTAAAAGAAAGTATTTTTAAACCTTTACATATATATTTACAAATCATTTTAGTTTAAGAAATTTTAAAAGAAAGCAAAATAAAACTTTTACTAAATTTTATTTAAGCTATCACATTTAAAAATAAATTTTTATCTTATGTATTGAAAATATAAAATTAAATTTTAAATAACTTTTGAAAGGTATTGTATTAAATTCAATCATAACTTCCAAATTACAAGATGTATATTAAAATTTAAAAACAATGTTTTTATTTATTAATTTCAAATCAAGGCCTTTCTATTTAAAATGTAAATATATGCATTATAAATAGAAAATAAATTTATTAGCTTTAAAAGATAAATTTACCAATTAAATATTTTACAAAAGAAGATTATTAAATCAATTTATCTAATTTAAATTAATATTGTCAATTTAAATAATTTTTAAATGAAGATTATCAAATTGCTATTGCCCAAAATTCCCAGTCATCACACATACCATTCTTGGATCAGATAAAGAAATTGTGAAATTTCGAGAGGGTTGAGGGTTGCAAAGATGCATTCCAAAATCTAAAGGACCACCTTATCAACACTCCCATACCATCTAAAGCGGTAACAGTTGAGGACTTTCATATATACTTGCTTGTAGTTGATAAAGCTATTAGTGTTGCATTGGTTTGAGAGGATGAAGACACCTTGAGGCCCATTTACTTCACAACCAAGCGCTTATCAAGAGTGAAATTAAATTACCCAGTCATTGAAAAGCTAGCCTACAACCTGCTTGTTCGTCGACAGAAATTCTATCGAGTTAGAAAACCGTCGAGTGAGTTTATAATAAAAATAACTGCAAGCGCTACAATTCTAGTACGTGGCGAGTACGGGGTCGATTCGTAGGGAATTGTTAGATTTAAAATTTCCTATTCAATCAAATTAAACCAAAGTTGAAGAGAGTATTAAGCTAGAAACTAAGAAAATAACAAACTAGCAAAAGAAAATAAATAAAAAATACGAGAGTTTAAAATAATAAAGGTAATTTCCACTCTCTAGATCACATACTTCAACAAATTATGAAATTATGATCCCTCTTTTCTTGTCATAAGTGAATTTAAACGATGTGTTTATTATAAGTATGGCATATCTATGCTATTAATTAATCCAACATAAGCCATTAAACTTTAATACAACTTTTAAATCACTTTTAACTCTCATAAAAAGTGACAATAAGTTAAGAATAAAATCTATTTTAAGCATGGCCTATTAATTATTTCTTAGAAAAATAAGCCATCAAATTTTAATTTCAACATTTACTTCTTTGCCATAATCATATTTAGATGAAGAGGCAATTTGTGTTTTGTTTGTTTATGCATAGCCTATTTGTTATGAACAACATAGACTATCAAATTCAAAACTAAACAACAACATTAAACCACATCCAATGTTTCCATTAAGCACAAAAAGAGAGCAATAATTATCAGATTGTTGAAGCTACATAATTAGAGAGCTTCTTTACCCCTAAATTGAAGGGTTTAGCCTCTCATTTGTGTTACCATATCAACACAAATAGCATGCAACATGAAACACACAAAAAAAGATGAAAGCAAAGTAAAAGAAGAGCTATTCTACTTGCATAAAATAAAAGAAGATCTACACTACTAACATGAAAGTAAATAAACAAGAAAAGACTTTAATTAAAATTGCATAAAAAATTACTTAAAAGAAATGGCTAAGTAGCCATGAAAAGAAAGAGAGCTCTTATTTTATTTTTGAACTAAACTCAACGGGCTAAGCGAAAGAGAGCCTAAAAGAGAAGAGAGGAGGGTTACATGTAACATAAGCGGTATATAAACCAAAAAATCAAAGAAAAATATAACTCATTAAAAAATACTTAAAAACTTAATATAATATCTTTGTAAATATAAAAGGTTAAGAAATTATTTTGAATAGATGTTTGAAAAGATTATTTTCAAAATTGGGATATAAAAAATATTTATAACTTATTTGTAATAGAGAGAGAGATAGATCAAGAAAGTGCTATCAGAGTTTTAACAAAATTCTATGACTCTATAACTTATCTAGAATATCGTGAAATCATGAACTCTTCAACACTCATGAGTCTTCATTCTCCAACTCTTGAAACTCTATATCAGCATCTTAAATCTACTCTTGATATTGTATAGGTCTTCTTAACCAACACATGTCAAATATCTTGCACTATATACTACATATTACTTAATAAAACATTAATGTTTATACTTATATAGTGTCAGTAGTTGTTATCATCAAAACCAATACCTAAGTTACTGACAATCTCCCCCTTACTGACGATGGAAACTCTGTATGTATAATACAATATAACTCCCCTGGGTTACAAAACTTCCCCTTAATCTATGCTTAGATTTTATATATTTATCTCCCTTTGTCACCAATAAAAAATAACTGCCTAAAACTATAACTCTAACACTAACTCTTGCTCTAACTCTAACTCTAACTCTAACTCCCTCTAAATAAAAAAATTGATATATATAAGAATTATATATAATGACGATGAGAACGATTATATAATAATGAGGATATGTAAAATTAGATAATCATGACATAATCATAATCAATCTAAATATTCATCCAATTCAAGAAAGTTAACATCACACATTATTCAAACAAATCCATACAAATCAAACTAATCAAATCCAAACCAAATCAAGTATTATAATTTATGTGTGTGTATATATAATCAACTTATTCACATTAGAAATGTCAAGGAACTTCAACCCATCTATCAACGCCAAAGATTGGTTCGTGTTTGATAGCATCCTAATTTTCATCATATTTTTTGATGGTCCACTCTAGATTGGTGGTTGGTTCTTCTTTGTTCAAGGAAAAAAACATCCACCAAATCGCGTCAAAATATCTTTCTTGCTCCTTGATCATCCGCATTTGACTCAATTCTAAGTTTCTTGGGATGAAAGAAGGAATGTTCTTGAACGATTCAAGAGTTTATTCGAGGTTTCAAAAAGTTTTTAATGTAGCAAAGCTATTATTGAATAGATAATTTTATATATGAAATAGAGTGACGATGGAGACTGAAAATAATGATTTTCTAGAATGGATAGGTATATATAGGAGTAAGAAGTCGTTTGAAATGAATTGGTGTTTGGTAGTTATTGATTTTTTTTATTTTAATTTTTTTTATAAATTGGCCATTATATGTCGACATCAATATTTTTCAAAATTAATTTATTTTACACTTCTATTGTTTTGGCCAATAGTATTATATTGTATGACTTTCCAGAGATAACTAACAATGTATAACAGCAAGAAATAGAATGTTCAATGATAATAAGGATGAGTACGAGGACTAAAAGAAAGATACATGAGATTCAACATAATCTTAAAACTAGAAAATCCAAATACAAAGATTGCTTAAATAAACGACTAGAAAGATGCGGATGAAGATGAAAAAGAACCACTAAGCTTGCGAATGATCTTTCCAAAGAATATATTCATTTTGTTGGAAATTGAGGTAATTTTCTTTGAGATTGTTTGTGAACGATCTTCTCTTGATTTTTGAGAAGATATTTGTTGGATTGATTAAGTGGCATATTGGTACATTCCAAGGAAGTATCCTTCTCCTCTTCTTGTTCTTTCTCTTTAACTTCCATTGCCTTCCTCTTCCTCTTCCTCTTCCTCCTCTTCTTTTATTTCTTGCTCCACTTCCAAAGCCAACCTTTATTCCTTTTCCGAAAGCATTTCATAACGCTTGAAAAAGGGTAAAATATGCATAAATGAAATGTTGGCCTTGTCAAATATTTTTCGAGGAATTTTTTCCTCTCCTTTAACGTCAACATTAAAATAATTAAAGACATGAATAAGATACACATCATGAAATAGTGTGTTTCCACGTTTAGAATTTTTTTTGGAAAAAGTACATTCAAAATGGCTTGAGAAAAATTTATGCCATATCAAACATAAATGACGAAAAGAGCTTTGAAAACTTTTTGTGTTGGGTCATTATAATTACCCATTCTAGGATTGATACTTTGTTTCAAAAGAAGGCCTAAAATTCTTGCTTTTGGATGCAAGTTTTTGTTTTTAAACTCAAAATCATTACCACTTTCGAAAATGTCATGGATTAATTCATGATTTTGAAAGTCAATTTGAAAATTGAAAGGTCCACTTCAGTAGATTTGTATTCAAGATTTTGACCCAAAGTTCACAATTTAAAACAATTTGTGTCCCCTTGACACTACTCCAAACTTCTCCTTCTCTTCTATTATAAAACTTTCCTTTTCAATTGGCATAAAACATCTTCATTAATTTTGAATAACAAACGATATCATTTTAAGAAGCATCAATTAAACCAAGAATTCTATTTTGTAAACAAAACAATATTAATAATTTTGTTCATATTCATATGTTTTAGAAATTTTCTGAAATTCCTTGTCATGAAAGCAATTTCTTTATTGTCATCGTTGTCTGAATATGGATTATCCATCATTGCATTAAAAGCTATAGATTTCTTCTCTATTGCTTTTATTTCTCTCCTGCCCTGCATTTGTTCTTCAAAAGACATTAAATTGCCAATTAACTCTTCATTTTCTAGAGTGCTAGCATCAGTAGCCTCTTCGATTGTAAGATTCTTTTGATCCCGTTCATGAGTAAGTGAATTGGGGATTTTTCTAACTTGACCCTCTTGAGAAAAACTTTAATCCAATGCAATAAATGAGTGTACGATATATTGAAATCTATTATACATATCAGTTATGGACTCATTTTTAATAATTGAATTTGGTTTGTTAACATGGAAATTTTAGTCTGTTTATGTAACGACCCAGAATTTTTATAAATTAAAATTTGGATATTTAATTAATTTTAAATATTAATAAGTGAATTTATAAGTCAAATAAATTTTATTTTGATTTATTGGATTTAATTGGATAATTTAATCGATAATTTAATATGTTAAATTATGGAAATAATTGAAAATTGAGTTAAATATGATTGAAAATGATTTGTAAAATTTTATTTAATCATATTGAAGTTAGAACGATATTTTAGAACTTTTAAAATCGAATTAAAAGTTAATTTGTGAAAATTGAATATTTTAATATTTAATAATCGACTGTAAAATAGTCAATTTTTGAACAGTCTCAGAATTGAACGAAACCAGTTTCATTGGATCCGTAATAGTTAGTTATTACCGGATTTCAATTTTCGTGTCAATCGGAGCTATCGTTTGATCGTGGCAGCTCGAAACGCATCGAATTATTTTTAATTAAATTTGGCGAGTCAAAATAGCCATTTTTCAAAAAGTCTCGGATTTCGACGAAACCAGTTTCATCGGATCCGTAATGTGATATTATTGTAAGGTTTCAAATTTCAAGTCAATTGGATTTACCGTTTGTCCGGTACAAATTAAAACGCCTAGAAATCGACTTAAATCGGTTTAATTCAAATTGAGCGTTTGCAGCCATAACTCGCACATACTTCCGAATTAGCTTCCGAAACCTGTTCCATTGTGTCCGGAACGCGGGGTAAACCCTAGAAACGCTGGTTACGGCGCGTAAATCGGAGTTCGGAATTTCCGGGATGAATAGTGTCGCTCGTTCCTTATAAATAGACCACCATCTTCATAAATTTGCTAAAATAAGAAACCCTAACCCTAATTCATGTTGCTAGCCGCCACTTTATAATTCAAAGGCCAGATTTTTTCCACTTTCTTCCCTCAATCTCTCTCAATCTACAAACATTTAGCCGAAGTGTTCAACACGAAGGTCGTAGAGCTCGACGAGAGCTTCGATTCCATACGGTGATGATCGTAAATGGTGCGACGATGGAGGAGCAAAACATGGCCGGTTTCGCACGCACTTCGAGAGTAGGGGGTGGGGCCGAGTTGGCCAAGGCTAGGGCCGAACATAGCTCTTGTCGAGAGCTTCGCATTGGTGTATCCCGATCGTGTTCAAGTTGAACGATGAAGTTGCTAAATTAAAACCTAATTTGTGCTATGGGTTTGGGGGATGACGGCCTTAGCCTGTAGAACGAGAGGGAGAAGAAGATGAAAGGGACGGCCTGATGTGGTGGTGTTTGAGATGGAGGGCTGTGATTCGTTTGGGTATGGAATTTTATAAATTAGGTTGTAAATTTAGTTATAAAATTGTGTGCAAACTTGTAAATTACATAACTTTTTCATACGAGATCGAAAAAATGCAAACTCAGTTGCGTTGGAATCGTATGGACGAGCACTACGCGATGGAGTTGGTTTGGAGTCGTTTGGAGTTAGCGAGAATTTCGGGTAAAATTAAACGCGCGTTTAATTTTATTCGAAATAAAAGCTAAAACGGAATTTAAAATCAAGGTGAGAACTTCTCACTCAATCGAATAGATTTCGATTTTATTTTAAATAGTTAGATTTAAAATATTTGAATGCATGTATGAATGATGAATTGTATATATTGATTATTAAAATAGACATTATACGCCGTTAGTAAGCGGATGTTATTTATTAAAAACATATACCGCGAATATTTCATAAACAGTGAAATTGGTATTATATATAATATCAATATATATATATTGGCATATGTATATATTGCAGTTATTAATTTCCCGCATTTTTTTGTTTAGCGGATGAGACCCTATTGCGCCGTTATTAAGCGGATAATATTTATTAAGAACATATACCGCGATAATTTCGTACTGGAGCGAAATTGGTATTGTGCTAATGTTTGTGGATGCAGGAAAACAGGTTGGAGGGATCCAACTGGATTCCTCAACAGTTTTTATTTGATTTCAGATATTTTGATATTTGATGGATTATCATATCGATATATGATGGATCGTTGTAGTCGTGATTGACTATTTGGTGTGTAGCATCATTGGACCAAATTTGGAGTTTTAAAATGATTTTTAAAGTGATTTTTGAAAATATACTTTATTTTTGGAATTGATCCATTATAAATAAATAAACGTTATAATTTTTAAGGTTATAAAAATTATGATTTTTTGAGAATATAGTTAAAAGCTGATTTTTGAAAATAAGGAATTAATGACTTTATAAAAGAGTTTAAATTGGGATTCTGAACTTGTTATAAAAAGTTGAAAAATAGGATTTATAAAATTTGATTATTTTATAAATCGAAATGATGAAGTTATAAAGGAATTTAAAGACGTTTTAAAGAATAATATAAATTGATCTATATTAAGAGATTCATAAATGGATATTTATAAATTGAAATATTGACCTTATAAAACGAGTTTTTATAAGTGTTTGAATGATTTGTAAATGAATTGCATTAATGAATGAAATTTATAGAATTATAAAACGGTGAAGTTATAAATGGAATTTTATAAACAATAGTTTGTAAAATTTGTAAAGTTCAAAGGAACAATTTTTGCAAATAAATAAATTATAAGTGTTTGACTTATAATTTGGACTTTTGGTTTATAATTAAGATTATAAATCGAATAGGTAAATAAAGAAGATTTATAAAGGAAGTTGTTATGAAATAAATGGAAAATGGAATTTATAAACGTTGTTTTATAAATTCGCAACGACTTATTTAGATAAGTTAATTTTTATAACTTACTTATGAAATAATATTCACACTTTTGAATAGTGGATAATCCTTTGAATTAAAATGAATAAAAGGATGAAAGTTGTTAACGTAGTATATTCACGTTTTTGAATAGTGAATAATACGTTAAAGAAAATGTTTGAATGTGATGTTTTAAATAGAATTAAAACGATCTAACGATGTTTTAAATGAGTTGAGATTCGAAAACCATAGATTTCAACGTTTATGGTTGAAATAGATGTTTTCGAGAAATAAAAGGAAATGGTGGACTATAACACTGTTGTTATAGTAAATGATTTCCGAAAGGAAATGGTTTGTATAGTATTGGGATTTATATATCTATTTAATTTCGAATCCCTATACTGGTGATTTTGGGTTGTCGTAACGATGTTTTACGTAACATTCGTTTTGGCCCAAATAAATATGTTAAGTGAATGATTTCCTTAAAGAATGAAATATATACTTAGTTCGATTTAAGTATATTGAATATTTTCTAAGTGTTGAAAATAAATGATTGTGAATTACTTATTTAATAAGTATGGAAATGTTTTCCAATGTGAAGTGAATATAGAGAATTTATCTTTTTGAAGATAAATTGAAAATGAATAATTGAAATCGTATATGCACGAATATTTTGAAATATAAATTCATTATGGAATTTATATGTGAAAAGTGAAATTGGTTAAAATAAATATTGATTTATTTTTGAAGTGTTGAAACTATATATCTAGTAAAGATGTTTTGGAAAATAAATAATTTGGAAAATTATTTGGAATCTGGTGATGTATGCATATCAATTTATAGTTCAATAGCCGACTATCAATATTTCCCTTTGAATGGGTATTTGATGTGAATTGATTGAATTTGAATGCACACTTATTTTTGAATAAGCGCTCACTATTCGGGTTAACCGGGAAAGGACCATGGGGTCGTATAACCCACTCCGAATATGTGATACGTCGTTGTGAATCGCATTTGAAGATCGGTGTTGAAGACCGGTATTTGCGAGAGTGATAGGATGAACTATCGATTGACTCTGCACCGAGTAGCTACGGTATTGAGTTCTCCATATGTGATGGTGAATCCGATCAGGATTGTGAATATCCGGATTGCAAGGACTTCTTTGTAAGTGCCTTCGGTTCTGTTCGAGCCCGGAACAGACTTGTAAGGATTGTATGCCTGACATTACAAGTTGAGATATGAAGCCGATTTCTTTCAAATATATTTCTGTTGGTGGCGGAGAATTTATTCTTTGCTTAACACCCTTCTTTGAGACGTACGAGCTCAAAGGTTATATAGTTGAAGTTATCAGCGATATATTCCCAGTTTGGTAATGTGACATGCTGAGTGATGCTGAAATGATCATTGTGTTGATTATTTGTGATAGGATCGTTTATTTGATCGTCTATCCTTGTGATCATTGTGTTGATCATTTGTTGACCCAAAGCATGGCTTTTGTATAAAGTATGTTTTTGTGGACGTGACTTCGTCGAGCCTCACACCCCGTGAATTGTCAAAACAGGAAAGAAGCAGCAAGGTTATGAGGGGTAGCACCCTTTAGGATGTGTCCATTTCCTTCTGGAAAAGGGTGGTATCATGGTATGGAGCCCAGATACTTACTCATGTTGAAAACACTTTATGATTGTGTGAATTGATTACGAGCGCTCGGTGAAAAGGTCCCAAAGGACCGGGGGATGGCATATTCGGTCAGTTGTTACTCAGTTAGGAGTAACCCGGCCTTGTGTTGGTAGAGATCCGGTTTGGTTCTCGGGGATGTCCATCCAGAGGCATTCTCATGTGGCAATGGGAAGTTCCTTGGCCTGACCATTTGTTGGAAATCCAATTCCCAATACGAAACTTGTACGGTATTAGTTGTAGAACCTGCTATTCACTTATGGTGGTCACCACTGTTTGGATAGTAGCTATAGTAGGCATACGATAATGGTCGTATGTTGGCTATGATTTATATCTTTACTTTCGAAAGAATTTCCTACACTATGCACTAGTAATAATATCAAATGTCTTTTAAATGCGTATCAAGCATCTTTGACTATCATAAGGAGAAATCTCCTCCGATTCTGCGTTTGCATGTGTGTGTGTGCGGGAGGCCTTATGGTAGTCTCATTTTTAAAAGCATTGCGAATTGAATTTAAAAATATCTCTCTATTTTGATTTTAAAGTTAAATAAACTGTTTTGAGTTCTCACACCAGTCACATGACTGACTCGGAGTTTATTGTTTTCCTTCCTAAACTCTGGGTGCTCACCAATTTCCACACGGGCAGTTAAGAGTTAGGTTTATCAGGATATTCTGGATATTCTGGAGTTGCTGGAGGCAAGCTGGATGGCATGGCGTATTACTAGTTTATATAGTATTTCTTTTTCCGCTGCATTGTTTGTTGTTGTATGTTGTTGTACACTCTGATGTGATGATATGATGTAATAAAATGTGATGTAATGTAATAACTGATATAGTTCTTTGTTTAAAGATTATTCATTTATTATTATATGTTGTTCCGCTGCGAATTGTGAGATTCTGTTGTTGTTCCTTTCTGTCCCGTTCTATTTTAAAAAAAAATTCTTCTATCTTCTATTATCAAATTTTCTATTTTTCTATCTTCCTCTCTCTCTATTTTCTGTTATCTTCTTCTACTTCTCTCTTTTTCTTTTCTTAAAATTTTTGTTAAAACCCATAACATTCCGTGTTTCCGGCCTTCGATTTCTCGGCAGTCGATAAAGTGAGTGTCGATGTTGAATTTTCGAAGAACGAAAATTCGTGACGTTACATTTGGTATCAGAGCTTATGGTTAAGCGGCAACCATGGTTCTGTTGGGTATCGCTCATTAGAGATAGAGTCAGCAGCACTCTAGAATGAGTTTGAGTGTAATAATAGCTATGAGAGCGTATTTGTTAGTGAATATATAAAATTGTTTTGTATTGTGTTGACTTATCGGTTGATTGTTTATAGATTCCAGTCGATGTAGTCTAGCTAACTATCGTAGATAGGAGTTTCTAAACTATTAAACAAGATAAACCGACATAATATTGATTTTTAAATTTGGTAAATGAAATAATTTTACCTTGATTATATTTTATACATAAAGAATAATTTTTCAGAATTATTAAAGTGTATATAAGTTGATTGTTTGGTTGTTGAATAAGTTGTTTGAATAATCCAAATAAAAGAATAATTGTATAAGCAAAAGAATTATAAGGATTGAATTATAATTAAAATGATTTACAATTGTGAAATAAACTTATATATATAAGAAGTAAAATTATATGAATATGAGTTGTAAATAACCAAGTGGATTAAATGAATATAAACTTGAGTATATGAATGAAATTCAACTTAGAAATTGAATTGAAAAAAAAAATGAATTGAATGTTAATCAATTAAATGTAAATTTAAGTTGATTGTGTTGATTCATTAAAATCTAATGTTATTAGAAGTTGAATAAAAAAATGAATGAATATAAGCAAAGGAATTTGGTTGAAATTAATATACATTGATTGTTATATGATTGTTGATTGATTGTATGTAATTCATTAAGTGTTAATGAAATTGGAAGCTATGAAATTGAATTCAAATTAGGAGTAAATAAATTTGAATAGAATTGAAAGTGAATTGGATTTAATTAGTAATGTAAACTAATTGAATTGAGAATGAATGTTAGTAAATCCAATGTAAATGAATCAAATGTGATTTAAATTGAAAACCATTTCATTGAATATTAATGAGAATATGAATGAATATTATTGGTTATGGATGTTAGTTGGATGTAGTTGGTTGATGGTTGAATGTATATTGCTATTGTTGCATTTGCTATGTGACATATATAGTTGATATGTTGCTATATGTTGTATATTGAGATTATTTGCATATGTGCATGTTCTCATGTTGTTTGTTGAGTGTTTAGTAGGTGCGGATCGCGTTTGCTTCGCGTTTGGAGTTCGCTTTAGCGCTATATTAGCCGTATATGCTTGCTAATAAAATATAAGGTACATATCTCGGATTAAATATCGTACTTTTACATTTTTTTCCCTTCGGGATGCCTCATTACTTGATGAGATGTATATTTGTGATATATATATACTGTCATTTTTTTTCGGATCGAGCCGCGCAAAGGAGACTATGGCGAATTTTTCCGAAAATTTAAGGCGTTAGAAAAAATTTGAGAAATTTGGAAAATTTTGAAAACTTTAAACTTTGATTTGAAGTTGAAAGTTAAACAATAGTAGTTGTTTTTGAAAAGATAACCAAGTATGATTTGAAAACTTAGTAAAGATTTGTAAGCAGTTTAATTATGAATTTTGGGAAAGTTAATAAATTGTATAACTTTTCTTACTTGTAATTTCGAGGACGAAATTCTTTTAAGAGGGAAAGATTGTAACGACCCAGAATTTTTATAAATTAAAATTTGGATATTTAATTAATTTTAAATATTAATAAGTGAATTTATAAGTCAAATAAATTTTATTTTGATTTATTGGATTTAATTGGATAATTTAATCGATAATTTAATATGTTAAATTATGGAAATAATTGAAAATTGAGTTAAATATGATTGAAAATGATTTGTAAAATTTTATTTAATCATATTGAAGTTAGAACGATATTTTAGAACTTTTAAAATCGAATTAAAAGTTAATTTGTGAAAATTGAATATTTTAATATTTAATAATCGACTGTAAAATAGTCAATTTTTGAACAGTCTCAGAATTGAACGAAACCAGTTTCATTGGATCCGTAATAGTTAGTTATTACCGGATTTCAATTTTCGTGTCAATTGGAGCTATCGTTTGATCGTGGCAGCTCGAAACGCATCGAATTATTTTTAATTTAAATTTGGCGAGTCAAAATAGCCATTTTTCAAAAAGTCTCGGATTTCGACGAAACCAGTTTCATCGGATCCGTAATGTGATATTATTGTAAGGTTTCAAATTTCAAGTCAATTGGATTTACCGTTTGTCCGGTACAAATTAAAACGCCTAGAAATCGACTTAAATCGGTTTAATTCAAATTGAGCGTTTGCAGCCATAACTCGCACATACTTCCGAATTAGCTTCCGAAACCTGTTCCATTGTGTCCGGAACGCGGGGTAAACCCTAGAAACGCTGGTTACGGCGCGTAAATCGGAGTTCGGAATTTCCGGGATGAATAGTGTCGCTCGTTCCTTATAAATAGACCACCATCTTCATAAATTTGCTAAAATAAGAAACCCTAACCCTAATTCATGTTGCTAGCCGCCACTTTATAATTCAAAGGCCAGATTTTTCCCACTTTCTTCCCTCAATCTCTCTCAATCTACAAACATTTAGCCGAAGTGTTCAACACGAAGGTCGTAGAGCTCGACGAGAGCTTCGATTCCATACGGTGATGATCGTAAATGGTGCGACGATGGAGGAGCAAAACATGGCCATTCTCTACGGTTTCGCACGCACTTCGAGAGTAGGGGGTGGGGCCGAGTTGGCCAAGGCTAGGGCCGAACATAGCTCTTGTCGAGAGCTTCGCATTGGTGTATCCCGATCGTGTTCAAGTTGAACGATGAAGTTGCTAAATTAAAACCTAATTTGTGCTATGGGTTTGGGGGATGACGGCCTTAGCCTGTAGAACGAGAGGGAGAAGAAGATGAAAGGGACGGCCTGATGTGGTGGTGTTTGAGATGGAGGGCTGTGATTCGTTTGGTATGGAATTTTATAAATTAGGTTGTAAATTTAGTTATAAAATTGTGTGCAAACTTGTAAATTACATAACTTTTTCATACGAGGTCGAAAAAATGCAAACTCAGTTGCGTTGGAATTGTATGGACGAGCACTACGCGATGGAGTTGGTTTGGAGTCGTTTGGAGTTAGTGAGAATTTCGGGTAAAATTAAACGCGCGTTTAATTTTATTCGAAATAAAAGCTAAAATGGAATTTAAAATCAAGGTGAGAACTTCTCACTCAATCGAATAGATTTCGATTTTATTTTAAATAGTTAGATTTAAAATATTTGAATGCATGTATGAATGATGAATTGTATATATTGATTATTAAAATAGACATTATACGCCGTTAGTAAGCGGATGTTATTTATTAAAAACATATACCGCGAATATTTCATAAACAGTGAAATTGGTATTATATATAATATCAATATATATATTGGCATATGTATATATTGCAGTTATTGATTTCCCGCATTTTTTTGTTTAGCGGATGAGACCCTATTGCGCCGTTATTAAGCGGATAATATTTATTAAGAACATATACCGCGATAATTTCGTACTGGAGCGAAATTGGTATTGTGCTAATGTTTGTGGATGCAGGAAAACAGGTTGGAGGGATCCAACTGGATTCCTCAACAGTTTTTATTTGATTTCAGATATTTTGATATTTGATGGATTATCATATCGATATATGATGGATCGTTGTAGTCGTGATTGACTATTTGGTGTGTAGCATCATTGGACCAAATTTGGAGTTTTAAAATGATTTTTAAAGTGATTTTTGAAAATATACTTTATTTTTGGAATTGATCCATTATAAATAAATAAACGTTATAATTTTTAAGGTTATAAAAATTATGATTTTTTGAGAATATAGTTAAAAGCTGATTTTTGAAAATAAGGAATTAATGACTTTATAAAAGAGTTTAAATTGGGATTCTGAACTTGTTATAAAAAGTTGAAAAATAGGATTTATAAAATTTGATTATTTTATAAATCGAAATGATGAAGTTATAAAGGAATTTAAAGACGTTTTAAAGAATAATATAAATTGATCTATATTAAGAGATTCATAAATGGATATTTATAAATTGAAATATTGACCTTATAAAACGAGTTTTTATAAGTGTTTGAATGATTTGTAAATGAATTGCATTAATGAATGAAATTTATAGAATTATAAAACGGTGAAGTTATAAATGGAATTTTATAAACAATAGTTTGTAAAATTTGTAAAGTTCAAAGGAACAATTTTTGCAAATAAATAAATTATAAGTGTTTGACTTATAATTTGGACTTTTGGTTTATAATTAAGATTATAAATCGAATAGGTAAATAAAGAAGATTTATAAAGGAAGTTGTTATGAAATAAATGGAAAATGGAATTTATAAACGTTGTTTTATAAATTCGCAACGACTTATTTAGATAAGTTAATTTTTATAACTTACTTATGAAATAATATTCACACTTTTGAATAGTGGATAATCCTTTGAATTAAAATGAATAAAAGGATGAAAGTTGTTAACGTAGTATATTCACGTTTTTGAATAGTGAATAATACGTTAAAGAAAATGTTTGAATGTGATGTTTTAAATAGAATTAAAACGATCTAACGATGTTTTAAATGAGTTGAGATTCGAAAACCATAGATTTCAACGTTTATGGTTGAAATAGATGTTTTCGAGAAATAAAAGGAAATGGTGGACTATAACACTGTTGTTATAGTAAATGATTTCCGAAAGGAAATGGTTTGTATAGTATTGGGATTTATATATCTATTTAATTTCGAATCCCTATACTAGTGATTTTGGGTTGTCGTAACGATGTTTTACGTAACATTCGTTTTGGCCCAAATAAATATGTTAAGTGAATGATTTCCTTAAAGAATGAAATATATACTTAATTCGATTTAAGTATATTGAATATTTTCTAAGTGTTGAAAATAAATGATTGTGAATTACTTATTTAATAAGTATGGAAATGTTTTCCAATGTGAAGTGAATATAGAGAATTTATCTTTTTGAAGATAAATTGAAAATGAATAATTGAAATCGTATATGCACGAATATTTTGAAATATAAATTCATTATGGAATTTATATGTGAAAAGTGAAATTGGTTAAAAATAAATATTGATTTATTTTTGAAGTGTTGAAACTATATATCTAGTAAAGATGTTTTGGAAAATAAATAATTTGGAAAATTATTTGGAATCTGGTGATGTATGCATATCAATTGATAGTTCAATAGCCGACTATCAATATTTCCCTTTGAATGGGTATTTGATGTGAATTGATTGAATTTGAATGCACACTTATTTTTGAATAAGCGCTCACTATTCGGGTTAACCGGGAAAGGACCATGGGGTCGTATAACCCACTCCGAATATGTGATACGTCGTTGTGAATCGCATTTGAAGATCGGTGTTGAAGACCGGTATTTGCGAGAGTGATAGGATGAACTATCGATTGACTCTGCACCGAGTAGCTACGGTATTGAGTTCTCCATATGTGATGGTGAATCCGATCAGGATTGTGAATATCCGGATTGCAAGGACTTCTTTGTAAGTGCCTTCGGTTCTGTTCGAGCCCGGAGCAGACTTGTAAGGATTGTATGCCTGACATTACAAGTTGAGATATAAAGCCGATTTCTTTCAAATATATTTCTGTTGGTGGTGGAGAATTTATTCTTTGCTTAACACCCTTCTTTGAGACGTACGAGCTCAAAGGTTATATAGTTGAAGTTATCAGCGATATATTCCCAGTTTGGTAATGTGACATGCTGAGTGATGCTGAAATGATCATTGTGTTGATTATTTGTGATAGGATCGTTTATTTGATCGTCTATCCTTGTGATCATTGTGTTGATCATTTGTTGACCCAAAGCATGGCTTTTGTATAAAGTATGTTTTTGTGGACGTGACTTCGTCGAGCCTCACACCCCGTGAATTGTCAAAACAGGAAAGAAGCAGCAAGGTTATGAGGGGTAGCACCCTTTAGGATGTGTCCATTTCCTTCTGGAAAAGGGTGGTATCATGGTATGGAGCCCAGATACTTACTCATGTTGAAAACACTTTATGATTGTGTGAATTGATTACGAGCGCTCGGTGAAAAGGTCCCAAAGGACCGGGGGATGGCATATTCGGTCAGTTGTTACTCAGTTAGGAGTAACCCGGCCTTGTGTTGGTAGAGATCCGGTTTGGTTCTCGGGGATGTCCATCCAGAGGCATTCTCATGTGGCAATGGGAAGTTCCTTGGCCTGACCATTTGTTGGAAATCCAATTCCCAATACGAAACTTGTACGGTATTAGTTGTAGAACCTGCTATTCACTTATGGTGGTCACCACTGTTTGGATAGTAGCTATAGTAGGCATACGATAATGGTCGTATGTTGGCTATGATTTATATCTTTACTTTCGAAAGAATTTCCTACACTATGCACTAGTAATAATATCAAATGTCTTTTAAATGCGTATCAAGCATCTTTGACTATCATAAGGAGAAATCTCCTCCGATTCTGCGTTTGCATGTGTGTGTGTGCGGGAGGCCTTATGGTAGTCTCATTTTTAAAAGCATTGCGAATTGAATTTAAAAATATCTCTCTATTTTGATTTTAAAGTTAAATAAACTGTTTTGAGTTCTCACACCAGTCACATGACTGACTCGGAGTTTATTGTTTTCCTTCCTAAACTCTGGGTGCTCACCAATTTCCACACGGGCAGTTAAGAGTTAGGTTTATCAGGATATTCTGGATATTCTGGAGTTGCTGGAGGCAAGCTGGATGGCATGGCGTATTACTAGTTTATATAGTATTTCTTTTTCCGCTGCATTGTTTGTTGTTGTATGTTGTTGTACACTCTGATGTGATGATATGATGTAATAAAATGTGATGTAATGTAATAACTGATATAGTTCTTTGTTTAAAGATTATTCATTTATTATTATATGTTGTTCCGCTGCGAATTGTGAGATTCTGTTGTTGTTCCTTTCTGTCCCGTTCTATTTTAAAAAAAAAATCTTCTATCTTCTATTATCAAATTTTCTATTTTTCTATCTTCCTCTCTCTCTATTTTCTGTTATCTTCTTCTACTTCTCTCTTTTTCTTTTCTTAAAATTTTTGTTAAAACCCATAACATTCCGTGTTTCCGGCCTTCGATTTCTCGGCAGTCGATAAAGTGAGTGTCGATGTTGAATTTTCGAAGAACGAAAATTCGTGACGTTACAGTTTAACCTTACTTGTGCCTTCATGTGTGACTTGCAAAGTTCTCCACGTTTCAAATGCAGACTTACATATAGATACTCTATTAAATTCATTTCTATATAGTGAACAAGATAATATATTCATAGCCTTAGAGTTATGTTATGCAACTGCTTTTTGGTCAGCAATCCACTGTGCAAAATTAGTCGCGGGTTCAATGTACTCAGTTTGTGTGATATTTCAAGTGTCTAAACTAATTGAGTGTAAATAAATTTTAATTTTATATGACTAGTATATATAATTACCGCCCTTAAAAAGTGGAGGTCTAGTAGTAAATTGTCCTTCAAAAAATGAGTTACTAACAAGTGTATTAACATTGTTCCTAACAGTACTATTACTAGTGTTAGTAGCCATTTATTTTTTTTCAAAAGTAAGATGATGAATACTTTAATAATGCTCTGATACCAAATGTGAGTCAACAAGTAGGGATCCTAAAGCTAAATTAACACTAGAGAGGGAGAGGATGAATAGTGTTTTATTAACTATATAAATATTTTTTGAATTCTTTAAGATTCTATTTGGAATGATGTAACGATCCTGAATTTTGAACAATTTAAAAATGAAGATATTTAATTAATTTTAAATATTTGAAATAATTTTAAATTGAATTCCAATAAAACTCTGAAGTTGGCGATTAAATTTTTGAATTTAATCTATTTAAAGTTGAATAGAAATTTGAATTTAACTTTGAAGTTTGAAATTGAATATTAGAAATTGTATTTTAAATTCAAACAAATGACTTAGAAAAAAAAATAGTTTGGATTTACGAATTATATTTATAAATAGATGTTGATAGTAGAACTTCAAAACGTTCTATGTTTGTTAAAGAAAACAATTTACAAAACAAAATTGAATTCAAAATAAAAATAAAAATATAATTATATATATAATAAAATAATAAATAAATACACTTAGTTAAAATTTTAACAACAAGATTAAACATAAACAAAATAATTGGATTTAAAATAAGAAAGAAAATATAATATAAAAATAAATATAAAAAAATAAAATAAGGTATACGTTACCTTACTTTGATCGGCTGTAAACATGCCTTCATTTACGCCATAACCCACGAACCACAAACACGATCTCCTTCTCCCATAAAACACAAAGCCCCTCCCCATTATTTCATTCATACGATAGAAGAAATAAAATATAAACGAAGAAAAAATGGCTGCCGTCCCTTCTCTTCGTCTACGATCGAAAAATTAGGGCTTTTCGGAATTAGGTTCGCTCGGCATCAATCTGCTCGCGGCCTCGTTCTAATTTGTGTTGCTCCATTTCGATTCGGTGAAAGGTGAGTTTTTTTACTCATGATTGATTTTAATGCAAGTTTTTAAATTTGTTGAATGGGATGTTTGGTGGCATGCTATGATTTGGTGGTTATTCGTTATCATTTGCTCGGCTAATTTAATCTAAACCGATAGGAACTGATAAGTGCTTGGTTGCATGCTATGATTTGGGGCTATTTGCTGTCACTTGCTCGATTGCTTGAATTTTAACTGATGAGGATAGATGCTTTTGATTTCACTTGCTGATAATTTGATTTTAATTTTAAACTAATAAGAACAGATGCTATTTGGGATTTATTTTTGAACTGTTAAGAACAGATGCTACTGAAATGTTGTCTTAAAACTGTTAAGAACAAATGCTATTTAAATTTTTATTTTAACTAATGAGAACAGATGCTATTTAAACTTGCTTATTTGTTGTTGCTGCATGTGATGGATCTTTGAATCTAGATGAGGAAAATTTTGTTTCCATGTGCTTGTTTGAACCTCTGTGCATGTGTGTTGTATATATGTGCCTCTGAAAACAAATGTAACTGGCCTTAATCTCAAATATCTTAAATTTTTAGAACAAGTTTAAAACTAGAATACATGTTGAAACTGGAAAAAAAACACATTTCTGTTTAAACAGAAATAAGAAATTTGGGGTATCTGTTAATCCATGGGGATGTCAGGTGTTAAGATGTTTTTATTAGTGGAGTATTGATGTGAGAAGATGAAGTTGCAGTGAATAATTATATGTGTGCATGCTTATAAAGTACAAATGAATATTATGCAATTACCTGCACATATATGTCTGTAAAACAAGAAGATGTCTGTGCATATGTGATCTTCAAAATTTCAGATTTATGTTGATTCTTGAATAGTGCCTTTAACTTGTTTACTGAATTGAACTTAAATGTTTGCTTTAGAATGGTGTGACTCTAATAGTTTATGAACTACATACGATTGTCTGTAGCTTGGAAAAAAAATTTGTAAACAAGCTTAACATTGGTTTAAGACCTGTTCTATATTTTCAGAAATAAATAAAAGCAAGTTTAAACTTTAGTCTAAACCTATCTGTAGCTCAATCAAGTGTTGCATTGTTGATCTCTTGAGTTGTTTCACTGCCATACTTGTAGCTTGGTCATTTGATGCACTGCCTTGATTTACCTTGTCTCTATTTTGATTCTTGATCATTTCTGCATAGTGCATTGACCTTTATGTCCATGTAGTTGCATATTTTGACTTCATTGAGTCTCTTGATGGTTCATTGCCACTCACTGTTGCTCTTTGCATTTTGTCACTTGAACTTTTGTGACACTTGAACATTGTGGTTTCTGACCTGTGCACATTGGTCATTGTTGATGTTCTTCTCTTATATACATTTGTGATCTTCATTTGCATGTACTCTGTCATTGCTATATTGAGATCATCAAGTAGCTTACTGTGTTCATTTGAATACCTTGTATTTCCATAGTTTTGATATGTCCACCTGAGTTTGATGCGTTGGCATATGCTCTGCCTTTGAGCTGCTGTGTTGACTGCATTGTGCCTGGATTTTTCTCACTGATCATCTGTATACACATAATTGTATGCTTCTCGGTTGCACTGTGGTTGGGTCTGCATCCCTTTGTTTGATCATTAGTTGTGCTTCTAACTCGAAGAAAGTGAGATGAGAACTCGAAGTGAAAGAGTGGGTGTCTCGGGTTTATTGGTTGCAGGTTTTAAAAGTCTGTAATTTTAAAGATTTAAAAATTGAATCAAATGTAAGATTAAACTGAATTCAAATGCAGTTTGAAATTCAAAGCTTTTAAAAATGAAACTTTAATGTTTAAACAAGTTTTAAAGTCTGTAAAGTATTTATGTTTCTGCAGACCTGTAAATTGTTTTGAGCTGATAGCTGTGTGTTTTTGTTTGATGCATACGTGTTGGTGAGGCAGTGCACATGTGTGCAAAGTATACGTGTGTACTGCAGCCACACGGGATTGACAGAAATTAAAATTTTGAAGTTGTTAATAATAAAATCCATAATAGATTTTAAATTGATTCATGTGATTCGTCATCTCTGTTACCATTTTATTCAGTTCATTGCAAATTTAATTACTTGAGTTAAGATTAATCCTGACTCGAGTGTTTTGTGTTTTGCAATTAACGCTCGGGTCAGACCGAGTATTTTTACAGCTTGAAGATTTTCAGGCCGCGAAGTTAGAGAGAGGGGATTTCGGCATTCACTAAAGTTTTCAAGAGATTTTTCTTGTATTTAATAAAAACTGTTCCGCTGTATAAAAATTTAATGCATTGTACAAACTCTGATATATGTATGTAAGAAAAATTCATTTATGAATAATATTATGATTATTCTGTGATTCTGTGGCTGATTCTGTTTAAACTTTATAAACTGAACAACAATCCGTCATTTTGAACGTTTCGAGTTGGTTTAATTACCGACTAGAGGCGGTCAGAGCGGCGGGTCGTTACAAATGATGTAATTAACAATTATAGAAACAATCACAGAATCAAAGTGCATATAAAAGTAAATGCAGTAAAAGTAAAAAGGAAAGAACACACCAAGATTTTATACTGGTTCAGAGTAACCTTACATCCATTCCTGCATAATTCCTTGTATGGATTTCTTCAACTAGTAATTGTAAATACAATCTCGATTTCAAGGCTACAAGACACACCCTTTAGAATCCCAACCTCTTGGTAGAGTCACTTGATTTTCGAGCTACAAGCACACTTGATTGATTTTACGGGTTACAATCAAACCCACTAGATTTAAGGGCTACTAACCACACCCAATTGATTTTACAGCTACAATCACACCCACAAGTATAGTAGTATGATTTGATACAGTTTTACAAAATAAGATCTTTGATCTTTGTTATAATTGATTATATAACTCTTGAATAGCACTTTGATCTTAATTTGAGCGAGAGAGATGAAAGAAATTAGAGAGTAGATAAGGAGAATCAAATTAGTGATGATTGAATTTGATTCTATTTGAATTACGATAGAATTTGGTTATAGTTTGATATAGAAAATGAGAGAGTGAAAAGAGGAGAGAAGAGTAAGAAAGTAGATGATAAAAATTTGTTTGAAAGTCTGGTATATATAGGGAAACGATGGTTGTGTCCATTCACAAAGAGATATGACAAAAAGACACTTCATTCAAATTTGAATTTTGAAATTACGGGCCTACATGTTGACATACTTAAAGTGGATATGTCGACAAATCCCTCTGTATTTTGAAAAGTCAATTAACAAAAATTGTTTTGAAAATATTGAGTTTTGTAAAATATTTTGAAACTTTGTGCAAACATTTAAACATAGTTTATATATATATATTAATCGTATTAAAACTTAATAAAACTTTGTAAAATATTTTTGAATAAATAATATAAAATTAATATAGTTATAAATTATAAGTAAATATCTAAAATCAAAATATAAATATCAAAAATAAATATAAGGAAGATATAAACTAAAATACCAAAGAGAATTATAATATTTTAAAAATACTTAAAAACTTAATATAATATCTTTATAAATATAAAAGGTTACGAAATAATTTTGAGAAATATTTTGAACAGATATTTAAAAAGATCATTCTGAAAACCAGGATATTTAAAAAGTATTTAAAACTTATTTATAATAAAGAGAAAGATCAAGAAAGTGCTATCAGAGTAACAAAAAATTTACGATTCTATAACTTATTTGGAATATCTTAAAATCTTGAACTCTTTAATACTCATGAGTCTTCATTCTCCAACTCTTGAAACTCTATGTCAACATCTTGAATCTACTCTTGATACTGGATAGTCTTCTTAATCAACACATGTCTAATATACCGCATTATATGCTATATATGACTTGATAAAACATTAGTAGCTATATTTTATATTATGTCTTATAGTTTTTATCATTAAAATCAATACCTAAGGTACTAACATGATGGAGCTCAGCCAATATGATATCGCTTACTATCTGAGAAAACCAATCAAAGGCCAGGCACTAGTAGACTTCATCATGAAATGCACACTGCCAACCGAGCCTTAACCAAAAAAAAGTGCCTACCCCACAGTTCTAGCAACTATTTGTGAACTGAGCTTCAAATGAACAAAGGGTAGGAATTTGATATATATTGATCACTCTAGATAAGCAGACATTATATGGTGTAGTGAAACTTGGGTTCAAGGCAAACAATAACGTGGAAGAATATGAGCTCTCTTCGCAGGCTTGAGGATGGCTCAGGTAACAAAGGTAACCCATATTAAAATTCACAGCAATCACAGAAGTAAACAAAATGATGGTCCTAACCCATGCCCAACGAGTAGAGGTCCAAAGGGCTCAAGATTAGGAAATAGAGGAAAATCATGAGCAGTCCTCAGTCGAGACCACGCTTCAACCAAGTGAAGGAAACACTAAGATGAACCATATTAAGTAGTTCTTGTTGAATGGAACCCTACCCCAAAGCAGAGATGAAGCTCGAAAAATAAGATATCAGGTTCTGCAACGAACCGCTATTTTCAACCATTCGCATCCGCACATGTTGGATTTGAATTGATAAAAATATCAGATAGTTAATTTATATTTGGAAAAACTCAATATATAAAATAAATAAAATAATCATAGAATCACAGATACAAAGTAATATAACAATAATAAGCGGTAGAACAAATGAATAGTAGTTCATGAAGCTATTATATATATAATAGAGTTAAAATAAGATACAACAGAAGTCTCGAATACATAGAAGTCTCAATACAATAGTCAAATAACAAAAATCAGAATATAACATAGGACTCAACCGAATAACTGCAAGTTGAATAGATAGATGGATCTCCAAGCAAAGCTCCAACTCCAAAGGTGAGTCCCAAATGCTGTGACACTCGGTCTGACCCGAGCGTAAAGCAAAACACAAAACACTCGAGTCAGGATTAACATTCTTATATCAATAAATCCAACTCAAGTGAAATATCAACTGAAATACAAGTAACTCAAAGGATGTTTGGGATACCTATCTACTAAGGATCCATTAAACTATCTATTATGTAGTACAATAAGCTATTATAATAATCTCTATAGTAAAGTAAACAATTAAAATTGCATTAAGGCATTACCTATGTCCCCGTTAACATATATATTTTATAGTGCCAATAGTATATGCGGTACCGTAATACCTCCTAACCGTAAGGCTACTAGAGGACACTTCATAGGTACGAAACAAAACACACTCATAGTGGTCTCGATAAGGTAGGTGATAGGCACAACTATGCAATGCCGGGATAGATATACCAATTACACTTCTAGGCCGATGGTAACGCATAGCCGCAACTACCGCCCACCTCGAGCCATACTCCTAAATCAAAGGTGTGCACCAAATAAATCACAAAGTAATAGAATGGCAATCCACGAAGTGTGTCCGATCGGAGGAGCTACCTCACTTGGCCCATCGATTGCTCATATTTTAGCCATCTTATGCTAACTCACTGGAGTTAGGTCCACATATATACCATAATAGAACGCCATCAACCACCTACTTCATTCTTGAATCACCACCGCATACACAGTTGTTTAGGTGGTTTTCGGTATTGGCAGAGAGTATGACAATAACCGATCCCGGTCTCTTTAACAACCAATCGTTATTATAACACTATGGTCATTTCAAAATATCATACTTCAAAACCAAAATATCATATCCATTTCAAAACCATATACTTAAATAATATTCATTTCAAAATCATAGCACTTTCCAAAATTATAACTCTTTCGAAATTATAACACTTTGAAATTATAACGCTTTGGAAATCATAACACTTTGAAATTATAACGCTTTCCTCTTAAATAGTTTAGATATTAATAATAGTATATGTATATATTAAAATAGTTATAAATAAAATATTTAATATAATAAAATAACTTGTATATAAAATAGTTATAAATTAAGAAGTTTATATTAAAGTAACTAAAATATTAAAAAAATAGCTTATATTAAAATAGTTTATATTAAAATAACTATATATTAAAATAATTTATAAAGTAAAATATATATAGTTTTAAATATAATTAAAAATACATTATGTAATAAAATAACTTCCTTAAATTTCACCAATCGATTCAAATCAACTCGAATTTCAAAATTCAAATTTAGTTCGATCTCAATTCATAAATTTCAATTCAATTCAGTTTCTCAATAAACCATTTCAAATTATATCGATTCCAAATACAGATTGAACCACAAAATAAACCATATCAGTTTCAATAAATTCCAAAGCTCTAAATATTCCACATTTTCAAAATTAAATTTGGTAATTTCATATATATCTTAATTTAACTTCATTATTATTTAGTTTGAAATATTCACTTAACAAATCCAATATCATTTAAATAAAGCCCTAAATTTCAATTTAAACTAAATATTTCCTTCAATTTTTTAACTTGAAATATTCATTTAATCACCTAAACGAAAATCAAGCTATAAAATCATATCCTTTAAAAATCTCGAATTCAACAAGTTTTAAATCAATTTAACTAAATGAAATTCTTAATTAAATAAAATTTCAAATAAATTCAAATTTCTCCTTCCATTCTTAATTTATAAAAAAAATTATAAAATTAGTTCTAAAATATAAATTTAAATAAATACTGAAACATATTATAATTAGTTAAATCAAACTTTATTTAATTAAATCTTATTATTAAACTTATTTCATATTAAAACTAATTTATACATATTTTAGAACTGTAAATTTATAAGTAAATTCTTAAAATTATAATTTCAAAACTAACTTATAAACTTCAAATTTTCAAAACATATAATTTCAAAAATCAAGAATTTAACTATAAAATAACATTTATATATATATAATTAAAAATAAATATTTATATTAAACCATATATAAATATCCTTTTAAACCTTGGGAATCATTTCAAATATATATATATATATATATATCAACGGTGTCTGTATATAATTTTTCATCCTATGGTCAAATGATACGGATATTATCATTTCAATCCACAGGTTAAATATCAACGGGTATATATCATTTCAACCCGCAATCCCAAATTCAATTCAATGAAAATCGTTTGGATTTATCATTTCAACCTATAACGATTTTATCTATTCTACAAGATCGTTCGGGTATGTATCATTTCAACTCATAGGAAATTCTATACTAACAGGGAACTTGCAGAGTGAGAACAGTGATGATAATAATATAACTTATCAACTACAGGCCGATATCATCAATAATAGATAAAAATATAAATAACATATCATGATGTCAGATGTCATATGCGAACATATACAAATAATGGTAGATATATAACAATTAAATAACTAACAGCAGCATATTTCAATTTTCGTTTCAAATGAAATCAAATCTAATAAATATAAGAACATTAATCGTGAGTGATCGCTCACCTTTCGAGGCTAGAGATAGTCGACAATGAAATAAGTTACAAATCCAGGCACGAATTCCAAAAAAAGAAAGATGGCACGAATTTGACGAACAGATCTGATAAATAAGAATTGACGAAATCAAAACAGAAATGGATCGATGAAGCTAAATGGTATGAGTGGACTTATATATATATTTGTGTGTGTGTGTCTGTGTGTGTATAACTATATGTACCTATTTACATATATAAAATCATATTCTAAATTCAAACACATTTTAAATTTATATATATATATATATATGTATATATATATATATTCCAAAATCCAATGTTTCAAATTAAAACACATATATTAAACTCAACATATATACATCACATAATTTAAGATAACTACGTATATATATAGCTAATATAAACTTATACAATCAGATAATTATATATATATATTGTAACCTTATAACCAATATATACATACAGTAGATTATAAGCTAATATACAAACATATAATGTATATAAAACTGAAATTTACCATTCGTATATTATAACTAAATACATAAAATGTATGAAACAGTTATATATATACTTAACAAATTGTTTTATATACTTTTATAACTTTATATACGTCTAAAATTCTTATACAAGCTTACTTTTATAACACACTATACAAACAGATATGCACTGATGATATTACAAAACTATATGTATGTATATACTGGCTATAAAAGAAAATTACAAAAAAACTTGTATAACTAGATTCCAAATCAAATATGCAAGAAACTGTACTAGCATATATAATGTATGTTCATTTGAAAATATCTATATATATGTTAAATAATCAGTTCAAACATATATCTCAACATTAATATTTAAATGAACAGATCAACATAACTGCACTTTAAACATATTATATTATATAACTACAAATCCTATATATAAACTAGAAACAATAAATATATATATACCACAGTAAAAGAACACTGTCTTTATATAAAGCATACATATACACTAACATATATGTATATCAAAGAATGAACAAAAATATATATAACTAATATAAATTTTTACATCATACACTATTTATATAGCAACCACCTTATATACAGAATATATATATGCGCATATTACTTATAACAAAGAGTTAGATACATACGTACATATATATATATACATATACACACACACAAGTTTAATATATATAATAATTAACATCACATATAACTAACAGGTAATATGCATATGTATAGGTGTGCCTCTAATTTAATATGCAGAGCATCATATTTTGCATATACATATAACTAATAAGAGAAACAAAAAAAATTGTATAGGATTTGATATAACTTTATATATAAATATACAACTCAAGTAAACATATACATATACATATATATATATACAATATACAAGAAGTGAAGGAAGCTGCCTCGATACGCATACATTATTACTATAAAAATCGGTATTGATTATAAATTATATATATATATATGCACAGCACACATATATAAACTATACTAATATATTATAAACTAATATAAAATTAAACTCACATAAAAAAAGGGATTCAATATATATAAACTGGTATATATTAAACTATATATACTTATATATATATATATATGTGTGTGTGTGTGCAACTGCACTTGGACTCGTTTTCAAACAAATGAAATTTTTTCCAACAAAACAAAACATACTTATAATATAAACTATATATATAAGTCAACGCACCTACCTAAAGCGAGAGAAAGGCCAGAAAAAACGGAGCTACTTGGATCAAGGGAATCGGATACACGTGGGTGATGGCTAAATGGTGACTCAGCTCGCCAAGCAGATCTGATGGAGATGGCTGAGATGTTAGGATTTGGAGGGGTGAAAGGAGGAGGTCAGGGAAAGGTACACACATGGCTTGGGAAGAATAGGAAGAAGGCTCGGAAGCGGTGGTGAAGAGGATGAGCGAGGTAAGGCTTCGGTCTAGCTTGGGTTGGGAGGGTGAGGGTAGAGGCGGCATACGTTGAGTGTTGCATGTGGTGGGGTGGGTTGGGTGAAGGTGATGGCACAGGCGATCGGCTGCATGCTTTTTCTTTTTTTTCTTTCATAAGCCTAAAAACGAGAAAAATATAGGGGAGTGAATGAGAAATTGAAGAGATGAGCATACTTCATCAAACAATTATGTAAAAGCTTCAGGTTATAAAACTTTGGATTTGGCCATGATATATTACTATATAGGACAAAATTTAAGATTAGGCCCTTCAAAAAAAATTATTTCAACATTAGGCCTCATTTCAAACTTATTGCAAAAATAGGCCTCGTTTTATTTTCTTCAGTGTTTTATACTTGTGCAATCCAAATATGCGCAAGTGTAAAAAAATTCAAAAATTATACTTGCGCATTCTATAAATGCTCAAGCGCAAAAAAAATTTCTACAGTGTTTTATACTTATGCAATCCGAATATGCGTAAGCGTAAAAAAAGTTTCAAAAATTATACTTGCGCACTCAATAAATGCTTAAGCATAAATTTTTTATTTTAAAAAAAAATAACACTTGCGCATTCCAAATATGTGCATGTATAATTTTTTTGAGCAAAAATACACTTGCACAATCCATATTTGCACAAAATGAGGCCTGTTATTATAATAAGTTTCGATTCAGGTCTAAAATTCAATTTTTTTTTTGTTCGGGCTTGATTTGAAAATTTGTCCTATTATATAAGAATAGAAGAAGAAGGTGATGCGCAAGAATTGAAAGAAGATGAGCAGGTGTAAGGGGAAAAGAGTGAAAGGATGGTACAGGGACAGTGGTAAGATTTTATAATGAAAAGTAGGAGATGAATAGACTTGATAGAATTAATATTTTGACTATTGTTACACGATGCTAGGCATTCATTTAGAGGAATAAAAAAGACCAATGGCCATTCATTTTACGTGGATTATTTAATGGTCACATGGAACAAATAAACTCAAACGGTTACCAATATAGCAAATTGTTTTACGGATTTCGTCCTGTACCAAATGCCGAAATGTACAAGTGAATATACTGCGGAGATCAACATGACGAGACTAACAAAACGGTATATAGATATCAGTGGTACAATCATCATATCAAAAGTCGATAATCGGTACCGAAAATGCTGCTAAAACACCGAAAATAAGATAAACGGAGCATTAGCAGTCCAAATTTGGAGAAACAAAATATGACATCTCACTTAGAAGATAACTTGCAAATTTATTACATAAAAATATTCAGGTTTGGAAAACGTTTTATTATCATCAAATATTAACTGATTTAAATTTAAATAGAATCACACAATAAAATAAACTTCCTTGTTATCAGATGAAAATTTACCATTTGCTATGTTTAATTAGACGTATTCCAAATATTAAATTTTCATTTCCAAATTTAATTATTTAAAATTTCACAAAAATTCAATTAATTACGTTATAAAACAGTTAAAAGTTACGGGTCGTTACATTCTCCCACACTCAAAACTTTTCGTCCCCGAAAAGGGAAGGTTGGAGAATAGAAACAACCAGAAAGTAAAATAAATTGAAAGACAGGATAAAACAATTAATTTAAACCATATAAATTTCAATTTAAATTAACTAAGATTCAATAATTGATTTTGAATTCAGGATATTTCAATAAATTGATTTGTTTTCGGTTTATACAAATATTTGTTACAAAATTTCTTTCAAATCATTTTTTTATTTACCTCATTTATTAGTTCCATTTGATTTTATTAAGTAAATTTCACTTATAATTCAATCTTAACTATTTATTTATTCACTATTTTATTTTTTAATTACCTCAATTAACATTTTCCTATAATCATAGATTTAGTGTATAAATACTTATTACAACCGTTCGAATTTTATATAAAAATCCCCTTAACATCATTTTATATTGTATACTACTCAATTTCATAGTTAACTTCTAAGTAATTTAGGTAAGTTATACATATAGAAATGCAATTGAGTATTATACATGTAAAATTTCCAAATTCAATTATTTCGAGTTTTAAATATTTATTCAAGATTTTGGCTTCACTAAATTTAAAGTCATTGTTTAACAAGATTTAAGAATTAAATTTCCGATTAACTCCAAACAATTTGGAGATAAATGGAATACACACATATATATATACACTATATATCAAATCAAATACAAAATTATACGTATATATATATATAAATCAAGTCATACCCAAGAATTTCCAATCAAATTCATTTTTCAAAACAAAAGTGTAGCAAAGCTACTAATGGTCTCTCCACTCTAAAACTTGGAAGGATGTCTCTTATGCGGCAGTCATTACCGAAATTATTTTCCAGCGACAAAAGAGGAGAGTATTGACTCAATTCCTTTTAAAAAAATTGAAACAATTTCCATTCGAAATACTTTCAAATAATATATATATATATCAAAACTTTGAAAACCAAAATTTGAAAAACACCGGAAATTAATTTCTCAAATTCCTAATTTAAGTTTATTTTATTTGCAAATCAGATTTATAAGCTATATTTATAAAATTTTCATTTCCTTATAATTTACCACAAGAGATATTTGTTTAAGGAATGTTGAATAAAATAATAAATGATAATCTAGTATTATCATTTCTAACAACCAATTTAATTAGCCATTCAATTTCATAAAATTATGCATTTATATATAAAATATAATCATACAAAATTTTCAAATTTTGGAAATAATATTATGTCAATTTGCTCTGTTCAAGTGTTTTGGAATTCCCATCGATAACGTTAGCTAAACAAATCGATCGAAACCCAAAATTCAAACTTAACAACTCAAATAACACAATATAAAACATTTTTATCTTAATTACAAATACACTCCCTCACTCAATGATTCCAGAACGGATTCTAGAATAAGGATAAAGGTTCAAATTCAAGGGGACCCTAATCAAAGCGAATTCTAACAGAAAGATAAGCTCGAAACGAAGATAAGATGATTAAGTAATAGAATAGGAAGATGGATACACGAATATTAATCGCGGGTGACCTTAACGGGATCAACCGAGACTTCAAGAATAAGATCAATGCAGAATTCTATGGCAAATCGACATTCGATCGCAAGAGATAGAATTCGGGCATGGCAAGAGATTGCAGAATCTAAACCAAGGATACAGAAATCTTCGGTGAATTAATGCTATTATAAAGGAGTTTCACCCCTTTACGAATCATTCAGTGGAGCTGTGGGATACTCCAGAATCTAAAGAACATGAATAGGACGAGAACAGAATGGATTTCAAAACAAGGAATGTTCCAAATTCAAAGGACACCCGACCAAAGAGGAAGAGATTCAAGCTTGAACGAAGGCGGTTATGTAATTAAATCTACTCTATATGCTGAGTTTTTGCCTAAAACCTAGCTCTGATACCAACTGTAACAATCCGCTATTTTCAACCATTCACATCTGCACATGTCTGACTTGAATTGCTCAAAATATCAGACTGTTAATTTATATTTGGCAAAACTCAGCATATATAGCAAATAAAATAATCACAGAATCACAGACACAGAGTAATATAACAATAATAAGCAGCGGAACAAATGAATAGTAGTTCATGAAGCTACTATATATATAATAGAGTTAAAACAAGATATAACAGAAGTCACAAATACATAGAAGTCTCAATACAATAGTCAAATAATAAAACACAGAATATAACATAAGAGGCAACTGAATAACTGCAAGCTAAATAGATAGATGGATCTCCAAATGAAGCTCTAACTCCAAAGGTGAGTCTCAAATACTGTGACACTCAGTCCGACCCGAGCTTAAAGCAAAACACAAAACACTCGAGTAAGGTTTAACATTCTTATATCAATGAATCCAACTCAAGTAAAATATCAACTGAAATACACATAACTCAAAGGATGTTTGGGATACTCATCCTCTAAGGATCCGTTAAACTATCTGCTATGTAGTATAATACGCTATTATAATAATGTTCATAGTAAAGCAAACTATTTAAATAGCGTTAATGCGTTACCCTATCCCGATTAACACATTTTATAGTGCCAATAGTCTATACAGTACTGTTATACCTCCAGATCGAGAGGCTACCAGAGGATACTCCATAGGTACGACACAAAACAAATTCGTAATGGTCTCGATAAGGTAGGTGACATGGCACAACTAGGTAATGCCAGAGTAGATATACCAATTATACTTCCGGGTTGGTGGTAACGCATAGCCGCAACTATCGTCCACCTTGAGCCACACTCCCAAAATCAAAGGTGTGCACCAAATCAATCACAAAGTAATAGAATGGCAACCGAAGAAGTGTGTTCGATCGGAGGAGCTACCTCGCTTGGCCCGTTGATTGCTCCTATTTTAGCCGCCTTATGCTAACTCACGGGATTAGGTCCACGTATATACCACAATAGAACGCCATCAATCACCTAGTTCATTTTGGAATCTCCACGACATACATAGTTGTTAAAGTGGTTTTTGGTATTGGCAGAAAGTATGACAATAATCGATCCCGGTCACTTTGACAACCAATCGTTATTATAACACCATGGTCATTTCAAAATATCATACTTCAAAACCAAAATATCATATCCATTTCAAAACCATATCAATACGATATCATTTCTCACTTGAATAATATTCATTTCAAAATCATAGTACTTTCTAAAATTATAACTCTTCCGAAATTATAACACTTTGAAATTATAACGCTTTATAAATCATAAAACTTTGAAATTATAACACTTTCCTCTTAAATAGTTTAGATATTAATAATAGTATATGCATATATTAAAATAGTTATAAATAAAATATTTAATATAATAAATTAACATGTATATAAAATAGTTATAAATTAAAAAGTTTATATTAAAGTAATTAATATATTAAAATAGTTTTATTAAAAATAGTTTATATTAAAAATAGTTTATATTAAAATAAATATATATTAAAATAATTTATAGAGTAAAATATATATAGTCTTAAATATAATTAAAAATACTTTATGTAATAAAATAACTTCCTTAAATTCACCAATCGATTCAAATCAACTCAAATTCCAAAATTCAAATTTATTTCAATCTCAATTCAAAATTTTCAACTCAATTCAGTTTCTCAATAAACCATTTCAAATTATATCGATTCCAAATACAGATTGAACCACAAAATAAACCATATCAGTTTCAATAAATTTAAAAGCTTTAAATATTCCACATTTTCAAAATTAAATTTGGTAATTTCATATATATCTTAATTTAGCTTCATTATTATTTAGTTTTGAAATATTCACTTAATAAATCCAATATCATTTAAATAAAACCCTAAATTTCAATTTAAACTAAGTATTTCCTTTAATTTTTTTAACTTGAAATATTCATTTAATCACCTAAACGAAAATCAAGCTATAAAATCATATCCTTTAAAAATCTCGAATTCAACAAGTTTCAAATCGATTTAATTAAATGAAATTCTTAATTAAATAAAATTTCAAATAAATTCAAATTTCTCCTCCCATTCTTAATTTATAAATATCCTTATAAAATTAGTTTTAAAATATAAATTTAAATAAATATTGAAACATATTATAATTAGTTAAATCAAACTTTATTTAATTAAATCTTATTATTAAACTTATTTCATATTAAAAATAAATTATACATATTTTATAATAGTAAATTTATAAGTAAATTCTTAAAATTTATAATTTCAAAACTAACTTATAATCTTAAAATTTTCAAAACATATAATTTTAAAAATCAAGAATTTAACTATAAAATAACAGTTATGTATATAAAATTAAAAATCAATAGTTATATAAAACCATACATATCTTTTTAACCTTGGGAATCATTTCAATATATATATATATATATATATATATATATATATATATATATATATATATCAACGGTGTTTGTATATAATTTTCCATCATATGGTCAAATGATACGGATATTATCATTTCAATCCACAGTGTAAATATCAATGGGTATATATCATTTCAACCCACAATCCCAAATTCAATTCAATGAAAATCGCTTGGATTTATCATTTCAACCTATATCGATTTTCTCCTATTCTACAAGATCGTTCGGGTATGTATCATTTCAACCCATAGGAAATTCTATACTAACAGGGAACTTGTAGAGTGAGAACAGTGATCATAATAATATAACTTATCAACTACAGACTGATATCATCAATAACAGATAAAAATATAAATAACATATCATAGTGTCAGATGTCATAGGTGAATAGATACAAATAATGGTAGATATATAACAACTAAATAACTAATAGCAGCATATTTCAATTTTCGTTTCAAATGAAATCAAATCTAATAAATAAGAACATTAATCGTGAGTGATTGCTCACCTTTCGAGGCAAGAGATAGTCGACAATGAAATGAGTTACGAATCTAGGCACGAATTCCAAAAAAGAAAGATTGGCACGAATTCGACGAACAGATCTGATAAATAAGAATTGACGAAATCAAATTTGAAATGATCGATGAAGCTAAATGGTATGTGTATTAATAAATAGTTTAGATATTAATAATAGTATATGTATATACTAAAATAGTTATAAATAAAATATTTAATATAATAAAATAACTTATATATAAAATAATTATAAATTAAGAAGTTTATATTAAAGTAATTAATATATTAAAATAGTTTATATTAAAAATAGTTTATATTAAAATAATTATATATTAAAATAATTTATAGTGTAAAATATATATAGTTCTAAATATAATTAAAAATACTTTATTTAATAAAATAACTTACTCAAATTTCACAAATCGATTCAAATCAACTCGAATTCCAAAATTCAAATTTATTTCAATCTCAATTCATAAATTTCAACTCTATTCAGTTTCTCAATAAACCATTTCAAATTATATCGATTCCAAATACAGATTCAACCACAAGACAAACGATCTAAGTTTCAATATATTCCAAAGCTTTAAATATTTCACATTTTCAAAACTAAATTTGATAATTTCACATTTATCTTAATTTAACTTCATTATTATTTAGTTTTGAAATATTCTCTTAATAAATCCAATATCATTTAAATAAACCCTAAATTTCTATTTAAACTAAATATTTCCTTCAATTTTTTTAACTTGAAATATTCATTTAATTACCTAAACCAAAATCAAGCTATAAAATCATATCCTTTAAAAATATCAAATTCAACAAGTTTCAAATCGGTTTAACTAAATGAAATTCTTACCTAATTAAAATTTCAAATAAGTTCAAATTTCTCCTCCCAACCTTGATTTGTAAAACCCTTATAAAATCTATTTTAAAATATAAATTTAAATAAATACTGAAACATATTATATATTAGTTAAATAAAAATTTATTTATTTAGTCTTATTATTAAACTTATTTTATATTAAAACTAATTTTTATATATTTCAAAATAGTAAATCTATATGTAAATTCTTAAAATTTATAATTTCAAAACTAACATATAATCTTAAAATTTTCAAAACATCTAATTTTAAAAATCAAATACTATAAAATAACATTTTTATATATAATACTAAAAATCAATATTTATATAAAACCATATATATATATATATATATATATATATTTTTAAACCATGGGAATCATTTCAAAATATATATATAGACCAACGGTGTCTGTATATAATTTTCTATCCTATGTCAAATGATATGGATATTTATCATTTCAATCCGCAATTTAAATATCTACAGGTATATATCATTTCAACCCGCAATCCCAAATTCAATTCAATGAAAATCTCTTAGGTTTATCATTTCATCCCATAACGATTTTCTCCTATGTACAAGATCGTTCAGGTATGTATCATTTCAACCCATAGGGAATTCTATACTAACAGGGAATTTGTAGAATGAGAATAGTGATTATAATAATATAACATATCAACTACAGGCATATATCATCAATAACAGATAAAAATATAAATAACGTACCATGGTGTCAAATGTCACAGGTGAACAGATACAAATAACGGCAGATATATAATAATTAAATAACTAACAATAGCATATTTCAATTAGCGTTTCAAATGAAATCAAATCCAATAAATATAAGAACGTTAATCGTGAGTGATTGCTCACCTTAAGAAGCTAGAGATAGTCGACAATGAAATGAGTTACGAATCCAAGCACGAATTCCAAAAAAAGCAAGATTGGCATGAATTTGACGAATAGATCTGATAAATAAGAATTGACGAAATCAAATCAGAAATGGGTTGATGAAGCTAAATGGTATGAGTGGACTTATATATGTGTGTGTGTGTGTGTGATATATATAACTATATGTGACCATTTACATATATAAAATCATATTCTAAATTCAAACACATTTTAAATTTTAATATATATGTATTTCAAAATCCAATGTTTCAAATTAAAACACATATATTAAACTCAAATACATCACATAATTTGAGATAACTGCTTATATTAGATAATATAAACTTATATAATCAGATAATTATATATACTGTAACCTTATAACCAATATATACATACAGTGGCTTATAAGCTAATATATATAAACATATAATGTATATAAAACTGAAATTTGCCATTCATATATTATAACAAAATACATAAAATGTATGAAACGGTTATATATACTTAACAAACTGTTATATATACTTTTATAACATTATATACATCTAAAATTCTTATACAAGCTTACTTTTATAACACACTATACAAACAGATATGTACTGATGATATTAAAAACTATATATGTATATACTGACTATAAAAGAAAATTACAACAGAACTTGTATAACTAGATTGCAAATCAAATGCAAGAAACTGTACTAGCATATATAATGTATGTTCATTTGAAAATATCTATATATATGTTAAATAATCAGTTCAAACATATATCTCAACATTAGTATTTAAATGAATACATCAACATAACTGCATATTAAACATATTATACTATATAACTACAAATCTTATATATAAACTAGAAACACTAAATATATATATATATACCACAATAAAAGTACACTGTCTTTATATAAAGCATATATATACACTAACATATATGTATATCAAAGAGTGAACAAAAATATAAAAATAACTAATATAAATTTTTACACCATACACTATTTATATAGCAACCACGTTGTATACAGAATATATATTTATATATGCGCATATTACTTATAACAAAGAGTCAAAATATATATATACAAGTTTAATATATATAATAATTGACATCATATATAACTAATAGATAATATAGATATATATAGGTGTGCCTCAAGTTTAATATGCAGGGCATCATTTTTCGCATATACATATCTTTACTGTTAATAAAGAGAATTCATTGAATAGATTTACACGGTGTCTTTTTGAAATTTCAAATATACCCTTGCTCCTGCATATCTCACATATGCATTTTCCTACATCTTCCCAAACCCAAACAACCTAACTCTCCTTTCTCATTGACAGAAGAAAAACAAAAACTAGATCGATTTCCTAGCGTGTCCAACAGCAACAATGATTAACAATCAGCCATCATCGATCCAATCAGTCATAGGTAATTATGAGTGGGTTTTCATTAACTAGATCGGATTAGAAGTACTATCTCAGTCCCTTGACGATTCATGTGCTAAATCAATGATTCATGTGTTAAATCGCTTTTCTTGCCTGTGCAGCAGCATCGAAGATTAACAATTGACCACAGTATTAACTTTATTTTGATGGTCCAGTGCAGCTGCACGGTTATGCTCGACCATCATTGATCCGGTATCTATTAGGTTTTAGTCATAGGTTCAAATGATTTACTAATTTATTTGACAAATGTTATATTACTGAAATCTTAACAAATCAATTTGTATTGACAGCAAGTTTCAAGAACATGAGACCATGCTCAACTTTCCATTGCAAGTAATCTGTAGTATACTTGGCCATATGAACTTAAAGTGAGTTTTTAAAGCTGGTGAGTATTTCATTTCAATATTAATATCATTAAGAACATAAAATTCTGTAAATGGTGTATATGTTGCTGAAAATAACAAAATAAGAATTGCAGATTCGAGCAACTCTATATTTTTTTAGCACAACATGGATGAAATGATTCCCACAATTGCGATATCAATTGTGTTTTAGATCATAATTTGAGAAGTGAACTGTAATTGAAAAGATTAACATGTAAATCGGGTTCAAATAGTAATATCTGAAGATTTTTTTTATAACAATGTATTTATGTTTGTTTGTTCTATTATTTTTTTCTCTCGAGTACACTTAGGACTTTCTATCTTTGATCACTCTGTCATAATATTTACTCTAATTGGATACAAAAATATTTTCTTTTAACTGGACATAGTTAGTAGGGGAATATAAAAGTCAGTGATATTAGTGACTTAAATTACACTATGGATATAGGATTAACTGATACCATCATTTATTTTAAAAGATAGCTTATTAAATTCAGTGTTAGATTTTAAATTTTGTTGCTACATTGCTTTTATCATATTTCATGCAAGTTGACTGTTTGATTGAAGTGAATAATATCTCTAAAATGATCTGCACATTTTTGGGATATGTGCATAGTGCTAACATTGTCCATGCTCCTGAACCTATTCACGGTCTTTTAAGGTATACAAATAAATTTTCAAGTAACTTTTTTGTTGTTACTTCATTGATGTTTTAGATTATATGTATGTTATGTGGTGAGTAAGTTCATTGTTATTTGATTCCAGTGAAATCAAGCACAACGGCTGCAACATATTTTTTGGTATTCCATCAGGAAAAAATTTCTGGATTCAAGGTTACTTTTTATAGAAATTTGTTCATGATATGATTTAATGGTTGGATGCTGAAATCCCTTTTCTCCCAAGTTGTTTATGGCCCCAGTAGCGTTAAGAAGTGAATACTCTCTAATCAGTATACCATCGGCTTTCCCCCCTCTCTTTTCTCTTTTCTCATTTTCGTCTAACGTATATGTTATGTTTGCATGTACAATTGGGTAAATCAAAGAGAAACACATTTTAACTACTAAGTTTCTCTATTGGTAATCCTAGACATTCCTATATTGTAATTAGATAGATAAATTTAGAAATGCATTGGTGAAATTTGACAGATAAATATCAAAATCAACATTCTAATAATGTCTGAAACTTTTTGAGTGATACAAGTTCATAACTAGCTTGCTCCATATGACAAAGTTAACTAAGTTGGTTTAATATATGTGCTGTTGTGAATGCATGTCCATAATTTTTTTTTTTGGTGTTTGTTTTATTTTAATTTTCACTGTCCATAACTAAAGATGCCTTAATCTTAGTTTATAGATTTAAGCTTCATTGAAGCTATGATATGAATAGTCAAATGTTCTTAGTAACATTTCGATTATTGCAGACCAAAAAGTTAAATATATCAATTTGAGTATTTCTTATAAACAAAATCGAGCAAGATTCAGCTTTTATATTATATTTAATAAGAAGTCCTCAAATTAATAATCCGTTGTTTTCTATAAAATTATAATGATTGACATGATATTTATGAACAATAATACGATGTCTTTTACATTTACCTATTGGAATTTGGATTGCATTCCATGTAAATTGGCCTATAGGCATCCCACCCTCTAATCATATCCCTCCTCCTTAGCACTTAGGCATTCAACTAGCGTAATAAATGTGAATGTGTGATGATTCGTTCCAACCTTACATTATTTAGACCAATTGAAATCATTTTTTTGGTACGCGTCAAAAGCGTTTGACAATAAACTGTTTTAATGACTGATTGAATGAAACTATTTCAATTGATGCGTTGCCAACAAATGTGCCGAAAACATTATCGAAAAAATTCTTCTTCTTCTAATTGCATTATATTTATATATATAAGTTCTCTTGCATTCATTTTTTTAATCTTACTTCCAATTAGTTTTTTTTTGCACTCTATATTGGCAAAAGAATTTTTCGCCTTCATCGCTCAGATTTCATTATTACTCAAAATGTACGACTTGAAAACTTAAATTTGTTAAAAAATGAATAGTGAAAGAAACTTTGTTTGTTAATATCTCATATATGAAGTAGTCTCTTATACTTTTATGATTGTTGGATTGTGTGTGATAGTTCCAGCTTGGTTTTTATGTGTCGCCATTACTATAAAACCTGGTAAATCTGACTGATACAAATACTGCTATGGATAAAAATTCAAGTCTGTCAAATTCAATTTGCAGCCTTATCCTAAAAGGGAAAAATACATCTAAAATCAATAAAAGAAATGCAGATGCGGATACGATTGTATCCGCATTTGAAAATTATCTATTTGGATTTTATAAAGATAATAGTTTATATTGTGTATTTTTGCCCAAGTGGTTTTGTACAATGTAGGAAGATTAAAAGGTAACTAAAATTATATAGTGGAATTTTATTTAAACCCTATAAGCCCTAGAATTTGTGAAGTTGTACTTTTTGCACAATTAATACGTTTAAATTGTTGCAATAAATCACAAAAAAAGAAATATAGAAAAGTTTCATTTCTATTTATTTTGCTGCTAAAATCATCTAGCAAATAGGCTGATAGATAACTTATATTGCATCTTTTGAAGAGATCATTCATTAACACCTCAAATCCTTCTTCATCCTTAAAACATTATGGAATAGATATAATAAGTAACAAAACTTCATGGCAATGAGATATTAGTGCTTTATCGTATTTTTTTAACATATGACAATCGTGCATTACTTAACTATATCATTATGATTAGTCAAAAAGAGTTACCTGAGAAGTAATTGTTAAATCAGGAATCTATTCCGAAAATGGCACAGAATTAGGATTGACCATTCACAGATGAAGACTACCAATAAGATTAAGAGCTTTCACAAGTATTCCTTTGCCAGCTCGAAAGCACTATATCTTGATTAAATACATTGCTAAAGAGTTTCTCTACATATACTTATGAATATTGTAGGTAAGATTAAGTTATGAATGCAATTTATGTGCAACCCAATTTTTAGTAATTATATATTATCCAAATTTGAACAAATATATATTTCATTGTTAGTGTTATATATATATTGTTGACACGTGAAATTAACCATTAAATATTATTTTAACAAATACAAAAAACAAATTAAAGTCTTTGCTCCCAAAAGGCTAATTTATTTTAGAAAACACAATATGAATATACCCCTTGGATGCAAAGTTATGTGTAGACAAAAAAGAAGTGAAGTGCTCTCAAAATTAAAGCTTTTAGTCCCAAAAGGCTTTAATTTATTTTAGACAGAAGGAACAAGTTGTATGCATTTTAACAGAGGCATTTGGACATTAACAAATAAGACAACCAAGTATCTTTCATTCACCAAAAACAGCTATACTTATTTTTAACGTGCATCTTCTTTTACAGTCAATCATATAATACATAAGTTGCGATTAAAAACTCTGTGATCCTACTTACACTTGATTATTACTTCATTATTAAAACCTTACGTTTCTTATATTTCATTGTTAAAAACTTATTCTTCTTATTATTGCATTGTTAAATTTTTAGTTCTCTTGCATTTTTCTTTTTTCGTCTTACTTTCAATTTGTTTGTTCTGCAGTTTATATTATGAGAAGAATTTTTTCATCTTCATCGCTCAACTTTGGTTGTTACTCAAGAGGCACGTCTTGGAAATTCAAATTTCATAATAGCGAAACCAACTTAGTTTGTTGATATCTCATATTCTTTTAGCTTATCCAAACATTACATATGATGACGTTGTGGAAGATATGTATTTTTATATTCTATTCATAATAACATGCCCCACCTACTAACTGCATAATATAAGTTAAATATTTTTTTGTTAAATAATTATTCTGTTAACTACAATTACTTCCCATTCTATGGAAATGTACAAATATTTTTTTGTTAAATAATTATTTTGTTAACTACAATTACTTCCCATTCTGTGAAAATGTATAAATAACTAATTATTTTGTTATCTGCTGATGAATATTTTGACTATACTTGAGGATATCTCTTTATTGATGATTTCTGCATATGGATAATTCACCCATTAGATATTGTATTCTGGTATTCTAGCGGTTTTGTGACAACCCGATTTTTAAGAAATAATTAATTTAAGCTAATAATAACAATTTCATTAATGAATAAGGAATCTGGAGATTTAATTGAAAATGGATTTTATAGATTATTCAATAACAAATTTTAAATTGATAAATTAAAAGGTTCAAAATTAAAAAAAGTTAAAGTTTGACAATATATATTTTATAATAGTAATGTCATTAGCATGTAATCTAAGTTTGTGGAAGAAGTGATTTGAAATGTAAACTGGATTTATTGAAGTTAAATAGAAATTTGGGTTATAAGTAAAAGCGAAATATAAAATGAAGTATATGTACTTATATTATTTTTTTTGAATAGAGTTAAAATGGCCAAGCCCAGGCCCAACAAAACAAAAGACACGGGTACAAACAAATACCCGAAGTCACCAAAAACACAACAAAAGAAACCCTAGCGCCTCCATAAAAACATATTATCAACCAAAGCAGAAAAAAGAGAAAGAAAACACGAACATGGCATCAAATCAACTATGTCGCTTTATTATCAGCCCTCATTCCGCTACTTTCTCCATGCTCCCAATATGAAAGAGCTTCATTGAAGCTATTTCTCCAGCCTTTCTCTCTGTTAAAATTGCTGAACGAAAGTCGATTGCTGTTGAAATGAGAATTTTTGTTAGATCTAGAGTCATTATGACCTAGATCTGACAAAAAAATCAGAGCTTTGTTACTGTCACCCATATTCTCGTGGTTATTCAAGCAGTGCTTTCTGATGTCCTCAAAATTGTTAGATCTAAAGTCAGCATGACTTAGATCTGACGATGCATTCCTCAAACTGGAGTTATTACCCAAATTGCCTTCGATATTGGAGGGATAGATGGCAGAATTAGTGCTATACCTCAACGACTCGAGGAAGCAAGCTTCGTCAACAATACCGATAGTCTCATGATGGTTATCATTATGGATGCTGGTCTGCATACATTTCGGTTGCAAAAGATATCTTTCTAAATGTTTGCTACCAGCTTCCAATCTCCAATCTTCTGCAAGGGAAGCAAACTTGGTTTGATTTTTCAGAACTTTCTTAGATTTTTGCAAAATAATCTTGCTATCCGTATTAATAGTTAACCACACTTGCTCTTTACTTCTGCTGCCCTTGTTATGCACACGAGAATTTCTTTCTTTCCATAAGTTGAACACAGCCGTAGTAAGAAGAATGTGAGCATAATCTGTTTCTTTAGATCTGTCTCTGAATTTGTTGTTGATAACTTTGATGATATTCATAAGATCCATATGTCTGTTGTCAACAATATTAAGAGAGTCTCTGATTTGATTCAATATATAATATGAGTAGCTGCATTCAAAAAATAAATGATTAGCACTTTCATTACACAAGTTGCATAAGGAACAGAGTGAATTTGTTTTGTTTCCCCATTTATTTAATCTGTCCCAAGTTGGCAATCTGTTTTTGATTGCAAAATAAGTACAAAATGCCATCTTGGGGCAATTCACTCTATTCCAAATGCAGCTATACCACTCTTCAGTTGGGAATTTGATTCTAGTAAAATTCCAAGTTTCTTTAAAAGAAAACTTCCCTCTGTGATTAGCTTTCCATTCCCAGTAATCATTTTCTGCATCATTATCAAGTTGAATATTGCAAATATCATTTTTATGGGGGTTAGTAATAGGGTGAATTTGTGGTTGCCATTGATTATTAATTATGATATCAGAAACTTTATTATTAGAACCACCACATATAACAAGGCTATTCCAACCAACCCTATTTATAAATGACTCATTTCTGAACCAAGGATCAAACCATAAACTTGTATCTTTACCATTTTTAAATTTTCTTTCAAGTAATGATTTACCAATATCCCTACTGTTTAAAATTTGTTTCCAAGTATTTGATTGGTTACTCCTATGAACTGTAGTCCATAAATTATCATTTTTTAAGTACTTGGCTGTCATCCATCTAGCCCACAAAGATTCAGAATCAATGAATCTCCAAAGTAATTTTAAATGGCAAGTAGTACCCAAGTCCTTAAAATTTCTAATACCAAAACCCCCCTCATTTTTTGGTCTGCAAACTTTATCCCAACTAATTTTGTGATATTTACCTTTCCACAAAAATTCAGCACATCTACTTTCCAGTTTTTTAACTGTTGTAGCTGGAATTTGAAATGTTTGCAGCCAGTATAAGATGATAGCATAAATCACAGTTTTAATAAGTTCAAGTCTACCAGCAATGGAGAGTAATTTACTCAACCAAGTCTCCATTTTATCCTGAATTTTATCAATAAGAATAGCACAATCTGAATCCTTAATCATATTTGTAGAAAGAGGCAGACCTAAATATTTGATTGGAAGAAATCCCTTTCAATTTGTAATACATTTAAAAATTCTCTTTTGGACTTACATGCCTTACTGAAATAAGCTTTACACTTATTAACATTAAGTTGAAGACCAGCATGATTTTTTAATTTATCAAAAATGGATTTTAAAGAGTCTGCATTATCTTTATTGGCTTTTAAAAACACCATAAGATCATCTGCATATATCAGATGATTAACACATGGCTGGATTCTATTTATAGGTTGAATTTTGCCCTTGATGCTCTCTATTTCAATAAGGATAGAAAAGTATTCCATCACAATAGCAAAAAGATAAGGTGAAAGGGGGTCCCCTTGCCTTATACCCCTATTAGATTTAATAAAACCTTCAGCCTTGCCTTGAATTAGAATAGAGAAAGTAGGAGTATTGATACATTCAAGCACTAAATCACAAAACTTAATTGGAAACCCCATACATTTCATAATATGATGAATAAAATGTCTGTTAACTTTATCATATGCTTTTTGAAGATCAATTTTAACACATACATTATCTCCCTGTTTAGTGTTAAATTTCCTGACCATCTCATGAGCTAAAAGGGAGTTTTCATATATTAGCCTACCAGGAACAAAAGCGCTCTGATTTTCTGATATAATAAATGGCAGAAAAACTTTAATTCTATTTCTAAGAACACGAGCAATAATTTTGTAAATGAAGTTGCAGCATGATATAGGTCTGTAGTCACCAATATCAGTGGGGTTTTTTTCTTAGGGACAAGGGTAATAAATGTATGATTTATACTTTTCAGAATTTTACCATTATCCATAAATTCATTTACAACACCAAGGATCTGCTGATTAATATAGTCCCAGTTATTTTTGAAAAATTTAGCATTAAAGCCATCAGGACCTGGACTTTTGTTATCCCCAGCATTAAAAACAATATGTTTAATTTCAGCCAAATCCACAGGGGCTAGAAGAATTTCAGAGGCACTGCTATTTAAAATATTCTTACATATAATATCAGGAAACTCCTGATTATTCATATTAGAGAAATATAGCTCCTTATAGAAATTAATAGCTTCAGTGGACACTTTATCAAAAGAATTTGCTAAATTTCCTTCTTTGTCAATTATGCTACCTATATTATTAATATGTTTCCCGTTACTCATTTTAGCATAGAAGAATTTAGTGCACTCATCACTCAAAGTGAGCCAGTCAGTCTTTGCTTTCTGTCTGGCATCAACAGACTCCTTATACATTTCATTGGACAAGTCCTTTTGATTTTGGAAGAATTTGTTAGTTTCATTAATATAATCAGGCTTATTATCTACATTCATTTGTAAGAATTTACCTTCATTTCTCAAATTAACAATCTTATTTTTATTAACATTTTTTCTTTTATTCCAATTTTTAAGATTATTTTTAGAGAATTTCAGAAACATATAAAACTGAAACTGCTTAGAACCATCACAAGAAAAATTATGGAAATTTTCCATTAAAGTTTTGTAATCATCTTCTAAAACCCAGCTATTTTTAAATCTAAAGGGGTAAGCTTTACTGTTACCACCTTTATTAACGACCAAATTGATCATTAAAGGGGTGTGATCACTTAAATTTTGTTCCAAAGTATAACAGATATTATCAGGAAAACTATTTGCAAATTCTTTGTTATATAAAATTCTATCAAGTTTGCAATGAATATTTTTAGCTAAACCAGATTTCCAAGTATATTTATTACCACTGGTATTTGGCTCAATAAGACCAGATTCTATCAAAAATTTATTGACTCTATCCAGTTTGTTATGAGGGATTTTAACACCTCCAAATTTCTCATTAACATGAAAAACAGTATTAAAATCTCCTAACACAATCCAGGGGAAATCATATATGTAACTTAAGGATTTAAGTTTATGCCATAGAACATTTCTTTCAATTTCAAAATTACTACCATAAACAGCAGTAACTTGCAGGTGGAAACCACCAATGTTCTTAAATTTACAGTCTATGAATTGACTATCTTTATTAATGTTTATATTAGTCCAGACAGAAGAATCCCAAATAGTAATAATTCTGCCTTTACATCCACAGTCATTATTATGAATAGCTTTCCAATTACTAGACATTTTTAGACAGAATTTTTCAAAATTCTCATCATTCATTTTGTTCTCAATAAGAGCAATAATAGTAGGCTTGTATATTGATCATATAGAGGATATCAGATTGTTTAACAGGGGAATTCATTCCCCTAACATTCCATACAAGAATTGACATATATATAATATATATAAAAGATATAAGAATTAAATGGTACCTGACACCACTGTACTTTTACCTCTCCTTTTATTATCAGCACCTTTAGCCTTCAATCTGGTAGACATTTGTTCCCATTCTGAGTTGATTGATATATGTTTTTGCTTGAAGGCTTTTTTCTCTTTACTCCCCTTTAACGTACCTGATGCTTTTGTTTTTGCAATATGTAGTTCAGATATGTCAAATTCTTCATAGTCGTCCCTCTTCTCAGGATTATCTTCCTCCATTTGTGCAGAATCAGGAACCTTGATTAGAGAGATATCAAACGAAGCTGTGCGAGGCAATTCTGATTCATTACAATCAGAGATTGCAGCCTGCTCTGGAGGAGGATCACCTTTGCAAGGCAATGTTGAGTAACTATTACTCTCAACATCTGCAGCAATTATAGACGAAGATCCCTTCTCAAGATTGGTTTCTTGACTCAATCTTGAGTTCTGATGAATCTTGTTTACAATTTTTGTATTATTCTGGCCTGTATTTAAACATGACTCTGAGATATGGGGGGTTTCAGAGTTAAAGACCTGTAAATTTTTCCCCTTCTTTCTGTTTGTCGGGTCAAGATCGTTTGAAGTATTCTCACTATCATTCTGTTGATGAACTTCCAGCGCCATGATCTGATCATTTTGATCAGTGATCTCTTTGATATTATTTTCTTGATCGGAGATGAAATCATCTTGATAGATTCGATCTACACCCATTTGGGTTTTTGACTGAGATATTATGCTTTCATTATTACTCTTTTATTGAATTCTTTCAGATTTATTATCTTGAATACTCATTATATCTTTATCTTTCTTTTTGGGGATCCACGTCTCTTTCGAGTTGCACTGTTCCTTAGTGTGACCGAAGCACATACAGATGCTACACTTCGGTGGAACCCATTCATATTCAACCTTTTGTATAATGTTTTCACCATTATAAAGATTTAGACAAATCTCATTTGGAAGTTCATCCATCGCGGAAACTTCCACAAGAATTCGAGCGTAATTCAATCTCGACTTCATGGTGGCTGCTGCGTCCATTTTAATGGGTTTTCCGATAATGCTAGCCATGATACTAAACGCCTCTCTGTCCCATAATTTGAGATTAACGCTGGGTAATCTAACCCATATTGGCATGGTAGACAGAAGATCTCTATCCATCTTCAAAGATTCAGTCCATCTTCTCATGATGATGAGCTTGCCGTTATAGAAATATGGACCATTCTGAATTATGGAGTTGCAGTCTTGAGAATCATAAAATTTTATCAGGAAAAAACCATTTTCTCTGGAAAAGATTTCAAATTCACCTTTTGGCTTCCAAACTCTTTTAATATATTCTTTGAAGAACACAAAGTATGGTTTACTGCTAACAACATACACCAGAACTGAGTTATTCTAGCACTCCATAGCTCTCTTACATACTGCCTCTTTGACAACACCATATTTCTTGTTATTGATTTGAATAGGTGAAATAGTTTCAAGACTGCAATCTTCATCCTTTGGTTCTTTAGATTGTTCTGAGACAATATCAGCCCATGATTTCTGCCCTAGTACTTTACTCTGATGGAACTTTGTTGGCGGCTTATCGATGTGGACCATCTTGGTCCTATCCCTAGAAGAATCGGTCTTCTGGTGCTCTATTTTTCTCTGATTTTTACTGATCAGAGGCCGATTCTGACCGTTTCTTGGCTGATATTTCCTTTGCGATCTTGATTGAACCAATTGGAAACCCTCATTATCAATGATGACATTACTCGGCATTCTGAGATGAGTTTCTGGTGGCCTATCTTGAGGAGATGGACAAGAGAGAGAGGGATTGGGGTTGGATTTAGAAGAGGGATTGTTTTCTCCCATGGCAGAAGAAAACCCTAGATTTCTATTGTAAAGGTCTCACGCTAACTAATTATGTACTTATATTTTATTAGGCGCAGGCTAGAATGATCTAAGCCCTAATCAATTTCTAGGTTTCTCGGTTTTTCCTGGGATGCTTCTTTTGCCTGCTCATAGGTTATCTCTATTGATTGAATTTTCTTTCCCAAGCAAAACAAAGAAAAAATTTCTCCGCTTTTAAATTCAAAAACAAATTGAATAAACTAAAATAAAATACAAAATTCAAATATGTTGTTCTGTACGATGTTAACCCATGGCAAGAAAGATATGGGGTTGCATTGCGTGCAGCTTGAGTTTTGTGCATGCGTTCATTTGCAGGCAGAGAAGGAAGAAAGGAACGCAACCATAGTTTATGGGCCACACAAGACACATTCCAGATTGAGAGCAAGCTACAAGTGGACGTGTAAGGGAAGAAATGTCAAACATCAAACCAGTTCTAGATTGTTTACATTCTAGAAGAGCAATGAAGCAGTTAATGGAAAAGAAAGTTTTAGCCATTTCAAAGAACAACTAATTGGATCTGTCAATTATTTTCGGAGGATTAGTGGTGCAGAGGCTACACCAGAAGGCAATCGAGGGGGTTGTTCATGGATAAATCACCTTTCCCATATCACCTACACTTATCTTTGAGCAGAACTGTATGTGACTTTTTTAAGCATAACCTTATAATTCATAGTCATCAAAATCTATTGCATTACTCTTAGCTTGCTTACAATGTCCCCTCCACATTTTGTTGGACAATTTTACCACTAACACACATTATTATACCTCACACATACATGCACGCACCTGTGTCTCTATTCATTTGAAAAATTAGTATGCTTCATTTTCATTTATATTTAAAGGATGTTCATATCTATATGTTGTGTTGCGGGTGTTTGTGCAAGGCTGTAGGTGTGCAAGAGTGTTGTGTATTTCAGTGTGTTCTACTACATGTAGCAGTGTGTGTATCCATTTGTGTATTCTATATGTGCGTTATTGTGTGTCCAGGTTTGAGAGAGTATGAGTGCGTCTTCCTGTGTGTGTTGAGTCATCATGCCCTTGCTGTTTCTTTTTGTTTTGTTATGTGTATTCTTTGATGCACTTGATTTACTTTTGGTTTTATTTGTACATTTGTATAAAGCCTCCTTCACTATAGGGTCACTAAACTCCTAACAGTTTCCATCGCTGTGCCCTCATAATTTTTTTTCCTGCGGCCTAAATTACATCGGCATATTTGTCATCGTTATGGCATTGCTATTCCAAATTACGATGCCTTATCCAGGCAAATTATCATAAACTGTATTTTTGATGTAGTGAAAGGTTTGAAGCTTTGTTATGACTTGTTGCATCAAATGGTAGTTGTGACCGTAAAGAGTTACTCAACTTTCAAAAACCCTGGTAATCATTATTGGTATGCTTGGACTGGACTTATGATTTGCTTAGCTTTATTTGATATCAGTCTTCTCCTTTCTTAGTAGTCATTGTATGTATAAAAGAAGTTGATTGTTGGTATTTTGTAGTAAAATACAGTTGTGTTTTTTAGCATTACTTGCATTTCTCTTTGTATTAGAATGTAATATTTCTCTTAGTTCATTAATAATACTGATGGTTAATGAACTTTGGTTTGTCCCATATGAGTTATAGCGCTATCTTGCATAGAATTTTTTAATCAGTATACAGAATTAGTAACATATACGTTTTTCAGTTTTAAATCCTTTTATCATATTCCTAATGTTGAAACAATTTTTTAATGTTTCATTTTACTTACGTGGTCCTAAATATATTCATTATAATTTTCCAGTGAAGATTATAAGTATAAAACTATAATATGAAAGTAGGGCTTAGTATATAAAATGCTGCACTCAGCAATTCTGACACTATCATCTTCGGTTAGTTTTTTTTCTTGGTACTAAGCCATTCTGCCATCAAATGGATTAATCATTTTTTACTGGAGCCGGCAAGAACTTGATGGCACTGTTGAAGGTCTGATTGTTGTAACACAGAAACTTATCAACGTCTAAACCAATAACAACAAATATAGTATAAGATATTATGTATAAACTCTAAATACCCAATTTATTAGATGCAAGCCAACATGTGTATTATCCTTTATTTACTGAGTTTTTCACCATACAAATTTGCTTGCATATGACAGTGATTCATTTCTCTCAAATTTTGTATTTACATCAAACATATTTGTCATAAATGATAATTTAGTGATTTATAAATATTTAAAAAAAATAGTCTTTATAAACATATTTTACAATGCAAGGTTCCTAAACTTATACCCATAACTCGCTTATTTTTAAATTGTGCGACTAATAATGTCATAATTTATGAGTGTGGCCTGGTTTATTGATTATAGAGAAAAACTAAATATACAAATATAAAGGAAAACCTCCATATCCTAAATAAAAAATAAAAAAGTAAATGGTGAAGTGACCATGACCAAATACAGGTCCAACTGGACGTGCATTTATACTCGTAACTAAAAAGAGAAATAATAAATAGATTGTATTGGATCTAATATAACTTTATATATAAATACACAACTCAAGTAGACCTATACATATACACACAGACACACACATTATACAAGAAGTGAAGGAAGATGCCTCTATACGCATACATTATTACTATAAAAATTGATATTTCTTATAAAATTTATATATATACACAGCATACATATATAGACTATACTAATATATTATAAACAAATACAAACTTATACTCATCTAAAATAATAGATTCAATATATATAAACTGGTATATATTAACCTATGTATACTTATATTCATATAAATCTTATATATATATGTGCAACTGCACTTGGATTCGTTTTCAAACAACTGAAAATTTTTCAAACAAAACAAAACAGACTTATAATATAAACTATATATATAAATCAATGCACCTAACTAAAGCAAGAGAAAGGCCGGACAAGACGGAGCTGTTGGAATCAAGGTAATCGGCTACATATGGATAATGGCTAAGTGGTGACTCGACTCGGCAAGGAGATCTGATGGAGATGGATGAGGTGTTAGGATTTGGAGGGGTGAAAGGAGGAGGTCAGGGAAAGGTACACGCACAGCTTGGGAAGAATGGGAAGAAGGCTCGGAAGCGGTGGTGAATGGGATACACGGCGGAGGTGTTGCATGTGGTGGGCGGGTCGGGTGAAGGTGGCGGCACAGGCGATCGACTTCATGCTTTTTCTTTTTTTTTCTTTTATAAGCCTAGAAATGAGGAAAAATATAGAGGAGTGAATGAGAAATGGAAGAGATGAGCATAATTCATCAAACAATTATGTAAAAGCTTCAGGTTATAAAACTTTGGATTTGGCTGTGATATATTATTATATAAGAATAGAAGAAGAAGGTGACATGCTGGAATGGAAAGAAGATGAGCTGGTGCAAGGGTAAAAGAGTGAAAGGATGGTACAGGGATAGTGATAAGATTTTATAATGAAAAGTAGGAGATGAATAGACTTGATAGAATTAATATTTTAATTTCTATTACACGATGCCAGCCACTAATTTAAAGGAATAAAAAAGGCTAATGGCCATTCATTTTACAGTGGATTATTAAATGGTTACAGTGAACAGATAAACTCAAACAGTTCCATACTACTCCTTCTTTAAAGGCATATTATAAAAGAGAGGGTATTATACCCCTTATCTTTGATGAAGTTCCAAAGAAGAAGGAATATGGGTCACAAGGAAAGAACATGAAGGGAAATGCGGGAATCACTTTTGGGGAGCCAAGTTAGCAACGAAGGTATTGAGCACAGTTAATACTGGTCCACCACACTTCAGGATGCGAGAGAATTTATGAGAAAATGCAATAAATGTTAAAGGCTCACAAGTATCCCTAAACAACCATCTCATGAGCTTATCCTTTTAGCTAGTCGAATAATAAGACGACTTCTTTTGTCAAAGGGGGGAGAAAAGAATGCTATAGTGGAAATAGACTACTTCACCAAATAGGTAGAGGTAGAACCCCTAGCTATGATCATCGCGAACAAGGTAGTCACTTTTGTGCTAAGAAACATAATCACTAGGTTCGGGAACCCTACAAAATAATTTCTGATAATGGAACCCAATTTTAAAATAAAATTTATAGAGCCCTGTGAAAAATGGCATAACATAAAGTTTCTCCTCTATCGAACACCCACAATCGAATAAGCTTATAAAGCAGCAAATAAAACTATCAAGAAGTTACTTAAGAAAAGGCTGCAGAAGAAAAGGGGAAGTGGGCAGAGAATTATCATTGGTATTTAGGCCTATAGGACCTCAACTAGAACCCCAATTGATCATACCCCATTTTCCTTAACCTCTGGCTACAGAGCCTTGATTTCCAATAAATAGATGTCCCGTTATGTAGAAGAATATCATACACAATCGAGAAGAACGGGAAGCTAAAGGAAGGTGGATTCGATCACATTCAAGAAAGAAGAGATAAGGCAATAGTCATATCCATCGCATTCCGACAAAAGGATGGCAAAAAGTTACAATATTAGGCTCAGTAAAGGAACTTCTGTAAGGGAAATTTAGTACTATGAAGGGTAATGACCAGCACAAAAGACCTAGTGGATGATGCTCTGGGCCTAAATTGGGAAGGATCGCTAGTTATAGTAGAATTTTTAAACAACGAGGCATACCGACTATTAAAACCTGATCTCATATAGTTCCAAGAACATGGAACTCGGATCACTCGTGCCTTATTTTGTATGATTTATGTTATTTTTGTAACAAATATTGTAATTATTATGAAAACTAATAATACAATGAACTGGACATAGAGATATTGGATGGCCCAAACCAGCACAAAAAATCTCTCTGTATCAATTTACCTAACATATTTAACAATGAATTAGACGTAGGGATATTGGAAAGCCTAAACCAGTATAAAAATCACTTTATGTTAATTTACCTAACATAGTTAACGCTTACACTGGACGTAAGGATATTAGATAGCCTGAATTTGTACAAAAACTATGCGTATGAATTAAAATGGTCGTAAATACCTGACCTAACTTCATAGTCGAAATACAGTCCACCCCCAAATGGCAGGGTAGACCCTACCAAACACACGAATATGAAACCACCCCTGAAGAAATTGTACTAAGCATGCAGCAAAACATGCATGCCAAAGGCACAGTTTAGGGACCGTGAATTACGCAAGTATCCCAGCAAAAATGGAAAGAAGAGATGGTATATGAAATGTAAAACAACCTACAAATTAGGTGTAATTCCAGGAATTACTTAGAACTTGCCCGGTAAGATCAAAAGCAAGGATTCCTCATATTTTCGTAGTTCTATTAACACTCATTAAAATCTGGACATATTTAAATAACCCATACATCTATAAAAACTTTAAAAGTTTATAAAAAAATGATAAACTACAATTTATAATAATACAATGAAACATCATGGGTCTGACTCGGGCTCGAAAGAAGCGTTAGTTATGATTGTTCTTCGACGAGAAGATCTACAGGCATCCAACGTCGGGAACTAAGTAAATCCATCCCTAAGTTGGAGATTAAAAGACGGGTCATCTAAATCAGTAAATAACAAGCAACGAGCGACTAGGAGCAACGAGCGACTAGGAGCAACGCTACCAAAAGCAATACGAGGGTCATAATTAGCACCAATCCAAACGTCACTATAGTCATGTGGATCAAATTCATAGTCCAAATGATTTTATAAAAAGGTCAAATGAAGTCCATGCTAGAAGATAATGCGGACATCAATCGCGCGCTTCGCTACAATATCTACCATAAACTTTTTTACCTTCTCGTTATCGAGTTGCTCCATTAAGGTTGCCTTATCTAAATTACCAATATAAGTGGCAGCATAATCAAAATTGGATTGGGATTCTAAGGTAAAAAAATTGTTCTTGAGAGCATTCACATGCTCCATAGCCACTTCCCTAACCTGTTCAATCTCACTCAAAAGCAAATCTTTTATTTTCTTAGTAGTTTTAGCATAGGCTCCAAAAATCTCCCATGCGAACTGCTACACCTAGTAGTTTTAGTCCCTTTTTATCATAGTTCTTTAACTCAACAAACTTTGTCTCATAATAGTCTTCCAAATCATTCTTCCACTTAAGAACAATATCAATATCTACCTCTGGTAGGAGTGCAGGAGCGGCATTGGATCTTGAAACTGCACCTAAAGTCAAGGCCATATTAGGGATGTCTCAAGCACTGATTTGCCCAGCATTTTGCTCGTTTAATTTCTCAACTTTCTGTTCCAAAGTCTTAATCTCATTTCTGTATAATACCCCATATACATTTTTGGCATCTCTTAACAAACCTTTTAGTTCGGTAACTCTTGTCAGGTTGAACTTAAGTTTCTCCTCTAATCAGCTACCCTGACCCTCAATAAGACGAGGTAGGCTGATAGTCAAACATTCCCACATAAAAAAATGAAGAAGTTCAATTAAGCAAAAAAATCATAAAGAACCAACATTCCTTCATAAAGAAATATAATTTACACAACAACTACACGAGTATTTATGCATCCAAAAAATTACTCTACAATGCAAGTTTACAAAAGCATCCTAGGTTGTAGGGTTATTAAACATTGCAGTAACCATAAAAACACCTAGGGTATGCTAGCTAGAGGCTGAACGGTGTCAATATGGATGGTCTTTCTTGGGTCATAATTGACACCCGCCCAATGGTCCATTGGGTCCTTTATAGCTACTTCAATACTAGGTGTATTGCATAGGAAACTAAGGTCGACTAAGGGGAAGAGAACCAAAAACATCCACGGCACACTGCAAAGCGATCTGCCCCATCTTGCATTTAACTTTCTCCTGTCTAAGTTTCGCTGTAAAGGTAGCAATCCATATCCTTCCCAAGCGTGTTTACAGGTGCCGCTATAGCACATGGGGCAGCCTGAGCATTACGCAAAGAATCCTCAAGCTCATAGATCCTGAGCATGGCTTCTTTCCTCATTTCTTCTAAAGTATCAATTATCTCAGCTCTATTTTTTGGCATTTCTAGAAAAATTACCAAAGTATTTAAGAGCATCCACCTTCATTCCCTTCCTCTGTAAAAGAAAGGAAGCTTCATCAGCCCCTATTGCACCGTTTGCTGTTAATAATGAGCTTCCATCACTTTAAGTTTGCACTTAAAGTGCACTTCTATTTTTATCATCCATTCATTTGCTAAGGAGGAATCCACGCCCGCGAGGGTAGCAGGAGTCGCATCTAAATTGAGACCTCCTGCTTTCTTTCCTCCTCTGATATCTTATTTATGTTCCATTAAATGGGGAATATGAGCAGACATATCCTCTATAGTTTTTACCAACTTCTTTATTTCTGCCTGATAAAGAACCTCATAAAGTGTCTCGCCATCTTTCAAGGATTGATATAGTTCATCTAACTTTAATTCGGTAGCCTCAACCCCCGGACATAATTTAATGTTATGCCAATGTTCACGTTCCAACGCATCTTTAACATCTTTAAGTTCTAAAAGGGATTCCTTCAATTCATTCTCGAGCCTTTCGTTGGTAAGTGTCAGATGGATGCTCTCCTCTTCCAAGGCCGCAACAAGAGTCATGGCCGCAACATCAAACTCAAGCACACTAGTGTCATCCGGGCTATAAGTGATGAGGATCCGAGGCACGTTGGAGTTAAAGGCTCCAATGAACTCGTAGGAGCTGAACTAGTTGGTAGTAATTAAAATTTTGATTTAAAGGAAATAAAGACAGTTGAGATTAATATTGCATAAACACTTAAACCATAAATAATATCGCTATGTGGTAAGTCCAATAAGTAATAATATGTAGCGTTTAATCCTAATGAAAATCTCTATGTATTCCTAAACCACTCCAAGTGAGGGGTGGGAAAGAGCTACTTTCTAAAGTATACTACCATCGATGCAGTATGAAATTACCGAGTGTCTCCTTTTCTTTAACTATTTAGTCAATCTTGGAGAGAAATCCTTGGGTTTCTTCTCTGGATTGCACAAACGACTCTTCTTACTCCTCTTCATGCCTACGATTGCCGCTACCTTAAGACCAAGACAACCTGTGGTTAGAGTTTGAGTTTATCCACAATTCCTTTCAAAGTTTAGTAAAAAAAACTTCCTCAAAAGACTATAGAAACAAAGAAATGAATACAACATGGTCATTCGTGGGACAATAACAAAATAGAATAATGATAAAAAAAAGTAACCATAATACAACTAACTAACGAGCTAATTTTCACGATATGCTAAAAAAATTTAAGATCGTATTCAAAAGTTAGATATTTACATATGCTTGGGAAGTTAAAATGACCTCGGCTTACTTAGATGCCGTAACTTCTTTAGACACCTCATCATTGTTTAGTTGTAAAGAAGCAGAAGGGGGGCATTCTCTACAACTACCTCCTCATCCTATTGGGTCATGCATTAGGTAAGAGGGTTGTTTATTCTCTGAGGGTTGTATAAGAAGTTGAGATCGACTTTAGCAGAGAACTGGCATCAAGTTGAAGCATACGTCCAATAGACCACACTATAAGTAATTTGTGAAAGCTTCTCCTTGGATGTTATCAACACCTCCTCCTTCTCCTTTAACTCATGATCCTTTTCTTATAGCTTATGACCCTTCAATGCTAAAGTCACTTCCAGAACCTTCACTACCTTCTTACAATCAGCTCAATATGCCTTAAATTCTTCTTCGACCTTAATCTTATCAGAAGCAGCCAAAGTAAGTTCCTCTTCAAGTTTGGCAACGCGGGCAAGGTTGCGTTTCCACTTCTTTCCAGGCTCAATCGTCAAGGCTCCAAGATGTATAAAACAACAAGTGAGGAGCACTTGAGAAACCCATAACAAATGAAGAAGGAAAGAAAAATACTTACATAAGTCCAATAATTCTCCATTTCGACCATGATCTCAGAAGGGGAGATCTTAAGAAGTAGGAGTAAAGAAGAGAAGGAGAAGATGTGGTGATACTGGTTAAATTATCTATAGCAACCCTTCCTAACTACTCAGTAAGGTCAGTAATGGCACCCTCAAGTAAGGGTAGGTATCGAGGGTGAGGGTCTTGAAAAGACTGCGAAGGTAGAATGGGTAAAACTTCTGAAGAAGGAACGTTATGGGTACAGCAAGCCTCTTGAAAGGTGGGCCAGGGACCTCATCCCCACCATGCTCCCTCTTTTGGATTTTCTTCTTTGCTGATTTCTTAGCCTTAGGAAACGCATCTACAAGATCATTAAGTATTTCACTATAAATAAAGGAAATCTCTTGATCAGCAAAAATCCTCATAAAGGTCAAAAACATAAAGTGATAATTTTTTAGTCTATTTTTAGCAAATTATATCCTTGGGTTCATCCGAGGTCGACGAAAACATAAAATAGAAATGGGAGAAGTTGTGATCCAGGTGCAGAAATTCATGCTTTGCTAACATCAGTTTAGTAAAAGTTATTGCATCCTTCTCTCCTTTTCATCTAAAGCTAAAATACGGTTTCTACAGGGTTCATATGACTCGATAACATGATTAGAAAAAATAGATCGATCAGGATGCAGACAAAAGGAAGAAGGAAAGTTATCAGATTCCAAATAAAGAAATACTGATAGATCCATCTCTTCATCTTGTAAGGAACAGATGTTAGGATCAATTTTTTAGCTCGAGCATAGTAAAATCCAACATCACCTCTATAGGAATTTTATTAACATCGAACAAAAATTAGAACTCCTCATAGTTAGGAGGAGAACCATTCTCTGCGTAAAAAATGAAAGTAGTAACTACAAAAGAATAAGAAAGGGGGGCAAGTTGAACGGGAACAAGATCAATGACGTTTAGCCATTCACGAAGAACTGGTTTTAAGGGGAGATAAATCTTGCACCGTATATGTTTAGGCATGAGGGAGACAAACCCATCTGAGGGAGTGTAAATTTGATCACGAGACTTTGGAAACCTAGCCTTAAAACCTTCGAACCCAAAATGGTATAAGGTATCCTTAATATCTTTTAGCTTGGTAGTCATAAAGGGTAAAGATAAGGGAAAAGAGGAAAAAAAGGCTATGTCGAAGTCACACGATTAATTGTCAAAAAACCACAATATAAAGGGGATTACAAAAGAAAGAAATCCTTATTTGGTTTTGGAAAAAAACAAGACTTGAAAAAATCGATCAGCATATAGAAATTTCCTTTTTATTTCTTTATTTTCTTTCTTTCTAAAAGAGGAATGAAAGAAAAATAAGGAGAAGAAGAGAAATATATATTCACCTCGACAAGAATCACAGCCACACAATCAGAATGATGGAAAAATCTACCAAATGTCAGTTGATTAATGATAAGAAAGATAAGTACAAGGATCAAATCAAATTTTCAGGAGAGATGAAAAGATAAAATCTATAGCATTTCAGAAGATTGGCTAATGAAGAGACAACATGTGTGCTCAGGTTTAAATGTGAAAAGGCTACAAAGACTTTTTGTTTCTAGTGAAAAGAAGGAAGAGAGAAAGGAAGTGATACGTTGTAGGAAGATATTAAAATAGAGGCAAGTTCGCATCCATCTACAATCGCTACAAACATGGGGGGACAGTGTTACACCTATATTTCTCAAATGTAGTCAAGGGAATATTGATACAAATATTGAGCAGGAAGAACTCCCCTCATAACGACAAGAGCTAAAAGGGAGAAAGAGAAAAAAAACTAAGCCCGGGTGGTGCTGTACCAAGATAATATGAAACTACGGCAGGATAAACGAAACTGCACTTATAATATTAGGCAAGCTGTAAAAGGACATGATGACAAAACTCATGCAATACTGCATCGAGGCCCAAAAAACAAAAGCACAGTTGCGCTCCGCATTAAAGACACATTCGGCACTATGCTATTGCACTGAAAGAATCAAAGTACCCATAATGTATGCATTGCAACTTAGTACTAAAACAAAATGAGGAGAGCCACTACCTTAATATGATAGGACAGCGCTACAATCTTATATGTCGATATAGAATTAATAAAAACTGCGTCTGTAGCGTCCCGAAAATTTAAACACTTCGTCTTCGGGTATCGAAACATTTTGAAATATAATTAAATGTTATAATATGATTTATATCCTTGTTAGACATAATTTATTTAATGAATATTGATAAGAAACTTGTTTTTGAGAACTATTTACAAAAATATATTATTTAAAGAAAAATCGGTAATGTGGCCGAAAATCGATTTATCGATAACACCTTTGCGATCGATAGAAGTTGTTCGAAACCTTATGCACTTATCTAATGATCAAATGAACATATTAGTAACTAATTAACAGGCATGCCTCTTTGTAAAACTTGGAATGTTCTAGAAGCTTGCATATGGATAAAAGATATTTTCATGAGACAGGTATATGGTAATTAGCATAAAGAAGAAGTGACAGAATGGAGAAGTAATGAAAGGTGAAGCTTCCATGGCATGGTGGAGGGGTGAGTGCAAGCTTAAATACACCTTATAAAGCCTATAAAAGGAGGAGCATACCCTTAGGAACTAATCACAATTTCACAAACCAAAGCCAAGCTTTTCTAATGGCTTAGTAATCTTCTTTCTCTCTTATGTTCTAAAATAAAGTAGTTGCAAATCAACTCCAAATCACTTCAAACTTTTCCATAAGCCTCGGTACAATATTAGAACACATTCTACCATGCGAAAACTTGAAGAAAAAATCCATGCTCTTTACACATTCAATGGTCGTGAGCTATATGGGTGAGATGGAGGCAAAAGCATGGTGAAGCAAGGAGAAGTAGGAGGCAAAGGTGGTTGCAAGGTTGGGCTAGGACATTGTTAGCTTGGATATTAGTTCTTATTTGGTTAAAAGTGAGTTAGAAACTCACTTTGAATGAAAATATAACACATATGTCTATGTTTGATTGTGTTAAAGTTGTATGAATTGTTGTTGACATATATTAAAACATTGGTCCGAATTCTTGCTTTGAATGTGACATATGTGATCCGTGTAAATGGACATGAATAAACTTGGAATGGTATTGAATAGACTTGTATTATGTGTAACTAGACGTCAAATAAAGTACATATGTTATAGATGAACTTTGGTTCAGACTGGACTTGGATTTGGACGTGCACTTATAGCAATAATCGCTATAGATGCAGTTTGAAATTGTCTTGTTTTCGACGATTTTTATGAAACTTTATAGAGATATCCTTAGGGTTTCCAGCTATAATTAGATTGTTTTATACGTATGTTTATTGCTATTATAAGCTTGATTAGTAAAAAGTTAAGAACATCATGTAAAGTGGCCAAAATATCACTAGTGCAAAACTACCCCGTTTAGACTTGATTTTATGGACTCAGAATGTTTGAAAAGATGTTTAGATTTAAGTATTTACTTTCATTATTTTTATAGGTGTTTACTAACTATTTTTAGAGCATATTAAAATGGTTTTAGATTTTTATGGATTTTTAATGATTAATTATAAACTTTTAAAGAAGAGATATTTTGTTAAAATATATAATGTCGTTTTCAAGTTTTTAGGGATTTTATAAACTTATTATTTTAAAGTAATATTTTGAGTAAATTTTTTAAAACTTGAAGCATTTTAAAAGCATTTTAAGTATATATAGTTTTTAGAAAAGGTGTTTAACTATTTTATATCATATGTAATAAATATCTTCTAAAATGGTTTATTTAATATCTAGTTTAATAAATAAATTACTATATGTATATATCTTTTCAAAGGGTTTGAAAGTACCGACAAAAGGTTTAGAAAGGGGTAAGTAGGTGCTTAATGGCCGAATGGTTAAATTTTTCAGTATCTATTTATGAGAGTTAAGATTAATGTCGAGTAGGGACAGAGCAATAGAGCTCTAACCTACCGGTGTCTCTCTTAACCAAGGAATGGTAAGTTAAGAAATATTGAAAACGTGTCAATCGTGTTGATTCTTACTTGTTTATGAAAGCTATTAATACTATACTTAACAGTAAAAGATGATGAGGTAGACTTATCTATTTGTGAGATTCAAGAATGAAGCGTCCAGGCAAGGCTTTGATGCAACCAGTTGTTCGCGACTGGAAATTCTATTGATCGGAATATTATCGAAAATATATCATAATAAAACCGCAAGAGCACGGCGTACAATCACGGTACGTATGCGAGTACGGGCTGATCCATGAAGAAAGCAAAAAATTTAAGACTACTTAATCAAATTAGCCCAAAATTGAAAGGAGATTGTTAACTTAAATTTGTTTAAAAATGAAACTAAAACTAGATTGGATATGGGAATAAAACTATGACGTTAAGGAGCAATTTAGAGGAAAATCCACTTTTAATCATTCGTATAAATCAACACAAAATTTGATCAATAATCTCTCATTTAAATTCAAGTAGAAATGATTGATTTTTTTTATTATAAGCATGACCTATTTATGCTATTAATTAGCACAACTTAAGCCATCAAACTCTAGCACGTCATTTAAATTCACTTTCAAAATCTCATGAAAATGACCATGAAATTAAAAATAAAATCTATTTTAAGCATGATCTATTTATTATTAACTAGTAACATGGATCATCAAATTTTGATTTCAGTTTGACTTTCATTATCAAAGTCATATTTGTTAGATGATGATGTAATTTATGCTTATATTTGATTAAGCATAGCCTATTTGTGATTAACATGGGCTATCAAATTCACTAGCAAACTTACATCAACATCTAAATTTCCATTAAGCACAAAATAAGAGATTATAAATGAAACCATTCTATGTTGATTCAATATGATTCATGAGAGCTTCATTACCACTAAATTGAAGGGGTTTGGCATCTCATAATTGAATTGATTTAAACAAAAAAAAGGAAAATGAGAGCTAATTAAAAGAAAAAATAACTAACTACTTGCATACAATAAATCAAAACTAATTGCATTAATTAAAAAGGGCATTAAATAAAATAACAATAAAAGAAAGCATGAAATGAGAGTGCATGAAAGAAAGAACAAGGCTAAAAGCCACTAAAGAATCATTTTATTTAAAATTGATTTTGTGGTACAACTTTGCATTCAAAGAAGAAATTAAGAGCCTTCATTACATGAAACATAAGGGGCATTTATACATGCCTAAAACCTTAAATCTCTTTTTAAAGGACGAAAAAAAATGCCCTTGAGTTTGTGTAGCCTCCAAATAATCATTAGAGAATTAATTAGTCCCCATTAACATGTGATTTTGCCTTTAAATCTCCACCGATGTATGCTTATACTTTTAATTATGGTCCATTAGTTAGTAGGCATGTAGGCTCCTCCATTTGCATTAATTGTTTTCTTCCCTCTATTCTTTAGCTTTAAATATTTGTGCATGCATGTTTCCATGAAGCTCCATCCAATTTGCACTCAATTTCTTACAAATAAAAATAAAAACGTGCAAATAAATTTTCTCAAAAATAATTCACACACAAAATTACCATTTCGTCTCCGAATGAAGATGAATGAATAATGATTTGAAAACAATTTAGATTTTAGCTTAAACATGTAAAAATACCCTAATACGCTTATTTATTTTAATAAAAGAAGATTACATATGGGAGTAAAAATACGTACTTTTACGTGCACATCAAATACCTCTGCAATTATCTTTTTATTAGTCCCCGAAAAACTAAAAATAGGATAAATCTGTTTTCTTAGGAAACACGATTGCATTAAGCTTATACAACAAGCCGTTAAACCTCTAGATATCCCTAGTAGAACGAATGTTGTCTCGTGAGGGTTTTCAACGGATACTGTCCACAAAATCCAAAGGCGATGTGCAAATTCTAATGCGACTACATGATGTAAGTTTTCGAAAATATTTATAAATGGAAAATTTTACTTTTAAATTGACATGAGTAAGTTATATATAAGTTTTGGTTATTATCAAGAAATTTTAAACATTTTACTCATCAAAACTTCCGACAAAAATTTAGATATCATCACAATTGAACTCTAGTTTGGCTAGTTATTTCGGTTGATAACATAGTGCAACTATGAAATGAATCATTTAGTTGATTATCAAAGTTTTGCAAAGTAGCATTTTTATTTCTGTTGAGTAACAAGTCAAATCAATTAAGCGAAGATAGTGCTTGGGTTTCAATTGTTTGCTCACTCTATTTTGAAAAATATTAACATTATAAGTTTACATACCAAACTCAGATATACCAAGGCTATATATACCGATCGTGCACTGCCTTTCGGGCTTATGTGAGATAAGTACAAAGCATGGCGAGTGTACACACTTGCGTATGAACACATGACTCTAGATGTTTATTATTATTATTTTAATTTTAGTTACATACCCTAATTTAGATATCTTGAGGCCAGATATACCAATCCTGCACTGCCTTTAAGGCTTATGTGAGAAAGGTACAAAGCGTTGCGAGTATGCACACTTACGTGTTAACACATCACTCTAGGTGTTTCTTATTATTATGATTTTTTTTAAAAGAGATAGATATACAAAATCATCTAAGCACCACTTAACTTAGAAGATGAAAATTGTTATCGCCTTTGCTTTAAATTAACCACTCTTTTAAACAAAGATTACAATTATGATATACTTCACAATTATCACCTATGAACCCCCCTATATAGTAGTTACATGTTAGTTACTTGTCGCCAAACTTTTCTTTTTATTTGTGTTGAGATAGGTAATTTTTCAAAAATTTCAATTTAATAACCAAAATGCATACTTATTTTGTCATGTTTCTTAAAAAGTAAATCAGTATGCTAAAAAAATCAAATTTTTTTTTAGTTTTTTTCCTTTTTCTTTTTATTTGAAAGAAAATGCAAAAAAAAATAAACCATGAAACTCCCCCTATACTTGATTTCTACTGTGTCCCCATAGTCAATGCATGATATATTGGGTGTAATAGAGAAAATATGTACATATTTATAAGAGAGGGTTAAAATTTCTTACCAGACGTAGTATGGCTCATGAAGAGTCATGAGCTCCTCTCAATCACTCGCCAACTCCAAGTAAGGTTTCCAACGATGGCCATTGACTTTAAAAATCGATCCATCCCTGGGGTTTTCTATTTCTATAGCACCGTGTGGAAAAACAGTACATGCCACATATGGTCTGGTCCATCTTGATTTTAATGTCCAAGGCAACAAAAGAAGTCGAGAGACATACAAAAGAATTCATTGATTTGGTGAAAATGATTTTCTTAGGATTGACTTGTCATGAAAACTTTTGTTTTTTCTTTGTAAATTTTCTCATTTTCTTATGCGTCATTCCTAATTTACTCTAACTCGTTGATTTGTAATTTTCTGTTTTCGCTATATTTTTCAAGGTCGCAATTTATGTTCATAATTGCCCACAATGCTTTATATTCAAGTTCGACGGGTAAATGGCATGCTTTACCATACACTAACCTAAAAGGAGACATCCATAGATCAGTTTTATATGCAGTTCTATACGTTCATAGCGCATATTTTAATTTTTTTTACAAATCTTTTCGATTTTTATTTACAGTTTTCTCCAAAATTTTGCTTGATTTGGCGATCTGAAACTCCGACTTGAGCACAAGTTTGAGGATGATAAGGAGTGGATAACTTATAGGTTATCGAGTATTTCTTCATTGGAATTTCAAATGATTGATTATAGAAATGGGTTCCATTAATGTGCGAGGTGTTCCAAACCTCGAAATGGTGTTTTCTTTTATAAATTTCACAACAACTTTGTGGTTATTTGTTATACATGGAATGGCGTCGACCCATTTAGAGACGTAATCAACAATAAGAAGAATGTATAGATTTTCAAAAGAGTTGGGAAATGGTCCCATAGAGTCAATACCCCAAACGTCAAAGATTTTGATCATAAGAATGGAGTTCAAAGCATCATGTTTCGTCGAGAGATTTTTCCTAACATTTGGTAGTGATCATAAGTTTTACAAAGCTCAAATGTTGAAAAGCGTAGGCCGGTAAAAACCGCATTGAAGTACCTTTTTTGGTATTTTCTTTGGACCGAAATGACCACCAAAAGCTTGGTCACGACAAAACGAATGAACACCCTTAATTTCACAATCTGGAATGCAATGTCGAATGATTTGGTCAGAAAAAACTTAACGAATATGGATCATCCCAATAGAAGTACTTGACTTGGGAAACAAATTTATGTTTATCATGTTTCAATCAAAATGTAGGAGTTTCCTTGGTGAATAAATAGTTCACTATATCAGCATACCATGGATCAATGGAAACATAAAGGAGTTGTTCATCAGGAAAGTTCTCGTTGATAGGTAAAGATGATGGGGCATTTGAAAGATACAACATATGATCAGCAATGACATTGTTGGATCCTTTTTTGTCTTTAATCGTAAGGTCTAATTCTTAGAGTAAAATAATCCAATGAATCAAACGAGATTTGGCGTCCTTTTTAGCAAAAAGGTACCTAAGAGTGGAGTAATCATGCAAACAGTAATATGTGAGCCAATCAAATAAGGTTAGAAATTTTCGAGTGCGAAGACTACCGCTAGAAGCTATCTTTCGTGTAATTGAGTTGATCATCATTTAGAGTCATACTAGCGTAGTAGTCATGAAGAATTCTGTTGATGCATTGTCATAAGACAACACCAACCACAAAGTTAGAAGCATCACATATTATTTCGAAAGGGAGATCTCATTGGATGAGCAAATGATGGGAGCGGAAATGAGTTCATTTTTAAGATGTTTGAAAGCAGAAACACATTCAAAATTGAAATCAAAAGGAACATCTTTTCCTAAAAGAGTAGTCAAAGGTCGAGCGATTTTACTAAAGTCTTTTACAAATCGCCGATGGAAACCAGCGTGCCAAAGAAATGAACAAATGTCCTTGATAGATTTGGGAATGGGTAGATTAACAATTAATTCAACTTTTTCTTTATCTGCCTAAATGCCATTATTTGAAATAACATGCCCAAGGACAATGCCATGTTTGACCATAAAATGGCATTTTCCACAATTTATTGTTAAGCGTTTGTCTTTGCATTGATTTATAACCAACTCGAGATAGTGTAAGCACTTGGTAAAAGAATTTCCAAAGATTGAAAAATAGTCCATAAATTCTTCTAAAAGGCATTTGATCATGTCAGAAAATATGCTGACCATGCATCTTTGGAAAGTAGAAGAAACATTGCAAAGGCCAAATAACATACGTCGATACACAAAGGTGCCAAAGGGACACATGAAAGTTGTTTTCTCTTGATCATGGGGAACGGTCGGAATATGGTTATAACCAGAATTACCATTAAGAAAGCAATAGAATTTGTGGCCGGCTAATCATTCAAGCATTTGGTCGATGAAAGGAAGAGGGAAGTGATCTTTACGCGTTGAGCATTTAATTTTCAATAATCAATGAAATACGCTAACCCGTTTGAGTACGAGTTGGAATGAGTTTGTTAGCGTCGCTCGCGATAACGGTAAGTCCAGACCTTTTAGGCACAACATGAATTGGGCTATCCCATAAACTACCAAAAATTGGGTTTTCATTCCATTATCAAGGAGTTTATGAATTTCGTCTCGAACTACATCCTTCATTTTGGGATTAAGCCTTCATTATGCATCACGAACAGGCTTAGCTTCGTAACTGAGTGGATTTGATGTTAGACAAGAGCGAGACTAATTCCCTTAATATCGTTAATCAACCATCTAATTGCTTCTTTGTTTTTCAACAAAATTCAAAGAAGGGAGGCTTCTTGATCAAGAGAAAGATTTGAAGAGATTATGACAGGAAACATTTTGTTTTAACCTAAGTACGCATACTTAAGGTGATCAGGAAGAGGTTCCAGTTCCAACTTAGGAGGTTGCTCAATCAAAGAATTTGGTTGAAGTCTGGCTTGACCATGAGGGGTTCAAACGAAAGCGCATTTTCGATCTCGTTATGTTCGCCTTGAGACAGTTGTTCGTATTCAGTCTCCCGTTTGTGGTTAAGGTCAACTATTTCGTTATCAAAATTTTCTTGAATGGAGCTAATTTCTAACGTTTGGTCAAGTGGTTCGTTTGATTGAATTTAAAGATTGAAGATATTAAGATTCAAAGTCATGTCACCAAAAGAAATTTTCATCGAACCATTTCGACAATGGACTAGGGCATTTAAAGTGGCTAAGAAAGGTCGTCCTAAATCTATGGAATTTGACTCATCGGATTATTCACAAGTTGTGCCTCAATGATAATGAAATCAATGGGGAATATGAATTGAATGATTTTGATGAGTACATCCTCGATTTTTCCCACAGGCTTTTTATCAAATGATTGGAAAACTGAAGAGTTACTTCCGTCGGTTTTAGTTTACCTAAGCTAAGTTGTTGGCAAATTGAAAAAGGAATAAAGTTGACACTCGCACCTCAGTCTAATAAGCATTTGTTAAACATCTTGTCTCCTATTGTACACGAGATCGTCGGACAACCAAGATCTTTGTATTTTACGAGAATCGATTGAGACAAGACTTTACTATGACAAGCAGCTAATAAAACTTTCTTGGGTACATGAGTGTGCCATTTTTGAGTACACAAGTCCTTTAGAAAATTAGCATAAGTTGGGACTTGTTGAACGATATCAAGTAGAAGAATGTTCACTTTGACTTGTTTGAAAATCTCCAACATCTTTTCCATTTGATCAGATGGTTTCTTAGTTCGAAGTCGACGTGGAAATGGAATTCGATACTTAATAGGTTGGTCTATTCAAGTAAAAGAAGAATTTGGATTGTCATTTGACTTGATATTTGACTCGATGTTTTGTTCAGAATCGCTTGTCGTTTTCGAAATGGAAAGATGGGCTTTTGGTTGATCATTTAGACTGATAACTTGGTTATCGGTTAGTTTATCGGAACACAAAGTCATGATAGCATTCATTTGGTTCACATTGATATCCTGAACGACATGAGCTTAATTCGAGTTCGTCTTTTGGTCTCTAGGGTTCAGAGCTGGTTGATTTAGGAACGTGCCTCGTTCACGTCCACTAATAGAAGTGGCTAATTGACTGATTTGCATTTTGATTTTAGCAATTGATTGACTCGTATTTTGCAATTACGAGGTTGCCAAATTTTGCAGTTACTATTTGATTGGAGGCTTTGATTCATTGCTTTAGCTAAAGTTTCAAGACTTTTCTCAAGTGAAGTCATTTGTTTAACGTCTTGAGGAGCGAAAGATTTTTGTCGATGATTTTTAGAGGAGGCACAAAATTTTGTCGAAAGTGGTTGGGCTGAAAGGGAGGATTCGAAGAAATGTTTGAAAATGCTTGAAAATTAGGATGAACAAAATTCATGTTAGAGTTATTTGGTTCCATGCAAAGTTAGGATGATTTCTCCAACCGGGATTATACGTTTGAGAAAATGGGTCATTCTTAAGTTTGTTAAAAGCATAGAGTTGTTCTAAAGAATGAGGACACTGAACAACAATGTGATTCGTATCGTTAAATATATAACACAATGGTTAGAAGCTTGGTTCATTTGATTGGATGAGAAAACGCTATCGAATTTGTCAATCATTATATCGATTTTTTCTTCTAAAGCCAACGATGATCCTATTAAGTGTGTGTTCGGTTGTGAATAGATGGATTTATTGTTAGAGCATTCCCATTAGGATGATTTTTCGGCCAAGTTCCCAAGGAATTTGTAACAACCCAAAATTTAAGGAGGAATTAATAATAATTATAAGTGAAAGGAAATAGTGTTATTAATTGAAATTAATATTGAGACTAATTGGCGGTAGATTTATTGAATGTTTCAATTAGAAAGAGAAAAAGGAATTAAATTGTAATAATTGAGTTTAATATAAGGATTTGTATTTGTGTCAAAATAGAATGAACATTTTAATTAAAAATAAATGCATGTTTTGGGATAAATAAAATAAACTTCTCATTTATGAATATATGTATGCTTTTATAAACAGGGAGTTTGTTTTGTTACAAAGAGAAAAAAATTTATGACAGTGTATTTAAAAAGAAGACATCCACTTTTATAAATTTAGATGACGATATTCAAATGAGATGTGTTATTGTAAATGGGAGAAAATGTAACCACATATTTATAAAAAGAAGGAATTTAATAAAATAAAGTTGTATTTTGAAAAGAAAAGGAAAAAGTGTATGATGGAAGGATTACATTTCTTACAGAAAATATAAGGTATGTTATTGCTTTGTTAGTAAAGAATAAGGGTCAGTTTGATTTTTAAACATAAAAACAATTACCGGAAATTATTGTCAAGGACAAAATTTCTTAGCATTTCGGCCTCAAGAACAGACCTTCGGTATTTTTGCCTGAAGGACAACTTTCTTTAGGTATCAGCTTTTAATTATTGGTAGCAATTTTTAGGTATCAGTTTGTAGTTATTAGTAGCAGTTTTTAAGTATCAATCTTTTGTTCGGTAGCAGTTTTGGAAGAATGTTTGTCATTATGAATAATTTTGAAGGAATGTTTGTCCTTATGATTAATTTTTAGCAGAACGTTTGTCCTTATGGTTAAAATATTAAGGTCATGTTCCTGAGGCTAAAAATATACAAATTTTTGACTTTTAAATTAATTCCCCCAAAACATTAATACCAATCAATTAATGAATTGATTGCTCACTTTAAAGGAAAATAATTAGGTTACTAATTAAAACACAATATATATACACGTTTGTAGACATATGTTATTTATCTAATTACAACAGATGTGAATATGGAAAAAAATGCAGACATAACAATTCACATGATATTTAATGAATTCAGATATGAATATATAGAATATTGAATAACAATTCACATGTTATTCATCCAATTAAATCAAACGTGAATATGTACAATACCGACATAAGAATTTCTAGTTATTTATTAATTTATTTTAAACATAAACATGGAGAAATATTGACATGTTAATTTACTTATTTCGGATGTAAATGTGGAAAGATATTGATATATTGTTTGTTTGTTTACTTCTAACGTAAACATGTAAATTAAGTGGGATGTTGAAAACTGAAATGAAACATGCGAATAAAGAGATATGCATGGAAATTTAATATGAAATAAAAGGTCACAAACTAGAAATTAATTGAGGAGAAGAAAACGTTATTTATTGTTTGTATATTATTGAGGGTGTAATTAATTAAATTAAATATAAGATAAGGCACTGACAGGGCGCACTGTAAGATTTGACACAGCAATGAGTCGGTAGAAGTTTCTAGAGATTCAAATCTACGATTGAAAGCACACCTAAAACACTATAAATAGGACTTAAACTAACCTAGATTTTCACTCTAAAATCAAAACCTAGCCTCAATTTCTCTCTCTCTCTCAAATATTTACCTGCATTCTTCATTTATAAAATAAAATTATATTATATATATATACATTCAAATAAAAGATGGAGATTTCACAAATTAGAGGAGATTCCTAAAGAATTTTGGTTACTGTAAAAAAAGGGATTCTTGCTTTTTCTCAGATGAGTAATTGTAAGTATTTAGAATTTTAAGTAATTTAGAATAATAGGGTTTCCATTAATTGTAGTTTTACTACGATTTTTGAAATAACCATTTTAGTAGTTTATTTACAGTTTTTAGAATAATTTTCAGTCTATTTCTTTTAGCTATTCTTTTCAGTTGATTTAGTTTATTTCTGTTAATTATAGCTTTTTCATTTAATTAAAGTTTATTTACAGTATTTTAATTTATTTAATGTTATTTATGTGTTATTTACATCCTTTTCCTACGCTTTAGATTAGAATAGATTAAATGCGAATATGGGTTCAAATTAAAAGCATACTGAAATAATGGAAGATAAGATGTAAATTGTAAAGACTGCAATAAAAATGGAATTAAGGCTGAAATCGAGCCTACTCATGATACTAATGTTAGAATTTTACTAACTAAAGATAATTGGCTTAGTTAACTTAGAATTATAACTAAAAGGAGTATAAGATGAAAGAAGCTTATTTTCACACCTAGACCATGGGTTAAGTAATAAGCATGATTATAACGTAGATTATAATAAGAAATAGAACAAAATGAGGCTTATTTTAAGAATTAGGATAAATTAATAAGCAAAAATAGTAGAGATAAATTATAACGGCTTATTTAAATATTTTATCTAAATTAATAAGCAAAGATAAAAGTAGGACCTATGCCAAAATAGTATTCCCCTATTATTTCTGTGAACACGGTGTTTCACATAAATCTGAAGTGAGATGAGGGGCACACTTATGCTAATAATTGTAATAATTGGTCAATACGTAGAAGTCAAAATCATGGGGATTTGGGCAAGGGGCGCAACTAGATATTGTTTGGATGATGGACTAGTACCAACAACATTTTCCCTACTATTTCTATGGACACGGTGTTTCACATAATCTTGAAGTGAGATAAGGGGAATGCTTATGCTGGAGCTTGAGGTAATAAGAAGACCCAATAGGTGGAACAACAGTAACGCGAGCTTAGTGGTGGTCACGCATGCTACTTCCAGTAATGGCTTATAAAACGTTATGAGTTCCAAGCGCTTAGTATGTGTGTCTTTTGTAGACATCATTGGCTTTTGTGTAGGCAGCTATATAACGTCTAGTCCACAGTAGTTACTTTGCATGTCATTCATAGACATCATCGCCTTCGGTGTAGGGAGCTACATAATGTCTAGTCCATATTAGGTCTATGGAGTAGCAGGCCGATCAAAGGGTAGAATTAGGATTCAGCCTAATTATAGGATTAGGAATTTTACCTAATCAAAGCAACTATCAAAAACAAGTGCAAATAATCAAAGTTAACCAATTATGTCAATTTAGTTAATTCGTATTTATTTCCAGCTTATTCCTTCTCTCTATTTCCTTTCTTTCCTTTTATATACTAAAACTGTTGTAAAGTCTATTACTTTTACTGTGACGCCCCACCTCTATACCCATGCTAGCCAAGGACACTACGAGGTAATTCCGTCAACTAACGCGGAGAATAGGGCTGGTTAGGAGTGACCATCTATAGCCTTGCTTTAAATATCTATTGAATACATTGACCCTTGTCATACCAAGCAGATCGACATATCCAATGAATACTTAAAACAAAACCATAGGTGGCTAGATGATCTATCAGAATAGAATATAACAACTCAAATGTAATATGCATCACAGAACAGTAGATCATCATATACACATATACGGATACACAACAGAGTATACAAACTGATACATGTCAAGTGGTATAGCAAACCACAATATACAGACGAATCCAAAAGAATACATATCAGAGTTACAACAAAAAGGACTACACAAAAGCTATAACAAAAAGGAGCTAGCTGAATAGTCCATGCGGAAGCAAAAGAGGCTAAGTCCAAATGCACCTAACCTGAAACATTTAGGTCTGACCCGAGTATAAAATACACGAGTCAGTCTAGCTAAACAAATCAGTTAGATAAACTAAACAACAAAAAACCTGCATGGTCATAAAGTATAACAAATATCTCTAAAAGAGATAACACAATCATCTAAGGAAAGATGAATCATAATAAGACAAGCCACATATCATCGGCAACTCAAATAAACAAAGGATATGAATATCCCAAAACAAGCCAAAAAGGCAAATAACAAATACCAATGAAGGTAACACAAGTTCCATAAGGTAACCGCTATACAACGTGTGGCTCAAAAAGACCAACACCGAAGGGCGATACCTAGGGAATATACATATCAATGAAACAACAGAAAATTGCACGTGCTCGGTGCTGTATAAACAAGGATCCATGAGCCCGAAGGATCCAAACCCAATATCACTCGAGCGGTGACGAATGACCAACTCCAAAAGCGATACTATAGGGCAACAAACCCGAAGGCACAAACCCGAAGGTACAAACCCGAAGGCAACATACCCGAAGGCAACATACCCGAAGGCATCAAACCTGAAGGAGACAGTCCAAAGACACTATCCCAAAGGCAACAAATCGTAGTGGAGGAGGTCCAGAGGCCCAGTACTGGACACCACTAACTGGCAGAATGTGTCACAACTCTCAAAAAGGAACCCAAAAAGTATTAACGTGAGTCCCATAACCACCTGTTCGCACTAAACGGTTTACTATCCGTTAGTCAATTTCACACTCAAAGCAGTATAAAGTTTACCTCATCTCATCGGTAAACCAGACCCAAAGGTCAATACGTTCAAACGAATAGATTGAGAATTAACTGAGAAGATGCACGCATGTGTTCATTGCACGCGTTTTATCTAATCATTTAATTCTCCTCTCACTTCGCTCGGAGTGCGAAATCGTGTGTGTTTTAAATAGAATTTATAAATTGGAGAAACGAGCTTTTAATACAATTTGAAAAGATTATTTTATAAAAACCCGTTCATGAAATCAAAAAGGAATCATCAAAGTCCAAAAATGCGATAACAACTAATTGGAATCAACACGAATCAATAAAAGTTGGAAATTAACTCAAAAATAGCCAAAATAGGCAAAATTAACAGTTCCAAACGTCTAGTAGATGTTTCCAGACGTCTAGCCCTATGTTCTGGTAAATATATGCTTTTCTCCTCTCTCTTTTTAATTCCTAGGTCATTTCAAATGTCTGAAATTTTCAACCAAACGTCTGAATAAATTTTCAACCAAACGTCTGAATTTTATTTCAGACGTCTGGATTTGGTTTCTACCTCCTTCAGTCCCCTTACCAGACGTCTGGATCAGACGTCTGAAATTAATTTCAGACGTTAGAAATTTTCTGCTAGGCAAAAAAACAGCCTAGACTAAAAGTAATAAATCCAAACCAAAATGCGATCGAACGAGCGATGGATGCTAGGGATTTATGCCAATCGACAACCCAGCACTATAGGCTCTTCGATACGCCTCCAAAAACATGATCAAACATCAAAGCTATGATTTTTAGAGTTTTTGTCTTTAAAACACCAAAAATTGCATTTTTCACAAAACCAATCCGAATCAAAAGCAATTGCACATAAATAAGTGTTAGGAATTCATACCTAACCTCAATGATGTCAAGAGAAGTAGATGTGAGTTCAAAAATCACCCTTTTAACTCAAAACAAAGATGGGAAGCTCAAATGCAAAGAAAAGACCAACCACTCTTCAATTCTACTCTACAAGCTTCAATCTAAGTTCAAAACAAGTATTCCTAAGTTAGGTTTTAGGAAATTTCTAAAATTGAAGGAAGAAAGAGTCGGAGAAGATGAAGAGAAGGCTTACCAATAGCTTCCCTTGGATTATAGAGCAAGAATTCGAGTTTGCAAGAGGAAACTAAGGCTTGGAATTTCTATTTCCCATTCTCTTCCCCCATTTTCAGTTGAGTTTGGGTTTAAGAAATGAAAATGAGTGAATGGAGAAGAGAAGGGGCTGAGTTGGGGTATAGGACGAGTTGGGTGAAACCCAAACCCAAAAGCCCACTTAGCAAATAGAAAAATTCTACTTACACCAAATATATCGAAGTTTATACTCAAAAAGATCGCAAATGCCATTTTGAACTCAATGGAAGTGGTTTCGAGTCCCAAATTGACAGTTTGCAAAAAGTAACATTTCGGACCTAAATCCGACTAACGACGCTATATTTAAATAAAACATTTAAATATATAATCGTTAAATATGCGGGTTGATACTTTTACTTTGCTTAAAGATTCTAGTAATTACTATCATTCACCAGACTTTTAGTTTAATACCCTCGTCCATTTTCCCATTCCCCCTCCCCATAAGCTAGCAGGAGCAAGGACGATAGATAGCGGACACTTGGAGAATTCTTTAGTATAGATTTCTTATGTATTTCTCTTTTTTATTTTCAGTTTTTTAGCTTATTCCATATACTAGCACTTTATGAGGGATAGTTTGTACTCTGATATTTATGAGACTGAGGTTTTGATTTCATGAGACATATATTGGTATTTTGAGACATATGATGTATTTGGTTATTTAATTCGATATTATGAAGTTTGAATTTTAGCAAATTATTATTTTAATTGTTTCCGCTATTTTTATCTATTTTGTCTTGTGAATCTTAGTCTCTGCTAGTTTTAGTTATACTTACAATGCATCACATCCTTTAGTGTGTCCTTTTGGGTATACTAAGGGGTATGAAGTGTTATACTTGGTATTAGAGCATAAAGTTACAGGACTCCCTAAAAAATTTAGAAAAGTAAACTATTTTTCAAAATGACTGGTTTTAATAGTATTTTTCAGAAAAGAAGCTCTTTAATTTAGAATTACTTTTAAAATAATAAAGAGTTTTTCTTAAAAACCCCTCAAAGTCCAGTTCAAACTCCTTTCGATTCCGGAATATCACACTCTTCCATCTCTAGTTCTTTGGTAGGTTGTTTGCACTTAGACATCTCTTTAGTAGTAGACCCCATTATTGTTTCAAACTCCATAGGAGGATCGGCACACTTGTCTATGATTTGTAGGGGTTTGAAAATTTTTATACTAGGCTTAGAGTTTGATTGTGACACCTATGTACTGGGATTTTCGGGGTATAGGATGGTTTTGGGGATGGATTGGTTATCCACTTATAGTGCGATATTAGACTGCAAGAAGGGAGTCGTTAGACTAGGGACATGTAGTGGACGGGCTCATAAAGTTTCTTACGACCCATAGGGTCAGTCATGTTGAGCTTCCTTTATTCCCTTGATTCATCACTATGAGAGCTATATCTGTCCGGTCGTTAAAGATTTCCCAGACATTTTGAGGAGGTTCTTTGTACACTTCGCATTCATCGGTTGAAGGAAAAATTCTTCAAGTGTCACTTTTGGAGTAAGGAAGTGATTTTCTTAGGGCATAGAGAAGGTCAACTAACGGAAAAAATTTGAGAAATGGTTTTGTACACTTAGGTTCAGATTAGTGGATTTAATGGTAGTGCATTGGAATAAATATGAGCATAAAAGATGAATAGAAGTAAAATACTTTAGTAAGGAAATGAGATTTTCAAGATTTAGGAAGGGTGCTCATAGGGTAGTAAGAAGAAAATCCACAATATGCCAAGCCCAATAAAATGAAATAGTTAGAATTGGAAAATATAATTGTCAATATTTTCGAAGAAGTAAATATTGGGTTTTTGAAAAAAAATTGGTATGAAATTTAAATTGGTTTTTATACGATGCAAAAAATTTTAAAGTGAAATTCTTTTTGAATAATTATTGAGCATATATAGCTCGCTGGTTTCTTTATAGGTAAACAAAGATTTTAAATATAAAAGCCTAAAGTGTATGAAGTATCGAAATATAGGTTATAACATTTATTATTGTAATAGATGCTTTCATGGAAAATAAAGGGAGCATAGACTACAACACTATTGTATAGCAGATGACTCCAAAAGGAAATGTTTTTACATGGTATGTGAGGTTTATTAGTGTTTATTTTTAATTAAATTCATACACTAGAATTTTTGAGTTGTAGTAACGGTGTTTTACACAACATCTATTTTAAACCCAAAAAAATGAATTTAAAAAAGATAATTTCTAAGGGTAAAAATAAAAGTGATTTGTAAAATACACTTTTTATAAGGAAATGGTTTTGGTTATGGATATATTAAAGCCGTTTTGGAGGTGAGTTTTTTGAAAAGAAAAGAGTAAGTTAGATACTAGAAGATGTCTATCATCAGAGAATGTAAATTAAATATACTTTAATCTATTGGAATAAAATAAAGTAATGGTATAATTTTCTTTGAAACCAATAAAAATGTTTTGTGCAAGTTACAAGGAATACATGAAGGAGATGTACAAGCTATGAGAAGTAACATATTTTGTATAGCCTATTTTGAAAAGTATAAAATAAGTTTCTTGTAGTTGCACCTAAACATGAAATCCTCTTTTAAAAAGGTCCATAGAAGATTTTTGCGTTGGTAGTTTCTCATAGGAGAAAGTAGTTCCAATATATTAAGGTATGAGACTGTTATGTATAATGAGAAGATGTTTTGAAAACACATAAGGATATCTAAAGATATACTGAAAGAAAATAGTTTGGTGAAAAAGCAAATAAATGTTTGGAAAACTTAATAAAAGTAAAATTTGAAAATTAATTTTTTTATAGAAAACTAAAAAGGTCTTTATAAGAAAACGAGGAATAAGATTTGGACTTAAAAGTTTTTCCCTCTAGGTTTGGGAAATAATGTAAATTCAAAAAGCTGTGAAGATGGAAGTCTAGAAAGATAAGATTTTAAGCAAACCTAGTATTTTCAAATTTAATAGAAACTTAAAGATAACATTTTTAAAGACAAAGGTTATGGGATTTATTGTTTTAAAATTTTAAAAACCTTAATTTTTAAATGGAACTATAAACACCGAACCAAACTCCTAAATGTGAAATGGATAGGAATCATTTTCTAGATGTAACGGAAAAGGTGTAAGACTACAAAGGAGACAACATTAATTACTTTTGGAAGTAATAATAGAGTTTCCGTAGAGTATATAGAACCCTAGTGAGAATCTAGGAATGTTGATTCATGTGAGCAGACTAAAGAAGAATAGTAAAATGGAGTTAGTAAAATTGTAAGACACGTATGGTTGAGAATGAATATTCCTGATTTTGGAAGAACTTGGGAAAAGCGTCTTTCTTTAGTGGAATTAGCGTAAGATAGTAATTCTCAAGCTAGCATTGGAATGGCACCTTCCGAAGCCCTTTATGGAACTCGCTTTTGTGTTGGATTGAGTTTATTGAGGTTAAAAAGACTTTGGAGAAGATTAAATTGATTAGGAGAAAATGCGTACTTCTTATCCACACCTCTCTTTAATAGTAAATTTTGAATTTCCTATTTCCATCTTTAGTTTTGAATAGGTTCTTTCCATTATCATCCCATGGGAGGGTAGAACTTAGGATTTAACCTTAGATGGTATGATTTGACGTAAACATGTAATTAGAACATGATATGTATGATGGATGATAGTGGTTGCAAGTGTTTGCTAGTGGATGCTAATGGACGCATATACTTACACTAGGCACTATTATCTTTTAGGGATCGGCCTAACTAGGACACTAGAGCATATGCATATGGATGGGTGCGCATTTGCATTTTATTTTATTCCATGGTTGCTATAAATGGATGATTATCATATGATTGTTGCATTTGGATGATGATTGTAGCACGCATATAGAACTATCGGTTATCATTAGGGAATTTTTGCATTCATTTGGATACATGGCACGGACATGATTGCATAAAAGGAGGTCAACTAAATCAGTGAACTGCGTAATCTTTTGCATTACCTAGGGATATTGATACTACACTAATTGCATAAGTATCATAAATTGCATTAGAAAAACTTAAGGACAATAGATGTAATGGGTGATGGTTGAGCAGTTGGTTGTAGAACTTGGATGAAAACTTTTATTTCATTCTTCTACCCTTAGAGATTTTGGGAACGAAATACCTTAAGGAGGAGAGAATGTAACAACCCAAAATTTAAGATGGAAATAATAAATATTTATAAGTGAAAAGAAATAGTGTTTATAATTAGAATTCGTTTGAAATTAGTATTTAAATTAATTGGCAGCAGATTTATTGAAATGTTTCAATTAGAAAGAGAAAAGGAATTAAATTGTAATGATTGAGTTTAATATATGGACTTGCATTTGTGTCAAAATGGGATGAACATTTTAAATAAAAATAAATGCATATTTTGAGATAAATAAAATAAATTTCTCATTTTTGAATATATGTATGATTTATAAACATGGAGTTTGTTTTGTTACAAAAGTGGAAAAAAAAAGGTATAATAGTGTATTTAAAAATAACGCATCTGCTTTTATATATTTAGATGATGATGTTAAAATGAGATGGGTTATTGTAATTGAGATAAAATATAACCATGTATTTATAAAAAGAACACATTTAATAAAATAAACGTTATATTTTGAAAAGAAAAGGCAAGAGTGTATTATGTAAGGATTATATTTCGTATAGAAATATAAGGTATGTTATTTCTTTATTAGTAAAGAATAAGCAGTTTGGATTTTAAACATAAAAACATTAATACCAATCAATTAATTTAATTGATTTCTCAATTTAAAGGTAAAGAATTAGGTTATTAATTAATACACAACATATAAACACGTTTGTGGATATATTTTATTCTAATTACAACAGATGTGAATATGGAAAAAAATGTAGACATAACAATTCACATCTTATTTAATGAATTCAGATTTGAATATATAGACTATTGACATAACAATTCATATGTTATTCATCCAATTAATTCAAACGTGAATATGTACAATACTAGCACAATAATTTATAGTTATTTATTAATTTATTTTAGACATAAACATGGAGATATATTGACATGTTAATTTACTTATTTCAGATGTAAATGTGGAAAGATGTTGATATGTTATTTATTTATTTATTTAAGATATAAACATGTAAATTACATGAGATGTTGAAAACTGAAATGAAACATGCGAATAAAGAGAGATGCATGGAAATTTAATATGAAATAAAATGTCACAAATTAGAAATTAATTGAGGAGAAGAAAACGTTATTTACAGTTTGTATATTATTGAGAGTGTAATTAATTAAATTAAATATAAGATAAGGCGCTGACAAGACGCATTGTAAGATTTGACACAACATTGAGTCAGTAGAAGTTTCTAGAAATTCTAATCTACGATTGAAAGCACACCTAAAACAATATAAATATGACCTAAAATAACCTAGATTTTCACTCTAAAATCAAAATTTAGCCTCCATTTCTCTCTCTCAAATATTTACCTACATTCTTCATTTATAAAATAAAATAAAATTATATTATATATATATATATATATATATATATTCAAATAAAAGATGGAGATTATACAAATTAGAGGAGATTTCTAGAGAATTTTGGCTACTGTAAAAAAAGGGATTCTAGCTTTTGTCTCAGGTGAGTGATTGTAATTATTTAGATTTTTAAGTAATTTAAAATAATGGGGTTTCTAATAGTTATAGTTTTACTACGATTTTTGGAATAACCTTTTTAGTAGTTTATTTACAGTTTTTAGAATTATTTTCAGTCTATTTCTTTTAGCTATTTTTTTCAGTTGATTTTAGTTTATTTCTATTAATTATAGCTTTTCCATTTAATTACAGTTTATTTATAGTATTTTAATTTATTTACAGTTATTTATGCATTATTTACATCCTTTTCCTATGCTTTTGATTTTCTTCTATTTTCATTTTTCTTTTATTTCTCCTTCTTCTTCGCGTATCGATTAGAATAGATTAAACGCGAATATGAATTAAAATTATAAGAATACTGAAATGATGGAAGATAAGATGTAAATTGTAAAGACTGTAATAAAATGGAATTAAGGTTGAAATCGAGCCTAATTATGATATTAATGTTAGAATTTGACTAACTAAAGGTAAGTGGCCTAGTTATAACTTAGAATTACAATTAAAAAGAGTATAAGATGAAAGAAGCTTATTTTTACCTTAGACCTTGGGTTAAATAATAAGCATGATTATAATGTATGTTATAATAAGAATAAAACAGAATGGGGATTATTTTAAGACTTAGGATAAGTTAATAAGCAAAGATAGTAGAGATAAATTGTAAGAGCTTATTTAAATAATTTATCTAAGTTAATAAGCAAAGATGAAAGTAGAACCTGTACCAAATAGCATTCCCCTATTATTTCTATGGACACGATATTTCACATAAACCCGAAGTGGGACGAGGGACACGCTTATGCTAATAATGGTATTAATTGGTCAATAGGTAAAAGTCCAAATCAAGGGGATTTGGCAAGGGGCACGACTAGATATTGTTTGGAGGAGGGGCCAATACCAATAGCATTTCCCCTATTATTTCTATAGACACGGCGCTTCACATAATTCTGAAGTGACACGAGGGGCATGCTTATGTTGGAGCTTGAGGTAATAAGAAGACCCAATAGGTGGAACAACAGGTAACGCAAGCTTAGTGGTGGTCATGCGTGCGACTTCCAATGATGGCTCATAAATTGTTATGAGTTCCAAGCGCTTAGTACGTGTGTCTTTCATAGACCATTGCCTTCTGTATAGGGAGCTATATAATGACTAGTTCACAATAGATACTTTGGATGTCATTCGTAGACACCATTGCCTACTATGTAGAGAGCTATATAGCGTCTACTCCGCAGTAGGTCTATGGAGTAGTAGGCCGATCAAAGGATAGAATTAGGATTTTAGCATAAGTATAGGATTAGGAATTCAGCCTAATCAAAACAGCTATCAAAGACAAGTGAAATTATGTCAATTTAGTTAATTCGTATTTATTTCCAGCTTATTCTTTTTCTTTATTTCTTTTCTTTCCTTTTATATACTAGAACTGTTGTAAAGTCTATTACTTTTACTTTGCTTAAAGATTCTAGTAATTACTATCATTCACCAGAGTTTTAGTTTGACTCACTTGTCCATTTTCCCATCCCTCCCATAGGCTAGCAGGAGCAAGGACGATAGATAGCTGACACTTGGAGACTTTTTTGGCAGAGATTTCCTATGTATTTATCTTCTTTATTTTTAGTTTTTAGCTTATTCCATGTACCGGCACTTTGTGAGGGATAGTTTGTAATCTGATATTTATGAGACAAAGGTTTTGATTTCATTAGACATATATTGTAGTTTGAGCCATATGATATATTTGGTTTTATAATTCTATATTATGAAGTTTGACCTTTAACAAATTATTATTTTAATTTGTTTCTGCTGTTTTAACCTATTTTGTCTTGTGAATCTTAGTCTCTGCTAATTTTATTTATACCTACAACGCACCACATCCTTTAATGTGTCCTTTTGGGTACACTAAGGGATGGTGGGTGTTACAGAATTGCCAAGCATCGTCATAATGTTAGGCGAAAAAATACCTTGGCACATCGATTCAAGCATGGTTCATGAACTATTTTCAAGTCCATCGTATAAGATTTGGTAAAGAGTCCATTTTTTGAACTTACGGCGTGGACTTTTTATCAAAAGCTCTTTTAATCTTTCAAAGTATTTTCTGAAAGCTTCACCCCTAAATTGTTGAAAGTTTACAGTTTCATTTCATATTTTGGAGGTTTTTTCAAGGGGTGGAACTTTTTTAAGAAAACTTTAAAGAATTCATCGCAAGTTTTGATCAAGTTCGAAGCCAAGCTATATAACCGTATTTCTGCATAATCGGTAAGGACGGATGAAATTAACCTAAGTTTGATTTCATTGTCACATAATTGTTGGTGTTTAATGGTTGCACAGACTTGTCCGAATTTTGTTAAGAAGATCTATGGGTAATCATGTTCGAAATTGCCAAATTTCGGGAGCATGACACTATGATTTGAATGAATTTCGAAGTGATTATCCATTGGAGCGAGTAAAGTTATACAAGAAGGAATACAAACTCTATCTGGAAAGATTCTATCCATTAGAGTTTGGGGAGGGTTTTCATTAGACATTGTTGGAGGTTCGTTCATTTGGGTTAAATGATTCGTCGTTGTGTCACGAGTCCACGCACTCATACACAAGCAAAAAGATCACGGAGAGAAAGATGTGAAAATCAAGGTTAAGAGAATGAAACAAGTTTATAGAACGAAACAAAAATTTCTTTTTCTTGTTTTTTTTAAAATGAAAATATTTACCAAAAATAAATTATTTTCAAAAGGAAGATTTATTTATATTTTGGATTTAAATTTTCTTTTAAATGTTTTTATTTTTTAGTTTTAGTTTTTGACAAGTTTTTTTCAGATTTTTGTTTAAAATCTAAGTTCAATAAAATGTGTTTTTTGTTTTTTGATTTTTTATATATGCAAGAACTAATGCACTAAATGAATGCAAGGACATAACCATAAATTTTCTATCCTTAGTAGCTCCTAACCCAAAACTGAATAATCACTCTTTGACCTAGTTCAATAAAATAGCGCTCAGCCAGGTAATGGATAGGAGTTATCGGTACACCATGAATCATCATAGCAATGCACCCGAAGGTTTAAGTGTTTCAGAGAAATAATCACTATAATAATTACAAATCATTGTAATAATTATAAATGATCATTGCTCTACCGTAGCTTGGATAGAAATAAATTGTTAAAAGAATTCAACTCGTCAAGGTAAAAAAAATTCCCTAGATGAGCTCGTGAATCCCTAAAGTCCAACGTCTAACCGTTATTATTAGTCAAATTTTAAGATGATATGCAATTTTGGGCCAAGGAAGAGGTGATGAAATCCCCCACTTATGTGAAGTTAGGTATTGCCCGTAGAAAAGAAAATAAGATAAAATGAATGCAAAACAATAATTAAAAGTGTATTAATAATGCAACTACAAATGGTTTTTTTTTCTTAAATAAAAATGCAAGCAACCAACAATGCAAGAAAATAAAGATAGGAGATGAGAACACGATACTAGAGCATGCAGAACTAGTAGCAAATTTATTCAAAAGTTTGGAATTTTTTTAGTGCAGATTTTACGAAGCAAAGCAAAGCAATATAATTTTTTAACTAGTAGTTCTTCTGTTTTTTGCAACCTGTAATCTACAGATCAAAAATTTGAAAAAGATACATATTTTTAAATGTTTATATTTTTTTTTTAAGAAAGAGGATATTTTTTAAAATAAAATAAAATTAAAAGAATTCAACCCATACTAATTTTTTTAAAACAATAGCCCAACTCAACCTGAATTACGAATTTTTTTAAGAAGAGAAGAGCCTTTTTGTAATAGAAAAACGAAATTTACACTAAAAAAGGTATGTATTCAAACTAAGGCCAACAAACAAAGCCCAATACGCACAAGCCCAGTTATTCCTTTTGTCTGCTTAGCCAAATTGGCACCCAACTAAAAAAGGAAATTCAATACCTAACTAAACGATGACAACACAAAAAAGAAAAAAGAAAAAAGAAAAAGAAAATAAAGACTTGAAATCAAATTGGCAGCGATTGGAGTCGGAGGGTCGTGGTTTCTTGATCGGTGGTCGTCGTGATTGTGTAGGTGTTCTAGTATGGTAGTTTTAGTAAGGTTGGTTGTACTCTAATTGTGGTCGTGATTGCTGAATCCAGGTCATGGTGTAGTAGGTGGATGGTCGCGTTGGTATACTTGCAGGCGGATGATGTTATGGTGGCAAAGATAGAGGCAGGTCACGTTGCAGAGTGTCCTAGGAGGTTGCAGTGTTTGAATTTGGGTTCACTGTAGTAAGGAAACTGGATTTGGGATGGGGGTGTTAAGGAGGTGCTAAGAAGAGTTATGTAAGTCCGGTTGTTGTGTTTCAAAGTGGTTGGTTGGAGTTTGGTTTGTTTTCAAGAAAGAATGAGCAATGGAGTCGGATGATGAAGGAGGCAGTGGTTGAATGCATGAGTTCGTGTGACGACCCAACTTTCTAACCCCTAGGAATGACACTTAACACATCCTTGGTGCTCGTATGTTGTTGCCCAAGCATCGGAAAGATGAATCGTCATGGGGTGAAATAAAGAACAGAATAAAAAAACCTCACAAAGAAACTGCCAAACAAAACATAACAGTAAATAATACATCATTAACTAGGAGTTGTCTGAGTTACCCAAAAGTAATACAAATCAGCTTAGGCGGTTATAACATACTGCCTTTACAAATGCTGAAACAAAATAAACTTACACAAACTAGATAGTATCACGGAATAGATATTTAAGAAGATGAAAAGCCTCCTTCTAGGACATCGTGTTCAAAAGAGCCCAATAAAGACCTGCTACTTTCAAACTACTCAAATAAAATGGGTACCCGAGAGTTTAGGGAAAAACAAACAATTCGGGTTAAAAGATTTGTTTGGTATGAGTAAACTTTTAAAATAATGGGTGTGAAATTAAACACAAAACTTGTGAGACCACGCAGCTGAACACAGAACAGGTTTGCTCTCACATAAATCAACATCCAAACGTGCAAAATGGATAAATAATTAAATGCCATTGAGAGTGGTTGACTCTTTCTGGCCCAAATAAGGAGATAAAATTTTCAAATGAAATAAGAAAAGGAATATCTCCAATAGACGACTAGGAAGCTGCACCCCCCTTGAAGTGTGCCTCTACTAATATACTTCAGAGAAGCTCATTTACTTTATGATACATCTCGAACCCTCTAAGCTAGACCTTGCCAAACCTTGCTGAGTATCCGAATATTCCATAGTTGGTAGCATTACTGAATTCAATCTAGATTAGATGCGAAAGTACCCTAATGGGAGAAATCCCACATAGCTTGGCCTTTTCTCGCTCTTTGGTTTTAGTCATTTCCGACAAATGATATCAATGCTCAACGAAGCAATAAATCGTCTTTGAATGAAAATAATAAAGGAGCTGAAGTAACTGATAGCCGAGGAACCAACTATCGAGTATATAAAATGATCATATATGGAGACTAAGTCTTATATACTTAACACCACTCATCGAATTCAAACTCGTTCTATTTCTTGGTTAACAATGACACCAGACAAGTCAAGGTAGTGTTACCTCAAAGTCATGTCTCACGATTATTCTTAACTTCGAAATAGCGACAAGTCTAATTCTTCGATGTTTAGTGCTAATCATATAAAAATTGTTCCCACATAAGTGATTTGCTTTACAAAATAATTCATTTCCATAACCGAATCAAACTTTTCTTTTAAAAACCCAAATTCGTACTTAGCTTCACATTACAAGTATTAGCTTTAAAACACTTTGTTAAAAGAGCTTACTAACTTGGAAATAACATTACAAAAAGGATATAACAACTTGAACATCTTTATTACATTGATAAATTAACTTTTAAAACTTTGTTAACTAAGTTAATTTACCAATTTCAATAACTGTAAATTAAAAATGGTAAATTACCCTTTAAAATATCATTAACTAAATTAATTAATAATATTAAATTAATTAATAATATTAAATAAAATTAATTTAATTAATTAAATACCATTATTTAAAAGTGATTAACTAATTTAAACTTTTTTAAGAAAAGATATATTTAAGGTTAAACAAATTTATTAACCTTTAAAAGTCATTAATTAAAAAGATTAACTAGTTTAAAAACATCATTAGTAAATTGATTATTTAACCTTAAACCATCATTATTAAAAGATTAATTAACCTTAAACATCATCAGATAAAATGATTAATTAATTTCAAACTCATTAACCAAGTGATTAGTTAATTTTAAACACATCCTTTATAAGTTAGTTAGTTAACTTTAATCCTTATTAATTAAATAATTAATTAGATTAAATAATAATTATTAAAATAATTAATTATTTTTTAAAACATCATAAAATAAAAACTTTCTTAACTTGTAAAATAATTCCAAGCACGATAATGGAACCAAACGGTTCCAATAAAAGGTGATTTTACGAAAGTGCCGATATACCGACTATTAATATACGGGCAGTTCAAAATTCAAGCATATGACATTTGCAAAATGAATATACATTAAATAAAAAAGGAATGAGCATACATACATGATGATTTATGATAACATAACATATATCAAGCATTTAATAACAATGACATTAGTTTTACTACTATATTTCCATATAACCAATGATTCAATTATTAACTTTCCAAAGCAACTATTTATCAAGCGACAAACCAATCCAACAACAATACCATCACCAAACATATATAACAAGAATACTAGGCAAGAAATATAGGTATTAATATGGGTTTAAACTTTGGTTTTTATGGATGAAGTTTTACTTACCAAAATGCGCTAAATAAAGTCTAACTTTCATCGAATTTTCTAAACGCTAAGCAAACTTCCTTAACTTGAATTTATGTATTTGTGTGGGATTATAGGGTGCAATATAGCTCATCCAAAGGCATAATTAGGCATGTCCTTGGCTATGTTGGGCTTGGCCTTGAAGTTTTGAGGTGGAAATGGTCTTAGTTTTGGTATAGGAGTGTTTGTATGTGTATATATGGAGTTTTTGTGAACTAAGGAAGAGATTTAAGGTGAAATAAGGTGATTTTTTTTCTAAGAATCAAGAAGAGAAGCCAAGAGTGGACATCAACATTGAGAGATATTTTTAGGAAAATGAGAGAATGAGGTAACAAAGTGAGAAATGAAGTTAGGGTGGAGGTATTTATAGATATGAAAGTGGGTGGAATTACTAATTTACCCTTGTCTTACTTTCACCAATCACAAAGCTCCACCTCTCTCCCTCCCCCTCTCAAACTCACGGCCAAGGTGGCACATACAACATGCTAGAACATGACATGCACCAAAATGTGTACAAAGGTATGGTGTTGAGTATGGTTATACATGAGAACTTATTCCTTTTTTATTCTTTCTTTATTTTAAACATAATGTGTCTCATCATGTTTATATTTAAATTAATCATGATTTATTACTACTAATACTTTGCTTAATTTACCATATAACACGCCTACATGAGTGATACAAATTGTGCACAATGTTTTTGATGACATTTTCGACGCCGAAAAGTCGAATTTTCGAAAAACGTTTTGGGTTGCATTTTCTATTTTTATTTGAACTACTTATTTTGGTAAAAAAATTGAAAATGCTTTTACTATCATTAATTAATACTTAAAACATATTTATTTGATTATTAAAATCCATCATTTAAATATTTAAAAATTATTTAAATATTCAAATACAAAGATTAAATTTATGGGCCATTATAGTTTGAGAGGCTATGGATTGTCGTCGCTATTTGGATTCGAGTGGTTGAAGGTTGCGGATGGTTGCATTTGCAGTTGTATGAGGAATGTGGGTTTCAGGTGGAATTGCAGTGCGATGATGACTGAAGTCTGTGATGTGATGAGGTGAGGCAGTGAGGAAGAGTGGTGATGTGTAGGTTGGAAGTTGAAGGAAGCAGTTATGGTTTAGGGTTAATTGTAGTTTTGGAATGATGTGTACATTTTTTAAGGCAGGTTGTGAAGTGGTGATGGGTTTGATGCCCTAAGTGAAGGTGATAGGTTGTGAGTATTTTGTTTGAAAAAGCATGGTTATGGAAATGTGGTAGGTCGGTAGGGAGTATAGCGATGATGGAGGAGTTTGTATAGGAGATGGATTATTGGTAGTAATTTGGTAAGTGGTTATCGATGATGGTGGTTCGTCTGTAAGTGTTGTGGAGGTATGTGTATGAGGCGGTGTGGGTTTGTTTGAAGGCATGAATGTGCAGTAGTTTGCAGGCATTGAGAGGTTGTGGGTTTTTTAGGTGGAGGAAGGTCGCAATTTGTAAGTGGAACATTTGTCAAGGTTGGTGTGTGAAGGAGTAGTTGCTGATGGTAGTTGGTTAATGGTGGTAGCAAAGGGTTGAATTCTGGGTTGTGGAGGTGGGTTTTGGGTTGTTATTGATTAGGCAATAAGGAGGTGCAAATAAAGTCTAGTGATCTGAAATGCAAATACTCTATTGTAGATGGTGTTTGGAGAGGCTAGTGATGTTGATATGGTGAAGTGATTGGTTGGAGAGGGAATTGCAATGATCATTTGAGGAGGAGATAGCAGAAAACAGAGAGTGCAATGAAATAAATGAAACCTTATATATATATATATATATATATATATAATAAGTGAAACGGAAGTATTTGTATAAAAAACACTTCTACAAAAACAACACAACAGAACAAATGCAACAAAAGCTCAAGAAGTAAAAAACAACACAACACAAATTGCCTTGGTATAAAAAGAGAATTATTTGTTTGGTTTCAAAAACAGAAGCAGAGACACAACAGAAATGAAAAAAACTATGGATTGTGAAGTGGTGATAGAAAACTAAGAATGTAATGCAATGAAGAACTAAAACAGAAACTTTTTTTAATTAAACAAATGCACAAAACAAACAACAACATAGAAATGTAATGAGAAACGAAAATGATAACAAATGTAATTAATTTTTTTAAATAATAGAAGGCACAAAGAACAAATGACATAAGTGCAATAAGTGATAAGAAAAAATGAAAATGTAACAAATGTAGTGATTATTTTTTTAACGAATAGTAACAAAACAAAACAAATGAGCTAAACACAAAATGTAACAGCACAATAAAAAAAATTCTTTTGTTTTTTTCAAAAAGACAACCATCGCAAACTAAAAAATTTAATTCAAAGAGTAAAATTAAAATTAATTGCTTTCCTCGGCAATGGCGCCAAAAACCTATTCACAATGGAAAATTCTATCGATCAGAATACCATCAGGAATATATCGTTATAAAGCCGTAAGCACACGACGTACAATCATAGTACGTATACGAGTATTGATCCATGGAGAAAGCAAAAATTCTAAGATTACTCGACCAAATTAGTCCAAAGATGAAAACAGATTGTTAGCTAAAAATTATTTAAAAACGAAACAAAAACTAAAGTGAATATGAGAATTAATTTATGACATTAAGGAGCAATTTAGAAGTAAATCCAGTTCCAATCATTTATATAAATCAACCCAGAATTTAATCTATATTCTCTCATTTAAATTCAAGTAGAAATGATTGATGTGCTTATATAAGCATGGCTTATTTGTGCTATTAATTAGCATGACTTAAACCATCAAACTCTAGCATACCATTCAAACCCACTTCTAAAATCTCATGAAAATGATCATGAAATTAAAAATAAAACTTATTTTAATCATGATTTATTTACTATGAACTAGTAACATAGATCATCAAATTGTTTGACTTTCATTATCAACATCATATTTGTTAGACGATGATGTAACTTGTTTTTATATTTGATTAAGAAGAGTCTATTTGTGATTAACAACATAAGCTATCAAATTTACTGATAAACTTACATCAACATCTAAATTTGTATTAAGCAAAAAATAAGAGATTATAAATGAAATCATTCTATGTTGATTTGATATGATTCATAAGAGCTTCGTTACCCCTAAATTGAAGGGGTTTAGCTACTCATATCAACATAAAATGATTTAAACATAAAAAGAAAGGAAAATGGGATCTAATTAAAAGAAAGAGAACTAACTACTTGCGTAAAATAAATTTAAACTAATTGCATGAATTAAAAGAGAGCATAAAATAAAATAAAAATAAAATAAAGCAAGAAATGAAAGTGCATGGAAATAAAGAACAAAGATAAGAAGCCATTAAAGAGATATTTTATTTAACATTAATTTTGTGCTACAACTTTGCATTCAAAGAAGAGATTAAGAGCCTTCATTACATGAAACATAAGTAGTATTTATACATGCCTAAACCCTAATCCTCTCTTTAGGGGACTACCAAAAATGCCTTTGAGTTTGTGTAGCCACCAAGTAATCATTAGGGAATTAATTAATCCCCACTAACATTGCTTTTGCCTTTAAATCTCCATTAACATATGCATGTGCTTTTAATTATTGTCCATTAGTTAGTGGGCATTTGATATGCTCTATTTGCTTTAATTCTTTTCTTTCCTTCGTTCTTTAGCTTAAATATTTGTGCATGCATATATTCATGAAGCTCCATCCAATTTGCATTCAATTTCTTACAAATAAAAATAAAAATGTGCAAGTAAATTTTCTCAAAATTAATTTATATATAAAATTAACATTTTACCACCAAATAAAAAAGAATGAATGATGAATTGAAAACAATTTAGATTTTGGTTTAAACATGTAAAAATACCCTAATATGCTCATTTATTTTAATAAAGGAGGATTAAATATGGGGGGTAAAAGTATGCACTTTTACGTGCACATCACCAGTACTCTAACTTATCTGGCTTCACACTTGGATGGGGAATAATTAAGTTGGAATGTTGAAAATGAGCTAAGTGTATGAATTGTGATTTATGTAAGTAATTGTTTTTGACTAGATAATCGATTAGTCAGTTGTCAAAGTTGACCAAATATAAATTTAACAAGTTATCGAAAGACTTTGCGTATCATACCAATGAGAACCTGCGGGGAGGAGAATTGGTAAACGAAACGTCTCTAGCTTTTGCTTGCTTTTGAGAGAATCAGAATTGAGTTAACCGAAAATTCATCGATTAGTTTTGGAGAGTTCGATAAGTGGGAAAAGTGTACTTATATGAGTTAACTCGAACCCATAATCACTTCAAAACCATATATGTGATCTATGTTCTTGAAGCGGTTATGAAGTGGAATGTTATAGAGTTGAACTATCTATCCTAAGGTTAAGTCCAAGGGAAAGATCAGCATTAACATTTCAAATAATGTCATCGTGAGGGACTGCCTACCTTGAGGATTATTCCAAAAGAGAGGACAACGTCAGCATTCATCAAAGGACATATGCGGGGAACCTATATGGAGGTTCAAGGTCTGCTCAAGATGCTCGAACCCATGTAGTGATTCATGATCCGTTTGAAATGAAGGAATCCAAATGAGGATTCATGTGTTGCTCGAGTGATGAAGACTCATGTAAGAGATGAGGAACGTAGACTCAACATCGGAAATGACTAAAACTAGAGTAGGATGCACAATCTTGGGTTTAGCTTACCCATGTAGGTATATCAACTCCTAATCTAGAGTATGCTTCGATTATTGGGTATCGAGAGTTGGTTATACTTGGTGCCACGTAGTTCACCATTGTACCAGTTGTGTTTACCATAGAGTATATCCTATCTAGAGATATATGATGCTCGAAAGGAAGTTTCTAATCCTTGTCATGTATATCAGCTTCAGTTTACCAAAGGCGTCTCTGCAAAAAAAATCTATATACAAACGTGCCTTAGTAGTATTGATTGTATACCTATTACTGTTGTGGCGCTTACTGCTCAACTATTTGATATGATTTATGTGCTATACACTAGACATTTTCTACCATATCATTATATGTTAAACTAAATGAACAGTTGGTTTCATTTGAGGGGAAAATCATTATGGTAATTCGTGCACTCTCAACAAGGTGCTGTTATATATCACTCTTATTTCTTAAGTTTCTCACATTGGTTTAGCAGAATGATCTGGGTGTTATTTTTTTATAATGCTCGGGTCAACCTTATGTATGTTTCCAGATTTAGCTACGGACGCTTTGGAGCTTATGGAGAAGATCTGGATGTTTATCTTCCGTAGTATCCTTATTTTTGCTACATTTCTGCGTTGTATGTTGCATTGTGAGGACGTGCAGTTATAACTGTCCAGAGTGATGATGGTACTTAGGTTCAATAATATGATATTTCTGTATTTAGAGTAACCTTTTGTGCTATTCCTTTGATATTATATACTATCTTCATTAATATTATGATGTTGTGTCTTTCTTTTTTTGTTTTATTCTTTTTTTTGTTACTCTAACTTTTTATCTTTCTGGCTCTTGAATGCTCGACACACGAGTATCGTGGATGTATTAACCGTCGACATTCGTGGGTCGAAAAGTCGAGTCGTTACATTTAGTATTAGATCTCAAGGTTGAGAAAACACCTTGGCTTTTGTTGGGTATGGCTTATTAGAGATAGGATAAATGACACCCTATAACGAGTCGAGTGTATTATACACATGTGAGTATTTGTATTTTGAAAATCAGACTTTTAAAATATTCTTTAGGAATATCTCTTTCTTCATAATCCTCCCTTAGTATCTTTCCCTTGAATAACTCTATCCTTTGGTTTCCTAAGGCTATTTTGCTTTGATTAGGTAGAACAAACTATGAGTATTGGAGCTGCCAATACTAAAGGTGATCAAAGTATTATTGCCATGAATGGTGGGAATCGAGCATCGATGAATATTGCTTCAGTTGAGGAACCAAGGGTGAATGTCGTAGAGGAGATCGTGTAGGTCAAGCCTCAAATGAGTTTTGCTTCGCTCTGCCATGACTATAAGTGACTGAGGGGTAAGAGTTTTAGTGGCATGGAGACTATTATAGAAGTCTAGTTTTGGCTTAGATTATGTGATTGTATATTTGAAGGCATGGAGTTGGATGACGCAATAAAGCATAGATAGGCATCGCAATATCTGATGGATGCAGCCATGGATAGGTGGAGCACTATCATTGTAGATATCCAAGAGAACGACTTCTCTAAGGCCCAATTTAAAGATGAGTTTGAGATGAAGTTTGTTCCAGAAGTTAGAAAGACTTTGTTATTTATGTGCTTCTTCGATATGAAGCAGGAGGCATGGATGTGGCAAAGTATGAAAACTGGTTTATTGCATTGTCTCGGTCCGGGTTAGGATCGGTTGGCACGCTGCTGAAGAAGAACTAGATGTTCATTGTAGGTATGTGCCTTGAGTTCCAGCAGGATATGACTAATCACGTCATGGGTTCTTTTGTTAGTTTGGTGAATATGGCTTTTAGTTTTGAGATCTTAACTCCAAAGCTATCTATTTCTACACAAGTTGGGAACAACAAGCATAAGTTTTAATCGCCAAAGAATAAGTCCACCCTCGTTTGCCACAAGTGCAGGAAGAAGAATCATTTTTCTAATAACTATATGTATAAAGGGGGGGACAAGTGGAAAAAGCACCATTATTAGAGGCATCAATTATTAAAGCACCAAAGCTTGGTGCACAACTTGCACCAAAGGGTTCTTATAATTACCATCGGCATGGTCATATTTCCAGAGATTGTCTTATGCTCAAGAAAGGGTAGCAGCCTAAATTCTTTGTTATTTCTACATCCGAGAAGGGGAAACAAGTTTATAAAGGTATATTGTCGGTTTATGGTTTACCTATTCACGTTTGTTTGACTCTTGTGCTTCTCATGGTTTAATATCCCATAACCTTGATTGATTAGTCATGTTCAACATGTTAAGAACATTGAGTATTGTTTATTTTTAAATTATGCTCAACCAGTTTACAAGTAGTTTTACCTTTCTACATCATGGGTTGGATAGACAGTAATTATGCGTACATTGAATGAATACCCTATGAGTTAAATTTCATGGTTGGACTATAAGGCGTTTGGTGACAATGTTGAGATTGAAGTTAAAATTTAGTAAAAGATGTAAATATAAACAAAATAGAAAGATAGAATATTTTGGAAATAAATATTTGTTAAAAGATTTATATTAAAAAGTGATTTTATATGAGTATGGTTTATCAAAAAATGATTTATAAACGAAAAGGATTTAAATAGAGAATTTGAGAACTTAAATACTAGTATTTTTGAAATTATTTTCAAGATTTCGGCGAAAATAATAATAGCATTATTTGAAAGTTAATATTTGGGAAATTTATTTAAGAGATGGAAGTCATGATGCTAGTATTATTATACAAAGCATTTGATACCGCTTTGGAATGATTTTGGTTAAATACCAAAAGTATGGTTTGGATGTACCGAGCTTGTTGGAACTAGGTCGGTCTACAACAGAAGAAGTTGGTGAATTTCAAAACATTTACCATTTTTGGAATTTTAATGGGCCTGTGAAATCTAAATACATTTAGATCTTATCCAAATCTTCTTTAAAATAAAATCAATATTTTATTTAATTTGGCGAAAATGATTTCAAAAGGATTTGAATGTTATATAAATTTAAATGAATGAGTGTATTACATACACCTACATGTATACCAGTTACTTATTAAAATAATATGAGAAAGAAACCTTTAGTTTCCTTCTCAAATAGTTATGCAATTAATTAAGGGAAGAGAGTGAAACCTCTCATTTTAGTCTCTAATTAGATTGATAATATGTTAAATACACATGTTAATGCTTCAATTGAATGTTTTATTAGGAATACATTAGTCCAATTTGATTTGATTAATTGCAATTGATTCTGAGCACATCACGTGCGCCCGTGTGTGTAGTGTAAGTACAACATATAAAAAGTATACAAAGTAAATGTAAACATTGCATAGGTGTTAGGATTTACACCACAATAGACACATTTTCCATTTATATATGCTTTTGTCGCCCTAAACATGAACAATTTTATTTATTTATTAATACATAAATACATACATACATACATACATACATACATACATACATACATACATACATACATACATGCATACATACATACATACATACATACATATATATATATGTATGTATATGTTGTATACACACACATACATATACAATTAATGTTTAGCACAACAGTTCAAATAAAATAATTTCATTTCAATTACAAGCAGTAAATCAAAAAATATTAAGATTAATGAAAATGGTTTGAAACAGTCATGAAAAGAATCCTTTCTTTTTAAGCAAAGATATAACTTTTAATTAGATGGAATTGAAAGTCATGGAATATACCATTGATTTAATGTTTCCCTTTTTCTTTTAAAAGGAAGAGTATATTAGAATGATTTGAAACGTGACAATTAATACATCATATTAATTGGATGGCAAAGATTAATTAATGCGATTATTAGCAAGTTTAATCACATAGCAACCCATGTCAAAATATTCAAGTAAACCTTTTGATATGAAAAACTGAATTATGAAAAAAAAATCCGAAGTTCAATTATGTCCTATTTTTTTTAAAACAACAAAACCAAATGACATATGCACATATAGATTTGAGATAAGAAGATCCAGATCTAGATTGAACAAACTTTGTAAACAATCACATAGAGTACAAAAATAAAATTAAGATGGCCTAGATCTAGGGTAAATTAATTAATCGAACAATCATACATGAGATAGAAAATGAGATGTTATAATTCATAACAAAATAGTGGTGAACATAAGAAAACGTTCTATGTTTTAACATCATAGAACAATCGATTCAACTAAGGGAATGGAGATATTCAAATCAAGATCACAAGTATGAACAGAAGGAAAAGATAGAGATTAAGGAGATAAGAACAAATTATAAGATATGTAAATATAGAATTATACACGCATATAAATACCTTAGGATGAAGATGTACAAATACCTTGAGTGATAGAACAATACATAGATCTGATTGATCACTCCTTAGATCCAGCAGACATTACCATTCATTACATCTTGATTTGTGGCTTCTCTGCAGATTTCAAACGAATCACCATCCCACTTTGCAAGAGAAGAATGAACCACTTTTTTAGTTTAGTTTGATATTGATTGAAATTTGTTTTGATGTTTTTTTTGGGATAAAGTTTCAGCCATGAATGAATGATAGAGAAGAGAAAGAAAAGAGAATAACAAATGAAAGTCACGTTCTGTGTACTTTCAAAAACAAGGAGATTTTTTTTAATAGAATTGAAGGAACCTTTCCGATTCTCCTATTAAAACTTCCTCCTTTAATTGCCCTTTTTAAATTTCAATCAATCCCCTTAATTGATTTCCTCCTCTCACCAATCCAAGCACATTCCAAATACGCAACTTTTCCAATAAAAGAAAACAACTTTATGTAATTATTTTATTATTTAAAACATGTTCAAAATTTACCAATATCGCATACCTATATATGCAAATATAACTTTTATATATGCATTTAAATAATCATAAACAACACTCAAAAAATCAAATAAATTAATAATAATTAATATTTATATGAAATATTAATTATTTTAATCAATTTGAAACATTTTACAAATAAACTAAATCGTGTGATTTCGAAGAAATAACAAATGCGGTTGTGCGACTCAAAGGTGTGAATTCAGTCAGCGATTAATATTGAACAATTCAATTATTAATATTCACACATCACTTAGCAGGTGGGGTGATATTTTTGCCGAATCCATCGTTTATAGGTCTTTTCGGTAAAATCAAATTTCACAAACACTTAAGCGGTACCTTTTAGTGATAATTATTTACACCAATTCTCTTTATAAAAATTATATCACTTTAAATTTATGGAATTTGGCAATGGTTAAAATTCCAATATCATCCACATTCAACTTTGTAGTCCAAACATAAAGTCCTTAGTTCAATAATAACAATTATCATTAACTGAAATGCTCTAAACAGAGACTTTGACTTTGTGTTGACTTCAGTTGACCGTGATACTAACCTTATATAACCGAGGAGACGAATCCTCTCTTGAATAGTGTTTCATTTCCAATGCTTCCAATAAACCCAATTGCAGTCGTTCGATGGATGTCATGCCATGATTTAACTATAATCAAAGTGGAACTTCCACATTGAAGATCAATAATACTTTCAAGTCGATAGAACTTTGTAAATTAGTCACATCGATATTCTCTGGTTGACCTTAGTTATATTAACCTACAAAAAACTATCGAATGACTTGTTCCATAGTTATCCAATAATTATCAGTACGTAACCCCATGGTGCCCCTAGCAGTCATGAGTACTACATTACCCGAAATTTGGAAAGCATTATGTACTCTAGTCACAATGGATGTATCGATATCCAGTCTCAATACATCTTGACTAGGAATATTTAAAATGGTATATTTGTTCCATTATGATAAATCACTCATGGTTACAACACTTTGTAACTACTATCACAAAACATACCATTTATGGATTTTCTATTAAATATACTTTTAATTACATTAGTTAACTAAAATAACCACATTATATCAAGTATATAATAGAAAAAAACATGGTCAACGAGTTAGATATGTGTAACAAACTACGTAATTTCCCTTAGGGCATACCCCTAACATTATCAACCTCCCACTTGCACTTGGGGTCAATTATGGAATCTTATTCCAATTTCTCCAATCGGTTTTCTCAAAACCAATCGGGTCAGTCCCTTTGTGAATGGGTATGGTATTATGTTTTAGTTTTCTACCATGTCGATCAACTCTCTTCGATGCTAATAAACTAACTTTATCATGTGGAATAATTCGGAGTATGTCTCTTGACTTCAAGTGAGCTCTAAGTTCTGTTACAAACTATATTGTGACATTGTTATCACAAAGCAATGTAATGAGATTCTCAACATTTGAAATCACCCTCAACTCAGTTATAAATTTGTGCATTTATATTATATACATTGATTTTATTCTGGCGCAATTCGTAGCGATGTACATAGCCATTTTCATTAAATCGGCCACCATCTTTCATTTGGAACATTTCTAAATTAAAAATTCTTAACTTGAATTTGTTATTGACATATTATACTCAATATCACCTATAAAAATTTGAATTCGAACACTCCTTCATAAGAAGTTCATTAACATCAGAAGTGTGTTGTTTACTTATAGTTTAGAAATATCTATGTATCTTTTTAAATTTCTTTCTTATGAACACAGGCTTCCTCTGCATTTTGATTGATAATTAAACTATTTGATATTTCTATCAAAACACTTGTTCATTTTTGATGCTTTTCTAAATGATACTTTCGTATTCGTTCTTGGATCATATCATAAAACTTGTAAATCATTATCGCTCCAACTGACTTCGAGACACTTTGGTCATTACTTGTAAATAGTTAATTCTGAATCATTATTTATAATTTTCTGTTTCAATGAATACATACAAAAACAAAAATTCATGTCATGTGATGATTTTCTGAGTAAAACTTGCACCTACTTATGCACATTGAATGGTGAATCTGTTACGTTAATTTCAACAATTGAAATTTAAGATATTCTTATCAACGTGGCTCAGTATATTCCAATTGCATTTATCTTTCTCTTAAAGACACATTTGCAGCCAATGGATCATATCCTTTAGGTATAACTTTCAAAATCATATTTTGATAATGTACTTTGAATCAATTTTGGATTTGTGCATCGTACCATATCGTAGAGTCAATAGTCTTAATGGTTTAATTGACAGCTGAGGATTATCTATTCTCGACATTAAGAAGAAATTCATAGTTTCTCATCAATGTGCAAGAATACTTATTAGACATTCTAATGCAATGTGTTCATTTAGGTTAGCTAATTGTATTTCATCTCATTTAATCAGTTCTATCTATGGATCACATCCAATTCCAATTAACTACCAATAATTCCTTAGAGAAATTCCTTTATAATAAAGATGGTGTATCTTGAAACAGTAGTTGTCTCTCAGTACAATAGAATAGGTATTCATAAACATTTTATGAATTTCTTTGTTTATAAAAACTGAGTTGGTTTTAGTTTACAAAACTTATGTTCAAGCCATAAATATGTCATTTAATGACAGTCTTTCAAAAATTCTTTTGGGAAGATTCATACAAGAACCTTACGAATAATTATTATGCGCAACCTTTCGACTCGCATAACCCGCCAACTCCTTGGCCTAGGATACGTTGGGGTTAACCCTCATCTTGTGTGATTTTGTAAACTACTATTTAGATGAAATAATATTAATCATGTGTACTACTCTTAGGTACACAACCTTATAGAAAGAAACTAATTCAGCTTCAATCACAATTAATCGTATATTGTCCAACAAAGTTCGATTACTCCTTATCGATGCATAATTACGTATCAAATAGAGGAGTGACTTTTGAGATTGAATATTTATTCATTTTTAGGTATGTTTAGAACCTTTTACAATATACTCACTCATTCGATCAAATCGAATCACTTCTATTGCATGTTATTTATTTGCTTTTGTTTTATACTCTATGAGTTAATTACAGACATACTGAACATGTATCAAATACACATGTTCATGTTGGTGATAAGTCATTAGTGAATATAACGAAGTATATGTAACCATTTCGTTATTAATAGACTTACATTGCATGCATCTATATGTATCAATCTGAAGAGTTCATCAACTCTTATAATGCTCCCACTGAACGGGTGCATAGCACTTAATCGTTTGAGATATGATTAGCCAGTATCATATGATTCAAAAACATATAATGAAATTATTTCCTCAAAACTATGGCTTGGTCTATATTTCCAAAATAATTGTAAATAATATTAGATACTTCTATATTTTTTAATGCGTTACTTTTGTTATGAAAACAAATACCACATTATAGTTTTATTTCATAATGAATATTCAAAATATTCATATTAAAATATAACTATGTCTACTTCTTAGTTGATACTGAAAAATAGTCATTATTTAATAAATAATGTACGGTACACTTTATGAAAACAATTTTCACAATATGATGCAATCAATAACTACTGTATAGCAAGCTTCTACTATTTCCGCCATTATTATAACAACATATTAAATTTGGAAGTCCATCATTCACTTATTACAGTTTATTTATTTCATATTGTAACTAGCATACAACAAAAAGTTCTTTGATCAATTATCCTAAACCCAAAGAAATAAATCTCATAAAAAACAATTTTCTATATGAAATTACATTTCGGAATAGAAATCACATTTCTTATTCCGATTTTAAGTATCAATCACTATCATTACCATTCTCGTTTTCGTTGTTTTTTATAAAGCAGACATGATTACTCACTCTCTTCATCCCAACTGTACCTTAAATCACATCCACTCTTGTACATTCGTTAATCTTTCTAAATGGACAAACAATTTAAAAGAAAAACCCTTACTACAATATTATAGTGAACTTTTAAAAAAGTGCATTCGATTATCCTTAAATTTTGACGTCATATATGTTGCGCTTTGCATAAACTAATCAGACTGACATTTTAGTAATCGAGTTCTTAGATTATATTACAGTTTTGGCCTTATGTTACCATTAACACAATATGATCTTTTAGGTAGTCAGTCAAATTGAATACTTGATCTTGTGATACTGTTTATCGGCTTATTTCGTATGAACTATATTCATTTAAGTATCATACATTACGAACTGTGATCTTCACCACATAACATTAGTATGTGGGAATTTCTATAGTCTTGAATTGCTTTTAGAGTTTGAAATCCATAGAATGCAATAAAGGGTCTTGACCAAATAAACACGTAAGTGTCCATATTGCGAATATATCAAGTATGTATAAAATTAGGCGCTTGCATTGGTATAGAAAACAATAACATGCAATGGGCATTTAATAGCGAGTATATGTTATATTTCTGTTAGTCAATTTTCAATTTAGTTCATTTGTATATATTAATTGATAAAAGTTTTATCAATCATATTACATACGCAAATCTATCATTGTAGATAATTATAACATTATTTAAATATATTCTTATAATATTAAAAAGGTTAAATGTTACCATTTCACTTTTCTAATAAGGCTCCCACTAGTTTTTTAACTTCTCCAAACCCTAAGATGAAACATAGAAGTCTTTCGACTTCACTAGTGGATGTTAGGACTCATCTAACTTGGTATTCTGACCTTGAGTTTCCTCAACAAATCATAGCCCTACAAATGATGAATAACTATTTCTTATCGGTTGTATCATATACAACTCCTAGCCCATGTTTCAGTGTCCTAACCTCATTTTGACCTTGAGTTTGCTCAATAAATCAAAAGAGATTATTCACTCATACCTACCATATCGCGATGGCCTAAGTATAGTATATGTACTTTGAGCTTGCTTAACAAATACATATAATTATCTTACCTCGTCTATTTAATATATTAATAATACTACATGTAACATTCCTAGCTTGAGTTTGCTCAACAAATAAGGAGTATGCAAGTAATTTATTAATATATATGGCAGGGGACAAAATTATATTAAAGATTCATAATCTTCAACATACTATATTAAGTGATATCGACTCATGAAATAATGTACCTTGTGAAATACCCTCTTGAATCAAGTGTTAGATAAATAAGAAGTCATGGTATACATACATTTACATATGTATTTATTCCTTAAGTTTATTTGGGTTTCTTTAATGTTCCACTTTTAGTTTATATATTCATATCCTATAAGTTTTATTGTTATATGACTTTTATATTCCATATTTCTTATATGTAGTTTTATGTATATTACTTTATTTAATTAAATCTTATTTAATTAATTTATATTAATTAACTAAATTAACTCTTTAATTAATTTTATATTAGTATTCCAATACAACATTTATATTAGACATATCTACTATAACCTTTATAGCGTATGTTATAACCTTTATAATATAGCACATACACACGTATATATGCATATTTTTATTTACTTAATTAACCTTTAATTAATTATTTAATTAATTTTTTTAATCAATTTATATTAATTTTAAAATTTATTTTATAGACATACATGTATACTTATGTTATCTTAAACACTTTAACATAACATAACATATATCAAAATATATAATACATGCATATAAGTATAAATTAATAAACTTAATTAATAAATTTATTTTATTAATTTTATTAGTAAATTGTTAAAATTTACAATTGATATAGTTTCAAACATTTTAAATTTTCATCATCTTTTCAAACATTGAAAATTTATGTTATATTATAACCTTTTATAATAAACATGTTTTTATTTTGAATTTAAAATCTTGTCTTAATTTTGAAAATTAACCCAATATCCTATTCAAATTAGGCCTTTTCTATTGGAGGCAACCTTTGGGCGCACTTCACCTTTTAGACCAAGTAGGTAACCAAGTAGGACAAGGTACTTGATTACCCAATTTCAATCCTAGACATCACCTTTCTAGACACCTTACTAAGTGCACAAGCTTAATTAGTTAGCCCTAACATGACTAATATAGAACACATAGGTTGTTGGGCTCTAATATCATTGTTGGAACTGGGTCAGCTCGTAGTGGAAGAAATAGGTGAACTTCAATTTTTTTTACCATTTTGGATCTTTAATTGACCCGTGAAGTGTAAATACATTTAGATCTTATCTAAATCTTCTTTTAAATAAAATCAATATTTTATTTAATTTGGTGAAAGGGATTTCAAATGGGTTTGAATATTATATAAATTTAAATAAATGAGTGTACCAAATACACTCACATGTGTAGCAATTACTTATTAAAATAATATGAGAATGAAACCTTTAGTTTACTTATTAAATAGTTATGCAATTAATTAAGAGAGAAAAAAAACATTAATTGAAGATTGTAGCACGCATATAGAACTATCGGTTATCATTAGGGAATTTTTGCAATCATTTGGATACATGGCACGGACATGATTGCATAAAAGGAGGTCAACTAAATCAGTGAACTGCCTAATCTTTTGCATTACCTAGGGATATTGATACTACACTAATTGCATAAGTATCATAAATTGCATTAGAAAAACTTAAGGACAATGGATGTAATGGGTGATGGTTGAGCAGTTGGTTGTAGAACTTGGATGAAAACTTTTATTTCATTCTTCTACCCTTAGAGATTTTGGGAACGAAATACCTTAAGGAGGAGAGAATGTAACAACCCAAAATTTAAGATGGAAATAATAAATATTTATAAGTGAAAAGAAATAGTGTTTATAATTAGAATTCATTTGAAATTAGTATTTAAATTAATTGGCAGCAGATTTATTGAAATGTTTCAATTAGAAAGAGAAAAGGAATTAAATTGTAATGATTGAGTTTAATATAAGGACTTGCATTTGTGTCAAAATGGGATGAACATTTTAAATAAAAATAAATGCATATTTTGAGATAAATAAAATAAATTTCTCATTTTTGAATATATGTATGATTTATAAACATGGAGTTTGTTTTGTTACAAAAGTGGAAAAAAAAGGTATAATAGTGTATTTAAAAAGAACGCATCTGCTTTTATATATTTAGATGATGATGTTCAAATGAGATGGGTTATTGTAATTGAGATAAAATATAACCATGTATTTATAAAAAGATGACATTTAATAAAATAAACGTTATATTTTTAAAAGAAAAGGCAAGAGTGTATTATGTAAGGATTATATTTCGTATAGAAATATAAGGTATGTTATTTCTTTATTAGTAAAGAATAAGCAGTTTGGATTTTAAACATAAAAACATTAATACCAATCAATTAATTTAATTGATTGCTCAATTTAAAGGTAAATAATTAGGTTATTAATTAATACACAACATATAAACACGTTTGTGGATATATTTTATTCTAATTACAACAGATGTGAATATGGAAAAAAATGTAGACATAACAATTCACATCTTATTTAATGAATTCAGATTTGAATATATAGACTATTGACATAGCAATTCATATGTTATTCATCCAATTAATTCAAACTTGAATATGTACAATACTAGCACAATAATTTATAGTTATTTATTAATTTATTTTAGACATAAACATGGAGATATATTGACATGTTAATTTACGTATTTCAGATGTAAATGTGGAAAGATGTTGATATGTTATTTATTTATTTATTTAAGATATAAACATGTAAATTACATGAGATGTTGAAAACTGAAATGAAACATGCGAATAAAGAGAGATGCATGGAAATTTAATATGAAATAAAATGTTACAAATTAGAAATTAATTGAGGAGAAGAAAACGTTATTTACAGTTTGTATATTATTGAGAGTGTAATTAATTAAATTAAATATAAGATAAGGCGCTGACAAGACGCATTGTAAGATTTGACACAACATTAAGTCAGTAGAAGTTTCTAGAAATTCTAATCTACGATTGAAAGCACACCTAAAACAATATAAATATGACCTAAAATAAACTAGATTTTCACTCTAAAATCAAAATTTAGCCTCCATTTCTCTCTCTCAAATATTTACCTACATTCTTCATTTATAAAATAAAATAAAATTATATTTTATATATATATATGTATATATATATATATATATTCAAATAAAAGATGGAGATTATACAAATTAGAGGAGATTTCTAGAGAATTTTGGCTACTGTAAAAAAAGGGATTCTAGCTTTTGTCTCAGGTGAGTGATTGTAATTATTTAGATTTTTAAGTAATTTAAAATAATGGGGTTTCTAATAGTTATAGTTTTACTACGATTTTTGGAATAACCTTTTTAGTAGTTTATTTACAGTTTTTAGAATTATTTTCAGTCTATTTCTTTTAGCTATTTTTTTCAGTTGATTTTAGTTTATTTCTATTAATTATAGCTTTTCCATTTAATTACAGTTTATTTATAGTATTTTAATTTATTTACAGTTATTTATGCATTATTTACATCCTTTTCCTAGGCTTTTGATTTTCTTCTATTTTCATTTTTCTTTTATTTCTCCTTCTTCTTCGCGTATCGATTAGAATAGATTAAACGCGAATATGAATTAAAATTATAAGAATACTGAAATGATGGAAGATAAGATGTAAATTGTAAAGACTGTAATAAAATGGAATTAAGGTTGAAATCGAGCCTAATTATGATATTAATGTTAGAATTTGACTAACTAAAGGTAAGTGGCCTAGTTATAACTTAGAATTACAATTAAAAAGAGTATAAGATGAAAGAAGCTTATTTTTACCTTAGACCTTGGGTTAAATAATAAGCATGATTATAATGTATGTTATAATAAGAATAAAACAGAATGGGGATTATTTTAAGACTTAGGATAAATTAATAAGCAAAGATAGTAGAGATAAATTGTAAGAGCTTATTTAAATAATTTATCTAAGTTAATAAGCAAAGATGAAAGTAGAACATGTACCAAATAGCATTCCCCTATTATTTCTATGGACATGATATTTCACATAAACCCGAAGTGGGACGAGGGACACGCTTATGCTAATAATGGTATTAATTGGTCAATAGGTAAAAGTCCAAATCAAGGGGATTTGGCAAGGGGCACGACTAAATATTGTTTGGAGGAGGGGCCAATACCAATAGCATTTCCCCTATTATTTCTATAGACACGGCGCTTCACATAATTCTGAAGTGACACGAGGGGCATGCTTATGTCGGAGCTTGAGGTAATAAGAAGACCCAATAGGTGGAACAACATGTAACGCAAGCTTAGTGGTGGTCATGCGTGCGACTTCCAATGATGGCTCATAAATTGTTATGAGTTCCAAGCGCTTAGTACGTGTGTCTTTCATAGACCATTGCCTTCTGTATAGGGAGCTATATAATGACTAGTTCACAATAGATACTTTGGATGTCATTCGTAGACACCATTGCCTACTATGTAGAGAGCTATATAGCGTCTACTCCGCAGTAGGTCTATGGAGTAGTAGGCCGATCAAAGGATAGAATTAGGATTTTAGCATAAGTATAGGATTAGGAATTCAGCCTAATCAAAACAGCTATCAAAGACAAGTGAAATTATGTCAATTTAGTTAATTCGTATTTATTTCCAGCTTATTCTTTTTCTTTATTTCTTTTCTTTCCTTTTATATACTAGAACTGTTGTAAAGTCTATTACTTTTACTTTGCTTAAAGATTCTAGTAATTACTATCATTCACCAGAGTTTTAGTTTGACTCACTTGTCCATTTTCCCATCCCTCCCATAGGCTAGCAGGAGCAAGGACGATAGATAGCTGACACTTGGAGACTTTTTTGGCAGAGATTTCCTATGTATTTATCTTCTTTATTTTTAGTTTTTAGCTTATTCCATGTACCGGCACTTTGTGAGGGATAGTTTGTAATCTGATATTTATGAGACAAAGGTTTTGATTTCATTAGACATATATTGTAGTTTGAGCCATATGATATATTTGGTTTTATAATTCTATATTATGAAGTTTGACCTTTAACAAATTATTATTTTAATTTGTTTCTGCTGTTTTAACCTATTTTGTCTTGTGAATCTTAGTCTCTGCTAATTTTATTTATACCTACAACGCACCACATCCTTTAATGTGTCCTTTTGGGTACACTAAGGGATGGTGGGTGTTACAGAATTGCCAAGCATCGTCATAATGTTAGGCGAAAAAATACCTTGGCACATCGATTCAAGCATGGTTCATGAACTATTTTCAAGTCCATCGTATAAGATTTGGTAAAGAGTCCATTTTTTGAACTTACGGCGTGGACTTTTTATCAAAAGCTCTTTTAATCTTTCAAAGTATTTTCTGAAAGCTTCACCCCTAAATTGTTGAAAGTTTACAGTTTCATTTCATATTTTGGAGGTTTTTTCAAGGGGTGGAACTTTTTTAAGAAAACTTTAACGAATTCATCGCAAGTTTTGATCAAGTTCGAAGCCAAGCTATATAACCGTATTTCTGCATAATCGGTAAGGACGGATGAAATTAACCTAAGTTTGATTTCATTGTCACATAATTGTTGGTGTTTAATGGTTGCACAGACTTGTCCGAATTTTGTTAAGAAGATCTATGGGTAATCATGTTCGAAATTGCCAAATTTCGGGAGCATGACACTATGATTTGAATGAATTTCGAAGTGATTATCCATTGGAGCGAGTAAAGTTATACAAGAAGGAATACAAACTCTATCTGGAAAGATTCTATCCATTAGAGTTTGGGGAGGGTTTTCATTAGACATTGTTGGAGGTTCGTTCATTTGGGTTAAATGATTCGTCGTTGTGTCACGAGTCCACGCACTCATACACAAGCAAAAAGATCACGGAGAGAAAGATGTGAAAATCAAGGTTAAGAGAATGAAACAAGTTTATAGAACGAAACAAAAATTTCTTTTTCTTGTTTTTTTTAAAATGAAAATATTTACCAAAAATAAATTATTTTCAAAAGGAAGATTTATTTATATTTTGGATTTAAATTTTCTTTTAAATGTTTTTATTTTTTAGTTTTAGTTTTTGACAAGTTTTTTTCAGATTTTTGTTTAAAATCTAAGTTCAATAAAATGTGTTTTTTGTTTTTTGATTTTTTATATATGCAAGAACTAATGCACTAAATGAATGCAAGGACATAACCATAAATTTTCTATCCTTAGTAGCTCCTAACCCAAAACTGAATAATCACTCTTTGACCTAGTTCAATAAAATAGCGCTCAGCCAGGTAATGGATAGGAGTTATCGGTACACCATGAATCATCATAGCAATGCACCCGAAGGTTTAAGTGTTTCAGAGAAATAATCACTATAATAATTACAAATCATTGTAATAATTATAAATGATCATTGCTCTACCGTAGCTTGGATAGAAATAAATTGTTAAAAGAATTCAACTCGTCAAGGTAAAAAAAATTCCCTAGATGAGCTCGTGAATCCCTAAAGTCCAACGTCTAACCGTTATTATTAGTCAAATTTTAAGATGATATGCAATTTTGGGCCAAGGAAGAGGTGATGAAATCCCCCACTTATGTGAAGTTAGGTATTGCCCGTAGAAAAGAAAATAAGATAAAATGAATGCAAAACAATAATTAAAAGTGTATTAATAATGCAACTACAAATGGTTTTTTTTTCTTAAATAAAAATGCAAGCAACCAACAATGCAAGAAAATAAAGATAGGAGATGAGAACACGATACTAGAGCATGCAGAACTAGTAGCAAATTTATTCAAAAGTTTGGAATTTTTTTAGTGCAGATTTTACGAAGCAAAGCAAAGCAATATAATTTTTTAACTAGTAGTTCTTCTGTTTTTTGCAACCTGTAATCTACAGATCAAAAATTTGAAAAAGATACATATTTTTAAATGTTTATATTTTTTTTTTAAGAAAGAGGATATTTTTTAAAATAAAATAAAATTAAAAGAATTCAACCCATACTAATTTTTTTAAAACAATAGCCCAACTCAACCTGAATTACGAATTTTTTTAAGAAGAGAAGAGCCTTTTTGTAATAGAAAAATGAAATTTACACTAAAAAAGGTATGTATTCAAACTAAGGCCAACAAACAAAGCCCAATACGCACAAGCCCAGTTATTCCTTTTGTCTGCTTAGCCAAATTGGCACCCAACTAAAAAAGGAAATTCAATACCTAACTAAACGATGACAACACAAAAAAGAAAAAAGAAAAAAGAAAAAGAAAATAAAGACTTGAAATCAAATTGGCAGCGATTGGAGTCGGAGGGTCGTGGTTTCTTGATCGGTGGTCGTCGTGATTGTGTAGGTGTTCTAGTATGGTAGTTTTAGTAAGGTTGGTTGTACTCTAATTGTGGTCGTGATTGCTGAATCCAGGTCATGGTGTAGTAGGTGGATGGTCGCGTTGGTATACTTGCAGGCGGATGATGTTATGGTGGCAAAGATAGAGGCAGGTCACGTTGCAGAGTGTCCTAGGAGGTTGCAGTGTTTGAATTTGGGTTCACTGTAGTAAGGAAACTGGATTTGGGATGGGGGGGTGTTAAGGAGGTGCTAAGAAGAGTTATGTAAGTCCGGTTGTTGTGTTTCAAAGTGGTTGGTTGGAGTTTGGTTTGTTTTCAAGAAAGAATGAGCAATGGAGTCGGATGATGAAGGAGGCAGTGGTTGAATGCATGAGTTCGTGTGACGACCCAACTTTCTAACCCCTAGGAATGACACTTAACACATCCTTGGTGCTCGTATGTTGTTGCCCAAGCATCGGAAAGATGAATCGTCATGGGGTGAAATAAAGAACAGAATAAAAAAACCTCACAAAGAAACTGCCAAACAAAACATAACAGTAAATAATACATCATTAACTAGGAGTTGTCTGAGTTACCCAAAAGTAATACAAATCAGCTTAGGCGGTTATAACATACTGCCTTTACAAATGCTGAAACAAAATAAACTTACACAAACTAGATAGTATCACGGAATAGATATTTAAGAAGATGAAAAGCCTCCTTCTAGGACATCGTGTTCAAAAGAGCCCAATAAAGACCTGCTACTTTCAAACTACTCAAATAAAATGGGTACCCGAGAGTTTAGGGAAAAACAAACAATTCGGGTTAAAAGATATGTTTGGTATGAGTAAACTTTTAAAATAATGGGTGTGAAATTAAACACAAAACTTGTGAGACCACGCAGCTGAACACAGAACGGGTTTGCTCTCACATAAATCAACATCCAAACGTGCAAAATGGATAAATAATTAAATGCCATTGAGAGTGGTTGACTCTTTCTGGCCCAAATAAGGAGATAAAATTTTCAAATGAAATAAGAAAAGGAATATCTCCAATAGACGACTAGGAAGCTGCACCCCCCTTGAAGTGTGCCTCTAGTAATATACTTCAGAGAAGCTCATTTACTTTATGATACATCTCGAACCCTCTAAGCTAGACCTTGCCAAACCTTGCTGAGTATCCGAATATTCCATAGTTGGTAGCATTACTGAATTCAATCTAGATTAGATGCGAAAGTACCCTAATGGGAGAAATCCCACATAGCTTGGCCTTTTCTCGCTCTTTGGTTTTAGTCATTTCCGACAAATGATATCAATGCTCAACGAAGCAGTAAATCGTCTTTGAATGAAAATAATAAAGGAGCTGAAGTAACTGATAGCCGAGGAACCAACTATCGAGTATATAAAATGATCATATATGGAGACTAAGTCTTATATACTTAACACCACTCATCGAATTCAAACTCGTTCTATTTCTTGGTTAACAATGACACCAGACAAGTCAAGGTAGTGTTACCTCAAAGTCATGTCTCACGATTATTCTTAACTTCGAAATAGCGACAAGTCTAATTCTTCGATGTTTAGTGCTAATCATATAAAAATTGTTCCCACATAAGTGATTTGCTTTACAAAATAATTCATTTCCATAACCGAATCAAACTTTTCTTTTAAAAACCCAAATTCGTACTTGGCTTCACATTACAAGTATTAGCTTTAAAACACTTTGTTAAAAGAGCTTACTAACTTGGAAATAACATTACAAAAAGGATATAACAACTTGAACATCTTTATTACATTGATAAATTAACTTTTAAAACTTTGTTAACTAAGTTAATTTACCAATTTCAATAACTGTAAATTAAAAAGGGTAAATTACCTTTTAAAATATCATTAATTAAATTAATTAATAATATTAAATTAATTAATAATATTAAATAAAATTAATTTAATTAATTAAATACCATTATTTAAAAGTGATTAACTAATTTAAACTTTATTTAAGAAAAGATATATTTAAGGTTAAACAAATTTATTAACCTTTAAAAGTCATTAATTAAAAAGATTAACTAGTTTAAAAACATCATTAGTAAATTGATTATTTAACCTTAAACCATCATTATTAAAAGATTAATTAACCTTAAACATCATCAGATAAAATGATTAATTAATTTCAAACTCATTAACCAAGTGATTAGTTAATTTTAAACACATCCTTAATAAGTTAGTTAGTTAACTTTAATCCTTATTAATTAAATAATTAATTAGATTAAATAATAATTATTAAAATAATTAATTATTTTTTAAAACATCATAAAATAAAAACTTTCTTAACTTGTAAAATAATTCCAAGCACGATAATGGAACCAAACGGTTCCAATAAAAGGTGATTTTACGAAAGTGCCGATATACCGACTATTAATATACGGGCAGTTCAAAATTCAAGCATATGACATTTGCAACATGAATATACATTAAATAAAAAAGGAATGAGCATACATAAATGATGATTTATGATAACATAACATATATCAAGCATTTAATAACAATGACATTAGTTTTACTACAATATTTCCATATAACCAATGATTCAATTATTAACTTTCCAAAGCAACTATTTATCAAGTGACAAACCAATCCAACAACAATACCATCACCAAACATATATAACAAGAATACTAGGCAAGAAATATAGGTATTAATATGGGTTTAAACTTTGGTTTTTATGGATGAAGTTTTACTTACCAAAATGCGCTAAATAAAGTCTAACTTTCATCGAATTTTCTAAACGCTAAGCAAACTTCCTTAACTTGAATTTATGTACTTGTGTGGGATTATAGGGTGCAATATAGCTCATCCAAAGGCATAATTAGGCATGTCCTTGGCTATGTTGGTCTTGGCCTTGAAGTTTTGAGGTGGAAATGGTCTTAGTTTTGGTATAGGAGTGTTTGTGTGTGTGTGTGTGTATGGAGTTTTTGTGAACTAAGGAAGAGATTTAAGGTGAAATAAGGTGATTTTTTTTCTAAGAATCAAGAAGAGAAGCCAAGAGTGGACATCAACATTGAGAGATATTTTTAGGAAAATGAGAGAATGAGGTAACAAAGTGAGAAATGAAGTTAGGGTGGAGGTATTTATAGATATGAAAGTGGGTGGAATTACTAATTTACCCTTGTCTTACTTTCACCAATCACAAAGCTCCACCTCTCTCCCTCCCCCTCTCAAACTCACGGCCAAGGTGGCACATACAACATGCTAGAACATGACATGCACCAAAATGTGTACAAAGGTATGGTGTTGAGTATGGTTATACATGAGAACTTATTCCTTTTTTATTCTTTCTTTATTTTAAACATAATGTGTCTCATCATGTTTATATTTAAATTAATCATGATTTATTACTACTAATACTTTGCTTAATTTACCATATAACACGCCTACATGAGTGATACAAATTGTGCACAATGTTTTTGATGACATTTTCGACGCCGAAAAGTCGAATTTTCGGAAAACGTTTTGGGTTGCATTTTCTATTTTTATTTGAACTACTTATTTTGGTAAAAAAATTGAAAATGCTTTTACTATCATTAATTAATACTTAAAACATATTTATTTGATTATTAAAATCCATCATTTAAATATTTAAAAATTATTTAAATATTCAAATACAAAGATTAAATTTATGGGCCATTATAGTTTGAGAGGCTATGGATTGTCGTCGCTATTTGGATTCGAGTGGTTGAAGGTTGCGGATGGTTGCATTTGCAGTTGTATGAGGAATGTGGGTTTCAGGTGGAATTGCAGTGCGATGATGACTGAAGTCTGTGATGTGATGAGGTGAGGCAGTGAGGAAGAGTGGTGATGTGTAGGTTGGAAGTTGAAGGAAGCAGTTATGGTTTAGGGTTAATTGTAGTTTTGGAATGATGTGTACATTTTTTAAGGCAGGTTGTGAAGTGGTGATGGGTTTGATGCCCTAAGTGAAGGTGATAGGTTGTGAGTATTTTGTTTGAAAAAGCATGGTTATGGAAATGTGGTAGGTCGGTAGGGAGTATAGCGATGATGGAGGAGTTTGTATAGGAGATGGATTATTGGTAGTAATTTGGTAAGTGGTTATCGATGATGGTGGTTCGTCTGTAAGTGTTGTGGAGGTATGTGTATGAGGCGGTGTGGGTTTGTTTGAAGGCATGAATGTGCAGTAGTTTGCAGGCATTGAGAGGTTGTGGGTTTTTTAGGTGGAGGAAGGTCGCAATTTGTAAGTGGAACATTTGTCAAGGTTGGTGTGTGAAGGAGTAGTTGCTGATGGTAGTTGGTTAATGGTGGTAGCAAAGGGTTGAATTCTGGGTTGTGGAGGTGGGTTTTGGGTTGTTATTGATTAGGCAATAAGGAGGTGCAAATAAAGTCTAGTGATCTGAAATGCAAATAGTCTATTGTAGATGGTGTTTGGAGAGGCTAGTGATGTTGATATGGTGAAGTGATTGGTTGGAGAGGGAATTGCAATGATCATTTGAGGAGGAGATAGCAGAAAACAGAGAGTGCAATGAAATAAATGAAACCTTATATATATATATATATATATATATATATATATATATATATATAATAAGTGAAACGGAAGTATTTGTATAAAAAACACTTCTACAAAAACAACACAACAGAACAAATGCAACAAAAGCTCAAGAAGTAAAAAACAACACAACACAAATTGCCTTGGTATAAAAAGAGAATTATTTGTTTGGTTTCAAAAACAGAAGCAAAGACACAACAGAAATGAAAAAAACTATGGATTGTGAAGTGGTGATAGAAAACTAAGAATGTAATGCAATGAAGAACTAAAACAGAAACTTTTTTTAATTAAACAAATGCACAAAACAAACAACAACATAGAAATGTAATGAGAAACGAAAATGATAACAAATGTAATTAATTTTTTTAAATAATAGAAGGCACAAAGAACAAATGACATAAGTGCAATAAGTGATAAGAAAAAATGAAAATGTAACAAATGTAGTGATTATTTTTTTAACGAATAGTAACAAAACAAAACAAATGAGCTAAACACAAAATGTAACAGCACAATAAAAAAAATTCTTTTGTTTTTTTCAAAAAGACAACCATCGCAAACTAAAAAATTTAATTCAAAGAGTAAAATTAAAATTAATTGCTTTCCTCGGCAATGGCGCCAAAAACCTATTCACAGTGGAAAATTCTATCGATCAGAATACCATCAGGAATATATCGTTATAAAGCCGTAAGCACACGACGTACAATCATAGTACGTATACGAGTATTGATCCATGGAGAAAGCAAAAATTCTAAGATTACTCGACCAAATTAGTCCAAAGATGAAAACAGATTGTTAGCTAAAAATTATTTAAAAACGAAAAAAAAACTAAAGTGAATATGAGAATTAATTTATGACATTAAGGAGCAATTTAGAAGTAAATCCAGTTCCAATCATTTATATAAATCAACCCAGAATTTAATCTATATTCTCTCATTTAAATTCAAGTAGAAATGATTGATGTGCTTATATAAGCATGGCTTATTTGTGCTATTAATTAGCATGACTTAAACCATCAAACTCTAGCATACCATTCAAACCCACTTCTAAAATCTCATGAAAATGATCATGAAATTAAAAATAAAACTTATTTTAATCATGATTTATTTACTATGAACTAGTAACATAGATCATCAAATTGTTTGACTTTCATTATCAACATCATATTTGTTAGACGATGATGTAACTTGTTTTTATATTTGATTAAGAAGAGTCTATTTGTGATTAACAACATAAGCTATCAAATTTACTGATAAACTTACATCAACATCTAAATTTGTATTAAGCAAAAAATAAGAGATTATAAATGAAATCATTCTATGTTGATTTGATATGATTCATAAGAGCTTCGTTACCCCTAAATTGAAGGGGTTTAGCTACTCATATCAACATAAAATGATTTAAACATAAAAAGAAAGGAAAATGGGATCTAATTAAAAGAAAGAGAACTAACTACTTGCGTAAAATAAATTTAAACTAATTGCATGAATTAAAAGAGAGCATAAAATAAAATAAAAATAAAATAAAGCAAGAAATGAAAGTGCATGGAAATAAAGAACAAAGATAAGAAGCCATTAAAGAGATATTTTATTTAACATTAATTTTGTGCTACAACTTTGCATTCAAAGAAGAGATTAAGAGCCTTCATTACATGAAACATAAGTAGTATTTATACATGCCTAAACCCTAATCCTCTCTTTAGGGGACTACCAAAAATGCCTTTGAGTTTGTGTAGCCTCCAAGTAATCATTAGGGAATTAATTAATCCCCACTAACATTGCTTTTGCCTTTAAATCTCCATTAACATATGCCTGTGCTTTTAATTATTGTCCATTAGTTAGTGGGCATTTGATATGCTCTATTTGCTTTAATTCTTTTCTTTCCTTCGTTCTTTAGCTTAAATATTTGTGCATGCATATATTCATGAAGCTCCATCCAATTTGCATTCAATTTCTTACAAATAAAAATAAAAATGTGCAAGTAAATTTTCTCAAAATTAATTTATATATAAAATTAACATTTTACCACCAAATAAAAAAGAATGAATGATGAATTGAAAACAATTTATATTTTGGTTTAAACATGTAAAAATACCCTAATATGCTCATTTATTTTAATAAAGGAGGATTAAATATGGGGGGTAAAAGTATGCACTTTTACGTGCACATCACCAGTACTCTAACTTATCTGGCTCCACACTTGGATGGGGAATAATTAAGTTGGAATGTTGAAAATGAGCTAAGTGTATGAATTGTGATTTATGTAAGTAATTGTTTTTGACTACATAATCGATTAGTCAGTTGTCAAAGTTGACCAAATATAAATTTAACAAGTTATCGAAAGACTTTGCGTATCATACCAATGAGAACCTGCGGGGAGGAGAATTGGTAAACGAAACGTCTCTAGCTTTTGCTTGCTTTTGAGAGAATCAGAATTGAGTTAACCGAAAATTCATCGATTAGTTTTGGAGAGTTCGATAAGTGGGAAAAGTGTACTTATATGAGTTAACTCGAACCCATAATCACTTCAAAACCATATATGTGATCTATGTTCTTGAAGCGGTTATGAAGTGGAATGTTATAAAGTTGAACTATCTATCCTAAGGTTAAGTCCAAGGGAAAGATCAGCATTAACATTTCAAATAATGTCATCGTGAGGGACTGCCTACCTTGAGGATTATTCCAAAAGAGAGGACAACGTCAGCATTCATCAAAGGACATATGCGGGGAACCTATATGGAGGTTCAAGGTCTGCTCAAGATGCTCGAACCCATGTAGTGATTCATGATCCGTTTGAAATGAAGGAATCCAAATGAGGATTCATGTGTTGCTCGAGTGATGAAGACTCATGTAAGAGATGAGGAACGTAGACTCAACATCGGAAATGACTAAAACTAGAGTAGGATGCACAATCTTGGGTTTAGCTTACCCATGTAGGTATATCAACTCCTAATCTAGAGTATGCTTCGATTATTGGGTATCGAGAGTTGGTTATACTTGGTGCCACGTAGTTCACCATTGTACCAGTTGTGTTTACCTTAGAGTATATCCTATCTAGAGATATATGATGCTCGAAAGGAAGTTTCTAATCCTTGTCATGTATATCAGCTTCAGTTTACCAAAGGCGTCTCTGCAAAAAAAATCTATATACAAACGTGCCTTAGTAGTATTGATTGTATACCTATTACTGTTGTGGCGCTTACTGCTCAACTATTTGATATGATTTATGTGCTATACACTAGACATTTTCTACCATATCATTATATGTTAAACTAAATGAACAGTTGGTTTCATTTGAGGGGAAAATCATTATGGTAATTCGTGCACTCTCAACAAGGTGCTGTTATATATCACTCTTATTTCTTAAGTTTCTCACATTGGTTTAGCAGAATGATCTGGGTGTTATTTTTTTATAATGCTCGGGTCAACCTTATGTATGTTTCCAGATTTAGCTACGGACGCTTTGGAGCTTATGGAGAAGATCTGGATGTTTATCTTCCGTAGTATCCTTATTTTTGCTACATTTCTGCGTTGTATGTTGCATTGTGAGGACGTGCAGTTATAACTGTCCAGAGTGATGATGGTACTTGGGTTCAATAATATGATATTTCTGTATTTAGAGTAACCTTTTGTGCTATTCCTTTGATATTATATACTATCTTTCATTAATATTATGATGTTGTGTCTTTCTTTTTTTGTTTTATTCTTTTTTTTGTTTTACTCTAACTTTTTATCTTTCTGGCTCTTGAATGCTCGACACACGAGTATCGTGGATGTATTAACCGTCGACATTTGTGGGTCGAAAAGTCGAGTCGTTACATTTAGTATTAGATCTCAAGGTTGAGAAAACACCTTGGCTTTTGTTGGGTATGGCTTATTAGAGATAGGATAAATGACACCCTATAACGAGTCGAGTGTATTATACACATGTGAGTATTTGTATTTTGAAAATCAGACTTTTAAAATATTCTTTAGGAATATCTCTTTCTTCATAATCCTCCCTTAGTATCTTTCCCTTGAATAACTCTATCCTTTGGTTTCCTAAGGCTATTTTGCTTTGATTAGGTAGAACAAACTATGAGTATTGGAGCTGCCAATACTAAAGGTGATCAAAGTATTATTGCCATGAATGGTGGGAATCGAGCATCGATGAATATTGCTTCAGCTGAGGAACAAAGGGTGAATGTCATAGAGGAGATCGTGTAGGTCAAGCCTCAAATGAGTTTTGCTTCGCTCTGCCATGACTATAAGTGACTGAGGGGTAAGAGTTTTAGTGGCATGGAGACTATTATAGAAGTCTAGTTTTGGATTAGATTATGTGATTGTATATTTGAAGGTATGGAGTTGGATGACGCAATAAAGCGTAGATAGGCATCGCAATATCTGATGGATGCAGCCATGGATAGGTGGAGCACTATCATTGCAGATATCCAAGAGAACGACTTCTCTAAGGCCCAATTTAAAGATGAGTTTGAGATGAAGTTTGTTCCAGAAGTTAGAAAGACTTTGTTATTTATGAGCTTCTTTGATATGAAGCAGGAGGCATGAATGTGGCAAAGTATGAAAACTGGTTCATTGCATTGTCTCGGTCCGGGTTAGGATTGGTTGGCACGCTGCTGAAGAAGAACTAGATGTTCATTGTAGGTATGTGCCTTGAGTTCCAGCAGGATATGACTAATCACGTCATGGGATCTTTTGTTAGTTTGGTGAATATGGCTTTTAGTTTTGACATCTTAACTCCAAAGCTATCTATTTCTACACAAGTTCGGAACAACAAGCATAAGTTTTAATCGCCAAAGAATAAGTCCACCCTCGTTTGCCACAAGTGCAGGAAGAAGAATCATTTTTCTAATAACTATATGTATAAAGGGGGGACAAGTGGAAAAATCACCATTATTAGAGGCATCAATTATTAAGGCACCAAAGCTTGGTGCACAACTTGCACCAAAGGGTTCTTATAATTACCATCGGCATGGTCATATTTCCAGAGATTGTCTTATGCTCAAGAAAGGGTAGCAGCCTAAATTCTTTGTTATTTCTACATCCGAGAAGGGGAAACAAGTTTATAAAGGTATATTGTCGGTTTATGGTTTACCTATTCACGTTTGTTTGACTCTTGTGCTTCTCATGGTTTAATATCCCATAACCTTGATTGATTAGTCATGTTCAACATGTTAAGAACATTGAGTATTGTTTATTTTTAAATTATGCTCAACCAGTTTACAAGTAGTTTTACCTTTCTACATCATGGGTTGGATAGACAGTAATTATGCGTACATTGAATGAATACCCTATGAGTTAAATTTCATGGTTGGACTATAAGGCGTTTGGTGACAATGTTGAGATTGAAGTTAAAATTTAGTAAAAGATGTAAATATAAACAAAATAGAAAGATAGAATATTTTGGAAATAAATATTTGTTAAAAGATTTATATTAAAAAGTGATTTTATATAAGTATGGTTTATCAAAAAATGATTTATAAACGAAAAGGATTTAAATAGAGAATTTGAGAACTTAAATACTAGTATTTTTGAAATTATTTTCAAGATTTCGACGAAAATAATAATAGCATTATTTGAAAGTTAATATTTGGGAAATTTATTTAATAGATGGAAGTCATGATGCTAGTATTATTATACAAAGCATTTGATACCGCTTTGGAATGATTTTGGTTAAATACCGAAAGTATGGTTTGGATGTACTGAGCTTGTTGGAACTAGGTCGGTCTACAACAGAAGAAGTTGGTGAATTTCAAAACATTTACCATTTTTGGAATTTTAATGGGCCTGTGAAATCTAAATACATTTAGATCTTATCCAAATCTTCTTTAAAATAAAATCAATATTTTATTTAATTTGGCGAAAATGATTTCAAAAGGGTTTGAATGTTATATAAATTTAAATGAATGAGTGTATTACATACACGTACATGTATACCAGTTACTTATTAAAATAATATGAGAAAGAAACCTTTCGTTTCCTTCTCAAATAGTTATGCAATTAATTAAGGGAAGAGAGTGAAACCTCTCATTTTAGTCTCTAATTAGATTGATAATATGTTAAATACACATGTTAATGCTACAATTGAATGTTTTATTAGGAATACATTAGTCCAATTTGATTTGATTAATTGCAATTGATTCTGAGCACATCACGTGCGCCCGTGTGTAGTGTAAGTACAACATATAAAAGTATACAAAGTTAATGTAAACATTGCATAGGTGTTAGGTTACACCACAATAGACACATTTTCCATTTATATATGCTTTTGTCGCCCTAAACATGAACAATTTTATTTATTTATTAATACATAAATACATACATACATACATACATATACATACATATATATATATATATATATATGTATGTATATGTTGTATACACACACATACATATACAATTAATGTTTAGCACAACAGTTCAAATAAAATAATTTCATTTCAATTACAAGCAGTAAATCAAAAAATATTAAGATTAATGATAATGGTTTAAAACAGTCATGAAAAGAATCCTTTCTTTTTAAGCAAAGATATAACTTTTAATTAGATGGAATTGAAAGTCATGAAATATACCATTGATTTAATGTTTCCCTTTTTCTTTTAAAAGGAAGAGTATATTAGAATGATTTGAAACGTGACAATTAATACATCATATTAATTGGATGGCAAAGATTAATTAATGCGATTATTAGCAAGTTTAATCACATAGCAACCCATGTCTAAATATTCAAGTAAACCTTTTGATATGAAAAACTGAATTATGAAAAAAAAATCCGAAGTTCAATTATGTCCTATTTTTTTAAAACAACAAAACCAAATGACATATGCACATATAGATTTGAGATAAGAAGATCCAGATCTAGATTGAAAAAACTTTGTAAACAATCACATAGAGTACAAAAATAAAATTAAGATGGCCTAGATCTAGGGTAAATTAATTAATCGAACAATCATACATGAGATAGAAAATGAGATGTTATAATTCATAACAAAATAGTGGTGAACATAAGAAAACGTTCTATGTTTTAACATCATAGAACAATCGATTCAACTAAGGGAATGGAGATATTCAAATCAAGATCACAAGTATGAACAGAAGGAAAAGATAGAGATTAAGGAGATAAGAACAAATTATAAGATATGTAAATATAGAATTATACACGCATATAAATACCTTAGGATGAAGATGTACAAATACCTTGAGTGATAGAACAATACATAGATCTGATTGATCACTCCTTAGATCCAGCAGACATTACCATTCATTACATCTTGATTTGTGGCTTCTCTGCAGATTTCAAACGAATCACCATCCCACTTTGCAAGAGAAGAATGAACCACTTTTTTAGTTTAGTTTGATATTGATTGAAATTTGTTTTGATGTTTTTTTTGGGATAAAGTTTCAGCCATGAATGAATGATAGAGAAGAGAAAGAAAAGAGAATAACAAATGAAAGTCACGTTCTGTGTACTTTCAAAAACAAGGAGATTTTTTTTAATAGAATTGAAGGAACCTTTCCGATTCTCCTATTAAAACTTCCTCCTTTAATTGCCCTTTTTAAATTTCAATCAATCCCCTTAATTGATTTCCTCCTCTCACCAATCCAAGCACATTCCAAATACGCAACTTTTCCAATAAAAGAAAACAACTTTATGTAATTATTTTATTATTTAAAACATGTTCAAAATTTACCAATATCGCATACCTATATATGCAAATATAACTTTTATATATGCATTTAAATAATCATAAACAACACTCAAAAAATCAAATAAATTAATAATAATTAATATTTATATGAAATATTAATTATTTTAATCAATTTGAAACATTTTACAAATAAACTAAATCGTGTGATTTCGAAGAAATAACAAATGCGGTTGTGCGACTCAAAGGTGTGAATTCAGTCAGCGATTAATATTGAACAATTCAATTATTAATATTCACACATCACTTAGCAGGTGGGGTGATATTTTTGCCGAATCCATCGTTTATAGGTCTTTTCGGTAAAATCAAATTTCACAAACACTTAAGCGGTACCTTTTAGTGATAATTATTTACACCAATTCTCTTTATAAAAATTATATCACTTTAAATTTATGGAATTTGGCAATGGTTAAAATTCCAATATCATCCACATTCAACTTTGTAGTCCAAACATAAAGTCCTTAGTTCAATAATAACAATTATCATTAACTGAAATGCTCTAAACAGAGACTTTGACTTTGTGTTGACTTCAGTTGACCGTGATACTAACCTTATATAACCGAGGAGACGAATCCTCTCTTGAATAGTGTTTCATTTCCAATGCTTCCAATAAACCCAATTGCAGTCGTTCGATGGATGTCATGCCATGATTTAACTATAATCAAAGTGGAACTTCCACATTGAAGATCAATAATACTTTCAAGTCGATAGAACTTTGTAAATTAGTCACATCGATATTCTCTGGTTGACCTTAGTTATATTAACCTACAAAAAACTATCGAATGACTTGTTCCATAGTTATCCAATAATTATCAGTACGTAACCCCATGGTGCCCCTAGCAGTCATGAGTACTACATTACCCGAAATTTGGAAAGCATTATGTACTCTAGTCACAATGGATGTATCGATATCCAGTCTCAATACATCTTGACTAGGAATATTTAAAATGGTATATTTGTTCCATTATGATAAATCACTCATGGTTACAACACTTTGTAACTACTATCACAAAACATACCATTTATGGATTTTCTATTAAATATACTTTTAATTACATTAGTTAACTAAAATAACCACATTATATCAAGTATATAATAGAAAAAAACATGGTCAACGAGTTAGATATGTGTAACAAACTACGTAATTTCCCTTAGGGCATACCCCTAACATTATCAACCTCCCACTTGCACTTGGGGTCAATTATGGAATCTTATTCCAATTTCTCCAATCGGTTTTCTCAAAACCAATCGGGTCAGTCCCTTTGTGAATGGGTATGGTATTATGTTTTAGTTTTCTACCATGTCGATCAACTCTCTTCGATGCTAATAAACTAACTTTATCATGTGGAATAATTCGGAGTATGTCTCTTGACTTCAAGTGAGCTCTAAGTTCTGTTACAAACTATATTGTGACATTGTTATCACAAAGCAATGTAATGAGATTCTCAACATTTGAAATCACCCTCAACTCAGTTATAAATTTGTGCATTTATATTATATACATTGATTTTATTCTGGCGCAATTCGTAGCGATGTACATAGCCATTTTCATTAAATCGGCCACCATCTTTCATTTGGAACATTTCTAAATTAAAAATTCTTAACTTGAATTTGTTATTGACATATTATACTCAATATCACCTATAAAAATTTGAATTCGAACACTCCTTCATAAGAAGTTCATTAACATCAGAAGTGTGTTGTTTACTTATAGTTTAGAAATATCTATGTATCTTTTTAAATTTCTTTCTTATGAACACAGGCTTCCTCTGCATTTTGATTGATAATTAAACTATTTGATATTTCTATCAAAACACTTGTTCATTTTTGATGCTTTTCTAAATGATACTTTCGTATTCGTTCTTGGATCATATCATAAAACTTGTAAATCATTATCGCTCCAACTGACTTCGAGACACTTTGGTCATTACTTGTAAATAGTTAATTCTGAATCATTATTTATAATTTTCTGTTTCAATGAATACATACAAAAACAAAAATTCATGTCATGTGATGATTTTCTGAGTAAAACTTGCACCTACTTATGCACATTGAATGGTGAATCTGTTACGTTAATTTCAACAATTGAAATTTAAGATATTCTTATCAACGTGGCTCAGTATATTCCAATTGCATTTATCTTTCTCTTAAAGACACATTTGCAGCCAATGGATCATATCCTTTAGGTATAACTTTCAAAATCATATTTTGATAATGTACTTTGAATCAATTTTGGATTTGTGCATCGTACCATATCGTAGAGTCAATAGTCTTAATGGTTTAATTGACAGCTGAGGATTATCTATTCTCGACATTAAGAAGAAATTCATAGTTTCTCATCAATGTGCAAGAATACTTATTAGACATTCTAATGCAATGTGTTCATTTAGGTTAGCTAATTGTATTTCATCTCATTTAATCAGTTCTATCTATGGATCACATCCAATTCCAATTAACTACCAATAATTCCTTAGAGAAATTCCTTTATAATAAAGATGGTGTATCTTGAAACAGTAGTTGTCTCTCAGTACAATAGAATAGGTATTCATAAACATTTTATGAATTTCTTTGTTTATAAAAACTGAGTTGGTTTTAGTTTACAAAACTTATGTTCAAGCCATAAATATGTCATTTAATGACAGTCTTTCAAAAATTCTTTTGGGAAGATTCATACAAGAACCTTACGAATAATTATTATGCGCAACCTTTCGACTCGCATAACCCGCCAACTCCTTGGCCTAGGATACGTTGGGGTTAACCCTCATCTTGTGTGATTTTGTAAACTACTATTTAGATGAAATAATATTAATCATGTGTACTACTCTTAGGTACACAACCTTATAGAAAGAAACTAATTCAGCTTCAATCACAATTAATCGTATATTGTCCAACAAAGTTCGATTACTCCTTATCGATGCATAATTACGTATCAAATAGAGGAGTGACTTTTGAGATTGAATATTTATTCATTTTTAGGTATGTTTAGAACCTTTTACAATATACTCACTCATTCGATCAAATCGAATCACTTCTATTGCATGTTATTTATTTGCTTTTGTTTTATACTCTATGAGTTAATTACAGACATACTGAACATGTATCAAATACACATGTTCATGTTGGTGATAAGTCATTAGTGAATATAACGAAGTATATGTAACCATTTCGTTATTAATAGACTTACATTGCATGCATCTATATGTATCAATCTGAAGAGTTCATCAACTCTTATAATGCTCCCACTGAACGGGTGCATAGCACTTAATCGTTTGAGATATGATTAGCCAGTATCATATGATTCAAAAACATATAATGAAATTATTTCCTCAAAACTATGGCTTGGTCTATATTTCCAAAATAATTGTAAATAATATTAGATACTTCTATATTTTTTAATGCGTTACTTTTGTTATGAAAACAAATACCACATTATAGTTTTATTTCATAATGAATATTCAAAATATTCATATTAAAATATAACTATGTCTACTTCTTAGTTGATACTGAAAAATAGTCATTATTTAATAAATAATGTACGGTACACTTTATGAAAACAATTTTCACAATATGATGCAATCAATAACTACTGTATAGCAAGCTTCTACTATTTCCGCCATTAGTATAACAACATATTAAATTTGGAAGTCCATCATTCACTTATTACAGTTTATTTATTTCATATTGTAACTAGCATACAACAAAAAGTTCTTTGATCAATGATCCTAAACCCAAAGAAATAAATCTCATAAAAAACAATTTTCTATATGAAATTACATTTCGGAATAGAAATCACATTTCTTATTCCGATTTTAAGTATCAATCACTATCATTACCATTCTCGTTTTCGTTGTTTTTTATAAAGCAGACATGATTACTCACTCTCTTCATCCCAACTGTACCTTAAATCACATCCACTCTTGTACATTCGTTAATCTTTCTAAATGGACAAACAATTTAAAAGAAAAACCCTTACTACAATATTATAGTGAACTTTTAAAAAAGTGCATTCGATTATCCTTAAATTTTGACGTCATATATGTTGCGCTTTGCATAAACTAATCAGACTGACATTTTAGTAATCGAGTTCTTAGATTATATTACAGTTTTGGCCTTATGTTACCATTAACACAATATGATCTTTTAGGTAGTCAGTCAAATTGAATACTTGATCTTGTGATACTGTTTATCGGCTTATTTCGTATGAACTATATTCATTTAAGTATCATACATTACGAACTGTGATCTTCACCACATAACATTAGTATGTGGGAATTTCTATAGTCTTGAATTGCTTTTAGAGTTTGAAATCCATAGAATGCAATAAAGGGTCTTGACCAAATAAACACGTAAGTGTCCATATTGCGAATATATCAAGTATGTATAAAATTAGGCGCTTGCATTGGTATAGAAAACAATAACATGCAATGGGCATTTAATAGCGAGTATATGTTATATTTCTGTTAGTCAATTTTCAATTTAGTTCATTTGTATATATTAATTGATAAAAGTTTTATCAATCATATTACATACGCAAATCTATCATTGTAGATAATTATAACATTATTTAAATATATTCTTATAATATTAAAAAGGTTAAATGTTACCATTTCACTTTTCTAATAAGGCTCCCACTAGTTTTTTAACTTCTCCAAACCCTAAGATGAAACATAGAAGTCTTTCGACTTCACTAGTGGATGTTAGGACTCATCTAACTTGGTATTCTGACCTTGAGTTTCCTCAACAAATCATAGCCCTACAAATGATGAATAACTATTTCTTATCGGTTGTATCATATACAACTCCTAGCCCATGTTTCAGTGTCCTAACCTCATTTTGACCTTGAGTTTGCTCAATAAATCAAAAGAGATTATTCACTCATACCTACCATATCGCGATGGCCTAAGTATAGTATATGTACTTTGAGCTTGCTTAACAAATACATATAATTATCTTACCTCGTCTATTTAATATATTAATAATACTACATGTAACATTCCTAGCTTGAGTTTGCTCAACAAATAAGGAGTATGCAAGTAATTTATTAATATATATGGCAGGGGACAAAATTATATTAAAGATTCATAATCTTCAACATACTATATTAAGTGATATCGACTCATGAAATAATGTACCTTGTGAAATACCCTCTTGAATCAAGTGTTAGATAAATAAGAAGTCATGGTATACATACATTTACATATGTATTTATTCCTTAAGTTTATTTGGGTTTCTTTAATGTTCCACTTTTAGTTTATATATTCATATCCTATAAGTTTTATTGTTATATGACTTTTATATTCCATATTTCTTATATGTAGTTTTATGTATATTACTTTATTTAATTAAATCTTATTTAATTAATTTATATTAATTAACTAAATTAACTCTTTAATTAATTTTATATTAGTATTCCAATACAACATTTATATTAGACATATCTACTATAACCTTTATAGTGTATGTTATAACCTTTATAATATAGCACATACACACGTATATATGCATATTTTTATTTACTTAATTAACCTTTAATTAATTATTTAATTAATTTTTTTAATCAATTTATATTAATTTTAAAATTTATTTTATAGACATACATGTATACTTATGTTATCTTAAACACTTTAACATAACATAACATATATCAAAATATATAATACATGCATATAAGTATAAATTAATAAACTTAATTAATAAATTTATTTTATTAATTTTATTAGTAAATTGTTAAAATTTACAATTGATATAGTTTCAAACATTTTAAATTTTCATCATCTTTTCAAACATTGAAAATTTATGTTATATTATAACCTTTTATAATAAACATGTTTTTATTTTGAATTTAAAATCTTGTCTTAATTTTGAAAATTAACCCAATATCCTATTCAAATTAGGCCTTTTCTATTGGAGGCAACCTTTGGGCGCACTTCACCTTTTAGACCAAGTAGGTAACCAAGTAGGACAAGGTACTTGATTACCCAATTTCAATCCTAGACATCACCTTTCTAGACACCTTACTAAGTGCACAAGCTTAATTAGTTAGCCCTAACATGACTAATATAGAACACATAGGTTGTTGGGCTCTAATATCATTGTTGGAACTGGGTCAGCTCGTAGTGGAAGAAATAGGTGAACTTCAATTTTTTTTACCATTTTGGATCTTTAATTGACCCGTGAAGTGTAAATACATTTAGATCTTATCTAAATCTTCTTTTAAATAAAATCAATATTTTATTTAATTTGGTGAAAGGGATTTCAAATGGGTTTGAATATTATATAAATTTAAATAAATGAGTGTACCAAATACACTCACATGTGTAGCAATTACTTATTAAAATAATATGAGAATGAAACCTTTAGTTTACTTATTAAATAGTTATGCAATTAATTAAGAGAGAAAAAAAACATTAATTGAAGAGAGAGAAACTACTCATTTTACTCTCCGATAAGATTGATAATATGTTAAATAAACATGTTAACATTTCAATTGAATGTTTTATTAGGAATGCATTAGTTCAATTTGATTTGACTAATTTTAAATGATTCTAAAAACATCACATGCGCCCGTGTGTATAGTGTAACGACAACATATAAAAATGTACAAAGTTAATTTAAACATTACATAGATGTTGAGGTTTACACTACAATCGACACATTTCCCATCGATACATGCTTTTGTCGTCCTAAACATGAACAAGTTTATTTATTTATTAATATATAAATGCATACATACATACATACGTGTATATATATACTGTAAATACACACACATATACATATGCAATTAATGTTTAGCATAGCAGTTCAAATAAAATAGATTTCATTTCAATTATATGCAGTAAATCAAAGAATATTAATATTAATGAAAATGGTTTGAAAAGGTTGTGAAAAGAATGCTCCTTTTTAAGCAAATATATAATTTTTAATTAGATGGAAATGTATATTATTGAATATATAATTTATTTAACATTTCCTTTTTTCCTTCTAAAAGGAAGAGTTTATATTAGAATGACTTGAAACATGACAATTAAAACATCATATTAATTGGATGAAAAGGATTAATTAATGCGATTACTGCCAAGTTTTAATTACATAGCAACCCATGTCTAATTATTCAAGTGTAAAACTTTTGATATGAAAAATTGATTTTTGAAAAGAAAAATCCAAAGTTCAATTATGTTCTGTTTTTTTGGATGAAGTTTCAGCCATGAATGAAAGTTAGAGAAGGGAAAGAAAAGGGAATAAAAATGAAAGTCATGTTCTGTGTAGTTTCAAAAATAAGGAGATTTTTTTTAGTAGATTTGAAGAACCTTTCATATTCTCCTATTAAAACTTCCTCCTTTAATTCCTCTTTTTAAATTTCAATCAATCTCCTTAATTGATTTCCTCCTCTCACCATTATAGGACTGATCCAAGCATATTCTAAATGTGCAACTTCTCCAAATAAAAGAAAAAACAACTTTTATGTAATTATTTTATTATTTAAAATGTGTTCAAAGTTTGCGGATATTGCATATCGATATATGCAAACATATCTTTTATATATTGAACAATCTAATATTAAAGTTCACACATCACTTAGCAGGTTGTATGACATTTTCGCTGAATTCATCGCTTAGAGGTCTTTTTAATAAAATTAAATTTCATAAACACTTAAGTGGTACCTTTTAATGACAATTATTCACACCAATTCTCTTCGTCAAAATTATATCACTTTGGATTTATGGAATTTGGTAATGGTCAAAATTCCAATATCATCCACATTCAACTTTATAATCCGAACACAAAGTCCTTGGTTCAATAATAACAATTATCATTAACCGATATACTTTGGTCAGAGACTTTGATTTTGAGTTGACTTCAGTTGGCCGTGATACTAACCTCATAAAACCGAGGAGGCGAATCCTCTCTTAAATAGTGTTTCGCTTCCAATGCTTCCACTTGACCTATAGTTGTTCGATGGACGTCGTGCCATGATTTAATTATAAACAAAGCGGAGCTTTCAGATTGAAGATCAACGGTATTCTCAAGTCGAGAGAACTGTGTAAATTAGTCACATCGATATTCTCTGCTCGACCTTTGTTCTATTGACTTACGGAAAACTATCGAGTGATTCATTCCATGGTTATCCAATAACTATCAATACGCAACCCCTTGGTGCTCCCAGTAGTCTTGAGTAATACATTTCCCAACATTGTAGAGCATTATGTACTCTGTCTCAAAGGATGTATTGATATCCAGTCTTGATACATCTTGACTAGGAATATCTAAAATCGTATGTTTATTTCATTGTGATAAATTTCTCACGCTTACAACACTTTCTAACTACTATCACAAAACATACATTTAGGGATTTTCTTTTAAATGTAATTTTAATTAAATTAATTAATTAATATAACCACATTATATCAAGCATATAATAGAAAGAAAACGCCTTTATTTCGAACAAGGTTGTTTAACGAGTTAGATATATATAACAAATTACATAATTACCCCTAGGGCATATCCTTAAACTCCATCAGAACATACTTTTGTCGCTTAAAAATAAATTCGATGATGACAGCTGTTGAATATGCGCTTATATGATTTTTGTTTGATGATAATAAACATATATACATTCATTTAAATGTATTTGTTAATGTACTGTTTATTTTTTATAGATTAAATAAATATTTGCTGGATAAAATAAATAACACAGATTTTGAATTCAAATGAATATTTTATTCAAACGAATATTTATTACAATTTTGAATAGTACAAATTCAAGCTCTCGCTATTCACTATACAACTTTGATACAAATTCAATTACATCACAATTTCACATTTACAAAAGTCCTCACCACATATCGCTCATTCACTCATATTTTATCTTCATCTTCCTTCCAGTTTGAATCCAGCATCTGAGAAATCTGCAAAAATATAAACTAACACAGTAAAATTGAAAAAGAAATATTTTTGCAATTCAAAAATAAATAATTTTTGAAAATATGATTTGCCTCAGTTATTTGGGTTGTTCGTCATAATTTAAATTTGAATTCATCATACACGAACAACTTGTGACATACACAGTGTATTACTGTATATGCCACAAGGCCATGCACGCCGATATATACACTTGATTGATTTACAGAGACAGGTGAGTACAGGTCAAACCCAAATGAAAAACCGGGTTCAACTCACATGCAATACATCACAACACGAACCCGAGTTTTTGAAACTGGATTCAACACAGGGCAGTTAACATGTCAAAAACAGTTGCAACATGGATATCACAAGAAATGAAACACCAATCAGTAGCATGCTAATGAAGACTGCATCAAAATGCAAGCACAAAAGTGCACAGCAACCATTAACTGCAACAAGTTGATATGCAAACTACAACAAGTTGATATGCAAACTAAGAAATGCTTAGTGTACAGCATACACATGAACTAAGCACAACTAGACCAAAGTACAACATCACACAATCAAACTACAACAGGCCAGAGGAACTCGACAGGCACATATGAATACAAAGTACACACGTGCAACAGTTCATGTATGAATCAGTGCCAACAGACCACTTCAAATACATACACACTACGGCAACACATGGATGTCACAAGCAAAGACCAACTGATACAACAGCTACTACCAGATAACTACAAGGCATGAAGCCATACATGGAAGTGAGACAGGACAAACATGAAGTGAATCAAGTCAGTAAGGATGAATGCACATTGCAAGCTACAGTTCAATGCAGACTGCATAATGATCCAAACAACTACAAGCAAATATGCCACCAAGATCAACAATGTCAAGTCGACCAGGCAGCAATGATGAAAGTGTGCAAGTGCAACACAGTTGCAAACAACAGGACAGTGAACAATGAAGTAATGCAATGCTCAAAAGACATAGTACACAAGCCTGCAACTTCAATCCAAACCAATCACAATACAACTGCAATGCGACCAGATTTTCATATCAAGCAAGTTCGACATGTACACGAAGGCAGCAAGTCAGTGGCAAGACACAAACTGCAGTGGACAGACCAGAGTGCAGTAATACATGGAATCATATGAACAAATAATCAGACAACATCATGCAATGCTAAATTGAAATACAGGTAGCCAAAAATGCAATTCGAAGTAATATAACAGCAAGCTACAAGTTATATGAAATCAAAGTGACCAAAGTCAAAGCATCAGAGGGAATCATCGATATCCAAACTGTAGATACAAAGCTAAATGTATCAAAGCCGTATTTTTAACAAGTCAACAGAAAAAGGAACGAATAGTGGTCATCACGTTAATCAAAATCAACACCGTGTCAACCAAGTAACACGAGTATATATGAATTGAAGAAGTCAGTGACATCTCAATCATCAATACAAAATCGAGTGGCCAAAGCACAGTGAAGACGAATTCAAACAAAATTGATACGAACGCAATTATAGGAACTGGAATCCTATAAATTACCACAAATCATCATCAATTCATTGAGTTCAAGCATTCAATCAGAAAGCAAAAGGAATAAAAGTACTCACCAAAATTGTAATCGAACTCGATCAATCGAAGTAGCCGAAGCAAGGTACAAGGAGGCAGTCGATCGACAGGGCAGAAGGACGAAAATCACAAATTCGATCGATTAATATAATATCGGCATCTTCGATTCCAGCCCTAAATTATTGAAGAAAGAGGAACAAACAAGAGCCGAAGCCCTGATCTCAGAAGGAAGAACAAGCCGACATTATCACAAAGAAAATAAAAGAGATTCGGGTTAAAGGAAAAATTGGGCCGGCGTGTTTTTATAAAAGAGGCCTTGTTTGTTAAAAAAGGCTATAGCTTATTTTAATTAGGGTTTTTATTTTCTGTTTAAATTTTTTTTTAAATTTTAAACCGTTTAAATTTCTAGTCGTGTGACTAGGGGACAAGCTACGTGACGTAGCTTGAGAATTCGCAACTCGGTAGTTGAGTTGTGGCAGGGTTTTGAGCGTAGAGTTAGATTAGTCAATAGCGGGTATAGCGAGTTTACGTGTGTAAGCGAGGGACTATCTAATTTCTAGTAGAAACCTTGGGGGCAGCACGTAGGCAGGGTTTTGCCGAAGCTGGGTAAATTCTGTGTTGTTCTGTTCTGCATTTTATTATTCTGCTATTTATTTCTGTGCTGGTAATATTCTATGATCTGTGTTAATATTAGTTTATAAGCTTCCGCAATTAATTTTTATAATTAACACTATCACCCTATTCACCCCCCCTCTAGGGTGAAATCGACCCTACAAGTGGTATCAGAGCAAGGAACAAAAGCCGTTTTTGTTTTAAATTTTTTTTACAAAAATTAATTTTTGTTTTAATTCGTGTTTTTAAAAATTGGTTTTTGTTCTAAAATTTTGAATTTGCTTCTTTTATTAATACTTCTGTTGAGGGTCGCTCCAATATTATTCCTTCTATTTTCGATGGAACAGATTTTTTGAATTGGAAATTAAAAATGGAATTTTATTTAAAATCTATTAATATTAAATGTTGGGATATTATTGAAAACGGGTGTGATATAACAGATAAGAAAATTATCTCGATTAATGCTCTTGCTATGCATATATTATATTCTCATATTAATCAAGATAATTTTAATTTCATCTCTCATTGTGAAAATGCACAGGAAATCTAGAATACTTTCGATGCAGTATATGGTGCAAAAGTCAACAGCAATGAGAAGTCCTCTACAACTGACTCAGTTAAAGAAATATGCTTAACAGGATTGGTAAATAGCAGTTGTGATGAGGATGATGATGATGGAGCAGCCGAGCTGGCATTAATAATGAAGAAATTCAAAAGGTGGAATCACAAATACGGAAATCCAGCTCTAAATAAAAAATTAAAAAGCAGAATAATCAAAGCACTGGACAACTCGGAAGAACACGGGATCATTTGCAACAAACCCTGTAATATCAAGCCCAATTATCCCCGATTTCAAAGCGATTTTGAAAAGAAATCAAAACGGTGTTTTGCAGCCACGTGGAATAAAAGCGATAGCAGTGAGAGTGAGAAAGCAGATATGTGCCTTCATGGGAATATAACCGATAGCGACGATGACGAGCCAAGCAAGGTATCAAAACTTACTCACTCTGAATTACTTATTTATTTCCACGAAGTAAATGGCTGTTTTGAAAGACTTAGGAAAAAATACGCTAAACTTGAATCACAAAAAGACACTTTGATAGATTTAAATAAACAACTTGACCAATTAGTTAAAACCTATCAAAGTAGGATCCCTAAGTGTGATAAGTGTCCAACATTCGAAGATGAGAATAAAAAATCAGAAATTAAAATTAAATCGCTTGAAAATGAAATTCTGATTTTAAAAGAGAGTGAAAATACTAGAAGAGAGAGAATTCTATTAAAAAGTGCACACAATTGTTAAACAAAAATGAATCTCTCAAAACACAAGTTCAACAATTGTCAACGACTTTAGATAAATTTTCAAGAAGTGAAAAATCGTTGAATATACTACTAGGAAAGCAAACTGTTAATACGGTTAGACAAGGACTTGGATATAATAATTCGAAAATTGTTGAAAGCAATATTAATCAAGTTAATTCTATGTGCACAATTTGTAGAAAATTTGGACACGATCACAATAATTGTTGGTATAGACCCAAACATGTGAAAACTATACCGATTTGGGTTCCAAAAGGCACAAATATAAAATCTCTCAAAGTTAAACAAATTTGGGTGCCAAAGGGAACAATTATAAATAGTTTTGGGTCTACACAAAATTATTTTTCAAAGTTTTCTGCCACTAACAACCATGGACCTATAAAAACAAATAGGTCACATAAATCTTTTCCCGTGTAGGTGTGGTGGCAGGCTAAGGAACAACAATAGTGTTCTCTGGATTTTTTGGCTGTTCCAGAAACACAACGGACGACGAAGCAAAGTTCCTTAGCCTAGTATAAAGGTGACAGAATCACAAACGGACAACAACGAAAATATCGTAAAGGCAAAACAGGTAAAATTGTTTTTTAACGATATATTAAATGTGATTATCTGCACCATACTCTAAATTAAAATCAGCCAATATTGAGATGAACAAAAGATGATGATTTTGATGCTATGATTTTTTTCAAAATATAGACCAATCATCTTTAAATAAAATTTCTTGGAGTAATTATGATGGTTGACTGATCCGGACTTAATTGATATGATTTTTTGACTTGTTCTTATTTATGACATTGATTTGTGCTTAATTGATGACCAAACAGATTTTCAATTTTGAACTAATTTATATAAATTTGTTCGGTCAAATGATGGTTACTCATGCTACACGTAGATATATTGGTCTTGACATTTTGGTCACTGCTTGTAAATCTGCACGATCTCAATTTTCATATGAAAGCTGATTTTAAGAAATTGTTTTTGAAATAACTATGATGTTGATTGACTGTTGATTACTCATGAATATAACTGTTTATCCTACGGTTTCTGAAATTAACACTATGATATTTGTTTGAGTGTTAACACGGCTTCAATTCAAATTCAAAAGAATGATGTTAAGTTTGAAATTCTTGGTGCACACTTCATGGTTTGGTCAATCAAATTCAACGAGTGAATATTGAGTGAAATTTAAATTCAGATGCAGATTACACCGGTAATATAGTTGATAGAAAAATTACTAGTGGAACGTGATTAATTTTTGAAACATTCATTTGCTGCATCGTTTTTCAAAGAAAATATCTGCATATTTTTCACTTGAAATAATTTTCAAATAGCAGAAAATTTTCTTATAAAACCCCCTCGAGAAAATCATGTTTGACCATATTTACAGATTAGTCATTCTTTGAAAAATTAATTTTATAATTTTTGAATTTGATTTTAAATGACTATTTTGACTAATCTGACTCCCTTTGATTATCGAAAAGATGAATAGTGATTGAAAAAGTGATGAGTGTTGATATTTATCATATATTATAACTCGAGAAAGTATAATTAGAAAATTTCTTTAGAATTTCATAACAAGAGTTATAAAAACTTTTTGTTGGGTAAAAATTCCATGATCATTTCTATTTCTATCATCTTTCTATCGACCATCACTCATCAAAATCATATATAGTATGTAAATGTGTGGTAGTTTACAAAGGAAATTATTCGTTCTTCAATTTATATTAGTATAAAGGAAATTATCTGTGCTTCAATTTATTATATTCTTCAATAAAAATAAATATCCAAAGTATTCACTCTCATTTAAAAGTCCTCACGGTTATGCATGGGTGAATTACTTGGATTTTTGATTATGTGCTTCCATGCTCATTTAAAAGTCCTTACGGTTATGCATGTATGGAACGCATATCAAAATTAATTGATTAAATAGACAAGTTGATTCTAATCCCATTTAAAAGTCCTCACGGTCATGCGTGGTTAGAAGATACTTGATTTCATTTTTAAATTAAATTGGAATACTACTAATCTCATTTAAAAGTCCTAACAGTTATGCATGGTTAGTAGATATTCAAATTTCCCGAAATAAATAAACCACAAATTGACAGAACTGTATGATTTTTTGATGATTTTGTCCCCATCATTTCTGAAAATGGAATATGCGCCTAACAAAGGTAATTATGATTTTTGTTTGAGTTTTATTGAAATTTGATATTTATATTCAATTGAGTTAAATGTTTGATTCATGTCTGTCACTTCATCCCTATTTTTATAACACTGTTGTTCTTTTGCTGATAACAAAAGGGGGAGAGAAAAGTTAAGATTTTGTCAAATAAAATCAAGCAAAGGTCAAATAAGTTTTCTATTTGCATCTAGACTCATTTGCATATTTTTATTTGTATGCATATATGTAGGGGGAGCTTTGTGTAGAGAGGAAGCATTTAAATAGGGGGAGTAATTAGAGCATATCAATGATCAAATACATTTAATATATTCAAAATCTTAAATATATGTTTGTTATCATCAAAAGAGGGAGAATGTTGAATATGCGCTTATATGATTTTTGTTTGATGATAATAAACATATATACATTCATTTAAATGTATTTGTTAATGTACTATTTATTTTTCATAGATTAAATAAATATTTGCTGGATAAAATAAATAACACAGATTTTGAATTCAAATGAATATTTTATTCAAACGAATATTTATTACAATTTTGAATAGTACAAATTCAAGCTCTCGCTATTCACTATACAACTTTGATACAAATTCAATTACATCACAATTTCACATTTACAAATGTCCTCACTACATATCGCTCATTCACTCATATTTTATCTTCATCTTCCTTCCAGTTGGAATCCAGCATCTGAGAAATCTGCAAAAATATAAACTAACGCAGTAAAATTGAAAAAGAAATATTTTTGCAATTCAAAAATAAATAATTTTTGAAAATATGATTTGCCTCAGTTATTTGGGTTGTTCGTCATAATTTAAATTTGAATTCATCATACACGAACAACTTGTGACATACACAGTGTATTACTGTATATGCCACAAGGCCGTGCACGCCGATATATATACTTGATTGATTTACAGAGACAGGTGAGCACAGGTCAAACCCAAATGAAAAACCGGGTTCAACTCACATGCAATACATCACAACACGAACCCGAGTTTTTGAAACTGGATTCAACACAGGGCAGTTAACATGTCAAAAACAGTTGCAACATGGCATGCTAATGAAGACTGCATCAAAATGCAAGCACAAAAGTGCACAGCAACCATTAACTGCAACAAGTTGATATGCAAACTACAACAAGTTGATATGCAAACTAAGAAATGCTTAGTGTACAGCATACACATGAACTAAGCACAACTAGACCAAAGTACAACATCACACAATCAAACTACAACAGGCCAGAGGAACTCGACAGGCACATATGAATACAAAGTACACACGTGCAACAGTTCATGTATGAATCAGTGCCAACAGACCACTTCAAATACATACACACTACGGCAACACATGGATGTCACAAGCAAAGACCAAGTGATACAACAGCTACTACCAGATAACTACAAGGCATGAAGCCATACATGGAAGTGAGACAGGACAAACATGAAGTGAATCAAGTCAGCAAAGATGAATGCACATTGCAAGCTACAGTTCAATGCAGACTGCATAATGATCCAAACAACTACAAGCAAATATGCCACCAAGATCAACAATGTCAAGTCGACCAGGCAGCAATGATGAAAGTGTGCAAGTGCAACACAGTTGCAAACAACAGGACAGTGAACAATGAAGTAATGCAATGCTCAAAAGACATAGTACACAAGCCTGCAACTTCAATCCAAACCAATCACAATACAACTGCAACGCGACCAGATTTTCATATCAAGCAAGTTCGACATGTACACGAAGGCAGCAAGTCAGTGGCAAGACACAAACTGCAGTGGACAGACCAGAGTGCAGTAATACATGGAATCATATGAACAAATAATCAGACAACATCATGCAATGCTAAATTGAAATACAGGTAGCCAAAAATGCAATTCGAAGTAATATAACAGCAAGCTACAAGTTATATGAAATCAAAGTGACCAAAGTCAAAGCATCAGAGGGAATCATCGATATCCAAACTGTAGATACAAAGCTAAATGTATCAAAGCCATATTTTTAACAAGTCAACAGAAAAAGGAACGAATAGTGGTCATCACGTTAATCAAAATCAACACCGTGTCAACCAAGTAACACGAGTATATATGAATTGAAGAAGTCAGTGACATCTCAATCATCAATACAAAATCGAGTGGCCAAAGCACAGTGAAGACGAATTCAAACAAAATTGATACGAACGCAATTATAGGAACTGGAATCCTATAAATTACCACAAATCATCATCAATTCATTGAGTTCAAGCATTTAATCAGAAAGCAAAAGGAATAAAAGTACTCACCAAAATTGTAATCGAACTCGATCAATCGAAGTAGCCGAAGCAAGGTACAAGGAGGCAGTCGATCGACAGGGCAGAAGGACGAAAATCACAAATTCGATCGATTAATATAATATCGGCATCTTCGATTCCAGCCCTAAATTATTGAAGAAAGAGGAACAAACAAGAGCCGAAGCCCTGATCTCAGAAGGAAGAACAAGCCGACATTATCACAAAGAAAATAAAAGAGATTCGGGTTAAAGGAAAAATTGGGCTGGCGTGTTTTTATAAAAGAGGCCTTGTTTGTTAAAAAAGGCTATAGCTTATTTTAATTAGGGTTTTTATTTTCTGTTTAAATTTGTTTTTAAATTTTAAACCGTTTAAATTTCTAGTCGTGTGATTAGGGGACAAGCTACGTGACGTAGCTTGAGAATTCGCAACTCGGTAGTTGAGTTGTGGCAGGGTTTTGAGCGTAGAGTTAGATTAGTCAATAGCGGGTATAGCGAGTTTACGTGTGTAAGCGAGGGACTATCTAATTTCTAGTAGAAACCTTGGGGGCAGCACGTAGGCAGGGTTTTGCCGAAGCTGGATAAATTCTGTGTTGTTCTGTTCTGCATTTTATTATTCTGCTATTTATTTCTGTGCTGGTAATATTCTGTGATCTGTGTTAATATTAGTTTATAAGCTTCCGCAATTAATTTTTATAATTAACACTATCACCCTATTCACCCCCCCTCTAGGGTGAAATCGACCCTACAAGTGGTATCAGAGCAAGGAACAAAAGCCGTTTTTGTTTTAATTTTTTTTTACAAAAATCAATTTTTGTTTTAATTCGTGTTTTTAAAAATTGGTTTTTGTTCTAAAATTTTGAATTTGCTTCTTTTATTAATACTTCTGTTGAGGGTCGCTCCAATATTATTCCTTCTATTTTCGATGGAACAGATTTTTTGAATTGGAAATTAAAAATGGAATTTTATTTAAAATCTATTAATATTAAATGTTGGGATATTATTGAAAACGGGTGTGATATAACAGATAAGAAAATTATCTCGATTAATGCTCTTGCTATGCATATATTATATTCTCATATTAATCAAGATAATTTTAATTTCATCTCTCATTGTGAAAATGCACAGGAAATCTAGAATACTTTCGATGCAGTATATGGTGCAAAAGTCAACAGCAATGAGAAGTCCTCTACAACTGACTCAGTTAAAGAAATATGCTTAACAGGATTGGTAAATAGCAGTTGTGATGAGGATGATGATGATGGAGCAGCCGAGCTGGCATTAATAATGAAGAAATTCAAAAGGTGGAATCACAAATACGGAAATCCAGCTCTAAATAAAAAATTAAAAAGCAGAATAATCAAAGCACTGGACAACTCGGAAGAACACGGGATCATTTGCAACAAACCCTGTAATATCAAGCCCAATTATCCCCGATTTCAAAGCGATTTTGAAAAGAAATCAAAACGGTGTTTTGCAGCCACGTGGAATAAAAGCGATAGCAGTGAGAGTGAGAAAGCAGATATGTGCCTTCATGGGAATATAACCGATAGCGACGATGACGAGCCAAGCAAGGTATCAAAACTTACTCACTCTGAATTACTTATTTATTTCCACGAAGTAAATGGCTGTTTTGAAAGACTTAGGGAAAAATACGCTAAACTTGAATCACAAAAAGACACTTTGATAGATTTAAATAAACAACTTGACCAATTAGTTAAAACCTATCAAAGTAGGATCCCTAAGTGTGATAAGTGTCCAACATTCGAAGATGAGAATAAAAAATCAGAAATTAAAATTAAATCGCTTGAAAATGAAATTCTGATTTTAAAAGAGAGTGAAAATACTAGAAGAGAGAGAATTCTATTAAAAAGTGCACACAATTGTTAAACAAAAATGAATCTCTCAAAACACAAGTTCAACAATTGTCAACGACTTTAGATAAATTTTCAAGAAGTGAAAAATCGTTGAATATACTACTAGGAAAGCAAACTGTTAATACGGTTAGACAAGGACTTGGATATAATAATTCGAAAATTGTTGAAAGCAATATTAATCAAGTTAATTCTATGTGCACAATTTGTAGAAAATTTGGACACGATCACAATAATTGTTGGTATAGACCCAAACATGTGAAAACTATACCGATTTGGGTTCCAAAAGGCACAAATATAAAATCTCTCAAAGTTAAACAAATTTGGGTGCCAAAGGGAACAATTATAAATAGTTTTGGGTCTACACAAAATTATTTTTCAAAGTTTTCTGCCACTAACAACCATGGACCTATAAAAACAAATAGGTCACATAAATCTTTTCCCGTGTAGGTGTGGTGGCAGGCTAAGGAACAACAATAGTGTTCTCTGGATTTTTTGGCTGTTCCAGAAACACAACGGACGACGAAGCAAAGTTCCTTAGCCTAGTATAAAGGTGACAGAATCACAAACGGACAACAACGAAAATATCGTAAAGGCAAAACAGGTAAAATTGTTTTTTAACGATATATTAAATGTGATTATCTGCACCATACTCTAAATTAAAATCAGCCAATATTGAGATGAACAAAAGATGATGATTTTGATGATATGATTTTTTTCAAAATATTGACCAATCATCTTTAAATAAAATTTCTTGGAGTAATTATGATGGTTGACTGATCCGGACTTAATTGATATGATTTTTTGACTTGTTCTTATTTATGACATTGATTTGTGCTTAATTGATGACCAAACAGATTTTTAATTTTGAACTAATTTATATAAATTTGTTCGGTCAAATGATGGTTACTCATGCTACACGTAGATATATTGGTCTTGACATTTTGGTCACTGCTTGTAAATCTGCACGATCTCAATTTTCATATGAAAGCTGATTTTAAGAAATTGTTTTTGAAATAACTATGATGTTGATTGACTGTTGATTACTCATGAATATAACTGTTTATCCTACGGTTTCTGAAATTAACACTATGATATTTGTTTGAGTGTTAACACGGCTTCAATTCAAATTCAAAAGAATGATGTTAAGTTTTAAATTCTTGGTGCACACTTCATGGTTTGGTCAATCAAACTCAACGAGTGAATATTGAGTGAAATTTAAATTCAGATGCAGATTACACTGGTAATATAGTTGATAGAAAAATTACTAGTGGAACGTGATTAATTTTTGAAACATTCATTTGCTGCATCGTTTTTCAAAGAAAATATCTGCATATTTTTCACTTGAAATAATTTTCAAATAGCAGAAAATTTTCTTATAAAACCCCCTCGAGAAAATCATGTTTGACCATATTTACAGATTAGTCATTCTTTGAAAAATTAATTTTATAATTTTTGAATTTGATTTTAAATGACTATTTTGACTAATCTGACTCCCTTTGATTATCGAAAAGATGAATAGTGATTGAAAAAGTGATGAGTGTTGATATTTATCATATATTATAACTCGAGAAAGTATAATTAGAAAATTTCTTTAGAATTTCATAACAAGAGTTATAAAAACTTTTTGTTGGGTAAAAATTCCATGATCATTTCTATTTCTATCATCTTTCTATCGACCATCACTCATCAAAATCATATATAGTATGTAAATGTATGGTAGTTTACAAAGGAAATTATTCGTTCTTCAATTTATATTAGTATAAAGGAAATTATCTGTGCTTCAATTTATTATATTCTTCAATAAAAATAAATATCCAAAGTATTCACTCTCATTTAAAAGTCCTCACGGTTATGCATGGGTGAATTACTTGGATTTTTGATTATGTGCTTCCATGCTCATTTAAAAGTCCTTACGGTTATGCATGTATGGAACGCATATCAAAATTAATTGATTAAATAGACAAGTTGATTCTAATCCCATTTAAAAGTCCTCACGGTCATGCGTGGTTAGAAGATACTTGATTTCATTTTTAAATTAAATTGGAATACTACTAATCTCATTTAAAAGTCCTAACAGTTATGCATGGTTAGTAGATATTCAAATTTCCCGAAATAAATAAACCACAAATTGACAGAACTGTATGATTTTTTGATGATTTTGTCCCCATCATTTCTGAAAATGGAATATGCGCCTAACAAAGGTAATTATGATTTTTGTTTGAGTTTTATTGAAATTTGATATTTATATTCAATTGAGTTAAATGTTTGATTCATGTCTGTCACTTCATCCCTATTTTTATAACACTGTTGTTCTTTTGCTGATAACAAAAGGGGGAGAGAAAAGTTAAGATTTTGTCAAATAAAATCAAGCAAAGGTCAAATAAGTTTTCTATTTGCATCTAGACTCATTTGCATATTTTTATTTGTATGCATATATGTAGGGGGAGCTTTGTGTAGAGAGGAAGCATTTAAATAGGGGGAGTAATTAGAGCATATCAATGATCAAATACATTTAATATATTCAAAATCTTAAATATATGTTTGTTATCATCAAAAGAGGGAGAATGTTGAATATGCGCTTATATGATTTTTGTTTGATGATAATAAACATATATACATTCATTTAAATGTATTTGTTAATGTACTATTTATTTTTCATAGATTAAATAAATATTTGCTGGATAAAATAAATAACACAGATTTTGAATTCAAATGAATATTTTATTCAAACGAATATTTATTACAATTTTGAATAGTACAAATTCAAGCTCTCGCTATTCACTATACAACTTTGATACAAATTCAATTACATCACAATTTCACATTTACAAATGTCCTCACTACATATCGCTCATTCACTCATATTTTATCTTCATCTTCCTTCCAGTTGGAATCCAGCATCTGAGAAATCTGCAAAAATATAAACTAACGCAGTAAAATTGAAAAAGAAATATTTTTGCAATTCAAAAATAAATAATTTTTGAAAATATGATTTGCCTCAGTTATTTGGGTTGTTCGTCATAATTTAAATTTGAATTCATCATACACGAACAACTTGTGACATACACAGTGTATTACTGTATATGCCACAAGGCCGTGCACGCCGATATATACACTTGATTGATTTACAGAGAAAGGTGAGCACAGGTCAAACCCAAATGAAAAACCGGGTTCAACTCACATGCAATACATCACAACACGAACCCGAGTTTTTGAAACTGGATTCAACACAGGGCAGTTAACATGTCAAAAACAGTTGCAACATGGATATCACAAGAAATGAAACACCAATCAGTAGCATGCTAATGAAGACTGCATCAAAATGCAAGCACAAAAGTGCACAGCAACCATTAACTGCAACAAGTTGATATGCAAACTAAGAAATGCTTAGTGTACAGCATACACATGAACTAAGCACAACTAGACCAAAGTACAACATCACACAATCAAACTACAACAGGCCAGAGGAACTCGACAGGCACATATGAATACAAAGTACACACGTGCAGCAGTTCATGTATGAATTAGTGCCAACAGACCACTTCAAATACATACACACTACGGCAACACATGGATGTCACAAGCAAAGACCAAGTGATACAACAGCTACTACCAGATAACTACAAGGCATGAAGCCATACATGGAAGTGAGACAGGACAAACATGAAGTGAATCAAGTCAGGAAGGATGAATGCACATTGCAAGCTACAGTTCAATGCAGACTGCATAATGATCCAAACAACTACAAGCAAATATGCCACCAAGATCAACAATGTCAAGTCGACCAGGCAGCAATGATGAAAGTGTGCAGGTGCAACACAGTTGCAAACAACAGGACAGTGAACAATGAAGTAATGCAATGCTCAAAAGACATAGTACACAAGCCTGCAACTTCAATCCAAACCAATCACAATACAACTGCAATGCGACCAGATTTTCATATCAAGCAAGTTCGACATGTACACGAAGGCAGCAAGTCAGTGGCAAGACACAAACTGCAGTGGACAGACCAGAGTGCAGTAATACATGGAATCATATGAACAAATAATCAGACAACATCATGCAATGCTAAATTGAAATACAGGTAGCCAAAAATGCAATTCGAAGTAATATAACAGCAAGCTACAAGTTATATGAAATCAAAGTGACCAAAGTCAAAGCATCAGAGGGAATCATCGATATCCAAACTGCAGATACAAAGCTAAATGTATCAAAGCCGTATTTTTAACAAGTCAACAGAAAAAGGAACGAATAGTGGTCATCATGTTAATCAAAATCAACACCGTGTCAACCAAGTAACACGAGTATATATGAATTGAAGAAGTCAGTGACATCTCAATCATCAATACAAAATCGAGCGGCCAAAGCACAGTGAAGACGAATTCAAACAAAATTGATACGAACGCAATTATAGGAACTGGAATCCTATAAATTACCACAAATCATCATCAATTCATTGAGTTCAAGCATTCAATCAGAAAGCAAAAGGAATAAAAGTACTCACCAAAATTGTAATCGAACTCGATCAATCGAAGTAGCCGAAGCAAGGTACAAGGAGGCAGTCGATCGACAGGGTAGAAGGACGAAAATCACAAATTCGATCGATAAATATAATATCGGCATCTTCGATTCCAGCCCTAAATTATTGAAGAAAGAGGAACAAACAAGAGCCGAAGCCCTGATCTCAGAAGGAAGAACAAGCCGACATTATCACAAAGAAAATAAAAGAGATTCGGGTTAAAGGAAAAATTGGGCCGACGTGTTTTTATAAAAGAGGCCTTGTTTGTTAAAAAAGGCTATAGCTTATTTTAATTAGGGTTTTTATTTTCTGTTTAAATTTGTTTTTAAATTTTAAACCGTTTAAATTTCTAGTCGTGTGACTAGGGGACAAGCTACGTGGCGTAGCTTGAGAATTCGCAACTCGGTAGTTGAGTTGTGGTAGGGTTTTGAGCGTAGAGTTAGATTAGTCAATAGCGGGTATAGCGAGTTTACATGTGTAAGCGAGGGACTATCTAATTTCTAGTAGAAACCTTGGGGGCAGCACGTAGGCAGGGTTTTGCCGAAGCTGGGTAAATTCTGTGTTGTTCTATTCTGCATTTGATTATTCTGCTATTTATTTCTGTGCTGGTAATGTTCTGTGATCTGTGTTAATATTAGTTTATAAGCTTCCGCAATTAATTTTTATAATTAACACTATCACCCTATTCACCCCCCCCCTCTAGGGTGAAATCGATCCTACAACAGCAGCATCACCAGAATTCATTTTTGGCTTTTTAAGTATGGGATGCTACAAAGTTATTTTGATAAAACGGATTTTGATTTAAATTCTGAAAGTATGATTTGATACATAAAAGTTATATATATATATATATATATATATATATATATATTATTTCAAAATTGTTTGAAATGAAAACCGATGTTTAACTCTAAAGTTTTCTTGTTAAGTTATTTCATGGACATATGTAGCCTATGCATTAGGAAAGTATGGTATGTGCATTATGATATGATATGTTGGCTAGTAGTTTTCATTTGTTAAAATGAAGTGGAATTTTTCAATGATTTTGGAAAGTCGAGAACTTAAGGGTTGTTATAGAACTTGAAACTAAGTGTTTTTGAAAATACAAAGTTAAGTTTATATAACACTTGAATCAAGAGGTAGTAAGTTAAAACATGTTTGAATTTGTTAGATGTACTTATTAAAGAAAAACAAAGTGATGCTTTGAATATGCTCTTAGGATGAAATGGAGTATTATACGAGTATGAACTTAAGTTATAAAAGATGTAAACTTGAAGTTTTGTTTTATGAAATGATTTATAAACGGTTTTAGTATTGAATGACATACTATTTGTATAAAGGAATGTGATTAAAAAGGAATTGGTACAGTTAAGAAACCAGTAGGATAGATACGTAAGTTGTACACAGATTGTTTTATTCACATGATTGTTCTTGATTTAGTATTCGAGTACATGTTTTCAGTGTGTTTTACACCGGTCTGAACAAGGATGATTCACTCGATTCTTGATGGAGGACACTTAATACGGACTCATGATACGATCCCGATATCTATCGTAGTATATGGCTATGTGAAGAGAAAAAAGTTTTTAATCAAGGACCCAAATTGGAGTTCGCACTAGAGGGGTCGAGTGATCTGTACTAGTCTAAAAGTGAAATCTACGTGATCAAGCAAGTGATCAGATTAGATATTGTATACATATGATATATGTACATCGTATGGGTTTTAGTACTTTTTATAATGTATGGTGACTTATGAAGAGTTTGGGGAACGACTTTTCGATTTATTATGAGGTAATATGAATAATCATCTAAGTAAGAACCTAAGCTTATTGAGCGTAAGGTATACTTAGTAGATTGTTTATCTTCCTTGGATGATGAGCGAGTCTGTACCCGAACAAACCATGAGCATTCGTTGCAAGTAACCGTGAATACTATTTGAGTATTTATGTGCTTATTCCTTTTTTTAAGGTTAGAAGTGAGCGAGGATGCTTGGGGTGGTACCAAGAAGACCGAGGGTGGTTTGAAGGAATTCTATCCAGAGTTGCTTATAGACTAGGATTTCCTTTTTATCTTTGTATTGTACATTTTTTGGCTTATACTCAGCGTTTGAGGTGGAGTCGCTTAGTATGCATTTTGATTTACAGTTTAGCTTGTATATAGTTTCAACAGTACGCTATATATATTATTCTTCCATCTTCTTTGATTATCATTCTTATTTGAATTTCGAGGAGGAAATGTTCTAAGTGGGGGAGAATATAGTGACCTGAAAATTCGAACACTTCGTCCTCGAATATCGAAATATTTTGAAATATAATTAAGTGTTATAAATATGATATTATAACCTTGTTAAACATCATTTAATTAATGAATATTGATAATAAACTTGTTTTTGAAAATTGTTTACAAAAATATATTTTTTGAAGAAAAACCGATAATGTGACAGAAAATCGATTTATCGATAAACTACTTTTCAATTAATATAAGTTGTTGAACTCTTGTGCACTTGTCTAATGATCAAATGAATACATTAGAAACTTATTAACATACACAACTATTCATAAAGCTTGAAATATTCTAGAAGCTTCCATACAGATAAGAGATATTATCATGAGAGGAGTATAATGGTAATTAGCATAAAGGAGAAGTGATGTAAACGAGAAGTGATGTGAGGTGAAGCTTTCATGGCATGGTTGGGGGGCGGGGTAGTGCAAGCTTAAAGAACACCTTACGAAGCCTATAAAATGAGGAGCATACCCTTAGGATTTAATCACAAATTCACAAACCAAAACTAAGCTTTTCTAATGGCTTCTTAATTTTTTCTCTCTCTTATGTTCTAAAATGAAATAGTTGCAAATCAACTCCAAATCACTTAAAAATTTTCCACAAACCTTGATACATATTATAACACCTTCCACCATGCCAAAACTTGAAGAAGAAAAGCCATGCTCTTCCCATGTGCAATGACCGTGAGCTATATGGGTGAGATGGAGATAAAAGCATGGTGAAGCAACGAGAAGGAGGTAGGAAAGGTGATTGCAAGGTTGGGCTTGGACTTTGTTAGCTTGGATCTTAGTTGTTGTTTGGTTAAAGGTGAGTTACCACATCGCTTTAAATAAAAATATAACACGTATATGTTTATATTTGATTTTATTTAAGTTGTTTGAATTATTGTTGACATATGTTAAAACATTGGTTTGAATTCTTGCTTTGAAAGTAAGTGACATATGTGATTCATGTAAATGGATTTGAACGAAATTGTAATGGACTAGTATGACATAGAATAGACCTTGAAAAAAGCATATAGGTTATATATGGACTTTGGTTTAGGTTGGACTCAGATTTGGAAGTGCAGTTATAGCGATAGTCGCTATACATGCAGTTTGAAATTATGTTGTTTTTGATGATTTCTATGGAACTTTGTAGAGAGATTCTTCGGAGTTTATCACCAAATTTATATTGTTTTATATTTATGTTTATTGGTATTAAAATCTTGAATAGTAAAATTTTAAGTAATATCTCGAAAAGTGGCCAAAACATCACTAGTGCAAAAACTGCACCGTTAGACTTGATTTTTGGACTTAAAAGTTTGAAAAGATACTTAGTTTTAAGTATTTTCTTTCCTCTTTTTACATATGTTTTCTAACTATTTTTAGAGCGTATTAAAAGTGGTTTGAGATCTTTATGAACTTTGAAGAATCAGTTGTGAATTTTTAAAGAAGAGATATTTTATTAAAATATATAGAAAACATGTCGTTTTAAAGTTTTTAAGGATTTTATAAACTTATTATTTTCAAGTAATATTTTTTATAAATGTTTTAAAACCTATTATAAGTATTATAAAGTATTTTAAAAGCATTTTTAAGTATATATAGTTTTCAGAAAAGGCGTTGACTATTTTATATATTATGTAACGAATATCTTCTAAAATGGTTTATTTAATATCTAGTTTTATAAATAAATTACTATACATATATATCTTTTCAAAGGGTTTTAAAGTACAAACAAAAGTATAGAAAGGGGTTAGTAAGTGCTTAATGGCCAAATTGTTAAATTGTTTAATTACTTATTTGAAAAGTAACTAACCATGCTTAACACTAAAAGCTGATGAAGTAAAGATGATCTATTTGTGAGAGTTAAGATTAACGTCGAGTAGGGACGGAGTAATAGGAGCTCTAACCTACCGGTTTCCCTCTTGACCGAGGAATGCTAAGTTGGAATTTTTTTACAACATGTCAATTTCTTACTTGTTTATGGAAATCATTAATACTATATTTAACACTAAAAGCTGACGAGGTTGACTTATTATTTGTGAGATTCAAGAAAGAAGTGTCTAAGAAAGGTTTTGATGCAACCAGTGCTCTAACTTACATGGCTTCACTCTTGGATGAGGAATAATTTAGTTGGAATGTCGAAAATGAATTAAGCGTACGAATCATGATCTGTATAAGCAATTGTTTTTTATTAGATAATCGATTATCGAACTTGACCAAATATTAACTTAAGATCTTATTGAAAGATTTCACAGTTTTATATGAATGAAAACCCTCGGGGAGGAGTATTCGTCTCTAGCTTTCTCTTACTTCGGAAAGAATCAAAATTGAGTTAACCGATAATTCATCAATTGGTTTTGGAGAGTCTGGTATGCGAGAATAGTGTATTTATATGAGTTGACTCAAGCATATACTCACTTCAAAACCATATATGCAATCTATATTCTTGAAGCGGCTAGAAGTGAAATGTTATAGAGTTGAACTGTCTATCCTAAGGTTAAGTCCAAGGGAAAGATTAGCGTTAACATTTCGAACGATGTCATCACGAGGGACTTTTTATCTTAAGAAGTATTTTAAGAGAGAGACAGTGTTAGCATTCATCAAAGCACTTATACGGAGAACCTATTTGGAGGTTCGAGATCTGTTCGAGATGCTCGGATCTATGTAGCAATTCATGATCTGTTCGAGATGACGAAATCCAATTGAGGATTTGTGTGCTGCTCTAGAGATGAAGACTCGTGTGAGAGATGCCGAACATAGCCTCAACATTGGAAATGATTAAAACTAGAGTATGATGCACAATCTCAGGTTTAGCTTCCCTATAAAGATTAACTCCAGATTTAAAGTATGTTATGATTATTGAGCATCGAGAGTTGGTTATACTTGGTGCTACGCAGTTCACCTTTGGACCAGTTATGTTTACCTTATAGTATATCCTATCTAGAGATATTGATGCCTGGAAGGAAGTTTTTGATCCTTATCATGGAGATCTGCTACTGTTTACTAAAGGCGTCTCCACAAAAAACAATCCATATACCAACGTTCCTTGGCGGCATTGATTGTATACCTATTACTATTATGGCATTCACATAACAACTATTTGATATGGTTTATGTGCCATGCACTAAACATTATCTATCATATCACTAAATGAATGGTTGGTTTTGTTTGAGGGGAAAACCGTTATGGTTATCCATACGGTCTCAACTTGGTGCTATTATATGCCACTTTTATTTCTTGAGTTTCTCACGTTGGTTTACTAGACTGATCCAGATGTTATTTTCTTATAGTGCTCGGGTTAGCCCCGTGTATGTTTCTAGATTTAGCCACAGATACTTTAAAGCTTATGGAGAAGAGCTAGATGATTACCTTCTGTGGTATTCTTATCTCCACTACATTTCTGTAATGTATATATCAGCATTATGAGAACGAACAATTATGACTATCTAGGCTGATGATAGTATGTAGGTTTTAGTACTTTGATATTTCTATATTTAGAGTAACCCTTTATATTGTTCCTTTGATATTATATATTATCGTTCCATTGTGAGATTTTGATGTTGTGTTCTTCTTTTCTTGTTCCATTCTTTTTTTAACCCTAACTTTTCATCTTTCTGGCACTTGGGTACTCGGTATAGGAATACCGTGGATGTATTTAGTGTCAACATTTGAGGATCGAAAAGTCAGGTCATTACAGCATCACAATCGTACAAACTCAGACCCTAAACACAAAAGCTCAAGGAACGTGACAAGGGAAAAGACTGCCCTGTGACTAAGAACCAAGCTTCGCACCACAAAGGCAAACTAAGGAGACCCAAATTTATTCTTAAGATCATTAGATATAATCCAAAGACAAAGGCGAGGGCGCGGTCCTCCAATGACCAATAATATATCAGAACAAGATCACATAGGGAAACCACCTTTAAGGATGGCAACTCGATCTCTCCTGCTAAGCACTGCATCCCAACTCCAACCATCCTCACATCGTGATATGTTAACACCATAGAATGGAAGATGCGGTACACATTTAGAAATGTCGGTGTAGAACTAAGGCAATGTGGTGCCACAATTTTTCAACGAAGCAAGGTGAAATCCTAAAGTACAATGAAGGAGTGAGCTCTTCCTAAAAAGAAGAGTAGCACCCTATAACAATATCATTCACCTATGGAGGTAGAAGTATAGGCATGACGCTATGCAGAATCCAAGGTATACAAGCAATTCATAGCATTGAGTTTTCCTGACTCGCTTTCAAACATTCCCCTACGTTTTTCGAATTTTCGGCCAATGTTTAGAATTCAACCGCTCAAATTATGGTTTCCCGCAAAGACATGTCAACAATCCACGCACATCAAATAAATGAGATGGATGGATGACATGTGACATGATCCAAAGTTGTAAACTAAAATAACGGAAGAAAGAGTTTGGCGATCCACGTGACTTTCTATACTATAATATAAAAGACACTATAGCATGAGAGCGGATCTTTTTCCTTTTACTTTTTTAGGCACACAAAACAAGAAACTGTATACTCTCGCCCATTATTTGTTTTTACTAAGAATATAAAAGGAAGAAAGTGATGTTTTTCTCGTGGACATTGGATTCTTAACATTCGAACCATATAAATTCTCTGTATTCATTTACTATTTTCAATACTTAGATTTTGCAGCTTTATTATATTTCGTCCGCACAAATTCTTTGATAACTAAATTGATTCTGTATACTTTTAAAATTAACACTCTACAGTATTGTATGCATAAAAGTAATATAATTATTCCTCTTTAAGGCAAAGTTAATATCACTTGATTTTGTTGATTCATAATCGTGGAAGCATCCAACATCGCGATTACTTCGTAAGGAGTACTTTAGTGTTTGCAAGACGAAAAATCTCACCAACAATACCATTTAAGGATTCTATTTTAATATTCTTTAAATTAATTTATTTAGTTTATTATATCACTATATAACAAAATATATAATAGAAATTAAATAATTTTATTACGAAGATTGGTTATATTGTTAGATATACGTAACAAATTACATATTTGTTCCTATGACACATCTCTAACTCTTCAGTAGAAACTGCCATTAGCCGACCAAATTGACTATCAGTAGAAACGTGATCCGGTACATGACACCCCTGACTAGGTTGCAAAAGATCAGCGATAACTAGAGGTACCATCTCATAGCGAACAACTATTGGTCCAATCAAATATATCAATGCTGCATGAATGGTATCACCGGATGTCATATAAAATATACGCCAAAAATCTTAGTATGGTGGACGAATACTGATTAATCTCTCTACTGACCACCAACATGCATCTCTCATAGCAGTAAGCTAATCAGGATTACAAATCATACAACGGTATGTATAGGGGTATGAATCATCGGGAATGGCATCATCATCATGTAACTGCCTCAAACATCTCTCAACAAGATATCAATAACAACAAAACATTGAAGGGTACAAAACCAAAGGAAACAACCACATGTTAAGCATCCTAGCTACTTGATCAAACTCAATGTTTATTGAGTCACTGTCACTAGATGGACATCATATCAACTACCCTCTATACACCCTCAAGTCACACTGGTTATGGATAACCGAATAAACATGACGGGATTCACTGTCCATATTCCTATTCCACATACCAAAATAATATAAGTGGAAAAAAGCAGAAGGATCCGAAGTCACCGTGACGAAGTAGTTTTACTCAAAATACCAATACGATAAGAACTCCTAAAATCTAAATAATTAAATGTGTGACTTCGAAACAACTTGGTATGTATCCAAACATCGATACAATAAGAAATTATGGTCGTACCCCAGTCGTACATCACAATGCAATCAAAATGCAAACTAACAACACTCTCAATGCACCCGTTGCACACTACTGCTATTGGTACTAGAGAACGACTTACCAATAAGATATAATACAAACAACCGAGCAAGTTCCAAGTTATACTCTGGTGCATATACAGTAAGTATACTGTCCATGCTAGGTGTAATCGCTCTTACTCTAATAATAGAGTTAGTTTGGTAAATAACTTGTAGTATGGTGTCTAAACGAGGAAAAATGTCATAAACAAGCCATGATCACACATCTACATCACATGGAAGCGTAGAAAACCTACTATTCCTATGCTAATGCCAGTAAGCATAGTAACATCTAAAGTGTAATCCCAAGCTCCTTGCATGGAAAATGAAATGTACGAGTGGTATTATACCACCAAAGAGTAATAGTAGCAATTAACTGAACATCCTTATTTATAACATTACGGATGGCAAAATGTTAAATTACATAATAAGTCAATTTAACTCCACTATAATGCATTAGGTAAATATTTTTAGAGTATCGAGTAAATAAATTATCTAAAAAGTGATGAAATTCAAACTCATGCATGAACTGAACCAATCTAGGGATTTTATCAAGCGCTTGTGATGGTATTCTAATGTGCTAGCCAGTGGACCACGAGAACGAATATTCCGTCACTATTTTAATCAAAAGAAACATTAAATATGTAATGGTAGGAAACTGTAGTCTAAATGTAATTGACGGCAAAGAAATACGATTACAGCTAAGTTTGTCCTCGTGCTAACATGCGCTTCATCATCCACAAATGATCGAAAATAAAAAAGAACTTCTGCTCACTGGATCCTCAAAACCACTTAGCTTGATAACTCTACTAAAAGACTATGCCACTCCCCTACGATTCCTGCTTGCCCTACCAACCTGACGGGTTCCACAACCTCTTCGTGCTTCACGACTGTGCAGTTAAAGCGCTCAGTAGATTCAAAGCGGTGGAGATGCAAAAAGTCATAGCGGGGATATAGCAAGAATATAGCGGGATATAGAGGATGACTCAAAAATAGCATATAAAACTCGTACTTAATGTTTTTACAAATACATAAATGGTAATTATATGAAAAATTATCATTCAATTGAATTATAATTAATACATAAATAATTTTAAACAAAAAACATGTATGAATATACTTTAAATAAACGTAAAACTGTTATATAACATAATTGAATTTAGTAGAATATTAGAGTATTTTCATTTCTAAAAATATATTAAAAATTAAATCAAATAAATTAGTTTCATAATTTTTATAATGTATAAGTGCAATTTTTCAATTCATTTTATTAAAGAAGATGTAGCGGAAATAGCAAAATATAGTGGGAATAACGGGATATAGCGGAAATAGCGGGGATTAAAGCGGAAATGCTATATTTTGGAGGTATATGGAAAAATCGTAGCGGTAGAAATTCGCTATGGGGTATAGCGAGGTTATAGCGGAGTAATAGCGGGGCATTAACTACACAGCTTCACGACCAACCTATGCTCCCTTCATCGGATGTCTTTTTTCATTCTTTTCAACCGAAGCCACGTCAAATAAGTTTTCTAAACCGTATTCATACCCAAGCAAACAATCGGATTTTCTACACCACAGTCTTCGCTGGTACCTTCGTCATCATCGCTATCGCTACTACTTTTTTCATCCATGAACCTTTTTACAATTTTTTTAATCAATTTAGACATTTCTAAATGCGTAGATCATTGAAACAATGTTTATTTTATTCGATTTTGAGTCTAAGGTGAAAAATGTTGAAAAATGTGGGTCTCGTTTGGCTTGTCGTTTTTAGTTTTGTGTTTTCGTCTATACAATAGCACGTCCGTTGTATGAATTGTTGGAAAACAAATAATTTTGAAAAATGAAATTAACATGTAAAATAAAAAACAAGTTTTTTTTTTTTGGTGTTTCGAGAGATAAGAAAAGCATGGGCAACAATCCAATTCTTTTGTCGTCCGTTGGTCGTTAAAACGGCTAAGAATTATATATCTTCTTTTATTTCTTCATGTTTCTTAGTGCAAAATGAAAACACAAAACTCAAAATACAAAATGAAACCAAACGGGCCCGTGGTTTTTGCTCAGATTTGAAATGAAGATTTGGTCAAAGGTGGTATCTGTGCTTTGGATTGAGTTGTTCTTAGCCAAAAAGGAACGAGGTTGTTGGTAATGGTCTTTAACTGGCTCGCTCCGCCCAACTAATTCACTCGCATCCTCTCCACTTAACTAATTCACTCGCACGCTCGCAATGCCATCGTTTTCTCTCACCTCAAATCCTCTATCCCTCCTCTCTCCTTCCAAAAATCCCAAAACTCAAGTAAAGCGAACTAAAACTAAAATCGAATGCACCCAAAACCCTATTCCCGCAAACCTGCCAACTCGAATCCCGACTCCACCTTGGCAGTCTTCAAACCCTCTTCCCCTTTCCTCAGATCAACTCCTCCTCCCCAAAAAATTCAAACCGAACCAGCAAAAAACCCGGTCCAATACCCTCACCCAAAAGCTCAAAGGCCCCCGCGGCCGCCAGGCCTTGAAACAAATAGCAATCAGCATTAAAAGACTGACAAATGATCAAACCGAAGATCCTGATGATACTAAAGAAGTTACGTTCAATAGCAATGTGCCATGGGCGAAAGCGGAAGAGAGGGTGATGGTGTTTAGGAGGGAGAAGAAGCAGAGAGTGGCAACGAAGGCAGAGATGGAGATCGAGAGAAAGGAGTTGGAGAGGTTGAGGGAGAAGGGAAAGGGGTTGAAGAGTTGGGTGAAGGCAAAAAAGTCGGGTGTGACCAAGGAAGTTGTGAATGATATATTGAGTGGGTGGAGGAAGGAGGAGGTTGTTATGGTTAAGTTTGTGGACCCCTTGAAACGGAATATGGATCGTGCTACAGAGATTGTTGAGGTAATGTGCTTGACTTTGGTTTATAAAGGAACTAGTGATATTCAGCTGCTCAATGCCTAGTTTGATAGTTTGATCATATGAATAAACATGGATAACTTTGTATATCAAACACAACAAAACATGGTCATGTTGGAAGCAAGGCCCAATATCTGAATCTCATTGTACCCTATTTATATGTTGTATATGACTTTTTTGATAGTTGGATGCAGTGCGTTGGAATCTCAATATTAGGAGCCCAAAACAAACATTTACAAGTTCGCAGTGAATTGTTGGTTGAAAACAATCAATAAAATAATGTAACAAAAAATTTTAAGTTTCTTTATAATGATTAATTTAAAAAAAAAAATCAATGAAAAATGTCTAAAACACTAAAAAAATCACGATGAACTTTCAAAAAATGTTGACAAATCTGCCAAACCGATTGTATAAATTAATACAGCTGTAAACATTAGAACTGTAATGTAAACGGTGTTGTTTTCTATGTCATTTTACAACTAGATCTTATATTTTTGCTCTTATTATAATGTAAATTGTTTTACAAAACCCTAATCATTTCATTAAAAAAAATAAGATAAAGAAAACAGCATTGTATTTGTTTATTGGATTCAATTTTAAAATAGACCGAAGTAACCAGTTTCAAAACTGATTTTTAAGTTGTAGTCGATTTTTGATTTGGTCGAAATTTTATGAACAAAATGAGATAATCAGAGAAAAAAAAGGTAGAACCCAGTGCACGAGGCTCCCGCATGATAGCAGGCTCTGTAAAGGTCGATAATGTACGCAGCCTTTCCCTCGCATTGCGAAGAAGTTGTTTCCGGAGTTGAACGTGGCACCCAGATCACTATGCAGATAACCTAACCGTTGTGTCAAGGCTCCACCTCGAGATAATCAGAGAAGAATAAGAAAATTAATAATATAATAATTTACATGCTTTTCTGTTATTTGTAATAGTGTGCTTAAGTTGACTTAGTGTGTTAATGTGACAATAAATACCATATAAGTTATAAATTTTTAAATGAAAAATATTAAATGTAACATATTCATTTTTTCTTTTTAAATTGTTGAATTAGCACGATTACAATAAGCAAAAAAAAAAACATTATGTGCTTACTTTTTATGCGACAATTCAGGCCACAACTCCTCGCGTAGGGAGCACCATGTTTATGCATTCCTTTTTAAAACATGTATCCATATACATACGTGTACAAGTATGCCATATTTATAAATTGTCATATATATAAACATAATTAAAAATACGGTAGGACTAAACTAAAATTTGAATTTAATGCTTCTTCACCATAGCAATAGCATTTCTACCTTCTAGCACAAATTTAAACAGATGCAAAAAAGAGAGGAACGTGACTATCACATGGAATCATTATCGATTATAAAAACTTTAGACATTTTGATTTAAAAAAAAACAGAATTGGAAATGTTAAAAGTGAATGTCTAAGTTATTTTGTCTGATATATTTATAAAGTGGATTCTTAGGCGCCCATTCAATTATCGTCCGAAGATTAGGCATTCATTTAACGGACGCTTGAGAATGGTATGCCCATTAAATAGGCGCCTAAAACTCATGCGCTCATTTAATGAATGCCCAACGCTAGGTGCTCATTAAATGGATGCTTAGTTGTTGGGCTTTTCTACCACATTCAACGATGAATATTTAACGGTCTTGATATTCAAGGCTGAAGTTGTTGGGAATGCCCTAAGTAACATGGTCTGATCTTCTTCCTCGATTTTAACAACTTTTGCTAGTTGATTTTTAACAACTCATTAAGCCTATTCATATGATTCATTAGGACTTCATCTTGTTCCATTTTGATTTTATAAATAGCCCGACTCAAATTTAGCTTCGTTTGCATATTTTTTTACAACGCCATCGTTGTGATAAAATCAAGGTTGTAAAAATAGCTAGGCGGTTAGTATGGACTAGAGATTAATCGTTTAAGCAAGACTAATCGGAGTTAGGAATTTTCGATAACTCATGTATTGTGGATAAAATTTTAGCATCTTGTCTAGTGTCGATTGATATAAATTAGAATTTAGGATTTTGAATGTGCTTAGGAGCAGCAAATGAGGCAAGATATCTAAAACATGCACATTATTGCTTATATATGACATTGAACCTTAAATGATGCATAATCAGTGTTTAAATACATATTTTGATTCTTACATGAGGCGGTAAACCTTACCTAGGTGGGTCTAGGTAAATCACTGGATGGTAAGCCTCGCCTAGCACCTAGGCGGAGCCTAGGCAGAGGTCAAGAAGGGTTTTTACAACAGTGTATAAAATTATCAGAAATATAAAGTTTAATAGTGTTGACAGCGTTAATTCATTACCTTTTGGTCTCCTATGGAGTCTTTTTCGGCTTTGCATTCTTTTTCCCAAAGATTTGTCATGCCTTCTTTACCTTCATTCATCATTGTCAAAGATGAGATTTTCTGTTCCATCATGTAAAATGTCACAAGTTGCGATTATGAAAAACCTTACAATTAATCGATCGACCAATTATCTGGTTGACTGTTGGGGACACCGGCCTGGTGGTTTTGAGTTCATCTTGAGCCCAGCTGGAGACCCGATTGATACGTTCTCTAGGATCCATCAATTGGTTCATTTTATGCAATAGTCGGTTGGCTGCCTTGCTCATTGGACGATTTCATTCGAGTTGGTGGATCGGTTAAGAAACCATACCTGGCTAAGTCCTCTTCGTGGAACTCCAGGTGCAGTGTCAGTTGACCGACACAATGCTGCACCTTTCTCCTTTTTTTTCTAGTCCTTTCTCATTTTCAACTGCTCTAAGCTTGTTTCCGAACTTCATGTAGGTCTACATGAAAGAACACTTTGATTTATTTCCTATTCATTGTTTCTTTTGTTATTTCACACGATCATTTAAAAATTAATTAATTAGAAATTTAAGCTTTACTATTTTCTAGTTCATTAAATCAGTCCCAAAAAAAGGGGAAAAAAGAAGAAGGAACTTTAATACGATTAAGACTAGATAGCATCGAAACACCTTTACCTGTGATTAAAGTTTTGTTATCTTCTCTCATCGTCTTAATTTCCTTTATCAAATTTTTATGACATGCAGGACTAATAATACGCTTTCTAACAATCCATTTGCTCAAGCTCATTCAAAATGTTAGAGATGATAGATATGAATTAGTTAGGGGAAGGGAAGCAAACAACTGTAAGAGCCATCGGGCATGATTCCTTTTGTATTATAATCCAGTAAATGTGCACAACAATTGATTACTGGTGTCTATATGGATGTCTTTGCTTACAATGAATAGGATAGCGTGACAAGGACCACCATATCATGTGGTAAGACTAGGACATCTACTTTGAGGTTCTGCTAAAGGTCAAGGGTTCGAATTCCTAGGCACACATAAGAACCGGCTTCGTCAAAATGCTGAATTCTGAAATTTGATTATTAATCTCTGAAGATTGAATGCTGAATGTTGAATTTTGAATAATCACTTGTTTGTTTGTATTCGACATTCATAACAAAAAACAACTTTGGAAAAGTTCTGAATTATTTTGTCTGAATAGATAGCTTTATTCAGACCACTGGATAAAACAAACAACGTATAAAGTTCTGATTTATAAATCAGAACTTGAATTCAGAACTTTTTTAAAAACAAACGCAGCCTTATAGGATAACATAAGAGAAGATGTATTATTGAAGTTTTCTTCACAAAAACAATAATATTATTTTTAAGAGAACATATTGCCGCATTGAAGCAAAATTTCAATATGCGTGCTTAACAGATATACTATTACTCAATAACAAGATAGTTTGTATTCTTATAACAGATGAAGACTGGAGGCCTAGTAATTTGGAGAAAGAAAGATACTGTTGTTGTCTTTCGCAGAAGTAACGGAATTACTAAAGAAACACCTAGAACTGAATCTACGAGCTTGAATGAAAACAACTTATATTGCTCGTCAACTGATGGAGCTGACACATTCAAAGATTCTTTATACGTAAGAGAAGCTAATCGATTACTCGATGGTTTGGGTCCTCGTTTCATAGATTGGTGGTGGAAAAAGCCATTACCAGTGGATGCAGATTTGCTTCCTGGAATAGTTCCTGGTTTCATGACTCCTTTTAGAGTTTGTCCTCCTGATGATAAGCCAAAGCTAAGAGATGCAGAGCTGACATACTTACGAAGGCTTGCAATGCATTTTCCTACTCACTTTGCTCTTGGTAATATTATATATTAATTTTATTTTAATTTCAAGTGCTGGCAATCCCGTGTTTTTGGTGCAATAGCAGGAAACTTCATGTAGGGGTGTAAAGCGGTCACAAATCAGGCGCCCATTCGGACGCATTTCTTTCTTTCTTTCTTTCCTTTTTTTTTTGTTTTTTTTGTTTTTTGTTTTTTTTGTTTTTTTTGAAAAATGTTTATGAAAACACAAACAAACAGTTTATCGAGGTACACAAATTCAAATATATATCATTTACAGCTCCTGCCCTCATAATCCTTGAGCAAAGAAATTTATACATTGCCCTTCAAGAACCAATTTTTCTTCTTCGAAATTCTGCACAATGTTTAACACCTCACCTCTACTTAAACGTATATAAAAAAGTTATCTGTAGCATTCAAAGACAATTTCTATAGCTATTGGACCAATACTATGCGCATTCTTTTGTTGTTTCATGATTATACGGGGTTATTGGTTTTTGGTAGGTAAGAATACAAAGCTACAAGGTCTGGCTGCAGCCATCATCAAGTTATGGGAGAAAAGCCACATCGCCAAGATTGCTATTAAGGTAGGCATTCCAAATACGAACAGTGAGAAGATGGCAGACGAACTGAAGGTAAGTTGTATATCGACCAGCTTCTTCTTTCCACTAAACACACTATATTTTCTGGATTTAGTGGAACAAATTTCAGAAAGCTGTTTGTTTTTGCAGGATGATTTGTTGAATATGAATATAAACTTGAATCATTAGTGAGTAAATTTAAACCCACCGATTGTGTCTATGAACCCATTAAAATGTATAGTCTTGGACTGCAGTGGGTTATAAGAAATATCATCCCACCACATAGTGTTTATAATGATATGATATGGTTTTTAAATAGAGATAATTTATGCAAACATGCACATCTGTTCTTCTAGACAAACTGTAGATGGGTTTATAGGTTATATCGTCTTTATGTTTCGTGAACTTTTTAGTCTGAAATTTCATTTGCTTGACACAGAAGCTCCTAAATGCAGCGTCTAACAGGAGGAGTCTTGATATTAAGAAACAAGTTCTTTATCATTCTTTATAGAGGCAAAGATTTTCTCCCTAGCAAAGTGGCAAAAAATTTAACTGAGAGGGAAGCAAAGCTCCACGATCAACTATTGCTAGAAGAAGCAGCTCGAGCAAATGCAGTTAAGACCTTTACCGTGTTTACTGAATCAACACCGAGAACAAACAATATTGGATCCTTTCTTGAATTCAAAGATATCCAATCTAATTACCATTCTCATGATGATAGTATTAATGTCGAGAAAATAAAAATTGAAGCTGAAAGAGTAAAATTACTCAAGGAGCTCAAAGATGAAGAATATAATATGTCAATTGTAGGTATTATGGTTTTTTGATGCATATATGCTATATAGCTGCCAATGCACCAATTTATGGATTTTAAAACAGTTTTTATTCTGCGTATTCAGCTTAATAACAAAATCGAGAAATCAGAAAAGGAGCTGGCAAAGCTCAACAATTCTTGGAGTACTTCTGAACAATCTGCAGATCAAGAGCTTCTAACCGAAGAAGAAAAACAATCTTTTAAGAGGATTGGACTGAAGATGGATGAATTTGTTCTTCTTGGTTAGTACTCCATGTCATATAAAAAAGTTTCAAAACTTTACTTTTCAGACATAATAACTAAATGTATTATAAATATGCACTTGACCGATTGAATTCACTCTGGCGCGTTTATGATATAGAATCAACAATTTGTAGAGACAGCTAAGACAGACCTGTCCAAATTTCTGAACTCAAATGCATCAAATTCTCTTTATGTAATCGTGGTATGTGTTATTTAGGGTCATTTATAATTGCTTCTTGTAGGGAGGCGTGGAGTCTATAGTGGTACTATTGAAAGCATACGACAACACTGGAAGCATAGGGAAGTCGTGAAAGTAATCTCAATGCAACACTCCATTCAACAAGTAGAATATACTGCAAAGATACTTGAAGTTGAGAGTGGAGGGTCATTAGTCGCGGTAGAAAAGCTAAAGAAAGGACATGCTATCATTATTTATCGTGGCAAAAATTATGCTCGGTCATTAAAACCATCTGGAGAAAATCTCTTGACAAAAAGAGAAGCATTACAAAAGTCGATTGAGATTCAACGCAGAGGGGTAATAACAGCAGTCAGCCTTTATGAAATTTTCGTTTATTTACCGGTTCAATGACTAGTCTAATCTATTGATTTACTTGATTCAGTCCATGAAATATTTTGCTCGGAAGAAACAAAAAGCAATATCGGAGTTGAAGGAGAAATTGGTATCTTTTTTTACTTTTAGATCTTTGCTTAATTGTAGGGGAGAGCATTATTTGATTAAACCAGAAAATCCAACCAAACCAATTCATTTTGGTTGGTTTGGTTTAGTTTAAAACTAGATTGGTTTATAACCGGTCTGTAAAAAAATTTAGTTTTGTTATCGGTTTAACCAAAGTAACCGAATTTTTATTATATTTTGAAATTTATAGATGTTATAATAAATATTTTAGATTAGTTTAGTAACCAAATAAATTTTATCTATGATATATGTGTTAAAATTACTTTTAGAAAGCATAAGAATACTTTAATCATATATTTATGTTTTTTTTCAAAATGCAAATCGACCGAACCAGCCAAACTTAGTTTGGTTTGATTTTCATTTTTATTGGTTTTAGTTCGGTTTAATAATTTTGATCATCGGATAAACTAAACCAACCAAATGCTCATCCCTACTTAATTTATCATTATCACCAGAGAAATGAAGAATAATACACTGCATATTTGCATTTTTTTCCCCAAATACACTTAGCTTTTGCAATTATTTTGTATATTGAGGTGGTGTTTAATTTCTTGTGTACAGTAGGTATCCATTTTTTTTTGGTAGAATTCTTTTCACGTGAGTTTCTGAGTTTATAAATTGAAGGAAATATGGACAAAATTTGTTGTTATTTTTGTTGTGACATTTGTTGCAGAAATATTTAGAGCAGAAAACAAAGGAGCTGGATGCTGATGAAACTAGAATGCATGCCTAAAGACTCACAGAACTAAATGTTTGATTTCAACCGAAAATGAAAATAAAATCCTGCTCTTTTGTAAAAGAAACTAACAATTATGCTCCTTGTAACACTCAAATTTGATTCATTTTGTTTTTATATCTTATAGCAAGTTTTCAATTATATTACTGAAAGCTTACTCATCCAGTATGATGGCAGATGCTCAATTTTATGTTATCTTTTACGATTTTGAACATGAGCATTCAAAATTTTATGTGATTTTGTGAACAATGTATCTAAAAAATGCTCTCTCGGGCTATGATCAATCAATTGTGTTATCATAATTGATTACGTTCCGTGGCTAGACTATTATTTTTATATTTAATGTGTTTTAATATTTCTCTACAGGTAGTTAAAAGCTAGGGTTACGTTTTTGAGGCTCAACAGAATCGTTCAATAAAATTGTCTGAGAGGTTATTGGTTTGAAACTTACGTAGCGTGATTCAAACCGTTGGATGTATATTGATATGTAGTATGTTGCATACCATCTAAGACTTGCAGTAATAATATACACTACCATTTGAGCATTCAATTTTGAAAAAAATAAATAAATAAAAATCGATGTGTTATGCTTTTATTTTTTAAGATTTGTTATACTTTTATATCTATTAAATAATAATAAAATAAAAGTACATAATCTTCTTTTCTTATTTCTCTCATTAGTATTTAGGTAGCTCATAATTTTTATTTTTCATTCAAACTAGTCCGTTTAAATTTATATTTAAATCGTTTATTTTTGCATTCTTTCATCGATGTTTTAATTTAAATTATCAACATTTTTAAAATTTTGAATTATTTTGTTTATTGTTGTTGTTAGTATTTCCATTTTTGTGTATCACGTAATTAGACTTGCCAACTGTATAAACAATTAAAATACGAACTCTTCAATTATCGATCATTTATCCCAACATAATTATTATGTATCAAATAACATATGTAAATATTATTTAATGTTTCAACTAAAATTGATTAATTTGAGTTCTAAATAAATGAACCTGACATAATTAATATTTATTCATAAACTAAAATTTATATTCTATAAAAGTGAAATCACTTTTTTTTGTTGCAATATCATTGTTGGTAACGCACGGATTTCACGCTAGTTAAACACTAATTTATTATTGTCTCAAAGTTTTATCAACCCAGTGAGATGGAAGATGAATAGACTTACTGGTACGACACATTCAACATTCACAAAGAAGAAGAGATTTAATTTTGAAGGGGTTGTTGCTACATTGAAAGTTGATACGAATTGTCCTACGATCACATTCTGTGTGTCACTTAAACTTGATTTTCAAAAGTATTTCATTTTTTTGGATTGGGATATTTTATTTGGAAAGTAATTGGTGTCTTGGTAGCAATAAAAGAATACCATTCGATGGAAATATATGGAAGAAAAGTTTCAGTCCATCAGTGGGTTTGCCATAGTTAGCAAAATATATATTTCGTTTGGAACAAATAACCACAAAAATATAATGGAAAAATATTTATGCTTTTTATGGATGTATAACCGAAGCTAAATTCTTAGATTTCTCTTACCAATATTTTGTTTGTCAACATTAATTTTTTTATTTCACGAAAAGAAGTTGTAGAAAATTTGTCAAAAATCTAGATGATTTCTTGCATCTTTGTTCTAAATTTTTTTCTCTATTTAAAAATAGAAAAATAAAGGAAAAAAAGAAATAAAAAGCTACTATTTTCATGAAGTTTGTACATACTATTGCTTTATACTTTATAGTCGACCGTTTAGATTTCAAAAACATATTACTTACTCAAATCATCGTTGAAAATTAACATTTTGTTATAAAACAGGTTTGCATTGATAAGATTCGTTGGGTAGATCATTTTTTAACATTTCAATTTTAGTGATTCAAACGGATAGTATGTTAATACAAACAGGTACTATGTAAAAAAATCTAATAAAATGTTTAATCCATCCTTTTCATATTTGTTCGTAATACTCGGACGTTACATAAGAAACTTGGCAAGATAATAACTATTTTTTATTACAGTAGAAGACATGTATACACTTGATCTTTTTAAGATATAATCGTCCTCTTTATACCATAATTCTCATTAAATAAGTCACTTTTCATAAACCATTTTAAGGAAAGTGGAAAAAAACACTCATTTTGTGAGCTTTCATACCATCGGCTAATACAATAAGCCTAGTTGTTTAGGAGTTTTTAATTTGAACTATAGAACTCATGTTGAGAGGCAACTTTTATCTATGCCCTTATACAAGTTGAGACATGTACTCATACTGCACGAAGTTAAATACTTATAACTAGTTGTACGCACCTCAAAAACTCATAATCTACTCCAAAAGAGAGAAAACAAGGGTTCGGACTTCCAAAATATGATATTGTTGTGCCAAATCAATCAAACTTCCAAAAGCAAATAAAATTTTCCATCCTAGGACCAACACCATCCTAAAGTTCGTCTCAGCCGATGCTAAAGGCAAAAAGAAATTTAGGCGCACAATTTGGCTTCCTAACTAATATAATTAGTCGATTATCAAAGAGTTCATCAATATAACATGTCACTAATCCGCGTGCCAACTCTAGTCCATACGACACTTTTCCAAATTTGAATCCACCATGTTATCGATGTAACAATCCAGAATTTTATCGCTTTGATATGTAAATATTTAATTCAATTTAAATATTAAATTAATGGTTTTTAATGGTCAAATAGCCGTCTTTTGATTAATTACTAAGGATGTAAAAGCTGTCTTAAAAAATTTGGTTTACAAAAATAATTAATTCAAAGGAAAATTGAAAATGTGACCGGAAAGCTTTTTTTCCAAGAATTGAATTTTTACCATCTAAAAGTTGTTTACTCAAGTAAGGCTAGTAATAATAATAAGGAAAAAATATATTTACTCTAGTAAATATAAATGAGATGTGACATTTTTTGATAACATGAGTGATACCTTATTCAAGCAGAGCACTCCTTTTCATTTCTCAGGGACTTGAACCCATGACCTTTAGAACCTCTGAAAGTCATTTAGGTAACTTTCTCGACTCATTTTCTATAAAACTAATTTTTAGTTTCTCTTTCTCCATTCTCATTTCATTTTCAACTTTTCAAATTTCTACCTTTTCTTTCTCAAGCTCTCAAAAACCTTCTTAATGGCTTTCTAGTACATTTTTTAAATTAAAAAATCTCTTCTTTTCATCTTTTTAATTCTTAAAACCACTTAAAAATGTTTTCTTTCTACTTCTAAAACCCTACTCTTCCTAAAACAAATCCCTACTTTCTTCCACTACCTAAGGCCGAGCCCATACAACCATGGCCGAGACCAGTCATGTTAGGGCTGAACCTAACTTTCACCTTCGTGGTCCAAAAATCAAGTTTTACGAACATGAAGCTAAGATCTAGGCTTTTTTCAAGTTCTAGGAAATATTTAGTTTGTTTTCATAGCTTTGTTGAGTAAAACTCACATCTTTTTGAAAAAAAGTTACATCTTTACTTTATATCTAGTAATTGCATGTATAACTGCTTGGTTATTGGCTAGTTATATGTCATGGTTGTGCCTATATATGTATGTTTGAATATGGATTTGTTTTAGACTTGAAAACGAAGTCTAAAACTGATGTGAATGTTGTAAAGTTTAGATCTTTGCTTATGTTGTGGTTGTGATATGTTTATTATGTTATAGACATGAATATGTGATGTTATGCTAAGAAAGTTAGCATCTTTACTAATTTAAGCGACATGAAATCCTTTGTGTAAAAAACTTGGATTATTGGTTTTTAAATCAAAATCATTTTCAAGTTCAAACTTATTTTTAGTTTTACAAAACTCTTAGTTTATGTATGAAAAAGTTAGCATTCTTCCTTGAGTTAAGTTTCAAAAAAGGAAAGCCAAGATAAGTTTTCAAGTTATGGTCCATATAGTGATAGTCGCCATGGATGCAGTTTTTGAAAAAAGTTAACTTTTTTCGAAATTAAGTTTATACTAAAACAATATTTTAAAGATGTTTTATAAACTTAATAATGATTATTAAGGAGAGTTAATTAAAGATTTATTAATTATTTATTTATTAATTACGTTTGGAAATTAATAACAATTAAGTATTAAAAAAGGTTTATTAATTATAACTAGGAGGAGATTAAATAATTATCTTTTAGAAGTGAGATTAATTTTAATTAATTATTGATTAAGTAAGATTAATTTTTAATTAACTATGAATTAAGTATATGACATATTTTTAATTAATTAATGATTAAGTATAGGGTTAATTATTAATTGATAACCAAGTAAGTGTCTAACTATTTTTAGTGATAATTTAATTAAGGGTTTTAATTTATGAATAATTTTTTTAAAAAGTTTAATTATTCTTAATTAATAATTAAGTTAAGACTTAATTAAGATTTAATTATGATTTAATAAAAGAATTTAACTTGTAATTAATCATTTAAAAAAAGGTTTAAGTTTTAATTACTTTGTTTTCCAAGGACCAATTTGTTTAAAAGAAACTTTCTTTTACGAAGAATAGTTTTGAACACAAGGGTTCTATTGTCAATACCATTAAGTAACCCTATAAATGTGAATGAGTTATACTAAACTTTGACATTGTTAGTAGAATAAATCCACGTTCTGCTATAATTAAACTTAATAGATTGCTTAGACATCTATTTAGCAGGACAAATCACCGTCCTGCTATTATGTTTTTGAACATGTATTTACCAGTTGGTTTATATTGACATGTAATTCCCTGATTTGGTTATGGATTTTATTTACATATATGTTGGCTTATGTGAATAACTGTTATGTGACTTGGAACTAAAATTCAAATAAATGATAACTTGTTTAGTACCATTGTGATCGCTAAGTCTCTTTCAAAATTTGTAAAACTTATGTTTTAAAATAACTTAAAATTCTATCAATTTGGGGTAAAGTGTTTTAAATGATTTTGTAAGTTGTCCAATTATTCTATTAAAGGGGTTTATTAGTACTATTTTGTTTATGAAAGGGATTTTATTTTAAGAATTTATTTAGAGGAGATTTACAAATGATATATTATAAATGATATTTATAAAGATTTTTATAAAGATTTTTATAAAGGAATTATAAAGAAAGATTTTTAAAAGATTTTATAAATAGAATGGGATTTTATAAAGGAATAAGATTGGTTTGGCTATTTATCCTTCTTAATTAGGGTGGTATGGAAATGTTCTTCCATACTTAACACCGAAGGATAATGGTTTAGTACATAGTAAGAAATGTATTAAAATTTATTTTGTTTAGCCCATTTAAATATGAATTTTGAAAAAAAGAGAAAATCTTCCTTAAGTTTTGTTAGTATACTTATACCGATGATATAAGTATATGGATGTGTTTTCCGAGTATTGAAAAGTATGATGTTTTGATAGTATATTTATACTGTTCAGATAAGTATAAAGGTTTTCGAGTATCGAAGAAGTATAAGTTGTTTGTGAAATAATATCCTTTGTAAAAGTTATTTTGAATCTTTAGTTTTAAAAGAGATTTAATTAATAAATATAAACTAATAGAGGCTTAGTGGACCCATATGGAATTAAATCAATGATTGATTATATGTTATTTGATAGTTGAACAATCGACTATCAAATCTTGGCCCAAAATATAACTCTGGAAATATCTAGGAGAAACACATGAGTTATACGACACCATCATCTTCAAAGATATTATACTTTGCGTACGAATCTTGTTTTGTTCTCTGAGGAAGAATGATAAGAGATCGATCCACTAAAATGGTTAGGGGGTGTCCCCGCACTTATTCATTTGTCTGTTTATTTCTGAAAGAACCGAGGTTGAATTTAGTAGAAACCATCGAATGTTGTTTCGAAGAGACTGGGATCAGATAAGTATAAAATTATCCGAAAAATACTTCGGTCCAGCTCAAGTGTTTTGAACGAAAGACATCTTGAAAAGTATGAAATCAAAGATGGAGCTTTTGAAGTGCAAGGGCTATTTGTTACTAATCTCGAGGGTGATTCCAAAATGGATGTAGTAAAAGTAGTACCTTCGATTTTGTTCAGTCTAAGAACAAACTTGTATGGATGAATGCTGGTACTGCATTTTTGCCTGAATGGCAGCGTCAGCGTTCCAAGTAACTGTGCTATCTAAAGGTAAAACATAGCCTCAACCCTCATCAAATTGGAAATGGTTAAAACAGAATAAGTGCAGTAGGGCTATGTTGGTCACTCTCATTTGGGTATGGTCATCCTTGATCTAGAGATTACTCTCTACTTTTGTATGCTTCGGGAATGGTGCAGTTATTGATCACAACCACGGGTTGGTCATATTCGGTACCATCTAGTAAGGAGTAGGCCGGTCCTATGTAGCAGCGGTACAAGATATTATTGTCAAACCCCAGGTGCATTTTATCTAGAGGTGTACCATTCGGCAGGTAGTCCCTTACCTTTTCATTGTATGGAATCCATTTTCAAATAAGTGTCTTCGTACTTAGTTGTAAACCTATTATGCTGAAATTTAATTAATGTAGCAATTTCAGCTAAGATTAATATGTATTTGTATCCTAGAATATCACTGGATTTTCTATAGAAAATGTTATATTTATTATAAGGTGAAAACCTTTCCATGTTTATGTGCAGCGTGGTCTTACGAGATACCTTTGATTTTAAAGAATTTTATAAGTGCAATAAATAAAATTCCTTATGATTTGAGTTTCTCACACTGGTTTTACCAGAATGGTCCAGGTGTTATTTTTCTTATGATGCTCGAGTCAGACCGAGCATATTTTTAGATTAACTTTGGAGCTCAGGAGTTGAGCTGGATGCCAAGACATATCTCTCATATATTCTTTTTATTTCCACTGCATTTCTATTGTATTCTTTTGAAAATTGTAAGGAAAAGATGTTATCATTGTCTAGGGCTGATGATAAGTCAGTTTGTACTCTGTTATTTTATGTATATTAAAGCTCTTTTCTTTCTGTAAGACTTGTTTTATATTATATATTACTCGTCTCGATTTATGAGATTTTGTTCTATCTTTTCTTTTCTTCCTTTCACGCCTAATGACCTATATTTCAGATGACTATATGATCAACGCACGAATACCGATGATTTATTAAGTGTCGCCTTTAGTAGTAAGAAAGGAATATCGTTACATTTGATATCAGAGCTGAAGGTTAAGCGGGAACCTTATCCCTGGTGGGGTAAACTTAGCAGGATAGGGTAAGTGACATCCTAGATGAGTATGAGTGTGTGTTTATGTGTATGTGTGTGTGTGTGTATGTATATGAGAGCGCGTATTTGTTAGTGAAATAAAATATGTTACATTATGTTGATTGATTGGTCGAGTGGTTTATGAATTCTGGTCGATGCGTCTAGCCCGCGTTATCGATAGGGATCCCTAAACACTTTAACAAGGCCAATCAATACAATATTATTTTAAAATAGGTAAATGAAATTATTTTACCTAGGAATATATTTTATATATATAAGAATGATTTTCAAAAATAGTATAATTATTTTCGAGATGCTTGTTTTTTACTATTCAATTATTATTAATTAGGTTTTGTTTAGTCATGCTCGTCTAGTTGAGCATTGACTATTGTTAGGGGTTTTATAAGCAATCTTCCTTTTAAAAGTAGAAATTGGGGCAACATTTAAATGAACACCTTGTGAATTAAGTTTTATAATTTGACTATAAGGTGTTCGGTGTTAATGTTGGGATAAGGATTTGGGTTAGTGAAAGACATTTATTAAAATTTAGAATATTTAGGAATGATTTATAAAAGGAAATGGTTTTATAAGATGTGACCTTAAATAAAAAGAATTAAGTAGAAATTTGAGGACTCAAATTCCGATGCTTTTGGAAAAATGGTTTTTAGGGTTTTGCAAAGTAATAATAGTATTATTCAAAAGTATTTTAGTTTAAGTATACTTTTTTTTTTGAAAATGGAAATTTTGAGTAAGAAGTATTTTCTTTAGATTGGTTCAGAAAATGAATCTTGATTTGTTTTGTGATAATCAAAATAATTTTCTAAGTGACGATCAGATGTTTTCCTTGGCGAATGTTGTGGGGCACTTATTAAATTATTCTCTTTATCATTATATGATTGAAACGAGTTTAAATCCGAATGAATCCAAAGCAAGTTGGTGATATTTGTTGCAAATATGTATGGTATTGTTTTAATAAATGGGATTGTGATATAGAAATTAGTGTTTTTGAATTACCTAGTTTGAATGGCTCGAAAATAACTTAATAGGAAAGAGATGTATTCATATGGTAAACACTTCTCTTGAGTATTACTCTTCATTATAAGGAAATGTATGATATTGTTTGGTAATACCCAGTTTCTTAGTATCATTTTAGGGTTACTCGGACCGTATATATATTTTCTATAGTAAAAATATATAGTTTCATTTCAAAAAGGTTTTGAAATAAGACTGGGTGTTTGGATTTTGAGTTTACTTAACAAATTCAAATTGGAAAAGTTTGAATCAGATTATATATATATATATATATATATCCTTAGGAGGTAATGGGGTATTATTAGAGTTCATAAACTTAAGTTGGGTTTATATAAATGTTTCCATAAGTAATTATGAAAATAAAATAGTTAAATTCTGTGTTAACAAGTATTCTTTCTTTGTTTGTTTGAGATAAAATTTCAGATATGAAATTCTTTAAAAGCGGAGGAGAAGGTAACAACCTGGAATTTTATTGCTTTGATGTGTAAATATTTAATTCAATTTAAGTATTAAATTAATTGCCTTTAATGGTAAAATAGCCATCTTTTAATTAATAACCAAGGATGGAAAAGTTGGCTTAGAAATTTGGCTTACAAAATTAATTAGTTTAAAGGAAAATAGAAAATGTGACCGAAAAGCTTTTCCCAAGAATACAATTTTTCACCATCTAAAACTTGTTTAAATGTTGTAAAACACACTGATACACACATACATATACATGTATAAATAATATAAGTAGGGTTAGTAATAATAGTAAGGAATATATATATATATATATATATACTTAAGTAAATATAAAGAAGATGTGATGTTACAGAGAATCTTAAGTGAAAAAGTGACTTAATTAAGTACACAGAAACACTTTATCAACCACTAGGTAATCAAATGCTTTGTACTTTGATGTATGAAAGTGAAAAGAGGGGAGGGGTGTAACGTTTGTTTTAAGGTAGGAAAAGTGGATGTAGTGATAATGTGGCACTAAAGGAGTGAAGGGTATGTACTTGAGGGGCATTTAGGTAATTTTCTTAATTCATTTCTATAAATCTAATTTTTAATTTATCTCTCCCCATTCTCATTTCATTTTCAACTTTTCAAATTTCTATCTTTTCTTTCTTAAGCTTTTAAAACCCAGTTTCCTAGTATATTTTTAGAATAAAATAAAGATCTCTCCTTTTCATCTTTATATATTTTAAGCCACTTAAAAATCTTTTCTTTCTACTTCTAAAAGCCCCCTCTTCCTAAAACAAACCTCTACTTCCTTCCATCACCCAAGGTCTAGCCCAATCATGTTAGGATCGAGCCCAATTTTCACTTCTATGGTCCAAAAATCAAGTTTTTACAAAAAAGGAAGCTAAGATCTTGGATTTTTTCAAGTTCTAGGAAATATTAAGTTTGCATTCATAGCTTTGATGAGTAAAACTCACATATTTGGGGAAAAATTACATCTTTACTTTAGTTATTGCATGTGTTATTGCTTGGTTATGGGCTAGTTATACGGTTGGTTGTGATTATATATATGTTTGTATATGGATTTGCCTTAAACTTGAAAAGAAGTCTAAAGGCGATGTGAATGCTGTAAAGTTTAGATCTTTGCTTATGTTGTAGTTGTGACATGTTTATTTATGTTATAGACATGAATATGTGGTGTTATGCTAAGAAAGTTAGCATCTTTACTAGTTTGAGCAACATGAAATCGTTTGTGTGAAAAACTAGGATTATTGGTTTTTAAATCAAAATCATTTTCAAGTTCAAACTTGTTTTTAGTTTTACAAAACTCTTATTTTATGTTTGAAAATGTTAGCAAGCTTCCATAAATTAAGTTTCAAAAAGGAAAGCCAAGACAAGTTTTCAAGTTGTGGTCCATATAGCGATAGTCGCTATGGATGCAGTTTTCGAAAAAAGTTCAACTTTTTATAAAATTCATTTATATTAAAAAGTACTTTAGAAATGTTTTATAAACTTAAAAATGATGATTAAGGAGAGTTAATTAAAGATTTATTAATTAATTAAGTTTGATAATTAATAATTAATTAATTACTAAACAAGGTTTATTAATTATAATTAGGTGGGATTAAGTACTAATTAATTATCTTTTAGAAGTGAAATTAGTTTTAATTAATTATTGATTAAGTAATATTAATTCTTAATTAACTATGAATTAAGTATATGATTTATTTTTAATCAATTAATAATTAAGTATAGGGTTAATAATTACTTAACAACTAAGTAAGTGTTTAATTATTTTTAATTATAAATTAATTAAGGGTTTTAATTTATAAATAAATTATATTTAAAGTTTTAATTATTTATTAATTAATAATTAAGTTAAGTTAGACTTAGTTTAGATTTAATTATGATTTCATAAAAGAATTTAACTTGTATTTAATTATTTAAAAAGTTTAAGATTTTAATTACTTTGTTTTCCAAGGATCGGTTTGTTTAAAAGCAACTTTCTTTTACAAAGAATAGTTTTTGAACACAAGGGTTCTATCATCGATATCATTAAGTAACCCTACAAATGTGAATAGTTTATACTAAACTTTGACATTATTAGCAGAATAAATCCCCGTTCGACTATAATTAAACTTAATAGATTGTTTGGACATCTAGCTAGCAAGACAAATCAGCTTGCTACTATTATGTTATTTAAACATATATTTATCAACTAGTTTATAATGACATGTTATTCCTTAATTTGGCTGTGGATTTTATTTACATAGATGTTGGCTTATGTAAATAATTGTTATGTGACTTGGAAGTCAAATTTAAATAAATGCTAACTTGGTTTAGTACCCATGTGATCGCTAAGCTCTTTCCAATTTTGTAAAAGTTAAGTTTTAAATTAACCTAAATTCTATCAATTTAGGATTAAGTGTTTCAAATGATTTTATAAGTTATCCAAATATTTTATTAAAGTGATTTATAATTAAAATTTTGTTTATGAAAGGGGTTTTATTTTATAAAGAATTTATTTTAAGGAGATTTACAAATGATATTTGTGAATGATATTTTATAAAGATTTTTATAAAGGAATTATAAAGAAAGATTTTTATACGCAGAATGGGATTTTACAAAGGAATAAGATTTTTTTGGCTATTTATCCTTCTTAATTAGGGTTGCATGGAAATATTCTTCTATACTTGACACTGAAGGTAATGGTTAGTTTATAGTAAGAAAGGTTTTAAAAGATACTTTGTTTGGCCCATTTAAATATGAATTTTGGAAAAAAGAGAATATCTTCCTTAAGTTTTTTTAATATACTTATACCCATGAGATACGTATATGAATATATTTTCTGAGTAGTGAAAAGTATGAGGTTTGATAATGTACTTATATTATTGAAATAAGTACATAAAGATTTCCAAGCATCGGAGAAGTATAAGTTGTTTGTGAAATAATATCCTTTGTAAAATTTATTTTGAATCATTAATTTTTACAAAAGATTTAATTAATAAAGATTAATTAACAGAGGCTTAATGGATCCTATATGGAATTAAATCATAATTGATTGTTTGTTATTTTATAGTTAAACAACCGACTATCAAATCTTGGTCCAAAATATAACTCTGGAAATACCTAGGAGAAGCACATGAGTTATATGACACAATCATCTTCAATGATGCTATACTGTGCATATAAATCTCATTTTGTTCTCCTAGGAGGAATGATAAGGAGATCCATTCACTAAAACGATCAGGAGGTGATCCCCGCACTTATTCATTTGTTTGTTTATTTCTGAAAAAACCGGGGTTAAGTTTACCAAAAACTATCGAATTTTTTTTTTCGAAGAGATCTTGATCAGATAAGTATAAAATTATCCGAAAACCACTTCGATCAAACTTAAGCGTTTCGAACAAAAGATATCTTGAACGGTATGGAATCAAAGATGGAGCTTTTGAAGTGCAAGGGATATTATTTTACTAATCCCAAAGGTGATTCCAAAATGGATGCAGTAGAAGTAGTGCCTTTAGTTTTGCTCATTCCAAGAACAAACTTGTATGGATGAATGCTGGTACTGCATTTCATCCTGAAGGGCAGTGTCAGAATTCCAAGTAGGTGCGTTATCTAAAGGTAAAAATGTAGCCTCAATCCTCATCAATCGAGAGGTAGATGCAGCTGGGCTATGTGGGTCACTCTCATTAGGGTATGGTCATCCCTAATCTAGAGATTACTATCTACTTTTGTATGCTTCGGGAATGGTACGGTCAATGATCACAATTGTGGGTTAATCATATTCAGTACTATCCAGTAAGGAGTAGGCCAGTCCGTGTAGCAGGGGTACAAGATATTCTTATCAGACCCCCGGTGCATTTTATTTAGAGGTGTAACATTCGATAGGTAGTCCCTTACTTTGTCATTGTATGAAATCCATTTTCAAATAAGTGTCTTCGACTTAGTCGTAAACCTATTATACTGGAATTTAATTCATGTTATAGTTTCGGCTAAGATTAATATGTATTTGTATCCTAGACACTATTATAATATCATTAGATTTTCTATCGAAAATGTTTTGGTTATTGTAAGGTGAAAACCTGTCCGTGTCTATGTGCGGCATGTTCTTACGAGATACCTTTAATTTTAAAGGATTTAATAAGTATAGTAAATAGAATTCCTTGTGATTTGAGTTTCTCACGTTGGTTTTATCAGACTTATTCGGGCATTATTTTTCTTATAATACTCTAATCAGATAAGCATATTTTCAGATTAGCTTTGGATGATTTGGAGCTCAGAAGAGCTGGATGCCAACACATATCTCCCGTATATTCTTTTTATTTCTGCTACATTGTTGTTGTATTCTTCATCAAATTGTAAGGGTAGGATATTATAACTATCCAGGGATGATGATTGGTCAGTGTTGACTCTAATATCTGTATGTATTAAAATTCTTTTCTTTTTGTATGACTTGTTTTATATTATATATTACTCATCTTGATTTTTGATATTTTGTTCAATATTTTCATTTTTTTCTTTTCACCCCCAATGGCCTATCTTTCAGATGACTAAATGATTGACACATGAATACCGAGGATGCATTAAGTGTTTTCTTTAGTAGTAAGAAAGGTAGATCGTTACAATCCATGTCTACAACCAATTACCAATACCATGCCACAAGACTACTATGACTTGAGGATCTTCCCTTATCAATGATATGAAATAAGAGAAGAAAAAAAGATGAAACACTACCATAATTTTGATTTGAGCTTTAACTTTGAAGCTCCATTTTGATGGCTTCAATTTGAGCTTTTCCCTGAAGCTCCACTTTAATAGCATTATCAGCCATGAATAAAATGACTACGTACTTTGTAAATGTGAGGATTCTTCCCGAATCATTCTAAACCAAAGGTTTTACTTTTGGTTCTATTCTTATCTAATTTAGATACATCTGTAACAAACCTATTTTTTACTACACATTCTTCTGGAAATTTAATTGACTAATAATAATAATATGAGAGAAATGGAAAAGTATGGAGATTAGTGATAATAATCAATTTCGAATTTTAAATTGATAATGGAGTAACAACATTTTATATAGAGAAAGAAAAAAAAGCTTTAATTAAATTAAAAAAGAATAAGGAAGGGAAGGTTGATGCCCATATATAATTCCCTTGTTCTTCTCTCCCCTTCTCTTGTATTCATTCATTCTCCTAAGACAGAAAGAAAAGAAAGAGAAGAAACCTCCAATAAATTTTCTATAACTAAAGAAAGAAGAAGATAAAGCTTGAAGGAAGCATTGTGTATATATCTTCACACTTGAACTAACCAAAATTAATATATTAAGGGCTATGCCCTAGGGGAAATTCTATAATTTTTTGTATATTATTAAGAGGGAATTAGGCATAGGGACAAACTTTGAAAAAAAATTAGGCTGAAGGACACGAAGTTTTATTTTTGGGCTGAAGGACAAACTTTGAAAGAAAATTAGGCTGAAGGACAATGCTAAATACAACTAGAATTTTGTACAGTGTAAACACTGTACAAAATGCTAATTATAACTAGCATTATATCCAGTTTTACATCGTACAAAATGCTAGTTGTATTTAGCATTGTCCTTCAGCCTAATTTTCTTCCAAAGTTTGTCCTTCAGTCTAAAAATGAAACTTGTTGTCCTTCAGCCTAAATTTTTATGAAAATTTGTCCTTGTGCCTATTTTCCACTATTATTAACTCCATAATAAAATATCGTTCAAAATAAAAGGCGTTTTTCATTCTATTGTACACTTTTTATACTGTGTTAGATTAAATATTTAATTTAAATATATTTAGTAGAAAATACATATATGGTTGTGTTTTGTGATAGTAATTCCAATATATTATAATCATGAGCAATTTATTACAATATAATAAATATATCATTTTAAATATTCCTAATCAAGATGTAGTGAGACTGGAGATTAATACATCTGTTAAGACTGGAGTACGCAATGCTATCTAAATGGTGCATATTAATCATGGTCGATGAGGGAACTAATGGGTTATGTACCGATAGTTATTGAATAACTACGAAATGAGTCATTTGATAGTTTCCTGTATGTTAATATAACTAAGTTCAAACATAAAATATTAACGTGACACTATTACATAATACTGCCCCCTTGAAAGTACTACTTAACTTCAATATGGAAATTACGCTTTGATTATAGTTAAATCACAGTATGATGTTTATAGAACGATTATAGTTAGGTCGAATTGAAGCATTGGAAATGAAACACTATTCAACCAAGAATTTGTATCCTCTATTATATGAGATTAGTATCACGATCAACCGAAGTCAACTCAAAGTCAAAGTCTTTAGCCATAGAAATTGAGTTAATAGTAACTATTATTATTAAACCAAGGACTTTGTGTTTGAACTATCCAAATTGAACATGGATGATATTGGAATTTCGATCATTACGGAATTCCATAAGTCCTATGTGATATAGTTTTGACAAAGAGAATTTGTATAAATAATTGTCACTGCCGTAGACCGCTTAAAATAAGTAAAATTGGATTTTACCGACATCTTGTGTGATATCCCGAAAATTTTGGCAATATCAATTTAATAATCTGTATTTAAAATTAAATTGATTTGAAAAATTCTGTTAATAAAATTAACTTGATTTAATAATCCAATTAAATAAATGTATAATTGATGAATTTTATCTTTTAAAAGCTAATAAATTGCCTTCAATTTATAATGTATATATATATATATATATTTATATATATTATAGATAGATAAGTTTTGATTTAAGATTAATAAACAAATAAAATATTGTTTTTAAATTCTGATCTTCATTTTGATAATTTGGAGATTATTATTTTATTTAATAAATAACTAATCAAAACTATTTAATAAATAACTATTTGGTTTTAAGATACTTAAGAAATTATTTTAAATTGTTTAAATATATTTTAAAGCATAATTTAAATTTTAATAAGATAAACAAAAGTTTATTTTATTTCTTTTTGAATATAGCTAAATAAATATAATTTGGAATTATATATGAAAATTTAAAACACCATTTATACATTAAACATTAATTCATTTAATTAAGATAAATAAGACAAGTAATTTATGATTTCTTTTATAAATGATTTAAAATTGAAAAATGAGTTACTTTCAAATAATAAATGTATAAATATAGATAGATTTTAAAAGACAATGTTATTATTTTAAAATTAAGTATGTTAATATAAATTAGTTTTAAATGGAATTTTTTTTATGTACGAATAGCATTTGAAATTGAACTTAATTTTGAAATTCAAATGAATAAACATATCTAAATTTTATAAGTAAGCTTTCATTTTTATATAAATTGTTTTATTTCATTAAAAAGAAATACATATACATTTACATGAAAATATTTTATATACATATGTATTTAATAAATAAAGAAAAAGGGATTTCATTTATCTTTAACTTAAATAAAAATAAATTTAATTACTTAAGACACATGTTATAATATTGAGGGGTATAATGACAAGTGTACTAGAGTTAAGAGATTAATGTAACAAGTGTTTTTTTTTACAAGTGTCTTTTATTTTTAATTTTCTTTTAATTTTCAATAAATCAACTTCACTTATATAATCATGTTTTTTTTTCAATCTTCCCTTTTCTAATCTTCATTTTTTTTTTCAAAAAATTAAGAAGATATAATATTAGCTGAAATCATTTATTTCCAAACACTCAAAAACCCAAAATTTAATTTAATTCAAAAATCTGAAATGCTTCCTCAAACCAAAGCAAATCAAACCTATAATTCCTTATTACCTGCAAAGCATTTTCAACCTGTAATTCCATCAACCTGCAATCTGTAATGCAAGTTCAAATCAGCCAGTCCTCTATAAAACCTTTTTCAAATGCAAAATCAAAGCAAGTAACTCTGTAATATGGATTTGTTAAAGCCTGCATTTCCTTCTTTTCCAACCTGTTCAAGCCATCACAGCTTACAACTGCAAAATCTGTTCAAACATGCAAGCCTGCAGTCCTCCGTAAAACCCTTTCAAATGCAAATGCAAATTTTTAACAGCAAGTTCAAATCTCCTTAGCATGCAATTGCAGTTTCAAAACACAGAGGCAACCCAAGTTTTTAAAAAAGGCTTTTTTTGGAAAATTTGTGCTCTGTCTTTCAAATATCAAGTGAGTAACACTTTTATTTAAAATTTAAATATGATGATGATTGCATGCTTGTTTGTCTGTGATGAAAATTGTATTCTTGTATGTGTGTCTTCTGTGTGAATTGGTTTTGAACATAAATACAGTTTATGTTATTACAGTTTTTATAAGTCCAGATCCGTACTTTAGTAAAAAAAAAACTTAAGTACTCTAGAATCAATCTCTAATAATACATGAATCTTGAACAATGTATGTTTAATTTATTAAAGATTTTAGTTTAAAAATTTTGTTTAAGTTCAAACCATTAGCATTTCCTCTGGGAAAAATCAAACATCTGAGCAACTTTAAATAAGTAAAATTTCAAGTGTCATAATTCTTGTATTCAGTAATATAACTCAAATGCTTAAACCAAAATTGGATTTTTAAAACAAAAATTACAATTTTTAGTATTGGGTTTCATGAGCATTACTGTTTTTGCTGGAAAATGTAAATAGGGGAAAATCAGATGATCTCGGGGTTCTAGAAGGATGGGTTTTCTTCTGGTGATGGATTAGAGGTCAGTGATGATATTAAAAAAAATGGTGGTTGTGGTGGAAATTCACTGTGGTGAAGATGATTTTTCAAATTGATTCCTAAACCTAGTTTTGGGGTAGAGCAGAAAATTGATCGGCATGAAGGCTATAGGTGACCGAGTGCTACTATTTTTGGGGTGACGGCTGCTTGGATGTCGAAGAAGAGTTGGACGACGTTGCAATGCCTCCGATGGCCGGAGGAGGGAGAATGAGGGTTTTCTAGGTTTGGGTTTGGATGGAGATACCTGTTCCAGTATATTGTTCCAGGTTTTGGGTTTGGGACTCGAAATTGTTTTCGAGTAGATGATGAAATTTGGATGACTGGAATATGTTACGGTGATGGTCGGTGATTTGCTTGTTGTCTAGGCAGTGGCCGAAGGTGGCCAGAACCACCGTGCATGTGCACGGTGAAGAAACGGTGACAGGGTGGTGCTTGGGTTTTGGCAGTGATTTTGGACTCGAGTCACACTTGGGTAATTCGAGCTTTTGCTCGAAGATAATCTTGGTTATACTCGGAGTAAATAAAGGGAAGCTCGGGTATTTTATTGTCTGTAGTTAATAGGTTTTAGAAACCTGTACATTCAATTCAAAATTTTGTTTTAAAATCTGAATGCAGATTTTAAACAAAATTTAAAACTAAATTTAAAGTATGGTTTCAATCTGAGTTTGAATTCCAGTTTTTAAATTTTAATTTAAACTTTTTAAATTAAAATGTTTAAACAACTATAAAGAGTTTAAATAATTGAATTTAAAGATAAATCTTTAAATTAAAATAGAAGATTTAAACGTAAGTTTAAATTTGGAAACAAGATCCAAATTAGAATCATGTTTTGAAGATAAAAGAAGTTTTTAAAATTTTGAAATGTTTAAACAACTTTGATGTTGAAAAATATTTTAAATATGATTTGTATCTTAAAAATGAAATTAGTTTAAATATCCTTTAAGCTCCTTTATAATATAAGAAATTATTTATTAGAAGTTTTAAAAAGGTTTAAAAATGTTTTTAAAACTTTGTTAAAGTTAAATTTGGTTTTCATTTTAAATTTAAATTTTAAAATGAAATTTGGAAACAAATTTTAAAGTAAGTTGTTTGAATATTACTTTGTTAATGATAATGAAATTATTAATAAGAAATGTTTTACTTAAAATAAATCAAAGATTTAATGATTTGGTTTATTAAATTAATAAGGTAATTAGATGGTTAATTAATTAATTAAATAAGGATTTTGAATTAATTAATTAAGGTTAAGGTTAGTTAGTTAAGATTAATTAATTTGGGAATAAAATCATTAGTTAAATAAGTTAAGATATTAAATTAATGATTGGAAATTAATCAAGAGGTTAAGATTAATTAAGTTAAAAACTTAATTAATTAAATAATTTGTGATTAATTAAATGATTATTAAGTAATAATAAATTTGTGATTAATTTAAATTAATTACTTAAGTACGGTAATTAAGAAATTTTTGGTAAGTTAATGAAGGTCATTAACTTGGGATTATTTATTAATTAATTTAAGTAATTAATTTTGATACTTAATTAGATTAATCAAATTTGATAATCATTATAGAATTTGGTTAAGTATGATTACTCTGTGAAGTAATTAAAGTTATTAATTACTCATTGTAATTAATTAATTTGTTTGATTAGTTTAAATTAATTAATTAAGTTTAATTAATTTAGAATGATCATTTGATGGGTTGATAAGAGATTAATAATTACTTAGGGAAGTAATTAAGATGAGTAATTGCAGAATGTAATTTATTTAAAGTATGAAGAGTTGGGGTTAATTTGTTGTGTAATTATTATGAAGGATAATTTCTTTGTGAAAGAAACTAATAATTAATTACTTGTGTAATTAATTTAAGTAATTATTGATTAATTCATTTGGAAAATATTAAGTGTTGTAATTAATTAAGGATAATTAATTACCAATTAAATTTATCAAGGATGATTAATAATTAATTAATTATGTAAATATAATTAATTTAGGGGTAATCAATTTACTCAATGCAATAATTAAGAATAATTAATTACTGAAGTTAATTAATCACCGTGATTAATAATTTAGGGTTAATTACTTAATAAAGTAATAAATTTAAATGTAATTAGGAATCGTTAATTAATATAATTAATGATGTGATTAGGATTAATTAATTGAGATTAATTAATCGATGATAAGTGATTAAAGTAATTAATTAATGTGATTAATTAAGGATTAATGTAATTAATTATAATTAATTAATTAATGAAGTAATTAGAGGTTAATTACTGTATTTAATTAAGAATAATTGATTTGTGAATTAATTACTTGAATGTAATTAAAGGATGACTAATCAAGGGTGATTAATTAAGGGAATTAATTAGTGGTTAATTAATTATTTGATTGGTTTGTAATCAATGGTTATATAAGCAGGATTTATAGATTGAGGTAATTAATTTAATTTACTTTAAATTAATTAGAGATGATGTAATTAATTTAATTCATTTTAAATTAATTATATATGGTATGATTATCAATCCTTGTTTGTATATGGACGATATAGATTTCCTTGAATGGTTTGAATCTCAGATATGAGATTAGTAATGATGTGTGATATGGATGCATTGGTTGCATTGTGATGATGATATGGATTATCTTTTGATAATGATAATATAGATTATCTGTGGTGATGATTATCTATTGTGATGATGTGAATATCCATCTGTGTGTATATAGATAGTTTAAATTGAATTGTTTTAAACTTAAAACAACTTGGACCTAAAAGATGGCGTTTTGGATTCGATGAGACCGGGATCTGGTTTCCATATTTGGATATACGAAAACCACATCGATCCAAATTAACGATAGGTCGTGAATCTGAAGTGAAGATGAAGATTCAGAGTGCAAGGGTTGTCGTCGTTAACTCTGAGGGTGATTCCAAAATGAGTGTAACGAGATAATGCCTTCGGTTTTGTTCGAACTCGAAACGAACTTGTATGGATTGAAAGCTTTCAGAACATCGTCAGGTGGACGATGAGCATTCTAAGAGATGTGTTCTCTAAAGGTAATCATAGCCTCAAGCCTCATCAACCATGAATGGCTAAAACAGGGGAGGTGCAACAAGGCTAGGTGGGTCATGCCCATTTCAGGACAAGATTTTCCCCTGTCTAGAAGTCCCTTTTTATTCGGCTGTGTGGGGCGGTTGATTCGCGACAATTGCTGGGGTTGTCTTGTTTGGGACTGTCCAGTAAGGGATGGTTCCAGCCTTGTGTTGCGAGGGAGCGGGCGTACTCCTCGGTACGTTGATCTAGGTCATGTACTGTGACGGACGGTACCCCAGTAGTCCTGCCATTGTATGGAATCCATAATCCAATAAGTGTCGTACGTATCAGTTGTGCCCAACTATGTTGGAACGTGAGATGTAAGCATTCTAACCATTTCTGTATTTTACTTGAAAATACTAGACACTATTATAATATCACCGGATTTCCTATCAAATGTTTTGGTTAGCGTAAGGTAAAAACTTTTCCATGTTTATGTGTGAGAAGTCTTACGTGATACCTTTCTTTTTAAAGGTTTTCAAAAATTAAGCAACTCTAACCTGTTACTCACACAAGACCCATGTCTGACCCGGAGTTTATCTTTGTTTTCTTAAACTCTTGGGTACTTAAATTTTTATGAGTAGCCAAGCGATTCAGGTTAGCTTTGACGAATTATGGAGGAGCAAATGGAGCAGGAGGCTTTTGCGTTGTAGTTATCTAGTACTCCGCTGTGTACGTATCTTTGAGCCGTTTGTTTGAGTTGTTTTGTATCGTGTTGTAATAACTAGACAGGTGTTTATAACTATCTAGAATGTGTTGTATAATTTGTGTAACTCTGATAGTTGTTTTATATCTATGTAATATTTTTGTTATTAATATAATTTATTCGTTCCGTTGTTGAGATTCTATTGATGTTTCTTCTTTCTTTTCTTTCTTTCTCTTTCTATCCCTTTCTTTGTTAATTCATGATACGTCTTTCTGGTTAGTGGAAGACGGGTCGTGACAGTTGGTATCAGAGCATTAGGTTGAGTGAATACCTAGGCTCTGAAGTGGTGTCTATCTTGAGAGAACGTATTTGTAATTATATATATATAAATATATTATTTCTACCTATTTGTTGGGTTACCTGTTTGGGTTTTCCAATATAGGTTATAAAGGTAGATAAGGTAGTGGTGTGTGTAACACGATTACTAACATTGGTTGGAGTTTGAACGTTTGAGGTTGGAAGTGTATCTGTCGAGACTGTAGACCTAATACCGTCTCGAGTGAGCTTTGTAGTGATGTAGAGATTTCATCGATCTCTGAATGTAACCTGTAAAGGTTCAGAGTTTATCTTTGAAGATGGATGAGTTGAGTTTGGATCTGTCGGTTTGGCAGTGTGTAATGGTATTTTGATACCTCAGGAAGTGGTAGCTGCGTGATGAGATGTAGTGAATATGGATGTTTCCGAAGAGTTTTCTTTGGAACAAGTTTTAGGAAGTGTGTCTGATTCGGTGATGTGGCTGAGTTCAGCTAGTTGTTTGTGTTTGACCTTGAGATCCGAGTTTCTCGAAGAGCTTTAGATTAGGAGTCTTTGGCATTGGAGTTAGCAGTTCAGCTCGGAGTGTTCTGTGTGCCAGCAAGAAGTTTTTCCGGCTTAGCAGTTTTCTGAAGGTGGGACTCAGAAGCAGCAGAGTGGATCTGTTTCTTCGGTGGATTGGCCAATTAAGTATAAGCTATTCTGTTTGGTAAAGAGAGAACAGTTTTCTTTGGGAATTGGTTTGTGTTGATCGCAAAAGTGACTTGCGATTGTTTGAGTGATCTCTTGGGTTATCAGAGATTTTATGGATGTCTTCTGGGAAGACAGAGGATTGTCTGTATCTGGAGATTTAGTTTTCTTATCGACTGGATTCCAGGAGTGCTACCGATGGAGCAGCTAGTAGAAGGATGGTTTCTCGAGATAGGATTTGGTGAAGCAGCTCAGGATTTGTAGAACTTTTGATTTTTCTTTTATGGATCTGTTGAACCATATTTCTGGGATGTGGTTGTCCAGATTGTGCTCATGTTCATCATCAACATTTTCTTCTATTCCAGATCAGAGTTGTGCAGCGGAAGCAGTTTGAGAGTGTTTCTGTGTTGTCTTTTCCGGATAAAAGAAGTGAGTTTGTTCTTCTGAGGTTTGAAGAGTAGAGTTGCGTATTTGGTTTTGGGTTGTTTCTGGTTTTGTTTGTTTCTAGAGGCATCAACGAAGGTTGAACTGATCAGTAAGGGTGTAGGCAGCGCAGGATCGTCCGAAGACTTTTTGTGGATTAAAGATGAAGGAATTTGGATTCCGGAGTCGGGGTTTTGTTTAGGATCTCTTCTGTGTTTTGGTTGGATTGGTGTTTGGTTTTCAAGAGTTGAATTGCCAGTTGGATAATTGGATTTAATGAGATTCACGTATCTCGGAGGGAGTATGTGTATGAGTTATTTCTAGTTGTGGAACCAGTTTTTCACGAAGGTTTGGGTTGAGTCAGACTCGTCTGTAGTCTGATATCTTGTCCAGTTTTGTAGATCTAGATGAGTAAAAGCTCTGTAGCTTCGTAGTTTAGATTGTTTGGATTATGTAGAGCGAGTATCCCGGTATATATATATATATACTAGGGGAAACTCGAGGAAATTTTTATCTAGAATTTTGTCTGGATAATTAAATTTGTTTGATTAGATAATTGGTTGCTTTGGTTGTTAGCATATGATTGATATATGCTTGTGTTTAAATTAAAGTTTTAAATGAGACTATTAAATTACCTTTGCTTTTAAATTTCGGGGACGAAATTCTTTTAAGGGAGGAGGAATGTGATATCCCGGAAATTTTGGCAATATCAATTTAAAATCTGTATTTAAAATTAAATTGATTTGATAAATTCTGTTAATAAAATTAACTTGATTTAATAATCCAATTAAATAAATGTTTAATTGATGAATTTTATCTTTTAAAAGCCAATAAATTGCCTTCTATTTATAATGTATATATATATATATATATATTTATATATATTATAGATAGATAAGTTTTGATTTAAGATTAATAAACAAATTAAATATTGTTTTTAAATTCTGATCTTCATTTTGATAATTTGGAGATTATTATTTTATTTAATAAATAACTATTCAAAACTATTTAATAAATAACTATTTGGTTTTAAGATACTTAGGAAATTGTTTTAAATTGTTTAAATATATTTTAAAGCATAATTTAAATTTTAATAAGATAAACAAAAGTTTATTTTATTTCTTTTCAAATATAGCTAAATAAATGTAATTTGGAATTATATATGAAAATTTAAAACACCATTTATATATTAAACATTAATTCATTTAATTAAGATAAATAAGACAAGTAATTTATGATTTCTTTTATAAATGATTTAAAATTGATAAATGAGTTATTTTCAAATAATAAATGTATAAATATAGATAGATTTTAAAAGACAATGTTATTATTTTAAAATTAAGTATGTTAATATAAATTAGTTTTAAATGGAATTTTTTTTATGTACGAATAGCATTTGAAATTGAATTTAATTTTGAAATTCAAATGAATAAACATATCTAAATTTTATAAGTAAGCTTTCATTTTATATAAATTGTTTTATTTCATTAGAAAGAAATACATATACATTTACATGAAAATATTATATATATATATGTATGTATTTAATAAATAAAGAAAAGGGGATTTCATTTATCTTTAAATTGAATAAAAATAAATTAAATTACTTAAGACACATGTTATAATATTGAGGGGTATAATGACAAGTGTACTAGAGTTAAGAGATTAATGTAACAAGTGTTTTTTTTACAAGTGTCTTTTATTTTTAATTTTTAATAAATCAACTTCACTTATATAATCATGTTTTTTTTTTCAATCTTCCCTTTTCTAACCTTCTTTTTTTTTTCAAAAAATTAAGAAGATATAATTTCAGCTGAAACCATTTATTTCCAAGCACTCAAAAACCCAAAATTTAATTCAATTCAAAAATATGAAAGCTTCCTCAAACCAAAGCAAATCAAACCTGTAATTCCTTATTACCTGCAAAACATTTTCAACCTGTAATTCCATCAACTGCAATCTATAATGCAAGTTCAAATCAGCCAGTCCTCTATAAAACCTTTTTCAAATGCAAAATCAAAGCAAGTAACTCTGTAATATGGATTTGTTAAAACCTGCATTTCCTTCTTCTTCAACCTATTCAAGCCATCACAGCTTACAACTGCAAAATCTGTTCAAACATGCAAGCCTGCAGTCCTTTATAAAACCCTTTCAAATGCAAATGCAAATTTTTAACAGCAAATTCAAATCTCCTTAGCATGAAATTGCAGTTTCAAAACACAGAGGCAACCCAAGTTTAAAAAAAAGGCTTTTCTGGAAAATTTGTGCTCTTTCTTTCAAATATCAAGTGAGTAACACTTTTATTTAAAATTTAAGTATGATGATGATTGCATGCTTGTTTGTCTGTGATGAAAATTGTATTCTTGTATGTGTGTCTTCTGTGTGAATTGGTTTTGAACATAAATACAGTTTATGTTATTACAGTTTTTATAAGTCCAGATCCATACTTTAGTAAAAAAAAAACTTAAGTACTCTAGAATCAATCTCTAATAATACATGAATCTTGAACAATGTATGTTTAACTTATTAAAGATTTTAGTTTAAAATTTTTGTTTAAGTTCAAACCATTAGTATTTCCTCTGGGAAAAATCAAACATCTGAGAAACTTTAAATAAGTAAAATTTCAAGTGTCATAATTCTTGTATTCAGTAATATAACTCAAATGCTTAAACCAAAATTGGATTTTTAAAACAAAAATTACAATTTTTAGTATTGGGTTTCATGAGCATTATTGTTTTTGCTGTAAAATGTAAATGGGGGAAAATCAGATGATCTCGAGGTTCTGGAAGGATGGGTTTTCTTCTGGTGATGGATTAGAGGTCAGTGATGATATAAAAAAATGGTGGTTGTGGTGGAAATTCACTATGGTGAAGATGATTGTTCAAATTGATTCCTAAACCTAGTTTTGGGGTAGAGCAGAAAATTGATCGGCATGAAGGCTACAGGTGACCGAGTGCTACTATTTTTGGGGTGACGGCTGCTTGGATGTCGAAGAAGAGTTGGACGGCGTTGCAATGCCTCCGATGGCCGGAGGAGGGAGAATGAGGGTTTTCCAGGTTTGGGTTTGGATGGAGATACCTGTTCCAATATATTGTTCCAGGTTTTGGGTTTGGGACTCGAAATTTTTTTCGAGTAGATGATGAAATTTGGATGACTGGAATATGTTATGGTGATGGTCGGCGATTTGCTTGTTGTCTGGGTAGTGGCCGGAGGTGGCCAGAACCACCGTGCATGTGCACGGTGAAGAAATGGTGACAGGGTGATGCTTGGGTTTTGGCAGTGATTTTGGACTCGAGTCACACTCGGGTAATTTGAGCTTTTGCTCGAAGATAATCTTGGTTTTACTCTGAGTAAATAAAGGGAAGCTCGGGTATTTTATTGTCTGTAGTTAACAGGTTTTAGAAACCTGTACATTCGATTCAAAAATTTGTTTTAAAATCTGAATGCTGATTTTAAACAAGAATTTAAAACTAAATTTAAAGTATGGTTTCAATCTGAGTTTGAATTCCAGTTTTTAAATTTTAATTTAAACTTTTTAAATTAAAATGTTTTAACAACTATAAAGAGTTGAAATAATTGAATTTAAAGATAAATCTTTAAATTAAAAGAGAAGATTTAAACGTAAGTTTAATTCTGGAAACAAGATCCAAATTTGAATCATGTTTTGAAGATAAAAGAAGTTTTTAAAATTTTGAAATGTTTAAACAACTTTGATGTTGAAAAATATTTTACTTATGATTTGTATCTTAAAAATGAAATTGGTTTAAATATCCTTTAAAATCCTTAATAATATAAGAAATTATTTATTAGAAGTTTTAAAAAGGTTTAAATTTTTTTAAAAACTTTGTTAAAGTTAAGTTTGGTTTTCATTTTAAATTTAAATTTTAAAATGAATTTTGGAAGCAAATTTTAAAGTAAGTTGTTTGAATATTACTTTGTTAATGATAATGAAATTATTAATAAGAAATGTTTTACTTAAAATAAATCAAAGATTTAATGATTTGGTTTATTAAATTAATAAGGTAATCAGATGGTTAATTAATTAATTAAATAAGAATTTTGAATTAATTAATTATGGTTAAGGTTAGTTAATTAAGATTATTTAATTTGGGAATAAAATCATTAATTAAATAAGTTAAGATTTTAAATTAATGATTGGAAATTAATCAAGAGGTTAAGATTAATTAAGTTAAAAATTTAATTAATTAAATAATTTGTGATTAATTAAACGATTATTAAGTAATAATAAATTTGTGATTAATTTAAATTAATTACTTAAGTAAGGTAATTAAGGAAATTTTTGGTAAGTTAATGAAGGTCATTAACTTGGGATTATTTATTAATTAATTTAAGTAATTAATTTTGATAATTTATTAGATTAATTAAATTTGATAATCATTATACAATTTGGTTAAGTATGATTACTTTGTGAAGTAATTAAAGTTATTAATTACTCATTGTAATTAATTAATTTGCTTGATTAGTTTACATTAATTAATTAATTTTAATTAATTTAGAATAATCATTTGATGGGTTTATAAGAGATTAATAATTACTTAGGGAAGTAATTAAGATGAGTAATTACAGAATGTAATTTATTTAAAGTATGAAGAGTTGGGGTTAATTACTTGTGTAATTATTATAAAGGATAATTTCTTTATGAAAGAAACTAATAATTAATTACTTGGTGTAATTAATTTAAGCAATTATTGATTAAGTCATTTGGAAAATATTAAGTGTTGTAATTAATTAAGGATAATTAATTACCAATTAAATTTATCAAGATGATTAGTAATTAATTAATTATATAAATATAATTAATTTAGGGGTAATCAATTTACTCTATGCAGTAATTATGAATAATTAATTACTGAAGTTAATTAATCAAGGTGATTAATAATTTAGGGTTAATTACTTAATAAAGTAATAAATTTAAATGCAATTAGGAATCATTAATTAATATAATTAATGATGTGATTAGGGTTAATTAATTGAGATTAATTAATCAATGATAAGTGATTAAAGTAATTAATTAATGTGATTAATTAAGGATTAATGTAATTAATTATAATTAATTAATTAATGAAGTAATTAGAGGTTAATTACTGTATTTAATTAAGAATAATTAATTTGTGAATTAATTACTTGAATGTAATTAAAGGATGATTAATCAAGGGTGATTAATCAAGGGAATTAATTAGTGGTTAATTAATTAGTTGATTGGTTTGTAATCAATGGTTATATAAGCAGGATTTATAGATTGAGGTAATTAATTTAATTTACTTTAAATTAATTAGAGATGATGTAATTAATTTAATTCATTTTAAATTAATTATATATGGTATGATTATTAATCCTTGTTTATATATGGATGATATAGATTTCCTTGAATGGTTTGAATCTCAGATATGAGATTAGTAATGATGTGTGATATGGATGCATTGGTTGCATTGTGATGATGATATGGATTATCTTCTGATAATGATAATATAGATTATCTGTGGTGATTATTATCTATTGTGATGATGTGAATTATCTATCTGTATGTATATAGATAGTTTAAATTGAATTGTTTTAAACTTAAAACAACTTGGACCTAAAAGATGGCGTTTTGGATTCGATGAGACCGGGATCGGGTTTCCATATTTGGATATCCGAAAACCACATCGATCCAAATTAACGATAGGTCGTGAATCTTAAGTGAAGATGAAGATTCAGAGTGCAAGGGTTATCGTCGTTAACTCTGAGGGTGATTCCAAAATGAGTGTAACGAGATTATGCCTTCGGTTTCTTACGAACCCGGAACGAACTTGTATGGATTGAATGCTTTCAGAACATCGTCAGGTGGACGATGAGCATCCTAAGAGATGTGTTATCTAAAGGTAATCGTAGCCTCAAGACTCATCAACCGGGAATGGCTAAAACAGGGGAGGTGCAGCAAGGCTAGGTGGATCATTCCCATTTCAGGACAAGATTTTCCCCTGTCTAGAAGTCCCTTTTTATTCGGCTGTGTGGGGCGGTTGATTCGCGACAACTGCCGGGGTTGTCTTGTTCGGGACTGTCCAGTAAGGGACGGTTCCGGCCTTGTGATGCAGGGGAGCGGGCGTACTCCTCGGTACGTTGATCTAGGCCACGTACTGTGACGGACGGTACCCCAGTAGTCCTGCCATTGTATGGAATCCATAATCCAATAAGTGTCGTACGTATCAGTTGTGCCCAACTATGTTGGAACGTGAGATGTAAGCATTCTAGCTATTTCTGTATTTTACTTGAAAACCCTAGACACTATTATAATATCACCGGATTTCCTATCAAATGTTTTGGTTAGCGTAAGGTAAAAACTTTTCCATGTTTATGTGTGGGAAGTCTTACGTGATACCTTTCTTTTTAAAGGTTTTCAAAAGTTAAGCAACTTTAACCTGTTACTCACACCAAACCCATGTCTGACTTGAAGTTTATCTTTGTTTTCTTAAACTCTTGGGTACTCAAATTTTTATGAGTAGCCAAGAGATTCAGGTTAGCTTTGACGAATTATGGAGGAGAAAATGGAGCAGGAGGCTTCTGCATTGTAGTTATCTGGTATTCCGCTGTGTACGTATCTCTGAATCGTTTGTTTGAGTTGTTTTGTATCGTGTTGTAATAACTAGACAGGTGTTTATAACTGTCTAGTATGTGTTTATAATTTGTGTATCTCTGATAGTTGTTGTATATCTATGTAATACTTTTGTTATTAATATAATTTATTCGTTCCGCTGTTGAGATTCTATTGTTGTTTCTTCTTTCTTCTCTTTCTTTCTCTTTCTATCCCTTTCTTTCTTAATTCATGATACGTCTTTCTGGTTAGTGGAAGACGGGTCGTGACATCTTGTAAGCGATAAATTTGGCTATAATGTTACACCACTAGCTAAGGTGATATCTGAATGTTTATATTCGAATTGTTCGATATTTATCGTTGAACGAATTTACACCTAAGAGTCATACAACTAAAATGTTGAATACTCCAACTGCCACTTGATTTAAAATTATAACTATTATAAATTAATTTAATTAGTTAATATTTGTATTATAAATTTTTATTTGATTTGTTTTGATCAATATTGAAAATAGTGTGTATATAAAAGTTGTATACATACTTATTGATGTACGATATCGATGTACGTTTAAATTTAAATGTGAACTGGCTGATCTGACTTGAAGTAGAATAGTGTAACAACCCGTATTTTACGTGTCGACGAATCGTAAAATAGTTGCATTAGGTTGAGTGGGGCGACCTATAGGTTGAACGACCTAAGGAGTTAGGCCGTGTAGTGGTTAGGTCGCATGGATGTTGGCTTAAGTCGTGTGGCCGAGTTAAGGTAGTAACCAACCTATAAGATGACCGACCTATAGTGCTTGACCGACTTAAGGAAGATAGGCTTAGGGGTTAACGGCTCAAGGGAACCAACGGCTTAAACAGGATAGGGGACCAGGCGGGTTAACGACTTAAGGTAGGAGGGTCGTTCGAGCGACTTAGTATAGTTGGGTCGTATTGGGGCTTAGGTCGTATAGGGAATGGGACGACCTAAGGGACTTAATGGGCTAGGAGAGTGAACGACCCAAGATATAACTGTGTTGTAGTTAGGTCATGAACGACCTAAGGCTTAAGTCGTTATGGTATAAGTCGTAGGGGACCTAGGCTTAGTGTTAAGTCATTAGGTCGTGTCTTAGTTAAGTCGCGTACGAGTTAGGTCGCGAGCATTGTTGGGTCGTGTCTGGGTTGAGTCGCTTTGGTTAGTTAGGTCGGCCTTGTGGGTAGGTCGTTAAGAGGTTTAGTTGATAGGCCGTGAACGACTCAAGGTTATAAGGTTGAGTCGTGATTCGGTAGAACGCTGAGTCAGTAGGTCGTAAGGATGGCCTTGTCGTTAAGTTGTATACTGGCTTGAGTAGTTAGGTCGTCTTTCGTGTTAGGTCGACAGTGTATTGAGTCATGAGCCGTGTGTGTATTGAACCGTATGTTGTTAAGCCGTGTAGGGGCATGAGTCGTAGGTCGTGGGTTGTTAAGTCGTGACGGACTTAAGGGTTTGGCCAACTCATGGGGATTTCAGCCTATAAATAGAGGGGTTTGGCTCACTTTTTGGCACCGGATTTTGAAGCGACGAAGTGCTGCCATTTTGAGAGCTCGACTACAACACTTCTTCACTTCTTTTCTCCACTCTAATCTAGTGCTTACATCCATCCAAGATTGAAGATCAAGGTTGAAGATCCAAGATCCAAAGTTGAAGATCTTCATCCAACAAAGAGAGATTTCATCGATTGAAGCGAGATTTTGCCGGATCAAGCTTAGTCCTTTGCTGTCCAGATCTGGAGTTGGTTGTTTTTGAGGTGTTTAGGTGTTTTGATGAGTGGTAGTTATCTCTCACACGGACCCAAAGGAGTATATTGGATCGGTGGCTTGTTTATGTGTTAAAGATAGTGATTTCGTGCATTTTTCTTAAGTCTGCGTGTAGATCTATGGTTAATGATGATTCAACACCTATTTTACTACATGTTCACTTATGCAAGTTTATTCATCAAGTTGTAGAGATATTGTTCATGATTCATGCTTGTTAGATTGCATGTTAGATTTGGGCTCTTTATTTACGAAATTGCCATTATTGTTGTAATTGTTTATTTAGATCTTGTTTGAATAATTGATTACTTGGATTAATGTTTGGTTTGATTGATTAGTTGACTGATAACTTGATTTGGACAAGTTGGTCGAAGATGATTCAAAAGCTAAGTGAAAAGGCTCTTGAATAAGGAAAGCTGCTTGTGGCATATGAAGCGGATGTTGAAGCTCATATGGATAGATTTGATGATGACGTTGAGATGAGACTTTGCCATGATGCGATGAGGCAAACCATGATGTTGAGATGGGACTTTGCTATGATGCGATGAAGCAAAGCATGATGTGAGAAAGCCTTGGTTTAATCCAGACGGGATCATCCCAAGCATGTTGATAGCTCGATGATGCGGTTCGAGTTGGTTGATAATGGTTGGCTCGAGAGGCGCTTGAGCTAGTATATGAACAGTCGTCGAGGAGGATGACTAGAAGGCTGAGATTTTATCGTTGTTGAAGGTTCTAGCATGCTCAAAGCAAGAGTACGTTGGGACGGGTCACGATGACATTCCAAGCACGGGCTGCGACGACGTGCTAGTACTCTGGGTAGTTGCGAAAATTCCTAGGCACGGGCTGCGACGACGTGCGGAGTTATGTCTAGAACCGAGGTTACCATTAGCCCTTGACAGGCGGTCATTCAACTAACGGTGAATCAAGGCAATGATAACAGTGATAGCCAGAGTCATGGATGTTTGGATGTTTGGTTGTATCGTCGCTTGGGTCAAGAGCGATGTTTTCAAGGTGCTTATCTGATCTTGGTTTAGGCCTTGGGGGTTTGTACTTGGAAAACACCGACCTTGACTTGAGTGATAATTACTTTGCTTTGAATGTCTGAATTGCTATGATTACTTCTGTTTAGTGTGTCTGGGGGCTATCATTGTAGAAAGAGGTGGAGTGGGATGGTTGGGTTCCTATTCCTTTTACCCTTTATGCTCTTTTGGTATATTTGATAGTTGATTTACTGCTCACTAAGACTGTTGTCTGACTCAAGGTTTTATGTTCAACTCTTATTACCTTGGGCTGTTCATCCATGTTGGGATGGGCAGACTAGGTAGAAGGTGACAGGTGCTGTTCTTGGCTACCAACGCTGTTGATGACGAAGACGAGCTGGAGGCTTTTGCATATTGTTTTCCTACTATATGTACTGGATGTTCCGCTGTTTGTTTGATACTCTGAGTGTTATGTAGTGAGGCTTGATGTATTGACTATTCAGATGATTGTATAAAACTATTATGAGTTTATATGATTCTGTTCTATGGAGCTTCACTATGTATATTTTCTATTGTATTTTGTCCATGCGCTGTGAGTAATACGATAGACTATTCTGTTTTACCTTACCCTGACTATCGTCCATGGCTGCCTGGCACACCTTTCAGCGCATCTTTCCTTGTTTCCGTGCGGGAGTCATGGGCGGTCGTCACAAATAGAGTCCCAAAAGTGAAGATGGTATGGTCAACCAAGGCATATGGAAGGAGGGGTTGGCTTTGACATTTGTGGGGTTTGAACCAGTAGAGAAAAGGATGGATCTTGATCCACATTTTACTCTCTCCTTCTTCTATTATTTAAACTCCATTACACCTCACTTTTGTGACTTGACCTTTTGCTCTATCTCTAACTACCTCTGGCCGCAAGCACCTATGCACCCTCCTCCATCATTTTCAAGCTTAAAATATAAGTTCAGGTCAGATAAAAACAAGGAGTGTAGTTCTCTCTATCTGGTAGCGCTTTCTAGAAGAGATTGGATTCAGATACAAGGAGTTCAGTAGATTAGGCATTCAAGGAGTTATTGTTAGGCTATAAGTTGAGGTAACACTCTAATCTACATTTATATGTATTTTTCATTTATTTATATTTATATATGGTTTGATTTATATATCATGAATCTTTATATATGCATGTTGTCAACCTAGTATATTTATGTGTGTGCATATATATATATATATATATATTATATAGATTGTATATGTGTATACATGAATATATGCTTTGTTAGAAATTAAAGAAAAAAATTGAATTAAAAAAAATTTAAAAAATCTTTTAACAGAAGTTGATTTTAGATTATGTAAACACACACACACACACACACACACACAAATATATATAATTTATTGTCAAATTACATACATATTAATATTTTGATTTTTTTACGTATATATATTTATTAAAATTCAAACATGCATCTAAATTTATTTTATAAATATAATACTTTTAATTAAATTTAATATATTATAAATACATACGTGCACACATACATACATACATACATACATATATATGTACGTATATTGATATATACAAAATCAATATACATTGTTATTTTTTATAGTAATTTCCATACGAAAGTTAATCCTTAATTAACTAAAACACAAAAACAAAATCTGTATGGATTTAATAAAAATTAACTTTGTCAAGAATAATTTAGCTAAAATTATACACACACATATACTTAATTATAGCTAATATTGTTTTATATTATAAATGATGTTGAAATATTAATTTTGAATATATAAATAAACAGATATATTTAAGTGGATAATTTTTTTCATTTCTATACATATAATATTTTTGAAATATAATTCATTACAAAATTAAATTTGAAATTTAAAATTAAGAGATATTATCCATATGTAGATCTAGATTTAAAAACTGAAATTTAAAAATTGAATTTGAATTATCTACATTTAAATTTTTAAATATTATTTCATCTATATATGTGTGTGCGTGTGTATGTATAGATTTATATGTATATATAGGGGAGAGGATGAATATGCGACTCACGCTTCAATTTCATATCCTTATGGAAAAAATTGAAACCATTTATAATTTACCAAATCCTATGCCTCAATTTAATAGCAAAAATTAGAGGTAAGATGCATCCAGAATTTGAGTCTCAAATTTATAACATCTTGTGGCGATTCGTCTACAACAATCGATTCTTGACTTTAAATTTGGGGATTATTTTTTGGCAACCCTCAGAGATTTAAAGCAATATAATTTAGGCATGTATGATATTTGTTGTCAATCCTTATGCTGATCCACTCTAAGCAAACTCAGATTGGATCGCTTTCACGACTTGGGGAATTCAAGTTCGGATGTCATAAAAGTGCATTAGTGGCTATACCACTAACTATCAAAATCAAATGCCTCTTTTCAGTCTAATACACAAATATAGGTAAGATTCCTCAGTCAATTTTAGGTTTTGGCATTTTGGATTTAGAGATATTCAGCCCATAAAGATTCAAAATTAATTATTTCGGGTGTCATTTGTATTATGGTAAGCATAAACGACTATAATGCCTACTAGTTTACAATATTGTTATTGGAATCCGAATGCGATAATGTCCATTTACATCTTATATATGGGAATAGTAAATTATAGTCTAATCGTTGAAATCCCTGTTTTGATTTCTGCCCATAGAGTTTCAGCGTAGTGTATTTTGGGGGTGTTTTTGTTTTATGGTAGGCACAAAACTTTAAATTTTATGGTACCTTAGAATTTACAATATTGTTTGGCATCTAGAATTCATTGTCTTCAATTGTGACATATTTGATGATGCTTAATTTTAATGTATGGGGTCTTTCATTTCCCTATATATATTTGTAAACAAAATGAAGAAGAGTGTAATTTGGAAATTTCTCCACCTTTAGATTGATAGGCTTTCGCTCTCGGTCCTGAATCCAAAATTAGCATGGCTTTCATGTCCAATTTAATAAAATCGCTAAAAGAAGGAGTTGTGTATTGTGGTGAGATCGAATGTGTAGTTCTACTAATTGCTATTCTTGGATGTTATCAGTTTTATGTTTGGGATTGGCATTACCAATGATTAATACTTAGGCATGGTAAGTTTGGGACTTGCATACCCCCTTTGTAAATTCCGATCTATCAGTCAGGGAGAAGCAGTCGAGGTATGAGGTGTTAGATTCGCCATAGCATGTGGTAGGCATGAAGAGTTACGGTTTGTAAGGAGCACATGAGGCAGTTTCACCTTTTTCATTCCCGTTTTGTGTTTGAAGTCTGGAGAAGATAATAAGTAGAAGGCTTACACACCTTTCAAAATCTGAGCTGATGTTATTTGGTCATTTGGATGGCGTATGTAGTGATGTGTTACATCGTAGTGAAATGAAGCGAAGATCTGATATTAAAAATTTATATTTTTAAGGATTCAAATGTAATTATATATTTGGTTGTTTTAGATCCGTAGCCTTGTTTGCTTAGGCTATGTGTGCTTATGCTTTGTAATATTAGTTATGTTAAATCAAAAAAGGAACCATTTCAAAAATTATACATACATACGTACATACATACATATATATATGTATGTATGTATGTATGTATGTATGTACATATATATATATATATATATGTATGTATGTATGTATACATGTAAAGAACATTACTTTTACATTTTATATGTGTATATATACTCAAATATGAATATAAATTTATGTCACATTAATGCATATGTGTATGTATGTATGATAAACATATATATATATATATATACACACACACAGAGAGAGAGAGAGAGAGAGAGGTTAACATGTCTATTGTGGTGTAAATTCATCATTAAGATAAGGGCATGTTAAATCATGCATATATGTTGCACATGAACGTACACATATATATGTATATCATATGCATGTACACATCATATAATGAATATATGATGTCAAACTAAATCATTTTATCAACATAAAGATAAAATAATAATTTTATTTAAAATTTATTTAGATTAGATCTAAATCAATTTAGACTTCATAGACCCAATAATATCCAAAATGGTAAAATATTTCAAATTCATCCATGTGACCCGTTGTGTGCCGACCCAGATTCAACAATGCTATCAAAGCCTAATTGCCTATGTGGTCTAAATTAATCTTGTTATGGCCAACTAATTGAGCTTACCCATTTAGTTAGGTGTCTAGAATAGTGTGTCCAGGCAAGGTTTGGGTAATCAAATACCCAACCCTACCTAGCTATCGGCCTACCCGAAAAGTAAAGTGAGCCCAAAGGTTATCACTAATAGAAAAAGCTCAATTTAAATTTGGGTCTCGGGCTAAATTTCAAAATTTGTTTTGAAAATAAAATAAAATTTTAAATTTAAAAGATAAATTTAAAAATAATAAAAATATTATAAAAGTTATAATATGATTTTCAAAATTATATTGAAAATTAATAATTTAGTTCCAAAAATTTAGAATTTATTAACTAGATTAATAAATTAAATAAATTATTTAAATAAATAATTAATTATTATACATATATAATATACAATGATATATGTTACATTTTCTTAAATTGTCTAAGGTGATGCAAGTATATATAAAATTTTCAAAATTAGTAATTAATTAAATTTGTCTAATCAAATGTTAGATATTAAAATACATATAAAAATGTATGTGAACTGCATATGTTATCGTATACATATTTAATATAAAATGTTTCATTGAGAAATATAAAATAAATTAAAATGTTCATTAGTTAAATTTATTAAATATAATTTTATCAGTAATATTAATATAATATTACACATGACTATTATAGAAGCTAACTAAATTATAAAAGTTATATAATAATTAAAATTTATATAATACAAATGCGTAATAAAAGGTGGAACAATGCAAAACCCTAAAAAGACTTAAGGGATAAATACATACGTATATTTTGCGTATCATAATTTCAAATGTGTTTGACACTTGAATCACGGTGGTATTTCATAAGAGATACATTATTCCATAAGTCAATATCACTCAATCAAATATATTAAAGATTATAAATATTTAATATAATATAAAGTAGTCTTTTACCATTTATATACTAATACATTACTTGTATACTCCTCAGTTGTTGAGAGTTCCTTAAGCTAGGGATGTTATGTGTAGTATTATTAATACATATAACAGAAGAGATAAGATAACTATACAAATTTATTGGGCTTTCCTCAAGGTATATGCATTTTACTTAGGTTATCACGAAGTGGTATGCATGAATGAATAATCCTACTTTATTTGTTGAGCTTTCCTCAAGGTAAAGATGAGATTAAGACAAAGACCACAATGTTAGGAGTTGTATATGATATAACCGATAATAATCTATTCGTTTATGTAGGACTATGATTTTTTAAGCTTTGCTCTAGGTCAGAATCCCATGCCATATGAATCCTAATATCTGCTAGTGAAGTCGAAAGACTTCTATGTTTCATCCTAGGGTTTGGAGAAACATAAAAAACTAGTGAGAGCTAATTAGTAAAATGAAATGTAATGTTTAGCCTTACTAATAATCTAGGAACATAAACTATGAATAATGTCCTAATCTATTAAGTTAAATTTTGCAAAAAATATCTACACCCAAGTTGTTTTTTTGAAAAACAATAAACTCACTAGACCTAACTTTTAGAACCATGCCAGTTGGAAATGGGAGAATTGGAAGTACCGGGCCAAAATACTAAACAAGTATTAGATCCAATCATGAAATTTTTAAATAAAAATCTTATTTTATTCAAAGTGATCAATGTTGGACCAAAAATTGCTCAACACCCAAGACGATTGCACAAGATATTATTATTCAGAATGGCTCTACTATGCCCCATGAACTTTTTGTGCGGTCATGATGTTGTTTAAAAGTTTAAGTCATAAGTCCTGTAGTAAAATAGGCAATCCACCTAAATGTACAATAGTCCATTAATTTGTTTGTAAATGGATTAAATAGGCGATTCACATAATTACAATCCATTGGTCATATGCCCAAAAAGGCATGGTAGTCATTATGCAAAGTGATCTTTTAAATTCGAACAAGGGCTTAAGTAGCCTTGTCTTGTGTATAAATCCAAGTCCAAAAAATATATTAGTTGTATGCATGTCCATAATTTGATAATAGTCAAACATTCTCAAATCAAGTGAAATAGGCTATGCAAAATTGTTCAGGTCCTATGTTCCTATAGATTTCAAAGATTATAATCGGTTCATATTTTTCACAAATCAATCTAGGGTTTAAAATTTTATTATTTAAGAAAGAGAGAAAAGAAAGATTCACCCTTCACTGAATGGAGGCGAGGTCCTATTTATAGAGGCAATGGCTTGCGGAGTGGTTGCCATGTGTCCTTACCCGCTATCTCTTTGTGTTGCTGATTTTGTTATTAACTCATTATGTTAATCTCCAACATCTCCTTCATATTACTGATATTCGACATCTCTCTTTGTATTTCTAATATTCGGCATCGTACTTCGTATTGTTGATATTTGACATCTCGTACATATGGAGATTTCAACACTCTACATAACTGTATATACTTGACAACCTTCATAGCCTTTGAAGTTCGGCATCATTTGCTACTTGTATACGACCGAGACCACTTGCTGCCTATAGACGCTTTACAATGGTTGTTGTGAAGTCTCCATATTCATTTCTATATTTAAAGCTTGTTCTTATAGAGACTCAATATCATTTGGGATGTAGAGATCCGGCATCATTTAGGCTATAAAGACCCGATATTCCCTTTTTGTAACTAGTTGTTCGATACCCCTTACTAGTGTGGCATTCTTTAGAAATTCGACATCTCTTGATAAATAGATGGTTGATACCTTCTTTTTTGGATACATGCTCAATATCTTCATGCTTGGCATACTCGTTGCTTTCATGCTAAACATGCTTTCCCATTTATAAACCTGGCATCTTCTTGAGACCCAATATCCTTCTTTAATGAGTAGATATTTGATATGCTCTTATGATGCGACACTCCGTTTTATTTTACACTTTACTATACTTTATCTTACAGTGGTTAGACATCTCTATTACTTGTTATAAACTCAACACCCTTTACGCATCAAGTGCTTGATATACTTCTTTATTAAGGCTTTGGCATTACTTCTTGCTTATGGATGCTTTAAAATGTTTATTTTTAAGGTTCGCCTTCCCATAAAGGTTCGATATCTCCTCATGATTCATTTAGATGCTTGATACCTTTATTACTCTAAAGGTTTTACTTCACCTTTTTCTTTAAACGTCCGTACCCTTTATGGGCGTCGAAGTTTGATATCTTCCTTGCTTTATATGCTTGATATCATCTCTTATGGCTTCAAAACATCGACACCCCTTCCTGCCTTCAAATTCAACATCACTTATGGCTTGATATATTCATGTTAGATGCTTGTTATGTTATTGACTTGGAAGCTCAATTGCGTAATCATAGATCTATTAACTCGACATGCATTAATGGGTTTGTCATATTTCTTTGAGATGCTCGATATACGTATTTGTAGTAACACCGTCTTCTGTTGCTTCCATATCCACTCGCTTATTGTCTTAACATAATAGTCAGAAAATATGTATAACATTTGGCCTCCTTTATATATAAGAGGCATTTTACACTTTAGTGTAAAACCCGGTATTTTCTTATCTTTCCAACTTCTGTTAAGATTTTCTCCTCAATCTTATTCTCCTATAAAACATAAAATAAGTGATGATGATTTTCATTATTAACTTTATATTGAACTTTCAACAATCTTGCTCAAATCTAGTAAATATATGAATTATTTTATCCTCTTCTTTATACAAAGAAGCTTTTGCATTTTAATGTAAAGCCACATTTGTTCAAGAAGACCATAAATTTGGTCGATAGGAAAACAATAAATTCTCTTGATTAGGAAACTAGAAATTCATCTGGAAAGAATTATACAGCTTTTTTTTATTAAGAAGTCCTAGAATTCAATCCATAAATCCATAAGTTCTTTTAACAAGAAGGCCAGAAATCTATATGGTAAGAAGATCATAAATTCATTAGTTCATAAGACTAGAAATCCATCTGGTATTACTTGAATATAAGATGAGAAATCCATGAGGGTAATAATACCATAATTTTATCTAAATAGAAGACTAGAAATCCTTTTGGTAATAATACCATAATTTTATCTGAATAGAATACCAGAGTAGTTTTATCTAAATAGAAGACTAGAAACCCATATGTTAATAATACCATAGTTTTATCTATATAGAAGAACAGAAACTCATATGGTAATGCTTCCATAATTTTATCTAAATAGAAGACTAGAATCCTATTTGGTAATAGTACCATAGTTGATCCGAATAGAAGATTAGAAACCCATCTGGTAATAATACCATAATTTTAATAATACCCTAATTTTATCTTAAAAGAAAACCAGGAACCCATCTGGTATAATACCATAATTTTATCTGAATAGAAGACTAGAAAATCATATGAGACTAGAAATCTAAGTAATAACGGAGGTTCCCGTTATTCACTACAAAATTTAAATTCGATCTTAGGAATAAAAGATTGAGAACAAATTCAATTCTTGAATTTCTTAAGAATGAAGCCTTAGGTTCACATAAGATTTATAACTTCTTGGACGCTCATATTGGAGCCGAAATCTCAGACAGTCTTAAGCCATTTTCCAAACTAGCGCACCTAAGGTAAGGGAGTGAGTATCCTTCTTTATAAAGTGTTCCATTCATCATGGTAAAAGTTGGGGCTTGGTGCCTTATCACTCTAGCCTCTTTATTATCCTTTGATAGTTTCCTTTCCGCAAAGTACTCAACAATGAGCGTCATCTAGTTATTTTTATATTGACTATTAGTTTCGACGTGAACGATTCTCTCTTGGTCTTCTTCATTGCCATTTCTGGATTCATTTTCTTTATCTGCTTGTTCAAGGGCTTGGGATCTAACCAATACCATAGACTCATTTTTTTGGCTTGGAGACCTTTTCCTCTATATTAGTACTTGGTTGGAAGCCAACTGGTACGATTCAAGTTTTCGGTGCTCCTTGCAAGCTAGCTAACTTGGACAAAGAATCGGCTTGGAAATTCTTCCACCTTAGTACTGGATGTATCGAGAATTCTTCAAATTTGGATCAACATCTTTAGCACATTTTTTATGCAAAGGACCAATTTAGCATCTTTCGTTTGATACATTTGTTTAACTGATCTACCATTAGTTAAGAATTCCTAAAGATCTCAATCCTTGGAATTTTCAATTGTAGGGCTAAGTTAAGTCCAACCAATATTGATTCATATTATGCCAGTGGTAGCTGAAAACCTAATTCCATTGCATAATCCAACCAATGTCCATCAGGGATAACGATCATGTATCCTACACCAGCCCCTTGTTAATTTGAAGCTCTATCAACACATAATTTCCATTTAATTTCAAATCACTTTCCTTTTCTGACAGTTCTTTGATGAATCCTATGAATTCTTTTACGAAGTCAGCCAAAGCTTGTCCTTCAATTACTACTTGGGGTTGAAACTCAATATCATATTAGCTAAGCTCTATCCCCACTTCACTAATCTTCCTGATGCCTCAAGTTTACTAGAGACTTGTTTGAATGGAAGATGGACTTTAATTGGGTGTGCTTGGAAACAAGTCCATAGCTTTCGAGCAGTGAGCATCAAATAGTATGCCAACTTTTCTATGACCAAATATCTAATTTCCACATCCTTGAACCTTTTGCTAATATAGTATATCGAAAGTTGGGTTCCATTCACTTTCTTTATTAAAACAGAGCTTACTACATGCTCGAAAAATGCCATGTCGATATAAAGGTTCTTCCCTTCTACTGGACTAAATAGGAATGGAGGCTTTTCAAGATGATTTTTTTAGCTTTTAAAGGCCTTTTGATAATTTTCCTCCCATTCAAAGTTTTTCTAATTCTTGATCACATCAAAGAAAATTATGCACTTATCAGTGGCTTTAGAGATGAATTTATTCAAAGCTGTCACTCTCCCATTTAAGCTCATCACATCTTTGCTTGTCTTTGATTCTGCCATATCCCCAATCGCTTTAGTTTGGCCATGATGCACCTCTATTCCTCTAGCACCGACAATATATCCGAAGAATTTCACATATTGTATTCCAAAGGAGCATTTTTGTGGTTTTAATTTCATTTGTATCTTCTTTGTACTTCAAACATTTCCTCAAGGTCCTTTAAGTGATTACTTTCTTCTTGGGATTTTACTAGCATATCATCTACATATACTTTCATGTTTCATCCAATTTGTTCCTTACAACATTCTGTTAACTAGTTTTTGATATGTATCCCCATCATTCCTAAGTCTAAAAGGCATCACTCTGTAGTAGTAGATCCCTCAATCTGCTATGAAACTTGTGTGTTCTTCATCTAGTTTGAAAATGGGGATTTGGTTGAACCCTAAGTACACATCCATAAATGATAACATTTTATGTCTGATTGTGGCATTAACTAGTTGATCTAATCGAGGCAAAGGATAAAAATCTTTAGGGCTTGCCTTATTAAAGTTAGTATAGTCAATGCATATTCTCCATTTTCCATTGGACTTTTTGACCAACACGGGATTGGCCAACCATTTTGGGTAGAAAACTTCTCTAATGAACCCATTTTCAAGTAGTCTTTTGACTTCTTCTTTCAACACATTAGCTGGAACCTTATCGAAGTGCCTTTTCTTTTGTCGAAATAAGTAATATTCAGATCAATATTCAGGGCATGGCTCATGATTATTGGATCTATTCCAACCCTGTTAGAGCTGGTCCATGCAAACACATTCTTGCTAGACTGAAGAAATCGAAAAAATTCCCCTTTGATTTTGTCGCCTAACTCCTTTTTGATCCTTATTTTTTTATTGGATCAAGCGATTCCAGACTTACCTCTTCTACATTTGCAGTTGATTTATTCTTTCTTGCTCATTTCTGTAATCTATTACAGTAATAATTTCTTCCTCATCTATTTCACTATCTACCAAGTTCGCATCTTTTCCTCTTGGAAGAGTTGAATCTTCTTAGTACATTCTCAGGGTTCTTAGATATTTTTGTTTTCTTGTTTTCCTTGGATACCTAGTTTGAAGGGCTATTGTCCAAGGGCTTTCAATTTTAGTTTTTCTTAACTCATTTTCTTCGAGTCATAACAAGAAAAATCGTCTCTTTTAAATTACTCAAGTGTAGCGAAATACAGTTCCTAAGAGCTAATTTGCTCCCTCTTATTGTTCCCCAACAATTCTTAGTCAGGAATTTCACCATTATATATTTCAGTGGAACAATCGCATCTACTTCATCTAGGACCGATCTTCCAAAGAAAGCATTATGGTATAAAGGTTGGTCTATTATCACAAAACAGAGTTTCGAAAGTTATGGAATATGGTGGAATTCCTATTTGCACCAGGAGCTTGATTTGTCCTATTGGAGTAGACCCCTTATTATTGAACCTAAAAGTACGCTCAAAGCTTGGTTCTAATTTCATTTTTGGAATTCCCATTTGATCAAATTTTTTCTTAAAGATGACGTTCACTGTGCTTCTAGTATCGACTAAGATCTTTGTTACCAAAGAGAGCCCAATTTGTGAAGTTATCATCAATAGATCATTATGCGGGTGACGGACCCCTCTCAACTCCTATGGGGTTATTGTTATGTTGGGTTCTGAAGCTGATATTTGCAAAGTGGTGGCTCCTCCTGAATATAAAATACTTCTTTTCTTGCTTCTTTTATGTATCTTCTTTTAACTCCTTTACTGCTTCCAGTGAGATGGGGACCTCTATCTTTGCGGTTGATCGAAGGAATAAAGTTTGATTGAGAGTCGTTTTCTATGAAATTTGCAGCACACTTGGGGACCTCTGATTGTTCCCTTCAGTATTGAAGGACTTTTGGTTCTCTTTGACAAACTCCTTCAAAGATCCAAATTTAACCATATTCTTGATTATTCTGACCATAACATGACACTCATCAGTTTTATGCCCATTTGCCTTATGGTAAGCACAATAATCTCCCCCTTCTTCTATTCTGGATTGTTTGATGCCTTGTAGAAAATAGGAAACTTCCTCCCTTTTTAGCCATAGCAAAAATATAAAAAACGAATTTATTCAAAGCCACATAACTAGATTTAGGGATCTCCTCCCATCTCCAACTTTTATTTTTTATCCCATCTCAGCTTTTTGTTAGGGTGATCATAGCTAGGATTTCCTCCTATTTTTGATTGGGATTTCTTCTTAGCATAGTACATTTCATCCATGCTGACAAACTTATCAACCTGAAAATGAAAAGCTTGAAGATCCCTACACCTATGGATGTAGACTTCTTTTTAGAAGAGGTCTGTTCAATTAACACTGAGTACATTGCCATTAGTTTTTCTTTGTCAGTCATGTTTTCCACCTTTAGTGCCTCAGTATTGAACCTCTTCAATTAATCATCGAGCATTCACTCGATCTTTGCTTGACATTTTCCAACACACTAGAGTCAATATTGGGATCTTTGCATATGTAGAATTATGCTGAAAACTCATAAGAAAACCATTTCCAAGAGTAAATGGTTTTCTCTCTGTAGTGTCTGTACCACATGGTAGCTACTTCCTGAAAGTCATAGGAAAAAGTCTGCAATGTACTTCTCCAAAAGACATTGTGAAAATTCATTTGGATCTCAAAAGCTAAAAGATGGCCATCAAGGTTAGAGGTTTCATTATACATCAATGAGGGGATTTTGATATGTGATGGAATCCTAATTGGCATTATATCTTCTATGAACGAAGCTTGACAAGGATTATTGTTTGTCCTAGGGTTGAAGGCCTTTTTCCCTGTAAGATCAAGCATGTCTTTTACTATTTTATTGGCTGTGTCTTTCAAGTATGCTTCGTCATCATGATAATCCCTTCTAGAGGGCTTGTATTTTTTTTGCCTACAGTTGAGCTTTCCGACTGCTCGAAATATCTTCTTATTCTCCTTTCTTAGCCTTCTCTTTGATGCTTCATCTTAATTTCGTGGTCTACGGAGTTTGTCAAATACACTATTGATCTTCATTTTGAGTTTCTTTCTTTCTTTGCGGATCCATAATGCTTTTACACTTATCTTTGTTGTTGATTAATGAGTGTATAGATTCTTCCTTATAGATTCTACCTCCTATCCTCCTTCAGTAAATTTTTTAGAAGAATTCTAGGAAAGAACCTTTTCAAGGAATTCCTGCATCATTACAAGTTGGTGGGTTAGATTCTGAATCTTAGGTTTGTTGTTTGTTAGTTTCACTAGTGTTGAATGTTGTCTAGGTTCCATATTCTCTGTATTGAAATTTGGAGGGATGTTTTCCTCCAAGTTTGTTCTTTCCATAGCAATTTCTTCATTTGGTACATTAACCTTCTTAGCCCTTACCATTTTTCTGTAGCAAAACTTTACATAATCAATTTCTAAGTAAGGAGATAATAAAGTGGAGGTTGGACCCTCCTTCTAGCACAAAAAATATTAGATCAAAAATTGGCTCAACACCCAAGATGTTTGCGAAAGATATTATTATTTAGAATGACCCTGCTATGCTCATGGGCATTTAATGTGGTCATGATGTTGTTTAAATGTTCAAGTCATAAGTTCAAGGGTAAAAGGGAAAATCCACTTAATGTGCAATAGTCCATTAATTTGTTTGTGAATGGATTAATTAAATAGGCGATTCATATAAGTTACAATCCATTGGTCATATGTCCAAAAAGGAATGGTAGTCATTATGCAAAGCAATCTTCAATTTGGACAAGGGCTTAAATAGTTTACCTTGTGTATAAGTCCAAGTCCAAATCAAAAATAGGTCATATGCATGTCCATAATTCGATATTGTCAAATATTCTCAAATCAAGGGAAGCAGGCTAAGAAAAAAATTTCAAGTCCTTTTTTACATAAATTTCAAAGATTACAATCGGTTCTTATATTCCCAAAATCTATTTACGGTTTAAATTCAATTGTTCAAGAAAGAGAGAAAAGAAAATTTCGCCCCTCACTGAATGGTGGTGGGGTCTATTTAAAGAGGCAACAATGTGCGAAATGGCTACTACGTGTCCATACTCACTATCTCTTAGTGCTGCTGATATTCAGTATTCATTCAATATGTTGATCTCTGACATCTCCTTCATATTGTCGATATTCAGCATCTCTATGTATTTTCAATATTCGGCATCCAACTTCATATTAGTGATATTTGACATCTTGTATCCAGGGAGATATTCAACACTCTACATAATTGTCGATACTCGACATCCTTCATAATCCTTGAAGTTCGGCTTTATTTGCCACTTGTAAAAGATCGAGACCATGCTGCCTGTAGAAGCTTTACAACGGTTGTTGTAAAGGCTCGGTATTCATCGATATATCTAAAGCCTTTTATGAAAGAGACTCGATATCATTTGAGATGTAGAGATTTGATATCATTTAAACTATAGAGACCTGATATCCTCTTTTTGTAACTAGATGTTCGATACCCCTTAGTAGTGTGGCATTCTTTAGAAAGTTGACATCTCTTAGTAATTAGATGGTCGATACTTTCTTTTTTGGATACATACTCAATTTCTTCATGCTTGGCATACTCATTGATTTCATGCCCAACATGCTTTCCCATCTATAAGCCTAGCATCTTCTTCTAACCCGATTTCCTTCTTTAATGAGTTGATATTAGATATGCTCTAACGATGCGGCACTCCTCTTTATTTTACACTTTACTATACTTTGTGTTGCTATGGTTTGACATCTCGGTTACCACTTATAAATTCGACACTTTTTAGGCATCAAGTGCTCCATATGATTCTTTGTTAAGGCTTTGACATTACTTCTTGCTTGTGGATGCTTGATGACATTAATTGTTTCTTTGAGGTTTGCCTTCCCAAAGAGGTTCAATACCTCCTTATGATTCTTCTAGATGCTCGATGCCCTTATTACTCTTTGACTTCAGCTTTTGCTTTAAAAGTCTGCCACCCTTTATAGACGTCGAAGCTTGATATCTTCCTTGCTTTATGTGCTTAATATCATCTCTTATGGCTACAAAACCTCAACACCCCTTCCTTCCTTAAAATTTGACATCCATTGTGGCTTGATATATTCTTATTAGATGCTTGTTATGTTATTGATTTGGAAGCTCAATTGTGCAATCATAGATCTATTAACTCGACATGCATTAATGGGTATGGCATGTTCCCTTTAAATGCTTGACATATGTATTTGCAGTAACACTATCCTCTATATCTTCCATATTCTCTTACCTATTTCTCTTAACATAATAGCCAGAAAATATGCGAATAACATTTAAAAAGGAATTTTAATTTGATTTATACTATACATATTACAATAAGTGTATCAAATACACTTATGTGTGAATAGTACAAGTGGAACATAGCATAATGTGTATATAGTTAACGCATAGGTATATTTGATGTTGGAATTTGCATATATAACATATACATTATCAACTCATGAGCTATGGTTGTTACTTAGCATTTTAAACTTGAATATGAAAGTTTGTGTGTATATCGATGTCGACTTACACATTAAATGATATAGATAACATAAATTACATAAATATACAGATTTCATTAAAAGGAATCAAATTATTAATGGGTAATGGTGCATTTATGCGACATTAAAAGAATAAGTAAAATATTCGTAAGATAATTAATGAGAGATAAGGAAATCTTTTATCATTCTTTTAATATTTCTTTAGCATATTTTCAAAACATTTTAAACTTATACGCAAATATGTTTATGTATAGTTTTACTTTATATTATATAAAATAATAAATGAACTTATATACGCATTAAAATTGTTATTAATTATTTGCATGTTTTGATATCTAAAGCTAATAATTTGAAACCAAATTTTAACTTGAGAAAGTGTTCAATATTAATTTTCTAACTTTATATAGAAGTCTTATTATAAAATTTAAATTGAAACTCTATATACAATACAATACAATACAATACAATATAATAATGAAACAATATTAGAATTTAAAATAGCATACACACATAAGCTTATAATTTCATACGTTTGTAATTTAAAACCAACAACATGAAAACTAGTTTTGACTTAGAAAGAATTCAACTTTAAATTTTTGATTTTACACTAAAGTCCTTTATAATTTTGAATTGAAACAACATGAATGATAACCAAAACAATCAATAATCTAAATAACTAAATTATATGTGAAACTTTCGTACTATTTCATGAAGGAATTTCAAGCATGGTTAAGATCTAAACAATACATTCAATTTAAATATATAAACAATTAGTTCCAATTTAATAAAATTTCCTTTTTCATACTTAATTTCCAAATAATTGTAGTTAGTAGATTAAATAACATATGAACATATAAATTCATCGTATAAGGAATAAAATCTAAACTATGTTGATAATATATAACATATTATCATGATAAGATGTATACACAAGGGATCCAAATTATTCTAATACGATATAACGAATATAAAAAGGAGGTTAGATGATTACCTTAAGATGTCACCAAAAAAGATCACACGTTGAATAAAGTTATCACCTTAGATCTCCAAGATCCACACCCAATCCTGGTAATAGATTGGTTAGATTGATGAACCATTTTTGTTCCATTATTTTTGATTTTGAATTTGGTTGGAGTTGGTAAAACTTTGAATTTTTTTATTTTATTTTCAGCTATGGAAGGTTAGGAGGAGAGAAAAGAAAAGTGAATAAGGAAAGAATGAATTGTCCGTAGGAATCAAATTAGTGGATTTTTTTTTAATTTATAGAACGAAACCTTTCCCATTCTTTAATCAAAACTTCCTTATAGATTCCCTTGCTTATTTCTCTCTCTCTCTCTCTATCCATATGGTATGGCTGGAATTACATGTTATCAAATAACATAAAATTTTCATAAATCACTTCATGCAATTATCTTTATTGTAAACCCATTTAAAATTAATATACCAATGCACACGAATATAACTTTTATAAATGCATTCAAGTAATTACAAACAACTTCCAAATATCAACTAAATTAAATAATATTTAACATTTAATAAATATTAATTAATTTAAATAATTTACAATATTTTATAGATAATTAAATCATGTGGTTTCATAGAGAATTCATTATTATGATTGTACGACTTAAATATGTAAATTCAGTTAGCATTTAAATCGGACAATTTGGATATTAACATTCATATGTCATCTTAGCTAGTAAAATACACTTTAGTTGAATTTATCGCTTACACATCTTTTGATAAAATCCAATTTCACTTATTATAAGCGATATATGGTAGCAACGATTATTTACATCAATTCTCTTTATTTAAATTATATCACATTAGGACTTATGAAAGTTGGTTTTGGTCAAAATTCAAATATCGTCCATATTCAACTTTGAAATTTCAAATACAAAATCTTTGGTTCAATAATATATTAACCATATTGCTCTGGTAAGACCTTAATTTTGAGTTGATTACAGTTAAATGTGATACTAAATGCATATAACCAAGGAGACAAATTCTCTATTTAATATTGCTCCACTTCCAATGCTTCAACTTAGGTCCAACTACAGGTTGTCGATCGACACAGTTGGACTAGAAATTAGCTCAATGCTCAAGATGTTTGCACAGTGTATTATAGTTCAGAACGGCCCTACCATGCCCATGGACTTTTAGTGTGGTCATGATGTTATTTAAAATTTCAAGTCATAAGTCCAAGGGTAAAATATGTAATCCACCGAAATGTGCAATAGTCTATTAATTTGTTTGCGGATGGATTAAACAGGCGATTCACATAGGTCACAGTCCATTGGTCATATGCCCAAAAGGCATGGTAGTCATTATACAAAGTGATCTTTAATACGGACAATGGCTTAAATAGCGCCGTCTTGTATATATGTCCATGTCCAAGTCAAATTAGTCATATGCATGTCCATAATTCGATAACTGTCAAATATGCTCAAATCAAGGGAAATAGGCTATGCAAAGTTGTTCAAGTCCTTTGTTCACATAAATATCAAAGATTACAATTGGTTCTTATTTTCTCTAAATCAATTTAGGTTTCACAATTCTATTATTACAGAGAGAGAGAGAGAGAGAAAATAACAATTTGCTCCTTACTACATATGAGTGAGGTCTATTTATAAAGGCAATGACATGTGGAATGGCTGCCACGTGTTCATATCCGCTATCTCTTTGTGCTGTTGTTTAGTATTCACTTAGTATGTTGATCTTCAACATCCCCTTCATATTGCTGATATTCAGCATCACTCTTTGTGTTTTCAATATTTAGCATCCTCCATAGCCCTAGAAGTTTGACATCATTTGCCGCTTGGAAAAGATCGATACCACCTGTTGCCTATAGATGCTTTACAACGTTGTAGTTGTAAAGGCTCCGTGTCCATTGCTATATCTAAAGCTTGTTCTTTTTGAGACTTGATATCATTTGGGATGTAAAGGTTCGGTATCATTCAAGCATAGAGAGTTGATATTCACCTTTGTAATTAGATGTTCGATGCCCCTTAGTAGTGTAGCATTTTTTAGAAATTCGACACCTTTTGGTAATTAGATGGTCAAAACCTTCTTTTTTGGATGCAAGTTTAATATCTTCATACTTGGCATACTCATTGCTTTCATGCTCGACATGCTTTTCCATTTATAAACCTGAAATCTTCTTGAGGCCCGATATCCTTCTTTAATGAGTAGATATCCGATATGATCCATTGATGCGACACTACTCTATATTTTACACTTTTCTATACTTTGTATTGTAGTGGTTCAATATAGCTATTACCTTTTATAAACTGAATGCACTTTTGGCATTAAGTGCTCGATATACTTATTTGTTAAGGCTTTGACATTACTTCTTGCCTGTGGATGCTTGATGATGTTCATTGCTTCTTTGAGGTTGACCTTGTCATAAAGGTTCAATACTTCCTTACGATCCATCAAGATGCTCGATAACCATATTACTCTAAAGGTTTGACTTCACCTTTTGCTTTAAATGTCTGACACCCTTTATGGGCATCAAATATTGATATCTGTAACATTCGCGGTTTTGTCGGGATCCAAAGGTCGGTATTCTTACGTCCACTGTATCAAATGCCGCATAATCGAATACCGGAAAGCCGAACTGTTATGGTTAAAAAGAAGAGGTAGAAGAAAAAGATAAAAGAAGTAAGAAAACAGAACGGAAACAATATCAGAATCTCACATATCGCAGCGGAACAACATATAATAGATAAATGAATAATCTTTAAATCAAAGAACTATATCAGTTATTACATCACATCACATCATCATCAGAGTATACAAAAACAATATACAACACAACAAACAATGGATAGTGATACAAACATGTCCTTACAAGTGAAATTTACAGCGGAAAGATAATATCATATACAAGTGGTACGTCTCGCCATCCAACTTGCCACTTGAGCTTCAAAGCACTTCTGAATCCAGAATGACCCAATAACATGACTTTAGACTGCCCGTGTGGAAAATGATGGGTACCCAGAGCTTAGGAAGAGAACATTAAACTCCTGGTCAGTAATGGGACCGGTGTGAGAACTCAAAACAGTTATTTATCTTTTAAAACAACAACAACAAGAGAAGTGGAACAATATCCGCAATGCTTTTGGAAAATGAAACTACCATAAGGCCTCCCCGCACATACACAATGCAAACGCAGAATTGGAGGAGATTTCTCCTTATGATAGTCAAAGATTCTTACTACACAAAAAAAATCAATTTTGATATTATTATTAGTGCATATTGTAGAAAGCATTTCAAAAATAGAATATAAATCTTAGCCAACATAGACATTCCGAACTATGCCTACTATAGCTACCATCCAAACAGTGGGGCGCCACCATAAGTGAATGGCAGGTTCTACAACTAAAACCATACAAGGCTCGTATTGTTTCTTTGGATTTTCCAACAAATGGTCAGGCTAAGGAACTTCCTACTGCCACACGGGATCGCCTCTGGCGGGACGTCCCGAGAACCTATCCGGATCTCTGCCAATACAAGGCCGGGTTACCTCTGTAACTAGGTAACTACTTCTCGAGTGTGCCCCCCCGGTCCTTTGGGACCTTTATCCGAGGGCCCTCGATCACCAAGAAACAACCACACAGAAAAATGAGATTGGAGCAACCATATAGGTTAAGCATCAGGGCTCCATACCTGACACCACCCTTTTCCAGAAGGAAATGACGTACCCTAAAGGGAGAGACCCTCATAACCTTGCCACATATTCCTGTTTCGACCATTTCCGAGGCGTGAGGTCTGACGAAGTCTCGTCCACAAAGCTACGCTTTTTCACAAAGCCATGCTTTTTCACAAAGCCACGCTTTTCACAAAGCCACGCCTAACCAACCCCTATTCACTAAGAGAGGACATGCAGGGGTAAGAGTCTCCCGTTTGCCACCTAACCGCGAAGCGAGAACCCCCTCACGTTTCACTAAGATAAGCAAGACTGGTGTGAGAACTCAAAATAGTTATTTATCTTTTAAAACAACAATAAGAGAAGTGGAACAATATCCGCAATGCTTTTGGAAAATGAAACTACCATAAGGCCTCCCCGCACACACACAATGCAAACGCAGAATTGGAGGAGATTTCTCCTTATGATAGTCAAAGATGCTTACTACGCAAAACAAATCAATTTTGATATTATTATTAGTGCATAGTGTAGAAAGCATTTCGAAAATAGAATATAAATCTTAGCCAACATAGACATTCCGAACTATGCCTACTATAGATACCATCCAAACAGTGGGGTGCCACCATAAGTGAATGGCAGGTTCTATAACTAAAACCGTACACGGTTCGTATTGTTTCTTTGGATTTTCCAACAAATAGTCAGGCTAAGGAACTTCCTACTGCCACATGGGATCGCATCTGGCGGGACATCCCGAGAACCTATCCGGATCTCTGCCAACACAAGGCCGGGTTACCTCTGTAACTAGGTAACTACTTCTCGAGTATGCCACCCCCCCGTCCTTTGGGACCTTTATCCGAGGGCCCTCGATCACCAAGCAACAACCACATAGAAAAATGAGATTGGAGCAACCACATAGGTTAAGCATCAGGGCTCCATACCTGACACCACCCTTTTCCAGAAGGAAATGACATACCCTAAAGGGAGCGACCCTCATAACCTTGCCGCATATTTCTGTTTCGACCATTTCCGGGGTGTGAGGTCTGACGAAGTCTCGTCCACAAAGCTATAATTTTTCACAAAGCCACGCTTGGATCAACAAATGATCAATAAATAATCATCACACAGCAACACTCAGCATGCCACATTACCAAATTGGGAGTATATCGCTGATAACCTTCAACTACAAAACCTCTGAGCTCGTACGTCTCAGAGAAGGGTGTTAACTAAGAGAATAAATTCTCCGTCACCAACAGAAATGTATTTGAAAGAAATCTGCTTTATATCTCAAAATGTAATGTCTGACATGTAACCATACAAGTCTGTTCCGGGGTCGAACAGAACCGAAGGCACTTCCAAAGAAGCCCTTGCAATCCGGGTATTCACAATCCCAATCGAATTTCCCATCATAAAGGAAATCTCCATACCATAGATAACGGTGTAGAGACAATCGATAGGTCATCCTATCGTTTTCATAAATACCCGGTCTTCACCACCGGTCTTCAATGCTATCCATTACGTCGTATCACTATTCGGAATGGGTAATCCGAATAACGAGCGCAATAATTTAAAAATAAGTGTAGCATTCAATTTCAACCAATTCACAACAAATAACCATTTAAGGTTCAATATTGATAGTCGGTTATTTAACTATCAATCAATATTCACAACATAACCCGATTTCAAATAATTTTCCAAATTATTTATTTTCAAAACTTTCTTTAGAAGATATAATTTCCACACTTCAACTATTTGAAAACAAATTCCAAATCAATTTTCACCTTTACAACTTTCATTTCAAAATGGTTCATTTAAACCAATTAAATAAATCCTTACCGATTTATTAAATTTACGTCCCAAATCCGTAAATTTATTTCCACACTTCAAAAATAAATCAATGTTTATTTTTAAAACAAATCTCCCTTATAAATTTCAATTGTGAATTTACATTTTCAAATATTCACTTTTTATACGATTTTTCAAATCGATTTCAATTATTCACTTTCAATTTATCTTTAAAAGATAAAATCTCAAAACATTCACTTCATATTGGAAAACATTCCCATACTTATTCAATAATAAATAATTCAAAAATCCATTTATTTTCAAAATTTGGAAAATATTCAATATACTTAAATCCAAATTAAGTACATATTTTATTCTTTAAGGAAAACTCCTCCTAAACATATTTATTTGGGTCAAAACGAATATTACGTAAAACATCATTACGACAACCCAAAACCACTAGTATAGGGATTCGAAATTAAGATAGATATATAAACCCCAATACTATTCAAAACTTTTCCTTTCGGAAATCATTTACTATAACAACAGTGTTATAGTCCACTATTTCCTTCTATTTCTCAAAAACGTCTATTTCAACAATGAATGTTGAAATCTATGGTTTCGATACTTTACACATTTTGAAACATCTTTAAATCGTTTTAATCTATTTAAAATATCACTTTCCCAAATATTTCTTTAATATATTATTCACCTTCCAAAATCGTGAATATACTTCATCTACCAAATTCAATTCCAACATATTTTATTTAAAGGATTATTCACTGTCCAAAATCGTAAATATATTTCCTTTAATAAGCTATAATAATTAAACTTGTTGTAACAACCCTAGATTTTTGTATATTATTTAAATTGGACTTTCTTTTATTTTTAAATTAATTTAAATTTGTTTTATTTCAAAATTTTCATTTTTAAATATAAATGATGATTATTAAGTGATTTATAGTTCAAACTAGTATAATTTGAATATTTTACTATAAAGTGAATTTCTGGTCAAGCTGTTCAAACCGTGACTTTTAAACTTCAAATTTAAATTATTTGAAATCTTAAATTTTATCTTTTATTATGAAAATAGATGTAATAACTTGAACACTGCTTTTCGTTTCGTTGAAAACGGAGTTAAACTGTGAAAGTTATGTATATTTCAATATTGAGTGCAATTTGTTTATTCTGTAATTTTGTTATTTTTAAATTATATAAATCATATTTTATTGTCATATTTCATTTTAATCTGGGTCAATATGTTATTGTATGTATATTTTTGTATTATAATAATTATAAAATGAAGTAAATAATTTTTCCAAAGTTTACTGTGTTGATTTTTTTTAAGGCTGTTTTCTTATTTTCTGCTATTTTCTTCATTAAAATTATATTTAAAATTTATTTTATTTATTTATTTTGTTAATGTACTTTTAGTTTATATTATTATTTATGTTTAAAAATATATTACAAGCTCATATGAATTTTCTAAAATTTATTTCATTTAATTTCAAATTTTCTGGACTAGTTTACTATTTTTAGCTATTTTCCTTCATTTAACTTTATATAATTAATAAATATTATACATATTTTGATAAATTTTCGAAATTTTATCTGGGATTATTATTATTTCCAGAAATATCAAGTTATATAAACAAAATTAAGGAAATTTGAAAGGTTTTAAAAGCTTTTGAAACGTAAGTCGTTTCTTTTACCGTTTCCTCATTTACTCTTTGACCGTTTTTTTTTTTGTTTTTTTCTCTTTTAGCCGTGACTTCCTCCTTCATTTTTCACCTGGATCTCAGATCCATTTCTCATCTAAAAAAAAATACGGCCATGGCTTGAAGGAGTTGAGGTAAAAATTATCTTCTTCTTCCTTTGTTTTTCTACTTTTCTATTTTGAATTTTGTACTTGTTCTCACCTTCATAGCTTGGCTCCTCCTCAAACAGATCTAACCTGACCTCTGCCACCCCTTTTTGCTGACCATCACCCATCCTACTACCTCTCCATTTCAGGTCGAGACCATCCATGGAAAGGACCACCATAAAATCCACCAAAAACCATCACCTATTGCACTAGCCTAGCCTAGTTTATCATCTCCTCCTTCTACCACCATTAGCCGCCATTACCTCCACCGCCACCACCTCTGACCTGACCTCCACCCTCTGCCACATTACCCACCACCACCTGCACCACTGGTTGGGCCCACATAGCCTCTGGCCGAACCAAACAAGAGCAACAAATGATGTATGTTGCATAGTTTTAGCCTTGTACACCTAGCTTTATGCACCTAGACTAAACCCACCTTCAAACCCATGTGTAGGCCGACCCTTGCACACCTAAACCTGATCCAATTCCCTGAGTTAGCTGAGCCTAATCACTGCCTAACTGAAGTACATGAGGTTGAGAACAAGTGCAATTCATTCGATGTTGTTTTGGGCTTTGAATTCTAATGTTATTTGATGTTTAAATCATGTTGAAACTTACATATATTTGTATTGTTTTGTGTAAATGTTTGAACAAGTCAAATTGCTTTGGCTCTCCACTCTCTAGTCATAACCATGTCATCATGCCTTCGTTGTGTTGCGTTGTGCTTTGATAGATATCTCCAGCTTTGAACATGTGAGTTATTCTCACCAGACAATATGTACATATATAACTAGTAAATTGACCCCTTTTGAATCTGTAAAATGCATTATCATGTTACACCTGCTATATTATGATTTTATGATGTTCACCCATGCTTAAACACTTGTTATAACATCTGTTACTGTTATATTATGTTGTTCTGCTATTTTTATCAGCTTATCACACTGCAAGTCCCCTTAAGATTAGAATCACTATGGGTTGAAATGATACATACCCGAACAGACTTTAGAATAGGGGAAAATCGTTATGGGCTAAAATGATAGGCCTGAACGATTTTCAACTTATTTTATTTACTTGGGACTGCGGGTTTGAAATGATAAAACCCGGATTTTTCTTTGTAAATTACGGGTTGAAATGATATATTACCCGTATCACTTTACCTAACGTAGAAAATTATATACAGGCCCGTAGTTAAAATATGTTTTCTAAAAATTTTAAAATATTTTAGAAATTTAATTATTATAATATTTTGATTTAAAATTAAATAAAAATATAATTTTTGTAAAGTATTATTGATTTTCTGGAGATCTATAAGTTAAATAAATTATGGAAAAGTTAGAAAATCTGAATGTAAGTTATTTTGGAAATTTTGATTTAATTTTTAATGGAATTTAAATTAACTTTGAAAATACGATAAATTTATGATATTTTGAATTTTAAATTAATTTAAAATGATTTGTATAATGTATTAATGATTTTTGAATAAAGTTAAAATGTTAATGAGTAAATATTGAGTTGAATTTGGAAATATAACTTAAATTGGAATTTATGAATTTGATTTAAAAGTGAAATTTTAAGTTAAGTTACATAAAATGGAATTAAGTTATATTTGAAATTTTAAACTTAAGTGTTAAGTTGAAATTTAATGTAATGAATTTAAATTTGAATGTTGAAATTTAATAAGTAAATTATTAATAAATTTTGATTTTTGGAAGGAAACTTAACTTTATAAAATCATGAATTTAAGGAAAATTAAATGATGCTTATAAATGTGAAAATGTATGATTTTATAAGTTAAAAATGGTTTAAATAAAAATATAAGTGTTTGTGAAATCTATTGAATATTTGAAGTTAATTAACATCATTTTTAATACTATCTTTTGTTAAATTTAATTGTTTTTGAATGTAACTTTCTGTAGCATTTTCTAAATGCTGCGAAACTTGAATTTTCATTGTTTTAATAAATTTAAGTGCATAAATGAACATTGAAAAGTTTAAATTTTTGGAATTTAATAATTTAGTTATCAAATGTAATAACTTCATTTTTATGATTTAATAATGAAGTAATTTGTTTTGAAGTATAACTATTTGATATATTAAATGATTTGAAAAATGGAATTTTGAAAGATATGATATTTTGATATTAAATGATTTGAAAAATGGAGTTTTAAAAGATATGATATTTTGATATATTAAAATGACTAAAATGTGGTTTCGAAAAATATGATATTTTGATATATTAAAATGAATGAAATGTGGTTTTGAAAAAATTATGGCTATTTTGATATATTAAAATGATTTGAAATGTGGTTTTGAAAAGATATGGTATCTTGATATATTAAAATGATTTGAAACGAAGTTTTGAAAGATATGATACTTTGATATATTAAAATGATTTGAAACGAAATTTTGAAAGATATGATATTTTGATATTAAATGATTTGAAAAATGGAGTTTTGAAAGATATGATATTTTGATATATTAAAATGATTGAAATGTGGTTTCGAAAGATATGATATTTTGATATATTAAAATGATTGAAGTGTGGTTTCGAAAGATATGATATTTCGATATATTAAAATGATTGAAACGTGGTTTCGAAAAGATATGATATTTTGATATATTAAAATGATTTGAAACGAAGTTTTGAAAGATATGATATTTTGATATTAAATGATTTGAAAAATGGAGTTTTGAAGGATATGATATTTTGATATTAAATGTTTTGAAAAGAAGTTCTGAAAGATATGATATTTTGGAAATGAAGCTTTGAAAGGTTATGATATTTTGATATATTAAAATGATTTGAAAGGAAGTTTTGAAAGGATATGATAATTTAATATATTGAAATGGTTAGAAATGACTTAATATTTATTTTGATACATATTTGAATTGAAAGATATGGTATGATGATATATTGGAATGGTTTGGAAATGATTTAATCTTTATTTTGATAAAGATTTGGGTCGAAATGATATTTTATTTTGAAGTATATAATATTGTTTTAAAGTTATAACTACGGGTTATAATAACGATTGGTTGTTAAAGAGACCGGGATCGGATATTGTCTTATAGCCGGCCAATACCGAAAACCACTTTAACAACTGTGTACGCGGTGGAGATTCCAGAATGAAGTAGGATGGTGGCAACGTTCTCCAAGTATATTACGTGGACCTAACTCCCGTGAGTTGGCATATATGACTAAAACAGGAGCTATACTTGGCTACACAAAGGGTCGCACCCTTTCATCGAGCATGCTCCATCAGAAACCGTTCTATTACTTTTGTGATTCGATACGTGGCGCCACTTTGATTCGGGGGTATTGTTCGAGGTGGGCGGAAGCTGCTGGCTTGCCTTCACTACCGGTCCGGGAGTGCAAATGGTGTATCCACCCTGGCATTGCCTCGCGTGCCGTGTCATATCCTTATGTCGAGCCCACTACGATTTTGGTTTTAAAGATCCAACCGCGTTAAGGATCACTATCCCCTTAACGCTATTTTCTATATGATTATACTTTACTGATTAGACACTACTATATATAGCGCAATATACTACATAGTAAATAATTTAACGGATCCTTATAGGATGGGCGGTCCCAAGCATCTTCTAAGTTACTTGTATATTTACTACAGTTCACTTGAGTTGATTTACGTTGTATAAGTATGTATGTCCTGACTCAAGTGTTTGTATTTTATTTACGCTCGGGTCAGCCTGAGTTATTCACAGATTTGATTTTCACTTTCTGGAGATTTGAAATCGCTGGAGATTATCTACTTGTCAAGTTTTATCTTTTGCAGTCTGTTGTTCCTTTCAGCTCTTGTATTAGTAGACTTCTATGTAGTGAGACTTCCTTTGTACTTTATTTCTTCTGTTGTATTTTATGTAAGTCTGATATATTTATATAGTAGCTTCATGAACTACTATCTCTTTTAATTCCACTGCATTATTATTACTCTGTGTCTGTGATCTGTGATTATTATTTACTGTATATTCTGAGATTTGTCAAATTCTTATTTACAACGCGGTATTTTGAGCAATTCAATTCCGGCATGAGTGTCTACCTATACACTTATAATGGATGCGAATGGTTGAAAATATGGGGTCGTTACACTTATCAAAATAAGTCGATTTTGGATTTATAAAACAACGTTTATAAATTCCATTTATACTTTATAACAACTTCAACTTAAAAAATCACTTTATTAACAAATTCTATTCAAATTCCATTTACACGCCAAAATCCGATTTATAAGTTAACTACTTATAAATCTTTTATTTTACAGAATCTATCCATTTTATAACGTCACAATTTATAATCTATTGATTTCATCCACTTATGAAATCCATTTATATTTCATTTTAAATACTTATAAAAACTCGTTTTATAATTCCAATATTTTAATTTATAAATATCAATTTTATAAATCTTTTATATAAATCATTTATAATAATTCAAAAATCCCGATTTAAACCATTTTGTAAATTAATCAACTACTTAGTTCAAAAATCACCTTTCGGTTATATTTCACAAAAATCATAATTTTTATAACATAAAAATTTCAACGTTTATTTATTTAAAATGAATCAATTTCAAAATTAAATTTTAGTATGAATTCTCAACTTAAATTTTCAAAAATCAAATTTTATTTATTTTCGGCATCTAACGATACCAAAAATATATTCGGCCAAAATTTAGCCTTTTACGATTTCAATCACAAAGACAATCACGCAGATTATAAATAGGTCAACACACAATATTGAAACCAATTCAATCATTTGAGGAATCCAGTTGGATCCCTCCAACCTGTTTCCCTGCATCCAAAGATGTTAGCACAATACCAATTCCGCTTCGAGACGGAATATCGCGGTATATGTGATTTATAAAATATTATCCGCTATTATGCGGCGCAATAGGGTCTCATCCGCTATATAATGCGGGAAATCAACTCCAAATACATATATAATACCAATTCCATACAAGTTGGAATTATCGCGGTATATGTTCTTAATAAATAACATCTGCTTAATATACGGCGTATATGGTCTACTTCAACAAAACAGATAATAACTATCATCCAATCAAGCAATTTTAAATTTAACTTTTTAAAATTTAAATCGAAACACAATTCGATTGAGTGATAAGTTCTCACCTTGAGTTTCCGATAACAGTTGTAGCATTTTATTTCGAGTAAAATTAAACGTGCGTTTAATTTTATCCGAAATTATCACTATATCCAAACGACTCCAAACCAGCTCCATTGCGTAGTGCTCGACAAAACGATTGCAACGCAATTTGTTTCGCGCAATTCCGACCTCGTATGAACAAGATATAGCATTTTAAACATCGTACAATTTATAATATAATTTAATTTACAAATAAATTTTATTTTTTACAAAACCCTACATCTGGGCCGCTGGATCTGCCTTGATGAAATCAGGCCGTTGCTCCCACTCGTCTTCCCCAAGTCGAAGAAATGCACGAACAACCCAATGCTCGTTCGAACCCAAGATTAACGCGCATCGTTTTTAAGTCGATCAAAGACCATCATTCCAAAGCCCATCGCCAGAGCCTCCATCGCCGTGTGTATCATTGATCTTGGCCTCCTCTATGCCTTGTTATTCGTGCACGAACGCGCGACAAATGCGCCTCCTTTGTCGTCAATTTATCTCACGAATTTCGATCTCAACCGTACAGATTGAAAGATCTTGACGCGCTCTACGACTTTCATGTTGGGAGTTTGTTGTAATTGTTGATGGATTATGAGAGACTGAGGGAAGAAGCTAAGAAAAATTTCGGCCATTAAAGATGTAAGTGGCGGCTGAACGTTTTAAAACCCTAGCTAGGTTTTTCATTTGCAAAATAGAAATGTTTCGTCCTTTTATAGAAAATTCTCCAAAACACTATTCATCCCAAATTTTTCGAACTCCAAATCTCGGGCGGAGACTGGCATTTCTATGGTTTACCCCATGTTATGGACACAATGGAATAGGTTTCGGAGGCTAATTCGATCATCTGTGCGAGTTACGGAAATAAACGATCAAATTTAAATTAAACCGATTAAACTAATTTCTATGCGTTTTGGCTTGCCCCGGACAAACCTTAAATCCTATTGACACGAAATTTGAAACCTTACAATAATTTGACATTACGGATCCGATGAGACTAGTTTCGTCGAAATCCGAGACTGTTTGAAAAATGGCTATTTTTAATAGTCGATTAAATATTAAAATATTCAATTTTTGCAATTTAACTTTTAATTCAATTTTAAAAGTTCACAAACATTGTTCTAACTTCAATATGATTTAATATAACTTTATAAATCATTTTTAATCACATTAAACCCAATTTCCAATTTTTTACGCAATTTCAAATATTAAATTGTCGATTTAATTATCCAATTAAATCTAAATATTCGAAAATAAATTATTCAACCTACAAATCTTACTTGTTGATATTTAAAATCAATTAAATATCTGAATTTCAAATGACAGAAATTCTGGGTCGTTACAAACTTCCTCCCTTAAAAGAATTTCGTCCTTGAAATTACCAAGTAAGAAAAAAAAGTCTTGAAATCCATGAACTTTTCAAAACAAACCGTTCAAATTTGATTTACAAATCTCTTAAGCGTTTAACTTTTCCAAAAATTCAATAGTTAAACTTTTTACGAAATATTTACTAAGTTTCAAATCCATATATAGTTATCCTTTAAGTTCAAATCAAAACTTAGTTTTCACAAAAAAAATTCCAAAGTTTCCCGAAAATTTTCTAACGCCTTAAATTTTCAAAAAATTTCGCCATAACCTCCTTTGTACGGAGGAGCTTTTACAATATCACAATAAAGATAAATATATATACATCGACCCACACGGTCGGAAAAAAGAAAAACAGTTCATATTTCCTATTTTTATTGCGTAGGCGTACTTTTTTAGCATTTTTAAGCAAAGCGGTTATTTATTTAGCATTTTGCGCAACCAAATCCCGCTAACGGTAGCCCCGGTACCTGTACTTACTCAATATAAACACGTAAGTGACATATATAGGAAGTTATTAACATTTTACTCTTTTAAACAACTACAATACATGCATATTAAAAGAAATGCACACTAAACAAGGTTTATAAACAACTTATATGATTTTGACATTACTTGTAATTGTTTTCAACCAATTTATATACAACGACATTCAATTATTCATTTTCAATTAGTTTACATTCACTAATTTACATTCAAGTTGGTCCACTTTCAATTCAAATCAATTTCCATTCAATTTAGATTTACATAACTTCCAATTTGAATTCAATTGCTTTACCTTTCAATTTTATTCATTCAATTGCATACGAATTTCTATTCAATCAATTAACAATAATCTAACAACCAATGTATAACCAACACAACCGAATTTATTCACTTTACATTCAACATTCATATTCACTTTGTTTACCTTCAATTTGGTTTACCATTCAATTAGCCTTAAATGAATCTACACTTATATCCATTATTCCATATCAATTCATTACATTCGATTGATTTATATGCAATTCATTCATTAATCCAATTGCTAATTCATTTTACATTTCAAATTGAATTTCATTTATATAACTCAAGTTCACATCCATTTAATGACTTCATTTCATTAATTCATTTTGATACCAAAATCAACTTCATTCAATATTACTTAAGTTATATTCCATTTTAAACACCGTTTATTTAACTTAAATTTCCATTTCAATAACATATCTAATCCAGTTAAAATCCAATTCAAATTCCAACTCCAAAGTAAACTCTATTAATCTTTTACAAAGTCAATTTTATCACTCATCCAGATTCATACCTCGTTTTGCTTAACAAAGTTGTTTAACCATTTTAATAATTGGTTTTACTTACATTTTCACATTTAATAAGTTATACGACTTATTATTCAACTTCCAAATCTGATTTAATTTATTTAACTTCCTTTAGTTAAATTTCACATCATATATTTTATCATACTAATTCAATTTTATTTCAACTTTACCAAAGTTAAATCTTTATTATCTCACATTATAAGTTCAAAACTTGATAACTTATATTCATAAATTTCAACTTGGATTTTAATTTCAAATTTGTTTACCACTACAAAATTCAATTTCAATTTACTGTGGTAGCAAATCCATCACACAGAAACTCGAAAATGATACTGATGATGCTGCAGTCATCACCCTTATTATTCCCCAGCAACAGTAGTGAATTCAATGCTTTAAATTCTTTCAAAATTTTCTTTTATTCATAAATCACATTTATAAATCCTGCTTATATAGTTTCACTATTTCCCTTTACTTATACAAGATTATTCCACAATTGTAAATCCTTTCAATTAAAATTTTATACTTATACAATTGTTTCTTTTATATAATTTATTCTTTCACAATTGTTGTTTTATTCGGATTATTCAAACAACTTTGATTCACTTATATATTTTTCTTACATTTTCAACAATCAAACAATTCAATTTTTAATACACTTTGATAATTCTGAAAAAGTATTCCTTTATATATATAAAATATAATCGAGGTAAAATTATTTCATTTACCCAATTTAAAATGATACTATGTCGGTTTATCTCGTTTAAGAGTTTAGAAACCCCTATCGACAACAATTAGCTAGACAGCATCGACCAGAATCTATAAACAATCAACTGATAAGTCAACACAATACAAAACAATTTCATATTCACTAACAAATACGCGCTCATATCTATTATTACACTCAACTCATTTTAGAGTACTACTGACTCTATCTCTAATGAGTAATCCCCAACAGAGCCAAGATTGTCACTTAATCATATGCTCTGATACCACATGTAACATTCTAGGCTTTTCAACCATCGACAGCAGCTAATAACCGCCGTGGCTTACACTGTTATCCCAAACTTGCTTTTACGGCCAGCCTTTCGACTGTCACGGTTTACGCCTAACCAACCCCTATTCACTAAGAGAGGACATGCAGGGGTAAGAGTCTCCCGTTTGCCACCTAACCGCGAAGCGAGAACCCCCTCACGTTTCACTAAGATAAGCAAGACTGGTGTGAGAACTCAAAATAGTTATTTATCTTTTAAAACAACAACAAGAGAAGTGGAACAATATCCGCAATGCTTTTGGAAAATGAAACTACCATAAGGCCTCCCCGCACACACACAATGCAAACGCAGAATTGGAGGAGATTTCTCCTTATGATAGTCAAAGATGCTTACTACGCAAAACAAATCAATTTTGATATTATTATTAGTGCATAGTGTAGAAAGCATTTCGAAAATAGAATATAAATCTTAGCCAACATAGACATTCCGAACTATGCCTACTATAGCTACCATCCAAATAGTGGGGGGCCACCATAAGTGAATGGCAGGTTCTATAACTAAAACCGTACATGGTTCGTATTGTTTCTTTGGATTTTCCAACAAATGGTCGGGCTAAGGAACTTCCTACTGCTACATGGGATCGTCTCTGGCGGGACGTCCCGAGAACCTATCCGGATCTCTGCCAACACAAGGCCGGGTTACCTCTGTAACTAGCTAACTACTTATCGAGTATGCCACCCCCCGGTCCTTTGGGACCTTTATCCGAGGGCCCTCGGTCACCAAGCAACAACCACACAGAAAAATGAGATTGGAGCAACCACATAGGTTAAGCATCAGGGCTCCATACCTGACACCACCCTTTTCCAGAAGGAAATGACATACCCTAAAGGGAGCGACCCTCATAACCTTGCCGCATATTCCTGTTTCGACCATTTTCGAGGTGTGAGGTCTGACGAAGTCTCATCCACAAAGCTATGCTTTTTCACAAAGCCACGCTTTGATCAACAAATGATCAATAAATAATCATCACACAGCAACACTCAGCATGCCACATTACCAAATTGGGAGTATATCGCTGATAACCTTCAACTACAAAACCTCTGAGCTTGTACGTCTCAGAGAAGGGTGTTAACTAAGAGAATAAATTTTCCATCACCAACAGAAATGTATTTGAAAGAAATCTGCTTTATATCTCAAAACGTAACGTCAGACATGTAACCATACAAGTCTATTCCGGGGTCGAACAGAACTGAAGGCACTTCCAAAGAAGCCCTTGCAATCCGGGTATTCACATTCCCGATCGAATTTCCCATCACAAAGGAAATCACCATACCGTAGCTAACAGTGCAGAGACAATCGATAGGTCATCCTATCGTTTTCATAAATACCCGGTCTTCACCACCAGTCTTCAATGCTATCCATTACGTCGTATCACTATTCGGAATGGGTAATCCGAATAACGAGCGCAATAATTTAAAAATAAGTGTAGCATTCAATTTCAACCAATTCACAACAAATAACCATTTAAGGGTCAATATTGATAGTTGGTTATTTAACTATCAATCAATATTCACAACATAACCTGATTTCAAATAATTTCCCAAATTATTTATTTTCAAAAATATCTTTTCAAGATATAATTTCCACACTTCAACTATTTGAAAAAAATTCCAAATCAATTTTCACCTTCACAACTTTCATTTCAAAATGGTTCATTTAAACCAATTAAATAAATCCTTACCGATTTATTAAATTTACGTCCCAAATCCGTAAATTTATTTCCACACTTCAAAAATAAATCGTTGTTTATTTTTAAAACAAAGTTCCCTTATAAATTTCCATCGTGAATTTACATTTCCAAATATTCACTTTTTATACGATTTTTCAAATCGATTTCAATTATTCACTTTCAATTTATCTTTAAAAGATAAAATCTCAAAAAATTCACTTCATATTGGAAAACATTCCCATACTTATTCAATAATAAATACTTCACAAATCCATTTATTTTTAACATTTGAAAAATATTCAATATACTTAAATCCAAATTAAGTACATATTTTATTCTTTAAGGAAACTCCTCTTAAACACATTTATTTGGGTGAAAACGAATGTCACGTAAAACATCGTTACGACAACCCAAAACCACTAGTATAGGGATTCAAAATTAAGATAGATATATAAATCCCAATACTATTCAAAACTTTTCCTTTCGGAAATCATTTACTATAACAACAGTGTTATAGTCCACCATTTCCTTCTATTTCTCAAAAACGTCTATTTCAACAATGAATGTTGAAATCTATGGTTTCGATACTTTACACATTTTGAAACATCTTTAAATCGTTTTAATTCTATTTAAAATATCACTTTCCCAAATATTTCTTTAATATATTATTCACCGTCCAAAATCGTGAATATACTTCATCTACCAAATTCAAGTCCTACATATTTTATTTTAAGGATTATTCACTGTCCAAAATCGTGAATATATTTCCTTTAATAAGCTATAATAATTAAAATTATCAAAATAATTAAAATTATCAAAATAATTCAATTTCGGATTTATAAACAACGTTTATAAATTCCATTTATACTTTATAACAACTTCAACTTAAAAAAAATCACTTTATTAACAAATTCTATTCATATTCCATTTACATGCCAAAATCCAATTTATAAGTTAACTAATTATAAATCTTTTGTTTTACAAAATCTATCCATTTTATAACGTCACAATTTATAATCTATTGATTTCATCCACTTATGAAATCCATTTATATTTCATTTTAAATACTTATAAAAACCCGTTTTATAATTCTAATATTTTAATTTATAAATATCAATTTTATAAATCTTTTATATAAATCATTTATAATAATTCAAAAATCCCGATTTAAACCATTTTATAAATTAATCAACTACTTATTTCAAAAATCACCTTTCGGTTATATTTCACAAAAATCATAATTTTTATAACATAAAAATTTCAACGTTTATTTATTTAAAATGAATCAATTTCAAAATTAAATTTTATTATGAATTCTCAACTTAAATTTTCAAAAGTCAAATTTTATTTATTTTTTGCATCTAACGATACCAAAAATATATTCGGCTAAAATTTAGCCTTTAACGATTTCAATCACAAAGATAATCACGCAGATTATAAATAGATCAACACACAATATTGAAACCAATTCAATCATTTGAGGAATCCAGTTGGATCCCTCCAACCTGTTTCCTTACATCCAAAGATGTTAGCACAATACCAATTCCGCTTCGAGACGGGATATCGCGGTATATGGGATTTATAAAATATTATCCACTATTATGCGGCGCAATAGGGTCTTATCCGCTATATAATGCAGCAAATCAACTCCAAATACATATATAATACCAATTCCATACAAGTTGGAATTATCGCGGTATATGTTCTTAATAAATAACATCCGCTTAATATACGGCGTATAGGGTCTATTTCAAAACAACAGATAATAACTATCATCCAATCACACAATCAAGCAATTTTAAATTTAACTATTTTAAATTTAAATCGAAACGCAATTCGATTGAGTGAGAAGTTCTCACCTTGAGTTTCCGATAACAGTTGTAGCGTTTTATTTCGAATAAAATTAAACGTGCATTTAATTTTACCCAAAATTATCACTATATCCAAACGACTCTAAACCAACTCCATTGCGTAGTGCTCAACAAAACGATTGCAACGCAATTTGTTTTGCGCAATTCCGACCTCATATGAACAAGATATCGCATTTTAAACATCGTACAATTTATAATATAATTTAATTTACAAATAAATTTTATTTTTTTCAAAACCCTACATCTGGGCCGCTAGATCTGCCTTGATGAAATCAGGTCGTTGCTTCCACTCGTCTTCCCCAGGTCGAAGAAACGCACGAACAACCCAATGCTCATTCGAACCCAAGATTAACGCACCCACCCTACATCGTTTTTAAGTCGATCAAAGACCATCATTCCAAAGCCCATCGCCAGAGCCTCCATCACGAGTATCATTGATCTCGGCCCCCTTTACGCCTCGTTTTTCGTGCACGAATGCACGACAAATGCGCCCCCTTTGTCGTCAATTTATCCCATGAATTTCGATCTCAACCGTACAGATTGAAAGATCTTGACGCGCTCTACGACTTTCATGTTGGGAGTTTGTTGTAATTGTTGATGGATTATGAGAGATTGAGGGAAGAAGCTAAGAAAAATTTAGGCCATTAAAGATGTAAGTGACGGCTGAACGTTTTTAAAACCCTAGCTAGGTTTTTCATTTGCAAAATAGAAATGTTTCGTCCTTTTATAGAAAATTCTCCAAAACACTATTCATCCCAAATTTTACGAACTCCAAATCTCGCGCGGTGTCTGACGTTTCTAGGGTTTACCCTGCATTCCGGACACAATGGAATAGCTTTTGGAGGCTAATTCGATCATCTGTGTGAGTTACGGAAATAAATGATTAAATTTAAATTAAACCGATTAAACTAATTTCTATGCGTTTTGGCTTGCTCCGGACAAACCGTAAATCCGATTGACACGAAATTAGAAACCTTACAATAATTTGACATTACGGATCCGATGAAACTAGTTTCGTCGAAATCCGAGACTTTTTGAAAAATGGCTATTTTCACTAGTCAATTAAATATTAAAATATTCAATTTTTGCAATTTAACTTTTAGTTCAATTTTAAAAGTTCACAAACATTGTTCTAACTTCAATATGATTTAATATAACTTTATAAATCATTTTTAATCACATTAAACCCAATTTCCAAATTTTTACGCAATTTCAAATATTAAATTATCGATTTAATTATCCAATTAAATCTAAATATTCGAAAATAAATTATTCAACTTACAAATCTTACTTGTTGATCTTTAAAATCAATTAAATATCTGAATTTCAAATGACAGAAATTCTGGGTCGCTATAATATCTTCCTTGTTTCATGTGCTTGGTATCATCTCTTATGGCTATAAAACCTTGACGCCCCTTCCTATCTTCAAATTCGACATCCCTTGTGGCTTGATATCTTCAAATTAGATGCTGCTACGTTATTGACCTGGAAGCTCATTTGTGTAATCATAGATCTATTAGCTCGACATGCATAAATTGGGTTGGCATGTTTCCTTTAGATTCTCGACATAGGTATTTATGGTAACACTATCCTTTATTACTTCCATATCCTCTTGCTTATTTCTCTTAACATAATAGTCAGAAAATACGTGGATAGCACTTTCCCCCTCCTTACATAAAAGAGACTTTTGAACTTTATTTTAAAACCAGTATTTTCTCATCTTTCTTGTTTCAGTGAGATTTTCTCTTCAGTTCCGTTCTCCTAAAAAACATTAAACAAATGATGATGATTTTCATTATTTATATTGAACTTTAAACAATCCCTCTCAAATCCAGTAAAGGGATGAATTAGTTGTCTCTTCCTCATAAAAATAAGCTTTTGTATTTCAATGTAAAACTATGTTTGACCGAGAATACCTAAAATTTGCTCGATCAAAAACCATAATTTCTACTGATAAGAAAACCATAAATTCATCTGGAAGGAATTCTATAGCTAAATTCGTTAAGATTTCTCGAAAATTCAATCCATAAACCCATAAGTTCTTTTAGCAAGAAGGCTAGGAACCTACATGACAAGAAGACCATGAATTCATTAGTTAAGAAGACCATAAATCCATTTGGTATTACTTGAATAAAAGATAGGAAAACCATTTGGGATTACTTGAATAGAAGACAGAAAATCCATTCGATGATAATACCCTAATTTTATCTGAATAAAAGAACAGAAATCCATCTAGGATTACTTGAATAGAAGAACATAAACCAATTTGGTGGTATTCATTACCATAATTTTATGTGAATAAAACACTAGAAACCCATCTGGAAATAATACCATAATTTTATCCGAATAGAAGACTAGAAACCCATCTAGTAATGATTCCATAATTTTATCCGAATAGAAGACCAGAAATCTATCTGGCAATAATACCATAATTTTATTTGAATAGAAGACCAATAACGCAATCGGTAGTAATACCATAAATTTAGCTGAATAGAAAACCAGAAACCCATCTGGTAATAATACCATAATTTTATCTTAATAGAAGATTGTACACCCATCGGGTAATAATACCATAATTTTATCTGAATAGAAGACCAGAAACCCATCTGGTCTCAACTAGTAGAATATTAGAAATCCAAGTAATAACGGTATTCACTAGAGAATTTAAGTTCCATCTTAGGAATAAAAGATTGAGAACTAACTCAGTTCTCGAATTTATTAAAAATGAAGCCTTAGGTTCACATAAGATTTGGTGCTTCTAGGATGCTCATATTAGAGTCGAAATCTCATATAGTTCTTGACCTTTCCTTCGAAGGTTATTTTAACTTTTCCTTGGTGTGAAACTATATGTGTTTGATTGTTCTTCCTTTAGAAGATTACTTTGATCCATCTTTAAGGTAAATTTGAACTTGATCGATTTATTTCTTCTTCCCTTTATCACTTTTGGATCATGATTTAGGCTTTGATTTTCCCTCCTTATCACTCTTTCGATCATGATTTAGGCTTCAGCCCCTTATTACCTTATAGGAGATGCTCCATTCAGGCCTTATAGGTGGAACTAAATGCTAGCTCGATACTTTAGCAAGGCCATCTTTGGCGAGACCAAAGGTTTACTCCATTCTCCTCTAGGAGGCACTTCGGCCAGGCCATATAGGCTGGACCAAAGGCTTGCAGTACTTTGGCCAGACCATCTTAAGTAGGACCAAAGGCTTACCCTGACCGCCCTCCAAGAGTTGCTTTGACCAGGCCCTTGTGATGTGATAAAAGGTTTTTCCTTCCCCTTTATTACCTTATACATAATGATTTAGGATTTTCCTTATAGTTTCTTTCTTTCATTTTGATTATCAATTCCGTAAATATACTTGTACCAATTTCTTTATTCATCCATAGTTGGAAAGTAAGGCCTTAGATGCTTAGTATTCCAAGTTCTCGCTATTACATTGCCATCGGGTCAACACAATCGATAAATCCCTAGTGGAATTACTTCTCGAATAACAAGGGGCCCTTCCCAACTTGGTTTTAGTGGTCTGTCTGCCATGTTTGTGGCATTCGCCGTGGCTTTTCGAAAAACTAAATCCCTTTTTTGAAGTGATCTTCCTTTAACTTTGGAGTTGTAATAACTTGATATCCTTTGTTGATATTCAGCCGTTTGTATGGCTACTTCATCCTTTAATTTGTTAGTTAAATCCAAGGATTCTTTCCTTAGTTTTTGATTGGGATTGAATGCATATGCAATTCTTCTATGAGATAGAAATTCAACTTTTATTGGAAGCATTGCTTCGCATCCATATGTTAAGGAAAATGGTATGTGTTCTATTGTTGTCTTAGTTGAAATTCTATATGCCCAAAGTACTAGCGGTAGTTCTTCTACCCAATTCCCTTTTGCTTTCTCCAGCCATTTCTTAAGGATAGTTTTAACAATTTTATTGGCAGCTTCAGTGACTCCATTAGCCTAAAGATGAACCATGGAAGAAAAGCTTTTGATTATTCCATTCTTGTTGCAGAATTCGGTAAATTCTTTACTTCCAAATTGAGTTCCATTATTGGATATTATCTTATATGGCATTCCAAACTGAGTGACTATGTTTTTAATCACAAATTTTAACACTTTTCCCGATGTTATATTCAATAACGATTTTGCTTCTACCCATTTGGTGAAATAATTGATGGCTACTACTGCAAACTTAGCCTCACATTTTGATATAGACAATGGTTAAATTAAATCGATTCCCCATACATTAAAGGATCACGGACTTGAAATTGTGGTTAATTCACTTGGAGGTATATGTGGAATTGTTGAAAATTTTTGACACTTCTCACAGCACATTATTCATTTGGGCCAATATAAACCTTGTTTCATGAACTTTTTAGCTAATTTTATTCAATTTTAATGATCTTCGTAGAATCCTTCATATGTTTCTATTAATAGTCTTAAACCATTTTTTGGACTAACATACCTCAGGTAAGGGAGTGAATATCCTTTTTTATAAAGTGTTCCATTTATCATGGTAAAAGTTGGGGCTTAGCACCGTATCTTTACAGCTTCTCTCTTGTCCTTTGGTAGTTTCCCTTCTACCAAGTACTCAACAATGGGTGTCATCCAGTTATTTTTGTATTGACTGTTAATTTCTATATGAATAGCTCTTTCCTGATCTTCTTTATTGCCACTTCTTAATTCATTTTCTTTATCTGCTTGTTCAATGGCTTGGAATCTAGTTAATACCATAGACTCGTTTTTTGTCTCGGGACTTTTTCCTCTACACCAAGAATTGGTTGAAAGCGAACTGGTACAATTCGTGCTTTCAATGTTCCTCACGAGCTAGCCAACTTGGCCAAAGAATCAGCTTGGTAATTTCCCCATTTGGTGCTTGATGTATTGAGAAATCTTCAAATTTGGTCAACTTCTTTAGCACCACTTTATGTGAAGGACCAATTTGACATCTTTCATTTTACATGTTTGTTTTAACTGATTTACCATTAGTTGAGAATCATTGAAGATCTCAATCCTTGGATTTTTAATTATAGGGCTCAGGTAAGTCCAACCACTATTGATTCATATTTTGCCACATTATTGGTACCAGGAAAGCCTAATTTCATTGCATAATACAACCGGTGTCCATAAGGGATAATGATCACGTATCCTGGACTAGCCCCTTGTTCATTTGAAGCTCTATCAACAAAAAATTTCCAGTTGGGTTTCAAATCCCTTTCCTTTTCCAACTTCTTTTTGATGAATCCTATGCGTTCATTTATGAAGTAGGCCAAAGATTGTTCTTTAATTGCTACTTGGGCTTGTAACTCAATATCATATTGGCTAAGCTCTAATCCATACTTCACTAATCTTTCTAACGCCTCAAGTTTACTGAAGACTTGTAGCGTGAAAAAATGGTTAGGACTTTAATTACATGTGCTTAGAAATAGCCACTTAGTTTTGGAGTGGTGAGCATCAAACAGTATGCCAACTTTTATACGATCGGGTATATAATTTCTGCATCCTTGAGCTTTTTGCTAATATAGTATAGCAAAAGTTGGGTTCCTTTCTCTTTTCTTATTAGAACGAAGTTTACTGCATGCTTGGAAACCGAGAGACAAAGATTCTCCCCTTCTACCGGGCTAGATAGCATTGAAGGCTTTTCAAGATGATCTTTTAGCTCTTTAAAGGTCCTTTTTGACAATTTTCTTCCCATTCAAAGTTCTTCTTCTTCTTGATCACATCAAAGAACAGTATGCACTTATCCATGGCTTTAGAGATGAATCTACTCAAAGCGGCCACTCTCTCATTTTAGCTAATAACATCTTTGTTTGTCTTTAGTTTTGCCATATCCCTAATCACTTTAATTTGGTCAAGATTGGCCTTTATTCCTCTAGTGCTGACAATATATCCCATAAACTTCCCGGATTGTATCCCGAAGGAGCACATTTGTGGGTTTAATTCCATTTTGTATCTTTTTAGTACTTCAAACATTTCCTCAAGTTCCTTTAAGTGATTACTTTCTTCTTGGGATTTTACTAGCATATCATCTACATATACTTCCATGTTTTGTCCAATTAAACATTCTACTTACTAGCTTTGATACATAGCCTCAGCATTCTTATGTTCAAAAGGAATCACTTTGTAGCAGTAGATTCCCTAGTCAGTTATGAAACTCATGTGTTCTTCATCTGGTTTAAACATAGGGATTTGGTTGTACCCTGAGTATGAACCCATAAAGGATAGTAGTTTGTGACTGCTTGTGTAATCAACCAGTTGATCTATTTGAGTCAAGGGTCATAATCTTCTAGGCATGCGTTGTTCAAATCACTATAGTCGAGGCATGTTCTCCCTTTTCCATTGGAATTTTTGACAAACACGGGATTGGACAACCATTTTGGGTAGAAAAATTCTCTAAAGAATCCATTTGCAAGTAGTCTTTTGACTTCTTCTTTCAACGCATTAGGTAAAACCTTTTCAAACTACCTTTTCTTTTTTCGAATTGGAGTAATATTCAGATCTATGTTCATAACATGGCTCAAGAATATTGTATCTATTCCAACCATGTCAGAGAAGATCAAGGCAAATACATCCTTGCTAGATTGAAGAAATTGAATAAGCTCCCTGCTGAGCTTTTCGCCTAACTCCTTTCCGATCTTTACTATTTTTGTTGGATTAAGCGAATCCAGGCTTAATTCTTCTAGGTCTTTGGTTGGATTTATTCTTTCTTGCTCATTTCTACAATCAAGTTCGGGAATATTTTCTTCATCATCTATTGCACTATCTACCAAGTTCGTATCTTTTCATTTTCCATTTATTTGGACAAATTTATACATTTTTAGTAAATTATCGGGCTTCTAAAATATTGTTGTTTTCTTTGGATAGCTGGTTTGAAGGGCTATTGTCTAGGGGATTTTCAATTTTAGTTTTTTTAACACATTTTTCTCCGAGTCATAACAAGAAACATCTCTTTTAAATTTACTCAAGTGTAGCGAAATTTAATTCCCAAGTGCTAAGCCGATCCTCCTTATTGTTCTTCAACCATTCTTGGTGAAGAATTACACCATTAGATAGACAAACACATCTTCTTCACCTAGGGTCAGACTCCTAAAGAAAGCATCGTAGTAGGAAGGTTGGTCCATTATCACGAACATAGTTTTGAAAGTTCTGGAATGTGGCGAAATTCCCATCTGCACCAAGAGCTTGATTTGTCCTATTGGAGTAGACCCTTTATTGTTGATGTGATATCCCGGAAATTTTGACAATAACAATTTAATAATTTATGTCAAAATTTAATTGAATTGACCATATTGTTAATAATAAATTTGAAATAAATGTAATAATCTTCTTCAAAATAAATATTTAAACTGATAATCTATATTTTAAAGGCTAATAAATTATTTTATATTTGTAATGAATACATATTTGTATATATTATAAATAGATAATCTTTGTTTTAAATTTAATATATATATATATGCCTATTTTCTTATTCTAACATTTTTGATAAATTAAAATTGGATTTAATTTGATATTAAGCTATTGAATAAATAATCATATGATTTTAATACCCAAGCTAAAAACTTAATTATTTAAAATTGATTTTAGTTTAATTTTAAATTTAGATAGAAAGGTTTGTTTGTTTTTATGTAGCTAATAAAATAAGTAATTTATGAGATAAGAAGACAAATGCTTTTATGAATTATTTTTATTTAATAATGAGTTATATTTAACTATATTGATGATATAATATTTGTAAAAATAGATTTCTAATATAAATAAAAATTGTTATCTTAAATTTTATAGGAAAGCTATGATTGTAAATTTGAAATAGCATCTTTCAAACATGTTTAAAATAAAACAAGTCTTAAATATATTAAACACAAACATAAATTAAATGTATGGTATTAAAATGAGTATAAATACATAAATATCTATGATATTAGCATAAGTATGAAAATAAATTAATAAGCATCAAATTAAGTATTTGATAGTTAAAGTTAAATAATAATAATAATAAGCATAGAAATAATACTTAGGCTAAAATTCATAGCAAAGACTAGAATAACTATATATATTGGACATAAGTAAAATACAAACCAAGGTTGAAATGGTTGTAATCTGTAGGCAAGACAAAGCAAAAGGAAAATTTATCAACATCAAAATTTATAAGTTAGACAAGGAAAACATTTTGTACTTAAGAATAAAAGCATATGCAGGTAAGAATAAAAGAAGGTGGAAATATATGTATAGGCCTGTAAAGTTTAATATGCTAGGCAAGTACAATATGTATGTTACCTATAAAATAGTTTAGGCAAGACCAAAGTTTAAAAGAAAATATTATGTAACCTGTAGAGTAGATTCAAGGCAGAAATAGACAAAGTAAGGAAAACATACAAACCAGGCAAGCAAAAGAAATATCTCCACACATAAAAAAGAAGACATAAGTACCATTGCATTTAATATTAGCACACCATTTGGTCTATTAGAGATATTTACTTATCATTTCAGCCGAAATGTAAACAAAATATCTCTGACTTTAAAAAATAATAATAATAATAATAATATGATATAATAACTACATCTTCCTGTATAAGCTTGCCTGGCTTATATCTATATACAATACTCTGTTCCAAAACTGGGTAAACCAGAAAACATAAGTAAGTTTTTATTTTCAAACCTAAACAACATCATACTACAACAAAGGCAAGAAGATTTACAGAAAGATCAAAGCAAGATAAAGTTTTCAAGTAAATCTGTAGCAAGCACTCATGTTTCCAAAATACAAGTTTCTGGAATCAAAACAAAAGCCTGCAAATACCTTTTCCAGTTTCAAAGTTTCTCTCTGTTTATTTTCAGGTGAGTAACATACAAATTAAATAGTTTAAATTTATAAATCTCTTTTGCATACTTATCTATGAGTTTGTGTTCGTGATGTTTATGTATACATTGGTCCCTGAATATATGTATGTTTGCAGTACTATGACTTTAGTGGTGCTCTGCAATGTTCCCAGGCTCATGTTTTCTTTATTTAAATTTATTTTCACATAATCTTGTCCATGATAGGATATGGTTGTCAACCAATAATGTTGATTCAAATTGGAATAAGTGTTTAAATTCTAAGATAGTTGAAATCCTGATGTTTGTTTCTGTAAATAATAAAAACAACTGAATATACCAAATATAGATGAAAACTCAAACTACTTAAATTATGATTTCAGTATCACAAATCGAAAACCTTATACAAAATATGATTTTTAACATAGGAATAAGGATTTATAGTTTATAAGTGAAGGTGGAGTTTGGGTTTTAACTGGAAGTTTATTTTTGAATCCCCCTTGTGATCAAGTGGATTTGAGGGTTTGGGAACATGCATGGAGATGGAGGGATGATCAATGGTGTTGGGAAAATTTTTGGATGGTGATGAAATCCAATAGTGAGGTTGCGGTTGCAGGTTTTGATTTAGAACCCTAATTTTTGTCTGAGGTTGATAAATAAATCACCACGGCCTGTATGGACGACCGAGTGTTTCGAGGCTTCTGGTGGTGGTAGCTTGGACGTGGACAAGGTCATAGCCGGAGTTTCATCATTTACGGTGGTTGGAATTTTCCAAGTAAGGCGTTGACAGGTTTCATGGAGGTGGTGCTCGTGCGGTTCCAGGTTTGGATTTGTGCTCACTTTCGATTTCGGGGCTCGTGCAAATGTTTGGGTGATCGTTGTGGGTTGCTGCGTGGTTAGGCGATGAGGTGGAGTGATCGTCGATGATCGGAGGGAGCTCCGGTGAGGGTACACGTGCACTGTGTGGTGCCTGGAATGGTTTGTGAAGCAGGGGTACTCGAGTTTTAAGTATTTTGACTCGGGAAGATACTTCACGCGTCTCGGAGAAGGGTCGTTGTTGACTCGGAGTAGTGTAGGGGAGGGGAAACCTAGGTAAGTTGTGACAGGTTGTTTTTTTAAACCTGTAAAGTTTAAATTCTTTAAACTGGGTTTTAAAATGAAATAGGAATGTTTAACATAGTTATTTAATAAAAGAAAAGTTTGGATTCAAAAGAAGTTTGAATCTCAGTTTAAAATAAAATAAAGCTTAAAATTTAAAAATTTATTTGAAACTACTTTAAAAAAAAAAGGAAATTGTTGCTCGAGTTTCACTCGAGTGATTCGAGTGTCGGACTCGAAGAAATGTGGAATTTTGCTCGAAGAAATGTTTGTTATCTCGGGTATTTTGGTTACAGGGTTTAAAACCTGTAAGTTTTATAAAACTTTTAAAAACTGAGTTTTAAATGAAAAGGTTAGGTATTTAAACAAAGTTTTAAACCAAGATATGTTTGGATTCAAAACGTAGTTTGAATCTCAGTCTTTAAATAAATAAAGATTTTTAAATTTAAAATTTGTTTTAAACAAATTTGAATGATAAAGAGAAGTTTTAAATTTTATTTGAATTCAAAATGAAATCGTGTTTTAAATTCTTTCAATCTTCTATTTTAAGATAAATATTCTTTTAGTTGTAAAATAAAAGGAGTTTGGAATTGATAAGATTTATTTGATTTCATTTTAAATCTTAAATTTAAAATGAATTTAAAAGTAAATTTAAATTAAATTGATTAAATACCTTATGAATGATAAATTGATCATTAAATAGAAAAGGTTTTAAAAACTTAAGGCTTTGTAATTATCAAGTTAACTAAATGGATAATTAATGACTAGAATTAATTAACTTAGAAATTAAGAGTTAAATTTATTTAAATAAGGTATAAGTTAATTAATTTAAGGTAAATCAATTTGTAATTAAGAATCATTGATTTAATATGGATTGATTTACAATTAATGATTAGTCATCAATTAATGAATTAATAAAGGATAAATTAATGAGTTATTAAGGCTAACTTAAACTGTAATTGATAATGAATCGTAGTTAAGTACTTTAGGAAAGTAATTAAAGGATTATAATTAGTTAATGAAGGACATTAACTAAAATTATAAAATAATCAATTAATGAGATTATTTTTAATAATTAATTATTATTTTTTTATTTTAGATAAGCAATTGTGAATTGTTAAGTATAATTACTTAACGGAAGGAATTAAGGAATTAATTACTCATTGTAATTAATTCTATGAATTGTTTAAGTTAATTAATTAGGTTTAATTAATTTAGACAACCATTTTGAGGATGTGATGAGTATAATCACTTAGGGAAGTAATTGATGATAATTACTGGATGTAATTAACTGAGGGTGATTTAATAATGAAAGTAATTGGAATATAATTACTTTGTATAATTAATCAGGGGATTAATTAGAGAAAATTAATTAAGGAGTAATTAATTTATTTGATGAGTAATTAAAGATAGTTAATTACTGAATGATATTAATTAGAGATGATTAATAAATGTGGTTTAATTAAAGATTAATTACTTAAGGTAATTAATTTAAACAAGGAATTAATTAAAAATGTAATTAGAAATCATTAATTAATATAATTGATGATGGGATGATAAATTTAGATTAATTAATCAATAATAAGAAATTAAAGAGTAATTAATTAGTGTAATTAAGAAGTAATGTAATATTTGTAATTTTAGGTTAATTTCTATATTTAGATAAGATAATTAATTTGTGAAAATAATTTAAGAATGATCATTTGTATATAATTAAATGTTAATTAATCTAGTATGATTAATTGAAACGAATAATTAGTGAATGATTTATTAATTGATTGGAAATTGATTAATAATTGTGTAAGCAAGTTTTAAAATGATGAAGTAATTAATTTAATTTACTTTAAATTAATTAGAGATGATATAATTAATTTAATTCATTTTAAATTAATTATAGCTTATATGATTGCTTATGTATGAATGGATGAAATTGTTTACCTTGAATGATTTAAGATCTCAGATATGAGGAATTGATGCTATGTTATATGGATGCTTTGATTTAAATATGATGATAATATGAATTATCTGTTATGATGATATGCATTATCTGTTTGTAGTGATAATATTGATTATCTGTTTATGTTGATGTTGACTATCTATTATGATATTGTGAATTATCTATCTGTGTGTATTGAATTATTTGAATTAAACTGTTAAGACTAAATAGACAACTTGGCCCTAAAAGACACGTTTTGGATTTCGATGAGACCGGGATCAGGTTTTCCACATTTGGAAGTCCGAAAACCACGTCGATTCCAAAGTAACGATAGGTCGTGAATCTGAAGTGAAGATGAAGATTCAGAGTGCAAGGGTTATCGTCGTTAACTCTGAGGGTGATTCCAAAATGAGTGTAACGAGATAATGCCTTCGGTTTCGTTCGAACCCGGAATGAACTTGTATGGATTGAATGCTTACAAACCATCGTCAGGTGGGCGATAAGCATTCTAAGAAATGTGTTCTCTAAAGGTAATCGTAGCCTCAAGCCTCATCAACGGGGAATGGCTAAAACAGGGGAGGTGCAGCAAGGTTAGGTGGGTCATGCCCAAGAAGGACAAGATTTTCCCCTGTCTAGATGTCCCTTTTTATTCGGCTGTGTGGACAGTTGTGAGCTCCAACTGTCGGGGTTGTCTTGTTCGGGACTGTTCAGTAAGGAATGGTTCCGGCCTTGTGTTGCAGGGGGTCGGGAGTGATCCTCGGTACGTTGATCTAGGCCACGTACTGTGACGGGCGGTACCCCAGTAGCCCTGCCATTGTATGGAATCCAAAATCCAATAAGTGCCAACGGTTTTGATTGTATTACCCACTTTTGTGGCTAGTAGCTGGAATTTAATGAATGTAACAATTTCGGCTATTTTCTATTTACTTGAAAACCCTAGACCTATTATAATATCACAGAATTTCCTATCAAATGTTTTGGTTAGCGTAAGGTAAAAACTTACCCGTGTTTATTTGTGGGGAGTCTTACGTGATACCTTTTATTTTCAAATGTTTTCAAAGTTAAGCAACTTTAACCTGTTACTCATACCAGACCCATGTCTGACCCGGAGTTTATTTTTGTTTTTCATAAACTCTCGGGTACCCAAATTTTTACGGATAGCCAAGGGATTCAGGTTAGCTTTGACAAATTCTGGAGGAGCAATGGAGCAGGAGGCTTCAGCGTTGAAGATTGATATATATAGTTCCGCTGTGTTGGTATCTTTGGATTATTTGTTTGAGTTGTGTTGTATTAACTAGACATGTGTTTATAACTGTCTAGTATGTGATGTATTATCTGTATAACTCTGATATATGTAAAACTATGTAATAGTTATGTGATCTATTATATTTTGTTCCATTCCGCTGTGAGATTCTGATGTTGTTGTTCTTTCTTCTCTATCTTTTTTATTTTCTCATCCCTTTCTTTCTTCCTGACGAAACGGATTTCTGGGGTCAGAAGCCCGGGTCGTCACAGTTGGTATCAGAGCGCTAGGTTGAGTGAATACCTAGGCTCTTGAGTGATTTCTATCTTGAGAGAGCATATTTGTAATTTTATTACATAAATATATATATTTATTTCTACCTATTTGTTGGGTTACCTGTCCGGGTTATCCAATATAAGTTATAAAGGTAGATAGAGTAGTGGTGTGTGTAACATGACTACCAATGGTTGGAGTATGAATACTTGATCTTGGAAGTGTATCTGTCGAGACTGTAGACCTATTACCGTCTCGGGTGAGCTTTGGATAGTGTAAGGATTTCATTGATCTCTGAAGGAAACCTGTTAAGGTTCGGAGTTCATTTTTGAAGCATAAGTTTGGATGAGCTAGAGTTTGGACCTATCGGTTTGGTATGAGCAAGTCCGGATATCTTACCTCTGGATGTAGTAGCTGGGTGATGAGACACAGTAACTATGGAAGTCTCCGAAGATGTTACTTTGGAATCAGTTAAGGAAGTGTAGCTGTTTCGGTGGTGGGGCGGAGTTCGATAGAATGTTTTTGTTTGGTTTGAGGTCCGAGTTGCTCGAAGAGCTCTGGGCTATAAATTTCTTGGCATTGGTGTGTTGGATAAGTTTTTAACTTCTGCATCAGCAGTGGAGTTCAGAAACAGCAGAGTGATTCCATTTCTTTGATAAATTGGCTAATTAAGCTTAGGCTGTTCTGTTTGGTAAAGAGAGAATAGATTTTCGTTGGTAGTGGGCTAGATTGATCGCAAAAGTGACTTGCGATTGTTTGAGTTTCTCTTGGATCTGATTTTTCTGGATGTGAATTTTGTCTGTGTATAGAGATTGAGTTTGGTATCGACTGGATTCCAGGAGTAGTACCGATGGTTCAGCTTAGTAGTAAGATGATTTTTGGTAAACGAGTTGGTGAAGCAGCTAGAGTTTTGGAGGAACTTCTGGGTTTCTTTAAAGGGTATGTTGAAACATAATTCTAAGATATGTTGTCCAATTTGTCCTCGTGATCATCATCAGCATTTTTATTTGTTCAATCAGAGTTGCGCAGTGGAAGCATGGTGGCAACTGTTTGGTGTGGAAACAACTAGAATTTGAAGTGTTTTGGATTAGAGAGTTTCTACTGGAAATTTTTCGGGATCTTAAGACCAGATTAGAATACATCTGTATTATCTTTCCATATGAGAAGAAGTAAGATCATTCTCTTGATTTTGGAAATTGAGTTTGTGTTCTGAGTTTTAGTCAATCTTAGAAAGATCATTTTGTATTGTTTTTGGATCAATTTGTTTCTGGGGGTATCAGCAAGAGTTGAGCTGATCAGGAAGGATGTAAGCAGCCCAGGATCGTTCGAAGAGTTTTGTGGATAAGAGACGGAGGAATTTGGAGTCCGTAATCGGAGATTTGATTTTGGATAAGTGTATGGTTTCAGGAGTGGAATGCCAGTTTGGATAACTGGAATTGGGTGTGTTTCACGTATCTCTGAGGGAGTACGTGTAAAGCTATCTTTGATTGTGGAGTCAGCAGTTCAGAGAGTTTTAGTTGTTGAGTCAGACTTATCTGTAGTCTGATATCCTGTTTTATTTTGTAGATCCAGGTGAGTGGGAACTCAGTAGCTTAGTAATATTGATTGTTTGGATTCTGTAGAGAGAGTATCCCAATATTATATTTGGGGAAACTCGAGAAAATTCTATTTAGAATTTTGTCGGGATAGTTAGATTTGTTTGATTGGATGAATTGGTTGCTATGGTTGTTAGCATAAGATTGATATATGCTTGTGTTTTAAAATTAAATCTTTAATTAAATTATTAATTACCTTTGTTTTAAATTTCGGGGACGAAATTCTTTTAAGGGGGGAAGAATGTGATACCCGGAAATTTTGACAATAACAATTTAATAATTTATGTCAAAATTTAATTGAATTGACCATATTGTTAATAATAAATTTGAAATAAATGTAATAATCTTCTTCAAAATAAATATTTAAACTGATAATCTATATTTTAAAGGCTAATAAATTATTTTATATTTGTAATGAATACATATTTGTATATATTATAAATAGATAATCTTTGTTTTAAATTTAATATATATATATATATGCCTGTTTTCTTATTCTAACATTTTTGATAAATTAAAATTGGATTTAATTTGATATTAAGCTATTGAATAAATAATCATATGATTTTAATACCCAAGCTAAAAACTTAATTATTTAAAATTGATTTTAGTTTAAGTTTAAATTTAGATAGAAAGGTTTGTTTGTTTTTATGTAGCTAATAAAATAAGTAATTTATGAGATAAGAAGACAAATGCTTTTATGAATTATTTTAATTTAATAATGAGTTATATTTAACTATATTGATGATATAATATTTGTTAAAATAGATTTCTAATATAAATAAAAATTGTTATCTTAAATTTTATAGGAAAGCTATGATTGTAAATTTGAAATAGCATCTTTCAAACATGTTTAAAATAAAACAAGTCTTAAATATATTAAACACAAACATAAATTAAATATATGGTATTAAAATGAGTATAAATACATAAATATCTATGATATTAGCATAAGTATGAAAATAAATTAATAAGCATCAAATTAAGTATTTGATAGTTAAAGTTAAAAAAAATAAGCATAGAAATAATACTTAGGCTAAAATTCATAGCAAAGACTAGAATAACTATATATATATATTGGACATAAGTAAAATACAAACCAAGGTTGAAATGGTTGTAATCTGTAGGCAAGACAAAGCAAAAGGAAAATTTATCAACATCAAAATTTATAAGTTAGACAAGGAAAACATTTTGTACTTAAGAATAAAAGCATATGCAGATAAGAATAAAAGAAGTGGAAATATATGTATAGGCCTGTAAAGTTTAATATGCTAGGCAAGTACAATATGTATGTTACCTATAAATTAGTTTAGGCAAGAACAAAGTTTAAAAGAAAATATTATGTAACCTGTAGAGTAGATTCAAGGCAGAAATAGACAAAGTAAGGAAAACATACAAACCAGGCAAGCAAAAGAAATATCTCCACACATACAAAAGAAGACATAAGTACCATTGCATTTAATATTAGCACACCATTTGGTCTATTAGAGATATTTACTTATCATTTCAGCCGAAATGTAAACAAAATATCTCCGACTTTAAATAATAATAATAATAATAATATGATATAATAACTACATCTTCCTGTATAAGCTTGCCTGGCTTATATCTATATACAATACTCTGTTCCAAAACTGGGTAAACCAGAAAACATAAGTAAGTTTTTATTTTCAAACCTAAACAACATCATACTACAACAAAGGCAAGAAGATTTACAGAAAGATCAAAGCAAGATAAAGTTTTCAAGTAAATCTGTAGCAAGCACTCATGTTTTCAAAATACAAGTTTCTGGAATCAAAACAAAAGCCTGCAAATACCTTTTCCAGTTTCAAAGTTGCTCTCTGTTTATTTTCAGGTGAGTAACATACAAATTAAATAGTTTAAATTTATAAATCTCTTTTGCATACTTATCTATGAGTTTGTGTTTGTGATGTTTATGTATACATTGGTCCCTGAATATATGTATGTTTGCAGTACTATGACTTTAGTGGTGCTCTGCAATGTTCCCAGGCTCATGTTTTCTTTATTTAAATTTATTTTCACATAATCTTGTCCATGATAGGATCTGGTTGTCAACCAATAATGTTGATTCAAATTGGAATAAGTGTTTAAATTCTAAGATAGTTGAAATCCTGATGTTTGTTTCTGTAAATAATAAAAACAACCGAATATACCAAATATAGATGAAAACTCAAATTATTTAAATTATGATTTCAGTATCACAAATCGAAAACCTTATACAAAATATGATTTTTAACATAGGAATCAGGATTTATAGTTTAGAAGTGAAGGTGGAGTTTGGGTTTTAACTGGAAGTTTATTTTTGAATCCCCCTTGTGATCAAGTGGATTTGAGGGTTCGGGAACATGCATGGAGATGGAGGGATGATCAATGGTGTTGGGAAAATTTTTGGATGGTGATGAAATCCAATAGTGAGGTTGCGGTTGCAGGTTTTGATTTAGAACCCTAATTTTTGTCTGAGGTTGATGAATAAATCACCACGGCCTGTATGGACGACCGAGTGTTTCGAGGCTTCTGGTGGTGGTAGCTTGGACGTGGACAAGGTCATAGCCGGAGTTTCATCGTTTACGGTGGTCGGAATTTTCCAAGTAAGGCGTTGACAGGTTTCGTGGAGGTGGTGCTCGTGCGGTTCCAGGTTTGGATCAGTGCTCATTTTCGATTTCGGGGCTCGTGCAAATGTTTGGGTGATCGTTGTGGGTTGCTGCGTGGTTAGGCGATGAGGTGGAGTGATCTTCGATGATCGGAGGGAGCTCCGGTGAGGGTACACGTGCACGTGCACTGTGTGGTGCCTGGAATGGTTTGTGAAGCAGGGGTACTCGAGTTTTAAGTATTTTGACTCGGGAAAATACTTCACGCGTCTCGGAGCAGGGTCGTTGTTGACTCGGAGTAGTGTAGGGGAGGGGAAACCTGGGTAAGTTGCGACAGGTTGTTTTTTTAAACCTGTAAAGTTTAAATTCTTTAAACTGGGTTTTAAAATGAAATAGGAATGTTTAACATAGTTATTTAAATAAAAGAAAAGTTTGGTTTCAAAAGAAGTTTGAATCTCAGTTTAAAATAAAATAAAGCTTAAAATTTAAAAATTTATTTGAAACTACTTTAAAAAAAAGGAAATTGTTGCTCGAGTTTCACTCGAGTGATTCGAGTGTCGGACTCGAAGAAATGTGGAATTTTGCTCAAAGAAATGTTTTTTATCTCGGGTATTTTGGTTACAGGGTTTAAAACCTGTAAGTTTTATAAAACTTTTAAAACTGAGTTTTTAAATGAAAAGGTTAGGTATTTAAACAAAGTTTTAAACCAAGATATGTTTGGATTCAAAACGTAGTTTGAATCTCAGTCTTTAAATAAATAAAGATTTTTAAATTTAAAATTTGTTTTAAACAAATTTGAATGATAAAGAGAAGTTTTAAATTTTATTTGAATTCAAAATGAAATCGTGTTTTAAATTCTTTCAATCTTCTATTTTAAGATAAATATTCTTTTAGTTGTAAAATAAAAGGAGTTTGGAATTGATAAGATTTATTTGATTACATTTTAAATATTAAATTTAAAATGAATTTAAAAGTAAATTTAAATTAAATTGATTAAATACCTTATGAATGATAAACTAATCATTAAATAGAAAAGGTTTTAAAAACTTAAGGCTTTGTAATTATCAAGTTAACTAAATGGATAATTAATGACTAGAATTAATTAACTTAGAAATTAAGAGTTAAATTTATTTAAATAAGGTATAAGTTAATTAATTTAAGGTAAATCAATTTGTAATTAAGAATCATTAATTTAATATGGATTGATTTACAATTAATGATTAGTCATCAATTAATGAATTAATAAAGGATAAATTAATGAGTTATTAAGACTAACTTAAAATGTAATTGATAATGAATCGTAGTTAAGTACTTTAGGAAAGTAATTAAAGGATTATAATTAGTTAATGAAGGACATTAACTAAAATTATGAAATAATCAATTAATGGGATTATTTTTAATAATTAATTAAATTTTTTTATATATAAGATAAGCAATTGTGAATTGTTAAGTATAATTACTTAACGGAAGTAATTAAGGAATTAATTACTCATTGTAATTAATTCTATGAATTGTTTAAGTTAATTAATTAAGTTTAATTAATTTAGACAACCATTTTGAGGATGTGATGAGTATAATCACTTAGGGAAGTAATTGATGATAATTACTGGATGTAATTAACTGAGGGTGATTTAATAATGAAAGTAATTGGAATATAATTACTTTGTATAATTAATCAGGGGATTAATTAGGGAAAATTAATTAAGGAGTAATTAATTTATTTGATGAGTAATTAAAGATAGTTAATTACTGAATGATATTAATCAGAGATGATTAATAAATGTGGTTTAATTAAAGATTAATTACTTAAGGTAATTAATTTAAACAAGGAATTAATTAAAAATGTAATTAGAAATCATTAATTGATATAATTGATGATGGGATGATAAATTTAGATTAATTAATCAATAATAAGAAATTAAAGAGTAATTAATTAGTTTAATTAAGAAGTAATGTAATATTTGTAATTTAAGGTTAATTTCTATATTAAGATAAGATAATTAATTTGTGAAAGTAATTTAAGAATGATCATTTGTATATAATTAAATGTTAATTAATCTAGTATGATTAATTGAAACGAATAATTAGTGAATGATTTATTAATTGATTGGAAATTGATTAATAATTGTGTAAGCAAGTTTTAAAATGATGAAGTAACTAATTTAATTTACTTTAAATTAATTAGAGATGATATAATTAATTTAATTCATTTTAAATTAATTATAGCTTATATGATTGCTTATGTATGAATGGATGAAATTGTTTACCTTGAATGATTTAAGATCTCAGATATGAGAAATTGATGCTATGTGATATGGATGCTTTGATTTAAATACGATGATAATATGAATTATCTGTTATGATGATATGCATTATCTGTTTGTAGTGATAATATTGATTATCTGTTTATGTTGATGTTGACTATCTATTATGATATTGTGAATTATCTATCTGTGTGTGTATTGAATTATTTGAATTAAACTGTTAAGACTAAATAGACAACTTGGCCCTAAAAGACACGTTTTGGATTTCGATGAGACCGGGATCGGGTTTTCCACATTTGGAAGTCCAAAAACCACGTCGATTCCAAAGTAACGATAGGTCGTGAATCTGAAGTGAAGATGAAGATTCAGAGTGCAAGGGTTATCGTCGTTAACTCTGAGGGTGATTCCAAAATGAGTGTAACGAGATAATGCCTTCAGTTTCGTTCGAACCCATAACGAACTTGTATGGATTGAATGCTTACAAACCATCGTCAGGTGGGCGATGAGCATTCTAAGAAATGTGTTCTCTAAAGGTAATCGTAGCCTCAAGCCTCATCAACCGGGAATGGCTAAAACAGGGGAGGTGCAGTAAGGTTAGGTGGGTCATGCCCAAGCAGGACAAGATTTCTCCCTGTCTAGATGTCCCTTTTTATTCGGCTGTGTGGACAGTTGTGAGCTCCAACTGTCGGGGTTGTCTTGTTCGGGACTATTCAGTAAGGAATGGTTCCGGCCTTGTGTTGCAGGGGGTCGGGAGTGATCCTCGGTACGTTGATCTGGGCCACGTACTGTGACGGGCGGTACCCTAGTAGCCCTGCCATTGTATGGAATCCAAAATCCAATAAGTGCCAACGGTTTTGATTGTATTACCCACTTTTGTGGCTAGTAGCTGGAATTAATGAATATAACAATTTCGGCTATTTTCTATTTACTTGAAAACCCTAGACCTATTATAATATCACAGAATTTCCTATCAAATGTTTTGGTTAGCGTAAGGTAAAAACTTACCCATGTTTATTTGTGGGGAGTCTTACGTGATACCTTTTATTTTCAAATGTTTTCAAAGTTAAGCAACTTTAACCTGTTACTCATACCAGACCCATGTCTGACCCGGAGTTTAATTTTTGTTTTTCATAAACTCTCGGGTACCCAAATTTTTACGGGTAGCCAAGGGATTCAGGTTAGCTTTGACGAATTCTGGAGGAGCAATGGAGCAGGAGGCTTCAACTTTGAAGATAGATATATATAGTTCCGCTGTGTTGGTATCTTTGGATTATTTGTTTGAGTTGTGTTGTATTAACTAGACAGGTGTTTATAACTGTCTAGTATGTGATGTATTATCTGTATAACTCTGATATATGTAAAACTATGTAATAGTTATGTGATCTATTATATTTTGTTCCATTCCGCTGTGAGATTTTGATGTTGTTGTTCTTTCTTCTCTATCTTTTCTATTTTCTCATCCCTTTCTTTCTTCCCGACGAAACGGATTTCTGGGGTCAGAAGCCCGGGTCGTCACAGTTGAACCCAAAGATATACTAAAATCTTGGTTCTAATTTCTCTTGTGGAATTCCCATTTGATCAAAAGCATGCTTGAAGATGGCATTCACAACTCTTCCGGTATCCGTTAAGTTCTTTGTTACCATAGAGAGCCCAATTTGTGAAGTTATTATCAATGGATCATTATGCGGATGACAACCCTTTCAACTTCTACAGGGTTATTATTAAGTTGGGCATCAAAAGCTGATATTTGCAATTTTTGAGCAGTGGCTCCTCCTAAATTGAAAAGGATTTTTCTCTTTCCTCACTGACATACCTACTTTTGGCACCTTTACTGCTTGCAGCGAGATGGAGACCTATATGGATTACGTCTATGTGTTTGATAGGAGGAATAATGTTTGGTTGAGATTCCTTTTCTATGAATTTGTAACGTTGCTTAGGTTCCTCTGATTGTTCGCTCCTAGATTGGAGGTCTTTCGATTCTCTTTGACAAACTCCTTCAAAGATCTAGATCTAATCATGTTCTGGATTATTCCGGCCAAATCGTGGCACTCGTCAATTTTATCCCCGCTCTCCTTATGGTAAGTATAGTAATCTTCCTCCATCGGTTCTGGATTATTTCTTGTCTTGTAAGAAATAGGAAAATTGCCTCTGTCTTTTGCCATAGCAAAAATATAGGAAATGAGTTTATTCAAGGCCACATATTTTGATTTAGGGATCTCTTCCCATCTCCCTCTTTTATTTTCATCCCATCTTGATATTTCTGGGGTGATCATAGCTAGATTATCCTCCATCCTTCTTTGACTCGGATTTCTTCTTATAATAGTGCATTTCATCTATGTAGATAAACTTATCAGCCTGAAAATGAAAATCTTAAAGATCCCTACACCCATGGATGTGAGTCCACATAGGGGTCTATTCAATTAACCCTTAGCATAATGCCATTAGTTTTTTTTTCTATTAGTCATGTTTTCCTCCTTTAATGCCTCAGTATTGAACCTCTTCAAATACTCGCTAAGTGGTTCACCTGGTCTTGGCTTGACATTTTCCAACACACTAGAGTCATTATTGGGATCTTTGCATATGCAGAATTATGCTGAAAGCTCATAAGAATACTATTTACAAGAGTAAATGGTTTCCTCTCTATAGTGTCTGTACCACTTGGCAGTTGCTTCTAAAAAGTTATAGGAAAAATTCTACAACGTACTGCTCCAAAGGCATTGTGCGAATACATCTAGCTCTCAAAAGCCAAAAATGGTCATCAATTATTCCATTAGTGAGGGGATTTCGATATGTGATGGAATCTAATAGACATTACATCTTCTGCGAATGGAGCTTGACAACGATTATTGTTTACCTTAGGACCGAGGATCCTTTTTTCTTCAAGTCAAGCATGTCTTTTACTATTTATTAGCCACGTCTTTTACGTACGCTTTGTCATCATGATAATCCCTTCTGGAGGGTTTCTATTTTTTACCTGAAGTTGAGCTGCCTAACTGCTCAGAAGAACTTCTTATTTCCCATTCTTGGCCTTCTCTTTGATGACTCATCTTAATTTCATGGTCTTGCAAGTTTGGGGATTACACCGTCCTTTATTTGAGTTTCGTTCTTTCTTTGCGGACCCATAACACTTTAGTCTTATCTTTGCGATTGAGTAATGAGGTGTCTAAATTCCTCCTTGGAGATTCTATCTCCTCTCCTACTTCGATATTTTTTTTTAAAAGACTTATAAATACAAATTTAACCTTAACACAATTTAAAACCAATTTAAAAAAACTTTTAAATCACATGTTAAAGAAATACTTATCTTACAAAAGAAATTTAAAAGAGTTTAAACCAAATTCCTTTTAAATTCAAATCATTTTAAATACACTTCAGACATTTTAAAGTTGTTAAAATATTTAAATTTTATAAAAATTTATTTATTTTAAAACTAGGATACAAAGTCAATTTGAATCAATATTTTAAAACTTGATCTAACACTTCGTTTAAATCTTGCTTTACATTTTAAATTCAGTTTAAAAATTTAAAACCAGACAGGTTAAAACCTGTAACCAAAACATGATCCGAGCCCAAACTTCAAATGCTTCGAGTCAAACATCACATAACTATGAGCAAACACTCGAATTACTCGAGAAAAACTCGAGTACATTTCTCCCCTTCAACCCAGACTTCAGCAGATACAAACAAATGCACCGTGCATATGCATGGTGGCTCCGACCAACTCGAGTCATCCATGATGACCTCTTCTCATAGGCCATCGCCCTCACACACAATCACGGCCATCAGATTATCAGAACAAACTTGAAATCAAAATCGAGTATACAAACCAAGCCTAAAACCAAAAACCAAACCTGGAACATCATCGAACTCGCAACGCCGATTACCTGAGCTCCAGCACTTCCAGCCACTACTTCGCCAACACCCCTACTTCCAAATCCCAAAGTCCCGTTGAACTCGAACATCCAGAGACATTGTGATGATCGAAACACCTGACCCAGCCAAAACTCGGTTTACAAACTTAAATCGATCACTGCCGCCACCACGGTGATCTTCCATCACCCCTACCATTTTTCTCAAACACCATGTACACTCCTCCACCTCCAATGATGACCGCGTCCACCCCAATCACATAGATCATCAGAAAACTCCAAAATACCATTTTTCTAATCAAACTAGAACTGCTCATTCATCCTCAAACTAAAAATTATGATTTTAGTTTTAAAAATCATGTTTTAGTTTAGGTATTCAATTTATAATCCTGAATCAATGAATCAGGATAATTGAATTTAGCCTTATATTAAGTTTGCTCAGTTCTTCTTGATTCCCAGAGACAATACCAAATTATTTAACTTAAATAAATTTTAAAACTTTAATATGTGATACATCAAACACATTTTGTTTGAAATTTAAACATTAACATATATTAGATTATGAGATAATTATTTTTGATCAGAACTTAAGCCTGGAAACTAAGAACAGACAAGAACAAACACAACAGCAAGCATGCATCTATACATCCATGTATATACACAGAGAATTCAATCATATACATACACACAATACTACTTTATTTCCAATAATCCACATGCAATCAGATATCAAGATACTTGAGTTTTTAGAAAGAAAGTTACTCATCTGTTTTACAGAAGAACAGAGCATTTTAATTTTGAAAACAGGAATGCTAGTCATGAATTATTTCTTTGTTTTGAAACTGCAGTTGCATGCTATTGAAACTTGTTGAAGATGATTTAAGACTTGAATTGTTGAAGAAACGATTCCTACTTAAAAACTGGAGTTGCTGAAGTTGCTTGTTATTTAATCTTGCTTTTGAGTCAGATTTTACTTGCTTTAATTTTTTGCTACAGGCTTGATTTCATCTCAGGTTTTTTTAAAAAAAAATGCAAGCTTTTTTCGATTTGGAAATGAAATTACATGTTGTTTTGGAGTAATGGTTTGAGGAATGTGAATTTCAGATTTGCTTTTTAGAAAATGAATGAACAGGCTTTGATCTGGAAATGCACAGGATTTGAAAATGAACAAGTTTCTGGTTTATGGAAATTTATTACAGATTTTGTAAAAAGAGTTTGAGTTTTGTTTGAGAATTTTGCAGGCTGAAGTTTTGATTTTCTCTTAGCCTTTGAAAAGGAAAAGGTAGAAAAAGATGGAAGGTGATAAAATATGTGTTTATATAAGTTAAATTTTGTGATTTATTTTAAAAATAAAAATTACACTTGTTTACATCTCAACATTTGTCATAAAGAGTTGTTTATTAATTAACACATGTTACTAATGTCACTAAAATTTTAACACGTGTCCTTTAAGTAATTCTTATTTATTTTAAAGTTAACAAAAAGCTTTTTCTTAATTTACTAATTATAAATATTTATCTAAATTAATACGAATTTCTTTAAGATAAAAGCTAAAACATATGTTTTAAATCCAATTTTTTTTTTAAATATCAATCTTTTGAATTTCAAAATAAATTCCAAATTCAAATTCAAATTGAATTTTAAAAATCTAATTTAAAGCCAGTTTATAACAACACATTCAAATTTGAAAATAACAATTCAATTTTTATTAAAATCAGTTTATATCTAATCACAATATTAATATTATTTGAAAATAAAAAAATTGACAATTTTAAGTAATTTATAAAAGAGATTACCTCATTATTTCTAAATTACTTACATTATTAAAAGAATTAATATATCATATGTTAATTGTATTTTTAAACTCTTATATATAATTTCAAGCAATATTTAAATAGAAAATAAAACAAAGCTTTTATGTTAATCTTATTTAAACTTAAGCTTAAGCTTAAAAATATTTAAACAATGAACATTTCTCTTAAGTATTTTAAAATTATATAATTATTTATGTAAATAATCTTTGAAAAGTTTTATATTAAATTAAATCAAATTTCCAAACTACCAAAATATATTAGAATTTGAAAACAAAATTTCATTTATTAAATTCAAACTAAAGCTTATCTATTTACAATATATACAATTATATATACATTATAAATAGAAAACATTTTATTAGCTCTAAAAAAATAAAATTCACCAATTAACTATTTATAAACAGATGATTATTAAATTAATCCAAATTTTATTAACCAAGATTATCAAATCAATTTCAATTTTAATGCAGATTATTAAATTGATGTTGCCTAAAATTCCGGGTCATCACAACTCCATAGGTACGACACAAATCAAACTCGCAGTAAAGCTTGCTATGGTAGGTGACACGGTACACAAGGCATTGCCAGGGTAGATATACCAATTACGCACACGAGCTGGTGATAACGCAGCAGCCACTACGCCCACCTCGGAACACACTCCCAATCAAGATTGGAGGATGGCCATCAAATCAATCACAAGTAAGAGTATAGTATCGAAGAAATGTGTCTCATAGGAAGAATGACCTCACTTGGCCCGAGATCGCTCTTGTTTTAGCCACCTTAAGCCAACTCACGGGAGTCAGGTCCACGTTCATACCACAATAGGATCGTCGCCACCATCCTACTTCATTCTAGAAACTCCACCGCGTACACAGTTGTTAAAGTGGTTTTGGGTATCGACAGAGAGTATGTCCATATCCGATCCCAGTCTCATTAACAACCAATAATTATTATACCTCGTGGTTATAAATTTAAAAAATAGTTTATATTTCAAATCGAAATACTTCATTTAAACCATTTAAAAGTGAAGTTATTATACTTACAAATCAAATATTGAATTCCTAAAATTTAGCCTTTTCTGAGTTCCTTTATTCAGTTAAAAACAAGAAAACCTTGAAATTTCAGCTTTCGCGGCACTTAGAAAATGCTATGGTAAGTTACATTTGAAATCAATTCAATTCAGCAAAGACGACATTTAAAAACTGCTGTAATAGTTCAGTTCTAGTTGAAAAATAGTTCAATTCAGCATAGACAGCATTTACAAAACTGCTGTAATAGTTCAGGGTTCAAATTAAAAGATTTAATTCAATTCAGCAAAGACAGCGTTTACAAAACTGCTGTAATAGTTCAGTTATATTCAAAAATCTCATTTCAGCCAACTGCAACACTTATCAAATGCTACAGTTGTCCTTTTATTAGTTTCAGATTTTAGTTTTCTTTCTACAACTACAGCATTTACCAAGTGCTGCAATAACCCTTACTTATTTTTAGCCTTTTAGTTCACTTCTGCAACTACAGCACTTACAAAGTGCTGTAATATCTTTTATTTCCGAATTTAAGTTAACTTCAAAAATAATAGCATTTCTGAAATGCTGTTAATTCAATTTTCAGATTTTCAATACAATTTTAGAAACAATTAAACTTTGATTTTAACCCTTTTAACTTATAGAAATCATATTTTTCCACGCAAAAATGTTCATTTATATACCCTTTAACTTATGATTTTTATAAAGTAAAATTTTATACATAAAATCAAACTTTTTTTAATAATTCACGTATTGAATTCAAGCATACAATTTTCTATTCGTTGAAATTTAAAAATTAACTTAACACTAAAGTTTTAATTACCATTTCAAAATATAAACTTAATTTCCATTTTATTTACTTAACTTAAGCTTCGTTTTTAAACAAAATCTCAAATTTCTAAATTAAGTTATATTTCAAATTTCAACTTAACCATTCATTTATTTAACATATTTAACTTGTAGAAAATCACTAACACTTTATTTAAACATTTTTAAATTTAATTTAAATCAAACTATCATAAATTTACATCTTTTTTAAAATACTTAAAATTTCGAAAAAAATATATAAAATAACCACGGATCTATATAAAATTTTCTAACCTTAGTCAAGTGATACAGATAATATATCATTTCAATCCGTAATTTACAAAGAAAAATCTGGGTCATATCATTTCAAACCCGCGATCCCAAGTTAAATAAAATAAACAAAATCACTCAGGCCTATCATTTCAGCCCATAACGATTTTTCCTTATTCTAAAATCCGTTCGTGTATGTATCATTTCAACCCATAGTGATTTTATTCTACAGGGAACTTGCAGTGTGAGAAACAGAAATAAATAAACAGTATGATAGAATATAACATAGCAGATGATGTGACAAGTTTATAACAGGGTATAATATCATATAATTCACATCACAGGCAGGTATGACATGATATAACAATTCTACACATTCACTTGTTGTCACTTCACAAATTATATAAGTAAAAATGTCATGAGTGAATACTCACCTTTTCAAGCTGGAGTTAGCAAATCAAACTACATGAATAAATTCCAGAAAGCACGATACAACACGATTTTTGATTCAAGTGAGTGGAGAGCCAAGATGTTGATCTTGTAAACAACAAACAAAACAAGACAATATAAACATATATTTTCAACACAAAATTTAAATTGAAACAATTGAAACAAAAAGCAACAAAATACAAAATGACTTAACCTTGCCTTTACCACTCAGGTGCTCGGCCTAGGGGTTCATTGCTCGGCCATAGTTGTGTTATAAGCTTGGATATGCATCACATATGCACGGCTAGAGGGTGATGTGAAGGGGTAGGAGTTACAACATGAAGAAGGTCAAAGGACAAGGAAAAAAGGAGTTTTTGTTCAACATTTTGGCTCGGCCTTGATCAGGTATAGGTCTGGTGATGGCTGAAGTGATGGCCAAAGGTGGTGTACTTACTGGTGGTGGTGGCTATGATAGTGGCCGAGGCAAACTATGAAGGGTATGGTGAAATACTAGGCACAGGTACGCATTTTTGGAAGGGTTTTGCAATTTTTTGGAAGTTTGCATCACTTGGTGGTCACGGCCAGTATTGGTCAGAGAAGGAGGAGGTCAGGCCCTAGATGGTGATGAGGAGGAAGTGATGTGGTGGTCGGTGAAGGTGGTGAAGGGGCTATGGCCGAGCAAGGCAAGGGAGAATCAAGGCAAAAAAAAATCAATAAAAGAAGAAGTAAAAATGAAAAGAGAAGAGAGAAGCTATTACCAAATTTTTTCCAGAAATGAAGATAGCCGTGAGTTTTGAAGAGATGAGAAGTTTTCTCACATGAATACAAAGAAAAATACATGGCTATTGCAAGAAAAGTGTACGACCAAAGCTAAAGTGAAGGGTCAAAAGAAAATGAAAAGACAAGCTAATGAAAAGTCACAAGAAATGAAAAGACTTTGTCTCTTTGAATTTCTAATTTCTTTTATTCAAAATAAAAAAATAGAAAAATCAAATAAATAAGATTGAAAATGAAAACAAATAAAGTAGAAATAAATAAACATTTTTAGGAAAAATAGAAAATAAATAAGAAAATAGTTTATTAAATTGAAACTAGAATTTAAAAATGTAAACAATATACAATTAGCATTGGAAAATTACTACTACACTTTTAAAAATGTTTAAAAATGAAATCTTGAAATAAAATAAATTTTAAAAATATTTTCAAAATGAAATAAAATCTAATTTAAAAATATTTTCAAAAATCTAGGGTTGTTACAGAATCTTATAATCGCAGCGGAACAAAACATAATATATAATAACCGATTTTAAATACATGAACTATATAGTTAATATGCATTTCATTATCGTAGTACATCAATCAAAACATCCATCTGGGCAGTTATAATAACTTATCCTCACATAGCGGAATGCAAATCTACAGAAATATGTCTTGTCATCCGACTCGTCACCTGAGCTCCATAACATTCTATCCTGAATCTGTAATACATGTTCTGACCCGAGCATTATAATAAAATAACACTAGAGCTAGTCTGAAAAACCAGCATGAGGAAAACACACTCAATTTGAATTATTAGAGTTATCAAAATCCTTTAAAAAACAAAGGTATCTCGTAAGACCGCGTCACACATAAACACGACGGGTTTTTCCCTTACGATAACCGAAATATTTTTACAACCAGTGATATCATAATAGTGTCTAAACACAAATACTTATTCAAATAGCTGAAATTATTACATAAATTAAATTCCAGCATACTATGCTCTACAAACAAAACCGTAAGCTCGTACTGGAGAACGGATTCCAATGAATGACTAGGCCATTGGGGTACCGTCCGTCACAGCACACCTCTAAAACAATGTGCCGAGGACCACGACGAGATCCCCTGTGACACAAGACCGGCCTACCCCTGACCTTGATAGACAAATATGTTACCACCCCAGGTGTTCCGACCCTCACCATCGACGCTCCTTCCATGCACAACCATATCCAAAATGACGTCTAGAAAGGTGATAACATACCCTACTTAGGTGCCACCAACTTAGCCTTGATGCATCTCCCATGTTTTAGTCATTCCCAGTTAATGAGGGTTGAGGCTAAGCGTTACCTTTCCATAACAATTTACTTAGAATTCTCATCGTCCTCCAATGACGATGTTCTGGTAGCATTCATCCATGCAAGTTGTCTTGGATTTGGACAAACCAAATCACCGTCTTCATCATCTTTATGGTATTCATTCTAACATTCAAACCAGATCGAAGTGGTTTTTGAATAACTAAATTCGATCCTGGTCTCATTGAAGTGATTAACGAAATTGGCCAATATTGATAGTCGGTTATTTGACTATCTATAACATCCAAAAACAGTCATTTGGCCTTATTATAAATTTTTCCAAAATATGTACTTTCAAAATATCTTCAAAAGATATACCAATTTCTTCCACATTTGAAACAATTTTTCAAATACTTAAACCCGTAATAGGATACTTCCAACTTCTCAACTCTTAGGAATATTTCCAAACTTAATTTTTATATTTGGGAAAATATTATAAAACCTATTTTCCAAAATCTTTTCAATAGTAACGTTTCATGTAACGACCCGGATTTTTCATCGTTGAGTTTGGAATATTTAAATGGGTTTAAATATTTAATTTGGATTATAAATTGATTTTGGATATGAAAAGTTTGGTTTTTACTCAATAAAACAGATTCAGAATTTAATATAGCAGTTTGTTGAACGATATAACTATTTAATTTCATATTTTGGAATTGGTTAAAATATAAAGTCTGGAGTTCGAGCTTGTTAAAAATATTTTAAAGGCTTTTAAATTTTATACTGATAGTGTTGAAGATAGTAAAAGCGCTAAACTCGAATTTGGAAGCGTTTTGTTATGTTTTGAAGATATATCGTTTAAATTGAATTTAAAAATAGCCTTCCGAGGCACTTTCTCGGATTTGAACGAAACCAGTTCCATTAGATCTGTAATATTAAATTATTATCAGATTTCAATTTTCATAGTGTTTGGAGTTGTTGTGTGAGCGTATGACATATAAACACGCTTAAATCTGTATCGAAAATTCAATATAATAACCGGTCCAAAAAGCTATCTTCTCCATATGATCGAATTAGGACTCGAAACCTTTTCCATTTCATTCAAAATAGGGGTATAACATTATAAATGCCTAGCGGCATGCCAAATATGAGTTCAAATTTTTACAGTATATAATTTGAGATATTTTATAAAAAAATATTCATATAAAAGCAAAATTAGAACCAATGGTCAAACCTTCTCGTATGCGCCACTCCCCTCAACTTAAATTCGTGCCTATCCTTATCTTCTTTTAGATGAGGAAAAAAATCGAACGAATGAAAGAAAAATCGGCAGAACAAAAAAAGGTAAAGTAAAACTATAAAGGCTGAAATTTCTTTTCGAATCGTATCTCCTTGTTCAAAAATCGCGTCCAATACTCCTGCTAATCAAATGAGTTCTCGTTCAAAAAATTTTGAAGCCGTAATCGAATCGACGAGGCTGGGGAAGGTACATTGCATTTGGTGGGTTCGCGGTTATCGGAGGCGGGTCACGAAAGGGGTCTCGTTCTGGATTTGCGTTAGGCGTTGGGAAGGAGATTATGGCGATCTGGTTCGAGTGGCAGTGTGCTCGAGCTCGGCATCGAGCCGAGGGGTCATGGACCTCGCTAGCAGCGGTTAGGGCTCGCGGTGGCTTTCATCGTTGGCCAATTGGGTGGTTCGTCGTCGCTCGCGTGGAATTGGGATAGTCGATCGAGCCATGTGATGTCGCAAGCTAGGGGTTTTGGTGTAGAGGCGAAAGTTCGCAGGGTCTATGACATCGGCAGTGAAGGCCAATAGTGATGCGCTCGTCGCAATTTAGATTTGTCGATTCGCTTATTCAAGATGATGCTTGCAGGTGGGCAGTTAGGTATGTGTAAAAAAAATTCAATTTAATTAAAATCTGAAAATGAATTTTAATAATGTATAGAACAATTAAGGAAAATTTATTTTGCTATTGACTGAAATTTATATTTATATAGGTATAAATGGTTAAAAGAATTTCTAAAATGAAGAATATAATAAGAATTTTGAAAAAAAAGCATTTAGAAGTTTAGATAAAATCCAATTTTTAGAAAATCTATGTAGGTTATTTATAAATATATATGTAGTTCGTAAAGAAATAAATATACGTTTACCTATTTTAATTTTTCTAATTCATCTTTAAATTAAGGGTTTGGTGATTAATTTATTCTATTAAAACTATTAAAATTATTTTTGTTACTAAGAGAATTGTTTAAAAGAAAATTTGTTTAAAAATTTAATCATCAAGTTAAATCTAAATTATTATTTGAATTTAAAATTTTAAATTGGTGGATTGAGTTGTTCGAATTTATTTCGAATATTAATAAAATTATATAATTGTTTGGCAAGGTCTAGAATCACGAAGAAAAGTAGTCTGGAATGGAAACGGATTGCAAACATCAACAAACAAGAAGGTGAGTTAATCTCGCTCATCTGTTTATAATTTAAATGGTTAAATTTAAACAATTGGATGATTAATTGATTTGATTAGATGTGCTATATTATATACAGTACTATATAGTATATATTGAAATGATTGATTTCCCGCATTATATAGCGGATGAGACCCTATGCGCCGCTTAATACCGGATGATATTTTATAAATCTCATATACCGCGATATTCCAACTTGAAGTGGAATTGGTATTTTATATTATGCTAACGTCTATCGATGCAGGGAAACAGGTTGGAGGGATCCAACTGGATTTCTTAAAATTATCTAGATTATTTAATATTCACTGTTACGATTATTTAATATTTTGTGATGAATATTATTGAAAATTGGAATATTTAACGCTATGGTTTACTTGAATATATTTCGATACACTGAGTTATCAAAATATATAGAAATGGGATTTTAGAAAAGAAAATAAAAGGAAGAGAATTTTTAAAGTGAAATAATTATAGAGAATTTAAATAAATTAAGAATGAACTGGATAAGAATATTAGTGGTTTTGAAATTCCAATAAATTCCGTATATGAAAAGGGAATTTTGAATAAACAGGAAGATAATGAATTTTAAACTTCAGTGTTATTATTTAAAAGAATAAAAAAATTATTTTAAATTTAAGATTTAAATTATTGAAAAGAATAAAGAAGAAATTTGGAAAACCTGAAATTGGTATGTTTCAGTTAAAAGATTTAAAATCAAAACGAAAAAAATTAAGTCTATAATTAGTGGATTTTGAAATGAATTGAGTAGGTAAAGAAATTTATTTCAAATGGGGTAAATTGGAAATCAATTTGGAAATTGATTTAAGTGTTGAAATTGGAAATTTAAAGGAGAATGGGACGTTGAAATTTGTAAACTCGGTTTATAAAAGTAAAGTAATAAATTAGTGGATATTTGGAGGAATAAATCCACAATGGAAGTTATTTAAGGAATGAGTAATTTTGTTTAAAAATAAATAGTGATTTATTTTTTTAAAAGGATGCGAAGAGAAGTATATTTCCCTAAATAGCCAAGTACGTTTCAAAGTAAAATTTTAAAAGTTTTAATGTCGTTTTAAAAAGCATGTTTTAGAAAATTTATTATTTCTAAACATTTAAATTCTAAAGTAAGTATTTTCTTTTAATCTATTATAGCAGAATTATTTAAAAGTGACTTGGTATTTGTTTCTAAAGAGAAAATCTAGTTTTATATTTTATAAAGTAGCCTCATTTTAAATATTCCTAATATATATATATATATATATATATATATATTTAATAATGTATTGAAATAGTTTTCAATCTAAATGTTAAAATATATTTTATAATAAATTATTTTAAAGTTATTTCAAAAATCCAAATCTTTTACTTGGTATTTTCAGTGGAAATAAATATTTAGGAATTTATTCCATAAGAAGAGTGTGGGTTGAAAACTATTTTCAAAAGGATTGAAAATAGAAATATATCTTGCGAAGATATTTTGAGGTTAATAAATAATTTGGTGAAATTATTTATGGTTGATGGTTGTTTGTACATGTTAATTGATAGTTAAATAACCGACTATCATTATTGACCAAATGCGCCGATCGTTTCGAAGAGACCGGGATCGAGATTAATTTCTCGAAAACCACTTCGATACGGTTTGTACGTTTTCATGGGAAAAACGAGTTCGGAGTTGAAGATGGAGCAATGAATTGCAAGGGCTAGTCTCTACTAATCCTGAGGATGTTTCTAAAATGGATGTAGTAGGAATAGTGCCTTCGGTTTCGTTCAAACCCGGGACGGACTTATATGGATGAATGCTTTCGGAACATCGTCGGATGGACGATGGGCATTATAAGTGAAACATTCTAAAAAGATAACGCTTAGCCTCAAGCCTCATCAACCGCAAATGACTGAAAATCAGGGGTTATGCAGCAAGGCTAGGTGGGTAGCACCCATTTCAGGGTGAGGTCATCCCTGTCTAGATGTCCCTTTTATTTCCTCTTAGTGGTGCGGTTGTTGATCACAACCGTGGGGTGACCTTACTCGAGATTATCCAGTAAGGGGTAGTCCCAGTCTCGTGTTGCAGGGGGTCGGGAGTGATCCTCGGTATGTTGATCTAAACCAGGTACCGTGACAGTTGTTACCCTAGTACCTAGTCATTAGCTGGAAATCCATTCTCCTACGCGCCCGTACGGTTTTGATTGTGCCCAACTTTTGCTGAAACGTGAGATGCAAGCATTTCAGCTAGATTCTATTTTACTTTCTATAGACACTATTATAATATCCGAGGATTTTAATAAAAAGTGTTTTAGCTATCGTAAGGTAAAAACCCGACATGTTTATTTGTGGTATGGTCTTACACGATGCTTTTGTTTCCAAAGTATTCTGAAACTTTAATAATCAATTTGGGTGTGATTTTCTCACGCTGGTATTCCAGACTGACTCGGGTGTTATTTAATTATAATGCTCGGGTCAGACCGAGTACTATAGAATACAGGAAAGAAGGCTGTGAAGCTCAGGAGACAAGCTGGATGGCGAGACGTACTTCCGTACTTGTTTTAAATTTTCCGCTGTGTCGATTTGCTGTGTATTCAGTGGTGTGTATTGTGTGTTATGATGTACTCTGATGATGTATGTATAAACAGATACAGTATTTGTTTTTGGTGTAAAGATCTGTGGTTATCTATTATATTTGATTTTGCTGCGATGGTTAGATTCTGATGTTGTTTCTATCTTCTTCTACCTCTTCTTCTTTAACCCAAATGGTTCGTATTAACATTCATCTTGGGTTGATTGATGTAGAATAGTGTTGACTTAAGGGGTACGGATTTGCAGGTCATTACAATTGGTATCAGAGCTTAGGTTGGAGATAACCCTCACTCTGGTGGGGATTACTCATTGAAAATAGAGTCTATAGTACTCTAGAATGAGTTTGAGTGTATTAATAGATATGAGCGCGTATTTATTAGTGAATATAAATTGTTTTAATATTTTGTTGGCTTATTGGTTGAGTGGAATATGAATTCTGATCGAGTAAGTTGGCCGCTATTCGAGAAGAGTTTATAAACACCTGACACGATAAATTGACACAGTATTGTTTTAAAGGTGGGTGAATGAAATAATTTTACCCAAAATATATTTTGATATAAAAGAAAAGTTTTGTAAACTATTTTAGCTAATATATGGTTGCTTGGACGTTGGGAATGATAATATTTAAATTATTATCATTGTTATGTAAAAATTTAACTAGAAATTGAAAATATAACCAAAGGTTAAGGAAATAAATTCATTTATAAAATGAAATTTATAAATGTGAATTATAAACGTGATTTATAAATTGAAATATAATCAAATGGACAGTTTGTTTAAGCATAAATTATACAAATGAATTATAGTTAAAATCTGATTTAAGCCAGAATTTGAAAATTTAAAACCCTGGAGATTTTGGAAGTGTTTGTCGAAGTGTTTTGAAGATAAATAATAGCATTATTATTTTGGAGGTATTTCTGGAAGGAAATTTCTTCAAATAAATTTTGGGAAGGGATATAGCATTGAACTCACTTCAATCGCTGGAAAATAATTTCGGTGATGACTACAGCATCATCGATGTTCATTTTTGAGTTTCTAAGTGACGGATTGCTGCCAAATTGATTTGTTTAGAAGAATTATTTTTTTTATAATTTCAAAGGAAATTTGTTGGGAATAAAAACCAGGATTGGTTTAAAATTTTGAGAAGGGTGATTTTGAGATAATGGTGATTTCAAATGATTTGCAACCAAAGGCCGGTGTTTAAAAATCCTGATGAGATAGGTTATAAGCTTATAAATTGAGATGATTTTTAAATCAGGAACGAAATATGAGCTTTGAATGTTGGAATTAAAATTTAAAGTGAAAGGTTAAAAATGAAATTAACTTGGATCGAGGAAGAAAATTGAATCGAATTGAATTAAATAATTCTGAGTTAAAATAGAATTGGATTGGAATAAATGAATTAGAATAACTTATAAAAGAATTAAAAATCAAGTATTGAATTATAAATAGGGGGAGAACTAATTAGATAACAAATTAGTTAACGAAATATGTGAATGGAACCTAATGTAGTTAAATAGAAGCTGAATTTGTGAGTTAATTTTGAAGTTTGGAAATAAATCTCGAGTTATAAATCAAATTCAACTTGAATCGTTAGAGAAGTAAATATAATTGAAATGTGTTGCCAAATAAAAGGAAATTGGATTAAAATAGGGATGGTTTTAGTTGCAAATAAAACCCAAATGAGTGGGGATAAATTGAAAATGGCCTTGTAATTAATTAAATGAATTGAGAATGAATTGAATCTGGAAATTTAAAATTTATACGAAATAGGTGAACTAATAGAATAAATTTGTAGTATGAAATGATATTTGATTGAAATAGAATCAAGTTGAATTAAATAGAAAATTTTATTTGCAAAACGAAAATGAGCTTAAGTATGAAATTTGAATAATTTCAAATAAATTAATTTAAGTTTAAAATTAGTGGAAGCTTGGCTTCGAGTAAGGGTAAAGTCCATTAAATAAAAGCTTGGGTAAACTTAAATTGGGAAATGGTTATCAATATACAAGCATGGAATGTTTCAAGCTTAATAAAATGGTCTCAAATGAAATAAAGGCAAATATGGTATGAAACGGAAATGAATGGATCGTGAATAAAATTAAAAAGGGATAAAATTGAAATAGAATGTGTCGAGCTAAATAAAATGGTTGTGAATGAATTAAAATAGAAGTTGGAATCAATTTAAAATGGTTATAAGCTTAAGTAATTCTTATTCGCATGAATAACATCAAATTTGCACAGAAAATTAGTCATTTTATCTAAACGAAAGTACATATATTAACAGAGGTGGATAGAATTGATTTTTAAATCAATTGGAATAATATGGGTTTGTTAAAAATTAAAAATGAATTGAATATAAGCAAGTGGGTTGTAAACCATTCAAATTGAATGAAAATGGTATATGAATTATTTGAAAACAGTTGAATTAGTATTAAAACTATATAAATTGCTTACGGAAAGTGTTTAGTGTGCATTGCTTTTAGAATTCATGTGTTTAGCTATTGCAAATAAGTGAAATATTGTTGAACTTCATATATATGGCACTTACATGTTTGAATTGAGTAAGTCCAGGTACCGGGAAGCCGTTTGGCTGGATTTTGGGCACGCTAACTGCTAAATAAATAACCCGCTTGCTTAAAAATGCTAAATAAAGGTACGCCTATGCAATAAAAATAGGAAATATGAACTATTTTTGTTTTTCCGATAGGGTGGGTCGATGTATATATATTTATATCTTTTTTCAAATTGCAAAAACTCCTCCAAACAAAGGAGACTCTGCCAAAATTTTCCGAAAATTTTGGGAGTTAGAAAAAAAATTTGTTAGCGACAAAACGATTTCAAATTGAAAATTGAAATAAATTAGTGGATGAAACTAATTTAAAATAATGATATGAATCATTCATAAATGGAAGATAAAATTCAATATTCAGAGTTGAAGATAATTAAATTCATATGGAAATGTGAAAACTAAATTGAATAGAAGTAGATATGAAAACTTCTGTAAGGAAATGTATAGCATGATTTTAAAGGCTATGATTGGATATTATTGCTAAGTAGGATATGCAGGTATTATAAAGGGAAAGGAAAATTGGTTTTGATTTCAGAAGATAAATTTGCATTACTCGACAAAAAGGTATGTGTTTACATTTCTGAGTGAAAATTGATAGGGTTTTGATCTAGCCACTTGGCTTTTTGTTTTCTTATAGAACTTGAAAGCCCGTAAAGGCATTTTGTAGTTGTACCGAGCTAGCCGCGCAAAGAAGAAGCTGGCGAAATTTTATGAAAATTTAGAGAGTTAGAAAATTTTTGAGAAATTTTGAAAATTTAAAACTTGGTTTTGAATTATAATTTGAATGGTTGAATAAGTAAAGTTATTTGGAAACTAGGGAAGGTTTTGGAAAGTTTGTTGAAGTAAAAATGAGTCTTTAGTAAAGATATGTTATGACAAGTTGATAAAACCGTTTGGTTTTGGAAAATAGTAATGGATATTGGATCAATCTTTTTAACTAGCAATTTCGGGGACGAAATTCTTTTAAGATGGGAGGAATGTAACGACCCGGATTTTTCATCGTTAAGTTTGGAATATTTAAATGGGTTTAAATATTTAATTTGGATTATAAATTGATTTTGGATATGAAAAGTTTGATTTTTATTCAATAAAATAGATTCAGAATTTAATATAGCAGTTTGTTGAATGATATAACTATTTAATTTAATAATTGGGAATTGGGTAAAATATAAATTCTGGAGTTTTGAGCTTGTTAAAAATATTTTAAAGGCTTGTAAGATTTATATTGATAGCACTGAAGATAGTAAAAGCGTTAAACTAGAATTTGGAAGCGTTTTGTTACGTTTTGAAGATATATCGTTTAAATTGAATTTAAAAATAGTCTTCCAAGGCACTGTCTTGGATTATGACGAAACCAGTTCCATTGGATCCATAATATTATATTATTATTGGATTTTAATTTTCGTAGTGTTTGGAGTTGTTGTGTGAGCATACGACATATACACGCGCTTAAATCTATATCGAAAATTCAATATAATAACCGGTTCAAAATGCTATCTTCTCCATATGATCGAATTAGGACTCGAAACCTTTTACATTTTGTTCGGAATAGGGGAATAGCATTATAAACGCCTAGCGGCGTGCCTAAGTATGAGTTCAAAGTTTTACGGTATATAATCTGACACTTTTTATAAAAAAATATTCATATAAAAGCAAAATTTGAATCAATAGTCAAACCTTCTCATATACGCCACTCACCTCAATTTAAATTTGTGCCCAACCTTATCTTATTTTAGATGAGGAAAAAAATCGAACGAATAAAAGAAAAATCGGCAGAACAAAAGAAGGTAAAGTAAAATTATAAAGGACGAAATTTCTGTTCGAATCGTATCTCCTCGTTCAAAAATCGCATCCAATACTCCTGCTAATCAAGTGAGTTCTCGTTCGAAATTTTTTGGAGCCGTATTCGAATCGACGAGGCTGGGGAAGGCACATCGCGTTTGGTGGGTTCACGGTTGTCGGGGGCGGGTCGCGAAAGGGGTCTCGTTCTGGGTTTGTGTTGGGCGATGGGAAGGAAATTGTGGCGATCTGGTTCGAGTGGCAGTGTGCTCGAGCTCGGCATCGAGCGGAGGGATCACGGACCTCGCTAGCAGCGGTTAGGGCTCGAGGTGGCTTTCATCGTTGGCCAATTGGGTGGTTCGTCGTCTGTCGCATGGAATTGGGATGGTCGATCGAGCTGTGTGATGTCGCGAGCTAGGGGTTTTAGTGCAGAGGCGAAAGCTCGTTGGGTCTATGATATCGGTAGTGAAGGCTGATAGTCATGCGTTTGTCGCAATTTAGATTTGTCGATTCGCGGATTCGAGACAATGCTTGTAGGTAGGCAGTTAGGTATGTGTAAAAAAAATGTCAATTTAATTTAAATCTGAAAATGAATTTTAATAATATACAGAACAATAAAGGAAAAATTATTTTGCTATTGACTCAAAATTTATACTTATATATTTAGTTATAAAAAGTTAAAAGAATTTCTAAAATGAAGAATATAATAATAAGAATTTTGAAAAAAAGCAATTAGAAGTTCAGATAAAATCGGATTTTTAGGAAATCTATATAGGTTATTTTTATAATTATATATGTATTTCGTAAAGAAATAAATATATGTTTACATATTTTAATTTTTCTAATTCATCTTTAAATTAAGGGTTTGGTGATTAATTTATTCTATTAAAACTATTAAAATTATTTTTGTTACTAAGAAAATTGTTTGAAAGAAAATTTGTTTAAAAATTTAATCATCAAGTTAAAACTAAATTATTGGCTGAATTTTAAATTTTAAATTGGTGGATTGAGTTGTTCGAATTTATTTCGAATATTAATAAAATTATATAATTGTTTGGCAAGGTCTAGAATCATGAAAAAAACTAGTCTGGAATGGAAACGGATTGCAAACATCAACAAACAAGAAGGTGAGTTAATCTCACTCATCTGGTTATAATTTAAATTTAAATGGTTAAATTTAAACAATTGGATGATTAATTGATTTGATTGGATGTGCTATATTATATATAGTAGTATATAGTATAAATTGGAATGATTGATTTCCCGCATTATATAGCAGATGAGACACTATACGCCGCGTAATAGCGGATGATATTTTATAAATCCCATATACCGCGATATTCCACCTTGAAGTGGAATTTGTGTTTTATATTGTACTAACATCTGTCGATGCAGGGAAACAGGTTGGAGGGATCCAACTGGATTCCTAAAAATTATCTAGATTATTTAATATTCTCTGTTATGACTATTTAATATTCTGTGATGAATATTATTGAAAATTGGAATATTGAATGCTATGGTTTACTTGAATATATTTCGGTATACTAAGTTATCAAAATATATAGAAATGGGATTTTTGAAAAGAAAATAAAAGGAAGAGAATTTGCAAGCGAAATAATTATAGAGAATTTAAATAAATTAAGAATGAACTGGATAAGAATATTAGTGGTTTTAAAATTCTAATAAATTCCGTATGTGAAAAGGGAATTTTGAATAAACAGGAAGATAATGAATTTAAACTTCAGTTATTATTTAAAAGAATAAAACATTTATTTTAAATTTAAGATTTAAATTATTGAAAAGAATAAAGAAGAAATTTGGAAAAGAGGTAAATAGTTTAAAGGAAAAACTTTAAACCAATTTTTATACCAAAGACGCAACATTTAGAATTTAGGCAGAAGGATGGTAGCGCTTTTTTTTCAATTTTCCGACTTCAACTGTTTCCTCCTCTTTCATCCAAGTTTACCCTAGCCGCCGTCTACCTTCAGCTACTACTTGCCCTAGCCGCCACTGTCCAAGCAATCGTCATCTGAAGTCGTTGTTGTCCAAGCCGCCATCGCCCAAGCCTCTCTTGCCGATGTTCGAATCGAATTGGATCTTCCGTTGTCGACGTCGATTTCTCCAAAATCAAGAAAACTTAACTTGTCGCCTCAACCCAAACCTATGTCAGAAATTATTCGACCTTTGAATTCAAGAGCTGCAAATTCAAGATCTAAGAAACGAATGGAAAAGCACAATCTAGAAGAAGACGAAAACAGTCTAAAAAGTACCATGAATTTCGAATGATATTTAGATATAGCATTTCTATATTTGAGACACAGTAGATTGGGTTTAATATGCTAAATGATAGACTAATATAGCATTTTTACTTTTAAATATATTATCATTATCTGACTATGCAAATTGATAGTTGGATATAGCATAAGCATATTTCAACTAAATAACGAAGAAAAAAGTGCAAAATGATACTTGAATATAGCATAAATATATTTAAAGTGAACTAGCATGAATAGAATATACAAAATGAAATAAGTATTTCTATAGAGAACTACCATGAATAGAATATACAAAATGATAACTACATATAGCATCTGTGTTTTTTAATGTAACATTTTAATCACAAAGTTCACTACCATGTTTATGATATACAAAATGATAGTTTAATGTAGCATTTGAGTTATGCGGTCTACTATCATGTTCAAAATAGACAAAATGATACTTTAATGTAGCATTTTAATTATGAAGTCCAATATTATGATTACAATATGCAAATTGGGATTTAGTGTAACATTTTAATCACAGAGTCCACTACCATGTTTATGATATGAAAAATGATAGTTTAATGTAGCATTTAAGTTATGAAGTCAATTATCTCATTTAAAATATGCAAAGTGATAGTTTGATATAGCATTTTACTTATGAAGTCCAATATCAAAGTTACAGTATGCAAAATGATATCCAATGTAGCATTTTAATCACAAAGTCCACTAGCATACTTCATGCATACAGAATGATAGTCTAACATAGCATTTGAGTTATGAAGTCCAATGTCATGTTTACAATATGCAATATGATAGTTTAATATAACATTATAGTTATAAACAACAGCTTGAAGCTTACCAGAAATACAATCAACATTAAATACACCAACTGAAACTAACAAGAGCAACATTCCACATCAAATACAAAATAATAAAACAATAAAAGACTAAATTGCATAATATACAGAGAAATGCTAGTTTCATATAGCATAATAATATGAAAGATACAGTAATCACACGCAGAAACAAAAAACTGATCAAAAACATTACCAATCATCAATAATTCCAATACACGTCAAACATCCAATTAAAATCAAAATCGTGTTAGAACTCCATAGCGTTCACAAGCAAGTGGCGATGAACTCAAACTCAAAGCGCTCACAGCATCGTCTCCTATTCTCGATATCACAAAGCACAACGAAAATGGCGAACTCGACTCAAGCAATCTAGAATGGAGGAGCGTCGATCTCGATCTTCATCTGAGAGAAATGGTGAAGTGAGATGCATCTTCGAATCGGCATCTTCAGGTGAATAGCAACAGTGAGTTTGTGAAGACGGAGCGGGGAATTTTATTCAAGGAGAAGCAAAGATCAATTTAATTTTTTGTAGTCGGCATGATTTGAGTTCGAGATTGAAGAGGAACGAGATTGAAGAAGACGCACGATTTAATTTTTGTTCAAGTTTTCCCTTCAGCCGAAATTATAAAACCCGCGTCCTCAAAAAGGAAAACAAATCTGTGCGTCTCTCAAGCAAAAAAACATGATGTATTTTTCCTTCAGCCCATTTTCCTGTTTGGAAAAATCTGAAATTGGTATGTTTCAGTTAAAAGATTTAAAATCAAAACGAAAAAAATAAAGTCTATAATTAATGGATTTTGAAACGAATTGAGTAAGTAAAGAAATTTATTTCAAATGGGGTAAATTGAAAATCAATTTGGAAATTGATTTAAGTGTTGAAATTGGAAATTTAAAGAGAATGGGACTTTGAAATTTATAAACTTGGTTTATAAAAGTAAAGTAATAAATCAGTGGATAATTGGAGGAATAAATCCACAATGGAAGTTATTTAAGGAATGAGAAATTTTGTTTAAAAATAAATAGTGATTTTTTTTAAAGGATGTGAAGAGAAGTATATTTCCCTGAATAGCCAAGTACGTTTCAAAGTAAATTTTTAAAAGTTTTAACGTCATTTTAAAAAGCATGTTTTAGAAAATTTATTATTTCTAAACATTTAAATTCTAAAGTAAGTATTTTCTTTTAATCTATTATAGCGGTAATTATTTAAAAGTGACTTGGTATTTTTTTTAAAGAGAATATCTAGTTTTATATTTTATAAAGTAGCCTCATTTTAAATATTCCTAATATATATATTTTTAATAAAGTATTGAAATAGTTTTCAATCTAAACGTTAAAATATATTTTATAATAAAGTGTTTTAAAGTTATTTCAAATATCTAAAGCTTTGTACTTGGAATTTTCAGTGGAAATAAATATTTGGGAATTTATTCCATAAGAAGAATGTAGGTTGAAAACTATTTTCAAAAGGATTGAAAATGAAATATATCTTGCGAAGATATTTTGAGGTTAATAAATAATTTGGTGAAATTATTTATGGTTGATGGTTGTTTGTAAATGTTAATTGATAGTTAAATAACCGACTATCAATATTGGCCAAATGCGCCGATCGTTTCGGAGAGATCGGGATCGGGATTAATTTCTTGAAAACCACTTCGATCCGGTTTGTACGTTTTCGTGGGAAAAACGAGTTCGGAGTCGAACATGGAGCAATGATGTGCAAGGGCTAGTCGCTACTAATCTTGAGGATGTTTCCAAAATGGATGTAGTAGGAATAGTGCCTTCGGTTTCGTTCGAACCCGGGGCAGACTTGTATGGATGAATGCTTTTGGAACATCGTCAGGTGGACGATGGGCATTCTAAGTGAAACGTTCTAAAAAGGTAACGTTTAGCCTCAAGCCTCATCAACCGGGAATGACTGAAAATCAGAGGTTATGTAGCAAGGCTAGGTGGGTAGCACCCATTTCAGGGTAAGGTCATCTCTGTCTGGATGTCCCTTTTATTTCAGCTTAGTGGTATGGTTGTTGATCACAACCGTGGGGTGATCTTACTCGGGATTATCCAGTAAGGGGTAGTCCCGGTCTTGTGTTGCGGGGGTCGAGAGTGATCATGTACCGTGACAGGTGGTACCCCAGTGCCTAGTCATTAGTTGGAAATCCATTCTCCCTACGCGCTCGTACGGTTTTGATTGTGCCCAACTATTGCTAAAACGTGAGATGCAAGCATTTCAGCTAGATTCTATTTTACTTTCTATAGACACTATTATAATATCATAGGATTTTAATAAAAAGTGTTTTAGCTATCGTAAAGTAAAAACCGAACATGTTTATTTGTGGCATGGTCTTACGAGATGCTTTTGTTTCCAAAGGATTCTGAAACTTTAATAATCAATTTGGGTGTGATTTTCTCACGCTGGTATTCCAGACTGACTCGGGTGTTATTTAACTATAATGCTCGGGTCAGACCGAGTATTATAGAATACAGGAAAGAAGGCTGTGAAGCTTAGGAGACGAGCTGGATGGCGAGACGTACTTCTGTACTTGTTTTAAATTTTCCGCTGTGTTGATTTGCTGTGTATTCAGTGGTGTGTATTGTGTGTTATGATGTACTTTGATGATGTATGTATAAACAGATACAGTATTTGTTTTTGGTGTAAAGATCTGTGATTATCTATTATATTTGATTCCGCTGCGATGGTTAGATTCTGATGTTGTTTCTATCTTCTTCTTCTACCACTTCTTCTTTAACCCAAATGGTTCGTATTTCCGTTCATCTTGAGTTGATTGATGTAGAATAGTGTTGACTTAAGGTGTAGGGAATTGTGGGTCATTATATTTCAGATAATTATGCTGTAACTTTTTCCAAAAATCTCCAGAGTCACAAATAAATTTGCTCTCGTCAAAATCATATCCTTTTTATAATCCTCTTTTTTTGAACCATGAGAGAGTTTATAAAATAAAATTTTCAATTACTTTAAAACTCTATATATATCTTAAGTATTTAAAAGAAAGATGATTTAGTTTCAAAAACATGTTCGAATTATTATTTAAAATGTCGAAAAAACTTGTATAACATTAATAACTCATATTTAGTTAAACGAATAAATTTTCAAAGCTGATTTCGAAAGTTAAAATTTACTGAAATAAATACTTCATATTTAAAAATCTACATACCAAGTGCCTCAATCTCAACTAGTTTAAAATTCCATAGCTTTAAAATAATAAAAATTTCCTTTTTAAAACAAATTCACTTCTTAAAATTTAAAATATATTTTTAAAATCTCAATAACCAATTTACTTTATAACTTCCTCTCGATTTCACATCATATCGATTTATCATCGCTTCCCTAACCATTTCCATTTCAAAAATAGAATCTACTATTTTTCTCAACCCTGCTTTACATATTTTAATACAAATTCAATCCATGAATTTGTAATTCCAATTATTGTCTGACATCGAATTCCATTATTTATAGACATCGTTTATCACTTTTATAATCCCTTGGTTTTACCTATTTATAGACAAATCTTATATTTTTAAAATTCGGTTGTATACCTTCATTCCTTATAAATTCCTTTTATACTTCCAACCTATTTTAATATTGATTTTAACTACTTTTATATTTCTAGAATATTATAAATTATTTTATATAATTCATTTTTAAAATCTCCATTTAAAAGTTATAATAGTCAAGTATAACCAAACTCAAATATTTTTACTAATCCAATTTCTTTTAAATAAACCTAATTCCAACATAAATATTTTTATATCAAAAATTCCCTTTATTTCCATAAATTTAAAAATACATTTGTAGTATTTAAATTATCAAAATTCATACCAGTGTTACAATAGCATCCAATAATTCCGTACTACTACAACAATCCATAATAGATTATTCTGCACAGATCATATATCACTATATATGAAAAATAAACAAATTTAAGGAATCCAGTTGGATCCCTCCAACCTGTATCCCTACATCCACAGATGTTAATATAATATTTAAATATACCAATCCCACTTCGAGGGGGATATTGCGATATATAGCATCATCCGCTATTATGTGGGCGCATAGGCCCTCATCCGCTATAGTATGCAGGAATATTACTCCAAATACTAGTATATATACTAATATATGTATAATATATCATCCAACAGATAAATTATAAATTTATTGATCAATCCAGCATCAAATAATTTAAATTAAACAATTAAATTTTATCGTGGTAATCCAAAAGAGTGAAAACTTCTTATCTTTGATTTTTATTTGCAATCCATTCTAATTTTTATTCCATTGCGTACATTCTCCAGCCACGAACTCCATACGCATGTTTTTAATTCATTTCAGACCTCATAAGAATGAATTATGAATTTATTAGTCGTCAAGAAAATTTTATTAATAAAATTAAGGTTAACTAAAGAAATTTAAACTGTTTTTAAGCAATTAAAATTACCATCAATAACAACACAAAACCATCTTCCCAAAATCAACCGAACAGCCTCTGATTATTCACTTCCAAGGGATCAATCTTGACAACACGACCACTACCTCTCCACGCTCACCTCCTCTTCATCCTATGACATCGACGGTGCCACCAACCTGTTCCCCCTAGGTGCGCCCTCCACATCGAGCCCAAAACTATAGCCACTGCTCAAATCGACATGCCAACCATTCACCACCTACCGCTATCACAAGTCGTCAATACTGACAGTCGCCTCAACGCCGCATGTTGCCCCGCCTCCCATTCGTGACCACTCCTACTCGCGCTCTGCCCATTGACACGCTATTCGAGCTTCGCAACTCCTTGCAAGTTTTCGAGTCGCTCCTTCTCGCGACCTCTCTTTCCATACATTCACTCGAATCCTAGATACCCCCATTAATCGATTACGGGAGATCTTCTTTGCTCATCTCTTTTCTTTTTTTTAATATGCCATTTTCCTTTTTGAACTGGAATCGAGAATTGGAAAGGGAATGGAAGAAGTAAAGATGATTTTTGAGCCCGGCCATTTTTTCTCTTATTCCTTTTCTTTCTAAAGCTTTGAAATGAAAATAGATGGGAGGGACGTGATTTAAAGGAGGAAACATACTTGAGGAAGTAATAGGTACTAGGTTGGCTGATGATGAAAAAAAGTAGGCTGATGGGAGGGAATGACAGCCTAGTCAAAATCAATAATAAATCAAATCATCTCGAATTCGTAGCTTAAAATCTTGACCTCCTATCGAGGCATGCTGCTAGGTGTTCATAATGTTATACCCCTATTTCGAATGCAATGGAAAAGGCTTCGGGTCCTTATTCGATCATATGGAGAAGATAGATTTTTAGACTCAATTATTATATTGAATTTTCGATATAAATTTCAGCGCGTTTATATCCCATACAACCAAACGATAACTCCAAACGTTACGAAATCTGAAATTCGATCGTAATACGATATTACGGATTCAATGAAACTAGTTTGGTCGAATTTCGAGATTGTGCCCGGGATTGCTATTTTAAATGCCAATTTAGACAAGCTATTTTTAAAACTGAACATATCGCCTTTAAATTCAATTTTAAAACTTATATTATTTTCGTTATTATTAATATAAATTTTACAAGCCTTTAAATTATTTCTAACGAGCTTAAAACTCAAGATACCAAAATTTAACCAATATTCGATTATTAAATTCAATAATTAAATTATCCAACAAATCGCTATATTTAAATTCTTAATTTATTTCGTAAATAAAAACCAAATTTTCATATTCAAAACCAATCTACAAATTCAAATTCAATGTTTAAAACCATTTAAATATTCCAAGTCATACGTTGAAAAATCCAGGTCTTTACATTTCTCGCCCCTTAAAAGAATTTTGTCCCCGAAATTGCTAAGGCGGGAAAATGCTCCAAACCTATTAAATTATCCAAAACCCACTTAGATAACTTGACATTCCACTTTTCTAATCTCTTAGTTTACAATTGAACAATCGGTTTTCCATCTTAAACCAAAATCCTTTATTTCGATTATGAATTCGAAATCAATTTCCATTAACAAAAAATTTCCCAAAAGTTTTCTAACTTCTTAAATTTCCGAAAATTTTTGGTAGAGTCTCCCTTGTACAGAGGACCATTTGGGATATGACAAGAGAGATAAATATACATACTCGACCCGCACGATCGGAAAATAAAAACATACATCAATATTTATATTTTCAATCTTTTATTGTGTAGGCATACCTTTTTTAGCGTTTTTTAAGCAAGCGGCTTATTTGTTTTGCAATTAGCACGACCAAAGTCTAGCCAAACGGCTTCCGGGTACCTGTACTTACTCAATTTAACATGTAAGTACCAATATATGAAATTTAATAACATTCACTTATTCAAATGGTTAAACGCATAAGTTTCATAAGTAATGCATGCTAAATAATTTATTTATAAGCAATTATTAGGTTCAGAAACTTATATAATTTCTTTCAACCTATCCATACACTATTTCATTCCATTTGGAACGATTTTACAACCAAATTGCTTATATTCAATTTACATTTATGCTAAAAAAATTATTATTCATTCCAAATTGATTAAAAAATCAATTTCATTCACTTCTATTAATTCATAGAATTTTATTTACTTCCGTTTACGTCGAATGACCAATTTTCTTGTGCAAATTCGGCGATATTCATTTAAATAAACAATCACTTAAGCTTATAGTTGTCTTAAATTGATTCCAACACAATTATATTTAATTACATTCCTTTTTAACTTGTCCGCGACCAATACAATTACATTCCATTCATTTTCACATTCAACACCTTCAAACCTATTTATATTTAAACTCGGAACCACTCATGCTATTTTGTTTAATGGCCATTTCACAATTTTACTTGAGGCCAAGCTTCTTAAGTTAATTTATTTACTTCAAATTATTCCAACTCCATAACTTAAGTTTATGTAAGAAATTCCATTTTAACTCTTAATTTGATTTTTATTTAATCAAATTTCATCCATTTACTAATTTATTCAATTAGTTTATTCATTCAATCCATTTTAAATTATAATTTACATATTCAATTTATTTCCGAATTCATTTAAATGATATTAAGGCCATATTTAATTTATTTATACTCTAATTAGATTTATTTGCAACTCAAACCATTTCTATTTCAATCCAATTTCATTTTATTCGATAACTTTTCAATTATATTTCATTCTCTTACAATCTAAGTCGAATTTTATTTATAAATCAAGTTTCACTTAAAAAATCTTTTTTTAATTAACTAACTAATTATCTAATTAGTTCATTTCTAATTTATAATTCAATATTTGATTTTTATTTCAAAAATCACTTTAGTTAAATTTTCTTGAGCTCAATTCTGTTTTTACAATTCAAGCTGGAATTTATTTCCCTTACTAAAATATCAATCAATTTTATTTTGGGTTTTCTATTTCACTTTTAACTTTTTATATGTCACACAAAACACTTCTAGCCTTCCATTCATTTATGATCAAGTACATTCACATGTTATTTTTATTTTTAACTTGAGATTATACACTTATTTATAGCCCAAGTATATTTTTATTTCATGAATTTCAATTTTAATAAGCTGTTGAAATTTATTTATTCCAATTCAATTTTTTAATCTTCGATTCAATCCAAATTCAACTAATTTCATTCATCTTAGCTTGTGTTAAATTTTCATTTTAATTTTATTTCTCAATACAATTAAACTTTTTTTTCAATTGAATTCATTCACATCCCAATTTAATTCATTTAACTAGTCTAATTTACTAAATTATTCCATTTAAATCATAATGAATTAAATTTCTAAAATTTTATTTATTCAATTTAACTTACGTTGAATTCTATTTAATTCTATATCTCAATCCCGATCGATATGATTTCCAATCCAATTTTACTTAACTTAGATCAAGTTAAATTTTATTCTTTTTAACTTACTTAAGTTTAAATTTTATTTCCAAAATTCAATCCTCATATTTTTCCTTCCTTATTTATAATCATTCTCAATTTATAAGTGTATAACTTATTTCCTAATTACCTCTAAATTATTTAAATAAGCATTCCAGAATTTTTAAACACCCGATGTTTATTTCAAACCATTTTGAAATCTTAAATATTTCAAAGCACACTTGTAAACTTAAACACCTGGTTTTTATCCAAAACAAATTCCCTTCGGAATTTCCAAAACAAAACTTATTCTCCCCAAAATCTCCATATCAAACCATACTGGTAGCAATCCATCACTTAGAAACTCGAAAATGAATACTGATGATGCTACAGTCATAACTAGGATTATTGTACAGCGACCGAAGTGAGTTCAGTGCTATCTTCACTTTCAGAAATCCATTAAAAACATTTTTCTATTTAATAATAATACTATTATTCATCACAAAATACTTTGGAAAACATTTCAAAAAAAAACGTCCGGGATTAAATTTTCAACTTTGGTTTTTTTTTCAAGTCTTAGTTTTTAACTCAATCGTATAATCCACATTTGTACAATTTCTATTTGGTACAAACTATTTATAATCTTGTTTTGATTATAATATTATCATCCAAACACTCCAATCATACCATAATAATTTCTAAAAATTATTTCCTTTATATAAAAATATAATTTAGGTAAAATTATCTTATTAACCTGCTTCAAAACAGTATTGTGTCCGTTTACCTAGTTCAAATGTTTAGAAATCCATATCGATTTAGTGGCATCCCACTACTCGACAAGAATTTATGTACCACTAAATCAATAAGTCAACACAATATAAAACCTGTAACGACCCAGAATTTTTAGTAATTAAAATTTGAATATTTAATTAATTTTAAATATTTATAAGTGAATTTATAAGTCAAATAAATTTTATTTTGAATTTTTAGATTTAATTGAATAATTAAATCGATAATTTAATATGTTAAATTATCGTAATTATTGAAAATTGAGTTAAATATGATTGAAAATGATTTGTAAAATTTTATTTTATCATATGGGAGTTAGAACGATATTTTAGAACTTTTAAAATCGAATTAAAAGTTAATTTGTGAAAATTGAATATTTTAATATTAAAATCGACTAGTGAAAATAGTCAATTTTTGAACAGTCTCAGAATTGAACGAAACTAGTTCCATTGGATCCGTAATAGTTAATTATTATCGGATTTCAAATTTCGTGTCAATCGGAGTTATCGTTTGATCGTGGCAGCTCGAAACGCATCGAATTATTTTTAATTTTAATTTGGCGAGTTAAAATAGCCATTTTTCAAAAAGTCTCGGATTTCGACGAAACCAGTTTCATCGGATCCGTAATGTGATATTATTGTAAGGTTTCAAATTTCGTGTCAATTGGATTTACCGTTTGTCCGGTACAAATTAAAACGCCTAGAAATCGATTTAAATCGGTTTAATTTAAATTGAACGTTTGTAGCCATAACTCGCACAGATGTCCGAATTAGCTTTCAAAACCTGTTCCATTGTGTCCGAAACGCGGGGTAAACCCTAGAAACGCTGGTTACGGCGCGTAAATCGGAGTTCGGAATTTCAGGATTGAATAGTGTTTCGTCGGTTCCTTATAAATAGCCCTTCACTCTAAAAAAAAATAAAAAAAAAAGAAACCAAAACCCTAGCCGCCACCTCCCTGATAAACGGCCAGAAATGCTCAACGTTCTTCCTCGATTATCTCTCGATCCATTCACTTTCAAGCTTCGTGATCAACTACAAAGTGGTAGAGCACGACGAGATCTACGTTTTCAACGGTGGAGATCGCATTTGGAGCTACGGATCTTCGTCAAAGCACTCGCGTTCATGGCCGGTTTCGCACGCAAAACGAGGAGCAGGAGGTGGCCGAGTTCGTCATCCTTGCAGGCGTGGGTAGCTCTTGTCGCGAGCATTCCGATGGCACATCCTGATCGCCTTCAAGTGGAGCGAGGTGGTGGATAATTGGAACCCTAGTTGGCTAAGGAATGGGTTTGTGGTGCGGCTATGTACTGGAAACATGATGAGGGAGAAGGGGATGGACGGGCCTGATGCTTCAATGTTGGATCTAACGGCCTGAAATGGATGTGGGTTTATAAAATTTAATTTAAGTTGTAAATTGTTTATATAAAAATTCGTGAAACTTCAAAAATTCATATCTTTTTCATACGAGGTCGAAAACGCGCGAAACCAGTTGCGTTGGAATCGTATGGACGAGCACTACGCGATGAAATTGGATTGGAGTTGTTTGGAGTTAGTGAAAATTTTGGATAAAATTAAACGTCCGTTTAATTTTATTCGAAATAAATCGCTAAAACGGAATTTAAAATCAAGGTGAGAACTTCTCACTCAATCGAATCAGTTTCGATTTTATTTTAAATAGTTAGATTTAAAATATTTGAATACATGTTTGAATGATGATTGATATCTATTGATTGTTAAAATAGACATTATACGCCGTTAGTAAGCGGATGTTATTTATTAAAAACATATACCGCGAATATTTCATAAACAGTGAAATTGGTATTATATATAATAGCAATATATATATATTGGCATATGTATATATTGGAGTTATTGATTTCCCGCATTTATTTGTTTAGCGGATGAGACCCTATTGCGCCGTTATTAAGCGGATAATATTTAAATCCCATATACCGCGATAATTTCGTACTGGAGCGAAATTGGTATTGTGCTAATGTTTGTGATGCAGGAAAACAGGTTGGAGGGATCCAACTGGATTCCTCAACAGTATTTACTTGATTTCAGATATTTTGATATTTGATGGATTATCATTTCGATATATGATATCGTTGTTGTCGTGATTGACTATTTGGTATGTAGCATCATTGAACCAAATTTTGGGATTTTAAAATGATTTTTAAAGTGATTTTTGAAAATATACTTTATTTTTGGAATCGATCCATTATAAATAAATAACGTATAATTTTAATGTTATAAAAATTATGATTTTTGAGAAATATAGTTAAAAAATTGATTTTTGAAATTATGGGGTTAATAATTTTATAAAATAGTTTAAAACGGGATTTTAGAATTTATTATGAAAAGTTTAAATATAGGATTTATAAAATTTGATTATTTTATAAATCAAAATGGTGAAATAATGAAGGAGATTAAAGACGTTTTAAAAGAATAATATAAATTGAATTATATTTAGAGATTTATAAATGGATATTTATAAATTGAAATATTGAAATTATAAAACGAGTTTTTATAAGTGTTTGAATGAAGTGAAAATGAATTTTGTAAATGAATGGAACTTATAAAATTATAAATGGTGAAGTTATAAATGAAATTTATAAATGGTAAGATTTATAAATTTTGTGAAATTATTAAAGAATATACTTGGATGAATAATTGAATCTTATAAGTTATAAGATTTATAATTATGAAGTTCAAAGGAACGATTTTTGCAAACAAATAAATTATAAGTATTTGACTTATAATATGAACCTTTGTTTTATAATTGAGTTATAAATCGAATAGGTTAATAAAGGAATTTATAAAAGGAAGTTGTTATAAAATAAATAGAAATAGAATTTATAAACGTTGTTTTATAAATTCGCAAACGACTTATTTTGATAAGTAAATTGTTGAAACCTATTAATGGAGTTATATTCACGTTTTTGACTGTGAATAATCCTTTGAAATAAAATGAATAAAAGGATGAAATTTGTTAAACGTAGTATATTCACGTTTTTGAATAGTGAATAATAGGTTAAAGAAAACGTTTAGAATGTGATATTTTAAATAGAATTAAAACGATCTAACGATGTTTTAAAATGTGTTGAGATTCGAAACCATAGATTTCAACATTTATTGTTGAAATAGACGTTTTCGAGAAATAAAAGGGAATAGTGGACTATAACACTGTTGTTATAGTAAATGATTTCCGAAAGGAAATGTTTTGTATAGTATTGGGATTTATATATCTATTTTAATTTCGAATCCCTATACTAGTGATTTTTAGGTTGTCGTAACAATGTTTTACGCAACATTCGTTTTGGCCCAAATAAATATGTTTAAGAGAATGATTTCCTTAAAGAATGAAATATGTACTTAATCTCGATTTAAGTATATTGGATATTTTCTAAGTGTTGAAAATAAATAAAATTTGTGAATTACTTATGAATAAATAAGTATGGAAATGTTTTCCAATATAAAGTGAATATTTTGAGAATTTATCTTTTTGAAGATAAATTGAAATGAATAATTGAAATCGAATATTCATGGATATTTTGGATTAAAAATTCACTATGGAATTTATAAAAGAAAGTGGAATCTGTTTAAAAATAAATATTGATTTATTTTTGAAGTGTGAAATTATATATCTAGTGAAGATATTTTGGAAAATAAATAATTTGGAAAATTATTTGGAAACTGGTGATGTGTGCATATCCATTGATAGTTCAATAACCGACTATCAATATTTCCCTTTGAATGGGTAATTAATGTGAATTGTTTGAATTTGAATGTCACACTTATTTTTGAATAAGCGCTCACTATTCGGGTTAACCGGGAAAAGACCATGGGGTCGTATAACCCATTCCGAATATGTGATACGTCGTTGTGAATTGCATTGAAGATCGGTGTTGAAGACCGAGTATTTGTGAAAGCGATAGGATGACCTATCGATTGTCTCTGCACTGGGTAGCTCCTGGTATAGAGATCTCCTAAGTGATGGGAAATTCGATCGGGATTGTGAATACCCGGATTGCAAGGGCTTCGTGAGAAGTGCCTTCGGTTTTGTTCGAGCCCGAAACAGACTTGTATGGATAGTATGCCTGACATTACAAATTGAGATGTAAAGCCGATTTCTTTCAAATATATTTCTGTTGGTGGCGGAGAATTTATTCTTTTAGCTTAACACCCTTCTCTGAGACGTACGAGCTCAGAGGTTATGTAGTTGAATGTTATCAGTGATATATTCCCAATTTGGTAATGTGACATGCTGAGTGTTGCTGTAAATGATCATTGTGTTGATTATTGTGATAGGATCGTTTATTTGATCGTCTATCTTTGTGATCATTTCTATGATCATTTGTTGACCCAAAGCATGGCTTTTGTATAAAGTATGTCTTTGTGGACGTGACTTCGTCGAGCCTCACACCCCGTGAATGGTCAAAACAGGAAAGATGCGGCAAGGTTATGAGGGGTAGCGCCCTTTAGGATGTGTGCATTTCCTTCTGGAAAAGGGTGGTATCATGGTATGGAGCCCAGATACTTACTCATGTTGAAAACACTTTATGATCGCGTGAATTGATTGCGAGCGCTCGGTGAAAGGTCCCAAAGGACCGGGGGATGGCATATTCGGTCAGTTGTTACTCAGTTAGGGGTAACCCGGCCTTGTGTTGGTAGAGATCCGGTTTGGTTCTCGGGGATGTCCATCCAGAGGCATTCTCATGTGGCAATGGGAAGTTCCTTGGCCTGATCATTCGTTGGAAATCCAAAGAAACAATACGATCTTGTACGGTATTAGTTGTAGAACCTATCATTCACTTATGGTGGCGCCCTACTGTTTGGATGGTAGCTATAGTAGGCATAGTTCGGAATGTCTATGTTGGCTAAGATTTATATTCTACTTTCGAAATGAATTTTTCCTACACTATGCACTAGTAATAATATCAAATGTTCTTTTTAAATGCGTATCAAGCATCTTTGACTATCATAAGGAGAAATCTCCTCCGATTCTGCGTTTGCATTGTGTGTGTGTGCGGGAGGCCTTATGGTAGTCTCACTTTTAAAAAGCATTGCGAATTGATTTAAAAATAGCCCTCTATTTTGATTTTAAAGATAAATAAACTATTTTGAGTTCTCACACCAGTCACATGACTGACTCGGAGTTTATTGTTTTCCTTCCTAAACTCTGGGTGCCCACCAATTTTCACACGGGCAGTCAAGAGTTAGGTTTATCAGGATATTCTGGATATTCTGGAGTTGCTGGAGGCAAGATGGATGGCATGGCGTATTACTAATTATATAGTATTTCTTTTTCCGCTGCATTGTTGTTGTTGTATGTTGTTGTACACTCTGATGATATGATGTAATGAAATGAAATGAAATGTAATGTAATAACTGATATAGTTCTTTGTTTAAAGATTATTCATTTATTTATTATATGTTGTTCCGCTGCGAATTGTGAGATTCTGATGTTGTTCTGTTGTTTTCTGTTCTATTCCGTTCTATGTTCTCTATTCTCTTTTTCTTCTATTTTAAAATTTTCTATTTTCTGTTTTCTTTTCTCTCTATTTTTCTATCTTCTTATCTCTTCTTCTTTTACTTTTTCTTTTTCTTAAACCCTCAGTGTTCGGTTTTCCGTCGTTCGATTTCTCGGTAGTCGATAAAGTGAGTATCGATGTTGAATTTTCGGAAGACGAAGAATCGGGTCCTGACAATGTGGTATCAGAGCATATGGTTAAGCGACAACCATGGTTCTGTTGGGTATTACTCATTAGAGATATAGTCAGTAGTACTCTAGAATGAGTTGAGAGTAATAATAGCTATGAGAGCGTATTTGTTAGTGAATATAAAAATTGTTTTATATTGTGATGATTGGATTATTGAGTGGCATATGAACTTTCGTCAGCGTGGTCCGCAAGACTATGCCGAAGGGGTTTCTAAACACTTGAATAGAACAATTCGACATAATATTGTTTTAAAATTGGGTAAATGAAATAATTTTACTTGATTATATTTTTATATATAAAGAAATAATTTTTCAAAATTATTAAAGTGTATATAAGTTGATTGTTAAGATGATTGAATAACCTAAATAATAGAATAATTGTATAAGCAAAAGAATTATAAGAATTGAATTATAATTAAAGTGATTTGCAATTGTGAAATAAACTTATATATATAAGAAGTGAAACTATATGAATATATTTGTCAATATGAGTTATAAATAAAAATTAATTTAAAGTTAAATGGAATATAACTTAAGAGATGTTGAATGAAATTGATATTGGTATCAAAGTAAAATAATAAAGTGAAGTGATAAATATAAACTTAAGTTATATATATGAATTCAACTGTAGAAATTGAATTGGATTAATGGATTGAATATTAATCAATTAAATGTGAATTAAATTGATATGAAATAATGGATATAAGTGTTAATTCATGAAAATCTAATGTTATTGAAAGTTGAATAGTTGAATAAAAATCAATTAATTAAACCAATTAAAAGCAAAGGAATTTGGTTGTAATGAATATACTTTGGTTGTTATATGATTGTTAGTTGATTGATTGTATATAATTCATTAAGTGTTAATGAAAGTGAATTAGCGAAATTGAAAGCTAAAGTAATTGGAATTCGATTGAAAGTTAAGTGAATCTTAAATAGAAATGAATTTGATTGGAAGTGAACCAACTTGAATATGAATTAGTGAATATAAACTAATTGAAAATGAATGTTAGTAAAAACATCCAATGTAAATGAATCAAATATGACTAAATTGAAAATCAATTCATTGAATATTAATAAGAATATGAATGAATGTTTATTGGTTATGAATGCTAGTTGGTTGATTGTTGCATTTGTTGTTTGTTTCATTTGCTATGTTGACATGTATAGTTATTATGTTACTATATGTTGTATATTGAGATTATTTTCATATATGCATGTTCTCATGTTGTTTGTTGAGTGTTTAGTAGGTGCGGATCACGTTTGCTTCGCATTTGGAGCTCGCTTTCGCGCTATATTAGCCGTATATGCTTGCTAATAAAATATAAGGTACATATCTCGGATTAAATACCGTACTTTTATACTTTTTTCCCTGCGGGATGCCTCATTACTTGATGAGATGTATATTTGTGATATATATACTGTCATTTTTTTTTCGGATCGAGCCGCGCAAAGGAGACTATGGCGAATTTTTCCGGAAATTTAAGGCGTTAGAAAAAAAAATTGAGAAAATTGGAAAGTTTTGAAAACTTTAACTTTGATTTTGGAGTTGAAAGTTAAACAATAGTAGTTGTTTTTGAAAAGATAACTAAGTATGATTTGAAAACTTAGTAAAGATTTGTAAGAAGTTTAACTATGAATTTTGGAAAATTAATGGATTCTGTAACTTTTCTTACTTGTTAATTTCGAGGACGAAATTCTTTTAAGGGGGGAAGATTGTAACGACCCAGAATTTTTAGTAATTAAAATTTGAATATTTAATTAATTTTAAATATTTATAAGTGAATTTATAAGTCAAATAAATTTTATTTTGAATTTTTAGATTTAATTGAATAATTAAATCGATAATTTAATATGTTAAATTATCGTAATTATTGAAAATTGAGTTAAATATGATTGAAAATGATTTGTAAAATTTTATTTTATCATATGGGAGTTAGAACGATATTTTAGAACTTTTAAAATCGAATTAAAAGTTAATTTGTGAAAATTGAATATTTTAATATTAAAATCGACTAGTGAAAATAGTCAATTTTTGAATATTCTCAGAATTGAACGAAACCTGTTCCATTGGATCCATAATAGTTAATTATTACCGGATTTCAAATTTCGTGTCAATCGGAGTTATCGTTTGATCGTGGCAGCTCGAAACGCATCGAATTATTTTTAATTTTAATTTGGCGAGTTAAAATAGCCATTTTTCAAAAAGTCTCGGATTTCGACGAAACTAGTTTCATCGGATCCGTAATGTGATATTATTGTAAGGTTTCAAATTTCGTGTCAATTGGATTTACCGTTTGTCCGGTACAAATTAAAACGCCTAGAAATCGATTTAAATCGGTTTAATTTAAATTGAACGTTTGTAGCCATAACTTGCACAGATGTCCGAATTAGCTTTCGAAACCTGTTCCATTGTGTCCGGAACGCGGGGTAAACCCTAGAAACGCTGGTTACGGCGCGTAAATCGGAGTTCGGAATTTCCGGATTGAATAGTGTTTCGTCGGTTCCTTATAAATAGCCCTTCACTCTAAAAAAAAATAAAAAAAAAAGAAACCAAAAACCTAGCCGCCACCTCCCTGATAAACGGCCAGAAATGCTCAACGTTCTTCCTCGATTATCTCTCGATCCATTCACTTTCAAGCTTCGTGATCAACTACAAAGTGGTAGAGCACGACGAGATCTACGTTTTCAACGGTGGAGATCGCATTTGGAGCTACGGATCTTCGTCAAAGCACTCGCGTTCATGGCCGGTTTCGCACGCAAAACGAGGAGCAGGAGGTGGCCGAGTTCGTCATCCTTGCAGGCGTGGGTAGCTCTTGTCGCGAGCATTCCGATGGCACATCCTGATCGCCTTCAAGTGGAGCGAGGTGGTGGATAATTGGAACCCTAGTTGGCTAAGGAATGGGTTTGTGGTGCGGCTATGTACTGGAAACGTGATGAGGGAGAAGGGGATGGATGGCCCTGATGCTTCAATGTTGGATCTAACGGCCTGAAATGGATGTGGGTTTATAAAATTTAATTTAAGTTGTAAATTGTTTATATAAAAATTCGTGAAACTTCAAAAATTCATATCTTTTTCATACGAGGTCGAAAACGCGCGAAACCAGTTGCGTTGGAATCGTATGGACGAGCACTACGCGATGAAATTGGATTGGAGTCGTTTGGAGTTAGTGAAAATTTTGGGTAAAATTAAACGTCCGTTTAATTTTATTCGAAATAAATCGCTAAAACGGAATTTAAAATCAAGGTGAGAACTTCTCACTCAATCGAATCAGTTTCGATTTTATTTTAAATAGTTAGATTTAAAATATTTGAATGCATGGTTGAATGATGATTGATATCTATTGATTGTTAAAATAGACATTATACGCCGTTAGTAAGCGGATGTTATTTATTAAAAACATATACCGCGAATATTTCATAAACAGTGAAATTGGTATTATATATAATAGCAATATATATATATTGGCATATGTATATATTGGAGTTATTGATTTCCCGCATTTATTTGTTTAGCGGATGAGACCCTATTGCGCCGTTATTAAGCGGATAATATTTAAATCCCATATACCGCGATAATTTCGTACTGGAGCGAAATTGGTATTGTGCTAATGTTTGTGATGCAGGAAAACAGGTTGGAGGGATCCAACTGGATTCCTTAACAGTATTTACTTGATTTCAGATATTTTGATATTTGATGGATTATCATATCGATATATGATATCGTTGTTGTCGTGATTGACTATTTGGTATGTAGCATCATTGAACCAAATTTTGGGATTTTAAAATGATTTTTAAAGTGATTTTTGAAAATATACTTTATTTTTGGAATCGATCCATTATAAATAAATAACGTATAATTTTAATGTTATAAAAATTATGATTTTTGAGAAATATAGTTAAAAAATTGATTTTTGAAATTATGGGGTTAATAATTTTATAAAATAGTTTAAAACGGGATTTTAGAATTTATTGTGAAAAGTTTAAATATAGGATTTATAAAATTTGATTATTTTATAAATCAAAATGGTGAAATAATGAAGGAGATTAAAGACGTTTTAAAAGAATAATATAAATTGAATTATATTTAGAGATTTATAAATGGATATTTATAAATTGAAATATTGAAATTATAAAACGAGTTTTTATAAGTGTTTGAATGAAGTGAAAATGAATTTTGTAAATGAATGGAACTTATAAAATTATAAATGGTGAAGTTATAAATGAAATTTATAAATGGTAAGATTTATAAATTTTGTGAAATTATTAAAGAATATACTTGGATGAATAATTGAATCTTATAAGTTATAAGATTTATAATTATGAAGTTCAAAGGAACGATTTTTGCAAACAAATAAATTATAAGTATTTGACTTATAATATGAACCTTTGTTTTATAATTGAGTTATAAATCGAATAGGTTAATAAAGGAATTTATAAAAGGAAGTTGTTATAAAATAAATAGAAATAGAATTTATAAACGTTGTTTTATAAATTCGCAAACGACTTATTTTGATAAGTAAATTGTTGAAACCTATTAATGGAGTTATATTCACGTTTTTGACTGTGAATAATCCTTTGAAATAAAATGAATAAAAGGATGAAATTTGTTAAACGTAGTATATTCACGTTTTTGAATAGTGAATAATAGGTTAAAGAAAACGTTTAGAATGTGATATTTTAAATAGAATTAAAACGATCTAACGATGTTTTAAAATGTGTTGAGATTCGAAACCATAGATTTCAACATTTATTGTTGAAATAGACGTTTTCGAGAAATAAAAGGGAATAGTGGACTATAACACTGTTGTTATAGTAAATGATTTCCGAAAGGAAATGTTTTGTATAGTATTGGGATTTATATATCTATTTTAATTTCGAATCCCTATACTAGTGATTTTTAGGTTGTCGTAACAATGTTTTACGCAACATTCGTTTTGGCCCAAATAAATATGTTTAAGAGAATGATTTCCTTAAAGAATGAAATATGTACTTAATCTCGATTTAAGTATATTGGATATTTTCTAAGTGTTGAAAATAAATAAAATTTGTGAATTACTTATGAATAAATAAGTATGGAAATGTTTTCCAATATAAAGTGAATATTTTGAGAATTTATCTTTTTGAAGATAAATTGAAATGAATAATTGAAATCGAATATTCATGGATATTTTGGATTAAAAATTCACTATGGAATTTATAAAAGAAAGTGGAATCTGTTTAAAAATAAATATTGATTTATTTTTGAAGTGTGAAATTATATATCTAGTGAAGATATTTTGGAAAATAAATAATTTGGAAAATTATTTGGAAACTGGTGATGTGTGCATATCCATTGATAGTTCAATAACCGACTATCAATATTTCCCTTTGAATGGGTAATTAATGTGAATTGTTTGAATTTGAATGTCACACTTATTTTTGAATAAGCGCTCACTATTCGGGTTAACCGGGAAAAGACCATGGGGTCGTATAACCCATTCCGAATATGTGATACGTCGTTGTGAATTGCATTGAAGATCGGTGTTGAAGACCGAGTATTTGTGAAAGCGATAGGATGACCTATCGATTGTCTCTGCACTGGGTAGCTCCTGGTATAGAGATCTCCTAAGTGATGGGAAATTCGATCGGGATTGTGAATACCCGGATTGCAAGGGCTTCGTGAGAAGTGCCTTCGGTTTTGTTCGAGCCCGGAACAGACTTGTATGGATAGTATGCCTGACATTACAAATTGAGATGTAAAGCCGATTTCTTTCAAATATATTTCTGTTGGTGGCGGAGAATTTATTCTTTTAGCTTAACACCCTTCTCTGAGACGTACGAGCTCAGAGGTTATGTAGTTGAATGTTATCAGCGATATATTCCCAATTTGGTAATGTGACATGCTGAGTGTTGCTGTAAATGATCATTGTGTTGATTATTGTGATAGGATCGTTTATTTGATCGTCTATCTTTGTGATCATTTCTATGATCATTTGTTGACCCAAAGCATGGCTTTTGTATAAAGTATGTCTTTGTGGACGTGACTTCGTCGAGCCTCACACCCCGTGAATGGTCAAAACAGGAAAGATGCGGCAAGGTTATGAGGGGTAGCGCCCTTTAGGATGTGTGCATTTCCTTCTGGAAAAGGGTGGTATCATGGTATGGAGCCCAGATACTTACTCATGTTGAAAACACTTTATGATCGCGTGAATTGATTGCGAGCGCTCGGTGAAAGGTCCCAAAGGACCGGGGGATGGCATATTCGGTCAGTTGTTACTCAGTTAGGGGTAACCCGGCCTTGTGTTGGTAGAGATCCGGTTTGGTTCTCGGGGATGTCCATCCAGAGGCATTCTCATGTGGCAATGGGAAGTTCCTTGGCCTGATCATTCGTTGGAAATCCAAAGAAACAATACGATCTTGTACGGTATTAGTTGTAGAACCTATCATTCACTTATGGTGGCGCCCTACTGTTTGGATGGTAGCTATAGTAGGCATAGTTCAGAATGTCTATGTTGGCTAAGATTTATATTCTACTTTCGAAATGAATTTTTCCTACACTATGCACTAGTAATAATATCAAATGTTCTTTTTAAATGCGTATCAAGCATCTTTGACTATCATAAGGAGAAATCTCCTCCGATTCTGCGTTTGCATTGTGTGTGTGTGCGGGAGGCCTTGTGGTAGTCTCACTTTTAAAAAGCATTGCGAATTGATTTAAAAATAGCCCTCTATTTTGATTTTAAAGATAAATAAACTGTTTTGAGTTCTCACACCAGTCACATGACTGACTCGGAGTTTATTGTTTTCCTTCCTAAACTCTGGGTGCCCACCAATTTTCACACGGGCAGTCAAGAGTTAGGTTTATCAGGATATTCTGGATATTCTGGAGTTGCTGGAGGCAAGATGGATGGCATGGCGTATTACTAATTATATAGTATTTCTTTTTCCGCTGCATTGTTGTTGTTGTATGTTGTTGTACACTCTGATGATATGATGTAATGAAATGAAATGAAATGTAATGTAATAACTGATATAGTTCTTTGTTTAAAGATTATTCATTTATTTATTATATGTTGTTCCGCTGCGAATTGTGAGATTCTGATGTTGTTCTGTTGTTTTCTGTTCTATTCCGTTCTATGTTCTCTATTCTCTTTTTCTTCTATTTTAAAATTTTCTATTTTCTGTTTTCTTTTCTCTCTATTTTTCTACCTTCTTATCTCTTCTTCTTTTACTTTTTCTTTTTCTTAAACCCTCAGTGTTCGGTTTTCCGTCGTTCGATTTCTCGGCAATCGATAAAGTGAGTATCGATGTTGAATTTTCGGAAGACGAAGAATCGGGTCCTGACAATGTGGTATCAGAGCATATGGTTAAGCGACAACCATGGTTCTGTTGAGTATTACTCATTAGAGATATAGTCAGTAGTACTCTAGAATGAGTTGAGAGTAATAATAGCTATGAGAGCGTATTTGTTAGTGAATATAAAAATTGTTTTATATTGTGATGATTGGTTTATTGAGTGGCATATGAACTTTCGTCAGCGTGGTCCGCAAGACTATGCCGAAGGGGTTTCTAAACACTTGAATAGAACAATTCGACATAATATTGTTTTAAAATTGGGTAAATGAAATAATTTTACTTGATTTTATTTTTATATATAAAGAAATAATTTTTCAAAATTATTAAAGTGTATATAAGTTGATTGTTAAGATGATTGAATAACCTAAATAATAGAATAATTGTATAAGCAAAAGAATTATAAGAAATGAATTATAATTAAAGTGATTTGCAATTGTGAAATAAACTTATATATATAAGAAGTGAAACTATATGAATATATTTGTCAATATGAGTTATAAATAAAAATGAATTTAAAGTTAAATGGAATATAACTTAAGAGATGTTGAATGAAATTGATATTGGTATCAAAGTAAAATAATAAAGTGAAGTGATAAATATAAACTTAAGTTATATATATGAATTCAACTGTAGAAATTGAATTGGATTAATGGATTGAATATTAATCAATTAAATGTGAATTAAATTGATATGAAATAATGGATATAAGTGTTAATTCATGAAAATCTAATGTTATTGAAAGTTGAATAGTTGAATAAAAATCAATTAATTAAACCAATTGAAAGCAAAGGAATTTGGTTGTAATGAATATACTTTGGTTGTTATATGATTGTTAGTTGATTGATTGTATATAATTCATTAAGTGTTAATGAAAGTGAATTAGCGAAATTGAAAGCTAAAGTAATTGGAATTCGATTGAAAGTTAAGTGAATCTTAAATAGAAATGAATTTGATTGGAAGTGAACCAACTTGAATATGAATTAGTGAATATAAACCAATTGAAAATGAATGTTAGTAAAAACATCCAATGTAAATGAATCAAATATGACTAAATTGAAAATCAATTCATTGAATATTAATAAGAATATGAATGAATGTTTATTGGTTATGAATGCTAGTTGGTTGATTGTTGCATTTGTTGTTTGTTTCATTTGCTATGTTGACATGTATAGTTATTATGTTACTATATGTTGTATATTGAGATTATTTTCATATATGCATGTTCTCATGTTGTTTGTTGAGTGTTTAGTAGGTGCGGATCGCGTTTGCTTCACATTTGGAGCTCGCTTTCGCGCTATATTAGCCATATATGCTTGCTAATAAAAATATAAGGTACATATCTCGGATTAAATACCGTACTTTTATACTTTTTTCCCTGCGGGATGCCTCATTACTTGATGAGATGTATATTTGTGATATATATACTGTCATTTTTTTTTCGGATCGAGCCGCGCAAAGGAGACTATGGCGAATTTTTCCGGAAATTTAAGGCGTTAGAAAAAAATTTGAGAAAATTGGAAAGTTTTGAAAACTTTAACTTTGATTTTGGAGTTGAAAGTTAAACAATAGTAGTTGTTTTTGAAAAGATAACTAAGTATGATTTGAAAACTTAGTAAAGATTTGTAAGAAGTTTAACTATGAATTTTGGAAAATTAATGGATTCTATAACTTTTCTTACTTGTTAATTTCGAGGACGAAATTCTTTTAAGGGGGGAAGATTGTAACGACCCAGAATTTTTAGTAATTAAAATTTGAATATTTAATTAATTTTAAATATTTATAAGTGAATTTATAAGTCAAATAAATTTTATTTTGAATTTTTAGATTTAATTGAATAATTAAATCGATAATTTAATATGTTAAATTATCGTAATTATTGAAAATTGAGTTAAATATGATTGAAAATGATTTGTAAAATTTTATTTTATCATATGGGAGTTAGAACGATATTTTAGAACTTTTAAAATCGAATTAAAAGTTAATTTGTGAAAATTGAATATTTTAATATTAAAATCGACTAGTGAAAATAGTCAATTTTTGAATAGTCTCAGAATTGAACGAAACCAGTTCCATTGGATCCGTAATAGTTAATTATTATCGGATTTCAAATTTCGTGTCAATCGGAGTTATCGTTTGATCGTGGCAGCTCGAAACGCATCGAATTATTTTTAATTTTAATTTGGCGAGTTAAAATAGCCATTTTTCAAAAAGTCTCGGATTTCGACGAAACCAGTTTCATCGGATCCGTAATGTGATATTATTGTAAGGTTTCAAATTTCGTGTCAATTGGATTTACCGCTTGTCCGGTACAAATTAAAACGCCTAGAAATCGATTTAAATCGGTTTAATTTAAATTGAACGTTTGTAGCCATAACTCGCACAGATGTCCGAATTAGCTTTCGAAACCTGTTCCATTGTGTCCGGAACGCGGGGTAAACCCTAGAAACGCTGGTTACGGCGCGTAAATCGGAGTTCGGAATTTCCGGATTGAATAGTGTTTCGTCGGTTCCTTATAAATAGCCCTTCACTCTAAAAAAAAAAAAAAAAAAGAAACCAAAACCCTAGCCGCCACCTCCCTGATAAACGGCCAGAAATGCTCAACATTCTTCCTCGATTATCTCTCGATCCATTCACTTTCAAGCTTCGTGATCAACTACAAAGTGGTAGAGCACGACGAGATCTACGTTTTCAACGTTGGAGATCGCATTTGGAGCTACGGATCTTCGTCAAAGCACTCGCGTTCATGGCCGGTTTCGCATGCAAAACGAGGAGCAGGAGGTGGCCGAGTTCGTCATCCTTGCAGGCGTGGGTAGCTCTTGTCGCGAGCATTCCGATGGCACATCCTGATCGCCTTCAAGTGGAGCGAGGTGGTGGATAATTGGAACCCTAGTTGGCTAAGGAATGGGTTTGTGGTGCGGCTATGTACTGGAAACGTGATGAGGGAGAAGGGGATGGACGGGCCTGATGCTTCAATGTTGGATCTAACGGCCTGAAATGGATGTGGGTTTATAAAATTTAATTTAAGTTGTAAATTGTTTATATAAAAATTCGTGAAACTTCAAAAATTCATATCTTTTTCATACGAGGTCGAAAACGCGCGAAACCAGTTGCGTTGGAATCGTATGGACGAGCACTACGCGATGAAATTGGATTGGAGTCGTTTGGAGTTAGTGAAAATTTTGGATAAAATTAAACGTCCGTTTAATTTTATTCGAAATAAATCGCTAAAACGGAATTTAAAATCAAGGTGAGAACTTCTCACTCAATCGAATCAGTTTCGATTTTATTTTAAATAGTTAGATTTAAAATATTTGAATGCATGTTTGAATGATGATTGATATCTATTGATTGTTAAAATAGACATTATACGCCGTTAGTAAGCGGATGTTATTTATTAAAAACATATACCGCGAATATTTCATAAACAGTGAAATTGGTATTATATATAATAGCAATATATATATATTGGAGTTATTGATTTCCCGCATTTATTTGTTTAGCGGATGAGACCCTATTGCGCCGTTATTAAGCGGATAATATTTAAATCCCATATACCGCGATAATTTCGTACTGGAGCGAAATTGGTATTGTGCTAATGTTTGTGATGCAGGAAAACAGGTTGGAGGGATCCAACTGGATTCCTCAACAGTATTTACTTGATTTCAGATATTTTGATATTTGATGGATTATCATATCGATATATGATATCGTTGTTGTCGTGATTGACTATTTGGTATGTAGCATCATTGAACCAAATTTTGGGATTTTAAAATGATTTTTAAAGTGATTTTTGAAAATATACTTTATTTTTGGAATCGATCCATTATAAATAAATAACGTATATTTTTAATGTTATAAAAATTATGATTTTTGAGAAATATAGTTAAAAAATTGATTTTTGAAATTATGGGGTTAATAATTTTATAAAATAGTTTAAAACGGGATTTTAGAATTTATTGTGAAAAGTTTAAATATAGGATTTATAAAATTTGATTATTTTATAAATCAAAATGGTGAAATAATGAAGGAGATTAAAGACGTTTTAAAAGAATAATATAAATTGAATTATATTTAGAGATTTATAAATGTATATTTATAAATAGAAATATTGAAATTATAAAACGAGTTTTTATAAGTGTTTGAATGAAGTGAAAATGAATTTTGTAAATGAATGGAACTTATAAAATTATAAATGGTGAAGTTATAAATGAAATTTATAAATGGTAAGATTTATAAATTTTGTGAAATTATTAAAGAATATACTTGGATGAATAATTGAATCTTATAAGTTATAAGATTTATAATTATGAAGTTCAAAGGAACGATTTTTGCAAACAAATAAATTATAAGTATTTGACTTATAATATGAACCTTTGTTTTATAATTGAGTTATAAATCGAATAGGTTGATAAAGGAATTTATAAAAGGAAGTTGTTATAAAATAAATAGAAATAGAATTTATAAACGTTGTTTTATAAATTCGCAAACGACTTATTTTGATAAGTAAATTGTTGAAACCTATTAATGGAGTTATATTCACGTTTTTGACTGTGAATAATCCTTTGAAATAAAATGAATAAAAGGATGAAATTTGTTAAACGTAGTATATTCACGTTTTTGAATAGTGAATAATAGGTTAAAGAAAACGTTTAGAATGTGATATTTTAAATAGAATTAAAACGATCTAACGATGTTTTAAAATGTGTTGAGATTCGAAACCATAGATTTCAACATTTATTGTTGAAATAGACGTTTTCGAGAAATAAAAGGGAATAGTGGACTATAACACTGTTGTTATAGTAAATGATTTCCGAAAGGAAATGTTTTGTATAGTATTGGGATTTATATATCTATTTTAATTTCGAATCCCTATACTAGTGATTTTTAGGTTGTCGTAACAATGTTTTACGCAACATTCGTTTTGGCCCAAATAAATATGTTTAAGAGAATGATTTCCTTAAAGAATGAAATATGTACTTAATCTCGATTTAAGTATATTGGATATTTTCTAAGTGTTTAAAATAAATAAAATTTGTGAATTACTTATGAATAAATAAGTATGGAAATGTTTTCCAATATAAAGTGAATATTTTGAGAATTTATCTTTTTGAAGATAAATTGAAATGAATAATTGAAATCGAATATTCATGGATATTTTGGATTAAAAATTCACTATGGAATTTATAAAAGAAAGTGGAATCTGTTTAAAAATAAATATTGATTTATTTTTGAAGTGTGAAATTATATATCTAGTGAAGATATGTGACGCCCCACCTCTATACCCACGCTAGACAAGAACATTACGGTGAATGATGTCGACTAGCATGGAGAATAAGGCTGTTGAGGAGCGACCATCCATGTAATTTCTTTGCGCGAGCACCGATATGTCAGATAATATAACATGCATTCTATTTCAAGAGGAAATCCGACATACCGACACAAACTCAAAGCTACTACACGGTGGCTATATAAATCCTTCGGAAAACAAATATAGAAATAAACATAACATAAATCAGTCACAGACAATTCATATCACAAAGGCGGAATAAGATATGAATACTACACTAGGAAGTGTACAACAGAGTAGTGGTCTAAAAAGATCCACAATATCACAAAAGAATAGTTACATGAACTACACAAAAGAATAAGTATACATTAAGGAGTCTATATCTCAAATGTATACAACCAAATAACTACTAATCTTAGTAGTTAACCCAAAAGTCAAGGAGTTAATCCCGGATGAGAAGTCAAGCAGAAGCACCTGTAACATCTCGGTCTGACCCGAGTATTATTTAATAAGAAAATAATAAACGGATCAGTCTAACTATAAATATCAGATGAAACGATATAGAATAAGAGATATGACTAAACACGTAATAATCACAATGCCAAGCTGTGATATATATATATACTTAGTTGATAATCATCGAGAGATTAATCAATGTCACCAAATCTACACAAGAATCAAAGAAGTGTCATACTCATTATTTCGTTCATCAAACCACAAATATTGACGATAATATCAATGTCAATCACCAAAGTCAAAGACGCACAAATTCCAGAAGACTACACAAGAAATCCAGAAATCACAAAAGTCAATGACACACAAATTCACCAATGCACAAATATTGATAAAACTTATCAATGGAAATCACGAAAATTGGTGAAACACAAATTCTAGAAATCTACACAAGAAATCCAGAAATCACAAAAGGGGGGAGGCCTATCACAAACGGGAGCATAAAGCTCACCAACACGTGTATCACAAACGGAACGCTAATTCCATGGTCGCTAACCATCATAAATTGAGCCGAAGCTCCACAAACGGCCCGAAGACCATGGGTTGCTACCCCATCACAAATTGAGTCGAAACTCCACAAAACGGGGTTTAGTCTCCCTCCCAGACAAAGAGACATCGCACATTGCTAGTCTAAATCACAAAGATGATCGTCATGATCAACGAGAAGTGTCAATTACACTAAGCTAGTAAATATATGAGTTTAGCTTCATGTCCCATAACCACTTGCTTAACTTAAATATTTACGAACAAACTGTAAATCTCCACTAGAAAATTGTCACAAGAGGTTCAATCGAACAAGTCCAAGAATTAACCGACAAAGTAAACGCAAGCGTTTCATACCACTTGTTTTACTAAGCCGTTTAATTAGATTTCTCATACGAGTGAGGTAAAGGTTTGTATATACTAATAGATTGGAAAACGGTTTTTATAAACGAATTTGGTACTAAAAGAGTATTGAAATCGTTTGAGTAAAGAGTTTTGATATTTACTACTAGTATAGGAAACCTTTATATTTTTAAAGTGACAAATCACGAAGAAGGTTGTAAGAACGATTAATCACAAAAATTCACATACGAAGACGTGAATAAAATCCAACGAAATCGATAAAGGATCCAGCGAAGTGGATATTCAAAAATCCCTAAAAAGAGTCATCAAAGTCATAATAGATGATATCAACAAATAGGATTATCACGAATCGATTTAAATTGGAATTCCAATCCAAAAAGGCAAATTGGACTCAAACAGCAGGTTCAGTCGACTGAACAGAGAATTTCAGTCGACTGACCCTGTACATGGAAATTTTCCAGGTTCAGAAAACTTTCTGTTTCCAGTTTCAGTCGACTGTGCAGAGTTTTTCAGTCGACTGAATCACGCCTGGAAACTCTCGGGTTTCAGGTTCAGTCGACTGAACAGAGTTTTTCAGTCGACTGAATCATGCCTGGGCTGTTTTTCAGCCTTATACAAATGAAGAGCAAACTCTTCCAAAATGCAATCGGACGAACATTGGCTCTAAGGGTTTATGCCAATCGGCAACCCGGCCCTATATGCTCCTCGATGCATCACCAAAAGCATGATCAAACATCCATAAAAGGATTTTGCACAAATTTGACTTAAAAACCCAAAAATTGGAATATTTACGAAACCAATCCAAATCAAGAGCAAATTCTCATGAAGAAGTGTTAGGAATTCATACCTAACAACCAAAGATAATTATAGTCATAGATGTGAGATAAAAATCTCACCTTTTCACAAAATCGAACAAGAAGAAGCTTGAAAGCAAATGGAGAATCAACCTTTCTTCAATCACAACCCAAATGAGCTTGAATCTAAGCTCAAAAACAAGAACATCCCAAAATTAGGTTTAGGAAAATTCTGAAATTGAATGGAGAAAGAGTTAGAGAAGATGAAGGAGATGCTTACCAAGGGGTTCTTCTTGAGTTTGGAGCAAGGAGATGGATTTGCAAGAGAAACTAGGGTTTTGGAATTTTAATTTCCAATCTCTCCCACCATTAACACTCTAAAAACTGAAATGAGAAGAGAATGAGGGTGAGTGGGGAAGAGTGGCTCAGATTTGAGCACAAGTTAACATAGGGCTAAGCCCAAAAACCAAACCCAAAGTAAAAAGTAGCAGAAATCAACTTTCTCCAAACATATCGAAGCTTATACTCAAAAAGGTCGCAAACGGCATTTTAAACTCAATGGGAGCGGTCCCGAGCCCTAATTCGACCGTATGCAAAAAGTAGCTTTTCGGACTAAAATCCGACTACCGATAAAATATTTAAATAAAATATTTAAATATAAAATCGACAAATATGCGGGTTGTTACAGACTCTCCTCCTTAAAGAAATTGCGTCCTCGCAATATTACAAGAAGAAGATATATAGTAACAACCATAAAAGCATATTCAACACAAAAGAAGTTTGAAATAAGAAGTTCACCTCAAAGAGCACGAGAAAGTAAGTCCGGATGTGTTCGCTCGATGTACTCTCTAGATTCCCAAGAACAATCCTTAGGATTTGAAGACCATTGAACTTTAACAAGCGGGACATCTTTATTTCGAAGTCGCTTGACTTCCGAAGCAATAATACGAATAGGATGTTGCTCATAAGTTAAATTAGGCGAAACTTCAATCTCTTCCACAACACCGGGCTCAAGAATAGAATCGGAACCTCGAAGACATTTCCGAAGTTGAGAAACGTGAAACACGTCATGCATAGCAGAAAACTGAGCCGGTAATAAAAGGCGATAAGCCATGGAACCAATGCGTTCAGTGATAGGAAATGGCCCAATATATCGAGGCGCTAACTTTCCCGATCGACTGAAACGTACAACACCCTTCATAGGTGAAACACGAATGAACACAAGATCTCCCACAGAAAATTCTAACTTCCTTCTCCGGTTATCGGCATAGGATTTTTGTCTACTCTGGGCTTCTTTCATCCTATGACGAATAAGATCAATCTTTTCTGTAGAATCCCGAATAAAATCTGGACCTAAAACCAGCTTCTCACCGGCCTCAAGCCAACAAGAAGGAGATCGGCATGGCCTTCCATAGAGTGCCTCAAAAGGTGCCATACCAATACTAGATTGGAAGCTATTATTATAGGAAAATTCAACAAGTGAAATATGATCTTCCCAACTTCCACCAAAATCAAGAACACAAGCACGAAGAAGATCTTCAAGAGTTTGATTCACACGCTCGGTTTGTCCATCGGACTGGGGATGATAAGCGGTGCTAAAATTAAGCTTCGTTCCCAAAGCTTTTTGAAGACTCTTCCAAAATCCACTAGTAAACAATGGATCACGATCACTAACAATAGAAGTAGGAACACCATGCAATTTAACAATTTCTTTGATAAATATTTTGGCCAAAAGAGGAACGGTTCGATTAGACCGAACGGGAATAAAATGGGCAGATTTAGTAAGCCTATCAACAATCACCCATAAGCTATCATGACCCGAACGAGAACGGGGAAGGCCATCTATAGAATCCATGGAAATTTGATCCCACTTCCAAACTGGAATTTCTAAAGGTTGCAATAACCCACCGGGCCTTTGATGTTCGGCCTTAACAAGTTGGCAAGTCATGCAACGTTTAACGAAGTTAGCGATGTCAAGTTTCATTCCCTCCCAATAATAAAGTCGCTTCATATCCGCGTACATTTTACTACTACCGGGATGAATGGTAAGCTTAGAACGATGTGAATCTTCTAAAATATCTTTACGAAGATCACCAATATTTGGCACGACAAGTCTACCAAATTTCCGAATGCCGCCACGAGAATCGATATCAAAGTCTTTCAAACCTTCAATATCCATTTTACCCCTAATATTTTGGTCAAGAAGAGCCAAGTCGGGATCTAGCCCTTGAGCTTCAAGAATGCGGTCTAAAAGAGATGGATGAGCCACAAGGCTACATAAAACAAACGATGAGCATAAATCGGAAACACGGTCTCGAATTTCGCAAGTGGATAAAATCTCGAGATCGTTCCATTCGTATATCATCATAGAAACAACAGCTTGTTGTTTACGGCTAAGAGCATCGGCGACAAGATTACCCTTACCGGAAGTATAAAGAATATCAAGATCATATGGTGCAAGAAATTCGAGCCAACGCTGTTGACGCAAATTAAGTTCTTTTTGAGAGAACAAATATTTCAAAGACTTATGATCTGTGTAAAGAACAAATTTCTCTCCTAAGAGATAATGACGCCAAATCCGAAGAGCAAAAACAATAGCCGCAAGCTCTAAATCATGAGTGGCATATCTAGTCTCAGCAGGCTTTAATTGCCTAGAAGCATAAGCAATAACGCGTTCCTTTTGCATAAGAACGGCACCCAAACCAATGCGACTAGCATCGGTATAAACAACGAAATCTTGATTCCCTTCGGGAATAACAAGAATAGGAGCATCAGAAAGAAGTTCTTTTTATTTCTGAAAAGAAGCTTCACATTTGCCCGACCAAATGTATTTAACACCTTTCTTCGTCAAGCTAGTGAGTGGCACGGCAATTTTAGAAAAGTCTTTAATAAAACGACGGTAATAGCCCGCCAATCCAAGAAAACTACGAATCTCTGTCACATTCTCCGGTCTCTTCCAATCTTGAATCGCTTCAATCTTTGAAGGATCCACGGAAATTCCGGATTCAGAAATAATGTGACCGAGAAACTTCACACGAGATTGCCAAAAGTGGCACTTAGAAAATTTTGCCTTTAATTGATTACTCCTCAGAGTTTCCAACACAATCCGAAGATGTTTTTCATGCTCCTCCTCGGTTTTAGAATACACAAGAATATCATCAATAAAGATGAGAACAAATCGATCAAGAAAATCTTTGAAGACTCGATTCATAAGGTCAACGAAATAAGCAGGGGCATTCGTTAACCCAAATGGCATCACAAGCCATTCATAAGATCCATACCGAGTACGGAACGATGTCAAAGGAATGCTATCCTCTGCAATACGAAGCTGATGAAAACCGGTAGCCAAGTCCAATTGTGAAAAGACTCTAGCACCACAAAGTTGATCGAATAGATCGTCAATCCGAGGTAAAGGATATTTATTTTTGATAGTAAGATCATTAAGCTTGCGGTAGTCAACGCAAAGCCTAAGTGTACCATCGGATTTCTTCACAAAAATAGCCGAAGCTCCCTAAGGCGAGGAACTAGAGCGAATAAATTGCTTGGTCTCCAATTTTGATAATTGTTTACGCATCTCCTCGTTTTCTTTATTGGACATACGATAAGGAGGACGAGTGATAGGTTGAGCTCCCGGAATAAGATTAATTCTGAACTCAATTGCTCGCTTAGGTGGTAATCCTAAAACGGGCTCGAATATGTCGGAAAATTCACAAACGACGTGAATAAGAGAAATAATATCACCTTCATCATCATCGTCGTCATCACGAGGATTTAAAGAATATAAAGATGCAACCAAAGCAGAATCTGAATCTTTAAGAATAACAGAAACCTGATTAACAGATTGAGGATGTCGAAGATGAATAGTCCGCTCAGGACATAGGACATGAGCTTCATAACGGTTAAGCCAATCCATTCCCAAAATCATTCCAAAGCCTAAATAACGCATGACATGCAAATCGGCTCGGAAAGAAAAATCACACAAAATAATCTCGACATCTTTACACAATAAACTGATTGTTGCGGATCCACCAACCGGATTCACAATTCTCAAAGAAGTCATTAAACACAAAACATCCAAGGAAAAAGTATCAACAAGTTCTTTTGATATAAAAGAATGGGACGCACCCGTATCAAAATGAACTCGAATAGGATGATCACGAAACAAAATAATTCCATCTAGAATAGAATGAGAAATACCTTGGCTACGAGATGTATTGCCAGGAGCTTGAGCAACATTTAACTTTCCCTCCTTCTTGCCCTGAAGCTTGGGGCATGAAGATATAACATGACCGGGAACTTTGCAGTAGCGACAAGAAAGAGACTTTGGGCACTTGTTCGCATAATGGTCCTTTGAACCACAATTATAGCATTCCCCACGACCAAAGGAAGAAGTCTTTGCCACGGAGGTTGCTTGCTTCCCTTTCTTATAGGGATAAGGGCCTTTAAATTTGTTTGACCTCTTTCTGTTGTTGAAGTTTGGTTTGGAACCCACCACTTCAACATCATTCTCTCTATCCGCCTCTTCAAGACGAAGAGCGATATCAACGAGTTGGTCGAAAGAAACTTCTAACTTTAAAAGTAATGGCTTCTTGAGGCTTTTGTTTAAGCCATAAACGAATCTCTGATTCTTCTTAAGAGGGGTGTTGATGTACTCAACCCCATATTTGGAAAGCGACTCGAAGGAGGCAACGTAATCAGTCACGGAGGACTCACCTTGAACAAGGTCTATAAATCGTCGAGCCAATGTCACTTTCTCTGCTTCCGGTACAAATTTCAACTCGAAGCGTTCTCGGAATCTCTCCCAAGTGATATCCGCCTCATTAATCTCCGAAATAAGAAGCTCGTACCAATCCAATGCTCTTTCTCGGAGCATACTAGAGGCCACCTGAACTCGGTGAAGGTCAATAAGATTCATGCGCGAAAAGATGCGATCGCATGTTCTTAGCCAAGCCTGTACTTCAATAACAGTTTCGGAACCTTTGAATGACTCCCCACCCAAATTAGTGTAATCGCTACACAAGCGTGCAAATCCCGACTTTGGGTGAGTAGGTTCCGGGTTAGCTCCAGCTGCTTGAACATTTGTTACCAAATCAAGAAGCTGTTGAGCAGTCATAAAAACTCCATCCTGGGGCGGAATGCTAGATGGCACGGCCCTGGGGCGGCCTGGTCTAGACATTTCTCTTCCTTAAGAAAGAAGGAAGAAGAAGAAAAAGGTTATTCACCAAATTGAATATCAAGAAATCTTGATAGATAAACAAGGAATCATAAGAAAAATAGGATGGAACGGTACGAAGACCCGAATAAAATCCTAAAGCACAACTCCTAAGAAAGACTTAGGACGATGATCCTTGTTATAATATTTCATATTGTTCCGAAGTTTGGCTCTAATACCAATCTGTGACGCCCCACCTCTATACCCACGCTAGACAAGAACATTACGGTGAATGCTGTCGACTAGCATGGAGAATAAGGCTGTTGAGGAGCGACCATCCATGTAATTTCTTTGCGCGAGCACCGATATGTCAGATAATATAACATGCATTCTATTTCAAGAGGAAATCCGACATACCGACACAAACTCAAAGCTACTACACGGTGGCTATATAAATCCTTCGGAAAACAAATATAGAAATAAACATAACATAAATCAGTCACAGACAATTCATATCACAAAGGCGGAATAAGATATGAATACTACACTAGGAAGTGTACAACAGAGTAGTGGTCTAAAAAGATCCACAATATCACAAAAGAATAGTTACATGAACTACACAAAAGAATAAGTATACATTAAGGAGTCTATATCTCAAATGTATACAACCAAATAACTACTAATCTTAGTAGTTAACCCAAAAGTCAAGGAGTTAATCCCGGATGAGAAGTCAAGCAGAAGCACCTGTAACATCTCGGTCTGACCCGAGTATTATTTAATAAGAAAATAATAAACGGATCAGTCTAACTATAAATATCAGATGAAACGATATAGAATAAGAGATATGACTAAACACGTAATAATCACAATGCCAAGCTGTGATATATATATATACTTAGTTGATAATCATCGAGAGATTAATCAATGTCACCAAATCTACACAAGAATCAAAGAAGTGTCATACTCATTATTTCGTTCATCAAACCACAAATATTGACGATAATATCAATGTCAATCACCAAAGTCAAAGACGCACAAATTCCAGAAGACTACACAAGAAATCCAGAAATCACAAAAGTCAATGACACACAAATTCACCAATGCACAAATATTGATAAAACTTATCAATGGAAATCACGAAAATTGGTGAAACACAAATTCTAGAAATCTACACAAGAAATCCAGAAATCACAAAAGGGGGGAGGCCTATCACAAACGGGAGCATAAAGCTCACCAACACGTGTATCACAAACGGAACGCTAATTCCATGGTCGCTAACCATCACAAATTGAGCCGAAGCTCCACAAACGGCCCGAAGACCATGGGTTGCTACCCCATCACAAATTGAGTCGAAACTCCACAAAACGGGGTTTAGTCTCCCTCCCAGACAAAGAGACATCGCACATTGCTAGTCTAAATCACAAAGATGATCGTCATGATCAACGAGAAGTGTCAATTACACTAAGCTAGTAAATATATGAGTTTAGCTTCATGTCCCATAACCACTTGCTTAACTTAAATATTTACGAACAAACTGTAAATCTCCACTAGAAAATTGTCACAAGAGGTTCAATCGAACAAGTCCAAGAATTAACCGACAAAGTAAACGCAAGCGTTTCATACCACTTGTTTTACTAAGCCGTTTAATTAGATTTCTCATACGAGTGAGGTAAAGGTTTGTATATACTAATAGATTGGAAAACGGTTTTTATAAACGAATTTGGTACTAAAAGAGTATTGAAATCGTTTGAGTAAAGAGTTTTGATATTTACTACTAGTATAGGAAACCTTTATATTTTTAAAGTGACAAATCACGAATAAGGTTGTAAGAACGATCAATCACAAAAATTCACATACGAAGACGTGAATAAAATCCAACGAAATCGATAAAGGATCCAGCGAAGTGGATATTCAAAAATCCCTAAAAAGAGTCATCAAAGTCATAATAGATGATATCAACAAATAGGATTATCACGAATCGATTTAAATTGGAATTCCAATCCAAAAAGGCAAATTGGACTCAAACAGCAGGTTCAGTCGACTGAACAGAGAATTTCAGTCGACTGACCCTGTACATGGAAATTTTCCAGGTTCAGAAAACTTTCTGTTTCCAGTTTCAGTCGACTGTGCAGAGTTTTTCAGTCGACTGAATCACGCCTGAAAACTCTCGGGTTTCAGGTTCAGTCGACTGAACAGAGTTTTTCAGTCGACTGAATCATGCCTGGGCTGTTTTTCAGCCTTATACAAATGAAGAGCAAACTCTTCCAAAATGCAATCGGACGAACATTGGCTCTAAGGGTTTATGCCAATCGGCAACCCGGCCCTATATGCTCCTCGATGCATCACCAAAAGCATGATCAAACATCCATAAAAGGATTTTGCACAAATTTGACTTAAAAACCCAAAAATTGGAATATTTACGAAACCAATCCAAATCAAGAGCAAATTCTCATGAAGAAGTGTTAGGAATTCATACCTAACAACCAAAGATAATTATAGTCATAGATGTGAGATAAAAATCTCACCTTTTCACAAAATCGAACAAGAAGAAGCTTGAAAGCAAATGGAGAATCAACCTTTCTTCAATCACAACCCAAATGAGCTTGAATCTAAGCTCAAAAACAAGAACATCCCGAAATTAGGTTTAGGAAAATTCTGAAATTGAATGGAGAAAGAGTTAGAGAAGAAGAAGGAGATGCTTACCAAGGGGTTCTTCTTGAGTTTGGAGCAAGGAGATGGATTTGCAAGAGAAACTAGGGTTTTGGAATTTTAATTTCCAATCTCTCCCACCATTAACACTCTAAAAACTGAAATGAGAAGAGAATGAGGGTGAGTGGGGAAGAGTGGCTCAGATTTGAGCACAAGTTAACATAGGGCTAAGCCCAAAAACCAAACCCAAAGTAAAAAGTAGCAGAAATCAACTTTCTCCAAACATATCGAAGCTTATACTCAAAAAGGTCGCAAACGGCATTTTAAACTCAATGGGAGTGGTCCCGAGCCCTAATTCGACCGTATGCAAAAAGTAGCTTTTCGGACTAAAATCCGACTACCGATAAAATATTTAAATAAAATATTTAAATATAAAATCGACAAATATGCGGGTTGTTACAAGATATTTTGGAAAATAAATAATTTGGAAAATTATTTGGAAACTGGTGATGTGTGCATATCCATTGATAGTTCAATAACCGACTATCAATATTTCCCTTTGAATGGGTAATTAATGTGAATTGTTTGAATTTGAATGTCACACTTATTTTTGAATAAGCGCTCACTATTCGGGTTAACCGGGAAAAGACCATGGGGTCGTATAACCCATTCCGAATATGTGATACGTCGTTGTGAATTGCATTGAAGATCGGTGTTGAAGACCGAGTATTTGTGAAAGCGATAGGATGACCTATCGATTGTCTCTGCACTGGGTAGCTCCTGGTATAGAGATCTCCTAAGTGATGGGAAATTCGATCGGGATTGTGAATACCCGGATTGCAAGGGCTTCGTGAGAAGTGCCTTCGGTTTTGTTCGAGCCCGGAACAGACTTGTATGGATAGTATGCCTGACATTACAAATTGAGATGTAAAGCCGATTTCTTTCAAATATATTTCTATTGGTGGCGGAGAATTTATTCTTTTAGCTTAACACCCTTCTCTGAGACGTACGAGCTCAGAGGTTATGTAGTTGAATGTTATCAGCGATATATTCCCAATTTGGTAATGTGACATGCTGAGTGTTGCTGTAAATGATCGTTGTGTTGATTATTGTGATAGGATCGTTTATTTGATCGTCTATCTTTGTGATCATTTCTATGATCATTTGTTGACCCAAAGCATGGCTTTTGCATAAAGTATGTTTTTGTGGACGTGACTTCGTCGAGCCTCACACCCCGTGAATGGTCAAAACAGGAAAGATGCGGCAAGGTTATGAGGGGTAGCGCCCTTTAGGATGTGTGCATTTCCTTCTGGAAAAAGGGTGGTATCATGGTATGGAGCCCAGATACTTACTCATGTTGAAAACACTTTATGATTGTGTGAATTGATTGCGAGCGCTCGGTGAAAGGTCCCAAAGGACCGGGGATGGCATATTCGGTCAGTTGTTACTCAGTTAGGGGTAACCCGGCCTTGTGTTGGTAGAGTTCCGGTTTGGTTCTCGGGGATGTCCATCCAGAGGAATTCTCATGTGGCAATGGGAAGTTCCTTGGCCTGATCATTCGTTGGAAATCCAAAGAAACAATACGATCTTGTACGGTATTAGTTGTAGAACCTATCATTCACTTATGGTGGCGCCCTACTGTTTGGATGGTAGCTATAGTAGGCATAGTTCGGAATGTCTATGTTGGCTAAGATTTATATTCTACTTTCGAAATGAATTTTTCCTACACTATGCACTAGTAATAATATCAAATGTTCTTTTTAAATGCGTATCAAGCATCTTTGACTATCATAAGGAGAAATCTCCTTCGATTCTGCGTTTGCATTGTGTGTGTGTGCGGGAGGCCTTATGGTAGTCTCACTTTTAAAAAGCATTGTGAATTGATTTAAAAATAGCCCTCTATTTTGATTTTAAAGATAAATAATCTGTTTTGAGTTCTCACACCAGTCACATGACTGACTCGGAGTTTATTGTTTTCCTTCCTAAACTCTGGGTGCCCACCAATTTTCACACGGGCAGTCAAGAGTTAGGTTTATCAGGATATTCTGGATATTCTGGAGTTGCTGGAGGCAAGATGGATGGCATGGCGTATTACTAATTATATAGTATTTCTTTTTCCGCTGCATTGTTGTTGTTGTATGTTGTTGTACACTCTGATGATATGATGTAATGAAATGAAATGAAATGTAATGTAATAACTGATATAGTTCTTTGTTTAAAGATTATTCATTTATTTATTATATGTTGTTCCGCTGCGAATTGTGAGATTCTGATGTTGTTCTGTTGTTTTCTGTTCTGTTCCGTTCTATGTTCTCTATTCTCTTTTTCTTCTATTTTAAAAATTTCTATTTTCTGTTTTCTTTTCTCTCTATTTTTCTACCTTCTTATCTCTTCTTCTTTTACTTTTTCTTTTTCTTAAACCCTCAGTGTCCGGTTTTCCGTCGTTCGATTTCTCGGCAGTCGATAAAGTGAGTATCGATGTTGAATTTTCGGAAGACGAAGAATTGGGTCCTGACAAAACCATTTATATTCCCTAACAAATACGCGCTCATATTTGTTATTACTCTCAACTCATTTTAGAGTACTGCCGACACTATCTCTAATGAGTAATCCCCACTAGAGCTAAGGTTCCCGCTTAACCTTCAGCTCTGATAGAAAATGTCATGAATGATATTTTTGACCCTCGAAAATCAACATTAATACGTCCACTGTATAAAATGCTAAGCAGTCGAATGTCGGAAATACCAGTTCACTAGGGTGAAGAAGAAGGAGATAGAAGAAAAAATAAAACAACACGGAACAAAATATAATATATATATAATAACAGATTTTAAATACAGAAACTGTGCAGTTAAAATACATTTCATTATCATAGTACATTAATCAATACATCCATCTGGACGGTTATAATAACTTGTCCTCACACAGTGGAATGCAAATCTATGGAAATATGTCTTGTCATCCAGCTCGTCTCCTGAGCTCCATAGCATTCTATCTTGAATCTGTTATACTCGTTCTGACCCGAGCGTTATAATAAAATAACACCCGAGTCAGTCTGCAAAACAAGCGTGAGGAAAACACACTCAATTAGAATTATTAGAGTTATCAAAATCCTTTGAAAAACAAAGGTATCTCGTAAGACCACGTCGCACATAAACAAGACGGGTTTTTCCCTTACGATAACCAAAATATTTTTATAAAAAATCTAGTGATATTATAATAGTATCTAAATACAAATACTTATTCAAATAGCTGAAATTATTACATTAATTAAATTCCAGCACGCTATGCTCTACAAAAAAACCGTAAGCTCGTACCGGTGAACAGATTCCAACGAATGATTGGGCCAATAGGGTACCGCCCGTCACAGTACATCTCTAAAAAATGTACAGAGGACCACGCCAAGATCCCCTGCTACACAAGACCGGCCTACCCCTGACCTTGATAGACCGAATATGTTATCACTCCAGGTGTTCCCGCCCTCACCATCGAGCGCTCCTTCCATGCACAACCATATCCAAAATGAGTAGGTTTTCCAAGGACATCTAGAAAGGTGATAACATACCCTACTTGGGTGCGACCAACTTAGCCTTGCTGCATCTCCCCTATTTTTGTCATTCCTGGTTGATGTGGTTTGAGGCTAAGCGTTACTTTTCAAGAATAATTTACTTAGAATGCTCACGTCCTCCAATGACGATGTTCTGATAGCATTCGTCCATACAAGTTTTTCTGAGTCTGGACAAACCGAATCACTGTCTTCATCATCTTCATGGTATGCATTCTAACGTTCAAACCGGAAGAAGTGGTTTTCGAATAATTAAATTCGATCCTGGTCTCTTCGAAGCGATTAACGAATTTGGCCAATATTGATAGTCAGTTATTTAACTATCCATAACATCCAAAAACAGTCATCTGGCCTTATTATAAATTTTTCCAAAATATGTACTTTCAACATATCTTCAAAACATATACCAATTCCTTCCACATTTGAAACAATTGTTCGAATACTTTAACCCGTAACAGGATACTTCCAACATCTCAATACTTAGGAATATTTTCAAACTTCCATTTTTATATTTAGGAAAATATTACAAAACTTATTTTCCAAAATATTTTCAATAGTAATGTTTCAGATAATTATGCTGTAATTTATTCTAAAAATCTCCGGAGTCACAAACAAATTTGCTCTCCTCAAAATCGTATCCTTCTTATAAGCCTCTTTTTTCGAACCTCGAGAGAGTTTATAAAATAAAATTTTCAATTACTTTAAAACTCTATATATATAATAAGTATTTAAAAGAAAGATGATTTAGTTTTAAAAACATGTTTGAATGATTATTTGAAATACTGAAAACACTTGTATAACATTAATAACTCCTATTTAGTTAAACAAATAAATTTTCAAAGATGATTTCAAAACTTAGAATTTACTGAAATAAATATTTCATATTAAAAATCTACAAACCAAGTGTCTCAATCTCAACTAGTTTAAAATTCCATAGTTTTAAAATAATAAAATTTTCCGATTAAAACAAATTCACTTCTTAAAGTTTAAAATAAATCTTTAAAATCTCAATAACCAATTTATTTTATAACTTCCTCTCGATTTCACATCATATCAATTTATCTTCGCTTCCCTAGCCATTTCCATTTCAAAAATAGAATTTACTATTTTTCTCGACCCTGCTTTATATATTTTAATATAAATTCACCCCATGAATTTATAATTCCAATTATTGTCTGACATCGAATTCCTTTATTTATGGACATCGTTTATCACTTTTATAATCCCTTGGTTTTACCTATTTATAGACAAATCTTATATTTATAAAATTCCGTTGTATGCCTTCATTCCTTATAAATTCCTTTTATTTTTCCAATATATTTTAATATTGATTTTAACTACTTTTATATTTCTGGAATATCATTTATAAATTATCTTATATAATTCATTTTTAAAATCTCCATTTAAAAGTCATAATAGTTAAGTATAACCAAAATCAAATATATTTTTCTAATCCAATTTCTTTTAAATAAACCCAATTCCAACATAAATATTTTTTATATCAAAAATTCCTTTTAATTCCGTAAATTTAAAAATACATTTATAGTATTTAAATTATCCAAATTCAGGCCAGTGCTACAATAGCATCCAATAATTCCAAATCACTACAATAATCTATAATAGATTATTCTACGCAGATCATATATCACTATATATGAAAAATAAACAACACGTTTGAGGAATCCAATTGGATCCCTCCAACCTATTTCCCTGCATCCACAGATGTTAATATAACATATAAAAATACCAATCCCACTTCGAGGGGGATATCACGGTATATAGGGTCATCCGCATTATGTGGGCGCATAGGGTCTCATCCGCTATAGTATGCGGGAATATCACTCCAAATACTAATATATATACTACTATATATATAATATATCGTCCAACAGATAAATTATAAATTTATCAATCAATCCAGCATCCAATAATTTAAATTTAAGCATTTAAATTTTATCGTGGCAATCCAAAAGAGTGAGAAATTCTTATCTTTGATTTTTATTTGCAATCTAATCTAATTTTTATTCCATTGCGTAGATTCTCCAGCCACGAATTCCATACACATGTTTTTACTCATTTCGGACCTCATAAGAATGGATTATGAATTTATTAATTATCAAGATAATTTTATTAATAAAATTAAAGTTAACTAAAAATTTAAAAATGTTTTTAAGCAATTAAAATTACCTTCAATAATAACACAAAACCATCTTCCCAAAATCAACCGAACAGCCTCTGATTATTCACTGCCAAGGGATCATTCTTGACAAACGACCACCACCTCTCCATGCTCACCTCCTCTTCATCCTTAGATATCGATAGTGCCACTAACCTCTTCCCCGTTCCCCCAAGGTGTGACCCTCCACGCCGAGCCCAAAACCATCGCCACTGCTCGAATCGACATGCCAACCATCCACCACCTGCCGCTATCATAAGTCATCAATATTGACAGCCACCTCAACGTCACGTGCTGCCCTGTACTCCCATTCGCAACCCCTCCTGTGTGCGCTCTGCCCATCAACATGCTATTCGAGCATCGAGACTCCTTCTTGGTTATCGAGTTGCCTCCTTCTCGCGACCTCTCTTCCTATGTATTCACCCGAACCCTAGCTGCCCCCTTTAATCGATCGTGAGAGATCTTCTTTGCTCGTCTCTTTTCTCTCTTTCTTTTTTGTTTCTCCATTTTCCCTTTTGAACTTGAAATGAGAATTGGAAAGGGAATTGAAGAAGTGAAGATGAATTTTAGGCTCGGCCATTTTTCTCTTGTTCCTTTTTTTCTGAAGCTTTGAAATGAAAATGGACGGGAGGGACGTGATTTAAAGAAGGAAACGTGCTTGAAGAAGTAATAGGTACTAGGTTGGTTGATGGTGAAAGAAAGTAGGCTGATGAGAGCGAAAGAAAGCCATCAAAGTCAATAATATATATATATATATATATATATATATATATATATATAATTTAAATCAAATCGTCTTGAATTCGTAGCTTAAAATTTTGACCTCCTATTGAGGCATGCTTCTAGGCGTTCATAATGTTATACCTCTATTTCGAATGCAATGGAAAAGGCTTCAGGTCCTAATTCGGTCATATGGAGAAAATAGCTTTTTGGACCCAATTATTATATTAAATTATCGAAATAAATTTCAACGCGTACGACTAAACTAACTCCAAACGCTACGAAATTTGAAATCCAATAATAATACGATATAACAGATTCAATGGAATAGGTTTCGTCGAATTCCAAGATTGTGCCTCGGATCGCTACTTTTAAATGTCAATTTAGACAAGCTATTTTTAAAACAAAATAGATCACCTTTAAATTCAATTTTAAAATTGTATTATGTTCATTATTACTAATGTAAATTTTACAAGTGTTTAAATCATTTCTATCGAGCTTAAATCTCCAGATACAAAAATTTAACCAATATTCGATTATTAAATTCAGTAACTAAATTATCCAACATATCGCTATATTTAAATTCTGAGTTTATTTCATAAATGAAAACCAAATTTTTATATTCAAAACCAATCTATAAATTCAAATTCAATGTTTAAAAACATTTGAATATTCCAAGTCAAACGTCGAAAAATTCGGGTCGTTACATTTCCTTTTGACAGTAATAATAATATATGTTATATCTAATGTGTGTGTTCAGATTTTTTATATTTACAGGTTATTGTTGTAAATTATTGGTTGTGGAGAAGTTTCCTTTCAACGTAATAAAAGGTTGTAGTACATATAAAGAAAGGGAAATAAATAGGGATTAGAAGCAAAGAATGGTGTACACAATCAGACGTTATATTTTGGAAGATATAACATTGTTTATTTTCTACATGGGGAAATAAACTATCTCATAAATCCTATCTTTCTCCATATATCCTCGCACATATATCCTTCCATACATAAATGTCTCAACTAGCCTATATAAACACATACTACAGCAAAAGAAAAGTCGGATTCACATGTACAATTCAATTCAATATCTGATCATTGACTTTACCATCACTCAAAGCAAATCAATTTTATTATCTTCCCAGTAGTTAATCACCCAACTCCATATACCAACTGCAACTTCAATATTTTCGGTGTTAGTAACTTCTTCCTCATCGCGTTCAAACGGTTTCAAGTCAACAACTAGGTCGAAAAATTCATCAACGGTGAGCCGTTCATTGATCTGCTAACACAAGTAGTGTAAGCATTATACTCAATGTCAAAGAACACCATATCTCGGCCATGTTTTAAACCAACCATACAGCAAAGTCAACATCCAACGTGAACGTGTTTCCAGACCACAAAGCAACAATCTTGCTATGCATCTTCCTAGGCACAACATTTTAGATCTTGATGTTTAGAAGTTCATCAAAGCCGCAACAATTCAATACCAAAGTCACGGCCAAAATTCAAATCTTGACGGTTCTTGTGGTTTTCAAACCAAGTGGAATTGTGGTGTTGTCTATGACATAAAGGTTCAGGTAGCTACATCAGATAGGAGGCGGTGTGACAAGCATGTATATAGCATTAATTATTTGTTGCTGAAGTTAATTATTTTTTGTCAAAGCTTTTTAGGGAAAATCAATTTTTGGAGAGGAAACAAATAATAGCGAATGATGTCAACAAAAGGGTGCATGTGACTTAGAATGGGAGTGTGTTTTATTATCTACTTACTTTTGTCTTGTTTCCTTTGAACCCAAGAACCATATCATTGGAGCTATGCCCTGTAGTTCGGTGATTCTGAACTCAGGGGATTGAGTTCGGGCAGAGAGTTAGAATATCTATTAGCAGTGTCTGCAAGTTTACTATTTATTAGCATTTGAATATTTAATTTTATTAAAAACTTCGAGGGCAGCAATAGGCATTAGGCCAAAATTGGGTATATCTTGTGTTGTTTATTTTCTACATTTACATTTATGCACTCTATTTTATATTTCATCAGAACTTATGCCAAATAAATTTAAATACCTTATTCACTCCCCCTATAGGGTTGATTACTCGATCCTACAAGTGATATCAAAGTGGGTTGCAAGGAAAACCCGATATCATATCTTACGCTCGCTGCTATAGTTTTAATGAGAGTCGGCCCATTTTCAATCCACTTATTTTTAATAAAATAGATTTTCATATGGGAAATATAGCGTGGAAATTTATTTAAAATCTATTGATTTTCATATTTGGGGTATCGATGAAAATGGATTAAATATGGTAGATAAGAATAATTTTTCACTTAATGCTAATGTTTTGAATATTCTTATCACTGGACTTGATAAATCTGAATTTAACCATATCTCCTATTGTTTAACTACACAGGAAGTTTGATGCACTCTTGATGCCAAATATGATGATAAAGTCAATGATGAAGAAGAACCTTGCAAAGTTGATACGAGAGCAGAACTTTGTTTGGCGGGATACATAAAAGAAGATCCAGACAATGACGATGAAGACGACGATGATAGCGACACAGCAGATGATGAGATAAGTGATTTTTCATTCAAAGACATAGTTCTTTTATGTCACAAATTAACTAAAACTGTTGATGGTCTTGAATTAAATAATAACAAGTTAAAAACCAAAAACTTCAGACCTCGTCTGAAAAATGATAAATTAGGAAATAAGCTTGGAACTAATAAGAAAATTGAAAATGTTGATTGCAAAAATGTTTGAAATACAAAATAGCGTTTTGTTTACTTCAATGAAATTTTTAAAAGCTTGAAAAAGAAATTTTGAATTTGAAAGAAAAAGAAACCGGGCTGATTTGCAAGAATAATGCTTTACAAAAGAAGTTGGACAATTTCAGAAGTTTTGAAAATTTCAACTGTGGAAAAAGTACGGATTAAGGAGTTCACTGAAATCAAAGGAAATTTCAAAACACTTGAAAATAAAATTGTGATTTTAAAAAATAGCAAAACCGAAATTATTTAAATAAACCATGAATCGGAAAAGGAAATAGAAAAAATCAAGGGTTTTGAAAATTTTGAATTTGAAAAACACCAACGTTTTGAAAGTGAGACGCTTGAAGTTTTAAGACTAAAGTAAAAACAAAGCTCGAAAATGAAAGTACGGTCTTAATGAGGAATGGTTTTGAAAAAAGAGGGAATGCTATTAGTCATTGTTTTAAGCTAATGAATAAGAAAAATCTTTTAAAATCTAAAGTTAACGAACTCGAGTTGATTATTCGAAAAAACTTCGTTGGAGAAAAATCGTTTAATATCTTACTAGGAAATCAAACCTTTGTGAATAGAAGAAAAAGGACTTGGATTTGAAAAGTGCCAATTTATAAACAAGCCACTAGTAACACCGCTAAGGGGAGAAGTGTGTTTCCCAAATGCATCAAGTGTTGTAAAATTGGGCATAATTATAATGATTGTTAAAATAAGAGCATAAATAAACAAGTCAAACAAGTATGGGTTCCTAAGGGTACAGTTGTTAATGTTAATGGTTGGCTATATAGATAAATTTGGGTACTAAAGATTTCAAATGTAAACAAAAGTGGTCTTACATCTATTTCCAGTCCACTCACTTCTTCTTCTATAAGTAGGTACGAAGATGGTCTAAGTAGCAACTACGATAGAAGATGAGAAATAATTACAATGTTTCTTAACCGAGGAAAATGAAGTGGAGATCCACACTTTGGATAAAAATGATGAATACAAATGCAACTTCAAAAGTAAGCAAAGATGGGAAATTCAAACGTTGAAGCCAATTCATTTGGTATTGCAGAGTACGTAGTGCGCTTGTTTGATGATTCTTGATTTTCACGCTTGATAATGATTATGAGATGTAATGACCTGCATTTTTGGATGGTTTAAATCGACGTAAACCACACACGCCAGACTCAATCTATTCAAAGAGGCATATTGTTATCGGGTAAATAAGAAAAAGAAGAGAAAGAAATAAAACAAATATGGAATCTCGCAGCGGAATGACAAAATATAGTAATCAAATAAACTATTCATGAAGCTGTTTACAAATAACATTCATTAATCTTTTAAAGTACGGATCAGAGTTACGTACCACATAATAAATAATAAACAAATGCAGCGGAATAACATGATGTAATGGAATAAATATACTAAATAATAATAGTAAAAAATCTTCATCTTCATCCTCCAGAAAGCGGCCCTCGATGAACTGAAAAGCTCAAACTGACCCCAGCGAATTGAAAAGATAAAACACTCGAGTCAGAACTAAAAGATCTTATGTAAGTTAAATCAAAAGTAGATAAATATGAGTGCAACGGCATCGGAGTTGTTTACGGATTTTGACACCTCCTATCCAGTGTCAAACATGAGTGCAATAACTTAAGAGATGTTCAGGATTCCATCTCCTAAGGATCCGTTAAACTATCTACAAACATAGTACAATACGCTATTATAATAGTGTCTACAGTAAAGTAAAATATTAAAATAGCTTTAAGGCGTTACCCATATCCCCTTAACACATTTTATATATTCATATAGTCTATACACTACCGTAAGCTCCTTCGTGAGGTTTACCAAGAGGGCACTACATAGGTATGGTACAAAACAAAGTTGTAGAAGGCGCAATAGGGCATATGAACACGGCACATGAGACAGTGCCAGGGTAGATATACCAATTGCAGAACCGGTTGGTGGTAATGCATAGCAGCTACTACCGCCCACCTCGGAACACACTCCCATAATCAAATCAAGGGGTGGCCACCAAATCATCACAAAGTCATAATATGGTATCGAAGAAGCATGTCTGATAAGAGGAATGACCTCACTTGGGCCATGTATAGCTCCTGTTTTAGTCACATCTAAGTTGACTCACGAGAGTTACGGTCACATAAATACCTCATATAGAATCGTTTTCCAAACCATCCAACTTCATTTCTAGAACCACCACCATGTGCATAGTTGTTAAAGTGGTTTTCGGTATTGGCGGAGAGCATGAAAATATCCGATTCCAATCTCTTTAACAACCAAACGCTTATTTCACACTGGATGGTTCTTTTACATTTCCAAAACCATTTCATAATTAATATCAAAATATCATATTCGATTTCAAATCATATTACTTTCGGAACCATATTCACTTTCAAAACCATATTCACTTCGAATCCATATTCGCTTGAAATTATCGATGAGATAGGCTAATTAAATCCTCAATCCAAAAGCATCGTATTTACTCAATTATGTCATTTCACAAAAAGGTATCGATTCCAAATTCCAACTAGGTTGTATCACCATCAAGGATTTAAATATAAATACTTCAACTTACACAATCTGAAATTTTAGAAAGCAGTTTAGACAGGCATAAATAGTTTTAACAATTTAAAATAATTTAAATAGATTAAAATAGTTGAAATAGTAGAAATAGTTTAAATAGATTTAAATTTGATTTAATTATGTTTAAAATGATTTAAATAGATTAAATAAGTTCAATTAGATTTAAATTGATTTAAATAGATTTAATTAGATGTAAAATGATTTAAATAGATTAAATATAGGTTAAATAGATTTAAATTACATTAAGTAGACTTAAATAGATTAAATAAATTTAAAATAGATTAAATAGATTTAAATTATATTAAACAAGTTTAAAATAGGTTAAATAAATTTAATTTGTTAAAAATAGGTAAATGATTAAATTGGATTAAATAGTTTATAATAGTTTAAATTGATTAAAATAGTTTAAATTGATTAAAATAGTTTAAATTGATCAAAATAGGTTAAATCAGTTTAAAATAGATTCCAAAGCTATATCCAAACATTTTAATAACTTAATTTCGATAAGTTTATTTGTATTTGACACTTCAACTTTGAAATCCAATTAAAATCCTTTGAACAATTCATTAAATCTTCCAATTTCAACATAATGCTTGGATTGTCGAAAATTATTCAGTTTATATAAATCAATTTCTATTTCAAATTGTCAGATAGCTGAATTCACAATTTAAGTAATAAAAATCATCATTTAATTTAACCAGTCCGGTGTCCATATATAATTTTCTACCTTGTGGTCAAGTGATACAAATATTTATCATTTCAATCCGCAATTTAAAATGTTATGGTTATACATCATTTCAAACCACAATCCGAAATTAAATAAAATCCATAGAATCGCTCGAGTCTATCATTTCAACCCATAATGATTTTTCCTTAATCTATAGATCGTTCGTGTATGTATCATTTCAACCCATAGGGAACTTGCAGTGTTATAACAATATAAAATACAACATCCAGTCATCTAATATCAACAATCAAACATCCATCACAATCATCATCCAAATCAATCAATAAACATCAATTGATAACTGATTATCATTAACAGGTATTAAATTGACCATTAAATTCAATATTAAATTAAACGATAATTAAATGCAATAAAAGTCAAATTTAACTATAATGACAATTTTAACATACCAAACATCAATCAATTTATTTCTAATCACATCATAAATTTATCTTACCTAACATAAGATAATCTAGTAATTGTGAGTGGGTCAAAACACTTACCTTTGATTTTAGCCCATAAAAATCCAAACAGAAGCGCAAAAACTCAACAGTCTCCAAATTCAACTAAATCAATTTCATGTTGTTCGAAATTTAAATATGAATCCAACAGAAGAAATCGCGGGTGAATCAAAGTTTATATGCAAAAGATATTCATGTTATAAGAAGTATTATTAAAATAAAAATTAGTACGCATTAAGAAAAAATAATTAAATAAACAAACTTTAATACTTAAGTTTTTCTCAAGATGAAATTTGAGGAAAAGGTTGAAGAACAACTAAGATGAGGACAGGATGTATACGAAAGATGGAGAGAAAAAAATCATGTTTCATAAAAGAAAGCTTTTGGATTTGCAAGAATAAGTGCTTTTGGATTTGCAAGAATAAGAGCTTCTGAATATGAGATGTCAGGAGAAACAAAACGCAAATGAAGAAATAAGCTACAGGTTATTTATAATTAGAAAATGAAGGTGGAGGGACAAAAATAAATGTCACATTTTATTTTGAAAGCTCCAGGCATTAATAATGCATAAGAAAATGTACGTAGAAATAGAAAAGTTTGCAAACCAATGGAAAGTAAAATTTTGTATACATGAAAATGTGGTGGAAAGAATTAAATACGACCTAAAAGTCTTGGCTTAGGTATTAAATAGAAGGAGAAATGAACGGACCAAGTATTAATAATAAAGTAACTATTTTAAAACGTTCATGCAATAATTAATAACAAAAGAAATGAAGGGACCATGTACATCCCATAACCATTTGAAATTCAATTTTTGAAACGTAACCTAATTAACTTCATTAACTCAAATAATATTTAAATTTGTACCCATTCAGAATTTTATCTACGCATAATAAAGATTTTATACTTACCTTAAAAATGAAAACGTTCAATTTGGTTTTCCCAAAATGATCTTTTATTTCCATTAAAACATCCTTTTGTTTAACACAAAATGTACGTTTCTTTTATTAAATCTATTAATTGCAATAAACGTTTTTTCCATTTAATTGAAATATTTGAATTACATTAATTGAAATTACATCCAAAGTTAAATTTCAAAACAGACAACTAAAATGGATGAAAAATAGAACAATTGTTTATTTAAACACATTTATAAATTTGTTGTTTATACACAAGAGTAATAAATAACTTACTGAAATGGATTATTTTCCTATTCTCGAAATCAATCTGCAAGCTAAAACATGGTTCAAATAAACATATATTTCTTCCTTTAAAATCAATCATTCTATTCTTTATTTTAATGAAACTAAACATTCATTCGCAAATGAAACATTCATTTTATTTGATGTAAATGTTCTTTCCATTAAATCAAAATTTCCGTATATTATCACAAAACATAAGCTACTTTTAATTATACCTATTAATTTACAATTTAGTATTCTCTCTCCTATTAATTGAAAATTTTCATTACATTAATTTTAGTTGATTAAGTTTCAAAATGGACTAAATGAATGAAATGAGAAGTAGAATAATTATTTCCTATCTAATAGTAATTTAAACATATTTATACACTATTGGATACAAATAGTAAGTTCGCATTTCTTACTAAATAATAGTTTCTCATCTCTACGATCAATCTTTCAGCTACCAAACATTTCAAATAAATAAACATATGTTTACTCCTTTATTAAACATTTATTTTTATTCATTTATTTTTATTTACACTCCTACTATTAAATCAACCGATACCTTATGAAATTGTAAACATAGGTTTCTTTCTTATTATCCTCATTTTCTATAATTGACGTCATTTCTCACATTAACCGCAATATTTAATTACATTAAATTCCAATTAATTATATTCTAATTCCAATAAATTGATTTAATTAGATTTCAATCTTTTTATTCAATCAAACAATACTCTATGGATATAGTTAACATTTGTTTACATCTTATTGCATTAATATTCTATAATTATCATCTTTTACTATTAGTTGCAATATTTCAATTATATTGAATTTTTGTCCATTTTCACATTAATTATAACTTAAAGTCCTAATAAATTCGTTTATCTTAGTTTCACTCTTTTTATTAAATAAATTATTGCCTTAAAAATATAATTGATATTTCTATACGTTTTATTACCTTCACTTTTTAAAGTTATCGTCTTAACTCATATTAACGTAATATTTAATTACATTAATTGCAATTGATTTCCAACTTAATTCAAAATATTAAATAAATTGGTAACAAATAACACTTGTTACCTTTTCTTCATTTAATCACATTTATAAGTTTGTTATCTACACACAAATGTTATAACTACTAACATCACACAAATTTTTTCCTATTTCAATTAATTACATATTATTTCATCAATTAATATAAAATTTAAATTATTTCCTTATTTTAAATTTATAACCAATTATAACTTACAACTATTACAATTACTTGAGATTGCATTCAAACAGTCATCTATTACATTAATTTACATTATTAAACTTCATTCTAGTTAGTTTTCTCATTCTTACATCATAAATTTTATTTTCTTCCAACATTAAATTACAAAATCTTATTTAATTCCATATTTTAATTATCGAAAAAAATACGGGTCGTTACACTCTCCCTCACTCAAATCTTTTCATCCTCGAAAGGAGAAAAGAAGGGATAAGGAATTAATATATCTTATTCAAACTACTAAATTTATAAACAATCAATTTACATAATTAAATAATTTAAATAAAATATATAAATTTAAGATAATTGAATCTTTTATATTCAAGTAAACAAAAGTTCAAAAAATATTTCACCAAATTTCACAAAAATTTTCTAAGTCCAAAATTCACAGAAAATTTCGACAGAGTCTCCATTGTACAGAGAGGTCTTGTTGAAATAATATCAATAATAAAAATATATATCTTATATTTCAAAATAAAATATCCCAAAACATGGAAAAATAATATAATATCGCTTTAAAAGCGTAACTAGGAAATGTTCCTATTTGTCAGGCAAACAACACTTATTTATGAAACCAAAAGCAGTAGTTATTTCTTCCATAAACCTGTATTTTACTTATGTAATCCAAAGAGGAGATAGTTAAGTAAAAGAGAATATTTATGTTGTTTCAACTTATAACAACAAATCAACACAATATAACAATTGCACTTGCAAACAAACCATAAAATAATCTCATGCAAATCAAAGAAATCAATCATCCATCCATAGCAACCAAAACTAATGGTTTGTCTAGATAACTATTAATCATATAGAATGATAAATAAACAACTAAGTATACCATACACTCAACAGTCTTAGATTACTTATTAAATTATTTATACAGTTTTAACAATTTAAAGTATCACTCACCAACGTCCCATAAGCCAAAACAAACAAAGAATTCACATATATTTTAAGTTTATTCTATTAATCTTTTTTATTCACATCATTTATTGTTCATTTTTTTCTTTTTCCTTTTTTACATACAATGATTTTTCTTTAGTTCATGTTCATTACTTACAAAATTTTAATTCACATTCATTCATATAAGGCTTATTTCATTAATTTACATTCTTTACTTACCTATGTTATATCCATTTTAATTATTTGGATCATAAATGAATTCATTATTGAAGTACTATATGCATTTTATTCAGTTTGCTTCACATTTACTATTTATTTTGATTTCCATTTTTATATAAATATTCATTTGTGAAACAACTCATACTTACAAAAGATTTTCACCTTTCACTTTTATTTTTTCACATATATATCCTCTTTTACTATTTACTCTAATTATAATTGGCTTCAAACATTACCTAAGTTTATAATCATTTACTTATAGTATTCCTCCTTTTTACTAAATTATAACTACTAGCATTTTCAAATTATTAACTTAAGTTCGTAATATTTTTATACACCTTAATTCTTCACTTATAAGCATAATTCCATTGAACATTTCATTTCTTAAGTTTACTTGTATAATATTCTATTACATATTCTTATTAAACATTTCAACTTTTAATATTTTCTAAGTTATATGAATATTTTGAAATGAGACCTTTTCGCTAAATCTTTGGACGATTTTTTTGGTGAAAAACTTATTTTGGTATGAGCGCCTTGAATAGAGAATTCTTTGACTTGAAAATGTTGGTATGAATCTTATTATGAGATGAGCTTTTGATATTCTACACTCGACATGACTTTTGGAAACACGTTTGCAAATGAAAGTTTTAAACTTTGAGACAAACTTCTTGAGATGAGTTTGTGATGTTCAAAATTTGAGATAATTGTTGGAGATGAAATTTTTTGAAATTTTTAGCTTTATGGTGATATCTTTTGAGATGAACCTTTGTTTTGTTTTGATATATTAATGTGTACACCCTTAAACCATATGCTTCTCTTTACAAAATAGATCTAAAACACATTCTCATTGCACGTTCAAGGATTGAATATAAAACTGAAAATATCTTTGAGGTATTTACAGAGGATTTATGAAATCATATATGATCGATTGATCTTTCTTATGTAATTTAAAAAAAAATTATATTGATTACATTGTTGACTAAAGAGATTGTATTTCGTACTTGATTAAATAACGACGTTATGATATTTTTGATAATCAAGCATATGTTATAGTTTCTATTTTTTTAACAATTGCATATCCCACATCATCACTGAATATACCATTTGATTATCATATTCAACCGATTCACCTTTCTTTTTGTCACTATTATTCTCATTCTTATATGAGTTGGTTAAATTGACGTGCCTAAAATTTATCGTTGAAAGCCTATGAAAAGTAAAGAAATTACACATATGATGTGACAGACTCCCTAGCCTCAACATACTAATAAAATTGGTGTGTCGTTACTCATCAAGTAACATTCATCCTCATCTTAGAGACCTTGGGGAAATGCATGAATTGAAGGTTCTTGATCTCATCTATGATGAGTTAGGGATAAGATCTTTAAACTTAAATAATATTTGTTTGCAACATTCATTCTCAGCTATGAATAAGCTATTTAATTACGTAACATCTTATATGCTATATCATTTGATCCCCATTACATATAACTACACTTATTTTAGTCAGTCTCCAAGCTTCTGGAATGTGGCTTTGATCAATATAGCCACTTATGATTCATGCTTGATTTTTTTATTAAATATTATTGTCATATTTACATCGAGTTTCATCATTCAGTGTCACCTTCTCGTCGTATAAATTTGATATTTATACTTTTGATGAAAACGAAAGGTGGAAAGAGCAGTTAAGATTTGATTATACTATAAATTCATTGTTAATATTGAAAGAAATATTATTAGTTTAATATTTTTCCTCAATAGATATGCCACGTATCTTGAGGAAGCACATCAATAGGGGAGCATGTTATACATATTGGAACAATTGTGCTATGATTTTGATCTTATGATATCGAATACATATTTAACATGTGTTACACTTGTCAAATCTTAACTGTTTTTTATTATCATTATAGGGGGAAGATTGTGGAGCATGTGTCTTGCTTGAGATAAAAAATATATTTTTATATTTGATTTTGTTTTCAAAGTGTGTTGTAATTTAAAAATCATCAATGCACAAATTTTTTTCTAATTAAATTATCATCCACTACATCTAATATGGTTGATTTACACATATTACATTTTGACAGCATCAATTTTTATTTGTAAAGTAATATACATTTATTATTATTACCAAAAAAAGGAAATATTATCAGATATTACAGTTTATTTCTTAGTGATAATAATAAAAAAACATATGTTATATCTAATGTGTTTGTCTAGATTTATATATTTATAGATTTCTGTTATAAAATATTAGTTGTGGAGAAGTTTCCTTTCAATGCAATAAACCGATGCAGTATACGTGAATAAGAAAAAAGAAATAAATAGGAATTAGAATGAAAGAATTGCATACACAATCAGACATTATATTTTGGAAGTTCAACTGAGTTTATTTTCCATTTTATATAGATTTTATTTTCTACACAAGAAAACAAAATGTCTCACAAATCGTATCCTTCTCCATACATCCTCACATATATATCCTTCAAGACATACATGTCTCCACTGGCCAATATAAACACACACTACAAAAATAGAAAAGATTATCGGATTCACATACACAATTCAATTCAATTCAATATCCTATCAACAATTTCGCCATCAATCACACATCTACTTATACCACCACAACTTCAATATTTTCATTGCTAGTAACTTCTTCCTCATCATGTTCATCGATTTCAAGTCGACAACCAGGTCAAAAAATTTGTTAACGGTGAGCCATTCATTAATCTGCTAAGACTAGTATTGCAAGCATCATACTAAACACCAAAAAACATTATATCTCGGCCATGTTTTAAACCAACCAAACAACAAAGTCAACATTCAATATGGTTCTAGTAATTCATGAATGCCCAACGTGTTTTCAGACCACAAAGAAATGATCCAACTATGCATCTTCCCAGGCATGACATTTGAGATCTTGATGATTAGAAGTTCATCGAAGTCACAACAGTTCAATAGCAAAGTCACGATCGGAAATTTAAACCTTGACGGTGTTTGTGTTCTCGAGCCAAGAGGAGTTGTGGTGTTGTCGATGACATTAAGGTTTAGGCGGCTACATCAGATAGGAGGCAGCGCTGACAAGCTCAAGGCGATTTAACGAGCTTGTGGACAACATTAATTTTTGATGGATGAAGCTAATTATTTTTTATCAAAGATTTTTAGGGAAAATCAATTTTTGGAGAGGAAACAAAATAATAATGGTTGATGTCGGCAGAAAGGGGAGTGTGCATGTTATATTTTCTATTTACTTCTGTTTTTGTTTCTTTTGAACTCTAGAACTCTATTATTTGAGCTACATCAAGGATTCTAAAATTAGAGGATTGAGTTCAAGCAGAGTTATTAGTCATTGAATGAGAATATTTATTAGCAGCGTCTGCAATTTTGCTCTTTGTAGCGTTTTGAATATTTACTGTAGATTTAGATGTCGTGGAAGGCATTAGGCTGAAGTTGGGTATATCTTATGCTATTTATTTTTTGCATCTACATTTTCGTACTCTATTTTATATTCTATCAGTACTTCTGCCAAACAATTTTAAATACCCTATTCACTCCACTCTAGGGTATATTACTTGATGCTACAAAAGTTTTTTTAAATCATTTTTATATGTATAAGTTTGGAAAAGTAAGCGAAGTATTAATGAAGGGATAAGTGGTTTCGGTTGGAACACTTAGTCACAATGAGTGGTTTTGATAAGTTAATTAAAAGTATATTATCTTGTTAATAAGTATACTTAGATCTTTTAAAAGAGAATGTTAAATGGTTTTGGGTTTATAATAAACAATGTTTAAGCAATATTTTTTTAACCCTTTTTTTGTTATATTATGAATATATTAGATCTTTAAAAAAATGTTTAAAAGATAATTATAAGTGAAATGATTTTGGTTCCGTAGTGACAATATTTAAGTAACATTTGTCTTTAACCCTTGTGAATATACTTAGACCTTTTAAATGAATAATTTAAAGGTAATAGCAAGTACGATATATTTTGGAAAAAGGTTATATAAAGTAAAGTTAAAACATACAAAAAAGAAGAGGTCTATAGTAATAATGTTTAAGTAACATTTTGTTAACCTCTTTGATTAGATTTTAAAGTAATAAATATTGTAAAGATTTGTGAATATTCTTATAACATTTGAGGTAAATATATGATATTTTCAAGGATTGAAAAGAGTAAAAATAAATAGTGAAATAGTAGAATACATGTATATATCTTTATAAAGGTATTTTAAATACATATATACAAGTACAAAAAAGAAGTGAATAGAAGCATCGTGTATTCATACAGTTTGAGTACATCCGAGGATAATTCGTTCATCTAAATTGTCTCTTGCTTTTAGAATGTACGTATAAGAGATCCTCCGGGGAGGACTCCTATAAATAGTTTGCTTACTTTAGAATGAAGTAGTAATTGATAGGCGAAGTTTTATTAGATAAAAGATGTTTTACAAATAAAAGATGTTTTAATTAATAAAGGAATTAATTAAATAAAAAGGGGACTAAAAGTCGTTTATGCGACTTAATCGTGCTTTATGTATTTACTTGTCTATGGAAAGGATATAGAGATGTACTTGGCACTAAAAACCGACAAAGTAGACTTATTATGTCAGTGAGGGTTAAAAATGAAGTGTCTAAGCAGGTCTTTAAAGCAACCGATGCTCTAACCTACTTGGCTTCACTCTTGACTGAGCGGTAGTGTAAGTTGAGAAGGTCAAAAATGTGATAAGTGTATGATGCTATACCTTACATATAAACTCGTCTTGCTCTTCTACGACAAATGATAAGGAAATCCATCTACATAGAAGATGATCTCTACCCTTATGCATTATCTGTTTATTTTTGAATGAACTGGAGTTAAGTTAACCAAGAATCCATCGATTGGTTTTAAAGTATCGGGTAAGCGAGGCAATGTACTTATATAAGATGACTCAAAACTGTAACTATTTCAAAACAAATATACGTGTTCTATGTTTTGAAAGTGGTTGCGAAGCGAAATGTTATAAATTTGAATTGTCTATCCTAAGGTTAAGTCCACGGAAGAAGTTAGTATTAACCATTCAAATAATGCTATTGTGAGGTAATCTATCTTAAGCGTGATACTAAGAAATGGGACAGTGTTAGCATTTGTTGAACGACTTATGTTAGGATCCGTGGAGAGATTCTTGAACTATTCGAGACGTTGAAATCTAGAGACAGATTCGAGATCTGTTCGAGATGTTGGAATCTAAAAATAGATTCGAGATTTGTTCGAGTGATGAAGAATCATGGTTGAGATGCTGAACGTGACTTCACCGTCGGTATGATAGAAACCAAAGTAGGATCCATAGCCAAAGAGTTTGGCTAACCTAAGGGTATATCGGTTCTATTCTAGAGATGCTTTGATGTGCACGTAAAAGTGTATATTTTTACTCTTATATTTAATCTTCTTTTATTAAAATAAATGAGCATATTAGTGTATTTTACATGTTTAAATCAAAATCTATATTGTTTATCATTCATTCATCTTCATTTGGAGGCAAAATGTTAATTTTGTGTATGAATTAATTTTAAGAGAACGTATTATTACATTTTTATTTTTATTTGTAGGAAATTGATTGAAAATTAGATGGAGATTCATAGATGTATGCATGCACATATGTTGAAAACAAATGAGGAAAGGAAATAAAAAAATTCATACAACATGGAGGAGTCCACATGCCCACTAAGTAATGGACCATAATTAAAGGCACATGCTCATGTTAATGGAGACTTAAAGGCATACTAGTAGGGATTAATTAATTTCTTAATGATTACTTGAAGGTTACACTATCTCAAGTGCATTTTGACAGTCCTCGAAAAATGAATTAGGGTTTTAAGCATGTATAAACACCCTTTTTGTTTCATATAATTATCTCCCTTTTTGTGCAAGTTGTAGTCAGAAAATCAATGATAAATAAAATGTCTTTTTAATGGCTTCTTAGCCTTCTTATTTGCTTTTGTTTACATATTCCTTTCTCTTATGCTATTTTTATTTTATGCTCTCTTATTTAGTTTATGCTTCTCTTATTCATGTAAGTAGAATAGATTTAATTCTTGCAATTAGTTTAGTTTTATTTCATGCAAGTAGTTAGCTCTCTTTTCTTTTAATTAGCTCTCATTTTCCTTGTTTTTTTTACTGAAATCACTTTATATTAACATGTATTCAAATATGAGAAGCTAAACCCCTCCAATTTATGGATAATGAAGCTCTCATGGAACATAATAAATTAACATGATGATTTCATTTATGATCTCTCTTTTTGTTTATTGGAATTCATGAATGATGGTAGTTTATGTTTCTTTTTTTAGTGAATTTAATAGTCTATGTTGACATCTCAAATAGGCTATGCTTAATTCAATATAAATATAAACTATTAGATCATTTTCTAAGTGATTTTGATGATCAAAGTCAAACTAGAATCAAAATTTGATGATTAATGTTACTAGTTCATATTATGTAGATCATGCTTAAAATATATTTTATTTTTAATTCCATGTCACTTTCATGAGAATTTATAAGTGGGTTTGAATGGTGTGTTAGATTTTGATGGTTTAAGATGTGCTAATTAATAGTACATTTAAACCATACTCATAATAAACACAACAATCGTTTCTACTTAAAATGAAAAGAAGAGATTATATATGAATTTTCTATTGATTTATATGAATGATTGGAAGTGGATTTGCCTCTAAATTTCTCCTTAATCACGTAGTTTTATTCAGTTTTGCTCTTATTTATTTTCTATAATTTTCTTAGCTCAAAACAATTTCAAAATCTTGGGCTAATTTGATTGAGTAATATTAGAATTTAATTCTTTTCCTATGGATTGATCCATACTCGCATGCGTACTATGATTGTAAGCCGTGCACTTGCGTTTTGATAGCAACTATTATTTTCGGTAATTTTATAATCAATAGAAAATCCATCGACTAACAAGTTTTTGGTGCATTTGCCAGTGAATGCAATTTGATTTTGGTTTTATTCTTCGAATTAATTTTTGTATATTTTGCATTTTCTTCTCTTAAAAGTGTGTATATACATACACACACATAAACTTCATGTGACGACCCACAATTTCGTACCCTTTATGCCGACAATAAACCGCTCAAGTCCGGCCTAAGTTACATGGAAGTATAGATGATCAAGGGAAATAAAAAAAATAAGGTAGAATAGAATCTCACATGAATGGAACAACATATAATATTGAACAATAACTTTACAGCAGAAAATCTTTTTAAAAGCATATATCAGAGTCTATCCTAAATTCATCTTGGACAGTTATAAACATCGGTCCTCACAATTTCTGACAAACATCAAACTAAAACTAACAAAGCATAGTAGATAATAGAATATATCCATACAAAGATGAATATTCCTAGCACTCATCTGGAAACTCCAACCGTCTTTGAATAACCTGAAACTACTCAAATCCGAACCGGGTATTGAAGATACCCGGATCAGGCTTGATAAACCTGCGTGAGAAACTCAAATATAAATGACAGTGTCATATATCAGCCATTGAATAAAATCCTTTGAAAAGAAAGAGTATCTCATAAGACCACGCCCACACATAAACACGGACGTATTTTTACCTTATGATAACTTAAAAAAACTTTATATTGAAACATTTGATATTATTTCTAGTGACATTCTCTTTGAAAACATTTTCAAATAAACTTATTAATATTATCTGAAATGGTTACTCATATAGCATTTCGAGGCTATTCATTACGCCAATACAAACAAAACCGCAGGTTCTTATTGGATAATGGATTTCCATACAAATGACCAGGTAAAGGGACTACCTTCTAATGGATACACCTCTAGATGGATGTCACAAGGAACCAACACAAAGCTCTTCTACCAACACAAGACCGACCTACCTCTATAACTAGATAGTACAGAATATGTCATCCTCCGATCGTTACCGACCTTTAAACCGGGCGCCGAGCATACAAACCACATTAATTTACATCCCGAACATCATAGTGAGAAGAAATATATCCAGAAGGGGATGATCATACCCTAATTGGGAATGACCCACTTAGCCTTGCCGCATCTAACCCTGTTTCGGTCATTTCCGGTTGATGAGGCTTGAGGCAACGATTACCTTTTCACATATCACATATCACATCACTTTGAATGTCACACGGCCATTTCCGTTGACTACTAATTATCATCTACAAAATTACAACCCTTAAGCTTGTACGTCTCAATGAGGCCGTTAAGCTAAGAGAATTTTCTTTTTCCGCCACTACTGATGTACGTTTGTAAAAACGAATGTACGTAATCTTTAAAAATGCAATGTCAGACAAACGTCAATACAAGTTGTCCAGAAACAGGATAAACCAAAGGCACTCTTGTACTACCACTAGTAGTGAGTAGTCCTTGTAATCCAAAAAATCTCCACAATGAGGAGACCACTTCTATAATCTATAGTGGGAGCTACCCAGAGCATGTCAACAAGCAGCCCTCACACTACGAAGATCCACGGTCTTCAATAATCACCATCTCAACATTTCTTCACATTCGAAAGTATACATTGGTTCAAAGTGGTTTCGGATAGGAATCACCCAAATCTGACCCCAGTTCCTTCAAAATCCAATTATCGATTTAAAATATGTTAAGTTCATATGTAAATATCAATCATCAATCAATTACTTCATCTTTTATAAAATATCTATCTTAGATGTATTCTTTTCAATTTATTACATTTTCTTTTCAAATATATATGAAATAATTAAGCCTCATTTATCAAATCATTTGGTTTATTTAAACCTTTCTTTAATCCTGGAATTATACCAAATCATTTTCTCTTTTACTTAGGAAAACTTTTCCAAACCATTCATTAAATCTTAATCAAAGATTTCTTATATTCAAGCTATAACTTTTAACTTAGAAAAAATATTCCTAAATCAATTTTTAAATCTTAATAAAAGATTTCTTTTTTAAATTCAAATCATATTCTTGAAAATTGATGATTTTCATAAGGGAGTAGTACTGCCACTTTAAAATATGGTAAATTTCACCTCCAGGGACTAATGGCAAGTAATCCTACATCATGAATATCTTTGTCTTCAACGATCTTTGTCTTCGACATGTTTTATTTCAAAAATTAGTTTGAAGGGGTTTTCGGATGATTTCAAATCTTTTTATTTTGTCTTAGAGTAATTCTAACCAATTCATTCTTTTTTCTTTGGATAATATTTCAATTTTCCCTCACTTAACTCTCGATCCAGATTCCTTAACTTTTAGAAACAATGTTATTTAAGACATTGTTTACAATAAACCCTAAAATCAATCTTAGAAAACATTATTGAGTAAATATGATCATAGAAATCATTCTAATTTTACTCAACATCAATTTCCATATTCAACACGTGCTATGGGCGGAATAATGGTGAAATCACCTTTTAAATTCCACGAATAGGATGAATTCCCTCTTACGATTTTAATATCAACTATAAGAAGATTATCTCTATGCAATCCAAGTCGTAATTTATTCATTTTGGAGGTTGCTTAAATTTTTGGATAATAGCGATCTTCTTTTATTTCAAAAACTTAATGCAATCCTTTTATTTTAGAACGTCCGGGCTTTCCTTTCGATCTGTTCCACCCCTCACTTAAGAAAAGAAAACATAGGCCAAGAAAGTTCAGGGCAATAGTTGCTACATCCCCAACCTTAGTTAAACACCTTGTTTTATCTTTCCAGATCTCACAAGCGGGACAAATGTACTAGTCGTTTCCGCATTATTCAGTTTGTTATGATATTCAATCTTCTTCACTTTTTGTTTAAGTGGTATAAACAATTCTTCTTACCCATTTATTCAAACTCTCGTTAAAACTTCCAAATCATCTTTAAATGACTTAATTATTTTTTTAAAATCATTCACAAAATATATAGAAAAGAATGATTAAGTTTAAAACTACATTTCAAAAGTTATTAAAAACTGCTGCGAAAAGCGTTGCGAAAATTGTTGCAAATAGTGTTTTAAAAGCTATATTCGTCAAAACGAATTTTATACCATTTATATATCCATATTTTCAACTTAAATTACTTTAAAACATTTTAAAAGTTTTTTAAAATTTATCTCATATTTTGAAAACATTTAAAATATCAATTTTAAATATTGGCCACTTTACTACAAAAAGCGCGATTTTTTTTGGAAAATTGATTTGGACACATTTTAAAATGTACAAGATGAAATCTTAATTTTCTTCCTTTAGGTCTTTAAACATATTTAAATGTTTATAAAAACATTTCTAACTCATTTTAAAACTATTTCCAGAAGGTTTAAGCATTCCATATACGCCATTTCATTTTCAAAAGGAAAGTGACTTCCTTTGTCCTTGTCGACGTGTATTAACGTGACTTGGTAAAACAATTTAACAATCATATCAAACAATTAATACTTGATGATCAAAGCATATATAAGAATCCATAGCAATTATAACACAGTATCAAATATGTATATATGCAAATAGAGATGCTAAATAGATTTTCTCGCTATAAACCAAAGCGATTAACTCCCTACCAACATTCAAACTAAACCACGCTTCACTATCTGATTCCTATTCCACTTAAATACTATAAAACAACACCCTCTCCCATCTAATAGCTTAGTCAAGGCTTGAGATGGAGATTGTCCGAAAGTATAGAGAAGAGGTGGTAGAGCTTTGACCTTGAATTCTCAAAATTAGACCCGAAAAATAGATCATCTTCTCTCTTGTTTTTGACTTTCTTAATCTTAAAATTTTAAAAACTTATAACTTAAAAGTCGCTGAAAATTATTTTCTCTTAAATTTAAAAAAAAAGAATCACTTGATTTTAATTAGTTTTGAGGAAGATATGATAAAATGAAGAAGAGGTATTGTCGGATTAACGAAAATGAAGCCCGAAAATGCACTTCAAAGAATTGACTTTCAGATATAACAAACCTCAAAATATGAAAAAGTGATCAAAATAGAAGTTGTCGATACTAGAATTTCATATGGTTTTAAAAAAAGAATTTATTAATTTGGATCAGTTATGATCAAGTTATTATCAAAACAAAATGGTCTTTTCTCTGGCTTAAAAACTGTACCAGAGAATATAATGAAAAGAAGTGTATTTTTGACATAGTTATCTTTAGAATGAGACAAAGTGGTCAACATGAAAGTTGTAGCCACTAGAAAAATATATGATATGAAAAAAAAAATTTGCATTTTGGTTCTGTTTTGAAGAATTTATAGCCAAGAGAAGAAGAAGTAAAATATGTAGAAAAAAGGAGTTTGATTTGAAGAGAATGAACATTGATTTCTTTTGAATATTTTGTAAATAATTTGACATTTTCTCTTTGTAATTTTTTCTATGGCTTGAAATCCATTAAAGAGAAGAAGATGAAGATGAAGAAGCTTGAGAAAAGAAGAAGAGAAAATGTGAATGAAAGTGAAGAAAGAGATGGATATTTATAAAAAAAAAAGAAGTGGTAAATTTACTAAAATAACTTATTACCAAATTACCAAACTAACCTTATTTCAACGTAAAACAAACTACACTTTTTCAATACTTAATATCATATTTCATATCCTTCTTTATGGGTTATTCACTTAAAGATTAAGTAAAGAATCGTAATTATGTTGGCATTGATTTGACGTGATTTAATGTTACTTTTTCTTACTTTTGTTAATTCTTACTTACTTTTACTAATGACTTCTAGAAGTTTTCTAATCTTCTTTAGTAAAAGTAAACATGTTTAGTTATTAAAATTTGTAATATATATTAAAACATATTAACAAAAGTGCGATAACGTTGCGATAAATTATTTTGAACAAAACGTTGATTTTCGACAAAACGTTTTACAGTCACATTTTGACGTTTTTGTTAAACTATTAATCTATGTAAACCAAACTTCAAAATTGATTTTTTTTATTATATTTAAATAATTAAAACAAGTATATTTGACTTATAAAATATTATAAAATAATATCCAAATCTATTTGTAAAAATACGACATTGATTTAACGGTATGCGACAAAATTTGTCAATTTTATAAAACAAGTTTTATATATTTATTTAACCATTATAAATTAAATTACTATTATTATCAAATGAGTTTGATATATATATATATATATATTCAAAAGGAATTATTTATCCTTTAAACAAATTTTATGAATATTTATCATATTTTATCGGAATCCGACTTTTGTCAATTTTACAATGGAAATCCAAAATCTTTATTCAATATCAAAAATAAGTTTACAATTCTTATTTATTATATAAAACTTTATTTTTTAAGTTTGAAAATTCTATATTTGAATATTTAAAATAAATTAAATATTCCATTTCAAAGTAACTAATTTACGGGTCGTTACACTTCATTTCATTGTTTGCCTTTGTGCACTTCAATCCATATTTTTTCTTGTGCATTTTGTTTTTCACTTGCTCACCTTGAAATTGCATATTATTATTATTTCAGTAATTTGCTACAATTCAGTCATTTGCCAATTCTGTTCACATTCTATTCTCGGTTATTACATTCTGTTACATTACAATTCAGTCATTTTCAATATTCCACCATGATCCTCTTTCATTGACTTCAACAACCCCACTGCTGCTAATTCACATAAATTCCTACTTCCTGAAAGCCAACCCACCCCTCTTCTTTACATCACTTCAATAACCACCTCATTATAACCTACCTTCCATAACCACCATTCCCTATCCTCACTTTCAATCACCATAATAGTAACCCAAATCCAACAACCAAACAAACTACACCTCCATCTCCTCCATCAATGCCTTCCTTCACCAAGACATTAACTCCCTTATCCCTCACGCAAACTTAAACCTGAAACTGCTACCATCAAACTCCACGTCGAACACCCTACAACCTACGACCACATATCCTCCATCCACCACACTGTAATTCCAACCTGCACATCAACACAGCAATTCAACTTCCCTCACCCCTCACGCAAACTCAAATTCCATCATCATCATCTAAACGCAACATACAGCAATCCCTACATCCAGTAACTTCAACCTTCTGCCTCACCACAATCATCAACAACATTCATCTTCTCCTTTATGACCACCAAGCAAAACAACATTCCTCCCCTGCATACTTCACAGCAAACTGCCACCATTTCACTTTATCCATAACCAAACACTACACAACACATCCTCCTCCACCTAAACTACCGCTTCAACCCTCAACCCAAATTCTGCAACCAGCCTATTGCACCTTCAAACTCCTCAATCACAATATTCATCCAGCAAAGCAACATCTCCCTCCTCTGAAACAACGAACAACAATCATCAACAGCTGCTTCTTCTCTCGTCGCCTGCCTCCTCAATCACCGAGCAACCATCAATCAGCTTTTCGATCACATTCTCCTTAAGCAGCCATCTCCTTCTTCATCCATGCAACCCCATATAACCCACCAACAACCCGCGACCTTGCAACCAGCCTCAACCATCTCACCAACCACTTCGTTGCCTCCGCTTCAACCCAACTTCAGATCCAACCCTAAAATCAAACTCCAAACTTTAAAAAGCCAATCGGCAACCATCCACAAATCGCCAACATCTCCTCAGCCACAATCAAATTCACCTCCATCACAACTCCAATTCCGCCTCACAACCAAATCGACCACAGCACTCTAACCGACAATCCAGATCTGCCATTACCTTCACCACCAACTCTCTGATTTCAAACTTCAAATTGATTTCCCTTTTATTTTTTTCTTCTTATCGAGTCACGTGAATTTGTTAATTTGATTTGTCAATTTTTTTTAAACAGCCAAGTAAGGAAGAATGGATATGGGTTTAGCACATTCCTAAAAGGGAATTTGGGCTATTAGGTGGTGGGTTGCCTTTTATACATATATACATACACACACACACACACACATATATATATACACACACACACACACACATATGTATGTATGTATATATGTATATTTCTAATTTTCAAGTTTAAGTGTTTGATTTTGGGTTTTCTTTTGACGAAATTCTTGTTTAAGTTTACTTGTATGAGTGTGCGTGTGTGCGCATGTGTGTGTATTTCGTTTTTAAATCTTTTTCAGGTTGCAGGAAATAAAAAGAATTGCTGCTATAAATTCTACTCTGCATGCTAAAAAATTATGGTAAAATTTTTATTGCTACTTTTAAATAAATTTGCTAATAATTTTACACGTTTTGGTATAGTATTCTTATCTTCTGTTTTTATTTTTCTTTCATTGTTGGTTGCTTACATTTTAAATATCCATAAACAAAAACAAAAACAAATCTCATTTGTAATTTGCATTGTTAATACACGTTTAATTTTTGTTTTGCATTCATTTCATCTTATTTTATTTTCTAAAGGCAATACCCAACTTCACCACCCCTTCCTTGGCCCACAAATTGCATTATATCATAGAAATTGACTACAATAACGGTTAGACGTTGGACTTAAAGATGTCACGGGCTCATCTAGGGCTTATTGTACCTTGAAAAGTAATCTTCTTTTAACAATCCATTTTCCTATTGTCTAGGCTATGACAGAGCAATAATCATTTATAAATATAATGGTGATTCATAAATATTATAGTGACTGATTCTCCGAAGGTACTTAAACCTTCGACTGCATTGCCACGGTGATTCATGGTGCGCTAACAATCCTTGTCCGTTATCTGGCTAAAAATCATTTTTTTGAATTAAGTCAAAGTGTGTTATACAATTTTGGATTAACAGCTACTAATGATAGAAAATTTATTATTAAGTCATTACATTCATTTAGTTACATTAGTTCATGCATATATAAAAAAAAATCCAAAAGTTCAAAAACTTTACATTTTCCTTAACTTAGTTTTTAAACAAAAATAAAAAAAATATTTCAAATATTTTCCATCAAACAAAATCAAAACTCCAAAAACAAGCATTATACTTAAGTTAGTTTTTTTTTAAAAAGAAAAACAAAAATCTGAAAGAAAAAACTCTTTTCCAAAAAAACTAAAAAAAACTAAAAAAAACAAAAAAGTTTTTTAAAAAAAACAAAACAAAGTTAAATCTTCCTTTTGAAAATAATTTCTTTTTGGCAAAGATTTTCCTTTAAAAAAACAAAAGAAAAGAATTTTTCAGTTCATTTCATTCTCTAAACTATGTTTCATTCTCTTAACTTTTATTTTTTCGTCTTTCTTTCCTTGATCTTTTCACATGTGCATGAGTATTGGAATCGTGACACTATAACGAATCATTTAAACCGAAGGAACGTTGGCTCCATGGATGGAATCTTTTTCGACGGAGTTTCTATTCCTTCTTGTATCACATTACCTTCCCCAACAGGTAACACTTCGAAATTCATTCAAATCATACTGCCGCACTCTCGAAATTTGGAATTTTGAACACGATGACCCATACATCTTCTTAACAAACTTCGAGCGAGTCTGTACAAACATTAAACTCCAACAATTATGTGATGATGGAATCAAACTTCGGTTAATTCCATTTACCCTTACCGATTGCGCTAAAAAATGTTTGTATAGCTTACCTTCAAACTCAATCAGAACTTGGACGAAGTCATTAAAATTTTCTTAAAAAAATTCTAACTCTTGGAAAAAACAACTAAAATACGAAATCAAATTGTGAATTTACATCAATTCAAGGGTGAACCTTATAGAAAATACTTTGAAAGATTTAATGAGGTTTAATAAAATGTCCACACCATAAGTTTGAAAAATGGACTTTTTGCCGTATCTTATACAATGGACTTGAAATAGTTCACGAATCATGCTTGAATCGACGTGCCAAGGCAATTTTCTCACCCAACATAACGATGATGTTTGGCAATTCCTTGAGAACTTAGCTGAAAAATCATCTCAATAGGAACGTTCTAATGAGAAATCCATTTATTCACGATCGAGCGCACACTCGATATGATCATTGTTGGCGTTGGAAGTTAAAATCGATGCGATAATCAATAAATTCGACAATGTTTTCTCATTCAATCAAATGAATCAAGCTTATCAACCATTGTGTTATGAATGCAACGATCCAAATCACATTGTCGATCAATGCCCTCATTTGATAGAACAACTCAATGCATTTAACAAGGTTAAGAATGATCCATTTTTTCCAACGTACAATCATGGATGGAGAAATCATCCTAACTTTGCATGGAACCAAAATAGCTCTAACACGAATTTGGTTCAACCCAATTTTCAAGCATTTTCGAACAGTGCTTTAAATCCTCCTTTTCAGCCTTTCCACTTTCAATAAAATTTTGTGTCTCTGTCTCAAAATCAACCGCAACAATCTTTTGTTCCTCAAGATGATAAAAGATTGACTTCACTTGAGAAAAGTCTTGAAATTTTGGCTAAAGCGACCACTCAAAACCTCCAATCAAATAGCAATTTGCAAAATTTGTTAACCTCATACATGCAAAATACGATTCAATCAATTGCTAAACTTGAAATGCAAGTAAGTCAATTAGTCACGTCTATTTGTAAACGTGAATACGGCATGTTTCCAAGTCAGCCAGTTTCGAACCCTAAAAATCAAAAAATGAATTCAATCAAGCCCATGTTGTTCAAGATAGCAATGTGAACCAAATGAATGTTATCACGACTTTGCGCTCTGGCAAACAAATCGATAACCAAGTTGTCAATCCAAATGATTTACCAAAAGCACCTTTTGGCACTTCAAAAACGATAGGCAATTCTGAAAAAAACATGAGCCAAATATCGAATCAAATTCCAATCCACATTCTTCTTCTACTCAAGTAGACTGACCTATTGAGTACCGAATTCCATTTCCACATCAACTTTGACCTAAGAAACATCCGATCAAATGGAAAAGATGTTGAAATTTTCAAACAAGTCAAAATGAACATCCCTCTTCTTGATGTTGTTCAACAAGTCCCGACTTACGCTAAATTCTTGGAAGACTTGTGTACTCAAAAATGAAATAATCATGTGCCCAAGAAAGTTTCTTAGCTACCGGTCGTAGCAAAGCCTTGTCTCAATCAATTCTCGTAAAATACGAAGATCCAAGATGTCCAATGATCTCGTGCATGATAGGAGAGAAAACGATTAATAATTGCCTACTAGACTTTGGTGCAAGTGCCAATTTGATTCTTTATTCAGTTTACCGACAACTTGGCTTTGGTGAACTAAAACCGACGAAAGTAACTCTTCAATTTGCCGAACGTTTGATTAAGAAACCCATGGGAGAAATTAAGTACGTGCTCATCAAAATTGGTCAATTCGTATTCCCTATCGACTTCATCGTCCGTGAAACACGACCTATGAACAATCCGATGAGTCAAATTCCATTGATTTTAGAAAGACCTTTCTTAGCCACTCCAAATGCCCTAATCAATTGTCGAAATGTTTCGATGAAAATTTCTTTTGGGAACATGATTTTGGATCTTAACATTTTCAATCTCGAAAATCAATCAAATGAATCACTTGACCAAATGTTTGAAGTTAGCTCCATTCAAGAAAATTTTGACAACGAAAACGTTGGCCTTAACAATGAACACGAGACTGATTATAAATAATTGTTTGTTGACGAGCCTAACAAGATCGAAAACGCACTTCAGTTTGAACCCCTCACTACTGAGTCAAAAATTCAACAAAATTCTTTGATTAAGCAACCCCCTAGGTTGAAACTCGAACCTCTTCCTGATTACTTTAAGCATGCGTACTTAGGTGACAACAGTACATTTCCTGTCATAATTTCTGCAAATCTTTATTTTGATCATGAAGCTTCCCTTCTTTCAATTCTGTCGAAAAACAAAGAAGCAATTGGATGGTCAATTATCAATATAAAGGGAATTAGTCCCGCTCTTTGTTCAATATCGTATACACTTAGTTGACGAAGCCAATCCTATTTGTGACGCATAGCGAAGGCTTAACCCCAGAATGAAGGATGCAGTTTGAGATGAAATTCTTAAGTTTCTCGATTACGGAATCATATATCCCATCTTTGATACTTCATCGGTTAGCCCAATGCTGTCATGCTTAAAATGTTCGGACCTACCATTATCACAAACGAAACCAAAGAACTATTCCAACTCATACTCAAACGGGTTGGGGTATTTGCATTGATTATCGAAAATTAAATGTCACAACACATAAAGATCACTTTCTTCTTCCTTTCGTCGACCAAATGCTTGAATGATTAGCTGGCCATAAATTCTGTTGCTTTTTTGATGGCTATTCCGGTTATAACCAAATTCTGATTATCGAAAATCAAGAGAAAATGACTTTCATGTGTCCCTATGGCACCTTTACATATCGACGTATGTCATTTGGCCTTTGCAATGCTCCTGCTACTTTTAAAAGATGCATGGTCAATATCTTTTCTAACATTATCGAATGCTTTTTGGAAGTGTTTATGGATGATTTTTCCATCTTTGGAAACTCTTTTTCGAGTGCTTACACCATCTCTAGACGGTTCATAATTGATGCAAGGAGAAACACTTAATGTTAAATTGGGGAAAATGCCATTTTATTGTCAAACATGGCATTGTTCTTGGGCATGTCATTTCAAACAAAGGCATTGAGGTAGATAAAGCAAAAGTTAACGTAATTGCGGATCTAGCCATTCCCAAATCTATTAAGGACGTTCATTCATTTCTTAGGCATGCTGGTTTCTATCAATGCTTTGTGAAAGACTTTAGTAAAATTGCTAGACATCTGACAACTCTTCTTGAAAAAGACGTTCCATTTGACTATAATTTTGATTGTGTTTTTGCTTTTGAACACCTCAAAAATGTACTAATTTCCGTTTCCATCATTTTTCACCCAATTAGGATCTTCCTTTCAAAATAATGTGTGACACTTTTAACTTTGCAGTTGGTGCTGTCTTAGGACAACGCATCAAGAAACTTCTTCTCATTTACTATGCTAGTATGACTTTAGACGATGCTTAACTTGATTAAAAGATCTTCTAGCAGTAGTCTTTGCGTTTGAAAAGTTCCGACCTTTTTGATTGGCTTGAACATTATGGTTTACACTAATCACTCCGCTCTTTGGTACCTTTTCGCTAAAATGGATGCTAAGTCTTGTTTGATCTGTTCGATCCTTTTACTCCAAGAATTTGACCTTACAATCGAAGACAAAAAAAAATTCGACAACGTCATTGCTAATCATCAACCGCGTCTTCCAAACGCACCGCCTTCTTTACAGATCAACGAGAACTTTCTTGATCAACAAATCCTTTCTATTTCCATCGATCCATGATATGTCGATATAGTGAAATATTTAGTGACTAAGGAAACTCCTTCATTTTGGTCGAAACAAGATAAATACAAATTTCTTTTCCATGTCAAGTACTTCTATTAGAATGATCCATAATTGTTTAAGTATAGTTCCGACCAAATCATTCGACATTGCAACCTAGATTGCGAAATCATGAGTGTTCTTTCGTTTTGTCATGATCAAGCTTGTGGTGGTCATTTTGGTTCGAAGAAAACAATAGAATAGGTGTCTCAATATGGTTTTTACTGGCCTACGTTTCTCAAAGTTGCATTCGAGTTCTGTAAAACTTGTGATCGGCCCCAAATGTTAGGAAAATCTCTTAACAAAGCATGATGCCTTTGAACCCCATTTTTACGGTCGAAATCTTTGACGTTTGGGGCATTGACTTTATGGGATCGTTTCCCAACTCTTTCAGAAATCTGTATATTCTTCTTGCTTTTGATTACGTCTCTAAATGGGTTAAAGCCATTCATGTAAAACAAATGACCACAAAAGTATTACGAAATTCATAAAAGAAAACATCTTTGAAAGAGGGTATGGATCCAGTATTTATATCTAATATGCAAGTGTAATAAAAAGCTAACTTATAACTAACAGAGTTAAGTAAATAACAGTAAAGAAACAATCACACCAGAGTTTTTATACTGGTTTCCCATCCTACGTCTAGTCTCGAAGGTCGGCTTTAACTAGTAAACAACCCTCTCTTTACCCGGAGGAATAGGCTTGATACAAAAATTCATTCTAAGACAAGTATGTGTTCTGGGAAACACTGATTTTGACTGCACAGTACAAATCTTTCTATAATCTCCTTTGAGTGGTATATGTACGTGAAACTTTGCTTTTTGGAAGTGATAAAGAATGATACAATATTTGCTTCTAGAAATCAGAATATGCAAAGAATATAGATATAAGATTCATAAAATTAAAGTAGTTTGTTTCTTAAAATCTTTAATATTTGTAGATGTTGAAGAGTTTTCCTGAAGAGTAGTATCCGTTAGTGGTTTCTATTTCAGTCTAAAAGTTGCAATCATTGACGAGGAAGAGATGCGTGAAGAGTTATGGAAGCAACCGTTGGAATGAGTTATGTGACTGTTCATTATTTTTGGTTGTTACCCAACACAGACATCTGTCCATAACATTCGGGCATCTATGTGTGTGTATTGTTAACGGAGGCCAGAGTCAGACGCGTGAATGTATTAACAGACGTTTGATATGTATTGGTTGTTTAAAATCGGAGACTACAGTCTGGCGTCTGATATATATGACAGACGTTTGACATATGTTATTTTCCGTAGTTTAGCCGGTTTGAGATATGAGGAGTTAAAAAGTTTTGCATGCAATGTTTCTATTGAAAACTACTAAAGGAAATTTTACAAGCTATATATATCTATGATAATAAAACACTATATTAGCTTTTCTAATGTCGATGATTCGTCTCCTTTACTGGTTGTCTTCAAGTTGAATTCTAAATGCTTTCACCTACAAGTAGATGGAATATATTATATGCGTACGATTGTATAGTTGCCGGTATCGAAATCGTAGAATAGAGGTTCTAACATTCTTCCCGTTTTTGATGATGACAACTATACAATCATTTATCGAATAAACATATAACTCCCCCTAAATGTGATTCCTCCTCCTATATACATGAGTATGATATTCTCCCCCTTTGGCATTATCAAAAAGAAAGAATGAATGAAATATGAAAATACAAAGAACAGAAGTTCATATACAATCATAGATAAGTTTTAATAACCATACATGCACATTGTTTGGCACAAATCAAAATAAGGATGCGTAAATACTACCGGATTTTTAAATAAAAGAAAAGCTTACTGATAGTGGTAGTAACCCCAGATAGACGAGTCTTTATTATATGTACTTTGTTGCCATTGAGACTGGTCATTATACTCCCCATCCTTCTGAATAGAGAGACCCTAAAATGATATGTAGTAACTATAGTCTTGGGGGTCTTGTGGAGCTTGAGGATCTTCTAAAGGAAATGATATACCTTCACTCTCTTCCGTGTTAAGACAAATTGGTGCTTTGACATGACGAGAATGTTGGGTTGGTTCTTGTGAAGGCCCTGCACCTGAAGATGGTCCTAAGTAAAACACTGGTGGTGGTGGTGGTAGTGCCAGGGACGGAGAAGATGAAGAGCGAGATGAGGAACGACCGCGAACCTTTCTTAGAAATTTTCCCAAAGTTGGGACGACTTTTTCTAACGTCTTTTCTACTTTGGTCATGTAGTAGAAAAAGATCGTTCTAAACGAGACATATTTTAATCTAAAACCTATTGGTTTAAGGAGAGGAGATATTGATTTTGAAGTGCAACATCTCCATAGTTCTCTTTTGGTCCCGCTACAATTATAGCTTCTTGTATTTCAGAATCAGAGTAATACTCTATAGATGTTGAAGCTCTGGTAGGTTGGGAAGGTCGAGTTGGAGGTGCTTGTGGTTGTTGTTATTGAGGTTGTTGGTATTGGGAAAAAGTACTATGTTGTTATTGGGATGGTAGCCCGCCATCGCCCTCAAGACTAGGGGCATCACATATCACGGTCTCATCCGCACCAATTTCAACATCCTATCCTTCTTCATTGTCTCTCAGAGACCTATCAGTATCCATATCCATAGCCTCCTCCTCATGGTCATGACCAGACTCACGTTCATCGCCCGATCCACCTTCTTCCTCTTCCTCTTTAGGACCCTCGTCAGAGCCACGAGCAGATGCAGCGGGATGGGTACGCGACCTGGAGCCGCTCCATAAAGGAACTTTAGTGTCATCTACTCTTCTGGGTTAATCAAGCCATACTATAACATGTTTTCACTCGTAAAGAGAAAGCTGACAGAGCACTAACTCGCTCTAACAGCCTTTAGATATCTGAGCATCTTCTTATGCTCTGATCTCTTGTTTCTCATCGGAAACCTGTGAGAGATATGCGTTAAGTGTAATGATCCGCCTTTTCGAACCTTAGAAGTCGACACTAATACATCTATGATATTCTCGTGTTAAACAACTAAGTGTCGAAAAGATAGATTTTTTAGGGTAAGGAAAGAGATAAAAGATAAGAAGAAACTAAACAATCGCAGAATCTCATAATGCAACGAAATAACATATATTAATCAACATAATATTTTACAAAGTCATTTCAAAAATTATACATCTGATTCATACCAATACAATTCTACCCTTGGATAGTTATAATAGCCTATCCCTAACTGATAAAAGATATATATAATATAGGGAAAACAAGCTAACAACTAGCTATCGATGAAGTCTCCTACTCCAAGCTCCTCCAAAATGGATCTGTGGAAAAACCTGAACTACTTTGTTGCTCATAAAATTTTGAGCACCCAAGAATTTTAGGAAAAGAAAATAAAACTCCGGGTCAGACATGGGTCTGGTGTGAGTAAACTCAAACAACTGAATTATTTGTATAAAACCCTTTAAAAATCAAAGGTATCTCGTAAAACCACACCGCAAATAAACACAGACGGTTTTCACCTTACGATAACCAAAACACTTTTTATAAAAAATCCAATGATATTATGATAATGTTTAGGGTTTTGAAATTAAATATAGAAAATAGCCGAAATGTTTGCATCTCACATTCCAACTTATTTAGGTACAACTAAAAATTACGGCACTTATTAGAGAATTGATTCCATACAATGATTGGGCAACTGGGGTACTGCCCCCCACTGTGCATCTTTGGATAAATACACCGAGAACCCCGCTTAGGTTCCATACCAACAAGGACTAGCCTACCCCTTTCTTGGTAGTACCAAATACATCACCACCACGGTAGGGATTAGCAACCATACCGAAGCATACGAAAATGGATCAAATATTGATTCTAGATTTGCCAATGGCATACCCTAATGGGTGCGACCCACATGGCCCTACTGCATCTCCTTTATTTTAGACACTCCCAGTTGATGATGCTTGAGGCTACGTTTTTACCTTTTAGAATAGCAATCCCACTTAGAATGCTAACACTACCTTCCAGGCAGTAATGCAGTGCAAGCATTCATCCATACGAATTATCCAAGATAAGGACAAACCAAATGCACTACTTCTACTACATCCATTTTGGAATAATCCTTTGGATTAATAGTAAGCAGCCCTTGCACTTCTATGGCTCCATCTTTGGTTCCATACTCTTCAAGGTCTCTTCATTTCTAAATGCTTGAGTTGGATCGATGTGGTTTTCAGATAATATATCCGATCCCGGTATCTTCGGAAAAAAATTCGATAATTTTTGGTAAACTCAACCCCGGTTCTTTAGAAAATAAGAAAATAAAAGATAAGAGCATAGTTCACTTCCTAACTATTCATGGATGGATTTCCTTATCATTTACTCTAGAAGAACGAAACGAGATTTATACGCACTGTACAACATCATTGGCGATGATTGTGTGATATAACATACGTGTTTCTCTTAGGTATTTCCAAAGTTGTGTTTTACTCCATATTTGATAGTCGGTTATTTAACCATCAAATAAACAATCATTCAACATTGATTTAATTCCACATGGGATCCACTAAGCCTTTATTAATTAATCTTTCATTAATAAAAATCATTTTATAAACATTCGATCAAAATATCTTCTACAAAACACTATTTCCAAAACCCTTACATCCCTTTTATAACGATCCGTTTTTCCATACCCTTTGAATCGACAATAAACCACACATGTCCAACTCAAATTGCACGAATAAGCGGATCATTAAGGGTAGAAAAAGAAAATAAAGACAGGACAGAATCTCATACGAATGGAATAACATATATTATTTCAATAATAATCTTTACAGCGGAAAATTTTAAATACAATATCATAGTCTAACCTAAATTCAGCTTGGACAGTTATAACACCTGCCCTTGCAATTGCAGACAAACATCAAATAAAATACACTAAACAAAGCGGATGATAGAATATGTCCATACGATGATGAAGATCTCCAGCTCTCCTCTTGAAACTCCAGCCGTCTTCAACTAAACCTGAAACTACTCGGATCTGACCCGAGTATTAAAAATACCCGGATCAGGCTTGATAAACCAGCGTGAGAAAACTCAATAATAAATACATTGCCATATATCAGCCTTTGAATAAAATCCTTTTGAAAAGAAAGAGTATCTCATAAGACCACGCCCATACATAAACACGGATAGGTTTTTTACCTTATGATAACTAAAACACTTTTATATCAAAACATTTGATATTATTTCTGATGACATCTCTTTGAAAACATTTGCAAATAAACTTACTCAAATTGATATCAACATCTGGACTAAGTCTAAGGTAATATATCTGGACTAGGTCAACGGAATATATGATACCAGAAGGGGTAGCTGAAATGTTTGCAGGTCATTACATCTATTTTGGGAATACAATCAAAACCGTAAATCTCGTAGGGGTTGGATTTCCCACATGATAGGAAACTAGTGACCGTTGTTCTGAACCACGCATAACAAACATAGTTCCCACGGTGCCATAATCGCTTTTCTCAAACTAGTCACTTGGAAACTATACTTGCTACACTACAAATGATAACCAGTAGTTCCCTGTTTTTCTCAAGCTAAACACTTTATCCACAAGACGCAATAAATGCCTTGAGGCCCAGACCTATCTGGTACCTAGGGCTCAGAACATCTGATAACCCAAATCACTACTATCTGAAATTCGAGCATACATCTGACCACATAGAATCCCATCATAACCGGGGTGTGAGGCTCGTGAGGCTACGCTCAATTTCTTCAAAGCCACGCTTTTCATACAAAACCATGCTTTGATCATAACAGGTTCCATTTTGAATGCCACATTGTCATTCCACGTCACACGACTGATTTCTAGAAAAGTATAACTTCCTGAGCACGCATGTCTCAGGAAAGGGTGTTAAGCTAAGAGAAGTTGCCTTCTCCGCCACCAACTGATATACATTTATAGAAACCACTCAAATGTGATTTAGAATACAATGTCAGACAAACATCCATACTAGTTCGTTCTAGGACTGAACGAAACCGAAGGTACTTTCCTCGGCCATTACTAGGTGAGAAGCCCTTGCAATCCGAAAAAATCTCCATCACGAGGAGACCACTACTATAAATAACTCTATAATGGTAGCCAACCGGAGCATGTTCAACAAGCAGTCTTCATGCTATGAAGATCCACGGTCTTCAATAATCATCATCTCCAACATACCTTCATTTTCGAACGTATACATTGGTTTGAAGTGGTTTTCGGATAAGAATCATCCAAATCCGACTCTGGTTCCTTCGAAACCAATCATCGCTTTTAAAAGATGTTAAGTTCATATATGGATGTCAATCATCAATTAATTACTTCATCTTTTACCTTAATCAAATATCTTTCTTAGATATATTCTTTTCAATTTATTCCATTTTTCTTTTCAAATGTATATGAAATCATTACGTCTCATTCATCAAATCATTTGGTTTATTTAAACCTTTCTTAAATCTTGGAATAATCCCAAATCATTTTCTCTTTTACTACGTAAAACTTTTCCAAATCATTCTTTTAAATCTTAATCAAAGATATCTTATATTCAAGTTATAACTTTTAAACTTAGGGAAATATTCATAAATCATTCATTAAATCTTAATCAAAGGTTTTCTTATATTCAAGTTATAACTTTTAAACTTAAGGAAAATATTTCCAATTCATTCATTGAATCTTAATCAAAGATTTTTTCCTTAACTTCAAATTATATTCTTACCAATCAAAGATTTTCATAACATAGTACTACTGCCACTTTAAATATGGTAATTTCACCTCCAGGGACTAACAACACGTTTCACCTCTAGGGACTAATGGAAAGTTTCACCTCCAGGGACTAATGGAAATTTTCACCTCCAGGGACTAATGGCAAGTAATCCTACATCATGAATAACTTTGTCTTTAACGATCTTTGTCTTCAATATATTTTATTTCAAAAATTATTTTGAAGGGGTTTTCTTTTCTTTTATCTTGGAAAAACTTAAATATGATTTTTTAGAGCATCCGGGTTTTCCTTTTGATTTGTTCCACCCCTCGCCTAAAAAGAGAAAATATAGGTCAGGTAAGTTCAGGGCACTGGTTGCTCCATCCCTAACCTTAGTTAAACACCTTGTTTTATCTTCCCAGATCTCACAGGTGGGACAAATGTACTAGTCGTTTCCACATACTCAGATTTTCAACTTTATTTTGGAATTGCTTATAAATATTCCGAATTATCTTTCAAAATGTTTAATTATCCTTTTTAAAACATTCACAATTGATTCTGGGAAACGTCGTTACATTTAAACTCATATTCCAAAAGTTATAGAATTCGCAGCATAAAAGTGCTGTAGAAAGTGCTATATAAGCTTATTTAATTTAAACCACTTTTAAATATTTGAAAATTCATATTTTCCATTCCAAATCTCTTTCAAATCATTTAAATAGATTTATCAAATTTATTCCATATTTTTAATCCTTTAAAAATATCATTTATAAAGAAATCATGTTTTGGATTCCGAACTGCAAAACCGCGATGTTTTAAGAAAATTGTTTTGGACATATTCCAAAATCTACTTAATGAAATCTTGATTTTCTTTCTTCTTTGAAAAACAATGGATATAATAGACCGGAAAATTCTTATCTCGAAGAATTCCGAGCTATATTTCACCTTGTACACTTATTTAACTTTTACGGCGCGAAATCGCGAACTATCATTACGCGACGCGCATAGTTTTGACTTGTTTTTCAATTTCTTTTCAAACTTCTTGAAAACACTTTTAAATGTTTATTAAACATTTCCACATCATTTTAAACTCATTTAAAATCATTAAGAGGCTAAATAATTTTCATATACTCATTTATATGAATTTAATTCTCATTTAATTAACTATACTTACTAAGCATTACTCTTATCATTTATCAAACAAGTTATCAACCATATCACAAACATAATATCAACCAAGTTATCATCCAATATCAACCAATATTCAACATATTAATTTCTAATTTAACATGTGTATTATCAACTTAAGTTTTATTAAAATAAAACTAAGATTTGAGTACTCACCTTTTAACTTAACCAATTCTTCCTACCAACATTCATATGCAATAACGCTTCTCTTAAATCCTATTATCTTCACCAAATCTTTTCCGTAGACTTTCCTTTTGATTCCGGCAGCACTTCCTTCTCTTTTACTCGCTCTGAAGCTTCACAACTTGCTCCTTTTCCTCATAGGTTCGGCCAAGCCTTATTCCTTGCCTTCCTCCATCATTTCTTCACTTCTTAGATGCTAAACCATGTTCTAATGGTATTCTAAGCTCGTTGGCAAAGTTTGATGGTGTTTGGAGTTGATTTGATATGGTTTTGAAAAAATTAGTAAGCATTTTGGAAGAGAAGAAGAAGCCATGAAAGAGAGCTTCAAGGAAGAAGAAGAAGAAGGTAGAAAATGGTGTAAAAGAAAGTGGAAGAATGGTGGTCTTATTTATAGAAAAAGTTTTGGATTAAAATAATATTTTGTAAAAAGACCAAAATACCCTTACTTACTTATAAAGTAATCTTATTTTTTTTCAACACTTAACATCACATTTCAAATCATTACTTTATGTCATTTTCGCTTAGATATTAAGTAAAGTAAGTAATAATTATGTTTCTTTGATTTGATGTTTTACTTTTTGCTTTGAAATGACATTTTTGTCCTTTTGTGCTTACTTTTTCTTAATTATTTTCTAGAAGTTTCTAACCTTGTTTAGTAAAAGTAAAATTGATTAGTAAATTAATTAATACTTATACTATTTGAATATATGTTTCTATATAAGAAAATAAAGGTGCGGCTACGTTGCGACAATTTTTAATCGACAAAACGTCGTTTTTCGATAAAATATTTTACGGTCATGTTTTGACGTTTTAGTTAAACTATTTATTTATGTAAACCAAATTTAAAAATGAACTTTTTACTTCTTTAAATAAATTAAAAAATGTCTCTTTATATTTTAAAATCATATTTAAATAACATCAAAATCTCCAATTTTACGGTGTATGTAAAAATGACAAAATGCGACAAAATTTGGTTATTTTTGTAAAACGATTATTAACATACTTTTAAATATTTTAATATTCTTTTATTATCTATTTTTCAATGATATTTATCTTTTTAAATAAACATTTAAACCTATTTATTTAAGCATTTATTTCTTTTTAACAAAACTTAACGTTTGTTGGTTTGTTGTAAAATCCAAATTTATACTTTTTAAATTATCAACTATAAGAGTAAATAATTTCTCTACTATTATGTATTATCTATAACTTATTTATTTAACTTTTAAACCTTTTTAAATTTAAAACAAATGAAATCTCTTATTTTCGAAGTAGCGAAATTATGGGTCGTTACATCTTTCATACTAGGAAAACATTTACATACTTATCTCAATGGTATAAGCATATTACCAAATTTTATAAGAAGTTTCCTGTTTTCACATTCCATATTAAATGACCAAGCAAATTTTGTTTAAAACATTTCTTCCTATAAACCAACCCACTTATCTTTCACTAAAAGTTTCCAACTTAAAATTTCAATTCATAACTAAAAATACCTTTACAATATATAAAATCATTTATACATCATTTTCCTATTTTTTAAATTCTTTTAATAAGCCTTCTTAAAGAAAAATCCTTCATAAACATCATTTCCAAAGCATCTTTTGAAAATCACTTTAAATAAACCCTTCTATTTAGTAAAGCCTCCTCTATAAACAAGTTATTATTTATAAATATCTTTATTAAATACTTACATGATTTGAAATCCTTTATGAACTTTAAACCCATAATTAATTAAAGGATTGAATTTAATTCAAAATCATACTTTATAAATTCAAAAGGAGGCTTAGAAATCTCAATGGTACTAGCTAAAGTTACCATTTAATTTCAATCCCACTTTCAAGTCATTCAACTATTTATTTACATAAGTCAACATATACGTAAATACACTTCATATCCAAATCAAGAAAAACACGTCAATATAAACTAACTGGCATATACATGTCCAAATAACACAATGGCAGGATGGAGATTTGTCCTGCTAAATAGGCGTCCAATAATCAAAATATTAACTTATAGCAGAATGATGATTTATTCTGTTAATACATTGTCCATACAATCAAACAACCAATCTATAGCAGAATGAGGATTTATTCTGCTAACCTATGTCCATAACAATAAACTCACTTACATTATAGAAGAACGGGATTTATTCTACTATTAAATGTCTACACAATCAACAATTTATATAACTCATTCACAAAGGTTGGCTACTGATTGTTATTGACACTTGAATTCCTTATGTTCAACACTATTCTTTGTAGAAGAAGTTCCCTTTTAAACAAATTGATTCTTAGAAAAACAAAGCGATTTTAAACCTGAACCTCTTTAAAAATAATTACTTAACCCTTTATTAAATCATAATTAATCTTGATTAAATCTATATTAAATTTGAACTTATTATAAATTAATAAATAATTAAATCTTTAATAAATAATTTATATATAAAACCCTAAATTGATCCTTTATTAATTATTAAATAATAATTTAAAACCTTTATTAATAATTAACTCTTAATTAATCTCAATTAATTAATTAATTAATCTTTTAATTAAAACTTAAATAGTAAATTAAACCTTTTATAAATAATTATTATAAATTAAAACCTTAATTAATTTATAATTGAAAATAATTTAGCACTTCATTAACTAAATAATAAATATTAACCTTATAATTAATTAATAATTTATTAAATTTATCTTATCTTTAGAAGATAATTAATTAGAAACTAAACCCATTAATTAAAGTTAATAACCTTGCTTAATACTTAATTAATTATTAATTTTTTAAAACCTAATTAATTAATAATTAATTATTTAAAACTTAATTAACTTTCTAAAATATCATTATTAAGTTTTATAAAACATTCACAAAACACTTTCATGTTTAAAAACCAATTTATTCTAAAAATGGGAATTGAAGCGAACCTGCATCACGGCGACTATCACTATGGGTGGCATAACTTAAAAATGTTTCCTTACTTTCTTCTTTGAAAACCTTACACTTGAAAACTTTGTAACCTTTCAAACCCCAAGGTTAGTATTTAGAAACTAATAAGGTTTCTAACTTTAAAAAAAATACAATTTTTTTTCTGAAATCAAAACTTGTGATTTCACAAAAGAAATCTTCGTCGATACCCTAAACAAAGTACTAACTTTCCTTAGCAAACAAACATATAAGCATATTAACAACAACATTTAAATACTCCAAAATCCAAACATAATCAAAATCCTACTTTTAGCATAGCTAACCTTTAACCTTCAAATCTCAAATCTAACGTACTAATTTTAAGTAAATATCCACATAACCAATCAACCAACACAATAGCTCATCAATTCAACCAATATATCACCATATAGTAAGAAGTGACTAAAGATCACACCTTTCCAAAAGGAGATAAAAAGTTTACTCACCAAAAGTTTTTAGAATTTGAAATGCTTTAGATTTGCAAAGCTCGGAAACCACAAAAATCCACTCGAAAATAGGTCATCTTCTCACAGATTTTGATCATGCTACTATCAGAATTTAAAAAAGTGGTAAGTTGAAAATTTCTTTAAAATTCGTTTCTCTATCATTTCAAAAAATATTCACTCAATTTATATTTGTTTTGAGGGAGATATGGTCAACAGAAGGAGTGTTATTTTCAGGCTTGAAAATATGGGTCCAAAAATGGGTCAGAAATTTTTTTATTATTGACCCAAAAATATTAGAAATTTTAAAAAGTTATTCTAACAAAAATTGTAGCCACTGGAATCTATAGGTTTGAAAAAAGGAAAATATTGATTGGGAGTACTATAAAGGAAGTTATGGCCGAATGAAGTGGAAGAAAAATGGAGAAGTTTTTAAAATGAAAAGGAGGAGATTAAACAAGTTTGAAATCATATTTAAAGATTAAACTTAGATTTTTAAAAATTTAATTTTTGAATGGAAACAATTAGAGTTTCTAAAAGTCTTTAGTAAATTTACTAATGAAAATAAGAAACGAGAAAAGAATGAGAAAAGGATATGAAAATTTGCTGGTATACTAAGTCACTAGTTTAATTATCATTTTACCCTTATGTCCTTTACCCTCCACACACTTGCTTCCACCTTGCCAACCCCTCCACGTCATCAAATACCCAAGCCACTTTAGGGGTATCTTTCCATATATTTTATGTTCATTGTGGACGTTTTAAGCCACAAGAAGTTTGAATGTCGAAAAATAGAGTAGCATATTAAAAAGTGACCATACTTCCATTTATGCAAAACTGCCTCATTTCAGCCTTTGTTTTGAACTTTAACGGTTTGAAAATATATTTAAATTTAAGTACTTTGTTTCATTATTTTTAAAAGTGTCTGCTAACTCATATAGTCATTTTTAAAAAGTGTATGACATATTTAAGTATTTTTAAGAATTATTATGAATTTTTAAAGCAGAGGGTTTATTTTTAAACATAAAGGAAAACATGGTTTTCCAAGTTCCAAAATGCTTTATAAACTTGTTATTTTGAAGTAATATTCTAAACATATGTTTTAAAACCTATTATGAGTATTTTAAATTATTTTAAAAGCATTTTTAATTATATATAGTTTTCAGAAAATTAATCGATTAGTTTTATTAAATATCTTATGTTATGTTTTATCTTTAGAATTATTGATTAAATATCAAGTTTTATAAATAAATTACTATACATGTATGTGTGTGTGTGTGTGTGGGGGGTCATTTCTAAAAGGGTCTTAAAAGTATAAACAAATGATTACAAAAGAGGTTAGGAATTTCTTAGTGGTTAAATCGTGTTTTGTTTAATTACTTGTTTGAAAAGTAATTAACTATGCTTAACACCAAAAGCCGACGAAGTAGGATTATCTATTTGTGAGAATTAAGATTGATGATCAACTAGGGATAGAAGTAATAATGCTCTAACATGTCGGCTTTACTCTTGACCGGAGAATAGTTAAGTTGGAAAGATCATAAATATGTTAATCACGTTGATTACTTACTTGTTTATGGAAAGTCAATAGTACTATACTTAACACTAAAAGCCGATGAGGTAGACTTGCTTATTAGTGAGAGTTAAGAATGAAGTGTCTATGCAAGGCTTTGATAGAAACCAGTGTTCTAACTTACCTAGCTTCATTCTTAACAGAGGGACACTATAAGTTGGAATGTCGAAAACATGTATACGAACCTTGATTTCTATAAGCGGTCATTTTCACTAGATAGTCGATTATTGAACTTGACCAATTATAACTTAAGAAGTATCTAAAATCTTCATGGTTTCATACCTTTTGAGAACCCCTAGGGAGGGGCACTGATATGAAACATCTCTAGCTTTAAGAACTTATATATACGAGATCCCCTTGGGAGGACTCCTCTTTATATAATTCGCTTACTTCTAAAGCAACCGGAATTGAGTATGCTGGAAATTCATCGAATTTGTTTTGAAGAACCTGGGATCAATAAGTGTTTTACTTATCGAACACCACTTCAAAATTAGTGTACAAGTCTACATTTTGGAAGCGGTTATACAATGGAATGCAACAGAGTTAAACTATCTATCCTAAAGTTAAATCCAAGGGAGAGGTCAGGATTAGCATTCGTCGGCGGACTTATGCTAGATTATGTGTAGATTCAACATCCATTCGAGATGCTCGGGCCTATGTTGGAATTTGTGATTTACTTGAGGTGGTGGAATCTGTAAGGGATGCCGAAAATGACCTTGACATCGCAAATAAAGGAAAATAGATAGGATGCATAGTTTGGGGATTAGCTAACCCACAAATAGGGTATATAACTCTAAATCTAGAGTGTGCTTTTCGATGTTAGTACTAGATGTTGTTGATACTTGGTTCCACGTGCTTCTATAGGTTCATGCATGGGCTAGTTGTGTTTACCCTGTGGTGCATTCTATTTATAGATATACGATACTCGGAGGTACTTTTTGACTCTTATCAGAAGGCTTGCCTAGGTTTATTTGGGGATGTCTCTAATGGAAAATCCATATGGGAATGTACCTTAGCATTTTTAGATGTACTTCTAATATTATTGTGGTTTGACTAATGTAAGCATTATAATGATTTAATCTAATTTATATTCTACCTCTAGATATTGTCTATTGTATCAATATATTAACTTAATGAATAGTTCGTTTCTTTTAAGAGGAAAAATGTTACAGTAGCCCATATGGTCTCAATAGTTACCGTTACATGTTGAATGTATCTTGAGTTTTCTCATACCAGACTTATGTTAGACACATGGTTTTTGTTTTTTCTAAATTCCTCATGTACTCTTTCGAGTAGGCTGAGTAAAGCAGGTTTTACTTTGAATGCTTCAGAGTTCAGAAGACGAACTAGAGGCTTTCGTTGTCTATCTATTTCTATTGTACTATATTACATATGTATATATCAACATTGTGAGGACATGTAGTTATAACTATCTAGGTTGATGATAGTACTTGGGTTATTTAACTTTGAAATTTCTGTATTCGAAATAATCCTTTGTATTGTTCTTTTGATATTATATATTATCGTTTCCGTGTGAGGTTCTGATATTGTGTTCATTTTATCTTGTTCTATCCTTTTGTTTTTATTTTACCGAAACTATCTGTGCTTCCGGCACTTGGGTGTTTGATACACAAATATCATTGATGTATTTAGTGTCAACATTTGATGGTCAAAATGTCCGATCGTTATATCATATGTTGGCCACAACAGTATACCCACTCTTATTCCATATGGTGATTGGAATGTGTCCACTTCTTATTTGCAAGTTGACATATGTCAACAAATAACTAGCATATATATTAATCATTCAATAAAATGTGATGAATGGTATTGCCTTCTTATCCATGACTATGATACATATCATTGGTGGCAACATATCTGGAATTAAAAGTGTGCTCCTAGGATATCAATTTATGCACTTATGGCAATACTTAATGAATTAAATAAAATAGAAAAGGCAGCACCAAGAGTTCTATGATAACCACATAGAATAAATCAATTAATAATGTAACTGACATCACTACTATAATTTGGCATATATGGGAAGAGCTAAATGCTTAAATTTTTAATGGAGTAGAAATGCCCAGCTATATTCGACTCATGCTAACAGCTCATGGTAAGCAACTTTTTAGAAAAGTTAATGGAAAGCAAATATCATAAGACCACTAATCTTTTCTTCCATGAATCTGATATTCAAGACATTTCATTTAATACTGCTACTCTCCGACTAGACTGGACGTACATATGTGATGGTTCTTAGTTGGCACATAAACCTATAGAATGCCATGGTTGTGCTTTCGATTGGAAATTTTTTGGACAAGTTAAGGTACTTTTTATCCATTTTGGGGCTTTCATTTTTGTTGGTTGGTGTTTTATCTTCTAAGTAGACAATGTGCTTTAAGCATGTGGTGTGTTGAAGTGGTGATGGTTAGAAGTTTTGTTTTATCGCTTTGGATAAACATATCTACTATTTGAAGTTGTCTTGTAATTTTGTAATACCTTTTATTTCTAAAGGTACCATGTGAATGCTTTTATTACAGGATTCTGGTGTAACTGCATTTGTTTGCAACTCTACCTTTGTAGATTATTGTACATATTTTGAGCAAGTAAATAAAGTATCTGTTTCAAAAAAATCACATATAACATCCTTTGCACTTCTATTCTTGTATTTTTACTACATTTCTAGGAAATTATAATAAGGAATATTCAAAATGCTTGTTAACAGCTATGGAGATCATTTGTCAAGACCCGATTTCCACTCCCGGAAAATCGCGTCAAGAATTAAGAAAGAAAGGGATAGAAAAGAGAAAAGAAAGAAGAGAAGAAAGAACAACACACGAATCTCAACAGCGGAAACGAATAAATTATAATAATAACAAAGTATTACATAGTATACATCAAATATCAGAGTACACAGACATATACAATACACACTAGACAGTTATAAACACCTGTCTAGTCATTACAACTCAATACAAAACATAACACTCAGAGATACCAACACAGCGGAAATATATAACTATACGCAGAAGCCTCCTGCTCCATAAGCTCCTCCACAATTCATCAAAGCTAATCCTGAATCCTAACCTGAATTCCCTTGACTACTCATAAAAATTTGAGTACCCAAGAGTTATAGAAAAACAGAAATAACTCCGGGTCAGACATGGGTCTGGTGTGAGTAACAGGTTAAAGTTGCTTAACTTTAAAAAAAACTTTTGAAAGAAAAGGTATCACGTAAGACTTCCCACACATAAACATGGAAAAGTTTTTACCTTACGCTAACCAAAACATTTGATAGGAAATCTGATGATATTATAATAGTGTCTAGGGTTTTCAAGTAAATAAGAAATAGCCGAAATTGTTACATCTATTAAATTCCAGCTACTAGCCACAAAAGTGGGTAATACAATCAAAACCGTTGGCACTTATTGGATTTTGGATTCCATACAATGGCAGGGCTACTGGGGTACCGCCCGTCACAGTACGTGGCCTAGATCACCGTACCGAGGAGCCACCCTAACTCCCCTGCAACACAAAGCCGGACCCGTTCCTTACTGAACAGTTCCAAATAAGACAACCCCGACGGTTGTCATGATCAACCGTCCCACACAGCCGAAATATAAAGGGACCTCTAGACAGGGGTAAATCTTACTCTCAAGTGGGGGCCACCCACGAAGCTTTGCTGCACCTCCCCTGTTTTAGCCATTCCCGGTTGATGAGGCTTGAGGTTACGATTACCTTTATAGGACATAACACTTAGAATGCTCATCGTCCACCTGACGATGTTCTGAAAGCATTCAATCCATACAAGTTCGTTCCGGGTTCGAACGAAACCGAAGGCATTATCTCGTTACACTCATATTGGAATCACCCTCAGAGTTAACGACAATAACCCTTGCACTCTGATTCACCATCTCGAATCTATAAGACCTATTCCGTCAAACTCATTACGGAATCACCCACAGAGTTATACTGACGTATAGCCCTTACACCTCGAGTCTTCACTCGCTCCACTTGGATTAACGACCTAACGTTATTTGGAATCGATGTGGTTTTCGGATGTCCAAATATGGAAACCCGATCCCGGTCTCATCGAAAACCAAAGCGTGTCTTATTAAGGCCAAGTTGTTTTAAGTTTAAAACAATTCAATCATTATCTAAATATACACAGATAGGTAATTCATAACACCACAGATAATCAACATTATCATTATCAACAGATAATCATATCATAAACAGATAACCTATATTATCATCCAAGAGCAACCAATGCATCCATATCACATACACTATCCATCTCATAACTGAGATTACAAACCATACCAAACAACCAATACCAATCATCAAACATAAGCAAATGATCAAATGATCACACATTCTATAATTAATTTAAAATGAATTAAATTAATTACTCAATCTCTAATTAATTTAAAATGAATTAAATTAATTACTTCATCATAAAGATTCTGCTTATCTTAACCATCAATTGATTTCAAATCAATTTATAAATCATCTTAATATTTATTTCAATTAATCATTATTGATTATCTCTAATTACAATAAGTAATTAGCTTTATAGGTTGATTACACAAGTTAATTATTAAACCCTACATAAATTAATCACCCTTGATTAATAACCATTCAGTAATTAACTACATTAATTACTCAACCCAATAATTAATTACTCTTAATTAATTATCTAAATTAATCCCCTTGATTAATTTCAAAGTAACTTAAATCCAAATTACTTCTATAATAAATATCCTTAATTACATTCTGTAATTATTAATTTATTACTTCCTTAAGTAATTACAAATTCATTAATTACATAAGTAATTATCAACAATTCAACAAATGTTTAAATCAATTAAACTTAATTAATTAATCTAAACAAATCACATTAACCTTAATTAATTACATTAAGTAATTAATTCACTAATTACTTTCATAATTAAACTTAAACAATTGATTATTAATTAATTAATCTAATTAATTATCAAAAATTAATCACATTAATTAACTGTTAATGACTTCATTAATCATTTCTTAATTACTTAATTAAGGATTACTTAAATTAATCATCATTAGTTATTAAGTAATTAATATTTAATTACTATTTAATTAATCTCTAATTATTAATTAACTAAGTGTTAATTAAAAACTTAATTACCATTAATCACTTGATTAAATAAATCTTAATCATAAATTAAAATTTAGTTAACTATCCTTAATTATAGATTAATTAAACTAATTAATTAATCTCAAATTAAATTAAATATCATTAATTATTTAATTAAACTTCCCATTATTTAATTAATTAAATAATTAATATTTATCTTAATTACCTTAATAATTAATGAATCCAATCATTAAACATTTATTTATCTTTTAGATAAACATTTCTTATTTAAATCATGCATTTAAAAACAAAATGTTTTTAAATTTACATTAAATTCCATTTAACATTTCTTTTAAACTTTAAAACTCAAACTTATTTAAAAATAAGATTTTCAAAACAATACAACTAAATCTTATATGTTTACAAGAAATATCTAATTAATTGATAAGTTCTAAAAGATTTAAATTCAAATTAAAATCAAATTCAAACCAATTTAAAAATTGCTTTTAAAATCTCAAAATTGAAATATAACTTCCATTTTCAATTTAGTTTAAACTCTTTCTACCATTTCACCTTCAATTCAAATGTAAATCATTTAAAAACAATTTAAATTTAAATCTTTACTTTAAAACTGAAATTTAAATTTTAAATCCAGATTTAAAAACTTAAATTTTAATTCATTTAAATTCCTAATTTTAAATATTCAACCTTTCAATTCAATTGCCAAAACTCAATGCATTTATACTAGAGAGTTTAAAATCAAATTTAAATTTGAAAACATAAATGTTTTCAAATTCTCAGACAAATCAAAATTTGAATTCATATTCAAATTCAAACCAAAACTCATTTTAAATTTCCATTTAAAAATTTAAACTTACCTTTTACATATAAACAGAAAACAGTTTTCTGTTTATAAAAAAAAACTTAAACTTTGAAATTTTCCCAGAATTTAAACTATTTTCAAAAACAGAATTTAAACATATTTAAATTCATATTCAAATTCAGGTTATTAAAGCCTAAGTCCAAATTAAGTTTACAATTTTAAACTTTCACTTTCAATATTAAAAAAAAAAAACCTGCAAATAGTTTCCTGTTCTTATATTTTTTTTTTATTTTTAAACCAATTTGAATTTCTGCATTTAATTTATTACAAAATAATAATTCAAACTTTTTGAATTCAATTTCAGACTCAAGTTAGATTCTAAATTTAAATTTCCAGATTTACATTATACTTTACTTTTAAAAATTTTCTTAAAACAGCACAGAACAGAACAGTTTTTTGTTCTATAAAACCTGAAACCAAAATTGCATACTCGAGTCACATATTTACTTCGAGTAAAAAATCCTTCTGCTTCGAGTTATTTGCCAAAAATCCCGAGATCAACCCGAGTCACAGTTCCCTGCAACCCTGAAACACCAACCCCCTGTACAACATTAACCCCACTGCAGTGACAAGCCTGTCAACGCTGGTTCCTCCACTCCTCGACCATCTTCAACTCCCAAACTCCGGTGACTAATTCATCACTTCACCATCCAACAATACCCCAAACAGCTTCGAACTCGATGCATTTTTGAAGCCACAGGAATAAATTTCCTTATGCCCAGGTGAAACTAGGTTGACTACTGACATTTCCAAATCATTTCACCAAAATTTATTTGTAAACCAATTTGATATTTTTACTATAATATATGATAGATATCTATCTCCAGAAGCAATTTCACTCAAATCAATTGCAAGTTTCAATCAATTTTGGCCAAAGTGTAAAATACAGTTTGGAACTGCCTATTATATTTAACACTGTAAATTTTAGTTTTTGTTTTAAAAGTTCTTGAATTCACTTAATGATCCTATTCATGAACTTGAAACATGAATTCATGATACCTACATCTTCTAATTTTTACAAAATTTAGTTGTGTATTTATGCTTCAGACAACTCAGAACTAAAGCCTGTAAAAACTAAAAAAAAAAAATCATCTTATCATGGAATGAGCAAATTCCATTCAAGTGCTAATACAAGATAGTAATCAGATCAAGGAAGAAAACCATTTATCAAATTTAAACTTAAACTATGATAATCAGAACATTGGAAATCAAGCATGCATGGCATTTCATATATACACAGGCAGATAAAAGAAAAACAGATTCAAAGATTTAACTTAACAAGAAAAACAAGCATGCATTCCTACTTGATTTATTTTAAATTAAGTGTTACTCACCTGTGACTAAAAAAAATGCAGAGCACTGTCCTTTAAAACTTTGAATGATGCCCCTCTCTTTTTTTTTTAAACATGCAGGTTGCTTGCTTTTAAATCTTTGTTTGTGAATGATACTTCCAGATTTTAAAAGATGAAATGCAGTCCCTTTGTCTTGCTTTTAAATGATGCATGTAGGTACAACTTGTATTTGTATCTCCAGATCCAGATTGTAATGCAGAGCCTTATGCTTAAAATTGAAATGCAGATCTTACTTTGATGAAGATTTGAACAGAGCTTCATTGATTTAACATGCATGCTTCATAATGATGCATGCAGGCCTTTCAAACTGTTGTGCAGGTTTTAAATATTGGAAAAGAGGAGTGTGAATGCAATTGTTTAAATCTGTTGCATGCAGGCCTCTCTGCTTGAAATTGCAGATGCAAAGGAATGCATTTTGAAGTATTGCAACTTGATTATGGATGTGGATGAGAATTGAGATGCAGGTTGTAATTTTGGAAAGAGGAGTCACAGGATTTTTGTAAATGAAGTTGAAATGCATGTCTTTGATTGAATTTGCAGATGCAAGAACATGTAGGGCTTTCTTGCATTTCCAGATTCAAATGCATGTCTGCAGTTTCCTTAATGAAGATTTGAAATGCAGAGCTTCAATTGATGAAGATTGAAATGCAGGCTCTACTTGATTCATAATGATGCAGATTTGTACTTTGAAAAGAGGAGTTGCATGCATATGATATCAGGTTTGAGAAATGCAGTTTTGTATATGGTTTGAGAATGAAATTTTGGTTTTTTTTTTTTTTTTTTTTAAGGAATGAGAAAATGAATGAATATGAATGAATAGCAAAATGATATGAATGAAAAGCAAGTTAACAAGAATGTATTTTCAGAAAATGAAATAAAGAAAAAGAAAATAAATTTGACACTTGTCTTTTAAAATGAACACTTGTTAGCTTTAAGCTTTAATACACATACACTTGTCTTTGAGAATTAAATTAATGTTTAATTAGAGTTAATAAAGCATTAAGCTTTGTTAATTAAATCTTATACATAATTATGAATTAAATAATTCTCTAAAGAAATAAAGCAAAGTATTATAACAATATACAAGTAGTTTATTTGAAAAGAAACTTTTCAAGCAAATTTATAAAGGAGTTTTTAATATACAACTTGAATTAAAATGAAATTTTAAACTAATTAAAAACATTTATCTCATATTTAAAATCATATAGTATTTAATTAAATATTTTTGAAAAACTCAAATCAAAAATAAATCATAATTTCTATTTTCAAAACATATAAAATTATGCTATACCAATTTAACTAAAAACAACTTGTCTATTTAAAATATATATAAATACATATACATTATTGAATAGAAAACAATTTATTAACTCATTAAAAATAATTTCACAAATTAAATAATTAAATAAAGAAGATTATTTAAATCAAATCAAATTTATTACTCAAAATTATTAATTCAATATAAATTTAAACCCAGATTATTAAATTTATATTGTCCAAAATTCCGGGTCGTTACAATCCTTCCCCCTTAAAAGAATTTCGTCCCCGAAATTTAAAACAAAGGCAATTTAATAATCTATTTACAAATTTTATTTTAAAACACAGCATATGTTAATCATATGCCTACAACCAAAGCAACCAATTCACACAATCAGAACAAATCTAATTATCCAAAAAAGAATTTCGGATAAAACTTCACGAGTTTCCCCGGTATATATATATATATATATCGGGATACTCGCTCTATAAAATACAATCAATCATTACTACTAAGCTATAGAGCTCCTAAAAACAATTCTATACAGAATATCAGACTACAGACGAGTCTGACACAACAAACAAACCATCCTAAACTGCTGGTTCTACAACCAGAAATATCAAACACATACTCCCTCAGAGATATGTGAAACATACTGAATTCCAGTTATCCAAACTGGCAATTCAACACTAGAAAACCAAACACTGATCTAACCCAAAAACACAGAAGAAACCAAAACACTTCAGAGCGAGCTTCCCAAACTTACAGCTCCTTGGGTCAGAGAAAACTTAACCAAAATCAAATCTCCGATTCCAGAATCCAAATTCTCTGTCTCTTATCCATAAAAACTCTTCGGACGATCCTGGGCTACCAACATCACTCCTGATCAGCTCAACTCTTGCTGATTCCAAAAAAAACAGACTGAAGCAAAACAATCTAATGATCTCCTCAACATCACTCAAAAACCAAGAACACAAACCCTGCTTCTCAACAACAGAAGACAGAACAAACTTCCCCTTAACCGAAAAACAAACAGAAGCATCTCCAAACTGCTTCCGCTGCACAACTCTGATCCGAAACAGAAGAAAATGCTGACGAAGAGCACAAGCACAGACTAGATAACCCAGCACAGAAATATGGTTCCACATATCCACAAGAAAAACTCAGATGTTCCTCCCAAACCTGAGTTGCTTCACCAACTTCTATCTCAAGGAACCATCCATCTACTAACTGAACCACCAGCTCCAATCCTGGAAAGAAAACTCGATCTCCAGATGCAGACAAACTCTGACTTCCAGAAGACATCCAGACAATCTCCAACAAACACAAGAGAACATACTATCGCAAGTCACTTTTGCGATCACCTCAGCCTAAATCCAAGGTAACTGCTCTCTCTCAACCAAACAGAACAGCTTATGCTGACTTAGCCAACTTACCAGAGAAACGGATCTACTCTACTGCTTCTGAACTCCACTTCAGAAAAACTACCCAGCCAGAAGACTCCTTATCAACTCAGAATACTCTGCTAAACTTAGCCACAACACCGGTAGACTCACTTCTTATTCTTGTTCTAAAGAAACATCTTCGGAAATATCCATAGTCACTGCATCTCATCACGCAGCTACTACTTCCTGAGATATCAAATACCATCACTTGCTTGCTTCTGCTCAACCGACAGATCAAAACTCAATTCAACACTTCAAAGATGAACTCCGAACCTTAACAGGTTACCTTCAGAGATCGATGAAGTACTTCATCACAACAGAACTCACTCGAGACGGTATTAGGTCTACAGTCTCGACAAATACACTTCCAACATCATCCATCAAACTCCAACCAATGGTAGTTGTGTTACACACACTTCTACCTCATCTACCTTTATAACTTACATCGGATAAACCCGAACAGGTAATCCAACAAATAGGTAGAACCAATAATATATATATATACATATAAAATTACAAATACGCTCTCTCAAGATAGACACCATTCTAGAGCCTAGGTATTCACTCAACCTACAGCTCTGATACCAAGATGTCAAGACCCGATTTCCACTCCCGGAAAATCGCGTCAAGAATTAAGAAAGAAAGGGATAGAAAAGAGAAAAGAAAGAAGAGAAGAAAGAACAACACACGAATCTCAACAGCGGAAACGAATAAATTATAATAATAACAAAGTATTACATAGTATACATCAAATATCAGAGTACACAGACATATACAATACACACTAGACAGTTATAAACACCTGTCTAGTCATTACAACTCAATACAAAACATAACACTCAGAGATACCAACACAGCGGAAATATATAACTATACGCAGAAGCCTCCTGCTCCATAAGCTCCTCCACAATTCATCAAAGCTAATCCTGAATCCTAACCTGAATTCCCTTGACTACTCATAAAAATTTGAGTACCCAAGAGTTATAGAAAAACAGAAATAACTCCGGGTCAGACATGGGTCTGGTGTGAGTAACAGGTTAAAGTTGCTTAACTTTAAAAAAAACTTTTGAAAGAAAAGGTATCACGTAAGACTTCCCACACATAAACATGGAAAAGTTTTTACCTTACGCTAACCAAAACATTTGATAGGAAATCTGATGATATTATAATAGTGTCTAGGGTTTTCAAGTAAATAAGAAATAGCCGAAATTGTTACATCTATTAAATTCCAGCTACTAGCCACAAAAGTGGGTAATACAATCAAAACCGTTGGCACTTATTGGATTTTGGATTCCATACAATGGCAGGGCTACTGGGGTACCGCCCGTCACAGTACGTGGCCTAGATCACCGTACCGAGGAGCCACCCTAACTCCCCTGCAACACAAAGCCGGACCCGTTCCTTACTGAACAGTTCCAAATAAGACAACCCCGACGGTTGTCATGATCAACCGTCCCACACAGCCGAAATATAAAGGGACCTCTAGACAGGGGTAAATCTTACTCTCAAGTGGGGGCCACCCACGAAGCTTTGCTGCACCTCCCCTGTTTTAGCCATTCCCGGTTGATGAGGCTTGAGGTTACGATTACCTTTATAGGACATAACACTTAGAATGCTCATCGTCCACCTGACGATGTTCTGAAAGCATTCAATCCATACAAGTTCGTTCCGGGTTCGAACGAAACCGAAGGCATTATCTCGTTACACTCATATTGGAATCACCCTCAGAGTTAACGACAATAACCCTTGCACTCTGATTCACCATCTCGAATCTATAAGACCTATTCCGTCAAACTCATTACGGAATCACCCACAGAGTTATACTGACGTATAGCCCTTACACCTCGAGTCTTCACTCGCTCCACTTGGATTAACGACCTAACGTTATTTGGAATCGATGTGGTTTTCGGATGTCCAAATATGGAAACCCGATCCCGGTCTCATCGAAAACCAAAGCGTGTCTTATTAAGGCCAAGTTGTTTTAAGTTTAAAACAATTCAATCATTATCTAAATATACACAGATAGGTAATTCATAACACCACAGATAATCAACATTATCATTATCAACAGATAATCATATCATAAACAGATAACCTATATTATCATCCAAGAGCAACCAATGCATCCATATCACATACACTATCCATCTCATAACTGAGATTACAAACCATACCAAACAACCAATACCAATCATCAAACATAAGCAAATGATCAAATGATCACACATTCTATAATTAATTTAAAATGAATTAAATTAATTACTCAATCTCTAATTAATTTAAAATGAATTAAATTAATTACTTCATCATAAAGATTCTGCTTATCTTAACCATCAATTGATTTCAAATCAATTTATAAATCATCTTAATATTTATTTCAATTAATCATTATTGATTATCTCTAATTACAATAAGTAATTAGCTTTATAGGTTGATTACACAAGTTAATTATTAAACCCTACATAAATTAATCACCCTTGATTAATAACCATTCAGTAATTAACTACATTAATTACTCAACCCAATAATTAATTACTCTTAATTAATTATCTAAATTAATCCCCTTGATTAATTTCAAAGTAACTTAAATCCAAATTACTTCTATAATAAATATCCTTAATTACATTCTGTAATTATTAATTTATTACTTCCTTAAGTAATTACAAATTCATTAATTACATAAGTAATTATCAACAATTCAACAAATGTTTAAATCAATTAAACTTAATTAATTAATCTAAACAAATCACATTAACCTTAATTAATTACATTAAGTAATTAATTCACTAATTACTTTCATAATTAAACTTAAACAATTGATTATTAATTAATTAATCTAATTAATTATCAAAAATTAATCACATTAATTAACTGTTAATGACTTCATTAATCATTTCTTAATTACTTAATTAAGGATTACTTAAATTAATCATCATTAGTTATTAAGTAATTAATATTTAATTACTATTTAATTAATCTCTAATTATTAATTAACTAAGTGTTAATTAAAAACTTAATTACCATTAATCACTTGATTAAATAAATCTTAATCATAAATTAAAATTTAGTTAACTATCCTTAATTATAGATTAATTAAACTAATTAATTAATCTCAAATTAAATTAAATATCATTAATTATTTAATTAAACTTCCCATTATTTAATTAATTAAATAATTAATATTTATCTTAATTACCTTAATAATTAATGAATCCAATCATTAAACATTTATTTATCTTTTAGATAAACATTTCTTATTTAAATCATGCATTTAAAAACAAAATGTTTTTAAATTTACATTAAATTCCATTTAACATTTCTTTTAAACTTTAAAACTCAAACTTATTTAAAAATAAGATTTTCAAAACAATACAACTAAATCTTATATGTTTACAAGAAATATCTAATTAATTGATAAGTTCTAAAAGATTTAAATTCAAATTAAAATCAAATTCAAACCAATTTAAAAATTGCTTTTAAAATCTCAAAATTGAAATATAACTTCCATTTTCAATTTAGTTTAAACTCTTTCTACCATTTCACCTTCAATTCAAATGTAAATCATTTAAAAACAATTTAAATTTAAATCTTTACTTTAAAACTGAAATTTAAATTTTAAATCCAGATTTAAAAACTTAAATTTTAATTCATTTAAATTCCTAATTTTAAATATTCAACCTTTCAATTCAATTGCCAAAACTCAATGCATTTATACTAGAGAGTTTAAAATCAAATTTAAATTTGAAAACATAAATGTTTTCAAATTCTCAGACAAATCAAAATTTGAATTCATATTCAAATTCAAACCAAAACTCATTTTAAATTTCCATTTAAAAATTTAAACTTACCTTTTACATATAAACAGAAAACAGTTTTCTGTTTATAAAAAAAAACTTAAACTTTGAAATTTTCCCAGAATTTAAACTATTTTCAAAAACAGAATTTAAACATATTTAAATTCATATTCAAATTCAGGTTATTAAAGCCTAAGTCCAAATTAAGTTTACAATTTTAAACTTTCACTTTCAATATTAAAAAAAAAAAACCTGCAAATAGTTTCCTGTTCTTATATTTTTTTTTTATTTTTAAACCAATTTGAATTTCTGCATTTAATTTATTACAAAATAATAATTCAAACTTTTTGAATTCAATTTCAGACTCAAGTTAGATTCTAAATTTAAATTTCCAGATTTACATTATACTTTACTTTTAAAAATTTTCTTAAAACAGCACAGAACAGAACAGTTTTCTGTTCTATAAAACCTGAAACCAAAATTGCATACTCGAGTCACATATTTACTTCGAGTAAAAAATCCTTCTGCTTCGAGTTATTTGCCAAAAATCCCGAGATCAACCCGAGTCACAGTTCCCTGCAACCCTGAAACACCAACCCCCTGTACAACATTAACCCCACTGCAGTGACAAGCCTGTCAACGCTGGTTCCTCCACTCCTCGACCATCTTCAACTCCCAAACTCCGGTGACTAATTCATCACTTCACCATCCAACAATACCCCAAACAGCTTCGAACTCGATGCATTTTTGAAGCCACAGGAATAAATTTCCTTATGCCCAGGTGAAACTAGGTTGACTACTGACATTTCCAAATCATTTCACCAAAATTTATTTGTAAACCAATTTGATATTTTTACTATAATATATGATAGATATCTATCTCCAGAAGCAATTTCACTCAAATCAATTGCAAGTTTCAATCAATTTTGGCCAAAGTGTAAAATACAGTTTGGAACTGCCTATTATATTTAACACTGTAAATTTTAGTTTTTGTTTTAAAAGTTCTTGAATTCACTTAATGATCCTATTCATGAACTTGAAACATGAATTCATGATACCTACATCTTCTAATTTTTACAAAATTTAGTTGTGTATTTATGCTTCAGACAACTCAGAACTAAAGCCTGTAAAAACTAAAAAAAAAAATCATCTTATCATGGAATGAGCAAATTCCATTCAAGTGCTAATACAAGATAGTAATCAGATCAAGGAAGAAAACCATTTATCAAATTTAAACTTAAACTATGATAATCAGAACATTGGAAATCAAGCATGCATGGCATTTCATATATACACAGGCAGATAAAAGAAAAACAGATTCAAAGATTTAACTTAACAAGAAAAACAAGCATGCATTCCTACTTGATTTATTTTAAATTAAGTGTTACTCACCTGTGACTAAAAAAAATGCAGAGCACTGTCCTTTAAAACTTTGAATGATGCCCCTCTCTTTTTTTTTTAAACATGCAGGTTGCTTGCTTTTAAATCTTTGTTTGTGAATGATACTTCCAGATTTTAAAAGATGAAATGCAGTCCCTTTGTCTTGCTTTTAAATGATGCATGTAGGTACAACTTGTATTTGTATCTCCAGATCCAGATTGTAATGCAGAGCCTTATGCTTAAAATTGAAATGCAGATCTTACTTTGATGAAGATTTGAACAGAGCTTCATTGATTTAACATGCATGCTTCATAATGATGCATGCAGGCCTTTCAAACTGTTGTGCAGGTTTTAAATATTGGAAAAGAGGAGTGTGAATGCAATTGTTTAAATCTGTTGCATGCAGGCCTCTCTGCTTGAAATTGCAGATGCAAAGGAATGCATTTTGAAGTATTGCAACTTGATTATGGATGTGGATGAGAATTGAGATGCAGGTTGTAATTTTGGAAAGAGGAGTCACAGGATTTTTGTAAATGAAGTTGAAATGCATGTCTTTGATTGAATTTGCAGATGCAAGAACATGTAGGGCTTTCTTGCATTTCCAGATTCAAATGCATGTCTGCAGTTTCCTTAATGAAGATTTGAAATGCAGAGCTTCAATTGATGAAGATTGAAATGCAGGCTCTACTTGATTCATAATGATGCAGATTTGTACTTTGAAAAGAGGAGTTGCATGCATATGATATCAGGTTTGAGAAATGCAGTTTTGTATATGGTTTGAGAATGAAATTTTGGTTTTTTTTTTTTTTTTTTTTTTAAGGAATGAGAAAATGAATGAATATGAATGAATAGCAAAATGATATGAATGAAAAGCAAGTTAACAAGAATGTATTTTCAGAAAATGAAATAAAGAAAAAGAAAATAAATTTGACACTTGTCTTTTAAAATGAACACTTGTTAGCTTTAAGCTTTAATACACATACACTTGTCTTTGAGAATTAAATTAATGTTTAATTAGAGTTAATAAAGCATTAAGCTTTGTTAATTAAATCTTATACATAATTATGAATTAAATAATTCTCTAAAGAAATAAAGCAAAGTATTATAACAATATACAAGTAGTTTATTTGAAAAGAAACTTTTCAAGCAAATTTATAAAGGAGTTTTTAATATACAACTTGAATTAAAATGAAATTTTAAACTAATTAAAAACATTTATCTCATATTTAAAATCATATAGTATTTAATTAAATATTTTTGAAAAACTCAAATCAAAAATAAATCATAATTTCTATTTTCAAAACATATAAAATTATGCTATACCAATTTAACTAAAAACAACTTGTCTATTTAAAATATATATAAATACATATACATTATTGAATAGAAAACAATTTATTAACTCATTAAAAATAATTTCACAAATTAAATAATTAAATAAAGAAGATTATTTAAATCAAATCAAATTTATTAATCAAAATTATTAATTCAATATAAATTTAAACCCAGATTATTAAATTTATATTGTCCAAAATTCCGGGTCGTTACATCATTTTAAGAATAATACTATTATAGATGGTAAGAAATTATTATAAAAGATAATACTTATAGTATTTGTGAAATGTTATAAAAATGTGTATTCCTCTTGCAAAGTGTTGTAAAATTATATTTTACAACAATTAGAATAAGTAGCTAAAATTAGGCCCGTAATGCTTATCAAACATGGTTGAAATAAAAAATACAACACTTGAAAAAAAATTAGATTATGTATGTTGTTACACCCATTCTTACCCTAAACTGCATTGGAAGAAAACAAGGCGAGGTGCAAGACTAGGGAGACTGCCCTCATACTATGAAGGTTAGAAGGAAAGAATAGAATCAAGAAAAGACGTACATCGCAGGGAGCCATCATGAAGCTACAATACTTAACCTGACCCAAACCTTACAATCAAGTTAACCATGGTAGAAGAACAAATACTACACTTATAAGGAAAAGGAGGTAGTACACGTTGAATTAAGTTGACCGCATCTTTAAGGCCCATACTCTGTCAACACCTACGAGAACAGGCCTGCACCAACACACATTGAGGGTAACCTAGGCAGCACTACAATGGGTCACGAGAAATCCAAAGGGTTGTATATAGGGCCACTCATGACACGCTTCAATATAGACTCATACTTACAGGTAGGCGACAAAGATATGGAGCTCTTCCTTCTTCTCATCGGCAACCCGAGCATGTTGGCAATAAGGACAACTCAAATCGTAGCCAGATCAGTTCATAAGCATAACAAACTAATACCCAAGCTAAAGCAAGGCAATGCAACTCCACCCAAATACGAGGCCAAACAAACATGTGCAAATCTGATAAGCAGTAAAGATACAAGCACTACAGCACCATCAGTCAGTGCAGATGCGGTAATGGTACCTTGAGACCAACAAGTGACACCTAATGTCCCCATGAGGACTCACATAATTCAAATTTGAATTCTCCCGCCACAGTTTGAAATATTCCTATTCTAATTTCAGGAGTTTCTGTCTTCACTCATGCTTCCTGCCAAAGACATGATAGCAATCTGAACACATCAACAACAAGTGACACCTAATGTCCCCATGAGGACTCACATAATTCAAATTTGAATTCTCCCGCCACAGTTTGAAATATTCCTATTCTAATTTCAGGAGTTTCTATCTTCACTCAAGCTTTCTGCCAAAGACATGATAGCAACTGAACACATCAAATAGACAATATGGATAGATACATTTTGTAGAATCCAAGGGCAGATGCATAACGACGAGAAAATAATTCTGTTAATTTGCGAGTGTCTCAAGACTATAAATAGAAAAGGCACTATTGCATGAAAGGAACTTTTTACCTTCTTCACTTTTCGATACTTTAAGGTTTGCCATCTTCTCTACTATGGAAACTTATACCAAAATACCGAAGAAGGAAGAAAGGTAAATTTCCTATATGGATGTAGGATTTCTTAAAATACGAGTAAATCCCTAATGCCCTTTACTAATTCATACTTTTGTTATTTTCCTACTTAGTTTATACCACCAGATTTATACTTATTTGTGCTTGAATTAAATATTATTTGGACTCAACATTTTAACGAATAGTTAAAGTGCAATTACCTGATTGTGTAAGCATCTAGCGACATAATCACTACTTCACAACAAAGTTAAGACAGCTTAATTTTGCTAATTCAAATTAGTAAAGTATTTAGCATGTCAATTAATTTACACTTAATTGAGGAGTTGGACGATGAAAAATTTTCCCAACATCTTTTAGTGCTAGAAGGAGGGCTCGAACCTCCGCTCACTTCTCACATCTAGTAAAACTTTACACCCCATACCATGAAATATACCTATTCACCTATTACTCCAATACAAGAACCTTCACACTTGGCAGCGAAGACCACTAGAAAACCACTCATACCTTCTAAAACACAAGATGAAGCTTGGGCCTCAACCGATACCCCCACAAATCCCATCTTGGTCAAATTCCAGTCCTTCACACGCCAAATAAACCAATGCATAGAAGGATTACAAAAGATAGTGACACTACACAACATTTGTAGGCCATCCTCATCCCCTCAATCCCCAGCTCACCGCCATCGCTCCGATACTATACCGAACCTTCAGTCAGGTAATGATAATGGTACTCCAATAAATGGGAATAGTGATACTAGACTAAAATCTAATACCAGGCTAAAAAGTAAAATCTAGGCTAATCCTCGAATCAAAAACAAGCCAGTCAATATAAACCCCTACTACTAGAAAAAACAAACCCGGTTTACTAGAAATGATAGGGACACAACGTCCGACGGTAGCTCATCCAAGATTGACCCAAGAGAGTACGAAGTCCATCAGCTCAGAGATCAGGCAAAGCAGCTAGAGAATATTTGCCAGCAGAACAACAAAGAAAAGGCAGAGGAAGGAATTTTCACCCCCTTTTAGTGAGACTGTTGTCAAGGTGGTTTTTCCTGGTAACTTCAAAAACCCCATAATGAAAAGTTTGATGGGACTATCAGCTTAGAAGTTCACCTAAGCACTTTTGAATACTTCATGGACATCCTGAGGGTTGGAAGGATGGCTCGATGTAAGTTATTCCCTTTATATTTACCCAGTACAACCTCATGATGGTTTAGAAGATATGGATCAAGGGATGTCTGATCTTGGAGAAAATCATTTATCGATTTTCTATTGAAAATATAACTCGAAAAGAGAAGCCTCTCTAGAATTCAATACCATGTCATGTGTGAAGCAGTGGGAGAATGAAAGCCTATGAAATTTCATTAAGCGCATAAAGGTCGAAGCTCTTCGAACTAGGCCGACCAATGAAGAAGCATTACTAATGACAGCTCATGCCAGGTTAGGATACGAACTGCTATGTGGGACAAAACCAGTATGAAGTCTTGCCATAGCATGAAGGCTTTCTATGAAAGGGCAACCGGTTACATCGTGATGGAGGAAGCCAGGTCGGTAGCATAATCTCAAGGGGTTCTTCCCCTAGTTATGATAGAAAACGGGGGGTAGATGGATATCACCCACCAACGTATTGGCCAAAGGTCTAAACCTCACTACTAAAACCCCCCTCACTCATACCCTTAGGGAGATATATGAGATCACCAAAGTTGAGTTAGCATACAACGTGCCAAATAAGGGAAAGAAACCAAGACATAGCAACGGTGGAGCATACTGTTACTTTCGCCGGGCAAATGGTCATCATACCGATAGTTGTCGATACCTAGACAATAAGATCTAGAGGTTGATCAAGAAGGGTTATTGGGGTAGATTCTAGAGGGTAAACGGTGGAGACAGGACCGGAAATCTAACTCCGGATCCTAATGAACATCAAGTTGGCAACCCTTTGAACCTGATAGTTTCAATCCATGGAGGACCACACCTTGCATGTGCAAGCAAAAAGGCATAAGAGAGGTATGTGCATGAAGGAAAGACCTGGAAGACAATCTTCCACATCAAATAGAAACCTACACCAAAAATAACCATCATGGTGGTTGATGTAATAGGAGTTGTGTTCCTACACCAAGACCCACTTTTCATTATAGTACAGATATCAAATTGTACAACGAAGAAAATCTTTGTTGATTCTGGAAGTTCGGTGGATGTCATCTTCAAGTATGTTTATAATCAAATGAAATTATCGTCAGAAATCCTAAAGCCCACTGTTGAACCGATCTTTGATTTCAATAACCATGCTACTATTCGAATTGGTCAGCATGTCTGCTCATTACAGTTGGAAAGACCCCGTTACACAAGTTATTTTGTGCAAGTTGCTTAATCATTGATTAGCCCTTACCCTACAATGCTTTCTTGGGAAGACCTGCCATGATTGACCTGGGGACAATTATCTCTCAAAAGGAACTTCTCATGAAATTCAACACTCCAGTGGGAATAGGGTCAGTGAGAGAGGAATAAAGTTTAGCTAGGAAACTATACAATGTAACTCTTAACTCTAATAATAAAATTGTTCCAAACTATTATGCTGTCTTTGGTATTTGTAATGATAAAAGGAAGTCAAACTAGAACTAAAAACTACGGTGGTGTTAGATATTCAAACTAATATCGAGGTGATAGTCCGGCACCCTCGAATCTTAAGAGAAAAGATAAAAGAACATGCATGCACATGATTGGCACTGACATATATAACTCGGTTTATGCATAGTATTTCTCAAAGGAAGCTCTAAAATAGGCATCTATGAATTCACCACCAGAAGAGGAATCGAAAAATGAAATAGACCCAAGGTTAGAGCGACCAAGAAAGAACTAAAGCCAATAGATGATCTTATTCTTGATGCAACAAAATCCTGAGGACCATGCAAAGGTGCTTAAAATAAGAAAGAATATTAGTGGAGAGGCAGGGGATAAACTGATAGACTTTTTAAAATCAAAGGTCAATGAATGTATTTGCTTGGACTCATTTGGACATGGTAGGAATAGACTCAGCTATCATCTATGATGAGCTAAACATCGACCTAGATGCTCATCTGGTCAAATAGAAACATAGAACTCTAGACTAGGAAGGGTACAATGCTTTACATGAAGAGGCTAAGAGGTTAAAGAAGAATGAGTTCATAAGGGAGGTATACTACCCAAAGTGGATTACTAACCTAGTATTCGTAAGAAAGCCCAATGGGAAATGGAGAACTTGCATAGACTTCACCAATCTTAATAAGGCTTACCCAAAGGACAGTTTTTCCTTGTAGGCATGTTTGAACCAGATCTGGAGCACACTAGTTTTGTGATTGATAAGGGCCTATACTGCTACAAGGTAATTCCGTTTGGGCTCAAAAATGCTGGGGAAACCTACCAAAGATTGATCAATATGATGTTTGCTAAACAGATTGGGAAGAATGTGGAGGTATATGTGGAAAACATGCTGGTTAAGTCAAAAGCGGCATCAAACTATGTCAAAGACGTGGAATAGACCTTTGCTGACCCAAGGCAATACCAAGTGAAGCTAAATCCTATGAAATTGACCTTCGTCGTCCAATTAGGCAAGTTTCTAAGGTATATAGTGAGTGCACCTAGCATTGAAGCAAACCTTGAGAAGATTGAGGCCATAAGAAAAATAGGAATTCCAAAGGAACGAAGGACTTGATGAGTCTAAATGGAAAGGTAGCAGCACTAAGAAGACTTATATCCAAAGCCATAGACAACTGCATCTCATTATTTGACCAAGTGAAGAAGTGGTGAAACTTCGAATGGAATGAAGAATGTGAAGCATTTTTCCAAAACTTGAAAGATCATTTGGTGAATACACTATCAAAACCGGTGACAGGTGAGAACTTATACATTTATTTAGCTGTAACTAGTCAAGCTATTAGTGCTGCTGTGGTATAAGAGGATGAAGGGATGCAAAGGCCCGTTTATTTTGCAAGCAAGCGGTTATCCGGGGCAGAGCTAAGCTAATCAGCTGTTGAAAAGTTTGCGTACAACCTGCTCTTGACAGCAAGAAAGTTACGACCTTATTTCCAAGCGCATCCCATCAAATTCCTCATAGGCAAACCTCTTAAGCAAATATTGCAGAAGCTAGAGACATCAAATCGCCTATTGAAATGGGCAATGGAGCTTAGCCGGGATGACTTCACCTATTGTCCCAAGAGGGCAATCAAAGGCCAAACACTTGTAGATTTCGTCGTAGAATGCACTTTACCAGCTGAACCCATTCAAAGGGAGAAGCAAACACCTCACAGTTCTAGCAGTTGCTCATAGATGGAGCATCGCATGAACAAGGGGCAGGAATTGGCTATGTATTGATCAGCCGAAATGGGTAGAAGTTGTATGGAGCAGTGTAGCTCGATTTCAAAGCAACCAACAATGTGGTAGAATATGAGGCTCTCCTCGCAAGCCTACGAATGGCCGAGGTAATGAAGGTAACCTACATTAAAATTCATAGTGACTCCTAATTAGTTGTGAATCAAATGTAGGGAAATTACCAAGCAAAGGAGCCGACCTTAGCCAAATATCTGGAACCATCTATGTAATTATAAGAGAAGTTCAAACAATCTGAGATTAAGCATATCCCACGTAAAATCAATTCATTCATTGATTCCTTAGCAAAACTAGCTAGTACCAAAATGGCCAATAAAATAAAGGTATTACCGATTGGGCATCAAGCAAAGCCGAATATGAAAAATCAAATCAAATACCAGTTTTGACCCAAGACCAGCTTGCCTCCATTCAAGGCACACAAAATTAGGAGATAATGGTGAGCCAAGAGCAACCTACCATTGGGCTTCCGCCTTGGCAAACTGAGGAGAATAACGGATGAATCCAATTAAACAATTTCTCTCAAACCGAGCCTTACCTCCAAATTGAAATAAATTTGGAAGATAAGATGCCAGGCTCCGTAATACTCTTGCTTTGATGGCACATTATACAAGAGAGGGCATTCTACCCCATGTCTTAGGTATGTTTCTAAGGAAGAGAGGTTACAGGTCATGAGTGAAGTACACGAGAGCCAACGTAGAAATCACTCTAGGGAAACAAATTAGCAAAAAAGGCACTGAGACATGGCGACTATTGGCCTGCAATTCTCCAAGATGTAAAGGAATTTGTAAGAAAGGGCGACATATGTCAGCGATTTTCTAGTATTCCTAGACAACCATCCCATGAGCTTAACCCACTCGCAAGCCCATAGTCATTCGACATATGGGGGATAGATCTGATAGGACCACTTCTAATGTCAGAAGGATGAGAAAATTATGCTATAGTGCCAAAGGTTACTTTACTAAATGGGTAAAGGCAGAACCCCTAGCCACGATTACTGCAAAGAAGGTAGTCGCTTTTGTAGTAAAGCACATAATCACTGGATACGGAATACCTCATAAAATCATTTTTGGTACTGGTACCCAATTTGAAAGCAAAGAATTCATGGAGATTTGTGAGAAGAATGGACAGGTTGAAGCTGCAAACAAAACCATCAAAAAATTGCTTAAGAAAAGGTTGCAAAAAGCTAAAGGAAAGTGAGCGGTGGACCTCCCTTTAGTGATATGGGGCTACCGGACTTTAACCAGATCTCCTACAAGCCACACTCCTTTTTCACTAACCTACGGATATGAGGTCATGCTACCTATCAAAGTATAAGTCCCATCACATAGAAGAATATCATATACCACCAAAAAGAATAAGAGATTGAAAGAAACTGCCTTTGATCTTATCCAAGAGAGAAGGGATGAGCCGACAGCGGTAACGGCCGCATATCAACAAAGGATGGCAGAGAATTATAACGCATGACACAAAGAAATAAATCTATAAAAGAGACTTCGTACTGTAGAGAGTAATGGACAGTACAAAGGATCCAACAGGTAGGGCATTAGGACCAAATTAGGAAGGTCCAGTGGTTATAGCATTATTCCAAGCAAATGGGGCATAATGGTTATCAACATCTGATAGCAACCTCGTTCCAAGAACTTGGAACGAGGAGCACCTCAACTTTGTCTAATTTACATTATTTATGAAATGTATATTATAGTATTATAAAAAAATTAACAATACAATAAATTGGACGTAGGGATATTAGACGGCCTAAACCGGTTAAAAATCTCTTTGTTAATTGCTCTTTGACATGATCTCACTATGCATATTCGCTCAACGCCAATAGTCAATGTTCAAGAAAAACGCGAGATCGATAGACAAAAATGGCACTCTTAAAATTAAGAACAGTGAAATTAGAATCAAACACTTGGAATTCCATCAACGCAATCCAGCTCTTCAGCTAAATTACTACACTGGACATAGCGATGTTGATTGCCCTGCCCTAGTATAAATATTCCTATGATAGCAATCTTATCATAGCCGAACTGGTCATAGGGATATTGGATGGTCCAAACCAATATAAAAATCCCTCTATGTTAACCAATTCAACATAGCACACTGGATGTACGGATATCAAACAGCCAGAACCAGCACAAAATTCATGCGCATGCGAGGATTGCATATGCACGACTTGACTTCTCAGTCAAATACAAATATACTAGTCTGCACCCAAACAGTAGAGCAGACCATGCCAAGTGCTCGAAAAAAGCTTCGCAGCCTCACCGTCATCATTCATAAAACTGCAAATACTATATGAAACCTGAACGATAAAGACACTCCCTTAAAAGAGAATGGTGATGCTACAAATAAAGTTATAGTTTGCCTCCAAATAGCAGGGAAGACCATGCCAAGCGCATGAAACAATTACTCTTCGTAGCTCATTGCCTTCGTAACTAAGGAGCGAGAACGGTAATCTCAAAGATGAGAACAGTGACGCTAGATGACGATATGTTCAGGCATACATGTGACATTATGCCCCAAACAAGGAGGCATGTCATACTAAGCATACGACTAGGCCAGCGTGGGATACTACACCTAGACAAGGGATAAGATCATATCATATATGCTGGAAAAGATTATGGCCTAAGGGTCAGGACTAGGGGGCATAACTACCTCAAGAGCCTACTTCAAACATAGAAAAAAAAAAGCATAATACATGGAATGTACAACAAGTTATCGATCAAGTACAGATCTAGATACTACTCAATCCTTGTTGGTTATTTGTCAAAAAGCTGAGTTGCTAATACTTAGTTAGCTACTTACATGCCTACCATAATGTAATTGTTTATTTTAAGTATCTATATAAAACTTACTCAAAGTATGCCGGTAAGGTTCACATCATGAAGTGATACCTCTTAATGAAAGCTATATCATAGAATTTGATTCAGAATCATAAGACTAGCTAGATATGACCATTCAACATCAGTATGACCAGTTAGAAATCGATGTCGAAAGCTGAGAAGAACCGTTTGTCAATCAAAGAGTAGGGGATTGATCATCCAGCTTAGTAATCACAACTGATGATTGGTTAAAAGTGACATTACGATGAGTTGAGCTGCGTTGGCACATGTACAAGAGCATTAAATGCAAGAGCAGCCAAAAAAATCTTCGCAGTACCAAAAGGAAAGGAAGATTAGATAAAACTAGCAGGATATACAGACCAGGTGTTCAAGATGATATGTCCACACCGACTTGCAATTTCTGTGAACTTAGGGGGCAAGTGTTACACATGCTTTTACCCTGAGTCGCATTGGAAGAAAATAAGGCAGGGTGCGAGACTAGGAAGACTACCCTCATATCGAGAAGGTTAGACCAAAAAGAAAAAAGAACTGAAATTAAGAAAATGCGTACTACGTAGGGAGCCATCTTGAAGCTACAGTATTTAACCTGACATGAACCCTGCAGTCAAGGGAACTATGGTAGAAGAACAAATACTGCACTCATAAGAAAACATGGTTAACACATGTTGAACTAAGCTGGCCACATCTCCAAGACCCATAATATGTCAACGCCCACAAGAATAGGTCTGCTCCAGCACATACCAAATGCAACCTAGGTAGTACCATAAGGGGTCACGAGCACTACAAAAGGCTGCATACAGGATCACTAAGGATACGCTTTAACGAAAAACCATACTTATAGGTAGGAACAAGGATACAAAGCACTTCCTTCTTCTCATCGGCAACACAAGCATGTTGGCGATAAGGACAACTCAAATCGCTGCCAGATTACATCCACAAGCATAGCAGACTAATGCCCAAGCTAAATCAAGGCGATGTAACTCTATGTAGATACGAGGCCAAACAAACATGCGCAAATCTGAGAAGCAGCAAAGATACAAGCACTGCAACACCATCGGTCAGTGTAGATACGATGGTGGTACCTTAAGACCAACGAGTGACACCTAATGTCCCCATGAGGACTCGTATACAAGGTCAATTCAAATTTGAATTCTCCCGCTACCATTTCAAATATTCATGCCTTCATTCAAGCTTCCTGCCAAAGACATGACAATAATCCGAACACGCCAAATAGACAATGGGGATAGAGAACATCTGGCAGAATCCAAGGGCTGAGGCATAATAGCAAGAAAAGAATTCTAGTAATCCGCGTGTGTCTCAAGGCTATAAATAGAAAAAGCGCTGTAGCATAAAAGAGACTTTTACCTTTTTCTATTTTCAATACATTTTAGGTTTACTGTCTTCTCTTCCATGGAAATTTATACCAAAATACTAAAAAAGAAGAAGGAGTAATTTCACCCGTGGATGTAGGATTTCTTAAAATCCGAACTACGTAAATCCCTTGTGTCCTTTATAATTTCTTTTTTTATTTTCCTTGTTAGTTTATAGTACTAGATCTCCTTATTTATGCTTGAACTAAATACTAATTGGACTTGACGTACTAACGAACAGTTAAGTGCAACTATCTGATTGTGTAAGCATCCAGCGACATAATCACCACTTCACGGCAAAGTTAAGACTATTTAATTTTGCTAATGAAAATAGAAATGTAATCAGCACATTAATTACTTTACACTTAGTTGAGGAGTTGGAGGACGAAAAAGTTCCCCAACATATGTTTACAATGTTTTAAAATAAATGAATGAGTTTAAATATAAATTGTTTTAGATGTATATGATATTTTTACAGCATTTACCAACATTTTATAATAATATTTGCAACGTATAGATAATTTTAAAAACCCAATATATGATATCTTATAATCGACGTAGGAAAAGATGCATCAATGTTTTAAATGCATTGTTGATAAAGAAATTTACAATATTTGAAAATCCTTGTGCAAAGCTATTTTTAATTGGCATACAAAATAAAAACATTGTTAAAGTTTATTAATGTATATGACAATGTCAATAAAAACATTGTTAAAGTGTACTAACAACGTTTATTTACCATTGTAAAAGAAATATTTTCATATAGTATAAGATAATTATAACAATAATTATTAGGTTAGTGCTTATAATCGCTATAGAAGAGTAAAGATTTTATAAGATTTCAAAAGAAACTTAAACCATATGTTAAGAAGAGTGCACCATACAGGTTGAGATAAAACAAGTGAGTTGATAAAATAAAAAAACTGTATCATTTTATAATATATGTTAAAAATCACATTCAATAGTGTCGAAACTGTTATAATAAATGAGTATCAAATTCCAGATGTTATTTATTGTAAAGTATAAATCTCTTGCATTGATAAAATATGTAGGTAAATGTGTTTGATATCAGTTTTGGTAGACTGATAAAGTTACATACGTTTACAATTCAAATTAAGGTAAGGATTTATTGCTCCAACTGAAATTATAACATGATTACCTTCAGAAAGTAATCAAGGAACATATTATCTACATTGTAATCATAGTATCAAACAATTGATAATTCAGTTTATCCTAAAATACACCTACATTTTGACACTGAGACTTTAAAGAACATACATACATACATACATATATATATATATTCTTATAAAATGCTCGAAAAACCAAAAGTTTATCTATGTAGTCTAAAACCATCATTAATGGAAAGCAATTGGAGAGTTTAACGATATTCGTAATGACAATTCTTTTAATAGTTTCAGCAATACTTATCAAGTAATATATATATGTGTGTGTATATGTATGTATGTATGTATGTATGTCAACCCACCTTTTGGCAAGGCCGGATTTAATCTAATAGATACTATAATCATTAAGACAGGATGCCCAAATAGGTGATTATATGGATTGGAGGTTGGCTACATTTAAACATATGTACGATAGTCAGATTGATTCAGATGGATGACACTCAGAAAATGGCTAAGTATGGAACTAACACTCCCATAGGGGATCAATACCTATCCATGGTTTTTCTCTCGTACTGGTTGAGATCAATATGAAAGGGCAAGAAAGCTCCATGAGGCTACATTTCAAATTACAAGTTATTTGGAGTATATACGCTCAAGTTATTAGGAAATTTCTTCACCTATAAAAAGGGATCGGTATAGGAGGGATCGGTATAGGAGAGATCGGTATTGGAGAGATCGGTATAAAAGGGATTAGCTAAACTCGAGTTTGCGACGATGGTTGGTCAATAACTCAAAATCTATGTATGCTACCAACATGAAACCTGGAGTGCAAGCTACTACAACATGTGGAACACCCCCTAGGGATCTCATTCTAATTGGAGGAAGTTGGAGGGATTGACATAACTCCCTTTGGAGTGATCGTTCGAAATCAGAATTCGAGCAACATTACTTCACGAAAAATGCGATATCTCACAAACCGTACATCCGGAATTACATGGAATTTAGGGAGAAAGTATCTAACATCATGAGGCACCCTCATAGGGTTCGCATACTATTTTATGCAATTATTGAAAATGAAAAAAAGGAGAGAAAGATCACTATATGTACGAGCAATTCTTGGATCGTGCAATGTGGTACCTCATTAATATTAAGCATTTAATATTTGGCATAGGCGCAAGATTTGGATCAAAGAAACAAAAATAACTTTTTACGTCAAATAATGGTTACATGTTAGAGTTGAAAATGGTAGAAAAGGATTCGAGTAAGGTTGACCTAATAAGAGCTAAAGGTGGAAGCGATAAGGAAACAAACCCCTATTTTTTCATGTAAGAAGCTATGGAGGGGGAAATGGACCAAATTAGAAGATAGGAGAGTAAATGACGAGGGCCCATTTTGACCTTCAATGGTATATTATATGTAACAATCCATACTATATTGAATTATAAATTTATTGTCATTGAATGCATAATTTTTTACCATTATGTTGCAATGGGTATTAATTCAATGTTTGTTACAGTCAATTTTTATTCAAATAGTAGTTAATCTAGCTTTTACATTTAGTTTTTAATTTATCATAGTTTTGTTACTTCTTCCTATTTATTTCATATGTGTACACATTTACATATTTATTTATTATAGTAGAAAATATTTACATACTAGATCAATTAGAGTTTCGTTATTCTTTGTTGTTTTTGTTATTGTTTTTGTTATTGTTACTACCATTTATGTTATTATTATATAGCGATGAGCCTAAATGCACTCTGTTAGTGCCACAATATTGTCGGTTTACTAATAATTTTATAGTGATAAACTGGTATTTGTTATTGTTGTGACAAATTAGCATTTTGTACAAAAAATATAAAACTTTATATTTTTATAATATGCATATGTTTCATGATACATTTCTTTGTGTAATTTAGTACATGACTTCAACAAAAAGAAAATGAAGTACAATAGAACCATATGATCTAAATTTAAAGACTAATTTCATTTAGTAGCTTGGTACATTTCGGAAAAGTATATTAATTAAATAAGTAAATATAAATAATTCGGTGTATTACCATGATCGATGATTTTGAAAAAATTGGCCAATGGAGAATAATGGAAGTAAGTTATAAACTAGTAAATATCTTTTATTAATATTTTAAGTGTCAAAAAACAAGCAATTATAAATGTTTATTTTATAAACACATGTTTATATTAAAACATATGTTTACTTAATATCCAGCCAACAATATAAACATTTATACTAAAAATTGTGTTTAGAAAGCAGTGCCATAAATTTTTTAACAGACTAAATGTTTTTTAAATAACAATGCAATGTTAATGGTTAAATATTAATGGAAGGAAACTAATAACATCAAGAATTTAGACCTTTTCACTCTCTCTATATATACTACAATTCTAGTACAACATATATCTATCTTGTATTCAGAGATTTCCTCTACTACTAAAAGTCTCTATTCCCTAAAAAAACTATTGCCATGACACTATCAAAAGACGAACTTGAGTTTATTGGAATGAAATTAGAATTCACCCTTGATTATATAAGGTTCCGATCGGTTTGTAAATCTTAGCGTTTTGCAGCACCAAAGTGTCCACAAATTCCATGGTTGATAAGGTACAAACAAATATGTTCAGATATATCACTTAAGCACTTCAATTTTTATCAGCTCTCCTTGAAAACCAACAAAGTTACCCCTATCCCATAATTATTGGATTGGCCAGCAATTTCAACATCCATATACCAAAACCAAACAACTATTTGTATCGGCTCTTCTTGTGGCTGGTTAGTTTTGTTTAATCTTTGGAGTTCTTATGTTTTGCTTTTCAACCCCTTTACAAATTCCATTATCGACCTTCTGAATCTTGAGAACTGGATGGACAATACTTTCACTCCACTAATACATAGTAACCTGTCTGTTGTTTACTTGACTTCGGATCCGGGTGAGTCTTTGAAAGACTGTTTTGCTATTATTTACTGTGATAAAAGTATTTGATATTGTAAAGTAGGATGTGGTGATTGGAGCCAGTTGTATCATCCAGAATTTGAATACTTTAAAAATGTCAATTTCTGCTACTACAAAGGAAAATTATTCATTGCTTCAGTCGGTGATGTGTTTATTTGTGATTTTGGTTGGCTTGGTTGGAACCCAAGTGTTTATAAAAAAATTCTATCTATTCGAACAATACTAGAATAAGAAGTGTCCTAATCAGAAATGTAGAATATTTCTTGGTTGACTAAAATGGGGATCTTTTGCTCGTTCTTGCTAAATAATCCCCTAGCGCATACCTAGATGAATTCAAGGTATTTGAAGTAGAGTTTGGATGGAAATTTGTTATGTTGGTGGAGTTAAAAAGCTTAGGTGACAAAGCATTGTTTCTGAGACATAGAAATACATTTATTCTTACTGCAAGCAAGCACCCTAGATGTGAAAAAAATCATATCTACTCGCTTTACTCTGGATGTGATTCTGAAGAGTGAAGCATAGTACAAAAGCCTAGAATATATAATTTTAAGACAACCTTCTTTGTAAAAGAGGAAGAAAAAGTTAGTAAGGATTCAAGTTTAAATGTTTGTACCTGGTTTTCGCCTACTCTTTTAACTTGAAACAATTAGAATTTCAGAAGTATCTCTGAATTTGGTATGTCTATTTAAATTTATTTTCCTTTATGTTTGTGTTTAACTAGTAAATTTTTTTTAGTGTATTGGGAGGTAAAAACCCATTAGTATATGCACTTACTTTTAATGTTATATTAAATTAGCATATTGATAACCCCATTTCAAACAAGATTGACAAGATGATCTTAGCAAAGATAAAATCCAATATCTTAAAAAGGCGAGACTTTATATTCTTGATACATCCCTCATTCATTAATTTTACTATATATTATTTGATTCATTCATGTAACTAATGTGTGATGTATATGACATGGTAGATGTATGATATGTTTCAAATTAGCATTGATTAATAGTGCAACAAATTGCTAAAAAATAAGGGAATCACATATCTTATTTTAGTCAGCGATGACGATTAGCAAAAGTGATCAAATGTTTAATATATATTTAAACATTCTTATGTGGTATATCCATCGAGGAGAAAAACTCAAAATTGAATATGAACTTTGAAGTGCTTAAGAAACTAAGATTTTTTTTTGCAAAGATAAAGTCCTCTTCTTAATTGTTCACAATAATAATGTAAGATCAACTATGTTTGTTGAGTAGATAGTTTTAAAAATATTTCTCTTTCCAAATACAAATCAAACAAGCAACCTGGATGCATCAACGTAATAGCTTTAACTTTACCAAAAACCAAAATAAGTGTATTCATCCAAAAAAATAAAATAATTTCATTGAATTTCTAATAATGACTTTAATAAATTTTTAAATATAAGGTATTCTTTTATCTGTTTCAAAAATAAAATATTAAATCAAAATATTTTTTGAATTATGTAGATTATGATATACAATTTTGAATAAGCTATTTAAATACACGTAGGCAGTTTAAAATATTGAGTTGCTTTGTAGCTTTTAGTAAAACCATATAGGAAGATATCACATTGACCAAATTAACAAGAAAATTTTAAGATTTGGTGATTTGAAATGAATCAATGAAGTAGCACAAAAGATAAAAATTAAAGAAATAAGTTTATTTGGATATTGCTTGGTGAGAAGAGTTGAAAGTAATTTGGTCATTTTAAAATATATAAATAATACAATAAAAATATATGAATTTCTCCCTAACAAATTTTTACACTTCCTCGGATTTTTCATAATGAGTTACTCACCTTCGCCATTTTTTATTTCCCTCAACAAATTCCTTTTAATATTCAAAAGGTAATCTTAATTTCTCATTTTACTTTAGGTTACAATCCTTTTCCTTTATTTTATTAATAGTGTCATCGGAGAAGAGTTTGTCATTCTCTTTATGTTTAAAACCTAAAATAATATGGAAAGAAACTACAAAAAAAATTTATAGAAGACATATATGCTATGATTAGTTTTATTTCCCTATTTTCTTTAATCAATTTACTGTGAGTACTTCTATCATTATTGATCGATTTACCATTACCATACCAATACCAAGCAATTGGTAATCAATATTGAGCTGCGTTATATCAATATTATGTATATGGCGATGATGAATTTACCATTATCAATGGTAAATATGAAATAAAAGCCATAAAAAGTAGTGTTTGTAAATTTACCGGCCATATTAGTTTAATTTTTCATTATCAAATTAATCATAACAACAAAAACATTTGAATGTATGTCATCTTTTAAGAAGATGTCTTATTTGGTTCAATGTCTAAGATTAACAAAGTTTTTTTAGAAATTCCTCGATATTGAGGACCTCCGGAGGGACGACGGATCGACCGACTCCGATGTATAAGAATAACAAAGCTATTATTTCATATTATTACACATTAGCTTAACAATTTTTTTATGTCAACTAAATAAGTCAAAACGTTGATGTAAATATTAATAAAATTAGAATCAGGAACGATGTAATAACCCATATTTTTAACTATATTAAATTATTAAATTTAACATAATTTTTGAATAAAAATGGTTAAAAATAAAATTTAATGATTTATTAATTTAATTTATTGAATATGAGCTAGAATAAAATTTTGAAGTAACAAATTTTGAAGATTTAGGCAATAAGAAGTAGTGAAATAAAATTCTATGTAGTGAATGTGTTTAAAATCTATAGCTAAAATTGAATAATAAATGCTAAATTATTTAGATAAAAATAAAATATTATATTTTACAACTAAAATTCATTTGAATTTCTAATATTGGAATTCATCGAAATTGCATTATCCAATGGCTTTGATTTATGAAGTGTAATCTTTGTATTTGGTGTTAGAACTTTTGTAGTTCTAGATTTGAATGAACATTTTACTTTAAAGTGAATTTGTTTATGAATTAGAATGTAAGTGCATTGGTTGTATGAATTTTGAACAAACATTTTTATATACAAAATAGTTTAGGATATAAATTGAATTTAAAATATTTTATTGATTATAAATATTGAAAGGTTAATTTCATAAGTTAAATAACTTATATTTCAAATATAGTGATTTATTTGACAATTTAATTGTTAAGTTTAATATTGGAAGTTACTAAAATAATTGAATCTTGAATTTAATATGAATGAAAATGATTTCAAAAGTTTATTTAAATTTTATTTAAAGAAGAATGAAAATTGTTAACTTTTGAAATTGAATTAAAGTGATTAAATTAATTATGGAAATTGCTTGTTTTAATCAACGTGTAAAAATAGTTTTTTTGGCAGTGTCTCAAATTTTGACAAAACTAGTTTCATCGGATACGTAATAGTGAATTATTATAGGATTTTAAGTTTCGTAGCGAACGTACTTATCATTAGGTCGTGCGAGCTTGAACGAGTAGAAATCGATTAAAGGAGCTTAATTAAAATAATTTGATTTCGAAAAGCTGTAACGAACCGTTTTTTGGTACCTTTTGAATCAACAAGAATCCATACATGTCCAACTCATATTCCATGCATGAATAGGCAGATCATTAAGGGTAGAAAGAAAATAAATACAGAACAGAATCTCACACGAATGGAATAATATATATTATTTCAATAATAATCTTTACAGCAAAAATTTTTAAAATACAATATCAAAGTCTAACCTAAATTCAGCCTGGACAATTATAATACCTTCCCTTACACATGCTGACAAACAACAAAAAAAAACAAACCACAGTGGATAATAGAATATGTCCATACATGATGAAGATTTCCATCTCTCCTCTACAAACTCCAACCGTCTTCAACTAAACCTGAAACTACTCGGATGTGACCCAAGTATTAAAAATACCCGGATCAAGCTTGATAAAACAGTGTGAGATACTCGAAATTTCAAATGCATAGATCTTGACGATGCTATCAAAACCTTTGAAAAGAAGGGTGTCTCATAAGACCACGCCTACACATAAACGCAGACGGGTTTTTGCCTTATGATAACCAAAACATTTTATACCAAAATACACTTGATATTATTTCTAATGACATTCTTTTGAAAACACTTTTCAAATAAACTTATTCAAATAAGGTATCAATACCCGGACAAAATCTAAGGGAATATACTCGGGCAGGGTCAACGGAATATACTGAACGGAATATATGATATCAAAAGGGGTAGCTGAAATATTTGCAAGTCATTACAGCTATTTTGGGACTATAATCAAAACCGTAAATCTTTTATTGGGATTGGATTTCCAATATGATAGAAAACTAGTGACCTTTTCTCTGATCCACGCGTACCAAACATAGTTCCTATGGTGCCTTGATCGTTTTTCTTAAACTAGTCACTTGGAACTGTACTTGCTATACTACCACTGATAACCGGTAGTTTCCTGCTTTTCTCAAGCTAACTGCTTTATCAAAATGGGGAAATAAATGCCTTGAGGGACGTATCCCCCAATGGGCCCAACGTATTGGACACCACCATACACACTTACGTATTCCGAATTTGTGTCTGTCAGACCACATAGTACCCCATATCATCTTCCGAGATGTGAGGCTACGCTCAATTTCTTCAAAGCCACGCTTTTCATACAAAAACACGCTTTGATCATAACATGTTCCACTTTGAATGCCATTCCTTTGATCACTACTTGACTCCCTCAAGTATATAACCTTTGAGCTCGTATGTCTCAAAAAAGGGTGTTAAGCTAAGAGAAGTTTCCTTCTCCACCACCAAGCAGATGTACGTTTGTAAAAGGGAAACGTTGTGTCTCATAAATGCAATGTCAGACATTCGTCTATACAAGTTCATTCTAGGACTGAACGAACCGAAGGCACTTTCCTTGGCCATTACTAGGTGAGAAGCCCTTGCAACCTGAGAAAAATCCCCATAATAAGGAGACAACTGCTATAAATAGCTCTATAATGGGAGCGATACAGAGCATGTCAACAAGCAGACCTCACGCTATGAAGATCCACTGCCTTCAATAATCATCATCTTCAACATGCTTTCACTTTCGAGCATATACATTGGTTCAAAGTGGTTTTCGGATAGAAATTACCCATATCCGACTCCGATTCCTTTGAAGCCAATCATCGCTTTAAAATATGTTAAGTTCATATGTGGATATCAATCATCGATCAATTAATTCATCTTTTATAGAATCAAAAATCTTTCTTAAATATACTCTTTTCAATTTATTCCATTTTCTTTTCAAGAGTATACAGAATCATTAAGCCTCATTTATCAAATCATTTGATTTATTTAAACCTTTCTTAAATTCTGGAATAATTCTAAATCATTTTCTTTTTTACTTAGGAAAACCTTTCCAAACCATTCATTAAATCTTAATTAAAGATCCCTTATATTCAAGTTATAACTTTTAACTTAAGGAAAATATTCCCAAATCATTCATTAAATCTTATCAAAGATATCTTATATTCAAATTATTACTTTTAACTTTGGAATATATTCCAAATCATTCATTAAATTTTAATCAAAGATTTCTTATATTTAAGTCATAACTTTTAACTTAGGGAAAATATTCCCAAATCATTAATTAAATCTTAATCAAAGATTTCCTTCTTAATTTCAAGTCGTATTGTTGTAAATCGAAGATTTTCATAACAGAGTACTGTTGCCACTTAAAATATGGTAAATTTCACCTCCAGAGACTAATGGCGAGTAATCCTATATCGTGAAGATCTTCATCTTCAATGATATTTTTCTTCAATATATTTTATTTTGAAAATTAATTTAAAGGGGTTTTCGGATAGGAATCACCCAAATCTGATCCCGGTTTTTCGAATAGGAATCACCCAAATCCGATCTCGGTTCCTTCATACTAATCATCGATAAAAAGATGTTAAGTGGTTAATTAACATTCAAATAATTTGTTCTTTTCTTTTATCTTGGAAAAACTTAAATATGATCTTTTAGAGCATCCGGGCTTTCCTTTCGATCTATTCCAACCTTCGCCTAAAAAGAAAAAACATAGGCCAGATAAATTCAGTGCACTGGTTGCTCCATCCCTAATTTTAGTTAAACACCTTGTTTTATCTCTCCAGATCTCACAGGTGGGAAAAATCTACTAGGTCGTTTCCGCATACTCAGTTTATTAATACATTCAATATTCTTTACTTTTTGTTTAAGTGGTATAAACAATTGGTCTTAATAATTTATTCAAACTCTTATTAAAACTTCCAAACCATCTTTACATTACTTAATTATTCCTTAAAAATCATTCACAAAAGATTTAGAAAAGAATTGTTATGTTTAAACTCGTATTCAAAAAGTTATAGAGTTCGCAGCATAAAAGTGCTGCGGAAAGTGCTATATAAGCTTATTTGATTTAAACAACTTTTTAATATTTGGAAATTCATATTTTCTATTCTAGATCTCTTTTAAACCATTTTAATAGGTTTATCAAATTTATTTCATATTTTTAATCATTTATAAAGAAATCCCTTTTTGGATTCTGAACTGCAAAACTGCGATGTTTTTAGAAAATTGTTTTGGACATATTTCAAAATCTACTTAATCAAATCTTGATTTTCTTTCTTCATTGAAAAACTATTATCATTGTGGACCAAATAATTTTTATTTCAATGAAATCCAACTTATAAATCATTCTCTACGTTAATTTGAAGTTACGGGTCAAAATTTACGAACTAACGCTTCGCGAGCTCGATTTTGACCAATTTTGTGAATTGCTTCGGAACTTGTCCGAAACACTTCAAATTTATTTTAAACCATATTTAAACTATTTTAACTGATTTAAAACAATATTTACATCATTTCAAACTCATTTTTCATTTCATTTCATATTATAATATTATATAATTATAATATTATTTTCAATCTTTTTAGATATTTTGAAATCACTAAGAGGCTAAATAATTTTCATATACACATTTGTATGGATTTAATTTTTATTATATTAACTATACTTACTAACCATTTCTTTTATCATTTATCAAACAAGTTATCAACCATATCACAAACATATAATCGACCATAATATCAACCAACTTATCATCCAATATCAACCAATATTCAACATATTAATTTCTAATTTAACATGTGTATTATCAACTTAAGTTTTATTAAAATAAAACTAAGATTTGAGTACTCACCTTTAACTTAATTAATTCTTCCTACCAACATTCATATGTAACAACGCTTCGCATCCTTTTAAATACACCAAATCATCATGTAAACTCTACCACCATGCTTCACAATGCTCGACCACCACCTCCAACATCCATAAGGCTCGGCCACAGCAGGTTCTCCACCATCCTCCATCACTCTTCAACTTATTAGATGCTAAGCCATGTTTTGGTGATATTCAAAGGTCTTTGGCAAAGTTTGGTGGTGTTTTGACTTTGTTTGGTATGGTTTTGAAAAACTTAGCAAGGAAATGGAAGAGAAGAAGAAGCAATTAAAGAGTGGAAGAAAAGATTGAAAAAGAAAGAAGAAGAAGTGTAAAAAAGGTGAGAAAGTTGATGTTTATTTATAGAAAAAGTTTTGGATTAAAATAATATTTTGTAAAAAGACCATATACCCTTTACTTACTTTTTAAGTAATCTTATTTTTTCAACACTTAACAATGCACTTCAAATCATTACTTTATGTCATTTTCATTTAAGTATTAAGTAAAGAAAGTAATAATTATGTTTGATTTGATTTGATATTTACTTTTTGCTTTGAAATGACATGTTTGTCTTTTTATGCTTACTTTTTTTAATTATATTCTAGAATTTTCTAAGTATGTTTAGTGAAAGTAAACTTGATTAGTGAATTAATTAATACTTATACTATTTAAATATATGTTCCTATATAAGAAAATAAAGGTGTGACGACGTTGCGACAACTTTTAATCGACAAAATATTTTACGGTCATATTTTGACATTTCATTTAAACTATTTATTTATTATATGTAAACCAAGTTTAAAAATAAATTTGTATAATGTAATTTAGAAATTTAAATACTGATAAATAAATTAAAATACTATATTTACCCATTGAAACATACTTTTCTGAAATCAGCATTTTGTCACTTTTGTCGATATAGGCAAATGTTACTATTTTTGTGTATACTTCTCTTTACAAATCCTATCTAATATTATTAGAATCATATTTATTTTACATTTAAAATCACTTTAAATAGTATATTTTAAAGTGGTCAAATTCTGGGTCATTACAAAAGTTATCTTCTGAATATGATGGGATTGGCTCTTGATACATATTCTATTGTGTCCTAAATAGGGGTGTAATATATAGAACGCCAGGCGGCACACTTTTTTTAGAGTTCGAAAATTTCTTGGATGAATAGTACTTTGGGAACTTTTCTATAAATAGCCTCAACCTTTCTTCGTTTGCAAAACCAAATCGCTAAAACCAACAGCCATCATTATAAACCCTTTCATCTTATGGCCTTCATCGATCGATGCCACCAGAAGCCGATTCAGGTGAAGTTCCCAACTGGGAACTTGTAGAGCTCGGCGAGACATAAGAGATGTGTGATTGGATCGATGAAACGATGATCGGGGAAGCGATGAAGTTCGTCCAAGCGAGTGTGTTTTTGGGTTTGCGATGTTCGCGACGCGCGTTCGCTCGAGGTGTTTGCTGGCAAGGAGGGCGGCTAGGGGCGAGGTGGCATTCGACATTGGCTAGGCAGGAGTGTTCGTGTTTGATGAAAAAAAGAGGATATCGCGTTGGGCTAGATTTCTTCGTGCATGCATGGGAGAGGGAGGATGAGGTTAAGTTTATGTTTAATTTGATAAATTAAGTTAATTGTGTTTTTAATTATATTCAACTGTTTAAAAATCCTTAAAATTTTCATACGAGGTCGGATTCGAGCGAAATGAGTCGCATTGCTATCGTATTGATGAAGGCTACGACATGGAGCTGGATTGGAATTTATTTGACTTTGGAATATTTTCAGTTTCAAATAAAGGTGAGTGATTAAACTCATTCACAAAGTAATAAAATTCGTACTATTAGTTAAACCAATTAGCGAGGTAGTAAATTTATGTTGTTTTCTATCTGAAAGTTTAATTGACTGAAAATTTAATTTATTAAATATGAATCGACCGAATTTAGATCTATATTTAAATTTGACAGTTAAATTGATTTTTAAATTTATTAGTTAAATTTGGCTGGAAAATTAACAATAGGGATTGATAGTAAATCTGATAGTTAAATTTGTGACATTTAATCAAATAGTTAAATTGTTATTTAACTTGATATTTAAATTGACGTTGATAATTGAAATCTCATATCACTTAAACATCCGACATTGATAGTTATTGATTGTTGTGATATGGATGAATTGATTGTTTTGGTGTTGGTTGATATTGAAAATTATGAGATTTGTGATTGGTTGTTATGTTGTTAAGTGATTTCGATATATTCATATTGTCGCCCTGTTATTATCACTATTTATATGATTGATCATCTGTACATTGAATTTGATATGAAACTTTGAACATCCTATTTGATATGTGAATGGTTGGATGCATTGTTAACTGTTATTGCAGAAATGTGATTGTTTTGATTTTATCTCCATTTGGCGAAATTGGAAATTTTGATGAATTAAATTTTAAATTATGAAAAGTTTTGAAATTTAACTTGGAATTTTAACAAAGTGATATTTTAATATTTTATACTGAAAATGGAATTGTTGACACTTTGGAAATTTGTAATGTAACATGAAACCATTCAAAACTGAAATCACTTATTTGAGTAATGATTGATAAAAACCTTGTATTTGTTTGAGCGATTTAAATAAAATCTGATTTGAAAATTGAAGTTGTTTAAGCTGTGAAATTAGTAAATTGATTTGAAGTTGATAAATTACCGAAACCCCTGATTTTGATCTGATTTTGAAACTGTGAAACTTTCCATGTGAAATTTCGAAGTAAAAGAATGAAGTTATTTACAGCTATATTTCATCTGATTTTGATTTGGCTTACATGAGAAGTTTTAGTCCTGGCTCAAGTGTTTTGTTTTTCATTATACTTAGGTGAGATAGATTATTTCAGTTATCGAAGACGGTTATTCTGAAGGACGAAGATGAAGATTTGGTATATCATATCTACTAGTATTTCTTTCACTACACTATTTCATTTTGTCTATTAAAATTGTATAACTTTGATAATATTGTATAACTCCGATTTATGTTGAAAATTGAAAACTGTATATATTGTAAACAACTTCATGAACTGTTTATGTATTATTATATTTTATCGTTCCGCTGCGAGATAATGTTGTTGCTTTCTTCTTTTCTTTTTATTTCTTTAAAATAAACCATTGATAATCTATCTTTTAAACGGTTTGAGTTGGATATGTATGGTTTATTGTCGACTTGAACTGTCCAAAAAGGTGGGTCCTCACAAACAACATAATTGGTTTTTTTATTATTTTTAAATATTTAATGCTCTAAATTTTAATGTTTCATTTACTAGTAAATTTATCATTACCACTCAATGGTTTACCAGATTATCGGTATGCCAACGATCATTTTACCAATGGTAACGGTAAAGTACATAAAGCCATTTTTACTTGTCTAATACTATCGGTACGGTAATAGTACAATCTTTCCAACATATCTCTTTTTTCCTTATTTTATATCAACCTTAATGCCGCCTTCACTTTATTGTAAGGAATATTTTTGCTATTTTCCCCAGCCAAGTCTTTATTATTTCATAAATCACACTAACGTTAACATGGTAATTAATAGTATCTTTTGTCAAATATGTAAAAAAAAATCTCAATCGCTCATATTTTTTGTATTATATTTCTCGTGGTAAACTCTTTGAAAAAAAATTAGGTACTTAGGTGGTAGTATATAATTGTACTACATATAAGGCATAAGTAGTATATAGCACATACAACTTGTCAACTTATGTAAGTGTCATATCACACTACGTAGGATTCAAACTTGGGACCACAAGACCAAAGTCGGTGCATCTAACCACTGGGATAATAGGGCTACACTTTTGATGAACTTCTTCCGATAAACTATTAATATTTGTTTTTATAAATAAACGATCATTCCTCCTCAATATATTTTACCTTTCCACAAATAAATATTAGTTTTATTTTGCATATCATCATTTTACAATTTATTTTCTTTTGCATATTATCATTTTGCATTGTTTACAATCTAGGCAGAGAATTCAATATGTCTTGGTCCTTCATTAACTAAAATAATTGTCTAATATCCCTACATTCTCAAATCTTAACAAAATTGCTAGATCTATTTCTTTCGTTCTTATTCTAATATGTATTTTCCGTTATGGAAATAATCAAAGGATGTATTCGTAATGACTCGAAAATTTGACGATGTTAATATTAAATTAATTAAAATGGAGTTTTAATCGAAAGGGGAATAAAAAATGTTCTTTTGCCGTTGCGAAGGTCTTTCCAAGCTGATCAATTTAATATATTATTTTCATAAGTTTGGACTTACAGTTTATGAAATAGGTATATGATGCTATAAAACCATAACTGTCATATCTATCTTCATTTTCTATCCAATTCCTGAAATTCTCTAGCCAAATGCTAATGGCAGATGATTATCACTACCACAAAAATTGAGTAAAAATTTAAAATATCCAAACCCTATCGAATTATATATGATTTTGAAGCTTTTGACTAGGCGAGTAGGCATGTAAATTTTGTTTTGCCATCGATGCATCAATTAACTAAAAATTAGGAAGGAAGTTTCAACCATTCATTATAGGGCTTGTCGATCAATGGTGAAACATTGACAATTTGATGATCCATGGTCATGATAGTGTAGAGGACATAAGGGGGGTCGATCAATATGGTATGATTAATGCAAGAGGCTATGAGTCGACTGAAATTTTGCAAAATTCCATCTATAACTCACATGGCGGTGGAGCTATCGTGGATGGTCGGAGGTGGTGGCAAGGTGGAGGTGCGACCTTTGACGTTGATGCTGGTGGTGGTGGCCAATTGGAGAAAAGAAGGGTGGAGTGGCAATAGTAGGCGATCGAAGGTGGCGGCAATTAGTAGGTTATGTGCATGAGGGTTTGGTGAAGGTAACGAAATATGCATTTTAACCCTTGTAAAGTTACATAATAGACCATATAACTACTAACCACTATATCTTTCACATACAAACTTTGACTTATTTGCAGTTTCTTCTGTTGGACTCATGGTGGAGTTGCGGAGATTTAGCACTGGATTTGTTAAGTTTAAAGGCAATCAGCAAAAACACGTTGGTATAAACTATTTACTTTAATTAATCGAATTTAAAATTATAATATATTGTTGTTGATGAAAAGTCATATCACTTGGTATACGTTATATTTTATGAATAACAGTCTGATTATTATAATATTTTAGATATATTGTGTCTAGATTGGATAATTATTATTGACCGTACTATTTTTGCATGTTTAGTTAAAATAAATATTTGATTTGGATTCGGTAATAATAAATTGAAATAGAGTTAATAATAAGGAAATTAGATAAATAGTGGATAAATAAGGTTGTTTACAAATTTTGGATGGTATTTGTGAATATCGGTGATTTAACAAACTTTAATGAAATTAAAGTATTGAATTTGGTTACGTAATTACTTATGAATTTCTATGGAACTTCATAAATAATAACTATAATTATATTTTAAAAGAACATTTTAGGATTTATTATTTATAAAACAGAACGAGATTTTAAATAATAATAAGATAAATTTCAATGAAAATAGTATCATTTTGTGAGAACGACGAAATGATTGATTTTACAGTATTTATGGTAGACAATATTATAATTATTATTTGAGAAGTAAAATAAAAGGTTTTTCTGAATAATAATATTAGTAGAGAAGTGTTTTCTAAAAGTATTTTGAAATAAATAATTAATATTTGGAGATAAGTAGAAAGAAAAAGGAGCTTTAATGATTTGAAAATAAAATATGGTATTTTTGGAATTAATTCGGAAAGTATTAAAGAGGTTTTAACACACACACGTATAAATTAGAAATAAATATGTTACCCTGCCTTTTGGACAAAGCAGGGATATCGACAAATTAGCTAAAAAAGGATGGATATAAGGATTGAAGATCGATTGGAAACAAGTCTACTATGATCGACAGCGCCAAAATTGGACCGAGCTTCGATCAAGGTGGGATCGATTAGTAATGATGAACAAGGCTTGGAAATGCTACGTTTTAAATTTCAGGTCAAACGGAGTTTGTATGCTCAAGTTATGGATGGATCAATATTCATGGAAAGTGGATTCATATCGATACTTTCGTATTGATCAAGATGGATTTCATATCGATGCAATCATATTGATCAAGGTGGATTTCATATTGATACGAAGAAGGTGAGCGGGGATCAATACAAAGAGAGGAATGGGTTGATGGATATGAAAGTTATCGAATTGATGGAAACGAAGCATGGATACGAAGTAGTGGAGTCGGTCAAGTGGTGAAGCACTCAACATGAATTTAGGTGTGGAACTTGGATCGATGCGGAGGCTATGGCTATAGATATGGGAATGAGAAGATACGAAGGTGATCGATGTCATTCGATCGATATGAAATGACCAGCCTACTTCCAAACCAGGATCGATCATTACTCACAAATGGCAAGTCCAAATACGATGAAATTTTTATAGGAGCTTCCTTATGCACTCAAGAATGTTCATGATCGATCTTGGCCTGATTGGAGCTAATTTGGATCGATATGAATTATGCCTGGATCGATCCAAAATCACTCCGGATCGATCTAGTGAGCCCACTTGCACAAGAGAAAAGGTATTCCAGGTTTTGAGGTGGATATTTTTGGATCTACGCCTTCAAATAGCAGTCCTATGGCAACTAAAAAGGGAACTTCTTCTTATTGGCTAGGAGAAACTCTGTCACATTGTTTATTGATTTCAAAGGCTTGTAACTGTAATCTCAATACAAAAGGAAATAAAAAGGATCAATTCAAAATGGTCGTAGGCCGAAGATAGCCGAACCACTATAAACCTTGTGTTCTTTGCTTTCTTGCTCATTTTAATTTTAGTATTTCTTCATTTTTTATTCTGTACTATATTTGGATCTGAGATCTATGCTTGGATGTTATGGATCTGTGGGTAAACACTAGTGCTTTCACTGCTTTTGGGGGTTTTTGAGCAATTTTGGTGCAAACACTTTTGTGCTTTCGTTGAGAAGGACTAACACCCGCCACATCAGATTTGGAGTTCAGATTTGGAAAGCTAAAGGATTGGATCTGAAGCTATGGCTAAGCAATCAACAAGAAGACAGAGGATAGAATGGAGTCAGTAATAAGGAAGTCAGGAGGCATCTCCAGGAGCTAATTAGACCTCGGTTTTCATCACCAGAGATGATAATGGATGCTATGTAGGAAGGAATGCTGAAAAGGCAGGAGGTGATGATGCAGAATCTACTCTAATAAGTTGGACAAGCTAGAGTGCAGAATCAAGAGAACGCAACAACAGGAAATGCTGGAAATGGGGATCGTGAAGCTGGAGCAGCAGGAGTGGAGATAGTTCGAAATCAGGATCAAGAGCATGGAGCAAACAGGATGCAGGATAAAGTAGGACCATCAAGAGCAGCTCCTACACTCGAGGGCATACCTATAGGTCATGTCGGCTCAATTCCAGGAAAGATACCAGACAGCGCTGCGCAGTTGGGTATTTATCAGGATATGGATGCTCAATCAGAAGGAAAGGTTCTAGGATTCCCTTGCAGACTCGGGGGGTGGGTTGGAGATTGCAGACGGAGGTTACCACTTAATGACAACGACAGGTTAGCAGACATGATCAGACAGACTATGAGGGGAGGATTGGTGAATAGATATTTGGAGGACGTAAACAGGAGTCCCTACACTCCAGTGACCAGGCAGGTTAGGAATCCACTGGATTTCAAATGACTAATAATGAAGATGTACGATGGAAGAACGGATCCTGCTGTTCATTTGACAAGGTACATAAGACACATGGAAGTGCTGGGGGCATCAGAGGAAGTCATGGTGCGGTACTTCCCTTTGTATTTGATAGATATAGCAGCATTATGGTTCAGACAGCTGGAGAGTGGCTCTATTGGCGCATGGACGGAGCTGATTGAGGGGTATATGAGGCAATTTCGGGTCCATATAGTCAGACCCAAGAACATGATGACTTTGACGTCAATGAATCAGAGGAAGGGAGAATCACTTAGGGATTTCTCAACCAGATTCAATGCGGCAGTGGCTTCAGTGGATCGACCCGATCCGTCGATGGTTTTGATGGCAGCAGTCTCAAGAATTATAGATGATTTAGATTTCAAAAAATCATTGGAGCGGGATCCACCGATGGATCACGGAGAGATTTACCATGAAGCAAAAGGGTTTCTGTGACAGGAAGATGCAAAGGCTGAGAGAGAGGGGAGAGAGGCTGAAGTTTACGTGGCAAGCGTTGGAGGTCCACCAAGGGAGAATTCAAACAAAGACGATAAAGGAAAAAGGAAGGTGAATGACAACGGTAACACGTCGAAAAGGTAACAATGGGAATCCAAATTCTCTTCTTACACGGACTTAACCAAAACTTTGGAAAGAACTTACTTGGACACTCGAGGGCGCCTCTAATATCGAAGGTCGACAAAAAGGGAACCCCTGTAATATGTGTAGGCATTGGAAAAGCATTGCCGATTCCACGAGCTGAATGGACACAACATGAACAAATGCAGGCATCTAAAGGATATTATTGAGGAACATGAGAGGAATGGTCATCCATAACAATACATATGGAATTGAGTTGTGGCAGTGGAACAGGAGCGGCCACCACCCTCCTCAAGCTAAGATGGAACTGGATCTAGGCAACGTCAACAGCTTGTTATCAAATGAATGGATTTATGTCTTTGAATAAGTAATAAACCCCAAAATGATGCGGCTAAGTCAATTATACATGCACAGGATCGAGGACGATCTCTAGGCATGCTCTGGGAAGATGATAAACCGTGATGCTCGGGTTTATGAAATATTGTTTTCTTTATGTTTACCATGGACTCTGGTTTCTTTCTTAGTACTATGGACATTTGATTTTCCTTGTTTTACAGACTTTTATTTTATCAATGGGACTTTGTGTTGATTGGATTTGGACTAATGTAATAAATAATACAGGTCAAACGGTTACGGTCCCGATCGAAGAGGCGGGGCAGTGATTGCAAGTTACGAGTCCCTTTGCTAGAGAGCGATGGAATGGATTCGAACACAATATAAAATTCCTCGACCGGAGAGTCAAGGTCAAAGAATATAAAAGTCCTCGACCGGAGAGTCGAGGCCGGAGAATATAGAAGTCCTCGAATGGAGAGTCGAGGACGAAGAGTATAAGATGACCCAAAGAGGTCTTGGCTTTGGAATTTGGACTCGATGAGGTCCCAGACTTGGATAACATGACCTGGCGAGGTCTATGGATTTGAATTTTGAACTAGAGAGGTCGTGGATTCTGATTTCGACTTTGAATGGGCAAGGATTGGCAGTGGACCCGGAGTGGTCCGGGATTTATATAAGGACCCGAAGCGATACTGGATTTGGATATTGACCCAAAGAGGTCATGGATTTGGCTATTGGATTCTGGAACTCGGTTGATGGGTTCGGATGGCAATGGAATTGGCTAAGGATTTGGTTATTGGATTCGGAATCGGTTATTGACTCGGAGCAGTCATGGATTTGGACAAGTATATGGCTATGGCACTTGGATATGATGGCTTGGTAATGGATTGGATTATGGATCAGATGATATGGCTATGGATGGAATATGGACTTTGGCTGACGAATTTAAAGCTATTCAAAACATGCCTTCCCACCGCAAGGCATGTTTTGGAGGGAAAATGTTGCCCCTCCTTTTGGACAAAGCCGGGATATCAACAAATTGGCTAAAAAAGGATGGATATAAGGATTGGAGATCGATTGGAAACAAGGCTATGATCGATGTTGCCAAAATTGGACAAACTCCAATCAAATTGGGATCAGTTAGTAATGATGAGCAAGGCTTGGAAAGGCTATGTTTCAAATTTTAAGTCAAACGAAGTTCCTATGCTCAAATTATGGATGGATCAATATTCTTGGAAAGCAGATTCGTATCGATACTTTCGTATCGATCAAGGTGGATTTCGTATCGATGCAATGAGCATCGATTGGATGGATATGGAGTTCGTATCGTTACACACGTATCGACTGGATGGCAAAAACATGACAGCGTACTTCCTATCGATCAGGGCTGGGATCGATATGAAGAGCGAGGCAATGGTTACTGGGAGAAACTTTTTGTATTGATCATATGTGATCGATACGAAGAACGCACTGAGATTGATACATAGATGGGTGTAAAGGTATGGATACGAAGAGGATAGCAGGCAGCGGTTGATCGACACAAAGCAGGGAATGGATCGATGGATAAAAATGACATGGATACGAAGTGCCTAGCTAATCATCGATACGTGTAGAAGGTTTTGGCATCGATCCAAATCAAGGCTAAACCGATACGAAAATGGGCATAGAAGTTCGATACGAAGAAAGTGAGCGGGGATCAATACGAAGAGAGAATGGGTTGATGGATACGAAAGTTATCGGTTTGATGGAAACAAAGCATGGATACGAAGTAGTGGAGTCGGCCAAGTGATGAAGCGCTCAACATGGATTTAGGCATGGAACTTGGATCGATGCAGAGGCTATGGCTATGGATATAGGAATAAGATGGATACGAAGGCGGTCGATGTCAATCGATCGATACGAAATGACCAGCCTACTTCCAAACTAAATGTTGGATCGATCATAACTCACAAATGGCAAGTCCAAATGCGATGAAATTTTCACAAGAGCATCCTTAAGCACTCAAGAATGTTCAAGATCGATCTCGGCTTGATTAGAGCCAATTTGGATCGAGACAAATTGTACCTGAATCGATCCAAAATCACTCCAGATCGATCTAGCGAGCCCACCTGCGTAAGAGAAAACGTATTCTAGGTTTCAAGGCAGATATTTTTCTATCTATAGCTATAAATAGCAGTCCTATAGCAACCAAAAAGGGATCTTCTTCTTCTCTGCTAGGCGAAACTCTATCATTTTGTTTATTGATTTCAAAGGCTTGTAACTGTAATCTCAATACAAAAGGAAATAAAAAGAATCAATTCAAAGTGGACGTAGGCCAGAGATAGTCGAACCACTATAGACCTTGTGTTCTTTGCTTTCTTGCTCATGTTAATTATTCTATTTCTTCATTTTTTATTCTCTACTTTATCTGGATCTGAGATTTGTGCTTGTATATTGTCGATCTGTGTGTAAACACCGGTGCTTTCACAATTTCTGGTGTTTGTGACCAATTTTGGCACAAACATTAAAGAGGTTTTAATACACACACACAATATCATTTAAAAAAGCGATTTGATGAAGATTACGATTTATGATTTAAAATGGGATATTTTGAAATATTTAGAGAAATGGCACTATAATAAAGAATTTCAAGAATATATGATCGTTTAAAAAAAGCCTTATTGTATTGAGACACCATAAATAAATGGAACTTTTATAATAATCATTAATAAAATGATTTTATACTTAAGAGAATAATGGTCATAAATATATTATTCAGGTGGTTGTAGAACGTGCGATTTATAATGATTATAATTATCACATATATTTGATGTTGATGGCGATATAGCATTTTGATAAGTATGTGGTATCCTACCATTATAGCTACTAGATTATGTGTAGTTAATTATGTTATCAGATGATTTATGTTGTGTTGCTAATGTTGATTTGATTAGTACACATTTAATGATTGATGTTGTGTTGCTATTATTGGGTGATACATTCGATGACTTATACTTACATTGATGAACATTACTATAGTTGATGATTAATATGTATGTAAGCATATTTGTGTTGCTTTCTTACTTAATGGGAGTTTGCAATGAGTGGTGTTGATGTCTGATGATTTTGGTGGTTGTATACTATTATTATTATTGTCCATATGATAATATGTTGTGATGTATAAGCAGTGATGTCATTTTCTGCTTGCACTATTTACATCGGTTGCATTGGTTGTAATAGTTCGATCGATGTTTTGGTTGTTATGTACTGACAACTATTTGGATGCAGGAGTACCAGGGAATAGAACTACATGGATTTGATTCTCCAAAAGGGGTGCATTGGCAGTCTTTTTCGATCCAATAGCCAATGGTTCACTTGTGGTTGGAGCATATAGAAATTGACGATGTCCCACATATAGTTGATACATTTTTCCTTTATTATATGTAAATGTGTGTATTTGTAAGTTTGCAAGCGGAAGCAAAGAATGGAGCAAAGATTATGGAAATAGTCATACCTGTAGGATGGTTCAGCATATCTCTTGCGTCATGGTTATAAAAATATTACGGGTAATTGATATATCAAACCGTGTAAATCAGGTAATGTATTTTATTTGAGTTATGTAATAGTTTAAGTGATATATATGTATATGTATATGTATATATTATTATTTAAATTCCACTTCGATTCTCCTTTTTATTCATTATTTTTTAATCTTTTAATTTTTTTTGAAACAGGTATCTTGTGCACTTGGAATTACAAGATACAAAGTGTAATCATTTAGGGAAAAACTCTAATGGTAGCGTTGATAAACATTTGTACTCAAAAGCCACTGTAGTAGCTCAAAAAATCATGTCCTAAAGTAGAAAAACCAGAAAACTAAAGAGTACAAGGCTAGATTGTATGCTAATCTAGTACAAAACAATTACACACCACATGACTAAAATAAATAGGGATTCATTTAACTCAACCGCTAACTTCAGAACCAAAGAAGATTAAATAACTATTTTACATCCGCTAAATCCATGGCATCTTCAACTTCTTCATCGAGCTCCATTCTCAAGCGAAAGTCTTAGGTTGTTTTAGGTCCACTCACAAGTTCATAGCACTGTCTGATTAAGATTTCTCTGCCTATCGAGGGATCAGAATCCATCCGCTTCAGGTGCTGGTTCGGTGTGGCAGAGAGGGATATATTCGAACTCAGCAAAGATATGATCCCTTCCCCTCGTTACCTCCTCTTTAATACATGCTCACTTTAGTAATTGTCTACAATCTGATTTGATCAATTCGACTCTGACTTGAATCAATGTTTCAATTTGTTAGAACGTTCTCATGTTCTATTCTAGCCAAATGTGCCAAATGAGTGTGGTTATAACTATATCTATTAATTTGTTGTATACCCTATTGTTACTGCGTCTATTAAACACCTCATTAAAAACTTGGTTAATTTCATTGTTACCGGTGTTATGTAGTTGAAGTTTTTCTCTGAAGTGTTCCCATATGCTATTTGAAAATAGAAATATGAAAAATAGGTGTGAGTTGGATTCTGATTCCTGATGACATAAGACACATAGGGTTGCAAATAACGACATTTTTTGGATGCAGGTTGTATTCCCAATTTGTATGCGCCATGCTATTCCACTTTTTCTTTCTCCGACCTGATTCCAAGCTAAAAAAAAAGAAAACTCCCCATTATTTTTTGGTTTCCACGTCCAATGGTCTTTAGACCTATAATGATTTATTGTTATATTGTGATTCTTCTATATAATATGCAATGGTAAATAGTATTTATCTGCTTTTCATCTTCCGTTGGAGATGAGTGATGAAACTTTTTATCTTGCCTAAGTTTTGAAATAAAAGCATTTGTTATGCCTCTTCTCTCTTCACAAACATATTAAGGTTAAAGGTGAAAGTTTAGGATGTTTGATGATCGTAGGAAGTATTTCTAGTGTTCTAGTGTTTGTGCCTTGTGTTTAGCATGGATTTAAGTGAGTTATCTTGTAACGATCTACCATTCTTACATCTAAAGACGATACTTAATACATCATTCATATTCGTGTGCCAATCATCTAAGTATCGACATGTCGTTTGGAGTGAAGAAGACAGAGTAAAATCTGGAAAAAACATAATGAGTAACGTATAATATATAAATCAAGTTTTTACAAAAGATGGAACTTTATTATAAACAATCATCAGAGTACCCCATCCTATTATCAGACTGGACAGTTATAACAGCATGTCCTTACAAATGCTGATAAATATAACGATCAATACAATCGAAAAACAAAGAAATACATAGACATGTCTTGGGCATCTAGATCGTCTCATGAACTCAAAAGCATCTGAAGCTAATGTGGAAAATATGCTCGGTCTGACCCAAGCGTTAAAATAAAATAACACCCAAATCAGTCTGGAAATACCAACGTGAGAAAACTCAAGTAATAGGGTGAACATATAATAATTTTGTGAGACCACGCCACTAACACGGAATGAGTTTTTATCTCACAATATCAAAATTCATAGATGAAGAAATAGGAAACAAATTAGAATTACTGTCCAAACAAGAATAAATAAGCAAGATAAAATTAAAACTTAAAGAATGAACACAAATAATGAAATATCGAGAAGAACCTTAGTCACTTCTTGGTGCAATTAAGAAAAGAATTCAATAATTTGAATTAACAATAAAGAAAGGAATTTGCCCACAAATATATAGGACCATGCCGCTAAATGCGGAATGAGTTTCCTTTCATAATAAAAATATCCAATCTCAACCATGGATGCCAATAAGTAAACATCACGAAGTGCTCTCATTTTGAAGTCGATAGGTTACTGCCGCTTTATCTTTGTTTCATTTTGAACCTTCCAACACAATCGAAAGGTTATTGCCGCTTTTTCTAACCTATTGAAGTCGTTGCTTTCGGCAAAGTCGAAAGGTATACTTGTTTTAAAACCAGCTGCTTCTTTAATGCTTTTAAAAGGCATCAAATCTTTCGACTTATATGATTTACTCTTGTTTTATAATTGAACTATAACCCAGAGCTTTCGAAGGAGTTGTTTTAAAAGGCAGAGGCCTATTGTTTTAAATGATATGTTTTAAAGCTTTGGAAGCATAGCTTTCAACAAAGACGAAAGGTTGCTTCTAATGAAGACGAAAGGTTTTCAAAGAAGATTCTCCACATGTTTTAATTGAACCCAGTGAGTTTTCAAAAGGTTCATTTCCATTGCTTTCAAAAGGTTTGCGTTTTAATGGTTTCGAATGATTTTCTAATACTTGCAAAAGGTTTGAGTTTCAATGGGGTCGACGGGTTTGGAAAGAAGTGTTTTAAAGTATAAAGAGGGCTAGAGCCTATTATTTTAAAAAGATATGATTGAAACCCTTCAAAAAGGATTGAAAATAGTAGCTTTCGATATTGTCGGAAGGTTTTAAAACCCATAACTCTAAATTTTTAAAGGAAAACCCACGGCTTATATAAAGGAGATTTGTAATGGCTTTAAGTATGTAATTTTGAAGAAGAATTTGTCTTGATAGAAATATATGTTAAAAGGTGCTAACTATGTTTTATGTAATATATTTCTAGGACCTTAAACCCATAGGAGTGGTATTGTTAAATTGTTGTTTTGCTTCTTCAAATATGAATATATTCACATGATAACTCATAACTGTATTTTTGGAAAAAGGGGTAGAAGAACCAGCTAGGATAACTCGATAGTGAATATAATTTGCTTAAACTCCTGAATGAGTAAAATTGCATCTAAGGAGTCAAGGTGACCATAAATATAGGATGTCTAAACTAAGTAGTTATTGGAGGTAACCAGCAGGTTCATAGTAAACCCATGAAAACTATGATAAAGTAGTTATTGGTGTAACCCAAAAGATTTATAGTAAACCCATGAAAACTATGGTTAAGTAGTTTTTGGAGGAAACCAACAGGTTCATAGTTAACCCAAAAAAACTTTGTATTAAGGACAGTTGACAGAGGCTAATTGGTTTGTAGTGAATCCATGAAAACTGTATCCAAATTATGAATTGACATCAGTCAATAGGTTCCTAGTAAGCCCATGAAAAGTAGGATAAGAAAGTGGATAATGGAAGTATCAGTAGGTTCCTAGTCAACCTATGAAAACTAGGATGTGAAGTGAATTACTGGATAAATACATAGATTCCTAGTAAACCAATAAAAACTAGGATAAGGTGATTAGTTATTGGAAGAACTAATAAGTTCCGGAGGACCCCTGAATTGATTAAGTTAACTGGCAGGAGCGTATAGGTTCTTAGTGATCCCATGAAAACTATGATTAGGACAGGGTGTCCATTAGTTATTACAAGGTTATTAGTAAACGCATGAAAAGTAAAATGGTTAACAGTGACCCTAGAAACTTTAATTATGACGGGGTGTCAGGCTAAACTGGGAATGGGAAGTCCTAACTATTTTCAAGTATGCATATCATCATAATATTTTAAAAATATATGCATTAACCATTGTGGATGCATGAACGCGGTATATGGCTTTATAAAGGCTTTAGGATACTAGTGAGGGGAAAAGCCATTCTGCTAGGCGGGATGGTCTCACTAGATATTTAAAAAGGATTGGAATGTTAGATTGTTATTCATACCAGGCTTTATGTCTGACTCGAAGTTTTTTGTTTTCCCCTTAAACTCTCGATGCTCAGTTGATTTTGAGTAGTTTGAGGTTTAATGTTTTTAGGTTTTCTTCTTAGATGAATAAAGCTTCCATAGGCATGCCGGAGGCAGACAGTTATTTAGAGTTTTTCTTTCCATTGTGTGTTTGTTTGTAAAGGCGGATTTATTAGCCGTACTATATACTCTGATCAACCAAGGGAGCATCTCCGTATGTGGCTCTGGACATATTCATAGGCATGGTGGATTGACCAGAAATTGCTCGCTTTCGTGGCCGTTCATTCTCGTTTTGCGTGTAGGGGGGAAACCGAGCTTCGTGCTCTTCTGGGCGTGGATGGAGTTTGTGATGGGTGTTCTAGTGGAGGTCCCCGATCGACTTAAAGTTGTTTGAGTTGGCGTCGTTAATTAGGGTTTAAGGGGCAGCTTCATGGGTTCGTTCGCGATTTGTTACCTAGGAGCGTCGTGAGGAAGAAAAGGAAGGCTACGGCCTGATCTTGTTCAAGAAAAATCTAACGGCCAGATGCAAAAGGTTATAAAATAAATAAAGAAATTGTGAATTAATTTTATTATAAATCGTATAAAACATTGTAACTTTTCATACGAGGTCTGTTTTGGATGAAACAAATTGTGTTGGATTCGTTTTGACGAACACTATGCGATGGAGCTGGATTAGTGTTGATTGGAGCTAGTGAAAATTTTGCGTAAAATTAAACGCGCGTTTAATTTTATTCGAAATAAAACACTACGGCTGTTATTGGAAACAAGGTGAGAACATCTCATTCAATCGAACTGTTTCGATTTAAATTTTAAATAGTTAGATTTAAATTTTAAATAGTTAGATTTAAAATTGTTTGATTGTGTGATTGAATGATGAATTGCTATCTGTAGTGTTGGAATAGACCCTATACGCTGTATATTAAGCGGAGGTTATTTATTAAACACATATACCGCGATATTCCATCTTGAAGTGGAATTGGTATTATATATGTACTTGGAGTTGATTTTCCCGCATTATATAGCGGATGAGACCCTATTGCACCGCATAATAGCGGATAATATTATATGAACCCATATACCGCGATATTCCGTCTTGAAACGGGATTGGTATTGTGCTAACGTCTGTGGATGCAGGGAAACAGGTTGGAGGGATCCAACTGGATTCCTCACCCGTATTGATTTATTTACAGATATTGAGATATATTCTTTTATCATATTGATATATGATGTTTGGATGCCGTGATTGTTATATTTGATGTTCTTGCAGCATTGGGCCTATTTTTGGAGTTTTAAAAAATGTTAAAGTAACGATTTCGAATTTAAAAGGATTTTCAAGTGATTTTTGAAAGTATACATTTTATTGAATTTTGGAATTGATTTATTTTAAATAAATAAACGTTATAATTTTAATGTTATAAAAATTATGATTTTTTGAGGAATATAGTTGAAATGTGATTTTTTGAAATATGGAGTTAATGATTTTATAAAATAGTTTAAATAGAGATTTTTGAATTTATTATAAAAGCTTTATATATAAGATTTATAAAATTTGATTTTTTTAAATCAAAGTGATGAAATTATAAAGGAGTTTTAAAGACGTTTTAAAATGATGTTATATATGGATTTTATAAAAGAATAGAATCTACGATTTGTGAAGTTATAAAAAGAATGAATTTGTAAATAGAGAATTATAAGTAATTTGCTTATAATTTGGATTTTGGCGTATAAATGGGATATGGATAGAATTCGTTACTAAAGTGATTTTATAAGTTGAAGTTGTTATAAAATATAAATGAAATTTATAAACATTGATTTATAAATTTGAAATCGACTTATTTTGATAAGTTAATTTTTATAGCTTATTAAAGGAGATATATCCACGATTCTAGACAGTGAATAATCCTTTAAATAAAATGTGTAGAAATGTTGAATTTGATTAATGAAGTATATTCACCATTTTGGACAGTGAATAATATATGAAAGAAATGTTTTGGGGAAGTGATATTTTAAAGAGAATTAAAATGATTTAAAGATGTTTTAAAATGTGTAAAGGATCGAAACCATAGATTTCAACATTCATTGTTGAAATAGACGTTTTCGAGAAATAAGGAAAAAATGGACTATAACACTGTTGTTATAGTAAATGATTTTCGAAAGGAAATGTTTTATATAGTATTGGGATTTATATATCTATCTAAATTTCGAATCCCTATACTAGTGATTTTGGGTTGCCGTAGCGATGTTTTACGCAACATTCGTTTTTGACCCAAATGAATGTGTTTAAGAGAATGTTTTCCTCAAAGAATAAAATATATACTTAATTGTGATTTAAGTATATTGAATATTTTCCAGATGTTGAAAATAAATAGATTCGTGAATTACTTATTATTAAATAAGTATGGAAATGTTTTCCAATATGAAGTGAAATGTTTTGAGATTTTATCTTTTAAAGATAAATTGAAAGTGAATATTTGAAATCGATTTGAAAAATCGTATATCAGTGGATATTTGGAAATTTAAATTCACCATGGAATTTATAAAGGAAAGGGAAATTTGTTTGAAAATAAACATTGATTTATTTTGAAGTGTGGAAAATATATCTTGTACGGATATTTTTGGAAAATAAATAATTTGGGAAAATTATTTGGAATCTGGTGATGTTGTGCATATCTATTGATAGTTAAATAACCGACTATCAATATTTACCTTTAAATGGGTATTTGTTGTGATTTTCTTGAATCTGAATGAACACTTATTTTTAAAAATAAGCGCTCGTTATTCGGTTTAGCCGGGAGAGGACCTTTGTGTCATATAACCCATTCCGAATAATGATTCGCCGAAATGGGATTGCATTTGAAGACCGGTGTTGAAGACCGGGTATTTGCGAGAATGATAGGATGACCTATCGATTGTCTCTGCACCGATAGCTACGGTATGGAGATTTCCTTTGTGATGGGAAGTTCGGTCGGGATTGTGAATACCCGGATTGCAAGGGCTTCTTTGGAAGTGCCTTCGGTTCTGTTCGAACCCAGAACAGACTTGTATGGATAGTATGTTTGACATTACATTTTGAGATATAAAGCAGATTTCTTTCAAATACATTTCTGTTGGTGGCGGAGAATTTATGCTCTTAGCTTAACACCCTTCTCTGAGACGTACGAGCTCAGGGGTTTTGTAGTTGAAGGTTATCAGTGATATACTCCCAATTTGGTAGTGTGGCATGCTGAGTGTTGTTAATCATTTGTTGATTGAAGCATGGCTTTGTGAAAAGCGTAGCTTTGTGGACGAGATTTCGTCAAACCTCATAACCCTGTTATGGTCGAAACAGGAATCGTGGCAACAAGATTATTTGAGGATAGCGCCCTCTAAGGGCATGTCATTTCCTTCTGGATTATAAGTGGTATCATGGTATGGAGCCCAGATACTTACTTCGTGGTTGCTGCATATTTATTAATTTGTGGTTGTTGGTTGAGAGGATCCTCGGAATAAAGGTTGCAAACGATCAGGGGATGACATGCTCGTGTCAGTAGTTACCCAGTTAGGGGTAATCCGGCCTTGTGTGGCAGAGATCTGGTTAGGAGGGGACGTCGCTCTGGAGGCATTCCATTTTACTTGGGAAGTTCCTTTGACCGACCATTTGTTGGAAATCCATTCATCCAATACAAGCTCTTTACGGTTTTAGTTGTATAGCCTGTCATTTACTTATGGTGGCGCCCCACTGTTTAGATGGTAGCTATAGTAGGCATACGATACTGGTCGTATGTTTGCTAAGATTTATATCATATTTTCGAAATGTTTTCTACACTTTGCTCTAATAATAATAATAATCAAATGATTCTGCGTAGTAAGCATCTTTGACTATCATAAGGAGAAATCTCCTCCAATTTTGCGTTTGCATTGTGTGTGTGGCGGGAGGCCTTATGGTGGTTACATTTTCTAAAAGCATTGCGAATTGACTTTAAAATATTCCTTTGTTGTTTTTAAAGACAAACTGTTTTAAGTTCTCACACCAGTCTCATGACTGATTTGGAGTTTATTGTTCCCTTCCTAAACTCTGGGTCCCCACCAATTTCAACACGGGCAGTCTAGAGTCAGGTTATCAGGTCATTCTGAAAATTCAAGAATTGCTGTGGAGATCAGAAGCTAGCTGGATGGCATGGCGTATCAACTAGTATATAGTATTTCTTTTCTGTTGTTTGTTGTTGTAAAATCTGATAATGTAATGTAATGTGATGTAATGTAATAACTGATATAGTTCTTTGTTTTAAAGATTATTCATTTATCTATTATATGTTGTTCCGCTGCTATTGTGAGATTCTGATATTGTTTCTGTTGCTTCTTCTTTCTTTCTTCTTCTACCTCTTCTTCTTTAACCCTAACGGTTGGGTTTTCTGGCCTTCGATTGCTCGGCAGTTGATACAGTGGACGTATTGATGTCGACCTTCATGGTCGAAAATCCCTAAACGTTACATCTGGTATCAGAGCATATGGTTAGGTGACAACCTTGGCTCTGTTGGGTGTATTACTCGTTAGAGATAGACTCAGCGGTACTCTAGAATGAGTTTGAGTGTAATATTAGATATGAGCGCGTATTTGTTAGTGAATATAAAATGTTTTATATTGTGTGCTTGTCCATTGAGCTGTTTGTGAATTCTGGTCGGTATGTGGGACGCCATATTATCGATAGGGATTTCTAAACACTTAAATGAGATAAACCGACATAGTATCATTTTGAATTGGGTAAATTAAATAATTTTACCTCGATTATATTTTATATATAAAGGAATAATTTTTCAGAATTATTAAAGTATGTATAAATTGATTGTTTGGTCGTTGAAAATGTAAGAATATATATAAGTTAATTAAAGGATGTTTGAATAATCTAAATAAAAACGACAATTGTAAAAGAATAATTGTATGAGCAAATGAATTATTAAGTATGGAATTATAATTGATATGATTTACAATTGTGAAATGATCTTATATAAGTAAATGATCTGTTATCATTAATGTTCAAAAAGAATTGAAATTGTAACTCCAAAGCTAAGAAATAAATTCACATACAAATAAAATTGGAGAATATAAATTGTAAAATGTGATTCATAATTTGAAATGGAATTCCAGAATAATATTTGAAAACAAATATAAAGAATTTGAAATTTTGAGATTTGGGAAATTTAAATTCTTTGAAGTTTGAAAATGATTTTCAAGGGTTTTGGAAAATTGTTTTGAAGAAAAGAAAGCACTAAACTCTTTTCGTTCGCTGGAAAATAATTCTGATAATGATCGCGACATCATCGGTGTTCATTTTCGAGTTTCCATGAGAGGAATTGCTGTCGAATTATAACTAAATGGAAGTTGTTTGTGAAATTGAGTTTGGTTTTGTAAAATTCAAAAGATAATTTGAATAGATACCAAAAAAATAATTTTTGAAAGATTGAAAAGACTTTGAAATGTTATATAAAATGTTTATGGAATAAAGGTGAATTTTAGAAGTCTAATAGATTAAATGATTGGAATACAATTATTAAGTTGGAAAATAAATTGTGAATGAATAAACAAAATTTGCAAGTGCAAGAAAATGAAAATGGAATCCATTTCAAATTTGTAAGTAAATAGAGCTGGAATTGGAATCTGAATTAGATTTATAAGTGGAAATTTAAGTTAAGTAAACAAATGATGTTTGAAATGGAATATAACTTAAGTGATGTTGAATGAAGTTGATTTTGGTATCGAAGTAAAATAATAAAGTGAATTAAATGGATGTGAACTTGAGTTATATAAATGAAATTCAACCTTATTTGTTAAATAAATAGCAATTGAATTAATGAATGAATTGAATGTAAATCAATTGAGTGTAAATAAATTGATATGAAATAATGGATGTAAGTGTTAATTCATTAAAGCTAATTAAAAGTGATGAACCAAATTGAATGAATGTAAGCGAACTAAATAAATTTGGTTAGGTTGGTTATACGTTGGTTGTTAGTAGATTGTGTAGAAAATTCATATGAAATTCAATAAATGAAAATGAAAGCTATAAATCATTGAATTCAAATTGGAAGTAGGTAAATCTAAATAGAATTGAATATGATTTAATTTGAAAGAGAACAAACTTGAATATAAATTAGTAAATGCAAACTAATTGAAATTGAATATGAATGAATGCTAGTAAATCCAACGTAAATGAATCAATGAGATTAAATGAAAAACCAATTCATTGAATATTAATGAGAAGTGAATGTACATTAATTTGGTATGGATTTGTTGGATGTTAATTGGATGATAGTTGGTTGATGATTGCATTTATTGCTTTTTCTTGCATTTGCTATATTGGCATATGTAGTTGTTGTACTAGTATATGTTGTATATTGATATTACTTTCATATATGCATGTTTTTCATTATTGTTGAGTGTTTAGTAGGTGTGGATTTTGCTTGCTTCGCATTTGGAGCTCGCATTCGCGCTATATTAGCCGTATATGCTCGCTAATAATATATAAGGTACATATCTCGGATTACATATCGTACTTTTACACTTTTTTCCCTGCGGGATGCCTCATTACTTGATGAGATGTATATTTGTGATATATATTGCCATTTTTTTTGGATCGAGCCGCGCAAAGGAGACTATGGCGAAATTTTCTGAAAATTGAAGGCGTTAGAAATTTTTTGGGAAAATTGGAAAATTTTGGAAAACTATAACTTTGATTTTTGAGATGAAAAGTTAAACGATATAGTTGGTTTTGAAAAGATAACTAAGTATGATTTGAAAACTTAGTAAAGTTTTTATAAGAAGTTTAACTATTGGATTTTGGAAAAGTTAAAATGTTTAAATAAATTTGAAATTTAATTTGAACAAATGGTTTTGAAAAGTTAATGGATTCTGTAACTTTTTCTTACTTGGTAATTTCGAGGACGAAATTCTTTTAAGGGGGGAAGTTTGTAACGACCCAGAATTTCTGTCATTTGAAACTCATATATTTAATTGATTTTTTAATATTAACAAGTAAAATTTGTAAGTCGAACAAATTTTTATTTCGAATATATAGATTTAATTTGATAATTAAATCAATAATTTAATATTTGAAATTACAGAAATAATTGGAAATTAGGTTTAATGTGATTAAATATGATTTATAAAGTTGAATTAAATCATATTGGAGTTAGAATGATGTTATCGAACTTTTAAAATTGAATTTAAAGTAAATTTGTGGAAATTGAATATTTTAATATTTAATTGACAGGAAAATAGACATAAGGAAGAAGTTGCAAAAAAATTTAGTCTTAGGGACAGCAAGTTTGGTTTTTAGTCTGAAGAACATTTGTTAGTGTAAACAGAAAATGATAGTTACAACTATCATTCTGTGATTTACACTAAAAAGTATCCTTCAGCCTAAAAAGCAAACTTCTTGTCCTTAGAACTAAATTTTTCAGCAACTTTTTCCTTGAGCCTAAAATCCCCTATAATTGATGGTAAAAATAGCCATTTTTCACACAGTCTTGGATTTTGACAAAACCAGTTTTATCGGATTCGTAATGTTATATTATTGTGTGGTTTCAAATTTCGTGTCAATCGGATTTACGGTTTGTCCAGGGCAAGCCAAAACGCATAGAAATTTGTTTGACCGATTTAATTTAAAATTGAACGTTTATCTCCGTAACTCACACATATGATTGAATTGGCTCTCGATACCTATTTCATTATGTCCGGAATGCGGGTTAAACCCTAGAAACGCCGGTCACCACACGAGATTTGGAGTTTGGAAAAGTCGGATGAATAGTGTTTTATGAAATTTTCTATAAAAGGACTTGTCTACTTCTATTTTGCAAAAACCCTAACCCTAGTTACAGCAAGCCGCCATTTCCGTTCTAAGGCCAGAAATTCGTTTCGTTCTTCCTCAATTAACTCGAAATCCATTGATTAATTTCAAAAATGCTCAACTACAAAAACGAAGATCTCGTCGAGATGTTTCAATCTAACGGCTATGATCGTTTGAAACGTTCTAGATCGTCGGCAATCTGTTCGTGAAGTCCGTCGTTTCATGCGCGCTTTTCTAGGCAGGGGGCTGACCGAGTATGGCCGTGCTTTGGGCGTTGATGGAGTGGACTACGAGCAACAAGGGGATGGTGGTTGATCGACGAATAAATGAACGATGGAGTCGCGTAAATTGATGGAAAGGCGGCGGCCGTGGGTTGTTATTTGCGTTCGTTACCTGGGTTTCGCGTTTGGGGAAGAAATAAGGGTGCTGCCCTGATGAGATGAAGCAAGAATTAACGGCCCAGATCGTTTCTAGGTTAAAAATGAAATAAATTTGTGATTTATTTATATATTAAAAATTCGTGTAAACTTTAAAACGTCATAACTTGTTCATACGAGGTCGGAATTTGACGAAACAAATTGTATTGGAATCGTATTGACGAATACTACGCGATGGAGCTGGATTGGAATAGGTTGGAGATAATGAAAATTTTAGGTAAAATTAAACGTGCGTTTAATTTTATTCGAAATAAAACATTGCGACTGTTATTGGAAGCAAGGTGACAACTTCTCACTCAATCGAAATTGTTTCGATTTAAATTTTGAATAGTTAGATTTAAAATTACTTGATTATATGATTGAATGATAAATTGCTATCTGTTGTATTGAAATAGACCCTATATGCCATATATTAAGCGGATGTTATTTATTAAAAACATATACCGCGATATTCCATCTTGAAGTGGAATTGGTACTATATATGTACTTGGAGTTGATTTTCCCGCATTATATAGCGGATGAGACCCTATTGCACCACATATTAGCGGATAATATTATATATGAACCCATGTACCGCGATATTCCGTCTTGAAACGGGATTGGTATTGTGCTAACATCTGTGGATGCAGAGAAACAGGTTGGAGGGATCCAACTGGATTCCTCAACAGTATTGATTTATTTACAGATATTTGCGATATATTCTGTTATCATATTGATATATGATGTTTTGGATGTCGTGATTGTTATATTTAGTGTTGTTGCAGCATTGGGCATATTTTTGGAGTTAAAAGTGTTAAAGTGATGATTTTCAAATTTAAAAGGATTTTAAAGTGATTTTTGAAAGTATACATTTTATTGAATTTTGGAATTGATTCATTTTAAATAAATAAACGTTATGATTTTTATGTTATAAAAATTATGATTTTTGTGAAATATAACCGAAATGTGATTTTTGAAATAAGTAGTTGATTAATTTGTAAAATGGTTTAAATTAAGATTTTTGAAATTATTATAAACGGTTTATATAAAAGATTTATAAAATTGATATTTATAAATTAAAAATATTGGAATTATAAAACGAGTTTTTATAAGTGTTAAAATGAAGTATAAATGGATTTCATAAGTGAATGAAATTTATAGATTTATAAATTGTGATGTTATAAAATGAATAGATTTAGAAAAATAAAAGATTATAAGTAATTAACTTATAAATTGGATTTTGGCATTTAAATGAGAGATAAATAGAATCTGTTAATAAAGTGATTTTATAAGTTGAAGTTGTTATAAAATATAAATGAAATTTATAAACATTGTTTTATAAATTGAAATCGGCTTATTTTTATAAGTTAATTATTATAGCTTATTAAAGGAGTATATTCACGGTTTTGGGACAGTGGATAATCCTTTAAAATAAAATGTGTAGAAACGTTTAATTTGGTTAACAAAGTATATTCACGATTTTGGACAGTGAATAATATATTAAAGAAAAGTTTTGAGGAAGTGATATTTTAAATAGAATTAAAATGATTTGAAGTTGTTTTAAAATGTATTAAGTATCGAAACCATAGATTTCAACATTCCTTGTTGAAATAGACGTTTTCGAGAAATAAGGAAAAGATGGACTATAACACTGTTGTTATAGTAAATGATTTTCGAAAGGAAATGTTTTTGTGTAGTATTGGGATTTATATATCTATCTTAATTTCAAATCCCTATACTAGTGATTTTGGGTTGTCGTAACGATGTTTTACGCAACATTCGTTTTGACTCAAATGAATGTGTTTAAGAGAACGTTTTCCTTAAAAGAATAAAATATATACTTAGTCGTGTTTTAAGTATATTGGATATTTTCTAAGTATTGAAAATAAATAGATTTGTGAATTACTTATTGTTAAATAAGTATGGAAATGTTTTCCAATATGAAGTGAAATGTTTTGGGTTTTTATCTTTTAAAGATAAATTGAAAATGAATAAGTATTTGGAAATGTTTTGCAATGTAGAAATTGAAATGGTTTAGAGAATATATCTTTTTAAAGATAAATTGAAGTGAATATCTAGCAAGTTATTAATTTATGGAAGATTAATAAAAAGGGCCTAGTGATTGTTATGGTGCTGGATATTTGGTTGTTGGTCTTGATAGTTAAATAACCAACTATCGACATTTACCTTTAAAGGGGTATTTATATTGTGATTTGCTTGAATTTGAATGCTACACTTACTTTAAAATAAGCGCTCGTTATTCCGTTTAGCCGAGAGAGGACCTTTGGATCATAAATCCCATTCCGAATAGCGATATGTCGAAATGGATAGCATTTGAAGACCGGTGTTGAAGACCGGATATTTTCGAAAATGGAAGGATTACCGTTTAATGTCTCTGCATCGGCTGATCTCCGATATAGAGATTTTATCACCCTTTGTGATGGGAAGTCCGGTCGTGATTAGTGAATATTCGGATTGCAAGGGCTTCTTTGGAAGTGCCTTCGGTTCCGTTCGATCCCGGAACGGACTTGTATGGATATGTGTCTGACGTTACAATTTGAGATGTAAAGCTGGTTTCTATCAGAGGTTATGTAGTCGATGGTTACTAGTGATATATTCCCAAATTGGTAATGTGGCATACGAACTGTTGTTGAGCATTTGTCGATCAAAGTGTGGCTTCTGTATAAAGCGTAGCTTTGTGGACGAGACTTCGTCGGACCTCACACCCCGGAAATGGTCAAAACAGGAAAGATGCGGCAAGGTTATTATCGGATAGCGTCCCCTTAGTGTATGTCATTTCCTTCTGGATAGAGGTGGTATTATGGTATGGAGCCCTGATACTTAACCTATGTTGTTGCTGCAAACTTATTATTTTGTGGTTGTTGGTGAATCCCGGGATTTAGGTCGTTGCGACCGGGGGATGGCATACTCGTGTCAGTTGTTACCCAGCTAGGGGTAACCTGGCCTTGTGTTGGCAGAGATCCGGTTATGTTCACGGGGCATCTTTCCAGAGGCGTACCCATGTGGCAATGGGAAGTTCCTTGGCCTGACCATTAGTTGGAAATAAAAAGAAACAATACGAGCCTTGTATGGTTTTAGTTGTAGAACCTGCCATTTACTTATGGTGGCGCCCCACTGTTTAGATGGTAGCTATAGTAGGCATAGTTCGGAATGTCTATGTTGGCTAAGATTTATATTATACTTTCGAAATGTTTTCCTACACTTTGCACTTATATTAATAATATCAAAGAAAATTTCTCGTATCAAGCATGTTTGACTATCATAAGGAGAAATCTCCTCCGATTCTGCGTTTACATTGTGTGTGGGGAGAGGCCTTATGGTAGTTTCATTTTCCAAAAGCATTGCGAATCTATTCTAAAAATATTTCTTGTTTGTTTTTTTAAGATAAACAGTTTTAAGTTCTCACACCAGTCTCATGACTGACTTGGAGTTTATTGTTTCCATCCTAAACTCTGAGTGCCCACCAATTTCTACACGGGCAGTCTAGAGTCAGGTTATCAGGTCATTCTGGAATTCAGGAGTTGCTGTGGAGATCAGGAGCAGGCTGGATGGCAGGGCGCATCAACTAGTATATAGTAGTTCTTTTCCGCTGTTTGTTTGTTGTAAACTCTGATGATGTAATGTAATGTGATGTAATATAATAACAGATATGACTCTTTGCTTTAAAGATTATTCATTGATATATTATATGTTGTTCCGCTGCGATTGTGAGATTCTGATATTGTTTCTGTTGCTTTTTCTTTCTTCCTCCTTCTATCTTCTTCCTCTTCTTTAACCCTAACGGTTCGGTTTCTGGCATTCGATTGCTCGTCAGTTGATATAGTGGACGTATTAATGTCGACATTCTTGAGTCGAAAAACCCTAAACGTTACATTTGGTATCAAAGCAAATTTTGAAATAATATTAAGCACTTAATTCACTACTGTCACTGGGAAATAATAAGGGTGATGACTGCAGCATCATCAGTATCATTTTCGAGTTTCTGTGTGATGGATTTGTTGCCATAGTAATTGGAAAATTGAAGTTTGGCTGTGATAATCAAATTTGAAATCAAAATCCAAGTTGTAATTGTTGAATATAAGTAATCAAGTTTTGAACTTATAATGTGAGATAATAAATTTGACCTTGGTAAAAGTTGAATAGAATTTACTTTAGAATTGGAATCTGAATTGGATTTGTAAGGGAAATTAAATTTAAGTTAAACAAATGATGTTTCGAATGGTATATAACTTAAGTAATGTTGAATGAAGTTGATTTTGGTATCGAAGAAAATTAATAAAATGAAGTCATTAAAGAATATGAACCTGGGTTATGTAATGAAATTCAACTTTTTTGGTTAAATGAATTAGCAATGGAATTGAACTAATGAATTGAATATTAATCAATTGAATGTAAAAGAATTGATATAGAATAATGAATGTAAATGTTAATTCATTAAAAAAGTAGTAAATTGGAAATTGAATAATTGAAAGAAAAGTCAATTAGATATCAACCAATTGGAAATTAAAAGTGTTAAACCAAATTGAACGTAAATTTAATAATTTGGTTATGATTTGGTTGTTATATGATTGTTGATTGGTTGTATAGAAATCAATATGAAATTGAATTAATGAAATTGAAAGCTAAAGTAATTGAAATCAAATTGGAAGTTAAGTGAATCTTAAATAGAATTGAATTTGATTTGGAAGTGAACCAACTCGAATGTAAATTAGTGAATGTAAACTAATTGAATATGAGAGGTAAAAGTGTATTGATTTGGTTATGGATGTCAGTTGAATGCTAGTTAGTTGATGGTTGAATTTGTTGCTTTTGTTGCATTTGCTATATTGGCATATATAGTTGTTGGTATATGTTGTATATTGATATTACTTGCATATATACATGTTTCTCATGGTTTGTTTAGTGTTTAGTAGGTGCGGATTGCGCTTGCTTCGCATTTGGAGCTCGCTTTTGCGCTATATTAGCCGTATATGCTCGCTAATAATATATAAGGTACATATATCGGATTACATATCATACTTTTACACTTTTTTCCCTACGGGATGCCTCATTACTTTGATGAGATGTATATTTGTGATATATATACTATCATTTTTTTTGGGATCGAGCCGCGCAAAGGAGACCACGGCGAAATTTTCTAAAAATTTAAGGCGTTAGAATATTTTTGAGAAAATTGGAAATTTTTGAAAAGATAACTAAGTATGATTTGAAAACTTAGTAAAGTTATCGTAAGAAGTTTAACTATGGATTTTGGAAAAGTTAAACTGTTTAAATGAATTTGAAATTTAATTTGAACAAATGGTTGAAAAGTTAATGGATTCTGTAACTTTTTCTTACTTGGAAATTTCGAGGATGAAATTCTTTTAAGGGGGAAGTTTGTAACGACCCGAATTTTTGTCATTTGAAATTCAAATATTTAATTGATTTTTAAATATTAACAAGTAAAATTTGTAAGTCGAATAAACTTTATTTCGAATATCTAGATTTAATTGGATAATTAAATCGATAATTTAATATTTGAAATTACAGAAATAATTGGAAATTGGGTCTAGTGTGATTAAAATTGATTTGTAGAGTTGTATTAAATCATATTGGAGTTAGAATGATGTTGTAGAGCTTTTAAAATTTAATTAAAAGTTAAATTGTGAAAATTGAATATTTTAATATTTAATTGACGAGTTAAAATAGCCATTTTTCAAACAGTCTCAGATTTCGACGAAACCAGTTTCATCGGATCCGTAATGTTAAATTATCGTGTCAATCGGATTTACGGTTTGTCTGGGGGAAGCTAAAACGCGTAGAAATCGGTTTGAGTGAATTTTAAATTTAAATAGTCGACTCAAAAACTTATCTTTCAAATTTGATCGAATTGACTCCCGATATATATTCCATTGCGTTCGGAATAGGGGTAAAACATTATAAACGCCAGGCGGCACGCTTCGTTTGGAGTTTGGAAATTTTTTGGATGAATAGTGCGTTGCCATTTTTCTATAAAAGGACCTCAATATTCACTTTTGCAAAACAAAATTGGGCTAGGGTTACAGCCGTCGCCTCCCTCTATTTTAATGGCCGAGAATACACAATCTTCCTCCTTGTTTTTCTTCAAATCCATAAAGCGATTCAACAAACTTCCAACTGCAAAGTTAAAGAGCATCGAGAGAACTACGAATCCAACGGTTATGATCGAGAATAGCATGTTGGATCGACCAGAAATTGCTCGCATTCGTGGTCGTTCGTTCTCGTTTCGCGTGCAGGGGGGTGACCGAGTTTCATGCTCTTCTGGGCGTGGATGGAGTTTGTGATGGGCTTTCTAGTGGAGGTCCCCGATCGACTTCAAGTTGTTTGAGTTGGCCTAGTTAATTAGGGTTTAAGGGGCGGCTTCATGGGTTCATTCGCGATTTGTTACCTGGGAGCGTCGTGAGGAAGAAAAGGAAGGCTACGGCCTGATCTCGTTCAAGAAAAATCTAATGGCCGGATGGCAAAGGTTATAAAATAAATAAAGAAATTGTGAATTAATTTTATTATAAATCGTATAAAACATTGTAACTTTTCATACGAGGTCTGTTTTGGATGAAACGAATTGCGTTGGATTCGTTTTGACGAACACTACGCGATGGAGCTGGATTGGAGTTGATTGAAGCTAGTGAAAATTTTGGGTAAAATTAAACGCGCGTTTAATTTTATTCAAAATAAAACACTGCGACTGTTATTGGAAACAAGGTGAGAACTTCTCACTCAATCGAACTGTTTCGATTTAAATTTTAAATAGTTAGATTTAAAATTGCTTAATTGTGTGATTGAATGATAAATTTCTATCTGTAGTGTTGGAATAGGCCCTATACGCCGTATTAAGCAGAGGTTATTTATTAAACACATATACCGCGATATTCCATCTTGAAGTGGAATTGGTATTATATATGTACTTGGAGTTGATTTTCCCGCATTATATAGCGGATGAGACCCTATTGCGCCGCATAATAGCGGATAATATTATATGACCCCATATACCGCGATATTCCATCTTGAAACGGGATTGGTATTGTGCTAACATCTATGGATGCAGGGAAACAGGTTGGAGGGATCCAATTGGATTCCTCACCCGTATTGATTTATTTACAGATATTGAGATATATTCTATTATCATATTGATATATGATGTTTGGATGTCGTGATTGTTATATTTGGCGCTGTTGCAGCATTGGGCCTATTTTTGGAGTTTTAAAAAATGTTAAAGTAATGATTTCGAACTTAAAAGGATTTTCAGGTGATTTTTGAAAGTATACATTTTATTGAATTTTGGAATTGATTTATTTTAAATAAATAAACGTTATAATTTTAGTGTTACAAAAATTATGATTTTTTTGAGGAATATAGTTGAAATGTGATTTTTTGAAATATGGAGTTAATGATTTTATAAAATAGTTTAAATAGAGATTTTTGAATTTATTTTAAAAGCTTTATATATAAGATTTATAAAATTTGATTTTTTTTAAATCAAAGTGATGAAATTATAAAGGAGTTTTAAAGACATTTTAAAATGATGTTATAAATGGATTTTCTAAAAGAATAAAATCTACGATTTGCGAAGTTATAAAAAGAATGAATTGTTGTTATAAAATATAAATGAAATTTATAAACATTGTTTTATAAATTCAAAATCGACTTATTTTGATAAGTTAATTTTTATAGCTTATTAAAGTAGATATATCCATGATTTTAGACAGTGAATAATCCTTTAAATAAAATGTGTAGAAATATTGAATTTGGTTAACGAAGTATATTCACCATTTTGGACAGTGAATAATATATTAAAGAAATGTTTAGGGGAAGTGATATTTTAAAGAGAATTAAAATGATTTAAAGATGTTTTAAAATGTGTTAAGGATCAAAACCATAGATTTCAACATTCATTGTTGAAATAGACGTTTTTGAGAAATAAGGAAAAGATGGACTATAACACTATTGTTATAGTAAATGATTTTTGAAAGGAAATGTTTTATATAGTATTAGGATGTATATATCTATCTATATTTCGAATCCCTATACTAGTGATTTTGGGTTGTCGTAACGATGTTCTACGTAACATTCATTTTTGACCCAAATGAATGTGTTTAAGAGAATGTTTTCCTTAAAGAATAAAATATATACTTTATTGTGATTTAAGTATATTGGATATTTTCCAGATGTTGAAAATAAATAGATTTGTGAATTACTTATTATTAAATAAGTATGGAAATGTTTTCCAATATGAAGTGAAATGTTTTGAGATTTTATCTTTTAAAGATAAATTGAAAGTGAATATTTGAAAGCGATTTGAAAAATCGTATATCAGTGGATATTTGAAAATTTAAATTCACCATGGATTTATAAAGGAAAGGGAAATTTGTTTGAAAATAAACATTGATTTATTTTGAAGTGTGGAAAATATATCTTGTATGGATATTTTTGGAAAATAAATAATTTGGGAAAATTATTTGGAATCTGGTGATGTTGTGCATATCTATTGATAGTTAAATAACCGGCTATCAATATTTACCTTTAAATGGGTATTTGTTGTGATTTGCTTGAATCTGAATGAACACTTATTTTTATAAATAAGCGCTCGTTATTCGGTTTAGTCGAGAGAGGACCTTTGTGTCATATAACCCATTCTGAATAATGATTCGACGAAATGGGATTGCATTTGAAGACCGGTGTTGAAGACCGGGTATTTGCGAGAATGATAGGATGACCTATCGATTGTCTCTGCACCGATAGCTACGGTATGGAGATTTCCTTTGTGATGGGAAGTTCAATCAGGATTGTGAATACCCGGATTGCAAGGGCTTCTTTGGAAGTGCCTTCGGTTCTGTTCGAACCCAGAAAAGACTTGTATGGATAGTATGTTTGACATTACATTTTGAAATATAAAGCAGATTTCTTTCAAATACATTTCTGTTGGTGGCGGAGAATTTATTCTCTTAGCTTAACACCCTTCTCTGAGACGTACGAGCTCAAAGGTTTTGTAGTTGAAGGTTATCAGTGATATACTCCTAATTTGGTAGTGTGACATGCTGAGTGCTGCTGATCATTTGTTGATCGAAGCATGGCTTTGTGAAAAGCATAGCTTTGTGGACGAGATTTCGTCAAACCTCACAACCCGGTTATGGTCGAAACAGGAATCGTGGCAGCAAGGTTATTTGAGGGTAGCGCCCTCTAAGGGCATGTCATTTCCTTCTGGATTATAAGTGGTATCATGGTATGGAGCCCAGATACTTACTTCGTGGTTGCTGCATATTTATTGATTTACGGTTGTTGGTTGGGAGGATCCTCGGAATAAAGGTCGCAAACGACCGGGGGATGACATGCTCGTGTCAGTAGTTACCCATTAAGGGTAACCCGGCCTTGTGTAGCAGAGATCCGGTTAGGATCCAAGGACGTCGCTCCAGAGGCATTCCATTTTACTTGGGAAGTTCCTTTGCCCGACCATTTGTTGGAAATCCATTCATCCAATACAAGCTCTTTACGGTTTTAGTTGTATAACCTGCCATTTACTTATGGTGGCGCCCCACTGTTTAGATGGTAGCTATAGTAGGCATACGATATTAGTCGTATGTTGGCTAAGATTTATATCATACTTTCGAAATGTTTTCTACACTTTGCACTAATAATAATAATAATAATCAAATGATTCTGCGTAGTAAGCATCTTTGACTATCATAAGGAGAAATCTCCTCCAATTCTGCGTTTGCATTGTGTGTGTGGCGGGAGGCCTTATGTTAGTTACATTTTCTAAAAGCATTGCGAATTGACTTTAAAATATTTCTTTGTTGTTTTTAAAGAAAAACTGTTTTAAGTTCTCACACCAGTCTCATGACTGACTTGGTGTTTATTGTTCCCTTCCTAAACTCTGGGTGCCCTCCAATTTCAAGACGGGCAGTCTAGAGTCAGGTTATCAGGTTATTCTAGAAATTCAGGAGTTGATGTGGAGATCAGGAGCAAGCTGGATGGCATGGCGTATCAACTAGTATATAGTATTTCTTTTCCATTGTTTGTTGTTGTAAACTCTGATAATGTAATGTAATGTGATGTAATGTAATAACTGATATAGTTCTTTGTTTCGAATTATTTATTTATCTATTATATGTTGTTCCGCTGCGATTGTGAGATTCTGATATTATTTCTGTTGCTTCTTCTTTCTTTCTTCTTCTACCTCTTCTTCTTTAACCCTAACGGTTGGGTTTTCCGGCCTTCGATTGCTAGGCAGTTGATACAGTGGACGTATTGATGTCGACCTTCGTGGTCGAAAATCTCTAAACGTTACAGTATTAATGTGTAAATACGGGGGAAATTCTAATTTGTTGAAGGGCCAAATTAGAAAATGCAAACATTATAAATAAGGTGCTATGGTCCCTAAATTACATAAAATCTAGTTATTCTCATAATCTCCTCTAAAGAAATAATTCAAATCTAGGGTTTATGTCAATCTGTCAAGATCGGATCCATCTCTTATCTTTTTTTTCTCTCTCTTTCTCTTAATCATTTCATAAAAGTAGTAGTTATAGATTCGGATCTAATATAAGATCTAGGGTTGGTATCAATATGGAAAATCAAACCAAAATTACTTTTTCAATTAGCAATTATGGTTCAGGCATGACTTTCGCTAATTCATTTACTTTTCTTTGATTTCTTCTCAATCAAATCAATATGGGTCACCTATTTAGATGTAGGTTTCATAATTAATCAACCTTAAAGTATATTGAAATCCTAATAGGTGGAGCTCGGCCTTAAATGGTAGAGGGACTTTGAATTATCATCGAATTCACAAAAATGAAACCCGAAAATGGGTCAATTTCAACTGATTATTGGACAAGTTACTCATGGAATTTGGAAAAGCTGTCAAAGGAAAAGTCCATGGAAATTCTCTTCTCTACAATTTCTATAAAATAACAGCTCGATTCGGATCTTTTTTGAGGGAGATATGGCCTAAGAAAGAAGAGGTATTCTCGGAATAAAAAAATAAAGTCCAAAAACACTATGCAAAGAAATGAGATTTGGACATGACTAAGCTCAAAATTCGAAAAAGTGGTACTTATAAAAATTGTAGGCACTTGAATTTTCTACAGTATTAAGGAAAGAAAACTCCATTTGGATAAGATATGAGGAAGATATGGTAGAAGGAAAAAGGAGGTTAAATTAAAGAAGTGAAAGGGCTATTTATAAGTAAGAGAACAAAGTAAATTACCTTAATGCCCTTAGCCCTTTACCCTCCACCATTTCGTGCCACCCCAACACCTTGTACCCCTCTCCCTTTACCCTACAACTCATGCCCCCAACATGTTAAAACATGTTTTAGTACTTAGTGTACTCTATGTTTGCTAACGACTTAAAATTTTTTTATTATCATTTTCATTAAATATCATATCTATTTTATAAATATATACCTAAACACACACACATACATATACACCCTATAACCCAAACTCGTTATATTTGTAAATGTACAATTATACAATAGAGTGCACAATATTTCCAACAACTTTTAGCCGACAAAAAGTCGAAAATCAGGAAAATGAATTCCGATCGCATTTTCGATTTTCTTTGAACTACATATTTTTTGTAAACTAAATTGGAAAACTATTTTACCATCATTATTTATTATTTCAAAGAATTTTATTTTAATTATAAAACCTATCATTTGAATATTTAAAATTTATTAAATATTCGCTAATCAAAGTAGCGAAATCCTGGGCCATTACATATCTCACCATTTTGTATGTATATTTTTGTACCAGTGTTGTGTGTAAAAATATAAGGTTATATAAGTTAATTAACTAATCAAAGTTATTGCTTTTGACCCCCTTGCTTTTTGGAAAGCAAACGACACCTTTATATTATAAAACATTACTTCTATGACCTTCTATAACATGTAGCATTCCCTTGACATTGTGTATAATTGGTTTTTTGGAATGTGTTTTAAAATTTAGAAGTATATGGAATGGTCCATATAGCGATGGTGCCTATGAAAGAACTTTGAATCCTCTTGTGTTTAAACTTGTTCAAATTGTTTATATTTTAATATATTATGATATAATATATTTTGGATGTGCTAGTATGTATATAAGTGTATGTGAAAGCAAGGAATTAGTTTGAAAAGTTGTAGAATTTATGAAATAAAGTAGTGAAAGTTAGAAGCGAAAAGAGCGCTATGGATGCAATGTGAAAATGCCTTGTATTCAGCTATTTTAAAAATTCTAAATGATATTTTAGGGATTTCATTGCTATTTTAATAAGTAAAATATGAGTACTTATCACAATAAAATATTAAGGATTAAAAATTAATAGAACAAGCCGAACAAAGTGGTAAAATTTATAATGAAAATGATCGCTATATAAGCACTTCGAAAATACCTCGTCTTCAAGAGTTTTTAATACAAATATGGTTTTTAATTAGTCTTACTATACTACTTACTGTAAAAAATTAGATTTTAAATCATTTATTTAAGTAGTGAAAACTGGCCACAAAGATCATGCATTTTCCTAGTGTTCTCTGCCCTGAACTTTTAATAGCATTTATAAATTCCGTCTTTGACTTACGATGGTATTTTTGAGCACATTTTACAACATTGATCGTGTAATGTTACTTTTAATACTCGTTGCAATTTAAAAGGTTTAAAAATGATATATAAAGAAAGTGTTATCTGAAATCTTTTAGAGGCGTTTTATAGCATCATTTAGAGTATTTTAAAAGTGGTTTAAAGTTTAAATATATTTTTATTAATTATTTGCGAAGTTTTAAAGTAAAGAGTTTTCAAATATAAAACATGTTTTTTTAACGATTTTTATTAAATTTCAAAATGTGTTATTTTAAATTAATATCCTATATAAATATTTGAAACCTATTTATCGTGGAGTATGTGTTTTGTTTGATGATAACAAATATACTTTTATATTTGATTTTGTTTATAGGGTGTATTTCAATTTAAAAATCATCAAAGTACAATTTTGTTTCTAATTAAATTATCAACCACTACATCTCATATGCCTAATTTATACAAATTACATTTCAAACACATCTATTTTAAAATAATATATATTTATTATTATTATTATCAAAAAAGAAATATTAATTATCAAATATTGCAGTTTATTTCCTTTTGATAATAATAATAATATATGTTATATCTAATGTGTCTGTCTATATTTGTATATTTACAGGTTATTGTTATAAATTATTGGTTCTGGAGAAGTTTCCTTTTAGTGTAATAAAAGGCTGCAATATATATAAAGAAAGGGAAATAAATAGGGATTAGAAGCAAAGAATTGTATACACAATCAGACTTTATATTTTGGAAGATATAACATTGTTTATTTTCCATTATATATATAGATTTTATTTTCTACATGGGGAAATAAACTATCTTACAAATCATATCTTTCTCCATATATCCTCGCACATATATCCTTCCATACATACATGTCTCAACTAGCCTATATAAACACATGCTACAGCAAAAGAAAAGTCAGATTCACATGTACAATTCAATTCAATATCTGATCACTGACTTTACCATCACTCAAAGCAAATCAATTTTATCATCTTCCCAATAGCTAATCACCCAACTCCATATACTAACTTCAACTTCAATATTTCCAATGCTAGTAACTTCTTCCTCATCACGTTCGTTAGTTTCAAGTCAACAACCAGGTCAAAAAATTCGTCAGCGGTGAGCCATTCATTGATCTACTAAGATTAGTATTACAAGCATCATCATCAATGTCAGAAAACACCATATCTCGACCATTTTAAACTAACCAAATAGAAAAGTCAACATCTAACGTGGTTCCAATAATTAATAAACACTGAACGTGTTTTCAGACCACAAAGCAACGATCTAGCTACGTATCTTCCTGGGCACAACGTTTTAGGTCTTGATGTTTAGAAATTCATTAAAGCCACAGCAATTTAATACCAAAGTCACGGCTGAAATTCAGATCTCGACAGTGCTTGTGGTTCTCGAACCAAGTGGAGTTGTGGTGTTGTCTACGACATTAAGGTACGGGCGGTTACATCAGATGGGAGGCGGTGTGACAAGCAAGTGGACAACATTAATTATTGGTTGTTGAAGTTAATTATTTTTTGTCAACGCTTTTTAGCGAAAATAGGTTTTTGTAGAGGAAAAAAATAATAGCAACTGATGTTAATAACATGGTGCACGTGACTTTAGAATAGGAGTGTGTTTTATTATCTATTTACTTTTGTTTTATTTCCTTTGAACCCAAGAATCATATCATTGGAGCTACGCCCTACAGTTCGGTGATTCTGAACTCAAGGGATTGAGTTCAGACATACAGTTAGAATATCTACTAGCAGTTTCTGCATATTTACTATTTATTAGCGTTTGAATATTTAATTTTATTAATAACATAGGGCAGCAGTAGACATCAGGCCAAAACTGGGTATATCTTATGTTTATTTTTTGTATTTACATTTATGCACTTTATTTTATATTTTATCAGTAACTATGCCAAATAAATTTAAATACCTTATTCACTTCCCTTTTAGTGTTTATTACTCGACCCTGCAAGTGGTATCAAAGAAGGGTGTCAGGAAAACCTGATACCATATCTTACCCTCGCTGTTGTAGTTTTAACGAGAGCCAGTCCATTTTCAATCCACCTATTTTTAATAAAACAGATTTTTCATATTGGAAATACAGCATGGAAATTTATTTAAATTCTATTGAATTTCATATTTGGAATACGTTGAAAATGGATTGGATATCGTAGATAAGAATAACTTTTCACTTAATGCCAATGTTATGAATATTCTTATCACTGGACTCGATAAATCTGAATTTAACCATGTCTCCCATTGTTTAACTACACAGGAAATTTGGTGCACTCTCGATGCAAAATACAATGATAAAGTCAATGATAAAGAAGAACCTGCAAAGTTGATAGAAGAGTAGAATTTTATTTGGCGGGATAAACAAAAGAAGATTCAAACGATGACGATGAAGAAGACGATGATAGCGACACAACAGATGATGAGATGAGTGTTTTTTCATTCAAAGACATAGTTCTTTTGTGTCACAAATTAACTAAAACTGTTGATGGTCTTGAATTTAAAAATAACAAGTTAAAAATCGAAATTTTCAAACTTCGTTCGGAAAATGATAAATTACAAAATAGGCTTGGAACTAATAAGAAACTTAAAAATATTGATTGCAACAAATGTTTGAAATACAAAAAAGTGTTTGTTTACTTCAATGAAATTTTGAGCAAATGTTAGAATTTAGCCATGAAACATGCAACATTGTGTTTATAGCGATCTTTTGAGCAACTTTTATGTATAAACTTCACGATTGGAGTTCAACGAAGAAGTTATTTGCACCTGTGGACTTCAGAATAGAAATAATTCAAACATAATAGAATAATAACTATAATAATGTTAAAATTAATGTTAACAAGATATTAATAGTGCTTGGACTACACTAGTCAACCCAATCGACTGTTAGCGGTCGATGCCCATGGCAACCGATCGACCAATCAATGCTTGTCAGTTAGGGTTAGAGTTAGCCTGATGACCCAAATTTAATAATTTTAACCGATTCCAATCAAGCAGTCCTGACGCATCCAAACAACTATCAATAAGAGGCTACCCCTCATTTTTATTTAGAATAAAATAAACATGCTAGCAAAACTCTATCGGTTTTCTTACTCCACAAAAAATCTAAGCATTAGGGAAGAGATTAATCAAGTTAAAAGAAGAGGTAATAAATTTTACATACATACATACATACATATATATATGTATGTATGTATGTATGTATTTCAATTTTTATCCTTCCTTGACCTTTGAATTTGGAATCTAACCTGTATACAAATGAATTGTTATATACTATACAATGAAAAAAGTAGATAATTGAAGGAAGTGATTAACTTTAACGCAAAAGCAAATCCAAGGAAATTCAAGAAAAACTATCTACGAGTGGATATCTTAGTTTTTCTCTTTATAATAGTTTGTATAGTTGATGTTTGGATTTTTTTTATACCTTGGGAATTCTGTGTGCAAAAGCTTTAAATTTAAAACCCCAAAATTCACCTAAAAATATGTCATTATGGAACTGGTTGAAATCTTACTTCTTTTATGTTAATATGGTCGAAGTTAACCTATTATTATTTGCAATTTGAATAATTTATATCATATTCAATTTTTGTTTCTCAATTTATGTTTGTTATGACAATGGATTAAAAAAAGAATTAGAGGTGAGTGTGCAATGTCTGAATTTTTCTCTTGTCTATGGTCTGCATAGCCAACTGCAGCAATTAAAATAAATATGAATCTTTTGCCATGTTAACTTAAGATTTTAATGGAATATAAATGATTTAAATTGTTAAAGTCTTGCTCCTTTGGAATAGAGACATTAATTTTACTATACTAACATAAAATAAGTCGGATGTTTTGATTTCATTTTTGAATATTTATGCAAGTCTATTTTGTTTGGCTAATTAAAATGTGATATTAGTTATTATGTAAACTGTTGCATTGGACTGGGACTTGTATAGATATATGAATTATTAACATTTAAATTATCTTAACACTTAGAATAAGAAGCAAAATTTACTTTGTATAGAAATGCTTTTACACACATCTAGCCAAAAATTAACGTTAATTATGAATATGATAATAATGTTTAAGTCACAATGTACAAAATAAAGAGGTGATAAATAAACTGCCAATTGAATGACCATTAACAAAACCTTATAAAGAGGAGTTAAGAACGGTTAAGGAATTTAATCCATAATTAAGGGCAAGGAGTTTCCCTTATATGACCTTTACCGCGTAAACACGGGTAATGAAACACACACACACATATATTTGTGTGTGTGTATGTAGGTATGTAAAAATGTTAGCATAGTTCAATGGTAAAAGTTAGGAATTGGAAATATGGCTAAGTTATAAGGATGCGAGGTCAATTGAAAGTACATAGATGTCTGCTTAACTGATCTGGCTACCAACAATGTACTTTCGTAACTGATGTAGGACATCGCCTATAATAAATACTTATGGTGGACGTGGAGTTAGTCTCAACTTTGTAGGGTAAGCCTGCCAGTTGATTTGGCTACCATAACCCACATATAGACCAAACGATGTGATACGTCATAGTTTGGTTATGAGCAAAATGGACGGGGAAATTCCAATAGGAGTCTACTTCGAGGTTGAGGTATTAGCTGATTTAAGATCCTTCTCCTCCCTAATAGGAAGTATTAAATGACCTAGGAACTCCTCTAAATGTTGTGGATAATCCTAGGACAAACCTGCTTTGGAAATAAGGTATTAAATGGTTGTGTAAGGTCTAAGTCTTTCCTATTCAAGAGGTATTAAATGGTCGGAATTATCTTTTAGGTGCTATAGTGGAAATCTCTAGAAGGGGTCTGGTTCGGGGTTGTTGTATTAAATGGCTATTTAAGGGTCTGCCTCTCCCCTACTTAAGGAGTATTAAATGGCCTTATGAAATTTCTTACGATGTCAGCTAGGAAGTACCAATGAGGTGTTCACCTTAGATTTAGGTATTACATGGTGTGGGTCTGCGTATGGTCTAGGTATTAAATGGTTAAAGTCTTCCTATTTCCCATTTAAAAGATCTTAAGTGACTTAGGTACTTTCTCTCGCACTGTTAGGGTATGGTTGACAGAAGATGGGTCGTTGAACCCATTATATTCAATAGTTGTGTTGCACCCGCGTTATAGTTATGAATTTGGACTGGAAAAGGCCATTAGCCTGCAATTGGAGATTATGGAGCTGGACTAGAAAGGCCTTGGCTTATAGTCGGAGGTATACATGGAAAGATATAATTTTAGATATGTATGACATAATACTCATCTAAATGTTGTCGCCTAAATACTATCATGGTAAGACTTGAGATTTTCATTCATCAAACATTATTGTTTTGACTCCCTCCTCATTACAACCTACTAGTTAAACGGAAACGTTGTTGATGAAGAGTGTAAAGGTGGTAATGAAGACATGTGGTAGTATATCTATATATTTGTGTTTATGCTTGATTATGATGTATCCAGATTTTTAGACATATTGATGTACTATTTCAAGGCATCGCGTTTCTAGATATTTGGAATATTTTATTTTTAAGAAATGGAATGTGTGAAATGGGTACTTATTTTATTATTACAAATTATCCCTTTTGTCATGAGATTCTGAAAGCATAAATAGATAGCTTTGTATATCATTTATCAAATTTATTGGCTAACAACCAACTCCGGAATGGACTTAAGGTTTAATGGACCTTTATTGAGTCCAAAATTAAGCTTGTTTTGGAGAGGTAGTTACGAAGGACGATCGCCATAGAATCAAGTCTGATTAGACCGGGTAGGGACAGGATTAAATCTGCTCTCATGAGCATATTGTGAAGGCTGCCTAAGGATAATGTGATGACCCGACTTTTGGACTATTCAAAGTTGCCGAAAACCCATCCATTCTAAAATAAATGATGAAAACTACCAACTTAATGAATATATAATCTGATAAATATACAACATTACTAAATGTATAGAATACAATTCCAATAATACAACTTACTATAGCAATCATTTATTCTACAAGGCGTACTTTAATACATACCAAACTCATATACTATAAACCGACCGTTGCATAAGTCTTGTTTGAGAGACAACAATAGCCATTTCTACAAACTCAATGAACATGTCAATGCAAAATAAAATGGTAAGTAGTAAGGATACAACAACGCATGATAATAGCAAACATTGGACAAGGAAATGTTATATTATTATCGAGGCCGCATCATTACCACTTATGACTGCCTGCTACCTCCATATAATTGGGTACCCAATTAGATACAGGACTATGCCAACGTATTTCTTCTACCACAAAAGGACTCAAGAAGCCTATGATGCATAAACACATATGCAATTCAAAACTGCATAGCATAATACATGCAAATGTAGCATCCAAATCTACAAACTTAGATTTAACCGTTTAATTCCTTTTAAAAGATAATTTAGAACTAAATACCCTGGGTTTCCTCTATTAAAAATATATTTCGAAACATTTTCCAAAAGGAAATATATTAAAACTATATCCAACAATGACCAAGAGGGTGCGCCCCTCCCCCTTTCCAAGCATGGTATAACTATAAATAAAAATGGAGGCTTCAGCGGTATTTTGGTACCATCTAAACACATTAGAGTAAACAAATATAGTCGGCAAGTCCCAAAATAAGGAAACTCCCAATCGTCTTTGGTTTTAGTCGTTCACTATGATATGTAAAAATATTTGTAAAACACTTTGCAAATATTTATTGGAACAAATCCCAAACCCTTACCGAAATAATAATATTTGTCAAATACTTCAAAGCATACTATTATTATTTCTTTCCAAAATCATTTCCAAAACTCTTTTTAAAATGATTTCAAAACCATCGGGATTTAAGTTCAAATAAATGATAGTTTGATGCATATATTTTTATCAAAACATTTCAATCAATATTTATTCCCAAAAATTATTTACTTTCAATAATATTCTAATTAGGGAAAAAAAATTCACAACTATAAATCACTTTTCAAAGCAGCTTATTTAAAATGAAGTTCAAAATTTAGTATTAAATTATTATAACTAATTATAATAATTTAATAAATCAATATTATCGCTAAACACCTTACAGCCAAATTGCGAAATAAATCACAAGGTGTTAGCCTACAATTGTTTCCTACTCAACCCATGTAAATGGAAATTAATTGCTCATAACTGGTCGAGTACAGTTCAAACAACCAAACAATAATAATAACATCATATTATTATCCACAATTAACAATCAATAAAATGAATGATAACACATCCCTAGAATTAACTAGCATTTAAACAAATGTCCAATTTATATAAAAGCATAATAGGATTTATACTGCTAAATAGATATCAAAAATATTCATTCAATTTAATTATAATAGAAAGTGATCTATTCTACTAAATAGATAACACCAACGAAGTATAGTTAGTTAACTATATTATTGTTTAAATCAATGTAATAATATCTGATCACTATTATTCTACCATTAATTTGTACTTTATTAAAACTAATAACTATTTATACCAAAATGTTGTACTCGTCAATACGAGTGTAATGCCAAAATTTGCTATTTAAATGAATTTAAAATAAATGAGATATGGATTTTTAATGTTAACATATTTAGTTTAGAAGTTTTAAACAACTAAATCATTAATCAAAGCATTATCGCCCATGGCCCAGAGGCCCAAACCCGCACCAGTATATCTTCTTCTACTTGCACACAATCATTCACTCATGGCCATTCATACATCCATAGCCACCAACACCTTCTCTCCTCCATAACTCCCTCTTCGCTCAACTAAAACACAAACCGTCTTCACCAACACGCCATGCTTGGCAATCTCTACACGATGGACATGATCAAGTCAAGCTCGGCTAAATGAAACAACCACGACATGCTCTCCTCCTCTTTGCAATTTCCAGCCACCAAGACCTCCACATGCCACCGTCTCGAAAACAACAAGAACGAAAAGTGTAGCTCTTTCTATCCTTTACAACTTTGATGTTTACACATTTGGCTAAATCTTTGTATTTGAGAAGTTATTGAATTAATGAGGTGAAAATGTGGGTGTGGTTGCTATGTGTGTTTTTCATGCAAAGGAGAAAAATAAGAAATGTGAATTGCCACAATTTATGTTTCATATGTCCCCTCTATTGTGTGTATTTTGTGCACATATACAATAAAAATTACTTTCAAGCTATGTAAATTAAGGTCAACACTCCCATTACCTTAAATGGCAAAATCAAAGGCGAATCGAAGTTAAAGCTTGTTATGCGGTTCTTCGTTACACTATCATGTTCGCATACGAACCGCGAATAACAAAAATAAAAATACGATCGGGCACAAAAATGTGAGACGATCATAAAACAACAATAAAATACACATGTTAACTTATTTATGCATTTTCAAAAATACCGACGTGCCGCAAAATGTGCCAAACGAAGATTTAATTATTTTGCAAATTAAAAATTAAAAAAAATCCTATAAATTAAATTAAAAATACACCATTTAAAATTGAGCAATTATTTGAAACATAGATTTTATTGTATTCAAATTCAAATTCAAATATTTAAATAAAATAAATATTCAAATTTGAAGACTCTAAAATTACGGATCGTTACATTCTTTTCTCCTTAAAAAAATTTCCTCTTCGAAATTCCAAGGACGGAAAAATTTAACGAAAGCCAAACAATTAAAAAAAGTTAAGCGCACTAAAAACATTATTGCCCATAATCATGGTCGGAGGTATGGTGCTTTATCCTTCCCATTTTATTTATCAAATTAAGGTGGTTTCATTTAAAATTCCTAAGTTAATTTACTAACCTCGGGTGAAATTTTACTTAAACACCTTACCTAAGCGCTGATACCATATATGACGACCTAGATTTTTGAACTAGTCAAATTTACGAAAACCCATCCATTCTAAAATAGACAATGACAACTACCAACTTAATATACATCATAATCCGATAAATATACAATACTATGAAATGTATATGATACAGTTCAATAATACAACTTATTAGAGTAATCATTTATTCTACATGGTGTACTTGAATACATACCAAACTCAAGTATTATAAAGCTACCCTTACACAATTCTGATGTGAGAGACAACAATAACCATTCCTCCAAACTCAATAAACATGTCAATGTGGAATAAAATGGTAAGCAGAAAGGATACAACAGCACATGATAATGGCAAACATCGAACAAGAAAATGTTATATTATTATCGAGGCTATATCACTACCACTTGTGACTGCCTACATACCCCTATCTAATTGAATACTCAATTAGATACAGGATAAAGTCAATTTAGTTCTCCTACCACATATAAGAATCGGAGCTTGCATAGCATAATACGTTTAAATGCAGTATACGAATCTACCCACTTAGGCTTAATCGTTCAATTCTTTTCAGAGGATAATTTAGAACTAAATACTTGGATTTTTCCTCTATTAAAAATATATCTCAAAACTTTTTTCAAAAGGGAATATATCAAAATTATTTCCAAAAATGACTAGGAGGGTGCGCCCTTCCCCTTTTTTAAGCAATAGTGTAACTCTAAACAAAAAGTGGAGCCTCCAATTGTATTTCGGTATCTCCTAAACACAATAGATTAAACAAGTATACCTGGCGAGTCCCAAAATGAGGAAACCCCCAATCGTCTTTGGTTTTAATCATTCATCGCAATAAATAAAAATATTTGTAAAACACATTGCAAATATTTATTAGAACAAGTTCCAAATCTCACCAAAATAATAATATTTTTCAAATACTTCAAAGAATACTATTATTATTTCTTTTCAAAATCATTTCAAAAACTCTTTTTAAAATGATTTCAAAGCCACAAGGATTTAAGTTCAAATAAAAGATAGTTTAATATTTTTTATCAAAACATTTCAATCAATAATTATTTCTAAAAAATATTTACTTTTAAAAATATTCTAATTAGGGAAACACTTTCACAAATATAAATCACTTTTAAGAGCAACTTATTTGAATAGAAATTCAAAATTTAAATATTAGATTATTATAACCAATTTTAATAATTTAATAAACAAATATTATTGCTAAAACCTTATAGTCAAATTGTAAAATAAATCACAAGATGTTAATGTTCAATTGTTTCATACCCAATGCATGCAAATGGAAATTAATTGCTCATAACTAGTCGAGCATAATTCAAGCAACCAAATGAGGAATAATAGAAATACATAGTTATCCACAATTAATAATCGACAAAATGAATAATAGCACATCCTCAAAATTAACTAGCATATAAATAAATGTCTAAATTTATATAGTAGCAAAGCGGAGATTTATTCTACTAAATAGATATTAGAAAATAATCGATTCAATTTAATTATAGTAGAACAGTGATGTTTAAGCCAAAACTGGTCACAAACACCCCAATGTCGATGAAAGCACCAATTCACAATCACAGATCTCAGATGACTAGTATGTGAAGAATAAAAATGAAGAGCACTCAGAAAATTCAAAAGAAAGCGGTAAAAAACACATAATTTATAGTGGTTTGGCAATCTGGCCTACGTCTACTCTGAAGTTGATGACTTTATTGATATTCACGCTGTTTACAACTGATTGTGATGAATTACAGCGGATTAAAGTGTTGAAATTTGAGTACAACAGTAGCTTAACAGTGCAAAAGTGTTTTCAACGGAGTCTGGATGTCGGATAGCCAAAAGATCCTTTTTCCGTAGGCCTTGGGGCTCTATTTATAGGCGTAGGAGGCTGATATCTTGCTCAGATCTCGGGAGACTTCTTCTGGCACGTGAGTGGACCCACGCGATCGATCACATAAAGTTTTGGCTCGATCCATGATCGATACGAACGAACTTCACATCGATCAAGATTTGATCCAATCGGGTCGAAACTTAGCATGAACTTTCATTAGGTTGTACACAAGCTCCTGTGAAAATTTCATTGCATTTGGACCTGTGGATTAGGAGATATGATCGATGTAAGATTACTTTTTTCTCAATGTTGTCATGTTCGTATCGATCCATTATATCGATCCATTCGTATCGATCCAAGCACGTGATAGCATGTTGACATGGCGCGCACTCCTCGGATCGATCCACTTTTTATGCCGAGTTGATCGAGCCGTTCCAAGGCTTTCGCTACGTTTGCATCGATCTGTTCGCATTGATCAAAATTGTCTAGTTCGTATCGGTCCTTAATCCTTGGTTCGTAACGATCTTGTGCACTCCACTTCATATCGGTAAAAAACATCGATCTCGAATCATTTCACTTAGCCGATGAAAGAGATCGATACGAAAGTGGCATTCCAGATGGATACTAAGTCGAATGCATGCGACGGATACGAATAGAGGGAAATGCGAGTTTTATTGATACGAACAATGGACTGCGAGCATACCAATATGAACGATGGACATGAACGATGCGAACGTATCGATAGAACAATGGACTACGAGTGTACCGATACGAATGATGGACATGAACAATGCGAACGTATCGATACGAATGATGGATGCGAATAGGGTTTCTTTGGACCGATATGAACAAAATGAATCTGAGGCTAAGCCACTCTAATCGATTCGAACATGATGGATTCGAACAACGCGACCATTAATCAATTCGAACACGATCGATTCCAAACTTGACTTCCCCTGATAGATATGAACAGCGTGCCTTTCTCAACTTGTATCGATCATATCTCAATCATACGAACTCTGATTGACGTAAAATTTGAAACCTACCCTCTTCTAGCCTTGATCATCACTCCCAATCGATTCTGCCTTGATCGGAGCTCGGTCAAAATTCATTGATATCCATAGCGAATCTACGTACAGCCAATCTTTGGGACGAACTGTCTTTGGTTTTCGGCTAACCTTTTGGTATCACGGCCTTGCTAAAAGGCGGGATAACACTTACCCCCCAAAACATGCCTTGCGATAGGAATGTTTGTTTTGTAATGCCATAAGACGGATGTTCATATCCCGTTGATGACGTGTAAAGAAATTGATAGTCTTATCTAACCATAAATGTCGATCGTTCGGGATCGTATATCATTCGTGGTAGTATGTGACCGTTCGCGGTCGGATGTCGTCCGAAGCGATTAGTGACCGTTCACGGTCGGGTGCCGTTCGAGGTGAATTGTGACTATTAGCAGTCGGATGCCATTCGAGGCAAATTATGACCGTTCGCAGTCGGGTGCCGTTCGAGGCGAATAGTTACCGTTCGTGGTCGGGTGCCGTTCGAGGCGAATTGTGACCGTGCCGTTCGAGGCAAATTGTGATCGTTCGTGTTCGAGTGCCATTCGAGGTGAATTGTGACCGTTCGTGGTCGCGTGCCGTTCGAGGCGTATTAAGCGTGTGCCTGGGGGGACTAACTATCATCAATACCAGATTTCATGTCCGAGTGAGTTTCTGGAATGTTTGTTAGGGCGGTTTATCGCCATCTCAGGGAATGTCTAGGGACCATTCGTGACCCCGTACATGCATAAGTGGCTTAGTCGTTATGGAATCACAAATGGCAAACTCTTATTCAAAACAAGTCTTTTAACAGAAATGTCAAACAAAATCAAGTCCAAACATGAGAAACAAAAAATAAAAGAAAAAAGGGACGTCAAAGTGTAAACACCTGCATTTATGCGATTTATAGTCATATTAGAGCATGCCTAAGGATCGTTCGCGGTCCTGTACATGTGTAAATGAATTAATCGCGTTGTTGCGGAGCACTTATTCGTCATTATTCCCAGCAGTTGATGACAAGCTGACGCCTCGATCCTGAGCCGTCTCCAAATGGTGCGGGCGGTGGTCGTTCTTGTTCCACCGTTATGTCCCTTCTCCTCATATAATGCGATAGATTAAACATTCCAGATATGCCTCTCAACTTCATCCTTCGAGTGTCTGTAGTCGTTTGTGCTATGACCATTCAGTTCGTGGAATAAGCAATACCAGTCCGACCTTCTTTCATTGCTGGTCGGATCTCCCCTCATCGGCTTTCGATAAGGAACCTGTCCTTTAGTGTCCTGGTAGATCCGTTCCAAAATCTTGTTCAGCTCTGTATACGAGGTGAATCTTGGTTCCTTTCATGGTCGCGTTGATCCATCACCGTTATCCTCAGCCTTTCGTTTCCCTTTATCATTTCCTACACCTTTTTCAGGAGGATTTCCGCCCTTGACTGCATAAACATCGATTCCTTCTCCCTCTTCCCTTTCAGCATTCGCATCCTCTAATCGTAAAAATCCTTTAGCCTCATGATAAAATTCTCCTAGATCCATAAGGGGATCTCTTGTCAATGAATTCTTGTATTCTGTGTCGTCAGCTATGCCAGATACAGCTGCCATTAAAATCATGGATGGATCTGGTCGATCTACCGATGTCGCCGCTGCATTAGATCGCGTAAAAAAGCTCCTCAAAGACTCCTCGGTTCTTTCCTTCAGTGCTGCCAAACTCATCACATTCTTGGGTCTCGAAATGTGAACTCTGAATTGCCTCATAAACCTTTCAGTCAAATCGGTCCATGTTCCAATGAAGCCACTCTCCAGTTGCCTAAATCATAGCGTCGCAATGTCTACCAGGAACAGTGGGAAGCACCGGGGCATGACCTCCTCTGATGCCCCCAGCACTTCCATATGCCTCATATACTTCGTCAGATGAACCGTAGGATCTGTCCTTCCATTATACATTTTCAAAGTTGGTAACTTGAATTTCGGTGGATTCTTGGCTTGACTGATCATAGTAGTAAAATGACTCTTATTCACGTCTTCTAGATCTCTATTCACCAGTCCGCCTCTCATGGCTCGTCTGACCATCTCTGCCAGCCTGTCATTGTTGTCAAGTTGTGCCCTATGTTTGTTGCTTCTGCTTTTCCCTTCGAGTTCGCGAGGGAATTCTGGAATATGCCCTTATGAATGAGCATTCATTTCTCTATATACGTCGTGTTGCGCGGTTCCACTTGGTATCCTACCCAGAATTGGGTCAATATGCTCTAGGTGAGTGCCCCCTAGTTTTGGTGCTGCGTCAGATGGTCCTGCTCCATTCTGAACTCTAGTAGCTTCGTGTTCCTGATTCATATCTCCAGCATCTCCTGCAGTTGCGTTTCATTGATGCTGCATTCCAACTTGTCCAACTTGTCGAAGTAGGTTCTGCATCATTTCCTCTGGTCTCTTGAACATTGTTTCTATCTCGTCCCTTGTTATGAACATAGATGTCTGATTCGCTCCTGAGAAAGCCTCTTGATTCCCCTCATGTTGACTTCTTTCTGCTCTTTGTCTTCTACTTGTTAGTCTTGTTATAGCTTTTCAGATCTGAATCCTTAAGCGTTCAAAATCGACTTCCAAATGATAGAATCCTTGAGTTAGCCCTCTTAGTGAAAGCAACCAAATGTTTGCGACAAAACTGGTCACAAACACCCCAATGTCGATGAAAGCACCAATTCACAATCACAGATCTTAGATGACTATTATGTGAAGAATAAAAAATGAAGAGCACTTAGAAAATTCAAAAGAAAGCAGTAAAAAAACACAGAATTTATAGTGGTTCGGTGATCTGGCCCACGTCCACTCTGAAGACTTTATTGATATTCACTTGCTGTTTACAACTGATTGTGATGAATTACAGCGGATTAAAGTGTTGAAATTTGAGTACAACAGTAGCTTAACGGTGCAAAAGTATTTTCAGCAGAGTCTGAACGTCGGATAGCCAAAAGATCCTTTTTTTCGTAGGCCCTGGCACGCTATTTATAGGCGTAGAAGGCTGATATCTCGCTCAGATCTCGGAAGACTTCTTCTGGCACGTGAGTGGACCCATGGATCGATCACACAAAGTTTCGGCTCGATCTGTGATCGATACGAATGAACTTCGTATCGATCAAGATTTGATCCAATCGGGTTGAAACTTGGCAAGAACCTTTCTTAGGTTGTACGCAAGACCCTATGAAAATTTCATTGCATTTGGACCTGTGGATTAAGAGATATGATCGATGCAAGATTGCTTTTTTGTCAATGATATTGCGTTCGTATCGATCCTTCGTATTGATCCATTCGTATCGATCCAAGCACGTGATAGTACGTTGACATGGCGCGCATTCCTCAGATCTATCCACTTTTTATGCCGAGTCGATTGAGTCATTCCAAGGCTTTCGCTTCGTTTGCATCGATCTGTTCGCATCGATCAAAATTGTCAAGTTCATATCGGTCCTCAATCCTTGGTTCGTAACGATCTTGTGCACTCCACTTTGTATCGATAACAAAAGTCGATCTCGAATCGTTTCACTTAGCTGATGAAAGAGATCGATACAAAAGTGGCGTTCCAGATGGATACAAAGTTGAATGCATGCGATAGATACGAACAGAGGGAAATGTGAGTTTTATCGATACGAATAATGGACTGCGAATGTACCAATACGAACGATGGACATGAACGATGCAAACGTATCGATACGAAAAATGGACTGCAAGCGTACCGATACGAACGATGGACATGAACGATGCGAACGCATTGATACGAACGATGGATACGAATAGTGTTTCTCCGGACCGATATGAACAAAATGAATCTGAGGCTAAGCCGCTCTGATTGATTCGAACATGATGGATTCGAACAATGCGACCACTGATCGATTCGAACACGATCGATTCGAAACTTGACTTCCCCTGACGGATACGAACAGCGCGCCGTTCCTAACTTGTATCGATCATATCTCGATCATGCGAACTCTGATAGACCTGAAATTTGAAACGTAGCCTCTCCCAGCCTTGATCATCACTCCCAACCAATTCCGCCTTGATTGAAGCTCGGCCAAAATTCATTGATATCCACAGCAAATCTACGTACAACCAATCTTCGGGACGAACTGTCTTTGGTTTTCGGCTAAACCTTTGGTATCACAGCCTTGCTAAAAGGCGACATAACAAGTGATTTATTCTGGTAAATTGATAATGAAGTATAGTTATTTAACTACATCATTGTTTAATTCAGCGCAATAATATTCAATAACTATTATTCTATCATTAATTTATACTTTATCAAAATTATCAGCTATTTAAACCAAAATGGTATGCTCGTCAATAAGAGTCTATGTAACAACGCGCATATTTTACGATTAAATATTTAAATGTTGAATTTAAATATAGCATCGTTAGTTGAATTTGAAGTCCGAAATGTGATTTTTGTAAACGGTCGAATCTGGACTCGAGAACATTCCATTGAGTCCAAAATGGTATTTGCGACCTTTTTGAGTATAAACATCGATATGTTTGGAGTTGATTTGAATTTTTATATTTTCATTTGGGGCTTTGAGTTTGGGTTTCAGCCCACTAACCTAACAAGGTAACCTTAACTCATCTACCTAATAACTCCCACTCCACTCCTCTTCATTCATTCATAACATTTCCTAACACTCAAGCTAAAAGAAAGAATGGGGGAAAAGTTGGGAAATTAAAACTCCTTAGCCCTATTTTTCTTAGGAAATTCAAGTTCTAGTTCTAAAATCAAAGAGAAGCTTAGGTAAGCATCCTCTTCATCTTCTCCATCTCAATCTCTCTTCGAGTTTCAGAATTTCCTATAAACAAAATTAGGAAAAACTTCACCTTTGATAATAGATTGAAGATTCTAAAGGTGTATTGAAGAGGAATTGGTCTTGCTTTGTTTTAAAAGCTTCTAATTCGGTGTTTCTGAGTTTTAAATGTGAGTTCTTAAACTCACACCTACATCTATAGCTTTCATTGATTGTTAGTATGAATTCCTAACATCTATTTCATGTTCATTTGCTTTGGTTTGAATTGGATTTGGTGAATTTTCCAATTTTGGTGTTTTGAAGTCAAAATCTTTAAAGATCCTATTTTGGATGTTTGGACATGATATTTGAGGTGTATCGAAGAGCCTATAAGGCTGGGTTGTCTCTTGGCATAAATCCCTAGTCTTCGTTGCTCGTCCGATCGCTTCCGAATCATTCTGGTCATCAATGGCCTAGGCAAACTATTTCCTAGTCCAGGTGACCAGACGTCTGGTTGGTCAAGTCCAGACGTCCGGTTATGGTCCCTGGAGAAAAAAATAAAATAAATGCGGTAAAAGAAAAATGGCTATGTCCTTGACCAAACGTCTGGTTAGCCTATACCAGACGTCTGGATGCCTTTAGATAGGAAAAAAATGGCCGAACCCAAGATCAGACGTCTGGTCATGCCAGGTCAGACGTATGGTCATGTTGCCTTTTAAACATTTTGCCTATTTTTGTGCGAATTTCCATTTCTTATCGATTTTTGTTGATCCGATTAGTTGTTGTCATTTATTATCGACTTTGATGACTTATTTTTTGGATTTTTGGAAATATACATTTGATGGATTTGATATCGATTTTTATGGTTTTAATTCACGTTGTCGAATGTGGATTTTTGGTGATAGGTTGTTTTTACAATCATTTCTGTGATTTTTCACTATAAAATACAAAGGTTTTTATACTAGTAGTAAATACTAACACTCTTTCACAAAAACGATTTCAACACTACTTTTAATACAAAGCTCGTTTTTAAAACATTTTCCAACCTATTAGTATATACAAACCTTTACCTCATTCGTATCAGAAATCTAATTAAACGACTTAGCAAAACAAGTGATATGAAACGATTCCTTTACTTCGTTGGTTAATTTTTGGATTTGTTCGATTGAAACTCGTGACAATTTTCAAGTGGAAATATACAATTTGTTCATAAATATTTATGTTAAGCCAATGGTTATGGGACATAAAGCTAAACTCATATATTTACTAGCTTAGTATAATTCACACTTCTTATTGATCAATGATGATCATTTTATGATTTAGACTAGCGATGTGTGATGTCTCTTATTCTGCATAAGGGACTGTACCCCGTTCTGTTGAGCTTCATCTCATTTTTTATAGGCTAGCGACCTATGGTTTTATGGAGTTCGATTCATTGGGCGTACCGTTGTACTACGTCGTTATTTCGAATTATTTGAGTTTTTGGTACATCTGGCATACCATTGTACTACATTGTTGTTCCGAATTATTTGAGTTTCTAGTTCATCGGGCATACCATTGTACTATGTCGTTGTTCCGGATTATTTGAGTTTCTGGTTCAACGGACGTACCGTTGTACTACATCGTTGTTATGAATTATTTGAGTTTCTAGTTCATCGGGCATACCATTGTACTACGTCGTTGTTCTGAATTGGATAAATTATTTGAGTTTCTGGTTCATCGGGCATACAGTTTGAGAGTTATCGATTTTGGGAATCGATTTTGTGTAAAGGAGATTTGGATGAAATCATAAAGCGTATTTTGAAAGATACTATAAGAGTATAGTATAAAGTGTTTTGAGATTGGCTCTGGAGAAAAAGGCGCTCCCTTGGAATGAACTTCTCAGGAGTGCCACAGGGTGGTACTGCCTTGAACCCTAAGGGGGGGTTCTAAAGTTGATCCGGTGAAGAGTCCGAACAAAACTAGGTCCTGATAATTTTGTGTAGTGTGTAGCGAAAATCAAGGGCGCTGATGCCTAAAGAGGCATTTGGGTTATGCTGTGACGACAGTGTAACTCGATGTCACTGCGATCTACTGCAGACCATAGCGAAAGTATTGTGTGCCGTTGAGAGCCAAGAATCTACGTTTGATTTTACATCGGTAGACTGCGACCTATGGTAATATAGCGAAAGTCGTGTGTGCTGTTGAGAGCCAACAGTCTACGTTTGATTTTATATCGGTAGACTGTGACCTATAGAGACATAGCGAAAGTTGAGAGGCCGTGAGAGCCTAAGGCTACATTGGGACTTGACTGATGTAGTCTGCGACATATGTAGGAGTGGAGAAGTTTCATTCTTTTGGCAACGAAATTCGAGGGCGCTGATACCTACAGTTACATGGACTTTTGCTGCGATGACAACGTAATCCTGGATATAACAGCTATCAGTAGCGGGTTCTATGGCGTAATCGAGGGGCACGGAGTGCCTAAAGTTACATGGACTTTTGCTGTGATGGCAACGTAACCCAGGATGTAACTGCGACCATGGATGGGGGTGATGATTTCCAGAGCATTCTCACCAAAGATATTTTCTTTATTTTCAAAAATGTTTTCGATATTTTCAGTAAAATTATTTCCATGTATTTTCACTGGGTGTTGAAATGGGTCTGCTAAGTACTTATAAATTTCAGTCCTACGCCTGATCAACGTATGACCGAATTTCTGTAAGAACGAGGACGGACGTGTTGAAACATCGAGTTATAAAAGTATCTTTATAAAAAATATTTTATAATATTTTAAAATGTTTAAATTTTATCAAAGAGCATTTTTTCCTAATAATAATCATTTCAATAAATTCTGGCTTCGTTCCTTTTCGAGAACGAAAAGATTCTAAGGGGGGAGGAATGTGATATCCTGGAATTTCATGCAATTTAAAATGTGATAATCTCCTTTATAAATTATTTAAAATTGGTAAAATTGTTGTTTCCAAACAATTTAATATTGATTTGTTTTTAAATAAAGATTTTTAATAGGCTTATTATTTTCTGATTTAATAAGTGTTATTTAAATGTGTATATATGTGTGTATTTAACTTGATTTTAAATACGATAATTATTTACAATTAATAATGTGTTTGTTTAAAATTGATATCTAAATGTATTTGAATTAATTTTAAATTGGATTTTAAATTGAATTTGAATATGGATTTAAAATTTGAATTTAAAGGATATATATCTTAAAAATATTTTTTATTTTAGATTATACGAATGAGTTTTTATTTAAAATAAGATTGTTTTATATTATTTTCTTTAAAGAAATTTATTTATATAAATTTGGAAAAGTATTTATTTAATAAGTGCAAAAGTTTTTAAATTAGCATTCACAATTGGATTAAATAATTTTATATGATTTTATTTAAATTATAATTGGTTTATATTATATTTTCTTTTAAAAGTTTCACTTATATAAAATTGAGAAAGGCACTTATAGATTAATAAAAGTATTTATTTAATTAGGAAATTTATTTCATTGCTTTTAAAATCATATAAAAATAATATAAAATTAAGTTATTACAAGTGTAATTAAATCAAGAGAGACGTAACATGTGTTAAGTAATTAATAATGTAAGAGACAAGTATCTTTTTATCTCAAAAATAATAAATAAAATTAAAATAAGATTCTACATACATTTCTCTTAAACTCTTTCTCATTTTCTTTCAAAACTAAAAACTGAAATGAAGTCAAAAACAACAGTCGGATCATCTCAGCAAAGAAGAAGGAAAAAAATTCAAACCTAGCATAATAAGATCAAACAATCCTAAAATCCAAAACCAGAGAAGGAAGTAAAATCAAACAACAACACTTTCAAGTTCAAATACAACCTAAAGAAATTAGAGATTCAACTCAGTTTAATTAACTAGCATATCAAAATTCAAAATACAATTTCCAGTTTTCAAAGAATCAAAGCATTTTCCTGGCTCTGTTCTCTGTTTCTCCAGAAAGATTGGTGAGTAACATCATTTTTAAAAGCTTAAGTTTTTGAATTATTTGGTTGCATGCAAGTTTTCTAGAGTGAATATGTATTGTGTATATACATAAATGCAATACTGCTGAGTACATGTGAATGTATGGTATGCATGTCTGTTTTATCTGAGTCTTCTTTGTTCATAATTTCCAGGACTTAAGTTTTGATTTAAATTCAAAACCTCTTGATTTTATCTCTGTTTAAACTTAAGATTCAGATCAAACTAGTTTGTTCCATCACAAACTTTAGTTTAAAATTTTACTGAAGTGTAAATAAATTTGTATTATCTCCGTAAATCATAAATAGCTGATCAAGCTTTGAAATAGTGAAAATTCAAATATCATGATTCAATGTTTCAGGGTTATGATTTGAAACATCATTCAAAATTATGATTTTTAAAACTAAATTCATAATTTTTAATGTTAGATTGAGGGTGTAGTTTTGGGTTTACCAGAAATTTTGTTTTGAGGGTTTTTTGGTGATCTCTGTGGACTGGGAGGTCGGGGTTCTTCCTGGAGGTGGAAGAGTGATCGGAGTTTAGAGGAAAAATGCCAAGAAGGTTATCCAGGCATGGTGGCGATGTGATTGATGATTGGAGTCTGTAAACCTAATTTGGAGCTCGATCAGGAATTTGATCACCACGGCTTATAGGGTTGATTGAGTGCCACAGGATTCTAGTGAATGGAAGAAAGTGGGTTGACGCAGTGTTGGATGGAATCTCAAACGAGACGGTGGTCGGAGGCGCAAGAACGATGGTGTTCCAGGTTTTGCATTTGGGTTCAGATTTGGGTTTGAAAGCTCGATTTCGATTTCGAGTTTGAAAGGATGATCTGATGGTCGGAATAGGATGCGGAGTTGATCGCTGATGTGGTGAGGCCATCGTGGCTGGCCGGAGTTGGTCGAAGCACCGTGCATGTGCACGGTGCATTCTTATTTTCTGGTAGTGCCTGTGTTGAAGTAGGATTAAGTACTCGGGTTTTTACTTGAGTTATTTTGTGAAATGCCCGAAGTCAAGTGGGGTTGGACTCGAAGTTATTAAAGGGTGGCTCGAGTCATTTATTTGTGTTACTGTTTTTCTTTTAAACCTGTCTATTTAAATTTTAAAATGATTTTAAAATTTGAAATAAAGATTTAAACAATGTTTAAATCAAAAGTTTTAATCTGGATTCAAATTTAATTTGTATCCTAGTTTTTAAATAAAATAAAGTTTTTAAAATTTAAATTGTTTTAACAACTTTGAATTTTTAAAGTGTATTTTTTAAATGGTTTGAATTTAAAAATAAATTTGGTTTAAATTCTTTTAATTTTATAAGGTAAGTATTTCTGTAACATGTGATTTAAAAGGTTTTTAAATTGTTTTTAAACTTTGTTAAAGTTAAATTGTACTCATTTTAAATCTTAATTTAAAATGAAATCTGAAAGTAAATTTGAAAGTAAAAAATTTTCAAATGCTTTTGTTAATGATAATTTAAATCATTTATAGGAAAATGTTTTATCTTAAAGTTAATTAAGATTTAATAATTTAGGATAATTAAATTATTAAGGTAATTATAGGTTAATTAATTAATTTAATTAATTAATCCAAAATCTTTAATTATAAAAAGTAATTATGGATTAATTAATTTGTATCGAGAGAAATTGATTAATAATTAAGGTTATTAATTAATAATTAATGGATAATTAATCAGTTAATTAAAGGTTAATTAATTGATTTAAAAAAATAATTAAGGATTAATTGCTTTGTATTGAAGGAGATTAATTGATGATTAGGATTTATTAATTAATAGTTAAAGAATAATTAATCTATAATTAAAGATTAATTAACTAATTTATAGGGTAATTAAGGGATGAATTACCTAGTTGAAATTAATGAGATGAATGAATGAATTAATTTGTTAATTAAAGATAGTCACTTGATAATTGATTAAGTATAGTTGCTTAATGAGATTGATAAGAGTAATTACTTAGTGAAGTAATTGATAGATAAATTACTGGATATAAGGGAAATTACTAAATGGAAAGTAATTAAGGTTAATTACTTAGGAGAAATAATTAAAGATTAATCACTTGCTGTAATTAATTAAAGAATTAATATAATTAATTAAGGAGTTAATTAATTAAGGAAAGTAATTACAGGATGGTTAATTACTGTTTATGATTGATTAAGACTAATTAATAGAAGTACTTAATTAAAGATCATTAATTAATCTAATCAATTAATGTAATTAATTAAAGTAATTGAAGATTAATTACTATAAATGGTTAAGGATAATTACCTTATGTAATTGAAGATAATTAATCAAGGATGATTAATTAAGATGGATAATTAAAAGATCATTAATTAATTAATTTATAATTAATTAGTGATTAAGTAAAGGTAATCTAAGTGATTAAAGGATTAGTAATTAATTTAATTAGAGATAAATTAAATTGATTTTGGAAATGATCCATCTTGCTTATGAATGATTGAATGATGATTAAATGCCTTGAATTGATTGACATCTCTGATATGAAATGTTTTATGATATGATATGTTGGATGGATAATGATAATGTGGTTATCTATCGATGATGAATTTCTGTGTAAAAAGTGTCATCTTGTATTTAAAATTGAATTGTATTTCACTTGAATAACTTGGATTAAGATGGTATTGAATTCGAAGAGACCGGAGTCGGGTTTTAGTACATACCCGAAAACCACTTCGATTCTTTATAATTTGATGTGTGGAATCAATAGGCTGAAATGGAATGATTTAAGTGAATTGGACCATTTAATCTAAGTTTTGGTACTTAGACATTGATGTAAGTGATTTCTATAACGACTTATGAAGTTGTAAATTGATACAAGTTACCCGGGTTAATATAAATTTTATGCTTTGTATGCCATGATAGATTGGTTTACTCACGCTGGTTTCCAGCCTGACCCAGATGTTACTTTGATGTAATGCTCAGGTCAGACCGAGTATTACAGATTTTCAGGTAAGGACATTCTGGAGCTCAGGAGGCGAGCTGGATGGCAGGAACGTATGGAGTGTATTCCGCTGTGATATATTGTTAGTATAACTGGGACAAGTTATTTTAATTGTCCTATGTTTGTGTAAATGTTGTAACTCTGATGTATTAAAATGTAATTGACTGATTCAGCTTTCTTTGTGCAAAGAATATTATTTGATATTATATTTTATACGCTACGAATGTGAGATGTTGGTGTTTCTGTTTCTTCTTTCTCTTTTCTTCTTTTCCTAACTACATGGAATTTTCTGGATCGAAATTTTCCGGGTCGTTACATCTCTCCTCTATAACACCCTCTTCGTTTAACGAAAACACAAACCATTTTCATCGACACGTCAAGCTTGGCAATCTCTGCTCGATGGACATGACCAAGTCAAGCTCAGTTAACCGAAACAACCATGGCCTGCTCTCCTTCTCTTCGTAATTTCAGGCCGCCACGACCTATACATGCCACCATCTCGAGAACAACAAGAACGAAAAGCGTAGCTCTTTCCATCCTCTACAACTTTGATGTTTACCCTTTTGGCTAAATCTTTGTATTTGAGGAGTCATTAGAATAATGAGGTGAAAATGTGAATGTGGTTGCTGTGTGCGTTTTCCATGTAAAAAAGAAAAAATAAGAAATGTGAATTGTTCCAATTTACGTTCCATGTGTCCCCTCTATTATGTGTATTTTGTGCATATGTGTGTGTGTGTGTGTGTATGTATGTAATAGAAAATTACTTTCAAGCTAAGTAAGCTAAGGTCAATACTCCCATCACCTCAAAGGGAAAATCAAAGACAAATCGAAGTTAAAGCTTGTTTTACAATACTTCGCTACACAATATCACGTTCACGTACAAGCCGTGGATGACAAAAATAAAAATACGATCACACACAAAAATGTGAGGTGCTTATAAAATGACAATAAAATACACAGGTTAACTTGTTTTGTGCATTTTCAAAAGTAACAACATTTGTCGCAAAACACGTCAAATGAAGATTTAACTATTTTTCAACTAAAAATTATGGAAAAATCCTATAAATTAAATTAAAAATACGCCATTAAAAATTGAGCAGTTGTTTGAAACATAGATTTGATTATATATAAATTCAAATTCGAATATTTAAACAAATTAAATATTCAAATTCGAAGACTCTAAAATTACGAGTTGTTACAGATAAGACAACCAGGCTTCATCTTGACGCCTTGTTGAGTGGATGAGTTAGTTTGAGACCTTAAGTTTGAGCCGACCGATGCGTGTTTGTCGTAGTATAGCTGGGCTGACTTTAATAGGGCCAAACGTTCTTAATCGACCTACTAATTACTTGTGAGAAAATTGAGCAACACTACCCATTTAACGTCGAAGCCTAGTAACCAATCTTTGAGAATATCCTAATCAATTGAATCAAAAACTTTTGCAAAATCAAGTTTTAAAATAATGCAATTAATATTATTTTTACAACAATAATTAATAAGAGCAGTTTACATGCTATTAATTAATTCGTTCATTTTGTAAATTAACCCATCGGGTAAAACCTTATAAATAATTTAAAAAGAATAACTTAATAAGAAAGTAGGTCTGAAGTCTTTCAACTCATTTTCCATACTTCCATGTGTAGTAAAATACCGTTGGCGGAATTAAACATGCTTAACTGCAAAGAGCCATTGCAGAGTTAATTAAACATTTTAATAATATTCAAGTTATTGATAGATGTAAATATCTCGGCTGGGCTTGTTTAGAGTGCAATCACTTGGATGGAGATTGAATGATTTAACCAATATGTATTAAACTGGTTCTATATTAATTAAACTTAAGTCATTAGTTGAAACCCCATATTATTTGAAAATTTTGGATACCTAAGTGAGAAGGGGAGGGGGGAAATAGAAAGGTGTGGAAGTACAATCTAATAACATGGGCTCTGTGAAGCTAAGGTTTATTTTATTTTATTTTGTAAATCATATGCAAAATGGACCATAACTTTGATACAAAAGAGTTGTATAAATTTATGATACAACATTTTTCAATTTTAATATGTGTATTGTAAGAATTTTATTTCATAAATTCAAATATTTATCATGGAGGAATTTAAAGTGAGGTGTATCTAAATTTCAATACATCTTTTATATCACAGTTTTTCTTGGTGCAAAAGGATGAAGTAACGAGAATTCAATATTTATTATTGTAAATTCTTGAAAAAACATAATAATGTTACAACTTTTTTAAAGGCGTGTTCGTGTACAGTACATATGCTAATAAAAAGTAGAAATAAGGGATTACGTTCGACTTATCTTAAATAAGTTGAACGTAATTGATACATCAACGAATTATAAATCTACATTTCGATTCTTGGAAAAGTTATAACATCCCTAATTTTTTATAACATTATTCAAAAGATCTTATTAGATAAATTAAATAGAATAATGATGATAAGAGGATGAGATTTGAATAAAACTATAAGAAAGTCGTGCTTAATTTATCTTAAATGGGCTGAAAATGGCTTTTAAAGTATTAATTAAAACATGAGCATATCATTAAATATAGCCGCACCTTATTATTTACGATTATGCACTTTTATTTGCCCATTCACGTTCATTTTCTCAAAAATTCAAAAATGCAAATTTAACCTAAGAAAAGTCGGCCATTACCAAGGAAGAAGACGGAGAGAAATTTAATCTCGTTAAGGAATTAAATCAAGGGGTTAATTTCAAATCAAATCCCAAAGCTCTTACCATATTTAAGGTGATTAATAATTCGTTCCATCTCTATTTTGTTTTTATAATCATATGTTTTTGGATTTCAGATTAAATTCATTTTTATAATGTATTGGATGATGATATGCTTGAATTATTATGTGTTTGATTTAAACCAATTCATTCACATATGATTTGCACGGTTTTAGGTCAAAATCGATTATTATTGATTTTAGAATGCCATGGAAAAATTTATGTGTTATGTAAATCATGATTTTAGGGATGGGTTTCAATTTTTGTAATTTCCCAAGTTACGGAAGATTTAATATGAATTTCTAAAGGAAAATATGGTAATATTAGGTTTAAATTAAATTTCGATTATTTAAGGAAGAAATCGGGTCTGGAATTTTAATATGCTAGATAACATGATGAAATTGAGTTTTTGTGATTTTTGGGGATTTCTCCTAATTGATTTTCTACGGAAAATAAATTATTTTAAAGAAGGACTTATTTGCAATATTGGTTTTGCTTAATGGAAAGGCTTAAATGTTAATTTTTCTTTTGATTTAGATCTAGTAAATGAGGCATTTATTTTGTAATGTATTTAAAAAAAATTAGATAACCACTTAGAAGATTACACATAGGAAAATTAGTTAAAGAAATTACTAAAAATGAGCATAATTTCAACCTTTAATCAGAAAAGAGGGTTCCACCTCCTTTAATAGTATCGTTCGACTCCAATGCTTTCGCTTCAACTCAGTCTAAACCAACCCAGCCGAAACCCACCTAGTCTAAACCAACCCAGCCGAAACCCACCTAGTCGAAACCAATATACAAGGTATTATGTAGATGGTACGCAGTGGATTGGAGGAAAGACGGAAGCTATGGTGTCAAAAGCAAGCTTTGGATAGGGTCGAAACCTCAGTTTTATTTTCAAATGTTAAGTGCCTGCTTAGTTACTTAAAGCTTTCGACTTAGTTCAAACATATGTTTTCGAAAGGGGTTTTATAAATAGCTTTCGAAGGAGATTGCCTTACTATGTTTTAAGTAGGAGCTTTTGAATGGGTTCCTTTATTCTTAAATAAGTCTTTTGGAAATAATGGTTCCGACCTATCGAAATCTAGCTGTTGTTCATATGCCTTTCGGATGTATTGAAGCCATCAATGCTTTCGAGGGTGCCTTTGTTTCAAACTTATACTTAGTCACATCTTTAATGCTTTTGAAAGGGATCATGGGTTTCAAAGGCAGTAGTGTTGAAAGGACGGTTTCGATGTAATCCTTCTAAGTTCTACTCAAAGGTTTTGAGCTTTCGAATATATGGTTCGACACCATCAAATTTTCCCCAAAAAAATTTAATTAAAGGCTTTGAAAGAGATACTTTTGTATGTATCTGTTGGCCTAAAAAATGGACCGGCACCCTAGTTTGGATTTGAAAGCACCAACCATGTCCTGACAGGGCAATATCACAGATCATAAAAATAAATAAAGAACAGTAAAAGAAAGTAGGCAGAGAATTTTTATAGTAGTTCGGTTGTTAATAAAGCCTACGTCCACTTTTACAGTATTACCATAGACCGATTGTTGTTATAATAGATGTTTGATTACAAGGCTTTGATTATTTTCTAGCTAGATTGATTCTCTAGAACTGGAATCTACTAGAGAATCACAGCGTATCCCTTTAGAGAGTGTTGTGTAGAGGTAGAGAGTGAAGAATAATTCCATCAGAGCATTAGCAACCAGTCCAGAGAAGATCTTTTTTATGTTGCAGGTAGTTTGGTATTTATACGTATTGGCCAGGTCACTCTATCATCAGCTCGCGGGTAGGTAGGAAACGACCCTGGGAAAGTTTGGCTCGAAAAACGAGGCAATGCCATGGGTTGTTGGTGACTCATGACCTACGATTTGCTGGCGACCCATGGCCTATGGGTTGCTGGCGACCCATGGCCTATGGGTCGTTGGAAACCCATGGCCTTGGCTAGTTTAACGAGCCAAGGTCTTGGCCTCCTTTCATAGTATTCTTTGGCTGTATGGGTTGATGATGATCCAGACACTTAAGATTTTTTTGGAGTTTGGAATTGGAGATGTTTTGATAGTCTTCTATCCTAGTTGCTTCCTTTTGATGGCGGTTCACTAGTTGTTTTCCCTCAGTTGTTGATTGGACTAAAAGAATGTCGGTCTCTCGGCTTTGTCGGTGCTAGTCGTTGTTTTAGCCATATAGCTTGGCCTTTGTTGATCCCATGTCTTAGCTTTTTTGGTTAAGTCCCGAACCATCCTATTTACATGAGGTTGTTTATTTTTCTATTGGTTTTTGCTGGATTAAAAACCCAGATAACATTTGCCCCCCAGGGTACGTCTTAGTTGTAAACAAGGCATGCTCTAGAAGTTATCATTCTCAATATTAATCTGTCGATCTCCAAGTGATTGCATTAGAGCTTTACAAATACGTTAACCTAATGTTGTTAGTCGTCTTTCTTTGGTTCTGACTGCCACTACTTGTAACAACATATCACATTTCTGCTCATATTTTCCCAGTATGCCTCGAAATGATGAACAGTGGTAATTGATCGAGTTTAAGAAGAATAAATGAAGCCTCTTTTTCTCTTTCTCTCTATATATTTTCTTTTTTTAGGGTCGCTAATGGTCCATATGAGATGGGTCACTAGCGACCTGATTTCTTTAGAAAATTAGGGTTGATTCGCTAGCGATCCATTATGGGTCGGCCCCAACCTTAGTACTTTGCAAAAAAATTGCTTCCTCTTTCTCTCTTATATACATTGCCAGAGGCGACCTAACCTCGTTCGACCCAAATCAGTAGAACCTTCAAGCTATAAAATTTTCGAGCGATTCATCTCCAAGAAATTCAGCAATCTTTTTGAAATCCGGATCGTGACTTCTGAACCCTAGCTCTAATTTCCAGCTCTCTACCCTCTTGAGTCGCCATTCGATTTTCTAGCTCACCACCGATCCATTTAAAGCACATTGAATTCTATACTTGACTCTTTCGGTGCCTTAGAAGTTAGTTTGAGGTGGGTTTGCTTAGTTGATTTGCTAATTACTACGTTTGTGTAATGACTTGATGACTAATGTCCATTTGCAATGTTGATTACGAGAAGTTCGAGTTGATTGTGGTTTAATGAAGGAAGATAGTAAATTGAGTCTCGAGTTGTTTCCGAAAACGACGTTTGGGCTTCGGCCCAGTGCTTGACATGTTTTTGTATCTTCGTCCATTAGATCAAAATTGACATATGTCCAGTTCCGTAGCCGTTACTTATTGTCACATCACCAGTCAATCACGTTGAGGTCACCATGTAATTTGGCTTTGGATATTCAACCAACCGTTGAATTTTCAGTGTGAATCGTTGGTGGTCACTTCAAGATGTTATTTTCAATTGACTGACTTCTGATAGCCATTTTGATTTTGATATGAATTTCAATTCCTTGTATTGACGATGTAATCTATGCTTCGTAGTTTTCACAAGGATTTAGGTCGGTAAGTGGGTGCATGATGTAGGCTTGGAGTTGTCCTATATAGTTTTAATTCTACCTATGGTGAAGCCATGTTATGTCTCGGATGATTGTACGGTGTTCTAGTGCGAAGTCTTGGCCTTGGTCTTTAACTTTTTCTTTTTGAGAATTTGGTTAAGTTCCTATCGATGCTTTTGAATTCCAATGTGACGATTTATTCCAAAATCGAATATAGTGGATGATTCAATCTTTTCGCTCTTTCTATTTCAGCATGCCAGTGATCCTGAAAAGAAAGCTTCCCGCATCGCTTCGGACAGCGGCTCCGTTATCGATCGTTGATCGATAACGGGTAAGTGTGGAAGAGATGATTTCAAAAGATAATATGGATTGTTTTTTAAATGTAAGCAAGCTATCTACACTAGATTGTTTGTTCGTAATATTTAGGATATTGGACTCTTCTCATGTGGATAACACACCATATCTACCCCGATCAAAGCTCAGGACCCGATTAGTCAACATACGTCGACTTTCCTTGGATTCCGAGCGTTGGTTATACAAGGATTTATTTAAAGTAAAACATACCTAACAAGGTTGAATGCCCAGTTTTGTCATTGAAAATGACTTTTCAGTCATCCAATCTTTAGTCTGGCGGAGGTACTCCTACTCCTCCAGAAGTTGGGTCCTTTGCAACTTAGGTTTCACTTATCATCCCTACCATATTGGGATGATTGATTATAGTTATATTACAAGGCACAATTGCTCTTGTAGATTTGTAGTTGGAGTTCGATCATGCATAGTTTCAGCCTTCAGAAACTAGCATGTGAGTTGCCCAAGCACGATTGTCCTACCTTTGTGTTTTTCAGAATTCAATGCACACCAGCCTCTGTCTCTTGGGACTATTGGCTTAATTTCTCGATTTCGAGCATTGCTTTTTTTTCGCTGTTGCACTCCTTATGCTCATATGCATTATACTCGTTTACTGTAATTCTATACTTGTACTTTACGGTTATTTAGGCATATTTTATTTCATAGCTTTGTTTAGAACTATGAAGTAGCTTGGTCTAGCTAATCCCTACCTATGCTCAATTAAGTTCGTTTTAACAAAGTGTTAGTGTAGATGCCTTAATTCGCAGGGCTGATTACTTTGACTACTAAACCAACGTGTTTTGGGAGACAAGGTCTCCTAAGCAATAAGTTCGATTGCCCCAGTTTGATTGACATGATAGCTCATATCTTTAGAAATTAGGGACTTTGTTGCTTGATCCCAAGATTTGAGTTTTGTAATGATATCGGTATATATTACAAAAATGCGTTTCTGGCATTTTTTGCTAAATTAAATTCTTCTAAGTTCGACACTGAGATCATAATCATGTGTTTGTTTCTATCTTCGGAAACTCATACATTGATGATTCAACTTCGTGTATTTTTCCTCGATGATGTGAATCTTCAGATAGCATGATCAAACTTCAGGTAATGGCATAATCCTACAAGTTGGAACCAAATGATCTAGTTAGTCCGTAAGTAGGTCATCGATCCTTCTTGCCATCGCCAGACTATGAGCAACGGTTGATTTCTGAACATTAAATGCTTCATTTCCTTTGTTGGCAGTTTTGTTGCTAGAATGCTTTGTTTTGTAATACAGAACCACTATCTAACCAACCTCGCGATTATTCATGTTTGGACTTTTGAAACATTTATTTCAATCAAGTATCTGTGCTTTTATCCCTTCTTAAGGGACTAGCTATTTCAAATGCCTGTATTTGGGCGATTGTGAGAGATGGAAATCTATGCGGCGAATTTCTCAATTTCCCTCAATCTGGCTCTCAATCCCATTCTAGAATTACGGATGTTCGAGGATTTTATTTTTGACCTTCCATGATTGCTCCCACTTGTTCTTGGCCATGCATGCTCTTCTTGGTTGTTGATCATAGAAGTTTTGTTCATATGTCAACTCCTATCCTTGAAAATTGATAACCTAGTTGTTTGGTTCCAAGCAACATTTCCTCGAGGCTGCCTATCTTTCATTTGTGGCTTATTCTTTAAGTTGAATTTAGGAAATTTGGTCATGAACTAGCTTTCATCTCTAGAAACTAGCACATGGGTAATTCAATCCCGGGATTTCTTTTCGACGCTGCTATTCCTATGCAGTGGTTGATTCCTATGATGAAAGGTCGATCCATCCAGCTGACCTTTGAAAGGATACGTCTTCGGGTCACTGCCTGTCATTGGGCAACAGTAGTTTTATGAAGAGAAAGTAGAAACTCAGTTAAGGACGGGATATGTCTTTCGGTAATCGCCTATAATGCGGCGATAGTAGTTTTTTAAAGAGAAGGTAGAAACTCAATTGAGGACCAACTTCTATCTTCGGACGCTAGTGCATCGATGGTTCACTACATTAAGTGTTTCTCATTATCCCGCAGATTAATTTTTTCCTGGCATTGCTGGAGCAATACCGGTATTTAGTGAGTAGAATGTTTCCTGGAGTTGCCGGGGCAACACCGGTACTTATGAAATAGAAAGTTTCCTAGCATTGCTGGGGAAACACTAGTACTTAGGAAATAGAAAAGTTTCCCGGCGTTACCAGGGAAACATCGGTACTTAAAAGATAAAAGAAGGCCTTGGCATTGGCGAGGCAACTCCGACACTCAAGAGTTTGGGTTTGATTTTCCCCATCAATTCGGTGGTGCTCTTAATCCAGTGGGGTACTATTTTCGGCCTTTGAAAACTAGCACTTCGGATGGTTGGATTGTAGAATTATTTTCTTAGCGCTGCCTATCTTATAGGAAGTGTTCATATCATGCTGGTGATGATCTTTAATGGTTTGCACTTCTCTTGCTGATTTTAGGTTGGAATTACTGGAACAGTGGGTGGTTGAAACCCGCTCATTGGTCCATGGTGTTTTCATTCTAGTCTGCATTCTGGGAACTTTAGAGTCATTCTGTGTGCGGTCGACTCACGTTCAATTTGTGTTCATACTTCGATCCATGCTCCAGCGACTTAGAGATCTTTCGTGGGTGGTCGCATTTCGTCAATTTTTTATACTTCGGTTCGTAGTCGAGGACTGGGAGATTTTTGTGAATCGTTTATACTCTTGTTCGCGCTCCTGGGACTTAGAGTACCATAGTTCGCGCTCCAGGGGCTTATAAATTTTTTTAGAAGTTTATACTCTAGTCCTTGCTTCGGGGACCTAGATTACTCTAGTTTGCGCTTCAGGGACTTAAAATTTTTGTCAATCGTCTATACTCTAGTCCGCGCTCCGGGAACTTAGAGATATTTGTAATCGTTTATACTTTAGTCCGTGCTCCGGGGACTTAGAGTACTCTAGTCCATGCTCTGAGGGACTTGGAGATTTTTGTAAATCGTTTATACTCTAGTCCACACTCCAACGACTTAAAATACTCTAATTCGTGCTATGGGGACTTAGAGTACTCTAGTCCACGCTCCGGGAACTTAGAGATTTTTGTAAATCGTTTATACTCTAATATATGCTCTGGGGTCTTAGAATACTCTAGTCCATGCTTAGAGACTTTTATCAATCATTTGTATCTAGTCCGCGCTCCAAAGACTTAGAGATTTTTGTAAATCGTTTATGCTCTAGTCCGCCCTATAACGACCCGTAAATTCTGATAATTAAATTTGTTAACTTAATAAGGCTTTGGTAATTAAATATCGAAAGGAATAGAAATTGGTAATTCGATAATGGAGTAATAACAAAAATGAATGGCAAGAATGATAATTAAAGCTAATATTAACGATTTAGATGTAATTTATACTTAGCTATAAAATTGAATATATGGAAACAAACGTTAATTCTATTCATAAAATGATAATAGGTTGAATATAGAAAATGGAAATCAAGATTTATTAATTTACTGGAATTTAAAATTTCAGTAATTGGATTAATTGCAAGCAAGTGAAATTAAATATTTAGATATTACGTTAATGAGAAATTAAGATAAAATTGAAAATATTAACGTAATAAATCATGAACCAATGTAAATTTCATCCATCTGATAATAATGGATTGAATAATAGGATGAAAGGTCAATTAAATGGAATTATTGGACATTTGATTTATAATTTCTGGATTTATTGAGATTGGAAGTAAAGATGGAAATTTTTGGAATATTTAACATTAAATTAGCCTGAAAATTTGTTTTTAAATTGTTATAAATGTCTAAAGTTACCAAAAGTGATAAAATTTGTTAATTTTAGAATTTGAATTGAAAAGGTGAAATGACTAATTCAATTTGAATTTAATTAATTAACTGGAAAATAGCCATTTTGGCCACTGACTCGGATTTCGACGGAACCAGTTTCATCGGATCCGTAACGGTGAATTATGGTAGGGTTTCAAGTTTAGTAACGATCGAGCTTGTCATTTGATCCTACGGACTCGAACGCCCAGAAATCAATTAAATTGAAATCGATTGAAATCGATTTGAAATAACTTGATTTTTGCATAACTTCTTCATACGATGGAATTTGGACTTGAAACTGAAAAGTAACTAATAAGGCTAGATATTACTTAGGATCGTGTAATATGGAAGATAATTAAATCCAAATGCGGAAATAGATGATAATAGCAAAGTAAATAAAAATGAAACAAGCACACCAGGAATTTTTATACCGGTTCGAACTTTCCGTTCTACGTCCAGTCCCAGACTCCTTTTGGAATTTCGCTAACAACAATCCTCACTTAACCCGAAGGAACAGGTTTACAACACCTAAACAACAGAATAGGATTTCAATGCCTCAACAGCCGAAGAAGACTTCACTCGCCTGAACAGCAGAACAGGACTTCAACTTATATAGAAGGTATTTGACACAGTGTGTTCTCAATAACGCAAATTTGTCTTTTGATAGTACAGTCTTCCTATAATCTTATCCTTTTGATATATATATATATATATATATATCTGTGTGTGTGTGTGAAGAATATGGAAGTAAATGAATGATTTTGTATAGATTTGAATGCACAAAAGTGTTAGAATCGGAGTAGTATAAGAATAGAAAGAGTTAGATCGATTAAATGAGTAAAACAGATGATTCTAACTTGTTTATATAGAGTATAAAGAGGTACAATCACTCGTGAATAGTTAACATGAAAGAGTATGGACATATCCATTAATAATAGGTTGTATCTCTTCATGGAAGAGAAGTGTCTATTCAAAAAATATAGCCGTTGTAGGAATTCAGACATTTGAAAATAATAATTTAGACTTCTGAAATTGTTAACGTGCAAACCAGAAAAGAAATAGGCCATTTTTGACCAGATTCAGACGTCTGAAATTTCCAATTCAGACGTCTGAATATTGCAGAATTTTTACATTTAGTTCAAGATTCAGACGTCTGAATTGGTCATTTCAGACGTCTGAATTTGACCTGAAAATTCATTTTCCTTTTGTGAATGTGTGCGTGTCGATATATATATCCATAGGAGAGATTTTAACATCATTTCAATTCTAAATAATGACTCAATATGACATATATGCAGCATAAAGTTCAATTGAATCCGGTCTCGTAGATATTCCTGCAAAAACAAGTTAGTATAGAAAAACAATGTATATAGTTGTCGTAGTCAAAATAAGTATGAAACATCGTAAATGAGGTTTCAACATTCTCCCCCTTTTTTTGACGAGGACAACTATATAATTTCGAGAAGTATACCCATATACTCCCCCTATTTAAAAGCTCCCCTGCCAAAAAGCAAGATAGATTAGTTAACACCTTCTTCCCATTTGACATCGCAAAAAGGTAATCAAATCATCAATAGATAAAGAAAATAGGACTTGAATTAAAACAAACTACAAAACAGTAATAAATTAAGGAGTTTATGAAAGAAGTTAACAAATAATGAAATAGTTCAAAATAAACTGAATAACATCAAAGAAATTTAAAATCTAAGACTTGAATCACTTCCATCATCATCATCATCTTCACCATTGTTATTCCCCGAGCTTGATGACCATTGAAATGGAGCGGGGTTGAAAACTTTTGTAGATGATGAGGTGGAGCAACCAATACGTTCCCATATTTTTTTAGAAAGCCGCGAATGGAGTTAAAACATTTTTCAGTTTTCTTTTCAAATTTTACCATTCGGGTTTGAAGCTTTGCTTAGTTTTGGGAAAGAGTGATTAAAGCATTTCTTGAGCTTGAGTCGGGAGAAAGAATCACTATATCATCATTGTCTTCTTCTTCCAAGGGAGGAGTAATTGGTTGGGATATGGAACATGATGACGAGGCTGGAGCCGGTTCTGATCTCGGTTGGCAACCCATTCTAGAAGAGAAATATATGCCAAACTCCCCGGTCTTTTTGGCAAACCCATAAGACCCAATGTCTTTGACCCTAGTTCTTTGATTGATGTAAATTCGGAATCAGGAAAAGGAATGTTAAAATTTTGAAGAATTTTCATTATATAAGCACCATAATGAAAAGTCTTATATCGTCTTCGACGATAAACATCCACAGATTCTTCCAAAATTACTTGAGCCCAATTGATTGGGTGACCGGAGTAGATAGCATATAGGGCTTGGAAGTTTTTTATTGACTACTTTGTGACTTCCTGTCCGTGGAATGACGGATCGAATCAAAGCTCTATGTAGTATACGAGCTTGTGGGCGGAGTTGTATTGCAGTAAGTCTAGTAATATCATCATTCAAGAATAGATGTGAGACCTCGTCTCTATCATCCAAGTTTAAAGAAACATCAATCTCATCCAAATCATTCCCCATTAATGGACATTGAAGGATTTTACCAAGTCTAGCAATCGGTAGATAGATTTTTACTCCACATACTAATGTCCAAATACAATCGTTGCGAATGTGAGGAGTATGATGATCCGAATTCATATTAGCATAGAACAATTTAACCAAAAGATTACTAATTTTGATATTATTTGAAGCAAAATGGACAAGTGATTCTAACTCATTTGCTCTTACAACTTGTTGAATCCGATAAGCTTCGAATTCTTCAAATTTGATGAAAGCTCCTGGAAAGAAATTAGATCTAGTCATTTGAGCAAAACCTTGCTTGCTCATTCCAAAGCCACTGATCGATGTTTGGGGTAGATGATGAAGTGGATGGCCTTGATCTTTTTGATTTTGGAGCCATTTGTGAGTATGAGGATGAAAGATTTGATTTTTAATGGAATGTTGACTGAAAAAAGAAGATGGAGAATGAAGATAAAAGAAAGGAGTAGGTTGAATAAAGGGGTAGTTGTATTGAAAATCGTGCAAAAGGATTTTCAAATTTGAATAGGCAGCAGGATTCAGACGTCTGGAATAAGCAATTCAGACGTCTGAATTGAAGTTATTCGAGTCAGGAAGAAAATAGTGCATATTAGGCTATATTCAGACGTCTGAAATTGTTGATTCAGATGTCTGAATCTGTAGAAATTTCTTTTTTTTCAACAATATTCAGACGTCTAAACCAACCACTTCAGACGTTTGAAATATATATGAAATTGCATTTCAGATAGTTTTTTTAAAGTATTGATAAAAGAAAAGGATTGCATTAATATTTGAATGAATTACATTACAAATATGATCATTCAACAACAGATATAAATAAATGAAATCATTTGTCTGAATCGCTTGGAGTCTTGCACTCTTTCGGTTCGATCTTGGTTATCTCTGTGTATGGCCGCAATGGAGACCAATATGGTTGACGTTCCTAAGAGTTTGGAGAAACCGTAGGACGTTGTGGACTCGGCTCCCATCGATTCGAAGATGAAGGTTGACCTACATCTTTCTTTGGAGATGTAACGTAGAATTTTAATGCCACTTGTTCAATGAAACTAAGCCGTTTGGCATTAACTTTCTGCTCGTAATACATCTCTTGTTGCAAATCCAACTGTTCTTTCTGGTAATGATGAATCTCGGATATTTTTTCTTTGGTTGATGGAGAACCGAAGAAAAGAAACCGTCGAGATTTCTTCTTTTCTGGAGTATAACCAGAATGTTCATGTGAAGGATGATGTCTATCCTATTCACGTGGTGTTGGAGTAGCGAAAATTTCTATAGATGATGTAGAATAAGATGAAGGTGAGTTGTCGGAATCAGAATTGTTTTTTAATGCCATAGAGTGAAGAAGAAAAATCATGTTGAATTCCATTGCAATAGTTCTTTTGGTAATAAGAAAAACAGAATTTATGTGTATAAATGGAAGAGAAAAGTTTAAAAATAGAACTTTTAGTTAAAGCAATATGTGGCTGAAATGCTTTAGCCAGTAATATACACACGTTGAAATGCAAAGAAAATAAGAGGTGCAAAATGAAAGTTAGAATTAGTTAAGTAAGAGAGAAGAGTTTTGAAGTGAAAGGATAAGCAAAAAAAATAATATTAATATCTCATAAAAGATATCATAGATTTTTAAGAGAGATGATACCAAGCTCTCGTCTGAGTTTGATAAAAACATTTTCTAAAAGAGGTTTTGTAAAAATATCAGCCAACTGATTTTCAGAAGAAACAAAATCCAGATTTATTATTCATTTTTCAGCTTGTCATGAAGAAAATGATGACGGATGTCAATAAGTTTTGTTCGTGAATGATTGACAGGATTTTTAGACAAGTTAATAGCACTAAAGTTGTCACAGTATATAGTTGAATTTGTTAAGTTTATATTGAAATCTTTAAGTGTTTGTTGCATATAGATTACTTGAGTACAAGCCAAAGCTGTGGAAATATATTCTGCTTCACATATAGAAAGAGAAACACAGTTTTGTTTCTTACTAAACCAAGATACGAGTGACTTTCCAATAAAATGGCACGTACCACTTGTGCTTTTTCGATCTGTTCGAGAACCACCGAAGTCAGCATCACTATATGAAACTAACTCGAATGGACATTCTTTAGGATAGAACAGACCAAAATCCTTGGTGTTAGTGAGATAACGTAATATACGTTTTACTGCTCTTAAATATGATTCCTTTGGATTGGCTTGAAATCTAGCACACAAACAGACACTTATCATTATGTCAGGTCGACTTGCCATTAAATATAGTAATGATCCAATCATGCTTCGGTATAATTTCTGGTCAACACTTTTGTCGATATCATCTTTTTCAAGATGAGTTGTTGTACTCATTGGAGTTGATTTGGCAGAAGTATTTTCCATTCCGAATCGTTTGATTAAATTATCACAGTATTTTTCTTGATTAATGAAAATGCCATTTTGAAGTTGTTTAATTTGTAAACTAAGAAAATATGTTAGTTCTTCCATATGAGACATTTCAAATTACTTGGTCATTATATCGAAGAAGTCCTGACACAATTTTTCATTAGTGGAACCAAAAATGATATCATCAACATAAATTTGAACTATTAAAATATCCTTTCTCCAATGTTTAATAAAATGTGTTTGATCAACTTTCCCAATTTGAAATCCCAAAGAAATTAGATATGTCTTTAATCGATCATACCTAGCAGATGGTGCTTGTTTTAAACCGTAAAGAGATTTCTTAAGTTTATAAACATGATTAGGAAATTTCTCGCGAATAAATAAGGGAAGTTGTTCAACATACACTTTTTCTTTTATATAACCATTCAGAAAAGCACTTTTAACGTCCATTTGATAAAGTTTGAAATTGTGAAAACATGCATAGGCCATTAAGATTCGTATCGCTTCTAGTCTTGCAACTCGAGCAAACGTTTCTTCGTAGTCAATTCCTTCTTCTTCATTGTATCCTTGTGCAACTAACCTTGCTTTGTTTCTAGTGACGTTACCTTGTTCATCTGCTTTTTTCTTGTAGACCCATTTTGTTCCAATAACAGTTTGATCATTTGGTCTAGGAACTAATTCCCAAACTTCATCGCGTTCAAACCGGTTTAGCTCTTCTTGCATTGCAATTATCCAGTAGTCGTCTGTGGAAGCTTCTTTGGGATTCTTTGGTTCGATATTTGAAAGGAATGCTACGTGGCCCATCTGATTTAGTTGACTTCTAGTTCGTACATTTGAATTAATTTCTCCAATAATATTCTGAACGGGATGGTCCCGTATTATTTTTGGTGGAGATCTTAATTCATAGTTATTATTATAAACAATGTTTTCATCATTTTCAAAATTTGTATTTGTGATGTTATCCGGAAAATATTCATCATCTTTTATACTTGGTTTTTGTTGAAAATGTTCATAAAAAGACATGTGTAATGTTTCTTCAACAGTATTTGATCTTTTATCAAATACACGATAAGCTTTGCTACGATCTGAATATCCTAGAAAGATTCCTTCATCGATCCTTCATTGGATTTTGCATCGAATTTTCCAAGCTGATCTTTTGTATTTAATATAAAACATTTTGAACCAAAAACTTTGAAATAAGAAATATTTGGTTTTCTTCCATTAAAAAGTTCATAAGAAGTGTTTTTTGTTAGAGGTCGAATAGAAACACGATTCAAAACATAGCAAGCAGTTGCAACAGCTTCTACCCAAAAGTGTTTTGGAAGAGTGCTTCCATTTAACAAGGTTCGTGCACATTCTTGTAAAGTTCTGTTTTTACGTTCTACAACTCCATTTTGTTGTGGAGTTCTAGGGAACGAAAAATTATGAAAAATTCCTTTCTTTTTACAAAAATGGTCAAAAACTTCGTTTTCAAATCCTCCTCCGTGATCACTTCTTATGTTATTTATCTTCAAACCTTTTAAATTTTGAATTTGTTTGACAAAAATTTTAAAATGCTCAAACGTATCACTTTTATTTTTCATAAAAATGGTCCAAGTATATATAGAAAAGTCATTTACTATTACAAACACATATCTATTGTGGTTTAAGGATTGAACTTGGGTTGGCCCAAATAGATCCATGTGTAGTAATTCAAGTGGTCGTAAAGTAGAAATAACTTTCTTAGATTTAAAAGATGATTTGGTTAATTTTCCTAATTGACATGCATCACAAATATGATTGACTTTGAAGTTCATTTTTGGTTATCCTCTGACTAAATCATTTTTAGAAAGCTTGTTTATAATTTTGAAGGTGATATGACAGAATCTTTTGTGTCATGCCAAGGATCATTTTCATTAGCTATTAAACACATATCTGAATTGTGATTGATTTTCATATTCAGAACATAGATATTTCTGTCTCTATTTCCTTCAAATATAAGATTTTGATTTTTATCAAAAATGCTACACTTATCTTCAGAAAAAGAGATTTTGAATCCTTTGTCACAAAATTGGCTGATACTTAAAAGATTATGTTTTAAATTTTTTACTAATAAGACATTAGAAATAAGAGGTAAATTAGATGTACCGACATTGCTGACGTCGCCTTTTCCAATGATATATCCCTTGGAATTATCTCCAAAAGTGACAGAGCCTCCATCTGAGTAAGTAATGTTTGATAGCATATTTTTATCTCCAGTCGTATGTTTTGAGCAACCGCTGTCGAGTATCCATTTTTCTCTCTTTTTAAGTGGGTTCTGCAAAAAATAATAATAACATTGGTGCCCACTTTGTTATAGGGTCCTAAGAGTTAGGTCTTAGGAAACCAAACCCAAGTAGGTTTAGTATCCCCCTTAAAAATATAATTTTTATTTTTATGAACAGTTTCCAAAAAGGTATTTATATATTTATTCCTAATCAAACTATTGTTTGTTTTAGGAACCCAAATTTTTATGGTTTTTGAATTATTATTCCTTTTTGGACGAGTAGTAGGATTAAAAATATTTCTCCTAGTCTCCTTTTTAGATGAAGTCTTTGATTTCTTAGGGTATCCGAGCCCCTTTTTATTAGAAGTAGACTGAGAATTTCAAGAATATTGGATAGAGTTTCTCGTCCTTTATTAAAGTTAGAAACATTTCTAGTAATATTATCTAACTTGGTTTTGAGGCAAGTATTATCTAATTCTATCATTTTGATCTTAGTTTTCAGCTCATGATTTTCAGAGACAAGAGAATCATTCTTTTCTTTTTGAGTTTCAATTTCTTGACTCAATAAAGTAAGTTGAGAATTATCATTATAGAAGGTATCTTGAAGTTTTCCAAGTTCTTCTTCTAATATTTTCTTTTCATCATTTAGCATATCTCTCTCAAATTCTGCTTTTCTCTGATTTTCTAGAGTCTCTTTATATTTTCTTTTGATATTTTTTAAGGTACCAAGAAGTTCTGAATTAATTTCAATTAAATCATCAAAATTAAGATTGTTTACCTCATTCTCTGTAGCCATGAAATAAAAATTTGCTTGTTCTTTTTCACTATCACTGTTGCTTTCTGAAGAAGAAGAATCCGAGTCATCCCATGTTACTGAAAATGCTTTTCTTCTAAACTTTTCCTTACGATTCTTATTGTGATATGTCTTCTTTTGTTCTGGATAATCTTTTTGCATGTGCCCTTTCTTGTGACAATTAAAGCATTCTAGTATAGATGAAGATGGCGTATTTGTATTGTTGTTGAAGTTCCTTTTCCCGTTATTTCGATTTCCTTTTCTGTACTTCAAAAAGTTTTTAAAGTTTTTAGTAATGAATGCTAAGTCTTCTTTATCCGAGTCTGATTCTTCTTTTTCTGCATGGAATGCCATATCCTTTTTGTCTTGTGCTTGTACTCTTTTAGCTTGCAAATTCACTTCGTAGGACATTAGATTTCCTATCAAATCTTCTGATTTAATGGTAGAAAGATCATTAGCTTCTTCAATGGCTAAGACTTTTCTTTCCCGTTCATCCGTTAAAGAGTAAAGGATTTTTGAAACAATATCAAAACCGGAGTATATTTCTCCTAGTCCTAGTAAAGAATGATGAATATCTTGAAATCTGGAGTACATATCATTTACAGATTCATCTTGCTTCATCCTAAAATTTTGAAGTTGATTCTTAAGCATAGATATTTTACTCTGTTTAACTTTGTTAGTATCTTCATGAGTCACTTTAAGTGTTCTCCATATTTCATATGCAGTATTACATATACTAACTCGGTTAAATTCATTTTTATCTAATGCACAAAACAACATATTCATAGCTTTAGCATTAGCAGATGCATCTTGTTTTTGTGCAACTGTCCATGTAGTATATTCAGTAGTAAGTGCAATATATTCTGCTTGTGTGACATTCCATGCATCAAAACTACTGGCTTGCATATAAATACGCATTCGTGTTGTCCAGTAATTGTAATTCATGCCATTGAATAGTGGAGGTCGTGCAGTAGATTGACCTTCAATAAAACTAGTGTTAGTGACAGTGTTAGTGGTAGTGCTGGTGTTGTTTTCCATATTAACAAGATATCAGATAATTGTGTAACGGTTATGAGAAGCCTGGCCCTGATACCAAATAAAAAGTAACTAATAAGGCGAGCTATTACTTAGGATCATGTAATATGGAAGATAATTAAATCTAAATGCGGAAACAGATGATAATAGCAAAGTAAATAAAAAATAAAACAAGCACGCCAGGAATTTTTATACTGGTTCGAACTTTCCGTTCTACATCCAGTCCTAGACTCCTTCTGGAATTTCACTAACAACAACCCTCACTTAACCCGGAGGAACAGGTTTACAACACATGAACAACATAACAGGATTTTAATGCCTCAACAGCCGAAAAGGACTTCACTCGCTTGAACAGCAGAACATGACTTCAACTTATACAGAAGGTATTTGACACAGTGTGTTCTCAATAACACAAATTTGTCTTTTGATAGTACAGTCTTCCTATAATCTTCTCCTTTTGATATATATATATATATATATATATATATATATATATATCTGTGTGTGTGTGTGTGAAGAATATGGAAGTAAATGAATGATTTTGTATAGATTTGAACGCACAAAAGTGTTAGAATCAGAGTAGTATAAGAATAGAAAGAGTTAGATCGATTAAATGAGTAAAACAGATGATTCTAACTTGTTTATATAGAGTATAAAGAGGTACAATCACTCGTGAATGTCGTGGCCATGTTGGAGAGGTCGGCTCTGCAAGTGAAGGCGGCGGTGACAGTAGATCGAGTGGATGTGGCCTGGAATGCGTGGTCAGCGACGAAGTTTCGTGGCAGCTGGGTCTCTTTGCACGCGTACAGTATTGGTTAGGGTTGGAGACGTTCATATATGGTGATGACGTGGCCGAATACGTAGGTCTTTTTTTTATTTAAATTCCTATTTCAAATCTTCTAACAATCATAACTTTCACATACGAGGTCGAAATTATACGATGTTTCCTCCTCTAGGATCGTATCGGAACTCCAGACATTTTGGCGCGTGTTTGGATAAATTCTGAGACTGTTCAAATTTGGGGTTTAAATTGGATTTAAATTCAATTTAAATTCAAAAGGTGAGTGTTTTAACCCACTCACAACTTCTAAAATTTCTTATGTTTGTTAAATTAATTTTTGATGTGATTAGAAATTTATTTATGGCCATTTGGCATATTTTTAATCATCATCTCAGTTAAATTGAATTTATTGAGTTTAATTGTTATTTAATTTATTATTGAATATAAACTGCCAGTAAATACTTGTTATTTATTATCCGTCTATATTGATGATATTGATAGGATTGGATGATGATTGTGGTAAATGTTTGATGATTAATATTGAATGAATGGATGTTGTATTTTTATATTTTTATTAACTGCAAGTTGTTATAGATTTTTATTTCATTCGGGATTGTTATTTGAAATGATATACAACCATATTTATATTTTGAATTACGGATTGAAATGATAAATATCTGTATCACTTGACCGTAGGATAGAAAAAATTATACAGGACACCGTTAGTCTATATATAAATATTTTGAAAATGATTTCTATGGTTTTAGAAAGAAATATATGGTTAAATAAATATAGATTTTTGATATTACATAAATATTATTTTTATATATAGTTAAATTCTTGAATTTAAGCCATGTATAAATTGTTAAATTAAAAAAATGAGTTTAATAATAGAGTTTGATTTTATTAAAATATTACGTGGGTAAGTATTTAAATTATATTTTAATATAGAGTGTATAATTATTTAAATAAATTAAGGTTGGGAGACAAATTGGAGATTTATCTGAAACAGAATTTATTTAAGAATTAAACTCAAATAAGTAAATGTGAAATTCATGAAATTTGAAATTTTAGAAGGTATGATTCTTATAACTTGATTTTTGTTTAAGGTGAATTAAATGAATATTTCAAGTAAATAAATTGAAGGAAATATTTAGTTATTTGTAATTTGAGCCTTATTTAAATAATAATGGATTGCAAAATATTTCAAAACTAAATAATAGAAAATTTAATTGTTGAATCATAATTACCAAACTTAGTTTTGAAATTGTTGGATACTTTAAGTTTGACATATTTTGAATTTGAAATGGTTTATTCTGTAGATCAAATCCATTTCGAAATCGATAAATTTGGAATAGTTTATTTGGGAAACTGAATTGAATTGAAATTTATGATTTGGGATTTGGTTAAATATAAAATGTAGAAATTCGAGTTGTGTTGGATTTAATTTGTGAAATTGAAGAAGCTATTTTATTATATAAAGTATTTAAATATTTAAACCATTTAAGTAGTGGAAGTTATGTTTCAAAGTTATGAGTTTCAAGGTATTAAAATTTGAAAGTGTTATATTCAAATGTTTTAATTTCGAAATGTTATAACTTTGAAAGTCTATGATTTCAGAAAAGGGATATATTTGAAATAAAAATTATATAATATTGATTTGGGCTTATTAAAATGAGATCATATTGATTTGGTTTTAAAAATGGAAATGATATCGTATTTATATGGTTTTGAATGAATATTATACTCTTGTTTTGAAGTATAAATTATTTTGAAATGATCGCGGTGTTATAATAACGTTTGGTTGTTAAAGAGACCAGGATCGGAAGTTGTCATACTCTCTGCCATCGCCGAAAACCACTTTAACAACCGTGTACACGGTGGAGATTCCGGAATGAAGTAGGATGGTGGCGACGTTCTATTAAGGTATATATGTAGACCCGACTCCCGTGAGTTGGCTTAAGGTGGCTAAAACAGGAGCGATTCTTGGGCCAATGGGGTATCCCCTCTTATCGGACACACTCCTTCGATATTATATTCTAACTTTGGATTGAATTGGTGGCCACTTTTGATTTTTGATTTTGGGGGTGTAGCTCGAGGTGGGCGGTAGTAGCTGCTACGCGTTACCACCTGTCCAGATGCATAATTGGTATATCTACCCTGGCATTGCCTTGTATGTCGTGTCACCTACCCTAGTGCGCCTAATACGATTTTGGTTTTGTACCATACCTATGGAGTGCCCTTTGACGACGCCCAGTACGGGGGAGATTACGGTACTGCATAAACTATGGGAATGTAAAAGTGTGTTAAGGTAGAAAATGCAAAGCCTTAACGTTGTTTTTAATTTATATTATACTTTGCTATAGACACTATTATAATAGCGTATATTACTACATAGTAGATAGTTTAACGGATTCTTAGGAGATGTAAATCCCGAGCATCTTTTAAGTTATTGCACTCACGTTAGACACTGGATAAGAAGTGTCAAACCCCGTAAACATCTCCGACGCCGTTTACACTCATATTTATTTACCGTTGATTTAACTCACATAAGATCTTTTAGTTCTGACTCGTGTGTTTTGTCTTTTCAATTCGCTCGGGTCAGTCTGAGCATTTCAGGATTTGAAGACCTTATTTTTGGAGGACGAAGACGAAGATTGTGTTATTATTATCTATTGTATTATTTCATTGCATTCATACTATTTCGCTACATTATTTATTTATTCTCTGGTATGTGTAACTCTGATATGTGTTGTACAAGTATAATCAAATATTTTGTAAAACAGCTTCATGAACTATTTATTTGATTACTATATTTTGTCGTTCCGCTGAAAGATTCTATATTGTTTTCTTGTTTTATCTCTGCTTTTTCTTATTTACCCCAATAACAATCCGCCTTTCTGTATGGTTTGAGTCTGACATACAAAAAGGCGAGATGTTACATCTGGTATTAGAGCTTTGGTTTAGCGATAAACCTTAGCTTTGTGGTGTCTGACTCTTTGTTAATTGGGTAGTAATACCCTATGATGAGTCATTGAGTGTATATATGTATATGAGAGAGCGTACTTGTGAGTGTTATAAAAAGGTTTTAATATACTGTAAATCTGTTCCGTTTTGTATTTATAAATTATGGTTGGTGCATAGGATGCTATGACGTCAATAGGGATTTCTGAACACTTAATAGGACAGATCGACACAATATTGTTTTGAATATAGGTGAATGAAATAATTTTGCCTATTTTATTTTCTATATATAAAATAATTTTTTTATAAAAGCTATATTTGGTTGTAATATATTGGTTATTTGGTAGTGAAATTTATAAATATTGATTGGAAACAAAATTGGAAGAAAATAAAATAAATGAAAATTAGAAAATTTTGAACTTAAGTTCTAGGGTTATTTAAAATCTCTTTTAAGTGACTTGGAATATAATAATAATATTATCTAGAAGTGTTTTCTGATATAATTATTTCAATAAAGTTTGAAAGAATCGTTTTAAAGAAACTTTGGAAAGAAATAACTTATGTACTCCCCTCTATGTTGTTGGAAAATAATTTTGGTGATGAGTGCACGCATCATCGACATTCATTTTCGAGTTTCTAAGTAGGAAGGCTACTGTAGTAGTTTTACTATAGATTTATTTTGATAAATAAATATAATTTTAAATTGTTTAAATATAATTGGATATATATTTTGTAAGTGTATACATCTATCTATTATTTCAAATTGATTTGAAATTTGACCTGGTATTTAGTTCTTAAGTTTCCGTTAATTAATAGTTTCAATTATTGTAGTGAAATGGAATGTAACTAATTAATAATTGGAACCTCGAATTAAAAATAAGAGATTTAATGCTAAGTTATAAATGAAATTTCAAGAAAGTTGAAATTATAACCTATAAAACAAAAGATATGATTATTGAACATTAAATTAATTAAAAGAAATGAGGAAACTTGTATAACTTTCAACTACATCGTTAAAGCATATATATAACTTACCAAATATTAAAAGTTGTAATGTTTAATAAGAAAATGTAATAGGATATTATACAAGTAAAAATTTGAAATAATGTAAGTGTTCAATGAAATTCTTTGATAAATAAGAATTTGATGTTGTAATTTTTATAAACTTATGTTATAATTGAAATGTTACTATAATAAATTGTGACATAAATTAAGTATTATAAGAAAGTAATTAAAAACTTAAGTAGATGAATTGATATGCTAAGAAATTGAATTTAACATAAATACTATAAACAAAAGAATGTAAATAAATGAAGTTATGCAATAATGAATGAATAAATAAATATAATGCAATAAAAAGAAACTGGCATGACCTGAAAGAATGAAAATGAATAATTGCAAGTAATAAATGAAAGTAAATGAAATAAACACTGAATGAGTGAATGGAAATAAATATTTGCAAGAAATAAATGTAAATTAAAAAGATAAATCATTATAAGAATGAAAAGAAAATCAAACAACAAATGTATGAAATGAAATTAATAAGAATGAACTTGATCTATTGTTTGAAATTGTTGGTTGTTTGGTTTATGGTTGTTTGGGCAAGGATACTTTAAAATTGTTGGATGTATGAATAATCTATTTAGTTTCATCTAAAATTGTTGAGTAAATGGTGCACTTAATAGTTTATTTTCCACTCTGTACAATTTGAAGTTTTGAACCCAAACAACTATATGTTTTGTTTGATATGAATGGATAATCGACTGTGTTGATTGTATATTAGCTGCAAGTGATTGTTGTTTATATTGGTTAGTTTGTTGGTGGCTGAAACAACTTTAAATATTTCATTTTATATAATTATTAACTCTTTTTGGATTATACAAGTGAAATACAGGTTATGAAAGCAATTGCTACCGCTTTTGGTTTCATAATTAAGCGTTGTTTGCCCGACAAATAGGTACGTTCTCGGATTACAGTTTTATAGCGTATTATAATATTTTCCCGTGTTGGGATATATGTTAGTTTGGAAAATATACGTTTTATATTGTTATATTTGATATTATATTTTCTCCCGAGCCTCCCGTACGAAGGAGACTCTATCGAAATTTTCCGTAAGTTTTGGACTTAGAAAAATGTTTCTCCAAACTTTATTAATTTGAGTATAAAAAGAATTAACGGTTATAAATTGGTAAATTTTATTTAAATTATTTTATTTTGTAAATTTATTTGTTTATAAAGTTAACATTTTGAATAAGATATATTGACTACTTAATTCCTTCTTTTCCCTTCTTTTCCTTTTCGCGTACAAAAAGTTTTGAGTGCGGGAGAGTGTAACGACCCACAAATTCTGATAATTAAATTTGTTAACTTAATAAGGATTTGGTAATTAAATATTGAAAGGAATAGAAATTGGTAATTCGATAATGGAGTAATAACTAAAATGAATGGCAACAATGATAATTAAAGCTAATATTAACAATTTAGATGTAATTTATACTTAGCTATAAAATTGAATATATGGAAACAAATGTTAATTCTATTCATAAAATGATAATTGGTTGAAAATAGAAAATGGAAATCAAGGTTTATTAATTTACTGGAATTTAAAATTTCAGTAATTGGATTAATTGCAAGCAAGTGAAATTAAATATTTAGATATTACGTTAATGGGAAATTAAGATAAAATTGAAAATATTAATGTAATAAATCATGAACCAATGTAAATTTAATCCATCTGATAATAATGGATTGAATAATAGGATGAAAGGTCAATTAAATAGAATTATTGGACATTTGATTTATAATTTCTGGATTTAATGAGACTGGAAGTAAAGATGAAATTTTTGGAATATTTAACATTGAATTAACCTGAAAATTTGTTTTTAAATTGTCATAAATGTCTAAGTTACCAAAAGTGATAAAATTTGTTAATTTTAGAATTTGAATTGAAAAGGTGAATTGATTAATTTAATTTTAATTTAATTAATTAACTAGAAAATATGCATTTTGTCCACGGACTCAGATTTGGAAAAAACCTGTTTCATCGTATCCGTGACAGCGAATTATTATAGGGTTTCAAGTTTCGTAATGATCGGGCTTGTCGTTTGATCCTACGGACTCGAAACGCCCAGAAATCAATTAAATTGGAATCAATTGAAATCAATTTGAAATAACTTAATTTTTGCATAACTTCTTCATACGATGGAATTTGGACTTGAAACCTGTTCCATTGCGTTTAAAATATTTAAAAACATCTATTCTGATATATGGGATGACGCAATTTCGTTCCGGAGGCAGAACGGGCTTTTCGGGCCATTTATCGTTCAACTTTCTATCCAAATCAATCCGTCCATTCTAATTTCAGCTTTGCCTATATATACCCCGTTATAAACCCTAGCTTATTTCTTATATTCATTGTTCTATACGTACAATTCCAATTGCTGCTCTTTCTCAATGGAAGACACTCTAAATTTCACAGTCAATTGCAAATCAAAAATTTCTACTTCAAAATTCAAACTCCTCAAATTATATCGATTATATGTCGATCTAAAGCTCTCAACGAGTGCAACTCAGATCTAGAGTTCATTTTCCAATTTAATCCACTGTTCGTTCGGAAATTAAGGAACAAATCACGGCCGTTCATCGTGTCGTAATCAACGTCGTCTGATCGACAAATTGAAGACGCGGTTCTGTGGAGAATCACGAGGGGATCGCATCGGCATAGGTGATTCGTCATTTTGACGATTGGATCGGCATAGAAAATTCGATTTATGCCTAGGTTTTGGCGGCGGCGCCAGCTAGAGGAGGAGGCGGTGGCGGTCGTGGCCATGCTGGAGAGGTCGACTCTACAAGGTGAAGGCGGCGGTGATGGTAGATCGAGTGGATGTGGCTGGGAATGCATGGTCAGCGACGAATTTTCGTGGCAGATGGGTCTCTTTGCGTGCATACAGTATTGATTAGGGTTGGAATTGTTCATATATGGTGATGACGTGGCCGAATATGTAGGTCATTTTATTATTTAAATTCCTATTTCAAATCATCTAGCAATCATAACTTTCACATACGAGGTCGAAATTACGCGCGGTTTCCTCCGCTAGGATCGTATTGGATTTCCAGACGTTATGGCACTAGTTTGGACGAATTTTGAGACTTTTCAAATTTTAGGTTTAAATTTGATTTAAATTTAATTTAAATTCAAAATGTGAGTGTTTTAACCCACTCACAACTTCTAAAATATCTTATGTGTGTTAAATTAATTTTTAATGTGATTAGAAATATATTTATGGCTGTTTGGCATATTTTTAATCATCATCTTAGTTAAATTTAATTTATTGAGTTAAATTGTTATTTAATTTATTATCGAATATAAAGCGCCAGTAAATACCTGTTATTTATTATCTATCTATATTGATGATATTGATTGGATTGGATGATGATTGTGGTAAATGTTTAATGATTGATATTGGATGAATGGATGTTGTATTTTTATATTGTTATTAACTGCAATTTGTTGTGGATTTTTATTTCATTTGGGATTGCGGTTTGAAATGATATACAACCGTATTTATATTTTAAATTACGAATTGAAATGATAAATATCCATATCACTTGACCATAGGATAGAAATTATATACAGACACCATCGGTCTATATATAAATATTTTGAAAATGATTTCTATGGTTTTAGAAAGAGATACATTGTTAAATAAATATGGATTTTTGATATTATATAAATATTATTTTTATATATAGTTAAATTCTTGAATTTAAGCTATGTATAAATTGTTAAATTAAAAAAATAAGTTTAATAATAGAGTTTGATTTTATTAAAATATAAAATGGGTAAGTATTTAAATTATATTTTAATATAGAGTGTATAATGATTTAAATAAGTCAAGGTTGGAAGATAAATTGGAGATTTATCTGAAATTGAATTTATTTAGGAATTAAACTCAAATAAGTAAATGCGAAATTCATAAAATTTGAAATTTTAGAAGGTATGATTCTTATAACTTGATTTTTGTTTAAGGTTAATTAAATGAATGTTTCAAGAATATAGATTGAAGGAAATATTTAGTTATTTGTAATTTGAGCTTTATTTAAATGATAATGGATTTATTATGTAAAATGTTTCAAAACTAAATAATAGAAAAATTAATTGTTGAATCATAATTACCAAACTTAGTTTTGAAATTGTTGGATACTTTAAGTTTGAAATATTTTGAATTTGAAATGGTTTATTCTATGGATCAAATCTTTTTTGAAATTGATAAATTTGGAATAGTTTATTTGGGAAACTTAATTGAATTAAAATTTATGATTTGGGATTTGGTTAAATATAAAATGTAGAAATTCGAGTTGTGTTGGATTTGATTTGTGAAATTGAAGAAGCTATTTTATTATATAAAGTATTTAAATATCTAAACCATTTAAGTGGTGGAAGTTATGTTTCAAAGTTATGAGTTTCAAGGTATTAAAATTATTCAAGTGTTTTAATTTCGAAATGTTATAACTTTGAAAGTGCTATGATTTCGAAAAAGGGATATATTTTAAATAAAATGATATTATATCGATTTGGGTTTATTAAAATGATATCATATTGATTTGGTTTTAAAAATGGAAATGATATCGTATTTATATGGTTTTGGAATGAATATTATATTCTAGTTTTAAAGTATAAATTATTTTGAAATGACCGTGGTGTTATAATAACGTTTGGTTGTTAAAGAGACCGGGATCGGCAGTTGTCATACTCTCTTCCAACTCTGAAAACCACTTTAACAATCGTGTACGCGGTGGAGATTCCACTATGAAGTAGGATGGTGGTGACGTTCTATTAAGGTATGTATGTGGACCCGACTCTAGTGAGTTGGCATAAGGTGGCTAAAACAGGAGCGATTCTCGGGCCAAGGAGGTAGCCCTTCTTATCGGACACACTCCTTCGATATTATATTCTGACTTTGGATTGAATTGGTGGCCGCTTTTGATTTTTGATTTTGGGGGTATGGATCGAGGTGGGCGGTAGTAGGTGCTACGCGTTACCACCAGCCCGAATGCGTAATTGTTATATCTACCATGGCATTGCCTTGTGTGCCGTGTCACCTACCCTAGCGCACCTTATACGATTTTGGTTTTGTACCATACCTATGGAGTGTCCTCTGACGACGTCCAATACGAGGGAGATTACGGTACTGTATAGACTATGAGAATATAAAAGTATGTTAAGGTGGAAAATGTAAAGCCTTAACGCTATTTTTAATTTATATTATACTTTACTGCAGATACTATTGTAATAGCGTATATTACTGCATAGTAGACAGTTTAATGGACCCTTAGGAGATGTAAATCCCGAGCATCTCTTAAGTTATTGCACTCACGTTAGACACTGGATAGGAGGTGTTAAACCCCGTAAACATCACCGACGCCGTTTACGCTCATATTTATTTACCGTTGATTTAACTCACATAAGATCTTTTAGTTCTGACTTAAGTGTTTTGTCTTTTCAATTCGCTCGGGTCAGTATGAGCATTTCAGGATTTGAAGACCTTATTTATGAAGGATGAAGACGAAGATTGTGTTATTATTACCTATTATATTATTCCACTGCATTCATACCGTTCCGCTGCAATATTTATTTATTCTCTGGTATGTGTAACTCTGACATGTGTTGTATAAGTATAATCAAATGTTTTGTAAAACAGCTTCATGAACTGTTTATTTGATTATTATATTTTGTCGTTCCGCTGTAAGATTTTGTTTTGTTTTTTTGTTCTGTCTCTGCTTTTTCTTATTCACCCCAATAACAACCCCCCTTTTTGTATGGTTTGCATCTGACATACAAAAAGGAGAGATGTTACACGTGCTCTGGAGACTTAGAGATTTTTGTAAATCGTTTATACTCTAGTCCGCGCTCTGGGGACTTAGAGCCAGTTTAGTGATGGTTGAATCATTTATCCGATCCTATAGAGTTCGGTAGATTCCCTTTAACCCAGTGTGGTGGTTTTCTCAACGTTGTTTAACTTCAGGATGCACCATGTTCTCTAACAATAAGATCCCAAGCATTTTCCATTGCCTAGCTTTGTTTACAGCCATGTTACCCTTAGAGATGCAAGGCAGTTGCTTAACCAATTCCATAGCTATTCTTGTTCATGAAAAATCAAATTTCCTCCAACCGGTTTTTGTCATGTTCTTATGACTACCCGTGGAACCCTTCATTTCCAGGTGCCAAATTTCATGTTCTTATAGGAATCTGAAATCGAGGAGCAAGTTATCACATTGCCTCCGATATGACCGTGTTCATTCCTATACTGATCATGGACCAGTAGAGTTCGATAGTGTTTGTCTTGAATCCATGGCATTTAACCATGCTTGTTTCAGGCTATATGCACTATGCTAGGCTGATAGCATTATTGCGGATATCAACCTTATTCATTGGTTCCAATCTTCGGGAATCAATGGTTTAGCTGCTCGATTTCAAACGTTCTCTCCTTGCCGTGGTCCGCCTTCAGATATTAGCTGGTTTTCTACAAGTTAGGCTTTGAGACCTCGGTCGAGCATCTGCTTCTGTCTTTGGAAACCAGTGCGTTGATAATTTGATTCTAGAACAACGTTCAGTAGTTGTCTATCTCTGGACAACGGTACATTCCACCTTTTATTGCAAGTTAGAGCGATCTTTTATCCTGACCAAGTGTTAATGTGTTCCATGCCCCTCAGTCCACAAGGCTAATTATTCTAAACAATTGATGTAAGACTTGACGTTCTGGGCGGCTCTGTCCTCAGCCAAAGGTACGTTGTAGCTCCTATCTTTAGGAACTCGTGACTGTGATGTCTTGAATTTTGTACATTAACTTTGGTCAATAAACAGAATTCTTTGCCGACATCTTGGTTTGTGAGCTTTGCGTTACTACCTAAGCAATTTCGATTCTTTCCGGTAGCGAGAGTTGATCCCTGTTAATCGAAGTGTCCGGCCTTTGACAGTGCGCGGCTTATGAAATTCCTTTGTGTTGCCTATCTTCGGACAATGTGAGGGGCTTTCATTTTGAAAATTAGTGCACAACCTATTGGATGCACAACTTTCCGTGCTTTTCGGTGTTGTCTATCTTCATACAATGTGAGGAGCGTACGTTTTAGGAGTTAGTGCACAACTTTTGAAATGCACGGCTTTTGGTGATCCTCGGCGTTGCCTATCTTCGAGCAATGCGAGGAGCGTATATTTTGGCGCGGCTTATGAAACACATGGCTTTTGGTGCTCCTCAGCGTTACCTATCTTCGGACGACGTAAGGAGCGTAAGTTTTGGCGCTTCTCGGTGTTGCCTATCTCCGGGCAATGCAAGGAGTTATTCCTTGATGCTTCTTGGTGTTGCATATCTCTGGGCAATGCGAGTAGTTAGTCTTTTAGTGCTCCTGGGCGTTGCCTATCTTCAGGCAATGAGAGGAGTTAGTCTTTTAGTGCTTCTTGGTGTTGCCTATCTCCGAGTAACACGTGGAGTTAGTTTTTGATGCATGGATTATGAGATGCACGGCTTTTGGTGCTCCTTGGCGTTGCCAATCTCCAGAAAACGCAAGGAGTGTAAGTTTTGATGCTCCTCGGCGTTGCCTATCTTCGGAAAATGTGACGAGTTAGTCTTTTAGTGCTCCTTGGCGTTGCTTATCTTCGGACAACACGAGGAGTTGGTCTTTTAGTGCTTCTTGGCGTAGCCTATCTCTATGCAATGTGAGGAGTTAGTTATTAATGCATAGCTTATGAGATGCGCGGCTTTTGGTGCTCCTTGATGTTGCCTATCTCCAGGCAACACTAAGAGTGTAAATTTTGATGCTTCTTGGCATTTCCTATCTTCGAAAAACATAAGAAATCAGTCTTTTACTACTCCTTGGCATTGCCTATCTCTGGACAACGAGAGGTAGTGCTCCTCGGCGTTGCCTATCTCCGAGCAACGTGAGGAGTTAGTTTTTGGGTGCTCCTCGGCATTTCCTATCTCTAGGCCATGCGAGGAGTTTAAGCTTTGGGCCTTCCTAGCGCTGGAGGAGTGATACCAGTTCATAAAAGGTAAGAATTGAGTTTTCCCATCAATCCAGCAGTTTGACTTCGTTGGAACGCGGTTTCACAGTCCTTGGAGATAATTAGTTTTTAGATTGGGTAGTCATGGCTTGGATTCTTCCGTATTTCGGGAAGATGTGCTCATCCCAAACAAATAAGATTGCCATGGCGAAGAGATCTACATTTGACTACATGGAGATGGTTACGAAGAAAGAGCTTATGGGAGTTCGGAGCAAGACTCTCGGTTTTTGGTCCAAACTGCCTTTAGAGAATTGGTCTCTAACTGGCATACGGTCTAAGAATAAGAGGAATTGGTCACCAAGAGTGGTAAAACAGTAGTTGGAAAGAAGTGAGCAAGTATTATGCTAGTATTTCATTTGTCGCACTAGCTAGTCGTTAAGTCCGTGGTTGTCAGAATGCCAGAACTTTTAATCGGACATAACGGAATCGTGGTATGATTAGTCTCGGCCTTTCTTATGACTATTCAAGTATGTGCAATGCTCCCAATGCCACAGGGCTGTTGGCCTACTTGAACTGTATCCATGGTCTCTCCACAACTCGTTTGGTTGCCCCCAGTCCAATGGGAGCGTTTCTTCCGTGTTCTAAGTCTTGGCTTGATTCGAGTCAGCCTCCAATTAACCACAAGGTCGATTTAGTTTTGGCTTAGTTCTTTTGAGTGACTTTGAAGCTATGGGGTTCAACACTGTTTGTTTCATTGATCGTTTAATTATGCCGAGTGACTGATATGATTGTCGATTTGTGGCCTTGGAGCATGGCTTCGTTGAGTCTAGAGGGCTTTGGATTAGGTGACTACTGATCTTCCAGTTCACCTTCATGGATATCAGTCATACATAAATTTCGCCGATCTACCGGTTCGCCCCCACGACGCTTTAGTTCGCGAAAGACCTTCACATTCACGAAGGATTTTTAGGATCAGATGACCACTGATCTACAGGTTTACCTTCATGATGCTTTAGTTCGTGAAAGACCTTCACGTTTGTGAAGGGTTTTTTGTGGCCGGATGTCCGGCAACCATACGGCCTTGGAACGATAATTTATCGATTCTGAGAGGAGTTTTGGGTCATGTATCCGACGACCCGGCTGTCTTAAAGCAATGATTCATTGACTTCAAGAGGAATTTTTCGGATTCAACTTGAGGGAACACAGTATTACCAGTTCATGTAAGCTAAGGTGTTTGATCTGTTTGTTCGACGATCCTTTGGATAAGACTTCTCGGCGCCACCAACAACGTCGGTTCTCAAAAGGGGGATTGACATGACTCGCCGAGGGCATAGAAGTATTTCTTTCACCATATTGTCTGCAATACCCCTGTCCTGGTATAGCTTATTTGGAAAAGGAGAGTAGACAAGGATGGATGAGAAGACATCGCTTTAGGTTGCTGTCCAATTCCTTAGTTGTTAGCTAGATAGAGTACTATTTAATAATCATACATTCGTCCGATTTTGTCAGTTAGTTGGGATGCTTTTCTGCTGGGTCTTAGTAGCCTTGCTTGGGCAGAAGGTCCCTGAGGTCTTGTAGCTCCTTCACCATTTGGTATGTTCTTAGGCACACTGCCGGGTTTGCCTTCTTTTAATTGCACTACTTCTAGTCTTTAGAACGGGTTTGCCTTCCCATAGAATTCTTTCCGAGTAACAGGTTGTTTCATCCTTTAATGATTCCTGAGAGCCTTGTAGTTGACTGCATCCATCGCCCTCGCTTCGTCCATATGTTAGTCATACTTGTAAAGAAGCAATTTCGAATTGGCTATACAGTTGTATAAAAGGTATAGTTGGCCTGATAAACTTCTTTGGATATTCTGCATGTTAAACGGTTTCGATGAATGGGTTTTGGTTAGAAAAGATGCCATAATCGTTGTTAGACCATTCTGTTTTCAAGTTACGATTGTTTATAATGTTTGAGAATGATACATGCATGATTGTCTAAGCTTGAATGATTTGAAATGCCGATGAATGACAAATCACTTATGATGGAGTCGTGGATCAGTGACAATCCCAAAAAAATTGAAACTAGGTGAGATCAGTCTGGGATGACAAAGAAGGCCCCATAAGGTTGCATCCTAAATTTCAAGGTATTCGTAGTTCGCCCACTCGAATTATCGTCAAAAGAAGATAGATCAACATTGATGGATCGGTAGTATTTTACTTGGAGTCCGACCCGAGAAAATTTTCCATTTGTTTGGAGTCAGCACATGGTTCGCTTGGAATCACAGAATTTGAAGTGCTAGGTTGGTGACAAATGTTGCTTAGAGCCATTTATTGTTTGTTTGGGGAAAATTTTGATTTTACCCCTATCAAGCTATGGACCAGAATTTCCTACGCTTACTTCGGGTCAAATGGGTGATTTCCTGAGTTTGACTTCGAGTCAGGACTTCCAGAATCTACTTTGAGCCAAAGAGTCGATTACTCGAGTTCGACTTCAGGTCAACCCTGGAGCGAGTTTTCAACGACCATTTTGACGATTTTCGACGATGACCGTTCGTGATTCGACAATGTGAACTCCATGATGGGATTGGAAGCTGATCAGTTGGGAGTAGTCATAATATACCATAGGAGCCTGGCATTGTAATTGATCTCGGTTTGTATCACATCTTCTTGGTCATCCGGCCTCTAGGAATACCGTCTGAGTAGAAGTTCCTCGTCCATTACTTGGCACCATGCTACGACACGGGTTTTAGAGCTTCTTCTAGTGTTTTGCATGTTGGTATTTTCATCCAATTTATCTTCCTCAAATTGTTTGTCATCTTCAGAGTCGGAGAGAGCCCTCGTTATATCCTTCCATGGGTATTCACTTCTAAGTTCGGGTTTTTTCGTCGGTGCTTTTGCAATAGGTGGAGTGTTAACGTTTTCTTTCATCATGATTCTTGGAGCTCCACCCATTGCTCCTTTTCGACTATATCCCTATCGATTATAGCTTCTGGCTCGATGGTGACCTGGCAAAATAGTATGGATCGCCGGTGATCCATAGTACATGGATCACTAGCGATCCATGTACTTAACTGATTTCAGTACTTTGTCTTCTAGAGTATATGGCGGTCTGGTGAAAAGGTATGGATCGCTAGCGACCCATAGTGCATGGATCGCTAGCGACCCATGTGCTTAAGTGATTTCCGAGCTTTTCCTTTAGGATCGCGTCTACTATCTCATGTTGATGTTCTTCATCACCTTAGCATGTGTTTGCTTGCTTTTTATTTGATCCTTCTTCGTTGGTTCTTCTGTTCTCAACAACAAACTTTCTAAGTAGAGATTGGGGATTTAACTTCTGAATCTATCTAATCCAAAGTAGATAGCTAGGTCTAAGCTTGAGTTGGACTCTCAATGAAAGCACCGAAATGTTGACCCAAAAAATGGACCAACACCCTGGTTTGGTTTTGAAAGCACCAGCCCTGTCTTGACAGGACAATATAACAGATCATAGATATAAAGAAAGAACAGTAAAAGAAAGTAGATAGAGAACTTTTATAGTAGTTCGGTTGTTAATGAAGCCTACGTTCACTTTATAGTATTACCATAGACTGATTTTTGTTATAATAAATGTTTGATTACAAAGCTTTGGTTATTTTCTAGCCAGATTGAATTTCTAGAACTGAAATCTACTAGAGAATCACAATATATCCCTTTAGAGATTGTTGTGTGGAGGTAGAGAGTGAAGACTAATTACAGCAGAACTTTAGCAACCAGTCCGGAGAAGATCCTCTTTATGTTGCAGGTAGGTTGGTATTTATATGGGTCGAAGAGCTTGTTGACGAGGCCACTCCATCATCAGCTCGCAGATAGGTAGGAAACGACCCTGGAAAAGTTTGACTTGCAAAACGAGGCAATGCCATGGGTCGTTGGCCCATGGCCTATGGTTCACTAGCGACCTATGGCCTATGAGTCGCTAGCGACCCATAGACTTGGCTCGTTTTGCGAGCCAAGGTCTTGGCCTCCTTTCATAGTATTCTTTGGCTATACGGGTTGCTAATGATCCAAGCACTTGGGATTTTTCTAGAGTTTGGAATTGGAGATGTTTTGATAGTCTTCTATTCTAGTTGCTTCGTTTTGATGGCAATTCACTAGCTGTTTGTGCTCAACTGCCGATTGGACTGAAAGAATGTTGGTCTCTCTGCTTCGCCAGTCCCAATCGTTGTTTTAGTCATATAGCTTGGCCCTTGTCGATCCTTGTCTTAGCTTTTCTAGTTAAGTTATGAACCATCCTGTTTACACAAGGTTGTTCTCTTTTCTATTGGTTTTTGGTAGGTTAAAAACCCCGATACCAGTAACCACTTTGATCCAAAAGATGTTTTAAAGGTAAAATCCAATACTTTCGAAAGGAGTACATTCATTAGTTTAGAAGCTATGTTTCTAAAGACTTTTGAGTAGCGTTTTAATACCTTCGAAAGGTCTATTTGGTTTCGAAAGAGCTTATTTAACAAGGGCTTCGAAAGGTATATTCATAGTGTTTTAATTTACTTTCGAAGTAGGTTACCTAAGGGTTTCGAAGGAGATGTTTTCAGGTTTTCCAAACAAATAACCCGATCTCAATTTAAAGGAAAACCCATGGCATAAATAAAGAGCTTTAAAATGAAGTTTTTGAAGAATTTTTCCCTGAATAACAGGTTGAAGGGATTAACAAACTTTTATATAAAATAATTTCAAGGATATAAAACTACGGGTGTTGGTATTATTTTATTGTTTTGATTACTTCTTCATACAATTATTCACATTGTAATTAACCAATGACGGTACTTTGAGGAAGGGCAGAATAACCAGCTAGGTTGATCCAATAGTGAATATAACTTAAGAAATATTAAAATCTTAATTAAAGATTGGTAGGGGCCAATATGTTCATAGTAAGCCCAAGAAAACTGTGTATATCAAAAGACATTTGCAGGGACCAATAAGTTTATATTAAGCCTATGAAAACTATGATTTGGTATTGGCAGGGGCCAATAGGTTTATAGTTAGCCTATAAAAACTATATCCAGATTAAGATATTAACAATTAGTCAATAGGTTCCTAGTCAGCCCATGAAACCTAGGATAAGGGAAAAATATTGGAGTTACCAAACGGCAGTGATCCTATGGAAAACTATGAAATTGGACAAGAAGTGCATAAACATTTAACAGGTTATTAGTAAGCCTATGAAAACTAATAGGCTAATAGTAATCCTAGAAATTATAATTGAGACAGGTAGTTAGAACAAATGAGGATGGGTAATCTAGAATTGATTCACTTGTTTTGCATATTATCATATTATACTATTTTAAATTGTTTTTACCATTGTGGATGTAGGAGCACAGTATATGGTTTTTAAAGGTTTTAAGATACCAGTGAGGGGAAAACCCATTCCGCTAAGCAGCGTGGTCTCACTAGATATCTAAATGATTTGATATGGTAGATTATTATTCTTACCATGCTTTATTTCTAACTCGAATTTTATGTTTTCCTTTTAAACTCTCGGGTACCCAATTGATTTTGAGTAGTTTGAGGTTAGAGTTTTTAGGTGTTCCTTTAGACGAATAAAACTTCCAGTGACATGCAGGAGGCATGCTAGCTACTTAGAGTTCTTTTATTTTCGTTGTGTTTGGTTGTAAAGACAAACTTGTTTTATTGCCTTATTATATACTCTGATCATCCAAGGGGGCATCTTCATATGTAATAAGTATATTTTATCTAAATGTGGTTTGCGCAATGAGATTATGTAATGAATTTGAAATATTTTGAAATGGAATGTGGACTTTGTTTACCGTTTTAATCTTTTTCCATATTTTTTTGTTTCTGTGTATAAATGTATATAACATTGCCTTATTTGGTCACCAATGATTAATAAATATAGATGACTGCAGCATCCTTAACCGTTAATTTTGAGCTTCCAAGTAGGAGGATGTTACAAAAGTAGCGGTTGGACATGACATATTAATTATGTCTAACTTATTTAAAACAAGTCAAACGTAATTAATTTCATAAACTAGGTCGATGGCTAAATAACAAAATACAAAACAAATATATCTTCAACTTATCTCTTCATATGCATCTAATAGCTGCCACATCTTCTTCCTCGTCTTTAAATAAATCTATACAAGAATGATTCGATAGAGAAACTCCAAACTATATTCAAACATACTTTCTATTTCACCGGATTAGGATACACAAAAAGAAGGGTCAGTTCCATGAGTGCTTTCCATAAATACTTGATTGACCATCACGAACGGAGTATGCTCCCCTTGTCCTAACTCGCAAATGGGACAACAAAGTCAGACGTGCAATTATTTTCAAAATCTGATGATGATAGAAGGAGCTGTGTGGAATGCAGACATGGGAGTCATTACCGAAGATGTTGATTTCTGGGCCTACACTATGGTTCTATGCTGAAGAGCTTGGAAATTCGTGCTTCTATCGATTGTGAGTTGTTTGATTATCCGCTGGGGGACATCTTGTTAGCGGAACGTGATCGTTCGACGATCAAATTCAGTTAATCCTCCCCCAATTTCTTTCTTTTGGCGAAGCTGAGCGCTTGATCAGACCGAGTGACGAAAGCACCGAGGAGATCATGGATGGGCTGGATAATACATATTCACATCAGTTCAATAACGTATCTTTTGCCCTAGAGGAGTTAAATCGCCCTTTGTCTCGATCTATCATAAACCACAGGCCTAATCGAAAGGTCAAGCGTCATGCTTGTCGATCCTTCCACCACCGCTTCCACTCATGTCCCTGCTCCTTATTTTACTTGATCCTTTCCACCTGTACCGATCTTTATCTTCGTGGATTGGGTTAGTTTTATGCACAGAAGTTTGCCATTGCTAGCATCGTTATGATGAATGCAGAGAAGCTGCATGTAGCCATGACGGTGAAGGAAGTCAATGATCCAAAGTCAGTTATGAAGGTTGTCCGTATCTTTATTGTGGAATATTATTGTTAAATTGTACTTTTTTTTCATAATTTATAACAGTTGTTTGAATTTGCCTTTGAAATTGAATTTGAATTTTACTTAATATTAAATTTTAGTTAAATATTAATAGTAATAATTTATGCAAAATAATAATTACCTTTAACCAAACTCTAATCAAATTTGCATAACACATCTGAATTTTCCGCCAGCCCACTCTGAGTATAGCATGATGGATCTGATTTTCTCGCCGCTTTTCCCTAATCTCTCATTTTACGTTCTTTTGCTTGTGGTAGGCCTCGACTGGTTTAAATTCATCGGTTCTCTTTACCTTTGGACCCCAACTAAAAAAGACCGCGAATGAAATACCCCTTCTTTTTCTAAAACCCTAAAATTATGGAGATTGATTCAAACATGGAGGCAGAAATGCATGTCGAAACTATAGAAATCCAAAGATACAATAGCACCGATTCTTCCCAGTCTTCTACAGCAAGGCGCTTCGGTATAAGAAATACCATTCACACTAACTTTGGGGATGATTACATTTTTCAAATTGCTTCCAGGTAAGTCTCTTAATTTTAAATGTACTTCCGACAATTTCGTTGGTTGATACCATGGAAGACAAAATCCGTGAATGTAATTATTAAACTGCAATATGTAATATTTCCTCACTTTTATATATTTATTTTAATAAAGTTTTAATGATTTTTATTGGAACTAAAGCGAGGGTAATTCTACATTGGCGGTGTCATTGTCATCGAATGTGATTAAGCTGTATTCTACCCTAACCGGACAGTACTTTGGAGAATGTGTAGGCCACCGTGGAAAAATTAATGAAATGTCATTTGCTATTCCTAATTCCCCAAATTTAATCTGTTCTTGCTCTTCGGATGCAACTATTAGAGCTTGGGATACTAGAACATTCAAGCAGGTATTATCTGAATTTAGTTTTGGATGTTGTGTATGTCATATTGTTGCTGAAATAATTTTCTAATCTGTACATCTTCTTTGTGTGCTACAAGGGCATAGGTTTTGTACTTCCTGTTCCAAACAGAAAAAGTACCAACTGAAATATTTCATGATTGGTTGTTTCAACCATCACTAGGATTACAAACACCCTTTCAATTTTCATGTTTTACTGTATTTCTGTTTCTGTATCGCATGCATGCATATATGCTCACATTGTGCATGTCATGCACTATATGAAAAAAATCAATGGGAAGACATCCCCAACCAAACATTTCCATTCAGCCAGCTCATATACACCAAATGTTTGTTGTGTCTCAATCAGTAAAATTCCATCAACTGAACTAGTACTAGGAAAAAATAACAGTCTGATATTAAGAAGAACAAAAAGCGGCACATTAACAACAAATTTTCTTTTTGTGGTACTTAAAGAAATGAGGGTGATTTAGAGCATCTCCAACAGATCCACCCTCAATATTCAGGACTCGGAATATTAGGGCTTGATATTTGCTAAAACACTAAATAAATAGGCACTTATCTAATAAGTGCTTGATGATAGACACTTATCTAGTAAGTGTTTGACTTCAAATGCTTATCTAATAAGCGCTTGATGAGTAAGCACTTATCTAATAGCCCGATGACTAGCCGCTTATATTAAATAAGTGCATTATTTCAAACATTTATTAATCAAGCGTTCACACCTAATCAATATGCTGGATCCTAAGCCTTAATAATCAGTTTGAATTGCTCCATGAGAGGTTTTTTCTAACAAACAAAATATTCAGGTTGAATTTTGTGCTGTTGAAGATGCTCTTAATCATGATTTAGTTATTTGTCCAATCTACCTCTTTTTGATGAAGTTTGAGTTTGTAATGTTGCAATAATGAGCTATATCCAACTTTCCTTCGCGATAGAATTACATTCTTTTAAACTCCTATGATTGGTTTAGATTATAATCAGGACGCATAATTGAGCTAGAATCAATAGCCCCATTTATTTAGCACCATTTATAGTTCTCCGATATCAGCCACAAGTTTATATTTAAATATTTGGTCCATATGACATGAGAGAGAAATAATAAATATTTGAATATAAACTTGTGCCTAATATCAGGAGGCTACAAAATGGTGCCGAATAAAGTGGGCTATTGATTCTAGCTCGACATAATTTGTATCAATTTTAGTTAACATGTTTGGAAATATAATTCAGATTAGTTTCACATTGTTTACATGTTAGATGATGTGCGTGTGCGCACACACATAGTTGCCAATAATATTAAATTATTACAACTTAAACCCCAATTTAAATTGAATCTCTCCTAGTACGATTCAGTTCTCAAATCCCAATTCAATTACAACCACATCAAGGAAAATCATTTATACCATATTCAAATAGAAATATCAAGATTTGATTGAATACTCAAATTAAATTTTATCGTTTTCTATAAAAACGAAGACGAAACAAGTGATTTTTATTTTATTTTAAAGATTCAGGCAATGTAGAAATTCAAGCATTGAAGTAAATGTTAAATATGTGGACTATTACCATAGAAAAAGAATCAATTCTACATACTTAAATGTCATTTGATAATCTATATAGAGCAACAATTTTAGCATACAAGTACATCTACATAATTATTAAATATAGTTCCCTTCAATCTACAATTTATGATTTAAATCTAGTTTTGATTTAAAATTTGAACTTTACCGAAAATCCCGGTTAGACAACATTGCACATGCATGCATATACATACGCATGCGTGCGTGTGTACGTGTTATGTAGACATTTGAAACTCATGCAAATTTTATTATATCGGTAATAAAAAATAAAAAAATGATACATTTTGAGTTTTGTTTGACACCAAATACCGAGAAGCTATACATAGCAGATTTATAATTATGAATCTCCTTCTGAATATCAAAGTTACGGTTTACCAGAATCTTCATAGCCTGGTAAAACAACACTCATAAAGTTATTATCGTGTAACTAATATGGTACACTTTTTTTTTTTTTTTTTTTTTTTTTTTGTATTTTTGTATTTTTGTTTTGTTTTTCCATGTTCAGCCAGATGATACCGTTTTATGCTTCCTAATGATACGTTAAAAGATATATGTTCAGTTTTGTTTGAAACTAAATGCTGAGAATCTATACATAATAGATTTACAGTTATGAATCTTCTTCTGAATATCAAAGTTACAGTTTACCAGAATCTTCATAGCCTGGTAAAACAATACTCGTAAAATTGTCTATCATGTAACTAATATGATATTCCTTTTCTATTTTTTTATTTTTTTTATTTTCTGTGCTCAGCCAGTTAATACTATTTTATGCTTCCTAATGATAGGTTTCTTCATTGAAAGCTGGTTCTTACCAAGAAATATTTAGTTTTTCATTTGGTGGATCGAGCGATAATCTTCTTGCTGCTGGATGCAATGCACAGGTACCCCAATCCTATTCTATGGTTTTATTATTTCATTCTCACATGTTATCAAATTACTTTTATATCAGTCTTAACTGTACCTCTCTTAAGCATGATACTATATGGTATTATTATTGTTTGTTGTGAGAAATTGGAGTTTTTTGCACTTTCGTTTTTCTTTTGATGTGTGTACATGCATTGTGTGTCTTTGTACAATCTATCATTGGTCAGCTTGCTTATATAAAGTTCATTTGAATTCCTTGCCTATTGAACTGTATTGACCAGACCTGCTTACAGTACCATCCCCTGGCCCAGTCAAGTTTTTTCTTTTCTTTTTATAATTTTTTTTATAGGGTATATGTTTGATAAATTGTATACTGTGGTTTGAAAGTTTTTTTATTTTTACAAATTCTTAAAGGCGATCCAAAGAATTTTAATTGATTTGGAGCTGTTGTCATGGTAACTATTTCTACTGATATTTAATAACGAGTGGTTTTTGTCAAGGGCCACTAGCTCAGTTGGATACAAAGGTTCTAGAGGTTACACCATTTTTTTTTTACCCGACGTTATAGCGGGCTCAAAATACATCTAGAAAGGTGATATCATATCCTAATGGTTGTGAACCACATAACCTTAAAACAACTCCATTTTCACAATTCCTCGGGTGTGAGGCTATGACGACCCGCCTTTTCTACCATCGAAAATCGACACTAATACATGCTCGCTATTCACATGCCGCGGATCCAAGCGCTGGAGATGCGGATGGTCAAGGGTAGAAAGAAGAAAAGAACAGAACAAAATCTTACTCGAATGGAATAACATATATATTATTTCAACATATAGCCTCTGCAGCGGAAAAGAACAGAAAATAATCTTACACGAATGGAATAACATGAGACTGATGTGATATTTATAACTGTCCATGTTAATGTTAAGTTAAACTTTGATAAATGTATTTAAAATTTTCCGCTGTACAGATTATATGTTGAAATAATATATGTTATTCCATTCATGTAAGATTCTGTTCTATTTCTTTTTCTTATTTCTACCCTTGATCATCCGCGTCTCCGACGCTTGGATCTGCGGCACGAGTTTACCCAGAATGTATTAACGTCGATTTTCGAGAGTCAAGAAGGCGGATTATCACATTAGGTATTAGAACTTTGCTTGAACGAACGCCTAAACCTTATAGGGGTAAAGTCTCATCAGAAGTAGGATTAGTAATATCCTACGATGAGTTACTCATTAAAAGTAGAATTAGTAACACCCTAAAATGAGTTGAAAGTATATTATATAAGAGCGCGTATCTGTTAATGATATACAAATGATTTTTGCTTTAGAAAAATATGGTAAATGACATAATTTTATCTAGGATTATATTTTGAATATAAAGAATATATTTTCAGAAAATATATAGTTACACATGTTGTAACTTGAATGATAGTTTGAAATCAAGATTAGAAAAATCTAAGTACGAACATCTTGTGATTAGAATTTCACAGTTTAACCATGAAACGTTTAATAATAACACTGAGAGGATTAAGAGTAATACTTTGGAAAATGATTTGGATAATGAGAACTTTTATCTAGAAAGGGTTTTAGGAAAAGAATTTTCAAAGGATTTTATTTGAAATATTCTAAGTATTGGTTTGGGAGAAACAATATCGTGTGCTTAGCAAACTATCACCCTTAATATTGTACAATTAAAATGAGTTTGTGCTGGTATGAACTTAGATTTGTAACCTAATATTGGATTTAGTTAAGACAATTAAAAGGCTTAGTGTCTAAGTGTTTATTGTTGCTAATTGTAGAAACCCTCAAGCTATGAGAGAAAGTATTGGATGAGAGAGACCTTAAGAGCAAATTGGGGGTGAAAAGAATGATCTAATCATTCTTTCAAGTGATGAGGAAGAACCCAGAAAATGATCACTTAGCAATATTATGCCCACCATTAAAGGAGAATTAAACCTATACAACCGACTAGATAAAGACAGTTACTCTATAGCCTAAATGTTTATATCTCCTTGGACTCCAAAACTTTTTATAGTGTCTAGTAATGAAGAGACCCCTCAGGAGGAATGTGGATCATTGACCCAATAAGTTTAGAACTCGAATAGAAAGAAAAAGTTCTCGAGGAGGAGACGATGGAAGAAGATCTGAACCTGAAAAGGACCCGAACACTATGATATCCCATGAATCAAACAACAACAGTAGAGATAGTAACGTCGTATAGGAGATGGACGGTGATCATATTATTTGGTGCGACGAGTCGTCAAATTCCCTCATTCATTGAGACAATATGAAGGACGAAGAGGAAGAATTTGAGGATCCTAAGGGAGAAAAAGTATAAGGTTTAGAAGTACTAGAAGAAGAAGAAGTCATACAAGAGTGCCGGTGGGACTTGGGCATGTACCATGGAACCAACCCCGACCACCATATGAAGTGGATGTGATACGACAGGTTGAGGACGGAAACAAAGCTGATAACGAACAAAATGATAGTGATGACGGTGGAAAAGTCTTGTTTGATTTTGGATACGGAAATGGACCATCAGCATCAGACTCAGAGGGGTGATTATAATGTGAGATTGGAAGATTTGGAAACACCTGACTAGTATTAATATTATGTAGTAGCATATATATATGTGTGGTTTGTGAGGTAGCTATGTTTGTGTCAGTATTATGAAAATCGAAGTAGGTTTAGGACTTAAGAATGGTTTAAGTATGTAAGGAGAAATGATGTGTGTAAGATAACGGTGAATGTAAAATATTATTATGTCCTTGTTTATGACATTGTTCAAATGTTGATACACAAATCACTTAAAAATTTTTCGTAAGAATAATACATCTTTATGAAATGTTTAAAAACTAAAACCAAGATTTTTTGAATATTTTGGAAAAAAATAAAAAGTATATGCATTTTACACGAATTATTTCGTAACATTAATTTGGTCTAAAGATTTAAATATAGGATTTTGATATCTGAAAAGGATTTATCACTCGATGTTTTAGGGCAAACACTGATGACGATTTATAGTCGGATCATTACATTTTCTTTCATAGTTGAGAGCTATGTAGGAAAATAGAAGTTTCTAAGCTTGATTAAAGCCCGCATTAGAGAATCGAAGGATCAATACTAGTCGGAAGAAAATGGTATATCCAAAATTAAAAGATCGAATAGGATAGTGTATACGGATAACATATCAGTACCACTCGAATTTATATTTGACATTTCAAGTTTTGTTTTGAATAAGTACTACCGGTTTTGCATTGTAATTTCGAAGACGGAATTCTTTTAAGGATGAGAGTTTTTAACGATCCATAAATTTATCACTTTGATAAATGATATTTAATTTTGAAATATTCAAATCCAAGGTTTTATAACACCAACCATAAAGATCTAAACCGTAAAATTAGGACAAGAACCTTGTTTTAACATATAATTGTGGAATATAGTTTCATAAATAAAGCACATGCTTGTACACAAATTTTCATCGATAAATTGATTTTTAATAGAAAGAGATTTTCTCATTATTTGAAATCACGAGTCTGGATACATACACTAATATGTCTATTTGAACAAGATTATGAATTATTTTTTTTGAAATTAAAATGTATTTATGACTTCACCAGAGATGTCATTGCTTTTATATATTTTTCGAAAATTTAGATTAAGTTTAAATAATCAAATGGTTGTTTTAATATGCTAATAATTCCTTTTGGTTAGTTATAAAATGATAGTAAATAATTCATAATAGTTTTGTAAAGGGGCATTTCACTAGAAGGACAAATTTTACAGTCCAATTAGTTTTTAGGACACACATCCATAGAAATTAATTTCAAGGCCAAAATCAGCAAAATAATTACTTTTAAGGACAAAGTCAGCAGTCCAATTACTTTCAAGGACATAATTTCATAGGTTTTTAGGCCATAGAAACTAATTATTTTGCATTTTGTGCTTAAAAGTAATTATTTCAGTTGTGTGTCTTAGAAACTAATTGCACTTGCTAAAGAGGCTCTTGAGGTTAATTTCCACTTTTGTAAAGTTATATACTTGATTTAAAAATATAAGAAAAATTAATATCGCTTTATCGATATAATAGTATTTTTTGTTAACATTTTTTTTAATATCAATATATATGGTCTATAATTCAGGTGAGATCGTTTTAATTCATTTAAAATGATGAGAAATATATACTCAAGTTTTGTTTATATATATATATATATATATATATATATATATATAGTTTAACTAAAAACTAGAAATGTGATCGGCAATCGAAATTAGAATTCGTAACGGTTTAACGTATAGAAGTTGTACAACGTTGTTTATATCACTTGAACACATCAAACATACACATGCATACATTAACACATACATATGCAATTAACACATGTAGAAAAGTAAAAATATACTTACCATTTACTCTAGAATTACATAGGGTATAAGATATTTTCTACCTTAAAAAGGAAACATCAACTCACTTACCCACTATCATCACCACACACATGGAAGATGACACGGGGAGGATGACATGGGGGAGGGGGGAAGTCATGCACCTTGATAGGAGAGTAGGGGTATGGGCAAGGGGAAAAAGAATAATTGCACATTTGGATACTTATTTCCGAAGTTTTTCCTATAAATACCCACAATTCTCTTCATAATTTTACACACTATTCTACTTCATCTTCTTCCTTATTCTCAAGCTTTTCAATGGCTTCCTACCTTAAGGAAACTATAAAGAAAAATATTGCAAAAAGAAATTAAATTAATACTATAGTATATATAAATTAGCAATCCACTTCAAAACAAGCTCGAATCACTGCATTCCCCCTTCACAACACGTGGCCACCACCATTCATCACTTTGGCCGAGCACTCCACCTCCTTCCAAGCTAGACCGAGCTTTCCCAAAGTCTCAAGCTCGACTCCATAGACTTTGGTTCGATCGTAGCGAAGTTATAGTTCGTTTTCTTAAATTAATATCCAATGAAGGTGATAAAACTCTATTAAATTTTTTATATATATATATATATATATTATACGAGTGTTATGACATACGCTTTGCGCGCGAATAGTTTTACTTATAAATTGTATATGTTTAAATCAGTCAAAAAAGATTTTTTTTATTTTCAAGTTATATTAAGATTTGTATATTTGTAAAAAAAATATTTTGAATTTGTAAAAGAAGTTTAATTTTAGATTCTTTTTAGAAGCGTTTTGAATTTGCAAAGCATGTTTAATTGTTAGATCATACTTTTAGGGGCATTTGAATTTGTAAAAAAGTTTAATATTATCCTCTTTTTAAGTGATCAAGCTTAGATAATATATATGAGCGTTTTTGGTAGTTCAAATTGATACCAAAAAAATGTGACACCAAAGTTTTTACAACTATTATTAAAGATATACGATGATGTTGTGATATGATTGCTATGAATGTTTACTATGCTTTGATCATCAACTTTGGTTGTTTACTATAGTTGTTTAATGGTGTTAACAAGTCACGTTAAATATACGTCGAATATCACAAAGGAAATCACTTTCCGAATAAAATGGTGTATACGAGCTTATTAAACCTCTTTAAAATGGTTTAAAATGATTTAGAAATGTTTTATAAACATTTAAAATTATTTAGATAAAGCTTAAAAAAAATGAAATTTGAGTTAAAATAGACGCGTCACATAACTGTAGTTCACGATTTCGCACCATAGAAAGTTAAATCCATAAATACAATGGATTTAGAGTCGGAATTCCTTAGAATAAGAATTTTTCGAACTCTTATAATCATAGTTCTCAAACAAAAGAAAATGATCGGGATTTCATTTAGTAGATTTTGAAATATGAGCAAATCAAGTTTTCAAAATAGTCGCGGTTTTGCTGTTTGGAAATCAAAATGGAAAATTCTTTAAATTGGATATTTAATTTTTTTTAAAAGTATGGAATAAATCCTATAAATATGTTAAAAGGTTTTAAAAAAGATTTGATTTATAAAAATGGACTTTTAAATAATAGAAAAGTCACATTGATTTGAAGAAGCTTTAAAAACACTATTCGCAGCACTTTTTGCGGAAGTTTTAATAACCTTTGAAATATGAATTTAAACTTAACAATTAATTCTCGAACCTTTTATAAATATTTTCAAATGAAAAATTAAGTAATATAAAGATGATTTGAAGGTTTTATAATTTATTTAAAAGAGTTCAAATAAATGATTGAAAGAAAATCCGTTATAAGAACGTGATTCAATCTTGGTTCTAAAAGCTGATGAGTAAACTAGATTTTCTATTTTTCAGATCGAGATGTGAGGTGCTTAAACTAAGAAGATAATCAAGACCAACCAGTGTCCTGGTTCACCTGACCTCTTTCCTGTGCGAGAGATATATAAGGTTGAAATGTCGAAAACGAGACAAGTATAAAAAATTTAATTTTTATAATTAATTAATGGTAGCTTGGATTGAATAGAGATAATCTTCTTAAACTTGATGTTAAATTCCGTGGAGGGAACTCGTACTAATTATATGAATTTAAAAGGTGATTTCACCGCTATTTGATGAATAGTACAAGTTGAATACGGAAATTAGTATCAAGTAGAATTAGTATAATTTCTATGGATCCGTTTTACTTGATTACTAACTAATTTGGATTTACCATTTTAGATAACACGGTTTCAACCTATTAAAAAGATATGTATTGGAAATAAGAAATCTTTGTTAAAGATTTAAAAAAATGATTTGGAAATATTTTCGTAAGTAAATGATGAAATGATTTGAAACTATTTCAAGATTTAAAAAGGTTTTAAGTAACCGAAAGATTTGATAAGAGTGGTTTAATAATCTTGTATATACTGAAAAGAAATGGTTTTAAAAGATATATATCTCCAAGAAGATATCACCCATTTAACATCTTTTTATCGATTATTGGTTAAAATCGGGGTCGGATTTAGGTGATTCCTATTTGAAATCCACTTTGAACCAATTTACGAGTTCGAAAGCAAAGATATGTTGAAAATAATGAAGTTGCAAACGGAGATCTTCATAACCGAAGGACTGTTTGTTGATAATTTCGGAGTAGCTTCCGAGATAAATAAATAGCAGTGGTCCTTTCATTCTGGGACTTCGTATGCAAAGATTAATCGCTACTAATCCTAAAGGTGATGCCCATCAGGATGTGGTAGTAGAGTGTCTTCAGTTTGTCTTGTTTCTAAATAACTTATATAGATGGGTGTCTGACATTACATTTTTAAGATCATAGTGTATTGCTCTCTACAAACGTACATCTGTTGCTGGTTTAGGAGGTAACCCCTCTTATGCTTAACATCCTTCTCTGAGACGTGCAAGCGCAAAGGTTGTACCTTTGTTGAAATTAATAATGTGCCGTTGGAAATGACAATTTGGCATTTTAAGTGAAAATATTCTAAAAAGGTAAATGTTAACTCTAGCTTCACACCCGTGGAATTGTGAAACAGGGGTTGCTTTAAGGCTATGTGATTCGCAACCATCAGGGTACGATATCATCTTTAAGATTTATTTTGCACCCGCTATGACGTCGGGTAAAAAAAATGTAGTGTATGGCATGAGAGCTCTCGAATAGGTCGGGAACGGTCGAGGTGATATCATATTCGATGCGATCCGTACCATCTGTTGGTCTCGGATAGGCCGGTCTTAATTCGTAGAGGACCATCTATGGCGGCCTCGGTGCATTCCTCTAGGGATGCACTGTACGGAAGGTAGTCCCTTATCTCGCTATTTGTTGAAAATCTTCAATAAGTGTCTTCGGTTTAGTTGTAAACCTATTATGCCGTCAAATTTAACCAATGCAACAATTTCGACTATTTGAATATATATGTTTATTTGGAAAGTGCTTTCAAAAAATGTCATTAAAATAATAGCACTGGATTTCGCGTAGAAACGTTTTGGTTATCATAAATTAAAAGCTCGTTCTGTGTTTACATGCGGCGTGGTCTTATGAGATACCCTTTGTTTTCAAAAAAATCTCGTATTTTGAGTTCCTCACACCACTCGCATGACTGGTTCGGAGTTTATTTTCTTTCCTTTATATTCTGGATGCTTTATTTTTCTGACAGCCTAGTAATCGGGTTTGTTTGGAGCATTTTGGGAGAGCTCGGAGCATGGAATTAGAAGATTTTTCTGAAGATTGTTACAGATATTTATAACTGTCCATGTTAATGTTAAGTTAAACTCTGATAAAAATGTATTTAAAATTTTCCGCTGTAAAGATTATATGTTGAAATAATATATGTTATTCCATTCGTGTAAGATTAAGTTCTTTCTTTTCTTCTTTCTACCCTTGACCATCCGTCTTTCTGACGCTTGGATCCGTGACACGTGAGTACCGAGAATGTATTAATGTCGATTTTCAAAGGTCGGAAATGCAAGTCGTCACAGGTTATGAGTTCGAACCTCTAAAACTTCAAAATGAGTGCTTTGCTTGAAAAAAGTACCATGCTTACTATCAAAAAATAAAATAAAATAATGGCTGGCTTTTAATCTATACATGCCTGGGGTTCATTGGTCATCTCTTTTCTATAATGTCTACCTTTTACTGTAATTTATATGGTGAGTATTGGTTGCATAATTTATAAACTACTAATTTTATAGTTTTAGTTGCTTAAATGTGTTTGATGTCAAATTATCTAACAGATTATGTTTTGGGATTGGAGAAATGGTAAGCAGGTAGCATGCTTGGAAGACTCCCACATGGATGATGTAACACAAGTACGCAGTTTGAATTTGAACCTTCGCGATAATTATTGATTTTTTCTTCAGTTAAAAGGCGACTGCGTAAAAAAACCATATTCGATGTGTGTGTATGCAAATCCTATTGGTTATATATCTTTATCTTTATCTTAATACTTATGTGTGTTATGTGTGACATGTCACCTGATAAAATGACAAATATAATTTTTTTTAATTGGATGTTATGTGTTATTTATATGATGATATAGGCTGTAGAGTTTACATCTTAACCCTACAAAGTAAAATTTTATTTTTCTTATTTTTAGGTTCGCTTTGTTCCTGATCAGCAAAACAAGCTTCTTTCTGCTTCTGTTGATGGTCTGATATGTCTCTTTGATACTAATGGGAAAATTAATGATTACAATCATTTGGAAACAGTGAGTAATTGATGTCTATTGTCAACTTGAAAATTCAGTTGCCTACTGCTCATATTTCTAAACCCAATAAATGCCAACCAGCTAAATTTGTAATCTGTCTAATACTTACTATTTCACCATGCATTATTTTTAGTAAATTTTTGCTGTAATTATCCGAACACTTTGATGAAAAAACTAAATACGCAAATTCACGCTCTATGTTTGCCCCAGTTCAAGCAAGTGGAACACTAAAATCCTTTTTCCCCTCTTATGAATAGTACATTTTATATCAAATTGCCTTTAAAACGCTTGAAACGTTTCAACATTTCAACATTAGTGAATTTTTTATCTCCAGTCTGTCAGAATTGTATGTACTATTCAGGTAATGAATGTAGGAACATCAATCGCAAAAGTTGGATTCTTTGGACAAAGGAATCAAAAGATATGGTGTCTGACACACATTGAAACATTAAGGTTAGATTACTGTGTTTTGGGACTTGCTATTAAAGCTTGCTTATCTTGGTTTAGTATATGCTTCTTAAAATGATGTCTCACTTGTGATGGCGAAGCTGACGTTTGCTAACCAGGATTTTCTATTAAAAAATAAATTGTTTCTTCTAATAAACTAGTGTGTAACCCGTGCGTTGCACGCAGTAATGTTGTTAAAAAATAGTATTTATATTTTAATTATTGTTAAAATATATTTTATTATGCAATATATGATGAATTTATCGTGATATATTAATCATAAATTAAAATGACATGCGATGCTCTGATATAAGATTGAGCATTCAATCCTCGTTAACTACATATTTCTATATAAAATTAACGTCCTAACTCAAAAACAATTATAAATTAAACTTGTTTATATCGTATATGTAAATAATTTATGTCTTTTCTTGATGGCATAAATAATTTATGTTACGTGACATATATTTTTATATGTATAAGTGAATAAGTAACTTTACCATTTTATTAATATGATTATTGTATATATATTGAATTGTCATCTTTTTAAGGATTTACAAATGAATTAATGAACATTAAATAATTGAGTTTATTTATATAATTTGAATTAAGTCTCAATATAATTTGTTAAATACAAGGAGTTGAATGTAAAAAAATTGAGAAGAGCGGCTAGTTTATCTACTAGTGAACTTTTATTCATTATATGGTTTTCATTTTTAAATAATTTTATCCTTGTAATTAATCATAGGTTTCATATTGTCGTAGGAGAGTCGTGCTTACAACTTTGTTAATTGCAAAAATAATGTTATGTAGCATTTAGTTGAATTATGAGTTAGGTATCAGTGTAATCTGTGCGTTCGCATGGTAATGTTGTAGTGTTGTAGGAGGTTTAATAACATGTTGAAAGTGAGAATGTTTATATAATGTAATATCAGTGTAATCTGTGCGTTCACATCATATTATTGTAAAATATAAATTTATCTTCAAAGGTTGCTCAAAATGAAATTATATTATATATAATGTACAATAACTTTTTAAGATAAATGAATTAGAAATTAAAAGAGTTATTATTATTTATGTATACACTTTATGTTATGTGATTTAAATATCTTCATATATCTTAATAAATAAGAAATAATTTTATCATTTTTCTCCATATCTATGAATATTGTATATATTGAAATTCCCATATTTTTAGGATTTATTAGATGATTAATGAATATTTTAATCATATTTATTAAATAGTTTAAATTTACAATTACAATTAGTTAAATATATGAACTTGAATGTAAAATATTAAAAGATAACTGAGAAGGGTTTTATCCGCGATTGTAAAAAAATTAAAATTTATGCATTTAAAGTTAATAGAAGTTTACAGTGCAATGTATAATAAATTCATTTATTCGATAAACTATAAAATAAATTTATCACTGCCATTAACGTATATAATTTATGTTCAAAGATATATATATATATGTATATATATATATATATATATATATATATGCATCTAAATGATTTTTTAACCAATTTGTTGATGCGCCTATAATATACATATTAAAACTTTCGCCTTTTAGGTTTATCAATAAATATTAGTTGACTAAGTTTAACCATTAGTTTAAATTTTGGATTATGTAAGTAATTTAAACATATGAAAATATATGAACTTTCTTGTAAAAGTTTTTAAGAGAATTATGAAAGATTTGCAAATAATTGACGATTTTTTTAGAAGTAGGTATTTGAATGTAAAATAATACGAAATGTTTAATAGAATTAAATATAAAGTGGTTAATTATAATATTTTGAAAATAAAATATCTAAACTTGGAGAGAATTAAGGAGAATAGTGACAAGTCCTAGAATTAATGAGAGAGTTTCAGATTCTTTCACTTTACTATTATTTAATAGATGAGCGAGAAGGATGTTACTGCTGCTTACACTTAGGTCTGTCAACGGATACTTTCGGATGCGGATGATGTCATATCCGCATCCGCATATGAAGCCGTTTTTCAGATATTAGATATCCGCATTCACGGATATGAACATATATCAGATAATTATCATATCTGCAAATGATCGATAAATCAAGAAACATAAATAAAAAAATTTGTTTTACAAAAATCTTTTTTTTTTTTTAATTCCATTGATTATAAAAGTATGCAAAATCAACAAATATGATGATAATATATAGTTTTGAGCAATTAATATGCATTTAATGCATATGATATAAATTATTGACTTAATAAAAAAAAAATAGATATCTTTCATTGTGCTAACATACACACAAAATAAACTATAATCTGGACAAATATTTTTCGGATGCGGATCCTTTCGTATCCGCTTCCGCATTCGTTTTTTCGGATATCGAATATTGTCCGCTTTTCGGATACATACATAAGAATGGATTTCAATTTTTCCGGGTATCCATTGACAGTCTATCTTACACTTTCGTACTCATATTTTCTTTTAAGATATAAAGTATGTTTATTACAGTGTGTTTTACAAATATGGAGAGACTGGTTAACTAAAACAATCGATTCTGAACTTGACTAATGATATTTCTGCAGTATTTGGGATTGGAATAGTTCTAAAAGAGAAGTTAATTTTGAAGACGCACGCAAATTGACTTCAGACCAGTGGAATCTTGATAACGTATGCTCCTTTTCTGATTATTTAAGAAAGTGTCTGGTTACCTTTTACCTAGGAATTTGTTCTAATGCATTATGTGATCATGCTCTATAACACACGTGCACGCACGTGTGCAAATTCTCATAGGACTTCACCCAATTAGTAAGACAATACATACCAAACAATGTGTTGCTTAGCTTTGTGCATGTGTATTAATTTCATTAATAAGCATACGTGCTCATGGACAATGTGGTTTCATATTATTCAGTAACGTTGAATTTAAACGTTGATAGCTATTTTGTTAACAAGCATTTTCATATGAAGAGACAGGGAAAAGAAGAAGATAACATATTTTATTAGTATTGGATGACGATTCAAACTTAAACCCTTACTGTTAAGATGAACAGCATTTTAGGCGTCCCACCCTTAATTAATACACAAAGCAGACTAATAAACTCTCACACTTGACCCATAACAGCATTGTTCTCCCCAGTTCTATTAATATCACCAGTAACTTCTGAATTCATCTTCTCTTCCTTTGAAATGTCAGCAAGCTTGTGCTCAGGCAGCTTGGTTTCTTTACCTTCTTTGTAATCCTTGTAGTACATGTACATCACCATTTGAACAACTCCAAATGTGAACCCTAAAATATTTGGAGTCTGTTTTAAAAGTAAATGTGCAAATGCAAAATGATTAGAAGCTTTGAAAGTGTAATAAAACTAAACGACTAAAAGTTATTAGTAAAGAAATTAATTACCGCTACATAGATATCTTTGGTTAGAAGGCCATAAAAAAACCATGCAATAGCGCTCAAAGTGAGAAAGAATGATAGGAAGAATGGCATGAACTCCACGCTTTTTGTACGGATAACTAGCCTCTGTAAAGAAAATGTTGTATCATGTTTCCTTTCACCATCATATTTCTGGCATTATGGAATCATCACATTTGCATATACAATTATATTAATAAAGCAATTAAAATATGGCAGAAGCCTAAGACTTCTTTAACATTGTCATAGATTCTATCCAATTTTTACTGCATATATATTAGTCTTTCTAGTTTTGAGTCAGCTATTTGTTTTCTTCAATGTCATAAGTTTCGGGTTGTCCCTTATGGAACAATGATATGTCTCTGTATTGGTCTTGGAATCTTATCGACATCGATTAACCAATGTAAAGTCCAAGTGCACAAGCACATACTACGGTTAGGATAATTGACAAATTCCATTATGTAATGGGCTAAAATACTGAATGCATGGACCCATGTGGTACGTGGAACAAAAAGTGGAAACAAAAATGGGAACGTGAAACATTACATGCCGTGGAACATGGTATGTTAGGGATATGCCTAATTCCATAAAAAAACAAATCTATCATTAACTTTTCATTCCAACTAATTATAAGTCATGATTTAACAAAAATTTAAAAGAAGTAGAAGACAATTATGACTTTTTCTGGGCACACAACTTATATATTTGATTAATCATGACTTAAAGGCTTCTCAATGTAGCTTCAAATATATTTTTATGTAATTTATTTGTATTTCCCACAAATATAGTCTGTTACTTACTGCATAAGTACACTTTTCACATTGTCAAAATCAACGTTTCAACTCATTAGAACCAACATTTCAGATCATCATAATATATGTTCCAGATAGTTGGAATCATCATTTTAAATCAAGAATGTACATATAATTCCAAATCTGTAGCTTACCACAACTGGAAACATGCGTTACAAATCGAAATATAACAGCGAAAGTGTGAACCATAGCAACATAGGTAATGACCATGATAAGGTATCTCAAATTACTTCTACGGGCTTATAGGAAAAAACAGTGTGTTGGTGTTATGATGTTTAACGGGCACTGTTGATAATAATAAATTAGAAAAAAAGTTCTTACTATGATGCTTAAAGGAGCCGCAAATACACTGACCGAGAAGGTCATATTGAACCAACCTACAACTTTTATGCGATCAGCACCCTTGAAACAAAGTAAACTGACAAGAACAATTGCAGAAAATAACCCCACAACTAGTATTAGGATCCATTTTATTGTGTTCATCTGCATAGCAATACCAATGTGTGTTAGGAAATAGATTGCATTACACCACCACAAAATTATGATTAAGAAACATGTATCTTACTCTAGCCTTCTTGTGTGCATATATTAGATAAATAGTAAGATACGCGGTCTCGATGATGACTCCAACAGTGTTGACAGTTATAAGAAGATAAGTGTTGGTCTTTATAATTGCATAGTAGATTAGCATCATTGCACTAAACAGTGCCACAACATATGGAAATGATTGAAACCCTTCCGTTGATTTCTTCCTCAAAATTCTACGAAAGGTTGGCCTGTATTAACAAACACAATTATTTGTCACTTCAGACATTTCAGATAAATATGCAGGTGAAAAAAAATAAAAATAATAATCTAATGCTACTCTTACACTGGGGCGAGGTAAACCATGAATGAGATGATGTTACCTTCAACAATCAACAAGTGAAATGTTAGTAACTAGAAAGTGGTTTTTAAGGTTGCATAGGATGATGCATTAAAAATACTTTGTTTATAGCTTTAGGTGAAACATTGTTGAGGTTAAAGCAAGAACATTGTTCATTCCATGTCTTAATGACAAACTTGTGATGAATTTGTCAAGAATATAGGAGATAAATTGTATCTTCTTTACCTAAGACGCCGAAAACAAATGTCCATGGATGGTCAAATGATAAAAATGCCATCTCCCTTGAGGCCGCTAATATATCTACACAAGTATAGGTAGAGAGGAGAGAGCGGAGGGTGTATAATTTCACACTTTGATGAGTTTCTTATTCATTGAGGTTGAGCAGTGATCAACTTATATAGGAAGCTCTAGAGGGAATGAACATTAACTTTCTAACATATGCATGCTTAGGTCATTCATAATCACTAACTGAAAGATAATTTGTATAGCTTGGATTATTTAAACATGTTACTGTTTAACAACAGTTCGTGAAATTTAACATCAGAAATACATCCAAATAGATCCATCAGTGTTGATTTTTACCTAATAACATGTAGATGGAAGTAAATCTGTACCTGATGTCACATATGGCTAAATAGTGCATTTGCTATGCTATATCTAATGTAAGTGTACATACATGTTCAATGTTGAGATATAACAGGAAAACACAACGTCCAGTGCGGTGTAGATATGTGTATCAAAAGAGATGATAAACGTCTGACAAATCATCTATCTAGTAATTGTACTTTGTGATGTTAACTCTTCTCCCATTTGTGGGTCCTATATCTTTGAGCCACTATAGACTGCGTCATGCAAAACACAAATAAAAAATGGTTGTGTTTGATGATCGGAACTACACATGTATATAACTTTCTTTCTTCATACCAAAAGTCTGAAACTTTCAGCAAGCTTCATCTAGAATTGCTTAGCACTTCATTAGTATAATAGGCTTCATTATTATCATATTCAAAGGCAAAAGTACAACCATGTTATATAACTACCATATCATACTTTATTAGTTCAGACCAAATGTGAGCACACTAACACTTCTTTATATCTAACACTCCCACTAAGCAATAAAATTTAATATGAAACGTCATATAATGCTGCTTAAAATAACAATAAATAATATCCGAGGTACGGTTCATGGCTCATCAACGCAATGGATGAGAGACGCCTAGCAGCTAACCTAGTAAATGGATGTGCCATCATGAATGTCTTTTCTAAAGATAATTGTAACTCAAATACTAAATTGTTACCAGGCTTATCATCTTAGACCTTTTCTCTTAGCTAGCTTTTGGTACATTGATCAGGGCCTCACCTCATGTTTTCTTTTTAGTTCTTTATTTCTCTTCAAGGTTGTACCGTTCATGGTAGACCAACCATATTCTTTTAGGTCTTTGGATGATAATGCACCTGCACTTGCACCTCATTTGATCGATACATTCTTCATATGCAATCAAAATTATACCCGGATATCAATAGCAAGCTTTAATACCGTGACATGGACTTAGATGATAAATATTAGTTTATGTGCAAAATTCAAGTCCCTAAATAAAGTTTAGGACAAAGTTCAATACAACACTGGTTTTTGAAACTATCAGCATAAATAGACCACTTCTCAAATAATTTCCAAATGGGAAATTCTAATTGAACACAAGTGGATGACACAGAATTTGACATAAGCAATTTCAACCATTAGATCTTTTCGTGATTTTCAGTTTCCATGTAAAGACAATAGAATCTTTCGGTCAATATTTGTTGTGTTAAAATTTGTGTTTTAATAGCAGCTCCCTTTACAAATATAGACTAGTTTTTTTTAGAACTTGGTCAATTATAGCTGTTTCTTTTCTGAAAAATTTCTTTACATGGGCACAACAGGAAATTGCATTAATATGAAAGTTCATTGGAGTAATTGGCACTTGCACCTTTGCATTTTTGTGTTGGAGCATTCTGCAGTTGGACCAATACAATTTTGCATTGAAGAAACGCGACAAATAATTTATTTTTGCTAATAGTTTTTGAAACCGGTCTAAAATAAAAGTATGTCCTGAAATTTGCTTGTCAATGATTGTGTTTCGATCCCATATGAGTCCTTTCAAAACATGTTCCTAAGCTATATTTGGTGCAGAAAAGAAATTTATTTTCTTATATTACGTGGATGCAGGTTGACTATTTTGTAGACTGTCACTATTCGACTGTGGACGATGGACTATGGGTAGTTGGTGGTACGGGCTCAGGAGCCCTGGGCTACTTTTCAGTAAGGTACAGATCTTCTTCAGAAATTACAATTGGGTCACCTGAAGCAATTTTAGAAGGTGGACACACAGGAGTTGTGAGAACAGTTTTACCTGTTTCAAATATACATGGTAAAGGCATTTTCAGTTGGAGTGGTGGAGAGGATGGTCGACTTTGCTGTTGGATGTCGGACGAGTTAGGAACGAATCACTTGAATCGATCGTGGATCGCGAGTTCACTGGTTGCCAAATCTCCAAGAAGTCGCGGCCTGAATAGGCATCATCCTTATTAATGGCATTGTTGTATTTGTACGATTACTGCTATGTTCTAATTTGGAGACTGAAATCCATAAACTGCAGTGCTTTTTTCCTAAACAGAAAAAAACTGCAACTGTACAAGTGTAAGATAAAACAACATTCCTTGTAAAATACTGTAATGGCTTGTTATCGAATGCATAGGGAGGCATGAATTCGTAAATTTTAGTGCTATTTCATTCACGTCACAATCAAGTTCAGTAGCAGCCGATAATAAAGTACAATTTCCATTTTTCCAGCTTCACAATAATTTAATAAAAGGTTAAAAGAGTTATTGCAACTTGCTTCACCGATCATAGCTTTGGCTTGAGCTGCTTGGTGGTAATGAGTAAGGGAATGCATTTTACGTTGGTAGGCAGGCAGTTAAATTTGAGTTGGCAGTAGACTGCCCAAGCATTCGCTTAGATGAAAATTTTAGCATGCATCTCTGAATCTGAAAAATATTTCTCAAAAAACATTCGTCCCATTTCAATATCAATTTCCATGTATTTATACTAGACCTTTCAATGAATTCTTATGTGCATAGTGCCGTATCTGCATTCCTATCTGAAATCATTTTTGGATATCCGCATTCGTGGATACGGACGGATATTGAATAATTATCATATCCGCTAACGATTAATAAATCAAAAATTGTAAAAGGAAAATTTTAGTTTAACATAGACATTTTTCAATTTCGTTGATTATAAAAGTGTTAATAATTAAAAAGTATGATGATAATAAATAGTTTCAAGCGGTTAATACGCATTAAGCACATATACCATAAACTAGCAACTTAATAAAATAATAAATATCTTTTACAGCATTAAAATATACAAAATTTGAAATGTAGTTTTGACGAAAGCCGGATGGATGATTTTCGGATGCATCTATATCTAGCATTGTCTATTATCCTAAATTTGACATGTGTTGTTTGAAAATTTTGGTTTGCACCCTTATCTATGACCGGTCGACGCTGGCTCCATCGTCTTTCTTGTCAAAATCATGCTAAAAGACACCCACATGTGCTTCTTCACCTGTCGTGTTGAATCTTCAAATTACCATCGTTTTTGACCAAAATCACTACTTCCAATCATCATTAGCGATGTTACCAAGTGAGACCATCTATCTATCCAGAGCCAACAACTACGTGTTCATGAGAGAATTGGATTTTAGTGCCAATAATACATTACAAGAGAGAGGTAACACTAGCTAACCAGCAGCTTTGAAATGTAGTTCATGAGAATATGATAATACAATATATATTCAATGAATCACATTCTATAATATTTGGTTTGCAAATCTGTGAAAAATTAAAGTTAAAAAAATAGTAGATTTACAAGTAAGAGTTAGAACATACAAGTATACAGAGCATCAAGTAATATAGGAGAATGCAGGTTTCGGTGATCTAGAGCTTGGGCCGAGTCAACAAGCCCAAAGCCTTTTTTTATTGTTTTGTTTTATGTACACTGCTATTATATAAGGAATGGAGCTCTAAGTTACAATGTACAACGAAATTCAATTGTCATTTTTTAATATAAAAATATTTCATCATTTCTATTATCGTATCAGAACATAAAAACTGTCAAACGACAGTAACTTTTTACTGATCATCTTTCGGCTTTCACCAGATAACAAATTTTCATCATCATCGAGCCATCCATAAAGGAGTGTCAGAGTTTTTTCATCGTTCAGTCCCTTCAGTTGCTCTTTGAAAATCAGTGTTCTCATCATTTGAGAGTCCATAGTTTCAGCCCATCTTTCTTGATTATCATCAAGAATTTTCTTCAAAATGCTTGCCAAGAAACTTGCATCAAGATCCGCAAATTATGGTTGCACATTGAAAGCTTTGTATCAAGGTCCATAACATTATACTCCATTACTTCAACATCGCTGGAGATGATGAAGTTTCATCCACTGCATCAACTGGACTCAAGAATCAAGAATCATCAGTTTCTGAGAATAATTCCTGCATCATTATCAAACCAAAGAATCGCTTAGTAACCACTCCATTAGATGAAAACAATTTCATATTATAGAAGTACCAAGTTGAAACCAGTATAAAAGGTTATGGGTTAAAAGAATTCCTGTATGGAACTGCTGCTACCCTCGTAAGAATGATCACAATAGTAACGGAGAGCTAGTTATCAACAAGGAATTTGTTAATCATCAAAGGCAGGATAGTTTACTTGCAGCCTGGTTGTTGTCATCCATCAGTTCTGGATTGTTATGACAGATTGTTGAATGCAAGACATCGTATGAAATATGGACTGCAATACAACAGATATTCAACACACCGTCAGCATCAAGAATTACGCATTACAAGTGATAATTACAGAATTTAAAGAATGAAAACATGTCAATGAGGGAGTATCTGACCAAGGTCAAGACTTACTGTGATCTTTTTGACACTGCTGGTCATACAGTGTCTGAAACAGAGCAGAGTCTTACTATATCGAATGTCCTAGACATAGAATATGAATCAGCGGTGGCCATTATCTCCTACAACAAAGCCTACCTAGTATGCAGTATGTCCACTCAACCTTACTATCACATGAAGGAAGAGTAGAACAGAGAAAAGAAAGCAACACAAAATTATCAATCAACTATGCCTCAAATTGTAAAAACAAGAACCAAGGAAGTAGACAATACAATCAAAATAACAGGCAAGAATCCTATAATCAAAGGGGTGGTGCTACTCACAGAGGAAGAGACAGAAACAATAAATGGAATACTTACAGAACAAAATGTCAAATATGTGAAAAACCAACACATACAGCAAAGTAGTGCTATTTCAGGCTGAGTACTTAATACTACCAAAGTCAACAAAATCAAAAAAATCAAAAAAACTACAGTTCCAGTGCTTATGTTGCCTATATGGATCAAAGACAGATTAACCAGGGTGAAAATTCAAGAATGCAGCAAATAAATCCAGAAAGTATTACCAGGGCAGAAAACATTGCAAGTGAAGACTGGTATCAAGATTCAGATGCTACAAATCACCTTACAAATAATCTCCAGAATCTTAACCTTGGCAATAAAGAATACACAGGTATGCATACTATACATATAGGAAATTGTGAAGCTATAAACATCACAAATGTTGGAAGTAGCAGCATTCAAGGAAAAAGACACCTTTATCTCAATAATCTATTAAGAGTTCCTCAAATAAAAAAGAATCTAATAAGTGCCTCAATTTGCTAATGACAACAATGTGTATTTTGAGTTTCACCCAAAATTCTGTGTAGTGAAAGACTTAGTAAATCAAGATATATTACTACAGGGTAAACTGGATAAGGGGTTATACAAATTCAACTTTGGAAACATAAGAAAGAGCAAAGTTTGGAAAATTTGGTGTAAAAATTCTGAATCGAATGTTAAGAATGACAAAGAAATATTTGACTTTTGGCACCGTAGATTAGGTCAACCCAGTGTGAATGTTGTAAACCAAGTACTTAAGAATAATAAAATTTCTTTTGATGTATCTTTACCATATATGTGCACTTACTATCAATTAGGCAAAAGTCATAAGCTACCATTTACAGATTCAGGTACTGTTATTAACAAACCTCTAGAACTAGCGGCCACAGATCTATGGGGGCATGCACCAGTAAGATGATTCAGGTACTACATATCCTTTGTTGATGCTTATTCCAAATATACCTGGATTTATTTTTTAAAGACAAAACCAGATGCATGTAAGGCTGTAATACAATTTATCGCACAAGCTGAGAAACTAGTAAACAATGAACTTAAGATAATGCATACTGATGGAGGTGGAGAATACAAATCATTATAAGAATATTGTCTAAAAAGAGGAGTTATTCACAGAACTACCCATCCATATACTTCAGAGCAAAATGGATTGGTGGAAAGAAGACATAGGCACATACTAGAGACTGGGCTAACTCTACTTTCACAAGTCTTCAACACTGCTGCATATCTAATTAACAGACTACCTACCAAATTACTCAAACACATGAATCTAACCGAGGTGTTATTTGAGGATATACCAGATTACCAAAATCTTAAGACGTTTGGATGCTTATGATCCCCATGTCTTAACCCCACAACAATCACAAATTAAGTCTTAGATCTGCCCCTATTCCTTTTTAGGATATGCAAATAATTAAAAGGGTTACAAGTGTCTGAGTAGTGATGGTAGAATCTTTGTATCAAGACATGATGTATTTAATGAGAGCATTTTCCTTTTGCAGATGAAAAGATCAAAACCAAAAAAAAGGTGTACAACAATAGCAATATGTCTATTCTTTCCATACCTATGGAATATGACTAGAACATAAAACAAACTAATGAAGGCATGCAGAGAAGTCAAGGATCACAACACATAGTATCCAGTAATGGATCAGGTCATGATTCACATGAACTCTCCAACACCTTGAACAATACTACCAACTCAGATCAAAGAGAGTCCTCTTCCTCTGAGTCTCAACATATTGATGACAACAAAGTGCTCAAGAATCACCACCTGCATGAACAGGGCATCAAATGACTACTAGAGCCAAAAGTGGAATATTCAAACCCAAAGTCTATAGTACACAATTAGATCAAACAGAACCAAGCGGTTATGAGGAAGTAATTAAAGGTGATAATTGGAAACGGGCCATGAATGAAGAGTATAGTGCTCTAATCAGAAATAACACATAGAGTCTTGTATCTATACCAAAGATAAAAATGTTATAGAATGTAAGTGGACTTACAAAATCAAAAGAAACCCAATTGGAAGCATATCAAAATTTAAGCAAGAATCATGGCAAAAGGCTACAGTCAACAGTATGGTTGTGACTTCAATGAAACATTTTCTTCAATGGTAAAACCAACTACAATAAGGATCATCCTAACCTTTGCTTTATACAAAAAATGAAAAATTAGACAGTTCACTATAAATAATGCATTTCTCAATAGAGATCTAAATGAATATGTATTCATGGAACAACTAGAAGGGTATGAAAGTGAAGCTAACAGTAGGTTAGTATGCAAGCTACATAAGGCTATTTATGGGTTGAAACAAGCTTCTCATGTATGGAATGAGAAACTCAAGTCAAGCATAATAGAGCTCGGCTTTGTACCCACTAAATCAGATAATTCCTTATATATTCAATGCAAATAAGACAAGATTACATACACATTGATATATGTTGATGACATTATTATTACTGGAAGTGACAATAAAACTATGGAATCGACAATCAAGCATTTGGATCAAGCATTCTCTATAAAGGACTTGGGAAATTTACATTACTTTCTTGGTATAGAAGTCACACAGAAATCTGACTCAAAACTATTCTTATGTCAAAAGAGATATATACTGGATATATAAAAAAGAGAAAATACGGATCTCGCTAAACCATTATCTACACCTATGGTCAGCAACGTACGTCTCTCAAGAAACAAGGGTGAAGCCATCACAAATGAGAAACAATACAGGAGCATTATAGGTGTATTGTAGATGCTCTGCAATATATTACAATAACAAGGCCGGATATAATTTTTAGTGTTAATAAAGTATGCCATTTCATGAATAAACCTCTCAATGATCACTTGAAAGCAGTAAAACGTATCTTAAAATACCTGAGAGGCACATTACATCATGGACTTCACTTTAGTAATAGAAAAGATTTAAACATACAAGCTTATTACTCTGATGTAGACTGGGCTACCGACCCTGAAGATAGAAGGTTGACATCAGGATATTGTATTTACTTGGACAGTAATCCAATCTCATGGAGCTCTAAAATGCAAGCTATAGTATCATGATCCAGTACCGAAGCAGAATATCACTGCATAGCTAGTACAATAGCAGAGATAGCCTGGGTCGAATCATTGCTTCACGAAATTAAAATCATTCTCACAAATACCCCAATTATTGGTTTGACAGTCTCAGCTCAGTCTCACTCTTTACCTATCAGAATGCAGGTTTTAATAATCTAGTGCTTGGGCCGAGTCAACAAGCCCAATAGGCTTTTTTATTGTTTTGTTTTATTTATACTGCTATTATATAAGAAATGCAGTTCTCTGTTAGAATGTACATTGAAATATAATTTTCATTTTTTAATAAAATATATTTCATCATTTCCATTAGTAAGAACTAAAAATTCAAGAATATGTTACTCGAGATATTAAAAATGTACTATATCTAGAAATTTTAGAAAGGTAAGTTTTTATTTCAAAATTCTCAGTCCCTATTTACATGCATTAGTAGTTGCACCGTCTTACGAATAAATATGGCGCAAAAAGGCATGAATTGAATTTTAAAAGAGCATGGCTGCTCACTTTTGTCAACATGAATACTTCTGTGGATAGAGTGATAGAATGTCAGTTCAACTATCCGTTCAATTAAAATTCAAAATTTGATCTCACATTTAAAATCATGAAAACAAGAAAAATATAATATTTTAAAATATGAAGAAAAAAATTAATTATGACTTATATTTTACGAGTGATATTATTTTCATGGTTTTTGTAAAAACAATATTCCAGTCTTTGGAAATACTTAAACACTTCATACATGTTTATTTTGTGGCACTTGTGCATATTGAGCATCTACACGTCCTTTTTGAGTTCGTTTGGTATGTGCACATTCTACATTACTGTTTTATATATTGTAAAGTTCAACAAAAATGATTAATAATATAATTTATGTGGTAATTGTCATCAAAATCAATAGGTGAAGTTCAAACAATCCCCTTCCGCGATGATGACAGCCATATAAATTTTATAGAATAAAATTATTATATTTCCATATTACTCCTCTAACTTTCTGCAGTAACAACCCGTCTAAAAATGGCTCTAATTTTCGACCCAGTAAATGCCCATCCAACCTTAGATCCATTTCAAAGTTGGTTGTTGGTTGGTAAAATTCAATGAATAATTCATAAAATCTTCTATCTATACTTTCAGAAACTCATGGTGGAAAGGATAAAATATTATATTAGAAATAGTAAACATTTTTAAAAAATTCAAATCTCGTAAAAAAATATAATATCCCAATATTTGTATTACAATATCTCAAAATACATCATAAGGTCTGAAATGGGTACATCAATATATATATATATATATATATATATATATATATATATATATATATATTATAAGTAGGTAGATCACTGCCATAAGTCCTCGCCTTCGCCTTCATCCTCTAAATCATCACCGTCTCACCTAACCTGTGTGTTGTAATGAAGAGGGGGTTATAACAACAAGTTTGGTGAATGAAAATATCAAATCTTACTATAATAGTATTTGGGTAGAATTATTTAGATAAGTTAATATGTCCCTACATTCTAACTATATCCTGACAAGAATACCTACTACTGTAGGCCCAAAAGCCTTTCCAATCCAATACTATAATTACATTGTCTTAATCAAACTCCATAACTTACCATCGATTATGGACCAAAGGCCCTTCCCAGTCTCCTGCAACTACCGTTAATCATGTCCTAATAATGTGAGAGAAAGTACTCAAGCCACTTAATGTTAATACCTCAGTTATTGATTTTGATGACAACGTCCATATAAATATAAATACCAATGTTTTGTTAAATTGTATAGTATATATTGCAGAATATTACACAGGTACAAAATGATTAAACTTGAAGACCGATCGGTATAAAAACCAAGAACGAAGATTTAGATATAATGATCAAGACTCATGAATTTAGACACAAAAGATTGAAGAGCTCAAAGCTCTAATGTTTAGTATGAGTCATTAGAACAAATTGTTAAAGTCCTTGATAACATATTCTGATATTTATCAAAAAAATCGATCTTTGATATTTTTTCAAAATAAATTAATTAAAATTCAAAATATATTTTTATATATATTTTATAAAAGTTTTTATAAGTTCGAAGTATATTAAAAGTATATTTAAATGATTTTACAAAAGTTTAAAATATGAAACACTTCTTAAATATTTTTATTTTTCAACACATACATATGTATGTTGACATATACCACATAAGTATGTCAACATAGTCGTCGTTGGTTGCTTTTTTAATTTTTGAATAGAAGTGACTTTTGGACACACCTCTTCACGAATGGATACTTTTGTTCATTCTCTATATAAAGAGAAGTACAAACAAAATTTTCAATTTATTTTCTTACTTTCTTCTTACTCCTTACTCTCTTGAAATATTTCTTGAAAACTACTATTTATATTCTTCAAAATCTACATAGAATCAATCCATACTCTACTTGATTGATTCTCTACAAACTATCTGCTATTTAGAAGCATTCTCCCTACAAACACAAAGATTAAACTGCTATCAAAAGTGCTATATGATCTTGTATCACAAGTATAGTTGTTTGTATTTGAAAATTAACAACTCTACTCTTATTTATTTGGGTGTGCTTGTTGCCTATTCAAATCAAGTGGGTATGCTTTGTAGCCCATCTAAATATAGTGGATGATCTTGTAGCCCGGTAAATTAAGAGAGTTTTCCCTGGACTTGTGAGACCATAGTGTGTATCTCGTAGCTTTGAAATTAAGACTGTATTCTGGTTTACTTGCCACCATTATAGTAGGTGTTGGAAAATAAATTTGTACATACACTATACGGGACTGGATGTAGGATTGCTTAATCCAAACAGTATAAAAGTTTCTAGTGTCATCTCTCTTACTTTACCTTTATTATAGCTTTTATATTTATCTATGATTGCTCTGTTTGATTAGTATAGATCTGCATTGATAATATGTGATTTGATTTATCTTGAAACAAAACTAAAAAGATTCATAAAAGTTATAAAATATTATTCATCCTCCCTTAGTACTAATATAGCGTTAAAATCTGTTACATAATAACCCACATTTGGTATCAGAGCATTAAATTTTCAAAAACTTGTAATTTGATTTTTGAAAAGTATAAATGGCTAGTAATACTATTGTACACTTTTTAATACTTTTGTACAAAAACAAAGTTATGAAATTTGTATGTTACTATCAAATAGATTAGAAACTAATCATTCTAGAAAGTCACTTGATGTTTTGGAAATGTATAATATGAAATTACAGGAACAAGTATGCTATATGGCTGATGGTGAAAAGACATTTGATATTCATACATCACAAATCAAGAAAGACAAATGAATAATAGACAGTGATGCTCAAGACACATGATTGGAAACCCAAAGATCTTAAAGGATATAGTTTACAAAGAATGAGGATTTGTTAACTTCAGAGACGACTTAAAATGAAATAATATTGGCATTGGTGATGTTGGTAACTCCAAAACTCTTATTATTCTAATATTTTGCTAGTTAGGAATTTGAAACATAACCTGCTTAGAATTAGTCAATTATGTGAGAAGAGCTTAAAATTAAGTTTGAAAAAGATATTTTCCTTGTCAAGGATAATGAGTCTAAAATTATCTTTGAAGGTATTAGGAAATGTAATATTTACATCTTAAGTATGAAAGTTTTTTATCTTTGTCTTTTGGATAAATTTAGTGACCCTTAGATTTGACACAATAGATTTGGACGTTTAAATTTTAAACACTTATCTAAAATGCTTAGAATTTAAATATTGATTTTGATTCCATAATTCATAAGTATATCAGGTTTAAGTGGGAGTTTTATTTTTCATTCATTTTGAAGATGACAAAGGGGAAGAAAAATATAAAATATAATACATGCATATAATAAGGGGGAGTTACTTAACTGAGTGCAAGTTATATTATATTTTATATACAAGACTATTTACATAGTTGTCATCATAAAAAACAGAGAGATTGATAATACCTCAGATATTGATTTTGATGACAACAACCATATGAATATAGATACTAATGTTTAATCAACTTTTATAGTATATATTGCAGAATATTACAAAATGATTAAACTTGAAGACTGATCAGTGAAAAGGCCAAGAATGAATGTTCAAAGATGATGATCAAGACTCATGAATTTAGAGATAGAATACTTGAAAAGCTCAAGACTTTATTGTTTAGCATGAGTCACTAAAACAAATTGTTAAAGTCCCTGATAGCAGAATTTGATCTTTATCATAAATTTTTGATCTTTGATATTTTATCAAAATAAATTATTTAAAATTCAAAATATATTTTTATAGATATTTTTTTTATAATTTCAAAGTATACTAAAACTATGTTTAAATGATTTTACAAAAATTTAGAATTTTAAAAAACTTTTTATATATTTTTATTTTTCAAAACATACATATGTATGTCGACATATATCACATAGGTATGTTGACATAATGACCCCGGTTTCTTTATTAATTTTTGAATGGAAGTGACCTTTGGATGCACCTCTTCACGAATGGATTCTTTTGTTCATTCTCTATATAAAGTGGAGTGCAAACGGATTTTTCATTAAATTTATTACTTTCTAGTTATTCCTTACTCTCTTGAAATATTTCTTGGAAACTATTTTCTATGTTCTTCAAAATCTACATAGAATCAGTCCATGCTCTACTTGATTGATTCTCTACAAAATATCTACTATTTTGGAAGCATTCTCTCTATAAACTCAAAGTTTAAACCGCTACTAGAAAGGCTATAGGATATCTTGTATCCCAAGTATAACTATTTGTATTTGAAAATCAACAACTCTACTCTTATTTGTTTGGATGTACTTTTTCCCCGTTCAAATCAAGCAGGTGTGCTTAGTAGCCTGTCTAAATCTAGTGGGTGATTTTATAGTCCGGTAAATCAAGAGAGTTTTCCTTGAACTAATGAGACAGGAGGGTGTATCTCGTAGTTTTTAAATGGAGAATGTATTTTGATTTGCTTGCTACCATTAAAGTAGGCATTGGAAAAGAAATCTGTACATACACTATACGGGACCAAATGTAGGATTAGTTAATCCAAACCAATATAAAAATTCATAATGTCATCTCTCTTACTTTACTTTTATTATTGCTTTTATATTTGTCTATGATTGCATATGCGATTGCTTGAGTAGTATAGATTTGTGTTGATAATCTACGATTTGATGTAAATCTTGAAACAAAGGTAAAAATATTCATAAAAGTTGTAAAACACTATTCATCTCCTTCCAGTGTTAAAATAGCCTTAAGAATCGTTACATCGTAATCCACGTTTAATACATTTTAAATGGAAATTAGGCAGACTCTGACCATTTAGTATCTATAATTTAGACAGTTCCTCGTCATTTAATACCTAACCTAAGGCGAACTCCGCTTTAGTACTATCTAGCTGACATCGTATAGAATCTCACCAGGCCACTTAATACTTCTTTATGGAAGAGGCGGATCCTACAATCGCCACTGAATACCTTATCCATAAAGCGGGCCCTTCTTGAGACTTCTCACCACTGTGCCTAAAAGATAACTCCGACCATGTAATACTTCTTAAGTAGAAAGGAGATGGACACTACAACAACCAACTATACCCACAACCCAAAGCATGTCTTACGTATTATGACCTATAAACCAAACTATGATGTCTCACATTAGCCCCACCATTCGTAGGCATTGGTAGCAAGATTAACTGGTCAAACTTACCCTATGGAATGAGGACTAACCTCATATCCTCCATGGGTACTTATTATAGGTGATGCTTCACCATCAGTTTCAAAGTCATACTGCTGGTAGACAGATTAGTTGGGTAGACTTCTGTGTGCTTTTAATCAACCTTGCATTCCTACAACTTAACCATAATTTCCACCCTCCTAACACACTACCATATTTATCTATCGCATTTCTCATTACGGCTATATAAGGAAAAATCCTTATTTTACCCTTAACTTCCTTCCTAAGCGAGTTTAATACTAAGTACTAACCATTTATACTATGCGACTAATATGTTATTAATTGTACATTGTATATGCGCCATTTATATATATATATATATATGTATGTATGTATATATGTATGTATAACAAAATATTCATAGATGTGTGAAAATTTTGCATCGTATGTTAATCATTTAAATGTTAAAACTACCAAATTATACAAGTCATACTTTAGACAATAACTTACAAAATATCTAATATCCTTAGCCAAACCAATAGACTTGCATAAAATAAAATAGAATCTTATACCAAACTTGTTCTATATTAAAATAGTAGAACAAATGCTTTTATTTAAGGAATAATATTTACAATTTGAATCTTTTATACTCCATTCAACTTTTATGTAAACTAATCTGAAGTGAAAAAGGAATTCATATTCAAATCATAGAAATAGGCTATGTAAACTACGAATAAGGGAATTCGTACCTTACGCACCATTTCCTAACTAAAATTTCTTTTTGAATCTTTAATACAACAATAAAAAAGAATTGGAAATGAAGTATAATATAAAATACCAAATTGCAATATCTAGACAAACTATACAGTTTTAATATAAAACAATTGAGATACTAATAAAAGTTGACATTTCGCTTAGGTGAATTTTGGGGTTTTAATTTTTATTTAGTGTTTTCATTAAAAAAATTCATTAAGGAATAAAAAAATCCAAATTCAACTATATAAATACTAAAATGAGAAAAACTTAAGATTCTCACTCATAGATGGTTCCCAGCTTTCTCCTTGGATTTGATTATGTCTGCTTCAAATCTCTTTTCATACTCCTTCCTTTTAAAATATATAGCACGTTAACGAGAAAACTTGGCAACACCCCAAAGTTGATGTAATAAGGCATGTTAATCCTTTTGATCTCTTTTTGTTTATGGAAGAGAGCTAGAATATGAATGCCTTCTTTTGGATCACCTTTCGAGTTGGACTTTATTATGAAATTTCCTTCTTATTGACCTTTCGACTCAGTCGAAAGGCTTGAGTTCCCTTGTTATTGGTCTTTCGAGATGGATAAAGTAGCTTGACTTTGCCTTCAAATAGTCCTTGTCTAAGTTACTGCGGAACCTAATGGATGGCTCTAGGAATCAAGGTTATGATCAATTTTAAATGGTTTCGACCTGGTCAAAAGCTGAAATCTTAAATGACTTAGGTTTGAATCGGGAACTAAAGGTAAAATTGACCTGGGTTTGGGTTTTTACCCACTTGAAGGTAGAAGTCCAATGAGTTGATAAATGGTATTACTTTGAAATGCAGGGGTTTCGACTTAGTCGGAAGGTGTCCTTCAATGGGGTCGATACTTGAAAAACAGAGTTAGTTCCAGTAAATATTTTGAAACAACTAAGTAATTAGAATATTGAAGACTTCCCTTTCGCAACATAACAAATCCTTTATTGATCAACTTTCCCTAATTAAATTTTAAAATTATTGTTTGCAACTTTGTATAATTAAGGAAAAACAAGTATAGAATGAATGAGTTTCGATCCCTTAAACCAAACCCCTCAGGTCTTATTTATAGATGCGAGTCGGGACCTTACGACCCAGTGCTTTCGACCTGGTCGAAAGGTGGCTTTAGATGCCTTCCGATTCTTTTGGTTCTTGCGCTCTTCCCTGTAATTCTCTTGAATGGGCTGAATTGACTCCATCTCCATCGGAAGGGGTGGTTGCGCCTTCTTTTTTTATGTTGTTTTGTAAGAGCCTCTGACTCTGTCGATAGTTTTCTTCCCAGGGATTCAAAGATGTTGAAATGGTGGTGGTTTCAATACTATTTGTAACTTCCGAACATACGCTTGCGACTTGATGCGGAACCTTCCCTGGGTATCTAAGGCTTCACCGGTTTGAAAGGCTTGGTTTGGCTTTCGAAAGGGTTGTTCCGATCATGGTGTGCTTCTGAGTTACTTAAGTGAAGGCAAAACCTTTGGTTTTGAAAGGTTTGGCGTGCATTTGAAAGGTTGTTATGCATTGTCTTTGAAAGCTTCTTTTTTAACTCCTTCGAAAGGTCTTCATGCCCGTGGAAGTGTATACTACGTAAGGTGTTCATTGATGCAGAAGCGTGCTTCAACTCTGTCGACCGCTTCGAAAGGTTTTGATACTTCCATTCTTTTGGCTATTGCATCCCTTCTACTCCTTCGAAAGGTTTTGCTAGTGCTTTTCTCTCTTGTTCTTCTTTGCCTTCTACTCAATGAGATTTTGACATGGTCAAAATGAAATTTGGTGGTAACATAGTAATTGAATTGTATATGAATTAGATTCAGAATTTCAAGGATTGGAGAAGAATAGAAGTAGAAATTGAATATTAAATGTGTAAAATCCCTTACTTGAAAAACCTAGGAATTTCTAAAGCATATAGAAGAAAGAGGCTGACAGAGCTCTGCTTGCATTCTCAAATAATTTGTGAATAAAAATGATCAGGCTAACATCTTATTTATAGTGGTTAGATGCATCAAAACCGTCAAATTTAATTTTGAAATATTAAAACCTGAACCATTCATATCTAGCAAAACCCTAGCCTCCATCACAATCACTTATTAACCGCCCTTCCCCAAGCAATCGACCGACCCAAAGAAGACGGTCGATCGATAGCCTATAAATGAGAATGTATTTATTTGTTGTTTTTAATTGTTATTTAATTCCTTATTTATTAAAATAATGTTAATATTTATTTTAACGTTTACTTAATCCTCAAATTTATAATTAACATTAATATATTTATTAATATTTCAAATTTCAAACGTTAACATTAATTTAAAATTTGAATTCCAATTGAATTATTTTGAATTCAAAAACTTCATACGTCAATAAATATTTTGTTTGAGCTTCATTTACAAACTTTATACATGAAAGTTGATCATAAAATTGCCTCGAACGCAATGGTATAACTTCTATGGCCAAATTTCGATATTTACAAAATTTCAAATTTAATCCTTATTATCAATTAATTAATTTTTTTATTAAATTTTACGGAGTGTTACATTCTCCTCCCTTACAATGGATTTCATCTTGAAATCTTTAAGGGACATATAGTGTAATGCACACTCAACATCCATGTTATACAACCAAGTTATCTACATAACCATCCACTTAACCAAAAATACAATATGATTATATAGGCAGACATACTAATAAATCTTGCTTATGAATGATTGAATATATTGTATGCCTTGGATTATTTGATATTTCTGATAAGTGATTTGTGATGTTATGTGATATGTTATGTTTGGGTTGAACTGTGATAAAATGGTATGTTTATCTATGATGAATGACTATGTAAATATGTAATTCTGGATATAAATGGTATTGTTTAAAACTTAAACAGTTTTTGTTTATCAAAATAAATTTGAAATATAGCTTAAAAGGCAAAAAACTTTAATGGACTCAACCGCCGCAGCCGTATCTCCAGCAGCCGCCGAGGACGAAGATCGGGAGGGCTGGCAGGAAGTTCGCCGTCGCGGGAAGCAGAAACAAATTGCAGCCTCTAATCCATGGTCTAACCCTAAAACTACTGCTTCTCTTTTTAAATTTAATAAGACTCAGGGTATAAGATCCTGGTCAGATCTGTTTGATAAACACATTTCTATCAAAGAAGATGTTATCTTCCATCAACCAGCAAGTGATGATACATGTAATTTCGCTAGTATAGATGACTTGGATTATCAGTTATCTAATGAGATGTGGAATAATTCTATTTTCATCTATCTTACGGGTAAACGACCTTATTATGTGCATTTTAATGCTTATATTAAAAGAGTTTGGAAGCCAGAAGGCTCATGGGAAATCTATTCTAGGGATAATGGTTTCTTCTTGGTAAAATTTGAAAATCATGCAGATTTTGATAAAGTTTTAAATGGGGGTCCCTGGTTTATGGATAGCAGGCTTATATTTATGAAAAAATGGGATGCTAACTTTCAATTCGAAAGAGATATGTTAGACTCATACCCTATTTGGGTGAGATTAAATAACCTACACCTATCTTTGTGGAATGCTAGGGGAATTAGTAAACTTGCTAGCCTTATTGGTAAACCTTTGGACATTGATGAGTTCACTAGAAAAGTTAAACGACTTAAATTTGCAAGAGTATTAATAGAGGTGACAGCTGATGCCACTTTTCCCAAAATAATTAGAGCAAAAGATAACAAAGGTCGAATTTATGAGCAAGAGGTGGAATATGAGTTTATTCCACCGCTGTGTAAGTTATGCAGTTGTTTTGGACATAGTGATACACAATGCCCAAACACAACTACACAAAAGTGGATCCCCAAAGCATCAGCACCAGATCATACTGCTTCTACCACTAAACTGCCTGAGCATACTGAAAACCAGGGTACAGACTCTAACCCCAGCAGCTCAGTGCCAAAAAATACCCTAGATCATAATAATTACAAAGATTTACAACGAAATAATTTTGAAGCTTGCTTTAGTACTGGTAGTCCCACCCCTGAGGGAAGTCAGTCCATTCTGGAAGAACAGAATTGTTTGACAAAGCAGAATAATTGTTCTCCACTTCAAAATCTTGCACAAATGAATGAGTCTTCACCACTGGATAAGCATTCCCTTCAGAATACTGCTGAGCAGAGCAATTCTTGTACGGCTGAAGTTCTTGTTGCCATATATTCCCCTAATGAGCCTCCAGCTGAACAATCTGATCAGTCCCCATCAAAGTCTGCTGCTGTTCATTCTGCTGATCACACAAATAAACACCTTCCAAAATCTGGTGTTTTTCAACCTACTGTTCAACATGATAAGTCCCCTGCAAATATTGTTGTCCAACATGATAAGTCTCCTACAAATATTGCTGTTGTCCAACATGCTGCCTCATCACATGTGGATAATGATGATACACCTAATAACATTCAGGAAATTAATCAGTTGGGAATTGAATTGGAAGTTGAGTCCATAAATTCAGAAGAGGAGCTTTATTTTTCTGACCAATATACTAAAGATAACCCAAAATATGTGGAGCAATTTATTACCAAAACTAGGAAAAAAGGGAAAGGAAGAAACACATTGGCTCGGGTGACAAGGAGCCAATCTCGACACTCTTAATGTCTATTATTTGCTGGAATGTTAGGGGTCTAAATGGTGATGCTAGAAGATTAGACCTCTTTAAACTTAGGAATAAATTTAATCCTACTATAATTGCTTTTCTTGAGAATAAGATGCGGGATCATAATATTAAGCTGTTTGCTACTATGTTTGGTGATGATTGGGGATGGATAGACAATAATTCAGCATCTTCTAAAGGTCGTATACTCATCACTTGGCATAAATCCATATGGGACCTTTCTATTAAAGATAAATCTGAACAATTCATTACTGTTACTTGTACTAATGTGGGTGGCTTGAGCTTCATATGCACTTTTGTTTATGCTCATAATTGGGCTTCTCTTCGTAGACAGTTATGGTCCTATTTAATTCATACATCCAAGCATATTAATCATAACTGGATGGTCATGGGGGACTTTAATGCTGTTCTTAAAACAAATGAGAAAAGAGGTGGAAGTACCCTTAGATTATCTCAAACAGAGGAATTCAACAAATGTATTGTAGCAGCTGGCCTCTCTGAAGCAACCCACTCTGGCCTGAAATTTACTTGGTTTAGTGGTGAAGTAAAAAAAATTGCTTGCAGACTTGATAGAGTACTTATTAATGACAAAATCCTGTCCAATATCCCTAATTTGAAAATTTCTGTACTTCCTAGTTCAACCAGTGACCACTCTCCATTACATATTCAATTTAATCAACAAATTAACATTACTAAAGGAAGGCCTTTCAGATATGGTAACCACTGGCACTTAATTGAAGGTTATGCTGATGTTGTAGATTTCAATTCTATCCCTAAAACAGATGGAAATGGTTGGTTTTCCATGGTCATGATGTTAAAAGAGCTAAAACATAGATTGAAAATTTGGAACAGAGAAAGAACAAAAACTCAAGACACTATAAGTCAATTACAACAGGAATGTGAACAGCTGCAGACTCTTCTTGATGCAGACCCACTTAACGATATTTTAATTTCTAATTATTTCTCTACTCAGGAGCAACTTAAAGAGGCCTTTCATTTACAAGCTATACAAGCAAAACAAATGGCTAAAGAGAAATGGCTCACTCAAGGGGATGACTGTACCAAATTTTTCTATGCTAAGATGTCTTTCAGGAGGAACTGCAATGCTCTTATTAATTCTATGAATGATCATGGGGATTTAGCTACTGATATTTCTCAATTTGAACATGGAGCCATTTCTTATTTCACTAATTTATATAATGGTGAGAATAAGATAACATTACCTCATATCACTTGCAGGGCACTTTTAACTGATGTGGGCAGGCAGATGCTGCAAGAGACTGTCACTGAGGAGGAAGTAAGAGCTGCTGTTTTCTCTATTCACACTGATTCTTCCCCAGGGCCTGATGGGTGGAACTCTAAGTTCTATCAACTCCATTGGCAACACCTGAAAAATCAACTGTTAGAAGCTATTCAGGAATCTTTCAACACTGGTAAAATTCTTCATGAATTAAACCACACATTTATCACTCTTATTCCAAAGGTGGAAAGTCCTTCTAGGATTGAAGAATTTAGACCCATTGCATGTTGTAATGTGTTATATAAGATTCTCAGTAAGGTGATATGTAATAGACTTACAAAGGTTCTTCCTGATCTTATTTCTGAATGTCAATCTGCTTTCATTAAAGGAAGACACATATCTGAGAATTCTTTACTAGCTCATGAACTGATTAGAAAGTTCAATAAACCTGGAGCTGACAAGATGTGTCTAAAGATTGATTTACATAAGGCTTATGATAAAATCAACAGACAGTTTATCATTCATGTATTACACCGTATGGATTTTCCTACTTCCATGATTAATCTCATTGAGGAATGCATCTCCACCCCCACATTTTCCATTATCATTAATGGTACTCCTAAAGGTTACATTACTAGTAATAGGGGCCTGAGACAAGGTGATCCCCTCTCCCCCTACTTATTTGCAGTTGCCATGGAATTTTTCTCACTTCAAATGGAACTAGCTTGTTATAATTCTTTGTTTCAGCCTCTGTTTAAACATGATCCTAATGTCAATCATTTATTATATGCTGATGATTTGATTATTGCTGTTAGAGCTTCCTCAACTGCTGCTCAGGGTTTACTTCATATTTTTAATCAATTGCATCTATTTGTCGGTCTTGAGCTAAATACTACTAAGTCCAAATGCTATTTTAGCAAATATTGCACCTCTAAAACAGCCATTTTGGACATTTTGCAAATTAAGGAAGGTCTGCTTCCTGTCAAGTATCTTGGGGTTCCTCTCTCAACTAATGTCATTACTGACCGTGAATGTGGTGAACTTGTTGGAAAGATTAGAGACAAACTTAATGGTTGGAGTTCTAAATTACTCTCTTTTGCTGGTAGAATTGAATTGGTGCATACAGTTATTACTGCTAAAGTTAGATTTTGGCTTCAAACATTTCACATTCCTGACAGTTCAATTGAGAAAATTAATTCAGCATGTGCTAACTTCATTTGGAAGGGGGGATTACATAAAGTTAGTTATGATATTCTTTCCAGACCTAAATCTGAAGGTGGTGTTGGGCTCGTCAACCTGAAAGACCTTAGAAGGACTTATCAAATTAAACATGGATGGAAAATTCTAACTTCTAACACTCTCTGGGCTAGGTGGATGAGAAGCAGATATCTAAAGGGGAGTTTCTGGACTATGCATGAGGATATTAACTCTTCCGGGGTTTGGAAATGCATTTTAAGGAGCAGGGATGTTTTGAAAACATGTATCTAAAGGAGAATTGCTAATGGTAGGGATACTTATCTTTGGAGGGACCCATGGATTAATGGACACTCACTTGCTGACAAATATGGCTGGGGTATGATTTCATGTATTGGAGATTATGATGATCTAGTTGCTCCCATTATCCAACACTTTGATTGGATTCCTGACCAAAAAGGGCTTCATGTTATTGCTGAGGATGTCAAGTTTGTTCCTATCTACTCCTCTGAATCTAATGATACTTGGACTTGGAACTACACTAAAGATGGTATCTTTACTACCAATAGTGCTTGGGAAGCTCTACGTACTAAACATATTAACAAATTTTGGGCAGCTCCTATCTGGTCCAGATCAAACAACCCTAAGATGGCATTCACGACTTTCAAAGCCATTAATTTAAGACTTCCTACATCTGACAGACTAGCTAGATGGGGTAGGGAGGTCAATCTAAACTGTAAATTATGTAACTCCCACCCAGAATCACACAATCATCTATTTTTTGAATGTGAATACTCTACTCGTGTGTTAAGTCATGTTAAGAGTAAAAATCAAGATATGCATGCAATTTCTACCCTAGAAGATGAATTACTGTACCTGAGTTCCCGCAAGAAAGAAGATTTGCTGACCCAACTGCAGCTTATTTGCCTCACGACAACAGTTTTCCATCTCTAGAAAGAGAGGAATCGAAGAGTTTTCAAGAATACTGCAAAGAATCATCACCAAATTCAGATCGCAATTGAACAAGATGTCAGGATCCTAGTGAAAAGAATTAAAAGCAAGATCTTTACCTGTGCGTCAGAACTGGAGAACAGAATCCTTCGAGATTGGAAAGTGGATCCGCCATGACTTTTAGCTTCAGTGCTTTCTAGTAGGAGGCAATACTTTTGTGTTTTTGCTGTGGAATATATGTTTAATATTCCAGTTTGGTTTTCGTGTTCTTTTTGTCGTATTCATTTCATTTAACCTGTACGAGACTTTGTGAGTCTTTGTATTGGTCTCTGTGAGGCATCAATAAAATTTACCATTCTTCAAAAAAAAAAACTTAAACAGTTTTGTTTTTAAGATGAATTTGGATTCGAAGAGACCGGGGTCGGGTATCAGTAAATACCCGAAACCACTTTGATTTGGAATCTGCAATAATTCTTTACGAATTTGGCTTTGATATATAAATAGGCTGGAATGTAATAAATGTTGTAAACCTGGTCATTTAATCTGAGTAATTATACTTAGATATGATAGTAAGATGTGTATTTGACTTTGGCTCGTTAAGAACTCATTATGAGGTACGAGTTACCCCCGGATTTAAATAAATTTTACTCACACTGGTTTCCAGCCTGACGCAGGTGTTACTTTGGTGTAATGCTCGGGTCAGACCGAGTATTGCAGATTTTCAGGTAAGGACGTTCTGAAGCTCAGGAGACGAGCTGGATGGCAGGAACGTATGGAGTTTTCCGCTATGTATATATGATTGTGTAGTCTGTATAGATTGCAGTCTGGAACAAGTTGTAAAACTGTTCAGTTATGTGTAAATGATTGTAACTCTGATGAATTATATGTAAAGTAACAATTTTAGTTTTTCTTTGTATAAATGCTATTATTTGATATTATATTTGATCCGCTGCGAAATGTGAGATTCTGAGTTTTGCTTTCTGTTCTTCATCTACCTCTTCCTTCTTTCTTCTTTTCTTTTAACAATCTGAAATTTCCGACGTTCGATTGCTTGGCACTTCTACAGTGAACGTATTGGTGTCGAATTCTCGAGGGCGAAATTTTGGGTCATTACAGACATACTATAAGTGAGCTCAGTCCGAGCATAAATGCAAGATCATGACATATAGGAATTCAAGCATCCTAAACATGCATAAAATTCTACATGAGTGCAAAAATAACAGTAAAAAGTGTGGCAACCATCGCCTATCATCCAATATAGCAACCAAGATGTGACTAAAAACCTAAATTTTGGAGAGAAGTGTTTACTAGACAAATGCTTAGGATGAGAAGTCCTCATCTTCTCTTTAGTTTCCTAAGTGCTTTCCACTGGATTATCTCTCTATTGTACTCGGATCGGCCTAATTTCTTTATTATAGAGCTTTCAAATTCCATGCTTCACTATGCGAGCGGTATCATAGGGTGTTATTGGCTCCATCTTTATGTATACTAACCGATTACGCTTTACTATGGTGGTGGTGTTGTGCATGCATTTCCTCAAGTGTGAAACATGAAAAACATTTTGAACTCCCGCCAACTTATCTAGTAGCTTCACTCGATACGCAAGTGTTAACAAGAAAACTTGTTAACACCCCAAAGTTGTTTTTAGGATGCGGTTAGACCATTTTGATCTCTTTTGGTTAAGTGGAAGAATATAAGTTATGCATAATCCTTTCAGTTCACCTTTTCGAATAGGTTCTTGTTATGATAGCTTTCCCTTATTAACCTTCAATCCTGTTGAAACGCTCAAATTCCTTTCTTTTTGATCTTTCGAACTAGATGGAGTAGTTTGATTACCTCTACGAAGCAGTCCTTTCAAAGCAGTTGCAAAAGCCTAATGGATGGCTCTAAGATTCAAGATTATGATCAGTTTCAAATGGTTTCGACCTTGTTGAAAGCTAGAGTCTTAAATATCTTAGATTTGGATTGGGCTAAGGTGTCGGTCCATTCGAAAGTGGAAGTCCAACAAAAGGTGGCCTAGAGTCAATAATTGAAATTACTTGAAAATGCTATGGTTTCGATCAAGTCGGAAGAGGCCTTTTGATGTGGTGGACACATGTAAAACACGATTAGATCTAATAAAAAGCTTTCGAAACAACTACATAATCAAGGATTCAGAGATCTTCCCTTTACCAACTCAAAGAAGCCTTTATTGATCAATTCTTCCCCAATTCAATCTAAAAGGGTTATAGCTTTTAGAACTAAGAAAGTACAAGTATCGAATGAATGAGATCGGCCCCAAAACAAGATCCTTTGATCGGCCCCAGAACAAGATCCTTTGGGTCTTATTTATAGATGCAGGTCAGCACCTTTTGGCCCAATGCTTTCGAATTGGTCGAAAGGTGGCTTTAGAATTGTCTTTAGAATGCTTTCACCTTTGTCAAAAGGGAGGGTTGTGCTTTTCTTCTCTATATTGCTTTGTAGGAGCTTTGACTCCATTGATTGGTTATCTCAAGGGGTTTCGAAGGTGTTAAACTGCTGATGGTTTTGACTCTGTTAGTTGCTTTTGAACTCTTGCTCGTGACTTGATGAGGAACCTTCTCGAATATTAATGGCTTGGACTAGTTCGAAAGGCTTGGTTTGGCTTTCGAAAAGTTTGTTCTGACCAATGTATGTTTCTGAGTGGTTTGAGTGAAGGAGAAACCTTTGGTTTTGAAAGATTTGGCATGCATATGAAGTGTTGTCATTCCTTGTCTTCAAAAGGTATTGCTTCAGCTCATTAAAAAGGTCTTCAAGCATGGATAATCATATGCTTCGGAAGGTGATCACTGAAGTGGAAAGGTTCTTTCGACCCCTTCGAAAAGTTGCGAAACTTATTTACTTTGGCTGTAGCATCCCTTCGACTCGTTCGAAAGGTCTTGCTGGAGCTTCTTCCTCTTTTTCATCTTTGTATTCTGTTCAAGCTAGTTTCGACAAAGTCGAAAGGATATTCGGTAGTAACATTTGCCCCCACGAAGGGATGTCCTTGACTTTCTAAGTTAATCATCTCAAAACCCTGAATGTTTCCCGCTTTTTGGTATTCCAGCGTTAATCTGGACCGTTCATTTAAATCTAATCGAATGGCTTGTGTCATTGCTAACTTTTCTTATAAATCATGTCCTCCACCTCTCTTCCTCCATTTACCTGCAAACGAGATAAAATTCGAGCAAAATCAAAGTCTTCAAGCTTCCAGATAATTTTTATTTTCCTCTATAAAAATCCAGATCTAAGTAAGATTATGTTTTCTCGTTTCTCGTATCTTTTCCCTCTTTCATTTATTTTGCAAATCTTTATGGTTGGGATTTCAAATTTTGATTTTGATGTACTAGAAACTGTTTGAGTTTTAATTTGATTGAATGCATTTCTTTGATTCAGTCTCATGGTTTAACTCAATTTTCTTCTATTTTGTTAATTTTCATTTTGTACTCACCCGATCCAGATTCTATCGTTATCATTATTTTCAGGAAAAAATTTCCTTTACCTCAAATATTTCAAGATTTTAAGTGATTGATTCTCATTCGAATTCATTTTTTTAATGTTTTTTAAGTTTCCAGGTTGAAATCGAGTTTGGGGAAGAAGGAATCTTTGGTTAACTTCGCCCAGAAGTTTTGAGATGTACGAACCAAAAATTTGGTGCCAGAATTTTACCCTTCTACCCCTTTGAAAAGGGAATAAGGCGGAAATTTAACATTTTGATTTTTTTGCCCCTTTCTATGGGGTCGAAAGGTAACCTAGCGCCTATTTTGTTGACCTTGTCGAAGGTTATTTAGTTCATACGAAACTGACTTCTTCGAAGGCAATTTAGTGCTTTCGACTCTAATACCTTTCAAAGATGTTGGTTATTACATCATAACTCCCATTTTTGAAATCATAGAATTTTTCCCTTGGGTTTCGTAACCATTCATATAAAATTGTTTTAAATTTGTTGAAGTTAGAGATAGATATATTTTGTAAACTGGGCGGAGGAAAGCATTCTTTGTAAAATTCATAAATCAAGACAAACGTTACAACTTAGTCGAAACATGTTGTATCGATTGAAATTTAGTTGTTTGTAGGCTTTTGGAACTATGCATTGCTTTCAATTCCTTCGGAACCTTTTGAAACCTCCTGTAATCATCTTTCACCAATATTGTCGAAACGTCCCATGTCCTTTTATTTTTTAATAATACGACTTTAACTTAGGACCTTTCCACTTAATTGGTATATATGGTTTCGACAACATTAACGTTCCCTTGGTAAAATTAAGGTTGTAGATTTCACAGTGTCGAAGGGTCTTTCCTTTTGTTTATTGAATATTTGTAGTGTATACTTTGTTCAAATTTTTATATTGGTCTTAACTATTCCCTTCTAATAACAGACTTCCTATTGAGCTTTCGACATTGTTAAAGAGTTCCGGTTGGACATATACTTCAACCCTCCTTTTCAAACCTGTCGAAAGTTAAGTAGATGCTTATATCTGGGCTTTCGACATTATTGAGAGGTGTTTGTTATGTGTTAACTTTTATTTTTCTTTCGAATCTGTCGAAAGCTCAATAAATCTCAATTTTAACTTTAACATTCTTTTAAGAATTTGAAGTTTCATGTTTTGATTGATGTTAATTATTGTAGTAGGTTTCTACCAATCCTTGAAAGAATGTTAACTCCATCAGAAACTTTAATTTCTAACTAAAATGTTTTCACCCGGCAGAATCATGAGTTCTCCAAAGAAAGTTGAAGCAACTTCCAAGCGTTCTTTGATATCCACTCAAGATGAAGTGAATGCAATCCTAAATGACTTTGGAATCACCAGGGTGGAAGCCATGCCACCTACTGAAAATGACACAATCAGCGGCTCTCCTGAAGGGTTCTTCGCTTACACTGCTATACACATATGGCACGAAGGGTTTCTTCCATTTTCGAAATTCTTGTCTAAGTTTCCAGCTTATCTAGTAATTGCTCTGATTCAGCTATCTCCAAATGTGTACACTATCTCTTGTCTTTGGATTTGATGGTTCTAAAGTCCGACATCCCTTCTTTGAATGCTAAAATATTGAATCATCTCGTCCGATTGGTTAAACTCAACAACCTTAACCAAATCTTTAGGGAAAATCCTCCCAAGAAACTAATATTAGAGGGAGTGAACAAGTTTACAGACTGGAAGAATCAGTTCTTCTTTGTCAGATGCTTCCCAAATGTTAGCGGGACTTTCTCTACTCCACGTAAGCTCGGATTTCATTATTTCCCTTCCATCTAGTTACTTTTCTTTGCTGGTCTATGTTTTCTGTCAGGTGCTCTTGCTAAAGGACTAAAGAGAAGGATAAGTGTGATATCCCGATATTTTCAACCATTCGCATCCACACATGTCGGACCTGAATTGCTCAAAATACCGCGTTGTAAATAAAATTTGGAAAATCTCAGAATATGCAGTAAATAAAAATAATCACAGATCACAGACACAAAGTAAAATAATGCAGCGGAATTAAAAGAAATAGTAGTTCATGAAGCTACTATATAAATATATCAGAGTTACATAAGATACAACAGAAGAAATAGAGTACAACAGAAGTCTCAATACATAGAAGTTCATTATTACATGAAATAAACTAGAACAGCTGAACAGAAATAGATAAGTAAGCAGATAGATAAGCAGAATCTCTAGCAAAGACCAGCTCCAGAAAGTGAATCCAAAGCTATGAATACTCAGGTTGACCCGAGCGTAAAGCAAAACACAAAACACTCGAGTCAGCACAATATATACTTATGTAATATAAACTAACTCAAGTGAACTGTAATAATGTACAAGTAACTTAAAGGATGCCTGGGACCACCCATCCTCTAAGGATCCATTAAACTATTTACTATATAGTAATATTGCGCTATTATAATAATGTCTATAGTAAAATAAACTTACTTTTAAATAGCATTCCAGGCTACCCATATCACCCTTCACACATAATAGTCCCAGTAGTCCATCCAGTATCAGCATATCTCCGAGAGACTACCCTAAATACTCCATGGTCTACGGGAGAAAAACAAACTCGTAGTAAAAGCTCGATATGATAGGTGACACGGCACACAAGGCAATGCCAGGGTAGATATACCAATTATGCACACGGGCTGGCGGTAACGTAGCAGCCACTACGCCCACCCAGAACAACACTCCAAAATCGAGGGATGCACCCAAATCAATCACAACAGTAATAGAATGGTATCGAAGAAGTGTGTCCAGTCCAGAGGTGCTACCTCCTTTGACCCGAGATCGCTCCTATTTTAGCCACCTTAAGCTAACTCACAGGAGTTAGGTCCACGTAAAGTACCTTAGGAACGTCGTCACCATCCTACTTCATTCTGGACTCTCTACCGCGTACACAGTTGTCAAAGTGGTTTTCGGTATCGACAGAGAGTATGCCAAATATCCGATCCCAGTCTCTTTGCCAACCAAACGTTATTATAACCCGCGGTTATAACTTTTAAAATAATATGTTTTATACTTCGAAATAAAATATCATTTCAAATCTAAATCTTTATCAAAATAAAGATTAAATCATTTCCAAACCATTTCAATATATCAAAATAGCAAATCCTTTCAAAACTTCCTTTTCAAATCATTTCAATATATCGAAATATCATATCCTTTCAAAACTTCATTACAAATCATTTTAATATCAAAATAACATTTCAAAGATAGTTTATACTTCGAAAACCCAAAATCATTTTTATTTCAAAACTATATTTATTTCAAAAACAATATCATTTCCATTCCAAACATATATTCACTTTTCAAAAATAGTTTATACTTTCAAAGTTATAACTCTTTCGAAACAAAACATTTGAAATCATTACACTTTGAAAACCACAATATTTCGGTATCATACATTTGAAATCACCCTTTAATTCATTACATTTTTACAATTTTTTTAAATTAAACCCAAATTTCAAATTTCAATTTAATTTAATTCAAACCATCAATTTCAATACAATTTCAGTTTACCAACAAACCATTTCAAATCTTATCAATTTCAAACATAGATTTAATCCACAAAATACAATATTCAATCTTTAGTATATTTCAAAGCTTAAATATCTCATATTTCATAAATCAAATATCATTTAAATAAATCCAAATAATATATACTTCAAATATTTATTTATCAAATAAATTAAATAAATCAGAAATCAAATATCATTCCAAATCCACTTCGAAATATCAAAATATTATTCAAAATATCATTCATTTAAATACCATTTAAATCGCAATTTAAAAATAGTCATATTTCTAAACAAATATTTCCATTTAAATTATTTAAATCATTTAAATCAATATTTCCATTTAAATCATTTAAAGTCAATTCATTATATTTAAAAATTAAATATTTAAATTTCCAAAGCTTAACCTTTCAAAGATCATTTATTCATTAAACTTCATTAAAACAATGAAAATTCAATTTTCGCAGCACTTAGAAAATGCTGCGGAAAGTTATGCTTTAAAATAGTTCATTTTACAAAAAAAAGCATTTACGTGCTGTAATAGATTTCTTATATATTCAACTAAACTTTAGTTATCTTTATCAACTATAGCACTTACAAAGTGCTATAATAGCTTTTAGTTCAAATTAACCCTTTAGTTCATTTAAAACAACTACAACATTTGCAAAAATGCTGTAATATCCTTTACATTACATTTCAAAAATGCAGTCAAATCAAATTCAGAGTTAAATTACAATTTCACAAACAATTAACTTTTAAAATAAATCATTTTGACTTATAAAATCATGTATTTTCACACTTTAAAATAATCATTTAAATACCTTTATTTTTTTATGATTTTATAAAGTCAAATATCTATACAAAAATCAAATTAAATAACAATTTACTTGTTTAAAGTCAATTATTAAATTTTCATTTCTTTAATAAATTTTTTAACTTAACTCTTAAGTTTACATTTCTAAAATATAACTTATTCCATTTTATTTTACTTAAATAAAATTTCACTTTTAACAAAAATTCAAAATTTCCAATTTAAGTTATATTTAAAAACTTTAACTTAAACATTCATTTATTTAACATTTCAACTTATCCAAAAACCATTATAAATTTTATAAAATCATTTAAAATTCATTTTTAAATCAAAATATTATATTTTTCTTACTTTACACAATTTCCTATAAAAAAACAAAACATAAATTCCAAAATTCACTTATAGTTCAAATTCTACTTTACCATCTACTTAATTCATTATTTAATTATAGAAAATCACTAATATTTCTATAAAAATCATTTTTAATTAAATTAAAATCAAAATATTATAAATTTACAATTTTGAAATATTCTTAAAACATTTCAGAAAAATATTATGTAAACCACGGGTATGTATATAGTTTTCTAACCTAGGTCAAGTGATACAGATATATATCATTTCAATCCGTGATTTACAAAGAAAAACCGGGTTCTATCATTTCAAACATGCAGTCCGAAGTAAAATGAATGATTTTGAAAACCGCTCAGGCCTATCATTTCAGCCCATAACGATTTTCCCCTATTCTAAAGTCCGTTCGGGTATGTATCATTTCAACCCATAGTGATTCTAGTCTACAGGGAACTTGCAATGGTAATAACTGATATAAATAACTGAATAACATAAAATAACGGTAACATATGATATAACAAGTGTAATAACATGTATGAAGATCATATGATAATAATGTAGCAGTTATAATAGGATGAAATGCATTACAGATTCAAGCGATGTCAGTTTATAACTATACAAGTACATATTAGTCTGGTGAGATTTACTCACATGTTCAAAGCTGGAGATCGCTGCCAAAGCGCACGCACTGACACTACGAAGGCACAAAAACACGGATACGACAAGATAGTGGAGAGCCAAAGCTAATAGCCTTGTTCAAACATTTACACAAAACAATACAAATATATGTAAGTTTCAACACGATTTAAACATCAAATAACATTAGAATTCAAAGCCCAAAACAACATCGAATGAATTTGCAATTGTTCTCAACCTCATGTACTTCAGTTAGGCAGTGATTAGGCTCAGCTAACATAGGCATTGGGTCTGGTTTGGGTGTGCAAGAGGTCGGCCTACATGGTGTTAAATGCTGAAGAAGTGTAGGTGCATCAATTTACCACTACAAAGCAAAGTTCATCAGTTTCTAGGCTACAACTAGGTTCGACCATGGGTTATGTAGGCCCAACCAGAGGTGCAGGTGGTGGTGGGTGATGTGGCAGGGGGTGGATGTCAGGTCAGAGGTGGTCGTGGTGGAGGAAGTGGCGGCTAGAGGTGGTAGAAGGTGATGGTGAACAAACTAGGTCTAGATTTGCATGTAGGTGATGGATTCTTGGATTTTTGTGGAGATGCAAGCCATAGGGGTGCTTGGCCTAGGGATGAGGGTGGTCTAGGGTGGTTTCTGGTCGGAATATCAGGTAGTGGAGGTCGGGTCAGAGCTGGAGGAGGAGGAGCCAATCAAATCTTGATGAGAACAAGTGCAAATTCAAGTAGAAAACAATAGAAAAAGCAAGAGAAGGAAGAAGAAATTTTAACCTAACCTTGAACTGAAATTTCCGTGCATTTTTTGGTGATGAGGAGATTTTTGTTTCACGTGAAAATGGAGAAAGAAGGTGCAGCTGGAAAGAAAAGTAAAGCACGGCCAAAGAGTAAATGAAAGGGTGGAAGAGAAAAAGACTCTAGAAGTTAAAGGGTTTAAAACCTTTCATATTTCCATCAATTTCATTTAACCTATATATATATATATATATATATATAAAATTGCTGATAATAAAGAGTAAACAAACTCAGAAATAACGTAAAGAAATAAATAAAATAAAAATTTTTAAATTGATTAAATTAAATGAAGAAAAATAGCAATATATACGAAACTAGGCTTAATAAACTGAAACAAATTCAAATAATATTTGGCAAAATCTATTCAAATTTAAATACATGTAAAATGAATATTAATAAAGTAAAACAAAGAAAATAAACGTGAATGTATAAAATAGATAAATAAATTTTAATTATATACAATTAAATTAAGAAAATAACAAAGAAAATGGAAACTAGGCTTTAAAATTAGAAAATAAATTCAACAAGCTTTGGAAAAATTATATAATCACTTAAAAATATTAAAAGACAAAAATATACATAAAATAATATATTAACACATATTAAAATAAAATATGACAAAGAAATGTAATTTATATAATTTAAAATAGGCAAAATTGCAAAATAAAACAAATTACACTCAAAATTGAATTGTACATAACTTTCACAATTTAAGTCCGTTTTCAACGAAAAAAGCAGCGTTCAAGTTATTACATCTATTTTCATAATAAAAGATAAAATTGAAGATTAAAAAAAATTTAAATTTGATGTTTAAAAGTCACAGTTTGACCAGAAATTCTCTTTATAGTAAAATATTCAAATTATACTAGTTTGAACTATAAATCACTTAATAATCAACATTTATATTTTTAAAATGAAATGTTTGGAATAAAACAAGTTTTTTTAATAATTTAAAAATGAAAATAAAGTCAATAATAAAATATATGGAAAAATCTAGGGTTGTTACAATAAGAGGGCAGTGGAGTCCTTAATTATAGCTTCAAGTAAAATTGGGAATAGATTAACACTGCTGAACCCCATAAATTTGCGGAAGTACTTTCTCTTGCTGACCGGACAAAGGATTCTCGACCAACCCCTTCTAATCCAAAACATATGCCAAAGTAAATGCTTTCTTTTCTTGGGAGATCCTACAAATTTCTCCCCAATATCACATATCTGTGCCGACTACTCCGGTAAATTATAAACGCTACACTTGTTATCTATTGCTATTTTGTTTTTCAAATTATTCTATTGACTTATAATCTGTTTGAATTCTCTTCAGCTGTTTCTTAGGTTTACAAACCCATGGGAGATCCGACTCCTACCTCTTCAACTTCTCATGCATCATCCTTTTCTCGGGCCATTACCAGGTCAAAAATGGCTGCTAAAAGAAAACTAATTAAGACGTCTACAGTGGAACCACCCTCAAAGTGAGTTTAAGTGGTTGATGTTCCTGATTCTTCAATATTGGAAGAAGAGGAGTTTGCTAGTATTGGCGAATCCCTACAAAGTCCGACTATTGAAGCTCCTCGTGGTCTTCCTAAGGAAACTCCAACTAAGATCGATCCTCTCTCTTGCATCGTTGTCTGTGGCTCTTCGAGCGTAATCGAGCAGATCCAAAAGGCCTTGGGAACTTCGACCCTTGCTCAAGTGCTGAATCTTCCAGGATCCTCGAATGACTTTTAAAAATGATATGTTCTATTTTAATCTCTTCGTCATTAATTTTAATTCAGTCGTCCTTCCTCTGTTTCTGATTTGGAGGGCCACTGTCGATCCCTTCTTGAGCAACAACTCCTGGTATGTTTTATGTTACTTAACCTTATTATAAATCTATTTTTCTTTAAGCCTTTTAGCTTATGTTGTACTTTTCTTTCAGATTTCCAAAAACCGGTTCTCCCTGCATGAAAATGTGTCCAAATCTTCTACCAAAACATCTAAACTTTGAGAGGAAATCGCTGCCTTGAACAAAAAAATTTCCTCCTTATCTGTGGAGAAGAGCGAGACTACAACCTAATTGGAGTGTTCGAGGGCTTCTCTCGCCCAGTCAGAATCTATTACCTTGGAGAAGAGGAAAGCTCGTCAACCTCTATACAACGAGAATTTACCGTTGTCGACGACTTTGAAAGAGTTTGAAGAGGAAAAAGGACGGATGGCAGCTAAACAATCCTTGTTAAACGAAAAGCTAAAAAAGAACAAGGCCTCCCTAAAACAGGCTATCGGTACCATTTTTGATGCAAAACAGCGAGTGTCGCAATTCCTTGACTCGTCTCTTGAAGATATTATTATGAATTCTTTATTGAAGATGCTTTAATGCTCGCCTATGTTGATAATGTCGAAAAATTCCTAGATTTGAGCTTCCCCTCGCTTGACCCTGCTCTTGTTGATAGGGTCATGGATAGAATCAAAAAGATGGAGTAGGGGATTGAAGTTGCTGAGAAGGGGGAAATCGACGCCTCCAAAATTCTCTCCTTTGAAGTTCCTTCCTTCAAAGTCTAATCTGACTCCCAAGACAAAGGCGATAAGGATAAGATTGTTGAATAAGAGAGGGATGATAATGACGATAATGATGATGACGGGGATGATAACATCAACGACGGACATGGATCAGGTGGCAATGGAGGTGGAAAAACTAAAGCTTATGAAAAAAATGGAGATGCTAATACTAAGACTTCTAAAAAGGATTTGTCTCCTTGCCTAAATCTCCTGCACCTTCTAGCCCTCAAGAGGAGCCCGCTTCTATTGATGTCGAAGTGCCAAATGAAAAGGAGCAGGCTTCCCAAGCTTCAATCCCGATATCTCAGATATGGGATTCTCTGTTTAAACATCCATCGATTCGTAGATAATAATAGTGTAAATCTTTTATTTAGATAAGGAAGAAGTCTGTCCACCCCTATAAAGCCAACTTGAAAGAAAACAAGCAGATATAAATAGTTTATATAAGGAGCTAGACAAACAGTTGAAAGAGCACAACATTCTTTCTGGTAAATATCACAGACTCAATAGAAGTGCGGCAGTGTTTGCTTCTTTTAAGCATCAAGAAGCTGCCCCATGGTTAAGGAGAGCATGCCTTCGATATGACGCTCTTTTGAAGCAAAACCGGGAATTTATTACCCTCTTCTAGATGTTGATCAAGGAGAAGGTCATTTTGGTTAATTTCTTATACAAAGACAATCGCAGACACTCGATTGTTGATTTCTCATATTTAGTGATTTTATTGAGGGTTTATTTAGGCGTTTACGTAAAAAATATTTGGATGAATTCGGATCTGGCCCGCATCCCGGAGCATGTTGGAACTTGCCTCGAGTCAGATTAATTCCTCAAGACCTTCCTCCTAAAAAACTCAAGTTTTATAAGGACAAATTTTTTTCTAGGATTATTTACTAATTCAATTTTGTATGAATCGGATGAACGATTGTGAATATGTAATAACATTGGTTTGTAAATATTTGTTTTAGTCTTCTTTTTATACTTAGCTATAATTTATTATGTTATCACAAAAAAAAATGTTCCTTAGGAAATCTTGTCTCTAGAGATTACCTATGTCAATATGTTAAATTGAGAAAATTTTATCTTGAAAAGGCATCAATTTTGAAATCTTTAAAATTGGCAAGATATTATTCTTAAAGTTTTACAAAATCTTTACATGGAACATCCTCGTCTCCGCTTTGATTTCCTTGGTGATGAGAAACAAAAGCTACTTAAGGAGATTCAGACCTACTATACTAAATTAATTTATGGTCGTGATAGTCCTCCAGTCAGGGAATGAGACTACATCATATATCCACCGGTTATCACTCCAGAAGGAGTCAATATTCCTTTTGATTCGACAGTTATTCTTTCTGCTAATGCATTAAATAAAGTTAGAAATGCAGTTTTCTCAACTTTAGATGTAAAGAAGATGTTTAATTGTACTCTTTTAGTTTCGTTGTTGTCTAAGTTGTAATCTTTTATTGCAGTAATAAAGATATTAATAATTCTGGTTTTTCCTTGATTAGTTTTACATTTTATTAAATAGGAACTACAGTTATCCGCAACGCCACTCTCATAGACTCAACATCTCTCTTTATTACTCTTAAGGATAAGCTGTTAGCGTAACTTGAAAAGAGTAAACTTCTTGAGGATACTTTACTTGCTCGTTTTCATGGTAATACTAAAGCTTTAAGATGGCATAAAAGATTCTTACTTCAGAAAACTATTGTTAGAAATCTCAAGGATCAGATTGCTAGTATAGAAGCTGATGTCAATAGCAAAAATGAAACGATTTCCACTTTGAAGCGTAAAGTTAAGTCAAATCCTTCAATTGACTTCGATTAAAAAATGTCAGAACTTCTTCAACAGATAAGCGATTTGGAGACGAAATTGAATGATAACCAAGCTCAGTGTGAGTCATTGGAATTTATTATGAGGAATAATATCCCGAGTATTGATTCACCAGTTCCTTATGCTACTCCATCTGCTGCTAAATCTACTAGATCTACTTCCCTTGCTGCTCAGAAATTTTCCACTACAACAAATCCTTCCCCAGGCTTAAACGAGAATGTAGTTGGGGAGTGGTGTAGGAAAGTTAAATTCAAAATGATAAAATATTTTAATGAATAGTAGAAAGTTAAATACTCACAGCGCATAAACAAATATGTTGCTAGAATTCAAAAACTCGAACACGATAACTATCTCCTTTTGAAGCGCATCATTGAACTGGAAAGGGAAAATAAGACCCTTAGAGGTGCAAATAGAGCTTTCAACCTTGCTTTGAAAAATAATATTGATGTGATTGATGATGCGGACATGATAAGGAAGAAAAAGAAGAAACTTAAAGAAGTCCTTTGTATCGCTATCCATCATATTGTAGATCCTTTAATTGCCGAGAACCTAAACAAGGCTACCCAAGATTCATGAAAGATTCATATTTATGAAATGTATATATTTGTTCTACACACTTGTAAATAATTTCATAAGTTATGTAAAACATGTAAGTTTTGTAAGTATCACCTGATTTGTGATCCTTTTCTGTAATGTTACCTCTGAAACACTTGTTTGTTAGCATATACTACCATGTATGCATTTGCTGGATTTTTCATTCTCCTTTACTGTTCTGAATTCCCTGAAAAGTATGAAGCAAATAGTATTTCCTATTATTAGCTTGAAATTGATATAAAATTCTATCTATATCATTTGCGTAGATTAACAATTCAATATGTCAATTGTATGGTAATATATGAATAGTAATTGTATATGATTATATGTCTTGAACCCCATCCTTGATCATGATGTGACATAATTAAGAATTTAACTTTAACCATATAGCTAGAATATCTGAAGTCTGTTGGTGTAAAATTTTATCCTCAGCCTGGGACACAAATGTATTATAAAATCATCTTCTAAAGATTACCAATAGTGGGTTAATAATGATTAAGTAATAGAAGTCCAGAAACTATTATCTAAAAATTAATAGTAGAAATCCAATGACCCATATTCAGGCATTAACGGATGAAATCTAAAAGTTTAGAAGCCCGAATATCAGATTTGGGTACTAGTGGATGAACTTGAAATTCAGATTCAAGTATTTGTGGATGATGGCCGGAAGTTTGCAATAACGGTTTTCTTGATAGAAGTCTTTGACCCAGTTTCGGGCATTAGTAGTGGCTAATCAGAAATCCATAATAGAAATCTCAAGCCCAGATGAGGGCATATGTCGGATAATTAGAAATCCTTAGTAATTATCTTTATAATGGTGATCTCAAGCCCAAGTTAAGGTAGTAAAGTGAAGTTATGCAATAGTCTCGAAACCCAGATTTGGGTATGATAAAGACTATAGGTGATTGATAAAGACCCAAAACCTAGATTCGAGTATTAATTGATGAAGTTCAGAAATGAGAGACCCGAAACCCAGATTTGGGTATTAATAAGCGGAGTTATTTTCTACTCCTTAGATTCTGTCTTTTCCGACATGTATAAACCTCTTAGGCCTTGTATGAAGTTGTGGTTTGATTGGCTGTTTCTTGAGCTTGGACATCCTAGACCTCTATTTGTTATGCCACTTCTCGAGCTTGGACATCTTAGTCCGATATTTGATGAGCCTTTTTTTGGGCTTGGACATCTTAATCCATTGTTTGGTGAACCTCTTTTTGAGCTTAGACATCTTAGTCCTTTGTAGTTGTGCGCTTCTTGGTCTTGGACGTCTTAATCCGTTATCGTTTGGTGCTCTTCATTAGCTCATTCTTAGAGGCTAAAACCAAGGACTTACCCAACCTCACTCCAGGAGGCGCTTCGACCTAACCAGAGGCACGACCAAGGCTTGTGCATTAACCTAGCCATAGCATGGGGTGGATAAAGGCTCACACTCCACCCTCCATTAAGCCCCCTGCCCTGGCCATAGCATGGCATGGATAGGGGCTTGACGATGCTTTAACGTGGCCATAACGTGGCACGGATAAAGGATTACGCTCCTCCTTCCAGGAGGTGCCTTGACCTGACCAGTGGTACGACCAAGGGCTGGTCGATTTTTAACTTGGCCATAACGTGGTGCGGTTAAAGGCTTACACTCCTCCCTCCAGGAGGTGCTTTGCCCTGGCAACTTTGGCCGGACAGAGGTTTTGACCGTTTAAGGTAATGTCCAAATAAAATGAGTATTTCACTCCCAACCATGTAGATTCTCTTTAGAAAAGTAGCTCTTTATTAATCTTATTCAATATCTATTTACAAAATCATTGATCTTGCCTTGACGGAAAAAGTTGATTATCATTTCTTCCAAGGCTCTATAGTGGTTAGTCTTATGTCCATTCATCGTATGGAAATGGTATTAGGATTCCCCCAAATTCCTTTCATATTTTGGTTTCTTTTTCTGTGATGGCTAATAAGTGAGCTCATCTTTTCTTAGCAAGAGACATTCTCAATAGATGTTTGATTGCATTCTTTGGGAAGTTTTGACTTGATGTTTTTTCTTGAGAATGGCTTCTATGTCTTTTGTTTCTTGGCCTTATAGCTTCTCCCTCATCAGTTGTTTTTCTTTTTGACACCCTTCGGAATTCATGTGTTGGAGGTATTTCAGTTGTAGCTTGTTGCCATTTGTAAGCAAAGACATTGTAATATGCCAATATCCCCTCTTCGAAGATTGTGCCTTTGGAATAGTGTTGAATCTTTATCCTCATTTGATCAAATAAGTTGTCATTTCCATCCGTCTTTCCTAAGGCAAAGATAGGGGTAGGGCCAATATGGAAAGTATTTATGCTCCACTTTTCTGAATCGGATGATTCAGCTCTCTTCTCCTTTATAGAACTTTCAACCTTAGCATTTGCACTTTATGTAGTTTGGGATCTTGAGTTGTCCTTAGGGAGAATCCTATTAAGTATGCGACTAAGGATCCTTGCTTATATGTTTTGATTCTGTCAACCATGATGATGTATGTTCTTAAGTATCTAAGCTTTAAGTAAGATTGGGTTAGAGGCATGTGGTGTTGGATGTTTAAAAGAGTCGGAGGTTCATGCCCTTCTTTTAGCGTCGAAATGTTAACAAGAAAACTTGTAAACACCGTAAAGTTGTTTTAGGAGGAGGTTAGTCCTTTTTTTTTATCTCTTTGGTTAAGTAGAAGAAGGTAAGGTATGGATAATCCTTTTAGTTCACCCTTTCGAATGTTTCTTGTTATGATAGCTTTCCCTTGTTAACCTTTCAATCTGGTCGAAACGCTCAAATTCCTTTCTTTTTGATCTTTCGAACTAGATGAGTAGCTTGATTACCCCTTTAAAATAGTCCTTCCGATGCAGTTGTGGAAGCTTAATGGATGGCTCTAAGATTTAAGGTTATGATTAGTTTTGAATGGTTTCGACCTTGTCGAAAGCTAGAGTCTTAAATATCATAGGTTTGGATTAGAAATTAAAGGTAAAACTGGTTTGGGCTAAGGTTTCAATCCACTTGAAAGTAGAAGTCCGACGAAAGGTGGCATGGAGTCAATAACTGAAATTACTTGAAAATGCAGTGGTTTCGACCAAGTCGAAAGAGGCCTTTCGATGTGGTCGACACCTGTAAATCATGATTACATCTAACAAAAAGTTTTCGAAACAACTATGTAATCAAAGATTCGATGATCTTCCCTTTATCAACTCATAGAAGCCTTTATTGATCTATTATTCCCCAATTCAATTTACAAATTAGGGTTACAACTTTTAGAATTAAGAAAGCGCAAGTATCGAATAAAGGAGACCGGCCCTAAAACCAGACACCTTGGGTCTTATTTATAGCTGCGGGTAAGCATCTTTCGACCGAATGCTTTCGAACTGGTCGAAAGGTGGCTTCGAAATTGCCTTTAGAATGCTTCCGCCTTTGTTGAAAGGGGGGTTGCGCTGTTGCTTTGTAGGAGCTTTCAACTTTGTCGATAGGCTGTCTCCAGGGGTTTAAAAGGTGTTGAAATACTAATAGTTTTGACTCTGTTAGTTATTTCTAAACTCTTGCTCGTGACTTGATGCGGAACCTCCCTAGATATTAATGGCTTCTACCAGTTCAAAAGGGTTGGTTTGACTTTCGAAAGGATTGTTCTGACTAAGTATATTTCTAAGTGGCTTGAGTGAAGGTGATACTTTTGGTTTAAAAAGGTTTAGCGTGCATATGAAGTGTTGCCATTCCTTGTCTTCGAAAGATGTTGCTTCAACTCATTCGAAAGGTCTTCAAGCATGTAGAATCATTTTCTTCGAAAGGTGATCACTGAAGCGGAAAGGTGCTTTCGACCCATTCGTCCCCTTCGAAGGGTTGTGAAACTTCTAGACTTTGGCTGTAGCATCCCTTTGACTTCTTCGAAAGGTCTTGCTGGAGCTTCTTCCTCTTGTTCTTCTTTTCATCTATTCAAACTGGTTTCGACAAGGTCGAAAGGATATTTGGTAGTAACAGCAAGTTTCCATATTCTTTCCATGATCAGGAAAGACCCAACAAATATTGGAGCTAACATCCCCAATGAACCAAACCTCATAACCTTCCAAAGAGTGAAAACCTTTACAAACATCATGTCTCCTACCTCGAACTATGATTCCTTCCTTCGCTTGTCCAGATATCGAACGATGTCGGGTGGCCTTCGTTCGTAGCTTAATCATCTCTATCTTTTTTGAGATCTTGTGAACCAAATCTTATCCAAGTAGGATTTTGTTAGTGGTTTCCCACCAATAGTTTGGCAATTTCCATGGCCTTTCGTATAACACTTCAAAGGGTGCCATGCCAGTCGTTGCTTGATAACTGTTATACACAAATTCTACTAAGGGTAAATGCCGATCCTAATGTCCTCCAAAATCCATGATGCAGCCTCTCGACAAATCTTTCAAAACCCCATTCACCCTCTCTGTTTGGTCGTCGGTCTGCGGCTCATAAGTGGTGCTAAAATTCAGTGTCTTTCTTAAGGCTGAATGAAAGCTCCTTCGAGATTCGCTAGTAAATAAAAGTCCTATCACTAATAATGCTAACTGAAACTCTATGGAGTCATACTACTTCCTTGATATAAATTTGTACTAGGGGTGTTGCAGTGCTATTACTTCTAATGGGAATAAGAAGAGGCGCTTTTGGCAAGTCTATCTACTATAAGCCATATGGCTTCATTGCCTTTTTGACTCTTAGGCAACCCATCTATAAAGTCTATCGATACATGCTACCATTTCTAAATCTTCACCTCCAGCGGTAACAACAAATCTTCAGGCTTTGCTTGCTCTGCTTTTATCTTTTCGCATGTCAAACACAAATAAATTCTGCTACTTTTTTCTTTATTCGTAGCAAATAAAAAATTCATTTCATATCCTTATACATTTTATCTCCTTCGGGGTGAATAGTCATCCTAAAATGGTGCACTCCATTAGCACTTCTTTCAAAACATTCTCAATCACAGGAACACAAAGACATCTATCTCTCCGTAAACATCTCTTTGATCAATTGCATACCTACTATAATGGGGAAAACACTCTCCTCTACTAAGCTTGTCCATTATATCTACTTTCATCGCATCCTTCTTCTACTCTAGTCCAACATGGTCCATCAATGTCGGTCTAACTTCCATTACTGCTAAGTAGCCTAGAGAGTGTTATGTTGGAGACGAGAAACTAAAATTTGAGAGGAACTCCAACTGCCTCTACTCATATATAGCACCTAAAGTAGCATGCCTCGGGCTAGGGGCGTCGGTGACAACATTTCCTTTTTTGAGGGTATACTATATCTCAGAGTCATATGATGTTATAAACTCCATTCATCACTGCTGCCTAGGATCGAGATTTTTTTGGGAAAATAGGTGTTAGCTGGGTTTTTAACTAAGCAGAATTCAACCCCAAGTACAAGGACAAGACGAAGATGAAAATACTCAAGAACTTGAAAACATGATCAAAAGGACGAGAAAAAAACTCGAGAAGTTACAATAGAATGAGCTAAATAAAGGGGTCGGTATATAGATGTTCCTCTCAGTAGTAATACGATTTTCCTCTTTCTTCTTTGCTCCACAACCCATATGTTTAATGATCTACCTCAACCTCTCATGATCAAGTGCTTTTCTTAGAGTTTGGATGAGCAATTCTCAGGTTTGAATAGAAGAAAGCCAAGCAAGCAAGATAGTTCAAGTGCTAACAAGCGAATCATCAGAATCAACCTAAAATTCATAGAAAAGAGTTTGAAACATGTCAAAAAGGAGATAGAAGGGTGAAGGAAGTAAAACGATTAACTTTGCACAAATCTATTCCTATTAATACCAAGAGCTTTCTCTCGGTACAGAGTGGAATTTATGGCCTCTAGGCCCTACCCATACACTTGTACAACATTGGGATTTCTCGTGGGCTTCGACCCAAGTGGATTTCTGACCCTGTGTACCTATTTCTCTATAAATATCAGCCCTACCATAACCAAAGGAAGATCTTGGCTAATCTTCACTTTGCTTCTATTCTTCATCTTACATCCTTTACAATTGTCTCCTAGGAAGCTACTGTTGGCAGTTCTAGGCTATAGAACCCATCAAACCCCTCAATAATCAATAATCAATAATCAATAATCAATAATCAATAAAACTATAAGCGGACGTAGGCAAGAGATTGCCGAACCACTATAAAAATCTTGTATCCTACTATTCTTTTTTCGCTACTTTCCCATTATCTGCTAGATCTAGATCTCACAAGTTCCCTACAATCTACTGGGTTTTGATCCATTTTTGGCATTAACATTTTGGTGCTTCTATTGAGAAAACTGAATCCAGGCTTAGATCTAGCTCACTACTTAGGATTGAAAGGATCCAAAAGTTAGATCTAGAAGTTTTACTTTGAAGAATTTGAGGGTTTGATATTATAAGTCCATGGCACCTAAAAAAGGGAAATTTATACCTGGAAGATCCAAAGGGGCAGTAGCTAGTGGTAATGAAAAAAACACTCACCAAATGGAAGTTAACAATGAACTTGTAGTATTAGGCTCTTTTGCTCAAAATGATGTGGTTACTGGAGGATAACTTGATAGAATGATGAAAAAACTTAATCAGAAAATGGTGAATAGCTAGAAAGCTCTGATGGATAAGACGGATGCTTTGCTAGCCTTGCAACTACCAAGAAATAGAAGAGTTCGAAGAGAAACTTCACCTGTAGTGGAACAAGGGAACTTTTTGGTTTCTGGCCAAAGAAAAAGAGACGGGTACCAAAAACATAAGGATGTTACTGCTGGAGTTGCAGGAGTTGTTTTAAGTGGAAATAGAAGTGTCCCCCTGTGACGAAACCAACTAGTGTCTAAAGGATTTGCTCAGCATCAACATGAATTTTAGGGAGAACAATGCACAGGAGGAAGATGCAATGGTTATTTTTGACTCTGATGATGAGAGGCTACTAGATGATGATGATTTTGAACCAAATATTAGAGGAAATGCTACCGAAGTTCAAACAGCTGTAGCTCAACTAACTGTACATCCATGAAATACCAAAGGAGTAGTTCTTCTAGAGACAGGAGGACCTAGACGTCAGGCGGCAAACCGAGACCGTTTATGGAGTCAAACACTCGATGCAGCCCCTGATAGTCGACCTTTAGATTGCCATGTAAGCGAGTAGTACATCATTGACATGGTCAAGCGATAGGTGGAAGAAAGTAGAGGTAGAAAGAATGAAGATTAGGCTTTTGAACCAAGTCGAACACCATTTATGGAAAATACCTTGAGAGAAGACTACCCTAGGAAATTCACTATGCTAACAATGCCATCATACAATGGAACTACCGACCCCAGACAACACTTACTCAAGTACTAATGGCACATGGATGGAGATAGAGCTACATATGTTATTTGTTGTAGACATTTCCCTATCTTCTTAGAAAGAGACTGTAACTACTTGGATTTTTCAATGTCGTAACCCAAGGTTTTAACGAAGATTTTGAATTTTTTTTAAAAAAAATTGATATTTGGGAACGAAACCAAATATTTAAAATGCATCCAGTAAAACGAGGCCAACGAAATTTATTTTACATAAAAATTCGTCTGAAACTCGATCAGCACATTTTTTTAGTACGAATTATAAAATTTTAAAGTATGAATATTTTTACATGAAAATGATCTCGAAAATTTTCTAATTAAAATGTCAAAGTTTGTTCCATCCAATTCCGACCTTTGTAGCTCCATTTATCAAGAATGGATGTTGTCATTCAATTTCGAAGCGGTAACAACGGCGAAAGATGAAATTTTTCTATGAATGTCTAACTCAGATTTGATTACATTATTGGATTCGTCTCGTCGCACTGATCTCCGTGGTATATTTGTTCTTGTATTTTGGCTTCCCTGGTAAAACTTTAGATGATCAAGATAACAGTCCATGACCATGCACTGGAATCATAATTACTTACATTCTTTCGCAGTAAAAACTTCTTTTCGCATCACCCACTCGACCGACGCCTTGCTTCGTATGTCATCCACTTCATCAAACCGTACACGACAACGTTCACCAAAGGTAGCAGTCGCAATTCCGTTCTAGTTCGTGCATGCATATCCGAATCCGAATCCATATCACCGTGACCATTACCGTTTTGCTAATCATCGAAGGTGAGTGTTTTATAACGTTCATGAAGAACTTGGATATTTTTATGCTAGTTAAATTTGAAATTATGAAGTGATATGAATTTATTCATCGTTGTTTGATAAATTTAGATGACATCTAAAATTGACTGTTAAATTTGAATTTGGAATTTAATTGCTAGTAAAATACTCAATATTAATAATTGTGAAATTGTTGTGAATTATATCGACTGTTTGGATGTTGATTGTGATGGATGCCAATTGATTGATATTTGGATGATTGGATATTTATTTATTTTTACATATATCCTGTTATCACCTAGAAAATTATTTACAGTAAATAAAACTATAAATTGAATTATTTCGAATAAATTAAGAAATAGGTTGAAATGATACATACCTATGTAATTTATGTTGGATTGAAATGATATATATCTATCCCTGAAATTAAATTAAAATAAATGATCCATTTGCCCATAGGATAGAAAACTATATACGGACACCGTGGTTAAATTAAATGAATTTAATTTTTTTGATTTGAAATTATTTAAATGATTTTGATTTAAAGAAATTAAAATTGAATTTGTTAAAACCGAATTATTTTCGAACTCGAGCTTGGAATGTGAAATTAAAATTTGTTAAAGAAATTGTTTAAATGATCTCATTTGAGATTTTGAAGTTACAATTGAAATATGATTTGAATTTCGGAAATTAGGTTGTTTTAAAGGTTTGGACTTTTATTCGAACTTCAAAATATTGCTAAGTAAAAGTGATATAAAACGATATTTTGAAATTGAGCTTGGAACTGAATTATATTTGAAAAATTGGATTTTTAAATTGGATATTGAAAGTAAATTTGATTTAAGTGATTTAAATCGATATTTTAAAAATCGAACTCGAATTTATATAAATCGAAATGGTTTAGTAATGAGAATTGAACTGAAATTAATTCATATTGTAATTGAATCAGTTTAAATGGAAATTGAATTGATTTGAATTGAGAAGAATTGGAAAATTAAATCAGTTTGACTTTGAAACTATTTTCAAATAAATTATTTTAATATAAACTATTTAAAATCTACCTTTTTACATATTCAATTTATTTTGATTTTTCAAACTATTTTACCGTATAAAACTTTTTAAATGCTTAAATCATTTTATATCAAACTATTTTAATTATTTAAACTATTTTAAACAATTTAAAATTTTCAAACTATTTTTCTAAAATTCAAACTGGTCAAAGGCTGGAAGGTTATATTTAAATCATGAATTTAAATACGAACCATGTTAAATTGAAGTTATAACTCAAATGGAAATTCGAAGCAATGTTAAATTGGAACTGAAATTGAGATATTAAGGCGAAAATGATTTTTAAATGAAATGGTATATTTTGAGTAAATATTATGATTTCGAATCGAATTTTATTTTGAATTGAATATGATATTTTGATATCAAGTATGAATTGTTTTTCAAATGTAAAAGAACCAACTGGTGTGTAAAACAACGTTCGGTTGTTAAAGAGACCGAGGTTCTTATTGGCATAGTCTCTATCAATATTGGAACCACTTTAACAACTGTATACGTGGGGTGATGATCCTGAACGAAGTGATTGGATTTGGCATCGCTTGCTAGATTTGAAGAAAGAGAATGATGATGGATTAGCCTGACACTTGTGCCAAATTGATATGACTAAATGGGAACCGTACCGGTCAAACGGGCTAGCTACCCCGAGTGGACACACTTCTTCGTATTACCATCATTAACACTGTGATTGATTGGTGCGCACCCTCGGATTATAGGAGTGTTGGACGTGGTGGGCAATCATGGCTATGATGCCTTACCACTAGTCAGGAAGGGTAAACTGGTAGTATCCTACCTTGGGTATTGCCTCACGTGCCTTATCATACCTTTATCCTTATACGAGACCCCTACGATTTTGGTTTAGTGTTGTCGTATCATGGCGCGTCCCTGACTACCGACGTGCTACTGGTGGTGTCAAATGAAAACTATACAATAATGCTTAAAAACGCGTTAAGGGGGATTCATGTAAATCCTTAACGCTAAGAAAAATATTTATTTTACCGATTAGACATTATATATGTAGCGTATTCTACTACATATAACATTTTTGATGGATCCATAAGAGATGGAAAATCCCATAACATCTCTTGAGTTATTGCATACAAGTTATACACTAGATAGAAGATGTGAAACCCCGTATACATCTCTGACGCCATGACACTCATGTTATAAGTGATATCGATTTGAATCACATAAGAATATTTTAGTCCTGACTCGAGTGTTTTGTCTTTTCATTATGCTCGAGTCAGCCCTGTGTTTTTAGCTGTTTGAAGATTCATCCTACAGGACGAAGACGAAGATTTGGAATATTATTACTATTACTATCCCTGCATCATGCTGTCTGCTGCATTATATTTTGTTCTGTTGTATATATATAACTTTGATAAATGCTGTATAAATTATAATCAAATGTATAGTTTACCATTTCACGAACTGTATGTTTGATTATTATATTTTATCGTTCCGCTACGACATTCTGTGTTTTCTTCTTCTTCTTTTCTTCCTTTCTTAATTAATCCCATTGGTTATCTATGTTTCGGATTGTTTAAGTCGGACATATGTGGATTATTGTTGATTTAAACCTTTCGAAATGTGGGTCGTCACAACTGGTATCAGAACTTTGGTTTAGCGATAACCTTACTTTTGTAGGGTTTGACTCATTAGAGATATGGTCATAAAACACTTGAATGAGTCCGTTTGAGTGTGTGTGTGTGTGTGTATGAGAGCGTATTTGTTAGTGTTGTGTAAAATATTTTATATCATGTTGTTTGAACGGTTAAGTTTGAATTTTGGGACTTGAGCGGTATGTCGGACTCCGCTATATCGATAGGGGTTCCAAAACACTTGAACAAAGCAAACGAAAACAATATTGTTTTCGAAATTTGGTAAATGAAATAATTTTACCTAGAATTATATTTTATATATATGAAAGAATGGTTTTCTAAAATTGAGATCGTTAAATGAATTAGTTGTGAGAAATGATAATATTGATCATTACCGTTTATGTTTGATTAGTCAATTGTGACGACCCACATTTCGAAAGGTTTAAATTGACAATAACCCACACATGTCTAACTTGAACAATCTGGAACGTAGATAATCAATGAGGTTAAATAAGAAAAAAGAAAAGAAAAGAAATACAGAATCTCATAGCGAAAACAGTAAAATATAACAATCAAATAACAGTTCATGAAGTTGTTTACTATATATTTGATTATAATCTACACACATTTATTAGAGTTATTTATATAAATCAGGGATAAATAATCAATACAGTTGAATAATATGATGCAGGGGATAATAATAATAGCAATATACCAAAATCCTCGCCTTCGTCCTTCAGAGAATAATCTTCGACACGCTGAAAAACTCAAGACTGACCCGAGCGTAATGAAAAGACAAAACACACGAGTAAGGACTAAAATACTCTTATGTAAATCAAATCAATATCACAAAATATGAGTGCAATAACTTAAGAAACGTTATAAGATTTCCATCTCCCAAGGATCCGTTAAACTATCTATATGTAATAGTGTACGCTATAATAGATAATGTCTGTCGGTAAAATAAATATCAAAATAGCATTAAGGCTTTACATTATCCCGCTTAACACATTTTATATGTTCAAAACCAAAGTCGTAATGGGCTCATATAAGGATAAATATGACAAAGCACGTGAGGCAATGCCTAAGGTAGGATTCATCGAATAAAATCAATCCATGCCCATCCGTGGCCGACTGCGACAACCAATCCAACCGACAAAAGGTGCATCCATCGAATAAGGAATCGCAATAGTAATACGAGGGATCAACGTCGTTAGAGGTAGCCATCCTCATTGGCCAGACATAGGCTCCTGTTTTAGTCATTTTAATTATGACATGAGTGTCAAAGCTATCCATCATCGTTCTCTTACTTCATTCCAGTAAACATCGCCAATTCAACCAACATTCCGGATATCATCCAACGCGTACACAGTTGTTAAAGTGGTTCCAATATAACAGAGAGTATGCCAATAAGAGGCCCCGGTCTCTTCAACAACCAAACGTCGTTTTATACACCGGTTGGTACATTTACATTTCGAAAACAATTCGTACTTGATATCAAAATATCTTATTCACTTCAAAATCAATTCCATTTCAAAATCATCGTATTTACTTAAAATATACCATGTCCATTTCGAAATCATCATATGCGCTTCAAAATCAAATCCATTTCGAAATCATCATATTCGCTTCAAAAACCATATTTTTACTTCAAATGTTAATTCTACCCGATATATCGATTTCACTTCAAAACTTGATTCGAATTACATTTTTGGTTATAATTCACTTTAAACCAATTCGGATTTAAATCCAAGATTTAAATATAAACATTCCACCCTTTGACTCGTTTGAATTTTAGAAAATAGTTTTAAAATAGTTTAATAGAAAATAGTTTGAGTAATAAAATGGTTCATATAGTACAATAGCTGGGAAAATTAAAATAGTTGAATGTTTAAAGAAAATGGCTTTGTAATAGTTTATACTAAAACAATTTATTTAAAAATAGTTTCTAAGCCAAACCGATTCAATTCCAAAATTTCCAATCCAAATTAGTTCCATTTCGATTAATCGATTCAATTCCGATTTCAAGTCGATTTTAATTTCAATTCAAAATTAATTTAAATTCCAATTCCAAATTTATTTTACTTCCAATTTCAAATTAATTTAAATTCCAATTGTAGATTAATTCCAACTCCAATCCTAAATTTTAAACCATTTCGATTTATATCAATTTCGAGTCCATTTCCAAATATCGATTCAAACACTTAAATCAAAATTTTCTTCAATATCCAATTTAAAATTCAAATCTTTAAATATAATTCAAACCAAGCTAAATTTCAAAATAACATTTTATATCACTTTTTCTTAGTAATATTTAAAGTTTGAATAAAAAGTCCAATCTTTGAAAACAAATCAATTTCTGAAATTCATATCATATTTCGATTACCGCTTAAAAATCTCAACATTGATTATTTAAACAATTTCCTTTACCAAAGTTAAATTTCAACATTTCAAGCTCCAATTCGAAAACAATTCGATTTCCATAAATTTGATTTTTATTTCTTAAAATCAAATCATTTAAATAATTTCATAACAATTTTTTTTAAATCATTTAATTTAACCAATTCGGTGCCCGTATATAATTCTCTATCCTATGGCCAAGTGAATCAATTATTTCAATTTAATTCCAGGGATGGGTATACATCATTTCAACCTAAAATAATTGTCATAGGTATATATCTATTCAAACTATTTTTTAATTTATTTGAAATAATTTAATTTACACTTTTATATACTGTAAATAATATACAGGATAATGACATGATATATCAAAATAAATGAGCATCCAAATATCAACCAATAGCATCAATCATGACCAATCATCCAAACAATCAATAAAATTCACAATAATTTCACAATTATCAATATCGGGTATTTTACGGGTAATTAAATTCTAATTAAATTTGATTGTCAATACAATTTCTATAAATTAATTCAGATGTCAATTAGACTTATTAAACAACAACCAATAATTTTTGAATCACTTTACGATTTAAATTTAACTAACATAAAAATATTTTAGTCAATTGTGAGCGTATAAACACTCACCTTTGATTTTTCAACGATTTAAAATCCAAATAAAGACCCAAATTGATCAATCTCAAAACTTAACCAAACTAGTTCCATGTTGTTTGGAATTTCGGTATGATCGCAATGGAGAAAACCGCGCGTGAATCCGAGCTAATATGAAAAAGTTACTCGAGTTAGAACATTTGAAATATCAAAATATAATAATTAACAAAAAAAATAATACTAAACAAGAACACGTACATCCTCTCCCTCAACACACGCACGCCTATATGAGGAACCCACCATCACGCGATCCATCTTTTATGTGCGCACCCCACCATCACGACCCGACATCGATCAGGAACCACCTTCAAAGCGCCTCCGCCTCCACTACCAGTGCATGCAATTTCGTCGATACCACTGCTTCCATTTGCACGCAAGAACCCAAAACAAGTGCATGCTTCCAAGCCAGATTCTGGCGAATCCGTGGCATATAGCATAGATCAACCATATGGATTTGAAGAGCTTGCTGAGATCTACAACTTTGCTTTTGGAAATTTTTCGATTTCTTTGAACGGATTGAGAGATAAAGAGGGAAGAATTTCGAGCAATTTCAGCCATTAAAATACCTGCGGCTAGAGTTTTGAGAAATTAAAATAATAATAAAACAGTCTCAATTTGTGTGCGTATTTATATAGTTAGGTCCAAAACCGTCCTAACTCCAGTTGAGGTGTGTCGCCTGGCGTTTATAATGTTTTACCCCCATTCCAAACGCAATGGAACTAGTTTCGTGGCCTAATTCGATTGTATGTGGAAGATAGCTTTTTAAAGCAATTTATTTTATCGAATTCCTTAAATTGATTTCTGCGTGTTTCAAGGTCACACAGCCAAACTACAAATTCGATTGCTACGAAACTTGAAATTCTACAATAACACACTATTACAGATCCTATGAAATTGGTTTCTTCGAAATCCGAGATAGTTGCCAAAATAGCTATTTTTTACTCGTCAATTAATATATAAAATTTCCAAATTTTAATTATTCACATTTAAATCAAAATTTGAAAGTAAATGATCTTTATTCATGTTTATATAAAATTTGAATCAATTTCCGATGCCATTTTCATTCACATTAAATCCAGAATTCCATTATTTAAATAATTGCAATATAAATTTAAACAATTTAATTGCCCAATAAATTAATATGAATAAATCATTAAATTCCAAATATATTTTAGTTATCGATGTTTTCTTATTTCTATTTGGATAATTCACAATTTATAATTCAACTCCGGTTATTGATTATAAACACAGTTAATATATAAATTTCATTTCAATACTCGTTATCGCCAAAACTTCGAAATTAGTTATTTCAAAATTTATTCAAGTTTATCATACACTCAAAATCATTAAATTTTTATTTTTAACCATTTTTATTCAATAATTACATCAAATTCCATAATTTAAAATAGTTAAAAATATGGGTCATTACATACTCCCCCACTCAAAACTTTTTGTCCTTGAAAAGGCGTTAAGTCCGGAATTCAAAATACAATATATTTTATTCAAAACTATCTACTTATAAAACAAGTTTATAAATTTTTTAAGACTTCAAAAATTTTTAACTCATGGATTTACAAAAAATTTCGGTAGAGTCTCCTTTGCACAGCTCGATCGAAACAATTTTACAATACAATATATATCACAATATACTAAACAGATATCAAATATACATCTCATCTCAATGTTAAAGCATCCCAAAGGGAAAATATATAAAATCGTGTTATGTAATTCGAGATACTTACCTACTTATTTATAATATGAGCAAGTTCGCTTATACTAAGCAAGAAAAGCATATAAATCCTCGTATACGCTAAAACGATCTTAGGTCGTACCTATCTCAACTCAATTTAAGATATTACTTGTATATAACGATATAGAAGCATGTATAAGTCTAATATAACCATATAACATGGATTTTGAATCCAAAAAATAAATACCATTACAAATACACAACATACAATAATCATATACAATCAAAATAGTAATAACAATGGTTTGCAACAAAAGAAACCATCCAACCATTAATATCCATCCAATTAATTAATAACCATGTGATTTTACATTATCCAATGTCAATTTTAATTTATACCCTTCATTTCTTATTAACATTCATTTCATTAACATTTTAATTGATTCGTTTCAATTTTATTTTCATTCAACCAACTTTTATTCAATTAGATTCACGTTCAATTGATTTTTCATTCAATTTATTTACTTCCAGTTGATTTGCATGTACTTATCAACATTAATGAATTTACATTCTATTAAATTACACTCGTTTATAGTTACATTCATTTTCTTCGCTTCCATTATTTCATTTTAAATTCATATAATTAATTACATTTAAGTAATTTAATTCCATACCACATTCCATACATTTTAAATTGATTCACATTTACCTATTAATATTCATTTCTTTAATCATATAATGGATTTATATTCAATTCATTTGCTTTTAATTGATTTACATTCAACAAATTTGGTTTCAACCCATTTTTATTCAACAACCAATATTCATTGCATTCACATTTGATTGATTACAATAATGTATTTACATTCAATCGATTTGTTTCAATTATTTACATATGTTTCATCCATATTTAATTGGTTTACATTCCATTAATTACTTTCAAGTTATTAACATTCCTTACAAATTCATTGTATTCAATTTTATTCAATTCAATTTGTGAAATGCCAATTGTTTCACATTTTGTTTAACCTATTTTATATAAATTCATTTATGAATCATTTATAAAATATTTCCACTTAATGATGCTTAAGTTAAATTTGTTTCCACTTAGTTTATTCTCTCTCCTTATTTTAATATAATAAGATCATTTAAAAGTCATCTAAATTCATTAGAAATATTTTATACAAACAATCACGTTTATTATTATAACTCCATAACTTAAGTTATTATTAATTCATCGATTCACTTTATTTATTCAAATTCTTATTATTCATTTACTAAAGTAAATTTTTACTTTATAAATCAATTCATATTAATAAATTTTTCACAGTTTATTAAATTTTCTTATGTTACTTCCATCCTTTAATTTGTTTCATTAACTTATTTCTATGCAATTAGTTAACATGCAATTTATTAAAAATCATTTCATTTGTATTTAACTTATATTCATCAAATTTTAAATTAAATCCAATTACTCACATTAATTTTTCTTATGCTCGTTTATATTTATTCAATTTCTTACACACTTAAATTATATTTCATTTTAAAATTTAAGTTCATATTCATTTCTTAAGTGGAATTCACTTTACTCATTTTCAAATTTCATTCAATATCCAATCCAACTTATTTAATTTTAAGTTAAACTTCATTTTATTTTAATCCATTACTCATTTTATTTAATTTTATTCAAGTTAAATTTTCTTATCATTCCCACTCAAGAAATTTAAATTCATTTTTAGCTTATTAATTCTCAAATTTATAAGTAATACAATTTATTCATTCAAATTTCATTTTATCTAATTCATTTCAAATACATTTCATTTTATTTAAGCTTCTTGAGTTAGACTTCATTTTATTTACTTAATTTCACTAACTCCATTTAATTAACATTTCTTAAGTTAATTATTTTATTTCATTTCTCGAATTCAAATTTCTTTTATCTTCTTAATTAAAAATATTCACCAGTTCAAATTTTAATTTTACTTTCCTATTCAAATTTACAAGTTATAACTATTTTTTTCTTATTCAAATTTATAAGTTATAAAGTCATTTCCTATATACTATTTTCAATTAAAAGTTCCAAAACTATTTTCACATATTCAGAAAGTCATACTTACAATATTTTCTTTTCAAAATCAAAACTTGTTTTAATCGAAAATAAATTTCTTTCGGTAGCAATTCTCACTCAGAAACTCGAAAATGAATATCAGCGATGCTACAGTCATCTCCAGAATTATTTCCCAACGATCAAAGCGAGTTTAATGCTTTATTTCCTTCCAAAATATTTTCAAAATATTTTTCTAGTCAAAACTCTTTCAAATAATATTTAATATTAATTTTAAAGTCTTCGAAAACAATTTTGAAAACAAAAGGATTTTAAATTCTCAAAAATCATTTTTATTTATAAGTTATATTATAAATGTACTTATACAAATTTCCTTACCTTATTACCAAACTATTTCGTTAATCTACAACTAGGCCATTTTACCCAATTCTTATTTTAACAGATTTCAATTCAATTTAATTATCGAGTGTTTCGTAAAATAAATTTACAAAGTATCCATTTTATTTTTATTCAACCAATAATTGATGATAACTAAATATTATCATCTCTTAGTAATAATTTCATCTAAAAATTTCTCACTTTATATATAAAATATAATTTAGGTAAAATTATTCCATTTACCCAATTTCAAAAGAATATTATGTCGACTTGCCTCTTTTAAGTGTTTAGAAACCCCTATCAATAACACGGCGTCCCACGCATCGGCCAGAATTTATAAATTACTCAATGGATAAGTAAACACAATATAAAACAATTTATAACATTAAGAAGCATGCTCTCTCATATATATACACACTCAAACAGACTAGTTCTAGGGTATTAGTACCCCATTTCTAATGAGTCAAACCCCACAAAGCCAAGGTTATTGCTTAACCTTCACTCTAATACCAAATGTGATGACCCACATTTGGAAAAGTTTAAATCGACAATAATCCACACATGTCCAACTTAAACAATCCGGAACGTAGATAATCAATGAGGTTATATAAGAAAAAAAAACAAATATAGAGTCTCCCAGCGACAACGATAAAATATAATAATCAAATAATAGTTCATGAAGCTATTTACTATACATTTGATTATAATCTATACACATTTGTCAGAGTTACATATATACATCAGGGATAAATAATCAATACAGTAGAATAGCATGAAGTAGGGGATAATAATAATAGCAATATACCAAAATCCTCTCCTTCGTCCTCTAGAGAATAATCTTCAATACGTTGAAAAAATCAGGACTGGTGTGATATCCCGGAAATTTGGCAATATAAATTTAATAATCTGTGTTTAAAAATTTATTTGATTTAATAATTCTTGATAATAAAATCTTGAATTGATATAATAATCATCTTATAATAAATATTTAAATTAGTAGATTTTATCTTTTAAAGCTAATAAACTGTTTTCTGTTTATATATATATATATATATATATATATATATATATATATATATATATATAAATGTATATCTTGTAAATGGATAAACTTTGATTTGAAACTTAGTAAATGAATCAATTTTTAATTTTTATTTATATTTGGTAAAATTGGAAATTTGATTTAAATTTAACATTTAATTGTTCTAAACAATTTAATAAATAATTATATAGGTTATATTAAAGGAAAATTTTATTTGTTTAAATTTATATTTAATTAACTTGAATATGGATTTAAATTAGATTAACATTAAAAGCTTAGTTGTAATTTCTTTTTAAATTATTGCTTGAATTTATATGTAAGAATTTAAAATACAATTTACAAATAATTTTAATTTATTAAGTAATAGAAGTAATTTATAATCTCATTTATAAATTATTTAGAATTGTTTAATTTGTCATTTTCAAATGATAATGATAATACTTAGTTCTTATGATCATAAATGGATTTTTATAGAGAAAGGATTTGTTGTCTTTGAGTTTAATAAGAGTTATATATGCATATATATCTAACTTGATTTTTAAATTAGAGTTTTAATTTAATTTAAATTTAAATTTGATGTTGCGAAATTTAAAAGAATAAATACTTAAAAATATATGAATAAGCTTATATTTACAATTTGATTGTTTTCATGTCTTTTTAATTTAAAAAGAGATAAGTTCATTTATATATACATAAGGAATAAAATAAGTTAAAGTATTTATAAACAATTTTAAATTAAATTAAATTAAATGCTCTAAATATAAGTGTAAGTTTCTTAAGATACTTAAATGACACATGTTAAGCCATAAAATAAGCAAGTGACAAATGTTTAAAATTTGAACAAGTGTCTTATTTAATTTTCTTTTCCCTTTATTTTAATTAAATCAAAATTTTTGTTTATATAAACATCTCTTCTTTACCTCATTTTCTTTTCCTTATTCCTCTTCATAACTTAAGAGAAAATTTCAGTTGAAAGATCTATAATCAAAAACTTGAACCAAGTTCCAAAATCTGCATTTTTCTTCAAACAGAAATTTGAAATTCCCTCAAAGAACCCACCTGCACCAATAGCTCCTCAATCTAAAATTTCCATTTTTTTTGCAAATCAAAGCATAAACATGTAATCCTTCAAATACATTAACCTGTAGCCTCTTGAATCCATGTCTGAAAATCATTAGCACATCCTCAAGCCTGAAAGGAAAATCATGTGTAAACCTGTAGCTTCCCAAGTACATTAACCTGAAATTCATTTCTTCAACTCATTAACCTGTATAATCAAATTTGTTATCATCTCAAAATAAAATATGCAACCATAAAGCTCAATACAAGCCTGCAGTCTTCATTCTGTTTTAAAACAAACCAAGTCTGCATTTTTCTGGAAACAAACGTGCACGCATATGGAAGCAAGCATTGTGCAAAATCAAGATGAATGTTTCAAAAGGAAATTAGCTGCAGTTTTAAAAGAAACTCAGGATCAGGTTTTTCGAAAAATAAGTTTGTTCCCCTATAACTTGTGAGTAACAATTTATTTTAAAACTAATTTAAATTAATATGGTTGCTTGAATTGCTTCATGTAATGAGTATGATGAAAATTGTTCGTGTGTATGAATGGGTTTGAATGCATGTTGCTGTGATTTTATTCTTCCTTGTTCTAAATTCTAGAATTTAAGCATTGATTCAAAAATCATGAACTCATAATCTAGTTCATATCTAGTTCAAAATTCTAACAAGATATGTTAGTGTATCCTTATTTAAGGTTTAAGTTTTTATTTAATAAAAATAAAATATGAAGAAACATGAAATGTCTCTGGAATAGCAGAATACCACAGAACAAAATTTATATATGCAGGTAAGAATTTAAATTATATAGGATTCAGTGATTAAGATATTAAGTTAATTACATAAATCAAAACTTGAATTTTAAAAACCAAATTCAGAAAATTTAGTTTAAATTTGAAAGTGGATTTCTGGATTAACTGTAAGTTATGTTTTGGTTAAATCTGACAATCTGGGTGATTGGAGTGGTAAATTGTGATTATGGTGATGGAGTAGTGAACTAAGATGTGGGAAAAAAATATATTGGATAAAGGATTAATGCATTAAGTCAGTAATGATTTAGGGGTTGAAGATTATAACCCTAGTTTTCGGTTACCTGAAGAAATAATTTAGGGCGACTTCCATAGGTGACCGAGTGGTCTCAAATTTTGGGAAAAGGTAGTTGGGGTATGGAAGGGTCTGTGGCCGGCGGTGAAGATTTCCTGGTGATCGATGGCGAGTAATTTGGGTGATTCCAGGTTCGACATTTCTTCATGTGTTGAGCTCGTATGCTCGAATTTGATTTTTAGCTTCTGTAATCGAATTGATGGTCGGGAACGTGTTGGAAGGTGATGACTGACATGCGTGGATGGTCGCGAGGTGTAGGTGGTGGTTGTTGCGGCGGTGCAGGTGCACGAATTTATGGCATGCATTCTGTGTTTTGAGGAAGAAGGATTTCTCGAGTGATGTCCTGGGTGTTGCGTGCTTTTGCTCGAAGCAGAGGTGTGGGTGACTCGAGTATTTGAGATGAGGTCTTGGGTAGTTTGAATGTTACAGGTTTTAGTTTAAACCTGTCATGTTGTAAGTTCTGTAAATGCAAATGAAAGCTACTCGAGTTTTACTCGAGTTATTTAGCGTTTACTCGAGTGAATCCTTTGAGTTCGGGTTAGATTGCAGTTTAAAAATTTGTCATGTTTCAAATTTTAAACTAAAAATTTAAATCATTAAGCAAAGATTTAAAATGTGTTTTAAATCTAATTTTGTATCATGGATTCTAGTTTTGATTTGAATCATAGTTGGAAATGATTAAGTTTTAAATCCAAATTTGTTTAAATAAACTTTAAAGGGGTTTATTGTTTAGAAATGTTTTAAAGAAATTTGAATTTAAATTGGGAAATTGAAATATAAAGTAATGTTTAAAAAAAAGTTTAAATTTGATTCAAATTTGGATTTGAATCTTTGTTTCAAATTAAATTTAAGTTTTATAAATATAAGTGTTTGAAAACAAATTTGAGTAATAATATAAAGTTTAAATGGTTTTCAATTTAAAAGGAAATTTGTTTTAACTTTTGTAAAATTTATTTTATAATAAAAGTATTATTTATCATTTAAAGGTTTTAGATTGATTTTTTTAAAAACTTGTTAAAGTTAAATTATAATTTAATAATTTGTATTTCATTTAATTATTAGGGTAATTAAATGAAAAATTAATTTATTTAATAATTACTCAAAGTAATTAAGGGTTTAAGGTTAATTATTTTTAGAATAATTAACTTGTAATTAAGAATAATTAATTAAATAAGATTTGATTTTAATTAATGATTAATAATTAATTAATCAAGTAATAATGGATTAGTTAAGTTTTAATTAACACTTAATTATTTAATTAATTAGGGATTAATTAATGAGTTTCTAATGATTAATTAATTTGGAATTAATAATGATTTAAAATAAGTTAATTATTTCAGATAAGTAATTAATAAATTGTTTAATAGTTAATGAAGGTCATTAACTGAGGATTATTTAATTAATTAATTAATATGATTAATTTTTAATAATTAATTAGATTAATTAATTTAAGGATAATCATTTGCGTAAATTGTTAAGTATAATTACTTATGGAAGTAATTAAGTAAATTAATTACTAATTGTAATTAATTGAGTTTAAATTTGATTAGATTAAGTTAATTAATTCAGTTTAATTAATTTAAAATAAGCATTTGATGATTTGAGAAGTATAATTACTTATTGTAATTAAATAAAGAGAAATTACTTAGAGAAGTAATTAATGGGTAATTACTGCATGTAATTAGTTGAAGGTGATTTGATAATGAAGTAATTTAAGTATAACTACTTTGTGAAATAATCAAGGGATTAATTTGAGATAATTAATTAAGAAGTAATTTATTTATTTTGGGAAAGTAATTAAAGGTAGTTAATTACTAAATGGGGTTAATCAACGGTGATTAACAATTATGGGTTAAATTAAGATTAATTACTTAATGTAATTAATTTAAATAAGGTAATTAATTTAATTGTAATTAGAGATCATTAATTAATATAATTAATGATGTAATTAAGATTGATTAATAAAGATTAATTAATCATTAATTAGTGATTAAAGGTAATTAATTAATGTGATTAATTAAGGATTAATGTAATTAATTATAGTTAATTAATTTAGAAAGTAATTAAAGGTTCATTACTGAATTTGGTCAAGTATAATTAATTTGTAAAATTAATTAAAGGATAATTACTTAAATGTAATTAAAGACTAATTAATCAAAGGTGATTAATTAAAGTGATTAATTGGAAGATGATTAATTAATTAATTTGTAATTAATTAATAGTTATGAAAGCATGATTTATATTGATGAAGTAATTAATTTAATTCACTTTAAATTAATTTGAATGATGTGATTAATTCATTTTAAATTAATTAAATTTGGAATGATAGATCATTGCTTATATGGATGGTTAGTGTTGATTGCCTAAATAGTTTGAATCTCAAATATGAGATAGATAATGTTGAGTGATTTGGATGTATTGGTTGCATTGTGATGATGATATAGATTATCTTTGATAATGATATTATGGATTATCCGTGTGATGATGATATTGATTTCCTATTGTGAATCTACGATTTATCTATCTGTGTGTATATAGATAATTGAATTGTTTTAAAACTTTAAAACAACTTGGCCTTAAAAGACACGCTTTGGATTCGATGAGACCGGGATCGGGTTTCCATATTTGGATATCCGAAAACCACATCGATCCAAATTAACGTTAGGTCGTGGATCCAAGTGGAGCAAGTGAAGACTCGAGGTGTAAGGGCTATACGTCAGTATAACTCTGTGGGTGATTCCGTAATGAGTTTGACGGAATAGTACTTATAGGTTCGAGATGACGATTCAGAGTGCAAGGGTTATCGTCGTTAACTCTGAGGGTGATTCCAAAACGAGTGTAACGAGATAATGCCTTCGGTTTCGTTCGAACCCGGAACGAACTTGTATGGATTGAATGCTTTCAGAACATCGTCGGGTGGACGATGGGCATTCTAAGTGATGTGTCCTATAAAGGTAATCGTAGCCTCAAGCCTCATCAACCGGGAATGGATAAAACAGGGGAGGTGCATCAAGGCTTCGTGGGTAGCCCCCACTTGAGAGCAAGATTTTCCTCTGTCTAGAGGTCCCTTTTTATTTCGGCTGTGTGGGCGGTTGGAACGTACGCCAACTGCGGGGTTGTCTTGTTCGGAACTATTCAGTAAGGAATGGGTCCGGCTTTGTGTTGTAGGGGGTCGGGAGTGATCCTCGGTACGTTGATCTAGGCCACGTACTGTGACGGGCGGTACCCCAGTAGCCCTGCCATTGATGGAATCCAAAATCCAATAAGTGCCGTACGTATTAGTTGTGCCCAACTATGTTGGAACGTGAGATGTAAGCATTCCAGCTATTTCTGTATTTTACTTGAAAACCCTAGACACTATTATAATATCACTGGATTTCCTATCAAATGTTTTGGTTAGCGTAAGGTAAAAACTTTTCCATGTTTATGTGTGGGAAGTCTTACGTGATACCTTTCTTTTCAAAAGGTTTTTGAAAGTTAGGCAATTTTAACCTGTTACTCACACCAGACCCATGTCTGACCCGGAGTTTATCTTTTGTTTTTCATAAACTCTTGGGTACTCAAATTTTTACGAGTAGCCAAGGGATTCAGGTTAGCTTTGACAAATTATGGAGGAGCAATGGAGCAGGAGGCTTCTGCGTTAGATATATAGTTCCGTTGTGTGTTCTCTGTGTTGTATCTCTTTGTTGTGATGTATGGAGTTGTATATCTAGACAGGTATTTATAACTGTCTAGTATGTGTCGTATATCTGTGTACTCTGATAGTAGTTGTAAACTATGTAATATTTTATATTATTAGTATAATTTATTCGTTCCGCTGTTAGATTCTGATGTGTTGTTTCTTTCTTCTTCTCTTTCTTTCTATTCTCTATCCCTTTCTTTCTTATTAACGATGCGACTTCCTAGAGTCTGGAAGTTGGGTCGTTACAACTGGCTCGAGCATAATAAAAAGACAAAACACTCGAGTCGGGACTAAAATACTCTTATGTAAGTCAAATCAATATCACAAAATATTAGTGCAATAACTTAAGAGATGTTACAAGAATTTCCATCCCCTAAGGATCTGTCAAACTATCTGTATGTAATAGTGTACGCTATAATAGAAAATGTCTATCAGTAAAATAAATATCAAAATAGTGTTAAGTCTTTATATTATCCCCCTTAACACATTTTGTAGGTTCAAAACCAAAGTCGTAATGGGATCGTATAAGATAAATATGACAAGGCACGTGAGGCAATGCCCAAGGTAGGATTCTACCAGTTTACCCTTTCTGGCTGGTCGTAACCCATCCGTGGCCGACCACGACAATCAATCCAACCGAAAAAAGGTGCATCCATTGAATACGAAATCACAATACTAATATGAGAGATCAACGTCGTAAGAGGTAGCTATCCTCATTGACCAGACATAGGCTCTTGTTTTAGTCATTTTAATTATGACACGAGTGTCAAAGCTATCCATCATCGTTCTCTTACTACATTCTAGTAAATGTTGCCAATTCAACCACTACATTCTGGATATCATCCACCGCGCACACAGTTGTTAAAGTGATTCTAATATTGACAGAGAGTATGCCAATAAGAGGCCCCGGTCTCTTTAACAACCAAACGTTGTTTTACACACTGGTTGGTACTTTTGCATTTCGAAAACAATTCATACTTGATATCAAAATATCATATTAGCTTCAAAATCAAATCCATTTCGAAATCATCGTATTTACTCAAAATATACCATGTCCATTTCGAAATCATCATACGCGCTTCAAAATCAAATCCATTTCTAAATCATCATATGCGCTTCAAAATCAAATCCATTTCGAAATCATCATATTCGCTTCATAAACCATATTTTTACTTCAAATATCAATTCAACTCGATATATCAATTTCACTTCAAAAACTTGATTCGAATTACATTTTTGGTTATAATTCACTTTAACCCAATTCACATTTAAATCCAAGATTTAAGTATAAACATTCCACCCTTCGACCAGTTTGAATTTAAGAAAATAGTTTTAAAATAGTTAAATAGTTAAAATAGTTTAGTAGAAATAGTTTGAGTAATAAAATGGTTTATATAGTAAAATAGTTGGGAAAATTAAAATAGTTTGAATATTTAAATAAAATAGCTTTGAAATAGTTTATACTAAAATAATTTATACTAAAATAATTTATACTAAAATAATTTATTTAAAAATAGTTTCTAAGCCAAACTGATTCAATTCCAAAATTTCCAATCCAATCAATTTCCATTTCGATTTACTCGATTCAATTTCGATTTCAAGTCGAATTTTAATTTTAATTCCAAATTAATTTAAATTTTAATTCCAAATTAATTTAAATTCCAATTCCAAATTAATTTCACCTCGAATTTCAAATTAATTTAAATTCCAATTTCAAATTAATTTCAACTCCAATCCCAAATTTAAACCATTTTGATTTATATCAATTCCGAGTCCATTTCCAAATATGGATTCAAACATTTAAATCAAATTTTTCTTCAATATCCAATTTAAAATTCAAATCTTTAAATATAATTAAATCCAAGCTAAATTTCAAAATATCGTTTTATATCACTTTTTCTTAGCAATATTCAAAGTTTGAATAAAAAGTTCAATCTTTTAAAACAAATCAATTTCTGAAATTCACATCATATTTCGATTACCACTTAAAAATAACAACTTCGATTATTTAAACAGTTTCGTTTACCAAATTTAAATTTCAACATTTCAAGCTCCAATTCGAAAATAATTCCTTAAATTGATTTTTGCACTTTTCAAGCTCGCACGGCCAAATGACAGGTCTGATCGCTACGAAACTTGAAATCCCACAATAACTCACTATTACGGATCCTATGAAACTGGTTTCGTCAAAATCTGAGAAAGTTGCCAAAATGGCTATTTTTTACTCGTCAATTAATATATAAAATTTTCAAATTCTAATTATTCACATTTAAATCAAAATTTGAAAGTAAATGATCTTCATTCATGTTTATATAAAACTAGAATCAATTTTCAATGCTATTTTCATTTACATTAAATCCAAAATTCCATTATTTAAATAATTGCAACATAAATTTAAAAAATGTAATTACCCGATAAATCAGTATGAATAGATCATTAAATTCCAAATATATATTAGTTATCAATGTTATCTTATTTCTACTTAAATAACTCACAAATCCGGTTATTGATTATAAACACAGTTAATATATAAATTTCATTTCAATACTCGTTATCGCCAAAACTTCAAAATTAGTTATTTCAAAATATATTCAAATTCATATCCGATAGCTTACACTCAAAATTGCTAAAATTTTAATTTTATCCTTTTTTATTCAATAATTATGTCAAATTCCATAATTTAAAATAGTTAAAAATACAGTTCGTTACATCAATATTCCTAAACTATTAGCTATTTTATGATTATAAGAAAAAGAAGCTGTATAAATGTGATTTATAAAATATAATTTGCAAGTAAAATGGATATAAAATTGAGAATTTGATAAATTTAAATTCCAACGTTTCTGAAAAAGGTTATCAAGGTATGGAAAATAATATCAGTATTGTTTAAAAGTATATATAAATATAAATTGTTTTCAAATAAATTTTAAAATGAATGAATTCAGTTGTGACGCCCCACCTCTATACCCACGCTAGCCAAGGACACTACGGGGTAATGCCGTCAACTAGCGCGGAGAATAAGGCTGTTGAGGAGCGATCATCCGTGTAATTGCTTTGTGCGAGTACCGATATGCCAGATGAATATATAACTTGCATTTCAAGAGGGAATCCGGCTTACCGATGCAAACTCAAAGCTACTACATAGTGGCTATAATATCTTCGGAAACAAATATAGAAATATCATAACATAAATCAGTCACAGAAGTTCATATCTCAAAGGCGGAAACAGATATGAATACTACACATAAAAGTGTATATCAGAGTAGTGGTCAAAAAGATCCACAATATCACAAAAGAATAGTTACAAGAGCTTCACAAAAGAATAAGTATACATCAATGAGTCTATATCTCGAATGTATACAACCAAAAACTACTAATCTAAGTAGTTGGCCAAAAGTCAGGATAATAATAATCCCAGATGAGAAGTCAAGCAGAAGCACCTGAAACATCTCGGTCTTGCCCGAGTATTATTTAATAAGAAAATAATAAACGGATCAGTCTAACTATAAATATTAGATGAAATGATATAAAATAAGAGATATGGCAAAAACATATGATAACTATAAAGCCATACTGTGATAAGTATGTAATTGAAAACCAACTAGAGATTAATCAATATCAGAAGAATCTTCTCAAAGATCAAAAAGAATGTCATACTCTTTATTTTTATTCACCAAACCATAAATATTGACAATCATATCAATGCCAATCGGAAAAGTTAGTGAAACACAAATTCACTAATGCATAAAAATTGATAAAGCTTATCAATGCAAATCACGAAAATTGGTGAAACACAAATTCGAGAAATCGATCAATAGAAATCCAGAAATCACAAAAAGAGGAAAGAGGCCTATCACTAGAACGGGAGCATGAAAACTCACCAACACGTGTATCACAAAACGGAAAGCTATTCCATGGTTGCTAACCATTAATTTTGAGCCGAGGCTCCACTAAAACGGCCCGAAGACCATGAGCCGAAGCTCCACTAAAACGGCCCGAAGACCATGGGTCGCTACCCCACCAAGCCGAAGCTCCACTAAAAATGGGGTTTAGTCTCCCTCGCAGACAAAGAGACTTCGCACATTGCTAGTATAAATCACAAAATGATCATCATTGATCGATAAGTGTAAATTACACTAAGCTAGTAAATAAATGACTTTAGCTTCATGTCCCATAACCACTAGCTTAACTTAATTATTTACGAACAAATTGTAGACTTCCACTCGAGGTTAAGTGTCAATTACACTAAGCTAGTAAATATATGAGTTTAGCTTCATGTCCCATAACCACTAGCTTAACTTAAATATTTACGAACAAATTGTAGACCTCCACTCGAAAAATTGTCACAAGTGATTCAGTCGAACAAGTCTAGGAATTAACCGACGAAGTAAACGCAAGCGTTTCATACCACTTGTTTTACTAAGCCGTTTAATTAGATTTCTCACACGAATGAGGTAAAGGTTTGTATATACTAATAGATTGGAAAACGGTTTGAGAAGCAAGCTTTGTAATAAAATAGTGCAGAAATCGTTTTGATGAAAGTGTTTTGGTATTTACTACTAGTATAGAAAACCTTTATATTTTTAAAGTGACAAATCACAAAAATGATTGTAGAAATAATCAATCATCAAAAATTCGCATACGAAGACGTGAATCAAATCCATAGAAATCGATGCCGAGTCCATCAAGATGGACATACCCAAAAATTCCAAAATAGAAGTCATCAAAGTCGATAATAAATGATAACAGCAAATCGGATAACCACGAATCGATTAAAATTGGAAATCAACACAAAATAGACTAAATAGGCAAATAGAAGCAGGTCAGTCTGCAAATGTCTAGTCGACTGAACCAGAAACTTGAAATTTTCATTTCCCACAGTCAGTCGACTGATTACAGTGGCCAGTCGACTGATTGCAGGAAACAGAGACTCCTTGTCTTTGAAAACAGCCCCTGGAACGCTCATGAGCTACAGCCAGTCGACTGACTGGCACTGGAGCAAATTTCCAGCCTATCAATTGAAGAGGAAACTCTTCCAAAATGCAACCGAACGAGAAATGGCGCTAGGGATTTACGCCAATCAGCAACCCGGCCCTATAGGCTCTTCAATGCATCACCAAAAACATGTTTAAACATCAAAGTTAGGATTTTTGAAAATTTGACTTCAAAACACCCAAAAATTCGAATATTCACCAATTCAATCCAAACCAAAAGCAAATGCACATGAATAAGTGTTAGGAATTCATACCCAATAATCAAAGGTAGTTATAGACATAGACGTGAGATAAAAATCTCACCTTTTTACACAAAAACAACTAAGAGGAAGCTATAGAGCAAGCAAGAACAATCACTCTTCAATTCTAACCCAAGAAGCTTGAATCTAAGTTTAAAAGAAAAACATTTCCTAAGTTAGGGTTTAGGAATTTTTGAAATTGAAGTTAGAATGAGTTGGAGAAGAAGAAGAGGATGCTTACCAATAGCTTCTCTTATAATTTGGAGCTAGAGATTGGATTTTGCAAATGAACAAGGGCTTGGAGTTTCTGTTTCCCATTCCATTCCCCCATTTTTGATAAAGCTTGAGTATTAGGAAAAGTTATGAAGTAATGAAAAGGAGAGGGGGTGGAACTAGGGTCTTAAGATAGAACATTGGGCTGAAACCCAAACCCAAAGTGAAAAAGAAGCAAAATTCTACTAACTCCAAACGTATTGAAGTTTATACTCAAAAAGGTCGCAAATGGTATTTTGAATTCAATGGAAGTAGTCTCGAGTTCTAATTCGATCGTTTGCAAAAAGTAGCTTTTCAGACTACAATCCGTCTAACGATGCTACATTAAAAAAAAAATATTTAAATACACAATCGTAAAATATGCGGGTTGTTACATCAGTACTTCCCCTTCTGTCGTTGGAAAATAATTTCGGTGATGACCACGCAGCATCATCGACGTTCATTTTTGAGTCTCAAAGGGGAGGGGGGGCTTTTGAGGAGCTTTGCTACAAAATTATTTTGATAAACGGATTTTGGTTTAAACTCCAAAAGTATGATTTAATATACAAAAGATATATGTATATATGCTTATTTCAAATGATTTGAAATGAACCCAGCGTTTAAAATTTTTAAGTTCTATTAATTAATAATCTTCAAATTATTTAAATGAAATGAAATATTTGAATAACTAGAGCTTATAAAATATGAGAAATACTAATACTAATACTAGATTGGAAGCTATTATTATAGGAAAACTCAACAAGAGAAATATGATCTTCCCAACTTCCACCAAAATCAAGAACACATGCACGAAGAAGATCTTCAAGAGTTTGATTCACACGCTCGGTTTGTCCATCGGACTGAGGATGATAAGCAGTGTAAAATGAAGCTTCATTCCCAAAGCTTTTTGAAGACTCTTTCAAAAATCCACTAGTAAACAATGGATCACGATCGCTAACAATGGAAGTAGGAACTCCGTGCAATTTAACAATTTCTTTGATAAAGAGTTTCGCCAAAAGAGGTACGCTCCGATTGGACCGAACGGGAATAAAATGGGAGGATTTTGTAAGTTTATCAACTATCACCCATAAGCTATCATGACCCGAACGAGAACGGGGAAGACTGTCAATACAATCCATGGAAATTTGATCCCACTTCCAAATTGGAATGTCCAAAGGTTGCAATAATCCACCGGGCCTTTGATGTTCGGCCTTAACGAGTTGGCATGTCATGCAACACTTGATGAAGTTAGCAATATCAGATTTCATCCCATCCCAATAATAGAGTCGCTTCATATCCGCGTACATTTTACAACTACCGAGATGAATGGTAATTTTAGAACGATGAGAATCTTCTAAAATATCTTTACGAAGATCACTAATATTTGGCACGACAAGTCTACCGAATACCGCCACGAGCATCAATATCAAAGTCTTTCAAACCTTCAATATCAATTTTATCCCTAAAATTCTGGCTAAGAAGAGCCAATTCAGGATCTAGCCTTTGAGCTACAATGAGGCGGTCTATAAGAAAAGGATGAGCCTCAAGGCTACATAAAACAAGAGATGAACACAAATTGGATTCACGATCTCGAATCTCACAAGTGGATAAAGTCTCGAGATCATTCCATTCGGATATCATCGAAGAAATAACCGCTTTTTGCTTACGACTAAGTGCATTGGCAACACGATTTCCCCTTCAGGGAGAATAAAGAATATCAAGCTCATAAGATGTAAGGAACTCAAGCCAACGTTGTTGACGCAAATTAAGTTCCTTTTGAGAAAATAAATACTTCGAAGATTTATGATCGGTATAGAGAACAAATTCCTCTTCCAAAAATAATGATACAAAATTTCTAAAAGCGAAAACGATAGCTGCGAGCACTAGATTATGAGTGGCATATCTAGTCTCGGTAGGCTTTAATTGTATGGAAGCATAAATGATAGAACGTTCCCCTTTTTTGTTTCAAGCGAACGATGCCTAAACCAATACGACTAGTATCAGTACCAATAGTGAAGTCTTGGTTCCCTTCGGTAATCACAAGAATAGGAGTATCGGGAAAGAAATAGTTCTATTAATTGATCCTCTTTCCCGAAAAGCTAAAACTTTCAAAAAGTATAATTAACTTTATGTAATCATTTTTCTAGAAAAATTTACATTTCACAAGTCAATTTATTGCGTCTGTCTGTCTCATCAAAGCGTTTAGGAAATTCCTATCGATAACGTTGATCAGGCGCATCGACCAGAATTCTTAAAGCACTCAATGGGCACAGCAACACAAAATCATCTTCTATATGATAAAAATATCTCTAAAAAACACTTTACGAATATTCTTTGCTCGTTTTAAGAACAAAAATCCAATTATACGTATAAATAAATCTTATGAAAAAGATTTGCAGAATTTTAAGTTGTTTTCATCCAAAATTGTAACGACCTGGAATTTTATGCAATATCAATTTAATAATCTGTATTTATAATTAAATTGATTTGATGATTTTTCTTTATAGTTTTAATTTAAATTGGTGAATTTAATCTTTTAAAAATTAATAAATATTTAATCTGGTAATTTTGACCAGTATCTTTTTAACAATTTAAATATTGATAAGATTTGTTTTTCAAAGCTAATAAAATTTTATTCTGTTTATAATATATATATATATATATATATATGTATGTATATATATTTGATATATGTTGTGAATAGAATATCTTTTGTTTTAAATAAAGATTGAATTTTCAAATTATTATATATATATATGTATGTATATGTATATGTTATAATTTGGATTTGTTTTGAAATTTAATTTTAATCAATTGATAATTTATAATTGTAATTTAAAGCTTTGTTTAATTTATATTTTCAAAAATAAATTTATATTTGTCAAATTGTTTTCAATTATAAGATAATTGTTTGTTTTTAAAATATGAGATTGTTATTTATTTTAAATATGATAGTTTAAAAAGATTTAAACATTTTTTTTGTTTTCTTTAAAAGTGTTTAAATTTAAAATAGCTATAAATGTATCTATAAATGTTTTAGATTTTTAAATCTATGTATAAGAAATTATTTATATTTTAATTAGTTTTAGAACATTTTCTTTTAAAAGTAAATTTATATTCACATGTATAAGAATTTATTTATAAAGTAACCTAAATAAGTAGGACTATATTTACATTTAAATTAAATAAAAGTTTATTAAAAACAGTTGAGAAAGACATATGTAAATTTTATTTATTTAGTAAGTTGAGTAAGTTATATTTACATTTAAATTAAGTAAAAATTAATTTAAAATGCTTAAGTACAAATGTAACCATATAGACACCTCTAAATAACACTTGTAAGTAATTAAATCAAGTAAAGTGACAAATGTAAGATTTATGAACATGTGGCATTCATCTTTCATTTGTTTGAAAATTTAAAACATAAAAGAAAATTGTTTCTCCTTTTTCATTTTTTCAAAACTTTCTTTCTTCTTCTCAAAATTAATGGCAATTCAGTAAACCACTTACAAATCTGAAAGATTTAAACACAAAATCAAAATTTGAAGTAAATTAAAAATCTGCAACTTTCAAACCTGAAGATCATGAAGATCTGCAGTTTTTAAAGCATCAACTTTCAACATGCAAGGATTCACCTTTCAACAGCATATTCAACGTATTTTTTCCAGATTCATGTGCAAAGCCTGGAAATAAAATTTGCTCTGCATATTATTTTTAAAGGTGAGTAAATCCTATTTTAAAAACAGTTATGATAAAATCTATGATTGAATGTTGCATGCAAATGAATTTGATTTTGATGATGTATTTTTGTTTACCTGAATGCATGTTTAAAAAAAATATTGAATTTCCTGCAAAAAAAATTAGAATGATACTGTGTTTATAAAAACAGTCCCAAATCCTATAATAATCTCAATAACTTGATTTTTAACACAAACTGGATTGTGATTTGTAGATGAAAGTTGTTTGCAATTACTTAATTTATCATCTAAAAATAGTTATAGGGTTATAAATGAATGAGTTATTCATATTTTTCAAATTTACAGTGAAAAATCAAATTTGGGTAAAAATTTATGATTTCAAATTCTAGTTTTGAATTTATAATCGAATTACAATTGGAAAGTTAAGATTTTTAGAGCTTGTATCATAATTTTTAATTGAGTAATTAAGTTAAATTTTTGGTTTGAATGTTTTGGGGTTTTTGATGATTGCCGAAGAACGACACGATGATTTCAGCTGAAATTTTGATCATAGCTTGTATATAGATTGAAGATTATGGGAAAAATGCGAAATAATTTTTCAATTGAATAAATCGATGGGAATTGGGTCGTGTAGGGTTTTGGTTACCTGTTTTGAAGGCGACGCAGCTGTGGGTTTTTCGGTGTTGTGGAGTGATCGGAATCGATAGTAAGGCTTTCGAGAGTAGCTGGAGGTTAAGGCGAAGGTGTGGTGTGGATGGCGAGGTCAAACGAGAGCGGTGGCGACGGTATCGAGGAAGATTTACTGGCCATGGTGGTTTAGCTGTGTCATGTTTTTGGCTCGTTTCTGTTGCATTGGATCTTCATTTGATCTGGGATGGTTTTCAAGCTCGTATGGGTGCGTGGAGTTGTAGGCGATCGTCGCACCGATCGTCAGTGGCCGGAGGCTCTTGGGTAGGTGCACCGTGCACAGGTTTGTGCACTGGGTAATGGGTGTTGGGGGAAGAAGGGTTATGACCCGAAGGAGAACTCGCGTTTCTTGCGTGTTGTCTCGAAGTTGAGGGGTAGCTGGGTTTACTCGGGGGAGGGCTCGTGATTTGCAGTATCTTACCCGAGTATATAGGTTGTTATGTTGCGTTAGTACTGTGTAGTTGTTACATTGTTAATTCGAGTTGTTTTGGTTTAACTGTGCAATGTTAGTTCTATTAAAAATTTGATGAAGTTACAACTTTGAACTGGATGTTGATAAATGAAGGTAGTTTTAAAAATTTAAAGCAAGTTTGTAAAAAAAAAGGGAAACAAATTTATTAAAGTTAAACTTGTTTCTTTGATAAAAATAAATGTAAATCAAACTTATAAAAGTGTTAATGGTATTTATATTTCAAATTTAAATTGTTTTAAGAAGATTGTTTATGAAAATAATTACTAATTAAAATTTTGAACTTAAAATTAAAAAAAGTGATTTGATTTTAAATATTAAATCGAAGTTAGAGTAATTTTTAAGTAATGATTTTAAAAATAAGGTTTCAAATTTCATTTTTAATGAATAAGTTTAACTTAGATGATCAATGTGTTTTGAATTTTGAAAATTTGTTTTTAAATGTATTATTTTCAATAAGGGTTAATATTATTGTAAATCAAACTGAATAATTGGTCTTTAAGGTTATTAAAATTTGATTTATTCAAATAAAATTTAATTTTAAAGATAAATAGGGTTAATTTATTTTTGTTATTAACTTAAGAATACTTATTAAATATGAATTGTTAATAAGTTAAGTTTGATTAAGATTTATGGTTTTCTTAATTTATTAAATATTTTTTTAATATTAGAAGTTAATTAATTTATTGTTTAATTAATTTTAAATAATTAGTTAATTGTTTATTTAATTTTAATATCACTTAATTATGGATTAATTATGTGTGATTACTTAATGAAGTAATCAATGGTTAATGTTTGAATATAATTAAGAATGGAAGTAATTAGTTATGGAAGTAATTAATGGTAATTACTCATGAAGTATTTTAATGGAAGTGATTATTGGTTAATCACTAAATGATATCAATTAAAGAATTGATTAATATAATTGTTGAAGTTAATTAATTATGAAGTAATTAATTAATTAAAGGATTAAAGATTATTTAATAATGGAATTAATTACTTGTTAAGGTAATTAATTAAGAGAGCAATCAAGATTTGTTAATGAAGTAATTAGAGATAATTACTTGTTAAGTAATTAAGAGTTAATTACTCAATTATTTAGATAATTAATTAATATGATTAATTAATTAATTAATGAATGAGATTAATTTAAGATTAATCACTAAGTGAAATTAATTAAAAATGTAATTAATTTATAATGTAATCATTTAAGAATTTATTTATTAATCTAATTGTTTAATAATTACTTAATGAAGTAATTAAAGATTAATTAATTGGATTAATTAATCAAGGATTAATATAATTAATTTAGAAGTTAATTAATAAAGAAGTTAATTAATTAAGATAAGTAATTACAAATTGTTAATTACTGATTATGATTAATAGAATGATTAATTATAAGTTAATTATTTAATTAATTAAAGTAATTATTAATTAATAAGGATCATCTGTTAATTAATCAAGGTTGGTTAATATAAATGATTAATTTAAGTGTGATTGATTATTTGTAATTAATTGAGGTTTAATGCAATTAATTATAGTTAATTAATAGAAGTAAATGAATGATCATTAATTTTTGTAATTAATGATAGTAATTAAAGGTTAATTACTAAATATGGTTATGGATAATTACTTGAATGTAATTAAAGTATAATTAATCAAGAAAGATTAATTAAAGAAGATCATTAGAGATGATTAATCTATTTATTTGAAATAAATAAATGAAGAAGGATTTAAGTAATCCAATTGATTAAGAGTTAATCAATTCTGTTTTGGATGATTGGTTTATATTGAATGATTGATATTGGATGATCAATTGATATTAAATGATTGATATCGGGGATTGGTTGATACGGATGATTTGGATATATCTGATATGTGATATGCTGCTTTGTGAGATTAATATTGATATGAATTATCTATTGTGATAATATGATTCATATATCTGTTTATATATCATCCTGAATATGAGTTTAAATTGTTTAAACCCTTAAGTACAACTTGGACATTAAAATGGCGTTTGGTTTCGGTGAGACCGGGTCGGGTTTCCATATTTGGATATCCGAAAATCGCATCTATTCCAATTAAACGTTAGGTCATGAATCCAAGTGCAGCAAGTGAAGACTCGAGGTGTAAGGACTATACGTCAGTTGACTCTGTGGGTGGTTCCGTAATGAGTTGACGGAATAGTGCTTATAGGTTCGAGATGGTGAATTAGAGTGCAAGGGCTATGGTCGTTGACTCTGAGGGTGATTCCAAAATGAGTGCAACGAGATAGTGCCTTCGGTTTCGTTCGAACCCGGAACGAACTTGTATGGATTGAATGCTTTCAGAACATGCCAGGCGGGCGATGAGCATTCTAAGATAGATGAGTTCTATAAAGGTAATCGCAGCCTCAAGCCTCATCAACCGGGAATGGCTAAAACAAGGGAGGTGCAGCAAGGCTTCGTGGGTAGCTCCCACTGGAGATCAAGATTTTCCCCTGTCTAGAAGTCCCCTTTTATTCGGCTGTGTGGGCAGTTGGAATCGTGCGCCAACTGCGGGGTTGTCTTGTTCGGGACTGTTCAGTAAGGAATGGTCCCGGCCTTGTGTTGTAGGGGAGTTAGGGTGGCTCCTCGGTACGGTGATTTAGGCCATGTACTGTGACGGGCGGTACCCCAGTAGCCCTGCCATTGATGGAAACCCATTATTCCTAAGAGACCCTACGGTTTTGTTTGTATTACCCACTTTTGTGGCTAGCAACTGGAATTTAATCATGCAACAATTTCGGCTATTTCATATTTACTTGAAAACCCTAGACACTATTATAATATCACTGGATTTCCTATCAAATGTTTTGGTTAGCGTAAGGTAAAAACTTTTCCATGTTTATGTGTGGGAAGTCTTACGTGATACCTTTTCTTTTCAAAGGTTTTTCTAAAGTTAAGCAATTTTAACCCGTTTACTCACACCAGACCCCTGTCTGACCCGAGTGTTTATTTTATGTTTTATTAAACTCTTGGGTACTCATATTATGTATGAGTAGTCAAGTGAATCAGGTTAGCTTGACGAATTCTGGAGGAGATATGGAGCAGGAGGCTTCGACGTGTATATATATATATTATGGTTCCGCTGTGTTGTTTGGTATCTGTATCTGTTGTATTTAAGATGCATAATTAGACAGATGGTTATAGCTATCTAATATCTGTTGTATAAGTTGTGTGCTCTGATTTAATATGATACTGTGTAGTATTTTATGTGATATATTATATTTCATTCGTTCTGCTGTGAGTTATCTGTTGTTGTTGTGTTCTTCTTTCTCTTTCTTTTCTTCTTCTATCCCTTTCTTTCTTCTTTGAAGATGCGATTTCCTGGAGTTAGGAAGTCGGGTCGTCTCATTTGGTATCAGAGCATTAGGTTGAGTGAATACCTAGGCTCTGGAGTGGTGTCTTTCTTGAGAGAGCGTACTTGTAAATTTTATATATAACTATATATATCTTTATATATCTATATCTACCTGATCTGTTGGGTTATCTGTTTGGATTTTCCAACAAAATTTTAGAGGTAGATGGAGTAGTGGTGTGTGTGTGTAACACGACTACCACTAATGGAAGAGGTCCATATGTTTGAGGTTGGAAGTATTTGTCGAGAATGTAAACCTAATACCGTCTCGAGTAAGTGCTGTAGTTTGCAGTAAGGATTTCTCTGAATTCTGAAGGAAATCTTTTTAAAGAAGATTCGGAGTTTATCTTTGAAGTGTAAGTTTGGATTTGTCGGAAGTGCAGAAGTAAGTATTGATATCTTGATAACTGCATGATGAGAAGCAGTATCTATTGGATATTTTCAGAAGATGTTTCCTTTTGAAGCCAATTTTAGAAATAGTTGAGGAGCAGTCTTACCTGCCGCAGGGAAGATTCGTCTGAGTAGAAATTGTCTGGATCTTGGGCACGGAGTTTGTCTATTTTGGAATATGAGACTAAGGTCTATAAGTTGCTTCGCTTTGACATGGTCTCATTTGTCATTCCTTATGAAGAGCGAGATGTGGATGCTTGGTTTGGAGTTCGAATTTCTTGAGAGATTGTTTGCCATCTCGAAGGTCCGTTGTGTGGTTGTTGATAGTTTTGGTTTTCGAGAAGCCTTTGGATTGGAAGTCTTTGGTTAGCTGTAATAGCAGTTTCAGCTCGAAGTGTTCGGTGTGCTGACGAGAAGGTCTTTTAGATTTGCTGTAGCATTGAGGTAGAGTTTGGAAGCAGTAGTGTGCTTGTTTCTCTGATGGTTCAGGAATCTTGGTGGTTCTTCTTTCAGCAGTCCGGGTAGTTAGTGAAGTTTTCTTGAGGGTTAATCTTGTTTGGAAAAGCTTAAGGCTGTTCTAATTGGTAAAGTGAGAACAGTTTCTTTGGAATCCGAACTAGGTTGGATCGCAAAAGTGACTTGCGATTAATTTGGGAATTTTCTTGGGTAATCTTTTGTTTGAGACAGAGGATTCTCATGTGGAAGTGAGAGCTACTGATGTAATCAGAGGTTTGTCTGCATCTGGAGTTGAGTTCCATATTGTTTTAATTCCAGAAGTGATTTTGGTAGTTAGCCTGAAAGGTAGAGTTGGTGTAGCAGTTCAGATATTTTTGGAATTTGGATTGGTCAGATCTAGTTTTTGAGTTGGATTCTATTATAAGGTTGTGTGACTGAGTCAGATGAGTCACTCAGATTTTTATGGATTTGATGAACAAAGTTTCTCGGATATATTGAGTTGTACTTGTGTTCATCAACAGTATTCTCATCTATTTCATAATCAGAGTTGTGCAGCGGAAGTGAGGTAGTAGCTGTACAAGGGAGAAAGTAAGTTCTGTACGCTATTGCTTGAGTAGTAGAGCTTGTGTTCTGGATTTCGATGGATTTTGGAAAACTTTTCTGTTGAATATGATCTAGAAACTGGTTTGTTTTGGTCTAGCTGTTTCTGGAAGTATCAGCATAGATTGAGCTGATCAGGAAGAGACTGGCAGTCCAGGATTATCTGTTGAGTTATACAGAGATGAGATAAAGAATTTGGAATTCGAAGTTGAAGTCTTCATTGTTGTTGAGATTTCTCTGGTTAAGAGAACAGTAATTGGATAAGATGGAATGGTTAGTTCTAAGGCATTTGAGATTTCTTATCTGTGTTTTGATAGGATAAGATTGAATTGCCAGTTTGGATAGCTGGAATTCATTGTGTATCACGTATCTCTGAGGGAGTACGTATATGATTCATCGATGGTTGCAGTTCAGTTGGATTTGGAAGTTGAGCTAGACTTGAATATAGTCTGATGTTTTGTTCAGATTGATGGATGTAGAAATGAGTTGAGCTCTGGATCTTGGTGGTGTAGTTTGTTGCCTTTTATAGAGTGAGTCTCCCAGTGATTTATACTTGGGAAACACTAGATAGTATTAGTAGGATTTATTATGATTATGTCAGGATAATTAGTTAGGTTTGTTTGTTTGATTGATTGCTATGGTTGTTAGTTACTGGTTAATAAGAAAGCTTTGCTGTTTGAAATTAAAATCATTGTTGGGTTATTAAATTACCTTTGCTTTTAAATTTCGGGGACGAAATTCTTTTAAGGTGGGAGGATTGTAACGACCCGGAATTTTATGCAATATCAATTTAATAATCTGTATTTATAATTCAATTGATTTGATGATTTTTCTTTATAATTTTAATTTAAATTGGTGAATTTAATCTTTTAAAAGTTAATAAATATTCAATCTGGTAATTTTGACCAGTATCTTTTTAACAATTTAAATACTGGTAAGATTTGTTTTTCAAAGCTAATAAAATTTTATTCTGTTTATAATATATATATATTTGATATATATTGTGAATAGAATATCTTTTGTTTTAAATAACGATTGAATTTTCAAATTATAATATATATATATATATGTGTGTGTGTGTGTGTGTGTTATAATTTGGATTTGTTTTGAAATTTAATTTTAATCAATTGATAATTTATAATTGTAATTTAAAGCTTTGTTTAATTTATATTTTCAAAAGTTAATTTAGATTTGTCAAATTGTTTTCAATTATAAGATAATTGTTTGTTTTTAAAATATGAGATTGTTATTTATTTTAAGTATGATAGTTTAAAAAGATTTAAACATTTTGTTTGTTTTCTTTAAAAGTGTTTAAATTTAAAATAGTTATAAATGTATCTATAAATGTTTTAGATTTTTAAATCTATGTATAAGAAATTATTTATATTTTAATTAGTTTTAGAACATTTTCTTTTAAAAGTAAATTTATATTCATATGTATAATAATTTATTTATAAAGTAACCTAAATAAGTAGGACTATATTTACATTTAAATTAAATAAAAGTTTATTAAAAACACTTGAGAAAGACATATGTAAATTTTATTTATTTAGTAAGTTGAGTAAGTTATATTTACATTTAAATTAAGTAAAAATTAATTTAAAATGCTTAAGTACAAATATAACCATATAGACACCTCTAAATAACACTTGTAAGTAATTAAATCAAGTAAAGTGACAAATGTAAGATTTATGAACATGTGGCATTCATCTTTCATTTGTTTGAAAATTTAAAACATATAAGAATTTTTTTTCTCCTTTTTCATTTTTTCAAAACTTTCTTTCTTCTTCTCAAAATTAATGGCAATTCAGTAATCCACTTACAAATCTGAAAGATTTAAACACAAAATCAAAATTTGAAGTAAATTAAAAATCTGCAACTTTCAAACCTGAAGATCATGAAGATCTGCAGTTTTTAAAGCATCAACTTTCAACATGCAAGGATTCACCTTTCAACAGCATATTCAAAGTAATTTTTCTAGATTCATGTGCAAAGCCTGGAAATAAAATTTGCTCTGCATATTATTTTTAAAGGTGAGTAAATCCTATTTTAAAAACAGTTATGGTAAAATCTATGATTGAATGTTGCATGCAAATGAATTTGATTTTGATGATGTATTTTTGTTTACCTGAATGCATGTTTAAAAAAGAAATATTGAATTGCCTGCAAAAAAAAAAATTAGAATGATACCGTGTTTATAAAAACATTCCCAAATCCTATAATAATCTCAATAACTTGATTTTTAACACAAACTGGATTGTGATTTGTAGATGAAAGTTGTTTGCAATTACATAATTTATCATCTAAAAGTAGTTATAGGGTTTTAAATGAATGAGTTATTCATATTTTTCAAATTTACAGTGAAAAATCAAATTTGGGTGAAAATTTATGATTTCAAATTCTAGTTTTGAATTTATAATCGAATTACGATTGAAAAGTTAAGATTTTTAGAGCTTGTATCATAATTTTTAATTGAGTAATTAAGTTGAATTTTTGGTTTGAATTTTTTGGGGTTTTTGATGATTGCCGAAGAACGGCACGATGATTTCAGCTGAAATTTTGATCATAGCTTGTATATAGATTGAAGATTATGGGAAAAATGCAAAATAAATTTTCAATTGAATAAATCGATGGGAATTGGGTCGTGTAGGGTTTTGGTTACCTGTTTTGAAGGCGACGCCGCTATGGGTTTTTCGGTGTTGTGGAGTGATCGGAATCGATAGTAAGGCTTTCGAGAGTAGCTGGAGGTTGAGGCGAAGGTGTGGTGTGGATGGCGAGGTCAAATGAGAGCGGTGGCGACGGTATCGAGGAAGATTTACTGGCCATGGTGGTTTAGCTGTGTCATGTTTTTGGCCCGTTTCTGTTGCATTGGATCTTCGTTTGATCTGGGATGGTTTTCATGCTCGTATGGGTGCGTGGAGTTGTAGGCGATCGTCGCACCGATCGTCAGTCGCCGGAGGCACTTGGGTAGGTGCACCGTGCACAAGTTTGTGCACTGGGTAATGGGTGTTGGGGGAAGAAGGGTTATGACCCGAAGGAGAACTCGCGTTTCTTGCGTGTTGTCTCGAAGTTGAGGGGTAGCTGGGTTTACTCAGGGGAGGGCTCGTGATTTGCAGTATTTTACCCGAGTATATAGGTTGTTATGTTGCGTTAGTACTGTGTAGTTGTTACATTGTTAATTCGAGTTGTTTTGGTTTAACTGTGCAATGTTAGTTCTATTAAAAATTTGATGAAGTTACAACTTTAAACTGGATGTTGATAAATGAAGGTAGTTTTAACATTTTAAAGCAAGTTTGTAAAAAAAAGGGAAACAAATTTATTAAAGTTAAACTTGTTTCTTTGATAAAAATAAATGTAAATCAAACTTATAAAAGTTTTAATGGTATTTATATTTCAAATTTAAATTGTTTTAAGAAGATTGTTTATGAAAATAATTATATAATTAAATTTTTGAACTTAAATTTAAAAAAAGTGATTTGATTTTAAATATTAAATCGAAGTTAGAGTAATTTTTAAGTAATGATTTTAAAACTAAGGTTTCAAATTTCATTTTGAATGAATAAGTTTAACTTAGATGATCAATGTGTTTTGAATTTTGAAAATTTGTTTTTAAATGTATTATTTTCAATAAGGGTTAATATTATTGTAAATCAAATTGAATAATTGGTCTTTAAGGTTATTAAAATTTGATTTATTCAAATAAAATTTAATTTTAAAGATAAATAGGGTTAATTTATTTTTGTTATTAACTTAAGAATACTTATTAAATATGAATTGTTAATAAGTTAAGTTTGATTAAGATTTATGGTTTTCTTAATTTATTAAAGATTTTTCTTTAATATTAGAAGTTAATTAATTTATTGTTTAATTAATTTTAAATAATTAGTTAATTGTTTATTTAATTTTAATATCACTTAATTATGGATTAATTAAGTGTGATTACTTAATGAAGTAATCAATGGTTAATGTTTGAATATAATTAAGAATGAAGTAATTAGTTATGGAAGTAATTAATGGTAATTACTCATGAAGTATTTTAATGGAAGTGATTATTGGTTAATCACTAGATGATATCAATTAAAGAATTGATTAATATAATTGTTGAAGTTAATTAATTATGAAGTAATTAATTAATTAAAGGATTAAAGATTATTTAATAATGGAATTTATTACTTGTTAAGGTAATTAATTAAGAGTGTAATCAAGATTTATTAATGAAGTAATTAGAGATAATTACTTGTTAAGTAATTAAGAGTTAATTACTCAATTATTTAGATAATTAATTAATATGATTAATTAATTAATGAATGAGATTGATTTAAGATTAATCACTAAGTGAAATTAATTAAAAATGTAATTAATTTATAATGTAATAAATTAAGAATTTATTTATTAATTTAATTATTTAATAATTACTTAATTAAGTAATTAAAGATTAATTAATTAGATTAATTAATCAAGGATTAATATAATTAATTTAGAAGTTAATTAATTAAGAAGTTAATTAATTAAGATAAGTAATTGCAAATTGTTAATTACTGACTATGATTAATAGAATGATTGATTATAAGTTAATTATTTAATTAATTAAAGTAATTATTAATTAATAAGGATCATTTTATTAATTAATCAAGGTTGATTAATATAAATGATTAATTTAAGTGTGATTAATTATTTGTAATTAATTGAGGTTTAATGCAATTAATTATAGTTAATTAATAGAAGCAAATGAATGATCATTAGTTTTTGTAATTAATGATAGTAATTAACGGTTAATTACTAAATATGGTTATGGATAATTACTTGAATGTAATTTAAGTATAATTAATCAAGAAAGATTAATTAAAGAAGATCATTGATGATTAATCTATTTATTTGAAATAAATAAATGAAGAAGGATTTTAAGTAATCCAATTGATTAAGAGTTAATCAATTCTGTTTTGGATGATTGGTTTATATTGGACGATTGATATTGGATGATTGATATTGGATGATTGATATCGGGTGATTGGTTGATACTGGATGATTTGGATATATCTGATATGTGATATGCTGCTTTGTGAGATTAATGTTGGTATGAATTATCTATTGTGATAATATGATTCATCTATCTGTTTATATATCATCCTGAATATGAGTTTAAATTGTTTAAACCCTTAAGTACAACTTGGACATTAAAATGGCTTTTGGTTTCGGTTAGACCGGGATCGGGTTTCCATATTTGGATATCCGAAAACCATATCTATTCCAATTAAACGTTAGGTCATGAATCCAAGTGGAGCAAGTGAAGACTCGAGGTGTAAGGACTATACGTCAGTTGACACTTTGGGTGATTCCGTAATGAGTTGACGGAATAGTGCTTATAGGTTCGAGATGGTGAATTAGAGTGCAAGGGCTATGGTCGTTGACTCTGAGGGTGATTCCAAAATGAGTGCAACGAGATAGTGCCTTCGGTTTCGTTCGAACCCGGAACGAACTTGTATGGATTGAATGCTTTCAGAACATCGCCAGGCGGGCGATAAGCATTCTAAGATAGATGAGTTCTATAAAGGTAATCGTAGCCTCAAGCCTTATCAACCAGGAATGGCTAAAACAGGGGAGGTGCAGCAAGGCTTCGTGGGTAGCTCCCACTGGAGAGCAAGATTTTCTCCTGTCTATAAGTCCCTTTTTATTCGGCTGTGTGGGCAGTTGGAATCGCGCGCCAACTGCGGGGTTGTCTTGTTCGAGACTGTTCAGTAAGGAATGGTCCCGGCCTTGTGTTGCAGGGGAGTTAGGGTGGCTCCTCGGTACGGTGATCTAGGCCACGTACTGTGACGGGCGGTACCCCAGTAGCCCTGCCATTGATGGAAACCCATTCTTCCTACGAGACCCTACGGTTTTGTTTGTATTACCCACTTTTGTGGCTAGCAGCTGGAATTTAATCATGTAACAATGTCGGCTATTTCATATTTACTTGAAAACCCTAGACACTATTATAATATCACTGGATTTCCTATCAAATGTTTTGGTTAGCGTAAGGTAAAAACTTTTCCATGTTTATGTGTGGGAAGTCTTACGTGATACCTTTTCTTTTGAAAGGTTTTTCTAAAGTTAAGCAATTTTAACCCGTTTACTCACACCAGACCCCTGTCTGACCCGAGTGTTTATTTTCTGTTTTATTAAACTCTTGGGTACTCATATTATGTATGAGTAGTCAAGTGAATCAGGTTAGCTTGACGAATTTTGGAGGAGATACGGAGCAGGAGGCTTCGATGTGTATATATATTATGGTTCCGCTGTGTTGTTTGGTATCTGTATCTGTTGTATTTGAGTTGTATAGTTAGACAGATGGTTATAACTGTCTAATATCTGTTGTATAAGTTGTGTACTCTGATTTAATATGATATTGTGTAATATTTTATGTGATATATTATATTTCATTCGTTCCGCTGTGAGTTATCTGTTGTTGTTGTGTTCTTCTTTCTCTTTCTTTTCTTCTTCTATCCCTTTCTTTATTCTTTGATGATGCGATTTCTTGGAGTTAGGAAGTCGGGTCGTCTCAAAAATCAATAAATACAAGAATGGAGTCATTGAGATATTCTTACTCGATTCATAAAATGGATGAAATAAGCTGGACAACTGAATGACATAATATGTCATTCATAAGAATCATAACGAGTGCGGAATGCGATAAGTGGAATGCTAACTTCCGCAACTCGTAGCTAATGAAAACCGGTGGCAAGGTCGGGCTGAAAAAGACCTTAACACCACTCAAAAGATTGCTTAGGTGATAATCCTAAGACAAGCTCAAAAATATCGGAAAATTCCACAAACTACCCGAATGAGAAAAATAACGTTTTCCTCATCATATGGGTTTGAAGAATAAAATGATGCCATCAAATTGGAATCAAAATCACGAAGAAAAATAGATATCTGCTTAACAGATTAAGAATGTCGAAGATAAATAGTCCACCCGAGACATAGGATATGGGCTTCATAATGATTAATCCAATCCTTTCACACAAATCAATTCCGAAGTCTAAGTAACGCATAACATGCAAATCGACTCGAAAAGAAAAAATCACATAAAATAATCTCGACATCAAAACAAAGCAAATTGAGTGTTGCGGATCCACCAACCGGATTCACAATTCTCAAAAAAAAGTCACCAAGCCTAAAATGTTTTAAAGAAAAAGAATCAACAAGTTCTTTTGATATAAAATGATAAGATGAACCTGTATCATAAAGAACTAGAATAGGAAGATCACGAAATAAAATAATGCCATCAAGGATTGAATGGAAAATACCTCGACCAAGAAAAGTGTCACTAGGAACTTTTAGCTTTCCCTTTATCCTACTTTGAAGTTTAGGACAGGTAGATAATTAATGACCCGAGCCTTTGCAATAGCGGCAATAAAGTGGTTTCGGGCACTTAATTACATAGTGGTCCATGGAACCACAATTGTAGCATTGTTTACGACTAGAGGTTAGAGTCTTTGCTACCAAAGTTTCTTGTTCCCCTTTCTTCTTGCTTTGAAGTTTGGGGCAGGCAGAAATATGATGACCTGAATTTTTGCAATAACGACAAAAGAGTGGCTCCGGACACTCCTTTGTATAGTGGTCCTTGGAATTACAATTGTAGCATCCTCCATAATTAGGGATTGGAGTCTTTGCTACCAAAGTAGTCTGCTTCACCTTCTTATTGGGATAAGGGCTTTTGAACTTAATATGCCTCTTCTTGGAAATCCCAATATCACTATCACCTCCTTTACCAACCTCTTCATGTCGAAGAGTAACATCCACAAGTTGATTTAAAGGAACTTCAAGTTTCAAAGGTAGAACCATTTCGGGGTTCATACTCAAAGCACAGATAAACCTTTGATTCTTTACAAGATCCAAAAGTTGTTGGGCAGACATAAATACGCCATCCAGAGAAGGGCTACTGGATTGACCAGCGCTAAGACTGCTAGAACTAACCATTTCTTCTTCTTTAAGAAAGAAAGAAAGAAGAGGAAAAGGGTTATTCTCAAAATAATTATCAAACAATCATGATTGATAAAAGAAGGAATCATAAAAGAAAATAGGATAGAATGGTACGAAGACACGAATTAAATCCTAAGGCACGACTCCTAAGAAAGACTTAGGACAACGATCCTTGCTAGATTATTCTACATTGTTCCGAAGTTTGGCTCTGATACCAAGCTGTGACGCCCCACCTCTATACCCACGCTAGCCAAGGACACTATGGGGTAATTCCGTCAACTAGTGCGGAGAATAAGGCGGTTGAGGAGCGACCATCCATGCCGATATGCCAGATGAAAATATAACTTGCATTTCAAGAGGGAATCCGGCATACCGATGCAAACTCAAAGCTACTACACAGTGGTTATAATATCTTCGGAAACAAATATAGAAATATCATAACATAAATCAGTCACAGAAGTTCATATCTCAAAGGCGGAAACAGATATGAATACTACACATAAAAGTGTATATCAGAGTAGTGGTAAAAAAGATCCACAATATCACAAAAGAATAGTTACAAGAGCTTCGCAAAAGAATAAGTACACATCAATGAGTCTATATCTCGAATGTATACAACCAAAAACTACTAATCTAAGTAGTTGGCCAAAAGTCAGGATAATAATAATCCCAGATGAGAAGTCAAGCAGAAGCACCTGAAGCATCTCGGTCTGACCCGAGTATTATTTAATAAGAAAATAATAAACGGATCAGTCTAACTATAAATATCAGATGAAATGATATAAAATAAGAGATATGACAAAAACGTATGACAACTATAAAGCCATACTGTGATAAGTATGTAATTGAAAACCAACTAGAGATTAATCAATATCACAAAAATCTTCTCAAAGATCAAAAAGAATGTCATACTCTTTATTTTTATTCACCAAACCATAAATATTGAAAATCATATCAATGCTAATCGGAAAAGTTAGTGAAACACAAATTCACTAATGCATAAAAATTGATAAAGCTTATCAATGCAAATCATGAAAATTGGTGAAACACAAATTCTAGAAATCGATCAATAGAAATCCAGAAATCACAAAAAGAGGAAAGAGGCCTATCACTAGAACGGGAGCATGAAAACTCACCAACACGTGTATCACAAAACGGAAAGCTATTCCATGGTTGCTAACCATTAATTTTGAGCCGAGGCTCCACAAAAACGGCCCGAAGACCATGAGCCGAAGCTCCACTAAAACGGCCCGAAGACCATGGGTCGCTACCCCACCAAGCCGAAGCTCCACTAAAAATGGGGTTTAGTCTCCCTCGCAGACAAAGAGACTTCGCACATTGCTAGTATAAATCACAAAATGATCATCATTGATCGATAAGTGTAAATTACACTAAGCTAGTAAATAAATGACTTTAGCTTCATGTCCCATAACCACTAGCTTAACTTAATTATTTACGAACAAATTGTAGACTTCCACTCGAGGTTAAGTGTCAATTACACTAAGCTAGTAAATATATGAGTTTAGCTTCATGTCCCATAACCACTAGCTTAACTTAAATATTTACGAACAAATTGTAGACCTCCACTCGAAAAATTGTCACAAGTGATTCAGTCGAACAAGTCTAGGAATTAACCGACGAAGTAAACGCAAGCGTTTCATACCACTTGTTTTACTAAGCCGTTTAATTAGATTTCTCACACGAATGAGGTAAAGGTTTGTATATACTAATAAATTGGAAAACGGTTTGAGAAGCAAGCTTTGTAATAAAATAGTGCAGAAATCGTTTTGATGAAAGTGTTTTGGTATTTACTACTAGTATAGAAAACCTTTATATTTTTAAAGTGACATCACAAAAATGATTGTAGAAATAATCAATCATCAAAAATTCGCATACGAAGACGTGAATCAAATCCATAGAAATCGATGTCGAGTCCATCAAGATGGACATACCCAAAAATTCCAAAATAGAAGTCATCAAAGTCGATAATAAATGATAACAGCAAATCGGATAACCACGAATCGATTAAAATTGGAAATCAACACAAAATAGAATAAATAGGCAAATAGAAGCAGGTCAGTCGACTGACTGCAAATGTCCAGTCGACTGAACCAGAAACTTGAAATTTTCATTTCCTGCCGTCAGTCGACTGATTACAGTGGCCAGTCGACTGATTGCAGGAAACAGAGACTCCTTGTCTCTGAAAACAGCCCCTGGAACGCTCATGAGCTACAGCCAGTCGATTGATTGGCACTGGAGCAAATTTCCAGCCTATTAATTGAAGAGGAAACTCTTCCAAAATGCAACCGAACGAGCAATGGCGCTAGGGATTTACGCCAATCAGCAACCCGGCCCTATAGGCTCTTCAATGCATCACCAAAAACATGTTTAAACATCAAAGTTAGGATTTTTGAAGATTTGACTTCAAAACACCCAAAAATTCGAATATTCACCAATTCAATCCAAACCAAAAGCAAATGCACATGAATAAGTGTTAGGAATTCATACCCAACAATCAAAGATAGTTATAGACATAGATGTGAGATAAAAATCTCATCTTTTTACACAAAAACAACTAAGAGGAAGCTATAGAGCAAGCAAGAACAATCACTCTTCTATTCTAACCCAAGAAGCTTGAATCTAAGTTTAAAAGAAAAACATTTCCTAAATTAGGGTTTAGGAATTTTTGAAATTGAAGTTAGAATGAGTTGGAGAAGAAGAAGAGGATGCTTACCAATAGCTTCTTTTATAATTTGGAGGTAGAGCTTGGATTTTGCAAATGAACTAGGGCTTGGAGTTTCTATTTCCCATTCCATTCCCCCATTTTTGATGAAGCTTGAGTATTAGGAAAAGTTATGAAGTAATGAAAAGGAGAGGGGGGTGGAAATAGGGTCTTAAGATAGAACATTGGGCTGGAACCCAAACCCAAACCCAAAGTGAAAAAGTAGCAAAATTCTACTAACTCCAAACGTATCGAAGTTTATACTCAAAAAGGTCGCAAACGACATTTTGAATTCAATGGAAGTGGTCTTGAGTTCTAATTCGATCGTTTGTAGAAAGTAGCTTTTCGGACCACAATCCGTCTAATGATGCTATATTTAAATAAAATATTTAAATACACAATCGTAAAATATGCGGGTTGTTACATCAGTAGTTCCCCTTCTGTCGTTGGAAAATAATTTCGGTGATGACTGCGCAGCATCATCGACGTTCATTTTCAAGTCTCAAAGGGGAGGGGGGCTTCTGAGGAGCTTTGCTACAAAATTGTTTTGATAAACGGATTTTGGTTTAAACTCCAAAAGTATGATTTAATATACAAAAGATATATGTATATATGCTTATTTCAAATGACTTGAAATGAACCCGGCGTTTAAAATTTTTAAGTTCTGTTAATTAATAATCTTCAAATTATTTAAATGAAATGAAATATTTGAATAACTAGAGCTTATAAAATATGAGCAATAGGAAATCTAAGCTAAATGTTTCAAGAAACTTTAGAGTTGAAGTTTGCAACTCTAAAATTGAAAGTAAAGAAAATGTAAACAAGTTAAAATAGTGAGTGAACATTCAAATTAAGTAAAATGAATCAGATTAATTTTGTATAATACCAAATTTCATTCTAATAACATATAATAAGACTTACCAAATGTTAAAAGTTAAAATGATGATTTGGATGTGTAATGGGATATTATACAAGTCAACAAAACTTAAGAGTAATTCAAATGTATATAAATGGAAATTTAGTTATAATAATAAATGTTATATATTTAATTAGTATATTATGAAATGATTAATGACGAAATGGAATAAGTAAGTGGAACTTAGGAAAGTAGACGAGTGAATTAAATAATATCTTTGTAAATTGGTTATAGAATTGAATATAAATTAGCAAAGAAATTTTAAAATTGAATTTGTAACTTTTGAGATAATTATAAACTTAGATAAAGTCATTTATAAGAAGTTGGACTTTTATAGAATGATTATAAATTAAAGTGATGATTAATAAAATGTTTCACAAATAAATTTGTTATTAAACGAAATTGTGAAATAAATGTGAATTAAGTTGTAAAGAAACTCAAGTAAGGATACAAGAAATAATTCATCAATGATGTTGATGCTAAAAATGAAGATATGAACATTATAATTCAAATGTTTCGCGAAAATGTAATGTAAAGTTTATGTTTATAACTTTGATAAATAACAGTTAAACAAGATGTTAAATTAATTAAATATGGATGATAAAGGAAGGAAGCTAATATTGAATTATGAAATAAAATTTAACTTATGAAAAGCTAACCTAAATTAATAAATGGAATAAGTTAGTGAATAGTATTAATAAAATGAGTAAATGAAATAACAATGATTTAAAATGGAAATGAACTTAAGTTGTAGAATGAATGTGAATATAATGAATGTTAACAAGTAAATGTAAATAAATTTGTTTAGGGAAATGTAAATTAATAGAATGTGAATTCACTGAATAGGAGTAAGCAAATACGAACATAATAAATTTAAAATGAATGTAAATCAATTAAAACAAATGAATTGAATATAAATCATTGAATAATTAATATAATGAAGGTAAGTACGTGATTTTGAAAAATTTTGATGTTATAAAATTTTATAACCCACTTTTATAACAAATCAATATTAGAGTGGCAAAGCGGAAATGTAGTGGATATTTTAAAAACAAGATTTTCAATGTTTATAAGTGTTTATTTTGAGAAAATATATCTAAACGTTAAATAATTACTTCATTCCTTTTCGAGGACGAAAAGTTTTGAGTGGGGGAGATAGTAACGACCTGGATTTTTCAACATCTTAAACAAAGGTTTTAACAAAGATTTTGAAATAAAATTTGTCTTTTTATAAAATAAATATTTGGCAACGAAAACTAGATATTGGAAATGCGTCCATTGAAATGAGGCCAGCGAAATTTGTTTTACAGCAAAATTCGTTCAAAACTCGGTCGGCATATTTTTTTAGTACGAATTATAAAATTTTAAAGTATGAATACTTTTACATAGAAATTATTAAAAGAAAATTTGATTAAAAACGTCAATGTTTATTCCGTCCAATTCCGACCTTTGTAGCTCCGTTTATCAAGAATTGTCGTTGTCGTTCAATTTCTAAGCGGTAACAGCATCGATATATGAAATTTTGCTACGAATGTCGTAACTCATATTTGATTACATCGTTGGATTCGTCTCGTCGCGCCGATCTTCGTGGTATTTGTTCTCGTATTTTTGATTCCATGGTAAATGCTTGTTAGTCAAGATATCAGTCCATGATCGTGCCCTGGAATCATAATTACTTACATTCTTTCGCAGCAAAAACTTTGTTTCGGGGACTTTTTGCATGCGCGGCCAATGTTATTAAATGATATATTTACTGCCTCCATGCATTCTTCCTTTCAATTTATATGCACAAGCCCCCTCCATGCTCTCTGCTTCTCCTTTTCTTTCTGCATTTCTTTTGGAGAGAATATAATTCAAGTATACACACACACACACACACACACATATCCTACACTAAATCCACGTAAATCCCTCTTTCATTTCCTTCCCCCCTTTTGTAGTCACCACTTGCCTCTTCGTCCATCACTCGCAAGCCAGTCCCTTGCTCCACCACCTCACCCCACCAGTCCACTCCAGCCCGCACCCTACCCGCCACTGACCCGAAGTCCACCCAGTCACCATCCACATCGCAACCACTTCCCGAGCCCACCAGCACATCCTCCTCCAAACCTAGCCCAGTCCCTTTCGTCGAACTCCAACAACCTCACCTGCCTGCGTCCTCTGCCCTTCTACCACCAACCTGCGTCTAGTCACCCCACCGAACCTCCTCACCCGTACATCCCAGTCCCTTCCGCCACCCTCCACTGAAACCCGCAATCAACCCATCCTCCACCACACAAGCCTCCCACCTATTGTCGACCTCACCCCTTCCTCTACTAGTCCAGCAACCTCCACCATGCAGTTACCATCTAACCGAACACCACCCAGACTCGCTCAGCCCTGCATCCTACCTCCTCCACCGACCTGCCACCCTTGCTGAACAACCAACGCCCGACCACCATCCTCCCTGCCACACGAACCAATAAAATAACCCACACTGCACCCACTGACCCTTCCTGCTCCAACCAAAGCCGCGACCCGCATTCGCATCTCTAACCCAAACTTGCCTAGCCCGCATCGCCCACTCGATCGAAGCCTTGCTCTATACATCGTCCACTTCGTCGAACTGTACGAGACAACATTCACCAAAGGTTGCAGTCGCATTCCCGTTCTAGTTCATGCATTCATATCTGAATCCGTTTCGCCCTGACCGTTCCCGTTTCGGTAATCTGCAAATGTGAGTCTTTTATAATGCTCACGAAGTAATAGAATATTTTTATGCTAGTTAAATTTGAAATTATGAAGTGATATAAATTTATTGATCATTGTTTGATAAATTTACTTGTCATCTAAAATTGAGAGTTAAATTTGAAATTGGAATTTATTTGCCAGTAAAATACCCGATATTAATAACTGTGAAATTGTTGTGAATTATATTGACTGTTTGGTTGTTGATTGTGATGGATGCTATTTGATTGTTAGGTGATTGGATGTTTATATATATATATATATATATATATCGTTATCACTTGGAAAATTATTTACAATATTTTAAACTGTAAAATGAATTATTTCGAATAAATTAAGAAATAGGTTGAAATGATATATACCTATGACATTTATGTTGGATTGAAATGATATATATCCATCCTTGAAATTAAATTGAAATAAATGATCCACTTGGCTATAGGATAGAAAATTATATACGGACACCGAATTGGTTAAATTAAATGATTTTTAATTTTTGATTTGACATTATCTAAATGATTTTGATTTAAAGAAATAAAAATCAAATTTGTGGAAACCGAATTATTTTCGAACTCGAGCTTGAAATGTGAAATTAAAATTTTGTTAAACAAAATTGTTTAAATGATCACATTTGAGATTTTCAAGTTATAATTGAAATATGTTTGAATTTCGAAAAGTGGGTTGTTTTAAAGGTATGGACTTTTATCCGAACTTTGAAATGTTGCTATGTAAAAGTAATATAAAACGATATTTCGAAATTGAGCTCGGAATTGGACTATATTTGAAAATTTGGATTTTTAAATTGGATATTGAAAGTAAATTTGATTTAAGTGGTTTAAATCGATATTTTGAAAATCGAACTCGAATATATATGAATCGAAATGGTTTAACATTGAGATTTGAATTGAAATTAATTCAAATTGGAATTGAATCAATTTATATAGAAATGGAAATTGAATCGATTTGAAGTGAGAATATTTGGAAAATTGAATTAGTTTGACTTTGAAACTTTTTTCAAATAAATTATTGTAATATAAACTATTTAAATCTATCTTTTTACATATTCAATTTATTTTGATTTTCCAAAATATTTTACCTTATAATTTTTTTAAAATACTTAAATCATTTTATATCAAACTATTTTAATTATTTAAACTATTTTAAACAATTTAAATTTTGAAACTATTTTTCTAAAATTCAAACTGGTCAAAGGCCAGAAGGTTAAATTTAAGTCATGAATTTAAATATGAATTGGATTAAATTGAAATTATAACCCAAATGGAAATTCAAAGCAATGTTGAATTGGAACTGAAATCGAGATATTAAGGTGAAAATGATTTTTAAATGAAATGGTATATTTTGAGTAACCATGATGGTATAAAAATGAATTTGATTTTGAAGCGATTATGATATTTTGATATCTTATACGAAATATTTTTTAAATGTAAAAGAACCAACCAGTGTGCAAAAAGACGTTTGATTGTTAAAGAGACGAGGGCCTCTTATTGGCATACTCTCTGTCAATATTGGAACCACTTTAACAATTGTGTATGTGGAGTGATGATCCTGAACGAAGTGGTTGTATTGGCATCACTTACTGGATTTGAAGAAAGAGAACGATGATGGATTAGCCTGGAACTTGTGCCAAATTGAAATGACTAAAATAGGAGCCATACCGGCCAAGCGGGCTAGCTACCCCAAGCAGACACACTTTCGTATTACCATCATTTACATTGTGATTGATTGGTGCGCATATAGAAGTGTTGGATGCGGTGGGTGATCCTGGCTATGATGTGTTACCACCAGCCGGGAAGGATAAACTGGTAGTATCCTACCTTGGACATTGCCTCACATGCCTTGTCATACCTTTATCCTTATACAAGACCCCTGTAGTTTTGTTTTAGTGTTGTCGTATCACGGCGCATCCGTGACTACCGACGTGCTACTGGTGGTGTCAAATGCAAACTGTACAACAATTCTTAAAACCGCGCTAAGGGGGATAATGTAAAGCCTTAACACTAAGAAAAATATTTATTTTATTGATTAGACAATATATATGTAGCGTATTCTACTACATATAAAAATTTTGATGGATCCTTAAGGGATGGAAAATCCCGTAACATCTCTTGAGTTATTGCTGCACGTTATACACTGGATAGAAGATGTGAAACCCCGTAAACATCTCTGACGCCATGGAACTCATGTTATATGTGATACGATTTAACTCACATAAGAATATTTTAGTCCCGACTCGAGTGTTTTGTCTTTTCATCACGTTCGAGTCAGCCCTGATTTTTTTAGCTTATTGAAGATTCATTTTGGAGGATAAAGACGAAGATTTGGTATAATATTAATATTATTATCCATGCATTATGTTGTCTGCTGCGTTATATTTTGTTCGGTTGTATATGTGTAACTCTGATAAATGTTATATAAATTATAATCAAATGTATAGTAAACAACTTCATGAACTGTTTATTTGATTATTATATTTTATCGTTCCGCTGCGAGATTCTTTGTTTGTTTTCTTCTTATTTTCTTAATTAACCCTATTGATCATATATGTTCTGGATTGTTTAAGTCGGACATGTGTATATTATCGATTTGAACCTTTCAAAATGTGGGTCATCACAGAGTTGCTTCTGTGTGGTTCACCAGGCTTGCGCCAAAATCCATATCTACCTTTGATGAATTGGCCAAGAAGTTTCTAGAGCAATTTTGGTTACATGCCACCCGACCAAAGGATGTGATGTCACTATGGCTTCTCTCAAGAACTTAAGGAGTCGCTGTAGGGTTTCTTGAATCGATTTAACATCAGTGTTATGGAGGTTAGCAATTCAGAGGAAGATCTTGTGCTTATGGCACTTGTCTAAGGCATTCACTTGGATATGGATTTTAGTAGATGGCTGAAAATGAAACAACAAACTACGATGGAAGAATTGCATAAAAGACAAACAAGTTTCTATAGTTAAGGGAAGTCATTCTGATTGAGGGAGAAATTAGTGATGGATATCAAATGAGGTAATTCAAAGCAATGTGGCAAATAAAAAGGATGCAGAAAACTCCAGTGGAATCATAGGAAATGCCGGAAACTCTAGAAACTAGAAAAAGAGAATCCAAAACTCGCATGGCAGGCGTAATGAGAACATGAAGCATCCCAAGAACATGTGACTATAGGATTATACGCCTTTGAATGATGCACTGAAAAATATCCATCTTGCTATTTAGGGGACCGAGCAATATAAGAAATTGATTAGGAGGGAAGAGATAAAGAAGCAAAACTGATCTATGAGTACTGTCATTCCACGAAATGCATGGGAATAACACCAACGAGTTCCGTCATTTGAAGGACTTAAAGGAGCTTATATGGAAGAATAGACTTCAGCAGTATGTTAGGCAACAGCAGAAATCTAACCAAGTTGTCGGACCGCAAGGCCCACTAGCTCAAGGAAAACTACCTAGACCTAGTGGAGAGGGGCCCATGAGTACAGATGGAAGATTGGTGATTAATACTATAACCGAAGGACCTCACCAGCGGAGAGAAGCTGGGTGAGATGGAAAGATATGCGAGTTTGCTGAAACATGCACCACGCCATCGAAGATGGAGCTCCTCTAAGCAACATAAGATGATAACATATGATATTTTATTTAAAGACCGAGTTCCAATGGAGTTGAGGCACCAATCCTTGAACATGTGGTAATAACCATAGGAAATGGACTAGCAGTTGTGCATCAAGTTTTGATGAATAACAGAAGCTCGGTTAACATCTTGTTCAGCAAGACCTTTGACTAGATGAAAATTAGTATGAAGGATGTAAATGCCTGCAAAATGAAAATTTAGGGATTTATGGGCGAAGCATTATACCTGATTGGGATGATCGACTTGCGCATAGAGCTTGGGAAGTAGAACGTATGGTGGTCCACATTCAAACTTTTGTTATCATTGATGAGTACTCATCATACCATGCTTTCTTAGGTAGACCAGCCCTAGCTGATTTTAGGATTGCCTTGGCTCTATGGTGTCTAAGAATGAAATTCCTTATAGAGAATGTTATATGAGTGATGCAAGGAGACCAAAGCGCTAAATGAGAAAGCTATATGGTAGAACTATGAGAAGCTAAGTGCTAAGAGAAAGGAAAGAATATGTGGAAGACTCTCCACATTCAATGCCCGTAAGCATAGAAATTAAACCGAGACCCTGGCTCAAGAACTGTAGACGATTCAATAAAGCTATGGATCCTAGGAAGCAGTCATGGGAAGGGAGACCGGCACCGGCTAAGCTGATGGTGAATGTTCTAATCAACATGCATGATCCTACTCAGGTCCTGAAGATTGATCTCAACTTAGTGCTCATTTAAGAAACGAATTGGTGAATTTCCTCCTAGGAAACTTGGATGTGTTCAACTGGACACATTCAGATATATGCATATAACATCGGAGATAGCATGTCATGCACTGCATATCGATCCAAAGTTTCCAACAGTAAGATAGAAAGGAACAGTCTGGGTCCGGAGCGATCCGTTGCGTTAAAAGAAGAAGTGGATAAGCTATTGGCAAACGACTTTATCCATGATGCTTTATACCCTGATTTGGTATCCAATCTAGTATTGGTTAAGAATTCAAATGGAAAATGGTCAATGTGTGTTGACTACTCGGATTTGAATAAGGCATGTACAATGGATAGCTTTCCTTTGCCAAGAATTGATCAGTTAGATGACAGAACTGCACGAGATGAATTACTCTTGTTTATGGATGCTTATTCAAGCTATAACCAGATTCTGATGCATATGATGGATCAAGAGAATGCTAGCTTTATTATGGATTTTGGATTATACTGCTATAGTGTGATGTAAGCTGGTTTGAAGAATGCTAGAGCTACATCCAAAGATTGATAAATTATTTGTTCAAAGACCAAACCGGGCAGACCATAAAAGTATAGGTAGACGATATGCTTATGAAGTCACGAGTGTCGTAGAATCACCTGGATGACCTTTTAGAAATGATTGAAGTTTTACAAAAATATAGAATGAAGCTAATCCTATTAAAATACTCTTTCAGATTAGCATTGAAAAAGTTTCTGGATTTATTGTCAATGCACGGGGCATTGAGGCTAATCCGGAGCTGATAAACACCTTGCGTAATGAAGCTTCTTTAACTACAAAGAAGCAACTTCAGATCTTAAACTAGAAGATCACTTCTTTGAGTCGATTCATCTCAAAGGCGATAGATAAGTGCGTAGCTTTCTTCAATGCCCTTAAGAAAAGTAAGAAGAACTTTGAATGGAATCACGATTGTCAGAATACCTTCGAGGAGCTACTAGGGCACATGGAAAAGCCATCGATCTTTTCAAAACCACTTGACGGGGAGGATTTTTTTTGTTTACCTACCAGTATCTGCTCATGCTCTAAGTGTTGCATTAGTGCATGAGGATACAAGATTTCAGAGACTGATATTCTACATTAGTAAGCGGTTCACTGGAGCTAAAAAGAACTACCCGAAGTTAGAGAAACTCGCCTACTGCTTGCTGATTGCATCAACTAAGTTGCGACCATATTTTTAGGCTCATCCGATCAAAGTGTTGACCGATCATCCTTTGAAATGGGTACTGTATCGACCCAAGACCTCGGGAAGGTTACTGAAATGGAATATCAAGCTGAGTTAGTAGGACATCACTTACCATCCAAGAAGAGCTATAAATGGATAAGCGTTGGCAGACTTCATCATTGCATTTACCATGCAGGATGGTATTAAGAAGAAGAAGGATGTTGCGGTTGCACCTTCATAGTGGAAGTTATTTATCAACGATGCTTCAAACGAATTTAGGTCGGGGGTAGGAGTTGTATTTGAAACACTAGAAGGACGATCAATTTGCTACGCCTTGAAGTTGGGATTCCTTACGACTAACAATGAAGCAGAATATGAGGCATTGATAGTAGGATTGAGAATAGCAAAAGAACTAGGGATAAAGATACTGCATATATTTAGCGATTCCGAACCAGTAGTTTGTCAAATCAGGAAGTAATACCAGGCCAAGGGTGCAAGATTAGTCCCTTATCTATCGAAAGCACTAGAACTACTTGAAGACATTAAACATTATATAATAACACACATCCCTAGAGAGAAAATCATGAAGGCCGATTCATTAGACAAGTTGGCTAGCTCTAGGGAAGCATAGTTTATCAGGTAGTTCCGGTGAAAGTTTTGACAGCTCCTAGTATCGATCAGATGGATGCTGACTAGATTTTGGAGAATAGAGAAGAGGTGGAGTCATGTATGACTTCAGTCAAAGGATATTTGATTAATGGAACTCTTCCAAGAGACAAGAATGAATGGAAGAAAATTCTTCGAAAAGTGCCATGGCTTATGATGCAAGATGGACATGAGAGGATACTCGAATCCCCTACATTAGTGTGTAGCCAAGGATGAAGCTAGGAAAATCCTTATGAAAATCCATGAGGGTAGCTGGCCGACCATACCGGGGGCAAATCCTGACAAGAAGATACTTCTCTATGGATATTTCTACTAGACAATAACTTGGGATGTTGTTGACTATTCCAAACGATGCGATTGATGCTAGAGATTCACGTAGTTCCTAGAGCCCCATCAACGAAACTTAGAAAAATGATCGATCCATGGTCATTTATGATAAAGGGAATCGACATCATTGGAGTGACATCGATTATAAAATAAGGAGCCAAATATGTTATCATTGTAGTGGATTACTTTATGAATAGGGATGAAGCAGAAGCACTTGCTACAATTACAACGAAAAAGGCAATCAGCTTTATAACGAAGAATATTATTTGCAGATTTGGAGTACCCTAGAAGATTATCACGGATAACGGGACTCGGTTCGAGAGTGCTGAGTACAAGGATTTCTACAAGTAGTACAGAATCGAGAAAAGCTTCCCTACAGTGGCATATTCATAGGCAAACGGGCAGGTAGAAGTAGTGAGTGAGATCATCAAATCCACACTGAAAAACCGATTGACTAAAGCTAATGGAAATTGGGTTGATGAGCTTCTACTAGTATTATGAGCTTACAGGATGACATACAAATTGGCTACCAAGCACTAGCCATTCAGCTTGGCTTATGGTTCAGAAGCGATGATCCCAGTGGAACTAGAAGTCCCCTCTCATCGTAGAAGACACTTTAACTAGAGAGAAAATGAGGAACTACTACTCAATTCCCTTAACCAGTCGATGAGAAGCAAGAAGAAGATAAATTAAGGGTAGCTACTTAGTAGAAAAGGGTAGCACGACACTTTAATGCCAATGTTCACAACCGTACTTTTGAAGTTGGAGATCTCGTTTTGAAACGAGTTCTCCTAATACGCACTACAAGAAAATGCTATATTAATAGCAAGTAAGGATTGCACAAGAGCCCGACTTGCTATAGTTAAGTGGTTAATGGTTACTTAGGGTAGAGGATGGCATGTTTTCATGCTATTGTTATTAACACTAACACCATGGTTACTCATGTGATGAAATTTTGTGCATTTACCTCCATAATTTTTCGTTGCCGCTTAACTCCAATATTCCTTTTTCTCGTTCACTTCATCTTTACTCACGTTCCTTCCCTTATTAACACAAATCCCTCTTTAATCTGGCTCCGCACCGCAACCCTCTGCTCGATTCCAAGATAGCTGGCGATTCCAATTGATTCTCTCCGCAACTGATTCCGCACGAGTGAGTTTCCTTACTAATTAGATCCAGTCATTTCATTAATCAATTTCATGACAGATGCGATGTTGATGGTTTTTTAAGTGTTAGCTGCCGATTGTTGCATTGAGCCATTGTTTCAATATTTTAGTAACCAATAACTAATTAATTTGGTATTTTATTACGGGATTAAATGTGTTTTGAGCTGTTTAGTTTGCTACATTGGCCAGATTTTAATTTGGCACGACTGTTGATTGCCGTGAAATTGCTTGATTTGTTTAATCATGTTATTCTGCATTTATAGAAGACAATAGCCCTTAGATTATCTACTTTATCAGTAAGGTTGTCTGTCCACTTAGTCGATCCAATGGGGTGGGTCTTAATGGTTCAAAACTAAGGTGGTTTGACTTAGTTTTGAACCAAAACTATTCTATTGCTATCTCGAAAAAATGGTTGTAACTTCTATTGCTATTCTATTGCTACATCGTCTGCACTAATGCTTGTAACTTTGCAAATTCAAGCTACACGCCCTGTAACACAAAAACAAAATGCTCTTATATGTAAATGAGTATGCCAACATTCAGTTTACACACTGAATTGGATATACTACATACCTCAAGCTTTTCTTTTGTAGCAGCAGAATCCCAATACACAACACTAATTTCAATCATCCGGTCAAGGTTAATGCTTGCACTTGCATCTTTATCTGCACTGTATATCCAGAAACATGCTAGATAATTACTTGGTTATGTTGTTGTGAACTATCCTGATTTAGCATTTTCTTTGTGATGAAGCATGTTTCCATATGGTGAAGTCATCTGCACAATCATACATATTTTAATATATTATGTTAGAAAGTTCAAAGGATATTTGAAAGCAAAATGGTGTTTATAAAAAATTACCATATAGTCAAAAGAGTGAATTTTCATTCAAAACTCATATTATTTCTTTAGATATCGTGCAATTATAAACCTATAAGCCATTGTTTCTTACCTATGACCTGCTTATTATACATAGTAATTATATTATAGCTACGACGAAACTAAGAAGTTAACTAAGGGTAACTTCAACCGTGTAAAAAAAGTGACTTAAATTTCATCCTCTATATCATGTGGTAAATCATCAATTAGAATGTTTAAGATGTTGTCTTCATAAGTGGTATCTATGTTTTGATTCCGCACGTCGTCTGATTTTTGTTGTGATGTTGTTTTTTCGGTTTCAGAATTTAAACGACGGTATCTACCATCAGTTCTTAGCACTGCTGAAGCAGTTTCAGATTCAACTGCTAGTCCACTAACTTCAGTTTTAGGAATAGCTGAAGCAGCTGAGTAAGATCCCTTATTCTGAGCACTTTGTTTATGTTTTTCATTGTCTTGATTGAATTTACTCCTTGCCAAGTTGCCTGTTTGCAAGATTCTCACCTGATTCGACATTGGATGACTTGGAAATCTGACCCCGACCTTGATATAGATAGCAGTGGAAAAATCGTCTATGCTGAATGATTAAATAAATGATGTAGCTTTTGCTAATTTATTTATCAGTGCTGCATTAATCTTTATGGAACTTGTTTAACGACCGTTTACTTCTGTAAGTAGGTGAAAATGGTTTCACCTCTTTGTTTTATATAGTTTGATGATGTTCACCATACATTTTTGTTTATATGTTAGTCTGATCGCTTTCATCTCCTTTGTAACCTTTTGCGCATGCATTCTTAAGGCCTACAGTTTAAGTATATCATGATTTGCTATATTGTAGTTTTTCCTTGTAAAGGTCTTTATATTTTTATTTTTTCTTCTAGAATTTACATTTTGTACACTAATCAGGTTAAACATTAGCTTAAGACAGGTTGAAGCTAGGGAACCTCAATCAGTGGCCAAAAGGGGAAACAGTGTCATACATGCGGAGCACTAGTGTAACTGTATAATCAATAGCGGCTATAAACCAACTAAAACCAATTATAACATCATCAATATACTAGAAGCCAAAGTAATGTTTAGGAAGTGTCTTCGATGGAACAAATCAGTTTAAATCAATCTATTAACCCTGATTTTAAATATAATGAAATTATATAGCCTGACCGAATTTCCATTGATTGAATTTTGAGTTGTGGCTGTTTCACAAGATATTTATTTCAAAGATTTCAGTCCAGTTGTGGCTGTAAAGGTGGCTGTCTCACAAGATATTTGTATTCGTTAAATTTGTAATATATAGCTATAACAAATATTTAATTTTGGATTATTTAAATTTGTAATATATCACAAGATTTCAGTCCAGATTTCAAAGATTTCAGTCCAGCGCTTTTGGATTATTTGTCGTTAAATTTGTATTCCTAATTCCTGATAGCTGAATGTGAAATCAACCTGGTCCTTTTCAAATGAAACACTGTAATACAAATTGATTACAATGTTGAATACACTGTAATACTTAGATCTCATAATGTATTTGTTAAGTAAATATTTAATTTTTGTAATGATTTTTTAAAGGGAAATCAATTTTTCCAATGCCTCACTATCAACTCTCAACCTGGTGCCTGGCCCGCTGTTTATTGTTGTCTGATCCTAGTTTGGATGATTGTCATGGTAAGAATAATCTCCATCCTATACCTTTCTTAGGGTCTCTATAGAATTTTTATTTATAAAGTGCTCATTGTTTCAAGTTTCGAGACCCTCCTTTACCTTATTTAGTTTGGACAATAGTTGAAACAACGGGTTACCTATATAGGATACTCTCTATTGACTAATTCATGTTACACTGAGTTGAAATGTGCATGATTTGTTGTATTTAAAAGGAAATGTCTCATTGATATGACCAATTTGGGGAAATTAAAGATAATCGGGGTATTATCACTCGTCGAATGGTTGAAAAAATAGATAGAAAAGTTAGTGAATTTATCAACACTTGCCTTGTCGATGAGGAGACGATCAATTTTACTATGTATATATCAATATACAGGTTGACTCCTCCTCTTCAAATATACCATTTATATTTACATTTTCAAATGTTGATGAGATGTGAAAACCAAGCTGGATTTTTTAATGCATGTTTTCATTTTATTCTTAGGAATTGAGCCAGAAATTTCAAACTATTAGAGACAATCAAACACCACATACATGTAGTCGTAAAGGAATGGCTCGAGTGGCCGATGATTTGGTAAGAATTACTAATTTATATACCATAATATTTATTAGCTAGTTAGTCATTGTGACGTGTTGTAAAAAATATTCTTTAAACATAGAAAAATACGAGTCCTCATCCATCTTCTGTCGGTCGAACTCAAGTGTGGATCAAATCGCACACACGAAAAAATGGCGAACCAGTAAATTCGATTGCTGCAGATGCTATTGTAAGTACTTTGAAATTTTATTAGATAACAATATGTTTGCTATTGTGATAGTTTGATTGTGTATAATATGCATGCATGACAACATGTGTAGGAAAAAATTAAACAAATACATAATGAATCAAATTCTAGCTCAACAATTAATTATAAAGATGATGCACTTGCAAAAGTATTGGGACCGTATAGACCAGGGCGATTGAGAGCAATGGGAAGGGGTATGACCTACACCAAAGCAATATGGTCACACGTAAGGGATAAACAAACGGTCGAAATGCAAAATAAAATTTCAGACTTAGACGCGATGGTTCGTATGCTTATGAAAAATCAGGTATATTTGGCATTTTTATTTTATGGCATATGTGTAATGTTTCTCTGTATTTCAGGGAATTAAATACAGGTAATGTTTCTCTGTATTTCAGTGAATTTTAATTGACCATCAAGTACCTGTATCTCAGGGAATTAAATAGGTTGGAGTACTAGATTTGGTTATATTTATACTAGTGATGACATACCAAACAAATATTTGTCTAGTCACATCCCATTTTTAACTAACTCATCTTGTTTAAATCATTGCTTTAGCATCACACTGTATTTCTGTTCTTCATTGTGTACTTATACTTTGGCATCACATCTAGTTAGTAATGTTCACCTAATTAGCAGTAAAAAGAAAAGGAACAGTCCCTAAGCTGCACTAAGATTTAAATGTTTGCATATTTTTAATTCTAGTTACCATTCATGCTCTATTTGGCATGACTTGAACAATGGACTAGTTACTTTCTTCCGTCCCACATATTTATACTACAATTCATCTTTTGATGTTAGCAATAAAGATAGGATATTATTGCTATGTGTTGTGCCTTTCCCCTTGTTTTACGACACCAAACATTCATCAGCTTAGCATGTTCTGCCTGTGAATCAAGTGCCTTCCATTAATACCAGAAATCTTCTGTTCAACTATATATAATGCTAATAATAAAAAGTATTTTCCTACTAATTCCTAATATTCACTGGCATGGTTCCAACTTTTAGTTTACGCTACCGTCATTGTCTTTCACATCAGAACTTAATTCTTGTTCTCAAACTCGTCTTTTTAAACGTTCCAGCAGCTTCTGAATTTTGGACACCCTTTGTTATACTTGCCCCACATGTCTCCCTTACAATTCATTCCCCTTTATACAAAGATTTATTATTATATAGTAATATGAATTATAGCAGTCTGGCTCCATCTAAATGCAATCTTTTAATTATTTTAATTAGTTTCAATTTCCACATGCATGTTTTTATCATTCATTGCCTGCATCTATCCCACATGACTCTGAAAGTGGAGAAGAAAAGGTAAAAAGACATGATTATATTGGGCTGTCCTGTTCCACTAGTAAATATACTATTTGGTCTTATCGTTACTGTTTTTTTTTACGTACTGTTTTTTTGTTTGACATAGAAAAGAAAGCCTGGATGAAGCAAATGTGCATCAAGTGGTAAAAGTTATTTATAGTACTAGTGTAATGTTATTATATTTGACATTTAATTTCATTATTCATATAATTTGCTTTTGATTAATAATAGAACAAACATGGTAAACAATATGACACATGTCACTTACTCGATTGGAGTGAGACAGACGAAATTGTTGCGGAAGGAAGAGTTGTGCCAAGTAACCCAAATGAGGATTCCAAAAGCACGTCTATGGAGAACAACGTCCGATTTAGAAGTCGTTGAAGATGCACTTGGTACTACGATAGCTTGGCTTGATGCGAAAGTTATAATGGAATCGATTTCTAGTAAGTATAATTCAAGCTTTGTTTAGATATGAAACTTTTTTTATTTGGTTGAATACTATCTACCCACTGATAAATTGTGTACTATAATTACAGTAATTATTTATTACACATTGCATTTTAACTCTAGCTCATATACTTTACATGTACTACACATTGCATTGTATCCTTGACTTTGAGCAATCAGTCCATTTTTTATTAACCATGGTTTACTGAGGGATGTGAGTGGATTGGCGATTGGGGTTGGTCGAGTATGTGATGAGAAGTAGGAATTTGTATGGGACTTTGGAGAGGAAAACAGTTTGGAGTGGTTTTGGCAAGTCAGGTGGTCAGAGATGAAAACAGTTTTGTTTGGTCAATGTTTTGATATGAAGGAAGTATGTGCGGTGGAGGGAAGTGACAGTGCAGTTAGAAGTTTGTAGGCTGTGCTACAGGGAAATGGTGAGTTGTAGATGAGTTTATGTTGCAAATGGTTTTGTATATAGATGATGATCAGTTGGTATAAGGCAGTTGTGAAAGTGATGTTATGTGGTTGTATGGCAAATAAAGGGTAGTTTGTGAGGAGGAGAAAGAGCAGAGGAGCAGAGATGTTTTTTTTGAAGACTAGAATGAAATGTAGTGGTCAATTATGAAGTGGGTAGTAGCAAGTAGGCATTGAAAGTTGAACTGTCAGGGGAGTTATGAAATGGTTGCACTGTCATGGAACAGAGTTGTGGTGAGGAAGGAAGGTTGTGTGGATGTGAGGCTGATGTATCTATGTGGTCAGGTAGATGTGGGTTTTGTTAAGCAGGTGGGTGGTTGAGCTTGGTCTGTTTGAAGTGGTTGGCTGTTTTGATGGATTGCAGGGGATGGTTAAGTTTGGATGGGGCCGGTTGGAGGAATGCAGGGGTTGGATGGTGGTTGAGGAGCAACATTGTGTTAGAAGGGGGTAAGGCAGTTGAATGGTCTGGTAGTAGTAATGGGTTGTTTGATGGCTGGAGTTTGACTGGTGATAAGCAGTGATTATGGAGCACGAAGGGTGTGCAAGTATGTTATGAATGGTATGATTGCAAGTGGGCAGTAGCAAGTGGTGATGTAGATGGTGGCAAATACTTTTGGTTGAGGAAGTGTAGGAAGTGCAAGTTGTTAAGAAGTTGTTATCTTGGTGACTTGGTGACTGGGGTCTATATGGTTGCTAATTTGGAATTGATGGATAGGGTATGGCATGTATGAGTTGACAAAGTAGAAATTGGTTGAAATATGAAGGTAGGGGATGTTGAATGGTAGGGGAAGGTGTTGGTGGAGCACAGGTGATGAGGAAGGTTTGTGATAAGGCTGCGATAAGGCAGTGTATATGGTATTGACAGTTTTGAAGGTGTGGTTGATATAGGTGGATGATGGTGGTCAGTTGTGCATTGTGTTATGTGCACAAACAGTAATGTGCAAAGCAGTAATGTAGAACGCAGTAGTGTGGAAAGGACTGTTATGTAAGGTGGAAGTTGTATTGGTTGAAGGTCATGGGTTTGAGTTCAAAAGCGAGTTGAGGATATGGAGCAAGGCGGTTTCTAGTTGTGGTCGATGAGTTCAGGTTGATGATTGAAGACGCATATGGCTGTAGTTGATTGGTTGAGGTGCAGTGATGTTGCGATGGTTGAGATGCAGCGGTTTAAGTATTTGGGGATTCTGGTGATTGTGAAAGGTGAGGTTTGTTGTCTTGCTGAAGAGGCAACGGGGTTGGGTGGATTGTTTCAGTCGCGATGGTTTGGCTGGTGAGAAGATGGAGGTAGGGACTGTTCGTGCTGATGTGGCAGGTCGGTGATTGGATGGTGCTTTTAGGGAGGAGGTGTGGATATGGTTGTTGTTGGTTATATGTGTGCTGGTTGTAGGTGACGATGTTGTCGATGGTTGGCGCAGTGTGGTTTTCTTGTTGACATTTGAGAGGGTTGATGTGTAGATTGCGGAAGTATTGTTGTTGCAGTTGCAGGAGAAGTGGAAATATGCAAGGAGATGTTCGTATTCAGGTTGTTTGCAGAGGAGGTCACTGCTTGTTGTTTTCGATTGTTTGAAGAGGTGTTTGACAGTGGTTTGTTGTAGTAGATGGTTTTGGGTGAGGTAGGAGTTCAGGTGGAGGAATAGAAGGTAGTGTGGTTGCGCACAAAACAAAAATAGAAACAACACATTTGCACTAAAACAAAGCTGAAAACAAAATGGTGGAGTGACAGCAGCAGTAAATGATTAGCTGACCATGGATTTGGGGATGGGTTGCGGTTTCAAGTCAAGGCGGTTTAGAGGTGATTGTCGAATCGATTTGGGTGCGGGGATGAAGTGTTGCGAAGTTTGTTCGCCTTGGGTTGTTCGACTTCCAGCAAAGCGATAGGGTTTAGAGATTGTGTTGAAGGGTGAAGTGTGGTTATAGCAGATGAGTTGAAAATGTTAGCTGAAATTTGTGTCGATTGGAGGATTGGCGATGGGGGTAGGGGCTCGACTGTCGCGATGGGTTCTGGTGATTTCTGGTGGTCAAGGGAGATTGTCGCGGCTATGGATTTCGTAGAGAAGCGGTTGCGATGGTTGTGGCAACTGTATGAGTGTGGCTGTGGAATTTGAGTGATGTGGCTGCAAATTCATGATGAGGTAGTGAGGAGAGTTGGAAGTTGGTGGCGAACTGACTCGGTATAGTGGCTGTAAGTTGGAGGATATGGACTGTTTGTTATATGGGAAGTTGAAGATGCTGCAGAGGTATATTCTGGCGGGGGAGGAGAGGGATGGTCAGGAGTGAAGTGATGGACTGGCAGTTAGTTGTAGGCAAGTGTGGTTGAGGAAATGTGAACTCTGTATAGCTAGAGAAGTCAGTTTGTTATGAAGTGGTGAAAGTGATTGGGATACAAGGCAATTGGATGGTTTGCAGTAATGCAGTAAGGGTGTATGTGGCTGTAGTTGCATGGTGTGGTGTTCATAGTTGAGGCCGTGATATGCGATTGACTTGCTGTAGGGTAATGGCTGTGGTAATAGTTGATTGAAGCAGCAATAGGCAAGGCGAGAGTGATTGACACATTTGACAGTTTGGTATCTGATTAGTGAGTAGGGTACGGAATTGCAAAGTGGTGATGTTTGTGGTCAATGTATGATGTATCGTAGAGGGAGATGGTTGTTGACTGGCGATGTTTGTTGCTGGTTGTGAAGTGTTTGTGTGCAGAGTGGTGTCCACTGGTGGCAGTGTTTTGTTTAGTGCTGTGATATGGGGAGTGTAATGTGATATGAAGCGTAGTTGTGGTCTGCTGTGTGGAGGATGGTATGTAGTGATAAACAACAGATTGAAATGTATGCAGAAAAGTGTCAAGAATAGATAAGTGGTATATTTGGTTTGATTGAGGAAAGCATTTTAATTTTTAAAACAGAATATTAAAAATAGTTAGGTACAAAGTTAGTAATAACTAAGAACCTACTAATTCGTTCATTTTTATGTACCATATTAGGGTATAGATTGATCACAATAACAGGTTCATTAGGGGTTATGATAGTTTCAGTAACTTAGTCTTTGGCGATGCATCTTTTGTACTTATACATACTTGTATATATTGACTAACATATGTATGTTTGTGTTTCTTCTTCACAGGTGTTGTATGATGCTTTTGAGGTTGATACATGATGTCGCACTCTTTCTCCTTTAAATCGGTCATGCTTATCGACGGTCATTAAAATATTTTTAGTATGTATCGTTTTGGTATGCTACACTCAATTTATGTACTTATGTATAATTTTTATCACAAATATTTTTGTTTAATTCTTCATGTATGAAATATTATAGATATATATATTTTGTGATTTGGCTTATGACTCAATTTGTGTACTTATGTTAGTGTGATGAATGTGGTTTTTTGAGTTATAATATATAAATAGAATTGAAAATTGTAAGATTTGAATGTTATGATAGCAAAAAATGTGCAATAGAATTTTTTTATAGCGTTCTAACTATGCAATAAAAAGAAAATTTGTTCAGCTTTGTTATGCTATAGCATCATGTTAGTGCTTTACAAAATATTTTGCAAAGAGTAAATAGTTTTCATAGCAATAAGACGGTGCTATAATAGATAGTAATGAATTTTCTATAGCATTTCAATGTGTCATAAAAGGTTGACACGATGATTCCATAGCGTGTTCAAATGCTATAATAATATAGCATGTCGACATAATATAACAAGTATGACACGCTATAGTATCTACCAGACTTTTTACAATATGTTGATCTATGGCGATTATAGAATCGCTATAGAAAGTTTTTATAGCGATTTTTCGCGCTATAAAAAGTCCTTTTTGTTGTAGTGATAGCAGTCATGAAAACGCTATAGTTTCACTTCATAGCGACTTTCCAAGGCTATTAAAAGTCATGTTTACAGCACTCATAAAACACTATGAAATGTCCTTGTCCATAGCGTCTCTTATAGCGTTTTGTATGTTGCTGTTATAGGTCACTGAACTATTACAACATGTTAATATACAGCGTAACAAAAAACACTATAATAGCTTCTAATAGCGTTTTTTAAACGCTATTAAAGGGTGTTTTTGTTGTAGTGACGGGGCGCTTGGCCCAAACTGGGAAGGATCCTATGTGATTGATCAGAAGCTTGGAGACGAAATTTCCATCTGGCAACTGTTGATGGAATCCCTATCCCACATGCATGGAATAGCGATCTGCTTCAACGCTACCACATTTAGTTTCTTTCGTTTTTATAAATAAGCCACCTAAGGATGCTTAAAAGACTACAAATAGGTAGGACTTGCTACTCTTTTACTCATAAATAAAGCTGGCTTCTTGAACCAATGTAACTGCGTTCATGTAAGCAAATCGTCGGGTCGATGGTGAAAATCTACCTCTAACCTTTTGAGAACTGGTGCTATCCCAATAACATCAAAAGGATTCAAACCGCCAGGTAAATAGTGAAAATTAACCCCAACCTTCTGAGAACCTCCGTTACCCCAGCAATGTCGAGAACATCCAGACCACTAGGTCGATAGTGAAAATTGACCCCTGCCTTCTAAGAACCAACATTTCCCCGAGGATGTTGGGAAGGTCCAATTCGTCGGGTCAATGGTGAAAATAAACCCCTACCTTCTAAGAACCGGTGTTACCACAGCAACGTCGATAGGGTCCAAACTTCCAGGTCGACAATGAAAATTGACCCCTACCTTCTAATTACCGGCGTTGCCCCGATAACATCGGGTAGGTCAAGATTGCCGATACATTGCTAAAAATCAACCCCTACCTTCTGATAACTGGTGTTGCCTTGAGATAAGTGATGCTAGGAAGGTATAAACCGCTGGGCGGATGGTGAAAATCGACCCCGAACCTTTTCAGAAACATCATCTCCCGGAGATTGGTTACATATGGAAGGTATAAAATCGCCGATCTACGTTGCAAATTGATCCTAACCTTTTGAAAATTAGTGTTACCAGAGATACGTGGCACCGGAAAGGTATAAAACTATAAGGTCGATAGGGAAAATCGACCAAAATCTACCAAAATTCGCCATGGCTTGAAATTAGGCGATGGCCAAAAGATTTGACAATTAGGGATCAATCGAATAATTTAATTCCAACATATAGGAATGCACCATCGCCCAGAGATTGGTGATAATGAAAAGGAATCTTTGAATCCAAACTATCAATGTGTGAACTTCCAGAAATAAAAGCCAGCGCTCGATTAAACTCTACAACCTTCATAAACCTACCACTGTATGGAAACAGGCGACGATAGGAAGGTGAAGTTATTTCATAGATACGCAGCGTCAGGGAAAATTCCATGCAATATAATCATAGGTACTCTAGCTTCTAGAGATAGAAATTAAGGAATGGCCGGGTTCTCAACCTTGAACTAGGAAGAATTTGCTATGATGGAAGATGACGATGATGTATCTTTATGATACATACATCCATAAAGACATTGACTGGGGATGCCAAATTGGAAGAATTCACTTGTAGCCTAGAAATTGGCAGCATCAAATACATTGCACTTGGCATCAAGTGATTAATTCACTAGTTCCCAGAGATAGGAACTATCTTATGAACATGATTTCTATGACGAGGCTAGCAATTGAGCAGAATGCATTCGGTCGAGGATAGGCTAGGACAGTCGTAAGGAATTGAAAGCCAAAATTGGCGAACTTACTCAATCCCGAAGTAGGATTCAATGCCAGATTGAGTGCAATCGGATAAGTTGCCCACAATATATAATCCTCAATAAATGCCTGGACTTTGGCATTTAGAGTAATTGGCCCATAAACAGGGGCATATGCACAAACACTTAGTCAAAAAGAACCTGACTAAGCCAAATGGGGCTAGACCCAGAGCCTGCTAAACAATGGATTTGTTTCTCTAAATATAGTATTATGGCAGTTACAAACAGGGCTAAGAAATGGAATCTAACCAAAACAATAGCAAGAATGTTATTTGCATGTATAGAGTTATGGTAAATATTACACATGAACAAAAAGTATATGACATAGGAAAATTATAGAGCAATTATATTATATACATAGGCAGCTATACGCAAACAAGCATAGTACATAAAAATGCAAAAAAGTACACAGCGGAGAGATTACAGGAAAAAGTCAATCTTTCTTTGCTAATAGTTTTTGTACAACCAAATAGTGAGAGCCATGCTTGCACAATCTCGGCATATTCAAACAAAAAGAAAAATACAGACTCAGACATGACCGGCACAAAATCACACCACCACGCCAGCAGCCTTCAAGAACTTTTACTTTCTTCCCTTCTTTCCACCTTTACCGTTGGAAGGACAATTCGGTGATTTTTCTTTTCATCCTTTCTAGGAGAAGTCTTGCCTTCTGAACGAGTGGATTCCCCATCGGTCATAGTATGTGATTCTATAGACTAGTTTGCTGGAGTCTTAGTGGGTTTTGTTTTAAGTGGTCGGATCTTCAATGAAGGAACATTTTGCCAGGTGCTTGTCGGTTTTGCAGAGGCAGGCTGGTCAACTATAAGTTCCTTCTTCATTCTTATCTTGTCCATATCCTTCCTCAACCTATCATCCATATATTCATGCTCGATCGGATCAGAAGCATCTGTAATGAACACATCCTCTTCTTGGGATATAGAAATATCTTCCAAGCTCTCTAGGGTGGCAATCTTCTTGGAGTCAGGGCTTGGGCCGAAACTAGAGATAGAAGTTGTGACAGTCAGTTCCATGAACATTGAGGTGGATGAAGTAAAAATAGTTACAGGCCTCGAACATGTGTAGTTGGAGGTGAAGGAGACAATTGAGGTTGACCTACAAGTTAATAATTAGAGTGATAAAGTTTAATAACGGATTTGTGATAATTTAAAGCATCTTGACACTGGAGAGACAGGAGAAATACCTGAGCCTGGGCTTCTTTCCTGAACTTCAACTTCAATTTCACGTCCCTCAATTATGTGCTCCACAGTTTGGCCAACGAAGGAGGAATGTAATGCTCGATAGTTATGGGTACACTGGAGATTGGAATCACATGGGAAGTTGCAGAGCAGACTCCCCCAAATATAGGAATAATTTCTATCGGCTCTCTGGATTCTAAAATAGACACTTCATGCTGATATGAAGAGCTTGGACCAACAAGAGCTTTGGCAGCATCATTAGCAGCAGTATCAGCAGCCTCTTTAGTGAGTAAGGCCTTTCTAATAGAAAGAAATTTTATGTCCTCGGCACCGAGATACATAACCATCAGCCCTTCCTTAAAGAGATTGTCTTTAGCCTATAAAGCCTTGCATAGTACTTCCTCCTAAAATGCCAACAAGGATCTCAGGATGGTTATCCCCCAGCCATCTTAGATTTTTCCTCACCGCTATGTTGGTATAATAATACAACATGTTGGCATTAAATTCTTTGCTAGTTCTGGCCTTCTCTTTCTGAAGCTCCTTGAGTTCTTGTTGAGAAATCACAAGCTCAAAGTCATTGGAAAATTTTGCAATAGGTAGCTACTCCATCTCATCGGCGAGTTTCTTCTTTTCTTCATCGAGTTACTGATTCTCCTCATAGAATCTAGAAAGTTCATCAGCTTGCTCTGAGATGGTCGGACCCAGGGCTCGAATGATCTTATCGTTCCGAGCAGTCCTAGGCTCTCTCATCAGCTTGCTTCTTGAACTTGGCACCCAAGGCTAGAGAAGCTTTTAACTCATTTCTCATCATGGCCTCAACGATGGCTTAAGCGCGCTTTAACTCTTTCTGTTGAATATGCGATTATATGATTTTTGTTTGATGATAATAAACATATATATATGTATTCGTGTAAATGTATTTGTTAATGTACTATTTTATTTTTCATAGATTAAATAAATATTTGCTGAATAAAAATAAATAATACAGAATTTGAATTCAAACAGAAATTTTATTCAAACAAATATTTATTACAATCTTTGAATAGTACGAAGTTCAAGCTCTCACTATATATATATATATATACATACATACAATTTCAATTACAGTACAATTTTGATTACATCACGATTCACATTTACATTTGACCTCACTACATATCTCTCATTCACTCAACTCGTATTTTATCTTCAACTTCACTCCAAATTGAATCCAATATCTGAGCAATCTGCAAAAATAAATATTGATGCAGTAAAATTGAAAAGGAAATATTTTTGTAGTATAAAATAAAAAGTGGATGATGAAAATAATATTGTCCTCGGTTATTTGGGTTGTTAATCATCATTTAATTTTGAATTCATCATACACGAACAGTTTGTGACATACACAGTGTATCACTGTATATACCATAAGGCCGTGCACACCAATATATACACGTGATAGAATTACAGGGATAGGTGAGCATAGGTCAAACCCAAAATGCCGGGTTCAACTCAAGTGCAATAAAAATAATGTCACAATTTTCAGCACAAGGTAAATCCGAGCTACAAGCTGGATTCAACTCAGGTGCAATTCGAAAATCGAACCAAATGCAATAAAATGGTCGGGAGCAACATATCATAGATAGAACACATGCCCAGACTCAAGCCAACATGAAACAAGATCAAGTCCAGCTACCACATAAAGAAATAAACACATAAAACATCAACGAACCAACTGTGTACACATGAAGGCCACAATAAAGCATGAAGCAGCTCATATATACAACAAACACAAAGGCAACTGACATCAAACCATTTCAACATGACTCGAAGTACAAGTTGATGAAAACATACCAGAACAGCATATAAAGGAATAGCAACAATGCACAAAGGACATAGGTTGGCAACAAATGAATTATGCACATCAAATATTTTTTCCAGCAAAAACAGAGTCAACATAATGCTACAGGTCTGAAACTCCAAGACAAGCTACAATGGATGTTCAAACTCAATGAAACAGACTACATGTACAAGACCGAACTAACATATCAGCAACAACAACAATCATGAAATACAAGTGCACTAATAACATGAAGCAACCAGACCACAAGTCAAGCAGTGATAGTGCCGAAGATACAAAGGATTAAATCAAAACCATGAAGATGCACTGGGACAAAAATCCAAGCATCAGGGCGAGTATGCTACAAATATGAACACACACACACACATATATGCAGCGCTAACTCAACTAACAGGTTCAGGTAGACTAGAGAACAGAATAAGTATGTACATAAATATGTCCAGTGAAGACACAGCAGTATGAAAGTCGTGTTCTATCAAAATTGAACAAGTCCAGGTTGACACAAATGGCCAAAGTCCACAGAGTGAAGAACAGTACCAATATCAGTGCAATGGTGATAATACAGAGTCATGGAATCACATACACAAAATCATATGACCGAAGTCAAATGAAAATCAAGCCGTGGCGGCCATGAAACCAAACAGTGCAGTGATAACTAAGAAAACAAGAAATCGAACCAAGTCAAAAAATACCGTGAGTGCCAAGTATCAAATTATACGAATTTGATAAAGTCAGAGAAATCATCAACATCCAAGCAACATCGAACATCCGAGCAAATCAATTGACAAATTCAATCAAATATATACGAACGCAAATAAAGGAGATAGAACTCATATAAAAACCCACAATCATCATCGGCAATTAGCAATTGAGTTCAAGCATTCAATCAGAAAAGAAAAAAGAGAAAAAATCACATACCGAAGTCTTCTTGAACTCAATCAATTCGAAGCAGTCGAAGTAATTAACAGAGACCATCGATTGACAAAAAGTAACGTTGAATCATCTAATTCAATCGAGCATTTAAAGTCGGCATCTTCGTATTTACGAAAGCCCTAATTTTTGAAGGAAGAGGAACGAACGAAAAATAGAGCCGTCATTATCACAAAGGAACGGGCCGATAAAATATAAAGAGAAAGAAAAATTATTGGGTCGGCCGTTATATTAGTTTTGGGGTTTTGAAATTATAATAAGGCTCATAATTATATTTAGGGTTCAGTTTTAAATTTTAATTGTTTTTAATTTGTAATTTCTTTTTAAACTGTTGTAATTTATAGTAGTGTGACTAGGGGACAAACTACGTGGCATAGTTTGAGAATTCGCAACTCAGTGGCTGAGTTGTGGCAGGGTTTTGAGCGTAGAGTTAGGTTAGTCAGTAGCGGGTGTCGCGAGTTTACGTGTGTAAGCGTGTGACTACTTAATTTCTAGTAGAAACCTTGGGGGCAGCACGTAGGCAGGTTTTGTCGAAGCTGGGTAAATTCTGTGTCGTTCTATTTCTGCTTTTATTATTCTGCTATTATATGTGCTGCTATTATTTTGATATATTTGTGTTGAAATAATTTTATAAGCTTCCGCAATTAATTTTTATAATTAATAGCATCACCCTATTCACCTCCCCTCTAGGGTGAAATCGATCCTACAAGTGGTATTAGAGCTAGGAACAAAAGCCATTTTTGTTTTAAAAATTTGATTTTTCAAAAACCAATTTTTGTTTTAAAAATTTGAATTTTTAAAATGGCTACTTTTGCTGAGGGTCGTTCCAATATTATTCCTCCTATTTTTGATGGAACAGATTTTTTGAATTGGAAACTAAAAATCGAATTTTGTTTTAAATCTGTTAATATTAAATGTTGGAATATTATTGAAAATGGGTGTGATATAACCGACAAGAAAATTATCTCGATTAATGCTCTTGCTATGCATATATTATATTCTCATATTAATCAAGTTAATTTTAACTTTATCTCTCATTGTGGAAATGCACAGGAAATCCGGAATGCTTTTGATGCAATATATGGTGCAAAAGTCAACAACAATGAGAAATCATCCTCAATCGACTCAGTTAAAGAAACGAGCTTAACAGGATTGGTAGAAAACAATAGTGATGAGGATGACGATGATGAAGCAACTGAGCTGGCACTACTAATAAAGAGATTCAAAACGTGGAGCCACAAATAGAGAAATCCAGCTCCAAATCAACAATTGAAAAGCAGAATAATCAAAGCACTAGACAACTCAGAAGAACACGGGATCATTTGTCACAAGTGCAACAAACCCGATGATATCAAGCCCAATTATCCTCGAATTCAACTCGACAAAGAAAAGAAATCAAAAAGAAGAATTTTTGCAGCCACGTGGAATAAAAGCGATAGCAGTGACATCGAGAAAGCTGATTTGTGCCTTCGAAGTGATATAACTAATAGCATGATGATGAGCCAAGCGAGGTATCAAAACTTACTCACTCAGAATTACTTATATATTTCCATGAAGTAAATGGCTATTTTGAATGACTTAGGGAAAAATACACTAAACTTGAGTCACAAAAAGATATTTTGATAGAATCAAATGAACAGCTTGAACAATTAGTTAAAAACTATCAAAACAAGTGCCCTAAGTGTGATAAGTGTCCAACATTCGAAGAAGAGATTAAAAAATCAGAAAACATAATTAAAACGCTTGAAAATGAAATTCTGATTTTGAAAGAAAGTGAAAATACAAGAAGAGAAAATTCTATTAAAAGGTGCACACAATTGTTAAACGAAAATGAATCTCTCAAAACACAAGTCCAACAACTGTCAACGACTTTAGATAAATTTTCCAAAAGTGAAAAATCGTTGAATATGCTCTTAGGGAAACAAACTGTCAATACAGTTAGACAAGGACTTGGATATAATCAATCTGAACCTGTTAAAAGAAAAATTAATCAAGTCAATTCAATGCGCACAATTTGTAGAAAATTTGGACACAATCAAAATAATTGTTGGTATAGACCCAAACACGTAAAAACTATACCAATTTGGGTTCCAAAAGGCACAAATATAAAATCTCTCAAAGTTAAACAAATCTAGGTGCCAAAAGGAACACATATAAATAGTTTTGGGTCTCCACGAAATTATTTTTCAAAATATTCTGCCACTAACAACAATGGACCTATAAAAACAAATAGGTCATAAAAACCTTTCATCGTGTAGGTGTGGTGGCAGGCTAAGGAACAACAATAGTGTTACTTGGATTCTGGCTGTTCCAAGGACACAACGAGTGTCAAAGCAAAGTTCCTTAGTCTAGTACAAAGGTGATAGAATCACAATGGGCAACAACGAAAAAATAATAACGTAAAGGTAAAAGAGGAAATGGTATATTAATCTTGAACGATATATCAATGTGATAATCTGCACCATATCTGATTTGATTTAATTCAGCCAGTTATTGATAAAGAAATAATTGATGATAATGATTCTAATTTATTGTTGGCCAATTATATTCTTATGCCAAGAACACTATAAAAATCTCTAGAATCTTTGAACTACTTCATATATATATATATATATATTAGTTTGGATCAATGATAGTGTTTTATTGGTTGATAATACATTTGGTTATTTTACGGCTAACTCTATATTCACGGTTTTAGATTATTTACATGGCTTCAATTCAAATTCAAGAGAATGTCAATGATTTTGAGAATTTTTTGGCACACTTCATGGTCTGGTCTATCAAATTCAATTAGTAATAATTTTGAGTGAAAAAGAAATTCAGATGCAGATTACACTGGTAACCTAGTTGATAGAAAAATTACTAGTGAAACGTGATTTGCTGAGACATTTAGTAACTGTATCGTTTTTCAAAGAAAATATCTGCATATTTTTCATTTCAAATAATTTTCAAATAGCAGAAAATTTTCTTATAAAACCCCTTCTAGAAAATCATGTTTGACCTTGTTTTCAGATTGGTCATTTTTAGAAAAATTGATTTTATAATTATTTTTGAATTTGATTTTAAATGATTACATTGACTAATCTGACTCCCTAATGACTATCGAAAAGATGAATAGTGATTGAAAAAGTGATGAGTGTTAATATTAATCATACATTATAACTCGAGAAGGTATAATTAGTAGATTTCTTTAGAAATTTAAACTAGAGTTATAAAACTTTTTGTTGGTAAAAATTCCATGACCATCTCTATTTCTATCATATTTCTAACAACCACCACTCATCAAAATTCTATATAGTTTGTCGATATGTGGTACTTTAAACAGGAATCATTCGTTTTTCATTTTATATTTCTTTAAAAAAAATACCAAAGTATTCACTCTCATTTAAAAGTCCTCACGGTTATGCATGGGTGAATTACTTGGAATTTGTTATGTGCTTCCATGCTCATTTAAAAGTCCTCACGGTTATGCATGTATGGAACTCATATCAAAATTGATTTTTAAAATGAACAAGTTGATTCTAATCCCATTTAAAAGTCCTCACGGTTATGCATGGTTAGAAAATACTTGAATTCGTTTTTTAAAAATAAAATTGGAATACTACTACTCTCATTTAAAAGTCCTAACGGTTATGCATGGTTAGTAGATATTCAAATTCCTGATATAAATATACCACAAATAGACACAACTATATGGTTTTATTTGATGACATCATTCCCATCATTCTAAAAGTGGAATATGCGCCTAACAAAGTATTTATGATTTTCGTTTGATTTTTTATTGAAATTTATTATTTATATTCAATTGAGTTTTAATGTTGAATTAATATCGATCACTTTATCTCTAACACTACTACTCTTTTGCTGATAACAAAAGGAGGAGAGAAAAGTTAAGATTTTGTCAAATAAAATCAAGCAAAGGTCAAATATTTTCTATTTGCATCTAGGCTCATTTGCATATTTTTAATTATATGCATATATGTAGGGGAGATTTGTGTAGAGAGGAAGCATTTAAATAGGGGGAGCAATTAGAGCATATCAATTATCAAATACATTTAACATATTCAAAATTTTAAATATATGTTTGTTATCATCAAATTGGGGAGATTGTTGAATATGCGATTATATGATTTTTGTTTGATGATAATAAACATATATATATATATATATTAGTGTAAATGTATTTGTTAATGTACTATTTTATTTTTCATAGATTAAATAAATATTTGCTGAATAAAAATAAATAACACGGAATTTGAATTCAATCAGAAATTTTATTCAAACAAATATTTATTACAATCTTTGAATAGTACAAAGTTCAAGCTCTCACTATATATATATACAATTTCAATAACAGTACAATTTTGATCACATCACGATTCACATTTACATTTGACCTCACTACATATCTCTTATTCACTCAACTCGTATTTTGTCTTCAACTTCACTCCAAATTGAATCCAGCATCTGAGCAATCTGCAAAAATAAATATTGACGTAGTAAAATTGAGAAGGAAATATTTTTTGCAGTATAAAATAAAAAGTGGATGATGAAAATAATATTTGCCTCAGTTATTTGGGTTGTTCGTCATCATTTAATTTTGAATTCATCATACACGAACAGCTTGTGACATACACAGTGTATCATTGTATATGCCACAAGGCCGTGCACACCAATATATACACGTGATAGAATTACAGGGACAGGTGAGCACATGTCAAACCCAAAACGCCGGGTTCAACTTAAGTGCAATAAAAAAATATCACAATTTTCAACACAAGGTCAAATCCGAGCTACAAGCAGGATTCAACTCTGGTGCAATTCAAAAATCAAACCAAATGCAACAAAATGGTCAGGAGCAACATATCATAGATAGTACACATGCCCAGACTCAAGCCAACATGAAACAAGATCAAGTCTAGCTACCACATAAAGAAATAGACACATAAAACATCAATGAACCAACTGTGTACACAAGAAGGCCACAATAAAGCATGAAGCAGCTCATATATACAACAAACATAGAGGCAACTGACATCAAACCATTTCAACATGACTCGAAGTACAAGTTGATGCAAACATACCAGAACAACATATAAAGGAATAGCAACAATGCGAAAAGGACACAGGTTGGCAACAAATTAATTGTGCACATCAAATATTTTTTTTAGCAAAAACAGAATCAACATAATGCTACAGGTCTGAAACTCCAAGACAAGCTACAACGGTGTTCAAATTCAATGAAACAGACTACAGGTACAAGACCGAACCAACATATCAGCAACAACAACAATCATGAAATACAATTGCACTAATAACATGAAGAAACCAGACCACAGGTCAAGCAGTGATAGTGCCGAAGATACAAAGGATTAAATCAAAACCATGAAGATGCACTGGGACAAAAATCCAAGCATCAGGGCGAGTATGCTACAAATATGAACACACACACACACATATATATGCAGTGCTAACTCAACTAATAGGTTCAGGTAGACCAGAGAACAGAATAAGTATGTACATGAATATGTCCAGTGAAGATACAGCAGTATGAAAGTCGTGTTTTATCAAAATCGAACAAGTCCATGTTGACACAAATGGCCAAAGTCCACAGAGTGAAGAACAGTATCAATATCAGTGCAATGGTGATAATACAGAGTCGTGGAATCGCATACACAAAATCATATGACCGAAGTCAAATGAAAATCAAGCCGTGGTGGCCATGAAACCAAACAGTGCCGTGATAACCAAGAAAACAAGAAATCGAACCAAGTCAAAAAATACCGTGAGTGCCAAGTATCAAATTATACGAATTTGATAAAATCAGAGAAATCATCAACATCCAAGCAACATCGAACGACCGAGCAAATCAATTGACAAATTCGATCAAATATATACAAATGCAAATAAAGGAGATCGAACTCATATAAAAACCCACAATCATCATCGGCAATTAGCAATTGAGTTCAAGCATTCAATCAAAAAAGAAAAAAGAGCAAAAATCACATATCGAAGTCTTCTCAAACTTAATCTATTCGAAGCAGTTGAAGTAAATAACAGAGACCATCGATTGACAAAAAGGAGCGTTGAATCATCTAATTCAATCGAGCATTTGAGGTCGGCATCTTCGAACTTACGAAAGCCCTAATTTTTGAAGGAAGAGGAATGAACGAAGAGCCGCCATTATCATAAAGGAACGGGCCGATAAAAGATAAAGGGAAAGAAAAATTATTGGGCCAGCCGGTATATTAGTTTTGGGGTTTTAAAATTATAATAATGCTCATAAATATATTTAGGGTTTAGTTTTAAATTTTAATTGTTTTTAATTTGTAATTTCTTTTTAAACCATTGTAATTTCTAGTCGTGTGACTAGCGGACAAACTACGTGGCGTAGTTTGAGAATTCGCAACTCAGTAGCTGAGTTGTGGCACGGATTTGAGCGTAGAGTTAGGTTAGTCAGTAGCGGGTGTTGCGAGTTTACGTGTGTAAGCGTGTGACTACTTAATTTCTAGTAAAAACCTTGGGGGCATCACGTAGGCAGATTTTGCCGAAGCTGGGTAAATTCTGTGTCGTTCTATTTCTGCTTTTATTATTCTGCTATTATTTGTGCTACTATTATTTTGATATATTTGTGTTGAAATAATTTTATAAGCTTCCGCAATTAATTTTTATAATTAATAGCATCACCCTATTCACCCCCCTCTAGGGTGAAATCGATCCTACACTTTCAATAAGCTGTTAATGCTAACCTTTTGCTTTTGTGCAAGGTCTCTTTCTTTGGTGACCTTAACCAAATTCTCATCTCATTCCTTAATCATTCATTCAAAGTCAGCTTTCTTAGACACAAAGGATTGGATGTTGGTGTAGTTAATTTCATTCATTTCAGATAAGGCAGTACACAATTTCTTCCACTTAAATTGCTTATTGACATGATGCTTAATACGTTTTAAGTTTCTCATCACCACCTCTGTTAGCGTATTTGAGATGTCTTGATCAAACTCGACACCTTGTAAGAAGAGTTATGGAAATGCAGCCTACAACGTGGAAGCAGAGACTCCTTTAGAGGTAGGCGAGACAGTAACAACTAGAGCTTGGGAGGCTAGAAGTTGTTGAGCCAAGGAAGTTTGAGCTTATGTATGCGATGGAACATCAACAGAAGGTGCCCTCAACACTAAGAGGAATCTCTTTGACGTTTAGGTGTGTCATGAGGCAGCTCGGTCTCAGTCTCCCTTTTCCTTCTCCCATTCTTTCTCTTCTTATCTTTTTCGTTATCAGCCTTGCAAGCCTCACCAGCTTCATGGTCTTTCCTACTTCGCCTCTCCTTATGTAACTACTCGGAATTTCCGATCCCGAAAATTCCATATAGTTATGAGAAAGAAGAAAAAGATAGATGAAGAAGAAGAATAGAAACATCAACATCTCACATTCGCAGCGAATAAAATATGATAATAAATAATAACAGTTTACAAAAGAATACTATATCTGTCAATTACATTTACAATACATCAGGGTTTCACATATATACAGTCATTGAATGTGCACAATTATCATGTCACAGATATACAGAAATAAAATACAGCGGAACACTCCATACGTTCTTGCCATCCAGCTCGCCTCTTGAGCTCCAGAACGTCCTTACCTGAAAATCTATAATACTCGGTCTGACCCGAGCATTACATCAAAGTAACACCCGGGTCAGGCTGGAAAATAGCGTGAGTAAACCCATCTAACTTGGAGTACAAAAGCATACAACTTATATAAACCCGGGGTAACTTGTATCAATTTACAACTTCACAAGATGTTATAGACCTCACTTATTTCACTCATCAATTTCTAAGTACCAAAACTTAGATTAAATGGTTCAATTCACTTAAATCATTCCATTTTAGCCTATTGATTTCACATATCAATTTATAAAGAATCGAAGTGGTTTCGGTTATTAACAAATACCCGACTCTGGTCTCTTCGAATCCAAAGTCATCTTAACCCAAGTTATTCAAGTGATTAAATTTTAAATACTGGACGTCACTTTTACACAACAATTCATCATAGATAACCACATTATCTCTGTTCAACCCAACATATCATATTACAAAAACATTTCATTTCACAAAGCATCACAATCACATATTACGGATAACAAATAATCCAAGGCGTTCAAATATCATTCAATCATTCATAAGCAAGATAAATTAGCCATACCATTCTAATTAATTTAAATAGATTAAATTAATTTCTTCCATCATCTTTAAATCCTTCTTACTCAACATTAATCAATTACATATCAATTGATCAATCATCCTCTAATTTTTCATCTTAATTAATCATCTTTGATTGATTATTCTCTAGTTACATTGAGTAATTAGCCTTTAATTAATTACACAAATTAATTATCCTTAGCCATTTATAGTAATTAACTTTTCAACTACTTTCATTAATTATATTAATTAATGAGCCTCTAATTCCTTCTTTAATTAATTATTGTTCAAATTAATCTCATTCAATAATCAATCTTTAATTAACCACATTCATTAATCAACCCCGATTAATCACATTCAGTAGTTAACTATTCTTAATTATTTACCTTAAATAACTCTTAAAAATTAACGAAATCTTTAATTAATTACACTATGTAATTAATCCTTAATTACTTCCATAAAGTAATTAACCTTCTTGTTAATCAAAGTAATTAAGCCCAAATTACTTCCATTAGTTAATTATCCTTCAATTAATTACATCCAGAATTACTCATTAATAACTTTACTAAGTGATTACCCTTGATAAATCACATTAAGTAATTATACTTAACCAATCATCCAGTGATTATCATAAATTAATTAAACTAGTAAATTAATCCCATTAATTTAATTAATTACATTGTGTAATTAGTTTCTTTATTTACTTCCATAAATAAATTACTCCTTTAATTACTTACCTGTAATTACTTAGATTAATTATCCTTGTTTAATTAAGTAATTAACGAACTAATATCTTAATTAAATACTTCATTTCATCTTTACCTCATCAGTAAAACATTAAATAATCAATTTTATAATTTGCAAGTATAAAATTTTCCTTTAAACAAACAATTTAAACATTTGATTCTAATTATTGAATTCTTTGAAAACTTATTCCAAACTTATTTAATAACTTTAAAACTTTTAAAATTTGTTTAAACACTCTGGTTGGAACTTCCAATAACATTTTAACTTGGAAACTTGATTTTTTTTTTGTTTGGCCTTAAACTTTGAAATCTTCTTGCATTAAATAAATCTAGTACACTTAATTTCTTTTAAAAACCAGATAACTTTAGTACTAAAAAAAACCCCGATCCCTAACACGATCGCTTCCCCAAGCCCAACCTGGTTTCTTCTTGAGTCAAACTAACTCAAACCCACTCGATCGAAACTCGAGTTCAACCCGAGTCATCCATCATTTCTTCCCGAAGCAACCCAATCTCAACACCACCTGATACACCGTGCACATGCACCGGTCCATTGCGAATCTCCGACCATCCAAGCTAACGCCAACAAGTCACCGGAGACCATCCCTTTCCCTTTCGACCACATGATCGAATGATCGAACTCGAAAACAAATTCGAGCTCAAAAGCCCAATCTGGAAACGAAACAGGTCGCCAAAAAAATTCTCGACACATCAATTCCGATCATCGGAGTGCCCGCCACCTTGACTAGATCCTTACCGAAGACCCTCTCTATGATTTCCCCATGACCGGTATCCTCCGATGCCTTATCGACGGCGCAGCGACCCAAGATCTATCCTCAACTAAAACTGAGTTCAAACCCTATTCCGACCATTCTTCATCGCCTCGATAGTCAAAAAATTCCATGACCATTTTTGGCGGCATCGCCGATCACCGAGCTTGCTTCAGTAGGAACCCCGACACCGAAAACTACACCGTTCACCAGAAATTGCATGAAACCCATTTTCCATTTATCATGCATTTTCTCTCGCATTACACAGTTAAAATTCATGATTCCTTTCTTAAAAATCCTAATTTTTGAAGCCAATTTAGCTTATAATCTTGAATTCACCAATTATTCAAATCGAAATGATGCCATTTTAAAATTTCACAGTAATATTTACTTTCCAATTAAAAATGTGTTCAGTTTCCATTTAAAAATATTTTTAACACTTAATTCTTGTTGTATTGAACAATTTTTGTTTACAATTTAAAGCCTAAAGAAGATCAGGAAGGAAGAACTTATAAATTTTTATCAGATTTAAGCCTGAACCAATATACAGAACATCAGTTTAATGCACACACTCAATTCTCTATATACATATTATATGTATTTAACTCAAAACAAACATGCACACATATTTTTAAACATACATCACAATTTTACTTCAAACACCTACCACCAGAATCCAATTTAAATTGTTTTTAAGCTTAATTTATTCACAGTACAACTTGAACTGAAAAGAGATAACATCTTATACAGGCATCTATATTACTTATCCAGGCATAAAAGTACTTTCATTTCCAGGCAACACTATAAAGTGTTTTTTTTTTACTTTTATAATCTTTTTTTTTTACTTAACTACAGATTTGATAAAAGAAATGTTTAAAAAAATGAAGCTTACTCACCTCAATATAACTTAAACTGAAAACAAAGGAAAGGACTGTCTCCATCTAAAACTGAGGCTTGTTTGATTACTTGATGTTTTGATCTTGAATTTGTTTGCTTTGAGAATTTGATTGCTTCAGGTCTGAGTTTTATTCTTTGATCTTGATTTGGCCTTTGATTACTTCAGTTTTGAGATTTCCAGTTTAAAGCTTCTCTGAAAGTGTTTTTGTTTACTTGTTTGCAATTTCAGATTTTTGTTTTCTTTGTTTAAAAAGATAAAAATAAAAAAGAATTGAAAGAGGATGAATAGATATATTTTATAGCTTTAGTTTATGATTTAAAAATAAAAGAAAATGTTAAGAAAATTGTGACACTTGTTGATTGCATCAATTCTTAGGCTTACATTTGTTAAATTATGTGTTAATATTTCAACACTTGTATTTTGTATGTGTAAATATATTTTTAAATGTTTTATAAATCTTTATACTTAATTTAGTTAATACTTTCTTTATATAAATAAAACCTTATAAAGAAGATAATGTATAAAACCAATTATATTCTAAATAAAATTATATATAATATACTTTTAAATCCAAAATATTTTAAGCTATTTATCTATTGAATTTCCAATTCAAATTCAAATCTAAATTAAAATCCATTCACATACAAATACATTTAACAACCACATATTTAATTTGTTTTTAAAAGAATAATTTAAAAAAATGAAAAAAATTAAGTAATTATATTAGGAGATTATCATATTCATTTGTTCAATCTAAAATTCAGTATTCTAAAAATTTATCCAGTTATTTTATCAATTACAGATGTCCAAAAATCCAGGCTATCACACCTTATCAGTTTTATAATGATGAGGTGAGCGAGGATCTGAAGTCCGACCTTTGAATGTGCTGGCTTAGTAGGAATACTTCTCGCAATAACCGCGACCTATGGAACTTGAAAAGGAAAATATTTTATAAAGATTGTAACTTCAGAAAACACAAGTATATGCAGTGATGTATGCTCATAATCCTAGTAAAGTGTATGACATCGATGCCCCTCTAATTGCTCCATGGGCCATGTTTACATAGGTGTAAAGCTAGAATTTCTCCACCTTCGCTTACAAAACCTCCTAGCAAGAAGATAGAGACTAAGATGGTTTCATCTAGGATATCATGAATGGTGAAGTAGATCTTACCAATGTTAATTAAATCGAGGAAGACATCATGAAGGAACGAGCTTGAGACAAAACTCTCCTGGGGACAACATGGCTTGATCTCCAATCATATTTGAAGTTTCTACAGTAAAGTGCTCCTTCCTCTTCAAAAATATATCCTTTCCCTCTCTCCTTCTGACTTCCTCATCTTTCTTGGGAATGAGAAGGCATTCTAACATTTTCATACTGACCATGTGGAATATCAATGTTAACGTTCCCTTCGGACTCTCCTTCAGTAGGCTTTTCTAAGTGAACAACACCAGATGGACCTTCTATATCCCTAGGAAGATCCTTGCCAGAGAGGCTAACGGGAAAGGAAGAGCATATACAAACTTAGGAAGTGCTAGTAGCAGGAAAATCCAAGGAAGCAAATCTACTGAGGCTCAGCAAACCACTCTGCCATAAGTTTTCATTTGTTAGAAGGAATGCGATGGAGCATTGTTCAAATCTGACTTATTAAAGGCATTTGAGTGTATCCTCGTGTGAGTTAAAGAATCTATGTATGGAATTGTAGAGGAGATGAAACTTACTTCTAGATAGCCAGAGTTTGTTAAACCTGTACTAACATCGTACATAGAAATACTCATTTTTGAAGTACGAGCATTTGTTGTGAAGCTCTTCAATGACCTACCATCAACACTAAGCATCATTATCATAAACGAAAGAGATTCTTGCCTCTTCTTGAAGTGGAGAAGATAGGTTGACTTATGAAAATCTACAGACCGGTTGAACTAGTTTATGAATAGGATATAGAGAGAACTTAGAAGAGCTTATCCGTTTGGATGTATTTGGGATGGAGCCAGCACTATTTCTTGATGAACCATCAAAAGTAAAGGATTGAAAGGCGAGATGACACCACTTAAGCACGTGTATTGGTTGCACACCATGTATCCTCTGGGAGGTTATGTGCAAACTTGGTTCTCATAGGGACAAGAAAGTCATCTTCAGGAATACCGTGTCGATGACATATATTTTAAAGTGTCCTAACTGTCAGAATAGTTGGCACTTCTTCAAGCAGATCATTCAATATTCTTAAACATCCGAGATCATTTAAAGGAAGCAATTGATCGGCTACTGGCTATACTAGAATCTTCATGCCTTCTGATTCAGATATAATAGGATGACTCGGTCTAGCGGGGATAGTCGGTGAAATTTGAGCTAAGGAGTGGATGTGCCTTCATCGAACTTGATTCGTGGAGATCGGCAAGTCATTCTAAGCAAAAAACATGGAATTCAACATAGTTAGGTATGTTTTTTTTTGAAAGTTAAGCCCGTTCGACCATTGCCCGAAATCCAAAGGATGTCGACGTTTGTTGACCGTTCAAATTCTGAGCATTGACCAGGGAAAATGATAAGTATTTTTCTATGCAGTGTGATTCAAGTGTCATGTGTACCACGAACGGACTATCTTTTGTAGATAGTTCACTCGTGTTAGAAAAACGAGTCATGCCGTGCATTGAAACTACATATCTGAACTTACCCATTGTCGATGAACAATCCATAATGGAGCCGTGATCCAAAGTGTCAGGAACATAGGAAATGCAGTAACTAGGAAACCAAATACGATGGAATTGTCCCGGTGACCATTCTCGAGCAAGAAACATCCAATCGAATTCATACAACGTTGGAAGTTTAGTTGAGTCTAGAGAAGAGATAGCTGAAAACACGAAGTCTATCTTGTCTTTACGAACCCAGTTGAGGCAAAACTTGAATTCGCCATAGTTCAGGAGCAACCAGTCCAAAATTCAACTATCTCCATTCAATATAATAACCATCGCCCCACATCCGTCATCATCACCATTGCCATGCAAGTCATCACCAATCACCCACCTTAATCCAATTCAAATCTCAAGTGAAATCAGTGGTCAAAGGCTGAAGTTCTTAGGCCAATGTACTTTAAGCACAAGTGGAATCAACAACTTAAAGAGGTAGGGTCTAGATTTGAAGGCGACGACAGATGATCAGCAACGACGATGGATGATCGACACAGTGGTGGATGATCGGCGACAAAGTTGAAGGCATGAAAAGATAGAAGATTCGAGGAACATAGATTGTCTCGGGGTAAAGTCAGAAGGCACGAAAGTGATTGAAAATTTCACTATGTCTCGAACTTGGAAAAGAAGTCGAGAAAGATCAAAGGTCTCGGTACCAAGACAAAGCTATTAGTATTGATAGCTTTTTTTACCTTAAAAATTTGCAGAATGTGCAACAGCGAGAAGGTGTATTTATCTCAAGTATAAATTCGATTTTCGAAGCATAGATTTGGTCCTAGTGTGAAAATGGAATTATAACCATGAAAAATAGTTGAGGGAATGTTAAAAAGATATAAGCAATGTTTTAAAGTTGGACGATCGCCTATAATTCGAGAAATGACAAAGAGCACACTTGTTTTTCAATGAAATGATACTCAAGGGGGCAAGTTTTAACCGGTTTTTAACCAAGAAGAATTCAAACTCAAGTACCAGGACAGGATGAAGATGAAACTACTCATGAACTTGGAAACACGATCAAAAGGATGGGAGAAAAGAACTTAAGAGTAGCTTCATGGTAGTTGAGCTAAGTAAAGGAGTCGGTACTGAGAGATTACTCTTAGCACTGATATGATTTTTCTCTTCTTTTTAACTCCACTACCCCATATGCTTGAGATCTACCTTAACCTCTCGTGGTCATGTGTTTTTCTATGAGTTTGGATGAGCAATTCTTGGGTTTGAATAGAAAAAAGACAAGAAAGTAGGATAGTTTGAGTGTTAATAAGAGAATCATCAGAATCAACCTAAAATTCATGGAAAAGAGCTTAAAATATATAGGAAAGGAGATAGAAGAGTTAAGGAATGCACAGATTGACTTTACACAAGTCAATTCTTATCGGTACCAAGAGCTTTCTCTCATTATCAAAAAGAATTTACGGCCTTTGGGCCACACTTATTCACTTGTATGACATAAGACTTTCTCCCGAGCTTCGAGTCAAGTGGATTCTGACCCTATGCATCTATGTAACGACCCAGAATTTCTATCATTTGAAATTCGCATATTTAATTGATTTTAAATATGCACAAGTTAAATTTATAGGCTGAATAGATTTTATTTCGAATATAGTGATTTAAATGGATAATTAAATTGCTGATTTAATATTTGAAATTATGTAAATAATTGGAAATTGGATTTAATATGAACGAAAATGATTTATAAAGTTGAATTAAATTCTTATTGAAGTAGAATGATGTTAGGGAACTTTTAAAATTGAATTGAAGGTTAAATTGTAGAAATTGAATATTTTAATATTTAACAAGTGAAAATAGTCATTTTTCATATAGTCTCGGATTGCGACGAAACCAGTTTCACCAGATCTATAATGTTATATTATTGTAAGATTTCAAATTTTTTGTCAATCAGATTTAGGGTTTGTCTGGGGCAAGCTAAAACGCGTAGAAATCTGTTTAAGTGAATTTTAAATTTAAATAATTCGATTTGAAAACCTATCTTCCAAATACGATCGAACTGGCTTTTGATATATATTCTATTGCGTTCGAAATAGGGGTAAAACATTATAAGCGTCGGGCGGCACGCTTCGTTTCGAGTTCGAAATTTTTTGAAGATGAATAGTGTCGATAAATTTTCTATAAAACCCCTGATTTCCTGCATTTTTCAAAACCCTAGTCAAAGCTAGGTCTCGTCGCCACTAATGAAATACACGGCTAAAAATGCATCCTTTTCCTCCTCGTTTTTCTTCAAATCTATGCATTATTTCGAGAAATCTCCAACTACAAAGTTGAAGAGGGCGACGAGATCTCTCAAATCAATGGTGATGATGGATTTTTATGTAACGACGTGGAGGCAAAACTCAGTTGAACGTGGCGCATTCAAGCAAGTTTTTCGAGGAACGTAGATGACATGCACGAGATTCACGGTGTTCGTAGAGTGGAGCTAGGTGCTTCGAACGGCTATACCTGATCGTCGTTAAAATCATCGAGGAAGTTGCGAAAATTCAAGATATATGGCGGCAAAATTGGGTTTCACATACGTGAGTTTTTACATTGGGGAAGAAAGGCAATGCCCCGCTCAGATATAAAGGAGAAGGAATCAACGGCCTGGATTGATTAGGTTCAAAAATAAAAATATAAAAAGAAAATTGTAAATATTTGTATATTAAGTTCGTTTAAACTTCAAAACACCATATCTTCTTCATACAAGGTCCGTTTCACATGAAACGAATTACATTGGATCCGTTTTTATGAGCACTACATTATGGAGCTGGATTGGGATTTATTTGAGATAGTGAAAATTTTGATTGAAATAAACGCTTGTTTAATTTTGATTGGAATAAATTGCTTTCGCAACGATTACAAGCAAGGTGAGTACAACTCACTCTTTCTAACTCACTGAGATTTTTATATAAGTGAGAATAAATATTATTTACGTTGATTGATGATTGTTTGGATGATCTTTGATATATTATCTATATATTGATTGGTATTTGGATATATTTCTGCCTATTGGAGCAGATGACCCTATACGTTCCCATGTATGAGCGGATGACCCTTTGTACGCACGTCTACCTTGAAGCGGACATTGTACACATATTTCTAATATGTATATTTATTTTAGGTGACAGGTTGGAGGGATCCAACTGGATTCCTGACCAATACTGATTTGTTTACAGATATTGTGATATGTATTGTTATCATATGATATATGATGTTTGGTTGCCATGATTGATGTATTTGGTGTTGTTGCAGCATTGGGCCTATTTTTGGAATTAAACATGTTAAAGTGATGATTTTCAAATTAAAAAGGATTTTCAAGTGATTTTGAAAATAGATATTTTTTTAATTTTGAATTGAAAGAATGAATTTGTTTTAAATAAATAAATGTTATAATTTTCATGTTATAAAAAATTATGATTTTTGTGAAATATACTTAAGTATGTTTTTTGAAGTTTATATAAATTTTTAATAACGATTTGTAAATTATTAAAAGAATAAGTTTATTTAAATCGATATTTTTGATTTATTATAAATGGTTTATGTATAAGATTTATAGAATTGAATTTTTATAAATCAAAGTGTTGGAATTATAAACGAGTTTCATAAGTGTTAAAATGTAGTATAAATGGATATTATAAGTAAATAAAATTATAGATTTATAATTGATGAAGTTATAAAATGAATGAATTTGTAAAATAAATGAATTATAAGTATTTAACTTATAATTTGGATTTTTGGTATATAATTGAGTTTAAATGGAATTGGTTAATAAAGGAATTTTGTGTATTGAAGTTTTTATAATATATAAGTGGAATTTATAAACATTGTTTTATAAATCTGAAATCAGTTTATTTTGATAAGTTAAATATAGAAGTTTATTAAAGGAATTATATCCACGATTTTGGACAGTGGATAATCCTTTAATTAAATATGTAGAAATGTTGAATTTGGTTAGGGATTTATATCCATGATTTTGGACAGTGGATAATTCTTGAATTAAATGTGTAGAAGCTTTAATTTGGTAAACGATTTATATTCACGATTTTGGACGGTGTATAATCTTTTGAATTAAATAATTGTTTTGGGAAGTGATATTTTAAATGAAGTTAAATGGTTTAATGATGTTTTAAATGTGTTAAGTATCGAATACATAGATTTCAGTTAGAATAGACATTTTCGAGAAGTAAGGAAACGATGGACTATAACACTGCTGTTATAGTAAATGATTTTCGAAAGGAAATGTTTTGTATAGTATATGGGATTTATATATCTATCTTATTTTCGAATCCCTATACTAGTGATTTTGGGTTGTCATAACGATGTTTTACGCAACATTAATTTGATCCAATAAATGTATTTAAAGAGAATGTTTTCCTTAAAAAATAAAATATATACTCAATTATAATTTAAGTATATGCAATATTTTCTAAGTGTTGAAAATAAATTGAATTATGAATTGCTTATTATTAAATAAGTATATGGAAATGTTTTCCAATATTGAAATGGTTTTGAGATTATGTTTTTTTAAAGATAATTTGAAGTGAATATTTGGCAAATTATTTAATTAATAAAAGATTAATTAAAGGGCCTAGTGATTGTTATGTGCTGAATATTTGTTTATTTTCTTTGATAGTTAAATAACCGACTATCAAACTTGGCCAAATTTTAGTTCCTCGACTTGATGTGGGAACTATTTAGTCGTAAACATAGTACGTAGCCTTCTATGCAAGCTTGATTATCATTTGTGTTGAGGATGATGATTCATATAGTGTAGAGTATTGCTCCAATCTATCGAGCTTCCTTCTTGGCGCGAAGGATAGCAAGTTGGAAGTTGGAGACGTGATAAGTCTATGAGACTTAGTTTCTGTGTGAAGTTGAGAAATACTTTTGCGTTGTTGGTGCAAAGAGACCGGGATCAGATTTATCTGAAAACCACTTCGGACCAATGTATATGCAACGATTGTGCAGGTTGCTTATTGATGATATTGATATTCTGGATTTTCATAGTGGGGGACTGCTTTTTTATCGTTTGAGGTTAAAATTCCAATATACATCCAGTAGGAGTGGTCTCTTATATGAAATATCCAATCCAAGGACTACTCGCTAATAATCCTAGGGATTTCCCGACAGGATGTGGTAGGAAAGTACCTTCGGTTTGTCCTGTACCTGGACAACTTGTATGGATGTTTGTCTGGCATTGAATTTCTAAAGATTACGTACATTGGTTTTTAGAAACGTACATCAATGGTGGCGGAGAAGGCAACTTCTCTTAGCATAACACCCTCCTTGAGACGTATGAGCTTAAGTATTGTATTTTTATGGAAGGTAATTAGTAGTCAACGGAAATGACCATGTGACATTCAAAGTGATGTGATTATGATTGTGATTTGTGAAAGGTAGTCATTACCTCTAGCCACAACAACCGAAAATGACCAAAACAGGGGTAGATGCGGCAAGGCTAAGTGGGTCATTCCCAAGTTGGGTATGATCATCCTCTTCTAGATATATCTTTGCATGCTATGACGTCGTGTATCTAATTATTGTGGTTTGTATGCTAGAGGGCCCTCGGTGAAGGTCGGAAACGACCGAAGGATGATATATTCGGTACCATCTAGTCATAGAGGTATGCCGGTCTTATGTTGGTAGGGGATCCTTTGTGAATGTCCTCGGTACATTCTTCTAGAGATGTACTGCCGGAAGGTAGTCCCTTTACCTGGTCATTTGCATGGAAATCCAAATTCCACTACGTGCTTGCCATTTTGATTGTATTACCTAATTGGGCTATATGCTGGAATTTAATCAATGTAACAATTTCGGCTATGATTAATATTATTTGTATATACTAGACACTAGTATAATATAAGAGGATTTGATATGAGATGTTTTAGTTATCGTAAGGTAAAAACATATCCGTGTTTATGTATGGACTTGACTTACGAGATACTTTTGTTTTGATAAAGGAAAAGTTTGGTAATTTAATAAATTTAGTTGAGCGTGTTTCTCACGTTGGTTTACCAGACTGATCTGGGCGTTCTTCCCTTTTAATGATCAGGTCAGACCGGGTATGTTTACAGGTTCAGTTTTGGTGCTTTTGGACTTCAACGGGCGAGCTGGAGATCTTCATTTTCGTATACATGCATCTGTTTTGATTATTGATTATCCGCTACATTGCTTAGTTGTTTATATTATTAGCAATTGTGAGAACAGGTTATTATAATTGTCCAGGCTGATAATTATTGATTGATTTTTGAACTCTGATTGATGTATGTATATATACAGTTTTGTTTTATAAAGACCATTGATATGATATTATATGTTTTCCGCTACAATGTGAGATTCTATATTATTCTGTTTTGTTCTATCTTCTCTCTTTCTTCTCTTCTCTTCTTCTCACTTCTTTTCTTTCTCTTGACTTTCCGTCAGTATGTGCTTTTTGGGTCGGACATGTGTGATTTATTGTCGATTCGAAGAAAATTGTAAATATTTATATATTAAATTCGTTTAAACTTTAAAATATCATATCTTCTTCATATAAGGTCCATTTTGCACGACACGAATTGCATTGGTCCGATTTGACGAGCACTACATTATGGAGCTGGATTGGGATTTATTTGAGCTAGCGAAAATTTTGATTGAAATTAAGCGCTTGTTTAATTTTAGTTGGAATAAATCGCTTTCACAACGACTACAAGCAAGATGAGTACAACTCACTCTTTTTGACTCACTGAGAATTTTATATAAGTGAGAATAAATATTATTTATGATGATTGATGATTGTTTGGATGATATATGATATATTATCTATGTATTGATTGGTATTTGGATATATTCCTACCATTGGAGCGGATGACCCTATACGTTCCCGTGTATGAGTGGATGACTATTTGTACCCGCGTCTTCCTTGAAGCGGACATTGTGCACATATTTCTAATATGCATATTTTTTGTAGGTGACAGGTTGGATGGACTCAACTGGATTCCTCGCTAATATTGATTTGTTTGCAGATATTGTGATATATGTCGTTATCATATGATATACGATGTTTGGTTACCGTGATTGATGTATTTGGTGCTGTTGCAGCATTGGGCCTATTTTTGGAATTTAAACATGTTAAAATAATGATTTCCAAATTAAAATGGATTTTCAAGTGAATTTGAAAATGGATATTTTATTAATTTTAAATTGTTAAAAGAATGAATTTATTTTCAATAAATAAATGTTATAATTTTAATGTGATAAAAGTTATGATTTTTGTGAAATATACTTAAGTATGGTTTTTGAAGTTTATATAAGCTTTTAATAATTACTTGTAAATTAGTAAAAGAATAAGTTTATTTAAATCGAGATTTTTGATTTATTATAAATGGTTTATGTATAAGTTTTATAGAATTGTATTTTTATAAATCAAAGTGTTGGAATTATAAACGAGTTTTATAAGTGTTAAAATGTAGTATAAATGGATTTTATACGTAAATAAGAATTATAGATTTATAATTGGTGAAGTTATAAAATGAATGAATTTGTAAAATAAACGAATTATAAGGATTTAGCTTATAATTTGGATTTTTGGTATATAATTGAGTTATAAATGGAATTGGTTAATAAAGGAATTTTGTGTATTGAAGTTTCTATAGTATATAAATGGAATTTATAAACATTGTTTTATAAATCCGAAATCAATTGATTTTGATAAGTTAAATATAGAAGTTTATCAAAGGAAGTAAATCCATAATTTTGGACAGTGGATAATCCTTTAATTAAATATGTAGAAGTGTTGAATTTGGTTAGAGATTTATATCTACGACTTTGGACAGTGGATAATTCTCGAATTAAATGTGTAGAAGCTATAGTTTGGTAAACGATTTATATTCATGATTTTGGACAGTGAATAATCTTTTGAATTAAATAAATGTTTTGGAAAGTGATATTTTAAACGGAGTTAAATGGTTTAAAGATGTTTTAAAATGTGTTAAGTATCGAATACATGGATTTCAACATTCATTGTTGGAATAGACGTTTTCGAGAAGTAAGGAAATGTTGGACTATAGCACTGTCGTTATAGTAATTGATTTTCAAAAGGAAATGTTTTGTTTAGTGTATGAGATTTATATATCTATCTTATTTTCGAATCCCTATACTAGTGATTTTGGGTTGTCGTAACGATGTTTTACGCAACATTCGATTTGGCCCAATAAATGTGTTTAAAGAGAATGTTTTCCTTAAAGAATAAAATGTATACTCAATTATGATTTAAGTGTATGAAATATTTTCTAAGTGTTGAAAATAAGTTGAATTGTGAATTACTTATTATTAAATAAGTATATGGAAGTGTTTTCCAATATTGAAATAGTTTTGAGATAATGTTTTTTTTAAGATAATTTGAAGTGAATATTTGGAAAATTATTTAATTAATAAAAGATTAATTAAAGGGCCTAGTGATTGTTATAGTGCTGAGTATTTGTTTGTTTGCTTTGATAGTTAAATAACCGATTATCAAACTTGGCCAAATTTTAGTTCCTCGACTTGATGTGGGAACTATTTAGTCGTACACTTAGTACGTAGCCTTCTACGTTGGTTTGATTATCATTTGTGTTGAGGATGTTGATTCGTATAGTGTGGAGTATTACTCCAATCTATCGAGCTTCCTTCTTGGTCCGAAGGATAGCAAGTTGAAAGTTGGAGACGTGATAAGTCTACGAGACATAGTTTCTGTGTGAAGTTGAGAAACGCTTTTGCGTTGTTGGTAGGAAGAGACTAGGATCAGATTTATCTAAAAACCACTTTGGACCAAAGTATATGCGACGATTATGCAAGTTGCTTATTGATGATATTGATATTCCGGATTTTCATAGTGGGGGATTGCTTGTTGATCGTTTGGGGTTAAAATCCCAATATACATTCAGTAGCAGTGGTCTCTTCATTATGAAATATCCAATGCAAGGACTATTCGCTACTAATCCTAGGGATTTCCTGACAGGATGTGGTAGGAATGTACCTTCGTTTATCCTGTTTTTGGACAACTTGTATGGATGTTTGTCTAACATTGCATTTCTAAAGATTACGTACATTTGTTTTTACAAACGTACATCAGTGGTATCGGAGAAGGCAACTTCTCTTAGCTTAACACCCTCCTTGAGACGTATGAGCTTAAGGGGTGTTTTTTTGTGGAAGGAAATTAGTAGTCAACGAAAATGGCCGTATGGCATTCAAAGTGATGTGACTGTGATTTGTGAAAGATAATCGTTACCCAGCCTCATCAACCGGAAATGACCAAAACAGAGTTAGATGCGGCAAGGCTAAGTGGGTCATTCCTAAGTAGGGTATGATCATCCTCTTCTAGATATATCTTTGCACGTTATGACGTCGTGTATCTGATTATAGTGGTTTGTATGCTAGAGGGCCCTTGGTAAAGGTTGATAACGGCCGAAGGATGATATATTCGGTACTATCTAGTTATAGAGGTAGGCCGGTTTTGTGTTGGTAGAGGATCATTTGTGATGGTCTTCGATACATTCTTCAAGAGATGTACTGTCGGAAGGTAGTTCCTTCACCTGGTCATTTGTATGGAAATCCAAACTCCAAACACGTGCTTGCCATTTTGATTGTATTACCAATTGGGCTATATGCTGGAATTTTATTAATGTAACAATTTCGGTTATGATTAATATTATTTGTATATACTAGACACTAGTATAATATTAGAGGATTTGATATGAGATGTTTTAGTTATCGTAAAGTAAAAACATGTCCATGTTTATGCATGGACTTGTCTTACGAGATACTTTGGTTTTGATAAAGGAAAAGTTTGGTAATTTAATAAATTCAGTTGAGTGTGTTTCTTACGTTGGTTTACCAGACTGATCCGGGTGTTCTTCCCTTTCAATGCTCGGTCAGACTGAGTAGGTTTACAGGTTCAGTTATGGTGCTTTTGGAGCTTCAGCAGGCGAGCTAGAGATCTTCATTTTCGTATACACGTATCTATTTTGATTATTGATTATCCGCTGCATTGCTTAGTTGTTTATATTATCAGCAATTGTGTGGACAGGTTATTGTAACTGTCGAGGCTGATAATTATTGATTGATTGTTGAACTCTAATTGATGTATGTATATACAGTTTCTGTTTTGTAAAGATCATTGATATGATATTATATGTTTTCCACTACGATGTGAGATTTTGTATTGTTCTGTTTTGTTCTATCTTCTCTCTGTCTTCTCTTCCCGTCTCTCTTCTTTTCTTTCTCTTGACTTTCCGTCAGTCTGTGGTTTTAGGGTCGAACATGTGTGGTTTATTGTCGATTCAAAGGGTACGGATTTGTGGGTCGTCACAATCTGTTTCGCTATAAATATCAACCCTATTGCAATTATAGAAAGGTCTTGGCTATCTTCACTTTGTTTCTATTCTTCATCTCCTACCACCCTCACAATAGTCACCCAGGCAGCCTTTGTTGATAGTTCAACACTATAGAACCTATCAAACCCTTGGATTAGTGGTTCTAAATTTCTGTAATCAACAGTCAATAAAACAATAAAGTGGACATAAGCCATAGATTGCCAAACCGCTATAAAAATCTTATGTCCTGCTGCTCTTTTTTCGCCATTTTTTCATTATCTGGTAGATCTAGGTCTCACATTTTCCCTGCAACATATCTTCATGTGTTGATCCATTCTTTGCATCAACAATAGGTATTTGACTGATTTATGGTCGATGAATGTGACGACCCGCCCTTCTACTACCAGAAAGACGCATCATCATTAAGAAAGAAAGGGATAGAAATAGAAGAGAAAGAGAAAGAAAGAACAACAACATCAGAATCTCATAGCGGAACGGAACAAAATATAATATATCACATAAATATTACATAATTTTTACATATATCAGAGTTATAAAATATCAATACATATGACAACCATACATACATCTATCACTATATACATCAGAGGTACAGTACATATCAACTAACACAGCGGAACTAGATAGATATCTACATACGTCTGGAATCTCCTGGTCCAAGATCTCCAGAAATCAAATACGAGACCTATCACTTGGCTACTCATAAAAATTTGAGTACCCAAGAGTTTATGAAAAACAAAATATAAACTCCGGGTCAGACATGGGTCTGGTATGAGTAAACGGTTTAAATTGTTTAACTTTGAAAAACATTTGAAAATAAAGGTATCACGTAAGACTCCCCACAAATAAATACGGGTAAGTTTTTACCTTACGCTAACCAAAACATTTCATAGGAAATCCAGTGATATTATAATAGTGTCTAGGGTTTTCAAGTAAATAGAAAATAGCCGAAATTTTTACATGATTAAATTCCAGCTACTAGCCACAAAAGTGGGTAATACAAATCAAAACCGTAGGGTCTCGTAGGGAAAATGGATTTCCAACAATGGCAGGGCTACTGGGGTACCGCCCGTCACAGTACGAGGCCTAGATCACCGTACCGAGGATCACTACCGACCCCCTACCAGAACCATTCCTTACTGAACAGTCCCGAACAAGATAAACCCCGCGGTTGTAGCTAGCAACCGCCCACACAGCCGAAATATAAAGGGACATCTAGACAGGGAAAATATCTTGTCCTTCTTGGGCATGACCCACCTAAACTTGCTGCATCTCCCCTGTTTTAGCCATTCCCGGTTGATGAGGCTTGAGGCTGCGATTACCTTTATAAGACAAATCACTTAGAACGCTCATCGTCCGCCTGACGATGTGCTGAAAGCATTCAATCCATACAAGTTCGTTCTAGGTTCGAACGAAACCGAAGGCATTATCTCGTTACACTCATTTTGGAATCACCGTCAGAGTTAACGACGATAACTCTTGCATTCTGAAAGTACCATCTCGATCTTCATTTCAGGATTCACGACCTAACGTTTAAATTGGATCGATGTGGTTTTCGAAGAATCAAAATTGATTCTTCCGATCCCGGTCTCATCGAAATCCAACCGCCATTTTAAGGGCCAAGTTGTCTAATTAACTTAAACAGTTTTAAATAATTTAAATTCAACAATTGAATTAACATAGCATTTATCACAGATAAAACATATACAAGCATCATAGATATAACATAACATATCACAGAGCATCACAGAATATCATCAAATAAATATCACAAGCAGATATTCAACATAACAATCCATAAGCAGTCATCTTTGAGTCATATTTTATTTAATTACTGAATTATTTCACTCTATTAACTTAATTACTCCTTATTCAAATTGTTTAACTCTAATTACCTAATTATCTATTTCCTGATCATTTGTTAATAACTTTAATTATTTATTAATAAAACTTAATCGCTTAATTATTATCTGCTAACTCCTTAATTACTTACTCCTTACTTCTTAATTAAATCACTTGATTAATTACCTATTGGTCATTCATAATTTAACTTAAGTAGATAATTACTCATTTATTTCCCACAATCTATTACTAATTACTATCGAAAAAGTAATTATTCTTAATTGTTTTCTAGAAATAATTCATTTAATTTTTATTACTCAATGTAGTTAACACTTAAAAGTTCCCCAAACTTAAAAGTTAATTTACCATTATACTTAACTAAATAATTTCCTAAATTAAAATAATTTAAGTATTTAACAAAAGTCGTTAAGATTTTGACTACAATAATTAAAACTTGAAAAAATCTTAACTTAATCCTTTAAATATTCTCTAAGCTCAAACTGTTTTAATCAAATTTGTAGAAACAAAAAAAAAACAATTTTACTCAACTACAACCCCACTGCAAAACTACAGTAATCAAGCCCGAGACTTCCCTGCCTAGACTCGAGCATAACTCCGGGTTCAAGCAAACATTCCCCGAGTTCCCCCCGGAAGCTTCTTCTTCTTCTCTTTTTTTTTCAGTAAGTTTGTAAAAACTTAAATATATAGCAAACATCAGGCAATACAACTAATTTACGATCGAAACTCGAAGCAACATTCAGTGAGACTCGAGCACGACACGAAGCGCCTATTTACGTCGTCACAGACATGCCACCTCACTCCAACGCCACCGTGCACGTGCACGGTGGTTCGGCGCACCTCCGGCGGCCCTCGCCACCACCCACAAATCATGCTTCAACCCCTCTCCCATAATCGAAACTCAGAAAGTTCCCAATCGATCGAAATCAAAAATATGCCCTTTGCTCGAAAAAAACATAAACTCGCCTCTGACAATAAAACAGTCTCGCCCTCACCACAGAGACCACCATAGCCCCTCCACCCTTGGCCACACCAGGACAACACAGCCCTCTATACCTCCTTAAAATCGTGAATCACTCGGTCAAGCGTAGAGACCGTACGCGACCCTTTATTACAGAGAAGAACAGCTTCCTGTAAAACCCTATTTTAACTTCATTCGACAAATTCATGCATTGAAGAAATTAATTAGCATTTTTACTATATAAATACATTATCAAGCTAGTATTATACCAAATTTCATTAATTAAAATTAATCGAATTATTGGATATTGACAAAAGTGTAACTTTTATACATATTCAATCTGTTCCTTCATTGCTAATCTAAAAATCATCATTTCTATTTCAAAAATCCTAACTTTGTATGCTAAACCAATATATGTGATCAAATTTACAAATTAAGACATTCAAAATTTAGCTATTGATTTCTAAAAAAACTGCATATTCTGTTGTTATGGTCCACTGACAAGCTGTAATTCATTTTCAAGCGATGATTTAAATTCAAACAACCTACCCAGTTAAAAATTCCAAACTTTGTATTCATGTAAAGATGTATATGTAATATTTACTCAGAAATTGTTAAAGATACATGAGCATCTCAGAATCATGAATTACAGTAGATAGCAAACACTAGGTTTAAATGAACAATTATCAAACTAAAACTTAGAAGTAGTTAGTTTACTCACCTATAACATTTCTGAACAAAGAATAAATTGAAGTTGATCATCTGGAACTTGAATTGTTTGAATCTGCAGTTGAAACTGCTTATGTTCTTCCCTGCTGTTGTTTGAATAAATTTGGAGCTTACTCTTTTTCTTATTTCCAGTTTTCTCAAGTTTTTGTTATGTGTTTGTTGAACGAACTAAAACTAAAAAGCAACTGCATATATATGTATGAGATAACAGTAGTATAGGGAGGCAATATCTGGACATGTTGTACCCCTGTCTTGTTTTTTTTAACCAGATTTGCTAGATATTTTGAAGTGACAAATATTAGGCTGAGTTTATAGTAAGTACATACTTGGGTTTCTAATATGTTTACACAATTATTAATTGTTTTGCTGTGTGAAGATACTACCTGCAAATCATGTACTTATGCAGGTAAGCGTATGGCTTGTGTATGAAGCTATTGTGTATAAAGGTATTTTTAGTGTTTTCTTGCTTGAATAACATATGATTATGTTTGTGCCAGAATTATTCATTTTGGTCTGGTATTACTTCCAACTTGAACTTACAGGCAACTCTGTTATATATATATATGAAGATATTTATTTAAATATTTGTTTCATTATTATGACAAACTTGTTTTTGTTTCATTTTATACTTAATGTTTCATTTAACCCCTCCCTATATTTACATTTATAGTTATATTTCATATTTTCATTTGTATTTTAACAATAAATATTAAACTTAGATTCATGAGTTCACTTATTTATTTATTTATATTTCATATTTTCACTATAATTATTTAAATTATAACCTTAAGTTTTACTTATATTTAATATTTATGTTTACATTGATAAACTTTGATTTTATTTAGAAGATTATTATCCATATCAATATATTTATTTATCACATGTTAATAAGACAAAGTAATTTAATTTAATGGTATAGGATAAATATTATAAAGAGATTCATTTTAAATTTCACACATTATTATTCATATGTATGTTTATCAGATGTAAACAAAGTAAAGTATTTTAATTTAATGATATAAGACAAATTTTATTATAAATATTATCAAGAGATTTTATTTTAAATTTCCAAAGCCCAATTCCCTTTTTAAAATACCAATCCATATAAATAAATAGCAGTTATTTCCAAAATCATATTTATTTTAATATGATCAATTCACATTTTATTTAATTAGATTAAATATTTATTAAAATAACCGGGGCCAAAATCCAGGGTCGTTACATTCCTCCCCCCTTAAAAGAATTTCGTCCCCGAAATTTAAAACAAAGATAATTTAAAAGCTGTTATACCAACCATTCAACATAGATACCATTCATTCATTAGCAAACAACCAAACAGTCTATCCTAACTAACAACACTAGTTATCCGAACACAAATTCGGATAAACTTCCCTAAAATTATCGAGAGTTTGTTTCTCGATGATCAACAATCCAAACTGGATTCCTGACCATAGTTAAATTTGATTCAACTTCCAAATTCCTGAATTACTGGTTTAACAACTAATGATGAATCATGAACAAAATTTCCTGAGATATATGGAATACACAATAAATTCCAGATATCCACTCTGGCAATTCAATACTGAAATCTACAGTATTAACTCTGTCCAAATTTTATTGACTTCTATACAGAATTTCAATTTCTATTCAATCAAGTCCGTACGATGTACATATACGCAATATCAAATCCGATCGCTCGCCCGATCACACAATTTCATTTTCGAACTAGTATCGTCCACCCGACTTCCTAGTGCGGACTCAGAACTGGTTTCTTGATCAGAACTGTCATTCTCCTTGCATAGTCACAACTATGATAGAGAATTTCCAGAATCAATCAAAATCCAAATCCATGGTTCGTCGTCGAAAATCGAGTGAAAAAATCCCAACTCGGATCGATATAACTATCTCGAAATTCTGTGCTCGAATCTGGGTTTAATTTGTTATGCGAATAAAATAATATACGTTCATCCTACGTATTATATCCATTGATTATCAACTATATCAATTTCTTTTATTCACATTATTTCGATTTCTATTCACTTGGAATAAGTTTCTCAATATCAAATTTACTTAAGAATTTCACCATTCATTTCTTAAGCTTAATATAAGCATTATATATATTCCCTTATATTATTACTCTACCACTATAGCCTTAATATCTTCTTATATCTACCTATTTCCAATTTGAATTCCTAATTCCATGTGAATTCAAATTTTCTTCAACTCTGAATATTTAATTTTATTGACTATCTTTCATTTATATCTGATTCCTATCATTATGTTAAATTAGTTTCATCCACTAATTTACCTTCAATTTCAATTTGAAATTGTTTTGTTGCTAAAAAATTTTTTAGTATCCAAAATTTTGAAAAGTTTTGGCAGAGTCTCCATTACATATTTTTATAAGCACATATGCAAGGTTTCAATCCTTATCACAATTAATTCCAATCAGTTCTCAAACCATTCCCTTTAATTTAAGTTAGTTACAACTTACTTGCTTATATATAATTTATTTAATCAAAACAAACTCATATCCAAAATCATCCTATTTTGCTTCTAATAATTCATAAATTTTTATCTAATCTCATTTTCTTATGCAATTCGACGATACTATTGTGAATAAATAATCACTTAAGCTTTCTTAAATTGATTCCAACTCAATTTACACTTGACTCCACCATAATTAATTTATTCACAACCCTTTCATTGCATTTCTTTCACTTCAACAAATTTGATTCCAAACCCTTTTATTAAACTCGACAACTAGTGTTTTAAATAATCATCTCACAATTTACTCAAGTTATTTATTTTCTTCAAACTGTTCCACCCAACAACTTAGGTTTATTCTATTTCACCAATTTCCATTCAAATCTTTGATTTGATTTTCCTTTAATCAAATCCCAATTATTTACTGATTAGTTTATTCTTTTATCCATTCTTAAATTTTAATTTACATTAACAATTCATTATTGAATTTATTCATAATAAGGTTATTCAATTTTATGCTTGAATTAGATTTGTTTACAACTCACACCAATTCTAATTTAATCCAATTCAATGCTTACTTGGTTTATCTTTACTTATTTACGTAAGAATTTTATTCCATTCAATTTTATAACTCGATTGAATTCATTTAAATTCAATTTTATTTCAAGTCAACTTCAGTTAAATTTAGCTACTTACCATCCTTTATATTTATTTCTCAATATATGAGCTCAAAACTTATTTGTTTACTTAAAAGCTTACATTACTCATTTGGGTCATTTCATCTTATAATCACAATTTCAGACTATATATAACACTTACTATCGTAAGGTATAAATTTTCATTTTACATTTACAATCATTTTACCTTCCAATTTTATATCCAATTAAGTTCGTTTTAAACTTCAATTCCATTTAACTTATCTCAGGTTAAGCTCCAATATGTTTTCTTATTTTCGTTTACTTAAGTTAAATTTTAATACCGGGATTAAAATTCCCGATTTCTTCTTATTAATATCAACTTTACTTTATAAGTTCAATAGTTGATTCATTTAAACTTTCACATTTTTTAAATAGAATTTCTTAGAATTCAATTGCCTGGTTTTTCATTTTCAAAACCATTTTGAAATGATAACTACTCATACTCACTTGGTATGTCAAATCAAATTTCCAAATTCCAAACACTTGTTTTTACCAAAACAAATTTTTCCCTCTTGAAATTTCTAAAACACTTGTATACCCAACAAGTCTGAACAATATCCTGATAGCAATCCATCACTTTAGAAACTCGAAAATGAATACTGATGATGTGGCCATCATCATCAGGATTATTTTCCAGCGACTGAAGTGAGTTCAGTGCTTTCTTATTTTCACAAATTCTTCCCAAAATAATTTCCATTCAACAATATTTTCCAAAACAATATTCCATTATTACCTTCAAATCTTTGGAAAACATTTTCAAATATTCCTAAGATTTCAAATTCCCAAATCCTTTTGTTTAAATTCATTTAAACACCTTTCAAATTCCGGGACTTAAATTCTAGTTTAGTCAAATTTTAGTTATATTCCTTTTCATTTAAGCCATACTTAGATAATTTTATTTGGTTATAAACCATTCCAATTTTAAATTTTTATTCAATTATAGTATTAACAACCAAACATTCAAATATATATAATAATTTCAGAAAAATATTTTTTTTATATCAAAGTATAATTTTGGGTAAAATTATTTCATTTACCCTACTTTTAAAAACAATACTGTGTCGGTCAATCTTGTTTAAGAGTTTAGAAATCCCTATCGATGAAATGACGTCCCACACATCGACCAAAATCCATAAACACTCAACAGATAAGTCAACACAATATAAAAAAAACAATTTTATATTCACTAACAAATACGCGCTCATATCTATTAATACACTCAAGCTCATTTTAGAGTACTACTGACTCTATTCTATGAGTAATTCTTACCAGAACCAAGGTTATCACCAACCTATGCTCTGATACCAACTGTGACGACCCGCCCTTCTACTACCAGAAAAGCGTATCATCATTAAGAAAGAAAGGGATAGAAATAGAAGAGAAAGAGAAAGAAAGAACAATAACATCAGAATCTCACAGCGGAACGGAACAAAATATAATATATCACATAAATATTACATAATTTTTACATATATTAGAGTTATACAATATCAATACATATGACAACCATACATACATCTATCACTATATACATCAGAGGTACAATACATATCAACTAACACAGCGGAACTAGATAGATAGCTACATACGTCTGGAATCTCCTTCTCCAAGCTCTCCAGAAATCAAATCCGAGACCTATCACTTGGCTACTTATAAAAATTTGAGTACCCAAGAGTTTATGAAAAACAAAATATAAACTCCGGGTCAGACATGGGTCTGGTATGAGTAAACGGTCTAAATTATTTAACTTTGAAAAACATTTGAAAATAAAGGTATCACGTAAGACTCCCCACAAATAAATACAGGTAAGTTTTTACCTTACGCTAACCAAAACATTTCATAGGAAATCCATTGATATTATAATATTGTCTAGGGTTTTCAAGTAAATAGAAAATAGCCGAAATTGTTACATGATTAAATTCCAGCTACTAGCCACAAAAGTGGGTAATACAAATCAAAACCACAGGGTCTCGTAGGGAAAATGGATTTCCAACAGTGGCAGGGCTACTGGGGTACCGCCCGTCACAGTATGTGGCCTAGATCACCGTACCGAGGATCACTCCCGACCCCCTACCGGAACCATTCCTTACTGAACAGTCCCGAACAAGATAAACCCCGCGGTTGTAGCTAGCAACCGCCCACACAGCCGAAATATAAAGGGACATCTAGACAGGGAAAATACCTTGTCCTGCTTGGGCATGACCCACCTAACCTTGCTGCATCTCCCCTGTTTTAGCCATTCCCGGTTGATGAGGCTTGAGGATGCGATTACCTTTATAAGACAAATCACTTAGAATGCTCATCGTCCGCCTGACGATGTGCTGAAAGCATTCAATCCATACAAGTTCGTTCCGGGTTCGAACGAAACCGAAGGCATTATCTCGTTACACTCATTTTGGAATCACCCTCATAGTTAACGATGATAACCCTTGCATTCTGAAAGTACCATCTCGATCTTCATTTCAGGATTCACGACCTAACGTTTAAATTGGATCGATGTGGTTTTCGGAGAATCAAAATTGATTCTTCCGATCCCGGTCTCATCGAAATCCAACCGCCATTTTAAGGGCCAAGTTGTCTAATTAACTTAAACAGTTTTAAATAATTTAAATTCAACAATTGAATTAACATAGCATTTATCACAGATAAAACATATACAAGCATCATAGATATAACGTAACATATCACAGAGCATCACAGAATATCATCAAATAAATATCACAAGCAGATATTCAACATAACAATCCATAAGCAGTCATCTTTGAGTCTTATTTTATTTAATTACTTAATTATTTCACTCTACTAACTTAATTACTCCTTATTCAAATTGTTTAACTCTAATTACATAATTATCTATTTCCTGATCATTTATTAATAACTTTAATTATTTATTAATAAAACTTAATCGCTAAATTATTATCTGCTAACTCCTTAATTACTTACTCCTTACTTATTAATTAAATCACTTGATTAATTACCTATTGGTCATTCATAATTTAACTTAAGTAGATAATTACTCATTTATTTCCCACAATCTATTACTAATTACTATCGAAAAAGTAATTATTCTTAATTGTTTTCTAGAAATAATTCATTTAATTTTTATTACTCAATGTAGTTAACACTTAAAAGTTCCCCAAACTTAAAAGTTAATTTACCATTATACTTAACTAAATAATTTCCTAAATTAAAATAATTTAAGTGTTTAACAAAAGTCGTTAAGATTTTGACTACAATAATTAAAACTTGACAAAATCTTAACTTAATCCTTTAAATATTCTCTAAGCTCAAACTGTTTTAATCAAATTTGTAGAAACAAAAAAAAACAATTTTACTCAACTACAACCCCACTGCAAAACTACAGTAATCAAGCCCGAGACTTCCCTGCCTAGACTCGAGCATAACTCCGGGTTCAAGCAAACATTCCCCGAGTTCTCCCCTGAAGCTCCTTCTTCTTCTCTCTTTTTTTCAGTAAGTTTGTAAAAACTTAAATATATAGCAAACATCAGGCAATACAACTAGTTTACGATCAAAACTCAAAGCAACATTCAGTGAGACTCGAGCACGACACGAAGCGCCCATTTACGTCGTCACAGAAATGCCACCTCACTCCAACGCCACCGTGCACGTGCACGGTGGTTCGGCGCACCTCCGGCGGCCCTCGCCACCACCCACAAACCACGCTTCAACCCCTCTCCCATAATCGAAACTCAGAAAGTTCCCAATCGATCGAAATCAAAAATATGCCCTTTGCTCGAAAAAAACATAAACTCGCCTCTGATAATAAAACGGTCTCGCCTTCACCACAGAGACCACCAGAGCCCCTCCACCCTTGGCCACACCACGACAACACAGCCCTCTATCCCTCCCTAAAATCGTTAATCACTCGGTCAAGCGTAGAGGTCGTACGCGACCCTTTATTACAGAGAAGAACAACTTCCTGTAAAACCCTATTTTAACTTCATTCGACAAATTCATTGTAACGTTTGCGATTTTTCGTTCACGAATGCCGACATCAATACGTCCACTGTATCAACTGCCGAGCAATCGAAAGCCGAAAAACCGTACCGTCAGGGTTTAAGAAAAAGAAAAAGGTAGAAGAAGAGAGAAAAAGATAGAACAGAACAGAAGAAATAACAGAACAACATCAGAATCTCACAATTCGCAGCGGAACGACATATAATACATAAATGAATAATCTTTAAACAAAGAACTATATCAGTTATTACATTACATTACATTACATCATCAGAGTGTACAACAACAAACAACATCAACAGCGGAAAAGAAATATTATATACTAGTAATACGCCATGCCATCCAGCTAGCCTCCAGCAACTCCTGAATTCCAGGATATCCTGATAAATCTTAACTCTTGACTGCCCGTGTAGAAATTGGTGGGCACCCAGAGTTTAGGAAGGAAAACAATAAACTCCGAGTCAGTCATGTGACTGGTGTGAGAACTAAAACAGTTTATTTTTCTTTAAATCAAAATAGAGGAATATTTTTAAAGTCAATTCGCAATGCTTTTAAAAATGAGACTACCATAAGGCCTCCCGCACACACACACAATGCAAATGCAGAATCGGAGGAGATTTCTCCTTATGATAGTCAAAGATGCTTGATACGCATTAAAAAGAAACATTTGATATTATTACTAGTGCATAGTGTAGGAAAAATTCATTTCGAAAGTAAAGATATAAATCTTAGCCAACATACGACCATTATCGTATGCCTACTATAGCTACCATCTAAACAGTGGTGACCACCATAAGTAAATAGCAGGTTCTACAACTAAAACCGTACAGGGTTTCGTATTGGGAATTGGATTTCCAACAAATGGTCAGGCCAAGGAACTTCCCATTGCCACATGGAAACGCCTCTGGAAAGACGCCCCGAGAACCTAACCGGATCTCTGCCAACACAAGGCTGGGTTACCTTTCAAACTAGGTAACTACTGACACGAATATGTCATCCCCCGATCGTAACCGATCTATCCGAGGATCCTCGATTTCCAACAACCACAAAATTTGCAGCAACAACATAGGTTAAATATCTGGGCTCCATACCATGATACCACCTCTATTCAGAAGGAATGACATACACTAAAGGGGCGCTACCCCCTAATAACCTTGCCGCATCCTTCCTGTTTTGACCATTTCCGGGGTGTGAGGTCCGACGAAGTCTCGTCCACAAAGCCACGCTTTATACAAAAGCCGTGCTTTAGGTCAACAAATGATTATAGAAATGATCACCAAGATAAATGATCAAATAAATGATCATATCACAAATGATCAAACAATGATCATTTCACAGCAACACTCAGCATGTCACATTACCAAATTGGGAGTATATTGCTAAAAACCTTCAACTACATAACCTCTGAGCTCGTACGTCTCAGAGAAGGGTGTTAAGCTAAGAGAATAAATTCTCCGCCACCAACAGAAATATATTTGAAAGAAATCAGCTTTATATCTCAATTTGTAATGTCAGACATACAATCCATACAAGTCTGTTCCGGGATCGAACAGAACCGAAGGCACTTCCAAAGAAGTCCTTGCAATCCGGATATTCACTAATCACGACCGGACTTCCCGTCACTAAGGGTGATAAAACCTCTATATCGGGGATCAGCCGATGTAGAGTAACTCGACGGTAATCCTTCCGTTTTCACAAATATCCGGTATTCAACACCGGTCATCAAATGCAATCCATAACGACGTATCGCATACTCGGAATGGGTTATACGACCCCAAGGTCCTTTCCCGGCTAACCCGAATAGTGAGCGCTTATTCAAAAATAAGCGTGGCATTCAAATTCAAACAAATCACAACAAATACCTATTTAAAGGTAAATATTGATAGTCGGATTATTTAACTATCAATAGGCATGCTTAACATCACCAAATTCCAAATAATTTCCCAAATTATTTACTTTCCAAAATATCTTTACTAGATATAAATTTCCCACACTTCAAACATTTGAAAACTAATTTTCAAATCACTTTTCAATCCTTTATCACTTTTGAAAACAAATTTCAATCATTTTCCTTACTCGGAAATATTTTCATTTCAACATGGTTCATTTAAACCAATTAAATAAATCCTTACCGATTTACTTTATATTTACGTTCCAAATCCGTAAATTAATTCCCCTTTTCATTTATAAATTCCATAGTGAATTTACATCCCAAAATATCTATGAATATACGATTATCCAAATCGACTTCTATTATTCATTTTCAATTTATCTTTAAAAGATAAGGTCTCAAAATATTCAGTTCATATTGGAAAACATTTCCGTACTTATTTATTAATAAGTAATTCACAAATCCATTCAATTTCAACACTTGGAATTTAATATACTTAAATCGAAAATTAAGTATATATTTCATTCTTTAAGAAATCATTCTCTTAAACACATTTGATTGGGCCAAAACGAATGTTGCGTAAAACATTGTTACGACGACCCAAAATCACTAATATAGGGATTCAAATTTAAAATAGATATATAAATCCCAATACTATACAAAACATTTCCTTTCGGAAACCATTTACTATAACAACAGTGTTATAGTCCACCATTTCCTTCTATTTCTCGAAAACATCTATTTCAACAATGAATGTTGAAATCTATGTATTCGATACTTAATGCATTTTAAACGTCTTTAAAATCATTAACTTCATTTCATAATGTTCCTTCCCCAAGAACATATCTATTTCATTTAATAATATATTCACTGTCCAAAATCGTGAATATAATTCCTTTCATATATTCCTATATCCAACTTATCAAATTCAATTGATTTCGGATTTATAAACAACGTTTATAAACTCCATTTATATTTTTATAACTCATTTTAAATGCCAAAATCCGATTTGTAAGTTGATTACTTATAAATCTTATATTTTACAAAATCTATCCATTTTATAATTTCACAATTTATAAATCTATAAATTGCGTTCACTTATGAAATCCATTTTTATTTCATTTTTAATACTTATAAAATTTGTTTTAATATTCCAATATTTTTAATTTATAAAATATCAATTTTATAAATCTTTTATATAAACCGTTTATAATAATTCAAAATTCCCAATTAAACCATTTTATAAATTAATCACTATTTATTTCAAAAATAACTTCTCGCTTACATTTCGCAAAAATCATATTTTTATAACATTAAAATTTTAACGTTTATTTATTTTAACAATTCAAAATTTAATAAAACGTATACTTTTGAAAATCACTTTAAAATTCCTTTTAAAACCAAAAATCATTATTTTAAAACTTCAAAAATGGATCTGATGATGCAACAGCACCAAATAGTCAATCACGACATCCAAATATCATATATCGATATGATAATCAATAAATATCAAAATATCTGTAAATAAATAAATACAGTTGAGGAATCCAGTTGGATCCCTCCAACCTGTTTCCCTGCATCCACAAACATTAGCACAATACCAATTCCGCTCCAGTACGGAATTATCGCGGTATATGGGATTTAAAATATTATCCGCTTAATAGACGGCGCAATAGGGACTCATCCGCTATACAATGCGGGAAATCAACAACTGCAATATATACATATGCCAATATATATATATATTGCTATAATATATAATACCAATTTCACTGTTTATGAAATATTCGTGGTATATGTTTTTAATAAATAACATCCGCTTACTAACGGCGCATAATGTCTATTTCAACAATCAATAGATAACAATCATCATTCAAACATGCATTCAAATATTTTAAATATAACTATTAAAAATAAAATTGAAACCGATTCGATTGAGTGAGAAGTTCTCACCTTGATTTCAATTTAATTTTAGCGATTTATTTCGAATAAAATTAAACGGACGTTTAATTTTACCCGAAATTCTCACTAACTCCAAACGACTCCAATCCAACTCCATCGCGTAGTGCTCGTCCATACGATTCCAACACAACTGGTTTCGCGCGTTTTCGACCTCGTATGAAAAAGTTATGAATTTTAGAAGTTACACGAATTTATAATATAAAATTACAACATAATTTCTTTTCTATTTTTAACCTAAACAGATCTCAGCCACTAGATCCATCTCCCTGCAATCTCGGCCGCCCATACCTTCTTCCTCTCTCTCGTTCCCATTACAGGAAATAGCCGTGCATACTTGAACCCAATTTGCAAACTAGGGTTAAATTTTGCAAGCTAATCGAACCCTTAGAACTCGATCCACTATCACCACGTCGAAGCCCCTCGAGCAAGCTACCTTCGGCCACTCCCTTATGAAGCTCGGCCTCCCTTATTGCACGCAAAAAGAGGCCGACCTGATGGTGAACACGGCCATGTAGCCCCCTCCTCGTCGCTCCAAACACGATCATCACCGTATAGATTGAAAGCTCTCTTCGCGCTCTCCAACTTTGCTGTTGAACACTTTGGATAATTCTCTACGGATTGAGAGAGATTAAGAGGAGAAGGATTGGATGATGGTGGCCATTAAAATTTTAGGGCCGGCTGTAGTTTCTTTGAGCTAGGGTTTTATTATTTTTGCAAAAACGAAAGATGAAGGGCTTATATAGAAAATCGACGAAAACACTATTCATCCCGAAATTTCCGAACTCCAAACGAAACGTGCCGGTTGGCGTTTCTAAGGTTTACCCCGCGTTCCGAACACAATGGAATGTGTTTCGGGAGCTAATTCGGTCATCTGTGCGAGTTATGGCAATAAACGTTCAATTTAAATTAAACCGATTTAAACGATTTTCTAGGCGTTTTAGCTTGCATCGGACAAACGGTAAATCCGATTGACACGAAATTTGAAACCATACAATAATATCACATTACGGATCCGATGAAACTGGTTTCGTCGAAATCCGAGACAGTTTGAAAAATGGCTATTTAAACTTGCCAAATTAATATTAAAAACAATTTCGATGCGTTTCGAGCTGCCGCGATCAAACGATAACTCCGATTGCTACGAAAATTGAAATCCGATAATAACTAACTATTACGGATCCAATGGAACCGGTCTCGTCCAATTCTGAGACTATTCGAAAATTAGTTATTTTTCAGTCGATAATTAAATATTAAAATATTCAGTTTTCACAGATTAACTCCAAATTCAATTTTAAAAGTTCTATAATATCGTTCTAACTCCAATATGATTAAATAAAATTTTACAAATCATTTTCAATCATATTTAACCATATTTTCAATTATTTCTGTAATTTCAACTATTAAATTATCGGTTTAATTTGTCAAATTAAATCTAATATTCAAAAAATAAATTATTCGACTTATAAATTCCACTTATTAATATTTAAAATTAATTAAATATTCAATTTTAAATTATTAGAAATCCTGGGTCGTTACATTCACGCATTGAAGAAATTAATTAGCATTTTTCCTATATAAATACATTATCAAGCTAGTATTATACCAAATTTCAGTAATTAAAATTAATCGAATTATTGGATATTGACAAAAGTGTAACTTTTATACATATTCAATCTGTTCCTTCAATGCTAATCTAAAAATCATCATTTCTATTTCAAAAATCTGCTAAACCAATATATGTGATCAAATTTACAAATTAAGACATTCAAAATTTAGCTATTGATTTTTTAAAAAAACTGCATATTCCGTTGTTATGGTCCACTGACAAGCTGTAATTCATTTTCAAGTGATGATTTAAATTCAAACAACCTACCCAGTTAAAAATTCCAAACTTTGTATTCATGTAAAGATGTATATGTAATATTTACTCAGAAATTGTTAAAGATACAGGAGCATCTCAGAATCATGAATTACAGTAGATAGCAAACACTAGGTTTAAATGAACAATTATCAAACTAAAACTTAGAAATAGTTAGTTTACTCACCTATAACATTTCTGAACAAAGAATAAATTGAAGTTGATCATCTGGAACTTGAATTGTTTGAATCTGCAGTTGAAACTGCTTATGTTCTTCCCTGCTGTTGTTTGAATAAATTTGGAGCTTACTCTTTTTCTTATTTCCAGTTTTCTCAAGTTTTTGTTATGTGTTTGTTGAACGAACTAAAACTAAAAAGCAACTGCATATATATGTATGAGATAACAGTAGTATAGGGAGGCAATATCTGGACATGTTGTACCCCTGTCTTGTTTTATTTTAACCAGATTTGGAGATATTTTGAAGTGACAAATATTAGGCTGAGTTGATAGTAAGTACATACTTGGGTTTCTAATATGTTTACACAATTATTAATTGTTTTGCTGTGTGAAGATACTACCTGCAAATCATGTACTTATGCAGGTAAACATATGGCTTGTGTATGAAGCTATTGTGTATAAAGATATTTTTAGTATTTGCTTGCTTGAATAACATATGATTATGTTTGTGCCAGAATTATTCATTTTGGTCTGGTGTTACTTCCAACTTGAACTTGCAGGCAACTCTGTTATATATATATGAAGATATTTATTTAAATATTTGTTTCATTATTATGACAAACTTGTTTTTGTTTCATTTTATACTTAATGTTTCATTTAACCCCTCCCTATATTTACATTTATAGTTATATTTCATATTTTCATTTGTATTTTAACAATAAATATTAAACTTAGATTCATGAGTTCACTTATTTATTTATTTATATTTCATATTTTCACTATAATTATTTAAATTATTACCTTAAGTTTTACTTATATTTAATGTTTATGTTTACATTGATAAACTTTGATTTTATTTAGAAGATTATTATCCATATCAATATATTTATTTATCACATGTTAATAAGACAAAGTAATTTAATTTAATGGTATAGGATAAATATTATAAAGAGATTCATTTTAAATTTCACACATTATTATTCATATGTATGTTTATCAGATGTAAACAAAGTAAAGTATTTTAATTTAATGATATAAGACAAATTTAATTATAAATATTATCAAGAGATTTTATTTTAAATTTCCAAAGCCCAATTCCCTTTTTAAATTACTAATCCATATAAACAAATAACAGTTATTTCCAAAATCATATTTATTTTAATTGATCAATTCACATTTTATTTAATTAGATTAAATATTTATTAAAATAACCGGGGCCAAAATCCAGGGTCGTTACAATGAACAACTCAAACCTTTTTCCCAAAAGATAGTGCCTCCACATCTTTAAGGAAAAAACGATAGCCGCTAACTCTAAGTTGTCAGTTGGGTATCTCTTCTTGGGGTCCTTTAACTATCTACTAGCATAATCTACCACCCTTCGTTCTTACATAAGAACTACTCCTAATCCCGTGCCACATGCATCAGTATAAATGGTGAAAGGCTTCTTCCTATTAGGAATAATCAGCATTGGCATGCTAGTCAACAGCTCTTTCAGCTTCTCGAATGCTTCCATGCATTTCTTATCCATGTAAAAACTATATTCTTCTTTGTTAAGAAAGTTAACGGGATTGCTATCCTTGCATAGTTCTTAATGAATTTCCTATAATTATTCGTCAATCCTAGAAAACTCCTAACCTCCGTTGCGTTCTTCGAAAAATTCCAATCTTTAATAGCTTCCACCTTTTTGGGGTCTAAACACAATCCTTTCTCGAAAATAATGTGTCCAAGATAGTTTACATCCTTTATCCAAAAGTGAATTTTTTTTTAGAATTTGGCTTTAAGTTGGTGCCTTCCTAAAGTCCCTAGTACCTCTCTTAAGTGAATCATCATCGTCCTCACTTTTAGAGTATACTAGAATATCATCTACAAACGTTACGATGAATTTATTTAGATGTCCCCGAAAGACTCTACTTATCAAATCTAAAAAGTATATAGGGGCATTCGTCAATTCGAAAGCCATCACTCCCATTCATATAGTCCATCTAGAGTGCAAAATGCATTTTTCTTCTTGCTATACTTAACTCTCCTCAATTGATGAAATCCTATTGCGAAGTTCAATTGGGAAAAGATTTTTGCTCCGACAAGCTAGTCAAAAAATATTTATTCTAGGTTAGTGACCTATTCTTCTTAGTCAACTTGCTGAGCTCTCGATTATGAGTGTATAGCCTTGAAGGGCCATTAGTGTAAAGAAAACAGTTGCTTCCTATTCAAAGTACTACGACGAATAAATCCTTTCTACAATAGCTTCAAAATTTGCTTATCCAACTCTCACCTTTCTTTGGGGCCAATGCGTCTTAGTGAAAGAGCGACGGGTCATGTGTCCCTTTCTAAATCGATCCTAAAGTTGATCTCCCTTCAGGGAGGAAGACCCGAGACTTCTCCAAAGGTGTCAGAAAATTCTTGAACTACAGGTACCCATGAGATCTCATCTTGTGACTAGTTCGGTGAATATAAATAGCTTAACTTGACTAAGTTTTAGGGCGTAAAACAAACATCTATATCTCATCCCTTACAACTCCTTAACAAATCCTCCTGTCGCAATATAAGACAGCCCCATGCTATGATAACCAGTCCACTCCTAGGGTACGTCCATACCACTCAAAACTAAGAATACACGCATTACATGTAAAAACAATGATACATATATCCACAACTAGGTCTTTGCATGTTAAATAAATGTGTGTCGGCCCTTCAATATGATTTTATGCGACCATTGAATTGGTGATAACTTGGGTATTTAGACTCATAACTACATTTCTAGCTATGGATGAACGTAATGCTCCCAAGTCAATTAGGTTACAAGTATTATTCCCAGAAATGATAGTTTTACTTCCATTATCGCTTTCCTTTGATCCCTAGGGGAAGTTCTACATGAGAAAGGTACAACCTCAATGGTCTATGCTTGCCCATATTGTCCTTCCTTAGCTGGCTATGGACACCAACTCTTATAGCGTCCCTCCTTATGGTAGTGGTAACATCTTCCTTTAAACTTCTCTCTCATTAAGCTCACCTTACAATCCTTAGCAATGTATCCTTTCTTGTGACATCTATGACATGTTATACCTTCTTTCTTGAATTTCCACTTTGCCTTTTTGTTTTCCCAAAAGGATTCTTAATACATTTTCAATAGAAATTAGGCAAACTCTGACATTTAATACCTATATTTTAGGTAGGTCCCTGTCATTTAATACCTAAATGCAAGGCAGACCCCTCTCTGGTACTCTCTAACTAGCATCGTACAAAATCTCATCAGGCTACTTAGTACTTCCTTTTGGGAGAGGCAGATCCGACAATAGCCAACTAATACCTCAACCCTGAAAAGGTCATTTCCTGATATTTCCCACTACCATGCCTAAATGGTAACCCCAACCATGTCATACTTCTTAGGTAGAAAGAACATGGATCCTACTATAGCCACCTAATACTCCTAACCTTGAAGCGGGTTTTACGTATTATGACCTATAACCCAAACTGTGACGTCTCAAATTAGTCTGACTATTCGTGGGCGCTGGTTACTAGATTAGCTGAGCAGACTTACCCTATAGAATTGAGACTAACCCCGCATCCTCCATGAGTACTTATTATAAGTGATATCTCACATCGGTTCCAAAGTCATATTGCTGATACCTAGATTAGCTAGGTAGACTTCTGTTTGCTCTTAATTGACCTCGCATTCCTATAACTTAGTCATAATTTCCACTCTCCTAACATACTACCATATTTATCTCATTGCGTTTCCCATTAAGGCTATATAAGGAAAACTCCTTATTTCACCCTTAACTTCTTTCCTAAGAGGTTTAATACTTATTACAAACATATTTATATCACGTAATTGCATGTGCACATGCACACACATACATAGATAAACACACACACACGTAATTAAATATTCCAAAGTGTGCGAAGATTTTGCATCATATTCTAATCATTTAAATGTCAAAACTTCCAAATTATACAAGTCCGACTTCAAATAATAATTAACAAAATAGCTAATATCCTTAGCCAAAACCAATAGACTTCCATAAAGTAAAATAGAATCTTATACCAAAATTATTCTATATTAAAATAGTAGAATCGATGCTTCTATTTTATGTAATAACATTTGTAATTTAAATATTTTATACTCTATTCAACTTTTATGTAAACTAGTCTAAAGTAAAAATGGAATTTATATTCCAATCACGAAAATAGGCAATGCGAACTATGAATAAGGGAATTCGCACCTTACACACCATTTCCTATCTTAATTTAGTTTTTGAATCCTTTAACACATCAATAAAGAAGAATTGGAAGTGGAATAGAATATAAAATACCAAATTGCAATATTCATACAAACCCTACTATTTTAATATAAAACAACTGAGATTCCAATAAGAATTGACATTTCATTTAGGAAAATTTTAGGGTTTTAATTTTAATTTAATGTTTTCGTAAAGTTAATTCCCATGGCATAAAAAAATCCAAATTCAATGATACAAATACTAAAATGAGAAAAATTTAAGATTCCTACTCATAGATGATTCCAAGCTTTCTCCTTTGGATTTGATTAAGCCTGCTTTAAATCTCTTTTCGGACCTTTTCTTTTTGAAATATAAAATAACTGAATTGTACATAAATTAGATTTAGAATTTCAGGGATTGGAGAAGCATATACATAGAAATCGAATATTAAATGTCCAAAATTCCTTACTTGAAAATCCTAAGAATTTCTGAATCGCATAAAAAAAGAGGCTGATAGATCCGCTTGCATTCTTAAATAATCTATGAATAAAAGTAGAGGGATGACCACTTATTTATAGTGGTTAGAAGACATCAGAATCATTGAATTTAAGTTAATTTAAAATAATAAAATTCCGGTCGTTTGCGCTTAGTAAAACCCTAGCCGCGACCACAACCACCAATCGACCGCCCTTCCCCAAGCGGCCGACCGCAAGCAGTATACTTCTAGCTATCGAACGACCCAAGGAAGGTGGTCGACTGGTAGCCTATAAATGATAATGTATTTATTTGTCGTGTAACGACCCGGTATTTTCAACCATTCGCATCCATTATAAGTGCATAGGCAGACACTCATGCCGGAATTGAATTGCTCAAAATACCGCGTTGTAAATAAAATTTTGGCAAACCTCAGAATATACAGTAAATAAAATCACAGACACAGAGTAATAATAATGCAGCGGAAGAAAAGGAGATAGTAGTTCATGAAGCTACTATATAAAATATAAGATACATCAGGGTTAAATAAGATACAACCGAAGAGTAACAAGATACATCTGGTACAAATCAGATATGTCACTGAAACACTGGATACTGAAACAAAATAGATGGCTGGATCTTCAAGGAAATCTCCAACTCCGAAGGTGAATCTTGAATGCTAACTCATTCAATCTGACCCGAGCGTAAAGCAAAACACAAAACCCTCGAGTCAGGACATAAATACTTATAAGCTGTAAATCAACTCAAGTGAACAGTAACAAAATGCATCAGTAACTTAAAGGATGCTTGGGACCGCCCATCCTCTAAGGATCCGTTAAACTATTTACTATGTAGTAATATACGCTATATACGGTAGTGTCTAATCAGCAAAGTATAATCATATAGAAAATAGCGTTAAGGGGATGGTGAAACTTAACGCGGTCGGATCTTTAAAACCAAAATCGTAGTGGGCTCGATATAAGGATATGACACGGCACGCGAGGCAATGCCAGGGTGGATACACCGTTCGCACTCCCGGACCGGTGGTGACGGCAAGCCAGCAGCTTCCGCCCACCTCGACCAATACCCCCGAATCAAAGTGGCGCCACCGAATCGGATCACAAAAGTAATAGAATAGTTTCCGATGGAGCATGCTCGATGAAAGGGTGCGACCCTTTGTGTAGCCCGGTATAGCTCCTGTTTTAGTCATATATGCCAACTCACGGGAGTTGGGTCCACGTAACATACCTCGAGAACGTCACCACCATCCTACTTCATTCTGAAATCTCCACCGTGTACACAGTTGTTAAAGTGGTTTTCGGTATTGTCCGGCTATAAGACAATATCCGATCCCGGTCTCTTTAACAACTAATCATTATTATAACCCATGGATATTTATTTCAAATAATTTATACTTTCAAGACCAAAATATCATACTCATTTCAAAACAATATCACAATTGTATCATTTCCATTTCAAAAAAATTCAATATTATATCATTAAAATAAAACTCAAATTTTCAAATCATTGAATATTTCTTTAAATTTATTAAACTTGAAATATTCCTTTAAATTATCATAGCATTTTGGAAATGTTACCTTAAGGAATCATAGCATTTTTGGAATGTACTACTTTCCACTTTACATTGTATATAATCAAAGTATTGATAAGCTTAAAATTTTAACATGTCAATTTATCATAGCCTTATAGTTAAATAAACTTTCTTACTGTAATATACAATTTAAACCGAAATTCTTATGTTAAGTTAAAAGCACCTTATTAACTTACATTATTATTACAATAAAGAAACTTTATTATTTTAATCATTTAAAGTATGCCATTCACATAAATTAAAACTTGCTTATCAAATGTACGTTATCAACTTACATTTTATTATTACAGTAAGTAACATTTATCATTTTAATCAATTTAAAATACACCATTACATTGATTAAAATCTACGTGTCAAATGTACGTTTTAAATTTTATATTCCTATTACAATAATGAACATTTATTAATTAAATCAATACCACACTACTTAACTGTACATGTTTCTTTCTTAATTAAAACTTTACATGTTCTTGCATTAATTAAAACTTTCATGTTCTCTCATTAATTAGGACTTTACACGTTTCTTTCATTAATTCAAAACTTATACGTTTCTTTCATTAATTAAAACTTATACCTTTCTTTCATTAATTAGGAATTTACATGTTCCTATCATTAATTAGAACACCATACGTTCTTTCATTAATTAAAACCTATACGTTTCTTTCATAAATTAAAACCTATACGTTTCTTTCATAAATTAAAACCTATACGTTTCCTTCATAAATTAAAACCTATACGTTTCCTTCATAAATTAAAACCTATATGTTTCTTCATAAATTAAAACCTACTTCATAAATTAAAACCTATATGTTTCCTTCATAAATTAAAACCTATACGTTTCTTTCATAAATTAAAACCTATAGTTTTCTTTCATAAATTAAAACCTATACGTTTCTTTCATAAATTAAAACCTATACGTTTCAACCTATACGTTTCTTTCATAAATTAAAACCTATACGTTTCAACCTATATGTTTCTTTCATTAATTAAAACTTAACATTTCAGATTTATATTACCATTTCACAAATTTAACTAAACTTTCAGTTTATTTAATTAATTTAACATCTTTAGTTAAAACTCAAATTTCACATTTTCAAGTCAAGTTATATTTTAAAATTTCATTTTCAACAGTCATTTATTCAACCACTTAAATTTATAGAAAATCAATAATTCTTTAATAAATCACTTAAATTCAAATATAAATCAATTTATCATATTTACCATTTTTCAAATAAAATTAAAGTCCATTTTATTCATGTAACCTAAATATCATTTTTAGTCAAAATTCCAAATTTCAAACATAAGTTATATTTCAAAATCCAGTTAATCCATTCATAAATTACATTTTAACACATAGAAAATCATAATTTATTTATTTTAAAACCTTTCAAAATCTATTTAAATCAAATTTCATAATTTTATATTTTTAAAATACTTAAAATATTCAAAGCACGTTATAGAATAACCACGGGTCTGTATATAGTTTTCTAACCTAGGTCAAGTGATACGGATATGTATCATTTCAATCCGCAGTTTAAAAGGTAAAAATCCGGGTTCTATCATTACAAACCCGCAATCCTAAGTTTAAATAAATAAATAAAATAAAATAGGCCTATCATTTCAGCCCATAATGATTTTTATCCTAACAGGGAACTTGCAGTGTGATCATATACAGAAATAATATAAACAATGTCAATATCACAATATACAGTCATGTATCAGATGTCAGGTGAAAATTAACAGTTTTAACATGGTAATAACATGGTAATAACACGGCATAGCATATCATATGATCATCATTAACTTGCATAAACATTTTACATTACTAAACACTTGTCATCAATCCACTTTTCATAAGTATATATGTCAGAGTGAGAAAGACTCACCTTTTTCAAAGCTAGAGACCAAAACAACATACAAGCACGACTCCAAAGGCACGACAAGCACAATTTCACGACTTTTGATTTGAGTTGAAAGATAGCCAAGATATGATTTTGTATCAACAACCCAAAACAAAACAAAGCAGACACTATATAAACATTCAACATAAAATAACATTGAAACAATTTTGAAATACAAAGCGAAATGAACAAGATAGATTGGACCTTGCTTCAACCACTTCAATGCTTGGCCTAAGGGACACTTATGCTTGGCTATGATGATGCTTTGGCTCAGGTATGACATCATATAGGTCAGGTTTAACATCATATAGGCAAGGCAACAAGTGGAGATGAAGGGAATGAGGCAACAATGGTCAAAAACATTGTTTTTAGGCATGTAGGTTGCAATTTGAAGGGTTTGGCCACCATAGATGGCTTGCCAAGGTCATGGTTGGTGGAGTAGATGGTGTTGGAGTCATGGAAGAGATGTAGGAGTTTGTGGCTGCGGCTATGGAGAAGAGGCCGATCCAAACTTAGAAGAGAAACAAGGCAAAATTGCATAGAAAAGTAAGAAAAGTAGAAAGAAGAGAGGGATTTACCTAAATTTTTTTCTTCAAGGTGGAGGCCATGATTTTTAGGATTTTGGGGCTTCAAAAATTCGTGAATGACAAGAGGAAGTCGGCTGCAAAGGATGGGGAAAGGAATGGCTAAGATGAATTGATGTATTAATGACAGAAGAAACTGCAAAAGAAACGGATAAAACGTTTTTCCGTTTCTTAGCTCTTAACCCTTTCAAATTTCTCATATATATTTATATACATCCAAATAACTGAAAATAATTAAAATATCAGTTAAAATTCGAAAATATAACAGATAAACAAAATATTAAAAATTAAATATTAATTAGATATGATTAAATAAGAAAAATAGCACAGAAAAATGAAAACTAGACTTAAGAATTAGAAATAACTTCAATACACTTTGGAAAAATTTACTTAAATTTAAATACATGTAAAATGAATAAAATAAAGTAAAACACAGCAAATAAAAGTGAGTGCATAAAATAAATAAATAAATTTTAATTATATATAATTAAAATAAGAAAATGGCTTAAAATTGTAGACTAGGCTTTAAAATTAGAAATAAATCCAAATGAATTTTTAGAAAATCTTCATGGACTTGTAAAATATTTATAAAAAATAAAATAACAAAAAATAAAAGTTCATTCACAAAAAAAATTTATTAAATATAATTTATACGAAGAAAATGGCAGAAAATTAGAAAACAGCCTTTAAAAATAGGAAATAAATACAGTAAATTTTGGAAAAATTCTATTATCATTTAAAAATATTTAAAAGTCAAAATATACATAATAAAACATATTATCACATAATAAAATAAAATATAACCAAGAAGAAGTAATTTATACAATTTAAAATAGTCATTGTTAAATAACCCTATATACGCACAATATTGTAAAGGGTATAACTTTCACAATTTACATCCAAATTCAACGAAACGAAAAGTGGTGTTCTTATAATTTTATGTACTTTCATAATAAAAGAAAAAATTTAAAATATTAAAATTTGAAGTTGAAAGTCACAGTTTGACTATTTTGACCAAAATCAGCATTTCAGGCAAATATTCAACTTACACAAGTTTGGAATTATAACTCATATAAAAATCAAGATTATATTTAAATAATAAATTTAATCATTTCAAATAAGTAAAATAAGTTTTTAAATCAAAATTTTATATTAAAATAATTAAAATATACAATAAAATAATTACAAAATACAGGGTTGTTACACTCTCCTCCACTCAAAACTTTTCGTCCCCGAAAAGGAATGAGGTATGGAAGGGCACAGAAAAGATAGAGTGAAATAGGATTAAGAAAAGATGGCAAGGAGATTGAAATTATACCTGATAACTGTTGTTATAGGTAAGTTTCGCAAGGTGCAGATTATCAAAGATTATAGAAAGATTTCTAAACAGAAAGATCATAGAAAGATGCATATACCAGTCTATAGCAAGATAAGGATGATAAGAACAACCAATAGATAGTTTGAAAAACAAAATAAGGAAATGAATTTGAAAGCATGGAGATTTCAGCTTAAATAGAAAATAAACTTTTACACAAGTTACATAAATCTTAACTATCTCAAATTTCATTATCTTATTATTCAATCATCTTAAATTAACAATTTTTTTTTTAAAACCATGGGTTATAAAAAAAAAATCATTTATTACACTCACAATGTATTTAATAAATTTTATTCTTCTTTATTCCTAATAAAAATTAAATTTATTCCTCTCAATATATTTATCACTCATGTTCAATATACTTACACTTATTATAACTGCTTCCTTTTATTCTTAGTTCTTTTAACATCATTTTATTGTAAGTTATTCAATTTCCCTTTATTATATTTACCTCTGTTAATCATTTTATAATTAAAATTTAAGTGTATAACATTTATTATAACCACTCAAATTTTATTTATAAAATCTTTTTATATCGTATATTATCCAATTACATTTTTAACTTCTGAAATTAAGGTAAGTTATATTGGAATGCAATTTGTATTATACAAATAAAACTTTCCAATTCAATTATCTCAAGCTTAAATCAATTTTTTTTTTCTTTTTATAATTGAAATTATTCTTTAAAAATAGAATTTTAAGAATTAAATTTCCGATTTCTTCAGACCATTTAGAGATAAGAAATAATATATATACATATATAATATGTCAAATCAAATTTCAATCATATATGTATATATATATATATATATATATTATAAATCAAGTCATATTTTAGAAATTCAAATCAATTTAATTTCCCAAAACAAAGCTGTAGCAAGACTACAGAACAGTCTCTTAACTTCGAAACTCGAAAATGAACGTCGATGATGTCGCGATCATCACCGAAGTTATTTTCCAGCGACAAAGAGAAGAGCACTAATTTTAAACCTTTAAAATTCTTTGAAAACAAATTCTATTCAAAATACTTTAAATAATATAACCTTTTAAAACTTTAAACCAAAGTTCGAAATAATCGGAATTTTAAATCCTCAAATTCTTGTTTTAAATTCATTTCATTAAGTTCCATAAATTTACTTATATATCAAAATTTATTTCATTAACCAAATTTTAAAATAATATTGTGTCAGTTTGTTCTGTCAAAGTGTTTTAGAAATCCTATCGATAACGTTGATCAGACGAATCGATCAGAAACCCAAATCAACATCAACAACTCAAACAACACAATATATAAAACAAAACATAGATATACAAGTACAATTCAAAATGTTTAGAAGAATAGATTGGAAACAAAAGACAATATGATTAAATAACAGAGTAGGGAGGTGGATAAGCTTAAATAAATCACGGGCAACCTTAACCGGGTCAACTGTGACTTAAAGAATAAGATCAATGTGGATTTTTCTGTGGTAAATCTACATTCAATCTCAAGAGTTAGAGTTTGAAATAACAAAAGATATTAGCATCTAAACCAAGGATAGATAAGAATCTCTGGTGAATCGATGCTAACTACAAAGGAGTTTTCCCCTTTTTTCAATTCAATTTGAAATTGGCGTAACCACCGACTCACTAGAAAGATCATTCGAAGCGGAGTTATGGGTTACTCCAGAATCAAAAGAAGATGAATAGTGAGGGATACGAATGGATTTTGGAACCGTAGGGAATGTTCCAAAATTCAAAGGAATCGAGTCAAAAGGGAGAGATTCAAACTCAAATGAAAGTGATTCTGTAAATAAACTCACTCCATATGCTGAGTTTTGCCTAGAGCTACCAAAGCTCTGATACCAACTATAACGACCCGGTATTTTCAACCATTCGCATCCATTATAAGTGCATAGGCAGACACTCATGCCGGAATTGAATTGCTCAAAATACCGCGTTATAAATAAAATTTTGGCAAACCTCAGAATATACAGTAAATAAAATCACAGATCACAGACAAAGAGTAATAATAATGCAGCGGAAGAAAAAGAGATAGTAGTTCATGAAGCTACTATATAAAATATAAGATACATCAGGGTTAAATAAGATACAACCGAAGAGTAACAAGATACATCTGGTACAAATCAGATACGTCACTGAAACACTGGATACTGAAACAAAATAGATGGCTGGATCTTCAAGGAAAGCTCCAACTCCGAAGGTGAATCTTGAATGCTAACTCATTCAATCTGACCCGAGCGTAAAGCAAAACACAAAACCCTCGAGTCAGGACATAAATACTTATAGGCTGTAAATCAACTCAAGTGAACAGTAACAAAATGCATCAGTAACTTAAAGGATGGTTGGGACCGTCCATCCTCTAAGGATCCGTTAAACTATTTACTATGTAGTAATATACGCTATATACGGTAGTGTCTAATCAGCAAAGTATAATCATATAGAAAATAGCGTTAAGGGGATGGTGAACCTTAACGCGGTCGGATCTTTAAAACCAAAATCATAGTGGGCTCGATATAAGGATATGACACAGCACGCGAGGCAATGCCAGGGTGGATACACCGTTTGCACTCCCGGACCGGTGGTGACGGCAAGCCAACAGCTTCCGCCCACCTTGAACAATACCCCCGAGTCAAAGTGGCGCCACCGAATCGAATCACAAAAGTAATAGAATAGTTTCCGATGGAGCATGCTCGATGAAAGGGTGCGACCCTTTGTGTAGCCCGGTATAGCTCCTGTTTTAGTCATATATGCCAACTCACGGGAGTTGGGTCCACGTAACATACCTCGAGAACGTCGCCACCATCCTACTTCATTCTAAAATCTCCACCGCGTACACAGTTGTTAAAGTGGTTTTCGGTATTGTCCGGCTATAAGACAATATCCGATCCCGGTCTCTTTAACAACTAATCATTATTATAACCCATGGATATTTATTTCAAATAATTTATACTTTCAAGACCAAAATATCATACTCATTTCAAAACAATATCACAATTGTATCATTTCCATTTCAAAAAAATTCAATATTATATCATTAAAATAAAACCCAAATTTTCAAATCATTGAATATTTCTTTAAATTTATTAAACTTGAAATATTCCTTTAAATTATCATAGCATTTTGGAAATGTTACCTTAAGGAATCATAGCATTTTTGGAATGTACTACTTTCCACTTTACATTGTATATAATCAAAGTATTGATAAGCTTAAAATTTTAACATGTCAATTTATCATAGCCTTATAGTTAAATAAACTTTCTTACTGTAATATACAATTTAAACCGAAATTCTTATGTTAAGTTAAAAGCACCTTATTAACTTACATTATTATTACAATAAAGAAACTTTATTATTTTAATCATTTAAAGTATGCCATTCACATAAATTAAAACTTGCTTATCGAATGTACGTTATCAACTTACATTTTATTATTACAGTAAGTAACACTTATCATTTTAATCAATTTAAAATACACCATTACATTGATTAAAATCTACGTGTCAAATGTACGTTTTAAATTTTATATTCCTATTACAATAATGAACATTTATTAATTAAATCAATACCACACTACTTAACTGTACATGTTTCTTTCTTAATTAAAACTTTACATGTTCTTGCATTAATTAAAACTTTCATGTTCTCTCATTAATTAGGACTTTACACGTTTCTTTCATTAATTCAAAACTTATACGTTTCTTTCATTAATTAAAACTTATACCTTTCTTTCATTAATTAGGAATTTACATGTTCCTATCATTAATTAGAACACCATACGTTCTTTCATTAATTAAAACCTATACGTTTCTTTCATAAATTAAAACCTATACATTTCTTTCATAAATTAAAACCTATACGTTTCCTTCATAAATTAAAACCTATACGTTTCCTTCATAAATTAAAACCTATATGTTTCTTTATAAATTAAAACCTACTTCATAAATTAAAACCTATATGTTTCCTTCATAAATTAAAACCTATACGTTTCCTTCATAAATTAAAACCTATAGGTTTCTTTCATAAATTAAAACCTATACGTTTCTTTCATAAATTAAAACCTATACGTTTCAACCTATACGTTTCTTTCATAAATTAAAACCTATACGTTTCAACCTATACGTTTCTTTCATTAATTAAAACTTAACATTTCAGATTTATATTACCATTTCACAAATTTAACTAAACTTTCAGTTTATTTAATTAATTTAACATCTTTAGTTAAAACTCAAATTTCACATTTTCAAGTCAAGTTATATTTTAAAATTTCATTTTCAACAGTCATTTATTCAACCACTTAAATTTATAGAAAATCAATAATTCTTTAATAAATCACTTAAATTCAAATATAAATCAATTTATCATATTTACCATTTTCCAAATAAAATTAAAGTCCATTTTATTCATGTAACTTAAATATCATTTTTAGTCAAAATTCCAAATTTCAAACATAAGTTATATTTCAAAATCCAGTTAATCCATTCATAAATTACATTTTAACACATAGAAAATCATAATTTATTTATTTTAAAACCTTTCAAAATCTATTTAAATCAAATTTCATAATTTTATATTTTTAAAATACTTAAAATATTCAAAGCACGTTATAGAATAACCACGGGTCTGTATATAGTTTTCTAACCTACGTCAAGTGATACGGATATGTATCATTTCAATCCGCAGTTTAAAAGGTAAAAATCCGGGTTCTATCATTACAAACCCACAATCCCAAGTTTAAATAAATAAATAAAATAAATTAGGCCTATCATTTCAGCCCATAATGATTTTTATCCTAACAGGGAACTTGCAGTGTGATCATATACAGAAATAATATAAACAATGTCAATATCACAACATACAGTCATGTATCAGATGTCAGGTGAAAATTAACAGTTTTAACATGGTAATAACATGGTAATAACACGGCATAGCATATCATATGATCATCATTAACTTGCATAAAATTTTACATTACTAAACACTAGTCATCAATCCACTTTTCATAAGTATATATGTCAGAGTGAGAAAGACTCACCTTTTTCAAAGCTAGAGACCAAAACAACATACAAGCACGACTCCAAAGGCACGACAAGCACAATTTCACGACTTTTGATTTGAGTTGAAAGATAGCCAAGATATGATTTTGTATCAACAACCCAAAACAAAACAAAGCAGACACTATATAAACATTCAACATAAAATAACATTGAAACAATTTTGAAATACAAAGCGAAATGAACAAGATAGATTGGACCTTGCTTCAACCACTTCAATGCTTGGCCTAAGGGACACTTATGCTTGGCTATGATGATGCTTTGGCTCAGGTATGACATCATATAGGTCAGGTTTAACATCATATAGGCAAGGCAACAAGTGGAGATGAAGGGAATGAGGCAACAATGGTCAAAAACATTGTTTTTAGGCATGTAGGTTGCAATTTGAAGGGTTTGGCCACCATAGATGGCTCGGCCATGGTCATGGTTGGTGGAGTAGATGGTGTTGGAGTCATGGAAGAGATGTAGGAGTTTGTGGCTGCGGCTATGGAGAAGAGGCCGATCCAAACTTAGAAGAGAAACAAGGCAAAATTGCATAGAAAAATAAGAAAAGTAGAAAGAAGAGAGGGATTTACCTAATTTTTTTTCTTCAAGGTGGAGGCCATGATTTTTAGGATTTTGGGGCTTCAAAAATTCGTGAATGACAAGAGGAAGTCGGCTGCAAAGGATGGGGAAAGGAATGGCTAAGATGAATTGATGTATTAATGACAGAAGAAACTGCAAAAGAAACGGATAAAACGTTTTTCCGTTTCTTAGCTCTTAACCCTTTCAAATTTCTCATATATATTTATATACATCCAAATAACTGAAAATAATTAAAATATCAGTTAAAATTCGAAAATATAACAGATAAACAAAATATTAAAAATTAAATATTAATTAGATATGATTAAATAAGAAAAATAGCACAGAAAAATGAAAACTAGACTTAAGAATTAGAAATAACTTCAATACACTTTGGAAAAATTTACTTAAATTTAAATACATGTAAAATGAATAAAATAAAGTAAAACACAGCAAATAAAAGTGAGTGCATAAAATAAATAAATAAATTTTAATTATATATAATTAAAATAAGAAAATGGCTTAAAATTGTAGACTAGGCTTTAAAATTAGAAATAAATCCAAATGAATTTTTAGAAAATATTCATGGACTTGTAAAATATTTATAACAAATAAAATAACAAAAAATAAAAGTGCATTCACAAAAAAAAAATTATTAAATATAATTTATACGAAGAAAATGGCAGAAAATTAGAAAACAACCTTTAAAAATAGGAAATAAATACAGTAAATTTTGGAAAAAATCTATTATCATTTAAAAATATTTAAAAGTCAAAATATACATAATAAAACATATTATCACATAATAAAATAAAATATAACCAAGAAGAAGTAATTTATACAATTTAAAATAGTCATTGTTAAATAACCCTATATACGCACAATATTGTAAAGGGTATAACTTTCACAATTTACATCCAAATTCAACGAAACGAAAAGTGGTGTTCTTATAATTTTATGTACTTTCATAATAAAAGAAAAAATTTAAAATTTTAAAATTTTAAGTTGAAAGTCACAGTTTGACTATTTTGACCAAAATCAGCATTTCAGGCAAATATTCAACTTACACAAGTTTGGAATTATAACTCATATAAAAATCAAGATTATATTTAAATAATAAATTTAATCATTTCAAATAAGTAAAATAAGTTTTTAAATCAAAATTTTATATTAAAATAATTAAAATATACAATAAAATAATTACAAAATACAGGGTTGTTACACTCTCCTCCACTCAAAACTTTTCGTCCCCGAAAAGGAATGAGGTATGGAAGGGCACAGAAAAGATAGAGTAAAATAGGATTAAGAAAAGATGGCAAGGAGATTGAAATTATACCTGATAACTGTTGTTATGGGTAAGTTTCGCAAGGTGCAGATTATCAAAGATTATAGAAAGATTTCTAAACAGAAAGATCATAGAAAGATGCATATACCAGTCTATAGCAAGATAAGGATGATAAGAACAACCAATAGATAGTTTGAAAAACAAAATAAGGAAATGAATTTGAAAGCATGGAGATTTCAGCTTAAATAGAAAATAAACTTTTACACAAGTTACATAAATCTTAACTATCTCAAATTTCATTATCTTATTATCCAATCATCTTAAATTAACAATTTTTTTTTTAAAACCATGGGTTATAAAAAAATAATCATTTATTACACTCACAATGTATTTAATAAATTTTATTCTTCCTTATTCCTAATAAAAATTAAATTTATTCCTCTCAATATATTTATCACTCATGTTCAATATACTTACACTTATTATAACTGCTTCCTTTTATTCTTAGTTCTTTTAACATCATTTTATTGTAAGTTATTCAATTTCCCTTTATTATATTTACCTCTGTTAATCATTTTATAATTAAAATTTAAGTGTATAACATTTATTATAACCACTCAAATTTTATTTATAAAATCTTTTTATATCGTATATTATCCAATTACATTTTTAACTTCTGAAATTAAGGTAAGTTATATTGGAATGCAATTTGTATTATACAAATAAAACTTTCCAATTCAATTATCTCAAGCTTAAATCAATTTTTTTTTTCTTTTTATAATTGAAATTATTCTTTAAAAATAGAATTTTAAGAATTAAATTTCCGATTTCTTCAGACCATTTAGAGATAAGAAATAATATATATACATATATAATATGTCAAATCAAATTTCAATCATATATCTATATATATATATATATATATATATTATAAATCAAGTCATATTTTAGAAATTCAAATCAATTTAATTTCCCAAAACAAAGCTGTAGCAAGACTACAGAACAGTCTCTTAACTTCGAAACTCAAAAATGAACGTCGATGATGTCGCGATCATCACCGAAGTTATTTTCCAGCGACAAAGAGAAGAGCACTAATTTTAAACCTTTAAAATTCTTTGAAAAAAATTCTATTCAAAATACTTTAAATAATATAACCTTTTAAAACTTTAAACCAAAGTTCGAAATAATCGGAATTTTAAATCCTCAAATTCTTGTTTTAAATTCATTTCATTAAGTTCCATAAATTTACTTATATATCAAAATTTATTTCATTAACCAAATTTTAAAATAATATTGTGTCAGTTTGTTCTGTCAAAGTGTTTTAGAAATCCTATCGATAACGTTGATCAGACGAATCGATCAGAAACCCAAATCAACACCAACAACTCAACAACACAATATATAAAACAAAACATAGATATACAAGTACAATTCAAAATGTTTAGAAGAATAGATTGGAAACAAAAGACAATATGATTAAATAACAGAGTAGGGAGGTGGATAAGCTTAAATAAATCACGGGCAACCTTAACCGGGTCAACTGTGACTTAAAGAATAAGATCAATGTGGATTTTTCTGTGGTAAATCTACATTCGATCTCAAGAGTTAGAGTTTGAAATAACAAAAGATATTAGCATCTAAACCAAGGATAGATAAGAATCTCTGGTGAATCGATGCTAACTGCAAAGGAGTTTTCCCCTTTTTTCAATTCAATTTGAAATTGGCGTAACCACCGACTCACTAGAAAGATCATTCGAAGCGGAGTTATGGGTTACTCCAGAATCAAAAGAAGATGAATAGTGAGGGATACGAATGGATTTTGGAACCGTAGGGAATGTTCCAAAATTCAAAGGAATCGAGTCAAAAGGGAGAGATTCAAACTCAAATGAAAGTGATTCTGTAAATAAACTCACTCCATATGCTGAGTTTTGCCTAGAGCTACCAAAGCTCTGATACCAACTATAACGACCCGGTATTTTCAACCATTCACATCCATTATAAGTGCATAGGCAGACACTCATGCTGGAATTGAATTGCTCAAAATACCGCGTTATAAATAAAATTTTGGCAAACCTCAGAATATACAGTAAATAAAATCACAGATCACAGACAATGAGTAATAATAATGCAGCGGAAGAAAAAGAGATAGTAGTTCATGAAGCTACTATATAAAATATAAGATACATCAGGGTTAAATAAGATACAACCGAAGAGTAACAAGATACATCTGGTACAAATCAGATACGTCACTGAAACACTGGATACTGAAACAAAATAGATGGCTGGATCTTCAAGGAAAGCTCCAACTCCGAAGGTGAATCTTGAATGCTAACTCATTCAATCTGACCCGAGCGTAAAGCAAAACACAAAACCCTCGAGTCAGGACATAAATACTTATAAGCTATAAATCAACTCAAGTGAACAGTAACAAAATGCATCAGTAACTTAAAGGATGGTTGGGACCGCCCATCCTCTAAGGATCCGTTAAACTATTTACTATGTAGTAATATACGCTATATACGGTAGTGTCTAATCAGCAAAGTATAATCATATAGAAAATAGCGTTAAGGGGATGGTGAACCTTAACGCGGTCGGATCTTTAAAACCAAAATCATAGTGGGCTCGATATAAGGATATGACACAGCACGCGAGGCAATGCCAGGGTGGATACACCGTTTGCACTCCCGGACCGGTGGTGACGGCAAGCCAGCAGCTTCCGCCCACCTTGAACAATACCCCCGAATCAAAGTGGCGCCACCGAATCGAATCACAAAAGTAATAGAATAGTTTCCGATGGAGCATGCTCGATGAAAGGGTGCGACCCTTTGTGTAGCCCGGTATAGCTCCTGTTTTAGTCATATATGCCAACTCACGGGAGTTGGGTCCACGTAACATACCTCGAGAACGTCGCCACCATCCTACTTCATTCTAAAATCTCCACCGCGTACACAGTTGTTAAAGTGGTTTTCGGTATTGTCCGGCTATAAGACAATATCCGATCCCGGTCTCTTTAACAACTAATCATTATTATAACCCATGGATATTTATTTCAAATAATTTATACTTTCAAGACCAAAATATCATACTCATTTCAAAACAATATCACAATTGTATCATTTCCATTTCAAAAAAATTCAATATTATATCATTAAAATAAAACCCAAATTTTCAAATCATTGAATATTTCTTTAAATTTATTAAACTTGAAATATTCCTTTAAATTATCATAGCATTTTGGAAATGTTACCTTAAGGAATCATAGCATTTTTGGAATGTACTACTTTCCACTTTACATTGTATATAATCAAAGTATTGATAAGCTTAAAATTTTAACATGTCAATTTATCATAGCCTTATAGTTAAATAAACTTTCTTACTGTAATATACAATTTAAACCGAAATTCTTATGTTAAGTTAAAAGCACCTTATTAACTTACATTATTATTACAATAAAGAAACTTTATTATTTTAATCATTTAAAGTATGCCATTCACATAAATTAAAACTTGCTTATCGAATGTACGTTATCAACTTACATTTTATTATTACAGTAAGTAACACTTATCATTTTAATCAATTTAAAATACACCATTACATTGATTAAAATCTACGTGTCAAATGTACATTTTAAATTTTATATTCCTATTACAATAATGAACATTTATTAATTAAATCAATACCACACTACTTAACTTTACACGTTTCTTTCTTAATTAAAACTTTACATGTTCTTGCATTAATTAAAACTTTCATGTTCTCTCATTAATTAGGACTTTACACGTTTCTTTCATTAATTCAAAACTTATACGTTTCTTTCATTAATTAAAACTTATACCTTTCTTTCATTAATTAGGAATTTACATGTTCCTATCATTAAATAGAACACCATACGTTCTTTCATTAATTAAAACCTATACGTTTCTTTCATAAATTAAAACCTATACGTTTCCTTCATAAATTAAAACCTATACGTTTCCTTCATAAATTAAAACCTATACGTTTCCTTCATAAATTAAAACCTATACGTTTCTTTCATAAATTAAAACCTATAGGTTTCTTTCATAAATTAAAACCTATACGTTTCTTTCATAAATTAAAACCTATACGTAAATTAAAACCTATACGTTTCAACCTATACGTTTCTTTCATAAATTAAAACCTATACGTTTCAACCTATACGTTTCTTTCATTAATTAAAACTTAACATTTCAGATTTATATTACCATTTCACAAATTTAACTAAACTTTCAGTTTATTTAATTAATTTAACATCTTTAGTTAAAACTCAAATTTCACATTTTCAAGTCAAGTTATATTTTAAAATTTCATTTTCAACAGTCATTTATTCAACCACTTAAATTTATAGAAAATCAATAATTCTTTAATAAATCACTTAAATTCAAATATAAATCAATTTATCATATTTACCATTTTCCAAATAAAATTAAAGTCCATTTTATTCATGTAACCTAAATATCATTTTTAGTCAAAATTCCAAATTTCAAACATAAGTTATATTTCAAAATCCAGTTAATCCATTCATAAATTACATTTTAACACATAGAAAATCATAATTTATTTATTTTAAAACCTTTCAAAATCTATTTAAATCAAATTTCATAATTTTATATTTTTAAAATACTTAAAATATTCAAAGCACGTTATAGAATAACCACGGGTCTGTATATAGTTTTCTAACCTAGGTCAAGTGATACGGATATGTATCATTTCAATCCGCAGTTTAAAAGGTAAAAATCCGGGTTCTATCATTACAAACCCGCAATCCCAAGTTTAAATAAATAAATAAAATAAATTAGGCCTATCATTTCAGCCCATAATGATTTTTATCCTAACAGGGAACTTGCAGTGTGATCATATACAGAAATAATATAAACAATGTCAATATCACAGTATACAGTCATGTATCAGATGTCAGGTGAAAATTAACAGTTTTAACATGGTAATAACACGGCATAGCATATCATATGATCATCATTAACTTGCATAAACATTTTACATTACTAAACACTTGTCATCAATCCACTTTTCATAAGTATATATGTCAGAGTGAGAAAGACTCACCTTTTTCAAAGCTAGAGACCAAAACAACATACAAGCACGACTCCAAAGGCACGACAAGCACAATTTCACGACTTTTGATTTGAGTTGAAAGATAGCCAAGATATGATTTTGTATCAACAACCCAAAACAAAACAAAGCAGACACTATATAAACATTCAACATAAAATAACATTGAAACAATTTTGAAATACAAAGCGAAATGAACAAGATAGATTGGACCTTGCTTCAACCACTTCAATGCTTGGCCTAAGGGACACTTATGCTTGGCTATGATGATGCTTTGGCTCAGGTATGACAACATATAGGTCAGGTTTAACATCATATAGGCAAGGCAACAAGTGGAGATGAAGGGAATGAGGCAACAATGGTCAAAAACATTGTTTTTAGGCATGTAGGTTGCAATTTGAAGGGTTTGGCCACCATAGATGGCTCGGCCATGGTCATGGTTGGTGGAGTAGATGGTGTTGGGGTCATGGAAGAGATGTAGGAGTTTGTGGCTGCGGCTATGGAGAAGAGGCCGATCCAAACTTAGAAGAGAAACAAGGCAAAATTGCATAGAAAAGTAAGAAAAGTAGAAAGAAGAGAGGGATTTACCTAATGTTTTTTCTTCAAGGTGGAGGCCATGATTTTTAGGATTTTGGGGCTTCAAAAATTCGTGAATGACAAGAGGAAGTCGGCTGCAAAGGATGGGGAAAGGAATGGCTAAGATGAATTGATGTATTAATGACAGAAGAAACTGCAAAAGAAACGGATAAAACGTTTTTCCGTTTCTTAGCTCTTAACCCTTTCAAATTTCTCATTTATATTTATATAAATCCAAATAACTGAAAATAATTAAAATATCAGTTAAAATTCGAAAATATAACAGATAAACAAAATATTAAAAATTAAATATTAATTAGATATGATTAAATAAGAAAAATAGCACAGAAAAATGAAAACTAGACTTAAGAATTAGAAATAACTTCAATACACTTTGGAAAAATTTACTTAAATTTAAATACATGTAAAATGAATAAAATAAAGTAAAACACAGCAAATAAAAGTGAGTGCATAAAATAAATAAATAAATTTTAATTATATATAATTAAAATAAGAAAATGGCTTAAAATTGTAGACTAGGCTTTAAAATTAGAAATAAATCCAAATGAATTTTTAGAAAATCTTCATGGACTTGTAAAATATTTATAACAAATAAAATAACAAAAAATAAAAGTGCATTCACAAAAAAAAAATTATTAAATATAATTTATACGAAGAAAATGGCAGAAAATTAGAAAACAGCCTTTAAAAATAGGAAATAAATACAGTAAATTTTGGAAAAATTCTATTATCATTTAAAAATATTTAAAAGTCAAAATATACATAATAAAACATATTATCACATAATAAAATAAAATATAACCAAGAAGAAGTAATTTATACAATTTAAAATAGTCATTGTTAAATAACCCTATATACGCACAATATTGTAAAGGGTATAACTTTCACAATTTACATCCAAATTCAACGAAACGAAAAGTGGTGTTCTTATAATTTTATGTACTTTCATAATAAAAGAAAAAATTTAAAATTTTAAAATTTGAAGTTGAAAGTCACAGTTTGACTATTTTGACCAAAATCAGCATTTCAGGCAAATATTCAACTTACACAAGTTTGGAATTATAACTCATATAAAAATCAAGATTATATTTAAATAATAAATTTAATCATTTCAAATAAGTAAAATAAGTTTTTAAATCAAAATTTTATATTAAAATAATTAAAATATACAATAAAATAATTACAAAATACAGGGTTGTTACACTCTCCTCCACTCAAAACTTTTCGTCCCCGAAAAGGAATGAGGTATGGAAGGGCACAGAAAAGATAGAGTGAAATAGGATTAAGAAAAGATGGCAAGGAGATTGAAATTATACCTGATAACTGTTGTTATGGGTAAGTTTCGCAAGGTGCAGATTATCAAAGATTATAGAAAGATTTCTAAACAGAAAGATCATAGAAAGATGCATATACCAGTCTATAGCAAGATAAGGATGATAAGAACAACCAATAGATAGTTTGAAAAACAAAATAAGGAAATGAATTTGAAAGCATGGAGATTTCAGCTTAAATAGAAAATAAACTTTTACACAAGTTACATAAATCTTAACTATCTCAAATTTCATTATCTTATTATCCAATCATCTTAAATTAACAATTTTTTTTTTAAAACCATGGGTTATAAAAAAAAATCATTTATTACACTCACAATGTATTTAATAAATTTTATTCTTCTTTATTCCTAATAAAAATTAAATTTATTCCTCTCAATATATTTATCACTCATTTTCAATATACTTACACTTATTATAACTGCTTCCTTTTATTCTTAGTTCTTTTAACATCATTTTATTGTAAGTTATTCAATTTCCCTTTATTATATTTACCTCTGTTAATCATTTTATAATTAAAATTTAAGTGTATAACATTTATTATAACCACTCAAATTTTATTTATAAAATCTTTTTATATCGTATATTATCCAATTACATTTTTAACTTCTGAAATTAAGGTAAGTTATATTGGAATGCAATTTGTATTATACAAATAAAACTTTCCAATTCAATTATCTCAAGCTTAAATCAATTTTTTTTTTCTTTTTATAATTGAAATTATTCTTTAAAAATAGAATTTTAAGAATTAAATTTTCGATTTCTTCAGACCATTTAGAGATAAAAAATAATATATATACATATATAATATGTCAAATCAAATTTCAATCATATATCTATATATATATATATATTATAAATCAAGTCATATTTTAGAAATTCAAATCAATTTAATTTCCCAAAACAAAGCTGTAGCAAGACTACAGAACAGTCTCTTAACTTCGAAACTCGAAAATGAACGTCGATGATGTTGCGATCATCACCGAAGTTATTTTCCAGCGACAAAGAGAAGAGCACTAATTTTAAACCTTTAAAATTCTTTGAAAACAAATTCTATTCAAAATACTTTAAATAATATAACCTTTTAAAACTTTAAACCAAAGTTCGAAATAATCGGAATTTTTAATCCTCAAATTCTTGTTTTAAATTCATTTCATTAAGTTCCATAAATTTACTTATATATCAAAATTTATTTCATTAACCAAATTTTAAAATAATATTGTGTCAGTTTGTTCTGTCAAAGTGTTTTAGAAATCCTATCGATAACGTTGATCAGACAAATCGATCAGAAACCCAAATCAACATCAACAACTCAAACAACACAATATATAAAACAAAACATAGATATACAAGTACAATTCAAAATGTTTAGAAGAATAGATTGGAAACAAAAGACAATATGATTAAATAACAGAGTAGGGAGGTGGATAAGCTTAAATAAATCACGGGCAACCTTAACCGGGTCAACTGTGACTTAAAGAATAAGATCAATGTGGATTTTTCTGTGGTAAATCTACATTCAATCTCAAGAGTTAGAGTTTGAAATAACAAAAGATATTAGCATCTAAACCAAGGATAGATAAGAATCTCTGGTGAATCGATGCTAACTGCAAAGGAGTTTTCCCCTTTTTTCAATTCAATTTGAAATTGGCGTAACCACCGACTCACTAGAAAGATCATTCGAAGCGGAGTTATGGGTTACTCCAGAATCAAAAGAAGATGAATAGTGAGGGATACGAATGGATTTTGGAACCGTAGGGAGTGTTCCAAAATTCAAAGGAATCGAGTCAAAAGGGAGAGATTCAAACTCAAATGAAAGTGATTCTGTAAATAAACTCACTCCATATGCTGAGTTTTGCCTAGAGCTACCAAAGCTCTGATACCAACTATAACGACCCGGTATTTTCAACCATTCGCATCAATTATAAGTGCATAGGCAGACACTCATGCCGGAATTGAATTGCTCAAAATACCGCGTTATAAATAAAATTTTGGCAAACCTCAGAATATACAGTAAATAAAATCACAGATCACAGACAAAGAGTAATAATAATGCAGCGGAAGAAAAAGAGATAGTAGTTCATGAAGCTACTATATAAAATATAAGATACATCAGGGTTAAATAAGATACAACCGAAGAGTAACAAGATACATCTGGTACAAATCAGATACGTCACTGAAACACTGGATACTGAAACAAAATAGATGGCTGGATCTTCAAGGAAAGCTCCAACTCCGAAGGTGAATCTTGAATGCTAACTCATTCAATCTGACCCGAGCGTAAAGCAAAACACAAAACCCTCGAGTCAGGACATAAATACTTATAAGCTGTAAATCAACTCAAGTGAACAGTAACAAAATGCATCAGTAACTTAAAGGATGGTTGGGACCGCCCATCCTCTAAGGATCCGTTAAACTATTTACTATGTAGTAATATACGCTATATACGGTAGTGTCTAATCAGCAAAGTATAATCATATAGAAAATAGCGTTAAGGGGATGGTGAACCTTAACGCGGTCGGATCTTTAAAACCAAAATCATAGTGGGCTCGATATAAGGATATGACACAGCACGCGAGGCAATGCCAGGGTGGATACACCGTTTGCACTCCCGGACCGGTGGTGACGGCAAGCCAGCAGCTTCCGCCCACCTTGAACAATACCCCCGAATCAAAGTGGCGCCACCGAATCGAATCAAAAAAGTAATAGAATAGTTTCCGATGGAGCATGCTCGATGAAAGGGTGCGACCCTTTGTGTAGCCCGGTATAGCTCCTGTTTTAGTCATATATGCCAACTCACGGGAGTTGGGTCCACGTAACATACCTCGAGAACGTCGCCACCATCCTACTTCATTCTGAAATCTCCACCGCGTACACAGTTGTTAAAGTGGTTTTCGGTATTGTCCGGCTATAAGACAATATCCGATCCCGGTCTCTTTAACAACTAATCATTATTATAACCCATGGATATTTATTTCAAATAATTTATACTTTCAAGACCAAAATATCATACTCATTTCAAAACAATATCGCAATTGTATCATTTCCATTTCAAAAAAATTCAATATTATATCATTAAAATAAAACCCAAATTTTCAAATCATTGAATATTTCTTTAAATTTATTAAACTTGAAATATTCCTTTAAATTATCATAGCATTTTGGAAATGTTACCTTAAGGAATCATAGCATTTTTGGAATGTACTACTTTCCACTTTACATTGTATATAATCAAAGTATTGATAAGCTTAAAATTTTAACATGTCAATTTATCATAGCCTTATAGTTAAATAAACTTTCTTACTGTAATATACAATTTAAACCGAAATTCTTATGTTAAGTTAAAAGCACCTTATTAACTTACATTATTATTACAATAAAGAAACTTTATTATTTTAATCATTTAAAGTATGCCATTCACATAAATTAAAACTTGCTTATCGAATGTACGTTATCAACTTACATTTTATTATTACAGTAAGTAACACTTATCATTTTAATCAATTTAAAATACACCATTACATTGATTAAAATCTACGTGTCAAATGTACATTTTAAATTTTATATTCCTATTACAATAATGAACATTTATTAATTAAATCGATACCACACTACTTAACTTTACATGTTTCTTTCTTAATTAAAACTTTACATGTTCTTGCATTAATTAAAACTTTCATGTTCTCTCATTAATTAGGACTTTACACGTTTCTTTCATTAATTCAAAACTTATACGTTTCTTTCATTAATTAAAACTTATACCTTTCTTTCATTAATTAGGAATTTACATGTTCCTATCATTAAATAGAACACCATACGTTCTTTCATTAATTAAAACCTATACGTTTCTTTCATAAATTAAAACCTATACGTTTCCTTCATAAATTAAAACCTATACGTTTCCTTCATAAATTAAAACCTATAAGTTTCCTTCATAAATTAAAACCTATACGTTTCCTTCATAAATTAAAACCTATAGGTTTCTTTCATAAATTAAAACCTATACGTTTCTTTCATAAATTAAAACCTATACGTTTCAACCTATACGTTTCTTTCATAAATTAAAACCTATACGTTTCAACCTATACGTTTCTTTCATTAATTAAAACTTAACATTTCAGATTTATATTACCATTTCACAAATTTAACTAAACTTTCAGTTTATTTAATTAATTTAACATCTTTAGTTAAAACTCAAATTTCACATTTTCAAGTCAAGTTATATTTTAAAATTTCATTTTCAACAGTCATTTATTCAACCACTTAAATTTATAGTAAATCAATAATTCTTTAATAAATCACTTAAATTCAAATATAAATCAATTTATCATATTTACCATTTTCCAAATAAAATTAAAGTCCATTTTATTCATGTAACTTAAATATCATTTTTAGTCAAAATTCCAAATTTCAAACATAAGTTATATTTCAAAATCCAGTTAATCCATTCATAAATTACATTTTAACACATAGAAAATCATAATTTATTTATTTTAAAACCTTTCAAAATCTATTTAAATCAAATTTCATAATTTTATATTTTTAAAATACTTAAAATATTCAAAGCACGTTATAGAATAACCACGGGTCTGTATATAGTTTTCTAACCTAGGTCAAGTGATACGGATATGTATCATTTCAATCCGCAGTTTAAAAGGTAAAAATCCGGGTTCTATCATTACAAACCCGCAATCACAAGTTTAAATAAATAAATAAAATAAATTAGGCCTATCATTTCAGCCCATAATGATTTTTATCCTAACAGGGAACTTGCAGTGTGATCATATACAGAAATAATATAAACAATGTCAATATCACAGTATACAGTCATGTATCAGATGTCAGGTGAAAATTAACAGTTTTAACATGGTAATAACACGGCATAGCATATCATATGATCATCATTAACTTGCATAAACATTTTACATTACTAAACACTTGTCATCAATCCACTTTTCATAAGTATATATGTCAGAGTGAGAAAGACTCACCTTTTTCAAAGCTAGAGACCAAAACAACATACAAGCACGACTCCAAAGGCACGACAAGCACAATTTCACGACTTTTGATTTGAGTTGAAAGATAGCCAAGATATGATTTTGTATCAACAACCCAAAACAAAACAAAGCAGACACTATATAAACATTCAACATAAAATAACATTGAAATAATTTTGAAATACAAAGCGAAATGAACAAGATAGATTGGACCTTGCTTCAACCACTTCAATGCTTGGCCTAAGGGACACTTATGCTTGGCTATGATGATGCTTTGGCTCAGGTATGACATCATATAGGTCAGGTTTAACATCATATAGGCAAGGCAACAAGTGGAGATGAAGGGAATGAGGCAACAATGGTCAAAAACATTGTTTTTAGGCATGTAGGTTGCAATTTGAAGGGTTTGGCCACCATAGATGGATCGGCCATGGTCATGGTTGGTGGAGTAGATGGTGTTGGAGGCATGGAAGAGATGTAGGAGTTTGTGGCTGCGGCTATGGAGAAGAGGCCGATCCAAACTTAGAAGAGAAACAAGGCAAAATTGCATAGAAAAGTAAGAAAAGTAGAAAGAAGAGAGGGATTTACCTAATTTTTTTCTTCAAGGTGGAGGCCATGATTTTTAGGATTTTGGGGCTTCAAAAATTTGTGAATGACAAGAGGAAGTCGGCTGCAAAGGATGGGGAAAGGAATGGCTAAGATGAATTGATGTATTAATGACAAAAGAAACTGCAAAAGAAACGGATAAAACGTTTTTCCGTTTCTTAGCTCTTAACCCTTTCAAATTTCTCATATATATATTTATATACATCCAAATAACTGAAAATAATTAAAATCTCAGTTAAAATTCGAAAATATAACAGATAAACAAAATATTAAAAATTAAATATTAATTTGATATGATTAAATAAGAAAAATAGCACAGAAAAATGAAAACTAGACTTAAGAATTAGAAATAACTTCAATACACTTTGGAAAAATTTACTTAAATTTAAATACATGTAAAATGAATAAAATAAAGTAAAACACAGCAAATAAAAGTGAGTGCATAAAATAAATAAATAAATTTTAATTATATATAATTAAAATAAGAAAATGGCTTAAAATTGTAGACTAGGCTTTAAAATTAGAAATAAATCCAAATGAATTTTTAGAAAATCTTCATGTACTTGTAAAATATTTATAACAAATAAAATAACAAAAAATAAAAGTGCATTCACAAAAAAAAATTTATTAAATATAATTTATACGAAGAAAATGGCAGAAAATTAGAAAACAACCTTTAAAAATAGGAAATAAATACAGTAAATTTTGGAAAAATTCTATTATCATTTAAAAATATTTAAAAGTCAAAATATACATAATAAAAAATATTATCACATAATAAAATAAAATATAACCAAGAAGAAGTAATTTATACAATTTAAAATAGTCATTGTTAAATAACCCTATATACGCACAATATTGTAAAGGGTATAACTTTCACAATTTACATCCAAATTCAACGAAACGAAAAGTGGTGTTCTTATAATTTTATGTACTTTCATAATAAATGAAAAAATTTAAAATTTTAAAATTTTAAGTTGAAAGTCACAGTTTGACTATTTTGACCAAAATCAGCATTTCAGGCAAATATTCAACTTACACAAGTTTGGAATTATAACTCATATAAAAATCAAGATTATATTTAAATAATAAATTTAATCATTTAAAATAAGTAAAATAAGTTTTTAAATCAAAATTTTATATTAAAATAATTAAAATATACAATAAAATAATTATAAAATACAGGGTTGTTACACTCTTTTCTAATTGTTATTTAATTCCTTATTTATTCAATCAACGTTAATATTTATTTTAACGTTACCTAACCACCATGTTTCTAATTAATGTTAACTTATTTATTAATATTTTAAATTTTAAATGTTACATTAATTTAAAACTTGATTTTGAATTCCAATTAAATTATTTAGAATTCAGAATTTTCAAACGTCAATAACTTTAATGTTTGAGCTCCGATTGCAGAACTCTATATATGAAAGTTGATCAGAAAATTGCCAGAAATGCAATGATTAGCTTCTATTGCCAAATATCAATATTTATAGAAGTTCTATTTTTAGCATTATTACTAATTATTCTCATTAAATTTTATGGGGTGTTATACTCTCTAGCACTTTGTTTTATAAGTTATATATCTTATTCTATCTTTATCATCAATAAAAAGAGTAAAAATTACATAAGAATTTATTCTTGAAACAAAGTATTTGAGATTCACATTTAGAGTATGCGCTAAGAGACATGTCATGACAAGCACCATTGTCCAAGTGGTTAATTGATTCAGATTTGGTGTAAGAGGTCACAAGTTCGAAATTTGCTTTCAAACGTTTATTGACATGGGATATGTTGTCCCAATGATTTGTTGTATATAAAGTACCATTTCAAAAAAAAAAAAGACATGTCATATGCACATGATGTATGTATGCGTGAAATTCAATGATCATGAATGTATATGTTATGTTATATCTTCAAACTATGAAACAACACAAGTAATAATTTATTTCTAGCACACGATAATTTTACATGAACAAAAACATACATAATACATTAAAAATCATACATATTATGCATATTGTATGCGTCAAAAATGGCACAAACACCCAATGAAGCAATAAATATGAAAATTATCAAGTAAAGGCAAGAAATAAAAAGAAAAACACATAATATTTATAATTGTTCGGCAAATTCTAGAAATTCCAAAAAGAAGAAGAGCGAAAAAAATAGTTCCTTTTCAAGTGCACTCCACCGCTATTATAGACGAAAATCACTAAGATATTCTTCGAAAATTGCTCCACACATCCAGCATGTCGTGCAAGTTCTTCCATAAAAATCTCAGTGTCAATCGATCTAAGACTTCATGGATCGGTACCCATCCATGGCATATGGATCGTTAGCGAACTGACTTGGAGTCCGACCTGAGAAATTTGATGCAACAACCTGGTTTTGGGAAGCAGTAAATTTAAGTCTTAAAGTAAAGATTTAACACTAAATAAAAATTGACTAATGGTAATTTTATTGGGAATTAGTGATGATTGGATTAGAGTATGAAATTTAATGTTTTGAGATGTTGGGATAATTATAAACTTATTGTTTTAAATTAGTATTATTAATTTAGAAATAGCCTTAAATATGTAATAAATGATAACTTGAAAGTTACTTAAGCAAATGCTTTTTTAAATAGATATTTTAAGAAGTAACATGTGAATGGTAATAAAAAATATATTATTATAATGATACTCAATGAATTCAAATAAAGGATGAATATTTATTTTTGTCTATATGAAAGGGTAGGCCATGAATTCATAATCAATAGAGTAATGAATGATAATCTTTAATTTTAGTAAACTTATTTTTATAGAATTAATTAGTAGAAAATGATCTTTGGGCGTTGGTGAATGTTTTAGGATGTCAAAAGTACATATTAATGCAATAGTTAATATGTTAAATTATGAAGTTGGTAGTTTTTGAATTTAAGTGAACATATTCATTTTATACAAAAATGAAGATTTCATTTAGAATTTTCATTTATTTATTTGTAGGAAATTTAACGATCTTTAATTATGTAAAGGTTCATGTAAATGGTGCATTTAAAAGGTGGTTTTAAAACAAGTGAAAATTAGGTTGAAGGGCTTCTTATTCCAGAATAATAAGTTTTAAGAATAACAATTTTGAATAACTAGTTTTAAGGACAATTTATAGAAAAATGGTAAATTCATTTATCATTTTAAATTATACAGGAAAAAGACAAATTCATTTATCATTATTTTTGTATAAATGAAAATGATAACTTTATTTATATTTTTTCCTGTAATTTGTCCTTAAAACTATTTTTTCTCAATTGTTGTCCTTAAAACTTATTACTTGCACAAAGAAGTCCTTTAAGTGAAAATCACCTTAAAACGTTGTATTGGAAAATAAACTGTTTATTAAATTAGTAGGTTTTAGGTTTGGTTTTATAACCATTTCAGTCCATTTCATAAATAAAAGATAATACATATTTCTCTTCTTTCTTCTTCCTCTATGTTCATTTCCACAAACCAGAGAATAAAACTCCTCCATTCTTCTCCTTAAACCTAGATTTTAGAAAATTAAATCAAATTCAATAAACTCCCTAAAATTACCGAACGTAAGACATAGCTTCTCAACACCATTCTCCATCCTTTAGATCCAAAAAGCTAGAGTTTTAGCCATGGTTGGAGGTTGAAGTTGGTTGAATATCAAAGAGGGAAAGTGAGAAATCGAAAGCTGAAAATGTACGTTAGTAGAAAAATTATAACTAATTCCATAAAAATCTAGAATTTGGGCATATTGTTCTTAACTCATATGTAAAACTTTTATAAAAATTTCTAGGAAAATATTGACTTTTGCTATACCAAATCCTTACTACAATGAGGGCAAAAATGTAGGAATTTATGTGATTTGGCCTTGTGATTGATGCAAGTAATTTTGGAGTTTTCGAATGCTAAGGTGAGTAAAACTCACATCCAATTCTTATGTAATTGCATGTGATTGATTGTGCTAAATTGTTAAGATTATTAAATTAAACTTGATTGAATTTTGTGTCTGTTTTCATTTATAGTTTTAACTGCTTCCTGAAATTGAGATAAATGTTTATAGTAACCTTTCCAATGACATTTTGATGATTGAATAATGCAAATTGGTTGTAGGCATGAATTGGTAGTAGTTATGTTGCTAATAGACTTGCTTTAGTTGTTGTTTCGGATCAACTAGTCATAAGTCCTAGAGCCTGTGTGCTCAAGGCAACCTTGTTATGTTTGTTCGTCTTTGTTTACTTTTAGATTCCTGATTTCTTACTTCTTCTGCTTCCTTGATTTCTGGGATTTCTAAAATTACGATAACTTCATATTTTAGGGAATTTCCTTTATTCTAAATTATTTATAATAGTGTGTGTATATTAAATATATATATATTAAAAGAAATCATCTTTAAACTAGTTATATTAAATACAATCTTTAGAAATCACTTATATAGCTTATTTAAAATATATTACTAATTTCTAAATCAGGGATTCAAATATTGTTTTTGAATCTTATATTTAAAAGTATTATGATGAAGAACGACTCTTATAGAATTCTTAATTATAATAATGTTTTAAAGCTGAATATAAAATTATATATATAATCTTTCTATACGAAAGAAATAGTGTCTATGTGTGTGTTTAAAATTTAGTTTAAAGACTATATTTAAATAAGAAGTGTTTTTCAAAATGCCTAATACGGTCACTAGACCAATATTTGAATTATTTCAAGGCATGTAATATCTATATAAAAGGTTTATGGACTTAGAAGAAGAGATTTAAAATCATACAAAGTATTTTGAATATCATTTTATAGTTTTGGAAAGTTATTACCTAATCTTTATAAACAATTACTTGTCTTTTGAAATCTTTGTGATTTTTCATGAAAATTAGCCTTTGCGCTAACTTTTCTCTTTTCTATGAAATGAGAAATAAGTTTAGTAGTAACAAGTGGTTATGGGACATTAATTATCACTTATTGTTTAATCATACGACTTGTTTTCCTAGAGTATTTAGGCAGTGAAATTTACAAACTGCTTGAAAGTGGTTAGCTACTGAGTCCAATCTACTTGAGAGGTGTTAGCGACCTAATCCAAACTGCATGATAGGTGTTAGCGACCTAGTCCAAACTACTTGAGAGGTCATAGCGACCTAACCCAACTGCTTGTTATTCGTAGCGTTTGTATTCGGATATGAATTTCTTTTTGTGCTTTGAAGATTTTGATAAGTTTGCATCATATTTGAGATAATAGTCCATGAGAGCATGAGAGAATTGTCTCGCTTACATGCTTGTCTTTTGGTTGACTAGCTTTCATGGTTATTTTTTTAGCTTTGACTCATTTTCATACTTATCCTTTGGCTTTGACTTGCTTTTATGCTTGTTTTTTGGTTTTGACTCGCTTTCATGCTTGTCTTTGATTTTGACTTGCTTTTATGCTCATCATTTAGGCTCGACTTAGTTTTATGCATATATTTTAGATTTCACTTGCTTTCATGCAAGTTTATAGTTATGATTGTGAGATATTTTGATTCATCTTATTTTGATGATGAATTATTTGAGTTAAGCCATTATTTAATTAGATTTTGGCTTATTATAGAATTATGACTGCTTTTTGTGATTCATATAGGTTATACCTTATGATTTCATTTTTGTTGAACTAGAATTAGCCTACCCCGTTTATAATTTTCATAATGTTTAAAACAAGTAGTGACATTTCAAGTACCGAGACTCGGTGATCTTTAGATGTTGGCTTAGCTTGAAGATAATTATATATATGTAGTATATATGTATCCTTTTGGGTCGGATACATGTATCATTATTATATTTTTGAGATAGAGACTCATGTTATGTACATATTCTTTGATACTAGCCTTGGCCTTGACTTGTGTATTATGTGGGTCTTGTATTATCTTTTGTAGACTCACTTATGTATCTATATTCATGTTGATAATTTATATTCTACCGTGTTCTATGATTTTTTTATATTCCATGATATTATATATTATACTGAACTTCTTTTTAGCCATCGCGTTTATTACTTTTTGCCAATGCCATGCACATCAAATATTCAGTTCAGATCCTTAAATTTTTGGTAAGAAAGACGTGTCGGTGTTAGTCCAAGGCAATAATCATGGACTCCTAACCTGCCTTAATCTCTGTATTAGCAGAATATATTACTATATAATTTTCTTTGTTAGTAAGGGTACCGGGGTAGGGCGTTACATTTGAGTGTTTTCTTGGAGCTTGATCTAAAGATTTTCTAAGATTTTTATGCTTGAGTTTTCTTAGAGGAGTTTTCCTTGACTTGAGAAATTTGACTATTTTCTTTACACGAAATTTAGTTTGAAATTATCAGCATCTGTGCATATTCTATCAATTAAGTTTGATTTTTTCTGTTGGAAGTTAAAGTAGTACCTGTTCTTTGACTGGTTAAATAAATGATACACCAAAAAAGCTATATTTAATTACTAATATCATTATACTTTTGTTTCTAAGCACGAACTGTATTGTTTGCCTATTCATGGAGTCCTACGATAAATTATGACAGTGAATTTGGTTAGTTAATCTCAATACTTAATCATCCTATCATTTCCCTTACCTCTTCACATGGGAAAAAATAGCTTCTCTATCTCTTTGGACGAAAAAGAAAGTTTCAAACTTTCAGAGAGAAATAATTTAAGAAAAACATAAGAAAATACAACATGGTTATCCATAGAATTTGTTAATGTCTCCTAGATCCATGGCGCAACCCTTAATTTAGGAAACAAGTATCCAGCGCCTTTCCCTAGGGCCAGCCCTGCAAGTATCTTATTATACTAAATGATGTTAATTATATAGTGGAATGTGTAAATATTTCAAAAAAACATAAACCTTATTGGTATAGCTGATTCCATATTAATCTAGTTGGAATAATTAACATATAGTTTGTGTTTATGATTAAGAATCGGTTTAAATATGGATTTCTCGAGCTAATTCACTTGATTAGTAATTGTAGAAAGCATGAATTATTGGGCAATTCAAAAAATTTATTATTGATTTCACATGGTAATCTATGATAATTTAATATAAATTGAGTTATGGTACATTTAATTTTTAACTATATAACTTAGTATTAAATCACAATTGATGTTTCACTTCATTATAAATTTCTTTCAAACTCATTACCGTGGTTCGCTTGAATCCTACACCCTTTAGTTTTGGTCCCACTTTGAAAAATATATTTTACTTTGTCATATATAAATTATACTATTGTTATTGTTGTAATATCTTGAATAACATTTTTAGTCCATTTAATGCTCTAAGTTTTTACATAAAAAAATTAATGTATCAAACTTTAATGGATTCCCACAAAATAATTTTTCTATCATCATCGAGTTGCCTCCAGTCAGTAAGTGTAAATGGAACAATCCCTTAAACTAGCGTTCCTAAATAAGAAGATAAAATAATTGATCCAGGTCCTATTGGCTTTGCCATCACATTAAATTCAATTTCAACTCTACTCGTAGCATCTGAAGGAAGTCTTTTCATTTTTTTTATACCTCTAGTAGTTCTTTTCCCCCTTGGATTTGTATTTTCATCAGGAACTAGTTTTCATTTCCATCGTCTTCCAATGAAACTTAATAGTTTTCATTAATTAGCATTGCATTGTCTTTAAGTGCTTGCATGTTGTCTTCAGATGCTTTAGCTCCTATTTCATCTTCCATCACATTAAATTGCTACACTCGATAATCTCTTCCCTGACTACGGACTCCTATAATGCAACTTTTGGACCTCGGCTTCTTTTTGTTGGATGTTAACTTTCTTCTTCTTTTCCATTACTTTGTAACAAAAAGATCGTTAAGGTTCCAATATAGTTACAGTTTTATAGGTTATAGAGATATGCATTATAGTATGAAAAACTTAAGTATCATTAATTTGAACTAGAAACATATGGATAATAGATATACATTTATTACTTCAAAGTATATAAAAAACTTTCATGTGGTTTAGAAACATACGGATAATAGATATGTAAAAGCAACGTCACCATTAGAAAATTATATAACATCTTAATATTTAATTTGTAGGACTGTAGTTCAAAAATTGGATAAGAGCCTAGAAGGGAGGCGTGTTGTACGTTTGTTTGTTTGTTCAAAGCTTTTGATCAGTGTTACTACTAACCTATAATGTTGATTTCAGTTTTAGTTTATTTCAAATCAATCAGGATTATTTAATTCTTTTTGTCCTTTAAAAGATTTGATTTGATTTACAACAACTTTTTCATTTAATAATAAACCAACCCTACTTTATTTATATATTTTATTATTATTCATTTATTTGAGGCTGTTAGTAATAATTCTCAGTTATAAAAAAAAGTTGTGTAGTAGTACGCTATACATAGATCCAATAAAAATATCAAATTTAAAAGAAAATTAGCATGGAATACCGAGATTTATGCATGCTACTTTGAAAAGCTAGATATTGGACAACAATATAGTGACAAATTAAATTTATTTATAGATAAGTGGTTGTGTAATAGAGTCATGATAAATACTAGTATAACCGTATGACGGTGGAGAAATCGACCGTTCAACTCTATACATTTAAATAAACATTGTCGATAAATTTTTATTAATTTCAATTTAGCATGAAGATATACATGTTAAAGAAAAATGTATTTTGGCTTTAGAATATGAAATTTAAAAATATAAGTTTAGAATTTGAATTTCGAAATTCAGATTTGAATTTTTAACTTGAGAATTTGATATTGAGGATTTACATTTCAAAATTGTAAATTTTAAATTCTTTCACTTACGAAATTTCCATTTTTTATAATATGTGGAATTTGATAATCATATGTCGAAAATTTAGGTTTTGAAATTTGTATTTGAAGATTGAATTTTAATTTTGAATTATGAAAGTTGAAGTTGAACATTGAATTTTAAATGTTTGAGTTTTTAATTTGAATTTGAAATTAGAAATTACGAAAGTTTCAAAGTACGAATTTTAAAATTTATAATTTTTCTTTGAATTTGAAATTTGAATTTTAAAGTTTGAAATTTCAAAATAAATTTGGAATTTGAAAACCTGTAACTATAGAATTTAAAATTTGAATTTCCAAAGTTTGAATTTTATTTTGAAATTTGAATGAAAACTAAAAAGTTCGATAAACATAAAAAATAAAAAAACAAAAATGGATTATCCTTTAAATATTAAAGTAGGAAAATTTTGACAAGATAGCTGTGCAGAGAAGGGAATCAAGTAAATAATATTATAGAAATAGGAGATATTTTAAACATAAAATTTTCAATGTGCCTTGTTTTTTTGCTTTACAATGGTGGATTTTTCAAATCTAAAGTTAACAAACCTTCCTAATGATCCATTCGATAAAACATTATCGTAACACTATAAATACAATAAAATTTTGGTTAATTCGATAAGACAAATGCCCATGTAAAATTATTTCATAAATTGTAATCATGTCAATTCAACTTCGTAGCCGAAATGAACATGTTAGATCCCAACCAAACAATGTTATGGTACTTTATTAATTGTTTAACATATATTGTACTATTTTTAATCTCTAACACTATAATTGTACATGCACAATTAAACAACTACTGCCTTGTTGAATAGATGGTGAAATATACGCCTTCGTTGGAAACTACATCCATTTGTGCGACACTTTCGATAGGGAAAAGTTACCGTTTGTTGATGACTATAACTCTACACATCTTATATACGTAGCACTTGACTCTGACCCGCAACCATGCGCATGGGAAGCTGGAAGTATTGAATGTGCGTTTGATCTGTTTGGCAAATAATAACGTTAAAAAATTTGAATAACATAACAGATAAAGTAGAATTGGATTAGAAAAAAAGGAAATTGTTAAACTATTGTACATATATTTAAATATATTGTATGAACAAAGTTTATACAGCTGCCTTTTTTGACAGTGACGGTTGCCGAATTAGTACAAGCCAGAGCGCAAATTTGTGTATATCCTCGATCTCACTGTCACAACAAAGTTTCAAGTACAAGTGTTTAAAATAATATTACGTGGCACCATTAAAGTTTACTTTTAAATCCAATCTTGGAAATCTGTAATCTCATAAACTACTGATATGAACACATTCATCACCATTGCTTCAGTCACAGTGTTCAAAAACACAGGATGAATAAATTAGACTGAGCAACATAGTCAGTCAAGAAATAAGTAGGGATAAGATTGCAAAGCCGTTAAAAAAAACATCATCAAATTGAATTATGGAATAAGACTGCTGGAGTTGGATATAGTGTAAGATATGAAATATGATAAAGAGGTAAGCAAATAATAATTGATTACATAGAGATGTTGTTTGAGATACAATAACCAAGACATCGAAAATAAAATTGGAAACAAAATGAACAAAAAATTGAACTTCAAACTGAAAAACAAGTACAAAAAATAAAGTTCATAACATATAGCTAGTGATGGCAAATGCATTAGTTGCAATAACATTGAAAATCTTGTTGTCAAGAGATACCACCGGGTTTAACAAGATTAGTATCTATCATTCTAGTATGTTGTTTATTTGCTACAGAGTCGTCAAATTTGACTTCTTCATACTGGTACTTCAGTTTTTTTACCATGCTTTGCAAGCAGCAAACTACCTCCTTTCACTTACCACTTGTTGGGCTTCCTTTACTGTAAGCTACCCTTGATGTCTGACTGCAACATTCATATAAACCATTACGGTATTGGTAAAAACTCTCGCACCTTGTTCAATATCAAGTGTTTGAGCGACTAGGACTTATTACTGATGGGGTAGGCACACAGTATTTCCTTAATCTAGTTAAATGCAAACATGAAATCATATACCTTGCAAAGCTCAAAATTTTCAAACAATTAGTTGAAACCCTTACATGCATGTACAGAATACATCGTTAATCAAATCCACGGTTAGCATGAAACAAAATGAAGATATAGTAGACTTGGGTAAGGTGTAATTAAATTTTTAATTCATTCCACGTAACTTTATCATATGTAATTAAAAGCTAATTAAAATATACATACCCATGCATTTTCATATATACATCCACAATTATGCATTTATCTTCCTATTCACCAGATCAAATCGGTTATATTTAGTTGAAAGTAATTCTTAGAGCTAAGCTAAGGATTCAATATTTTAAATAATGCATGCTTAAATTTAGAATCAATGCAGCACGGAAGGTGAGATTGACTAAGATGAGAATTCATGTTCGGTATCTATAGGAAAAATAAGAAGAGGAAATGTTCATACCATTATTTGAAACAGTACCCTACTTTACAGGTTTATAACTGGAACTCTTTCATATTTAATATTTTTTGCCGAATCTCAATGGAAATAAGAAAGTGCCATCATATTTTGCTGCAAGAATATTAAAACTGCAAAGAGCGTGCTTCCTAGTGGAATAATAAAATCCCATACGCTCCAAAAGTTATCTCCATCTTCACCTGCATTAAACGTATGAAAATCTCAAGTAATTTACATTGTGCCAGCATTAAAAAAAATATCGGTTGTAAATTTTAGTTAATATAATTTTTAGCTTTAGAAAAAGAAATATCAGGTGCAATTTTCAAAAACAAATCACCAATGAAATCATCATTCAAAGAAAGAGGAAGGCTTAGCCTAGTATTGCCTGAACATGCTTAGTTTTCATTAAAAGGTCAATATTAAAATCTATAACCAAGTGTCCATTTGGATACCTCCCAAGGCCTCAAATAACTATGATTCTTTTCTTCACAATTCATTTTATGCGAACCTAATTTCATATGTTCATACTCAACAGTTGGAAGGAAACCATTATTATCATCTCTTAAACTTTGTACAGCATTAAAATACCGAAGTTCTTTTTTTGCCTTTAGTACGCCAAATACTATAAAAAAATATTAGCCCCTGTCATTAACCTTAAACACAGAAGGAAATCTAAAGCTCAACTCCATCATGCATTCAGCTAGGGATAAATCTTGTTGTAATGGACAAATTTAGACACGTAGCAATTTTTTATTACTATTCTTGCACTTTTCCCAAACAAAGACTTTCCAAGAACAATGCTGTAGTCATAAATATAGTAGCTGCTATTTGTAAAACATACCAGCATTGTTACTTCTCCATCTTTGCTATTTCCAATCAAATTTAAACTCATAAATTTTATCTCGGTTGAAGCGAACGATGGAATGCTAGAAACTTGTTTGGGATTTTCATTTTTGATATATTTTGAGATTTTCATTATCTGGTCATGCTTAGGTTCATCAAAGAAGGTTTATTGAGTAATTATCAAAATAAACCATGACCTTTTTACTTCTATGGGCAGAATCAAAATAGCAAGAGATTTTCTTAAGTATGTTACTATTGGCACGCACAAAAATGCTTTTGATTACCATCAAATTTTTATTACTTATGAATTTTTTTAACATGCCTATAGCCACCACGATCCTTTTTCTCATTTAGCCCTAAACAACCATAAGCAAAAATCACATGAACTATCTTTAAACATCATTAGAAAATAATTTTTTCAAACCTAAATGCCAGAAGAAAAATCTCTTTAGCTAAAGTTAAGCGAAAATTTTGTGAATAAACTCAATTTTGATGATCACAAAGAGGATATAAAGTTTGATGATAATGTAATTGAAAATTTCAATGTATTATTGAACTGTAATATTTCACCATACAATGTTTATGCATTTTTTTCCTCGTATTTTTTTCATTGTTTGATGGAAGACACAGATCAGAATACAATTGAGGATATACTTGTGGTTTCAAATGAAAAATTGTTTGCCACTGAAAATATGAAAGAAAATATGAAAAAAAGACGGATAACGCTATATTATTGAAATATTTCAGCATCTGTTTATTAAAAGAAAATAACAGTTGATGTTCGGAAGCACTAAAGCAAACTTTTTAAGGTGGCCTTTAGTTCTACGAGCTAAAAGTAGTTTTCTGGATGCCAATGGTAGCAAACTTGTCTTAAATACAACTATGAAAAATCATCATTGATTGTCTGCCATATAAGCAACAAACAAAAGTGTTCCACAATGTGGTGAATTAGTATGATAGATAACTTCATGTATATGTAGTTCTATACAAAATAGAAACATATTTACAACCAGTTATTTATTACATATATGGCAAAAAATAGGAATGTTCCAAATTTAAAAAAATTAGTTTATTATGCTCACATTTATGCTTTCATCATCTATATAATAGTTTATCATATATGCAAACAACGTTCTATAACATTAAATATACCTTAATACGTTATTCGCATAAATATGTTGAAAAGTGTGGAGAATGCATTAAATTTGGTATTACAACACCATTTTCAATCAAGCTTTTCAAAAAGGTCAAATTTTTAATTCCAAACTATGGACAAATGATGGTTTTCAATCTCCATTATATTTCATTTTAATGATTTAGTATGGATTTGGAAACAATGCTGTAAACTTTTTTTCCAAATAAAGTATATAGGTAATAATAAAATTGCAATAAATCGGGATGATAATTGTAAATGTGAAGTGATGATGGCATAAAAAAATTCGAGGAGGTTTGATATAGTCAACCTTGAAGTAAAGTAAAACATGTGAATTCAAACTTCGCTAAGATAGTGTTGAAAATTAGTTATCTACACCTTTTTTGATTTCTAAAGAAGTATGATTTCAAAGTAAAACCCTCATACATGAAAGCATTTGGTTACCTACGCTTTTTTTATTTCTTCTTGTAGTTAATAAACTTGCCCATACCGTTGATTTCAAAATTAGTAGTTCTTAAATCAAAAACTATATTCGTTCCCACGACTTTATTAAAAATGTTTTGGAACTTTATTGTGTCATTTTCCTGTAAAATCGTATAAAAAATGTAACACCTCTCGATTATAGTATTCATAATCATTTCACTTCATTAAATTCAGAAACTCATTCATTCAAACGTCTAAACATTTATAAGTGGAAATCGATAATAAAATAATGATTTTACTCACGACATAAGAGTAGATGAGGAGGACACAACAGTGACGAGATCGAGCACTAAGGTTCGGGCAACTTTAGGGTCTGACATTAGAATGCAAATCTGATCCACAAATTACCCATATACGTTTTGCAAGCTGCGTTGATGGTGGAGGCACTAGGGTTCGGCTGCCCAAATGGTTTAGCAGTGATGATGGATTGGAGGTGGGGAGTTAGGGTTCAGAAAATTGAAATTACCAAGGAGAGAACGAGTGAACCAAATTTTGGAAGGAGTTGAAATCAGGATATCTGAGAAGAATCAATCGCGAACTGTAATTTGAATGAGTTTGGAGAAAAGACATTTTATCTTTTCTCCTGAAGCAAAAGGAGGAAACACAGTATTTGGAAATTGCACTGAGACACCGATACCTGTTTTTTTAGGCTTCGGTTTATTTTATTTTGGCCATTGACAGTATACAAACCTCCCTACGGTCGGTTTGGCAAGAGAAGGGGATCTCGGTCCATTAATGTGTACATATATTTAACGAAATCAACCATCGATCTACAATATATCAACCAACATAATTAACATGAACTTAAGTACATGAAAGTGTTATCGCTGTGTAACTCAAGTGCTATAAAAAAACCAAATGATATAGAAAATTGTTGCAAACACTACTGCAAAGTTGATGTTTTAAAAACGTTTTTTGATCTTTTGCAAAAAACGTTGCAAACAAAATTTCTCAGTAAATAAGAAGCAAGTATGGAATCGGTAATTAAATTACCAATCAATCTGTCCGAGAGCAATGAATACTGTTGCCTTGAAACAATTAGAGCGACGACGAATTAAAGAGAATATAGAATTAAGAACATAGTTCTATGAGGAAGAAAAGCGGTAGAAATACAGAAATAAGAATTAATTCTTTCTGTTTTCTATCTACCTCTATATAGGCTTGAGGAGGTGTCTATTCGGGTCTAAACGGTCGTGTCTATTTGAAAGGTTGCGACCCTTCACCAACTGACAGTTTATTACCGTTCATCCAAAAAAATGTGTGAATTCAAAAGAAAATGTCTGGTTTGAATAGACCAATCAAGCCAACCGCCAAATGCAAAGTGCCTCTAATACGCCTCAAACGCAAGGCGCGCGCGCAAGTGTGGGGTGGTGCACCATCCATTAAGATGGATTGTGGTTTCATGTCTCTCTTTTCTTATTGTAATTATAATATAGACCACATCTTAGTATATAAACAAATATTGTTTATTATATTTCAGGATGTGGGACTATTCATGTTCTAGGCATTAAATGCCTTATATATCCTAATGCACAATTTTACTTTTTCCAACACCACTATATTGTTTTACTAATTTATTTCCAACGGAAAGTATGTGAACTAGAATAAGTTACTTAGCTTTGAGCATTTAATATTAATCAACAACATAGAACAATACCGTATTTTGCACTACCCATTATGTTTTGTTAATAATGCAGTCACATTAATGATCTTAAGTTGTATGGATTATAAAGAGTTATGCATGTTCTATATACTGATTGTACATAAGGATCTAAATAGGAACAAAAATATAAACATGCATAACTAGTTGAGACTATAACTTATAACACTGAACAATAGATCATGTCCAAATTTCAATCAAGTACATGGGTACGACTTGATCATATCATTTGACAATAGACATAGTGCATTAATAAAGTAATATTGTTGTTCTAGTTTTGTTCAGAGGTCATAAATCGCTGGAATATTGCAGTTGCGGATTGAAACTTATATTAACAATACTGTATCAGCTAATACTGCTCTTATCGATAAGATAATACACAAATTCTACATTCTATATTAAATACATTAATTATTGGTAGATTAGAAGTAAAATTATAATAATGTTGTGGAGTTTACAAAGTAATTTATATTAGAATACATGCATTTTTGGCACGTTCTCTCCATAACCGAATACATATAGTCATATAAATTTAAGACAAAAGAAGCAAATATCTACCAAACTTCTTATGTAATCTTAAAATTCAAACAAATATGCTGCCACGATACATTCTGTTGGTTAATTGTGTCGTTGATTTGAGAATGATGAAGATGATAACTGATGTACTTCTAACTTCAAGGATCTGCTGCGTAGATTCTTTTAGACAATAGTTCAACACAACAGGTACAAACGGGTTATGAAACTATCGACTCGGGATTCAATGAAGCCTTGTAACAGCGTAATCGAATTCAAAACTTGTACGATTTTGATCCAACCAAGAACAGTCAAATTTGATCTCTGATTATGCAATTTAGTAGAGAATAGAATAAAGAAGAAGAAGAGAATTGATCTACAATGTTTCTGCGTTTGCAACACCTTATAGACATTGCAAGCAGTGGTGATAAGGTAGTATTCTGCAACACTTTCTTGACATCGCAGATCTGGAGGAAGAAGAAGAAGATACTAAGATAGGAGATTGTTATTCTCTGATGCTTCCTGTATGGAACAACCCGCGTTTTTGTGATTACCTGTTAATAAATTAAAATGTGATTTTAATTAAATTAGGATTAATAATAATAATTTGGAGTGACAAATTGACTTATAAATTGTTTATTTGAATAAACAATGAATTTGAGCAAAAATCTATTTTTGGTGTTTATGGAATTTTTTTTGAAACAAATAATAAAATGTTGTTCATAAAATTTTAATGGTTTAAAATGTAGAAAGTATTCTAATTTATAGCGTAACATAATTTATTTTATGATATGTTCATTTTACAAAATTTTATGTAAAAATTTGGTAGAGTAAAGCATTTTAAAATATAGAAAAATGGTTGAGAAAACTAGAAAATTTGGCTAAGTGTATAACATTGTTTATTGGGTTGGATATTAGGTCGAAACCCATTATCTCATTTCTAAAACTAGCCTTGTGAATGAACTGTACGTTCATTCTTTTTATCCTCCTCATTCTCTTCTTCTAACCTAGAAAGCTCTAAAACCCAAATAATGGTTTCTTCCACAAATCCAAATCTAAGCTCCAAATTAATTAAAAATCAAGGAGAAATTGTTAGCAAACCAAACTCTACATGTTTCTAGCTTCAATCCAAGACCAAAGCTTCAATCTTTGCTTGGTAAATCTGCTAATTTGCTGCAAATAAATTCTAAGGTGAGTTATAATCTCACGCTTCTAACTTAAACAAGCTAGCATGTCGATTATATGTTGTTTCTTCGTTGGTTGCTGAAACAAATTTTCTACGATTGAACCTGAAATGAATTCGGCCATATCTTCCTCGTTTCTTACCCAAATTGGATGATAATTAATGTTCTAGAAAGTTCATACTTTGTACTAAAAGTTTCATGTTTTGAGTTTTATGAAATTTTGGAGTTAAATTGGTCAAAACTATACTTTTTTGTTGTTGTCCCGAGAGCAAAACGACAGCGACAATGAATTTAGATCTGAGAATTGTTTGAGTCGTAACTTTTTCATCTTTTATTGGAATTCAATTATTTTTGATGTCCTAGAAAACTTAGGAAATTGTCTACAATCTTTCTTTTAATCACTTTGCGAAATTATGATGTTTAGAAGGATGAAAGGGTTTGAAATAGGGGGTATATTTAAGGCTGTGTATTTTCTAAGTTGAAACCAGAAATTAAAATTGCCATAACTCTTTCAATACTTATAATAATTCAACGATTTTTGATGTTCTAGAAATCTTAGAATATTCTCCATAACTTTTATGTTTCGTGCTTTCTCAAATTTTGGATTGAATAGAGGCGAACTGGCTAAACAATCCGCTGGTCTTTGTTTTTACTATGTATTCACTTCCTAGCATGAGTCCGATTTTGAGACGCCGCGGTTTCTTCATCTCTTATCGAAACTCGACGATTCTTTTTGCAGTTTAAAGTACAAACGTTCAACTTTATTTCTACAAATTTTTAGGTCATTCCGACCATGTCAACCTATATATATATATATCTGCTGTTGAACTTGCACTCACAGCTTGTTTTTATCGGAATTTTATAAGTTTTAGCTTCCGATATTTTTCTGTATTTCTTGATGATTCTTTCTGGATTTCACACACAGGTTTTATAAATGAGTTTTGAAAATTTTTTTCAAATAAATTGGTTGGAATAATTATTATATATTATTTTCAAGTATAAAATTTTTGTGTCTTTATAATAAGATAGATTGCAAAAGCGGTTTATAAAATGATTTTATATTATTTTAAAGCTCGTTTTATTCAATTGTAATTTCTATATAAATACATGTTTTTGCACTATTCGAGCGAATGAGAAGGAGAATTAAATGGTTTGGTAAAACACGTGATATGGGACATGTGCGTTTATCTTATCTGTTAATTCCTGACTTGTCCGTTTGATCGTTTTGACCTTCGGGTCGAGTTTACCGATGAGATGATGTAAACTTTTTACTACTTTGAGTGTGAAATTTACTAGCGTTTAGTAAATCATTTAGTACGAATGTGCGGTATAGGATATACATTAACACTTTTCGGGTTCCTTTCCGAGAGTTTGTGGCACATTTGCCTGTTAGCGTGCCAATACTGAACCTTCTGGTCATTTTCCATTGTGGCGTATTTGTCTTCGGACGTTTGCCATTGCTGCGTATTTTCCATTGTGGCATATTCGTCTTTTGACATTTGCCTTGAGCGAGGTACCTATTATGTGAAATAGTAATCGGCAAAAATAGCATGTGCAAAACCTTTTTGAGATGATTTTTACCCTTGTGTGACGTTATTTTGGAATTGGTCCTTTGAACCATTTGGTGGTGATTACTTCGGGATTTTTGGACTCTTGGGAGTTCTTTTGAGATTTTCATTGCCTATACTGGCATGTTGAGATATGCCTTTTGTCATATATGTGTGTGTGTGTGTGTGTGTTGAGATTGCCTATTGGCGCTATTTATGGGATTCGCCTTTTGGCGTTGTATGAGATTTTTATCTCTTTATTGACATTTGCCTTACGACATATGTCGACATGGCTTTTTCTTATGTTTTCCTTGTAGTTGCCGATATGGCGGGTTCGGAAATTACTCTTTTAGGAGTTTACATTATACTATTCCCTAAATCATTCTTATTTGATTTATGATTGCTGATGATATGAGGCATGCTACATTTTAGCGATTCATGAGATTTTTTGTCTCCTTTGTGTTTTATGCTTATTGAAGCAATATTGTTCTATCACTTAGTGTAACCATATATGCCATACATGATGTGTATCCTCCATATGTCTATGGTTAGCTTTCTTATTGTTTCTTCTTGTTTAAGAAGAATATCACTATGCTCTTATGCTCTATTATTCTGCTATCATTTTTTACAGATTCGTTTAGCTAGACTGACCCGTGTATTTTATACTCGGGTCAGACCGAGGTGTTTCAGGTTAGGTACATTTGGACTTAGCCTATTCTGCTTCTACATCGACTATTTTGCTAGCTCTTTTTGTTACAGCTTTTTGTGTAATCCTTTTTGTTGGCACTCTGATTTATATTCTTTTGACCTATGTTTGGGTTGTGGTCGTCATACCACTTTGATGTATCATTCTGGATTGTACTAGTGATGTTTCTGTACTTATGCATATGTATGAAATACTGCTGTTCTGTGATGTTATTTAAATTTGAGTTGTTATGTTTTGTTCTCATAGATCCGTCAACCATTACAGTTTTGTATCAAAAATTTATTGGATATGTGGATATACTTGAGAAGAAGAAAAATAGATAGCACTTATCGACGTATTCAGTAGATAGTTAAGACAAGGCTATAGATGGTTGCTTCTATCCAGCTCTATTCTCCGCATTAGCAGACGGTATTACCTTGTAGTACTCTTTGTTAGTATGAGTCTCAGAGTGGGGTGTCACACTAGGCGTCACTATTTATAGCAATGAGGAAGTGTTTATTCGTCAAGCGTCGCATCCTTTCCAATAGTCCGAAACCGTTACAAACAGTCATGCCTATTCGCAACAGTTTGAAACTGTTACTAAATGGTTGCGTCCCTTCCAAAAATATCCGTTCAAATTCAAATTCTGGATCCAGCCTGTTAACAAAAATTTAGTCGTTATTTTAGACCCGAATCCAACCCGGTCCGGTGGGTCGTTCGGACGGTGGCGGCACGCGCATGGTGATGATGCATAACTTCCCTCCTCACATCAAAGCAAAGCTTTGAATGCCCAAAAGGGCCCAACCTTCCTTAGAGAAATCCATATATAAATCAATATATTCTCTTAGTTTTCTGGATGTGGGACTATTCATCCCCTCTTCTTTCTTCTTCTTCCCTCTTCTTCCCTCTTCAAAAATAAACCCAAACCCAAAACTAATTTTGAAAATTTCCAATAATTTCCCCCATTTTCAAAATAAGTAAAATAAATAAAATAGACGGCTGCATCACTAGAGTGACTACCTACATATCCAAGTGGGATCAAGCCAATGTAGTTCCAAGGTCAAGTTTTACATCATCGTGAAAACCAATGCATAAATGATAGGCATCTTTTGAATTTGAACCTTCACTTAGTGTAAACCATTAAAAATTCTTTCGACGTCTATGGTTAACGTATCTTAAACCAAGTACCCCTAGTGATAGTACTGGAACAGCCACAAATACTAATTTTCGTATAGAGTATTCTGTATGCTCAGTACATTAATGGCCATGTGCTTAAATCCTGAGTTCATGGTTCTACTTTAGAAAGCAGTCTTACTTTCTTAGGAAACGACCTGATTTACATACTCACATATGTAAGTCTCTTAAGATATTTCTGCGATACACCTTTTTAAGGTAACTGTCTTATTAAGGATATATTATCCATCCTTTGTTCTTGCAGAATCCAACACTAAATATTATAGGATTATTGATTTAGTGTTCCGCAATCATTCTCTTAACTTGTTGGTACATTGAACCTTGTCTATCCTTTTCAAAACATAAGTTAGGTTTCTGTTAAGGATGATCAACCTTCATTCATAGACCATAGTCCCATTTATTTTGATTTTATAGAAACCATTGCCTTTGGAAGACTCTTTGTGAGTGGATCAGCCAAGTTTTTCCTTGTTTCTATGTAATCAACAGTTATTACTCCACTTTTGAGTAACTGTCTTATCATTTGATGTCTTAGACTTACATGTCTTGAAATTCCATTATATATCTTATTAAAGAAATTGTATATTGTAGCCTGATTATCACAGTTACTCAAGACTGCTTGAGATGGCTTCTTCCATAATGGGATTTCTATAATTAATTCCTAAGCCATTCCGCTTCCTTACAAGCATCTGCTAATGCAATCAACTCTAACAACATTGTTGAGTCAGATATACAGGTTTGTTTCTTAGAAACCCAAGATACAACGGCACCTCCTAATGTAAAGATCCATCCGGTCATAGACTTAGATTTTGATTCTACATTGTTCCAGGTTGCATCACTATATCCTTCTATTACAGCAGTATATCCTTTATAAGATAAACCATAGGTAATGGTTCCTTTGAAATAAGCTAAACTCTGAAAATAGCTTTCCAATGTTCGAAACCTGGATTACTCTTAAATCGACATAACATGCTTATAACATGTGCTATGTCCGGTCTAGTGCAATGCATAGCATGCATAAGACTCCCAATAATACTGGAATACTCAAGTTGAGAAATTATACGTCCAGTATTCTTTTCTAATTTAATACTAGGATCTAAAGGAGTAGGTGTTGGTTTGTCATTATAATGACCATACTTTCGGAGGAACTTCTCAATGTAATGAGATTGTGTTAGCAATAACTCCCACTCTTTTCTAATAATTTTAATCCCCAGAATTATATCTGCTTCTCCTAGATCTTTCATATCAAATTTAGAAGATAGAAACTTCTTAGTTTCATTCACACAGGTTATATTGGAACCATATATTAGCATGTCATCAACGTATAAACATATAATAACATAATCATTGTTGTCTAATTTTCTATAAATACATTTATCAGCATCATTAACAATAAATCCATGTGTCAATGTTATCTTATAAAACTTCTCATGCCATTGCATGGGAGCTTGTTTCAGGTCATAAAGAGACTTTACTAATTTGCAAACTTTCTTTTCTTAGCTTGGGTTTTTGAAACCTTCGGGTTGTTCCATATATATCTCTTCTTCTAAATCTCTATTTAGAAATGCAGTCTTTACATCCATTTGATGTATGACCAATTTATGAATTGATGCAAGTGCTATTAAACAACATATAGAAGATATGCGAGCAACTGGAGCATATGTGTCAAAATAATCTACTCCATGTCTTTGCTTATATCCCTTAGCATTAAACTTATCAATGGATCCATTTGTGTTTAACTTTTTCTTAAATATCTATTTACATCCTATAGGTTTAGCGCCAGGAGGTAAACCAATTAAAGCCCAAGTTTGGTTTAACAATATGGAATCCATTTCATCATTAATAGCTTCTTTTCAGAGTATTGAATATCTGGAACTCATAGCCTCAGAATAAGTTTTGGGATCATCATCGATGTTTATGACATATCTAGTCACATTAAGGACTTCGTCCTTACTGTCTTCTATAAGATATGTAATGAAGTTAGGACCATAGTCTTTCTCTATTCTTGCTCTTTTACTTTTCCTTTGTTCAGTACTATTATCTAGTACTGATACTTCCTTGCTATTTTGAGCAGAAGCGTAGTCATTGATATCATCAATCATATTAGGTTCTGGACTAGATGATCGCAATGGAATCTCAATAGTTTGATTTTCAAGAATTCCACATCATGGATTTTATAACTTCTAAGGTGTCAAGAATTAGGATTCTATAAGTTATACTATTAAGTAAATATCCTATGAAAACACCTTTAAATGCCCTATCTCCTAACTTTGGTCGTTTAGGGTCTGGTTTTCTAACATATGCTAAACAACCCCCAAATTTTAAGTCTTCTAAGATTCGGTTTCCTATTATACCATAATTCATGAGGGGTAACATTATTCTTTTTGAGTGGTAATCTATTTAAGATATAACATGCAGATAACATAGCATCACCCCATAGGTTATAAGGTAAGTTTGAACTTATGAGCATGGCACTAACCGTTTCTACTAAAGTTCTATTTTTCCTTTCAGCAACACCATTTTGTTGTGGTGTATATGGGGTAGTGCATTGGTGAACTAAACCGTGTTGTTTACAAAATAAGGTGAATTCATTTGAGAAATATTCACCACCTCGATGTGAATGCAATACTTTATTTTAACTCCTAATTGTGTTTCGACCTCTACTTTGTAAATTTTAAATTTATCAAAGGCCTCACCTTTAGTTTTCATTAGATACACATATGCATATCTAGTATAATCATCAATAGATGTTATATAGTATTGGTTACTACCACAGGTGGTATGATTTTTTAAGTCACCCAGATCACTATATACTAAATCAAGCAAGCCAGTTTTGCTTTCTACAGATTTAAAGGATTTTAGGTGTATTTTTGCTTGAACACATGTTTCACATTTAAAGATAGTATCGACATCACAATCAGAAATTAATCCTAGTTTTTGCATATTTTTAAGGAAATTATACTTAACATATCCCAGTCTACCATGCCATAAACTAATAGAATCAACATTATAAATAGAAGATATCTTTATTAGATTCAACTTAATCATGCCATTATAAGAGTATCCATGTCCAATGAATTTGCCGTTCTTGGACAACACTAACTCATCAGACTCATATACCATTTTGAATCCTCCTTTGTTAAGAAGGTATCCAGAGACCAAATTTTTACACATATTAGGTATATAAAATACATTAACTAATGTAAGAACTTTTCCAGAAGTAAATGTAAGTTCTATGGTTCCTTTTCCCAAAGCTTTGCTTGGAACCTTATTTGCTCCAATAACCTTGTCGGCTTCTCCATTATTTTCTTCGTAAGTCTTAAAAAGATTACGGTCTTTTCAAATGCGAATGGTTGCTCCAGTATCAAACCATCATCATCATCAGTTTTGCTAATAGAGTTCTCTTCTTGCAGTACAGCCACAAGCGAGTCTTCGACCATATTCACTTTTTGTTGTTTCTTCCGCTGACGGCAGTCTCGGGCATAGTGGTCGGGCTTGTTACAATAGTACAAACACTGTTCTGTTTGTTGTTGGAATTTTTCTTCTTAAACTATGTCTCATTCTTAGGCTTAATTTGAACATTATTTTCCTTAGAATATGACTCGGTTTGCGGATTATCATCTAGTTCGTGTTTACGAGAGTCCTCTTCAATACAAAAATGACGCTGTAAACTGTCTAAATCATAATCCTCTCCACATGCTTTCATTTTTTCTTATAATCATTCCAAGAATTAGGAAGTCTTGAAATTATAACTCCAACAACAAAAGATTCAGGGTGATCTATTCCAGCATCTTTAAGTTGATTCTCTAACAGTAGAATTTCGCTTACTTTTCCAACTATGGACTTTTTTTCTACGATTTTGAAATCCATAAAATTGCAAATAAGAAATGTTTTGTTACTTTCCTTGGATATGCGGTATTTACATTCTATTGTAGCCAAAAGTACCTTTGCAGTTTCCAAAGTCCTATGTGCGTTGTAGACAAGAGTAGATAATGCATTCCGAATGTGCCCTCTACATAGAAAATCATCCTCTTTGCGCTTTGCACGTTTTGCTTTCAATTCGTCAGTATCTTTATCAGTTTCGTATGGTATTTCCTCCAAGTTGTCTTTAAGAAAATGGAATAATTTGACCGTGATCAAAAAGAATTTCATCATCTCTTGCCAACGAGTGAAGTTTTAATCATCAAACCGCACCAATCACGTTAATTGTTGATTCATAACTTGATGGGCATTGAGATTGATTGAACTCGAACCATCCATGATTGAAGCTATTGTCTAAAAATTGTTGGTTAATTGTGTCAGTGATTTGAGAATGATGAAGATGATAACTGTTGTACTTTTGACTTCAAGGGTCTACTACATAGATTCTTTTAGACAATAGTTCAACCCAACAGGTACAAACGGGTTGTCGAACTATGGACTTCAGGATTCAATGAAGCCTTAGAACAATGTAATTGGATTCAAAACTTGTATGATTTTGATCCAACCAAGAACACTCAAATTTGATCTCTGATGATGCAAATTAGTGGAGATAGGATAAAGAAGAAGAAGAAGAGAATTGATCTGCAATGTTTCTACATTTGCAACACCTTACAGGCATCGCAAACTGTGGTGATAAGGTAGTGTTCTGCAACACTTTTCGGGCATCGCAAATCTGGAGGCAGAAGAAGAAGGTACTAAGATAGGAGATTTTTATTCTCTGATGCTTCCTGGGTGTCACTATTTATAGTGGTGAGGAAGTATCCATTTGTCAAGCGTCACATCCTTTCCAAAAGTCTGAAACCGTTACAAACAGTCATGCATATTTGAAACAGTTTGAAACTATTACTAAATGGTTGCGTCCCTTCGTTCAAATGACCCACCAAAAATATCCGTTCAAATTCAAATTCAGGATCCGGCCTATTAAGCCTATTAACACAAATTAATTCGACATTTTAGACCCGAACCCGACTTGGTCCGGTCGATCGGACGGCGACGCACGCAGGTCGTGGTTATGCATAATTTTCCTCCTTACATCAAACCAAAGCTTTGGTTGCCCAAAGGGCCCAACCTTGCTTAGAGAAATCCATATATAAATCAATATATTCTCTTAATTTCCTACATACGGGACTATTCATCCTCTCTTCTTCCTACTTCTTCCCTCTTCTTCCCTCTTCAAAAACAAACCCAAACCCAAAACTAATTTTGAAAATTTCCAACACATTCTAGTGAATATTTTGTGCCAACTTTGACATATGATTATATATAATAAACCTATTGACATCTATATATACTGTACTGTGCATGAAAGTAGAGACAAATATACCATTCAGGTGATCTAATTATAAGGTTAATGGCAGCACTAAGAGCATTTATATGCATCATAATCCTAGAAATTTTTGCTAAAACATCATTAGCTTCTAATTGTGATGTTGGTGGCTCGAGAAGATGTAGTTTAAGCACTGATTTGGCGATGTGGGCTTCTAAATGGTTCTTGCTTTATATATTTTCCCCAATGTAACACTTTATTGATAATATAATGGTGATAACAAATCTGTGAATCTATTAGTAATCATATAAGTCAGTGATTGACTAATATTAGCTTTATAAGAATTTTTATAAATCCTAATTAACCACCATAGTTAATAGTAATTCATATACATTTTAAATCTTACAGATCTATTTAGTTTACATCTCTTGATTCTGATATGAAAAATTTACCAATATAGAACAACAGATTCAACAAAACTATATTGATGGAATTACAAGCATAAAGTTTTGTTTCGTACTCCATTCTCTGTATGTCAATTATGGATACCCGTGGGCTAATTTCTTAAAATAACAAACAAACTTTGCAAAGTTAGACCAATTTCAAAGTACAAACCATGTACCCAATCATAGAGCATTAACAACCCATCACATAGCAAAAAAGAAAAAAATAACTGAAAGTCATATACAAGATATATACTTTAGGCATAGAACTATATAATATGCAATTGTTGTTTAGGGATTCGGGTATTAAATATTAATAACCTAAAATCAAAATTGAAACTACCTAACAGCTTTAGGAATTTAGTCATTTATGTTGGAGCGAATCAACACGGTCGTTGCTGGTAAAGTGTATTGATAAGGTAGTGCTGGTAGAGTGAACTGACGCGGTCGATGTCGTTGCTGGCTGTTGGAGTAAGCAAAAGCGGAATCGACGATAGTTGCTGGTGGAGTGAATAGATGTGATGCGGTGATGGCTGCTAGAGTGAATCGATGAGGTGATGGCTGTTGAAACCAATAGATGCAATGCGGTGATGGGAATCGAAATGGTCGTGAATTAGGTTAAAATTTGGTTTAAAATTTAGGTCGATAGTGAAAGGAAGATGAAGGTGAAGGGATAAGGAGTTTTTTAGCGGAATGTTTTTTCTATAGCTTAATTTGTAGTTATATTTTTTTATTTAAATCATTTTTATATAGCACTTTAATTATAAGGCTATGATATAATGTTATATAAACCATGTTTTCTTAAAGTGACGAGATTTTTATGTGCCCAGCCTGAGTTTCATTGATTGGTGCCTACCTATGGCTATGGTTCGGTATCGAACGATCGCGCTTAGGGTTTTTGCATGGGTTACTTCAGATCTTGCTTGGAGTTTTCCTAAGGCTATTGTGTTTTAAGTTTTTTCTCTTTTGTTTCAAGTCTGATCGAGGATTTTGTGGGTTTGCTCCAAGTTAGCTCTTCCAAAACATGAATATCCAAGTTTCCAATTTTTCACTCATTTTTTGATATTTCCTTTTATGATGTTTCCTAAGTCCTGGGTCATTTCTTCGTCGTTTTCTCATCTGATTTGATCGTTTAAGATTTTTCACAAACTGCGGCAAATTCAGCCATAACACTTGCCCCTCAAAAAATATGGCTTGTGATGAAAGGCATACTTTGCTCAAGGACAAATATCAAAGCCAATGAATGATTACTGGTTATATTTTTGGCTATTAACTGATCAAATCATGGCAAATTGTTCATTTCCCTCGGCTCGCCTGTAAGTCATAGTTTTTTCCAGACCATTATAGTTAGGGAGTCGAGTCCATGTTTGATTGTCAGTCAAAAATAAACAACATTTCATTTTCTCCTATATCATTATACCATAGATTACACATAAATTAGAATCATCCGATGTACATTCGGAAGTTAACTATCATATATTAAAATCAATGTTATCCTGGTTCATCTGAGAACTTAGTTACGACATACAACTGATATGTTGGGTAATCAAAGGTCAATAACCATGGAAGCTCATCGCCACTGGTCGGAATATGATTTAAAAATTATCCAGCATTGCCTAGAATCCCATTATAAGAACGTTCAATTGAATCAATGCGGTGACTCAATCTGATAATCGCTATCAAGTCCTTTCAAAGTCAAGCGGTGTTCAAATCTAAAGCCCAGTCTCCCATTTCTCTAAATTGCATTATCAATATCTAGGTTAGCTTTTGATCTCTTCAGGTCACGTAATCAATGACTGTTATTCGGCATGTTGACCCGGCTATATTGAACTGATTGCGCAAGTTAGATTCGACTGCTATCAAGGCAGATGAGATCAAAGTGAAGGCTTTAGGTTCCAGAAGTCATGTACAGATGATAACATGAAGTCAAGGTTGAATGAAAATGATAGATATGCAAGGTAGAATGTTCAAGGTATGAAATATGGTTCAATATATAGGAGGGATAGGTATGTTTGAGGGAGTAGAGCATTTTAATAGATGACAATCAACATCTTAAGATCCATAAGTCTAATGAATATGAAATTTTATAAGCATGATATTGGGAACCTAGGGAGCCTACCCTTGGGATCACACCTAAAAAAGATGAAGTTAGATGGATCGACAAGAATCAGCAAACAATCCATGTTGAAGCAAAGATCAAGCAATAACTCAAGTTTTACTAATCCAATTGGCACGAAATTTGGAGGCTAAACATATTTTAGCATGAGGAAGTAATCATAGGGGTTGCACCCCAAAATTTGACTAAAGTAGGAATCGGTACCGATCCCTCTTCTTTGAGAATTGACAGGTGATCCCTCTTTTGGTTTCATATGGTTCTGAAAGTCCTTCTGCCGAATTTTCAGAGAGATATTTGACCATCTTTGTCTATAAATACAGGCTTGGTTGTTCATTTTCAGGACCTTTACGCTGCTAGTTACTTTATATTTTTTTTGTAACTATGGATTTTCTTCCGATCCTTATTGTACTCAGCTTATAAAGTGATTAATAAAGCAATTTGTTCAAAGTGGACAGAGGCAAACAACGTTGAACCGTTATAAATCATTTTGTGCATGTTATTCTTTCAATTTACTGTTATTTCTTTGTTATTATCCTTTGTTTTCATTTTATATTCTTCATTTATTTCTATTCAAATTTCTTTTGCGTGTTTGTGCCAATTTGGTTATAAACATTACAATGCTTTCACTGAGAGCCTTGATTCTCAGTTTATTAGGATCCCTTTAATGCTACTGGACTGCACAAATCCCCGAAGGATATCCATAGTTATATTTAAGAAGTGTTCTAGTTCTATTCATATTTGAATAAATCTAAGAAAAGTTGTCAACAACGGTAAGGAACAGTAGATCTACTTCTAAAAATGCAGAAGGAAACAAGAACGCTAACATCCAGCAAGTAGACCTGAGCAGTCAGCCAATGGATGTGAATGCTGATCCAGTTGAAGCTCGGAATCCAGCTGATTCCATTATAAGAGCAGAATTCTAAAATATGATGAGAGAGCTAGTGGATAGCCATCGATAATTAAATCAGTAGATTCAATCCAATATCAACCTAATGAACTAGCTCAGTCAGCAACAGCGAGGGAAAGTTGGAGGGACCCTACACCTTACTCAGCATTAGAATATTCTAGTTCGTCGAACGAGCACCACAGACATAGGTGTCGTAGAATAGACGAATATCACACAGAAACTTCTAGCCATCAACAGGCAGACCTACCTGGTCTACCAGGACCAACCTGTGTCAATCCCTCCATAGGGATCAGTACTGATCCCTCCTCCAGAGGAGGGAACTTACTTGTACATGTTGGGATCCAAGCTGGAGCTGCTGCGACTGATCTAGATGATGGAGTTTAATTGAACGTTGACTAATTGCTTCCCTAAAATGATGGTGAAGTGAATGTGCATGGTATACATTAGGAGGATGGTGAACCAAGAACGCGTGGAACGGCCCGTAGACATCGACCGGACCATTCACATGAGGTGGAACATGACCACCGCTTGGCACAAATTATCCAAGCGCCAAACTTATCGGCTATGGTTAGGCAGTTAGTGAGTGAGAACCAAGGCTTGATCAATGAAAAAGGGGGAATCTCGGGAAGCCTTACTCCATTCACTGATATTGTCCTACATGTATAGTATCCAAGAAGGTTCAACATGTCCGTCGATGCGTGCCTACGACGGAAAAAACCAACCACAAGCAGCACATCATGAGATATGAATGACTGATGGATTCCGCACGAGCAGATGATGCAACCAAGTGTAGATGTTTTCCTATAACTCTCTCTAGAATAGCAACAATGTGGTTTACAAGGTTACTCCATAGTTGATCTCTAGATTTGATGATTTGGCAACAATGTTTATGGAGCAGTTTCCTATGCATGTAACTTTCCCCAAAGATATAATGTCCTTATCCAGCATGATCGAGGCTCTAGGAGAATTGTTGAAAGATTACTTGGAGAGAATCCATACAGTTATTATAAAAATCAGTAATCCAAATAACCATGCAATATTGATGGCCGTAATAAGAGGGATTGATTTAGGGTTTGATTTTGGTGATTGGTTAGTTGGTAAGCCACCCGCAATGTTGGAGCACTTTCATGCAAAGATGGCTCTGTATTTGAGGAAGGAGGAAGCCAGATGCTCTAAGAAGAAGAATGTTGCGGGACCAAGTGGAGAGAGTAATATTGCAATGAAGTAGTCTGATGATAGCTTTGGAAAAGTTCAAGTGAATGTCCAAGAAAAACCGAATCAACAAAAGAAAGGCGAAGATAGGAGCCGAGAACAAAAGAGGGATTCTAGAAGAGGAAAGCCTAGGATTTTGATGTACGTACTTACACGCCACTGAATACATCACTAGAGAATATCTGTTTGTCAACCTACAATACCATGCAGTACAGGAAACCAACTCCGAAAAATATTGTCGGCTTCACTAATGTTATGGTCATAACACAAACGAGTGCAGGCATCTCCAGGATATTATTGAAAAGTTGATTCAAGAAAGAAAGTAACAACAGTTATAAAAAGCATGTAGGATTGCAGGCATGGGACTTCCGACCACAATCGAGGACAAGCACAGGGATGAGGAGCCTACACGGACTGGCGGAAGATTAATAATCAATATAGTAGTTGGAGGACAGCATTCGGCTGATAAGAGCTGGCATGAGATAGAGCGCTATAATAGCGCGATTAAGCATATGAATTTTGAATGTTGTTCGAGTACGAACGATGGAGCTTCGAAAAAATGGCAAAGTGCAATGGTAGATGATATTATGTGTGGAAATAGAGATGTAGATAAGGTGGAGGCTTCGACAATCTATCCAATGGTCATTTCGGCCATGATTGGCCCCGCTTTAGTGAGAAGGATATTAGTTGATTATGGTAGTTTTTTAAATATAATTTTCAAAAAATCTTATGACCAAATGAGGATGGAAGCAAGAAATTGAAACCATCTAAAGCCCACATTCATGGTTTTAACGGTGCTGCAACTGAAGTTGTTAGTTATGTTCAATTGCCCGTGGGGTTGGGAGAAGGAGACTGCATGAGAGTGTGGATTTTTCTATTTTTTATTTTGAATGTTGACTATCCATACAACACTTTTCTTGATCAACCGGCCCTAGTTGAGTTCCGAGGAGCTCTTCCCCATGGTGTTTGACTTTGAAGTTCTTGACAGATAATGGTGTTGGAGATGTTCATGGTGATCAAGCGACCGGACGTGCCTGCTATGTAGTTGAATTGAGGTATGCTCACAAAAGGAAAAGGATAAGGGTGTGGACATGTCTGTATGCAACCAAGCCACTGAAGATTGAAAACCAATGCCCAAGCCTTGGCTCGGGCACCACAGTCGATTCTATAGAGACATAGATCCGAGAGATGATGAGGAGGAGCCCAAAGATACCAAGGATGCACCGGTTGAGTTGACCATTGTCATCACAGTCAACCACAACAAATTATTATTTAAGTTAGGAATATAAATTAATTTTTAGGAAATAATTCAGCGGGACGTATTAAAAAGGTTTTTGCAATACTATACAAATTATTGCTATGAAAGTTTTTACCAAATATCGAAACTCACTTTTTCCAAAAAGAAGATTTAACGATAGTGTATATTAGACATCGGTTGACTTAGGGTTGAATTTTTTGTGTACTGATCTGCTATTGACTAGAGTTGCACAGTGGGAACAGATGGACTATTTTCTGCTTAGCACATTTATCAGTTATTCTCGTGTATATGAATGTTTGGTTGATTATTGCTTGGATGTTTTGAAATTATATTTGTTTAAAATTAGTATTAAGTAGGAATGTTCATTTAGAATTAGAGATCCGCTCAATATTAAACATAAGAACTCACAGTATTTTCAGTGTTGTAGCAACCGTAAGAAATACTAAAAAGTAATATTTGTGTAAAATGAATTTTTATTCATAAACATATTAACCAAAGGTTAAGATGAATTAAAAATTTGATGTTTTCTTGAAGTAATTATTGATGCATGAGTGTGTTATGGAATTGTATTCTTTGAATTAATCCTATATGTAAGTAGTGAGATAAATTGAAAGAATTTTATTAAAAGCAAGCATCTATTTAATTAAAAAAATTAATAAAAGACATACATATGTGTGAAATTTGATTATGTTTATCGGGGCAAGAAAATATTTTGTAAAGGAATAAAACATTAAAAGATATATGTACACCATATGGAAATTAATTTTATGTTAAAATTGCCCATTGGATGCTTGGTGAATTATAGTCGATGTACCTGATCAATGTTATCGATATGAATTTCTTAAATATAAGAACGAGACGTTCGGACATAGTATTTTGAGTATAAAATATTTAGTAAGTACGTAACATTTTGAAGAGAATATAGAATTTTAAAACATGTCAAATATTATGCAAAAATAAAGTTGATAAATTGGAAAAAATAGTTTTGGAAATAAATTAAGATTTTATAGATGTACATATAAGTTATATTTTGGGAAGAAGATACCATATGATATTTTAATAAATAAAATAGAGTTTTCAAAATGAGCAGGTGCATTATTTAGAAAACCAAAGTATTGCTTTAAAAGATATTTTAGTAAAATTATATTTGATGTTTGTAAAATTTTAGGATGATTGTGTATTGTTAGGTATCTGTGAAACTTTATATATTCATTTACCAAAATGCATGTTAAGTAAATTTTGTATAATATTTTGGGATGATTGTGCATATCATATTATTGTTTGCATTAATGTTAGGATTTATATTTAGTGTAAAGTGATATAAACTTAATTATATGCATTTCCAATTTAAAGGAGGTTTAAATGAAACTATAATTCATTTATGGCTATAATCGGTTATTGAATGCCAAATACTTTGAATTGATGAATAAAAGTATTGTTCTCAAATATGGCTTTGTGAAATAAAATAAGATTTAAAAGTGCTTTAATAAAGTAAAGATAAGGGAAAAATCTTGTGCAAAGAATTCGTAGAGAAAAATATTATTCTGTGTATAAAAATATACTTTTTACAAAAATAAAATTTAAGTTAAGGAATATGAAATTTAGTAAGATAAAATCCATTTTGGTTTGATATAAATATATGCAACTTCTTATTAGAAGATTAGCTTTTCCAATTAGTAAATTTTAAAAATAGAAATTTAACTTAAAGGAAAGTAATTATTGGATTCTTGATTTTCTTTTTTATAGACAATGATTCTTTGAGAATGAATTTGGTGTTAAAAAAATTTAAATGGTGAAGTATTAGCACTTATACAAGAGAAATCTTCAAATCATTTTACATCCTTATTTAGAGAATAGTAAATAAGTTGAACACCTTAGACCCCCTAAAATGGTTTTGTATTTTAAAATTTTGAATAAGCTGTTGTTATGTTTTAAAGGATGTGAAATATTTGTGTAAAACTTATTAGAAAAGCTAGCCGGCTTTAAAGTGGGTCGTGCCACTGTATATAAATAAAAAACGGTGTTCTACACATGCACAAAACAGCTATTTAAAGGAATATTTAAAGGAAAACTTAGTCGCAATTCAGGAAATAAGGTCATATTTAAAGGAAAAGGTAATTTTTTAAATTTATTTATAAGGTTTAAAAGAATTTTTTTTGGTAGTGACATTCATTTTGAAGTAATGAATGAAGAAGAAAATCCAAGATTAAATTTTTGCAAATAATATATTTTGGAAAATAATAGATCGAGGATCAAAAGAGTTTTTTGTAAAGGGAAATTATTTATTGTGTTTTTTTAAATTACAAAATCTAAAGAAAATCTTTTGGACGAGAGTAACAAGGACAAGTGTTTTGAAATTTTGAAAGCAATCTGAAATCTTACTAAAACGAAGTTGAATTGTATGATTTATTAATTTTCAAGAATTAAATTAAAATTTAACATCATTGGATTGAGTTCTTATTACTTAGTGTTAAGATTTTAAGGATAAAAAGTTAATTTGGGGGAAATTAAAGTCTTAAAAATATTTTGAAGGAAAAAGAGATTTTTAAATCTTGATTCACCTGGAATTATCATGTAACGGGTGTATATTGTGAATGAAGGAATGGATCGTTGTGATATTTTTGGGTGTTATAAATTCTTTGGAATATATACTTCGTACTATAAAGTTCACTCCGAAGTTTTCCAAAAATCTTGACATTTGAAAAGCATTTTAATTGATTGTGTAAATATTATATCTTTAAAATGAGTTATATAAAACTCATAGTCCATAATAATGAAGAAACGGGCAATGAAGATAGTACTAAGTTTTGGGTAGCCATTAATAAAGCGGTCTAATATTTGTTTTAGATTGCACCATTTATGCTTGATGGTCAAAGCAGATCCCAATTCGTGCTAAACCAATAATATAAAAGTGGATTTTTTTTGAATTTGAGATTGTATACAATTTTAGTATGAAATTATTTATAGTTGAAAGTTATGTGTGTAATGGATTACCTATAAAAATCTATTTATTTTGAACTTTTCATTGAAGTCGAATTGTAGGGACGCAATTCTTAAATGAGGGAGTTCCGTAACTACAACCTTTATTCTGTACCTTGATTTGTATTTAATAATTATTATTTGGAGAATAATAATGGAAAATTAAGATTTTTATTATTTGAAATTCAGGAAATTTGAAGATTTCGGGCTGTTAAAAAGAAGATAATCTGCTTTGGAACGGTAATTCAAAATTAATGAGAAAATCGGGAAGTTGTGGTTATTTCTTATTGAGTAAATTTACTTTGATAAGTAAAGTGTAGAGTTTTGGTTCGAAAACCTTTTGTAAAGTCTAAAGGAAATTTTAAAGTATAGAAACCACTTTTAAAATAATATTGGAATTTTATTTCAATGTGATAGATACAAAAATATGAGTAGTATTTAAATTGGTTTCTAAATAAAAATTGTGCATTTTTAATTTGAATTATGAAGGGATTATTCTTCTATTTTATTATAAAGATTAAAAATTTAATAATTAAGGAGTTCATGTAATTAAATTTTTGGAATTCTTATAAACTAGAAATTTTGTTTAAAGTAGGTGTTTGTATAAAATAATGTGTTAAAACCTTTGAAAACCAAAGATCGAATAATAATTTTAGAGCCTATTTCTAGAATATATAATGAAGAGAGTGTATTGAGTTAATCAAAATTGTGTATTTTCTATTAATAGTGAATTTGAGAAATATGTATGTAAACGGAATATAATGATGTAGATTCTTGTTTTAAAACCTGTTAAAGAATGTGTTAGTAATTTTTAAACATTGTGTAAATTTATTTTCAGTAAAATTGAGTTTTTGTGCTAAAACAATAAAAGTGTTATATTTAGCCTTTTCTCGAAAATAAAACATTGTCATGTTTTAAATAGTAAAATGGGAGGTTAAAATAATTGTTTAAATTATGTTCTTTCTTTTTAATGAAAAGTAAAGAGGCTGAAATATATTGTAGTGTTTTTATATAAATTTTTAGAAGTAAAAAAATCAATGTGCAAATGGTGTTTAAAAGTGAGAAAATGAATGTAAAAGAATGAAATTCTTTTATTTAATTATTATGTCCGGGCTTAATTTAAACTTCAGCCCATTTATGTGTGCAAAGGAGAAAACTATTTCTCATTTCTGAATTTAACAAAATGAACTACATTCATTGTAGTTTAACTTTAAGAAACCGAAAGTTTATCATCCTCCTTAGCTTCAAAATCCCACCTCTAGCAAAATCCAAATTTTAACACCAAATAAAATCAGGAAAAAGTTCAGGAAAATTTAGGTAAGCTCTTGAACTCTAACTACATCTAAATTGGAAATCGTTTGTCTGATTATTCCGTATAATTTCATTTTTTTGTGCATTTTGTAAAACCGATTTTTAGATTTAAAATTTAGGAAACGAATTCTAGCATGAAGATAAAGGCAAGGTAGAGTTGTAACAAGGCTATAAGGTGAGTTAAACTCATAACTTCATCTAATTATAGATTGCATGTCATGTTTGAGTAGTTTTTGATAATTGCTGTTTATTGTGTTGGTATTCCTTTTCTGTAAATTGCAAAAGTTGAGAAAATACAAAGGAGGTGCTCCAGGAATTCTGGTCGAAATGGTCACGGCTTGGAGCTTACTGCTCTACGATTTCGTTGACTGTTCGACCAGTCGATCGACGGTCGAAAACCTAGAGCGGTAAGCTCTAGGTTGAACCGAATTTTTATTGTTTCATTTGCTAGTTTGTTTGTGTATTTTTTAAAAGATGTTTCTTGTTCATTTTTGTGTGTTTTTGGACTGATATTTATGGAGCAAGAATAATGATTTGATAAAAATAAATTTTATTATTTTTATTGAATTAATTTGTGTTTCAATTGTGTGTTTGTGGAAGGCATTTAATTGTGTGTTTATTTAAATTTTTAAGTGCTTTTAAAACTGAAATTAATTATATTTTTAACTCCTTGTTTGGTTTAAGTAATTGTTTATGAAAATAAAGAATTTTCTTGAAATGAAAATATTATTTTGTATATGGAATTCAATTTTGGAATTTTATAAATATGAATTTTAACAATAATATTTTGTGGAAGAGACATAATATTATTTTAAATCAAAATTTGAGGTTTTAAATAAAGAGATTTTAAGTATATAAAGAATTTGGACACTGACCAGTAGGTTTTAAAGTAAATTCTCATGCTTTATACTTAATTATTCTCTTCGGATATTTTTGTGACTTTTGGTGAATTTCATGTAAATTAGCTTTCCGGCTAATTATTTTCTTTTTCTATAAAATGAGAAATATACTTAGACAATTTAGGAATAACAAGTGGTTACGGGACATTTCATTTTATTTATATGTCTTATTTGCATAGACTATTTGAGTAGTGTAATTTACTAACCAATAGAAAATATTTTAGTAACACCGAGTGGTTATTGGACACACGATCGTTGCTTTAATGATTACTATTTAATAAAATTATGACACTGCACAACCAAACTGCTAGTGTAGTGTTAGAGACCAACAAACTGCTAGTGTGGTTTTTAGCGACTGACCAAACTACTGTAGAATATACTAGTGTATGATTTTTGTTTGATGATAATAAACATATATATTCGTTTAAATGCATTTTTTATTGTACTATTTTAGCTTTCCATATAATTAAATAAATATTTGTTGAATAAAATAAATAACTCGGAATTCTTATTTAAACAAATATTTTATTCAAACAAATATTTTATTACAAATTCAAATGGTACAAATTTGAGCTCTCACTATATTTACACATTTTCAATTACAATATAACTTTCAATTACAACACAATTTTCACTTTACAATTTTACCTCACCGCATAATTCACTCATCACTCGTATTTGATCTTCAACTCTGTTCCAGCCTGTGTGCAGCATCTGAACTATCTGCAAAATAAACATTAACACGGTAAAATTGAAAAAGAAATATTTTATTGTGCAGAATGAAGTGTGTGTTTGAAAATATTATTTTCCTCAGTTATTAGGGTTGTTCGTCACAATTTTCTTAATTCATCTTATGCAAATAACTTGTGACATGCACAGTGTATTACTGTACATGCAACAACATCTTGCACACCGATATACACTTGCTTATTAAAATTGCAGGGACCAGTGAGCACAAGGTCAAATGCAAATCAAGACTGGACTCAACTCAAGTGCAAATGCCAATACAAACCCAAACTAACCATGGTCAGTCAAAGAAATCATGTAAGAGCCTGCATATGTACAAACATGCAAATAACTTAACACAGGAATGGTCAGTCCAACCAACATACAAAAAGACCACCAGATATGTATAAAGAATAAAGCAATGGTCAGTACAAGGCAGTTCTCTGAATCAATGCAGACATATGATGATCCACATGAAAACATACTACTAGATCAGACTTCAAGAGGAAGAAGACCACAATAACAAAGACAACTAGACTTAAAATGAAGACAACAATTGAAACCAGACTATCATAACTCAGGTCAGGCTAAGAGATGCGGCAGTACTAAACATGACAACATATTCATGGACACGTCTAAGATCAATCAATGGAGCATGGACTCAGCAAAAATAACTTGAAATTCAACCAGACTTCAAATGGCACAAGAACAGACCAGCTCATATGTAACTAGACATGCTCGGGTCCAAAATGAGTTAACATGAATGCAAAACAACACGGCAATATGTTCATGCAACTGGACTTCAGAGAATACAAGTTCATATTTAACCATAGAAGACATCATTGCGTTGGAGCATGTATGCATATATGCATATATTTGTGCAGACCTATTAATTCAACCATGGGTCGTGCCAAGGAAATATATCCCACTAGCATGGATGGTCAAAGCAAGGTGTAGAGCACACGCATACAATAAAAAAATCAAAAATTATTAGTAGCAGTTTGAATAAAGTCGTAGAGGATTTCAAGATGAATAAGTCAAACTTTAGAAGAAAAATATTAACACAAAAATCAGCATATATATGTATATCTTAATTCAAATGCCAAGCAGTAAGCGAATGGTGAACAAGTCGTAGGAGGAAAGAATAAAACAAATTCAAACGTATTGAAGCAAAGTCGAATTCATCATAAATATATGGAGTAATATGTATACAAAGAAAAAGTCAAAGATTAGCAAACCATTAGTTTCCAAATCAATGCAAAAACTAGAATATTATAAAATTCAAACCAAAATAAACGAAAGGAAATTTAAGGATTTTATCCCTATTCAAACCCAATTCATCATCAGCAGAAGATTATGAGATCGAGTTTAAGCAAAATCTGAAGAGCATAAAAATCGCATATCAATTTTCATATCATCCAACTCGATGACGAAGCAACCGAAAGGAATCAAGAAAGCAGCAATTGACAAAGCTTCAAGGCGATAATCCTTCTTCGATCGACAGAGCAATTGAATCGACGGCTTCAATTTTTGGAACCATAAATCGAAACAAAGATAAAATAGGATCGACCGAAGAAATAAAGTGCATTTGTAAAACAAAAGGGATACACTACATTCTCTAATTAATTTTATTTGGGCCGTTGTTTTATTTGGGCTAAAGTTTATATTATATTACGGGTTCTAATTTTATTTCTTTTGTATTTTTTTAAATTTAAAAACTCTAGTGTTAACTAGGTTACGAGCTACGGGGCGTAGTTTGAGAATTTGCAACTCAATGGCTGAGTTGTGGAAGGGTTTTGAGCTTGGAGTTAGGTAAATTAAGTTAACGGGTATTGCAAGTTTACGTGTTTTTGTAAGTGTCTGATTACTTAATTTATAGTAGAAACCTTGGAGGCAGCACGTAGGCAAATTTTTGTCGAAGTTGGGTAAAACTATGTATGATCTTTACTGTTATACTTTCTATTTTTATTTCCGCATTAATTTTTAGTAGACCCTATTCACCCCCTCTCTAGGGTGAAAACGATCCTACAAGTGGTATCGAAGCTAGGAACAAAAACCCTTTTTTGTTTAAAAATTTTGATTTTTTCTTTCAGTGACTTCTTTTAATAATTCTCTTGCAGAAGGTTTGTCCATAATTAGACCACCCATGTTCAATGGTGACTATGCATATTAGAAAACTAGAATGAAAATTTTTCTGAAAACCATATATGCATGGGATATTATTCATACGAGATGTAGCACACCAAAAATAATGATAGATAATCATGAAGCAGATAAGCCTATGGATCAATGGATAGATCTTGAAAATAAAGTGCTAACGCTAAGGCTATGAATTCTATTATCTACTCATAAAATCAAATTGAATTTAACCATGTCTCGCATTGTCTAACTGCGCAGGAAATTTGGTACATGCTTGAAGTGACTCATGAAGGAACCACCCAAGTGAAAGAATCTCGCCTTGCCATGCTTATTAGTGAGTATGAGAACTTCACAATGGCAAAGGATGAAAGTGTCAAAGAAATATATGTACAACTTTCTAATCTTATATACAAATCAAAATCCCTAGGAAGACCATACATAGAACTGGAGAAAGTCTGAAAGATCCTCGAAATTCTTCCATGGAATTTTGAAGCATAGGTAACTGCCATCCAAGAATCAAAGGATCTGAAACAGGTTAAAGTTGAAGAACTCATCGGAAACCTCACCACTTATGAGCTAGAAATCAAATTCAAGGAAGAACATGAAGGAAGAGATACGCGAAAGAAATCAATAGCTCTCAAAGGAATGATGGAAAGTGAAGATGATGATGGTGATGATGAAGAAGCAGCTAAACCGGCATTGATAATAAAGAGATTCAAATGGTGGAACCGCAAATATTGAAATCTAGCTCTAAATCAACAACTAAAGAGTAGAATCGTCAAAGTTCTAGGCAACTCAAAAAAGCAGGAGATCATTTGTCATAAGTGCGATAAACCTGGTCATATCAAGCCAAATTTTCCTCAAAATCGATTCAACAAAGGAAAGAAACCAAAAAGGAGAAGTTTTGCAGCAACTTGGGATAAAAGCGATGAGATGATGATGAAAGCATTGTCAGTGGGAGTGAAAAAGAAAATCTATGTTTTTTAGGAGTAATAAGCGACAACGACGATGACGAGCCAAGCAAGGTATCAAAATTTACTCACTCGCAATTACTTATATATTTTCATGAAGTAAATGGTTGTTTTGAAAGACTTAAAGAGAAGTATGCTAAAATTGAATCACAAAAAGATAGTTTGATAGAACTAAATATGCAGCTTGATCAAATAGTTCAAAACTATAGAAATAAGAGCTCTAAGTGTGATAAGTGTCCATCATTAGAAGTGGAAAAAAAATCAAAAACTAAAATAAAATCGCTTGAAAATGAAATTCTCATTTTGAAAGAAAGTGAAAATACTAGGAGTTTGTTATTGAATGAAAATGAATCTCTCAAGTCACAAGTCCAACAATTGTCTACAACTTTAGAAATATTCTCCAAAGGAGAAAGATCACTAAATATGCTATTAGGGAAACAAATTGTTAATACTCCAAGTGCATGATTTGTGGAAAAATTGGACACAATCAAAAAAATTGCTGGTATAGACCCAAACACACGAAAACCATGCCAGTATGGGTTCCTAAAGTCATGAATGTAAAATCCCTTAAAATCAAACAAATCTGGGTGCCAAAAGAAACAAACATAGACTGTCTTGGTTCTATGCAAACTTATTTTTCAAAAAAAATTGTCACTAACAATCATGGACCTATGAAAACAAATAGGTCGCTAAACTCTTCTCATGTAGGTGTGTTGGCAAGCTAATGAACAACAACAGTGGTACATGGATTCTGGCTATACCAGGCACTTGATGGGCGACAAATCAAAGTTCCTTAGCCTAGAGAAATACAAAGGTGGCCGTGTCACAATGGGCAACAACTATAAATGTAAAATTATTGGTAAAGGTAAAGTAGGTAATGGCACATTTACCTTAAATGATGTATTATATGTTGAAAATCTACACCGTAATCTGATTTCAATCAGCCAGTTATGTGATAAGGGAATGAATGTTGTTTTTTATTCTGATTTGTGCAAAATTGTTGACCAATCACCAAAAGAAACTTTATTTTTAGGTAAGATAAAAGGTGGTATATATTCTCTATCTTTTGATGATCACACTCTTTCAACATGTTTGGTAGCTAAGGATGAAGAAGTAAACTTATGACATAGACGATTAGGGCATGCTAGCAAGAATCTGTTAAACAAACTAAAAAGAAAAGATTTGGTAAGAAGTTTACCATCTCATGATTTCAAAACAGAAACTCTATGTAAAGCATGTACTATGGGAAAATTAAAAAATCATCTCTTCATGCCAAGAACACTGTAAGTGCCTCTAGAGTCCTTGAACTAGTTCATATAGATCTTTTTGGACCTAAGGATACTGCAAGTTTAGATGGTAAGAGATATTGTTATGTATTGGTTGATGATTACTCTAGATACATATGGGTATACTTCTTAGCTAAACAATCAAAAACTTTCTCGTACTTCACTTAATTTGCAAAATTAGTTCAAAATGAAAAGGAGTTTCTATTATTTCACTAAAAAGTGATCATGGTGGAGAATCTGAAAATTATGAATTTGAAATTTTTTATGATGAAAATTGATTTAAACATGAATTCCCTGCCCACGTACTCTACAACAAAATGGAGTAGTCGAGAGAAAGAATCGAACCTTACAAGAGTTAGCTAGATCTATGATAGATGAGTATGAACTACCCCTGTCCTTTTGGGCAGAGGCAGTAACTACAGCTTGTTATGTAATGAATAGAGTCATGATTTGGCCGATTCTTAAGAAAACACCATATGAACTATGGTTCAACAAAAAGCCAAACATTGCATATTTCAAAAAAAAATGGTTGTCCATGTTTTATTCTCAATACAGGTGATCAACTGGGAAAATTTAAACCAAAAGCTGACGAAGGCATGTTCATTAGATACTCTTCCAGAAGCAAAGCTATAGAATATACAATGAAAGGATGAGAACAGTCATGGAGTTAATCAATGTGAAATTTGATGAAGGCATTGATGATCAAAGCAAGGAAATAATCAAAAGCAATGTCGAAGAGATGAACGAAAAAGATGAAAGCGAAAATCCAAAAGAAACTACAACCGCGGAAGAAGTCCGAAGAAATCTAGAACCAGAGAGATTGAAATTCAAAGCAGATCATCCTCAAGAATTGGTAATAGGTAATCCTACCGTAGGTATTCTAACTCGTTCCTCTTTTAAAAATTTATGTGATTTGTGTCTATATAGTGGATTTATTTCAGAAATTAAACCCAAAGACATAGATACAGCTCTCAATGATGAGAGTTGGTTTATGGCTATGCAAAAGGAGCTAAATCAATTTGAATGAAATGATGTTTAGATTCAAGCACCTAGACCTAATGATTATCCAATTGTAGGAACTAAATGGATTTTTAAAAATAAATTTGATAAATCTGGAAATGTGATTAGGAACAAAGCTAGGTTTGTTTCTAAAGGTCATAATCAAATTGAAGGAATATATTTTGATGAAACTTTTTCACTAATAACAAGACTAGAATCCATTATTAGCTTTTTCTTGTTATAAAGGATTTGAACTAAGACAAATAGATTAAAAATGCTTTTCTTAATGGAATTTTGAAAGAAGATGTATTTGTTAATCAAACTGAAGGCTTTGATAGTCAAGAATACCCTAACCATGTATATAAACTTAAGAAAGAACTATGTGTATTAAAACAAGCCCCTAGGGATTGGTATGAATGTCTTAGCACTTATCTCCTTGAAAATGGGTTCAAAAAGGCTGTGTAAACACCACATTATTTCTATTGCATGAAAATGATGATCTTTTGATTGTTCAAATATATGTTGATGACATTATTTATGGTGCCACTAACAACCTTTTGTATGAGAAATTTGAAAAAGTCATGCAGGAAAAGTTTGAAATGAGCTGGGTAGGAGAGGTGAAATTCCTTTTAGGATTTCAAATCAAACAAAGCAAACAAGGTACGTTCATCGCTCAAACAAAATATATCTGAGAGCTTGTCAACAAATTTGGATTGAAAGATGCAAAACCTGTAAAAATCTCCCATAGCACAACAATTAAACTTAACAAGGATAAAAAAGGTAATGTAGTTGATCAAAAGAAATATAGAGGTATGATTGGATCACTTCATTGTCTTACTGCCTCTAGACCAGACATTATGTTCTCTATTTGTTTATGTGAACGGTTTCAATCAAATACAAAAGAATCTCATTTAAAAGCTATAAAAAGGTTTATAAAGTATTTGTTGCACACCCTATGGTTTGGTTTGAGGTATCCAACTAATTATAACTTTTAGTTAAAAGGGTATTCAGATGCAGACTATGTTGTTAGTCTAGTTGATAGAAAAAGTACTGGTGGAACGTGTTTTATGTTGGAACATTCGTTAGTTGCATGATTAAGTCGAAAACAAATTTGTATTGCATTATCTACCATGGAGGCAGAGTATATTGCTCTATGTGGTTACTCTGCTCAAATTTTATGGATGATACGAACTTTGTAAGACTATGGTCTAAATTCTAAACGAGTTCCACTTATGTGTGATAGCAAAAGTGCAATTGATCTCACAAATAATCCTGTACATCATTCTCACACTAAGCGTATAGATGTTAGACATCATTTCATTAGAGATCACATTTTCAAAGAAAATATATGCATGAACTTCATTTCAACTGATTCTCAATTGGCAGACATTTTTACAAAACCCCTTCTAGAAAATAGTTTTTGTCTACTTCATCTTAGTTTAGGCTTTATAGAAATGTGATTTTTTATTTTTTATTTGATCTTAACCTATGTTAACTAATCCGACTCCCTATTGATTATCGAAAAGATAAATAGTGACTGAAAAAAGTGATGAGTGTTGATCTTGATCATACATTATGCCTTGAGAGAGTATATTAAAAAAATTCTTTAAAAAATTTAAGAAAAAATTATAATAACTTTGGTTGGTAAAAATTCCATGACCATCTCTAGTTCTATCATATTTCTACAATAATCACTCATCAAAATCCAATATAGTATGTCAAAATATGGTATTTAAATAGAAAATTATTCATTTTTTAATTAATTAGCAATAAAATGCCCCAAAGAGAAACCAAAAAGAAAATGAAGTCTTTTCTTGAAAAAGGTCATTTTTACTAGTATTTTGTTTTTGTAATGTAATAATAATAAGAAAAGCAAGATTCTGATTCCTTCATTACCAAAAAATTTTGGTGTTTTTGGTCATATCCATTATTTGGTATTGTGGGGTCTTCAGAAAGTCCTTGTTTACTGGAAGGTCGGAACGAGGAAATAAGTCAAAAAAAATTATTTTCATTTTTTATTGATTTTTATTTATTTTCATATTCAAATTTTTTATTCTCATGCATATATGAAGGAGGAGCTTTGTTGTACGGAGATTATTCAAACAAGGGAAGCTAATAGAATTCATCAAGACTAAATACATTTAATAAAGTCAAAATCTTGATATATGTTTGTTATCATCAAAATGGGAGATTGTAGAATATACTACTGTATGATTTTTGTTTGATGATAATATATATATATATATATATATATATATATTCGTTTAAATGTATTTGTTATTGTGTTATTTTAGTTTTCCATATAATTAAATAAATATTTGTTGAATGAAATAAATAACTTAGAATATTTAAACAAATATTTATTCAAACAAATATTTTATTACAAATTCAGATAGTACAAATTTGAGCTCTTACTACATTTACACATTTTCAGTTACAATACGACTTCAATTACAACACAATTTTCACTTTACAATTTTACCTCATTACATAATTCACTCATCACTCGTATTTGATCTTCAAATCTATTCCATCCTGTATCTAGCATCTGAACTATCTGCAAAATAAACATTAACGCAGTAAAACTGAAAAAGAAATATTTTGCAGTGCACAGTGAAGTGTGTGTTTAAAAATATTATTTGCCTTGGTTATTTGGATTGTTCCTCATTTTTTTTTAATTCATCTTACGGGAACAACTTGTGACATGCACAGTGTATCACTGAACATGCCACAAGGTCATGCACATCGATATACACTTACTTGTTAAAATTGCAGGGACAGGTGAGCACAAGGTCAAACCCAAGTCAAGAGTGTATTGAACTTAGGTACAAATACAAATCAAAACTAACCATGGTCAGCCAAAGCAATCATGTAAGAGCCTGTATATGTACCAACATGCAAATAACTCAAACAGCAATGGTCAGTCCAACCAACATACAAATAGACTACCAGATATGTACAAAGAATAAAGCAAAGGTTAGTTAAGGAAGTTCTCTAAATCAATGCAGACACATGAAGATCCACATGAAAACATACAACCAGGCCAGACTTCAAGAGGAACAAGACCACAATAACAAATGCAACTAGACTTAAAATGAAAACATGTGGAACCAGACTATCGTAACTCGGGCCGGGCTAAGAGATACAGGAGTACTAAACATGACAACATATACATGGACATGTCTAAGATCAAATAATGAAGAATGGACTCGGCAAAAATAATTTGAAATTCAACCAGACTTCAAGTGGCACAAGAACATACTAGCTCATATGTAACCAGACATGCTCAGGTCCAAATGAGTTAACATGAATGCAAAACAACACAGCAATATGTTCATGCAACCTGACTTCAAAGAATACAAGTTCATATGCAACCAGAGAAGACATCAGTGCATTGGAGCATGTACGCATATATGCATATATATACACACACACATATCAGTTCAACCATAGGTCGTGACAAAGAAATATATCGCACCAGCATGGTTGGTTAGAGCAAGGTACGGAGCGCACACATACAACAAAAAAATTGATAATTATCAGTAGCAGTTTGAATAAAGTCGCAGGGGATTTCAAGATGAACAAGTTAGACTTCATGAAGGAAAAGACTAACCCAATAATCAGCATATATATCTCAAATTCAAATGCCAAGCAGTAAGCGAACGATGGACAAGTCGTAGGAGGAAAGAACGAAACAAATTCAAAAGTATTGAAGCAAATTCGAATTCATCAGAAATATTTGGATGTATACAAAGAACAAGTCAAAGATCAGCAAATCATTCGATTACAAATCAATGCAGGTACTAGAATATTGTAAAATTCAAACCAAAATATATAAAATAAAATTTAGGGATTTATCCCTATTTAAACCAAATTCATCATCAGTAGAAGATTTTGAGATCGAATTTGAGAAAAATTTGAAGAGCATAAAAATCATGTACCAATTTTCATATCAGCCAACTCGACGACGAAGCAACCAAATGGAATCAAGCAAGCAGTGATTGACAAAGCTTCAAGGCGATAATTTTTCTTCAATCGATAGAGCAATTGAATCGACGGCTTCAATTTTTGGAACCCTAAATTGGAACAAAGGCAAAATGGGATCGTCCGAAGAAATTATGTGCACTAAAAAAATTAAAGGGATACACTACATTCTCTAATTAATTTTATTTGGGCCGTTATTTTATTTGGGATAAATTTTATACTATATTAGGGGTTCTAATTTTATTTATTTTGTATTTTTGTTTTTAAATTTAAAAACTCTAGTGTTAACTAGGTTACGAGCTATAGGGCGTAGTTCGAGAATTCACAACTCAATGGCTGAGTTATTGCAGGGTTTTGAGCTTAGAGTTAGGTTAATCAAGTTAGCGGATATCGCAAGTTTACATGTTTTTTTAAGAGTCTGATTACTCAATTTATAGTAGAAACCTCGGGAGTAGCACTTAGGCAATTTTTTGTCGAAGCTGGGTAAAACTGTGTGTGATCTTTACTGCATTACTTTCTGTTCTTATTTTCGCAATAATTTTAAGTAGACCCTGTTCACATCCCCCTCCTCCTCTAGGGTGAAAATGATCCTACAACTGCTAGTGTGATGTTAGTGACCAATAAACTGCTAGTGTGGTGTTAGCTTTTATGCATGGTAGAATTATTTGAGTTATAAGTACTTGGTCTATATCATTTGTTAAGTGTATCATTATTAGCATGGCTAGACTCACCTTTTTTTAGATGAAGTCTAACCCATTTATTATTTTTATAATACTCGAGCTAGACCGAGACATTTCAGGTATTGGGACATAATGACTATGGATACTTGTGCTTGTATGGAGTTTGGAGACATTTCGTATTATGCTGCTTGGTGTTATATCATTATTAGGCTTAGTAGTGTCATATGTATGTATGTATGTATGTATGTATGTTGTTTGGATTTGGGTATGTTGATGATACTATATGTTGTATATTTTTGGTTGTGGGCCTTGTACCATATTTTGTTGAGACTCACCTTATGAAGTTATGATATGCATCATATTTTCCACTACGATGTGATTCTGTGTCTGTATATTTATTATTCATTGTTCTGCTATTTAAACTTATGTTTTTATTGCTTTGCACAAATACCGCATGCGTAAAATTTAGGTTGATTTAAAATTATGGTAAGAATGATGTATTAGTGTTAGCTCGGGGGAAGATTTACGTTAGGTCACTTCTAACAAACCTTATTCTTTGTATTACTAGACAAATAACCTTATAATGTCCTTTTGTAGTAGGGGTATAGAGGCAAAGCACTAAAAATCCTATCAAGGTCACTTTCAGACTTCCAACTCAGAGCGTGCCTAGGGACCGATCAGGATCCCATACATGTGTAAGCAGTTCGAGGTTAATATTGTGTAAATATACTAAATAATCATCTTCGTCATCCAACTCAAAGCGTTCTTAGGGACCGTTTGGGTTCTTGTACACGTGTAAGAGGCCTAAGGTTAATATTGTATCGTTTATTTAAAGACGGGGTAAGGGAATCAAACTTGACCCAATCCATCCTGATTATGGGGTTGTCATCCAATAGAAATTTCTGATCACTTAGTTTTTTCCTCTGTTCTTATGGTGAGCTTCTGGTTCCAGCTCCTGCTACCATGCATTAACATTTTGATTTGCCTCTTTGGCTCCAACATTTCTTGCTCCAAGCATTAAATCTCATCCTAGATCCAAATTGATCGTGCTTTAACTAAATCCTCTTAGTGACGACTGGTTTAGGTCGTGGAGGCATGATTATGTTTGTTTTTCTCTATCTCTGGATGCTCCTTCATTGGTTTGTGGCCTTTTGTTCTGAATTCTAGTAGTTCCATCTATTATCTATTTTCTCTTCCTTCAGAAAAATCCTTCAAGCATTTTCTGTTATCTAATTATCATTCCATCTTACATAGCCTTCATCATTCTTTGAATCTCTTCTCTAGCCTCGTAGATGGGTTGATAAGAATTTGAGGACACCTCTTGGCTGCCCCCACGCTCTAGTTGACTTTCCCCGGCGTTAGATATAGTGTTTGGGCCTTCAACTTTTCTAAATTCAAAATCAAGTCTTCAGATCTAGTTCCTTCTTAGTGAAAGCACCAAAATATTAACCTAGAAATTAGATCGACACCCGAAAATCAGATAAAAGCACCAGTTCAAATAAGTAAGTAGAAAAGAAGTAAAAGAAGACACAATTTTTATAGTGATTTGGTGTAATCTCCGGCCTACATACACTTTAATCATTTATTAGTTGTTATCTCTCTAGAGTTCAACTAATTATCTCAAATCTGACCACAATCTAGTGGATCTCAAATTTACGATGGAGTTTCTAAAGTGATTATGAGGTAGTGGATAGGAGTGAAGAGGAAGAAGAAATGCCCAGTGGCAGAGAGATCAAATCTAAAGTGAAGAGAAGAAGATTCCATTTTGACTGCAGCTAGGCTTGTATTTATTAGGAAACGTAGGTATGGAGTCAGGAGCCTGCTTGCACTAAAGTCAGTAGGTGGTCCGAAGTTGCACAAGGTGGGGTTACACGACTTAAAACTGTAGGTCAATACCAAGCTATATATTTTGATGGAAGTGGAAGTCTTTCGCTTGTTATCTCTTTCAATCTTCTAGTTGAGTAGTTTTCCCATTTTCCTTGGTTTGAGTTAATTCTTGTAATCTTCCTGATAGCCGCTTTTCTTGCTTTCTTTTTGTTAATCCTTGGAATTGCTCATCCAAATCATTGAAAAATCACTTGACCATGAATTATTAGAGTAGCAAAAGGGGTATATGGTGTTTGGAAAGTGAGATGGGGATGATTCATAGGTCGGTATCGACCTATGATAGCTTGGCACCAAGCTATGTCCTTAGCCATTTTTTTACTCAACTTTCATGAGTTCATCTCTTTAATGCTTCTAATCGTGCTTCCAAGTCCTTGAATCATACTGTTTTGATTTTGATCTTCTAAATTCGACTGAAATCTGTTTTGGCTCAAAAGTGGGTTAATAACCTATTGTATTGCCCTTAAGATACGAATAGCACCCAAAGATCAATGAAGAACTAGAGTTGCAAGTGACTGACCTATTGAAGAAGTGATTTATCCATAGAAGTATCTTCGAGTAGGGGACACCTAACTTTGCATTGATTATCGTGAGTTGAATAAGGTGACGAGAAAGAAAAATTATCCTCTTTTGCATATAGATGACTTATTTGATCAAATGAAAAGGTGTTTGGTAAGTAAGACCTGGTGATGAGAACTGAGAATGACAAGGGACAGTGTTCTGATTGCCATATTCCGTACACCATCAGAATTTATGAGTGGTTGATTATGTCATTCGACCAACTGATGCACTGACATGCGTTACTGATCTTATGAATTGTGTTTTCGGAGATCAACTAAATAGGTAAGTACTTGTGTTCATTAATGATATTCTTGTATATTTGCCAAAGAATACATAACAAATTTGAGACTGGTGCTTGAGACGTTAACAAAGTACCAACCAAAGGCTAATTTTTCAAAATGTCGATTCTGGAGGAGGGACGTGCGGTTCTCAAGTCATGTTATTTTGATGCAGGGCATCACTACTGATCTTTCCAACACAGCAACAGTCTAAGATTGAGAAATACCTAAGAATGCAATGGATGTAGGTAGTTTTCTTGGGTTAGCACGTTATAATAAAACATTCATTACAGACTTCTCGATGATAGATGCACCATTGACTCCTTTGACGAAGAAGAGTTATAATTTTAGTGGGGACTTGGGGTGTGAGTATGCGTTCTTTGGTCTAAAAGAGAGGTTGAGGAGTGCACTGTGTTAATCATGCCAGATGAGTGAGATGTCGACAATATACATATATGCATGTAGTACTAGGTTGATGGCAATATTGATGTAGAAATGTAAAGTTGTTGCTTATGCAAGTAGGTAACTGAAATCACATGAGAGAAAATACTCTATGCATGACGAGGAGCTAGAAGATATAGTTTTTGCTTTAAAGGCCCTGAGGCATTACTTGCCAGGAGAAAGTTTTGAGTTATTTACCAATCATAAATTGTTGAAATACCTTTTTCATAGAAGGAGCCTAAACTTTAATAGCATAGATGGGTAGATTTCTTAGCCTCCCATGACTCTAACATTTTCTATATGCCTGGTAAGGGAAATGCAGTTGTAGTGTGCTAACTAAGAGACATCCCAGGTTTGGAGCTATGTTCCTAGAATGGATAAGTTAGAGTATATAGCTGGATATGGTTTTCAAGTGTGAGCTAGAGCCAAAGATGTTGGCAAGCCTGACTATCAAATATGCTCTTATAGGGTAGACTAGTACTAGTTAGAGGCGTGATGCTAGAGTTGCAGATATTATTGCTAAGCTTAAGGCAGGAGTAAAGTCTGAAGATTTGAAGCAATATGGACATGACCAAGATGGTTAGCTCCATAAAGATGGAAGACTGTATGTACCTAATGTAGATGGACTTAGAGATGAAGTGCTATGAGTGCCATCAGTCAAAATTTGGTTATCCATCTCGGAGGCAACAAATTTATAAAGATGTGAAGCAAATCTTTTATTGGGAAGGGATGAAGGTGGACATTGATCCTAAAGTGTATGAACTGTGAGCTAGTCAAGGATGAACAGAAGAAACCAAGTTGTTATCTACGACCGCTTAAAGTTTCCTACTGGAGGTGGGAATATATATCCCTGGAGATTTCATTGATGGGTTGTCGAGAACTAGAGGAGGGTAGGACAACATTTGGGGTATAGTCGATAGTTTGACAAAGAGCACCCGATTCTTACATTTAAAGTCCAATAAAATGACATCAAAACTGGCTGAGTTGTATGAGCATTGGATCATAAAATTCCGTGGAATACTAAACAGCATTGTGAGAAATGGATATCCATTACTTATTAGTGGATTAAGGAAAAGCCTATTAGAGGCGTTGGGGAAAGGGCTACATTTGAGTATAACTTATCACCCATAAACTGATGATCAAACCAATAGAGTGAATCATATACTAGAGGATATTTGATGTACTTTCATATTTGAATTTAGAGGCTTCTAGGATGATGATTGCATATAGTAGAGTTTACATACAACAAGAATTATCAATCGAGCATTGACATGGCATTGTTTGAATTTTTTATGATCAATGCTGCAGTACCCCTTCATGTTGGTAGGAAGCGGATAAGACACTAATACTTGGGCCAAATATGATTAGAGAGACTTTGAAGAAGAATGTAATCATTTGACAATGAACGAAAGAAGCATAGGATAAACAAAAGAGTCATAATGATAAGGAACAACGGATTTGGAGTTATCTATTGACTATATGGTGTTTGTAAAAATTTCTTCGTTGAAGGTTACAATTTGTTCAGTAATAAGGAGAAGTTGGCAGCAAGGTTATAGGAACTTTTCCAACCCTCAAGAGGACTGAGTCGACTTACCTCAAAAGATAGCGGGTATGTACAATGTATTTCACATTTCGCATCTTGAGAAGTTTGTGCTCAACTTAGGCGTGATGGTTGCACCAGATCAACTACAAAATATTGATGTAGAACTTGAAGCATCAAGACCTTGTTAGCCTATTTGTACTGTCGAGCAGAGTATAAAGCGGCTTAGGAGGAAGATAGTAAAGCTAGTAAACGTCCAATAGGGTAAAAGTGAAGATGATAACACTTGGGAGACCGAGGAGAGCATGATAACTACTTATCCAGAGCTTTTTGCTTATAGAGATTCCATTTCATCTCCCTTACTTTACATTTGGCATCTTGTTTAGTTTAGCTAGCAAGATAGCGTTAGTATAGTTTGATGGTTTCCTATGCTTGTTTGATTATTATGCTTTGATTATGCATGCTCGATATTAAGTACTTTGTTTACATTTGATCAATGTTGGATCTTCAAGGGTGAACTTCTTAAAGGTGGGAGAATGCAACGATCTACATTCTTTCATATAAATAGATTATAAAATATTATTTTGATAACCAAACAACCTTAGATTGGATCAAAACTTTGGATACTATTGTATTTTCACATTTTCGACCCCAAGAAATAGTTATGGATAATTTAACCTTGAAATGTTGTTATGACTTTAAATTTCGGTAGAAGCCAATTATGGTCTCAAAACTTGTTCCAAATGAAAGATATAATGATTTCTCTTTCCGTAGAGTGCTCATAATATATTTTTATACAAGAGGTTTACGAAATATCATAGTTTTAAGTTAGATCGCTTTTAGGCAGATTTAGTGGTAATTAAGCTAAGCCCATATAAGGCCCACTAGCCTATTGCGGGTTTGTGCCAGCTGCAACATTAGAGAACAATCCTAAAATTATTCTTATTCCTAAAACAAATAAAATCCTCCATAGACCTATCTCCTACCAAATTCATCATTAATCCATACTAAATATTGCCAAATCTAGTACTTACGGGTAAATTGGTAAGGTGATAAACTAGAGATTAGCAAATTATCTTTTAGGGGCTTGGGAATTCAGATACTACCATTCATTTTCGGATTTGCATTCATTTGGTGATTTATCATTGATTCTACATTGATTGGTTAGTGATTTATCGTCTCACAACATCTATTTTGTGTTACTATATGTTTTAACATATTTTGGATCCATTTTTAAAGTAAAAATATGATTTTTGAACTGATTGGTTTGAAAATAAATTCTAGATGAATTTAAATCGTTTTAAATGATTTAAAATGCAATTTCATGTTATGGTTGATTATATGCATGTTAGACTAGGATAGGGATGTTATGTTGGTAGTTTACTACGATATGATGCTTGTTTTTCTTATTTGTATGTTATGGTTGCATGTTTGAATTTCATGAAGCGCTTATCGAAGTGAATTAGGGTGGGATTATCCACTGCTCAAGGGTCTTTATGTGGATGAAGTAGCTATATTATGTGCTTTCTGATTCGATTACCCAAAGAATGAAAGATTCTTAACAATAAAACAACATCGATGGATCGACTCTAGAGTGTATTTTGTGTCGGATTAATGCAAAGGAGATTGCACATAGATCAAAGAGCCAAAAAAGAGTTGGATCGTCATGGAAAGGGAAAAAATATCTTAGTATTAATTTTTGACTAAGTAGTTGGATTGGTACCAAACTATATGAATCATTAACGAACCATGTGTTGTTCGTGTATTATGAAGTTGAGCTTGTAGCAACTAAGAGGGATGAAGACATGGGGTTTTGCATAATGGTTTGGAGGCTAATACAAGGGGAACTTTGGGGAGCATTGATTATGCTAACAGGACGGTGCAAACCTACAACAAACTTCAAGAAATTTCTACGTGTTTAGCCAAATGGATCGATACCAATCCTTATATATCGGTGTCGATTGATGCAATTATTTGGGTTTGTGAAGTAGGGGCGCAAATCAGGCAATAGAATCGATCATAATAATATATGAGTAATGATATAGCTCTAGCAATGATGGTCGTTGATCGAGGATAGTGGCCAACAACATAGAGAAGATGCAGGGGCTACGTCGGGGCAAGCATAAGGAAGCTTCGGGCATGGCATGGGGTGACTTCAGATTTAAAGTGAGGCAACCAAGTAAATGTTGAGATTACAACGGCTCCACATTTGAGTAGTTTAGATCAAGTACTTTAAGTGGGAAGTGATAGTAGCATCTATTGATCACCTATGCAAGAAAAATTAGAGCGGTGATGACTTGTGAAATGGAATATGTGAGTTCTATCATTGGAATGTGTGTCAATTGATCATTGATAGCTTAGAGATTTTTATGTGTGCTTGTGAAGCAGAGGTATGTAAGGACAGTCACCAGTGCAACTAAACCTTGGTGATTTAGTCTTCGATGGTGGCGGCGAGGATTCAAGCATCGATGAGATTGTGATGTTGAGTAGTCGCTGACCTTGGTGATGGTCATACAAGTTATCATATATACAATGACATTTGAGTGAGAGATGTTAGATTGTATGTTGGTTGTTATGCTTGCTATCTTTTTTGTGGATGTCATGTGATTTATTGAGTTTGATAAACCGGCACCCTAGACCGTATTTAGTGTAGTAGTACACCTGTATGATGATAGTTTGCCATATACTATTTAGATGTAATAATTTGTTGGATGCAAGAATATGTTAGGTACGATTCTCTATAACGAAAGTTCCTTACAATGTATCGGTGTTTATATGTATATTGAGATTATAGATCTCGTATATCAAAATTTTGTCTTGCTCGAGGTTATTTGCATTACTTTTTATCATCTCAGATGCTTTTAAATAAGTAGACTGATAGATAGGTATGAGATAGTGCATGGAGCTGTGTGGAGGATAAGCATGAGGTCGATGGTTTTTTATATATTATTTGGAGCCACTATTGCATAAATTTCACTATGCGGTGCTATGGATCTAAGTTAGGACTTGTTATATTTAGAGACAGTTATCTTTTAAGTTTATATTATTTAGATATATAAATTCTATTTCTTCTACTTTGTATAATCCGATGAACCTACTGCATTCTAATATGTTATTTTATTTTACTTAATTTGATTATGCTACTGTCTCGCCTGTTTTATGTATGTTGTTATTATATTTTATCTATTATTTATGAGATATACTATAGGTGTTATCCATACAATTTTAATATAAAAAATGATGTCATGAGTAATAGCGTCATAAAAGAATTGGTGCCACTGGGTTCTATGTCGACGATCAATAGTGTTGCATGAGATTACTAATGTATAAAATCGATGGCATATTTCTTCAGTATCGCCCCTCAACAACAGCATACTTCATCACTTCTCAATTCATCAGTGTTGTATTACTTCAATAAGGAAAAAGGACCAACTTGCATGTAACCAAAAAGGCAAAGCCATCGAAAACTATCAACATCGTAAGCTATCAATGAATGTCGATGCAACCCATATCGCATTTCATTGATGTGGTACTCTAATGGTGCCAATATTTACCTATTGTAATTAAAGTAGTTTCACTATCGATAATCACAAAAACTACCAACATTACATTGAAGCGGTGCCGCACTTACAATGCTTCGAGGATATCTCTCTTCAATGACGCCAAGGATCAACAACACCGAAAGAACTCTAGGTAATGCGACTATTCGTTAATGCTTAACATTGTTCCAAGCCAATGATGCCGACGATCAGCTAAAGGTTAGCGTATGAGGTCATCGACACCGAGAGTTATTGTTGATGTCGCCGATAGCCAATACTATATCACCAACATTTAAAGAACGCCACATATCTTAATGCGAGATGACTGACGCCGCGAATCATCAACTATGACAAAGTGTTATTAAGGCCGATGATAGCACCCAAGATCGTCGAAGATCATCACAAAATAAGGACTGCAACCATGAGACGATGAATCCAATGCTTTACAACATTTTTAACGAAGATATGAGAGGTGGAGTGGAGCCGCACAACCCCTATAAATATTAACCTACGGCTATGCAAATGGGGACATTATTTCCTCTCCTCTCTACGTTTTCAAATCATGCTCTTGTAAACCCTAAATCGAATTAGGAACAAATCCTATTTGATTGTAATCATGCATAATTTATATGAATGAGAATTTGGACTTGCCTTTTATTTTGATTATACCTTTTGAACATTATTGATTTGGACATGCGTATATTCGGACTCTTATGTTCAAAATTCAATAATTACTACTTTGAAGGAGTGTTGAACTATGACATCGATGATATGCATAATATTTGCCTTGCCTGCTACATATAAACATTGGACCATGAATATAAGGACGAATCATATAGTCCATTGCCAAGCCCGATTAACTGCGAATTTGTTGCCTCACTTCTTTGTCTCTCATGAAAATATAAAATGGACCTTTTTGAGAATATCAACTCGAAAGCCGATATGGGTTCTTAGACATATTTACTCCAAGAGATTTTTAAGGAACTCGAACTTAACATTTTAAGAAAACATATTGTCTTTCTTATAATTCTAAAGGCCCATTGGCATCACAAATCCAACTTTCAATGATTCCAACTCGCATTAAATCTCAAGTGACAAATTGATCTTGACAACGTTTTTTGGATAACATTGGTTAGGCCAAGCCTAATCATATCATCACATGCATTTAAATCAAGGATTCATTTGTCACAATTAGCTTCATGAATATTATACCAATTTTTGGTCTAACATTTTTGGCGCTAGAAGGGGAGCCCGAATCTCCATCTTATTTACGTTTCTCTCCAATCTAATTAAGTTTTTATTTCAGGAAAATGAGATCAAAACAACTTAATGCTTAAAATGAAGAGGTCATACAGGCAACAACATTAGAAGAGAATGTGGTTCCAACTTTAAGAAGTGCAAAGCTTGGGCAGCCATCGGCACTGGCACAGCCAACCAGCAGTGATACCAAAATTAGAAGCTTAACACAACAAGTGTTAGTGATGAAAGAATTATGGAAGGAATACTTGCTCAAAAATCCACCAAAACAATCACACTTACGAGGGGAGATGAAACAAAGTCTCCAAAAAGGAATTTGGACACCTCTTTGCTTAGAAACAGAAGTAAAGGCAAACTTAACCTTACTCTATAAAAGAAAAGAAGTGACCAGCAAGCTAAAGCAAACTATAAAGAAAGATTAGAGGAAAAGTCCAAAGAGAAATCTAGAAGCTCAACCTCCCGAAGGGTACAAACATGAAAAGAGCAACTACCACACTGATGTGTCCTACTTCAGAGACATGGTAGAAAAATGGAAAAAGACTCGCTCAATCTCAAGGGGAAAAGAACGCTAGGTGATAGGGTCAACAATGTCATCGAGAAGCTGCTTACGTAGATGAAATCATGTCCGCAAAAATTCCTCCTCACACCAAAATCCTGTCCATCAGGTACAACAAAATGACTAATATAGATGATCACTTATTTGCTTTTGAAAGTGAGTTAGACCTATACAGCGCTTCTGGAGCTGTGCTTTGTAGGCTTTTTTGAACCACTTTTTAGGGAGAAGTAGCCAACTGGTATCGACAATACTAAGAAAGGACAGTCTATTCTTGGAAGCAGTTTTCTTATGAATTCTCAGCATAATTCTATATCGGTAAAGATCCCGTTGTTGACTACACTATAGTGACTAATATCTATCATAGACCAGGATACCTATTAGGCACTATCTTAAGATGCTCAATGTAGAGGCCCTTAAGGCTAAGAATATGACTAATAGAGATAAGCTGGTGGTGGTACATTTAGGGTTGATCGAACAAACCTCATTTGGTGGTGGAAACACTATATACACAAATGCAAAGACTTGTAAGATTTCTATTTTCAAGCTGACAAGTTCATTCGCATGGTTGAAATATATCATGCAAGAAAGAAGGCCCAAGCCAAAAGGGAAACGGGGATAATTAACAAAAACCGCAATCACAAGAAGCCAAGATGGGAAGAAAGATCAAATACTAACCACATTGCTTTGAACAAGCCAATGTCTTACATATATGCTGCAAAGAAGGAAAAAGTTGACTGCCCGATTTCTTACAAAGCTAAAACCGATCCTGAATCAAGGAGAGGGGGTGATTACTATGCTTATCATAAGTCAAATGGGCATAAAACAAACGAGTGTCGAGTATTGGCGAACATAATCCAACCAATGAAGCATACTGGACACTTAAATGAATTCATTAAGGATAATCAGAAAGCTATCCAATCTGAAAATGACGGCCAAAGGCCACCAAGCAACATTGCAAGTCTAGTAGAAGGTGATATTCAGCTTAACTTCATTCCACCTCTCAACGGAATTGATGTTATCCACAGGGCCTACACCTATCTGGAAACATCAAAGTAGCTAGAAGTCGCTATGTTAGGGAAGTAAAGGAAGTGATTTTCTCTATTCAAGAAGAACGACCGCTTAAGAGTCCAAAATTCCAAATTCAGATGCATAATTTGACCATCACCCCTCAAGCACTAAGAGGGTTCGCCATCCGCATAATGATTCGCTTTTGGTAAATGCAAAAATTGGACTTTCTGTGGTTGCTAAAATTTTGGTGGATACCAGAAGTGCAGTCAACATAACTTTCAAGCATGCATTTGCTGGGAATCCCAAAGGAAAAGCCTGAACCGAGTTTTGAACCTATTTTTGGGTTCAATAATAAAGGATCAACTCTTGTGGGATAATAAATCTTCTCATGCAAATGATGGTCCCTCCATGTTCTTGAACCTTCAAAACTTTTTTTGTCATCATGGCTCGGCCTTCTTATTATAATACCTTCTTTTAAAGGCTAGCTTTGGATGAAGTTGGTGCTTTTTTTTAAGTACTTGATGGTGAAATTCTTAACCAAAAACGGGTGGGAACCATAAGAGAAGAACAATTTAGTGCTTGTGAGGTTTATTTTGCAACTATTGAGCAATACAAACGAGACTATCCTTCTTGTTATGATTCGAAGAAAAACATATTAATTAGAACTGATACTAAAAACCTTTGGATGTTGATTCTTCAAACTCATCACCCAAAGAAAAAACAGCGCCCATTAAGACGGCAAAACATGTATTGAGGAAATTTGACTTCTCCTGAAGAAAAGAAAACGGAAGGAAGAAAATTGGTAGAAGAAGAAAAAGAAGATGATGAAATTGGCACTAAATTAGACTATATAAATGAACATGAAATGAAGCCAACTGAAGATCTTCAAGAAATATGCATGGATTCGGTAGAAATAATGAAGATAGTTAAAATTAAAAAAGAACTACATCAAAATCAAGGAAGAGCTAATTTGGTTCCTTCAATCTAGCAAATATGTGTTTGCTTGGACTCAATTAGATATGGTTAGAATAGATCCAACCATGATGTGTCACGCCTTAAATATAGACCTAAATGTCGCACCGGTCCGATGGAAGAATAGATAGTTTGATAAAGTCTGGTCCAATGCTTTATAAGAAGAAGTCAAAAGACTACTTGAGAATGGATTTATCAGAGAGGTTGTCCGAAATGGTTAGCTAATCTGGTGCTAGTCAATAAATCCAATGGGAAGTAGAAAACGTGTGTTGATTATACTGATTTATGTAAAGCATGTCCAAAAGATTGCTATACCCTTTCGAGGATAGGTTAGTTAGTCGATGCAACGAGCGGACACCAATTCTTATCTTTTATGGATGTGTATTCGAGATACAATCAAATTCCAATGCTTAAACTAGATAAGGAAAACACTAGTTTTACAATAGATAGAGGAAGAAATTGATACAAAGTTATGCCCTTTGGATTGAAGAATGCAGGATCAATAGACCAGAGATTAGTGAATAGAATCTTCAGGGAACATATTGGTAAGCACATGGAAGTTTATGTAGATGGCATGTCGGTCAAGTCCCAAGAGAAAAGCAGGCGTCTAAAAGACCTAGAAGAAATGTTCGATATATTACGAAGATATCTGTAACATCCCTGAATTTTGCCCAGTCTAATTTGATAATTAATTTAATTTTTAGAATTAAATTGTGAATTTAATTGAGAATAAATCAGAAAATTCCTAGAATAAATAAATATTTTAGATTATAAATAGAATTATAAAGCTTTAAGATTTAATGTGAGAAACGATTGAAATAAATTTTTATTTGTGCAAATGATAAAATATATCAAAGGATTGTAAATAAAATTAATTGATTTGAAATCCAATGGATTATAAATAGAATTTGATTTGGAAAGTTATATTTTTAAAATTAATATAGTAAGAGTTGTTTAAAACTAAAGTTCATATTATTTAATATACATATCTCTTAAAAATCAAGTATTTGTTAATAAGTTTAATATCTTAAGTTTAAAAAAAATATAAATGTATAAAAATATAAATGTATTTACTAACCTATAAATATTTATTCGTAATGTATAATTTAATTTCAAACCATTTTTTTCTTTAATTTGTATAAGTATAAATAATACATAAGAAAATATTAAATAATTGTTTTTAACATTTAAAACATAATAAGGTAAACATTTAAATAAGTATTGGATATATCAAACTTTATATTTCAAAGATAAATAGGATATATGTTTGTTATAAATAAGAATTTGATTTGAACTTTAAAAGAAATAGATAATAAATGGAATATAAAAATATTTTAGAAATAAAAATTGGATTTATTGATTTTTTTATTTCCAAAAAGACTAATATATATGGATATATATATAATTATTTATTTGTAATGAATTGCTTTTCAAATCATTTGTTTTAAAATTGTATTAGAACAAAATAGATAAACATATCATATAATTACAATAGAGTAAGGATGTAAAATTAAAAAAATATACATATATAAAATATTAAAATGAAAAGAGTTTATAGTAAAAATTATAAATTGAATTCAAACAAGGTTTAAAAACACATTGTGTAAATAAATTAATGGAAAAGGTCTAAACATAAAAAAAAAATGTTGCATGTTAACAAATGTGAGGAGAATAAACTCAAATTTGAACAAGTGTAAAAAATTTAAGCTATGTGTTTCCAAGTATTAATACAAAACAACAAGTGGCACTTAAATTCATTTTTTTAAAAAATTAAAATGTAAATAACATACATAAGAGAAAGTTAAAAATCAGATTTTTCAAGCTTTTTCAAGAAAAAAAACTGCAAAACAAGAAACCAAATTACTTCATCTCAGAGATAAGATCTGAAGGAAAAGAAAATTCAAAAGATATCAAAACATGAAATGGATTCAAGTAAGCAAAGCTTTCAACCTGGAAACTGAACCCAGAAAAACAAATGAATAAGCAAAACTGGGAATCAAAACAACCTGGACAAATTAGGATCAATGCAAAAAAAAAAAACAATTAAAAGCCTGAAAACAAATTAAAATTCAAGATTCAATTTCAACTAAAGATCAAAGCTTTAAGCATGACAGTTCAATCATCTCAACATTAACAACAAAGATCAGATCAGAGGATTAATTTCCAGGTTTTCCAAACCTGATCTCTGCTTCTCTATGCAACTAATGACAGGTGAGCAAATCACTTAGACCTGTTTATTTTTATCTTAGTGCTTGAATTTATACGGAAAGTAATGAAGTATATATGTGATTGTGTGGAAAAAAGGATGCCTGCATGTTTTATATTGATAAGTAGTTGTGTGTGTATAGGTTTGTGTATACCCTGTTTGTTGTTTACAAGCACAAGTCAACTTCAAAAATTCAAAATTTTCAATAGAGTCAGTATTACCCTTTGACATATAAATAAAAATTGTTTGTTAGAGTGTAATCGTTATTATAAAATTAGTTTCACAATTTTGAATTCAGCAAATAATGTTAGTGTTGAATATGCGTTTATATGATTTTTGTTTGATGATAATAAACATATATACATTCGTTTAAATGTATTTGTTAACATACTATTTTAATCTTCACAGAATAAATAAATATTTGCTGAATAAAAATAAATAACACAGTTTTTGAATTCAAATGAATATTTTATTCAAACAAATATTTATTACAATTTTGATAGTACAATCTCAAGCTCTCACTATAACTATACAACTTTGATTACAATACACGACATTTCACATTTACATCACAACCTCACTACATATCACTCACACTCATATTTATCTTCAACTGCATTCCAATTTGAATCCAACATCTGAGAAATCTGCAAAAATATTCACTAACGCAGTAAAATTGAAAATAAAATATTTTTGCAATTCGAAATAAAAGATGATTTTGAAAACATTGTTTGCCTCAGTTATTTGGGTTGTTCGTCATCATATTTTTGTATCTGTGCATATCAGTATTTTATTAGGGACAATAGTGGCTGCAGTACACTGTGTGGACTGCCTCGCCTACTCGTGTGTGCAAAACAAAATGCACAGCTAACAAATCAAGTACAAAGTCAAACCCACACAGGTTCAACTCAAGTTACCACAGTATAAAGCTCCAACAACGAGGCAACATGAACATAAACTACACAAACTGCAGTGGACAGCAAGCACTACCAAGACCACATGCATGTACAGTATCACACAATCAAACAGCAACAAAGAAACCAATATGATACTGTTCAATATCCAAGAGACAAGACTAAGGCAACATGAATTGGAACTGCACTAAAGGTTACAAGATGATCAAGAACCAGTGACACAAGGCATAGGACTGCAACAATAATATAAACCAGAAGGCAAGCCCAAACTGTTGCAAAATGGTTATAGTATCAAAGTGGTCAAGGCCAAAATCATCAATGCAATGCACAGCAAGGTTCAAATTACACAAACTCAAGTGAAAGTTCAGAAATCAACATGAATGCAATGCAAAGACCACGGCTACAACACAGCAGCATGTGATGCCATCATGAGTTCAAATGCAAAGAATGGAGCAGATATTGATATTGACAATATAGATACAAATGAATATCAAGTGATACAAACTGCAAAAATCTACGACAGCAAGTACATGCATGAAACAGTGGAATCAACAAGACAACAGTGCAGTTGCAACATAGGTGACACAAGAGAGGCACAACAACAACTACAAAAAGTGAATGCAAATTACACTTGAACTAAATGATCAAGTGCAGCATCTTATCAACTCAACTCAACAATGTAAGTATGCAAGTGCAGACAGTACATATATGCAATCCAAACATGTGCGGACTTAGGCAACAGTGAATGAGACAATGAACAGAGACCAAGCAATGGCCAATACTACAGGTTCAAATTGGAGCAACAGTTCAGTATGCAACATCAAAGTGCAACCAGAAGCAACAGCATATATAGTGAGTATGCAAGTGCAGAACAAGTCAAACTCGAAATAAATTCAAGTCGAAGTCTAGTTAAACAAGTCACAGTCAACATACTGGAATCGAACCAACAAGTGTAGCATCTGTTACAGTAAAAGAAAAGAAAAAACAACAAGCCGAAGTCCAGTTGAACAAGACCAAAATCAAAGCCGTGGCCAAGCAATGTTGAACAAGTCAACATATTAAAAATTCACGAACTAAATCAAAACCGTGATATCAAGTATAATGACCAAGTCACAATTCAATGCCGTGAATACCAAGTAACAAATATACGATTATGAACTAGTCAGAGGAAATCATCAACATCCATACAATATCGAACGGCCAAATCAACAATTTTGAAAATATCAGACGTACGCAAATTAAGGAAATCGAACGCGTATAAAACCCTAATCATCATCGGCAAAATTATCATCGAGTTCAAGCATTCAATCAGAGAATTAAAAGAGCAAAAATCACTTACAGAAGCCATCTCGAACTCGAACAAATTCGAAGCAACCGAAGTGAGCAACAGCGATTCGATCGAACAAGGCTTCAGGCAATTAACCACTGATTCGATCAACTTAGAATCGGAGCTTCGAAATAGCCCTAAATCTCAGAGCCAAGCAAAGAGAACAAAGCCCTAAAAGAGGAACGGCCGCCATTACAACGAAGGGAATAGAAAAGAAAGGAGACGGGTTGAATAATAAAAGGGGCCGGCCTATTTACTTTTATTGTGTTATTATTAAGGGTTTTAAATTTGTAGATAGGGTTATTTTACTTTAAATTGTTTTTAGTTTGTATTTCTTTTTAAACCGTTTTTATTTTCTAGTCGTGTGACTAGGGTGCAAACTACGGTGTGTAGTTTGGGAATTTGCAACTCGGTAGTTGAGTTGTGGTCAAGGTTTTGAGCGTAGAGTTAGATTAGTCAATAGCGGTGTATAGCGAGTTTACGTGTGTAAGCGAGGGACTATCTAATTTCTAGTAGAAACCTTGGGGGCAGCACGTAGGCAGGGTTTTGCCGAAGCTGGGTAAATTCTGTGTTGTTCTGTTTTATTCTGTTATTTATATTCTGCGATATCTGTGCTGCTATTCTGTGATCTGAATTGAAATTAATTTATAAGCTTCCGCGATTAATTTTTATAATTTACACTATCACCCTATTCACCCCCCCTCTAGGGTGAAATCGATCCTACAAGTGGTATCAGAGCTAGGATTAGAAGTCAATTTATTTTGAAAAAATTCGATTTTTCAAAAATCAGTTTTTGTTTTTAAAAATTTGATTTTTCAAAAAAAACTAGTTTTTTGTTTAAAAATTTGAATTTTTAAAATGGCTTCTTTTAATAACGCTTTTGCAGAGGGTCAGTCGATAGTTAGACCACCAATGTTCAATGGTGAATATTCTTTTTGGAAAAATAGGATGAAAATTTTTCTGAGAACCATTGACGCTTGGGATATTGTTGAAACAGGTTATAGGATACCAACTATAACTGTAGATAATCAGGAAATAGAGAAACCAAAGGAACAATGGACAGAATTAGAAAATAAATTACAGAATACTAATGCCAAAGCTATGAATTCTATTATCTGTTCATTAGATCAATTTGAATTTAATCGTGTCTCACATTGTCTAACTGCGCAGGAAATATGGCACATACTAGAAGTGACTCACGAAGGAACATCTCAAGTAAAAGAATCTCGCCTTGCCATGCTAAGCAGCGAATACGAGAACTTTACAATGGCAAAGGAAGAAAATGTCAAAGAGATGTACGGTCGACTTTCCAATATCGTATACAAATCAAAAGCTCTCGGAAAAACATACACCGAATTGGAAATAGTCCGAAAAATTCTCAGAGTTCTTCCACGAAGCTTTGAAGCAAAAGTAACTGCCATTCAAGAATCGAAAGATTTAAAAAAACTCAAAGTCGAAGAACTCATTGGAAATCTCACCACTTATGAGCTAGAAATGAAATTCAAGGAAGAGCGTGAAGGAGGAGATACTCGAAAGAAATCAATAGCGCTCAAAGGAACAACCGAAAGTGATGATGATAACGATGATGATGATGATGGAGAAGCAGAGCTGGCGCTACTAATAAAGAAATTCAAAAGGTGGAATCGCAAATACGGAAATCCAGCTCGAAATCATGAATTGAAAAGCAGAATAGGCAAAGCACTAGACAACCCAGAAGAACAGAAAATCATCTGTTACAAATGCAACAAACCCGGTCATATCAAGCCACAATGTCCTCAAAAACGATCAAATCAAGGAAAGAAACTAAAGAAGAAAAGCTTTGCGGCTACTTGGGATGAAACTGACGAAGATGAAAGTGATAACACCGAGAGTGAGAGTGAAAAAGCAAACATGTGCCTTCATGGTGAAGTTACAGACAGTGATGATGACGAGCCAAGCGAGGTATCAAAACTCACTCATTCTGAATTACTTATTTATTTCCATGAAATAAATGGCTGTTATGAACGACTTAGGGAAAAATACGTCAAACTTGAATCTCAAAAGAATACTTTGATAGAATGCAATGAACAACTTGATCAATTAGTTAAGAACTATCAACGTAGGATCCCTAAGTGTGATAAGTGTCCAACATTTGAAGAAGAAATTAAAAAATCGGAAATCAATATAAAATCACTTGAAAATGAAATTCTGACTTTAAAAGAGAATGAAAATACTAGGAGAGAGAATTCTATTAAAAAGTGCACACAGTTGATAAACGAAAATGAATCTCTCAAATCACAAGTCCAACAATTGTCAACGACTTTAGATAAATTTTCAAAAAGTGAAAAATCGTTGAATATGCTATTAGGAAAGCAAACTGTTAATACGGTTAGACAAGGACTTGGATATAATAATTCGAAAATTGTTGAAAACAAGATTAATCAAGTTAATTCTATGTGCACAATTTGTAGAAAATTTGGACACGGTCACAATAATTGTTGGTATAGACCCAAACATGTGAAAACTATACCGATTTGGGTTTCAAAAGGCACAAATATAAAATCTCTCAAAGTTAAACAAATTTGGGTGCCAAAGGGAACAATTATAAATAGTTTTGGGTCTACACAAAATCATTTTTCAAAATTTTCTGCCACTAACAACCATGGACCTATAAAAACAAATAGGTCACTAAACTCTCTTTTCATGTAGGTATGCTGGCAGGCTAAGGAACAACAGCAATGGTACTTGGATTCTGGCTGTTCCAGGCACATGACAGGCGATAAATCGAAGTTCCTTAGCCTAGAAAAATACAAAGGTGGCAGAGTCACAATGGGGAACAATGACAAGTGTAAAATTGTCGGTAAAGGTAAAGTAGGTAACAATACATTTACCTTAAATGACGTTTTATATGTTGAAAATCTGCACCACAATTTGATATCAATCAGCCAGCTATGTGATAAAGGTATGAATGTTATCTTTGATTCTGACATGTGCAAAATTGTTGACAAATCATCAAAAGAAATCTTATTTTCAGGAAAAAGGAAAGGTAATATATATTCTCTATCTTTTGATGATCTCATCCTCTCTAAATGCTTGATAGCTAAGGATATAGAAGTGAATTTATGGCATAGACGTTTAGGGCATGCTAGTATGAACTTATTAAACAAATTAAAAAGGAAAAGTTTGGTAAGAGGGTTGCCATCACATGAGTTTGAAACTGAAAACATCTGTAAAGCATGTACTTTGGGAAAACTTAGAAAATCATCGTTTCATGCCAAAAACAATGTAAGCACTTCTAGAGTTCTTGAACTAATTCATATGGATCTATTTGGACCTAATGACATTGCTAGCTTAGGAGGCAAGAAATATTGCTTTGTGTTAGTTGATGATTACTCAAGATATACATGGGTATACTTCTTAGCTAAAAAATCAGAAACTTTTTCATACTTCACAAGATTCGCAAAATTCGTGCAAAATGAAAAAGAAGTCTCTATTGTTTCGTTAAGAAGTGATCATGGTGGGGAATTTGAAAATTATGAATTTGAAACTTTCTGTGATGAAAACGGAATCAAACATGAGTTCTCTGCACCACGTACCCCACAACAAAATGGGGTAGTTGAGAGAAAGAATCGTACTTTACAAGAATTGGCTAGGTCTATGTTAAATGAATATGAACTACCTCTGCATCTCTGGGCAGAAGCTGTAAATACAGCATGTTATGTAATGAATAGAGTTATCATCAGACCGATTCTTAACAAAACCCCCTATGAGTTATGGTTCAACAAAAAACCAAACATCGCTTACTTCAAAGTGTTTGGATGTCCTTGCTATATTCTTAATACAGGTGATCAGTTAGGAAAATTTGAAGCAAAGGCTGATGATGGCATCTTCATGGGTTACTCTTCGAGAAGCAAAGCTTATAGAGTCTACAACAAAAGGACTAAAACAATCGTAGAGTCAATCAATGTGAAATTTGATGAAGGCATTGACGAACAGGATACATCCAAAAGTAACGTGGAAGAGGAGAAAGAAAAAGATGAATTTGAAAAACCAAAAGAAACTGCTAATGCTAGAGAAACTACCACAACTCAAGAAGTCAGAAGAAATCTGGATCCAGAAAAACTGAAATACAAAACAGACCATCCACCAGAATTGGTAATTGGAAACCCTATAGCAGGTATACAAACTCGTTCCTCCTTTAGAAATTTGTGTGATCTATGTTTATATAGTGGATTTATCTCAGAAATAGAACCCAAAGACATAGATACAGCTCTTAATGACGAAAATTGGTTTATAGCTATGCAAGAAGAGCTAAATCAATTTGAGAGAAATGATGTTTGGAGTTTAGAACCTAGACCTAAGGACTATCCAGTCGTAGGAACAAAATGGATTTTCAAAAATAAATATGATGAATCTGGAAATGTGATTAGAAATAAAGCTAGACTAGTTGCTAAAGGATACAATCAAATTGAAGGAGTTGACTTTGATGAAACCTTTGCTCCTGTAGCTAGACTAGAATCAATTAGAATATTGTTAGCTTTTGCTTGCTACAAAGGATTTAAACTAAGACAAATGGATATTAAGAGTGCTTTTCTTAACGGAGTTTTAAAAGAAGATGTATTTGTTGAACAACCAGAAGGTTTTGAAAGTCATGAACATCCAAACCATGTATACAAACTAAAGAAGGCATTATATGGTTTAAAACAAGCTCCCAGAGCTTGGTATGAATGTCTTACTTCTTATCTCCTTGAAAATGGGTTCAAAAAGGGATGTGTAGATACCACACTATTTCTGTTGCATGAAAATGATGATATTTTAATTGTTCAAATATATGTTGATGATATTATTTATGGTGCTACTAACAATCTGTTGTATGAGAAATTTGAAAAAGTTATGCAGGAAAAATTCGAAATGAGTCTGGTGGGAGAATTGAAATTCTTTTTAGGATTTCAAGTCAAACAAAGCGATAAAGGTACATTCATTTCTCAAACAAAATATATTAAGGAACTCATCAACAAATTTGGGTTAAAAGATGCTAAACCAGCTAGAACCCCAATGAGCACAACAACTAAACTTGACAGTGATGAAAAAGGTAAGGCAGTTGATCAAAAGCAATACAGAGGTATGATTGGATCACTTCTTTATCTTACTGCTTCTAGGCCAGATATTATGTTTTCTGTATGCTTGTGTGCACGGTTTCAATCTAATCCAAAAGAATCTCACTTAAAAGCAGTTAAAAGAATCATAAGATATTTGTTGTACACCCCACGGTTTGGTCTTTGGTATCCAACAAACGATAATTTTGAATTAAAAGGTTTTTCAGATGCTGATTATGCTGGAAATTTAGTTGATAGAAAAAGTACTAGTGGAGCATGTTTTATGTTAGGACATTCATTAGTTGCATGGTCAAGTAGAAAACAGAATTGTATTGCATTATCTACAACAGAGGCAGAGTATATTGCTTTGAGTGGTTGCTCTGCTCAAATCCTATGGATGATACAAACTTTGCACGACTATGGTCTAAGTTATAAACGTGTACCACTAATGTGTGATAGCAAAAGCGCAATTGATCTCACAAATAACCCTGTACATCACTCACGAACAAAACATATAGATGTTAGACATCATTTTATTAGAGATCATATATCCAAAGAAAATATCTGCATAAATTTTATTTCAACTGATTCACAATTGGCAGATATTTTTACAAAACCCCTACCAGAAAATAGTTTTTGCAAACTACGACTCAGTCTAGGTGTTTTAGAAATTTGCTGAATATTTAACATTTTTTCTCCCTACAAATTATTGAAAAGAAAAATAGTGATTGAAAAAAAAAAGTGATGAGTGTTGATATTGATTATATATTATAACTCGAGAAAGTATAATTAGAAAATTTCTTTAGAAATGTAAACAAGAGTTATAAAAATTTTTGTTGGTAAAAATTCCATGACCATCTCTATACCTATCATATTTCTATCAACCATCATTCATCAAAATTCTATATAGTTTGTCGATATGTGGTACTTTAAACAGGAATCATTCGTTTTTCATTTTCACATTTAAAAAAAAAAAATAAAAATAAAATAAAATAAAAAAAATAAATAAATAAATAAATAAATACCAAAGTATTCACTCTCATTTAAAAGTCCTCACGGTTATGCATGAGTGAATTACTTGGAATTTGTTATGTGCTTCCATGCTCATTTAAAAGTCCTCACGGTTATGCATGTATGGAACGCATATCAAAAGTTGATTTTTTTTTAAATAAACAAGTTGATTCTAATCCCATTTAAAAGTCCTCACGGTTATGCGTGGTTAGAAGATACTTGAATTCATTTTTTTTAAAATAAAATTGGAATACTACTAATCTCATTTAAAAGTCCTAACGGTTATGCATGATTAGTAGATATTCAAATTCCTGATATAAATATACCACAAATAGACACAACTGTATGGTTTTATATGATGACATCACTTCCATCATTCTAAAAGTGGAATATGCGCCTAACAATATTTTTATGATTTTTGTTTGATTTTCTATTGAAATTTAATATTTATATTCAATTGGGTTTTAATGTTGGATTAATATCGATTACTTTATCTCTATTTTTCTCTATTTCTATTATTCTTTTGCTGATAACAAAAGGGGGAGAGAAAAGTTAAGATTTTGTAAAAAGGAAGAGAAAAGGTCAAAGAAGTTTTCAATATGCATATAGACTCATTTGCACATTTTTATTTGTATGCATATATGTAGGGGGAGTCATATATGTAGGGGGAGTATCATATAGAAAGGAAGCATTCAAATAGGGGGAGCAAATGAAATTATCAAATACATTTAAATATTCAAAATCTTAAATATATGTTTGTTATCATCAAAAGGGGGAGATTGTTGAATATGCGTTTATATGATTTTTGTTTGATGATAATAAACATATATACATTCGTTTAAATGTATTTGTTAACATACTATTTTAATCTTCACAGAATAAATAAATATTTGCTGAATAAAAATAAATAACACAGTTTTTGAATTCAAATGAATATTTTATTCAAACAAATATTTATTACAATTTTGATAGTACAATCTCAAGCTCTCACTATAACTATACAACTTTGATTACAATACACGACATTTCACATTTACATCACAACCTCACTACATATCACTCACACTCATATTTATCTTCAACTGCATTCCAATTTGAATCCAACATCTGAGAAATCTGCAAAAATATTCACTAACGCAGTAAAATTGAAAATAAAATATTTTTGCAATTCGAAATAAAAGATGATTTTGAAAACATTGTTTGCCTCAGTTATTTGGGTTGTTCGTCATCATATTTTTGTATCTGTGCATATCAGTATTTTATTAGGGACAATAGTGGCTGCAGTACACTGTGTGGACTGCCTCGCCTACTCGTGTGTGCAAAACAAAATGCACAGCTAACAAATCAAGTACAAAGTCAAACCCACACAGGTTCAACTCAAGTTACCACAGTATAAAGCTCCAACAACGAGGCAACATGAACATAAACTACACAAACTGCAGTGGACAGCAAGCACTACCAAGACCACATGCATGTACAGTATCACACAATCAAACAGCAACAAAGAAACCAATATGATACTGTTCAATATCCAAGAGACAAGACTAAGGCAACATGAATTGGAACTGCACTAAAGGTTACAAGATGATCAAGAACCAGTGACACAAGGCATAGGACTGCAACAATAATATAAACCAGAAGGCAAGCCCAAACTGTTGCAAAATGGTTATAGTATCAAAGTGGTCAAGGCCAAAATCATCAATGCAATGCACAGCAAGGTTCAAATTACACAAACTCAAGTGAAAGTTCAGAAATCAACATGAATGCAATGCAAAGACCACGGCTACAACACAGCAGCATGTGATGCCATCATGAGTTCAAATGCAAAGAATGGAGCAGATATTGATATTGACAATATAGATACAAATGAATATCAAGTGATACAAACTGCAAAAATCTACGACAGCAAGTACATGCATGAAACAGTGGAATCAACAAGACAACAGTGCAGTTGCAACATAGGTGACACAAGAGAGGCACAACAACAACTACAAAAAGTGAATGCAAATTACACTTGAACTAAATGATCAAGTGCAGCATCTTATCAACTCAACTCAACAATGTAAGTATGCAAGTGCAGACAGTACATATATGCAATCCAAACATGTGCGGACTTAGGCAACAGTGAATGAGACAATGAACAGAGACCAAGCAATGGCCAATACTACAGGTTCAAATTGGAGCAACAGTTCAGTATGCAACATCAAAGTGCAACCAGAAGCAACAGCATATATAGTGAGTATGCAAGTGCAGAACAAGTCAAACTCGAAATAAATTCAAGTCGAAGTCTAGTTAAACAAGTCACAGTCAACATACTGGAATCGAACCAACAAGTGTAGCATCTGTTACAGTAAAAGAAAAGAAAAAACAACAAGCCGAAGTCCAGTTGAACAAGACCAAAATCAAAGCCGTGGCCAAGCAATGTTGAACAAGTCAACATATTAAAAATTCACGAACTAAATCAAAACCGTGATATCAAGTATAATGACCAAGTCACAATTCAATGCCGTGAATACCAAGTAACAAATATACGATTATGAACTAGTCAGAGGAAATCATCAACATCCATACAATATCGAACGGCCAAATCAACAATTTTGAAAATATCAGACGTACGCAAATTAAGGAAATCGAACGCGTATAAAACCCTAATCATCATCGGCAAAATTATCATCGAGTTCAAGCATTCAATCAGAGAATTAAAAGAGCAAAAATCACTTACAGAAGCCATCTCGAACTCGAACAAATTCGAAGCAACCGAAGTGAGCAACAGCGATTCGATCGAACAAGGCTTCAGGCAATTAACCACTGATTCGATCAACTTAGAATCGGAGCTTCGAAATAGCCCTAAATCTCAGAGCCAAGCAAAGAGAACAAAGCCCTAAAAGAGGAACGGCCGCCATTACAACGAAGGGAATAGAAAAGAAAGGAGACGGGTTGAATAATAAAAGGGGCCGGCCTATTTACTTTTATTGTGTTATTATTAAGGGTTTTAAATTTGTAGATAGGGTTATTTTACTTTAAATTGTTTTTAGTTTGTATTTCTTTTTAAACCGTTTTTATTTTCTAGTCGTGTGACTAGGGTGCAAACTACGGTGTGTAGTTTGGGAATTTGCAACTCGGTAGTTGAGTTGTGGTCAAGGTTTTGAGCGTAGAGTTAGATTAGTCAATAGCGGTGTATAGCGAGTTTACGTGTGTAAGCGAGGGACTATCTAATTTCTAGTAGAAACCTTGGGGGCAGCACGTAGGCAGGGTTTTGCCGAAGCTGGGTAAATTCTGTGTTGTTCTGTTTTATTCTGTTATTTATATTCTGCGATATCTGTGCTGCTATTCTGTGATCTGAATTGAAATTAATTTATAAGCTTCCGCGATTAATTTTTATAATTTACACTATCACCCTATTCACCCCCCCTCTAGGGTGAAATCGATCCTACAGTTAGAAATGAAATTTACAGTCAAATTTCTTCAACCCAAGAAAAATCAAATATCAGGATTTCAAAATCTGATTATGGGAATGAATTCGTATGGTAAAAAGATGATTTTTGATAATCATTCCAGAGTTTTAAAGCTTATGTCCAAAGAGAATTCACGAGTTGACCAAATTTGAGTTTTTTATCAAGTTCTGATGATCAACGTTATGTTGATCATTAAGCTTGAATCTGGAGTTTGCTGGTAGGGCAGTGATCAACGGAAAAATACTAAATGGTTTTTTTATTGCCTTGGTGATGGCACCACGTCAAACTAGGGTTCGATGAGTTTTTGTTTTATCGATTGGGTTTGTGGTCACCGCGACACCATCAAGTTGATTCAAGAGATCAGACCTTGGGAATTTGTTGCGTTATCATACGTTGAGGCTTTGGACAGGTTGGCAGAGTTGCTGGTGGTCGAGATGATCGGTGCGTGGCGATTTTGGGTGGTCAGCTGTATTCTGGTTTTTAAGTTGAATTGCTCGATCTCGAATTTGGCTCGAGTTCAGGGATCTGGGTTGTTGATTGGCTGGAGATGATCATGGTGACTTGTCGGAGTTTGCAGGGTTGATCAGAGGCGCTCGGATCGTTGGTGCATATGCACATGTGTCAATATGTATCAGCGATGGTTGAGGGAAGAAGAAGGTATGTCTCGAAGTAAGTCCCGTGGTTTCGTGGTGCTGGCTCGAGTAAACACTCGTGTGAGATTGTGTGGGTTAACAGTTAACAAATGTTTAGGTTTTAAAAAAAAACAAGTAGAAGAAGAAGATGAAGGGTATGAGAACGATGGAGTACTCGGGATAATGGGTAGGAATCTCGAGTTTAACTCGAGTAAATCAGGAGGGGGTCTCGGGTTGGTTTCAAAACTGCAAATGTAAAAAAGATATGGGTTAAGCAAATTTTTCTTTAAACCAATTTTAAGTATGTTCGAGTTAATTAACATTTGATAATGTTAAGTTAAGACTTCATTACCATTTTTAATTATTTTAGTTTAGAATGTTTACTTTAATTAGGTAGTTAATTTAAAATAAGTGTTAAAGTTAATTAACATTAAAGTTTCATAATAGTAATAAATTGTTTGCAAAGATTAAGGAAATTTTTAAGTGTTAATTAAGATAAATAACTATTAATTGGGTGATTAAGATTTGTTAATTAATTTATAATTGTAATTAATTAGGGGTTTATCACTTTGTAACTAATTAATTGGTAAATTCATAATTAAGTGTTTAATTTATTTGTAATTAAGGATTGTTTATTAGATAATTAAAGTTGATTAATTTATAATTAGTAGTCAACTAAGATAATTGATTAAGAAATAATTGATTAAAATTTAATTAAATTATCATTAACAATAGTTAATCATTGATTTAAATAAATCAATAAAAATAGTTATGTGGTTAATTCTTTTTCCTTAAATTGAAAACGATTGACTATCATCAGATGTTGTGTATCGGATTGATACTCCTGTTTGTGATTGTATTACTATATGATGTGAATTGCCTTATGCTGAACTGTGACTTGTGATTTGTTCTGTATATATATGTGTGAAAAACCCCTTGACCCGTTAAACGACATTTGAAATTCGATGCGACAGGGAGTTGGATTCCAAGTTGGTTATCTGAAACCCACATCGAATCGTATTAGTGAATCTTTGTGATTGATTAATTTACTTTACCTATGAATATGTGAATGAAGATAAGCGTTATGGGTTATACCGCTTATCGATATATCTGTGATGTGATGATTGTTGTTGCACTATTGGGTAAAACCCCTGGACTACACAATACACACACAAATATGGATTTCACGAGGAAATCGGTTAAGTCACAGATATTTGAATTTAATTCAAAATAGTTTTAAAAATTGAATTTTGAATCTAAACGGTTTTAGAAATGAAATTGGGCTAAAAAGTGAATAGCTTTTGAAAAGGAATTTTAAAGATAAAAGTTATTTTGAATAACTTGATAAAGTTTTGAAATTTAAATAGTTTGATTTGAATTTGAATTCCAGATTTGAAATTTAATTCTATGTTTGGAATTTATGGGTAAAAAGGGTTATATAAACTATAAATGTGTTTATATGGGTTTTTAAACCATTTTAAAGGTATGGTTTTGAGAATTTGAATTTAACCCAATTTTATATTTGAAAGGCCTTAACTCGTGCAAATATAATTGGGTTTTTCGAAACGGAAGCAAGTGGTTTCAAATAATAATAGCTTTTATATAAGAAAAGAATTTCCAAATTATGATGAAAAGATTTCAAATTTTAAATGGAATGGCTTTGAAAGCTATAATTGAATCTTTGTGGAAAATAGTTGAACGCTATTTTGAAATTGAAGAGGATTTTAAATGGTGTATCTTTTATATACAAAAGATTTAAACGGGAATTGTTTTGAAAAGTTGTGAATGAATCTTTGGAAATTATTTTGAAAGCTATGAAATGAGTCTTTGATTTAAAGACCGGATGAGTTAATCCAATTTGAAATGAAATTGTTTTGGAAGGCTATGAATGAATCTTGTTTAAAAGATTGATGGATCTTGTTTTAAATTGAAAGGAGTCTTACAAGTGAATCTTTTGTTTAAAAATTTAAATGTGAAAATTGTTTAAACCATTAAAGGTTTCTGAAAAGAATCTTTTTGTTTAAAAGATTGGGAATGGTAATTTGTTTCAACCATTTGAAAGGAAAGCCTTGGATTTTAAAAGTTGTGACTTAACTGAAATCCCATATCCATATGGTTTTTAGATATTGCGCTCACTATTCGGTTTAGCCGGGAGAGGACCTTTGTGTCATATAACCCATTCTGAATATGTGATATGTCGTAAATGGATAGCAATTGAAGACGGTGGTGAAGACCAGTTGTCTTTGAGAACGACAGGATAACCTATCGAATGACACTGCACTGAGTTGCTCCGGTATAGAGATCTCCATATGTGATGGGGAGTCCAATCGGGATTGAGGATTCCCGAATTGCAAGAACTTCTTTAGAAGTGCCTTCGGTTCTGTTCGAACCCGGAACAGACTTGTATGGATGTGTGTCTGACATTACACTTTGAGATGTAAAATCGGTTTCTATCAAATACATTTCTGTTTGGTGGCGGAGATTTATTCTCTTAGCTTAAGACTCTTCTCTGAGATGTACGAGCTCAGAGGTTATGTAATTGATGGTTATCAGTAATACATTCCCAATTTGGTAATGTGGAATACGAAGTGCTGCTGATCATTTGTCGATCGAAGCATGGCTTTTGTGAAAAGCGTAGCTTTGTGGACGAGACTTCGTTGAACCTCACAACCCGGTTATGGTCAAAACAGGAATCGTGGCAGCAAGGTTATTTGGGGGTAGCGCCCCCTGAGGGTATGTCCATTTCCTTCTGGATTATAGGCAGTATCATGGTATGGAGCCCAGATATTTACCTTGTGGTTGCTACAAATTTATTGTTTTGTGGTTGTTGGTTAAGAGGTACCTCGGATAAAGGTCGCAAACGACCGGGGGATGGCATGCTCGTGTCAGTAGTTACCTAGTTACAAAGGTAACCCGGCCTTATGTAGCAGAGATCCAGTTAGGTTCTCGGGGACGTCCCTCCAAAGGCGTTCCATTTCATTTTATTCGGGAAGTTCCTTTGCCCGACCATTTGTTGGAAATCCAATCTTCCAAATACGAGCCTTTTACGGTTTTAGTTGTAGAACCTGCCATCTAACAGGGTAGCTATAGTAGGCATACTATAATGGTACGTATGCTGGCTAAGATTAATATTATACTTTCAAAATGTTTCCCACTATGCACTAATAATAATATCAAATGGTTTTCGCGTATCAAGCATATTTGACTATCATAAGGAGAAATCTCCTCCAAGTCTGTGTTTGCATTGTGTGTGTGGCGGGAGGCCTTATGGTAGTTTCATTCTCTTAAAAGCATTGCGGATTTCAAATTTCAAATTCTTTTGTTTGTTTTTAAAGACCGACTGTTTTCGTTTGCTCATACCAGTTCCACGACTGACCCGGAGTTTATTGTTCCTTTCCTAAACTCTGGGTGCCCATTATTTTTCACACGGGCAGTCTAGAGTTGGGTTTTTCAGATAGTAGATATAGATATTGTTTCGGTAGCTTTCGGATTCTCTTTGGTATTCTTTGGAGATTTTGGATATTGAAGTATCTGGTTAGGACGACAGGCTGGACTTGCTTAGCTTGGTGCAACGTGATGGTGGATCAAGCTATTTCTAGATGGATGCTTTGGAATTAGAGTTGTTGTTACTGTTTGGAGTTTTTTTTGGTTCCGCTGTTGTATCATATTGTTATTCCACTATAGCATTGTTATCTTGTATCTCTGATATTGATTCATATTATATCATTGTTGTATCATTGGATATTGTACTCATTGAATGTTGTATATCAATGATATTCATTTCTTTTCTTCTGCTGTGTTGTTTACTTGATGTGTTATAAGCTCCGGCGAACCAGATTCGATGTTTGGATCTGCGGCATTGGAATACGAGTGTCGTATTCGGTGCCGATTTTCGAAGGTCGAGTCAGGGTCGCTACAATTGGTATCAGAGCTGAAGGTTAAAATTTTAGCTCGGGAGTATAACACATTAGGTAACTCATTGGAGATAGGGTGAAGTATACCCTAAAATGATTATATCCCTAAGATATCCATTTGAATGCCTCAGTAAACTCTCTTACTATCCACTGATAGTGAGTATGAGTGCAAGAAGAGGACGAGATGGGGGACAGGAGAGTACGACTACAAATGGTTAATACCCTGCAATAGCGAAAACAATCTTTCTCTATCAATCTTCTTTGATTCGTCTTTTCAATTCTTTGATGATTCCTGGCAGCTCCGGGAAGAAGCTTTGATATATTTGCATGGGACATAAACTCCAGATAGGTCAAAATTGTTTGTTTGGATGAATTGTTTGCTATGGTTGATAGATATATTTTGGTTGTTTAAAACTAGAAGTTTTGGGATTGCATCCATATATCTATTTATTCTTTTGGGTCTCGATATATTCTACGAATGGTTAGCTATCCCTTCGAACTAACCAATACTCTTGTGTATACTCGTAGATCTGGTGACCCGAGCATCTTGATTCGTTCTTGTATCCATTATTGATATTCTGATTTGGGAAGCCAAATGCAGAATAGATATTCAGTTTGATCTGGTGATGCATCTCTCGATCTTTCTATATTTCTTGGTTGTCTCCCTTACAAATTTCGAGGGCAAAATTTTCTTAAGGGGGGAATCTGTAACATCCTTGAATTTTAGCCCAGTCTAATTTGATAGTTTATTTAATTTTTAGAATTAAATTGTGAATTAAATTGAGAATAAATCAGAAAATTCCTAGAATAAATAAATATTTTAGATTATAAATAGAATTATAAAGCTTTAAGATTTAATGTGAGAAACAATTGAAATAAATTTTTATTTGTGCAAATGATAAAATATATCAAAGGATTGTAAATAAAATTAATTGATTTGAAATCCAATGGATTATAAATAGAATTTGATTTGGAAAGTTATATTTTTAAAATTAATATAGTAAGAGTTGTTTAAAACTAAAGTTCATATTATTTAATATACATATCTCTTAAAAATCAAGTATTTGTTAATAAGTTTAATATCTTAAGTTTAAAAAAATATAAATGTATAAAAATATAAATGTATAAAAATATAAATGTATTTACTAACCTATAAATATTTATTAGTAATGTATAATTTAATTTCAAACCATTTTGTTTCTTTAATTTGTATAAGTATAAATAATACATAAGAAAATATTAAATAATTGTTTTTAACATTTAAAGCATAATAAGGTAAACATTTAAATAAGTATTGGATATATCAAACTTTATATTTCAAAGATAAATAGGATATGTGTTTGTTATAAATAAAAATTTGATTTGAACTTTAAAAGAAATAGATAATAAATTAGAATATAAAAATATTTTAGAAATAAAAATTGGATTTATTGATTTTTTTTAATTTCCAAAAAGACTAATATATATGGATATATATACCTAATTATTTATTTGTAATGAATAACTTTTCAAATCATTTGTTTTAAAATTGTATTAGAACAAAATAAATAAACATATCATATAATTACAATAGAGTAAGGATGTAAAATTAAAAAAATATACATATATAAAATATTAAAATGAAAAGAGTTTAAAGTAAAAATTATAAATTGAATTCAAACAAGGTTTAAAAACACAATGTGTAAATAAATTAATGGAAAAGGACTAAACATAAAAAAAATGTTGCATGTTAACAAATGTGAAGAGAATAAACTCTAATTTGAACAAGTGTAAAAAAATTAAGCTATGTGTTTACAAGTGTTAATACAAAACAACAAGTGGCATTTATATTCATCTTCTTTTAAAATTAAAATGTAAATAACATACATAAGAGAAAGTTAAAAATCAGATTTTTCAAGCTTTTTCAGAAGAAAAAAAACTGCAAAACAAAATTGAGAAACCAAATTACTTCATCTCAGAGATAAGATCTGAAGGAAAAGAAAATTAAAAAGAGATCAAAACCTGAAATGGATTCAAGTAAGCAAAGCTTTCAACCTGGAAATTGAATCCAGAAAAATAAATGAATAAGCAAAACCTGGGAATCAAAACAACCTGGACAAAGTAGGATCAATGCAAAAAAAATCAGAAACTAAAACAACAATTAAAAGCCTGAAAACAAATTAAAATTCAAGATTCAATTTCAACTAAAGATCAAAGCTTTAAGCATGACAGTTCAATCATCTCAACATTAACAACAAAGATCAGATCATAGGATCAATTTCCAGGTTTTCCAGACCTGATCTATGCTTCTCTATGCAACTAATGACAGGTGAGCAAATCACTTAGACCTGTTTATTTTTATCTTAGTGCTTGAATTTATACGGAAAGTTATGAAGTATATATGTGATTGTGTGGAAAAAAGGATGCCTGCATGTTTTATATTGATAAGTAGTTGTGTGTGTACAGGTTTGTGTATATCCTGTTTGTTGTTTACAGGCACAAGTTAACTTCAAAAATTCAAAATTTTCAATAGAGTCAGTATTACCCTTTGACATATAAATAAAAATCGTTTGTTAAAGTGTAATGGTTATTATAAAATTAGTTTCACAATTTTGAATTCAGCAAATAATGTTAGAAATGAAATTTACAGTCAAATTTCTTCAACCCAAGAAAAATCAAATATCAGGATTTCAAAATCTGATTATGGGAATGAATTCGTATGGTAAAAAGATGATTTTTGATAATCATTCCAGAGTTTTAAAGCTTATGTCCAAAGAGAATTCACGAGTTGACCAAATTTGAGTTTTATATCAAGTTCTGACGATCAACGTTATGTTGATCATTAAGCTTGAATCTGGAGTTTGCTGGTAGGGCAGTGATCATCGAAAAAAATACTAAATGATTTTTTTATTGCCTTGGCGATGGCACCTGTCGAACTAGGGTTCGATGAGTTTTTGTTTTATCGATTAGGTTTGTGGTCACCGCGACACCATCAAGTTGATTCAGGAGATCGGACCTTGGGAATTTGTTGTGTTATCGTACGTTGAAGCTTTGGACAGGGCGGCAGAGTTGCTGGTGGTCGAGATGATCGGTGCGTGGCAATTTTGGGTTGTAAGCTGTATTCTGGTTTTTAAATTGAATTGCTCGATCTCGAATTTGGCTCGAGTTCAGGGATCTGGGTTGTTGATTGGCTAGAGATGATCATGGGTGACTTGCTGGAGTTTGCAGGGTTGATCAGAGGCGCTCCGATCATTGGTGCATATGCACATGTGTCAATATGTATCAGCGATGGTTGAGGGAAGAAGAAGGGATGTCTCGAAGTAAGTCCCGTGGTTTCATGGTGCTGGCTCGAGTAAACACTCGTGTGAGATTGTGTGGGTTAACAGTTAACAAATGTTTAAGTTTAAAAAAAAAGAACAAGTAGAAGAAGAAGATGAAGGGTATGAGAACGATGGAGTACTCGGGATAATGGGTAGGAATCTCGAGTTTAACTCGAGTAAATCGGGAGGGGGTCTCGGGTTGGTTTCAAAACTGCAAATATAAAAAAGAAATGGGTTAAGCAAATTTTTCTTTAAACCAATTTTAAGTATGGTCGAGTTAATAAACATTTGATAATGTTAAGTTAAGACTTCATTACCATTTTTAATTATTTTAGTTTAGAATGTTTTAAAATCAAATTAATACTTTAATTAGGTAGTTAGTTTAAAATAAGTGTTAAAGTTAATTAAGATTAAAGTTTCATATTAGTAATAAATTGTTTGCAAAGATTAAGGAAATTTTTAAATGTTAATTAAGATAAATAATTATTAATTGGGTTATTAAGATTTGTTAATTAATTTATAATTGTAATTAATTAGGGGTTTATCACTTTGTAACTAATTAATTGGTAAATTCATAATTAAGTGTTTAATTTATTTGTAATTAAGGATTGTTTATTAGATAATTAAAGTTGATTAATTTATAATTAGTAGTCAATTAAGATAATTGATTAAGAAATAATTGATTAAAATTTAATTAAATTATCATTAACAATAGTTAATCATTGGTTTAAATAAATCAATAAAAATAGTTATGTGGTTAATTCTTTTTCCTTAAATTGAAAATGATTGACTATCATCAGATGTTGTGTATTAGATTGATATTCCTGTTTTTGATTGTATTACTGTGTGATGTGAATTGCCTTATGCTGAACTGTGACTTGTGATTTGTTATGTATATATATATATATGTGTGTGTGTGTGTGAAAACTCCTTGACCCGTTAAATGACATTTGAAATTCAATGCGACAGGGAGTCGGATTCCAAGTTGGTTATCTGAAACCCACATCGAATCGTATTAGTGAATCTTTGTGATTGATTAATTTACTTTACCTATGAATATGTGAATGAAGATAAGCGTTATGGGTTATACCGCTTATCGATATATCTGTGATGTGATGATTGTTGTTGCACTATTGGGTAAAACCCCTGGACTACACTATACACACACAAATATGGATTTCACGAGGAAATCGGTTAAGTCGCAGATATTCGAATTTAATTCAAAATAGTTTTAAAAATTGAATTTTGAATCTAAACGGTTTTAGAAATGAAATTGGGTTAAAAAGTGAAAAGCTTTTGAAAAGGAATTTTAAAGATAAAAGTTATTTTGAATAACTTGATAAAGTTTTGAAATTTAAATAGTTTGATTTGAATTTGAATTCCAGATTTGAAATTTAATTCTATGTTTGGAATTTATGGGTAAAAAGGGTTATATAAACTATAAATGTGTTTATATGGGTTTTTAAACCATTTTAAAGGTATGGTTTTGAGAATTTGAATTTAACCCAATTTTATATTTGAAAGGCCTTAACTCGTGCAAATATAATCGAGCTTTCTGAAACGGAAGCAAGTGGTTTCAAATAATAATAGCTTTTATATAAGAAATTTTTTTACAAATTATGATGAAAAGATTTCAAATTTTAAATGGAATGGCTTTGAAAGCTATAATTGAATCTTCATGGAAAATAGTTGAACCCTATTTTGGAATCGAAGAGGATTTTAAATGGTGTATCTTTTATATACAAAAGATTTAAAAGGGGGTTGTTTTGAAAAAGTTATGAATGAATCTTTGGAAATTATTTTGAAAGCTATGAAATGGGTCTGTGATTTAAAGGTCGGGTGAGTTAATGCAATTTGAAATGAAATTGTTTTGGAAGGCTATGAATGAATCTTGTTTAAAAGATTGGTGGATCTTGTTTTAAATTGAAAGGGGTTTTACAAGTGAATCTTTTGTTTAAAAATTTAAATGTGAAAATTGTTTAAACCATTGAAGGTTTCTGAAAAGAATCTTTTTGTTTAAAAGATTGGGAATGGTAATTTGTTTCAACCATTTGAAAGGAAAGCCTTGGATTTTAAAAGTTGTGACTTAACTGAAATCCCATATCCATATGGTTTTTAGATATTACGCTCACTATTCGGTTTAGCCGGGAGAGGACCTTTGTGTCATATAACCCATTCTGAATATGTGATATGTCGTAAATGGATAGCAATTGAAGACGGTGGTGAAGACCAGTTGTCTTTGAGAATGATAGGATAACCTATCGAATGACACTGCACTGAGTTGCTCCGGTATAGAGATCTCCATATGTGATGGGGAGTTCGATCGGGATTGAGGATGCCCGGATTGCAAGGACTTCTTTGGAAGTGCCTTCGGTTCTGTTCGAACCCGGAACAGACTTGTATGGACGTGTGTCTGACATTACACTTTGAGATGTAAAACTGGTTTCTATCAAATACATTTATGTTTGGTGGCGGAGATTTATTCTCTTAGCTTAACACCCTTCTCTGAGATGTACGAGCTCAGAGGTTATGTAATTGATGGTTACCAGTAATACATTCCCAATTTGGTAATGTGGCATACGAAGTGCTGCCGATCATTTGTTGATCGAAGCATGGCTTTTGTGAAAAGCGTAGCTTTGTGGACGAGACTTCGTCGAACCTCACAACCCGGTTATGGTCAAAACAGGAATCGTGGCAGCAATGTTATTTGGGGGTAGCGCCCCCTGAGGGTATGTCCATTTCCTTCTGGATTATAGGTGGTATCATGTTATGGAGCCCAGATATTTACCTTGTGGTTGCTGCAAACTTATTGTTTTGTGGTTGTTGGTTCAGAGGTACCTCGGATAAAGGTCGCAAACGACTGGTGTAACGACCCAGAATTTTGAATAATTTAATTTGAGAATATTTAATTAATTTTAAATATTTAAATGATGGTTTGAATCGAATTTAATTAATTTTCAATATAACTTTGAATTTAACGATCTAATTTTAGAATTTAATCTATTGAAGGTTGAATAAAAATTTGAATCTTCAATTTTAAGCCGATTAAAAATATTTCAAAGGCTTGTAAAATTCATATCGATAATATTGAAGATTTTAGAAGCTTCAGAATTGAATTTGAGAGTGAATTGTTCAGTTTTGGAATTTAATCGTTTGAATCGAATTCAAAAATAGCCGTCCGAGGCACAGTCTCGGAATTCGACGAAACCAGTTCCATTGGGTCCGTAATATGGAATTATTGCCGGATTTCAAATTTCGTATTTTTCTGAGTGAATATGTGAGCATACGACACGTAAACGCGTTGAGAATTTGTATTGAAACAAATTTAATTTAAATTTAATTTAAAATTAAATAGCGACAGCATCCCGTTCAATACGCCTAAAATCATGCCGATAAATCACGAAATGAATCGTGCAAACCATACTTCATTCAATTTTAAAAACTCCTCTCCCCCTTCACTCTCGTTCAAATGATTTTGAACGAAGAACAAAATTTAATGGCTGCAAAACTCCCCTCTCTCAAACGCAAATCAAATTAAAGCCGAGACCTTTAAAATCTCTCTTTCCCCCTTTCCTCTCCTCAGTTCGAACTCGTATTCGACAAAATTAAAAAAAAAAAAAAAAGGGAAAAAAATGGCGACCCCGAAGGAGGAGCGCACGCGTACGGGCTCGAAGTGGGATCTGGGTAGATCTGGGGTCGCGCGCGCGATGGGGCGGCTGTGGTGAGTCGCGATTGTGATGGAGGTTGGGGTCGCGCATGAGGCGAGCTCGATGGAGGCGACATTCGACTTTTGGGGTCGCGCGTGGGTTGCGAGGTGGCGCGGCGTAGCAGTGGAGTGTCGATGTGGCGCTCGCGACATGGGCAAGCGGCGGCGGTCGATGAGGCGACGCTCGTGTGGAGGTGGAGCGACGTGGTCGCTGGACGAACGGCGAGGGGTGGCTCGCGATTGAAGCAGACGTTCTTGCATCGGCAGTGGATGTATGCAAGGTGATTATTTTAATTTTTAATTAATTTGTTAAATAAATTATTAAAAGAATCTTATTGCAGTTTAGTATTTAGTTAATTTTATTAATCGTGTAGATATATACACACAGCAGAAGAAGAAGGAAGAAAAAATAAATATATATATATAGTTTTACAGTAAAATATATTTTATTTTTATTTAAAACCTGAGAAAGAAAAAAATATTTAATAAAGGAAACTTAGTTTTAAAATTTATGTAATATATATATATGGCTATTTTACAAAAATAAATATTGGATTAATTTAGTTTTACAATAAATTGTAGATAAATGAAATTGGTTATAAATAAAATTATTGGTTAATAAAAATTAAAATTTTAGTTAAAATAATTTATTTAACAAAGGAAATTTAAAAGATTTAAGAAAATTTATATAAACAAGATGTTAAAATTATTTTAAAAAGAAAATCAGTTTGAATCTTTAATTTTTAGCTTAAAATAAAAAAAAAAAACCATTAACTTGAGATGAAATAGTTAGTTGATTTAATTTATAAAAAGGAATTAGTTTAGAACAAAAACATTGAATAATTAAAACAATCAAAAAAATGAAAATTTAATTTATTCGATCTATTTTGAATATTAATGAATTGTATAAATAATTTAAAATAGGTATAAATCGAGAAAATCAAGCTGGAAATGGAAATGGACTGCAAAAAAAAAAAAAATTAAAGCTAAGGTGAGAACTTCTCACTCAAAAGGGTTTGATTTAAATTTTAAATAGTTATATTTAAAATTTGTTGATGGATTGATTGATTGATTTCTTGATTGTGATATTAGATATTTTAGGATATATCTATATATAGCAATATATATATATATATTGGCATATGTATATATTGCAGTTGATGATTTCCCGCCTCGTATAGCGGATGAGACCCTATTGCGCCGTTAGTAAGCGGAATATTTTTTAAAATCCCATATACCGCGATATTCCACCTCGAAGTGGGATGGGTATTGTGCTAACTCTTTGGATGCAGGGAAACAGGTTGGAGGGATCCAACTGGACCCCTCACAAATATTTATTTGTTTATAAATATTTTTGATGATTGTGAATATCATATCGATATATGATATTTGTGTAGTGATTGACCAATTGATGCTGTGGCATCATCGGATTCGTTTTTAAAGTTAAAAATAATGATTTTTGATTTTAAAGGGATTTTTAAATCGATTTTCCAAATATATGTTTTTAGTGAAATTTTGAATTGATTCATTTTAAACCAAATTAAAAATTTAATTTTTGAAGTTATAGAATTTAAGATTTTTATAAAATAAAATCAAATTGAGATTTTTGGAAATAAATAGTTAAGTAAATTGAAATTGGTTTAAATTGGAATTTTTTGAATTATTAAAAACAATGTATATAAAAGATTTTTAAATTGATTTTTATAAATTTAAAATGATTGGAATTATAAATTGAGTTTTTATAAATGTTATAAATGAAGTATAAATTGTTTTTATAAGTAAATGAAAATTTATAAATTTATAAAGTGTGAAGTTAGAAAATGTATAGATTTGTAAAACAAAAGTCTATAAGTAAATTTCTTATGAATTGGACCTTGTCATTTATGTGGAAGATAAATGGAATTTGCTAATAAATTGACTTTTGGTAAATAGAAGTTTATGAAATTATAAATGGGATTTATAAACGTTGTTTTATAAATCCGAAATCAAATCGAATTTGATAAGTTGGAAATAGGAAATTTATAAAGAAAACTTATAAGTAATAAGATTTATAATTGGTGAAGTTCAAAGGAACGATTTGTAAATAAATAAATTATAAGTACTTGATTTATAATATAAACCTTTGGTATTAAAATTGAGTTGTATCAATTGAATTGGGTTAATAAACGAGATTTACAAAATCGAAGCTTTTAAATAGAAATGGAATTTATAACCGAAACCAATTGAATTTGATGAATTGAATATAGAAGTTTATAAAGAAGTTATATTCACGTTTTTGAACGGTAAATATATTATTGAATAAAATGGATATCTTTTGAGGAAAGAATGTGTTAAAAAGAAATTAAAACGGTTTAAAGATATTTTAAAATGCATTGAGTATTGAGAACATAGATTTCAACATTTATTGTTGAAATAGACGTTTTCAAGAAATAGAAGGGAATGAGAACATAGATTTCAACATTTATTGTTGAAATAGACGTTTTCGAGAAATAGAAGGAAATGGTGGACTATAACACTGTTGTTATAGTAAATGATTTCCGAAAGGAAATGTTTTATATAGTATTGGGATTTATATATCTATTTTAATTTCGAATCCCTATACTAGTGATTTTGGGTTGTCGTAACGATGTTTTACGCAACATTCGTTTTGACCCAAATAAATGTGAATAAAAGAATGATTTCCTTAAAGAATGAAATATATACTTGACTATGGTTTAAGTATATTGAATATTTTTCAAATTGTTGAAAATAAATAAGATTTGTGAATACTTATTTTTTAGAATAAGTATGGAATTACTTTTCCAATATGAAATGGAATATTTTTAAGAATTTATCTTTTTGAAGATAAATTGGAATTTAAAAATAAAAATCTATTGAAACTGTAAATCAATAGAAAATATGACATATAAATTCACTATAGAATTTATAAATGAAAAAGGGAAATTGGTTTCAAAATAAACATTGGTTTATTTTTGAAGTATTGAGATTTTATATCTAGTATAGATATTTTTGGAAAAATAAATAATTTGGAAAATTATTTGGAATCTGATGATGTGGCGCATCTTTATTGATAGTTAAATAACCGACTATCAATATTTACCCTTGAATGAGTAATTGCTGTGATTGCTTGAATTGGATGCCACACTTATTTTTAAAATAAGCGCTCACTATTCGGGTTAACCGGGAAAGGACCATGGGGTCGTATAACCCATTCCGAATATGTGATACGTCGTTATGAATTGCATTCGAAGACCGGTGTTGAAGACCGGGTATTTTCGAAAGCGAAAGGATTTCTTGTTGATTGTCTCTGCACTGGCTGATCCCCGGTATAGAGATCTCCATAAGTGATGGGAAATCCGAACGTGATAAGAAATTATTCGGATTGCAAGGACTTCTTTGTAAGTGCCTTCGGTTCTGTTCGAGCCCGGAACAGACTTGTATGGATTGTATGCCTGACATTACAAGTTGAGATATAAAGCCGATTTCTTTCAAATATATTTCTGTTGGTGGCGGAGAATTTATTCTTTGCTTAACACCCTTCTTTGAGACGTACGAGCTCAAAGGTTATATAGTTGAAGTTATCAGCGATATATCCCATTTTGGTAATGTGACATGCTGAGTGATGCTGAAATGATCATTGTGTTGATTATTTGTGATAGGATCATTTATTTGATCGTCTATCTTAGTGATCATTGTGTTGATCATTTGTTGACCCAAAGCATGGCTTTTGTATAAAGTATGTTTTTGTGGACGTGAATTCATCGAGCCTCACATCCCGTTAATGGTCAAAACAGGAAAGATGCGGCAAGGTTATGAGGGGTAGCTCCCTTTAGGGTATGTGCATTTCCTTCTGGAAAGGGTGGTATCATGGTATGGAGCCCAGATACTTACTCATGTTGATACACTATATCTATTTCTGTGTGGTGTTGTTGGTGACGAGCGCTCGGTTAAAGGTCCGATGGGACCGGGGGATGCCATATTCGTGTAGTAGTTACCTAGTGATAAAGGTAACCCGGCCTTGTGTTGGCAGAGAGCTGGTTAAGTTCTCGGGACGTCCAGCCAGAGGCGATCCCATGTGGCAGTAGGAAGTTCCTTAGCCTGACCATTTGTTGGAAATCCAAAGAAACAATACGATCTTGTACGGTTTTAGTTGTAGAACCTGCTTCCTCAGGAGGTAGCTATAGTAGGCATAATATAATGGTACCTATGCTGGCTATGATTTATATCTTTACTTTCGAAAGGATTTGTTCTACACTATGCACTAATAATAATATCAAAATTGATTTGATTTTTGCGTAGAAGCATCTTTGACTAACATAAGAAGAAATCTCCTCCAAGTCTGCGTTTGCATTGTGTGTGTGGTGGGAGGTCTTATGGTAGTTACATTTTTAAAAGCATTGCGAATTGAATTTTAAAAAATATTCCTCCATTTTGATTTTAAAGATAAATAAACTGTTTTGAGTTCTCACACCAGTCACATGACTGACTCGGAGTTTATTGTTTTCCTTCCTAAACTCTGGGTGCCCACCAATTTCCACACGGGCAGTCAAGAGTTAAGGTTTATCAGGATATTCTGGATATTCTGGAGTTGCTGGAGGCAAGCTGGATTGGCATGGCGTATTACTAGTATATAGTATTTCTTTTTCCGCTGCACTGTTTATTGTTGTATGTTGTTGTACACTCTGATGATATGATGTAATGAAATGTAATGTAATAACTGATATAGTTCTTTGTTTAAAGATTATTCATTTATTATTATATGTTGTTCCGCTGCGAAATGTGAGATTCTGATGTTGTTCTGTTTTGTTTCTTCTGTACCGTTCTTTTTCAAATTTTCTGTTTTCTTTCTCTATTTCCTATCTTCTTATCTTCTCTTTCTCTCTTTTCTCTCTTCTTTCTTTTCTTAAATTCTTTTTAAAACCCATAACTATTCGGTTTTTCGGCAACGAAAATCCGAAACGTTACAGTTGGTATCAGAGCTGTTGGTTAAGCGACAACCATGGTTCTGTTGGGTGTTACTCATTAGAGATAGAGTCAGCAGTACTCTAGAATGGGTTTGAGTGTAATAATAGATATGAGAGCGTATTTGTTAGTGAATATAAAATTGTTTTATATTGTGATGATTGGTTTATTGAGTGGCATATGAACTTTCGTCAGCGTGGTCCGCAAGACTATGCCGAAGGGGTTTCTAAACACTTGAATAGAACAATTCGACATAATATTGTTTTAAATTGGGTAAATGAAATAATTTTACTTGATTATATTTTTATATATAAAGGAATAATTTTTCAGAATTATTAAAGTGTATATAAGTTGATTGTTAGGTTGTTTGAATAATCTAAATTAAAGAATAATTGTATAAGCAAAAGAATTATAAGAATTGAATTATAATTAAAGTGTTTACAATTGTGAAATAAACTTATATATCTAAGAAGTGAAACTATATGAATATGAGTTGTAAATAATCAAGTGGATTAAATGAATGTGAACTTGAGTATATGAATGAAATTCAACTTTGTAATTAAATTGAATGAATGGATTGAATGTTAATCAATTGAATGTAATTTAAGTTGATATGGAATAATGAATGAAAGTATTAATTCATTGAAATCAAATGTTATTAGAAGTTGAATAAATTGAATGAGAATGAATATAAGCAAAGGAATTTGGTTATAATTAATATACTTTGGTTGTTATATGATTGTTGATTGATTGTATGTAATTCATTAAGTGTTAATGAAATTGAAAGCTATGAAATTGAATGAAAATTAATATGTAACTTCAATACTGAAGTAAAAACATATAAAGAAGCATATATTAAAAATTTTGTAATAGAATTAGCAAAATAGTTTGAATGTTGGATTTGGATGCTACTATTAGCAAATTATACAGGTCATACAGGTGTATAAAGAAATTGAGATTTTGATTTCAAAGATAAAATTGAATTGCTCGACAAAAAGGTACGTATTTCAATTTCAGTATGAGATTTGATGACTTTCTTCTCTAGCCACTTGGCTTTTCTCTTTTCTTTTTGATTCTGAGGGGCCATGGTGCCATTTTGTAGTCGTACCGATCGAGCCGCGCAAAGGAAACGCTGGCGAAATTTTTCGAAAATTTAGGGTGTTAGAAAATTTTTGAGAAAATTTGAAAGTTTGAAATTTGAATTTGAATTTAAATTTAAATTTTGAAGTAAACAATGTTGTTTGAAACTTGTAAGTGAAGTTGGAAAGCTAATTGGAATAATAATGAATCTTTAGTAAAAAAGATTTGTGTTAGTGAGTTGATAAAACTATTTGGATTGTGAAAAATAATAGACGGGATAAAGGGCATTCTTCTTAACTTGTAATTTCGGGACGAAATTCTTTTAAGGAGGGAAGATTGTAACGACCCAGAATTTTGAATAATTTAATTTGAGAATATTTAATTAATTTTAAATATTTAAATGATGGTTTGAATCGAATTTAATTAATTTTCAATATAACTTTGAATTTAACGATCTAATTTTAGAATTTAATCTATTGAAGGTTGAATAAAAATTTGAATCTTCAATTTTAAGCCGATTAAAAATATTTCAAAGGCTTGTAAAATTCATATCGATAATATTGAAGATTTTAGAAGCTTCAGAATTGAATTTGAGAGTGAATTGTTCAGTTTTGGAATTTAATCGTTTGAATCGAATTCAAAAATAGCCGTCCGAGGCACAGTCTCGGAATTCGACGAAACCAGTTCCATTGGGTCCGTAATATGGAATTATTGCCGGATTTCAAATTTCGTATTTTTCTGAGTGAATATGTGAGCATACGACACGTAAACGCGTTGAGAATTTGTATTGAAACAAATTTAATTTAAATTTAATTTAAAATTAAATAGCGACAGCATCCCGTTCAATACGCCTAAAATCATGCCGATAAATCACGAAATGAATCGTGCAAACCATACTTCATTCAATTTTAAAAACTCCTCTCCCCCTTCACTCTCGTTCAAATGATTTTGAACGAAGAACAAAATTTAATGGCTGCAAAACTCCCCTCTCTCAAACGCAAATCAAATTAAAGCCGAGACCTTTAAAATCTCTCTTTCCCCCTTTCCTCTCCTCAGTTCGAACTCGTATTCGACAAAATTAAAAAAAAAAAAAAAAAGGGAAAAAAATGGCGACCCCGAAGGAGGAGCGCACGCGTACGGGCTCGAAGTGGGATCTGGGTAGATCTGGGGTCACGCGCGCGATGGGGCGGCTGTGGTGAGTCGCGATTGTGATGGAGGTTGGGGTCGCGCATGAGGCGAGCTCGATGGAGGCGACATTCGACTTTTGGGGTCGCGCGTGGGTTGCGAGGTGGCGCGGCGTAGCAGTGGAGTGTCGATGTGGCGCTCGCGACATGGGCAAGCGGCGGCGGTCGATGAGGCGACGCTCGTGTGGAGGTGGAGCGACGTGGTCGCGTGGACGAACGGCGAGGGGTGGCTCGCGATTGAAGCAGACGTTCTTGCATCGGCAGTGGATGTATGCAAGGTGATTATTTTAATTTTTAATTAATTTGTTAAATAAATTATTAAAAGAATCTTATTGCAGTTTAGTATTTAGTTAATTTTATTAATCGTGTAGATATATACACACAGCAGAAGAAGAAGGAAGAAAAAATAAATATATATATATAGTTTTACAGTAAAATATATTTTATTTTTATTTAAAACCTGAGAAAGAAAAAAATATTTAATAAAGGAAACTTAGTTTTAAAATTTATGTAATATATATATATGGCTATTTTACAAAAATAAATATTGGATTAATTTAGTTTTACAATAAATTGTAGATAAATGAAATTGGTTATAAATAAAATTATTGGTTAATAAAAATTAAAATTGTAGTTAAAATAATTTATTTAACAAAGGAAATTTAAAAGATTTAAGAAAATTTATATAAACAAGATGTTAAAATTATTTTAAAAAGAAAATCAGTTTGAATCTTTAATTTTTAGCTTAAAATAAAAAAAAAAACCATTAACTTGAGATGAAATAGTTAGTTGATTTAATTTATAAAAAGGAATTAGTTTAGAACAAAAACATTGAATAATTAAAACAATCAAAAAAATGAAAATTTAATTTATTCGATCTATTTTGAATATTAATGAATTGTATAAATAATTTAAAATAGGTATAAATCGAGAAAATCAAGCTGGAAATGGAAATGGACTGCAAAAAAAAAAAAAATTAAAGCTAAGGTGAGAACTTCTCACTCAAAAGGGTTTGATTTAAATTTTAAATAGTTATATTTAAAATCTGTTGATGGATTGATTGATTGATTTCTTGATTGTGATATTAGATATTTTAGGATATATCTATATATAGCAATATATATATATTGGCATATGTATATATTGCAGTTGATGATTTCCCGCCTCGTATAGCGGATGAGACCCTATTGCGCCGTTAGTAAGCGGAATATTTTTTAAAATCCCATATACCGCGATATTCCACCTCGAAGTGGAATGGGTATTGTGCTAACTCTTTGGATGCAGGGAAACAGGTTGGAGGGATCCAACTGGACCCCTCACAAATATTTATTTGTTTATAAATATTTTTGATGATTGTGAATATCATATCGATATATGATATTTGTGTAGTGATTGACCAATTGATGCTGTGGCATCATCGGATTCGTTTTTAAAGTTAAAAATAATGATTTTTGATTTTAAAGGGATTTTTAAATCGATTTTCCAAATATATGTTTTTAGTGAAATTTTGAATTGATTCATTTTAAACCAAATTAAAAATTTAATTTTTGAAGTTATAGAATTTAAGATTTTTATAAAATAAAATCAAATTGAGATTTTTGGAAATAAATAGTTAAGTAAATTGAAATTGGTTTAAATTGGAATTTTTTGAATTATTAAAAACAATGTATATAAAAGATTTTTAAATTGATTTTTATAAATTTAAAATGATTGGAATTATAAATTGAGTTTTTATAAATGTTATAAATGAAGTATAAATTGTTTTTATAAGTAAATGAAAATTTATAAATTTATAAAGTGTGAAGTTAGAAAATGTATAGATTTGTAAAACAAAAGTCTATAAGTAAATTTCTTATGAATTGGACCTTGTCATTTATGTGGAAGATAAATGGAATTTGCTAATAAATTGACTTTTGGTAAATAGAAGTTTATGAAATTATAAATGGGATTTATAAACGTTGTTTTATAAATCCGAAATCAAATCGAATTTGATAAGTTGGAAATAGGAAATTTATAAAGAAAACTTATAAGTAATAAGATTTATAATTGGTGAAGTTCAAAGGAACGATTTGTAAATAAATAAATTATAAGTACTTGATTTATAATATAAACCTTTGGTATTAAAATTGAGTTGTATCAATTGAATTGGGTTAATAAACGAGATTTACAAAATCGAAGCTTTTAAATAGAAATGGAATTTATAACCGAAACCAATTGAATTTGATGAATTGAATATAGAAGTTTATAAAGAAGTTATATTCACGTTTTTGAACGATAAATATATTATTGAATAAAATGGATATCTTTTGAGGAAAGAATGTGTTAAAAAGAAATTAAAACGGTTTAAAGATATTTTAAAATGCATTGAGTATTGAGAACATAGATTTCAACATTTATTGTTGAAATAGACGTTTTCAAGAAATAGAAGGGAATGAGAACATAGATTTCAACATTTATTGTTGAAATAGACGTTTTCGAGAAATAGAAGGAAATGGTGGACTATAACACTGTTGTTATAGTAAATGATTTCCGAAAGGAAATGTTTTATATAGTATTGGGATTTATATATCTATTTTAATTTCGAATCCCTATACTAGTGATTTTGGGTTGTCGTAACGATGTTTTACGCAACATTCGTTTTGACCCAAATAAATGTGAATAAAAGAATGATTTCCTTAAAGAATGAAATATATACTTGACTATGGTTTAAGTATATTGAATATTTTTCAAATTGTTGAAAATAAATAAGATTTGTGAATACTTATTTTTTAGAATAAGTATGGAATTACTTTTCCAATATGAAATGGAATATTTTTAAGAATTTATCTTTTTGAAGATAAATTGGAATTTAAAAATAAAAATCTATTGAAACTGTAAATCAATAGAAAATATGACATATAAATTCACTATAGAATTTATAAATGAAAAAGGGAAATTGGTTTCAAAATAAACATTGGTTTATTTTTGAAGTATTGAGATTTTATATCTAGTATAGATATTTTTGGAAAAATAAATAATTTGGAAAATTATTTGGAATCTGATGATGTGGCGCATCTTTATTGATAGTTAAATAACCGACTATCAATATTTACCCTTGAATGAGTAATTGCTGTGATTGCTTGAATTGGATGCCACACTTATTTTTAAAATAAGCGCTCACTATTCGGGTTAACCGGGAAAGGACCATGGGGTCGTATAACCCATTCCGAATATGTGATACGTCGTTATGAATTGCATTCGAAGACCGGTGTTGAAGACCGGGTATTTTCGAAAGCGAAAGGATTTCTTGTTGATTGTCTCTGCACTGGCTGATCCCCGGTATAGAGATCTCCATAAGTGATGGGAAATCCGAACGTGATAAGAAATTATTCGGATTGCAAGGACTTCTTTGTAAGTGCCTTCGGTTCTGTTCGAGCCCGGAACAGACTTGTATGGATTGTATGCCTGACATTACAAGTTGAGATATAAAGCCGATTTCTTTCAAATATATTTCTGTTGGTGGCGGAGAATTTATTCTTTGCTTAACACCCTTCTTTGAGACGTACGAGCTCAAAGGTTATATAGTTGAAGTTATCAGCGATATATCCCATTTTGGTAATGTGACATGCTGAGTGATGCTGAAATGATCATTGTGTTGATTATTTGTGATAGGATCATTTATTTGATCGTCTATCTTAGTGATCATTGTGTTGATCATTTGTTGACCCAAAGCATGGCTTTTGTATAAAGTATGTTTTTGTGGACGTGAATTCATCGAGCCTCACATCCCGTTAATGGTCAAAACAGGAAAGATGCGGCAAGGTTATGAGGGGTAGCTCCCTTTAGGGTATGTGCATTTCCTTCTGGAAAGGGTGGTATCATGGTATGGAGCCCAGATACTTACTCATGTTGATACACTATATCTATTTCTGTGTGGTGTTGTTGGTGACGAGCGCTCGGTTAAAGGTCCGATGGGACCGGGGGATGCCATATTCGTGTAGTAGTTACCTAGTGATAAAGGTAACCCGGCCTTGTGTTGGCAGAGAGCTGGTTAAGTTCTCGGGACGTCCAGCCAGAGGCGATCCCATGTGGCAGTAGGAAGTTCCTTAGCCTGACCATTTGTTGGAAATCCAAAGAAACAATACGATCTTGTACGGTTTTAGTTGTAGAACCTGCTTCCTCAGGAGGTAGCTATAGTAGGCATAATATAATGGTACCTATGCTGGCTATGATTTATATCTTTACTTTCGAAAGGATTTGTTCTACACTATGCACTAATAATAATATCAAAATTGATTTGATTTTTGCGTAGAAGCATCTTTGACTAACATAAGAAGAAATCTCCTCCAAGTCTGCGTTTGCATTGTGTGTGTGGTGGGAGGTCTTATGGTAGTTACATTTTTAAAAGCATTGCGAATTGAATTTTAAAAAATATTCCTCCATTTTGATTTTAAAGATAAATAAACTGTTTTGAGTTCTCACACCAGTCACATGACTGACTCGGAGTTTATTGTTTTCCTTCCTAAACTCTGGGTGCCCACCAATTTCCACACGGGCAGTCAAGAGTTAAGGTTTATCAGGATATTCTGGATATTCTGGAGTTGCTGGAGGCAAGCTGGATTGGCATGGCGTATTACTAGTATATAGTATTTCTTTTTCCGCTGCACTGTTTATTGTTGTATGTTGTTGTACACTCTGATGATATGATGTAATGAAATGTAATGTAATAACTGATATAGTTCTTTGTTTAAAGATTATTCATTTATTATTATATGTTGTTCCGCTGCGAAATGTGAGATTCTGATGTTGTTCTGTTTTGTTTCTTCTGTACCGTTCTTTTTCAAATTTTCTGTTTTCTTTCTCTATTTCCTATCTTCTTATCTTCTCTTTCTCTCTTTTCTCTCTTCTTTCTTTTCTTAAATTCTTTTTAAAACCCATAACTATTCGGTTTTTCGGCAACGAAAATCCGAAACGTTACAACTGGGGGATGGCATGCTCGTGTCAATAGTTACCTAGTTACAAAGGTAACCCGGCCTTGTGTAGCAGAGATCCGGTTAGGTTCTCGGTGACGTCCCTCCAGAGGTGTTCCATTTCATTTTATTCGGGAAGTTCCTTTGCCCGACCATTTGTTGAAAATCCAATCTTCCAAATACGATCCTTTTACGGTTTTAGTTGTAGAACCTGCCATCTAACATGGTAGCTATAGTAGGCATACTATAATGGTACGTATGCTGGCTAAGATTAATATTATACTTTCGAAATGTTTCTCACTGTGCACTAATAATAATATCAAATGGTTTTCGCGTATCATGCATATTTGACTATCATAAGGAGAAATCTCCTCCAAGTCTGCGCTTGCATTGTGTGTGTGGCGGGAGGCCTTATGGTAGTTTCATTTTCTTAGAAGCATTGCGGATTTCAAATTTTAAATTCTTTTGTTTGTTTTTAAAGACCAACTGTTTTCGTTTGCTCATACCAGTCCCACGACTGACCCGGAGTTTATTGTTCCTTTCCTAAACTCTGGGTGCCCATTATTTTCCACACGGGCAGTCTAGAGTTGGGTTTTTCAGATAGTAGATATAGATATTGTTTCGGTAGCTTTCGGCTTCTCTTTAGTATTCTTTGGAGATTTTGGATATTGAAGTATCCGGTTAGGACGACGGACTGGACTTGCTTAACTTGTTGCAACGTGATGGTGGATCAAGCTATTTTTGGATGGATGCTTTGGAATTAGAGTTGCCGTTGGTGTTTGGAGTTTTTTTTGGTTCCACTGTTGTATCATATTATTATTCCGCTGTAGCATTGTTATCTTGTATCTCTGATATTGATTCATATTATATCATTGTTGTATCATTGGATATTGTACTCATTGAATGTTGTATATCAATGATATTCATTTCTTTTCTTCCGTTGTGTTGTTTACTTGATGTGTTATAAGCTCCGGCGAACCAGATTCGACGTTTGGATCTGCGGCATTGGAATACGAGTGTCGTATTCGGTGTCGATTTTCGAAGGTCGAGTCAGGGTCGCTACAATATCGGATAAAGCTTAACCTACAAAAGTGTTCTTCTGGAATTCAGTTCGATAAATTCTTAGGATATATCGTTGGTTCTAGGGTAATTGAAGCTAATCCTGACCAAATTCAAGCTATTAGAAATATAGTAGAACCTAAGACAAGCAAAGATGTAATGCGCCGGAATGGAAGAGTGGCAGCATTGAACATGTTTATTTCCAAGGCTATCAACAAATGCATTCCATTCTTCAATGTGATTAAAAAGAGGAAACACTTCAAATAGAGCAAGGATTTTCAAAAAGCTTTTAAGGAGCTGAAAGATCATTTGGAAAAACCACCAATTCTATCTAGCCTTGTAGATGAGGTAAGTCTTTATCTCTATATGACAGTTTCTGAACATGTGATTAGCTCGGTATTGATAAGAGAAGAGAATAGGATTTAGCTTCTAGTATAATATGCCAGCAAAAGGCTCAAGGATGCAGAAACTAGATATCCAGTCATAGAGAAACTAGCATACTGCTTGATACTCACCGCACGCAAGTTGAGGGCTAACTTTCTAGCACATCCAACCAAAGGCTTAACTCGTTTCCCACTCAAGCATGTTTTTAGTAAAGTAGAAACTTTAGGATGATTAGTTGAGTGGGGAATTTAATTTAGGCAATATGATATCGAATTCCTGCCCTGAGTGTCCATTAAAGGATTGGCACTAACTGATTTTGTCAATGAATGTATCAGATTCATTAAAGAGCAATTAGAAAAAGACTTAAAACCTAGTGGCAACTATTCATTGACGGGGCATCAAATGAACAAGGAGCCAAAGCTGGATATGTGGTTATAAATCCTAATGGACATCGTTTGCACTACGTAATGAAGTTAGGGTTTCCAGTAACTGACAATGCAGTAGAATATGAATCTATGATAGCGGGACTTACTCTAGCCTTCTAGTTGAATATCCTTAGAATTGAAGTCTTTAGTGATTCGCAATTGATGGTAAATCGGCTAAACTAGAAGAGACTAAGGATGCCAAACTGATCATATATGTCAGAAAATATTGAAGATCAAACTCAATTTGAAGATTTCTCAATACTCCAAGTGCCTAGAGGCAAGAACACTCAAACTAATTCTTGAGCTAAGTTGGTCAGCTCACAAGGGGCACCAAAAGCTTGAATTGTGCTATTAGGCTACCAAGCGAATCCTAGTATAGAGGAGAAAAGCCCTAATCTGGAAAATAAAGCTTTAGTATTGACCAATCTCAAGCCTTAACATATAAGGAGAAAGAAGATGAAGTCGATATTCTCCAAGAAAGACCACCTTAAACGAAAATTAGTGATCAATACGAGAATAATTAGATGACACCTATCCTCAAATATTTAACAAAAGAAATGCTACCAGTGGATATAAAGGAGGCAAGGAGGATAAAATGGCAAGCCTCAACTTTTGTCGTGACAAACGAGATACTTTATAAAAAGAGATACTCGCTTTCTTACTTAAGATGTGTTAATCCAGAGATAGAGGAAAAACTGCTAAGGGAAGCCCCCACGAAGGATTCGATGGAGACTATTCCAATGGTATAAAGTTAGCGAGGAAAGTTGTGTGAAAAGGCTTCTAATGGCCCCAGATGACTAGTCAAGCCATTGATTACGTAAGAAGATGTAAAAAAATGTTAAAAAGTTCTTTAAGATCCCATGAAATGAATTGACTTCTATCTCAAGTCCATAGCCCTTTGATGTACGGGGAATCGATTTAATAGGGCCACGTCCTATATCCAAATGAGGAGTAAATATACAGTAGTAGCCATTGATTATTTCACAAAGTGAGTAGAAGTTAAGGCACTTTCGAATATCACATCAGGAAATCTATCAAATTCGTAATCAAGAATATCGTTACCAGATCTGGGATTCCATACCGGATAAAACCCGACAATGGAACTCAATCTGAAAGTGAAGAAGTCACTCGATTCCATAATAAGAATAGAATCATCAAAACCTTTTCATCTTATCTCATCCCAAAGCAAATGGAGCCGTCGAAGCAGCTAATAAAACTATAAAGACCATTGTAAAGAAGCAGTAGGACAAAGCAAAAGAGAATTGGGTAGAGAAGCTACCTCTCATTCTATGGGAGTATAGAACTTCTACTAAAATTGCGATAGGGCATACCTTATACTCCTTAACATTTGGTTGTGAAGCCATGCTCCCAATTGAGTTTGAAGTACCTTCTCATTGAATGATTGCATATGTATTCAATCCAAATCAAGCTTTAAAGAAAGAATCTTTGAACTTAATCATTGAGTTAAGAGATGAATCAGTCGTACAAACAGCTGAGTATGGACAAGGAATATCCAAATATCATAACTCTAGAGTAAGAGGAAAATCATTTCAAAAAGGAGAACTAGTGCTCCGAAAAGTCATGGAAAATGCTAAGAATCCAACGGACGGGCCGCGAGGACCAAATTGGAAAGGACTCTTAATCATATACAAAGTAATTCCGCCTAGGAACTACAAAACTCTATTGACTAGATGGCAACATCATAGAGAGAACATGGAATGTCTAACATTTACGATAATATTTTCCAACGATGGACGAATAAAAAGAATTTACTGGTCCAATTGTGGAAAGAGGCATGATTCTCCCAAGGAAAAAAGGCCTTAGCCATCAAGGATTCATGACCGTAAGAGGTCTCTGGCCATCAAAGTCCCTAGCCATCAAAGGCTTATGACCGCAAAAGGTCCTTGTGCCATCAAAAGCCCTAGCCATCAAAGACTCATGACTGCAAGAGGTCCCTAGCCATTAAAGGCCATATCTAAGCCTTTAATGCCTCATCAAAGGCCTCACTGAAGCGCCTTCTAGAGGGAGGTTAGAGTGCAAACTACTTATCTATTTTTAACTTTTCAAGCTATTTTCTAAATTTAAGCTGGTCAGAGTGTAAACTATTTATGATTAAATATCCATTTGAGATAAGAATTAAAGTGATTGTGATGACCCGGAATTTTAGGCAATATCAATTTAATAATCTGAATTAAAAATTAAATTGATTTAATGATCTTTGTTAATAAGATTGGAATTAATTTAATAATTCAATTAAATAAATATTTAGTTGATAGATTTTATCTTTTAAAATCTAATAATTGTTTTATATTTATTATATATATAGAATATGTATATATTATAAATAGATGAACCTTGTTTTAAATTTAATAAATAAATAAATCTTGTTTTCTATATATATATATATATATATATATATATATATATATTTGGTAAATTGGAAATTACGATTTTATTCAAAGTTAAACTTTTAAAAGCTATTGAATAAATAAAATATGGTTTTAAATTGTTAAGATAAAAATTTAATTTATTTAAATTGATTTATTTAATATTAAGTTTTTTTAAAAAGTATATAATAAATAACTATATGATTTTAAATACATAAGGTAAATATTTAAATGGTTTAAAATATGTTTTAACTTAAGTATAAAGTTATATAAAATTTACAATAAGGTTTGTTTTGATTTCCTTTTTAAATACAGTGTGATAAAATAAGTAATTTATTAATAAAGAAACAATTTCTTTTATAAATTATTTAAAGTTATCAAATTTGTTATTTTCAAAATATATTAATGTATTGTTTTTAACAAATAGAATTTAATAAGAATAGTTGTTTTTCAAAATTGAATTGTATTGTTATATATGTATATATATAACTTGATTTCAAAATTGAATTTTAGAATTTGATTTGAATTTGAATTCAAAGCTTTGAAATTTAAAGTATAAATTTTTAATTGTTTTGGATTTTAAAATATTTGTATAAACTTTTATTTTATAAATATAATTGGATTTACTTATTTCAAAATTATCTACATATAAATAAGTACATATTAACTAATTAATTGAACATAAATTTACATTTATCTTATATTAGCATCTAACTAAATACTAATTAACATTTAATTATAATTAATTAACCTTAAAGACAAGTGTAAACATCTTAGGCCTTATAATAACATGTGTTAGGTGATTAACAACTAATATGACAAATGTTAAATTTGAAGACAGGTGGCATTTTAAAAAAAATTAGCTTTTTCTTTTATTCTTATTAATAAGTATTTCAGTTTTTATATAAACAAATCCTCTTTCATTTTTATTCTTTTTCTAAATCTAAAATGCAAAGAAAATCTGAAACACTTCCTTTGAAACGAAAATCAGAAATCAAAGCATGCAAACCATCCACGTTTTCAAATCTATTCAAAGCAAATTTGAAATATGATCAAACCTGCACATCTTCAAACATGCAAAATCATTTTCAAAATTGAATCAAACATGCAAGAAAACCTGTCACCATCTTAAAACCAAAAGCCTGCATTTCTTTAGAATCTGGAATTCAAATTAACTGCATTTTAGAACTCTGAGACTAAGAAGCAACTCAAGTTTCTAAAAGCAATTAAAGTTTTTAAAAGCTAATGCATGCAGTTTCAAATTAAAGAAGCAAGCACTCCAGTTTAAAAATAAGTAAGCAACTCAGTCTTCATCAAAGCAATTCAAAGTTCCTGGGTCAAAAGATTCTCAAATGAAGGCTCTGTTTTTAAAATTCTTTCAGGTGAGTAACACTTTCAAATAACTTAAGTTTGAATATAGTTGCATGTTAATATCTTAAAGGTATGTTTGTGTGAACATTTTTATATGCATTGTTTAGTGAAATTTCTGTGTATATGTGATTATGATTGCCCGCATGTTGAAATCTGTAACCCCTCTGTATTTATGGTTTAAAGCTCATACCTTACTTCATTTCTGATGGATCTAATTGTTGTTAGGACCTAGCATCTAATCAACCAATGTTTGTTTGATTTTAAAGTTAAGTTTAAAAAAAAAAATCTTATTAAGTTAAAATAACTTTAAAACTGCTCTGGAAAAACTAAAAGAAACAGGATAGTTTGAATCTGTGTAAAATTCAATTATGTAAATTTAACAATTAAGTGACATGAATTGAATCCCTATACTAGATGATGATTTTAGAAACTAAAATCTCATTTTTTAGTTAAGTATAAAAAGTGCAATTCTGTGCTGATCAGTTTGGGGTTTTTAAAGGATCTCTGGCAATCCAGTTGATCTGGATGTTTGGGATCGAGGCTGGAGGTCAATGGATGACCGGAGTGTCTGGTAAAAAATAGGTGATGGATGATCAGAGCAGGGTGGCGATGGTGGTTGAATTCAGATCTGGATATTTGAATAAGTTTTTAAATTCTGAATGTTTTTAAAACAAGTTTAAATTAAAATAGTTTTTAAAAGTAAATTTGTTTTCAAACAAATATTTAAACTTAATTTTTGATAAATTTCTTTTATAAAAGGTTTTTAAATGGAAGTTAAATGATTTGTTAACTTGAATTTGCAAGTTAAATAGTAATGTATTTAAAAGCTTAATTTATAAATAAAATTAAGTAAATTAGTTTAAAGGTTTTTCTTATAAGTTTCATATGTAAGTAATAAATGTTATTTACATTTATTTAAAGGATTTTAAATTGAATTTAAATTTGGTTAATGTTTAAATAAATAATCATTTTGAATCTTTAATATTAATGAAGTCAATAATAAAGAAATGGATTATCTTAGAGATTATTAAGGTATTAAAATGATTAAATGAATAAGATAATTAAGGAATGACTTATTTATTTAATTTATAGATTAATAATTTAGATTAATTTATAATTAGAGATTAATTAAGAAGTAAATTAAGAAAAGTAATTAAAGAATGATTAATGGTTAATGAAGGTCATTAACTTAAGGATTATTTAACAATTAATTAATATGATTAGTTTTATTAAATTAATTAGATTAATTAATTTAAGATAATCATTTAAAAATTGGTTAAATATAATTACTTAATGGAAGTAATTAATTAAGAAATTAATTACTTAATGTAATTAAGAAATTAACTACTTAATGTAATTAATGGAGTTAATGTGATTGGTTTAAATTAATTAATTAAGTTTAATTAAATTTAAACGCTGAATGATTTAATGATAATTACTTAATGTAATTAATTAAGTTTAAATGTAATTTGTTTAAGTTAATTAATTAAGTTTAATTAAGTTAAACACTGGATGCTTTAATTACTTTATGTAATTAATGAAATGTAATTACTCAGTGAAGTAATTAATGATAATTACTGGATGTAATTAGTGGAAGATGGTTTAATTGTGGAAGTAATTTGGATTAAATTACTTTATAATTAATCAAGGGATTAATTAAAGATAATTAATTAAGAAGTATTTAATTTGATGAAGTAATTAAGAATAATTAATTATTGAATGTAATTAATCAAAGGTGATTGATAATTATGGTTTAATTGAGATTAACTACTTAATGTAATTAATTTAAATAAATAATTAATTTAAATTTAATTGAGGATCATTAATTAATAATAATTAATGATTTAATTAAGATTTATTAATTAAGATTAATTAATCAATGATAAGTGATTAAGGGTAATTAATTAATGTAATTAATTAAGGATTAATGTAATTAATTATAGTTAATTAATCAATGAAGTAATTAAAGGTTAATTACCGATTTTGGTTTAGAGAAATTAATTTGTGAAATTAATTATAGGATAATTACTTGAATGTAATTAAAAGAATAATTAATCAAGGGTGATTAATTAAGGAGGATAATTAGAGAAAAATTAATTAATTAATTTGTAGTTAATTAATGGATATATAAGTAAGATTTATATTGATGTAGTAATTAATTTGATTCGCTTTAAATTAATTAGAGATGATGTAATTAATTTAAATCATTTTAAATTAATTATATTTGGTGTGATTATTAATCATTGTTTATGAATGGATGATATTGGTTGCTTTGAATGATTTGAGATCTCAAGTTATGAGATAAGAAATGTTGTGTGATATGGATGCATTGGTTGCATCTTGATGATAATATGGATTATCTTTTGATAACGATAATATAGATTATCTATTGTGATAATAATGATGATTATCTAATTGTGAATCTGTGAATTATCTATCTGTATGTATACAGATAATATAATTGAATTGTTTTAAAACTTTAAAACAACTTGGACATAAAAGATGGCGTTTTGGATTTCGATGAGACCGGGATCGGATTTCCAGATTTAGATATCTGAAAACCACATCGATCCAAATTAACGATAGGTCGTGATCTCAAGTGAAGATGAAGATTCAGAGTGCAATGGTTATCGTCGTTAACTCTGAGGGTGACTCCAAAATGAGTGTAACGAGATGATGCCTTCGGTTTCGTTCGAACCCGGAACGAACTTGTATGGATTGAATGCTTTCATAACGTCGTCAGGTGAACGATGAGCATTCTAAGAGATGTGTTCTCTAAAGGTAATCGTAGCCTCAAGCCTCATTAACCGGGAATGGCTAAAATAGGGGAGGTGCAGCAAGGCTAAGTGGGTCATGCCCAAGTAGGACGAGATTTTCCCATGTCTAGATGTCTCTTTTGATTCGGCTGTGTGAGCAGTTGGAATGCGCACCAACTACGGGGTTGTCTTGTTCGAAACTGTTCAATAAGGAATGGTTCCGGCTTTGTGTTGCAGGGGTTTGGGAGTGATCCTCGGTACGGTGATCTAGGCCCCGTACTGTGACGGGCGGTACCCCGGTAGCCCTGCCATTGTATGGAATCAAACTCCAATAATTGCCGTACGTTTTAGTTGTGCCCAACTATGTTGGAACGTGAGATGTAAGCATTCCAGCTATTTCTGTATTTTACTTGAAAACCCTAGACCCTATTATAATATCACCGGATTTCCTATCAAATGTATTGGTTAGCGTAAGGTAAAAACTTTTCCATGTTTATGTATGGGAAGTCTTACGTGATACCTTTCTTTTCAAAAAGGTTTTTTCAAAGTTAAGAAACCTTAACCTGTTACTCACACCAGACCCATGTCTGACCCAAAGTTTATCTTCTGTTTTCTCAAAATCTTTGGTACTCAGATTTTTACGAGTAGCCAAGGGATTCAGGTTAGCTTTGACGAATTGTGGAGGAGCAATGGAGCAGGAGGCTTCGGCGTTTTAGATATGTTTAATGTTCCACTGTGTTTGATATCTCTGTGATTTCTCTGAGTTGTATAACTAGACAGGTGTTTATAACTGTCTAGTATGTGTTGTATGATCTGTGTAACTCTGATAGTTGTTGTATATGATACCATGTAATACTTATGTTAATAATATAATTTTATTCGTTCCGCTGTTGATATTTTGATGTTGTTTCTTCTTTCTTCTCTTTCTTTCTCTTTTCTATCCAATTCTTTCTTATTAATGATGCGTCATTCTATGGAGATGAATGGCGGGTCGTTACAGTGATAATCCAAATGAGGATTGAAGCAACCGTGAAAAAGTGAATAGAATCATAAATGAATGTGAATAGAAAGGGAATTGTTTTAGCTAATCACCAATGAAGATAAATAAGTAGGATGTATGTATATTATTCTATCGCATAGTGATTTGATCTAGATTCAAATACATAATTTCGAGATAGTTATATCGATCTGAGTTAGGATTTTTCACTCGATTTTCGACGGTGAACCTAGATAAGGATTTTTGATTGGTTCTGGAAATTCTCTATCATAGTTATGACTATGCAAGGAGAATGACGGTTTCTGATCAAGAAACCAGATCTGAGTCTGCACTAGGAAGTCGGGTGGACGATACTAGTTCGAAAAGAGAAATTTTGTGATCGAGCGAGCGATCAGATTGATATTGCGTACGAATGACATGAGTACATCGTACGGGGTCGAATGAAAGTAATATTGGAAATTTTTGGATAAAAACTGTAAAATGATTTTGAAATGGAAAGGTATATTTTGAAAAATAAATGATAAAATAAAATGGAAATTGGCTATTTCTAGGTTTAAAAATTCACTTTTTGAAGAAAAGTAACATGGTTAATAACTTTATAAAAGAGTCATCAAATTTGAATATTTGATTTGGAATAAACAAAGATATATATCTTTGTTATATATGGTAAACTCCCCTGTTGGATCTATAGCCAGAATAAAATGGATTTTGAAAGTATGTGGACTATAAAAAGGGAATTTATACAAGTATGGAGTGATTTAAAGATTTTTCAAGGTTATATATATACCTATATATATATATAATGGATTTTATGAGAATGATTTTGGGAAAAGGTTTTTGGAACCTATGGACATTGATAGGCTTTTTATTTTTGGGAAAAAAATCAATTTTGGAAATTTGAAAAGCCTAGATTGAGAATTATCGATTTTGGAATAATCGATTTTGAGAAAAGGAGATTTATATGGGATTCATACTAGGTGTATGATTTGGAAGATACTATATGTGTATAGTATAAAAGTGTTTTGAAAATGGCTCTGGAGAAAAAGGCGCTCCCTAGAAATGAACTTCTTAGAAGTACCATAGGTTGGTACCGCCTTGAGCCTCAAATAGGGGGAGGCTCTAAAGTGGATCCTGTGAAGAAGTCCGGACAAACCAAAGTTCCTGAGGATTATTGGGTAGCGAAAGTCGAGGGCGCTGATGCCTACAGAGGCATTTGGGTTATGCTATGACGACAGTGTAACTCGATGTCACTGCGATCTACTGTGGACCATAGCAGAAATCCTGTGGAGGTGAGTGTCAACAGTCTACGCTTGATTTTGCCGAGAAGGCAACGTAACATCGGTAGACTGCGATCTATGGTCGAGTGGAGTGGAAAAGTTTTATTTTTTTGGCAGTGGAATTCGAGGGCGCTGATGCCTACAATTATATGGGTTTTTGCTATGATAGCAACGTAACGCCAGATGTAGCTGCGATCTATAGCGGGTTCCATGGTATGATCGAGGGCCGCGAGTGCCTACGGTTATCCGTGGATTTTGCCGGGATGGCACCATCGGGTTAACTACGACCATGGATGGGGGCGATGATTTCCAGAGCATTCTCACCAAAGATATTTCCTCTATTTCAAAAATGTTTTCTATATTTTCACAAAGTTTTCGAAAATGTTTTCCAAGTATTTTCACTGGGTGTTGAAAATGGGTCTGCTAAGTACTTATAGATTTTCAGTCCTACGCCTGATCAACGTATGACCGAATTTCCATGAGAACAGGGATGGACTTGTGGAAACATCGAGTTATAAAAAGTATTTTTATAAAAACTAATTTAGTAATATTATACAGTCTTTTAAAGTGTTTTAAAAATGATCAAATAGTGATTTAATTAAGATATTTAATAAATTCCGGCTTCGTTCTTTTTCGAGGATGAAAAGATTTAAAGAGGGGAGGAATGTGATATCTCGAAAATTTCATGCAAAATTAAATGTGATAATCCCCATTATAAATTATTTTAAATTGATAAAATTCCTATTTTCAAACAATAATGATAATGGGTTGTTTTTAAATATAGATAAATAAATTTTTAAATAGAATTATTAATTCAAAATTTAATTTGGGTTTGTTTAAAATATATATGTATTGTATGAATTGATTTTTAAATTGGATTTTTAATTCGGATGTGAATTTGAATTTGAATTTGAATTTGAATTTGAAAATTTAAAAGAAGTATATCTTAAATATATTTTGGGTTTAAAAATATATATATGATTTTGTTTTGAATATAATTGGTTTTTATTTTATTTTCTTTAAAAGAATTTTATTTATATATGTTTAAAAAAGTATTCATTAATTAGTAAATAAATACAAAAGCTTTTATTTAACATTTAAAAGTTAATTAAATTTGTATAATTACAAGTGTTTGTTTATAAATCATATTAGTGACATGTGTAGTGTAATTAAATGGTATAATTGACAAATGTTAAGTAAATTAACATCTTTTTAGACTTAGGTTTATAAACAAAACTTGTTTGTAATGACAAGGTGCTCGATATAAAAATATTTCCAATAAGATTTTAAGGGTAGTTTTAAGATTAAGTAAGAATTACAGTAGGAATTCACACATACCAAAATCTCGACTTCAAAAATTCATTGTTTCAGGTATAAAATCAATTTTGTTTTCGAAAATTAGGATTTTTAAGATTGAAATCATGAATTTTAGGTTTGTAAATTGTGTGATATTGCATGTTGATCGGAATTGGGTTCTCGAGCAATTTCTGATGATCGGGAAAATTCGGGGTCGCGAGTTTTTGGGTGAAGTAAGTTTGGAGGTGGGTGTTATCGGCAAAAATGGTCGGAGTAATTCTCGAATGATGTGGTGGCATAGCGACGGCGTAATAGGGTTTAGGTTTTGTTTTGGGTCGATGTCGGGAATTTGGTTGCTGCGACGTCGACAGAGCTTCGGGCTTGATCGCGAGTAGGGGGATAGGTGCGTGGGCTGTAAAGAAGAGTTGGTCGGAGTATCGATATGCCGGGTGGCCGGAGGTGGCAGCATAGGGGGAATCTTGGGTGATGGTTCTTCCAGTTATGGGTTCATGCAGACTCAATTTTGTTACTGAGTTGGATTTGAAGCACAGGTGATCGTTGTCGAGTAGTAAGGTCGGGGTTGACTGATCGATGATGGTATCGATGGTCAGAGTGGACGCGTGCGACTATGCACGTGCACATGGATCAACCCATGTCTGTTGTTGTCGCTGTGTTGGTTGCTTCGGGATGAATGATGAATGACTCAGGGTTGAACTCGAGTTTCGATCGGGTGGGTTTGAGTTTGGTTGGCTCGGGAAGAAGCCGGGCTGGACTCGGGTGATGATAGTTTGGGCTCGGGTTAAATGTTGAGGCTTACAAGTTTAATAGTTAAATGATAATCAAGTGTAAATTGATTCTTAAACTATTTCTTTTAAATAATAAATGTTATTTAAAATGGTTGGGTAATTAGAAGTTATGTAATTTATTTTAACATTAAGTTAACTAAGATAGATCCCAAGTTTATTTAGACTTAATCAAAGATGTGATTAAGCGGGAATTAAGGGAATAAATGTTTTGTAATTAATTAAACTTAAAGGCCTTAAGTTAAATTCTCAGTTAATGATAAAATAATTCCAAGATTATTAAATAAGATTTTGAAAAAGATAATTAAGAAAGTAATTAAGATAAAGGGGTTCATCTTTAATAAAATTAGGTTTGAGTAATTAAAGTGCAATTAATTAATTAATTAATAATTAAAGATTAATTAATTAATTAAGGGTTAATTGTTAATTAATTAAGTAATTTAAGAGAAATTAATTTATTAATGATTAAGGATGGACTAATTTGTAATTAAAAGTTACAAGTTAATTAATTAGAGATTAATTAATTTGTAATTAAGGATTGTTAATTAGATAATTGGACATAATTAATTAATGATTAGAGATTAATTAATTAGGTAATAAGTTGTAATTAAGGGATAATTAATTATGTAATTAAGAGTAATTAATTTATAATTAATAATTAATTAATGTAAGTAATTAGAGATTTATTCCTAAAATGATAATTACTTAATGTAAGTAATTAAAGAATTTATCTGTTGAGGGTTGATTAATTTAATTAGCAATTAAAGGTTAAATTAATTAATGATCAAGGTTAATTAATTACGGAAAGTTAGCCAATGGGATAATTACTTGATGAAAGTAATCAAAGGTAAATTACTTAAGGGAAGTAATTAATGATTAATTACTTTGTGTAATTAATTTAAGGGTTGATTAATTAAGGAAATTTATTAAGGGTTAATAAACTAATGAGTGTGATTAATTAAAGGATAATTAATCAATGTAAGTGATTAAAGGATAATTAATTTGAGTAATAAATTAAGGATAAATGTGATTAATGTGAATGGGTGAAGGTTAATTACTTTGTGTTAAAAGCTAATTACTTAATGTAATTAAAGAGGATAATTAAGGAATGATTAATTAATAGTTTGTAATTAATTAATGTTAAGTAAGCAGGATTAAAAGTGATCAAAGAATTTAATTTATTTAAATTAATTAGAAATGGTGTGACTAATTAATCTTGCTTATGGATTATTGGATTATATAGAATGCCTTGAATTGGTTGATATCTCTGATATAAAATGTTTTGTGATATGATATATTGGGTTATACAGAGATAATGTGGTTATCTATCGATGATGAATTGCTATGTAATTGGCATTCTATATTTAAAATTTGAATTATATTCGCTTGAATACTTGGGATAAGAATGACATTGGATTCGAAGAGATCGGGATCGGGTATCAGTAAATACCCGAAACCACTTCGATTAGTAATTAATAATAATTCTTCATGGATTTGATTTTGGAATAAATAGGCTGGAAAGGAATAAATGATGTAAATTTGGTCATTTAATTTGAGTAATAATGCTTAGATATGATTGTAAGATGTGTATGCAAGTTAAGAACTCGTAGTAAGGTTACCTCGAGTTTTAAATATGTTTTATGCATTAGTATTTCTGGTTAGATGGGTTTACTCATGCTGGTTTCCAGCCTGACCTGGGTGTTACTTTGATAAAATGCTCTGGTCAGACCGAGTATTACATATTTTCAGGTGAGGACGTTTTAGAGCCAGGAGGCGAGCTGGATGGCAGGAACATATGGAGTGTATTCTGCCGTGATATATTGTTGTATATCTGGAACAAGTTAATTTTAACTGTCCAGTGTTGTGTAATAGTTGTAACTCTGATGTACTAAAATGTAAATCGACTGATACAGTTTTTCTTGTATAACTGTTATTATTTGATATTATATTTTGATACGCTGCGAATGTGAGATTCTGTGATTTGTTTCTGTTTCTTCTTCTACCTCTTTGCTTCTTTTCCTAACTATCTGGAATTTTCGAGGTCGAAAACTCCGGTTCGTTACATTTGATATCAGAGCTGAAGGTTAAGCGAGAGCCTTTGCTCTAGTGGTTTACTCATTAAGGATAGGGTCAGTGGTACCCTAGAATGAGTTGAGAGTATGTGTGTGTGTGTGTGTGTGTATGAGAGCGTACTTGTTATTTTCTTATATTAAGGTTTTAAAAATGGTTTTAATGAATGATTTTTATAAAAGCTTATATTTTATATATAAAACAATAATTGGTTGTTTGATATTGAAATTGAATAAGAATTAAGTGATATATATATATATATCAAAATTGAAATTGAATAAAATGAACTATACAGATTAGATGGATTAGAATTGGTTCAAACCAGAATATGGAATGGTTATTGTTTTTAGTAATGGGATGTTGTTTTCTAGTAAACATTGATAAGAAAAATGAAAAAGTTTTAGGGAAGAAAACTTTTAGATAAGTATAACTTATAAATTGAAGTGGGTTTTAAATTGCAAAGTTTTGAATCCTAAGTCTAGGAACATTTGAAATTGTTTTCAAAATGTTAAAAGAAATGATATTATTCAGACTAATTTTAATGTGATCTTATTTTAAAATAAGAAATGTTTGGAAAATTTTAAAGGAATTTGTTTTGAATGTAAAACCAAAGGTGGTTTAAAATTTAAAGTAACTTTGTGTGTAAAGGAAATAAATATGTATATTTGAAATAAACTCTAAGGTTGAGTTTTGATTTTCCCTGAAGTGTGATGTAAAAACCCAAAGCAAAAAAGTTTCTAAACTTTTAAGTGATAGCAATTTGAAATTTGAAGTGGGAATTCAAATTTGAGTAAGGTTAACGGGATTAAATTGAGATTTAACTTGGGATGTTAAATGGTCGATTGAATTGGGAGTTTGTGTGATCTCAAACAGGTTTGAGATCTGGGAAGGGGTAGTGAAGGCTATTGATGGATGTTTTTAAATAAATTGGATGTTTATTTATCCTAATACCATCCTGTTATTATCAATAATTTTGAAATTGTGAATTATGTAGTTTAAAATGAATTAAGAAATGGATTAGAGTAATATATATGTCCATTGTAGAAATTAAATGGAAATAGAATTTAATTAGGAAATTGGACTTGTGGAGATGAAATTACTTTGAAATTAAGATTTAAATGTTCAAAAGGAACATGGAAATTTAAATTGTTAAGGATTGGTTTCAAAAATTGAAATTGGGTAATAAATTGGATTTCAAAGATTAAATTGTTTAAAAAGGATTTGAATTATTATTTGAACCTAGAAATAGGTTTATCGAGAAGTAAAGGTTAATTTGATTTAAGGGAATTAAATCAACATTTGAAAATTTAACTTGAATTTATATAATTCGAGATGATTTAAAAAGTGGAGATTGGAAATGGGATTAATTCAAACAGGAATTGAAATGATTTGAAATTGAAGTGGGTTCAATTTGAAATTAGTCCACATTGATTTGAATAATGTGGAATTGTGATTATAGTTGAATAGGTTTAAAATTCAAATGGGAATTGATTTGAATTTGGGATAGAAATTGAAGTTAATTCAAATTGAACTGGAATTGAATCAATTTAAATAGAAATGGAAATTTAAATTGAATTGATGGGAATGGAGATTGGGAATTGAGCAGTTTGGCTCTAGACTATTTTCAAATAAATTATTTTAATATAAACTGTTTTAAATTTATTTTTCCAAGCTATTTACTATACACAACCTTTCTTTTTAAAGCCAAACTATTTTATATTTATTTTATAATTATTTTTGGAACTATTTAACTATTTTGCAACTGTTTTATAAACTAATTACTATTTTTCAATTACTTATAACTTATCACTGTTTTAAAAACTATTTTGTAATCATCTAACTATTTTATAATTACTTAACTATTTTACAAACTAATAATTATTTTTCAACTACTTATCTATTTTTAACTTTTCAAGCTATTTTCTAAATTTAAGATGGTCGGAGTGCAAACTATTTATGATTAAATATCCATTTGAGATAAGAATTAAAGTGATAATCCAAATGAGGATTGAAGCAACCGTGAATAAGTGAATAGAATCATAAATGAATGTGAATAGAAAGGGAATTGTTTTAGCTAATAACCAATGAAGATAAATACGTAGGATGTACGTATATTATTCTATTCGCATAGTGATTTGATCCAGCTTCGAGCACAGAATTTCGAGATAGTTATATCGATCTGATTGGGATTTTTCACTCGATTTTCGACGGTGAACCTGGATAAGGATTTTTGATTGGTTTTGGTAATTCTCTATCATAGTTATGACTGTGCAAGGAAATGATGGTTTTTGATCAAGAAGCCAGATCCGAGTCCGCACTAGGAAGTCGGGTGGATGATACTAGTTCGGAAGAGATTGTATGATCGAGCGAGCGATCAGATTGATATTGCATACGAATGATATGAGTACATCGTACGGGGTTGAATGAAAGTAATATTGGAAATTTTTGGATAAAAACTGTAAAATGATTTTGAAATGGAAGGGTATATTTTGAAAAATAAATGATAAAATAAAATGGAAATTGGATATTTCTATGTTTAAAAATTCACTTTTTGAAGAAAAGTGACATGGTTAATAACTTTATAAAAGAGTAATCAAATTTGAATATTTGATTTGGAATAAACAAAGTTATATATCTTTGTTATATATGGTAAACTCCCCTGTTGGATATATAGCCAGAATAAAATTGATTTTTGAAAGTATGTGGAGTATAAAAAGGGAATTTATACAAGTATGAAGTGATTCAAAGATTTTTCAAGTTTATATATATACCCATATATAAGGATTTTATGAGAATGATTTTGGAAAAAGGTTTTTGGAACCTATGGACATTGATAGGCTTTTGATTTTTGGGAAAAAATCAGTTTGGGAAACTTGGAAAGCCTAGATTGAGAATTATCGATTTTGAAATAATCGATTTTGAGAAAAGGAGAATTATATGGGATTCATACTAGGTGTATGATTTGGAAGATACTATATGTGTATAGTATAAAAATGTTTTGAAAATGGCTCTGGAGAAAAAGGCGCTCCCTTGAAATGAACTTCTTAGGAGTACCATAGGTTGGTACCGCCTTGAGCCTCAAAGAGGGGGAAGCTCTAAAATGGATCCTGTGAAGAAGTCCAGACAAACTGAAGTTCCTGAGGATCATTGGGTAGCGAAAGTCGAGGGCGCTGATGCCTACAGAAGCATTTGGGTTATGTTGTAACGACAATGTAATTCGATGTCGCTGCGATCTACTGTGGACCATAGCGGAAATCGTGTGGAGGTGAGTGTCAACAATCTACGCTTGATTTTTCCGGGAAGGCAACGTAACATCGGTAAACTGTGATCTATGGTCGAGTGGAGTGGGGAAGTTTCATTTTTTTGGCAGTGGAATTCGAGGGCGGTGATGCCTACAATTATATGGGTTTTTGCTATGATGGAAACGTAACTCCAGATGTAGCTGCGATCTGTAGCGGGTTCCATGGCGTAATCGAGGGCCACGGAGTGCCTACGGTTATCTGTGGATTTTGTTGGGATGGCAACGTAACCATCGGGTTAACTACGACCATGGATGGGGGTGATGATTTCTTGAGCATTCTCACCAAATATATTTCCTCTATTTCAAAAATATTTTCTATATTTTCACAAAGTTTCCGAAAATGTTTTCCAAGTATTTTCATTGGGTGTTGAAAATGGGTCTGCTAAGTACTTATAGATTTTCAGTCCTACGCCTGAACAACGTATGACCAAATTTCTATGAGAACATGGATGGACTTGTGGAAACATCGAGTTATATAAAGTATTTTTATAAAAACTAATTTAGTAATATTATATAGAATTTTAAAGTGTTTTAAAAATGATCAAAAAGTGATTTAACTGATATTAAGTATTTTAACAAATTCTGGCTTCGTTCCTTTTCAAGGACGAAAAGATTCAAAGAGGGGAGGAATGTGATAATCCCCATTATAAATTATTTTAAATTGATGAAATTGTTATTTTCAAATAATAATGATAATGGGTTGTTTTTAAATATAGATAAATAAATTTTTAAATAGAATTATTAATTAAAAATTGAATTTGGATTTGTTTAAAATATATATGTATTGTTTGAATTGATTTTTAAATTGGATTTTTAATTTGGATTTGAATTTGAATTTAAATTTGAAAATTTAAAAGAAGTATATCTTAAATATATTTGGGTTTAAAAATATATATATATATGATTTTATTTTGAATATAATTGGTTTTTATTTTATTTTCTTGAAAAGAATTTTATTTATATATATTTAGAAAAGTGTTTATTAATTAGTAAATAAATACAAAATCTTTTATTTAACATTTAAAAGTTAATTAAATTTGCATAATTACATGTGTTTATTTATAAATCATGTTAGTGACATGTGTAGTGTAATTAAATGGTGTAATTGACAAATGCCAAGTAAATTAACATCTTTTTAGACTTAAGTTTATAAACAAAACTTGTTTGTAATGACAATGTGCTTGATATAAAAATATTTTCAAATAAGATTTTAAGGGTAGTTTTAAGATTAAGTTAGAATTACAGCAGGAATTCACACATACCAAAATCTCAATTTCAAAAATTCATTGTTTCAGGTATAAAATCAATTTCGTTTTCGAAAACTTGGATTTTTAAGATTGAAATCATGAATTTTAGGTTTGTAAATTGTGTGATATTGCATTTTGATTTAGGGTCGCGAGTTCTTGGGTGAAGTAAGTCTGGAGGTGGGTGTTACTGGAAAAATTGGTCGGACTAATTCTCGAACGATATGGTGGAGTATGGAGTGTATTCCGTTGTGATATATTGTTGTACATCTGGAACTAGTTAATTTTAACTGTCTAGTGCTGTGTAATGGTTGTAATTCTGATGTGCTAAAATGTAAATCGACTGTTACAGTTTTTCTTGTATAACTGTTATTATTTGATATTATATTTTGATATGCTCCGAATGTGAGATTCTGTGATTTGTTTATGTTTCTTCTTTTACCTCTTTTCTTCTTTTCCTAACTATTTGGAATTTTCAAGGTCGAAAACTTTGGGTCGTTACACATACACTTATTTATCCATTTAAATAAGAATATTAAATAAAATAATTTGTTTTATATTTGGAAATAAAATGTATTTATGACATCATCGATAAGGGCATCATATTTAATAATTGATTTATGAATTTAAATTGAGATTTAATGATTTAATAATAATTATTATTATTCAAATAATTGTTTTATAAATGATAATAATTCATTTTAATTAGTTATAAAGTGATAATAAATCATTTATAATAGTTTTATATACATTTGACATGAAAATTAAGGAAAATTAATACCGCTTTATCGATATAATATCACTTTCTGTAAACAATTGCTTAATATAGACTTATATGGTTTTATAATTCCAATTATGATAATTCATTAACAATGATAAGAAATTAATTTACAAATTTTGTTTACATCTATATGTAATTTAACTAATAAGTGAAAATGTGACTAGGAATCGGCTTACGGATTTTCAACGGATTTACAAAAGGAAGTTGTTCAAAGGCGATGCAACATTGTTGTTCTCTTGTGCACATATATATACATGCACATACATGTCACATGAACACATATACATACATATAATATATATATGTATGTATATATACATATATTTACCATTTACATTTATATTTATAAAGTAAAAATCAAAATATCATGATATTTTACAAAGTCAAAAGGAAAACTAGCCATCAAATATCAACTCCTTACACACATCAACTCACACACACATGGAGGAGGGGTAGCCGTTTTCAAGGGTGGTGATGGGGAGGGTGTGGGAAAGGGAATTTTGGTCCATGCACATTAGGTTATTTATTTTCAAAATTTTCTGTAGATACCCGTCCACTCTTTCACATTTTAAACACCATTCTTCATCTTTTTCCTCCACACCTTCAAGCTTTTCAATGGCTTCTTGTCTTAGGAAATTTATGGCAAAAATAGTGGAAAACGAAATTAAATTAATATGATGTACATTTATATATTACCATTTCACATCAAAACAAGCTCAAAACTCATCCACTAATCCTCCTTTACTCATGGCCACACCCACAACCACCAAGGTCAAACCCTCCACCATCTAAATGCCAAGGTCGAGCTTGTCCAAGGGTGTAGGAGTGGATTCCATAAGCTTTTCCAATCGTAGCGGCGCTATAGTCAGTTTTCTTAAGTCTAATATCCGATGAAGGTGAGAAAACTCCATTTATATTATGATATGGATGATGATATGATTTGTTTTGAATAATTGGTTGTTATTTTTTTATCATTATGTTTCGGTTGTGAAAAATATGGTTGTTTGGATATGTAAATAATTCACGTTTAATACACGTCGAAATTACACAATGGAAATCATTTTTCGATATAAATTATAAAAGGTGTACGAGATGATTAAACCTCTTTATATTGGTTTATAAATGGTTTATAATCACTAAAACATAATTTGGTGAAGTTTTGAAAAGAATTGAAATTGAAGTCAAAAATAGACGTGTCGCGCCACGGTAGTTCGCGATTTCACGCCGTAACAGTTTAAATCCATTTATACGATGAATTTAGTGTCGAATTCTTTGGAATAAGAATTTTTTGAACACTTATAATCCTAGTTTTCAAAAATAAGAAAAGGATCGAGATTTCATTTAGTAGATTTTGAAATATGAGCAAAACAAGTTTTCAAAATAGTCATAGTTTGGCAATTTGGAATCCAAAAAGGAAATTTCTTTGAAATGATACTTTTAAATCTTAAAAAAATGGAATGATTCTATCATATACTAAAATGTTTTAAAAAGGATTTGAGTTATAAAAATGGATTTTCAAATGATATAAAAGTTTTTTTTGATAAATAAGCTTTGAAAATACTATTTGCAGCACTTTTCACAGCAGTTTTAATAACTTGCACAAATTATAGTTTTAACTTAACTATTCTTTCCCGAATATTTTATAAACATTTTCAAATAAATAAATAAGTGTTTTAAAGATAATTTGGAAGTTTTGTAATTATTTTAAAAGGAGTTTAAATAAATGATTAAAAGAAAAGCTGTTATAAATAAATGATTAAATCTTGGCTCTAAAAGCCAATGGATAGACCTGATTATTTTATTCATGAGATTCGGATGTGGGGTGCTTATACTAAGAGAATGTTCAAGAGCAACCAGTACTCCATCTCACCTGGCCTCTTCCTGGGTAAGGAATAGATAAGATCGAAATGTCAAAAAAGAGACAAGTATAAAAGATTTACTTTTCCTAACTAATTCCTTAACTTGGGTTGTATATAAATAATCTTCCTATACTTAGCGTTAAATTCTGGGAGAGAACTCATAATATTCATGTGAATTTAAAAGGTGATCTCACAGTTATTCGACGAATAATACTTGTTGAATACGGAAATTAATATTGTGTTAAAATAGTATAATTACTATGAATTCTTTTTAATCAATAGTGTTTTCCAACATAATTTATGAGAAATGATTTCGTGTTTTTCAAAGTCAAAGAGAGGTTCAATAATCTGGTATATACTAGAAAAGAATGATATATCTCTAAAAGATGTTTTATCGATAACTGGTTCATAGAGACCGGGATTGGAATGAGGTGATTCCTATCCAAAAACCACTTCGAACCAATGTAAGTTAGAAAGTGAAAACATGATAAAGGCAATGATTTTTAGGATGGAAATCTTCACAATGAAAGGCTACTCGCCTCTAGCCTCTCGATTTCCATATTATATACATATGGTGGCAATAATACATAATTTTGAAAATCTTCAATGCAATGACTTCTTGCTACTAATCATAGGGGTGATTCCTAAAATATGATGTAGTAGGAGAGTGCCTTCAGTTTTTCATGTTCCTGGACACCTTGTATAGATGAATGTCTGACATTGCATTTCTAAAATATACGTACATTAATCTCTACAAACGTACATCTTTTTGATGGTGTAGGAGGTAACCTCTCTTACACTTAACACCGTTCTCTGAGATGTACAAGCTCAGAGGTTATACATTTGTGGAAATCAATAATATGTGATGGAAATGGCAATATGACATTCTAAGTAGAATTTAATGATTCTATGCAAGGTAAGATGTGAACTTAAGCCTCGCACTCGAGAATGACAAAAGTCGAGTAGATGCGGTAGGGAAATGTGGATCGCACCCATTAGGATATGGTCATCACATTTCTTGATTACCCTTTATATGTCGCGTCTGTTGTGTATGCTTTGGGATCCCGATAAAGATCGGTAACGACCAGGGTGATGTCATATTTGGTACTATCTATGGTAAAGGTAGGCCGGTTCTATATTGGTAGAGGACCATCTATTGGTGCCTCGGTGCATTTTTCTAGAGATGTACTATCGGAATGTAGTCCCTTACCTTGTCATTGTATGAAATCCATTCTCTAATACGAGCCTTTATGGTTTAGTTGTAAACCTATTATGTTGTTGATGTAACAAATGTGACAATTCTAGCTATGATTATTATGTTATTTAAATGGATTTTCAAATAAGGTCATTAAAGGTAATATCCCTAATTTTGCATAGAAAATGTTTTGTTATCATAAGGTAGAAACATGTTCCGTATTTATGTGCGGCGCGGTCATATGAGATAACCTTTGTTTTTCAATACCCGTATTTTTGAGTTTCTCAGACCAGTTCGATGACTGACCCAGAGTTTATTTTCTTTTCCCTTAAACTATGGGTGCCCTATTTTTCTAGGCAGCCAAGTAGTCAGGTTTAACTTGGAGCATTGTGATGGGGCATGAAGTTTGGAGCTGATGATATTCCTTTACATAGTTCCCCATTTCCATTTCCGTTGCATTAGTGTATTGATTATATTCAGCATTTATAAGTGTTAGTCCTTGAGATGATGGTTCTGATGACAACAACCTTAGAATAAGATTGTAAAATATAAATACTAACATTATAGTTTAGATATATATATGTATATGCAGGATCTAACCATGTAGGTACCAAGAATGAAGACTGTACAGTATAGAGATTCAAGATATCAAGATTGATGACCCATGAGTATCAAGAATATCAAGAGTTCAAGACTTTTAAGTAATTTAATTAGGAATTTTGTTAAAACTCCTAGCAAAAGAACTGGCACCTTAAAATCCAATTTATTCGTGGAATGGAATCCACTTCGAGTCTGTTAAAGGGATGGAACCATAAGTAGGATGGAACCTACGAAAAATCTAGTGGAACATTGTTTTGTATCCGCTAACCTTTTATTCAAATGATTTTACAAAATTATATCTTGTTCTCAAAATGATTTCAAAACCTTCCTTTTAAAAGAATCAAAAACATCTATCTTTGTTTTAAATACTTTTAGCCTCAAAATAATCTTTATTTTCAAAATCAAATTATCCTTAGTTTTAAACTATGTTTTAATAATAATATATTTAACTTTTAATATTTATACTTAGATTTAAATATAAAATTATAGTTAAATTATATAATATATATACCAAAATATTATTCTCTATATTTACTTGTGTATTTTAACTATAATTAAGTATATTCATAAAGTTTAAAATATTTTTTAATACAAGATAGAAGTTATTTTCAAAGAAAAGCAAATTACCAAAAATACCTTACGCATGTCGACATCCTCAAGTACCCCATGTCGACATGGTAGCAGTTTATTTCAAAATTTTGAATTTCAAAGGAAGTGTTTATTCGTCGTATCCTTTCATGAATTGACATGGATGTTTTTCTACTATAAATAGGGGCAGTTTTAAACGAATTTTCATTCATATTTTCTCTGATTTCACTACTCTTCTTCTTCCACGTTTCTTTATACTCATTTTTACCATTACTCTACCGAAATCAACGTTGAATCTAACTAGATCATCTCTGGTTTGATTCTCTATCACTATCTCAACAAGATCTCAGTGTATTTAGAGTTACAGGCTTCTTTGTAATAAACTAAGCGAGAAAAGGTGTGATTGTAGCCTGTGAAATTAATCAAGTGAGAAAAGGTGTGATTGTAGCTTTGGAAATCAATTGGGTGAACTTGTTGCCCGTGAAATCAAATATCTGTACCCAGAGTATTGTGAATTTGGAGTGGTGTACCTCGTGGCCTTGAAATCGAGGGTGTAATTGTACAATTGCTTTTGAAAGGAAATCCGTACTTGTGTGAGGGACTGGATGTAGGGTAACTCTGAACCAGTATAAAATCCGGCGTGTTCTTTCCTTTATTGCGCTTACTTTATTTCTACATCCGTGTTTGATTATGTGATCATATCTGTGTCTAGATATTGCATACATTTGTGTTCAAATTAACAAAAACTCAAAATGATTTAGTAGTTCCTTTAAAAACTATTCACCCCCTCCTCTAGTGTTAATCCTAGCCTTAAGATCCATATTCCGCATTTCTCACAATAAGGATGAAGATTTATAACTATCTAGGCTGATTTATGAGATAGACTCTGATAAATTTATTTTAAATTTCCTCAATGAAGATCACATATACAAAAATAATATTTGCTAATTCATTCGTGTAAGGATTTGTTCTGTGTTTATTTTCTTTTTACCCTTTGTTATCCGTCCTTCCGACACTTGGTTTTGTGGCACGTGAATATCAAGGATGTATTAATGTCGAATTCTGAGGGTCGAAAGAGTGGTTCATCAAAAAAATTAACATACATATATACTTATACATACATACATTTATATGTATATATAATTCTTTACTATTTAAGTTATTGTGTCATAATACTTCTTGCATGTTAATTAAATACTATACTAATTAAATTTGCTAAAGTGGGATGGTGGAACAATCAATGATGACACCTTTATCTTGTAACGACCTAGAATTTAGGTCATTTGATTTTGAATATTTAATTAACTTTAATTATTTAAATATTGGTTTAAAGACTTTTAAACTTGAAGTAAATTATAATGACTATTTAAAATCTCTGAATTATGAATAAATATTTTGAATTGTGATTTAAATATCGGAATTTTAAATTGAATATAAATTTGATGGTTAATGGTATTATTCAACTCGTTATAATTAATAAATAATAATGATATATTCATCTTGCAAGTATGTTTAAAATAATAAATGATTCAAACAAATAATCCTAAAATTTATATTTACTTTTATGACTCGATTTTTATTGATGTATTTTTAATTTGATTATTTGATTTACCCATAATTTTTAATTGAAAATTATTTAAATAATCGTTTGACGATTGTTCGTCGACGGAAATTCTATCGGTTTAGAAAACCGTCGAACGGATTTAAAATTAAAATATAACCGCAAGCGCACGGTGTACGAATGTAGCACGTGGCGAATACGGGTCGATCCGCAGGGAATTGATGATTTTAAAATTCTACTCAATCAAATTAACCAAAGTTGGAAGAGTGATTAACTAAAAGAAAAAAGAAAAATGACAAAAGAAAATAGATAAAAATATGAGAGTGTTAAGACAATGTAGAGGCAATTTCCACTCTCTAGATCACATAAATCAACAAAATGAAGTTATGATCTCTCTTTTCTTGTCATTAGTGAATTAGTTGATGTGCTTATTATAAGTATGGTATATTTGTGCTATTAATTAGCTCAATATAAACCATCAAACTATAACACAACCACTAATACACATTTAACTCTCATGAAATACGACAACAAGTTGAAATAAAAATCTATTTTAAGCATAGCCTATTAACTATTGTTTAGAAATATAGGCTATCAAATTTCAATTTCAACATTCACTTCTTTGCCATAATCATATTTAGATGAAGAGGCAATCTGTGTTATGTTTGTTTAAGCATAGCCTATTTGTTATGAACAACATAGACTATCAAATTCAAAGCTAAACAACATCATTAAACCACTTCAAGTGTTTCCATTAAAGCACAAAAAGAGAGTATAAACATCAAAATGTTGCATCTGCATACTAGAGAGCTTCATTACCCCTAAATTGTAGGGATTAAGCTCTCATATTTGTTATCAAATCAACAAATGTAGAAAGCAACATGAAAGCAAAAAAAGAAAAGAAAAAGAGAGCAAAGCAAAGAAACAAAACTAATCTACTTGCATGAAATAAGAGAAACCTACACTACAACATGAAAGTAAATGAACATGAAAAGGAAAGAGTATGTATTAAATTGCATAAAATAAAAAAGATTACAAGAAATAAAAATTGGCTAAGTAGCCATTAAAAGAGAAAGAGAGCTTTCTTTTATTTGATCTAAACTAAACTAAAGAGAAGGAGGCCTAAGAGAGACTAAGAGAAGAGATAGATTACATGAAACATATGGGTATATATACAAGTTTAAAACCCTAATTCCTATTTTTGGGGAATGCCCAAAATGCCCATGAGAAAGTGTGGAGGCCAAGTTATCATTAGCATGTTTTAATCCCCACTTAAATGTACATGAAGCCATTAAATCCATAAGTATGTGCATTAGCCTTTAATTTGTACATTAAGGTAGGTAGGTAGGTGGGGTCCTCCATGATCTTCACTTGGAATTATTTCCATCTTCATTCCTTTGTATTGATTTTGTGCATGCATATCTTCATGAAACCACTTGTAAAAGTCACCAAATTTCCTACAAAAAACATAGAAAATTCTAAGTAAATTTTCACAATTTAATAAATGCACAAAAATGACCATTTCACCCTTGTATGACGATGAATGTGTGACAATTTGGAATTAATGTGAATTTTGGTTAAAACAAGTTAAAATACCCAATATGATCATTTATTTAATTTAAATGGATTAAATATGGCGATAAAAATGTGCACATTTACGTGCACATCAAATACCCCCACACTTATCTTTTTATTCGTCCTCGAATAAAGAAAAACTAAGATAAATCCGTTTTCGTAGGGAGCACGATTGCATTGAGCGTATGCAACAAGCCGTTAAACCTCTGGGTGTCCCCAGTAGGACGAGTGTTGTCTCGTGAGGGTTTTCAACGGATACTACCCACAAAATCCAAATGCAGGATGAAAATATTTACAAAATGCAAGATATATTTACAAAGAGATGAATGCAAAATTTTGAAAATATTTACAAATGAAGGATTTATTTTTAAATTGACACGAATAAGTTAAATATAGGTGTTGGTTATTATCTTGAAAATTTATGTCATTTACTCGTCCAAATTTCCAACAAAAATCAAGTTATTATATCAAATAGACTATAGTTTAACTCGTTGTTTTGGTTAATAACAAAGTGTAACTATGAAATGGATCCTTGTTGATTATCAAAGTTTATCAAAGTGGTATTTTCATTTCTTTTCAATAACAAATCAAATCAACTAAGCAAAAATAGTGCTAGGATTTCAATTGCTTGCTCTCTCATTATTTGCAAGAAAAATTACACACCTAGCTCAGGTAAACTGAGGCCAGATGTACCACCCATGCACTGCCTTTCGGGCTTATGTGAGGGGAGTACAGATCATGGCGAGTGCATACACTTTCGTGCATACACCTATCGACCGTAGGTGGTTTTTATTAAGCCTTTTTTACATGTGTTCCATACATCATAACCGTGAGGACTTTTAAATGAGTATGAAATCACATAATCAAAAATTCCAATTGATCACCCATGCATAACCGTGAGGACTTTTAAATGAGAGTGAATACTTGGATGTTATTATTTTTTATTTTTATATATTTTTTTTTGAGAGGGAGTTTCGCAAAATCATCTTAGCACCATTTAACTTAGAAGACAAAAAAAATGTTATATCATTTACTTTAAATCAACCACTTTTTAAAACAAAGATTTTCAATTAGGATGTACTTCATAATTAACACGTATGAATTTTCCTATATACTAGTTAAACCATTGTTATTTGTAATCAAACTTCATTTTTATTTTTGTTAAGATAAATAAAATTTCAAAAATTTCAATTTAATAAGCCAAAACCATATATTTATCCTATAGTGTTTCTTTAAAAATAAATCAAAAGATGTTTTTGGGACTTTTTTTTAAAAAAAAGAAAAGGCAAAAATAAACCATGAAAAAAAAAATGAAAACCATGAAAAGAAAATGAAGATGAGTCTCCCCCCACACTTGATTTTGACTGTGTTCCCACGGTCAACCCAAGTGAAAGGGATGTTTATTATTATTTACATGAAAACGAACGGTATTTACACGAGATCAGAAAGTATATTGTCAAAAAGTAAATGAAACGGTCTTCCAAAAACCGATTCATTTGTCTCGTCGAGTATACGAGACACAGCTTAAGCTCGAAAAACCAAATCGTAAAAGATTTCGAAGTTGAGTGTGGATTTGGAAAAACGAAAGTCGTTTTATTGAAAATAGTATGAGTTGTTTTATTTTCGATGATTTTTGGGGTTGATAAAACAATTGATTGAAATTCAAGTTTATTTTCACCAAATTGAAGTTCAAACTTATCATTGAAAACTTCTTCAAAATTATCGATTTCAAAATCAAAACGGTGATCGAAATTTTCCCCTTTAGAATTCAACAACTCATTTTCAAAAAGTCCATAAAACTTATGTTCGTTAAATTCGACTTCCTTTGTTGGATTATCAACAACTTCATCGTGTAAATGGAGTTTAAAATTCAAGGTTGTCGTATTCAAGTTTTCAGAAAAAGGAAGATCGAAGTTTAAATCGAATTTCGCACCCTCAAAAGAATTGAAATCTAACTTAATTACCGTATTTTCAACAACTTGATTAAGATCGTCATTATCAATTTCAAAAGTTGTCATTTGAAAATCATCGATTTGGGTAAAAGATGGATTATCGTTTGACTCGTCACACATTGAAATTTGATTTTGTTTCTCACAAAAATCTTCCAATGTTTTAACCAACAAATTAGTGTGATCATCATACATTTCATTCATTTGCTCAACAAAGTCAAATTTGTAATTATTAACTTGAAAATTTTCGATTTGGACTTGTTGAGAACAAGAATTATCAATTTCGATAAACGGTAGATTATTATTTGATTCTTCGCAAGTTGAGATTTGATTATGATTTTCACGAATTTTTTTGTATTTTTCAAGTAATAAATCCCCGTTATCTTTTTCCATTTGGTCAACAAAATCAAATTCATGGTTATTAATTTGAAAACTTTCATTTTGGATTTGTTGATAACCAAAGTTTTCGATCGTATCATTATTGAAACAATTTCCATTGCCAAAATTATTTTAAAATTGATTTACATTTTCGTCTTTATTTTGAAATTCATCTTGAAACTCGAAATTGAATTGGCATGGGTTGCACTCGAAATCATTTGAATTTTGAAGTGAATTCAAATTTTGATTATTTTGAAAACCTTGATTCGAGTTATAGCACAAATATGAATTGCACCATTCATTTATCTCTTGATTTTGTTGTGTAGCGATTTCAAGCAAAGATGAAATACTATTTTCAAGATTTGAAGCTTGGTCATCGTTTTGAAAATTTTGTGGTTCAAAATTCAAATCGTTTAAAGAATAGTTGTCGTTAAAATATCCACACGAATTTGGAGTGAAATCATATGGATTATATTGATTTTCGCAACTATTGTAAACTTCACGTAAGTGGGGAAACTCGGACATTTCAAGAATGTTTTTGTGTTTTTTTTTATAAACGGAAAATATTTACAAAGAAAATTTATTTTTAAAAAGGAAAATCGATTTTTGTTTTGTTTTTATTTTTCAAATTTTTTTTGTTGAATTTTCTAAATTTTTTTGGATTTTTTTGAAATTTCAAAGAAAAGGATTTAAAAATTTCAAAGAAAAAGGAATATTTACAATTTTTTTTAGTTTTGGATTTTGAATTTTTTTGTTTTTTTTTTAAAATATGCATGAACTAATGCAACTAAATGAATGCAAGAGTTAATTACAAATGTTTTATCCTAAGTTAACACAAAATTGTATAGTCACACACTGTCTTAAATCAACAAAATTATTTCTCAGCCAGGTAACGGGCAGGGGTTATCGGTGCACCACGAATCACCGTAGCAATGCAGCCGAAGGTTTAAGTACCTTCAGAGGAACAACCACTATAATATTTACGAATCACCGTAATATTTATAAATGGTTATTACTCTGCCGTAGCCTAGACACCAAGAAATTAAATTGTTCAAATAAGACAACTGTCAATATACAATTAAGTGAGTTATTATTTAATCAAATTCTAAGATGAAATGCAAAGCTGAAATAAAACGTGTATTAACAATGCAACTAGAATGATTTTTTTTTTTTTTGCTTTTGATTTTGATTTTGATTTTTTTTTTGAAAGGAAACTTAAAAGTAGGGTTTTAATTAAAAAAAAAAAAATTAATATGGATGGAATTTAAACAAATTAAACTAAGAATTTTTTTTATTTTTAGAAGAGACTAAATCAAATTGAAAACACTTTGATTTTTTTTTTTTTTAGTAAAGTGAGTTCTTTTTTCAGAAGGATGGAAATACAGAAGGTCACGAAACAAATAATTTGCAAAACTCAAAATCCTAATTAACCCGCAGGCCCAATTACAAAACCCACTGCCCACTAAAAGCCCAAGCCATTTTCGTGTATTCTCAAAGCCAAACCAAGATTAATTCCGTTTCATATTTTTCAATGCTGATAATCCAATTGCCACAAAATCTTCTCTTCTTCTTCTTGTTTTTTTTTTAAAAAAAATTCAATTCACAAAGAAATTCGATGAGTCTCTTCCTCTTTTCGTCTGTTCTCAATTCACAAGATCTAATCAGCGATTGGGTTGTGGTTGCAATAATTGAGGTTGAAGTGGTTTCGGGTATGAGGCAGTTGAATTGGGGCGTCTGTTTGTGGTTAATGGTGCTCGATTTTGGGAATTGGAGGAGGCTGCTTATTTCAGGTCGAGTCTGGTTCGATGTTGTTTGAAGAGGCCTCGAGTTGCACTGTATCTGCGATTGGGTTGTTGCAAGTGAGAGGATGGTTGGCAGCAAGGTGGTTGCTATGAAATGTTCGTTTGAGTTGCGTTCAATTTGGGGTTGCAGTGGGTTCCTGGAGTTTGGGGATCGAGATGAGGATCGCGGTGTCGATTGAGGTTGCTGTGATCTGGTGGTTGCCAGTGACTGCGGTGGGTTGGATTTCAGGCGAGTTCGAGGATGGTTTCAAGGATGATTCACGTGACGTTGAGGCAGTGTTGACTGTCATAGTGGGTTGAAGTTTGAATGATGAAGTTTTGGTTAGGTGGCAGTGGAGTTGCTTGATGGTGTTGGTGGCTGGGGTAAGTGTGGTAGTTGACGTATGAGGATCTGAAAGTAGGCAGATGGTTTGGTGGTGATGTTGTATAACAGTGGAGTGGTTTTGTATGTAAAGAAGTGATGAATATGTATGTTTTGTAGGAGGAGGAAGATGTGTATGTGAATTCAGAGTGAGCAGTGATGATATTGGGCAGTGGGACTGAAATGTGTTGACCTAGTGGGTTGTCGTCAGTGCTTAAGAGAGCTGGTGGTGATTCAATTTAGGGGATCTTGACGATGTGGATGGTGACGAAGCCGATGCTAGAGGGATGGTCTCGGCAGTAGTTGTCTATGTTATGGACAGTGATGGTGGTTTTCAGGTGATTGAAGATGCCGCCAGCAGTAGAAGTAGTAGAAAGGTGAACTGGAATGTATGTTTGTAGAAGGGTTTGTGTAAATGAAGTAGTGGAGAATGCAAGCGATGCACAGGGTGTTTTCAGAAGAATTTGCTTGAAGATCAGTGTGTCTGGTGAAGTTTGAAGTGATGAGAAGAGCAGCTAGGTGGTATCAGTCAATTGTATGTGATATGGTGTGGTGTTGGTAGAAGAATGTTGAAATGTGGGATGGAGTGGCAAGGGGGATGTAGAAGAACAGATGTGATGAGTTTTGTGTTAGAGATATAGAATGTGGAGTCAAGTGTGTATAGGCGAGATGATGGCTGTGGTGGCAGAAGTTTTGGTTATGCTGTTTGGATATTAGTGGTCACAGTAGCAAGAAGTGGAAATGTAAGAGGAGTTGGGGAAGGATGTAACTGCAGTGGTCGTGGTAGGGGGTTGCTGAAGTTTGTCGAGGCAATGAAGTTTGATGGCAGAAGTCAGAGGGGCTGTATGAATGTGTGGAAGGTGATGGAATAGGGTTTGGGCTGTGAATTGAAGGAGGGGTCAGAGGAGTTTTGAAGTGGTATAGTAGTGGTTAGTAGGGAATGGCTGTTGTTTTGTGAAGAGGGGAATCTGTTGGCTTTGTGCACAGTGCACAATGAACAGTGAGGCAGAGAGGAAAAGAAAAATTGTAAACAAAATGAAATTTGTAAATGAAGAAATATAATATTTTTGTTTTTGTTTGGAAATTGTGATGTTTTTTTTTTAAATATATACAATGCAAATGCAAAACAAATAGAATGCAACAATCACACAAACAAAAATGAAAACGATAAACACACAATTTTTTTTTTTAATGCAAACACACACAACAAACACACAATAAAAATCAAACGTAAATAATTCGAAGAATAGAATATCAAAATCAAAACAAATCCCCGGCAACGGCGCCAAAAACTTGTTCATCGACGGAAATTCTATCGGTTTAGAAAACCGTCGAACGAATTTAAAATTAAAATATAACCGCAAGCGCACGGTATACGAATGTAGCACGTGGCGAATACGGGTCGATCCGCAGGGAACTGATGATTTTAAAATTCTACTCAATCAAATTAACCAAAGTTGGAAGAGTGATTAACTAAAAGAAAAAAGAAAAATGACAAAAGAAAATAGATAAAAATATGAGAGTGTTAAGACAATGTAGAGGCAATTTCCACTCTCTAGATCACATAAATCAACAAAATGAAGTTATGATCTCTCTTTTCTTGTCATTAGTGAATTAGTTGATGTGCTTATTATAAGTATGGTATATTTGTGCTATTAATTAGCTCAATATAAACTATCAAACTATAACACAACCACTAATACACATTTAACTCTCATGAAATATGACAACAAGTTGAAATAAAAATCTATTTTAAGCATAGCCTATTAACTATTGTTTAGAAATATAGGCTATCAAATTTCAATTTCAACATTCACTTCTTTGCCATAATCATATTTAGATGAAGAGGCAATCTGTGTTATGTTTGTTTAAGCATAGCCTATTTATTATGAACAACATAGACTATCAAATTCAAAGCTAAACAACATCATTAAACCACTTCAAGTGTTTCCATTAAAGCACAAAAAGAGAGTATAAACATCAAAATGTTGCATCTACATACTAGAGAGCTTCATTACCCCTAAATTGTAGGGATTAAGCTCTCATATTTGTTATCAAATCAACAAATGTAGAAAGCAACATGAAAGCAAAAAAGAAAAAGAAAAAGAGAGCAAAGCAAAGAAACAAAACTAATCTACTTGCATGAAATAAGAGAAACCTACACTACAACATGAAAGTAAATGAACATGAAAAGGAAAGAGTATGTATTAAATTGCATAAAATAAAAAAGATTACAAGAAATAAAAATTGGCTAAGTAGCCATTAAAAGAGAAAGAGAGCTTTCTTTTATTTGATCTAAACTAAACTAAAGAGAAGGAGGCCTAAGAGAGACTAAGAGAAGAGATAGATTACATGAAACATATGGGTATATATACAGGTTTAAAACCCTAATTCCTATTTTTGGGGAATGCCCAAAATGCCCATGAGAAAGTGTGGAGGCCAAGTTATCATTAGCATGTTTTAATCCCCACTTAAATGTACATGAAGCCATTAAATCCATAAGTATGTGCATTAGCCTTTAATTTGTACATTAAGGTAGGTAGGTAGGTGGGGTCCTCCATGATCTTCACTTGGAATTATTTCCATCTTCATTCCTTTGTATTGATTTTGTGCATGCATATCTTCATGAAACCACTTGTAAAAGTCACCAAATTTCCTACAAAAAACATAGAAAATTCTAAGTAAATTTTCACAATTTAATAAATGCACAAAAATGACCATTTCACCCTTGTATGACGATGAATGTGTGACAATTTGGAATTAATGTGAATTTTGGTTAAAACAAGTTAAAATACCCAATATGATCATTTATTTAATTTAAATGGATTAAATATGGCGATAAAAATGTGCACATTTACGTGCACATCAACGATTTTTGACAAATAATAGTGTTTTTATGATTTTTGAGAAATCGATAACTAGTGTGTATTTTGTTTTTGAGGTTGTGTTGTTGTTTTGAGCGTGATTATATTCTTGTTTTGTCGTTTGCAGCTCATTCGTAATTAAAAATCTATGCGGTGTAATGCTAGAAAATTTGCAAATAAATATAACCCAACTTCAACTTCTTCGGCCGTCCTTCTTTTCTTTATCTCAAATTTGTACTGCTTGTTCGAAGATTAAAAGGAAAAAGGAAATTCAAAAAAAGTCTACCACTTTATTCAAAAATTCAAATAAATGTTTTAAAAATCCAGAAAGATATAAAGCTTATATCTTTGTGTTAGTTTCACCTAGATCTACATATGTGGGATTTCTTGGAGTTTGTGGCTTTAAGAGGAAGAGGTCATTAGCTTCCAGTTTAGGTTTTAGCAACTAGGGTTTAGGTACTTTCACGATTTAGGCATTGAGTGACTATGGGGTCGATTTTGGTTTTCTCGAGTAGAATGGTAGCTGCGGTCTATTTTTCATGATGTGCGATAACTTATTCCAATTTCCAACTTTTGTATGGACATGCAGGCGGAGGGGATCACGGGTTTTGTTTGGGCAGTGTGGACATGATGGCGATGGGACAGGCAGGTCGGGGTCACAGAGAGGAGCTCGATGGTGAAGCTCGTCCATCGAATGGAGGCTTGGATCATCGTATCATTGTGCTCCCATGCATGCGTGCACTGATTTAGGTATCATGCGGCAGTTCTAAAGTTTAGGAAGAAAGGGTTTAATTGTTAATTGGGTAATTAGATGAAATTCTTGTAATTAGCAATTTAAATTAATTATATTTAAAGTCAATAATTTATATATTCGATAACTTGTTCATACAAGGTCCAAATCAAACGCAGTCAGTCACATTAGACTCGTATCGACGATATCTACGCTTAAGAATTGGATTCATGGAATTTCGAGCTATTGAAATACTGCGCTAAAATTGAGCATTGTTCGATTTTAGATGAAATCAGAATGCTTCGGCGACAATTGTAATTTCGATGAATTAAACTCCCCTTTTTGGTTAATCAGGATGTTATATAGTAGATAAAAGTTATTTATCGTCTGCTTGGATGTTTAATTTGTTGTTTGTATGGTTTAGATAAATTACCTTTTTTGAAATAGATAATACATAAAGTGATAAAATAATATTGATTTAATATAATTACGTTGTTTAAATAATAACATAGTTAATCTAAGCATACTTCTTTGGAGTTATCTATTTGGCTAAATAAACATTGTCTAATAATAAATGAAAGAGTTTATTGACATTCATTTAGCATACCAAATCTCCGTTTTGCTATTATATTAATTTGGACATTCATTTATATGCTAGTTAGTTAATACTGGATAAGTGATGTTTTAACAATTAATTGTTAATTATGGATTTGGTTTACAAATACACCTACTGATGCAATACCTATAAATTTAACTTGAGAAGTTTAACTAAATTTAATGGTAACTTGTTTAAGTACCATTGTAGTCGCTAAGCCTCTTCTCAAAATTGCAAAGTTACGAGCTTAAATTAACTTCAAATTTTATAATTTGAAGTAAAGTGTTTTATTAATAATTGTTTTAACAAAGTATTTTGTTTAATTTCTATTTTACAAAGTGTTTTTGTAAATTATTTCTTTACTAAAGTTAATTATTATATTTGTAATATTTTAAAGTTATTTACTATGTTAATATTGTTTAAAAATACTAATTACTTATCAAGGTTGTCTTAAGATAATAAATTATTTTATTATTGATTATTTAAAACTAGTTAATTATTATAGTAGTAATGCTGCTTGAAAGTAAATTAATTATATTTTGAAAGTTTTCAAGGTTAATTATATTTATTATTTAAAATGTTTAAAAAGGTTAATTATATAATATTATTTAGAATGTTTTAAATTTCTACTATTAATTATTAATGATGTTTTCACAATTTTATTATTATATTATTAGTAATGATTTAAAGTTTATTTTAATACTATTAAAAATGTTTTAAAGTTTATTTTAATGATGTTAAAGTTTTTATTTATTATAGTTATATAATAAATTGTTTATAAAAGAATTCTTTTATAAAAAGGATTTATTAAAGGAGTTTATAAATTTGAAAGAGGTTTGGAACTTGAAAAGAAGTCGGGTTTGAATGATGTAGAAAGAGGTTTATAAATAGGTTTTGAGATTTAGTGTTCTTATAAATAACATTTGAGCATTCATAAAGATGTTTTATAAATAGATTTTGGGAATTTATAAAGGAGACATTTATGAATAAAAATAATTGTAGAAGGAATTAGTGTTTTGAATTGTTAATATTTCTATTTCAATGACATATAGGGTTTTGATCATTTTAATATGATTTGAAATAGAAAATCTTTCTGAATGGTTTGTGATTATACTTCAACTATTGTCTAAGTATATGGAAAAGTTTCGAAGTTTGAAAGTGAAATGGTTTGTGAGTATACTTATATCGTTGAGATAAGTATATAGTTTTATTTTCTAAGTATCTAAAATATGGTGTTTTGTTAATATACTGACCATGCTGAGATAAATATATGGAAGTGATTTTCAAGTATTTGAAATGTGATTTTAAATTAATGAAAGATTATTTGAGAGGCTTGGTGGTTTCCATGGGAAATGTAATCTCTATTTGGAATGTTTCTTATTTGATAGTTAAATAGCCGACTACCAAATTTGAACCAAATCGTAGCTCCGAAAATATCTAGGAGAAACACGTGAGTGATATGGCACGGTCATCTTCGATGATGTGCTGTGCGTATAAATCTTGTTTTTTCTATTAGAACAAATGATCAGGAAATCCATTCACTTAATGATTAGAAGTTGATCTCCACTCTTATTTATTGTCTGATTATTCCCAAAGAACTGGGTACGAGTATAAATTATCCGAAAACCACTTTGATCCAACTCAAGCATTTCATACTGTAGACATCTTGAAGATGATTGAAGATAGAGATTTTGTATTGCAAGGGCTACTTGCTACTAACCCTGAGGATGATTCCAAAATGGATGTAGTAGAGTAAGTGCCTTCGGATTCGTTCAGACCCAGAACGAACTTATATAGATGACTGCCGGCATTGAATTTCTGCTTGGAGGGCAGTGTTAGCATTCCAAGATAGTTTGCTATATAAAAAGGCAATCAAATCCTCAGGCCTCATCAACCGAGAAATGACTAAAGCAGGGACATACGACAGGGCTATGTGGGTCGCTCGCGTTAAGGTATGACCATCCCATTTCTACAGTTGATATTTAGCCCATTATGGTTATTTATCAACCAAGGGGTGGTCATATTCGATGCTACCCAGTAAAGAGTAGGGCCAGTCCTAAGTAGCAGTGGTGCAACATGTCGTAGCCTCCAGTATATTCTATTTAGAGGTGTACGAAATTGGTGGGCAGACCCTTACCCTTTCATAGTTCGAATCCATTTTCCAATACGAGCCTTTGGACTTGATTATATACCAATTATGCTGGAATTTAATTAATGTAACAATTTCGACTATGATTCAATATATATTTTAAACCATAAACATTATTATAGTATCAAATAATTTTCTATAGAGATGTTTTGGTTACTGTAAGGTAAAAACTCTTACGAGATACCTTTCTTTTAAAGTTTTTATAACATTCAAATCCATTTAGGTTGTGATTTCTCATGGTAGTTTACCAGACTAATCTGGGTGTTATTTTATAATAATGCTTGGGTCAGACCGAGCATATTTACATATTTGCTTTGGAGTTCAAGAGACGAGCTAAATGCCTTCAAGATGCCTTTATGTATGTTTTATTTTTCGCTGCATTGGTTGTTTATCAAAAATTGTGAGAATGGGTTGCTATAACTATCCAGACTATTGATTTATTTTTTGACTTTGCCTGATATATATGTATATTCTTTTGTAAAGATCATTGTTATATTATAGATTACTCGGCATGTTATGATATTATGTTATGTCTTTTCTTTCTATTTCCCCAACAATCTGTCTTTTCTCAACTTGGAGGCTAGACACGTAAATACCACAGATGTATTAGTGTCAACTTTTAAGGATTGAAAAAGCAGGTCATTTCACATGGTATCAGAGCCAGGTTGAGCGAACACTTAGGCGTTGATGGGGATTACTCATTTGAGATAGGGTAAGTGATACCCTAGGATGAGTATGAATGTATTATATATAGAGCATGTATTTGTTAGTGCTATAAAAGGTTTTGTATTGTGTTGATTTATCTGTTGAGTGGCTTACGAATTCTGATCAAGACGTAGGATGCAACGGTTTCGATAGGGATTTCTAAACACTTGAACAAAGAAAACTGACACGGTATTGTTTTTGAAAATTAGTAAATGAAACGATTTTACCAAAATTTTATATTTTGTATATAAAGGAATAATTTTCGTAAACTAAGTATGGTTATTATTGGCGTGTTTGGTTGTTAGGAAATGATAATATTTAACCGACACAGTACTCTAAATATTTTTTTATATAAAATATATTTATACTTGAAAAGATTTGGGAAAACAGTTTAGTTTAAAAATCGTTCCTTTGAAAACTCTAGTTGAAATTGTACAATAAAACTTATGTGCGATATCACGGACCCATAGAATATTTCCATGTCATAATAAACCCAATGTAAATTCACAAAATCATAATCAACGCTCCAAAATTTTCATTTAAATCAACATGAATTGGAGAATCAAAATCAATCAAACAACGAAAAGGAGTCAAACGGATGAACGAACAGGCAAACAGATGCGAATGGGAGGCCACATTGTGTAACTTGGGGCTTTGCCCAGGTCACGACTGACGCATCGGTTTGGTGGGACCAGTCCACCGGTGGTAGGGCATGGGCTAAACCCCAGGTGATGTCGTCGGCTTCCCATTCGTCCATTGGCGCTCATTACTCTAGCCTTTACCTCTTTGACTTTTTAAGCAATGATTTAGCTAATATGTAAGCATCTAAACATCAAAAATTGAATGTAATTCATGATCATATGAAGAGGGTTCCAAAAAACTAAAAGTGGTATGGCAATTGATAAAAATAACACAAGGAGTTGAAAGTAATTCAATCATGAATTCAACAATTTTACCAAACAGCGACATGCATTCATTACTAGCTAGAAGTACGAGATAAACTCACCTATAAGAACATGAACTAATGTAAGGAACTTGGATTCTCCTAGGAGACTAACTTCCAGCTATAACCAAGGGCAAATTTCAGAGATTGCAAAAGAAAGATCACAATCTTAAGCCAAAACTGAGATTAAATAATTGAAATAGACACATTAGAAGATGAAGGAGAATACCTTGCTTCTATTTCTTAAATTATTATCCAATTATCCTCTGATTTGATTTAGATTTAGGGAAGATTTCAATTCTAGGGTTTAGGTGAGGAAGGAGATATGTTTTCAGATTTTAGAGCTAAAGTAAAATGAGAGAAAATAAATGTATTTTCTTCTTTCCTCCTTACTAACTAGATTACTACATGGGCCTTGTTTTGCACGGACCTAATAAGAAGAGGTGCTACTCATTCTTTTTACTTTCTCATTTTAAAACTCTAACTTATAGTATAAAATGTATGTAAACAATAAATTTGATTCCTCAAAATCCAATCAAAACAACATGGAATTCTACCCTAAAAACATAGCCTAATCGCTACCCAAATACCCCAGAAAACCCCTGGACCAAAACCCATTCGATTTGGCTTCGATTTATCAGAAAACCTGATTAAGTACGTCCAACTGGTGCACATGTTTTGGCCAGCTGATCCGACAGCCAATTATATGTATTTTTCTAATTTTTGTTTTGCTTGTTTCTCACTCGTTTTCAATTGGATTCTCGATTCGTTTTCTTCTAAATTTAGATACGATACTCTATTACCTTTCTAATTTCATTACATTAAAAATATTGAAAATCATTTTAAATTTATTGTACAAATCAGTGTTTTCAAGCTAGTTTCCAAAAAATAGAAGTTGTACCATCCACTTGCTTGAGGCCCGAAGCTAAGCGCTACAAATGCTGCAGTTATCCATAGTATTAACTTTTGTGATGAAATACGGTAATATTAATGGTATCCACAATATTAAAAGCACATAAATATGAAATAAAATCAACATAGGTTTCAAAATAACTTTTCCAATTACATTTCAAATTCATATATTTCATATTCGATTACTAATCCCAAAACGATTGCTAGGTTTTGATCAAATATAATTATTACGAATTACGCCAAAAGAGACATGTGAAGATGCCCCCTTGGATGATTAAAGTTATACATAGAAATATTAGTCATAATTACATCATAGTGGAAATAATATTAAGTATCTCCTACATAGCAAGCTTTGCCTCTTACACGTCTTCGGAAGTTTATTCGTCCAACCTACTAAACTTGGAAAATCCTGAACTCTCAATCTACTCAAATCCAATTTTGAGCACCTGAGAGCTTAAATGGAAAACATAAACTTTGAGTCAGTCATAAAGCCTGGTGTGAATAATACTATTACATCTTGGTTTTACTGATATTAAGTGAGACTACATTACTTCGCGGTACGGGTTTGCCCTCGCTAATATCCCTTTAAAAGCATATCTTTTGCAAACTAAAATCCTGCAATCAAACTGATTATAACAACGATAACAAATACATATATGCATAAAAATCAGGAAACCAATAGACTATTTATCCACATCATAGTTTTATCTGGCTAACTAATAACCATTGGCTGATTCGGGCCTACCAGACATAATCAATTATCCAACTTCTGTTAGACACACTATCGGGCTATCTTCCCTTAACTATCATCCTCTAGGGTCAACTGATTCTAATGGTTTTGTGGGCTTACCAATAACATATCTTTACTTTGTATATTCCCTTCTGTGTGTAACCTTATTTTAGTCCCATCGATGACAAAGCCCCATATACTGGAATTTTGGACTTGTATTAGCTAGGAACTATTAGCTAAAGTATAGGGCGCGACCCTACACCAGTCTCATCTGGTTTTCTAATATCTGAGTCATAAACTTAGGGTTATCTACCTTATTCAAATTTCATTTCCTGTCATATACTTAGGGTTAACTACCCTATTCAAATTTCATTTAACAATCTTTGTAAATGATTTACCCCTAAAATCATAACTTTATAGAATAAGGAAATCATACTCTTTTCTTTACTCAAAATACTTATGACATGATATGTGTTTTACATAAAACAATGTTGATGGAATCTAATCAATGGGATTATTTATCCCTTCAAAATAAGTTAGAACCTCATTTTAACTTATAAACCTCTAGGCTATAAGGCCAAAACACTATCTTCGAAACCTTTATTTAAAACCTTAAACAGTCTCTTTCAAATTTATTGACAGTACCCCTTTCAAAATAAGATAACTATTTTTCCTTAAAACACTAGGCTGAAAGGCCAAAACATACCTTTCTAATGAATTTAAAGTAGCCTTACAAAATCATTATTTATACCTTAGACATTCTCTTTCAAAACCATTTAACTTCTCTTTTGAAACCATCGAAAACCCTCTTTTCAAAACACTTAAAACAACTCTTCTAGTACGCATAAATATACCTTTCGAATACATTGGATTTTCCTCTTCGAAACACTTATTATATACCTTTCGAAAGTATTGAGTTCAAGTAAATGTTTAGGGAAACATTGTTTTGAAACCATTTAAAATCATTCCTTTCGAAACCTTTGGGTTTAACATATTATATAACTATAGGCCATAACGAATAAAGGCGAAAGCATTGCTTTCGAAAGTATAAATCCCAAGTAAAATAAAAAGGATAGTCTCGAAACCCACTCTTTCCAAACCATTGCCTCCCAAACCATTTTGAAAGTGGCTGTATGACCTTTTCAAAAGCATGTAGAAGGTGGCTTCAAAGTAAAAGGCAAAAGAATCCTTTCGAATACAATTCTTTAGAGCTATAAAGAAAAGCGGCCTTAACTAGTTCGAAAGGTAAGAATAAGGCATCATGGGTATCGAATAGGTTCAAAGCGGCTACCTTTTCGAAAGCTTCTTTTAAAACTAAAGGCACAACTCATTTAAAAGCTCTTTTCTAAAACAAAGGCAATTTGATTGGTTCGATAGCTAATAGAGTTGGCTTCAACCCCTTCGAAAGCATCTTTTATAAATAGAATTAAGTAGTGAAGTTGAAAGCTACTTAAATGTCTTAAATAATGTTAGTCAAAATTAAGGTCATTACAGACTCCCCTCCTTAAAGAATTCCGTCTTTGAAATTACGATAAGGTACTCATAGTAATCAATCATAAAGGTAAAAAATACCATGAAATAAGTCAGGATAAGTATCTCTAATCATGCTCTCAGTTTTTCAAGTACAGTCTCTCTCGTCGTCACTCCATTTGGCTTTGACTAGTCTGACTGTCTTGTTCCTTAGTCTTTTCTCATCCATCGCAACTATACAAACTAGTTTTCTAACTATATTCATATTTGGTTCCACTACTAGACCATCTAACACAGTTGGTATAATAGTAGTCTCTGTGTCTCGAATATATTTCCTTAGATAAGAAATATGAAAAACATTATGGACTCCTGCCGAACTTTTTGATAAGTCTAATCTATATGCCAGTTTCTTGATCCTTTCAATAATAGGAAATGGTCCAACAAATCTTCGTGCCAATTTTTCTGATTTACCAAATCTGATTACACTTTCATCAATGACACCTTGATGAAGACTGAGCTCCAACTGAGAACTCTAAGTCTTTTCATCTTTTATCAGCATAACTCTTCTGCCTAGACTAGGCTTCTTTCATCCTAGCTCGAATTAACTCAATCTTTTCTGCAGCTTCTCTAACCAAATCTGGACCAAGAACTAACATATCCCCGGTCTCTAACCAGCAAATGGGAGATTTGCATGGCCTTCCATCCAAAGCTTCAAATGGTGTCATCCTTATACTAGTCCGATAACTATTGTTATACGAAAATTTGACTAAGTGTAAATGGTCTTCCCATGATACCCCAAAATCTAGCACATAAGCTCTTAATAAAAAATTTAAGACTTTGTTAACTCTCTCTGTTTGTCCATCCATCTACAGATGGAAATGGGTACTCATCTTGAGCATGGTAACTAAAGTCTCCTGTACACTCTTCTAGAACTTGCTAGTGAATAAGGAATCTCTATCACTTGCTATACTACAAAGAATTCCATGAAGTCTAACTATATTCCCCATGAAGAACTTAGCTAAATCTACTGCTTTCCTAGTCGACCCAACTGGAAAGAAATTGGCACTCTTGGTCAATCTCTCCACTATAACCCAAATACTCTCATTTCCTCGATTCGACCTTGGCACCTATGAATCCATTGAAATATAATTTGATTTCTGGATTGGAACATCTAAAGGTTGAAGAAACCCACTCGGTATCTAATGTTTAGCTTTTACCCGTTGACAGTTCAAACACTGCCTCAACCATAAGCCTACTTCTCCCTTCATACCTTTCCAGAAGAAACTCCTTTTCATGTCTGATACATCTTAGTTCCTCTTGGATGAATAGTGAACTTTGAACGATGACATTCTCTAAGAACTTCCTTCCTAGTATTTCCCACATTCGGAAATTGGAACACATAGTCGTCCTTTCTTCTTTAACCATCCATTTTGGTCAAGACTGAAATCTTTTAAGTCATCACTCTCTGTTCCATTCCTCAACTTACTAATCCATTTGGCTAATAATGGATCCTTCCCTTGCTTAGAAGCAATTCTTTCGATCATCACTGATCGAACTCCTAAACATGACAACAAAGCAGCTTCTTTACTAGAACTAGCCTCAGACCTCCATTGCATTCTGCATGTAGTCGATGCTTCTAAATCTTCCCACTCAACTATCATTGCTAATACTACGTTCTGATGTTTCCCGCTAAGTGCATCTACAAGCTTCATTGTCTTTTCCCGGTTTATACTCAATTCTAAAGTCATAAGCAGCCAAAAACTCTAACCGCCTCTGTTGTCTCATATTCAACTCCTTTTGAGAGAATAAATACCTCGGTGGCTTATAATCCATATACAACTCGAATCTTTCTCCCAAAAGGTAATGTCACCATATATTCAATGTGAAAATTACAACAGCTAATTCCAAATCATGAGTTTGATATCTAACCTCATGTAGTCTAAGCTGTTGGGAAGCAAAGACAATCATTTTACCCTTTTGCATTAATACAGCTCCTAATCCTGTTCCACGTGCATCCGTATATACCACTAATTCCTGATTCCCCTTTGGAACCACTAACATAGGTGCATTATTCAACAAGTATTTCAGTTTCTAGAATGCCTCCCCAAACTTATCGGTCCAAACGAACTTCACATCTTTCCAAGTTAGCTTAGTCATTGGTGTTGCTATCCCCAAAAAATCCTTAATGAATCTTCGATAATAACCAGCTAATCCAAGAAAACTCTTTATCTCAGTCACTGTTTGGGGTCTCTTCTAACAATTCACTACTTCGACCTTAGCCGGATCTACTTACAACCCTTTCTCTAAGACTAAATGACCAAGAAACTCCCCCTCCTTCTTCTAGAAGTGACACTTCGAAAATTTTGCCTTTAACTGATGTTGCCTTAGTGTCTCAAGCACCACTCTAAGATGAACTTCATGTCCTCTTTCATATTTAGAGTATACCAAAATGTCGTCTATGAAAACTAACACAAATCTATCCAGATGCTCCCGGAAGATTATGTTCATCAAGTCCATGAAAAATGTTGGTGCATTAGTTAGTCTGAACGGCATCACTAACCATTCGCACGATCCATATCTAGTCCTAAATGCCATCAAAGGAATACTATCTTCTGCTATTATAAGCTGATGGACTCATGTTGCCAAATCCACCTAGGAAAATACTTTGGCTCCACTCAAATAGTCGAATAAATCGCCAATTCTAGGTAACGGATATCGGTTCTTTATCGTCTTCTCATTCAGCTTACGATAATCGATACACAACCTTAACGATCCATTCGGTTTTTTCGCAAACACTATGGTTGCTTCCCAAGGAGAACTACTTGGTCTAATAATATTCTTACCTTCTAAATCCACCAACTGCACCTTTAACTCCTTCATCTCGGCAGTTGTCATTCTACTTGGCGGTCTGCTCATTGGTTCTGCTCCTGGAACTAAATCTGTATGAAACTCAATGGCTCATTTCGGCGGTTGTCCTATCACAGGCTCAATGACATCTATGAATTATCTAAAAACAAAAACTCGATTCAACTCGTCTTCATCATCCATAACACCCAACAAAGCCTTAATCTCAAAACTAGGGTTTTCTATGGAGTACATAATCCGGTCACTACAACTAGGGTGTCTAAGTGATATTTTCCTATCATGGAAAAATATCCTAGCATCATATTTACTTAACCAATTCATACCCAAAATAAATTCGAACCCTACGAAATCAAACATATGCAAAATGAAAGCAAGTACATGACCTAATAATTCAAACTCTAAGTGATCGCATCTCTTCCCAAGAGTCGCATAGTCTCTTATCGGATTCACAACCCTTAAGGAAGTAACTAGGTATGAGGGTTCTAGGCTAAGCTTATCTACCAAACAACGAGATCTAAAAGAATGCGATGCACTGGTATCAAATAGAACTCTAACTAACATACCATGAATCAAAAGCATACCTTCTAACAATGCTTTTCTTTTTTCCACTGCTATTGGTCTCGAGGTAGCTGGTTCCATTACAAACACTTTTCCCTTTCCATCTTTAGCTGGCTCCTTGCACTGGTCCTTATAATGTCCAAGCTGATCACGGTTGAAACATTTTACTCCTTTCTTATCAGCAGTTTTCTTCCCTTTGCCTGTCCGGCACTCATGAGAATAGTGTCCCTTCTTATCACACTTATAGCCAACTACATCGACCTTCCCTTTCTTGTCAGCTCCACCCTTCTAAGAGCCCTTCTTATGAAAAACTTTCTCTTTTGGTTCGGGCCACCTTGAGCTTCCCCTACTTTGTTACCATCAAGAAAAGCATGCATCTCTTCCCGCCTCAAAGCCATCTCAACAACTACATCACATGGATTCCTAATATGTGGCAAAGTTGCTTTAGCAAGCTCGGTTTTTAGTCCGTAGATGAACTTCTGATTCCTTTTAATAACTATATCAACTGTAGCATATTCGTATCTCGATAGCTCCTAAAATATATTAGCATACTCAAGCGATGTCATGTCTTCCTGCACTAACTCAGCAAACCTCCTTAGCGTAGTTGACTTAGTAATCTCCGACATGAATTTTTCCTCAGACCTTCTTCTGAAGTTTGCCCAAGTCATGGTCTCTTCATTTACTCATACCGTAACACTGTTCCACCAATACAGTGCTGCTACCTGAAATTTCCTAGAAGCAAGTCTTCTATTCAGCTCATCATTAAGTCCCAAATCAGCAAAAATCCTTTCGCAATGAAGCAGCCAATTCTCCACTTCAATTGCGTCCTTATTCCTGATAAACAACTTTCCTCCAAGCTTAACATAATCTCTACTTAGTACCGCATAATTATTAACCACAAGAGCTTCCTGATTTCCTCCAACTAATCCCGCAATAGCTCCAGCTTGCATCATGTTGACGAAGAACTGGTACATGGCTCCTACATCAACTTGCGGTGCTCCAGCATCCTCATTAACAGCTTATGCCTGACCTGGATTCTTTCAAGAGTTTGGTCTGGCATTTCCATTGATTGTGGTGCTTCCTCCATGGGTATTAACTCTCCCACTCCTAGCTTCCATATTGTACTTCATTAAAACCTACATTCGAGTCTTCGTAAGATACAGAAGAATAACCTAGAGATATTGGAGAATAGAGATAAATCGTATACTTATATATAGCAAATACAAGCACATTACCACAGCATTATCCTATACCCCAATCTTTTCTCTAATTCTTTAGGATTATGTTTTCAAAATCATTTTAAGCTTAAAATTTCCTTTAAATTTTCATAAATCTATACTCTGATACCAAGTTGTAACATCCTCTATCTCAAGGCTTGAAGTAAATTCTACAGATGCTGCAGTCATCCATAGTATTAACTTCCCATACGGTAATGTTAATGGTATCCATAATATTAGAAGCGCATGAATATGAAATAAAATTAATATAGATTTCAAAAATAAATTTCCCAATTACATTTCAAATCCATATATTACATATTCAATTACGTAATCCCAAAACGATTCACGAGTTTTAATCAAATATAATCATTACAAATTACGCCAACAGTGACATGTGAAGACGCCCCCTTAGATGATCAGAGTACTAGATAGACATATCGGTCATAATTACATCACAGGGGAAATAATATTAAGTATCTCCTACATAGCTAGCTTTGCCTCCTTCACGTCTTTAGAACCTTATTCATCCAACCTATTAAACCTGAAAAGTCCTTAACTCTCAATCTACTCAAATCAAATTTTGAGCACCCGAGCGTTTAAGGGAAAACTATAAACTTTGAGTCGGACATAAAGCATAGTGTGAATAATACTATTACATTTTTATTTTACTAATATTAAGTAAGACCACGCCATTTAGTAGAATGGGTTTCCCCTCACTAGTGTCCCTTTAAAAGCATATCTTTTGCAAATTAAAATCCTGCAATCAAACTAATTATAGCAACAATAGCAAATACATATATGCATAAAAATCGAGAAATTAATTTCCACTCCATAATTTTATCTAGCTAACATTAACCATTGGCTGACTTGGGACTGCCAGACATAATCAATTATCTAACTTCTGTTAGACACACTATTGGGCTATCTGCCCTTAATTATCTTCCTCTAGGTCAATCGATCCTAATGGTTTTGCAGGCTTAACAATAACCTATCTTTACTCTGTACATTCCCTTCTGTGTGTAACCATATTTTAGTCTCATCTGTCACAAAGCCCTACACACTGGAATTTTGGACTTGTATTAGCTAGGGGTTTTGACACTTTCCCTTCCGCCTTTTTCTAATGCACAACATATCAATTGCTTAATACTATGTGCATTGGTTTCGAATGGGTTCTTTAGTGGGGACATGATGTCGAAAGCCAATAAATGGAAGTGGCGAAGTAGTAAATCCAAGTAAAACTGGTTTTTAGCCTTTAAAGAAAGTTCTTCTCACCTAACTTGCCTTATATGTCAAAATGTAATTGATTGTCATTTCTTTATCAAAACCCTTTTCTAAGAGTGCTTCCGAATTCAGAATTTTCAATTAAAAACATTTTAACAAACAAGCGCTTTTCCTTGATAAAACATATAAAACATTTAAGTTCCATAACTTAAATAATTTTATAACCACAGTAAATACTTAGGAAAATTCCCCAAAAATCACCATAATTCACTTTAAATATGTTTTCTAACATACTTAAATTTCAGACCCAAACCCATTATACATATATAATTGCTTTAAACAATTTAAACCAAATATTAAATATTTTCTTTCATAGAAATTTAATAATAAATCCACAACAACTTACAAAATTAGGAAACTTGAAACCCACTTCTAAATTAATGTTTTTGACCATACCTCAAAAATGCAAGTCAATATGGATTTCATTTAATTGGTTTTTCCAATCTAAACTTATCGTAAAATCTATATGAAATAATATAAATCATCAATAAGCATATATACCTATTTAAATTAATATAACATGGCATATTATTTGCAAAATAATTCGGCCATAAACATAAAACCGAAATCATAGTCAAAATGAGATGTAACTCTATTATTCACCTTAGCTTGGTGTTAAGAAGGTTGAGATTTGCTCTTTGATTAATTTCTTCAAGATTTCTACTTTAATCCTAGCTTTTCTTCTTTTAATTCTTCTTAATGGTGGCCGACCAAACTCTTGGGGTTTTAGTTTTGTTTATGAGTGTTAAAATGAATGAAAAATGAATGATATAAGGGTTTAGGATATACGAACAAAGACTATTCCTAATTTGCCCTTATCGTATTCCTCCTACTTACTCATCTTTAGTTCACTTTTGCTTATGTATTCAATAAGGCAAGGCCTCTTCATAAACTTACAAAACTCAATCCCTTAACCTTTTACATTGTTTCATTTAATTTATCTAATTAAATGTCCTAAATAATGTTAATCAAAACTAGGGTCATTACAGAAATATAGCATTTCCATATATATATCTTCAAACTATCTTTGAAAATTATTATATAAGACCCGATATACCAAATTACAATCTATACATATTTTTGAATGATTTTTGAATGTATTTTATATATTTATTTTGGCATAATTCGTTTCATAGCTCATTGTTTATTTTCCATTTCTCACTAAATAAATCATATCTCTTAGAATATATATCCATAAATCCAAAATTAAATTTATAAATTCATATATGTATGTATCTTAACTTCCAAATTCATTTTTATACCATTTTGATGTGATTTGACATCCTAAATCATTTTTACGCAAAACTGGGCTGAATTTCACATATTATGAAATCGCATCTTTATAAATCCATATAAAATAAATAAAATCCCATAAAAATACTTTTTAACCTACTACCATCATATCAAACTTCAAAAAGTAATTTTGTATCAATTTGACAAGATTGAATATCCCAAATAATTCAAAATAAAATTTCATGCCTGTTTCCATATATTACGAAATGTATGAATATCAATTCTTATAAATTATATAAAAACGCCCAAAATTATATTTAGGTCTATAAATTTGATATTTCGTTTTAGAAATTTATTCACATAAATTTCTAATCATTATACTATAAATTTCCTATTTATATTTATCTTATTTGGGAAACCCATTTAATAAATTTCTTATTTATTTAATTCCATATTTTATTTCAAATTAGAAACAAAACCAAATAAAATTCCCCAGTTTCGTATTAAAACTAATTAAGATAAATTAAATCATATTTTATATTTAATTTTAGGTAATCTCGACCAGGTTTGTTACAGACTCCCTTCTTAGAATAATTGCATCCCTGTAACTTCCCTAAGGGAAAATCTATGAAAAATTACAAAGAATGGATATTCATGAAGGAGATTAAGCTGTAATCGAGAAATATCTCAAAATAAGTGACTCCTTATCAATGAGTTCTGGAAGATTATGGGATTGGTTCGAATGGACGGATGAATGATCAATTACGGATAATAAATATGAATATGAAGCCGGGATTAAGCACGGTTGATGGAAAACGACATGGGGTACTTGGAATTTGAATTTCGGCAAAGGTCGGGTTGCTTTGGGTCGGCCAAGGAATTGCTTCGTGTCAGCCAAGGAATTGCTTCGTGTCAGCCAAGGAGTTGCTTCGAGTCACCATAGTCGTTGCTTCAGGTCACCATAGTCGTTGCTTCAGGTCAGCATGGCTTCAACTTTAGGTCAGCATTGGTTGAGTCACTTGGGTTCGGCACCTTGTTTACTCCGAGTCGGCACCTTGTTTACTTCGGGTTGGCACATTGTATACTTCGAGTCGACATACAATACCTTAGGTCAGCTATAGGGGTTGCAAGGGGTTGGCTATAGAGGTTGCAAGAGGTCGGCATTTGGTTATAACTCCAGGTCGACATTGAAGAGGTTGGGTCAGGTCGGCATTGATTTTACTCCAGGTCGGCATAGGGTTTACTTTGGGTTCTACTTCGGACTGGTAAGGTGTTTACTTAGGGTCCTACTTAGGGTCGGCATGTTACTACTTCGGGTCGACATTGATTTCACTCCGGGTCGGCATAGGGTTTACTTTGGGTTCTACTTCCGGTCGGCATTGCGTTTACTTCTGGTCCTACTTAGGGTCGGCATATTACATGGGATCGACATTGGTTTAGACTTCGGGTCGGTGAAGAGTTTACTCCGAGTCGGTGTGGACTTCACTTCAGGTCGGCGTGGACCTCGCTTTAGGTCGGCATAGGCTATATTTCAGGTCGGCATTTGACTTCACTTGGGGTCGGCATACGAACTACTTTGGGTCAACAAAGGGATTACTTTGGGTTCTACTTCAGGTTCTACTTGGGGTTGGCACAGGATGGACGAGTTGGGTCGGCGATCGTCATGACGGGCCCTTGGAGATGAAAAGGCCCTATAGCCGGAGTTTCATCTATAAATACAGCAGGTTTGGCTTCAGAAAAGGGGATCTTCATTCTGCTTCACTTCATCTTCTTCTATTGAGAGGCTACTCTTCCATTGTCATTCTGGAATTTCAAATTGTAACTGTAATCAAATTTTAGTATAATAAAAAGGTATTTTCTAGAGTGGATGTAGGCCGGAGTTAGCCGACCTACTATAAATCTTATCTTTTTACTTGCTTTCATTTTAATTTTGGCTATTCTCCATATTATACTATCTACATATACTCTATCTGTGATCTATGATAGGGTATGGGTGCTTTCACTTATAATTGGGTGTTGGTGGTCAATTTTGACGCCAAAATTTTGGTGCTTTCTCTGAGATGGCTAGCACCCAGGGATTTGGAAGTTTGGATCTTGGATTTGAAAGCCTAGGAACTTGGATCTGGGAAGTAATGGTTAGGCAATCAACGAGAAGACAAAGGGCAAGGACAAGATGGAAACAATGATGGATGCTATGCATTAAAGGATGCTAAAGAAAGAGGAGGAAATGCAAGATCAGATTCAGGAAAAAGAAGCAGGCAGGATAATGGATGGAGTGGAGTCGCCGGGAGCAGCCCATGACCAACTAACGATCGTTCCTCACTTGGGGGCATGCCCTCGGGTCATGTTAACTTGATTCCTGGATGAACATTGGATGAAGCTATGGATTTTGGCATAGATCAGAACTTGGATGCACGTTTGGAAGAGGATGATCTGGGATTCCCTTGTAGACTCGAGGACATGATGAAAATGATTATCAAAGACCATTTATGGATGCTGGAACATTTGGAAATTGGAATCCAGGACTTGTAGCAAAAATTATCAGGCTTAGATATGGATTGGATCAACCGGGGGTAAACCCTGACAAAGGAAAATGGATTAGCATGACTCCTCATGGAACTGGGGGCATGGATTTGGATGGCTTTGTTGGGAAATAAATAGCGGTGATGGAACATAAGCAGCCATCACCCTCTTAATGGCATGAACTAAATAACTAATAATAAATCCTTCACTAAAACATATACGTCACTTACACATGTACGAGATCGCGAATTGTCCTTAGGCATGCTCTAAGATAGCGATGGACCTCCATATCAAATGATCCCAAAATTCACTCGAACGTGAAATCTGACATTAATCGCACTGAGTCCCGACCTCGAGCGATCACATTTCGCCTCGAACGGCACCCGACCTCGAATGGTCACAATTTGCCTCGAATGGCACCCAACCTCGAACGGTTATATTTTGCCTCGAACGGCACCCGACCTCAAACGATCACATTTCGCCTCAAATGGAACCCGACCTCAGACGGTCACATTTTGCCTCGAACGTCGCCCGACCTCGAACGGTCACATTTCGCCTCGAACGTCACACGACCTCGAACGGTCACATTTCGCCTCGAGCGACACCCGATCTCAAACGGTCACATTTTGCCTCGAACGAAACCTGACCTCGAACGGTCACATTTCGCCTCGAGCGGCACCCGACCTCAAACGGTCATATCTCGCCTCAAATGGCACCAGATCTCGAACAGTCACATTTTGCCTCGAATGGCATCCGACCTCGAACGGCCACATTTCACTTCGAACGGCACTCAATCTCGAACGATCACATTTTGCTTCAAACGGCACACGATCTCAAACAATCACATTTTACCTCGAATGGCACACGGTCCCGAATTATCGTTATTAACAATTAGGCAAGATCATTAATCTCTTAACAGGTCATCCATAGATTTCGAACATTGGGATTATTGCAATACAAAACATGCATTCCTATCACAAGGCATGTTTTAGGGGGCAAAGTGTTAACCCACCTTTTGGCAACGCAGCATACAGGCGGATTTAGCCCAACCAACTGTACGGTTAGCGAGGCTAGAAGATTATGGGTTTAATTCGAATGGACGGATGGATGATCAATTACGGATAATAAATATGAATATGAAGCAGGGATTAAGCATGGTTGATGAATAAACGACGCCGGGTACTTGGAATATGGATTTTGGTAAAGGTCGGATTACTTCGAGTCAGCCAAGGAGTTGCTTCGAGTCATCATAGTCATTGCTTCGGGTCGGCATGGCTTCAACTTCGGGTCGACGTTGGTTGAGTCACTTGAGGTTGGCACCTGGTTTACTCCGGGTCGGCACCTTGTTTACATCAGGTCAGCACCTTGTTTACTTCAGGTCGGCATTTAATAACTCGGGTCGGCTATAGGAGTTGCAAGGGGTCGGCTATAGGAGTTGCAAGAGGTCGGCATTGGTTAAAACTCTGGGTCGGCATTGAAGAGGTTGGGTCAGGTCGGCATTGATTTCACTCCAGGTCGGCATAGGGATTACTTCAGGTTCTACTTCGGATCGGCATGGTGTTTACTTCGGGTCCTACTTGGGGTCCGCATGTTACTACTTCAGGTTGGCGTTGATTTCACTTAGGGTCGGCATAGGGTTTACTTTGGGTTCTACTTCGGGTCGGCGTGGTGTTTACTTCGGGTCGTACTTGTGGTTGGCCTATGGCTTCGAGTCGGCATATTAGATGGGGTCGACATTGATTTGGACTTCGAGTCGGTGAAGAGTTTACTCCGAGTCGGCATAGACTTCACTTCGGGTCGGCATGGACCTCGCTTGAGGTCGGCATAAGAGATATTTCAGTTCAGCGTTAGACTTCACTTGGGGTTGTATGAACTACTATGGGTCACCAAAGGAATTACTTTGGGTTTTACTTCAGGTTCTACTTAGGGTTGGCATAGGATGGACGAGTTGGGCTTGGCGATCGTCATGGCGGGCCCATGTAGGTGAGAAGGCCTTGTAGCTGGAGTTTTTCCTATAAATATAGTAGGTGTGGCTTTAGAAGAGGGGATCTTCATTCTACTTCTCTTCATCTTCTTCTACTAGAGGCTACTCTGCCACTGTTATTCTAGTAATCAAAATTGTAACTGTAATCAAATTTCACTATAATAAAAAGGAAATTTCTAGAGTGGACAAATGCCGGAGTTAGCGGACCACTATAAATCTTGTCTTTTTTACTTGCTTTCATTTTAATTTTGGCTATTCTTCATATTATTCTCTCTACATGTACTCTTTCTATGATCTGTGACTGGATATGGGTGATTTCGCTTGTAATTGGGTGTTGGTGGCCAATTTTGACGCCAATATTTTGGTGCTTTCGCTGAGATGGCTAACACCCAGGGATTTGGCAATTTGGATCTTGGATTTGAAAGCTCGGGAACTTTGATATGGGAAGCAATGGCTAGGCAATCAACAATGAGACAAAGGGCAAGGACAAAATGGAAACAATGATGGATGTTATGCATGAAAGAATGCTAAAGAAAGAGGAGGAAATCTAGGATCAGATTCAGGAAAAAGAAGCAAGTAGGATAATGGATGGAGTGGAGTCGCCGGGAGCATCCCCTGACCAACTAGAGATCATTCCTCATTTGGGGGTATGCCCGCGGGTCATGTTAACTTGATTCATGGATGAATATTGTATGAAGCTATGGATTTTGGCATGGATCGGAACTTGGATGCACGTTTGGAAGAGGATGATCTGGGATTCCCTTGTGGACTCGGGGACAGGATGAAAATAATTATCGGAGATCATTTATGGATGTTGGAATAGGAAATCGGAATCTTGGACTTATAGTAGAAATTATCAGGCTTAGATATGGATTTGATTAACCAGGGGTAAACCTCGACAAAGGAAAATGGATTAGCACAACTCTTCATGGAACCGGGGCATGGATTTGGATGGCTTTGCTTGGAAATGAATAGCGGTTATGGAGCAAGAGATTTCATCATCCTCTTGATGGCATGAACTAAATAACTAATAATAAATCTTTCACCAAAACGGCTAAGTCACTTACACATGTATGAGATCGTGAATGGTCCTTAAGCATGCTCTGAGATGGCGATGAACATCCATAACAAATGATTCTAAAATTCACTCGAACGTGAAATCTGAAGTTAATCATACCGAGTCCCGACCTCGAATGGTCACATTTCGCCACGAACGAAACCCGACCTCGAACTATCATATTTCGCCTCGAACGGCACTCGACCTCAAACGGTCACATCTTGCCTTGAATGGCACCCGACCACGAACGGTCACATCTCGCCTCGAACGGTCACATCTCACCTTGAAAGACACCCGACCTCGAACGGTCATATTTCGCCTCGAACGGCCACATCTTCCCTCGAACGGAACCCGACCTCGAATGGTCACACCTCACCTCGAACGGCACCCGACCTCGAACAATCACATTTTGCCTCGAACGACATCCGACCTCGAATGGTCACATCTCGCCTTGGATAGCACCAGATTTCGAACGGTCACTTTTGCCTCGAACGGCACCCTACCTCCAACGTCACATTTCGCCTCGAACGGCACTCGATCACAAACGATCACATTTCGACTAGAACGGCACTCGATCTCGAACGATCACATTTCACCTCGAATGGCACTCGATCTCGAACGATCACATTTCATCTCGAACGACACGCAATCCCGAACGATCTTTATTAACAATCAGGCAAGATCATTGATCTCTTCATAGGTCATCCACAAATTTCGAACATCGGGCTTATGGAAATACAAAACACTCCTTCCTATCGCAGGCATGTTTTGGGGGCAAAGTGTTAACCCGCCTTTTGGCAAGGTAGCATACGGGAGGATTTAACCCAACCGACTGCACGGTTAGTGAGGCTGGAAGATTATGGGTTTAATTTGAATGGATGGATGGATGATCAGTTGCGGATAATAAATATGAATATGAACCCGAGATTAAGCGTTGATGGATATACGATGATGGGTACTTGGAATATGGATTTCGGCAAAGGTCGGATGGCTTTGGGTCAGCCAAGGAGTTGCTTCGGGTCACCATAGTCATTGCTTCGGGTCAGCATAGCGTCAGCGTTGGTTGAGTCACTTGGGGTCGACACCTTGTTTACTCCAGGTCGGCACCTTGTTTACTTCGGGTTGGCACCTTGTTTGCTTTGGGTTGGCATTCAATACCTCGGGTCGACTATAGGAGTTGCAATGGGTCGTCTATAGGAGTTGCAAGAGGTCGGCATTTGGTTACAACTTCGGTTCGGCATTGAAGAGGTGGGGTCAGGTCAGCATTGATTTCACTCCAGGTTGGCATTGGTTTACTTCGGATTCTACTTCAGATCAGCATGGTGTTTACTTCAGGTCCTACTTGGGGTTGGCATGGTACTACTTTAGGTTGGCATAGGGTTTACTTCATGTTCTACTTTGGGTCGACATGGTGTTTACTTCGGGTCCTACTTGGGGTCGGCATATTACATGGGGCCGACATTGGTTTGGACTTCGGGTCAGTGAAGAGTTTACTTCAAGTCGGCATGGACTTCACTTCGGACTTCACTTCGGGTCAGCATGGACCTCGCTTGGGGTCGACATAGGCTACATTTTAGGTCGGCATTAGACTTCACTTGGGGTCGACATACGAAATACTTCGGGTCACCAAAGGAATTACTTTGGGTTCTACTTCAGGTTCTACTTAGGGTCGGAACAAGATGGACGAGTTAGGCTCGGCGATCATCATGGCGGGCCCATGTAGGTGATAAGGCCCTATAGCCGGAGTTTCACCTATAAATACAGCAGATGTGGCTTTAGAAAATGGGATCTTCATTCTGCTTCTCTTCATCTTCTTCTACTGAGATGCTACTCTGTCATTGTTATTCTGGAATACCATATTGTAACTGTAATCAAATTTCAGTATAATAAAAGGAATTTTGTTGAGTGGACGTAGGCCGGAGTTAGCTGAACCATAATAAATCTTGTCTTTTTACTTGCTTTCATTTTAATTTTAGCTATTCTTCATATTATACTCTCTACATATACTCTATCTGTGATCTGTGACTGGATATGGGTGCTTTCGCTTGTAATTGGGTGTTGGTGGTCAATTTTGATGCCAATATTTTGGTGCTTTCACGGAGAAGGCTAGCAATCAGGGATTTGGAAATTTGGATCTTGGATTTGTAAGCTTAGGAAATTAGGTCTGAGAAGCGATGACTAGGCAATCAACGAGGAGAAAAAGGGCACAGACAAGATGGAAACAATGATGGATGCTATGTATGAAAGGATACTTTGCATAAAACAAAAAAGCGTATTTATACTACAAGTAGGGGTGGGAGCAGGTCGGCTTGATGCGGTTTGAAGCCCAAACCACTTCCCTACAACATCAAATGGTTTATCATACAAATCATTATACTAATCTTTTAAACAGTTCAGTTTTAGTCTGGTTTAACATAATACAGTTTGATTTTGTTACTATCTAGTTTGAACGCATATTAAATATGAAATAAGAGAATTCCCTCCATCAATAATCAATTTATGAAGGAAACTATGTGAAGCTTTTACACTTAAAGGTTAAAACATACAATTTTATATAGAAATGAAAAATTAGTTTTCAATTGTATAAATATTTCAATTTGACATTTAGCTACAAGTGAGATTTTGTTAGTAGGTTAACCAAACATCAACGTCAATTAATGCATAATCATTGAGTAAAATGACTAGAATAAGTTAATAACTAGAATTTATCCAATAAAGTGTAATGAAAAATATTATACTAAAGCTATAACTTCTTCCTTTATGACAACGATTATTATTAACATAATAACAACATACGTTGGAAATAGAATATACATCTTTAGTGTTAACAAGAAATCTTGTCGACACCCCAAAGTAAGATTTGAAGAGTGACTGACTCCTCCAAAAGCCCTTTCGAATTAGTTGGAATAATCGGAGGTCATAACTCAATGGGAATCAAAGAGGTCTAATTGGGTCAGAAGGGTGCTATTCCTTCGAAAGGAACCCATTCAAAAGGCACTAATGTGTGTATTCCTTAAACGAGACCACGTGCAAGTAGTGAATTAGACTTCATGTATTTGAAAGTGTCAAGTATTTACTTTATTGATCATTGATATGAATACAAGGGCTAAATTATTACAATAAAGAGAAATCCTCAATTTGATTTCTAAATTAGGGTTTACAAACTCAAGAAATGAATAAGTGTGGAAAGAATGAATTCAGATCCAAAAAACAACACCCTAGGGTCTTATTTATAGGAGCAGGCTGGACCCTTTCACATCGGTCCTTTCGACTTAATCGAAAGGACGTCTTTATGTCCTTCCGTTGTTGTTGAATCCAGAGTGCCCCTTTAATGCTACTTTCGAATAAGACCTAGATGCCTTCGTCTCCATCAGAAGCTATAAGAATGTCCTTCATGCTGTTGCAGATATATTGGATAAGCAAGAAAGGATGTCCAGACGTATTCGAAAAGTACATTCCTAATACTTGCAAAAGGTGATGATGTTTTCTCTTTTTTAACTTTCGCAACACTTGAATCTTCCTTTCGCTATTGGGTATCGAATCATTTTCCATGCATCTTTGCAGGCTTCCGTCACTATCGAAAGGGCATTTTCTTGGTTTTGAAAGGGTTATAGCATAGTTGTAGGCTTCCTGAACCTCTCCAATGTTATTAAGATGTAGTGGTAGCATGACAGGTCATTACTTGAACAAGTGAAGAAAGATCATTGCGAAAGGTCACTTGTAATGGAGGAGACCTTTGGATAGACAAATGATTGTTGCAGAAGGTGGCTTACAAAGGCAGTCCCCTTGATTAATGCAGAACCTTTCTTTTTATACCTTCGGATGCATTTACTTGGCTGGTTTTGAAAGGCATTCCTTTTGACCCCTTCGGAAGCATCAGATTCTTTCCACAGTCACGGAAGCTTGTCATTTGATACTTCAAAAGGTAATTTAACACATGCAAAACTCCTTTAGGCATGCAGAACTAACTATTTCGGAATGGATCAACTGAGGCGGAAGGGTAGTTTTATCCCCCTTCGACCCCTTCGAAAGCCCATAATTCTTTCAATACCCGCAAAAGCATCCCTTCGACTCTTTCAAAGGGCCTTGCTATCACTATAATTCTTTATGGTACTCTCATTCGTAACCTCTTGGGCTTCAACAGGGCTGAAGTGATTTTTGATGATAACATTTGCACCCCTAGCGAAGAGATGTTCTTGACTTGTCAAGTCAACCCTTGCAATCCAGCACCTTTCATTGCTTCAACATAAAGTTTTCCTGCCTATTAGTATTCCTAAGTGAATCGGTCCCTTTTATTTAAATCCGATCGAATGCTTTTTCTTGCATCTGTCTTGCTTATAAATTACATTTTCCTCTTCCTCCTTTTCATTTACCTGCAATAAAAAATCTTGGAGCAAGAATAAAAAAAATTAATCTCTCACTAAATTCACGATTTTAAGAGGCAAAAATTCAAACCAAAGGTGAGCATCTATTATTTCATATTAGAAATCAGTTTTTTGTGTTCGATTTTGATTTTGATTTTTTTAGGGTTTTAGTCCATGTTACGTTTTTGAATTTTGAAATGGATTCATATTTGTCATTCATGTAGGAAGATTCTAACACCAATTTTTATGCTGATTTTGACTAATCTATGGCATCAATTATGGTTCGAACTTGAACTTGCCAAATTTGGGTTATTTGCCCCTGTTGTATGCAGATTCAAGTTCAACACCTATTATGGCCAATGTTTATTTACCTTAGAGGATATTAAAAGTTAAAAATTAGCGTCCCTTACTGTTAGATGAATTAAGAAAAATATACTTTCTATATTGTCAAAATCCTTAATCAGCCTTTCGACGTAGTCGAACCCTAAAATTAGGATAAGCACATCTGTTTGCATTATTTCAATTTAGTGTTGACACATCCAAAACTTTTTTATGCCCTTTCGAATCATTCAAAACCTACAATAGATAATTAGAATATAGCTATCATCACTTTTTCCAACATAAACATTGTCGAAATGTTTCAATGTTCTTTCGTTAGTATCAATGCTGCTTTGTTTAATTCTTTCGACTTGATTGGAGTATAGCGTTTCGAAACTGTGTATTTTCAAATAGATATTGCATGGATTGCTGCACTTATTGTAAAATAGTGTCAAATCTGTAGGCTTTGACGTTGTCGAATGGTAAGTTCGGGTGGATCTAAGCCATAAAATAAGGAATGTTGACATTGGTTTCGACACTGTCAAAAGCTCAATGATTCGTACAGTTCTAATTAACTTTTACCCCTTTCGAAGGACCAAATGCTTCATCGGGTATTTGAGCCATTATAATAGGCTTTCGACACCTTCGAATGGTGTTAGTAGGAGGATAAATCATAACTTTGATGAAATTATATTACCTGGCAGGTTCATAGTAATTAAAAGAACTTCTAATAAGTCTGACATGGATATAATTCCGAAATTAGAATCTTCTCCAAAGAAGGTTGAAGCAGTTTCAAGATGCTCTCTCATAACTTCTCAAGATGAAGTAGATGCGATCCTCAATGATTGGGATCACAGGAGTTGAAGCTTTCCCTCTTGGCGATAATGACGCTATTCAAAATCCACCTAGAAGATATTTTGCTTATACCGCCATCCATATTTGGCATGGGGATTTATCTCATTTTCAAAGTTCTTGTTGAGATTTTTAAGTCATCTTGGCATAGCTCCTATCTAGTTATCACCTAATGTATACACATACCTTATCTCTTTGGAGCTCTTGGCTCAGAGTCGGGAATTCCTTCTCTAAGTGCTGAAGTTCTTAACTATTTAGTTTGCCTCGTTAAACTTGGGAATTTGAATAGCCAGATTTTCCAGGCTAATCCTCTCAAAATGTTGGTTTCAAAGGGAGTAAATAGGTTTAAGGATTGGGAACGCACTTCTTCTACGTCAAATGCTTTCCAAATATTAGTGGAGTCTTCTCTTCTCCTTCGTAAGTAGACCATTGCCATTATTTACATTAACTTGTTTTCTTTTACTGAATAATGTTATCTTATTAGGCCCTACTCCTAACTATCTCGACGATGAAGGCAAGATAATAATAAAGTTGATGGCTGCTGCCTCAAACCGTATTGGGAATAGATTTACGTTGCTGACTCCTAGCAACCTTCATAAATATTCCTCTTACCAGAAGGCCAGAGGACTCTTGGACAACCTCCTCTTGCCCAATATCTTTAAAAAGAAAATGCTTCTTAGTTTTGGGTAACCCTAAAAATATTTCATCCTTGTCCCCGATTTGTCCAGATCTACTTGGTAAACTTAAGTGTATCATTTCTAACTTGCATGTTATTTCTTAGATTGTTTTGCTAATCGATGCCTTTTGGTTTTAACAGCAGCTCCTCCAACTGAATTAACTATAAGTGAACCTCCCCCTCTGTCTTCAGAACTGATGCTCTAGCTCTGATACAAGCCATTTCTAGGTCCAAAATGATTACAAAGAGGAAATTAAGCAAAGTGATTGTTATAGGCTCTGCTCCCAAGAAAGCCAAAATTACTGATGTCCGGCCTTCTCCTATCCCAAAAGAGGGTGAATTTGTTGGTGCAGGAAAGACTTTAGAGGGTCCTACCTTTGAACCCACTTCTTCTGTAGATAACTTACGTTCTGCAACTGCTGATCAAATCACAATGGTTCCCTCAAAGGATGACTTTATGTCTCATATTGTTGTATCCGACTCTCCCAGTGTTATTGAGCAAATGCAAAAGGATCAAGAAACTTTAACTCCTTCTCAGGACTTAAATCCTTCAAGACCCTCATTACCATTGCCTTCTAATGAATTTGAGAATGTTGTGCAATCAATTATGTGTTCTCCATCGTTTTCTGCTATTCAGCCACTTACCACTGTACCAGATCTGTCAAGTCACTGTCGATCTCTTATCGAAGAACAGCTTCTGGGACATTCTATACTGCCTAATTTTCTTATTACTATTTTTATACTGAATCCCGACTCATGTTTTCTTTTTCTTTTAGATCACCAAAACTGATTCTCTCTTTAGGAAAAGGTTTCTAAGTCCTTTGCTGAGACGTCAAAGCTCGAGGAAGAAGTCTCGACTTTAAATAGTTAGTTCACTACCCTGACCACTGCCAAAGATAACGCACTAAGGGAACAAGAAAGGTTGAGTGCTTCTCTTACTCAAGCAGGTCTTACAATTTCTGATGAGAGGAAGGATAAATAGTTTTTAGCCGATGAGGTTTTAGCTTTGAGAATGACTTTGAAAGAGTCCGAAGATGAACTAACCTGGGTTACGCTAGACATGTTTCTGTTAAGAAGTGTACTTCTCTAAAAAGAAGTTTGAGAAGAAAAAGGATTCTTTATCCAAGAATATCAAAACTATTTCTGAGGCCAAGCATGTAGAATATGCTATCATATGATTTTTGTTTGATGATAATAAACACATATATATATATATATATATTCATATTAATTTATTTGTTATTGTACTATTTTATTTTTCTCTAAACTAAATAAATATTTGTTGAATAAAATAAATAACACAGAATTCATATTCAAACAAATATTTTATTACAAATTCAAATAGTACAAATTTAAGCTCTCACTATACATTTTCACACTACATTTTCAATTACAATTACAAAACAATTTTCAATTTTCAATTGCACCTTAATACAAATTCACTCAGCACTTGTATTTTTATCTTCAACTTTGTTCCAACTTGAATCCAACATCTGAGCTTTCTGCAAAATAAATTTTGATGCAGTAAAAACTAAAAAGAAAATATTTTGCAGTGCAAATTAAAGTGTATTTTAAAATACCGTTTCCCTCAGCTATTTGGGTTGTTCATCATCATTAATTTTTAATTTTACACTAACAACTTGTGACATGCACAGTGTATCACTGTACATGTCACAAGGCCATGCACACCAATATACACTTGCTTGTTAAAATTGTAGCGACATGTAAGCATAGGTCAAACCCGAGCCTAGGCTGGATTCAACTCAGGTGCAATACGAAAACAAGTCACAAAGTTTCAAATGCACAAGAGCCTGCATATACACATGTGCACTGCCGCAGCATCTCAAATTTCAGCAAAGTACACAACAGAGGCATACAAATTCATGATAATACATATGGCACTAGGGTGCTGCACATGAAATAGATGCCACTAGTCATATACACGTTCAAGTGAATGGGTTAGAGCAGCATTATGTTCATGCAACTGGAATAAGCTTCAAGATCACATGTAAACAAAGCAAGATCAGGCAACCTCACAAACCAAAACAGTCATCAATGCAAAGTTGAAATGGAACAAGACTTCAAAATGCACAACAACTAGGAACCACACAAAGGCAATCAAACTGCACAGATGAAGCTCGAAGCAACTGGAAGTTTAACATGAAGCAGTTCACATATAGCGAATGCAACCAGAGCACTTGGAGTTCAAGTTCAACCAGATCAAGTCAGTTTGATGTTGCAGTGAAATCAATCAAATGAAACACGATAACAAGACATAAGCACCACACAAGGGATGCAATAAGGACTGACTCAAGTAGAACCACCAACGTGACATGAAACAAGACCAGGCTACAATGCAGGCACACACCAGCTTTACAACATTTAACATAAAGATTCACATGAATGCAAATGTACACATAAATGTAATGCAACAGCATGTGCAGACTCAAAACGGTGAACCAGATCAACATACCAACCAGAGACAAATACAAGTGCACAAATATAGACATGAAGCCTCAAACAAAACCAGATATGTACAAGTTCAAGGAACTGGTCAGAGCACACACATATATACATATATGAATGTATATATGTATATAGTCATGAAGACCACATATAACAATGACTACATTGCAACACAGAAATGGCATATATATATGAATTCAACACAATGATCAAGTGAATACACATACATGAAAACATGAAACCAAGAAATGACTCAAAGCAATGCAAGGGAGTCATTAGAAAGCAAGCACTCAAGTAAACAGATCAATGAAAGGCTAACAAGATATCGAAAGAGGATAAACATACATTCAGATATGTACAAAGCTACTGGAACTAGACATGTACAATGCTACCATAAAATGACATACATATATGTACAACAAACAGCAAGTAAGACTCGAAGCATCAGTTAGTTTAACTCGAATACAAATGAAGTATCAACCAGACCACACTTCAGTGAGACCAGCATACATATATACATTGGTGACAATTTTTTTTGTGAACATGATATGATTAAAGAAAATGACAGTGAAGTAGCAGTTCGATGAAAGTCAAGAAATGATCAAGCCATGGGTTATAAATTTTCAAATAGAGGTATATGCAGTAACATGAACAAGCTAAAAAATCAAAATATATATCAAACATTCAAATGCCAAAATCGCAGTACAAATAAGGAGCAGTTTTGAAAAAGAAATGATCAAGCCGAAGTCATAGGAGAAAGAACGAAGCAAGTTCAAATTCATGAAGCAACGTATCAACGAAATGAATAGGTTAAATTTATCACCATCGTTCGATTAAAAAATCACGGTCAAGCAAAACTCACTGAAGAATTCAATTGAGAAATATAGGAACGAAAATTAAGGGTTTCAATCCCTATATAACCCAGTTACATTATCGACAGTAAACTGGTTTGAGTTCAAGTTATTACCAGAGCAATAAATCACTAAACTTGAATCAAGTCGAGCACAATAAAAAATTGAGAATGGGGCAAAAATCACATACTAATCTAATACCATTTGAGCTCGACAGTTGGAGTGACCCTGAATTAATCAAAGCCAACAAATCAATTGACAAAGCAACTCGAAGCAAAAACATAGTTCAATCGATCTATAGGAATCGAAAGCTTCAAGTTTTCATGAGGCCCTAATTTTTCAAGAGGAATGAAAAAGAAACGAGGCGGCCACAATGAAAAAAGAGACATCACTTTATTTTTCTCTTGAATTATCATTTTGAAGTGGACCGGTGTTTTATTCCCTATTGGGCTTAAATTGTTAATTAAGGTTTTGTTTAGTATTTTTACTTTTATTTTATAATTTTCATTTTAAAATTATATAACTTTCTAATGTGACTAGGGATAAACTACAAGGCGTAGTTTGAGAATTCGCAACTTAGTGGCTGAGTGGTGGCAGGGTTTTAAGCGTAGAGTTAGGTTAGTCGTTAAGGGTGTCACAAGTTTACGTGTGTAAGCGTATGACTACTTAATTTCTACTAGAAACCTTGGGGACATCACGTAGGCAGGGTTTTGCCGAAGCTGGGTAAATTTGTGTGTGATCTCTTCTGCATTATTTACTGTTACTGTTTTTATTTCCGCATTAATTATTATTACTAGTATCACCCTATTCAACCCCCCTAGGGTGAAAAAGATCCTACAAGTGGTATCAGAGCAGGATTAATAGCATAGATGTTTAACCCTAGTTGCAAATCTAGCGAAAGTTAGTCCAGTATTATTCTCCCTATTTTCGATAGAACGGATTTTTAAATTGGAAATAAAATTGGAATTTTATTTAAAATTTGTTAATTCTAAATGTTGGGATATTATTAAAAATAGGTGCGATATAGTAGACGAGAAAAATACTTTGATTAATGCTCTTGCCATGCATATATTATATTCTCATATTAATCGAGATAATTTTAACCATATCTCTCATTGTGAAAGTGCACATGAAATCTGGAATACTTTTAATGCAATATATGGTGCAAAAGTCAACAACGGTGAGAAATCCTCCACAACCGACTCAGTTGAAGAAATGTGCTTGACAGGATTTACAAAAGACAGCAGTGATGAAGATTTAATAGCCAATGAGATAAGTGATCTTTAATTCAATGATTTAGTTCCCTTATGCCGAAAATAATGAAGCTCTTGAGATGAAAAATAATAAGTTGAAAAGGGAATAACCTAAACTGCGTCAGAAACAATATGATTTGGAAAATGAACTTCAAAATATTAAGAAAACTAAAAATTCTAATTGCAAAAGGTATTTGGACTATGAAAAAGAATTTGCCAGTTTTCATGAAAACTTTCAAAAGTTAGAAAACAAAATTTTAATTCGGGAGAAAAACAAAACTGAGTTGATTTGTAAAAAATTTTTGCAAAAAGAGTTGGATAGTTTTAAGAAGTCGGAAAGTTCTAAATGTGCGATCTTTAAAAAGAAATTAAACGAGGTCAACGAAAATATCAAAACCCTTGAAAAAGAAAACGTGATTTTGAGCAGATCTGAAATTATTCGGTCAAATCACGAGTTTGAAAGGAGATTGAAAAAAAATCAAGGATTTTGAAAAAATTGAATTTAAAAAACTCCAACTCTTTGAAATTGAAGTGCTAGAAATTGAGACTAAAATTAGAGCTTGAAAGTGAAAATATGGGCTTGAAAATGAATAATTTTGAAAAGAGAGATAGTACCATTAGTTGTTGTTCGAGGCTAGTAAATGAAAATAAACTTTAAAAATCCAAAGTTAATAAACTTGAGTTGATTACTCGGAAATTTTTCACTAGAGGAAAATCATTTAATATGCTCTCAGAAATCAACTCTTCGTGAATAAAAGGAAAGGATTTGGATTTGCAAAAGAAACAACTAATAAACACTGTTAAGGGGAAAAGTGTGATACCCAAATATGTAAAGTGTGGAAATGTTGGACATGACAAGAATAATTGTCAAAATATATACAAACACAAAATCGTTAAACAAGTATGGATTCCAAAAGGTACAAATATAAATGGTTTGAAATTTAAACAAATTTGGATTCCCAATGGTACAATTGTAGATGCTAACGGTTTGTTGTATAGATAAATGTGGGTACCAAAAATTTCAATAGACAATAATAGTGGTCCTACATCCTTAATTAGACCATTTGCCTTTTCCAAAATTTAGACACATAAGTGGGCTAAGGAACAAATTTGCTGGAGATAGTTTTCGAGCTATTCTAGATGACTGATAAACTAAAATGTAAATGTTCCTTAGCCTATAAAGATTAGATGGAGATCAACGCATTTTGGATATCACGACATCGAAGGAAAGTGAGGTATGATCTCTTAACTCAATTTTGTTCATATATTGTTAATTATGTTTTCGTCGACATTGTTGAAGGATTTTTACCATATCTTAAACATCTCAACTTTGATTTTTGAAATTCTTGACAAATCAACAGAAAGAAAGATACTCACAACGTATCAATGAGTACAGAGCCAAAATTAAAGAACTTGAACATGAAAGATATCTCCTTCAAAAGCATTTTGCCGATTTAGAAAGGAAAAACAAGACCATTAAAGGTGCTAACAACGCTTTCAATCGTGCTCTGAAGACTCGTATCGATTCTATCCATGATGCTAATGAAGTTAGAAAGAAGGAAAATAAACTCAAAGAAATTCTTTGTATAACAATATGCCATATTCTTAATCCCTTAACTACTGAGAATTTAGATAAGGTTGTACGAAATCTTTATAATATACTTTGTAAATAATTTTGTAGATTATGTAAATTATGTAAATATCACCTAACTTGAAGCCCCCATTTATACTTATACAGTCATTTTTGAATTTTCTTCTTGACAACTTTGACTACGGATTTCTTTTATGTTTGTTGAATCATTTGATCTTCCTTATCAATCTTTTTTTCTTGCAAAGTACAAAGCAAACAACATTTCCTATCATTAATTCGAAATTTATGTAAGAATATGTTTAGTAGTTTGTCCATGTTATTGGATATAATATTAGAATTCTTGATAATAGAATTCTAGAAGTCCAAATCTATGATTATTGGAAATTAAATGTTGATCTGAAGATAATAAGTGATGATAAATCCATAGTTGAGAATGATTAAAGATTGGAAATTCTTATCTGAAAATAATAGAAGCCCTGAGATTTAACTTGGGCAATGATGAGAGAAAACCGAAAATTAGTCTCTGTTTAATAAAAGTCTAAAAGTCCGATTATGAAAATAATATAGGGCTAGAAATTCAAATCCGACCTTAAATAATAGAATTTTAGAAATTGTATTCTAGAAATAGCTGATAAAAAGCCAATAACAATTGTCTGGTAATAATAAAAATCCAAAAATCATCATTTGGAAATAAGTCATAAACGACCATGAATCCTCAGTTGAAGACAAATAATAGGAGTCCATAAACCCTTATCTGGAGATAATAGCCTTGAAACCCTGATTTTAGTATTGATAAGTGTACTCCAAAAGTTAATAGTAGAAGACTCGAGACCAATATTTAGGTATTAAAAAGTTAAGTTCAGAATCCATCTTCTGAATATTATCCAAAAACCATAAGTTCATATGTAATAAAGAAAGTAGTCTGGGAATTATCGTTCGAGAATAATAGAAATTCAAAAATCCGCTCCTGATTCTTTCACTATGCAACATCCTCTAAGGCTTTGTATATTATTAATGCCTTATGTGCCACTCCTTGGGCTTGGACGTCTTAGTCCGTTGTTGTCCGATGCACTTTGTTAGCTCATCCACAAGCAGGACCCAAGGACTTAACCGACCTCCCTTCGAGAGGCCTCCAGTCAGGCTTTATAGGCAGGACTGAAAGATTGTCCAGTGCCTTGACCAGGCCATAGCATGGCGGGATCAAGAGCTTATTCCGTCCTCTTTCCAAGAAGTGCTCCAGCTAGGCCTTATAGACGGGAATGAAGGTTGGTTGGTGCCTTGACCTGACCATAGCATGATGCATTCAAGGGCTTAATCCGTCCCCACTCTAAGGGGCACCTTGATCTGGCCATAGCGTAACACGATTAAGGGCTTGTATATACATTAACTTGGCCATAGCGTGTGGATAAAGGATTACTCTGTCCTCCCTCCAAGATGCGCTTTGACCTGGCCATCATGGCATGGACAAAGGCTTATGACCATTTTAAGGTAATTTCCAATTTTAAGGAGAATCTTACTCCCAACCATGTTGACTTTCTTATTCGAACGAGTCTTTATTGAATTCATCTAGGATTGCTTTACAAATCTATTGATCTTTCCTTGTTTGAAAATTTTAATGACCATCCATTCAAGAGCTCTGCGTTGATTGGTTTCGTGTCCGTTTATCATATGATGATAGCAGTAAAGTCCTCCCAGATTTCTTTCGTATTTGGGCTTTTTCTTTCTAGATGGCCAGCAATTGAGTTCCTCTCTTGCTAGTAAGTAGATTTTCTAGATTGATGTAGTCAAGACGCATTCCTTAGGGAGGCTTGATTTAAAGCTTGTCTTTTGAGGCTGATTTCTTGATCTTTTGTTGCTTGATTCAGGAGCTTCACCCTTAGTGACCAATTTCCTTTTTATAATCTTTCAAAGCCCACACAGAGGTAATCATCCACTTGTTACCCGATGCCAAATCTAAGCAAATGTATAGTAATCGACCATCATTCCTTCTTCAGAATAGTGCCATTTTAGTATAGAATTGAATAGTCTTCCTTGTTTGATCAAACAAGTTATCATCCCTACTTCTTACTTCTCCTAAAGAAAAGATGGGTGTTGGGCCAATGCGAAATGGGTTTAAGCTCCAATTGTCCGGATCATAAGATTCAGCTTTCTTCTTTAACATGATTCTTAAATCCTTTAATCTTAACATTTGTTCTTCATGTAGCTCAGAATCTTTAATAGTTTCATGAGGGAATCCAACCAAGTGTGGTTCTGAAGGCCTTGCTCGAACTTTTTGATTTTGTTGAGCATTATGGTGTAGGGTCTAAGTTTAGCTTAGAATGGAATAGGGATAGGGGAAAGAATTATTGGGAATTTGATAATGTCGGAGGTTTAGTCCCTCCTTCTAGCGCCAAAAATGTTAACAAGAAATCTTGTCAACACCCGAAGGTAAGAGTGATTGACTCCTTCGAAACCCCTTTCGAATTAGTTGGAGTAATCTGAGGACATGACTCAATGGGAAACAAAGAGGTTTAACTGAGTCGAAAGGGTCCTATTCCTTCGAAAGGATCCTCTTCGAAAAGCATTGGTGTGTGTATTCCTTAAACGAGATCATATGCAAGCAGTGAATTGGACTTCATGTATTCAAAAGTGTCAAGTATTTACATTGTTGATCATTGATATGAATACGAGGGCTAAAGTACTATAATGAAGAGAAATCCCCAATTTGATTTCTAAATTAGGGTTTACAAACTCAAGAAAAGAATAAGTATGGAAAGAATGAATTCGGATCCTCAAAACAACACCCTTAGGGTCTTATAGGCTGGTTCGCATCAGTCCTTTTGACTTAGTCGAAAGGATGTCTTCATGTCCTTTCATCGTAGTTGAATCTAGAGCGCCCATCTAATGCTACTTTCGAATAAGACTCGGATGCCTTCGTCTCCATTAGGGGCTATAAGAATATCCCTCATGCTATTGCAGATGTGTTGGATAAGCACAAAAGGATGTCCAAACGTATTTTGAAGATACATACCCAATACTTGCAAAAGATAATGATGCTTTCTCTCTTTTAGCTTTCGCAACACTTGAATCTTTCTTCCGCCACTAGGTATTGAATCATTTTCCATGCATCTTAAAAGGCTTTCGTCACTATCGAAAGGATATTTTCTTGGTTTTGAAAGGGTTGCAGCATAGTTGAAGGCTTCCTGAATCTCTCCATTGTTATTAAGATATGGTGATAACATGGCAGGTCATTACTTGAACAAGTGAAGAAAGATCATTGCGAAATGTCGCTTGTAATGGAGGAGGCCTTTGGATGGACAAATGATTGTTGTGGAAGGTGGCTTTCAAAGGCAGTCCCGTTGATTAATGTGGAAGCCTTCTTTTGATACCTTTGAAAGCACTTACTTGGTTGGTTTTGAAAGGCATTCTCGTTGACCCCTTTGGAAGCATTAGATTCTTTCCACAGTCGTGGAGGCTTGTCATTTGATCCTTTCGAAAGGTATTTTTAACACATGTGAACCTCCTTTAGGCATGCGGAACTAACTATTTCAGAAGGGATCAACTGAGGTGGAAGGGTTGTTTTATCCCCCTTCGACCCCGTTGGAAGCCCATACTTGCAGAAGCATCCCTTTGACTCTTTCGAAAGGCCTTGTTGCCACTATAGTTCTTTATGGTGGATCTACAAAAGCTTTACATGCAACAACCCCGACTTCACTTTGATTTTCTAAGCAAGGAAAAGGAAAAGCTTCTTAAGGAAATTCTGACATATCTAACGAAACTAATTTATGGTCGTGATAGTCCTCCAACTGGAGAATGGGATTACAGAAAATACCCTCCAACTGTTACCCCAGAAGGACTTAATGCCACTTTTGAATCAACACTTACTTTTTCAGTTAACTCTTTAGACAAAGTTAAAAATAATGTATCTAGACTTCAAGTTTGATAAGACAAAGTGTGAACTTTATTACAACAATGATGTTGTACCCTTCGTCTTTTTTCTTCTTGAGTTGTAACCATTCTACTGTAATAAAAGAAATTTGTTCTTTGGGTAATGATTTTTTTGTTTGTTTGTTTGAATATGAAACACAGTTAGCGATTATGTCACTCCCATCAGATTCTTTATCTTGCTTCATCAATCTTAGAGATAGATTGATTGTGGATCTTGAAAAGAGGAGCTTATCTAAAGATCTTTTGTCTACCAGGCTCCAAGGTAATACTCAAGCGCTGGAATAGCATAGGAAATTTTTGCTTCAGAAGGCGATCATCAAAGGCCTTGATGATCAAATTATCAGTCTTAAAGCGGACGTAAAGAAGAAAGATAAGATGGTTTCTCAATTGAAATGTCAAATTAAATCAAATCCTTCGACCGACTTAGATCATGAGATGTCCAAGTTGGAAATAAAACTAAAGGATAACCAAGCGCAGTGTAAATCTTTGCAATTTATCATGGGAGATGATATTCCGAATATCAATTTACCAGTTTCTCCAATCACCCATTTGTTGGGAATTCAACAAGGTCTTCTTTCTTAGCTATTTAAAAATTCCCCACTATAACAAACCCTCCTCCAGATTTAGAGAAAAAAGTGGTGGGCGAATGGTGCAGAAAAGTTAAGTTTGAAATGATGAAATATTTTGACAATCAACAAAAAGAAAGATACTCACAACGTATCAACGAGTACGCAGCCAAAATTCATGAACTTAAACATGAAAGATTCCTTCAAAAGCATAATGCTGATTTAGAAAGGAAAAACAAGACCCATAAAGGCGCTAACAATGCTTTTAATCGTGCTATGAAGACTCGTATCGAGTCTATCCATGATGCTGATGAAATTAGGAAGAAGGAAAAGAAACTCAAAGAAATTCTTTGTATAGCAATACACAATATTGTTAATCCCTTAACTGTTGAGAATTTAGATAAGGTTTTACAAGATCTTCGAGGCACACGCTTGTATTGTATAATATACTTTGTGAACAATTTTGCAGATTATGTAAATTATATAAATATCACCTAGCCTGGAGCCCCTACAGTCATTTTTGAATTTGCTTCTTGACAAATTTGACTACCGTTTTTTGTGTGTTTGTTGAATCATTTGGTCTTCCTTATCAATCTTTTTTTTCTTGCAAAGTACAAAGCAGACAACATTTCCTATCATTAATGCGAAATTTATGTAAGAATATGTTAAGTAGTTTGTCCATATTATTGGATATAGTATTGGAATTCCTGATAATAGAATTCCAAAAGTCCAAATATGTGAATAATGGAAATTAATAGATCTTGATCTGAAGATAATAAGTGATGACAAATCCACGGTAGAGAACGATTAAAGACTGGAAATTCTTGTCTAAAGATAATAGAAGCCCGGGGATTTAACTTGGGTAATGATGAGAGAAGACCGAAAATTGGTCTCTATTTAATAAAAGTCCAAAAATCCGATTATGAAAATAACAAAGGGACAGAAATCCAAATCCGGCCTAATAGAAATTTGGAAATATTTTTCTAGAAATAATTGATAGAAGGTCAATAACAATTGTTTGGTAATAATAAAAATCCAGAAATCATCATCTAGAAATAAGTCATAGAAACCAGGAATCCTCAGTTGAGGGCAAATAATAGGAGTCCAGAAACCCTTCTCTGTAGAATACCTAAAACCCTGATTTGGTTATTATAAGTGTACTCCAAAAGTTAATAGTAGAACACTCGAGACTAATATTTGGGTATTAATAAGTTAAGTTCATTAAATCCATCTTCTAAATACTAGCCAAAAACCATAAGTTCATATATAATAAAGAAAGTTTTTCGAAAATTATCATTCTGGAATAATAGAAATTTAGAAATCCGCTCTATGCAACATCCTCTAAGGCTTTGCATATTTTTAATGCCTTATGTGCCACTCCTTGGGCTTGGATGTCTTAGTCCATTGTTGTCCGATGCGCTTAGTTAGCTCATCCACAAACAGGACCCAAGGACTTACCCGACCTCCCTCCAAGAGGCGCTCCAGCCATGCCTTATAGGCGGGACCGAAGGCTTGTCTAGCGCCTTGACCAGGCCATAGCACGGCGGGATCAAGAGCTTATTCCATCCTTCCTCCAGGAAGTGCTCCAACCAGACCTTATAGGTGGGACTGATGGCTAGTCGGTGCCTTGACCTGGCCGTAGCATGACGCGTTCAAGGGCTTACTCCGTCCCCGCTCCAAGGGGCGCCTTGATTTGGCCATAGCGTGGCGTGATCAAGGGCTTGTAGATACTTTAACTTGGCCATAGCGTGGTGCGGATAAAGGGTTACTCTGTCCTCCCTCCAAGAGGCGCTTTGACCTCGCCATCATGGCATGGACAAAAGCTTATGACCGTTTTAAGGTAATTTCTAATTTTAAGGAGAATCTTACTCCCAACCATGTTGACTTTCCTATTCGAAAGAGTCTTTTTTGAATTCATCTAGGATTGCTGTACAAATCTATTGATCTTTCCTTGTTTGAAAAATTTAATGACCATCCCTTTAAGAGCTCTACATTGATTGGTTTCATGTCCGTTCATCATATGATAATGGCAGTAAAAACCTCCAAGATTTCTTTCGTATTTGGGCTTTTTCTTTCTAGATATCCAGTAATTGAGTTCCTATCTTGTTAGTAAGTAGATGTTCTTGATTGATGTAGCCAAGTCACATTCCTTAGGGAGGCTTGATTTGAAGCTTGTCATTTGAGGCTGATTTCTAGATCTTTTGCTGCTTGATTCAGGAGCTTCACCCTTAGTGGCCAATTTCCCTTTTAAAATCTTTTGAAGCTCACACGGAGGTAATCATCCACTTGTTACCCGATGCCTTTTCTAAGCAAATGTATAGTAATCGACCATCATTCCTTCTTCAGAATAGTGCCTTTAGTATAGAATTGAATAACCTTCCTCATTTGATCAAACAAATTACCACCCCTACTTCTTGCTTCTCCTAAAGAAAAGATGGGTGTTGGGCCAATGTGAAATGGGTTTAAGCTAATTGTCCAGATCATAAGATTCAGCTTTCTTCTTTTCTATGATTCGTAAAGCCTTTAACCTTAACATTTATTCTTCATATAGCTCAGAATCTTTAACATTTTCATGAGAGAGTCCAACCAAGTGTGGTTCTGAAGATCCTTGCTAAGACTTTTTGATTTTGTTGAGCATTATGGTGTAGGGTCTAAGGTTAGCTTGGAATGGAATAAGGATATGGGAAAGAATTGTTGGGAATTTGACAAAGTCCGAAGTTCAAGCTCTCCTTCTAGCACCAAAAATTTTAACAAGGAATTTTTTCAACACCCATAGTAAGGTTAGAAGAGTGATTGACTCCTTCGAAACCCCTTTCGAATTATTTGAAGTAGTCTAAGGTCGTAACTCAGTGGGAAACAAAGAGGTTTAACTGAGTCGAAAGGGTTCTTTCCTTACAAAGGAACCCCTTCGAAAGGCATTAGTGTATGTATTCCATAAACAAGATCATATGCAAGTAGTGAATTAGAATTCATGTATTCGATAGTGTCAAGTATTTACTTTATTGATCATTGATATGAATACAAGGGCTAAAGTATTACAATGAAGAGAAATCCTCAATTTGTTTTTTAAATCAGGGTTTACAAACTCATGAAAATAATAAGTATGGAAAGAATGAATTCGGATCCCCAAAACAACACCTTAGGGTCTTATTTATAAGCATAGGCTAGAACTTTTCACATCAGTCCTTTTGACTTAGTCGAAAGGATGTCTTCATGTCCTTCCGTCGAGGTTGAATCCAAAGCGCCCCTCTAATGCTGCTTTCGAATAAGACCTGGATGCCTTCGTCTCCATCGGGAGCTACCAGAATGTCCCTTATGCTGTTGTAGATGTGTTGGATAAGCATGAAAGGATGTCCAAACGTGTTCGAAAGATACATTCCCAACACCTGCAAAAGGTGATGATGCTTTCTCTTTTTTAGCTTTCGCAATAGTTGAATCTTTCTTCTGCCATTGGGTATCGAATCATTTTCCATACATTTTCAGAGGCTTTCGTCACTATCAAAAGGGTATTTTCTCAGTTTCGAAAGGCCTTGCTGTCACTATAGTTCTTCATGGTGCTCTCATTTGTAACCTCTTGGGCTTAGACAAGGCTGAAGCAATTTTTGACGATAACAGGTAGAATCTAAAATGAGATAGGAGTTACTTATATTTTTATCATAAGATTACTATCGTAAATTTTTGGTTCGGTCTGGTTTAATAGGTTCAATCGTCCAAACCGCAACCGAATCGTATCGATGTGGATCACTCTGGTTTGAGATATTTGTTTTGGTTAGCAGATTCGTTGCGCGTTTCCGCCTTGTTTTTGCAATCTGATGCGGGCTGTTTCTATACATCGATGTGGTTTATGCCCGCCCCTAACTAGAAGTGTCCATTAACATATTATATTCTAACAAAAAATGTAAATATTTTCTACTTCAATATGAACAACTCCAACCTCAGCTGTGAATACTACTAGACCCATTTTACTTTAAAGGCCATATAATCTTATTCGATACTATATTCACCATTAGTTGTTGGTACTTGTAGTTTGAAAGAAACCAAAGAATGTTTAATCAAGATAAAACCCCCTACGATAAATTGACTTACGCGGTTGCGCTTTTCACTTTCAATTGGATTTCAAATCCAAGTTATAAATCAGCAGAAAATGTTTCATTCAAGAAGTTTCTTAAAAATGTCAAAAGTCGTATTGATATCTTGAAGGTTGAAATCCTTTACAATAGTAGGGGACACAATATGACCTTAGGCAACGACCTTGCTGACATTTCTAATGTAGATAACTCATTGAGTGATCTACTTTTAATACGCAGCTAACTACTTTTACGTTCTTTTTTTTTTTGCCTTCACACACACAATTTTTAATTATACACACACACACATATACATATAAACATGTATGTATATATATACATATAAACATATGTGTGTATGTGTGTGCATGCGCGTAAACACACACTAAAATAACATTTTAATTGAGTGCTTCAAATTTAGTGGCTCTGACGGAATGGACTACTTTTCTCCATGGTTAGCTCTACGAGTTTGCCTACAACCAGGAGAGTTTTCGGTTGTGCTCACGGTGCCTAGTCTTCACCGATAGGCATCACCTATTCATATTCTGCATACGGGTTCACGGTCATGCTTCCTATCCTACTTTGAAAACCATGACTTCTCCGGTGACTTTGCCATTTTCGATTTTGTATTCCATCTCTCCTTCTAAACTAATTTAAAATTATGTTAGGTTCTTGGTCTAGGTCTTATGGTCTTAGCAGAGTCTTAGGAGTAGGGTGAGGTATTTATTTTATTTTTTGTGTTGGAGAATTTGCTGCCTAGAAGATACGTTGTAAGATTTTTTACTTTTTTTTATTTTTTTGAGTGTAGAATAAATCAGTCATTTTCGGAGGGGAAAAAAAAAAACCCCAAAATGGTAAAAATGTTCGAAGTGCATAATTTTTGTTAATTAAAAATTTGTATGGCATTTTAATGGGCAACGCGGTGTCTCTTTGTTCACCCCATCTCTCCATTTATTCTCGTTCTTTGTACTCAGGTCAATCCGATAATCAATTCATCAAATTTCACAGATCACCCTGAACAGAATATGTTTCTTAGTGATATCCGCAACGCCGCCGTCCAAGCCGCAGCCATCGCTGCTGTTTTTCACTTTAACCCCGTCGCTTCCTTTTCATCCTTCTCCGGCACCCGACCAGATCTCGCCGTTCCATCTCGGCTGATATTAAAGTCGTTATCTATCAAATCAACATTCAGCGCACATGCTTCATCCTCATCTGATAAGGATAACAGCTTAAAAACTTTCAACAACGATCAGGCTTTAAATGTTTACGAGAAGCCGTCGACTTGTACAGCGGACGAGCTTCATTACGTGCCTGTGAAAGGAACTGAGTGGAAGATCGCGCTATGGAGATATCTGCCTTCTCCTGAGGTAGTTGAATTTTGTTTATTTATTTTGTATTTTAGGTTGAGGGTGTTTCATTAAATATAATGAAGGTTCTTTTTGGGAATGCCAGGCGCCAAAGAGGAATCATCCTTTGATGTTGTTATCTGGAGTGGGAACTAATGCTATTGGATATGATTTGTCACCCGGGGTAAGATTTTATTTTAGTAAATGTGTTGTTTATCATTTGGACAATACAATGGCTTTGCCTAATTTATTCAAGTAGTGAATATGATGAAAATGATAATGAACTTGATAATGCGTATGGTGTAAGGCTGAATGAAGATGGATGGAGGCTGTGTTTATTTTGATGAAAAAAGGCTTAATGCTTAATTAAACAAGTGATAGGAAGATGTTAACTTGTTTGTTTTCAAATAAAAACTTTTATTAAGTCTTATATTCACTTAGTTGAATAAGCAAAATTTCAATGCCTATTGCCAGTGCCGATAACTTATTACACAACATTTTCCAATCATACCCATATGCGACATAACATGTAATTGTTTTGTAAAGTTTTTTTATTATATCAAACAATTAGAAAATTTCACTCACACATGACATCAATCTTTTTTTCTTCAATTTTATCTCCTTTTACGGTGAGGTGATTTTTTTCCCTGTTTTGTTTTGATTTTAATTTTATACTGTATTTCAATCACTAGAAATAATGTTAAGAACTAGCGATGAAGAAAAATTGATGACAACCTACCGTGACGTTTGCATACAATTTGAAGTTAAAATATGATAATTTATAAATTAATTAATAAGAATGAAAATAAAAAATAAATAAATTGAAATATATAATGTAGGTGTGAAGAATTATAAATAAATAATTTCGACAAGCTGAACAGTACCGATTTATCTTAAGATAAATGAAAACTGGAATAAAATCTGCAATACATACGAGGAAAATCAACATATTAAATAATTACGAAAAGTTGGACAAGTACAAACTTCAATTTTTTTATAATGAAATATCTTCTTCTCGATCAAACTTTTATAAAATATATTTACGTCATCTAATTTTCTATTTTCGAGTGTTTTATAGATTTGGTATTACTTATATATGTGAGCATTTCTTTGTTTTTTTGTTTGTGTATGATATGAGACATAAAATAAGATGATTAAGTGTATTTTGTATGACAGTTGCGCAGAAGAATAATTAATTTTTGACTTCGAGGGGTAATACTGTCATAGCAGTAATTATGTTTACAAAACAAATTTTTAATCAGAATGTAAACAAGCAAAATTTTAAGTATTCAACAATCAGTATTCAGCATTCAGTATTCAGTGTTCATTGTTCATCATTCAGCATTTTATACAAACGGTATCGTAACGTTGAGCGCTGAACGTCGAAAGCTGAATGACCAATAGTGAAGATTATATGTTTGAAATGTTGTTTGATTATTTGTTGATTAGAAATATGCTTTACTATAACTAGTACGCTGGCACATGTGTGAAAGAAAATTCAAGTCTCTAAACTTTGAGCTTTTGAGTAATCATAAATGACGATTCATGTAATTCTATTAAACTTTGAGCTTTTGTTATGGAAGGAGCTGCTAAGCATTGAGATTGTGAATTACGAACATGGTAAGAGCAAGAGCAAATTTGTTGTTAACGCCTAAGAAAGTGATGATTACGAATTGCCAAAGTATCCTTATCTTATGACAAAAAGTAAGAGGATAAATTAGACATTTCAAAAGCTTCATGGAGAAGTTTGCCTTTATTGTGAATGTCATTTATCACCTTGTTTGTGTGATATTTATATACACAATGATTTATTAAAAATTTAAAATTAGAAATGGATTTAACCATCTTCTTAAATAAATTTAAAATAAATTTTCACTCATTTATTAGCATGCTACTAATTTTGCCGCAAAATAGAGAAGATCAATAATTTGATCACTTAAATTTTCCTTAAAGCTAGTGATTCAGATGAAAATACTTCACTATGACTCTTGGAGCCTGTAGTGGTTCTTGGTTATTAATTCCATTGTTCGTTTTAACATAAACGTTTGTAGTATCATTTTTTGTCCAGCTTCTAAAAATAACTCATCGTTGAGTAAAACACAATGTAGAAAGTTGTGTATCGATACACATGTAATACCTATATCCCTTTGTTAGGAAAACTTGTATGGAGCTTTCTAACTAAAATGGAAACATTTTTTTAATACAACAAAACTTCGTTCAATATTATTTTTTAATTGAGCATTTGCATGGTTGAATCTCTCTTTCTCATTTGTTTTTGTATAATTCACATCATAGAGATAATACATACCTATAATGTGATAGCAAGTTAAAGTCAATATGTTAAGATGATTTATGTAACTAATATTTATAAATTTATTTATATAAATGAGGAATTGTAAAGTTATTAATAGGATTACAAATTGTTTCGTTGAGGACCCTTGAATCATGAGGTTCTCCCTATTGTTCAGCTATGACATATAAATTTCATATCAAAATCACACACCGTCTTGACATTTTAACAACAATTACATTAACCATGGTATGTAAAGTGAATTTGATCACGGATTGAAATATTTACATCTATTAAAGTGTCATGATGTTCAAATAACAGTTTTGGTCATTCTCTTAGTTGAACATGAGATTGTATATTTTCAATTGGTTTGTTAAAATTTGATGGAACTATCATTTCTTGAGCGAAATCTCTCGTACCTATCAAACTTCATGAAAATGCTTGTTGATCGTTTGACCTGAATGGTGGTAACAATATCTTACATTACAATATGATTTCTACAATGACTTGTGATGTATATAAACATTGTCATCTTCTCTTTACCATCTACATAGCCATTGTCCTGAAACCAATTCTTTTCCTAAAAGTAGCAACATAACTTTATAATGGATGATTTATCCTTTTCAGATTTATTATACTTCGCAACAGAATGATCGTCTTTGAGCTTTTGAATGTTTTTTCCTTTTCAAAAAGGGAGGAAGTTAAAAACTTTTTGTCATACATTTCTATGATTCCATCTTAAGGAATATTAAAAGTGACAGTAACCTTGCCCGTAATCATTTTTTGAATGCATATTTTATTTTAAAAAAGCGTACGTACACAAGTCAGTTGAGCATACATACCCATCATAGCTCATACCAATTATTCAATATAATGCAAGCTAACAAACTCATCTTTCTCTATAGTAGTAAGCAAACTATATATTATTATTTGAACACGATGTAAGAACAAAGTAGTTAAGACGCTATGGCGCAAGGTTTGCGCCTTGGTCTTTTTTGTGCGCCTTTTATAATAGTTTGGGTTTTTTTTTGTTGGAAAAAAATTACACTATGAATTACTACTAAAATGATATATTTAATATTGATAACCAATTTTTTTGCAGATAAAGAAATATAGATTAATTGGTAGGAAGTCACAAATGGTAATTCGAAACCAAAACAATTACAAATTCAAGTCTTAATATCGAAAACATAGAAGTTATAAATTACAACAACAATAGGCTAGAAATGATAAAGATATTCAAGTTCAACTTCTACTAATCACTAATATCCAAACTAGCATCACCATCCTTCGAACCATCATCTAACTCTAAGTCGTAGTTTTCCATTTCCTTCGAATCATATTCAAAATTTTCACCCTCCGAATCATCATTTATAGTAGCTTCTTCATTTTCAACATAACTAGGTCTCATAGTAGAAGTTGAAGATTTTTCTTTTTTCTTTTGACTTGGCAACATGTGCAACCTTTCTCCCACTCTGGATGCGCGTGTCACATCTTCCCATGTCAATGTATCTCCTTCGAAAACCAACCCATCTTCGAAAACCAACTCATCCTCAATGTCTGAATTATCTTCTTCCACGTGACCGATCATCCACTCATTTGAAGCAAACATTCCAAAGCAATTAGATCAGTCTACAACGATTCTTTAAATTTTGATTTTACTTGATAAATACTAGCTTTTGTAGTCTTTCATGCTCACCTTTATTACGCTTCTTGTTATGTATCTAATTCAAAAAAAATATAAACGACAAATTGGCAATATGTTTAAAACATAAAGATACGGATAACTAGGATTAGTACGAAATGTTATGCAAAATAACTTACATGCTCAAAAATGCTCCAATTTCTCTCGCAACCGGATGCATTACAAGTCAAACTTAAGATTTTTGTTGCAAACTTTTAGAGTGTAGGAGTTGAATTTCCATATTAGCTCCACCACTCAGCTAAGAAAAAAGTAATAATTAATATTATTTATCCAAAAATTTACTAATGAAAGTTATGATGTATGAACTAATGCTTACCAAGGGATTTTGTGTCTTTAGATTTGATTTTCAAGTTAATACCAAATTACCCTTCCGCTTTCTTCTATAAAGACGATTCATCATCACCTTCTATTTATTATTTTTAGAAAGAACTCTCTCAACCCATGTGTACAATGCACATGTTACTTCTTCATCATGCTCAATGGAAAGATCTTTGTAGAAGAATTGTGGATTGAGATCGCATGCAATTGATGATGAAGTTGATATTCCTGCCATAAATATCTGTGTGCTTCTCTTCATTTCCTTTAAAAGATTTTTCATTGGCTTCTTTAGCCCTATCCATTGCTTCATATGTGTATTTCATAGTTAGTCTTTTATCACCATCAACCAATAGAACACGAACAAGAGGGTCCATCACTTTAAGAGTATAAGAGATCTTATTTCAAAAGTGTGCATTTAAAACCGTGTCATAAGCTTTCTCTCCTTTCATTTCTTTTGCTCACTCGCTTTTAACCCATTCTTCGAAAGTGACATAGTACGAAGATGCTTTTTTGAATTATGCAAACATAGAAAACTAGTCGCAAAATGTGTAACTCTAAATCTCACCAATTCCTTGTTTCCATTAAACATCCTTATCATGTTCAAGACACTGGATATAAATAAATCCCAAAAGTGCAACTTATTTTTAATTGTGTTTGCCACCTTATTTATTTTTCCAATAGCCTCAAGTCAATGCAATGAGCCGTACAAGGAGTCCAATATTTTTTTTCTTTTTGCCATTAGCAACTCACCTATAACAAAAAATAAATATACGAATTGGATTAGTTTCAACAAAATTGAGTAACTAAAACTTTGTAAATAGATATTTAAAAGTAAAACTCATCCGCTAATTTAAAATTATTTTCATTATCCGTTATGACTTGAACAACATTCTTTACGTCAATTCTTTCAACAAACTTGTCAACGAACTCAAATATCTTCTTAAAAGGGTACATCTTCGGATTAGACACAAAAGGGTGCATCTTCAGATTCCACGAACATTGTCCCTATAGAACAATTTACTAAAAAGTTAAACATATTCTTCCCCTTTGATCCGTCCACCCATCTGACATAATGGAGCAACTATATTTCACCCATTTGGCCTTACGTCCCTCATCAATTCATTTGTATAATTCAACTCTTTATTTATTAATGGTACTCTCAATTCATGATAACTAGGAAGCTTTAGATTAGGTCCATATCTACCAATTGTTTCAACCATGTCCTTAAATGAATTCATACGAGCAACATTAAATGCAACCAGCTTGATAAAAAACGAGCAATGTATTGATTGGTTCCAGCTCTCAATTCTTTATCACGTGCATCATTTATATTTGATTGTCTCAACCTAGACGATCTTGTAACCCTATCTTGTTCACTTTGCTTTGTTGTCATGTTAATCATGTACAAATCAGTCGGGTCTTTTGCATTACCCTTTATTGATTTTGCCTTCTTTCCAACATTCCTTCCACCAATGTTAACTCTTTTATTAGCTAGTGTAACTTCTTCAATTTCATCATCTTTCAAAATGTAGTTCTCATTGCTTGCATGAGCTTCAAAAGCATACGTCTTCCTACATTGTTTACTAGCCATAACGTTCAATAAAATAGCTCTCGCTTTGGATGGACATTTAGGACAAGCACTTGTATTTCTAAAGCCTTCAATTTGATGTTTTGCTCTATTTATTCCGTTCGAGGTCATTTTTAAGCAATACATGCAAGTCACTTTAGTAGGGTTGTTTTCATTTGCAAAAAAAATGTAATTTCACACAATATCTGCTCTACGATTCTTAGACGCGGCTGAAGAACCCACCGAAGTATATGTTTGGATCCATGTCTACGTGGAATGAAAAAAGTAAAATAAAGTTATTAAACTATTTTATTAACTATTTTGTTAGATAAAAATCATAATTCGTTCATATACTTATAAATATTTAAATATTTTATTAACTAGATATGTAATCTTAACTATTTATAATTCATTCAACCATTTAAATATTTTATTAAATAAAATCATAATTCATTCATCTATTTATAAGTATTTAAATATTATATTAATTAAATTCTAATTTCAACTATTTATAATTAATTCAATTATTTCAATATTTTATTAATTATTTTATTAACTAAATTAAATTAAGTCATATTTTATAATTCATTCAACTATATAAATATTTTGTTATAACTATTTAAATATTTTATTAACTAAAAATTAAATTAAGTCATATTTTATAATTTATTTAACGATTTAAATATTTTATTTAACTACTTTAGCATGTAAAATTAAAATTTAACTATTTAATTAACTAAAATTTAAAATTTAAACCATATTGATAACATTAATTTAAGTTTTAAACTAAATTAATCAAATTAACTTTAAAGTTTATATTAATTTAAATTAACTTTAAATAGTTTAAACTAATTAAATTAACGTCGTAATTTAAACTAATTAAAATCAACTTCAAAGTTTATAGTTAAAAAACCTAATTAAGCACTACTGTAGTAGTTTAAACTAGTAATTAAAAAATACCTAAATCAGGTTCAGGCTGGAGCGACGACAGTGGCTAGACAATGGCGGCATTAGACGGCGGCGGCAGGAGTAGATTGCAGCAGTCGAATTTTTTCAAAACCTTAAAATGAAATCGACCGGTTAATTTCAATATCGATTTACAAAAAAGGTTCGAGTTTGGATCTATTTTTTGGGTTGGCCTGCAAAACACAGTTGCCTATTCGAGGCGCGTTATATTGTGCCTCGGCGACTCAGAAAAAGTTACGCTTATTGCGCTTTTCATGCGCCTCCACTAGCGGAGGCGTCTCGACGTCGAAGAGGCCAATGCGCGCGCCTATGCCTTTCTGGCACGCACGCCTTAATAACTTTGTTTAAGAATTCAATTTTGTTAATTATACTATTTTCATTCGTGAATGCTACCTCAATTCTGGTTACTCATGAAATAACACTTTAACTTCAATGTAATCATGTCTAGATATAACACTTATGTTCTTCATTTCTTTTGCAACAACAATTATATCATTGTGTGAAGGTCTTTTGCCAGCCTCATCCTTGTCAATTTGATCTTATAGAACTTCAACTAAATTTTGAATCCGTTTCCCCAGAGGTTCACTGCTTGAACTTTTATGCTTTTTTGTTTAGAGGGATGAGGTTTAAACTTAGCAAGACCACCATCACCAATCTCTCCATTAAATGGACTGTTATGCTCTTCATTAACTACATTTCCTTTAAAAAAAATCATTTTCCACATAAGTAGACAAAGGAGCTTCCTCTACATTCGCATCAGTTGCTATATCATCATCCACTTGGGTGCTACCTGTTTTAAGGGGTAGATCAGATGATGTAAATGATCATGCATTTTTTCTTCCTACATTAGTACTTTTAAAACTCACATTTAACATTTTTGCTTGAGTAAAGTACCACTTTTATTTTAATGAAGAAACCACCTTTAACATCTCAACATTTTCTAAAGGAGATTTTCATGCTTTAGGATATTTTTATTTAGTGGAAGTACATATGATAGATTAATATCCAAATATGAGAAAATTAATTAAATTGATGTTAATAATAATGTAAAGCATATATAATGGACTTGCCGAACCGACTTCATTTCATTTTTTATGGGGCCAAAATTACGGAATGTGTTCCACCATTAAATCCATGTCCGGACAATCCAATTATTTTATCCAAAGCGATAGTCATCTCTTGAATAAGTATAATGATTTTTATATTGCTAATGTTAGTAGTTGACATCTCACTTTGTATTAAACTCTTTCTCTAAACTTTTGCACGAATGTAAGGTCGATATGACTTCTTTATGCCCACGACTACCAACCTCTTTCAATATAATTCAAGGAGTTTTTCCATTTTAGGATTTTATTGCAAAAGTAGCCCTACTTTGAAAGCTACATTTGCTTCATTGTCCACACACTTACTTTTAGAGTTCTTACATGATATCATGCGTATAGATTTTAGAGTGCCGACAAATTTAATGCGTAATCCTTTTTAATATAGCTTGACGTAAATGGCAATTGCTTCTCATAATCTACTAAAAAAAAAGGCACTCTATAAACTAGGTTGGTTAGAACTTAGATTTTTAGTATGTGAAAAAAATGATGGAAGAAATTAAAAACGTTCGCTCAAAACATGTATGGTTCACCGGTTTGCATTGAAGAAATTGAATACAACGTGATGGAAAATTTGAAACTCCAACATTCGTGATTCATGAACCATGAAATCGAATCCATGGTTGTGCAAACACATCGTGAACAAAACTTCAGAAACATTGTATGATAAGAGACAAAGCATGAACTGCTTAGGTGTTGTCTCACATCATTTATGGGGTACTAAACATGGGTTAAACGTAGGTTAACTTCAATATTTTCAATGTTGATTTTTTGCATAAAAATCTCATTACAACCAGCATACATTTAGTCATCTATAGGCCATTTTCAGCTTTACAAACTATTTAACAATAAAAGATGACATAGTTAGTAAACAACAAAAACACATAATATCCAACCACCATACAAGAAATAGTTAAAAGCCTATCAAATGAAGTATAAATGAATCCTAGCTGGTAGAGCTAATCAAACTACAAAGAAATAGACAAAATATAACTTCAGAAACGAATTTGCTGCTTCTAACAGAATACCAAAAATTGTTCTTATTCCTCGATGAAGAGTAAATAAATTTACAAACACACAAAGTCCTTCATTTTGTCATATGTATGTGTGTGTATGTATGTACACACATGCTAGACATACATATATGTATGTCTAGCATGTGTGTACACACACATATGGGGAAGACCGCATCCCCTTCTATTCAGCCTCCTAGCGCAGCCCTCTAATTTCAACCACTCGTTCCGATTTAAATAATAATATTTTCTCATTTATCACACCATATTATTATTTTAATCGGAACAAACAGCTGAAATTAGGAGATTGAATAGGGGGGGCTGCAGATCCTTATGTATGTATGTATTAGGGCAACATGCAAAACGAGTATCTGCAACTATCATAAAATTCCTAAGATAATGTAGGTCTTTGCTTCTTGATACTTATACCTTGCACATAATTATAGTTATAGTCAATCCATAATGCATTTAAACTACTTTCATACAGTTTTGAAAGTTTTTGGACATGATACATGTAAATCTGTTTGGTTTCATTCCATAAATGCACGAGCCTTACAATAAAATGCGGGGCGATGGAATTTTTGTAATTTATTATACTGATTAGTTTATATAAATGGATTTTGTGTAAATGGATTTCGAATAAAATGCGGGATGATCGAATCATGTGCTTGATGTTCATGTAAATGGATTTCGTAACTTGCAGAAGTAATAGAACAGGTTCAAATCTCGTATGCATAGCTTCATAAGAATAGTATACATAGCTTCATAAGAATATTACTATGATAATGGTAGCTAAACAATAAAATACTTAATTTTGATTAAGATATTGCGTATTTTTGCAACCAATTTAGATGTGCAAAACCATTCAATCTTAGCCAAAATATGTAGTGGGAATCATACTCTTCAATCATAGTACAAAAAATCACATAAAAATTTACTTGAAAGATATTTGGATGTACTCTTAAATGAAAAAGCTGTTTTCTTGAACTGCTGCCCTGAACAAAAGAAGAAACAGACAGTGCTATTTATTATAATAAAAGAAGGATAAGAGTAAAAGTTGTAAACTGCCATTTGCAGATTTAGAATTTGAAAAAGCTAAAAGAATTCGCTTATTATTTGTCTGCTGGTTTGACTGAGTATCGTTGAATGAAGCATTCAATCAAACACTTTAGTAAATACTGAATGCATTCTGGTCCTCCAATCAACACTTCTATCTTGAATCATATTTTACTTAAATATGTTTTTTTTAGATCATATTTTAATATTTCATTCCCATATTAACTTAGATCCAAGGTTCTAAATCTTGAATTTCGGTCATGTCTCGTCTTGAAATTTTCACACAAGTCATCTCATATTAGAGACGATATCGGACGAGATTACTGTATCTCGGGTGTACATCTCGGATTGACATCTCCAATCTTAAAGTACATCTTGGGAATATCTCGAAGTAACTTATGTGTCTAAAATTGATGTTTAAATAATTTATTTAACTATAATTTTTGACATAAAAATAAAAATTATATCTTCATTTGCATTACAAAAGAGTTGAAATTAATGTTTTGAAGAAGAGTGGTAGCGCTATTTGCTTAATTTATTTGGTAATGATCGAATCGTATAATCTTATTTGAACATTAAAAAAAATGAAGTCTTTGTTGTGACTCATCAAAACAAAAAGTAATATATTTGTTCAAGGAATTGATATATATGATCGGATTGAATAGTTTTTTGAAGCTATATGAAAATGAAAAAATATAATGTAAAAAGAAAAAGGATATAATTTCGGATGAGACCTTGAACTAAGATTTGGATCCATATTTCGGATGAGATTTGAATATTTCGAACGAGATGAATGTCAGAGGAGATGTGAAGGAGATTTGATGTCTTGCTTTTTCCAAGTGTGAAAAGCAGATCTTGGAGTAGATCTCGGGCGAGATATAGAAGATTTAAAACCATGCTTAGATCTTCCTTGTTCTTTCCTTCTAAGTAAATATTAAATTCTCCTCTACTGGCGTGTTTCTCCATCTTGTATGTGTCCAGGCCCGGCTCTTCCCCGAAGCGGCAAAAGCTTCCGCTTAGGGCCCAAAAAAAGCTCGGGCGCCATCTTCTCCAACGCAGTCAACAATGAAAAAACCCACGAATCGTGATTCATAAGAAAAAAGTTCACGAACGAACAACTGTCTTCAATCAACAGCGACGGACAGGGAGGCCGGAAGCGTAGGCGGGGATGACTTGACGGCATCATCTCTTCCAAATAAATCGACGGCGAAGCGACTCCATCCATCTTCAAAGTCTTTGACTCTAATCGACCTCGACGACAACAAGAAGCACAGGTTAGACAACAACAGCTAGGGCATTGAAACCAGTTAAGTCTTGAAAAGGCGTTGCTCAATTTATAATATATGTTTTTATTTTTTATTTTTCAGGTATTATTGTATTGTAATTTGTAATTGTAATTGTAATCCCAAGGTCTACTTTTTTCATTTTTTTTCTATTTCCTGGATGCTTTATATGTTATAGCAAATCATGATTTTGTTGAGCAGTGAGCACCATTGAGCTTTTTCTGCTTTGTTGTTAGACTATCAGTTTTATTATTTTGGTGCCATCGTGATCGATTGGATGAAAATAAAATATGATAACAATGGCTATATTTTGATTGATAAAATCCAAATTAAAATAATAGATTTTACATAACAAATCCTGTGAAGAAGCCGATCGATTCCAAAAGATGTGCTACTGCTATTAATTTTTGTAAATTTTAATCAAGATCTTATTAAAAGTTAAAATAACCTATAAGTTTGCTGCATTCTTTTATGTTAGTTGAAACAGAAAGTATGTTGAGATTAATTGACATATGGTATCATGACTATAAACATGTCTAGTATTCTTGTGATCCATTCAAAGAGGTTAATGTATTTGCAGTTCTTACCTGTTCTATTTTAGATGCAGAAAGTTATTTTACTTAAATAGGTTTAACTTTATATGCGATAAGAATCATAAACTCATAATCGAACATATATTTATAACAAAATCTGTACAATTGTAAAAGTTGGTGAAAAAAGACATTAACTATTAATTTTTAATGTTTTACTTATTACAGAAGGTTATTTTACTTAAATAGGTTTAACTTTATATGTGATAAGAATCATAAACTCATAATCGAGCATATGGTTATAACAAAATCTGTACAATTGTAAAAGTTGGTGAAAAAAGACATTAACCTTTTAATTTTTAATATTTTAGTTGTTAATATATAATAATTTTAATTGTTTTATAGTGTTTAGAAATGCGCAAACAAGAAAGATTGAATGATTTGCCACTGTTATTGACTGAACAAGATATGACCTATGAACTTGAATATGAAAATATTATTAGTAAATTTGCAAGTCGGAATGCTAGAAAAATATTCATAATGACTAATATTAATTTTGGTGTATATCTTTAAATATTGGTATGCAAAATGTTATTTTTGTTTATTCCTTATCTCATTATTTATAAAAAGCATAAATTATTCTGATGATTTAATTAATGACAATAACATTAGTTTTTATATAAGGACATATGTTTTGCAATTGGCTTTAGGCACCGAAACTCCTAGGACCGGCCTATGTGTCTGTACCGTTTAAGTCTACTTTCTTTAGTTTTCTTGTCTATGGAATATGATTGGCTTAATGCTTATTTGAGCATTTGATTGCATTATTTGCATGGGTTGAAAAATGGCAATCATGCGATGTTTTCCATCTAGAGATCTTGTCAACGGATATATACGGACTAACTCATCAATGCAACTTTCTTTTGATATTTTTTTAATTTCTGTTATTTTCCAAAACCCCCTTAAATTAATTTAGCTCTCTCTCTATCTTGTATGTGTCTGTACCATTTAAGTCTACTTTCTTTAGTTTTCTTGTCTATGGAATATGATTGGCTTAATGCTTATTTAAGCATTTGATTGCATTATTTGCATCGGTTGGAAAAGCCATTTTGAAAAAAATTGGCAATCATGCGATGTTTTCCATCTAGAAATCTTGTCAACGGATATATACAAACTAACTCTCCTTTTGGTATTTTTTAATTTCTGTTATTTTCCCAAACCCCCTTAAATTAACTCTCTAAATTTTCACCATATAAGCGATCCTAGAAATGGACAGCAATCATTGCCTATGTATGTTATGAAACAATTTTATAGGAAAGGTTTACCATAACATTTCTAGCTGCCCAACTTTAGTATATCTAAACTAAGGAGTAAGAGCATACAGAGAAGATAAGTTAAGATTCTTGTATTGTAATAATTATTATTCATAAATGAGAATAGTGCAGGTGCTATCTAAGGTATGTGTGAGTCGCAGAAGGAAACATAAAACCGCATGGTTCCTACTTCATATCACACTATTTAGGATCACTAATGTTTAATCATTTCATTAGAAAGGGTTATTATCATTATAATAAATGTAGCATGGATAAGGAGCACAAAGTAAAAGTACCAATTTTAGAAATGGCTGCCATGTATGTAAGCTGGAGAATTTTATTTGAAGATGCATGTTTATTAACACTAACAATTTTTTTTATGAACATATAAAAGCATATACAGGTTTATTTTAATTAAGCTCATGAACTACTCAATAGAAGTCTATAAGATAAGTAAATAGTAAGTTTATTACCACCATCGCATTTCTCATAATCTAGCATTTTTTACAACATCCAAATTGGAGGTCTGAGGCGAACTTGGAGATTTTTAAGATGATTTTGGGGTTAAATGTCAAAATTTGTTGGCTTGGCTTTTATAGGTTGAGATAAAGCTTATAACTATCAAAATTTGATGAAAGGAAAAAATATTGAGTGTTAACTTTGCAAGGGTGGGCCTAACATAAATGATGAATGTGTGTGTGTGTCAGATTTTATGGAGGTTGTTGCTTTTGAGTTACAATGATAGCTACTCAAATTAGGAGTGAATGATAAGTGACAGCTAGGTAAAGTGCATATTAAGTCAGTGTATTAAATCTCCTTTATCTCCCAAATGAGATCTCTGCAAAGATCTTTTTGCACTTGAGAGAAGAAACTTGAAACATTCTTCTTTAGCAATAATCGGAATAGAGTAGTACTTTTTGATCCACCCATGAAATTCCCAAAAAGCCTTTGTGTATAACTTAGAGACGAGGAGCTCAAATCTTGCTCGGGATAAGAATTAACATTTATTTGCAATGGAAAATTTTATATATAAATAAGGTCATAATATCAAATATCAATCTCATAAAATGTTTATATCCCTTTTTCTTTATATTTTACAATTTACGTTTGTTAAAACTATTTATATAATTGAAATTTGATGATTGCAAATCATTATAAAAGGTATTTTTGTATGCACGTGAATCACCGTGCCTATACTATTTGGCACTCATCTTATCCGAGATATTAAAATCCCGAGACATATAGAGATGTCATCTCGAGAGCTTGCCTGAAATTCGATATTTGGAACCTTGTAGAACTCAGAATTGAAAGAGATAAATCATTGAACCTGTTAATGAAAAGGGTCATGGAAACCGTTGCTTTTTTTGATATTAAGAAATTGAGAGGTGACCCTTATATAAGTTAATGCATCTTATTTTAATGAACACAAAGATATAATTGACCTTTGACATAACATTTCTTATTCCTATTCTCACAACCTATCAGTACGAGCACATATTTTGTTCGTTATGGATGAAATTACCATGCATATTCCATTGAAGTCACAACTCGCCAAACATATGTTTGTTTAACTGATTACGTTATATAATTTTTTGGTGAAGTATGTGCATCATTAACAATAGAACTTTTGTTGCTAATGCACGCTCATTCAGTTTTGTAGTCTTATCTCCTTGTACGGAAAGCAAGGTTTTACTGTATTAAATCTGGTTCGGTTGGTACACGTGATGTTTTAACAAATCGCTGAACCATAGTATTCAAAATTTCAAATCGAATCATAGCTCTGTATTTAAATTGGTTTTAGATTGAATTATCAGATCCTTCATTGAAGAAAAAAAAAAATACAGTCCTTGAAAATCGAGACTATTTGGTTTATAACAATTTGAATGTTTTTATATAATATGGTCAATGAAACACTCATTGAATTATATGAAAGCAATGTTATTTGATAGATGTTTGTATTTATCTTATTATTTGCTTTGCCAAATATTTGATATATTTTTTGTCTTTCAACGAAATATTATTCTTCCTTAGAACACGGTTATCATGAAATAATTCTTTCTATCGTCACTTCCTGACCAACTTGTGTTTGTGTAAGAAAGTAGTACACACATTTTTTAACATTGAATTGTGTGAGAATTCGATGCACACGTAAAGTATGGAATCATTTCTTACAAACATGATATCTGATGAAATATTTTCTTCTTTGAATAAATTTGAATAGTAAACGTTACGCACAAATTTGTATATAAGAGTATATTTAATATACTCTAACTTACATACACATTAGATTAAAGTGAAACTTTGTTTATGAAGTTAAATATAATTTTAATTTTATTTATTTTTTTTTTAAAAAAGTTCCAAATGAATTTAGACTTCATAGGTCTACTAAAGATCCAAAATGATTTTTTTTTTTGAAATTCACTCATTTCTTCCACTGCCGGCTGGCTCAGTTCGTTAATCTTTATATACAAATAATTACGTCTAGATGTATATGTACGTATAAAACGTAATGTTTATATTTCAAATTGTATAATTTAAATGCTTTATTAATATCAAATAATTTTAAATGAGGCAGTAGTATATGCATATGAATTATTGTTGGCAATTCCTATTCTTATGTTATAATGATTCATTGATTGCTAATTGAATGCTACATAAATCAAGTTTGTTAAAAACGAAAAGATGAATCAATCATCTTTGTCATCTTTTATTTCTTTTCCTTTTGTCCCTTATGTGATTGCCTTTAAATTTATTCTTATTTATTCTTATAAATGCTGTTATCAATTGATCATACTTGCCTTATGTTTAACTGTTCTGTCACACCATTAAGGAATGAATGTATTTGATATATTCAAATCTTATTTTTATATCCCATTCTCGATTGTTTTAGAGTTACATTATTAAAACAAAATATGATGTTAAATAAAATATTGATTTTATTTAAGAAAATTTAGATAAAATATAAATACATTTAGACTTCATAGGTCCATTAATGATCCGGAATGGTATTTTTTTTTGAAATTCATCTATTTCTTCCCTTGCAAGCGGGTCCAGTTCCAACAATGGATCTCTTTCAAATTTACCATTCACGATTTAAATCAACTCAGAAATCAAACTTTCTCTACTTTCACTATCTGGAACTCGAATTGACAACCTTTGTGTCACCTACCGAGTATTTTCCCACAGTTTTGTTGTTTTTTGCATTCTAAACATGCAGTTGCCTTATTTTTGTTTTCTGCTGAAAGGTCAAGGTTGACCTGTTTCCTTTGTGCACAAATCAATCAATGTAGATGCACATGCAATGTGTTCAGTATTCTGTTGATTGTACAGGGTATATAAAAATATAAACAATTATAGACATGCAGTTAAATGCAATAGCAAGTGCTTGATGTAGTTCTTATTTTTTTTTAATTTTTTTTTGGCAGAACCAACATGGAAGCATGCAATGCCTTGTCTTTGAATTTGAACAAAGCTAGATTATTGTTTGAACCTTTCTTAAATCTTGCTTCAGTGCAACATCTCATGAGTGTTTAATCTTTTAAGTTTTTAACTCTGTTAATTTTTTTTATCAGGCTTCCTTCGCTCGCCACATGTCTAGCCAAGGGTTTGACACATGGATAGTTGAATTTAGGGGTGCTGGATTAAGCATCCGTACAACTGATTTGAAAGCATCTAATCCACCTACTAATAGTCCTATTGATCCTGATTTGAATTCAATAATCACTGACACAATTGCATTATCTGAACGACAGTCAGATGTGAATGGCACACCAGCATCACATACTGAAAGTACCGCCGCAAATGGAGAAAAGAAGGAGGTGGCTTCTTTGGATGAGTCACAATTAGTTGCAAAGCTAACTGCTACATTTCTAAGTTTGTCTGAAAGGCTTTCAGGTTATCTAAATGAAGCCCAGTTAAAAGCTATCTCAGCTAAATTTTTTGATCGAATTTCAAAACTTCTTGAAGATGCTAGATTATCCGAACGGTTTAATGAGATCCGAGCAAACATGACAGGGTTGTTGGAGACAAGGCAAAATTCTGTTATCGCAGGCCAAATAAGAGAACTGAGTCAGCGTCTTATAAATATAATTGAAGAGGGACACCGTTCTGTTTCACCACAAATATTTGATTTGCAAGACAGGCTTTCTGCTACCATAGAAGATTTTCAGAAACAACTCGATCTCATTGTCTTATATGACTGGGACTTCGATAATTATTTGGAGGAAGATGTACCTTCTGCGGTGAGGTGACATTCTCTTGCTGGATATTTTAAATTATTTTGAATTCATTCTCCATAGCACACATGCACGCATGCGTGTGTGGTTGTGTGTGTGTTTGAACCTGGATTTGTTTCAAAAATTACTTCATTTTGAAATGTAGATGGAATATATAAAGCATCATACTAAGGTTTCTGATGGAAAGTTGTTTGCGATTGGTCATTCTATGGGTGGGATTTTGTTATATGCAATGCTTTCAAGAAGCAGTAAGTTTTTCTCACATACTTGTTGGATATAATTGTTTACCGATCATTTAGCACACTTTTCTGTTATGTTAATATTTTTGTTCAGTTTAATCCTTGTCCAATGGGAAATAAATAAACATGCTGCCACACACACTGTGAATTAGATGCACATTAATGCAGTTCAGCAGTGCACAAACTCTTGGATAGTGTAGTTACTCGATCTTCTTGTAATGACAAGTGATAGAAACCTTGAGCTTTAAGCATAGTTCTAGTGTGTTCATCAACGCCTGCAGTTATTTTTCGGTATATCACTTCATATATATAGCTAATACCTTGGGCTGTAGTTCCAAATAATCCCTCCTCCCCAAACTTATGAACCTCCATGAATTTATATGGTTCAAACTTTCAAGCTCATCCCTTCCTTACACACACACACACTCACACACTCACACACATTTCATACAGTAAAACAGTTATTTCCTCCTTTTAAATAGTTGTATTGGGATATCTTTAATCCTCAACTGATTTTGTTGGAAGATAGACCATCTTTTTACTACAACTGGATCCACAGAAGGAACAAAAAATAGAACATTTAGTAGAAAAGTTGTCCGTCTTTCATGAAAGTATTGAATAGCAGTAAATCACTGACTTGAGAATGTCTGAAAAGTACTCGAGATTTAATATATGTACCTAAAATTGAGTCCAACTGTGGGAGGCAACAGCATTTGTAATTATGCATATCAACCAATTGCTATATCTATGAATCAGAGCGGCGTGCATGTAGATACTACATTTCCTTAGTGCAGGCTGACCCACTTCTCAGGAGAATTTTTTTGAAGGTAAATGGGTCTCCTTTCATCATACAAAATGTGATGAATTTCCAATTTTTCCAGCCAAGTACCAAACCACCTCATTACATAATTGAGTACGGATACTTTGCTGCAGACAACAGGTATTCCAAAGAGCCTACAAAATATTGCATACATTAGCTTACAACAATGATTCAACCTGGATCAAATACAAACGACAAATACATACCATAGTTCAATTGCATATACAAGTAAAAAAAAAACTAGCAACTAAAACATAATAGCAGACATCATGAACATACCTGCAGAGGTAATGAATTCATTCATCATTATCAATTCTGAATCTGTTTGTAACCAACCTTTTTGCAACCATGGAATTTGTTAAAGCAGCACCAACAGTGGTTTGGTTGAGTGGCCTTCCTCCTGAGAGCATTTGACCAAGTACATTAAAAATAATTGCTTTCAGTAGGGAGCACGGTGATGTAAATATTTTCAAGGACAGTATATTTTTTTTCAAACAAAAACAAAAGAAACTAAATAATTAATTTTCTGACCATCTGTTTTTTCCCTCGCTTGCCAATACTCAAATTGTTCAAGAATCATCAGGCCTGAGTCTAGCTTGAAGTGGTATATGTCCTTGAGTTTTAGATAAATGGCAGAAACAGGTTAACTGTTCTTTCTATTGCTTATTCAACCATATTTTTCCTCTTTGTTCATCTAATAACTATTAAAGAGAACCCCCTAGGGATAACTTAGTTGCTTTGGACATGTGACGTTCACATATAAGATCGATGGTTCAATCCTCGCCAACTATATATCCCTATGCTAGACTTGGAGTAGGTGTTGTGGTTTCGGTGCATACTCAGAGTTTACAAACAAAGCTTGATTCCCTGGTCTTCACGGAAAAAAATAAAAAATAAAATATTAAAAGGAATGGAAAGAGGCCAATGTTGCCTAATGCACCATTCAGTCACATAAAGTCAGTTTTGAACTTATTGATATAACTGATCCTAGGCTTCAATATGTATTTATGGTTTTTGAACAACACAACTAATATCTGAAGCCCTTTAAATGTTAGAAAGAAAACAATGCAAAATCCGAGCCATTTTATTGCACTGGTCAGTTAAACATTGCTAACTCTTCTTTCCCTTATTTTTTGGGGCATGTTAAAGGGATATCGGATATTTCGATAATGATGTCTTTATTATTTAATCTTATTTTAGCTTAATTTCGGTGGTATTAAAAATATTCTTTTCCCGACAGAAGATGTCACCCTATGTATAAAAACCACATTTTCTTCTGGACAGAGGTTACCATATTTTGAAGTCTCTTACAGAGGAAAACCCTTCTTTTATCCAAATTTAATGGCCCTTTGTGTCCCACTATTTTTTTTTACCGTAGTTAACATTTTATTGCAAAATTGATCCCGCCACTGAGGTAGACATCTATATTTGGTGTATGGTCGAACAGAGATTGACATATACATTAATATCATAGAACTATCAATTTTTTTGCAAGTAGTTCGTGTACTGCTGATCCTAATTCTGACAATTTGGGTCAAAAGGATTGGCAATCCTTTGAAAAGGATCAATAAGTTAATACAAACTCGTACTTGGAAATTGCTTATCTTGACCATACTATAGATGCTAAGATGAATTAGTTTCAAGTAAGTATTGCTCCATTAACTTTTATTCTCTTGCAAGGTTTTGTGGGTGGTGAATCAGGACTAGCTGCAGTGGTTACCCTAGCATCGTCAGTTGATTATATGTCATCTAAATCTTCACTGAAGACTATTTTGCCTCTTGTAAGGGGTTTGCATGCCTTTTGGTTATAATTGTGTATAACAAGTGATCCTATATAACTGAAAGTATTTCCAGGCCGATCCTGCACAGGCACTTAACGTACCTGTTGTCCCATTAGGAGCTTTACTGGCAGCTGCTTATCCACTTGCATCTCGTCCTCCCTATGTTTTGTCTTGGCTTAGTCCTCTTGTTTCAGCACGAGACATGATGCATCCTGAGTTATTTGAGAAACTTGTCCTGAACAATTTCTGTAAGTTCAGTTTATCAGAACTAGTGTAAATCGCATGTACGTGCATCTATGGAAATATTTCATTTTTATTTAATAAAAATTTAGTGGACGGATGTGTATTGTAAGTGCAAAAACTTTGGTGATCACAACCCTTTTAATTCAAACAGTTTTGTTGGTTGCAAATTAATAGTGGAATTCAGTTGATGGGTAGTCGGAAAGGGATGGTGGTTGAGATTGCAAATGGTGATGAGGTTCCGTTAATGGGTGAAGAGTATTTTTGAAATTTCAGAAGGACATCATGTAAACCATATTCATTGAATTCTTTTTATTAATAATAGAGATAATACTATATCTTTACAAGCATTCAACAGACGATATGGTTCTAGTGCCTTATTGAGCTACAACCTTTCTTAATCACAAGACATGCTTAAATACCTTTTTCTTGCTCTTTTCTCAATTTTGCTTTCTTGCAAGTGCAAAGCATGTGCCCATTTTTTGGTGCATGTGCATGCATCACGCATTACACAAAACTTGGAGCGGCCACAATACTAATAGTGTGCATGCATGTGTTTATACATACATGCATACGTGCGCGACCGTGTGTGCACGCTTACACACAGACAATACACACACATATGTAGGTATGTATATATGTAAAAAGGTGGAACCCAGTGCATGAGGCTCCCACATGATAACGGGCTCTGCGGAGGTCGATAATGTACACATCCTTTCCCTCGCATTGCAAAGATGCTGTTTCCAGACTCGAACCTTAGTGCCCAAATCACCATGCGGAGGACCTAACCACCGAGCCGAGGCTCCACCTCACAGATACATACATGTATATGTATGTATGTGTGTGTATAACTATTTCATTTATTAAACAATAGAGTGTATATGTTAAGATTAAACAAGACGAGTAAAATATATTGATTCTTAAAAGAAAAAATATAGAAAAAAAAGAACTATCAAGTACTACCGAATTTGTTTTCATAAAAATAAGCCAACCAGTTCTATGTAAAACCACAAAAATTCTTTCTACTGCCCAAAAAAATGTACAAAATATTTTATATCTCAAAAATTATTTTTCATACTTCAATGTTTTCCAGAATTGGTCTTCACTATTTTATTCTCTTTGGAGTCTTTTCAGACAAACTCATTTTGAAAAAATAAAAACCTTAGATCTTCAATCCATTTGTTTTATTGGTTAATTCTCAACCGAGTTAAAAAAAGAGAGAGTATTTTAGATGTCCTTTTTAGTTCTATTTCTTGAAAAAGTAATGATTCAATTTTATCTTTATTAATAGCCGAAATAGAGTAACAATTTTTTAGTCTGACCGTGTAGTTCCTAAAACGCCCTTACTGTACACGTGAAGACCATGATGTCACAAGTTCGAATCTGGCTTAGTGCAAAAATTAATGTATATTATTGTTTGTAAAGTTTGGATCATTATTACAATTGTAGGTACGAATTTTCATAATAACAATCTTTCACGCATATTTTTTTTTACTTTCATATTTTAATAATTTATCTCTTCAAGTATCAATAAATATGTATCTACTTTTCATTTATTCCCGAGCTTTATTGAATCCACATTTTATCTCAATATTTGTATAATTTTAGCATACTTTATGGAAAAAAGTTTTTTATAAATATTTGAAAATTAAAGCCTTTCACCTAATCATATATAAAATCTTTTCTTTATGTAGTATTTTGCGTGTCGTTCGACATTCTTCTCATACTTGAAAAATTATTGAAAAAATTTCTATGGTAGACGATTAAGATTATACATACATACACATATACATACGCATACACATACATACGTGTGTGTGTATATATATATATATTTGTATTTTTACATTATATTAATCTAGAATTCAATATTTTGAAATCATTTCTACTTGTATATATTTCTATAAAAAAAATTAAACTAAAAGCAACTAAAACTACAAGTATATGTTTGATTAATTAAATTAATTTATATTTTGTTTGTAGGTTTTTTCTTTATATGCATGCTCGATGCACATGTCAAAGTACTCACAATCTAGTAGAAAATATTGACATTCTTTTCAATATCATTTGTAAACGATTTACAGTCAAATTATTTTTTGTTTTTACAATTAGTAAACAATGACAAACTATGAGTTAAAGTCTAATAAAATGAAAAATAATTGTTAATTAGTCAAAGAGTCTAATTGGCCTTGTGAATTACATAAAAAGGCTCTTTAAAAATATTTTAAGCTCCATCATATATAATCCCTTTGCTATTGACATCCAAATAAAATCATCTTCCCCATTTCTATGTCTCCATGTGCCTCGTCTCATCCCGTCCATTGATCATGATTTTATTGGTACATCGGACCCACTACATCACATTAAACATGGATGACCTATAAAAATCAATGACCCAAATTAAGTGAACACACGAGGATAGAGGAATTGAACCCACTGACATCGGTGTGTAGATAGAAAAAGTAGAAGAAAAAACAATTGCTACAACGATATTTAATATGCTCCAAACCTCCGTACTATGTTTATATTACATTTCCCTTCAAGTTTTTTACTTGCATTGAACTGATGTTATGATTTTAAAAGATGACGTTTAAACTTTTAAATTTTCAAATTGTAATTTTTTATCTTTCATGTGTGGAGTGTGAACCTTTTGTATCATTTATTATTATTTTTAACACGCACATCATTTGCATGAGTTATTTTGTATTTTATGTGATGATCATCTACCATTTGTACTAATTATTTCGTCTTGCACATGCAAAACGCATGCCATTAGATCTTGTTTGTTTTATAATTAATTTCTAGAATTAACAACAATATTAAAAAACCATTGCAAAATACTGCGAAGATGAGTTACTAGTTCTTTTTTTTTTTTGGAACCATACAACGGATGTTATTTGTATTTGGTCATTTTTCTTGAACAAGGCATATAAAAGATAAAGTGTAAGTTTCAAATATAATTAGCAAAATAATTCACGACAACAAAAGTTGGCCTTGCAATTGATATAAACTCCATGCCTTAGTTAAAAAGAAAGACATACAAACTAGAGGTGGGCACGAATCTGATTGATCCGGTTTTAAGTTCAAACCTTTTCCGAACCACATCAATCGGTTAATCAAAAAAATAAACTCTAATATTAATCTTTAGTGCGCGTCGGTTTCAAATACATTTAATATAACATGGTTGGGTTTTGTTATGATCCAGTTTACATATGTTCAAAAACTTTTAATGATTATCGAACAGATGAATAAAGAGATTAATAAAACTTCTTCTCCATGTTTAGAAATCTGACATTTAACAATTGTTACAACTTATAAGACAGTAAACAAGCCCTGTATTTGGAACTGAAATGTTTGTAGAATACATGATAATACGGGGTTATTTTGATTATATACAAGAATATCGAAGTATATCAAAAGTATTTGAAACTAAAGTGTTTCTGTAATACATAGTAATACGGGTTATTTTGATTATATACAAAAATATCAAAGTATTTGAAACTAAAGTGTTTATAGAATTCCTAGAATATTGCATTGTTGATTATCTATTAAAATATTAAAATTTTCTTTTGAATTGGTGGTTATTTTGATCAATCTACGTTGCAACTAATATTGAAAAGAAAAAATAAGTTTAATTTAGAAATAGTAAATATAAATACTAAACAACATGCAGTAGACAGTATGACTAGTGAGGTTACACCAAGGTATGAGGTATCGGTCGGTATGCCGAAATTTCAGTGGTACTGTACCGTTACCGACACTGAACAAGCTGCAACCGAGTGTAAAATTAGGTTTCTGTTAGGGTTTAAAAAATCGAAGTCAAAAGAATATGAAAAAGAAAAAAAAAACCGGAACCAAATTCAAAATCGATTGAACAACATATTTGAGCAAGATCAATCTTCTACTATGCCTCTTAATGAATTCGAGCTTGAAAAGTTTTTTTTTAAAGTTTCGACGTCTTTCTTTTTCCTCCTTGCCCTAGCAGTCGATTTTGAGAAGAAGAGTGGGAGATGATGCAAATTTTGAGTGTAGAAGGAATGCAGTTTAGGGCTTAAATCATTTATTTTAGCTGGGCTGGGTTGGCCTAATAAATATTTACCTATTTTAGTTAACAAATAATTAGGACTAATGATCAATTAGGACTGAGATGCAGCTGGAATGTAGTTTATGGCTTGAATCATTTATTTTTGGCTTGGGCTGGGTTGGGCTAACAACTATCAAACATAATTTAATTCAATTGTTATTTATTAAGTTTAGTTTTGTTTAACTGATGATATTGTTGATAATTCCAGGTGCACTATGGATTACATTTTTTATATGCTATATTTTATATTTTATTTCCTAGATTATTATTACATTTCCATTAAAAATAAAAACCGAGACCAAAACCAAAACTTTCGAAATTTTCAAATTCGTTTGAAATAAGAAAATTTCAGATGACCAAAACCAAGTTCTCGAACCAGTTAGGGTTGTCTTGCATGTGGCAAGGAGGAATGACGGTTTGAAATTGAAAGTTTCACATCGCTAAATAACTTTCGCTAAATAACTTGGAGAAGCGGTGTATAAATATGGGTTGGTAGCATTGAAGATTTTTTTTTGTTACAATAAAGTGTGTGCCAACCCATACGTGTATGCCATGTGTTGGAGATGAGAAGTTTGGTCCAACAGCCGTTATACAACAATTGGTATCAGAGTCCAAAGTTACGAACTTGACAATGCAGACAAACAATGCTAAGTACTCCAAGGGGATGCCAGTCAAAGGAGGGATTGTTAGGGTTATCTCGCATGTGACAATAAGGAACGACAGAGAGCTTGGTTCGACCGTCATTACATAATTGAACCTTGGATTACACTAAACATTACGTAGTTATGGTATATTTGTAAATATTGAACAAAGTACGAAGGAACTCATGCTAGTTCAACTTTTAGTTTTTTTTATTAGAATCGTTAAATTTTAATAAGTGGTCTGGTTTGGTTTAATAAGGTTGGTTTAATGATTCAAACCGCAATCGAACCATGGTAACGCGAATCAGTCCAGTTTTTAAATATTTGTTTTGGTTGGATAACACTAGATAGTTTTTCTTACCATTTTACCATTTCGTGTGGTTTATGTCCATCTCTAATGCAAACTATTTTTCTCATATGGTTAAAATACATTGTAAACATAATAACTATATCAAAATATCTCCTCCGCCTTGCTATTTTCCATCCAAAAAATACTGGAGGAAAGATTTTTCGGACCAGCTGAAATTCATGTTTCTGTCGGTGAATTTTCTTGTTTTTATTTATTATTATTATTATTATTATTATTATTATTATTATTATTTTGGTTCACGCCAGAATATTTTAATGTAAACTGAATATAACCATAGCAAACTCTAGTCCTTTGTAGAACCAATGCTCCCAGTGCAATAAACACTTTCCTTAACATTCACCGTCAACTGATTGTGCATAGATGTTAAAAGTATATTTTATTCATTTCTGGATGCAATACTCAATGTTCTTCTCTACTGATTCTCCAACTAATCACAAATCTTTCATTATCCTCCTTCAACCTATACAAAAAAATTGTATTCGAATCAATAAAAATGAAAGCTTCATCAGTTATTTATTTACACAGTTTCAAAAATGTTAAGGAGGCTGCTGCCACCCCAAGACTTTACATGGATCCACTCCTCTTGGCGAATAATTGAGACGAGGTTACCTTTTCCTCAATCCAGTCAACTTTAACAATTAAGGACCACCTGAAATTTGGTTAATTACTGTATTAGGATGATAGTTTTAGTCATTGGAATGATTAATAAATTGTCCCGTTACCAACATGTTTATTAACATATAGGTACCGTTCCTGCTAAAGTACTACTCCAATTGACAACGGCATTCAGAAATGGGGGCTTAAGGAACAGAGATGGCACTTTTTGTTATAAAGACCATTTGCATAAGTGTGATGTGCCTGTTTTTGCAATGGCTGCTGATCAAGACTTGATTTGCCCTCCAGAAGCTGTATATGGTAAAACAACACACATTTCATTATATTTGCACTGTTTACTACCAGTTGTTTTATTATTTCAGCTTTGACCAGAGTTTTGTTTTGGATGAAATTTCAGACACTGTCAAGCTCTTTCCTGAGCATTTGTATGCTTACAAGATTTTAGGCAAACCTGATGGCCAACATTATGGTCACTATGATTTGGTTGGAGGTTTAATGGTAGGTATTTTCTTATCAATCATCACCATTGATACAGTAAAGGATTTTGCTTCACATAATGGGTCTGGTCCCCATATGGGGGACCCACATTTATCTCTCAGGCTAGGATGTATTGCTGAGATTTTACTGGATAAGCAGCAATTTTAAACAGATGAATTCTGAAACTGGGGCAAGAAATCTTTATTTTTCTTTAGCTTCTTTGAAAGAGTAAAAGAAAAGTCACAGTTCAACCTACCTACCGCATATATTTGACATGCAATATTTTTGTGAAAGGAAGCATCATGCTTCAACCTCCTCCACTTCTTCTTCTTTTGTTTTTTGTTTTTTAAAAGAATATGAGTGGTTTTTTTTTTAATCTAAGAGCACTCATTGCGATGTGTTGGGGGGTTCGAACTGTTATTGTAAAAATCCTTCTGGGCCACCGTCTAGGCCTCGCCTAGGCGCTAGGCTAAGCTTACCGCTTAGCAATTTGCCTAGGTTTGTCTAGACAAGGTTTATTGCCTCATTAAAGAATCAAAACATGTATTTATACACTAGTTAGACATTATTTAAGGTTCAATGCCCCATATAACCACCAATATGCTAGTATTATACGATCTTGCCTCCTTGGCGCTACTCCTAAGCGCATTCAATATCCTAAAATTCCAATTTACATTAATCGACACTATACAAAACGTTAAAATTTTATTCAAAATACACGAGTTGTCAAAAATTCAGAACTCCGATTAATCCTCGATTAATCTCCGTTTAAGCGATTAATCCTTAGTCCGTATTAACCGCATAGCATCCGTCTAGCGATTTTTACAACTTTGGTTCGAACCCATAACCTCTAAAACCTTTTATGGAGCACAGGATCACTTCCCACTTGAGCCAATAGCCCTTCACTCTTTTTTTTTTTTTTTTTTTTACTAGATTTGCATATTACAAATGTTGAGATTAAATAAATTTTTGTTCATATCATGTATGTCATCTTAAGAAAAACTGTATAAAGTATGTTATGGTATGCTCACCATGCACACGTTGACAACCACTAACCACCACTAGAAAAAAACATCATTTACTGAAATACAAAATTTAATGCCGATATGTTCAAAACCATCCTTATTTATCCTTATTAACTACACGTTCAAAACTATCCTTATTACCTAGATCACTCTTTCATCAAAAATAAAAATCCTCATTAACTAGATGAGAATACAAAATTCAAAAGGGTTATCACGTAAATATACAGTTGTGACATGTAGCTAGTGGACACATATTAACATTTCTTTAAAAAATCTTCATGGAATGGCCTATTGTATGCGCCAACCAAGTAAATATGTATGAAACATGTCTTGATGTGTGAACAAATAAGAATGGGGATTTAGTGCAAATTTTGTTTGATTGGGTTATATAGGAGGAACTAGCCAAAACAAGATTATAGTAGCTAGGACCACATTCCTCTTTTTAAAACTTATTTGTTTTACCTCTCTTTTTTAGAAATTATTTTATACTTGCTTTTTTTTTTTTGAATTTCTTTTTTTTACTTCTCTCGTTTCAAATTTAAGAATCACCGTCAAGATACGTATTGCAAGCGGTTATGAGTTATGGACATATATATCGTAAGAGCACATGTTAAGGTTGGTACAATTACCCAAATACCCCGTGAATTTCATTTATTTTTGTTTGAAAATAGAGATGTATTTTATAAAAGAAAATAAGAGGAACTCAAAGCTTATTATTATTATTATTATTATTATTATTATTATTATTATTTATAAATTATAAGAATGTATGCTAAAATTTTCCAACAAAATATTTGTATGGCAACGTTGAAACCTTCACTTGTTCTTCTTCTTCTTGAGATTGCAAATCTAGCATACGTACGCATGCATAACCTAATTATATAGACTTCTAAACTGTGAACTCTTTGTGAACTTTGTGTTACAGGCTGTTGATGAAGTCTACCCATGCATAATAGAGTTTCTCAGTAAGCATGACAAACCTAACTCGGAATGATATTCAAGTCATTTCCAGGGATTATGGTATCTTGGTTCACCACAGCACTTCTTACTGCTGAGCTCGTTGGCTTTTGTACATTATCCTTGCATTTTTAGAGTCATTACTAGAACCATGATATGAATTAATTGCAACTAAGTCGGAGTAGAATACTGTGTCAATTTGGGTGCCATGTACTTAACCAGTCTTATTTTTAAAGTACTGCAATATCGTTCCCAGATATGTAAATTCAAGTTTTATTCTACGTAGACAAACCAACGTATAAAACCAACTTATATTTGATTTCCGATTTCCATATGATTTGCAAATGTGTATTGTTTGTTATTCTCCAGTCGCTGATTCCTCAATTGTAGTATCCAGAGTTGATGAGGGAGATGTAATTTTTTTATATATATCATTTTGGATATGGGAGTTATTTGTTTGATTCTGTGATGATTTTGTTAACATAGGACGTCCAGTATATATTAGCTTTGAGTTGGAATTTTTTTGAGCACCTTAAGAAACAGAAAGAAGCAGAAGATCGTCACAATTGGAAAGTATAGATTATAAAATACAAAAATTGAGCAAGACAGTTATTTTTAGTTTTCTATATTTCCAGTTTTGGCTGACAATAGCAAAGCTAATGCCAAGTCATAATTTCCTGAGGATGATGTTTGTCCATGAGAGATGCGTACAAATAGCAGCAAATAGCAGCTAATAAGTTGATTTCACAATTTGAAAGAAGCAAATAAGTTTGATAAGTCATAAGCAACAATTTATCCTTGTTTATGATTTATTTTAAAATTTACCAAATTTTAATTTACACGCTTTTACTTTTTAATACTCATATCAGGAAATTATTGTCAAGAATAAAAATTTTCAGCATTTTTGTGTCAAGGACAAGCCTTTGGTATTTTAGTCTGAATGACAACTTTCTTTAGATATCAGTTTTTAGTCATTGATGGCAGTTTTTAGGTATTAGTTTGTGGTTATCGGTAGTAGGTTTTAGATATCAGTTTTTAATTCGGTAGCAGTTTTGGAAGAACGTTTGTCCTTATGAATAATTTTGAAAGAACGTTTATCCTTATGATTAATTTTTAGGAGAATGTTTTTGTGACTAAAATATTGATATCGTGTCCTTAGGGCTAAAATATACAAATTTTTGTCTTTTAAATTAATTCTCCTGTTTAATATTTTCTCAAAACTATTTATGAGTTACTAATTAAAACTCTTTTTACGCAAATTTGAACTAAGTTGTCAAACGGACATTAAAGCTGTTTTTCAATGTGCTCGGAACTATGCCAATTATGTTTTAGTTTGGACCAATAATTCCATGTTATATTAGCATCTGAGCCGAACCGTTAATCTTCGCTGCATCAAAATCTCAGTGTTTTGTGCCGAATATGAAGTTCAAAAATTAGGATATTGCAGCAGAGTAGAGGTGGAGATGATTAGTCTAGGATAGTGCAACTGCTACTTTTTTCAAAAAATTAAGAGTTAAAGTATTGTAAATTTAACAAATAAACTTGAGGAAAAAAGCCACCTTACTGCAACAATAGGTTTCAGTGTATGTAAATATTTGATTTTCACTAATGAAATTGTATATGCTTACTTCCCAAGTGTGCATGTACAGGTTATACCAACAAATAGGAATATAATAAGTTTAGAATGAGGTGTATACAATAATATATACATATATACATACATACATACATATATATATATATATATATATATATATGTATATATATATATAACATTTATCCCTGAAGTTAACATTAGATTGATGTACTGCACTAAACTAGGAATTAAACCTAATTTCAAATATGAAAAAAGTGAAGGATAGAAAACAACAATTTATTAAAAAAAAAAAAAAGGGAGAAAAAAGCCCACTATTATTGTAGTGAAGAAGTTATGGAATTTCAACAATTTACTACTCTTTTTTATACGAAAGTTGATCCCATTGAAGTTTATAAAGGAGATTCCTACACAAGGGTTTGAGTTTACTAGTATAATTCAAGTATGTCCATACCAAACTATAATCTAAACTAATAATGATAAAATATATATCAAATACAATCTAAAGTTCTTTTTATGCTGCTTAAACTATATCATGAAATTTTCTAGTGTTTGGTATTAAAGTAGTTCCAATCGGTACGACGAATGTTTTTATTTTCTTGTGACGTTAAGAATTGAGACAATGTACATAAAATGATTATGAGTTTCTAGGCTCACGGAAAAAGTTGGAGAAAAATTTAGTTTCAGGGACAAGAAGTTTGCTTTTTAGGCTAAAAGACACTTTTTAGTGTAAATCACATAATAATGGATATAAGTATCATTTTCTGTTTACGTTAAAAATGTCATTTAGGCTAAAAAAACAAACTTGTTGTCATTGAGAATAATTTTTTTTGTAACTTCTTCCCTGTGCCTATTTTTCCGAAATGATTATTTGTTTTTATTCCACGGTTCTTTGTTGACTTTTCGAACAAAGCTAAACTAAATGTCTTTCCTTTTCAAACTTTTATGATTGGATAGGTTATTATTTTAGCATTGAAGCAGAAAGTGAACTTTTGTGATATTCACATTTTTTGTTTGTAACTTGTACGATGCATGTAACAACCCATATTTTAATGTTTGTCGGTAATGATAATTAATCGTTTTAATTGAACTGAGTAGGCTAATGATTGAAAAGAAGTTTTTCTTAAAGACGAATAAATTAAGACTCGAGACTTATTTCGCCGCATCCTAATATTGTTTATACATGAAATAAATATATGTTTGTTAAAATCTTATATAATCGATAAAATGAGAAAAGAAGAGAAGATAGTCGCAAAATGATCATTTGGTTAGAATTGACCTTATTAATTCTTAAGTGAGAAAAACTCCTCATTATTTTTCTCTTCTTCTTCTCCCTTCTCTTCAAAAAAACAAGGGTTTCACATCTCAAACCAACATTTCTTCTTCGCTTCTTCACTTAAAATTACGAAATAAATATCGAAATTCAAGTTAAAGGATTCTATACAATCTATCTATTTAAGGTAGAAGTTTAGAGCCGAATTTTGGAAACCAAAGGAAAGCTTCACAGTGGTTTCACTGAATTTTGGTTTTCTTAATATTGGATGAGTGAGATATATATTCTATTATGATGTATGATCACTAGATGTAAGAAATTATGTTAAATACCCAATGTTGTTTAGGGATTGATTAATGAACTTGAATTGGGGTTTTAGAGATGAGAATTTTGTTTAATGAAATTTTTAAAAGAGATTAATTATAGAATGAATGTTTTAAGTAACTTAACATGAATTTGATTGTATTTGGTTTGGATTGTGGAATGGTTATTGGTTTGGAAATTTAAAGAATAGTTAGGAGGTGAGTCATGACATTTGTAATTGACATTGTGGATGAAATGAAAAGTTGGAATGGTTAATCGAGTAGTTGAACTACAAGTGTTGAGAAAACGGTTCATTGCCTCAAGTCGTTCGTCGAGTGTGAAGTTGCACTTGTCTAAATGATGAACGACTTATAACAAAGGCATGAATTCGTATGGAATGACGTTAGTGTGTAGCATATTGATGATACAGAGTCATATGTCGAGGACGACAAATGGAAAGGCGAGCAAGGAAAATGTGAGAAGAATTTTCATTAAGGGAAATTCCCAACCAAGTTCAGCTCAGAATGGTCAGACGTTCAAACGTCTAAAATTCAGGAAATTAATCCTGCATTTTTCATGTGTATTTTTGATGTTTTCAAACATTTGAAATTTGGGTTTAGACATTTGAAATAGAGGTCAGGCATAAACTGTCATGTCGAGGGTAGTTGGGATATGTATTTTAAAAACTGATATTTTACAAGTTTGGATTTGTTTCATGGACCTGCGTGATAGTTGTAAGGTTCGGAGTGACCACAGAGCAAGATGACGAGTTCGAGGATGGTACGTCTTATCTCGGGCAACATAACAGTTGATGTCGGACGAGGTAGTGACTATGGTGATGGTTCGAAGCATGATTTGCTTCATATGGTGGCTTTTATAGAGTCGCCCGATGGTTTCCGAACGTGGCGACTAGGATCTTGCAATACACGATTACATATGATATTGCATATACGAATTAAGTTGATATCCCTTAGTCGTGGCTTCAGAATTGATCATTTGTAGAATGAGGCATGGTTGTATCGATTGTACGTGTTAGGCGACATCGATGCGAAGATAGAAGATGATTTATCTCGGTTGTAAAGGTGATAGACCTTAGGCTGCTTTGTAGTATAAGGTGATCGGTCTTAAGTTACTTGTCCTAAAGTCCTCTTGTTAAATAAATGGTAGCAGGTAGGCACATATATATCGATTTGGGCTTGATGTAGTTGTAGGTGGTGAATGATGTGTTAAAGTATTATAGTATTTATCTTACATCAGTGACCATGCTTAATTAGCGTTGGCCTTACTAGAAGTCTCGAGGCCCACTAGCCTAGTCTATGGTGGTTGAGTCATGATCGATGCTATGTTTATTAGTATATTATCGACTTATCATATTGTGTAACACTATGGTAGAAATGTGCTAACTTGTTGATGCAATGAAGACGTACGTTGAGATATGATTTCATTACATCATATGTTACCATTTGGGATTGTGCATGATATTATAACATATTAGTAATCATGCAGATTAGTTATGTTTCCTTTTCAATGGACTATGTACGACCCTCTCTTTGTTGTCTCTTTCGTTATATATTTTTTGAGTACGTTAACTTAAAGACGAGGATTTTTCCTAGCTGGAGACGAGCTCTAGAGCTATAGTTATTTTATCGATATAATTACATCTATCCAGTATTTTGGAATATTGACGCATAGAATATATTCAATTTTAGGACATGTTGTACATGATATTTAATGTACCATTTCCAAGTTTTTGGCTCGGTATATTGGCACGCGAGAAAGGCAGCAACAAAGGAAAAGGGAAAGGAAAAGAAATCGGACGAAGTATGCAAGCTGCAATGCCGAACCAAACATTTGGTTCAGCATCCCTGGAAATGCCTTACCAGATATCTGGTTCAGCACAACATGAAATTGCCGGACCAAACGCCTGGTCCGGCCCACCATGAGGATGCCGGACCAAATATTTGGTCCGGCACAACATTGGAATGCCGGACCAGATATTTGGTCCGACACTGCACCTAAACACTAAACCAAACATTTGGTATGGTGCACAGGCTTGCCGGACCAGATGTTTGGTCTGGCAAATCAGCACCTCTACGTCATGACAGAAGCGACTCCAAGAACCCCCCCTCTCGCTACCGAAACAAAACGTTGGACTCTATGCCGGTCTAGATTCTCACCGTCGAACCAGACATACTTGCTCCATGTCGGACCAAACTCAGGAGGTTATAACTCCACCTCCACCCTTCACAACTTCACTCTATAAACACCGAAGCTTCTCAACAACAGTGGGACACTTTTGGGAAAGGAAAGGGAAAAATCTACTAAGATTCAATCACTCCAGCTACTCTAAGTTTTTGCTCTTTCCAATCATACTTGTATTTGTAACCAAATCAAAGAGGAATAATAAGATGGACAGTGGACGTAGGCATGTTCTGACCGAGCCACTATAAAACTTTGTGTGTTTACTGCCTTTAATTTACTTTCCTATTCCGAGCCTACATTTAAGTTACTTTCCTATTCTGAGCATGTGAATTGTTCTATGATTGTAATGATTACTCGATGACACGTTGAGACATATAAAATAGCATATCAAATAACCTAAAGCCAACTTAACTAAATTCAGACTTGGAGGTGTTTGCCCAATTTTTATGCAAACATTTTTTGTGCTTTCACTGAAAGTTGAACTCTCTTACCCACTCTCCTTCCAACCTTAACACATCATTAAGGCATGACTCCCTCCAGAAGGAATGCTGACAAGGCTAAGAACGCGACCACTACTAGTACACCCAATCCCATCCAAGAGGATCAAGGAAACTAGGCTACCCATGCTCAGCTACCAGGTTCAGCTGTCACCCGAGAAGACTTAGATAGGGTTGTGAATGAGATGACCAACCGCTTCGCTGCCCAGCAAAAAGCTTTAGTGGACCAGATCATGATACGCTTAAGGGGCACGGAGGAGTCCACTCACAACATAGAATCTCAAAATGAATCTCAATCTGGAGAGTCTCGTAGGTGGAACAAATCCCATCGAATAAGGAATTCAATGAAGAAGATACAAGAGCTCAAAACTGAACTAGGACTCGGTCCCAAGCCTGGCCCGAGAGAGCGCCAGGAGCTGGGCCCACCCATGGGGGCACTAGGCAAGGACCGGCTAGCCAAGGGGGCACCAGGCAAGGACCAGCTATAACTGACCCTATCATGCTTTGAGCCAATCATTGCCGATCCAATCTCAACCAAAGTTCGGATGTCATCAATATTAAAGGGAAGCCCTCACTTCTCCAAAGACTGCCTCGAAATATGAGGAACGAATGACATGCCTCTTTAGGGAGTATCTCAGGCGTGAAATGCACAAAAGAGGTGTAGGAGAAAGAGTGTCTAGCCCATTCACCAGGGACAGTGATATAGAAACCGCTCCTCAGGAATGGAAGATGCCCATCATGGATCTTTACAAAGGCATGTCCGACCCAATCATCCACTTGCAGCGTTACACTCAACACATGCTCATGAATCGAGCAACAGAAGGCGTGCTGTGTAAATGTTTTCCATTGTTCTTGTCAGGTCTAGCAACCACACGGTTTTATCGCCCGCCTCATGGCTCTGTTAACTCTTGGGAAAAGTTGAGGGAAAGATTCATAAGTCAATTCCAAATCCACGTGGAACAGCCCAAGGATGCCTATTTCTTATGAGACGTGAAACAAAAAGGCAGGAGAACTGCTACAACAATATCTTACCCGCTTTAATGCTGCCGTAGCTGTGGTGCATGACGCTGATGAGAGGTTTACACTGATGGCACTATGCAGAGGCATCCACTTGGATTCCAAACTCGCAAGAAGGCTGACAAAGGAGAAACCCCTAACTCTTCAGGATTTCTTTCATCAAGCTGGGAAGTACATGAGATTGGAGGATGTGGCAATCCACCGATATAGGAAGCAACCAACAAAGGCTTCCAACGTCTAAGGAAACATGGATGCTCCACCCCGAAAGGAAGGTAACAAGAAGAATAGTGAAGTTAGAAGTGGAAACCAAGGTAATACAGGGAGTGAAAAAGGTAATAAGCGGTGATACTGACCCAGACCAAGATTTGACTCATACATACCTCTGAATGACACAGTTGAGAGCATCTACATGGCTACTCAACACGAGTTGAAATACAAACGCCCTCCATACAAAAATGAATCAGAGGCCGTAATTAGAACATGGAGATATTGTCGCTTCCACAAATCTCATGGACATAACACTGAAGAATGCCAACATTTGCGGGATCTCATTGAAGAATATATCCAGAAAAAGAAGCTGGAGCGATACGTGCAGAAAAACCACAACTCTCCTGCTCCAACCTATAAAGGATCCAGACAACCTTAGCAAAGAAATAATGGGGAAGGAACATGTGCGAGCCGCTCTAGCTAAGAAAAGATAACTGTTCATACCATATCTAGAGGCCCGCATATAGCTAACAGAAGTTAGGCTGAGAGGGAGAGATACGGAAAGTCCTTAAAGGATAGGGAAGGGTGCGTTTATTCCATAACTGAAGGTCACATCACAAAGCGGAGAGAAAGAATTGACATAACCTTCAATGATGAAGATTTGGTTGGAAAACAGTACCCTCACACTAACCCTCTAGTTATCTCTGCCTGGATTGGCCCGGCCGAGATGTTTCGTGTCTTGGTCGATACAGGAAGCTCGATGAATATTTTATTCAAACACGCATTCCATAAAATGAAGTTATCAATGAAAGATGTATCTTCGTGCCATAAACCTTTACATGGATTCACCGGAGAGGCCATAATGCCACTCGGACAACTGGACTTGTTTGCCGAGCTTGGTAGTCACTCTCGATTAGTTGTGCGGAAGCAAGCATTCATACTGGTGGATGGGCACTCCGCCTACAATGCATTCTTGGAAATACCCGCATTGTCAGACTTTCAAATAGTATTAGCACCGTGGTGCTTGAAGATGAAATTCCCGACCGATAACGGAATAGGAGAGGTGGAAGGAGACCAAGACGCGGCTCGCGATTGTTATGTGATTGAACTTTGCCATAATAAGAAAAAGGAAAAAGGGAAAAGGCATGGGGGTCATCCTCTGCACCAAAAATTCGGAAGCATAACTATCAAAGAAGGCCCCTCCTCTTGAATATACCAGTGACCCATTCAATGAATTGGACCCTAGAGATAAAGATGAGGAGATCAACGCCGAGCCTGTTGAGACTATGAAGCATGTGATAGTAGACGAACGCGATAAAACAAAGCTTTTAAAGATAGGTTCTCAACTAAATTTGGACCTTAAAGTTCAGCCGATAGGATTCCTACAAAGGAACTTGAATGTATTCACATGGACATGCAAGGATATGGTGGGGATATCCTCGGAGATATCTTGCCATGCTCTTAGCGTTGACCTAACCAATTTCCCTGTCAAGCGAAAGAAAAGAAGCATGGGGGTAGAGCGATTAACCGCTCTCAACGAGGAAGTGAAGAACCTGCTCGCCAGTGGTTTCATCAATGAAACCATTTACCCGGAGTGGATCTCCAACCAGGTGATGGTGAAGAAAGCTAATGGAAAGTGGCAAACATGCATTGACTTCTACAACCTCAATGATTCTTGCCCCAAGGACTATTTCCCTTTGCCCCGAATCGACCGATTGGTGGACGAAAACCGTGGGGCATGAATTATTGTCATTCATGGACGCATATTCGGGATACAATCCGATCCCCATGCATGTGATAGATCAAGAACACGCTAGCTTCATTACGGACCTAGGCCTATACTGTTACATGGTCATGTCCTTCCGGCTTAAAAACGCCGGTGTTACCTATCAATGTTTGGTTAATAAGATGTTTGAACGACAAATTAGTCACTTCATGGAATTCTATGTTGATGACATGCTTGTCAAGTCAAGAAGTGCAATGGATCATCTAAGCCACCTAGACGAGATGGTCCAAGTATTACGCAAATAACAAATGAAGCTAAACCCACTAAAGTGCTCTTTTGGGGTGTCATCGGGTAAGTTCCTAGGTTTTATCGTACATGCTAGAGGGATTGAGGCGAATCCTGAAAACTTACAAGCTTTGAAGGACATAAAAATCCTAGAAATACGAAGAGAAATGCAGAGTCTAAATGAGAAAGTAGCCGCTCTGAGCAGATTTATATCCAAAAAAATGGGCAAATGTGACCCGTTCTTCGAAGCCCTCAAAAGAGACAGAGGGAAATTTGAATGGACCGATGAGTGCTGCTCTGTCTACCAAAATCTAATCGAACACCTGCAGAAGCCTCCAGTACTCTCCACTCCGATGGATGGAGAGAGCCTTTACTTATACCTAGCTATATCCTCCCATGCTCTAAGTGCAGCACCAGTATGAGAAGTTGGTCATATCTAGAGACCGGTATACTTCATTAACAAGAGATTCACGGGCACAGAAGCTTACATGTTACCTCAAAAAGACCAAAACCCTCCTCAATGAGCTAGACTGCTATGTAATCAAACACATCCCATGAGGAGAAAATCAAGAAGCAAACGCCCTCGCCAAAGAGGCAAGCGTAAGGACCGAACCAATGCTGGGGGCAACCCCCGTAATAAGTCAAACCATGACAAGTTTTGAGTGTCTTCAAATCGTAGCAACCTCCAGCAAAGAAGAGACATGGATGACCCCCATCATCAAATACCTACAAGATGGAACCTTACCCGTCGAACGGAATGAAGTCAGATGGATCCTAAGGAGAGAATCCCGCTACACTATTCAGAACAATATATTGTACCGTCTCGGTTTTTCCAATCCATTACTAAGGTACGTTGCTGGGAACGAAGCTAAAGGTGTCCTTAATATCATCCATTAAGGAAGTTGTGGAAATCGCACCGGAGGGCAAACTCTATCTAAGAAAATTCTTTGATGTAGATATTTTTGGCCCACATTAAACAAAGATGCAACAAATTTCGCTAAAACATGTGACAAATGCCAAAGATTCGCTAAAATCCTAAGACTACCACCTACCAGTTTGACCCAAATGGTCAACCCCTGGCCCATTGCAATTTGGGGGATTGATTTGATCGGAGAGCTCCCCATAGGTCGAGTAGGGGCAAGATACGCCATAGTGGCAGTGGATTATTTCACCAAATGGGTGGAAGCGGAACCCTTGAACAAAATTTCATCTACCAAAGTGATAAAATTCCTAATACGAAACATCCTGTGCAGGTATGAGGTTCCATAAAAGCTCATATCAGACAACGGACTCCAATTTGATAGCAAATAATTCTCCATTTGGTGACAAGAACATGGGATTGCTCGAAGCTTCTCGGCTGTAGCTTATCCCCAGGCCAACGGACAGGTCGAAGCGGTAAACAAGGTTTTAAAAACGCCGATCAAAAAGAAACTGGAGAAATCCAAAGGAGCATGGGTCGAAAAACTATCTACTGCACTGTGGGCTTATCGAACCTCCTACAAAACAGCGACAGGGCATACGCCGTTCACCTTAGCATACGGGGTCGAATCCATGCTCCCAGTTGAAACGACCGTCCCATCACATCAAAGGATGCATTATAATCTGGAAGAGAACGAAGAATTCTTGAATATGTCGCTATATCTAATCAAAGAGAAAAGGAACGATGCTGCCCTCAAAGCCGCCGCATATAGATAGAAAGTGGCAAGGCAGTATAAATCCAAAGTGAAACCTCGATCACTACAAGAGGGGGACTTGGTACTCGAGCGACTCTTTCCACATCCAGGAGCATTAGACCCAATTTGGGAAGGACCATTTGTTGTTCATAAGGACCTTTATAATGGAGCTTACATCCTGTCAATAGTCGATGGGAAGGTGTTTGGGAAATCATGTAATCTCCAACACCTCAGCCGTTATTTCTCCTGAATTGTAAGAAAGCATGTATCAACTAAAGCAATAAAAGAAAAATAGTAGACGTAGGCATATTCTAGCCGAACCACTATGAAAATTGGTGTCTTGCATTGTTTGTCCTATTTCAACTTTTGTTTTTACTTAATTGTTTATCTGATGCTATTCCTATTGCGATCAATTGCAAGTACTCGCTGGCAGTAGTGAAAATAAGATAGCCATGGAAAAAGGCACGAGACAAGCCTGGGAAATGCACTGCTGACGATCGCCCCTCAAAGCCGATAATGATGAACCGACTATAAGCCACAGATTATGCATGATTTATAGCCTAAGCGGTTTTTCATTGGTGTTCGACCCACTGGCAACTGTGAACCAATTATAAATCCCACGATTAAGGCATGGCTGCAGCCAGGGATAGTCCGCAGTTGACAATCAGCACCCACACACGCTGGCAACAATAAATTAAACAATACTAACGACATGGGTAATAGCCCGAGTAATTATTGTTCGTGATCGGCCTTGAATATGGCAACAATTTTATGTTTTCGCGTGTCTCAGAACACAATGGAAATTAAGTAAATCATAAGAAGTTCACAAGCAGGCAAGGCAATCTATAAAATCATTTGTCACAAAAATCATTTCAGATAAACATACAAAGCACATAAGTTAAACATTACAACACCAAGTCTGCATGTATAACATAAAAAATACGTACAAGACAACCTCACATCCTCTAATATACATGTAACAAAAAATAGGGAAACTTTCTCGGCTAAGCAGGAGGGACATCCTTATCACTTGGCCCACTTCCTCGGCCATGTCTTTTGAAGGCCCGGATCGCTCAAGAGACTCTACTTCCTTTTGTGATGCCCCAGCAATACCCTTTGAAGGTAGAGGTGGCGCAGCTTGTCCTGAAGTCATCCCTACATGAGGCAAGCGAGAAAATTCATAAGTCTTATAGTCTATGATAAGAGATAACGAAGATAAAATAAAAGGACAAGGTACCTGCAATAATGTTGTGTAGATCACTAAGCCCCTAGTGATTCGAACTCTCTTTATCATCCTCATCCTCCGCCAGTAGCTCGTATCCTCTAGCAATGGCCTTAGCATCTTCCACTGTGAACTGACAATTCACCATTCCAACATCACAAACGACCCCTTCTTCCTTGGTAACTATGGCTTTGGTCTCCTCGATGAGCTGAGTATGGATCCCAACCATCACTTAAGGGTAATCGTCCATCCGCGGAAGGTTCCCATGCTTTCAGAACATATAGTAGGTGTCCTTCAGCATCTGATTTACAGTCTTATAGAAATTGCTAGAGTTGTTAACTTTGGCTTGAAGGGAATCACGTTGTTCATGTACTGTTCTTTATCTTTCCTCAACCGGACTTGCTCTGCCTTCAGCGCGTCGATCTCATTCTTATAGCATCTTTTTCCTTGCACCACTCACCCTGGGCCTCCTTCAACTTAACCAACACCTCCCGGGACTTCTTCATCTTTCCCTCAAGAGACCGAATCGGCTCCAGGTCCTTCTGCCTAGCCTCATCCACTGAGCTCACAGCTTCATCAATCAATATTTTACACGATTTAATGGCCTCCCTCACTGCTTCCTCCTTAGCTTTCTTTATCTCAGCCACATGAGACGCCTCAACCGCCTCCAATTTCGCATCCTTCTCCTTGAGCGCCCTACGAAGATCCTCCATCTCCAAGTGTGACCTCACATTGACACTCCCAAGTTCCTCACTGGCTTTGGCCAAACGAGATTGATAATCAATAATTTTTCTACTCTCATCAGTGATCTAGACCATTCTCACTGTCAAGTTAGCAAAATTGAAAGTTCTGGCCTAGTCTAAAATTCGAACTAGAGGATTATAAGGCAGGAGGAACTTGGTATCAGGATCTGTAGGATGGCAACTCACATAACTAAGATTGATATCAAGATGATACTTGAAAGGATTCCTCGTCGGCAGTTGAAAGTGTGAGAAGTAAACATCGATGTTATCTTCCCCTAGGTCACTAGGCATCTCATGCACTTCCGGGTCAGATGGTTTCAAACAATGGCAACGAGGGGAGGAATGAGAGCCGAGGGAGTTGGCATCTTTGTTAGGAGACCTTGCGTGTTTTTGAGACGTCATGTGGCTTTCCCCTCTGTCCAAGCCAGGATGAGTCTCCTCAACATTTTCTAGTGCAGGCCTTTCCTTTTGGGAGGCAGTCTTAGGAGGAAAGGGTGTTACTTTCATCCATTTGAATTTATTAAGTCTCTTAGACATCTCGTTCCTTTTCGAATTTCTCCTTTTTCCTGCGAAATGGATAATAACTTCAGAGAAAAGAAGTGAAGTGTGCATAAACACAGGGTATGCAAGACATTTGGACACTGCAAAATACTACAAACTCTTAGGGGAGACTGTTAGTCCTTGAGATGATGGTTTTGATGACAACATCCTTAGGACTTGTTATAAAATATAAATACTAATATTATAGTTTAGATATTTATGTATATGCAGGATATAACCATGCAGGTACCAAGAATGAAGACTGGACGGTATAAAGATTCAAGATTGAAGATATCAAGATTGAAGACTCATGAGTATCAAGATATCAAGAGTTCAAGATTTCAAAGTACAATATAAGTATTGAGTCTAGAATTTTGTTAAAACTTCTTGAAAGCACTTACATCTTTATTCGAAATTAATTCGTGGAATGGAATCCACTTCGAGCCTATTAAAGGGATGGAACCCTAGTGGGACGGAACCCACAACAATATCTAGTGGAACATATAGTGGTCCTATTTTGATATCCACTAATTTTATGAATATGCTTTTTCAAAAATATATCTTATTTTAAATGTTTTTAAATTCTTCTTTTCAAAAAGACATCTCTCTAGTTTGAAATATTTTAGCCTCAAAATTATCTTTATCATTTTTATTTCAAAATTGTCCTTGATTTTAAACTATCTCCTGTTTTAAATATTAAGCATTTAAATATTTATATACTCAGATTTTAAATCACTTTATAGATCAAGATTATATATATTAAAAATTACTTTTATATGTTTAAACTATATTCAAATATATTTACAAAGTCTAGAAATTGTTTTTACAAATTATAGAAACCAATTTTAATATGAAAATCAAAATCACCATTTTTGCCTAGAGCATGTTGACATACTCCTACCCCCCATGTCGACAAGGTGCCCATTAAAATTCAAATTTTCAAAAGAAGTGTCTATTCGTCGTATCCTTTCACAAATAGATATGGCTATTGATATTCTATAAATGCCAATAGTTCTAAACGATTCACTTGTTTTCTCTCCTCTTCATCTTCCACATTTATTCAAAAGAATCCCAAACTATACTGTGTCGAAATACCAAGTGAATCAAACTTAATTATCGCTTGTTTGATTCTCTGCCACTCTCTCCATAAGATCTCAGTGCTATTTAGAGTTATAGGATCATTTGTAAATCAAACTGTTGAGTAAAAGATGCGACTGAGCCTTGAAATCAATTGGGTATGATTGTAGCCTCGGAAATCAATTAGATGATCTTATAGCCCGGTTAAATCAAGAGAGTTTGCCCGGGACTCGAATACAGGAGGGTGTACCTCGTAGCCTTGAAACCAAGGGTGTAATCTGGGAGATTATTTTGAAAAGAAATCCTTACAATTGTGCGGGACTAGATGTAGGGTAACTCTAAACCATTATAAAATCCTGGTGTGTTCTTTCTTTTGCTGCTTTTATTTAGTATTTGCATAATGTCTGATTCGGTGATTATATCTGTGTCTGTGAATTGCATTTGTTGGTGATTAAATTACACAAGTTTCAAAAAGATTTAGAAAATCTATAAAACACTATCCACCCACCTCTAATGTTATTCCAGCCTTAAGATCCGTAATCCGCATTTCTAATAGTGACTGGATTAAGTGGTAGGAATTGGGTCTCACTCAGTTAGGGAATACACTACGACTGGACTCCACTTAGAGGAAAGACACACTACGACGGGACTGCATTTGACTAGGGAGCACATGGAGGCCGGGACTCATCTAAGAAGAAAAAATTCTCAAGAGGTACCCTAAAGTCCATACAGAAATCGAATGTACGTGGAGAAAGCTCGAACGTCTCACTGATCCTCGTTCCGCTTAGCGGGAGAATAGGCACTCCGCTCAGGTTGTTTGTCACCACATTCCCTTGAGAAGGGCAAACTATCAAAGTTGGCTCGGATGCCAGCTCGGATGATCTAGCAGCTCGGATGATCTAGCTGCTCGGGCCACTCCCACATGGCCTTGGCATTCTTTAAAGGATTTGTGCCTAGATCTTCGCTACCCATAAATCCTACATCCTGGGAAGCTTGAACCTTCGAATTTGTCTTCTAGGAATCTCTCTCCGAGCCCTCCTCATCCTCACTATCATCTTCCAGAGAAGAACCCTCTTTGCCTTCAAGAGAAGGAGCGTCCCTTATGCATAAGGACTTTCCTGAAGGGGGGGGGGGGTGGGGGCGAACAACGCTCTTCTTGCGGCTTAGTTTCTTCGGAGCGTCAGCTCCTTTGCCCTCTTCCACTATTTCCCTGCCTTTGTCGGCGCCTCCCCCTCTTCTTCGGCTCCTTTAGACCTCTCGGCATATCTTAGCCTAATCTTAAACACAGTTTGGCCGGGGTCAATTAGATTGTAGAAGCAGAGGGCTGTTTCGCGAAGTAAGAAAGAGGCTTCCCTCTCAGCTCTATGGATAACAAAATTTCTTTGGCCATCTTCTTCAGACTATCGTCCTCTGCTGCTTTTACACAACTTGAGACATGAAGCACTAAGAAACCAAGTCGGCGGAAAATGTAGAGAAAGATATAAAGGAAACTTACACCCAGAAGAAAAAGCATGCTGAGGAACAGTGTTGTCGAGCACAAAGAAACACTCATTCTTAAACATGTCGAATTACACCACACATACAGTGGTATTTGATATATGTTATATATCCCTTTAGGGAGAGCATGCTCTATAGTTTGGCCGGGTAGCAGCATGTCCCGGCGAGCAATTCCGAATGCTGTAGCTATGGAATTAAGTTTCTCAACAGTCAATACACCAGGGTAGCACTCGATAGGCTTCACTAGTGTCTGGTTAAAGGCGTAACCCTCCACCAAAGAATACGTGGAGCTAGGTTGTCTGGGAGGATTAGCAGGAGCCTCAGAGGAAGAAACTCCAGCTCCAGCAGGCTGTGAAGATGCGTGCTTAGATCGAAGTTCACGATTAGACGACATTTTCTTTCCTGCACCAGAAAATAAAAAGCAGGCATAAGTTCAACACCCCAATAGCTATGCAATCTTAACAAGAAAAACAAACGCTTATGACGAGCTTCCCATTATTTGGCCTGACATCGCCTATTTTCCGAACAAAACCGTGCAACACTTATGGTTACCACTCCGTTGTTTTCTTACTTGGCTCAGCACATCCATAACCGCCGAACCAAATCTAAATCTGGTCCGGCATTACCTAGCCACCGGACCAAATCGAAGACCACCCCAAGTGCCGAACCTAATCACCATTGCGCTACTTTGGTTCAAACTCTACTATCCACGCACAGAATCGACATCTCTTCTTCCTCCTCTCAAACTCCAACGGCCTAGCTACATCCCTTACCATATCATCTAAAGATCCATCTCGTGCCCTGTCCTAGCACATCGAGGCATCGAACGAAGTGTGGATGATGCCCCGAATCACCAACACAGTCGCCACCTCCTCTAGGGGTTCAAACACCCATCGACTCAAAAAAAAGAGGTATGGTATCTCATAGTCGCCACTTCACTTTCCCTCACTAACCTAATCCATGGCTGCAGCGCTCGTAGCACTCTCCCCGCTTACCAAAACCGTGAAACTCCCTTAGAACCTAAACACTAAAACTCTTGGAGCAATGATCGGATTTAGAGCCTTACCTCAAGAAGCAGAGAAATGGAAAAAATCAAGAATTCAAACGTTGAAAGCTTCGAATGACTTGAAAGAGATTAAAGAATTTTTGGATTCGAAAAGAAGAAGAAGGGGAATGAGAATGAAAGATGCGGTATTTACAAGAAAAGGAGGGGTGGCCGAACAGTCAGGGAGTTTCTCTAGACTTCAAATCGGTTGATGAAATTTTGTGTCAAACCAAACAAAACACATTGTGTAGCAACACAACGTACTTTAGAGAGGCAAGTGTTGGCTTGATATATTGGCACACGAGAATGATAGTTGTAAAAGAAAAAGGAAAGGAAAAGCATCGGATGAAGTATGCAAGCTTGAATGCTGAACCAAACATTTGGTTCGACATCCCCAGAAACGACGGACCAGATATTTGGCCCGGCATAACATAAGGATGCAAGACCAGATACCTGGTTCGGCACAACATGAGGATGTGGGACATATCTGGTCCGGCACGATATAAGGATGCCGGACCGGACATCTGGTCCGGCACAACATTAGAATGCCGGACCAAATATTTGGTCTGACAATGCACCTAAACACCGGACCAAACATTTGGTCCGGTGCACAGGCTTGCCAGACCAAATGTTTGGTCCTAAAAATCATCATCTCTACCTCAGGATAGAAGCGACTCCAAGAACCCCCCTCTCGCTACTGAACCAAAACTAGTTGGACTCTATGCCGGTCAGAATTCTCATTTCCATACCAGATATACCTGCTTTATGCCGGACCAAACTCAGGAGGTTATAACTACACCTCCACCCTTCACAACTTCACTCTATAAATACCGAAGCTTCTCAACAATAATGGGGACACTTTTGGGAAAGGAAAGGGAAAACTCTACTAAGATTTAATCACTCCAGCTACTCTAAGTTTTTTTTACTTTCCAATCATACTTGTATTTATAACCAAATAAAAAAGGAATTATAAAATGGACAGTGGACGTAGGCATGTTCTGGCCTAACCGCTATAAAATTTTGTGTGTTGATTTTAGTTAAGTTACTTTCCTATTCTAAGCCCGTGAATTGTTCTATGACTGTAATGATTACTTGATGACACATTGAGACATATAAAATAACATATCAAGCAACCTAAAGGCAACTTAACTAAATTCAGACACGGAGGTGTTCGCCCAATTTTTGTCCAAACACAAGTTATATTATGATATTGAATCTTATGTCTCTTGATATGATATGCACTTACTCTTTTATATGTTTATGTTGATATTATATTTTATTTCTTTCATTATAAGATTTAGTATGATGGTAGTTGTAATAAATATACCATGTGTTGTTGTTTTTTATATTCCAAAGAAACTGAGCTAGTAGAAAGCGGGTTAAACGGTAAATTTCAAATTTATTTCCATTTTGGAAGTCTACATTGATTTTAGATCCAATCTAAAATATTTTAAATAAAATATTTATTTTATTTAACTTGTTTATAAAAAGGTTTTATTTAATTTGTATGAGTTTTAATTAATAAGTGCATCAAACACAGTTATATGTTTATAGCATGCGTGCACCATATATGAAGCATACATGGCTAATATGATCGTATATAGATGCTTGTATTTACACCACAATAGACACATTTGTCCCTTTGTATATGTCATCATTGCCTAAAGTCATAATTATTATATAAAATAACAATTGTAAATATATAAAATAACAATTGTAAATATATGTATAATAACAATTATATAACATACACACAGATACACAAACACATATATCAAAATTAATTTTTTTAACTGTTTTATATGTATAAATTCTAGAATTAACAAGTTTGCATCTAGGTATAATTTAGGAAGGATTTAAAATTAAATTTATGATTTTATGCAAAAGTCTCTTTTATAAACTAATTTGAAATAACATACATATATGCGTATACATGGCTAAGTAATTCTAGATAATGTTTTAAATTTAAAATAACATGTATATAATTTGTAATTATATATGTTTTAAAGTTAACAAATAGAAGTCTAGCTTTAACTCAGGAAGAATTAAAAGTAGCCTTATGATTATGCAAAAAAGTCCACTTACGAATAATTGGAACAAATTTTAAACACATGAAAACAATAACCTAATGAATTTAAAAAGCAACAATCATTACAAACATGAACTTAATTTGCAAAGTGATTTCAAGTAATCAACATATGTATCTTACTTATGTTTATGTGCATAAATGGTTATAGAATTATATCAAACAATTAAGAATTAGTTTCAAAATCAAAATGGGTTTTCTAACATTAATATCCAATCAATAAAAAAGTAGGCAGGACAACCGTGCATATACAAATTTATTGTATAATATTTAGGATCTAAACTATACATACAAGATGAAAAAAAAAAGATGAAACAAATAAGGATCTAAACTATTATTAACATATTGCATAATAACATAAGATTAGAAAATTATCTTAAGGTGAAGCCAAAAATCGTACATCGAATGAACAACAAAACTCCTATATTTGATTATATGAACCTTCGAATTTTGTAACAATCCCGAGATAAACACCACTTTGAATATTTTGATCTTGTTTGAATTTTGTTTTGGGAATTTTATCTATGGAGGCCATGAAATATTCACATGGATAGGAGGAAGGGAGAGAGAGGAGAGTAGGAAATAATGAATTGTCACACGGAATGAATGAATGAAGGAAAGAATTTTTATTTTAATGGAATCATTGAAACCTTTCCAATTCATTCCTTAAAACCTTCCCTCTTTAATTTTTCACTAAATATCAATCAAATCCCTTCCCTCTTATCATGCATGGCCAGCCATGTATATGCCTAGATAGATCTTCAAAACTTCCAAATCCACTTAGTAGTTAATTGATTTAAATCCAGTTTAATACTTCTCAATATCTTTTATATATATACATATATAATTTTTATATACATACTTTATTAGATACCAATGGCATTCAAACAAATCAAATAAAATTTAATACCTAAAAATAACTTAATTAGTTTACAATAATATATAAATGAATTAAATCATGTGATTTTTTGGTGTATTCATCATTACGGTTGTACGACTCAAAGGTATAAATTAAGTCAGTGATCAATATTGAACATTCAAATATTAATATTCACGTATCACCTTAGCTATCGGTATGATGTTTTGGCTTAATTCACCGCTTATGCGTCTTTTTGGTAAAAATCCAATTTTACTGTTACAAGCGATATTTGTTAGCAACGGTTATTTACACCAATCTTCTTCATCAAAATTATCACTTTAAGACATATGGAACTTTGTTTCAGTCAAAATTCCAATATCATACACATTCAACTCGATTAGTCCAAGCTCAAAAGCATTGGTTTAATAATAACAATTATTATTAACTATATTGCTCTAGCCAGAGACTTGGACTTTGAGTTGACTAGGTTGATCGTGATACTAATCCCTTGTAACCGAGGAGTTGAATAATCTATGAAAGAAATTTCACTTCCAATGCTTTAACTTAGATTCAACTATCGTTGCTCGGTGGATCGTCAAGCCTTAATATAAGTATAATCAAAGTGGAGTGTCCACATTGAAGTTTCATAATAGTCCCAAGTCGATGGAGCTGTTTAACATCGTCACTTTGAGATTATCTATTTAACCTTAGTTGTATTAACTAATAGAAAACTCTTTAATGAGTCATTTCATAGTTAACAAATAACTTTATGTACGTAACCTGTTGGTGCCCCTAACAGCCATGAGTAATACACTGTCCAACATTTGAAAATGATTATATACACTAGTCTCAATGGCTGAATCGATATCCTTTCTCGAAAAATCTTGGCTAAGAATATTTAAAATAACATGTTTTTAATGCGATAAAATTTTCATGCTTATAACCTACGTAATGAAAAGCACGGTTAAGCGCTAAATGCTTGTACAATGCTTAGTTTTTTTCAAAAAAGCAATTGTATTAAGCGTTGAGCGCTTAAGCGTGCTTAATTGGCGCTTATCTAAGCTTTGCTTAAATTAGGCGATGGTTAAGCACTGCTAAGAAAAAATATATTACTTTTAAAATAAAAGGATATTGGATTATAGCAAAAAGACCACATTCTCTAACAAAATTTCCTTATTTTCTATCATATGGACTGGTGGATGGTGGGTAATTTTTTTGCATTAAGATATGATTATTTTTATTTTCTAAATATGCACGATTCATACTCAACTCGAATATGCTACTTTTAATGAATAGAAAAAGTCAAATTTATCTTTTGAAACCATTGAATTTATAAGTTAAACATTACTTTTCATGATCAATTTATGAATACACAAACGATGAACTTAATAAAATCTCTTTACATATATTTATTTTAGTACGAATTTTTTATGGTAAAAAAATTAAGGAGCACTTAGATGATGCTTAAGCGACATTAAGCGAAGCGAGACTTCCGTCGACTCGTCTCGCTTAGCGCTCAATATAACATAGATTATAACACATTTTAATTACTAAAACCTAATATATCATTTAAGGATTTTCTATTCATAATAATTTAAATTAAGTACTTAATTAATTGTATCACAATATAACAAATAACATTATAGAAATCAAACTCTTTCATTATAAATAAGATTAGTTATCGAGTTAGATACATCTAACAACTTATATAATTCCTCTTAGGGCATACCTCTAACTTTATCAATCTTCCACTTGAACTTAGGATCAATTATGTAATTTTATTCCAACTCCTTCAATTGGTTTTCTCAAAAACTAATCCGGCCAGTTCCTTAGTGAACAGGTATGCTATATTGTTTTAACTATAGACTATGTCAGTTAACTCTCTTTGATGTTGATATACTTACTGCCTTTATCATGTGGAACCCTTTGGCGTTTGTTATTTGACTTCTAGTGAATTTTTCTTCTTTTACGAACTACATCGCAACATTGTTATCATATAACAATGTCATAGGATTCTCAGTATTTGGAATCATCTCTATCTCAGTTAAATATTTATGCATTTATTTATACTTCTTTTATTGCAACACTGTTCAAGGCAATGTACTTAGCCTTTGATCAAAACCAGTCACCACTTATTGTTTAGAGCATTTTTAACTTAAAGTTCTTAACTTAAGATTTAACATGAATTTTGGACTGACATATATACTCGATATCACTTATGATGTTCGAGTCCATGCACTCTTTCATAGGGATTTCGTTGCTATAAACAGTCCTCTAGTATTTCGTAAATACTCGAGAACACTCTAAACCATTATTTAGGGATCTTTATTCAAACTTAATACTTGGCCTATGTTTCAAATATATAAGAAAAATGTAATACTATGACAATACAACATGTATGATAATTCCTATTGTCAATGCATAAAAAACTCATTTAGATGCTCTATATTTAGCACTTTAATATGGTGTCATTGCATATCGTTTTGCGACAATTGCAACATCCTTTTATGTTGGTTATAATAGACGTTAATTTTAAACCAATATCGAGAATTAAAGAGCTAAACTATAATAATTTTAACACGAATGCATCATTAACAATCACAAGTTTGTTGTTTACTTATAGTTTTGGAATATTTTTGTACCTTTATAGTGCTTTCCTAAAGACACGTTTCCTCCATATTTTGACTGGAATTCAAATTATTTAATTTCTCTATCAAAGTGCTTGCTCAACTTTGATGCTCAATGAATGATATTTTCATATCATTTTTTGAATCATATCCATTAACCCATAAACTCAAAACTGCTTTCACTGACTTCAAGGCACTTTGTTTATGTAACGCAAACATCATATTTTAAATCGTTCGAATTTTGGTTTTATCATATTTATACCAAACTCAAAATCATATCGAACGATAATTTTACGAGTAAAATCCAAAGTACCTAAGCATGTTGAATGACGAATTTGTTACGTTAGTTTTACTAGTTGAAATTTATATGTTATTCTATCAATGTAGCTTACCATATTTCACTACATTGGTTTTTATTGGATACACTTTTGCGACCGATGTATCATATCGCTTTGAGTACAACTATCAAAGTCATATTTTGATAATATACTTGGAATCCATTCCAGATTTGTGCATCATGTCATATGGTTGAGTTAGTGCTCTTATTGGCTTATTGATGGTTAAGGAAAATTTTCACTTGACACCGATAAGAAAATCAAAGTTTCTCTTTAACGTATGGGAGTTCTTATAAGGCATTTTAATTAGTTGTATCCATTTAAGTTCGATCAATTTCATTTCATCCATTGTAATAAGTTTTATCTTTAGATCGTATGAAAATCCATTATACGGCTAATAATTTCTAAAGAAATTCCTTGTCATGAAGTTGGTGATTCTTAGAACAATAATTGCTTCTTAGTGCAATAGAATATGTATTCATAGACATTTTATGAATTGCCTACATATATATGTATGTATAAAAATTAAAATTTTAGTTTATGAAACTTATGTTCATAACATAAATTGGCAATCAATATTGATAAGTCACAAACTCACTAGATGTGGTCCACATGAGATTCCTTATGAACAAGTATTATGTGCAATCTCTTGACTCACACAACCTGTCAACTTCTTGACTAAGATATATAGGATTCATTTCATCAACTCTTATCTTATACTATTTTGTAGACATTTTTGATGAAATTAAATTTAAATGTATATACTTACTCTTACATACACGTCCTTAAAAAAAAAATTAACTTCACTTATCATCAATTATACTTTGTCCAACAAAGTCTGATTACTCCTTATCGATACATCATTATGTATCGTAGGGAGCAACGATTTTTGAGATTGAATCTTATTCGCTTTTTGGTACATTTGGAACTCCTTAACAATACATTAACCTATTCGATAAAATTAAACCATTTTATTTTCTTTTGCATGTCATGTTATTTACTTCTGTCTAAATTCTACGAATTTGTCATAGACAAACTACATATGTATCGAATACACTAATTCATGTTTGCGATAATTCATTGGTGAACTTAATGAAGTATATGGAACCATTTGGTTTCATTGGGCCTATAGTTGCAAACATCTTGCATCTATATGTATCAATCCTAAGATTTCATCAACTCTTATGTTGCTCTTACTGAACGGGTACTCTTCCCTTAATTGTTTAGGACACAATTCATTAGTACCATATGATGAAAAAATTATTTCTCAAAATTGGGGATTAGTCTATAATTCAAAAATAATTATAAGACTTCATATACCTCTATTTTTTCTAATGCATCATTTTATTATGAAAATAAATACTATTATTATAGCTTTTGTCCTATAGTGAATTTTCACAATGTTCGTACAGAAATAAAACTGTCTTATTTCAGTCCGAACTAAAAATAATTATTATTTCGTAAATAATATTTATATGTTTACGAGAACAATATTCGTAACTTGATGCATCTACTAAGATGCATTACATGGTATACTCCCACTATTTCACCTCCAGTATAATAGCATACCAAATACTAAGCTCCATTCAGCCACATATTATAGAATTTTATTTCATTCATGGAAACTAGTTTACAATCATAATTTTTTGATTAATTTATCTTGAACTTGAAGAAATAAATTTTATAGAAAATATTTTTCTATTCAAAAATACAACTGGAATAGAAAATCATATTCTCATTCCATAATAAGTATCTTAATAAATTTCAAAATAATTTTCGGCTCTCGTGTTCTTTGCGAAGGAGAAGTGACGATTCGCTATCTTCGTCCAAACTATGCTTATTTTACATTTAGCCTTAAACATTTGCTTTTTTTAATGGTAGAATAGTTTAAAAGAAAAATTTACTGCAAGGATGCACCTAATTAATTAAAAAGTGAATTGGGATAACATTTTAAGAACATCTAATAATCTACACTTAAGTATGCCTATCGAATCTAACGATTTAGTGATTGAATTTCTAGGTCGATCTTTAATGCTTGATCCATTGTCGTTTCAATATTCTTATTGCATTTAATTGTATTGTACACATAATTTTTCACTATTTGTTTATTTTCTCGTTTCAAGTGAATCAAATTTCATCGACATTTCACACATTATAAACATGGCTGTTTAGCATGCCACTTTTGTATACGATCTAATATGAATCAAACATCCTATTTTATATTTCTTTTGAGTTCAAAACTCATTGAAGACGATATACAATCTTGAGCAAAAAATACTTACATGACCAAAGATGGATATAACTTCAGCAGTTGCATGGGTCTTAACATGCCAAAAGAACTATCGGTAAGTATATGTTATATTTCTATTTTAACCTTAATATAATTTAGTTGTATAATTTAACCGATAAATATTTTATCAATTACATTAGTTCAATTTTTTTATCGAAGTAGATTATTTCGACATGTATAACATACATTCTTGTAATATTAGAATTTTAAATGTTATCGTTTCATTTTTCTAATAAGATACCACTAGATTTTTATGTTTCTCAAAAACCCAAAAAGAGCATATTAGTCTTTCGATTTCTTTAGTGGGTATAGGACTCCCTTACTTTGGGAATCAGACCTTGAGTAAAGTTCGTCAAATCATAAGCACGCATGCGATGGCTAAAAAAGGTTGTATCATATACAAATCATAAATTGTGGTCTTTGTCCTAATACCATCTTGACCATGAGGAAAGCCCAACAAATCAAGAGAGATAACTCACTCGTACTACCATTTCACGATGGTCTAAGTATAATGGATGAACTCTAAAGAAAAATTAACAAATACGTCCACGTTTCTTATCTCATCTAGATAATATATATTAGTATTACAAATCACATCTCTAGCTTGAGTTAAGCTAGATAACTAAAGAGTATGCAATTATATATATATAGTAGAGGATTACTTATAATAAAGATTCATAATCTTTAGCACATCATACACACACACACATATCCATGCATGCATTTTGAGTGATACCAATTTAGGGAATAATATATCTCATATGAATTACCCTCATGATTAAAGCGTCGGACATATCTAAAATAATGGCATATGTGAGATATGTATGTACTTATTCCTTAAATCTTAATTGGGTTTCTTTCCAGTTCTGCTTAATTTTATACATATATAGTTAGATAAGTAGTTACTTATTTATAACTTGTATAATTAATTCACCCACACATTTATTAATGTACCATATTAACTAATTTTAATTTTTATTAATTAAATTATATTTACTTAACTTTGTTTGTTTTATATAAAATTTCTAAAATTTTATACTTCTTACCTTAAACTATTTGAGATGCCTATTCACATATAATAATTATAATTTGTTCACATTTACATATTAATATATATGTTTGTACATTTAGTTAATTAACTTTTAATCAAACTGTCTAATAAAATTTATTTAACTAGACAATTTAATTAAAATCTAAAATAAATTTGAAATTTTAATTTAATTTACCGTAAATAATTTCAAGATAAATAAATAACCACAATAATTATAACTACACACATATTGTAATTGTCGGGATTTTCGACGCTCGAAAATCGACATCAATACGTTCACCGTATTACAGGCCGAGCAATTGAATGCCGAAATAATAGATCATAAAAAGAAGAAGAAAGAGGTAGAGGAAGAAAATAGAAAATTAAAAAACAGAATCTCGCAATCGCAGCGGAGCTATATATAATAGATAACAACATATCTCTATACATAAAGAACGGTAAAACATTTCTTATACATTACATCACTAGAGTACAATACATCAATAACCCAATACTGGACAGTTATACAACTTATCCTCACAAATGCTGATTATACAACATATAATACGCAGTTGAATATAAATAAGATACGTGTAATCGTCTTCGCCATCCAGCTCATCTCCTAAGCTCTATAACATCCTATCATGTATTTGTAATACTCGGTCTGACCCGAGCATCATAATAAAATAACACTCGAGTCAGTCTGCAAAACCAGCACGAGAAAACACACTCAATTTGAATTATTAAAGTTCTCAAAATCCTTTGAAAATCAAAGGTATCTCGTAAGACCACGCCACAAATAAACACGATGGGTTTTTACATTGCGATAACCAAAACATTTCATGTAAAATCCCCTGATATTATTATAGCGTCTAAGTACAAATACTTATTCAAATAGCTGAAATTGTTCATACAGGCTCTACAATCAAAATCGTAAAGTCACGCATTGGAGAATGGGTTCCATACAAATGACTAGGCACTGGGGTATCATCTGTCAAAGTACACGTCTAGAAACAGTGTACCAAGGACCATGCCGGGATCCTCTATAACACAAGACCAGACTACCCCTAACCTGGGTAGAAGGAATATGCTATCACTCTGGGCGTTCCCACCCTTTTTCCAAGATCCTTCCATGTATCGTAGCAATAATATCCGAGGGTATTTAGAAAGGAGATTGGGTACGACCCACTTAGCCTTGCTACATCTACTCTGCTTTTTAGCCATTCCCGTTGATGAGGCTAGAGGCTACAATTACCTTTTTAAAGGAAATTTCACTTAGAATGCTCATTGTCCTCCAATGACAATGTACTGATAGCATTCATCCATACAAGTCCGTTTTGGTCCGAATGGAACCGAAGGCACTATTCCTACTACATCTATTTTGGAATAATCCTCGGGATTTGTAGCGATTAGCCCTTGCACTTCACTGCACCATCTTTGACTCCATTCTATGGTTTTCCTTTCGAAAACGTATTTGTTGGATCGAAATGGTTTTCGGATAACTTATCCGATCTTGATCCCTTCAAAACAACGTTCGATATTTTCCGTTAAACTCAACCCCAGTTCTTTAGGAAATAACAAACGAAAATAAGATCGGAGATCACCTCCTAACCATTAGTGGATGGGTTTCCTTATAAATGTTCTAGAAGAACGAAACGAATTTATACGTATAGTATAGCACCTCGAATGGCAACTGTACCATATAATTTTCGTATTTCTCCTAGATATTCCTAAAGTTATATTTTGGGTCCAAAATTGATAGTCGGTTATTTAACTATCAAATAAAACAATCATTCAACCAATATTTCATTTTCCACTGAAAACACTAAATCTCTTTTCGATTAAATTTATTAAATTAAATCTCTTTATCCAAAATATATACTTAACTTTTCGAATTTAGTATATTCAAAAACTAACCTTTTTAAAGATATTTGGAAACCTTTAAAATAATCTGGAAAGTATCACCACGGTATCAAACCATGGATTCACAGCTCAATGGTTACGTCTCTATCGTAGAGAAATCCAAAACTTAACTGAATGGCACTCACTGCCTCCGAGTTCGCCATGCGAGTATACCATTACTTCCCAAAAACCTTATTTCAGAATTTTCAAAACAATACTTATGAAATTTCTATAATAATTTTCCAAGTTAAACTTTAGGCAAAACTACTTTAAAAAAAAAGTTATTATGTAAAATATTAATATTTAATAATTTATCCTTTTAAAATAATAATATTGAATAATTCTGGATAATAATTAACTTAATATAAACCGACTTAATTCGTAATTAAATATACTTTAAATAGATTTAAATAACGAAATAATAAATTTTATGAAATATCCTTTAAACACCGTTTTGAATTAACTAATTAATTATTAAAAATTCTTCTTCTTAAAACCCACCTAATTCCTCGATAAAATATATTTTCCAATTCCTACATAACCAGTCTAACAGTTATAAATCTGTCTTGATTTATTTCCAATTTTGATTTATGTCCCAATTCCGTAAATTCCCTTTTTCACATTTCTAAAAATAAATCTATCATTTATTTTTAAACCGATCTACCCATCTCCTTATAAATGCTCACCGTGAATTTATAACTTTAAATTATCCACTGATAATCGCTTTACTTTATTTATAAACTTCATTTATAAATTCCATAGTCTCATTTCCAGTTTATAACTATGTCACAATACTTAATCGATTTCTAAATTAAATTCCAGTTTTAAATTAATTTCTCAAATAACCCAATTATATTCCAAACCCACTAAATTATGACTCTACTTCCATTTCATAATCTAAAATCTTGTTTGTAATCTAGTCTAGCAATTTCATATTTTATTTTCAAAATTCCCTTTTTATTTTTCCAACTATTTTAATCTCTCTTTTTAAAATAAATCCTTTTTATACTTAAATAGTATCGCCTAAGTTCTATTATTCAAATCCTTTTATTTATATAAAATTGAATCAAACTATTATTTTTCCAAATTCATTTTTCTAACAAATCCAAATTCCACTATATATATTTTACTTTCAATTTTCCTTTTAATTTTCCTTCAAAAATTCCATATTCGTATTTATGGTATTTTAAAATGCCAAAATCTAAACCAGTAATACCATAGCATCCAACCAATTCAAATTCCACTATAATCTATCAAAGATTATTCAAACAATCATATTACTATATATATATATATATATATATATATATATATATATATATATGAAAATTAAATTCAACATTTTTGAGGAGTCCAATTGGATCCCTCTAACCTGTTTCCCTACATCCACAAATGTTAGAACAATATAAAAATACCAATCCCACATCAGGGGGATATCGTGGTATATAGGTTCATCCGCTATTATGCCGGACACATAGGGTTTCATCCGCTATAATGTGTGAGAATATTAATCACTCCAATATATATACTACGTTGTATAATATCACATTCAACTGAAAAACAAAAATTATCAAATTCAACCAATAACTAATTTTAACTATTTAAAATTAATTACAGTAATCCAAAATTGAGTGAGATTAACTCACAGAGTTTCCATAGTTGCTTTTGCATTTAGGTTGGTCTATAGTCGAATGATGTCTATAGCTTAAATTTCAACTAGTTTGGATCTTCACAAATTCAGTTCCACATCATACATCTCGATGATACAAGCGTAAAGTGACCGATCGCATTTGATTTCGACTTGAGACGAACCAGATATTAATTTTATAAATTTATTAAATTTAATAATAATTAAGTCTCCTTAATCCTAGCATTAGCCTATAATTACCCTTTTAAAAATTAAGCCCGCTCCTAATCCTATTCTCCCTTTCTCGAGTTGACCACTTGCCGCCCCCCTTTGACAGCACTTCTCTGCCACCATAGCCACCTAACAGCCACCGCAACCCCCTCATTCGAAGGCTCCTTCCCCCATGCCTCAAATGCTGCTGGACCGAATACCCCACCTGCCGCCGTTTGCCTAGGCTAATCATGGAAACCATTTCCGTTCATTCTCCAATTTCTGCCGCCACAATTGACGTCGTGCCACCAGACTCTAGCCAAAGGTGCACTGGTCCTCCCCTACATTTCCCCTTCAGACACCATCCCCCTCCAAACTCTACCAAAATGCCGCGATCGGTCGAAGGAGCACTCGCCATTCATCACCAAACTTCGGCTACCCCAACAATCCGCCATCCATCTTCACAGTTCATTGTCCACATCACATCGTCGCTCACACATATCTTACAGGAATCGAAGGCCAGATCGGCCTGTGGTGGCGCAATTAAATAGTGGCCGTTGGATGAAGTTTCGTTTACACAGGAGGGAACGAACGAACAAACGATTTTTTTATTCAAACTGTTTCCTGCGATTTTACGTAGGAGGGGATAGGTATAAAAAGGAAAAGATAGCGTGTTGGATGTTGTCTACAGTGACACTGAAGTGAAGGGAAAAAGTTTTGATGAGAATATGGTCCTTCAATGTAAATATATATTACTTAAACTTAAAATCGTCTCGATTTCGTAGCCTAAAATCTCAAACCCCTATTGAGGCATGTCGCTAGGCATTTATAATGTTATACCCCTATTCCGAATGCAATGGAAAAGGTTACGAGTCCTAATTCGATCATATGGAGAAGATAGCTTTTTGGACCCAATTACTATACTGAATTTCGATATAAATTTTAGCGCGTTTATATTCCGTATAATCAAACGATGACTCCAAACACTACAAAATTTGAAATCTGATAATAATACACTATTATGGATCCAATAGAACTAGTTTCATCGAAATCCGAGATTATGCCTCGGAAGGCTATTTTTAACTGTCAATTTAAACGATATATTTTTATAACTGAACAAATCACTTTTAAATTCCATTTAAAAAGTTTTATTATCTTTCTTATTATAAATATAAATTTTATAAGCTTTTGAATTATTTTTAACAAGCTTAAAACTCAAGATTCAATATTTAATCAATATTCAATTATTAAATTCAATAATTAATTTATCACATAAATGGTTATATTTGAAATTCAAGTTAAAAATTAACTTTTAAAATTTTAAAATCAATTAAATATTCTAATTTCAAATAACCAAAATCTTGGGTCATTACATTCCTCCCCTTATAAGAATTTCGTCCTCGAAATTGCTAGGTAAGAAGAATGGTCCAAAACCCCTTTACTTTTCCAAAACCCGGTCACTTTAAACAACTTTTCCAAATCAATTTTTTGAGAACACATTATCACTTTTACTAATTTCCAAATTAATCCATAGATTTCACTAATATTATTCCCTCAATCATTCAAATTATAATTTAAAACCAAATTTTAAATTAAAAAAAATTTCTACAAATTTTTTTTCCAACTCCTTAAATTTTCGAAAAATTTCGCCAGCGTCTCCTTTAAGCGGCTAGATCCAAAATACTACAAAACTACCTCTACGGGCCCAAATCATCAAAAGAAAACAAAAGCCAAGCGGCTCAATCATAAAAGCATCCATTTCAAACACAATTTAAACACATACCCTTTTGTCGGGCAATCAAATTTTACTTCTGAAATCAAAGACATCAATTTAGCTTTTGCTTTTTATTACCCGCACCTTACTTACCTATAATATCCAATCATACAATTCAAAATCTTTTTATATAGCATTTTCAATTTCCAATATTCATTTCACAAAAACCCGTACGATGTATATATATCATCCATACGCTAAATCTAATCTGATCGCTCGCTCGATCACACAATTTCATTTCCGAACTAGCATCGTTCATACAATTCTCTATTGCGGACTTAGATCTGGTTCCTTGATTAGAAACTGTCATTTTCCTTGCATAGCCGCATACTATGATAGAGAATTCCAGAATCAATCAATATTCACATCCAGGGTTCGCCGTCGAAAATCGAGTGAAAAATCCTAACTCGGATCGATATAAATCATCTCGAAATTCTATGCTCAAATCTGGATCAAATCGTTATACAAATAAACAATATACATACAACATAGGTATTAATTTCTAATAGATTATTTTCTATATCCAATTCCTTTATTCTCATTTATTTTCATTTCCATTTACTTATTAACAATTATCTTTTTTTTTCACAACTTTTATTTAATTTTCATTCAAATATTTACTCAGTATATTTCCCAATACCAATTTTGCTTGAGAACTTCACCATCAATTTCTTAAGTCTATTATAAACATTTTATACAAAGATCTTACGTTTATTTCCACTTCATATCTTAATTTTATATCCATTTGTATTCAAATTCAACTCCAATTTCTATTTAGCCCAATTTATCTCCAAATCGTAAATGTTGAATTTGAGTTAAACTTCACTCCACAAAATTAAATTTCAAATTTTATAAATTTTCAAACTTATTTATATTCCATAAACCATTTTAAATAAGATTCCAGAGTTTTATACAATTTTGTTCTAAGTATTCCAAATCATTTTTGAAATCATATATACCCAAAATCCCTTTGGTATATCCAATTATTTTCGTGAATTTCAAAATTAAACCAGTTTTGCAAACAAACTCCAATTCAAATCATTGAGGTAGCAATTTCTCTCTTGGAAACTCGAAAATGAAAGTCAATGATGCTGCCGTCATCATCGAAATTATTTTCCAACGGCCGAAGTGAGCTTAATTTTTTTATTCCCTTAAAAACCTTTTTTGAATAATTCCAAATCTCGATAGATTTCATTCCTAATTCAAAATATTTCCAAATAATATTGTTTTTTCGAGATTCGAAATGCATTTCAAAAACCAAAGGGAATTAAATTTCAAAATTTCCATCTTTTAATTCCTTTATAAATTATTTTTATAAACCATATCTTCTTTAAATATTTCTCTAGAATTTTATTCCATTTCAATTTACAAATCACATTTATAAACTCATATTTACAAACTTCATTTTGTTATATGAATTAATTTCTTAACATTTGGTTATAATATCAACTTTTATTCGATTTCCACAACAACAATGATAATAGTTTAATATTATCGTTTCCTAATAACTAAGCAGACCATATATAACTATAATAATTTCAAAACAATTATTTCTTTCATATACGAAAATAATTTGGGTAAAATTATTTCGTTTATCCATTTTAAAACAATACCGTGTCGAATTGTTCTATTATACTGCTTAGAGATCCTTGTCAATAACGTTAATTACTCGTATTGATCAGAATCCATAAACCACTCAATGGATCCACCAACACAATATAAAACAATTTTATATTCACCAACAAATACGCACTCATATCTATTAATACACTCAAACTAATTCTAGGGTGCTACCGACCCTATCTCTAGTTAGTAATCCCCACTAGAGCCAATGTTCTCACTTAACCTTCAGCTCTGATACCTAGTATGACAGCCTGGATTTTCGACGCTCGAAAATCGACATCAATACGTTCAATATATTACAGCCGAGCAATCAAATGCCAGAATACCAAATCATAAGAGAAAGAAGAAAGAGGTAGAGGAAGAAAATAGAAAATAACAATACAGAATCTCACAATCGCAGCGGAACTATATATAATAGATAACAACATGTCTCTATACAAAAGGAACTGTAAAACATTTCTTATACATTACATCATCAGAGTATAATACATCAATAACCCAATACTGGACAACTATATAACTTGTCCTCACAAATGCTGATTAGACAGCATACAATAAATAGTGGAATATAAATCAGATACATGTAATACGTCTTCGTCGTCCAGCTCATCTCCTAAGCTCCATAGCATCCTGTCATGTATCTGTAATACTCGGTCTAACCTAAGCATTATAATAAAATAACACCCAAGTCAGTTTGGAAAACTAGCATGGGAAAACGCACTTAATTTGAATTATTAAAGTTTTCAAAATCCTTTGAAACTCAAAGGTATCTCGTAAGACCACACCACAAATAAACACGATGAGTTTTTACCTTACGATAACCAAAACATTTTATATGAAATCACATGATATTATAATAGTGTCTAAGTACAAATACTTATTCAAATAGCTGAAGTTGTTACATTGATTAAATTCCAACATACTATGCTCTACAATCAAAAGCGTAAAGGCACGTATCGGGGAATGAGTTCCATATGAATGACTAGGCATTGGGGTATCACCTATCACAGTACACGTCTAGAAACAGCATACCGAGGACCATGTCGGGATCTCCTGCAACACAAGACCGGACTACCCCTAACCTGGATAGACTGAATGTGCTATCACCCCGGGTGTTCCCACCCTTTTTCCAAGCTCCTTCCATGTATCATAGCAATAATATCCGAGGGTATATAGAAAGGTGATAAACATACCCTAATTGGGTGCGACCCACTAAGCCTTGCTACATCTCCTCTGCTTTTCCACCATTCCCCGTTGATGAGGCTAGAGGCTACGCTTACCTTTTAAAGGAAAACACTCATTGTCCTCCAATGACAATGTATTGATAACATTCATCCATACAAGTCCGTTCTGGGTCCGAACGGAACCGAAGGCACTATTCCTACTACATCCATTTTGGAATAATCCTCAGGACTGGTAGCGATTAGCCTTTGCGCTTCACTACTCCATCTTTGATACCATGCTCTGGTTTTGCTTTCGAAAACGTATTTGTTGGATCGAAGTGGTTTTCAGATAACTTATTCGATCCCGGTCTCTTCGAAACAACGTTCGATATTTTTTGGTAAACTCAACCCCGGTTCTTTAGGAAATAAGAAACGAAAATAAGATCGGAGATCACTTCCTAACCGTTAGTGGACGGGTTTCTTTATAAACGTTCTAGAAGAACGAAATGAATTTATACATAAAATATAGCACCTCAAACGACAACTGTACCGTATAATTCCCGTATTTCTTCTTGATATTCCCAAAGTTATATTTTGGGTCCAAATTTGATATTTGGTTATTTAACTATCAAATAAAACAATCATTCAACCAATATTTCATTTTCCACTGAAAACACTAAATCTCTTTTTGATTAAATTTAATAAATTAAATCTCTTTATCCAAAATATATACTTAACTTGCCAAATTTAGTATATTCATATTTGAAAACCTTTAAAATAATCTGAAAAGTCCCACTGCAGTATCAAACAATGGATTCACAGCTTAATGTTACGTCTCTATCCTAGAGAAATCTAAAATTAACCGCAGGCACTCGCTGCCTCCGATTTCGCCATGCGAGTAAACCATTACTTCCCAAAAACTTCATTTAATAATTATCAAAATAATAATTATGAAATTTCTATAATAATTTTCCAAGTTAAACTTTAGGCAAAACTACTTTAAAATAAAAGTTATTATATAAAATATTAATATTTAATAGTTTATTCTTTAAAAATAATAATGCTGAATAATTCTGAATAACAATTAACTTAATATAAACTGACTTAATTCATAATTAAATATACTTTAAATAGATTTAAAATAACTAAATAAAAAAATTTCTGAAATATCCTTTAAACACCGTTTTGAATTAACCAGTTAGTTATAAAAATTCTTCTTCTTAAAACCAACCCATTTCCTCGAATAAATATATTTTCCAATTCCTGTATAACCAGCCTAACATTTATAAATCTCTCTCTATTAATTTTCCATTTGATTTACGCCCCAATTTCGTAAATTCCCTTTTTCGCATTTCTAAAAATTTATCTATCATTTATTTTTAAACCGATTTACCCATCTCGTTATAAATCCTCATCGTGAATTTGTAACTTCAAATTATCTGCTAATAATCACTTTGTTTTATTTATAAACTTCATTAATAAATTCCATAGTCTCATTTCCCATTTATAACTGTTTCACAATACTTAATCGATTTTAAATCGATTTCTAAATTAAATTCCATTTTTAAATTAATTTCTCAAATAACCCAATTATATTCCAAAGCCCACTAAATTCTGATTCCACTTCCATTTCATAATTTAAAATCTTATTTGTAATCTAGTCTAGCAATTTCATATTTTATTTTCAAAATTCCCTTTTTATTTTCCCAACTACATAAATCTCGATTTTGAAAATAAATCTCTTTTATATTTATATAGTATCGCTTAAATTCTATTGTTTACATCCTTTTATTTACATTATTCAAAAAGCTTTATTTATAATATTTCGAAATTATTAAATACAAATTTGTATCAAACTATTTTTTTTTCCAAATTCATTTCTTTCAATAAATCCAAATTCCACTATAGATATTTTACTTTCATTCCCCTTTTTATTTTCCTTCAAAAATTCAATATTCGTATTTATAGTATTTTATAATGACAATATCTAAACCAGTAATACCATAACATTCAACCAATTCAAATTCCACTATAATCTATCACATCTAATTCAATCAGTCATAAATCACTATATATATATATATATATATATATATGAAAATATTTTTGAGGAATCCAGTTAGATCCCTCTAACGTGTTTTACTACATCTATAGATGTTAGCATAATATAAAAGTACAGTCCCACTTCGAGGGGAATATCGCGATATATAGGGTCATCCGCTATTATGCGAGGAGCATAGGTTTGTGCGAGAATATCAATCACTCCAGTATATGTACTAAGCTATATAGTATCACATTCAACTGATAAACAAAAATTATCAAATTCAACCAATAATTAATTTTTACTATTTAAAATTAATTGCAGTAATCTAACATTGAGTGAGATTAACTCATAGAGTTCCCATAGTTGCTTTCGCATTTAGGTTGGTCTATAGTTGAATGACGTTCGACCATAGCTCAAAATTCAACTAGTTCGGATCCTCCCAAATTCAGTTCCACATCATACATCTCGATGATACAAGCGCAACGCGACTGATCGCGTTTGATTTCGACCTGAGACGAACTATATATTGATTTTACAAATTTATTAAATTTAATAATAATTAAATCTCCTTAATCCTACCATTAGACTATAATTACCCTTTTAAAAATTAAGGACGCTCCTATTCCTATTCTCCTCCTTCTCGATTTGGCCACCTTCCACCCTCCTTTGATCGCACTTCTCTGCCACCTCAGCCACCCAATATCCACGACAACCCCCTCATTAAAACGCTCCTTCCCCCACGCCTCAGACGCCGCTATACCGAACCCCCCATGTACCCCCGTTCACCAAAGTAAATCACGGAAAACAATTTCCACCGCCACAATCGACGTCGTGCCACTAGACTCTGGAAGAAGGTGCGCCTGGTCCTTCCCTACCTTTCGATGTTCATACATCGCCCCCCCAAACTCCACCAAAATGTTGCAATCGGTCGAAGGAGCACTAGCCGTTCATCACCAAACTTCGGCCACCCTAGCGTTTCGCCATCCATCTCCACCGTTCGTTGTCCACATCTCGTTGTCGCGCATACATCTCCTTCCGAAATTGAAGGCCGGATCGGCCTGTGGTGGCGCGATGAAATAGTGGTCGTTGGATGAAGCTTCGTTTACAAAGGTGGGAATGAACGAACGAGTTTTTTTATTCAAACTGTTGCCTGCGATTTTACATAGGAGGGGATGGGTATAAAAAGGAAGATGGTGCGTTGGATGTTGTCTAAGTGATTCTGAAGTGAAGGGAAAATGTTTTGACGTGAATATGGTCCATCAATGTGTGTGTGTATATATATTACTTAAGCTTTAAATCATCTCGATTTTGTAGCCCAATATCTCAAACCCCTATAGAGGCGTGCCACTAGGCGTTTATAATATTATACCCCTATTTCGAATGCAATGGAAAAGGTTACGAGTCCTAATTCGATCGTATGGAGAACATAGCTTTTTGGACCCAATTATTATATTGAATTTTTGATATTAATTTCAGCACGTTTATATTCCGTATGATCAAACAATAACTCCAAACGCTATGAAATTTGAAATTCAATAATGATACACTATTACAGATCCAATGTAACCGGTTTCGTCGAAATCCGAGACTGTGCATCGGAAGGCTATTTTTAAATGTTAATTTAAATGATATATTTTTAAAACTGAACAAATGACTTTTACATTCCATTTAATTTTTTTTGTTATCTTCCTTATATAAATATAAATTTTATAAGCTTTTCAATTATTTTTTAACAAGCTTAAAACTCAAGATTCAATATTTTAACCAATATTCAGTTATTAAATTAAATAATTAATTTATCACATAAATGGTTATATTTGAAATTTAAGTTATAAATTAACTTTAAAATTTTTAAAATGAATTAAATATTCCAATTTCAAATAAGCAAAATCCCGGGTCACTACACATATATCAATATATATTATAATTAATTAAATTTTAATAATACTATTTAATTTAATTAAACATATTAATTAAAATTTAAAATTTCAAAATTAATGATTGAATTTCTCAAAATAATTTTGAAAATTAAATTTATTTTATAACTTTTATAACATTTTCCTTTTATATCTTAAACTTAACATTTAAATTTAAAATATCTTTTATATTTTCCAAACTTAATTTGAAAATTAACACTAGGCCTAAAATAAATCGGGCCTCTACATCGGGGATACACTTTGGGCTTACATCATCCTTCGGGAAAGGCCATTAGCTAGGTACGGCATATTACTTGAGTTTCCAAACCCAACCGTGGGCACTACCTTTCTAGATTCCTACTAACTAGTAGGTTTTAATGAGTTAACTCCAATATTGCTAATTTAGACCGCACGGACTAGCTTGGCTCTGATACCATTAAAGGAACCAGACCAGTCGGAAGTATGTTAAATGGGTGAATTTTAACCTTTTTCCATTTATCTTTGTTGGACCTACAAAGTTTATTAATTTTAGATCCACTCTAAAATGTTTTAAATAAAATATTTATTTTTTTAATTATTTTATAAAAAGGTTTTATTTAATTTATGCGAGTTTTAATTTACAAGTGTATCAAATACACTTTTTTCTAAAAAAAGTGGGTACAAAGTTGGGGAAAGCCCAGACTTAAACAATAAAGGCCCAAGGCCCACTAGGGTTAATATAAGCGACATAAACAACAAATAAATTTAAGCCCTAGCCGCAACTCAATTTCCAAAGAAAAAAGAATAATGGCGACTTCATGCGAACCCATGCCTCTTCTTCACCTCTAAAATCCACCAAAGTGTGAAATGAAACACTCGCAGCCAGTTTATAATATGCTTTGAGGCCTCTAAAACCATTTATGCATATGCCAATACTTCGATGCTCCATTACTACTGGCATCGTGCCACTTCGAGGCCAATTTGTAATTGAGATCGTTAGATCTGTCCTCCTTGCCAACAATATGCTCAGATTCGCCATAAAAAGAGATGCTTTCTCTCACCTCTTCACTATTCTTAGTATCAGCACACCTTTTAGAGATCCAATTGTTGTTATTACTGCAATTCCAAATCTCCATATCATCCAGACATTCAAATTTGCTATAAAGCATGTTGCTTTCAATTTCATTAGCAACCCAATGGTCTGATTTGTTGTAAAAATTACTGCGTTCGCCCTTCTCCCACATAGACAAGTGATATAGTTTGCCACTGATCTTGCTAATATAATGATATTCTTCGATTCTTTCGCATGTTAAGATCTGAATAATTTGCTCTGTTATGCTTTAGGAGGGGCATCAGCTTCATTGGTTCCTTGCATTTAGAGCGGTAGCTCCTTCCAAAATCAGGTAAAACTATATTTATAGGTTTAACTTGATTAAATTTATTTATAGAGTTATAAAATACTAAGTTTTATTTTCTTCCCTTGCAGGAGTTATTCCTTGTTTTGAAGCTGGAATGGCCGCCTCCTACATTAATCTAATGGAATTGCTAGCTTCTCTCCCCCAAGAATTATGAGACCTGTATTTGTTATATTGGTAATGACCACCATGAGAAATGTCATTCGTGAATTTCCCACTCTGTAAGTATGATTCCACACTGTTTTCATAATCTTTAGGGTCTTTGGCATCTGAATAAAGCCAAAGAGATGATGAATTTTCCTTGTTTGCTTTTAGTTTAAGAAAATGAAATTCTATTTTAATGCATTTCTAAGTTTGAATGATTTCTATTTCCTTTTGAAATGCAACCTAGCATTCCTTTCTTTCCATATATGGAAAATGACAGCAGTTAACATTATGCTAGCATTGTCGAATTCTTTTGATTTGATTTTGAAGCGTTGCTGTATATGCTGAATACTGGCTTTGATTCTTTGCGTTCGAATATTTTGATTTATATTGAGTTTGCTTTTGCAATAAAATGGTTGTGTCTTGTGTAACCGCAATCAAAGAATAAGTGTTCTACTGTTTCATTTTCAGTTTTGCATAAGAGACATTTGGTTTCATTATTTTTGCTCCATTTTCTGCATCTATCTGTAGTTGGCAGTCTGTTTATTAAAGCAAAATAGGCACAATGAGCCATCTTTCGGCAGTTAGGAGCCATCTTTGGGCAGTTTGCCTTGTTCCATATGGTAACGTGTCAATCCATTTCTGTTTCAAAACCTTTTATATATTCCCAAGTAGATTTAAAATAGAATTTGTCTTTTTCAAAAATTTCCATTTCCAACAATCTTTAGCTATACTTGAATCAATTTCAATACTGTCAATAGCTTTTTTAAATATAGTGGTAGCGGGATGTTGGCTTAAGTTCCATCTATAATTTTGAATGATACTCTCAGCCTTTAAATTTTCTCCCCCAAAATGCAATAAATTGGACCAGCCTAATAAGCTAATTAAAGATTTGCCTTTGATCCAAGGATCAAATTAGAGGCTCGTATTTTTTCCATCTTTAAAATTTCTATCCAAAAGTTTGATACCATTACTTCTAATCTTTAAAATGCTTTTCCAAGAGTGAGAGTGGTGACTTTCCACAGGCACGGTACAGAAATTCTTGTTATTTACATATTTACTTTTCATCCATTTTGACCATAATGTCTGCCTTCAACAAACTTCCAAAATAATTTCAGATTGCAAGCTTCTTTTAAATCCATAATGTTTCTTAATCCTAGCCGTTCTTCCTTTTTTGATTTGCAAACAATGTCCCAAGATACTTTATGAATTTTTCCCTTCCAAACGAAATTAGCACACATTTTTTCAATTTTGTGAATAGCTGATTCTGGAATATTGTGAGTCTGAATCCTATAAATTACGATAGCCGTGATGATATTGTGTGTGAGTTTCAGCCTACCAGCAATTCATGATAATTTTCTAGACCATCTTTCTAATTTTCCTTGAATGATGTCTATAAGCCTTGAGAAATCTTTGTCTGCAATTTGATTTATACTAAGAGGAAGGCCCAAGTACGTAACAGGCAACTGACCTTCTTGAAATTTTTAAATCTGAAGAATTTCCCCTTATTATCACACAATTTGCTAAAATATGCTTTGCTTTTGCTCACATTGATTACAAACCTGCAGAGTCATTTAAGTACTTTAATATATATTTTTCAATAGATAAGGCACTTTTAGAGTCTGCATTTATAAACAAAAGCAAATCATCAGCATATAATAAGCGACTAATAAACTTGGCATATTTCTGTTAACTGGTCCGAGATTTCCATTCATTTCCATTTGCAAAGATAAGTATTCCATAGACATTGTAAATAAATAAGGGGAAAAAGGATCGCCTTGTCTAATTCCCTATTACTATTAATAAACCCACAAGGTAATCCATTAACCAATATGGAAAAGGAAGTAGTGTCAATACATTCTTTAACTAAATTGAATTTTTTTGCATGAAAACCCATTTGCCTCATCATGTGAATGATAAAATATCTATTGATCTTTTCAAAAGCTTTGTGAATATAATTTTAATACAAAAACTTTATTTTTACAGCCCCTGTTGAAGTTTCTAATTATTTCATAGGCCAAAAGGGTATTCTCAGTAATCTATCTACCTGGAATAAAAGCATATTGATTTTTTGAGATCAAGTATTTAAAAAAAAAATATATTCTATTACTCAAAATATTAGCTATAATTTTGTAAATAAAGTTACAATAGGCAATAGGCCTATAATCTCCTAAATCTATAGGAATTTTAACCTTAGGGATTAGAGTAATAAAAGTATGGTTTAAGCTTTTCAGAAGCTTTCCAGTTGAAAAAAAGTTAAAGCATCAAAATTTTTAAATTTAGCACCCTCCCAATGTGTTTTGTAAAATTTAGCCCCAAACCAATCAGGGCCTAAGCTTTTATCTATATTAGATCCAAAGACAATTTTTTTGACGTCATCAATAATAACAGGGGCTAGTAGGATGTCTTTACTGTTATCATTAAGCAGAAATTTTGTTTCAATACTTGGGAATTCTTTTTTATAGGAATCAGTATTGTATAGGTTAGAAAAGTATTTTATTGCCTTTTGCTCTATCTGGGAGACATCATTTAAAATAACCCCATTACTATCTAGTAGTTTTCCTATGTCATTGATATATTTTTCATATTAGACATCTTGGCATAGAAAAAACTTGCTGGGTTCATCTCCATTAGTAAGCCAGTCTACTTTGGCTTTCTGTCTCATGTTGATTGCTTACACATGCAAACTTTTACTTAATTTATCCTGATTTTGAAAAAAATGACTAACAAGAGAATTATCTTGTAGCAGCCCATAAATTTTGTAAATATTTTAATTCAATTTATTTGAAAACTTTGATTTTCAAAACATTTAAAATTGAAATTTTGGAATTTTCCAACGAATTTTTAGATTTTTTTTATAATCATTTTTCAAATAAAATAAAATAATAATTTTCTGAAAGTTTTATATTTTGGTCAAATGTGGTCAAACTTTGATTTTCAGTTGAAATTTTTAAATTTGAATTTTAAATTTCCAATCTTTTTCTTTGAAATTGAATTCGATTTTGATATTGGTTCTGCTTTTCGTTTCGTCAAATTCCGTTTTATACTTTTTAAATCTGATAAAATTCAACGTTTTACACGTGATTATTTTCCGTATTTTATTTGTTATTTTCTATCGTCTATTTTCTTTGTTAATTTTTCTATTTTATTTTTGGTTTGGACTTTGATATTCTATTTTATTTTGGCTTGTTTATTTCGATAAATGGGCTTGGAACTTCAAAGGACTTAAGTTTCTTTTTCTTTATTATGTAGTGAGACCTTTTACTTTCCATAGTCGTTCAAATCTTTCCACTTTCCTAGTTGTGCCTTTTCTTCGCTCTAGCCGTACATAAACTTCTCACTCCATCTCTCTTCTCATTTTTCATTTCCTGACCAAAACATTTTACAGTAAGTCTCCCTTCTTTTTCCACTTTTTCTTATTTATTTTCTTCCTCCTCCTTATACTAGTTCGACCATGCTTCTTCCTTTAGCCGACCACTACTCCTTATCACCACCGCCTATGATCGGCCACCACCATCTCATCACCATCCTACCCAAGCCGTGACCACCATAGATAAAAACCCCATCACCAAAAGCTTCACAAACCCTAGCCGTGTGTTACTATATCATCCCCTACCTTTTGCTAGCCTCGACCACCACCTATTCCATCACCAACTCCTCTTTTCCTTGCTTGCCGTGGCCATACCCCTAGCCTGACCTAACCTGACCTGATCCAACACCATGAACCTGGCCGAACCCAAAGTTGCATCCCCTTGACCTTTTGCCTTCACTTGACCTTTGCTATGCCATCTCTCAACTTTCCTTAGCCATTCACATCCATTTCATTGCATAGCCAAGCCTTGTAGCACTTCAGATCTAACCTAGGGCCGCACCTACCTAGCCCAAACCAAGCCTGGCCGAGCACAAGTGGTGTGGTCGAACCATGTTCCATGTGGTCAAGCCTATTTGCAATGTGGTCGAGCCTATTCCTATGATGGCCGAACTTATATGCTTCAAAACAAATCATGGCTGAGCCATTTTGATGTTGGTCAAACCTATTTTGGAAGTGACCGAGCCCACTTGATTTGGTTAAGTCATCTTAACTTCTCTTTGTTCATATTTTGCATTGTTTAATTCAAATTCTTTTGTGTTGTTTATATATTTATGTATGTTGTATTTTTGGTTGTGTACAAGACTTGAATTTTGGCTCTCCATCCACTCGAATCTAATTCGTGCTTTGTCGTGCTTGCTTTAGAAGGTGAGTTTATCACTCTCGACATTCGTACTTATATAATTGTGAAACAATGACATGTAAATTGTAGCTGATGATATGATAGTAATTTATATATGCCTGTGATATGATATTTCATGATATTATAGCCTGATACATTTATTACATCACCTGATATGATATGCCATATTATACTGTTTATTTATTTTCTACTCTCACACTGCAAGTTCCCTGTTAGTATAGAATTACTATGGGTTGAAATGATACATACCCGAACGGACATTAGAATAAGGAAAAATCGTTATGAGCTGAAATGATAGGCTCAAGCGATTTTTATTTTATTTTATTTGACATGGGATTGCAGGTTTGAAATGATAGAACCCATATTTTTATTTTAAATTATGGATTGAAAAGATACATATCCGTATCACTAGACCTAGGTTAGAAAATTATATACAGACCCGTGGTTAATTTTAAATATTTTCTGAAAATTATTAACTATTTTTGAAATTTAAAATATGAAATTTTAATTTAAATCGGATTTAAATGATTTAAATAAATGTTATAGTGATTTTCTATAAGTTAAAATGTATAAGTAAATAAAGGGTTTAAAATGTAACTTAAATTATGACTTAACTTGATAATTGAAAATTTAGTTTTCAAATGAAAATTTTAAGCTTAACTTAGTAACAGGAATATTTATTTATGAAATGCGTATTTTTAAAATAAGTATTAAGTTATTTGTTAAGATCAAAAGTTAGGGAAAATAAAGTACTTTTGACTTAATAAACGAATTATAGTTTAATTTGGATATTTTTATTTATAAAATTTTATTTTATTTAATCATAAGTTAAATGGTACCCAAATAAATATTTCTGAAATGTGAGATTTGTTTTATAAGTTAAAAATGGTAAAAACTAAAATTATAATGTTTTTGGAATGTTATAATAAATCTTAGTTTTATATTGGCAGCATTTCCAAAATGCTGTGGTTTTAAGGTAGCGTTTCTAAGTGCTACCATTTCTGAAACTGTACTATTTTTCGAAATACTAGTATATTTACAAGAATATTTTCTAAGTGCTGCTGTTTCTGAAAAGACAATATTTTTGAAATACTATTATATTTACAGTAACGTTTTCTAAATGCTGCTGTTTCTGAAAAGACAATATTTTTGAAATACTATTATATTTACAGTAACGTTTTCTAAGTGCTAATGTTTTTGAAAGGACAATATTTCTAAAATACTATTATATTTACAGTAACATTTTCTAAGCGCTGCTGTTTCTGAAGGATAATATTTTCGAACCGCTACTATATGTATTATCACATTTTCCAAGTTCTAGGAATGCTATGATACAATGTGATTTTTTGAAATTGTTATAATTGAATGAACTTAGAAATGCTACAACTTTGGAAATGAATATTATTATTTTGTTGAAAGATATTGACATTGAATTTAAATGGTTTAAATGAATATGTTTTGATTTGAAATATAAACCATTTTGAAATTTATAACCACGGGTAATAATAACATTTGGTTGTTAAAGACACCGGGATCGAAAGTTGTCATACTCTCTGCCAACTTTGAAAATCACTTTAACAACCGTGTGCGTAGTGGAGATTCCAGAATAAAGTAGGATGGTGACGACGTTCTATTGAGGTATGTACGTGCCTCGACTCCCGTGAGTTGGCATAAGGTGGCTAAAACAGGAGCAATTGACGGGCTAATGAGGTCGGTCCTCTTATCGGACACACTTCTTCGTATGCCATTCTATTACTTTGTGATTGATTGGTGTGCGCCTTTGATTTTTGGAAGTGTGGCTCGAGGTGGACGGTAGTAGCTGCTACGTGTTACCACCAGTCCGGAAGTGCAATTGGTATATCTACCCTGGCATTGCCTCGTTGTGCCATGTCACCTACCCTAGCGCGCCTTATATGATTTTAGTTTTGTACCATACCTATGGAATGCCCTCTGATGAGGCCCAATACGGGGGAGATTGCAGTACTGTATAGACTATGGAAATATATAAAATGTGTTAAGGGGGATATGGATAACGCCTTAACGCTATTTTGAATTATATTATACTTTACTTTTGTAACAACCCAACTTCCAAACTCCAGGAAGTCGCATCGCTAATAAGAAAGAAAGGGATAGAGAATAGAAAGAAAGAGAAGAAGAAGAAAACAACACATCAGAATCTAAACAGTGGAACGAATAAATTATATTAATAACATAAAATATTTACATAGTTTACAACCACTATCAGAGTTACACAGATAATACAACACATACTAGACAGTTATAAACACCTGTCTAGTTATACAACTCAATACAACATCACAAATAACTCAGAGATACCAAACACAGCGGACTACTATATAACTACAACGCAGAAGCCTCCTGCTCTATTTTCTCCTCCATAATTCGTCAAAGCTAACCTGAATCCCTTGGCTACTCATAAAAATTTGAGTACCCAAGAGTTTATGGAAAACAAAAATAAACTCCGGGTCAGACATGGGTCTGGTGTGAGTAACAGGTTAAAGTTGCTTAACTTCAAAAACCTTTTAAAAGAAAGGGTATCACGTAAGACTTCCCACACATAAACATGGAAAAGTTTTTACCTTACGCTAACCAAAACATTTGATAGGAAATCCGATGATATTATAATAGTGTCTAGGGTTTTCAAATAAATATGAAATAGGCGAAATTGTTACATTATTAAATTCCAGCTACTAGCCACAAAAGTGGGTAATACAATCAAAACCGTTGGCACTTATTGGATTTTGGATTCCATACAATGGCAGGGCTACTGGGGTACCGCCCGTCACAGTGCGTGGCCTAGATCACCGTACCGAGGAGTACTCCCACTCCCCTACAACACAAGGCCGGACCCATTCCTTACTGAATAGTTCCGAACAAGACAACCCCGGCAGTTGTCGCGAATCAACCGACCACACAGCCGAATATAAAGGGACCTCTAGACAGGAGTAAATCTTGCTCTCCAGTGGGGGCTATCCACGAAGCCTTGCTGCACCTCCCCTGTTTTAGCCATTCCCGGTTGATGAGGCTTGAGGCTACGATTACCTTTATAGAACAAATCTATCTTAGAATGCTCATCGTCCACCTGACGATGTTCTGAAAGCATTCAATCCATACAAGTTCGTTCCGGGTTCAAATGAAACCGAAGGCATTATCTCGTTACACTCATCGCGGAATCACCCACAGAGTTAACGACGATAACCCTTGCACTCTAAATCACCATCTCGAACCTATAAGTACTATTCCGTCACACTCATTACGGAATCACCTACAGAGTTATACTGACTTATAGTTCTTACACCTCGAGTCTTCACTTGCTCCACTTAGATTCACGGCCTAACGTTAATTGGAATCGATGTGGTTTTCGGATATCCAAATATGGAAACCCGATCCCGGTTTCATCGAAATCCAAAGCGTGTCTTTTAGGTCCAAGTTGTTTTAAGGTTAAAACAATTCAATTTAATTATCTATATACACAGATAGATAATTCACATCATCACAATAGATAATCATCATTATCATCACAAACAGGTAATCTATATTGTCATCACAACTTGATAATCTACAATATCATCATCAATAGATAACTCATATCATCATCATAATGCAACCAATGCATCCATATCACACAATACTAATCTCATATCTGAGATTCAAACCATTCAGGGTAAACCATATCATTCATTCATAAGCAAGGATCTATAATCACACCATCTATAATTAATTAAAAATGAATTAAATTAATTACCTCTATCTCTAATTAATTTAAAGTGAATTAAATTAATTACTTATCTTTAATTAATTTAAAATGAATTAAATTAATTACTTCCTCATTTTAAATCTTGCTTACTTAACCCTTAATTGATTACAAATCAATCAATCAATTATCCTCAAATTAATTACCTTAATTAATCACCCTTGATTAATTATCCCTTAATTACATTCAAGTAATTATCCTTAATTAATTTTACAAATTAATTATCCTTAACCAATATCAGTAATTAACCTTTAATTACTTCATTAATTAACTAATTATAATTATTACACTAATCCTTAATTAATACATTAATTAATTACTTCCTTAATCACTTATCATTGATTAATTAATCTTAATTAATTAGTCCTTAATTACATCATTAATTATATTAATTAATGATCCTTAATTAAATTTAAATTAATTACTTTATTTAAATTAATTACATTAAGTAATTAACCTTACTTAAACCAAAATTATTAAACACTTTTGATTAATCATATTCAGTAATTAACTAACCTTAATTACTTTCTTAATTACTCCTAAATTAATTACATTTAATAATTAATTATATTTATTAATCAATCTTGATTAATCTCATTTGTAATTAATTACCCTTAATTAATTACATCGCTTAATTATTTTCAAAAGACTTAATCAACCCATGCTTAAATTAATTACACTAAGTAATTAATTATTAATTACTTCACAAAGAAATTACCTTCCATATTAATTACACAAAGTAATTAATCCCCAAAACTCTTCTCTACTTTAATTAATTACCTTCAGTAATTTACTTATCTTAATTACTTATTTAAGTAATTATTCATCATTGATTACTTATCAACCCATTCAATGATTATTCTAAATTAATTAAACTTAATAAATTAATTTAACTAATCAAATAAATAAATAAATTACAATGAGTAATTAATAACTTTAATTATTTCCATAAAGTAATCATACTTAATCAAGTTCCATAATTGATTATCTAAATTAATTAATCCAATTAATTTATCAAAATTAATTACATTAATTAATTAATAAATAATCCCAAGTTAATGACCTTCATTAACTTATCATTAATTCTTTTAATTACTTTTCTTAAGTAATTAACTTAAATTAATTAATATTAATTACAAATTTAATTAATCTTAATTAATTTATTTCAAATCTTTAATTAATTAAATAAATAAATTAATTATCTTATTTAAATTACCTTATAAATTTAATGTTTCAAAATTCATTAAATTCTTTGATTTACTTTAAAACAAAACATCTCTTGTTAATGTTTACATTACCATTAACAAAGTAATTTTAAAACAATTTAACTTAAAATTATTTCAAATTATATTTTAAATTTTAAATTTAAAATGAAATTAAACTTAACTTTAACAAAGTTTTAAAACATTCAAAACCTTTAAAATCTTATGCTAAAGATTTCTTATTTTATAAAAGAAGTTAAAATAAATTTAAACCCCAAATTCATTTCAAAATACAAATCATATTTAAATATGTTTGAACAACCAATTTGTTTAAACATTTAAATTTCTTTTTAAAACTTCCTTTATTTTCAAAACATTGTTTCAAAATTGAAGTTTGATTCTAGATTTAAACTTATGTTTAAATCTCTACTTAAATTTAAAACTTTATCTTAAATTCAAATATTTAAACTCTTTTGAAGTTGTTTAAACATTTTAATTTATAAAATTTAAATTACATTTTAAACTGGGATTCAAACTTAGTTTTGAATCCATACTTAGAATTTAAGCTTTAAAGTTTATTTTAAAACTTGTTTCAAATTTTGCTTTTAAATTTTAGAGTTGAAAACATTCAGGTTTCTTCTAGAAACCTGTAACCACTAAGATACCCGAGACCACCCTTGTTTTCTTCGAGTAAACCCCTTCAAGACTTTGGGCAATTTCACGAATTACTCGAGTATTACTCGAGCACAAAAAAAACTGCAAACCCAACAATACCCTGACTCCATCTTCTTCACCGTGCACATGCACGGTGGTCTTGGCCTCCTCCGGCCACCACTCAGATAGCAAACAAGTCGACACTTACCCAAAGATCATCAACGATCATCCAAAACTCCACAAACATCAAGAGATCAAATTTGAGTTTTCCCTAATCCCAAAACTGAAGCATACTGACAGGTATCTCCATCCAAACCCAAACCTGGAAACTTGCTCGTGTCCTCAACTCCGATCATCGTTACTGCCGAAACTCCGGTCAAGACTTCGTCCATCCCCTATCTTCCTTTTCCGAGAGTACTAGAGAACTCGATCAACCAGAGAAAAAAAAAGCCGATCAAAAATTCATAAGCACACCAAACTAGGTTTACAGAATAAAACCCAACACCACCGCCGCCACATTGATCTGCCACCACTTACACCATTTTTCCCATCATTACTGATAACTCATCTATCGCCAGAAGAAAGCCCGACCTTCCTCTCACTCGTGATCATCAGAATTTTCCCCAATTACATTTTCCAATAAAAACAGAACTGCTCTTCAATTCTACCCTTAAAATTTATGATTTGATTTTTAAAAATCATGATTTAGTATAAGTATTTATAATTCAATCCTGAATTCATGATTTCATAAGTTTGAATTTTTACTAAAAACTCATACTTTCCTGTTGTTCTTATTTTCAGAGAAAATTACAATTTGTTTTGGCATAAATAAATTTTAAAGCTTTCTTTATAATCAATCAATCAGATATTGTTTGAATCCTAAATCCTGACATGAGCTTGTTTAAGAGAAAAATGGATTTTTATCAAAATCCTTGCTTCTGAAACCAGGTACAGGCAAGCAGATCAGCACATAAAATCTATTTACATTCAATCATTCATTCATATATATACAGCAAAGCATTTAAAATTATATATACCCAAACACACTAATCACATGCAACCAGATATACATACACAAGGCATACTATTTCCAGTCATCAATCAAGCAACAGATTATACTTAAGATTTATTTTAAAAATAAAAGTTACTCACCTGTCATTTGAAAGACAGAGCATAAATTTTGAAAACTGTTTTGAGAGCTCTTGAAATCTTTAATTTGAAATGCCATGACTTCATTGCTTTTGATAAAAACTTGAATTGCCTATTGTTAAAATCTTGCATGCAGGTCCAAGGTTCCAATGCATTTGAATCTTTAATTTGAAAAAGCTTTAGTTTGCAGTTGCATGTTGAGATGGCCTTGAATGCTTGATTCCCAGATGCAGGCTTTTCCTTTTTTTTTTACTTATAGTATGAATTTGGTTTTCAGTCATTAGAACTTAAGTTTGGGTTTTAATGATTTCAGTTTTGAGGAGTGTTTGCATTTCTTTTGAAAAATCTGGTTTTTGAAAATTTTCTGGTTTCGGAGAGTTTAGAGACTGGTTTGTTTCAGCTAAGATTTATCTTTGGAAAAAAATTTGAAGAATAGAAAAAGAAAGAACTTGAAGAAAACATGTTTTATAGGAGTGTAATTGATTTATTAAAAAATTTAAAAGAAAATATAAAAATAAAAGACACTTGTATAAAGAGATAACACTTGTTACATTTAATCTCACATTCTAAGTACACTTGTCACAATTACCACTTAGTTAAATAACATGTGTCTTAAGTAATTTAGTTTATTTTTGTTTAATTTTAAGGCAATTGAAATCCTCTTTATTTATTAAACACATATAAAGTAGTTTCATAAATAAATGAATATGTATTTCTTTTTAACAAAATAAAACAATAAAAAAATGAAAGCTTATTTATAAAATTTAACTATGTTAATTCATTTGAATTCAAAATAAATTCAAAATAAATTCAAAATCAAATTCTATTTATACATTTTAAAAATCCAATTTAAACTAGTTTACATTAACATATTTCTAATTTCAAAATAATAATATTGCCCTTTTAAAATCTATCTATATTATACATTTATAATTATTATTTGAAAATAACATATTTATCAATTTAAATTATTTATAAAAGAAATTATAAATTTCTTATCTTATTTATCTTAATTAAAAGAATTAATGTTTAATATATGAAGGGTATTTAAATTTCATAAAATTCCAAATTATAATTATTAAGCTATATTTAAAAAGAAATAAAATAAACTTTTGTTTATCTTATTAAAATTTAAACTATGTTCAAAATACAATTATACAATTTAAAACAATTTCTTTAAGTATTTTAAACCAATTAGTTATTTATTAAATAAAATAATAATCATCAAATTATCAAATGAATATTAGAATTTTAAAAACAAGATTTTATTTGTTTATTTAACTTCACCTCAAAACTTATCTATTCACAATATACATAAATACATATATACATACATTATAAACAGGAAAACATTTTATTAGTTTTCAAAAGATAAAAATTCACCAAATTAAACATCTATTTAATTGGATTATTCAATCAACTTAATTTTATTAACAAAATTTTATCAAATCAATTTAATTTTAAATATAGATTATTAAATTGATATTGCTAAAATTTCCAGGATATCACAACTTTAGACATTATTATAATAGCGTATATCACTACATAGTAAATAGTTTAATGAATCCTTAAAGGATGGACGTCCTAAGCATCCTTTAAGTTACTTGTACATTTTATTACAATTCACTTGAGTTGGTTTACATTGTATAAGTATGTATGTTCTGACTCGAGTGTTTTGTGTTTTGCTTTACGCTCGGGTCAGCCTGAGTATCAACTTTGGATTTCACCTTCTAGAGCTAAAAGATTTGCTGGAGATTATCTATCAATCTAGTTGTTGTCTATTTCCATTTAGTATTTTATATTCAGCTTATGTATTAGTGGACATTTATGTATTGGGATTTCTGTTGTATTTACTTTCAGACTATGGTATTTTGTACTTGTTTTAAGACTGTGTTTGTAGCAGCTTCATGAACTACTATGGTTATTTTATTTCCGTTGCGAGTTTTTCTGATTTATCTGTGTCTGTGATTCTATGATTGGTTTTATTTGCTTCAAATTATGTTTCAATCTACTGTTTTGAATTATTCAAGTCCAACATGTGTGGTTTTATTGTCGATTTGAATGGTCCAAAATAGTGGGTCCTTACATATATAAGCTATCAAAATTAATAATGATTTGGAGAGACTCACGCTCTTTTATGATGAGCTTTACATCATTTCTATTTCTATTATTGTTCCAATTTCAGCTTTCTTTTGTGTTTTTTATATTTCTAAATTTAAGATGGGCAAGACCATGATTGGAAGAGATTATAGTAATATCCATATAATTTTCTTCAAAAGTCTATCCATTAAAAAATCTAAATAGGATATTTTACCTATAAACATGGTTACTAGTAAGAAAGATTTGAATAGGGATATGGTCACTTGTGGCTTGAGGGAGAGTTGGACGTTGGAAATTAGAAAAGGATTTTTCAAATTATGATTAATTAAAATCCTGTCAAATTTTTAGTGAATATTTCTGAATTCATCAGATTTCCATGTTAATTTATTCCAAAAAATAATAGGTTCAATTAAACCTGTTTTAAGAAAAAAAATTATTAAGAAACTTTAATTTTCTAAAGGAAATTGCAATTTTCTAAAGCAAATTAGAATTCCACCCTTTTTTTTCAAATGAATGGAAAACAGTATTGAAATCCCCCATTATAATTCTAGGCTTTATCATGTTATTTTTTAAAGACTCAAGACTATTCCAAAGAAAATTTCTTTCTTTTTCACTGTTTGAAGCATAAACAAAAGTAACTTCTAATTGAAAACCACCTTTGTTTATGAATTTACAGTGAATAAATTGAAAATTCAAAAAGTGATGACTTAGACTCGAGATATTGGATCCCACAGAACCATAATTCTACCATTACCCCTTATAATATTATTATTAACATTACCCCACTCTTTAAAATTGCTAGAATGTAAGTTTTGATTTTTTTGTATCCTCAAGTTTGTGTTCAAGGATACCGACAATATTGGGTCCGTTTGTAAAGATTAGATTGGTTAAGTCTAATTTTCTTTCAGGAGAGTTTAACCCTCCAATATTCCAAGTAATAATAGACATTATTATTAATAATAAAATATAATGGATACAATAAGGATATACTACTACTATATAGAGAGACCGGGGTTGAAATCCTCCATATTCTCTCCATCTCTCTTGTCTTCTTGATAATATGAACTGTTGCGTCCTTTTCTTTTAAGTGGCTTTCTATCTTTGATTTTTAGATGTTCAAATCACTTTGGATTTTTCATTATGTATTTTTCCTAAAAGTCATATTTTTCACCATTTCCTTTATTGTCTTGGGATAAGATTTCTTGTAGATTTTTTTTTGTTTTTTCCTTTCTTTATTATTCTTTTTTTGCTAAAAATGATTTTGGGACAAGGTTCATGGCTTTTTGCACCATATCTTCAGATAGATTTTGTTGCGAGTTGCTTGATCCAGTAATATCATTTATGAGCTCCTTCCTACCAATTGTATTGATAGTTTTTCCATCTATGTTTATGCTAACTTCCATAATTTCATCTGCTAAATAACATCTTCAACAGAGGAGTGCGTATCATGAGCACCAGGATCCTTTATTGTCTGCTTTACTGCTGAAATTGTTTCATTTTACATTTTGCTGCATTAGATTTATATTCTCCTCTGAATTCTCTGTCATTCACTGGTATGGTATAATCTGCCTTTGGGAATCTTCCAATTGCTTGATAACCTCAAGATAATTCACATTTGTATTCAATACTTTTTCGCAACCTATGTTTTTAATACTTTCAAAAAATTTGATTTTGCCTGTTAAGGAGTTTTCCAATGTTTCAGAAGTGAAGGCCTCTTGATGCCCAAAATGCTGATTGTGAATACTATCTGCGTTATTGATATTTTCTTGATTTTGTTCCATTACAAACTCCTTTTCTTTATTGCCCAATGAATCTTTCGATTTTTCTTTCTATATTTTCTTTAATGAATAGTTTTCAGTATGATGCCCAAAGCATGCACGTATTAAACATTTTGTGGGAATCCACTTGTATTCGATTTTATGGACAATGTTTTCCCCATCATGCATTGTAATATATGCTTCTTCAGGAAAATCTGCAATCGCTTTAATTTCAACAAGAATTCTCGCATAGCTAAGTATTGTTTTTTTTGCTGTTTGTTCGTCTAACTTTAGAGGAACCCCTACTACACTTGCTATTGCTCCAAAAGCTTCTCTGTCCCATAATTTTAAACTTAATTCTGGAAGACTAATCCAAATTGGAATCGTGGTTAATAGATCTTTACCAAAAGCAATTTTATTACTCCATCGTTTCAATATAATCAGTTTTCCACTGATAAAATAACAACCTCCATTGATTGCTTTTTCACAATAACTATCAACAGTAAATTTAATTATAAAAAACCCATTATTTCTTGTGAAAATTTTGAAATTACCTATGGGATTCCATATCCTATGCACAAATGCTTTAAAGTGATGATAAAAAGGCCTATTATCATATACATGTGTTATCATTGAGCAGCTCCACTTGGACTCTGTTCTTTTACTAAACCCTTCTTTCATTATAACCATTTTCTTGTCGTTAATGGTTATAGATGCTTGATATTTCAGATCGAAATCATGGCTGAGACCACCCTTTCTGATTAAATTTGCCCAAGAAGACGCTTTATGAGAGAAAGACCCTTTATTGCTTATAATGTGTCCTTGATTTGCTGCTGCACCATTATATTCTTGATTTTTATGTATAATGGCTGTAGATTTAGATGAGTTCTGAGAATTTTGATTTGAATTTTACTTGTAGTTGTTGATTCTTGACACTCTATAACTGTTGTAATACGACTGAGATTGATTCGTGGTGCGGTATTGGGTTGGATTTGATTAATGAAGGGTTTTATCCCTGTTTTGGTGGTTCCTGACAAAATGGTACCCCTTACTGTCGATTTGAGGTTGCAACTCCTTGAGGTTGAGGAAGAAGAGGGGTGGGTGGGGTTGGGGGGAGGAGGAGGCTCGGGTGTAATAGATTGAGTAGCCTTACATATATAATTAGAGCAGTCACCCATTGGAGCTTTCTTGATTTTTTTGTCTTTTATATCAAATACGCTTATATGTGCATAGTTAGCATGCAACATTTATGAAGTGTATATAGCTAATGTGACCATATATTGATGTTGTGATTTACATCATAACATACATATTTATCCCTTTGTATATGCGTTTCTTATCCAAAGTTTATTACATATATATATGTGTGTGTGTGTGTGTATGTAGAGTAATAATAATCACAATCTATTATTTAAATAGGAATGTAGAATCCACCTCTTTCCCCGCTTGACACGTGTAATTGTGAAATGAGAAATCATGCCCTTTTGCACTGACATCGGTTCTTTTTAAAACAATTTTCCATGACAACTGCCCTCCTCCCATGATTACGGTAGTTTACAATATACGATTCTAATCCTCCATTTCTCTTCCATTCTTATCATTCGATCTACACTCACCTTTTCACTTAATCATTCTCACCTTCCCAAAATCATCGCCCATGCCGTAAATAAGCCGCTGTCCCCAGATTAAGTTTTCCAACTACGTAATTAATCCGCACACTGGACTTCATCGACATTCTTCAATCATCGATTTATCGACAAATATGGAAAAAAAAAGGGTTTATTAGGTCAGTAATCTGCGACTTTTTTGATAAACTTTGTGTTAGCACCAGAATTGGTCACTGACACCCTTAAGAGAGATTAATGAAGAAAATAAAGTTAAATAGAGGAAAGTACGCAAATTTAAATGTAGAAAGAACGAACACCGGATTTATAGTGGTTTGGCGTAATTGCCTACGTCCACTTTGAGGTACATCTTTATTGCTTTTCTCGATAATCGATTACATATACAATCCGTATACTAATCACTTAAATACAATTGCTAAGAGAAAAATATTAAGTTTTGAATGAATCTTGAAAGCGGCAGAGTCTCCCCGACGCTCTCGAAAAAGGTTCCTTTCACTGTGCCCTTGCCTCTCTATTTATAAGCGAAGATGGGTTGGACTTCCCTGGTGGACCAGGCAGCAAAGTAGCTTAGCCCAAAAAGAGTGATTTCGGTGTGCCGATTCATAGATGTCGAACGACAAAATGCCGAACAAGGCATGAATGCCGAACGGTATCCTCATGCCGAACGAAGTGATGCCCAACACCCTGATTGCCGAATGAGGTATTTGCGCCGAAAGACACTGGATGTCGAACAATCCCGAATGCCGAACGAGATTTATGCCGAACGAAGTGATGTGCCGAACAAGGTTTGGATGCCGAGTAGTATGGAATGCCGAATGACTCTGCCATGTCGAACGTCCATAGATGCCGAATGATATACAATACCGAACATCTCTCAATGCTGGACGCTCACGCATGCCGAACGTCCCATAGATGCCGAACGATATACAATACGGAATGTCTCTCAATGCCGAACGCTCACGCATGCCGAACGAATCATATGTGCAGGACGACTCTGGAAGCCGAGCGCTTTCTAATGCCGAACGCTCCTAAATGCCGAGCGATCCTGAATGCCGAGCATTCTCTAATGCCGAACGATCTGGATGCCGAACGACTCATAAATGCCGAACAATATGCTAATGTCGAGTACTTAGTTGGCTGTTCAAATCTCCAGGTAACACTTACTCCCCAAAGTGCATCACGTGGTCGAACGTGGTGCGCTTTGAATCACGTGTCCACTATGCTTTGGTCCGAGCTGTGGTTTAGTTCCTCAATGGTGACTTCCCTTGATTGCCAGGTGAGGCGATGTGTGCCGAACACCATGCTAATGCCGAACAGTATAGCCAAAGTCGAATGCTCCATGTATGCCGAACGACTTTGTATGCCGATGCCGAATGATGTAGCTTTGACCGGTTCTACCGGTCATAGTCTCTTCGACTTCCCCTCTTTTCCTATAAAAGTTGGCATTTTCCTTCTTCTTCTCTTTTCACTTTTTACCTCCGTTATTTTTCAAGAACTTGCAACTTACCTCCCTGGAATCCATCACGCCTTTCCTAAGTTAATTTCTCCTCTGGACATTTCGTCCCTAGGTCGCTTGACCTCTAGGTCGCGGGTACCATTAGGTTGCTCGACCTTGTTTAGTGCTAGGTCGTTGGACCATTTAGGTCGTTCGACCCTTAGGTCGTGGGTTTTCAGGTCGCATGACCTTAGGTCGTTGGACCTCCTTAAGTAACGATAGGTCGCTGGACCTTAGGTCGTCCCACATTAGGTTGTTGCTGGCCTTAGGTCGTGTGATCTTGTTTAGACCGTAGGTCGTTAGGTCGTAAGACCTTAGGTCGTATACCCCCTAGGTCGCTCTCCTATTTTAAACCGTTAGGTCCTTGGACCGCGAACACCACTAGGTCGCTTGACCCCTTAGACCCCTAGGTCGCAACCATTAGGTCGCTCACAACCTTCAATCCTAAACTCACAGATCCTTGATCTCTCTCCATACTCTTCGGTAAGAAGCTTTTGATCACCCTCTCAAATTAGGAGACATTAGATATTACTCGAATTTGTGAATCTTTCATACATCGTAGAGAGTAGGGGGCATGTGAATAAGGGTGATGAATTGAGGCTCGGTCATATTCTAGGGCTGGAACTTAGTGTGCTCTTAGGTGGCTTCGAGGTGTATGGATCGGAGAAGAGAAAGGTGGAAGGTGCATTGTAGCGGCTTAGCATGATCTTTCAGTGTCGAGCGGTCCTATGGTAGCATGAGAATGGAGTTAGAGATTAGGCCTGTTGGTGTAGGTTGATATGGCCATGATTCGGCATGACCTCCCCATGTCGAATGAAATTGGAGTGGAAAAATTGAAAGGTAGCGGGGAATGGACATGATGCCGATCGATATTTTGGCCGAATAGCGCTTAAGCCGAACGGCACGAATGCTGATCGATACTTAGGCCGAACGATGCTTAGGCCAATCGATAGTTTATCCGAACGACACTTAGGCCGAACAAAATTTAGGCCGAACGATAATTAGGCCGAACGATATTTCAGCCGAACGATACTTAGGCCGACCAATAGTTTGACCGAACGATACTTAGGCCGATCAACATTTATTTTGCCTAATCTTATGACAAAAACAAGGACAAGGGCCTAAGTAAACTAGCATATCGAACTAATCTGGACTGATAACTTCCTAGTTTCAGTAATCACAAGCCGGAACCTAAATTGACAAAAACGGATAATTTCCTCTAACATATAGCTCCAATGTTTGAGTCCGAAATTGAAAACACCATAGGGCTGGTTTTTGGAGACGGTCAGCGATGACGGTCTTCGAAGGCGACGATTCGAAGCTCAATTTTATACCATTAACTCCGTGACTTTCAATTTCTCAGCACTTATACTTGAATTATCACACTTGTCCACGCACCACATGGAGGGAATACTTTTCTTGTTAAGTCTAACGTCGATTGTCTTTCTAGTATAGTTCAAACAGGTACTCTACTAGATTCAATTTCTATCAAAGATGTCTAAGAAATCTAGCTCCCCCACGATCTCAGATAGACCAGGGCCATCTTCCAAACAAGGAGTCGCAAATGCTTCAAACCCTCGACTTCCCCTGCTCATAACTTAGCTCCCGACGCCCTGGAGCATCAATTTTCTTGGACAACCCGGTCGATTTACAGGCTTCAAAGATCAATGAAAGTGCACTCCGTCGGATATGCTCCATCCACAAAATCCCCTTCGACGAAGTATTAGTTCCATCGGGGCACGATCGTCCATACTTGCCCCAAGTTGGATATACAACTTGTAATAAGTTTATGTGCTGGGTCGGCAGTGTGCCACCGTTCAACTTATTTCTTCGGGACGTGCTGCAGTACATCGACATTGCCCCGTCACAACTGCACCCGAACGATCACGCCTTCATTTATGGTACCTACATCCTCTTCATGAATGTCCTCTCCAGGCCTCCAACCTCGGGTGACATCATATATATATATATATATATATATATATATATATATATATATGATCGAGAAGCGGAGAGATAGCCCCTCTTCATGTTTCTTGAGCCGCACCACAAATGCAAAATGTTAACTGGGGGATACAGCAAGTTCGCCCTGTACAAGCAGGAATGGTTTTATGTGTGTTGACCTCCTGGTTTCGCGAGGAGATGGGTGGAAAGAAGTAAGTCTTTTCTCTGGATCGATATTCATGCTTGGTCAAATCCGTGCCTCTTCTAACTCTTTTTTCCATCTTTTCAGGCATCAATCCACATCCTGACGGCCGCAGATATTCTAATGCCGTCGAAGCTACTGGAGCCCTTCCTGCCGACGAACGGGACATCTGAACTCTCATTTCAAATGAGTCACTTTCGAGGTTTGGACTGTTGGCAGAAGGCCGTCGGATAAGCCTTCCTCAGGGCATTTCCATACCTAGGTCCGTCTTTGGTAAAGGGAAAAAACAAGCTGAATCTTCAGCAAGCAACACTCCTGGCGCATTAGAAGATGGAGAAATCAAAGAAAATGAAACACCCTAAGCATAAGATGAGAACGTTGGTCCTACTCAGGACACATTAGTTGAAGTTTATGACATCGAAACGTCATCCTCCCCTTCGAAGAGGAAAAAGAAACTGACGTACAAGATAAGGAGGGAAAAAGTTGTTGCAACCTCTAAAGTTACTCTTATTCCAATAGAGAAAGAGGCTTCCTCACAACGTTTAGAAAGTTCTTTAAAGGGCCTCTCGAACCTCTCGATACCTGACGATTTACTTAGTTACGATTTCGATGATCTGGAGGCACTTAAACTTCACTCGCCCATCAGAGGCGATCCAGACGTTCAAGCCCAAACTCAGGGAGAAAAAACTCCCATTAGTAAAGAAACTGGTCCGTTGGGGGGAAACACTAGGACACACACAAACACATGCACTTCACCATGCACTTAAATTTTCGTCGTCACACTACTCTTTACTAATTCGTTGTTTTTTAAATTCTGTGCAGGTGACATGGGGCGTACACACGGAATCGATCGTCTCCGTGGGTCATCTATCTTCCATCACTCTGGACGGGACTCAGGTTCCGAAAGACGTCGGGATAGAGATGGTGATTGCGATAGGGATTACCATTCCCGAGACTCATCATCTCGGAAGAAAACATATTATCAATCCAAGTACCACCAATATCTCTCTTCTTACTCGGAACAAAGCAAAGATAAGCACGGACATAAGGGGTCGCAATCCGATGTCCTCCGAGATCAACACTCCAATTCCTCTTCCACACGACAATCTCGAGATCCTCACAGGAGAGCTAAACTTTCCAAAGCCGTCTCCTCCTGTTATCGCAACAGATCCAATAGCATTAGAGAGACTGGCCGAGCTTAAAGTTAGATTTCCAAAGATCCGCTTTAATGGTCTGAAGTTCCTCCCGACGATCCACCGTATACCTGTTGATGTCAAGCAGAGCGCTATCGCATGTACCAACGATGTCTATGTTCAACATGATGTGTTCGTTCATCTCGCTAAGAAAGTGTCGGAAGTCTCTATGGAACGCCAACATGAGACTGATCACCTTAAGCTTGAGGCTATTCATGACAAAGTCATTATCAAAGCTCAGGACGAAGAGATTGCATCTTATAAATCTCAACTTGAGGCTGCCCAGAAGAGCGCCAAGGATACCGCCGAAGCCGTAATTCGTCTGGAATCGACACACAAAAAAGAAATCGATGAGGCGGTACAACGCTGTGGGGATTTGGCTTTGGAGAAAAACTTGGTGCAAAAAGAGAGGGATGCATTCTGTCTCCGAGTTAAAGAACTTGAGGAGCGACTCTGCAAAGAACAAGAGGAGAAGATTGCAACCCAAGAAGAGTCGCAACGGTATTGCGATGTGATCGTTGCAACGCGACTCCTAAAGGCGAAACTTTAGAGAAAGCTTTCTAAAGTTGAGGTGCTGAAGAATGAAGCCTGCAAAGAGGGCAAAAAGATAGCATCTGCAGAAATCGACTCCCGTCTTGAGGCGGCCAAGGAAGAAGGTGGAGAGGAAGTCAAAACCATGTTCGACCCGCTTATTGCCGAATTCAATTCCTTCATTCTCATGCACCGGGACTTAACTTTTCTAGGCAAGGGCTATCTCGAGTCTTTGGCCGAGGCGTGGGAGACCTTAATTGAAATCAAGAAGGTCGAACACAGTATCGAGGAGGTTGATGAGGGGGCTTTGATAAAAGAATTCCTTAAGGGAAACGAGCCTTTGGACTTGTCAGTGGCTAAAGCCCTTTATTGCAAAGGCTCCCCCTCAACGAAAGGGAAAGAAGTTATCGCCAGTCCATCCGGGATTGAGTCTCCATCTCCCGTGCCTACCCAGCCGGTCAGTCGGTCGATACTCGATCCTTTTGAACAGCACATTGGTTATGACCCGGAGGACCCCGGCCTTGGCGTTCACGTTTTTTCCCCTGTTCCAGAGGGTGAGACCCCCCTAACGGCTGCGAACCAGCCTGAACCTGGTAGGCAACTCTTTTGCTTTAACATTCCAAGAGTTTTCGCTTTTTACCAGAAGCTATCGCATTCTATTACTTGATTTTCATGATTTTGTGCAGGCTGTTCTGATCTTGAGCCCACTCCGAGGAGAGATGTCGCCAAGGAGGTGAGGGAAAAAACGAGTGAAGCCACTTATGCAGGAGAGGCTTCCGGCCCCGATGCTCAGGTGATTGGAGCGCTTGATGAGGACAAATCTGAGACTTCCTCTCCCATCGATGGGAGTTATGAAGTTGAAATTACAGGCGTCTCTAAGCATACATCCGGACTGAGCATGAAGGAGCAGCTTAAGGAAGAGAAGGAAAAGACGGTCAAGATCAAGGTCGAACCTCAAGCTGTGGACCTGGACGATCCTTTGAACAAGCTCTTGAAGGTCATTCTCCCAGGCTGGTCCAAACCCATGGATGTTCCTCATACCTCTTCAGCTGTCACTCCCCCGTCAAAGAAAGCTATCAAGGGTAAACGTACCAGGGAGGAGTCATCGGACAAAAAGTCGAAGAAGTCAAAGAAGTAGTCTTCGCTCTCGTTCAACAAGAGCTAGTTTAGATTGTGTAATTATTTTTGTTTTCGTAGTTCATGTAAATAAAATTACTTGTGATGAATAAAACATAGTTCTTTTTCCTCTCAGAGGACTGTTGTTGTTTGGTTTTTTGGTATAACCGTGGTCAAAACCAGAGATACTGCGAGTTATGTGAACTTCTCGATTCATTTTCAAACAAGTTGACAACTTCTTTGGTATTTGCCCATTCTTTTATCCCACGCTCTGGGGACTTAGAATATTTTCCAATCCGTACGCCAAGGGCTCGATGACTTTAAGTCATTTATATCCAATCCGCCTTCAGGGAACTTGGACATTTAAATCGTTTATACTCGAATCCGCACTTTGGGGACGTAGAGTACTCCAGTCCGCACTCCGGGGACTTGGAGGCTTCGAATCGTTTATACTCGAGTCTGCACTCTGGGGACTTAGAGTACTCCAGTCCGCACTCGGGGGACTTGGAGGTTTTGAATCGTTTATACTCGAGTCCACACTCTGGGGACTTAGAGTACTCCAGTCCGCACTCCAAGGACTTGTGGATTTTGAGTCGTTTATACTCGAGTCTGCACTCTAGGGACTTAAAGTACTCCAGTCCGAACTCCGGGGACTTGGGAGATTTTGAGTCGTTTATACTCGAGTCTTCACTCTGGAGACTTAGAGTACTCCAGTCCGCACTCTGGGGACTTAGAGATTTTGAGTCATTTATACTCGAGTCCGCACACTGGGGACTTAGAGTACTCCAGTCCGCACTCCGGGGACTTGGAGATTTTGAGTCGTTTATACTCGAGTCCGCACTCTGGGGACTTAGAGTACTCCAGTCCGCACTCCAGGGACTTGGAGATTTTGAGTCATTTATACTCGAGTCCGCACTCTGGGGACTTAGAGTACTCCAGTCCGCACTCCGAGGACTTGGAGATTTTGAGTCATTTATACTCGAGTCCGCACTCCGGGGACTTAGAGTGCTCCAGTCTGCACTCCGGGGACTTGGAGATTTTGAGTCGTTTATACTCGAGTCCGCACTTTGGGGACTTAGAGTACTCCAGTCCGCACTCCGGGGACTTGGAGATTTTGAGTCGTTTATACTCGAATCCGTGGTATGGGAACTTAGAGTACTTTAGTCCGCACTTCGGGGACTTGGAGATTTTAATTTATTTATACGGGTTCGTACGTCAGACAGAGTAATGTAGCTCTTGGTCATTTGTTACAGCGTTATCATACACAGAAATATCGACAATTCGTGGGAAAAAGAAATGGCTTCAAGTTTTTATTAATGCAAATAAGCTAAATTGTCTTTCTACATGCCGTAAACTAGGAATAAAAACTTGCTGGAAATAAATGCAACTAAAATATGATAGAAATGAACTAAGTGTAATAATGCCGCAAATGTTCACCATTCCATGCTCGGGGGAGTGTCGCACCATCGATGGTCACTAGCTTGAAAGTTCCTTCTCCAAGCTTCCGTTCAATGACGTATGGACCTTCCCATGCGGGGCTCATGTGTGATGGAACTGGGAAAACTCGTTCCAAAACGAGATCATCCACTCCAAAGATTCTCGGTTGGACCTTTTCATTATAATATCGAGCAATTCAGTGCCTGTACGCGGCCGCTCTTAAATTAGCTTCTTCGTGTTTTCATCAATGTAGTCCAACGATTCCAACAAGAGGTCTTGATTTGACTCAGGGTCATAATAAGTTACCCGATGTGATGGGACTTCAAGTTCCATGGCTATGACAGCTTCCACGCCATATGCTAATGCGAATGGAGTGTGGCCAATCGCGGACTTGTGGGCGGTTCTGTAAGCCCAAAGTGCTGTCGGAAGCTCATCCACCCACTTGCCTCTAGCCTTTTCCAAACGTTTTTTCAATATGTATTTGATTATCTTGTTTACGGCCTCCGCTTGTCCATTAGATTTCGGATGAGCAACTCTTGCAAACTTTTTCTCAAAACCATATTTTTGACAAAATTCCCTGAACTCTTTGTTTTCAAACTGAGTTCCATTGTTTGTAACAATGGTTCGTGGCAGGCCAAAGCGGCATATGATATTTCGTACAACGAAATTAATGACTTTCCTGGTGGTGATTGTTTGTAACAATGGTTCGTGGCAGGCCAAAGCGGCATATGATATTTCGTACAACGAAATTAATGACTTTCCTGGTGGTGATAGTGGCCAAAGGCTCTGCTTTTGCCCACTTGGTAAAGTAATCGACCGCAACAATCGTGCATTTTTCACTACCTTTGGATAGGGGTAAGGAACCGACAATATCGATCCCCACATTGCAAATGGCTATGGACTAACCATTTATGTGAGTTCCGTCGGCGGAGCTCTTGGGATTTTCGCATACTTCTGGCATTTGTCACATCTTCTTACGTAGTATGCGGCATCCTGATTCACAATTGGCCAATAGTATCCATAGCGGAGGATTTTCTTTGCTAACGTCTGCCCCCGGTATGGTCGCCACATTCACCTTCATGGACTTCCTTCATGACTTGTTTTATATCATCATGGGCAATGCACCGGAGTAATGGGGTCCAGAATCCCCTCCGATATATTATTCCATTCCGCATTACGTAACGGGAAGCCTTACGAATGACTTGTCGTCTTTCGCTCCTTCTTTCGGGCATGGACCCGCCTAACAAATACTGCTTGAATGGGGTCATCCATGACTCCTTTTCGATTTCTGTTTCTAAAACCGAAATCTACGTCCATCATATTTATGCTCGGAACATGTAAGGTTTCAACGGGAAACAACCCCATCTGTTGCGCATCACCAGTGCTTGCAAATTTTTCCAACGAATCAGCTGCTCTGTTATGTTCATGCGGAACATGTGAAATATCATAATACTCAAGATTCGCTAGCAGCTCCTGAACTTGGGCCAAATACGGGGCAAGTCTCTGCCCCCTTGCTTGGTAGTCTCCACGCACTTGATACACCACCAGTTGCGAGTCGCAAAAAATTTCAACCGATCTTATTCCCAGTTCTTTGACGAGTCTTAAGCCGGCAATCAATGCTTCATACTCGACCTCGTTATTCGTTGCTGTGAATTCGAGCTTCAAAGCATAGAAAACCGATCGATTTTCAGGAGTTACATGAACTATACCAACCCCTGAATAACGATCGTTAGATGCCCCATCGGTGTACATCTTCCATTGGACGGGAGGTATGACACTGCGGCCATTTGATTCGTCTGTCATGCTGAATTCAGCGATGAAATCCGCTAGCGCTTGTCCCTGTATGGCCTTTCACGGTAGGTAGGTAATGTCGAACTGACTGAGCTCGATATTCCATTTTAACATTCTTCCAAAAGTTCCCGATCGCTGGAGTATCTGACACAGGGGTTGATCAGTGTAAACACTGATTGGGTGCGTCTAAAAATATGGACGAAGCTTGTGTGATGCAATCACCAGGCAATAGGATAATTTCTCGATCTTGGGATAGTTTCTTTCTGCCCTCGTCAGATGTTTACTAACATAGTAAACTGGCATTTGAACTCGATCCTCTTCACGGACCAAAACTGTACTGATAGCATGTTGGGATACTGCCAGTACACATAGAACATTTCATGGTTTATTGGTTTCGATAGCACTGGAGGGCTCTCCAAATGCCGTACCAGAGCTCGTAATGCTTCCTCGCAGTTGAATGTCCACTCGAAATTCCTTATACCCTTCTTTATCACATCAAAGAAAGGAATGCACTTATCCGTGGCTCTGGATATGAATCGGCTCAGCGCTGCCACCTTTACGTTCAAGCTTTATACTTGCTTTGTAGCTCTGGGCACTTATATTTCTCGAATAGCCTGAATCTTTTCCGGGTTAGCTTCAATTCCACGTGCATTCACAATGAAACCCAAGAACTTCCCTGATGCCACGCCAAAAGAGCACTTCAAGGGGCTGATCTTCATACCGTATTATCTGAGTATATCAAACATTTCTGCTAAGTCTCGGATGTGGTCGTTTGACTGTCGTGACTTGACGAGCATGTCATCCACATAAACTTCCATTGTCTTATCGATCCGGTCCTTAAACATTCGATTCACCAGACGCTGATAAGTTGCTCCTGCATTTTTCAATCCAAAGGGTGTTACTACATAGCAATATAGCACCATATTTGTGACAAAACTGGTGTGCTCTTGGTCTGGAATGTGCATCGTGATCTGACTGTAACCTGAGTACGCATCCATAAATGATAGTAATTTGTGTCCGGCAGTAGAGTCGACGAGCTGGTCGATTCTAGGTAAAGGGAAACTATCCTTCGGGCATGCTTTATTCAAATCGGAGTAATCAACATAAGTTCTCCACTTTCCATTTTCTTTCTTCACTAGCACTGCGTTAGATATGCATTCAGGGTAGAGGGCATTGCGGATGAACCCATTGACTTTGAGTCCGTCCACCTCCTCTTTGAGAGACGCGGACCTTTCCGGGTCTATACCTTTCCTTTTTTGTTTTACGGGAACGTATTTCGAGTCTATGTTCAACATATGACTCGCGATTATTGGAGAAATCCCGCATATATCAGAGTGTGTCCAAGCGAAAATGTCCAGATTCGCCCGGAGAAAATCAGCAAGATCATCGGCCACTGAAGGGTCGAGTTGTGATCCAATCTTAAGAACTCATGATGGGTCATCCCGGCTGACTGGGATGTCAATCGTTAGCTCAGCCGGTGCTGCATTCGTTTCCCTGGGTTCTCCATCATCGTCTCTCGGATCTATGTCTCTAAGGATCCGATAATGCTGCCCGAGCCAGGGCTCGGGCACTACTTGTCAATCATCAGTCTTTAGGATGCAGATGGAACTGCTCGCAACCTTTCCCTTCTCTCTCCGCTGAGCTTCTGCTAGCTCTGCCACATAACATGCACGATCGGTCACCTGATCGCCATGTATTACGTTGACTCCTTTGTCTGTAAGAAATTTTAATGTCAAGCACCATGGGGCCAAAGCAGCCCTAAATTCTGTCAAGGCTGGGCGATCCAAAAAAACATTGTATGAGGAGTCAACATCCATTACTATGAACGGTAGGACTCACACTCTCCTACGCTCACCTTCTCCCAGTTCAACTGGTAGCTCTATATACCCCATCGCGTCGGTTGCAGCACCGTTAAAGCCGTGGATACAGGATTTGCATGGTTTCAAATCTTTCGTTTCCATTTTCATTTGATCATAAGCCTTCTTGAAGATGATGTTGACAGAGCTTCCAAAATCAATCAAGATTCTTTTCAAGTAACCGGCCCGATTGTTGCAGATATAACCATCGGGTCGATAGTAGGAGCCTCCACCTTATCCGCGTCTCGACTCCTAAACACTATATCGTCAGCCATCATGCATTGTTGTTTTGCGGGGGTTCCATCTTCCACATTCGAACAACATTCATAATCCGCATGCCTCAAGGAGGTAGCATATCGCTCCATCTCCTGCCAATTCTTATCTGTAAGATGAGGTCCTCCGACAATAGTATTTATGATTAATCTACCCACAGTCCGAGATGGTTGTTCTAGTTGGCATGGAGCCGGCCCACGTCCGGGGTCTGATGTTCCTTGCCTTCCATCTTGCGGGTTTTTGAAAAACTCCTGCAGTTTTTTCTGTCTGATCAACTTCTCTATAGCGTCATGGAGGTGTCTACACTCCTCGGTATTGTGTCCATGGGTCTCATGAAAGCGACAGTACTTCCCTGTCTATTTCTGTTCTTCAGTGGACTCCTTTAGGCGCGACTTTCTATATTCAAAGGTGTTACAGGTAGATAGATAAATGTTTTCAAGAGAAGTATTCAGCGGGGTGTATTCATTGTAGGTGGAATCTTTGACTTCCATTTCGCTGCTTCTCTTTTCTTTCTGGGATTTCCACCTTCGGATCCTTTGGACTTCCCAGGCTTGTTCTGGATGTTGACTTTAACTTTTCTCTAACTATCGTCAGACTGCTTCACGGCGATGTTACTTTTCACAATCTCCTGAACATGCCCTGGAGCCCCATCTCGTCTCGTCCATCGAGCCTCCTCCCTGCGTATGAACTGATGAGCTTTGGAATAGAATCATTCCAATATAGCTGGGGGCTTTCCGACCAACCAATCTCCAAACTCCAAGTCTGGATCTACACCTCGCATTATCGCCATCAAAATCGCGTGGTCGTTAGGATTGCTAACTTCAGTGGTGGCAACATGAAACCTTTGTAAGTATGCTTTCAAAGACTCTCCCGGAGCTTGGATTACGCTTGATAATTACATAACGTCCTTTGGACGGGTAGCATGTATCCTGAATTGTTCAATAAATTTCTTCGCTAACTCGTCGAAGTTGGATATACATCGCAGAGGAAGCCGAGTAAACCATAGTGGCGATTCCAAATAGAGAGATTGAGAAACATCTACACTTAGTTGCATCATTTCCCTTGCCGAATCCATCATTCATTCGTACCTCATCACGTTTTGTCTAGTGTCAGTCTTTCCTTCATAGGCTGGGATAGTCGGCATATTGAATTTCTTGGGGTACTAAGCCTGTAGGATCACATCTTGAAGGGAGTATGACTCCTAGACACTCCCCAATCCTTGTTGGTCAGGCCCTGGTTCTCTCTCATAAACTGCCTGACCATGGCTGATAAATCCGAAGTTTGTATGGAGGGTGGGAGGTTGGATTCCGTTCCACGGGACCGTGCGGGTTGATGTCCCACTTGATTTGTGTCTTGGTGATCCGGGCGTCCGGTCTCATCACGTGTCTGATCCCTGGCGGATCGATCGGTAGCAACTGCTTGTGCAGCTTCATACCTACGGCGTCTACGCCTAGGTGGTTCATCTGCCGAGGTCGAGCCATCAGATTCAGAATAAGGAGCAGGACTACTTCCAGCATTCTGATGTTGCTGCTGGGCAAGCTGAGTCATGAGATTAGCGTTGGCTTGAATCTGCTCAGCAAGTTGCCTTCTAATTTCCCTGAGTTCTCTTATCAAGTCATTGAACTCTGTTCGGGAAATGACCTCCGCTTCTGGGTGGAGGTTCCTGTGCCTTGAATTGCTGGTTGGTTGTTAGGTCCTATCTGTTGTACACTAGCAGTTTCGTGGACATTTGCGTTGTGAGAGGCCGATCTAGTTCGTGGTCTCCCCATGCTAGAGTTGTTGGTTGTAACTCTGAGTAGAATCAACAGATGTCTTTTGAATGATTTGGATCTCCTTCGGGGGATTTTTCAATCCAGTGCTACAAAGTAGATCCTATCATCCTGAGAATTCGATTCTCAATAAAAGCACCAAAATGTTAGCACCAGAATTGGTCACTAACACCCTTAAGAGAGATTGTGTAGAGAGATTAATGAAGAAAATAAAGTTAAACAGTGGACAATACGTAAATTTAAATGTAGAAAGAACGAACACCAGATTTATAGTGGTTCGGCGTAATTGCCTACGTCTACTTTGAGGTAAATCTTTATTTCTTTTCTCGATAATCGATTACAGATACAATTCGTATACCAATCACTTAAATACAATTGCTAAGCAAAAAAGATTAAGTCTTGAATGAGTTTTGAAAGCGGCAGAGTCTCCCCGACGTTCTCGAAAAAGGGCACTTTCACTGTGCCCCTGCCTCTCTATTTATAGGCGAAGATGGGTTGGACTTCTCTGTTGGACTAGGCAACAAAGTAGCTTGGCCCAAAAAGAGTGATTTTTGTGTGCCGATTCATAGATGCCGAACGGCAAAATGCCAAACAAGACATGAATGTCGAACGGTATCCTCATGCCGAACGAAATGATGCCGAACACCCTGATTGCCGAACGAGGTATTTGTGCCGAAAGACACTGGATGTCGAACGATCCCGAATGCCGAACGAGATTTATGCCGAACGAAGTGATGTGCCGAACAAGGTTTGGATGCCGAATAGTATGGAATGCCGAATGACTCTGCCATGCCGAACATCCATAGATGTCGAACGATATACGATATCGAACGTCTCTCAATGCCGAACGCTCACGCGTGCCGAACGTCCCATAGATGCCGAACGATATACAATACGGAACGTCTCTCAATGCCGAATGCTCATGCATGCTGAATGAATCATATGTGCCGGACGACTCTGGAAGCCGAGCGCTTTCTAATGCCGAACGCTCCTAAATGCCGAGCAATCCTGAATGCCGAGCGTTCTCTAATGCCGAACGATCTGGATGCCGAACGACTCATAAATGCCGAACAGTATGCTAATGCCGAGTACTTAGTTGCCTAGTCAAATCTCCAGGTAATACTTTGTTTTTGATGAATTAGTCTGTTCCATCTTCACTCTCTGGTAATATTTTCAACCATCGATGAATGGTAGTACACCACACTATTTAGGCAACCATTATTCCATCACTGACTAATAATTCGACTTCCGCTTCTACCTTCTCATTAAGCTTAAAAGTTGTTGAGTTAACATTACTTTTAATACAACACTATGCAATTTATATGAATAGCGTTGTTTGGTAACATGTAGGGATGATCTGATTTGCTACTATATGTCAAATTCCTTTTAATTCCTTTCAAATAAATGAATTCAATTCATTTCAAATCCCCTGCATTTTGTAACCTTGATTTGCCAACTGCATAGCTAGTAGTGTTTGTAAAAGAAATTCTTTTATGTTGCCAACCATGTTTCTTATATTACCATAATTTGAAGAAATAAACCATATTACTTTAGTTTTGGTTTAATTTTGCAAACCTTTATATACAAGTGATGTAAAAGTTTTGTAGGCAAAATTTGTGAACTGATTTTTGAAATATTATGTTATCCCAGTCTGATTCGCACTCCTCTTTTTGCAGTAGTTTTAGATATGCATAAAGTTTAGTGGACTATGTATATGTCATATATTATAAAATGGTAAAACTGAGATTGACAGTTATCTTTTGGGATGAAAGTCCTACTGTAGCACTATATGTACAATTGAGGAAACTAATATTTCTCATAATTATTACAGGACATTTACCTAGTTGTTTGATTCAATTAGTTTATGTAAATTTCTGTTCATTATTAAGACTATATGACTTAAGTTTTTATCAGGACATTTACCTGGTTGTTTGATTCAATTAGTTTATGTAAATTTATGTTCATTGTTAAGACTATTTGACCTAAGTTTTTTACGTCCCAAGTATGTTAACAACTACTTTAATTTGTAGACCATAAAATTATGTTTGTTAAATCTTTTGTTTTTTCCCTCTTCCCACTTAATTGAAACATTGGTTTTACACCGGCAATGCAAATTGGTATACAATGGATATTAAGAATGCTATTTTACATACTGTTATAGTGGTCATTAGTTTTATTTTACATACTGTTATAGTGGTCATTAGTTTTCTAATTGAATGAAATAGGATACGGTGGTTAGAGATTGATTTGTAGATGCAGTACTTTATGTGTACAAAACATAAAATGTTGTTAAATTTTCTGTTTTATCTTGCTTCCCCTTTTTCCCACTTAATATAAACATTGGTTTTACACTGGCAATGCAAACTATTATACAATGGATATTAGGAAATATTACTTTACATACTATTACAGTGGTTTTTTAATTGAATGAAACAGTTTGCTTATACGGTGGTTAGCAATTAATATTATAATGCAATATAGATTTAAAAATGGGTACATAATAGTGGATTTGGTTTCATCATCTTATCATATCAGTAGAAGTAACAGTCATGTTAAGTTCAAGCTCTAGTCTGTAATGCTGCTTTTTCAACTTACTCTATTAGCGTGTGCTCTATTTCTCATCCGTACTATCTGATTGGTACTTGAAATTAAATTCACTATGGTTTGGGTGTAGAAAGAAAATAATATTTAACTTTTACTATATGAATAGGAAAATATCCTGGTAATAATGGAATTTACAATCGTTTCTTGGCGAATCAATGAATTTTAAGTTGTTTTCCAGTTAATTTTGTTAAATATAATTTGGATGTTAACTGATATATTGTGTCAAATAACTTAACCGGTATATTTGTTTTCATAGATCATAGTGCAGATGAAATTAACTCCACCAATTATTGAAGGCCCTTATTGAAGGCCCAGTCAACATTCAGCTTTACGCTATTGACGTACTTTTTATGCTATCAATGAATTAGTAGACGAACTGCAAAAGTTATGATAAGAAGCTTTGTAGTTCTACTAAATAACCGATTTCTTTTAATGCAGTACCAAGTTGATCTGTTCATATAACTTACCGAATATTGTTACTTTACTCATTGAGAACTTGGTAATTATTTGTAGAAGGCACAATGTTGTGCAGTTCGAGTATAAAATCATTCTAGTATTTTACAGTTTGAATACTGTAAATATAATTCTACGGTTGCTAAGTTGATTCACTTGAGAAACTAGTAATTATGTGTAAAGGGCAAAATGTCATGCTATCTATGAATAAAAAATGTTGGTAAATTATAATTGAAATTATTTCTCTTAAACTTTATCATCTTTAGTGATAACTACATGCTTTTTGGGTCATTATGCCATGGTCGTTGCCTTGAGATTGATGAAATGTTCACCATCGTTGAGACTTAACATTCTTATTTGCTTTCTTCTACTATAACCTTTTCTGTTCGCCAACCCTTAATTCATTTTTTAATTTTGAGAAAATATATATTATATGATCCGTTCTCCTCTTCCCTGTTGTATTCCATTCCACTTATGTATGCTTCTAAATTGAGTAATTATCCAAATATATTAATAAAAGTCTAATTTATTTTCCAGCTTGATACCATGAGTGGTTATATAAGGTCATAGAAAATATAAACCAAATTATTGTTGTAAGCAGGCAATGACTGTTAATAAGATTGTCCCCATAAAACATTATTATTAGATGTTAATTATCTATGTAGATCATGTATGAATGTAAATCTTCTTAACGTATGTTCTTTGAATGCACAGTACCTTATATTTCCATTGGTTGAGACTCAAAATTTGTCACTTTGTTAGTTCTTCATTTGGAAGAAGTACATCATTGTAGTTTGTCTTCCAAATACATTGTCAGGATGTAAATTTGGAAATTACTAAATCCAAAAAGTATGACTTGAAAAAATGACCTCCATTTATTCAATAAACATGACCACGTCTCAACTCTAAAGTAGTTACATATAATCATACGAGAATAGAGTTTCTGTTACACATTACCACATAGAGTTCACTATGAAATGACTATGTCAATCGCCTTGCATGATATCTAAAGTGTATACCTAATATATACTGAAGCTCAAAAAATAGTTTTATAGGGATATGGGATATGAATGTCAATCAAAAGTAATGCATTTATACCATACCTATTAATATCACCATCGAAGCTAAAGATCACTTGCTTTCTAATTTTGAACCAGGGCCATGCCTTTCATAATGCAAGACCAAGATGTACTAGGATTTACATGTACTCTATGGCGATCTTCCATGTTTAATTCAAAAAAAAAGGAGACGTGTACCAAAAGATATTTAAATTAAGAAAGGCAAACTGTTGTTTTGATATTTAAGTTAAGAATATCTCTTGAACATACGATAATCCTGTGGCAGAGATAGAATAATGGAAATTACATGCAGAAATATTCAAGTTTGATGCACATGAAGTTTGGATAGAATTACAACATTAATGAATTAATATACACAAAGCTTATGTATCCTTTGTCAAAAATAATTAATAATGGTTGGAAAAGGAAGAAAAGGACTTTCTGCTGCTAAAACAGCTGCAATCGACAATGACAACAATGATCCAACCTTTTAATGTTATCAAGTAGGTTTTTAGTTCACAGTCAAACGTTAACCACCATCTATTGAAGAAATAAATATCCATTCATGGCTGTGTCATACATGTTTCCATCATATACGGTGCTATGATATTGGAGTACCTGATTGTCGAAGTGTTTGTGCTTGCTAGAAACCCAAGCAAGGATCCGAAGGTGGTAATGATCACTCCATGTCATTTGTAGCTTGCAATCCATGGAAATAAAGAGCTTTGTACTCTGATTAATGGAATCATTGCTAGGGGTGAAGTATCATGATACAATAAATCACTTACTAATAATTCTGCCAAATAATGAAATCTTGATTCCATTTTTCATAGTTTTTGCTAGGATTATATTTATTGTGAACTTCTATCTCTGTTCAACTAATTTTTTTATGGATTTGCACTTATATGTTTGGTATTTGTTTTCCTAAAAGAAATGGGTAGATTAGATCGTGCTTATTAGTTTTGGTCTTTGTTCTACAATTGATTCGATGGCTGTTATTATAATATTAATATGAGTTTTCGCATTTCTTATTAGGATCTATTTATGTAGTTAACAAAACTATTGGACTAAGTATTCAGGACTCTCAAATGTTTTGGGTTCCTAATCCTACTTTCTCTCAGCCAAAGAATCTTACCATGGTGTAACCATAGACAAGGAATAGGGATATGTTCTCTCTAAAAATACATTTTAAAAGTCCATTAAAGATGAACTGTTTAATACAATAAAAATATATCATAAATACGTATGTGATTCTTATGATTTATTAACCTCTAACTATTATTTCATACTATAATAAATTATTGGTGAACACACATTTTTAAATTAGAAATTTAAAATATATTTTACGTACAAGTAGTTATCAAAGATTGCGAATTTAACTTGGAAGTTTTTACTCACGAAAAATGGTGTAACTACTTTGAATAATATGTACAAATTGTTGAATTTTGACTAAATTAGTCTATTTAGAATCATATATTTCTATTACTTTGATGTTTATAATTTAATAGGTACTTAAATAAGTACGGTAAAAGCACTCATTGAAAATAAATATGCAATGACCGCTGCACATATTGAGAACTCTGTGTTGCACATATACTAAACAAAAAATCTAATACAAGAAACAAATAACAAATGTACACAGCATATTTTCATACACAAACTACTATAAGTTATTAATCAACCTTTTTCCACTATACAATTACTCTATTTTAAACATTTATATTAATAAGACTTCGTTTGTAAATATAATAACCGACATTGCCCGTGCGCGTAGCACGGGCCATACGCTAGTTGTAATATGTGTACAGTAACAATTATACACACACACATATGTTTAAATTAATTTTTGACTATTTTATATGTTATAAATTCTACAGCTAACAACTTTAAATATTATTTTAACTTAGGAAGGATTTAAAGTTAAATTTATAATTTTATACAAAAGTTCCTTTTATAAACATTAAGTTGAAATTTTATATATATATATATGTATGTATGTATGTATGTATATGTATATATGTATATGTATGTATGTATGTATGCATGCACACATACACATGGATAAATAATTATGTAAACAATGTATTAAATTTAAAATAAAATATATATATAATTTGTAATTTTATATGTTTTAGAATTTTCTAGCTTTAACTTAGGAAGAATTAAATTTAGGTTTATTATTTTGTACAAAAGTCCACTTACAAATTTTTAATTAAAATAATTAGATGTATGAAAACAACCCTTAAAGAATTTTAAAACGAACAAACATTACAAAATATGAATTTAATTTTCAAAACGATTTCAAGTAATCAACATATATAGCTTACTTAGTTTTGTATATATAGTAAGTTGCAAAATTATATCAATCAAGTAAAAATTAGTTTCCAAATCAAAATGGTACCTTTTTAAACACTAATATTGTTATCCTGCTTTTGAACCAAGCAATACGTAGATGGGTCAGAACCATCAATTAGTTAGATAGTAAACTGAAATTCAGAACTATAACTCAGAAAGTCAGAATTCAACCAAGACTTAAAGATTGATATTGGGTCTTGCTTATAACCTAAGGGAAGCCAGCTGTTTTTCAGAAGAACAAAGTGACATAGAAAAAATCAACATAAAATGGAAGAAGTGCCAATTTGGTGCCGTCTTGAGCCACTCAACACGGTGCCAGTCCTTGCATGTAAGCTAAATAGTCAACTTAAAGATGATCAAAGGGCGAACCATAGACATCAAATAACATGAAGTGAGAGGAGATAGGCCAGAAGGCTACTATCAAAGAAAACAAGAAATACGAGATTAGAAATTCAAAAATGATACAAGTAACAACTAGGCACCGAGTTACGGAGCCCAACTCGGCACGAAATTGACTACCAACTTGTGAATGTAGCCACGGTTGTAACGATCTGCCTTTCTTTCATCTAAAGATGACAACTTAATACATCTACGGTATTCACGTGCCAATCATTTAAGTTTTCGAAAGAAGGTCATTTAGGGTGAAGAAATAAAAAATATAACAGAAATCACACATTGTGACAAGAAATATATAATATATATACATGATCTTTATAGAAAGAAAAGAACTTTATTATTTATACAACATCAGGGAACTACCTAACATCAGCCTTGACAGTTATAATAGCACATCCTTATAATTGCCAATAAATATAGGCCGAAATCAAGAACAACAAACAATTGAAGAATATAAGATACAGAAATACGTCTTGGAGGATCCAGCTTGTCTCATGAAAGTTCCAAGGAATCCAGCTAAATCCAAAAAATATGCTCAGGATGATCTAAGCATTGTAAGAAAATAGCATCTGGATTAATTTGGTAAACTAGCATGAGAAAGCTCAGTCGAATCAATCATATTGATTTCTACATTTGAAAACCCTTTTTAAAATAAAAAGTATCTCGTAAGACCACGCCGCACACAAATATGGATGAGTTTTTACCTTAAAATAACCTAAACATTTCTACATAAAATTCTATGATATTATCAAAATGTCTAGGTTTAAAAGAAATATGGAATCATAGCCAAAATTATTACATTATTAAGTTCCAGCATAATAGGTATACAACTAACCGAATGCACTTATTGGAGAATGGTTTCCATATAATGGCAAAGTAAGAGACTACCTTCCGTACAGTAGATCTCTAGATAAAATATGTTGAGGGCTACAAATGCATTTGCCCCTCTACCAACATAGGACCGGCCTATCCCTTACCGGATAGTATCGAATATGTCATCATCCAGTTGTTCCTAACTTTTATAGAGCGCTCTCATGCACAACCAAATCCATAATACGATATTCTAGAAATGTAATGACGCATCCTTATGGGAGCAACCCACGTAGCCCTACTACATCTACCATGTTTTAGCTATTTCCCGAGTTGTGAGACTTAATACAATGCTTTTATCTTTTCTGTTAGCAAATTTCACTTGGAATTCTAACACTGCTGTAACGACCCGCTATTTTGGACCATCCAAATCGACAATAAAACCATACATGTCCGACTTGAATAATTCAAAATACCGAATTGTTAATTAAAATTTGGCAAAACTCAGCGTATACAGTAAATAAATCAACCACAGAATCACAGACACAGAGTAATATAAAATAATGCAGTGGAATAGATAAATAGTAGTTCATGAAGCTACTATATAAATACCAGAGTTAGAAATAAAAATACAACAGAATATCTCAAATACAGTGAAGTCTCCAATACGGGTAGATGACTTCTCTGAACCAATCGACTGGATGACTGAAAGGATAGATAGCTGGATCTTCAAGCAAAGCTCCAACTTCGAAGGTGAGTCTCAAATGATGTATCACTCAGTCTGACCCGAGCGTAAAGCAAAACACAAAATACTCAAGTCAGGATTAACATTCTTATATCAATAAATCCAACTCAAGTGAAATATCAACTGAAATACAAGTAACTTAGAGGATGTATGGGATAACCATACTCTAAGGATCCGTGGAACTATCTACAATGTAGAAACATACACTATAACTCCGTGGTCATTTCAATTTAATTTATACTTCAAAACCAAAATATCATTTCATCTAAAACATATATATATATATATGTATGTATATATTCAAATTTTATCACTTTCAAAGTTGCGATTCAAATCTATTCAAATTCCAAATTCAAATTTTAGTCCAATCTCAATTTATTAATTTAAAATTCAACTCAACTCCTAAATAACCATTTCACATTTTATCGATCTCAAATCCGGATTTGAAATCACAAAATACCCTTTTACATTTCAATATTATTTCAAAACTTTAAATATTCAATGTTTCAAACTAAATTTTTATTCAATTAAATTTTCTAAATAATAAATTCGAATTATATTGATTTCGAATACAGATATGAATCACAAATAAACCAATTAAATTCCAGTATAGTTCAAAGCTTTAATATTCTACAATTCCAAGTTCAATTGACAGTTTCATATAGATCTCGATTTAACCCCATTATTATTTAGTCTTGAAATATTCCCTCATTAGATTCAATATCATTTAAGTAACCTTAACTTAAATTTTACTAAATATTTTTTTATTTAGATGTGAAATATTCAATAAATCACTTAAATCAAAATCCAGTTAAAAAATCATACCTTTAAATTTCCCATTCAATAACTTCAAATCGATTAATTAAAATCCTTATTTAAATACCATTTCCAATAAACCCAAATTTACCTTCCCAACCTTACTTATTCAATTTATTACAAGAAAATCTATTGAAATATAGATTTACATATATACTTAACCATATTCTACGTAATAAATCCATCTAATTTAAATCAAATATTACTACTAAATTTATATATATAATTTATCATATATCTAGTGTCTTAAGAATCTATATTTATTAAACCATATATTTCTTTCCAAAACCATAGAAAATATTTTCAAAATATTTATATATGGACCAACGGTGTCTGTATATTTTCTTATCATATGGTCAAGTGATATGGATATTTATCATTTCAATCCTTACACTAAATATATACGGGTGGATAGCATTTCAACCCGTAATCAATTTAATGAAAATCGCTTGGGTCTATCATTTCAACCCATAACGAAATTCTCCTATTCTAAAGTCCGTTCGGGTATGTATCATTTCAACCCATAGTGAATTCTAAACTACAGGGAACTTGCAGAGTGATAACAGATAATAATAATATAATAGGATATGATAATAATATAACAACAGGCATATATCAACAGTAATTAAATAAAGTATAAACAATAGGATATGGTGTCATATCCCATAGGTGAACAGTTTACAGATAATAGCATATATAAAACAATTTAAATGACTACAGCATCATATTTCAATTGTCGTTTCAATTGAAATCAAATTTAATAAAATACAAGAACGTTAATCGTGAGTGATTGCTCACCTTTCGAGGCTAGAGGCTAGAGAAGATAGACAATACAACAAGCTACGAATTTCAAAGCAACGCTAGATTGGCATGAATTCAACAGAGCTGAGAGATAAGAATTTGGTGAAAACGAATTAGAACCATCTTGATATGACAGAAAATGATGTATATAATTTTATTATTTATTATTAAAATCAATTTAATCATATATCTCAAATTAAAATTTAATTTAACACTTCGAACAGAGTCTCCATATATTTATATCTTTTAAAACCAATTAGTATACTCATATAGACATTTGCGAACAAAATTTTATATTATATATACACACACATATATAAAGTTATATAAACTTAAATAGAAAATATACGAACGCGATTGTATTACAAGTTTCCAACAATATATATTTTCCGTTTTAAAATATTAGGAATACTACAAACCATAATATATTATAACTAACATATAACTTAAAATATAATTAACAAATATATATATACAAACGTACATAAGGTATAAATATATACATATGTATACTCAGTGACCCTATCTAACCCAACATGTAAAATCCAAACTAATATAACTTATTTAAAAAAAAAACTTATAAACACTGTCTATATCATACTTAAAAAAATCAATATATATTACTGTAAATATATAAACGGTATAACATATATTCATTGTCGAACCAGATTTTCCAATTTCTATAAAAATAGATCATATAACTGTTTATATAAAATCAGTATTTACGTAATTATAATATCAATAAATCCATGCTTTATCTGTACAAATCCACTTATATTCTTATACAACATATAACTTTATATATGTGTACCTTATACCCTATAACACTTATATATTTTAAAACAAAACAGAGAATATAGTGTGCAATATATACATATTTTCTTTCATAAACATACAGCAACGTATATATATATAAGCATATAAACTAACGTACACAGTATATATTATAATATACCATAGGTTTATAAAAATATATATATATACTTACGCAAAAGAAGGAGTACTCGGTCTAAGTGGCTATGGAGGAGCACGAGGTGCGGAAGATCAGGGAGGAGCTGCGGAGTGATGGTTTTGAGAAGCTAACAGAGGGGGAGAAACAAAAAGAAGAAACAGAGAAGAGAAGTAAAGGACACAGAGAAATATAAGGGAGGAGCTCAATAATTAAAAGATGGAATAAGAAATGTAAAATTGAATGAGCGAAATGAATGCAAAAAGTATATAAGTTTGATATTCGAATGACGGTCATAAAAATGGAAATTTGAGTATAGGTAGCGGCTGGCTATAATCCAATATTCACGTTTTGATGGATTGCTTTCCTTTAAGCAATAAAGACAGGGAGAGAAAGAGTAGATAAAGGCAACAAATCTATCAATCAAAGAAAATGGAAAAGTTTGAACTTGTATGCAAATAAATAGATATAGAACGATGTAGGTGAGTTGGCTGCACTGGTAAAAAATTCTTAATAATTTTTATGAACCAAATAGGCATGAACAGACTACAACATGCAATTAACTAATTGATTGTCTGTAACCGTGCAAGCAAGAAATGAGATAATAATTAAATGTTTTTTTGATTGCCGAAGGAAAGAAGGAAAGGCAGACCAATAGGCTGAGAATCATACCATAATTAAATATAGATAAAGGTTGAGTGAATGGGCACGGTCACCTGCTTGAATCACGTGAAATAATTAAAGCAAATGAAGTGGCTACAGGAAACGAATGATTTCTTCCTATTTTTGAATTAATGTTTACGTAGCCAATTTTTAAGTAAAAAGGAAACGTACAACAAATAATAAATTGAAATGACCGTTGATTCAGCAACGTTATTAAAGCAATTTATTATATTGCTTGCTGCACGGTGAAGATTTGGAAGAGATGTGTTTCACAATGCAACCGTTTTTAAGAAATAAATATATTACTTTAAAACAGAAGAACTGACCAAAAATGAAAGTAAACGTATGCAATTTATATGTTTTCTTATTTATTGACTACTTATATTTAATTATACGTAATCCAAACATTAAATTTTTATTTCAAAATATTATTATTCAAAATTTCTCCAAAATTTAATTAAATACGTTATTAAAAACCGTTTAAAATTTATGGGTTGTTACACTGCCCTTTGGATAGAAGTGCAATGCCAGCATTCATCCATACAAGTTCGTTTTAGGTGTGAACGAAACCGAAGGCACTATTTCCACTAACTCATTTTGGAATTACCCTCAAGATTAATAGCAAGTAGCCCTTGCATTTCAAAAAACTCCATCTTCAATCATCATCAATATGTCTTCCATTCGAATGCATATGTTGGTTCGAAGTGGTTTTAGATAACATATCGAATCTCGGTCTCTCCAAACCAACAATCGGTAATTTTCGATCGACTCATTCCTGGTTCTTTCAGAAGTATGCAATAAGGATTCGAGTTCTAATCGAGGAACACGAATATATACAACATACTTCTAGAGTCAAAACTGGCCAAGATTTGATAACCGGTTATTTAACTATCAAATAAGCAAACAAATAACAAGCCAGAGGTTTAATTACCCATAGCAACCACTAAACTTCAAAATAAATCTTTCGTTTTCTTTTCAAAATATTTACCAAAATATTCATATAGTTGTCTCATGGGCATAAGTATATTCACAAAACACTATAAAAGGTTTCTTATTTCAAAATCATATTAAAAGGATCAAAACAAACATGATTTAGATTGGAGATAAAGATAACCTCAAACACTATTCCTTTGGTGTTGAGTTTGGAACAAATGTATATACCACTAAAATTAAGAAGGTCAGTTAAAGAAAATCCAATCTCAAATTCTTTTATAATTTACTTCTACAAATCCTTTTAATAAGTCTCTTTTATTAATGAAATCACTTTTACTAAAAATCCAAATCCATTTATAAAACACTTTATAAATCTTCAAGTTTATTTATAAAGCTCTTATATAAATATCTGAGGAAAGGTAGGCCGGTCTTGTGCTGGTAGAGGTGCAGATGTTCTGTTTACCTTGTTACATTCCTCTAGAGAAGTACTACCGGAAGGTAGTCTCTTCACCTGGTCATTTGTTTGAAATTCATTCTCTAATAAGTGTCTGCCATTTTTCTGTAGAGCCTAGTATGCTTGAATTTAATGTGGTAATAGTTTCGGGTAAGATTAATAAGTTTACTTACAAATGTTTTCAAAAATATGTCATTAAAAATAATATCAAGCATTTTGACATAGAATGATTTGGTTATCATCGGGTAAAAACTCATTCCGTGTTTATGTGTGACGTGGTCTTAAAAGATACCATTTTGTTTTCAAAACACATATTTTGAGTTATCACACCAATCGCATGACTGACTCGGAGTTTATTTTCCTTTCCTTAAACTCTGGGTGCCTATTTTTCCCAGACAGCCTAGTAGTCAGGTTTAGTTTAGAAGAAAGCTAGATGGAGCTTGAAGCATGGAGTTGGAAGATTTTTATCTATTTCCACCACATTCGTGTACAGTAATATTCCACAAATTTGTAAGCATAGGAATTTATAACTGTCAACGTTTAACTCCGATAAATGTATGTTAATTTCCGTTGTAAAGATTAATTATTGAAATAACATATGTGAGGTTATATTATATCTTTATTTTCTTTCTTATCCTTGAGAATCCGCTTCTCCGGCACTTGGATTTACGGCACATGAATGCCGAGGATGTATTTATACTATAATATAAATACTCAGTTCAATTTCAAGAGCACACAGGCCCCCTGGAATTTTGGCAACCGAACAGTCTCCTAAACATTATTGTTGCTGAGTTCTATTTACAGAGCACACAGGCCTTTTCGTGAATATTAAACTCAAACGTTAGTACTCCTTTCCTCCTTTTTCCCTTACTGTCCACTTTGATTTTCCTCCTCTTCAGTCATGCCTTTTCCGTTCTTCCGTTTCCCAGACCTAAATGATATAACATTTACATTTTTCTCTTTTATCCTATCACTTCTCTCCGCGTTGTTTCCACTCCTTAATTCAGTTTTACCTTCTCCTTTGTTCTTTACTTCAAAAAGCTATGCCCAACCGACTCCAAACTCATGGCCAACTATCAATAAATAGAAATCCAAAGCCTATTCTCTGATTAGTTGCTCTCATCGCTTAAACGAAAAAAACCTCTTTAGTTGTTTTCCTCTCTAATTTAGGAAACAAAAATCGCCAATTCCATGATTTTTATCCCTTGTGGATTCATTTTTGATGATTAATTCATTTCGAAATGTGATGGGAAGGAGAACATCAATAAAATTTATCAGAAAACCTTTTGGATCTGATGTCATGGTAAACCTTGAACATGGTATAGTTTACTTTTTTATCTAAGTTTTATGCCGACTAAAATTAGTGACCAACTGTATTTTTTTTCACTATTTAGCTTATTGTTGTTTTGTTGATTTTAATAGGGTATATTTGCGGCATAATATACGAATACGTCACCAGAAAAATTAGCTTTACTTCATATTGTTTAATCACCAAATTGTATCCAATATAACTGAAAGATTCTTTTATATTAATTTAAGATTTAATCGTGCATTGTACTTTTAAAGAATTGTAGCCTCTATTGCGCTTTGTTGTTTGGTATGGTCTGTAGTGGTATAGCCATCAATTACATTACAATCTCCTTGAGGCAACAGAAAAGTTTTTGGAAAAAGAAGAAAAAATAGATAAAATATTGGATAACATGTGACTCACATTTCCTAAAAATACATTATAGAAGTTTGCTTGCTATTATATCTAGTTTGTGTGTTTTACTTCTTTACCGATTGCAAGGACAGATTGGGATATATTTGTGGTAGGAACATAACTTTAGTACACAAATTTATGTTCACTATAAAAGTATAAATTTTAATAACACTCAAATCTCATCGGTCCATTTCTTTCACATGCACTAAGTAATAGAAACAGCAAGTCCGAAAGCATTATCATTGGTCTAAAAATATCGGTTCATAGTGGCTCACATAATAAAATGGTTCTATCTTCCAACTCTCAAATAATTAACATTGCAATATATAATTTACACTTTTTGGTGATTACTATTCTTGGAATCAACAACTTAACATAAATACCATGAATAAGACATGTTTAGTTATGAATAAGATACTACGCATTTGGTTGACTGCTTTTGTTATTTCATTCAAACTATATTATACCTTTACGCAATATAAACTTCTTCGACAATTTGTATGTGCTTCTACTTTTCTGCTATACTGAAATTAGCTCATCCCATGCTATTGTCGCATGATAGTAGTTACCGTCTATTGTTCTAATTATCAGTATATGTTAATTAACTTGATGTTTTTCCACACTATCTGTTAAATTGTAAGACGGATAGTTATAATAATCAGGATACCAACATGTTTTTTCTTCCTACTGTCCTAATTACTAATGTCAATAGAATTTGGTTATAATAATAAATTATTACGTTATCCCGTTATTCTTTATAGTATGCAACTGCTGGGGCTCTTTCTTTTTTTCCCAACTTTTTACCAATCTTGCAAAATTTATGCCAGTTTCTGATGTGATATTGTTGCAGGTTAACACACCGCAAGGAATGTGGCAGTCCAAATACTATTGAAATTCATTCACTGCTACATTGTATCCAGATATATGATTGTTTCCATTAGAAGTGACTCTTTCCATTCTGATTTTGTTTTTTAAATTCTATTGTATTAACTACTATCTTGGGTTTTTTATCTCCAGTTTGAATGGTTGTTGTTGCACATTTTTAAAGTAACTTTGAATCATATCCCATTTCTGGTGGAAGATGTGTCTTAACTTTTAACCGTTGCCTTATTGATGTTGCCTATTTTTGTTCCTCTTATTTTTTATTGTGCCTCAGTGATTTTCTGTTGTTTCAAATTGGCATCTTACTTGATATATCTACATGCTTTATTTCTGTGAATTTTTTTCAGCATACGTGTATCGAAAATAGAATCCTGTTGTGCTCATCTTTGCATGCATTCCTCGACTTTTCATCCTTGGGTTCATGAACATATTTCCTTTTTCTTTTGGTTTTTTCCTTCATGAGTAAGCATACAACTTTTCGAAATACACACACATCCCTTCAAAACCACTACTGTAATGTGTATTCTACATCAGAAGATCTATAAAGTTTTGGTTATGCCTTATGTAAACAGATCTATAAAGTACTATTTAGCTCATTGTTGTATTGTTGTGCATTTTATTTTTTGATTGCTCACACGTCATCATACAAGATAACTCCTTCGAAAACATACTTTATTTAAGATTTAGAATAAGGATGAAGGATCGTTAGGGTATAAATCGTAGGAAGAAATTATGGCAATATGTTTATATCTTAAGCGTACGGTTAATTCTCTACATTTTAATCATTTTCGATAATTTCCATCTTTGGACTATTTAATATTATATATTGATCTCCATTTGCTTACATCACTAATGCATGTTTAAGCTACTATATCTTCTTTTCATGCATCAAATATTTTCTACCAAAAACTTCTTTTGGGGGAACTTTAAATGGTTGTTTTTTGGTTTGAACTACGAAATAATTCAGTATTTTAGAAATAGGTATTGTTCCAAAACAAAAGAATATTGACTAGAATTAGAAAGGTGATTTGGGAACTAACTGAATGAAATGAAAAGGTTGAGTACAACACACTATTTTACTAATAATTATACAAACAGACATGTATTCCTTGATACCTGCAAAATAAATATAAATAGAACCACAACTAATGATGAGTAGAATTCATTTAATATCATTTATCGATTTGGGTTAGTGCGTTGGATGAGTAATCATATTAATAAGCATGATAATCTATTATGTTCATGAACTACAATATAATTCAATATTTTAGAAAAATATTATTCATAAATGGTCGGATTTCTAAATTGTTTGCCATGATTAGAAGGCTAATCATAATATATCCATAAATAAAACTGAACAACAGTTGGTAACAAAATAATACATCAACCCGTGTGCGTAGCACGGGTTCGCACTAGTTAGTGTTGATTTCTGAGAGTGAAGAAACAGGCCCTCATATCATGGTATCAGAGCTTAGGTCGATCGAACACCTAAGCCTAATAAGGGTAAAAGACTCATCAGAGATAGGGTCAGTAGTGCTCTAGGATGAATAACTCATTAGAGATAGGGTCAATAACATAATAGAATGAGTTTGCGAGTATTATATATGAGTGCATATTTGTTAATAAAATATACAAAAAATTCGGTTTTATATGAAATCATTATATATATATATATATATATATATATATATATATTTGAAGGAAAAGAATATTTTGGTAAAATTTTCAAAGATTTTTAGAAATAATAAAACCTTTTATACAAAGAATTTTAAAAGCTATCTTTAGACATGAACCTCGAAACATTTTCTGATTATTGACCAAACCTCTCTATCTAAGAATACGCTAGCAATTACCTACACTTGTGTCAAAAAGAATGATTGTTTACCTTGTATAAACCATATGGGGGAAGTTACGCGAAATGGGAGTCCTCTAGAGCGAATTGGGCAAAGAAAATAGCCTCATTGTTCTCTCTAGCGACGAAGAGAAACAACCATAATATCCGCCTAGAAATGGTGGGTTTCCGATCGAGAAAGATTATCCCCATAAGATACAAATGATTTTGCTTTTGAAAATTTGTAACCAAAATAATTTTACCTAGGACTATATTTTGAATATAAAGAATATTTTTCAAATAATATAGTTATTTGAATTAAGGAAAAGATAATACTAAGTTATTATCATTGATTGATTGGTAGTTTAATTTAACAGTATAAGCACGAACACCTCGTGAATTTTATTTCTCAATTTGACTATTAGGTATTCAATAAATAATAAATGTTTATTAAAGGAATTTATTTATGATAAATAAATCTTATGAATATATTTTATGTAAGTGATTTTATAAACTGGATTTATAAAACAGGCTTTATAAATGAATTTTTGATAGTTTGAATTTCAGTATTTTTAAATGGGATTTCAAATGATTTTTGGAAAAGTATTAATGATAGTATTATTTCTAAAAGGGATTGTGAAAACGAAAAACAATCTTATGATTAATTGATTCAAGTGGCTCGGAAGTAACTAAAAATGCACAGAAGATATGTTCAAATGGTAAATGCTTCTCTTAAGTATTTCCTTTCTTATTAAGGAAATATGTGATATTATTGATAGTACCAAGTTCCTTGGTATTATTTTTGAGTTACTCGATCAATATAATCTTCTATAAAAAACATATGAAGTATGTGGATTATTTCATCGCACGATTTAATCTAAGATTCGAGTACAGAACTTTGACATGTCTTGACACTTATTCGAAAGAGGATTTATCATTCGATTCTTAATGGTGAACACTGATGAGGTTTATGGTTGGATGCTTGAGTTTTCCATCATAGTTGAGAGTTATTCAAGGAGAACTAAAATTCTGATCGAAAAGCTTGGTCAGAGCCCGCACTAAAGAATCGGGGGATCAATGCTAGTTCGGACGTAAAGTTGTGAATTCGAATAGAAGAATGAATCGAATATCATGTAAGGATGATCTATATATGTCATACGGATGTAAGTTAAAAATAATTTTTTTAGGCAAAACCTTTGGGTTTTTGGTTTGGGTAATTTCGGGGACGAAATTCTTTTAAGGAGGGAATCATTTTGATAAGTTATATTTATTCTTAAATAGAAGTTTGATAATATAAATAATATTTGAGTGATCATAAGTAATTGTAATCGTATTTTGAATAGATAATTATAGAAATATTTTCCTTAAAATGTAAATTGATAAAATGGCTGAAAATTATTTTATCGATAACCAGCTCTATAATTATAAAATGTCAAACACGGAGCAGCATACATACTCTTATTTTTCTGAATTAAATAAGAATATGAAATAAAATAAATTGACTTTTTTAAAATAAAATGTGTTTTTGATATTGTTAATAATGCCCTTAAATATGATAATTGATTTATTAAATTAAATTAAGATTTAGTGATTTAATAATTATTTTAAGGGTACTTTTGGCACAGATCCTTATTAAGTTTCAAAATTCACGAAATGTTCTTCACTAAATTTCAGTGTAAATTAGGTCTCTGTTTTTATTCACCATTATTGCAGAGTATGATGCAACTTTTCATAAAAGTTGCTGACATTTCCGCAATTTTTCTGTACACTATGGACATAGTCTATGAAAGTTGCTGAAATATCAGGACTTATTTATAAAAGTTGCTGACATTTCAACAACATTTATGTACATTGTAAACACGGTTTATGAAAGTTACTGAAATATCAACATTTAGTTATAAAAGTTGCTGACATTTCAGCAATAATTTTTCTTTGTTTCTACAAAATAGGGACCGGATTTACAATGAAACTTTGACAGGAAAAGTTGCTGAAATATCATCACTTACTTGTAAAAGTTGCTGACATTTCAGCAATAATTTTTCTTCGTTTCCAGAAAATAGGGACCGCTTTACAATATGAAAGTATGATAGGGATGCCTCCCTAATTTTCACTTATTTTAATTATTCAAATAATTATTTTAAATGATGAAAATTCATTTTGAATGGTTATAAAGTGATAATAAATCATTATAATAGTTTATAAAGATATATATTTGATTTGGAAATATAAGGAAAATCGATATTGCTTTATCGATATAATAGTGATTTTTGTAAATAATTGTTAATATAAATTTATATAGTTTAAAAATGAAATGTGACCATTTTAATTCATCTAAAATGATAAGAAAATGTTTTTCAAATTTTGTTTATAAATATATGTACGTTAAAGTACAAGTGAAAATGTGACCGGGAATCGGTTCTCTGATCGGCAACGGTTTATCGAACGAAAGTTGTTCGGAATTAATGCAACATTGTCCATATGTCACGTACATATATATAACATATAAATGCATTCACTAACATGCACATGAATATATGTATACCTGCATATATACTTATACATTTAAAAATATATACATAATACAAAAATCTAAGATATTTTAAGTAAGCTTCCTCCTTATGCTTTCATAAGTCAACTTATGCATACATGAAGTGGATGGAAGTGATGTGCTCATGGAGAGGGGCTTTGGCCGTGCATTTTGAAGGGAAAGTGTGTTGGAGCCTTGAAAAGGTGATGTATACATGTCTTCTTTAACACTCTTATTTTTTCCTATAAATACTCTACCATCTTCTCTTTATTTTCATTCATCCTCTTCCTTCTTCTTAAACTTCCTAAGAGCTTCTTTAATGGCTTTCATGTCTTAGAAAATAATGAGCTATGGAAAAATATTAGTAAAATATATATACATGTATATAATATCAATCTACTTCAAAAACAAGTCAAAACACCGTCTTTCCACCACACAAACTCATGGCCACCACTTCCCAAAGCTAGGCCGAGCCTTTCCCACCTCCAAGTCATGGCCAGTGATCGTGAACTACTATATTATATTTTGGATGATTATATGATATTTGCAAATGGATGTTCAATATGCTTTGATCATCAACTTTGGTTGTTTTCACATGAATATTGAATATAAATGCAAGTCACGAATATACACATCGATAAGCAAATCACTTTCCTTGAATTGATGAAATGATGTATTTGGAATTTTGAAACCTCTTAAAAATGGTTTAAAATGTATTTTTTTTAAAATTTAAAAATATTTTGGTGAAGCTTAAAAAGAAATAGAAATTTTAGTTAAAAATAAGCACGTCGCGTAACGGTAGTTCGCGATTTCGCACCATAAACGTCAAGCAAATGTAAAAGTTGGAATTTAGCTCGGTATTCTTCGTGATAAGAATTTTCCGAACTATTATATTCATAGTTCCAATGAAGAAAGAAAATCAAGATTTCAAAAGTAGATTTTAAAATATGAGTAAAACAAATTTTTGAAAAATATCGAATTTGCAGTTCGGAATCCAAAACTGGATCTCTTTACAAATGATGTTTTAAATCATTTAAAAATATGAAATAAATCTTCTAAATCTTTGAAAATGTTTTAAAAGTGATTTGAGTAATAAAAAATGATTTTTCAAATAATAAAAAGTCATTTTGATCAATATAGCTTAAAAAGGCACTTTCCGCAGCACTTTTCTATAACTTTTGAAATACAGTTTTAAACTTAAAAATTCTTTTCCAAATCTTATATAAATGTTAAATGATTAATAAAGTGTTTTTAAGGTTATCTGGATGGTTTATGAAATGATCAAAATGTTTTAATGGTTTAGAGTCGATCAAATAACTTGACCGCCTTATGGGTCAAAGAGATAGTGTTTAGGCTTGAATTTGGAAAACTGGTTTCCTAATCTCCTTGGTTATCCAGATTGGCCTGACGGATGGGATAGTGAATTTGATTTACTCAGACCGAAATTTTCTAAAGAATAATGTTTTCCAGCATTAATACGATTTGGATTTTATGGAGAGATCTTCATGTACTCAGTGTTAAAGTCCAAAGAAGGAACTCGTACTATTTGTGGAATTTAAAAGGTGACTTCGCCGTTGTTCCATCCATAGTATTTGTTGAATACGGGGATTGATATTGAGTAAAATTAGATGATTTCTATATATTCTGCTCATTTAATATTTGCTGGTTTTTGGATTAACATCCTAGATAACATGGTTTTTAACTAAATAGTATTTCAATTTTTAAATTAAGAAATCTTTGTTAAGATTTAAATGAAATGATTTTGGGAATATTTCCCTAAGAATAAAGAAATAATTTCGAATGAGTCCAAGTTTATAAAGGGTTTTAAGTAACAAAGATTTGATAAGAGAGGTTTGATAATTCCATATATACCCGAAAGAATGTTTTAGAAATATATATCTTCGATGGATATTTTTGATAAAAAGAACTTAATAAATTAAAGAATGATTCCTTATTCATAAAACCTTTTTTTATCGATGATTAGATCGAAGGAACCGGGGTCGGATCTGGAGAAATTCCTATTTGAAAACCACTTCAAACCAATGTATATCTTCGAAAAATGATGTGACGACCCGTAATTTTTGAGCATTCAAAATCGGAATATTTAATTGATTTTAAATATTTAAAAGTTAATTATTAACTTGAATTTCAAAAAATCACCGTTTATTTGATACTTAAATTATTGGATTAAATAAGTTAAAGTTGGGTGAAATGTTTAATCTTCAGTTTTAAGCCTGTTAAAAATAATTTGGAGGCTTATAAAATTTATATTGATAATACTGAGGATAATAGAAGTTTTAAAATTGAATTTAACACTGATTTGATCAGTTTTAAAAATATATCATTTAAATTGAATTTAAAAATAGCATTCCGAGGCACAGTCTCGGGATTTGACGAAACTAGTTCCATTGGATCCGTAATATTGAATTATTATCAGATTTCAATTTTCGTAGTGTTTGGAGTTGTTGTGTGAGCATACGACATATAAACGCGCTTAAATCTATATCGAAAATTCGAGACGATTTAAATTTAAAAATATTATATACCTTAACTGGTCAAATAAGCTAAACATCAGGATTTATTTGCTTTCTACTCAAATCACTGTAGCAAAGCATCTCCAAAACGTTCCCCTCTTTAAATATTAACTGCCGAAAGAAAAATAATAAAAAAAGAAAGAAGAAAGAGGAAGAAGCTTCAAGAGGAAGCTTTCAGCCGTGTAAAAAAAAAAAAAACAAAGCACGATAAGGCCGAACCCCTTTTCTTCTTTTTTCCAAACCATTCCATGATTAAAAAAAATGAAATGGCAGAATTATTTTTTCGAGCCGAGATTTGTAAAAAAAAACTCAATCAAATCGAATCTCGTCTTCGTTCCGATCAATAAAAGAAGGCTCGCGATGAGCGCCGCGTGTGTAGAGAAAGGGGAGACTTAGGCCAAGTGTGAGGCTCGTACGCGCGCGCGAAGCAGGGCGAGAGGAGAGGTGTCGCTGCTCGATGATGTGGGTTGTGTGATGTAGGCTATGTGTATCGTTTCGTGGATGGCTGGAAGGTGGAAGCTCGAGCGCTTGAAAGTGCGACACGGCCTGCACGATGAGACGATCGAGGGTTTCGTGAGGCAGCCGTTAATTCGATTTTGATCTTGTTATTTTGGAGGTGCCTGTGTTAACAGAGGTATTTAATTCATTTACTTCGATTTTACTTAGCTAAATTTATATATGGATTAAGCAAAAAAAGGCTAATTGCAGTATTATATATATTTTACATTAAAGATATTTTCCCTTGATTTAAAATTTATATATATAGCTTTTAGATATAAGAGTATGTGTTTTAAGGAAGAAAATAATAAACATATGTTAAAGAAGAATTTTACAGTAAAGAAAAATATATATCATAGTAAATTATAAATATATCTGTTTAACATTTAATACGTATATAACGTTTTGGGACACTTATTGGAATGTTAAAATGTTTAAAGTTCATGTAAAATTAGAATTCTATTTGAATAATATTGTTTATAAAAGAAAATCAGCCTAAAAAGTAAATTATTAGTCTAAAATAAAAGCTTTGGATAATTAAATTTATATATGGAAATCTAATTGTTCGATTATTTCAAATATTAATAAAGTCATACAAATTGTTATTCAAGGTCAAAATCTGAAAGGAAACAAGCTGGTTTGGAAATGGGTTGCAAACGGAATAAGGTGAGTTAATCTCACTCAGCTGAATTTAAATTTAAATGATTAAATTTAAATAATTGTTTGAATGGTTGAATTGATTGATGTGCTATAGTATGGTATATTTGGGAATTGGCATTTTATATTGTGCTATTGTCCGTGGATGCAGGGAAAACAGTGATTATTTGATATTCTATGATGAATTCTATTGGAATGTTGAATGCTATAGTTCGATTGGGTATAATTGGGTATAATGAATTACAAAAAAATATATAAATTGGATTTTGGAAGGAAAATAAAAGAAGTGAATTTGTAAGAAAAACAATTATAGAAAATTTGAATAAATCTAAGAATGAATTGGAAAAGTAATAAAGTGACTTTAAAATTCTACTAAATAGATCTAGAGTATAGAAAGGAAATTTTAAATAAAACAGAAAGTTAATAAATTTTAAAACTTTAGTATTATTATTTTAAAAAAAAAGAACAAAACATTTATTTAAAATTTAAGATTTAAATTATCGAAAAGAATAAAGAAGAAATTGGGGAAAAGGCGGAAATTTGTATATTTCAGTTAAAAGATTTAAAATCAATCGAAAAATAATATTAATAATAAAATCCATAATTAATAAATTTTGAAATGAACTGAGTAAGTGAAGAGATTTATTTCAAATGGAATAAATTGGAAATTAATTTGGGAAATTGATTTAAGTGATTGAAGTTGGAATTCTCCCTGGATAACCAAGTACGTTTTCAAAGTAAATTTTCAAATATAAATTAAAAGTTTTAAAGTTGTTTTAAAAAGCAAGTTTTGGAAAAATTATTATTTCTGAATGTTTAAATTCTAAGGTAAGTATTTTCTTATAATCTATTATAGCAGTAATTATTTAAGAGTGACTTAGTATTTTGTTTTTAAAAGTAAAAATCTAGTTTTGTATTTTATTAAATAACCTTATTTTCAAATATTCATATAGTATGTATTTTTAACAAATTATTGAAGTAGTTTTAACTTAAATGTTTTAAAGTATCTTTCAAAGTAAGGTGTTTTAAATTATTTTTAAAATCTAGTTTTGTGCTTGGTGATTTCAATGGAGGTAGAAAATATTTGGGAAAGCTTATTCTGAAAAAGAAAGATAGTTTGGAAACTGTTTTCAAAGGGTTGAAAATAGAAATATATCTTGTAAAGATATTTTGAGATAAATAAATAATTTGAGAAATTATTTATTGTTGGATGGTTGTTTGCGAATATTAATTGATAGTTAAATCACCGACTATCAATATTGGACAAATGCGCTGATCGTTTCGAAGAGACCGGGATCGAGATTTATTTCTCGAAAACCACTTCGATCCGGTTTGTACGTTTTTGTGGAAACGAGTGTGGATTCGAAGATGGAGCAGTGAAGTGCAAGGGCTAGTCGCTACTAATCCTGAGGATATTTCCAAAATGGATGTAGTAGGAATAGTGCCTTCGGTTCCGTTCGAACCCGGGACGGACTTGTATGGATGAATGCTTTCGGAACATCGTCAAGTGGACGATGGGCATTCTAAGGGATATGTTCTAAAAAGGTAACGCTTAGCCTCAAGCCTCATCAACCGGGAATGACTGAAAATCAGGGGTTATGCAGCAAGGCTAGGTGGGTAGCACCCAAGCAGGGTGAGGTCATCCTTGTCTAGATGTCCCTTTTTATTCGGCTCAGTGGGCGGTTGCTGATCCCAACCGCGGGGTGATCTCACTCGGGATTATCCAGTAAGGTGTACTCCTGGTCTTGTGTTGCAGGGGAGCGGGCGTACTCCTCGATACTGTGATCTAGGTCACGTACTGTGACAGGTGGTACCCCAGTGCCTAGTCATTAGTTGGAAATCCATTCTCCCTACGAGCCTTGTACGAGTTTTGTTTGTATTACACACTTTGTGGCTGGTAGCTGGAATTTAATCATGTAACAATTTCGGCTATTTTATAAGTATTTGTATATAGACCCTATTATAATATCAGAGGATTTCTATAAAAATTATTTTAGCTATCGTAAGGTAAAAACCCGACATGTTTATTTGTGGCGCGGTCTTACGAGATGCTTTTGTTTTTCAAGGATTTTGGAAACTTTAATAATCAAATGAGTGTGATTTTCTCACGCTGGTATTCCAGACTGACTCGGGTGTTATTTAACTATAATGCTCGGGTCAGACCAAGTATTATAGGATACAGGAAATGATGCTGTAAAGCTCAGGAGACGAGCTGGATGACGATACGTACTTTCGTACTTGTTTTATATATATTCCGCTGTGTTGAGTAGTTGTGTATCTAGTTGTATGTTATTGATGTTGAGCTGTGATTGATGTACTCTGATGATGTAATATATATAAACAGATATATTTGATTTGAGTAAAGATTATTTATTTTCTATTATATTTTATTCCGCTGCGATGGTTAGATTATGATGTTGATTGCTATTTTCTTCTTCTACCTCTTCTTCTTTAACTCAAATGGTTCGTATTTCTGTATAACTTGAGTTGATTTAGGTAGAATAGTGTTGACTTAAGGGTTACGGATTTGCGGGCTGTTACAGTGGTATCAGAGCATAGGTTGGTGATAACCTTGGCTCTGGTGGGGATTAGTCATTAAATAGAGTCTGTAGTACTCTATAATGAGTTTGAGCGTATTAATAGATATGAGCGCGTATTTGTTAGTGAATATAAATTGTTTTAATATTGTGTTGATTGATTTATTGAGTGGCATATGAACCTTTGTCGACACTGTCTGTACAACTGTATCGAAGGGGTTTCTAAACACTTGAATAGAACAGTCGACACGGTATTGTTTTAAATATGGGTAAATGAAATAATTTTGCCCAAAAATATATTTTTGATATAAAGAAAGTTTTTGTAAACTATTTAGCTAATATATGGTTGCTTGGATGTTAGGAATGATGATATTTAAATTATTATCCTTATTGTATGGAAATTTAACTAGAAATTGAAAATATAACCAAAGTTTAAGGGAATAAATTCATTATAAAATGAAATTCATAAATATGAATTATAAATGTAAATTATAAATTGAAATATAATCAAATGAGAATTTGTATAAGCATAAGCTGTGAAAATGAATTATAGTTAAAACTGATTTAAGCAGGATTTGGAAATTTAAATCCCGGAGATTTTGGAAGTGTTTATCGAAGTATTTGAAGATAAATAATAACATTATTGTTTTAGAGGTATTTCTAAAAGGAAATTTGTTTTAAATTAATTTATCTTTAAAAGATAAAATCTCAAAACATTCACTTTATATTGGAAAATATTTCCATACTTATTTAATAATAAGTAATTCACAAATCCATTTATTTTCAACACTTGGAAAATATTCAATATACTTAAATCGAAACTAAGTATATATTTCATTCTTTAAGAAAAACATTCTTTTAAACACATTAATTTGAGCCAAAACGAATGTTGCGTAAAACATCGTTACGACGGCCCAAAATCACTAGTATAGGGATTCGAAATTAAAATAGATATATAAATCCCAATACTATACAAAATATTTCCTTTCGAAAATCATTTACTATAACAACAGTGTTATAGTCTATCATTTCCTTCTATTTCTTGAAAACGTCTATTTCAACAATGAATGTTGAATCTATGTTTTCGATGTTTAATACATTTTAAAACATCGTTAAAACGATTAACTTCATTTTATAATATTCATTTTCCCAAGCATATCCATTTTATTTAATAATATATTCACTGTCCAAAATCGTGAATATACTTCCTTAACCAATTTCAACATTCAATTTATCAATTTCCATTGATTTCGAATATATAAACAATGTCTATAAATTCCATTTCTATTTATAAACTTCGATTTATAAATCTCCTTTATTAATCCAATTCAATTTATGTAACTCAATTTTATACCAAAAATCTAATTTACAAGTTAACTACTTATAAGTCCTTTATTTTACAAAAATCTATTCGTTTTTATAACTTCACGATTTATAAATCGATAAACTTCATCCACTTAAGAAATCCAATCATTCTTCATTTTAACACTAACAAAAAAAACTCGTTTTATAATTCCTATATTTTTAATTCATAAATATCAAATTTTAAATCTTTGATATAAATCCTTTATAATGATTCAAAAATCCCAATTTAACTAAACTTATTCTTTTAATAATTTACAAATCGTTATTTAAAACTTATATACTTCAAAATCATACTTAAGTATTATTTTCCAAAAATCATAACTTTTATGAAAATAAAATTATAACGTTTATTTATTTTAACAATTCAAAATTTAATAAAACGCATACTTTCGAAAATCACTTTAAAATTCCTTTTAAAATCAAAATCATTATTTTAAAACTTCAAAAATGGATCCGATGATGCAACAGCACCAAATAGTCAATCACGACATCCAAATATCATCTATCGATATGATAATCAACAAACATCACAATATCTGTAATCAAATAAATACTGGTGAGGAATCCAGTTGGATCCCTCCAACCAGTTTCCCTGCATCCAAAGATGTTAGCACAATACTAATTCCGTTCCAACACGGAATATCGCGGTATAGAGGATTTATAAAATATTATCCGCTTAATAGGCGGCGCAATAGGGTCTCATCCGCTATATAATGCGGGAAAATCAACTCCAAGTACATAAATAATACCAATTTCACTTTGCAGTGAAATATTCGCGGTATATGTTTTTAATAAATAACCTCCGCTTAATAACGGCGTATAATGTCTATTTTAACAATCAATAGATAATAATCAACATTCAAACATACAATCAAGCAATTTTAAATATAACTATTTAAAATTTAAATCGAAACAATTCGATTAAGTGAGAAGTTCTCACCTTGATTTTAATTTCCAGCGTTTTATTTCGAATAAAATTAAACGGACGTTTAATTTTATCCGAAATTTTTACTAGCTCCAAACGACTCCAAACCAGTTACATAGCGTAGTGCTCGTCAAAACGATTGCAACGCAATTCGTTTCGTCCAAAACGGACCTCGTATGAAAGAGATATGTATTTTAGAAGTTTACACGAATTATAAATATAAAAATTTTACAATTTCTTTTAAGTTTTCAAACCCTATCATCATCTAGCCGTCCATTTTCAACTGCAGATCCAAGCCCTTGCACGCATCCTTCCTCCCCACCAGGTTCATGCACGCAAGTTTTAGGGTTTAGAAACCCATAGCCGCCAAACTTCCTTCAATTTTCGAGGCCACCACATTCACCATTTCATCGATCAGACACTTCCATTCCACTCGCCATCACGCGCTCTACCACCACCATACGTGCGGCAGAACTCGGCTCCCCGCCATCTTGAATTTCGTGCACGAACGGTAGGAAGTCGCGGCCCCCTTTCTCTCTCCACGTTGCTCCATTTACGATCTTGACCGTTGAAGACGTAGATCTCAACACCCTCTTCAATTTTGTAGTTGAAGTCAAAGTCTATCGGGGAGTGGATGAGGAGATAATCGAGGAGAAACGATGGAAGACGCCGGCCATTGATTTTAGGGGGTGGCGGCTCTGAACAAAACTCTAGCCTTTGTTGCAAAGTGAAAGATAACGTTCCTTTTATAGAAAATTTACCGAAAATCACTATTCACTCGATTTTCCGAACTCCGAATCTCACGCAGTGACCCGCGTTTCTAGGGTTTTCCCCGCGTTCCGGACACAATGGAATAGGTTTCGGAAGCTAATTCAATCATCTGTGCGAGTTACGGCAATAAACGATCGATTTAAATTAAATCGATTTAAATCAAATTCTATGCGTTTTGGCTTGCCCCGGACAAACGGTAAATACGATTGACACGAAAATTGAAACCTTATAATAATATCACATTACGGATCCGATGAAACTGGTTTCATTAAAATCCAAGACTGTTTGAAAAATGGCTATTTTAACTCGTCAATTAAATATTAAAATATTCAATTTTCACAAATTAACTTTTAATTCGATTTTAAAAGTTCTATAACATCATTATAACTCCAATATGATATAACAAAATTTTACAAATCAATTTCAATCATATTAAACCCAATTTTCAATTATTTCTGAAATTTGAAATATTAAATTATCGATTTAAATTACCCAATTAAATCTAGATATTCGAAATAAAATTTATTCGACTTATAAATCTTACTTATTAATATTTAAAATCAATTAAATATACAATTTTTTATTGACAGAAATTCTGGGTCGTTACAATTTTGGTCATGATATTTACTATTTGTTATTTATATTATATAATGAAAAATTGCGTAGAATGTTTCGGAATGAATCGTAACGTTAAACTTCTTGTCTGCAAACGTATCATATTAGAATTTGCTTGTTAGCCAAGACATGGAGCATGCACGATGAAGTGCACAAGCATGTACTGATATGCACACATGAAAATAACTTATAAGTTACCATACATGTAAACACAATAATTAACACATGAAAATCTGGGGCAGAACGCATAATTCGTATAAAGAAAAACTTGCACACTTAACTTGGTTATAATTCAGATTTATTTGGCAGTAACTGACTCTTTTTCTTGCTGTATAATCTAAGAATTTCATTCTTATTTTAAATGTTTGCAGATGTCATATCGATTCTAACTGTCCAATTTTATTATACGCCATCGCTTATTATGATTTGAACGAACACAATTTTTGAACTACCATTCAAGCTATGAGTTTATGATTCATATGTTATGGCTCCTTGCATTAAAAGGGTGACATAGGATTTCAAAGTTCAAAATACATAAAACGACTTTAGATAAACAACTCTGTAGCAACAAACAAAAATGCAGAGTAATAAAATAAATCAATTTTGTACAACTCAAAAGGAATATATAGAAAAAAGTCTTTAAATCAATAAGAAAAAAAGAAAAGAAAAAAAAAATCCTCAACCTCACACATCTATTCACATAAACATCATAACATTCAACCCAAAAAGAGTACAAAAGCATAATCAGTTTTCAATACAGCAACATTGCTAGAATTGGGTGAAGTAGAAATACCCGTCCATGATCCGAATACGAACCTAACCCACCACCTGATGATGCATACGGGGCTGGGGTAGAGCCATTAATCCACACGATTTACCGTGACCAGCAATACTTGTCTCCCCTGCTAGGCATCTCACTGATAAAATAAAAGTATCCATGTTGATCAAACATGAATTTCATGTTGAAGATCAAAATCATATTCCATGTCGCTTACTGTGTATTCTTCTTTATTCACCACAAGCACCAAATCTTTTTCTGTATCAGCAATCTTTACCTATACAGCACCAATTGTTGAAATTGGATATCAATTTTTCCAACTACTAATATGCTATATAAAAATTTTCTGTCTGGCTCATTATCTCTATCTCTACTATTAATAATGAGAACTCAATCGATTAGCTTCAACCGTGTCTTTTTAAAATTCCGAAAATGCCCTTTACATCAAAGAAGATTAAAGAACATAAATATCATTTTTCAACCACCATGGAATCAACTTAACTACATCTACTCTTCCCACCTCATCATAATTTTACAAGTTCTACATAACAAAACAATTTACTATTTTCTCTCTTAGCTTATATACACAAACAATAAAGATGTTTTAGGTGATGTGGGACTAATTAAAATTAATTAGTTTCCATGTACAACTACTTTAATTTATTCAATGCTTTTGCACATTACTAGTATGAAAAATGAATATAGTCTAGGATTTAATTAACTCTATACTGTAGAATTCGAACTAATTGGCTAGCTAGATAAAACTAAGAAGCTTATTAATGATAACTTATTTCTTCCAAGAATTTCTCCAATAAGGATACCGGCTCCATTATAAATTGAACAGTTTCTCGTTTCAGGCAATTGTCATATATAATTGTCGATAAAGGGCAATTTATAGGGGTCATACTATGTGATATTTACACGCAGGGAATTTTTTTCCACATTTTCAAGTATATGATGATTTTTTGTTGTTAAACCAAAGAAGTAGAGGGGGTTCTACAACTCAATATAAATAGATAAGCCTTTATTTTTTGGTTGATTTGAGCGACTAGTATATTGCATGATATAATGTTACTCTAATTCAATGGTATGAAATGGAAAATGATCAAATATCATTTTGTACATTTGTCAAATAGGATGCCTGATGTAGCGCAATATATATGTGGTAGAATACCTGGCATTACTTTTTTCAGAATATAGTCAATTATAGTCATTAAGGCCGGCAATTCTATATAAATGAAAAACCATATTTCATAAACTATTTAAACTATTCATACTAAATAGTACGGTATTTAAACTTAAAATAAGGAACTTTTCATAGTACGCTTTATATTTTACCCTGTACTATTAATCTCATATTCCATAATTGTAAATTAAGGCTATAGAACCTCTCATCCAAATAGGCCTGATTGTTTGAATCTTTCTAGTAAATTTAAGTGCCACCTACCATCGCTGTAAAATCATCAACCTTTTATCAAACTATTACCTTCCATGTATGATACCGTTTTCGTTCTACGTACTGCATCAATCCGCTTATCATGCAATTTCAATTGCAACCTAGAAGCACATCTTTCACGTTGTAGGTTTCACAATGCATTTCCACTTATCCTCCTTTTCAATATGAAGGTAGTGCATCAATTACAGGCCATTCTTCCTCGTTCAGCATTTTTTTTCTTATTATTAATTACATTGCATATACATAATTTTGATTTTTTTCTATCGTCATAGTTAATTTGATCATAGAAAACTTATAGATATAAAAAAAAATTAAAGGACACGTTAATCATATCATTAATAAGGCAATCTTTAATCTTTTGTTAAAATGTTTATTAATCTTGCAAGAAAGGCCAACACAAAGAAAGTGACAGGAACATTTGTCCTAAAGATTGCAAGTTTTTAATGTCTTATTAAATGGAATTAAATAATCCTATAATATATTCAGTCTCTATACTAGTCTAACCTAACTTAAGATGTTAATTTCGTTGCATGTAACATAAAACATTAAGTATCGTTCATTGTATTCACATAGAAAATCAAACCTTTTCTTTATGAAAGACATAAAACTTTCAACAACAAAAAAAAAATACAGTAACATCTACCAATTTCTTATCCATTCTAACACATAATGCACGTAGAAATAAATTTATCGGTGTCTTTAAATGATACTTTTTTCATGAAATCATAAAAGAAACAAATAAATGCCTTCTCAAAGACAACTTAATTTCACAAACTTTTACCGCTCAAAATAGTTATAGGGAAACTTAGTTTTAAGTCTTTTATGTATCCAGTAACCTAAATCAAGATGTTACCTTAATATTGTGGCATTTAACTTAAAAACCATATTCTTTCATTGTATTCACACATAAAATCAAATCTTTCCTTCATAAAAATCCATAAATCTTTCAAAATTCAAACAATTTGCAGTAAGATAAACCAATTTCTTATCCAGCTTAACATCCATAACACATTGTGAAACTTATTCAAGATTTTATTTTATTTCTTGTTTGATCATTTCCACTCATTTATGTAGTAGTGGTTTTCAGAGGTGTATAAAATTAAACACATGACTACCTACATGCTTTGCCTAGAAAATATTTGCATTAGTCTATCATATATGCTGTTGTTGCTATATCTAAATCTACTTTGCTAGTCCTGCATATTGTTTAAAAATTGTGAAACTACCAGTATATCTAAATCTACTTTGCTAGTCCTGCATATTGTTTAAAAATTGTGACAGTTATACCATAATTAGTTTGAGAGTAACTATCATAAACAGCAAATGATAACAATTAATATAGATGTTAAGATGTGTTCAGCGAGAAAGAGTAGTTGCCTTTATATATGCAGTGCCAGCTACTTGATTCTCCTATTTTTGTTACTAGTGTGTAAGCCGTGCGTTGCACACGGTAATGTTGTAAAAGAAATGATCAAATATACATACTTAAACAATTGACGTATAATGTAATATGCTAATGTTAAACATATATTTTTTGGTTTTAGCATGTTAAAATGTTATTTTTCATAGTAAAATATATTCAAAAATTATTTTTGAATAGTTAAAAATAATCATATATTCATTATTTTCATATTCTAGCTATTTAAATTGATAGATTTTGTTTCAAATTAGTTTTACGATAATATTTCTATAAAGTTTAAGGAAATTATACGTTAAACATATATTTTATTGATTTATACGTTTAGAAAATGTATGTGTGTATATATATATATATACTGTTATTTCCAAAAATTTATATCTTAAAATATTTTATGTAAATTTAAAATAAGTGTAATTTATATTTTGAAATTATACGTTAAATATGACCGATATACCGATGCATGTGAAACAATTTTTAGTGTTTATGTATATGATAAATTTCAAAGAAAAATATAGATGTGATATGTTCCTTTTTGAAGTAATATTTAGTAAATTCATGATCCTGTGTGTTTTGATGCGCACCCGCATATATGCATGATGATGAGTTGTAGATGTCAAATTACAAATCTGTATTGATATGAATTTTAAATCTAACATGAGATATTAAGGAAAAAACTATTTTTTTAATTTACTAAAATTGTGGATAATAATAATAATAATAAAGTAATAGAATGTATCTCATGCATTGCGCACACTAATTTTGTAAAAACATGGTACTCAAACTTTAAATGTTGTTAAAATAAAATTTTGTTATGCGGTGTTCGATATATCAATCATAAATTAAACGTTTTATTATTGTTTATGTGTATAATTTTTGTTAAGTGATTCGGATATTTTTATATTTTAAAGAAATATCTACCATGTGTTACTACTAATGCGGTATATAAATTGAAATTGTCATTTTGTTTATAAATTATCAAAGAATTTAATGAGTATTAATTACTTGGATTTATTTATATAGTATAGATTTATAGTGTTTAGTTAATTTAAATACATAGATTTGAATGTAAAATAATAAAAGTAAATTGATGAAAAATTTGTAAATGACTGTAGAAATTATAAAATCTTGGTATATATGAATATAAAATCATGGAAAAAATTAACATAATATTTTGGATAACTATAAAATGATAATTTATATGGATTCAAAAAAAAAAGAATTAATGAGTAGGGGTGAAAATTTTATAATTATTATGATGATTTTTGATCTTTAAACTTCAATCATTTAACCAATAATTTATTAAAATAAATAATTATACATTTAAGTTGTTCGTATTGTTTTTTATGTGATCCATATTTATACTGTTTTGTTGCAATGAGCGTGATATTTTATTGGCATGGTTATCTATACTATTTATTAGACAAATTACTAAATAATAGTTAATTAATTTTTTTAAATAATTTATAATGAAATTATTTAATTAATTTAAATATACGGACTTAAATGTAAATTATACATGAAAATTGAGGACTTAAGTGTAGATTTTTGAATGTAAAACAATAGTGTAAAACTAATAAAATCTTATAAACAGTTCAAAACTAATGCATTGTATTAGGTCTTTAAAATAAAATTTAAATAAATATCTAGAGTAAATTAAGGAGAGATGAGAGAAATGCTAGAATTAATGCGAGAGCTAGAATTTCTTCTGCTTTACTATTATTTAATAGATTTATGTTGGCCAATGCAATGATTTCATTTGTTTTTGGGCTGGAATAACACAGGGATGGGGCCCACTCACGTGCTTGAATCTTTAGGAGATGAACCCGTTCCAATTCGTGAACCTTGTTTAGTTGATTTTTCTGTTTTGAATCCATTTCACAAGTCTAATTCCTGAAGACTGTATTTCTTTTTAGCTGATGACCGTAGCTCAGCGAAATCCTCAAATGAACATTTTATAACAATTGGATGTTAATTCATATGTTATTTCTATCTTGCTTGTCAGGAGGATCAAAATTTGAAGAAACTAGAAAAGAACATTGCCCATATTCACAATTCATACATGATTTTTTTTTCTTTTTCTTAAATAAATAGAAAGGCTTGTCCCACGCTATCTTCTCATGTATGTAATATGCGATCTAGTATAAAAAATTTGCGAACTTGTTATCTTATTTATGTTGGAAAAAATCTAGTTCTGTAATGACATAATGTACTTGTACTTGTTTTAACATCTAGGTTTGAAAGATGTTTATTGACTATGGTAATAATAGCATACAGTTTTTTTTAGCACCAATTAAGTCATTAGTCATACAAATCTAAATCAAATGACAATAAAATTCTTCATATTTACGTGGGAAATAAACATGCTTTGAAATGAATCTTTCAACTTTCTTTTTTGATGAGTTAATGCTTATTAATTTCATAAACATTGAAGTTAATCAATCAAAGCTTCAAATTAGAATAAAACAAACCTGCCATCTTGCCAACATGCTCAATACGCTTTGGGTCAAATTTGAAAAGACTCATTAATAAGGAGATCACAGCAAGCAATAATAACATAATATCATACTATTTTGCTTGAAAAGTCCGAGTCTATTTCAAGTTGGTTGCAATAATATTACGTAGATTGAATTAGTGTAGTTCTTGTTGTTATAGTTCAAGTTTAGTCCTTTTGTTATTTACATCAACATTATCATACTAGACTTTTTTAATTTCAAAACAAGCTAGGAGTCGAGTCGTATGTAATTAGGATTCATTTATATTGAACGTTCATATCTGGCCAAATCAAATTTTGTTGTTAGATATACACAAAGATAGAGTAGCTACAGTACCAATGAGGCGAAGGAAACCGCTAAATTGCAGGATCGGGTCACATCGCTTCAGAGGCAATTTCAAGAGTTTCAAAATATGTTTCGTCAGCAGTACAATGATGAATTGGTTTCAAAAGATGTTCCAAGTTATGATGGTTGATGCATTTTATTTCTATGTGATATACACACACACACACACTGAGATGGACATGTATGATGTAGATGTAGTATTAAGATATTGTTTGTGTACTATTTGACTACTACAATATTATGTGATATTGAATGAGTTAATTGTTGTTAGTATACCTTTTGATATGTATTGGGTTTAAATGTGAAGTCATGTTATATTTGAATTTGGTATGTTGTTATACATGCATGTTTGATATTGTTAGAATACGTGTTATTATTGCAATTTGTGGTTGAATGAAAAAACAGAGAAATTATTGTAAAAAAACTGCATAAATGTCATAAAGTCGTGGGAAAATTAGAAAATTGCACTTTACTAAATGTCATAGCTAAGTCGTTGCAAATTGGTCGAATTATAGAGTCATCATGATGCCGTCGCAAAATGTCGTATTTGACTAGTCGTTGCTAAGTTGTCGCAAAAACGTCAGTACTGTATGCCGTTGAAAACTCCCCTACTCGGAAATTTTTTTACCACGGACATTTTTGAGACAGCAAATTGTCATCGCTGTGTGGTCAGAAGCACGGTTCCAACGACTTTGCGACGACAATTTTTCAACGGAATTTCAGCTTTTTTTGTAGTGTGAGTCGTTACATAGTCGTTTAATAACTATCACTACATAACCTCTTGGTGCCTCAAATTGTTAAAAGTAATACACTGTCCAACATTTGGAGAGCATTACATACTCTAGTTTCAACGGATACATCGATATCTAATCTCGATGCATCTTGACTATGAACATTTAAAATGATATATTTGTTTTCATTTTGATAAATTATTCATGGTCACAACACTTTGTAACTGCTATCATAAAAACATACAATTTATGGATTTTCTATTAAATATACCTTAATCAAATTAATTAATTAATATAACACATTATATCAAGTAGAAAAACACATTTTATTTCGAACAAGATTGATTATCGTGTTAAATATATGTAACAAATTATATAATTGTCCCTAGGACATACCGCTTACTCTATTAATCTCTCACTTGCACTTGGAGACGATTATGGATTGTTATTCCAACTTCTCCAATGGTTTTCTCAAAACCAATAAGGTTAGTCCCTCATTGAACGGGTATGCTATTATGTTTCAATTATCTAGGATGTTAACAAACCAATTAGGTTAGTCCCTCATTGAACGGGTATGCTATTATGTTTCAATTATCTAGGATGTTAACAAACTCCCTCCAATGTTGATAAACTACATTTATCATGTAAAACAATTTGGAGCATGTCTCTCGACTTCCAGTGAGCTAAGTTCTGTTATGAACGATATCATAATATTGTTATCATATTAGAATATTACGGGAATCTCAACATTTGGAATCATCTTCAGTTCAATTATAAACTTGTGCATTTATACGCACGCATTGTTTTATTCCGGCGCTATTATAGTCAATGAATCAGCCACAATGTCTTTTATTTGAAACATTTCCCACTTAAAAGATTCTTAACTTGAATTTATTATTGGCATGTTATACTCAATATCGTTTATGAAGTTTAAATCCAAACACAACTTCATAGGAGTTCGTTGTTTTTATAAACAATTCTCTAGTATATATCATAAATAAACGAGAACACTTCAAACTACCATTTAGTGATATCAATTTGGATTTGATATTTGCTTGATGTATTAAATGCACAAACAAATTATGATATTATAGACATCATAACATGTATGATAATTTCTACTGCCAATACATAAGGAATTCGTCTTACATGTTTCCTATTAAACATTTTAATAAGATGTCATTACATATCGTTTGGGACATTTCGTATATCTTTTATGCTTTCTATAAAATATATCATTTACCAATCAAATATTGAGTCTTAAAACAACTATAACTGATTTTGGTAAAGTACATTGTTAAAAACTAGCAATATATTGTTTGCTTATTGTTTAGAAATATCAATGCACATTTTAACATTCTTTCTTGTGAATACACGCTTCTTCTCCACTTTGATTGAAAATCAAACTATTTGATATTTCTATCAAAATACTTATCCAATTTTGATGCTTGTCGAATGATACTTTCGTATCTGTTCTTGGTTCATATCCAAAAACTCACAAACCCAAATATCATTCCCACTAACTTCGAGACACTTTGGTTGTTATGTGCAAACAGTCTATTCTAAATCATTATTCGGAATTTTCCATTTCAACACATGTACAAAATCACAAATTCTTACAAAGTGATAATTTTGTTGATAAATCCGAAATTACTTGATCATGTTGAATGATGAATCTATTACGTTAATTTTAACTATTGAAATTTATGAAATTATTCTTATCAACATTGCTCATTTAATTCCAAATGCATTAGTCTTACTCATAAAGACACAATCGTAGCCGATAGATCATATTTCTTTGGTTACGACTATCAGAAATCATATTTTGATAACGTATTTGGAATCCATTTTCGAATCTTTGCATCATACCATATTGTAGAGTAAATACTCTTAATGGTTTAACTAAAAAGCAGAGGATTATATATTTTAAACATCGATAAGAAACTCATAGTTTCTCTTCAATGTGTGAAAATACGTTTTAGACACACTCTAATGCGATGTGTTCGTTTATGTTAGTTAACTTTATTTCATCTCATGTAATCATTTTTATCATTGGATCATATCCAATTCTTTTTTACTACCAATAATTTCTCAAAGAAATTCTTTCACTATGAAGTTGGTACTTCTTGAAATAATAATCGTTTCTCGGTGCAAAGGAATATATATTCATAAATATTTTATGAATTTCCTTGTTTAGTAAACTAATTTGTTTTTAGTTTACAAAACTTATGTTCAAAACGTAAATATGTCATTCAATGACAGTCTTTCCCAAACTCCTTTTAAAGAGATTTATACATGATCCCCCACGGATAATTATTACATGCAGACTTTTAACCCGCACAATCTGTCAACTTCTTGGCCTAAAATATGTTAGGATTTCTTATAACCTTTATCTTGTATAATTTTGTAAACTATTATTTAGAAGAAATTATATTAACCTTATGTACTACTTTTAATTACATGACATTATAAAAGGATTTAACTCAACTTCACTCACAATTGATCGTATTTTGTCCAACAAAGTTTGATTACTCCTTATCGATACATCATTATATTTTACAGCGAGGAGCGACTTTGGGGATTGGATCTATATTCATTTTTAGGTACGTTCAAAACTTTTTCCAATATAATCACTCATTCGATCAAATCGAATCATTCCTATCGCATGTTATATTATTCACTTCCGTTGAACATTCTATGAGTTTACATGGACATGCTCAATATGTATCAAATACACTTGTCCGTGTCGGTGATAACTCATCGATGAATATGATGAAGTACGTGCAACCATTTTGGTACTAATAGACTTATGATTGCATATATTATATGTATCAATCCAAAGAGTTCATTAACTCTGATGCTCCCACTAAATGGGTGCATCACCCTTAATTGTTTGAGATATAATTAACTAATATCATATGGTTCATAATCATATAATAAAAGTATTTTTTTAAATTACGGCTTAGTCTTTAATTTTGAAATAACTGTAAATAATTTTGGACACTTTTGTATTTTTAATTACTTCATTTTGTTGTGAAAACAAAACCCACATTATAGATTTATTTCATAACGAATATTCATAATATTCACATTAACAACTATGTCTATTTTTTAGTCGATATCGAAAAATAATGTTCAGTGTGTTTTACGAAAACAATTTTCATAACTTGATGCAATCAATAAGTGCATATGGCGTACTCCCACTATTTTCGTCACTATTATAACAGCATACTAAATTCGGAGTTCCATCATCCACTTAAAATAAACTATTTGTTTTATATACAGTAATTAGTTACAGTAGAGAGTTCTTTGATCAAATATCTTGAATTCAAAGAAATGAATCTCATAGAAAATAATTTTCCATATGAAAACACATTTTGAAATAGAAACCGTATTCCTCATTCCAATGTTAAGTATCAATTATTATTATTACAATTCTTATTTTCGATGTTTATTTATGAAGTAGAAGTGGCTATTCACTCTCTTCATCCCACATGTACCTCACACCACATCCATTCTTCTAAATTCATTTTTCTTTCTATCAAACCATTCAAAAGAAAACACTAACTACAATATCATAATGAACTCTTTACAAAAATGCATTTGATCATCCTTAACTTTTAAGAACATCAAATATGATGCACCTTACATAAACTGATCAAATTGATACTTCGGTGATCGAATTCTTAAATTTATATTGGTGTTTTGGTCTTATGTTACATTTAAGACAATATGATCTTCTATTGTAATTAATCAAATTGAATACTAAATTTCATATTGTTTATTTCGTTGTTTCGAATGAACTAATTTGATTGAAGTATCATACATTATGATCTATGACTGTTTCCTCATATACCACTTATACGTGATAGTACATTGATCGAATATTCATAGTCTTGTATTGCTTTTAGAGCTCAAAACTCATCGAATCCAATACAAGGTCTCAACCAAATAAACGTGTAAGTGACCAAATTACAAATGTATTTAGTAGCTGTAAAATCAGGTGCTTGCATGGGTATTGAAACATTAACATGCAAGAAGCATTTGTTAATATGTAATATTTTTATTTGTCGATCTTTGATTCAAATCAAATTTATATCCTGATTGAAACATATATTATCAGTCGTGTTAGCAAATAAATTTGCTTACTCATAAAATTTTAAAAAAATTACTTTAATCAAGAAAAAGCCTTGTGAAGGTTCATTGAAGTTGACAATGCAGTAAAAGTTTTGGTAATCATTTAATGTTTTCATCATAGTAGAAGTCGTATATACAAGGGCAAGTACAAGTTCGAAGTCGTGTATGCAATGTAAGTACAAGTTCGAAGTTGAATAATTGTTCAAATCACTATTTACAAGCCATAATCAAGTATGTTATGCTATGTCCTTGTTCAGTATTAAAAATCCTATGTGTACAACGTTCCAAATTACAATATGCTCTAAAATCCCCAAGCTGATTTAGGGTTTACAATGTAAGAAATGAGAGGAGAGAAAATTCAGTTCCAAAAATGGTACTCCTAGGGTCATATTTATAGAGGTTGGTAGCAGGGACTTCGGCATGCTTCAGCGCTAACATCGTCGAAAGTGTTGTTAGCAAAAGACTACAACATGCTTTAGTACCGAGGTTTTCGACAATATCGGAAATAAGGACTTCGACAACCTCTGTGTTACCATGTGCGAGGTCTTCGCTTTACTCTTCTAACGGAGACATGCAGCAACTATGAACTATGATATTAGCGGTATCAATCACAATGACCGAAGCCCTCTTATGAGTTGATGATGACTTCGGCTATGATTTCCATAAAGAAGTACCAAGATCTCTGTGGATATCGATAGTGTTTTCTATCAACATCTCTTATATACGAAAATGCGACGTCTTCGATGTGATACTGAAATGATATGCGAAGTGATTCCTACTAAAGTGTGGTGTAACTTTGTATCCTTTTGACATCGTCGAAGAGCGACACTTTCGAAGTAGTTGCGAAATGTAGTGTTCTTTCTTTTTAGCTGATGGCCGGTGATGTTGATGGATTACGAAATGGTGATGTATATTGTCATTTGATGGAGCATGATATCTTATCTCTTTGACTCTAATCTATATGTGCTTCGTCGGTTATACGTCTTCGATATCATTCATTGTAGTTGATGTGATTGAAAAGTGGAGTCCTATTGTGAGTGATGATGTCATGCCCATATATCTCTTCATACGTCAAATTCTCCTTACATTCTTAAATGACGAAGTGCTACTTCCTACCTCTTCGTCGTTGTCCTATCATTACGCTGGCATATCATACCACTTCGAAGTCCTTTGTCGACGATTATGGTAGTAACATTTCCCTCCTAGTGTAGAGGAGCTTTTGGTTTTTCAAGCCAACTGTGTAGGCGATGTCTTTTCCCACCTTTTGGTCTGCACGCATTAATCTCAACCGCTCAATTAAAATCAATTGGACAGCTCTCATTCGCCTGCTCCTTCTATAAATACACGTGCTTCTTCCCATTAATTTTCTACCTGCAACCGAGAGACTTGAACAAAAATCAAATTCTTCAAATTAGTTGTAAATCTGATTTCTTTTGACGGCAATTCCTCCAAACCACGGTACAATACTCATTTAACCAATTTATAAATTGGTTTATATGATTTTTGTGTTGAAATCGTGATTAGGTTTTAACCTAAGTTCTGCTCTTTTGGAATTGACAGTTGAACTTAATCACTTGACTCCAATTCTTAAGCTTTATAGCTGAATTTTGATTATTAATTTCATTAATTTGTTTGATTTTAAATTGATGAGCTACTTAGAAGCATTGATTTAGTGATTCGGGATTCTGCTGTTTTCAGAGGTTCGATTTGAATCTTATTAATCTTAGATTAAAGTTTGGGCTAGATCTTGAAGTTTTAATGCTTATTAATCTTAGCAATGATGAATTTAAGTTGGATTAATAACATGTTTTTAAATATTAATTGGTGTAAGCATTTCATCAAACACATTCTTGGCTAGTTGGCAAAGGAGATAATTTATAAACCCGAAGCCCGTTATCACATAACCTCGGCGACCTTCATAGCATTATCACGACAGTCGAGGCTAATATCATTTTCTATCTTATTGATTTCCTAATAATTTTAATTGGTGAAGTAACTTAATCGAAGCTACATACACCGTCGATTTCGGTGATGTTATTTGTGGGTTAATCAAGGCCAATAGCGCCGAAGCCCTCTTGCACATTGCCGACTAAGTCGAAGTATGGCAACCCTTAGTTAGGAGTTTAGAGGTCGTCAACGATGTTCGCTTTGACTAGATGCGAAGTAGATGGCTTTGACAACAATTAAGGATGAAGTCACCTGTCTTCGACGTTTTATAAATACAATTAGGTGATGATGGCTTTATTGTTTTTCCATTACCTTTTCACAATTTTATTTAACATTGTAAGTAGGGTTTTACACGAATTCAACACTTTTGCCATCGTTCCTTTTAGAGTGCTATGGACTGTTTAATCAACTATCATATTTCTAACTCACATTGTCATTACTCATCGGTATCTACACCCTTATTACCTTTTGAAATTAAATATATTTATAAGGGTAATTTGTTATCAGTTTTGATATGGATTGGGTCTTTTATTATATCACGATTCTCAATATTCATGTTATGATGGTTGCAAACCATTTAACTTATAAACTCACAAATTTCACGTGCTAACCCTTATTTCATAGCCCTTTTATGAGATTCTTTATTAAGATTGAAGCTCATGTCTTTTAACACACTTAACACATGTCATTTAAGTGTTAACGTTTTGCGATTGACATTTAATTGTCACTTTACCAAACCAGAAGTTTCTTAGGCAATAACCTTTGATTCAGCATTATCATGTATAAAAGCTTTCATAAATCATGATAATATCTTAAGTTTGGAATAATATCACCTGGCAGAATGATGGAAGGCCAGCAGTCAGAAATGAAGTCCTCAAAAAGAGCTGTTAAAGGAACCAAACCTTCTCCCACAGATAGCAAGAAAGAAGACATCATTTCCAAACCGTTGTATATCACCTCCTAAGCCGAGGTAGATTCCATTCGTAATCAAATTGGTATCCAACTTAGAATGATAAGGTGATGGCTTTAGAACTCGCTCTTAAGGAAGCTGAAATGAAAGACGCTAGGTTTATGATAGAGAATACATCTCTCAATAAAAAGCTAAAAGGGAAGGAGGATCTTATAGACAAGTCAACGGCAGTGATTAAAGATGCAGATAAAGTGTCATTTTTTGGCAAACCTCTTGACATTATCATTGAGAGATCCCACGAGAAGGTGCTCTTCATCGCTTATGCTGATAACACTCACAACTGCTCAGACTTTGACTTTCCCTCTCTTCGTTCAAAATGGAATGACAAGTTCATGAGCAGATTTAAAGAGATGTCACTGGGGTCTTATGTTCCTGAGAAAGACGAAGATGTTGATGCTACCAAGTTATTGACTTTTGATGATCCTTCAGTTGATGAAGTAATTGATTCGGATGAGGAGGAGAAATGTGATGATGGGGATATGGATGGGGATGATAATTATAATGATGGTCCTAACGATAATGATTGTGATAATAATGGCAACAATGGTGGAGGTGGTAGAAATGACATTTCTGGACCATCGGCTGACAAGGATGGATCGGGAGACACTAATCTAGATCCAACTTTCCAAGGTGCCAGGGCTACCGAAATTCCTGATCCTCCCAAGGCAAGTTCTCCTAAGAAAATGCTCCCCCGGGCTCAAAGTCCAAAAACAAAGAGAAAATCTCGTCGTCTACCGTCCCACTTTCTCAGGTATGATCTCATTACATAAATATTTTCAATTATCAAATAGTCTTTAGTTAAGTTATTAACTTCTTTAGTAAAAGAGAGTCAAAATAGCATTATGACGTTATGATTGAGAAGAAGCAAACGGACAAAGATAACATTAATAGAGAGCTGGATAAACAAATAAAGGATTATAATAAGTTATCTGAGAAGTATAAGAAATTGGCCGAAAGCGCATCGAGATTAAGATATTCAAGGAGAAAGAAGTGCTCCTCGGATGAAGAATGCTCGCCATCACCGGGATATACACTTGAAAGAGAGTGTTAAACTGATGACTTTTTTGGATGTTAATCGATGACAGGGACACTTTGGTGGAATTACTGTATAAAGTTCATTGTATGGGTTTGATTGTTGACTTCTCATACTTAGGTGATAACATTGGACGTTTGCTCAGACGCCTTCACCATAGATACTTGGATGAACATAAGACCAATCCAATAACTATCAGTACGTAATCCCTTTGTGCCCCCCAACAACCATGAGTAATACACCGTCCAACATTTGAAGAGCGTTAAATAATCTATTGTCAACGGATACATCGATATCTAGTCTCGATGCATCTTGATTAGGAACGTTTAAAATAGTATATTTGTTTTCATTTTGATAAATTACTCACGGTTACGACACTTTGTAACTATTGTCATAAAAACATATCATTTATGGATTTTTTATCAAATATAATTTCAATTAAATTAATTAATATGACACATTATTTCAAGTATATAATAGAAAAAAACACATTTTATTTCGAAGATTTGTTATCGAGTTAGATATATATAACAAATTACATAATCGCCCCCAATGGCATACCCCTAACCCTATCATATTATACATGTAAACCAATATACTTTAATCAATTATGTAATCTTTCATTTAGACTATTTAAATAAATTCAATAAACAAATATTCGTTAGTCCATCTACGAAATCCTAGAATATGAAGTATTGTGCCAGAAAATGGGACAACATCCCAAAATCAGATGAAGACACCAAAAATGTAAATTTATTTAAATAAATAAAGACAATAACATGATTTTTATAGCGGTTAGGCAAATTCTCCGGCCTACGTTCATTTTAATTTTGTTATCTTATATTTTCTCTTCAGAATACAAAGATTGCCACTCAAATTCGACCATAATATAGTAGATCTCGAATTTACAAGGATTTGGAAAAGAAGATAGAAAAAAGTCTAAGAAGGAAAAGTCTTCTCCAAATTGTTGGTAGCTTGCTATTTATATGTAACGGGTCCGGTTTCTCGACGCCATAAAGTCGATATCAATACGTCCATTGTATCAACTGCCGAACAGTCGAATGCCGGAAAACCGAATCGCTAGGGTTTAAAGAAGAAGAAGATAGAAGAAGAAGCAGAAACAATAACAGAATCTCACATATCGCAGCGGCCAACATATAATAGATAAATAAATATCTTTAAACAGAATCACTATATCAGTTATACATTACATCACATTACATTATCAGAGTGTTCAACAACAAACAGCGGAAAGAAATATTACATATACTAGTGATACGCTTCACTGTCCAGCTTGCTCCTGATCTCCACAGCATCTCTTTTTCGATTATTGCTCCCGAATAATACTAACCTGACTTTAGATTGCCCGTGTGGAAAAATTGTAAGCACCCAAAGTTTAGACAGGGAACAATAAACTACAGGTCAGTCATGGGACTGGTGTGAGATCTCAAAAACAGTTATTTTCACAAAGAAAAGAAAAGGAAAGAAATCCGCTATGCTTTTTTTTAGAAAATGAAACTGCCATAAGGCCTCCCACCACACATATAATGCAAGCGCAAACTTGGAGGAGATTTCTCCTTATGACAGTCAAACATGCTTGATACGCAAAATCTTTTGATATTATTATTATTAGTGCATAGTGTGGAAAACATTTCGAAAGTATAATATTAATCTTAGCCAGCAAAGGCATTTCGCACTTATGCCTACTAAAGCCACCATGTTCAATAGCAGGTTACCGCCACATTCCATGGCAGGTTATACAACTAAAACCGTACAGGGATCGTATTGTTTTGTTTGGATTTTCAACAAATGGTCGGGCAAAGGAACTTCCCACATAAAATGGAACGCCTCTGGAGGGACGTCCCCGAAAACCTAACCGGATCTCTGTTACACAAGGCCGGGTTACCTCTGTAACTATGTAACAACCAACACGAGCATGTCATCCCCTGCTCGTTACCGACCTTTATCCGAAGGCCCCCAATCCAACAACCACACAGTAAAGTATCCGGGCTCCATACCATGATATCACTTTTTTATAAAAATTCAACATAAGTAAATATCTGGGCTACATAGCATGATATCACTCTTTATCCAGAAGGAAATGGTCATACCCTCAGAAGGAGCTACCTCCAAATAACCTTGCTGCCACGATTCCTGTTTCGACCATTACCGGTTGTGAGGCTCGACGAAGCCTCATCTACAAAGCTACGTTTTTCCACAAAGTCATGCTTCGATCACAAATGATCATCAACACACAGCAGCACTTAGAATGTCACATAATCAAATTGGGAATGTACCACTAGTAACCATCAACTACATAACCTCTGAGCTCGTACATCTCAAAGAAGGGTGTTAAGCTAAGAGAATAAATCTCAACCACCAACAGAAATGTATTTGATAGAAACCAGCTTTACATCTCAAAGTGTAATGTCAAACACACATCCCTACACGTCTGTTTCGGGTTCGAACAGAACCGAAGGCACTTCCGAAAAAGCCCTTGCAATTCCGGGTATTCACAATCCCGATCGGACTTTCCATCACTTAGGAAATCTCTATACCGGCGTGACCCAGTGCAGAGACAATCGACGGGTTACCCTTTCGTTCTCGAAAATACCCGATCTTCACCACCGGTCTACAAATGTTATCCATATCGACGTATCATTATTCGGAATGGGTTATATGACACAGAGTCCTTTCCCGGCTAAACCGAATAATGAGCGTAAATTTAAAACATATGGATATGGGGTTTCAATTAAGTCACAACTTATTATCCAAAACTTTTCCTTCAAATGGTTTAAACAAATTACCATTTTTTAAATCTTTTAAATAAAAGATTCACTTCACAAAGTTCACCCAGTTTCACAAAGATCCATTCACGAATTCAAAACAAATTCCATTTCAAATTGGATTAACTCATCCAATCTTCCAGTTTAAGATTCAATTCATAACCTTCAAACCCTTTCCACTTCAAATCTTGTATATAGAAGATATACTATTTAAAATCTTCTTAGATTTCAAAAAAAGATTTAATCGTCTTCACAGAGGTTAATTCATAGTTTTCCAAACTATTTACAATTTCATTTCAAACTTGAAATCTTTCGACACAAATTGGAAATCCTTTCTTTTTATGAAAGCTATTATTATTTGAAACAAATATTTTTCGTTTTGGGAAAAACCAATTACAAATTACGTAAGTTAAACCATTCAAGTATAAAACTTGGATTTAAATTTAAATTTCCAAAACCATACTTTTTAAATGGTTAAAAAACTATATAAACATTTTTATAACTCGTATAATCTTTTTAGACCATAATTTCCAAATCATTCCTAACTTGGAAAACAATTTCCAATTCAACTTGAACTTCCTTTAATATCGATTGAAAATTCATTTCTTATACGAAAGCTTATATCGTTCGAAAACAAGTAGTTTTTATTTCGAAAAAATCTGATTTCATTTATATAAGTTAAAATCTTTGGGTTAATTTAAATTCCCAAACAACACTTTATAAAATGGTTTAAGTTCATGTAAACCTATATAATCTTCTTTTTTTTGAAATCATAAGCTTACAACATAGAATTAAATTTCAAATTTTTTTTTTCAAATTTAAATCAAATTTTTTAAACTAATTTAAGTTATTCAAAAATAACTTTTTATTTTGAAAAAATTCCTTTTCGAAGATTTTTTTTCCACTTTAAATTCGATTTATTTCCAAAACCATTTGGATTCAAAAATTCAATTCAAAAATTATTTCAAAAACTGTGACTTAACCAATTTCCACGTGCAATCCATATTTGTGTGTGTATAGTGTAGTCCAGGGGTTCAACGCAATAGTGCACAACATCAACCATCATAGATTCAATCATATCAACATCGATAAGCAGTATAATCCATAACGCTTATCTATATACACAGATTGATAGATAAAACAAATTTATCAATGAGATATATCACAGAATATAAATAAAATTACTATTTGTGAGGAATCCAGTTGGATCCCTCCAACTTGTTTCCCTGCATCCATAGATATTAGCACAACCAATAAATATCGATTCAATCTGATAATAATTATCATATTCAGCCAAACAACCAATCAAACATTTAAATATTGGCTATTTAAATTAACTGGTATCCAAATTCGAGTGAGATTACTCACCTTGGGTTTTCGACGAGCGTTCAAATTTAAATTAAATCGAACGGTGTTCGATTTAACCTAAATTTTTACTTGCTCGAAACGATTCTAGAATTGCTCCACTGCGTAGAACACATCTCTGCGATTCCGGCGTTTCTCGTTTCGTCGAAATCTGATAACAAACGCACGAGATATGAATTTTTAAAGTTTGAATATCAATTTGAAAACAAGTTTTTTTTATATTAAACCTTGAACAGATCATGGCCGCACGATCCACCAGAGAAATCATGGCCGCACGAAATACTTCTTCATCACGCGCGCTACAGCTCAAGCCGAACCCAATATCACGATTTAGGGTTAGGAACTGCACCCACCACGACGTTCAAGAATTCAATCAGAACCCACCACATCGCGCGCGCGCCTCGGCTCCACCCACGGCCGAAACACCATGTAACTCGGTCGCGTCCTTCGTCGCGAAGACGAGCTCGAACGCGGCCCCTTCGTGGCAAGGTATCCGTCAATCCATTCAACGATTTCCGATCACTACCGTTCAGAACGTAGTGCTCATCGAGCTTTCGATTTTTGCAGTTGAAAGTTTATGGAATTATTGAGTGGATTTAGTGAAAAACGAGAAGTAAAATGGGATGTTTTCGGCCATTAAACGATATGGTGGCGGCTGAAGAAAAGGAATAGGGTTTCGGCCCTAAATTATATATATATATATATATAAACGTTTAGTTATATTATTTTAATATTAAATCCCCTTAAAAGCAACTTTTTCAAACGATCCCCAAACAATGCGTGCCGACGGACGTTTCTAATGTTTTACTCACGATCCGAACACAATGGAACGTGTTTCGGGGGCTAATTCGATCATATGTGCGAGTTACGGAAATAAATGATCAAATTTAAATTAAATCGATTAAAATAGTTTCTATGCGTTTTGGGCTGCCAGGGTCAAATGACAACTTCAATTGTTACGAAAATTGAAATTCGATAATAACTAACTATTACGGATCCAACGGAACTGGTTTCATCGAATTCCGAGACTGTGCCCCGGAGGGCTATTTTAACTCGTCGATTAATTCGAGCGATTCTCAAAATCGTCGAAATCACGTAAAATTTCACTTTTAGAATTTTATTAACTCTATTTTAAATCGTATAGAATTTATAGTTACATTAGAAACTATTCTGATTCACTTCGAACCAAAATCTAATTATTTACGTTATTATATTATTAAATTCCCTTATTAAATTAATATAAAATCCCAAATTTTAATTTATGGACTTTTGGATGACTTTTGATTACATCCAAAAGTCCAACATCATTATTTAAATTCAAATAAACTTAAAATAAATTTTAGAAACCAATTCATAATCATTTATATCCAGATACACCAATTATCACAATTCCAATATTTAATTATTATTATTCAAATTTCAGTTGAATTCCCATATTGAAAATTACAGCTAAATTCTATTGATTTAACAAAATCCGTATTTCAAAATCAATTAAAAATCCACATTTTAACTTTTAAAATGAGTTAAATGTTCAAAATTTACGACTAGAAATTCTGGGTCGTTACATTATAGATGATTCCACGCACCAGTCTGCTATCCGGGCATGAATTCACCCAAATCTGCAAGATCTGATAATCCAGCAAGTAGAACAGGTTATGCCGCATGAATATATAGAAGAAAATCGGGTTGGAACTATAACACCCCGTGTAAATTTATAAGAAATTAACTAATTAATAATAAGGCCAAAAATAGAGATTTTGTAAATATCGAAATTAGGCCAATAAAGTTCACCATTGCGTCCATGACGATTTTCTAATCAACTTTTATATATGAAGTTTTGTAATCGAAGCTCAAACGGAAAAGTTATTGATGTTTGAAGTTTTCGAGTATAAAATAATTCAAACGAATTCACAATTTTTTTAAATAATGTTAACATGGAAATTAAAAACAAGTAATAAATAAATTAACGCTATGGTCATTTAACGTTGAAGAAAACGCTAACATTAACTACAAATAAATGAAAGAAATTAATTAAAAAAGGCAACAATTAATATAGGCTATTCATAATACGCTGGTCGATCGCCTCCAGTACGGTCAGTCGACCGCTAGCAATCGACCGCCTAGGGAGGAGCGGTTGACTGGTGGTAAGTGACGGCTAGGGTTTTCTAAGGCATAAACGACCTAGATTTTATTATTTTAAACCAACTCAAATCCAACATTCCGCACTCCTTCTAACCATTATAAATATGAAGTCAGGCCCCTCAATTTTATTCACAAAAATATTGGAAACTCTAGCAAAACTCTTTCAGCCTTCTTCTTCACCTACGGTTCAGAATCAATTAGAATTGAAAGGTAAGAGATTTTAGATATTTATAGATACGTTTCCTAATTCCATTCTTTTCTAATCTTTGATTTTGAATCTAGTCAATATACAATTGAGTTATTATATATTCTAAAAAGAAGAAATATGAAAGAACTAGGAGCAGACAAGAATCAAATCCAAAGGAAGGTAGGGAAATTATCCATGAGCGGAAATTTTAGTTTTTCACAGTTTAAGTATTTATATTGTAGATAATAGTGGTCGAGGTTATCTATGGTCGACGTTTTTTCAATGTCAATATAATAATAATATTTTGTTTAAAAATATATTTAATAAATCATGGGTAAATCGTAGCTATATAGCGTGGGATTAGCGATGAATGTAATAATTTTCCATTGCTAATTATACGCTGGTTTGCGAAGATTTAATGACGGATTTTGTAATTTTTGTGTAACCACTAACCACTATATGTGACAAATTAGTAACAGTTTTATTTGTAATTTCCACTGGTATTCCCTTTGCATTCCCTAGGTAACTCTAATTTGTTATGCTAAATTTATATATATATTTTTAAATTTCTCTATGCAGCAGTTGCCAAAACTTCAACAACCAATGATAAAATCATCTACAGATATATGTACATGCACATTTTATATGAGTGAATAGAATAAAAAATCGAAATGCAATATAAATCATTAGTCCATATGCACATTTTATATGAGTGGATAGAATAAAAAATCAAAATGCAATTATAAATCATTAGTCCATATGCACATTCAGTCGAATTCTAAGCTAGAAAGCTATTCTACTAGTGCTAATATCCATATAAAATACAATATCATCCACATCCATGACAGATATCTCATACAAAAAACCGTATAAAATTTCGGTTACAATAAAATATGATTTGCTCACCTTCTCTTCCTCGAGTCCTTGCTCTCTCACAGTCCATAAAAATAATGTTCAAAACATAATGCATTGCCTGTAAAAACATAATGCAGCCCATAAAATAGTAGTAGTTAACTAGAAGAAAAAAATCAAATTGAATAAGAAAATTTATACAAAAAATCTAGGATATAAAATATTTTATAGGATTGGGACGTGATACAAAAGACAACAAATCAAGGAACAGTGATGGCAAGCGAAGAGTAAAAATAATAGTAAAGTTTAATATATTCTGCTGAAATTGAAATATTACACTGCGATGGCAAGTGAAGAGCAAATCATACAACCACTTATTTTGTTGAATCATAACATCAAAGTATAGGTGAGAAAACGGTAATAAATAGATTTGAAAATTTTGATCCCCTCAAGCAAGTGTATGTATTGATTTCACATATGCTGCTATTCTATAATTCATGCCTAAGAAGTATTTTTAGGACGAAGCAATTTAATCTGAGATCATTAACCAACTTTAATGCAAATTTTTAAAAAAATGCTCTATGCTCATTAATTCAAGAGAGCTCAACAATAAGAAAACAAAACTTACAGACCAAAAATTTCTGAGAACAAACTCACAAGAATGTCAAGATGCACACCACTGGTTAAGGTTTTGAAGTTGTTGAAAGCAGACATTATTTGTCTTACATCCGCACCTCCATCAAAGCTTTCTTTGCTTGATGTCACATGCATTTTCACTGCAATATAGAGAATCACTAAAACAGATTAGCCAATGTCATAATAAAAAAACAAATAGCTACTGAACTGAGGATTTGAGGTGAGTAAAAACAAATAAAACAATGTACAAACTGTTGTCATTTATGAAACTAACCTTCCTTTTACTAGTAATAAAAATGTGTCACTCGAAGTTTGCAAATGAAGCAACTAGCTGTTATATGTCTAGTGTACTAAAACAGATAGCACCTACAATAAACTCGTCGCACAAGTTTATTAATTAGAATTCCACTACGCTGGATTCTGTATTAGATAAATGTAACAATAAGTTACGTTGTAAATAAATTACAACAACAACGTTATACTATTGTAAGAAATAGTATAACTTATAAACGGGAAAGATTACAGTGAATCTAACCAGTATATAAAGGAAATTCCGTCTGAGGCTTTTCGTAACAATTTCCTTAAGAATTTTATTTCAAAACTCTCGCAAGATACAACAGACGTAATCTGCACGAGATTGTAATGAGTATGTCAACTCTATGATATATATGGAATATAAAGCAGTGGAGCAAAGAAGCAGAAGAAATTAGATTGGAATAGGATGAGAATGTGATCAGTATTCTCTTCTATTTATAATTTCGTCCGCAACCCTTCAAACAGTCGCGTCCGCTTGACGGATCGCACCCGTTGCCTTTTGGTCGCTGCTGTTCGTTAACTGGTCGCACCCGCCCGTCCAACGGTACTGATTCGTACCTGCTCGCACTGTTTCGCCCGCGCCTGTTCAGTCGGGTCGCACCCGCTTGCGCCGACGTCCGCTTCAATCGGCTCGCTCGCACCTGTTTGCTTCCAACGGGTCGCACCCGTTACTGTTCGCGTCCGCTCATGAACAGTCGCATCTCCTCAGGCAAAAACCCCGTCCGCTTCTCTTCAAATTCCAGGCCCAGCCCAGTTTCAGACAGTGCCCAAAATCGTTTAAACAATGGTCTGGTAAAAAGAATGGTCATTTTAGACCCGTACCCGAGCCCGGCCCGGTTCGGTTCGGTCGGACGGACGGCGGCAGCGCGCGCGCGCGTGTGGTGGTGATGCATGATCTCCCTCCTCACAACGAAGCATACATTTAGGAGCCTCAGGTCCCCAACCTCCATTTGAGAAAGACATATATAAACTAATATACCTCTCAATAAATTGGCGATGTGGGACTTATGTTATTTTTCATTCACTTGACCTTTAGGAATTCTAACAATCCCCCACATGAATGATAATATACATATCCCCCACACGAAGCAAAATATCACAGAGTACATATGTAATAATGTTTTATCGTGGATAAGTAAATATTTCACTTTGAACTTTCCCTAGTTAAAACTTATCGGATCTACTTGGCTAATCGGTGAATTATTTCATCTTGAACCGTCGGTCTTTATTGTATATCCAGACAATAAGCTTTACGAAGCATTGATTCCCTTCTCATCCAATCTCTTGGTTGTGTTCATTTTGGTCCTGAACAATTTTTGGTTCTGCGAGTGTTTTAGAGAATAAAAGCCTTTTAGTATTCTCATAGAGCCGACCCAGCTCACACTAACATAGGTGATCGCAAGCATTAAGAGTATCCTACATATACCCCACTTGTTATTTCCAAGATATGGTCATCATTAAAAAACATAGTTTTAACCTTTAAAACTTCTGTAGGCATGCATTATATTTGCACCATAGGAATGGAGTAGGACCAAGTCCAGACAAATGCATTACTTCTTGAGTTACTCATAACTGGTTTGCCTATTGATCCTAGTCCGTGGGATCTCCAGTCGCTAGGATAGGTTTCCGTATAAGGTAACTCTAGTTGGTTTAGGCTTTTAAACTCATTCCCCTCGATGCGCAGTCAATTTTCTCTCTTGATAAACCTTTAGTAAATGGATCCGCTAGGTTATCATTTGTTCTCACATAATCTATGGAAATAGTTCCATTTGAGAGTAACTGCCTAACTGTATTATGGCGTCGACGAATATGTCGTGACTTTCCATTATACACAAAGTTTTGCGCTCTGCTTAGCGCTGCTTGGTTATCACAGTGTATGCATATGGCCGATACAGGTTTAGACCAAAACGGAATATCTTCTAAAAAGTGACGAAGCCATTCTGCTTCTTCGCCTGCTTTATCTAATGCAATGAACTCTTATTCCATAGTGGATCGAGCTATGCATGTTTGTTTAGTAGATTTCCATGACACCGCTGCCCCTGCTAGGGTAAAGACATAACCACTCGTTGATTTTGATTCCTCTGAATCTGCAATCCAGTTTGCATCACTATATCCTTCTAAGACGGCAGGATATTTTCCATAATGTAAGGAATAGTTAGTGGTATTTTTTAAATATCCAAGCACTCTCATTAGTGTTTTCCAGTGTTCCTTCCCTGGATTGCTTGTATACCTGCTCAATCGACTTACTGCATAAGCTATATCTGGTCTGGTGCAATTCATCGGATACATTAAGCATCATATTACACGAGAGTATTCCAGTTGCATTACACTCTCATCAGTGTTTTTATGCAGTACTTCCGATGGATTAAAAGGTGTCCTCACTCCTTTAATTCCATACTCTTGGAATTTTTCAATCACTTTGTCTAATAGTGTGACTGAGATAATTCAATTCCATTAGGTGTTCTTATTATTTTGATTCCCAAAATAACGTCCGCAACTCCTAAGTCTTTCATATCGAAATTGTTGATTAACATCTTCTTTATAGTCTCTATTACTTTAGTATTAGGACCAAAGATTAGCATATCGTCTACATATAGACAAATCATCACATATGATTGTCCAACCTGTTTGTAATAAACACATTTATCACACTCATTTATACGAAAACCATTTTTCATCATGACACTATCAAATTTTGCGTGTCATTGCTTTGGAGCTTGTTTTAGTCTGTATAATGATTTGACTAATCTATAGACTTTGTTTTCATTTCCTTTGGAAATAAATCCCTCAGGTTGCTCCATGTAAATCTCCTCATCGAGATTTCCATTTAAGAATGCTGTTTTTACATCCATTTGATGAATCTCTAAATTATAAATGGATGCAATTGTTATTAACATTCTTATAGAGGTTATTCGTGTAACCGGTGAATAGGTATCAAAGAAGTCTACTCCTTCTTTTTGACGATATCCTTTGGCTACTAATCTGGCTTTATACTTGTCGATAGAACCATCTGCTTTCATTTTCTTCTTGAAAATCCATTTGCAGCCAATTGGTTTTATTCCTGGTGGAATATCAACAATTTCCCAAGTTTTATTACTTAGAATTGAATCAATCTCAATTTGGATTGCTTCTTTCCAACATGAAGATTCAGAAGATGACATTGCTTCCTTGTACGTTTGAGGTTCGTGTTCTAACATATAAGTTAAAAAATCCGAACCAAATGTTTTGGAAGTTCTTGCCCTTACGCTTCTTCTTGGTTCAACCTCCTCGTTGTCTGATGAGTTTCATCTTCACATGTCTCATCTCTGTTATCTCTTGTCCTTTTTGGGACAGGATTTCCATCGTTTCTTTTATGTGAAAACACATCTTCAAAGAACGAGGCATCTCTTGATTCCATGATTGTATTTACATGAATATCATTTATATCAGACTTGAATACCAAAAATCTGTAGGCACTACTATTTTGGGCTGGCCCAAGATAATAACAATCTACTGTTTTTGGTCCAAGTTTGACTCTCTTGGGAGGCGGAACTGGAACTTTTGCCAAACACCCCCACACTTTGAGGTATTTAAAGCTTGGTTTGTGTCCTTTCCATATCTCATATGGAATTGTTCCCGTTTTATTGTGAGGAACTTTGTTTAATATGTGATTAGACATATTTAAGGCTTCCCCCCACAAGTTCGTCGGTAGACCAGAAGTTAAAAGCATGGCAGTAATCATGTCTTTTAACGTTCTGTTCTTCCTCTCGGCTACACCATTTTGTTGTGGTGAATATGGAGCTGTTGTTTGATGAATTATACCATTTTCGGCACAGAACTGTTCAAATGGTGATTCATATTCTCCACCTCGATCAGATCTCAATATCTTGATCTTTTTATTTAACTGATTTTCTACCTCAGCCTTGTATTTTATAAACGCGGTTATTGCTTCATCCTTACTATTTAAAAGATATACATAGCAATATCGCGTATAATCGTCAATAAAAGTAATAAAATACTTTTTCCCACCTCTTGTAGGTAGTGATTTAAAATCACATAAATCTGTATGTACCAAACCTAATGGTTCGGTGCTTCTGTCAACAGATTTAAATGGTTGTTTGACCATTTTTGCTTCTACACGTGTCTCACATTTGTAGTTCTTATCTACTTGGAAATTTGGAATCAATCCCAAATTTGATAATTTCTTCATTTTTCGGAAGTTTATGTGTCCTAATCTATCGTGCCATGGTAAAATTTCGTGCTCAAGCAAGTAAGAGACTTCAATTTTATTATTAGCACAATCAGAATACATAGATTTATTGCCGGTAACGGCTATATTTGCCTTAAATAGGCCATCACATAAATATCCCCTTCCGATATACATTCCAGCTTTGGACAGAACCATCTTGTCTGACTCAAACACCATCTTGAATCCCTTCTTTGATAGGACTGCACCAGAGATGAGATTCTTGCGTATGTCTGGAACGTGAAGCACGTCATTCAATTTGACAGTTTTTCCAGAAGTGAACTTGAGGATAACTGTGCCACTGCCTTCGATCATGGAAACTGTAGAATTACCCATGTAGAGTCTTTCTTTCTGATCGAATTTCTGGTATGTTGAAAACATGGATTTTTCAGAGCAAACATGACGAGTAGCTCCTGTGTCAACCCACCATTGGTTAGGGTTCTGAATCAAATTGCATTCAGAAATAACCGCTGAAAAGTTGGACTTATCCATTTTCATGTTGTCAACTGTTAACATCTCTGTTTTAGTGTAAAACAGTAAAATTCTTAAGATGTTATATGTCTAGTGTACTAAAACAGATAGCACGCTACAATAAACTCGTCGCACAAGTTTATTAATTAGAATTCCACTACGTTGGATTCTGTATTAGATAAATGTAACAATAAGTTACGTTGTAAATAAATTACAACAACAACGTTATACTATTGTAAGAAATAGTATAACTTATAAACGGGAAAGATTACAGTGAATCTAACCAGTATATAAAGGAAATTCCGTCTGAGACTTGTCGTAACAATTTCCGTAAGAATTTTATTTCAAAACTCTCCCAAGATACAACAGACGTAATCTGCACGAGATTGTAATGAGTATGTCAACTCTATGATATATATGGAATATAGAGCAGTGGAGCAAAGAAGCAGAAGAAATTAGATTGGAATAGGATGAGAATGTGATCAGTATTCTCTTCTATTTATAATTTCGTCCGCAACCCTTCAAACAGTCGCGTCCGCTTGACGGGTCGCACCCGTTGCCTTTTGGTCGCTGCTGTTCGTTAACTGGTCGCACCCGCCCGTCCAACGGTACTGATTCGTACCTGCTCGCACTGTTTCGCCCGCGCCTGTTCAGTCGGGTCGCACCCGCTTGCGCCGCCGTCCGCTTCAATCGGCTCGCTCGCACCTGTTTGCTTCCAACGGGTCGCACCCTTTACTGTTCGCGTCCGCTCATGAACAGTCGCATCTCCTCAGGCAAAAACCCCGCCCGCTTCTCTTCAAATTACAGGCCCAGCCCAGTTTCAGACAGTGCCCAAAACCGTTTAAACAATGGCATGGTAAAAAGAATGGTCATTTTAGACCCGTACCCGGCCCGGTTCGGTCGGACGGACGACGGCGGCGCGCGCGTGTGGTGGTGATGCATGATCTCCCTCCTCACAACGAAGCATACATTTGGGAGCCGCAGGCCCCCAACATCCACTTGAGAAAGGCATATATAAACTAATATACCTTTCAATAAATTGGCGATGTGGGACTTATGTTATTTTTCATTCACTTGACCTTTAGGAATTCTAACACTAGCAATTGTCCACTCACAAAAAGTATACTGAAATCATGACATCGGGTGTATAGTGATATGTCCACCCCATAAAAATCAATACTCTTAACTTCCCAAACTATTTAGTATAGAATAATTAGTGTTATAGTGGAGTTTTAGTTAGCTAAAAATCAAACTAAAAACGACAATCTTGAGTGATAACAACCATGAGAATAGTGAGCCAATCCTCAAGTAGATACAAACAGTCTTGTCATATAACGTCATGTTAATTGGTATTCAAAAGATTTAAAAAAATTACCTTCGAACCAAACTGTAGAAAATGAGGTAAGAAAATACATGAATCATCCTATTATTTACACTAAGCCATACTTAAACTATGACAATCAAGGAAGGATCAACTGAAAGAGGTTGCTGGTATAATGATTTTTGAACCGCTGAACTACATGAAAAAAAATTATAGTTCACATACAATGTAAAAAAAATACGTGATTGCTTACTTTCAGAACAATTAGGCATGCGATGTTGTACGGTGCAGAATGTTGGCGTACTAAAAACCAACACGTCCAGAAGATAAGCGTAGCAGAGATGCGTATGCTGCGATGGAGTTGCGATCATACAAGAAGAGACCGAATTAGAAATGATGATATACGTGAAAAACTTGGAGTAGCGTCAATTGAGGAGAAACTAATTCAACATCCCTTAAGATGGTTTGGGCATCTCCAACGAAGGCCTCCCGAAGCACCTGTACGCGTTGGAATCATAGGCTGTGTCGTTTGCTCAAAGAGAGGTAGATGTCGATCAAAGTTGACATGGGAGGAAGTTATTAAAATGGACTTGAAGGGTTGAAATATAGCCGAAGAGCTACTAACGGATAGAAGCGCGTGGTAGTTAGTGATCCCCATACTAGAACCATGAGTTACGAGTCTTATAAGTTTTAGATTATAGGATTAGGGAAAAAGAGCCTAAGACGTAGCGTTTAGTCTTTGACCAATGTTACTATCAGCACCATTATTACTATTTTGTACTGTTATCATCATTTTTTTATATTGTATTTATTTATTTATTTTTACATACATTTGTATTTCTATCTTTATTTTACTTCGTTACTATTATTATTATTAATTTACCTATTTGACTTAATTTTATTATTGCTATTGTTATTGTTATAACCTTTAAATTACTTTTTTCATTTAGTTTCCGGTTCCATCTCTAACGGGAATAATGGCTCTGTTGTTGCTGCTGCTGCTTACTTTCGGAACAATCATTCTAACTTTAGACATTCAATTTATTTGTTAACCATTATCTTTACTCGTATAATAGTTTGTGCAATTGCCTAAAACGGGAATCATAAATACCACCTTAATTTTCATTTTAGTTTTTCTTTAGGGTCTTTTAGTGTTCCTATGTAGATTTGAGCAATTAATGCTACAACATTACGGATGTGATTCATGAAAACGCAAAAGTAACTTAGTGTGTGTCTTTTTGTCAAAATCCATCAATGAAAAATTGTCAGAAAAATATACAAAATAACCAATAAATTTAGTTAAGTAGATTCTTTAGAACACTTCCTTCTACTACATGTAGCTATGTAACTTGGTTACTTGAAAGCAGCATATTACAGAAGAAATTTTTAAATTTTAAGTGTGTATGTGCGATAGTTTTAAGTAATTAAAGGAGAAAATTTACCAAACCACAATCACGTTTGGAGTATTTATCGAACAAACCAAATAATAAGAACACAAAAGCTAATAAGTTAGAACTAACCCATTTAAATCACTCAACAAATGGTTGTATCAACAGAGAGGATTAGGAAAACTTTAAGCCTTAACTTTGATTTTGAGTCTCGGATGAAATTCTTTCTTTTACTTCAGCTTCTTCAGGTTTTTCCATCCACTTCTCACCCTATACTTCTAGACTTTAAATGTATGCACGACACAAAAATGTAAGCAAGAAAGCATTAAAATGTCATTTGATCCTACAGTTGTATAATGCTAGGTTAATACACTAGAATTACTTTTATTTTATTTTTTATTTTAAAATGGTACTTAGATACAACATGTCATTGGGACAATATAACACAAATCACATGTCAATATACGTTCGAATCACACTACGCAAGTTTCGAACTTGTGATTTCTCGCACCAAAGCCGAATCACTTAACCACTGGAACAATAGTGCTTGTTTTTTTTTGTTTTTTTTTGCCAGTAATTGCGTTTAATATTTACATTCTTATTTCCATTTTATAATTTAGAAATCATATGGAAGACTGATTACACAAAAATGCTATTTCAATCTTGAAGGTAAATTATTTTTGCAGCCTGCTCATTGTTGGCATATTTTGTTGGTTCTACCATTATTGATTTACTATGAAGATAAAACAATACTTTCCTAGGTCAAATATAAAATATTCACTTTTTCCATACAAAAAGATACACTACATTTCGTTTACATCATGTTACCTTAAACCATATGCCTGTTATACGTCTAGTATACCAAAACAGAGACTAATCAATGATAAACTCGTCTCACAAGTTTACATATCAGATTTCCACTACTTTAGAATTCTGTATTAGTTATTTTTAACAATAAGTATGTTGTAATTAATTACAACAGCAAACTAACAACTATAGTAATAATAACTATAGTGATAAATCAAACGTTATACCATTTAAAGAAATAGTACAACGTAGAAATGAAAACGATATATATATAAACATATAAATCAACTAGAAATCTAACCGGTTGAAGAAAGAAATTTCGTCTGAGGCTTGTCGTAACAATTTCCTTAAGGCTTTATTCAAAGTCTCTCAAGATACAACAGACGTAAGCTTCTCGAGATCGTGATGTGTATGATCTTCTGTGTGATAGGACTGAATATGATTTTAAAAATGAAGATAAAGAAAAGATAACTTGGTTTTTTTAAAAATTAAGTGTTGAAAGTGATCAGGTTTTCAGCTTATTTATAACTGAATTCTCAATGGCTACACTCATTGAAAAAAGTAGCATCCCTTCATTTGCAACGTCAAAAAGTGTTACTGTTCGCAACAGCCGCGTCCGTTCGTTTGCAATGGTTCAGAACTGTTGTTTTTCATTGTAACGGTCATGTGTCTCTTCATCAGTTTGCAACGGTCACAACCGTTGGAAAATCCGTATTTTTTAAACACACTTTTGTTTTAAAATCGGTCCATTTTTTAGGTAGCATAAATATATGGCACAACCCAATCTCATTGGACCCGCACCCGGTCCGGTTCAGTCGGTCGGACGGACGGCAGGGCACGCGTGTTAGTACATGTATAGATCCTCCACATCGCACAAAATTACCTGACCCTAAGCGCCAATATAAGGATTGAGAGTACACTATATAAACAAGAAAATGGACTTATTTTTGACGATGTGGGATATATCTCATTCACTATTTTTGAGAATTCTAGCAATCCCCCACATGAATGACGATATATGTCTCTCCCGCACAAAGTGTAATATCACACAAGTCATATGAAAATAATGCTATATCGAGGATAAGTAGATGTTTCACTTTGAACTTTCTCTAGTTAAAACTTATTGGATATACTTGGCTAATCGGTGAATTATCTCATCTTGAACCGTCAGCCGTTATTGTATAACCAGACAATAAGCTTTACAAAGAATTATTTCCCTTCACATCCAATCTCTTGGTTGTATTCATTTTGGTCCTAAACATTTTTTGGTTCTGCTAGTGTTTTTAAATAATAAAAACTTTTAATATTCTCATAGAGCCAATTCAGCTCACACTAACATAGGTGATCACAACCATTAAGAGTATCCTACATATACCCTACTTGTGATTTTCAAGATATGGTCATCATTAAAAAACATAGTTTTATCCTTTTAATACTTCTGTAAGTATGCATTTATATTGTGCACCATAGGAATGGAGTAAGACTAAGTTCAAACAAATGCATTACATCTTGAGTTATTCAGAACTGGTTTGTCTATTGATCCTAGTCCGTGGGATTTTCAGTCGCTAGGATAGGTTTTCGTATAAAATAACTCTTGTTGGTTAGGCTTTTAAACTCATTCCTCTCGATGTGTATTTAATTTTCTCTCTTGATAAACCTTTAGTAAATGGATCCGCTAAGTTACCATTTGTTCGCACATAATCTATGGAAATAGTTCCATTTGAGAGTAACAGCCTAACTGTGTTATGGTGTCAACGAATGTGTCGTGAGTTTCCATCATACACAGTTTTGCGCTCTGCTTAATGTTGCTTGGTTATCACAGTGTATGCATATGGCCGGTACAGATTTAGACCAAAAAGGAATATCTTCTAAAAAATGACAAAGCCATTATGCTTCTTCGCATGCTTTATCTAAAGCGATGAACTCTGATTCCATAGTGGATCGAGCTATGCATGTTTGTTTAGTAGATTTCCATGACACTGCTGCCCCTGCTAAGGTAAATACATAACCACTCGTTGATTTTGATTCCTCAGAATCAGCAATCCAGTTTGCATCACTATATCCTTCCAAGACAACAGGATATTTTATATAATGTAAGGAATAGTTTGTGATATTTTTTAAATATCCAGGCACTCTCATTAGTGCTTTCCAGTGTTCCTTCCCTGAGTTGCTTGTATACCTGCTTAATCGACTTACTACATAAGTTATATCTGGTCTTGTGCAATTCATTAAATACATGAGACATCCTATTACACGAGAGTATTCCAGTTGCATTACACTCTCATTAATGTTTTTATGCAATTCTTCCGATGGATTATACGACGTTCGTACTTCTTTAATTTTGAAATTTTGAAATTTTTCAATCACTTTTTCTACATAATGTGACTGAGATAATTCAATTCCATTAAGTGTTCTTATTATTTTAATTCTCAAAATAACATCTGCAACTCCTAAGTCTTTCATATCGAAATTGTTGATTAACATCTGCTTAGTGGTCTCTACTACCTTAGTATTTGGACCGAAGATTAGCATATCATCTATGTATAGACAAATCATCACGTATGATTCTCCAATTTGTTTGTAACATTTATAACATTTATTTATACGAAAACCATTTTTCATCATGACACTATCAAATTTTGCGTGCCATTGTTTTGGAGCTTGTTTTAGTCCGTATAATGATTTGACTAATCTACATAGTTTGTTTTCATTCCCTTTGGATATAAAACCCTTAGGTTGCTCTATGTAAATCTCTTCATCGAGATTTCCATTTGAGAATGCCTTCTTTACATACATTTTATGAATCTGTAGATTATAAATGGATGCAATTGCTATTAACATTCTTATAGAGGTTATTCGTGTTACTGGTGAATAGGGATCGAAGAAGTCTACACCTTCTTTTTGACGATATCCTTTGGTTACCAATCTTGTTTTGTATTTGTCGATGGAGCCATCTGGTTTCATCTTCTTTTTGAAGATCCATTTATATCCAATTGGTTTTATTTCAGATGGAAGGTCAACTATTTCCCAAGTTTTATTATTCATAATTGAATCAATTTCACTTTGGATTGCTTCTTTCCAACATGAGGATTCAGAAGATGATATTGCTTCCTTGTACGTTTGAGGTTCGTGTTCTAACATATATGTTAAAAATTCCGAACCAAATGTCTTGGAAGTTCTTGCCGTTACGCTTCTTCTTGATTCAATTTTCTTAGTTTCACGATGAGTTTCATATTCATGTGATTTACTCAATTCTTCTCTTGTCCTTTTGGGGACGTTATTTCCTTCATTTCTTTTGTGCGGAAACATATCTTCAAAGAATGAGGCACCTCTTGATTCCGTGATTGTATTTACATGAATATCAGTTATATCAGACTTGAATACTAAAAATCTGTAGGCACTACTATTTTGGACTGGCCCTAAATAGTAACAATTTACTATTTTTGGTTCAAGTTTGATTTTCATGGGAAGCGGAACTGGAACTTTTGTCAAGCACCCCCACACTTTGAAGTATTTAAAACTTGGTATGTGTCCTTTTCATAACTCATATGGAATTGTTCCTGTTTTATTATGAGGAATCTTGTTTAATATGTGATTAAACATATTTAAGGCTTCCCCCCACAAGTTCGTCGGTAGGCCAGAAGTTAAGAGCATCGCATTAATCATATCTTTTAACGTTCTATTCTTTCTCTCGGCTGTACCATTTTGTTGTAGTGAATATGGTGCTGTTTTTTTATGAATTATACCATTTTTCGGTACAGAATTGTTCAAATGGTGATTCATATTCTCCACCTCGATCAGATCTCAATATCTTGATCTTTTTATTTAAGTGATTTTCTACCTCAGCTTTGTACTTCATAAACGATGTAATTGCTTCATCCTTGCTATTTAAAATATATATATAGCAATATCGTGTATAATCGTCAATAAAAGTAATAACGTAGATTTTCCCACCTCTTGTAGGTAATGATTTGGAATCACATAAATCAATATAAACCAAACCTAGTGGTTCGGTGCTTCTATCAACGGTATGAAATGATTTTTTGACCATTTTTGCTTCTACGCATGTCTCACGTTTGTAGTTTTTATATACTTGGAATTTCGGATTAATCTCAAGTTTGATAGTTTTTTCATTTTTCAAAAATTTATGTGTCCTGATCTATCATGCCATAGTAAAATTTCGTGCTCAAGCAAATAAGAAACTTCAATTTTACTAATAGCATAATTAAAATACATAGTTTTATTGCCGACAACGGCTACATTTGCCTTAAATAGGCCATCATATAAATATCTCCTTCCTATATACATTCCAGCTTTGGACAGAACCATCTTGTCTGACTCTTGAAAACCATTTTGACTCTGCGCATTTCTTATTTCTTTTTAATCAAAATAAACAAATAAATTCAGTAAATAAAATAGAAAAAGAAAACAAAATAAAATGAAAAAGAAAATAAATAAATAATTTTAAGGAAAAATATAAAATAAATAAAGAAATAGTTTAATAATTGAAACAAGACTTTAAAATTTGAAAACAAAATACAATCAACATTTGAAAATTATAACAACACTTAAAAAATGTTTTAAAAATAAAATATATATATATAACATGTCATTTCACACATATATACACAAATTAGAACAAGATTTGACAAACAAAATATTATTTATATAAATTAAAATAAACAATTTTGCTAAATAAATCACTTTACATACAATATTGTAAAAAACATAACTTTCACAATATAAATCGGATTTCAACGAAACGAAAAGCAGTATTCTTGAAATTTAATTTGTTTTCATAATAAAAGATAAAACTCACAAATTCAAAATTTTAAATTTTAAATTTAAAAGTCAAAGTTTGACCATATTGACCAAAATTCACATTTCTGAAAAATATTCTATTTATTCATGTTTGGAATTATAATTCACATACAAATCAAAATTTATATTTAAAATAACAAAATTTATCCATTTTAATAAATAAAATAAAGCTTTTAAATCAGGAAATTCAATTTAAAATAATTAAAATAAACAATTAAAATAATTAAATATACAATAAAATAATCACAAAATACATGGTTGTTACACTCTCCCCACTCAAAAATTTTTGTCCCCGAAAAGGAATGAGGTACGGGAAAACACAGAAAAGGATAGAATGAATAGGATTAAGACAAGATGACAAGAATATTATAATTTACCTGATAACTGTTGTTATAGGTAAGTTTAATAAGGTGAAGATGATCTTTCCAAGATCCTTCAGAATCAAGAACACAAACGCAAAAAAGATCTTCTAGAATCTGATTCACCCTTTCCGTTTGACCGACGGTCTATGGATGGCAAACAGTGCTCAGATTCAAAAATGAGTACTGAAGATTATCAAAGATTATAGAAAGATTTCTAAACAGACTGATATAAGCAATGGCCTCCCCATTCTGTAGCAAGATAAGGAAAATAAGGACAACCAAAAGATAGTTTGAAAAACAAAATAAGATAATAAATTTGAAACCATGAAAATTTCAACTTAAATTGAAAATTAATTTTACATAAGTTAAATAAATCGTAACTGTCTTTAATTTCATTATCTTATCATCCAATTATCTTAAATTAATAATCTCTAAAATCATGGTTTTGAAAAAAAAATTATTTATTATACTCATAATGTACTCAATAAATTTAACTCTTCCTCGCTCCTAGATAAAAATTAAATTTATTCCTTTCAATATATTTTATCAGCTATATTAAATATATTTATACTTATTATAACTACTTTAATTTATTCTTAGTTCCTTAAACAATATTTTATATTGTATATTATTTCCATTACCCTTTTTTTCATTTACCACCGTTAATCTTTTTATAACTAAAATTTAAGTGTATAACATTTATTATAACCATTCAAATTTTATTTATAAAAATCCTTTTATATTGTATATTATCCAATTACATATTCAACTTCTGAAAATTTAAGCAAGTTATATTGGAATGATATTGTGTATTATACAAATAAAACTTTCTAATTTAATCATTTCAAGCTTGAATATTTATCCAAATCTTGAAATTATACTTGAAATTATCTTTCAAGAAAAATTTAGGAATTAAATTTCCGATAAATTCCAAACTATTTAGAGAAAAATAAATGCATATATACTATATATATCCATTCAAATTTAAATCATATATCATCATCTGTTATAAATTCAGTCTTATTTTAGAAATTCAAATCAATTAAATTTTCCAAAACAAAACTGTAGCAAGACTACAGAACGGTCTCTTCACTTCGAAACTCGAAAATGAATGTCGATGATGTTGCAGTCATCACCGAAGTTATTTACCAGCGACAAAGAGAAGAGCACTAAATTTAAACTTTAAAATTCTTTGGAAACAAATTTCTATTACAAAATACTTTAAATAATATATCCTTTAAAACTTTAAACACAAGGTTTGAAATCCATCGGAAATTAAATTATCAAATTCTTGTTTAAATTCATTTTAAATTTCCAAATAAATTTATAACCATGTTTATAGTTCAATTATTTATATATGAAACAAGAGATAATGATATATAAAATCAAATATTATTTATTAATCAATTCAATAAAATCCAGAAAAAGATTTATAATATAGTTACAAAATTTATTTCATTACTAAATTGGAAAAAACCATATTGTGTCAGTTTGCTCTTTTCAAGTGTTTTAGAAATCTTATCGATAGCGTTGATCAGACGAATCGATTCGAAACTCAAATCAACATCAACTCAAACAACACAATATATAAAACATTTTGAATATTAGTTTACAAATACACTTCAAGAATGATTTGAAAATAAGTTGAAAACAAAGATGAGATGATTAAATAACAGAATAGGAAGATGGATAAGCTTATATGAATCGCGGGTAACCTTAACCGGGTCAACCGTGACTTAAAGAATAAGAATGATGTGGATTTCTAGGTAAATCTACTTTCAATCTCAAGAGATAGAGTTCGGAATTATAAGAGATACTAGCATCTAAACCGAGGATATAAAATCTTTGGTGAATTGATGCTGTTGTAAAGGAGTTTCACCCCTTTTACAAATCAGTTTGAGATTGGCGGGACCGCCGACTCATTATAAAGATCATTCGAAGTGGAGTTATGGAATACTCCGGAATCAAAAGAAGACGAATAGTGAGGAACACGAATGGACTTTGGAACCGCAGAGGACGTTCCAAAATTCAAAGGAATCGATTCAAAAAGGAAGAGATTCAAACTTGAATGTAAGTGATTCTGTAAATACATTTACTATACATGTTGAGTTTTGCCTAGAGCTACCAAAGCTCTGATACCAAATGTAACGACCCGATATTTTCAACCATTCGCATCCGTACATGTCGGACTTGAATTGCTCAAAATACCGCATTGTAAATAAAATTTGGCAAATCTCAGAATATACAGTAAATAAATAATCACAGATCATAGACACAGAGTAAATATTAATGCAGCGGAATTAAAAGAGATAATAGTTCATGAAGCTACTATATAAAAAAATAAGATACATCAGAGTTAAATAAGATACAACAGAAGAGTAACAAGATACATTGAATAAAAGTCAGAATACATCACTAAAATCACTGGATACTGAAAGCAAAATAAATGGCTAGATCTTCAAGCAAAGCTTCAACTCCGATCGTGAGTCTTGAATGCTGAATCACTCAGTCTGACTAGAGCGTAAAGCAAAACACAAAACACTCGAGTCAGGACATAAATACTTAGGAACTGTAAATCAACTCAAGTGAACAGTAACAAAAATGCATCAGTAACTTAAAGGATGCTAGGGATCGCCCATTTTTAAGGATCCGTTAAACTATTTACTATTAATATTGCGCTGTTATAATAATGTCTACAGTAAAATAAACTTACTTTTAAATAGCGTTGAAAGGTTGCCCATATAGCCCCCAACACGTAATAGTCCCAGTAGTTCATCCAATATCAGCATATCTCCAGATCGGTAGACTACCCTAAATACTTCATGGGCTACGGGAGAAAAAACAAGCTCGTAGTAAGACTCGCTATGGTTGGTGATACGGCACAACTAGGCAATGTTAGGGTAGATATACCAATTACGCTTCCGGACTGGTGGTAACGCATAGCAGCCACTACCGCCCACCTCGGAACATGCTTTCAAATCAAAATCGAAGGATGGCTATCAAATCAACCACAAGAAAGAGTATAGTATCGAAGAAATGCGTCCGTAGGAGGAATGACCTCACTTGGTCCGTCGATCGCTCATGTTTTAGTCACCTTAAGCTAACTCGCAGGAGTCGGGTCCACGTTCACACCTCAATAGGATCGTCGCCACCATCCTACTTCATTCTGGAATCTCCACCGCGTACACGGTTATTAAAGTGGTTTTCGGAGTTGGCAGAGAGTATGACAACTTCCGATCCCGGTCTCTTTAACAAGCAAACGTTATTATAACGCCGTGGTCATTTCAAAATAGTTCATACTTCAAAAATCAAATCATTTCATTTCAAAACTATATTCCTTTCAAAATAGTTTATACTTCGAAACCAATCCATTTTTATTTTAAAACAATATCCAAATCAAAATAGTTTATACTTCGATACCAAAACCATTTTTATTTCAAACAATATCCAAATCAAAATAGTTTATACTTCGATACCAAAACCATTTTTATTTCAAAACAATATTCAAATCAATACGGTATCATTTCCATTTAAAACATATATTCACCTTTCAAAAATCATATACTTTCAAAGTTTATAACTCTTTCGAAACCAAAATACTTGAAATCGTTACACTTTGAAAATCATAACATTTCGAAAACATACATTTGAAATCATGAAACATTCCTTTAATTCTTTACATTTTTACAAATTTATTCAATTAAATCCAAATTTCAATTTTCCAATTTAATTCAATTCAAACCATTAGTTTCAATTCAGTTTTCCAACAAACCATTTCAAATCATATCAATTTCAAATATAGATTTTATCCACAAAATAAAACTTTAATATACTTCATTTCCAAACTAAATTTTTATAATTTCATATATCTCAAATATAACTTCATTATTACTTAGTTTTGAAATATTCATTTCATAAATCCAATATTATTTAAAGAACTCAAATTACGAGTAAACCAGATATCCTTCATACTAATATAAACTTTAAATATTCATCTATCGAATAGATCAAAATCAAATATCATTCCAAATTCACATTCTTTATCAAAATAAAGATTATGTCATTCAAAACCATTTCAATCATCAAAATATCATATCCTTTCAAAACCTCATTATCAAATCATTATTTGAATTTAAATTCAAATTTAACTATCATTTTTAAATCAAATAAGTCATTCATTTATTACATTTAAATATCATTACAAAACACATTTCAAAATTTCATTCAAAAATTCATTTATCTCATTACATTTTATTCCATTTAACACATAACCAAGTAAACCTTATTTAAATTCAATTTAAATTCCTTAAAAATTTCAAATTTAAATATTAAAATATATTCAAAACTCCTTAAATTTCACCACAAATAAATCAATTCCAAAAGTTAAATCATTTCAAACTTTAAAATATAACTCAAACAGTGTTAAAATCTATAACATTTCAAACATTGTCAAAATATAGCAACGACAGCATTTATAAAGTGCTATCATAGCTTATAATTTTCAAAATAGTTTAGTTTAGGAACGATGTCATTTAAAAAATGTCGTAATATAGTTAAATTCAAAGACTACATCATTTAAAAATGTTGTCATAAGACTACAACATTTTGAAAATGCTATTACTAAAATTTCAGATTTTATTTTAACTTTTCAAAAACAATAAAACTTCAATTTTAGCAAATTTTAAACTTATAAATCATATTTTTAGGCTTCTAAACTTTCACATTTAAATCAATTTAACATATGATTTATCACAATAAATTTTATAATTGAATATCAAATTTTAAAAACTCAATTCATTTGTTAAGTCAAAATTCACTGTTTGTTAACTTATAAATTAAATAAAACTTAACATTTTACTTCAAATATCATTTCAATACTTCAAATTAAATTTTCATTATTTACTTACATTTTAAAATATAATTTAAAGTCAAAAATCACATTTACTGCAAATTTACATACTTAAATTCACAATTCAAAACTCAAAATCATAAAATATATATTTTTAAATCAAAATTTCATACTTTAAAAATACATATCTATATAAAAATCATTTAAAAAATATACCACGGGGTCTGTATATAATTTTCTAACCTAGGTCAAGGATATGTATCATTTTAATCTGCAATTTAAAAAGAAAACTCATGTTCTATCATTTCAAACCCGCAATCCCAAGTCAAATAAAATGCAATAAAAATCACTCGAGCCTATCATTTCAGCCCATAATGATTTTTCCTTATTCTAAAGTCTGTTCGGGTATGTATCATTTCAACCCATAATGATTCTATTCTAACAGGGAACTTGCAGTGTGATCATATACAGAACAATATAAACACTTATAATAACATGTCAATGTCACAATATAATGTCATATATCATAAGTCGGGTGATAATTAACAGAGTTAACATGGTAATAACATGGCATGACATAGCATAGCATATAATCATCATTTACATGCAAAAACATTTTAATTACTAATCAATTGTAATCAATTCACTATTTCATAAGTAAAAATGTCAGAGTGAGAAAGACTCACCTTTTCAAGCTGGAGTTAGCAAATCAAACTACATGAATGGATTCCAGAAAGCACGATATGGCATGACACAACACGACTTGATTCAAATGAGTGGAGAGAGCCAAGATGATTATCTTGTAAGCAACCAATAAAACAAAGCAACATACATATGAATATTCAACCAAAATAATATAGAAACCAATGGAAATACAAAGCAACAAAGACAAGACCTTTCTTTATCCATTCAAGAGCTCGACCAAGGGGATCGAGTGCTCGGCCGTGATGGTGGAGGTGATGGTGGAGTTGATGGAGTGGAGTAGTGGCCAAGCAAGGTAGAAGAGGCAAAGGCAAAATCATAGAAAATGAAGAGGAGAAGAGATAATCAAAAGAAGTCATTTCCCTTTTTTTCCTTTTGAGGATAGCCGTGAGTTTTAGAAATGAAGGGAGATATTTTTTCACATGAAATGAAATGAGATACACGGCTGAGAGAAAGAAATGGACGGCTACTTTCAATGAAAAGTCAATTGAAAAATGAAAAGACAAAAGGCAAATGGAAAATCACATGCATATGAAAAGTTTTTGACTCTTTGCATTTCTTATTTCTTTTTAATCAAAATAAACAAATAAATTCAGTAAATAAAATAGAAAAAGAAAAAAATAAAGTGAAAAAGAAAATAAATAATTTTAAAGAAAAATGTAAAATAAACAAAGAAATAGTATAATAATTGAAACAAGACTCTAAAAATTGAAAACAAAATACAATCAACATTTAAAAATTATAACAACACTTAAAAAATGTTTTAAAAAAAATATATATGTATACATGTCATATCACACATATATACACAAATTAGAACAAGATTTGACAAACAAAATATTATTTACAATTTTGCTAAATAAATCACTTTTCATACAATATTGTAAAAAACCATAACTTTCACAATATAAATCGGATTTCAACGAAACGAAAAGCAGTATTCTTGAAATTTAATTTATTTCCATAATAAAATTCAAAAATTCAAATATTTAAATTTTAAATTTAAAAGTCAAATTTTGACCATATTGACCAAAATTCACATTTCTGACAAATATTTTATTTATTCATGTTTGGAATTATAATTCACATGCAAATCAAAATATATATTTAAAATAACAAAATTTATCCATTTTAATAAATAAAATAAAGTTTTAAATCAGGAAATTCAATTCAAAATAATTAAAATATACAATTAAAATAATTAAATATACAATAAAATAATCACAAAATACAGGGTTGTTACAGTGTCACTGCCTTCGACCGTGGAAACTGCAGAATTACCCATATAGAGTTTTTCTTCCTGATCGAATTTCTGATATGTAGAAAACATGGATTTGTCAGAGCAAACATGACGAGTAGCGCCTGTATCCACCCACCATTAGATAGGATTCTGAACCAAATTGCATTCAGATATAACTGTTGAAAAATTAGACTCGTCTACTTCCATATTATCCACCATATTTGCCTCTGAGTTGCGTTCCTTCTTGTGTCTGCAATCTCTAACAGCGTGTACTGTTTTTCCACAAACCCAACACTCGCCATTAAACTTCTTGGTTCGTCCGTTGTCTTTGGGTTTGTTTTCAGGCGCTTTTCTCTTCTGCGGGAATTTCTTCTTCTTGTTTTTCTTGAAATGCCCTTTGTTCTTTGACTTTTCTGTCACAAATGCCTCTTCGCTTTGTTTTGTCACTCCGCGGTTATCGGACTTAATTTTTAGTCTGACAATAAGATCTTCTAAGGAAATCTCATTTTTCTTATGTTTCAGATAATTGCGGTAGTCTTTCCAGGATGGTGGTAATTTTTCTATTATCGCTTCAACAAGGAAGGATTCTCCAACTTTATGTCTTTCTGCTTCAAGTTCATAAATTATGAGTTGGAGTTCTTACACTTGACTAGTTACAGATTTGGAGTCAACCATATTGTATTCCATAAACTTATCTAAGATGAACTTCTTCAAACTGACAATCTGCGTTTTGTATTTATGTGCAAGTGCAGTCCATAAGGAATTTGTTGTCTGGTGAGTCTGGTATGCTTTATATAGTACTTTATCCAGACAATTCAAAATATAGTTTCGGCACAGCAAGTCTGAATGCTTTCATGAGTCAATTCCGAGAAAAACAATTGCATTTTTTCTCTAGTTTGTCCGTCTTTAGGTTTTGGTTCATCCTCCTCGATGCACTTCTACAGCCTTAGCATGGTGAGATAAAACAACATTTGATTTTGCCATGTTATGAAGTCATCACAATCTCCTTTGAACGGATCATGCATGTTGTGAGTAGTAGCGTTTGTTGATAGTTCAACTGTTGTCATCTCTGTTTTAGTGAAAACAGGAAAGTCTTAAGATATTATACGTCTAGTATACCAAAACAGAGACTAATCAATAATAAACTCCTCTCACAAGTTTACAAATCAGATTTCCACTACTTTGGAGTTCTGTATTAGCTATTTTTAACAATAAGTACGTTGTAATTAACTACAACAATAAACTAACAACTATAGTAATAATAACTATAGCGATAAATCAAACGTTATAGTATTTAAAGAAATAGTACAACGTAGAAACGAAAAAAAATATAAACATATAAATCAACTAGAAATCTAACCGGTTAAAGAAAGAAATTTCGTCTAACGCTTGTCGTAACAATTTCCTTAAGATTTCATTCAAAGTCTCCCAAGATACAACAGACGTAAGCTTCTCGAGACCGTGATGTGTATGATCTTTTGTGTAATAGGACCGAATATGATTTTAAGAAACGAAGATAAAGAAGAGATAACTCGGTTTTAAAAAAAAATAAGTGTGGAAAGTGATCAGGTTTTCTCCTTATTTATATCCGAATTCGCAATGGCTACACCTGTTGAGAAAAGTAGTATCCCTTCATTTGCAACGCCAAAAAGTGTTACTGTTCGCAATAGCTGCGTTCGTTCGTTTGCAATGGTTCAAAACTGTTGTTTTTCGTTGTAACGGACATGCGTCTCTTCATCAGTTTGTAATGGTCACAACCCTTGAAAAATCCGTATCTTTTTAAACACGCTTCAATCTCATTGACCCTCCCTGGTTTCGTCGGTCGACGGTACGCGCACGTGTTAGTCCATGACCATATAGGTTCTCCCCCTCGCACAAAATTACCTGACCCTAAGGGCCAATATAGGGATTGAGAGTACACTATATAAACAAGAAAATGGACTTATTTTTGATGACGTGGGATATATCTCATTCACTATTTTTGAGAATTCTAACAATGCCTTTGGCAGGTAATACAGGAAAACAGTGTTTCGATATATTTTTATATGCATCATAGTTTGTTTCATCCATAGCTGCTTATCAAACATTTTTGCTTCCATTTCAAGTTTTGATTGCAGTACAACTGAACTCTTAAATGCCACTGACGGTAATAGAAGTTTATAATTTTCATTAATTATAATTGTACTGCAACCGAACATTTTTGCTGGTCTGAAACAATAATAGCTGAAAATGGAACTTACTTGAAGCACTAAGTAAAGGAAAACAACCTTGATGTAACTGGATGTATGATTACCGTTCTATCATTTGATCAACTAATTTAAAATTTCAAATATAATTTGTCGTATTGAGTAAAACAAAATGAAAAAAATGATACAGTATGTTCAATTTTGTGAACTTTTCAATGAAATCTGGTATCTTGCCTGAAAAACTGTTACTGCTTATTCTCTTATTATATCATAACCATTACATGACCATAATGACAGTTAAACCCAATTCGTACAATCGTCACTAGGAATGGATAGGCAGCAAAACCCTAAATAAATAAAAATAACTCAGTGCAACCAATGCAAAATTGTTAAAATAACCTCAGTCCAGCTGATAGTGTTTGATATTGCTGCAAGCAGCTCCACTTCAGAGATGGGGCTTAAATGGCGGCGTAGAGACAACATTCAACTAAGAGCGATAGACAAGAGTGATCTTGATTTGAGAGCTAAGGGAAGAGGTGTCTGATGTGGCGAGCTCAAAAAGCTAGAATGAGAGGAGAGGCGAGCGTTTTGGAGAATAAGATGGGTAAAACAAGGATTTGGGAAGAAAATTGCGTGGATTCGGGCAAAGGTTGCTTTTTCTTTATGCCTTTAGGCGGGCTTCAAAAATTTCAGGGGAAAAGAAAAATTGTTAGTAAAATTATTTGTTTTATGTCAAGAAAAGTTTGTTTTGTAAAGTTAAAAAAAAATGCATTTATTACAATGTGCAACAGTTGAGTTTTGTAGTATTTTTGAGTTTATCTAAAATAATTTGATATTTTTTTTTAAAGGTTTTCTTCTTAATTTTATATTTCGGCATTTAGCGCGTCACCTATAACTTTAAAACTAAAATGTAAAATATCAATTTTTGTAAATAGTTTTCAACAATGATTTGAAATTTTATTAAAATTGGCAACTACTAGTGTAAAAGGTAAAAATATTGATTGTAACGATCCGTAATTTTTGACGATTTTTATAACGTAATTAATTGAAATTTTGTGAAAAATTTAAACAATTGAATTGGGTAATAAAAAATTGGTATTTGGAATAAGTCTATTTAAATATAGCAAATGTTAAATTTTCATTGGAAAATATGGAAGTTGGTTTTATTGTATAAGTTTCAATTTCAATTTAAAATCAGTCAATATTGATGAAAATAAAATATTTTCGAAATCTGAATATTTTCATATAGAAAATTTTTAAATCATTTTCTGAGTAGGATGTCATAGTTTATTTTATCAAATTTGATCTTCTCTAGCCCGGTTATCTTATTTTCGGCAAATTAGCAGCAATTTTGGCACCGAAACATCGACTTTTGACAGAATGGTCGTATCACTCATATCTGTGTACTGTTCTGTTCGTCTCGTCGTACTGATCTCCGCAGTATATTCATTTGTATAATTTAATGTCCGGTACGCGGCAGAATCGTACCCATCTTGAGCCTTTTGGTTTCCATATGCCCATTCATTATCCACCGTATAAAACAGAATGACCAATTAGCTTTTATTATCGCTTAATCTTATATGTGTGACTATTGCTTTTCCTATTGTTTCAATATTTATTCCATTCGGTCCTTTCTCATTCACTTTCGTTCAGAAACTCAAGATAGTATATATATATATAATGTGAGTTCACTCCTATGAATTTTACTTTATAAACTGTTCATCTTTCCTCTGAAAAGCCTGCTCCCTTCCATATCGTTCACCTGCTCCTTTCCACTTCAATTCTTCTCTAATAAAAAAATATAGTAACATAATATAAGTTTATATATAGAAGCTGCTGCTGTAAAATTCTTTTGCTTATGACCATTTCTGCCACCTAACGCAACAACGCACGGCCCAGTGTCTCTGCCTCCCACAGCAACTCGGCCATCCCCTACTCCCGACCACGTCGTATGTAACATCCCGCCTTTTTGTACGCTTTAAATCGACGATAAACCACACTTAAACCATACAGAAGGGCAGATTGTTATGGGGTAAATAAGAAAAGGCAAAGAGAAGAAAAAAAACAAAATAGGATTTTGTAGCGGAAACGATAAAATATAATAATCAAATATACAATTCATGAAGCTGTTTTACAAAATATTCGTTATTATTCCATAAATATGATTCCAAAATTTATTTATACAACACTTACCCTTATTTACTTATATTCAACCTTTTTTATAACCAAGTGCACAATTTACACCATTTCATTACTGTGGTTTCACTTCAGTTGTCTATAATTGGTTTTAATAACAATTGCTACACTTCATTCTTAACATTCGCTTCATTTTAAATTGTAAAGTTTTTATTTCTTTCAAAATTTAAATACAATAATCTTATCAAATTTACCAATTAAATCATCGAAATTTACGGGTCGTTACACCATACCTACATCTAACACATCCCACTCATTTACGGAGCAAAAACCCAATCATAGCAAGCACACCGAACCACCTTCCTCTTGCAGCCTCATTCGCCACCGACCGCAGCCGCGTTCACCATCTTTCCCCTGCCTCTCCATCTTCCACGCGTACACACATCCCACCCACTGTCCCACTAGCGAGCGCACGCACCTACCTCGGCATGCTGCCTCATCAAAGACTCCTCCACCTTATTTCCACTGCCGGACACCAAGCACCCCGGCCTTGCTCCATCCTCTCTCGTTGAGAGTGCTCCGAACCCAACCCACACAACTCCAAGCTACCGTGTGCAGCAACAGCCCATGCAACTGCCGAGACTCTTCAAACCACCTTCCATCCCCTCCTTGCTTTTTCTATATAAAAGGTATATATATGTTTATTAGTATATTATGTTAGTTATATTGATTTTTGATATAGTATGTATGTACAAAGTTTTATATTTTAGTCTATATAAATATATAAAGTCTTTTGGTATGATATAAATTTATATTGAATATATACAATATGCTGTTATAAGTCTTATAAGCTATGTTATTTTTGTTACGTATATAACGGTTTTCAAACCATATTATATGTAGTCTATATCATGGAAGTGTATGTGATGTTAGTATAAAATGCAAGCTTGTCGGTTTAGTTGTTTATAATATATATAAAAATATATAATATTTCTTATAGTGTGTAAGTTATATATATCGGTGTATATATATATATATAAAGATTTGGTCTCAGTCTATATATATATATATATATATATATATATATCAAGTTATATACATGGAATGTTTAAAGATTATTTTAAATTTACAATAGGTCCAGTGTATTCATATTTTGGTGTTTAATGTATTTCAATGAAAATGATTAATGTATTTATATATATTATGTCGAAATATTTATATAATATGTTAAATAATAATGTAAGTCATATATGTATATAAGTATGATATCTTGTTTATATATATATATATATATATATATATAGTTAAAGAAGATTATATATGGCTTTTGTAAGAACTATATTTATTTAAATTTATACTATTATTTTTTTAAAATAGATTTTTGTAACAAATTTTATATATAAATAATATGTTTGAAAAAAAAATTATTCGAATCTATGATATAAATTTTGTATTAATTCTACATGTGATATGTTTAGAATATATACTTGGTCCATCGAATCTGAAATTCACTTGCCTTGTTTCTCCACTGTCCAAATTCACAGCAACAGATCTAGCTTTGTCTCTATGTCATTTTCGTATCTGTGTGTGTATCCGTGTCCATGCTTCCCATCCTAATTATCTCTCTAGAATCGAAAGGTGAGCAATCACTAATGATTAACATTCTTATATTTAGTAAATTTGATTTCACTTGAAATGACAATTGAAATATATTGTTTAATTTAAATTTGTTCAATTATTTAAATTGTTAAATATGATATGTAATTATCTGTCATTGTTTACCTGTGATACATGACAACATATCCCATTGCATGTGTTTTATTTCATTTATCACTAATAATATATGCCTGTTGTTGATATGTTATATTATTTGCTCTCACTCTACAAATTCCCTGTTAGTTTAAAATTCTCTATGGGTTGAAATGATACACACTTGAATGATCTTGTAGAATAGGGAAAAATCGTTATGGGTTGAAATGATAAACCCAAGCGATTTTTGAAATTTTGGGATTTGCGGTTTGAAATGATATATACCCGTAGATATTTAAATTGCGGGTTGAAATGATATATTCCCGTAGTATTTAAATTGCGGGTTGAAATGATATATACCTGTAGATATTTAAATTGCGAACTGAAATGATAAATATCCATATCACTTGACCATATGATAGAAAATTATATACGGACACCGTTAGTCAATATTCGAAAAATGATTTTCAAAGTTTGAAAGGAAATATACGAGTTTTATCGGATATTGACTTTTGAAAATATAATATATAAATGTTATTTTTTTATATGTACAAAATTTAGATTTTTAAAATAATATGTTTTGGGAAATTTAATTTATAAGTTGTTTTGAAAATATAATTTTTAAGATTTTTCTTATAATTTTATTATTTTAAAAATATATAAAATAAGATTTAATACAAAATACATTTAATAATAAGATTTAATTTAATATATAAAAATTAAAATTAGTATATAGTATGTCTAAGTATTTATTTAAATTTATATTAATATTTAAAAACTGATTTTTATAACTTTAATAATAAAGGCTGGGAAGGTAAACTAGTGTTGACTTGAAATTTAAATTGGTTAATAATTGAACTTAAATAAAAATTGATTTAAACTTATTGATTGTGAGGTTTTGAAAGATATGATTAATAACTTGATTTGATAAAAAAAAGTAATTAAATGAATATCCTCTACTTTAAAATAAAATTGAGACTGAATATTTAATGTTGATTTAAAATTTATAAATTGAGATGTTATTTAATTATATTAAAATGATTAAGTGGATATTTTCAAATTCGAATCTTATTGGAATATGATAGTTCAAACCTGGATTTGAAATCGAAGAAAATAAAATAAAAATGTTTTATTGAGAATTTGAATTGAATCCTTAACCTTTTTAATGGAAAGTGGTGAACAGGGATTATTTAAATTGAATTTTGAATTTAAGCTGATTCGAATCGATTTGAGAAATTAGAGGAAACTATTTTTCTTACAGAAAGTATTTTTAAGATATAAATTATTTTAATATATAAATTATGTTATTATATAAACTATTTTAATTTATAACTGTTTTAGTATATATACTATTTCCATATCTAAACTGGGTAAGTCAAAAGTGTTATGATTTCAAAAGTGTTATGATTTCAAAAGTGTTATGATTTCAAAGATGTTAGGATTTCGAAAGTGTTATAATTTGGAAAGTGTTACAATTCTGGAAATGAATATTATTTAAAGTGAATAATGATACCGTATTGATATGATTTCGAAGTGAATATGATGTTTTGACATGAAGTAGGAATTAGTTGAAATGAAATGACCACGTTGTGAAATAAGTGTTTGGTTGTTAACGATACCAGTATCGGATATTGTCACTCTCTGCCAATACCGAAAACCACTTTGACAACTGTGCACATGGTGGAGATTTCAGAATGAAGTAGAATGGTTTGGTGACGATTCTATATGGTATTTGCGTAGCCCTGACTCCCGTGAGTCAGCGTGATGTAGTTAAAACAGGAGCTATACCGGTCCAAGTGGGGTCATTCCTCCTATCGGACACACTTCATCGATACCATTCTATTGCTTTTGTGATTTGATTGGGTGCACCTTAGATTTAGGAGTGTGTCACAAGGTGGGCGGTAGTAGCTGCTGTGCGTCACCACCAGTCCGGGAGTGAAAATGGTATATCTACCTTGGCATTGCCTCGAGTACCGTGTCACATGCCCTATCGCGCGTTCTACGAGTTTGGTTTGTACCATACCTATGGAGTGTCTTCTGATAGCCCTCTAGTTTACGGAGGAATTACGGTACTGTATAGGCTATGCGAATATATAAAAATGTGTTAAGGGGGGTATGGATAACGCTTTAACGCTATTTTAATAGTTTACTATACTATAGACATATTATAATAGCGTAAATTACTATATAGTAGATAGTTTCACGGATCCTTAGAGGATGGAAATCCCAAACATCCTTTAAGTTACTTGATTTCAGTTGAGATTTCACTTGAGTTGAATTTATTAATATAAGAATGTTAATCCCGACTCCAGTGTTTTGTGTTTTGATTTATGCTCGGGTCAGACTGAGTGTCACGGCATTTGCGACCGACCTTTGGATTTGGAGCTTCACTTGGAGATCTATCTATATCTGTTTAACTTTCAGCTATCCGGTTGTTTTTTTCAGACTTGTCATCTGGTTGTATTTGAGATTCATTGGTATTTGAGATTCTGCTGTATTTCATTTCAAACTCTGTTGTTTTATAGTAGCTTTATGAACTACTATTTATCTATTTCGCTGCTTATTGTTATATTACTCTGTGTCTGTGATTCTGTGATTGATTTATTTATTGTATATCCTAAGTTTTTCCAAATATAAATTAACTATCTGATATTTTGAGCAATTCAAGTCCGACATGTGCGGATGCGAATGGTTCGAAATACCAGGTCGTTACAAGTGGTATCAAAGCTCTGGTTTAGGCGAAACTTAGCATATGGAGTAAAAATTAATTACAGAATCACCTTAGTTCGAGCCTGAATTTCTCCTCTTTGATTCGGATTTCCTTTGAATTTCGGAACCTTCCCCTTCGTTCTGAAAATTCATTCTTTTCTTCTCCTGTCCACGTTCTTTTGATATTGGAGTATCCTATAGCTCCAACCTCAACTGTCAACTTCATCCTTTGTGTGACTAATCACATCGGCGGTCTCGCCAACCTAAGTATGATTTGTAAAGGGGTGAAACTCCTTTATAATAGGCGTTGATTCACCGGAGATTTCTACATCCTCGGTTTACGATGATGTTATTTCTTGCAAAGCCCGAACCGTCTCTAGTAGACGATCGGGGTAATTCCCTTGTAGTCTTGTAACAAACCGTTTATCTGTACCCTTTGAATCGACAATAAACCACACATGTCTAACTCAAATTGCACGAATAAGCGGATCATTAAAGGTAGAAAGAAAATAAAGATAGAACAGAATCTCACGCGAATGGAATAACATATATTATTTCAATAATAATCTTTACAGCAGAAAATTTTAAATAGAATATTAGAGTCTAACCTAAATTCAGCTTAGACAGTTATAAACATCTGTCCTTACAATTGCCGACAAACATCAAACAAAATACACTAAGTACGGCGGACAATAGGATATGTCCATACGATGATGAAGATCTCTAGCTCTCCTCTAGAAACTCTAACCGTCTTTGACTAAACCTAAAACTACTCGGACCTGACCCAAGTATTGAAAATACGCGGATCGGGCTTGATAAACCAGCGTGAGATACTCGAAATTTAAAATGACTATGTTATCAAAACCTTTGAAAAGAAGGGTATCTCATAAGACCACGCCCACACATAAACACGGACGGGTTTTTACCTTATGATAATCAAAACGCTTCATACCAAAATACACTTGATATTATTTTTAATGACATTGTTTTGAAAACACTTTTCAAATAAACTTATTCAAATAAGGTATCAATATCTGGACTAAGTCTAACGGAATATATCTGGACTGGGTCAACGGAATATCCCAACGGAATATATGATACCAAAAGGGGTACCTGAAATGTTTGCAAGTCATTACAGCTATTTCGGGAATACATTCAAAATCTTAAATCTCATATTAGGATTGGATTTCCAACATGATAAGGAACTAGTGACCTTTTCTCCGATCCACGCATAACAAATATAGTTCCCACGGTGCCTTAATCGCTTTTCTCAAACTAGTCACTTGGAACTATACTTGCTACACTACAACTGATAACCGGTAGTTCCCTGCTTTTCTCAAGCTAACCACTTTATCCACATGGGGCAATAAATGCCTTGAGGCCCGGACGTATCTAATACCTAGGGCTCAGAACATCTGATAACCTAAATCACTACTATTCGAAATGCGAGCATACATTTGACCACATAGAATCCCATCATAACCGGGGTGTGAGGCTCGTGAGGCTTCGCTCAATTTCTTCAAAGCCACGCTTTTCATACAGAACCACGCTTTTATCATAACAAGTTCCAAGAATGCCAATTTTGTCATTCCACGTCACATGACTGATTTCTAGAAAAGTATAACTTCCTGAGCTCATATGTCTCGAAAAAGGGTGTTAAGCTAAGAGAAGTTGCCTTCTCCGCCACTAACTGATATACGTTTATAGAAACCACACAAATGTGAATTAAAATACAATGTCAGACAAACATACATATAAGTTCGTTCTGGGACTGAATGAAATCGAAGGCATTTTCCTCGGCCATTACTGGGCAAGAAGCCCTTGCAATCTGAAAAAAATCTCCATAACGGGGAGACCACTGCTATAAATAACTCTATAATGGGAGCGACCCAGAACATGTTCAATAAGCATTCCTCAAGCTATGAAGATCCACGGTCTTCAATAATCATCATCTTCAACATGTCTTCACTTTCGAACGTATACATTGGTTCGAAGTGGTTTTCGGATAGGAATTACCCAAATCCGACTCTGGTTCCTTCGAAGTCAATCATCGCTTAAAAATATGTTAAGTTTATAAGTGGATATCAATCATCAATTCATTACTTCATCTTTTATCTAATCTAATATCTTTCTTAGATATATTCTTTTCAAATTATTCCATTTTCTTTTCAAATGTATATAGAATCATTAAGCCTCATTTATCAAATCATTTGGTTTATTGAAACCTTTCTTAAATCCTGGAATAATTCCAAATCAATTTCTCTTTTACTTAGGAAAACCTTTCCAAATCATTCTTTTAAATCTTAATCAAATATATCTTATATTCAAGTTATAACTTTTAACTTAGGGAAAATATTCCCAAATCATTCATTAAATCTAAGTCAAAGATTTTCTTCTTAACCTCAAATTATATTCTTGCAAATCGAACATTTTCATAACAGAGTACTACTGCCATCTTAGATATGGTAAACTTCACCTCCAAGGACTAATGGCAAGTTTCACCTCCAGGGACTAATGGCAAGTTTCACCTCCAGAGACTAATAGAAAGTAATCCTACATCATGAATATCTTTGTCTTTTAACTTGAAAAAAAAACTTAAATATGATCTTTTAGAGCATCCGGGCTTTCCTTTCGATCTGTTCCACCCCTCCCCTAAAAAGAGAAAACATAGGCCAGGTAAGTTCAGGGACTGGTTGCTTCATCCCTAACCTTAGTTAAAAACCTTGTTTTATCTTTTCAGATCTCACAGGCGGGACAAATGTACTAGTCGTTTCCGCATACTCTGTTTGTTATTACATTCAATATTCTTCACTTTTTTGTTTAAGTGGTATAAACAATTCGTCTTAACCATTCATTCAAACTTTTATTAAAACTTCCAAATCATCTTTACATTACTTAATTATTCCTTTAAAATCATTCACAAAAGATTTAGGAAAGAATTGTTAAGTTTAAAACTACATTTCAAAAGGTTATAGAATTCGCAGCATAAAAGTGCTACGGAAAGTGCTATGTAAGTTTATTTGTTTAAACAACTTTTTAATATTTGAAAATTCATATTTTCAATTCCAAATCTCTTTCAAACCATTTTAATAGATTTATCAAATTTATTTAATATTTTTAATCATTTAAAAATGTCAATTATAAAGAAATCCCTTTTTGGATTCCGAACTGCAAAGCCGTGATGTTCGTAGAAAATTGTTTTGGATATATTTCAAAATCTACTTGATGAAATCTTGATTTTCATTTGTTGGAATACTATTATCATTGTGCACCAAAGCATCTTTATTTCGAAGAAATTCGACTTATAAATCATTCTCTACGTCAATTTGGAGTTACGGGTCGAAATTTACAAACTGCCGCTACGCGACGAGCTCGATTTTGACCAATTTTGTGAATTGCTTCGGAACTTGTTCGAAACACTTCAAATTTGTTTTAAACCATATTTAAACTATTTTAACTAATTTAAAATCATTAAGAGACTAAATAACTTCCATGCACATATTTGTATGGATTTAATTCTCATTTAATTAACTTTGGTTAATTACTAATCTTTTCTCTTATCATTTATCAAACCAAGTTATCATCCATATCACAGACATATAATCAACAATACTATCAACCAAGTTATCAAATATTTAATCATCCAACATATTTTATATTTTAAATCATTATACTTGAAATAAGTTATGAATTAATTAGTAAATAAGAGTACTCACCTTTTAACCAAATCGTTCACTTCCTACCAACATTCATATTATCCAACACTTCACTAAATCCCCTTATCTTCACATCTTTTCCGTAGACTTTCATTTTGATTCCGGTAGCACTTTGTTCTCTTTTTCTCGCTACGAAGCTTCACAACTTGCTCTTCCTTCTTGATAATTCGGCCTCACCCTATTCCATCACTTTCTCCATCATTTCTTCACTTCTTAGATGCTAAACCATGTTCTAATGGTATTCTAGGGTCTTTGGCAAAGTTTGATGGTGTTTGGAGCTGATTTGATATGGTTTTGAAAAAGTTAGTAAGCATTTGGAAAAGAAGAAGAAGCCATTAAAAATAGTTTCAAGGAGAAAGAAGAAGAAGAAGAAGGTAGAAATATTATGAAATTTGTAAAAGAAGTGGTAGGTATTTATATAAAATGAAATGAAGTGGTAAGTTACCAAAATATCTTTTTACCAAATTACCAAAATAACATTACTTACTTATAAAGTAATCTTATTTTTTCCAACACTTAACATCCCATTTCATATCATTACTTTATATCACTTTCACTTAGATATTAAGTAAAGTAAGTAATAATTATGTTTCTTTAATTTCATGTTTTATCTTTTGCTTTGAAATGATATTTTTGTCCTTTTGTGCTTGCTTTTCTTAATTGTTTTCTAGAAGTTTCTAACATTGTTTAGTAAAGGTAAATTTGATTAGTGAATTAATAATACTTATACTATTTGAATATATGTTTCTATATAAGAAAATAAGGGTGTGACGACGTTGCGACCACTTTTAATCGACAAAACATTGTTTTTCGACAAAATGTTTTACGGTCACATTTTGACGTTTTAGTTAAACTATTTATTTATGTAGACCAAATTTAAAAATGAACTTTTTTCTTCTTTAAATAAATTAAGACATGTCTTTTTATATTTTAAAATCATATTTAAATAATATCAATATCTCTAATTTTACGGTGTATGTAAAACTGATAAAATGCGATAAAATTTGGTTATTTTTGTAAAACGATTATTAACATACTTTTAAATCTTTTAATATTCTTTTATTATCTTTATTAGATGTTTTTAATAAGATTTATCTTTTTAAATAAATATTTAAACCTATTTATTTAAGCATTTATTTATTTTTAACAAAACTTAAATTTTGTTGATTTGTTCTAAAATCCAAATTTAAAATTTTTTAATTATCAAATATAAGAATAAATAATTTCTCTATTATTATCTATTGTATATAACTTATTTATTTAAGTTTTAAACCTTTTTAAATTTAAAATAAATGAAATCACTCATTTTCGAAGTAGCGAAATTACAGGTCGTTACAAGTCTTGACTCCACTCCGATAGTCAGAGATTATCCTGATATTGGGTGAATTCGCTTTCTCTTTCTCCCATGCGGGAAATTGAATTCTGCATTGATTTTGTTCCCGGAATCTCGATTGACAGGTTAAGGTCGTCCGCGATTTATATAAGTCTATTCATCTTTTCTCCTTTATTCTATCTATCTTATCTCACTTTCGAGCCCACCTATTTTAGTTCGAATTCTCTTTGACTAGGGTTCATCTAAATTTGAATCTCTATCCTTGATGTAAAATCCATTCTTGAATCCGCTTGTGAGGGAGAGTATTTGTTATTAATATAAAATGTTTTATATTATGTTGTTTGAGTTGTTAAGTTTGAATATTGGGTTTCGATCGATTCGTCTAGCTAACGCTATCTATAGAAATTCCAGAACACTTGAACAGAACAAACTGACACAATTTTGTTTTCGAAATTGACAAAAGAAATAATTTTGTGTATGATTATATTATATATAAAGGTATAATTTTCTGAAATTAGATAGTTAAATGAATTAGTCATTAGATATGATAATACTAAGTTTTCATTGATTGTTTTGTCAACAGTCATAAATCATTAACTATTGTTGTAGTTGCCAGGAGTTGAAAATTTTAAAATGATTTGTGAGTAAAATGAATTTAAATTAAGAATTTGGGAATTTAATTTTCGGTACTTTTCTAAATTTGGTATTCAATGTTTTGAAAAATATATTGTAAGTATTTTCTAATAGGAATTGTTTTCAAAGAATTTTTAATGAAGAAAATCAATACTCTCCTCTTTTGTCGCTAGAAAATAATTTCGGTGATGACTGAAACATCATCGACATTCATTTCGAGTCTCAAAGTCGAGAGATCGCTTAGTAGCTTTGCTGCACTTTTGCTTGAAGACAGATTTGATTTGGATTTCTTGAGTATGATTTGATGTATAAAATATATGTATGTATATATTTACTTCAAAATTGGTTAAAGTGAAATCCTGAAATTTAGTTCTTAAAATTCCGTGTTCAGTAATGGTTTCAATAACTGAAATAAAGCAAAAAAATTTGAATAACTGGAGAGTTTAAAATAAGAAATGAAATTGAAACGGTTAATTAGGAAAATTTATTTGTATAATGATCAATTGCATTCTAACACATATATATATGACTTACCTAAAATATTCAAAAAAGTTAAATTACTAATGTGGATATGTAATTGAAGGTTATACAAGAGAAATTTAGTAATAAAATGTTCAAACTGAATTTTTGCTCAATAGAAATGTTGTAATTAGGAGGAAAATTGGTAAACCGTTCAATTACATTTGAAACTTTAAATAAAACTTATCTGGATAGGGTTTGAATGTAATTGAATAATATACAATATGATGTAAGTAATAATATGTCCAAAAATAATATTTTGTTAAGGGATTTATAAATAATAAAATGGTAAAAAAGGGGAAGAATATTTTGTTGACTAATATAGGGTTATAATAAATGTTTGTACATGTAATATATGTTGCAAAATAAATATTAAGTGAACTAAATTTAGTAAATAAAGGAGAATGATAGTTAAGCAAATAAATATGAACCGAAGAATGGTTAAAAATTTGAATTATAAGTGGAGTTAACTTAACTGAAGAAAATGGATAAAATAAATGAGTTAAATAAAATAAATTTTGTTTTAAAGGAAATTTTGTAATAAAGGTTAATAATTGAAGCCAAATCAATTGAATAAAAATATATTGAATTGAACCAATCAAATGTGAGTATAATGAATATTTGTTGATTGAACAAATTAGATTTAAACCATAATAATTGAATATAAATCAATTTAAAAACTAATGATTTTTATATGGTTTTAAATAGATTATTGTATTTTGTACTCTAATCTATCTTTTCTTTCTAGTTGTTTCTATTCTCCTGCCTCATTCCTTTTCAGGGATGAAAAGTATTGAGTGGGGGAGAGTGCAACGACCCATAATTTTTGACGATTTTTATAACGTAATTAATTGAAATTTTATGAAAAATTTAAACAATTGAATTGGGTAATAAAAATTTGGTATTTGGAATACATCTATTTAAACATAGTAAATGGTAAATTTTCATTGGAAAATATGGAAGTTAGTTATTGTGTAATTTTCAATTTAAAATCAATCAATATTGATGAAAATAAAATGTTTTGGAAACCTGAATATTTTTATATAGAAAATTTGTAAATCATTTTTTGAGTGAGACGTCATAATTCATTTTGTCAAATTTGATCTTCTCTAGCCCCGTTAATCTTATTTTCGGCAAATTAGCAGCAATTTTGGCACCAAAATATCGACTTTTGATAGGATGGTAGTATCACTCATATTTGTGTACCGTTTTGTTCGTCTCGTCGTGCTGATCTCCAGAGTATATTCATTTGTACAATTCAGTGTCCGGTGCGCGACAGAATTGACAAACCGATTAGCTATTTCGGTACCCAACTTGAGCCTTTTGATTTCCATGTGGCCATTCATTATCCACCGTTTAAAACTGAATGGCCACTTAGCTTTTATTATCCCTTAATCGTATAGGCGTGACTATTGCTTTTCCTATTGTTTCAATATTTATTCTGTTTGGTTCTTTCTTATTCACTTTCGTTCTGACACTAAAGAAAGTATATATATAATGTGAGTTCGTTCCTGTATTTTTTACTTTATAAATTGTTCATCTTTCCTCTTAAAAGCCCGCTCTCTTCCAAATCGTTCACCTTCTCCTTTCCACTTAAATTCTTCTCTAATAAAAAATATAGTAATATAATATAAGTTTATATATAGAAGCTGCTGCTGTAAACTTCTTTTGCCTATGACCATTTCTGCCACCCACCTGACGCGACAACGCACAACCCAGTGTCTCTGCCTCCCATGGCAACTCGGCCATCCCCTACACCCGACCACACCGCCCCTACATCTAACACATCCCTCCTTTACAATGCACAAACCCAATCATAGCAAGCACACCGAACCACCTCCCCCTTGTAGCCTCATTCGCCACCAACTGCAGCCGCGTTCACCATCTTTCCCCTGCCTCTCCACCTTCCACACATAAAAACAGCCTACCCACTGCCCCACTACCGAGCGCACGCACCAACCTCGGCCTACCACCTCATCAAAGACTCCTCTACCTTATTTCCACTGCTAGACACCAAGCACCCCGGCCTTGCTCCATCCTCCCATCGCCTTGCTAAGATTGCTCTGAACTCGACCCACGCAACTCCAAGCTGCCGTGTGCAGCAGCAGCCCATGCAACTGCCGAGACCCTTTAAACGGCCTACCATCCCCTCCTTGCTTTTTCTGTTGTTCGGACGCCTCTTTTATTTCTATATAAATGGTATATATATGTTTAAAGTATATTATATTATGTTAGTTATATTGATTTTTGATATAGTATGTATGTACGTACAGAGTTGTATACTTTAGTTTATATAAATATATAAGGACTGTTGGTATGATATAAATTTAAATTGGTTATATACAATATGCTATTATAAGTCTTATAAGCTATGTTATTTTTGTTACATATATAAAGGTTTTCAAACCATATTATATGTAGTCTACGCATATATATATATATATATATATATATATATATATATAAGTTATGAAAGTGTATGTGCTGTTAGTATAAAATGCAAGCTTGTCGGTTTAGCTGTTTATAATATATAAAAATATATAATATTGCTTATAGTGTATAAGTTATATATATATCAGTGTATATATAAAGATTTAGTCTAACTTTATATATATATATCAAGTTATATACATGGAATGCTTAAAGATTATTTTAAATTTACAATAGGTCCAGTGTATTCATATTTTGGTGTTAAATGTAATTCAGTGAAAATGTTTAATATATTTATATATATTACGCCAAAATATTTATATAATATGTTAAATAATAATGTAAGTTATATATGCATATAAGTATGTTATCTTGTTTGTATATATATATATAGTATGGTTAAAGAAGATTATATATGGCTTTTGTAAAAATCATATTTATTTAAATTTATACTATTATTTTTAAAATAGATTTTTGTAACAAATTTTATATATAAATAATATGTTTGAAAAAAAATTATTTGAATCTATGCTATAAATTTATTAATTCTATATATGATATGTTTAGAATATATACTTGGTCCATCGAATCTAAAATTCAGCTTGCCTTGTTTCTCCGCTGTCCAGATTCGCAGCAACAGATCTTGCTTTGTCTCTTTGTTGTTTGCGTATCTATGTCCGTGCTTCCCATCCTAGTTATCACTCTAGCCTTGAAAGATGAGCAATCACTCACAATTAACATTCTTATATTTAGTAAATTTGATTTCACTTGAAACGACAATTGAAATATACCGTTGAATTTGAATTTTTTCAGTTATTTAAATTGTTAAATATGATATGTAATTATCTGCCATTGTTTACCTATGATATATGACACCATATCCTGTTGCATATATTTTATTTCATTTATCACTAATGATATATGCCCGTTGTTGATAAGTTATATTATTTGTTCTCACTCTGCAAGTTCCATGTTAGTTTAAAATTTCCTATGGGTTGAAATGATACATACCCTAACGATCTTGTAGAATAGGGAAAAATTATTATGGATTAAAATGATAAACCCAAGCGATTTTCATTGATTTTAAAATTTTGGGATTTGCGGGTTGAAATGATATATACCCGTAGATATTTAAATTGCGGGTTGAAATGATATACCCGAAGATATTTAATTGCAGGTTGAAATGATATATACCCATAGATATTTAAATTGCGAGTTGAAATAATAAATATCTGTATCAGTTGACCACAGGATAGAAAATTATATACGGACACCGTTGATCTATATGTGAAAAATGATTTCCAAAGTTTAAAAGGAAATATATGGGTTTTATCGAATATTGACTTTTAGAAATATAATGTATAAATGTTATTTTTTTTATATGTATAAAATTTAGTTTTTTACAATAATATGTTTTGGGAAATTTTAATTTATAAGTTGTTTTGATAATATAATTTTTGAGTTTTTTCTTATAATTTTATTATTTTAAAAATATATATAAGATTTAATACAAAATACATTTAATAATAAGATTTAATTTAATAATTTTTTAAATTAGTATATAGTATGTTTAAGTATTTATTTAAATTTATATTAATATTTAAAAACTGGTTTGTGTAACTTTAATAATAAAGGTTGGGAAGATAAATTAGTGTTGACTTGGAATTTTGATTGGTTAATAATTGAACTTAAATAAGAATTGATTTAAACTTATTGATTGTGAGGTTTTGAAAGATATGGTTTATAACTTAATTTGATAAAAAAAGTAACTAAATTATTATCCTCAACTTCAAAATAAAATTGAGACTGAATATTTAATATTTAATTAAAATTTATAAATTGAGATTTTATTTAATTGTATTAAATGATTAAGTCGATATGTTAGAATTTGAATTTTATTGGAATTGAAATGATAGTTCAAACCTGGATTTGAAATTGAAGAAAAAAAATAAAAATGTTTTGTTGAGAATTTGAATTGAATCCTTAACCTTTTTAATGGAAAGTGGTGAACGTGGATATATTTAAATTGAATTTTGAATTTAAGCTAATTCGAATCAACTTGTGAAATTAGAGAAAACTATTATTTTACGTAAAGTATTTTTAATGTATAAACTATTTTATTATATAAACTATTTTAATTTATAACTATTTTAGTATATATACTCTTTCCATATCTAAACTGTTTAAGTCAAAAGTGTTATGATTTCCAAAGTGTCATGATTTCAAAAGTGTTATGATTTCAATGGTGTTATGATTTCGAAAGTGTTATAATTTTGAAAGTGTTACGATTCTGGAAATGAATATTATTTAAAGTGAATGATGATATCGAATTGATATGATTTCGAAATGAATATGACATTTTGACATGAAGTATGAACTAGTTTAAATGAAATGATCACGGTGTGAAATAATCGTTTGGTTATTAAAGAGATCGGAATCGGATATTGTCATACTCTCTGTCAAAACCGAAAACCACTTTAACAACTGTGCACGTGGTGGAGATTCCAGAATGAAGTAGGATGGTTTGGCGATGATTCTATATGGTATTTACATAGCCCTGACTCCCGTGAGTCAGCTTGATGTGGCTAAAACAGGAGTTATACCGAGCCAAGTGGGGTCATTCCCCCTATCGGACATATTTCATCGATACCATTCTATTGCTTTTTTATTTGATTGGGTGCACGTTTGATTTGGAAGTGCGTCACGAGGTGGGCGGTAGTAGCTGTTATGCGTTACCACCAGTCCGGGAGTGCAAATGGTGTATCTATCCTGGCATTACCTCGAGTGCCGCGTCGCTTGCCCTATCGTGCCTTCTACGAGTTTGGTTTGTACCATACCTATGGAGTGTCTTCTGATGGCCCTCTAGTTTACGGAGGAATTATGGTACTGTATAGACTATGGGAATATTTAAAAATGTGTTAAAGGGGATATGAGTAACGCCTTAATGCTATTTTAATATTTTACTTTACTATAGACATATTATAATAGCGTATATTACTACATAGTAGATAGTTCCACGGATCCTTAGAGGATGGAAATCCCAAACATCCTTTAAGTTACTTGATTTCAGTTGACATTTCACTTGAGTTGAATTTATTAATATAAGAATGTTAATCCTGACTCGAGTGTTTTGTGTTATGCTTTATGCTCGGGTCAGACTGAGTGTCACAGCATTTGAGACTCACCTTTGGAGTTGAAACTTCACTTGGAGATCCATCTATATATATTCAGCTTTCAGCTATCCAGTTGTCTTGTTCTGACTTGTCATCTGTTTGTATTTGAGATTCAATTGTATTTGAGATTCTATTGTATTTCATTTCAAACTATGTTTTTTTACAGTAGCTTCATGGACTACTATTTATCTATTCCGCTGCTTATTGTTATATTACTCTGTGTCTGTGATTCTGTGATTGATTTATTTGCTGTATATCCTGAGTTTTGCCAAATATAAATTAACAATCTGACAATTTGAGCAATTCAAGTCCGACATGTGCGGATGCAAATGGTTTGAAATACCTGGTCGTTACATTGATTCTTTTCCTCACATAAATATTAATATTGGTTAACCATTCTTAAAGACTGTTAAGTCAATTCGGTGAATGTTGTTTATGTTGGTTAAATTGGTTATGTGTCCACCCTTAAATGATTATTTATTGGAATTCCATCAACGTGTTAATTTGCTATTTGGCTTGTAGAAGCAATAGGTACAATGACTTTATTTTATTCTAACTTCTTGTATATGTAGTAAAGTCAATTTAAATTTATTTTAATCAATCTTCTTCGATACAATAACATTTTTGAGTTATAATACATTTTATTTCTAATAAAAAATATTTAAGAGTACGAGTTGGTTCATATCATAGGTGAAGAAAATGAATCACTTTTCCTTGTTATTCTCTTTTTTAACATTCAGAAAATTTGATAGAGCAATTTGGACGTTAAAATAATATCGTCATAAATATTAACAAAGTTTTTCACTATGCTAAATATGTAGTTGAAGTTTATGGTTAATTTTGTACATATTTAATTGCATTATTAATAATTGATGTCAAAGGAATACATTTTTAGAGTTAGATATTAAATAAGTCATCAAGTTACATTAATCGCAATACATGTGATCATCATTAGTATAGAATTATTCTATATTTGAATGAAACTTTTGTAAGATTTAATTTTTGTGATGAATATTGCTAATGAAAGTCCATTCACGATAATTCTTTTGCGCATAATATTGTTAGAATTTATTAATCATTTGCGATGCTTTATATGTGTCTAGAAGAGTAAAATGCAGTTTGATTTTAATTTTCAATTTTAGTTTTAAATTCTTATGTTTTTTACGACATATAATAGTGTCGCAGACAACAGGAGACATATTTCGCTACGTAGAACATTAGTGACGTAACTTTGCATCGCAGTTGGTGGGCAGTAGCGACTTATAATTTTGCATCGCAAATATTGTGTCGCGAAAATTTAAATCTGTTGTACCATATAATTATTACATATTAAATACTAAATAATAAATATTACTTCTTAATTATTAAATATGTCTTATAAATCATTAATTACTAACAATTAATTATTAAAAAGTAAATGTTAAATATTAGTCTAAGTATCGAATATAAATTATTAATTTGTAACTATTGATAGTAATTATTAACTATTAATCATTAAATTTTAATTATTAATTCTTAATAGTAATTATTTAATATTCGTTATTATTTATTATTTATTAATTATTAATTATTTAATTATAATAATCAATTATTCAAAATTAGATATTAAATATTACTTCTCAATTATTAATTATTAAATATATTTAATAAAAAATTAATCGTTATTAAATTGGGATAAGCCCCTCAAAATTTTATACTTAAAAAAATTACACAAATGCTCGTTGCAAATTCCTTGGAAATCTACTGCAAAATAGCTTCGAAAAGTAAGCGTCAGTAATCTGCCTCAATTGATAATAGAAATTAGCACCAAAATTTTTTTGTCGATAAATTGACGCAATTTGTAATTGTTTGGTGGTGGATATAATAAGTTGACGGTGATAATATAAAAGAACTTGAAGTAGAAAAACTTGATATTATCCCTTGTAAATCACATGGAAATTCGTAGCAAATTTAGTGACGGAAAATTCCATCGCTATCATCTGCAACTATTTTCAGTTTTTCTTGCAGTGTTAGGTGCACTAGTAGGGAAATCTCAAGAGGGGTTTGCAATGGAGTTGAGGTATCAAGTGTCTATTGTAGAGTACACATCTTCCCATAAAGAAGTATTAAGTGGCCTGCTGAGATTTTAAACGATGTTAGTTAGGGAGTACCAAAAGTGGTCCGCCTTGGGTTAGGTATTAAATGATATAGACCTACTTATGATATATGTATTAAATGGTTAGAGTATGCCTAATTTCCAATAAAAAGGTATTAAGTGATTTGTGTACTTTCTCTCTATTGTTAGGACATGACCGATGGTAGTTGCATGGGACTAGAAAAGGCCTTTGACCTACCCTTGAAGGTAAGTTATAGAGTTCGACTAGAAAAGCATAAGTCATAGAGTTGGACTAGAAGGGCCTTCGTGCTACGGTTGGAGATTTCATGTAGGACATAGTATAGGAAGCGCAAGAATTATTATTTATCTAAATGATACTGCCCAAATAATATTATGGAAAGATTTAGATTTACATTCACCGGACATTATTGTTCTGGTCCCCTCATTACAACACACAAATCAAAGAGACGATGCTGGTAGAGAAGATGAAGGTAGAGGCGAAGTCTTATGGCAATTTAAATATCAATTTATGTGTTTGATATATTGTATCCAGTTTCAGACAAATTGTTATTTTGGGATATTTAAGATGATATCTTGTATTTCTGAAATTTGAATTTTTATGAAATGGGTACTTATTTATGATGTTATATTTTATCCTTTCCACTGTGAGATTCTCATAGCATGGATAGATAGTTCTGTGTATTGTTTATTGTACCAATTTTATCAACCAACAACTAGCTTTGAAATGGGCCAAAGGTTCAATAGGCTTTTATTGAGTCGAAAATTAGGCTCATTTCGAGGTAGGTTGTTACGGGTACCGACCTGAATCAGGTTAGTATCTGAATTTATGCATCCAAAGTCGATTTGCTCTTTATATTTAAGCTATTTTCTTCCATCTCTTGCCATTCCAAGTCTCAAAATCAACCCGGTGCCGACCAAATCATGTCAGTATCGACATGATTTTGTTGCTCGAAAGTTCGTTGAACTTTCTAAGTTTCTTTATGTCATCATTCTAGATGATTCTAATCATGTTGGCGTGAATCATACTAGCGAAAATCATGTCGCTACGAACCTGATTTGCATTTCTAAAATTAGGCCGCTACCAACCAGCATGTCGGTATTGATGTGATTTTGTCATTTGAAAGTTCGTTAAACTTCCTAAGTTTCTTTATATCATCATTATAGATGATTCTAATCATGTTGGCATGAATAATGTTGGTGAAAATCGTGGTACCAACCAAAGTTGCATTTCTTAAACTTAGCCAAATCTTTGATTTCTTCAATCTTGCCATCTTCCAAGTTTCTTGACTCAACCCTTTACCAGTTTGCAGTCCATTTCATTAGTTTGAGTCTATTCTAAGATTGGAAAATTAGGTCATAACACTTTCCTTCAAAGTACGTCTTATGTGTGTAAGGTGTGTTTTCTCAAGAACGGGTCCTAGGAGTGATTAGTCATTGGTAGTCGAGTTCTTTGAATATCCATCGATCTAAGTTGTGGTGAATTATCTTATTCCTTAAATTCCACCTTCAAATTAAATATCATTCTAGACCATAAAAGCTGACGACTATAGTCCGTGCTTGAGTGTTAGTCATAAATCTTAATAATTCCATGTTCTCCTAGAGTTATCATGTCAAACATCATTACCAAAGCCATCCCATATTCGCCTAGGGTTAAGTTATCAATTATCATTATAAAAATTATCCCGCGTTTACCCGTGGTTAAATTATCATAAATTGAAGTGGTCCCATGTTCATTCAGGATTTAGGTTGGCATAAGTAAATAACTATATAGTCCCGTGTTTGTCGGGATTTATATACTTTTTGTTAATCAATGGGGTATATTGCTATTGATTGGAAAGTTACTTATAAATTGTCTAGTATCTCCTAGCATCCTATTACAAGTAAACCCAATAGAATCGAGGAAATGCCAATCATTAATCAATAAGTTATTATTATCAAATCATAATGCATTTAAATCTAAGGCCAAGTTTGGATATCTTCAGATTGCATAATCAATGTTCAATCCAGGGTATGATCTCTTAGATCATATATTCATGTCGAGTCCAATCCGCTCACTGTCCAGTGAGGGGACGCAATGTCCAAGTGAGTCCACCCGCTCACTATTCGATGAGGGGACTTACTTTTCTATATAAGTCCATCCATTCGCTCTCCGCAATGGGGACTTGTGCCTTATGGTTAATCATCTCGTCTATTCGGTCAGGAAAACAATGTCCAATAAGTTTATAAACAGTATAATATTCAAAATCAAATATTCATTTACTAAATCCAAATCAAAGGAATAAGAAAATATCCTTTGCATTCCTACTATCGATGATTAATATCAAACATCGAACTTAGAGCATACCTAGAGAGGGATCGAGGTCTCATACATGTGTAAGCATTTTGATAGTAATTTACCTTATTTATTTGAAATTAAAACAAAACAAGGGAATTAAACCTGACCCTTATCCACCATGATCATGGGATAATCATTCTTGACCTGCATCCTTGGTCTTATCCTATTACATGTGTCACATAGGGTGGCTACTCATGTTGCACCATGCTGCAATTCGATACCCTACGTATTGTTGTAGTCTGTTGTTCCGAACCTGCTCTTCTATTAAATCACGAAGGTGTCTGCACTCGTTCATTTCATGTCCATCCATCTCATAGAATATAAATTTTTTCTAGACCTTCACTCTTGACCCATGGGTTCTCTCTTAGCTGGCCTCTAATAAGGATTTTCAACTAGTATCTAGGTATATCATCGCTGGGGTTTCAATTAGGTCTGTATAGGAAGCGAATTTCGGTTTCCTCCTTTACCACTGAAGCCTTCTTCAAGTTTTCGCTTTCCTTTGTCCTTACTTTATCCTGCTCCGGATGGTCCTCCGTCATCCACAACATTAACTTCAGCATATTCGGCCTTAGCATCATCCTAGCGTAGATATCTCTCGGTTTTATGGTAAAAATCCGTAAGATCCATTGATGGATCCATTTCCAAAGCAAATTTGAAGTCATTCTTATTTGTGACTCCAAATATTGATGCCATCAGAATTATCGATGGATCTGCCTTATGAACCGCAACGGCTGCTATGTTAAATCAAGTGAAATAACTTATTAGGTGTCTTCGCCTTTCTACTTCATGCTCAAAATCATCATTGCATTCTTTGGTCAAGAAATGTAAATCTAAATTGTCTTAAGTCCCACGTGCTTATGAACCCATTCTCTAACTGTCTAAACTCAATTGCAACCAACTCCATCAAGAATAATAGGAAACAACATCCTATGACTTCCTTAGAAGCGCCCAATACCTCCATACGTCGGATGTATCTCATCAAATAAAAGGTTGGATCTATCTTTCTATTGTACAGTTTCAGTGTCGGTAGATTAAAATCGGATTGATTCGTTACGTATCGGATGTTGGGAGTAAATGGATTTTTGTTCACATCCTCCAAACTTTGTTCTTGGAGTCCACCTTTAACTATTCTTCTGACCATTTCAGCTATTTGGTCATTTTCATTTAATGGAAGCCTCCGATCAATAGCTTCATTCTGCCCTCCCCCGTTCCTACTATGAGCTTCTGGTTCGAACTACTGTTGTTGTGCACCCGCACTCCAATCTGCATTTGCGGCTCCAGCATCGTCCACTCTTAGATCCCAGCTTGCTCTAAGTTCAGATCCACTGTGCCCTATTGTAAATTCATATCGGTGCCGACCTGATCATTGTCAGTACCGATATGAGTTGGTTGTAGGGGCTCAGTTCTAGTTTGCTCTATTCGAGCTCCCAATATTCGTGCATTTGTTTTTGGCCTCTGATTCTGAGTTTTGGCTGCTTTGGCTATTTCTTGCTATCCTATTCTTCTGATAAATCCATCTTGCATTTCTTGTTGTCGATTCATCATCCCATCTTACATCTCCTTCATCATCCTTTTCATCTCAGTCAATCCATCATCCTATCTTACATCTCCTTCATCATCCTTTCCATCTCCTCACCGATCCACCAAAAATGTAAATATATCAAAATAAGCAAAGAAAAAACGTGATTTTTTTAGTGGTTCGACAAATTCTCCCATCTACGTCCACTTTAATTTTATCATCTTATGTTTTCTACCTAGAATACAAAGATTACCTCAAATTTGAACATAGTTTGGTAGATTTTGGATTTTTTTCAAGGGTTTCAAGAAAAAAGATAGAAAAAGGAGCTCCAAAAGGAAAAGTCCTCTCCAAATTGTGGGTAGCTGAATCCATGCATCAATCTTGCTCTCAGGGAGTGAATTCATCTAACTCTTCAAGGTTTGATAATCCGGTAGGTAGAACAGGTCATACCGCATGAATATCAAAAAGAAGATTAGGTTGGTACCGACCTGAATCAGATCCATAGCACCTTGAGTTTATGCATCCAAAGCTAATTTTCTCTCCATATTTATGCTCCTTTTATCAACCTCTTGCCATTCCAAGTCTCAAAACTAGGTCAGTAGCAAACTAATCATGTCGACACCGACATGATTTTAAATTTAAAATTTTTTCAAGCTATATCATCATTCTTGATGGTTTTAATCATGTTGGCGTGAATTGTATCGATGGAAATCATGTTTGTACCAACATGAATCATGCTGGTGCTAATTCGATTTGCATTTCTAAAACTTAGTCAAATTTTATTTCTTCAATCTCGTCACCTTCCAATCTCCTTGACTCATTCCTTCATTAATTTGTAGTCCATTTCATATGTTTATTTCTATTTTAAGACTAAGGAAAATCTAGCTATAACATGAAGGTTTCATTATGTATCCATATTCGTATCAACAAAAGTGGTAAAATTGTTTTTTCATTCAAATATTAAGATATATAATCACATAACACTAATAATGTACATAAATAATATTACCCGATTTAATTCTTTTCATTTATCTCAATGAATTCATCATACATTATACCGTAAAATTTTATGTTAGTTTCAAATTCCTACATTTTAAATTTTCTACAATTATTTACACCTCCCTTAATTATTTTCTTATATGTTATATTGAAATCCATGCATTTAAACTACTTACAAAATCTCAAATTTAAACTACTTAAATAATCTTATGAAATAGTAAGTTTATGCTTCTAATAAATCTAAAAATACGTAATAAATTCAATATACATATGTATGTATGTATGTATGTAAATGTATATGCATACGTATATATATTTGCACTACAACAAAACAGCCATTTTACAACGGGCAATGCCTGTTGTAATATGGATTTCGCAACGGGCATGAGCCCATTGTATTAGGCCTCGTTGTAATAGGTTGACCATATTTTACAACGGGCATTGCCCGTTGTAATACATCTTTTTACAACGGGCAATGCCCGTTGTAATACATGATATTGCAATGGTTTCTGACCATTGCAAAATAAATGCAAATTCTAAAAATATTACAGCAGCATCCATGCAATACATCCATACCAATAATGAATAATTTAACGAGTAATAAATATTATCATAAAACAACCAAAATCACATACGAAAAGACTAAAAGCTAGAGTCGTAAAATTTCAAAACATTCCAAAAAGTTAGATAAGTTTACATCGACATAATTCTAATATACACATGACAACTAGTTTCATAACAACCAAATACATAAAGCATTAACACATAATTAACACTTCTTCCTTCTATTACTGTTTCTGTAATAAAACTTCTCCCTTCTTCATTGCAACTTCTCCCTTCTTCATTGTACTCCCACCCAAATCTAGTCCTTCTATTACTGTTTCTGTAATAAAACTGAAGTCAACATGATATAAATCTGACTAAACACTTTTATAATCTACACATGCAAGTTGAATGGAATGGTAAGCATTGCAACTTCTCCCTTCTTCATTGTACTCACACCCAAATCTAGTCCTTCTATTATTGTTTCTGTAATAAAACTAAACTCTACATGATATAATCTGACTAAACACTTTTATCAAACATTTATGCTTGAATCTTTATGGGAAGAAACGCCAAATATTTTTTATGGGTTGTTATTCATTAGATATTACTATCGAATTTATGAAAAAGGTTAAAATAGTCATTATTAATGGTTTATTTTTTTGGGTAAGAATATATACCTTCATTTGTTAACCAGCTATAAGTTTCATCGAAACCTTTCTTCATAAATACAATCCGAACCAGCAACTTCCCAGTAAGTTTTGCAGCCATGTACATTCAAGAGCCGAAAATGAAAACATAATTTTAGGGGATATGATAGAAATGTAGCATGCATGCATCCGCTCCAAGCAAATTTGAACGAATAATGCATGCTCTTTTGATCAAACATCCAAAAATCACCCAATTCAGCTGCATCAGAGAAACTGCTCCATAGAATTTCATGTAGACAATTAGAACCTTAGAGGTGTGCTGTCATTATTCAATGCACAATAACAGTTTTCATGTAAAGCTAGAAGAGTGGGGATCTTGTGAGATACTGAAGTTATTGTGCACATAACGTCAGATTTTAAAGTCAACTTATACACTTGATTCAGAAAATTAGTTTATTAAAATGTTTCTCACAAAAAAATTATGTTAATGCCTGCGCGCTTAATAACCACGCACAGCTTGATACCTTTCTGTGTAAAGGATGCAACTGAAATACAGACATATTTCATTAAAATAACTATTGATGTATAAGCTCAAAAGGAAAAAGGGAAAAAAAGGAAAAGAAAAGGTGAATCGTTGAAGATTAGACTTGCCTGCATCATGATGTTGAACTTGGGTTGGAGACATTAACATTCTATCATTTTCTCCATGTGAACTAATAGTGGTTCCATAGACACATTCTATCATTTACAAATACTCTGCTCCAAGTATCATTACATAGACAATCAAATTATCATAATTAAAGTTTACCCTACTTTTCTTGCAAAAGATCAGACTTAATCGAAAACTAATTTCATGTACATATTTACGTCCTCCTTGTTTCCCCAACCACTGTACTTGACTTCATATCCATTTGCAGTAATTGCCTCAATAGTTGCATCATACCTACGTATTCAATTTGTCAACCATGGAGAACATACAAAACCAGAAAATAGTGAACATTTAGATATTTTGACTAGATAGCACAATAATCCCAAGTCAGCACATACTAAGGATAATTGATAATTGATAATTTGAAATTAAAATATATAGAAAGATAATGAAGGAGAAGAGAGAATTTCTAGAATCAATGAAATAGTTAGATAAATTTGTTACTAAGGGATCTCATTTTCCTCTTTTTAGCACCATTGCTAAAAAATTACCATAAAATTTTACACCGTACTATTTCTAATATCAGATTTTTTTTAAGGGGCTGTCAAGGGTATCATTTTTTATTTTATTTTTGTACGATGTACAACTGTGAACCAACGTTATTTTTAGCGGCCATCAATTATTTTGAGTTTCATGAATTCGCTTGTTCGTTTCAGTTTCTTTGTTCCAACTGTCTGCAGTTTTCAAGTAAGAAATGCACATATGCAGAGCACAAATTTTATGCTTCAGCCTTAGTACTTTTACAAAAACTACAAATGTATAAACAATAAGGTAAATAAGGATACAAAACATCGAAAACTAATGAGAAGAACTCCTTCCGCACCCAAACACAAACGAGCTCGCTCACATTCTTCCAGTTTTGAACGTATTCAATATGAAAAACACATAAAAAAATAAATCAATTTAAATGATAAAAAAGTTGTGTTTAAAGAAAAAGAAAAGAGAAGAAGAAGAAGTGTACTTACTGTGCATATCAGAGACAGTAGGGTAAGCATGGTCTCGAACAGACCAAGCTAATAGACTTGTTAACAAGTAAATGAGTCCATATATATATAGTGCCATCGCAGGATTTGAGCCGATATAGAACTGAATATATCTTAAGCTCTTCATCATTGTATAAAATCTATCTTTGTAAGTAATAGTTTGACCAATGATGACTGATGCAATAGTATTTTCTGAACAAAATATATTCAGTATTATGATTCCCTTAAATGTGTGCCAAAAAATTCTGCTATTTTAGAGACCATGCAAAATTTAAAAACAATATAAATTGTTCTACAACCATATATATTTCCTTCACCGTTCAAACTTCTCCACCAAATCTAATAGTCCATGACCATTGCTCCTTTGACCACTGATTTTAACGGGAAAATGGAATAATTATTGGTAACGTACGTCACTTACATTGCATTAGAAGTTACCTGTTCAAAAATCCAAGAATTAAACAAGCAAAATTCCAAAAAAATGGAAAGTGAAATGTAAACAGGAATAAAGTAACAAAATGCTTATGAAAATAAAGCAACCAGTGTCGCAAAGGCCTGAATGTTTATTTTCTGCCAACCAAACGAGATTCCTAGCAACTTGAATTTATACTGAGAATCAGATACCATGTGGCATTTTCTTTATTTCAAATAGCACAGGCTAAAACTGAAATACAAACCGACTAATCATGCAATCTCAGTAGAAAGATTGTGAATGGTTAAATATGAACATAAAATCGAAGTTAAACATAAAGAAGATGGTGGAATAAATTATGCCAAATCTGAACATAAAATTGACGTTAAACGTAGAGAAGATAGCACCGAATGATAATAACTCCACTGCAACTCAAAATCTAGTTTGGGATTTCTACAATTATCTCCCCAGTAAGGACTTCAACTAAAAAAAATATCAAATCTACATATTGAAAACAGGAATCGAACTGAAATATGTAAAAACCAGTCACTGGTTCGGACTTTCTTCAGATCTAAGACCGAGTGGCAATTATCCGACAATGATAAGGGAGGGCAACAAGCGACACAAGAGGTGAGGTGAAGAGTCGGAGGAGGCCGAATGGGATTTGAGGAGGACAACAAACGAAGGCGATTTGAATTAGGGATTTGATGAGGACGGGTCGCCAGTCGCCATTATTTCGTGAAAAAATGAATATTCACTTTGAACCAGGTGATTCTCTAATAACTGGAAAGTAAAAAGTCTATTAAAATGCTGCTTGAACCTCTTACAACGGGCACTATATGAGTGTTGTAAAATTGGTACCTATTACAACGGTCATTTTGTGAACGTTGTAAAATTGACATCTATTACAACGGGCACAAAAGGACCATTGTAAAAGCATTCTATTACAACAGCCAGCCATTGCCTGTTGTAAAAAAGGTGTTGTATAAGCATCTATTACGACGGCCCTGAATGGACCGTTGTAATAGCCTTCTATTACAACGGGTATCAAATGCCCGTTGTAAAAAGGGCGTTGTAATAGAGTATTTTTGTTGTAGTATTGTATTCATATTAACAAAAATGGTAAATTTCTTTTTTCCATTCAACTTTAAATATATATAAATCGTATATACATTTCAAAAGTTTAAACTTTTTTACCATTTCAGATCTTTACTGGGCCTATGAAGTCTAATTTATTTAGAACATTTCCAAATTTATTTTAAATAAAATCGTTTTTTATTTAAATTTATAATATAATTTTATTTCAACTTTATGTTATTACTATATTATAAATTTATCTATATGATTTATACCTCTGTGACGTAAAACAGGCCGATGTAGGAATTATGCATGCATTGTGGAGGTACTCGATCAATGCAGGACGGTAGCTAAGAATAAAAAATAAAGAAAAGTCCAAACACAAAACCTGTAGAACATCTCACAGTGCACAGATAAAATATAATATAACAACGTAGATGTAAAACAGAAGAAACAATGATATAATCAAATGAACCGTAAATAAGAACATCAGTGTGCAACAGGTTCACAGACTGTACAAAACTGAAATAAAGAGTTTATACATTCTAAATCTCCATAATAAACTCTATAACTATCTCAAACGATATATAAGTATTGACATAACTCAATAATACTGCACAGTGGAATATAAGTGATAATAAGCTCCAAGTACAGATATATGAAGGCCTAGCATCCTGCTTGTACTCTGTACAGCTCCATGCACTATCCAGACCTACTATCCCTAATATATTCACTTAATAGTGTCCGAGATAATAAGAAGTAAAACATAAAACCTCAGGCTAGACAACAGTCTTGCGTGAGCGATATATCATCTCAAAATACTATAAACTCATAATATAGTAAATAAGGTATAGGGTATGAACAACCATACCTGATATGTCCCTACATCTAAAGAGTTAGCATATAAATACAATATATGTTACATTGCTATTAAAAATGGAAATATAGGGTATAGGGGTATCACACAGCATACTAAGCACACGGTAAGCACAACATCCATCACATAGTCTTGAACCTCTCACTTAAGTGCTTTACATACTTGATAACTCCCTCAAATGATCAACTCATTGCCTGCACAAATGGCTAGGGACTAGACACAAGTAGGCATCCAAAAAATATGGGTACACGTCGACTACCCTAGGTACATACAGCCTATCTTATCCCGTTAAGAGCATCACAACCACAGAGTTATCCATCAATCCCTTAGCATACGTACTGATAGTAGAACTACCCCATAGATGCTCACTCTTATCCACGTAGATGGCTAAGACTGGACACACGTAGACAACCAAACACATGAGTATACACAAACTACTCTAGGTACACACAGACTTCCTTATCCTACTCACGAGCATCATGGCGTCATATTCCACACTACAAGCTATTACATAGAACTCGTCCCTTTTGGTCCATCACTAGATGCTATAGTCACTCGCCACATCGAGTCGTCGAAGTCTTTGTACTTTGTTGGTTGCCATCCAAAGTCATCTATAGCCATCCCAGGGTTCACCATCTGTACTCGAACCAAGTCTTGAGACTATCGAGCAAACCTATGCCTTGTCCTCAAGCAAACAACCAAAAGCTTCACCCTTATTTCATTCGACATCCCACCATAGCACCACCAGACTAAACAACATCAAATGGGGTTTCCTGTTTGGCATCTTGCTAGCCGAACCAACAACCACCGAATGACATTTCTTGTTCGGCCCCTTCACTAGCCAAACCAACGTCTACCAAACCAAATATCCTGTTCGTCCCCAACACTAGCCGAACCAATGTCTACCAAACCGAATATCCAGTTTGGCCACTAAACTAGCTGAACTAACGTCTACCGAACCGAATATCATGTTCGGCCCCTACACTAGCTGAACTAACGTCTACTAAACCGAATATCATCTTCGGCCCCATCACTAACCGAACTAACGCCTAGGCCGAACCGACTTCCTGTAGCTCCTTTAGCACTTCAACATTGCACTGATTTCATTGCTACTCTCAATGCTTTGACCCTCATGCATCGGGAGTCAAATGCTCTAGAGCTAGTTCGTCAAAGCCGATTTCATGGTTCCTAACTCTAAGTCGCTCCGATGAGTATTTCAACCTTATAAGTATTCAAGCAAACATTATATATGTAACGACCCGTTAAATTAATAATATTAAATGAGTTAAATTAATATAATTTCTAACCTGATTTAGAAAAAAAAAAGGGCTTTAAGATTTATTTGAGAAAATGTAGTAATTTGTTATAGTAATTGGAATCTAATGTAACAATTTAATTTTTATGACAATAGTTTTGGATAATGTAATTGTCACACTTTGTTAAAAGTTAATGTTAAGAAACCAATAAATGTTGAATTAGTGAATATTAATAAAATATTTACTAGAATGGGATTCATTTAATATTAAAATAAATAGTAGGATTGTTTCATTTGGTGACCGTTGAATAAACCAATGCAATAAGTGTAGATAAAATTTTTTATGAATATTGTTCGATAATGAATGTACTTAAAAAGGGTAATAAACTTAATATAAGAAAACAAAGGCAAATTGTGTATTAATTAATGAATTCATGAATCAGTGTATGGACTTAGTGTAACTATACGTAAATGTACGCAATAAGGTTGTGAAATACCAATGATTTGGATTTCCAATTTATATTAAACATAATGTTGGTAGAAATTGGAATTCACTGTTGTGTGAAATATATGAGAAATCAGGTCAAATGTAAATTATACCGTAGATGATATACTCTTTTAAACAGTAGGATTTTTAAATAAATAAACGTTTCACTTAGGTTTCAATTGGATAACTTATGTAGTTTAATGGAAAATCAATTGCAATTAATTGCCATAAATTAGTGATGATAGGGTAGTTTGATTTGGCCTTTAAGAAGCAAAGAAAAAGAAAGCCAAGATTTATGAATTCATTTGCAATGTGAAATGCAAATCTTGTGGATTGTTTTTTTTTTCAAATGGAATTAATATTTAACCATTACGTTAGTGGAGTCTGATAAGTTAAGGTAGATAATCAATGGTAATTTACCTAATTCAAAGGATATATTAATATAAATATGGGTAAAATGAGGTTAGACCAAGGATATAATATTAATTGATTTTTAAGGCTTAATTAATACGTGAAATAGACAAGATTCTACATTCAAACATTTATACAAAGCTAAGTTGTAAATAGAAGTACCAATGTAATATAATGTAAATAGATGGGAATCAACATTTATTTATTTATTTAATGGAATTTAATTTCTATAGTATGATAATCGCAATTAAATGAAATTGAAATAGCTAATTTATACGTTAGTTGAAATTTAGGTGGAATATGAGGATTTTTAATGAAATAGTGAAATCAAATGGAAATAAGGTTTCAATTATACATTGGAATTTATATTCACCATAAAAGGTTAATTGAAAACCAAAGGAGTTAATAAAGGAATCAAGCTTTATCTATTAATTTGGATTTAAGATATGGTAAATTGGATTTATTGCAATAATTAATTCTATAAGATGTGGTTAATACTTATTCTATTTATAATTAGACCAAATTGTTGATATAGATTTTTTGAAAGCAGAATCTATAAATCAACTTGAGTATCAAATTCAATAATTGCGCTTATTGCATAAATAAAGGGAATTTAACGTTAAATTTTACGTTACTGAAATTTAAAATGAACTTTAAGAATAATATTGTGAATCATGAACCAAAGTATGTGGCATCCCTATTTAGATAAAGAATGAGTATATAAAAGTTAAAATCTAATATACGGGGTTTTGAGCATTTAATTTTATAATTCTTAAATATAGGAAAGTGCAGAAATTAACACTGCAAATTGATATACTTATAATTTTAATTCACATCCAAGCTTGTTAAATCATTTGAAATTGATTAAATTATATAAGTAATAAAATTTGGACAATTTTAGAATATAATAAAATTTGGATTTTTGTAATTTATTTTGATTTATTTAATGAATATAAAAATAGCCTTTTTTTGTCACGGACTCGGATTTCGATGAAACCGGTTTCATCGGATCCGTATCGGTGAATTATTATAGGTTTCAAGTTTCGTATCGATCGGACTTGTCGTTTGATCGTACGGGCGTGAAACGCCTTGAAATCAAATTTAATTAAAATCAATTTGAATCAATTTGGAAATTTTGTTTTCAGCATAACTTCTTCATACGATCAAATTTGGACGTGAAACTTTTTCCATCGCGTTCAGAATATTTTAAATTACCTATTTGGATATATAGATTTAATAAATTCGGTTCCGGAGGCATAGCGGGCTTTTTGGGCCATACTTTGTTCCGCACGTTCATTCTACGGTCTATCTACTCTATCTCTAACCCCTCTATATAAACCTAGCTACAAGCCCTAGCCTCCACCTAATTTCTTTTCATCTGAGCGTATACTTTCTTCAAGCTCCTCTTCTTCTTCAATGGGTGCTAACCCTAGATCCAGTCAGTTCAAAAAAAAAAAAAATTCAAAAAAAAAAAAAAAAAAAAAATCGAATCTGCAGCAGCTTCTGGTCGCGCTTCGGGTTTCAGGGGAGAAAACCCTAGAGCAACTTCGGGTCAGGAAGAAAATGACTCGGGTCGCTCCGGGTCGTTTTGGCGAAAACTCCAAGCAAGCACCGGGGAATTGAGGCGGCGCACCGAAGTCGAACCCGAAGTCGACACAGGACCAGAATTTTTCCATTTTTCAAATTTCCATAACTTTTGCATACGAGCTCGGATTCACGCGCGGTTTGTTTTGCTGGGATCGTATCGGAATTTATGACGTTTTGACGCTGATTTGATGGATTTGGAGACGGTCAAAATTTTGAGTTTAAATTGAATTTAAATTCGATTTAAATTCCAAAGGTGAGTGTTTTAACCCACTCACAACTTTTAAAAGCTTTTATGTTTGTTAAATTAATTTTAGAAATGAATAGAAATTTATTTATGAGTATTTGGCATGTTTATTTCACTCATATTTGTTGAATTGCATTTATTGAATTTAACTGTTAATTTCATTTATTTATTGATAGTTAGAATTTGTGTTTGCCTATAAACTGCTAGTTAACAGTTATATAATTTATTTCTGAATATAGACTGTAGATTAATAGCTGTTAAATTTAATTTGAATAAAATTGCCAGTATTACCTGTTATATAGTACGAAAAATAATATTGTTATTGACTGATATTGATTGATGATTGCGATTTGGATGATGGATGATGTTGATGAATGGATGTTTATTGGATATCATTAAATTGCAAATTATCATGCATATTTCATTTCATTCGGGATTGTGGTTTGAAATGATATATAACCGCAAATTTTTATATCTTTTAAATTGCGGATTGAAATGATAAATATCTGTATCACTTGACCATAGGATAGAAAATTATATACAGGCACCGCGGTTTATATATAACTATTTAAATGTGATTTCTATGGTTTGGATGGAATACGGTTTATAATAATCTTAAATTTTATATTGTATAAATATTTTTCTTCCATATATATGTACATATGAAGTTGAAAATTTTGAAATTAAAAGGTGTATAAAAATCTTTACTAAAAATGGAAGAAAATTAAGAAAATGGAGTTTAATAATTTATATCATATGTTTAAATGTTAAGTTTGGAAATTTTAAGATATGATATTTATAATTGGATTGTTCCCAAAATAAATTGAAATGAATATTCTAGTATAATTTGAATTGGGAAAAATATATATATTTTATTACTAGAAACTGAAGTCTTATTATTTATGGATTTTATATGAATATTCAAGACTAATTAATAGAACAATTGATTTGTTGAAAGCATAAAATCCAACTTTAGTTTGAAATATTGATACTCAAAATGGATATATGTATATATAAATAAATTGAAGTGGTTTTGGAACTTGAGAGAGATAATATAAATTTTGGTTTAGACTTTAATAAAGAAATGTATTTGTAAAGCCATGAGAACTATTTTCTTTACAAAGTAACATTTAAGTTAAACCATTTAATTCATATACCGTTGAATGTCCAAACCATTCAAGTTTTTTTTATAGAAGTTATGGTTTTACACTATGATTTTCAAAATACTATGCTTTGAAATTATTTGATTTTCAGACGATATGAAGTTAAAGCATTTTGATTTTGGAAAAGAATTATATTTGGGATAAGTGATAAAATATGGTTTTGGGTTTTGAAATGATATCGTATTCATGGTTATGAAATGGAATGTTTATTCTGATTTTTAAATTATAACCTATTTTTAAATGACCGCGGTGTTATAATAACGATGGGTTGGCAAAGAGACCGGGATCGGATATCTGACATACTCTCTGTCGATACCGAAAACCACTTTGACTAACCGTGTACGCGGTGGAGATTCCAGAATGAAGTAGGTGGTGGCGACGTTTCCTGTAAGGTAAATACGTGGACCCGACTCCCGTGAGTTGGCATAAGGTGGCTAAAACAGGAGCGATTCTCAGGCCAATGAGGTCATTCCTCTGATCGGACCCTCCTCTTCGATATTATACTTTGATTTTGGATTGATTCAGTGGCCACTTCTATATTTTGATTTTGGGGAGTTAGTCCGAGGTGGGCGGTAACTGCGGCTACGCATTTCCACCAGCCTGGATAGCAATTGGTATATCTACCCTGGCATTGCCTAGTTGTGCCGTGTCACCTACCATACCGAGCCTTTACTACGAGTTTCTATTTGTGTCGTACCTATGGAGTATCCTCTGGTAGCTTCCCGATCAGGAGGTATTACGGTACTGTATAGATTATTGGCATTATTTGTGTTAAGGGCTATATGGGTAACCCCTTAACGCTATTTAAAAGTAAGTTTATTTTATAAATAGACACTATTATAATAGTGCAATATACTACATAGTAAATAGTTTAACGGATCCTTAGGAGATGTAAATCCCGAACATCTCTTGAGTTACTGTACTCATATTTATTTCTGTTAATTTAACTCACATAAGATCTTTTAGTCCGACTCGAGTGTTTTTGTCTTTTCAAATTCGCTCGCGTTAGTCCGAGCGTTTCAGGATCGAAGACTTTAGCTTTGAAGGACGAAGACGAAGGAGTCGTATTATTATTATCTATAGTATTGCACCACACTCTAAATTTCCGCTGCATTGATTGTATTGGTATGTGTAACTCTGATATTCATTGTATAAGTAAAATAAATATTTTGTAAACAGTTATCATGAACTGTATATTGATTATTATATTTTATCCTTCCGCTGTGAGATTCTATTTTGTTTTATTTCTTCTCTGTTTTTCTTATTTACCCTATAACAATCCGCCCTTGCGTATGCTTTGAATTGGCACGTGTGTCGGTTTAAAGTGTGCGAAAAGGCGGGATGTTACAGTTGGTATCAAAGCTTTGGTTTAGCGATAAACCTTGGTTTTGTGGGGTTTGACTCTTTGTTGATAGGGTAGTAATACCCTATGGGAGTCGCTGAGTGTATATATATGAGAGAGTGTATTTGTTAGTGTTAATAAAGATTTTGATATTATGTTAACCTGTTCTGCTTTGTATTTATAAATTCTGGTTGATGCATGGGACGCTATGACATCAATAGGGATTTCTAAACACTTATAGGACAGACCGACATAATATTTGTTTTTAATATAGGTGAATGAAATAATTTTGCCTATTATATTTTCTATATATAAAAATATTTTTATAAAAATATATATATATATATTTGGTTGCTATAGATTGGGTGTTAGGAAATAAAAATATTTATAACAATTGAAGCTAAGTTGAAATTATAATAAATCAAATTGGAGATTTTAGAACTTAAGTCCGGGATTTTTGAAAATCTTCTTTCAAAGGATTTGTGAAATATAATGATTTGGTTTATAGGTAATTTCTTATATAAATGTTTAGTATAATTCGGAAGAATTGTTTTAAAAGAGGATTTTGGAGAAAATAAATTTTGTACTTTCCTCTCTGTCGCTAGAAAATAATTTCGGTGATGGCGGCCGCATCATCGACTTTCATTTTCGAGTTTCGTAGGGGAAAGGCCACTGTAGTAAATTCTACTGCAGATTTATTTTGAAATTATCTAAAATTTTAAATTGTTTTAAATATAAATTGAGATATAAGTTGTAAGAACTCATTTATCTATTATTTTTAAAATAAAATTGAAATTTGACCCGGTATTTAATTCTAAAATTTTCCACTAATTAATGGTTTAAATTATTTTTAGGGAAATATAAAGTAAGTAATAAATGGATTGAAACCTCTAATTTAAGTAAGAAAATTAATGCTAGGTATAAAGGAAGTTAAAATTTTAACTGATAAATAATGGTAAAGATTTATTGAAAATCAACGAATTAAAAGGGTTGAGATTAAACTTGTATAAGTTCTTTTGCTTTTTCTTTAACATAAATAACTTACCTAGTATAAAAAGTTGAAATGTGAATTAAGAGTGGAATAGAATATTATGCAAGTAGAATTTTTGGAAATAATGAAGTATTCAATAAATTACTGTTATAAATAAGAATTTAATGGTATTAACTTAAGTGATGATTGGAATTTTACTAAAATTAAAGGTTGTATTATTAATAGGTGATTTTAACCTTAAGAAAGTAAAAATGAAATTCCTTAATTTATAAAGTTTGATTGTAGGGTTATTAACTTAAGTACGCCTTAATTTCCCCCTATTCTAATATAATAGAAAGTAAGTGATATATAAATGACTGTAAACCCTAAGTAATTAATTAATAAAATTCCTTATTTTTAAGAATGAAGGTTAAAGGGTTAATAATTTAAGTGTAATTAAAAAGGGTTACTGTAATTAAATATAATAGAAAGTGGGTAATTAAATTGTTACTACTATTAAATATAATAGAAACTTCAACATTAAATAAATGAATGAAATTAAAGGTAAGTTGAAATTGTAATTTATAAAACAAATATATATTAATTTAAGGAATTGAGAAGAAACTTGTAAATTTTCACTTACATTCTTAAAACATACATAACTTACCATATAATAAAAGTTGCAATGTTAGTAAGAAAATGTAAGGAGAAATCTTACAAGTGAAGCCTGAGGTAATAAAGGTATTTAATAAATTTGCTGTTATTAATGAGAATTAATTGTATAAACTTAAGTTAAATTGGAAATTTTACTATATAAGTAAAGGTAAGTAGTATAAATAGATGATATAAACTTTAGTCAATAAATTGGAATGCAAATATAATGAATTTTGTAATAAATGGAAAACGAAAATTGTAAGAAATAAAGAAATCCCTCCATAAATGAAAGAAAGAAAATCAAACCACTGAAGCATGAAATAAATGTATAATAAGTTAATTTGGTTGTTGGTTTGAATTGTATTGTTTGATTTATGATTGTGGGGTAAGGAACTTGAAGTTGTTGGATGAATAAATAATCTATCTTTGTTCCATCTAAGACTGTTGAGTAAAGGATGCACTTGATAGTTAATTTCATTTCATACAAATTTCAAGTTTGAACCCAAACAACTATTTGTTTGATGGATTAAATGATTGCTTTGTGTGTGTATGTATGTTGTTTGTAAGGTTGATGGTTGTTGAATTGTTTGGTTGATTAATGATTGAATCCACTTGAATAGTTCACTTTAAAATAAATATTTAACCTTTTAGATTTTATAAGTGAAATACAGGCTATGGAAGCCACTGCTACTGCTCTGGTTCCCTAATAATAAGCGTATTGCCCGACAAATAGGTACGTTTTCGGATTACGTTTAAAGCGCTATTTTATAATTTTGCCCGTGTTGGGATAATATTTTGATAATATATGTAATATATTTGTATATTTTGATATTATATTTTCTCCAGAGTCTCTCCGTACAAAGGAGACTCTGCCAAAAAATTTCGTAAATTTTGGACTTAGAATTTTGTTGAATATTTTCCAAACTTTAATGATTTAAGTATAAAAGGTTATAATGACTATAAAACGGGCATATCTCATTTAAGGAAATTAATTTAGTAAATTATTGTTTATAAGTTAATATTTGAAATAAGATGTAATGTTTTATTCTTCCTTCTCCCTTCTTTTTCCTTTTCGGGGACGAAAAGTTTTGAGTGGGGGAGATTGTAACGACCCGTTAAATTAATAATATTAAATGAGTTAAATTAATATAATTTCTAACCTGATTTAGAAAAAAAAGGCTTTAAGATTTATTTGAGAAAATGTAGTAATTTGTTATAGTAATTGGAATCTAATGTAACAATTTAATTTTTATGACAATAGTTTTGGATAATGTAATTGTCACACTTTGTTAAAAGTTAATGTTAAGAAACCAATAAATGTTGAATTAGTGAATATTAATAAAATATTTACTAGAATGGGATTCATTTAATATTAAAATAAATAGTAGGATTGTTTCATTTGGTGACCGTTGAATAAACCAATGCAATAAGTGTAGATAAAATTTTTTATGAATATTGTTCGATAATGAATGTACTTAAAAACGGTAATAAACTTAATATAAGAAAACAAAGGCAAATTGTGTATTAATTAATGAATTCATGAATCAATGTATGGACTTAGTGTAACTATACGTAAATGTACGCAATAAGGTTGTGAAATACCAATGATTTGGATTTCCAATTTATATTAAACATAATGTTGGTAGAAATTAGAATTCACTGTTGTGTGAAATATATGAGAAATCAGGTCAAATGTAAATTATACCGTAGATGATATACTCTTTTAAACAGTAGGATTTTTAAATAAATAAACGTTTCACTTAGGTTTCAATTGGATAACTTATGTAGTTTAATGGAGAATCAATTGCAATTAATTGCCATAAATTAGTGATGATAGGGTAGTTTGATTTGGCCTTTAAGAAGCAAAGAAAAAGAAAGCCAAGATTTATGAATTCATTTGCAATGTGAAATGCAAATCTTGTGGATTGTTTTTTTTTCAAATGGAATTAATATTTAACCATTACGTTAGTGGAGTCTGATAAGTTAAGGTAGATAATCAATGGTAATTTACCTAATTCAAAGGATATATTAATATAAATATGGGTAAAATGAGGTTAGACCAAGGATATAATATTAATTGATTTTTAAGGCTTAATTAATACGTGAAATAGACAAGATTCTACATTCAAACATTTATACAAAGCTAAGTTGTAAATAGAAGTACCAATGTAATATAATGTAAATAGATGGGAATCAACATTTATTTATTTATTTAATGGAATTTAATTTCTATAGTATGATAATCGCAATTAAATGAAATTGAAATAGCTAATTTATACGTTAGTTGAAATTTAGCTGGAATATGAGGATTTTTAATGAAATAGTGAAATCAAATGGAAATAAGGTTTCAATTATACATTGGAATTTATATTCACCATAAAAGGTTAATTGAAAACCAAAGGAGTTAATAAAGGAATCAAGCTTTATCTATTAATTTGGATTTAAGATATGGTAAATTGGATTTATTGCAATAATTAATTCTATAAGATGAGGTTAATACTTATTCTATTTATAATTAGACCAAATTGTTGATATAGATTTTTTGAAAGCAGAATCTGTAAATCAATTTGAGTATCAAATTCAATAATTGCGCTTATTGCATAAATAAAGGGAATTTAACGTTAAATATTACGTTACTGAAATTTAAAATGAACTTTAAGAATAATATTGTGAATCATGAACCAAAGTATATGGCATCCCTATTTGGATAAAGAATGAGTATATAAAAGTTAAAATCTAATATACGGGGTTTTGAGCATTTAATTTTATAATTCTTAAATATAGGAAAGTGCAGAAATTAACACTGCAAATTGATATACTTATAATTTTAATTCACATCCAAGCTTGTTAAATCATTTGAAATTGATTAAATTATATAAGTAATAAAATTTGGACAATTTTAGAATATAATATAAAATTTGGATTTTTGTAATTTATTTTGATTTATTTAATGAATATAAAAATAGCCTTTTTTGTCACAGACTCGGATTTCGATGAAACCGGTTTCATCGGATCCGTATCGGTGAATTATTATAGGGTTTCAAGTTTCGTATCGATCGGACTTGTCGTTTGATCGTACGGGCGTGAAACGCCTTGAAATCAAATTTAATTAAAATCAATTTGAATCAATTTGGAAATTTTGTTTTCAGCATAACTTCTTCATACGATCAAATTTGGACGTGAAACTTTTTCCATCGCGTTCAGAATATTTTAAATTACCTATTTGGATATGTAGATTTTATAAATTCGGTTCCGGAGGCATAGCGGGCTTTTTGGGCCATAGTTTGTTCCGCACGTTCATTCTACGGTCTATCTACTCTATCTCTAACCCCTCTATATAAACCTAGCTACAAGCCCTAGCCTCCACCTAATTTCTTTTCATCTGAGCGTATACTTTCTTCAAGCTCCTCTTCTTCTTCAATGGGTGCTAACCCTAGATCCAGTCAGTTCAAAAAAAAAAAAATTCAAAAAAAAATAAATAAATTCGGATCTGCAGCAGCTTCTGGTCGCGCTTCGGGTTTCAGGGGAGAAAACCCTAGAGCAACTTCGGGTTAGGAAGAAAATGACTCGGGTCGCTCCGGGTCGTTTTGGCGAAAGCTCCAAGCAAGCACCGGGGAATTGAGGCGGCGCACCGAAGTCGAACCCGAAGTCGACCCAGGACCAGAATTTTTCCATTTTTCAAATTTCCATAACTTTTGCATACGAGCTCGGATTCACGCGCGGTTTGTTTTGCTGGGATCGTATCGGAATTTCTGACGTTTTGACGCTGGTTTGATGGATTTGGAGACGTCAAAATTTTGAGTTTAAATTGAATTTAAATTCGATTTAAATTCCAAAGGTGAGTGTTTTAACCCACTCACAACTTCTAAAAGCTTTTATGTTTGTTAAATTAATTTTAGAAATGAATAGAAATTTATTTATGAGTATTTGGCATGTTTATTTCGCTCATATTTGTTGAATTGCATTTATTGAATTTAACTGTTAATTTCATTTATTTATTGATAGTTAGAATTTGTGTTTGCCTATAAACTGCTAGTTAACAGTTATATAATTTATTTCTGAATATAGGCTGTAGATTAATAGCTGTTAAATTTAATTTGAATAAAATTGCCAGTATTACCTGTTATGTAGTACCAAAAATAATATTGTTATTGACTGATATTGATTGATGATTGCGATTTGGATGATGGATGATGTTGATGAATGGATGTTTATTGGATATCATTAAATTGCAAATTATCATGCATATTTCATTTCATTCGGGATTGTGGTTTGAAATGATATATAACCGCAAATTTTTATATCTTTTAAATTGCGGATTGAAATGATAAATATCCGTATCACTTGACCATAGGATAGAAAATTATATACAGGCACCGCGGTTTATATATAACTATTTAAATGTGATTTCTATGGTTTGGATGGAATACGGTTTATAATAATCTTAAATTTTATATTGTATAAATATTTTTCTTCCATATATATGTACATATGAAGTTGAAAATTTTGAAATTAAAAGGTGTATAAAAATCTTTACTAAAAATGGAAGAAAATTAAGAAAATGGAGTTTAATAATTTATATCATATGTTTAAATGTTAAGTTTGGAAATTTTAAGATATGATATTTATAATTGGATTGTTCCCAAAATAAATTGAAATGAATATTCTAGTATAATTTGAATTGGGAAAAATATATATATTTTATTACTAGAAACTGAAGTCTTATTATTTATGGATTTTATATGAATATTCAAGACTAATTAATAGAACAATTGATTTGTTGAAAGCATAAAATCCAACTTTAGTTTGAAATATTGATACTCAAAATGGATATATGTATATATAAATAAATTGAAGTGGTTTTGGAACTTGAGAGAGATAATATAAATTTTGGTTTAGACTTTAATAAAGAAATGTATTTGTAAAGCCATGAGAACTATTTTCTTTACAAAGTAACATTTAAGTTAAACCATTTAATTCATATACCGTTGAATGTCCAAACCATTCAAGTTTTTTTTATAGAAGTTATGGTTTTAAATTATGATTTTCAAAATACTATGCTTTGAAATTATTTGATTTTCAGACGATATGAAGTTAAAGCATTTTGATTTTGGAAAAGAATTATATTTGGGATAAGTGATAAAATATGGTTTTGGGTTTTGAAATGATATCGTATTCATGGTTATGAAATGGAATGTTTATTCTGATTTTTAAAGTATAACCTATTTTTAAATGACCGCGGTGTTATAATAACGATGGGTTGGCAAAGAGACCGGGATCGGATATCTGACGTACTCTCTGTCGATATCGAAAACCACTTTGACTAACCGTGTACGCGGTGGAGATTCCAGAATGAAGTAGGTGGTGGCGACGTTTCCTGTAAGGTAAATACGTGGACCCGACTCCCGTGAGTTGGCATAAGGTGGCTAAAACAGGAGCGATTCTCAGGCCAATGAGGTCATTCCTCTGATCGGACCCTCCTCTTCGATATTATACTTTGATTTTGGATTGATTCAGTGGCCACTTCTATATTTTGATTTTGAGGAGTTAGTCCGAGGTGGGCGGTAACTGCGGCTACGCGTTTCCACCAGCCTGGATAGCAATTGGTATATCTACCCTGGCATTGCCTAGTTGTGTCGTGTCACCTACCATACCGAGCCTTTACTACGAGTTTCTATTTGTGTCGTACCTATGGAGTATCCTCTGGTAGCTTCCCGATCAGGAGGTATTACGGTACTGTATAGACTATTGGCATTATTTGTGTTAAGGGCTATATGGGTAACCCCTTAACGCTATTTAAAAGTAAGTTTATTTTATAAATAGACACTATTATAATAGCGCAATATACTACATAGTAAATAGTTTAACGGATCCTTAGGAGATGTAAATCCCGAACATCTCTTGAGTTACTGTACTCATATTTATTTCTGTTAATTTAACTCACATAAGATCTTTTAGTCTGACTCGAGTGTTTTTGTCTTTTCAAATTCGCTCGGGTCAGTCCGAGCGTTTCAAGATCGAAGACTTTAGCTTTGAAGGACGAAGACGAAGGAGTCGTATTATTATTATCTATAGTATTGCACCACACTCTAAATTTCCGCTGCATTGATTGTATTGGTATGTGTAACTCTGATATTCATTGTATAAGTAAAATAAATATTTTGTAAACAGTTATCATGAACTGTATATTGATTATTATATTTTATCCTTCCGCTGTGAGATTCTATTTTGTTTTATTTCTTCTCTGTTTTTCTTATTTACCCCATAACAATCCGCCCTTGCGTATGCTTTGAATTGACACGTGTGTCGGTTTAAAGTGTGCGAAAAGGCGGGATGTTACAATATATGCAACAAGCAACATTCAAACATTAGAGCATGCAAACATATAACAATTCGTTGCAGATCATCTTATAATGTGTATCTAATATAGCTTAACGCTTATCAAGGCAACAACACATCAACATGATTAAAATAATTCGAAACATTTTAAATTCTTTTTACTTTATGTTTGACTTTAAAAAAAATTCAAAACATGATTTTGACCTTAAAAACGAGTTTAAAACATACCAAAACACACACACATAGATATATATATATATATATATATATGTATGTATGTATGTATATATAAAGGTGAGAGATGATAAATCACTCAACAAAACCCCCAAATTCAAGTTTCACACAAACCGAGGAAGATCCGGAAATGAATAGCAAAGGTGTAATTTTTCTTTCTCAAAAATGAAGATTTGAAGATATATAATGAATCTTCTTGCTAATCTAACACTAATATACGATTTAAACTTGATTTGAAGGAGAAATGAGAAGGTTTTAGGTAGAGGATGGGTCAATGGAGGCTTAGATTTAATGGAAAGGTGAAAATGTGATTTGGGGATGATAGTTTAGACATATAGGTCTCCAAACCCGAAATGGGTTAGTGGGCTTGCCCTCAAATGCACTAATTACCCACTAAGCCGCTCAAAAATTGCCAATCTTCAGGTAACCATATCTCATAGTCAGAAAGTTCAAATCGCTATTATGACTACTTTATGGGAAGGGAAACCATCGTATCATTCCAATGAAAGTGATGTCGAATGCTATTTTGGCTCCTATCAATTATGGATGGTATAACTTTTTTTCAAGGGTAGCATCGTCTGGAAAGACTTTAAATATAAAAATGTCACTAATAGGCACTTCCCAAAGTTATAGAGCATACAACCTCATATGTATTATAAGAATAATATTTTACGATCCTCTAGTACGTAAAATATGGGTCGTTACATATATAAATAGTAAATTTTATAAAATTTGTGCAAGCATACTAAAATTCACGCCATCAAGGAAAAAAATTAAATTCAATATTAATTTTAAATAAATAATTATAAAATAAATTAAAAAACCTATTTAAATAATTATTAAAATTATTAAAAATCAATTTCGAAATTTGAAAACTATGTAATATTATTATATAAAATTTCATACTTAATTTCGTATTATATATATACATGTATGTATATGTGCATGTGTATGTATATTATTTATTGTGGAAATTAGGTTGGAGGGATTCTCATTGTAGGGTAGTAAGTTTTAAGGATGACACTTCCGAATAATTAGTTTCAAGGAAAATTTACAAGAAAATGATAAATTCATTTATCGTTTTAAGTTTTATAGGTTAATGATAAATTCATTTATCGTTATTTATGTATAACTGAAAATGATAATTTCATTTACCTTTTTCTGTAAATTGTTCTCAAAACTAATTTTTTAGAAATGTTGTCCTTGAAACATATTACCTCGCACAAAGAAGCCCTTTGAGTAAAAATCCCCTTATCTATTAATATAATCAATTTCTAGTTAAATAAATAGTTATATTAATATTAAATATATAATAAATAAAATTATATATTAAAATAAAGTTTTCCATGCTGTCGAATTATTATTATACGATTTTTGATAAATTTTAAAATATTTATTATATGATTTTAATTATTATGATATAATTAATTAGTTAGTTAAATTATATATAATTTTTTTTATTGTTTGGCCTTGAGCTTTAACACCAACAAGCATATATTTTTTTTTATATAATCATACACATATATATGCACTAGTATATATATTCAACGATTTAATATGTGAAAGAGCATCGATATACTAGACTCGTCACCTTTTGATCTAAACATTATATGATATTAATTTATATTTGTAAATCGTAGACATATTTTCACCCAGGCCTATTGAATATACATTGAAATGTGAATACGAGCTGCTTTGAATCCTATTCCAACCCCGAAGGTACTAGCTAGTTGATCACTAATTATAAATTGCTTTTAATTTATTTGATTTGAGTCTGAAAAATGGAAAAGAGGAGGGGATAAATTTTGACCAGCAATTGAGAGGGTGGATGCTTCCAAAAAGTTCTTAGAAGAGCGTAGGTGTGATCTATTTATAGAGAAGAGAGTAAAGAGCAAAAGTAGGATCAAGATCCACTCTTTTCTCTTACTTATTCTCTACCTCTTATCTTATCAAAACTCATCCCATTCTCCCATATCATAGCCATCCTCTACTAATCTAACCATGGTCTAATTTCCCTTGCCTATATGGGCTTCAAACCCATTTGAGCCATAACAATATTAATCGCATTTAAATCCAATTTAAATGCATATCGATATCGTAAATCGATTAATGTATTTATAACTATTATAAACATATTTAGTATTGTTCAACACATCAAATATAATTAATATTTCATGAATATAAATTAATTTAATTAATTTATGACAATTACTAATTAATTAAATTATTTGGTCAGAGGAGTATCCTACATTTCTGCTGTGTAACTCTTTAGGTGTAAATTTAGTCAGCAATTAGTATTGAACAATTCGAATATTAATGTTCACACGTCACTTAGTAGGTGGCGTTGCATTTTGGCCAAATTTATTACTTAATTGGTTTGGGTAAATTTTAATTTTACTTTGTTAAACATTACCCAGTTGTGACTATTATTTACATCAACTATCTTCGTCAAAACTATATCACTTTGGACTTATGGAATTTGCTAACGGTCAAAATCCTAGTATCATCGATAGTTGACTCTATAGTCCACGCACAAAGTCCTTGGTTCAACAAAAAAATTATTATTAATCGAAATGCTTTGGCCAAAGACTTTGATTTTGAGTTGACTTCAATTGACCATGATACTAACCTTATATAAACGAGGAGGCGAATCCTTTCTTAAATATTTCTTCAAACCAATGCTTTCACTTGACCCAACTGTAGTCGTTCGATGTGATAGAGTTAGGGGTATGCCCTAGGGACATTTTTGTAATTTGATACATATATCTAACTCGATAACCAATCTTGTTCAAAATAAAATCTGTTTTCTTTTTATTATATACTAATATAGTGTGTCATATTAATTAATTAATTTAATTAAAAGTTTATTTAATAGAAAATCTATAAATGGTGTGTTGTGATAGTCATTATAAATAGTTGTAATCATGAGTACAGTATCACAATATTAAGACATATCATTTTAAATCTTTCTAGTCAATATGCACTGAGACCGTATATCAGTGTATCAATTGAAATTAGAGTACGTAACACTGGCAGTGTATTACTAATGGTTGTTGGAGGCACATATGGGTTACGTGGTGATAGTTATAGGATAACTATGGAATGACTCATTTGATAGTTTTCTATTGGTTAATATAATTAAGGTCAAATAGAAAATATCTATGTGATTGATTTACGCAGTTCTCTTGACTTGAGAATATTGTCAATCTTCAATATGAAAACTCTGCTTTGATTATAGTCAAATAATGGCACAATGTCCATCGAGTGACAAAAGTTGGGTCGGGTGGATGTATTGGAAGTGAAGTACTATTTAAGAGAGGATTCGTCTTCTTAGTTATATGAGGTTAGTATTGTTAACCATAAATTTTCACTTAAGAATAAAGGTATGTAAGAAGGCTCATTGAAAAGTGCTAGGATCCATAAGAATTAAAGATATAGGTTTCGCTGAAGTTCAAAAGCAGTGTTTCGAAGGTATTGAGAAAGCTTTCGAAGGAGTTGCAAGCGCCAGGTGCCCTACAAAAGACAAGCGAAACAAAAGCTTCTGGAAAGGTGGAAAAGAAAGCAAAGTTACCCTTCCGCCACATTCAGACCTTTCGACACAGATGGATCCACATACATAAGAGAAGCAAGTATGGGTTTGAAACACCTTGTGAAGATATTGAACGATAGACTCACACATAGAACCAATTTCTTAAAAATAGTGGGTTTCGTCGTTGTAAATCTACCACTTGAAAAAGTGATTCCAATATACACCTTTCGAAAGAAAGTGCAAGCCATTCAAAATGGATGGTACCCTTCGAAGGAATGATGAAAGCTCCACTGGAGAGCCCAACATCCGTTCGGTAAGATCCAGTCGTCATTCACCATTCCTTTAGAAGCTATGTGAAAGCCCAACTCACCTCTCACTTGCAACATTATAGCAACTCAAAGCGGTGAGCGTTTTTACGCCCCTTTTTGATGAAGTCGAAAGCACTCCGGTAAAAAGAAAAGTAAAAGAGATGCTCAAACTTTAATGGCAGTGGAGGGTTGTATTTTCGATTGGATTGAAAGGTCTAATATGAAAAGGTGGAGGCACAAAATGAATGAGAAAGGTTAAAAGAAATACTTTTCGACCGCATCAAAAGAAGTCACACAGAAGAATGAATAAAGGCCTTTCTACCACGTCAAAAGGATGCGCATAGAAGGTTTAAGGAAGGCCTTTCGACTGAAGCGAAAGAATGAGCACAAAAGGGGGTCAACCAGCATCTCTAAATACGACCCTAGGGGTCCGAATTTAGAGGACCGAATTTTGGGAACTCTCTCTCTCTCTCTCTCTTAATTCATAGCAGATTAAAGCTTTGTAACCCTAAATCAATTTGGAAAAACTCTCATCCTTGTAATTCAATTTGTATAAATGCAAAAAGGAGGAAGCGCATGGATTCAATTTAGATTTTGGTCATGAGAAAGATCATTTCGACCATTAACTTGACTAATGACCAATTGCACATGATGCTTACTTATTTTCATAACTCTTATATGTCTTATTCGTTGCAAGGGGATCAACTTAGATAATGCAAATTCGAATCATACTATCATCAGGTATCATGATATCAAATATTAAATCCAGATGATGACAGTTTTTCGATTTTAATAAGTTTATGGAACTTATAGTATATTTTCTGAGGTGTTATTTCTATTGCATATTGAATATAGAAGTTGTATATCATGCATCGAGTCCGCTTTGAAAGAATTATCACCCTTTCGACTTGATCGAAAGGGGTGTTTTGAAAGGGACTCGACGCATGAATACTAAGTCATGCTATCAGGATGGAAATCTTCGAAGGAAGTACCGATAACCCAGTCGAAGGGGTTCTTTCCAAAAACAGCAGAAATGATGGTGTCAAAAGAAAATTCTCCTTTTAGAGGCAGAATGATCCTTTTGATGGAAGGAGATAAATCATCAATATCTTACTTCCCACATGAAAGGAGGTGCAATCTACCCTTTAGACTCGCTCAAAAGGTGATATGAAGGAGATGATCTTTCCTTGATCTTCATTTGATTGAGTCGACTGGATTTCTTAATTATCGTTAACATTTTCATAAGGTTATCCTCCACAAGCAATCCATTCTAATCAACTCGTTCGAAGGGGTTTTTAAAGAGATTAGTCAATTCTAAAAATATTCTTTTGAAATGTTAATAGCATTTCTTGTTAACAACATGGCTTTGAGATGTCGACAAGTTTCTTTATTAACAAGTATCGTGGTCAACTGAAGTCGACCCAAAGTCAAAGCATCTAGTCGAAGCATTTCGGGTAATAACTATTATTATTATCAAACCAAGGACTTAATGTTTGGACAATAGAGTTGAATGTGGACAATATTGGGATTTTGACCATTACCAAATTCCTTACGTCCAAAGTGATATAGTTTTAACGAAGAGAATTGGTGTAGATAATTGTCACAATCGGGTAATGCTTAACAAAGTACAATTGGATTTTACCAAAACTAAGTAAGCAATAAATTTGGCCAAAATATCACATCATACATTAGGTGACATGTGAACATTAATATTCAAATAGTTCGATATTTACCGCTGACCAAAATTACACCTAACGGGTCACACAACCAAAATGATGAATACTCCTTTGACCAAAATGGTTTAATTAATTTGTAATTGTTACAAATTAATTAGTATTTATGAAATGTTAATTGTAAAAATTGATTTTGATTTTATGAACAAATATTATTAGGCTTACTTATAATACGTATAAATAAATTAATCGATATACTATGTTGACACATATTTAAACTGTATTTCAATGTAAAATATTTGTTCGGGCTTTAAATGGGATTTAAAGCCCATGAAGGAGGATGGTTAGTTCGGCTCTGATATGGGGTTATATGTGGCTAAAAGATAGGATTTAAAGGCGTGGATGAAGGACATATATGGAAGAGAATTGGTAGGAAATGATGTAGGATACTGATACTACAATATCTCTAAATTCTCCTTTATATAAGCATTTCTATTCTCAACCTTTAGAGAACTTTTGGAGCCTCCATTTCATGCTCGTTTTTGCTTAACCATATACTCTCCATCTTCCATCAATTCTAGTCCAAATTAAATCAAATCAAGCATTATTCGATGATTGGTAGTCAACGATTCAGAGACTAACAATCTACTGAATTGGAAATCGGTTAAAGGAGCAAATTTCACCATTTTAAGCATTAGGAGCAAGGTACATTTCTAAATAATATATGATCTTATAGATATAATTTCTATGTATATATACTAGTTAGGTGACGCTTTGACATACCTATATATTATCATAATTGGATTAGTTGTATGTTTACATGTAATTGTGTATAGAAAAATTGATTTGTATATATATGTGTGTGTGTGCGCGCGCGTGCATGCATGTACGTAACACTGCCAATAAAAAAGCAATTTTTGTTTATTTTAAGCAAATTAAATATATAATATTTAAATATGTATATGTAGTTTATAATTTAATACTACATCATACTTAAATAAAATACAGTTATATAATCTTATATATAAAGTTTTAAAGGTACATTGCTTTCGACGACAATAAAATAATTATATATATATATATTATTTAAATCAACATATATACATAAATAAATTATATTAATACATATGTATATATCATAAAATTATTTTTTATATTTTATAAAACTAAATTATTACCTAACTTACTATCAGAAAAAATTAAAAATGTTTTGTTATATTTTTAAATTATTTAAATATAGGCTGAAATTAAACATTAGATTTCAAAATTATTTTAGTTAAAAAATTACAAATTAACATTTAAAATTATAGATATATTTTACGATTTTTATATAAATTTAAAATTCAAAATTAATTTTCAAAAAATAATTTTATTAATTTTATAATAAATATCTGTTCGGATATTGATTTAAATATATTTCAAATTTTTAAAAATAATTTGTCGCGTGCATGACCTAGTATCTTATATATTTGAAATATATATTTTGTATAAATTTAAAGTGCTTATATATATAATTTATTATAATATTATTTATGCATAGACATATAAATATTAATATACGGATGTACATATATATTTAAACATTATTTTCAACTTCAATATATATATATATATTAAATTATATGTCATGTAATTTATAAATGATTTAAATTGTAGATGTATGTTTATAAATTTATTCATACATACATACATATATAATTATTTAAAAAAAAATATGATTTATATACTTACATACATATATATAAATACTATTTGTAAATATATATAAACATACATTTGGAAAATATACTGGTATATAGGATATGCTAACATGTCTTTTGCTGTGTAAATCCCAGCATCTATACATGAGCATATTATACATTACATGAATTGATATATTACGCATGCATATACATATACAGATATGTGTGTGTGTGTGAGAGAGAGTGTGTGTGTTTTGTATATGATCTACACACACATATATAACGAAATTAATCAAATAATATAAGATCGTCGTATAAATTTAAATAAAGTAAAGATTTTATTTAAAATAAATTTAGAAATGTTCTAAATAATATAGACTTCATAAGCAAAAATGATACAATATGGTAAAAAATTTGAAATTCAACAATAACTTCAATTGCGGGGCTGGCCCATTTTCACCACGATGGACGTCGTGCCATGATTTAATCATAATTAAAGTGGAGCTTCCACACCGAAGATCGATGGTATTCTCAAGTCAAGAGAATTGTGTAATTTTGTCACGTCGGTATTTCTGTTTGACCTTAGTTATATTAAATAACAGAAAACTATCGAGTGCGTAATTCCATAGTCATCCAATAACTATCAGTACGTAATCCCTTGGTGCCCCCAACAATCATGAGTAGTACATTACCCAACATTTGGAGAGCGTTACGTACTCTAGTCTCAAGGAATGCATCGATATCCAGTCTCGATACATCTTGATCAGAAATATTTAAAATGGTATGTTTGTTTTATCATCATAGATCACTCATGGTTACAATGTATTGTAACTACTATCATAAAATATACCATTTATAAATTATCTATTAAATATACCTTTAACTAAAGTAATTAATTAATATAACATATTATATAAAGTTTATAATAGAAAGAAAATACCTTTTATTTCATACAAGATTGGTTATCGAATTAGATGTATGCAACAAATTATATAATTTCCCTTAAGGCATAACCTTGACTCTATCAATATATATATATATATATATATATATATATATTCATATTCATATTAACAAGAATGGTAAAATTATTTTTTCCATTCAACTATATAGATTATAAATAAAAATACATTAAATAATATATGTAAACAATAACGACAAAGTTAATTTGTAAAACAGTTACAATCATTTATCTCAAAACTTTACCATACGCTGCATTACAAACTTCTATTTACTTCAAATTACTCCGAATTAAATTTCTATAGAATCCTTCTCAATTCTTTCCTAGTATCTACCTTCAAGTCCAAATATTCAAACTAATTATGTTATTTTAAATTTAACATATTTATAAAAACTACTAAATAATATTTTTAATTCATCTAATAAATCATTAAATATGTCAATTTCAACATACCATATATAATTATTAACAAAAATGACAAAATTTGTTTTTTACTCAGTTATAAAGATATACAAGCGGCATCACATAAATTATAAATAATTAATAAAATAATTTTAATTTATAATTAATTTATTTCACTAAATTTATTGTGCATTGCGTAATAAAGTTCTAATTTTGACACTAAAAGTATAAATACTATATTTTACAACATTACTATGTGCAACGCATGGGTTACACACTAGTTAATGGTGATGGAGTGATATGTTTCGATGGATTTGAGTTTATGATGCTTGAAGTAATATAGTTTTAGAATTGTTTTTTAAGTAGAAAATTAAAATCTGAATTAATTAAAATTAACCTAATATGTATTAATTTGCCTTTATTTAGTTACTGACCGAGTTTCAGGACTAATATGAACTTATAAAAATGATTTTTATTTTTTAATTTATTTTATTTTACGCTTTTTTGTTCCATGTGTTGGAAGATGTGGATGGTATGAAAATAAAATGGTAAAAGTGCACAAAGTAATCACTGAGCTTGAAATGTGCTAAGGATTTTCGAGAGGTGATGCGGTTCATTCTAACCCATGAAGATGGTGATGTTGGCACCATCAAGATAAACATACCTCAAGAAGGGTCAAATATTTTTCTCATAACACTTAGTTCTTAATTTTTAATGGTCATAATGAAGGTATAAGTTTAAGATTGTACTTAAATACAAAAAACGTTCTATGTTAGGATATCTTGATTTGGCTTTTTATAGATTTTTATTGTAAATAAATTAGATTATCTGAGTGATTGCATTTACTCGAAATTTTTCTATTTCTATCTATATGTAATGATCCACCTTTTCGACCTTCAAAAGTCGACATTAATATATTCACGGTATTCACGTGCCAAACATCCAAGTGTTGGAAAGACAGATTGTTGGGGAAAAAGGAAAGAAAAGATATAACAGAATCTCACATCGTGAAGAGTATTATATAATATACAACAGATCTTTAGAGAAGAAAACTATAATATACATACATCAATTAGAGTATACTAATCATCTACGTCCTAGAGGCGTCCAACTCGTCTTATAAAGCTTTAAAGCATCCAAAAGTAAATTTAGAAATATGCTCGGGCTGGCCCAAGCATTATAAGAAAATAACGCCTAGATCAATCTGGTAAATATACATGAGAAAAACACATCATATGGATTTTATTGTTATAAAAATCTTTCTGTAATAAAGGTAACTCATAAGACCACGCTGCACATAAAAACATATGGTTTTTTACCTTATGATAACCAAATCATTTCGAATAGAAAATCCAGTGATATTATAACATTGTCTAGGGTTTAAAATAAATATATAAAATAAATGAAATACTTGCATCTCACGTTCCAACATAGTTGGACATAACTAATTCCGTAATGCACTTCTTGGAGAACGGATTCCATCAACGACAAGGTTACTGGGATATCGCCTATCATAGCACACCTCTATAAAAATGTACCAAAGCCTCACATGGACCTCCTATATGGAAAGATCGACTTACCCCTTGTCATCACCTCGGTTGCTGTACAACCTTTTCTCAAGAGCTCTCATGAACATATCAAATCCATAAATAGTGATCTAGAAAGGTGATGACCATACCCTAATAGGCGCGACCCATATAGCATTGTGGCATATCCCTTATTTTAGTCATTCCTAGTTGTGAGGCTAGAGGCTATGATTTACCTTATATATAGCAACCCCACTTGGAATGCTAACACTACACCACTGCCAATAATACAATGCTAGCATTCATCCATACAAGTTGTTTAGTAATGAACAAGCTGAAGGCACTACTTCTACTACATTAGTTTTGGAATCGCCTTTAGGATTAGTAGCAAGTTAACCTTGCACTTCAAAGAGCTTGGTCTTCGATTCCATCATCTTCAAGATGTCTCCAACTTGAACGCTTATGCTGGTTTGAAGTGGTTTTCGAATAATATATCTGATCTCGGTCTCTCCGAACCGGCAATGATAATTTTTAAAACAAGCCAACATTTGATGGTCAGTTATTTAACTATTAATAAATAAACAATTCAAGCAGAGATCTAACCAAGCATGGTTAAGCATAAAGCAACCCCTCAGCCTCTTTAATTAATCATTTCATTAATTAAAACCATATTATAAATTCTTGTATTAAAATACTTTTCTAAAGATACATTCGCATACCCCTTCTACAATTTTTAATACCTTAAAAATATCGATATACTTATCTCAACTATATAAGTGTACTCACAAAGCATTCCACTTTCAAAACTCAGTAAACTTTTCCATATACTTATAGTAACGATATAAGTATATTCATGAAAAACTACACAATCGGTACTTAGGAAATGAACATATATTTATCTCAATGGTATATGTTTATTAAACAAATTTTAAGAAATATTTCAAAATCCAAAACCATACTAAATTGGGCTAAAACAAATATCATTTAAAAACACTGACAAAAGTAAACCCAAACACATCCGGTGTAAGTAAATGGATCGTATAGAAACTAGACTAAATATACATACCACCACCTTCCGTTTTCAAATGTTACTATCTCTTGATTAACAATGAAATCATACAAGTTAGAAAACCATCCTTATATCGACACACATTCTTAATTCTCAAGATAGAGATGAGTTTCCATACCTCAAAATTTGGTGTTAGTTATAAAAAGAATACTTTCTGTACCACCGTAATTTAAACTGATCATTTATGAAAATCAAATCTCATTCCTTTTTATAAAATCACTTTTTATAAGTCTCTTTTACAACTCCTTTATAAATCTTCTTATATAATTTTAAAACTCCTTTTGTAAAATATCGTTTATAAATTCCTATATAAAATCTCATATATAAATCTCCTTTACAAATTTCATTTATAAATCTCCTTTATAAATTTACAAATATAACTATAAAACTTTAAATTTTATAGACCTTTTATAAAACTCATTTATATTTATAAAATATCGTTTATAAATCTTTAAATTTATCATAAACTTTCAGTTTTCAAAATAGAACCAAATACTTTCCATAAAATGATCATTCCATATATTACTATAAATCCACAATTATGTTTTACTATACTAAATTATAAAAATGATATCATTTCCCTTATATAAAATATTATTTATATAACTATTCTTTTATTATAAAAACACCATTTGTAAAACTATTTTTTCATTACCATTTCTAAATCTATCCTTTTTACACAACATTTCATATAAAAGATTTCACAAATATTTATTCCAAAATATTTCTGTCTTCTTTTAAAAATAAAATCACTTTATTTTAAAAGATAGATTCCCATTTTATTTATATAATAAGCATTCGTTATTATATTAACTTTTCTGTAAAATTAATACTTTCCAAAGTACTTCTAAAAACATTTCAAAATAAGTTAGAAAAGATTGACAAAAATGTTGAAATAAAATAAAGAAGTTCGAAAATCATTTCTAAACAAAATACCATCCGAAATCCCAAAAATCACATTTTACAATCCTTTTCAAAATCAAAACTACTTCCAAATCGAAACAGCAACTTATAGTATTTCAAAATACTATAACAAGGCCAATAGCTACCATAGCACTTAACCAATGCTATTACTACCTTTATCACTAAAAAGGTTTAACTTTTATTATATATCAATGTTACATCCAATATGTCCAACTGCCAAATTTTTGACATTCAACAATCCATATAACAAATATATAAATGAAAAAAAAATCAATAGATATATGACTGAAATTTTAAAATGACAATAGCAAGAAATCTGGATTTCTTTACAAATTTCTCTGTGTTCCATTTTAAATGTCATTCGCTTTTCAAAGAGGAATTCAGTCAAACCAAATCAATAAATCAGTCAAACACAAAAGCAATAATTTTTATATCTACCATATATCATATAGTATTCATTTAGATGTGTGATAACTCATCGAAATTCTAGTAAATGATTAAGCATTGCGGTTTTATCTAAAATCGAATGACGTTCGATTTTATCTCAGTTATTTCAAACTCGATGAAATCAGTTCCATCACGTATATATTGCTCCTTCAAGCGCTACGCAAATTAACTCATCTCGATTGGACCTTGTATAAAGTAGTTATTAATTTAATGCAATTTGAGATTATATTTTTACAATTATTTACACTAATTAATATTAACTAGTTAATCACCATCATGAACTCCATCTTCCCTAAAATTAAACTTTCCTGCCCCTGCCTGTACATGTCGTGCACTACTACCCTTTAACCACTACAACAAATAAACCATATTACAACTAATTATTTACAACTGGCATATAACAATAGTTTTAATAAAAGGTTTTTAACAGCCAGCTTTTACTGACAGTTGTAATAAAGAGTTTTTAACAATCGTCGCTTGCTGATAGTTGGAATAAAAAGTTTTTAACAACTGCATTTTCGTGCTAATTGTAATAAACGTGTTTTTAAGTACTATTTGTTTTAGCCAGTTGCAATAGAGATATATAGTAACCTCTTAGTTTTGACCGTTGTAAATATTGATATTTCTCAAAGTTTATGAAAGATGAAAAAATTGATGTTACTAAGTTTAATTATTAAGACTTTTTCTTGAAAACAATCATTTTTAATATATAATTAAAAATTAAAAATAACCTTTAATAATTAATATTAAAAATATGATAATAATAATAATTATTATTAATTAATTGTATGTACATAATAATTAACAAATAATATCCAATTATAATTAAGGTGTAATAAGCTGTAATGACCCGGAGTTTCGAATACTTCGTTTTTAAACATCTGAATTATTTAAATACTTGTTTCCAAGATTTAATATGATTTTATAACCTTGTTGAACACTTTTTAATTAATAACTAATGTTAGAAAACTTTTTTTTATAATGTGTTCACAAAAATATACACTTTGGATATACTTGGAAGTGTGACCGGAAAATATATTGCTAGAAATCAACTTTTTATTCAATACAAGTTGTGTAAATATATTACAACTTGAATAGTTATCATGTGTAAACATATGACAAGAATTAAACACATCTTTTTCCAAAGCTAAAGGTTAACTAAACTAAGTTTGAATTAGTAAAAGTAAGTGGAAACATTAAGGAATAAAGGACCTCTAAATTAAGGCTAGATTTAAGGGTATGGTTTGTAAGAGGTAAGGCGTATGCAAGGCTATGGTGTGTAAGAGGTAAGGTGTATGCAAGGGTATGGTTGTACATGCTTGGAGTTTTTTTGCTTCATGGCTAAGGAAGGAGTCTTGCACACTTTTACCTCAAAATACTAAGCTCATAAATAGACATTCATATGCACTTCATTTCTGCATAAATTCATATCTAAACGAATGTCTTCATTTTCTTATCTCCTCTCTAACTTTCTAGAAAACTATGCAAATCATATCCAAGCACCACCAAACTTTTCCTAGTTATTATATCATTATTAGAACATGGTTCAGCTTCTAAAAAGTCAAAGAATTATGGAGAAATGGGGGAGTAAGGACCCTGGTCATGTTCATGACGAGGAGGGAAGAAGATGGTGCTCTTGTGCATAAAGTAGGAGGAGGAGGCCATGGATGTGAGTTTTGGTGGAAGTATGAAGTGTTTGGATGATTGAATGTTGGTAGAAAGAGATTTGGTTTGAGAAAAGTGAGTTAATCTCACATTGAATATTGATAATTACATGTTAAATAAACATGTTGATATTTCTTGCTATTGTATATACTAAAAGACACTAACTACTTAAAGTTATAACCCTTTAGAATATGCTTCCAAAAGCATATGATTTGTTAAAGTAGCTGCCTTAAAGAGAATGAAATTATGTTGATTAAATTAAGCACATTTAAACATCTAAAATGGACGTGATTATTAGTATGTATGTTGAAACATGTTTTGTAGTGATATGGTTTGTATTTGGAATCATGTATATGTCTAAAAGAGAATGACACAAGATATCGAACTGAATACAGAATTGTTCGTATAACTATAGTCGCTATAAGTGCACTTTGAATCCCTTGAACTGTAGCTTATAAAAATGGAGATTTAATGACACATCCTAATAATAACTTGTTTGATTATTATTTACACTTCTAAGTGTTTAGAAAAGCAAAGAATATGTTTTAGAAAGTTATAGAAAAAATAAATCAAAGTAATAAAATATTGAAGTAAAAAGGTCACTATAACGACTCTTTTTATTTAGCGAAATAACGGTATTTTTCTACAAATTTCTTTGAAGGTTTGTTTTTATATTTAAGGAGAAAATAATATATTATTCTTATTGGAAAATATTTGAGGTCAAAATTCATTTGATAGCTAGTTGAACGAAGTGCAAAAAGCTACAGCGAAATAGTCGCTATAAATGCAATTCTGTAAAATACCTTGTTTTCTATAAATTCTCTAAAATAACTACGAGTTAATCTTTGGGTTTTTCTTCATGGTTTTCAAGTACCAAAAATATACTAACAATTATAAGAAAAATGAATCAGAAATCATTTGTTTAAGCGTTGAGCTCAAAGTAGTAGCAAAACAACGTTGAAAATGGTAACAAAACTTTAGACAGCACTCTTCAAATGCTACCTTTGCTATTTAATACTATAAATTGTTTAAAAATGATATTTAAATTTAATATTTTTCTCTATTCTTTTTAGAATTTTTTTCTAACTTAAAATAGAGAGTTTCAAAATTTGTTTCAAGTTTAAATATGTTTTCAGCAATTAACTATGAATTTCTAAACTAAGTAGCTTTTAAAATAAAACTTGTTTTATTTATTTATTTCAAACTTTCTTATTTGTACATAGTATTCTATATAAATAATTATCATATATTTTAAGTAGTTTTAAAAGTATTTTAATATATTAATAAGTACTTTAAAGATATATATATATATATATAAGTATATATAAAGTTAAGTATTTTATAAATATAATGTAGGGAGTTTGTATTTTAACATTTAAGTTAAAATAAATGGTTTTGTGGGATTACTTAAAGTATATTGCCTTAATTAATAAGTGCATATATGCTTTGATCTTTAAATAAATGTTTAAAGTTACTAATGGACAAGTAAATAGTTTTGAGTTGTTGTAACAGTGTTTTTTCAACACTTGTTTTTAACCCATATTGTTAATTATACATGGGAATATAATTAGATATTTACTAATGGATGTTTAGTAGAAAATACAAGTAAATGGTTTTGGATTTGTTGTGACAAATGTTTTGAACAACACTTGTCTTTAACCCTTAAATATAAATAAATCTTTAAGAAGGGAGTTTTAAAGGGGAATGTTTGCAAAGTATGAAATGTTTGGGTTTGTTGTGGCGAATGTTTTGAGCAACACTTGCCTTTAACCCTTAAATGTAATTATAAATTTAAAAGGAGGGTAAAGAAAATGATTAAATAAAATGGTTTTGGGCCTGTAGCAAACAATGTTTTAGCATCATTTGTTTTTAAACCTTTGAATTATATTTGGAAGATATGGAATCTTTAACGATGAAATTTTAAAGATAATAAAAAGTATTGAAATATATTATAAAGAGATAGAAAATGTTATATGCTTAATTTATAAAAGAAAATAAGTTTATTATAACAATGTTTTGGTCGTAATTGTTTTAATCTCTTTGATTATATTTAAAGTAAGTAAAACTTGTTAAACGATTTGTAAATATACTTATACCATTGAAATATGTATATGAATACTTTTTAAGTATTGAAAAGTTATAGGTGAATAGTTAAATATATTTATACAAGAATAAAGATGAAGTTTTAGTTAATAAAGGAGTATTAATTAATGAAGGGTTGATTTATAAAAGAAGTTTTATTAGATAAAAAGATGTTTTTCTAATAAAAAGGGTTTTTAATTAATAAAAGATAAATTAATTAAAAAGAGATTAAAAGTAGTTTATGTGACTTGACCATGCCTTGCATGAAATGATAGTGCAGGTATGTTACTTGCTTATGAGCAAGTGCTTAGGACTTAGTTCCCTTATGTGATCATTCTCATTATTGTTGAATAGTCCAAATTCATCGACCCAGTCTTGGAGATATAGGGAACGGTAAGTGTTCTACTTATCGAAAACTACTTCAAGGATGAGATATGGGTTTTCTATTTTGGAAGTGAATAAAGGAAACCATATGCGATTCTGGAATCAGTTGGGATGATGGAATCCATATGGGATTCATTATGTGATCGAGTTTTGTTGAAACACATGTGAAGATGCCGAATGTAGCCTCGACATTGGGAAAATGACTAAAGATAGAGTAGGATGCATGATCCTGGGGTTTAGCTGACCCATGAGGAGTACATCAACTTCATATCTAGAGTATGCTTATCGATATGTTGTGCACAGGGAGTTGATGATACTTGGTACACATTATTCACGTGAGTGTTCGGATGATGGCCTAGTTCTATTTACCTTATGGTATACTTTATCTAGAGATATACGATGCTTGGAAGGTATTTTCTGATCCTTGTCATAGGAGATCAGTCTCATTGAGGAGATCTCCATGGAAAATCCATTTATACAAACGTATCTTAGCAGTTTTGTTTGTATACCTAAACATGATGTCAAATGTAACCAATGCAACCATTTCAGCTATAATTTATATTTATATTGAACACCTAGATATTATTATAATATCACTAAATTTTTTATAAGATGGTTCGGTTATCGTAAGGTAAAAACCCGTCCATGTTTATTTGCAACGTGGTCTTACGAGATACCTTTATTCTTTAAAAGGGTTTACAAATATAGTAATTCAAACTACTTGAGTTTTCTCACGCTGGTTTACCAAACTGATCGGGGTGTTATCTTTTTATAATGCTTGGGCCAGCCCGTGTATTCCAGATACCATTGATAATTCATTGGATCTCCATGGGAGGAGCTGGACGACTAACTACTGTAGATTTTATTTTCCCTGCATTACTTTGTTTATTTTTATATCAGTAATAGTGAGGACAAGTTGTTATGACTGTTCAGGCTGATGATAGGTTAGTTTACTCTGATTGTTGTATCTATACAGTTTTCCTTTATAAAAATATCATTTTGATATTATTTGTCATCGTTCTGTTGTGAGATTCCAATATTATGTTTTCTTCTTTCTTGTTCCTTTTCTTTTCTTCCTTTATTTACCCTAACTTTCCGCCTTCCCGGCACTTGGGTCTTCAGCATGTGGATACTATGAATGTATTAGTGTCGACATTTGGGGGTCGAAAAGGCGGACGTTACATAAGCTATAACTAATAATTAATAAATATGAAGTAATACTTTAATAATTAATAACCAATTATTACTATTAAATAATTAATAATTATTATTTAATAAGTAATAATTAAGATTAATATTTAATGTATAATAATTGATATATTTAGCAATTATTAGTTATTAATTAATAATTACTATTAAATAATTAATAATTAAAAATAATAATTAACATTTAATAATTAATGTAAATTATATAACAGTTAGTAATTAATAATTACTATTAATAATTAATTGTTAATAATTAATAAAATATACATACTAATTAACATTCAATAATTAATATTCAATAATAATTAAGAAGCAACACCTTCGAATACACTATCCACCCTACATAGGGGATCGCTACTGATCCCTAAGGGTACACCCAAAGTAGCATCCACTCCTATGGCACTCTTCTACATTTACATAGAGCCTAGTTTAAGTATTGTTCCAGAGTTCGTATGTGTCGTATTGACAATCTCCATATATAGCCTAAAGTAGCAATTCAACCTTCTGTAGATCCATCGCTTGGACCAAAAAACACCTAGGAGACTATGCGAAACAACCTTGAAAACACGAAACCAACATCAAGACAAGCCAACACAAGAAGTTTCCAGACCCTATGATGTATACATAGGGATCGATGTCGATCCCTCAAGAGGGACCGGTACTTGTCCTCGACTACAGAGGATCAGGGGTCGTGATTTTTCGGAGGACTTAATTTTCACCATGAGGATCGGTAGGCGAAATATCATCAAGATATTTGGTCGTTTACCCCTATAAATACATGGCCAATGCTTCATTTTAAGGATCTGGACGCTGCTGCTACACACATAACTCCGTTGTACTCTAGGACCCTATCAATCCCTCCTACTTGTAATCCCAAAATCTAGTGTAAAAGCAATAAAATCATTCGAGTGGACGTAAGCCAAGACAAACCACTATAAATTTGTGTGCGCTTGTTTTCTGTTTGTTTTCTTCTATTTTAATTTACTTTCTTCATTTAATCTATACTACTTAATTTTCTGGGTGTTTTTTCCATTTTTAGTTCAAACATTTTGATGCTTTCACTAAGAGACTAGATTCTTAGGCTATTAAAATCCTTGCCTATTATTGGATTGCCTAAAATCCAAGAAAGAGATTCAGTTTGTTCTAAGCTAGTTTCCCTACTACTAAGATTTGAATAAAGTCTATAGGAATCTATCTTCAATAGCCTTCAGGAAAGACAAAGTTGTTGCCTCCTCAAGTGTTACTGATGAAATAAAGAATGCTAACCTTCACATCCTGGATGAAGATGCACATCAAGAAGCGGTTAACGTCCAAAATCATTCAAATGCAACCATCAGGATTGATTTTGAGTGTATGATGAAAGAGCTACAGGATAGCCATGCGGAATTGAACCGACAAATCCAAGAGACCAAAAACTTAATGACCTGATTGAACACTAACCATAGGAAGATTAGGAGAGAGCCATCTCCTCCATACTCAAAATCATGCAATTCCTTATCATCTGACAACCTCCGGAGAAATGGAAGGTAAAGGATGGAGGCATATGAAGCAGGAACCTCTAGGTGGGAGAATGCAACTGACCCTCACCTAGGCATATGGGTCAGTACCAATCTTCCCCTATGCAGGTCGGTACCGAACCCATCCACTAAGGAGCAAGACTTCAAGGTTGAATTAGAATGCAATCTGGATGCATTGTACTGAGCAGGGCACCAAAAATCAAGAGTTTGCTGTTAAATTGCCCCCAAGGAATAAACACAAAGCAGCCAAGCAAATGGTTCTTCTGGAGCTAGGAGAACTTAGGAGATGAGGCACGTACCAGGATCGTTTACTGGGCCAAGCATAAGAAATATATTACGACTACCACAACCTAAATTTAATTCTCCTCCCTCTTCGCTCGAAGTGCAAAATTTTGTGTTTTATATAGAAATTAAGTTGAAGAAAATGAGTTTTAGGAACGCTTCGAAATCGCTTTAGAAATTTCCTTTGAAATTCTCTTATTATAAAGTATAAAAATTTTATACCAAAAATAATTTATGATAATAATTTCTAAAGCAATTTCTAAAGCGATTTCGAAGCGTTCCTAAAACTCGTTTTTTCAACTTAATTTCTATATAAAACACACAATTTTGCACTTCGAGCGAAGATGGAGGAGAATTAAATGATAAGATAAACGCACGTGCTAGGTTCTCCAGAGCCGAACTTTGCTCGTATGGTAAGACAACTTGTAGGAGAAAGTCAAGGATAGATTAACGATGAATGAGGCACCTACTTGAGTCGAAATCCCTTCATTGAAGCCACTCTACATGAAGAGTATTCACAGAGATTCAATATACCAACCATGCCGGCATATTCAGGGAAGACTGACCCCCCGACAGCACCTTATGAAGCACGACTGGCACGTGGATTTTGCCAAGGCCACAGATGCCATCAAATGTAAATGCTTTCCTATTTTCCTCGAAGGAGTAGCAACTATGTGGTTTACTCGACCACCACCAATGTCCATCTCATCATTTGATCAACTAGTGAGGAAATTCATCGAGCAGTTCTGTGACGCCCTACCCCGAGACCCACATTAGTAAAGAGAATTAACGAGTAATTCCGTCTACTAATGCAGAGAATAGGGCTGGTTAAGGGCGACCGAATAGTAATGCACTAGCTAATGACTAAGTATGTCGATGCTTACCATTTTTTCCGCGAATCTCAAGGAGTCGACATACTCAGTGATTAACTAATACGATACTACACGGCTAACGGGTCTATTCAGAACAAAGCACAATAACATCATAACATGTCACAGAAACAACAGCCACAGATAATATGTATACTGATACAAAACCAAACATCTGATGTAATACCATTCACCACATAATGTAATACAACATCATCCCATAAAAGAATATATACATGAAGTGATAAATAAAAGATCCATCAAAAGTGGAGATATCCAAGTCCATAGTCATGAGCCCACAAAAGATAGCAAAACGGATCCAAGCATAAAGGATAGTCATCCAACCTAACCTGCAACTCGGTCTGACCCGAGTGATAAACACACGGGTCAGGCAACTGAATCTTATCGTTAGAAAGGAAATACGATAAGGTATAAGGGAAACATACATCAAGGGGCCAATAATTGATAAGAATGACTAAGGTTGATATCAAGAATTATCTATCTCTAAGAATGGTATAATTCTACACTTACTTGGGTTAATACTAGGGGATTCATGCATATAAAGAAAACATCCAAATATGATACATGAATAAATAAACTTCTCAAAGTAGTAAATGAAACCCAAGTATAAAACCATAAAATTGAAATCACCAAAATCCTCAAGAACTCATATTTCGCCTTATTCATCTCTATAAGGCTAAGTAAACATATCAAAATATGGTGAAATCAAAATTCTCTTAACTCATAAAATAAATCTCAGATTGGCCAATAATTACATGCTAAAGCATGTTGCACGTGCTAAAGTTCTCAGACTAGTGCTAGTAATATAGTTAGGTACCCACATGACTCTTTAAGGCGACCGAAGTCCCCCTTTCCCAGATTCTTAATTTCCCAGATTCTCAGATTCCCAGATTCTCAGATGACCCAAAGGTCATAGCACTAGTAATTCCCAGAATGTGTCAGAAACTCTCGGATAGTAACCCGAAAAGTGGTTACGTACGTCCCATACCGTACGTCCTCACTCAGCGGTTTTCTAGCCGCTAGTCGATGCCACACTAACAAAAGCATCAAAATCTCAAAGAATTGCCTCATGTCATTGGCGTAAGGCATAAAATATCTAACATGTCTAATCTCATTGACAAGTGGAAAATTCCATAAAATTATAAATCTAAGAAAATCTCATATAAAACAATTGCCTCATATCATCGGCAATAATGTTTTTCCCAAAATAGTCCCATGTCGTATATGCTCTCGAATACGAAATATTAGACTAAAGTTATTAGTCTAAAAGACTAATATAACACTTTATCCCAGACCACAAAGTGGTAAATCCCAAGGAGGAAATCAAAAAGATTTCTCAATGTCGTTTCGATCGTACAAGTCCATAATTAACCGATTAAGTGAATGCACGAGTCCCATTCCTCGCGGATTTACTAAATCGTTTAATTTATTTTCTTATACGTCCGAAAGTATTTATATATATATATATATATATATATATAGTAAAAATAATTAAAATTATACATATAATATTTTTCATGAGAAAACATGATTTTAAAACAATTTCCAGCAATTTATAGAAAAGATTTTAGAGAGAAAACGGCTTATTTTCAGAGTTTTTAATAAATTATAAAATCTTAGAAAATAAGAAAAATCCTCAAATCCCCAACCATATATGATTTCTTTATCCAATGGTTTAATCATCTAATCTCAACAATTAGCAAATCATGTAAAAGAGAAAGAACAAAAAAAATCATCATAAAAAAAAACTAATCAACCAAAGCAAATACAACACCCAAGGCTACATGCAAGTGCTCAGGACAGCGATCTTGCATCAGCTATTTCGACCCTTTAATCTCAAAATTTCAGAATGTGATACAAATGAAATTTGTCACAATCTTCCTGTAGTTTCCAGAACTATAAAAATTATAGGATTTGGATAAGAAACGCAAAAGTTATGCACAAAATACTAACTCAGGTTTGCACAAAACACTGAGTTTTCAACAACAACAGGACATCGAGTTTGCAAGAGGTTTTTCAACATTTTAATCAACGAATTATCGAAAGTGATACAAATAAAAGTTGTCACATTCTTTCTGCAGTTTTCAAAACTTCAAAAATTAATGGATTTGGATAAGAAACGCAAAAGTTATGTGCAAAATACTAGCTCAGGTTTGCACAAAACGAAAACAGAATCAGAATTGAAATCACTCGATCCAGCCACTTCGACAACTGATTTCACTGATCAAACCATTTCTGAACACAATGAAAATTTGCATGATTAAACTAGACACATAGACCTTCAAAATGACACCAAGATTGCCTCAATCCGACACCGGATGAGGGAGATATAGCCAAAACAAAATATGCTATTTTCAGCAACAAAGCACAAACAAATTGAATATACTGTACGTATATTCAAGCATAGAATTCAAAAGGTTTTTGCTTTATGGCAGCGAAATTTCTTCTTTACAGTTGCTGTAAGTTTGCTAACTTACCTTTTGCGGCAAAAAGGGGTGAAATTGGCTGCAAGATGAGATCTTCAAGCTAGCAATGGCCTAGGCAGTACCTATAGTTGCTGAAAAAATGAACATGCAAAGGAGAAAACCCATTAAAACAACAATAGTAACTGAAACTAAGATTTTTCCCGGATTTAAGATGGAGATTGGTTAGGAGATTACCTGAATTTAATTTTTAGATGAGAGAATCTCTTAATTTCGTGTGGAATTAACTAAGATTTAGCAAGGGTTTGAGGTTGCCATTGATTTTTCTTTTGAGCTTCTGTTACTAACAGGAGGAGGAGATAGGAGAAGGAAATTGTACGTACGCTATTTTCCTCACCAGAAACTTCTTTATGGGCTAATGGATCAACACTTCAGCCCAAAAACATACTTAGCCAAAAATTCTAATTTATGTTTTTATTATGTATATAATGCTATTTCTCTCATATTTTACACATTTTATATCCGAATTCAACGAAATAAAATGCGTTGGATTCGTTAAAACACAAGGAATCAAATAAAAAGAATAAAATTATATTTTACCAAGTTTTATTATATATTTACCATTTATTCCCTATTTATGGCAAATTTACACTATTTATCCAACTAATGTAAATATGGACATATTTTGTCAAATAAAATGGGTTATCTCATTTTATTATGGGGGAATGTTTTATTTTTAACTCCCCAAAATATTTATCCCCATTATATATCATTTATAACATGATTAATTATTTATTCAACACTTTTCCTGGTGTATAAAAAAAAATGTAATTTAGACATCACATATATTATTGCCAAATTGTGCATGCTAATGGAATATAGGCACAAATCTCTATTCAAAAGTCATGAAACAAAGAGATATTATATTATTTTTTTATTCCATTCCCATATATGTATTACACAACCCCAAAATATATATTCCCCTTTTCATTTTCTTTCTTCCTAAATTTATTTCAAATCATAAATTGAAATAAATCTCATTTTATTTTATTCTCCTAAGATTAACTCACATAATATTGTTCTATCCCTAACAACAATATTATCCTCATTTTCTCCCCATTAATTTAATTAATGAATCTAATATTGAATCATAACTATAATTATGACTTAATACTAGCGGTAATCTCCAACCAGGGTTGTTACAGACTTCCCCTCTTAACAAAATTGCGTCCACGCAATTTCTAAAGGAAAAACCCATAACAATGCAATAATTCACTCAAAAGAAACAAGAAAAGGCTTGAGAAAGAAAGTTCTCACCGATGTCAAATGAAGAAAGAAAACCCGGAAAAGAACGCTCGATATATTCTCTGGTTTCCCAAGTGCAATCTTTCGGATTCTCCGACCATTGAATCTTAACAAGAGAAACGTTCTTGCTTCGAAGGCGTTTCACCTCCGAATCAAGAACGCGAATAGGCTGCTGAGAAGTAGATAAACTCGGTGAAATCTCAAGCTCAAGCTGCTCGGAAGGATCAATGACTGAATCTGAATCTCGAATACATTTCCGAAGCTGAGAAATGTGGAAGACATCATGAATACCCGATAAATGAGATGGCAGGGACAATCGATATGCTACAGGACCAATGCGCTCAATAATCGGAAATGGTCCTATAAAGCGAGGAGCCAATTTTCCAGTGGAGCTAAAGCGCATTACTCCCTTCATAGGGGATACACGAAGGAATACATGATCACCCACTGCGAATTCTAGAGGCTTCCTACGGTTGTCCGCGTAGGATTTCTGACGATTCTGTGCCTCTTTCATCCGCTGTCTAATCAAAGATATCTTCTCAGAAGACTCACGAATCGAATCAGGATCGAGAATGAACTTCTCGCCCGATTCTAACCAATAAGAAGGCGAACGACACGGTCTACCATAAAGAGCCTCAAAGGGTGCCATACTGATACTGGATTGGAAGCTATTATTATAAGAGAATTCAACCAATGGAACGTGATCTTCCCAAGAGCCACCGAAATCAAGAATACACGCACGGAGGAGGTCTTCAAGCACACGATTCACCCTCTCAGTCTGACCATCAGACTGGGGATGATAAGCTGTAGAGATATTTAGCTTTGTTCCCAAAGCTTGCTGAAAGCTTGTCCAGAAGTGACTAGTGAACAACGGATCACGATCACAAACTATCGAAGAAGGAACTCCATGTAATCGAACAATTTCCTTAATATAAAGCTTCGCTAAAAGAGGAGCATTCCTATTAGATTTAATAGGGATGAAATGGGCGGATTTAGTAAGACGATCCACAATAACCCAAATGCTAGAATGACCCGACCTCGAACGAGGTAGGCCGTCAACGAAGTCCATCGATACTTGGTCCCACTTCCACTGTGGAACCTCAAGAGGCTGAAGAAGACCGGATGGCCGCTGATGCTCGGCCTTAACAAGCTGACAGGTAGGACACTGGCTCACATATCTCGCAACATCACGCTTCATACCATCCCAATAATAAAGACGATGCATATCCGCATACATTTTACTGCTACCCGGATGGATGGTATACTTAGAGCGATGACAATCATCAAGTATGTCACGCCTAAGTGTTGAATCAGATGGAACAATTATACGGTTCCTCAGACGAAGGCAACCATGAGAATCAATCGAATAATCCCGCAAATCCTCATTACGGGACTCAGATGAGCAAGACTGAATGAGGCGCATAATATAAGCATCACGTCTCTGGGCCTCAGAGATACGATCAAGGAGAGAAGGTCGAGCCACCATACTGAATAATAAGACCGGTGAATCAGATGACGGTGCTCGATCACGAATGTCGAAGCTGGATAAGGTCTCAAGAACATCCCATTCGGCTAACATCATGGAAACAACTGCCGAATGCTTGCGGCTAAGCGCATCAGCTACACGATTACCCTTGCCAGGGGTATACTCGATATCAAAGTCATATGAGGCGAGAAACTCTAACCATCGCTGTTGCCTCATATTAAGATCTTTCTGCGAAAAGAGATACTTGAGAGACTTATGATCGGTGTAAAGAATGAAGTGCTCTCCCAAAAGAAAATGACGCCACATCTTCAAAGCGAAGACGATAGCTGCAAGCTCTAAGTCATGGGTAGCGTACCGAATCTCATTCGGACGTAATTGCCTTGAAGCGTAGGCAACAACCCGATCCTTCTGCATAAGAACCGCACCAAGACCACTAAGGCTGGCATCGGTATAGACGATGAGATCCTGATTCCCCTCAGGAACTACAAGCACGGGAGCATGAGTAAGAAGTTCCTTCAATCTCCGGAAGGAAGTCTCACACTTATCAGACCAAATATAACGAACACCCTTCCTAGTAAGACTAGTAAGAGGAAGAGCGATACGAGAGAAATCCTTAATGAAACGGCGATAATAACCCGCTAAACCCAGAAAGCTACGAATCTCATGAACATTCTCAGGCCTCTTCCAATTCTGAATAGCCTCAATCTTAGACGGATCGACTGAGATGCCATTGGAAGATACAACATGACCTAAGAATTTCACTTGCTTCTCCCAGAAGTGACATTTAGAAAGCTTTGCCTTGAGTTGATGCTTGCGGAGAGTACTCAAGACAATTCTAAGATGTCGAGCATGATCTTCTTCGGATCTAGAATAAACTAAGATGTCATCGATGAATACAAGGACGAACTTATCGAGATATTCCCTGAATACTCGATTCATGAGATCAACAAAGAAAGCAGGAGCATTCGTCAATCCGAATGGCATGACGAGCCACTCATATGAACCATATCGAGTGCGGAAAGCTGTAAGTGGAATGCTATCTTCCGCAACACGAAGCTGATGAAAACCCGTGGCTAGGTCCAACTGAGAAAAGACCTTTGCACCACTCAACTGATCGAACATGTCATCAATACGAGGCAAGGGATAGCGATTCTTGATGGTTAACTCATTAAGCTTGCGATAGTCGACGCAGAGCCTAAGAGTACCATCGGACTTCCTCACGAATACCACCGCGGCACCCCACGGTGAAGAACTAGATCGAATGAAGTGTTTAGCTTTGAGCTCAATGAGTTGCTTCTTAAGTTCCTCATTCTCCTTAGTAGACATCCTCGTGGGAGGACGACTAACGGGTTGCGCACCAGGGATGAGGTCAATACGAAACTCTATGGCCCGCTTGGGTGGCAAACCCGAAACAGGCTCAAAAACATCAGCGAAGTCACAAACAATCGGAATACGAGACACATCATCATCACTGTCTCGCGAATCAAGAGCATGCAAAGATGCTAAGGAATCAACATCGGTATCCCGGAGAACTAGGGATAACTGAGAAGAGGAATCTGGATGTCGAAGATAAATGACTCTTTCTGAACAAATAATCCTGGCATCGTATCGAACTAGCCAGTCCATACCAAAGATCATATCAAAACCAAGCGATGGAATCACGTGCAGATTCGCATGGAAAGAAAACCCACAAAGCATAACCTCAACATCATCACAATATAAGCTAAGGGTTGCAGACCCCCCAATAGGATTTGAAATCCGCAAAGAAGTAAGCAAACAAGAAACATCTAAAGAACAAGCATCCACGAGTTCCTTTGATACGAATGAGTGTGACGCACCCGTATCAAAGAGCACTCTAATCGATCGATCATGAAATAGAATGGAACCTTCAAGAACAGAAGGAAATATACCTTTCGGCTGAGATGCATCACTAGAAGCTGCTGCAATATTCAGATTTCCCGGACGAGAACCTTTGTTCTTCTTAGGACAAGAGAAAGCCATATGTCCTTCGGCCTTGCAATAATTGCACTTCTTAGGCTTTGGACATTCACGGGCTGGATGGTTAGGAGAACCGCAGTTGTAGCATGCGAAAGGCTTAGGCTGAGAAGGAGCTTGAGATTGAGAAGAAGACGATCCACCTTGTTTCTTCTTCTTGGAATGCGGAAATCGAGACTTGCGGAAAGGAAACTTCTTCTTTTTAGGATTGGACAGAGGACCACCTTCGTCATCACTCTCTTTCTCATTCTCCACTGTCTCGAGATTGAGAGCTGCATCAACTAATTCTTCAAAAGATAACTTGAGTTGGAGCATCAAAGCTTTCTTCAAATATTTCTTAAGTCCAGATACGAACTTAAGATTTTTCTTGTATGGAGTATCAATGAATTCCAACCCATACTTAGATAGAGACTCGAAGGAGGAGACATAATCAGATACCGATGACTTGCCTTGCTTCAACTCAATAAAGCGACAAGTGAGATGAGCCTTCTCAGAAGCGGGAATAAACTTAAGCTCAAATCTATCTCGAAACTGCTGCCATGTGAGGGTAGTCTCATCCACCTCAGCTATAAGAAGCTCGTACCAGTCAAGAGCACGCTCTTGTAGCATACTAGATGCCACAAGAACTCGATAATGATCAGATAAGTCCATACGAAGAAACACACGCTCGCAAATGCGAAGCCAAGCATGCACATCAAGAACTGACTCGGAGCCTTTGAATGGCTTGCCTCCGAGATGAGTGAAATCACTGCATAGACGTGCGAATACAGATTGGCGAGGAGATGAAGATGGGATAGGAGCGGGAGGTTGTGTGCTCCCAAGAAGCTCTCGAATCTGATCGGTAGTCATATAAATGCCTTTGGGTCGAGAACCACTGGACGGTCCTGCTGCCGAAGTGCGACCTCTACCTCTACCAGACATAGCTGAAAGATAAGATAAGAAAAGATTATTCACAGGGTAGACATATATATCGCAATAAAAATGCAGTAGGTAAGGAATACTACGGAATAATATTTAACATTCCTAGACGTATTCCCTCCTATCTACCCCGAAGGAATTGAAAGGATAAGGACATGACTAGGTTTGGCCACTTCTAAGGGATGAGATGCATAAAGGTGTTTCACTAGATGTATGGTTCTTAGCGTCTGCTGTTCTGTATTTATTCTATTTTGTTCTGAAAGCTAGCTCTGATACCAAGCTGTGACGCCCCACCCCGAGACCCACATTAGTAAAGAGAATTAACGAGTAATTCCGTCTACTAATGCAGAGAATAGGGCTGGTTAAGGGCGACCGAATAGTAATGCACTAGCTAATGACTAAGTATGTCGATGCTTACCATTTTTTCCGCGAATCTCAAGGAGTCGACATACTCAGTGATTAACTAATACGATACTACACGGCTAACGGGTCTATTCAGAACAAAGCACAATAACATCATAACATGTCACAGAAACAACAGCCACAGATAATATGTATACTGATACAAAACCAAACATCTGATGTAATACCATTCACCACATAATGTAATACAACATCATCCCATAAAAGAATATATACATGAAGTGATAAATAAAAGATCCATCAAAAGTGGAGATATCCAAGTCCATAGTCATGAGCCCACAAAAGATAGCAAAACGGATCCAAGCATAAAGGATAGTCATCCAACCTAACCTGCAACTCGGTCTGACCCGAGTGATAAACACACGGGTCAGGCAACTGAATCTTATCGTTAGAAAGGAAATACGATAAGGTATAAGGGAAACATACATCAAGGGGCCAATAATTGATAAGAATGACTAAGGTTGATATCAAGAATTATCTATCTCTAAGAATGGTATAATTCTACACTTACTTGGGTTAATACTAGGGGATTCATGCATATAAAGAAAACATCCAAATATGATACATGAATAAATAAACTTCTCAAAGTAGTAAATGAAACCCAAGTATAAAACCATAAAATTGAAATCACCAAAATCCTCAAGAACTCATATTTCGCCTTATTCATCTCTATAAGGCTAAGTAAACATATCAAAATATGGTGAAATCAAAATTCTCTTAACTCATAAAATAAATCTCAGATTGGCCAATAATTACATGCTAAAGCATGTTGCACGTGCTAAAGTTCTCAGACTAGTGCTAGTAATATAGTTAGGTACCCACATGACTCTTTAAGGCGACCGAAGTCCCCCTTTCCCAGATTCTTAATTTCCCAGATTCTCAGATTCCCAGATTCTCAGATGACCCAAAGGTCATAGCACTAGTAATTCCCAGAATGTGTCAGAAACTCTCGGATAGTAACCCGAAAAGTGGTTACGTACGTCCCATACCGTACGTCCTCACTCAGCGGTTTTCTAGCCGCTAGTCGATGCCACACTAACAAAAGCATCAAAATCTCAAAGAATTGCCTCATGTCATTGGCGTAAGGCATAAAATATCTAACATGTCTAATCTCATTGACAAGTGGAAAATTCCATAAAATTATAAATCTAAGAAAATCTCATATAAAACAATTGCCTCATATCATCGGCAATAATGTTTTTCCCAAAATAGTCCCATGTCGTATATGCTCTCGAATACAAAATATTAGACTAAAGTTATTAGTCTAAAAGACTAATATAACACTTTATCCCAGACCACAAAGTGGTAAATCCCAAGGAGGAAATCAAAAAGATTTCTCAATGTCGTTTCGATCGTACAAGTCCATAATTAACCGATTAAGTGAATGCACGAGTCCCATTCCTCGCGGATTTACTAAATCGTTTAATTTATTTTCTTATACGTCCGAAAGTATTTATATATATATATATAGTAAAAATAAGTAAAATTATACATATAATATTTTTCATGAGAAAACATGATTTTAAAACAATTTCCAGCAATTTATAGAAAAGATTTTAGAGAGAAAACGGCTTATTTTCAGAGTTTTTAATAAATTATAAAATCTTAGAAAATAAGAAAAATCCTCAAATCCCCAACCATATATGATTTCTTTATCCAATGGTTTAATCATCTAATCTCAACAATTAGCAAATCATGTAAAAGAGAAAGAACAAAAAAAATCATCATAAAAAAAAACTAATCAACCAAAGCAAATACAACACCCAAGGCTACATGCAAGTGCTCAGGACAGCGATCTTGCATCAGCTATTTCGACCCTTTAATCTCAAAATTTCAGAAAGTGATACAAATGAAATTTGTCACAATCTTCCTGTAGTTTCCAGAACTATAAAAATTATAGGATTTGGATAAGAAACGCAAAAGTTATGCACAAAATACTAACTCAGGTTTGCACAAAACACTGAGTTTTCAACAACAACAGGACATCGAGTTTGCAAGAGGTTTTTCAACATTTTAATCAACGAATTATCGAAAGTGATACAAATAAAAGTTGTCACATTCTTTCTGCAGTTTCCAAAACTTCAAAAATTAATGGATTTGGATAAGAAACGCAAAAGTTATGTGCAAAATACTAGCTCAGGTTTGCACAAAACGAAAACAGAATCAGAATTGAAATCACTCGATCCAGCCACTTCGACAACTGATTTCACTGATCAAACCATTTCTGAACACAATGAAAATTTGCATGATTAAACTAGACACATAGACCTTCAAAATGACACCAAGATTGCCTCAATCCGACACCGGATGAGGGAGATATAGCCAAAACAAAATATGCTATTTTCAGCAACAAAGCACAAACAAATTGAATATACTGTACGTATATTCAAGCATAGAATTCAAAAGGTTTTTGCTTTATGGCAGCGAAATTTCTTGTTTACAGTTGTTGTAAGTTTGCTAACTTACCTTTTGCGGCAAAAAGGGGTGAAATTGGCTGCAAGATGAGATCTTCAAGCTAGCAATGGCCTAGGCAGTACCTATAGTTGCTGAAAAAATGAACATGCAAAGGAGAAAACCCATTAAAACAACAATAGTAACTGAAACTAAGATTTTTCCCGGATTTAAGATGGAGATTGGTTAGGAGATTACCTGAATTTAATTTTTAGATGAGAGAATCTCTTAATTTCGTGTGGAATTAACTAAGATTTAGCAAGGTTTTGAGGTTGCCATTGATTTTTCTTTTGAGCTTCTGTTACTAACAGGAGGAGGAGATAGGAGAAGGAAATTGTACGTACGCTATTTTCCTCACCAGAAACTTCTTTATGGGCTAATGGATCAACACTTCAGCCCAAAAACATACTTAGCCAAAAATTCTAATTTATGTTTTTATTATGTATATAATGCTATTTCTCTCATATTTTACACATTTTATATCCGAATTCAACGAAATAAAATGCGTTGGATTCGTTAAAACATAAGGAATCAAATAAAAAGAATAAAATTATATTTTACCAAGTTTTATTATATATTTACCATTTATTCCCTATTTATGGCAAATTTACACTATTTATCCAACTAATGTAAATATGGACATATTTTGTCAAATAAAATGGGTTATCTCATTTTATTATGGGGGAATGTTTTATTTTTAACTCCCCAAAATATTTATCCCCATTATATATCATTTATAACATGATTAATTATTTATTCAACACTTTTCCTGGTGTATAAAAAAAATGTAATTTAGACATCACATATATTATTGCCAAATTGTGCATGCTAATGGAATATAGGCACAAATCTCTATTCAAAAGTCATGAAACAAAGAGATATTATATATTTTTTTTATTCCATTCCCATATATGTATTACACAACCCCAAAATATATATTCCCCTTTTCATTTTCTTTCTTCCTAAATTTATTTCAAATCATAAATTGAAATAAATCTCATTTTATTTTATTCTCCTAAGATTAACTCACATAATATTGTTCTATCCCTAACAACAATATTATCCTCATTTTCTCCCCATTAATTTAATTAATGAATCTAATATTGAATCATAACTATAATTATGACTTAATACTAGCGGTAATCTCCAACCAGGGTTGTTACAAGTTCAGAATGCATGGGGCTTGCCCTTAGGATGGTACGTCGCTTTCTAACTTATTCTAAGGACCGGGGAATCGCTCAAGGACTTTCTGTAAAGATTTAATCCACTGTGACTTAGGTAAGAAACCCTCAGGACAACATAATCTTGATGGCCTTCATAAGAAGGATCCACCTCAATACAAAATTTGGTGAATGGTTTATTGAGAAGGCTTCCTGCTACTCTGGATCGTTTTATAACAAGGCGGCCCAAATTCTTGCACAAGGAGGAGGTTACACTGACTAGGAGAGCAATGCTACAGGCTATCAGGCCAAAGCAGTGTGAATCAATGTTGCTATGAGATAGTTTGAAGCGAGTTTCGTAAACATTACTGTGAAAGTAAAGAATAAGATCAGCGGTCAGAGCAAGGACCATAGTGGGGCCCTAGGCGAAAACCAGGCTTCTTGGAGATGACCGAGAATCCTAAGATTTGACACATACACCCCACTAAATGGCTTAACTAAAAATATTTACCTAGCTACTCGCGACTCAGAGCGGTACAGATAACCATCCCCGAGAGAGTCAACTGAAGAACAAAGGAAGTCTGGAAAATTCTATAGATTTCATGAGACACATGGTCATGACACGAACGAGAGTAGACACCTTCGTTACATGATCGAAGATTTGATTCGAAAGAAAAAGTTCCAATAGTTCGTGAAGAACCCGCGGGATGGCGGACAAGGAACATCCGATCCCTAACAAGGACTAGTGCCGACGAACCAAAGTAGCCTAAAAGAGGAGATTGATTATAAACTAGACCGCCGACGGTCATCTTCCAACCTTAAAGGGATGGAGAGGAATGGAATAACGCATGTCTATGATGCTATTTTACTCGAGAATAAAATTATTCCTATTTGCTTTTGAATTATTTCATAAAAAAGACTCTGTTATTTTTTAATAAATGACTTTCCAACCATGCATCTTTACTTTTATGCAATTTGGTTGTGAACCACGCCCAATTCGAATGAAACTGCATATGAAGAATGCAGGTGTGCAGTTACCTGGAGTTAGGTGCCTAAGACTTGTGGAGCTCTATCGAGGCGAGCGTGACTCGACCGCTCATCAGCCAACTCTTGTCCCTGACTCGGAGGCAAGTCCATGATCCAAAAGTGGATGTGACTTGACCATCCACTCTCAAGCTCATACCTAGCGTTTTCCAGAACATTTACGCCTTGCTTGGAGCTCGACAAACTAAAAACCCAGTCTAACATGGATGTGACATGACCGTCCATCCACTAACTCTTTCCATCGGTATCGGGTCCGAAACATAAACCAAAATGGATGTGACTGGCCATCTATCAACTTGAATCTTTCCCTTGACCCAACACGGGGAGTTCAAATCAAAATGGATGTGACTGACTGTAACATCCCGCCTTTTCACACGCTTTAAATCGACACACGTGCCAATTCAAACCATACGAAAAGGCGGATTGTTATGGGGTAAATCAGAAAATAAGAAAGAAATAAAACAAAATAGAATCTCACAGCAGAAGGATAAAATATAATAATCAAATATACAGTTTATAAAGATATTTTAAAATATTCGATTATACTTATACAACATACATCAGAGTTACACATACCATATAACAATGCAGCGGAACAATATGAGTGTGGTGGAATATAATAAATAATAACAATAGAAATCTCCGTCTTCGTCTTCCAGGGCTAAAGTCTTCGATCCTGAAACACTCGGACTGACCCGAGCGAATTGAAAAGACAAAACACTCGAGTCAGAACTAAAAAATCTTATGCAAGTTAAATCAACAGAAATAAACATGAGTGCAGTAACTCAAAAGATGCTCGGGATTCACATCTCTTAAGGATCCGTTAAACTATTTTCTATGTAGTATATTTCGCTATTATAATAGTGTCTAATTGTAAAATAAACTTACTTTTTTCTTAGCATTAAGAGGTTACCCATATAGCCCTTAACACGTAATAGTCCCAGTAGTCTATCCAATATCAGTGCATCGCCAGGTCGGGAGACTACCCTAAATATTCTACGGGCTACGGGAGAAAACCAAACTCGTACAAGGCGCGATAGGGTAGGTGACACGACACAACTAGGCAATGCTAGGGTAGATATACCAATTATGCATCCGGGCTGGTTGTAACGCGTAGCCGCAGCTACCGCCCACCACGGACAAACTCCCCCCAAAAATCAAAAATCAAAAGTGGCCACCGAATCAATCCAAAGTCAGAGTATAGTATCGAAGAGGAGTATCCGATAAAGGACGCTAACCCCCTTGGCCCGTCAATCGCTCTTGTTTTAGCCACCTTATGCCAACTCACGGGAGCTGGGTCCACGTATTTACCTCAAAGGAAACGCCGCCATCATCCTACTTCATTCCGGGATCTCCACCGCGTACACGGTTGTTAAAGTGGTTTTCGGATTGGCAGAGAGTATGACAACATCCGATCCCGGTCTCTTCAACAACCAAACGTTATTATAACACCTTGGTTATTTCAAAATAATTTATACCTTAAAACCAGAATATAAAATCCTTTTCAAAACCATATAAATACGATACCATTTATAAATTTTTTAAAACCCCAAATCAATATGATATCATTTTTATTTCAAATATATCTTTTCCAAGAAATCATAGCATTTTCAAATCTATATACCTTGAAACCATATCTTTGAAACATAACTTTAATACTTAATGGTATAATACTATATTACTTTATATAATAAAATAGCTTCTTTAAATTTCACAATAAATTCCCAACATCAAATTTGAACCTCCAAATAAACCATTTTGATTCCCATATATTTCAAAGCTTAAATATTCTATATTTCAAAACATAAATTTTTATAGTTTGTATATTTCTATCTTTAAATATTCCACTATTTCAAAATAGATTCTTTGATAATTTAATATATCAAATCCAATTCCTATTATTTAAATTTGAAATGTTTACGTAATAAAACAAATATTATTTAAGTAAAACCCTTAAACTTCAATAACAGGATATTCTTTTAATTAAATTTACTTGATAATATTCTTTAAATCAATTTGATATTCATTTAAATCCTCTAATCAAAATCAAGTTATAAAATCATACCTTTTAAATCTTAATTTATTTACATTTCAAAACAAATTGTTCGAGGATAATTCTTAATTACTTTAATTCAATCATATTCACATTTATCTTCAACCTTCCTTTTATTTGAGCTATTATAAACTCTATATAAAATAGAATTTCAAATATATTCTTAACCATATTATATAAACGAAATCAACTTCATTATTTAGCTTATTTTAAAATTCGAAACAAATTTATACATAGCTAAATTCAAGAATTTTTACTATATATATATATATATATCAAAATTTAATATTTATTAAACCGTATTCTTTCCAAAACCATAGAAAATCATTTCAAAAGTAATTTTTTATATATACTGCGGTGCCTGTATATAATTTTCTATCGTATGGTCAAGTGATACAGATATCAATCCGCAATTTAAAAATAAAAATGCGGTTGTATATCATTTCAAACCGCAATCCCGAATGAAATGAAAATGCACGATAACTTGCAGTTTATACAATATAGATACAACATCCATTCATCCATCATATCAATCATCAAACATTTATCAATTTATCATCCAATTCAAACAATCACTGTTGAATATGCGTTTATACGATTTTTGTTTGATGATAATAAACATATATACATTCGTTTAAATGTATTTGTTAATATACTATTTATTTTCACAGATTAAATAAATATTTGCTGAATAAAATAAATGACACAGAATTTGAATTCAAACGAATATTTTATTCAAATAAATATTTATTACAATTTTGATAGTACAATTTCAAGCTCTCACTATAACTATACAACTTTGATTACAATACACGACATTTCACATTTACATCACAACCTCACTACATATCACTCACACTCATATTTATCTTCAACTGCATTCCAATTTGAATCCAACATCTGAGAAATCTGCAAAAATATTCACTAACGCAGTAAAATTGAAAATAAAATATTTTTGCAATTCAAAATAAAAGATGATTTTGAAAACATTGTTTGCCTCAGTTATTTGGGTTGTTCGTCATCATATTTTTGTATCTGTGCATATCAGTATTTTATCAGGGACAAAAGTGGCTGCAGTACACTGTGTGCACTGCCTCGCCTACTCGTGTGTGCAAAACAAAATGCACAGCTAACAAATCAAGTACAAGGTCAAACCCAGACATGTTCAACTCAAGTAAACAACAGTGGCAGATAAAGCAACATCAAGTTGAAACAAACTCAAGTGATACAAGTTTAAACAATGCTCAATGCACATGTTAATATCACTTGGACTTATTCTTTCAAATCAATATGACTGCAAACAACAAGTCAAAATACAAACTGCAAACTCAAGGAGAAATACAATGAACAAGTTCATACATGCTCAAGACCAAGTGAACAACGCCAAGCACAGTGGACTCATGTCGAAACAGCAAATCAAGACTCGAACAAAACAATTTCAAGTTACAACAAGCAGTTGCAACATTTGCAACATGACAAACAGAGACATGTATATGAAGTAACAATACGAGCAACAGTTCGTGTATGCATAAGTAATCGAGCACAGGCCAGAAACAATATCAAAGTGCAAACATATGCATCAAGTGACACAGTGAACAACTAGCGATACAAATGCATACACAAAGAGGCAACATGAAGGGAAACTGCACCAATGCAGTTCAAAACAGCGAGTATGGTGATGCAGTCAACAAGGCAGAAGCAGTACAATGACTGCAACATTCGAGTGTATATAGAGAACAAGCTACATGAAGCAAAAATGGAAGTAATGTCAATGCAACATGAATGTCACCAGCATCTCAATATCCAAGTATGAATGCCACGACCCCAGATGAACAAGTCAACCTCAAATAAAGTACAAGGCAGCAACAATATGAACCACCAGTACAGAGAGCAAATGCAAGTATGCAATGTAGACCACACACACATATATACACACATGTATGTATGTATATACATGAACTAGATTGAAGCACACTGGAATACAACTGCAAATATCCAATATGCATCATGGTCGTGGATGGTACAACAACAAAGACCAAGGCTACAAAAGTGAAAGTGCAGACAAATGACCATGCCACAACTATGCACGGTCCAGTGCCAACAGCAAGCTACATGAAGATATAACTACATGCTACAGCAACAATGGACTCAACATCAAAGACCAAGCCGAAGTCAATGTTGAACCAGATCAAAATTCAAAGCCATAGAGAAAGTCACGAAATCAAGTCAATACCGTAAGTGTCAAGCTACCAGAAAGTATACAAAATTGAACAAGTCAGAATCAATCTTAAACATCAAAGCGAAATCGAACGGCCGATTGACAAATTCAACTAGATGTATACGAACGAAAAAATAGGAAATCAAATCCTATAAAAACCCCTCATCATCATCGGCATAATCATGAAGTTCGAATACGAAAATCAAACAGCAACAAAGCATAAATCACATACCGAATCAAAGTCGAACTTCATCAACTCGAAGTCGCCAGAGATAGCAACGCGAATCAATCGAGCAAGGGAACACCAACCAGAGATTCAATCAAATCCAATAGGCGCTTCGAAAGCCCTAATTTGAATCACGAACGAAAGCCCTAAATTGAAGGGACGAAGCCCTAAAATTGAAAAAGGAATAGCCGCCATCACGAACAAGGAAGAGACGGGCTAGAATATAAAAGAGGCCGGCCTATTGTTTTAAAAGGGAGAAATTTTTTATTTAAGGGTTTTGAATTTAATTAGGGTTATTTTTATTTTAAATTGTTTTTTAATTTGTATTTATTTTTAAACAGTTTATTTTCTAGTCGTGTGACTAGGGTGCAAACTACGGTGTGTAGTTTGGGAATTTGCAACTCGGTAGTAGAGTTGTGGTCAAGGTTTTGAGCGTAGAGTTAGATTAGTCAATAGCGGTGTATAGCGAGTTTACGTGTGTAAGCGAGGGACTATCTAATTTCTAGTAGAAACCTTGGGGGCAGCACGTAGGCAGGGTTTTGCCGAAGCTGGGTAAATTCTGTGTTGTTCTGTTTTATTCTGTTATTTATATTCTGCGATATCTGTGCTGCTATTCTGTGATCTGAATTGAAATTAATTTATAAGCTTCCGCGATTAATTTTTAATAATTTACACTATCACCCTATTCACCCCCCCTCTAGGGTGAAATCGATCCTACAAGTGGTATCAGAGCTAGGAATAGAAGTTAACATTTGTTTTAAAAATTCTATTTTGAAAAAATCAGTTTTTGTTTAAAAATTCGAATTTTTAAAATGGCTTCTTTTAATAATGCTTTTGCAGAAGGTCAATCCATAGTTAGACCACCAATGTTCAATGGTGAATATGCTTTTTGGAAAAATAGGATGAAATTTTTTTTGAAAACCATTGACGCTTGGGATATTGTTGAGACAGGTTATAGAATACCAACTATAACTGTAGATGATCAGGAAATAGAGAAACCAAAGGAACAATGGACAGAACTAGAAAATAAATTACAGAATACTAATGCCAAAGCTATGAATTCTATTATTTGTTCATTAGATCAATTTGAATTTAATCGTGTCTCACATTGTCTAACTGCGCAGGAAATATGGCACATACTAGAAGTGACTCATGAAGGAACATCTCAAGTCAAAGAATCTCGCCTTGCCATGCTAAGCAGCGAATACGAGAACTTTACAATGGAAAAGGAAGAAAATGTCAAAGAGATGTACGGTCGACTTTCCAATATCGTATACAAATCAAAAGCTCTCGGAAAAACATACACCGAATTGGAAATAGTCCGGAAAATTCTCAGAGTTCTTCCACGAAGCTTTGAAGCAAAAGTAACTGCCATTCAAGAATCGAAAGATTTAAAACAACTTAAAGTTGAGGAACTCATCGGAAATCTCACCACTTATGAGCTTGAAATGAAATTCAAAGAAGAGCGTGAAGGAGGTGACACTCAAAAGAAATCAATAGTTCTCAAAGGAACAACCGAAAGTGATGATGATAACGATGAAGATGATGGAGCAGCAGAATTGGAGCTGTTAATAAGGAAATTCAAAAAATGGAATCAAAAACATGGAAATTCAGCTCGAATTCAAAAGGCAAAAAGCAGAATAGCCAAAGCACTAGACTACTCAGAAGAACAAAAGTTTATTTGTTATAATTGCAACAAACCCGGCCATATCAAGCCCGATTGTCCACAAATTAAATCCAGCCACGGAAAGAAACAGAAAAAGAAAAGTTTTGCAGCCACTTGGGATGAAATAGACGAGAATGATCAAAGCACTGGCAGTGAAAGCGAAAAGGCAGAATTGTGTCTTCGAGGTGATACAACTGACAGTGACGATGACGAGCCAAGTGAGGTATCAAAACTTACCCATTCTGAGTTGCTTATATATTTTCATGAAGTAAACGGTTGTTTTGAACGACTTAGGGAAAAATACGCCAAACTTGAATCTCAAAAAGATACTTTGATAGAATGTAATAAACAACTTGATCAATTAGTTAAAACCTATCAAAGTAGGATCCCTAAGTGTGATAAGTGTCCAACATTTGATAAGGAAATTAAAAAATCAGAAATTAAAATAAAATCGCTTGAAAATGAAATTCTGATTTTAAAGGAGAATGAAAATACTAGGAGAGAGAATTCTATTAAAAAGTGCACACAGTTGTTAAACGAAAATGAATTTCTCAAATCAAAAGTCCAACAATTGTCTACGACTTTAGATAAATTTTCAAAAAGTGAAAAATCGTTGAATATGCTATTAGGAAAGCAAACTGTTAATACGGTTAGACAAGGACTTGGATTTAATAATTCGAAAATTGTTGAAAACAAGATTAATCAAGTTAATTCTATGTGCACAATTTGTAGAAAATTTGGACACGATCACAATAATTGTCGGTATAGACCCAAACATGTGAAAACTATACCGATTTGGGTTCCAAAAGGCACAAATATAAAATCTCTCAAAGTTAAACAAATTTGGGTGCCAAAGGGAACAATTATAAATAGTTTTGGGTCTACACAAAATTATTTTTCAAAATTTTCTGCCACTAACAACCATGGACCTATAAAAACAAATAGGTCACATAAAATTTTCATCGTGTAGGTGTGGTGGCGGGCTAAGGAACAACAATAGTGTTACCTGGATTTTTGGCTGTTCCAGAAACACAACGGGCGACAAAGCTAAGTTCCTTAGCCTAGTATAAGGGTGACAGAATCACAATGAACAACGACGAGAAATATCGTAAAGGTAAAGACAGGTAAAAGTATATTTATTTGTACGATATATTAAATGTGATAATCTGTACCATTTTCTGAATAAAATCAGCCAATTATGATATGATGATGATTTAATGATGATTTTGATTCTGACTTTATTCAAAATTGATTAGCCATTTATATTCTTATGCCAAAAACACTATAAAATTCTCTAGAATTACTTGATATATAAGTTTGAGAGAAAAATAGTGTTTTGATTGGATAATAATATTGTTGTTATAATATTTTTGGCTAAATCTATATTCATGTTTTGACACGACCTCGATTTAAAATCCTAATGAATTCTATTTTAAAAATTGTGAAAAGGATGTTAATTTTTTTTGAAATTGTTGAAACTATTAAGAAATTGCTTTGAAATAAAAATAACGTTTGATGGCTTCTAAAATTGACACTTTAATATATGATTGATTGTTGACACGGTTTTCATTTCAAATCCAAGAGAATTTCATTTAAAATTTGTTGATAATAATCATGAGAAATTTCTTAATCTGGTCTTTGACAATCAACGAGTGAATTTTGAGTAAAATTTAAATTCAGATGCAAATTACACTGGTAATATGGTTGGTAGAAAAATTATTAGTGTAACGTGATTAATTTTTGAGACATTTAGTAACTGCATCATTTTCCAAAGAAAATATCTGCATATTCTTCATTTCAAATAATTTCCAAACAGCAAAAAAAAATTTCTTTTAAAACCCCCTGGAGAAAATCATTTTTGACCATATTTCAGATTAGTCAGTTTGAAAAATTGGTTTCATAATTATTTTTGAATTTGATTTTAAATGACTATATTGACTAATCTGACTCCCTAATGTTTATCGAAAAGAAAAATAGTAATTGAAAAAGTGATGAGTGTTGATATTTATCATATATTATAACTCGAGAAAGTATAATTAGAAAATTTCTTTAGAAATTTAAACAAGAGTTATAAAACTTTTTGTTGGTAAAAATTCCATGACCATCTCTATATCTATCATATTTCTAACAACCATCACTCATCAAAATTCTATATAGTTTGTCGATATGTGGTACTTTAAACAGGAATCGTTCGTTTTTCATTTTCACATTTTTTTTTTTAAAAAAAAGGCAAAAATAAATAAATAAATAAATACCAAAGTATTCACTCTCATTTAAAAGTCCTCACGGTTATGCATGGGTGAATTACTTGGAATTTGTTATGTGCTTCCATGCTCATTTAAAAGTCCTCACGGTTATGCATGTATGGAACGCATATCAAAAGTTGATTTTTTTTCTTTCTTTTAAAATAAACAAGTTGATTCTAATCCCATTTAAAAGTCCTCACGGTTATGCGTGGTTAGAAGATACTTGAATTCATTTTTTTTAAAAATAAAATTGGAATACTACTAATCTCATTTAAAAGTCCTAACGGTTATGCATGATTAGTAGATATTCAAATTCCTGATATAAAAATACCACAAATAGACACAATTGTATGGTTTTATATGATGACATCATCTCCATCATTCTAAAAGTGGAATATGCGCCTAACAAAATATTTATGATTTTTGTTTGATTTTTTATCAAAATTTAATATTTATATTCAATTGAGTTTTAATGTTGAATTAATATCGATCACTATATCTCTACTTTTCTATTACTATTATTCTTTTGCTGATAACAAAAGGGGGAGAGAAAAGTTAAGATTTTGTAAAAAGGGAGAGAAAAGGTCAAAGAAGTTTTCAATATGCATATAGACTCATTTGCACATTTTATTTGTATGCATATACGTAGGGGGAGTCATATATGTAGGGGGAGTATCATATAGAAAGGAAGCATTCAAATAGGGGGAGCAAAAATTATCAAATACATTTAATATATTCAAAATCTTAAATATATGTTTGTTATCATCAAAAGGGGGAGATTGTTGAATATGCGTTTATACGATTTTTGTTTGATGATAATAAACATATATACATTCGTTTAAATGTATTTGTTAATATACTATTTATTTTCACAGATTAAATAAATATTTGCTGAATAAAATAAATGACACAGAATTTGAATTCAAACGAATATTTTATTCAAATAAATATTTATTACAATTTTGATAGTACAATTTCAAGCTCTCACTATAACTATACAACTTTGATTACAATACACGACATTTCACATTTACATCACAACCTCACTACATATCACTCACACTCATATTTATCTTCAACTGCATTCCAATTTGAATCCAGCATCTGAGAAATCTGCAAAAATATTCACTAACGCAGTAAAATTGAAAATAAAATATTTTTGCAATTCAAAATAAAAGATGATTTTGAAAACATTGTTTGCCTCAGTTATTTGGGTTGTTCGTCATCATATTTTTGTATCTGTGCATATCAGTATTTTATCAGGGACAAAAGTGGCTGCAGTACACTGTGTGCACTGCCTCGCCTACTCGTGTGTGCAAAACAAAATGCACAGCTAACAAATCAAGTACAAGGTCAAACCCAGACATGTTCAACTCAAGTAAACAACAGTGGCAGATAAAGCAACATCAAGTTGAAACAAACTCAAGTGATACAAGTTTAAACAATGCTCAATGCACATGTTAATATCACTTGGACTTATTCTTTCAAATCAATATGACTGCAAACAACAAGTCAAAATACAAACTGCAAACTCAAGGAGAAATACAATGAACAAGTTCATACATGCTCAAGACCAAGTGAACAACGCCAAGCACAGTGGACTCATGTCGAAACAGCAAATCAAGACTCGAACAAAACAATTTCAAGTTACAACAAGCAGTTGCAACATTTGCAACATGACAAACAGAGACATGTATATGAAGTAACAATACGAGCAACAGTTCGTGTATGCATAAGTAATCGAGCACAGGCCAGAAACAATATCAAAGTGCAAACATATGCATCAAGTGACACAGTGAACAACTAGCGATACAAATGCATACACAAAGAGGCAACATGAAGGGAAACTGCACCAATGCAGTTCAAAACAGCGAGTATGGTGATGCAGTCAACAAGGCAGAAGCAGTACAATGACTGCAACATTCGAGTGTATATAGAGAACAAGCTACATGAAGCAAAAATGGAAGTAATGTCAATGCAACATGAATGTCACCAGCATCTCAATATCCAAGTATGAATGCCACGACCCCAGATGAACAAGTCAACCTCAAATAAAGTACAAGGCAGCAACAATATGAACCACCAGTACAGAGAGCAAATGCAAGTATGCAATGTAGACCACACACACATATATACACACATGTATGTATGTATATACATGAACTAGATTGAAGCACACTGGAATACAACTGCAAATATCCAATATGCATCATGGTCGTGGATGGTACAACAACAAAGACCAAGGCTACAAAAGTGAAAGTGCAGACAAATGACCATGCCACAACTATGCACGGTCCAGTGCCAACAGCAAGCTACATGAAGATATAACTACATGCTACAGCAACAATGGACTCAACATCAAAGACCAAGCCGAAGTCAATGTTGAACCAGATCAAAATTCAAAGCCATAGAGAAAGTCACGAAATCAAGTCAATACCGTAAGTGTCAAGCTACCAGAAAGTATACAAAATTGAACAAGTCAGAATCAATCTTAAACATCAAAGCGAAATCGAACGGCCGATTGACAAATTCAACTAGATGTATACGAACGAAAAAATAGGAAATCAAATCCTATAAAAACCCCTCATCATCATCGGCATAATCATGAAGTTCGAATACGAAAATCAAACAGCAACAAAGCATAAATCACATACCGAATCAAAGTCGAACTTCATCAACTCGAAGTCGCCAGAGATAGCAACGCGAATCAATCGAGCAAGGGAACACCAACCAGAGATTCAATCAAATCCAATAGGCGCTTCGAAAGCCCTAATTTGAATCACGAACGAAAGCCCTAAATTGAAGGGACGAAGCCCTAAAATTGAAAAAGGAACAGCCGCCATCACGAACAAGGAAGAGACGGGCTAGAATATAAAAGAGGCCGGCCTATTGTTTTAAAAGGGAGAAATTTTTTATTTAAGGGTTTTGAATTTAATTAGGGTTATTTTTATTTTAAATTGTTTTTTAATTTGTATTTATTTTTAAACAGTTTATTTTCTAGTCGTGTGACTAGGGTGCAAACTACGGTGTGTAGTTTGGGAATTTGCAACTCGGTAGTAGAGTTGTGGTCAAGGTTTTGAGCGTAGAGTTAGATTAGTCAATAGCGGTGTATAGCGAGTTTACGTGTGTAAGCGAGGGACTATCTAATTTCTAGTAGAAACCTTGGGGGCAGCACGTAGGCAGGGTTTTGCCGAAGCTGGGTAAATTCTGTGTTGTTCTGTTTTATTCTGTTATTTATATTCTGCGATATCTGTGCTGCTATTCTGTGATCTGAATTGAAATTAATTTATAAGCTTCCGCGATTAATTTTTAATAATTTACACTATCACCCTATTCACCCCCCCTCTAGGGTGAAATCGATCCTACAAGTGGTATCAGAGCTAGGAATAGAAGTTAACATTTGTTTTAAAAATTCTATTTTGAAAAAATCAGTTTTTGTTTAAAAATTCGAATTTTTAAAATGGCTTCTTTTAATAATGCTTTTGCAGAAGGTCAATCCATAGTTAGACCACCAATGTTCAATGGTGAATATGCTTTTTGGAAAAATAGGATGAAATTTTTTTTGAAAACCATTGACGCTTGGGATATTGTTGAGACAGGTTATAGAATACCAACTATAACTGTAGATGATCAGGAAATAGAGAAACCAAAGGAACAATGGACAGAACTAGAAAATAAATTACAGAATACTAATGCCAAAGCTATGAATTCTATTATTTGTTCATTAGATCAATTTGAATTTAATCGTGTCTCACATTGTCTAACTGCGCAGGAAATATGGCACATACTAGAAGTGACTCACGAAGGAACATCTCAAGTCAAAGAATCTCGCCTTGCCATGCTAAGCAGCGAATACGAGAACTTTACCATTTGATTCCAGGTAATAGGTATTCCATATTCAATGCTAACTTTATTTTATTACATTAATATACGCCTATTTACATTTTAATTTGAATGAATATTACGTTTTTAAATGTGTACTTCTATCCATTGAACACATTAATTAAGGGTTTTAAATACTTTACATTCTATAAAATTTTCAACATTAAAATTTTTCATTCTATTAATTTCTTTACATACTCTACGTATTAATTAATTAACATACTTTAAACTTTATTTCAAATAAATTCATTTACAAATAAATTAGGTAATTTATAATAGTTGTACCCTTAATTTTATTTCCAAATATCGTACTACCTAATTTCCTTTAATTGCAATTTGACTTCCAAATCTTATGCAATATACTAAAGAAATAAATACATATATTAACTGATTCGTTTTTCTCATTCATTACTTTAATATACCCCTTTTAACAACTCCTAACCATTGTCTTTACATTTCACACAAATGTAACATTTAATTACATTTATTATAATTCAGTGTTGGCATTTATTTCCATACTACTGATTGCATTCACTTATATTCTATCCTTTTACTTTACTTTTTACTTCTTACAACCTTTTTATTTTATTCATTAGTTTAATGTTTATTTTAATTATTCTTTTATTACTTACAAATCTTATTTCCTTCATGAATGCCATCATTTATCAATTATTACATAATTTCATTTATTAATATTCATGCTATTCATGCTATTCATGTTTAATTCGATTCCTTTGCACATTAATTCATTTACTAAAGTTTACAATCATTTATTTATATTACTTACCTTCTTATTTTATTAAATTAGTAGCATTTCAATTATACTTCTGATTATAACATTCCATTGGTTAATTCAATATTCCCGTTTGTTTCTTTTATTAAACTTATAACCAAGTATGACCAATTTCATAATTTCAATTGATTGTACTTACATTTTGAATTTGTAAATCTTAATTTCAATTGCTATATTTAAATTTCTAACATTTGCTTCATTATAACTTTTAAAATTTTTATTTCTTCCTAAATTTAATTGCAAAATTTAAATTAAACTGACAAATTTATTAATCAAAATTTACGGGTCGTTACACTGACCATTCATCAACAACTCTTTCCCTTGACCTGATAGAGGGAGTTTAAACCAAAATGGATCTGACTGACCATCCATCATCTTTACTCTTTCCCTTGATTTGACAGGGGAACTTTAACAATAAATAAGCGAACGTATTAGGCCATCCATCTCCTAACTCTTTCCCTTGACCCAACATGGTGAGTTTAAACACAAAAGGACATAATCTGACCGTCCATCGTCAAAAGTAGAGCGGATGTGACCCGACGATCCGGCTCCTAGCTCTTTTCTTTGACTCGACAAGAAGAACACAAATCATAAAGTGGGCGTAACTCGACCGTCTGATCCTAGATGGATGTGATCCAGCCATCCATTAGTCGGTTATCTTCCTTGATCCAATGGGAAGAGTAATGAAATTGGAATGGACATAATATGACCGTCCATTCACTAGCTTTGACCATCCAAACAAAGGTGGATGTGACTTGACTGTTCACTCACCAAATTCTGCCCTTGACACGGGAGTAGAAGCACAACCCGAGAAGGATGTGATCCGACTATCCATCATCTGACACTATCTATGATATGGATATTCGCTAACTCCTACCTTCGTCCGACATGGGGAGTGCGAGGTCAAGATGGGTGTAACCTGACCACCTATTTGCTAACTCAAACCTTAGACCCGACGAGAAAAATATAACTTCACAAGGATGAAACTGACCATCTATGCGGTAACCTCGTTAACCCAAGATTGGTGGTAGGAGTATAATCCCCTAAAAGCTGGATACGACAACTTAACACTGTGGCCCATGCTTAGTGTTTGATACAACTTAAGACCATGATCGAAAGGATGCCTTAGGATAAAAAATAAACAAAACAACTTGTGATTACAATTTTATAAAACTTGGCAATGACCTATGGGCACATGAACATGCTTGGGAGCCAATGGAAAAAGTATGTGCATGGACGTACGAGATGTGCATACTCGATATGTGCATATTTGAGGTGCAATTTCCTAAATTGATGAGAATTGAATTCTTACTTGGAACTTTCGAAAAAGAAACCAATTCAGATAATTGAGGCCTGCTAACTCAGTCAACTAGCTCAATGGAACCGAGCACAGACAATTGCCGTGAAAATACATTTCGATTTTACTATGTTAGATATCGACCAAGCATCACAACAGATAATTAGAGATACGACTCTTCGTGAAAGCCACTCGACAAAAGGATAACTATAATTAGAGACACCGAGTGAAAAGCATTCTAACAATCCTAAGTTTTCTCGATTCAAAATCGTGTTCATTACAAGATGTACTTTATGGGGCAAGTGTTATCAGGCCTTTTGACCAAGCAGTATTCGAACAGGCTTAAACGATAGAATCGGACGAGCAAACGACGGAGAAATGACCCAAGAACATTGGGAATATTATAAAAAGGAAACAAAAAAAAGATATCAAAAAATGAGCGATTTTTTTTTTGAAAAGTTGGAAGTTCATGTTTTTGGAAGGGCCAACTAGGAGCAAACGCATAAAATTCACAAGTCAAACTTGAAGCAGAATAGACTTGAGAAATCCCCAAATCAGACCCAAAGCAATCCGTAAAAAACCTCAAGCGCGACCCAAACTGGACTTGGTATCGATTCCTGGACTTGACTTAGTACCAACCCCTAATGACTCTGAGTAAACACTAAAAAAATCTCGGATCTGACTTCAAGCAAAAAAAGAAAAACTCAGAGTGCAAAAGTTTCAGAGATCTTTTGGTCGAGCCCCAACTAAACACTCAAATTTCTCAGGTTGGACTCCAAACAAATTAAACCCAAACCAAAACAACAAGGGAATCAGCCAAGTTGGGGATCGATACCGACCTCACTCTAGGGATCGGTGTTAACTCCCAATTCCACCTTGGGTAGACCCATCTTCTGCCTACATCCATTACTCGATGCTAAATGCCTATTTTTAAAGTCGATATGTGGAATCAATGCAATTCTCTATCAATTTCCATGAGCACTAGAGTCAACAATACCTTCGAATACACTAAGTATAGATTAGTGCTCTACCCTACACAAGGGAAGGTACGATCCCCAAGGGTACACCCAAAGTAGCCCCTACTCCTATAACACTCTTCTCTATCTACATATAGTCTGATTCAAATGTTGTTCTAGAGTTCCTATGCACCCTATTGACAATCTCCATACACAGCCTAAAATGGCAATTCAACTTTCTATAGATCCATCACTTAGACCAAAAAATACCTAGATGACTATGCAAAATAATCATGGAAACATAAAACCAACATAGAGATGAGCCAAAACAAGTCATAAGACCCTATGATACTTACACAGGGATCAGTACTGATCCCCCCTAAAGGGATCGATAGCGATCCCCAACCCTAGGGGATCTGGGACCGATATTTTTTGGAAAACTTCGTCTATATTGTGAGGATCTATAAGCGAAATATCATCAAGATATTTGGTCGTTTACCCCTATAAATACATGGGCAATGCTTCATTTCAAGAATATGGACGCTGCTGCTACACACAAACTCCATTGTATTTTAGGATCCCTAATGATCCCTCCTACTTGTAATCATAAAATCTAGTGCAAAAGCAATAAAGGCATTCAAGTGGACATAGGCTAAGATTTTCGAACCACTATAAATTTGTGTGTGCTTGTTTTCTGTTTGATTTCTTTTATTTTTTCATGTACTTCTTTTATTTAATCTATACTACTTACTTTTCTTGGTGTTTTTGACATTTTTGATTCAAACAATTATATATAAGTTTTATTTTGGTCCGAAACCAGAAAAGTTTATTCCAAATTCAAAATTTTGGCGTCCCTGCTTAGATTTTTGTACAAAAAATTTTGGTACAAAGAATTTGGTACAAAGAATTTTGCATCTTTAGAATATTGCAAATCAAATGCCTGATGCATTTAGTGATGCTGCAAAAATAACTAAATCTCACATTCCAATAGCAAATGCACCCGCTAGAATTGAAATTCCAGAAGGACCAAAAGCAGCAAATGAATCTAAATCAAGAAAAAAACGTGGAAGGCCAATTGGTTCAAAAGACTTGGCACCTAGAAAAAGAAAGTCTAACGAAAAATCATCAATTGATAAACCTCTCAAAGAGGTTATAAATGATCTAAAAGATAACTTAAATGAAAATCCCAATTCTCCTAAAAATGTCGAAGAAACTACTATCCCAGAAGAAATAATAGAAGCTTCCAAAAATAAAATGGTACCTAATAATAATGAGATCTCAATATTTTATACAAACTATAGAGAAATGTGGGATCGAAGTAAAATAATAATTGATGATGTATTTTCATTTGCAATAGCTACTGAAATAAATGAAGTCATGACTATAACGAGAATAATGAATATGAACCCATTAGCATAAATGAATGTCGAAAAAGACATGATTGACCAAAATGGAAAGATGCTATCCAAGTTGCACTAGATTCACTTAAAAAACATGGTGTGTTTGGACCAATAAAGAAAACACCAGAAAATGTTAAACTAATAGGTTATAAATGAGCGTTCATTAGAAAACGAAATGATAAAAATGAAGTCATGAGATCCAAGGCATGACTTGTCGCATAAGGTTTTCTGCAGAGGTCAGGTTTTGTTTTTAAAGAAACATATTCTCCTGTTATGGATGTCATTACATTTTGATACTTAATAAGCCTTGTAATTTCTGAAAAACCAGATATAAGATTAACTGATGTTGTAACAACTTATCTTTACAGTGAATTAGATACCGGTATTTACATGAAGATCCCAGATGGATATAACTTGCTTGAAGATAAATCAAAGTAGATATACTTATTAAAACTGAGACGATCACTATATGGTTTGAAACAATCTAGAAGAATGTGGTATAACCGTCTTAGTGAATATTTGGTAAAAGTCGGATATAAAAACAATCTTATTTATCCATGTGCCTTTAAAAAGAAATCGGTAAAGGGATTTGCTATTTTAGCAGTTTATGTTGATGATATAAATTTGATTGGGACTCCAGACGAAATTAAACAATAAATTACTCAAAGAAAGAATTTGAAATGAAATATTTTGGAAAAACTAAATATTGTCTCGGTCTACAAATCAAGCATAATACTAATGGCATACCGAAACATCAGTCAAACTACATTGAGGAAAATTCTGAAGCATTTTTAAATGGATAAAGCATATCCACTTAGTACGCCTATGGTTGTCAGATATTTGAATATTAACAATGACCATTACCGCCCAAAGAAGATGATGAAAATGTGCTTTGTCCAGAAGCACCACATCTCATTGTCATTGGTACACTGTTATATTTCCAATGCACGAGATCAGTATTGCATTCTCAGTAAATCTTCTAGTAAGATACAGTTCAGCACCAACAAAAAGACACTGAATGATATAAAAATGTATAATGACATATCTTTGTGGAACTATAAATTTATGCTTGTTTTATTCTGACATAGGTAATAGCCTAAATCTAATTGGCTATGCTGATGCAGGTTATTTTTCCAACCCACATAAAGCAAGATCACAAACTTGGTGTGTGTTTAGTAAAATAATGTAGCTATTTCATGGCGATCTACGAAGTAAACGTTGGTAGCAATATCATCCAATCATTCTGAAACAGTACATGAAGCAAGTCGGTAATGTATTTGGTTAAGATCATTAATTGAGCATATTCGAAATACGTGCCATCTTTCTTCAGCTGCAGAAGGATCAACTATCATTTATAAAGACAATGCAGCTTGCGCAGCTCAGATTCAGCAGGTTACATCAAAGGTGATAGGACGAAACACATTTCTTCTAAGTTTTTCATCACAAATGAACTACAAAACGACAATAAAATAGAGGTGAAACAAATCTAATTTCAAGAAAATCCGACAGATCTATTCACAAAGGCACTTGCGAAATCAATGTTATAGAAGATGGTGTATAAAATTGGTATACGTCGGCTGCATCAACGGACTAACTGAATAATGCGTTATAAATTAAGGGGGAGCATTCAAAAGTATGTTATAATGTACTCTTTTTCTTCACTAATATTTTTCATAGTGAGTTTTTCTTAGTAAGGTTTTAATGAGACATTACTTTGATCCACAATCATCAACCTTTATAATAACATTTAAAATATGTTACCAAAAGATGATATAATATTGTATTCTTTTCTTATGATTTTTCCACTGGTTTTTCATAACATAGCCTTTTAATGAGGCAAATTATTTTTATCAGACGCATATTCACGAGGAAATGTTGTAATATATATTAGTAATATGGATGAATATGCTTAATAAAAAAAGTGATTATTGTAATATACGTTGCATTTGGAATCTATTTATTGGAGTCTATAAATAGAGACCCCATTTGTATTATATAGAGAACTGATTATAATAAAAATATCTTCCATATGATACCTTATGTTCTCTTTATTTTGTAACATCAAATTAATATATGTCGTTGTAGCTTAGAGTTCACGACTAAAGCATATAACTCAATACGTATCCCCGTTGCGAACCAGAGAATTCAATTCCAAACCGCATGAGATGTCAAACAAAATTGTACAACCGCACTATTCAGTTACAGTATCCAGGTGGGATATAGCACTATCAACTGCAGCAAACGTAAAAAAAAAAAAATTGTACAGAAAAATCATTCAAATTGTCTATAGAAACAAACTTCTCTCCATTAAAGTTTTAACAAGATCAAAAAGCAAACCTTGTAAAAGATGGCGTTCTACAGCATGCCTAAAGATGATTTCTTAGCCATCGTAGTTCCCATACTCGTCTTCTGGGCCTATTCAGGTATGTATCAAATGCTCGGCTCACTCGATAGATATCGCCTTCATTCAAGAATCGACGAAGACGCTCTCAACTTAGTCTCCAAGTGCAAAGTCGCCATTACTGTTCTTTGCCAACAGCTCATGCAGGCCACCACCGCCTTCGTCCTTTTCGAAGTATACAAACGCTTCATAAAATCTATCAATCTCCTTTTTTGTGTTTTTTTATATATTATACATATAACGCTTGTTAACATTTTTTACACAATACTGTGATAGCTTACAAGCGGAGATCATGTTGTAAACTCGAATCCATCGTTGATTGTAGCATGCTGCCAGTTCTTGATTGGCATGCTTGTGTTGGACGCATGGCAATACTTTGTGCACAGGTTCATGCACGTGAACAAATTCATGTACAAACACGATCACTCCTGGCATCACAGGCTCGTAGTTCCCTACTCCTTTGGAGCGCAGTACACCCATCCCATAGAAGGGTTCCTTTTGGACACCATGGGCGGTGTAATGGGGTTTCTGCTATCGGGAATGAGTGCCAGAACTTCCATTTACTTCTTTTCCTTTTTTGCCGTTAAAGCTATTGATGACCACTGCGGGTTGTGGCTGCCTGGGAACTTGTTTCATCTGTTTTTCTGGAACAATACGGCCTATCATGACGTGCATCATCAGCTTTATGGTGCCCGGTACAACTTTTCTAATTTTTTTATTCATTGGGATAAGATGCTAGGGACTCATATGCCTTACGCGCTTGAAAAGAGAGATGGTAGCGGTTTTGAAACCAGGCCGGTTAAGAAGAAGTCTTGAGGGAATAATTCTATTACTGTACAATAATGCATTTTTAAGCGTGATAAGTTGATTTCTATCTATGTTTCATGTTATGTTCATATGGGGCCAACAGGGTTGGCGCAGTTGGTTGATGGTCCGGACTGTGTGATTGAATGTCATGAGTTCGAGCCCCGAAACTGACAACCCTGTAACAAATACAAGAAGTATGTGTTTGGCAGGCACATACTTCCCTAGAGTTTACAAGCGAAGCTTGGTTCTCTAGGTAATTCAAAAAAAAAAACAAAAAAAATGTTATGTTCATATGGATATATATTGTATGAATGAGAATAAACCAAATTGTGACGATAACATTTATCTAATTATCTTATGATTGAAATTTGAGCACAATCGTATTCGATATTTCATTTTCAGTTTAATAACCTATTATTGACAACAACCTAATAATGCATTATGTATTGCTACGAAAACCAATAACTCAATAAGAGGTCGAGATGCGTTCTCCGTACTTTAACACGTAATAAAAGTGTTTATTAGTGATTGGGAAGTATGCATACAAAATAATATTATTACAGATCTATTCACTAAGGCTATTTCTCAGTCCAGTTTAGATAGACAGGTCAAAATTTCGGACATGCGGTACCATAATTGACCCTAAATACAAGTGACAGATTTATAGGATTAAGGATATGTCATATAGAAAATTATGTAATTCATTACGTAACTTCACTATTATAAGATAATCCTGATGACAGGATGTTTCCCTACAACAAAATGGTCTAATTACAACTTTTTGTTTGCAACGTTTTTTGATTGACAGTTATAATAAGGGTTTTTTTTTTAAAACTGTTTCTTTTATTGTAAGATGTAATAAAGTAGATTTTAAAAACTATTTGTATATTTCAGTTATAATATATTTCTTTAACAACTTTCTATACATTATCGTTGTAAATATTAATTCATATTAACCTTAATTTATATTGTCTTTCCCTTTCAAGGAAATGTCGTAACAAACGATGAAAACTTCGAGTCGGCATATAACGGTATTTATGGCTGTTAATAAATAATTTATAGACAATAAATTGTTTATTAATTAATTTTTATAAATATTAATTTATTATTATGATTAAATAATAATTCATAATAATAATAATTTATAAGTCATATTATTTACTTAATATATAATAATTTATTATAATTAATGATTAATAATTTAAAATCTGTTATTTATTATAATCAATGGTTTAAACATAATAATTTATAATTAATTACTTATATTTAATAATTATGATTTATAATTAATAAACTATGATTAACAAGTTATTAATACTAATATATAAATAATATTTGATAATTAATAATTTATTAATACATGGCGGTAACTAAAATTTTAAGTCCTACCGTCTGTTCCCTTTCTAAATTTCACTCGTCACTAAAACTTTGATTCTCCCTAACCATACATCCTAAATCACCTGCCACTCCATTCCAGTTCCCATGGCAGACACCAAAACATCCGTAGACTTATCAGTGGATAAGTCGAAATATTCAAAATCCATTTGAATCTGTATCCGAAAATAAGGTTATTACTAGTATCCAAACACCAAATGCAAATATTTGATGTCCAAAAAAAATGGATGTAAATATGAGTGTATCTTTATCGGAAAAATATCCAATCGATTCGAAATTAAGTGCATTTTATTATTATTATTATTATTATTATTATTATTATTATTATTTAAAGAGACATTGTAAATTGTAATCAAATTTATTTCATACAAATTTCAACTTCTTTTTTGAAGAGAATTTCACACTACCGTTGGATTCCATATCCAAGGCCCAGATACCTTTAGACAACAAAATTCTAATTATACTTGAGCCACTTCCTTCCCATTCATTTTCTATTTTCCACCGCTGCACTCAAAATCGTATAGAAATGGAGAAACCTTGAGTCGCACACCCAGTGAGGCTAAGTCGACGCACCTCAGATTTGGTGCTCTGCCTCAAATTCTCACGTCCCAACTCCGATGCTTCGTCTCACCCTCGTCAAATCTAGTGTCTCACCCATAGACAGTCTCCATCGATTGAATCTGTAACAACCCGTAAATTTAACTGGTTTTAATAACGTTATTAATTGAAATTTCGTGAAATTTTAAACAATAAATTTTTGAAATATAAATTTGATATTTGGAATGCGTCTAGTTAAACATAGCAACTGGTAAATTTTCGTCCGAAAATATGAAGTTTATTTTCATGCATAACTTTATTTCAGTTTAATCAGTTAAAAATCGATGAAAATAAAAGATTTTCGAAACCTAAATATTTTTACATAGAAAAATTCTAAAACATCTTCTGAGCAAGACGTCATTTTTCGTTTTTCAAAATTCGGACTTCTTTAGCTCCGTCGATTTTATTTTTCTGCGTTTTTCTTGCATTTTCCGCTAGTAGAAAATTCGAATTTTTATAATTCAATCGTACTACCGATATCTGTTTACCGTTTTGATCGTCTCGTCATGCTGATCTTTACGGTATAATTATTTCTGTGTTTCGTTGTCCGGTTCGCGGTGAAAATTGCGAAACGGTTAACCGTATCGGTTTCGTTTTCACTTTTAATTTCCAAATGACCTTCCACTTATCCACTATCCATCCAACAGGCACCAACCTTTTATATTCTTCAAATTATTGCTGACTTTTCCTATTTCCCATTTTGATTTAATACAGTTCCGGTCCGTTTCTCTGCCTTTCAACTTCCCTATGCCTCTGAACAAAAATCATTAAGTTGCTTTCATTTGTTCGCGTCTGACATATTTTTTTCTCACTCATTCACTTTTCGTTTATTTCTCTGGTGTACATTTCTTTTGCAATTGAAAGTAGCCATGGTTCTTTTCTTTCATGCACTTGCCTGTAGCATCCTGAGGCCACCTCCTTCTCTATTATTACCATGCATATGAAAAGAATATGAAGCTTCATGGCTACTCTCTCCCCTTCCATTTTGTTCCACCTTCCAACCCTGTACACCATCACCCTTTCATCAAAAGCTTGCAACCATCTCCTACCCGTCGACCAATCCACCTTTCCACGTCACCGCCTCAACCTCCGAGCACCTTCCCCTCCTCCTTCTCTCTGCCTTTTCTGGCCTCGTCCCAAACCGCCATGCAAAACCCACCTCTGCCATATGAAACCCCTCTTCACCACGTGCAGTCTCACCTTCCAACGCACGCAGTCCAAGGCCGGAGCCACCCTCTCCCCTCACCGGAAGAAGCTCCGCCCTAGGCCTCCCACCCGTGCATGCCGACTCTTCCCTCCAGGCCTCGCCTACCACGCATCCACGTCACCAAATTCCTAAATTTCCAACCCCATTGAAGCCGCTCTCTTCACGGCCTTCCATATCCACTTCGTAGCAAGCTTCGTCGTATCTCTTTGAGCAGCAACTGCCCTGTGCTTCCTCCTTCTTTTCCCTGACTTCGGCTCCCAATACCACTTCTCACTCTCCAACCGAACGAGCTTTGCATCTTCTTCTAGATGAAGGTATTTACAGTCTTATATAGACTATACTGTATATGTAATATATATTATATTATGTATGTTGCTTGGATATTAAGCTGTTGGGTGTATGGTTAATATTATAAACATATTTGAAAACATTGTATAATATATTAATATTAATAGCGAAAGTTCTTGTTCATATTGGATACGTCATTTTTAAAGTACATACTATTTAAATTTGGTACGTGCTTATATAAATAAAGCCATGATACATATGATGTTTGGAGGATAACATATTTGTTTTATTGATGGTGATTCATATAACAGGTATATATACGTTTATATATATATAGTTTTAATAAATATTCAGTTTGTTTTTCTTTTTTTACCAATGCAGTTTCATATATTATATGTCAGCCGTACTATGTATAAGTAATATGTTAACATCTATTTATATGATATGTTAGGCATGGTTTAAATATAAAGTATATGGGCTTGTGTATATATACTTTTATAATATATGAATGTATTTAATACTTGTCGTTGCCTGTGTATTATCAGGTAAATAAATATCTCAGGCAATGTATTTTTTTTTTAAAAATATATGTTTTGTTATGTATAAAACTGTAGAAGTGTATTAATTTTAAAAGTTGAACACTCTGTTGCACGTTTATTCAATATATACAGTCTGCATATTTTGTTTAACCTATACTTATCTGATTTTGTTTTGTGATCTTCTTTAATTAGTATATTTATATTTTAAAGTAAGATATATATATATATATACATAAATTATATTTCGTTAGTTTTATATATATGTGGGTCTAATATATAAATAAAAGCATATATTTATGCGTTGTACCACTCTGCTAACAGCTGTTGCATAAAGTGTGTATATATATATATACCTTGTTGATGTTTACAAAGTTGTATTACTCTGTTGCTTAAATTTATAGTTCACAAAGTGATTGATATATATGTATATATATATCCTAAATTTTGCCTACTGCTTAGTACTATGTGCATTGTTTAAAAGTACTATATATGTTTGTAATAAAGTTTGTACACACTTCTGTTATCAGTATATATTTCTATGTCAGTTCTATGTTTGTTAATGTATATTTTACTATAGAAGCAGTTATGCATTAGATTCAGATTTTGAAATTTGCCAGTAAAATATACATCTATTATTTGTTTTGTAATTCTGTAATAAATCTTATGTGTATATATAGATTTGATTTTTAAAATATATGTGTTAAATTAATATTAATTTCATAGATGATGATGATGATGATGATGATGATGATGATATTATTGTCCATCAAATTGATTCTGATTCGTTTCTCATCAATTCCTATACATCAGCTTTGTGCGTCGAATTCGTGTCCATCCAGCTTTGCTTTGGAAATCGTGCCTGGATTTCATAACTCAATTTCATCGTCTGTCTCTCTAGCCTCGAAAGGTGAGCAATCACTCGCGATTAATGTTCTTTTATTTATTAAGTTTGATTTCAATTGAAACGACAATTGAAATACGCGGCTGTTAGTTAATTTCACTGTTGTATATATGTTATTACCTGTATCAGTTCACCTGTGACATCTGACACCATTATCTGTTATTTATACAATGATAATCCAGTTTGATTGATAAATGGTTGATTGTTTGATATTGACATTGGACGTTAAATTGTTATTGTAGTAAGTGATAAATAATTTGAAATTGAAATTGACGTGGGATAGTTAGACTTGATATATATCAAATTTGATTAGATGACATTTGCATAATATGACCTTTCAAATGTTGAATAAATTGACATGTAGAAATTTTGTAAAATACACCATTTAAATGTTTGTTCTTTAAATTGATGTTGTATGAAATTAAATAATATATCTACAGTGAATAACCGTATTAATATTAGTGTAACAATCTTTAATCTACATGAAATGATAGTTTAGATTCTAGAAATAATTATATTAATTTGCATAAACAATAATGTGAATTGATACGATTATTTCAGGATTATTTGAATTAATTATTGAATTGTTATGGATGTTGCTATTCCTTATTTATTTACTTTGACACCATCTCAGTTATCACACTACAAGTTCCCTTTGCTATGCTTTGATTTTTGAATTGAAATGGAATCGGGTTGAAATGATAAATACCCAAATGAACTTGACTTAGGATAGCTAATTAAATATAAACCCGACTGGGCAATAATTTGATTTAAAATAAAATAAAGATTTTATTTGGATAAATAAAAGGGGTTTTGAAATGAAGTTAAAATTTGAATTTAATGAAAGGAAAGTGTTAGTATTTAATAATCTGAAATAAAGTATTAACATAGTAGTTGATGAAAGAACATTGTTTTAAATTTAATTATTTAATAATTAAGTTGGAATTATGTAATAATTAAGTTTTGGAGTTATTTGATAATTAAGATTGGAATTATTTAATAATCAGGTTTTGAAACTATTTAATAATTAAATTTTGAAACTATTAATTAAGTTTTGAATTATTCATTACTTAAATAACATTGAATTATTTAATAATTAAATAAAAATCGAATTCTTTGATAAGTGAAATTGAACTTCGTAAATAAGTGAAATTTAGCTTCTTTATTAAAATGAGTTTTGGAAAATTATTTAAAGTAAGTAAATAAATAAATGATATTGAAAATTCTTTAATAAGGAATAAATGCGATTTATTGAAATTAATGAAAGACTTGAAATTTAAAGAATTTGATTTGACGAATCTAATTTAATTCAATTTGAAGTTTGATATAACGAAGTTGAACTGAAGTAATTGATTTAATGAATTGGTAATTTAATAGAAATTGTTTTGAATGATAAATTTACTTAACGAATATTGAATGTTATCGATAAATGAATTTAAAATTTATTTGAATGTTAAATTGAATTTATTTAAATAATTACGGGATGAAACGTATATATGAAATTTAATCAATATTTGAATTGTTTAAATAAAAATTGAAATTGAATTATAAGATTTTGAAATGGTAATCTGAAAGTTTGAAACGTAAATTATGGAAATTGATTTAGGAAGACAAATGAAATGTTGATTTACAAATTCTAATTGAAATTGAATTTGATTTGGTTTGAAATTTATTAAACGACCAATCGGTTTAATAATTACGAAAGTTATTAAAGAGACCGGAATCGGTTATGGACATACTCTCTGTCTAAACCGAAAACCACTTTAATAACTATACGCGAAGTATGATTCAAAATGAAGTGGTTGGAATAACGTACGCGATGACTGAAGAAAGAGAACGATAATGGATAGCCTTGACACTTGGGTCAAATTGGAAATGACTAAAACAGGAGCCGTGCCGGGCCAAATGGGGTTAGCCACCTCGAGCGAACACACTTCTTCGTAAACTACTCATTACTTGTTATTGATTAGTGCACCCTCGAAATTTTTGGGAGTGTTGTTTCGCGGTGTTGCGATCGTTGCGGCAATGCGTTTTCACCAGTCCGGATCAGGCAAACGGTAGTTTCACTACCTTGGGTATTGCCTCATGTGCCTTGTCATACTTGTATCCCTATATACGCGACCACTACGAATTTGTATTGTGTTATACCTATGGAGTACTCTCTGATATCCCACTAGTTTAGAGTGGAGTTTACAGTGCTGTATAGACTATAACGCTTATATAAAATGTGTTAAGGGGAATAATGGTAACGCCTTAACACTATTTTGATATTTATATTACTTTTAGACATTATATACTTAGCGTATATATAAACGTTTAACAGATCCTTAGAGGATGGTTATTCCAACGCCTTGTAAGTTACTTGTATTTCAATTGTTATTTCACTTGAGTTGGATTTACTGATATAAGAAGGTTAATCCTGACTCGAGTGTTTTGTGTTTTGCTTTACGCTCGGGTCAGACTGAGTGGTTCAGCTTTTGAGACTCACCTTTGGAGTTGGAGCTTCGCCTGGAAATCCAGCTATCTATCCAGTTCCAGATATTCAGTTGATTCCAGTGATGTATTCTGATTCTTGTATTTGAATTTTGTATTCAAGACTTCTGTTGTAACTTATTAACTCTGTTATATATATATATAGTAGCTTCATGAACTACTATCTTTTTCTTCCGCTGCATGTTATAACTCTGTGTCTGTGATTCTGTGATTATTTATTTATTGTATATGTTTAGTTTTGCCAAATTTAAATTAACAATTTGGTATTTTGAATTATTCAAGTCCGACATGTGCGGATGCGAATAGTTCAAAATAGCGGGTCGTTACAGTTGGTATAAGAGCTTTGGTAGCTCTAGGCAAAACTTAGCATATATGGTAAATGTATTTACAGAATCACTCTCATTCGAGTTTCAATCTCATCCTTTTGACTCAATTCCTTTGAATTTTGGAACGTTCCCTATGGTTCCGAAATCCATTCGTGTCCCTCACTATTCATCTTCTTTTAATTCCGGAGTATCCCATAACTCCACTTCGAATGATCTTTATAATGAATCGGCAGTCTCGCCAATATTCAAATTATTTACAAATGGGTGAAACTCCTTTACAATAGGCATTGATTTACCGAAGATTTCTGTATCCTCGGTTTACGATGCTATTTATCTCCTGTTATACTTGAACTCTATCCCTTGCGATCAAATGTAGATTTGCCTCGAAATTCTGCATTGATCTAATTATTGAAGTTACGGTCGATCCGGTTAAGGTTGCCCGTGAATTAAATAAGCTTATCCATCTCCCGATTCTGTTAATTGAATTATCTTATCTTCTGTTCGAACTTATTATCGAATCAAAATTCTTTTTGATTTGATTTCCATCAAATTTGAATCTCTATACTTATTTTGAAATCCATCCTTGTATCGTCGAGAGAGGGAGTGTATGTACTTATACAAAAATGTTTTATATATATTGTGTTGTTTGAGTTGTTGATGTTAATTTAGATTTTCGACCGATTCGTCTGATCAACGCTATTGATAGAATTTCTAAAACACTTGAGCAGAGCAAACTGACACAATATTATTTTCAAATTTAGTAAGTAAAATAATATTGAATGTTTTATTATATATAAGTATAAATTTTTTTGAAATTAAAATGTTAATGAACCTGTTGTCCGAAATGTGAAAATTTTAATTTTAATTTATTGTTTTATAAATCATTGACTATTTCATAAAATAAATAAATGAATTTATAAAATTTGGTTATAATTTGATTTGGAATTTGAAATGTATTTAAATTAGAATTTGAGAATTCAATTTTCGATAATTTTGAACTATGGGTTTAAAGTTTTAAAATGTATATTATTTAAAATAATTTTCAAATAGAAACCATTTTCAAAGAATTTTAAATGTTTAATCAGTGCTCTCCTATTTTGTCGCTGGAAAATAATTTCGGTGATGACGGCCGCATCATCAACCTTCATTTTCGAGTTTCGAAGTGGAGAGACCAATTCGTAACTTTGCTACAGTTTTGTTTTGGAAATTAAATCGATTTAAATTTCTTAAGTATAATTTGATTTATATATATAGGTATATTATGTTAAATTTAATTTAATTTGAAGTCAATCGAAAATTAATTCTTAAATTTTTTGATTTAAGGATGATTTTAAATAAAGCCAAATTTTGACTAAATACTTAACTTGAAATAACTGAATTGTAAAATTTTATTTGGATAATACTCAATTGCATTATATATAACTTACCTAAATTTTCAAAAGTTAACTATGTGATTGAATATTATACAGTATAAAATGATATCAAAGGAATTTTTAAATAAATTTGAGTAGTTATAATAAAATGTAAATATACTTAATATATGTGATAGGATATTAAGTGGAGTAAATTTAATAATAATTAGGAACAAAGAAGAATTAAATTTGTTGAATAAAATCTGATTATAATAAATGACTATTCAAATTTATGATCTTTGAAATTGTAAAAAATAAAATTGGATAATATATAAGATAAATTGTCTTTATAAATAAAATGTGAATGCGTATAATAAATATTATTCACTTAAATTTAAATTATAAAATGTTTATGGAGATAAATAGAATAATAAGTTAAATAAATAATAGGTATGATTAATAGAAGAAAAATTTGTTGTGAAAGTTAATAAATTGAATTAAATCAACTTAAGGGAGTATCTTGAATTAATTGAATTTAAATTGAATTTCATTTAAAAGAAACCTTTTGTACCTAACATTAATAATGTGAAATCAAATCAATTTAATAAAAATCTTGAATTTAAAACAAATTGATGAATATAAATTTATTTAAATTGAAATTTATATGGTTTAAATTAATTGTTTATTATGTAATTCAAGTCTATTTTCTTCTGGAATTTTCTATTCTCCAACTTCCTTCCTTTTCGGGGACGAAATTTTTTGAGTTGGGAGAGTGTAACAACCCGTAAATTTAACTGGTTTTAATAACGTTATTAATTGAAATTTTATGGAATTTTAAACGATATAATTTTGAAATATAAATTTGATATTTGTTATGCGTCTAGTTAAACATAGCAACCGGTAAATTTTCGTCCAAAAATATGAAGTTTATTTTCGTGCGTACTTTATTTTAGTTTAATCAGTTAAAAATCGATGAAAATAAAACGTTTTCGAAACCTAAATATTTTTACATAGAAAAATTCTAAAACATCTTCTGAGCAAGATGTCTTTTTTCGTTTTTCAAAATTCGGACTTCTTTAGCTCCGCCGATCTTATTTTTCTGCATTTTTCTTGCATTTTCCGCTAGTAGAAAATTCGAATTTTTATAATTCGATCGTACTACCGATATCTATTTACCGTTTTGATCGTCTCGTCATGCTGATCTTTACGGTATAATTATTTCTATGTTTCGGTGTCCGGTTCGCGGTGAAAATTGCGAAATGGTTAACCGTATCGGTTCCGTTTTCACTTTTAATTTCCACATGACCTTCCACTTATCCACTATCCATCCAACAGGCACCAACCTTTTATATTCTTCAAATTTATTGCTGACTTTTCCTATTTCCCATTTTGATTTAATACAATTCCGGTTCATTTCTCTGCCTTTCAACTTCCCTGTGCCTCTGAACAAAAATTATTAAGTTGCTTTCATTTGTTCGCGTCTGGCATATTTTTTTCTCACTCATTCACTTTTCGTTTATTTCTCTGGTGTACATTTCTTTTGCAATTGAAAGTAGCCACGGTTTTTTTCTTCCATGCACTTGCCTGTAGCATCTTGAGGCCACCTCCTTTCCTATTATTACCATGCATATAAAAAAAATATGAAGCTTCATGTCTACACTCTCCCCTTCCATTTTGTTCCACCTTCCAACCCTGTACACCATCACCCTTTCATCAAAAGCTTGCAACCATTTCCTACCCGTCGACCGATCCACCTTTCCACGTCACCGCCTTAACCTCCGAGCACCTCCCCCTCCTCCTTCTCTCTGTCTTTTCTGGCCTCGTCCTAAACCGCCATGCAAAACCCACCTCTGCCATATGAAACCCCTCTTCACCACGTGCAGTCTCACTTTCCAACGCACGCAACCCAAGGCCGGAGCCGCCCTCTCCCCTCACCGGAAGAAGCTCCGCCCTAGGCCTCCTACCCGTGCATGCCGACTCTTCCCTCCAGGCCTCGCCTACCACGCATCCACGTCACCAAATTCCTAAGTTTCCAACCCCATTGAAGCCGCTCTCTTCACGGCCTTCCATCTCCACTTCGTAGCAAGCTTCGTCGTATTTTCCTGAGCAGCAGCCGCCCCGTGCTTCCTCCTTCTTTTCCCTTACTTCGGCTCCCAATACCACTTCTCCATCTCCAACCGAACGAGCTTTGCATCTTCTTCTAGATGAAGGTATTTACAGTCTTATATAGATTATACTGTATATGTAATATATATTATATTATGTATGTTGCTTGGATATTAAGTTGTTGGGTGTTTGGTTAATATTATAAACATATTTGAAAACATTGTATAGTATATTAATTTTAATAGCGAAAGTTCTTGTTCATATTGGATACGTTATTTCTAAAGTACATACTATTTAAATTTGGTACGTGCTTATATAAATAAAGGCATGATACATATGATGTTTGGAGGATAGCATATTTGTTTTGTTGACGATGATTCATATAACAGGTACATATACGTTTATATATATAGTTTTAATAAATATTCAGTTTGTTTTTCTTTTTTTACCAATGCAGTTTCATATATTATATGTCAGCCGTACTATGTATAAGTAATATGTTAACATCTATTTATATGATATGTTAGGCATGGTTTAAATATAAAGTATATGGGCTTGTGTATATATACTTTTATAATATATGAATGTATTTAATACTTGTCGTTGCCTGTGTATTATCAGGTAAATAAATATCTCAGGCAATGTATTTTTTTTTAAATAAATAGGTTTTGTTATGTATAAAACTGTAGAAGTGTATTAATTTTAAAAGTTGAACACTCTGTTGCACGTTTATTCACTATATATAGTCTGCATATTTTGTTTAACCTATACTTATCTGGTTTTGTTTTGTGATCTTCTTTAATTAGTATATGTATATTTTAAAGTAAGATATATATATACATAAATTATATTTCGTTAGTTTTATATATATATATATATGGGTCTAATATATAAATAAAAGCATATATTTATGCGTTGTACTACTCTGCTAACAGCTGTTGCATAAAGTACATATATATACCTTGTTGATGTTTACAAAGTTGTATTACTCTGTTGCATAAATTTATAGTTCACAAAGTGATTGATATATATATATATATCCTAAAATTTGCCTACTGCTTAGTACTATGTGCATTGTTTAAAAGTACTATATATGTTTGTAATACACTTCTGTTATCAGTATATATTTCTATGTCAGTTCTATGTTTGTTAATGTATATTTTACTATAGAAGCAGTTATGCATTAGATTCAGATTTTGAAATTTGCCCGTAAAATATTTATCTATTATTTGTTTTGTAATTCTGTAATAAATCTTATGTGTATATATAGATTTGATTTTTAAAATATATGTGTTAAATTAATATTAATTTCATAGATAATGATGATGATGATGATAATAATAATATTGTTGTCCATCAAATTGATTCTGATTCATTTCTCATCAATTCCTATACATCAGCTTTGTGCGTCGAATTCGTGTCCATTCAGATTTGCTTTGGAAATCGTGCATGGATTTCATAACTCAATTTCATCGTCTGTCTTTCTAGCCTCGAAAGGTGAGCAATCACTCATGATTAATGTTCTTTTATTTATTAAATTTGATTTCAATTGAAACGACAATTGAAATATGCGGCTGTTAGTTAATTTCACTATCGTATATATGTTATTACCTGTATCAGTTCACCTGTGACATCTGACACCATTATCTGTTATTTATACAATGATAATCCAGTTTGATTGATAAATGGTTGATTGTTTGATGTTGACATTGGACGTTAAATTGTTATTGTAGTAAGTGATAAATAATTTGAAATTGAAATTGACGTGGGATAGTTAGACTTGATATATATTAAATTTGATTGATGACATTTGCATAATATGACCTTTTAAATGTTGAATAAATTAACACGTAGAAATTTGGTAAAATACACCTCGAACCATTTAAATATTTGTTGTTTAAATTGATGTTGTATGAAATTGAATAATAGATATCTAGTGAAGAACCGTATTAATATTAGTGTAACAATCTTTAATCCACATGAAATGATAGTGTAGATTCTAGAATTAATTATATTAATTTGCATAAACAATAATGTGAATTGATATGATTATTTCGTGATTATTTGAATTAATTATTGAATTGTTATGGATGTTGCTATTGCTTGTTTTTTACTTTGACACCATCCCAGTTATCACTCTGCAAGTTCCCTTTGCTATGCTTTGATTTTTGAATTGAAATGGAATCGGGTTTAAATGATAAATACCCAAATGAACTTGACCTAGGATAGATAATTAAATATAAACCTGATTGGTCAATAATTTGATTTAAAATAAAATAAAGGGGTTTTGAAATGAAGTTAGAATTTGAAATTTAATGAAAGGAAAGTGTTAATATTTAATAATCTGAAATAAAGTATTAACATAGTAGTTGATGAAAGAACGTTGTTTTAAATTTAATTATTTAATAATTAAGTTGGAATTATGTAATAATTAAATTTTGGAGTTATTTGATAATTAAGATTGGAATTATTTAATAATCAGGTTTTGAAATTATTTAATAATTAAATTTTGAAACTATTAATTAAATTTTGAATTATTCATTACTTAAATAACATTGAATTATTTAATAATTAAATAAAAATCGAATTCTTTGATAAGTGAAATTGAACTTCGTAAATAAGTGAAATTTAGATTCTTTATTAAATTGAGTTTTGGAAAATTATTTAAAGTAAGTAAATAAATAAGTGAAATTGAAAATTCTTTAACAAGGAATAAATGCGATTTATTGAAATTAATGAAAGACTTGAAATTTAAAGAATTTGATTTGATGAATCTAATTTAATTCAATTTGAAGTTTGATATAACGAAGTTGAACTTAAGTAATTGATTTAATGAATTGGTAATTTAATAGAAATTGTTTTGAACGATAAATTTACTTAACGAATATTGAATGTAATCGATAAATGAATTTAAAATTTATTTGAATGTTAAATTGAATTTATTTAAATGATTATGGGATGAAAAGTATATATGAACTTTAATCAATATTTGAATTGTTTAAATAAAAATTGAAATTGAATTATAAGATTTTGAATTGGTAATCTGAAAGTTTGAAACGTAAATTATGGAAATTGATTTAGGAAGACAAATGAAATGTTGATTTACAAATTCTAATTGAAATTGAATTTGATTTGGTTTGAAATTTATTAAACGACCAATCGGTTATGGACATACTCTCTGTCTAAACCGAAAACCACTTTAATAACTATACGCGGAGTATGATCCAGAATGAAGTGGTTGGAATGACGTACGCGATGACTGAAGAAAGAGAATGATAATGGATAGCCTTGACACTTGGGTCAAATTGGAAATGACTAAAACAGGAGCCGTGCCGGGCCAAATGGGGTTAGCCACCTCGAGCGAACACACTTCTTCGTAAACTACTCATTACTTGTTATTGATTGGTGCACCCTCGAAATTTTTGGGAGTGTTGTTTCGCGGTGTTGCGATCGTTGCGGCGATGCGTTTTCACTAGTCCGGATTAGGCAAACGGTAGTTTCACTACCTTGGGTATTGCCTCATGTGCCTTTTCATACTTGTATCCCTATATACGCAACCACTACGAATTTTTTGTGTGTTATACCTATGGAGTACTCCCTGATATCCCAGTAGTTTACGGTGGAGTTTACAGTGCTGTATAGACTATAACGCTTATGTAAAATGTTATAAGGGGAATAACGGTAACGCCTTAACACTATTTTGATATTTATATTACTAATAGACATTATCTACTTAGCGTATATATAAATGTTTAACGGATCCTTAGAGGATGGTTATTCCAACGTCCTGTAAGTTACTTGTATTTCAATTGTTATTTCACTTGAGTTGGATTTATTGATATAAGAATTTTAATCCTGACTCGAGTGTTTTGTGTTTTGCTTTACGCTCGGGTCAGACTGAGTGGTTCAGCTTTTGAGACTCACCTTTGGAGTTGGAGCTTCGCCTGGAAATCCAGCTATCTATCCAGTTTCAGATATTCAGTTGATTCCAGTGATGTATTCTGATTCTTGTATTTGACTTTTGTATTCGAGACTTCTGTTGTAACTTATTAACTCTGTTATATATATATATAGTAGCTTCATGAACTACTATCTTTTTCTTCCACTGCATATTATTACTCTGTGTTTGTGATTCTGTGATTATTTATTTATTGTATATGTTCAGTTTTTCCAAATTTAAATTAACAATTCGGTATTTTGAATTACTCAAGTCTGACATGTGTGGATGCGAATAGTCCAAAATAGCGGGTCGTTACAGAATCTCCCAGCCAGTCTCACCTATTGTGTAATGACCTAAAATTTAAGTACTTAAAAATGGATATTTAAATATATTTTTAATAATCAATTAATGGATTTTATAACTCAAAATAATTTTAAAAATTTGTTTACAGAAATAACTAGTTCAAAGCAAATAGAAAATGTGATCGAAAAATTGTTTTTTGAATTTTTGACTTTTCGATGCCAAAAAATTATCGAAAAACGTTGTGCACATTCGTATAACATATATACACATTTATTTATAAGTTAGTATCATGATAAATATATATACATGCTTATAATTAACTTATATATATTTATACATATAATAAGGTGATATGACTTATTATGAAAATTTAAAACAAATTGAAAACATACATGATATAAAATGTCAAGTCTTCAAAAATATTAAGTACACATGATACAATAGGCATGTTTGCTTGGAAAAATGAAGGGGGACAAGGGAAAAAACATGAGTAATAAGGGAGGGAGCATGCACGATGAGGTGGCAAGTTAAGGGAGGAGGATATGTATCTTAAGGTCATTTTGATAATTTAATTTATCCATGTGTATATATACCCATTTCCTAATTTTTTTAATCATTTTTCTCATTTCGTTTCCACTTCATAAAACTTCCTTAAAGCACTTAAAACATTCCATGGCCTCCTCTTAAGTCTAAATTCAAAAATCCTATCTCTTTTCCACTTTAAATTATAGAAAACTTGTGTAAACACCTTCTCCTCCATTTCTACTCCATTTCTCCTTTCCAAAACTAGCTCCACTGCCCTCCACCATCTATGCCGAGCATTATAACTCCTAGGCCGAACCATTTTGCATCCAAAAGCCCACAAAGACTCCTGTTTTCCAAGCAAAAAGCAAAGACCTAGGTCGTGTTCGAGTTATAGAAAAAGTTGGCTCAGTTTCATGAAATTTCGATGAGTAAAATTCTCACTTTTAACTAAGTTTATAAACTTATATTATGGCTTGAATTGAATGTTAAATATGATGCTTGTTTGAGTAGTAATGATGTTGAATTGGTTATGCATAAGTATACTTGGAAATGATGTTGATTTGGTTGTATATAAGTATGCTTGTATGTGGTGTTATATAAACCTAAAATCGAAAGTTAAGTGAAGTAAATTAGTAAGATATGATCTTGCTTATGTATGCTATTATAGTTACATATGTGTTGGTGTTGCTACTTATGATGTACTAAGTTAAGAAGTTAGCACTAATTTATGCTTGAACACGACATCAAATCCCTTCCTTCTATTTTTCAAAACATGCATACTTTTGGATTTTCGAGAAAAGTTTACTTAGTTTTGTTCTTAAAAAATGGTTTATTAAAAGTTATAAAGTTGATCAAGTTACGGAAGATAGAAGTTTAAAGAGCTATTTGAGATGTAAAACAAGTTAAAAAATTTCGGATCGTAAAACGATAGTTGCTATTAGTGTAGTTCGTGAAAACGAACTCTTTTCAAAATCCAAAAATGAAAATCTTTTGGAAAAATGTTTTAAACTTATGTTAAGTAATTAAAATGGTAATAATTATTTAATTATTATTTATTTAATAAATGGTTATTTCATTAATTAATTAAGTAATTAGTACTTAATCATTTGTTAATAAAGGTAATTAATACTTAAGTGTTAATCAATTAAGTTATTTTATTTATTTAATTAATTAAATTCAATTATTATTTAATTAATGATTAAAGTTAATTATTATTTAATTAATAATTAAGGGTTAATTATTTTAAATTATTTATTAAAGATTAATTATGAATTACCGATTAGTTAAATTAATTAAGACTTAATTAAGATTTAATAAGGGTTTAATTTATTATTTAATAATAAGTAAGGGTTTTAAATCGCTTTGTTTCTAAAGTATCGGTTTTGTTTAAAACTTTTTTTCTTTTTCCGAAAATATTTTAAATCAAGTGATTTCTTTGTCGATTACCCTTAAGTAACCTCAAACAAATATGAAACTAAATTTGATGTTGCGACATATTTATGGAAAGTAAGTCATCCCATAGTTAGCACTAAAACCCAATGAGTAGGTTGGTCCTCTATATGTTAGACCAAGAATTTATTTTTAGATGAGGGATAGAGTAAGGTCGAGATATCGGAAATGTGATAGATATAGGAGAGTTAATTCCTATCAATGTGTCATGTCTAAATTAAGTATATGGTTATCCATATGCGAACTTTGTATAATTACCCTAAGTAGCGAATTGTCTGCTATTTATAACTTAACTTGTTTTAACTTAGGAAGTATGTTGTGTATATTAGAATTCCACGATGAGGACTCGAATACGTGCCACATACTTTCAAAAGAATAGGAATTGAATTAGTCGAGAATTATCACTTAGGTTGGAGATCTCGATTTTGGGAAAATATAATTTATTTGAACCACTCCAAAATAATAATGTTCGGGAGGGATCGTTATGAAGTATGCTATGGAAATGTACTATTCTTCTCGACGGTGATTCCAAAATGGAAAATAGTAAATGTTGAATGTTTGTTCTATCTCGAAACAACTTGTATGGATGGATGCTAGCATTGCATTAGTTTCCTAGATGGCAGTGTTAGCATTCCAAGATGGTCTGCTAGAAGAAAAGGTAAACATAACCTCAAGCCCCACAGCCGAGAATGACCGGATATGCTTCAAGACTTTGTGGTTCGCTACCATTAGGGTATGGTCATCAGCTAATCTAGATCGATATTATAGATCATGTATGCTTGGGGCCCATTTATGCTATTAATCCCAACCAGGGTGATGACATATTCGGTGCTATCTAATAAAGGGTAGGGCCGGTCTTGACTCCTAGGGAATCTATGTGAGGCTCTCTGTATATTTTATCTAGAGATGCACTGTGATAGGTGGTACCCTAGTGCCTTGTCATTGATGGAATCCATTTTCCAATACGTGCCTTTACGGACTTAGTATATACCTATTATGCTATTAAATTACAACAGTTTCGGCTATGATTCCATATTTACTTTAACTTTAGACATTATGATAATATTAGAGAATTTTATATAGAAATGTTTTGGTTACCGTAAGGTAAAACCCGTCCGTGTTTATGTGCGGCGTGGGCTTATGAGATTCTTTTGGTTTGAAGGTTTTTGTAAAGTTAAAAACTTATGCTTTACACACACCAGACCCATGCCTAAACCAGAGTTTTATTTTTTTCCCTTAAACTCTTAGGTACTCAAATTTGCATGAGTAGCCAAGTGATCCATGTTTTTCATGGATCCATTTTAGAGGAGCTTACAGCAGGTGGCTTCACCAATAACTAGTTATTATCTTATTCCATTGTGTATGTATGTACATACTTTGCATCAGTTAAGTAGTGATAGACAGTGATAACTGTCCTATTTTGAAATTTGTACTGAATGGCTCTGATGAAATATTATTATGGTAATGACTTTGTACGATCTTATGTTGATTATTGTATATTATTCCATTGCATTGTGAGATTCTAGGTTGTTCAGTTTCTTCTTGCCTTTCTTTTCTTTAACCCAATGGCTGGTCTTTCAGAGTAAGAAAGGCAGATTATTCCACTTGATATCAAAGTTTAGGTTGAGCGAACACATATGCTTTGGGTTGGGATCAACTTCGAAAGCGTGTATTTGTAAATTTTATTCATATATATATATATGTATGTATGTATGTATGTATGTATGTATGTATGTATGTATGTATGTATGTATGTATGTATGTATGTATATTCCTGTTAGTTAGATCGGCTTTGATAGGTTTGATTTGTACCCTTTCTTAAAAAATTATATCGTCTATGTATCGTAAAGATATCTTACTTTATTCCGGTAATAAGAACGAGTTCGAGAAGGAGACAAGGAAGGGGAAACAGTAGCACAACCACCACAAATGGAAGAACACCAAATGTTAGAAGGGGTAGAATAGCTGTTGAGGCCGTAGTTATAGGACCGCCTCAAGTAAAATTCACAACTTTGTGTAAGGACTTCACAAACCTAGGAGGAAAACATTTCAAGGGTACCGAATATATCATTGAGTACAAGCTTGGCTACGGTCATATGAGAAGATTTTCAAAGGTTTGGACATTTCTAATAACCAGAAACGGTTCTTGGCATCATGGCAATTACAAGAGGGTGCAGCTACATTGCAGGATTCTGTTACTGTAAATGCTTCAGAAGATGAGTTCTTATAGGCTAGATTCAAAGAAGTATTCAAAGACTAATTCATGCCAGCTGCAGGAAAAACTCGATTATATATAATTTTCATGGATCTCAAGTAGGGTGACCTGTAGTGTAACAACCCATAAGTTTTAATAATCAATTAAAATATTAAAAATATAAATTTACATAAAAGGACAAAATAGTACATTTTCACAAATAAATGAATTTTGTAATTTTTACTTTTCCGTTGTATTAAGTAGATTTTTCTAGCCCAAATTCATATAGAAATGGTCAGAAATGGATACCGTGTAAAGAAGATACGAAGCATTTACTTTAGCTTGCGTTTTGCATTTTGCATATATTTTGAAACTAAGGGATTTATGACAGAATATGATAAAACTTAATTGTTAAGAAACAAGTTAAATGTGTATTTAAAAGATGAGAAGAAAAGGGTGTTTATGCGCATAAATATGAAAATGCTTCATGTGGGAAGTATTAATTGCTGCATTTGAAAGATTGAATATGTTAAAAAGAATGGAACGAAAATAATTAATGCAAAGAGAGAGAGCATTAATTACCCTTTTTGGAATTATTTCAAATTAGTATAAATGTATATATATTTAAATAAAGGATATTTGAAAGGAAATGTGTAGATAGAAAGTGCTAGTTATTAATGTATCCACATATATGTTTAAAACGGTTAATAGTACTTACATGCATTAATAAATCCAATTTATCAAATACAAATTAGGATATGAATTAAATGATTTACTAATTAATTAAGGGAAGTTTTTCTTAAAGAAAAAGGAAAGATAGGATAATAATTAAAAAACATAACACTGATTTGAATTGTAGGCATTAATAAATACAATCAATTGCAAAATTAATTGCGTAACTAAAACGCGTAATGCAAGATTTATTATTTATGCATATATAGTTAGATACCAATTGATAAAATTGGTGTGAATTCAAATTGATTGATTGGAAATTAAATTAATGACATACATGAGAATTATGTAACCGTCACATTAATGAGGGAAAAAGAGTAATGTTTATTTAGTCAACAAATTAAGGTAATAAGAAATGGAAGATATTAATGCATGTTTAAAAAGAATAATAGTTTATGCAAGAGGAAGATGTTTATTTTTAAAATTTTCATTTAATAAAAGTTAAACATTTTGAAAGATATATTTAAAAATTATATGTTTGGATAATAATCTATTTTAAGGGAAATATAGAGAAAAGATGTTGGCTAACAAACTATGGAATGGAAATTTAGAGCATTAATTAAGATAGGACCTTAATTGACTAACTTAAGTGGTAAATTTGTTACACTTATTTGGGCCTCCAAGTAGGGGGATGTTACATGTCGGTGTTTGAGTATGAGATGAAGTTTAATGAGTTTTCTTGTTTTGGTCTTGGGCTTATTAACACCCCGCTAAAGAAGAATGAGATGTTCATACTGGGTATGAGAGAAGAGTTTCATAAAATGATGACCGCTCATATAAAGGAATCATTTGTGGATCTAGTAGGCATGGCCCTAAGATATGAGGTGCTTTTGAAGAAGAAGCCATCAGTAACAGTAGCAGCACCTAGTGGCGATACCGTTAACCCAAATAAAAGGAAGTTTGACCCAAATTAGAAAAAGAAGCAGGTAAGGGAAAACCAATAGGAAGAGATCAGGGAAATAAGTATAAAGATGTTGGCTGTTTCAATTGTAATAAAAATAGGCATATTTCAACAAACTCTCAACGGGCGAAGGTTATTTCTCCAATGGTCAAGAAGATGCTTTGCTATAATTGCCACCAGCCTTGACACATGGTTAAGGACTACCCACTATTGAAGAATGGTCAACAGATTAAGGTTTAAGTTATTAAGGACGAGCCCTCAACCTCTGAAGATGTTAAAGGAAAGGGTGTCTTGGAAGGTTCTTTACTTATTAATGGCATTTTTGTTAGAGTTTTCTTTGATATCGGAGCTTCTCATAGTTTCATCTCTAAAGAATTGGTAGATAGATTATAACTTATCCAAAAATTTGTAGAAACCCCTATATGTATGTCAAATCCCATTGGTGGTATGACCAGTCTATGTTTAATTTGTGTGAATGCAGAAATTTCCAACCTTACCCATAGTTTCCCATGGAACATCTTTGTGCTTGATTTTAATGGTTTTGATGTTTTGCTTGGAATGGATTTCCATGCTAAGTATAATGCTATACTTGACTGCGTTAATCAGAGTGTAGTGTTGAAAGCCAAGACCGAAAGGGTGCTGGAAAGAATATCGTGTAAGGTCCCATACAATCGTATGAGTAGTTTCCTTTATTCCTTAAAATCATCTCAAGAAGAAATAAAGTCTATTCATAGTTAAAGATTTCCTGGATATTTTTTTGCGCCAGTTAGCAGTTTGCCTCCCATCGGGAGATTGAATTTCGTATTGATCTAGTTCCCGATGCAAAACCTATTATTTAACCCTTATGTAGAATGGTCCCAAGATAGAAGCAGGAGCTAATAAGTCAAACTGATGGTTTGTTAAGAAAAAGGCTGATTAGGTCGAGTTGTTCGAGTTAGGGGCCGATAGTAGTTTTTGTAGCTAAGTCTGATGGTTCTTTAAGATTGTGCATAGGCTATAGAGAGTTAAACAAGCAGACCATTTGTAATAAGTATCCTTTACGCTAAATAGATAATATGTTTGACTAACTTCATAGGGTAGAGTATTTTCCCAAATGGACCTTGCTATAGGTTTCCATTAGCTAAGGGTAGCGGAGGATAGTATACCCTTAACTGCTTTTAGAGGGCATACCTTTTCTATGAGTGGTTGGTTATGCCTTTTGGGCTAACCAATGCAACTGCATTTTTCATTGATATTATGAATCGAGTTTTTAGGGATGTCCTAAATAGTTTGTGTTGGTTTTCTTTGTCGACATCCTTATTTATTCCAAGACTGAAGAAGAGCATAAACACCATTTGGAACTGGTGTTGAAAACGTTAAGGAAAAACATTTTGAAGGCTAATTTTTCTATATGCCACTTTTGGCAGTCATAAGTGAGATACCTAGGTCATGTTGTATCAGGAGATGTCATTTCAGTTGACTAGGCTAAAGTAGCTACTGTGCAAGACTTCAAAAGAACCTAAACTCCCATAGAAGTGAGAAGCTTTTTAGGGATGATGGGTTATTATAGGAAGTTTATAAAGGATTACTCTAAGATCTCCTCTCATCTAACCAAGTTGATGAAAAAGGATGTTAAATTTGAGTGGACTCTGAAGTGTGAAGGAGCATTCATTTAGTTAAAAGAAAGGTTGACCAATGCCTCGGTTTTAGGTATTATAGATGGAGGAGAGGGGTTGACTGTTTATACCGATGCTAGTAGAGTTGGTTTAGGTGTAGTGTTGATGCAACATGTGAAGGTTATAACATATGCAAGTAGGCGGTTAAAGCATCATGAGAAGAATTATGCAAGCATGGCTTGGAACTGCTAGCCATAGTATTTGCGTTGAAGAGTGAAGGCATTACTTGCTGGATAAGAATATTTCTATTCGTCTTTAGTTTATTACTAATCTTTAAGGATCTTAGTAGTAATTTCCTTCTTTAAATAGGTGAAAAATACGAGCTCTTCATGGATCACAAGTCCTAGAGGTGCCTTTTCACTCAGAAGGACCTGAACCTGAGGCAGTAGAGATGGTTGGAATTTTTGGTGGCTTACGATATGGATATTCTATACACGCCAGGAAAAGCGAATGTGGTGGCGGATGATTTGAGTAGGAATTATTTCTGGCACTCAACCAACTCTTTTGGAAAGGATTGCCAATAAGCAAAGGGATGACGAGCGTTTAAAGAAGATCATCCAAGAGGTTTGGGGGGCGCAGTGTTCAAGTTTCAAGTTAGATAACCATGGTATATTACGTACGAATGGAAGGATCTACGTCCCTAATGTCGATGGCTTTAGACAAGAAGTTTTATTAGAATTTCATCAATCCAAATTAAGTATCCACCATGATGTTTCAAAGATTCATCAAGTTATGAAGCAGGTGCTTTGGTGGAAGGAGATAAAGAGGGATGTTTCAATCTTTGTCAGTAGATGTTTGATCTGTCAGCAGATAAAAGGAGATCACCAGGAGATGGCTGGTTTACTTCAACTCTTAGGAATTCTAAATTGGAAATGGGAGATGATATCTGTAAAGAACCACCTTTCTTACACCGAAAGACGAGCCATTAAAGGTAGAAGAAAAAGAAAGATAAGAAGAACTCAACAATCACAAAATCTATCACGACATGCCTTTTTGACCATCAAAAGTCGACACCGAACACTACCACAGTGTTCCAATGTCGCGCATCCAATCGACAAAAAGACAGATTGTTAGGATAAATAAAAAACGAAAAGAACAAAGAACAGTGAAAATAGAATCTCTCGATGGAATGGATAACGTATAATATAATAAGGATTATAGAAACTGTCACTCCAAACATATAGAGTATATCAGAGTTAAAAAACAAATATTATCAGCTGGACAGTTATAAAATCCTGACCTTACAAATGCCAATAAGTATACTACAATAGAGCGGAAAATAAAATACTACGATAGGTGAAACTTAAGCTCCCCTCCAAGATCTTCGAAACTTTAAGGACAACCTGGGAAAATACTCGGTCTGACCTGAGCATTATAAATAAATAACACCTGGATTAGTCTGGAAATACCTGTGTGATATAACTCGAATAATATGAAACATATACAAAAATTCTGTTGGGCCGCTAACACGGAATGAGTTTTTACCTCACAAGAATAACATCCATACAAGCAAGAGCAGCAATAAATATCAGGAAACAAATCCAAATATGATTGAGCATAAATAATATTAAACCAGACTTGAAAGAATGGAAATAACTGAGTAAAATACAAATCGAACACAATGGATATAACAAGGAAAAATGGTCCAACTTGATAGAATGGACTAAATAAAGTAACAGTCCAAACTCGATCGAATGGGCTCAATAAAGTAATAATCCAAACTCGGTAGAATGGACTAATAAACACGTAAATGTCATGATGAGGAGTTGGCTCTACTCGTGGCAATTTTAAAGCTAAAACAGATTCAGGGATATGAATCAAATAAGAAAAGGAATTTTTCCAACAAATGACCAGGAGGGTGCACCCTTCTTATCGAAATTATACCTCTGGAAATATACTTAAGAACTCCGATGGCTCTCGGAAACCTCAAAGCCGGACCCTATAACAACCCTAAATTTTGTGATTTATTTTAATTGTATATTCTAATTATTTTAATTGAAATGTATGATTAAAAACTTTATTATCTTTATTAAAATGGATAAATTATATTATTTTAAAAGTATATTTTGATTTTTGTGTGAATTATAATTCCAAACCTGAATAAATAGGATATTTTCAAAAAAAGTGGATTTTGGTCAATCTGGTCAAACTTTTACTTTTAAATTTAAAATTTAAATTTTTGAATATTTAAAATTTATATTTTATTATTAAAATATATTAAATTTTAAGAATAATGCTTTTCATTTCGTTGAAATCTGATTTATATTGTGAAAGTTATGCTTTTTACAATATTGTGTGTACATTGATTTATTTAACAATATTGTTTATTTTAATTTATATAAATAATATTTTTATTTGTCGTATCTTTTTTAATTTGTGTATATGTGTGTCATATGTCGTGTTACGTTTATGTTTTATTTTTAAAACATTTTTTTGTGTAGTTGTTATTTTTTTCAAAACTAGTTATATTTTGTTTTCAATTTTCAATACTAGTTTACATATAATTAACTATTTTCTTATATTTTTCTATAATTTTATAAAACTTATTTATTCATTTTATTTTCACTTTATCTGGTATTCTTTTTATTTTATTTATATTGTTTTTATTTTGATTTATTTGAATAAAGAAAAGAGAAATATCAAGAGACTTTGACCCTTCAACTTTTGACTTTTCATTTTCCACTTCTTCAATCTTTAGGCCGTCCTTTCCCAACCCTATAGCCGTGAGTTTTATTTTGTCACTCACGTAACACATCTTTCACCTCATCTTTTCATAAAAAATTCATATCTGAAGTGAAGGTAATGGCTCTTATAATTTTTCTATTCTTTTCACTTCATTTTTATTGATTTTCCTTTAGAAATTGCCTTGCCTCTTCTTGCATTTGCTTGGCCATATTCCTCCACCACCTCCACCGTCTAGCAACACCACTGTCCATGGCCACTCCACCATCCTTTCCCTCTAACTTGACCAGGCCGTGAGCCCCGTTGTAGCTATTATCACCAAAAGTTGCAAAATCACCTTGAATATTGCATAGCCGAACTCCTTAATGCCATGCCCTTCATTTTTCCACCTTGCCACCTCCAGAGCCGCCGCCCCTAGCCCTCCACCACCTCTGGCCGACACTTCAGCCACCCCTTGACTATCACATTCCAAGGCCGACCTCAGGTGTCCTCTGGACGAACCCATAGATGCACCAAAAACCCATTCATTCGCCTTAAACACTTTGTATTCTTGTGATGTAACCTCCACCCTTCATCTCCTTATAGCCTTGCCTTCATGAATCCATGCCCTAGCCCTATGCACCACTTTGGCCATGCACACTTGACCTTAGGCCGAACACTTGAATGATGGAGGCAATGGTCAAGTCATTCCTTTCATAGTCGCTTTCATTTTCAAATTGTTTCAATATGTATATTTGGTTTGAAATCATATTTATACTTGTCTTGTTTTATGGGTTGTGTACAAGATAAAAGCTCCCACCCAAGTTCTCCACTCCAATCAAGTCTATAGTTGTGATATCGTGCCTTCTGGAATTAGTTTGTGTGTTTGGTTGTTATCTCCAGCTTGTGGAGGTGAGTATTTCTCACCAGACAGTTCGTACTTATATAACTAGTAAACCGATAGCGTTTAAATCTGTAAACCATATTATAATGTTATAACTGTCTATGTTATGATCATATGATGTTCACCCCTGTCTATACACCTATCATATCATCTATTACTGTTATATAATGCTATTATGTTTATTTATATTAGTTTATCACACTGCAAGTTCCCTGTAGAATAGAATTACTATGGGTTGAAATGATACATACCCGAACAGATTTTAGAAAAGAGAAAAATCGTTATGGGCTGAAATGATAGGCCCGAATGATTTTTATTTATTTCATTTAACTTGGGATTTGCGGGTTTGAAATGATAGAACCCGGGTTTTCTTTGTAAATTACGGATTGAAATGATATATTATCCGTATTATTTGACCGAGGTTTGACAATTGTATGCAGGCCCGTATTTAATATATATTTTTCTAAATTTTTTCAAAATATTATAAATTGTAAATATTTTGATATTTTGATTTAAATTTAAATTAAAAATGATTTTTAAAAGTATTATTGATTTTCTACAAATTTATAAGTGAAATAAATTAATGGTAAAGTAGAAATTTGAAATACAAGTTACTTTTGGAATTTATGATTTTATTTTTAAATGGAGTTTAAATTAAGTTAAAAAGTATGATAAATAGATTTAAATTTTGAATTTAAAATGATTTTATAAAGTGTTATTTATTTTTCTAATGAATTAAAAATAGCTAAATAAATGAGTGAGAAAAATAAAATTTGAATTATAACTTAACTTGTAAAATGGGAAATGTATTTTAAAAATAAAGGTTAAGTTATGAAAATAAAAATGGAATTTAAATTTAACGTATAAAATGGTAAATTTAAAGAAAAAGTAAATGAAAAAGTTATGAAATGGTACATTGATTTTAATAAGTGAATTATTAAAATTTGATATTAAATTGTGAAATTTCACTTTATAAAATCATGACTTAAAAGGGTATTTAAATGATCATTTTTAAAAGTGCGAAAATATGGTTAAAATTTGTTTAACTAAAAATTTAATTGTTAATGAAATTTTATTGAAAACTTGGAATTTAATTAATAGCATTTTTGAAATGCTATCATTTCTGAAGTAAAAGATATTACTGCATTTTGTAAATGCTGTAATTGATATAAATGAACTAAAAGGCTAAATTGAACTAAGGGCTATTATAGCACTTTGTAAGTGTTGTAGTTGTAGAAACTAAACTAAAACCTATTATAGCATATCTGTAAATGCTATCTTTGTTAAAATGATTTGTTTTCAAATGTAAATTTACCATAGCATTTTCTAAATGCTGCGGAAGTTGAAATTTCACTGTTTTAATAAATTGAAGTAAATAAATTAATTCTGAAAATGGTAAAATTTTGAGAATTGAATATTTGATTATTAAATATAATAACTTCATTTTTAAATGATTTAAATGGAATATTTTGATTTGAAATATTTTGATATTTTGAAATGTGATTTGAAATGGTATTTAAATTAAATAAATTGAATGCGGTTTTGGAAGGATATGATATTTTGATATTTTAAAATGGATTTGAAATGATATTAAATTTTGAAATGTTATTTGATTTAGAAGTATAAAATACCCTTTTGGAATTTTAACCACGGGATGTATTTAATTATGGTTTAACTGATCCTTAGAGGATGGGCGATCCCATGTATCCTTTAAGTTATTGTGCATTATTACTATAGTTAACTTGAGTTGGTTTACATTATATAAGTATGTATGTCCTGACTCGAGCATTTTGTGTTTTACTTTACGCTCGAGTCAACCTGAGTATTTACAGCTTAGCTTTGGATTTCTTTTCTGGAGCTAGGAATCGCTGGAGATTCTGCTTGTCTAGTTATTTATCCCTTTCAGTTTCAGTTATTCTATTTCAGCTCTGGTATTTATAAACTTCTATGTATTTGAGATTTCTATTGTATATGTTTTTCAATCTGATATTATGTATTTGTTTTGAGAGTTTGTTATAGTAGCTTCATGAACTACTATGGTATTTTAATTTCCGCTACGAGTTATTCTGATATTTCTGTGTCTGTGATTCTGTTACTGCATTTCATTTGCTCCAAATTTATTTACAATGCTGTATTTTGAGCAATTCAAGTCCGGCACGTGTGGATGCGAATGACTGAAAATATCGGGTTGTTACAGTTGGTATCAGAGCTTTGGTTTTTAGGCAAACCATAGCTTGCGGAGCAAAAACTCATTAGAGATAGGGTAGAGATACCCTAGAATGAGTGAAATGTATCTTAAAATCCTTTCTTTGTGAGAGAACGTATTTTCGAAATATAAAATGATTTCCAAATGATTTTTTAAAAGAGTTTCAAAGATTATTTTGGTATAAAATTTTTCTTATTTTGAAACCAAGATTTTCTAAACTTCATTCCTTCTGTATCCACCTTGTTGGAAATCTCTTGGTTAGGATTCTTACCAATTAGGATGCCTTGAACTTTGGAACGCTCCCACTTGTTCTGAAATCCAGTCTTGTCTTTCCTATTTTACCCTTTTGATTTTGGGGCATTACATAACTCCACTTTGGAATGGCATCTATAAAGATCGGTGATTCCGTAAATCCTTGAATAATTTGTAAATGGGTGAAACTCCTTTACAATTGGCATTGATTCACCTGAGATTTCTATATCCTCGGTTTACGATGCTATCTATCTCCTGCTCTACCCAGATTCTATCTCTGGCGATCGAATGTAGATTTGCCTTAGATTTCCGAATTGATTATATTCCTGAAGTCACGGTTGACCAGTTAAGGTCGCCCGCGATTTATATAGGCTTATCCATCTTCTATTTGGTAATAAAATTATTTCATCTTAGTTCGGGCTTATCTTCGAATTAGGATTCTATTTGATTAGAGTTCCTTTAAATTTAAATCTCTGTTTGTTTGAAATCCATTCTTGAATCATTCTTTAGAAATTTGTGTTTGATTGTATTTTGAATTTGTGCATACATCGAAATTATTATTTTGATAAGGATGACCCTATTTTGTATATAAAAGCGAAATGTTTTCGATAAGGATTATATTTTTTTTTTTGAAAATTTGAAAATTCGAAAGGATTTGAAATTTTGAAAATTTTATAAGAATTTGACTTATAAAAAAATGATTTATAATTGAAAGGTTTTGATTTGAATTTCGAGGAATCAAACTCCGGTGTTTTGAAATCGGTTTTAAGATTTTGGAAAATATATAATAGTAATATGATTTAAAGATATTTTCCGAATAAGAATGTTTCAAATGTATTTGAATGAGTTCAAGTTATTTTGAAGAGATTTTAAAGAAATTTCAAGAAAATAGAAGTTCAAAACCCGCTTATGTCGTTGGAAAATGATTTCGGTGATGAATGCATGCATCATCGACATTGATTTTCGAGTTTCTGAGTAGGGGAGAGGCCACTCTAGTAGCGTTGCTATGCGAGTGATTTTGTGAAACTAATTTTGATTTCAGATTTTAAAGTATGGTTTGATATTCGTAAGATATATATATATATATATATATATGTGTGTGTGTGTATGTATGTATGTATGTATGTATGTATGTATGTAATTGAAATGATTTAAAGTAAGTCGGTGTTCAGTCCTCGAGATTCGGATATGTTTTAGTATAACCTTATCTATTGGAATTGGTTTAGTGATTTGTTGGTGATTTCCAACTTTTGGATTTTAAATACGATTTCTTCGACTATATTTTAAAGTTCGAGCACTTCCAAGTCAAGGTTTAATTTTCAAATCTAAGTAATCCTAGAAAAATATAAATCATTTGATTAGGTAAATGAGTTGAAACTGTTTTGTTAAGTAAATGAATAAGACTATTTTGAATTATACTGATATGGAATTTAGTTTTGGAATGTTTTGAATAAATTTAGTTTTAAATAGTTTGAAAAAGGTAAATTGATCTTTTGAATAGAAATAAATAGTTTAAAGGTTTTAAAGGGACAGTTATAACTTGGAAATCATTTTGGGTATAATTGATTTTGAGAAAGATAATTGGTTTTGAAAATAGATTGGATAGTAAAACCCAGTATTTATATGATGGTTTCTGAAATGAATTTGTTTAACCTAAATTTTATCTACTTGGAAACCAGGATTATTTTCTAAATCTATTGTTTCAAGAAACTTCGAAACTAAATATAAATAATTGGGAAGAAATAATTTTGCGAAATCATATATGATTTTGAAACTGAAATATTATTGAAAGGAACTGAAATTGAGAACCTTGTTATACTAAATACCTTATTTGGGGGGGGGGGGGGGTTATCGAAGTTATATAAAATGGATTTGTATAAGTATGAAGTTGACTTGAAAAATGTTGATTTGAAAGGGTACTCAATTTGGAAAGATAAATCTTATATAATCAAAGTCTATATACGTATGATTTGATATACTATTGATTTGGAAAGTATTTGATTTTAAATGGAATCTTATATATGATGGACTTTATATAAGTATGATATTTGAAAGTGATTTGAAAAGTACTATATGATACATATTTTCGAAGTAAAGATATGGAAAGTGCCTTCTGCTTGATATCCGCTTTGTGGCCACACTATGGATTCATTCTATCGATATTATTCTCTCTGATTTGGGTTTTTCGGATATGAAACTCGAGTGTCCATCGAATTCTATGGCGATCTCCATGGTCTTACGAGCGCGACTGCGCAGCGTAATTTGCAGGGGCTGCGAGAGTCTACGGGTACAGATGTTTCCTGGGGGATCCAGGCGTAACCATTGTGTATCGACGATCTATTGGGTCGCTTGGTAGCGTAATCTGCAGGGGCTGCGAGAGCCTAAGGGTACGGATGTTTCCTGGGGATCTAGGCGTAACCATTGTGTATCTGCGGTACTACTGTCCTCATGGTGTAATCGCAGGGCTGCAATAGTCAGCCTACGGGTACGGATGTTTCCAGGGGGATCCAGGCGTAACCATTGTGTATCCACGATCCATGATCAACATGTTTTGGTTTGGTTTTTTTGTTTGGATTGTACTTTCCATATCTGTTTTTTAAAGTTTTCAAGTATTTTCACGGGGTGTTGAAACAAGTCTACTAAGTACCTGGAGAATTCTAGCTTTGCACCTGATCAACGTATGGTCAGAGTCTGCAGGAACGAAAGTAAACTTGTTAGGACATCGAGTTATAAAAGTATTTTGATAAAGTATCATATAAAGGATATTTTGACCATTTATTTTACTTGTCTAAATAATTTAAAAATGTATTAAATATTGTTTACTTCGAACTAACAAATTTGAATCAAATGACTATTCATCATATTTTAAAATGTTATAAATATTAAAAGAATTCAAATTGAAATTTATATAGTTTTAAAATATGGTTCATTCTTGTATTTCAACCTAATTTCCTTCTAGCTATTTCTACCTTTTCCTCTTCGAAGGTCCTTTCCGCATGCTGGAAAGAGTTAGTTCTTTGGCTTATCGTTTGGATTTTCCCGAGAAACTTTCTGGAGTGCATGATGTATTCCATATCTCCCATCTTCGCTGGTATCTTCATGATTCATCTCTTTTGTTCATCCTTCTGCTCTTGATAGTTTAGATATTGAGCTTAATCTGACAGTCGAGAGTAAGCCACTTCGTATTGTCAGTAGGGGCATGAAGCAGCTAAGAAGAAAATCTGTTAGTCTGATCAAAGTACAGTGAAGTACTGATGATCAGGATTGTACCTGAAAGACGGAGGAGAGAATTCATGCTTCGAATTCGGAATTGTTCGTTTCAGGTACTATTTGCTTTTTTTCTATCTTGCTTTTCCTTATTTTCCTTGTTCGTTCTTTTCGAGGACGAAAAAATTTGAGTGGGGGAGAGTGTAACAACCCTGAATTTTATGATTTATTTTAATTGTATATTTTAATTATTTTAATTGAAATGTATGATTTAAAAAGTTTATTATACTTATTAAAATGGATAAATTTTGTTATTTTAAAAGTATATTTTTATTTTTGTGTGAATTATAATTCCAAACCTGAATAAATAGGATATTTCCAGAAAAAGTGGATTTTTGGTCAATCTGGTCAAACTTTGACTTTTAAATTTTAAATTTAAATATTTGAATTTTTGAATTTTATCTTTTATTATGAAAATATATTAAATTTTAAGAATATTTCTTTACATTTCGTTGAAATCTGATTTATATTGTGAAAGTTATGCTTTTTACAATATTGTGTGTACATTAATTTATTTAACAATATTGTTTATTTTAATTTATATAAATAATATTTTTATTTGTCATATCTTGTTTTAATTTGTGTATATGTGTGTAATATGTCATGTTATATTTATATTTTATTTTAAAAACATTTTTTTTGTGTAGTTGTTATTTTTCCAAAACTAGTTATATTTTGTTTTCAATTTTCAATACTAGTTTACATATAATTAACTATTTTCTTGTATTTTTCTATAATTTCATAAAATTTATTTATTCATTTTATTTTCACTTTATCTGGTATTCATTTTTATTTATTTATATGGTTTTTTTTATTATTTATTTGAATAAAGAAAAGAGAAATATCAAGAGACTTTGACCATTCAACTTTTGACTTTTCATTTTCCACCCCTTCAATCTTTGGGCCGTCCTTTCCCAACCCTATAGCCGTGAGTTTTCTTTTGTCATTCACGTAACATATCTTTCTCACCTCATCTTTTCATGAAAATTTTCAGATCTGAAGTGAAGGTAATGGCTCATATAAATTTTCTATTCTTTTCTCTTCATTTTTATTGATTTTTCCTTTAGAAATTGCCTTGCCTCTTCTTGCATTTGCTTGGCCATACTCCTCCACCACCTCCACCGTCCAGCACCACCACTTTCCATGGCCACTCCACCATCCTTTCCCTTTGACTTGACCAAGCCTTGAGCCGCCTTGAAGCTATTATCACTAAATTTGCAAAATCACCTTCAATATTGCATAGCCGAACTCCTTAATGCCATGCCCTTCATTTTTCCACCTTGCCACCTCCATAGCCGCCACCACCAGTCCCTCCACCACCTCTAGCCAACACTCCAGCCACCACTTGACCATCACATGCCAAGGCCGAGCTCAGGTGTCCTCTGGCCGAACCCATAGATGCACAAAAACCCATTCATTTGCCTTAAACACTTTGTATTCTTGTGATGTAACCTCCACCCTTCATCTCCTTATAGCCTTGCCTTCATGAACCCATACCCTAGCCCTATGCACCACTTTGGTCATGCACACCTGACCCTAGGCCGAGCATTTGAATGATGGAGGCAATGGTCAAGTCATTCCTTTCATAGTCGCTTTCATTTTCAAATTGTTTCAATATGTATATTTGGTTTGAAATCATATTTATACTTGTCTTGTTTTATGGGTTGTGTACAAGATAAAAGCTTGGTTCTCTTCCCACCCAAGTTCTCTACTCCACTCAAGTCTATAGTCGTGATATTGTGCCTTCTGGAATTAGTTTGTGTATCTGGTTGTTATCTCCAGCTTGTAGAGGTGAGTATTTCTCACCAGACATTTCGTACTTATATAACTAGTAAACCGATAACATTTGAATCTGTAAACCATATTATCATGTTATAACTGCTTATGATATGATCATATGATGTTCACCCCTTTTTATACACCTACCATATCATCTGTTACTGTTATATAATGCTATTCTGTTTATTTATATCAGTTTATCACACTACAAGTTCCCTGTAGAATAGAATCACTATGGGTTGAAATGATACATACCCGAACAGACTTTAGAATAGGGAAAAATCGTTATGGGCCGAAATGATAGGCCCGAATGATTTTTATTTATTTCATTTAACTTGGGATTTGCGAGTTCGAAATGATAGAACCCGGGTTTTCTTTGTAAATTACGGATTGAAATGATATATTATCCGTATTATTTGACTTAGGTTAGACAATTGTATGCAGGCCCGTGGTTAACATGTATTTTTCTAAAAATTTTAAAAATATTATAAAATGTAAATATTTTGATATTTTGATTTAAATTTAAATTAAAAATGATTTTTAAAAGTATTATTGATTTCTACAAATTTATAAGTGAAATAAATTAATGGTAAAGTAGAAATTTGAAATATAAGTTACTTTTTGAATTTATGATTAAGTTAAAAAGTATGACAAATAGATTTAAATTTTGAATTTAAAATGATTTTATAAAGTGTTATTTTTTCTAATGAATTAAAAATAGTTAAGTACATGAATGAGAAAAATGAATTTTGAATTATAACTTAACTTGTAAAATGGGAAACGTATTTTAAAAATAAAGGTTAAGTTATGAAAATAAAAATGGAATTTAAATTTAACTTATAAAATGGTAAATTTAAAGAATAAGTAAATGAAATGGTACATTGTTTTTAATAAGTGAATTATTAAAATTTGATAATAAATTGTGAAATTTCAATTTATAAAATCATGACTTAAAAGGGTATTTAAATAATCATTTTTAAAAGTGTGAAAATATGATTTTTATAAGTTAAAATTTGTTTAAATAAAAATTTAATTGTTTAAGAAATTTTATTGCAAACTTTGAATTTAATTAACAGTATTTTTGAAATGATATCATTTCTGAAGTAAAAGGTATTACAACATTTTTTAAATGCTGTAATTGATATAAATGAACTAAAATACTAAATTGAGCTAAGGGCTATTATAGCACTTTGTAAGTGCTGTAGTTGTAGAAACTAAACTAAAACCTATTATAGCATATCTGTAAATGCTATCTTTGTTAAAATGATTTGTTTTAAAATGTAAATTTACCATAGCATTTTTTAAATGCTGCGGAAGTTGAAATTTTACTGTTTTAATAAATTGAAGTAAATAAATAAATTCTGAAAATGGTAAAATTTTGAGAATTGAACATTTGATTATTAAATATAATAACTTCATTTTTAAATTATTTAAATGGAATATTTTGATTTGAAATATTTTGATATTTTGAAATGTGATTTGAAATGGTATTTAAATTAAATAAATTGAATGTGGTTTTAGAAGGATATGATATTTTGATATTTTAAAATGGATTTGAAATGATATTAAATTTTGAAACGTTATTTGATATGAAGTACAAAATACCCTTTAGGAATTTTGACCACGGAATGTATTTAATTTATGGTTTAACTGATCCTTGGAGGATGGGCGATCTCTAACATCCTTTAAGTTATTATGCATTATTACTATAGTTCACTTGAGTTGGTTTACATTATATAAGTATGTATTTCCTGACTCGAGCGTTTTGTGTTTTACTTTACGCTTGGGTCAATCTGAGTATTTACAACTTAGCTTTGGATTTCTTTTTTGGAGCTAGGAATCGCTAGAGATTCTGCCTGTCTAGTTATCTATTCCCTTTCAGTTTCAGTTGTTCTATTTCAGCTCTGGTATTTATAAACTTCTATGTATTTGACATTTCTATCGTATATGCTTTTCAAACTGATATTATGTATTTGTTTTGAGAGTTTGTTATAGTAGCTTCATGAACTACTATGGTATTTTAATTTCCGCTGCGAGTTATTCTGATATTTCTATGTCTGTGATTCTGTGTTTGTATTTCATTTGCTCCAAATTTATTTACAATGCATTATTTTGATCAATTCAAGTCTGGCATGTGTGGATGCGAATGGCCAAAAATAATGGGTTGTTGCAGACCCGCCAATAGTTACCGAGAATCCAAGTATTTCACATCTCAATGCGTAACACCGAATCCAATCTAGAGTGGATGTGAAAATACCCTAATGGGAGCAACCCCATATAGCTTGGCCCCCACTCGCTCTTTGGGTTTAGTCATTTTCGATAAAGAATAACAAAGCTGAAATGAGCCACACATCGTCTTAGAGTGACGAAATAAAGTGGCTGAAGTAATCGATAGCTGAGATACCAACTATCCAAGACATAAAACGATCGTATATGGAAATTAAGTCTTGTATACTTATCACCACTCATTAAATTCAAACTTGTACTAAACCTGGGTTAATAATAATACCGGACAAGTCAAGGTAGTGCTACCTCAAAGTCATGTCACACGTTTATTCTTAACTTTCGAAATAGCGATAAGTCTACTTTTTTGATGCTTAGTGCTAATTATACAAATAAATTGTTTTCATATAAGTGATTCTCTTTACAGAAATAATTCATTTCCATAAACGAACCAAACCTTTTCTTTTTAAAAAATGAACTGAACTTTTTGACTTGATTTCCATATTGGTAAAACACTTTTACAATTAGTTCCAGATTGTTAAAACGTTAAGAAAATAAATTTTCCAAGTGCACGACCCCGAAGGCCTAAACAAACATCAGACCGAACATCCAGAATTATCCAACATAACATCCCAATAATCGAGTTCCAATTCTTTTTATAACTTTTAAAAACAATATTAATTACCTCGAAAAATAATTAGTCTTCAAAATTCCTTTAAATAAACAATAAATTAGATAATTATTTCCAAACACTTTTATAACATTGGTAAATTAACTTTAAAATCTCCATTAAATCGGTTTATTAACTTTAAATTAGTTTATTAAAGCAATTTTTATTATATTAATTAATTTACTTTAATCACCTTTATTACATCAATTAATTGAAAAGGATTTATTAAATTCAAATAGCCATTAATCAAATAAATAATTAATCTCAAACATCATTAATTAAAATGTTAAGTAATTCTAAATTCCATTAATTAAAACACTTAATTAAGTTCAAAATAATCATAAATTAATTGGATTAATTAAATCCAAACTCCATTAGCCAAACCGATAAATTAAAACATCATTTGTAAAATGATTTATTTAATTATAAAATGTAACAACCCGTATTTCTATCATTTGATTTTGAATATCTAAATGGCTTTAAATATTGGATTTGCAATATAAATTGATTTTTGAATATGAAGATTTTGGCTGAAATTATAGAATGAATTTAGATTTCAAATATAACTTCTTATCGTAATACGGAAATGGTGAATAATTGAAATTTGAATTGAATGTAAATCGAAAATGATTTCTAATTTTAATATAAATTCTATTTGAATTAAAATTGAGCTAATAAGCTTTAAAACTGAAACTTCAAGTGATTTCATAAGTTTTTGAAATCGTCGATTTAATCGACCCGTTAAAATTGCGATCTGGGGCGCAGTCTTGGAATTTGACGAAACCAGTTCCATTAGATCCATAATAATGTATTATTATTGGTTTTCAAGTTTCATAGCAATCAGATGCACCGTTTGGACATACGAGATAGAAACGCGTTGAAAGTTAATATTGAAAATTTAGTATAATAATTGGATTCAATAATCTATCTTCCACATACGATTGAATTACGCCCGAAACTTGTTCCATTGAGTTTGAAATAGGGGTATAACATTAGGAATGTCAAACGACACGTCTCGATAGGGGTTCGAGATTTTAAGGTGCCATAAACGAGATATTTTGGAAACTTAATAATATTAAAAATTGAAAAGTCAAACCAGCCACCCTATACTCGTACTCGGGCCACCCTAGCCTAAATCGTGCCATTTTGCCCTAGTTTATAATCATGCCTCTCTTCCTTCTGCTCTAGTTTGAAATGAAATCAACTCATGAAAAAAGGGAAAACGAACGAAATGGATTCTCAACGAGAAAATTCAATTCATTGATCCCTGAGTTCGTCTAGGGCATGGGCTTCAATCCAATAGCCATTTGGTTTCATGCGTTGCTAGTTCGGGAAAGATCACAACTCATCGCGATGGAGGTGCAGCTGCTTAAGCAGTAGCGATTGGGGCGACGCAAAGTGATTTCGATTGAATTCGATTTAGGTGTAGGGTTTCGTGCTGGCAAAGGAGGCGGAGTTCGCGTACGCATGTGGGTCAGAGCAGGCTGGTGCGGCCGATGGGAGGTGTAACGATCCCGGTTTAAAGACAAATTTGAATTAGTAATTAAATTAAATTTTGGGGTTAAATTGTGGATTTTTTTGAATTTTTCAAATTTAATAAGGTATATGTACTTATTTGCTTTTAAATTTGGATTTGGAACTCAAAAATAAATTCAAAATGAATTGGATTTAAAGATTTCACTTTAGAAAGAATAATATGTATGATTATTTAGTAAATGTATAAATTGTGTTTTAATCCATTTTCTTTGTGAAGTTATAAAATGTTTAAAATAAAAATTTATCTTATCAATATTAAATATAAGTGTAAAATATAAAACAAAATATATGTTATAAATTAAATGTTTGAAAGTTAAACTTTAAATAGAAATAAAATTCCAGATTATTTTAGTAAAAATAAAATATTAATACTTAAGTAAACATATGAAGTACATATATATTTGTATGTGAGTTGTGTAATATATGAATAAGCAAGACAAGAAGATAGATAAAAAAAAATCTGTGTACCAAACAAATGCAAGAGAAAAAGACAACATCTATGTACGAAAGATTATAAAGGAAGATAATGAAAAAAAAGTCTACAAAATAAAACAAAGAAGTACAAAGCAAATAGATTTGCTGTAAACAAAATGAGAAATACATCTATTTAGTAACATCTTCTCAAGCACACCAAAAAAAATTGTCTCAGCCGAAATTTCAGTAATAAACAAAGAAAAAATCCTTAGTCAAAACAACAAAAATCTGACCAAAAACAAAGATGAGGCCTAACCAGATACTACCTATTTTTACAAACTATTTTTCTATATATACATGTGTTTATCAACTCTAGTTCGTTCAGTAAGAAAATCTAGCATCGTCATCTACAAATTTAAACATTACTCAATTCAAAGGGAAGCTAAACAGGATTCAAAGGAGAAAAAAAATCAATCTGCAGTATCAAACAAAAAGGCAGCCCGCTTTTCTTCAAATTAATGTGAGTAAACATAATTCTTAAAGCTTTAAGTTTAATTAAAACGGTTAAGGAGAATTCTATAATCTTATGGTATTGTATATGTTTTAATCTTGAATATGATCCTGTGTTGCTATATGCTTCTCTGTTTAATTTTTGCAGGGTGAATATTTTGTTCAAAAACTCAAATTTATTTCCTGCTAATCATTGTTAAGTTTAATTTTTTTTCAATCAAACAAGATATTTAAACCAGAACTAAGATTGTGTAAAGCTGTTTAAACCATCTTTGTAAAGAACACTATTGTAATACTGTTTTACAGGCAATCAAGTAATTAATTGATAAATTCAATTGTTACAAGAAGCTAATTCAAGTTTATATCTTGAATCCTTACTGAAATGAATGATTTTTAGAACAAAAATTAAGATTTTTAGATTTGTATTTAAAGAGCGGATTTTATATAAACAAAGATTACATTTTTGCAAATTCTGGTTATCGATCCAATTTAAAATGTGGAAACTTGAATTGAAGCAAGTATGAACATCACCGATCTGTAATGTGGAGTGTTCGACCTCAATACGCGATCGAGTTGCATGAATTTCTAGTGAAGGGTTGCTCGGTGGATTGTCATAGTGTGACCGAAGTTCGAGCGCCTCCGGTGGTCAGTGCGATGGTGACGAGGTGGCTTTGACGTTTTGATTGAGCTTCAGGTTCGAGCAAATAACCAAATTTCGATTTGAGATTATTGAGGACGATTCGATTTTTGATTTCGAGCTTAGAGACGATTTGCGACTTTCTATTGATGTTGGCGTTCGCCGGAGACGAGTCGCACCGCCGTGCACATGTACGGCATGAAGACGGTGTCAGCATCGTTGACAAGAGAACGATCTCGAGTCAATATTCGAGTTGTTTAGGTGTTTGCTTCAGGTGAGTATTCGCGTTCGAGTGAACCTAAGGCTATTTATACTTAATTTTTAAATTTAAACTTACTGAAGAAAAAAAAAGAGAGGAGAAGAAGAAGAAGAGCGTACAGGGAATGACTCGGGTGATATAGGTGGGTAACTCGAAGTGCTACATGAGTTTTAACAAAGGAAGTCTCGGGTTTTTCAAACTGCAGTACTGTATTTAAAAGTAAAGTTAGGTAAACTGATTTTCATCAAGCTTTAAACACAGTAAAACTTAATAGTGTTTAATAGTTTAAGTTAAAAACTTAGATACAAGTTTAATTATTTTAGTTAATACTTTAAAATGTTTTAAGCTCTTAATTATTATTCTTATTAAGTAATTAATATAAGATAAGTATAAAACTTATTAACATATAAGTTTGTAATTAGTAATAAATTGATTTCAAAAGTTAAAGAAGATTCCTTTTAAAATGTTAATTAAGTTGAATAATTAATATCAATTAATTATTTTTGAAAAGCAATTAAGAATAATTACATTATAATTGTAATTAGAGATTGATTAATGTTTAAGTGATTAATAAATTTGTAATTAACTACTTAAGTTAATTAATGAATGATTAATAGTTAATTAATTAAGGAATTTAATTAAGAACGAATAATTGATTAACTAGGTAATTAGTGGTTAATAAATGGATAATTAAGTTTTAATTAATAATTAAGGTTATTAATTAATGATTTAGAGTAATTAATTAAGTAATTAAGACTTAATAATTGATTAAGAAATGATTTATTAATTAAATAATTTGAAATGGAATAAGTAATTAATTGATAATTAATGATCAATTAAATAGGGTTAAGAGATAAATTCTCAAGTAATTGATTAAATTTGAATTAATTACAATAAAAATTTAAGATGATTGCTTATGGATAATTGTGTATGTGGAATATCTGATTTCTGATATTTACTTAGTGATATTCTTTGATGTTTCTATGATATTGCTCTTGATATATATATATATACACATATATATATATATAATGATTATGTATGATTTATCTGTGACAAATGTTATTTGGATTCAAAGTGTTGAATTAAACTGTTTAAATTAATTAGACAACTTGGCCTTTAAAATGGCGTTTGGATTTTGATGCGACAGGGAGTCGGATTCTAGTTGGTTATCCGAAACCCACATCGAATTATAATAATGAATCTTTGTGATTGATAGATTTACTTTATCTATGAATCTGTGGATGACGATAAGCATTATGGGTTATATCGCTTATCGATATTGATATATATATCTGTGATGATTAATGTTGTGCACTAATGTGTAAAACCCCTGGACCACACTTATACACACATAAATATGGATTGCATGTGGAAATCGGTTAAGTCACAGATATTTGAATTTTTAAAATAGGTTTGTGATGTGCACGTAAACATGCATATTTTTACCACCATATTTAATCTATTTAAATTGAAAAATGATCATATTGGGTATTTTAACTTGTTTTAACCAAAATTCAAATTATTTGAAATTGTCACATTTTCATCGTCATCGAAGGGCAAAATGGTCATTTTGTGCATATATCAAATTGAGAAAATTTAATAGGAAATTTCTATATTATTTTGTAGGAATTTAAACTCAATTACAAGTGGTTTCATGAAGGAATATGCATGTATAAAGAAGATACAAAAGAATGAAGATGGAAATAATTCAAAGTGAAGAACATGGAGGACCCCACCTACCCACTACCTTAATGTACAAATTAAAGGCTTATGCACATGCTAAAAGACATTTAAAGCTTCATGTACATTTAAGTGGAGGATTATTGAAGCTAATGATAACTTGCCCACCACACTTCCTCCAAGGGCATTTTGGGTACTCCCCAAAAATATGCATTAGGGTTTCTAACTTGTATAAATACCCCTTATGTTTCATGTAGCCCTCTTCCTCTTAGTTAGTTAGTTAGTTTTAGTTTAGAAAATAAATCAAATCTCTCTTTCTTTCCATGGCTACTTAGCCATTTCTTCTCTTATGTAATTCTTTTTTTTTTATGCAATGTTAATTATTGTTTCTTTTTAATTACATGTTCATTTCCTTTTATGCAAGTAGTGTAGATTTTCCTTGATGCAATTAGAATAGTTTTCCATTTCACTTTGCTCTCTTTTCCTTTTCTTTTTCTCTCATGTTGCAAGCTACATTTGTTCATATGATAACAAATATGAGAGGCTAAACCCCTTCAATTTAGGGGCAATGAATCTCTCTAATCATGTAGCTTCAACTTAATTTGATGTTTATGCTCTCTTTTTATGCTTAATGAGAATGATTGAAGTGGTTTAATGATGTTGTTTAGCTTTTAATTTGATAGTCTATGTTGTGTATAACAAATAGGCTATGCTTAAACAAACAAAACACAAATTGCCTCTTCATCTACATATGATTATGGCAAAGAAGTGATTGTTGAAATTAAAATTTGATGGCTTATATTTCTAATTAATAGTTAATAGGCCATGCTTAAAATAGATTTTGCTTTCAACTTTATTGTCATATTTTATGAGATTTAAAAGCGTATTAGTGGTTGTGTTATAGTTTGATGGTTTATATTGAGCTAATTAATAGCACAAATATACCATACTTATGATAAGCATATCAACTAATTCACTAAGGACAAGAAAAGATGGATCATAACTTCATTTTGTTGATTTATGTGATCTAAAGAGTGGAAATTGCCTCTAAATTGTCTTAACACTCTCATATTTTTATCTATTTTATTTTGTCATTTTTTTAGTTAATCACTCTTTCAACTTTGGTTAATTTGATTGAATAGAATTTTAAAATCATCAATTCCTTGCGGATCGACCCGTATTCGCCGCGTGCTACATTCGTACACCGTGCGCTTGCGGTTATTTTTAATTTAAATTCGTTCGACGGTTTTCTAAACCGATAGAATTTCCGTCGACGAACAAGTTTTTGGCGCCGTTGCCGGGGAATTGTTTTGATTTTGATTTCTATTCTTCGGATTAATTTTGAGTGATTTTGTTTGTGTTTTATTTTGTGTGTATTTAAAAAAACAAATTTGTGTTGTGTTTCTTTCGTGATTTTTGCTTCCATTTTGCTTTGTTAGCTTGTTGCCTTTTCTGTTTTCATTTTTGCATTCCAATTGAAAAAAAAAACACGCAATTTCAAAAGAAAAAAAAGTTTCATTTCATTTGCAATTTACATTTCGGATATTTACATTTACAAGTTTCTTAAAAAAAACACTGCATTGCTGCACATACACAGTGCACACTGCCTCTGTCCTTCCCCTTCATTCTCTGTTCTCCTATTCTCTGATTGTCTTGCCTCTGTTTGCCTATACCTATTTCTGTGTACTGACCAATTCCCTCTACATCACCCACCATACAACAAACAACAAACTGTGCCATTCCCCCCTTCCAGCCATCAACAGTTGCTCACCATTCACCATTTCAACATTTCACAACACAACTTCTTAGCACCATTTCTGCAATTACTTGCCTCACTGCTTTGCAAACAATCGAACTTCTTCAATACAACTTCTCCTCCTCTCTGAACATTCCACATAGCAGCATCACATTCTCCATGCATTTCAGTTCATTACTGTCAACCTTCACATTGCAGTTGCTACTCCTGTACATCCACAGCATTCCACATAGCAAATCACACATCCCTATACTTCCCTGCTATACATTCACTGCTTACATACCCCTCTGATAGCCAACAACCAGCAAGCAAACAACAAGTCATCCATCTGCCTCATACGTAGACAATAGTGCTCCACGTTCGCAGCCACCATTCGACAGCAACCATCAACCACCATCTTCCCTTACAGCACCACTGCACTATAAACATCCACCCCATACTGCTGTTGCAAATCAAAGAAGAAGAAGAAAACAAAAACTACCACTGCATTCATACCACCTCATTTCACTACAACATCCTCCTCCTGCTTATCTGCCAACCAAATCACCGTCCACATTCATCCTTAACATACATCACAGTTCATACAATCATCAACTTCTAATAACCTGCCTGAACCATTCATACAACCTGCCTGACCCATTGCCATGTCATTTCATTCACCACATCACCAAGACATTCAATTTCATTCACCACAGCACCAAGACATTCAACAAATCAGTGCACATAACCCATACTACACCATTTCAGACTACAACTGCCACTGTATAATAGCAGTGTTTCACTAACTCACTGTGCTATCAAGACACTACTCTCCAACACTCAAAACCACCTTTGCCTTTCTGCCTGCAAACCACCATACATCAAACACATAACCAAATACTTGCTGTACTCAACCACATTCAACGTGCCTCATACTCACCAACTCCATCCCCTCCTTTCTTGCTACTTCACTGCATACACTTCTGCACAAGCAAAGCATCAACCTTCACCAATATCATTCACCTGCCATTCACAAACTTTGACCAATATTTTCGAAAAAAAAGAAAAAGATGAAAAAGCTGTTCCTTGCAAACCACCGAGTTGCCCATCTCCACCTCCAACACTAATCTCCTCTCACTTCCTCCTTAACCCCCAATCGCAAGCACTGCTGACCAGAATAGCAACTCGAAGTCAATATCGACAGTTACCGCATACCCTCTTACCGTGCTCTCCAATCGAACTCCAGTCGCCTTTGACCGCTCTAGAATCCAAACTTGTAGCCCTCACTCGATCACGAATTCGAAATTTGCCTGATTGGAATTGGAAGTCTGATTTGGCATAAATCATTTTAATTTGGATTTGAGAAGAGTTTTGTTGATTTCTTAATTATTTTAGCAGTTCGTTTTTATTTATTTCACATAAGAAAAAAGAAGAGCAAAACAAAATATTTTAGCATCTGGTTTACGTTTGGTTGGGGAGTTGGCTTGTTTGATAGTGGGCCTGCAGTGGGCTTTAGCGGGTCTGATAGTACGGTTTTGTTAAAATAAAAACAAAAGGAGAAAGGAATTGTTTTTATTCTTAATTTTTAGTTTGCTTTGTATTTAAAAAAAACAAAAATTTGTATATATATCTTAATTTCATGTTGCCCAAGCAGATAGGAAGAGTTGCTTGCATTGCTGAGCGTACTAAAAAAAACTGCTTGCTTATTTATAATTTTCTTTTTATTTGTCTTGCATTGTACATATCTATTATTTTTGTTGGTCTAGCATTGTTGTTTACTTGCATTTAAAAAAAAATCAAACAAAAAAAAACAAAAAAATTCATCGTAGTTGCATTGTTAATACACGTTTAATTTCTGCTTCGCATTTCATATTAGATTTTGATTAATGATAATGGTTAGACATCGATAACACTTAATTGTATATTGACAAGTTGTCTTCTTTGAACAATTTAATTTCTTGGTGTCTAGGCTACGACAGAGTAATAACCATTTATAAATATTACGGTGATTCGTAAATATTATAGTGGTTGTTCCTCTGAAGGTACTTAAACCTTCGGCTGCATTGCTATGGTGATTCGTGGTGCACCGATAAATCCTGTCCGTTACCTGGCTGAGAACTATCTTGTTTATCTAAGACAAAGTGTGATTATACAATTTTGGGTTAACCCAGGATAAATCATTTGTAATTAACCTTGCATTCATTTAGTTGCATTTGTTCATGCATATTTATATAAAAAAAAAACAAAAAAATTCAAAAAATCCAAAACTAAAAAATATTGTAAATATTACTTTTATTTTTCTTTAATTTTTTAAATCATTTTCCTTTGAAATTTCAAAATCTAAAAAAAAATAGAAAAACAAAAATCCAAAAAAAATATATAAAACCTTTTTTTTAAAAAAAAAAGCCAACTTTTTTTGAAAATCCAAAAACAAAAATCAATTTTTCATTTTGAAAATCCAAGAACATTCTTGAAAATGTCCGAGTTTCCCCACTTATGTGAATTTTACAATAGTTGTGAAAATCAATATAATCCATATAATTTCACTCAAAATTCTTATGGATATTTTAGCGACAACTATTTTGTAAATAATTTAAATTTTGAACAACAAAGTTTTCAAAACCACGAGCAACCCTCAAATCTCGAAAATAGCATTTTATCTTTACTTGAACTCTCTACACAGCAAAATCAAAGTATAAACGATTTGTGTAACTCATATTTGTGCAATAGTTCAAGTTAAAATAATCAAAATTTGAATTCGCTTCAAAACTCAAATGATTTCGAGTATAACCCATGCCAATTCAATTTCGAGCTTCAAAATGAATTTCAAAATCAAGATGAAAATGTGAACCAATTTTCAAACAATTTTGGCAATGGAAATAGTTTCAATAAAGATACGATTGAAAACTTTGGTTATCAACCAATTCAAAATGAATAGTTTCAAATTAATAATCATGAATTTGATTTTGTTGACCAAATGGAAAACGATAACGGGGATTTATTACTTGAAAAACACAAAACTTTTCGTGAAAATCATAATCAAATCTCAACTTGCAAAGAATCAAATAATAATCCACCGTTTATCGAAATTGACAATTCTTGTTCTCAACGAGTCCAAATCGAAAATTCTCGTGTTAATAACTATAAATTGGATTTTGTTGAGCAAATGAACGAAATTTACGATGATCACACGAATTCGTTGTTTGAAACATATATGAAACAACATGATAAACAAAATCAAATTCCAACGTGTGATGAGTCAAGTGATAATCCATCTTTTACCACAATTGACGATTTTCAAACAACAACTTTTGAACCTGAAAATAAAAATCTTAATGAAGTTGTTGAAAACATGGTAATTGAGTTGGATTTCAATTCTTTTGAGGGTGAGAACTTGATTTAAATTTCGTTCCTCCTTTTTCTGAAAATTTGAATACAACTTTGGATTTTGAAATGAATATATGTGATGAAGTTGTTGATAATTCAACAAAGGAAGATGAATTTAATGAACATGAGTTTTATGGAATTTACGAAAATGAGTCATTAAATTGTGATGGGGAAGATTTCGATCACCATTTTGACTTTGAAATCGATAATTTGGAAGAATTTCAATTTGGTGAAAATAAATGTGAATTTCAATCAGTTGTTTTATCAACCCCAAAAATCATTGAAAACAAAACAACTTATTCAATTTTTAATAAAACAAAATTTGTTTTCCCTAATCGACAATCAACTTCGAAATCTTTTACAGTTTGGTTTTTCGAGCTTAAGCTGTGTCTCGTATACATGACGAGACAAATGAATTGGTCTTTGGAAGACCGTTTCATTTATTTTTTGACGATATACTTTTTGATCTCGTGTAAATACATTTCATTTTCATGTAAATAATAATAAACGTTCCTTTCACTTGGGTTGACTGTGGGGATACAGTTAAAATCAAGTGTGGGGTGAGACTCATCTTCTTCTTGATTTTTCAGGATTAATTTTTCGTTTTTCTTCCAAAAACTCAAAAAAAAAAAAATCCAAAAACAAAAGAAGAATTTTTCTTTTTTTTTAGCGTTTTTGATTTATTTTTAAAGAAACACTATAGGATAAATATATGGTTTTGGTTTATTAAATTGAAATTATTGAAAATTTATTTGTCTTAACAAAAATAAAAATGAAGTTGTATTATAAATAACAATGGTTTAACTAGTATATAGGAAGATTCATACGTGTTAATTATGAAATACATCCTAATTGAAAATCTTTGTTTTAAAAGTGGTGAATTTTAAGTAAAGGATATAACATTTTTTTTCTCTTCTAAGTTAAATGGTGCTAGATGATTTTGCAAAACTCTCTCTCTCTTAGAAAATAAAAAAATAATAACATCCAAAGTATTCACTCTCATTTAAAAGTCCTCACGGTTATGCATGGGTGAATTACTTGGAATCTTTGATTATGTGCTTTCATACTCATTTAAAAGTCCTCACGGTTATGCATGTATGTAACACATGTAAAAAAAATAGACTTAATAAAAACCACCTACGGTCGATAGGTGTATGCACGAAAGTGTATGCACTCGCCATGCTCTGTACTCCCCTCACATAAGCCTGAAAGGCAGTGCATGGGTGGTATATCTGGCCTCAGTTTACATGAGCTAGGTGTGTAATTTTTCTTGCAAATAATGAGAGAGCAAGCAATTGAAATCCTAGCACTATTTTTACTTATTTGATTTGATTTGTTATTGAAAAGAAATCAAAATACCACTTTGATAAACTTTGATAATCAACTAAGGATCCATTTCATAGTTACACTGTGTTATTAACCAAAACAACGAGTTAAACTATAGTTTATTTGTTATGATAACTTCGTTTTTGTTGGAAATATTGATGAGTAAATGACATAAATTTTCAAGATAATAACCAAAACCTATATTTAACTTAGTTGTGTCAATTTAAAAATAAATCCTTCATTTGTAAATTTTTCAAAAACTTGCATTATTCTCTTTATAAATAAATCTTACATTTTGTAAATATTTTCATCCTACATTTGGATTTTATGGGTAGTATCCGCTGAAAACCCTCACGAGACAACACTCGTTCTACTGGGAACACCCAGAGATTTAACGGCTTGTTGCATACGCTCAATGTAATCGTGCTCCTCACGAAAACAGATTTTTCTTAGTTTTTCTTTATTCGAGGACGAATAAAAAGATAAGTGTGGGGGCATTTGATGTGCACGTAAATATGCATATTTTTACCACCATATTTAATCTATTTAAATTGAATAAATGATCATATTGGGTATTTTAACTTGTTTTAACCAAAATTCAAATTATTTGAAATTGTCACATTTTCATCGTCATCCAAGGGCAAAATGGTCATTTTTGTGCATATATCAAATTGAGAAAATTTAATGGGAAATTTCTATATTATTTTATAGGAATTTAAACTCAATTACAAATGGTTTCATGAAGGAATATGCATGTATAAAGAAGATACAAAAGAATGAAGATGGAAATAATTCAAAGTGAAGAACATGGAGGACCCCAGCTACCCACTACCTTAATGTACAAATTAAAGGCTTATGCACATGCTAAAAGACATTTAAAGCTTCATGTACATTTAAGTGGAGGATTATTGAAGCTAATGATAACTTGCCCACCACACTTCCTCCAATGGCATTTTGGGTACTCCCCAAAAATATGCATTAGGGTTTCTAACTTGTATAAATACCCCTTATGTTTCATGTAGCCCTCTTCCTCTTAGTTAGTTAGTTTTAGTTTAGAAAATAAATCAAATCTCTCTTTCTTTCCATGGCTACTTAGCCATTTCTTCTCTTATGTAATTCTTTTTTTTTATGCAATGTTAATTATTGTTTCTTTTTAATTACATGTTCATTTCCTTTTATGCAAGTAGTGTAGATTTTCCTTGATGCAATTAGAATAGTTTTCCATTTCACTTTGCTCTCTTTTCCTTTTCTTTTTCTCTCATGTTGCAAGCTACATTTGTTCATATGATAACAAATATGAGAGGCTAAACCCCTTAAATTTAGGGGTAATGAAGCTCTCTAATCATATAGCTTCAACTTAATTTGATGTTTATGCCCTCTTTTTGTGCTTAATGAGAATGATTGAAGTGGTTTAATGATGTTGTTTAACTTTGAATTTGATAGTCTATGTTGTTTATAACAAATAGGCTATGCTTAAACAAACAAAACACAAATTGCCTCTTCATCTACATATGATTATGGCAAAGAAGTGATTGTTGAAATTAAAATTTGATGGCTTATATTTCTAATTAATAGTTAATAGGCCATGCTTAAAATAGATTTTGCTTTCAACTTTGTTGTCATATTTTATGAGATTTAAAAGTGTATTAGTGGTTGTGTTATAGTTTGATGGTTTATATTGAGCTAATTAATAGCACAAATATACCATACTTATGATAAACATATCAACTAATTCACTAAGGACAAGAAAAGAGAGATCATAACTTCAATTTGTTGATTTATGTGATCTAGAGAGTGGAAATTGCCTCTAAATTGTCTTAACACTCTCATATTTTTATCTATTTTCTTTTGTCATTTTTCTTCTTTTTTAGTTAATCACTCTTTCAACTTTGGTTAATTTGATTGAATAGAATTTTAAAATCATTAATTCCCTGCGGATCGACCCGTATTCGCCGCGTGCTACATTCGTACACCGTGCGCTTGCAGTTATTTTTAATTTAAATTCGTTCGACGGTTTTCTAAACTGATAGAATTTTCGTCGACGAACAGTTTGAATTTAAATTTTAAATTCAAATAGTTTTGGAAATGAAATTGAATTAAATATATAAGGCTTTTCCAAAAAATAAAAGTGATTCTCAATCACTTGGTTAAGTATTGAAATTTGAATAATTTGATTTAAATTCGAATTCAAAAATTTGAAATTGAATTATATTTTTGGTATTTATAATTTAAAAAGGATTATACAAGTTTATATGGGTTTTAAACCATTTTTAAAGTGTTGTTTTGGGAGTTTGAATTAACCCCAAAAATGTTAACTTGTATAAATAAAATCGGATTTTCCGAAATGAAAACAGTTTGTTTTCAAACAATAAAATCTTTCATATGAGTAATGAACTTTCAATTTATATTAAAGGAATTCCAAGTTGAGTTGACATAGTTTTCCAAATTATGGAAGAATCTTTGGAAACGAGTTTTGAAAGCTACGAGATAAATCTTGATTTAAAGATTTAAATGAATTAATCCAATTAAAACGGAAATTGTTTTGAAATTCGTGAATGGATCTTTGTGAAACTGGGTGAACTTTGTGAAACAAATCTTTTTGTTTAAAATATTTGAAATGGTAATTGGTTTAAACCATTTGAAAGAAAGTTGGAATTATTTAGTTGTGACTTAATTGAAGTCCCATATCCATATGTTTTTAAATATTGCGCTCATTATTCGGTTTAGCCGAGAGAGGACTTTGTGTCATATCTCCCATTCCAAATAATGATACGTCGTTATGGATAGCATTTGAAGACCGGAGGGGAAGACCGGGTATTTGCAAGAACGATGGGATAACCTATCGATTGTCTCTGCACTGAGTAGCTACGGTATAGAGATTTTCTAAGTGACGGGAAGTTCGATCGGGATTGTGAGTACCCGGATTGCAAGGACTTCTTCGGAAGTGCCTTCGGTTCTGTTCGAACCCGGGACAGACTTGTATGGTTGTATGTTTGACATTACACTTTGAGATATAAAGCAGATTTCTTTCAAATGCATTTCAGTTGGTGGCGGAGAATTTATTCTCTTAGCTTAACACCCTTCTCTGAGACGTACGAGCTCAAAGGTTATGTAGTTGAAGGTTATCAGCGATATACTTCCAATTTGGTAGTATGGCATGCTAAGTGCTGTTGTGTGTTGATGATCATTGGTTGATCATTTGTGATCAAAGCATGGCTTTCGTGTAAAGTGTCGCTTTGTGGACGAAACCTCATCGAGTCTCACAAAACGGTAATGGTCGAAACAGGAATGATGCGGCAAGGTTTCAGGGGTAGCTCCCCTATGGTTTGACCATTCCTTTTGGAAAAGGGTAGTATCATGGTATGGAGCCCAGATACTTACTCATGTGGGCACTGTAGTATATATTTATTACTGCGTGATGTTGTTGGTGTTGAGAGCTCTCGTATAAAGGTCCCAAAGGACCGGGGGTGGCATATCTGAGGTTCTACTTCCTGGGAAGGGGGTAAGCGGCCTTGTTTGGAAGAGAACCGGGTAGGTTCTCGGGGTTTCCCGCCAGAGGCGTTCCCATGTGGTAGTAGGAAGTTCCTTAGCCTGATCATTTGTTGGAAATCCAATCAAAACAATACACGCATTGTACGGTTTTAGTTGTAGAACCTATCATTTAAAATGGCAGTTATAGCTGGCATAATATAATGGTACCTATGCTGGCTAAGATTAATATTATACTTTTGAAATGTTTTCCACTATTCACTAATAATAATATCAAAATGGTTTTCACGTATCAAGCATGTTTGACTATCATAAGGAGAAATCTCCTCCAATTCTGCGTTTGCATGGTGTGTGTGGCGGGAGGCCTTATGGTAGTTTCATTTTCAAAAAGCATTGTGGATTTTAAATTTTAAAATCTTTTGATTATTTTGAAGACAAACTGTTTTGTTTGCTCATACCAGTCCCATGACTGACCTGGAGTTTATAGTTCCGTTCCTAAACTCTGGGTGCCCATAATGTTCTCACACGGGCAGTCTAGAGTTTGGCTTTTCAGATAGTCAGGTCTAGTGGATTATCTGGAGCTTGTTCATCCCTTGGAAGACTGACCTTGCTTATCTTGGTGAAATCTTGATGGTGGATTGAGCTTGAAGTTTTAGAGTTCTAGCTTTGGAGATTTTGGATCAGAGTTGCGGTATTGGATTCTGTGAAGACGTGTCTCTTATTGTATCGTGTTCCGCTGTATTCTGTGTTGTATATTCTCTGATGTTGATGATTATCATTGAATCAAATTGACGTATCAGATATTGTATTCATTTTGTATCAGTGATATCATCTTTTATTCCGCCGTGTTATTTACAATCTAATGGGTGTTGCAAGCTCCCACGATACGAATTTGATGTTGTTTGTTGGACATCGAGTTCGGGTCATGACAATTTGGTATCAGAGCTAAAGGTTGAGTAAGAACTTTAGCTACGGAGTGTAACACATTAGATGACTCATTAGAGATAGGGTGAAGTACACCCCAGAATGAGTACAACCAGTGGAACCAAAATTCAAAATTCTCAATCTATTCTCTTTATCTATTGTTATTCTCTAAGATATTTCGTCCGAATGCCTAAATCGGTTTTCTTACTATTTACAGATAGTAAGAATGAGTGAAAGAAGAGGACGAGATAGGGGACAGGGAATTACCACTACAGCTGGTAAAAGCCCTGCAACGACGGATGTTCCTACTCAATCTCAATCAAATTTGGCTGATTTATATCGAAGCTTTTCTAGACTTGGTGGAAAGCCATTCACAGGAAAAGAGTCTATTATTGAAGCACAAGCTTGGATTCGAGCGTGTGAAAGAATTTTCAAGGGACTAAAATTGGAAGATGATCAGATGCGATTGATAGCTTCTTGGCAACTCCAAGAAGAAGCATTAGCTTGGTGGGAGACAGTTACTGTGGATGATTCAGAAGATGAGTTTACTTGGGAACGATTTAAGGAAGTGTTCTTGCAGCGATATATGCGGTCTACTGGTATCTCTAGAATATACCAGGAGTTTATGGATTTGAAGCAAGGAAGTTTATCATTTGAGGAATACTTGAACAAATTCAATGAATTATCTTGATTTGGTCCAGAATTGGTGAATACACCGTTAAAGAAGAATGAAAAGTTTATTCGAGGAATGAACAAGGTGTTTCACGAAAGGATGACTACTCATGTTAAGGAATCTTTTTCTGAATTAATTGATATGGGTTATAGATACGATACTCTGGATAAGAAAAAAGATCCGGAGGAGAATGGAAGTACAAGTAATCTGAATTGGAGAAAAAGGAAGTTTGGTGGAAAGAAATCGAGGAAAGATAAAGGAAAGAAGAATATACATAAGAAAAAGGAAGATATTACTTGTCTCAATTGCTTAGAGAAAGGTCACTACTTGGATAAATGCAAGAATTCTTGGAAGCCAGGAATGAGAGAGCCATTTATGAGGCCAGATCAGGAATCTACGGGATGCTGTTACTACCGCAAGCCAGGACATGGGATCAACAACTATCCAGCAAAGAAGAAAACTCTAGAAAAGAAAGTATATGCAATCAAAGGTGATTCTTCAATCCCAAAAGCTGATTAAGGAAATGAAATTTTATAAGATAACTATCTCGTTTATGAATAAATTGTTCGAATCTGTTCGACATGCGAACTACCCTTAGTTTTATTTCTCAGCAATTCGTAAATGAGTTAAATCTTGAATCTGAGATCGTAATCGAATCTATATTTGTCTGTTTCATTGGATTTCGATATAGTCTACAAATGGTTAGTTATCCCTTCGAACTGACCAATACCCCAGTATACTTCGTAGATCAGATAACCCAATTGTTTCGTAGTTGATTGAGTTGTTCTCATATCTATTGTTGATATTCTGATTTGGTAAGCCAGATGCAGAATAAACATTCGGTTTTATTTGGAAAGATATATCTCTATCTTTCATCTATCCTTGTTATCTCCTTGGCAAATTTCAGGGATGAAATTTCATAAGGGGGGAATCTGTAACGATCCCGGTTTAAAGACGAATTTGAATTTGTAAATAAATTAAATTTTTGGGTTAAATTGTGGATTTGTTTGAATTTTTCAAATTTAATAAGGTGTATGTACTTATTTGCTTTTGAATTTGGATTTGGAACTCAAAAATAAATTCAATGAATTGGATTTAAAGATTTCACTTTGGAAAGAATAATATGTATGATTATTTAGTAAATGCATAAATTGTGTTTTTATCCATTTTCTTTATGAAGTTATAAAATGTTTAAAATAAAAATTTATCTTATCAATATTGAATATAAGTGTAAAATATAAAACAAAATATATGTTATAAATTAAATGTTTGAAAATTAAACTTTAAATAGAAATAAAACTCAAGATTATTTTAGTAAAAATAAAATATTAATACTTAAGTAAACATATGAAGTACATATATATTTGTATGTTAGTTGTGTAATATATGAATAAGCAAGACAAGAAGATAGATAAAAAAATTCTGTGTACCAAACAAATGCAAGAGAAAAAGAAAACATCTATGTACGAAAGCTTATAAAGGAAGATAATGAAAAAAAATCTACAAAATAAAACAAAGAAGTACAAAGCAAATAGATTTACTATAAACAAAATGAGAAATACATCTATTTAGTAACATCTTCTCAAGCACACCAAAACAAATTGTCTCAGCCGAAATTTCAGTAATAAACAAAGAAAAAATCCTTAGTCAAAACAACAAAAATCTGACCAAAAACAAAGATGAGGCCTAACCAGATACTACCTATTTTTACAAACTATTTTTCTGTATATACATGTGTTTATCAACTCTAGTTCATTCAGTAAGAAAATCTAGCATCATCATCTACAAATTTAAACATTACTCAATTCAAAGGGAAGCTAAACAGGATTCAAAGGAAAAAAAATCAATCTGCAGTATCAAACAAAAAGGCAGCCCTCTGTTCTTCAAATTAATGTGAGTAAACATAATTCTTAAAGCTTTAAGTTTAATTAAAACAGTTAAGGAGAATTCTATGATCTTATGGTATTGTATATGTTTTAATCTTGAATATGATTCTGTGTTTCTATATGGTTCTCTGTTTAATTTTTACAGGGTGAATATTTTGTTCAAAAACTCAAATTCATTTCATGCTAATCATTGTTAAGTTTAATTTTTTTCTCTCAATCAAACAAGATATTTAAACCAGAACTAAGATTGTGTAAAGCTGTTTAAACCATCTTTGTAAAGAATACTACTGTAATGTTGTTTTACAGGCAATCAAGTAATTAATTGATAAATACAATTGTTACAAGAAGCTAATTCAAGTTTATATCTTGAATCCTTACTGAAATTTATGATTTTTAGAACAAAAATTAAGATTTTTAGATTTGTATTTAAAGAGTAGTTTGTATATAAACAAAGATTACATTTTTTCAAATTTTTGGTTATCGATCCAATTTAAAATGTTGAAACTTGAATTGAAGCTAGTATGAACATCACTGATCTCGGGAAAATTATCAGATAATTTTTCCATTGCATATATTGTTGGGTCGAATCCATTTTAGCGTTTTAGTTCAAGTTTTTGCACTTGTCTGTAACGTGGAGTGTTCGACCTCAATACACGATCGAGTTGCACGAATTTCTGGTGGATGGTTGCTCGGTGGATTGTCATAGTGTGACCGAAGTTCGAGCGCCTTCGATGGTCAGTGCGATGGTGACGAGGTGGCTTTGACGTTTTGATTGAGCTTCAGGTTCGAGCAAATAACCAAATTTCGATTTGAGATTGTTGAGGGCGATTCAAATTTTGATTTCGAGCTTAGAGACGATTTGCGACTTGCTGTTGATGTTGGCGTTCGCCGGAGATGAGTCGCATCGCCGTGCATGTGTACGGCATGAAGACGGTGTTAGCGTCGTTGACAAGAGAACGATCTCGAGTCAATACTCGAGTTGTTTAGGTGTTTGCTTCAGGTGAGTATTCGCGTTCGAGTGAACCTAAGGCTATTTATACTTAATTTTTAAATTTAAACTTACTGAAGAAAAAAAAAAGAGGAGAAGAAGAAGAAGAGCATACAGGGAATGACTCGGGTGATATAGGTGGGTAACTCGAAGTGCTACATGAGTTTTAACAAAGGAAGTCTCGGGTTTTTCAAACTGCAGTACTGTATTTAAAAGTAAAGTTAGGTAAACTGATTTTCATCAAGCTTTAAACACAGTAAAACTTAATAGTGTTTAATAGTTTAAGTTAAAAACTTAGATACAAGTTTAATTATTTTAGTTAATACTTTAAAATGTTTTAAGCTCTTAATTATTATTCTTATTAAGTAATTAATATAAGATAAGTATAAAACTTATTAACATATAAGTTTGTAATTAGTAATAAATTGATTTCAAAAGTTAAAGAAGATTCCTTTTAAAAAGTTAATTAAGTTGAATAATTAATATCAATTAATTATTTTTGAAAAGAAATTAAGAATAATTACATTATAATTATAATTAGAGATTGATTAATGTTTAAATGATTAATAAATTTGTAATTAACTACTTAAGTTAATTAATGAACGATTAATAGTTAATTAATTAAGGAATTTAATTAAGAATGAATAATTGATTAACTAGGTAATTAGTGGTTAATAAATGGATAATCAAGTTTTAATTAATAATTAAGGTTACTAATTAATGATTAAGAGTAATTAATTAAGAGTAATTAAGACTTAATAATTGATTAAGAAATAATTTATTAATTAAATAATTTGAAATGGAATAAGTAGTTAATTGATAATTAATGATCAATTAAAAAGGGTTAAGAGATAAATTCTTAAGTAATTGATTAAATTTGAATTAATTACAATAAGAATTTAAGATGATTGCTTATGGATAATTGTGTATGTGGAATATCTGATTTGTGATATTTACTTGGTGATATTCTGTGATGTTTCTATGATATTGCTCTTGATATATATATGATGATTATGTATGATTTACCTACGATAAATGTTATTTGGATTCAAAGTGTTGAATTAAACTGTTTAAATTAATTTGAAAACTTGGCCTTTAAAATGGCGTTTGGATTTCGATGCGACAGGGAGTCGGATTCCGGTTGGTTATCCGAAACCCACATCGAATTATAATAATGAATCTTTGTGATTGATAAATTTACTTTATCTATGAATCTGTGGATGAAGATAAGCGTTATGGGTTATACCACTTATCGATATTAATATATATCTATGATGATTAATGTTGTGCACTATTGTGTAAAACCCCTGGACCACACTTATACACACACAAATATGGATTACACGTGGAAATCGGTTAAGTCACAGATATTTGAATTTTTAAAATAGTTTTGAATTTAAATTTTAAATTCAAATAGTTTTGGAAATGAAATTGAATTAAATATAAAAGGCTTTTCCAAAAAATAAAAGTTATTCTCAATCACTTGGTTAAGTATTGAAATTAAAATAATTTGATTTAAATTGGAATTCAAAAATTTGAAATTGAATTATATATTTGGTATTTATAATTTAAAAAGGATTATACAAGTTTATATGGTTTTAAACCATTTTTAAAGTGTTGTTTTGGGAGTTTGAACTAACCCCAAAAATGTTAACTTGCATAAATAAAACCGGATTTTTCGAAATGACAACAGTTTGTTTTCAAACAATAAAAGCTTTCATATGAGTGATGAACATTCAATTTATATTAAAGGAATTCCAAGTTGAGTTGAAATAGTTTTCCAAATTATGGAAGAATCTTTGGAAACGAGTTTTGAAAGCTATGAGATAAATCTTGATTTAAAGATTTAAATGAATTAATCTAATTAAAATGGAAATTGTTTTGAAATCCGTGAATGGATCTTTGTGAAACTGGGTGAACTTTGTGAAACAAATCTTTTTGTTTAAAATATTTGAAATGGTAATTGGTTTAAACCATTTGAAAGAAAGTTGGAATTATTAAGTTGTGACTTAATTGAAGTCCCATATCCATATGTTTTTAAATATTGCGCTCATTATTCGATTTAACCGAGAGAGGGCTTTGTGTCATATAACCCAATTCGAATAATAATACGTCATTATGGATAGCATTTGAAGACCGGTGGTGAAGACCGGGTATTTGCGAGAACGATGGGACAACCTATTGATTGTCTTTGCACCGAGTAGCTATGGTATAGAGATGTTCTAAGTGACGGGAAGCCCGATCAGGATTGTGAATACCCGGATTGCAAGGGCTTCTTTGGAAGTGCCTTCGGTTCTGTTCGAACCCGGGACAGACTTGTATGGTTGTATGTCTGACATTACACTTTGAAATATAAAGCAGATTTTTTCAAATACATATCTGTTGGTGTCGGAGAATTGATTATCTTAGCTTAACACCCTTCTCTGAGACGTACGAGCTCAGAGGTTATGTAGTTGAAGGTTATCAGTGATATACTCCCAATTTGGTAGTGTGGCATCCTAAGTGCTGCTGTGTGTTGATGATCATTAGTTGATCATTTATGATCAAAGCATGGCTTTCGTGTAAAGCATAGCCTTGTGGACCAAAACCGATCGAGCCTCACAAACCGGTAATGGTCGAAACAGGAATGATGCGGCAAGGTTTCAGGGGTAGCTCCCTTAGGGTGTGACCTTTTCTTCTGGGAAAGGGTAGTATCATGGTATGGAGCCCAAATACTTACTCATGTGGGCATTGTAGTATATATTTATTACTACGTGATGTTGTTGGTGTTGAGAGCTCTTGTATAAAGGTCCCAAAGGGCCAGGGGTGGCATATCTGAGGTTCTACTTCATGGGAAAGGGGTAACTGGCCTTGTTTGGCAGAGAACCGGGTAGGTTCTCGGGGCGTCCCGCCAGAGGCGTTTCCATGTGGCAGTAGGAAGTTCCTTAGCCTGACCATTTGTTGGAAATCCAATCAAAACAATACGCGCCTTGTACGGTTTTAATTGTAGAACCTGTCATTTAAAATGGCAGCTATAGCTGGCATAATATAATGGTACCTATGCTGGCTAAGAATAATATTATACCTTCTAAATGTTTTCCACTATGCACTAATAATAATATCAAAATGGTTTTCGCATATCAAGCATGTTTGACTATCATAAGGAGAAATCTCCTCCAATTCTGCGTTTGAATGGTGTGTGTGGCGGGAGGCCTTATGGTAGTTTCATTTTCAAAAAGCATTGCGGATTTTAAATTTTAAAATATTTTGATTGTTTTAAAGACAAACCGTTTTATTTGCTCATACCAGTCCCATGATTGACCTGGAGTTTATTGTTTCATTCCTAAACTCTGGGTGCCCATAATTTTCTCACGCGGGCAGTCTAGAGTTTGGTTTTTCAGATAGTCAGGTCCAGTGGATTATGTGGAGCTAGTTCAGCCCTTCGACAACTGACCTTGCTTATCTTGGTGAAATCTTGATGGTGGATTGAGCTTGAAGTTTTGGAGTTCTAGCTTTGGAGATTTTGGATTAGAGTTGCGGTATTAGATTCTGTGAAGACGTATCTCTTATTGTATCGTGTTCCGCTATATTCTGTGTTGTATATTCTCTGATGTTGATGATTATCATTGTATCAAATTGACGTATTGGATATTGTATTCATGTTGTATAAGTGATATCATCTTTTATTCCGCTGTGTTATTTATCATCTAATGGGTGTTGCAAGCTACCGCGATACAAATTTGATGTTGTTTGTCGGACATCGAGTTCGGGTCGTGACAATTTGGTATCAGAGCTAAAGGTTGAGTAAGAACTTTAGCTACGGAGTGTAACACATTAGATGGCTCATTAGAGATAGGGTGAAGTACACCCCAGAATGAGTAGAACTAGTGGAACCCAAATTCAAAATTCTCAATCTATTCTCTTTATCTATTGTTATTCTCTAAGATATTTCGTCCGAATGCCTAAATCGGTTTTCTTACTATTTACAGATAGTAAGAATGAGTGAAAGAAGAGGACGAGATAGGGGACAGGGAAGTACCACTACAGCTGGTCAAAGCCCTGCAACGACGGATGTTCCTATTCAATCTCAATCAAATTTGGCTGATTTATATCGAAGCTTTTCTAGACTTGGTGGAAAGCCATTCACAGGAAAAGAGTCTATTATTGAAGCACAAGCTTGGATTCGAGCGTGTGAAAGAATTTTCAAGGGACTAAAATTGGAAGATGATCAGATGCGATTGATAGCTTCTTGGCAACTCCAAGAAGAAGCATTAGCTTGGTGGGAGACAGTTACTGTGGATGAGGCAGAAGATGAGTTTAATTGGGAACGATTTAAGGAAGTGTTCGAGCAGCGATATATGTCGTCTGTTGGTATCTCTAGAATATACCAGGAGTTTATGGATTTGAAGCAAGGAAGTTTATCATTTGAGGAATACTTGAACAAATTCAATGAATTATCTCGATTTGGTCAAAAATTGGTATATGGATGCTATAGTAGCACTGGCCTTATTTTAGTATTTTACATACTATAAATAAAATTTTTGAATTTAAAAAGAAATTAAAAAGGGAATTTTGGAATTTGAGACATTTATATTGAATCGGAGTATTTTATAAGAAATGGATTTGAATTAAATAAAAGATTTGATTTTTGGAAAGTTGTTTAACTATTTTATTAAATGTTTCAAATACAGATTTTTGAAATAATTTATACAAACATTTAAACAATAAATTTATTGATATCTATTAAATATGATTTGAAAGTTGAAATCGAGTTTTCGAGTGGATTTGAGATATTAGATGGACTTACTGAAAAATAGATTTACAAACGGAGTTTTAATTAGAAATTGAATTATAAATGGACTTTTGAAATATGGACCTGTTGTTAAATAGATAAAAACAAGAATGAGTTATGAATTTGTAAACAATATTTATAAATAGTGTGGAAGGATTATAAATCGATAATTATAGAAAAAGAAATGAAATAGATATTGGAAATGAATTTTGGCCAATTAAATTAGATTATGAAGGAACAGTGTTGATGAAATGATTTTATAATAAGGATATCTTAAAAATCAGGAATAGAACTAGGATGAAAATTTAAATTTGAAACCAAAGTTATAAATAAGTAAAAATGATAATCGGGTGATAATTTGGAATTTTAAATCCACAGTGTGAATTTAAACGAGATATGGAAATTTGGATTAAAAAGAGAGAAATATATGAATCTATTTTGGAAATTGGAATGGTTATGGAATTGGGATCGAAAATGGATTCACAAATTCTCCCATTTAACCGTGATACCCCTTGGTTATATATTTTCTAGCTTGAACCCCGCCCTTTACTTATATCCTACATTATCTTCCTTAGATTCCTATCTTCTCTTTTCTTACTGGCAAATCTTTCCAAGAGAATCGGAGTCACTACCAGATAAGCTATTGTAACAACCCAAACAACATTGAGTTAACATTCCCCATGACGAACCACCATCGTACTTACACATTAAGCCAACATTGTAATGCCTAGGCTCGCGCCGAGTATACCGTCTCGATGATCTAAGGTCTACCTTAGCATTCGTGTCATCTTCTCTATGGTAAATGTGTCCAATGCTCTTTATCATTCGACCTGAAGCGAAAGAAATCACTATAAAAAATTTCCCGTAGGTCTAACCTTATAGCCCTACTGTTGCGGATGCTTCCATCTCATTTCCCTAGTCCCTACATGTTTAATAGTTGACCGGACATTCCCCTGTAATAATACGAGCTTTTGATTGTGCTGCTATCGCACGACTTGTCGAATTCCACATTATACCTTCATGATGTGTGAACCTAGTGCGTCATCCAGTGCAAAAGAACTGATACTTCCATTGCACCTTCTCCATGTAACTATGTTAATTCGTAAAAGCCAAGAAAGCGGGGAGTTATTCGCCTTACCTGGCCTGCCCAGGTTCAGGTTCGAACTATGCAGTTGAAACAATTCAGACATTCGAAAATCTACTTTAGAAATCTGAACTCTTTAAAAAATAGATTTCCAAGCATTCAAAGAGAGAGGTTTATAAATTAGAAATGATTATATCAGAGTTTTAAAAAAATATTAGATTTTTGCGTTGAGAAGCAAAGTTTGATATAAAAAGGAATTATTATTTTAAATCATGCAGTTTTAAAAACCGTTATAAGTATTTAAAATACTTTGGAAAGTTAAATATCCAAATAAAATTTGATTATTTTAAATAAACTTTGTAAGTCGATGTATATTATTTAAATCGAACTGGAAATTAGTTCTATTATTTCCTCAAAAGGTATTTTGATATTTCAAATAAATGTTATTCTCTAAAAATTCTTGTTATTATATATATGGAGTTAAAAATAAGTAATTGAATTTTATTTATGAATTCGCTCGAGATTCGTAATCCGAATTTATTTAACGAAGTTGATTTATAAGAGGAAGCTTATAATGGATTCGGGAAACCTAGGAAAATTTCCGAAATGATTTAAATACGGAGAATCAAAATTTAAATTCGAGTTCATAAAGAAGTTATAAAGTGGTAATTGAGATTTTAGACAAGCATAATCGATTTTTGAAAGTTGGAAAAGGAATTAAGTAAAATACAAAGATTTTAAGATCCAGAACAAATGGATTAAGGAATTTACAAATAAATTGTAAATGTTTGTGAATACAAAGTGATGGAATACTTCTCTGTTTGCAAAATATACTTATGCAGCCAAAAATAAGCTATAAAATATTCCCTAAGCATCGAAAATAAAATGATTTTGGAATATAAATATTTCCTAAGTATTGGACTGGAAGGAGTTTGAAATAATTTAACGACAAAATGATTTATATGGAAATAACTATCTAAGAAAGGGAGAATAAATGGAATTTGAAATTATTTCTAAGTGTTGATATGTTTTGAAAATATTTTAAATATGGGAATAAGCTTCCAATTTGGTTTTAGATATTGAAATACTGAAGGAAATCAAATATATATATATATATATATATAAAGATATTTTAAAATAAACGTTTGAAGTATTTAATCTATAAATGAATTAACCATTTGGGGCTAGTGACTGCTCATGTATGTTATTTGATAGTTAAATAACCGACTATCGAATCTGGCCAACTTTGTCGATCGTTTCGAAGAGACCGAAATCAGATTTAATTGTCCGAAAACCACTTCGATCCGATTTGTGCATTACGAATTGTGATATCGTAAAAATAATTAATACGGTGATTTCAGAGATTCGGTTTGTTCAGACCTAGAACAATTTGTATGGACGAATGCTGTCAGCACATTGTCATGGAAAGACAATGAGGATTCTAAGTGTAAATTTTTTGAAAGGTATTTGTAGCCTCAAGCCTCATCAATCGGGAAATGACCAAAATAGGGCATGCAACAAGGCCAAGTGGGTCGCTCCCATTAGGATATGATCATCCGTTATCTAGAGTGGAAATTACCCATCATCACAATCTTTCATTTATATGCGTTTCGGGGCCCTTTAGTGGTGATCATATTCGGTACTAGTAGTCAAGTTCTAGGCCATTCTTGTGTTGCAGGGGTACAAGATGTTCTTGTCAGACCCCAGAGCATTTTATCTAAAGATGTGCCATCGAAAGGTAGTACCTTACCTTGTCATAGTATGGAATCCATTCTTCAATAAGCGCTATGTAGTTTTGATTTTGCCCAACTATGCTGAACGTGAGGTGCAAGCATTTCAGCTATTTTATATTTATATTCTACATGCACTACTATAATATCAGACGATTCGATATAAAATGGTTTTGGTTATCGTAAGGTAAAAACCCGTCATATTTATGTATGGCATGATCTTACGAGATATCTTTGTTTTTCAAAGGATTTTGATAATAGTAATAATTCATATTGAGTGTGTTTTTTTCAAGCTGGTTTTTCAAACCGACTTGTGTGTTATTTTATTATAATACTAGGGTCAGACCGAGCATTACAGATTCAGGTTAGGATGCTATGCAGCACATGAGACATGCCGAAGGAGTCTCAAGCGTATTCCACGTATTTGATTATATTCCGCCTGTGTGTATGCCGTATATTCAGCACTTGTGAGGATAAGTTATTATAACTGTCCAGACTAATTTTTTGATTGTTGTAGTCCGATGACCGTATGTGTATTATAGTTATAGTTCTCTTTATATAAAGATCCGTTATTATATATTATATTTTGTTCCGCTGCGATTTGTGAGATTCTATGTGTTGTTGTTTCTATTTTCTTCTATCTCTTTTTTATTCACCCCTAATGATCTAGTATTTCCGGTACTTGATTTCTCGGCATGCTATACAATGAATATATTGATGTCTTTTTTTGATGGTTGAAAACCCCAGGTTGCTACTAACGTTGTAACGACCCACTTTAACGTACAATTTAAATTGACAATAAACCACATATGGTCCAGCCCAAATCGAACGTAAAGGCGGATAGCCAAGGAAAATAAAGATGAAAGAACACACGAAGAAACTAAACAAACACAACATCTCATAGCGGAACGAATAATCTATAATATATATAACAAATCTTTACACAAAAACAAAACTGTAACATATGTATATATATACATCAATCAAAGTATACTAACCTATGCAGCATTGATAGTTATAATGACATGTCCTCACAATTACTGAATAATATACAATAATGTAAGTAATGGAAATATAGTCATCTATGTGAATATGTCTCTAGGCCTCCAGCACTTTTCCTGAAGCTCCAAATATCCAAGTAAACCTAGAAATATACTCATTCAGACCTGAGAATTTAGGAAAAACCACGCTCGGATCAGTTTGGTAAAACCAGCGTGAGAACTCAAATCACAAGGATTTTTATTTATTTTAACTTGTAAAATGCTTGAAAAATCAAAGGCATCTCGTAAGACCTCACCACACATAATGTGAGAAATACGGATTACGGATCTTAAGGCTAGAATTAGCACTAGAGGGGGGAGGGGGGTGAATAGTGTTTAAAGGAATTACTAATTCTTTTTGAGTTTATATTAATTTGAACACAAATGTATGCAATATTCTGACACAGATATGATCACAGAATCAAACACAGATTCAGATATAAAGTAAAAGGCAATAAAGGAAAGAACACACTGAATTTTATACTGGTTCAGAGTTACCCTACATCCAGTCCCGCAACACAAGTATGGATTTCCTTTCAAAATCAATTCTTACAATTACACCCTCGATTTCAAGGCCACGAGCTATACAGCTCCAGATTCGCAATCCTCTGGGTAGAGATACTTGATTTTATGGGAATCAAGTTCACCCAATTGATTTTCCAGGCTATAATCACACCTTTTCTCGCTCGATTGAATACAAAGAAATCTATAACTCTGAATAGCACTGGGATCTTGTTGAGATAGTGATAGAGAATCAAATCAGAGATGATCTAGTTAAATTCAATAGTGATTTTGGCAGAGTAATGGTAAAAATGTATATAAAGAAATGTGGAAGAAGAAGAGGAGTAAAATCGGAGAATATATGAATGTAAATTCGTTTAAAATAGCCCCTATTTATAATAGAACAACAGCCATGTCCATTAGTGTGACGCCCCACCTCTATACCCACGCTAGCCAAGAACACTACGGAGAATGCTGTCGACTAGCACGGAGAATAAGGCTGTTGAGGAGCGACCATCCGTGTAATTGCTTTGTGCGAGAATCAATATGTCGGATAGTATAACATGCATTTCTTTATCAAGAGGGAAATCCGGCATACCGACACTAACTCAAAACTACTACACAGTGGCTATAATATCTTCAGAAACAAATATAGAAATAAACATAACATAAATCAGTCACAAACAATTCATATCACGAAGGCGGAAATAGATATGAATACTACACTCGGAAGTGTACATCAGAGTAGTGGTCTAAAAAGATCCACAATATCACAAAAGAATAGTTACATGAACTACACAAAAGAATAAGTATACATAATGGAGTCTATATCTCAAATGTATACAACAAAAACTACTAATCTAAGTAGTTAACCAAAAGTCAGAGAAATCAATCCCAAGAGAGAAGTCAAGCAGAAGCACCTGTAACATCTCGGCCTGACCCGAGTATTATTTAATAAGAAAATAATAAACGTATCAGTCTAACTATAAATATCAGATGAAACGATATAGAATAAGAGATATGACTAAACACATAATAATCACAATGCCAAGCTGTGATATATATAATTAGTTGAAAATCATCAAGAGATTAATCAATGTCACCAAATCTACACAAGAATCAAAGAAAAGTCATACTCCTTGTTTCGTTCACCAAACCATAAATATTGACGATAATATCAATGTCAATCACAAAAGTCAATGACACACAAATTCCAGAATTCAATACACGAAATCCAGAAATCACAAAAGTCAATGACGCACAAATTCACCAATGCACAAATATCGATAAGGCTTATCAATAGAAATCACGAAAATTGGTGAAGCACAAATTCTAGAAATCATCTCAAGAAATCCAGAAATCACAAAAGGGGGGAGGCCTATCACAAACGGGAGCATAAAGCCCACCAACACGTGTATCACAAACGGAACGCTAATTCCATGGTTGCTAACCATCACAAATTGAGCCAAAGCTCCACAAACGGCCCGAAGACCATGGGTTGCTACCCCACCAAATTGAGTCGAAACTCCACAAAACGGGGTTTAGTCTCCCTCGTAGACAAAGAGACATCGCACATTGCTAATCTAAATCACAAAGATGATCGTCATGATCAACGAGAAGTGTCAATTACACTAAGCTAGTAAATATATGAGTTTAGCTTCATGTCCCATAACCACTTGCTTAACTTAAATATTTACGAACAAACTGTAGATCTCCACTATAAAATTGTCACAAGAGATTCAATCGAACAAGTCCAAGAATTAACCGACGAAGTAAACGCAAGCATTTCATACCACTCGTTTTACTAAGTCATTTAATTAGATTTCTCATACGAGTGAGGTAAAGGTTTGTATATACTAATAGATTAGAAATCGGTTTAAAAAGACGAGCTTTGTAATAAAATAGTGTTGAAATCATTTGAAGAAAGAGTTTTGATATTTACTACTAGTATAGAAAACCTTTATATTTTTAAAGTGACAAATCACAAAGAAGATTGTAAGAACAATCAATCACTAAAATTCACATACGAAGATGTGAATAAAATCCAAATAAACCGATAAAGAATCCATCGAAATGGATATTCAAAAATCCCTAAAAGGAGTCATCAAAGGCATAATAAATGATAACAACAAATAGGATCATCACGAATCGATTTAAATTGGAATTCTCAAGCGAATAGGCAAATAGGCAAAACACTGCGATTTTAGACGTCTGAAAAAAGTGGTTCAGACGTCTGAATCTGGAAATATAAAAATTTCCAGAACACAATTCAGACGTCTGAAACCATATATTCAGACGTCTGAATCTGGGAATAGAAATCTTCCCAGAACAATATTCAGACGTCTGAATACTACGTTTCAGACGTCTAAATGAATGGTTCAGGGCATTCCCTGAACCTAGGCCAAAAATGGCCAAACGAATATCGAAAACGATCGAACGAGCAAATGACGATGACTAAGGAATTACGTCGAACGACAACCCAGCCTAAATGGCTCTTCGATACGCCTCAAATATTAATGTCCAAATATCCATAATAGGATTTCCATAAATTGGACCAAAACACCAAAAATTGGAATATACACCAAATCAATCCAAACCAAAATCAATTGCACACGAATAAACGTTAGGAATTCATACCTAACAATCGAAGATAATTATAGACAAAGATGTGAGATAAAAATCTCACCTTTGAACCCAAACGATCGAAAAAGAAGCTTAGAAGCAAAGGAGAATCAACCTCTCTTCAACACAACCCAAATGAGCTTGAATCTATGCTCAAAACAAGAACATTCCCAAAATTAGGTTTAGGAATTTCTGAAATTGGTAAAAGAATAAGTTGGAGAAGAAGAGAAGCTTACCAATGGGTTCTTCTATTTGTTTGGAGCTAGAACTTGATTTGCAAAAGAAAACTAGGGCTTGGAGTTTTAATTTCCTCTTCCACTCTCCATTAATATAAAAGCTTGAGTATATGAGGAATGAAGAGATGAAGAGGAGAAGGGGTTGGGACTGAATACATAAGTGGCTCAGCCCAAACCAAAGCCCTAAATAAAAAGTAGCAAAATTCAACTTTCTCCAAACATATTGAAGCTTATACTCAAAAAGGTCACAAACGTCATTTTAAACTCAATGGGAGTGGTCCCGAGTCCTAATTCAACCGTATGCAAAAATAGCTTTTCGGACTAAATTCCGACTAACGATAAAATATTTAAATAAAATATTTAAATATAAAATCGATAAATATGCGGGTTGTTATAGACTCCCCTCCTTAAAGAAATTGCGTCCTCGCAATATTTAAGAAGAAGATATGTAGTAACAACCATAAAAGCATATTCAACACAAAAGAAATTTGAAATAAGAAGTTCACCTCAAAGAGCACGAGAAAGTAAGTCCGGATGTGTTCGTTCGATGTACTCTCTAGATTCCCAAGAACAATCCTTAGGATTTGAAGACCATTGAACTTTAACAAGCGGGACATCTTTATTTCGAAGTCGTTTGACCTCCGAAGCAATGATACGAATAGGATGTTGCTCATAAGTTAAATTAGGCGAAACTTCAATCTCTTCCACAACACCGGGCTCAAGAATAGAATCGGAATCTCGAAGACATTTTCGAAGTTGAGAAACGTGAAACACGTCATGGATAGCAGAAAATTGAGCCGGTAATAAAAGGCGATAAGCCATTAAACCAATACGTTCAGTGATAGGGAATGGCCCAATATATCGAGGCGCCAATTTTCTCGATCGACTGAAACGTACAACACCTTTCATACGTGATACACGAATGAACACAAGATCTCCTACAGAAAATTCTAATTTCCTTCTTCGGTTATCAGCATAGGATTTTTGTCTACTCTGGGCTTCTTTCATCCTATGTCGAATAAGTTCAATCTTCTCTGTGGAATCACGAATAAAGTCTGGACCTAAAACCAGCTTCTCACCGGCCTCAAGCCAACAAGAAGGAGATCGGCATGGCCTTCCATAGAGTGCCTCGAAAGGTGCCATACCAATACTAGATTGGAAGCTATTATTATAGGAAAATTCAACAAGTGAAATATGATCTTCCCAACTTCCACCAAAATCAAGAACACATGCACGAAGAAGATCTTCAAGAGTTTGATTCACACGCTCGGTTTGTCCATCGGACTGGGGGTGATAAGCGGTGCTAAAATTAAGCTTCGTTCCCAAAGCTTTTTGAAGACTCTTCCAAAATCCACTAGTAAACAATGGATCACGATCACTAACAATAGAAGTAGGAACACCATGTAATTTAACAATCTCTTTAACAAAGAGTTTGGCCAAAAGAGGAACGGTTCGGTTAGACCGAACGGGAATAAAATGGGAGGATTTAGTAAGTCTATCAACAATTACCCATAAGCTATCATGACCCGAATGAGAACGGGGAAGGCCATCTATAAAATCCATGGAAATCTGGTCCCACTTCCAAATTGGAATTTCTAAAGGTTGCAATAACCCACCGGGCCTTTGATGTTCGGCCTTAACGAGTTGGCAAGTCATGCAACGCTTAACGAAGTTAGCGATGTCAAGTTTCATTCCCTCCCAATAATAAAGTCGCTTCATATCTGCGTACATTTTACTACTATCGGGATGAATGGTAAATTTAGAACGATGAGAATCTTCTAAAATATCCTTACGAAGATCAATAATATTTGGTACGATAAGTCTACCAAATTTTCGAATGCCGCCACGAGAATCTATATCAAAATTTTTCAATCCTTCAATATCAATTTTATCCCTAATATTTTGGCCAAGAAGAGCCATTTCGGGATCTAGCCTTTGAGCTTCAAGAATGCGGTCTAAAAGAGAAGGATGAGCCTCAAGGCTACATAACACAAGTGATGAACATAAATCGGAGACACGGTCTCGAATCTCACAAGAGGATAAAATCTCGAGATCGTTCCATTCGGATATCATCATAGAAACAACCGCTTATTGCTTGCGACTAAGTGCATCGGCAACACGATTTCCCTTTCCGGGAGTATAAAGGATATCAAGATCATATGGTGCAAGAAATTCGAGCCAACGCTGTTGACGCAAATTAAGTTCCTTTTGGAAGAATAAATACTTCAAGGACTTATGATCGGTATAAAGAACAAATTTCTCTCCTAAAAGATAATGACGCCAAATACGAAGGGCGAAAACAATAGCCGCGAGCTCTAAATCATGAGTGGCATATCTAGTCTCGGCCGATTTTAATTGCCTTGAAGCATAAGCAATAACACGTTCTTTTTGCATAAAAACGGCACCCAAACCAACGCAACTAGCATCGGTATAAACAACGAAATCTTGATTCCCCTCGGGAATAACGAGAATAGGAGCATCAGAAAGAAGTTCTTTTAATTTCTGAAAAGAAACTTCACATTTGTCCGACCAAATGTATTTAACACCTTTCTTCGTCAAGCTAGTGAGAGGCACAACAATCTTAGAAAAGTCTTTGATAAATCGGCGGTAATAACCTGCCAATCCCAGAAAACTACGAATCTCTGTCACACTCTCCGGTCTCTTCCAATCTTGAACCGCTTCAATCTTTGAAGGATCCACGGAAATTCCGGATTCGGAAATAATATGACCGAGAAACTTCACACGAGATTGCCAAAAGTGGCATTTAGAAAATTTTGCCTTTAATTGGTTACTCCTAAGAGTTTCCAACACAATCCGAAGATGTTTTTCATGCTCCTCCTCGGTTTTAGAATACACAAGAATATCATCAATAAAGATGAGAACAAATCGATCGAGGAAGTCTTTAAAAATTCGATTCATTAAGTCAACGAAATAAGCCGGGGCATTCGTTAACCCAAATGGCATAACAAGCCATTCATAAGATCCATACCGAGTACGGAACGATGTCAAAGGAATGCTATTCTCTGCAATACAAAGCTGATGAAAACCGATAGCCCAGTCCAATAGTGAAAAGACTCTAGCACCACTAAGTTGGTCAAATAAATCATCAATCCGAGGTAAAGGATATTTATTTTTGATAGTAAGATCATTAAGCTTGCGGTAGTCAACGCAAAGCCTAAGTGTTCCATCGGATTTCTTCACAAAAATAGCTGAAGCTCCCCAAGGCGAGGAACTAGAGCGAATAAATTGCTTCGTCTCCAATTCGGATAATTGTTTACGCATCTCCTCGTTTTCTTTATTGGACATACGATACGGAGGACGAGTGATAGGTTGAGCTCCAGGAATAAGATTAATTCTGAACTCAATTGCTCGCTTAGGTGGTAACCCTAAAACGGGCTCGAATATGTTGGAAAATTCACGAACGACGTGAATAAGAGAAATAATATCACCCTCATCATCATCATCGTCATCACGAGGATTTAAAGAATATAAAGATGCAACCAAAGCAGAATCCGAATCTTTAAGAATAACAGAAACCTGATTAACAGATTGAGGATGTCGAAGCTGAATAGTCGGCTCAGGACATAGGATATGAGCTTCATAACGGTTAAGCCAATCCATTCCCAAAATCATTCCAAAGCCTAAATAACGCATGACATGCAAATCGGCTCGGAAAGAAAAATCACACAAAATAATCTCGACATCTTTACACAATAAACTGATTGTTGCGGATCCACCAACCGGATTCGCAATTCTCAAAGAAGTCATTAAACACAAAACATCCAAAGAAAAGGTATCAACAAGTTCTTTTGATATAAAAGAATGGGACGCACCCGTATCAAAAAGAACTCGAATAGGATGATCACGAAATAAAATAATTCCATCCAGTATAGAATGAGAAATACCTTGGCCACGAGATGTGTTGCCATGGGCTTGAGCAACATTAAGCTTTCACTCTTTCCTGCCTGTAGCTTGGGGCATGAAGATATAACATAACCAGGACCTTTGCAGTAGCGACAAGAGATAGACTTGGGACACTTGTTCGCATAATGGTCCTTCGAACCACAATTATAGCATTCCCCACGACCAAAGGAAGAAGTCTTTGCCACGGAGGTTGCTTGCTTCCCTTTCTTATTAGGATAGGGGCCTTTGAATTTGTTTGGCCTATTCTTGTTATTGTTGAAGCTTGGTTTGGAACCCACCACTTCAACATCATTCTCCCTATCCGCCTCTTCAAGACGAAGAGCGATATCAACGAGTTGGTCGAAAGAAACTTCTAATTTTAGAAGTAATGGCTTCTTGAGACTTTTGTTTAAGCCATAGACGAACCTCTAGTTCTTCTTTAAAGGGGTGTTGATGTAATCAACCCCATATTTGGGAAGCGACTCGAAGGAGGCGACGTAATCAGTCACGGAGGACTCACCTTGAACAAGGTCTATAAATCGTCGAGCCAATGTCACTTTCTCAGCTTCTGGAACTAATTTTTATTCGAAGCGTTCTCGGAATTGCTCCCAGGTGAGATCCGCTTCATTAATCTCAGAAATAAGAAGCTCGTACCAGTCCAATGCTCTTTCTCGGAGCATACTAGAGGCCACCTGAACTCGGTGAAGGTCAATAAGATTCATGCAAGAAAAGATTCGATCGCATGACCTTAGCCAAGCCTGTACTTCAATAATAGTTTCGGAACGTTTGAATGGCTCCCCACCCAAATTAGTGTAATCGCTGCACAAGCGTGCAAATCTCGAATTTGGGTGAGTAGGTTCCGGGTTAGCTCCAACTGCTTGAGCATTTGTCACTAAATCAAGAAGCTGTTGAGCAGTCATAAAAACTCCATCTTGAGGTGGAGTGCTAGACGGTACGGCTCTGGGGCGGCCTGGTCTAGACATTTCTCTCCCTTAAGAAAGAAAGAAGAAGAAGAAAAAGGTTATTCACCAAATTGAATATCAAGCAATCTTGATAGAAAAAACAAGGAATCATAAAAGAAAATAGGATAAGACGGTACGTAGACCCGAATAAGATCCTAAAGCATGACTCCTAAGGTAGACTTAGGACGATGATCCTTGTTAAGTTATTCTACATTGTTCCGAAGTTTGGCTCTGATACCAAGCTGTGACGCCCCACCTCTATACCCACGCTAGCCAAGAACACTACGGAGAATGCTGTCGACTAGCACGGAGAATAAGGCTGTTGAGGAGCGACCATCCGTGTAATTGCTTTGTGCGAGCATCGATATGTCGGATAGTATAACATGCATTTCTTTATCAAGAGGGAAATCCGGCATACCGACACTAACTCAAAACTACTACACAGTGGCTATAATATCTTCAGAAACAAATATAGAAATAAACATAACATAAATCAGTCACAAACAATTCATATCACGAAGGCGGAAATAGATATGAATACTACACTCGGAAGTGTACATCAGAGTAGTGGTCTAAAAAGATCCACAATATCACAAAAGAATAGTTACATGAACTACACAAAAGAATAAGTATACATAATGGAGTCTATATCTCAAATGTATACAACAAAAACTACTAATCTAAGTAGTTAACCAAAAGTCAGAGAAATCAATCCCAAGAGAGAAGTCAAGCAGAAGCACCTGTAACATCTCGGTCTGACCCGAGTATTATTTAATAGGAAAATAATAAACGGATCAGTCTAACTATAAATATCAGATGAAATGATATAGAATAAGAGATATGACTAAACACATAATAATCACAATGCCAAGCTGTGATATATATAATTAGTTGAAAATCATCAAGAGATTAATCAATGTCACCAAATCTACACAAGAATCAAAGAAACGTCATACTCCTTGTTTCGTTCACCAAACCATAAATATTGACGATAATATCAATGTCAATCACAAAAGTCAATGACACACAAATTCCAGAATTCAATACACGAAATCCAGAAATCACAAAAGTCAATGACGCACAAATTCACCAATGCACAAATATCGATAAGGCTTATCAATAGAAATCACGAAAATTGGTGAAGCACAAATTCTAGAAATCATCTCAAGAAATCCAGAAATCACAAAGGGGGGAGGCCTATCACAAACGGGAGCATAAAGCCCACCAACACGTGTATCACAAACGGAACGCTAATTCCATGGTTGCTAACCATCACAAATTGAGCCGAAGCTCCACAAACGGCCCGAAGACCATGGGTTGCTACCCCACCAAATTGAGTCGAAACTCCACAAAACGGGGTTTAGTCTCCCTCGTAGACAAAGAGACATCGCACATTGCTAGTCTAAATCACAAAGATGATCGTCATGATCAACGAGAAGTGTCAATTACACTAAGCTAGTAAATATATGAGTTTAGCTTCATGTCCCATAACCACTTGCTTAACTTAAATATTTACGAACAAACTGTAGATCTCCACTATAAAATTGTCACAAGAGATTCAATCGAACAAGTCCAAGAATTAACCGACGAAGTAAACGCAAGCGTTTCATACCACTCGTTTTACTAAGTCGTTTAATTAGATTTCTCATACGAGTGAGGTAAAGGTTTGTATATACTAATAGATTAGAAATCGGTTTAAAAAGACGAGCTTTGTAATAAAATAGTGTTGAAATCATTTGAAGAAAGAGTTTTGATATTTACTACTAGTATAGAAAACCTTTATATTTTTAAAGTGACAAATCACAAAGAAGATTGTAAGAACAATCAATCACTAAAATTCACATACGAAGATGTGAATAAAATCCAAATAAACCGATAAAGAATCCATCGAAATGGATATTCAAAAATCCCTAAAAGGAGTCATCAAAGGCATAATAAATGATAACAACAAATAGGATCATCACGAATCGATTTAAATTGGAATTCTCAAGCGAATAGGCAAATAGGCAAAACACTGCAATTTCAGACGTCTGAAACAAGTGGTTCAGACGTCTGAATTTGGAAATATAATTTCCAGAACACAATTCAGACGTCTGAATCTAGTGTTTCAGACGTCTGAAAAAGGCACTTTTTAGCCTATTTCCTTTCTGGTTCCAATTGAACCAATTCAGACGTCTGAAACCATATATTCAGACGTCTGAATCTGGGAATAGAAATCTTCCCAGAACAATATTAAGACGTCTGAATACTACGTTTCAGACGTCTGAATGAATGGTTCAGGGCATTCCCTGAACCTAGGCCAAAAATGACCAAACGAATATCGAAAACGATCGAACGAGCAAATGATGATGACTAAGGAATTACGTCGAACGACAACCCAGCCTAAACGGCTCTTCGATACGCCTCAAATATCAATGTCCAAATATCCATAATAGGATTTCCATAAATTGGACCAAAACACCAAAAATTGGAATATACACCAAATCAATCCAAACCAAAATCAATTGCACACGAATAAACGTTAGGAATTCATACCTAACAATCGAAGATAATTATAGACAAAGATGTGAGATAAAAATCTCACCTTTGAACCCAAACGATCGAAAAAGAAGCTTAGAAGCAAAGGAGAATCAACCTCTCTTCAACACAACCCAAATGAGCTTGAATCTATGCTTAAAACAAGAACATTCCCAAAATTAGGTTTACGAATTTCTGAAATTGGTAAAAGAATAAGCTGGAGAAGAAGAAGAGAAGCTTACCAATGGGTTCTTCTATTTGTTTGGAGCTAGAACTTGATTTGCAAAAGAAAACTAGGGCTTGGAGTTTTAATTTCCTCTTCCACTCTCCATTAATATAAAAGCTTGAGTATATGAGGAATGAAGAGATGAAGAGGAGAAGGGGTTGGGACTGAATACATAAGTGGCTCAGCCCAAACCAAAGCCCTAAATAAAAAGTATCAAAATTCAACTTTCTCCAAACATATCGAAGCTTATACTCAAAAGGTCGTAAACGGCATTTTAAACTCAATGGGAGTGGTCCCGAGTCCTAATTCAACCGTATGCAAAAAGTAGCTTTTCGGACTAAATTCCGACTAACGATAAAATATTTAAATATAAAATTGATAAATATGCGGGTTGTTACAATTAGTGAAAGAATATGACGAATAGACACTTCCTTTGAAATTCAAACTTTTGAAATAAACTGTCACCGTGTCGACAAGAGTTGCTTGGGGTTGTCGACAGGCCTAAGTTATTTTTGGTAACTTGTTTTTCTTTGAAAATAACACCTATCTTGTATTAAAACTATTTTAAACTTTATAAATATACTTAACTATAGTTAAAATACATAAATAAGTATAAAAAATAATATTTTGATATATATAAAATTTTACTATAATTTTATATTTAAATCTAAGTATAAATATTAAAAGTTAAATTTATTATAATTAAAAGATAGTTTAAAAACAAGAATAATTTGATAAAGATTATTTTAGGCTAAAAGTATTTTAAAAGCAGGATAGATGTTTTTGATTTAAAAAGGAAAATTTTGAAATCATTTTGAAAACAAGATATAATTTTGTAAAATATTTGAATAAAAGTTAATGGATACAAAACAATGTTCCACTAGATTTTTCGTAGGTTCCATCCTACTTAGGGTTCCATCTCTTTAACGGGCTCGAAATGGAATCCATTCCACGAATAAAATGGATTTTATGATGTCAGTGCTTTTCTAGGAGTTTTAACAAAATTCCTAATTAAATTACTTATATTGAAATCTTGAACTCTTGATAATCTTGATACTCATGAGTCTTGAATCTTGATATCTTCGATCTTGAGTTTATCAGTTCTTGAATATCTATATTGTACAGTCTTCATTCTTTGGTACCTGTATATATACCCTGCATATACATATATATCTAAACAATAATGTTAGTATTTATATTTTATAATCTTATTCTATGGTTGTTGTCATCAAGACCAACTTCTCAGGGACTAACAAACATGGACAGGTTTTTTCCTTACGTTAACCAAAATCTTTATATCAGAAAATCCAACGATATTATATTAATGTCTAAGGGTGAAAATAATAATAATCAAATAGCTGTGATGCTCGTGAGTGTATATCACAACAATATTAGATAATAAATCGAAAACCGATAAGGCACGTTCGCTAGTTGTGTAGGATTTCCATGGAGATGCCCTTAGTACTTTGAGGAACGATCCTCCTGCATAAGGGTCAAAGATATCCTTCCAAAGCATCATACCTGTTTAGCCGGGTTATTATAGGAAAAACATAACTGGTCTTGCTAAGACCGAGCGCATCGCTCCCAGCATGCCAAAACTGATAGATAGATATTGCTAGAAAAGAGAGCCAACTACACCCTATGGGTTTGCCAACCCTACTGGCCATGCCTCCTATATATGGTTTTAGTCATTCCCACTGATGGGCCTACATCCGGCATTCCAGCTTATGCATCGCCACCAAATTGATCACGGAATACCACATGGATTCCAATACCCCAACGGGTCTCGAAATCACACATGAATTCCAACATCTAAAAATATCACGAATCTCCTCCACAGTACCGTACATGGTTTTCGGAATGGTCACGGTTTTCGAGTCATCTCTTCAGAGTACACTCTTCCATTTCTTGGGTGCTCTACAAACCAAACGCCGATTTCCCGAATGCTCAATACCGGTTCTTTAGGAAAGAATCAGATAATACATAAGATCGAGGATCACCCTCTAACTGTATAAGTGGGTGGATCTCCTTATCATTTTTTCTAGAATAACAAATGAGTTTATACGTACAGTATAACATCACCGATGGTAACTATACCATATAATTCCCGTGTTTCTTCTTGATATTCCTGTAGTTAAAATCCTTCGGTGTTAAGTAGGGAATATTTCTCTACCATCAAAATTAAGAAGGATTACATATTTGGGCCAATATTTGATAGTCTGTTTTTTAACTATCAAATAAACAAACATTCAACCAAGGATTACATTTCCCACTGAAGTCACTAAGCCTCGTTTAATTTAATTCCGATAAATTAAGTGTATTTATCAAAAACAGACATATACTTATCTCACCGGAATACGTATATTCAAAAACCATTCCTTCCAAAAATTCTTTAAATTTTCTTAATATACATACATACATAAATACATACATACATACATACATACATATATATATATATATATAAAGTACCATACGGTATGGACCATGGATCGCAGCTCAATGGTTACGTCTCTGTCCAGAGAAATCTAAACTTAACTACAAGCAATCTCTGCCTCTCAAATTACGCCATGAAATCAATCATAAATCACAGTTTGCCCAATAGTTACATCGCTATCCCAGCGAAAACATAATCAACTATAGGCAGACTTTGCCCCTCGAATTATGCTATGACAACCATCCACTTCTTCCCAAATATCTTTTTACTTTGTAAATATCTTCAAATTTATTTATAGAGTTTCTTTATAAACTTTACAATTTAATTAGAAAAATACTCTTTTATAAATTTCAAACCATTTGTAAAACTTTCCCTTTTTAAATCATTTCAATTAAAACCAATTCTTTTAGAACAAAAACATTATTCAATTAAAGTGAATAAAATTTCTAATGAAATAACTTTAATTATTTTTAAATCACATGAAATAATAAATTAACTTCAAACAATAATATTAACGTATTATTTTTAAAACGATATGAATACTTTAACAAATTATCTTTGAAATAATAATATTATATTACTAATTAACTCTTAAATAATAATTAACTTTTAAACCAAATTATTATAGGATAACTTTAATTAACAGTTAAAATATACTTTTAAACATTTTAAAATATTAAATAACTTTGAAAAAATAATTAAATATTCTTAAATAACTTTTAAGAATCATAAAATAATTTACTTTATATTATTATTAAATAATGATTAATTATCTTTAAAATGTCATTAATAAATACTAATCATACATAAAAAAACTTTGGTTCAAAAATAAACTTCCGAATTTGGAAAGAGGCTTAGTAGCTCCAATGGTACTTAATCAAGTCACAATTAATTCCAGTAACTATCTAAGTTATAATTCCAATATTTACATAACATTAAATATGTAAATTAAACTCACCATTAACAACTTATTATTAATACGCACTTATCCAATACTAGTCAATTGAAATGTAATTAAGTGTCCACATTAATGTAATAGCTGAACGGAGTTTATTTTTGCTAAATAAATGTCTAAATTTAACTTATCAAATTAATAACAGTAGAACGGTGATTTATTCTGCTAAATAGGGGTCCAATTTCTTTAATTAGCATAACAGTGTTTATTTTCGCTAAACAAATGTCCATTTAACCATATTCAGTTCAATTTAACTCAACGGTATTTTATTTGGCCAAATAAACATCAATATTTAAGGTATATAAATTTAAATGGCGTTACTAATTAAATAACGTAATTTAAATTCAGTCCGTTTTAATATGTCACAAATTTGTAATAGTCCAAAACTATCAACAAGTTATACTACAATGTTGTACTCGTTATTATGAGTCCAACGCAAAAATCCACATGTAAAACGGATCATGGATGAGTTAGATATTAAACTTTAAAGTCTAACCAACTAAAATTATATTTTTAAACAAATTTTAAATAAGTTTCTCACCAACCAATCTCACTCTAGCCCATGTTTGAACCCAAAACCCACCTCCATTCCTCTTTCCCCAAAGCTTCTCACCTTCTTTTTTCCTTCAGATACAGGTACTGCTCCTCCAAAACAAGCGTGCATGTACATGACTCACATACCACAAAATCGACATGCCGAGGCTACCCACAAACTTCATTTCGCCTGCTCATCACTTCTGCACCACCGCCTCCTCCTTATGTTTCCCCTATTTGAATTCCGACCCCTCGACTAATCGCGCACAGTAAAAAAAATGTGACAAAAAATTTCTTCGACCCTCCAAATCATCACCGATCCAAGCCCCTTCCTCCATGATCACGGCGACTTGCTCCAATTCATGCCTCGACGGCAAAAACTCCGTAAAACCCAACCTTAGAAATCGACGATCATCGATCATCGACATGGAATCGCACCGAAACCTCTACGAAAATACTACGATACCATACTAACCCAACAGAGGTTATGGTGTCGATCAATTCTCAGCGGATTGTGAGAATTAAAATTTTGAACTTTCATGAACATGTTTCCACCTTCCTGATTTATTTCGATTTCTTCCTCTATACTTGATAAAATTGAGTGAAACCAATTTCTAAAAATAGCCGATGCGATAACGGCCAACTTTCATGCTGGACGATTTCATTGAAAGTGGGAAGATTTTGAAATGATGATTTTTGAACGAGATGAACTAATGGAAAGCTTACTATAAACAATGTTGGAGGAGCCAAGATTCTAGAAATATATATTTCAATATTTTTTTAGGGAATACATGTTAAACATTTGAATTTTTATTTCTAGGATAAGCACAGCATTTATATTTGGAAAAGTACAGTTAGGCGTAGCTGATGTAGGTTGGGTGGCAGAGATGGTAAGTTTTGTGGCTGATTTGAAGCGAAGTTAATAATATATATTTAAAATTCTAAAATATTTAGATATTATTTCGAACCCTGATCGAGGCATGCCGCTTGGCATTCCAAATGTTATACCCCTATTTCGAATGCAATGGAACAAGTCTCGAGCCCCAATTCGATCGTATGCAGAAGATAGTTTTTTGAACCCAATTATTATATTAAATTTTCGATATTACTTTCAACGCGTCTCTATCCCATATGACCAAACAATACTGTCTGATCGCTACAAAATTTTAACAGCGTAATATAATTCATTATTACGGATCCTATGACATAGGTTTCGTCAAAATCTGAGACCGTGCCCCGGAAGGCTATTTTCACTCGTTAATTAAAAGGAGTAAATTTTCAAAATTAGTTAAATCATTTTTACAACCAATTTAAAAGTTTAGTTACCATTATACTTATTAATAGAAGTTTAATAAGCCTTCAATTCATTTTTATCCAGATAAAATCCAAGATTCAAATTATTTAATGACTCCAATTATTTTAATTTTAACAATTAATTTATTAATAAATCATTATATTTGAAATCAAAGTTATTTAGCCTATAAAATTAACTTTACAATATTTAAAATAAATTAAACATCCCAAAGTCAAATAACTAAAATCTTGGGTCGTTACTATAATGACCTGCCTTTTTGGACGGTTTAAATTGACGATAAACCACACACATCAGACTCAAATCATTCAAAAGGGCAGATTGTTATGGGGTAAATAAGAAAAAGAAGAGAATCCAGAATCTCATAGTGAAATGACAAAATATAATAATCAAATAACAGTTCATGAAGTTGTTTTATAAATACATTTAATTATTCTTTTACAACACAAAATCAAAGTTACAGAAATAGGAATAAATAAATAAATGCAGCGGAACAACTTGATGCAGCTGAATAAATAAAACAAATAATAATAGTATTATATCATCGTCTTTGTCTTCCAGAAAGTATTCTTCGATAAACTAAAAAGCTCAGACTGAAACGAGCGAGTTGAAAAGACAAAACACTTGAGTCAGAACTAAAAGATCTTATGTGATTTAAATCAATAGTAAAAGGATATGAGTATAATGGCGTTAGAGATGTTTACGGGGTTTGACATCTCTTATCCAGTGTCTAACGTGAGTGCAATAATTTAAGAGATGTTCAGGATTTCCATCTCCTAAGGATCCGTTAAACTATCCATCATGTAGTACAATACGCTAATATAATAGTGTCTACAATAAAGTAAAGTATTAAAATTGCGTTAAGGCGTTACCCATATCCACCTTAACACATTTTATATACTCTCGTAGTCTATACAATGTCGTAAGCTCCACCAAACCGGTGGTTTACCCAGAGGACACCCGATAGGTACGGTACAAAACAAACTCGTAGAAGATGCTCTAGGGCATGTGAACACGACACTCGAGGCAAATGCCAGTGTAGATAAACTAATGGCAGAACCGGGATGGTGGTAATGCATAGCAGCTATTACCGCCCACCTCGAAACATACTTCCATAATCAAATCGAGGGGTGGTCACCAAATCATCACAAAGTCATGATATTGCATTGAAGAAGCATGTCCGATCGGAGGAATGACCTCACTTGGCCCCGATATAGCTCCTGCTTTAGTCACATCTAAGCTGACTAACAGAAGTCAGGGTCATGTAAATACCTCATACAGAATCCTTCGCCAAACCATCCTACTTCATTTTTGGAATCTCCACCATGTATATAGTTGTTAAAGTGGTTTTCGGTATTGGCAAATAGTATGACAATATCCGATCCTAGTCTCTTTAACAACCAAATGCTTATTTCACACCAGGTGGTTCATTTACATTTAAAAAAAAAGTCAATTCAAAATTTGATTATCAAAATATCATATTCTCAAAAATACTTTCAAAATCATATCAAATTTGAAATCATATCACTTTCAGAAATCATATTTACTCTCAAAATCATATTCATTTTTTGAATATATCGATAAGATAGGTTAATTAAATCCTCGTTCCAAAATCATCATATCACTCAAATATGTCATTTTTCAAAAAGGTATCAATTCCAAATTACAACTTAGGTTGTATCATCATCAAGGATTTAAATATAAATACTTCATCTTTACACCGTCTGAAATTTAGAAAATAGTTTAGATAGTCAGGAATAGTTTTTAATAGTTTAAAAATAGTTTAAATAGATTAAAATAGTTTAAATGGTAAAAATAGTTTAAATAGATTTAAATTTAATTTAATTAGACTTAAAATGATTTGAATAGATTTGAAATGATTTTAATAGTTTAAATATAGATTAAATAGATTTGAATTATATTAAGTAGATTTTAAATGTTTAAATAAATTTAAAATGGATTTAAATTATATTAAATAGATTTAAAATAGATTTAATAAATTTAATTAGTTTAAAATAGGTCAAATAGATTAAAGTGAATTAAATAGGTTATAAAGATTAAAATAAATTAAAATTGTTTAAATTGATTAAAATAGTTTAAATTAGTTTAAAATAGATTTCAAAGTTATATCCAAACATTTTCAATAACTCAATTACGATAAATTCATTTATATTCGACACTTTTAACCTTGAAATTTCAATTTAAATCCTTTGAACAATTCATTAAATCAATTCTCATTTCAGCATTAACACTTCGATTATCGAAAATAATACAGTTTATATAAATCAATTTCTATTTCAAAATGCATGTTAACTGAATTCAAACTTTTTAAAGAATTAAAAAATCATTTAATTTCACCAATCCAATGTCCGTATATAATTTTCTACCCTATGGTCAGGCGATACAGATATTATCATTTAAATCCGCAATTTAAAATTTTATGGTTATAAATCATTTCAAACCGCAATCCCGAATTAAATAAAATCCATAAAACCGCTCGAGTCTATCATTTCAACCCATAATGATTTTTTCCAAATCTATAGATCGTTCGAGTATGTATCATTTCAACCCATGGGGAACTTCCAGTGTTATAACAATATAAAAATACAACATCAAGTCGTTCAATATCAACAATCAAACATCCATCATAATCATCATCCAAATCCGCCAATTACCATCAATAGATAACTGACTATCATTAACAGGTATAAAATTGATAATTAAATTCAATATTAAATTAAACGGTGATTAAACGCAATAAAAGTCAAATTTAACTAGAATGACAAACTAAACCTACCAAACATCAATTAATAAATTTCAAATCACATCATAAATTTAATTTAGCTAACATAAGATAGTCTAATAGTTGTGAGTGGGTCAAAACACTCACCTTTGATTTCAAATCGATCTGAAATCCAAAATAAGACCCAAAATCTAACAGTCTCAGAATTCATCCAAACTTGTTCCATATTATCTGGAATTTCATTACGATCGTAGCGGAACAAACCGCATGTAAATCGAATCTCGTATGCAAAAGTTATTCGTGTTAGAATATTCAAAATTTAAAGTTATATTAAATAATAAACAAATCCAAGATGAAGCCATATCACCTATCCTCTCCGTTCACATGCCACTTCCAGAAGCCTATCCTCTCAACAACGTACACAACCGGCCTACTCATACCAAACCCTAGCATGCCCCAGAAGCCACCACCCCCACCAGTGTACTCACCTGCGAACTCCGCCGCCTCTCTCGAACACGTTTTCACCCGTATGCTAGAAGTCGACCTCCATCACCCATGAAGAACTCAGCCGCCGCCCCTTATTCCAAACCCTGGCTGAATTTATTTGAATGATCCAGCCATCAAACCTCCAAGCGAACACCACCGATGAACAACACGTGTCCCTCTCCACGCGATGGTAACTTCGATGCTCAAACACCAATGAATGGCTGAGATTAAATCGCCCTATTCTGCCCACACAGAAACCCAAATCGAAAAACAAACAATAGTTTGGACTTGCACTCGTCGAGAGCATCAAATTGATATATAATATGATAGGGTTTGGAGTTATTTGATTTTGAAGTTGAATTTTGAATTGAAATTGAAATGGGGAATTTAGGGTTTCCAGCTATTGAGAAGAAGAAGCGGACATTTGAACTGTACGAACAGAAATAAGGAATAAAAGCTGCTAGGCTTTGAATAGAACAATATATGCTAACGAAGCCCGAAAAGAAATGAATAATACCCGAACTAATTTGAAACGACAAATACGACCCAAAAAGCCCGTTTTGTCTTCGGAACGAAAATGAGTCATCCTATATATCAAAATAGATGTTTTCGATAATTCTAAACTCAATGGAATAGGTTTCAAGCCCTAATTTCATTGTATGAAGAAGTTATCTTAAAATCAGCTTATTTCAAATTGATTTCAGTTGAATTTAATTAAATTGATTTCAGTTGAATTTAATAAAATTGATTTCAATTGAATTTAATTAAATTGATTTCAATTGAATTTAATTAAATTGATTTCTACGCGTTTCAAGACCATACGATCAAAGGACAAGTCTAATCGCTACGAAACTTGAAATCCTATAATAATTCGCCGTTACGGATCCGATGAAACCAGTTTCACTGAAATCCGAGACAGTGGCCAAAATGGATAATTTCACGTTAATTAAATAAATTAATATTAAACCAATTAAATCAATTTTTAGTTTCAAGTTTAGTAACTAACAATTTTAATCATTTTGACTACCTAGACATTTACAATAATTAGTACGAATTTACATATCAATTTAGTGTTGAATATTGCATTAATTTCAGTGTTCAAGTTCAACTGTAGTTAAATCCAATTAATTAAAATTTAATTCCGATCAATTGATTTAATTTGATTTTAACCTTTTTATTTAATCAATCATTACTCCATGGGCACAATTAACATTGATTTATATTTTATTGCATTAATATTCTCCAATTATCATATTTTACCATATTAGTTGCTATATTTCAATTACCTTGAATTTTTGTCAATTTTATTATAATTTAAAATCCTAATAAACTTATTTATCTTTTGTTTACCCTTTTAGTAATTCAATTATTGTTTTATGAATGTCACTGACGTTTTTGTACATTTTATTGCATTCACCTTTTATAGTTATAGTCTTAACTCACAATTACATAATATTTTATTTTCATTTAATTATAATTGATTAAATATTATTGGTAACAAATAACAATTATCACCATTTCTAATCTTAATAACATTTGTAAGTTTATTATTTACAAACAAATATTATAATAACTCACACTATACTAATTCTACCCAATTACAATTTAGTACACATTATCTCGTTAATAAATCAACATTTAAATTATCAATTACTCTTTGAATCCAATTATTAATTAATACACACATTATTACAGTTTATTTACAATCTAAAATCAATTATAACTTTTTAATCATTTTAAAATATTGGAATTACATTTAAAGCAGTTATCAATTACCTTAAATTAATACTATTACATTGCAATCTCGTTATTTTCTTATTATTAAATCAATTTTTTTTAGTTTTTCCTACCTAAAATCACAAAACCTTATTAAATTAACTAATTTTAATTATCGAAAATTACGGGTCTTTACACTCTCCCCCACTTAAAACTTTTTGTCCTCGAAAAGGGGAGAAGAGAAAGGAAGGAATTTATATAATCAATGTATTCTATTCAAAGTATTAAATTTATAAACAATTAATTTAAATAATTAAATAATTTAAATACAATATATCAGTTTATAACAATTAAATCCTTTATATTAAATTAATAAAAGTTTGAAACATTTCACAAAATTTTCTATGTATAAAATTCACGGAAAATTTCGGCAGTCTCCTTTGTACGGAGTGGTCTGAGAGATAAAATAATATCAATAATAGCAATATATATCATATATTTCAACATAAAATATCCCAAACTACGGGAAAAACAATATAATACCGCTGGAAAACCGTAATTCGAGAACGTAACTATTGTCAGGCAAACAACACTTGATTTATTAAACCAAAAGCAGTAGTAATTACTTCCATAACCTGAATTTCACTTATATAATCCAAAGAGGTTAATAATTTTATATGAACGAGAAATATTTAAGTTGTTTCAATAAAAAACAAACAAAACATCACATTACAGCAATAATCATTTGCAAACAAACAGTACAAACATCATTTCGACCAAGAAATCAATCATCCATCCATAGCAAATAAAAAAATGATCTGTTCGGGTTTAGAGCTTCTAATCATATAAAATGATAAATAAACTATGTAGTAAACTATACACTCACAGTCGTAGATAACTTTATAGATTATTTATACATCTCTATACAAAATAGAAGTATCCATTCACAACCAATCCATAAGCCAAACGAATAATGAGTTCAACACATTTTAAAGTTTGCTCTATTTATATTTTCACGTCATTTATTGTCGATTTTTTTCGTACAATGTTTTCTTTAATTCACGTTCATTACTTACAAAATTTTCATTCACTTATGTAAGGATTATTTCATAAATTTGCATTCTTTACTTACATAAGTTATATCCATTTAAATTATTTGGATCATAAACGAATTCATTATCGAAGTATTGTATATATTATATTTCAGTTTACTTCACTTTTACAATTTAGTTTGATTTTCCTTTTTTTTCTTTTCATCGTTTACTTTTCTTTTCTCATTCATATACTGTTTGTTTTCATTAATTTACATTCATTATTACTTACAAAAGTTAATTCCTCCTTTATTCATACAGTGTTATTTTCTTTCATTTTATTACTTTACATTCATTACTTAAATATGCTATTTTTATTTCAATTATTGGATTACTTATTATTAGGTAAGTTTCTTTACAATTTAGTTCACCATTCATAGATTATCTCTTTTCATATTCATTCTTCCACACATAGCATTGTTGAATATTAACTCCATTTCTAAGTTTTTTCAATGGTTTCTGAAATTATAATTTTTCAATCTATGTAGCACTCATTTTAATTATAAATGGCTTCAGTATTAATTCAAGTTTATAATTATTTACTTATAGTGTTCACCTTTTCTATTTAAACTGATTATAGATAGCTTAAATGTTAACTTAAGCTTATAATCATTTTTCTTACATTATTCACTTTTATTACATTTAATTAGTAGCATTTCAAATTATTAACTTTAATTTATAACAATTTATAACATTAGAATTCTTATTTATAGAAGTAATTCCATTGAACACTTCCAAATTTTCTAAGTTTTACTTGTATAACATTCTATTACATATTTTTATCAACATTACAACTTTTAACATTTTGGTAAGTTATATATATATAAAGTCTTTTAGAATGTAATAAAAATGGTTACACAAGTTTAGCTTATTCATTTAGTAAATATATGTTCAATAGTCATTATTTCTTATTTTCATTTCCACTTTTTTTTTATAGTTTTCAAAATTTCAGTTTCTTATCTAAATAATCATTTTAAAATAAAATTTCTTATTTTTATTTTAGAAGTTTCCCATTATTAACATAGTCAAGATTTCAATCATTACAATAATTTCAATTTCTAATTAAATAAACTTAAGAACTAAACAACCGGGCTTCATTTCAATTATTTTAAAATAATATATATAATCATATCTTTTATATATATCAAATCATGTTTGGAGATTAAAATTTAGATTTATTTATCAAAACAATTGTGACACCCCACCTCTATACTCACACTAGCCAAGGACACTATGGAGTAATGCCGTCGACTAACATGAAAAATAAGGCTGTTGAGGAGTGACCATCAGTGTAATTGCTTTGTGCGAGCACCGATACGCCAGACAGTATTACATGCATTTCGTTTCAAGAGGAAGATGACACATTAGATACAAACTCACACAGTGGCTAAGTGATCTTCAGAAACAAATATAAAATATGCATAACAAAAATCAATCACAGATATTCATATCATAAATGCGGAAGCAGATATGAATATAACACATAGAAGTGTACATCAAAGTAGTGGTCATGCAAGATCCACTATATAACAAAAATATAAGTACAAGTGCTAGACAAAAAAATATGTATACATCAAGGAGTCTCTATCTCGAATATATAAAACAAAAACTACTAAGCTAAGTAGTTAGACAAAAGTCAGATGATGGACCCTGATAAGAAGTCAAGTAGAAGCATCTAAAATACCTCGGTCTGACCCAAGTATTATTTAGGAAGAAAATAATAAACGGATCAGTCTAGCTATAAATATCATGTAAAATGAGATAGGATAAGAGATATGACAAAAACGTATGATAACAATAATGTCATACTGTGACAAGTATACATTAAATAACAATAAAAGTCATACAATATCTCAAATTTTCTCAAATACCAAAAAGAATGTCATATTCTTTATTTTATTCACCAAACCACAAAGATTAACCAAGCTTATCAATATAAATCACAAAAATTAGCGAAACACAAATTCTAGAAATTAATAATTAGAAATCCAGAAAACACAAAGGGGGAGGCCTATCAAAAATGGGAGCATGAAAACTCACCGACACGTGTATCACAAACAAGATGCTATCCCATGAACCGAACATATTTTATTCACCAAACCATAAATATTGACAAAACATATCTATGCTAATCGCAAAAATCGGTGAAACACGAATTCTAGAAATCAATAATTAGAAATCCAGAAAACACAAAAGGGAAGGCCTATCGAAGACGGGAGCATGAAAATTCACCAACACGTGTATCACAAACAAGACGCTATCCCATGAACCATACATATTTTATTCACCAAACCACAAATACTGACAAAACATATCTATGCCAATCACAAAAATTGGTGAAACATGAATTCCAAAAATCGATAATTAGAAATCCAAAAAACACAAAGGGGGAGGCCTATCAAAAACGGGAGCATGAAAACTCACCAACACATATATCACAAACGAGACGCTATCCCATGAGCCGAACATCGATGCTCCTAAAAAGATACACCTCATGTACAGTCGAACATCGATGCATCTAACAAGATATGCCCCATGCAAATTCGAACATCGACGTACCTAAAATGATACGCCCTATGCAAAGTCGAACATCAACGTTCCTAAAAAGATACGCCCAATGCAAAGTTGAACATCGACGTACCTAAAAAGATACGCCCGATGCAAAGTCGAACATGGACGTACCTAAAAATATACGCCCCATGCAAAGTCGAACATGGACGTACCTAAAATGGTATGCCCCATGCAAAGTCGAACATGGACGTACCTAAAAAGATACGCCCCATGCAAAGTCGAACATCGACGCACCTAAAAAGATAAACCTCATGCAAAGTCGAACATCGACGTACCTAAAAAGGTATGCCCCATGCAAAGTCTTCTCGAGCCAATTGCTCCACGAACGGTCCAAAGACTATGGGTCGCTAGCCCATAAAAATGAGGCAAAGCTCCATAAAATCGGGGTACAGTCCCCCACGTGAACAAAGAGACATCGCATATTGCTAATCTAAACCATAAAATGATCACCATTGATCAATAAGAAGTGTGAATTATACTAAGCAAGTAAATAAATGAGTTTAGCTTCATGTCCCATAGCCACTGGCTTAACTTAAATATTTACAAATAAATTGTAGACTTCCACTCGAAAATTGTCACAAGATTTCAATCGAACAAGTCTAAGAATTAACCGACAAAGTAAACGCAAGCGTTTTATACCACTTGTTTTGCTAAGTCGTTAAATTGGATTTCTCGAACGATTGAGGTAAAGGTTTGTATATACTAAAAGATTGAAAAACGGTTTTTAAAAAAACGAGCTTTGTATTAAAAGTAACGTTGAAATCATTTTTATGAAAGAGTTTGGATATTTACTACTATTATAGAAACCTTTGTATTTTAAAGTGACAAATCACAAAAAACGATTGTAAACACAATCGGTTACCAGAAATTCACATTCGACGACGTTAATTAAAACCCAAAAATCGATATCAAGTCCAATCAAATGGACATTCCCAAAAATCCAGAAAAGAAGTCATCAAAGTCAATAATAAATGACAACAACCAACTGAATCAACAAAAATCGATAAAAATTGGAAATCAAGTCAAAAACAGCCAAAATAGGCAAAATTGGCAGTTCCAAACGTCTAGGGGTTCAACCGATGATTGGATTTGGGTTCTTGAAATATTTCAGAGACCTCCCAGACGTTTGGACAAATAACCAAACGTCTGAACACTAACCGTTTGGACAAATAACCAAACGTCCGAACACTAACCAGACGTCAGTCTGAACTACTAGTCAGACGTCTAGATTTTGTCTCTGCCATTTTTTTTTCTTTTTTGCCGTATATTTTTTTGTCTGCTGCCCTAACCAGTCGTCTGGACCTTCCAACCGAATGTTTGGTTGCCTGTTCTGGGCAACATTTTGCCTAGGCCAATGATGGCCAAATTGATTCGAAAGTGATCGGATGAGCGACGAAGGCTAGGGATTTATGCCAAGCGACAACCCATCCCTATAGACTCTTCGATACACCCCAAATATCATGTCCAAACATCCAAGATAGGATCATTAATGATTTTGACTTCAAAATACCAAAATTGAAAAATTCACCAAATCAATTCAAATAATAAGCAATTGAACATGAAATAGATGTTAGGAATGCATACTAACAACAATGAAAGCTATAGACGTAGATGTGAGTTCAAGAACTCACCTTTAAAACTCAAAAACAATAAATGGGAGTCTTTAAAACAAAGCAAGACCAATTCCTCTTCAATACACCTCTAGAATCATCATAGGTGTAGTTTTTCCTAATTTGGGGTTTAGTAATTTCTGAAAATTGAAGAGATATTGAGATGGAGAAGATGAAGAGGATGCTTACCTAAGCTTTTCTTTGATTTTAATGCTTGAATCTTGAATTTCCTAGTAATCTAGGGTTTAGGAATTTTAATTTCCCTTTCTTTCCCCCATTTTTACTTTAGCTTGAGTGTTAGAAAATAATAGAATGAATGAAGAGGAGTTGGAGGAGGAGTTAGGATATTAGATGAGCTAGTGGGCTGAAACCCAAACCCAAACCCAAAGCCTAATAGAAAATAGCAAAATTCTAGTCAACTCCAAACATATCTATGCTTATACTCAAAAAGGTCGCAAATTCCATTTTAGACTCAATGGAAGGGGTCTCGAGTCCTAATTCGACTGTTTTCAAAATGTAGCATTTTAGACTTTAATCAGACTATCGATGTTATATTTAAATAAAATATTTAAATATATAATCGCAAAATATGCGGGTTGTTACAACAATTGTATAGTAAACTACTAGAACTACCTACCTGCTTTGAAACTCAAAAATGAACGTCGATGATGCGTGCATTCATTACTGAAATTATTCTCCAACGACTAAGAGGGAGTACAAACTTATTTCATTCCAAAATTCCTTTAAAACATTTCTTTTAAATCATATTGAAATATCCATATCAAAAAATACTTCTAAATACTACTAATATTATATTCCAAAATTCTTTGAAAAAATTTCAGAAATCCCGGAACTTAAGTTCTAAAATTTCCAATTTTATTTTATTTACAAGTTTGGATGTTCAAGCCATCCTCCCAACATATATTTATTTTATTTACAGCCTGATTTTCAGCCAATATTTATTAATTTCCCTACCTCACAAACAAAATATCACAACCAACCATATCCTTTATAAAATTATTCTTTTATATAAAAAATATATGCCAGGTAAAATTATTTCATTTACCTGTATTTCAAAACAAATATTGTGTCGGTTTGCCCTATTAAGTGTTTAGAAATCCTTATCGATACCATAACGTCCTATGTACTGACCAAAATTTATAAATACAAAACGGAACAAATTAACACAATATAAAAACCTTTTATAACACTTACAAATATCCTCTCTCATATATATATATACATACTCAGCGACTCATTCTAGGTTATTACTACCCTATTTTATATAAGTCAGACCCCACGAAGCTAAGTTTATCGCTAAACCAAAGCTATGAAACCAACTGTAACGACCTGCCTTTTTGTATGGTTTAAATCGACGATAAACCACACACGTCAGACTCAAAACATTCAAAAGGCCAGATTATTATGGGGTAAATAAGAAAAAGAAGAGAAAGAAGTAAAACAAATCTAAAATCTCGTAGTGGAATGAAAAAACATAATAATCAAATAACAGTTCATGAAGCTGTGTTATGAATACATTTGATTATTCTTTTACAAGACAAAATTATAGTTACAGAAATATGAATAAATAAATAAATGCAGCGGAACGACATGATGCAGCGGAATAAATCAAACAAGTAATAATAGTACTATATCTTCGTCTTCGTCCTCCAGAAAGTAGTATTCGATAAACTGAAAAGCTCAGACTGACCCGAGCGAATTGAAAAGACAAAACAGTCGAGTCAGAACTAAATGATCTTGTGTGAGATAAATCAACAGTAAATAGATATGAGTGTAACGGCATCAGAGATGTTTAGAAGGTTTGACATCTCTTATCCAGTGTCTAACGTGAGTGCAATAACTTAAGAGATGTTCGGGATTTCCATCTCCTAAGAATCCGTTAAACTATCTACTTTGTAGTACAATACGCTATTATAATAGTATCTACAATAAAGTAAAGTATTAAAATAACGTTAAGGCGTTACCCATATCCCCCTTAACACATTTTATATATTCCCGTAGTCTATACAATGTCGTATGCTCCGCCAAACTGGTGGTTTATCCAGGGGACATCCCATAGGTATGGTACAAAAAAACTCATATATGGCGCTCTAGGGCGCCATAACTCGGCACTCGAGGCAATGCCTGGGTAGATATACCAATTGCAGTACCCGGTTGGTGGTAACACATAACAACTATTACCGCCTACCTCGTAACACACTCCCATAATCAATTCGAGGAGTGGCCGCCAAGTCATCACAAAGTCATAATATGGTATCGAAGAAGCATGTCCGATTGGAGGAATGACCTTACTTGCCCCAGGTTTAGCTCCTGTTTTAGTCACATCTAAGCTGACTCACGGGAGTCTCTTCAACAACATATTTCACACCAGATGGTTATTTTACATTTAAAAAAAAGTCAATTCAAAATTTGATTATCAAAATATCATATTCCTCAAAATCACTTTCAAAATCATATCACATTTGAAATCATATCACTTTCAAAAATAATATTTACTCTCAAAATCATATTCATTTTTTGAATTTATCGATAAGATATGCTAATTAAATCCTTGTTCCAAAATCATCATATTAGTTAAATATGTAAATTTTCAAAAAGGTATCAATTCCAAATTACAACTTAGGTTTTATCATCATCAAGGATTTAAATATAAATACTTCAACTTTACACTGTCTGAAATTTTAGATAATAGTTTAGATATTCATGAATAGTTTTTAATAGTTTAAAAATAGTTTGAATAGATTAAAATAGTTTAAATAGTAAAAATAGTTTAAATAGTTTTAAATTTAATTTAATTAGATTTAAAATGATTTAAATAGATTTGAAATGATTTAAATAGACTAAATATATATATTAAATAGGTTTAAATTATATTATGTAGATTTTAAATAGATTAAATAAAATTAAAATAGATTAAACAGATTTAAATTATATTAAATAGATTTAAAATAGATTAAATAGATTTAATTAGTTTAAAATAGATTAAATTGTATTAAATAGGTTATAATAGATTAAAATAAATTGCAATAGTTTAAACTGATTGACATAGTTTAAATTGGTTTAAAATCGATTTCAAAGTTATATCCAAACATTTTCAATAACTCAATTCCGATCAATTCATTTATATTCGACACTTCAACCTTAAAATTCCAGTTTAAATCCTTTGAACAATTCATTAAATCAATTCTAATTTCAGCATTAATACTTGGATTATCAAAAATAATTCAGTTTATATAAATCAATTTCTATTTCAAAATGCCTATTAATTGAATTCAATTTTTTTAAAGAATTAAAAAATCATTCAATTCAACCAATCCAGTGTCTGTATATAATTTTCTACCCGATGGTCAATTAATACAGATATTTATCATTTTAATTTGCAATTTTTTTTGGTTATATATCTTTCCAAACCACAATCCTGAATTAAATAAAATCCATAAAATCGCTCGAGTCTATCATTTCAAACTATAACGATTTTTTTCCTAATCTATAGATCGTTTGGGCATGCATCATTTCAATCTATAGGGAACTTGCAGTGTTATAATGGTATAAAAATACAACATCCAGTTGTCCAATATCAATAATCAAACATCCATCATAATCATCATCCAAATCAATCAATACCCATCAATAGATAACTGATTATCATTAATAGGTATAAAATTGACAATTAAATTCAATATTAAACTAAATGGTGATTAAACGTAATAAAAGTCAAATTTAATTAGAATGACAAATTAAACCTACCAAACATCAATCAATAAATTTCAAATCACATCACCAATTTAATTTAACTAACATAAGATAATCTAATAGTTGTGGGTGGGTCAAAACACTCACCTTTGATTTCAAATCGATCTGAAATCCAAAATAGGATCCAAAATCTAACAGTCTCAGAATTAATCCAAACTAGTTCCATAATGTTTGGAATTTTGATCCGATCGTAGGGGAACAAACCGCGTGTAAATCGGACCTCGTATGCAAAAGTTATTCATGTGAGAACATTCAAAATTTAAAGTTGTATTAAATAATAAACAAATCCAAGATGAAGCAATGTCACCTATCCTCTCTGTAACGACCCAGAATTTCAGTCATTTGAAATTCGTATATTTAATTGATTTTAAATATTCACAAGTTAATTTTATAAGCTGAATGAATTATATATTGAATATAAGTGTTTAATTGATAATTAAATCGATAATTTAATATTTGAAATTGCTAAAATAATTGAAAATTGAATTTAATGTGATTAAAATGATTTACAAAATTGAATTCAATTATATTTGAATTAGAACGATGTTAGAGAACTTTTAAAATCGAATTAAAAGTTAACTTGTAGAAAATGAATATTTTAATATTTTATTGACGTGTAAAAATAGTCATTTTTCAAATAGTCTCGGATTTTGACGAAACTAGTTTCATTGAATTCGTAATGTTATATTATTGTAAGATTTCAAATTTTGTGTCAATCGGATTTACGGTTTGCCCGGGGCAAGCTAAAATGGATAGAAATCTATTTAAGTGAATTTTAAATTTAAATTAGTTGATTCGAAAACCTATCTTCCAAGTACGATCGAATTGGCTCCCTATATATTCCATTTTATTCAGAATAGGGGTAAAACATTATAAAAACCAGGTGGCACGTTTCGTTTCGAGTTCGAGAAGAAATCGGATGAATAGTGTTTTGCAATTTTCTATAAAAGGACGTGAATATCTTCATTTTGCAAAACTCTAATTTAATCTAGCGCTAGCCGCCACCTAGCTTCCTACGGCCTAAATGCATCCTCTTCCTCCTCATTTGTCTTCATATCTATGCATTTATTCGAGAAACTTCCAACTACAACTTTGTAGAGTGTATCAAGGTCTTCGAATCCAACGGGCACGATCTAAAATAACTTCACGGATTGTCGGCAATTTGCATTGGAACATGCAACGTTCACACACGTTTTTCGAGCAAGATGGTCGACTGAGCTTGGCCATACTTTCAACGATGGTGGGGGGAGCTAGGCGCACGTAGTGAAGGTTGTTGATCAACGTAAGGATGATGGGAGAAGTCGTAATAATTGGTGAACGTAGGCGGCCTAGTGGGTTTCTTCGTGTGTGTAGAACCTGGTTGGGGAAGAAAAGGTGCGAACAACCCGGATGCTAGGGTTTGTAATCTAACGGCTCAAGATTGACGTAGGTTAAAAAAATAAATAAAAATTGTAAATTTTATTTTATATAATTCCTTCAAACTTTAAAACGCTATATCTTTGTCATACGAGGTCGAGAATTAACAAATTGAATTGCGTTGGAACCATATTAACGAGCACTACGCGATGGAACTGGTTTGGAGTTGATTGGAGCTAGTGTGAATTTTGGGTAAAATTAAACGCTCGTTTAATTTTATTCGGAATTAAACACTGCAACTGCTACTGGAGACAATGTGAGTACAACTCACTCTTTCTAACTCACTGAGATTTTTATATAAGTGAGAATAAATATTATTTATGATGATTGATGATTGTTTAGATGATGATTGATGATTGTTTAGATGATATATGATATATTGATTGGTATTTGGATATATACCTGCCTAGTGGAGCAGATGACGCTATACGTTCCCGTATATGAGCGGATGACTCTTCGTACGCGCGTCTGCCTTGAAGTGGACATTGTACACGTATTTCTAATATGTATATTTATTGCAGGTGACAGCTTTGAGGGATCCAATTGGATTCCTCACCAGTATTGATTTTGTTTACAAATATTGAGATATATTCTGTTATCATATGATATATGATGTTTTGGATGCCGTGATTGATGTATTTGGTGTTGTTGCAGCATTGGGCCTATTTTTGGAATTTAAAAATGTTAAAGTGATTATTACCAAATTTAGAAAAATATGAAATTGATTTTGAAAATAAATGTTTTATTGAATTTTTGAATCTTTAAGAATTGATTTATTTTGAATAAATAAATGTTATAATTTTTATGTTATAAAAATTATGATGTTTTGGGAAATATAATTGAAATGTGATTTGTGTGAAATATGGAGTTAATGATTTTGTGAAATGGGTTAAATTGAGATTTTTGACTAATATAAATGGTTTATAAAGAAGATTCATAAAATTGAATTTTTATAAATCAGAATAATTGAATTATAAAGGGTTTTTATAATAGTTAAAATGATGTTATAAATGGATTTTATAAAAGAATAGAATTTACGATTTGGTAAAGTTATAAAAGAATGATTTTGTAAGTAAATGAATTATAAGTATTTAACTTATAATTTGGATTTTTGGTATATAATTGAGTTATAAATGGAATTGGTTAATAAAGGAATTTTGTATATTGAAGTTTTTATAAAATAGAAATGTGAATTTATAAACATTTCTTCATAAATGCAAAATCAATTGAATTTGATAAGTAAATATGAATGCTTATTAAAGGAGATATATTCACGGTTTCGGACAGTGGATAATCCTTTAATTAAATATGTAGAAGTATTGAACGATTTATATTCACGATTTTGGACAGTGAATAATATATTAAAGAAATGTTTTGGAAAGTAATCTTTAAATGGGGTTAAATGGTTTTAAAGATATTTTAAAATGTGTTAAATATCGAAACCATTGATTTCAACATTCATTGTTGAAATAGACGTTTTCGAAAAATAAGGAAATGATGGACTATAATACTGTATTTATAGTAAATGATTTTCAAAAGGAAATGTTTTTATATAATATGTTGGGGTTTATATATCTATCTTATTTCTGAATCCCTATACTATTGATTGTGGGTTGTCGTAACGATGTTTTACGCAACATTCGTTTTGACCCAAATAAATGTGTTTAAGAGAATATTTTCCTTTAAAGAATAAATATATACTCAATCCTAATTTAAGTATATTTGATATTTTCTAAGTGATGAAAATAAATAGATTTGTGAATTACTTATTATTAAATAAGTATGAAAATGTTTTCCAATATGAAGTGAAATGTTTTGAGATTATATATTTTTAAAGATAGTTTGAGGTGAATATTTGGAAAACGGTTTAATTAATAGAAGAATAATTAAAAGGGCCTAGTGATTGTTATGGTGCTAAATATTTGTTTGTTTGTTTTGATAGTTAAATAACCGACTATCAAACTTTGCCAAATTTTAGTTCCTCGACTTGATGTGGGAACTATTTAGTCGTACACTTAGTACGTTGCCTTCTGTGCAGGCTTGATTATCATGTGTGTTGAGGATGATGATTCGTATAGTGCGGAGTATTACTCCAATCTATCGAGCATCCTTCTTGGCCCGAAGGATAGCAAGTTGAAAGTTGGAGACATGATAAGTCTATGAGATTTAGTTTCTGTGTGAGGTTGAGAAACGTTTTTGTGTTGTTGGTGCGAAGAGACCGGATCGGTTTATCCGAAAACCACTTCAGACCAACGTATATGCGACGATTGTGAGGATGCTTGTGATGATATTTATATATCAGATTTTCATAGTGGGGGGACTGTTTGTTGATCATTTGGGGTTAAAATCCCAATATACATCCAGTAGAAGTGGTCTCTTTATTATGAACTATCCAATGTAAGGACTATTCGCTACTAATCCTAGGGATTTCCCGACAGGATGTGGTAGGAATTACCTTCGGTTTGTCCTGTTCCTGGACAACTTGTATGGAAGTTTGTTTGACATAGAATTTCTACAGATTACGTACATTGGTTTTTACAAACGTACATCAATGGTAGCGGAGAAGGCAACTTCTCTTAGCTTAACACCCTCCTTGAGACGTGTGAGCTTAAGGGTTGTATTTTGTGGAAGACAATTAGTAGTCAACGGAAATGGCCATGTGGCATTCAAAGTGATGTGATATGTGATTGTGAAAGGTAATCGTTACCTCGTTAGGCCTCATCAATCGAAAATGACCAAAATAGGGTTAGATGCAGCAGGGCTAAGTGGGTCATTCCGATTAGGATATGATCATCCTGTTCTAGATATATCTTTGCATGCTATGACGTCGTGTATCTGAATATTGTGGTTTGTATACTAAAGGGCCCTCAGTAAAAGTCGGTAACGACCGGAGGATGATATATTCGGTGCCATCTAGTTATAGAGGTGGGTCGGTTTTGTGTTGGTAGAGGATCCTTTATGATGGTCCTCGGTACATTCTTCTAGAGATGTACTGCCGGTAGGTAGTCCTTGACCTGGTCATTTGTATGGAAATCCAAAACCCACTACGAGCTGCAATTTTGTTTGTAAAGGCGTAATGAATAGCCTCGAAATGCTATACGGGTAACCATTTCGACTATAATTAATATTATTTGTATATACTAGACATTAGTATAATATAAGAGGATTTGATATGAAAGAAACGTTTTAGTTATCGTAAGGTAAAAACATGTCCGTGTATATGTGTGGACTTGTCTTACGAGATACTTTTGTTTTGATAAAGGAAAAGTTTGGTAATTTAATAAATTCAGTTGAGTGTGTTTCTCACGTTGGTTTACCAGACTGATCCGGGTGTTCTTCCGTTTCAATGCTCGTGTCAGACTAAGTATATTTACAGGTTTAGATTTGGTGCTTTTGGAGCTTCAGCAGGAGAGCTGGAGATTTTCATTTTCGTATATGTTTATCTGTTTTGATTATTGATTATCCGCTGTGTTTAGTTGTTTATATTATCAGCAATTATGAGGAAGGGTTATTATAACTGTTCAAGCTGATAACTATTGATTGATTGTTGGACTCTGATTGATGTGTATATATATAGTTTCTATTTTGTAAAGATCATTGATATGATATTATATGTTTTCTGTTGCGATGTGAGATTCTGTATTGTTCTGTTTGGTTCTATCTTCTCTCTTTCTTCTCTTCTCTTCTTCTCTCTTCTTTTCTTTCTTTTGACTTTCTGTCAGTCTGTGCTTTTTGGGTCGGACAAGTGTGGATTATTGTCGATTCATAGGGCAAGGATTTGTGGGTCGTTACATTTGGTATCAGAGCTTAGATTTTGTATATTCCTAAGCTTTGATGTGTACTCAGTATAGATAGAGACAATAGCACCCTAGATTGAGTTTGAGTGTATTATATATATGAGCGCGTATTTGTTAGTGAATATAAAATGTTTTATATTGTGTTTACTTGTCCGTTGAGCTGTTTGTGAATTTTGGTCGGTATGTGGGACGCCATGATATCGATAGGGATTTCTAAACACTTAAACGAGGCAAGTCAACATAGAATTATTTTAAATTGGGTAAAGGAAATAATTTTACCTCGATTATATTTTATATATAAGAAAATAATTTTTTAGAATTATTAAAGTGTATATAAATGAATGGTTTGGTTGTTTGAAAATATAAATATATATAAGTTAATATTAGCTGTTTGAATAATCTAAATAGAAACAACAATTGTAAGAGAATAAATTATATAAGCAAATGAATTATAAAGTATAGAATTATTATTAATATGATTTACAATTATGAAATAATCTTATATATAATAATTAAAACTATATGAGTATATTTATAAATATAAGTTGTAAATGAAAATGGATTTAAATTAAGAATGGGGAAAATTTGAATCCCATTTATTTTGGAAGTTGTTTTTCAAAGTTAAAGAGATTATATTATTATAAATCTAAGTAAGATAGATAAATTTAAAATGATATTATATAAGTAAAGTAAAATAATGAAATTATATAAGCATTAGTTTATAAATGTGATATATGAATAAAAAGAATTTTTAAAAGAATATAAAGCACTGAAGTCACTATCATTGCTGGGAAATAATAAGGGTGATGATTGCAGCATCATCGGTTTCATTTTCGAGTTTCTATGTGATTGATTTGATACTAATAGTAAATTAAAATTAAAATTGAAGTTTTGTTGTGATAAGAAATTTTGATTTAAAATCCAAGTAGAAATTCATAAGTATAAGTGAAATGAGTTTTGGATTTACAAATATGAAATAATATTTAGCTTTGGTAAAGTTGAAATAAATGCGAGTTAGCATAATAAATATATTATTTGAAATTTAACTAAAGGAAAGTTAATAAAGTGAATTGGATTTGAAATTAAAAAGAACGAGTTTAGTGAATGGAAGTGAACTTAGGTAGATGTTCATGGAATTATGAATAAATAAGTTGTATAACTTATAAAATGTGGAAAGGTAAGTAAAACCAATTGTTAAAATGGTTAAACACTTTTGCTTAGGCAAAACAAAATCTAAATTTGAATAGCAGAATGAAATTTGACTTAAGTAAAAGTCAAATAAAATAGAATTTGAATTAAATTAGTAGTGAACTTAAGTTGTATAAGTGAAAGTAAATGTAGATGAAGTTGGAACGAAACATAACTTAAATGATGTTGAACAAAGTTGATTTTGGTATCGAAGTAAACTAATAAAGTGAATTAAATGAATATGAATATGAGTTATATAAGGAAATTCAACTTTATTTGTAAAATGAATTAGCATTAGAAATGTGTGACGACCCGGATTTTTTGGATATTTGAATCAAAATATTTAATTGATTTTAAATATTTGAAAGTTAGTTTAACTTGAATTTCAAATATCACTGTTTATTTGGCAATTAAGTTATTGAATTTAATTATTGAAAGTTGGGTAAAATATTGAATCTTGACTTTTAAGCTTGTTAAAAATATTTCAAAGGCTTAGAAAATTCATATTGATAATACTGAAGGTAACAGAACTTTTAAAATTGAATTCGAAAGTGATATGTTCATTTTTGAATTTATATCGTTTAAATTGATATTTAAAAATAGCCTTCGGAGGCATAGTCTCGGATTTCGACGAAACCAGTTCCATTGGATCCGTAATAGTGTAATATTATCAGATTTCAAATTTCATAATGTTTGGAGTTATCGTGTGATTTTACGATAGGAAAAAGCGCTGAAATTTATATCGAAAATTCAATATAATAACTGAGTCCAAAAAGCTATCTTCTCCACATGATCGAATTAGGACTCGAAACCTTTTCCAATACGTTCGGAATAGGGGTATAACATTATAAACGCTTAGTGGCACGCCTTGATAGGGCCTCGAGATTTTGAGTTGCATAAATCGAGACGTTTGGAATTTAAATAAAAATATTTCTTAGTCAACCTACTCTGGAACCGAAATTCCTTCACGTCTCAACTTTTCCCTTTCAGTTCGAAACAACTGTAGTAGCCATTCAACACGCTGCCTTCATCTTTTCAGTCGTTAAATCATGTCTTGCCTCCTTCAATCGACAGAAGTAAAAAAAAATAATGGCCGACAAGTGCCTTCATTAAAAATCGCGTATCATCACCCATTCCATTTTCAAAAATCAAAGCCGAGCACTCCTAATTCAAAATCGAATTTCATAATTGAGAATTTAATCTCAAATCAAAATTTCTTCGTGCTTCTTGCTTGATTTCTCGACAGGCCGAGTTCATTAGAAGGGTCTCGAGTTCGATTCGAAGGGATGGTGCGAGGAGGAGCTGTCTCTTGAATGAAGACCAGGGGATAACTCATATCGATACCGACCCAAGCAACAGCGCGATGCCGCGAAGCTCGTGACATGGTTGTTTCGCTCGACGACATCGTGGTGGGGAGATCGGTTGTGAAGAAGCATTCTAGGGCTTTGAATTTGGAGTTCGTGTTGTTCTCGCGCGATTCTCGTGAACTGGAGCTCGGGTGATCCTCGCTTAAGGAAAAGGTGCAGGCGAAGAGGCAGTTTGCAGGGGAGTCACGATCGAAGCTTGAGGGCAAGGCCAAAGTCTGGGAACGTCGTGGGAGAGAAGGGTTCGATTCAGTGAGGTGATTATCTATCATATTATTTTCAAATTTTAATCTAACTATATATATGTATACATAGTTTGGAAAAACAGAGAAAATGTATTCATATATATAGGATTTAAAAATCCAGATTTGTTTTATTTTACAAATATATGTATTAAAAAAAAATTTACTGTAAAGAAAGTCCTGTTTTCGTTTATTTACAGGAAAGGAGATATAAATATAAATATATACATACACACTCACACACACCTATTTTAAATGGTTTAACAAAAAATAATATATACATGTAGTTTCTGAATGAGAAATGAAGTATATATATACCTATATCCATTTTTGTTTACTAGTTTATAATTTTTTTATTATGATGATTAATTTGGTAATTAACTCATTTAATTATTTTTAGATTTATAAAAGGAAAATTAGTTATTCAATTAACTTATTTAATTTATTATAGTCACTAATAGATTTTTTTAAAAAAGGGATTTATTAGTTTAAATTAAATAATCAGTTAATTAAATAATTAGTTTTAAATTAAATCATTAGTTCTAATTAAATTCATTAAATGGTAATTAATTGTTTGATTAATTCATATATTTATAAAATTATATAATTTTTATGCAAGGTCAAAATCTAAAAAGAAGCAGGCCGGATTAGAAATGGGTTGCATGCAAAAATCAAAGGTGAGTTAATCCCACTCATCTGGATTTTTATTTAAACGGTTAAATTTAAAATATTTGGTTGGATGATTGAATTGATTGGTTGTGACATATTATATAGTAGTATATAGTATATATTGGAGCGATTGATTTCCCGCATTATATAGCGGATGAGACCCCATGCGCCGCATAATAGGGGATGATATTATATTAATCCCATATACCGCGATACTCCACCTCGAAGTGGAATTGGTATTGTGCCAACGTCTGTGGATGCAGGGAAACAGGTTGGAGGGATCCAACTGGATTCCTCAAAATTATTTAGATTGTTTAATATTCTGTGTTATGAATAATTGATATTCTATGATGAATTATATTGATAATTGGAATATTGAATGCTATGGTTTGCTTGAATATATTTCGGTACACTGAGTTATCAAAATATATAGAATTGGATTTTTGAAAAGAAAATAAAAGAGTGAACTTTTAAGCAAAATAATTATAGAGAATTTGAATAAATTTAAGAATGAACAGGAAAAGAATATAAGTGATTTTAAAATTTTAATAAATAAAATCTGAGTATGGGAAGGGAGATTTTGAATAAAAGGGAAAATAACGAATTTTAAAATCCAAGTGATATTATTTAAAGGAATAAAGAATTTATTTTAAAATTCAAGGTTTAAATTTATTTAAAAGGATAGAGAAGGAATTTGGGGAAATCTAAAATTGGTATTTTCAGTTAAAAGATTTTAAATCATAATTAAGGAATAAAAAATCTGAAGTCAATGGGTTTTGGAATAAATTGAGTAAGTAAAGAAATATGTTTCAAAATGGGGTAAATTGGAAATCAATTTGGAAATTGATTTAAGTGTTTGAAATTGGAAATTTAAAGGAGAGTGTGACTATGAAATTTATAAACTGGGTTTATAAAAGTGAAGCAATATATCTGTGGATATTTGGAAGAATAAATTCACGGTGGGAATTTATTAAAGGAATGGGTAAATTTGTTTTAAAATAAATGGTGATTTATTTTTAAAAGATGTGGAAGAAAAGCGTATTTCCCTGGATAGCCAAGTACGTTTTCAAAGCAAATTTTTAAATATAAGTTAAAAGTTTAATGCTGTGTTGAAAAGCATGTTTTAGTAAACTTATTATTTCTAAATGTTAAAATTCTAAAGTAAGTATTTTGTTTTAATCCATTATAGCAGTAATTATTTAAAGGTGGCTTGGTATTATGTTTTAAAAGTTAGAAATTTAGTTTTATATCGTAAAAAGTAGTTTTATTTTGAATATTCTTAAGTATATATTTTGGATAAGTATTAAAGTAATTTTTAATTTAAATGTTTAAAAGGATATTTTATAATAAAGTGTTTTAAATTATTTTAAAATCTAAAGTATTTGTTTTTTGGTGATTTTAGTGGAAATAGAAAAATATTTGGGAAATGTATTCCGTGAGAGGAAGATGGTTTGAAAACCGTTTTCAAAAGGGTTTGAAAGTGGAAATATATCTTGTGAAGATATTTTGAGGTTAATAAATAATTTGGGAAATTATTTATGTTGAACGTTGTTTGTGAATGTTAACTGATAGTTAAATAACCAACTATCAATATTGGCCAATGCGCTGATCGTTTCGAAGAGACCGGGATTGGGATTTATTTCCTGAAAACCACTTCGATCCGGTTTGTACGTTTTCGTGAGGAAGACGAGTTTGGATTTGAAGATGGAGCAGTGATGTCACGATCCGAAACCCAATGTTCAAAAATTGACACTAAATACCTCACTTGTATTCGACTGCCAAAGATTCAAACATCAAATTTCAGTCGGATGGAGCTTATAACAACATTAGATGAATATAAACAGTGGAAACAAAATGAATATCAAATAACAACACAGATACAACATGATACAATATCCCATACAACATCGATCCCAAATATCAGAGTGATACAAATAAGATACAACAATAATACAACAATAGAAACTTCAACAAGTTTCCAACATACTTCAACTTCGACAAGGTCTTCAAAAACTCCAACACTTCAAAATATTTCCAAATCCAAAACTTCCAGAAAACTTCAAAATCTAAGCTAGCTCCAAAACACGGATAACCTGCTTCTAGGCTACCCGTGTGGAAAATTATTGTAACGACCCATAAAAGTTTAGCAATTTTTAATTGGTTTATAACGTATTGAATTGGATTTTTGAGAAATTATTAATAATAAAATTTTGAAATAAAAAAAATTAATATTTGGATTACGCATAATTAAATATAGCAAATTGTAAATTTTCAATTAATTATATGAAAGTTTATTTATTATGTAATTTTATTAAATTCGAATCAGTTAAGAATTGTTGAAAATAAATTTGTTCCTTCCCTATTTATTCCATTTCAAACATTTTCTCTTCTCTCTGGCAGAAACATAATATTTTACATCATTTCTATATATATATATATATCTGTAGCTTGCATTCATTCGTTTATTCACTTTTACGTTTCTCATACTTTCTATTTTATTGTTCTTAATTCCTGTGCTCGACGTTATCATTTCAGTTTCTTTCCATTGAATGTGGCACGTTTCATTGTTAATGTTTTATTCCATTTATATGTGTGGCTTTCCTTTTGCAACCTGTTTCATTTCTATTTCCTTAGTTTTCAAAATTTGAAACGTACAGGCTGGACCACAGTATTAATTGCTTTAATAATTTTTCCAATTCACGTTCAAACGTCGCTATTCCTAGCTACTAATAAATTTAGAAATCAGTGTGTGTTACTTAATTTATGGCATACGTTCAAAGCATTGGCTTTTATTATTCAGCTCAATTAAGGGTGACCGTTGCCGTCACATAACCGGTACAAGATTTGTATACGTTTTATTTGTTTATGTGGCAACGATTCACATTTACACTATTATTGCCTTTTTAACTTCATTTGTCTCATATTCATTTATTTGTGTACATTTTCGTTTCAATTATTGTACACATCATGGTTCCTTTTATCAATTCATCGCCCATAAATAGTTTATTTCTTTCCCCCTTCATCTTCATTTGTCTCATATTCATTCATCTGCGTACGTTTTCGTTTCAATTATTGTACACATATTGGTTTCTTTTATAAATTCATCGCCCATAAATAGTTTATTTCTTTCCCCCTTCATCATCATTTGTCTTATATTCATTTATTTGTGTACGTTTTCGTTTCAATTTTTGTACACATCATGGTTCCTTTTACAAATTCATCGCCCATAAATAGTTTATTTCTTCCCCCTTCATCTTCATTTGTCTCATATTCATTTATTTGTGTACGTTTTTGTTTCAATTATTGTACACATCATGGTTCCTTTTATAAATTCATCGCCCATAAATAGTTTATTTCTTTCCCCCTTCATCTTCGTTTGTCTCATATTCATTTATTTGTGTACGTTTTCGTTTCAATTATTGTACACATCATGGTTCCTTTAATAAATTCATCGCCTATAAATAGTTTATTTCTTTCCCCCTTCATCTTCATTTGTCTCATATTCATTTATTTGTGTACGTTTTCATTTCAATTATTGTACACATCATGGTTCCTTTTATAAATTCATCGCCCATAAATAGTTTATTTCTTTCCCCCTTCATCTTCATTTGTCCCATATTCATTTATTTGTGTACGTTTTTTTACATTGATTGGGAAAATGCCCATATTTCAATTGCGTTTATAAATCAATTTCCACTTTTGCAACTTCACTTTACTTTACTTTCCACCTCATGCTTGCATCCTTCTTTTACTCACCTGCTTACATTTTACTCCCTCTACATAAAATGCTCCCTTCTCTTTTGAAACCCAGCAAAAAAAAGAAAAAAAAGAGAAAAACGAACACACTCCTCCGCCTCTGGCTTGCACCCTTAGCCTCTCTGCCTCAACTGCCGTACCTCCACCTGATCATCTCCTCCTCTTCCATGCTGACGTTGTTCGGCGAACCACTGCCTTACCGCGGTGAGTTTTGTTGTCCTCTTCCTTGATTCATCTCTGCTTCTATATCTTGTTCGCATGTATATATATATATATATATATATATATGTATGTATGTATGTATGTATGTATGTATGTATGTATGTATGTATGTATGTATATTAAACTTAAGTATGTATAAACTATAAAGCAACTTTGTAAAGGTGATAATATCATATGCTGTGTCCTATTTTTATCTAATATTATACAGTATAAACTTGGATAAGGCTTAGTCTATGCATATAGGGCAATAAAGAAGAAATATATATATGTACTATTTGCTGTATGCGTTTTGTATAAGGTGTGTGTGTTTTTATTTTATTTTGTTTTACTATATATAATTGTTTTACAGTACTATGTATATTTTGTATAGTTGCAGTGCTAGCATGTTTTAAGTATTGTAAAGTATAGAAGGTGTTGAGTATATTTATGTACTGACTTTGACTAACATATATTACTGTTAGTATTATATATTGGTTTATTTTATATATAATATGTTTTAGTAGCATATAGATTTTATAAAGTTTACATGGGTTTATATTAGTTTACATATACCGGAGTTAGATTTGGTATTGATATATAATATATGGACTTTATGTTATATGTTTTAAAATTGATTTTAATATTTTATTTATAAAGGTTACTTTTATAAAGATTTAAATTTTAGATGGTGTTTGGATATTGGTTTGTAAATAGGTTTAAACATATACATTATTTCAAACTATACTACATATATATATGTTTTGTTTAAACCAATGATTTTTGAAAATATATATTTAATTTAATATATGTTTAAATTTAGAATACAGTTTTATTTATATATAGTTATATATACAACTATATATAGCTCACTTATCCTATTTATCTTCCTAAACCCAACTCTGATTTGATTTCGTCAATTCCTCTTTATCAGCTTTGATCGTTAAAATTCTTGCCAATATTGCTTTGCTTCGAAATCTGCGCTTGGATTCGTATCTCTTCTCATTCCGCCCTCTCCTCTAGGCTCGAAAAGTGAGCAATCACTCACGATTAACGTTCTTGTATTTTATTAAATTTGATTTCAATTGAAACGACAATTGAGATATAATGCTGTAGTTATTTTGTTATATATGCTATTATCTGTAACTGTTTCACCTGTGGGATATGAAAGCATATCCTGTTGTTATATTTTATTTAAATTATTGATGATATATGCCTGTTATTATTTTATTATCTGCTATCACTCTGCAAGTTCCCTATTAGTATAGAATTCACTATGGGCTGAAATGATACATACCCGAATGGACTTTAGAATAGGAGAAAATCGTTATGGGTTGAAATAATAAACCCAAGCGATTTCCATTTGAACTGAGTTGGGATTACGGTTCGAAATGATATCTACCCGTGTGTGTGTGTATATATATATATATATATATATATACTTAATTACAGATTGAAATGATAAATATCTGTATCACTTAACCATATGATAGAAGTATGTACAGACGTCGTTGGTCCATATATAAATATTTTGAAATGATTTTCTATGGTTTTAGGAGAAATACAGGGTTTTAGTTAATATTGGAAATATTTTTATATATAAATATGTTTAATGTAAAGTAGATTTAATAGTAAACTTTAGTTTAATGAAGTTTGATTAATTAATAGAATATGTTTAAGTATTTTATTTTAAATAGATTTCCAATGTTTGTATATGTTAAGGAAGATAAAGTAGAATTGATTGGAATGGTATTTAATTAATAATTTTGTTTAATTAAATCAAATTCGAAACTTATTGAATTTGAAAACTTAAAATATAGTTCATAACATAACTTTGACTTTAGTGATTTAATGAATATTCACGTTTAAAGAAATTGAAGGAAAATATAATGAATTGTAATATAAGGCTATATAAGTAATATTGAGTAGATATTTCAAGAATAAATAATAATGAAGTTAAATCAATATCTATATGAAACTGTTAGGTTTAGTTTGAAATGTTGAAGCTTTGAAATACGGGACTTAAATAGTTAAATTGTGATTCGGATCTGTATTTGAAATTGATAAAATTTGAATTTGTTCTTTAGAAGACTAAATTAAATGGAAATTGAAATTTGAGATTTAATTTAATCTGAGTAGGAAAGTCGAGTTGATTTTTGAAGTGATCGGTGAAACTTAAGTAAATTATAAATACTTTACTTTATAAATTTTTCAAAAATCTATATATATATATATATATATATATATATACACTATTTTTATATTGAAGTGAAAATGATATTTTGGTTTTGAAATATAAATTAATTTGAAAGGACCACGTTGTTATACTGTATATTTCTACCTTGTAGATAGTTCTGTAGATCATTAGGGGATGGTTCACTACAACAAAAGTGTCTTTTATAGCGGCATATAGCCGCTATTAATCACAACCATAGCGGTTTGATAAGCGCTGTATATCGACATGTTATAAAAAACTGTTGAATATTTATAACACAAAAAATGCCGCTATGGTTGAGCTTAGTTTTATAACGCAAATTCGTCACTATGGTACGTTAATTCAATAGCTCATTATAGCCGCTATAATATAACTAAATCTCAACGGAATTGGAAATCTTTATAACACCATTTTGCCGCTATAAAATATTTATTCAATAGCGGTCATTTCACGCTATTAAATCAACATGTTATAGTATTGATAAATTCTTTTACAGCTCATATATGCCACTATAAAAATCGTAGGTACATTTTTCAAGAGCTATGCCTATATATTACATTTTAATAATAGCAATCAAACTAAATCTTCATAAACGAAGAAAGATTATAATCAACAAATATAACACAAGAGCATGCTCAGAAAGAAATGTGATATATTTTTCATTAAAGTGTACAAACATTAAAGCAGGTGCATAACCATTGAATAAAACATAAGCCTACAGCCAAGTTAACACAGAGAAACAGAAAATAATGTCAATTTAATAAGTGTACAAACATTACAGAGTTCCAACATGCAAGATCTGATCTAGTTGCGTACTAAGGACCTTGCTTCCTTCCAAATAAGCCTGCGAAGTTAACACAAAGAAACAGAAAATGTTAAAACAAGTGCATGCTCAGATAGAAATGTGATATATATTTTTCATTGCAGTGTACAAACATTAAAGCAAGTGCATGAACTTATGTCATATAGTTATAACATATATATACCGCTATAAAATGTGTAGATACAATAATGAACATACTCACAGTGTTTATAAAGGACGGGTGTTTGGAACATTTCAAAATGAACATACCGTTTGACATATATATAATAGAATAACAAATCCCATCTTTTTGTATGGGAATTTGGATATTGGCTTCCCTATTTGTAATGAATTTCAATGAGAATACAAAAGGTATTAGTTTCAAACTGACACAACTTAACTTTCCATTATATCAATGTTTATCAAACCGAGTATAGTACTGGATTTCAAGTATAATAACATAACTACGTATTTGCATGCTCTTCCTGCTACCATTGCCTCACCTCAGAATAGCGCATTCACTGAACTGTTTTGTCATCTACATTTATGTTTGATTACTAAAAAGGTTTTTTGATTGCCATAGTTTGCCAATGAAGGTCAAATGCAGGAAAGCATACAGCCACTGTTTTTAATCATTATTGCATTCAAACGGCTGAATTTATTTTTTAGGCATGTGGGGAAAACACCCCTTAAATCAACATCCATTGCTGACAGATCCTCTAATTCTACCAAAACAAATCTAATTTAGGACAAAGCTGCTACTTCCGAACTTCTGTGTTAACCTTAAGGACGTTTTATTAAGAATAACCAAGTTGGAATAAATAATTAAGGTATTAATTGACCTGTTTGAGTTGGCTTTGTTGACGTAGAATGAAACCCTCGTACTTGATATCAATTTCTACACAATCTTTCTCGCTCCTATTCAGAAGTTTGTTTCCATACCCATGTATATCAAGGACTTCATATTCAATGTGTGGTTTCTTTGATATGCTCTCAAGCGTAGAAGAGTCTTTCACTGGTTGACCAGACAGAAGACTAACCTCCGCAGCAAAGTCTCCCCCTGAATTTTGTAAAATACAAACTTCATATCAGTGATATCTTAGTGGGAAATTGATAAAGAAGAAAAAAATATTGCTTAAACACAATATTATGTTTACTGACATAATAACAGAATCTGAAACAACAAAAGGTATCCTCTAATTTTAGCTGATAGAAGAATTTATAATGTTCTTCACCAATCCTCCTAGCATTCTCTAATTTTACCTCAGAATGAATATTTTAAGGATAATATCAAGTACTTTTTGTTCATTTATTATTCTAAATATATGTTCATTGCGTGATATTTAAGGATAATATTAAGTAGTTTTTGTTCATTTATTATAAACTATTATGAAAAATTTCGTTCCATGAGTGAAAGAGATAAAGATTGCAAGTGATTTAGCTAGTATAAAATAATGGGGATGACAACCTGATATGCGCACGCTTTTCAGGCGTGCTTTTTCCTCCACTATATGAGATTGTTTAGATACATAGAGTTCCCAACGCCTATCATCTATCAAACCAATCTCGCGAGCCAAAGGGGTTAATCGACTATCTGCATTGTCGGCACGGAGAAGAAATCGGTGTTCTGATCGGCTAGGAAAAATAAAAATAAATAAAAAGCTTTCATCATCAGTAAAACAGGAATCACGTATCATATTTTTTTTAAATAATCAATTAATGTCATTAGGATAGTTAAGATCTAATTCTTTGTTCTTAAATTCATAACAAATACTCTAAAAGATATCTAATGCAGCTAATATAGAGTCCACGCATTATACTTCAAATTTGAAAATGCTACCTAGTCAGCATCCGGTATGGCTCATGGAGGTCTTTAGTAACAAGATCATCAATCAAAGTCCCAATATAACTGCTTTCTCTTTCAAGAACAATTACAGATTTTCCATGTGAATGTCTGGCTGCATTTATTCCAGATATAAGACCCTACGAACAAGAGACATACATATTGTCGAATACAATGATACGCAGTCATATGTGGTCTTGCATACTGCATATTGCATAGTTTTTAAAAGAGAAAATAATATTCAATCATGCCATGTAAGAAGACATATTTAATCCAATATTTTCTCTGAAATTCATCAAAGTGACGATTTGTTAAATCCAATTTCAATTTCATTCCATCGGTGAACAAAATAACTTAATTGAGCAAAACTAATGTTAGTATTTAGGCTAAATGCCATCACTAACATTTAAGAATGTTTCAGTTTGGAACAAAAGACAAGTTCCAAGCGGTCAATGATTTTAGGCTTGAGAATCTATATGTATGTATCTAGGAATTACTTCTAAATAGGTCGTGATAATAGGGAGGCAAAAATAAAAATAATACCCAGAAGTAAGTGGTTAGAAACAGAGTAGTATTATTTGCATTTTAACATGTACTTAAATATTACCCGTAGAAAATTAAACAACGCTATCTAAATACACACTAATACACTATAATCTGATTCAAATGGCAACATACTGTCGTCAGTTGCTTCTACCATTCGGCTTTCATGTACCGACCAATTATTCTTACTTCATTCTGCAGTCATTTATTACTGGATTTTTTTTACTCCAGTTGGCATTTTCTTAATGTTTCATTCAAATAGATCAGTAGTGTTGCATGGGTAATCAAAAGTGTAAATTAAGATATAGTAGGTGCTATTATAAAAATTAGTGGAAAATGCTGCACTGCTCAATCATAAGAAAATACTGCACTGCTCGATCAGAAGTACTAATGACCTATGCCAGTTTAGGATAATTTGGAAGTCTGATAATAATATCGTAGGGAGTTTCACTTTATTTTAGTAATCAAACATAAATGTAATCAAACATAAATGTAGATGACAAAAATATTCAAAGGGTAGTACATAATTGCATTGGTATCATCTACTTGCATGTTCTAAAAATATGATGATATCAAAAGGTTAAAACAGATATGACTAAAAAAAATAAAACCAACTCACAGTGAAAGAGATACTTAGCCAATTTAATTCAGCAACAAGAAGCCTCTCGTTTCATTGACAAGATGATCCTAGCAAATTCACCAATCTTTTGTTCCTCAAACTCCCTAATGCTCTTGCTTCCACCTATATTTTAATCCATAATATATTAGTAAATTAATGGATTTTTAGTCGCACAAAAAGAAAAGCTTATTTCTTAGTTAGCCTATACAATTAGCTCAAACATTCATGTAAAATTCCCAAGTCATTTCATACATAATGTATGCAAACTTACATGTTAATCTCACATATTAACATATTTGTGTCCACTTAACAAAGCACTGAAGTAAAAGAAAATTAAATAACATATGCTTCAAAGTTGGTATTTATACTGAAGTCTGAAACACGTAGAATTCAATAGATTAAAGTTGATATCTAACGCTCATCCAGTTCAGGTCCACGTTAGGTGCTCAATAATTGTTGCTCCAACTCAGCGTCAAATCCCCATCAACAGTAAGGCACTCTCCATTGTTTCAACACACTACGCATTCATGAATTTATCACCATCCATCTCTTCTTGATATCACCACACAACAATGCACACAATGCATATATTCAAGAAATTATCTACTTATCTTGTCATATATTTATGTGTGCATTAATAAACCAAGTGCATATGCAGTTTCACCGAGTTGGGCCATTACATATTCCAACAATCTTGTGATGCCCTTATCCCACATTAGCACACCTTTGCATGCTCTTCCTGCTACCATTGCCTCACCTCAGAATAACTTTTCTTAACTACTTATTGCACACTTTATTAACTAAATCTCGCTGTCTTTTCGATTTTTCATAGCATTGCTCAACATCTGATCAAATCCAACATTTTCTATTCTTCCTGCTTGTGAATTTTAGAAGATTTTGTTGTATGATCAATCTATTTAGTTGCTTTTGACTAGGAATATTATGTAATGTTAGTATCACTATTGTTTCCATAATATGATTGTAATAAATACAGCTTTATGAACAATATGGGAAAGTATGGCATCATGGCAGAGTAAGAAGGTATTTAACATCAGAAGACTGGCCACAAAGCGAGAGTAAAGGAAGACCATGGTTCGGCCTTTGACTTTGCTAAGAAAATACCCAGAGCACTTTGTGATTAATACTGGATCGAAGGGAAGGGTTACTTTGGAATTTGTTTGTTTGGTCTCCTTGCTCTCTTAGTTTCACAACTTGCTTTCTGTTTTTTCCGTGCCGACGTATTGATTGCTTGTGTCAAAATATCGTTATTTCTTCTAGTTTTTAATGGACTCGGGGGATTTATTATTTTTTTAAAACTATCATTAACATACTAATTCAAATTTAATTCAACGACTATCACCTGCCTGGCTCAAGAAAGCAACCCATGAACTCGCTTCCCCTACGCCTGCATCTCCTCAGCCTCGGCCTACCCTGCATCCAGCAGTCATAACACCTTATCGAACCCATCACATTCCTCCCTCATGAAATCATACTTATACTCAGCCTCATCTTCGATCAGCAGCCAACTCCAATCGCTCACCACCACCAGCTTCAGCCACGAGGCACTGCCCATCGCCTGCAACCCTTGCCCACCATCGCGAGTCATCCCAAACATTCACAGATTCCACCCCATGCTGCCTTCAACTCCTTCATGCAACCACCCGACAATCAACGTCGCCGACCCCCATCAGAGCACCGCGCCCCTAGCCTCGACTCCACAAAACCCTACCAGCAACATCCGCGACCACTCCATACGGCACTCGCGACCACAACCCCTTTCGCATGCGACCAGGTCGCGACCTCCTCTGCTTCACAGCACCTCCCCAAACTATGGCGACGAACTGCGCTTGGCCACCGCAGTCGATGTCTGGAACCAAAATCGCGGCGCTCGAACCCTAATTCGCATCCGTTTCTGCCCCTTGTCATCGTTGCTTGGCTTGCCTTCAATCGTAAGTGACACTCGATTCCCTCCTCTTTTTTTAATTTCCTCTTCGTTCGATTTCGTTTGAACTGAAAATGAAGGAGGAGGGAAAGATGTGATTTCGATTTGAAAGGGAATGAAAAAAAATAGTCGACTACTTTTTTCTCTCTCTTGATTTCGAAATGCTCGGCTGCGTGAGATGGAGTAGAACTTCGATTAGGGTTAGTTTGTTATAGGAGGGAAACGAAAATTGCCGAGTGTTATTTTGGGAGGGAGGCAAAATTGGGTGTGTTTTGGGAGGGAGGAGAAATTGGGTGTTTTTTGGGAGGGAGGCAAAATTGGGTGTGTTTTGGGAGGGAGGCGAAATTGGGTGTGTTTTTGGGAGGGAGACGAAAATTTGGGGCCAAAGCGTTGCATATGTACATACAAAACAAATTGTGTGAAAAAACAAATATTTAAAGGTAAACAGTAACGCTTTAGAATAATGCGTTATTATATGGTGTTATTAATAATATATTTTCTTGTAGTGGTTATCCCAAACATCCTTTAAGTTGCTTGTATTTCAGTTGATATTTCACTTGAGTTAGATTTATTGATATAAGAATGTTATCCTGACTCGAGTGTTTTGCATTTTGCTTTACGCTCGGGTCAGACTGAGTGATACAGCATTTGAGACTCACCTTCGAAGTTGGAGCTTTGCTTGAAGATCCAGCTATCTACCCTTTCAGTCATCCAGTTGATTGGTCCAGAGAAGTCATCTGCCGTACTGGAGACTTCACTGCATCTGAGATATTCTGTTGTACTTTATTTCCAACTCTGATGTTTATATAGTAGCTTCATGAACTACTATTCCTTTGTTCCTCTGCGTATTATTGTACTACACTGTATCTGTGATTCTGTGATTGATTTATTTACTATATATGTTAAGTTTTGCTAAATTTAAATTAACAATTCGGTATTTTGAATCATTCAAGTCGGACATGTACGGTTTAATTGTCGATTAGAATGGTCCAAAATAGCGGGCCGTTATAGTTGGTATCAGAGCTTTGGCTCTAGGCAAAACTTAGCATATATGGTAAATTTATTTACAGAATCACTTCCGTTCGGGTTGAATCTCTTCCTTTTGACTCGATTTCCTTTGAATTTTGTAATGGCCCTCGGTTCCGAAATTCATTCTTGTCTCGCTCTATTTATATTTGTTTGATTCTCGAGTAACCCATAACTCCACTGAATGATTTGTAAAGGGGTGAAAACTCCTTTACAATTGGCATTGATTCACTGAAGATTTCTGTATCCTCGGTTTACGATGCTGTTATATCTTGATATGCCGAATTCTATCTCTGGCGATCGAATGTCGATTTGTTTTGGAATTCCGCATCGATTATATTCCTGAAGTCACGGTTGACCCGGTTAAGGTCGCCCGCGATTTATATAAGTATATCCATCTTCTATTTCTGTAATTTAGTTACCTAATCGTCGATCGAGCCTATCTTCGAACCAGAATTATTTGATTAGAGTCCCTCTAATTTGTATCTCTATCTTTATTTGGAAATTCATTCTTAAATCATCCTTTGAAAATCGGGTTTTGTTGGTATTTTAGAAATTGTTTTATATCGAAATTATTATTTTGATAACTATGATTTATCTCTACATATAAAAGTGAAATGTTTTCGATAAGGATTATTTACCTATATATAAATCGAATAAGAAATGTTATTCTATAGATAAAAGTTTCGAAAGGATTTGAATTTTTGAAGATATTATAAGAAAATTGATTTATATAAAAATGATTTATAACTGAAAGGTTTTGAATTTGAAATTCGAGAGATTGGACTCCGGTATTTTTGAAAATTGGTTTAAGATTTTGAAATTATAATAATAAGATTTGAAAGTATTTTCTGAATAAGAAATGTTTCAAATGACTTCAAATGAATTCCAATGAATTTCGAAGAAATTTCAAAGAAGTTTTCAAGAAAATAGAAGTCCAGAACTCACTTATGTCCCTGGAAAAAGATTTCGGTGATGAGTGCACGCATCATCGACATTGATTTTCGAGTTTCAGAGTGGGGGAGAGGCCACTTTAGTAGCTTTGCTATGCAAGTGATTTTGTGAAACCAAATTTTGATTTCCAATTCCGAAGTATGATTTAATATTCGAAAGATATATGAATATATATTCGAAATGATTTGAAATGAACCGGTGTTCAATCCTTGAATTTTGGATTTGTTTTGATGTAACCCTATCTATTGAAATTGATTTACTAATGTGTTGTTGATTTCCAACTCTTGGATTTGGAAATTTGATTTCTCCGACTATTTTGAATGTTCGAACACTTCCAAATCAAGGTATAATTTTCAAAGCTAAGAAATTTCGAAAGGTATAGATTATTTGATGAAGTATATAAGTTTGAAACTGCTTTGTTAAATAAATGGATGAGACTACTTTGAAATATACTAATATGAAATTTGGTTTTGAAGCGTTTTAAAGTATATTACCATAGAATAATAATTTTCAAAAGGAAGATTGGATGGTTCAAATAGAAATAAATAGTTTAAAGATTTTAAAGGGATAGTTGTAAACATGGAAATCATTTTGAATATAATTAATTTTGAGAAAACAATTGGTTATGAAAATAGATTTGGAATTTAAAACCCAATATTTTTATGATGATATTGGAAATGAATTATTTGACCCAAATTGTACTGATTTGGAAACTAGGATTATTTTCTAAATCTATTATTTTCGAAACTTTGAAACTGAAGATATTTAATTTGGAAGAAATGATTTGGTGAAATCGTATATGATTTTTTAAAACTGTATGGATATTGAAACAAATTGAAATTTGAGAACCTTATTTTACTAAATACTTTGATTTGGGAGTTGTCGAACTTATATAAAAATGGATTTGTATAAGTATGAAGTTGATTTTAAAACTATAATTTAGAAAGGTACTCAATTTGGAAAGAGAATTTTATATAATCGAAGTCTATATAAGTTTGATTTGATATACTATTGATTTGGAAAGTATACGATTTGAAAATGAAATCCTATATATAATGGACTTTATATAAATATGATATCTGAAAGTATTTGGAAAAGTACTATATGATGTATATTTTTTCGAAGTAAAGATATGGAAAGTACCTTCTGCTTGATATCCGCTTTGTGGCCACATTGTGGAATCATTATATCGATATTATTCTCTTTGATTTTTGGTTTTCCGGATGTGACACTCGAGTGTCCCACCGTGGCGTAACCCATGGTTTTTTTAGCGCGATTGCATAGCGCAACTGCCTGGCTGAGCTGGCCTTGGGGTACAGATTGTTTCCTGGGGGACCCAGGCGTAACCATTGTGTATCCTGCACTCTATGTAGATCGCATTAGTAGCGAAACTGCCTGGCTGAGACGGCCTAAGGGTACAGATTGTTTTCTGGGGGATCCAGGCATAACCATTATATATCCTGCACTCTACTAGTCATCATGGCGTAACTCGCAGGGCTGAGAAACCTTACGGATATGGATTGTTTCCTGGGGGATCCAGGCGTAACCATTGTGTATCTGCGAACCATGGTTAGACAAAGGTTTTGGTTTCGTTGTTTTGTTTGGATTGTACTTTCCATGTCTGTTTTTTTAAGGTTTTTCAAGTATTTTCACTGGGTGTTGAAACAGATCTACTAAGTACGTGAAGAATTCTAGTTTTGCGCCTGATCAACGCATGGCCAGAGTCTGTAAGAACAAGGATAAACTTGTTGAAACATCGAGTTATAAAAGTATTTTCGAATATAAAATTATTTTATTATAAAGGTATTTTATTATAAAAATATTTCCAACAAGAAAATTCTGTATTAGTTTTTGAAATTAAAATTCTTATGGTTTGAAATTAATTATTCATGCCTGATGCTATTCTTTTGAATCTACCTTATCTACCATGCTTTATTTATTCACCTATATTCTCTTTTCCGAATCTATCTTCTTTCCTTCTTTCCTTCTTTTGAATATATCCTTTAAAATATTGTTTATTTATATACTACCTGGTTTAATAGTAATTTTTTTAGTGTTTTATAAATAACTGATCTCATAATTAATTGAATGGATTTAATAAAATGAGTTTAACCAAACTATTAAATATTAATTAATTTAAATAAAAAAGTATACGGCTTTAAATAAATTGTTTAATTTATTTTTTAAAGTCTAATTTTTCATCTGGTTGTTTCTATTCTCCTACTTCGTTCCTTTCGGGGACGAAAAGTTTTGAGTGGGGGAGAGTGTAACGACCCATAAAAGTTTAGAAATTTTTAATTGGTTTATAACGTATTGAATTGGATTTTTGAGAAATTATTAATAATAATTTTGAAATAAAAAATTTAATATTTGGATTATGTATAATTAAATATAGAAAATGGTAAATTTTCAATTAATTATATGAAAGTTTATTTATTATGTAATTCTATTAAATTCAAATCAGTTAAGAATTGTTGAAAATAAATTTGTTCCTTCCCTATTTATTCCATTTCAAACATTTTCTCTTCTCTCTGGCAGAAACATAATATTTTACATCATTTTTATATATATATCTGTAGCGTGCATTCATTCATTTATTCACTTTTACGTTTCTCATACTTTCTACTTTATTGTCCTTAATTCCTGTGCTTGACGTTATCATTTCAGTTTCTTTCCATTGAATGTGGCACGTTTAATTGTTAACGTTTTATTCCATTTATATGTGTGGCTTTCCTTTTGCAACCTGTTCCATTTCTATTTCCTTAGTTTTCAAAATTTGAAACGTACAGGCTAGACCACAGTATTAATTACTTTAATAATTTTTCCAATTCACGTTCGAACGTTGCTATTCCTAGCTACTAACAAATTTAGAAATCAGTGTCTGTTACTTAATTTATGGCATACGTTCAAAGCATTGGCTTTAATTATTCAGCTCAATTAATGGTGACCGTTGCCATCACATAACCGGTAAAAGATTTGTACACGTTTTATTTGTTTATGTGGCAAGGATTCACATTTACACTATTATTGCCTTTTTAACTTCATTTGTCTCATATTCATTTATTTGTGTACGTTTTCGTTTCAACTATTGTACACATCATGGTTCCTTTTACAAATTCATCACCCATAAATAGTTTATTTCTTTCCCCCTTCATCTTCATTGGTCTCATATTCATTCATCGGCGTATGTTTTCGTTTCAATTATTGTACACATCGTGGTTCCTTTTATAAATTCATCGCCCATAAATAGTTTATTTCTTTCCCCCTTCATCATCATTTGTCTTATATTCATTTATTTGTGTACGTTTTCGTTTCAATTTTTGTACACATCATGGTTTCTTTTATAAATTCATCGCCCATAAATAGTTTATTTCTTTCCACCTTCATCTTCATTTGTCTCATGTTCATTTATTTGTGTACGTTTTCGTTTCAATTATTGTACACATCATGGTTCCTTTTATAAATTCATCGCCCGTAAATAGTTTATTTCTTTCCCCCTTCATCTTCGTTTGTCTCATATTCATTTATTTGTGTACGTTTTCGTTTCAATTATTGAACACATCATGGTTCCTTTTATAAATTCATCGTCTATAAATAGTTTATTTCTTTCCCCCTTCATCTTCATTTGTCTCATATTCATTTATTTGTGTACGTTTTCTTTTCAATTATTGTACACATCATGGTTCCTTTTATAAATTCATCGCCCATAAATAGTTTATTTCTTTCCCCCTTCATCTTCATTTGTCCCATATTCGTTTATTTGTGTACGTTTTTTACATTGATTGGGTAAATGCAAATATTTCAATTGCGTTTATAAGTCAATTTCCACTTTTGCAACTTCACTTTACTTTCACTTTCCACCTCATGCTTGCATCCTTCTTTTACTCACCTGCTCACATTTTACTCCCTCTACATAAATTGCTCCCTTCTCTTTTGAAACCCGGCAAAAAAAAAGAAAAAGAGAGAAAAACGAACACACTCCTCCGCCTCTAGCTTGCACCCTTAGCCTCTCCGCCTCAACTGCCGTACCTCCACCTGATCATCTCCTCCTCTTCCATGCTGACGTTGTTCGGCGAACCACTGCCTTGCCGCGGTGAGTTTTGTTGTCCTCTTCCTTGATTCATCTCTGCTTCTATATCTTGTTCGCATATATATATATATATATATATATATATATATGTATGTACGTACGTACGTATGTATGTATGTATGTATGTATGTATATTAAACTTAAGTATGTATAAACTATAAAGCAACTTTGTAAAGGTGATAATATCATATGTTGTGTCCTATTTTTATCTAATATTATACAGTATAAACTTGGGTAAGGCTTAGTCTATGCATATAAGGCTATAAAGAAGAAATATATATCTGTAGTGTTTGCTGTATGCGTTTTGTATAAGGTGTGTGTGTTTTTATTTTATTTTGTTTTACTGTATATAATTGTTTTACAGTACTATGTATATTTTGTATAATTGCAGTGCTAGCATGTTTTAAGTATTGTAAAGTATAGAAGGTGTTGAGTATATTTATATACTGACTTTGACTAACATATATTACTGTTAGTATTATATATTAGTTTATTTTATATATAATCTGTTTTAGTAGCATATAGATTTTATAAAGTTTACATGGGTTTATATTAGTTTACATATACCGGAGTTAGATTTGGTATTGATATATAATATATGGACTTTATGTTATATGTTTTAATATTGATTTTAATATTTTATTTATAAAGGTTACTTTTATAAAGATTTAAATTTTAGATGGTGTTTGGATATTGGTTTGTATTTGGGTTTAAATATATACATTATTTCAAACTATACTACATATAGATATGTTTTGTTTAAACCAATGATTTTTGAAAATATATATTTAATTTAATATATGTTTAAATTTAGAATACAGTTTTATTTATATATAGATATACATACAACTATATATATCTCACTTATCCTATTTATCTTCCTCGACCCAACTCTGATTTGATTTCGTCAATTCCTCTTTATCAGCTTTGATCGTTAAAATTCTTGCCAATATTGATTTGCTTCGAAATCTGCGCTTGGATTCGTATCTCTTCTCATTCCGCCCTCTCTTCTAGGCTCGAAAGGTGTGCAATCACTCACGATTAACGTTCTTGTATTTTATTAAATTTGATTTCAATTGAAACGATAATTGAAATATAATGCTGTAGTTATTTTGTTATATATGCTATTATCTGTAACTATTCCACCTGCGAGATATGATAACATATCCTTTTGTTATATTTTATTTAAATTATTGATGCTATATGCCTGTTATTATTTTATTATCTGCTATCACTCTGCAAGTTTCCTGTTAGTATAGAATTCGCTATGGGTTGAAATGATACATACCCGAATGGACTTTAGAATAGGAGAAAATCGTTATGGGTTGAAATGATAAACCCAAGCGATTTTCATTTGAACTGAGTTGGGATTATGGGTCGAAATGTTATCTACCCGTATATATAAATATATACACACACACACACTTAATTACGGATTGAAATGATTTTAGGAGAAATATGGGGTTTTAGTTAATAGTGGAAATATTTTTATATATAAATATGTTTAATGTAAAGTAGATTTAATAGTAAACTTTAATTTAATAAAGTTTGATTTAATTAATAGAATATGGTTAAGTATTTTATTTTAAATAGATTTCCAATGTTTGTATATGTTAAGGAAGATAAAGTTGAGTTGATTGAAATGGTATTTAATTAATGATTTTGTTTAATTAAATCAAATTCGAAACTTATTGAATTTGAAAACTTAAAATATAGTTCATAACATAACTTTGACTTTAGTGATTTAATGAATATTCACGTTTAAAGAAATTGAAGGAAAATATAATGAATTGTAATATATGGCTATGTAAGTAATATTGAGTGGATATTTCAAGAATAAAAGATAATGAAGTCAAATCAAGATGTATATGAAACTGTTAGGTTTAGTTTGAAATGTTGAAGCTTTGAAATACAGGACTTAAATAGTTAAATTGTGATTCAGATCTGTATTTGAAATTGATAAAATTTGAATTTGTTCTTTAGAAGACTAAATTGAATGGAAATTGAAATTTGAGATTAAATTTAATCTGAATAGGAAAGTCAAGTTGATTTTTGAAGTGATCGGTGAAACTTAAGTAAATTATAAATACTTTACTTTATAAAATTTTCAAATATATATATATATACATACTATTTTTATATTGTAGTGAAAATTATATTTTTCTTTTGAAATATAAATTAAATTGAAAGGACCACGGTGTTATAGTGTATATTTCCGCCTTGTAGATAGTTTTGTAGATCCTTAGGGGATGGTTATCCCAAACATCCTTTAAGTTACTTGTATTTCAGTTGATATTTCACTTGAGTTGGATTTATTGATATAAGAATGTTAATCCTGACTCGAGTGTTTTGGTTTTTGCTTTACGCTCGGGTCAGACTGAGTGATACAGCATTTGAGACTCACCTTCGAAGTTGGAGCTTTGCTTGAAGATCCAGCTATCTACCCTTTCAGTCATCCAGTTGATTGGTCCAGAGAAGTCATCTGCCGTACTGGAGACTTCACTACATCTGAGATATTCTGTTGTACTTTATTTCTAACTCTGATGCTTATATAGTAGTTTCATGAACTACTATTCATTTGTTCCGCTGCGTATTATTGTACTGCACTGTATCTGTGATTCTGTGATTGATTTATTTACTGTATATGTTAAGTTTTGCCAAATTTAAATTAACAATTCGGTATTTTGAATCATTCAAGTCGGACATGTATGGTTTTATTGTCGATTAGAATGGTCCAAAATAGCGGGCCGTTACAATTATGGGCACCCAAAGTTTAGGAAAGGAACAATAAACTCCGGGTCAGTCATGAGACTGGTATGAGTAAACAAAAATAATTGTTGAACTAAAATAGTTCATTTTTTATCAAAAGAAAAACAAAAGAATATGAAAGAAATCTGCAATGCTTTTTGAAGATGAAACGGCCATAAGGCCTCCCACCACACACACAATGCAAGCCAAACTTGGAGGAGATTTCTCCTTATGACAGTTAAAAATGCTTGATACGAGAAAACTCATTTAAATATTATTATTAGTGCGTAGTGTCGAAAACATTTCGAAAGTATAATATTAATCTTAGCCAGTATAGACATTTCGTACTATGCCTACTATTGCTACCATCTAACAGTGGTGACTACCATAAGTAAATGGCAGGTTATACAACTAAAACCGTAAAGACCTCGTATTGGATGATTGGATTTCCAACAAATGGTCGGGCAAAGGAACTTCCCACATAAAATGGAATTCCTCTGGAGGGACGTCCCCGAGAACCTAACCGGATCTCTGCTATCTCAACCGACAACCACAAAGAAATAAGTTTGCAGCAACCACAAAGTAAGTATCTGGGCTCCATATCATGATACCACTTATAATCTAGAAGGAAATGGACATACCTTCAGGGGGCGCTACCCCCAAATAACCTTGCTGCCACGATTCCTGTTTTGACCATAACCGGGTTGTGAGGTTCGACGAAGTCTCGTCCACAAATCTACGCTTTTTTTCCACAAAGCCATGCTTCGATCAACAAATGACCAGCAGCACTCATGATGCCACACTACCAAATTGGGAGTATATCACTAATAACCTTCAACTACGTAACCTCTAAGCTCGTACGTCTCAGAGAAGGGTGTTAAGCTAAGAGAATAAATTCTCCGCCACCAACAGATATGTATTTGAAAGAGATCAGCTTTATATCTCAAGGTGTAGTGTCAGACATACAACCATACAAGTCTGTTCCGGGTTCGAACATAACCGAAGGCACTTCCGAAGAAGTCCTTGCAATCCAGGCATCCACAATCCCGATTGGACTTCCCATCACATATGGATATCTCTATACCAGAGCAACTCAGTGCAGAGACATTCGATAGGTTGCCCTATTGTTTTTGAAGACGCTCGATCTTCACCACCGTCTTCAATTGCCATCCATTTCGTCGTATCACATATTTGGAATGGGTTATACGGCACAAAGGTCCTCTCCCAAGTAAACCGAATAGTGAGCATTCAATTAAAAAACACGTGGATGTATCAATCACAAAGATTCACACGTTCGATGTGGGTTTCGGATAACCAACTGGAATCCGACTCCCTGTCGCATCGAAATTCAAATGCCATTCTACGGGCCAAATGCAATCACACAGCAGTATATTCAATATAAATATCACAGCTCAGCACAAAGCATTACATATTACATAGAATCACATCACATAACAGAAATATCAATCCAACACACAACATTCAAGAACAATCAAAGCATCTTCAATTAAGATGAATAAATCATGCTGTTTTAAATTTATTAATCACATAGTTGCTGTCATTAGAAATCTTTAATCAATGATTAATTATCATTAATTACTATTGATTTAGTCTTAATCACCTTCATTTATTAATCATGTCTTAATTAGTTATCTTAATTAATTGACCCTTAATTGTTAATTAATTAACTCTTAGTTACTTTTATTAATTAATTACTCCTTAATTAATTAAAAATTTATTACCAATTAATTTACCTTAATTATTTATTAAATCAAACTTTAAAATTTAATAATTAATTAAGTAATTATTTCTTAAGAAATTATATTAACAAAATCATTAATTGTTTTAATAAACCAAAAGATAATTTAATTACTTTAATTATCCTTTTAAACCTTGCCAAATCATTATCCTTATACATTGGTTGCTTTGGAAAGTTAAGATTAGTTTAAATAACATTGTATCTTAATTTCCTTCTAAATTACATCATTTATTTAATATAAATAACTATAAAATATTGTATCAAAACTAAACAAACAAAATTTAATTTCTTTGAAAACATCTTACTTAAATCCTTGATTTATTCAAACTTAAGTCAAAGTCATAAATTTGAAAACATGTTTAAAAATGTTTAAAGGTTTGAGAATTTTTAAAGTAAAAACTGTTCTATATATTGATCTCGAGACTCGCTTCGAGTCACGCGCGAGAGCTTTTCTCATTTGCTTCGGGTTATAACAAAAATCAACCCGAGTGCCAAAATTCCAACTTAAAATTTTTTCGAAGTATTTTAACTTAGTGCTTCAAAATTTTACTCGAGTTAATACTTGAGCTTCCAAACATTTTTCCCCATGCTAACTTCGAGTCCATATCCTTCTTCCCCAAACCAAATTACTAATACATCAATTTGTACCATGCACATGCACAGTTTAATTCGCCGCCGTTAGTCGAATCTCCAGCCACTCCCATGTCGACAACCATCAACCTGAACCCCACGAGCACTCAGAAACCCATCACGTCGACTAAATCAAAAAATTTCTATCGACCGTAGCCAAAACCAATCATCACTAAATTGCCTTGATCATCCACCTCAGGCTGTCAATAGTCGCGCTCTCACACTCGAAGCTTCCACGATGTCTAACGTTCGTGCCGGCACTGGCGCGATCGACTCTGGTCGATCAACTACTACACGACAACATTTTTTCCGATCGTGAACCAATATGAACATTTAACCCTAAATCGATTTCATCATTACTCTACGATGATTTATAATTTCGACTCGCATTTTTCTGATGATTTCGAACCTTCAACCTAGCTATGACTTCAATCTCAAGGACCACAAACACTTGGATCATCAGAATTTGACAAAACTTCATTTTCTTGATCAACCCCAATTCCACAGTGAATGTGTTCTTAAAAAATCTGATTTTTCTTTCAAAAATCATCAATTGTAAAACGTTTTGATTGATATAATTGAAATCAAAAATTGTAATAATAAATTTTCCAACAGGTTCTGGTTTTTTGCCTGTAAATTCAAATTTCCAGAAAATTCTTGCATTGAATTTGCTTAGAATTATTTTTAAGTGTTGAATCATCTAAAAACTAACAACTTCCCTTCAGATTCTATAGCCTGAAATAAATCAGAGGGATGGAAGTTGATTTTTTTTTTTCCTTGAACAAGTTTAATACCTGTAAGTATGGAATAGAACCAAAGTTCATAACTTCCACACATGCAAATAACACATTCACATACAAATACACACTTATTTGTACTCATGCAAGCAATTTTTCACATACATTCAGACATAATCTCAAACAACAAGTTTAAAATCCAAATTCAAAGCGGTTTACTCGCCTGAAAGCAAATTTTGAAACATAAAGCAACTTTTGTGCTTTTGTTGAAAACCTGCAGTTTTATTTCTTTTTCTGTTTTGATCTTGAATGATATTTGAGTTTGTAAGATAATGATGTTTATTATATTTTTCTTCTTCTTTTCTTTTCAGGCTTGCTAAGTTTGGTTTGAACGAATAAGACTAAGTTGCATTGTATATATAAAAAAAGTTACAGGGGAGGCTTACTGTACAAGATTTTTTTCTTTGATGGTCAGAGATTCTTCTTACTTCCTACATATTGAATTGATATTTGTTGTGCTAAAATGGTGCTATTTAATTCATATGCTCCCTTACAAGTTTACATAATTATGCACTTGATTTTTTTTCTTTGTACATAGATATCTATTTGCATATTGTACATACATACATTTTTGTTTGATTCGCTTTGCTTAAAAAAATTGTCATAGTTCTTTTTATAGTTTTTTACTTACCTTATATATTTACGTTTTAACACAATTCTTGTTTTTACATTATTATTATTATTATTTATTTAAAGATTAAACTACCAAATATTTTATTTATATCCATATATTTTTGTAATACTTAATATTAATAATATTTTATTTTGTTTTGAAACTTTCCAAATTAAATTACAAAAGTTTAAATAAGTTACCAAATTTTAAATTAAAATTTTTGGGATGTTATAAATATCCCCCCGTTAAGAAAATTTCGTCCTCGAAATTTGAAAGAGAAAGAAAAGAAAACAAAGAATATACGAATTCAGGAAAGAATAGAGAAATGGCTTACCAGTTTAAGCCGAGATACCAATATGCAATTGGGACATGATTTTTGCATGCTATCTTCAGTTTCCCAAGTGCAGTCCTTTGGATCGCCACTCCGTTGAACTTTAACTAGTTTTAAAACTTTGTTTCTCAATCGCTTTTCATCACGATCCACAATCTTTATCGGTTCCCTCTTCACTGCCAAGTTGGGATTGATCTCAAGATCCTGTTGTGCTACCTCCTCAATAATACTATATGGGTCATGCATAAATTTTCGGAGGTTAGAAACATGAAACACACTGTGCACGCCAGATAACCAGCTGGGTAGCTGCACTCGATATGCTAGAGGACCGATCCTCTCCAAAATAGGAAAAGGACCAATATAACGCGGTGCTAGCTTTCCAGTTTTCCCGAACCTTAATAGGCCCCGCATTGGAGACACTTTCAGAAATATAGAATCTCCAACTTGAAATTTCAAATCTCTTCTTCGGCGGTCATAATAACTCTTCTTACGACTTTGAGCAGTTATTGATTTCTTTCGAATAAAATCTACCTTATCCGTGGCTTCTTTAATCATATCTGGTCCAAGGACGAGTCTATCACCTGATTTGATCCAGCATGCAGGTGATCGACACGGACGACCATATAAAGCCTCATAAGGAGCCATTTCAATACTGGCTTGATAGCTATTATTATAAGAGAACTCGACCAGATGTAAATGGCCCTCCCAAGAACCACCAAAATCAAGTATAGAAGCACGCAATAAGTCTTCTAAAATTCGGTTAATCTTTTCAGTCTGCCCATCAAACTGTGGGTGATAAATAGTGCTGAAATTCAGTTTTGTTCCTAATGCGGCTTGGAATGCCTCCCAAAATCTAATAGTGAAGATCGGATCACGATCACTCTTCACTATGCTGCTAGGAATACCGTGGAGACGAACAATCTCTTTTATATATAGCTCTGCTAAGCTTGTTGCAGTGCGAGTGGATTTCACTGGAATGAAGTGAGCAGTTTTGGTTAGATGGTCCACTATAACCCAAATTGCTTCATTTCCCTTCTTGGTTCGTGGCAATCCGTCGATGAAATCCATCGATACCTGATCCCATTTCCACTTTGGTACTTCCAAAGGCTGAAGTAAACCCGCTACTTTCTTTTGATCGCTTATAATTTGTTGACAGGTAGCACATCGACTCACATATATAGATATGTCCCTTTTCATTGTCTTCCACCAAAAAGTTTTTTTAATATCACGATACATTTTGTTGACTCCTGGATGGATGCAAAGTTTGGACTTGTGGCATTCGTCCAAAACTTCACGTTTCAGCTCCGGAATATCAGGGACACAAATTCTTCCTTTCAATCTTTTGACTTCTCTACTATCCATCTCAAAACTAGTATCTTCACCTTGGCATATTCTTTTATAAATTCCCCGAAGAAACTCATCTTCTTTCTGCTGTCTGCAATCCTTTTGAGAAGAGTAGGAGCGATAACAAATTGAGCGAGAATGGCATGCTTTCTATTCAAAACATTGGCAATTACATTGGCTTTTCCGGGTGTATACAGAATATCTAGGTCATAGGATGCTAGAAATTCCAACCAATGTTGTTGTCGCAGATTCAAATCCTTCTGAGTGAAAAAACACTTTAAAGATTTGTTGTCGGTGAATAATTCGAATTTTTCACCTAAACAAGAAGAATTTATTAAGTATATATTAAGTTAAGTTGAACTTTAAAATTTTACTTTAGAAAAGCTGAAGGAGATTCTTACCCAGAAGATAATGTCGCCAGATTTTTAAGGCGAAAATAACATCCAAAAGCTTCAAATCATGTGTTGGGTAGTTTCTCTCATGCGGACGTAGTTGTCTACTCACGTTGGCAATTACCTTCCCATTCTGCATTAATACTGCACCTACCCCATCACCACAAGCGTCAGTATAGACAGATAAGCCTTGGTTCCCGCTAATGATAGCGAGAACAGGGGCAGTAGTTAATCTCTTTTTCAATTTCTGAAAAGCTTCGTCACATTTCAGAGTCTAATTGAACTTGGCGTTCTTCATTGTTAGCTTAGTCAATGGGCTCGCAATCTTAGAAAAGTCCCGAACAAACTTCCGCTAATAGCCTGCTAAACCCAGAAAACTTCGAACTTCTTTCGGAGTCGTGGGTCGCTTCCGGTCAAGAATAGCAGAAATTTTTCTCGGATCAACAGAAATCCCTTCTTCATTAACAATATGGCCATGAAATCTGACTTCTTTGACCCAAAAGTGACATTTAAAAAATTTAGCGAATAAGATGTCCCTTCTCAAAATTTCCAAAACAATTTTGAGATGTTCAGCATGTTCCTCTTTGGTTTTGGAGTAGATTAGGATATCATCGATAAATACAAGAACAAATTTATTCAGCACCTCTCGAAGCACACCGGTCATCAAATCTACGAAATACGCGGGAGCGTTGGTCAGTCCAAAAGGCATGACTAACCACTCGTAGAACACATCCGGACCCCTAAAAGCAGTTAGGTGAACACAATCTTTGGCAATTCGCAACTGATGGAATCCCTGGGTAGATTCATCTTAGAAAAGAATCGTGCACCATGAAGTTGATCGAATAAGTCATCGATCCTGGGTAAAGGAAACTTGTTCTTGAGAATTTTCTTATTGAGATCGCGATAGTCGACACATAATCTCAAAGACCCATCAGATTTAGCCATAAATACTACCGCTGAACCCCATTCAGAAACACTAGGACGAATTAATCCCTTTTTAGCAAATCACCGGTTTGCTCGACTAGTTGAATTCTTTCCCGTGGTACCATCCTGCGACTAGCATGAACGACATGACGAGCATTCGGAATTAAATCAATTCTGAATTCAGTCTCTCTATATGGGGGTAAAGATTCTACTTCTTTGAATACATCGGGAAAATGCTGGACAATAGGAATGGACTCCAAACTAGATTCTGGATATCCCAACGTATATATCAGCTTATCCCTTTTTGGACTAGGGTCTTCACAAGAAATTTCAATGAAATCCCCAAGCTTTGTTTTGACTAGAATCGTTCGGTTGTTGCAGTCTAACTTGGCTTTGTATCTCGATAACCAATTCATCCCGAGTAGGATTTCAAATTCATTGATGTCGAGAACATAAAGGTTAATAGGAAATTTATGGCCAGAATAAGAGATAGGCACCCTCCTACAATATAGACAAAGATTTGCAGGACCACCCACTGGATTTTTCACACAAATAGGTTCATTGACAAACTTGAGTTTAAGTTTTTATTTATCCACGATCTGTTAAGAGATAAAGCTATGTGAAGCTCCCGTTGAATAAAACTCTAACAACTTTTTCACCAACTATAAGGTTACCCTCCAAAACTCCCTTTCCTTCATTTGCCTTTGAAGTTGAGGGGTTATCTTTTATCGCGCACACTTTTGCTATTTGTGTTCGTTTCTTTTTCGGGCAATTCTTAACTCCATGACCTGGCTGGTGACAACAATAACATTCCTTGGATCTTCGACTTATCTTTACAAGTTGATCATTCTTAATTTGTTTCTTTGGCTTCTCACAATCATTTGCTAAATGGCCTTTCTCCTAACAGTTATAACAAGAAACATTTCTGGCTGAATTCTCTTGATTACTCCTCATCTTCTCCTTGCCTGGAACTGACCTCTTTCCTTCGAATTTTCTTTTCTTCCAATTCGAACTACTTACTCCCTTTCTCTTCCGGAACTTTTTGCGTATCTAGAGTAGCATATCGATAACCCATATCAATCAAGTCTGATAAAGATTCTTTAATGTGGGCTGTCATCCTCTCGTGATACTCCTTATTCATTCCCCGAATGAATCTTTCATTTTACTTCAAGGGTGTACTCACTAGCTCCAGACCAAATCGAAACAATTCGTTGAATTTATTCAAGTACTCCTCAAACGATATACTTCCTTGCTTCAAATCTAGGAACTCCCGGTACATTCTAGAGATACCAGCAGATGGAACGTATCGTTGCTCAAACACTTCTTTAAATCGTCTCCAAGTAAACTTATCTTCTGACTCATCCACAATAACTGTCTCCCACCAGGCTGATGCTTCCTCTTGGAGTTGCGTAGTAGCTATTAGTCGCTTTTGATCGTCTCCCAACTTCAATCCCCTGAAAATTCCTTCACAGGATCAGATCCAGGCTTGGGCTTCTATAACAGATTCCTTACCAGTACACCGCTTTCCACCAAATCTCGAGAAGCTTTTATATAGATCAGCCAGATTCGACTGAGATTGAGTAGGCACAGTTGCAGTTGCACGGACTTGACCAGTTGCGGTGGTATTTCCCCATCCCCTACCTTGTCCTTTTCTTCCGCTCATTCTTACTATCTGTAAATAGCAAGAAAACTTGATTTAGGCACATGGACAAGATATCTTAGGGAATATCAACAGTTTAAAAGGAATAGACCAAGAAATTTAGGGTTTCGGTCTTTCGGTATACACTCATTCTAGGGTATACTTCACCCAATCTCCAATGAGCCATTTAATATGTTATACTCTATAGCTAAAGTTCTTACTCAACCCTTAGCTCTGATACCCCTTTGTCACGATCCGAAATCTAATGTTCAAAAATTGACACTAAATACCTTACTTGTATTCGACTTCAAAGATTCAAACATCAAACTCCAGTCAGATGGAGCTTATAACAACATTAGATGAATATAAACAGAAGAAACAAAATGAATATTATATATCAACACAGATACAACATGATACAATATCCCATACAACATCGATCCCAAATATTAGAGTGATACAAATATGATACAACAATAATACGACAACAGAAACTTCAACAAGTTTCCAACATACTTCAACTTCGACAAGGTCTTCAAAAACTCCAACACTTCAAAAGATTTCCAAATCCAAAGCTTCCAGAAAACTTCAAAATCCAAGCTAGCTCCAAAACATGGATAACCTTCTTCTAGGCTGCCCGTGTGGAAAATTATGCGCACCCAGAGTTAAGGAAAGGAACAATAAACTCCGGGTCAGTCATGGGACTGGTATGAGTAAACAAAAACAATTGTTGAAATAAAACTGTTCATTTTTTATCAAAAGAAAAACAAAAGAATTTGAAAGAAACCCGCAATGCTTTTTGAAGATGAAACTGCCATAAGGCCTCCCACCACACACACAATGCAAGCGCAAACTTGGAGGAGATTTCTCCTTATGACAGTTAAAAATTCTTGATACGAGAAAACTCTTTTAAATATTATTATTAGCGCATAGTGTAGAAAACATTTCGAAAGTGTAATATTAATATTAGCCAGCATAGACATTTCGTACTATGCCTACTATAGCTACCATCTAAACAGTGGTGACCACCATAAGTAAAATGGCATGTTATACAACCAAGACCGTAAAGAACTCATATTGGATGATTGGGTTTCCAACAAATGGCTGGGCAAAGGAACTCCCCACATAAATGGAACGCCTCTAGAGGGACGTCCCCGAGAACCTAACCGGATCTCTGCTACATAAGGCCGGGTTACCTCTGTGACTAGGTAACAACTGACACGAGTATGCCACCTCCTTGTCGTTACCAACCTTTATCCAAAGCGCTTCTCAACCGACAACCACAAAGAAATAAGTTTGCAGCAACCACAAAGTAAGTATCTGGGCTCCATACCATGATACCACTTATAATCTAGAAGGAAATTGACATACCCTCAGGAGGCGCTACCCCTAAATAACCTTGCTGCCACGATTCCTGTTTTGACCATAACCGTGTTGTGAGGTTCAACGAAGTCTCGTCCACAAAGCTAAGCTTTTTTTTCACAAAGCCATGCTTCGATCAACAAATGGTCAGCAGCACTCAGCATGCCACACTACCAAATTGGGAGTATATCACTAATAACCTTCAACTACATAACCTCTGAGCTCACACGTCTCAGAGAAGGGTGTAAAGCTAACAGAATAAATTCTTCGCCACCAACGGATATGTATTTGAAAGAAATCAGCTTTATATCTCAAGGTGTAGTGTCATACATACAACCATACAAGTCTGTTCCGGGTTCGAACAGAACCGAAGGCACTTCCGAAGAAGTCCTTGCAATCCGGGCATCCACAATACCGATCGGACTCCCGTCACATATGGAGATCTATATACCGTAGAAACTCAGTGCAGAGACATTCGATAGGTTGTCCTATCGTTTTCAAAGACGCCCGATCTTCACCACCATCTTCAAGTGCCATACATTTCGTCGTATCACATATTCAGAATGGGTTATACGACACAAAGATCCTCTCCCGGCTAAACCGAATAGTGAGCGCTCAAATTAAAAACACGTGGATGTATCAATCACAAAGATTCACACGTTCGATGTGGGTTTCGGATAACCAACTGGAATCCGACTCCCTGTCGCATCGAAATTCAAATGTCGTTCTACGGGCCAAATGGGTTTTCTTAATCACACAGCAGTATATTCAATACAAATATCACAGCTCAGCACAAAGCATTTCATATTACATAGCATCACATCACATAACAGAAATATCAATCCAACACACAGCATTCAAGAACAATCAAAGCATCTTCAATTAAGATGAATAAATCATGCGGTTTTAAATTTATTAATCATATAGTTACTTTCATTAGAAATCTTTAATCAATGATTAATTATCATTAATTACTATTCATTAAGTCTTAATCATCTTCATTTATTAATCATGTCTTAATTAATTATCTTAATTAATTGGCCCTTAATTGTTAATTAGTTAACTCTTTATTACTTTTATTAATTAATTACTCCTTAATTAATTAAAAATTTATTACCAATTAATTTACCTTAATTATTTATTAAATCAAACTTTAAAATTTAATAATTAATGAAGTAATTATATCTTAAGAAATTATACCAACAAAATAATTAATTGTTTTGATAAACCAAAAGATAATTTAATTACTTTAATTATCCTTTTAAACCTTGCCAAATCATTATCCTTATACATTGGTTGCTTTGGAAGGTTAAGATTTGTTTAAATAACATTCTATCTTAATTTCCTTCTAAATTACATCATTTATTTAATATAAATAACCGTAAAATATTGTTTCAAAACTAAATAAACAAAATTTAATTTCTTTGAAAACATCTTACTTAAATCCTTGATTTATTCAAACTTAAGTCAAAGTCATAAATTTGAAAACATGTTTAAAATTGTTTAAAGGTTTGAGAATTTTTAAAGTAAAAACTGTTCTATATATTGATCTCGTGACTCGCTTCGAGTCACGCGCAAGAGCTTTTCTCGTTTGCTTCAGGTTATAACAAAAATCAACCCGAGTGCCAAAATTCCAACTTAAAATTTTTTCTAAGTATTTTAACCTGGTG